>OY728145.1:1811425773-1821425773 GCA_963277665.1 Viscum album
TGCATCCCATCCATAAGATTCATATTACACATTATATAAAATAAGCATTATAAAATATTATAAGATGAGAATAAATAATTACCTATTATGTCATATCCTCAAGTCATTTCTATAAGGACATGGTATAATCAAACACATAACATAAAACATGAGGCAAAACCCCACATTCGTTCCATTAATTATATCCCATTCCTTCTTAAATTAATACATTTAATAGAAATATTTTCATAAGGCATAAGAAAATGGAATAGTCTTACCATCCCAAGATATAATTTCACTAAAAAACTTTTTGAACAATTTCATTAAAATGAACGCATCTATCATTCTTTAACCATTTAGTACATTTCAAAGAAAATCATACCACCCAGTGAAAGTCATTATACTTAAGGTCATCCACTTAAATTGATTTAAAAACTCAATTATGGAAAGGAGGTACCACTTAAATACCCAAGGTTCACGTTCAAGGAAGGTACTATAACAACAAATCAATTACCCACTTGGTTAATTCCATGTCTAAGAGGACCAAACACCCATATGGTGTCTTGGGATCATTAAAATACACATGATACATGGGTCACCTCATTTAAAACGGAAAACTATTCTCTTTATAAAAGTAGGATGAAGTAAAAAAAATACAATATGTCAAACATAGCTTCAAAAAATAAGAAAATAAAAGAAACAAGTCAAAAATTAAAGTCTACTTACTACTTTATAGTTTGAGGGGAGCGCAACTCTGTTGGAGGGGTTTTATTATAAAATCATGGAATTTCATATCAAGAATACATTTACAAAATTTACCACTCCAATCAAGAATCATAATAAAATCAAATTTCATCTATGAACTCTAATTAATTAATTTGAATCTGTGGAAAGTGAAGTAATTAATTTAATTTATTCAACTAATAAATTAAAGGAAAAGGAATTGGGACCCTACCTCAGGGTTTAAAGAAACCAAAAATTTTGGCTCTTGGTGAATTCTAACTACAAGCTACTACTACCCCCACTGAGCATATGCACCTTCACATACATATTAGGACACCTATCAATTATGCACAATCAACATAGCCATGAACATGTGCAAGGGGATCCATACATATGTGATTATATTCATATACTAGTATCCAACCACCTGCATATGAATTTTAATACATATAAATAAGAACACACATCCCCATAAATATATATTCAATACAATGGATGAATATTCACATAATAGTGGAACCTATATATATATACATACTTATTCATACATAAGAATATGTACTTATACTTTGGTGACTCTAAAACACACAATAGGGTCAGACGCACTATAAATAACTCACTAGGAACCTGAATAAAAATGAAGAACCTAATTTAAATAGTGAGAAAACAACAATTAGGAAGAAAACCTTACCTATATTGGCAGTGGTGAACAGAAACAAGCCAAACCAACTCACCTTCGGTAGCGGTTTTCGAAACGTGTAAGAATTGGTCCCATGAGACAATTTTCACAACCCTAAAACCAAATAAAACAGAAATAAGGATTAACCCTCAACCTTGGGTTAGACCAAACCTAAATAGGGTGATGGGGGAATAAAAAACCATCCATGGAAAGAAGGATAATGGAGGAGAGATCATATCTTGGAGATTAGAAGAAAAAAACACAAGAGATCATGAGGGATTTTGGTGATGTAGTGGAACCATGGAGGGGGTTAAGCACGTGACCAAGGGGAGACCTTCTCAGAGGGTGTGTCATGATTTTAGGGAGAGAGGAGTGAGGGTGTGTTTTAGTTTTTTATTTTATTTTATATTTATTTAAATTTTAAAAAATTTATATAACATAAAGACCAAAAAGTTTAAGTTGTACAGTTGGGTAAATTGGGCACCAAACGTGCGATACCCCCTATTTAAGAAACTCTCCTTGGATGGTTTATCTCGCATAGTTAGCCTAACTATGCATAGACTGTGAGATGAAAAATTTCGGTGTATTGCCTCAAAACGTCAACCATGGACATGTTGTTTGTAATGCCTCTGCCTCACCTGCACTAGCCTGCACGGTTTCTTGCTGTGGGCCATACAGTTTCAAAAAAACCATGCACACTATTTAGTTCTTTAAACATGAATTTTATGGATCCAGTGATCTTGAAACTCCTTTAGACACCCATAAAACTCCTCAATAATTCACCCAAGTCCAAAAACATCACTTTGAAAGGTCCTAACTTCTAGAATTATGATCTGAATCTCAGTTAAAAAAACACATTTATTAAATGAAATATTTCAACTTTCTTTGGTTTTACATGTGGTTCATAATGTATATCATTATAGAACAAATCACTAGTTTAATCCCTTTGATTACCCTCAAACACTGGAGGGATGTTAGTCCTTCTAGTGGATTATTATAATATTTATATTTATTCATTAAATAATCATAAATAATTTTAAACAAACAATAAATGACCTATGATTTCATTTTTAAAAGGAGGGATGATGTTTGAGATATTGGAATGACTCAAACCCATGAATTTTAGACCTTGGGTAGAGACCCTTCCCATCACTCCAACCCCACCATTATGTGATATCTTTTTTATATTATTTTAAATAATATGAAAATATTAACATAAAAAACAATATGTTGATATATATACATGATATGTACAATTATTTATGATAAAAAAGATATAATTGATTCGGAGGGAAGGAATCAAACCTAGCTCTTTTGGACCTTAGGTTACAATCATGCCAGTTGTGCCAATCCCAAAATGTTTTTTTTTAATTTTAATGTATATCTTAGGAAAATAATATATACTTAAAATACAAATCATACAATAAGTTTTAATTTAAAACGTAAAGATGGAGCTATGTCGGTTAGAGAATTCAAGAACTGAGTATTTTAGACCATTGGTTGTGATCCTACCAACCAGACCAAACATATTATAGGTTTTTTATTTTAATATATAAGATAATATCAAATATAATTAAAATAACAATGTTGAAATAGAATTATACATGAACAAATGGAGGGTATTGAAGTATTCAAACTAGTGATAGCTCAGATGCCCTCAAGTGATCCTTTCTTTGACAAATACATCATTTCTATCTATTTAATTAATCTGAATTTAGTTATTTTATACATATTATTCTAGTACAAACATAAAATTTCAAACAATGATCATGTATTATTAATACATTTTAGTAATTAATATTCTATTCATGTTTTAATAATATTTTGAAGAAATGATTATGAAGATAATAAAAGAAATGGACAAGAAGTGTATAGAAGAATTACACACCATGTGGATTTTTAAAATAGAAAATAATGAATAGGTAGAGATATATAGAGAAGGGGGGATAGAGAGAGGGAGAGAGAGAGAGAGAGAGTGTGTGTGTGTTCATTACTGGGTTGCTTCATATGAAGCTCTTTTTTATATGGTCCTTGGATCAACCTAGTTTTTAGGAATCTTACCCTTAACCAGAGGGTGGGTGTAGAGACCCCGGCTGTAGTAACCCAAAGCTGGTTTCTACATTATTACATTGAAAAAATACAAGTAATAACATACTAAAGGAACTAATAGTTTAATATTATTAGTAAAATATATAAATAATTTAAATTCACTTTAAAATTGAATACATAAAATATTAAATGTGTTTTATTTCTGAACACCAACATTCCTCATAGCGTATCCCTGCATATTAATGAAAAAACATTTCCTCATATCAGGGGTAAAAGAAAACATAATAAAGGGATGAGATCAAATGACAAGTAATGGTAACAGTATAGTGTAACCTATCATGAATAAATGAACATAATCTATATAGAAATGAAAATAATTGAATCATATTATATTTATTCAATACACTGAGAATAATATGGTCAAAATATATGATGATCAAATAAATATGTATACATAATAACAAGGGCTTGAGACTTACCACATATATTTCAATTAATTGAATAATAACTTGGAATATCAATAATATAATTAATAAAGATTTATTGCATAATTATGGTCATTTAGAAAAACATCAAGGCCTAATACTAAGACTTCTTACCATCAAGACCATGTGACTAGACATCTTAGATTAATGAGTAAGGTCTCAGCCAAATACCCATGATATTTTTTAAATGAGACCTACCAATGAATTTATGAGATATATAATTTTTGGCCCAAACTATCACTTAATAATTCCAATTCATTCCTCATATGAAATGAGAGATATATAAAAAAATAAACATTGATATTGGAATACTAGAATACAAAATTTGAATACTTTCCTGAATCAATAATCATAACCATAAATCATCTAAATTATTATTATGGATGGTATAAAAATATAAAATCTACAATAAAATTGATCAAAAAAATTAAAATAATTAATAAGGATGATATGAATAAAAAATACTCTTAGATTACAATAAGTATAGTAATGATTTTATCTCATTGATGAATAGAAAAACTATAATTTTTTTTAATTTGTTTTAAGGAAAACGATCTTTTTTTACTATGAAAATAATTTGAAATATAATTTTTTAAAAAAAGTTTAATATAATTTTATTTAAAAATAGACATTTATTAATCTTAAAATAATATTTAAAACTTAGTGTGGTCATAATGACATAAAATTTTGTTCAATTCATACACGTCAAAAAAATATTCCTTTCAAATATTCTGTAAAACCAAAATGAGGCCTGTTTTGAAAATGAAAAGAATATCCCATTAATTTTTTTTTTCAAAATTGAAAATGGGAAAAAATATCATTAATAAATCAATTTTATAAGATTAAAAAAATTAATTTTTTTTAAAAACATGGATTTTAGTGAAAATTGATTTTTGATTGAAGAGATAAATGATGTAATTTTTTTGAAAATATTTGTTCTCACTAATTTTATGTAAAAAATAATAGAAAAATTTTAGTATTAAAAAAGATCACAAAGAACCATATTATATGAAACTATATTTAGTTTATGATTGAAATATTATACAATTCCCCCAAGGGAGACTTAAGAAATATCCAGAATAATGATGGGATTGTGAAACAAATCATTAATACTTTGATAACATCAAAATATCGAGCCACATAAAAGAAATAATCATAAAATTAAATATAATATAGTATGAAGATAAATATATATTATATATAATATATCAAAAGGGGAAGAATATACAATACACAAAATAATAAGTTGTGAATATGGTGTATGTCTCATGAAAGTAAAAGTGAGATGAGAAACCCTTACCACTTGTTTGACTTCATTAATATGTGTACGAAACTCATATATAATAAGTATATATTATTAAACATATATTATTGTCCCATAATCATATATCTCACAACATATATTATTTTATCTCTTCGTTATTTTCAATTCTTTGTTAAAATTATTGTTTCGAGTGATAACTACTTCATTTTTCCTGTATGTTTTGGTTTAGTAATTTTGATGATTGTAATATGACCATGGTTAATTCACCACCAGAATGTTATAAATGATATAAATATAATATATATTCATTATATATTTAGTTATAGTAATCTATATAATTTAGATATAGTAAATGGATTACACTTTTCATGGAGACGATAGGTCATACATACACATGCACGTTGTTTTAATTTTTCTTCAAGGATGGAATAAATAAAAAATTAATATTAATTAAAACTTATAAATAATTATAATTTTTTATATATTTATTTTATATTAACAAAATCTATATTTATTACTATTCATTTAAAAATAAGATAATGTTTTTACATGTTATGTGGAGGCGGTAGTCTAAACAAACACACGATCGAAATTATTGCTTTATAATGGATTAGAAGGTATGAATTTTGATGTGATTTTATATTTATATAAATATTTTTAGATTATAATTATCTGATATATTAATTTAATTTTATCCTAACTACCTTCCATGTAAAGCATAATTGAATAATGAATCACATTGCTTCACGAGGCGGTAGTCCTCCGTAAACATGAGAGATATTATCATATCCCTATTGAAATGGAAAGTAAGTAGGTATATGTGATATAATAATTAAATAAGTATAATATTATCATAAATATAATATACATATGTTATATTCCTTCTTAAACACTTACTTTAAATGTGGTGATGAAAAATTAATTACACCAGTTCATGATGCTGTAGTCTACTGTACACACGATCAATGGTTTCATTTTTCATTTTGTGGAAGTGGAGATGGATGTAGGGTATTACATTAATATAATATAATAAAATAATATATTATATAATTTTATATTTTTTGGTAATATTTGGATCATATTAAAATTAGTTAGAAGAAAACGTAAAATGAAAATGCGTAGTTAAAAACATGACCTCTTATTCAAGCAACCTATTTAGATTTAACCTAAATCCTTCTTATATTATATTTATGATCTAAAAAGGCCTATAGTATTTGAGTAGGTTTGTAAATATTACTTTTGGGTAGGTATTATCCAAAATTTAGGGATTTTTTAGTGTGAATAGGGGAGGAGAGGGGGTTGCCTTTTATAAATGGTGGAGAGGAAAAATATGGTATTCTTGAAAAGAATCAATTAAAAACACATTTTATCATCCAAAATGCCTTAAAAATGGTAAATTATAGAAAATTGTAGATTTTATGTTCAAATTATGTTCATACAACTAGTTTTGGACATTTTGGTATGTTATTTTAACTATTATCTTCACAGTTTTAGCCCCGAGTATACCCATTTTTACCTTAACCACAATAATTTATTTTTTTATGATTTTACTATTCATAATGGTAAAAAATTAAGTTGAAATTATTATATAATATAATTTATTATTATTAATGTTATTTAATAATTTTTTTCAAATTATATTCACATATGTGAAAGAATCTTATTTAAAATTGTACTAGTGGACGCGATGAAAAATAAGTTTTTGAAAGAGAAAATTCTCATAAGTATAAAATGTTTTAATGTCATAATTCAGTATATATTAGATTATAATGAGATAAATAAATTGAATTATAATATAATTTAACAAATATTAATTTAAATCCAAAATAAAATATAACTTAAATTTTTAAATAATTTAAACTAAACAGCATTTTTTAATAAAAATCAGTATTTCTCATTATTTATCAAGAAATTCATACTGTTGCAAAAATCCCAAAACAACCACCCTAATATAATTATGATTCATGATATAAAAAATTGATACAATTTTATCTAATTCATTTTATAAAGGTGTTAAAAAATAAATTTGAAATAACTGTGCAAAATCTGATAAAAGTGACTTTTAGAAATGAATATAGTTTTAAGCATAAAATTGGATTTATTATTATTTAATTCTAATAGATTATTTTAAATTATTGTTAATTATTTTTATAGAATATATATTATATAAAAATTTCATTAAAATAATTCACCAGATATTTTTACATAATTTATTGAGATAGAAAACATTCTTGCGCATAAAAATAGTTTTTTCAGAAAATGATTTCCTTTATTTATAAATTTTTTTATTTTCATTAATAATTTGTTCATAATAAACGAATTAAATTTATTTAGAGGTTAAAATAATATATTTTAAAAATTTAGTTAATCCTACTCATACACTCAATTTTAATGACTAGGCGATAACTATCATATTGAATAAGAACATTTTAATATTATGTTGCATTTCTTTTAAACTGTGAAATGCATGTAATGCAACCAAAACTCATTGTTTTGTGAAACACATGATATGAAAAAATAAATTTATTCGAAAATAATTATATTATAAATTTTTGGGTTGTTACATTCTCCCCACAATCAATAAATTTAATCCACTCAATTTGATATCGATCATTAGAGATTTAACCTTTTCTGAAAAACCGCATCGTTAAGTAAGCTAATAAAAATGCCATAAAAATTTGGGAAGGGAAATACAAGTGTAATATGGTACATAAATAGGATTAAATATGGGATAAAATCATTGGTAAGTGAATATATGGATATGGAAGAGAAATATAAGCACCTAAGGATTAATAGAGAGTGATAAAGAATTGTGTAGGAGGATGTTTACCATCACAAGACCATAAATCTGTGATGATTTAAAAGAAAATTGATCTATAAAAAATGTGGGTAATATGATAAAATTTTATTTAAGAATTCATTTCCTATAGTTGAAAAATTAGTTCTCTACTATGATAGAGAACCCTAAAAAATATAAATCCAAATTCATCCTTTGGTTGTTCCTTGATCAATTATTACTTTATTTATTACGCCATGAAATGAAAAAAAAAGATTTTTATGTCCATATCACATATAAAAAATAATAATTCATTCATAATTTCTCTATATATTTTCTGAAACCAAATTTGTTAGAAATATTTATCAAATAACACCCAATGTTTAAATTAATCCATTCTATATATTATTAACCTTAAGGCCCAATGAAAATAAAACTTTCGAAATTCAAAGTCCAAAAATTAGGAAGGAAGGTAACTAAATAAAAATTATATCCCCCATAAAATATAATGTTTCTATTAATGTCACCTTAAAAATATGTGAATAACTTTATCACCATAAAACATTAATGAAAACATTCATGCTTTCAAATAATAAAATTTTAGGTTTTCAAATATATTCTATAAACCCAAACATGCAATAAAATATAACAAATATAACATAAAACATCAAATAAATAAACAATTTCATTATTAAAAATCATATATCATAAATATATAATAGTAATTATTATCTCAACATAGATAAAAATTTAAGGGTTAACTTCCCTTAATCACATATTTTCAAAAAATATCAACTTTCCATTAAATCTCTTTTCTTAGTACCGTTTAACGCATGATTTAAAATACATAAAAAATACTAATGAATTACAATCCATATGAATTTATTGATTATTATAAATATAATATCATTAATAAAATAATTTTAAACCATATTTATTGGATTTAAATATACTATAACATTAATGATTCTACTTCAGTTGTATTAATAACATAATATTGACATTGATACCTTAGTTTCTTCTGAGGTATATTCCTTTGATATTTGGGGAATAGTTAGAATAGTTCCCTATAAATATATAGTTAAATAATTGTAATTTTAAAGATTCTCCCATACCATTTAATTCACGATAATGATGGATTTTTCTCCAAACATGATAAAAATTCATTTTAATTTTAGGCATATACTAGGGTGCTTCTTTCCAAAAGTATCACATGTGGTAAATAAATCTTTCCCTACACCCATTATCAACAACCCTCTTATTAAATTATATCCCTTTACAGATATAAAACATGGAGAATTATTTCTCAATATTTATAGAACATGATACCATTTCCTCAAATGATGAGAATGTTTTGGACACTAGTGAAATTAGAAGTATTGTTTTGACCCCATCAAAGAAAAATACAATTTTTATCGTTGGATTATATATGTAGTCTTCAACACGCCTTCTATAATTGGAATTTTGTATTCATACGTTGAATAATTTTTCTCTTCATTATATATTAGAGTAAATTTGTTTACTTCTATACCTTTTTATTTCTCATGAGGAAAATATTTTTCTAAGAAGATTACCCTAAAATTATCATATTCAATGTTTTTTATTTATTATTTATCCTTATACTTTTGAATCAATGAACAAAATTAATCCAAATCTCCTAAGAGTTGATAAAATACCATGACAACTTTCTACCTTTCACTACTTCCTAGAGTGATAAATATGTTCTCTAAGGAAATTATCCATTTGTCAGTTAGGAATTGATTTTTAATCCCATTGAATAATGAAGGTTATAGATGCATGAAAGAGTCTAACATTGTTACACCGCTTAGTTCATTATAAATTTTATTCTTATGGTAACAGCTATTACTAATACCCCATGTCATCTACCCCAATATGGTTATCATTTGATCAGTTCCACCTGTATCCCCAGATCTAGCTTCATTATCTTTCCCATGAGGGAATTCTATACATGAAGTACGTACATTTCCCATTCCTTCTATTAGGAACCATTTTAAACAATGACATACACTATATTAGATTATAACATTGTGAAACATAATGTATGATAAAAAATGTGGAGAAATGTTTTACATAATTTGAAAACATTATGCATGTATAAATTCATAATCATAAACATGGTTTGTTTGGGGATATATTTGATTTCAAATCCTTTATTGTAGTTTATAAATAAACTTATAATTATCCTAAGAATATCCACTTGGAGTTTCAAAATAGGTGCATATTAAGGATCATTATATTTTACCAGGTGATGCTCAATTGTTGTATGGCAATCATTTTTTAGAGTTATTTCCCTAGAACATCTATTCTAGAACCAAGTTCACTTTTAGTTTCCATACAAAGGTGTATTGTTAAGAAACAATGGTATTATATTCTTTTTCAAAAATTTAGTATGTTCTTCTATAATTATTGCTAATGTGTATCATATGGTTATGTTCTCTAATCTATGTTTTCCTAAATCTAGATCCCACAGTTTCTATTAAACATCATATGATACTAAATGCAGTGACCCCAACTCCGACAACACAGATTCATATTCTCCTTACTACATTGGTATATGATAAAACGAATCACATCACAAAGGACCGAATAATTTATTAGTCTTGGTAAACTATATAAATACATGTAATTCACAATACAATTGAAAAATTAAATATAAAAAGGGTTTTATTTGAGAAATCCACTATTCCTCATAGCCAATCCCAATATATCAATCACAAAACACTTCTTGTTGTCCCAATGAAAAAAACAAAATAAAAGGTTATTTAAAATTATAATAAAGATAAGATTATTAGAGAAGATGTCATTAATAAATTAGCATAATAAATTTGGAAAGGTAAATAACAAAAACACATTAAATTTAATCAATAAATTAAGAATAATGTTATAGAAATAAATGATGATAAAGTAAAGCCATTTAAATTGTCAAATGTTCTTTAAAATTGACCACAAATATTCTAAGTCATTATATAATTGGATGGAGTATCATTGAATGGATTTATAATTATGGAATTCATTGTGAAGAAAATATTTAACATACCATAAAATCCTCATTGTAAGACTTATTATTCTCAGTACCTTGTTCCAAGACATTATATATAAATGGGTAAAGCATCAATAAAATACCAAAGATAATTTATTTCCTATGACCGAATGATGAATCAAGGTGTTATGTAATTTTAAACCCCAAAATTCAATTAATAAGTCCAATGAATTACAAATATTAAAAAATATTAACATAAAAAAATAAACTTTCATATTTTAAAATAAGCATACAAAATGTGAATACCTTCCCTAATCATAAAACATAACCATAAGCTATCTAGAGTCGTATAGTGGATGGTATCAAAATAGAAAAACCATAATAAAACTGATCATAAACCATAAAAATAAAAAATAAATATGATATAAATACAATATTTCACCAGATTATTATATGTATAATAAAGGGTTGACCTTATTAATGAATATAAATAACATAAAAAGGTCATTAAATCATTTTGAAGGAAAATAACAATTTTCATTTGAAATTATTATTAAACCTAAAAGTTCACAAAACAATATTAAATTATTTTCTTTGAAAATAAAATTTAAAAACATTGAAAATAATATTTAAAAGATTTATTGTTCATGAAGAAGGAATATTACATTCATTCAATATATGTTAAAATAAAGATTCCTTTCACATTTTCGATAAATGCCAACCATGACTTATTTTGAAAGTGGAATGAATATTATTTTCATAAAATCTTGTGACTATTAAAATTTGGTAATAATTAATTTAATTAATAAATTTTAAAAAATTTAAAAAAATTTCTAAAACATTTTTAGAAAACTGGGATTTTGACAAAAACAATTTTTTGATCAAAGGGATAAATAATGAAAGATTTTTTTAAAAACCTTTTTCCCAAAGCATGTAAATTTTTTTATTATTATTTGAAAATGTTCATGAATAACCATATGAGATAAAAATATATTGAGTTTAAGATAAAAATATCAAATAATTCCCCCACAGGAAACTTAAACAAAAGAAATTCCAAATAATATTGTGATTATGAAATAAAACCATACCATATTTGTAAATTCTAAAATATAAGCCCATCAAAAGAAAACATAATCTAAAAAACATTAAATACCCATAAGATAAATATATTCATGATATTATATATCAAATGTTTCAGTATATACAACACACAAAGTAATAAGTGTTGAATATAGAATATGTCGCACGGAAGTAAAAGGTTGATGTTAAACCATTACCACTTGTTTGACGTCAATCATATGTGTAGAAAAATATTGTTTAATAAATAAATATTTATTTAACATAAAATATAGGACCATTATAATATATATTAATACATATATTATTTTTTATATTCGTTTATCACTCTTTTATTTGAAATTCATTGTCAAAATCACTGTTTGGGGTGATAAATGTTTTGTTTCTCATGTATGTTTTTGTCATTTAAATTTGGTACTTTTAACTTGATTATGGTTAAATAAACTCAAAAATGTTAAATAATATATAAATATAATATATATTCATTATATATTTATTTATATTAATCTTTAAATTTTGATATAGAAAATGGATCACAGCTTTCCTGGAGACGGTAGGTCGTACATACGCATTAACACTATTGCCATTTTTCTCAACAGATGGAATGGAAGGAAAATGAATATTATTTGACATTTAGATAATAATTATTATGTAATATAAATAATTTTATTAATAAAATCCATCCTTAATACAATACATGTAAAAATAAAATGAAAAATATTTCACATTGCTAGATGGATGAGATAGTCAACACGTACACACGAGCGACAAAATTGTTTTCCAATAAATTTTAATTTAAGAATTTATAAGTGAAATTATATTTCCAATATTATGTTTAGACCATAAATATCACATATATCCATTTAATTGTTTATTTAATACCTTTTATGTAATTTGTAAGAAAAAAACGAATCACTTCTCTTTCCTAGGTACTAGGCTTTTGTACACATGAGCGACACTATCATATCCATCTAAGAAAGTAAATTAGGAAGGAATATGTGATATTATTATTAAATAAGTATAATATTATCATAAATTTCATATACATATTTTAAATCAATCCAGTCTTGAATAGTGGTGAAGGGATATGAACTATATCAGTTTGTGAGGTCGTAGTCCACTATACACACTACCACTAGTTTCATTTTCCATTTGATGGAAGTAGAGATGGATATAGAGTATTATGTTAAAATAAAAACATAAAAATAATTATTATATAATTGTGATATTATTTGGTATTATTTGGAAAATATTAGATGGATTTATATGAATAAGTAAAATAAAAACAAAATGTTAAAAACAGTACCTATTCTTTGATAATATTATTTAAGTTTTACCTGAAGCCATCCTATATATGATTTATGATCTAAAAAAAGAATATAGAATGTGGGAAGAGATTTAAAGAATATATATTTGTAGTTATTTTCTAAACCAAATGGCTTTAGGGTTGTGAAACAGGGAGAATAGGGTGTTCCCATTTATAAGCGGGGGTGAGGAAACACTTGGTATTTTTGAAATGAATAAATTACACACAAGTTATTATCAAGAAAAAAATCCACGTAATGGACAATTATTTAATATTATATATTATACAGTCCTAATAGTTCCATAAAATGGGGTTTTTACATGTTTGACGGTCATTCTAACCCTTATCTTATTAGTTGAACATCCCGGTAAACCAATTTTTTACCATAACTATAATAATTATTTTCTTACTAATTTACTATTTATATTAGTAAGAAATTATATTAACCTTATTAGATAATAGAAATCATGATGATTAAAAATTTCTATATATTTTCTCAAATTTAATTCATATAATTAGTTGAATCTAATTTAAATGTATACCTACAGACATAATGAAAAATGTGCTTTCCAATAAGATAATTCTCACAAGTATAGAATATTTTAATATCAAAATATAATATAAAATTGATTAAAATAAACTAAATATGTGAAATTTTAATATAATTTAACTAATTTTTCTTTAAAACCAATTTAAAATATAAGTTAATTATGGAAATACTTTAATCATAAAGGAAAATTTCAATAAAAATGGGTATTTTTCACGATTCATCAACACATAATATTTTCAGAAAAACCCTAAAATTAAACCCAAGAAATTTTTTATATATTTATTTTAAAAAATATAGTTCATTTTTAAAAATAAATATTCTAATGTTTCATAAATTAAATTTAAAATAATTTTTAAAAATATGATAAATCTGTTTTATAAAAAATTATTATTTTTAAGAGTAAAATAAGATTTGTTTCTTATCTCATACAGAAAAAATTAAATTATTGTTAAAAACATGTATGGGATATATATATATATATAGTTCATTTAAAAAAATTCACTATAAGTGATTTTTTTAATTTACTGAGATATTCCGTATTTTTTAGTATAAAAATATTTTTCAGAAAAAGATTTCCCTTATTTACTAATTGTTATATTTCTCTTTTAATTAATTGATAACAAAATAAAATATTTTATTTATAGGTTTACACCAAATATTTTTATAATTTAGTTAATTATATTCATACTAACCATTCCAACTGCTTGGAAATAAATCACATATTAAATAATAAGATTTTAACATAAGGTCATATTTTTATTAAAAGTGATATTTCGTGTAATAGAAGATAAAATCAATGTTGTGAGTAATGATAAAAAAGAAAAATTAGACTTATTCAAAATGAAATATATTATAAAATATAGTGTTACTATAGTGGGTGTGGTTTCCACTCGACAAACCATTGCATGTGTTCGATGCCTTCGTATTCTATGTGACACTATATCAAAAGGGATTTCATGGTAGCTTTGAAAAAACCACTAAACGATTCATGAAAAACTTTTAGAAACAATTTTTAAAAAACCACCAATAAATGTGTTTTTATTTTACTTATTTTTAAAAATTAATTTAATGGGTAGTTTTTGAAAAACCATTGTTAAATCTGTTTTTTCATTTGGCTTATTTTAAAATATTTTTAGAATTAATTTTTATGGAATTTCCTATATATAAATGAGGAAAATATAAAATATAAAATATTTAATTATTATTTATTATTAATAATGATTATTTATAATTAATATTTAGTAATTATTTAGAACTTTATTTAATTCATTGATTATTTTAAAATGAGACTTGAACATCAAATGCTGTTAACATTTGGTCCAATGGCCTTTTTTAGCTCCACAAAAATAAAGCATATCAAATGAAAAACAAACAAATTAGAAACTAATTTGTTAATAATTATTAAAAACAATATTATTATTTTAATAGTATTTGAAAATCAAACATCATCTTCAAAATCACTTGATAATTCGTATGCCAGGTAATCTGGTTGGGTGTTTCCTCTACTTGGATAATAGGACTAGAGAGATGTGTTATCAGATTTCACTAAGGCTTTGTTTTAATGTAAACATGTCTAAGGTTTCTGTTGTATACTTTTGGATTTCTATGGGTGAAGAATTTCAATATAATAAAATGGTTATTTTTGAATCATGGTCTGAGTTCTGTTCATCATGTAAGAAGCTAGAGCACAACGTGGCGGTTGGCAGGCACATCATGATGAAATTGGGATCATGTTTGGATGTTCAGGTGAAGCGGGCCCCATGTAGCCCTCATGTTGATTGTGGAATGCTCCTTTATGTGGAATATAAAGGGTCAATTGAGGGCTATGAAGGATCTATTCAAAGTGATGGTAAGATGTATGGTATTTTGATCTCAGTTAGACCAGTGAAGCCAATATAGGAAAAGGTGTTACCACATGAGCTAAGCGTAACTCGTATTTTCAACATATTGAGATGTGATTAAGAAGGTCTCCTTAGTGACACTTTTGTTGAAGGTGTTGCACATGATAGTGAAATGGTTGAGATTAATATCAATATTCACAAAGCTAAGGAACAAGATCCTATGTGTTTAGTTGGATATAGTGCATTAAATGATAATGGTGTTTTGATCCAAAATTCATGCACCTGTGCTATGGTTGTGCATGTAGGAAGTAGTATCAACCCTGAAGGGGTGATTCATCTGAATGTCATGGGTATCTATGTGGATGGCTAGGATTGGGGGGGGGAGTCGTGGTGCATGTAGTTAAATAAATAATAAAAAGGTTCTAATATAATAAAGTATTTGGCCTATATCAATTTGAACTACCTCTTTGATATCCCATATGTCGATGGTTGTGTTGAATGTAACACCAGTTTTCTATCAAAAGCCGAGTTAAATAGAGAACAACCCTCATATTTAAATGTAATAGGATGGTATTGTAAATTTTTATACACCCCATAGAGGATAATGGGGAATTTAGAAAACAGGGACCTTGAGAGATACATTGTCACCAAGAAGCAGAAATCAAGGAGACACAAATTCTACTAATATCTTCCTAATCCAATGGAGACACAGTCATCCAAAAGGTGGTAAATACAAGGAACATGAGCCTCAAGAAGTGGATGGAAGAAATGAGGGTATACAGGCTGAGGGTACCTTAGAAAGAGGCAAAAAGGATCAATAAGTGGGTGAAACCAGGTCCCCAAGCACAACAAGGAGGTTATATAAGCTGAGGGAACATCAGATGTTTTGGAGACTCTTTAATAAGAGGTAGATGAAAAGATTTATTATCCTCATGGGGAGATTCTACGACATCTAGAGGATGCATGGATGGTGAAGGAGGTTGCACACCCTTTCTCCCAACAACGAGAGGTAGGGACTCCTACAGGTCCTCATCTGTAAGATAATGCAGCTTTGGAACTTAACATGGAACTACTCATGTACTCGAGTGAAGGAATAGTGGATGATATTTTGACAATTGAGGTCATGAAGGAATTCGTTGTTAAAAGGATGGGAAGATTACTCTGAGTGGAAAATACTGGGGTGCAAATTGAGTTGATTGAATAGTAAGACCATATATGGATTTGAGGGTTAAACATTGGGAAGATTAGAAAAGATTAATAAATGTAATCTTGGGACTATCTAGAAAATCATTATGAAGAAATATTCAAGAATTCTCTAGACATCCACATAAATTCTCTTGCCTAGAAATTGTTTTTGATTTTTTATTCCAACCATCTTAAACACTTCTTTAATAAGTTTGTAGTTTCTTTTTATTCTTGATCTGGTTAGATGTTAGGGTTATCACTTTTTCCTTAATAGGGTTTAAAAAAAATTACATTATTAGTAGTGGTATTACTTGGGGGGAGCTTGATGACTATTATGTGGATGTTAAAAAAATGTCTCTAAGGCCTCCAAAAAAAGAGTTTTTTGTTCTAATAGTCGATTTTTTGAAACTTAAATGTTATTTTATCTTTGTTTAACAGTGTATTCAAATACTTATTGGGTTGTCTTTGATGTTATTCAATGAAGATAAATTCATATTGAATTTATGGCATTTTAATTATTGTGTTTTCCCCTCTTTTGGGGATTTATTATATATGATAAATATATATTTATAAATAAATATACATTAACATATATTTATTTATAATTTATATCTATTTATTATATTATATTTAAAATATTATATAATTTCAACTATTCATAAAAATTTATATGTATTTATTCATATTTTCTTTTATTAATATAAATTAATAATATTTATACACATTTATGTTTATATTTTTTATATTCTTTGGGTATGTATATATATATATAATATTGTTGATATATATATTTATGTTTATATAAAATTATATATATGTGTGCAATTATATATATTAATGTAATATTAATGATCATTTATATATATTTATGTAAATTCTGTTATATGTATATATATAGATATTTATATCCATTTATGTATATTTATATACATTATTGTATACTTGTATATATTAATTTATATTTATATACAATAATGTATATTTGTATGCATGATATTGGTTTATATATTTATATCTGTTCTCTAGGTTGGTGTGTGTTTGTATCCTTATACTTGTATTTATTCACATTTATTTAAATTTATAAATATATATATATTTATAAGATATATATAACTATATTTAAATAAATTTATATATACATATGTATAAATATAAATTTATTATTTATTATAAATGATTTATTATTATTGTTTATATGTGTTAGTTGTTTTATTTTCTTGTAACCTCTTGGACCTTCAATGATTATTTATTATATATTCATTTATTATTAATCATTAAGTAAATAATTAATTATTATATATTTAAGACTTATTTATTATTATTGATTAATTATTTATTATAAATTTGTTAATATATTAATATTAAATTAATATTTATTATATGTTATTAGATATTATTTATGATTTGTTTATTTTCAATCCAGTATTATTTATTTATTATTTATTGTTTATTTATTTAATATTTATTCACTATTTAGTCATTATTTATTATTTATTTAATATTTATTTAATTTTTAATAACTAATAATTAATAATGAATTACTAACTATTAATTATTAATTGTTGTTATTTATTATTTATTATCATATTATTTATTTATTATTTGTTATTTACTATTTATTAATTATTAATTATTGATTAGTTGTTTATTAATTACATATTTCGTATTTATGTGTTATATACTATTTATTATTTATTTTATAATTTATTATTATTCCTTCATATTATTATTTTTATATATATATATTCATATGTATTTACCTGTATATATATATATATTAACATATTAAATTCTATTTTTCAAACTAAATGAAGAGGTTACCAGAGTGATAAAATCATTGTAGAATAACCAAGAGGCAAGAGGTTCAAATCTCACCCAACACACACACACATATATATATATATATATGTGTTGAATTTATACAAGGCACACATGACCGATGCATGTATGATAGGATAAAAAAAAGAATAAATAAATAAATTAATAAATGAATAAATGAATAAATAAATGAATAAATAAATGAGTACATGAATACATGAATAAATGAATAAATGAATGAATAAATAAATGAGTAAATGAAGAAATAAATAAATGAATAAATGAAAAAAATAAACAAATGAACAAATGAACAAATGAACAAATGAAAAAATGAATAAATGAACAAATGAACAAATGAAAAAAATGAATATAATGAAAAAATGAACAAAGAACAAACGAACAAATGAACAAATGAACAAATGAACAAATAAAAAAAATGACAAAATGAAAAAATGAAAAAATGAGCAAATAAACAAATGAACAAATGAATAAATGGAATAAAAGAAAAAAAGAAAAAAAAAGAATAAATGGATATATGAATAAATGAAAAAATTAATAATTGAATAATTAAATAAATGAATCAAGGAATAAATTAATTAATGAATAAATGAATAAACAAATAAATGAATAAATGTATAAATGAATAAATTAATAAATTAAAAAAGAATAAATGAATAAACAAATAAATTAACTATTAAATAAATGAATAAATGGATAAATGAATAATTGAATAAATGAATAAATTAATAAATGAATAAATGAATAAATGAAGAAACGAAGAAACGAAGAAAGGAAGAAATGAAGAAATGAAGAAATGAAGAAATGAATAAATGAAGAAATGAACAAATGAAAAAAATGAACAAATGAATAAATGAACTAATCAACAAATGAACAAATGAATAAATGAATAAATGAATAAATGAATAAATGAATAAATTAAAAAATAAAAAAAATAAAAAAAAATGACTGAATAACTAAACAAATAAATGAATAAATGTATAAACGAATAAATGATTAAATGTCAAAAGAATAAACAAATAAATGAATAAATGAATAAATGAATAAATAAATAAATGAATAAATGATTAAAGGAATAAATGAATGAATGAATGAATGAATGAATGAATGAACAACTGAATATATGAATAAATGAATAAATGAATAAATGAATAAATGAATAAATGAATAAATGAATAAATGAATAAATGAATAAATGAATAAATGAATAAATGAATAAATGAATAAATGAATAAATGAATAAATGAATAAATGAATAAATGAATATATGAATAAATGAATAAATGAATAAATGAATAAATGAATAAATGAATAAATTAATTAATAAATAAATTACCAAATGAGTAAATGAATAAATTAATAAAAAAACAAACAAACAAATTAATAAATTAATAAATTAATAAATAATAATTGTATTAACCAATAAATATATAAAAAATAAAAAGTAATATACAATAAATAATAAATTAAAAAATATATATAAACAGTTAATGAGTAATAAATAAATAATAAATAATTAACAAGTAATAAATAAATAATAGATAAAAAAATAATTAAATCCTATTAAATAAACAAAATATATAAAAAATATTTGAAAATATTTATTTTTTTAACAATTAAAAAATATTTTTTTAATCAACAAAAAATTTATAAATACAAAACCACTACTAAATGGTTAACATGCATTTAAATGTCCGAAAAATATAATTTGACGTGAAATAAAAGTGTTGTGAAAAAACCACCACTAATTTACTAGCGACACTGGTTAACGAGACAGTTTTTAGAAAGAAACGCACATCATTTAACACTTGTTTTTAACCATAGCTGAACGATACAGTTTTTCATGGGTGAAATTTGAGTATTATGTTTTTCAGGAGGGTACGAAGGTGTCTTTCTATAGTATGGCTCCATGACTATAGGATGTCGAAGGTTAAATTTTTTTTCAACCCTCATGCCATCCACTTCACTTTGAATGAAGTGTGCTACACAATATTAGTTTTGGAGAAGTGGGCAGAAGATGTACGAGTCCTTCTCCATTTTCTATTACACCTAAATGCAATCCAAAAAAGTATCACCAAGTACATCCAGGGAAATAAAAGGGTAAACCATGGTTTCATAATTTAATTAATATTAATTTTAAGTGTTATTTATGGTGTAATGAATATACATATTCATTTTTAGTATAGCGAAAACCATTTTCAGATAAGTTTTATTTGAAATATTTTGGATTTTCGTCACAACATGTTTCCTTAATTAAGAAAAGGTTAGGGGACTCAGGGCTATTGAACAGATAATCTATAATGTTTATTATATCAAGAAGTGTTCCTACCAATTTTCCAAGTCATTCTAACCTTTCAGTTTGGTCCAAATAGACATTGGTGAATGATTCTATCAACGATTATAATTTTTCATTTAAAATTGAATCTTTAGGACAAGAATCTAGTTCAAGAGACGATGGGTTGAATAAGGTTCATGGGTATTCTTTGTAATGAAAATCATATATGTATGAGTAGTATTTCCCCATATGTGAGTCTGATGTCCTTAAATCATATGGATAAAAATACTCTTAATAAGAGGCATTACATCCTATGGTCGAATAAGTATCCATTTTTAATTATGAATGAGAAACCCTATAAGAGGGGAAATACGGAAAATATGATCCTCAATAAAATATTTTTGACTCAAAACTCATGTTATTTCTTCTTACCTATCAACTATTCCAAAATTTTTATGACTCCAATTGTGAGGCACACAATTTTTTTTCACTCACTATTCTTTAAAATTGGAGTATCGGGGTCGTTCGATACTAAACAAGTGGAAATGATGTAGTCGTGATTCTATGAGTTTCAAAAGGTTATCTAAGTGATAAAATGTTGAGTAAAAATAGAAAATAAAAAATTAAAGATCAAATAGGATCATTAGAAGAAGAAATGTTAAAGAAACGGAAAACAGAGAAAAATGTATTGGTGTTTCAATTTCTATTGCATATAGTTTTAGAAATCATTCTTAATAATTTAAATTCTTGATGAAATTACTCTATCATGGGAATTAAATTTTTTTACTATCACTTCTTGGTCTGATAATGTGTGGTTTAATTCATTAACTCTTTATCCCTTATTCAAGTGATTAAATTATTTAAAAATGTACTTTCAAAAAAAAAACCCAATAAAAGAGTAGAAACAAACCCTCCCATTGGTTATAGTATCAGACATTTAAATTTATATGGTTATCCTCTATTATATCATTCTTGTTCAAATATTGCACAACCAATGATTATAGGAATTAAAACTAGCAAATTAATTATAATATAAAAATTATGATAAATGAAAAAATACCAAAATTTCAGTTATAACACACCCAAAGTCTCATTACAACCCAAAATAGAAAAATTATATTCTCATGACCATGGTAATTGTGAAATTATTTACTGTAAACTCAATTATACCCATGGATATAAGAGGAAACGTAGAGGAAAAGAGAGAAAATTAAGAAACATAAAATTGAAGTGAAATGAAAATACACACTGACTTTACAAGAGGGTCAAGTCAGTAGAGTGGAGGAACCTCCGACCTTGGAATATAAAACCGTTAATTAACATTCCTACCCTTATATTTATTGAAAAATATATTTCATGGAGTGTACTGAAAGCGAAGGATATATACTAATTCAAACTCGCTTTTCCATGGATTTCTCACCAGGATGGTGAATAACTACGCCACTATTTGAATTCATATGTGGAGGCTATTGGATGATGAATGTACACTAAGTGGGGTATCGACATACATGTTTTATAGTAGTGAATTATAAATTAATTTCTTCTATATTGGGTGTACACAACATTCTTGATGTTATAAAAGACATGTGATCTCTGGTCTAAAACATGGGAATATACCCAAACTGGTTGATCCATGCCACTTTTAGAAGTTCACAACACCTTCTTGTTAATTACACATCACACAGTTAAGAATATTACTCCAAAACTTCTCTAGAGGGCACATTCAACTATGAAATATGGAAAATTTTCCATAATCCCTAAAATGAAGAATTTAAACCATTTAAGAATATATATCTGGTAAAAATATACTTTTACTCAATAAAAACCATCAAAAAAATATTTAAAATTCGAGAACACCTTTAATGTTCAAAAAAATTCTCTTAGTTTACAAATCATTTATAAAAATTCTACACATACAGCGTAACATTGAATTTTATAAAACATTTAACATAATGATAACTTATGCGGAAGATGATTTTATCATTAGCGCTTAACGTTCGACCACCCTAATCAATCATAGTCAAGATGTGAATCATATAAAATAATACACCTCCGTAAATTTTCCCTAGGTCATACTATAAAACAAAGAAAAGCTAGTAACAAGATATCAATATATTCATGATTTATAATATTCCCTTAACAATACATACAATATTCCTCTTAATATATATATATATCATACTATATGATATATACATACCATATAAAATAATATTGTTGATATTTCCTCATATGTACAACGGTTTTAGGGAATATCCCTATCAATATACCACTTTAACTAAATACTTATCGTCTATGTTCTATTTCACATTATATTATATCATATACAATAATTTTTAAAACCATATTCTAAACAAATTTGTAACACCTATAGAAAATATTTTCATATATTATCATCAATTTCACAATTCCTCACATCATATGAAATTAATTATGAATATCTATCCAAAACTAATTTTAGATAAACTATAAATCTATTTTATAGATACTGTTTGAGATTTATATAATTCAATCCTCCCATTTTCAAATAAAAATATTCACCCCATATTACCCTATATATTGTAAAAAGTATTTATTTCCTAATTAATAAATGAAATGCAAGAGTGGTATCTATAAAATCATTTATCCTACTCAATAAAAAATGTATCTAATGTGATATCTATCAAAAAATTCATATCTTTTGACATCACCACTAGATACATCATTTGAAAGCATGTATTTTCATATGATCCAATTTTTAAGACATTGAGAAAGTATGAGACAAATATTATGTAAGCCATGTATAACTACTCATATATTCTTCATTATTCATGTATAAACTGACCAGGATGATGAAAAAAACATACATTATTCACCTTTATGTATGATCACATCATATTCTCCACATCCAATAGATTAATACATCACATGTCTTATCTGGGTATGAACATACACTCCTTTTTTCTGTTTTAATCAATGGACCATATGTCATACTCTTTATATGAGAGTACAAATCCCATATTTTTATGCTCTAAACGATGACATGATAAAAAACATACCCAACTAGCCTTATATTTGATTATCCTTAGGGGTTACATAAAAACAATTAGATTATGTAGGTTCTCATGCTAGTTATCTTTCCAACTCTAGGTATTGGGGAAATATAAATATGAAACTTACACCCCTTGTATACGAAATACATAATGTACTATCTTCTATGTGGTATACTTGGGGGGCACCTAGTGCAAAAAACCTGTTTTGTGCCTCATAGGAATATTTAATATATTTACACACAATAATACTCACACTAACTTTAACATTTCATCACATACTATAATACTCCATAATGAACATTGGATATGGATAACTCAAATTCATTCTTTAAGAGGGCATTTATCATTTCACTTCATGAGTATATGCAGCTAACATGAAGAAATTATAAAGCATTTACAACATTTTATATAACATTTGACACTTTATATATTTAAAATCCTTTACGAATACTAACAAAATATTATATATGCATTTGTATCACCATATACGATAAAATCTGAAATTAGCATTATATATGTTGCACTTTTAGGATTCTATTATACATATTACATCTCCATGTAATTCTTACCACATCTCTATGTTACCATATGGTGATATCCTCATACTAAACTCATTATGTGGGTAATATCTATAAATAAAGAAAGTTTAAAATTAATGATAGTTAAGAATCATATTCTAAATGTTCAAATACTTAAAAATATATTCAAACATGTTTAATTCACAATATATAATGTCACAATGTTAATAACATTAATTATATACTTATAAATCTTCCTAGTTCATCACAACCATCATATTTCTTAGAAAATTGAATTAATTTTTTCTTTGAGATTGTTTTCGTAACAACATATAACTCTTTATATTTTTATTTACCAATACATCCTAAACACATTTTAGATATATATTGATATTTAAATCATTTTTTGATGGAAATAATCTATTATTCCTAAACATTGAACATCTCTATGATAAAAAATACCACGAAATGTATCTTAGAAAATATATTCCTTTCATAATATTATGATAATATATAAAAAATATTTTTTGTTAGGAAATTACACTCCTTTACTTTAATAGGAATGTTTAAAAAATAAACTACTTACATCCATATCATATGTGGTATTATATTCTTTTGGGAATTTGTCGAAAAATAATATTTTATAATTTTTAATATCTAACTGATGGGTGGTGGGATTATATCACTTATATTTTAACAAAACATCTACTGAAATATTTGATTGATGATAAAACACATTTTACCCTTATCTTCTTCTAAAGAATCTGTTACAATTGAACACATCATAAACCATGTTTATTATAATTATCATCTCATGTTCTTTATAACAACCCTTTTTAATAAATTTTTTTCTCTTGTTATATAAGAGGAATGATATAACTATACACATCCTTTACTAAGACCCATTCGATCTTTAAACATTCCTTTATATAGAAATTCATAATTGACAAACCCTTTACTTCATCACTTAAATTCAAATTACAATCCAAATAAATTCTTTACATGATTCCGAACTTCCAATATTTTTACAATATTTGTGGATATTTCATATTAGGAAACTTTTATAGTGTTGGTGAATTTGGGTATTTCCCAAATTAATCTTGTTCCATTATTTGGTTTTTATTCTTTAAGGATATTTTCCCCATGTCAATAAAAATGATATTTATCCTTTCAATCATTATAGAAATATCATAAAAACATATAATAATATGTGGAAAAGTAAATCATGTATTGAATGGAACAATTTTACCTGGTTCAACACAAAGGGATATGTCCAAGGAGGACACACTGATGTTGTGTTAAAATGAATAAATCCACTAAACATTAATTTTTTTAGTAGATACAATGTTTTAGTGATGTTAAATCCATATCAGGATCACTACATTTATTATATTCCATATTCATTCTGACTTCATCAAAATGGATAACCTTATTATTTGATAATTTTATGCTAGGATCAATGTATCACTCAAGGGGGGGGGAGGGGGATCTGTGATATCTTTTAATTTTATGTTTATTTTCTTTTGAAAAAACAATCACCTCATATTAAAAATTTATCAAATTTATGCAAATAAAAGAATCACACATCCACATGAACACAAGTATTTACAAGGTTCTCTACTCAACAAGTGGTTTTAATTCCTTGGCATGTCTTGGAAACAATCCAATACTAAAAAAATCTTATAGAGATAAAATTATTTTGGGTGGATAAAACAAGTAAGATATACCATTACAATTATATAGCACAATGATCAATACAACAGAGCAAGTTATTCTTCAAGGACAAATTACATAAAATAGGGTTTTCTAATTAGTTAAGAGTTCATCACTAATTGGTTCAAAAAAAGTTACTAGGTATCCTTATCAACTTCCATTTGAATACCTTCAAAACGAAATTCAGCTCTATCATACCCAGCAGTAGAGAGAAAATCCTTCATGGAATTTGTTATTAAAACTTAGTCTGATTTTTTAATCTGATTCCTTTGTCTGATTTCTTAATCTGGAAAATAATTAACAAATAATACTATAGAAAAAAGTCTGATCCTCTTCAAAAATTTACATGAAATCTGGATCTGATGGCTTGATCTGATATGATAACCTATGATTAATATCCTTCATTATGCTTCTCATGTCTAGATATTTTTCTTAGGAAACATTTTTCATGAGACTTATTCAACACATTTATCATTTTCCCTATCTTTCTTCACATGTGAAAATTATAAGTTTCAAAAAGTAAAATTTACTTTCTTTTATTTATAAGAGAGGAATATGTGTTTTGGTCGGGAGTCTGATAATGTTTTCCTGCTCAAAAAAATTTCCAAAACTTAAATTACTTTATAATTTCAACTTCATATTTTAATCTTTTAATTCTTATAAAAACTTCTATAACCTTATAAAAACATTATCTACCTTCAAACATTCTAACTATTATTCAGTCTGATACAAAATCAATTATGATGAAAACACATGTAATACTGAAGAATACTGATTAAGAAGACCCCTTTTAAAAAAAATGAATTGCTATACCAATGATCTGTAAAAATTGATGAACACCTATTCAAAAAATTAAAAAATATTATTCTGTAAACATTTATTGTAAGTTCAATATAATTTTTTCACTTTATTATTTCCATAAACATTTTGAAAACTTATAAAGATATCAAAAAACTTTGGAAAAACGTAATTAGAAACCACAAAACCCCGTGATTTTTTTAAACATTTAAACATTTATTTAATAATTCAAAAATTTACTCATAATGATTATCCTGCATCTGGTGAATTATCAGTGTCATTTTCAATTTGATGAATCAAAACAAATTATTCTGTGATGGATCTTGAACCAATTGATAACAATTAGGTATTTTTTTATCTTGAACAAATTATCATACAATTCAACCTAACGAAAATTCATTACTACATTCTTATTCATCATCTGGTTGATTGGTCTCTGAATTTATTTCATTCATCTGTCGCAAAAAAACATTACTTTATTATCCATGTTAGAAAACTTTATTTCCTCTGATAGATCTGTGTAACATAGAATTTGATATATCAGTAAACTAGTGCTTCAAAAAAACATAGACTTCATAAAATTCAACCTCCCCATATTTTCTTCCCTTAATTTTTTTGTGTCATATAACTTATATGTCTTTTTGAAAATTAGTTTGGACATTACATCGTATGATATAAGGTACAAAAAAATATCCCCTTTTCATTAATAAACCTTTCATCACATGTTTCCCAAATAGCATATGATATTTTAAAATCAATGAAACAAATTGGAATCCTCATATTTAGTATAAAAGAATTTATACATTAGTACATTTTCTCATACAAATTGAAACATTCATTCCCGACACAATGTGAGTTTGAAAAACATCTTCACTCACAAAAAATTTCCAGAATAGAACACTGAATCCAAAGAAATTTCTTATCAAAACCATGTATGATATTTTGATTACTATACTTCCTTTCATCCAATTATCTGATAACTAAAACATTACAAATTATTTTGATTTCCTTTTCTTCAAAACAAAAGAAAAAACAATTAGTACAATATTCATTAATCATAAAAAAAACGTTCATCAAAATCGATCCCAACAATCTCCCTTTGAGATTTTATTATCAACCATGGTTCATAAATTAGTTAAATTTATATTATCAAGAAATGTATCACATATAAACAATTATAAGATAATGAGAGTGAAATATTTATAGGAAACAAGAATCATTGAATACAAAACCCTGCTATCCAAAATTTGTGACTTACAAAACTTCTTCAAATTTCATTTTTTTATTTCACCTTTCAAAACATATTTTCATTTTACCTTCCTACCGAGACATGTTTCCTACACACTTAAAAAAATATTATAATAATTAAAACACTAACATGATGAGTTCACATCTTATCCAAAACTCCCCCAAAATATATTATTCCTTAAAGGGATTAGCACATACTAATGGATAGATTTATAAAACATTTATCCCACTCAATAAAACTATCCAAATAAAATATGAGAAATGGGACAATGGAATATACCAAAACCATGGATAAGAAGACATTAAAACGCAATATTAAACCTCATCTTTAAAAATTATTCCTTAGGTAAAGGTTTTATGAAAATGTCCGCAACCTGTTTTTATATAAGAATATACTCTAGCTTGAGTTAATTATTCTCTACATTACCTTTGATGATATAATATTCTATATCAATATTTTTTGAATGATAAAGTTGTAATTATTTTAATCTACATTGAATAAAATCTCTTAACTTTGTTTGATGTTCAAATTAACATCAATTAATAATTTATTGATGTTCAAATCTCTTATGAAAGTACCTGGTTTGGAATACCATGCCCACAAAACTTGTTTTAGCCTATACAAGGATTTATTCAAATTCCACACATTAATTTCATCATTCCAAATATCAATCCAACATAAATTTTTTGAAAAAAAATACCTCATCATTTTATTCATTTAGAAAGGATGACTACAAATCCGTCTAAAAAATTTAATAAATTCATTATGCAGTAATAGCAAGAAATATTCTAATTGTGCATAACCTTTCCAATGAAGAAACATTATATTTAAAATAAGTTTCCTTAATATATAATTAACCTTTGCACACTTGCCTTTCTTTGTTTCTTATCACATCAGCATATTCATTTAACTAGTTATAAAACATCCTCTTTATACCAAATATATTGTTTTTATTCTGTTTAGGTAAGAGTAGCCATGTATAAATCCTTTTAATTTGATCCATCTCTTCACTCACATCTTAACTCCATCCCAGATGTTGAAAATATACATCCACATATTCTGGATTAACTTTTTATTATAAATAAGTACGTGTAATAAATATTGATGTTACTCTTGTATAAACATTTTGATATTGATCACCAATTATATTTTGAGACTCAACTTGCCTCTAAATCCTAGGAAAAGATGTATGAAATTTGTTCTCATCACTAAAAATATATAAATCTGATTCATCCACATATAAGGCATCATAATTGATTGTATTCTTATGAGGATGTATAGTAAACAATTCTTTTACCGTCTTCATTTTCATCACCAACATGAGTTTGTATAGTATCTTCCTCATCTATTTTCAAGAACAATAACATCAACATAATTAGACAATATTCCAGGTCTCTTTGTTAAAATATCTATAACCTCTTCCATCTAAAGAATAGAAAAGAAAGATTACATATTCACATCTCTGATCAAATATACCATGGTATCCACCATTATTCCTTTTTATAAATGGACTCCCAAAAAATATTAAGTATTTTAAACTTGTAGTTTTATCATAAAACAATTCATATTGATTCATATCGGAACATGACCTATAGAAACACTGATTTTGAATATAAAGATCTATCCTTGTATCTTACCTCTAGAAGTTATGGGAAACACCATGCTCTAGGAACATTGTATTCCATATTTCATCCAAACTTATATTATTAATCTCAATAATACCATTTTTTAAGGTGTGTATGATATACTAAACTCATTATGAATTCTATATTTATGAAGAAAACATATGAACTCTTCATTCTTACACTCATCACTATTTTTAGTTATCAACTTCTCCATATAATACCAAAATTCCTTCTCAGATCTTCCCTTGGTGCTCTTAAGCATATTTAGATCTTATGATTTATATTTAAAATACATAACAAATGTAATGAGAGTAAAATAATAAATGAATGAAAAAAGTACTTATCTTTTCATGTTGTTTGTTTTCTCATTAAACCAAAAATATTAGAGTGTATAACTTCCAGGGTTCATGTTGTTTGTATATCCGCTTTCTTATGCACAACATTTGTTATCTTACCATTATGAAAAATAGAACCAAAACAATATTTTATTCTTGAAAAATATGAAAGATCTCAACCATTTTTCCTATTTTATAATGTGATCATGTTTCACTGACACATATATCCCAACATTTTCTAAGATAAACGATTTTATTCCATACTTCTCAAGTAAAATAAATTTTTATCTTCACCAACATGAAATAAGTTTCCTTATATATATTTTTTTTCTTGAGAGAACTTTTCCATATTCCTATATTTTTACAAAAAAACCACATTTTCTAAAAAATACTTCATTATATTCAACACAAGGATGAGAAACACTCAAAAATTTGTGTTTCAAACCACCTATAAACAATGATTTCATGGATTTAAATAATCTTCCCATACAATAGAGGATACGAAATATTTTATTCTGAGTGATTTAACATTTCTTAATGACAATATTACTTCATTGAAATATTTCACAATATTTAATAATTTCAAATATCAAATAATATGAGAAGAACACACACTATCCAATATATATTGTGGTTATCTTTTGTATCTTTGAGCGCGATTTCTACAGCAAGAAATATTTATTTCCTTTTATATTTCCTCATGTATATATTTTGAGAATTTATAAAATCTTTTTTTGTGCCAAAAACAAAACAATAAAACCTTTTCCATGATTTCCATGTCGTTATCATCTCTAACAAATATTTTCTAGAGGTCGGAATCAATTTTATACTTTTAAAACGTCCATCCCAAATTTAGTCAATAAAATCCATTTATATTTTTTTTCTTTTTAGAGGATTGAATCGCCTTAAAACATTTCCATCTACAATTTATGGGATAGTTATAATTTTTTTTGGTTGAACCAAAATATATTTTACATATGTAAAAACACACCAAATACCATTAGGAATCATATAAAGAATACTTTCCTTTGTAACTTATATACTATCTAAAATTGTGAATAAGTTTCTTAGAAACATTATTATTATTCATATTAGAACTTTTTTGTGTTTCAAATTTTTATCATCATCTGGAATATTATTCTTTAATTAATATTTATTTATATCCTTACCAGAATCAAATGTAATATATGTACTTTTTTGGACCTCTATATTTTAGAATCTTTTGAATTTCAAACATTTTTGGTTTTGGACAAAAAAATGATTTTGTCAACTTTATTCTTATTAGGATCAATATAAAATTTTTTCTAAACCTTTAATGGTAAATTTTGATCATTCTCAGGTTTAGAATTTCTATAAATTTCACCAACTTCAGAGATTGATCTCTTATAACTCGAAACACCCATGCTCAACTTTTGAAAACTTTTTCGAAACAATTTCCAAATCTCTCTACTTGTATTTCAACATTACATCAAGATTTTCATTCCAATTATATTTTTTATCAAGAGTATTATAATGAAAATAAATCTCTTCAAGTAGCATAGTTTTTTATTTAGGATGAAATTCATGATTGTTTAGAGTAGGACTTTTTTTATTCAACTTCTTGATATCTCTTTCAAGACTAACAATATTTCCTAGAAATTATTTCAGTTATATTTTCAAATGGAATTAAAACTTAGTATATTCCTCTTCAGAAGTAATACATTCAATCACTTCATCATTAACTATAGAAATGTAATTACTTTCTATAGAAACATCAATAATCTATTCAGCCTAAGCTTCATTATCTTAATCTTCATCATCTTTAGACAAAAAGATTCTCTTTTTGGATTTGTAGAACTCTAATTCCTTACCCATTGAAAAGGATTTATACTTATCACCATGATTCTTCCTTGATCTTCTCAATCTTATTTCATCTTTATCAATATCTTATTCTTTCTATATTTTAGGATAATTAGTAGAAAATTTCCCAAAGACCCACATTCAAAAAATTTCATGTAATGTTTCCCTACATAATTTCTTATACCTCTTTTCACATTTTTAGAAAATAAGGATAATAATTCATCAAGATAATTACATACCTCATTTTAGGATTTTGAATTACCTTATCCTTTATTGTCAAGAATATTATTAGAATTTTTATTTTTAGATTCCCTAAAGGAAATGTCTCAATCCAATTTTGTTTTATAATTGATAACATTCTCTATAATTATTTCATAAGTAATGAGAGTACAATGAATGTCATCCATAGTTTGAGTTTTTGGATCTCTATATTCCAAAGATGAAAGTTTTTCATCAACATTATTAGGAATACTTCTCATGTTCTTTTCAACAACACCTGGGTCTTCCTTCTTCTCACCAAGAAATCTAATATTTTTTAACAATATCATTCACCCTTATAAATAATTAGATAAAATATTCATACTCACTAATTTTTAGAACTTCATATTTCATCCTCTATATTTGTAGCATGGATTTATTCAACTTTATATTTCCTTCATAAATGTTTTTATCCTTTTCCTAGATACCTTTAGAAGTATAAACTACCTTCACTCTTAAGAATTAACTTTCATAAAGTGATGAGAGTAAATCATTCTTATCCCTTCCATAATTCTCAATATTCTTCTTTCCCATAGTTGTTATAGGAAATTTTTCATTAATAGGATGAAATTAATTATTAGAATCTTCAAAAACTACATGACCAAGAGACATAATATATGGAAAAGTCTTATCTTTCTAGATATAATAATTATTTCCATAGAATACAAGAATCCCATAATTGTTTACACAATTCAGAATCTCCATAAGAACAAATCTTCAAAAACTTCAGTAAAAAGTAAACTAAGGCATCCTTCGCTCTGATTCCAATTGATAATTCACAGGAAAGATTAATGTGTCACTAGTGGGAGGGGGTTGAATCCGTAATATCTTTTTTAAGATTATTTTCATTGAAAGAACATCAGATCTTATTAAATATTTATCACTTTGCTGCAAAAAAATCATACATCCATAAGAACACAAGTATTTACATGTTTCACTAATAAATAAGTGAAGCTAAATCCTTGGAATTTATTAGAAACAATCAAAAAACAAAAAACACACAAGGAAAAAATCCTTTTGGTTGGATAAAATAAGTATGATAGACCCATAATATTTTTAGAACTATGATCAATAAAATAGTGAATTTTCTTTTTCTTTCACTAAAGATATAAAGCATGTTTGTGTAACAAGTTAATATACCATCGACAATTGGTTTAAAAAATGTTAATGAGCTTCCCTATCAACATCCTCTCAAATAACATAAAAACAAAATTCTTCACTTTCCTATCCATAAGTAGGTTGAGACTACATTTATATAATTTTTTATAAAACCTCAGTTAGATTGTTCAGTTAGAGTCTTCTGTTTGATTTCTTAGTCTAAAATAATAAGAAATAATACTCTGAAATCAATTCCAAACCACTTTATACTTTCCTTATAAATTTAAGACTGATATCTTATTCCAACCTAGTAACATATGATTACAATCCATTGTTATACTTCTTATATCCATATATCTCACTCAGGATGTTTTTTTCTGGAAAATACCTCAAAACATTTATCTCTTTCACTATCTATCCTCACACGTGAATAACACAAGTGTGTAAAAGAAAAATTTCCATTATCCTATTTATAACAGATACAAAAGTGGTTTGGGATGAAATTTAAAAATTCATTCAATCTTAACCATATTTCCAAAACATTAATTCTTCATTAATTTTAACTTCATCTCTCACTCTTTTAATGCTTCTAAACTCTTCTCAATCATTCCAAAAACATCAGAAAACATCAATCTTTCTAGGCATTTATTAGTTCTGTAAAAAGCTTTTTACAATGAAATAATATTTAAGAATGAAGTTTGCTGATTATGACGACCACTTTTAAAACGAATTCATCCTCGAACCGATGCACCGCACCAACTGATGAACACCTATTTAAAAAATGAACCCATTCTTCCATAAACATTGTTTCAAATTTTTTAGAATGTAGTGGATTTTATTTTTCCATTAACATCCCTACAACTTCTAAATATATCATAACCATTTGGAAAAAAATTAGAATAAAATTAAAAACACATTGAAAATAATTTTTTCAATATTTCATCTTTTCTTCTATAGTTTAACAACTTCTTCATATTGTTGATCCTATATACGATTAATTATCAGTGTCAGTGGCAGTCTAATGATTTGCGAACACTTCTTGTCCTACGATTCTTGTCCCACATGGAAAAAATTGGGCTTACTTTTATTTTGATATAATTTTAATACAATTAAAATTGATTAAAATGATTAATTACATTGTTAATTGTAATCTGGTTTATTGGTATTTCACTTTCTTACACACAGTTATCCAAAAATTTCCTTTTTCTTATCCGTATTAGAAAAATTTTCTACCTCTACTTGTTTGGTGGAATATTAAATACTATGGACTGATTGATTAGTAATTTAAAAAACCTAAAATCCATTAACATTAATCTCCCCAACTTTTAATCCATCACAAACATATTCTTGCATCATAAATAATTCATGAATTTTAAAATATTTGGATAAGAAAACATGTATTCTCCCACTTTAATTCATATAGCTTGCTTCATAAATTTTCTATAAAACTTATTATATTTGAGAATTAATTGAACAACAAAGCGTCATTAGATTTTGTATTAATAAATTCAAACTATGAAACATTTTAACATACCAAATTTAACCTTTATTCTAGACATAGTTTGAGTTCAACAAAAAAAATATTTTCTCACAAATCATTTCCAGAACATAAAATCAAAACCAAGGAACATTATTATCAAAACTGCATTCGATCATCTAATTACTATGATTCCTTTCATCCTATCATCTAATAACCAAAAAAATACAATGAAATGTCATTTAATTTTATTTATAATAATATAAAATAGTATCATTAAAATTTTTTTTCAGCATACCAAACAACATTAATCCATCTTGGTCCAAATATTATTTACATCCACACACTGCTTTTTTGAAGGCTTAATCAGTTTAAAATCTTGAGGGTATTACCAATATCATTGTAGAAATCATTATTGTTGGGAATATTTAAATATAGGTAGATCCTATGATGATATTTGTATTGTTATTCTTATTATTTCCCAAGGAAATATGGAATCGAAACCTCAGTTTGAGGGTTTATTCTTTATTCTCTATAGTATCATTGTCTTAAATACTTTTTTTGGGATAAAAAATCATTTATTAGAAATATAATAGTAAAATATATTCCTTAATGAGATGATGTAATAGTATAATATCCCTTATTTGATTATTATCTCTTAAATTAAACCAGATGTAACAATACGTCTATATTTGAATCTTATGAAATTTAATTTATGGGATGTTCATTGTAAAATTACTTTATGGTGCATCCTTCTTGTTTTTTTTTGTGATTTTAACTTTATGAAATCCTTTAAAAAATACATTTATGATAAAATAATTTGTAGTTACTACATTAGTGTAACTTATTTCATGGTCTTCCCTACCTAATTTTTTTTGAAAACTCATTATTTGTGATATCTTAATTTTTTTACCCTTTTTTGAAACCATTCATAGCTATGATTAATGAAATATTCTTGAACTAACTTGATGTTTGTAATATTAATTAATGAATATGTATATAATATTTATGATTTCAATATGTGTTGGAGTAGTTAACATGGATGTCTATTGGATTTGTCAATATTGTTGATGATAAGAAGGTTGGAGTTCCCCAGAAATGTTTTATTATGTGTGTGTAGTTTTGGATATTAATATGAGTACTAAATAACATCCTCGAACCAATAAAGTTAATTTATTTTTTTACAATATTTATATGGAAAAGAAAATATGAGGAAGATTCTTTCATTGGATATTTATATAGATCTATTCACTTATAGAAAATACAGTTCAAAGTTTTTAGCTTGTAATTTTATTAAGAGAAGCTTTTTTTGAATATTATATGAAGTGAAGTTTCATAAAGAATGGTTGATTCTTGATTATGTACCTCCATGAATAATTTTTTGAAATAAATCTTGAAGTACTATCCAATTTATTTTTTATGTATCCAAATATTTTGTGAAGAATTATAATTGGATAATTGGATGATGTTTGAGGAAGCAAATCTTAGTTCAAGTAGGGTGAGTTATTTATGTATTTATATAAAATATTTATATACTAAATTAAATATTGAATTTTTATATAATTGGATGAAGTTTAGTTGGAGTTATTCTAAATATTATTTGGAGTGGTTTCTAATTATTTCAGGAAAATTAATGAATTTTTAAAAATTAATAAAGTAATCTATACATTCTCTATTAAATATGGAGAATGGATATGTATAATGAATTTTGTAATACTTGTTGGTTTTTTTAGGCTTTTATTATTTTCATAAGATGTTTGTATATTATATTTTAAAGTGGAAAATTACTAAATTTTGAACATTTCCTAAGAATTATTGGTATTTTTTAATACTTGTCATCATTTTATAAGAATTATTTATTTTTTATTTCATAATACATGTAGCTATTTCACATGACTTGGTGAGTATTAATTTAATTCATGGTGATTTCATAATTCTTCATTAAATAATTAAGACATATATTATAGATCATAAGGATTATTAAAATTCACATAATACTCTTAAGATGTCTAATACATTTTTAATGTTTGGAGCTCCATTATAATTTTGTTAAATTATTATTACATTTCTGATGACTTGTTTGAGTATATATCAAAAAATTGAAAAAGGTAAATTGAACGAAACTTATAAAAACTCATAAGACTCTTTAATTAGTGAATGTTGGTAAATGAATTCATGGTAATACATTTTTGAGCTATAAGTTATCCACATTTTGAAAATATGGGTTTCATAAGTTTATATTTTAGAAGATAAAACAGAAAATGTATTTTTTTGTTTGAAAAAACAAAAAATCTCTAGATTGTAATAATGATATGAATCTAGATGAGATTGCTGAATACTTTATGACGTAATATTCTAAACCACAAAGAGGAATGTATTGTTATGATTAGTTTGATAAGAATAAAAGGGATGCTTCATTCACAATGTAAAGTGAGAGATTTCATTAGGAGGTCACATGAATGAGAACATGCGTGCTAGTGTGGAAGATAATTAAAAGACTAAAAATTTCATAAAATTGTGTCATGGTATTTTGGAATAACAAGTGAAGAATGAAAATCAAGTTTCATAGACGTTTTAATGAATATTTAATATCATCTTAGATAAATACTTTCACCAGGATTAGATGAGAATTAAAAAAAATATACAATATTAAAAAGTAATGGGATTTCTATATTCAAATATAAAGCTATTTCTATTAGATATTATATAGTGGTGATATATAGAATAAATAATAATAAACGTGAATCTAAAATTGTCAAAATTACCCTATGATTTGAAGAAAAAAATGAATGATAGAAAACACTGTATGTTGTTGTATACTATGAAGTATTTAAGAGAGAGAGAGAGAGGGAGACAACCCTAATATCAAGTTGAACATTATTTTGATTAGAGGATTGAAGTGAACCAATTAACCTATGATGTATTTATTTTATGTGTTGAAAAATAATTAGAAGATAAATTGATACCAACAAGTAGTGTATTGATCATCATTTAGGCCTAATAGAAATACATAAAAGTCTAGTTTTAAAGATCCCTATATTTTAGAGTCTAAAAAATAGAAGGAGAATAAAATTGGACTACTACACATTGACGGAGGTGACTAGATCTATTCCATCTTGGAGAGGAAAAAAATTCTCACTATATATCTACTTCAAAGTAGTATAGTCTAAATATAGTACATAATGAAACTATAAATTGTTTCACTCATTGTATTTATTTGGTTCTTGGAATATGTGTACATGGATATTCCATTCACTTCGCTTTTCTTTTTTAATTAAATAGGAGTTGTATGTGAGTGAAATAAACCACCCTTATACATAGGGGATTCATTCATCCATCTAAGAGACAAACCTCATAAACAAGTCCTGGTGTCCATTTGTTGTGTTCTTTTCTATTCATATTACATGAATTCAATCAAAAAGTGGGTATATAAAAAAGATAGATATCCATTTACTGAAGAAGTGAATAGAAGATAAGGGTTATCTTTTAATTTGACAACAAGTTACCAACATGGTTTTACATTCTCTCAGTGCTTGAAATATAAAAATTAATCCAAACAAGTAGTATTATAGGAAACCGTTACATATTTGGTTGGATTATAAATATTCACTTGATTTAATGAATATAAAATTTTTAATTTATATTTATTAATTTATAATGGAGTTCATAATTGGGAAAAATAAATCTATTTCAGATCATGTTTATATCTTATCTAATACCCTAAAAATAGAAAGAATAAATATATGTGAAGAAATATTAAGAAGACATCCCACTTATTCAAATAGGAAGATGAATGTATTTTCCTATAATGAAATGAAAAAGATTCAGATAAAGTATGGATGAATAATAACTAGTGGTTGAATTCACTATTGAAATTATGGAATGTACATCCAACTTATAAGAGTGAAGAAATTATCATGATCAGGAAGTAATATATATTTTTGTAATAAACTATTATAGAAACCCAACATTAAAAAATTATATAATATCAAGTTTAACCTCAATAATTAATTTTATTACATTTAATGGATATTTATGGTTTTTAATTTTAAATAATTAAGTTATAACTCATACATATTAAACCCATACCTTACAAATTGGAAACTTCCACTAAGTATCCATTTGTTTTAAAAAAAGCGTACTTTTAAAATAAAATATATTTTGTTTTAATGAAAAATTTTAATAATTTTTAACCAGACTTAAAAATTGTTCCTACACATCCTTATAACCTATTTAAAACATCTAGAAACATAGTATAAGATAAAAAATCATAGTTAGGGACATATAAAAGGATTTAAAGAAACACGTTAGTCCATTTCAAAACCATGAGATCATTCAAGAGATTTTTCCATTAATGTAATATTATTCTAGCTCAAATAATTGTTTACATACCCATGAAATCAAAATTACTACCTATATTTTTTCAAAATACACATTATAATAAATTATGAATGAAAAATCATAATCTTTAGGGATTAATATGAAAAACTTGAAAACCAATGAAATTATTTTCTTAAAAAAATACATTTTTAACCCTAAAAGGGAATAATCATTCCATTAGACAATAGATTATTAACACACCTTATGAAATCCAAATATTTCTAGGATAATTCATTTTTCAAGCATAAAAGAGACATGTAGGTTTATTATGAAATCATATTCACTAAATCCTTATAAGAACCATTATAATAATCTTACAAGAACCCTTAAAAATGAAATAACTTACTCATTTAATCCAAACATAATTATCCGGAGTACAAAATCATTAAATAATGCATTGTAGAGAATTATTAGGCTTTAAAGTGATCATAAAAAATGTTAAAGGACTATTAAATATCTAAAATACATAAAATATTACATCTCCATCATCGAACTCATAAAAATATACTTTTCAAACCCTGATAAAAACATTTTAGAATATTGATATACCCCCATCCTTAAAAACCCAAATTTGAAACCTAAAATACATAGAATAAAGGTAAAAAGGGTGTTTCATTGAATAAAACATGAAATATTATAATGTAATAATAGATTAAAATAATTTATGTGGAGGTGGGAAAATATATTAATATTGTATATGATGAAATATAACATTCATTTTCTTTCCTTTGGTAAGTAAATCCCAAATTCCACATTTAAAACAAGTAAAAACATTCATTTTGAAGCCCTTTTATAGAAAGTAAAAAGTGACATAAAATTTAATTTTTAAATTATTTATGTGAATATAAATATTTACATAAAATGATCTTAATAATATATAAATGGTGGTAAATTATTTAGAAATAAATTCTTAAAAACATTTAAAACGAGGTTTCAGGGTAAAGTGCCTCCTTCATCGAGTCTGAATTATTACGTACATTATTTATATTCATAAATAATAAAATTAAATTAATTATTTACTTATATAATAATTTTTTTCACATTTATTAATCATTTTATTAAAATTTTATCCTTGATTTATTTAATTAAATAATCGAATACGTTCACACAATATATTTTTTAAACATTTGGCATATAAGTCTAATGTGGATTGGGTATTTTTTTCATGATAACTGATTTTTTTTTCATCTTTAGAGTCATAATAATGGAATAATAATCATTTTTAGAAATGAAATAAAATTTTACAACCATCCACGAATATCACAGTTGAAAAATAAATTGCATAACTTCCATGAGGTGGTAGTCCAAGCGTATGAAATAATGAAGTTATATCTTTTAAATGGATTAAAAAGTAAGATAATATAACATATATTATATATTAAAAAATATATTTATATTATTAATTATATATATATTAATTAAACCCATATTTATAACCATCCCCGTGAGATAGTGATGAAAAATGAAACACAACAGTTCATGGAGGTAGTAATTAACAAGAACACATGAGAGTTATTTTAAATTCTAATAGGATGAAAAGTTGAAATGTGGTTGTACAATAATAATTAAAACATTAATTCATATTTATGACAATTATTTTATTATTTAATTTTGGAGGAAGAATATTTTAACGAGTTAAAAGAAGAAATAAACTCGAAATAGAGCCATTATGACTTATAACTTACCCTTAGGAAAACTATATATGTTACACATTAAGACTTATATGTTTGGTTTTTTATGATAAAAAGACCTTTATAGTGTGTTTATAGATGTTGGATAGATATTAGAGCATGTATTCTCTGAAAAAGAGTACTAAAAAAGGATGGGGAATAGATGAGGGGAGGTAACCGTTTATAATTGAGGGGAGGGGAACCTTTGGAAAAATATAAATTATTAAAAATAATATAAATTAATTTTATTTTTCACGTGTAAAAAAATAGAAATATTTACAATAAAATATTAATATCATTATAAGTCATCACCTCCAATTAAATTCAGACTTTTTGGTGATGTGTTCTCTCAAATATCTTTGTTTTATCCATAGTTAACCCATTTGATGATTGCTGTGATATCAATGTTTGTTACTACAAAGGAGTTAATAAAGATACAATAAAATAAAAAGTGAAAAATAATTGTTAAATGATGCATATTATAGGCCATATCACATTTACTTGGTAAAATAATTTTTTTTAAAATTTTAAACCATTAAATAATATAGAATTTAACTTAATATACCATTAAAGTCATATTCAGAACTATAATAATAGTTTGGTGTTATTTAAATCAATATAATATTGAAATTAATGTATAAATTTTAAAAAAATGTTATATTTATCTAAAATATTTATGTAACATAATAATTAAACAAAATTTTAATACTTAAAAAAACATTTACATGATATTTTTATTACTTGAACAAGCACTGTGTCAACATTTCATAAGAATTCAAGTTTTCAATTCCATTAATAAATGTTTAAATAAATTAACAAGAGATTTTTTTTATTAATATTTCAAAAAACCATTTAAAATACAATATAACTATTTTTACCCTTTTTAAAAATATTATAGAATTTAAAATGTAAGAGTGTACCATTCTAAATTTACCCATTACATAAAAAATATAAATGTTATAATCAATGGAAAGTATAAAGAAATTACCATATTTTCTAATATATTGTGTTTATATTCTCATGTAACATATCAAATAAAATAAATACTATTTTTAGAGACATTTTTCTATCTGATCTCATAGTTTTAAACAATATTTACCCATTTTACCCTTACCGATGTGACAAACATTCATTATGGTTAATATTAATGATGAACAAAAATAACAGGGACTTATTTATCAAATATGAACCTACATATTTCAAATATGGAATCAATATTCAAGATTTATTTTTTAGTTGTTGAAGTATCAATTTTAATATAAATGAATAAAATATAATGAAAAATATTTTTTAGAAAAATGTGTTTTTAAACTAAAATGTAAATTTATACCAAAATAAAGTAAAATACAAATTTCTATGTAATAATTTGGATTATATATAATTTAAAGGGTAATTATGTAACTTTATAGTAAAATTGAAAACATAATGGGGATTTTTAATTACTTTATCTAATTACAATAAATAAAAGATTTTTAAAATTGTATTTTTTACTATTTTGTTATGAATTAATGTTTTTAAAAAAAATCCTGAAATTTAACCCTAATATAATTTTGACATTCTGATTTGAAAAATTATATTAATTTTGTCAAAAATATTACTTATAATTTTATAAATTAATTTTATTGTACATGTAAAAAAATGCATTGAAACCCATTTTTGAAATAAAAAATATTTTTGAAGAATGGAATTACTTTACTAAAAATCCGGTATTATTTATTATGAATTAATCTATACGTTTGAAATTATTTAAAACCACATTAAGTATTTTTAATAATGTTGTTATTCCAATTTTTACCACTAATTTAACAACTATTTTATAATGACCACATTTCTATATTAATAATTTTATATTATATCACCATATTAATACAACACAGTGTTATGTGTTAAAAAAATATCAAGCATAATATAATTTGAATTTGAATTTTAATAGATTTACATTTTACCTCCCTAAATATTTTTAATTCAAAAAATTTTATCTCATTTATGATATAATGTGTTCAATTTTTTTAACATAAATTGCAGAGAGTGGGTAATAAAATATATGTTCACCAAAGGGAAAACCTATTTGATATATAAAACACCATTGTTTAAAAGACACATCGTAAATAGAGATGATAAAAAGACATTTGAAAATATGAAAATGAAAAAATGAATTTCTCTCAAAATAACACATAATAAAGTTTTTAAATAAGGATGACATTAGAGAAAGTGAAAATATGGACATGGAGAAGAAAAATAACATACAATGAATAATATATAGTGATATAGAACTTCTATATGATAATTTTAATGATGAAAATACCATTTATTAGTAGTGGATAAATAAAACCATTAATTCCTCCTAAATAAAGGTAATATGAAAAAAAATTATTTCATTGTCCTTTTCAAAGATTTCAGGGATTCTTTTACTACCAATACAGTGAATAAAAGAAAATATTCTTACTTGATTTCTTTCCATTACAAAATCACAATTATATCCTTTTATTGTGCTTTGAGTAGTTTTTTACTTCTATATCATCACATAAACCAAGAAAAGAATATTCAAGATGATATTTTTCATTCTTTAAGCTATTATATTAAATTTTAATAAATAAGAAGATCCTCAAAAGGATAACAAGTTATTCTTTCAATTTTAAGACATTAATAAAAATAAAAATTCATAGAACATGATAAGATAATATAAAATATATATAAATCTTAATATGAATAAATGTTAATCACTAATTCATTAAAAATAATAACCAAATTTCTACTTAAATAATTCTATAAATATCCAACCTTAAAACACTTAAAAATATATATAACCAAGACGAAAATTTAAATATTATAATTATTTGATCATATATTCTTATATAATAAACATAATAATTATCTCCAAATCACTCATAAATCCATATACCCAAAATTTATATCCCCTTGAAAATATTCTAATTTTTTTTATAAATAAACTAAATCACCATAGAGAGACAATAATGTAATATATACTTTTTAAAGATGATTCTTTATTTATTCATTAAATAAAATACCATTTTTGGGGAAAATATTTCTATTTAAATTAATAATACAATGGTCTTATTGAATATAAATTATTTAAAAAAACCTTAATCACATTGTCACTAAATAAAATTTTAGTCCTATGGTTATCTAGGTGATAAATCATATATCCCAAAAATTTAATAAACCTTTTATCCAAAAAAACTATAAATACCTCAACATCAGAGATCATCTTAACTCGAAAGGTTATTAGTACATTTCATATTATAACCACAAATGATAAAATCATTTTACCTCATATAACCATTGTTCTACATAAAATATTTGACATAAGAGTTATATATTCCTAAAACATTTATGAAAAAAACAAATGTATTCCAATGTAATCCCATCACATTAAACATAAAATGAATATACATCCTTTTAACTAATGATCATCCTGAAAACTATCAACCATAAAATAAATTTCCTCTACATCAAAACTCTTTAAACCCTATAAGTAAATAGTTTAAAATATTAAACATTATTTATAATCCATTTACCAATATTTTTTATCTTATATCTATATAATTCCTTCCTATATTTACAAATATTAATGGTGTCATAAGACTCATCTATATAAATATATTCATTTTTCCTAATTTAAAAATAAATAACTCTTACCTTTTAAAAATATATCACCATTCATTCCAAACCCAATTTCAGAGGCTGATTCCCTATGATCTACCAGGTCAAGTTTATACATTATTAGAATTCCACAAAAAAATTTCATGTTACTATTATAACTTTATCCATGTACAGTAGTTGAATTTTAATTTAAATGTATAATGAAAAATATTGAAATATTTAAAAAAATTAAGTTTTGAATATATAGGTTTTTGCATCATATCAAACATATTTATCATAATACATTAGGATATGGATTGACCTAAAAATTTAAAATAAGGGTCAGTGTTTATAAAAAAACAACTAGTAACATAAAGACATTAGAATTTATAAGTTCACCTTAATTGTATCCTATTAATTACTTGGGAATATTTTTTCTAAGTGATCCATTATAAAAACATTATAATGTTCTATAAAGTATTATCCAAAATGGTTATGATTTTATAATCTTCTTTCCATAACATGGTAAAATGTGTCCTAATTTTCTTCATGATATCACAATATAAAAGATGATTGGGATACATTATAGAGTGTTTTCAAGTAAGCTGAGTACTAGAGAAGGTGTCTAAATAACAATATTTCTCAATTATTATTTCTAGTGAATCCTTTACAATGGAATTAAGGTTTTTGTTTTAATTTTGTTTATAAATCAGGAAAAAGATAGTTTACATGGTGAAAGAAATTTTTGTTCAAATAAAAAAAATTATATAAAGGATATTAAAATTTAAAACTAAATAAAATTTGAATATCCTACTCTATGACACCATTCCTATCAAACTATAAGACCATAGGTTTAACCATGGTTATCCACTATCATTATTCAATTTTATAACCATATATTTGTTTCCTCTATAATGGATCACCTGTAAGTGTATTGCTAGATTTTTAGTCTTTTTACCAGTCATTATTCAGTAGGTGTTGATTAAGTTAATTCCCAATCTGCTCCTTTTAGTGTTATTTATCCGAGGTGTATATTTTCTAAAACTTCATGCACTCTCTAGTATTCAGGCATAGTTTTAATTTCAATGAAAACCATATAATATTTTCTTTAACACAAAATTATTATAATACACTATTATTTTACTTGTTAACCAATAATGGTATCTAAAAATATTAAAATATTCTCATATGATTCATCATAACCTCTAATGTTTTCTAAAAAATTCAAATAATACCAGTTATAAGAACACAACTTTAAAAAATTACACAATCCTGATGTTTATTTCAAAAAACAATTTTCAATAATTTATATGACAATTATTGTTTATTGTTTTAGGTAATTCTATCATAAATCATACATAATCAACCATTACTATACAAAATTGGGACTTTCAACAAATACCTTTATTTCAATTAAAAATTAATTTTAAAATAAAACATGTTTTACTTTCATGATAAAAATTCATGATTTTCATCTCAAATACATAATTATTCCTACTCACCCTTAACCCTTGTGAAAAATATTTAGAAGCATAATGTGAGAACAAAATTTTTAGTAATAGACATATAAAAAGATAAAAATAAACACGTTAGTCCATTTCAAAACCATGAGGTCCTATAATAGAATTTTACTTTAATACAATAAACATTGAGATCAAATAATAATTTACATACACATGATATAATATTTAATACCCACCATTAAAAAAATACTTTACAAGAAAAATTTGATGAAAATTTTAAAAATGAGGGTTTCTATAATAATATGAAAACCAATGGAAACATTTTATAAAAAACATACCTTTTTAATATAAAATATACTAATCATTAAACAAAATATCATTAACATACCTTATGAAATTAAAATATTTTCTTTAAAAATCATTTGAAAGCATGAAATAATCATGTAGGTTGCTTGGCTCGCGATCTTCCGAGAACCCTTATAAAAACCCTTGAAAATGGAATATTCTACCTCTTTTATTCAAAGATAACTATATAGAAAACATAATCAATAGGAAATGTATTATAGTTATATATCATGATAAACCTTCATTCTAAATAATTTCATAGTACCATAATATACATGAGACACATAGAATATTGCATTTCCATCATCAATGTAAAAAAATTTACTTTTGAACCAATAAGTAAACCATTTCGAATATCGATACATCCATGTACATTAACACCCAATTACTAAAATGAAAATACCTAGAAAAAATGGAACTAGGTCCCCTATTTAATGAAAACATGGAAGCGTTTAAATTAATCTAAAATTAAAATAATTTTTTTAGTTGAGGTAAAATCCATCGACATCATATATGTTAAAATTTAACATTACTTTTTTCCTTTTGTAAATAAAGCCAAAACATCTCATATAAAATATGAAAAGAAATTACATTTAAATATGATTGAAATAAAGTAAAATGATATATAAAAAGTCTTTTATAATATATTTATGTCAACATAAATACATACATAAAATTATTTTATGAATATAAAAGAAAAGGAATTTTTTTTTTGAAATTATATCTTTCAAAACATTAATATTTGGTTTTAACATAAATTGTCCCTCACCTCATTGATGAATGAGCACATATATTATTTATCTTATTGAATATAATCTTACATTAATTATTTAATTTCAGAATAACATTTTTCATATTTTATGTTATTTTTTACACTTATATCCATGATATAGTTAATTAAAGAATCAATTAATATTGAAATAACTATCATGTTTAAAAATTAAGAACTATTTTATAAATATCCACAAATTATTTACATGAAAAACAAATAATTTTATTTTTCATTGAGGTAGTGGTCCATACATATACACAAACAACATAATAATTTTTCAATGCATTTAAAGTTAAGATAATAGATACTAAATTATCTTTATAGAATCATAATTGTTTAATTAATATGATATATATTATTTTAATTAATCTCTATGACCATCCTTATTGGGTGGTGATGATAAATGAAGCACATCGCTTCCTAGATGTGACATTCCACAAGTATGTAAGATAAATGACTTCATTTCCCAATAGGATAGAAAAGGATATGAACAATGGTTGTACCATAATTGTAAAAAAATTAAGTATTTGGAATTCAATGATGTCATTATTCTAGAATGTTTAAAGAATATTTAAATGATTTAGAAGAATAAATAAACATAAAATAGATCATTTAGGAATTGTATGTTCCCCTCAGATAACATTATTAGATTAATCCTTAAGACATAATGGTTTTTTATTTTTGCAAAGAGAAGGACATATAAGAAAGGGTAGGCTTGTTTGAGAGATATTTGGGTAGGGAATGAATGAACAGATCTACTCTAAATATGGGTGGAAGAGTTGATAGGAGGTTCCATTTTTTTAAGTGAGGAGAGGGGCATCCGTTTAATTACTTAAAGCATTAAATTAATATAAATTTATTTTCATATTAAAGTGCAAAAAAATTTAAATGATTTAAATTAATAATAATTATTAGTATAGATAATCTTATAGAATAAAATTTGGACAAGTTTATGTTATTTTCACCCTTATATATTTGTTTTAAACCCTCATTAACCCTTTTGACGATTACCATAATTTCATAGTTTTTTCTTGTTTAAGAGTAAAAAAATTAATATAAAAAGACAAATGACCCATAATGGGAGAAGGGTTGATATTATTGACCATATCCCATTAAATTTGGATGAAGAGTAATTTTTATGAATTTTGAATCATAAAATAAAATATTATTAACACAATATAGCATTAATTTTATTTTTTGTACTACTTCAATAGTTTCAATTTACTGGCTTTCATATAGTAATGTAATTTGAATAAAAACATATAAAACATCACTTATATATTACATTTATCTAAAAAACAATTCAATAAAACAATTCATCAATATCATATTAAATTTAATGTTTTTTAAAATCATTAACTTGATTTTTCTTTTACATGAAAAAGTATTATGTCTGTATTGAGAATGAATTTAATGTAGGTATTTCATCTATAAAAATTAAAAATAAATCAAAAGGATATAGAAATTCATTAATAAATAAAATAACCACTTAAATTTAAATATAAACATTTCTATCACTATAAAAAATAATATATATATTAAAAACAAGAGAGTTACATTTTGGTTTATCTTATACTTAAAAAATATAAATATTACCATCAAAGAAAAATGTAAATAAAATTTTCATTTTTTGAATAAATTATGGTTACGAGAGAAATATATATATATATATATATATATAGTTTTTAGAGAGATTTTAATGTATTATCCGTTACTTTTAATCATGTTTTTCCCATTTTACCATTTTCAAGTTGAAAAATATTCAATATGGTTACTACTGAAAATGACCAAAAAATAAATGAAAAATATTTTAAAAACATAAAACAACTAATTAAAAAAATTAAATCAATTTATAATGATTCCAAATATAGATTTTTAAAAAATCCACTTTAAGATAAATACCTTAAATGAAATAAAAACATTTAAAAAAAATACATTTTTACGACTAAAATTGAACTTATATGAAAATCAAGTATAATAAGGATTATTATTTCATCAATTAGATTTTATATGTACCTAAGGTAATATGCTATGGATGTTTTCATAGATTAGATAATGCAGGGTTTTGTGCTCTTCTGGTTAATGTTATCTATGTGGAGTGGCGAAATGCCTATCGCCATTATGATAGTTAGGATTGGAGCATTTATTTTAGATTCTCATCATTGTAGTATTATTTATTAATGTTATAGATATTTTGGGTTCCTTGTTTTTTTTCCATTTTTTTTGCATGGGATCCATTGGCTAGTCTCTTGTTGAATGATGGTGGTGCCCTTATTGACACCAGAAACTCTCTTAAACCCTTGATTCAGTGTTTGATGGTCAAACACATAGAATATTTTTCAAGAAGTTTCAACCCAATGAGGGTTGACTTAGAATTCTAGATTTAATGTTCCATCTCATGAATATTAAGTAAATTCTTCACTTTTACATGAATAATACTTGATGCGAATTAGAGAGAAGGATTTTGCGTGTGATAATATACTTTTCTACTATTATAGTGGATCTAGGAGTATGATTTGGTTCTTCCATTTTCCAGGTGTTTAGATTTTTCTGATCTATAAACCCCACTGAAATCTATTTTTTAGGCCTCATTTCATCGTAATTCTAGATTTGGGTGTTTCTTTTTTCTTTGGTTGGGGATTTCAGGGCATTGTTCCCCCTTGCTTTGCGGTCGCTCTTATATTTTTTTGTGTTGTTTGGAATTGTTTGGGTTTTTAAAGTTATATTATATATAATTTATGGAAAATTATTCTAACTGAATTTCAAATTAAAAATAATATGGGGATTTTTAATTACAGTATTTAATAAAAACTTATGGAATGTTTACATAAATTGGTATTGTTTGACTATTCACTGAAAAATCACTCCTTTAAAAACTCCCAAAATATCACCCTAATATAATTTTGACACAATGATTTCATATGTGTTATTAATATTTGGAAATAAAATTCCAAAAAATATTATTCATTAATTATACTGTATGCATAAATAATGCATTAAAACCATTTTTTGATGAAAAATATATTTAAGTTTAAAAATGAATTTATTAATAATTGTGTACTTATTTATTTGGAAATAATTAAAACATTTTATTTTATATAAAACTATTATACATATTTTTCATCATCTCGTGATTACTATTCATTCCTCTAATTAATTTTATAGGTTATCACTATTGTAGAGACCCGAAGATTGACGTACATGGACATTACATTACTTTTGTGGAATACATAATAAATAACAAAAAAAAAGACACACAAGGACCATAATAGTTTAGTGTCTTTGGAAACTCAGAATATAAACAACAAGTCATGTTGAAATATCTTCAACATCTCCCATAATGATCTTCCCCTTTTTGTTTCCTTACCTAAAACCTTTCTTTATTTCCTGGGGAAACTAAAACATAAAAAGGGTGAGCTCAAATTCTTAGTAAAGGCAAACATAGAGAACATAAAACAATCCATAAATATTTGAATGCAAAAAATTGAACATGAAATCTAAACATTAAAACCATGAGAAAAGACAAAAATCTTGGAAGTACGTAAGGCATATAACATAAAGGAACATCAATCATGGTAAAATAGCATGGGAAGAAAACATGTAATTGTGGCAACCATTTAGCACTTGTTATGATTTCTATAGTAGCCAAGGCATTACTGCCAAGACCATCTTAGTGGACAAATTCCCTTTGTGAATTGAGTTCACTCCTTGTTTCAGTCCTCTAACACTGAACCAGATTAACATACCCTTCCAGCCATGTCTATCTCATGAGATATAAATCTTTAACCAATTCATTGGAGGGAGATATAGGTCCCACCCATCTCATAATGAAATCATTCTTACTTGTGCCACAAAATAAACATACATCATTCATAATAACACAATGAATAGAATGGGTTTCATAAACATCATCCCATCATCACATAATCCATATAAAATAAATGGATATCATTTCATAATAAGAAAAGAGAAACCATGTAAATCATAGAGACTTTATACATGAAACATACAGATATGAAATAATGTCATCTTAGATGGAAAATGGTTTTGATAAAGCACTTGAAATGAATTCAAGAGGAAAATATCCTTTCATCTTGAAAATCATTTTCTTTTCACAAAATTCCATTAAATTTTAAAAGAAAATGATTTTCTTGAAAATTGTCATGAAATATTTTGGAGGAAGCTTCATGAAAATAAGGTTTTAGAAAACCGTAAAAATCCTTTTATGTCGTATAAGTTAAAAAACATTCTTCTCATTCTTTTTCCGAAAAAGTCAAAAAGTACCTCGTAATAGAAAGATTCCATACATACCAGGTAGTAAAAGTTAAAAAATGGGTAAAAAGTACTTTAAACATACATGAAAACATTGTTAGAAAACATGGGCATGGATGATAACAATAACCCCAATATATACTTACGAATAACAATCTCGGATAAGAATGAGATTGCAAAATTATCCCTTACCTTACGTCCGATATGCCTCGTATGTATCTAAACCTCCTGTATAATGATTTAAATAATGTCATTGACTTATTAAAGAATCATATTAATTGTTATAATATCATATATGGTTCACTTATGACTTTATATTACCTGTTCTTTTGTAAATTCCATGTTAAAGAGCGTTTTGGTTAAAACTGTTTCATTTGTGATCCGTGTTTTGACTTGTAATTATTCATATGATTACTTATATAATGATTACTTATTTCCAGAATATAAAAAATGATTTATATATAATATATATTCAGAATATACTTATATATAATAGATTGATAAATGGAAAGAAATACACTGTTCATGGAGACGGTAGGTCGTACGTACGTATGAACGTTGTTTTCGTTTCCTCATTGAATTGAATGGAATTCCTTGGATGACATACATATATATATATACATAAATACAGTATCATTATTAAGTCATATATTTCATGATTACTTCTTATATATACTTTATAATCATTTATGAATGGTTAATCCTTGAAAATGAATCTCATCGCGTCGTGGAGACGGTATTCTGTACGTACGCAAGGGCGATGATATCTTTCCCATATTTTTGTAATTTTATTGGAGTGTATGTATACTATAAAAAAATCAATATCACTTTAAAATAATCATATATAGTTATTATTTACACCATTATACCCATCCAAGTAAGGTGGTGGTGGAAAATAGATTACACAATGGCGTGGAGACGGTATTCCGTACGTACGCACGCGCGGTGATTTCGTTTTCCATAGGATGGATAGATGGTAAAATAGGGTTGTTTAATACTTATAATAACATATCAGTATATTAGTGATACTGATGTTATTACATTATAATGAAACAACTAAATAATAAGAAGTTGAAGAAGAAATAATCTTGAATGAATCGGTAGAAGAAATTACCTCTTCTTCAATACGCCTCTTTGAAACCTCCTATTAGGGCACTAGGATTGGTCTTTGAAGTAGACTAGGACCTCTAGGATGTTTCTAGGGTAGTGGAGAAAATATTTTTTCATGTTTTGGCCGATCTTGAAGGCTCAACGTGGTGTGAGGAAGAGAGGGAGGATGTTTCCTTTTATAAGGGAGGAGAGGGGCACCTTTGGAAATCATAAAAATATTAATTTATAATAAATCTAACACCAATTAAAAACCTCCAAAAATGACTCATATTCAAATATTAGATAATATAGGGTTTTAATCTCATCAACCAATAAAATTTAGACATGTTAGGAATTTAATTTAAACATTATCAACTTGATTTATCCTTATTTAATCAATTCAATTTTATTTGTAGTAATAACATTCTAAATTTTAAATTATAACAAATAATAAATTATTTTTTGTGAATTGTACATAATTTGATACTTAATAAAATTTTAGACCGTATAAATTTAAATTTATAATTTTTAAATATTTTTGTGATTTTTAATCAATTTGATAATATGTTATTCTTATAAAATAACAATAGTGTCAATTTTGACACTATTCATTTATTTGAATTTAAATAAAATACATACAGAAGATATGTTCAAAATAAAAGCTTTAATAGATTCATAAAATGTTATATGTATCTATAAAATTACTGGATCACATTAAATATTTCATATAATATTTATTTTATTATTTTTATAACCATTTATTTGGTTTATCTCTTAATAAAATAATTACTACATCATTTTTGTATAATTATTTAATATACATATTTTTTGCATAAAAATTAAAAATAAAATCCTATGATGAATATACATATATTAAATTTTACAATAATACTTTTACTTGAATTTATCATCTTAAAATCACAATATATAAATTGTTATATTTATTAAATTATTAATGTGACTACTTTGAAATCATTTAAAAGAAAATAATATAAGGGTCATAATCGCTTTTATAATTCAAAAAATTGTCAATTATTCGACCATTGTATGATTATTGTTTAAAAGTACATGAAAAATAAGTTTTGGTTAGGGTTTTGTTCCATTTATGGTCACTATTAGTTTAATAAAAACCATATTCTTGATTTTTCTCTAGATAAACAATTTCTCCATCACTATTGTGTCACAATTAATGATAATTATTTAATCCCTAAAAATTATAAATAAATTCATATGATGTATATAATTTTATTATCTTTCTGTAGACTATTCATGTTTGAAGTTTCATGACGTTTATCACTAAGATAAAATTAATATACTTATAAGATTTAAGAGAGTGACATGTTGTCACTTTCTTTGGTTTTAATAATAATTAATGTATTTTCATAGAGAAAAGTCCATTAAATGAATCTAATCCGACCCTTAGGTGATATGGGTCGACCTTTAGTCATCCAATAGGATTTTGGGAGGTGTCAGGGTATATTTATAATCTTATATTTACGCTTAATTACCTGATTTACCTTTAACTATGGTAAATATATTTTACCGTAGTTACTATTCATAATGCCCAAAAATAAAAATTAGACAATTAACATAATTTAGACCCAATGATTCCAAATATGGAATCCATTTCTCCAAATTCAATACACAAAATTTTATGAAATTAAATTAAAATTAATCCTATTGTCGAAAGAAAACTGGTTTTTGTTTAAAACATTGCAAAAGATTGAATTGATTTAACATACGAATTCAAGGTAAAATAAATGAAAATGACATACATTATATTAAATGGTAAAAATATATTCTATTCATACTTTAAAACCATTCAATATTATAATTTATCCATATAAATTATTACGATGAAAAAAGTTGTTTTTAATTAAAATATAGTATGTTTTTACTATTGATTAAAATATGAAAGTTATCAAAAAAATATCAATACGTTATCCAATGTAAATTTTTATATCATGATTCAAAAGAATATGTTTATTTATTAAATTATAACTTATAAAATTATCAAAAATTATATTTAAAATGGGTGCAGCTTCAAAAGGCGGCAAAACTGCATTTTTTCAAAAATACTTATTTTACCCTAAAAAATTTATTTTGTTCTCATACCATGTTCTAGAAAAGGTGTAAGATGAAAACTAATGATATAAAATTCAAAATGTAGATAATACTATTCATAATGGCTAGTTTATAATAATATTATAACCATATATTGTTGTTTAGTGAAACCCGGTATTGCATACTACACACGCTACAGAGGAAGGTCGCGATTGCGTGTAATGAAAGCCAAGTTAGGGTTTTGTGTTGTGCAAGAGTCCTTTTTGATGCGTATAACAAAATCCAAACATATTTCATTTATACATTGAATATATATATACACTCAATTTTGTGTATAATGACTATTATCAAATGAACTTGAAATTGTGTATAACACGATCCAAGAATTGTGTTGCGTATATTGAAAGCTAATACGGTGTTGCGTGTAGCACAAGATAATCATGGTGTAGCATAAAACACATGAAATAAAATAAATTAAAAATAATACTTATCATAAAATGTTGGGGTGTTACATTCTACCCCCCTTAAAATGAATTTTTCCCTCGAAATTCGTCGGGGCTATACATGGTTTAATATTCGAAAGTTTCTTTAATAGAAACCCACATTGTAAAAAGAAATACCAAAACTTATCTTTAAAAACAAAAGTATGAAGCATAATGGTTACCCAAATTAACTAATAACTGGGTTTCCGCGTAGGAGAACATAGGTGAAAATATGGATATGGAAGAGAAATCTAACCGTCATGTTATGATGGAGAGTGGTAGAGAACATGACTATAAAATAGCCAACAATCACAAAGACATAGATTTGCGATGATCTAAGGTACTATCTGATTCATCGGATATAAGAGAACTAGGACAACATTTTTTGTTTTCAATATCATTTCCCTGGAGTTGAAAATTTTGAATTAGAAGAAATACTTGCTTAGTCTTGGTAAAATCTCACTGTTGTTCGTGCTTTGAACAATTTACACTTCATCTCTTAATGAAATGAAGTTGAATTTGTTATTTGTGAAGTGTTAATAGATTATGTGACAGAATGATGGGTTATTCCATCCGTTTCAAACAAAAGGATATCAAAAGTTATCAAATATACATAAGTTCATCTATGGTGAGGTTAATCCTATAAGATTCAAAAAATGAACTTATACTTCATATATTATACCACTTAATAAAATAAAACTAGTTTCTACTAACCAGGGACTTCCTGTAGGCCATTGGTATGCGATAAAGGCCAGTTTCACTTTGGTTGTGGGTTTGATTCCCACAGCCTTGTCCGACGCGATGGGTTGTCGCCCGTCTTACAGGTTTTCTTTTTTCTAAAATTACATTACTATAACATCCCATCAATAATATCAAAAAATGTTCTATCCTTAAAGAATAATAACTTATGTCGAACATAATCCATTCTAATATTTAGGCTTATCCAAAATACTTTGGTCCAAGCTCATTGTATATCGAAAATGATTACTTGAAATGTCACATAACAATCACGTGAATGCCATCATTTATCCCCCATATATCATAAGATATATCTTGTTGGTCAAATTATAAACATCTGAATACCTTAATCACGTATTCTATTGAAGAATGAATACCCATTGAACCTTAGTAAAAACATGAATTTAGTTAAAAGTTAACACTTTCCACATACCAAAATCCTCAAAATTCTATATACTAAAAGCATGATATCACTTAGTCCATATATCAATCATGTGCTCATGAATACAATCAAACATCTCATTATCTTCTTATCCCTTCATTATGCACATATCATCTACTTTCCACAATATTTGAATCACTTTTCATGGTTACCGGTACCATAAAATTATTGAAAACCACAATAGACTAATACAAATATATTCTAATACACCATAAAAGTACCTAAACAACATTATTCTTGAATACCAATACATAAAAAATTCAATCCATCCTATTTAATTATTGTCTTGGAATAAGTCCTTCCTTTATTTAAAAGTAAATTTTTAGGTCATGGCATTGAGTTGGGTAATGCCCATGTTCTCCACAAATAATACATTGAACTCCATTACAGTCTGTCACTCTATGACCCTTTTCTCCACACAGATAACATCTATCCCTCCATTTGAGGTATTCCTCAAGGTTCTTTTTCCCTCCTTTAGAAATCTCAATTTCCCTCCTCTATGCTCCTCCCTATGCGAACATGCATAAAATTCCATCTTCCTCTTATTTGATTACTTAGTAATACCACTAAATTTCACCTTGTTAATCATATATTGTAATGACTGATTCAGCATAATCACAATATCTTTCTCTCTAGGCATTACGCAATTTCATTGGTCATAGTCACCAATTTGTCCATTGGATTCAATGTTAACCGAATTCCTTCTAGTTCCGTCCATTGAATAAAACATAAAAAGAATTATTTAAGAGGAAAGAATCATGCTAGGGAAAACAACATAGTAAAGGGGGAGTACCCTAAATATCTAACATCTTAGGTTAAATTGTATGATTTTTAACGTAGTTCTAGGACTATATCCTATACGTATACTTATCCTTAGGGACATCCCTAGACATACATTAGAAATTTCTTTAGGGATCTCACTAATGTTTTTGGATCCTAGTTTCTAAAGGTTGAATAAACCTTTCCTATGATACCAATTGTAGAGACCCAATGCTTTACGTACATGGACATTACATTACTTTTGCGGAATATATAATACATAACAAAAAAAGGCACACAAGGACCGTAATAGTTTAGTGTCTTTGGAAACTCGGAATATAAACAACTAGTCATGTTGAAAGATCTTAAAAATCTCCCATAACGATCATCCCCTTTTATTTAATTACCTAAAACCTTTCTTTATTTCCTGTGGAAAATAAAACAAAAAAAGGGTGAGCTCAAATCCATAGTAAGGACAATCATAGAGAACATAAAACAATCCTTAAATATTTGAAAGCAAAAACATGAACATGAAATCTAAACATTAAAACCTTCAGCAATGAAATAAATATTTTAAGTACGTAAGGAATATAACATAAAGGAACATCAATCACGATAAAATATCATGGGAATAAAACATGTAATTGTGGCAACCATTCAACACTTGTTATGATTTCCATATAAGCCAAGGCATTGCTGCCAAGACCATCTTAGTGGACAAAGTCCCTTTCTGAATCGAGTTCACTCCTCATTTCAGTCCTATAACACTGAACCAGATTAACTTACCATTCCAGCCATGTCTATCTCATGAGATATAAATCTTTACCCAATGCATTGGAGGGAGATATAGGTCCCACCCATCTCATAATGAAATCATTCTTACTTGTGCCACAAAATAAACATACATCATTCCTAATAACCCAATGAATAAAATGGGTTTCATAAACATCATCCCATCATCAAATAATCCATATAAAATAAATGGATATCATTTCATAATTTGAAAATAGAAACCATGTAAATCATAGAGACTTTATACTTGAAACATACACTTATGAAATAATGTCATCTTAGATGGAAAATGGTTTTGATAAAGCACTTGAAATGAATTCTTGAGGAAAATATCCTTTCATCTTAAAAATAATTTTCTTTTCCCAAAATTCCATTCAATTTTAAAAGAAAATATTTTTTTTAAAATTGTCATGAAATATTTTAGAGGAATCTTCATGAAAATAAGGCTTTATGAAACCGTAAAAATCCTTTCATGCCGTATAAGTTAAAAAAACATTATTCTCGTACTTTTTCCAGAAAAGTCAAAAAGTACCTCGTAATAGAAAGATTCCATACATACCATGTAGTAAAAGTCAAAAAATGGGTAAAAAGGACTATAAACATACATGAAAACATTTTTAGAAAACATGGGCATGGATGATAACAATAACCCCAGTATATACTTACGAATAAAAATATCAGATAAGAATAAGATCGCAAAACTATCCCTTACCTTAGGTCCGATATGCTTCGTACATATCTGAACCTCCTGTATAATGATTTAAATAATGTCATTGACTTATTATAGAATCATATTCATTGTTATAATATCATATATGGTTCACTTATGACTTTATATTACCGGTTCTTTTGTAAATTCCATGTTAAAGAGCATTTTGGGTAAAATCGTTTCATTTGTTGTCCGTGTTTTGACTTGTAATTATTCATATGATTACTTAGATCACGATTACGTAATTCTAGAAAATAAAACATTATTTAAATATAATATATATTCATAATATACATATATATAATATATCGATAAATGGAAATAAATACACCGTTCATGGAGACGGTAGGTCAGACGTACACATGAATGTTGTTTTCGTTTCCTCTTTGAATTGACTGGAATTAATTGGATGAAATAAATTTTTTATACATAAATGTAGTATAACTATTATTTCATACATTTCATGATTACTTATTATATATACTTTATATTCATTTATGAATGGTTAATCATTGAGAATGAATCTCATCGCGTCATGGAGATGGTATTCCGTACATTACGCACGAGCGATGATATCATTCCCATGATCGTGGAATTTTATTGGAGTGTATGTATACTATAACAGGATCAATATCACATTAAAAAAATCATATATAGTTAATATTTACACCATTATACCCATCCAAGTAAGGTGGTGGTGGAAAATAGATTACACCACGACGTGGTGACGGTATTCCGTACGTACGCACGCACGGTGATTTAATTTTCCATAGGATGGATAGATGGTGAAATAGGGTTGTTTCATACTTATAATAACATATCAGTATATTATTGATACTTATGTCATTACTTTATAATGGAACAACTAAATAAGGAGAAGTTGAAGAAGAAATAAGCTTGAAAGAATCGGTAGAAGAAATTACCTCTTCTTCGATACACCTCTTTGAAACCTCCTCTTAGGGCACCAAGATTGGTCTCTGGAGTAGAATAGTACCTGTATGATGTTTCTATGGAAGTGGATAAAATAATTTGTCCTGGGTTGGCTGAGCTTGAAGGCTCAAAGTGGTGTGAGGAATAGAGGGAGGAGGTGCCCTTTTATAAGGGAGGAGAGGGGCACCTTTGGAAATCTTAAAAATATTAATTTATAATAAATCTAACCCCACTTAAAAACCTCCAGAAATGACTCATATTCGAATCTTAGATAAGATTGGGTTGTAATCCCATCAAAAAATAAAATTTAGATATGTAATGAATTTATTTTAAACATTATCAACTTGATTTATTCTTATTCAATAAATTTAATTTTATTTGTGGTAATAAAATTCTAAATTTTAAATTATAACAAATAATTACTTGTTTGTTGTGAATTGTCCATAATTGTATACTTAATAAAACATTTCAGACCATATAAATTTAAATTTATAATTTTTAAATATTTTTGTGATCTTTAAACAATTGTATAATATGTTATTTTTATAAAATAACAATAGTGTCAATTTTGACACTATTCATTTATTTGAATTTAAATAAAATAAATACAGAAGATATGTTCAAACTAAAAGCTTTAATAGATTAATAAAATGTCATATTTATCTAGAGAAGTAGTGGATCACATTAAATAGTTCATATAATATTTATTTTATTATTTTTAAAACTATTTATTTGGTTTATCTCTTAATAATATAATTACTACAACATTTTTGTATAATAATTTAATATACTTATTTGTTGCATAAAAATTACAAATAAAATCCTATGATGAAGTTAAATCTATTACCTTTCACAATAATACTTTTACTCGAATTTATCATCTTAAAATCACAATATTTAAATTTTTATATTTATTAAATTATGAATGTGACAACTTAGGCATCATTTAAAATAAAATAATATAAGTATCATAATAGCTTTTATAATTCACCAAATTGTAAAATATTATACCATTGGATGATTATTGTTTAATTTTACATGAAAAATAAGTTTCGTTCAGGCTTTTGTGCATTTTATGGTCACTATTAGTTTAATAAAAACTATATTATTGATTATTCACTAGATAAACAATTTCTTCATCACTATTGTGTCACAATTAATGATAATTATTTAATCCTTAAAAATTATAAATAAATTCAAATGATATAGATAATTTTATTATCTTAATGGATACTATTCATGTTACAAGTTTAATGAAGTTTATCACTACGATAAAATTAATATACTTATAATATTTAAGAGAGTGACATGTTGTCACATTCTTTGGTTTTAATAATAATTAATTTATTTTCATGGAATAAAGTCCATTAAATGAATCTAATCCAACCTTTAGGTGATATGGGTCTACTTTTAGTCATCCAATAGGATTTTGGAAGGTGATAGGGTAATTTTATAATCTTATATTTACCCTTAATTACCCGATTTACCTTTAACTATGGTAAATAAATTTTACCGTAGTTACTATTCATAATGCCCAAAAATAAAAACGTATCATATTAACATAATTTGGACCCACTGATTCCAAATATGGAATCCATTTTTCTAAATTAAACACAAAAATGTTTCATAAATTAAATTAAAATTAGTCCCGTTGTCGAAATAAAAAGGGTTTTTGTTTAAAACATCGCAAAAGATTGAATTGATTTAACCTACGAATTCAAGGTAAAATCAATGCTAATGACATAAATTATATTAAATGGTAAGAATATATTCTATTTATATTTTAAAACCATTCAATATTATAATTTATCCATATAAATTATTACGTTGAAAAAAGTTCTTTTTAATTAAAATATAGCATGTTTTTACTATTCATTAAAATATTAAAGTTATCAAAAAAATATCAAAACTTTATCCAATGTAAATTTTAATATATTGATTCAAAAGAATAAGTTTATTTTGTAAAATTTAACTTATAAAAATCTCAAAAATTATATTTGAAATGGGTGTGCCATCAAAAGATGACAGAACTGCATTTTTTTAAAAATACTTATTTTACCCGAAAAAATTTATTTTGTTCTCATACCATGTTCTAGAAAATGTTTAAGATGAATAATAATGTTGTAAAATTTAAAATGTAGTTAATACTATTCATAACGGCTATTTTATAATAATATTATAACCATATAACATTTTTTAGTTAAAATCGATATTGCATACTACACACGCTACCGAGGAAGGTCGCGATTGTGTGTAATGAAAGACAAGTTAGGTTTGCGTGTTGTGAAAAACCCCTTTGTTGTTGCATATAACGAAATCCAACCATATTTCATTTATACATTGAATATATTTATATACACTCAATGTTGTGTAGAATGACTATTATCAAACAAACTTGAAATTGTGTATAACACGATCCAAGAATTGTGTTGCATATAATGCAAGCTAATACGGTGTTGCGTATAGCATAAAATAATCATGGTGTATCATAAAACACATTACATCAAATAAATTAAAATGAATACTTATCATAAAATCTTGGGGTGTTACAACTATGATAGTTAAATATTAAAATATTTATAGTATATTACAATTCTCTTAATGGTTGGTGTTGTATATTAAGAAATCCATAAAGAATAATAATAATTTAAAATAAATTGTAAGTGTTTTACAATATTACCACTTAAATAAATTCATTCATCAAAATTTTATCTAATTACTTATAAAAATGGTTTAAAATAATTCTTAAAATTAATTCTAGGCAATAGAAGATAAAATGTAGAATCATGAAAGAAAAACCATTTTTAATATCTAAAAATACCTTTTTTTAAAAGCCACGTCATAAAAAGATATGATAAAACATCATTTTGAAAAGGGGAAATTTTAAATATAATGGTCACCTAGAATAACACGGAACCATGTTCCCAAATAAGTGGAATATTAGAGGGATGTGAAAAGATGGACATGAAGGAGAAATATAGTGCCTAATGAATAATAGAGGGTGATAGAGAGCATAGTTATATAAAAGTTAATGACCCAAAACAATAAATACGTCAGGGGGAACAAAGAATTAAAATTCATCAATAATAAAGGTAAAAACATACCAGTTTTATTTCAATATCCTATTTTTATAGTTTAGGGGTATTATACTATCAAAATAGAGAACACGAGAAAATATAATTGATTACTTCCATTCCAAAAGGAATTTTATATCCTTTGTTGATTCTTGAGATGTTTTTTCAATTATATATCATCACATACTCCGAGAAAAGAATATTCAAGATTATATTCTTCATATATGAAGTACTAAAATTAACATTTATCATATCAAAAGATCCAAAAAATAGTAATGAGTTAGTTCTCAGGTATTTAGTCATTAATAAAAGATGGTTAACATTGGAAAAGATAATAAGAAATATATATAAACCTCTGTTTAAGGAAATTTTAATCTACAATGCCTTAATAATAAAAAATAAAATTTAAGTTAAATAATTTCATAACTATATAACCTTAAATCCATTCAAAATATACCTAATAAATATTAAAACAAAATGGTTAGAATGATTTGATAAAATAATATTTCAGGATCAAATTAAAAATTATGTCCAAATCACTCATAAATCCATATTTCACAAATGTATATTCCCTTATAATATAATCTAAAAAATATTCCTATATTCTCTATAAATAACCTAAATCACTATAGATTAACTGAGTGTGCTGCCATGACATGTCAAATTGATTATGATTTTTAGGTTTATTTGTAGTCTAGGGTAGACCCTAGGTCATCTCTCAAGGATCAATCATGGGTTTAGAGTGTGCATTTTTAATAATAAGTACTGAAGTGGGGTTATTTTCAAAAAGTTTAAGGAAAATGAATTCATTTAAAGAGATTAATAGTTGACAAATAAAAGTGGTGCTTTAGAATAATTAGATAAGGATATCATTTCAATTTCACTACAAATCATGTATAGTTAATCATTATGAAAAATACACATGGTTTAATGGAATCCTTTGGTTGATGGTTGTCAAGATCTCAACTTCTCAGTTGGATCTTAAAGGATGCTCCAAGAACCATCCCTTGAGAGAACAATCATGTTGTAATGTTTTGGGTATCATGCATAGATAAGAAAGACTACCAAACCATACTGAAATCTGTTATATGTGTGATATAAATAGAACACTAGTCTTGTTCAATCAGAACAACCCAAGATTCCCCCTTGAAACCTCAATGCAATTGGTGTTGAAATAAAAAGTGTTTCACTTAATTTTAACAATTGAAATGAAATAAGAGGAGAATACTATCAAAATAATAAATAAGTGAAATATTTATCACAAAACTTACGCAAAACCAATAGAAGAACAAGTGATGGAACTCCCTCCCATGTGTGTGTAGCTCCCTCGAAATGACAGTCCACTGTTTAGCTCGTCGTCGGGAGAAGGAGGAAGCTAGGGCAGAACATCACCTTCATCCTTGATCCCCCTATGAGAATAGGGGCCTCCAGAACTCCTTGGATGATGAGAGGAAAAATTTTGGTATCCAAAATACAATATATTTTCCTCATGGACAAATACCCAAATGGGTGGCCCAAGGTTCCTTTTTATCGCCAAAATGGGAAGTGGTTTTGGGCACCATGATTTTAATAAACCACTTGGAGGATGGTTTTTGGCTACTAAAGAGGCGAATATCCATTTTTATAAAAGTCGAAAATTGTAGCCCCATGTATTCATTATCACCACCAAATATTTGGAATCATTTAGACAATCCTAGCTCTAGATATTGACATATTACAAAAAACAACTTTTGAATTTGTGCATATTCAGTGTCTTGGATAGATCAGTTCATATGGGCCCCATATAATCCCAGTAAGGATCGGGTTCATTGGGATGAAATGTTTCCTATTTAATTTTATTCCAGAAAACAAAATTTCATCCCATTTGGATGCACGGTATAGTAATAGTGTGCAGATTAATCCACTAATGTGCTTGGATCCTACATAGTTTGTCCCATATTTCTTGGACGTCATCAGTGGTCCTCCAAATCAGCTCTACCTTCAATGATATTGTCAAACAAGTAATTTTTCCCTTTTTGAAAGTGATAAGAATAAAATAACTGAATCAATCATGAAGTTAATTTTGTTATTATATTTTTAATTTATAATACAAATTCAGTTTAATATAATTGTGTAAGGGTGAAAATGACATAGTGAATCATGGTACGATCACACCCCCACACCTAAAAAATTTCACTCATGGGAAATGTTACATTTCCAAAAATTATGAATGTATATATTACCAAAATCATGATGATTTAACATCTGAGGAATTTTTAATTCATTAAAGTAATGTGATCAATTCACAAACCACACCAAGGAGTTCTTCCTAGTGAAAATGAAAATAGATTTCACATTAATCATATCACATGGAAATTCAAATAGATTCATGACACCAAATTGATCAAGGAAATTAAAAGTCAACCATGTCACTAATTCTCCAATTGTGTTTGTGAAAACCATTCCATGTTATTCTTTCCACTTTCTATCCAATAAATATATGTTATTTTAACATTTTATAGCTTAAAAGATTTTGTCCACCGAACCTGGCCTACATCCTTTGCAATCATATTTCAAGACCCACTCACTTATTTATTTCTAGAAGTTAAACTATAAGCTCCCAACCTTGATATCACCATATGTTTCACATTTCATCACTCCCCTCATTTATTATTTTTTTTCGAGGTTTCATTTTGGAAAAAATCTCACACACATTTCTTAACCCTTTTATAATCTCTTTACGACACTAATTGTAATAGTTATAAAAAGATGAAAGGTTGAAGAGGAGTGTTTTTGACCTGCCCAAGACACGGACCATTTTTGTTTTTATTTTGATATTTTTTAGGGAATATAATAGTTGGATATCTGGTACACATGCATAGTTAAATCTGGTACAGTAATGAAAGAGATCAGATAAGGAAAAAATGTATGGAAATATATCTTTAAGAGGAAAAATATTAACCTATGATATATTTAATTTCTGTTATGTAAGAAAAATTCAAACTTTGTGGTTTGTTGAAAAAATGTGTGGAGATACTAGTGACATAGTTTTCCCAAAAACTACTCACAAAAAAGGGAATCAATCATATTAGATGTTTCACAGAGATACAATTGTTTATAACATTGATAGAAAAAAAATCACTAAAAAACAATTCCTGATGTTAAATTCCTACAAGAATTCATTCCATAATAGCATCAGGTTTCAATAAAATGTTAAATCAACATGGAATAAAAAAACACAACTTGAATTTTAAGTAAGTTACATGATTTGGTGACCAGAAGATGGGGGGGGTAAAGATACCATAAAAAGGAGAAAAAGTGAATAAAGAAGAAAGACAATGAAAAATCCTAACTAACCCATGAATATACCCATCCCTGCCACAACTAAAGTTTCAAGTGTCCTCACTATAATAGAAGAGAATGTGGGAAGGAAGGAAAAAACATGGTGAGTGTCATTCATACATTGCTTCTTAAACATGGAGTTCCTCCATTAGGGACTTCAAAATGGAATCATGGAAGTGCATTAGCCGGTGCCCATTTACAGTGAAGGTTTGCTTGGTTTCTTGATTTTAAACCTTGAAAACACCGAATTAAGATGCGTTAGTAACACTGTATGGTCCAATACAATGGGAACAGATCTTACATGAATGTAAATTTAGCATTTCATTGTAGAGGATGACCTTCTACCCAATGTGTAACTGGCGATGAAGAATAAGACGTTCATGGGAAGACTTGGTTCACTCTTTATAAATCCTAGAGTTCTCAAATTCATCTATTCTCATTTCCACTAACTCCTGAATCTGTAAATTCTTTTGAGAACCTAAACCAAAATGTTTATAGTGGCATTGTTAGATGTCCCAGTACAATTGGTGCTGAATCTCAACAGGCAGGTGAAAAATAGTTCAAAAAACTAGTTGATATGGTGAAATTCCAATGGGAGTTTTGAAAGAAGTATGGTACACCTATAATGAATCATCAATTTAAATACTACAATCTTTTATACTGTGTTTCACCATTTTTTCAAGAATCTATTTTACCTATCTATTTGAAACCTTGTCTTGACCGTTGGTTTGTGGTTGACAAGAAGTAGACACTCGATAACCAACCCCATACAGATGCAAAAGTTATTGCATTGTTCAGTTGCATAAATGAGAACCTTGGCCACTGATAATGAACCTAGGTAAGAAAAACCTACAGAAGATTTGGGTTGTCAAAAATTCTACAACTACCTTAGAACCACCAGTCCCTGTAGCTCAGGCCTATGCCTATTTTGACACGTAATCAACTTCTAGAATAATGTAAAAGTGTCCAAAGGAATTGGGAAATGGCCCCATAAATTCAACACACAAAAATAAGAAATGTCATGAAAGAGAAATGGTTGTTGTGGCATTTCATTTCTCTTAGAGACATTACTCATTTTTTGACAATGATGACAAGATTTACAAAAATCATGGGCATCCCGAAAAAGTGTGGTCCAAAAGAGACTAGAATCAAGGATTTTGCGAGCAGACCATTGGGGACCAAAATGGCCCCCACAAGCAAGAGTGTGGAAAAATCTACGGATAGACTGAAACATGCTATTTGATACACAACGCCTAAGGAAATTATCATTATATGTGCCCCATAGGTAGGGGTCATCCCAAATTTCTCAAAGAGACTCATGTTTTAGAAGAATGACTTGGTTTTTATTAAAATAAGTATAAATGAAAGATGCTACCAAATAATTTAAAATTTTATCATAACAAAGAAAAAACATCTTACAATCAGTACAATTGATCATTGGGAAACCTATCATGTATTGGAATGCAGGGGGATGAGTCAATGTTTGGGGACAGGGGAATCCTACAGATATTGTCAACCACCACATTCTCTGTTCTTTTTTAATCTTAATTTCATGATTGAATTCTTGAAGGAGGATTATTCAGGTAATGAAACATGGTTTGAATTTTGGTTTCATTAGGGGATACCAGAGGGTTGCATGGTCTGAGAATACAATGACTTTAGACCCTAAAAGATATGAACTGAATTTATCAAAGGAAAACAAAATGTCGAGGAATTATTTTTCAGTTGTGGTGTAATTTTCTTGGACAGGGTCCAAAGTACGTGTGGCATAGACAAAGACATGTGAAGCCTGATTGACCCTTTGTGACAATACTGCCCTAACTGCATAGTTAGAGGCGTCACCCATATGGTCAAATGGTAAATCCCACTGAGGTGGTTAGATTATTGGGGGTGAAGTGAGACTCCATTTCAACTTATTAAAATCTTTCTCACATTCTTTATCAAAAAAAATTCTTTTTATTTTTGGAGTAATCGGGAGAGGGGGAGTGTAATTTTACTATAGTCTCAAATGAAATGGCGGTAAAATCCAACAGGACCTATGAAAAACTGCATATCCTCTAAATTTTCTAGGAATGGTAGTGAAGAAATGAAATCCAATTTTGATTTATCTAATTGGATGCCTTCCCTAGAAATGACGTGTCTCAAAAAATACCTTATCACACCATTAAATGGAATTTCTTACAATTTAATGTGAGATTCTTTTCAATACAGCAACGTAGTAAGGAAGCAAGACCTCTCTAACATTTATAAATAGAAGAGCCTTAAATAGTGAAATCATCCATGAATACTTCCATGCAATTATCTAGGTAATCCTAAAAAAATACTAACCATACATCGCTAGAACGTACCCAGAGCATTGCAAAGACCAAATGGAATCCTCCTATATGAAAATGTTCCAAAGGGGCAAGTGAAGGTCATCATTTCATGATCCTTGGGGGAAATATGGATTTGAAAATATTCAGAATACCCATCAAGAAAAAAGTAATGGGACTTACCTTTTACCCTCTCTATTATTTGTTCAATGAATGACAATGGGAAACAGTCTTTTAGAGTGTGTTCATTTTGTCGGTGATAGACTATACAGACACACCAACTATTCTGCACCTGAGTTAGAAACAATTCATTATTTCCCTTTTTAATTATAGTAAGGCATGTTTTTTATGAACTACATGAATAGGACTGACCCATTGTCCATCAGATATGGGGTAAATGATTCCAACAACCAATAATTTTGTTACTTTCTTTTTCAAAACATCGAGGAAATTTGGGTTCAATTGACGTTGTTCCTGCCTCACAGGTTTAGTATCATCATTTAATAAAATAAGTTGGGTGGAAATTGATGGCATAATACCAAGAATGTTAGAATTTTTCCATTCTAATGCATGTTTATAATCCCTCAAAATTTCAAGAAGTCACAATTCAAGCTCACGAGGGAGTGAACTAGCAATGATGACTGGAAACTTGTTTCCATTCTCAAGATATAAATACTGTAAATTAATTTAGTTGTTTCTGTTCCAATTCTGGTGGATTTTTTATTGATGGGAGTATGTGTGAAAGTTAGAGGTCACTAATCTCATCTAACTGCTCCATGGTATCAACCTTAGATGATAAGTGATCTTTTATAAGCTTAGCGGTATCATTAATGGTCAAGTGATACAAAATGTTCAAGAAATAATAAATAAAAAAACATGCGTTACATTTCTCTAGAACACTAAATAAATCAATGCATGAATCATTACCAAGAATTTCTATCAATGAATAAAACTCAGAAATGGGATCTGGGAAATGGAATGATCTTTTTTCAAGGGAAGGTAGTACATCAATTGAATTAACAGAGAGAGAGGAATGTACTTCCGTGGGGTTCTTCATTGCATTAAGGATGTTAAAATGGACTACGTCACCTCCAATTTCTATAGATAATGTACCATTATAGACATTAAATATGGTTTTGGTGGTTTTAAAGAAGGGTCTCCCCAATATAACCGGGCATGTCTATTCCTCATATCATCTTCCATTTTAAGAAAATAAAAGTCAGTAGGAAAAATTAAATTTTGAACCCTCATGAGGACATCCTCTAACACACCAGATGGATGTGTGGTACTCCGGTTAGCAAGTTGAACAATAATTTCAGTGGGATTTAGTTTCCCGACCTGCAATGTAGAGTAAATGGAGTGAGGAATCACATCTATAGAAGCACCTAAATCAAGAAATTATTTGGAAAATGAATACTCCCCTATGGTTCATTGAATCAAGAATGTCCCAGGATCATTGAACTTAGTGGGAAGTGATGGATCTATTAATGCTGATATGTTTTTCCCTAATTTCACCTTTTCATCTCCATGAAGTTAACTTTAGTGTGTACACATCTCCTTCAGAAACTTTTCATATCTTCGAATTTGTTTTACAACATCAATCAAGGGGATGTTTACCTGTACTTTTTTGAATGTTTCCAATACTTCCTTATCTAGTTCAGTTTCCTTTTGTTTTCTAGGTTCGGTGGACCATTGGGAAAATGGAAGAGGAATGGGTTGGCTAGGAGACACATTGACATACAAAATATTTCCTTTGGATTGGATCCTCTCAAGATGTGATTTTTCAACATTTGGAACATTTTTAATGGTTGGGTTGAAGGTTTCCTCAGGAGAGGATTACTCTAGTTGAGGATTCATTTGACTTTGTAGTTGTTTTCCACTCCTAACGGGTGATGAAAATAACATTTCCTTTATCTCTATGGTTTAATAATGGTTGAGATGGTAGATTACCTGACTTGTGGCTTTGAATTCCACCCACTGAGTTACCTAGTTGGCCAAATTGGGATTTGAGGTTTTGTACGACTGCTTGGGTGGCTTACTAGAATTGGAGATTGTTGGAAGCCATTTTTTATCATATATTCTAGGTTAGGCTCTAGTTTTGGAGGGGGTTTTTGAAAAGGCCTTTGGGGTGGATCAGAATATTTGGGTGGTGGTGGATGGTTCTTTCCTAAAGGGTTGCTTATGGGGGAGAACTAGAAATATTGCCTCACAACTCCATGGATTTTCTCTTAATTGGGGGAATTGGTCAGAGTAGTTGGTTTGAGAAGAACATATACCACAATGGATGGGAGGGGGAGATTGGGATTTTCCATGGGAAATAGAATGTTGTCGAAGAAGGGTACTAACCTCTTCAAACGTTGTGTCCACCTTCATCTAAAATTTGACCCTTTTCACCTCATGGACCCCTCGAATGGGTGCACTCGAACTTTTACCTAATTATTTAGTGTTCGGTTCCATGTTCCCAATCATGTTTCTTGCAATAATTGGGGTCTTATCCACTAGTGCACCACCTACAGTAGAATCAATCATATTTCTATCAATAGGGATTAAACCTTCATAAAAATACTCAATTAAAAGTTTTTCACATATTTGGTGGTGTGGGAAACTTGAAGAAATCCTTTTAAATCTTTCCCAATATTCATGTAGTGTTTCCCCTTGATATTGTCTTATCCCAGAAATTTCTTTCTATATTGTTATAGTTCGAGAGGTTGGTAAATATGTTTCATGGAAAAAGGAATTTCGTGTCTGCCCATCCACTTATTGGTGAATTAACATAATTCAACCAATATTTCGTAGTTTCTTCTAAAGAAAATAGAAAATCTCTAAGATTTACTTGTTCCTAAACCACATTAGAAAGTCTTAATGTTGGTCAAATATTATGATATTCTTTTAAGTGCTTGTGTTGATCCTCTCTAGGAAGTCCATGGAATCTTTATAATAGATTAATTAAACTAGATTTTAGTTCAATGTACGGTGCCTCATTTTGAATTTAAATATAAGTGGGTTGGATACCAACATTAGGTGAGGTTAGTTCTTCTAGTGTTCTATTGTTTTCAGACATGTTATTCACATTAATTTCAGTTTTAATGTGGGTTCTAGAAGAAGAAGAGGTAGGATCAAGAAGAGTTTCTATGTTTTGTATGTCCTCCTTCGAAGGGTTGTCTTGTGTGTCACGCTGTCGCCAACGTAAGATCCTCTCCGCTTCAGTTACAGAAAGAGGTAAATCTCCTAGATTAGAATGCATCATAAACCAAACCTACATAAACAAATAAAACAGAATACAAAAATACAGGTAGAGGTGTAAGATAAAACGAATAAATATTCACAAAATATTCAAAAAACATTATAAAAAACACGCACTAAAACACAAACTGCTCCCTGGTAACAACACCAAAATTTGGGCATTAAATCATGACATGTCAAATTGATTATGATTTTATGGTTGATTTGTAGTATAGGGGAGACCCTAGGCTGTCTATAAAGGAGTGTTCATGGGTTTAGAGTGTGCATTTTTAATAATAACTAAAAGTGGGTTGGCTTTATAACGTTTAAAGAAAATGACTTGATTTAAAGAGTTTAATAGTTAATAAATAAAAGTGGAGTTTTATAATTATGAAATAATGGTATCATTTCAAGGTCACTACACATCTAGGTGAGTCCATCATTCTAAAAAATACTCATGGTTTAATGTAATCCTTTGGTTGAGGGTCGTCAAGATCTCAAATTCCCTCTTTCCTCTTAAATGATGCTCAAAGAACCACCCCTTGACACAAAAATCATGTTATCAAGGTTTGGGTGTCATGCATAGAGAATAAATACTACCAAATCATACTGAAACCTTATGTATGTGTGATATAAATAATACTCTTGTCATTTCCAATCAGAACAACCCAAGATTCCCACTTGAAACCTTAACCCAATCAGTGTTGAAATAAAAAAGTGTTTTTTTAATTTTAACAATAGAAATGAAATCAATGGAGAATCATGTCCTGATAAGAAATAAGTGAAATATTTAGAAAATAAATTACAAAAAACTAGTAGAAGAACAAGTGGTGGAGCTCCCTTGCATGTGTGTGTAGCTCCCTCGAAATGACCATCCACCGTTTAGCTCGATATCAGGTGGAGGAGGAAGCTCAGGTGGAACTTCGCCTTCATCCTTGACCCCCTATGAGAATAAGGACCTCCAAAACTCCTTCTATGATGAGAGGAATCCTTTGGGTCACCAAAATACTAGATATTTTCCTACTGGACGAACTCCCAAATGGGGTTCCCAAGGTGCCTTTTTATATCCGAAATGGGAAGTGGTTTTGGGCACCTAGATTTTCATAAACCAATTGGAGGATTGTTTTATGCTACTAGAAAGTCTAATATCCCTTTTGAAAATAATTTTAAAGTTGTATCCCCACATCTTTACTATCACCACAAAAAGTTTGGCATCATTTGGAAAATCACATATTGAGATATTGACATATTATAGAACACCACTTTTGACTTTGTGGATATTCGGTGGCTTGGACAGATCAGTTCGTATATGCCCCATAGAATCCTAATGGGGATTGGGATACTGGAAAGGAAATGCACCCTATTAAATTTTGGACCAGTCAACGAAATCATATCCAATTTGGAGGCACGTTCTAGTATTCTTGTATGGATTAATCCACTTGTGTGCTTGGATCCTGCGTAGTTTGGCCCATATTTCATGTACTTCATCATTTTTCCTCCAAGTCACCTCAACCTTAAATGATATTGCAAACAAGTAACATTTCCATTTTTATGTGTGATAAAAATAAAATTGATAAATCAAACATGAAGAAAATTTTGTCATTATATTTTAAATTTAAAATACAAATTCAGTTTATTACAATGGTGTATGGGTGAAAATGACAGAGTTAATCATGGTACGATCAACAATCGTACAATCATATATGATTCCAAAAGATAATTTAAAAATTATTTTATAAATAAAATTCCATATTATTAAAAATTATTACCATTTAATTTAATTATATAATATTCCTAATATAAATAATTTCCTTTAAACAAATTCAATCACTTAGTAATAGAATTACATAACAATTCCATGGTTATCTATGCGATAAATCATATGTTCCAAAAATGTAATAACCCTTTTATCCAAATTATTTATAATTAAATCAAACTCATATATCATATTAACTAAAATGGTTATGAATAACATTAAACTTATGTCCAAAAAATAAAAAATCTTTCTTCATCAAATGAACTTTCAAAAAAAAAAAAGTTAAACACGAGAGTTACATATACAATTGTTTTATGAAAACTCAATAATACATCTCTCAAATTACTCCCTTATCACAATACCAAAAATGGATAAAATTCCATTAAATTTATGATCATCCATAAATCTATCAACCCTTTAAGGAAACACCATAACATGATAAATATTTAAACCCTATATATAAATAATTTCAACCAGACAACATTCTTTATAATCCATTATCCATGATTTTCCATCTTATATCATTATAATTCATTACTACAATAAAAAATATTAATCACATCTTACGATTAATCAATTTAATTCTATTAATTTTTTATAATTTAAATTAAAATAACTAATACCATTTAAATATATATCAATATTTGTTGAAATATAAATATTTATTGTGTATTTCATTTGATATACTAGGTTGAGTTAATAAATTGTTAGAATTCATGAAAAAATATCTAAGTTCCTCTACTACATTCATCAATGTACACTTAGTATATCTTGATAGAAAATGATATTGAAAAATATTAAAATCTGTAAATAATCTATTGATTTGAATATATAGTTTTGAGAAACCATCTTGAACGTGTCTCCCATAATACTTTAGGATATGGTTTGAATTGAATTAATAAAATATTGATTGATGTTTCTAAAAATAAATCAAAATATGATAGTAAGATAATGAAATAAGATGAATTAATGTCACCCCCATTATATCCGATTAGAGGGTTAAATACCCTTTTTCGAAGTCATCCATTGTAAAAACATGGAAAATTTACTTATAGTATTTTTGAAAAGGGGTATTATAAGATAGTTATGTATCCATAACATGGTCAAATGTATCCCATGTTCACTTATGATATTAAACTATCAAATATAATTGAGATGTACTATGAAGTGTTTTTAGGTAAGTTGAATACTAGATGTGGTGACAATATCAAAATATTTTTCAATTATTTTTACAAGTGAATCCTCTAGAGGATTTGTGGATTGTGTTTTATTTTATTCATCCATAATGAAGAAGTTATTTTACCCTGGTGAAAGAAATTTGTGTTTAGAAAATGAATAATTTCATTAAGGTTATTACTATTAATAAAAAAATAGATTTTTAATGACTTAATGTATGACCAAAATTCATTTAAATATATAACACATTAGGATTAACAAAGGTTATTTGTGGTTATCTTTATATTCTATAACATTATGATCAAACCATTAATACTGGTTTAAAGAAAACATCTGAATTTTCCCCATAATAAAGATCAGGATTTTCTATCTAGGTGTGTTGTCTTAGGTTCACTCATCATGAACTAGGTGATAATCAAGTTAATACCCAATTATCCCATTTTAGAGTTGTTAACTCTGTGTGAATCTATGGCACTACCACATCCATTCACTATTATCTTGGAAGAGTTGTAATTTCAATGAAAACCGGAAAATATTTTCTTCACTAAGTCTACAGGATATTATTTTATATATAGACTTATAAACCTATAATGGAATATAATAATCATAAAATATTCTCATTTTAGGGATCATAACCTATACAGTTATCGAAAACATAACACCCAATTATTTTAGAATATATTTCTCTTTAAAAAGTTTTTTTTTCATTGATAACGTGCATTACACATAACACTGAGATTAAAATAACCACGACATACTATTAAAATATTATTATTTATTGTGACATATATTACATGGATATTGGATTGGAGGGTATTGGTATGAGTGAATAATTTATGAAACATTTATGGTCTTGATTTTGTTTAAATAAATTTATTTATTATAAATTGATTATAAGTAAAAATAAAACCATTTGAAAGTAAAAGAGTTGTTTTTCTATGAAGAAATATTTTAATGAACATAATATGTTTTTATATTAATAAATTAATTTAATCACTATTAGGGAATGATTTTAAAGAAATATATAAATAATATATATCTAATAATTTTTTTTCACATTCATCTAAAGTTTTTTATAGTCCTGGTATAAGATTAATTTCATTTTTTGTTTAAAAGTGTGTTTTTCTAAAATGTGGTTTTCGTCACATTTTGTAGGATTATTTTATAATTTATCTATAACACTTATGGAAATTGAATTTTGAATAATGGATTCCATATTTTTAATCATGAGGTTTACATTTTGTAAATATTCCCTTTTTCTTTTTAGGAAATATGAATAGTAATTGTGGTCAAATTTATCACCTTGGTAAATGGTAAATTATGATAGTATAGGATAAAAATAAATTTTAAGGACAATATTTTCGTATTAAATATTATTATATGAATATAATCCAAAACTTTCCTCCATATACTGTAATATTAATTATTTAATGGGGACTTTTCAATGAAAATTTCTTCTAAAATATTTATCAAAAAACAAGATAAAAAATCTCACTCTCTTACTATTAAGTATGTTTTATGTGTTCACTTAAAGAAAAAAGAATGTATAAAATAAATATTAATGATTATTTTGGGAATAATAAATTTGTTTTAGTTATTTTAATTTATTTATAATTTTTATAAAATATATAAGTAACATAATTTCTTATGAAACGTCAAAACAAAACATCTTAAATTAATAGAAAAATAAAATTATTTATTTTAAAAATATTAAAATATGTATAATTTGATAGTGTTATAGTGTTATATGAATTTTTTGATAAATATAAAATATTAGGGGGTATTTAAAGGACTATATTCTAATTTTATATAATTCTTTTTGTCATTAAAGTTAAATTAAATGAATCGTCCAAAAAATGGTATTAATAGTATTTTATAATAAATAATATATTATTGAATGAAATAAAATTAATAAAAAAAATATATTTAGACAAGTTAATTAAATATGTTTTAAAATTTCAACCATTTCCATTTATGATTCAATTTACTATTTATGGAAACATTCTTATCCCTTTATTATTAAATTATGTTTTACTTTTGTTAAGGGCATTAATGGTCAACGAAGGGGTGAATTGAAAAGATAAGGATTAAATGAAAAAAATCAAAAAAAAATTAATTTACTACTGTTGTTTATATGATATCATTGTTTTCATCACATTAATTTCAACTTTGAATCATTTTTCATGATAATGACTATTATATTTTATTCTTTTTGGAAATCCCATATGTGTCCTCTCCCTCCCTAATAAAAGAACATCCATCCTTTAGATTCTTTACCCCACTTTGATCCTTAAATATAGACTATATTCTAAACATATATATTTTAAACATCCTTATCCCCATTATAATGTTTCTGGTCTTACCAAAATAGAATCACTAGGATCATTAAGAGGATATCTAAAGGCATTCTTTTAACGATGTAGTAATCGCCTTAACCGATCACATTCTCTTTTAATTATTCTTTTATATCCATTAATTCTATGGGATTTATTAAAAAAATAGTAATTCATGATTCCTTGTAATATTTAGATGTTATTATGATTATGAAACCACCATTATCGACCCTATTTCCCATTAAATGGGTAGTAAATGTTTCACTCATGCATACACACAGCTCACCATCTCCACGCAACGTTATAATTTTTTTTATTATCTTTATTTTAGGAATGGATTTTATGATGGGTTATATTTTAAAATATGATATTTATGGAATAGTTATTATTATAAAATTGCAATACAATATCTACATTCTTAGCATCCAATCCTTTGGAAAATGATAACATCGCTTTTCTGTACGTATGGACCACCACCTCCTTAAAGCAACTTGATTCACTTTTAATTTTATTTATACGTGAAAAATAATAAGGATAGATTTATGGAATATATATTATATATAAATGATATAATAATTGAATAAAAATAATAAATGTTTTTACATTAATTTCATTCTATTCATCAAAAAGTGAAAACAATATTCATGTGTACGTATGACCTAACATCTCCAGGAGAAATGTAACATATTTTTAAATTTCAACCATTTATAGATTACTAAATATTTTTAATATATTTATATATATATGAAACAAATATCCCGATTAAATTTATAGGGAATATTATACCAAGATAAATGTACAAGGAATATTACTACAGATATAAAATTCTCATGAAGAATGAAACAATTAACACAAAAATGATGATTTCGATAAAGTATTATTAATAAAAGGTTTTTAAAATGTTAAAAGGGGATATATATGATATTATAAGTATGGAACTTAATTTTATATAATATTATAAAAAATTTTACTTTTTTTACATGAGGCTAGAAAACTTTTGAAGTAAGTTAAACTCGAGGTAAGGGTTTTATGTTACAATATCATTGTTAATCGGGGTTGATTATGATTAAGTTTCTGATAATGAATACTTTTTATCTACCTCATAGTAAACACAATAATTTACTTTTCATATGGTTATTTATTGATAATAAATTTTTCTTATAACTTTCCCCATTGAAAGTACTTGAGAGACTAAATGATCATTATAAAAGAAATACAACTTTATTTATCTCTTCATTCGAAAATAACATTTCTTCTATATACATGTTTTCAATGGGAATAGGGTATTTTCCTTAAGAAATGTTTCATGTAATATTTTAATGGAATTTTTAATTTATGATGACATCCTTTGATGTTAATAAAATTATATTTGGGCTATGTTACAATGATACGATATTTATTATTTCTCTATATGTTTTATAATCCTAATGATATAATTTTTATGAAACCTGTTTTTTCATCCATGGGTTATGATATAATGAAATGAGGAAATTTTTATGGAACCTCTTTCTTTTATATGGGATATAATATGATGAAATGTTTATAAAGCTAATATTTTTTTTCATATGTTATGATATGACTAATGATTTATGATTTTATAGGACACATATTTATGGTTTTAATTATGTGATGGGTGAGACTATATTTATATATACATTCAATGCATTGGCTAAAGATGAATATCTCAAGAGATAAAATATACTAGAATGGGGATTTAACCTTGCTTAATATGGTACTATGTCCACTATGATAGTCATGATAGTGAACCTTTACAACTATGATGGTTTGGAGATTAAACCCAATCCACTAATACCATATTGGTAGTGATCCATAACTATTTAAGAAATGATTTTCTACACTTCTGTTTATACCACAATTTTATGTTTTATGAAAATTTTATTCTATCATGTACTATTTTTGTTGATTCATTAATGATTCATGTCTAATGAACTTCCATCATTGATTCCATGACTTAAGATTATGATCTATGATATGTAGGTTATGGATTTTAAATTTTAATCTCATGTTCTCTTACTGTTATGCTCATGTTATGAATTAGTGACCATTAACATCTCTTTTGTTTTCCATTACTACATTTTTGAGATCAAACGTTCTTATGTTTTATTTTCTATAGTTCATGAATAAATATTTAGGTATTACATGTCTAATAATGGGTTCTATTTAAGAATATCATGTTGGGAGATTATGTAGACCACATATGAAAAAATTTGTTTATGTATCCATGCATCCAAAGACACAAAATTTATAAGATTCTATCACGTATTGTTATGTTATGTAATGAATATTCATCCAATAAGATTTAATACCTAGGTTTAAAAATTATGGTTTTCTATAGTTATTACCAGAAAAAGTTTTAATTACCTTTAAAAACAAGGGTAATAAAAATATAATGAAAAACATGGGGATAAATTAAAGTATCAGATAACATCCAAATTTTTTTTAAAGATAATGGATGGCTAGGTTAAACCTATTGTTTCATAGATTAAAAATAATGATTCTTGATTTAGAAATCCAATAAAATATTTTTCGATATTATGTAGATTTCCACTGTGATTTCTACTGTTCACACTATGATTTATGATTTTAGTCAATGGCTAGAACCTAAATGAATCCTGTTAATACTGAATACGATAAAAAATACAATTATTTTCCTTATAAAAACCAGATTTTTTGTGATCTACAATGAAAAATATTGTTTCAATAATTATATAACATTATCAATCTACGAATCTTGCTTTGAAACATAATGAGAAAAGGTGGGAATAACCTTCTTTTCAGTCCTACATAAGTAAACAATCACCTTTTTTGTGGATATTATGATCAAATAGTTGATATGTAATATCATTTTACATCAAAAAAAATATTTTATATTATCCAATTTTTGGAACCTGGAAAATTTATTTTTTCTCTTTGTTAATTGGAATGTGATGCAGATCAATGGTGAAATATTATCATGAGAATGAGGCCATGAGAATAAATTGTTTTCATAAAGTTATATGAGTTTAAAATATTTTTTTGAACATGCATTTTACTATTATTATTTATATAAAAATGTATAAATAATTACATGAGTTAATGTAGAATGATTATGAATCCATTAGTATGTATGAAAACAATTTTACAAATATTGTGAAGAATGCTTATCGTATTAACATTCAATGAGAAAGAAATATTGATTGATTATTTAGTGGATTAAAACTGAGTCTCCGAATGGATATATCCATATGTGACATTAGTATATATATAGAAGTCATTAAACATATTATCATGGTCAAAATGGATATTAGAGTTACCTATGAATCTCATAGGGTTGAAATGAAAATAAAGATATAGTTTTAGAAAATTATATAAACCATGGAGATACAAAGATGGGCTTTTATATATTCTTGAAGAGTGTAAGGGAAAATAGTAGAAATTTTGTTAAGAGGTCTAATATATGTATTTAGTGAGGAAATAAATTTCATCAAAAAATCAAATTCCAAAGTGAAAAAATAATCTATTCATTCATAGAGGAAAAACATCAATGAATCGCCACCCGCAGTCCATTGTTTAAAATGAAAGGAGTACAAGAATTTTGTTAAAGAATTATCAAATTATGTGGATAATAATGTTGATTGATATCATTATCCCATGAAGCAGAGGGAACAAAAGAAATATTATGGGATCATTATCTTTTAAGTCGTGTATGATAAAGAAGTGGGGATAGGTACACTTACCATCCAATCTTGAACTAATACTGGTATATTTGATAATTGTTGTACCCACTATTTTATATAAGAATAATTTGTTAAGGGTATCCAAGAACCACCAAAATGATTAGATGTTTAATTTTTAGTAAAAACCCATTATGTTATGATGACAAAATGTAAATTATATAATTCTTATTCGACTAAATTTTTTGGGAATGTTCTTCCTAAAAATAACATTATTCTCCCTATATTTGATTTCAATGTTATTTTGGGAATATATTTTAATTATATACATAAATCACAAATTAAAATATGATAACAAGAATCCAATTTTGATATTCCAATTTAAAATATGATTTTCCATTAGTGAAATGATAAATATGAACATCTGATGGAAATTAAATCCATTTTATTGGTCATGATTCCTATTCAAGAGGGGTGTTTATCTTAGATGATTGGGGATATAATGAACATAAAATATATTCCTAATGATAGGAAGTTTGTTGATGTATTTTTGGAAGAGTTTCTTTGTCTTATTTCAAATAGTTAAGTTGACTTTTCAATAGAACTCATACATGGTGATGCACCAATTTATTTGACTCCATATAGAATGGAAATAATTGAGACACAATAATTATAGAAAAAAATATTGGAGAATAATGACATGGGATTCATTATCTATTTAATTCATCCTCAAGTTCACATATCAATTCTAAATAAACATAAATAATTAATAAAAAACTATCCATATAAAAATAACAAGGATATATAATTTCAATAACAACCCCTATCAAACCAATCCTAAACCATATATAGAAATAATAATTATGGTATCATTATAATGGATCCATAGTCTAGAAATATTAAAATAATGGGTTATTTTTTAGGAATAAAAATACTATGATAGGATCATTAAAACACTGTTGATGAAAAAACCATTTTCACATTGATGTAATCTTCTAAAAAATAAAAACATCCCCAAATATTAAGGGAAAAAGGTCCTTAAAAATAACACTATAAACATATATAGAATTTTTTAAAGAACATATCTTCCAATACAGTATTAAATCTTATTCATGTCTTATAAAAAACATTCCTTTCACACTTTTCTAAAATGTTTACAAAGTACCTCATTCTAAAAATGATAAGAATAGTTTTTTTAAAAACATTTATAAAAATATAAACATGGGTAAAAATATATTCAATAATTCATTTGAGGACACTAACCATAGTTGTTATATTTTTTTTATAGAAAATATTGACATGGAAAAAATATTACTATCCGAGATGAGAAACCAAGTCAGATTTCCTTAAAAGAATTATTTTGGTATCTTGAGTCCTGAAGGATAGAAAAATGAAAGAAAAAAATTTAATTTATATAAATGAAAATTTAAAAGAATATATATTTTTTAATATAGAGAGGCTCAATAATTCCCCCATTGTAGCCTTAAAGGTAAACAATCCCAAATAAAAATGTGATTTTGAAATAAACCATTAGCTCAAGTCCGACATCTGTTCTATGTGTTCGAAATAGTTGTATGATAATTATAGATCTGTCATAAATATATTCCAAAATAATTATAATATATATAGTACTATTTATTATTTACTTAAATTCATTTTTCACTCATTTATTAACAGTTCTTTATTAAAATCGTAGTTTCATGTGATAACTATTTCTTATCTCATCTATGATTTATTCTGGAAGTTATGGCCCTTGGACTTTTATTATGGTTCTATATTCTCAGAAATTTCAATAATTATATAAATATTATATATATATATATTTTCATATTTAAATTATAGGGATTGAAAAATGAATTACACCATTCATAGATTCGGTAGAATGCATGTACGCATGAATGATGTTTCAATTTTTCTAAAGATGAAATGAAATAAAGGAAAATAATATTTAAACAATAAAAAATCATTATTATATTATATATATTATATATTAATTATATATATCCTTATTACTATCGATGTAAATCATAAATGAAATACGATTCACGTCACTTCGTGGAGGTGGTAGTCCACACATACGTAGGAGAAACATTATAATTTTCTAAAGAGTTGGAAGGTAAGAAGGTAGATATGATATTATGAATCCAAAAGAATAAATATTTCATAAATATTATAAATAAACTTTTATAACCTTCATAATACCTATACATAAAATATGATGATGATAAATTAATTTTATTGTTGTGTGGAGATGATAATCCACACCTATGCATAAGAGATACATTAACTTCCCATTTTATGGAAAAGGGGAATTATAATGGTTGTTTCATATTAATAAAAACATTTAAGTATATTTATGATACTAAATTTATTATTTTTTGATAAATACCACATATTTTCGTCCACACGTACGCAGAAGTATCATTATAGATTTCCAATGGGTTGGAAGGTAAGATTATAGGTATGATATTATGAATCCAAAGGAATAACTAGTTCATAAATTTTATATATAAACATTTATAACCTTCATGATACCCAGCCATGAAACATGGTGATGAAAATTGAATTATATTTTTGTGTGGAGATGATATGCCATAAATATAAATGACCGATAATTTCACTTTCCATTTGACTGTAAAGTGCAAAGATAATGGTTGTTTCATAATAAAAACAAAATTTAAGTATATATAGTATACTAAAATTATTATTATTATTTTAAATACCTCATATTTCGAGGAGTTCGAAGAAGAAATAAATTGAAAGATGTCAGATAAGATGAATACACATTCTTCAGAATACATCCTTTAGTTCGTTTCTTAAAAGACCCAGGGTTGACATTTTGAAGGGTTTGGTTGATATATAAGTGTTAATGTGGTGTAAATAAGATAAAGAAGAAGTTCTCGTTGATAATTTAGAAGTGGGTCACTCTTGGAATTTCTTAAAAGATTAAAATATAATAAAGTCATTATATAAAAAAATAATTAAAAATGGACATATATTTGAATATAAGGTAGTATGAGGTTTGAATACCATCAAATAATAAAATTTTAATAGGTTTAATTGATTTTTAAAACCCTATATTTAGGTTTAACCCCATAGTTAGGATCTTTTAAACTTAACCACAGTAATGTATTTTTCACTCTTAAAGGGTCATAATATTTCCTATATGGAGTACATTAGAACAAAAAATCCAATTTATGACATTTATAACTTATATCATACAACTTTATACTTTTTTAAATATTTATATGATTTTAAAAAAGTAATAAAATATTATTTTACTAAAATATTATTAAGGTCATTTTTGATACTATACATTTAATTTTCCTATATATTCACCAAAAATAATAATTTAATTATAAAATAATGATTTCAAATATCAATAGTTGGTAATATTAATCATAAAATTTATTGGGACATTTCAAATCCTCCAGAAAATATTTTTTGAAGAGTTTTTAAAAATTTATTATTATATTTTTCTGCTTCTTTGATAAGAATAACTCTATTGTCATGTGAGTATTTAATGTAATTATTTCATCACTAAAAATTAAAAATAAATTACTATGATTAAAATAAATAAATTAATTTCAAGATAATATTTTATTTTTTTTAGAATATTTTTTTCACACATATATTTAATATGTTATTTTTACTTCTCTATACTTCAATAACAATTTTACACTAATTTGGATAATCTAGTTGTTATATAACTCACAAATTAGTATTTAATGATTAGAAAAATAAATAACTTTTAATATTTTAAAAAAATATTGAGAAATGACTAATTCCTTATCATATAATTATACTCTTTTAGTGCCGGACAAGCGCTACGTCGACACTAATAATTATTTTCTTATTTATTATCGGATTAATTATAATTCATAAGTTTTGAATTTTTTTGTATGATATTTTAATAATTTTATAAAACATTATTCATTACATAAGTTTCAAAACTTTTTATATAATTTTTATTTTAAAATGATATCATAAATTATCATGTTTTTGATTAAAATTAGTGTATTATTTTATTTAGAAAAAATTAACTTTTTCAAAAAAAATATATAAAAAACCTAATATAAATTTCAATTGATGAATTAAAACCCGAAAAACAATTTCATAAAATTCAATTCTAATCAGTGACATAAATTAATTTTTATATAAATCCACAAAATCAAACCATTAACAGTTTTAGAATAATTTATTTAATGCAAGAAAATGTTTTTATACCAAATTGAACCATGAAATTGATTAAAATGAACATAATTATATTAATAATATTATAAATTAACTATTTTTAATTTTAAACATTTTAAAAACAGAATGTAACTTTTTAAATGTTTGAAAAAAAAAATTCGATAAAAATCAGTAATTTAACTATTCATCAGAAAATCAATCTTTTCATAAATTATTTAAAAAAACACTAATTTATAATAGTTTTACAATTTAAAAAATAAATTTCAATTTATAAAATACATTTTCTGATGTTTCTAGAAATTATTTATGTTATTTTCTCACAAAAAGAATAAAAAATAATTTTTGATGAAACAATATTTTTGAAGTATAAAATCATTTTAAAAAATATTGAGTCTTTAGTTATTGATAATTAATCAATAAATTTATATTCAGTAAGCTATATATATATATAAATGTGATATATTATATTCACACATATAAATTCAATGGAGATGTTATCATGGTATTATATAAATAATAATATTTCAGGGTTCATTTAATCTTTCTATTAATTTTTATACACACTACCAGACATAATGTTCCTTTAAAATATTAGGATGCCACATTCTACACACATAAATAAATTATTCCATCATAATTTTATCTTTTTCATCCAAGGTTCAACCTTTACGGGAAACCCCCTTCATAAAGAGGGATAGTAAAACTTACTTTAAAAGAGGATAGTGTGAAACAGAAGGGTTACCTAATATATAAAATATTTGTGTTCATGAACAAGGAGAACGTTTTTTTGAAGTCAAAATATAAATATGTTATAGAATATTAACCCACCATTACTAATATATAGTGATATATAACATAGTAATTAGAATTTTAACCACTAAAAAATAATTAATCTTTGATGGGTTAAAAAACCATTGATTCATTAAAAATAATATTAATAAGATAATTTGTTTGAAAGTATTTTTTCCTAGAGTTAAATAAATTTATTTACCATCTAGGAATTAAAAATAATTAAATATTCATACTTTACAAATATAATTTAATGCTTTAACAAATTCCCACCATAATCACATCTTCATCTCTATAGGATAAGTATTCATGATGAATTTTTCATTCCTCAAGAACTAATTTCATCTCATATTGGATCACCCAATCAAAAATATAATAACAAGATATTACACCTATATCTAGATATTAACCATAACTAATTTTTTTATTAAATGTTAAGATAATACTAGAAATAAATTAACCTTCATATGAAGAAATAATACATTAATCTCAAAAAATAAACAGTAAAAATAATGTTTTATCATACATAATTCCATAAATAAATAAACTTGTATCCCAAATATCCTCAATATCCTCAACATTAATGAATATTTCAACTTCCAAGGTTATCTCATACCCTATAGAATACATATGTAAAAATGAAATAACATTCATTCTAAATAATTTCTCTCGAAATATCATTAATCGCATAAAAATATCAAAAAAATTGATCCTATACTATGACTCCCAGAGTGAACTTAATATTTATCTGTTAATTTATTTATGAAAAAAATTTAATACGTACTATTATATAATGTAGGCTAATGGTATGAGCTACACCCTTCTCTCCATTCAGTTATGGGTTTAATCACTGTAGCCTTTTCAGATGTGATGGGTTATTGCTCGACATGTGGGTTGTATTTTTTTCCAAAACTATATTAATATAAATTCTTGTAATGCTCCATAAAAATATGGTGAATATTTTCAAAAATAAAATTATTAATCAAATAAATTTGTAGACACTATGGTTTTCTATTCACTTATTTCTTTTAACAAAATCAAATAATAATAATCAGCTACTATTACCTTAACATCAATGATCATATTACCCATAAGGTTATCAATGACATTAAACTTATTTCCACACAATATATAATAATTACTCCTGAAATAACCATCTCAATAAGGAAAAAATTAAAAATAAGGGTTACATATACCTCAGACATATAACAAAACTCAATAAATATCTCTATGGAATTTCCATAACCTAAGACCTGAGATGCAGAATCCATACCTTTAAACTTATGATATGAAGTTAGATTATTAACCAATGATGATACCTACGAATCTTAATATAACCTCATCTAAATCATATAATTTCTATTTTTTGGGAATATTATCAAATTCTATCCAAGGATTATGTTCTCCAATAAACAAATTCATCAATATAGTTCCCAAGGTTTCTACTAGAATTCCTATGATAAAAACTATAAATACCTTGAACATATTAGTTGAGAGATGATGGTTAATTTATTAAATTAAAACTAAATATAAGTATTCACATCACAAATAAAAAATAGTTTATTATTCATGGTAAACTAGATACATATTCCAAGTTCTAATACATTTGAAATCCTAAAATATTTAAAAAAGTATTTTCTTTGGGAACATCATTATTATTCATAGAATATCCTCATATATCTGTTATAATATACTCCCTCACATCCTAAGTAAATGAAAAAATAAGGGTGATCTCAAAAACCGATTAAGGGAATGCATATAGTGGAATCTAACATATACTAAGTAAGTTATATCAATATGTAAAGGTAAATAACTGAAAAAACAATCCATTTAATCAAAAACATTAGCATATTAGTAACATAAAAGCAATAAAATATGATTAAATAGTGTGATAAAAACAATAACATGAGAATGAATAATATCCATGGATATCATAACTATTAAAATAAACACATGGACATCAATAAATTCATTCATAATTATTGAATTCATAATGATGAGAATCCATAACTTACCATCAAGGAATTTTTCTGATACATCTAGAAACACTATCAAGGCCTTGTGCCAAGACATAACATAAATGAGTAAGGGCTCAGAAAAGTTCCCAATATAGCTGGTCTAATGTAACCTACCTATTCATTTATGGGATATAAAATTATGATCCCCACCCATAAAATACTAAGTTTAATACATTCATTATATGAATAAATAATAAATCTTAATCAACATTCCTTATTAATAAAAAAACATCCATATATAAAAGGCCATAATAAATAATGTAAATAATTTCTTCAGTAAAACTTAACATAAAAATTCATATAAATAATAAGTAAGGTATTATTAAAACCATATGCATAGTTAATTATAAGTAAAATAAAGGGATTATATCAATGATCAATCGAAACACCATGAAAAGGTCATTAAAACTTCTTGAGTAAAATACACTTTTCAATAAAAAATTGACTCCTAAAAACATAAAATTTCCTCAAATATTAAGGAAAATTTTTCATGAACAATAATCGTGTAAAATTATAAATAAATCCTAAAACAATTTATCTTTTTTGATAGTGGTAAAATCTATTAATGTTATATAAAAATACATTCTCTTCACGCTTTTGTGAAAATTTCAAAACTTAACTTGTCCTGAAAGAGATAAGAAGATTCATTTTAATTTTTTTTAAAAATATTCCTTTGGTAAAAAATTATTAGAAAATTAATTGTTGAATACTAAAAATATTATTTAAATTTTTAATGAAAATATGGACATGGAAGAAGAATATTCCCATCCATGTTGAAAAAGGGAAATTTTTCTTGGAAATGTTGTTTTAGTATCTTGTGTGTATAGATTAAAATGTATGTAAACCATAGAGTTTATATAAAAAAAATTATAATTAAATATATTGGGTTTATGATATAATGAACAAATAATTCATCTATTGGATACTGAATCATAAAAAATAAATAATAATAATGAGATAGTGAAGTGAACCCCTACCTCAGGTCTAACTTCCTTCATATGTGTTTGAACCATCAAGATAATAAATATATATTTATTTTAATTCAATTGTGGAATAATAATATTATATTTAATACTATTTACTATTTACTTATGATACTTTATCACAAATTTTATAACAATGTTTTTTTCAAATAAGAGTTCTGGGTGACAACTACTTCGTTATTCATGAATGTTTTGGTTTGGTAAATGTGTTGCATATACTTTTATTATGATTACATAATCTATATAATTTTAATTAGGATATAAATATAATATATATTTTTTGTATATATATTTATTGTCATCAATAAATAATAGAGATAAGAAAATTGAATTATAAATTTCATTGAGATGGTAGGATGTACGTATGTATAAATTTTATTCCAAATTTTCCAAATATGGAATAAAGAAAGGTAAAAATTATGACAGATTAAAAAATTCATTACTATATCAAATATTGAAGGTTTCAGGCCTAGTAAAAGTGTGGTTGGGATGGAACCAAACATTGAATTTTACAATGATCAATGATTAATCCAAGATCAATACGATGATGAATGCCAGTCTCCATAGAATAGAATCAAAGATTTAAATAAATAAGGAAGAGTCTAGAAACCTTTAGATAGTATCTTTCACATCATGTTTATAATTAATTTAATTAATTTCATAATTAAAATAATACCTGGATATTCGGTACTTTCATCGTTGATGATGTTGATTATCAGGAATGACCCTTACATATTATCTTATTGTGATTGCAAGGATCCAATCTAGAATCTCTCTAGAGGTGATCCACACATGCTCCAATGGCCTCAAATTGACAATGCTCATTCTCCAGGTGCTAATGTGAAAAAATGAGTGTCGTGTGTCAGTCGTTCTTTATCTCTTGTTCTTCAGCCTTGAAAAACGTCTCTCATTCTTGAGAGGGGCAGGAAGAGGATTCGAGAGAGAAATTGTTTAGCTCAACAATTCTCAATTCACGAAGTTTGTGGTTGGGTAGGTGGCACAATAGTAATATGTATTTATTTGTTGACATGAGGCTTCAGTTACAATATTTAATTGCAGAGTAGTAATTAAATACATTGATAACATTAGAGAAAACCCATGTTATTAATAATAACATTGCGTCCTTATTTATGGTGCGCCAACTTGTGCAAAACAGAATTATAAATAAAATTTTGTGTCACAAAATTATAGCAGTGCTATATTAATATGTACCTTCTAGTTAAATAAATATTTATCATCCTACAAATAATTAATTTACTATTAGACTGGAATTGGTACTCAAGAACTCCACCTCCATTTATTGAACACCCTAATAAATAAACAATAATTTTTTCTCTAAAATAAATAATGTATTAATGAAACAATAAATAAATATTTAATAAATATTGAATAAAGAAACATACATTACCCACAATCCAGTGAATAAATATTTATTTAATTTATGAAATCATATTAACTTGAATTAAACTATTCCATTGTCTTGAGAATAATATTTATTAATAAAATTAAAATAGAATTTAACTGAGACCACCAGAATCACTTAATGTGTGATCCACTAAGATTCATTCTTGTTTTCATTAGGCAGGCTTTCCTAAAGTCCAAGAGTAATATCTAATAATAGGTCAAGGTACCCAAGAGAATGTACATAAAGTCACAATAGTGTTGTAATATATCACAAAGAAGGTTTCCTGATAGTGTCATCAACTTTTTTGCTTGATACATCAATTATGACTACCTGAAAAAAACTCATCATTACACCATGGCTAGGGAATTTTGCGTGACAGTTCTATTTCAATCAAAGGGCCTAGATATCAATTTCCATAAATTATGGGGAAAAATCATTTGTCGACTTAACCATTAATAACATGCCACTCGTGATGCACCCAACATACTGTACTTCCCGCCAAATGTTTACATGAAAATTTTCTTCAGTAAATCAAAGTCTACGAGTCATGAAATAAATTAATGACAATTATAAATTATAAGGATCATTACACATGCTCGAATACAGAAATATTTGATGACACCACAACATGCAGAATTTTTACTGGAGGGTCTATTATCATAATCTGTCGTCTTAGAGATTACCAAGTGAAAACTTCATGATAAGAAGTCTCATATGCTTATGAGTACTCACACCTCATGGTCTGCATGCTATGTGTCCCATCATAGTATGTTTTCCAACCATAGAACTAAATTTAAGAATATTGGTATATCATTTCAAGGTTATCATCATAAAGGGGAACTTCCATGACCTTATCAATGAAACAAATAATCTAAGACATTATTACATCATGGTCATGTAGAACAATAAACAATATATAATAATATTTTTAATATTTAAATAAATTAAATGTCCATTTAATCAATGTCAAACTAGTTGCTTCTAGGAAACCAACTCTTACAAAATCCCACATGGACTAGATCCAACCACCTACGAATTTTTACCCTCTAGACCTCACATGGTGATCATGTTTCTACAGAGTCAATTCTTTAGTTAAAGGGGTTGTCACATTGTCTTTTGTTAAAATACTACTAACTCAAACTTCACCTCTCTGAGAAAAATCCTTCAAGAGATGATAATTCAAAAGTATGTGCTTCGTACGTTGATGTGACCTTGGATCTTTTGTGAGATCCAAAACTGCAATATTATCACCGTACAATGTTATTGGATCTTTACTGTTATGTATCAAATCCAACTCTTGGATGATGCTTCGTATCCAAACGGATTCTTTATCTGCCTCAGAAGATGTGGTATACTTAGACTCTGTTGTAGAATCTACAACCACACTCTGCTTTGAGCCCTTCCAGATCACTGCACCTCCATTCAATGTGATAATATATCATGTTTGTGACTTCATGTCACCTTGATCAATCTAGAAAGTAGCATCTTTATATCCTCTTTTGAATAGTTTCTCATCTTATCCATAAAATAGGAACATATCTGTAGCATGACTCATATACTTTAGGATAGTCTTGACATCCATCTAATGGTGGTCACCTGGGTCATCTTGATAACTTTCTACCACACTCAATGCATAGGCGACATCCAGCCTAGTTCATTTCATGATATACATGACTGACCCAATCACGGATGCATATTAAGTCCTTTCAGTTATATTTCTATCCTTATGGGTCTAAAGACACATTTTCTTTGAAATATGAATACTATGTGATGCGGGCAACAATCCCCTCTTGGATTGTTTCATACTGAATCTCTATAGTATATTATCAATGTATGTACTTTGACTTAGGCCCAAAAAACTCTTGGATCTATCATGATGGATCTTTATCCCAAGAATATATGATACCTCACCCTAGTCATTCATGGAGAATCATTGATTCAACCATTCCTTAAATGTTTTTAAGACCAGTATCTCATTTCCAATAAGTAAAATTTCATCAACATATACTATTATGAAAACAACTTCACTCCCACTAAACCATTTTTAGAAACAAGGATAAAATTAGTTATTGATAAAAACTAATCTATTTATTGCTTCATCAAAACAAATTTTCAATAATATGGATGCTAACTTTAAGCTATAATTGGATTTCTGTAACATGCATACCTTATTGGAATCATATGAAGTCATAAACCCTTCAGGTTGTGTCATGTAAATATATTCTAGAAGGTTCCACTTAACAAAGGCTATTTTTACATCCATTTTCCAAAATTTAATTTTCATTGTATGTGGAAATGCCAAATATATTTGTGATGGATTTCATTATTTCAACGGGTGGGAATGTTTTTTCGTATTCAATGCCTTGACATCGTTTGAACCCTTTTTCAACCAGTCGTTCCTTATAAGGGCTACCTTGTCCTTCCATGTTCAATTTCTTCATTAATACCCATTTGTAACCAACATTATTTACATATAATGAAGGATCTAGCAAAATATAGACTTCGTTTTGGTATATGGAATTCATTTAAGAATTCATGGATTCTTGCCACTTGGCAATATCTGTGCCACTTACTACATCCTTGTAAGTTAGAGGATCATTATTATCAACTAATAATGAGTCATCATCCTTGGTAAATAGAATATTACACCATTTCGGTTCTCTTACATCTATTGTACGCCAACATTACTCTGGTGTCTATCGAATAGTTCTTTCTTCCATGGGGCCTGTACCAACTCTTGTATACCTTGAGCCTAAAATTCATCGATGTCTATCTCTCTCCCACTATATTTTTTTGGAGATTTTCTCCCTCTCAAGTATTATGGAATGTCTTTCCTCTATAATATTTTTTTCTGAGTGGTTTTATAGGTAATATCCCCTTGTTTCCTTGGGATATCCTATAAAGTTACACTTTGTGCCTCGAGGTGCAAGTTTGTTCCCTAAAAAGGCCTTAACAAACACATCGTTTCCCCACACATGTAAATTCAATAATATGGATTTATTTCCACTCCAGAACATGTATGAAATACCATTTATTGATTTATTTGGTTATTATTTTAGTATGTGTGTTGTTGTTTGTAACGCATATCCCCAAAAGGATAATGGAATACTCACATGACTCATCATTTTTTTCACCATGTCCAACAGGGTGCGGTTCCTCATTTTTCTCACTCCATTCCACTAGGGTGTGTATGGAGGAGTGATTTGGGACTGGAACCCAAAATCTTATAAGAGATCAATGAAGTCCTTATTAAGATATTCTCCACATCGATCTGAGTATATTTTCTTAATATTCAAACCAAGATGGTTTTCAAATTCATTCTTGTATTCATTGAACTTTTCCAAGGAATCCAGCATATACCTCATTAAGTAGATATATCTATATCCACTAAAATCATTAGTAAAATTAATAAAGTATGAGTACCATACCCTACAATTTGAAATGGCCCAAACACATCAATATGAGTCAATTCAAGATGTTTTTAGCACTTTCACTTTTCCCAATAAATTGTGCTTTGGTCTTTTTTTCTTTATAAACATGCATGACATACACAAAGTGGTTTTAGATCGACAGAATATAAATATCCATTATGATGTAACTTTGTCACGATTTTATTTTTTACATGACCAAGCTAGTGATGCCAATGTTGGGTGTGGTATAGGTCATGTTAAGTATCTTTTCTATCGATTTCCATTACATGGTTTGTGTAATCTAACACGTAAAGGACATTGTATAAATGTTCAATACCAAAACAAATGTTATCTCTGTAAAATAAGAAAAATTAATTTCCAAACAAGAAAAAAATACATATATATCTAATCTAGATACATAAATATTTTTTTAGTAACAGATGACACATAATAACAAACCGTTAACACCAAGATCATCCTAGTTGGCAATGTGTGGGGGTAGTCCCCGACAGAAACAATAGCAAGTATGAAATTATCTGCAACTCATAAATATACCTCCCCTTAGTAAATCTTCTTTAATCTACATGGTTCCTGTATTTGGACACATATGGGATGTCCACAAGTCTCATATTATTATGAGTAATCACACCTAACAGTCTTCATGCTATGTCTACCATCATTGTATGTCATCAAACCATAGAACTAAATATATAAATATTGTTATAGCATTTAAAGGTTCTAATCATAGCGGGGAACATCCATGACCTTATCAATGGAACAAATACTATATGATATTATTACATCATAGTTAGGAATAACAATGAAAAATATGTAATAAGAGGTTTCATATTTTAATACATTAAATTTCCTTGTAATAAATGTACAACCAGTTGGTTCTAGGACACAAAATCTTATAAATATATCATCTATTTTCATTAAATTCATTCTTATTTCCATCCATCTAAATAAAAAATGAAAAAAATATTCACAATGCTTTATAGAGGTGGAGGTACACACGTATGCATGATCGATGCCATCATTTTTCAAAAGAATAAAATGTTATAAGATAGATAATATATTATAATTATAGAAGAATAATTATTTGGTAAATATCATGTATAAAATTTTAAAAGCATCTTAATACCCATCCATAAAATATGGTGACAAAAAATGAATTCTATAACGACGTGGAGATGGTAAGTCATACACACCCATGAGCGATACATTTACTTCCAATTTGATAGAAACATAGCTGGATAATGGTTTATTAATAATATTAATAACATTTTATTAAATTTGATACACCTAATTTATTATTTTTCGATTAATACCACATATTTATAAGATGTATAAGAAGGAAAAAATTGAAAGTGTTAGGATAAAACAATTACCTCTTCTATAGGAGACCACCTTTAGATCATTTCTTATGGGGTATAAGGATGGTCTTTTGGGAATAATATAACCTCAATATTGTGTATATTGGAGTTTGGAATATAATTTCATAAGGTATGAATTATTTTTAATGCTCAAGGTTGTGATGTGAATAGAACGAAGATGATAGCTTAATAATTGAGAGGATGGGAACTCTTATAAATTCATAAAATATTAAAATACAATAAATTCATTATAATGAAAAATGATTCAGAATAGACAAATAATAAAATATAACATAGGAATGGGTTGAAATAATTTGAAAAAATAAAATTTTTATAAGTTTATGTGTGGTTTTAAACATTATATTTTGATTTAACCTCTATTTATCCAATTACAACCTATCCCCTTGGCTTTTTCCATGACTACCCCATTCCCACCTCTGATAGCTAGGGGCTGGCGACTAGCTCCATGTAGGAATATCCCTTGAAAGGGAGGCATTTCCCAAAGAACCTGTACACACAAACCTAGCTCCAAGCCATTGGGGATGTGTAGTGAAAACACTATGTAATGAAAATATATGTATACACTACTGTAACACCCAAATATTTTTTAGTACGTTATCTCTTCAATGTAATTCAATAACTTTCTCTACACGTAACACTGAGTTCGAGCGCACCACTACTTACCAAGCTAGCCGTTCAAAAAGCGGTTATGAATAGTATTAACTTAATTTTGAATTTTATATAATCCATATAATTTTAGAATCCATATTATATGTTTCATATACATAACATCATAACAAATTCATTTTTTAGATAAAATAAGTATTTTAAAAAAAATGCAATTTAAAGACCTTTTAATGGAGAAACCTTTTTGAAACCAATATTTAAATCTTTTAAATATTCAATTTAATGAAATAAAATTTTTATTTAGAAGTGTTATATAAAAATTTATTTTGGATAAATTTTTGGTACATTTGTTATAACTTTTATATTTTGATAAATAGTGAAATATTCTAAATTTTATCTAAAAACAACTTTTTTAATTGAAATAATTTATTGTGTTAAATTATTAATTTTAATAGTTTGAAAGTATAATTAGATTATATATTTCTTCATTTATTACAATGTAAGTCATTATAAGTAATTTCACATTTAAATTAGACATAAACCCATGTCAATCGTTTGATAGTTTGTACTTTTTAAAAACCTACTTTTGGTTTTGACAACGGGAATTAAGTTTTAATTAATTAATGAAAATTATATGTTTTAAATTTTTTAAAATAGAATTCATTCTTTAATTCATAATATAAAAATTATATTAGGGTGAATTTTTGGTATTTTTCTAAAAACATTCCATTTTTTGATGAATAGTGAAAAACGCTACGTTACTGTTTAAAACAGAATTTTTGTTTAAATAATTATTAATTTTATTTAAATATATTTTAAGTAAATATATATATATATAATATATAAGTTATATGTAATTATTGGAGTCATTTTATAAGAAAATTAGTTGTATAAAATATTATTGAAATTTTTAACATCTTTTACCCACCATTTAGAAACATTTGAAAATTTGCATAAAATGTATTTTTACCACTTCTGTTAATTTAATTTCAAAAATCTAAGAGACAATATTGAAATTAGTAAGTAAAATGTGATTCCATAAGATGAAAATAATATTTTGTGAATAGTAACATTTGACTATTATTTACCACAGTTAAAAGTAAATAAGGTAATTAAAGGTAAAAATGATATTATAATTACCCTAACACATGTCCTAATTCTATTGGATAAGTTTTTTTCGAACAAAACTAACATTAGTAACAAAATATGATCCTTTTGGTACACTTGTATTAGATTAGGACATTTATCAGTGTTTTATTTAAAGAAGAGTTAAAAGTGTTAAATTCAATGTTTAATAACTAAAAAAAATTAATATAGGGTTATACACATGATAATTTTGACTATGAATATTCATTAAAAATAGAAAAATATTTCCCACATAACGGTATTTTATTTTTAATATTTATAGATTAAATATTGAAATTTATTTATGAACCAATAATGATGCATTAATTACATTATCAATGAATAATTAAAATAATTGATATTATAAATATAAAAATAAATTTAAATTGTGGATTTTTATGCCAAATAGTAATTTTCTAGATTAATATTACATTTTATGATTTATCAAATAAATATTTTAAGATGTGATAATGTTTTTATGTCTTTAACAAAAACGAAATACCAAATAGTGTCAAAATTGACATAAATAATTTTTTAAACAAATACTATATTTTTAATTGATATACTATTTATAAAAATACATATTTCATAAAAAGTAATCAGATAAGGTTATATATATCAATAATGAACAACTTTTTGTTCTCTTGGATTTTTATTGTCAGTTTATTAACCATTTATTATAATAATACAAGAGGACATGATAACATTTAATCTTCTTAACTAAGAGTTAAATATAAAAGATAGGGTTAATATGGTGACCTAAACTTATCTAAAACCTATTGGTTGACAGGATATTGACCCAACCACCCCATATCATCAAAATAAATTAATTTAGATCAATTAGAAACCAAAAATGATTTTATAATAAAATAATATTTCGAACTTTTCCAAAAGTGACCTTCATCTCTCTTATAAAAGGGTACTTCCCCTTATCTCAAAATCAAACCTCAAAATCCATTTGGATTGGCCAATACAAACACAAATATCCTCAAAACATCCCTAAAACAAACTTAGAGTCCTTCTATTGAGCACAAATCCAACCTAAGGGGCCCTTTTGTTTAAATTAAAAGGAAACACCCAATAAATATTTAATTATTTTATCACCTCTTTTAAAGTTCTTTTCTTCTTCTACTTTCTATTTATTTGTTATTTCGATACCAAAATATTAAATCCATCACCTTATAAATGTTTTTATGTTATTATAAATATGGTACAACCATAATCATTATTCTATACATTCTATGAATGTTAATGTCACCATGGGTGCGTACGTAAGGCTTATCGTCTCCACGACGTGGTGTAATTTGTTATTCAATACTATGTTATTTGTATGGAAATAATGATGAGTAATATGTATATTAAAAATAAAAATAAAATGATAATTTTACATTAAATTTAATATACCATCACATTCCAAACCTTTTAAACATTAAGGAAATTATATCGTCTCTCTTGTGTACATACGACTTACCGTCTCCACGACGCGATGAAACTCATTTATAGGTTCACCATTAAACTATTATTATAAAAATATATATTAATAATAAGTATGTAATATATGAAATTATAATTATAATGGATATATGTTTGTATGTGTGTATGTACTTACATATATGTAATTCACTTACTTATGTTCAATTTGATATGAAAACGAAAACAACGTCTTTGTGTACGCACAACCTACCATCTCTATAAACGGTGTTTTCCATTTCATATATCTATATATTATAAATATTTATATTCTAAATATATATTATATATAAATAATGATTTATATTCTGTAATTATATAAATCATGATCTAAATGATATGATCATGAATAACAAGTTAATACACGTACAATAATGAAAGCGATTATTACCCAAAATGTAACATTAATATAGAAATAATTATGTAATTGGAATTATAAAGTCATAAATGAATCATGTATGATATTATAAATATTAATATGGTTATTTTATAATTTAATACGAAACCATGGTCATTATATATCTGGTTAAACATACCCTCGACCAAAAGAAAGTAAATGGTAAGGCTTAATTCCTCAATATCATTATTTTCCGTGATTGTTTATGTGTACATACATTCCAGGACATATTTATTATCCACGTATATGTTTCATAAAATAATTTTTAAAATTATTTGTTTAATTAAATATATAACTAAAACATCATTTTAAATGTTTTAAATATTTATTCTTTTAAATCTTTCTCATTAATGTACATGTTTTGAAAATGGTTTTAAAGATTTATTTATATGAACATGAATGTTTTTAAATGTTAATTTCATAAGAAAGTATCTAAGAGGTATGTAACACTTTGATTCAAAAATGTCTTTTAAATGTATTCCTTTATGAATTTTGAGACTTTTATATGATTTTATGAAAAAAAAATATTTCTTTCAATGGGTTTTACTAATTATTTTCAACTATATCAACTTTTTTTTGGATATTATTCTTCATTGAGGTTGATTTATTTTAAATACAATCATCAATATTTTATTGAATGAGTTATGATATGTTTTAATGTGAATGTGTTATTTTTATACCATTCAGGTTTTATGGTTGAAGTATTGATATTTCATATGATAGTTTTAATACGAATGTTTATGTTATGTTTTAACATTTTCATATGAGGAATGCAGTGGACTATGTAAGTGATGGGTGGGGCCCGTTATAGCCCTTCAATGCATCGGTAGGCCTTATGAGACAAACTAGTGTCTTGGAACTAGACCTTGAAAAAAAAATTATTTGTAGTCTTTGCACGATGCCTTGACTATGTGATAATTATGTCTGGAAATAATAATTCCCTCATTATGAAATTAATTATTACATGTGATTATTCAGCTAGTAGAATATCCATGTGCATGTTTATACGGTAATGTTTTATTTATTTTCTCTATATTATGTTAAATTTAATGTTTAAAAGGATTTTGTTATTATTACACATCTTTCCTTAAAAGTTTATAGCTTCTTCTAAATTGTTTACCTTTACTGAGCATCAGATCTCACCCCTTTCTCATGTTTTATTTTCCCAAGATTCAAAGAAGTGTATTATGTATGATATGCATGGTTAAGATAGGGTAATAATGAAATTCTAAATTTATTATTTATGTTTTTTTATGTTTGAATGTGTAATGTAATGTTCATGTATGTGATATATTTTCTAATACTACTAAACCGATCGGTCCTTTGGACATGATTCCTTGTAATCATTCCAATGTATTAAAATAATGCACCAGCTCCGAGATTTTGGGGAAGGGTTGTTAAAACTACCACTCTATAATAGTGCAGAAGATAAATTAAAGTAGTAATGTGAAATTGGCTCATAATACAATCCCATTAAAAAGAATTTAGCTATAAATTATGTCCCGCAACAAGGGCATTGGAGCTACTATAGGAAGCTACCATAAAAACCTTAGCTATTTTGATCACCAAAGTCCCCATCCAGTTTTTGTCCTACTCTACCTATGACTCCACAAAATTGATGGTCATCTACACAAGACACGAACCATGCGGGAAAATCCCATGTAGGGCTGAATAAAACAATACTCAGTAGGGGACCCCAAATACCATAATGTAAAATACAGCACAGAAAACACGACCAAGAAGATATAATAAACTCAACATATGTATATACTAAAATATATAATAAGAAAATCTAGATATAATCATTTTTGAAACTATGGATCTTGAGTTCCCAACCTCATAGCCAGTATCAATATTCGCATAATAGGTTTTCAAGGTAACAGAGAAAACCTGGATATCACACTCCCTGAGATCATCTATCCTAGATAGAACCCATTTGAGAGGCACACTACATTATGAACTAATCTATGATTGTAAATGGTATATCTATGAGAATTTGCTACACCATGGAAATTCTACTAAGTCTATATCTATTTCTCAACACAAGAGGTTCTGTCACCACTGTCTTGAACCCAACACCACACTAAGAGAACCCAAGTAGAGAGGCCCACCCCACCGCTGTACACAAATGAGGGAGACATTCTCAAAAACATCTTTTGAATCCTCTGTCACTTATATAAGGAGTGGCCCACACCTCAGTCCATCTAGAGAGCTCTAGTTCCTATCTTGGTATTGTTCTCATAAAGTGGATGAGTCTACCACATATAACTGTGTTTGACAGCTGAGGGAGCTCCAACTCTAAGAAAGGACCCACTTACAACCGCTACATTAGACCAGGTAGTGTATCTCTGTAAATGATGACCCACACCGTAACCCCATAGGGGAGTATGAATAATAAAGGACCCGCACCCTGATCCCATATGGGAGTATAAATTCATAAGTTGAGGACCCGCACACTACCCAGTAGGGGAGTACCACTCAGTGACATTATAACCCATGCCCTGGTATGACGGGGAGTACTGACCCCGTCAGTTCACGTGTAGAGGACTAACACACTATAACAACAGGGGAGTACCAACTAATATCATAGAAGACTCTCACCCTACCTGGTAGGGGAGTTCCGACCCTACGTATGCTAGATATGGAGGACCCTCACACTAGTCCTATAGGGGAGTACCGAATCTACGGATAGATGACCCGCTCCCTAGTCCCGCAAGGGAATATCTACTATTCTTTCATGAACATATCCTGAAACCCACACCCTAGTTTTTTAGGGTATTAACACCCATGGATTAAGCTACACAAATGAAACGAACCAGGTCCAATGACGTGGGGAGTCCGAAATTTACAAAACACATTGATTCCCACTCAAGCGTGCTTCTACAGGGAGGACCTACTACTCAAACCATTAAGATGTCTTCCAAATTCGACAAAAACTCACTTGGAGAATCTAAAAAGGTCTATCTCATCAGAAGGGTCCTAACGTTGTAGAAAACTCATCCAATGGGACCTCTGTTTGAATGTTATGGGAATTTTAGCGAAAGGGGGATGGTGGGGTTTGGGTCCGGTCTGACCTGACATGGACCACTGACCTGAACTGGGTCCGACCCTACCCATAGGGTTGAACCGACCTCTGATCATAGACCACAAGGATTGGACTCGGACCACAGCTAGCCTGATCCACTCTGGTTGGTCTTGGCCCACTATTTCCAGCCCAACCCGTTTAGACATAGGCCAGTTCATCTGTCACAGATGTGACAACCGTCGCGTCCCCTCTATTTCAAGTGGATGCACGCCGACCCCACACGAACCCCATGACCTGAGTCATGGTTCTAGCTCACCACCATGTATTTGACTCACAACTCCTCTAAAATAGGGAGTAATTTAAACATGGTCGATGTCACGGTGTGCTGCCACCTGCATGCGGCCCCCGCCACATGCCACAGCCGCATGCCTCATCCATTCACAACCGACACCATTGTGCCAGTGGCCTCTACTTGTGGGCAACTAGACTCTATTCGGTGGTCTATTTTACGATCCTAAATAATTCATGTGACCTTGGTGTTTTGTTCTTCATTGCTATGGGCTTGAATTGTCTTTGAAACCCATTCCATCGAATTTTTTTGATAGTATCTCATGTGCCACATCAATTTTTCTATCATCTTCATCATCACACCTCCTCTAGGTTGTCACGACGTTGGATCTTTGATTTGGGATCATTTCACAATGAAACAGATTCACAACGATCCATTGTTCATAGTCTCATGAAGAAAGCAAAGAATGCGCAAGAAAAAGGGGGCTGGAAAACTAAACATAAAATCATAAGAGGATTTTCCACCTCCATTCATCATAGTGTTAATATATTCTTTTTAGAAATAAGAAAATGAATCCAAACAAGAAGAAAAATCCCCAAGATCAAAACCCACAATAGAATCCCTCCCGAAAAGATGATCAAACCACGAGTCAACCAGTTTGTGGGTTGATCCACGTTCATCATTTACAAATCAAGAACATGAAGGAAAAATTGAAATAAAAACAAAATACCTAGATTTGTTTCAACTGTTGAAAAAGATATTTTCACTTCCACCATTCTTTAATCCTCATTCTTTGACTCATTGGATCCACCACTCTTCTGATCCAAGCTCCGACCTTGATTCACAAAATCCAATGGAATTCATTATTTAGAGGGAATATCTTATTTTTTCTCATATATTTTCAATGGTTTTGGAAAAAACCCTAGAATTATGAAAAAGGTCATATTAAAAGAAAGATTTATGTTGCGTCAAAAAAATTATTGAAAAGATTATAATGACGTTTACATCCAAAATCTAACTTTTTCATTTAGCCCATTATGAATGATGTTAGGCACCACCTATTGTAATTTCTCTATTCCAGACACAATGGTCCTTTATGATTTTTTATCTAAAAACACAATTAGAATATATTTAAGTTAACAGTTATCCTCCCAAGAACTTTTAATTAAAAACAAAACATTATTCAAATATTAATTCCGGGAGCACCAGTCCTCAAAATTGCATTCCATCTCAGCTCTTGGCCTCGTAATTTACCTAGGAATTTCTTAAAAACAGACTTAGGAAAATTAAAGTCCTTACATAACCAATTTTAACCATAACCATGGTTATTTTCATTTAACTCTTAAAGTGTTATAATTTTACTTATAAGGGAAATTTTAGATCATAAATGTAAAAGGGGTAATTTTTTGACTATATATTATCCAAATTATCCTATTTCAATATCATTATGATATTTAAATAGTTTATTAAAATATTATATTCCAAAAATATTATTAATTTCATTATTTAAACTATTGATTAAGTTTTACTTTAAATACACCATGGAAAAAATGGAATTGAAATATAATCCTTTCAAATATCCCTAATGGGTAGTAATTATCTGAAAAAAATATTCATATTCATCATATAATATAGAAAATATTAATTTTATTTCTATTAAAAATACATTATTTGATGTTCCCACTTCTTCCATGAGTAATGAATCAACGTTGCGTATGAATTTAATAGAGTTATTCCATAAATAAAAATTAAAAATAAATTACTATTATAAAAAATAAATAAATTTATTTAAATATTATCTTTTATATTCATTAAATATTGTTTAACATATATTTATGTAATAAAAACTTATTCAATATGTTATTTTGAATTTTTCAGCCTTGCGCAAGTATTTCACTTGAATTTTGATAATCCACTTGTTATATAACTCCAAAAATTATATATAAACAAGAAAATTATAAATAATACATATCATTTAACAACAAAGTCATGAAACGACTTATTCCATTTCATATAATATCATTAAGACACCAAATATGAATTTTTAAGTATTGCAGAAGCACTACGTTGACACTGGAAATAATTTTAATATTTATAATGGAGTTAATTATAATTTATTTTTTTGGAATATTTTATTATTTTATTTGTATTATTTTATAATGCATTATTAGTTACACAAATTTCATAATTTTTTATATTATGTTCATGTCTTGGTGATTTCATAAATGATACAAAATTTCATAAAAACTACTTTTTACTATTCACAAAAAGTTTAGCTTGTTTGGAAAGAAATACTAGGATAAATTTGAATTTATGATTCAAAAAAAATATCATTTAATGAAATTTAATTCTTATAAGTTACATAAATAAATTATAATATAAACACACAAAATGAAACGAGAAATAATTTTTGTAAAAAATGCATTTCTAAGTATAATTTCTTATATCACATTCAACTATAAAATTGATTCCAATGAACCTAATATTAATATTAATATTATAAGAGTAAAAAATTACATTTAAAAAGTTTAAAACAAAATAAAAAAAATTTAAATTCTTGAAACCAAATTACATTTTTCAATAAAAATCATTAATTTTCACTAGTTACTGGAAAATCAGTATTTTCTGGAAAAAACATATCTAAAAATAAATTTTAAATGATTATTTAGAAAATTAATTTAGTTTTATATAATAATGTTTCTATGGTTTATATAAACTATTGATAATATTTTTCAAGAAAATGTATTTATGACGAATAAAAGGAGTATACTAAATTTTGAGTTCCTATTTACTTATAATTAATCAATAAATTCGTATTTACTAGGTCATTTATTTTTAAATTTCTTAATGTGGTCAATTAAATAGATTATTTATGACTATATTATTTAAATAATAATATTTCATAGTTTTTTTAAGCTCGAAATTATGTTCTGCACACACTATCAAACATAGTGTTCCATTAATATGTCAGGATGTTAGACATATAATCTCAAGAGTTGGTATATTGGTGGATCCATCAAATATTAAAGCTATTCAAAATTGATCCAAATAAACCATTGGGATTGATATCGATATTTTTTTGGTTTGGATTTATATTATCGATGCTTTGTGGTTAAGTTTTCATGACTGTCTAACCTACTCACAAAGTAAACTAAAAGTAGATCTAAGTTCTTTTGGTTAGGTGAATGGGGATAAAATTTCACAGGAATAAAGATCAGTTTAGTTAGTGAACTAATTCATAAATTACACAATATTAGAGAATTTTTTGTGATCTATAGTGATTTATTGAATAATGGATCAAGATGTATCCTCATACATAATTTTATGGTTATTTCATATGAATCATTACAATTAAAGGTTCCTAAGAAAAGATTCCTGAATAATTACTTATAGTTAATTGTGGTATTTTTTCATTAAATATATGAAGGAATTATCTTTAAAGAGAAATGTTTGATGTATATATTGATCATAAAATATTAAAGTATATATTCACATTGAATGAGTTGACTATTCTATAGAGAATATTTTTAGAGTTGATTAAATATTATTAAAACTACATACATTACCACCTTGTGAAAGAAAACAAGGTGTTCAATGCTTTGAGTTTAAAATATCATGATATCTTATTTATTACGAGGATTAAAAATATATGATATTTATGGATTTTCAATGTATGGATTTGGAAATATAAAGGACAGGGGAGAAATATTTTCTTTCTCCAACGAGTGTTCAACCATCTATCACAGGGAAGATGAAATATGCACCTAAGGGAGATGTGGAGAATAAAAATAAGGTTAGAAATGTTATGAAATTCAACCAATATTATTGTGGAATTATAAGGTTTATTAATTTTATATATGTATCATCAATACGAAAGTTGAAGAGGGATATATTTTATAAAGACTATAGTTCATCATTCATTATTCATCCAAGAAGTAAACAGATGTATAGAGACCAAAAATAGTATTTTTTGCGGGACTACATGAAAAGATATTTTCTCAAAGTATCTATCTCAGTGCTTGATATGTTAGAATGTTATTGATAAGAGAAAGGATTGTAAGCGTATTTTAAAATTCTTACCCATACCCTAATGGAAATGGGAAAATGTCTCCATGGATATTGTCATTGGACTCCCCAAAACATCTAGAGTATATAATCTTATTTGGGTTGTAGTAGATCACCTTAAAAAGTCATCCCACTTAATTTTCATAATATAATATTTCTATCTTGATCATCATTCCATGACATACATTATAAAAATAGAACTTCTTCCTAGAGTACCACATTCTATTATATCTTATTAGGATTCAAGGTTCATCTTAATCTTTTTTGAAGGCCTCTAGTAGGAACTGGATATATATTAATGTTTCATCACAAGATATCATCTTCATATAGATGAGATATATGTGAGAAAAATTCAAACTTTTGAGGATACTTTGAGATATTTTTTTAGAATATAAAGTGGATATAATCAACACCTTTATATAGTCATGCTTTCTTACAAAAATAGATTTCAATCGAGAATTTAGATGGATCTTTATAAATACCACTATGACAAAAATTATAAGACTCCAATATTTTGGTATGATTTTAGAGGAATAAATCTACTGGGACATTATTTATCAAATAAAATAAAATAGAAGGTTATACCCATTCCACAATATAAAACAGTAGCTCAAATTTTATAGAATAGTTATTTTGATAGTCATTAATTGAATATTAAATTTGAAGTTAGTGAAAAGGTGTTCTTTTGATTTTCTGTAAGGAATAAGTATATGAGATTCATAAAGAATGGAAGACTAAGACCTAGGTATATTATCTATTCCAAAATTCCTAATTGAGTAGGGAGGTAGTTTATCGCTTGGAGCTACCAGTAAACCACTCTCAAGCTCAAAATGTGTTCCATATATCTCTATCTCTCTCGAGGAAGTACATTCACAATCCATTACATGTACTGAACTAATATGTCATACTAGAAGTGTATGAAATCTCATATTAAGAAACATAGGTACAAATCATGGTTCATAGAGATGAATTGCTACAAAATATGATTACTCAAATGGTTAATGTTCTATGATGGAATCATAAATTTGAAGAAGCTCATTTGGTGCACAAGGATATATTGAAATATATATATCTTTATTTGTTTATATCAATGTCATAAAATCATGAGGTTGAAACACAATTTATGTGTGTTAGAACGTATCACCCCATGACTTTAGAATATACATCTTTCTAAATAAATTTAATTTCCATTATATATTGCATTACATGAAATGTAAATTTTAAATAAACCATTATATACTATTAAAATATTAATATTTAATGTGATAAATATCCCCAATCCATGCAATTTGGGTGGTGGTGGTATGAATATGATTAAAACATTTATGAAAAAGTTATTTACTAAACATGGATAAATAAATTCATTGATTAATAAATGATTATAAAAAAAAATTGAATCATTTGAATGTATAATTGATATTTTTATGAAAAAACTTAATGGGTGAAATTTATTTTTGTCTTAATAAATTAAATTAATCATTGTTTGTGAATTATTTTAATGAAATTATTAATTTATATTAGTTTTGGCATTCATTTAATATTTTTTTTCTAGTCTGGGGATAATAATAAATCAAAATTTGTGTTTAGAAATGTATTCCCATAAAAATAAGGATTAAAAATGTTTTTTCACTCTTATTTTAAAATGAATTTAGAATACTCATGGAAATTTAATTGTGAAAAATTTATTCTGTACTTGGAATCAGGTGGTCAAAATTTGTTATGTAGTTCCTTTTTTGAGTTATAATGAATAGTAACCATGGTAAAATTTATCACCGATATAAAATGTAAATTGTGTTAAAATTGGTCAAAAATAAATGTAAAGATTTATAATTTTCATCTGAATTATTATTGGGTGAAATTATTTCAAAATATCTCAAAAAATTATTGAAATTTACTTATTTAAGAGACACTTTTCATTGAAATGGACTTATATAATACTTAATGTAATGAAAAATACATAATTTCACTCTCTTACTTGTATATATATCTTATGTGTTAACATAGGGATAAATAATGTTGTGAATGAATATTAATGGTTATTTTGAGAGTAATGAAAAGTATTGATTATGTAAAGTTATTTTCATTTTTTAGTAATTTTATATTTATCTTATGTGCTTATGAAACACCAAAGTAGTAAACATCTAATTAATAGAAAAATAAAATATATGATATTATAAATATTGAAATTAATATAATTTGTTTGTGTGATAGTGTTACATATTTTTTTTGATAAATATAATACAATAGTTATGTTTTAAAGAATTATATTTTGATTTTAATTTTTTACTGGGGTCTTTAATGTCAAATTAAATAAATAGTTCCAAAATTGACATTAGTTGTATTTTTTCATAAATAAAATTTTATTACTTGTATTAAATTTAAAAATAATAATATCTTTTTCTTTTTAATTAAATTTGGTTTAAAATATATACTTTGGTCAATTTATGTGTCATTTTTTCATTTCTATTAACATTATTAACCCTTTAAAATTTAAATAGTTGTTACTGTCGTTAAGGTTTACAATGGTTAACGAAGGGGTTAATCAAAATGGTAGTTTTTAAAATGACTCCAAAAACATTAAAAAATTAATTTTATGATGTAATATTGAACTTATCATACCTTTATTTTAAATCATATCTATTTGGGTGCATTTTTTGAGATAATTCATTTATTATATTTAATATTTTAAGAAATTCCAATTGTGTCCTCACCCTTCTTTATAGAAGGACAACCCTCTTATTTATTCTTTGCACAAATTAGAGCATTCTAGATCAACCATTACACTAAAGAATAATATTATCAACATAATTATACCCATTATAAAGTTTTTTTCTTCAAGAATGACCAACCCTAGAAACCTTAATTGGATGTCCAAGGAGTTCTTTCAAAGAAGAGGCAATCACCATGACCAATCAATTTCTTTTTTAATTCAGATTTTTACTCCTCTAAATATTTTTTATTTATAAAAAAATAATATATTTATAATCTTTAATATTCTTAAATATTATTATAATTATTAAACTATAATTATTTACCCTCTATCTCATCAAATATGAAGTGAAAGAATCACTCGTGCATATATAATACTTACCGTCTCCATGTGGAGATACAATTCCTTTTTCATGGACATATTTTATGTATGAGTAATATGATGGGGTTAATGATTATATTATTAAATAATTACATCTTTTTAGTTGTTATACCTTATATAACATTTTCACTTCTAGTCTATTGGGAAACAATAATACTGCTCATGTGTTTGTATGGACAACCACCTCCACAAAGCAATGTGATTAATTTTTCATTTATGTTTCACCTAGATAGAAATAAGGATATATTTAATGAACATATATATGATATATTTTATATAATAATTAATATTTAATGAGTAATTGTTATTTGCCTTTATTTTTTTATTTATCGAATTGTGAAGACAATGTTCTTGTGTACATACAACCTTTCATCTCCCTTAACGGTGTAATTAATATATATATATATATATATTATGGATGATTATAAATATGTTTATAGTATATATATAATATATTTATATCATGATAAACATTATATATACTATTTAACCATGAAAAATGTACAAGGACTAGAACTCCAAAACTGGAATTTTCATGAGGAATGAAATAGTTAACAATGAGAAACAAAATTTTTATTATGGAATTATAAATAAAAGGGTGTTAAAATATTATAAGGGTATTATATATAATATTATAATTATGTACATCTATCTTATATATAAATATAATAAATTTAAATTTATTATTATGGAGGCTGGATAACATTCATTGCAAGTCAAACTCAAGGTAAGAATATTATGTTAGAATCTCAATACTCACTAGGATTATTAATGAATAATTTTAATATGATGAAAATTTTGGATATACCTCTAAATAAACTGGTGAATTTTCTTATACTCTAGTTATTTCGTTATAATATATGTATTTAGTTTATTTTACACACTTTAGGTACTCAATATACTAAAATTACAATTTAATGTAAATCTGACTTTAGTTATCTCTTCGGTCGAAAATCCTTTTTCTTCAATAAACATTATTCAAAAAAATGATTAAAATAATTTTATTAATATTATAATCTCATTTTTATAGTCATTTTTACCCATGATTGTAATTTTAAATTTTCTTTACAAGGAATATTCTTTTCATTTTCTTAAAGAGGTGTTTTTTGAATTTTCACAAATGTATGAATGGATTGTTTTCTTCAAAATTATACGACATGAACAAATTTTATTTCACTCAAGAAAAATAATAATTCTAAATTATTATTCACATTTTTTAAAGTTTTATTTAAATGAAAAAAATTTTGTTTAATAATTTTTGATTTTTTATGTTTTAGATAACTTACTTTAAAGAGAAAATTGTATTTTACTCATGAAATGTTTCTATAGGTATTTTAAAATAATTATTAATATATGATGAAATCCATCGATTTTACTCAAGTCATAATGGGTATTTTTGTATTATAATAGATGAAAATAATGACTAGAATGGTTGGGGGTGAATTGTTATTTAAAAAAATTAAATGAAAAAACAATTTAACTTTAGTGATTGTTGTGCTAAATATGTGTAGTGTAAAAAAATAAAAATAAAGAACAAAAAGATTTTATAATGATTCATATCACTGGGATATTATTCCACTCCTAATATTTTTTAATCCAATAGAATACTGGTACCCACTATGAAGATCACATTTAATGGTTTGAGATTCTATTGAAAACTATTCATTTTTTAAATACATGGAGCCACATCTTAGAATTTTTACAAGAGTCTTTAATCTAGTATGTGATTCGACTTTTATTCTACAGTCAAAAAAAAATAATTCTAATTGGGTGGTGGAATAACCAAACATATAGACCAATGTTTTATTAAGAAAACCAAAAACTAGACCTGAATAGATTAAAAACTGATAAAGAAAGGATAACACGAAAACAAATGACTCCCAATAAAAAAATATGATAATAATGGTAACGATGTTTGATGATATTGATAAATATTAAAGTAGTGAATTTTATAGTAGAAAATAATTCATGATCCTAACAAGTAAATAATACTCATATAAAATCTTAATAGAATATCCAGAATTAGTTGTCAATTTTATTGAAGATTAATGTTTTACTGATCTCCATCTTGTTTGTTTTATCTCACTTTACCGGATATCATTCCAATGGATCAACTTTCTATCATAAATGTGAATATCGGAATGATTTTGGAAGAAAATATCAACAAAAAATAATATAATAAAATGAATTATAGAATAATGATGTTTAATATTACTATTACATTTATTTTGAAATAATGTATTTCTTAGAAGAGGATCATGCACTCTTCGATTGATCACTTGTTAAACACATCATGATCACTTTAAATTAATCTTACATTATCATGGAATTATATATTATGGGGTTCTTATCTTTCTGGATTCACTGTTGGTCGTTTCAACTTCAAAGTTTGTTGAAATTTCCTCGTGGTATAGTATAATTAATCTTCACAGTAGGTTCTCTTATAGTTTACAATAACTTGGAAATAGCTTCCTATACCTTCTCTTAAAGATTCATGATAGGTATGGTTTTTCTTCTGGTAACTAGAAATCTCAAATGGTAGTTATGACTTCATAGTATCTTCATTTTGTTTGAGAGGATGTTTTTTTTCGTGTGCTAGTGACACATTATGGTTCTAGTCAAACTATGTGAGGTAGAACATTGAAATCAATGTGTTCCATAATAATTCCAAAACCTCTTCAAAAGGAAATATAGTCAAGGAAAATAATGAGATAAAATGAATGTTGTGAGGGGTGGAATTATTTGATTATTTTAATCCTAACAATTCTATATGCCCTACTATTTATAAGTCCCTGAAGCCTTAGACAATATTGAAACATGGAGAAGATGGTGATGGGCATTGTAGTGGGAGAAAAATTCAACCACTGGTGTCATCATCAAAATAGATTTTGAAAACTTAAATTTTCATATATTAATATATTCTCAAAAACGTAAATCTAAAAAATATAAAAATATAAATAAAAAATTTTAATTAACACATATGTTAGTTAAATAAAAATAAATACATATATAGAAAAAAATATAAACATTAATGTAAAAAATGTATCCTAAAATAGAATTCTTAAAAAATATTAAAATATAATTCAAATAACAAAAAAGATAACAAAATTAAAACAATAATTAAAATTAAAGAACATTTAAAATAAATAATTGAATAATTTTTGAATGAATAATATCAATTAAAAATATTTAAACAAAAGGATTATAAATTTAAAAAAAATAATTCAAATAAAATAAAATAATAAAACCAACACCACTACTAGTAATAATCTCTTATGTTTTTCAAACATAATAATTAAATTTTCTTTTAAAAACCCAAATATTATATTTCTTTTATAAATTTATAATAATTTACAATAAAAAATATTTCTAAAATATTAACAAATAAAAACATCTTTGCAACAAAAAACATTTCAAAATAGAACATCTGGAAGTATTGCACATGTAATAATTTTAATAAGGAGTAATTATTAAATACACTCATATAGACATTTAATAAAACAAGTCATTTATAACAATTGAAAAATTTTTCAAGAGAATAGATAGAAAATAATTTATTATTATTTTTAAAGATCGTTTCCCAAAATAAATGATAAATAATTTATCTCTAATGTTTTAAAATCAAACAAATCCACCTTGAGTTTAAGAATCTAATAAAATTTGATTAAAAACATATCATTAAATCAAATATTATTTTCAATATTGTTTGAATAATTTTAAATAAATATATAAATTTTTTAAAAAAATTAATATGTTTATATAAATGTTTTAATCTGAGGAATTTATCTAAATTTCAAGCATATGAAATAAGTTCACATAAGTGAACACTGTGAACTTGATATTGAAGATTAAAACAATAATGTTGGAAATAAACTAAATTTTAATACAAAAAAGGCATTTAGATGTTCATATTAAACATTAATTGTATCAAAAGTGTAAACAGTTGTATTTCAACCATTACATGAAAAAAATGTTTAGAGAAATAGGTGGTGAAATAAATTTACAATGAAAAAATCCCTACACGAAAAATTGAAAATTATGTTGTTATAATATAATACAAAACTAGTTCGTTCCTCAAAAAATCCTTTATTGAAATTTATTTCACATAGAATAATCATATATAAAAATTTACATATATTAACAATTTAAACACTAACTTTAAAACATAAATTTTAGTAAATCAACTAATTTAACAGACATAGGGTAACTCATCCTAAATTTATTATTCTCTAAAGATAGATATAACAATATTATTTCATCTATCTATAGAAAAAAATACTTAATAAATTAATATGAAACTAAATTTGTTAAAAATAAAATGTTACATCAATCATAATTAATAGTTTAAAAAAAGTTAATTTTTGTGCCTAAATTCCCAAAATTAAAAAATAACATCATAAAAAAATTAGATTAATTTTATTATTGCATACCCTTTAATATTATAGAAAAACGTTTTTCTGATGGTTGAAAAGAAAATACATACCTCTACATCGTTACCAGATTTGGTCTAAAATTATTTTAGTAGCATCCTTTTGGTATCCATTTTTTCATAGATTTTGTATAAATTTTAGACACTAAACATAATTCAATTATATTTTTTACCATAAACCTGTAATCAAATTGTATGAATTTATTAAGTATGACTAAAATATTGAGTAACTGTTAAATAAAATTAATTGGAATAACGACCATGCCTTATAAATTTAAAACATTTTATTATTGAAATACACTGTTTTGATATTTTGGAAAAAGTAGTTTTACTCAAATTTTATCATAAAATGTTGTAAGCAAAACCATTGTTATTGAAATTGGGTTTTAACCTTGACCTAATTTTATCATATTTTTCTTTACCTAAAAAGCTTATATATAATTTCTCTTTAATATTTACAACTTACATTTTCAAATTCATGTTCCCATTTTGAATAAATCCTAAATCAATATAATCCATTTCATTAAAAGTAAAAGCTGAATTTCTAAATTTATTATTATTTTGTTTAATATTATTAAAATTGTTCTCAACATTATTCAATTATTTCATAATCAAAGTAAATATTATTTCCTATTATTTAATATTTAATTCGAGAAAGAATTTAATCGGAATATTTTCTTCTTTTAATTTTAACAATTTAAAATAAATATTATTTTTAGATTCATCATTTTTAAAAATTCATATATTCATATTACAACATTCAAATTTTAGTTGCTCAATTTATTTAATAAACTTATTATATTTTAATTTTATGTAACTGCTTCATTTTATTTATTCAAATTCACATATTTAATTTTTATATAAGAGTATTTTTCTATAATATTTATATGATTATACCTTAAATCAAAATTTACTATAAGATAATTATTAATAGTATAATTTACAGAATAAGAATTAAAACATGAATAAAAAAATTATCTTTAGATATTTAATTATGATCAGTACTAGGAGGTGTAATTAATTGAGTAAAAAATGAATATGTGACCACCCATTTTACACCAATAATAGCAAGGTTACCTATTTCCTTTTAACTTATTGAGTTACTGCTTGAATTAGTATTGTCTAAATAGTATGATCCTCAAAAAAAAGATTTTTTTTTGTTTTATATAATTGAATTGGTAATTATTCTACTGATTTATTGTGAAGAAATTGGTCCTGATGTGACCTTTATTCCTAAACTCATGTCATGTTAATTATGAAAAAACATTATTCTTACATGGATTACTTTTCAAGTAATATTTTCATTCATCTTTTTGAACCGTGACATTCGACCATTGTATTTTCATAAATTTAAAATTTTTCTTACAAATTTAATACATCTCGTTGTCACTTTACTGGAAATTATATTAGGAATTGTTATATATTTCATTAATATATAAAATAATTACACATTTTTTCACTATAGACTCCTCAAAGAAATTTCAATTCTATCTAATAATACATAAAATTTTTTACAAGTTCATCTGAGGAATATTCATTAAAATTATAACACTCATCGATAACCACCGTATTTTGGTTCCATTTTTTCGTAGATCCCTCATAAATATTTCAACTTTAGCTGTATTTTCCAAAACATCACCATGTTCATGCATACCATTTATAATTCTTATAAAATGATAAAAAATATGATGTAATAACTCTTCATCTCCGATATTGATGTCTTAGTATTTTTTAACATTCCAAGAAAGTTTCTCTTTAGCATTTTAGTCCCATGGTGAGAAAATTCATGAATTATCAATATATCGTGGGTTGTCTTACAAGATAAAAAATAGTTGTAAAAAATTATACATACAGTAAATTACAGAATATTTGTATCTTTATAATTAAAAACATACTTAACAATATCATTACATAAAATTGTATCTGGTTCAACTTTGTGTAGCTCATATGAGTTCTCTATGATAATTCAATGATCTAAACTTAATTATTTTAGGCAGTATTCTATTCAATGTTTCTATGATACATAAAAACTTCCATTAAAGAATATGGGTTTTATTAAATCCATTCATTATTTGAATTTATACCTACCATAATATAAGAAAAATATTTTAATTCATTTTACTATTCGGTATTGGATCGGGTTGGAACAATAGTTACAAATAAACACTCTAATACCAATTGTTTGGTATCATATAAAGTACAATCTGATATGCTAAAAATAATTATATGGAACTAACTCCTCTCATTATTTTTTTGATTATAACAGATTAAATTAATGACTAAATGGTGGGTGATATGTCATCTATAAAATTTAAAGAAAAATATAATAAAAGTTTTATTAAATAAAGAAACATTAATGACTCATGCATTCAATAAGTTAACTATTGACAAAATAAAAAACAAAACATTGATAATATAGTGGATCATATCACCATAATCCTAGCACACTCCTTAACATTATCTTCTCTACAAGAATATTATTACCCACTAAGAAACCCACTTTAAAATGTGTGAGAACCTTTTACAGATTCCTTCTTTTAAAAATATCAGGAGGCAAAACCAAAAATGTTTTTAGGAGTAATAAACCTAGTTTATGGCCTTAATTTTGTTTGGGAGTCCCAACCCAAAAAATAATTTTTTGGTGGAATAACCAAACATATTAATTGGATTTTTTTACGAAAATCATAAACCATAAACGATCATATTACATATAGATAAATAATGAATAATATGATGAAATAATAATTAAATGAAATATATTAGAAAGATCTAATTATACGAATGATGAAGCTTGATGATCTTGATCACAATATTATTGGAGGATGTTAAGGTAAAATTATTTTTTCATCTTAGAAATGAAAATTTAGTCATAAAAGATCTAAATAAAATATTAAAAATTGGTTGTTTATTTCATCTATGATTAATTTTTAATGAATTGTTTTCGGTTTTTTATCATAGTTTCTTTTATTGCATTCCAATAGATCAAGACTTAATCTTTAAGCCCATGGTATTTGTGATTTTGGAGGAGTTTAAAAAATACTAATCATATAATTACAATCATTATTGAAAAATAAAAATTTAATATTACCCTTACCTATATTTTAAAATACCATTCTCTTTATTAGTGGTATTGTTTTATCTTTATTTATTAATTGTAAAATATGTCATGGACACTTTAAATTGAACTCAAGATTACTTTTAATTATATATATTAATAGGATAAACTTTTTTTCTTCAAAGTAGGTTTTTTATTCTTTATGGTAGGTTGGAATTACCTTATAGTAAGGTTGAAAAACTATTTATGGTAAGATGTCTTGTACTTCATGGTAACATGGAAACAACTTAAAATATGTTTTATTATAGATTCATGATAGGTTCTAAAAATGCATGGAAGGTTCAATTAATTTTTTCTTTTTAGGTTTAATTTTTATTTACAGTGACTAGAAATCTCACATGGTAGGTACACCATCACGATAGATCCATTTCCTTGAGTAGAAGCCTGTCTCGTTGGTTGATGGTGATGTGTTATGGTGCTAGATAAACCAAGTGAGGGATAATGTTTACCTCTTTGTGTCCACCACAAATTTTATAACTTCTATGAATGATGATGTACTTTATGATAGTAGTAACATAAACTGCATGCTATGAGAGAAAGACTTCTTAGATGCTGTTGATCCTATCATATTAAAATGCCCAGTAATTTCCAGGTCCCTAATGATTTGTATGAAGAAGATCAACTAGGTTGAAGATGATGCATTGAATTATAATGGGAGAAGAAGGAAGACACTAGTGTCATATTTAAACTTTTACATATGGTTGTATATAGAATTTGAACTAGTGTCCCTTTTCTGGTGTCACTAGCATTCCGAGATGACAAGGAGGAGTATTTAGTGTCTGTCCAACTGGGATAGAGATGCGTTTGTGGGGAATATTGATAAATATGAAGTGGTAAATGATAACATAGGGTGAGGGGGGGTATAATGGAATATATACCATGAATATAAGTTATGGTATTTGATGATGTGTTCGATTCACTAAACTGTAGGTGCGAAAAATGAACAAAGAGAACAGGCTGCTCGCGTGGTCAGATTGACGAAGCTTGTTTTCCCACAGTGTTTTAGAAATATTGGTGTCATGTATGGACTGAATGGGAACTACGATTGTGTAACACTGTATAGAATTATTTGGAATAAGATATCTATTAAATGTATATATGTATATGTATATACTTATATATATATATATATATATTAAAAAAATAAAAAAAACAAAAAAATAAAAGTATGATATTAAAACTTATACTTTGAATGAAAACGTATATAAAATTAAATTTTAAAATATTTTCAAAATGTAAAAAAATAAAAATAATATATAAAATAAAAATATAAAAACAATAATTAAAAAATTTAATTAACACATTTGTAATTAAATAAAAAAATAAAAAAAATAAAAAATGATAAACATTATCAAAAAAAGTTTTTTTTAAGAAATATAATTATTAAAAATATTAACATTTAATTCCGAAAAATTAGAGATACTAAAATTAAAAAATTAATTAAAATCAATAAATAATAAACATTAACAATTAAATAAATATTAAATGAATAATTTTAAATAAAAATCTTTAAAAAAATTATTTTTAATTAAAACACAATAAATCAAATAAAAAACAGTGTAAAAATTCCTAACAATAAAAATATTAGGGATATGATATCATTATACAACCCTTATTCATGATTTAGATGTTTTATTACTATGATAAAAAGAGGTTTATGAAACCCATTTATTTTTAATCATTAATTATATGATGAAATTTTGAAATGTTTACGAAACCTCTTTCTTTTTAAATGGTTATTCTAAGATAAAATGTTTATGAAACCTATCTATTTTTCATTGGTTATGATATGATGAATGATTTATGGTCTTATAGCACAAATATGTATTAATTTCATTATGTTATTGCTGGGAATGAAATTATATAGCCTTATAATTTATTGGGTAAAGATGGATATATCGTAATATACACTAGACTGGGATAAAGAGTGAACGTAGTATAATAATTGAATATATCCACTATTATAGTCATGATATTGAAACTTGACTACTATGATGGTTTAGTGAGTGATCCCAATCCACTATGATAGTCTTGGAAGCGAGACTGGGCTACTTAGGAAATAATTCTCCATGCTTATTTTTATTCCAAAATACTATCTCTCAGGAAAATGTTACTATCTCATTTCATATGTACTTTTATTCCTTTATGATTCATGTCTTATGAACCAAAAATATTTATACAATGACTCAATATTATGATCTATGATATTTACAGTATGGTTTTAAAATGGAAAGCTTATGTTCCATTAACCTTATTCTCATGTTATACTTAAGTAGTCATAAATATCTATGTTTTTTACCCCAACTAATCATCTAATATCACTCAATATTATGTTTCTATTTCCCATGTTATGAATAACTTTTTCAACTATGTCATGTCTAATAAGGGTTATAGTTATGAAAAGTATAGTTGGAGATTATAAAGATTGTATATGAGTATGTTGTTTTTGTATTCAAGTTTCTAAAGGCACTAGAGAAATATTGTTCTAGAGTGGGTCAATATGTTATGTAATTAATATTCATTTAGTAATATGTAATAACTATGTATGAAAATTATTTTTCATTATAATCCTTTTCTAGGATACTAACATTAAGGACCCAACCATAAAACATTACAATATTTTTTTTCATATAAAGTATTTATTTTATTAAATTTATATAAACAATATGGTTTAGTGTTTTATATAATTAGTTCATAAATATTATATAATAAACTTATATATTATAATGTGTACACATCCTATTTGTATACATTTTTGTCACAAAAATATATCTTAGAATGAAAAATTTTCTATTATCATGAAAAATATTTATGATTTTCAAATTGAATTCATAACTTTTGTTTCTCATCCTTAAACCCTACTAAAAATATATGAAAACGATGTATTATCAAAAAAATCTCAACAAGAGACACAAAAATGAAAAAAGGAAACCTGAAAGTCCATTTCAAAACTATGTGATAATATAAGATAGTTTTTCTTTTACATAATTCAGTTTGAGGTCAAATAATCATTTACATAATACTAAAATCATATTTACTACCAATAGTTTTTTAAAAACACTGTATAAGTAAACAGAGTGGAAAAATCATAATCACAAGCATTTATTAATAAAACATGAGAACTCATGAATACATTTGAAAAAAAATACCTTTTACACTTAAAGGTAATAATTATTTATTTTAAAAAAAGTTCATTAACATACCTTATGAAATCCATATATTTCCCTGAAAATTAATTTTCATTCATAAAAAAGTCATATAGATTCCTTTTAATATCATTATTATAGAATCCTTATAAGAAACCTTTCACGAACCCTTACAAATCAGATTAATTACTCCATTAATTCCAACATATTTATTTATATAACATAATCATTACCCAACACTTTTTAGAGATATATCATGATCACCTATCATTATAATCTATGTCCAAGAACCATAATATACATGAAACATATAATGTTTTTCATTTCCATCATAAAACTAATAAAAATTTACTTCTGAAATCATTATAAAAACATTTTATTGATATTGATATGTCCTTTTACTTTGACACATAATTTTCAAAAGATAAATAACTAGAACAAAGGGAAGGTGTAAATTTATTTGAATAAAACATGGAACCCGATAATGTAATCCAAAATTCAGTAAATTCCAATGTTTGTGGGAAAATTTGTTGATTTCATATTTTTAAAAAAAGAAATTTCGTTTTGATTTTTTAAATAAAGTCGAAATGTCTCATATAATATTCATTAAAATATTCCATTTGGATTATTTTTAAATAAATTTGAAATAAAATAAAATTTACTTTTATAATTTATTTATCTCACCATAAATTCATACATAAAATATTTATAATAATATAAACATGAAGGAAAAATATTTTGAAATTAAATATTTAAAACATTTAATATGATTATTTAGGGTAAATTGTCTCATACAACGAGTCTTAATAGTCATGTACATTCTTTATATTCCTTGATAATAAAATTATATTAATTATTTACTTTGTTAAAAACTTTTTCATGTTTAATATTCTTTTTATTTCACTTATATCCACATTATACTTAATTACTAAATCAATTATGCTTAGGTTGAATGTATTAATAACATTTCACTTATAAGTTGGTTATGGATTCAGTAGGATGAAAATGGTCAATGTGTTCATTATTACATCATCTAAATAATCTTAATCAATAAATAATTATCATGTTTTTACAACGAATATTTTTTTTCAATCATCAATTAAAGGTTTACCAGAAAAATGAATCACATAAATTCATGGTACTGGCGTGAACGATGTTATCATTTTTCAAGGGATGAAAATATAAGATAATAAATGATATATTATCTTTACATAATGGTAATTATCTAATGAATATTATATATTCTAATTAATTCCATCATGATAAACAAGATTATGGGTTGTTGAAGAAAAATGAAACACATCGCTTCGTGGTGTTGGTAATCCACATTTATGCACAAGAGATGGTTTCATTTACCATAGGTTGGAAAAGGATATGAAAAATGGTTATACCATAATCAAAATATCATTTAGTTATCCTTAATAAACTGATTTTAATATTTCCTCATGGTTAAATATTATTTAAATTTGGTAGAAGAAGAACTGAACTTGAAATATGCCTTTTTGGACTTATAACTTCCCCTTAGATAACCTTATTGTATTATACCTTAAGACATATAGGTTTGGATTTTTGGTGGTACTATAGTATCTAATACGTGGGTAGGTATGTTATGAAGATATTTGGGTTGGTATTTTCCAAACCAGAGTGCTCAAAAGGCATGAGGAAGGGAAGAGAGGAGGTGTCCTTTTATAAGTGTGGAAAGGGGGACCCGTGGAATTACATAAAGGATTAAATAAACATAAATTAATTTTCATGACCATGTGGAACCAAATTGACATATTTATAACAAAAAATTAACATAATTCTAAATACTTCCAAAATAATTTTTGGAAAATTTTAGGATTTTTTTCACCCTTATCACTTTTTAACCCCCATCACCCCTTTTGATGATTACCATCATATAAAATATTTTTACACCATACGAGTCAAAAATGTTACAATGAAAGGATTATTTACCCATTGTAACACCCCAAGATTTCATAGTGTGTTATTTCATCAAAATAATTCAATAACTTGCACTACACGCACAACCGAGTTCAATCACACCGTGACTTACAAAAAAAAAGACCATTCAAAATGGGTTATGAATAGTATTATCTAAATTTTAAACATTATATAATCCTTATAATTTTAGAATCCATATTATGAGTTTCTTAGATATAATGCAAGAACAAATTCATTTTCAGTATTGCACTTTTATCAAAATTTAATAGTGAACCCTTTTTAAATACAATATTTTAAACTTTTTGACTAAATGGGGACATCAAAAAATTTAAAATGAAACATCCCAAGCTTCCACGGTACGCTTTCCTTTGAATAATACAATAGCGTGTGTTGTATGCAACTTCGAGTTTTAACACACACCACAACCGATCAAACTAGCCGTTATGAATAGTAATACCTACTTTTTGAAATTATATATATTTTATATTTCACAATGGACTTCATTTTTGGATTCAGTATATCGAATTTAGCCTAAGGTGAAATTTTGGTACATTTCGGATAACTTTCATATTTGGATGAATAGTGAAAATTACTAAATTTTAATTAAAAACAACTTTTTTAATCAAAATAATTAATAGTGAGAAAATATTAATTTTAGTAGTTTTAAAGTATATTTAGAATATATTTTTACCATTTAATATAATTTTGGTCATTGGACATAATTTTACAATTAAACCGAACATCAACAAGTGTCAATCTTTTGAAAGTTATTATCTCTTAAAAACACGCTTTTTGTTTTGACAGCGGTAATTAATTTTAAATTAATTTCTGCCACTTCTGTGTTTTGAATTTAGGAAAATGGATTCCATATTTGGAATTAGGATGTACAAATTGTGTAAATAGGTAACTTTTATTTTTAGACATTTTGAATAATTACTGCGGTAAATATTTTATTTACCATGGTTAAGGGTAAATCCGGTAAATAAGGGTTACAAAAATAATATTATAATAATACTAAATTACCCTAAAACGTGTCTTAACCCTATTGGTTGATACATGGTCGACCATGGGCATCTTTGGGTCGATTTTGGGACCCCATGGATCCACTTGTAAGTGATAATGACACTTTATTTTAATTAAGTTAAAATAAATACAAAAATGACAAAAGTATATATCTTTTAGAAAAACAATATTTATATAAGGTTATATATGTTGGATTTTAGATTATAAATATTCATTATAAAGATAAAAAGATTTCCTACATAATTATATTTTATTTATAATTTTTAGAAATTAAATAATTTAATTTATTTATGACACAATGATGATGAATTAATTACTATAATAGTGAAAAATTAAAATAATTGATATTATAAATACCCAAATAAATATAATATGAAACTTTTAATGAATTAAACTAATTTTCTAGGATAATATGATATATTAGGATTTATGTAATTGACTTTGTTCGATGTAATCAATCTGTTATGAGTTTCACAAAAATCAACTATTGAATAGTGTCAAAATTGACATAAAAGAGTTCTTAAAAAAAATATTATATTATTAATTGATATTAAATTCATAAAAATCTAAGGTTCGGTCAAGAGACTTATATCATGATAGGTTCATCATTAATGGACCACTTGGGGGTCACTTGGATGTATGTAGTAAGTTTATTAACCATATTATATAAAAATACAAAGAGACATTGTAAAAGTGAAACTAATTAACTTAGAGTTAATACTTAATGATAAGGTTAATATAAGTACCCAAACCTGTCTAAATTATATTGTTTGAGTTGTTTTCTACCCATCCCCACCATAAAATTTAAATATTCAACTTTGGAACCATTAGAAACCGAATATGAATTTATTATAAATTAATATTTCTAGCTTTTCCAAAGGTGCCCCTCACCCCTCTTATAAAAGGGCACTCCTCCTTCTCATTTCTTCACACCTTCAAACCCTTTTGGTTCGGCCAAACTCTTCTCGAATACTCTCCCATAATCCCTCAATACAACCTAGAGGCCTTAGTTTGATCAGAGAGCCAACCTAAGGAGCCCTTTTAATCAAATCAAAAGGAAGAACCCGAAGAAGAGGTAATGATTTCACCACCCTTTTCGAGTTCCTTTCTTCTTCCACTTCTTCTTTCTTTGTTCTTACCATTCTAAAATAATAACTCCAGTATCTCACATATACTGTGATGTTATTATAAATATGGTACAACCATATTCAGTATTCTATCCACCCTTTGAATAACATGTCACCATACGTGCGTACGTACGGCTTGCCGTCTCCACGTCGTGGTGTAATTGTTATTCAATATATTATTATTTGGATGGGTATAATAATGATGTGTAACTCTTGTAAATAATAAATATAACATTTTAATGATTCTGTATATATGATATACCATCCATTTATATATTATTTTAATATCAAAATAATGATATTGTCGCTCGTGCGTACGTACGGATTACCGTCTCCACGGACGCGATGAGATTCATCCTCCATCGTATCCATTCAAGTATAATTATCATTTGATGATTTAAAAATGATGTTTAAGGACATGATATCATTCTGGATATGAATAATATAAAACATATCCTTTACAAACATGTCTTACGTAACAAAACATATAAAAGAAAACAAGTAAGTTAACACCCGAAACAACGATAATAATAAGATATTATTATCAAATCAATATTAAAAGATCATATATGATATCATATTAATGTATATGATTATTGTATAATTTAATAAAAATTATTTCACCATTATACAGGAGGTTAACCTACCCCAACCAAGGAAAAGTACAAGGTAAGGTATTTTCTTATCTCACATTCAATTCCGTGAGATTTACATTGTTCGCCACTAAATTATTGAAAGTGGTGTATTGTGTACTGCCATTTGATATATATTATCATGATTCTCTTTATATTCATGTTATTATGTAAATCATTTGGTGGTTATTAACTTTTGGCCATACGACTTAGTTGATTAGCGTGGTAAGGGGTTTTCATCTCACTCCTTATTCCTGTGAGATTCATGCCATATTTCCACCATTACCTTTTGTGTGGTGTATGTACTGCCCATAATTATATTCTTTGTGTAATACACTTTAATTTATATGTATTTACATATTAATTGTATGATACATCTTTTATGGGTTGTATGTTTCAAAAGTAACCAAATTGGTAAGGGTTATTTCACAATCTCTTCATTATCCGAGGTTGTTTATACGTAATAATCTACTGGGATCTCTTTATCATCCGCATCCATGTTTCTTCAAAATGTATTTAAAAACATTTTTACTATTTACAAGAATATGGGTTAAAGTCATTTATACCCTTTTTTGACTTTTTATAAGTGGTTTATAAAGGAATCTTTCCGTTGTTTTCCAAACAAGGTGCTTTTTAACCTTTTCGACAGAATTAAGGTAAGAATATTTTTTTTAACTTATACGGCGGGTGCGGTTAATTTCCGCCGTTATAAAATCGTCGAAGCTTCCCTTACAAGCTTATAATAATATTTTCAAATTGAATGTATTATTTTATAATTATGTTACTTTTAAAATTATTTTTTAAAAAAAGTGATATTTCTCCAAAATAGTTTTGATTTCATCTATGTCAACATCTTTTGATGGATTTTAAGCTTATTTGAAGTTGATTTATTATGATACAAAACATCCATATTTTACTGAAGGTTTTGTGATATTTTTCATAGTGGATACGTTATTCTTATCCCACTCATGGTTTTTGTTTAAAGTATTGACATTTCATAAGTTATTTTAATCCAAATGTTTATATTATATTTCAACCTTTCATTCAGATGAATGTGTTAGACAAGTATGTTCCGGGTTGGGGATCGGTAAAAGTAAGCCCTCCGGTTTGGTCTCCGGTTATTAGAGGAACTCCGGTTTGGTCTCCGGTTTTTAGAGGAACTCTGGGTTGGTGTCCGGTTATTAGAGGCACTCCGGGTTGGTGTCCGGTTATTAGAGGCACTCCGGGTTGGGTTTCGGTTACAAATAGCCCCAAGGTCTTGGGACGAGGCCTTGACAAAGAAATTAAAGTTTAGCATTATTCATTCCAATATTATGAAAGTGGTTAGTGATTTTGCATGTGATTATTCGATTAGTAGAATATCCATGTGAATAAGGAAATGGCATTATTTCATTTTATTTATGCCATACTATGTTGAAAGTTCAAGTTTGAAAGGATTTTTTATTATTTATACATTGCCTTAAATGTTTATTCTTATTTATTAATGTTTCCACTATATTGTTATCCTTACTGGGAATCTGAGCTCACCCCTTTTCTATGTTTTATTTTTCCCAGGAAGTGAAGAAGTAAATTATGAATGATCTACAGGGATATTATGTGGGGATATGAGTGTGGATTATGGAGACATTATGTTGTTGTAGTAGTTTTTCATTTTATGATGTAATGTAAAACTTATGAATCTATCTAGTGTTTCCAAGGCTACTAAACCAATCGGTCTTTCGAGATTTGATCTTTCTTGTGATCATGCCAATGTTATGTAATAATGCACCGACTCTGGGTAACTAGGGTTGGGGCGTTACAGTTGGTATCAGAGGAAGTTTAGTACAAACCATGGAAGCTAGATTTAGATAAACTCTGATTAGAGCACTTAGACCTAAGATGAACTTTGAGGATTAGTATAGAAGAACTTCCTAGAATTTTGGTATTGTAGAGATTTTGTGAGTTTTCCAAGCAATACATCCCTGTCTGGATACGTGCAGGTAGAGGCGGCTCTGGCACAGATGTACCTAGGGGTAAAACCCGAAAACACCGCTTTGAGATAGACTCGAACAAGAACTGGTGCACGACAACGGGCCTTGCTGCACTCTTGGTTACGACACTCCCGGGGGATATGCTTAGGATGATTCTCATTTTCTTTACAAACCATTATGAAGGGTTTATGAGTATATATATCCTCAAAGGAGACATTTTTATGATTATGGATTATATCCATAAATAGTTCAATTTATGTTAAGTGTTTTATAAGTATGGGATTATGTATTTTGATTCATAAACTGATCTAGTTTATGCCATTGTTTAGAAATGGCGCCCAGTAGAAGGAATGAGAACTCCAGAAATGCACATGATTCAAAGAGAAGGAAGGATCATTTCTTTCATGGTCTTAAGCTAGAATTTATAAGAGAAATACTCTCCCATGTATTATCATCATATGAAGAAATAATATCATGTGTTTATAAGATAAGTAAAGAGTTTACTGAGTCTTATGGCTTTGAAGGGAAGCAAGAGAAGAAAAGGATGGAAGAGAGAAAGATGGATAAAGGGAAGAGGGAAAAGAATAATTTTCCCATATGTGGTAACTGTGGAAAGAAACACCCTGGAACTTGCCTGAAAGGAATGGTAGTTTGTTATAAGTGTGGAGGAAAAGGGGACAAAGTACGTGACTGCAAGGGTAAGAAAATGGTTTCAAATGTACAATTCTTCATTTGCAAGGAGTTTGGACACTACGCAAACCTATGTCCCAGTCATCAGACTATGCCGCAAATGATGTTATTGGATAATAATCAAGTTATGATACTACCACAGATGAAGATGAATGATTAGAGTTCTTATGTTGATTATGTCAATTGAGTGTTGTATCCACAATGTACTTGTTATAATAATTATGGAGTATATAAGTATTGTACTGCAGTACTATTTCATTAAGGACTTGAGATTGTGTGGAACAAAGAAAAGTGACTCAATAGCAGGATAAATTTTTGGAAAATATATGGTTGAGAGAATGATAAACAATAATATAGTTCTGATACCGAGGTAGTGATTTTGGAATAATACATGATTGTTTTGGATAAATTATATTGGATATTCTTGAATACCTTGGAAATGATTAATGATTTGTATATTCCATCATTGTTGGGGTTTAAAACATTTTTGGATTAATGAAGTATATCCAGCATTCTATATGAAATAAGGTAGCATGAATGTAATCAATAAGGAATATGGTAATTCAGTATGTTTTAGTGTATTAAAAGAATACATGATGAAGGTATTCATATGCTATTACGGGGTAAAAAGGATCTACATTATGCTTACCTTCCTTATAAATGTTGGACTGTGAGTTTGGACAGAAGTATTTTGGATAGTTCTAGTTTGGATTATTTTGGATTGCCATAAAAGGACAACCCGGAGGTCGGGCGGCAACCCGTCGCGTCCGTCAAGGCTGTGAGACTTGAACCCACAACCGAAGGGCGACAAAGGTGTATCACCTACCACTGGCCCATGAGATGTCCTGGATTAAATAATGTAGTTTTTTTTAAATGATCTGGTAGATGAATTATAAATTCATTTAATTTGGAACCCAGTACGAATAGTATAAATAGAAAAAAATTACATTCTATTATCTTTTAGAGTGAAAGAGGAGTTTGTGATAGGAATTTATTAATGTATAAAACTCTAATTATAAAGTAAGTATATCTCTTTATGATCTTATCCAATCTCATAAATAAATTCCTCAACATTAATTAAAGGAACTTAGAACAAAAATGTTGTCCTAGATGGTACCTTAAATCATCAATAATTTATGGGTTTGGAATTTTTGGCCTTTTCATAGCCAAGTTCTCTACCACTCTCTATCAGATAATTGATGGTTAGATTTCTCTTCTATATCCATATTTTCCTACATGGAACCCTAGTATGTGTTATTTACGGTAATATTCATAATTTCCACTCTTTTTTTTAAATAGAGGCCTCATTAATTCATTTTTCGATGTGGGATTTCAACTAAGATATTTTGAAACGTCAAAAATGTGTTATCCAAATACCCTATGTGTTGTTGAACTGATGGTATTTCAAATCATCATAGATTGATGAGTTTAAGGACCTCAATTTTATACTTTTTTGTGATTTATGACCTCAATCACTACCTATAAATATTTACATTTTTCCTCCAATTATATGTCTCTAATTGCCACCAATGTTCTCCTAATCGAGATCATAATTTGGTGGTGACCCTTTCATTTCTCTTTTCCTCATATTAAGACTAAATTTTAGTAACCCAATTTCCGATGTGGGTTTTCCCACAAATATATTTTCTATTTTCAACCTTTTATTTTCTAAGAACAATTTCAAATTGCGAGGACGCAATTTATTGAAGGAGGGGAGAATATAACACCCCAAGATTTCATAGTGTGTTATTTCATCAAAATAATTCAATAACTTGCACTACACGCAACAACGAGTTCAATCACACCGTGACTTACAAAAAAAAGGCAATTCAAAAGAGGTTATGAATAGTATTATCTAAATTTTAAACTTTATATAATCCTTATAATTTTAGAATCCATATTATGAGTTTCTTAGATATAATGCAAGAACAAATTCATTTTCAGTATTGCACTTTTATCAACATTTAATAGTGAACCCTTTTTAAATACAATATTTTAAACTTTTTGACTAAATGGGGACATCAAAAAATTAAAAATGAAACATCCCAAGCTTCCACGGTACGCTTTCCTTTGAATAATACAATAGCGTGTGTTGTATGCAACTTCGAGTTTTAACACACACCACAACCGATCAAACTAGCCGTTATGAATAGTAATACCTACTTTTTGAAATTATATATATTTTATATTTCAAAATGGACTTCATTTTTGGATTCAGGATATCTAATTTAGCCTAAGGTGAAATTTTGGTACATTTCGGATAAATTTCATATTTTGATGAATAGTGAAAATTAATAAATTTTAATTAAAAACAACTTTTTTAATCAAAATAATTAATAGTGGTAAATTATTAATTTTAGTAGTTTTAAAGTATATTTAGAATATATTTTTACCATTTAATATAATTTTGGTCATTGGACATAATTTTACAATTAAACCGAACATAAACAAGTGTCAATCTTTTGATAGTTATTATCTCTTAAAAACACGCTTTTTGTTTTTACAGCGGGAATTAATTTTAAATTAATTTCTGCCACTAATGTGTTTTGAATTTAGGAAAATGGTTTCCATATTTGGAATCATGATGTTCAAATTGTGTAAATAGGTAACTTTAATTTTTAGACATTTTGAATAATTACTGCGGTAAATATTTTATTTACCATGGTTAAGGGTAAATCCGGTAAATAAGGGTTAAAAAAATAATATTATAATAATACTAAATTACCCTAAAACGTGTCTTAACCCTATTGGTTGATACATGGTCGACCATGGGAATCTTTGGGTCGATTTTGGGACCCCATGGATCCAATTGTAAGTGATAATGACACTTTATTTTAATTAAGTTAAAATAAATACAAAAATGACAAAAGCATATATCTTTTAGAACAACAATATTTACAAAAGGTTATATATGTTGGATTTTAGATTATAAATATTCATTAGAAAGATAAACATATTTCTTACATAATTATATTTTATTTATAATTTTTAGACATTAAATAATTTAATTTATTTATGACACAATGATGATGAATTAATTACTATAATAGTGAAAAATTAAAATAATTGATATTATAGATACCCAAATAAATATAATATGAAACTTTTAATGAATTAAAATAATTTTATTGGATAATATGATATATTAGGATTTATGTAATTGACTTTTTTCGATGTAATCAATCTTTTATGAGTTTCACAAAAATCAACTATTGAATAGTGTCAAAATTGACATAAAAGAGTTCTTAAAATAAATATTATATTATTAATTGATATTAAATTCCTAAAAATCTAAGGATCGGCCAAGAGACTTATATAATGATATTTTCATCATTAATGGACCACTTGGGGGTCTCTTGGATGTATGTAGTATGTTTATTAACCATATTATATAAAAATACAAAGAGACATTGTAAAAGTGAAACTATTTAACTTAGAGTTAATACTTATAGATAAGGTTAATATAAGTACCCAAACCTGTCTAAATTATATTGTTTGAGTTGTTTTCGACCCATCCCCACCTTAAAATTTAAATAATAAACTTTGGAACCATTATAAACCGAATATGAATTTATTATAAATTAATATTTCTAGCTTTTCCAAAGGTGCCCCTCACCCCTCTTATAAAAGGGAACTCCTCCTTCTCATTTCTTCACACCATCAAAGCCTTTTGGTTCGGCCAAAATCTGCCCAAATACTCTCCCAACATCCCTCAATACAACCTAGAGGCCTTAGTTTGATCAGAAAGCCAACCTATGGATCCCTTTTGATCAAATCAAAAGGAAGAACCCGAAGAAGAGGTAATGATTTCACCACCCTTTTCGAGTTCCTTTCTTCTTCCACTTCTTCTTTCTTTGTTCTTACCATTATAAAATAATAACTCCAGTATCTCACATATACTGTGATGTTATTATAAATATGGTACAACCATATTCAGTATTCTATCCACCCTTTGAATAACATGTCACCATACGTGCGTACGTACGGCTTACCGTCTCCACGTCGTGGTGTAATTGTTATTCAATATATTATTATTTGGATGTGTATAATAATGATGTGTAACTCATGTAAATAATAAATATAACATGTTAATGATTATTTATATATGATATACCATCCATTTATATATTATTTTAATATCAAAATAATGATATTGTCGCTCGTGCGTACGTACGGACTACCGTCTCCACGAACGTGATGAGATTCATTCTCCATCGTATCCATTTAAGTATAATTATCATTTGATGATTTAAAAATGATGTTTAAGGACTTGATATCATTCTGGATATGAATAATATAAAACCTATCCTTTACAAACATGTCTTACGTAACAAAACATATAAAAGAAAACAAGTAAGTTAACACCCGAAACAACGTTAATACTAAGATATTATTATCAAATCAATATTAAAAGATCATATATGATATCATATTAATGTATATGAATATTGTATAATTTAATAAAAATTATTTCACCATTATACAGGAGGTTAACCTACCCCAACCAAGGAAAAGTACAAGGTAAGGTATTTTCTTATCTCACATTCAATTCCGTGAGATTTCCATTGTTTGCCACTAAATTATTGAAAGTGGTGTATTGTGTACTGCCATTTGATATATATTATCATTATTCTCTTTATATTCATGTTATTCTGTAAATCATTTGGTGGTTATTAACTTTTGGCCATACGATTCTGTTGATTAGCGTGGTAAGGGGTTTTCATCTCACTCCTTATTCCTGTGAGATTCATGCCATATTGCCACCATTACCTTTTGTGTGGTGTATGTACTGCCCATAATTATATTCTTTGTGTAATACACTTTAATTTATGTGTATTTACATATTCATTGTATGATACATCTTTCATGGGTTGTATGTTTCATAAGTTACCAAATTGGTAAGGGTTATTTCACAATCTCTTCATTATCCGAGGTTGTTTATACGTAATAATCTACTGGGATCTCTTTATCATCCACATCCATGTTTCTTCAAAATGTATTTCAAAACATTTTTACTATTTACAAGAATATGGGTTAAAGTCATTTATACCCTTTTTTGACTTTTTATAAGTGGTTTATAAAGGAATCTTGCCGTTGTTTTCCAAACAAGGTGCTTTTTAACCTTTTCGACAGAATTAAGGTAAGAATATTGTTTTTAACTTATACGGCGGGTGCGGTTATTTTCTGCCGTTATAAAATCATCTAAGCTTCCCTTACAAGCTTATAATAATATTTTCAAATTGAATGTATTATTTTATAATTATGTTACTTTTAAAATTATTTTTTAAAAAAAGTGATATTTCTCCAAAATAGTTTTGATTTCATCTATGTCAACATCTTTTGATGGATTTTAAGCTTATTTGAAGTTTATTTATTATGATACAAAACATCCATATTTTATTGAAGGTTTTGTGATATTTTTCACAGTGGATACGTTATTCTTATGCAACTCATGGTTTTTGTTTAAAGTATTGACATTTCATAAGTTATTTTAATCCAAATGTTTATGTTATATTTCAACCTTTCATTCAGATGAATGTGTTAGACAAGTATGTTCCGGGTTGGGGACCGGTAAAAGTAAGCCCTCCGATTTGGTCTCCGGTTATTAGAGGAACTCCGGTTTGGTCTCCGGTTATTAGAGGAACTCCGGGTTGGTGTCCGGTTATTAGAGGCACTCCAGGTTGTTGTCCGGTTATTAGAGGCACTCTGGGTTGGGTTCCGGTTACAAATAGCCCCAAGGTCTTGGGACGAGGCCTTGACAAAGAAATTAAAGTTTAGCATTATTCATTCCAACATTATGAAAGTGGTTAGTGATTTTGCATGTGATTATTCGATTAGTAGAATATCCATGTGAATAAGTAAATGGCATTATTTCATTTTATTTCTGCCATACTATGTTGAAAGTTCAAGTTTGAAAGGCTTTTGTTTTATTTATACATTGCCTTAAATGTTTATTCTTATTTATGAAAGTTTCCGCTATATTGTTATCCTTACTGGGCATTTGAGCTCACCCCTTTTCTATGTTTTATTTTTCCCAGGAAGTGAATAAGTAAATTATGAATGACCTACAAGGATATTATGTGGGGATATGAGTGTGGATTATGGAGACATTATGTTGTTGTAGTAGTTTTTCATTTTATGATGTAATGTAAAACTTATGAATCTATCTAGTGTTTCCAAGGCTACTAAACCAGTCGGTCTTTAGAGATTTGATCTTTCTTGTGATCATGCCAATGTTATGTAATAATGCACCGACTCTGGGTAACTAGGGTTGGGGCGTTACACCCATAAATAGAAATGTTTGACATTATCAGCCATACCCCATTCACATAGAGAAAATATAACATTTTTATTAATTTTAAATCATTAAATAAAATATTATTTCACATAATATACCATTAAATTCATTTTCCGGACTATTCCCCTAGTTTGAAATTAAATAATCCAAGATAGTAATTTAATTTGAATATAAATTTTAAAACATTGCTAATATTTTATATTTATATAAAAAACTAATTTAACACAATTATTCATCAAAATTTTATTACTTTATTCGTTTTTTTTATATCTATCACTTTATTTTTATACTACATTAACAAGTAATATGTTGGTGTTTCATAAGAAGTTAATGTAATTATTCGATCACTAAAATTTAAAAATAAATCAACAAGACAAAAAAACTCATTAATATTTAAATAAAATTTTTAAAACCAAACAAAACTAGTTGTTACCCATGTATAAAAATATTATAGATATTAAAATTGAGAGAGTGAAATTTTGAATTTATCATTTTATTAATAAAATACAACTATTATAATCAATGGAAATTTGAAAGAAAAATCTAAAATCTAAAATATAGTATTCTTATGGTCTAAAACAACATATCTAGTTAAATAAATACAAGTGTTAGGGTTATTTTAATATCTTATCCTAGAGTTTTAATCTAGTTTTACAAATACCATTATGATAAATATTCTCTACATTTACTATTCTTAATAATGAAAAATAAAACTGACATATTTAAAAAAATTCACATTCTAATTAAAAATATCAAATCCATTCAATAATATTAAATTTCTATAATTTTTAAAATAAACTTTAATATAATTTTATAAAATGAAATGATATAGTTTTTTTAGAGAAATGATTTTTTAACCTAAAACATAACTTATACCAAAATCAATTATAAAACTAACTAATATATAATTAGTTACCTTATATGTAGTTTAAGTTGAATAATTTTACTTTATAGTCATATTTAAAAAATTACATTTCTTTTAAATTATATTATTTAACAAAATTAAATTGTAGTTTTACAAAAATCGTTATTTCTTACTATTCAATATAAAATAAGTCTTTTAAGAAAACTAACAAAATTTTACCATAGAATAATTTAAACATTTTTAGTTCAAAAATTATATTCATTTCCTAAAATAAAATTCTGAAAAATAATATGAATTGATTATAATTTTTTAGAAAAAATGCATTATGTACATTTTTAGAATAAAACAAAATTTCAAGTAAAAAATGACTTTACTGAAAATTGAGTAATTATTTATTGTGAATTAGTCAATAAATTTTATTTTATATAAATAAATTATATATATTTATTGAAATTTTGTTATTCCTATTTATAAATCTAATTTAACAAAAATGGTTTAATGATGTCATTTAAAATTAGTATTGTTATAATATATTTTAATTCACATAACACACAGTGTAGTGTGTTATAAAATCAATAAAGAAAAATATTATTTTAAAAAATATTTTAGGGGTATTAAATTATACCGATTTAAAGAAATTTCATTTTCAATTTCAATGTTTTTTCATTAAAAATTAAAAGGGTTTACATTTTTAAAATCAATTTCAAGGAGTTGAAGATAAAACATACGATCATGAATGTCAGAAACATTTAAAAATTTTGAATTACCATTTTTGAAAAATCACAATATAAAATGGTATATTAAAAATTCCTTTTAAAAATAGAAAAATTTAAATATATGTTTCACCTATCATAACACATAATCAGGTTTCTAGATAAGAATAATATTAGAGGGAAGTGAAAATAAGGACATAGATGATAAAAATAAAATCCAATGAATAATAAAGAGTGATAAAGAGAATGGTAGTCAAAAAGTCAATGAAATAAAAAAAATAAATAGGGGATAAAAAATACCATAATATAATTATAAATTACACTAATAGGATAAATTTTTTATTACAATATCTTTTTCATAGATTTGATGGATTTTTTTGCTCTTAATATAGGAAAGAAGGTAAAATAAACATATTTGATTTTTTCCATTATAAAAGAACAATTTCATCATTTAGTTTTCCTTTGAAAAGTTTTTTAACTTCTATATCATAACTTACTCCAAGGGAATAATATTTAAGATGACTTTTTTTCATGCGTGAGGAACTAAAATTTTGTTTCAATAGATCATAAGATCCATAAAAAGACAATTAGTTATTCCTTCGGTCTTTTGACATTAATAAAAAACAAGATGGTTATCAGACGATAATATATTACCATATATATATATATATAATTATATAAATAAATATTAATCTATACTTCTTCAAAAATAACACCCAATGTTTAAATGGAATCAATATATAAATATCTAACCTTACAAATCTTCAGAATATCCTAAAATATGATTGGAACCCAAAGATTAGAATTATTTGATCATATATTCTTCTATGATCTACTTAAAAATTATCTTAAAATAACTCATAAAACTATTTAATAGAAATATATATTCCCTAATAAAATAATCTCCATAACATTATAAACTCTTATATAAATAACTAATATCACAATAAAGACACCATGAAACCATATATTCTATTTTTAAGAAAATTCTACCAATATTCCTTAAAAAATCCATATATGACAAAAAAATATAGTTACCTTAATCATATAATATAATTAATATAGTGAAATTATTAAAAAAATAATTAATCACCTAATAACCAAATCACATTACAATACCATGGTTATCTATATGATAAATGAAAAGACCCAAAAATGTAATAACCATTTTATCCCAATTCACTACAATTAACTCAATAACAATGATCATATTAACTCTAATAGTTTTCAATACCGTTCATCATATATCCATATAAATATAAAATCATTCTTCATCAAATAACGTTTTCAGTACAACACAGGTCATGCATAAGATTTACATACACCTAAAATATACATACATAACTACAAATCAATACCTAATCTCGAGTTTTAGTAAAGAATTAAATTTATTTCATTTTTTGGGATTGTTTTGGTGGAGAGTTTTCCATAATTATGTAATCACTATTACATACTTAACTAATAAATAAAAAAGACGACACTTTCACTCCTTATCATTTATTCTTACAATAACATACATTTAATTTAAAATGAGTTTTATTTTTAATGATATATCTTCACAATTTTAACCATAACCTAATCCTTATATCTACTCATCCTTAAAACCCTATGAGAAACATTATAAAATGTAGAATGATCACACATATATCAGTAAGGGACAAGAAAATAATGTATGAAACATGTTAATTCAGGAATAATTAGAAAAATGTTCCTTTATCAAAATAAAATTTGGGAAAACAATAAAAAACTTTCTTACCCATTAATTCATCTTATTTCCCCAAATATTTTAAAAAATATTTTCATAAGAAAACATAATGTCCAAATAATACACATAAATGTTTTTTTATTTATTAAAAATTCACAAAATTTTTTCCATGAAATGTGATACCATTCAAACTTAATTTTTTTATTAGATTACCTTTTTAAATAAAAATATTTCTTTAAATACCATAGAAATCATAAATTAATCATATAGGTAACTAGGGAAATAATTTTAATATTAGTCATACAATCACTCTTATAAATGGAATAACCAATATGGTGGATTTTTATACCCAATGCATTGGATGATTATCATATACCCACACATCATTGGTTTACAATAAAACCACCCATACTTGGTTTATAAGGAAACATCCCAGCCTTATAAAAATTACAAAGAATCATAACATACTAATAAAAATCCTAAAATTATCATTTTCACCTGTAAAAACGAATTTCTAAAAATTAAAATATCCATCAATTTTAAAATGTTTTTTTAAATAACATGAACATGTGTAAGAATGTTGTTTCATTCAATAAACTACTAATTATTTTAAAGAAATAGAAACATAAAATAGTAGTTATAGAAGTGTTAAAATTCCTTTACACTGAATACATTTAAATAGAACATTCCTTTTTTTTCAAAATGTTTCATATAAAATATGTAAAAAGATTCCTCTTGAAATCCTAAAAAATGTCTCTTTGACTAAAATCTACTTTATAATTAATTTATTTCCATATAAATAAAACCACAAATTATTATTTTTTAAAAATGGGCATTAAATAAATGACGTTGTTAAGTAAACTTTAAAAGATGATTTCAATAGAAACCCCCTTACATCAAGTCTAATACATCATGTAGAATCTTCATCTTATGGAATAAAAAACTTTTTTTATTATTTACTTTTTAAATAAGCATTTTAATTCTTATTATTCTTTTTATTTCACTTATTACAATGTGATATTCTGTTATATAGTCAACTATGTTCCCATTAGACGTTTTGATGGCATTCAGTTCATAAATCAGAAATGACTTCAGTAGGATGGATATGGTTAAAGAAGTCAGCATTAAATCACATAAAGAATATTAAAAATTACTTATTATATTTCTTATGCATCAATTATACTATTTAAAATAATTATAAAATATTATTATAAAAAATGAACTATGTCACCATCATTCAGATGGTAGGTCATACGTACAAATGAGCACCATGTCCATTTTTCTTCAATCATTGTGGAAAGTAGGTAAGAATAATTTTATATTTACAAAATGATAATAATATCATAAATATAATATCATTTCATTAATTATATTTATATATATCATTCATATTATATGGATATGAATAATGAATCTCATCACTTTGTGGATGTGGTAGTCCTCACAAATTCCAAAGGATGTTATCATTATTCAATGAATAAAAATTTATGAAAATATATTATGTATTATATCTATATAATGATAAATATGTTATTAATATAATATATATAAATTAAATCCATCATTAAAACCATCTATAATAGGTGGTGATAGAAAATAGATTACATTAGTTCGTGAGGCAGCAGTCTTCCATACATAAGATTGACAAGTTCATTTACAATTTTGATGGAGGGGGAGATGAGTATAGGTTATTAAATTAACATAATAACATATAAGTATATGTGATATAATTATTTTTTATTAAATCATGGATGCAAAATATTTTAAGGAGATGGAAGAATAAATAAAACTAAAACATTTAGTTAAAAACTATACATTTTCTTTGGAAAATATCCTTTTCTTCATACATTAAACTCTACAAAGATATTTTCATGCATGAAACAAAAACTCTATAATTAGGATAGGGATTATAAAAATTTATTTTCAAAGGTATTGGTTGAATGAAAATGTTCTTTATGTGTGATGAAATGAGAAGAAATGGCAGCCTTTTCTAAGAGAGTGAAGTGGGACTCTAAGAATTTCTGAAAATATTAATTTAATATAAATTAATTTAGTCATATTAATGACTAAAAACTTATTATATTAAAATATAATACGATTATGAGTTTAAATGAACTCAAATAATAATTTTTTTTCAAGTTTATATCCGATTTGTTCCCTTATATTGTTTTATTCCACTTTATCCCTTTTTAATAATGACCAAAACATCGAAGTTGTTAGTCTATAAAGGTAAATATAGTTAATATAATAATAAATTGGGCCATAAATGGACCATGCATGATATTTTCAACAATTTAATAATAAAATTGTGTACATATTATTTATTTATGTTTTAAATAATTATATAAAATAAAATTTAGAATAACATAACATTAATGTCAATTTAAGAACCATTCATTTAATTTGACTATTCAAACTAAAATAAAATAATTGAATTAAAATAAAATTCATCTAGAATTGTGAAATATAAAAATTTTATCTAAAAAGTCATAGAACACAAATAATCAATCATGTAATATTTTTTTGTATTCTTAAAATCCATATATTTATTTTTATAGAACACACAAACACTACATCCTTGTTTCATAAGTATTTAATATAATTGTTTCAAAAATAAAAAATATAAATAAATTACCTGGATTAAAATAAGTAATTTATATTAAAAATTAATATTTATAAAAAACATAAACTTTATTAGTCTCTATGTAAAAAATTAAAGATAAAAAAAGAGAAAATGACATTTTTAACTTTTCAATATATAAAATAATCCAAGGGGTAAAAACTTTTTCAAATGGAAAAAGATTTAATATACGACATTTGTAAGAATATTTATGAGATATACTCATACTATTTAATCAAGGAATGTTTTTGGGTCATTTTTTAATCCATATAATTTTATTTTTAACCTCAATAACCTGATTTACCCTTTACCTTGGTAAACAACATATAAGATTACTATTCTTAATGACCAAAAATAAATGGAACCTACTAATAATATTTTGAAAAAATGTTCAAATTATGGTATACATTTTTCAATATTCAACTCATATAAGTGGTAGAATTTAATTTAATATTAAAACAGAAAACAAAATGAAAAGTAGTTTCTGAGAAAATATCTTTTTAAATATAAAAATGTTTTTATACCCAATTAGAAAATAAAATTAATTAGTAAGACTATAATTGGATTATTATTAATCAATATGATAAAATAAAATTTTAAAAATAATAAAACATAGAATTTTAGTTTTTAAATACTTTAAAATAAAATACAATTTCATTAAAAACAGTATTTTTGATTATTCACTGAAGAATAAATTTTTTTAGAAAATTATTAAAAATTTATCCTAAGATAATTCAATCAAAATAAATTCAAAAACAAAAAACATTTTATTCAAATTAAAATTATTTAATTTAATAAATAAAAAATAAAATAAAATCTAATATAGAATGATTTTAATAAAAATATTTCTATTATGATTTAAAATTTACATAATAATTTATAATGAATATAAATACATACTTGATCACTTATAATATTAATAATAAAGATTTATTCTATCAATGCATTGTATATTATATTCTTACTATCTATTTGAAACCACATTATAAAAACTTTTTCTCACTTATTAAACAGGTTCAGATATCTTTCCATCATTTCAGTTTCATATTTCCATGTTGATTTTTCGATCATATGGTATATCATCAAAACATTAACTTGGTGAATTATATTATTCTGAAAAACAATATCTCTATGGTCAAGTATCTGAATAGTATACTCCTCACAAAAAAGGTTCTCTACTAACTGAACTACTTTAGGGCTCAAAAAGTTAGATAAATTTGAAAAATATTTTCTTAATTTCCAAACATGAAATATATTGTGTACCTGGGATAAACTCATCGAAAAAGACACTAAGTAGGTAACTGATCATCTTTCACTAGGATTTTATATAGTTCAGTGAACTAGAAAATTTGATTCCCCTTTCTACCCAAATGCATAACACTATTCCCTTGAGATACATTAATAAAAACATGATCAACCACCACAAAATAAAAAAAATTACTCCAGTTTTCCACTTAACATATCTATATACTCTCATATTTCCTCATTTGTTGCTGAATTGTATTAATATTATAGCCCATTTATTATACCAAATATGTTCCCATAAAATTCCTTTCAAACACATTATCACAAGGGTTTTGACATCAAATTCCATGTAAATCCTCAAAAGGTTCTCTCTGTGTACTAGAATTATAACTATTATTATAAAGAAACTCAACTAATGAATGATATTGATCCCAAATTCCCTAATAATCCATTGAACAAGAGAAAAAACTTTCTTTCAATGTATGAAATGTTTTCTCAGACTTTTCATTAGATTGACGATGAAAAGAAATAATGAAATTTAATTCAGTACCCAATAACTTTATAAGGCCTTTACAAAAATTAGAAGTGAATCGAGGATTATGATAAGATACAAAGGAGATTTGAACTCCATGTAAATTCACTATCTACTTTAGTTAAAACATAGAATGTTAATATAAATATACAGTATCTTGAATGGAAAGGATATTTTCATAATTATTCATTCAATCAATAATAACTGAAATTTCATTACTAACTCGAGATGTATTTGTTAATACCACCATGAAATCAAGGGATATATTTCCTATTTCAATTCTGGTATTAGAAAAGTCTATATCACAAACTTTGTTAATATTTATTGTTCTCCGACCTACTAAGAATTCAAACATTTCATGGAAAATTCAACAATAATTTTTTTTCATTCCATCCTATAAAAAGTACCCTCAAAGGTCTCTATACAAAATAGAGTTTCTAGGATGAATAGAAAATTAGGAACTATAAGATTCAGTTAAAAATTTTCTCTTAAATTGATAATTACAATGCATAGAATGAATTTTTCAAAATACAATAAAATATTTTTCATCAACATTAAAATCTATAAAATCATCCTTCTTAACTAATTTTTCCTTTTACATTAAATCAAAATACTCATTCTGATATTTTTTAATTCTATCTATTAAATATGATTATATAAAAATTTGAGATACAATAGAGAAAGTTTCTTCAAGAAAAATATCTATGGAAAATTAATTTAATCACTAATGAAAATATTTTGTTCCAAAGTAACATGGTTTCTGTAGCATTATTTTTCTGAATCGAGGCATCAACTAAATGGTTTTATTTAATTGGATGTTAATTATTTGTGCAGTCAAAATCCTTTATCAATTCCAGCCATCTTCTCTATCTCATGTTCAACTCTTTCTATTTAAAAATATACTCCAATATTTTTTGATTTGTATATATTCACACTTTGATACAAATATATTATACCTGAAATTTTTTAAATATGTAACCAAAAAGATAATTCTTGATTATTTATAGGATACATTAACTCATGAGGTTTTAGTTTTTGTGTTTTATAAGTAATTACCTTATCATTTTTCATCAGGGACAACTAACCCCCTTCAAATAATCATCACTTTAGATGACAAAAATACCAATTTTGGTGTGAAATTTGAAACATATTTCTTTGAACAATCTCATTTTAAGTCCCTAAATACAATCCTTTCATTCTTTGGTCTAGGTATACATAACTCTTTTCCATGTTAACATAGTTATTGTATTAGATAACTAAAAATAGTTTGAAAAAAATCATAGATAATAGAATGCTAACCCATGAAAAATATAAATCCCTATAACATTTTTATTTATTGAAAATTCATCAAGAAATTTATTTTTCGATGGATTGATAGTAATTTATTTTTTATTTACAATTTTACCATGGAATGAAATTTTATATATCCAAAAATAACATTTTCTAAATTTAAAATAAATTTTTTTTTTATTTTTAGGGGTTTTAGAATAATCATTAGATATTTTTCATGATCCTCATTATTTTTTTAATATATCAAGATAGATCTAAATATAAACAACTTCAAATTTCTACAAATTTTCTTATAAGGATTTATTTGTAAGATATATAAATACTTTCATTTAATTTTTTAACCCAAATGGTATAAAAGAAAACTCATAATGATCATATCTATTCCAAAATGTTATTTTAAGAAAGTTATCCTCCCTCACCTTTAGCTGAAGGTACTCAAACCAATAGTCACCATTTAAAAGTACTGAGCTCCAAATATCTGTCAAATAATTTATCAATATGGGAAAAAATATACTTACCCTAAACAATAATTTTGTTCCAATATATATAAAATAGAAAATCCACATTGAACCATATTCCCATTCAAAAAATAAAATAGGATTACCCCACATTGAAGTTTTAGGATGAAGGAAACCTTTTTGAATCAACTAATATAATTGTTTTTTTCAATTATAGATCTTCTACTAGATCCATTTGATAAGGGTGTGTTGAAATTAGCTTAGTATTAGGCCCAAAGTGAATAGTAAATTCAACATCTGGATTAGTTATAACAAAAGTAAAATCATCTGGAAAAATAATAAAGTTTCTTTTAATATAATTACACCGTTAATATGAAAAATTACCTTATTTTTTGAAACATGAAAAGGATAACAATAATTTTTATATTTAAAAATTTTATCAAATTATACATATGTTATCAAATTTATGAATTAATTATTTTATACAAATTTTAAATTTTTATGGAAAAAAAGAAATTTTATCTATACATTCTATCTTATCATGGAAAATAGAGACATAATCCATACCCATAATAACATCAAACTATAAAATGCGAATTTAAACAATGCATGTAGGTAATGTATTTCCATTAAAAATAAGATAATGACACTTATAACTTAATTTTTTCCTTGAAACATACCTGAGGTGTTTTTACCAAATGTTTTGGTTTCATTTCTTAAGTTGAAAAATTATATTTTCTAGAAAATATATCAAAAATTAAATAATGTGTAAGACCAATTTTAAAAAATAATTTTTTCTTAAAAAATTAATATACATGTTAACCCATAATTTTATGGACCAACATCTACTGATGTAGTTGAAAATGATTTCACCACCCTATTCTACTTATAGTACCATTGGTTCCAATCATTCAAATCCATCTTCAAGAATGAATAATTATAATGAAACATTTCATCACATTTCAAGAAACATACTATCTTATTATTAAAATTAATTTTACTACTATCAAAATATTTTTCTTTACAGTCTTGAGCCTTATTCCAAATCTTACCACATAAAAATAACCTTCTAGATTTTTTATGGAATTTCCTTGGTGTATCTTTTACTAGGCCTGTCATAAAATGGAAACTTGGTTTTCATACCTTCATAATAATTTGAATGATTCTTATCCATTTGATTCCATCTGGAATATCTATTCTTATTACTTTCTTATAACATGTGATCATCAACAAACTCCATTACCACCTTCTCATCACATTGAAAATGTTTCTCAAAATTTTTGAAATCATGAGAAGAAATTACCCTTTGATGTCTTCGATTAAATCCTGAGTACTAATGATTAATCATAATATCAGGAACATAGCATGGGAAATGGGTAAAGTCTTACTAATACACAACAACTGAATCATCCTCATATTTCCTAAACTCAAAATTTATTTTACATCCGAAGTTGAATTTCCGGAGGAATAAACTTATGTTGGGAAATATTATTAAACTACCCTAAATCCATGATATCAATACAATTAATTTATATATATTTCAAAAAAAATTTCCACCATTTACAAACATCACCTTTACGATCGAAAATATAAAAGTTACATTTATATGATTATTCCTACCCATGACATCAAATAAATTATATAGTGATTTAATCAATTTTTTAGATACCACTAGTTTAGAAGATACAATGAATACTGGTGGGTTATTTATTATAAAATGATCCACTATTGACATACTCCTTTTTAATAGATCTATTCGATCCCTATAATGAATTAAACTAATACTTATAGCCTACAACAACAGATCTATTACTGTAATAAATAAATCGATTCAAATTCTAACAATTATACGGTTCTCACTAGGAAGGATATTGTCCTCTTGGTACCTTTTTAATATAGATTTTTTATTTCGTATATATAATTACCTTCTAAAAAACATTATTTATATGATGAAAAACGGTAATCTTTGAAATATATATCATTATAACTTAACCATAAAGTATAATCTTTCAAGGATTTTATATTAATATTTTCCTAAAAAATGAATTTATCTAAACCTTTCATCTGATGAAAACTATAAACAACTAAACATAAATTCAATATATAATATTTAGTATTATTAAATAATTCACATTATTTAATTATTGGTGATATTTCTAGTTTAGAGTTTCAAAGAATTAGTTTATCAATCTTACACAATTAAATAATACATAAAATATTCACCTCTTTCACTCAATATCCATTTTTACCGCACAAAAAAAGCATTTAACTTAAAAAGTTTTATTTTCATGACATATGATCATAATTATCATGTTGAACTAATACGTTATACTACCCATCCATAAACCCATATGAAATATATTCTAAATCATGGGATGAGTAAAACAATATTATTAATATACAAGAAAATAATGTGATTAAATTGTCAGTCCATGAATACTTATTAATGTATTACTTTATCAAAATAAATGTTTGGATTAAAATAAAGAATTGTTTAAATAATAAATGAAATTATATTCCAAATATTTTTATAAAATAATTCATAAGAAAACATAAAAGGAAGAAAATAAAAATCACGAATATTTATTTTAAATTATGAACAATTCATGAATATATTTTAAAAATAGAAGTTTTACCTTTCAACATTAAAAAATACGATATTTTTTCAAAACTTGTAAAATAATTATATTTATATAAATACAATATAATTAATAAATGGATAATTTTAGTAACTTGGGATATTATTTACATATCACTCTTATAGTCATTCTTACAAGTGGAATAACTAATATATTTGACTCACATTCCCAATGAATTTGAGGGTAATCAAAAAACATCATGTACTTGGTTTACAATGGAACCAACCATATATGGTTTATAATGGAACCTCACATTATTATAAAATTTACTAAGAACTATAACATGATCATAACACTCATAAATATATCATTTTCTCAACAAATTATACATTTCTCGATATAGAAATTTACATTCCATTTTAAAAAACATTTTTCAAAATAAAATGAACATAAGGAGGTAGGGTTATTCTCCAAAGAAAACAAGAAATGTTGAAAAGGAATAAAAAAATTAAATAATAGTTACAATGACTTGAAATTTCTCTCTATATATATATCTTAAAAAGAACATTAATTTTGTATTTATGTAAAATCATTCTGTATAAAGTTCATTAGAAGGATCCTTTTTAAAACATTAAAAAGAATGTAAAATATACATAAAATTCCTTTTATAATTTACTAATTCACATATAAATAAATCTATAAAATACTTTTTAAAAAATATCAACTTAGAAGAAAAAGAGTTGAAAGTGATACATTAAAAGAGGATTTTTAAAAGGAAGCCCCTTACCTTGAGTTTCACTCATCATGTATTTTTTTATCTCCTTGATTAAGAAAAATATGTTAATTATTTTAATTATTAATAACCAATATCATGTTTATTATTACTTCAATTTCACTTATTACCATGTTATATACCATTAATTATTCGAATAATTTCTTGTCGGACGTTTTGATGATATTAAGTTCATTAATCCAAAATAAATTTGTTTTGTTGAATAAAGTCAAACAAGTCATTATTACATCATATGTTGATTAATAATAATGAAATAATTATCATTGCTATATATAAGTTAATTTTTTAAACTATTCATTAAATATGATTATGAAAAATGGGCTCTCTTATAATCATGGAGACGGTGGGTCGTACAAATGCATGAGAAACATTTCCATCATTCAATGATCATTATGGAAATAAGGTAAGTACCATTTTATCTTTAAAAAATGATAATCTTATTATAAATATAATATACTAATATATATCATCAATGTGATGTGGGGATGAAAAATGAATCTTATCACTTCGTGTAAGTAGTAATCCACAATTATGAATGAATGTCGTTATTATTTTTTAGTGAATGAATATTTATGAAGTTAGATGATATAATAATTCTTAAAAATGATAAAATATCGTTAATATGATATATATACAACAAATTAATTATTAAAACCATCTTTAATATGTTGTGATGGAAAATTAACTACATCGGTTTGTGAGGTGGTAGTCTGCCAGACACATGATCAATGATATCATTTACCATTTTTATGTAGGGGGAGAGAAATATAGGTTATTAAATTAACATTATATAATCTAAGAATATGTAAGATACATCTATTATTACTCTATCATAGTTTAATAATGTTTAAAATAGGTGGAGGAATACATAATACTAAAATAGTCTCCAAAAAAAATACGTCTTCTTTGTGAAATCTATTTTTATTTACACTTTAATACCTATACGGTTATTATTATGACTAAAATAAAACTCTATAATTTGTTTTGGGATTATATTAATGTATTTTTATAGGAATTTTATGATCCAAAAGTTTCATGATGTTTGAATAGACGAGAAGAAGTTGTTCCCTTTAATAAGAGAGGGAAGGGGGACTCTTGGAATTTCATAAAAAATTAAATTACCATAAATTAATTTTGATGTGAAAATGAAATAAAATTGATAATATTATATGCTAATATGATGATGAGTTCCAAAACTCTCATAAAATATAATTTTGAAAATATTTTATCACATTATTACCCATATATGTTTGGTTTAATCCACATTCACCCTTTTTAACAATTACTGGGATAATAATGTTTTTACTCTAAAGGAGTCAATAAAATTACTATAAAAAAGTAATAAACTCATAAATGGATTTGTTTGATATTTTCAACCATATCCTAATAAATTATCCAAAATTATTAATTCTCATATTTGTTAATCGTTATAATAAAATATTATTTATTATAAAATAATATTAATATAAAATTTTGAACTATTCTTTTAATTTAACATTTAAAACTACCAGAAAAAAATTGAATTTTAATAAAATGTATAAAAACCTCTATAATATTTATTTTATATCTAAAAAACATTTAACAAAAAAATAACTCAGAAAATAATAATTTTAAGGTTTCTAAAATCATTGTAATTATGAGTTTACTACTTACAGAAGCACTATATCAATGTTGAATTATCATTTATAGTAATTATTGAATCACTAAAAATTATAAATAAATTAGCATGATGAAAATAAATTAATTATATTTAAAATGAAATTTTATAATTTAATATATCCTATGTGTTTTCTTATTTCAAAAATTTAATGATAATTAAACAAATAGAATGTCATTTTTGACTTTTCTTTTTGTGAAATAATATAAATATTGAAAATTATGGACAAAAGGAAGAAAATGGCATATAATGTACATTAGAATTTTTATGGAAGATATATAAACATATAATAAAATTGAATAAAGTTTATGTTTCCTTTTTTATACCTTATCATTTTGTTTTTAACATTAATTACATATTTTCTCATTTATCGTGGCATTAAAAATTACTATGATTAATATTCACAATGTAAAAAATTAAAATGGAGATATTTAATAATTTTTTATCTCTTGATAAAATATATTTAATTCATTTTTCAAGATTAAATTTATTGAATTGGTAGAATTTAATTTAATATTAAAACATAAAATTCAACAAAAAACAGATTTTCCTGAAAATTCATTTTTTAATATAAAAATGTCATTAAAAAATTCACGTATAAAATTCATTAAAAATACTATAATTTGAATAATTATAATCAAAAGAGATTAAGCAAATTTAAAACTAATACAAAATTTAAATATTCTTTGAAAATAATTTAAATGAAAAGACCTTTTTAACAAAAAATTAGTATTTTTCATTATTCATTGAAGAATCTAATCTTTCAAAAACAATTATCTAAAACTCAACATAATATAATTTTGTACTAATGAATTAAAAATTAAAATGAATTATATATAATTAAAAATATATAATTTTGGAAACAATATTTTAAAAAAATCATTATAAGAAAATATTTTAATAAAACTATTTCCATTTATTATTTAAAAGTTACTTAATATTTTTATAATTAATTTTAATCAAAATTGATGAATAATAATAAATATGTAAATTATTTTTCAATAAATACCTAGTATTTGACATAAAAAACTTATGAGAACTCAATTGATCTCTCTAAAAATACTCTCATCACATTAGACCATAAATGGAATTGATACCTTTAATCTTATGATCGTGATTAAATCTATCATCCCATATATAAAATTCCACTAAATATGTTTTTAAAATTCCCATATAAGGAAAACTTTTGCAATTAACATTTTCTCATCATCTATTTTTCATGATTGTATATCTTTTTATTACCTTATTATAATAAAAAATATAAATAATTTTCTAATATTCATCAATCTCAATATATTCATGTCTCACTATTTAAATAAAAATAACTCATACCTTTAAAATATCGATCAATATTAATTACAATCATAATTTATTAGAAATATTTCATATGATCTACAAATTTGAGTCTATACATTACTATAATTTCACAAAACCTTTCTAATCTCATCTTTTATGTTTATCTGCATACAATCATTACATCTCGATTTAGATGGACGTAGATAAGTATTTGGAAATTTAAGGAATCTAGGGTTCTTAATATTTTTCTTTTGAGGCATCATATCAATATTGTTTCATTAATACTTTTAGATATGTTTTTTAAAGAATTTTTAAAATAAATGTTGGTGCTTATAGAAATTAAAAAAATAAGTAAGATTATTGATTGTCACCATCCACTGTATCCAAGTAGAGTATTGGAAATTCGTTTTATAAGTCATCCATTTTAAAAACATGACAATACCCCTTATAGTATTTTCTGAAATGTGATTTATAAGATAATTATATTTTAATAATATGGTTAAATTTATCCCATGTAACAAAATGACATTGACATATAGAATATAATTAGTATGTGTTATAAAGTTATTTGTAGGTATGTTTAACACTATTTAAGGTGTTTAAATAGTATGATTTTTCGATTATTATTTCAAGTGAACCCTTTGGAAGATAAAACTGGGATTTTTATTATTTATTCCATCTTTATTGATGAATATATTTTACCATATTGAATTAATTTCTTGTGTCAAAACCAATAATTTCATTAAGGAAATCAAAACGAACAATAGATAAAATATTTAGTGTCTTACACTTCAACATCTTCTATTTAAATCAATAACACACTATGTTTAACATAATTTATCATTTTTTATCATTAAATTATATATCCTTATATTCAAATTGTTCAAAATTATTTATATAAAACACATTATTTAACCCAATCATGTCCCCACAAGATTGTATATCCATGTGGTCTTTCATAGTCCCACCCATCATGCACCATGTGATATACTAATTAATACACAATCTACCACTTTCAGAGTTATTACCCTTAGGTTCATATATGACACAACAATATCAATTTTCCATTATCTTGATAGGTATATAATTACTAGTAAAACTGAAGAATATTTTCTTTAAAAAAATGTATTATATTATCATGTACTTGGATTTATTAACCTATAATGGTATCTAACCATATTAAACTATCCATATCTAATTCATCATAACATATAATGTTAAGTAAATATTTCCTTTGATACCAACTATAAGGACCCATACTTAGAACATTACATAATCCAGATTTTTAATTCAATAATTTATTTTCTTACATTTTATAAAAATCTGTGGTTTAGATATTTTGATAATTAGATCAAAACTCTTATATAAAAAACCAATACATTAGAAGATATAATCTTTGACATAATATCCATTTTTTAACAAAAAAATTCATTTAAAATGAAACATGTTTTCTATTAAAAACATTATTCATTATTTTCTACATGAATTCATCATTTTTCGTCTTCATCCTTGAATCCATTGAAAAAATTGAAAATGTGGGATAGTAGAAAAAATATCATTAAGGGCCATACAAAAAATTGAAAAGAAACTACATTTAATATTCCCTTTAAATGAGATCATATAAGATATTTTGTCTTTATGATATTAAATCGTGATCCCAAATAATAATTTACTTAAACATGAATTCAAATTTTTTTAATATTATTTTAGAATCAAATTAAAATAAATATATGAGAAAAAATCATATTCCTGAGGGTTTCTTACAAAAACATGAGAATCGCTGAAAACAGTTTTGTAAAAACATACCTTTTACACATGAAAGGTAAAATAATTACTTTAAACAAATTATCATTAGAATACTTTATCAAATACTAGTAAATTATTGATAATAATTTTAAGGCATTGAAAATTCATGGAGTTTCCTATTGATGTCATATTTGTAGAAATATTGAAAAATCTATTATAAATTGAATAACCAACCTGCTTAATTCTAGAATAATTTTATGGAGAACATAATCCACACCCAATGAATTGGACACATTTATATAGATCACCAAACAACATAAAATATTCCAAGGACCATTAAATACATGGAATGCATTAAATAATTCATTTAAATTAGTAAAATCATAAAAATATTATTTTTAACCATAAGAAAATCAATTTTGGATATTAATATATCTCTTTCCTGTAAAACCAGATTAAAAAAATACCCAAAATGGTGTGGAATATGGTATTTATTTGAAAATAATAGAATACTATGGAGGAATCCAATCATTAAATAACATTTGTGGTAGTGGGAAAATCCATAGATGCCATATATTATAAAATATACTATTTATTTTTCATTTCAAAATTAATTTCAAAATATATCAAATAAAATATGAAAAATAATATTCTTGATGATCTTTAAAAGAAAGAAAAATAGACAGAAAATATCCTAAATAATTTATTTTGTTTAATATAATTACATCCATAAAATGGATTTAACTATAGAAACATGCAGGAAAAATATTTTTAAATTTAATTAATAAAACATTCAAAATGTTATTTTAAGGTAAATTGCCCCTTTCCCCCAAGTCTGACATGTCACATACATTCTTAATCATCATTAATAATGATTTTTTAATTATTTAATTTATTAAAAAATTATTTATAGTTATTTTTATTTAACTTATATTCATGTTATAAATAATTACATAATTGATTAAGTTCAGATCAGACATTTTGAAACCATTCGACTTATAGGTCGGAAGTGGCATGGGAAGGTTGACTATGGTCTACGGGTTAATTATCTCATTATCTATATAATCCTAATAATAAATTAATTATAATTTTTATAAATTAAGTAAAATTTTATAACAGTCCATTAAAGGAATACATGAGAAATTAATCATATCACACTGGGGAGGTGGTTTTCCATAAGCACACAAGAACCATGTTATCCATTTTCAATGGATGGAAAGGTGTTATTATATACCAAATTTGATATTTATATAATGATATTTAATTCATTAATAATATATTTATATTAATAAAATCCATCAGAAATACCACCCATGGGGGGAGATGATGAAAATTTAAACATATCTCTTTGTGGGTGTAGCAATCCACACATTCAAGTGAGAAAATAGTTCAATTCCCATAAGAATGAAGTGGGGATGAAAAATGTTTTATGATAATAATATTAAGCATTCATTACATTGTAATATAATGATTTTATTATATCATCATGTTTAAATAATATTTTATAGAGGTAGATGAAGAATTAAACTTCAATCAAGTCTTTAGGACTCATACCTTATCCTTTGATAACCTATTTAGATTAAAACTTATTCTGTATAGTTTAGGTATTTTTGTGAGACCAGGACAACAAAGTCAATGTTGATGATGTTCGGTGAGATTTTTTTATAGGTATTTTATAAACTATAGTGCTTAAAAGGTGTGGTTATGGGAAGAGAGGAGGTTCCCTATTATAATTGAGGGGATATACACCCTTGAAATTATAGAAAGTGTTAAAATAATATAAATTAATTGTTATGCTAAAGTTGAAACAAAGTGACATATTTTTAATATTTTATGTAGATAAGTTGATATCCTTTCATATAATAATATTTATATAGGTTTTGTAAATGTTTTTACCATTATATCATAGTTTTAAACCCATGTTAACTGTTTTAATGATTATCATGATATCAATTTTTTTACTCTATAAAATTCCATAAAGTTAATATTAAAAGAAAAAGTGACCCATAAGTTGAAAATGGCTGATATTTTAGACAATATCATATTCACTTTTCTGAATATAATATTTCATTGAATTTAAAATCATTAAATAATATACTAATTAAAATAATATAAAATTAAAGTCATTTTTAGACTATTCCCATAGAATGGTGTTAATTACATCAATATTTTATATAAATTAGAATATATAATTTTAACACATCACTAATATGTTATATTTATCAAAAAAATTCATGTTACATATAAAATCATCAAAATTTGAATTCTTTTAAGGTTATTTAAAATAACTTACATGGTTTTCCTAATACATATAAAGCACTTTGTGAGAGTTATCTACACATCTATAGAAATTATTCAGTCTCTAAAAATTAAAAAAAATTACCATGATAACGAATTAATTAATATTTGAAATAACCATTTAAATTTTAATATACATATTTTCTGTCCCTACTACAAAATAATATGTATATTAAAAGTAAGTTAGTAGCATTCGGAATTTATCATTTACTTATAACAAGATAAATGTTAATATTAATGAATAGTGGAAATAAATAAATATATTTTATAATATATGATGGTTATTCCATTAAAAACTTATATAAAAAAATAAATAAAGGTGTTGTGGATATTTTAATGGCTTATCCCACAGTTTGATTATAGTTTTATGAATTTTACCCTTACCAAGGTGAAAATTATTCCCCACCTTTAATATTAATAATGAAGAAATTATACGGGTTATATTTTATAAATTCATAATATAAATGCATAAAACACAAGAAAAATAATGTTTTTTAGAAAAATGTGTTCTTATCCATTAAAATGATCTTATATCGAAATCCAGTATAATGTAAATTCTTAATTAATTAATTATATTATATATAATTAAATGATAAATTTTTATATTATGGTCAAACTTAAAACAAAATGGGGATTTTCAATTACATTATTTAATGAAAATGAATGGTCATCTTACACAAATCGGTATATTTTTACTATTCACTGAAAAAATCAATCTTATAAGTAAAATAGTAAATATTCAACCTTTGATAAGATTGACATTCATATTTCAGAAATTATATTTATTTACACTAAAAAATAATAAATATGATATTGATTAAATCTATTATACATTCCCATTTTTGAAGAAATTTTTTTTTAAAGAATAAAATGACATAATTTAAAATCCTTTACTTTTTTTTATTATGAATAAATAAATAAGTGTGGATATTTATAAAAATATTATACATATTTTTAATAATGTTGTTATTCTTATTCTTAATGTAAATTTAATATATATGTTATAATGGTCACATTTAAATTTGGATATTGTTAGAGAATATAAACATTCTCTTAAAGATCAGTGTTTCTTATTAAGAATGAGATAAATAATAATTTTATTTTAAATGAATTATTTAGGGTGATATATTATAACCCCTTAAAGAAATTATGTACTCATAATTTTATTTTTTTCATGATAAAAATACTTTAAAACATTGTTTAAAATCAATTATAGGTACTGGTAGATAATATATATAATAATGAAATGAAAACTCTTTTCAATATATTAAAATACCATTGTAGAAAACCCTCATCATAAATAGGGATAATAAAAAATAATTTAAAATGGAAAATATAAATGTCACTTAATGTAACACAAAATCTGGTTTTTAAATAAGGATAACATTGGCGAGAAGTGAAAATATGGGCATAGAGGAGAAATATGATGTCAATGAATAATAGAGAGATATATAGAATATGGTTTTGAGAGAGTTAATGACCATGAAATCATATATCTATTGAAGACAAAGAAAACTATAAACTAATTTTAAATAAAGGTAATAGGATACATTTCTTATTTTATGATCATTTTCCATGATTACAAGAATTATTTTCTAAACCACTCATAATTTTATACATAGATATTACAAATTAATAGATAAATATTAAATATATTTTAAAAATACAAGCCTGAGAACCCTATTGGTTTAGTGACATTGTATAATTGATAAAAAATATTCATAATTCACGAGAGATCATTAAAATCTTCACAATGATATTCCCACATAGTACTCTCATTATTCATAGTCTTCTTAAAATAATTCTTCATAATAGAGGGATAGGAAAAATAAGAACGTCTGATCTGAGAAGCTTAATAAATGTAAAAATGGATATATCAATGATAACCTAAGTATAATATGAGTATAAGGGTATGAGAACCTGAGATTGACATTTGAATAAAACCTAGTATATTACATATCATATTTCGGAATCATTAAATAAATATTGGTGGTTCATAAGAAATAAATCATAAAGTTCACAAAGAACAAGATCCATGGTAGAATACCATTGGAATAATACATACGTTTTTGGAACACATGAAATAAATGAAAATCAATTCCTTTATAAAGGATCATTTCCAGTACTATCATACTGGATTGGTTTTACTTTCCATTCTATCATATTTTTAGTTTAGATTCACTCCCAATACTATCATAGTGGAAAATTTCTTTTACAAAGATAGGTTTTCACACCATTCCAGTCCTTATCTTTTCATTAGACATTTATCTTTACCAAATTCATTAGAGGGATATAGAATTCCAGACACACCCCTTACATATTCATAATCTATTCATATGAATGGAATAACATTATTAATAATTAATCAAATCAACATATCATAACACACAAAAAGGTAATGGGTTTTATAAATATTTCAATATTTCATCATAGCATAACCCGTAGAAAATAAACAAGTTTCACAACATAATTAACATGTGAAAAAGGAACAGGTCTCATATGATCATACTTGAATAATTATAAACATAATTATTCAATATAATTAAAATGGTTGGCATCATTATATCATAGAAAAAATAATTTATAAGTAATAATAAAGGATGTTATCATAGATGAAAACTTCCTTTAAATTATCAGTAAATTATTTATTCTGAAAAATATAATTTGTTTACATTGAAATTACTTATTAAAAATCTAAAAAAATTCGAAAAATATCAATGAAAAAAATTTCATTAAAAAATAATATTTCAAAGTTATAATGGAATTCTGAAATCATTGAGTGAACATAATGGTGGGAAATTCCATTCATTTTGTGTAAATAAAAATAATGATCCCTTTGATATTTTCAACAAAACATCAAAGGTACCAAAATCAGAAATTTTGACAAAGAATAATTTTAAAACATTTTTAAAAATTAAAATATGGTTAAAAATGATTTTAAACAATAATATAAGAATAATAAAGACATTATTGAATTTTTTTATAAAAAAATTAAATAAAAGAAGAAGTATTTTTGACCGAAGAGAGAAATATAGTTGGTTTTTCTTAAAAACATCATTTAAGTATATTTAGTTCATAAAGAGTGAAAAATGAAATGAAAAAAAATTAATCTATAGAAATATTTAAAGTATAATAACATTCATAAGTTTTCTGAGAGATATATCATAAAATATAAAGTTAAAAAACATAAACATAAATGATTATTGGTAATGAATGAGATTGTAATGTAAATGCCTTGTCTTAAGATTGAATTGCTTTGATGGTGCTCTAACATCCTATATAATAAATTAAAATTTTTTATAATTGAATGAAATAATTATTTAAACAATTAGAATATAATTTATGATTTACATAGAACATTTAAAAACATATTTTTTAATAAACCATTATTAAAATATTTATTTTTGGGTGCTAACTATTTCATTTTTCATGAGAATTTTAGTTTAGTATTTCTGTTCATTTTAATTTTATCATGGTTCTATATTATCTAGAAATTAAATTAGGATAAAAATATCTTATATATTAATTATTTACATATTTAGATTCATCCATAAAAGTTAGATATATAAAAATTAATGACATTTTTTATAGATAGAATATTCCAAACATACACATGGACACAGTTTACAATTTTCAACGAATGAAATGAATATAAGCTAAATAATAATTAAGGTATCTAGAATCATTATTATATCATATATATCATAAATATTCAATAAATATATTTTTGTTACTATATATGTAAATAAGAAATGAAAAACAAATCACATCCCTTCTCGGAGGTAGAAGTTCACATGTATACAGGGGCGACATTACCTTTTTCCAACAGATTGAGAGGGAATAATGTTTATATTATATTATAATTTAATCATTATAATAAAATGAATATAATATAAAAAAATTAAATCTATCATAAAAACTATCCATGTAAAATCATGGTGGAAAATGAATTGTATCAATATTTGGAGTCCGCAGTCCACACGTGTGGAAATGCGATACATTCACATGCCATTTGATAGAAGAAAGGATGAATAAAGGTGGTTTTGTAATCATAATAAAATTTCAATAAATTTGGTATACGAAAATTATTATTTTATTATGAATACCAAAGATTTATATGATATATTATATGAAATAAATTAAAACAGGTTGGGTAGGATGATTACCTCTTCTTCGGTCGGCCTACTTTATATCCCTTCTTAAGGACCCTATGCATGGTTGTTTAAGAATACCAAAACATATAATAATTTTTTTTAATTTTTTAAGATATTTTAATAGGATTAGGTCTAGATATGTGGATCATGATGGTGTAAAGATGATAAATGTGGGGTGTCCTTTTATATGTGGGGGAGAAGGCACAGTTGGAATTTTTTAAAAGATTAAAATTTATTAAATTCACTCTCAAGAAATATTTTTCCAAATGGAAATAGTTTCTAAGGTGGGATATTATTAGTTCATAATATTTACATCCAATATTTTTTACAAAATTTTAATTGTGAAAAATATTTTCTCTTGGTTTTACCCATGATAATGTTATCTTAACTCCAACTACTAAAACAAAATTTTAATACATTTACTATTCATTTTGAAAAACCTGAATGTGAACTCATTAAAAAATTTGTGGTTTATAATAAAAAATATTTAATAAATTTTATAAAATACAATTCCTATAATACGAATGATTTAATTTAAATTTAAACTCTCAAAATGTGATAAAAAACTATTATTTAGAAAAAACATTTATATGGAAAAAATGATCTTATACCAAAAAAATATATAAAATTAATTCAAATGATATAAATTGGATTATTAATAATATAAATGAATTAATTTTATATTTATAACCATTTAAAAAATTTAACATTGAAAACTCTTTAAAAGAAAAAATATTTTTCAACTAAAATAAGGGTTTTTAACTCCTCATAAAAACAATGTTTTTAAAAAATTATCAAAAAATAACAATATGGTAGTTTTTATATTTTTATTTCAAAAGATAATTTTTAAAAATTTTCATAAATTAAGTATATTATTTCTCAAAAAAAAAATTCCATTTTTGATGAAAAATTTATATCGTATGAAAAAAATACATTAATAAAAATTGGGTACTTATTTATTAATATATTTTATTTATATAAAATAGTTATAAATAATTTTCTAAATTATGGTTATTCCTATTCATACAACTAATTTAATAGTTAGGTTATAATAATATACTATATTATAGTTCATTTAGTCATGGGGTTCACGTGTGTCACAAGTTTTCAATGAAATTAAATTTATTTGAAGAGAAATATATCATCAAAGAATGGGGTGTTAAACTTTACTATCAGGATATAGATTATCATAAAATATAGTTTCTTGATTTCTTCACATTCAAAAATCAGAATTCAATCCTTTTTTTCTTGTAATTTAATTTCACTTCTATAAAATTGTTTACTCCAAGAAAGTAATATTCAATATATTTTTTGATGATTCCAGAACTAAAATAAACTTTTAACATATCAAAAGATCCACAAAAGTATAACTAGATATTATTCATATCATTTCAAATTAATTAGAACCAAAATGGTTATAACAATACATGATAATAACCAACATTTATAAAATGGCCTATAAAGAAATATTAATCTGTAATTGCTGAACAATAACACCCAAATTTCAGTTTAACTCATTCTATAAATATATAACCATAAAACTCTTCAAAATACACCTTACCAGTTTTAAACCCAGTGACTAGAATGATAATATATTATTTTAGTCCACGATCAATATAAAAATTATTTCCAAATCTATCAAGAATCTATATAGAAAAAAATGTATATTACCCAATCATAAAATTTATAAAATATTCTAATCATTTACATAAATAAGCTAAATCACTAAAAGGAAAAAATAAAATCACATATACTTCTAGAAGATAATTTACTCATTATTCTATAAATAAAATCCCACAGAAGGAAATAATATTTTCATTTACATTAATCATATAATGTTCCTAATATAGTGATCTTCTTTGAAAATAACTTTAGTCACATAATCACTAAATTAAATTTTAATCCCTTGGATACCTATATGATAAATAATATTTTCCCCTAATTCAATAACCAATTTATACCAATTTATTTTAGTTATCTAAATATCATAGATAATATTAAGTCCAAAGGTTATCAATAAAATTCTACATATATCCACAAAATATAATTGTATTCTTCCTAAAATTTACTTTTCACTATGACAAAAGTTAAACTTAAGAGGGATATATATATATATATATCATTTATGAAAACATAATAAATTTCATCAAAAGTAATTCCATCACATAAAGCATCAAATTGTACTAATTCCTTCAAAATTATTTTTACTATTAAATTTAACAATAATTAAATTAAATTCCAATACATTAAACAAAGGAAACCGTATTTCTGGAAAATTTTAATCACTCTAAATTATTCAAAACCCATTATTCAAGATTTTACATCTAATATATTTATACACCCTTCCTAAAAAACAATATGAATCATTTTATAATATTCATCACTATTAATACATTAATGATTCCCATTTTAAACATAAATAAATCCTAAATTTTAAATATAGATCACTATTAATTCCAATCACAATTTTGAATATAAATTCCCCATGATCTACTGGGTTGAGCATATCTATTATTAGAATGCCTAAAAAATTGTCCATGTTCACGTACTTCCTTTATCTATGTGAAATAATTATATATTGATTGTAATTTATGTAAATAAATATTGAAATTTTTAAAACTATCTATTTTTTGAATATATATATCTTAGACATTATCTCAAACACATCTTCCATTATACATTATGATATGTGATGAATCAAAAATTTTAAAAAATGTTTTGTGTTTATGAAAATAAATAAATTCATATAACAAGATAAATAGAAAATATTTTTAAAGATCATCATCTATTATAGCTATGTAGAGGGTCATAAATACTTTTTATGATTCATCTATTGTAAAAACATTAATGTCTCTTATAGTATTTTTCAAAATGGGTGTGATAATATATTTGTATTTCTAAACAATGATAAAATGTATCGTAAGGTCCTTCAGGTTATCAAAGTATATAAGAGTATTGGGATAAATGATAAACTATATTCAGGTAAGTTAAATACTAGATAAGGTGTCTAAATAACATGATTTTTTGTACCTATAGTAAGTGAATACTTTAGATGTGAAAAGTGAAATTTTTTCTAATAATTCTTATTAAAGAGATTTTACTAGATTAAATTATATATTCTATTAAAAAAAGAAATTTCATTAAGTGAATTAGAGTGAACAACTAAATAAATTTTTAATGTCTTACTCAATGAAATTCTTTCATTCAATCTATAAAAACATAGTATTAACATAGGTTATCAAGAATAATAATTTAATTATTTAATATTATATTAAAATCCATCACAATGGATCATGTAAGAAATGTCAATTAAATCAAACATATCACTTGAGATTGTCTTTACAGGTGTGTAGTCTTAGACCTTGTCACCATTCACCAGTTGATGATTTATTTAATTCCCAATCCACTTATTATAGAGTTATTATCCCTAGATGAATATGTGCCTCAAGCAAATCAACTTAAAAATATTATGGGTAAGATATAATTGATAATAAGAGCAAAAAAATTTATTTAACAATTTTTTTAGATATTTTTCTATACTTTTAATTATTAACCAATAATGGTATATAATAATCTTAAAATATCCTAATTGGAATAAACCTATCATATAAATCAATATAAAGCCCTTTACTGATACAAATTATAATGAAAATGACATTAAAACATAACATAATCATGATATTTATGTCAAGAATATATTTACATACAATTTTTTGATCTTTAGGTTTTTGATGTTTAGATAAATAGGTTACAACTCTTATATAATAAACAAATACATCAAAAACAGAACACTTCAACTTAGTATCTATTTTTTATAAAAAGAAATTATTATGTAAGGATACATGTTTTGTTTTCTATTAATATATTCATGATTTTATTATAGAAAACATCATTATTCTTAACTATAATTAAACATCATAAGAAACATTTTAAAATGTGGCATGGGAACTAAAATCTCAGTAATAGACATATAAAAAATGAAAGGAAACTCAATAGACCATTTCAAAAACAAGATAACAAATAAGGTAGGTTGCCATTAAAATAATAAAACATAATATAAAATAATCAATAACATACACCTGAAATATTATTCTCCTCCCAAATTTTTCCAAAAAATAATGTATGAGAATACATAAATAAAAAAATCATACTCTTGAGGGTTTCTTAATAAAAATATGAGACCACATGAAAATATTTTCTTAAAATATACATTTTGGTCCAACAAGGGAATAATCATTATTTTATACAAATAATCATTATCATACCTTATAGAATTCAAATATTTCCTAGAAAATTAATTTTCATGAATAATTAATTAATTTATGTTCATTAGGATATAATCTTCATAAAATCCTTACAAGAACTATTAAAAATGGAACAACCCACTCTGTTAATTCCAGTATAATTTTATAGAGAACATAATCATAAAAATGTATTTTATAGGGATATAAGTATGAAACGTAATAATAAAAAACTGTACCAGGAGAATAACATACAAGAAACAAATAAAATCTTTCCTCTCCATCATAAAATTCATAAAAATGTACTTTTAAACCCATAATAAATTTTTTATCCGATATTGATATATCCCTTTTCTTAAAAACTCAATTTTCACAAATAATGTATCCATATAATGGGAAGGATAATATTTAATTGAATAAAACATGGAATATTAATAATTAATCCATATATTAAATAATGTTTTTGGTGGAGGGAAATGTCCCCTACATTGTTTATGTTAAAATAAAACACTCTGTTTTTCCTTTTATAAATAAAGTCAAAATGTAACATATAAAATATGTGAACATAATCAATTTTAAATCCATTCAAATAAATTAATAATAGATATTAAATTTCTATTATAAATTATTCATATAAATATAAATACATAAATAAAACTATTTGTTGAATATGTTCACAGAGGAAAAATATTTACAAATGAAATCTTTAAAATATTTAAGACATGGTTTTTAGGTAAAGTATCCCCTACATATAGTCCAACATTTCCCATATATTAATTACCATGCAGAATAATAATCTTATGTTCATTAATTACATTATTATAATCTTTTTCATGTTTTCTATTCCTTTTATTTCACTAATATATATGATATACTAAATTTCTTATTCAAATAATTTCACATGAGATGTTTTCATAATGTTGGTCATCAAAGCCGCAAATGGATTATGTTGGTTGACTATGGTCAATGGGGTCATTGTTACATCAAATAAAAATATTAATAATATAATAATTATCCTAATTATAAATTAAGTACAATTTTATAACCATCTAGGTATGGAATACATTAGAAATTAATCACACCACTTCGTGGAGGTGGTAGTGCACAAATACGCATGAAACACATTATCATTTTTCATTAGATGGTAAGGTAATATAATAGATGATATATTATCTTAAAAAATGATAATTGCATCATTGATATTAAATATATTTACTAAATAGATCATACTTACCATCCTTTTGTGGTGGTGCTAAAAAAAGAAACACATCTCTTCATGGAGGTAGAAACCCTTATGTTTCACAAGAGATATTTTCATTTCCCATTGGATGAAAAAATAGAAACTGTTTTAACATAATAATAATAACATTTCATTACATTTAATAAATTTATTGATTTTTTCCACAATTATAAACAAGACATAAAAGAGATAGAATAAGACATAAGCATTAAAATGGTCATTTATAACTTTTACATTCTCCGTAGATAACCTCATCGTATTACACCTTAATCCATCTAGAGTTGTTCTTTTTGAAAGATATGCATATCTAAACATGTTTCAGGATTTATGTGAAATATTTTGGTAGTCATTGGGTGATCTGTTTTTCTGAAAATGTTTGATAATGGGAGTAGAGTCGGTTTCTCTTTAAAGTGAGGGAGATGCACCCTTTGAATTACATAAATTATTTAATTCGTGTATATTAATTATCATATCAATGTGTTATAAATTCTACATATTTATAATTTAAAATTTATATGAGTCGAAATACTCTTATAAAATAAAATTTGGATAACATTATAGGATAGTTTTATCCTTATCTCTTACTTTTAACCCCCAATTAATTATTTTGATTATTTTAAGGATATAATTTTTTTTTAATCTATTGGAATAAAAAAAGTTACCAAAATAGTAAAAGAAACCCATAAGTGGTAAATGGTTGACATTATCAACCATGTATAATTTTTATTCATAGGATATGATTATTATAATGTATAAATCATCAAATATATTATTATTTAACATAAAATACAATTAATGTCAATTTCCTAAATATTATTATTGTTTGACTATAATGAAACAAAGATAATAATGGAATTTTAATATCAAATTTTAAAACATAAATAATATTTTATATTTAACTTAAATATTGGTGTGAAAAATATTTCACCAAAATTATATTAGTTTTATTATTTTTTGAATCATTGACCTGATTTTTCAATTACATGAACATGAATTTTGTTGGATTTGTGTAAGAATTAATGTTAATTAATCTATTTACAAAATATAAATAAAATAAATTGATATTTTTTATTAATAATTAATATAACCATTTAAAACCATATATTACTTTTTTTTAAATATCACAAAATATTGTAGTTATTAAATAAAATAGAGTGACATTACTAATTTATTATTTACATGAAATAATATAAATGTTATAATCAATGAATTTTGGAAATATAATATCATATTTTCAGATATAGAAAGGTTATGGTAAAAAAATTATTCAGTGAAATATATATATAATATTTGGGGAGGTTTTAATTCTTTGACAGATAATATTAATCTTTTTTACCCATTATACCCTTACCATGTTTATAAATGTTCACTACGGTTTTGATTCACAATGTGAAAAAAGGAAATATTTATAACTTTGTATGACCATGATTCGAAATATAGGATCCATTTATCAATATTCAACATTTAATATTTTATAAATTAATTTTAATATAAATGTACAAAAAACAATGACAAATAGTCTTTAGAAAAATGCATTTTGAAGCCAAAAAATGAACTAATACCAAAATCAAGTATAAATATGATTGTTATATAATTAATTCAATTATATCTAATAAATGATACTTATCTTATATTGAGGTTAAATTCAAAATATAATGGTCCTTTAATATTACTTGGATTAATGAATTTAAATGATATTACAAAATATGGTTTTTTTCATTATTTATTAAAAAATAATTATTTTAAGAAAAAGACCATAAATTTACTATTATGATAATTTTGACATGTGGTTGTCTATTTTTTTATAGAATGCATAAAATAATATTTTTAAAAATGGAAAAAATTATTTATAATTCACATTCACAATATATATTAAAAACTTTTTAAAAGAAAATATATTTTTTGAAGAATAAATTAACTTTACTAAAAATTGAATAGTTATTTATTATGAATCAATAAATAAATTTGGGTTTATATAAAAATATTGTACATATTTTTCATAATTTTTTATTCCTTTTCATACCACTAATTTAACGGATTGGTTATAATGATCACATTTAAATATTAATATTTTATATTATAAGAGAATTCACTTAATGTTTGACGTTTCCTATTAACAAAGATATCAAGAATATTAATCTTGTGAAAAAAAATATTTAGGTGTTTCAAATATCTTATAAAATAATTATAAACATGAAGGTAAGATCTTTCCTTATTAGAAATTAAATGGTGATATATATAATATTTTGAGTAAAACCATTCCAAATGTTCATGAAATAATTTCCATTTATATTTTTGGACCATTAAAATATTATAAATGGAATTTTACCTGTATTAAATTAGAATACCTGAAGTGGGAGAAATATATAACACAAAATGTAATTATTTTAATTGATTTCACAAAGTAATACAATTCCGTTAGATCCAAATTTGTTGAATTTATAAAAAATGATACAAGGTTGTAAAAGAATAAGTGTAAATAAATCCAAAGTAATGATGAATTAATATATGGTATTAAAGAAAAGTTACATTAATTTCATATAAAATAAGATTAATTCATTGATGTAAAAAATTAATAGTTATATGTCTTGGAAAATGACTAAAGTGCATGATATTTATTACAAGGGAAGACTAAAATGTATGAATATTTTTTTGAGAATACCAACAAGGATTTTAAAGAAATATTAATGTCATTTATGGATAATAAAAATATCTTCAATATTATATATTTATCTTGAAATAAAACTAACTAATCTTGAAAAATCATAGGAAGAGTCTTCAAAAATTGTTGAGAGAAGAGAAACATCCACTCATAATTCAAAGAAGGATTCTTGTTATAAAAGACATTTTTAAGAAAAATAATATGGGATCATCTAATGACCAATTTATTTCTATTAAAAAATGAACTATAAATTCCAAAAATGTTATTTATTTTGTATATTTGTGTATATTTTATAACATAGGTTTCAATATATATATATATATATAGTTAATAATAAATATTAGGAAACCACCAATATATATGTGGTTTAAGTGATCATGTATGATATAATTCGTTCCCAATGGAGTCCCAATTTATGAAAAATCATTAAAAAAAATTAAATGCATTCACTCTGGAAAGAGTATAGTTAAAGAATATAAAACAAGGTTAATTAAAAATTACTAGTGTTGTGGAAGTTCTGAGACTTATAAATATCTTGGTGGTATAATTTTTCAATCCATATTAGAAAAATAAACCATATATCAAGGGAGATAAAATATAATATGATAAAAATTCACATAATAGAAGTAAATATTTTTTCCTTCTCAAACATGTTTCGAGGTTTGTCAAATCCCAATGAAATTTTACATGAGAGTGGTCATAATGAAGGATGATTATGGTAGAAATAAACTAGTCATGTTCTAAAATCATCTGAAGAAAGAGTGAATCCAGTGATATTGAAATATAAAGGTAATTATGTAGGTATATCTATCTTCAGATAGAAATGAAAGAAAAATTTTAAAATAAGCACACCCATTAAGGATAGAATAATTATTCATCTAAACTAAGGATCTAATTCAATATTGGAAGAAAGGGAAACACCATGGATTTTTTTCAATACTCAATGAGTGTCAATATTTGTATAAAAACGATAGAGTAAAAAAGATTGAATATATTCAAAAAGATGAATAAAGCGACTATGATGGTGAAGGGAATTTCTGAGGAGCAATATGGATGTTCCAAATTATCTGACAAAATTCATAAGTATTTCATTATCATATGGCCAAATCAACTAGAAGTAGAAAGAAGAAAAGGGGAAAGCATAATATATTGTTAGTTATTAAGGAAATAAGGATTCCACGTGAAGAATAATTAAATTTTTTTATGTTTTTTAAGAAATGAATACCCAAGAGACTAGTAAGATCATTGTAGGTGGTGTAACAAGGTCGGATATACTTTAATGGATTGTATAATCATGTCTCCATACTAACTGGAGATAATAAATAAGGATAAAAAATTACCAGGAAATGATTGTTATTTGTGGGTTGTTATAATGAAGATATAAACACACAAACAAAAATTTTAAAGAGTTATATACACTATTATTTCCATGAAGAAAAAATTTTAAAAAATTATTAAGATATCCTTGAGTAATTCACCCACATATGGAGTTAAAAGAAAAAATCAATTTTGATGGGAAGAAACTAAAACCATGAGTATCTCACTAATGAGAAAATGAATTTCACTTTATTATATTCTCTATTATGATTGTGATTTATTAATGTAGTGGGTAAAATTTGATGCATGTTCAGAGGGGGGGAACTAAATAAAATGGGAATTCTAGCCAAACTGGACTGAAAATAGATAGTAAAATCTTGGAATAATCTAAAAGTTCACATATTCAAGATTATTTATTGAATAATATCAATCCTAATGAATATGATAAATCATTAAATTCTAAATAGTAGAGTAAATATTCATATCCTAGTTTAATATCAATAATTAGTGTCATAAAGCTTATATAATTAAGAAATAATTATTGATGAACTGAATATATAGTTTATCCCTTAAGGGTCATAAGATTGATAAGATTATAGAATTATAATTTTATTCAAATCATGATAAGATATAAAATCATGATACTTAAAAAATCAATCATTTTAAATTTATATGTAAAACCTTCTTTTGTTACAAGTTTTGAAATATAAGGGAAATCTGAATATTCATCTTGGAGAAAGGATATTATGATGATTTGGATTAAAATTATAATTCGAGTTTTATAAAATTTCATGGAGAATTTTTTGGAAATATACTTATATTTGAGATGATTTTAGGGTTATCAGGTGAATTTTAGATTAGGGTTGGGGTTTCCTTGATTCTAAATTTTTATACCATGCACCTTGTTTCACCATGTTTAATAGTACATTCCATTAAATACCTATCTATAGACTGATATTTTTATGGTATGGGGTATCATGACATTAATGAGGGATTTGTAAAATGATGAGTATTTTATGTGGGTTTTTTCTATGGAAATTATATTACATATTAAGGTCTCTCCCGGAGGCGGGTGTCACGCCATAAGGGTGTTTCATATGTATTGGTCTAGAAAATTTTTCATGTTTTCTCTTGCGATTTTTTTAGTAAATGGATGGTAATTCTATTTTCAAGGGATTCATGTTATGAGGTTAAATTTGAATTTTGTACAAGGAAAATACCTTTATTAAATGTTAATTCCATTCAGGGGGAGGTGGTGTTTCTCTATGACGATGATTCTTATATAATGGGTCAAAAGATTAATATGTTTTTCTGTTCTTATTTTCATCTAGGATAAGTTGTAAAACAATAAAAAAATTTATCATTCAGTAATGACCCAGTATGATGTGTATTCTATATAGGCATCAAAATAGAGACAAAGGGGTTTTCTATCAAGAGAGAGGTCCACATTTTAGATGACGGGTTGCGAGGAAGTCTTATAGTGGGTGAGTTTTAACAAAAAACTATAGTGAGTGTGGGGATTCACCCTAAAATCCTTTAGCCCATCCTCGATGTAGTAAGGCAAGGGTGTTACAAGTTATTCCATGTAAAAGGTTAAAACCACGACTTTGGGAGGTTACAACATGAATAAACACAGAGTATATGTTCTTATATGGGTATAATTTAATTTTTATAGTCTGACCTCTTTAGGTTTTAGGTCTAGTGAGAGGTGTGTGGAGAAATATTTTCATCCAAACCCTCTCTTATTCATCCCCCTCTCTTTCCCTCTTTATGGAAGGGTTATTTGATGGATTTTTTTATAGTTATTTAAGGTCAATTACTATATCGTCTTTTATATATTATTAATTTACTTCAGTACCTTCAATTTTTAGATGAATAGAGATGGGGTTCTGAAACTAATTCAATCAAGGAATGGTTGAATTGAGAAACGTTTATGGGGATTATTCATGGTGTGGATAGAGTATGTCCAAGAAAGATGTACACATGTCATTTCTCAATTTTTAGCTCGAGGTATATTTCCCTACGATTTTTTCTTAGGGTTTTGAATTTATTATATGAAATCTGAAAGTATAAAGGTTCCATATAAAGGGTATTGTTTTTGTATTAGTACTGGTAGTTGTTCATGGGTTGTTGGAATGCCATTGCATAAGATTACAATGAGTGAGAACCACTCAAAAAGTTTTCTATTATTATTCATTATTGAATTAAATTTAATGATTAATTAATTTTTTTTATAATTTATTAGTTAAAATATCATGGCTTGAGATAGGGGTATGGGTGTTGATAGGAGATTAGATGATGCTTGTATGAGTTTATGTGATTTTGATTAAGATTTGAAAAAAAGTAATAACAATATAAAAGTTCAATGGTCCTTGAATATTTCTCTACCATTTATAAAGGGTAGCTATGAGGCACCTAGTTTCATAGTAGGTTCAAAAATGATTATATGGAAAATGGAGTTAGTTGATGCCTATGTTACTATGGGGGAAAATATATAATTTTTATTTATAAGAGGAACCATATAGTTCCTTGGGGCTTGTTATCAGATGTGTATGGAATATATGAGGTTTTAGAGTTAGTCGGGTAGGCATGAGGGTTTAGTGATTAGTGGGGATTGGTGATAGAATCTTGCCTCTCACACATGTTGGGGATCAAAATTTTGATGATTGATTAGAATATATATGGGTTTCATGAGTGAGATGAGTCATATGGTTATGGATATGGGGGGGGGGATAAAGTGGATTTACTCATAATTATTAGACTAGGACCTCTTATAGGGGAAGATAAGATGAGAACCAAGTCTGGATTGTGGGTATTATCAATATTATTGGGAATAGGGATGGAAATAAACTTACAATACCATAAAAATCAAATATAGTCATGGTCATGCCTAATATAAGGGATATTTTCCATTTAATAGACTCATTTGACATAAACACATCAATGTAGGCCTAGTTAATTTTCCCCTAATTCCATGAAATATGACCATGAAAAAAGGCTAATGTTTAAAAAAAATATCATGATAGGTTTCAAACTAGGTTTAATAGAACACACATAAGTGTACTTTTCCACTATACTAATATATCTATATATATATACATATATATCTATAATACCATATTAAATCATTTAGGTTTTAATTTTATAAATTTTATTATATACACCACATTGAAATAATATAAAATGAATGAAATTATAGTAAACACACAGGACTTGGAACATAACCCCCTAACACGCAATTCACCCAAAAAACCCTTACCACCCCATAACCAATGATGGTGAAAGTATAACCATATTTAACTGTTTCTGTAGCCCATCCATGAAAATGGTCTTCCTCTAAAAAGGCCATATCCCGTACGCTTGATCTCTATAGCATTGTTCATGGTTAATCATGATTATTGAGTCTATTCTCGATTTATTTGGACACATTTATCTACTGACCATGGACATTGATTATAGTTACAGGGGATACAAACAAGTTCTTCCTACAAATCAGGGATATACTATTTTGTAGATTCCATTCCTGAATAAAATTAATTTACCCATGACTTATTAGGGAAATGTTTTAGCCATAGTAAAACTTTTACCTTGGATATAAGACACATAATGAAATCATCATTTCTTGATCATGGATATATGATACCTATAAAAACAGTAAATTATGAATATATCTATAGAGACATACCAGTGATCTAACTTTATATTAGTGCTAGTTCATCATAGAATGGGATGGTCCCACTGATAGGGATCTAGTTTTGATAAAGAGGTAAACAGACCACTTATAGTTGATATTATGAAAGGGCTAACATGCCAAGTGGACTCCAAGGGTGTTTAATATAGCTTGGTTTTATTAAGAAGAGATAGTATGGGTTTGAGGGACCTTAGAAAAGACCAATCAAAATTATATTAGATTATATAAGTGTTCAAAATGATGTTACTGTGTAATTTAGTGGGTGTTGAGAGATAATGTTGGGTAAAAAAATGGATTCCAAGGTATATCTTGAGATGCAGAGTTGGGACATAGTGGAAAGTTTCTTGGCAATGAGATGTTGATATTTTGGGTTTCATTTAATTATAAAACCACTTTAATTATGATTTATAAGATATGAGATTTTGGGTGGTAGGACATTATTTCCCCATATGGTTTATATTTATGAGATTTTGAGTGGGTCACTCTTCCCCAATAGTGTTTTATATGAGATTTTGATGGGGAAACTCTACCCCTCAAGTGTATTTTTGGATATTTGAGTGTTTCCACCCATCCTAAAAATTTCATTATATGAATTATTTATTGGGGACACACTTCCCTCAAATATATATTTGATTTGGATGAGTATAATCTTCCTATATTTACATGATGTAAAATTACAAGTGGGTTTGCTCTACCCTGACTATGTATGAGATTATGGGTCGGTCTGCTATTCCCACTAAATTACATGGTATAAGAATCTCGGTGGACTATATTTCCATTGACAATATATAATATTTCAAGTGGGTCCACTCATATCATTTAGTTCATGATATGAGATCCATGTGGGGATGTTCTTCACCAAAAGTGTGCGATATGAGGTCTGGGTGGGTCCACTCTTCCACAAAATAGAAATATATGAGATTTCGAGTGGTACCACTCTTCACGATATTCTATATATATGGTTTTGAGTGGGGATTCCATTCCCCCAAATTTCATGATATAAAATTCTCGTTTTTTTTCATTCCCAATGAATTATATATGAGATTCAGGGGTAGGACTGTCTTCCCCCTCAATTTTTGTTTATATTAGATGATCCATGTGAGTTTTTGTTCCCTTGAGTGACAATATTTGTATATGATATTCTATGGTGGGTGACGTCTACACTAATGGTTGTGCAACATTCTTAGAGACATACATCATTGGCTGAAGTAGGTATGGTCGATCACGGTTGTCTCGGTCCAATACAAGGATTAATGGTGAATATTTTATTATGCTCTCATAATTTCTCTAATTTTTTCAATAAATTACACATTCATAAATAATATTTACCTTTTATACATAGTATATAGTCCTTTTCGGCATAATTTGTTTTACTCACACAATTTTCTTTTGACTATTTCACTTTACTACATGATCAGACATCATGATTGAATGTTTAGGTTTGGTAGAGGAATAGTGTTTCTTGATATACCTATATAGATTAGATGAGGTATCTATATAGAATATATGAAGTTTAGAGATGATCCTCAAGGATGTTAATAAAGAATCATTTGACCTTATTCATTCATTTATTCCGTATATTTGATCTGAATTGGGGAAAAATTGATTTGATTGATTGCATGTTTTCATTTCATTTTTTATTGTTGGATTATTGTTTATTGGTTTTTATATACTGTGATTATTATTTTAAATTTTTTAAGGTTGTTATATTAGTTTCTTCACTTTTTTTTGATGGTTTAGTCTTCCCATGGAAATACTTTAACAGCTTCAACAGACTTTTGTATATTATGTGGTGATCTTTAGGTGATGTCACACCCTAGTCGGGACATTGGTGAGTGGTATTACATTGGAGGTTTTAAATTTATTTAATAAATAATCCTTTCAATTTTCATATTATTTTTGATATGGTAGACAAGGACAAGAAATGTGTTAGAGCTGGTGATAGACTATATATTGGTATTTCATAAACCCTTTTCTAGTGGGTAGTCTACGTTAGAAGGGATACCCAATTACTATTATTGAATTTTAGTGTTATTTTTATGATATTTATTCAACTTGGATAAACATAGTATATTTTTTATGATTTTTGTTGTCTTTTAGACCATGGTATAAATATAATTCTGTAAACATACTATATTAATAACATATGATTCATTTGAATTTTTTTTGTATGAGATTAAAAACACTAATGACATTGGGTATAACTATTTAAATTGTAAAAAACAACTTCATGGTGTTTTTCTAACTAATATTTGGTGGTTTTCTACTAAATGGAACTAATAAAAATTTTCTCTTATGATAGGTCCCATAGAACGTGTAAAGGGTTATCTTTAAGGATGGATATACTATCATTATCTATAAGGGATGTGTTGTTAATAGTTATGGGTCAGAAAATGCATTTCATTACTTGATACTGGTTATGTCGAAGGATATATGTTTGATTACATAACTTGTTAGGAAAAACCAATATGATGTATTCCTGTAATTTTCTATTGGAATTTTACTTAACAAAACAATGTTTCTATTGTTTACTTGAAACATATAATCCTAGGGAGATGTAGTTATATGTATACATATGTAATTCTAGTATTAAAAGTTGTAGTAAGGTATATATATTCCCTATGAAGATTAATTATATAGTTTGGTTTATGTATTTTACACGTGATGCTTGTTATATATTTATGGGATCCCTAGAGTTGGTGTTTTGACAAGTGAGATTCCATGAGGATACATGGTATGGGAGAGGTATGACTATGAGATATAGATTGGTTTAGTTAGTGATTTCTCTAAGGATATGGATAACTATCCCCAGTAACGTAATCTTTGATTGGTTTTATCAAGGAAATATTAGTTTAATACATGGAACTACAAATTTTTGGGTAGTTTCCGAGTGATATTGTTGATTTTGAACCCAGATTCTATAATCTTGGATGGGTAGATCATGGATAAAAACATATTTGATTCGAAAAGATATCCATGTGGCAGTTGATCACATGTGTGGTCCAATCATGAGTTAGATTCCTTGGGATTTGTGGTACATAAATCATCGAGGAGTGCATTAGTTATATGCATTAGCTATGTTAGAGTAGGATGGTTTGTGGTTTAGGCATGTGTTTTTTTGGTTTTAGTGATGAACTCATAGGGTTGTGAGTCGGTTAGCGTGATTATGAGGTGTAGGATCATACACCTACTTGGTTTGGATGATATTGAGATAGTGCATGCAGGTTACACATGGTTCCCATTGGTTAGGAATCAGTTAGGAATTACATATGGCTCGAGGATAGATGGTTTATAAGAGACTCTTATGAACATGCTTTCCTAATGTAATGACTAGGTTAATATTTTTACCCATATATTAATATGTGACATCATGGATGGATCAATGGAAAATGGAATAAACATTCTAAGATTACTTGAAAGGGATTGATAATATATTGATCCTAGATTGGGGGGAGATACACACATGTGATTAGGTAACCCATTGAGTTTTTTCTTGTGGAGAAGTGTATTTGAATCCAGTAGTGTGGTTTGGGGGGTCACCTTTGGATGTGATAGTGTGTCGCACTCATTAGAAATTAAATTTTTGTGATTATTGAGGTTTATGTTCATGGTAAACTATGAACATTTTTTAATAAGTGTTTAGTGTTAGAGCTCAAATATGAGTGAGGTGATGATATACAATCACTACATGTGATAATTGATGGAGAATATTCCATTTAAAGTAGTGTTTGGTTTATTATAGAGATGATAAAGATACTATTATGGTGTGAATCACTATGAATCATAATGAATCATTATCATTTGAGTTTTATGGTGGTGGGCATGATAATATTTGGAATTTATTATTTGGTGATGTTTTGATGCCTCAAAAAAAATGGGTGAATTTGATCATGGTCTTGGTGTTGGTGACTATGAAGAGTGTAATCTTGGGTTTTTTATGTATAGTGCACCTAGAATTAATAGTTGTTTAGTGGATTTCTTTCTGAAATCATGGGGGTAGAATTTATTGGTGAATTGATGACTGAGATAGGTAATTATTGACAGATATAGGTCTACTAAGTCTTAGCATGGATGAGAAGTGGTATGTGGGACATGATTTATAATCTCTTGATGTTATGTGTAGTGAACTTCATATGAAATATAATCTTTGATCGTGTATAATGGTAAATTTTATTATCAAAAGTCATATTAGATTTCATAGGCTATTGTTATCTCAAAGAGTTGCTTTTAGATATCATTCTTATCATTTATTTTTTTAATGAAAAGTAAAGTGTCGTTACAAAAATACCGAGGAAAAGACCTGAGGTGGTCGGAAGTAGTGCAACCCGAGGGCATCCCCTATGATAAGATTAACCCCCTTAGACTTCTTGAGATTCATGTTATGGGAACATGACACCCCAGAACCTAGAACTACAAGAGATACCAAATAATATTCCACCTTATTTCCCTCACGCCACATGTACCTCAAAAGAGTTCTATTGCAATGAATATGGTGACACTTATTGATTGTGTAAATAATGGACCAAGGGGTGAGACATAGACCATATAATGAGTTGATAAGGGTCAAGGATCCATTATTGATGAATTTTTATAGTGAGGACTCCATGACCCATATGTCAGGATATGAAGGACCCTTATTTAGCAATGGATATTTGTATTAAAAGGAAGGTCACTACACAACTAAGGGAATTAGGATGTGGTTAGTACATTGTGTGTTTTTTGGATATGGAAATTTTCTTATTTATGAAAAACACTCTATGAAGGGGATGTATCACTATTTAGGTAATTTTTATGTATTTTTTTATTTCAAATTTATGTATTTTAATATGAAATTTTCTATGGAAAATGATGTTCACATCTGTTAGGAACAAAAGGGTCCTATACACCCTGAGTGGGGGGGGGGGTGAATAAAGCTATGAATATTCTATTTCCAAATTCATCTTATCCAATTTGATAATGACCTCTATATTATAAGTGTAAACATTATTTCTTTGATACTGTTAATGTTTATCTTATTCTTTCTTTGTATATATAAAAATGATGCTTTGGATAAAATGTAGGGAAACTAGTAGGAAGACAAAAAGCTTTTTACTTGGCTCACCCTCAGTAGGATATGTCCAAGGAGTATACAATGGTGATGTGCCATTGTACCAAATCCACTAAAGCTCACTGATTTTTTACGATGTTCAGGATATGTCACATCTATGACTAGGATCGCTACATTTACAATGTTTAGTGTCAGCTCAATACTTTACCACGAGTCACTCCTTATGTGTCTATATCTTGCTCACTGTCGGTGGAGAGGATCAACTTCTTCCTCTTCCATTTCTCACTTCCCTGGAAAGGATCTACTCATAGTTTAAATACTTGTAGGTCCCTCAATTATCTCTAATGAATCCATCTTCCTATCTATGTAGATGCTATATTGATGTTCCACATTCATCCACTGATGAATACAACATTACCATGGGTTTATTGGGAAATATTCCAAACTTTACATAGCCCTGGAATTACCAGAATTATTCTCAAGTCCTGGTGTGCTTCTCTATGCCTTGGTGCGCTACTCCAAGCCTGGAGTGAAAGTGTCACATTACCACTTGCGTGACACTACCTTCTCCAAATAATAACTTGGGAGACTCACACCCATTTACACCCAAACAAATATTGGAGTGCAACTATCAACTGGTGTGAAACTTCAAAATATCCATATACTTGCACGCCCACACCACCACTTGTGCAACCAAACCACCTTCACAACTGGAGCTCTAATTTTCTCAAAGTGTTGAACTCTATTTAAAATGAGGAGGGTTATCCCGCTATTTATATAAATTTTGGGTTCCATGAGTGCTAGTACACAATTCTCCTCTCTATGCACAAGTCCAGTCACCCTAGTCTATTTCTCCCTAGTAACCTTGCATGCCCAAACCACTACTTTGGATCCCCTCTTTCCTTTGTATCTTCTCTTTTTGTCCCATATCCACATCATTCATTCCTTTTTAGAGGTTCTTTAATCATTCATGGATTATTTACAACCATCCATTGAACAAGAAAAATCACCATTTAAACCCCATTTGTCAACAAATTTGCACATTATGGTCTATTTTTTCCAACAAACACAACACATAGGTCGTCTTTTTCAACAAACACAATCACCTAAAAAATGCTTCAATGATACATTGATGAATTTTTTCCCAACAACATCATTATCAATGAATTTTTGGTTCAATAAGTTTTTTCGTGATGGATAAGGGGAAGAACTTTAGGAAAGGGTCCTTTCATAATTGGGGTTATCACACCATGATGATGGTTCTTTTATAGAAGGTCCGTGTAATATAATGTATTTCCTTATGATTTTATGTAGAAAAAATTGAAACACCATGAGAGGATCTACTACAAAATGAAAGGCCCATTCCATGGAAGTAGGGATGTGAGGAGATCAAACTATAGGGGAGAATCTACATGCATATAAGTAGAGCATGAGGAACCACACCATTAAAATTTTAGGAAGTTACATGAAAATGTTAGGTTGGGTTTCCGTATTTTTTATTGGAACTGTCAAACCATAATATTTATGGCTATTCCACAATAGAAGAAGGTATGGGTGTCATGGAATCTATGTGGAGGGGTTGTCATGACATGACCTAGGAGGTTCACAGTGATAAGTCTCCCAAGGGATTTATTTTATAGAGCTATATTTACCTTTTTAATTTTTTTAAATGGGTTTAGGAATAATGAAGGGTGCATGAGGATCCCTTTTTAGCAGGACCATATCCTACTCATTCCTCTCCCTATCACTCAATGAATAGGGGTGATTTGGTTGAATTTTCTATTATGATTCAAGCTGATTTCTTTTATCAAAATTCCTATGTCCTTATTACTCTTCATATAATTCTGATTAGAGATGATTGTGGGAAGGTTTTTGACATTGATTACCTTACAACATAGTAGAATCAGACAAGATCTATGGGGTTTTTGATTAGCACATATGGAGGATGTCACAAAATGAGGAAAATATGTCATTTCTCAGTGTTTGGTTATAGGTATGTTTCCCTGTTATTTTTATGTGGTTTAACTTAATTGGAAAAACATTTTGAGTAATGGGGTGTTGAATTATTGGGATTTGGTTCATTAGTGTAATAAGTGTATACCATGGGAGTTTAGAAATCCATTTCATGATATTTTGTCATGTGGACATCACTTAGTGAGATTTAAATGATTAATAATTATTTAATAAAATTGAAAAATAATTATAAATTTTTATACTGGATTATTTTAGATATTATTTGTTATGATATGGGCACAGAATAGATAAGATCTTGGAAGAGGCTTCAAGAATCTTAGGTCATAATTGACAAACATAAAAGGAAATTAATAACTTCATATGTGGTTGGTGGTCCTTGAAATTTTATATACGGTTTATGATTTTGTTATATAGCATGTGATATGTGGTCTCAATTATGATGGGAGGTTAAACTCAAAAAAATAATAAGCTTAATTTTTTTATTAACCTCCCATGAAATGAATTGAGTGTCAAGGGCCATGATAAACCTTGAACACAAGCATAGTTCCTCAACAATTGATTGAAAATCTATTGATTTTATATAACATGATAAGAAACTAATAGACCCATATGGGTATAAAAATATAATGATACATGGTAGAACATTATGTAGGGTGGCCATGAGCCACGTAGGTTTAGATGATATGATTCAAATATGATATGGAAAATCGATTATATTGATGGCTATATGAACAAGGTGTGAAGATGTCAGTTAGATTTATGAGAAAATGAAGACTGGTCCATGTTATTTGAGATGGGATGTATATGTCCTAGAAAATGTTAAAATTATATTGGGGTATACATGAGGGTCATAACATCATTTTTGATGGGTGAGATGACCATGTGTCTCATGCTTGTCTAAGATAACTATTTTGAGGGTAGATTTTACTCTTGGTGAGTTCCAGGAGAGGGAAGAGTCCTTTTGGAAAAGACATGGTGGGACTGAAAAGATTTAATGTCATTTATTAGATTTAATGATATCCTAGGGAGATGTAAAATGAAGCCCAAGTGTCAGTCATGGGTACATCATTGAAAACTTGTAATGGGGATTCCAAGGGTCGTCATGCAGGATAGATCTAAATGATTTAAGGTGAGAGGGACTGAATTGTGATAATGATGTGGATAGACCTTTTTGAGTTTGTGACCAGGAAAAGGGGAAATAAGTTGATATGACATTGTGGGTGTTGAATAAAACATAGGTTCAATGAGAAGAGACTGACATTGGATATAAAATTTCTAGAGGAGGCTCATAAAATTGAAATAAAAATTCAAAAGGGTTTGATATAATGAAATTAGGATACTATAAAGGTATTGAGAGATAAGACTATGTTGATAGATTGATAGTGAGGTATTCCCTGATCCGTGAGAAACGTATTGTGTAAATATCATCCCAGGGATGAGCTAGTCAGATTATAGGGTTTAGGTTAATAGAAAACCCCTTCATAATTATGGAAAAGATATGTTATTCATGGGTGGAATGATAACACCCTCGATGTTATTTATTTATGAGTTTCCATATGGGACCACTGTTCTCTCTGGGTGTATGATATGATATTCAGGTGGTTTCACTATTCGCACACCTATGTGTATAATATGAGATCTATGTGGGGCCTTTTTTCCCTTATATTTCATGGAATGAGATCCTATATGTGATATCTCTTCCATCTGAATTTATATGCGATCCAAGTGAGGCCTCTCCCCCCCTACGTCCATGATATGAGAATGTGAATGAGGATTATCTTTACCACGATTATATGATGATATAATTTCAGTGGGTAATATCATTCCCATAACTATATATGAGATTATATATAGGGAAATTATTCACCACAAGTGTATGATATAAGATCTAGGAGGGGCTATTAATCCACCTAAGTTTACGATATGAGTTCTTAGTAGGACTTTTCTTTCCCCTAATTGTATGATATGTGATTCTAAGAGTTTCCTCTCTCCCAAGACAATATATAATATTCTGGGTGGGGCCACTACTTCCCTTGATTTTAGGATATGATATTTTTTGTGTTCACTTTCCACCTGATTTCAAACTATATTTGGAGGAGGTATTCACTCCCCATAAGTGTTATGTATATGAATTATCTTGGATGGTCATTCTTTCCCTGAGTGATCATATATGTAAATAAGATTTAGGGGTGGGTGTTATCCTCTACTATAGTTGTGTGACATGATTAAATATATATGGTATTGACTAATGTTGGTATGGACAATATCAATAGTCCTTATAGACCCCGAGGATTGATAATGGATATTTTATAACATATCTATATTATATTTACTTTTCTGATCATATCACATGAGACTACATTATCTTTACTAGTTATGTTAAGGAAAATATTTTTGGTTTCTAACTGAGGTTTACTCCCAACTATCTATGGTACCAATGTAACATTGGTACTCGATCATACCTCATAATCACAGGTTCATGTTTGGAAGATACCCAATGTTACATGTACAGACTGGATTTTCAGATGGAGTTAAAAAACAAGACATGGGTATAGTAGTAGATCCTACATTTATAATAGTATTAATTTATGTTTTATATTCAACTGACCTAGTGGTATATTACTTTATATATATGAAAATATTCTTGGATTTCATTATATATCTTTTTATATACTTGTTTGCTTATTTTTTTGATACTATAACTACATTTATAGAATGTTATTTATTATTTCCTCTGGTTTCTTCACTAAAATATTGTGGTATAGTCTCCCCATAATAATACTGTATACACTCGCTACTAGTCAGTAGCCATTGCCTTATAGAGAGGCCCGCTCAAGGTCACATAACACCCTAGTCGAGTAATTACTGGGTGACCTCATTCCAAGGGAATTAAAATATTATTGTTATTTCCATAATCCTTGTTTATTTAACAATAGATTTTTAAATTAATTGGTATATTTGGATTTTATTTGGGACATGAAAACATTGTTTTTTAAAATATATAGAATTTTCTTTATGTTAAAACATGCTAGTAATATTTTAATGTTTTTATCATGTTCTTTAAGTTGAATTTAGAAATTCAGGTTGGTAAAATCTCATGTGAAAATATTTATAAATTGGAATCAATTGGACCAACCTAAGAAATTGTTAATAAACCCCTAATGAATGTTTCATGGTGGTATCATATCATGTGTATTGATGAGAGAAATTGTGTTTAGATTAGATAGTCTTGTTTTTTCCCTAAGAATGGATCATCAAGACTTAGAGTGGATTAATTAATTTGAAAATATTTACGTTAATGCATACCATCCACTATTAAGTTAATTTTGTGTCTTATTAGAAAATGGGAGAGAGAATAAAATGGTCAAAGAACATATGGAAATGAATTTTTGTTTTTATTATTTATAAAAAAATCAATGGGGTATATTTCTTAACATACATGGTATTTATTGTATTTATTTTCAAAGAATATAAAGGTAATATTCATTGTGTCTATATGTGTTGGCGTAACCTTCATGGAAGTCTCATATAGTTCCCATATTTTTTGATTATATGAATTTTACAGTTCCCCTAAAAGGTTTAATTATCTATGATAAATTATTAATATTCTTGTGAGGGTTGATGAATTTCATTGAAACATCGATGTTAAGTGATTTTCATCAATTATTTTTATAGAAAAAATAACATGAATATGTTTCTATTGGATGTTTTTTGATATCTATGTACTAATGGAAAAACTATATAAAACTTTTTCCTTTTAATTTTACAAGGATAATTTATTTGAGAATAATTTATAAGGTGGAGTTCTATGGGGTGTTAATTTTATTTTATTATAAATATATATTAAGAAGTAATTGAAGGTAGTTTTAAAATACCAATCAATGTATTTTTATGTGAAGGTACAATTCTCATAATAAAATTTACTTGGATGATTAAATGATGTATGCAGAATAAAATATTTATTAAAGTTGTGGTATTTTGTTGAAATATTTCTATGAAATATATCTATGAAATATTTATATTCTATATTAATGATTTTAATTTCTCTAGAGTTAATTTAATATAAGTTATATTTTTTTATTATATTATTTTGAGTGGTTGTAGAGGGAATATGGTGATTTGAATATGTTATGTTCTTTATTGAAGAAATATAGATCTTCTTTGTGAAAGAATGAAAATTGAAAAGTCATGATCAATTAATAGGAATTTTCTATGTTTTATAAAAATTGTATAAATTTCAGAATATTTTAATATATTCATAATAATTAGGGATACTCTATTCCAAATATATAAAATTTCTCATTCTTGATCTTTTTTATAAGACCTACATAAATTTTATTAGATGTTCTTCTTGAGAATATTGTAAGACATACCGTTAGTTCATAAATACTCCAATGTTTTCATTATACATTGGGATTATTTAATAACACTTTATGGAAAATTTAAGACTTATAATATAGATAAAAATACTTATTTAAAAATATGAAAGGCACATAAAATGGTTGAAATTCAGAAATTATATAAGTATTATAGGGGTTTCATAAGAACCTTTGACCATTTAATGAGACTTATCTAAGTACATACTCATATATTTACAAATGATGTCTTAATGAGAGATATGGAATTTCATAATACTCTTCTGTTGGATTTTTTTTGAAATTAATTCAACATAAGAATTTTTTTTGATCAGTAATCATCAAAAATGTTAAGTGTTTGGTTTTATAAGATGTGATATCAGAAGATAAACTAGATGATGTTTCACTCTTCTAAAATTTTCAAAATATAATTGTTTGTTACTATTCCATGATTCAAGTTGTTATTTTTGACTAATTCATGAATGAAAAATCCATTCCATGAATAGGAATGTCACATCGTGATTGTTATGATAATAAGGAAAGTTGGGATTGGCTCACACCATGAGATGGTGAGTTTTACCATGAGGTTATATGCATACAAACATGAATTCCCATGTGTATAAAATTCAAATGTATAAATATTTTTTGTATGAGTGTGTTTCTATTTTTTAATAAAATGTGAAAAATAAACCTTGAGATTATTAAAATGTTAAATTATGATTTGAAATCACCATATATAAAATCCTATATTGGGATATATGATAAATTAAAAGAATTTATGGTGGTGAAAATGAATGGGACTTCCATATTTAAATTTGGAAACTATTTCGAAAAAAATTTATATAAGGGTTATATATAATTTAACGTTAATAAACAATTAATAAGAAAAAATATTCTGTAATTTTTTAAAAATCCATGTTAGCTGGGTAAAAAATTTGTGACATAACTGATACATTATAATATTAATGACCTTGAAGTATTACAAATTGTGAGAGATCCAACCCTATGATCAAGATTCACATTCTATGTGTTGAATAATTTAAGAGAGCCAATTTTTTTAAAGCATCAACCCTATAAATTAATGTAGAATAATAATAGAAATTGAGATACTCAAATATGATATCTTGATCATTATTCTAGATATAGATAAATTTTGGGAAATGCATCCATTAATACCCATAAATTGTATGTCCCAAAAAAGATAAGAGGTGATAATTTAGATTTATTCACATTGAATAAGGTTATCATATCCATTTTATTTAGAAGATACATGATGAAACCACTGGTGATATACTTTACAGTTATACAATTAAATAATTATCCTAAGAAATAGAAAGGAAGTGCTTGAATATTACGTAGATTTTTCCTAGAATATATGCATAATAATATTCCCTAACATTATATATTCCTGATAATAAAATTGGATCTATGTGTGAGTGCGATAAAAACCCTATATACATTAGGGCTATAGTCATCTGTATTATATTTAGACCTCATTAACAAAAACTTATTCCATTTATTGTGTTTATTAATGTTTATATCACACGCATGAAGATTAGAAGTGTGTAGAGGTAAGAGAGGTAAATCCACCCACTAAATAATTATTGACATGAATACGGGTGATGCTGTAATTGGTTAATTAGTTACCAACACAGATACACCCTCCCTATTAGTAATTTACATAACCTAAATGATCCTAAAAAAACCATTTTGGAAATAAATTATGTGTAATTTCTCTGATGTTATTCTTTAAAAGAAGAATAGAATAAAATTTATCTTATCACCCTCTAAATGTCATTTATTTTTAATGATTTGATAAATGTTTTATTTATAGGGAACATCCATTAGAAAGAATTATGTGCATTATATTTCACTTACATTATTTTCATATCCCCACATCACATAATATAGATAATTTTTGGTTTAAAAACTAACTCTACATTTTCATTGAAAATTTCTTCAATTTTTTGAATTTTATTTTCATCCACCTTTTGAAAAAAAAATTCCTCGAAATTGTTTTCATAGGACTCATCTTTTCTGGTTCACAAATTGATATTGTATTCTCTTTAAAATTGATATTCTATTTCCCTAGATTATTTGGAAACATCATTTAAATAATCATCCACATAAAAGAATCCCACAAAATAAATCCTTTTTAGTTTTATAAAACATTTCATAAATATACTAATTCGCGAATCTTCTGTGTTAAAATCATTCATTTTATGTAGATTTTATATACAACTTATCTAAAAAACACTAGTTTTTTCTAAACATTATCCTTTTATCATAAATTAAATTTATAATTAGAATATAGACTCATAAATAGCTTCCTCTTTAAAAAATATTTAGAATTTTCAAAATATGAAATCAAATGAATCTTTTACATATAGACATCCATATTATTCAAGAAATTATAGACGATATTCCTTAGTTGTATCTGTAACAACATTTGAAGTATAGTTTCTACAACTCATCATTTTCCATTCTCCAAAACAATTAATATTTACTGATGTACATGAAATACATCCATTAATCCTTTTACTTCATAAATATTAAATCAACATTTTATCATTCAAATATCATATGATCTATGTATATTATTTAATGGATCATTTACACAAAATATTAATAACCCATGAAACGTTTTTTCATTCATTCACTATATATTATAAAATAAAAACTAAGTCCTTGTTATATAGAAAAATAAAGGTGTCACTTTTTTTCTCTCAACTAGTGCTTCAATGTGCACAACTTCAATTATCTTCCATGACCATCCAAAAATTCCATTCCAAAATATTTATATGTCATTAATTTATATATCTCAATAAAAATTTATTTTATTTCCATCCTTAAAATTTAAATCAATATTTCCAATATATATTATTAAAAAAATCTATAAAATGAACATTTTGTTTAAAAAACCCTCTTCTGAATTTATTGGAAATACTATAAAATTTATTTTGTATTCAGTATAATCACTAAATTTATCCTCTCCCCCTTTTTAAATAAAAAAATAGGGTTTGTTGATCTAAATTTTATTTTTAAAAACTCTCCTTTATAAAAAAATTTATATGAGATGTCATATATACTATACTCCCCATTTTTTGGAGAACATATTGCTCCAAATATTTTTATGTATTACATAGAAGTTTTATTTTGGAAAAACAATTCTCATCCACCTATAAAAACATATAAGGAGTGTATGTTCTCAACATTTTTCATTCACTTATTTTCTAACTCATTTAATAGCATTAGTTTATTTACACAATTCTTGACACTATCAAACATTTGAGATATTACCTTTAAAAACATTGAAATTTTTTAAATTCTGAAAAATCATCTTAAAAACATGAAAAATTATATTGTTTTGTGCCCATAAATCCTTTATGTTCACCTAAAAAATTATTTATTGAACTTCTAAGACTCTCTCTACTAGTGGATATGCGTATTTTTACTTAATATTTGATTCTAGTTGTTGAATAAATAAAATTATGGTTTTCACCTTTGAAGTCCCAAACCATTTTCTGTTATCAGCTATACTCAACTAAAACATTTTTAGTGAGTGAACTTACCACATAGTAATGAGTCATTAAAAAATCCATCATTCCTACTAAATCAAAAATCATTATAGGAAACTAGTTTTAAATAAAAAACATGAAAGGTATATTTTTCAGTCATGTTATTCATAATCATATACATCAATGAAACCAAAAATTTAAATTCCCATAAAAAATTACTCTTCTAATCTCAAACAGTCTCACATTAAAACACTAATGAAGAATCAAACAACTATAAATTGTTTTATTTATACCACTAGTTGAAATTATTTATAACTTTTGTTCATGATAATGATGAAATACCATAGGATATGTATGATATTTATAATATAATTGGGGTTATTATTTTATATATGAGACTAATCATCCTTTAGTTTCTCCTCACCAACCCCCCTTGAATGTATTTATTTATTTAATCCATGTATGGGATTATTTTTACCATGGGAAAAAATATGTTGATTTGTTTCTAGAAATTTTTTGTTTCCATGAAAATAATTAACTAATACCACTTAATTAGTAATATAAAAAATTAAACATGTAGAAGTAAATTCTTATACTTATTTCTCTAATGTAAGACCCCAATATTTTTTTTTGAAATATTTTTTTCTCGATTTAATTATTATTTTTTTCATTTTTAATTTTACACCACATTAAATATAGATACATTTATATAAAATCACTATATTTTGATTGATCTAAATAGAATATAAATATACTATTTCACTACACACATCCCAATGTTATGATTTTGCTATATGTAACACAATCTTTGCCTAAAAAACATACAACTCTATGTATAGCATGAGTTATATGAAAAATTGATTGATACTAAAACACTTCATATTATTAAAATATTATTAAATAATATAAAATATTAAACTAGATGTTGGAATTGTGGTTATGAATAAGATAAATTAAATTATGAAAATATAGTTTACACATGAATATAAGAATAATTCTTTAGCGACTAATTAACTATAAATTAATGAATTTTTTTACATATGGGAAATAATTTACAAGGAAATGTTTTTTATAAATAAATTAAACCACATTTGGTGAATGATTTTAATTAAATTAATATGGAATACATTTAATTATATATTTAACATTCATCCTATGAGTTTCCCGTAATAGATATGAGATCAAATCCAAAATTACCCTTAAAAAATTTGTTCCTCGAGAAAGATGTTCTATCACCTTCTTAGAGCAGACTCATTTAAAAATAGAGTTTTGAAACATTTATATTTTTTATCAAATATAATTCCATTTGGAAATAAGAATATTAAAATTATCTTATTTTTAATTTTTGGTATTTTTTAAAGAAGATTTTATTTTTTGACGAGTAACAAATAATATTAAATTTTAATTGAAAATTTATTTTTTCATATAATTTTTTTATATAGATCAATTGTATTTTTTATTTTTTTAAATAATATTTATATCCATTATAAATATATGTATCCAATTTAGATCATTTAAATCAATTTCATATAGATATGTAATATAAAAACATGTCATGATTTTTAACATTTCATCTTTAAAAACCTACTTTCTCGTTGCATCGGCTGGATTCCTTTTAAATTAAAATTTTCCACTTTTGTCATTCAAACTTGAAAAAATGGATTAAATATATAGAATAAGAAAAATTTATAATGTCTATTATGTTCAATTTATTTTTTTCCAAAAATATTAGTGAAATAAATTAAAATTAATTACAGTGATTAAAGTAAATATGGGTTTACCTGGTAATTAAAATTTAATCTCATGGGGCCCAATGGCCTAGAACCTTGTCCAAAACCCATTGGATAGAAATTTTTAGGTCGTATCATATCTTGGATTGAAAATATTTCATTATTGGAGGAATATGATTTTATAGAGACCTCCCAATAGTATTTATCTTTTTAGTATTTACGAGAATTCCACTCCTCCTCCACTATAAAAGTACACTCACCCCTTCACTTATTCACATCAATAATGCCTTTTTGATCAACCAAACCCTGACCGAATAAGATATAAAATTCACTATTTTTATTCTAGATGACTAATTTTTGGATGAAATAAAACCCTATAATCCATTTAGTCCAAAATAAAAGGAGTTACCTGAAGAAGAGGACATATCCTTCAATGAGAATTTTTTTTATTTCTCTCTTAACCCCATAAATTATTGTTATATCATGATTATTGAATAACCTAAGAATTTCAAATATATGTTTATTTTATTATGATATTGTTTATACCAAAATCTTTATAACCATACATCAAATGGTATACACAATCATCGTTCGTGTGTACGTCGAACTATCATCTTGGGATCTAATGTGGTTCGTACTTCCATCACCACCTCTAAACGCTGTGAATTATGATATATTTATCATTTATATAATATATATATAATATTTAGGATGTAATTATGGTTATATAATTATTATATAATATGTACCTTCCATATTTCCATTTTTGTAAGAATACGATAACATTGTTTGTTGATGTGTGGACGAATGCCACCTCAAAGTGATATAATTCATTAACGCTTTACATGGTATGTATTAAGGAAATGTTTCATAAAAATATGTGATATATATGATGTATAAATTACATTTACATGATAATATATCTATAAGAACTGTCACACCCCGACCGATGCATTATCTTAATTTAATTATTTTTGGGTCTTTCTTTGAGTTGCGGTTTCAATCGATTGTAATTTAAAAGGGATTTGAGATCTTATATGGGTATGTGCCCATACGTGCGACCGTGCATAGCACCCAATCATTTTTGGATGATTTATTATTATTAAATGAGTTATTATTTGGGCGAGTGACGTTGCACACGACCCTGTGCACGTAGCCATACTTGACTTGAGTTTTTGCGTTTTGAAGATAAATGAGTGTTTTGGCTTGTTAGTGTCTGGCACATGGGCAAGGAATGGGTGGAGATCCATGGCTTCATCAGATGTTTGTGCAGCCTACCTGGTGTATAGGTAATCAATTTATTAAAGAGTTCAATAATACTTTAAACTTAAAATAAAATATAAAAAATGATTAATTAATTTAATATTTTTTTTATTATTGTTATTATTATTGGGGATTTTTCTTCTTCTTATTTTTATCATTTTAGTTAATATATTAATTAGTGAGATAATATTAAATTATTACAATGGTTGAAAAATTATCAACATGTTACTTTTTATGTTATTTTTATTATTATTAATCTTGTTAAGATTTTAATTAGTTAATAATTATAATTATTATTTTTAATTTATTGTTATATGTTTATTTGGTTTTTTTCCTTTATTTTATTTTATTTTTATTTTTATTTTTTTCTATCTTATTTTTTCTCTATTTTCTATCCTCTATTTCTTTCCCCACTCTCTCCCGCACAGACCCTCTTCCTCCCCCCTGTTTTGCGCAACACGCCTCTTCCCCCCCTAAACCCCATGTCGGCCCTTCACTCTGCCTCTTCTCCGGAAAACTACATCGACGTGTCCCCTCTCCTCCACTTCTCTCCCAGCGCACTGAGTGCCGTCTCCCTCCACCTATTCGTCGGACCACCCCCCTCAACTGCTGGCCTCCTTCGGCGCATGGGACCATCACCGCATAACCCTATCCCTCATCAAGAACCAACTTCCCCTTCCAAATGGATGTTGCATGCATTACCCCCCATAAACCATTGAGCTGTGACCCTCCTCTCCCTCTCTAAAAAACTATAACTGCCATCCTCCTTGCCGAACAACCTTGGCCGCACCACCTTCTTATTCCAAAGAGTCCAGCCGGCATGAATTCTTCTGGCACCCTACATCTTGCTCGGACAGCTCCTCAAACCCTTGACATAGGTGCGATATACCTCTATTGTTAAATCATTCGACTTGTTTAAGTTATGGTTAGGGGTTTTGGTTTGTCTTTGGGTTCAATTTTTGTTAAATCAGATTGATGTTTTGATGATAGAGTTCATTTGAGTGGTTTGCGGTGAATTTAGTGCGAGATTAGAGTTTTCGCAGCATTTTGTGAAGTTTTTCTACATTCGAGGTAGATGGTTTAACGCTTAATTATCTTTTGATTAATTTATTTTCATGTTTGGTTAATTTGGCATATTATTTGATTATTTTGTGTAGTGAAAAGTTTCTCTCTTCTGAAAATTGATTTGCATTTGAATGGTTTGGTGGCATGTTTATTTTATCTATGCGCTTTCCACTGAAAACACATATATGGTAGTTACAAATTTTTAGATTGCACGGTAACTTTTTTAATCTGTGCAGTTGGTGCGAAGTATGTTTTTGACATGGATTTGAGTGAATTTTTTCAAAAAAAAATATGGTTCTTGTGTGGGTTAAAGGGTGACTCCATGTTACTTCTTTAAAATTGTTTCATAAAATTTTATATTTTGTCTTGATAAATTGTGTAGTTTGTGCAAAGGCCTCTGACATGTGGTGTAATGTTTTTTTTTCAGACTAATTGAGTGGTGCAGGTCACATTCTAAACATGTATGTGAGTGCGTGCAGTGTTGGAATGTGTTTTAGACTTATAAATAGTCACTTTTGAGTGTGTAAAACCTTGTGGCACCATTTTTCTACTGTTTTATAAACTTCTTTTAAATTGTTTATTAGATTATGTCAATGGTTTGAGACGTGTTAGGAAAATGTTTTAGTGGGATTTTTATTTCAAATGCTCCTTGTGTGTGCCAATGGTTGTGTTTGTGTGTGTAGTGTCTTGCTTGATTTGAGTTTATGGTTATGACTTGTGACAGGAACTCTGAGCTACTTGAGCACAAACGGGAATCCTGGGTACTAGGTGGGTGGACTAGGACTAGTTTTCTAGTGATTCAGAAGTGGCATCAGCCCGGTTTCACATAGCTAGATTGACGACTACTACACTAACTAAACTATAGGATGATGTTAGAGACCACTAGGTTATGGATGTGTTTCCCTACTAGTGACTCATGCACAAGAACATATATTATTGTGTTCCTATACTATTGCTCATAGATATGCGATGTTCTGGGTCCCACTTATTGCTAGTATCATTAGGGCCTCTCCCATATGTTGTGATCCTCTTTTTCTTGCGCTAACCGTCAGCACATGGTGTGATGTTGAAATTTACATGAAAGTGTGTGTGTGTGTGTGTGTGTTAAATTAAGTTGTTTTCCATTTAGAGTAGTTTTAACTTAACAAATCTTTTCATTAAAATTATTTAAGCACTTGATTATTTTTATTCCGTTAAGTTGAAAATGTATTTTTCATTTAATAATTATGCGTGGAACCGTTTCTCGGTGGCATCTTTCTGGGATTTTAGCTCAAACCCTACATACACCTTTGGGTGTATGATAATTTTATTTCTTTTTTAATTCCAGGTTGATGCATTGTGCTTAGCATTGGTGGTTCAGGTTTTTAGTGGAATCCTCTTGTTGCTTTGGTGGTCGGGGCTTAGGGATGTGACTCCTCATGTCGCACAGAGGTTTGTGTTTGTGTTTTGGTTTCTTTTGATGTATTCTCTTTTGGTTATTTAGTTTATGTTTTAGACTTTAAATCTAGAGTTGGTATAAGTTTCTGTTTGGTTTTCAGTTTTTAGTTTCAGTTTAATCAGCTTGTTGTCTGTTTTATATTTATTCATCCTGGTAAATCATTCCCAAGTATATTTTTGATACCAGAGCACTTGTGCCAGCTCGTTGGGATCGGGAATGCCCTTCAGGTCTTTCCACGGACCGGGTCGGGTGCCAGGTCAAATGGTGACCCGACATGGTTTGTGACAAAATGGTATCCGAGGCGGTCTTTGTCCTTGTTATTTGGGATGTCAGGTAGATCATAGATAGGACTGTCTGTACTAGAATTGTAGGTGTGGGAAGAGCGTCGCAAAATCTTGCTCGTTCCAATCCTCGAGTAGCCAGGGGTAGTACGGGAGTTCAGTTTTTTGGGATTTTCTATTTTTTGATGGTGGGTGACAGTAGGAGTAAACCAGTACTATGCATGGTCTCACATGGAGTAGCGACCCATGTGATGCCCGAGAGTACGGTTCAACACTCCAAGTGGTTGTAGCTTGCCTAGGGAGTGGTTTGCTAAACCACGTAGCTAGGTTAGGCACGACCACTAGATCCCCATCTAGGTGCTTTAATGTTTGTGATGTCTTGATTCCATTTTGAGGATTGGAGCAGAAGTGTTTTCCTTTAAAAAGGGAAGAATACTTTGGTGTTTCTCTTATTATATTTTGGCATGTGTCTGGCATGATCTTTTTTTTGGGTGCTTTTCTCTTAAACCTTGTTTCTGGAATTTTATGTTGATTTGTTGAAGTTTAATTTCAAAAGGGTGTCTTGGGACATTTTAAATTTAAGTAGGTTGTTTTATAAATTGAAAGCATTTTGAAAATTTGTCTTCAATATTTGAAATGATTTTTGAAAAAAATCATTTTTGAAATATTTAGAATGTTTTATTTTTGAAAGTGGAAGAACCTTACTTTTCCCAGTGGTATTCCTATGGATACTCACATGGGCACGTGGAAGTGATAAATAGATAGTTTGTGGATTGTATGGATGGGTTCCTAGGTGGCACAAAAATGAAAATCTGTGAGGCATCCAGGAATATCAGTGGTGAGTGGCTATTTTTAAAGGCTGCATCTTGTTTCCAGAAAAGTGGAATTTTCTCAAAAAGGGGTTTTTGTGCATAAATGGTTTGGGAATTTGAAAATGGTTTTGAGTCCGAAGAAAAAGAGATGCGTTCAAAAAGGTTGTTGGGTTTTATTGTACCCTGTTTGGTTTCTCAATTGGGTGTTTTTATTTAAGAATTAATTGATGTTTTATATTGGAATTATTGGTTTTGTGTCTGGAATATGGGTATCTTTTTGGTGAGATTCTTGATTTTGTGGTTTTTTGGTTTTGTGTTTCTTGTTTGGATATGCCTCCTAGAAAGGTCCCATGGGTTTCCAATAGGTCTCTCGGTTCTTGACTCAGCCCAGATTCCTAGTGGAGTGGTGGAGTTGGGTTCTTCTCGGTTGTGTCTACTGTTTGAGGACATCGAGGTCGGTTAGATATCGTTGAATTCTTTGGGAGTGTTTTATGTATATCTTGTTTTAGAGGAACTCCAAAATTTGTGTGGGTGTAAGTTGTATCGAGTATGTCTAGACGAGCGGGACTAAACCAGTGAATGGTGATCGTTCCATTTTTGTTGCGAATGGGGATGTCGTGAGTGATCCTCAAGACTAGCCTCATTCCACTGTTGTACCAAAGAATTTAAAGGTGGTAGAAAGTGGTGGATTTCATAGGCATTCGACCAATGAAAAGGAGTAGATGGAGGTGTGTTGACCTTTTGAAAAGCTTGATTCATGTCCCTAATAGGTTGTGCAGAACAATTAGGTTAAATCTCATAATTGTTTTTGGTCATGTTCATATTGTGGTACGTTAATCTTCCTCATCTGATGATGAGTTTGAACTAAAGGGACTTGGACTTGGAGTTCCCCTTCCATCTGTTTGGGTCGTGAGTTTAGCGGACCACTAAATTTCCTATCTCTTGGGTGGTAAGTCACGCGCTCTATGTTGTTCCTAGCAATTCTTAGTTTTCGAGTTGACGAAGTGGACGCATGGGGAACGAGGAGAAGTATGTAGGAGGCTTTTCCATTTGAGGAAGTTACAGTCAAAGGTGGTAAAATTATGACCGCGAGGCGGTTGGTTATTCAGACGTCATGGCCCCAGCCATAGGTCTCAGGGTGAACCTTGCGCTCAGTCAAAACTCGTCGCACGTGGTGCGAGTTTGGTCCGACTTAAGTCCATAGTGACTGATGGTGAGAATGTAAATTCCCTTATTATGGTATTGCCTATGAAGGATTCATTTTTGTTGTGATGGGTATGGAGGCCATGTATCCTTGTGGCAGTCTTAGTTTGTGGGAGTTCCTCATGGGCCTTAAAGAGGTTCGGAAAATCCGTATTCTTGTAATGCTGACGAGCATGCTTTGTGAACATTCTTGTGGTCAGTTATGGATCAGAATTGTACTCTTCTTAGAGATTCTCATGTCTTGTGGAGTTGACGTGCACCTATCTGGTTCGACTTCTAGTTAGGGGTTTTTGGTATCAAAATCATCTCATATGGCATATTTTTGTCCACTATAGGAATAATCAGCGTAGCTTGGCCAGTGTGGTGGGTTCACGATGAAGTGTTTCGTCACTATTGGTTAAATTAAACTAGGAATTCCCACGCGGGTTTCATGGTTTTAGGAAATTCTAAAATGGTGGGGAGACCTTGTGGGGGTCTCACTGATGTTCCCTCTTGTGTTGGTTAAACATAGGGGACTACAAGGGTCAAGCTAGTGTTAGAGGTTGTATGAGTTGTGAGATGTTTTTGTTTGATGAACCAATGTTTGACAAGAACCCTAATATGGTGGGGATACCACCATAGGACGGGCTTGTGGAAGACTCTGTTTTCAAAGTCCACTTGTTGGAGAAACCCCTTGATTCTGCTCCGCCGGACCTCAACCTTGCTAATTGGTTTGCTCAGACAGTGGGTTGCTGGATGTTTGTTCTTGGAAATCTCAAGCTACCCTTGTAATACCCGAGTTAGGGGTTGGGGTGTTCCATGTTTTAGTTGTGTTTGGAGGTTATTTCCTTGTTGTTGGTTATTTTTTATAGTGTTTTGGGCATTGAGTTCTTTGAAGTTTCAGGTCATGGGTGTTTTGAATGCCAAATCTTCACGTGATTGAGATTTGTTTTAGGTATCTTCACAGTCTCCATTGGAATCCTTGGTTGACCTAGTATTTTGGGACATTCTGGGGGTAGAAAGTGTCATGTTGGGGATAATTTTCACACCCCGACCAATGTGTTATCTTAATTTAATTATTTTTGGGTCTTTCATTGAGTTGCGGTTTGAATCGATTATAATTTAAAAGGTATTTGAGATCTTATTTGGGTATGTGCCCATACTCACAACCTTGCATAACACCCAATCATTTTTTGGATGATGTCTTATCATTAAATGTTTTATTATTTGGGTGCACAACCTTTCACACGACTCCATTCACGTAGCCATACCCGACATGAGTTTTTGTGTTTTGATGATAAATGAGTGTTTTGGTTTGGTAGTGTCCGATGCATGGGAATGGAACGGGCGGAGCTGCATGGCTTCGTCAGATGTTCATGCGACCTACCCAATGCGTGGGTAATCAATTTATTATCGAACTGAATATTACATTAAATGAAAATTCAAATATGAAAAATGATTATTTAATTTAAGAGTTGTTTTAATATAATTATTATTATTATTTTGGATTCTTCTTCTTCTTATTTTTATCATTTTAGTTAATATTTTAATTTGTTAGATAATATTAAATTATTACAATGATTGAAAAATTATCAGCATGTTACTTTTTAGGTTATTGCTATTATTATTAATATTATTAAGACTTTAATTAGGTAATAATAATAATAATAATTTTTTTAATTTATTGTTATAATTTTTTTTGGTTTTTAATTTTTTAAATTTTTAAATTTTTTTAATTTTGATTTTTTTTCTTTCTTATTTTTCTCTCACTTTTATCACATATTTTTCTTTCCCCACTCTCTCCCGCGCGGACCCACATCCTCCATTCTTTTTTCCTCGGGATGCCTCTTCCCCCCCCCCAAACCCTAGGCTGACCCTCTGCTCTGGCTCTTCTCCGGAAAACTACACCGACACATCCCCACTCCTCCACTTCTCTCCCAGCGCGCCGAGCCCCGGATCCCACCACCACTTCGCCGGACAACCCACCTCATCCACGGGCATCCTTCGGTGCATGGGACCACCACCGCACAACCCTCTTCCGCGCCAGAACTGCCTTCCCCCTTCCTAATGGATGCCGCACACAACACCCCCTTGAACCATTGAGTCGTGACCCTCCTCTCTCTCTATGAAAAACTAGAACCTCCCTCCTCCTTATTGGACAACCTTGGCCGCACCCCCCTTCTTATTCTGACGAGTCCAGCCGGCACGACGCCTTCCAGAACCCTGTATCCTGCTCAGACAGCTCCTCATACCCTTTCCATTGGTGTGATATACCACAATTGTTAATTCTATCAATTTTTCTTAAGTTTTGGTTAGGTGTATTGGTTTGGATTTTAGTTCAATTTTTGTGAAATCAGTTTGATGTTTTGATGCTAGAGTTCAATTGAGTTGTTTGCGGAGAATCTGGTGCATGCTTGGAGTTTGCACATCATGTTGCAAAGTTTCTCTACATTCGAGGTATGTGGTTCCACACTTAATTATGGTTTGATTAATTGATTTTCAAGTTTGTTTAATTTGGAATATTATTTAATTATTTTGTGTAGTGTGAAGTCTCTCTCTTCAGAAAATTTATTTTCATTTGAATGGTTTTGTGGCTTGTTTATTTTATCTGTGCACTTTCCAATGAAAACCCATATTTCATAGTTACAAATTTTTATATTGCACGGTTACCTATTTAATCTATGAAGTTGGTGAAAAGTATGTTTTTGACATGGTGTTGAGTGAATTTGGTCGTAAAAGATGGTTCTGTGTGGGTTAAAGGGTGACTCTAAGTTACTGCTTTAGAATTGTTTCATAAAAGTTTATATTTTTTCTTCATAAATTGTGTAGTTTTTGCAAAGGTGTCTGACATGTGGTGTAAGGTTTCTCTTCAGACTGATTGAGTGGTGCATGTCACATTTTAAACTTGTATTTGAGTGCATGCGATGTTGGAACGTGTTTTGGACTTTTAAATAGCCACTTTTGTGTGTGTAAAACCATATGGCACCCTTTTTCTATTTTTTTATAAACTTCATTTAAATGGTTCATTAGATTATGTCAATGGTGTGAGATGTGTTCGGAAAATGTTTTAGTGGGTGTAGAATATCAAATGATTCTTTTGTGTGCAAATGGTTATGTTGGCGTGTGTAGTGTATTTCTTGATTTGAGTGTATGGTTATGACTTGTGACAAGAAATATATTCTAATTGAGCACAAATGGGAATCCTGGGTACTAGTGGTCGGACTAAGACTAGTGTGTTGGTGATTCGGAAGTGGAATCAGCCCGGTTTCACTTAGCTGGATTGACGACTACCACACTAACTTAACTTTTGTATGATGTTGGAGACCACTAGGTTAGGTATGTGCTTCCCTACCAATGGCTCGTGCATGAGAATGTATATTATTGTGTTCTTATATTATTGATCATCGATAAACGATGTTCTAGGGTCCCACTTCTCGCTAGTATCTTTAGGGCCTCTCCCATGTATTGTGCTCGTTTTTTGTTTACGCTCACCGTCATCACATGATGTGACGTTGAAATTACCAAGAAAGTGTGTGTGTGTGTGTGTAAAATTAAGTTGTTATCCATTTAGAGTAGTTTTTCCCTTTAAAAAATTTCTTTAAAATTATTTAAGCACTTGTTTATTTTTATTTTGTTAAATTGAAAATGAATTTGTCATTTCATAATTATGCGTGGAACCTTTTCTCGGTGGCATCTTACTGGGATTTTAGCGCACACCCTGCATACACATTTGGGTGTATGTATATTATGTTTCTTTTTTCTTTCCAGGATGAGGAATCAGGCTTACCACTATTGGTTTGGGTTGCCAGTGGAAACCTCATGTATTTTTTATGTTCGGGGCTTAAGGATGCGACTCCTCATATCGCACAGAGTTATGTGTTGGAGTTTTGGATTCCATTGATGTATTCTCTTTTGGGTTTTTAGTTAAAGTTATAGATTTTAAATTTGGACGTGGTATAAGGGTCTGTTTGGTTGTCAGTTTTTAGTTTCAATTTATTCAGCTTGTTTTCTGTTTTATATTTATTCATCTGGGTAAATCATTCCTAGGTTTATTTTTGATACTTGTGCACTTGTGCCAGCCCGTGGGGATCGAGAATGCCCTTCGGGTATTGTCGCAGACCGGGTTGGGTGTGAGGTCGAATGGCGAACAAGCCTGGTTCGTGATAATAAAGTATATAAACATATACATTTCATGTAATTTTACTTCATTGAATATGATAAGAAAATGGAAACAACGTTCATGGATACATACGACCTATTATCTCCATGAATGGTGTTTTTTATTTTATACATTTAACTATTATGAATCATTATAAAAACATATATAATTAATATATATGATATTTATATAATGTTTTACATTATTTATATAATGAAATCATGATCAATGTAAGAGGAACAAAAATAAGAAGTCAGAACATATATGAAAAACAAAGCGGTTTTTACCTAAAACTTAACTTTAACAAAGAATTGTTACAAAACAGGGAATATAAAGTCTTTATAAAATAATATATTATATAATATATATGAATATTTTTATGTGTTAGACATATAATAATCATTTATTTATTATACAAGAGGTTTGAAAAGGTGTGATGAGAGTCTGAACTTAAGGTAAAGGGATTTCTAGTCTCACTTTTTATCTTTACAAGTCTTATAAGATATTTAAGACTCATTTATTCTTTGTAGTGTATATAATACCATATTAAATTTTGAACCATTAATTTAATTTATTTAATTATATCCATATTTTCAATTTATTTTAGTCTTACATGCTTCAATTCATTCTTATGTTACTCACTTAGTAATGGATTTTCATCTCACTTTTGTTTTTCATAAGAAACAAGCCATTTTCACCACCTTTTTATTGAATACGGTGTGTATACATCTCATGAATGTATTTTATGATTCTTATACTAAGAATTATTTTGATTTATATTTCCATTTTAGGATATATATTTCTTGGTGTTTATAGTTAATTGTTACCAAAGTGGTAAGGGAATTTTGTCACCATTTTACTTCTTTAGGACACATGTTATGTCGTCAACCTATATTATTTTATGAGGTGTATTCAAATATCAATTGACATTTTATAACATGAAATTAATTTTTTCATGATTTTTTAAGATTCATTAAATTTTATTTTCTCAGTAGGTTTATGATTTAACATTACAATAGTGGTATGATTTTATTTCTATAATGTCATCATTTGTCAGGTTTTTTATTATTATGCTTCCATTAATGAAATATTATGGTCTATAACTCTATATTTATCATTAATTTTATTATAGACTTGTTATTTATGATATATCTAATTAATGGTATAATTTTTATAGTTGTTGGTACTTTGAATAATTAATAAAACATTATTATGAAAATATGACCTTATTTTTGTCTTTAGTCAAAACTGTATGTTGTTGACAAACCATGTTTTAGTTTTTTTAAAAAATTTAAATGATTAATTCAGATAATATTCATGGAAAATTATTTTAAATATATTTTTTAAAAAAATTGTTTTGAATGGTTTTTGAATATTCCATAATATGTTTTCAAATTATTCTTCAATGGAAAAGGTTTTAAAATATTTTATGTTTTAAAAGGTGATTTTTAAAGATTGGGTTTTTTTCATAAGAACTAATCTAAGTGGTATTTCAAAATAAATATACATATAAGATTAAATACTTTGATTTATATTATGATTTACTTGGGATATTATACAAGGAAACCATGGAAATTTTCTCTTTTATTGATTTATGCTTTGATGATATGATTATTATTGAAACCATTCATTTTCCATGGGATAATAACATTTAAAAGAGATTGAAATGAATCCCTTTTATTTTTCATGGGTAATAATGTTTTGAAAGAATAATTGGTTTTATTAGTTTATATGAAAATAAGAAATCTCGTTTCTCATTATTCATTTTTTGGTTCATGAACATTGCATATACAATGTGGTATCCCATATTGCGTTGGGTAAGTCCGTTATAGATGAAATTAGTGTATCCTAGATAGTGTAGGGTAATACCATTATAACTTGACTTTGTGTAGAAGGTTCTCCAATTAATTAGTAAAATATTTATAAATCATTATATAATTATGGTATATAATTTGATGGGATTGATCCAATATGGGAAGAAGCTGTAACTTGATCCACTATGATGAAAGGGCTTTCACTAGGGATGGTGGTGTGTCCCATCCAGGAGGTGTCATTGCCTAAGTAAGAACATGATTACAAGTTCACAATTTTATGAATAAGCCTAATTATATGGTCACAATGTTATATGTGGGAATGGTTTATTATTTATAAGTTTATATGGGGGATTCATTTCTTGTCCTAAACTGAACGAGAGAATCTTTTTTTTCTATACATGTTCATAATTTTATTAGATGATGATTATGTCACACGTATATGTATTATGCCTATGTTATTATACCATATTTTATGATATTTTATTTCCTTATTATTACATTTTTATTAACTTCCATTCCTTTTTAAATGACTTAATATTATAATATCTTACATGAAGGGTATGGTATTAAAATGTTTTGATCATTCCCTCATACCATTATAGTAATGTAATGCTTTCGTATCTCTTTTATTTACCCTTAATGAGCATCTAATATCACCCTTTATTATATTTCCTTTCCCTATGTTATGAATAATGGTTGTAAGTAGGAGTATTAAATGTAAAGATATTTCTGGGTAACATTTAAGATCTTTAACAAAGTTAGAAGATAGTGTTTGACGTTTCCAAAGACACTAAACTATTAAAAACCTTGGAGAGTTACATATATAATGTTCTGAATATTCACCTAAAATGTTGTAATATCCGTGTATTTTAAGCTTGCATCTCTATACCAAAATCCATAAACTCATTATTTATGTGGCCAATTCCATATAATAAATATCTTGATATCACTTATTTTTCTCAAATGGTGACTTGATACCATTGGAACATTAAAATATTGTTTTGAACCACTATTTACTCTCGATCATGCTAAAAATTCTATGTTCTTATTCATTAAAACATGAATTAGTCTGATTATGTTATAATTTGGTTTCTAAAAAAAATTATTTATGGAAAATTAGGTCCTTGAAACATGTTATCATTATGAAAAAACTTGATACCAATTCATAACTTCATTTACCACAGATCCACTTATTTTATTTGTCTCTTTTAAGTGCATTCAAAATTTAATCTAGAATAACCATATATTATTTTAGTGAAACCATGTATTATAATTTTTGAAAATTTTAACCCATTGATCATATCTCCCTCTTAATAATTTACCACTCCCAAAAATTTTGTTGCTTGGGGAGAGGGGTACCTTCAACATCCTCACGAAGAGGAGTGTGGTTGGTCACTATAAACCAATAATTTTCTTCCAAAATTCTTATAATACATTTTATTGGTTATTTTTATATGAAACTATTTGTTTAAAAATTATTATAGATACATATATTTTTCTAGGATTTCATCTCCAATGTGAGACTCATCCAACTTGTGTATGTTTCTTATTTTAATGCCATATTGATTCATATTTCCTAATGCTTCCTTTGCTCTAGGAGATATCTTACACCAATATTCACCTCTATATTTATTGAATCACTTATGGAAACATTAAGGAAGTACACTTTTCCATATTCCTTAATGTCCACAATAACAACCTCATACTTATTTTTCAATTTTGAGTCTTTATTCAAGTGCACATCATTTTTTCTGACCACTAGAAAATCCTCCTTCTTTCTCTTCAACACATTCTTTATTTCTATACAAGAGGAATTATTTGAGTATAATAATATTTTTATATGGTGAATATTTCATTTACCTATATAATAATCCTAAAAAATAGTAATTTTTTATCTATAATATTTGATTTATTTAATTTTTAAATTTCCATTGGATTTTTATTGGAAAATATGAATTTGTTATGACACATTCAACTCCTTTATGGATGTCATTTATTTCCATTATTCCCTAGATACTATGTATAAAACATATATCATTAAAAAACATCGTGTTTACATTTCCTAGGGGATATATTGAAGTGGAAGTATTTACTCAACCTTCAATACAATATTCTTTAAGAAAACCAATAATGGTATCCCTCAACCTTCCATAGTAGTAAAAGTTCATTTCTAGCATATTCTGAGAGACATATCTTCTATATTTTTTAATTGAAATAATTTATTAGTTAATTTGGATTATGAAAATTATATAATTCACTTTTTATTCCTACATAATGGGAATCTCTAGCTTCTCCTTTACCATTTAGGATTTGAGATTTGATATAATCTTCTTGATATTCTCATATTGATTCTATAAATATACAACCATATCCTTTAATCTATCTCACAAATCATTTATATATTTTCTTATATAATCATTTTGTGTCTTTAGGGAAATTTTTCTATATTGCATCTCTTCCTCTATAACTATAACAATTTTTATTTCTTGTTTGAGTTTTTCAAGCAAGTCATCTTGTCTTTTCAATATTCTACCCATATTCATTATTTCATAATTCACCATAACCTATAATATATTCATTAATTAATTATCCATGGAAATATAAGAAAATAAATTCACAATACACATTATTAATGATTTATATTTAACCTACATTCTCAAATGAGGATTTGATTATGTCTTGATCACAACATGAATATTCAATAGACTGATGAATAATATCATGTTCCACACCATAATTGGAATCCAAACTTATATCAGCCAGGATAAGAGAGTCTAAAGTCATTGGACTATTTATCTAATTTATCCTTGTGTGTTATTTTAATATAATTATGTTTAAGAAAATTTTGAAGAATATATCTCTTTATTATCAACTTTAATTATTTATACACATATCACCTCCAAGGACTTCCACAACTCAAAGTCCACAAGAAAATGAGAATATTTATTGCATACATATTTGAAAAATGATATTTCCAATTTTTTTATCTCTTTATTTATTATTCATTATCTATAATTATTCATATTATCATCTCAATGTTGGAAATATGTGACCTTATTTTCATAAGGATGAAAAAATATAATCATTTCTTTCAACCAAATATTGAAATGAACTCCTCTGAAAAATGGAGTATACACTATTGATTACATTTTATCAAATAATCCAAAATATATTCAATGGATAAAAACTATATTAGAAACATATGTCATCGATACAACTTTTCATATCTTAAGAATGACTAAGCGGTGTGAATTAAGGTGTTCCCAAATTAAGATTTTTTCGTTTACTTATTTGTTCTTATTTAAGGACCTTATTTTATAGTTAGTGAGAGAAACATTCAATATTTTAATCCATATAATATTATCATTAAATTTAAAATAATAAATTAGAAAGTAAATACCTCCCAAAAAACAATGATTTCACAGGGACCACTACAATGGGACAAATCGAAGGATTACACACTGATGATGTGTCATGATTAAAAAAACACTATGATTTACTAGTTTTATGAACAAAATGTTTTTATCCCGGTCACTATATACTAGGATCACTACAATTACATGTTTACAGGTTTAACTACTCTACAGTCAAGCGTAACAGCTTCTTCTTTATCTCTACAAACTAATTTCATTAAATATTGATGAGTTTATATAATTGATGTTTAATTCATTATCAGAGTATAATGTATGATTGCACTATATCTTCATATCCAAGCATATTCTGTGATAATATGTATTTTTAGGCTTATTATCCTCTATGTCATGATGGTATTTATAACACAATGTGATCCATGAGTCTTCATCGTCTATAATATCACTAAATAATTAATTACATTCATTTTTGGATAATAATGACTCATGATATTTATCATATTGCAATCATATCTTTAGTGTCCAACTGTTTTGGTGTAGCTAAACCTTTGTCCAGTATTTTTTATTAAATTAAACTTGATTTTATAGTACTACTCAATCCTCCTCTTTTGAAAATATACTTCGTGGAGATATTTTTTTGAAAATACATTATGATATTTCCTTCATGAAATTGATTTTCAATATGTCCTTCATGAACTAATTCACGGAACTATACATTTTTATGAATCCTTTGTAGTTTTTACCATTTAAAATTTCCTTCATGAGATTCCTGTTGTGAAAAATCATTGTAGCACTTCATGTTGGTGTGACTCCTTTGTTGTTCATCCCATTTTGAACTTACATCATGGTTTTCTCCTGGAAAAAAACATTCAAATCTAAGTCGTATTTATATAATTCCCTTACAGTTACTCCAATATGAAACATTTCACTATTATATTTCAGGAAATTATTCTATGGATATATATTACATAGAATTATATTAGGGTTATCTAATTACTAACAAATACATTAATCTTTCTCTTATATACTATCAAGTCACTATGATTTTATATTGACTTAATTATTAGAGTACTTATAGGAAAAGTCCCCAGAACAACTATCTATTTATAGGGTTATGATTAATACCTTTACATATCCCTAATTTTTATACGATCTATATTTTGTATTTCAGAAACAAGTTATATATTTTCAATAAAAATATTACCAATTTATATTAAATCGAATTCATCCTTATTTCATAATACATTATTCTTTTTTGAGTTTACATAAAAATAAAATTTAATAGTTCAATAACTACTATAATATCCTCTTCAAAAAATATTCCTCTTTTATTAAGGTCTTTTTTCTGGAATCACCAAAAACCTCTTCTATATAATACAATTCAACAATATATGACCCTTCTAGTTTGTGTATAATGTTTCAATAAAATATTTATTCATGAGACTTATATGAAAAATCACCCCATTTACTCAATAATTTCATTTCAACAGCTCCATTTATCTTTAAAAGTTTTCCAAACATCATCATTTTCTTGGAAATTTCAATTATGTTAACAATATAGAATCCAACGAATGTTTCTTCATAACATCAGATTTATAGTTTTCTCAATATGATATAAAGTTGAACATGATGTTATGGAATTCCATTTTATTAAAAAATTTCCAAAAAAAATTTCGTGAATATATAGTCAATATCCACTAAATTAATACTTCGAGATATTCTGTCTTCCAGAAACAATACAGTTTTTATTCTTATTTTTTTAGGCACATAATAATTCAACTGATATTTTTTCCATCTGATATATAAATTCATTATATTATCATTTAAATAATTTTAATTCCATGAATTCCATATTATAATTATTATTCACAATAATATAATATTCAAAAATATACTATTTTATTCTTTCACCTTATCCCCTCAAACAAATATCAAGTCCTTAGTATATGAAAATATCAAGGAATCTCTTTACATCACACTATAAGTGATTCCATTTGAACTGCTTCACTGATCATTAATGAACATATAAAAACAAATGTGCCAAATAATCCATTATAATGAACTTTTTATATCACAATCACCATAATTTATAATAAAATCTTTATAATTTTTATCAACATTTATAATATTTTCAATCAAAAAATTCAATACAAAACCTATTGTTTGGACATGAAAAATATACATTTTATATCGTATTTTATGTAATATAAATGAATTTATTCCTATAAACACCTACCTGACATTTTTTTAAATTTCATTTTGCAAACTCGATTAGGTATGTCAGAAAATATCATCCCTTATTGAACATTCCATTCAATTCATGATAACTCGCATTAGGTTTCAAATATCATTATTGGTTTTCCAAAAAACACATTCCTAGAATTTAAAATTAATGTTTAATATATGACATTAAATTTTTATCCACTTTTATTGTAAACATAGATGATTGACCATGACATCTCATTACTAGATCATCTATGCTCAAAATTAGGAGAAATTGGGCTAAACATTTATTGAACTAAATTGCTGAGTTAGAGTATTTCCAATGATGATTCCTTAATGAATTCAACATCCATATCATGCTATAAATGAAATATGTAGTATCCGTACGTCATTAGTATCCTCAATCACATTGATTATATGAGCTGAGAATATGTTTTTTATTTTTCATTTATGTAATTTGAAAAATCAATCAAATCATTTAATTCTTCTCATAAGAATATTTATTCATTTATTTAACAATTTCAAACTGTAGTTACTCTTGTCAGGGTTTGTTTGAACAAATTTATTTTCTCCATTCTTAAGAATTACTATTAAATTTGGTTCTATTCTAACATATTTCATACATTATGATTATTTTTTATTTAGTATTTATGTTAATGTAATGTTATATGATGATAATAATGATAGAATATATCTACAAACAAATATTTTAATTGTTGATTATCATGTTTTACATTTATTTAATATATTTTTTAAATGTATTACCATTAAAATTATTACCCCTTTTAAATCCATCAAAAACAATAGTGGGACAAGATCAATATTCCACTATAAATTACACCAGATGAGCATGTAAATAAGTCAATTCTATATCTAGTAGACAACTATTTCGAGTATATTATATATGACTCTTGTATAGTTGAGTGAATATCTCTTTATCCAATCCATTATATAGAAAAACTCGACACTGTTCAATTGGTATCCTTATGATGGGTTTCCTAGATAGGTTTAACATAATTATAATAGTGTAATTTTATTTCAAAACAATTCTAGTTACCCATTTTCACCATTCTTTAAATATGATAATCTATGGGAACCCTGATTTGGTAGACATACCTACTTGAATGAACATGATCATTGAATTCATTTCCATGTTAAGGAATGTAAAACATAGTATTATTAAGGTGATTTAATATCAATATCTCATCTCTTATATTTTATTTACATGTATTTTTTCTTCCATTGATTTAGTTTGGAATCTAATTCCTTCCATCGTATCAATACGTTCAAACCATACTGATATGTAACTCTTTTCAAAACTCACATCTTTTGTTTTTAAGTCAAATTAAAAGCCAATTATAATAATAAAAATATAGATACATACCATGAATAAGGTAAAAAACTCTATTATGTAAAGTATTAGAATCATAAGAAATAAAAAAATCCCTACAAGAGTAAGAATGGGAGAAAATTGTTAACCCCCACTTTTCTATGTAAGGAACATGCCTCCAAGCCGGTGAGATATCCAACCTAAAGTCACTCTACCAAAAGATACCTTAAAAAAAGAGACCTCAATCCCCTAATAATTCAAATACCCAATACATAAACTATCATGAATGGTTAAATTCATGTTCATTATGTAATATAAACTAAATTAAAGGAAAATAAAAATAAAATGATTTATCATACCAATCACACAACTCGCTATACACATTTATTTTAATTTATTGAAACATTTTAACGATTTAAAATAAATAAAAAAATCCCTATCTAATTTAAAAAATTATATTCATGAATAAAGTAGAGAATAAAATAAATAAACAAAATAATCCATATATGTAAACATGAGATGAACTATCTGTATGCAATTCAAAAAATAAGAAATTATAATCAATTTATATATAGTATAATATAAATTCATTAATATTATACTTTATAATATATTTACATTAAATATATTATGTTAAATGAAATATTAAAATTTTATATTTTAAGTCCACTATGTAAATTATTTACATATTTTGGATATAAAATATTTAATTTTATTTAAACATTGATCATATCAATTATCAAAACATATTTTAATATCATTTACTTAATTTATCAATGATTTCCCTTTTCATTTGAACAATTCAAATTAAATAATTTTAAATATTTCATAATTTTAAATATAAAAGCCTTTATATTTTTTACTATTTTTTAATTTGTAACCATATTATAAATTGAACCTATAATTTCTATATAAACACATTATATCCAAACTAAATGACATGCCAGATAAATTCAAACCTATTTAATATTACATTTTAATATTATGGATATTGATTTATTAAATGTTTGATAAAAATATAAAAAATAACTAATAATATTTTGTAATTAATTAATTTATAAAAATTATATATATTAAATAAAATCCCAAAATATATTTTATATTAATTTATATTTTTTTTAATTTTAACTCAACAATTTATAATTGAAAATTCAGAAATATAAAACATATTTTTATATTATATTCAATGATATATCTACATCATAAATAATTATTAACATGCTATGATGTATGAAAAACCCTACCACTATCAATTGTATTTTATGTTTTATAATACCACTCAACAAAATCAGTACTAAAAATTATCATTTTTTAGATAAAACATGGTGTACATTGTTATCAAAAATTATGACAAGCTGCCTTATAATATAAAACTCTTTGTTCATTGGGATTCAATGTTTTATGAAATGTACTATATCATATATATAATCAGTTGATCTCTTTTGAAAACATGAAGTGGTGTTTTACCTGTCTAGAATATCTTATATCAAACGATTTGATATATATAAAATTAAAAAATTTGACCAGAGTCACAGGATCGGAAAACCATTATTGTATATAGATACCCAAACAAAGATAATAACAAAAAACATTACAATAACACCCACAATTATAATTTTATAATGTTTTATATAATAATAACTACAATATCACCAAGATAGCCTCTTTACATCATATCAAACATGATTTTAATCATCATGAATCATGACAGATCTCTGATAAAATCAGATGTATCAAAGATTGATTAAAACATAGTCAATATAGAGGAAGAAAATAGAATCCCTAAATATAGAGATCTCTATATGTGAAATATAAAACCATTAAATTTAAAAATCAAGAACAATCTATGTGTGCTACAAAAATGATTACCACTCCCACTTTCTTCCATCATGAGATTGATGAAGATCTACAAGAGGCAGTGAAAAGGATCCCTCCTTCTTGGTGTATCCACTAGGTTATATGAATCACCCAATGTATGGGAATTATTCTCCTCACAAACACAATATTATATAATAATTTCTATAATAATGTATTAGATAAATAAAAATAACTGAGAGGAATTGAAAATAATAGAAAGAATTACTATATAAAAATCACCATATTAATGTTGTAAACCTCCTTATATAATAACCAATGATGTTACGTAATCACTTTGTTCATTTAATCATATGTTATTTAATATTTAAGTAAACTCCTCCTATTTATAAAATTTTATAGTGATTTAGATGATAGACCAGAACATTTCATCTTTAAAACATTTAACATTATGATTTGTTTATAGGGAAGATTTTTTGAAAGCTAACAATTAACATTTGACCACTTAGGTTAATCATTGGAATAATTTGAATCATAAAATAAGATCCACTTACCTACTATGTTATGATGTTATACGCTAGGATAAGGTAAATGAAGAAACATGATATCAATATCTTCAAGCATTAGGGGGTTCCCATTAATGGAAATATAATGAGGTACCCCTGACCCACTCTCCCAAAATTGATACTATAAATACAAAAAATTTACACTCCATCATTGATACACATCCATAATTACAATATAATCTAGTATTTTCAATGAAATTACCTTTTTTTGTTTCGAGTTTTGAGAATTATGACATATATTTAAACTTGAATAACCAAGGTTAATCATATCAAATAGATTTTTTTTGGAATTATATAATTATTCAACAACTAACCATCAGAATTTAAAAGAAATCATTAACAAAATATATTCTTTTAGAAAAATTTGAAATATTCATTTTCTTTATAACATCATTAAATAGGAACATAAAATAATTATGATCTCAGATTCTCAATAAGAGAAAACAACAAGAAACATTTTTCAATGATCATAAGTGATTTAATGAAAATAATATGGGAATAATTATGATACATAATAAATTTGCACCAAATAAATAATAGATCATAAATCATGGAATTGGACTTTGAATAACATAATACATGAAAAGAATAGTCTAAAAACTTGCTTCAATAAGTATGAAACATGAGAGTATAATATAGACATGAGAATAAGAATAAAACTATGAAATATTTATAATATGAAACATATATTATAATATTTAAAATTACTTTCATGATACACACCTATAGTGTCCACCCATATGATAAACTAAAGCATACTCATGAATAATTTATCTTAGAAGATATAAAAATTTAACCAATGCCTTGGCGGGAGATATATGAACCCACCATTCATCATCCAAACATATGAGTTCCATTAAAAATCAATTATAATAAACCAAAATAAATAAAATGGATTTATTACACATTTTAAATGGAATCATATAGGGATAAAATTCATAATTCAATTAATAAAATTGATAAAAAAATAAATTTAAATGGGGATCCAAATATATTTTGTATCTTTATATGTAAATACCCTTAAATAAAGATAATAAAGAATATGGTATTTATAAAATATAGATAAAAGGTATATAATTAAATTGTTAATTTATGGCATCAATATATTTATGACATCTATGTGGACACCCTTCATTTGTAGAAATTAAATATACAGTTCCCACAAAGGAAAAAATTTGGAATAAAAATTATTTTTATACAATAAAGATGATTACTAAAGATATAGGTATTGAAATATCATTCTTAAAAAAAGAATGATAATATATAATCTATCCAGATAAACTATTTGGATGGTAACATTTTAATAATATCCTCAATAAACAATATGGTGTGTCAATAGATGTGGGTTTAGATGAATAAAATTTTGTAAGATAATTGGGAAAAATTAATTTGGAAATAAGAAATATCCACGACTTTTTTGAAAAAATTTATTTAGATAGAAATATTATATAAATACAATATAATAATATTTCTTTTATAAATCAATAAAATATTACAAATTATGTTTCATAGAAAAAAAATAATGCAGAAAGGCATGTTCACATGATAATATTTACAAAGAGAATATTTCTAAAGGTTAATGAAAATGACCACAATAAAAACCTAAAAATGTATTTTAAACTTTTTAAATAATATAAATTACATGGAATATTTATTAAACAGTTATTGATGTATAGATAATATAATTTTAAAAATAATCCAATGAATTTGAACATGAAAAAGGGAGATTCCTGGAATAAATGAAGGGGTGGGATTGGTTTCAATTAAAAATAACACTTCAGGTAAAATTTGTGTCAAGGGGAAATAAAAATATGAGGGAACATATAAAAATTGATGAAAAATTAAGGAAAAAGTTGAGAGGTTTTGTAAATAATATTAATTCCCTGAATGAGATATCATTAAAAAACGTTATTTGAATTAAATAAAATTTGAAACAAAAACCATTTAATTTGAGTAACACTATATTAAAAATCATTTAATCAAAAAGTGTTTGAAATCAGAATTAAAATACCTTGAGTAAAATAAAATTTATGATATAATAAAAAAAATGAAATATATATATATATCAAATAAAAGAAAATTGGTGCGTACCCAAATCACACCCTAAGAACTAGGAATTGAAACCAAGAAATCCTTACAAGAAGCATTATATTTTAGGTAATAGTAATTTGATAATGAGTTTAGAAGGAAGAATTTTAAAAAAAATATAAATAGATGAATTACATTATATGTAATCATTAGGTTGAATAAATCAAACAGGTAACAATATAGTTTAATAATAAATATTTTAACTCAATGAACGGAAATTGAGTTAGAAAAACCATCATAAACATGTTGTCTTTTACATCGAAGTACATTTAAATAAATAACAAGATATGGATTTAAAAACCCAAATAATTAAATAAATATAATAAAATACATCCATTTTCATGAAATCAAAACATATTATATATGTCATAGTTCCTAGTAATAATATGTCTCGTGAAACAAAAATTTGACATTAAACGCTTACCTTGTTCCTACTTTGATATGTGTGTGAACATAAATTATTGGATAATAAAAGTTAGTTTTCTCAGAAATTTATTAATAAACTTATTCATCTATATTTTATATTCTCTGTTTTATCAATTATAAAATTCTATTTATTTATATTATAGTTTTTTCTTATGTTATCTACTAATGTTTATTTGGTCAATTTTCTCCAAAAGTATTTATATATATTAAAAATGGATAATGGAGTTTCAAATTGATTGATAATATCTATATTTTAATTGTTATTTTTATTTTATTATTTCATAATTACTAAATTCATATATTTATATTGGTTTTTAAAATGTACTACAAGTATGAAAGGTAAACATAAATTTTTCGTTTTCCATATAAATTTACCATAATACATTATTGTAAATATATCTTATAAAATGTCTAATAATATATATAAAAAACCATAAAAATTGCTTAATTAATAATTATTATATAATATCATCATAATTATATTTCTATAGTAACATGTGATAGAACTATATAGCATCCTTCATGTGGGTGGTTAAACCGACGAAAAAAGGAACATGCTATAATTAATGGATACATACGATTATAGGGAAATATAGTTATAATATAATTGTTACAGAAGTATAATGAATATATTTCTATTTTATTAAGAAAGATAATCATATTTCAAAATAGTTTTATAAATCATAAAATACATGATGAAAAAAAATAAAAACATCACTCTCATAAAGAATTTTGTCCCCACGTACATAAATAAAACATTTTCATTTTCACATAGAATTGGAGGAAGGTATAAAATGGATTATAATTTAAGAGAATTAGTAATTTTATAATTATTATAAAATTTTATTAATTTTACTTTTTATACTTTCCATGATATGTATTAAATAATCAAATTACACATAGTCCATAGAGTTGGTTGTCTACACCTACAGATGACAACATTATTTTCCAAATAATTAGAGGTTTTGAAATTAAATAATAATTTTTTATTTAGGAATCAAAAATATATTTTATATATTTTATTTATTCATCATTTGTACAATTTTTACCAGTTGTGAGAGTGATTATAAAAAATAGAAGATGTTCATTCGTGGAAGTGATAGACAGCACATATTTAATATCAATGTTTCTTTTTTTTCTTAATGGGTGGAAATAAATAAATATGGGTTTCTAATTTAATATAATAAAACCATGACATATTATTTTTACTCATCTCCTTTTATTAAGGTGGTTAGATATTTTTTATAACTGAAATAAAATGATCAAGAAGAAATACGTATGCCAAGATCCATATTTTTGTCTTAAAAATTTCATTATAAAAGGAGGCCATAAGAAAAATAAATCTCAAAAGTTTCCTAATAATGTTGATTAGGGTTATAGAAGGAAAAATCCATACTGTTTTAGAAATAAATTCCAATATTGTGGTGTAACATGATGTAGTGGGAAGATCAAATTTTATAGGTGATGTGGAGAAAAATGTTGGAAGCACACTTTATATATTCTATAATATAAAGTTACTATTCAAGGGTAAAAAGTTCAAAAACCAAAAAGGAGAGAATTTAGGTCAGTTTTAGTTAATCTAGATCCCAAAAATACATTTTTTAACATTTGTTTTACAATTTTTTAGTTATTTTATCTTGGTAAATAAGTTTTACCATTTTTAATTTTACCAAGGTATTTAAATTATGTCCTCAGTAGTTAATTATAATTTCTAAAGTTAAAATTGATATTTTATTTAAATTTGAATCTTATGATTGCAAATTTTAATAAAATTTTATAAAATAACATTTTATGGGTTTGAAATGTTATGATTAAAATGAACACATAACCGTAAAATTTGGTTTTTAAGAAAAAAATGTTTTAAGATAAACATTTATGTGTAGGATACAATTATCAACATTTTTTATTTTAAATATTTAAATTTTTTTATCATAATTCTATTTAATAAAAAATTAATGTTACATAAATAATTTTTAAATAAATTAAAAGGACAACAACTATTTTTATTAGAATTAATAATAATAATATTTTTTTTATAAGGTTAATAAAAGTTTCTAAAATTCTAAAAAATATATTTTAAATTAATAAATTTATTCGTTTATTCAATTAATATTATTTATAAAATTATTGGCCTTTATTATACACTTATATGGGAATAAAATCATCATTTTATAGAAAAAATCTATTTTTCATTATTAATTTAAAAAGCAGTTATCTACGAAAAATTATAGATGTTCATACTATGTGAATTTTGATATGAGGAATTTAAAAAATGATGTTTATTTTATAAATTTAAATTCTATAATTGTAAAAAAAATTAACGAAAATTAAAAAATATAATGAAAACCACTTTCATTGAAAAATTAACATTGTATACATTTGGATTCTTTTTTATTATTTCTTAATAATTCCCATTCTGTGGAATGATAATTTATTTGTATATAAATATCATATATTTTCTTTTATAATTGGTAAATTTTTTATTATGATACAATATACAATATTTTTAAAATATATTTGGGAAATAATAATTAAATCACATTTATTATTAATCTTATAAATAAATGCATATTTAGTTGAAAAATATCCTCATATTTAGTAGAAGTTTTATTTTACATATATTTTTTTAATATTTTCTATATATTTGGACACAAATAATCTTACCTTAGTGGTGAAATTTAAAAAAAATTCAACATAATTTGTTTTTAGAGGAAATATTATATAGTGAAATTTTTTAACATTACTTATGAAATGTCTCATTATACTTATAACATATTTTATATTATATAGATTTCATATAAAATGATATAGCTAATATGTAATCATTTAAAAAAATTTGGGTATATATCCTTTAATTAGGATACCATATATCCCTTATCTAGCATGTTATTCTTCATTTTACTACTGAAATTTTTGTATGTCTTTATAGGGTTTTATATAGATTATTCAAGAAGAGTATAGTGGAATCATCTTGATTGATGTCGATTTTTTATATAGACTATTAATGAGGTTTTAGAAATGTATATTATTTCCATCATTTTTAGTTTAAATTTTTGTTTTCCTTTATGAAGATACAATTAGGTTTTTGAAATTGTTTTGCAAAATTAGTATTTTAATCAGTGTTGTGATTTGAATATTTTCTATAGCTCAGGTGCATGGGTACATCGGGATAAGAAAATTCACCATAGATCATGGATTATATATTTCAATTCATTCAAATGAGTTTATTATTGAGTATATAAATATTGCAAATTGGATTTGAATGATTTTATAGTAATTTTTTGATTTTTTTGGGATGATATAAAATCTTTGGAGTGTATTGGTAGATCATATTATCTTGGGAAAACATGTATATTTTTTATTAAGGTATGATACCATTACATTTCTGAGTCTGTTTCTTATATGGTGGTTTATTATGTGTCACCATTATTGTTTCTCACCAATAATTTATAATATAATTTTTATATAATAAAATTTTTATATAATATAATTGATTGTGTGTGGTATATGAAACCTCAAGCATAAACGAATTGTGATATTCTATTATTTAAATATGAATTTTATTACGTCGCTATTGGTTTTACATGAATGAATAGGAATATTTTTTTAATATATATATAGAATTTTTATATATATAAAACAAAATAATTAATAAATTATTATCCATTTTCTACAAATGAGGATAAACTCTTTTGAAGGTAAATGGTATATTTTTTTTAAAAAAAATTATGGTTGAAAATTCTTTTAATATTATTATATTATATTTATACCTATTGATAAATGATTATAACAAAATAAATAAATATATATATATATATATATATATTAAATTTTATCAATTAAAAATAATTTTATCATGGTTACTAGTATATCAAAGAGAATAAGTTCATTTTATGCCACAAAAATACATTTTCTTCAAAAATGATTTTTAATACATTTTAGTTTGGGGGTAATATATTTTTTTTTTAAAAAATTAGAATCATTTTAAAAAAAATACAAATTATTTCGTTATATAATAATTTCAAAATTATCTGTCATTTAATATTTTATAATTTTTAAAAACTGTAATTTTTTCGATGAATAGTGAAAAATAAAGATTTTTATTGAAAACTGTCATTTTTAATGAAAAAAATAAAAAGTTAAATATTATTTCGAAATTATTTTAATGTATAATTAGATTATATATATTAATAATAATAAAATTAATGTAATTAGTCTCAATTTTAATCTTGATTGTTTTTTAAAAAATATTAAAACCTTAGAAGACATTTCTTCTAGAAAACCAATTTTCTTTCCATTTTATAGGTTTATTTTTATGTTAAATAATTACACATATATGAATTAAATTTGATAAAATGGAATATATATTTTTAAATATAAAAATTTACATTTCTTAAATAGGCCCCTTTTATTTTTTGTTATTATGAATAGTAATTATTGTTAATAGTTATAACTAGAGTAGATGATTAATTAGGTTAATTATGTTTATAACTAATGTGAAATGGAATTAAAATTCACATATCACATAATTTTAACCTATATAAACAGTGGAATTTGTAAAAAATCATTTATATTTTGAATTTAAGGCCACTTTATTCATTTTTTCTCTAATAAATTCATATATAATATTTTAAGTAACAAATAAAATTCAAAATGCCACACTCTTGAATTTAAATTTATGTTCTATATTTACATAAGAAAAAAATTAAAATTTGAATGAATACTAAATATTATTTTTAAAATAATGAAATTATTAGTATTATTGTAATTTATTTCTAATGTTTAGTGATTATATATTTACCTTAATCTTTTTAAAAAACATTCCCAGTTCTCATGCGAGCAGTGGGAAAATCAAAGTGAATAGTTTTAAAAATATTAAATGTAATTTAGTATGGATGAATTATAATTACAAATAAATTTTATTATTACTGATAAAGTATTATTTATTTTGAAAATTAATTTATTTGGCTACCATCACTATCTTTGTGACTTTAATGTCAAATTTAATAAATAGATAAAGAAGACATTTATTATGTTATATATTAATAAATTATTTATTAAATAATAAAAAATTTATAGAAAACATATCCATGTCCAGTTGAATAGAATATGGTTTATCAAATTAAACATTCTCCATTTATTTTTCACTTTTTTATTGTAAATTTCTTGACCCCAAAAAGAGTAAGAAATAGTTATATCATGGTAATCATTAGAAGGGATAACATGGGGGTCGAAACTAAGAGATATAGGTGAAAAAAATTACCTATTCTTGTAAAAAATTTATTGGATCATATTATTTATAAATAAAATAATCCTATATTCAAAAATGTACTTTTTGTTCCACTTATCAATGAATATTAATTTAATAATTTAATAAATTCCAAGAGTGCCCCTCCCCTTTCTTATAATAGGAAACACAATATCCTATAATATGAACACTTAAATATCTATTTTTCTAGACAATACCTATATTAACATCTCTCCCCAGGGTATTGAGGTCTTTTTTTGTTAATAATCCCAGATTATGAGATATTAAGGTATAAAACCAATTAGGATGTCTGAGTAATAGATATAACTTTTAACAAAATGTTTTTTTACTTCTTCTTCTACCTCATTAGAAACTATTCTAAACATTGTGATATAATAAAATCAGTATCCACCATATTATTATATATTATTATATTTATAGAATAACTTTTATCCATATCCTCTTCTACAAAATGATAAATTAATCCATTATTCGTGTGCATAGATAACCACAACTTCATCAGCAGATGTAATTGATTTTCCATTATAGCCTCCAACAAGTTATCGTAGTGAAGGATTCAATTTATTTATGTCTTATTCACATCATAATTAACATTATTGAAATTTTATTTTTAATTTATCTTTATATATTTCCATCCATTGATAAATTATTACACTGATTATGCGTACAAGTTTCCTAACATTTACCCAAAGTTATGCGATTCATTTTTCGTCACCGCATAACATAGATGTTATTTATAAGTGTATTTAAATAAGTAAACATATATTTTTATATAATAATAATTATGTAAAGATAAAATAATACTCACATTTCTTCCCTCATGTGTGTTTAGAAATGGATTCTTCAATTATACATATGTATGAAATACCGTTTCCAATATTATAACATAATTTATTTTTCATAACCTTATTTAATAGTTGGATTCAAAAGTAAAATGAATTTATAAAAAATGCACATTATGTCATTATTATAATTATAGATATGATATAATATAAACCCCATTTACTATATTTGACCTACCAAATTCATTTTGTATATACGGGTTGAATATCATCAAAAAAATTCAATGAAAACATAATTGATTATGAAATCGAATATAAAATGTTAATAAATAAATTAAAAGAAATAATAAATTCAAAAAATTTATTAAGAAAGAAAATAATTAATATAAGTTTATTATCCAAGATGATAAATAATCTACATAATGAGTCAGACTTTTTCTAAGGGATTCCATCTCAATTTCCATTCATCGAGGAATATTTTAATGTTATAAAGAAAGTATATTTTATATTTTTTATATGAGTTTAACAACCCTGAATGAAGTAAATCAGTGCCTATTGTGACTTCCTATACCCGAATTCCCCTCATCGGGGCCCTGGTCCCAGCGGGTCACTAGGTCTCAAGAGCATCTCTCCAAATGACAATGGCTGCTGACTAGCAGTGATTGCCTAAGGTGTGTTTGCGGGGAGAATATTAACTCATTAATAGAGATTACCACAATAAATAAATATTATAATTGGTAAATCGTGGAATATTTGTCAATAGATGTCACACCATAAGTAGACTGAGTAGTAAGAAATAAGGGAAATTGATAATTATTCTTAAAACATGTTGTTGATATATGTCATGTATCTATAATGTTTAAAACATGGATACAAAGTAGAAGAAAACTCATTATATATAATTCTAGAAAGAAGGAATCCAAAAACTATCCCAGTATATTGATATCCAGGCTAGTCAAATATTACAAGCTCCATCCTAAAAAAACAAGAAATCAAGTGTCCGAAGTAGTACACTCCCCTTTATAAACAACAGAAAAAATGTAATATTCCCAGGTTCCAACTGAGGCCCGTAGATGTGAGATAAATATCATTTGGCCACCACCAATGGAGTCTACAACATCAATTACATATAATATAAAATGAAATTATGTGAAATCACGCATATAAAATTGCAAAGAAGAATAGTAACCTAATTACAGAAGCACCTACTTTATCCTTATATGGTGTTTGAACATGTTTTTTGTTCTTTAATTAATCATGCTCTAATTTATATAAGTTAGTAACATGATTCATAATAGGAACATACTTCCTGACATGGTAATAAGAGTAGAAAATACAAGATATTAAAGTTAATCCATAGTGATAATAATAAAGAAGAGGTTCCAAGGTGATATCCAAGAAAACCTGTACCATAATGGTTAAGCCGAATCAGCTAATAAAATATAGTATTTCTAAAGGGGAAAGTGGGTTATCCAAGGGGAATTTCCTATGGTTTTCCATAATTATGTAATTCTAACCGAGTCTTAGGAAAATCATCGAATGTAAAATATGATAAGGGGGGACTCGGCCTAAGGCAGTATCTCAGGCACCTCATGTCTATAGAAGTCACACTAGATCAATGGAGCATATCCAAGGAATCCAATAATAATAATGGAGGGATATTACGTTTTCATAATAGGTATCCACTAATAGAGAAATATCTAGTTCCAAGGTGGGACTCACCCTGGAAAACCAGTATCCTTGAATTGGAATGGGATCCTTTAGTGCTCAATGAATTCCCTTGGGAATCAATGGCTAACTCGAGTATGACCACTTCTATAATAATATTATGGTCCATATACATTAAATACCATTGGATTAATTAATTAATTAATCTTGTACGTCGAATAGACATTCTATTTAACAAGTCAAGTTTCAAGACATTTCCATTCATTATCATGATAAGGAAAAATAACTTGCGACCATTTATATAATTTAATATTTTATTAATTGTTTCTCTCCATTAACTATTATAAACATGAAAATTTGGGTTATGGATTAGAAACCATGTTCAATTCATATAATATAAGTTAGTCCAAGTTTTATCAAGACTATACTTTACAATTAACATTTTATGGTTTATTTAACAGGTGAGGTACATACTTTTGGAAGGTTAAGTGATAAGAATAAATATAACAACCATTTAAAATTCATTGATTTAATTGAAACACTAAAATTTATCAAGCTCAATTCACAACTCACTTGAATAATGGTACAAACAAGAATCACATGCCACTAAAATCATAAATATAGAAACACCCTATTTGGGTTGGTTATTGTTGGGTACATTATTAGCAACAATGGATATAATATTTAATGAGAATATTAGAATATAATTTAAATGACTATATACAAGGAACCCAAATAAAGAAAGAAACGCCTGATGAAATCGACGTACACACATGAAGGTTTATTAAATGATGAATCTTAATGGATGAGTTATAAAATAGCTACCTTGAACTCATATGACTATCCTCATCCAGTATCAACCACTAGTTAGGATTGGATTAGAAGAGATATAAAGAATAGATCAATTCCATTAAAATAGAGAATATGCGCCTCCACCTATATAGTTTCCTCAGTAGAATGAAAAATCAAATACAACTAAAAGGGAATTAAGATCTTACAAGCACAGATCAAACATGATGAACTATGATTCAATCAAATTATGCATAAAAAATGAGATACAAGTACATCATAGGGATTTAAAAGTAGGAAAAGGGATAAAGGGAGGGGTGGCTGTCTTATATAAATTAAATAGAAAGAAGGGTTAATAAAATATTAGAATTTGTGGGAATTTTGATAAAATCTCCAAAATTGGGAATCACATGGTTTGGGAACACGGTTGGCCAAAACATGTTCTAATGAAGTTCCATATGCTTTAGGAAGGGTAATTTTCCATGGCTATGGTTCATGGTTTGGGAAGATATGCACCAATCATAAACTACACATCTTCAATAATGTTTGTAGATATGGCATGCCCGTGTTGCCCTAGTTTCATAGTTAAGGAAAATCATGAACCCTACTTCACCCCATTGTCCAGCACTACCTGGTTAGGAGAGACTATGTACCCTAGATTGTACGGTGATTATTAACTGTGTAGCCAATCCATTTCCAAAACCAGCAAGGTTAAGGAGCTATGAAGAAGCCCTAGAACCCCCATAGCCTCTAAAACCTCACTAGAAATCCATATCAGGTTCAAATATAATTAATTAGAAAAAAATTTAAATGATCTATACCTAATTTAAAACTATTTGGTAAAGGTCTTCCAAACTTCAAGTATCTCACCCCCGATTTCACCGGCCAAGGGTTGGGAAACACCATATGAGAACAAATCTATCCAATTGGAATTCATGTCATCCTCCCCACTCTCATTTCTCATATTATACATGGATTTGATTCCATAACACCCATACTAGAGGGACATACTAGCCTCTAAGAGCCTTTGGGCTCTTGTCGAAGATGTGTATTTGATACTCCCCAAAAGAAGCATTAGTATCTAACTCATTTTACTTAGGATCAAAATTATGGGATGGGTTGTAATTTTACAATAAAATTTGTATAATAACTAAGATTCCATACACATAATGATACCTTTGAGGTAGAAGAAACTAATAGTTAACCGGTGTGACTCTCTTCAAGATCTCATATAACCCAACATAATGATAGGACAACTTACCTTTCCTCTATATCCATCCATTCACAAGACTAGTCTATACCCTTAAAAAACACAATACCCATCCTCGAACTTTAGTAGTTTTCAATGGAGATAGACATAACATTTATATCAATAATGATGTGTATTAATATGTGTGTTGAGAATTTTAACATGATATGAAGTCCCATGAACATTGTGAGGAACTAGTATGTCTTCCGCTCCTACCTCTTCCCAACACCGGGGTGAACGAAACGACATACTATATAAGACCTCAAAAGGATTCATCTGAATAATCGTTAGTAGGATATTATTTAAAGAGAACTCGATGATATAGATATGATTCTACCAAGAACCATTGAATCTAATGAAATATACCTGTAGAAATTCTTCTAAAACATGTATCATAAATTCTGAATCAGCATCGTTATGAGGATGAAAAACATTTCTTAGAAGAACCTATGTACCCATAGCCTTCAACAACCCATATCAGAAGTACGATAAGATGTGAACATCACTATATTAAATGATAGTTTGATGGGATCCATGTAGTTTAATAATCTCATAGACATATATTATTCATGTCTCAGTATCAGATAATGTCCTTTAGATAGAAAATAAGTTGGATAAATTTTTTAGTTTGTGAATAACTACCATACAACATCACAACCCCTAGGCGACCTCAGTACACTAACTAAAAAGTCAATAGATACATTTTATCATTTACATTATGGTACTGGAATTAGTTGTAACAAGACTATAGGTATCTGGTGCTCCACCTTCACCTACCGATAAGTGTAACACCTAATAATAAAATAGGTTATCTGTCATTTCTACCATGACTACCAATACTAGCATCAAATATATCACTACATATTGGTTATGCTTAGATAAATTGACCACTGAGAAACATAGGACTCCTATATCAGTTACTCTCCAATATCTATAGGAACCTAGACAATTCCTTTTATATGTATAAAATCATATTTATTCATCGACCAATCTAGAGTTAGTTCATCTCCTAATATAATCTCCTAGAGGACCAAACCTTTAAGATATGAAATTTCCATGCTCTTCACCATCAAAAATAGTTAAGAGGTAACTATCGAGGTTGAGAGATAAGATCTCCCTTGACTATCATGGAACTCTATTTGTATATTAGTGAAAATTCCATCAATTTCCCTTCATCGTTGGATTCTTGTATAGCATGCGACTTAGTTTTATGACGTAGCACATCCTCTAACACATTTTCTTTTCTAGGAATATACACAATCTAAAAATCGAAAGGCTAATGATATTCAACCCATCTCCACTCTATGCGATTCATTGAACATTTTGTAATGTTATATAAGAGGATCTTGTGGTTATTATATACCAAAATCTGCACACCCAACAAATAGTGTCTCCATAAATATAAGGCATCAAAAACTGCTACTAGATCAAGGTCATGCATCAGATAGTTTCTCTAATGAGGCATGAACTGTCAAGATATCTATGAAAAAAATCAATCCTCATGAATCAAAATTTCTACCAAGATAATTCTAAATTCATCATAGGACATCTTATATCCCCTACTATGCTCAATAAGAATTATAATAATTGTTGAGAAAACCCTCCCTTTTAGATCTAGAAAGGCTTTCAGACATGATTCTGACCACATAAAATTAACACCCTATTTTACAAGAATAGTAAGAGGTAAAGAAAGGTATGAGAATTTCTATATAAAATGCACATAATATTCTACAATTTATAAGAAACTTCTTATATCAAACACATTCATGGGATGATCTCGGGAAACCACAATAACACCCCTCTATGGGTGAATTGAGATTATTGATTTTGGGATAATATGATCAAATAAGTGAAATTTTTTTATCTACATTTGTCACTTAAAAAGATTGGCATACAGATTAATCTCTCTCATTGTGCTCAGAATGATCTAAAGGGGATTATCATGGTCACTACAAGTGTGGGAATACACCAAGAGTTTTTCATGAAATGATATGAAAAAATTATATATATATATATATATATATATTGGTAGATCACCCTATTCCCCAAATCAATAAAAATTATGGGCATGTTTCTAAGACCGAAGGACTTAATGAGGAACTCATATAGACCATACCTACTATGTAAGGTTATATGAGATATGTATGATGGCTTAACTCATACCTTATGATGTCCCAATATCGAGTGAGTCTTCGAAAACACCTTACCTTCTCAAAGATATCCAAAGAGATCATATATTTGAGGTAGTGGATGCCAGTTTTTAACTATAAGATAATTCAACCATCTATAATCCAAGCATAGATAAAGGAACCCATCTATCTTCTTAGTGAAAATCATATGTTATCCCCCAGAGAATGTTTTATGTTGTCTAAAACCTTTGGATTTCAGATAATATAACTATCTCATGAGATCCTAGATCAGAGTAGGCTCTATCCTGTATCGAGGAATGAACACTCGAGATGCTCCTAGAATGAGCTAGATCATAAAATTTACCTCTCTCTCAAGTGTTAATATAGAATAACCATTGGGGGAAATTTACGTGAAATGATCTACTACCAAAATGAAATTATCATGATGTAATCATTCATCCTCTAAAATGATATTAGCAATCAAGTTAGTTACTCCACCTATCCCATGATACTCAGGAAGATCTCCAATAGCTTAGACATTCCACTAAACCTTATTTAGATAAATTATTCCCTTTGGTGATGTAAATGAAACCCTATAGTGATATTATTATACAAAGTAGTGATTTAGATCCAACCAATCCATCCTTAGAATCACATCGAAGCCCATCATCACGATAAGAAAGAGGTACAAAAAGAAAGGGTAACTACCTACCTCAAGGAGATATTCCGTCATTGGTTTATTCTAATTGACTATACTACGAACAATGTATCCTTACTAATTTCCCAAAAAATTCTATTTTTATATACATAGAATTCATATAATAGATAAAGGGATGATAGAGTATAAAATACCTATATTAAATAAAGGAGACACTATAGTTGAGGTTACTAGAATAATACCTCTTATATTAGAAGGTCTGACACTGTGATCCTTAGGTATCAGCTATAAATCTTGAAACTGGAAAGATCCACAACCCTGTTCCACATTTGGACTACCATGTGTAAAAATTATATGTTGGAACTGATGAGATGGGGTTTGGATACAATGGAAAACCCCCCTCCTCCAACTGTTTTTCTGGTTCTAATCCAACTCCCCGCGTGACGTGGAATAAAATAATCTTCCCTTGAAGATGGAGTTGGTGACGATACTCTTCCATTATAAGCTGATGAAATTGTCCAATAGAACCTATGAAGATTCTGTATATGGATTCAAGCCCAACAATCCAAAGGTTCTATATCACATTGAGGCATTAGGTCTCCATGTTTTCCACAAGGATGATATAACATAGATCTACTGGCCTAACAAGAAACCTTGAAGGAATGTTTCTTGCTACCATAATAACTAATGGCTTTCCTCATCACTGATCTCATGTTTCTTGTATTATTACTATCTCTTAGGTCTCAATCAGTGATAAGAACCTAATTTAGGGTCTCAGATAATGGAGGTGGGTGAAAGTCATTTATTGGGTTATAGATGGCATACACAGGCCAAAACTTTCTGTGTCTAGCACAGGAAATCTCATCACTGGCTAGAAGTAGTGAAAGTCATTGTAACTCAGGGAAACACATTCCATATTTCATAACTAAATAGAAACCTACTAAATATGAATGAATTATCTGGATCAATCAAATATCATTATTTAATGAATGAATTAGTCATAGAAAGATTTCTAGAAATCAGCCCATACCATACCTTGATGGAAACTAGCCTGACTAATAATATCGAACCAGTGCATGGCCGAATCATGCAGCATGTAAGATGAATTATTGAAACTAAACTCTAATGTAATATCAAGACGATGAATTATTTACACGATGTATTCTATTTAAGAATAAATATATTATAGACTTCTATCTCTTGAGAAGAAAATAGGATGCTGCTATTGGAACTCAAGTGTTGGATCATCGATTATAGGTTCAGCTCAGGGAAAAACATTCATAGAATGCATCAGATAAAAAATATATCATGAATTTGTGAATTAGTTCTCAGATCTAGTATAGTACGTGGTGCATCATGTGGAGATCCTAGTGGTAAGACTAGAAACACAAGTCCCAAAATGTTTGGAGTATAGTCATCACCACCATCCATGCGCATGACATGAGGATTTCATGGAAGCATTGTTCTAAATATTCCATGCCCATGCTTCATAAAAAATTTATGTAGATAGATATAAATAATACAAGCTCAATAAAAGTAAATGGATCACTACAAATGGTATACTAACACAAAAAACCCAATTATAAGGCCATTTATTTGTAATTTTTTATGTTTAAATAACAGGGGTTCTTGTAGATAAAGATACAATAGTACGTTGCCTCTTCATTTACTAGAAAGCATTCATTTTATATATAATGATTAAATTTTTCATGTTGTAATTTCTTATTTACATATATCATGGTTTATTTAAAATAGATCTCCATTTCTAGTGAATTGGGGTCCAAACACTACATCACTAAATTCGACACCCATTTGATTTAATTTCATAGGATAGACTTGATAAATTACTTATACTATCCCACAATAGACCATACACATCATGAATTGAAATAGAAAGTAACTCAATAATATAATTATTGTAGAAAATACATAGTATAACTGTAACACCCCAGGTAAATAAAGAATATGAAATTTTTATATTTATATGTATTTGTGAATAAAATATTAATATTACTTTAAAGGGGATGTTATGCTCGATGGCGTACCCAATACGCAACAACGATTTTCATGGGAATCTTACATTGCACTCTAATAATAAAATAATATTATTTTAAATGGTAGTTAATGCCTAGCCGTTGTAGTGGAGGTAATGAACAAAACAAACTACAAAATGATTATATATGTTTATCAAATATTTTTACTTTTATCCAATAAATATTATAGTCTTAAAATGCAAATGAATCCAATTTTAAGCATAAATCTTCATTAAACGGTCGATTAACAGCCTTTTGATGGCGAACCTCTTTTAAATCCACTTTTTGACAATTTTATGTGTTATATTTGACAAAATAAAATTCTTCTTTTGAATCAGGACATCAAAATTTACTTTGTGTAAATTTTTGGTATTTTTCTGAAAAAGATCAATTTTTAATGAATAGTGAAAAATGTTGTATTTTAATTCAAAACCTCGTTTTAATCTAATTTATTTATATGATTAGATTATCTTTTGAATTGGTTTTAATGTTAAATTAGAATACATTTTTACCATTTAATCCAATAGTGTTTGTTGGAATTAATTTCACTTTGAAATCGGACTTAAACTAGTGTCAATCTTTTGATACATTTTGTTTCATAAAAACACGCTATTTGTTTTGACAACGGAAATTAATTATTAAAATTAATTCAACTTATTTGTTATTAATTTTGTAAAATAGAAATAATTTTGGAATTCGGAATATCAAATATATCTTAGGGTGAATTTTTAGTAATTTTCTGAAAAACTTCAATTTTTGATGAATAGTGAAACCACTAAGTGGTACTTATAAAAACTGATTTTCCTTTTAAATGAAATTTTTCCATCTTTGTTTTTTGAATTTCAAAAATCAGACATAAATGGATGTCATTAAAAACTAAAATTTTGTTCAATGGGATTAAAATAATTTTTTGGTGAATAGTAACTTATTAAGTTTTTAATCGCGATTAGAGGTAATTAGTGCAGTTTAAGGTAAGAATAATGTTTTAATAATATGAAATGACCTAGAAACATGTACTACCCTCATTGGATGTGTCATGGCCGACCAAGAAAATCCATGGGTCAACTTGGGGACCCCATGGAGCCACTTTGGATGGAAAATGACATAAATACCTTTTTATTTAATGATAAAGTAAAAATGACAGAAACATGTGATGTTTTACTAAAACATTTTTTAAATGGGGTAATACAATTCAGATTTTGGACTATAAATAGTCATTGGAAAGATAAAAGATTTCCTACATCATAGTAGTTTTTTTATAATTTTTAGACATTAAATAAAATAAATTATTTATGATGTCATGATGATGCAACAATGACCTCATTATTTAATGATTTAAATAAAATGGAATGATAATGTGATATCTAAGACCTAAACATGTCCAAAACCTATTTTATGTGTGTATATCGAACCCTTATCACCTTATACACGAATTATATCAATGTGGGACCTTTTAAATCCGAAACCCATTTCCAAATAAAGTAACATTTGCTTACTTTCCAAAAGTGCCCTTCCTCTCCTCTTATAAAAGGCCCCCACCTCTACCTCCTTACCCACACCTCTCAAGCCTTTGGCTTGGCCAACCTCTGCCCATTTTGTCTCTACACATCCCTCTCTAACTCCTCTAAGCCTAAATCAGTGCATAATCCTTTCCAAGGAAGCATTTGATCTCAAATCAAAGGAAGTTACCCGATTTAAAGGCAATGTCTTCACTTGTGTCCTTTTGTTTTATTTTGCTTCTCCAACCCCCTAAAATCTTTTTTATTAATTTATTCTGTAACAAATACAATATCTTCCATATAATAGGATGTTGTTATAAGAAGTATTCGAGCTACAATTACACACACCTACATCTAATGGTTAAAGAACCTACTATTTCCGTGGATGGCGAATTTCTGCCTCCTGAAACGATGATTGTTCAACTTTATTCTAAAAACATCAAAGGAGGACATTAAGATGAAACTATATTTATATATGATATCTAATATATTTATGTTTTACTTAAGCTTCTGTATTTTCCATTTATGGCATACCTTTATGGTTTCCATTATGGGTAAACGCGATATCTACATTTAAGGAAGTGCGGACTACAGCCCCCTCAAAGTGATTTGATTCGTTAATACCATATGTGGTACATATAAAGGATATATTTAATGATATAATATATGATACCATACTGGAATTAAAATAATATTATGTATCATTATGTTTTAATTCCATTAAATATGAAATAGAAATGGAAGTAGCATTCATGCGTACGTACGACTTACCGTCTCCATGAACGGTACATTTCATTTCTTACCTCAAAATGTTATGTAATATTATAAGTACATATATATAATGGAAATATATGTAAAATATTATATCTAAATTATGGATATCATTCTGGTATTATAATATATATATATATATCTCCCATTTTGTTTTAATTCCATTAATATAACAAAAAATGAATGTAGTGTTCATGCGTACGTACGGCCTACCATCTCCATGAACGGTGATTTTCGTTTTTTATCTCCAAATGATATGGAATAGTATAAAATAAATATTTACTAGATATATAAAATATTTTAATAATTAATACTATTCTTGAAATTATTTACTTATAACTACATAGGAATCCTTTTTCAAACAAGTTCATTTTTGACTCATGTACCAAACATCGGCAAAAACATCGGATATGTACTAACATTATTAAACAATTATTATAACATTATAATATTTGATATGAACTGAATAATAATCTATAAAGTAGGTACTTAAGAAATTATTAATTGGCCAAAGTTTATTATTCAGGAATATAATGAAACGAACAAGACATGTTGGACTTGAGGTAAGGGATCCTACTCCTCTCTTTCTTTTAAAGTACACTCTTTTATGTCATTCCTTTTAAAGATCATATTTCTTGTTATTGGGATATTCTTCTATATTACTATTAATGTAATTTTATATGTTCATATGATGAGAGACCCTATTCTCTAACATCAATCCATTTTGGAAGTTTTAAGTGGTGCCGTTAGGCTGCCGAATTTTCGTAAGGGATTTTTCATCTCACTTTTATTCTCGTGAGATTTATGCTACATTTTCCATAATTTCCATTGAGTGGTGTATGTACTGCCCATTATTATACACTTTTTGTAGTATAATTTCATTTATGGGTATTCACATATTCATTGTATGACCCTTCTTCCATGGGGTGTACCTTTCGAAAGTTACCAAACTCGGTAAGGGGACATTTCACCCTCTACTTTTCAAAAGACTTCTTTTGATATGTCTTTTAATTCACATAATATTATGTTGGTATATGTTTTTTTATATCCTTATTGATTTAAATTTTATGTACAAGTGATGAGATTTCATTTTTATCTCTCATCAACTCACTTTCTGAATTTTGAAGTGATGTCGTTAGGCTGTCGAATTTTACCAGGGGAACTTTTTAACCCAATTTCGATTTCTTTGGGTTCAACATGTAGTTGTTGAATATTTCATCCTTTGAATATATGTGAATGAACTTTTATTGTTTTACACTTAATATCCACTTATATTGGGTGTATTTATATTTTTCGCACATAATTTTGTGATTGATTTATCCTTAATTTAAGGATACCTTCTTTATAAGGGATTTCATCACATTTGACATTTATATTGAGACTTCATTGTTGTTATGCACGAATTCACTCTTATATGGTGTATATACTGTCCTTTGGAATATTATATCATGAATCAATTTATTATCATGATATTATAAAGTTCTGACTAAATGTTATTCCTCAATTATTGTATTCAAGTGTCTCTAATTTTGGTAAAACCCCTTTAACCAAAACATCGCTTTAAATGTTTTAATTATTTGTTCTTATTAATATCCATGTTTTCAAAATGGTTTTAAGGATTTATTTATATGGATATTAAGGTTTTAAAATTTAAAAATCTTCATGGTGGTATGGCACACTTTGATTCAAAAATCTTTTTATTAAATGTTTTAAATGGTTTTGGGAATGGTTTCTTTATGAATGGATTCATTATTTCAATATACTAAAATATTATATTATGATTGAAATGTGGAAATGTTATGTTTCCTTTATTCATGTTTAATGTGATAAGTTTATGTTATGGTTATTGGGCATTATTATTAAGACATGTGGTTCCGTGATAAACTAAGGGCGGGTGAACCTAATATAGCTCTCCAATGCATTGGGTAACACGAAGGAGTGAAACGTTAAGGTTTCTCCGAAGAGATTTAGGGAATATACTGTGATGGGTATTCCAAATGTAACCAAGAGGGTTACTCCCTACGTAAGAATGTTATGAAATCCTCAATTTACCTTTTATGTCTTATGATTTCTACGATTTATTCATGATTTGATGAGGTATGTTAAAGTGACTATGTTTTATGGGTAAAGTATGATTTCATTCTTATGTATATATGAACTCATGTTTCCTTTCCATATTTTTATAACCCTTACTGAGCTTTTTATACTCATCCCATGTTTTTGAAAAGTTTTTCATAGGTCAAGGGAAAGGTACATGATGTGATGATAGTGTCAAAGATGTGTCAAGAAAGAATCCGTGTTTTATTTTAAATATGTTTCCATTGATGGGAAGAATGAATACTGTCTTTTATGTAACCACTTTGTTTAAATGTGGAATGTAATGGAAGTTTCATGATCTAATTCTCTAAAACTCTAAACCTGAAAAGATCCTCAATGTGTAATCTTGTAATAACTCAAGGTTAAGTAATGTTTAAGGGTGGGGCCTTATAGTTGGTGTGAAAGGTCGGTTTAGATAACTTTAGAGGTTAGGGTATTCTTTAAGCATAAGTGACATTACCATAATGGTTAGGATTTCAAAAAGAGTCCTAGTTTTAGATAAAGTGAATGAGTAAGTATATATTAGTGTTTATCTTCATCATTAGTACATGATGGTTATGTTGATATACTCACACTGACCTTTTTTGATTTATTAAATGGCTGGATCTAGCAGGCACCAAAGTGACAATTAGTTTGAAGGAAACTGTGGTGGTTCTCTGATTAAGAGACTGGATGAAATGGGGTATTCAATGAGGAAACTCGTGGTTGTTCTAAACCAACTATCAAGGAGTCTTGATCAACCACTTGAACCTTGGTATGTTCTATAATGCATCATATATGTCAATCGATGTGGAAGTTCAGGTAATAATTATACAGGAACCATTAGGGTTTATATGATCCTTAATTTTGAGGCAATTATGGGTTATTATATGTTATGATGGAAAATGAAAGGCATGAGACAAACTTGAGGTTAAAATATGTTATGTTTATTTTTGATGATTTTATCTCTTTTTGGGAATGATTTGAGAATTATATAGTTTTGGAAAAAGGACAACATGCAGACTGTGGGACAACCCGTCGCGTCGGACAAAGCTACGGGAATCGAACCCACAACCAAAGTGTGACTGGTATTTATAGCCTACCACTGGACTACGTGAAGTCCCCGGTTATTTTGACTGATTATTTTTAGTTAGATGATTTTATGAATTAAGAGTAAGTTGATTCTGGGTTATCTATGGAAATTTATTAACCTATCATGGAGGATATGTGATTAGGTTAATTACTTTTCAATGCGAGACATTAAGAGCAACTGATGTTGTTTGGAGATAAATGTTACGATTTAGCTTGGAAGACTATGTGACTAAATTCTTCAAATATTTTGGTTTCAATCATAGTTTGGTTTACTTTGAAGAATTTTTATGGAAAAATTTATTATCGAATAGTCCTCGTTGAACTTTGGGTTTTTTTGATAAATTTTGAAGATTAAGAATAGATTTTCTTTTTATAAGGGGTTATCTTTTTCTGGATTATCTGATCTTGTACTAACCTTTTTTGTTTTGGTTTTTGTTAGAGTCTAAAGATATGGGATGTATATAGTTCTCTATTGTGGATTAGGTGATTATCTAGAAATTGATTGTAGTACTCTTAATGCGAACAAGTCTTCCTAAATACTCGTCTTTTGGAGAAAATATGAGTTTGATTAAGGAATCTAGTAAAAGTTGAAATTCAACATGATAAGTGATTATGATTCCTTATGAATAAATGCCTCAATAAAAAGTAACTTAAAACAAAAATGTTGTCTATGAACTTTTCCTACTAGTGAATCAAATACCGTTTAACCCATCACAAGTTTGTGATTTTCTTGTGGTTAACTTTCTCCTAAACATGTTTTCTATCACTCTCCATCAGAACATGACCCTATGTTTTCTCCTCCATGTCCATATTTTCATACTTGAAATCCTAGTATGGGTTAACTCGGGTGACCTTTGTACTTATCTTTATTTATTTAAAAGTGATTGTTTTACCGACTCTTGTTCCGATGGGGAACTTTCAAGGATGTTTCCAAGCCCAATTTTAATATTGCGAGGATGTAATTACCAAAAGGGGGGAAGGATGTGACACCCCAGGTAAATAAAGAATATGACATTTTTATATTTATCTATATTTGTGAATAAAATATTAATATTACTGTAAAGGGGATGTTATGCTCGATGGCGTACCCAATACGCAACAACAAGTTTCTTGGGAATCTTACGTTGCACTCTAATAATAAAATAATATTATTTTAAATGGTTGTTAATGCCTAGACGTTGTAGTGGCAGGAATGAACAGAACTAACTTCAAAATGATTATATATGTTTGTCAAATATTTTTACTTTTATCCAATTAATATTATAGTCTTAAAATGCAAATGAATCCAATTTTACGCATAAATCTTCATTAAACGGTCGATTAACCGCCTTTTGATGGTGAATCTCTTTTAAATCCACTTTTTGACAATTTTATGTGTTATATTTGACAAAATAAAATTCTTCTTTAGAATCAGGACATCAAAATTTACTTTGTGTAAATTTTTGGTATTTTTCTGAAAATGTTCAATTTTTAAAGAATAGTGAAAAATGTTGTATTTTAATTCAAAACCTCATTTTAATATAATTTATTAATATTATTAGATTATCTTTTTAATTGGTTTTAAAATTAAATTAGAATATATTTTTACCATTTAATCCAATAGTGTTCGTTGGAATTAATTTCACTTTGAAATCGGATGAAAACTAGTGTCAATCTTTTGATACATTTTGTTTCATAAAAACACGCTATTTGTTTTGACAGCGGGAATTAATTATTAAAATTAATTCAACTTATATGTTTTGAATTTTGTAAAATAGACATCATTTTTGAATTCGGAATATCAAATATAGCTTAGGGTGAATTTTTGGTAATTTTCTGAAAAACTTCAATTTTTGATGAATAGTGAAACCACTAAGTGGTACTTATAAATACGGATTTTCCGTTCAAATGAAATTTTTCCATCATTGTGTTTTGAATTTAAAAAATCTGACATATATGGCTGTCATTTAGAAGTAAAATGTGGTTCAATGGGATTAAAATATTTTTTTGGTGAATAGTAACTTATTAAGTTTTTAATCGCGATTAGAGGTAATTAGTGTAGTTTAAGGTAAGAATAATGTTTTAATAAATTTAAATGACCTAGAATCATGTCCTACCCTCATTGGATGTGTCATTTATGACCAAGAAAATCCATGGGACAACTTGGGGACCCCATGGAGCCGGTTTGGTTGGAAAATGACATAAATACCTTTTTATTTAATGACAAAGTAAAAATGACACAAACATGAGATGTTTTACTAAAAAAAATTTTACATGGGGTTATACAAGTAATATTTTTGACTATAAATAGTAATTTTAAATATCAAAAGATTTCCTACATCATAGTAGTTGTTTTATAATTTTTATACATTATATAAATTAAATTATTTATGACATCATGATGATGCAGCGATGACCTCATTATTTAACGATTTAAATAAAATGGAATGATAATGTAATTTCTAAGCCATAAACATCTAAAAAACTATTGGATGGGTGGATTTAGAACACTTATCACCTTATCCACGAATTATATCAATGTGGGACCTTTTAAATCCGAAAATCATTTCGAAATAAAGTGACATTTCCTTACTTTCCAAAAGTGCTCTTCCTCTCCTCTTATAAAAGGCCCCCACCTCTACCTCCTTACCCACACCTCTCAAGCCTTTGGCTCGGCCAACCTCTGTCAATTTTGTCTCTCCACATCGATCTATAACTCCTTGAATCCTCACTTTGGGCAGTATCCTTTTCAAGGAAGCCTTTGAGCTCAAATCAAAGGATGTTACCCGATTTAAAGGTAATGTCTTCACTTGGGTCCTTTTGTTTTATTTTGCTTCTCCAACCCCCTATACTCTTTTTATTAATTTATTTTGTAACAAATTTAGTATATTAAATATACTAGGATGTTTTTATATTATGGATTTGATCTACACTTACACACACCTACATCTAATGGTTAAAGAACATACTGTTTCCGTGGATGGAGAATTTCTGTCTCCCGAAACGATGATTGTTCAACTTTCTTCTAACACCTTCAAAGGTGGACATTAAGATGACACTATATTTTTATATGATATATAATATTTTTATTTTTTACTTAAGCTTCTGTATTTTTCATTTATGGAATACCTTTATGGTTTCCATTATGGGTAAACACGATATCTTCATTTAAGGAAGTGCGGACTACCGCCCCCTCAAAGTGATTTAATTCGTTAAAACCATATGTGGTACTTATAAAAGATATATTTAATTATATAACATATGATACCATACTGGAATTAAAATAATATTATGTATCATTATTTTCTAATTCCATTAAATATGAAATTGAAATGGAAGTAGCGTTCATGCGTACGTACTGCTTACCGTCTCCATGAATGGTACATTTCATTTCTTACCTCAAAATGTTATGTAATATTATAAGTACATATATATAATGGAAATATATGTAAAATATTATATCTAAATTATGGATATCATTCTGGAATTATAATATATATATATCTCTCTCATTTTGTTTTAATTCCATTAATATAACAAAAAATGAAAGTAGCGTTCATGTGTACGTACGGCCTACCATCTCCATGAATGGTGCATTTTGTTTTTTATCTCCAAATGATAAGTAATAGTATAAAATGAATATTTAATGGATATATATTATATTTTAATAATTAATACTATTCTGGAAATTATTTACGTATAACTAAATGGGAATCTTGTTTCAAACAAGTTCATTTTTGACTCATGTACCAAACATCGGCAAAAATGTCTGATATGAACTAACATTATTAAACAATTATTATAACATTATAATATGTGATATGAACTGAATAATAATCTATAAAGTAGTTACATAGGCAATTATTAATTGACCAACGTTTATTATTCAGGAATATAAAGAAATGAACAAGACATGTTGGACTTGAGGTAAGGGATCCTACTCCTCTCATTCTTTTAAAGTACACTCTTTTATGTCATTCCTTTTAAAGATCATATTTCTTGTTATTGGGATATTATTTTATATTACTATTAATGTAATTTTTTATGTTCATATGATGAGAGACCCTATTCTCTCTCATCAATCCATTTTGGAAGTTTTAAGTGGCGTCGTTAGGCTGCTGAGTTTTCGTAAGGGATTTTTCATCTCACTTTTATTCCCGTGAGATTTATGCTACATATGCCATAATTTCCTTTGAGTGGTGTATGTACTTACAATTATTATACACTTTTTGTAGTAGAATTTCATTTATGGGTATTTAAATATTCATTGTATGACCCTGCTTCCATTGGGTGTACCTTTCAAAAGTTACCCAACTTGGTTAGGGGACCTTTCATCCTCTACTTTTTAAAAGACTTCTTTTGTTATGTCTTTTAATTCACATAATATTATGTTGGGATATGTTATTTTATATCCTTATTTATGTAAATTTTATTTCCAAGTGATGTGATTCCCTTTTTATCTCTCATCAACTCACTTTCTGAATTTTGAAGTGATGCCATTAGCCTGTCGAATTTTACCAAGGGAACTTTTTATCCCAATTTCGATTTCATTGGATTCAACATGTAGTTATTGAATATGTCATCCTTTGAATATGTGTGAATGACCTTTTATTGTTTTACACTTAATATCCACTTATATTGGGTGTATTTATATTTGTCATACATAATTTTGAGACTGATTTATACTTAATTTAAGGATACCTTCTTTATAAGGGATTTCATCACATTCGACATTTCTATTGAGACTTCATTGTTGTTATGCACCAATTCACTCTTATATAGTGTATATACTATCCTTTGGAATATTATATCACGAATCCATTCATTATCATGATATTATAATGTTCTGACAAAATGTTATTCCTCAATTATTGTATTCAAGTGTCTCTAATTTTGGTAAAACCCCTTTAACCAAAATATCGCTTTAAATGTTTTAATTATTTGTTCATATTAATATAGATATTTTCAAAATGGTTTTAAGGATTTTTTATATGGATATTAATGGTTTAAATTTTTAAAATCTTCAAGGTGGTATGTGACACTTTAATTCAAAAATCTCTTTATTAAATGTTTGAAATGGTTTTCGAAATGGTTTCTTTATGAATGGATTCATTATTTCAATATACTTAAATGTAATAGTGTGATTGAAATGTGGAAATGTTATGTTTCCTTTATGCATGTTTAATGTGATACGTTTATGTTATGGTTCTTGGGCATTATTATGAAGACGGGTGGTTCTGTGATAAACTAAGGGCGAGTGAGCCCGATATTGCTCTCGAATGCATTGGGTAACGCAAAGGAGTGAAACGTTAAGGTTTCTATGAAGAGATTTAGGGAATATATTGTGATGGGTATTCCAAACATAACCATGAGGGTTACTCCCTACGTAAGAAAGTTATGAATGCCTCAAGTTTCCTTTTATGTCTTATGATTTCTATGATTTATTCATGATTTGATGAGTTATGTTAAAGTGACTATGTTTTATGGGTAAAGTATGATTTCATTCTTATGTATATATGAACTCATGTTTCATTTACATATTTTTATAACCCTTATTGAGCTTTTTATGCTCATCCCAATTTTTTGAATTGTGTTTCACAGTTTAAGGTAAAGGTACATGTTGTGATGATAGTGTCAAGGATGTGTCAAGAAAGAATCCGAGTTTTATTTTAAATATGTTTCTGTTGATGGGAAGAATGAATAATGTCTTTTATGTAACCACTTTGTTTAAATGTGGAATGTAATGCAAGTTTCATGATCTAATTCTCTAAAACTCTAAACCTGAAAAGATCCTCAATGTGTAATCTTGTAATAACTCAAGATTAATTAATGTTTAAGGTTGGGGCCTTATAATAACTACTATAACATCACTCACAAAGCTTAGTAAAACAACAATTTCAAGCACTAAAATGCACCTATTTGTAATTACATCTACCTTACATGTGAATTCTAGGTACATATATTACACTTGTAACAATTATCCTTTATATCATATAATCAGTCAATGTATGAATTGAGATCCTCAATTAGAATTAAAATAATAACAAAAATACAAAATGTTCATCACTCAATGGTGTAATAATATCAACTGTAATAGGAAAAAGAATAACAATAATCATAATTTAGGAAACTCAGCATTCACCCTGAATATAGTTAGCTATTCCCATGAATGACATATAACCAATTTATAAAGTGTTTGTAATCTCCCATCGATTTCCTCCAAATTTTAAACCATGAATAGAGCTACTATGATACCACTTTTGAACATTCCAAACCGATATTACACTCAGAGTTGCCCCGACCCTAGCATCTCACTAGGCCTCATGCACATCTCCCCAAACACCTGAGGCTGCTAACTTGTAGTGGGGGCCTAGGGTGTGTATTTTGAAAGACTATTCCCTCATTAAATGTGTGTATAACAGTAGATATATTTTATAATAGGAAAATATTATAATCGATGTAAATAGATGGAATAGCAGAAGTTGGCTAAGTAGTAAGAAATAAGGGAAACTAATAATAATACTCAAAAACTGACGATGATATAATCCGTTGTATCTATAAATATAAAAACTTGGATACAAATCCTTAGATAACAAATTCATAAACACGAATAAAAAATAAATCCAACAACTATCCTGGCACCCTAAGATCCATCTGGGTCATCTACTACCACTTTATTCCTAAGAAAACATGAAATAAATTGTTTGAAGTGGTACACTTCCATTTGTTAACACCTATATGCATATAATCCTCCCTCATGCCAATGGTGGACCTGATAGGGTGTGAGTTAATTCTGAGTATTAAACCACCAATGGTGTCTTTATCATCTAGTCCATGTAATATAAACTGATATAGTGTGAAAGTATGCATATATGAAAATAAATTGGAAATGTAACATAAATATAGAAGTACCTACTTCAGCCTCAGCTACTATATGAACATGTAAAAAATTATTTTATTATTCGTTCTTCTAATTTATTTAAGAAAATCATGTGAGGTATAACTATAAATAACATATATACATGCTAATAATATTAACGGATCCACGATGTACCAAAAGATCCATGGCGCTAATAACTATGAAGAGGATCCAAGGTGATATCCATGGAAACCTTAACCTCAAGGGTCAATATAACATAGGTAATAAAATATATCTTAGATAAATGGTTAATAGTGTATTCCAAGGAGAATCACCCAAGCCAGTCCACAATCATATAATTTCTACTGAATCTATGGAAAATAACCCAAGGTAAAATAGAATAAGTGGTGACTAGGACTGGGGAAGTTTATGTAGAACCTCGTGTATGTAGAATTCAGGCTTGATCCAAGGGGTAAATCTAAGTAATATTGTAAAAATATTATAATGACACTATGGGGTCATATCTAGCATCCAATAATAGACAATGATCAGATTCCATGGTGGGTAAAACACCTGGAAACTGACAACCTTGAATTAGAAGGATGTCCATTAGTGGTCAAGGTACTCACTCAAGAATACAAGGCTAACTCAATTCTGACCACTTCTATTATTTTCACAAGGTCTATATACATCATGAACCTTAGTAATAATTATTTAATTAATTATGGATATGTAGTAGTTATTATATTTAAAAATTCAAGGACTAACCTGTTTCCTTTAATTAGCATGTAAAGGAAAAAAGGGAATGAAATAAATTATATCATTTTATATTTTATTACTTGGTTATCTCCTTCACCATTCATAAACATGACAAGGTGGGATATATCTGATCAACCATTTTCAATTCATTTAATATAATCTAGGATAATTTATATAAGAACTATACTTTCTAATATCATTTTACAATTTATTTAATAGGTGAAGTACAAGACACATGTAGTCAATGTTATATGAATACATGTAAAATCATTTTATAATTCATTAATTTTATTAAATTAGTTACATTTATCATGTTCAAGTAAAAGCTTACCCAAACAGTATTACAAATAGTCTTAACATGGCTCTGAAATCATAAATTTAGAAACACCCTATATGGTTTGGTCTACATTGTGGATGTAGCCACCAACGATGGAAATAAAATTTAAGAATATTTTTAGAATATGAGTCTAACAACTATACACAATGTATATGAATTAAATAGTCTACACCTAATGAAATATTCAGGGATAGATGAAAAATTAAAAAGTGTTTTATCTTGTGGTGTGTGTTATAAACCACATTCCCCAAACCCGAATGACTCTCCTCAACTAGTATCAAACTCTTTTTTTTCAAGATTGGAATAGATTTGAAGAATGGATCAATTCCATAAAAATATATAATAAAAGCTTGCATATAAATATGGACATTGATATAAATAATAATGTTGAACAAATTAAAGGGTATTAAGATATCATCACTGTCGATCCAATGAGATAAACTATACTTTGACCAGACTCAAGATGGATGAATTGGATCAATGTCTATCCAAGATATTCAAAGAGTTAAATAGAGAGACATAAAGGAGTGGATTTAAAAAGAAAATAAAATATTAAGAAGAGTTAATAATATATAATCATTTAGTGGAATTTTGGTAAAATCATTAAAAAATGGGCATCAAATGGGTTGGCTGCACGGTTGGCTAAATCATGCACCAACTATGCACCATCTACTACTATAAATGTAATTTTACATAGTTAGTCCACATAATTTAGGAAACCGTGTTCCATCCATGAAAAATGCCTTTGATACAATTTTTACAATTTTTAACATATTTTTTTCCCTTAGTGCACAATTAGGGGAAATTGTACACACTACTTCACCCCACTATCTAGCAAAGAATGGTTAGGAGTGACCTTGCGTCCTGCCTATAATAGTTTCCACTAATCATACGACCATTCTAGTTTTCAAACCATCCAGAGTTCCAAGATTAAAACAAGCCCTAGACACACATGTAACCTCTAAAACCTTATTAGACATTCATATTAGGTCCAAAATAAATAATTTGAACAAATTTAAATGGAACCATACCCAATTTTAAAGCATGCTTCTTACATCAATATCTTACTTTATTACATTTAAAATGCTTCAATGAATCAAATATCAAAGTAATGATCAGTTTGGAAGTTTTGGAGAACCATATATATATATATGATAACCATTTTAAAATTTTAATATAAAATAGAAAATAATATATAATGATTTCAAATAAACTTCATTATTGAAAAATAATTCCTAGAATCATTCTTCATATCCTAGGGGAAGAAATCAAATTAAGGGTGATCTAAATTCACAATAAAAGGTTATGTATAGAGGGATATATCATGAATAAATAAGCATAATAAGGTAAATATCTAAAGAGAAATTATATTTAAATAACATTACTATCACAATAAAAATGTTATAGTCAATATGAAAAGGTAAATAACAGAAAACACAAGACAGTTAATCGATAACCGAAAATGAAATGCATGTAGAGATAATATCATAAATAAAATAAAATGGACAAGAATAATAAAATAAATATAAATTAAGTGAATTATTAGTTATTTCAATTCATATCTTAGTCACATGATACATTTATCATCAAAATCAACCCTAAATACTATTTAAAACAACAGAGAAATGACCCATATGATTTGGCTAACTACTTTTCCTCTTGAGACTAATCGATGCATCAAGGGGATATCTATAAATGAGACCCACCCATGTATTAATGTATAGATAATTACTCATATATCAAATAATCTATTTAATTTATTAATAATTTTCCCTATCATTGAATATTCATATTGAGTAAAGGATAAATATTTACTAATATTTCCCGAGTTAATAAAATAAATGTAAAAGTAAACATTGTTTCTAAAAATGATAAATGGTTTAAGAAATAATAATATCCATTAGAGGGGAAAATTTATATTTAAGTGTATTGTAATATAAAATGAAAAATTATTACAAGTATGTGATTTTTAAGGTATTTTAAATAATTACAAAATAAAGTGAGGTTATACAATAAAATTCACAACTTAGTAATTTTCAAGTAAAATAAACTCAGACGAAATAACTAAAATTGAAATTTATAATACAATGAATTATTATTTATTCATGAAATTACATGTCAAATTTATGTATATACCTCATAAAAAATAAATTATTAGAATAACATTGCAATATGCCTCAATTAAGGGAAATTTAGATGAAGTCCCATACCCCATGACTTTCTTTGGTTGATAGTTCATTAAACTGTTATATAATGGTTATAAAAATGTTATTAAATTATTCTAGAAACATATTAATCTCTATAATATCATATATGATCCTTCTATAACATCTTATCACCCATTCATTAATAATATTTCATTATTTTCATTTAATTTGTTGTTAAATACCTTGTTTTGTCATTCATGTTTGTTAAAAAAGATACAGTTATTTTTAATATTATATAGTTACATAATACCTATAAAATTAATCGTGGAGTAATAAACTTATTTATACAATAATTATAATTTTATTACCAATAATGGAATATGGTTTTGATAAATTACATAAATTATGATCATGGAGATGGTATGTTTTATATATTCAAGAGTAACGTTTCCATTTTACAGTGATCATTATGGAAAGATGTTAAGTAATATATTATACTAAAATAATGATCATAATATTATATATTAATGTTTATTGATTTATTTATACTCATATATATCATCCTTGGGGTGTGGTAATGAAAATACAGTCACATTACTTCGTGAAGGTGGTAGTCTACATATACACTAACAATGTTGTCATCAATTATTATGTGAAGAGGTGATAAAGAAAATGATGTATATTATAATTTAATAATGATAAATATGTAATTAATATTATAAATATTTCATTGATATGAAATATATTTATTAAATCCATCCTTATCACTTTCCATTTAAAGAGTTAGTGATAGGAAAACCACATTGCTTTGCTAGGTGGTAGTCCACCATACACACAAGCGATGTTATTGTATCTCATACAGAATGTAATTTAAGAATGTAATATTTTATATACATAATATGGAGGTATAATTATGTTATAATTATTATTTATAATTTATTTCACTCATCATACCAAACCATGATTGGTGGTAATTTAAAAAAAATGACATCGGTTTGTGAGGTGATATTTTGCCGTACACATGAATGGTTATTTCGTAACCCATTTGTTGGAAGTGGTGGAGGTTGTAGGTAATTAAATCAACATAGAAAATATTAATATATTTAATATAATTAGGATATTATAACATAATTTTTTAAAAATTATTATAGGAGGTGGAGGAAGAAATAAAATAAAAGCAGTCGTTTAAAGAATATTTGCTCCTCTTCAAGTATCCTTCTTACGTTTGCACCAAAATCTTCCTAGGTTTTATTTATCAGAAAATACGGATTCTTGGATGGTAGGATGAAATTTTTTATGTGGTTTTTGTAAGTATTATCTAAAAAATAGTTTGAATTAGTTAAGGACAGAGGAGAGGTGCCGACCTTTTATAAGTGATGTGAGTGGCACACTTGTAATTTTTTGAAATAAAAATGTGAGCCCACATTTCTCACATGGAAGAAAGAGTCCAAAATGAATTTTTGTCTATAATTATACATGATAAAGACTAAATATGACCTTAAATTATATTTTTTTTATGATTATAGATCAATTTAACTGTTATTTTGTTATTTTAACTCCCATTTATTCAATGTTTACTTTAACTGTGATAATTATTTTTTTACTATTTTAATTATTTAATTTTTTTTAAAATCATGTGACTTTATTTTATAATATAATTTTTTAATTGAAAAATTGAGTCCATTTTTTATTTATACCATTTATATAATGGAGTATTTTAATTTAAAATTATACCTAGATATATAAGGAGAAGGTATTTGTTTATAGAGAAAATGGTCAAAAGTTTACAATGTTTTTATGTCAAAATTAAATATGAAAATAAATTCAATGAACTAAATTATATTAAAGGATAATTTTTTAAATAAACTTAATTTTTAAACCAATTCATAATATAATTTAAATTTTAAATTATTTAAATAAAAATAAATATTTCAATTAAAATTCAGTATTTCCTATTATTCATAAATGAAATTACACAATTCAGAAAAAACCAAAACAAATAACGCTATGAATATTTTGTTATGATTATTTAGAAAATGTGTATTAATTTTTAAAATAAATTTTCTAAATGTTTTATAAATAAATTTTATATTATGTTTTCAAAGTGCACTAAATCATCTTTTTAAAAAAAGATTATTTTAGAAAATATTTCTTTTTTATTTAAGTGACCCTTATATTATTTCTAATCAATATGTAACTATAATTTTCATTATTTAGCTAGTAATACTCATGAATTATAGATATATTGCTAGTTTATAATGTTAATGTTTCAATAATGTTGTAATAGATTATTTTCATTTAATCCTGGTGTTGTGTGCATCAAAAGCTATTAACAAAATTAAATTTATTCTAAAAGAAATATATTGTATAGTCTAGGAGTGTTAGTTTATTACCTCATATATACATTTAATCCTCAAAATCTCATGGACATTATCTTTTAAATATACGAAGTTATTTCTTGTTTATTATATAATATGGTTATGAAATTTATTCCTCCAATTATTGATTTTTCTAAAGTACTTTCACCAAACGTGTCATCTGATTCCTAAATACATCCCATACAGTGTCAAGAATATAGATGTGTTATTTATGGTAAGAATAATAATTTTCAAATTGTATTTACTCAGAGGTAAAAAATGTGATTTCTCTTGCTTGTACTTTATTTACAATGATATGTTGAACATGCCTTGTACATTTTAGAGATTTGGAGGCATTCCTTGACTAGAAAAAACAAGTCCAACTATTTTATGGATTTAAAAAGGTTTGTTATACACAGGGTTACATTTATATTTCATAACAACCCTTATAATTTTCTTCCATAGAGAAACATTCAAGAAAACATGATCACCCAATTATAATTCCAAGTCATTCCTCCAATTATCAGCATAAATCTATTTATTACATCGAGTTACTTTAATGAGAGTTTGAATATACATTATATTTTCTGTTTTATAATCATCATTTTATGGAATTAAAAATTTAATTTCTCAAAATTCATCTCAACAAGTAGATGTTTTTCATATAATCCCATATAATGCTTCACACAATTCCATATGAATACTTGAATGAAAACTATTATTATTGGAAAACTCTACATAAGGTAAAAACTGATCTAATATTCCTTGAAATTCAATTGATAATTTCATAAATATGTTTTTAATATTTCTTAAATAAAACATAGATTATGGGATATATTTATTAAATCCAAAAAATTCTATTAATTATTTTAATGATTCAATAAACCACTTTATCAAAAAATCATTAATCAGTTCCAAGGCAGTCGATACTATACAATTTTATTTATCGATATCAATTATATCATTATCCCAACATCATTATATCAACAATAAGAACATATTTAGGGCTATATTTATATTATTTATGTGTTTTTGATGAAGTTAAACATGCCACAAAATTATTTTTCTAATTTTTTGGTATTGTTCAATATATGTTTCATTGTTCATAATGAGAAAGTAATAAAATATAAAACTTAAACATTTAATGATTTTTTTAATGAGAATATCATTAATAAAATAATTTCAAAATATATTTGTTATCATTATATACAAAATAAAATAAATCATTCAACTTTTATTATATTAATAGTATAATCATTAACTTAACCCCTTAGCTAATCCCATTGTATACTATCTTGAAAGATGGTTAATTCATTTTCATAGTTACCATATTCTTATAGTGGAATAATTAAACATTAAAATTTATTTCTTTCCATCCAAATCATTAGCATTGTTCTATTTCTTGATAGAGTTATTGAAATCTCTCATTATATTCAAATAAGTAGTTGGTTGTTTCATTCCATAATTATTACATCAGAAAATAAATCCTTATTTACCTTCTTTTATTCATACATTGTTTCTCTATATTCATCCTATTATCATTATTACCATTAAATATATTGGATATAGAAAATATGTTATCTATTTTGAGGGAACATAATAATATTTCATCATATGATGAAATAGTTTGAGAGACTAGAACCCTTCCTGGAAATCGCCTAATACCTTCAATGAAATGCTCAGTCTTGAAATCTATATGGCCTATGTAATCTTTAGAATATCTAGATTTCCTTGTAAAGGTAGATTTATACTGAAAAATGATTTTTTGTTACTTTTTATTTTGGTTGAGGAACTTTCTATTCATTTCAGTTTTTTTCCAAGAAGGGAAATATTTTCTAAAGAATATATCCCTAAATTATTTACCTTCCATGAGTTCTATTTCCCTTTATTACCTTGTATTCTAAATCAAATACCACTATTGATCGATATTTCCTTTGAGATATTAAACTAATAGTGTATCCTTTTCCTTTTCACCACATCCTAAGGATATACATATTTTTCTAAAGTCTTAATCCATTGTTTGGATACCATTGGATTACAAAACCCAACAAATGACATGTGATTATATTTTATAAAGTGATTTGACATAGGAGAATCCCATTTTGTAATAGTATTCTCTATCCAGGAAAGGTGTTTTTTATAACATTATTACGTTTCCATATTATAGAAATAATTTCCCCAGTTGTAATACCAACTATATTGGATTCTTCGAGTGGGTAATCTCTACATTGAATAAGATTACTAATAGCCTTCTTTCTAATAGGATCCATTTTTGAATAGTGTAATATATTGGATTAGATAAAAAATTTATGAATTTTAAATCATAATTTATAATGATAAATATGGTGTAAAACATATCATAAAATAAAATCTATGCTTTTATAATCTCTGATCATAAAAATTGGTTTCATTGGGGATATCTTTTTTCAAAAATACTTCATAATGGTTTGTATAGAAAATGTGAATTATTAAAATCATATCCCCAGGAATTGTTAAACCAAGTGTGTAGTAAGGCCCATTGTCATGAAATAAGTGATGATGTTGACGATAATAATACCCCTTTTCATATTTCTTACCCCTCATAACCTATAGGCCAGAAACACATCCACTTATAGTATCCAAATAGAAATGTATTATGCAGAAAAACCATGAAATATATTCCATAATAAATCATTTGGGTGTTATACCTTGATTATACTAAAATTATATTAAATGGTCATGTTAGTCAATTTAAATTTTCCTTAATATAGTTCATATGGTTTTTGGCATGGAACATTAAGCACGATTTATGTTATTTAGAGATATAAATTATGTTTATCCTGGGATATTATGTTATCAAATGATTTCAATCTTTGGGTTTCATTTTTTTAAACAATAATTTAATGAATTTTGGAGATAATTATTTACAGAAATATTTATGTTGAAATTTGGGAAGTATTATTAAATATTTTAGGTTAATTTTGTATTTTATCATATGAATGTTTATTCATATTTGAAATTATCTTACCTAGTGCCTAATATTTTGGGTTTCACTAATGTCTAAAAAAAGAGGATTATTGTTTTATTCTTTTGTATATTATGTGATCCATTAGATGTTTATATTATTTCTATTGGATGGAAAAATCATCTTGATTATATATTTCTTGGAGTATGATATGTGATCGATATAGAAATTTATTAAATCACAACAAAAGGAAGAATTTGATAATATGATATAGAAAAATAAGTATGTATGATTTTTAAAGATATCTATTATGATAGTAAATGAATCAATTAACTCAAGTGAAATTATTTTGAACGAAAAATGATATAATTAATGATCATTTATGGTGAATTTATGGTTTATTATGTTATTAAAAAAGGGTATAGCTTTATCACTTAAATATATCATCTTTCTAAGTTCTAGTTTTCACTTCCCACAAGTGTTCACATTATAGGGAGGACTGGTTATGTGTAATTATAGATGAACATAGTATTTATAAAATCCCCCTTTTCAAAATGATTTTTATTACCCCTTTTAATGATGAAGTTTTTCAATAAAGTTATTTTTTAAAAGCATAATAAAATGTTTTTCCTTTCATGTTGGTATGTTATATGTGTCACTCCTTAGAATTGATTTGTGAAATGTTTTATACACTTTTCTATGGAATGAGAGAAAATTATGAGGATAAAATTTCTAAAATGTATTAATAATGTGACAACCAAAGATTTTATTACATATTTTATTTAGGTAATATAATTGATAGCTTATGGTATAGGAAAAATCATGCTTAGACAAATTATGATATAACATTATTTTAAATATTGATGTAATGAACTTGCCATTATTTTGGAAGGTATAAATACAAATAAAAATATTATAAAATATATATAGAATTTGTTTTTATAAATAGAATTAATAACCAATTATCAATTCATTATCAGTTGTTTAGAAATTATGACAAAATATTATTAATGTAAAATATATATTATTCATAAAACTATTTTTATTGGTGTAATGTATTTTAATCATTATAAATTAAATCTATCCCTATTGATAAATAATTATTAAGATATATATATATATATATATATTATTTTATAAATTATCTTTTATTAGATCAAGTAATGATAAAATGAATTAGAATAATATCATTTCATACTTTAAAAATATGTTTTCATCCAAAATAATTTGTATTGATTTTTTGTTTAGATTCTATAAATAATTTATTTCATTTTCTGTTTTTTTTTCAAAACATAAATTTCATCATTTAAATCATATTGATAGAATTATAATACCAATTTTTTTAATAATTTTATAAAATATTTTTTTTCTAGGAATTGTGAAACTAATTATTTTTATTAAAAACTGCAATTTCATTTCTATAAATTAAAAATTTATACATTAATTTAAAATTTTTTAAAAGTAAAATTATATAATTAACAATATTAATAATTTTACTATGCTCGTTGGAATAAATTTTCTTCTTCATTTTGGTATATAAACTTATAATACTTAAGAAGACATTTTTTAGGGAAAATGTTTTTCTTCATCTTTTATATGTTTAATTTTAAATTATATTCTTCCAAATTTTTAAATTGAATTTTATAAAATATATTCTATATTTAGAATCAAAATAATAATTATTTCATAAAATTTTCTATTTTATATTTGGTCATTATGAATAGTAACTATTGTAACTAGTTATTGCCATATTAAAGGGCCAATCAAGTTAATTAAGGATAAAAATGTGGAAAGAATCTTAAATATAAATAACACTATAATTTGACCTATTAGGAGAGTATATTCAGAATATAATAATATATTTTCTAAATATATTTCCACAAGGATCCTTTTTTCTTTTATAATGTCATATAAAATATTTTATTTAATGAAAAAAATGACACTACCTTACTTTAAATTTATCTTATATAAGATGAAAATAAAAAATTTATTTTTAGTATGATAATTTATTTATGATTTCTATTATTTATATAACAAAATTATATGCTTATGAAACACTAACATAATGCTTCCACAAATATGGGAAAATAAAAGTAAATTATTTTAAAAACATTGAAAGTAATTTAATTTTGATGAATTATAGAAATACCTAAATTTTATATTTAATAGTAATTTATTATTGATGGAAAAAAGAGTTATTTTTTAATAAGATTATTATCCTAATTAAATTAATGTTAAATTAAATAAATACTTTAAAAAATGATAATAATGTTATTTTTTATAAAAACAATTTATTAAATGATTTGAAACTCATATAAAATCTATATTTCTAGAAAATTGGATATAATCTAGTATAAAAAGTATGATACATTTATGGGTAAATTTTTCTTTTATTGTGACTTATTGACCCCTAGAGTGTAAACACATTGATATCATTTTAATCATCAAAGGGTTAGGGGTTAAAACGAATATATAAGGGTGCGGACTTCCCCTAAACTTTTAAAAATGTTAGTGTATGATATTATATTTAATTAAACACATCGTATATTTTAAATATAAAAAACTGGTTATGTATATGAATGAAAACTTATTTATATTAGTTTAATACTTCCATAAATTATATGATTTCCCCTCTGCTCACTTATAAAAGGATACCCCTTCTCCTCTCCTATCCACCCTTCAAGATCCTTTTTTTTCAGAAAATACCCACTAAAATCCATTATTAAATTCCATTTCTTTATCCCTACATTCTTATTTTTGGGTAAAATTTCAACATTAGAGGTCTTAAGATATAAAGGAAATGAGTTTTTCATAAGAAGAGGTATGGATTTTAAATGAATATATTAGTTTTATCACTTCTTATACCTCATTTAAAACTATTTTAACATTTTTTATATAATACCATTAGTTTATATCATATTATTTTTGTATTTGTTTTTACAAAATAACATTTATCTGTATTCTATTTCATCAAATACCAAATTAATCCATATATTGTGTGTTTGGTTGACTACCTCCTCATGAAATAATGTAATTCATTTTCTATGAATAACTCTCATGATTAATTGTAATGATGTATTTATTTTTTTCATATTATATTAATTAACAAAATTATATTTATTATTAGAAAATATATCATGTATTTACAAGCATTTCTATCCATTTAAATATGAAAACCATGTTCATGTGTACATATGGACCACAACATCCATGATATGTTGTGTTTCATTTCTGATCACTATATTAAATTGACGGTATATAAAATTTTATTTAAATAATTAATATGTTAAATATTAAATAATCAATATTATGAAAATAAAACAAATTATCTTCCTTTTCTCATGTTCATTGAAAAATGGAAACATTACTCATGTATAACTAAGATCTACCATCTCCATGATTATAACATAATTCATTTATGATAAAAATATTTCATGATTTGTTTTAAAAGTAAATTTAATTTTAAAAAATGATATTTATTTCATGATTATTATATTGGAGATGATGGAATGATATCCTTATTAACATTAATCAACTGACGAAAATCATTTGGCTTATATGATCCAAATATTTTCAAAGAGTCTGATATAAATTTATTTTATTTTGTTATTGAATATAAAATGTTAATTTTATAAATTACTTGGAAAAATAAAATTAAAAAAAAATTATGTTGAAAATAAATAATTAACACAATTTTCTTATTCAAGATGATAATGAATGTACGCGAGAAGTGAGACTTGAGGTATGGGATCTCATTTCAATTTCCTTTCATTGTGGAATATTTTAATGCTATACAAATATTTTATTTTATATTATTTATATACTTCTACATTAACATGTCATATAATGAATAATTCATAATTAATGGTATTTGGTGTGAAAATTCAAATAATTTCATCCAAGGGAATTTGAAAAGAAATCTACCATGTGGTAAAAGGGTTCTTAACTCAATATAATTTCATTAGATTATAATATTTATTCATTTAATTTTTATACCATGATTATGTGTGAATTGTTCTCTAAATGTTTTATTATGTATTTCTATTAGTTTTTTGTGGATTACCATATGTGCCTAAAATGACCTCATGGATTAATTATCACATAATATTTTATAATCTTTTATAGGGTCATCATTATCTTAATCATATTTTTTGAGCCATGTTTCATATAATGAACCATGATTTGCTAGTATGTTCTAATTAATTCTTCTTAAAGGAATTTTAACATAATAACTCCTTAAATTACTTGTATTTAGTGATTCATTACATATTATTTATTTTAATGAATTTTGATTCAAATGATATTGAAGTTGTAGAGGATTAATTTTATAATCTCCTTAGTTTTTAATAATATTTATGTTTTTGGTTCCATTGAGGGAAATTGTAGGATTATAATTCATTTATAAAAATCTCTATATGGGTGAAGAAAATTTAGTCCCTGGCAGGAATGAAGTTGCTCTCAGGAGCTCTTCATTCGAGAGAGCCTAGGGTTTTTCCCTATTGGGTGATCCAATGTGAACGTCAGGTCTCTAGCGGCGTGAGTTGAGGGGGATAGTGTAGGTTCTCGATGAGTGGAGGGATTCAGTGGTAATGGTGGCGAGTCCAAGGCGACGCGTGTCTGGGATTCTGCTTCGGTGGATTTTTATGACTGTGGGTCGTTCTCGACTTAACTTTTCTATTCGGGTGATGACATCACTCAACGAAGACAATGGTGGTTCTTGACTCAAATTTTATCTTTCAGTGGTAGTGGCGTGGACGGTTCTTGGTCTTTGGCTTTCAACGGTAGCGAGGGTTCATGGCGCTTTGGCTTTCAGTTCAGATTTTGGATTTTAGAGGTGGTGGGTTTGATTCGTCACTGTGGTGCTATCATCTTCTTCTTCCATTAAGTTGGTGCAGATCTAGTTTAAATTGTATTGGATATGGTTTGAAATTCGATGGATCCAGTCATGGGTTTTATTTTTATGTGAGGGATACGGTTCTACGATGAAAATGGTGGCAGTTTTGTGCTCCTCCTTTGATCCATATAGTCTTCAGTGTGGAAAGAGTTTCGGATGGATGGCCTTGGCTAAAATATATGGCAGAGACACTTTCAAATATCTAGTCTTCATGGCCTTTAACGTCTCTCTTTCTTGGTGTTGTTGGTGTTCCTGCGGTTGATAGGCACTCTATCCAACATTTTATCTTGACTCTGTTTACCTGATTTCTGCTCTGGGCCTAGAATTCCTCCATTCTCTCCAAGGCGGAGTAGTGTTGTAGGTTTCATGGTCCTTTGGAATGTGTGTTCGAGCTCAGAGAGATCGATTTCCATGTTCTCAATGTTTTTTGGTGACTTTTTGGTTTTGGATTTTGGTATTTCTCAGTATAGGTTTTTGAAATCTGAAATGGGTGGGATTCGAGACTGATTTTGATTTTTGGTTTTATTCTGATTTTTTATTGTGATATCTACTAGCACTCTATAAGAATGTGTATCAGATGAGGTTTAGAGTGAAGTTTCATTGGGCCCGACAACAGTTGTGTGCTGAAACTCATTGGCTACTCAACCCGCTCAGACTGCATGTTTCTATTCATCTCTCCAAGTTGGATCTAGCACTATGGAAACTACACTGTTTTGGGATTTGAGGTTCAGTGTTTGAAGGGCTTCAAGACAATTCCAAAGTTGGTGTGCTTTGATGTTTTTGTTACGGATTTAATTGGATGTTTACTTAGTGTTCTATTTTGGTTGTTTTGGTGGTGATGTTGATTTTTGGCGATCTCTTATCTTTGATCTTGATGATTTTTCGATGTGATAAACAGTATTGGGGTTGTTTGTTGAGGATTTTTTTGGTGGATGCCGGTGATGATTTCGACTTGATGGGATGATGATGATGATATGAAAACCAGACGTGTCCTTCTTCAATGTAGTCGATAGACATTGGTCAACCCGTTGGATTGGCGTTATTTACAGTGAGGATGGTTTGAATTTTGAAACTGGGTGTGTGAAGACAAATAACACGGTGACTTGGTTCTGTTTTACTATTTTGATTTTTGAATTTTGTAATGTGTGTGTGACTTGATGTGAATGAATAGTTCTGTAGGGGTTCCCACTTCCCATGAAAGTGTATTTTCAATAAAATAATAAAAACTGGACTGTGGTGATAAAAATCACTATTATTATCCTTTTTTTTAAAATTTATATGATTCCATTTCATTTTTCTCTCTATTAATTAAAACTGTCTTGAAAATATTTTTAAATAAAATAAAAACTTATTTCTTATTTGATTAAAAATTTTCTTCTATGTTGGTATTATTCTAAAAAATAAGAAGGTTCTTACATACTCTTTAAATATTTCAAAAAAGTTAATTTTATTCTTATTTACATTATCTATATATGTTTTAAAAAGAACATTTTTAAATGTTTTATGAAAAATCAATCTTTGAAATTTTACGATAATTTTAAAGAAAAATTTTCTATTAACTTATAAAATAATAAAGAATTTTCACACCCTAATGGAATTTTTTTTTGAATATTCATTTAAAGGTATCAACAGTTATTTTTAAAGAAAAATATTTTATTCATATTTATTAAACATTTTATATTTTTAACACCAACAAAAGAAATGGGTATTTTTGTTTTTTTCAATTAAGTGTTTTAAATATTCTTTTAACTTAATTTTCATGAATCTAAATAAGATTTAATGGTCTGGAAATAAACTTACTAGTTTAGGAGAAAATGGTTAAAGAATGGGTAGAGAACCCCACTGAAGGGAAAGGCTCAGATTGGGTAGAGTTAGAATATGGGATTTCGATCCATTTTATCACAGAGAAAATAGAAGGCCCAGTAAAGGACTTCATATCCCAAAGATAAATAATAGGAAGAATAGAAATAGATATTTAGGGAGTGTCATTGTGACCAAGGGGAAATATGAGGCGAACAATGATTTCTATCACTTACCTCATCCAATAGATATAAGGTCTACCAAAAAGCATATGTCCAAGGTGATGTATTGTGAACATATTGATAATGTCTTAGAATAAAAGAATAGTTTTAATATTTAGACTGAAACCACTTGGAATAATGTAGATATTCTAAGGATCAAGAGTAGGATTATGGTATGGTTTATGTTCTATATCAATTGCATGGAGACTCTGTGGTTGTGGATGATGTTATCAGTTAACCCATCATTGATCTGGCTAAACCTAGAAAGGATGTGATGGTTATCCCATAGTCAGAGGTAGTGTAAGGAGGATAGGAAAAAATCATTGGATCTTATCATTCTTTATGAGGAATAATTTTTTATGCGGTTCTCTAGATTAATTATTCTCAAGAGAATTCTAAATAGTTGAGTGAGATAATGATTCTTTTTTATACCAATGAAGAGAAGTGTGTGTGGATCAATAAGAAAGATATTATTTTCAAAATAGGAATCAATGAAATGAAGATAAACATAATGTAATATATTAAGATATAAGACAATATGTATTATCATTTTTAATACATTAATGAGGATGATATATATTGAAAGGTAACTGATCTTCAATGGAAATTATATCGGGAAAATTTTTCAAACAACCTCAAACTCATATTTAAGGATATTGTGACATCTTTTGGAATCTGATTTTTTTCTAGATTTACCTTTTGAGGTTTTCCACTTTTCTATAACATTTATTTTCATATAAAAGTTTACTTTTTAGTTAGTAAACCTGATTTAATTATTTATCTTATTCATTTGTAACATAATGTTATTATAACATCCATATAATTTCTCTAGAAGGATTATAATGACTATTTTAAAGATATAATTATGAAACTTTTTTTCTCCATCTGTAAACTGATATTTTAAATAATATAATCTGTTTATAAAATAATAGTGACTAAAATTGAAGATACCACATGTTATATTCATGTATGGTACAAATACATTGTTGATGATTATGGGTGTTCTTAATATAGATCTTGATGATATGTGAACCCGATAAAACATATATGATAGGTGAAACTAATACTACTTATATACAGGGTGATCCTGATATATCATTTCAATGTATTAGGTAGTGTAACCTATATTTAAAGGTAATAAGAAGGTATTTACCTAGTTTGTTTCTCCTACATATTGAACTGGGCTCCAATTATTTCTGAAACGATTGAATAAGAGCTGTGTGTATGATTATTAAAGTTTCAAAGAAGGGGTCTATTTTATTTCTTATGTTTTTAAATTTTTTAGTTTTGAAAAAAATTGTATTTTCCATGTGGATATGATTTATTCTATATGATCAATGAATAATGTAGAAATCATAAAATTATTATGGTTTTTTATGTTTTTTCACAAGACTAATGGATTTCCTACATTTGTATCCCTTATTGATATTTTTGTGTAAATATTTTGATGTTTTTCATCATGTTTAAGGATGGGTAAAAACAGAGAGGAAATCGAGTTTTATGTCATGAATATTTTTCATTAAAATAAAATATGTTTCATTTTAATGGATTTATATTATGGTAAAAATGGTTACTAAGTGCATGTGCTGACTTTGTAATGCATGTGGGTATTTTTAAAGAGTTATGAAATAATTCTCTAAAAACCCAAATATAAAATTTATTTGGAAATTAATGAAAATGAATTCATGTCCTAATAAACTATATTATTTTATATTTTAAGTATGAGCCTTTATAATTATAGATATTTCTTTAATTTTTCACTGATTAAATGATTATCCACTATGGACATGGGATGCGATCCGGTCAACCAAATAATCAACAATTATGAATATTATTCTAGATAGTTAATTGATGGTTCCTTTGAAGAAAGTGTATTTGTGGTGTATTTTATGGTTTTCCTAATGGTTCAAGTAATATTTTTAAATTTAAGTAGGTTTTAATTTTTAAATGTGACTTAAATGAGGGTATAGTTCAATAGAAAACTTTAAAGTAAAGTGGCTCTTTAAGGAATGGGTTTCAAATGGTATTTTAAAATAATTGATAGGGTTTCCATATAATTTTTTTGTAACATTTTTTAATGGACAATCATGATTATAAAAATAATATGATTCAATTTATATATAATTTCAAAATAGGATTTTAATTTTTTCTGATGGAAAACTGAAAGCGCATCGGTTGATACACAGTTTGGTCTGTTTTATTTTTTCTCGGTGATTCCTTACTTTATAAATATCTTAATTTTTTAAATCATTAATTTAGTATCCTAGTTTGTTATATATGATCACATGAGGTATCATCACAGATTAAGACACAATAGATAGACGTTTTCCTTGACTTAGTTATTGGTTAGACTAGATTGAGAAAATAAATATCTTTTATTTTTGTATAGATCTATAAAAACATAATGATTCATTAGTGTGAGAGTTAGAGATTTATATTTATTGTTTAATTGGGAAGATGGTCACCACTGAAATTCATGAACTTATTTTAAATATAGTCTTACTTCCCTACCTCCTTAGTTATTTAGAGGAGAGTGATGAGATTGGCCTTATTAGTTAAGGTGAGAGTTTACACCATTATTCTTGATTGATGTAATATGATGTGATATGGAGATATATTCCTTGAGGAGTAATTATTATTTATATAGATTCCAATATGGGACATGATATGATTGATTCCTTCTTATTTTTTTGAAAGGATGATATGAATTTTTATCTTGGTTGTCATGATGTATGCCTATTGTGATATGGAGTGACAATGAAATATTCTTGAGGGTTGCTCAAATTGTGTTACTGAATTCTACATTGTGTGTCAACACATATAGGATGTTATGTATAGAAAGAACATTGGGTTGGATGTTCAATTTAATGAGATTTATGTTTTTCATAATGATTGGGTATGGTCAGATTGATTATGGTAGGTTGTGTTGAGATCATATTGTATTTTCCTCCAACATAGTAATATTAAAGAATTAGATTTTTTTTCATAAATGTATATGAAATATAATTTTAACATTTCTAATTTTTATACTTGAAACTCATTATGTAGTTGGTTATGATACTATATCCTTAGCGAGATGGCAGATATTGGGACTCAATAAAAAACATATATTTAGTGAGGGATTAGTAATTGACCTCAGTATGACACCACACACTAATTTAGAGAGTTGTGGTTTAAAATTTATCATGTAATATGATATGAGACCCCAACTTGAGATAGAGGGATTTAGTATGAGATAAAATATAATTTCCATTGTATATTTTGGAATTTGAGTTTCTATGGAGAAGTTCACATATTTTTTTGGTGGGAGGGAAGTTTTTCAAAATAAAATTTCGTAGAAAAATCCAAATGTTAGAATACCATAACTGTGTGAGATATAAAATGAAACAATGATTTTTGAAGTTTATATGAGTCATGGGAGTGAAATATGTCTATAAAAATAAATATTAGTTGACAATAAGAATCTATAGAATGAATGACATTCCTGTGGCTATGGTTGTAACTATAGAATGATTCTTATCTCACTTTTAGGCTAGGGATCCCATCACTTTCTTATCGATGGAACACTAATTGTGAGGTGGAGGCCAATGTATTATTTGGCACTTTTTATGTGGGGGTAGACCCTTTATTTAACCTGATCTTGTCCCGTTTTTTCTTATCGATGTGTTTGGTCCCCAAATTGACCAATATCAACCTTTTATGTGCCTCTGTCCCTATTATCTTATTCTTTGTGGATGTATCTCATATAGAATTTGTTTTATAATTCATAAATGTGTTTGGGGAATTAAAGATTCATTTATGGCCCATGTTACCTAATTTTTTGTTTTCATTCACTATCAGATGGTTTTTTATATGTTTTTTTCTAAAAAACCATATTTTCATGGTGTTTTTATTGTTTTATGATTTCATATGATTAAGACCTAACTGGAGACAGATAATGGAATAATGGGATACAATAATAATGCAGTAATCCTTCCATATAACATAACACATCAACATTCTATTTTCTGAGTGCATGCATGATGTAGTCAAGAAATCCATTCCATTCCTTGACCATGAGTTAAATAAATGTTCTAAGTTGATTTAATCTTATTTAATTTCCCTCTTTAGTATTCCATTAAATATTGACAAGATTTGGTTCTTTGATATATGACCATGAATAGGTTTGATCATGAATGGGTATGTGGTATGTAGTGGTTAACAAGTATAAATATTAATGATAGGATATAATAGTAATTAATGGTTGTTAAATGGAATTTTTCAAACATTGATAATTTTCTTAAAAAATAAACATTGGTGGTGGAATTATTAAATTTTTTTCCCTGAATGGTCAATGAATTGGCCCTAGAGATGTTTCTAACAAAATTCCATGTGTGTGCGAAAAATGAGGAATACTGATTGAGATGTATTATTTTGGGAAGTTAATGTGATTCTTAAATGATCTTAATATTAATTAAGGTTATGAACCATCATTATAATGACACTACTGAGTGTTATGATAAAACATTATCACATTTGCAGTGTATTAAGATATTAAATGACAATTTTGGGAAATTTTACTTCTCTTAAGTCACCTATAAGGTGTTTTTATGTATATCTTCTCAAAAGAATCATATTTAATAAAACCATGAGAAATGATAAGGTTTTTATGAAATAAATTGATGAAATAATTATGACATGGTATCTATTGATTATTTATTAATTGGTTAATTTGTAGTAACTTTTTACATGGTTGTTATGTGTATAATTTTATGGGTGTCATCCCATAGATTCGGTTATTGATACGAAATAGATACAATTCCTTAAGTGAGCACAAATTAGGTTAGGGGATTTACTTCGATACCATGTATTCTTCACCGATTCATCACTGCAAATTCAATAGGGTGGATCCTTCATGAATTTATTTGACATATTATGTATTTAATTCTACCTAATAATGTCATGGATTCCCTTGGGGTACCTTTATAAATATCATGGGATGATCTCCCCAAATTCATAGTAATTATAATAGATGGAAAACCATAGAATGTGGACTTGGATTCCGGTTAACTCTTGATAACCTGAATGACCTATAGTTTTTATTCATTGGATTTAGTTGAGAGTATTAATATGTTTGATTCATTAGTTTTTTCATGGATTCTTTAGAGATGATTTTCAAGGATAAATACCATATTTTGGATAACTTGGTTCAAAGTGAATTCTATGTAGAACCCTTGAATATTCCCGTGCTATTTCACAGTTGTGGAAACCATACAGTTATACCTTGGAATAAGTTGTTTCATTTTTTATAAAATGGTTTTCCCAATGTTTTTATGGTTACACTATCCTTGATTACACAGCTTTGATCCAACGTGAGATTATAAAACCTTTCTCCTTATTCATAGATATTTGAAACTTTCCAATGGGAGTGGGCCTAACTTCGAGTGTCACCATGGATCCCAGGATCATAGTATGTGTTCTATTTATGTAATTTTTTCATCTGAATATATGGAAATTTTTTATTGATTTAAATTGTTCATGAACATGTTTTCTGGATTGATGACTATAAGGATTCAACTATTGGTGGCCTGTTATGTTATACTCACACCATGATTGGAAAACCATGGAACTTTGTTACTTGAGAAGAATAATATATATTAACTTGTTAGATGATTAGGAAAAAGGATTATATGTTTACGTTTTTTGGTATCTAAGGGAGGATTATAGATGTTGGGATCAGGAAAGACTTGAGGAAACTTTTTGATATGTTTTTAAATCCAAATTATTTTCTAGGATTTTTATTACTCCTTATATATGATCAGTCATAGGGTATCCTTATACTATATGGAAAACCCATAAATGTTATAACATGTGATATTATACTAATTTATTGGAACAAACCTATTTATTTGTGATATCTTCCCTGATTCGTATGATTGTTTTTATTCCATTGTTATTATGAATCTAAAGAGAGGGTCTGGTATCCCTTTGGTATCCTGGTAGACCCTCGCTACTAATTGGAATCCTCTAAAGTATAGAGAGGTAAACCCAATGCTATGTGGTGCACCAACATATTGAACTAGTCAATTTCCTTATGTGTTGGGGCATTACATAAAGTTATCACATCTTTTTTATTATTTCATATAATTTGGGAATTGTAGATAGTATACTAAGAATGTGTTGGAGATTTGTAATGAAATCATGCTTGGGAGTTATTAACCAACACATGGTGGGAAACCCAAGTTTCAATGTATGGGACTTTTTGTTGATGGATTTCACTTTTCAATGATGCATTTTATTTTTTTACCTTGGGTGAAACAATATGTTCATGATATTATGTTTTTTTAGATTCAAGCTCTTGGGATCATATTTCAGGAGAGTTTTTGTAGGTTCATACATCTTTTCATGAGAATAAGATTTGTTTATCATATTCATGATGCCTGAGATTGAAATATTTTTACCTAATATTTATCCTATCCAATGAATTTATATATCAGGTTTATACATTCACATTGTTTATAGAAATTTATTGTTGAAGGGGCTGGATATTTAAAGTGTCAATAATATTTTATATGTTTTTTATCCATATAAGACTATGATTTAATCTAATATTACCAATTAATTTTATAGATATTTAATAAATATAAATATACTAATTGTATATTAAATGAAGTCCTTACATAAATAAATTTATTTTCAGTAATATAAAATGTGTTCCTCCCATAGACTGTGATTAAAACATTATTTAATCAGGAATTTTGAATTTAGAATATTAACACACCATATAAAGGTAAAGTTTAAATCATAAATTTTAATGATAGTGAATCTAGTTGAGAGTTTATACTTATTTTATTATGGTAGTGGAAATTACACAAAAAATAAGAGTTTCATTGAAAATGTTGGTTTGGTTAAATAAAATTATAGTAAGAAACCTATAGTGAACATCCCTATAGGGTTTGAAACTAGAATAATAATAAAACCCGCTATTATTTAATTTTATGAAATGTAATTACTTAATAAATTAATCATATAAATTTTTAAACCTTAATTGGATTAGGTGTATTAGAGACCATATATTCTTGGACTAAGCTTGTTTATTTTTAACAGGGGAAGTTGTGAGTTCTAAAGTTATAGGGTTCAATGTTATTTGTTGGGATAGACCCCATGGGTTAGCATGACATGGTAAACCAGGTCATTAACCCAGTGTGGGTATTGGGTGTTGAGATGGTATATGGGTATGATATACTCTATAATACCAAATATATGATCAAAATAATATAAATATTGTATGAAGTATCTAGTGATGCTCAAAATAAAGGGGGGTGAATTTTATACATTAAAAAATTCCTTTGGAACTTTTAAAGATGATTATGTTTAACAAGGTTAAAAAAGGTAATTCACAAACCCTCTAGTTCTACAAACTTTCTTGATTCCGGATATATGATTCTGAGAATGTGAATCCAAAAAGATGGTTCTGAAAAATGAATATTAAGGAATGTTTGAAATGATAAGGATTATGCCATAAATCGTATAGAATCTCACTAAATCAGAGTACAAGAATAATGAAAATATATGATAACTATACTTTCCTCGACAAATAAAATGTAGAGGAAAACTTGTAACAAAACAAGTAACAAGTAGAAAGTCTTTTAACCCAAAGAGAAGTGTATCCAACAACCTTGGATTAAGGTCCCTTGATTTATACTTTCAATAAATTCTGTCTTACCACACCAGGGTAAGCCCTCGATACGAAAATCAGAGTCTGTCTTGCTATCCTTGCAAGCCCTCAACTTCAAGGTAGTCGGCACCTCTGTCTTCTTTAGCAAGGAAGCCCTCGAATTCAAGGTAGTAAGGATCTCTATATTCCTATCCTTAAAATACCTTGAATGTACCCAACAACATTCAGAGTCGCATAACAAAAATCTGAACAAGCATTTCAGTATGCACAAAGCATGAGAGTCTCTCTCTATAAATCACATAAACAACATGTAATCTCTAGAGTCATAGAACAGTAATGAGCTCTTTCAAATGAGATTCTATTTATAGGTACAACACCAATGGTCAGCTCACTCATCCAATGATCATATTTTTCCCTGAATTTCGGAGGGATCTATTCACATATCACTCAAACAATGGTTGGTTAGTAACGAAATGCACGACATCATTTTATAACAAAAAAATGTTTAAGATGAAATATAGTTACATAACCAAAAACCAATATTTATAATGTAAGAAAATAAATGTTCAGAGTCTAAAAAAATGATTTTGGTGTCTATAATAAAAGGATATCCATATTCTGTTTTCTAAGGAATTAAAAAGATGAAATTATAATGTTCGGAGTCAGAGTTCATGAGAATTAGGAGTCAGTTCACTTTTCTTGACTAGCTTCTCTTCGATCTCGATATGAAGATCCATTTCACTTTTACAGCTCTGGGAAACATAATACAACTTCCCATTTATATCCTTGACCTCCTGAATTCATGTATTCTTCTCAAGAGTTATCTTTTCCTCAAAGCTATTTGTGAGATCCTTGATTTTACCATCTTCAGTATCAAAAGCATCCTTAACATCATCTTGAAACTTATCATGCTCTCTCAAATCATCGACTATATTCTTTGACAAGCTGAACACTTTCTTATAATATTTTTTATGGGAATCATAATTTATGAGTAAGTTCTTGTAATCAGCCTCAATCATTACACACTTCTCCATTACCATGGACACATAATCCAATTTTTTGATTCAATATGTGCTGGAGCATCTAACATCTGAAGACAATGCTTGGAAAGATCGTAATGGTGTCAAAAATCTTCTTTAGTAATTGAATGATGAAATCATTTCCTAGAGCTAATGATTCTGAATATGATACTATTCTTGGTGATGGTTCTTCCTCTATCTCGACAAGATTCTTCTTAGAAGACCCACCAACTTCTTTCTTCCTTAAAACAACTTGTAGTTGGAGTGTCAACAACCACCTGTTTTCCTTTATTGGTTCTCAGAACAACTTCTTCATCTGGAGATTCATGCTCACTATTAGACAGTAGAACAATTATATCTTCATATATCTTCTCCTTCTCAGCTCTAGCCTCGGCATCTTCCAGATGTATGAAATCATGGATAGAACTTTCTTCCTCAGACAATTTATTAACATCTTCTTCACCATTCTCATCTTCACCTTCCTCATCCTTCCTCGGAGTTGGGAGCTTTAAAGAATATACTTCAGAAGTTTTAATTGATATCTTCTCGTAAGGGGTTTGCTTTTCATTATAATCTTCATCTTTCTTTTTAAAATCATCACTTCCACCACTACTTTCTTCTTTTTCAACTTCTTCGACAACTTATTTTTATTCAACAATATTTTCTTGGACTTTTTCCAGAGTGAGAAATTTCTTACCCAGAGTCTCAGTTAATGCCTCTACAAAGAAATATTTCGATGTAGGGATATTCTTGGATGTTATTTTAGTGGCCTTCAAGAGATATTGAACAATTTTGGCCTCAGAACATTCATTCTTCTGCTTCTTTTCCTTGGCTTACTTCTCACGCGCATCTGTTGCCTTCTCTTTCAATGCTTTGGCCTCTGGATGATCCTAGCTAATATATGGCTCTCCTTCCTTCCAATTTTTCTTATCTTTCCTCCATTTGGCTGTAGCCTCATCTAAATAAGTTCTCTGCTTCATGGTCTTTGGAATTTCATATTGAGATTCCATAGCTTTAGGGATTTTCTCTTCTTCTTCAACTTCATTCAACTTCTTCTTCTTTCCTACTTTCTTTGATGGTTCATGAAATTCATGTTCTTTTAGAAAAAATTCAACTTACTCCTTTGGTATATCATAAAATTATCCTTATTCCTTAGATAAACCAACATTCATCATTTTGAGAGTATCATCACTAATTAGCATGACATTGCAATTTCTCGACTTTGAAATGCAAGTGATTTTGAAAGACTCCAAGCACCGAACTATAAGCTTGGAAAGTATGGTCAGGTACATTAGAATATGATCTTTCAATTTCCCATTCTTAATATTCTCAATCATAATGATAATATGCTTCATCAAGTTTATATTTCTTTGGTTTACTAAGAAATCCAAGATATACATACCACTCTTCTTTAAGGTTTCCTTGTCACCCTTTATCGGAATGATAAACCATGAACCCACAATTCAAGGATCTGATTATTTGTAGAGAGGTGAGAAATCTTCACAGTCTTGACATCAATAAGTCCAAGACACTCCATAGCTTTTACGTTGATAATACTTACTTGAACATCGGGAAACTTATGGGAACAAAATTTAGCTTCCCCTTCAAATGGAAATCCAACCAAACTAGATACCTTTGTATAAGATAGATCATCGGTATGTCCATAGCATTTGAATTAAAACATCTCTCTTCATTCTTCAATAAAGAATCTAACTGACTCAGAAAAATTGATAAGAAGATCCAGATGCACCAAGTCTGGAGCACTGGGCTTTGATATGAAAACGCCTTCTCATCCATTAAGCTTGTGGATCTTGGATATTATATAATCATATTTATTGAAAAAATTCAGATGCGCCAACCATTCTCTATATACTTTCCACTCTCGAATCGGCTTGATAGTATAAATATCTTTTTGAGAGGATTCTTCTGCAGACATTCGGACTTGGGATCACTCTAAGAAGTTCGGAACATGATTTTGTATGGAGGGAAGAGTTTCGGCACGAAGAGGCTTGAAATAGATGTGGGATAACCATTTAGGGGTCCTTAATAAAGGCGTTTTATCTGATGATTCATCTTCCCATATAAATCCAATGGTTGAGAAATATTAGGATCAGATCTGACGGTTGAAATTGTAGTCATAAGGAAAATTATTTAGGATATGATCTTTTGAGGATTTTAAAAGAAAATATTCGGATTTAAGGAAACTAGAATCTGAAAATTTTAAAACATAAAAGAAAATACCAGTAAGTAAATGACGATTACGAAGACATAAGAAAGAAATGATTTCTTTCGGATTACCAGGACGACTATTCATATTGAGGAAAATTATTCTTAAAGAAATTTAGATTTTGAAAAGTATGATTACAAAAAAAAATCTATTACGATAAAAAATTGAGTACAAAAATATTCATTACGAAAATATTCACTAAGAAAATCTTCATTACGTAAAAAATTTACAAAATTCATTATGATTTTTTTAAAACTTCATTACTAAAACAACTTGAAAAACTTCATTGCGAAAAGAACATGAAAAACTTCATTACGAAAACAACTTGAAAAACATCAATACAAAAACAACACGAAAAACATCAAGAAAATGTGCTTCCCTTATGAAAAGGAGTTTATTATTATAATGAGATTGATTAAACAATAAGTTAACAAGGAAAATTACTTTATGTTTATCATTCCTAAATTATATTTAATGTATTCAAATCTATCAGGGGGTAATGATATTTTAAAAATATTAGCAAGTTGATCTTGTGTTCCGATAAATTGAATAATGATATATCTATTAAGTGTGTGATCCATATAAAATTAATGCCTAATATATATGTATTTTTCACAAGAGTGATGTGCATGGTCTTTTATAATGGAAATGACACTTGTATTATAACAAAAAATTTGTGTTTTGGTAAAACTCATACCATAATCTGTGAGTGTGTGTTTCTTCCACAACACTTGAGCACAACAACTTCCAGCTACTATATATTCATCTTTAGTAATGGAAAGTTCTGCTAAGTGTTACTTCTTGCATGACCAAGAAACTAATGAATCTCATAAGAAATGAAATTTTCCAGATGTACTTTTTCTATCCATTCTATATCCACCAAAGTCATCATCTGAAAAGATTTTCAAAACAAAGTCATTTCCAAAAGTAAAAAAGAGTCCTAAATCCACGGTTCCCTTTATGTGGCGAAAAATTATTTTCACTTCCTTTAAATGAGATTCATTAACATTGGATTGATATATTTCACATATGTATACTGAAAAAAATATGTCTAGTCGACTAGCTGTCATGTAATGTAAACTTCCTATCACACCTCTAAAATATGTTTGATCTACTGGCTTCCCAGCTTCATCAAGATCAAGTGTGTTTGAGATATCAATGGGAGTACTAATACTCTTAGTGTTGTCATATCCATACATTTTAAGAAGATAATTAATATACTTATATTGGGATATATAGATTCCTTCTGGATTTTGAGAAATTTGAAAACCAAGGAAAAATGTCAACTCACCCATCACACTCATTTCAAACATAGATTTCAGTAGATCCGCAAAGGAATCAGTTAAGGATTGATGAGTTGAACCAAATATAATGCCATCAACATAAATTTGAATAATCAAAAAAAAATTCTTATCTTTCTTTATAAAAAGAGATGGATCTTCATTTCCCTTAACATAATTATTTTATAGAAAAAAACCTCTAATTCTATCATACCAGGCTCGAGGGGCTTGCTTAATTCCATACAATGCTTTGGTAAGTCAAAAAAATGATCAGGATGTTTTGTATCATAAAAAACAAGAGGTTGTTCAACAAAAACTTCCTCTTGAACATAACCGTTAAGGAAAGCACATTTCACATCGATTTGAAATAGTTTGAAATTTAATAATGCTACAAAGTAAAGTATGATACGAATATATTCAAGTCTAGCTATAGGAGGATGGGTTTTTCCTCATAGTCTATTCCCTCTTGTTGATTACTGTCCTTAGAAACTAATCTAGATTTATTTCTAACTATCATTCCATTTTCATCACACTTATTTATGAAAACCCATTTTACTCCAATAACAAAAGTTTCTTTAGGTCATTCAACCACGTTCCAGAAATTATTCCATTTGAATTCATTTTTTTCATCTTGCATGGATTTAATCCATTCATCATCACCTAAAGCCTCATTAATTATTTTTTGTTCTTATTGGGAATGGAATAGTAGATATTCTACTTAATGTCTTAAGGAGATTCTAGTTCATAAAGGTTGATTCAAATCACCAATGATGCTATCACTATGATCATTCTTATGAAACAACTGATTTGGGTTTTGTAAAACCTGTTCATCAATATAGGGTAGAAAATATTATGGGTTAAATGCTTCAAAAACATTTTTGTGGACATTTTCCTTATCAGAATGATCTTCTATCAAGGGTTGATAATCAGTTTTTAAAAACACATCCAAAGATGTATGTTGGGGTTGCTTAAAAATAATAGGATCAGTTTCATCAAATTTCACATGTACTGTCTCTTCAACAGTACAAGTGTTTTTATTGAAAACTATATATGCCTTAGAAGTTGTGGAGTAGCCTAAGAAAATTCCTTCATTAGATTGTGGTGTGAATTTGTGTATATTAACTTTAGTAATCATTATGAATACTTTGCAACTAAAAACCTTGAAGTATTAAAGTCTAGGTTTTCTACCATTCCATAACTCATAAGGGTTTTTATTAAGAAAAGGTCTAATTAAAACTCGATTTATAGTGTAACAAGCAGTACATACAGCTTCAACCCAAAAATGTCTTGCAATAGAATATTCACTCAACAAGGTCCTTATTATCTCTTGATGATTTATATTTCTTCTTTCAACAACACCATTCTGTTGAGGAGTTCTTCGGGCTGAGAAATTGTGTGTAATTCCTTTTCAACTACAAAAAGTTTCAAAATAAGAATTTTGAAATTCTCCCCCATGATCACGATGAATAGTTTTCAATGAATGGTTTTGATCATTTTTAACTTGGGCTCTAAATTTTTTAAAATATGAGAAGGTTTCATACTTCTTTCCTAGAAAATGGACCAATCTAAATATAGTGTAATCATCAACTAAAAAAAATAAATAATATTTGCTTCCAATGCTTCTAGTTTGTGTAGGACAAAAAAGATCCATATGCACTAATTATATTTCATCAGTAGTTGAGACTTCACCGATAAATTTAAAACATGACTTATGTTTCTTGCCATATTGACAAGGCTCATATACTTTTGAAGAATCAAATATAAGCTCCGGTAGATCCACAACTAGTCCTTCCGTAGAGAGTTTACATAGGTTCCTAATGTTACAATGACCTAACCATCCATGCCAAGACCGAGAATGATATTTAATTTCACTAAGGCAAAGTAGATCTTAGCTCCTAAGGTATTCTATGTTTAGTGTGTATACATTATCCTGCATATGGGCAGAAAGAATAAACTCTTCCTTGGAATTGTGTACTAAGCACTTGTTGTTCCTAAAATTCACAATGTAGCCTTCATCACATAATTGGATTATACTGAAGTGGTTGTGCTTAAGATCCTTAACAAGTAAAAAATTTTAAATCAATATTTATCCAATAAAAATGATGTTACCTATACTAATTATTTCTCCCTGAGCATTATCTCTGAATGTTACTTTTCATCCTTTCATCATGATAATCTTTTCAAAATAGTTTTTCTTACCAGTCATATTAAGGGAACATCAACTATCCATGTACCAAGTATTAATGTTGGTACTCTCTCTATTTTCCTGAAAACAAAAGTGTTAGGATTTTAGAATCCCAACTTTCTTGGATCCAGAAATTTTAGAAAAAAAAATTTTAGGTACCCACTTTTTTTTTAGAAAAATAGGGTTTATTAAATCCCAAAGACTGAGATTTTTTAAGGAACAATTTTTTTCCCAGTGTCCACCACACTGACACTTAGTGTAGAATGGATCACTTTGAGGAACAAAATAATTGTTGCTAAAAATAGGTTTTGGACTAGTATAACAAAAACAAGAACTATTCCTTAGAGATTGGATATGAGAATACATTTTATCAAATTTTTCTTTACCCAACGTAAAGTTTGACAAAAACTTCCTCAAGGAAAAAATTTCAGATTTCAGTTTGATAACTACATTCTTCTCTTCAAAATTTGATTTAAAACTAGAGTTTGGCTCGAAATCATTTTTCTTAGAAATTACATTTTCTAGATCCTAAGAATGTTTATTCATCTCAGAATTTACTTCCTCGATATTTTTTGAAATAATTTCAAAATCAACATTTTTCTTAAAAAGATATTTAGAAAGATCTGATATTTCCTGAGTAAGAAAAGTAATCCTAGAATTTTCCATATCACGTTTTTTAAAGAATTTTGAATTTTAAATTTCAAGGATTTTGGAAAACCTAGAAACTTCTTCGTAGGTAGGTAAATTATTATCTTCATCAGAGGAAGAATCTTCATCCAAAGATTCATAATATTTATCATTACTATAATTTGTATTTAAGGAAATAGTGTTCATTGATTCAGCATTGTGTACCTTAACCATTAAGAAATGATTGTCAATAGGTAGTTTGGCTATTAGGCCAAGATTCTTCTATCAAGAAGATTTGTAATCTGATGATTCATTTGAATATTCCCCACCACTGGCACTCCAAGTGTCATTGTATTTCATGACATTCTTAGCTTTAGCTTTGTAGTACCTTTTTTGTTTCTCTCGGAATGATTTTCCTCTCTTTCCTTTATTTTAAGCATTGTATAATCAGGTCTTATATGTACAGCTCTCTTGCATTCGTAACAAGTAACTTCTGAATCTTTCTTGTCTTTCCATTCCCTCTTCTTATATCTGGATTGAAATTTCATCTGTCCAAGAATCGTGTTCATCATTCGAGAAAGATTGGAAAACTCATTTTCTAAATATTCACTTTCGCTACATTCAGATTGAATAACAACCTTCTTAGATTTGGATATAGTAACTATCTCAGGAGTCTTTGATTTTGTCACAACCCGTCCTTGGGGCCCGTGCCGTGACTACCCCAAGCCCACCTTCTAGAGGCCAGGGGCTGGCGACTAGCACCAAAGGCGTAAATATCGATAACTGGGAAGAAATTTCCTTTATAAAATTAAACAAAACACCACAGAGTACAAGCGGAAGTAAAACACTAAGTAAAACTGAAACAAGCTGTGTTGAATGTAAAGGGGACAAAAATACAAGACCAACTGTAAAGTACAAGGAAAAAGATAAAACAACCGGAAGGTGACAAGCAGCTCCTGGATCGTCCACCAAGGATCCTACCTGAAGGGTAGGTACAGATAACGCAGCTCCTGGATCGTCCACCATGGATCCTACCAGAAGGGTAGGTACAAATAGCCTCCACAATGCCCTCACCAGTCAACCTCCTCCAAGTGTCATCTTGTCGTGAAGTCCACCACCAGATACTGTCTCATCATGAGGTCCACCTCCGGGTACCGTCCAGTCCTCGAACACTCACCCTCTGTCTGCACTGCCCATCGTCTGCAACCAACACAATGAGGTGCGGGCATAGCCCGTGCAGGGGTGAGTATAACGATACTCAGTAGGGACCCGGAGACCCTCTAGGTCTCACTAAATCCAACAAGGATAACCATAAATAAGATCTCAACAGATAACCTCTACCTAGGTATATTCCCATACATATACCCAAGTTATCAAGAAACTCATCTCAATCATGAGGAAACACAGATATTAGGAAATCAACAGATAAACACTACCCAGGTATATGCCCATACATATACCTAAGTTATCAAGTGACCCATCTCAATCATGAGGTAAACACAAAGGTCATAGACTCAGCTAAAACCAGGATTTTCATTATCGAAACTGTAACTACTGAAGAGCCCATCTCTGGAGTGTATAGTGGTCATGTCATGACTCCAAGGTACTACTCAATAACCTAAGACTGCTGAGTTACTCCTCTTGTAGAGTACCGCGGGTCAGTAACCCAAACACAGTTGTGCTTCCTGTCGGGGTATGCCACCCAAACACAGTAGTGCACACCCCCTAATAGCCTGTAGAGGTACTCTCTGGACGAGTTCCGCGGGTCTGCACTGTCACACAGTAGTGCTTCGTCCGCCATGGGTTTGCACCCAAACAAAGTAGTGCTCCGTCCACTGGGATAGTCGACTCACTCCAAGTCGAGTCGGTCAAGCAGTCGCCAGGTCTCAACCGGCTACACGGTCTCCGTACTCCGCACGCTCCTCTCCGAGAGGGTCCGCTCCACGAGCTACTGGTCGATACTCCAAGTGTCACAAATTCCCAAGAAGAAGTATCCCAAAGGACCGCCTTGTCAAAGGGGTCTCAACGCAACAGATGGCGCGTCAATCGGATGCCCGGTTTTTAAGTTATTAGGCTTTTCGTCCTAGGGGCCCTGTTGGTTTCGCGTGCGAACCAACCCGGCCGTATCTCAACTTTACCCTGAACTCTCATAGGGTATACTCATAGGGATCTTTTCTCAATGAGATCACCAATGCCGCTGACGGTTTGTCAAACAGACGTCCGGTCTGAAAGTTATCAGCTTTTCCGTTCCAGTGGCCCGGTTGGATTTCGGGTACAATCCAGCTTTTCCGTTCCAGGGGCCTGATTGGATTTCGGGTACAATCCATCCCGGCCTTACATCAACTACATCCAAACCTCAGGTGAAGTATTCCAAAAGAACCGTCTCATCAAGAGGAATCCAAAAAAGTCGATGGCACGTCAATCGGACGTCCAGAGCTCAAGATATAAACGTTTTCGCTCCGAGGGCCCGGTTGGATTCATGTTCGATCCAACCCAGTCGTACATCAAATGACACTGGTTAACCAAACCGGTCATACCATTTCAATCCATACAGAATAACCCACGATATGGACTACCCATTGGTCCAAAACGGATTGCCGATGAAAATGTTGCATTTCACCGCATCATACGTGAACCGGGCCTCATGGGGCCCGCACCTCAACCTCGACATAAATATCCAAAATTGGTTTTGAAACATCCGTCTTAATTCCAGGGTCGCAACGTTGCAAACGGTTCGTCATTCCGACACCGTATGAGAGAGATATGTCAGATACAAGATCCCGTAATAATAATAATGATATTATTATTCGGTGTTTCGTGGGCCCGAGCCATGAACCAGAATTTAACATACAACATTAGACTAGAATCGACCATCTTAAAGACAAAGTCACATCACCGCTGACGGCGAGTCAATCGGATGTCGCACGCATGAGTTATGGTGGGTCAAAGATTTAATAATAATATTAAATCTATTATGTACGAGCGTTTCGGGTACTTGATCCAAAAACCCGAAAAGGACATCCAATATTGGACTCATAAATTCCGTCTCGATGTCAGGGTCGCACTACTACTAACGGTTCGTGAAACCAAGGTCACACGAAGAAGATACCGTCAAAATACGGTTTTCCCAACGAAAATAATAATAACATTATTATATTATTATTATTTTTAATTTAATTAAATTCTTAACTTAACACACCCAAAAGCCACGCACCACCCAAACTAGCGCCTCCTCTTCTTTACGCATGGCCACCACCTTTGGCTGCCTGCCAGCTGCGCCTCCAGATCCTTCCAAACTCCATTCCGACATCAATTTAACTTGGAAAAAAGATATGAACGCATATCCTTGATCCTCGGGTCGATATCTTCACGTATGTATGTCGTTTTCAGGGAAACATTGAGTTTCCAACGTCAATAAATATTTGGAAGCCTCCTTCCGCGAGTCATTACGGCTTCGTTCCAAGCTTGAAAAATTAAACGATCGCGTATTTGGGATCCTTGCATCGAGGGCTTCACATCCATATATTTCTCTCAACAAAACCCCGTGTTTATAGCATCAATAAATATTTGGACATTGAAAAACACACAAAGAACACGTGAAGAATAAAAAGAAAAAGGATAATGGTTTATGTGTCGGACGATGATCATGTTCATTTGGTCATCATCATCGTGAATTTAGGATATGAAGATTCAATAAAACGAATTCAAATATATATAAAAACCCCTACAGTTTTCCCCGCAAACAAGAATTCCCAACCTGAAAACATATTCTTAACGGATCACCTTAATGTTGACTTTATCTGCATTATTTTTTCCCAAAAGGGAACATCAATGAAAAAAGATATCACTCTCAAAATAATTTCCTTCAACCTCTTAAATAAAAAGAATCATACCAATATTCCCCTACCTCGTCAAATTCATTGAGCGAAGGTTCGTCGCAGAATTTATCATCGCGGAAGAAGGAATCGTGGAAGCAGAGGGTTGTTGGTGTCTCGGTACACGGTGTCGCGTAGTTGATCTCTGAGGATTCCGTGTTCTTCGTCTGTGATCGGTGCGTTCTTCGCGTTCTTCGACGAAGAAGAAGATCTTCAAGACTCCCCTTTTCTCCCAATCCCCTCTCAACACAAAAAGCTCCAACCAAAAATAAAACAAGGGCTTCACTTATTTTATTACTCATGAATTATGTTTAAAATTCAAAAATTGAATTAAACCGCCTAATTAATTAAGTGAGTTGGCATGATTAAAGAGGTGAGAGAGGAGGTGAGTGGTCTCACATTAAAGGGGGGTTAAAGAGTTAATGAAAATGAGAGGTCACTGACTTAATAGGGGAGTTAGAGTAGGTTTAAAAAATGTGAAGGGGTGGGGTTCGTGGGGGCCCCACCCCACATTTAACCTCACTTAGGTAGTTAGGTTCACCCAACCTCCATCCTTAGGATTTAACCACATTAATGAAATAAAATTAGTTGCACAAAATTTTATTTCTCGGAAGTCTTTATACATAAAACTAAAAAACACTTCCCAAGAAAACGCAACTCTGGAAAAGGTCTTTCTAAGCAATTACTGCTGCTGCGGTTCCATCGTTGCCCTCAGATTTCGATTCCGAGCACCGGTTCAAAAGATAGAAAAGCTCACACATACATTTACTGAACGTGCCCGAAAAAAAGTTCGGAAAATTATTATCAGTCACCCTCATCCCGCGCCGGTCAAGTTCAGTCTCTTCCTAAGTGAAAAATTCCCCAAAGAATCCAACGACAATCTCATATTTTCAATCCGAGTTACCGTTTAAAAGATATAAATTTTTCGAAAAAATAACTGTCATTTAATTATTTTATTTGCGGCCTAAAACTAACTTTTCCTGGTATCCCATGCCGGCCAAAGTTAGTATCTGCTTAAATAAACTATGCCCTCACAAGTTCAGAGGTTGTCACAGAGTTTTAATCCGAGCTACCATTTGTGATTTATAAGCATTTGAAAAAAAATTAATTATTTTATTTATGGTTATTCCATTTTTGGAATTTCTCACAGGAGGCCGGCGCCTACTAAAATTAACTCATGCCGAGGGTAAACCCAACATCCTGAGCACAAAAATGCCCTCAGATTTCTGATCCGAGTAACCGTTTAAGATTTATTACACTTTTTTAGTAAAACTGCTTACACGCGTTAATTTAAGCTTAACAAGACTTTAGAAAATTATTTCGGGCACCCCGGGCCTCGGAATCAGGTGCCGTCCGAAACTGCGTACTCGTAAAATTCATAAGAAATTAAGAAGAAAATTTCCTTGAAATTTCCAGGTCTTTACATTACTCCCACCTCAGGGCTTTACGTCCCAGTAAAGCTATAACACAAACTAGGGAAACAAATGTGGTACTGAGAATGCATCTGAGGCTTCCGCTCCCATGTGCTATCCTGGAGGTTCCCGTGCTGCCAAAGAAAGCACACAAGAGGAATCGACAGTCCTCACAGGACCCGCTCCTATCGATCCCCAACCTCTACTGGATCACAGCAAAATTCCCCCCATTGCCAATGTCTCCCCATCTTCGACGTCCTAATTCTTGAGGTCGATGATGTGTGAAGAGTCGTGCACGTATCTAATTAGTTGAGATACATGTAAGTCATCGTTCACCTGGTGCAACTGAGGTGGATGGGTCAAGCGGTAAACCACCTCGCCTACCCTGTTGAGGACTTGAAAAGGTCCGCTGAACCCCGGAGATCTCTCACCGCCTTGGCTACTTCTCCGTAAACATAGTCGAGGTGAGACCTATATAAGAACGTGGTCTCCATCCTCGAACTCTAGAGGTATCCCTTTCCTGATTAGAACTGAAACTCAAACTCCTGCTGCCACGAGGGTAAGGCTGGCCGACCCAAGATTGATAGGCTACACCCTCCCATGCATGAGTTTATCCTATGCTGCTTGGGGTTTCCTTTTCGCCGACCAAGGAAAACCCATCCCGACATTTACCTAATACCTTCAATTTGATTATGAGCAGTGATTGCACAATCCATACTCAAACTAACGTCGTAAGGCCTCGATGTTGCCACCAAGAGGTCCCAACCAAGACTCTCACCTCAAGGGTCAGATCACACTATCGGCGTAAGTGTGACTATCGAGTCTCCTCCCAAAGGTATCTCCAAACTTGAGGGTCAAGTAAACGGCTTAACCAGAAACTCTATGTCTGGGACTAGATTCATGGAAGGAATGGATGATTCAAATCGATGTTTGTGGCTATGAAAGCTAGTAGAAGACAAAGTCCGCACTTAAAATCATCCTTAGACCTATTTCGGTCACACTCTGTGACCGCATGCAGCTACTCTTTTACCCTGCCCTCCAGCTCCCTGAGACTGGAGGGGACAACAAACGCGGGTGTTTGTAACATGTTGAAATGTACACCACCTCATGCTACTATCCTAGCTCTGCCTCCACGTCTGATGCTCTACAGATTTATCTGCCCTTAACATTTCCTCTTCTCAAAACATTCGCACGCCCAAGTCTCTGAGACTGGCACCAGGTCACTGCGTTCCAACTTCTAACTTTCTATAGTTGTAATCGTTCAGCCAAAGAACATTAAACCTCAAGGTTCTCTCTATCACCCTAACATGAGTAGGAATTCATAGAGTAAAAAAGTGATGGCTCGAATCGTATTCATCCAGTACCTGGAATGTTCGGTACACCTCAATAAATTCTCAACTATCATCACGTCGTACTGCCAAAGCTGTATAAGATCTAGAAAACTCTCAGCCACCTCCTCAAGCTAGTCCTCAGCTGCCAATGAATCAGGTTCACCTCAGAACTTGAGGGTATCTGATGTTAGAACACGTGTAAGGCAGTAAGCTTACATTTTTCACCTACAGGTACCGTCGGTTGTAACTACTGACCAACAGGTAGTGATGTATAGGTGACACACTACCCGAAGGCACTATATCAGGCATCAGTCGACGTACTGAAGCCTCATCACTATGCGGACCATCCTCATGGTCATTCACTGGAAATCACTAGTGGCCAAGTCCACCATCCACTCTCCTGATGTCTCAGCTAGGCGGAAAACTCTAGCAATCACCTTTAGCAAGTGCTCTGCTGTATGGGAATCTGCCTTGCCTCGTATCCACGGAGGCCGCTGCGACTGGAACTCGTGCAACGCGCTCTACCAGCGTGCACAGTTCGCTATTTTAGCTGGTGGCATCTGCTACCCAACAGGTGGTAGGGCTTCTGGTACACCACATGGGGGTGAGAACATAGTAAAAAGGGCCTCACACCGGAGCCTCGTTGCTCGATGGGCCATCATCGTGTACTATCTCAGAACTCCAACTGACTGTCTGCATGGAGACATCCTAAACATATATGACACGGTCAAATGATTTATACCTGGTGAGCTGACCTGGTTTGAGATGACTTTAAAACTCTTGGAAACACACACGCAATCAGTGTTTTTTTGCACAAAGTCGGAAATCAGAAGTCAGGGTCTTGGTGTACAGATACATCGGCCGCCACACCAACACAGGACTCCCTAAACTAAAAACCACACTCGGTACCCTTAACACTATTGCTTCACAGAAAGTGAATATCAGAGTTATAAGTTCTGCAGTAGAACCGACTCCTCTGATACCAATTTTTCCCGACCCGTCCTCGGGGCCCGTGCCGTGACTACCCCAAGCCCGCCTTCCATAGGCCAAGGGCTGGCGACTAGCACCAAAGGCGTAAATCCCGATAACTAGGAAGGCATTGACTTTATAAAATTAAACAAAACACCATAGAGTACAAGCGTAAGTAAAACACTAAGTAAAACTGAAACAAGCTGTGTTGAAAGTAAAGGAGCCGGAAATACAAGCCCAACTGTAAAGTACAAGGAAAAAGATAAAACAACCGGAATGTGATAAGAAGCTCCTGGATCGTCCACCAAGGATCATACCTGAAGGGTAGGTACAGATAGTGCATCTCCTGGATCGTCCACCACAGATCATACCTGAAGGGTAGGTAAAGATCGCCTCCACAATGCTCTCGCCCGTCAACCTCCTCCGAGTGTCTTCTCGTCGTGACGTCCACCACCAGATACTGTCTCGTCGTGAGGTCCACCTCTGGGTACCGTACTGCCCTCGAACACTGGGCCTCTGTCTACGCTGCCCGTCGTCTGCAACCAACACAACGAGGTGCGGGCATTGCTCGTGCAGGGGTGAGTATAACGATACTCAAGAGGGACCCCGAGACCCTCATGGTCTCACTAAATACAACAAGGATAACCATAAATAAAATCTCAACAGATAACCTGTACCTAGGTAGATTCCCATACATATACCCAAGTGATCAAGTAACCCATCTCAATCATGAAGAAACACAAAGATCATGAAATCAATGGATAACCGCTACCCAGGTGTATGCACATACATATACCTAAGTTATCAAGTGACCCATCTCAATCATGAGATAAAAACAAAGGTCATAGACTCGGCTCAAACCAAGATTTTCATTATTGAAACCATAACTGCTGAAGAGCCCCGACTCTGGAGTGTACAGTGGTCCTATCACGACTCTGAGGTACTGCTCAATAACCTAAGACTACTGAGGTACTCCTCCTGTCGAGTATTGTGGGTCAGTCACCCAAACACAGTAGTTATTCCCGCCGGGGTATACCACCCAAACACAGTAGTGCACACCCCCCTAATAGCCTATAGAGGTACTCTCCGGACGAGTAGCACGGGTCTGCACTGTCACACAGTAGTGCTCCGTCCGCCATGGGTCTTCACCCAAACCATGTAGTGCTTTGTCCACTAGGCTAGTCGACTCACTCTAATTTGAGTAGGTCAAGCAGTCGTCAGGTCTCAGCCGGCTACACGGTCTCCGTACTCCGCAAGATCATCTCCGGGAGGGTCCGCTCCACGAGCTACTGGTCGATACTCCAAGTATCACAAAGTCCCATGATGAAGTATCCCAAAGTACCGCCTCGTCAAATGGGTCTCAACACAATAGACGTGTCGCATCAATCGGACACCCGGTCTATGAGTTATTAGCCATTTCGTCCTAGAGGCCCGGTTGGTTTCGCGTACGAACCAACCCAGCCGTATCTCAACTGTACCCCGAACCCTCATAGTGTATACTCATAGGGACCGTTTCTTAACGTGATCACCAACGCCACTGACAGTTTGTCAAACGGACGTCCGGTCTGAAAGTTATCATCCTTTCCGTTCCAGGGGCCCAGTTGGATTTCGGGTACAATCCAACCTGGTCTTACTCTAACTGCATCCAAACCCCAGGTGAAGTATGCGAAAAGAACCCACTCATCAAGAAGAATCCAACAAAGTCGACGACACGTCAATCGGACGTCCGAAGCACAAGATATATGCTTTTTCGCTCCGAGTGCCCGGTTGGATTCATGTTCGATCCAACCCAGTCGTACTTCAAATGACACCGGTTAACCAAACCGGTCACACCATTGCGATCCATATGTAATAACACATGAGATGGACTACCCATTGGTCCAAAACGGATAGCTGGTGAAATATTTTCACTTCACCGCATCATACGAGAATCGGGCCTCATGGGGCTCACGCCTCAACCTCAACATAAATATCCAAAATTGGTTTTGAAACATCCGTCTTAAATCTAGGGTCGCAAGGTCGCAAACTGTTCGTCATTCTGACACAGTGTGAGAGAGATATTTTAGATACAAGATCTCGTAATAATAATAATAATATTATTATTCAGTGTTTCGTGGGCCTGAGCCACGAACCAGAATTTAATATCAAACATTAGACTTGAATCGACCGTCATAAAGTCAGAGTCACATCGCCGCTGACGGTGAGTCAATCGGACGTCGCACGCATGAGTTATAACGGGTCAAAGAATTAAAAATAATATTAAATCTATTATGTACTAGTGTTTCGGGTACCCAACCCAAAAACCTGAAAAGTACATCCAATATTGGACTCATAAATTCTGTCTCTAAGTCAGGGTCACACTTCCACTAACGGTTCGTGAAACCAAGGTCGCACGAAGAAGATACCGTCAAAATACAGTTTTCTCAACGAAAATAATAATTACATTTTTTTTAGTTTAATTTAATTCTTAAATTAACACACCCAAAAGCCACGCACCACCCAAACTAGCGCCTCCTCTTCTTTACGCATGGCCTCCACCTTTGGCTTCCCGACAGTTGCGCCTCCAGATCCTTCCGCACTCCATTCCGACATCAATTTAACTCGGAAAATGGATACGAACTCATATCCTTGATCCTCGGGTCAGGATCTTCGCGTCTGTATGTCGCGCTCAGGGAGGCATTGAGTTTCCAGCACCAATATATATTTGGACGCCTCCTTCCGTGAGCCATTGCGGCTTCGTTCCACGCCCGAAAAATTAAACGATCTCGTATTTGTGATCCTTGCGTCGAGGGATTCACATCCATATATTGCGCTCAACAAAACTCCGTGTTTCCAGCGTCAATAAATATTTGGACATTGAATAACACACAGAGAACATGTGAAGAATAAAAAGAAAAAGGAGAATGTTTTATGTGAAGGACGATGTTAATGATCATTTTGTCATCATCGTCATGATTTTAGGATATGAAGAATCAATAAAACGAATTCAAACATATATAAAAACCCCTACAGTTTTCCCCGCAAACAAGAATTCCCAACCCGCAAACATATTCTTCACGGATCAACTTAATGTTGAGTTGATCCTCATTCTTTGTTCTCAAAAGGGAACATCCATGGAAAAAGATATCACTCTCAAAATAATTCCATTCAACCTCTTAAATAAAAAGAATCATACCAATATTCCCCTACCTCGTCGAATTCGTTGAGCGAAGGTTCGACGCGGAATTTATCATCGTGGAAGAAGGCGTCGCAGAAGGAGAGGGTTGTTGGTGTCGCGGAACATGGTGTCACGTAGTCGATCTCTGAGGATTCCACGTTCTTCGTCAGATATCGGTGCGTTCTTTGGGTTCTTCGCGTTCTTCGCGTTCTATGCGTTCTTCGACGAAGAAGAAGAACTTCAAGACTCCCCTTTTTCTCCCAATCCCCTCTCAACACAACAAGATCCAACCAAAAATAAAAAAAGTGATTCACTTATTTTATTACTCATGACTGAAGTTTGAAATTAAAAAATTGAAATAAACAACTTAATTAATTATGTGAGTTGGCATGATTAAAGAAGTGAGAGAGGAGGTGTGTGGTCTCATATTAATGGGGGGTTAAGGAGTTAAGGAAAATGAGAGGTCACCCACTTAATGGGGGAGTTAGAGTATGTTTAAGGAATGTGAAGGGGTGGGGTTCATGGGGGCCCCACCTCAAATTTAACCTCACATAGGCAGTTAGGTTCACCCAACCTCCATCCTTAGGGTTTAACCACTTTAAAAAAATAAAATTAGTTGCACAAAATTTTATTTCTCGGAAGTCTTTATCCACAAAACTAAAAAACTCTTCCCAAGCAAAAGAAAATTTGGAAAATGTCTTTTTAAGAAATTACCGGTGATGCGGTTCCATCGGTTCCCTCTGATTTCGATTCCGAGCAACGGTTCAAAAGATAGAAAAATCCACATGTACGTTTACTAAACGTACCCGAAAAAATGTTCGGAAAATTATTATCAGTCACCCTCGACCCGTTCCGGTCAAGGTCAGGTTCTTCCTAAGTGAAATACACCCCAACGAATCCAACGGTACTCTCAGATTTTCAATCCGAGTTACCTTTTAAAAGATACGAATTTTACAATAAAATAATTTTCATTTAATTATTTTATTTGTGGCCAAAGACTAACTTTTCCTAGTGGCCCGCACCAACCAATGTTAGTATCTTCTTAAATAAACCATGCCCTCATGAGTTTAGTGGTTGTCTTGGATTTTTAATCCGATCAACCATTTCTGAGTTATAGGCATTTGAAAAATAAAATAGTTTAATTATTTTATTTACGGCTATGCCATCTTTGGAATTTCTCACATGAGGCCCGCGCCGACTAAACATAAGTCACGCCTAGGGTAAACACGCCATCCTGAGTGCAACGGTGACCTCATATTTTGGATTCGAGTAACCGCTTAAGAGTTATTACACTTTTGCAGTAAAACTGCTTACGCGCGTTAATTTAAGCCTAACAAGACTTCAGAAAATTATTCCGGGCACACCGGGCCGCGGAATCAGATGCCGTCAGAAACTGCGTACTCGTAAAATTCCAAAGATATTAAGAAAAATATTCCTTTAAATTTCCGGGTCTTTACAGATTTCGTATGATTTGTAGTTGTAGTAAAAGAAACTCCTCCATTCCCATTATTCTTTTTAACATTATTAGCATCTCACTTCATTCAAGTCTCATGTTGAAGAAGAGTTCCAAAAAGTTCATCAAGTGAAATCTGATTAACTTTCCTGTTCTCATCAATAGAAATTCACTTTGATTCCCACTCATTGGGCATGGTGTCTATGATCTTGTCAACAAGAGCTTCATCATCTAATAATTTGTCACCCATGGATTGTAAACTATTTACAATAGTCATAAATCTATGTTTCACCTTACATATGGTTTCTCTATAAGGAAAGATGAAACCATGATATTCATCTATGAGCATGGCTCTTCTAGTTTCAATAACATTGGAAGTTGCAAAGTGAGTAAATTCAAGTTTCTTCCAAATATAGTTTGTTGCTTCAGAAGATGAAATTTGGATATATATATATTTCTATTCATGGAACAAAGAAAACTATTGCGTACCTTATAATTCAGTTGGTATTCATGATTTTCATGATTGGTAAATGTACTAACATCATTGTCAGGGATTTTATATCCTCCAGCAAGCATAACAAAATTATCAACTCCAGTATTGATAATAAAAGTCTTCATACGATCTCTCCAATATTCGTAATCATTCCCATAAAAAATAGGTGGTCTTGTAGGATTGAGATTGTCTATGGAACCGACATTGATTCCAGCCATCTTAAAGAAAATCATTCCAATCAAACATTTTAATAGTAAAAGTTTGTAAACAAAGAAAATATTCATCATCAAGAAAAATAAAACTAGAGTGTTTCTAAGAAAAATATGAATCCGAACATAATGAGTCTGAATATATGATTCTGAAAAAAATAGAACAAGAAGAGTTCTCTTCTGAATCTAATCATGAGTTTAATTCAGATTGAACCAATCCTCTGATACCAATTGTTGAATTGGTTCAGATTATGAGGTTTCCAACCTCTGATACCAATTGTTGAGATGGTATGTGAGTATTATACACTCTATAATACGATATGTAGGATTGAAATAATATAGATACTTTATGTAGCATCTAGTGATGCTCAATATACAAGTGGGGGGGGGGGGTTAATTGTATACTTTAAAAATTCATTTGGAACATTTAATGATGGTTATGTTTAACAAGGTTAAACAAGGTAATTCACAAAACCACTAGTTCTACACACTTTCTCGATTCATAAAATATGATTTTTAGAATGTGAATCCGTAAATATGGTTCTATAAAATTAAACTTAATGAAAGTTTATAATGATACGGATTCTACCTTAAATCATATAGAATATCATTAAATCAGAGTACAAGAATAAGGAAGTATAATATTGTTATACTTTACTCAACAAATAAAATGCAGCATAAAACTTGTAAGAAAACATATAACAAGTAGTATGTATTTTAACCCAAAGATAAGGGTATCCAACAACCTTGGATAAAGGTCCCTTTATTTATACTTTCAAGAAAGTTTGTCTTACCCACACAAGGGTAATCCCTCGATATGAAGATCAGATTCTCTTTTGCTATCCCCACAAGCCCTCAACTTCAAGGTAGTTGGAACCTCTATCTTCCTCAATAAGGAAGCCCTCAACTTCAAGGTAGTCGGCACATTTGTCTTCTTATCCCTGGAAGCCGTCAAAAGTACTCAGAAACATTCAGAGTCTCACAAAGAAAATTAGAACAAGAAATTCCATATACACAAAGCATGAGAGAATCTCTCTAGAAATAACTTCAAGAGCATGTAATCCCTAGATTCATAGAATATTATTGATCTCTTTCTAATGAGCTCTTATTTATAGGCACATCACCAACGGTCGACTCCCTCTTCCAATGGTCATATTTTTCCTTGAATCATGGAGGGACCTATACACGTGTCACTCAAACAATGGTCAGTTAGTAACTGAATGCACAACATCATTTTAAAACAAAAACATGTTTAAGAAGAAATATTATTACATAACCAAAAACCAATATTTGGAATGTATGAAAATAAATGTATGGAGTCTAACCGAAAATGAATTCAGAGTCTATAATACGAGGATATTCAGATAATGTTTTCTAAAGAATTCATAACTTGATATTACAATGTTTGGAGTCTGAGTTCATGAGAATTCGAAGTCAGAACTTACAATATTTGGAGTCTAAATTCATTATAATTCATAGTCATAACATATAGGAATTTGTAACCTGAATTCGGTGTCATAACATAGAAGAAATGATAACAAGAATTCATAGTAAGTATTCATAAGAGTTCGTAATCATAATTTGTATTCAGAATTCGGAGTTAGAACTCAGAAGAGTTCGTAATCAGAATTTGTATTCAGAATTCAGAGTCAGAACTTAGAAGTGTTCAGAGTATGAATTTACAGTATAAGGAGTTAGAAGTCAGAAGAGTTTGTAACCAAAATTCATATTCAGAATTTTGAGTCAGAACTCAGAAAAGTTTGGAGTCTGGTTTCAGAGAACTCAGAGTAATAACTTTGAAGAGTTCTTAACCAGAATCTTGAGAATTCAGATCCAAAAATAGAATTCTTCATATTTAGTTAATTATAGGATTCCGAGGAATTGATGTGAAAACTAATTTTACACATCAACAATGAAAAACATGATATGGATAAATTTCCATGGGGAAAGGAAATTTTCCTTATATATGTTAAACACAGGGTAAAATGAGATTTTCCATGAGCTAAGGTATTTGTGATTTCCAAAACAAGAAATAATGGTAAAGTAATAATGAGACATTACTAACTCAATAATCTCCCCCAAACATGAAGGAAGGGAAATTCATAAGGAAAATCTTATTGAATCAACATTGGGTATAGATGGAGATCCTGAGAGTATAGAACCTCTATTTTGTGTAGTGGTTTATTGGGACCCATATGTAAGGGTAAAGGTAGTGTGTCTTAGTGACCTCTTATAGTGACTCAGATTTAGAGAATAAGTGATGTGTATCTAGGTTAAGGGAGCATATCATATCATGAGTGGTGGATTTAGAGAGACCTTTTTGGATGAATTGAGTGGGAGAACATAGTAAACATTTTTCCTCACACTGGAAAATTAGTGAGTCGATTCCTTGTGAATAACAGGGGAAACCCATGAGAATATTTGACCTAATTTTGTAAGATTACTTTAGAGTGTTATCCTTAGGTGGATATATTGGTTATATGTTTGGTGTACATTAATATCCTCAAATTTTTGATGTAGTTGTTTTTGAGCACCTAAGGTGGTAGAGCATTGTGTATTGACCGAGTTTGGAGGTAAGAATCATTTAGATGAATATACCTATAAGTTTATAATACATTTCAGGTATATGGTGACTATTTAAATATGTGGTTTGAGTTCTATTAATGACACATGAGGTGAAAAGTGGCCTTGTGTACTGACATGAAACATGTGACTTGAGAGTCTTGTATGATGAGGGAATCTAGGATGTCTCTCACTAATGGAAGTGAAATGAAAGGAACATGGTCTATTGCATGTTTAGTTGTGTGAGATAAAGATCAATAATTATCTACTCACTGAATGCTCAGTTGGGTTTTAAGAACTAGTCCCATTTTATACTATGACCCTTAGGTCCTAATGATATTAGACAACCTGAAAAAGAGCAACTGTTGTTTAGATCAATTCAAAATGGTATGTGTAGTCTTGGATCACTCCATATGAGCTAAGACCAAGTGTATAGTATAGGAATTGTGGTACCTTTGATATTTTTAAATATGAAAACATATGGGGATCCGGGGTATGATAATATTTGGGGTATAGGGATGGAGTGATCGAGTTCCAAACCCTTTCTTGATTAATGTACTCTTTGAGAGGTTTCTTGTGAGTGGGGATTTATTCTTGTAGTCATGAGTTGATTTCAGTGAAACGACATTTGTTTTACGGACCATGGAATAAGTATTGTTTTTTTAAAATTATTATCAAGGGAACATATAGTTAAGAACTCTTGGAGCATGCATTAGCATGGTCAAAGATTTACACATGGGATTATGGTTTGGATGCGACATGACCCAATCATTCATGAGTCGTGCTATGTGTTTGGGTCATATGTTGAAGTTTGAAACAGTTTTATTATTAGATAAAGGTAGTTAACACTATTAAAAATAGTTCGAACCATGTTTTGGGTTGGTGACAGATTTTATTTTGGCTGAGGTCCAATGAACTTGAAGATATGTTATGATAAAGGATGAAAAATGTTTGGATGTAAAATGTGAAGACCCGTATTTTAGAAAGGAATAATTGGTTTGGATCCAATTTTTATGTCATTGTTGATCCAGGGGATGCATCCTAGTTAGAATTTGATAGGCTAATGAGCATGGTTCATGAGGAGTGACATGTTTGTGGTAAATGTAGGACCTGTCGGGTTAGGTTCTATAGGAAGAGTGTGAGGAAAGAAACATGGATTTGATACCAACATATATTACTAGAGGGTGTGACTATCACATTAAATAGTTTGGGTGGGAACCAAGGATGGTGTTCTATGAGCCATAAGTATCTAATGTATGATGGCTGAAAATACCCTTATATGTGATCATGTTGGACACATACATATACTGTGTTATGTAATAGAAGGGGTGTGGGTTTTTATGGGTGTTGTACTAGGGTATTTTTGATAAAATACATCTATTGTGGTTAGAATCATGTAAATCATATTCATATTAACCTTGTTTGATAAGGGTAGTTATTGTGATGGACTATTCTTTGGGTGATCGTGATGGCACCAGTTGACGTTTTTCATGTGCATCTGATGTAATAAGGATTCCTTAGAGAATTATAGAGATAGGTTCTTATTAATTGATGGTTATATTCCAAGCGGTTCTTTAAATATTGGGATGTAATCATGTTATCAAATAATTGTTCAGTGTGTTAGAACATAGGTTCTCTGGCGATAGCTTGGTGAGTAGTGTGAGTGATTGATGTAGGACATTGAAATCAGTGCAGGTGTTAGGTTGGAACTTGGTGTATTGGGAAGATCATTGAATTACTATAGTGATCAAATAACCATTTATGGTAAATTAAAATTCTTTTTGATTGTGAAAATTTATCATCCTTGAGATAAGTTAGCAAAGGGAGACTAGAATATTTACCATGCTCTTTTTTATGTGTGGAGTAACTAGACATGTTGATCATTTCAATATGGATGATATGATAAGTTATGGAGTTAGAAAATAACATTTCAAGGAAAATAGTAAATTTTGGAGTTGTTCTTTGGTTGTGGAGGCATAAATGTTATGATATTTTATTGAAAAACGATGTTCGAAAATTTTGTTAACTCGTTCTATCATATGTTATGGGGTACTGTGTGTCATAAAACTTTTTGTGCTTTCTAGGAAAACACATAGAATGTATTATGGTAAAAAATTATCCATATGGGAGGATCTACAATTTGGAGTTCAATCTTGTGGTAAAGGACCTATGGTGGTGGTACACCATATTTAGGGTGATCATATGAGCAATAAGACCTTCATGTCTTAGGATACATGGGAATGAGTGAGCTCCATCTCAGTTTTGGAACGAAAATAACATTTTTGAATCATGTTTAATAGATATGGTACTTGGTTTTGGAGATTGGTACCTTAAAAGTACATTCGAAATGTTGTAATAGAATGTGGCCATTTAAAATCATGTTCATGGACTATCTAGGATTGGTTATGTAGTATTATTGACACCATTAAATTTAAGGGATGATAAGTGATTAAGTAGGTACATTTTAAGGACTAATGTTGGTACAACCATTTTAATTGTGGATGATGATTTTGAATATTATCTTTGTAAAGTTGTAAATCTGTTGATCTGTTAATTAGTAGAAAAAAAATTGATAGTTTGAGTACCTTGAAATTGTGTAAAAACATATGGAATGTAGCTTTACGGGTCAATGAAGAATTCAAGATAATGAACTAAGATCCCTAAACTAAGATCGATGATGCATCATCATGTTGACGCACCACTAGCGAGTGGGTGGACATTACAGCAGACAGGTAAGGATGCTGGGATCACAAATTAACTGGTTTAGTACAAGTATTTTAGGTGGGGGGGAGTGCCGATATTTCAATAAGTCCATAATTATCTATTCTTATTCATAACCCCCCCCCAAATTTTACATTATCCCCTTGTATGTTCTTCCCTAGATGACCAAACATATTTTCTTGATATCCCTCATCCAATGGCTATTTTAGCTTCTATAAATGTAATTAGAGAAAGAAAGGTACTTATATGACCCCTCTTCCCTATATTTCTGATTTATTTCATGTCCAGATAGCGTTTATCCTATTTTCTCCTAATACACTCAATTTTTAGGGTGTTTGTTTATTTTGTAATTTCTTCTGATTCAACCCAATGATATGGCCGATAAGTTATGAGTGAGATTCTCTATGAAAAAGGAAGGTTTAAATTAATAAATAAACCATAGTCTTATGATTTTCTTAATGTATGCATGATACTGTTAAGGTAACTATACAATGTTTTGACCAATAGATAAATTAATGTATTTATTTGAGTTTAACATAGTTAATTTCCCTATATAATATTTCTTGAATAACTGAAAAATCATTATTCATTAAGAGATTAAAATATATAGGTTTTAACATGAATAAAACTAGGGGTAGTATTGGTGATCATTCACAAAAGTTACTGAGAATCTATAATTGGAATCTGTAATTGTGAAATGGAATTTCATAACCATGAATAATTTGAATGGGGGCTGAACCTTTAAAGTTGACCTAGCAGAATGTCAGAGTGGAATGGTAAATTAATTTAACCATTGGAATTATTCTAAATTAATTCTATGTTTGTGTTCGAAAATGAGGAATTAACTTTTAGAAGGACTTTTGTGGAAATCTTATAATATTGGTAAATTAACTGAATTTTGTTTAAATTTGTGAATTGTAAATATATGGGGGACACTAAGTGTAATGATGGTAATTTTAATCATGTGAATTATATTGTGATTTTAAATTAACCTGTTGAATAATTAATGTTTTAGTAAGAAACCAATAATGCATTTTACAACATTTATTATGAATGACTTCTAATTAAATAAAAACTTTGGAAATGATATGTTTTTCATGAAATATAGGAAATAAAGTATTGTTTCATGTTATATATTAAGGGTATTGAAATGGGATAACTATTTTTTCCTTAGTACATAGTTATTATGTGTTGAATGACTTGTGTTTTATCCCTATGATAAATTTATAGATATGAAATTGATATAATTACTTGAGTGATCATGGATTCCATTAATAGACTCACTTAGACACTGTGGATGTATTTTTCATTAGAGCCATGGATGTAATAATTCAAGTAATCCCATGAAAAACATTGTATTTTTCAATGATTTCTCATTGTAAATGTTTCGGGGTATTCCCTCCTAAGATTAATGCAATGTATTATGTATTGAATTCCGTGGATTAATTTCATGGATTCCCTCATGGTACCATTATAGATGATATAGGATGATCTACCAAAAATTTTCTCCACTAAATGAGTTGAAATTCCATGTGATGTGGACCCATATTCTTGTCATTTCATGATACTTTAAATTCCCTGGATTTATGGTTCCTTATATTCAGTTTAGATAATGTCAAGGTCTCATTTTTTATATTCTCTTATATTAGGAAGAGAATAGATCCATGAATGATTTCCCTCAATTCTGGATGACTTAGATTTAATGGAATTCTTTATGGATCCCTTATGGATTCTATTATGCTTTCATTACTATGGTTTCCTTAGTTGTTAACCCTGGAAAATGTTGTTCCATTTTGTAAAACATTTTTTCCCTTAGGTTTTTATGGTAACAGTTTACTTAGATACACATGTTAAAACTAACCAATGATTATGAGGCATATCTACATATACAATGATATTCTGTATTGGCTAGAGCATGTAGGCTAGAACATTGGTGTCAATATAGAGCTCGTTTCTAGAGGTTGTGCTTTATTTAAATATTTGTTAATTTTATTGTGTTAGAATATGTTATCATTTTCACTTATTCATATACTTGTTATATATATTTATTATTTTATGGAAATTGTTGGTGGGTTCCAAACATTTTGTACCCACACCCTAAACTTGCTTCTATAGAAATTTATTACCCAAGTAGAACACTATTTTTTTGGTTATAGGTTTATAGAAAATGAACAAAGATTTATTTTGAATTGGAATGTTACAGTATAGTATGAATGATGGGACCGGCTAGTAGTATGGACTTGTTTGGTATGATTTCTCTATTACGATTTTTTGGGTATTTTTATTCCTTATTCTATATGATTCTCCATTGGGTGTCATGGTACTGTATTTAATAACCATTGTTATTATATAATATGATGTTTTACTTATTTATTAATGCTAATCAATTTATCAATGATGGTTATCTTCTCTGATTCAAGTGAATGATAATATTATATTATTAGTATGACTCTAAATAGAGGATATAATATCCCATTGGTATCTTGTTGGGCCCTCACTACTAGTCAAAAACCATAGGAATAATGGGAGGAGATCCTGAGGCAATGTGATGCACTGGTCTGGAGAACTACTTTAAGGAATTTAAATTCAAGAATTATCTATATTTTTATATGTGGTATTCATCCTCACCTTGAGAGATAATGGTGAAATAATATGTCATGTAGGATGTGGTGTGGAACCTTACTCTAAATGATATAGCGTATGGATAATATGGAATGTGAGATAAGGACATCATATGAGAACATTCACTAAGTGAGAGGGTAGGGGACATGAATCAGTTTTAGGTTCCTTCTTGAGCGATAAGTCATGAAATGTGGTGGGATTTGAGAGAAATATTTCCACTAACATTGGTTGATGTTGATGAAGTTAATTATAATTGCGGGTTAGTTAGCACATGATTGATTGTATTAATATATTACTTTTTATGTCATATTTCTAGGTGGCTGAGTTATAATAAAATTAATTTCACTCTCCATGAATTTCATACACACACACACACACTTGATCAAAGTGGAACCTATTATGTTGAGGAGTGTGGGGTAATCCTACACGATCATTGAACTTATCACAAAATTGTATACACTATAGACGTTATGATGTTTATATATATTCAATTTCCATGTATTTTATCAGTCACATTTATCATATGTGATCTAGATGAATGGAATAGAATGATAAATATCGTAGAAGCTAATAATTTGGTAGGGGTGATCTTTTGAGTTCATATATAGGAAATTGTTTGTTTACTTTTTAGATATTATTCATTAAGTTTACCATCCACCTTTTCCTCTATTTATTTTATATTGACAGTTTTAAGAATTTTATGATACTATGTTTTTTATTGGTATATCATATAAACTATGAGAACATGTATAATGTTAAAAATAAATCAACTTCACATATTATTATGTTTCATAAATATATATTATGGATTCATATATAATATGAAAATTTTATATGACTTAGTCCATTAGAAAAGAAATTGTTTTATTCTATATGAATTTTTTTTCGTGATATATATCGTTTTATTTAAAAATTTTAAAATAATTTTTTTTTATTTTTAATTTGATAAATGGTACTTAATTTTTATATTTATCTTATCAAAATTAACTTAGTGTAAATTTTTGGAATTTTCTAAAGGATTTATTTTTAGAAAATAATGGAAAAAAAAATTTTAATAAAAGAATTAATCATTTTTAATAAAGTTTCTTTAACTTTTGGATTGGTTTTAACTAAGAATTATTCCAATTGTAATAAAAATAATCCAATAAACTACATTGGGATCATTATTACACATATTTTTTATAAGTTATTTGTATCCTTATAAATCAATTAAGACCCCATTTTTATTGTTTTTACGTAGTTATATTTAAATTTTTTTCTACCACTTATATAAATAGGAATTTTGAAAATTTATTTTATATTTGGATTCATGAGGCTCATATTTGGTAATTCATTCAATTTTGTTTTTGGTTGTAATGAATAATTACGATGGTAAAACATTGTCACCACAATAATTGTTATAAGGGTTAATGAGGTGTGGAGGGAGGGGGGAGGGGTTAGTGGGTGTTATTATAGAAGATAAATCATGAAATATTCCTTAAACATATATAAATTTGATTGGTTCTGTGGATTTATTTTTAAACCTCTCTTGGTATTGAAATTTAACTAAATTGTTCCTCCTTACAAAGGGAATAAATTTTTATTAATTTAAAAATTTACTTGTTAAAAGTGTTCCATTTCCCTATAAAAATAAGGGATCCTACTCTCCTAAAATTTATACACCTTTTGAGCCGCATAGATTGTACATGACTTGATAAAATCCCTTTCCAATTATTGTAGTGACCCAAAGCTTGACGTACATGGACAATCCATTACTTTTGAAGAATACATAATACATAAAAAAAATTGACACACATGGATCGTAATAGTTTAGTGTCATTGGAAACTAGGAATAAAATCTTCTAATCGTGGTAAAAGATCTTCAACATCTCCCAATAAAGATCATCCCCTATTTTTCTTACCTAAATCCATTCTTTATATCCTAGGGAAAAGAAAACCTAAAAGGGTTGAGCTCAAATTCCCAGTAAGGGTAAACATAGAGAACATAAAACAATCCATAAACATTTGAATGCAAAAACTTGAACATAAAATCTAAACATCAAAATCTTGAGAAAAGAAATGAATCTTGGATGTACTTAAGGCATATATCATAAGGTAACATCAATCATGATAAAATAACATGGGAATAAAACATGTAATTATGGAAACCATTAAGCACATGATATGATTTCCATAGTATCCAAGGCATTGCTGCCAAGACCATCTTAATGGACAAAGTCCCTTTCTAAATTGAGTTCTCTCCTGGTTCTAATCCTGTATTACTGAACTGGATTATCTTTTTGTTCTAGACATGTCTATCTCATGAGATATAAATCTTTACCCAATGAATTGGATGGATATATAGGTCTCACCCATCTCATAATGATATCATTCTTACTTGTGCCACAAAATAAACATACATCATTTATAATAACTCAATGACTAAAATGGGTTTCATAAACATCATCCCATCATCACATAATCCTTATAAAATAAATGGATATTTCATCATAATAAAAGTGAAACCATGTAAATCATAGAGACATTATACTTGAAACATACACATATGAAATAATTTCATCTTAGATGTAAAATTATTTTGATAAAACACTTGAAATGAATTCTTGAGGAAAATATCTGTTCTTATTAAAAATCAATTTATTTTCACAAAATGTCATGCAATTTTAAAATAAAATGATTTTGTTGAAAATATTAATGAAATAGTTTGCAGGAAGCTTCATGAAAATAAGGCTTTATAAATCCGTAAAAATCCTTTCATGTCGTATACGTTAAAAAACATTCTTCTCATACTTTTGTCTGAAAAGTCAAAAAGTATCTTGTAGGGTAAATAAAAGAAAGATTCCTTCCATACCATGGGGTAAAAGTCAAATGGGTAAAAAGTAATTTAAACAAACATGAATACAATTTTATAAAACATGGGCATGGATGATAGAAATAACCCCAGTAAATACTTACGAATGAGAAATCTCAGATAAAAATGAGATTTGCACAATTAACCCTTACCTTAGATCCGATATGCTTCTTATGTATCTGAAACTCCTGTATAATGATTTAAATAATGTCATTGACTTATTATATAATCCTATTCATTGTTATGATATCATATATGTTTCACTTATGACATTATATTACCCGTTCTTTGGTAAATTCCATGTTAAAGCAGTGTTTTGGGTAAAATCATTTCATTTATCGTATGTGTTTCAACTTGTCGTTCTTTATATTAATACATATATCCTGATTTACATAATTCCATAATTTAAAACATGATTTATATATAATATATATTCATCATATACATATATATATTATAAATCGATAAAAGGAATGAAATACACCATTCATGGAGACGGTAGGCCGTAAGTACGCATGAACGCTGTTTTCGTTTCCTTATTAAATTGAATGAAACTAAATAGATGACATACATATATATTTACATAAATCCAATAGCATTCATATATTTCATTATTAGTCATTATATAAACTTTATGCTCATTCATGTATGGTTAACATGGAGAATGAATCTCATCGCGTTGTGGAGACAGTAGTCCGTACGCACGCATGAGCGATGATATCATTCCCATAATTATTGAATAGAATTGGGGTGGATGTTATAATATATTAGAATCAGAATGATGTTATAATAACCATATATAGTTATTCTTTACACTATTATACCCATCCATGTAAGGTGTTGGTGGAAAAACAGATTTCACCACGGCGTGGAGACGGTATTCCGTACGTACGCACGTGTGGTGATTTCATTTTCCATAGGATGGATAGATGGAGAAATAGGGTTGTTTCATACATATAATAACATATATGTATATGAGTTATACGGATGTTATTACTTAATAATGGAACAACTAACGAAGAAGAAGTGGATGAAGAAATAAAGTTGAAAGAATCAGTAACGGACATTACCTCTTCTTTGAAGCGCCTCTTTGAGACCTCCTCTTAGGGCACTAAAATTGGGATTTGAAGAAGAAAATAACCTCTAGGATGTTACTATGGAAGTGTATAAAATAATTTGGAAGGGTTTGGCCGATAATGAAGGCTCAAAGTGGTGTGAGGAAGAGAGGGAGGAGGTACCCTTTTATAAGGGAGGAGTGGGGCACCTTTGGAATAACTAAAAATATTATTTTATTATAAAGTCATATTCAGTTTTTAATAGCTCCAAATTGAGTTTTTTAAAATCTACGGTGAGGATGGGTCGAAATCCTATAATCTAATAGAATTTAGACATGTTTAGGTTTTTATTTTAACCTTATCATTTAGATTTAACTATAAGTTAGATAATTTAACTTTTACCATGTCTTCTTGTTTTCTTACACTATAAGGTATATAAACTTACTATAACAATAAAAACGAACCCCAAGTAGTTCATTATTAATATATATATATATATCCTTATCTAAGTGATTTGGACTAACATTATATTTTTATGAATAATATAAAAATTAATACTTTAATATTTGTTTTAAAAACTATTTTTTGTCAATTTTGACACTATTTGGTAATTGATTTTTTTTGATTTCATAACAGAATTATTAGTTCGAAAAAAGTTAACTAAATCAATAAAAACATGTCTTATTAACCTATAAAATTAGTTTAATTCATAAGAAGTCTCAAATTACATTTATTTGGGTATTTATAACATCAATTATGTCAATATTTCATTAATAAGATAATTACTACATCATCTTTGTGTCATAAATAAAATAAATTATTTAATGTATAAAAATTATAAATATAATACCATTATGTAGGAAATAGTTTTATATTTCTAATAAATATTTATAGTCGAATTTATCTTATGTATAACCCTATATTAAAAATGATTTACTTATTAAACATTGATTTTAACTATTTTAACCCTTCTTTAAATAAATTAATATTAAATGTCCTAATCTATTCCATGTGGGCCTAAATGGTCATATTTTATTCCTAAGGTTGTTTTTAGTCGAATTACATTTATCCAATAGAATTAGTACATGTGTTATGGTAATAATAATATCATTTTAACCCTTAATTATCCTATTTACGTTTAACCGTGGTAAATAAAAGTAAAAAGTTACTATTACCCAAAAAATATTTTCATCTCATTGAACCACATTTTAGTCCTTGATATTAACCGTGTCTCCCGGATTTTCAAAATTCCACTCACAGAAGCAGTAAAATTTTGTTTTATGAAAAATTCAGTTTTTAACTACCACTTAGTGGTTTCACTATTCATCAAAAAATAAATGTTTCCAGAAAAATACTAAAATTAAGCCTAAGATATATTTTATATTATTAATTCAAAAATGATGTCTGTTTTACCAATTTCAAAACATACCAGTTTCATTAATTAATTTAAAAATCAATTCTCGTCATCAAAACAAATAGCGTGTTTTTAAGAGATAATAATTATCAAAAGATTGACACTTGTTTATGTCTGGTTTAAATGTGTAATTACATCCAATGACCAACATTGTATTAAATGTTAAAAATATAATCTAAATATACTTTAAAACCACTAAAATTATTAATTGGTCACTATTAATTATTTCTATTAAAAAAGTTGTTTTTAATTAAAATTTAGTAATTTTCACTATTCATTAGAATATGAAATTTATCCGAAAAGTACCAAAATTTCACCCTAAGGTAATTTCGATATTCAAAATCCAAAAATGAAGTCCATTTTTAAAGATAAAATTTATAAAATTTCAAAAAGTCGGTATTACTATTCATAAAGGCTAGTTCATAATAATATTATAATAATATTCATTTAGTGAAACTCGGTATTGCGTACTACACATGTTATCGAGGAAGGTCTTTATTGCGTGTAATGCAAGCCAAGTTAGGTATGCATGTTGTGCAATCTCCTTTTGGTGTAGCGTACAACACAAGACATTAATGAAATTAAAAAGAATTTTTTTCATAAAATCTCAGGGTGTTACATTCTACCCCCCTTAAAATGAATTTCACCCTCGAAATTCGTCGGGGTTATAAATGGTTTACTACTCGAAATTTTCTTTAATAGAAACCCACATTGTAAACAGGAATACCAAAACATGGCTTTAAAAACTAAATTATGAAACATAACGGTTACCCAAATTAACTAATCACTGGGATTTCACGTAGGAGAGCATATGTGAAAATATGGATATGGAAGAAAAATATAACCATAAAGTTGTGATGGAGAGTGGTAGAGAACATGGCTATGAAAAAGCCAATAATCACAAAGCCATAAATTTGTGATGATCTAGGGTACCATCTGATTCATCAGATATAAGGGCACTAGGACATCATTTTTGGTTTTCAAGATCATTTCCTTAAAGTTGAAGAATTTGAATTAGAATAAATACTTACTTTATTTTGGTACAATCTCACTGTTTTTTTGTGCCTTGAACAACTTCCACTTCATCTATTAATGAAATAAAGTTGAATTTGTTATTCGTGAAGTGTTATCAGATCATGTGATAGAATGACGGGTCATTCTATCTATCTCAAACAAAAGGTTAACAAAAGTTATTAAATATAAATAAGTCGATCTATAGTGAGATTAATCATATATGCTTCCTAAAATAGACTTATACTTCATATATAATCCATCTTAATATAATAAAACTAGTTTCTACTAAACAGGGACTTCATGTTGGCAAGTGGTAGGTGATAAAGGCCAGTCACACTTCAGTTGTGGGTTCGATTCCCACAGCCTTGTCCGACGTGATGGGTTGTCGCTCGTCCTGCAGGTTGTCCTTTTTCTAAAACTACATTACTATAACATCCCATTAATAATATCGAAAAAAGATATATCCTTAAACAATACTATCTTATGTCCAACATAATCCATTCCAATATTTATCTAAAATACTTTGGTCCAAGTTCATAGTATAAAGAAAACGATTATTTGAAATGTCATCAACCAACTATCATTTATCCCCCATTATCTTGTTGGTCACATTCCAATCATGTGAATACCTTAATCATGCATTCTCTTAAAAAATGAATACCCATTAAACCATAGTGAAATCATAAATGCTGTCAAAAGTTAACTCTTTCCACATACCAAAATCCAAAATTTCTATATACTCAAACAATGATATAACCTTCTCCTTATATCAGTCATGAGCTCATGAATACTATCAAACATTTAATTTTCTTCTTATACCTTCATTATGAACATATCATCTAGTTTCCAAAAATACTGGTACCATTAATCACACACTTTAAAAACTTATGGAATGACAATATTGTAACAATCCTAAGATGTGTCTTTATTCCATAGTACCATGAGATTACTTATAAAAAATTACACTTGATAATCATGTAATAATTCCACTACCTTCTTAAACCATTGACCGAGATTCAACAATTCTTTCATCTCACATATCATTTGTAGTCTCTTCATCATCATCAACATAAATATTACCCATACAACCATTCTGATTCTCTTCATGAGACTTTCCCTTAGGGTATTGGTTTGCATTATGCCCGTACATTCGACATTTAAAACATTTAACCATTGTTAATGTCATAGCAATACCATTATCCTCATCCATGGTGTTAACTGAACCTTTTCCTTTGCCCTGACTGGCTTTATGTCCTTATTTTCCACACCCAAATCATCTTCCAGTTCCTTTGAAACATTCTCCATGATTCCTCAGCCCATATTATTTACATAGGAGAAATTGAACTTTTTTTCCTCTATGATCATCATGAAACTCCATATTTCTCTTATTAGCCGAGTCAGTAAACTTACCAAATTTGTGTTTATTGATCATATAATGAGATTGCTGATTCAGAATAATAATGATTTTTGGACTTTCAAATCCCATTTCATTATGTTTCTCACGAAGAATATCATTCCATTGTCCATCATATCCTCCATTATCGTGAATCATCTTGTTTCCAACCATTTTCTAAAACCCATAAAGAATGGTGTGAGAGTCAAAAATCATAATAAAGGGGGAGTAACATCAATATCTAACATCTTAGGTTTAATCTAATATCATTACCATAATTCTAGGACTATATCCTATACTTATACTTAACCATAGTGACATCCCTAGACATACCTTAGAAATATCTATAGGGATCTCACTAAAGTTCCCGCATCCTAGATTCTAATGGTTGACTAAAACTTTCCTCTGATACCAACTGTATAGACCTGAATCTTGACGTACATGGACAATACTTTACTTTTTCGGAATACTTAATACATAACAAAAATAGACACACAAAGATCGTAATAGTTTAGTGTCTTTGGAAACTCGGAATAAAATCTGCTAATCGTGGTAAAAGATCTTCGACATCTCCCAATAAAGATCTTCCCCTTTTTTTCTTACCTAAAACCATTCTTTATATCCTGGGGAAAATAAAACATAAAATGGGTGAGCTGAAATTCCCAGTAAGGGTAAACATAGAGAACATAAAAAAATCCATAATCATTTGAATGCAAAAACCTGAACATAAAATCTAAACATCAAAATCTTGAGAAAAGACATGAATCTTGGAAGTACGTAAGGCATATATCATAAGGGAACATAAATCATGATAAAATAGCATGGGAATAAAACATTTAATTGTGGAAACCATTAAGAACATGATCTGATTTCCATAGTAGCCAAGGCTTTGATGCCAAGACAATCTTAGTGGAAAAAGTCTTTTTCTGAATCGAGTTCACTCCTCGTTCCAGTCCTGTATTACTGAACTGGTTTAACTTGCCTTTCCATCCATGTCTATCTCATGAGATATAAATATTTACCCAATACATTGGATGGAGATATAGGTCCCACCCATCTCATAATGAAATCATTCTTACTTGTTCCACAAAATAAACATACATCATAAATAATAACTCAATGAATAAAATGGGTTTCATAAACATCATCCCATCATCACATAATCCATATAAATGAAATGGATATTTCATCATAAGAAAAGTGAAACAATGTAAATCATAGAGACATTATACTTGAAACATACACAAATGAAATAATCTCATCTTAGATGTAAAATGATTTTGATAAAACACTTGAAATGAATTCATGAGGAAAATATCCTTTCTTCTTCAAAATCAGTTTCTTTTCACAAAACGTCATGAAATTTTAAAATAAAAGGATTTTGTTGAAAATAGTCATGAAATATTTCGGAGGATGTTTCATGAAAATAAGGCTTAATAAAACCGTAAAAATCATTTCATGCTGTATATGTTAAAAAAACATTATTCTCGTACTTTTGTCGGAAAAGTCAAAAAGTACCGTGTCGGGTAAATAAAAGAAAGATTCCTTCCATACCATGGGGTAAAATTAAAATGGCTAAAAAGGAATTTAAACATACATGAATACACTTTTATAAAACATGGACATGGATGATTGCAATAACCACAGTAAACACTTATGAATAAGAAATCTCGGATAAAAATGAGATTTGAACAATTATCCCTTACCTTAGGTCCGATATTCTTCATACATATCTGAAACTCTTGTATAATGATTTAAATAATGTCATTGACTTATTACAGAATCATATTCATTGTTATGATATCATATATGTTTCACTTATGACTTTATATTAGTTGTTCATTTTGTAAATTTCTTGTTAAAGCAGCGTTTTGGGTAAAGTCATTTCATTTATCGTATGTGTTTCGACATGTCGTTCTTGATATTAATTCTTATATCCTGATTTACATATTTCTAGAATGTAAAACATTATTTATATATAATATATATTCATCATATACATAGATATATTATAGATCGATAAAAGGAATGAAATACACCGTTCATGGAGATGGTAGGCCATACGTACTCATGAACGTTGTTTTCATTTCCTTATTGAATTAAATGAAACTAAATAGCTGACATACATATATACATATACATAAATCCAGTAGAATTCATTTATTTCATTAGTATTCATTATATAAAATTTATGATCATTCATGTATGGTTAACATGGAGAATGAATCTCATCGCGTCGTGGAGACGGTAGTCCGTACGTACGCACGAGCGATGATATCGTTCCCATAATTATTGAATAGAATTGGAGTGGATGGAATAATATATCAGAGTCAGTATGATGTTATAACAACCATATGTTGTTATTCTTTACACCATTATACCCATCCATGTAAGGTGTTGGTGGAAAAACAGATTTCACCACGGCGTGGAGACGGTATTCCGTACGTACACACGTGTAGTGATTTCCTTTTCCGTAGGACGGATAGATGGTGAAATAGGGTTGTTTCATACTTATAATAACATATCAGTATATGATTTATACTGATGTTATTACTTCATAATGAAAAAACTAAAGAAGAATAAGTGGAATAAGAAATATAGTTGAAAGAATCGGTAATAGACATTACCTCTTCTTTGAAGCGCCTCTTTGAGACCTTCACTTAGGGCACTAAAACTGGTCTTTTAAGAAGACCATAACATCTAGGATGTTTCTATGGAAGTGGAGAAATGAATTTGACAGGGTTTGGTCGATCTTGAAGGCTCAATGTGGTGTGAGGAAGAGAGGGAGGAGGTGCCCTTTTATAAGGGAGGAGAGGGGCACCTTTGGAATAACTAAAAATATTATTTTATTATAAAGTCATATTTGGTTTTTAATAGCTACAAATTGAGTTATTTAGAATCTAATGTGGGGATGGGTCTAAATACTGTAATACAATAGAATTTAGACATGTTTAGGTTTCTATTATAACCATATCATTTAGTTTTCACTTTAAGTTAGATAATTTAACATTTACCATGTCTTCTTGTTTTCTTACACTATATGGTAAATAAACATACTATAACAAGCCAAACGAACCACATGTGGTTCATTATTAATATATATATCCTTATATAAGTGATTTAGACTATCCTTCGATTTTTAGTAATAAAATAACAATTAATAATATAATATTTGTTTTTAAACCTATTTTATGTCAATTTTGACACTATTTGGAAATTGATTTTTGTGAAAATCATAACAGAATGGTTAGTTAGAAAAGAGTTCACTAAATAAATACTAACATGTCATATTAACCTAGAGAATTTGTGGAATTCATAAAAAGTATCAAATTACATTTATTTGTGAATTTATAACATCAATTATGTCAATATTTCATTAATAAGATAATTAATGCATCATCTTTGTGTCATAAATAAATTAAATTATATAATGTCTAAAAATTATAAATAAAATAAAATTATGTAGGAAATAGTTTTATATTTCTAATTAATATTTATAGTATAATTTATCTTATGTATAACCATATACTAAAAATGATTTACTTATTAAACTTTGATTTTAACTATTTTAACCCTTTGTTAAATAAATTAATATTAAATGTCCTAATCTAATAAAAGTGGGCCTAAATGGTCATATTTTCTTCCTAAGGTTGTTTTTGGTCGAAGAAAACTTATCCAATAGAATTATGACATGTGTTAGGGTAATAATAATATCATTTTTAACCTTAATTATCCTATTTACTTTTAACCGTGGTAAATAATAGAAAAAAGTTACAATTGACCAAAAAATATTTTCATCGCATTGAACCACATTTTAGTACATGATATTAACTGTGTCTCTCATATTTTCTAAATTCTACTCACAGAAGAGGTAAAATTATTTTTTATGAAAAATTCAGTTTTTTAACTACCACTTTGTGGTTTCACTATTCATCAAAAAATGAATGTTTCCTGAAAAATAAAAAAAATTAGGCCTAAGATATATTTGATACTAAGAATTCAAAAATGTTTTCTATTTTACCAATTTGAAAACATATCAGTTGAATTAATTAACTTAAAAATAAATTCTCATCGTCAAAACAAATAGCATGTTTTTAAGATATAATAACTATCAAAAGATTGACACTTGTTTTTGTTTGGTTTAAATGTTAAATTACATCCAATGACCAACATTGTATTAAATGGTAAAAATATATTCTAAATATACTTTTAAACCACCCAAATTAATAATTTATCACTATTAAATATTTCGATTAAAAAAGTTGTTTTTAAATAAAATTTAGTAATTTTCACTATTCATCATAATATCAAAGTTATCTGAAAAGTACCAAAATTTAACCCTAAGCTAATTTTGATATTCCGAATCCAAAAATGAAGTCCATTTTTAATGATAAAATTTATAAAATTTCAAAATGTGGGTATAACTATTCATAACGGCTTGTTCATAATAATATTATAAAAATATCTCATTTAGTGAAACTCATTATTGCGTACTACACATGCTATCGAGGAAGGTCTTTATTGTGTGTAATGCAAAAAGAGTCAGGGATGCATGTTGTGGAAGCTCCTTTTTGTGTAGCGCACAACACAAGACATTAATGAAAATAAAAATAATATTTTTCATAAAATCTCAGGGTGTTACAATTATCATCCCCACATCTTAGTGGCCCCGGTATTCTCAAACGATCAATCATATAGGCTTAAGGTGTATTAAAAAGGGAGTTATCTGAGGAAGAGGAGGGTAGATGTTGGAATGGAATAATCCAGGTCTTGTGATTGGGGGAATTTTTTATATATTATTATAATATTTTTCTTCCATTCCATGGTTTACAAGTTTAAATAATGTTCTTATTTATTCTTCAATGGTTTCTAAAGAATTTTATTTATTTTTTTAACATTATAAAAAATGTTTTAATAAATAATATTTTTATCATTTTCCATGTGAGTCACTGTTGAATATTTTTACTGATTTGAAAAAGAATGTTTCTTAATATATATGGATTTTATACCCTTCCAGATTGTTAAAATTTATATTCCATATCAATCTTCCTATATATGATAACTTGTTTTCTAAATAAGATTCGATTCTAGATATTATAGAAATTTAAAGTTTTCAGAAGCTTTTCTAAAGAAATTTTAATTTATTACTAATGAAATTAATGTGTTATTTATTAGGGGATTGAATAAATTAGTTTTATTTTTAAAGTGGAATATATATGTGTTTTATTTATTCTATGATTCTTGGACATTTATCAGGAATCATGGATGATCATGATATATCTCTAATGATGGGTGATACTGATATAATTATCCAATTCATTGGGTAAAGTGATAGAGTTTATTGTTGATAGTCTACTCCAAAGAGATGTGGGAATTATATAGCTAGCTAATTCTATTTTAAGGATAAATATAATGGTGAATGAAATTATAAATGACTAGGTTTCCTATACGACGTTCTTACAATTATTTTTCAATGGAAATAATTGATTTTATAATGTTAATAAATATAACTAATGTTTTTAAGGAAATTTTATACCCTTATAAAAATGTGAATGAATTTTTTCCAAGGAAATATATTCAAGAGTTTTAATAATTTCCAAGAAATTCTTTTGGACATGATTTTTTTATGATTTCATATGAATCATTTTATAAAATATAACAATACAATATGATTCTATATTCATGAAAAAGTAATTGGATATTTGATCTCTATGTTTATTATAAAAAATGAATACATTATTATGATTCAATGTTAAAAAAAGGACTATCCATTTTCGTTTATTTTATTTCTCTTAATATGCATTATTTCTCTCATTCCATGTTTTAAAATAGTTTATAGAGGGCTGAGTGATGAGTAAGAATTATAATAAAGTCATAGATCTAGTTATAGGAGTTACCTAGAACATATAAAGTGTTTATGAATAAAACATATTTTTTGTGGGGGGGGGACAGATATTATGTGGTTTCTCCCACTTTATACTCAAAATATTTTCCTAATTGTTTGATAATAAAAACCTAAATATATTTTTGGGATATAAGTGATAAAATATACTACATAAATCATGCAATTTATGGGAGGGTTATATTTGAATTAATATATTTGGTATAAGAGAATGTGTTTGGAGAAATTTATATGGTTTGATGATGTTAAAATACATAGTTAAGGGATTATAATATACAGTTTTATCATTTGGAGATAAAATTTATAGAATTCTATTTAACCTCATCAAATACAATTGTCTTTAGAATGGTTTTTTTAGGAATCATGAATGAAAAATTATAATGTCATTAGGAGGGTAGTTTCATTCGAAAAAAGAAACTTGGAATGGTTGGATTTTCAATAAAGTAGTTATTAGTTGTTTAAAATAAGTTGAGACTTGCTTTTAATAGTGGTAAAAATTCTAAGAAGTGATCAATTTTTCTAAAGGGGAATATTGTGATAGTAAATAATTTCAAGAAACAAAACCCTATAGATATGGGTGTATCCTTAAACCTAGTAAAATATGAAGGAGGGATTAACACATTAGAATAGTTTCTTGATGTATCATGGTATTCATTACATTAAAAGGAAATCATCTATAATTACAATTTTTACGGTGAGGATGATCAATGGTTTTCATACCATGGAAAATGAAGAAATTAATTCCATGTAATGGATGGTATTTGAAGATCTCCAACATGAAAAATATTTTAAAAATGACAATAAAAAAATAATGTAAGAGAAGTCCATAGAGTTAATGAGAGTGGTGGTGGAATATATTTCCACTTATCAAGATATTTTTACTGAAATGGCCATGTATGCACCAAATTTCATTATAAATTATGTTAGTAAAATTGATCAATTTTTCCTTATATTGAATCCATGTATACAGATAAATATGGTTTATCATGAATTTATATGTTATGTAGATATGTTTTGGCATGTGAAGGAAGTAAAGATGGATTTTTTTGTAAATTTACCACAATAAGGATTGGAAGAGTTCCTGGTCATTGGAAATGGTGAATCATTCTTTGAAGAAAACCAAAGGTAAGAAAATTCAATTGACTGATTGTTATAAGTGTTATAAGAAGAATTCAGGGTAAAGTACTATGATTTCTATAATGTTATACCATTATATAAATACATTAAAATTGATTCATAATTTTAAATAAATAAAAAATGGAAAAGGAAAGACTTGTGTGAGAGTGTAGGAATTGAAACATTTTAATTTTAATTAGGTGGTAAATTATGATAATGTGTTCTCAAAGTAATATATGACATATTACTTTCACTAGGACATAAGAATTTTTTTTAAAAATTCAGTTTCTATTATGGACCCATCAATTAAATTTGTGACAAGTTAAATACTTATTTACTCTATCTATTAAAATTTCTAGTTTAGTTTAGGATGTATGGAAAATAATCAATGAAATATTCCAGTAAAATAGAAATATCACCTCAAGAAATAGAGACAAAACATTGGGTAATCCCTTTTAGTTTACGTATAAATGAAATAATGATTTATGGGAAACATCATATCATTATATGTGGAATGATTTTCATTAAAAACATTACAGATTTACCCTTAGTGTAAATTTATATTATTTTGGGTATGGATGAACTTTTATTTCATCATGATAAGATATATTAAAAAGTAAAATAAGTCATATTCAATACTCAGAGTGAGTTTAAATTTCTATATAATACTGATTTCATACCTTTGATAACATTTTACGAATCTAATAAACTTATTATTAATGGGATTGAATGTTGACTTACATATACTATTGAAAAAATGAAACCATTTAAATTACTGATGTTACAATTTTAAATTAATATATGGATGTATTTTCAAATTATCTACTGGGTGTTATTCCAGATTAAGTGGTTAAAGTTTTAGTTAACTTATTTATTGATGCTAAAATAATTTTAAAACCTACTTATTGAATGGATTCAATTGAGTTTTAAGAATTATTAAAGAGGATATGTGAGTTTATTGATAAAGGTTTCATCCACCCTTTAAATACAACTTGGCATGGTAATTATGTGTTTGTTAAGAATATGTACAGTTAAATTATTATTTTCATTGATTATAGCGAAGTAAATATGATTAATTTTAAGAACATGTATACATTTCATCATACTGATGAAGTTTTTAATTATCCATAGGGAGTGAAATATTTATAAAAGATTGATCTTAGGTTTGGGTATTATGTACTAAAAGTGAAGTAAGGGAGCATTATGAAGATGGAATTTATGTTTTTAGTTTTTTACCTTAATGTTAAAAACACCCATCTTGTATTTATATATCCAATGAATAGATTTTTCATTTTGTATTTGGATAAATGTAAAGTTTTTTATTGTTTAATTTATGATATATTAGAAAATATATTTATATAATGATAATCATATATGGATTTTTTTTTAAAAACTAATTGGAAATATTTTTTATATAAAATTTATTAAATATGGATATTTGTTTCAATGAAATTGTTCCCTTGGGAATATTGTTCCTAAATATGGAAAACATTTGATCCTTATAAAACTTAAGTAATTTAATAGAAAATAATACAAAAAAACATCATGTAGATCAGAAGTTTTCTTAGATTAACAGGATATTAATGACATTGTTTGTAAATATTTCTTAGTTACCAAGCCTAGAAACAATTTTAAATGAAAAAAGTAGACAAATTCATCTAAAAAATTAAATGTGATAAATTTTTTTATAAATAGATATGAATATTGTTTTATTATCCAATTTTAACCTTACCGCCTTGAAATGTTGAGTGTTTCTTATACAACTTTTCTTAATTGAAGAGTCTTTGTTTAATATTAATGATATATGGCCACATAATTGTATATGTGTAGATTAGTTGAAACTACATGAAAATAATTACCTTACACATAATCTAGAGATTATATTTTTGTTTTTTGTTTCAAAAATTTGTGACATATTTTTTATGGGGTAAAAAGGGATAACTATTTTGACCATAAAAGTTTTATGTATTTACTCAAATAAGAAGAGTTTAACATGAGGCACATAAGATTGTTTGAACTTATAAAGTATTATGATTTCATGGAAAATTATCTTTTAGGTAACAAAAATTATTTACTTAATACATTTATCAAAAATAGCAATGCATTATATTCTATGTTATTTCCAAAATATGATCTATTTGTTAATGATCTCATTAATGTTAGAATATAAATTATGTATGTAGAGACTATAGCCCTTTTGGATTAGGTACTATTACAATAATCATTATAAAAAATAATTACGGGGGAATATATAAAAGGTCATGGAATTTATGAAAAGAGATAACTATTTAAGGAAGGTGAATTTCCTAACATTAGCGTTGTTAAAATATATATAAGTATTTTTGGAAACAAGTTATTTATTTTGAGGGATTTCTAGTCAAATAAAAAATTGTTAAGTGAATATCAATAGAATTATTTTTCTATTCATCCTAAAAATACTATAATTTATAGAGAAAATCATGAATATTATTTTTTGGAAGTTATGAATAATGATATTGCTGGTTTTACCATGAAATGTTTACCTTGTTAGAATTTTAAAGATGAACAACAACTACAATGGGGGAAAGTTCAACTATTTGTAGTTCTAAAATAGAAATGATAGAAAATATCTGTGTATTTTTTTGTGGGACTACCCAGGAAATATATAGATAATAATGAAATTTTGTAATAATAGATCATATGTCTAAATTTTTACACTTTATTTCAATTTGAGATATTATGAATTTGAATCATCTTGATTTAGAAAAGAATTCCAAAGTCATTACAACTTATCATCCTCAATCTGATTGAACATTTAATCGAATGATTCGGACATTGGAAGATAAACTTCATGTATTATTAGTGGTTTACCTAGGAAGTTTGGATCAACATTATCTTTTAGTAGAATATGGTTATAAGAATATTTTTAGCAGCCATCAATTTATTTGACGCATTGAAATTTAAATAAAGTGGGATCAATTTCATACTATGATTCATTACCTCCAACATAATCTTAGGTACATGACATGTTTCATTTTTTCTAGGTAATGATCTTTATCCTTGATTGTAATCGTGTTTTTATCCTAGAGAATGTTTTGTTAGAATAAAATCATTTCTATTAAGGAAAAATTATATATTTTTTGTTTCATATATAGAAGGAATTTTATAATAATTTTATTCACTGGGTAAATATTTTATGTAAGAATATCATGATTGAGGAAGAAAAAATAATTTTACAAATTGTGTAATATTAATAATAATCCCATTATTTTATAAATTATCATAAATATATTTTATGGATCGATATATAATAAGAAAACTTTATATGATTAGTAGTCATAAAAGTAATAGATTTATAATATCTCATATTATTTCAATGAGATATACTGTTTTCATTAAAAATTAAATTTCACATTTTAATAGAATAAAATTGAAAAAATTAACTATATTTTTTGATTTATAATGTCAACATTGACTTAGGATGATTTTTATGATTTTTCCAAAAAAAATTATTTTTGAGGGAATAATGAAATATATTCGTCTTTATAAACAATCATTTATTTTCAGAAAAATTATATTTTATTTTTCAATTGATTATAAAGTAACATTATTCCCTTTCAACTAAACTTAATGTAAATAATTCTTTTATAATATTCATTTTACATTAATTGTTTATAAATACATTTTGAAATTAAAACGTATTGAAAAAAACAATTTTCCATTGCATTCTACGCACATATATTAAAATTCATTTATATCACTTCTAAAAATCAGTTTTTTAAAAATGGATTTCATATTTGGAATCATAATTTTCAAATTTTTTATGTAGTAAATTTTATATTTGTCTGAAATGGATATTTACTAAGGTAAAACTCTATTACCATGGTAGTGGTTAAATGGGTGGGGATATGGGAGAGGGGTGGTGGTGGGGTGTTAATTATTGAAATAAGTAATTAAATATCTCTAAAAATTCTCTAAACATGACTCTTTTTGTTGATTTAGCCATAACCTATATTGTATTTCAAATTTGACTAGATTTGATCTACTTTATTTGAGATATAAATTTATATAAATTTAATGTTTTAAATATTTAAAAGTCTTCCACTCGCCTCACTTATAAAAGGAAACCTCCTCTCATTACTTCTTTATAGATTTTAAAAATCTTATCCCATCCAAGTCCTACCAAAATACCTTCCTAATGAACCTCACCAAATCTTATTGTTCATGGTCATCTCAAAATACCAATCCTAGAAGTCTTATTGAGTAATCTAATGGGATCTATCCAAGGTGTTGGAGGGTATACATACAAAAGAAATAAGATCAGACCTTATATAAGGGAATTGTGTTTTAAAAATATTGTTTTAATTATTTCATTCCATATCATTTTATTCTATTTAAATATTTTAATAAATTATTAAATAATGTTATTATTTTTTTAAATGTTACTAAATGTCATTTGAAATATTTCATGACTTTCATTACAAAGTAATTTTACTGGAATCTTTTTAAATTTTCTATACAGGCCACATTTGGATCATTTTTAAGAAATTTAAAAATATTATTAATCACCCTTTCCATCCATCATATCCATTTTTCATTATATTATATTTTTATAAGTTATAATCATTTTTAAAATAATTTTTTTCCATCTCTTCCAGTATTTTTAAATTTTAAAAAACATTCTTTAGAAATGGAAATTTCTTCTCAGATTACTAAAAGTGTTATTGGTTATGTGCTGGAATGATAATTAAAATTATTTTTATTGTTATGGTGAAATATATATGCATTTTATTCATATTATGGTTCTTTTACATTTAATATTAATGAAGGTAGATCCTAATATATCTATGATGAAGGGTGATCCAGTTATAGAACTTTAATGAAATCAGTATAGAGATAGTGTTTGCTGATGATAAGTAACTCCTAATAGATATTGGAATAATTCAGTTATGTGATTCCAATAAAGGGATCTTGAAAGGATAATTTATCAATATTCCTACATGATATTATTTTTATTATTTTCAATTGAAATATTTTTTTAATAATTTAGTAAATTGAGATTATGTTTTAATGGATGGCTTATAACCATTTAAAAATATATAAAAAATATTTCTCCGAGGAATGGTATTCATGGGTTTTCAGGTTTTCTAAGAAAACCTTATTATTATGATTTTTCATTTATGTTTTATTATGAAATACTCTATGAAAAATAATGTAAAATTATGTTTTTAGTTTAATAAAAAATAAATTGATTTTAAATCTAAAAAATTATTATTAAAAAGAAAAGAAAACTTCCTAATGTATTTTTTGGTTTACAAATGGGCATGAATGTTTACTTTATATTGTGTTCCTTACTGATATTTTTTTATTATCCTATATTTTCAAGTATTTTTAAAAGTAATTAAGGATTAGTGAAATAGTTAATAATGTTTCTGATCTAGTCAAGGTAGATTCCTTGAATGTATAATATATTACTTTATTAATGGAATGTTTTTTAAAAGGACATTATATAGAGGTTTCTAATTTGTAATGTAGTGTATTTTTTAATATATAAAACTCTAAATGTATAAATTTATTTTTAATATATCATATTATTAATTATAGACTAAATTGATTATTTTATTCCCTATGTTTTATCTACGTGTTTTTGGTGATTTTCCATCATATGAGTAGTTTATTTTTGAATTTTTATTGATTCAAGAAGAACCCATGTGTTTTAATTTTTAGGTAAATACCTCATCATGACTAGTTATACCCTCTCTTCTAGTTGGTAGATTATATAATACAAGGATGTGAACCTATGATTTGGTTGTAACCATCACTCAGGTGATGCTTAGGGTATCCATGAAAAGGAATTACACCTTCCATCAATGACCCTTAATCTATATAAAAAAGTTATGTATCAAAATTTTAATATATAAAAATTCTAAATTTTTAACATAAGAATATGGTAACTTATGAAAATACAAACATTATTGGAAAATTTCATGAAAAAATTATCCAAATGGATGAAAAAAAGATTAGTTTTTTATATATTCTCAATTTATATTCCCACAATCTTCCAGATATAGTAGATTGTAATTTAATAATATTTTTTTAGGTCATAATACAATATAATAATAGATTATCTAATATAATATATTTCACATGTAGATGACTTTCGAAAAGAACTATCCACTTCTCCTGAGGTACAATTTTAAGTACAATGTCATATATTTGTTGATTAGTCAATGACATATCATTGAACTCATGTCATAATATTTATTTAAAATCAATCTATTTATCATGAAAATATTTTAACATCCATAGATTTGTGATAACATCTGACAAAATGAAATATAATAACCTCAGTTGAATGTAATTCATTCAAATATTTATATTCTTATTACATAGTCATATTTAATTTAATTTACTATGATTAATATTTTAATTTTTCTACTATTTTGTTTTCTGAAATACCACATTTTTCCATGATAATGCATATGGCACTTATTTTAATAAGAAAAGGAAAAGTTCCCAAGATCATAGAAAAAATGTAACAATATTTAATTGAATATTCCATCAATATCCTTTTTTGGGTCCCCAATACTATCAAATGTTAAAACTATCTTGAAAAAATTCATATTATACACTTTTGACTGCTAATATATTTCTCATTAACGTTATTCTTTTCATCAGTTAGAAAAAAAATAATCTCTTAGTATAATAAAATAACATATATATATATATATATATTTTTAATTAAATTTCATACAAAGAATCCTGACTATCCAATATCCTCATGTGTTAGTGAAGTGATCACCCTCTATAATGACGTATTGGTTCTGAAACCACTTGAAATTAAATACACTAGGGCTTAAAATACAGAATAATTTTTTTGGAAATATAAAATCTTAACAAAATCATATATATGTATATATATATTATCTTAAACTAATAATACAATTCACCCCATCCATGCACAAAAACACCACCATACACTAGATGATTATTTACTAAAGTTAATGATGGAAGAATAAAAAAAATAAGTTCCAAAAGAATTTACAAGTTCGAGATAAATTCCTACAAAACTGGGGGAACACTGCCATGTTTTTGGTAAATGAATGACGATTACTGGATTCACTATCCAAATACATAAAAATTTATATTCTTACAGCTAACCATAGTAGTTTAGTTATGGGTTCAAACCGGGAGGGAGGTAATGATATAGTTATAAGTCAGTGAATATAGGATGATTATTCTAGTGATGAGTGTGGTAAAAAAATATGAATATGAGAAATTAAAAACAAAAAAATACAAAAGAAGAACTCAAAAAAAAAAGAAAAAAAGATAAATGATGGATCTGTGTTATAATTTATGTTAATATTTATTATAAAAGTGAACATTAACACATAAAATTTATGATTTTGTTTCTTCAAAATGAGGATTCAATTATATCATATACTCATTATCCAAAAAAATGGTCGTGTAATTTATGTTTTTATCTCTATTCGTGTGATTGAATACATTAGAATTATATTTTTAACAAAACCCAGAATGGTGAAAATTATTTCAACCAACGGTCATGGGATCACTCATTATAACATCTTTGGTTTTCTATAATTACAATATGATTTCTCTAATATACAATAACCTATCATTTTGGAAATAATATCATGAAAATAGTTTGATAAAGTTTCAATATAAAAAAATGAATAAATATTATTCATTAAAAGATACTCATTTTATTTGTATAACCCCAACACAAATCCTCTCCCCTCTCATGACCATGTAAAAGGTGAAGGGATTAAGTGTCAACTAAACCCATCCCTTGTGTAGTATATTTAATTAGAGGAGGAAGAAGAAAACTTGGGAAAATAAATTTCAAACACCTACATTGACTTTAAACGGTCAAATTTGTAGAGTGGAAGCACAACCCCTTATGTTAAAAATCTCAAATTTGAAGGTTAATACTATGATTTATAAGATAAATAAATTTAATAATGTGTACAATAGTTTACAACTTGTACTCTGGTAAATGTTTCCTTTTCATATTTATCTACTAGAGGTTTATCTACCCATGAATTCCATTAAATATTACATTTAATGTGTCATTTGGCTTGACTACAACGATTGTGGTGTTGGTATACATGTCATGTAATAGAATTTTCTCTAAAAACCACAACATAAAAAAAACTTATATGACATGGAGAATTAATTTCATGACCAATAATATGAGTGTGTAATTTGGATATACAGTTCATTAATGGTGCTTGTTAATTACACCATGGGTATTTATCTTTTATACTAAAAAACATCTTTAATCAATTAAATATTCTATATTACATCATAATAAAACACATGTCCAATATAATCTAAATCATTACTGAAGAATGTCCATCAGTATAATATAGAAAATTCATGTGTATCAATTTTAATAGAGAATGGTCAATTTCAAAGTGACCAGAACCCTCGTATATATAGATGAATACCAAAATTAGAATACATTCATCCATTTCCACCTTCTTATAATCATTTTAGAGAGAATTCACTTTGGATATGATCTTAATGTATATATCCTCACTTTTTCAAAGTTTAGAAAATTATTAAATACTTCTATAAGTAAACAAAAACATATATACATTATTTACACCATATTAATAATATTTGGCTCACCAGATTAATATTACACATCCTTTTAAGTGTATTGGTTACTGTAATGAGAAAGTTAGTTCACCCCTAGATAAACTCCACATTATTAAATTATTTTATGATCATATATTAACGTTTTATATGGTTATGAACATTCATAATTTTTTATTACTTAATCATTATCTCCATAAAGTTATTTTCCAAAAATTGGAATCAAATGTTCCATAAGTTTTAGGAATTATTTCAAAATTGATAATCACACCAAAAAATATCACATTTGATAATCACTTTATCGGATTCACCACCAAGAACTATATCTATAAATAAATTCCATTTTAGCCATATTTTATAGTAGTGTGGTTCCTCCATCATTCATCTATTCATCCTATCCCAACTGACAAGAAACTCCATCCTTGAATATCCCAAACTATGATATTTTTTATCATATCAACTAGATTCAAAAATCAATAAACCTTATGTATCTCTTTCAACTTTTTTGGAAATAAATTTTGGATTAAGTGACACCTCAACATAATATTTTTTTCGATATTGGAGAATCAATTTATTGTCTTAGAAGACCCCACTTTATGAATCAAACTTGTTTTAAAAAACACCTATTTTCTTCCAATATCCTAAAATATACCCTTTAACCAAATCAACTAATTCACCAATTTCATAATTGAAAAATACTCTACCCCCATTATTATATTTGGAACAAAAATATGAAACATTGATATTTAAATCACAACTGTTTCTTCCCATGTAAAAACAAAACCAGTTGTACTCCTCTATGTGCCCATATATCCCCCAAAGTCTAAACCAACATGGCCAATAATGATTCATCCATTTAAAATTCTGTTAAAACATGCATAACCTTTGAGATAAAAAGTATCCACTATACCACTTCCTAATGTTCCCTTACATCAATGGACATGAAACTACTCACATATCCTACTGTATGCATGTTTTTTAGACTAATGCAAACCATTGTATAAATCAAGATTATTATATCCATTTAAAATTCATAATTAACAATTTAATCTTGTTCTTATTAAAAACTATATTCCCTCTTTTTTCTCAACTTAAATAATCCAAAAAAATTTGTGTGGTGATAAGATTCTCTCCAATCATTATTAAATATTTTGATGTCATCAAATTTTTTTTAGAAAAAAAACAATAATATTGTTACTGACATTAATTTATTTAAAATTTACATCCTCAGAATTCATTTTATCAAATCTATTTTTTTAATGTTGAAGAATCCAGACAATATATTATTGAGATTCTCTATCCTTTCCTTTACCCATCCTACTAAGATCATTCCACCTACATAGAGAATAATGATGATGAATTTTCCATCATGAATAATTTTTTTAAAAAATTTTCGACATTGTTTCAGATGAACTTCTATTACACCATTATCTTATTTAACTTATGATTCCAATTCATTGTTATGTGTTCTTCCCAAAATTCTATGTTTGAATTAATACAACATATTATTGATTCATTTCTCTATAAAACCCTTTGGATACTGATTATTAATCTAATCCTTAAAAAATTATAAAGGAAATATATTTTAAAATCTAAATTCTCAATATGTATCCATTCTATGAAAAAAATTCTGAGTAACATCCAAATCACTGTTGTCATGAACAGACCCATGACCGGGCTTGATCCACAACCACCCCAAGCCCACCTCTATAGTATAGGGGTGGAAACTAGTGATGGTGTTACAAAAACTCAGGGATGTCTTTGCCTCTGAACATGTATACACACACACATCAAACTCAATGCATATGTAAAAAGGGAAAAGAAACAAAGAATAAATAACCGCTATAAATAAACCACATTCATGAATCGACCTCTAAACATAACAAGTACAGAAATTCAACAAAAAGGTAAAGGGGAAAAATACGCATCCAACTATAAAAGTTCCACATCCCGATAATAGGTGGAAAAGTAAAATAGCTAGGAGGTCCTTGCTCTCGAATCCCATGTCATGACCATAACACACGCTCCAAGCACTCTATATCTCTAGCTTCTATGAAGTCATGATCAACATGTCAATCATCTATATGGGCACACCATGTGTGGGAAATGACTAAGCATGGGTGAGTATAAAAATACTCATTAGGATTCCCCAAAGGCTCATAGGAGGAGAAAAAGATATACTAAATAGGGGAGTAGTAGATAAAACAAGGTACGGTAAAAGAGTACAGCTCAACCCTATAAGAGTGTGAAGTGAGATTTTCCAGCCATAATGATCTAGAAATGATGAGAATATGACCATATCATCGAGTCTTTGCTACCTATAGCAGGAGGGAAGACTCATCCATCCATGAAAAGCTAGACACGAAAATAAAATTTCATACCCCACATGTCTTCACCATCAAGGAAGGAGAGTAGAAAAAACAAAAGGATTGGGTACAAATATATTATATATATATATATATATATATATATATATATATTTGTGTGTGTGTGTGTGGGCACGTTCAGTCATAGATACCCAAATGACAGAGTAATAGGATCTTTATCTCATATCTTAGTGCAAGATAAGAGAAAATTAAATTATACCATATGTAACCATCAATACCTAGTATCCCACACGTCTACTATGAACTACAAGTCAATGGGACGCAATCACCACCCCATGATACTATCTGCTAAAGAAGATACTATCTTGCCCTCATGGTTTTAGAATATCTCACAAGGAAATGCCTTAGTGGTAAAAGAATAACACATTATTGAGAGTCCAATGATACATCAATGAAAGACTCATCACTATTGCACAGTTGAGAGGTTGTGTCACAAGGTTGAGGACCCACTGTCAACCCAACGTGAGGGTTCCATTCTCATATTATCAAGGACCCTTCCCCATCCCAGTAGGAGGGTTCCACTCTATTATAATTGAGGACCCATCGAAAACCTTACTGGAGGGTTCTACTCAGAACTGCTATTACGAACCACTTCCCATCCCAACTAGAGGTAACCCCAAATTGTACTGGCCATTCCAGCTAAATGGTACCTCTTAGGAAACACTGAGGAAAACTAAAAATCCATACTGTTTTATACTTATTGGAAAAGCATCGAGTAACACTGGACATCCCTTCTTGGTTGATGTTCTCAAAAGAGAACCTCTACAGTCATTGGGGGCCTCCACAGATAGGCATCACTCTCGGAATATCTTGCATCGTTACCTGTAAGCCACTACGGAGGGCACCATCACGTTCTATGAGTAAAACACTTAGGATAGGAAAAATAAATTCTAAAATCTGAGTCCAAAAGAAAGATATTGATAGATAGAATATTTGGAAAGTGGTATATGGTGCATGTGGGTCCCACACATATTGTGGCCCCTCCTCATTACCTGGTCATGCACCTAACCATTCACGGGTACTAAAATCTAAACAAGTATCCCTAGGAATTTTGTCTTACTCCTATATTACTCGACACAGATAGTTAATAGTTCGACAAGTGCATGGCACTCATCATTATTCAAGAGGGACAAAAGTGTAATTATGCATGCACATCTCCTCAAATGACTCAAGAACATTTTACCACATCTCTTCATATATCTTCATCACTCTCACAAGAGTTAAGGTTGACCTAGGGAATGTGTTCTCTTCAAACACAACTAAAGGATCTATCACTGATATTCATTTCATATTTCCACATTTAATGAGTTCAAAAACAGGGCTCCATGCATCAAAAAATATCACATCATTGTGATCCCTATAGAAAAACATACATGATCGACTATTCATTCACCCCAAATGGACATCTAATGGAAAAGGGACACGATGTTGCATCACTCTCAAAATATGTCCTATAAGGACCACTCATTGATCCAAATACTATTATATCAACTGTTCCACATCGATCTTCAAGTAAAAACACATTTAATAGAGTACTCATTTTTCCAAAACAGATACTCGTTGAAAAGGTTTCATTTCACTACAACACATGCGATCCCTCCCTCATGGGGCCTGCACCTCAACATTGGTTTAAAAACTAGAAAGTGGACAAGAAAATTATACCTAAAAAAAGGGGTTATAATGACTATAGCAAAACAACAAGAAGACATTCCATTTAGAATATTGGTCTAATAAAAGATCTATAAATAGTAATAAATATATTGTTTCTATTTTTCATTGACATTTCATGCTCCCAAATAATCAAAAAAAGTCATAAAAATTCTAAACCGGTCTTCAAAAACACGTCCCTATGAGAGGGATGCACGACTGTAGACAACACTTCAATCTGATGCAACATTTATGAGAAATGTTTTGTAGTCCAAATTGGGTCAGTTTGACCCAAGATAGCCAAACCCCTTCACTAGGGCTAGCCTTCCATGGCCCGACCAAGTCCCCATCACTAGATCGCGGCCCATAATCATGTCTAGTCCATTATTTTGAGGTTGTCCCGACATCGGTGACCCAGCCCATCCGCATGGCCTGCCCACCCATCGACACCGACCAGTCAGGTGGCCTGTCCTCCGCCTCGCTACCTCTGTATGCCACAAGTAGAGTGGCTCGGCGCCACACGTCAAAAAATTAACCAAAAACTATAGGTAATTGTTGTCTCGCGGTCAATGAGTGATGGGAATCCCCCCCGGATCCTCCGTGGCCCTCCTTCCTCCAATTCCAAAGCATGCCGAACACCAAAGCTGCCCCACCCACGCTGGCCCACTGAGCCCTCGTCGCCCTTTCCTCACTCTCCTGCCAAGCCGTACACCCAGCCACTATGCTCATTCATCTGGGATGGATTCATCTAAAAATAGATATCCACTCACCTGATACCCCTAGTCACCTCGTTCTCTTGGCCGTTTGACGCCACATGCCCATCCCCAACAGCAGCTGGCTCTCGTGTCCTGCTGCCTCCTCAGGCCACTATCGGTCGCCGCCACCAGTTCTACTTTGGTGGCCCCTTCTGAGTGACACTAAGACCATAGAAGAAATTCGAATATTATTTCGGACATAGTTCCTTAAATCATGGGATGAGCTCTTCAGCCCCATGGCCATTATTTACCAAAATATCGATGAATTGATGGGTCCGAAATTAAATGTTGATAAACACGGAGAATGGGTGAACAACACGAAAAAATGTGCTTTTTAGTGAGGATTAATTTTTATGTTAGTGAGTCCATAAATGAATGATAAATCAACAATGCATTAATATGAAAAAATATGGATTATCAAATTAATTATCCAATTGAAGGTAAATAATGGAAGAATCCTACCTCGATTCGTTTTTTCTTGTTGTTGACAAAATCGTCATGATTTCTCCTTGATTTGATAAGGTTTTTGTGAATATCACTCCTTGATCTGATGAAGTAAAATTAAATAGGATATAGAGGGGTAATTTTGTATAGAGAGAGAGAAATTACAAGATAACCCTAATTTGTCACCTTAAACATCTATTTATAGAGATCCCACTTAGCACAAAATTTGAATCCGCTGAGACCTCTTATTTTGTGTCGTGACTCGAGAAAACCCCGTTTACAAACTCAACGATGGTCTCATATTTTCAATCTGAGTCCCTATTTGGTTGTTATTAGATTCAGTGTTCGAGATAAAATATTAAATTTAATTATTTTATTTATGATTTTCCATTTGGAAACTTTTCTAAAAAATGTCCCATGTCGACAATTGTTATGCCCCACCTATGGCAAACCCTGCATTCCTAACTCAAGAGTGGAATCTAATTTTAGTTCCAAGATACTATTTAAGTGATATCCCATTTCCGACATGTGCATAGTACAAAAATAGTTAATATTTTTGTATAATTTATTTTGGGCACACTAAACCTCATAATTGAACACTGTCTCTTTTCCTATATCTAGAAATATATGTATAAATATTCCAATGAAATACAAGGTAAAAACCAGGTCTCAACATCATTCTATAATTCAGTGTTTTTATCCCTGAAAAGTAAAACTGAGGAAAAAAACTTAGGGTACTAAGCTCGTACCTGGATATGGCACACTAAGGAAACTCTTGGATGTTACCATGCCAAAATATCATGCAAACCAAAGGGATGTTTCATCCTCATAAGGTCTTCTCATGACATCAATGTGTGTGGTAACATGCACACACTTAATCACCTATGATAGGTGGAAGATGTCATGCACCCACTCCAGCGATTGGGTGTAGGTTAAGGTGGTAGGAAACCTCACTATCTCTTTACACAGTCCCAAATAGACCAAAGAAACTCTAGGTATAGTTTTCTTCCTCATCCAAACATCTACATCACGCATCACAAATGGAATTACTGTTGACCTTGGAATAGGGTATCATGATCCCATCCATCAAAATATTCATCTGGTGAAATGCACAAGGATATCTAGTAACCAAAACTTTCACAATCAGTGAAACACAACTGAGAGTCTCTTACAAGCTATAGAAGTTAATGAGTAAACACCATCAACTGAAGAAATGTAGTACCCTCCATCTTCACTAGGGTAAGCTATTGAGAAGGAAACTTCTCAAAAACATCCAGCACTAGGTGAACTTTAGACTTCCTACAAAGAGAATCTCCTAAAATGTATCTCATTCTCGAAGTATATACTATTGGAAAGTCGTAGTCCTGCAAGAAATTCAACCAGTATCTCTGCCTTAGGTTCATGCCACTCTGGGTGGAGATGAACTTGAGTCTCTGGTGGTATGAACAAACCACAAAGCCCTCTCCCAGAAGGTAGTGTCTCCACATTCTAAAGAATAATACTACTGCAGCTAGAACTATATTTTGAGTTCTGTCGTTCTGCTCATGGAGTCTCTGTCACCTCAACCTTTACTTGATAACTGTAAAATCAAGAATTGACATTTATAACACAAGATAGAAACGAACATGAAAGGTGATTATACTCATACAACTACAATATACTAGACATAGAAATCGTGTGGCAAACCTCACATATATTATCCCCTATTGGAAGGTGATTAATACCAAAATATGCACTCCACTATGCCCACTAGTTGAATCTCATGAAAAATGAGCTCATGAAGCAAAAACACCCCTATAAATGACAGAACATACTATTACATTCCATCAAACAATCTCACCCCGAACACACGATTCAGAGGGACTCTTCAACCATAACATATTACTATCCTTATGGATGGCACTGACACCCCCTGATAATTTTTCTCATGTAATAAAAAATTCCTTTGTGGGTGAAGGACCCATCTTCTTCATGCATTCAAGGTTTCATTGAACAACACCGACATAAGGTTACATCAACCCCCCCCCCCCACAACAACCTGGTAAAACCTTAACAAATGAATAGGGAGAAATTAGTATTTCACATAGTGGTTAACAATTTATACTTCAAAATGTATAAATGACATAATGCATACCTCTTATAATCTACCACTCTTTAAGATTGTAGACATCCAAAGATTTTGGCAATCTACAGTCCCAGTTGCTAGATTCTTGAGTCAAATGTGGGCCATCTAGAGGGGTGGAAGGGCCTCATAATTTCATCCTACACCTCTAGATCCACCTTCTCCTTTTCCAACACACCCTATTTGGGGAAATGCCTAATCATTGCATTGTCACTACCGTGGTGGTCCACAGAATACCAGACATGTATTCTCAGCGCGTCTAGTCAGGCTGTCTCATGCCAGGTGACCTTCCCATCATAAGAATAACATCAGACCTCCCAAGGTTATCCCTGTGATCTTTCCTATATATACATCATAAGAATACATGTCTAAGACTGATTATGGGGAGGAATCTAGTGTTGGGATCTTGTCGACTGGCGTCTGCTAGTTTCTGAATATGTTTTAACTCTTTTGAACTCACTGCCACTACTGTCTCTATGGAATCCATATGAAAGAAAACTCTATGTCACTAGTGTCAACTCCAACACCCCAGCATAGGTTTTGATTCACATGGGTACTATGATATCACAAATCTCTCTACGATGTCCCTTATCAAACTTAAGTGTTTGGAATTAGCTGTCATGGATCATGTCATGAGAATAGTGTGCATGATCTGTGGACCTTATCATATACTAAGTCACCATATTCCCTCCCATGATGCAAATGAAAGTGTTTTCGAGGTAGAATAGAGAGAAAAAGGAGGGGCAGAACTCCTCACGAAATAAGTACTGGAATTCATCCCACGAGAGTGCCGACTCATCGTGTATCTAGGTAAGCTAGCTCCACCAATTCCTAGTTACATTATTGAAAATGATGGATTCCAAAAAAAAATATGATTTTTTGGTGTCCAAATAATCCTAATGAGGTGAACCACAAACTCTAGCCAATCCTCCCCTATCTGAGGGCTTGGCTCACTGTATAGACTCCAAAGTCTCTATAACTAGAACTCAAAAAGTACTCTCAACTAGAACATGTCCTCAGCCTTCTATGATGGGGTTTTCTGCTGACCAATATGTGGGGGAGCTACTACCTACACACATGGATAATGGGGCTCACATAATGGTTCATAAATTGAGAGCTCATTTCTCACATGGTTTTCTACACGAAACAGAGCTTGTATCCATACAGACTGTCATTGTAGAGACATCCTGAATGTTATCAAGGAATAACATAGTCAGATGAACATATATATATATACATATATATGTGTGTTTTTGTGTGTGTGTGATAGAAAGGATGGGGATTGGACTCAAGAAGGATAGTAAAATCCTTGATCCAAAATGATGCATGTACCATTGTTCCCTAAAACAAGTGTCTCAGGATGTTAAGTCAACAATCTAGTAATCAGGGTCATAGTGAATGGATAGGCCAACCGCCCATATCATTAATAGACTACCATTCCTTATATATTCACTCAAAACACATCGAAACTATTTCCCTAAACCCAAAAAAGACCTATTTAGGGAAACATCTGAACAACATCTCTTAGGTCGAACCACCTCTGATACCACTCTATCATGACCCTACCCTTAACAGGGCTCGACCCACGACTACCCTAATCCCGCCTCTATAGGCTAGGGGGTGGAGAATAGAGTTGAAGGCACAAAACATAGAGATGACTTTTCCTAAGAACCTATACACACAAACATAGCCAACTAAATGAAAAAGTGCAGTGGTAAAAGCGAAAAAAATAAAAACTACAATAAATCCACCACAAACATGCATTGGCATCTAAATAGTACAAGTACAGAATGTAAACTGAAAGGTAAAGGGGAAAAATACACACCCAACCAGAAAATTCCCCAAACCAAGAAATAGGTGGAAAAGTAAATTTTTTGGGAGAGACATGCTCCTAAATAGTATGTCAAAAACACCACACGTGGTCGAATCACACTATAAACATATCTTCATTGATGTCACAATTAACATGTCCATTGTTATCAAGGGAACACCAAATAATGACAATGTGTAGGCATGGGTGAGTATAAAAATACTTAGTAGGATTTCCTAAAGGCTCTAGAGAGCATAAAACGTATTACAAAAGAGGGTCCAAGTATATAGTAAAAGGTATCTTAAAAGAGTAGAGCTCAACCCAAAAATATTGTGAAGTGATATTGTATAGACACTAGGAGCATGAAATGAAGAGAAGATGAACTTCTAATTGAGTCTTTAGTACTTATAACAGGTGAGCAGACTCATCCAACCATGATAATCTAGATACAAAAATCCCATGGCATACTCCACACGTCTTCGCCTATCCTAGAAAAATAGTATCCAAAACCCAATGAGTGGGTATTGAAACATGACATATATATTGTCTTAGTCAAATAATCCCAAATGTGAGTGTAAGTGAATCTCCTTCCCATAGATCATCCCAAGAAAATAAAGTAGAAAACAATCCCATAAGTAACCATCAATTCCTAAAATCCCACACATCTGCTCTGAATTTCTAGTCAAATGGAATCAATCACCACACCCTAATATTGTCTACTATGGACGATACTTTCTTTCCCTCATAGTTTTATGTCATGTCACAAGGATGAATATGGGTGGGAATAGATGCCCTTTTTCCTGAGAGTCTATATGTATGTCAAATCACACATTGTCATTATCACGCATTCAAGAGGTCGTGTCACAAGGTAGAAGACCCAAACCTAGCCCGACCAGAGGGTTCCAATTTAGTATTGTCGATGACCCATCCCAAACCTAGCTGGGGGGTTACACTCTAGTATGGTTGAGGAACCATCACTAACCAAGTAGGATTGTTCCACTCTAGTATCATCGAGGACCAATCCCCAACCCTTTTGGAGGGTTCTAATCGAAACTTCCACATGGGACCACTTCCCAACCAAATTAATGGTAACCTCGAAATTGTATAGGCCATCCCTGATGGATGGTACCTTCAAAGAAGAACCAAGGGACACTGACCATTGTGGCTAGATGATACCTCTCATAAAATCATTGATTAAAACTAGCCATCCTTGATGGGTGGAACCTCACATAAAATAACAGCTGTAATCATTAGATGCCATCCCTGATAGGCGTCACACTTGGAACATCTCATATCATAACTCTTTAGACACTAAAAAGGGCACCATCACGTTATATGTGAAAAAAAACTTGGGATAGGCTACAAAATAGAAAAATCATCATCCAAAAGAAAGATATGAGAGAAATAGAAGATTGGTAATGTGGTATATGATGTGTGTGGTTACCACATGTTTTGTGGCCCCTCCTCATCTCTTGGTCGTATACCTAACCATTATCAGGGTACTAAACAGATAACACAGACCCCTTGGTGTGTGTTATTACTCCCAGAGTACTTGAAACACCTAGTTAAAAGGCCTACGTGCACACGGTGATTTTCCTTGATCCAGAGGGCCAAAATCGTAATTATGCTTTCACACATCCTCAAATAGCTCAAGAATATTTCATAGCATCTATTAATTAATCTTATCCACTCTCATAGGAGTCTTGGATGACCCATGTTGTGGGATCCCTTCAAACACATCAAGAAAATCATCCACCGATATTTCTTTAATGTTTCCATATTTAATGAGATCACAAACAAGGCTCTCTATGTCCAATTAGATCACATTGGTGCTATCATTGTGGAGAAACAAAGAAGGTTAACTATTAATTTTCCCCAAATAGACATCTGATGCAAAAGTCAGACATCAATGCATTGTGCTCGATAGATGTCATTTTGGTCCCATGCCTCGACCACGAAATAGTTATATGAACCACACCATTGTGATCCCCATAAAAAACACTGAATGGACTACTCATTGTCCAGAATGGATACCTAGTTAAAGAAGTTGTATTTCACCGTAACAGGTGGGATCCAACCCTTTTGGGGCACACACATCAACATTGGTTTAAAAACCTAAAAGTGTTCTTGAAAATTATTTAGGGACATTAGGGTCACAGCACCTCTTGAGACACATCCAATGGACATTAAATTTAGAAGATAGGTCAGATATAAGATCTCTAAATAGATTTTTTGATTATTATTTTACATACGCATTTCATGCACCCGAAAAATGAAACCAAGTCTTAAAATTATCAATCTAGTATAATAATTTCCTTCTTAATGAAAGGGTTACATGGCCATAGATGGCGTGTCAATTAGATGTTTCATTTAGGAGAAACAAACATTTAAATGTTTTTGAATTTCAAATTGTGCCGGCCCGGCCCAAGCTGACCGGACGCCTACACCTAGACCAGCCCAGTTACCTTGTCGACCCGCAGCCCAACTGCGGGTCTGACCTATACTTCCACAGCCCGACATGCCTACAGCAGATCAGCATGTCCATGTGTCCCATGGCACACCTATCGACACTAACTATCCGACCGGCCAGTCCTCCACCTCCCTGGCTTCGCACACTGCCTATTGAGTAGCTCCGCTCCCCGTGTCAACATATGACCCACGAATCATAGGTAATTGTCGGACCTTGGTCCCATAGTCGTGGAATTTCACACCACCACCTCTGTGGAAAGCCATCCACCAATGTCGTGACATGCCATAACCCCTATCCACCCACGCACACTGGCCCGCTGAGCCCCCTGTCTCAGCCTCACCATCCCATAGAGCCATACAGTCAATATTATTGATTAACCATCCACACCGGCCTCCTCGGCACCCTTCTCACCAACCTCTAGATTCCCTAAGCCACCTTGCTCTCTCGGACAGTCTTTGCCGCATGCTAAGCCACACCATCGGCCGGCTCTTGCAGCTCGCCGCCCCCTTAGGACACTTGTGCCAATTTTACTCTGGTTTCCCCTTTCATGGGCCACTACGACCACACCGGACGTCCAAAAATTGATTTGTACCCAGTTCTATAATTCATGGGATAAATTGTTTAGTTTCATGCCTTTATTTCTGCAAACATTCAAAGAATTGATGATTCCAAAATTAAATTTTGATAAACCCGAAGAAAGGGTAAAGAATATGATGGACAAAAGTAATTTTTAGTGAGGATTTATGGGTGTGTTTTCGCATCCCACAACAATTGATAAACCACCAATAAATTAAAATTAAAAAAGATATATTAGAAAATTAAAACATCAATCAGAGGTATGCAAAGGAAGAATCATACCTCGATCCATCTATTTATCGCTACTGACCTGATCGTCATGCTCCAGCCTTAATATGCCGAGGTTCTGGAAAAGATCGTTCCTTGATCCAATAAAGAATGGTTGGAGAGGATAGAGAAAGGGGTTTATAGAGATATATGAATTAGGATGTCACCCCAATCTGTCTCCTTAATCCTCTATTTATATAGATCCCTCTTAGTGTGGAATATAAATCCATTGCACCCTCTTATTTTGTGTCGCTCCTAGGCAAACCACCCCATTACAAACACAATGGGGGCCTTATATTTCCAATATTAGTCCCATTTAAAATGTTATTAGATTAAAAATTGAGATAAAATTATTAATTTTTATTATTCTATTTACAATTTTCCCCTAGGTGACTTTTCTCACAGTAGTCCTGCACTAATAAAAGTTATGCCCTAAATAGGGTAAACGCAGTGTTCTGGACTCAACCATGGCCTCATCTCTTTGACCCAAGATACCATTTAAAATATATCCCATTTATGAAATTTTCATAGAACTAAAAATCTTAATAAATTTGTGTAATTCATTCCGAGCACATTGGGCCTCAGAATTGCACGTCGTCTCATTCCCTAGCTTCGAAAAAAAGTAGATATAATACAAATTCATAAAGCTTAAAACCAGTTTTCTATAATCATATACATGAAAACCATAGAAAAGATCTCATAAAAATTCTAAACTTCCATTTTTTATAATCTATATGTGATAATTTTTATCATGTACAATATTATCATATCCACTTATTCATTATGCTGATAAACAAACTCATTTTCAATCACTCTCCTATCATTTAGACATTATTTTATCTCCCATGTTACCAAAACATATAATGAATGAGTTTCGTCCCTCACTGAATACATCAATTGATGTGATTCACTCATAATTTCAACAGCTTTTATAATTTTAGTTCCTCAAAAATCATTATGATTAATGTATTGAAAATAACTTATGTATCTTTCCAGTTGGAGCTAAACCCTGGTAAACGTCTACAATTGAATTTACGACTTTTACCCATTCAGAATTAATTATTTTGGAATAAAAACTTTTACAAAAATTCACGAATAGTATATTGTCCATAAAATCTCTATACATAGAGCCTTTAAAAGCAATCAATAAATGAATTCAATTAAAAAATCATCTTCAAACAGTCTGATGTTTTTAGATAAGTCATACTCACAATACTATTTGGATGTTTTATACATTAATTTAGAAAAACCATAGCTTGAGATTATTCATTATTATCATCAACAATATATTCTTGGTTAAAATCCATTGATACAGTCACCTCATTAATGAGAACATTTTTCCTTCTAAAGTATTTCAGTAATCCATTTTCCAAGATTCTAAATCCATATTGTTCATCTATGTACACTATAAATAAATACACATAGGATGTAGCCTCTATATTTTAGATTTTTATGTCATCATTTTTTATTTAAGAAGGTTATACATAACGATTTAGATTGAAAATATAATCCTTCATTACAGTATGGGTATCTTTTGGAGGTTCCTTCCACAAATGAGAATAAATGATTTTTTTCCTGATGTTTGTAGTACAATTTACAAACTCCACCCAAAACTCATTGGTAAAACCAACATGGAATATCATTCTATTTTCCTTATACACTAATTTGAATTTCAATATCTTATAGAATCTATTTTTTTCTAGATTTCTTATTTTGGACATCTAGAATGATATTATTTTCGCCCACAAAAACCATCAAAATTCATGGATTTATTATTACCCACCCCAGTTAGTCCACTAAAATTTATTTTTACATATAATATCCTTTTCTACATTGGAAATATATTGAATAAAGGGTCTAAATACCTCATAATATTTCTTGATAAAAATACCATTCTATCTAAGTTGTATCACGATGAAGGTAGCACAGTGTAGTGAAACTACTCTATAATATATCAAAGTAAGGATCCATTTTTCTATAAAAAAATATAAATCCACTAATACTTGGGTGACGTTACTTTAATCTATAAGGAAACCACCCACTAATTCCCATGAACACCCTCTTTCCATATTCTATACTCCCTAGTTATGAGTTTCAGTTTGCCTTTGGAAACTTTTAATTTCATCATTTTATCACATTGGTGACCAATACGTTCATGATAAAACATTATGGATTTCGAAAATGTTTTACTAACATGAATTACTACTTCCAAAACATTAATTAGGTATGGTGTTATGTATTTATCAAATTTGGTCATCTCCATATAACAACATGGAAATTACCATTCTCCTCATAGAAATACGTATCAACTAAATCTCATGTTGAAATAAAATTATTCGTTAACCTTAGTATATATAACACTCATTAAATTTTTACAAATCTTTCATTCTTAATCTGAATATAAACAAGACCATTTCCCATTATCTCAATAGTTTCTCTATCCAAAATATATACCTTTTCAGAAAATCTATAATTATATGTCCCCATTAAAATATTTTTATATACAGAGTGAAAATACCCCCTTATGGTTTACGATCCAAAAATAAAGTGGACTAAAGACACTCCTTGGAAATCACTTGTGCACTCTGAAATGAGATTTCTGGATGCACCTCTCAAAAAAATATTTAAGAATTAACAATTTTACAATGATAATATATTTTCCTTATATGCCCCTTAATACCATAATTAATGAATATGAGACAACCTTAATTAAAATTAATCTGGATTAGAATTATACTTCCTTTAAATTTATTATAACTCTTTTCAATTTTGGTACTCCCTATCATCAATGATATATTATATTCCAACAGATTCCTGGATCTCCATCACTCAAATATCCTTATTCATAATTAAATCTCATATATCTTCAAAGATTAAATTATATTTATAACTTCTGTTTTCACTATGGTAACCATCGTATTACATTATTCTAGAAGAGATGAAAGAAAAATAGTTCTAAGCTTTACCGATTCCTATTGACACTAAAGCATGTTAATGTTTTTACAACAATAATACATCAGGTTTCCCTTGGACATTCTCTTAAATAATATCATTCATAGTAGATTTTGTTTCAGTTACCTTCTCAAGTATATATATATTTCATAAAGTGTATTCATATGTTCTAAATCAATGTTTACTTCATATTTGTTATAGGACACATTCTGGGTTAGTGATATCCTGGTCATCCCTAGTTTTTTATTTACTATAATTTCCCATTATCCATTTTCATTAATTAAATTTTTACACCAATAAAAAAAAATATAGATCCTTATATAGAATACAATCCTCTATCAACATCATCAGAAATCTAAAATCCATCATATCATAATTTCTATTCCAGACCATACTTTAATATAATTCAATTTTTCTTATAATAATCAACTCTCATCAAATTGAAAAAATTCAAGGCTGGTTAAGAAATCGCTTACTAAAACATTCCTACATGCCAGAGGTAAAAATGCTGCTATTGAAATGATATCAAAAATATCTTGGTATGGGTTTAGTTGTATTGAACTATAAAATTGAGATGTGATTTAAAATCACTGTAAAGATAAGTACACTTCAAAGAATCAACTATAGAATTTTTATGAAAGTCCCAAATAAAAAAAACCAACATATAAAAATTATCTAAAACTGAGAAGAAAATTCACCATAGGCACACACCACAATTACACTATAAATAATTAATGAACATAAAAAAGGAAATGGTAGAAGAACAATGTAACGAACAAAATAATTGATTTATATTGTCTAGAAGAAGTCCTAAAACATGAGGGGAACACTGAAATCGTTTATTGATAAACAATTAGTATTAATACAATGAATGAAAAATTATAAAATGTCAAATCCACATAGAAACACATATAAATATACAGACTCCACATTAGTTATCAAGTTATCCAGTTTTCACTAACTTATAATCTTCATAGAGACCATTCCCATTATATCCTATGTTCAAAGGAATCTACTTACTAGGTCAAAGAATACCAACAAATTAATCACTTCTTCTAGTGAGTGCTATGAGTTCTAAATTGTCTGCACCATATTAATCTTATATAACTCAGTACAAATTTTTTATCAATCTATCAAAAAAAACTAATTAATTTGACTGTAACCAAAGAATTTTTTTTTGAAATATTTTATTTAAATAATTTTTATTCTTTGTTCAGTTTATTTTAACCAAATTGTTAGTTTAAACAATCCCTGAGATGACTTTTGTATAAAATTGCCATTATATCCTAGCTGTTTGTGTCACGACCTGTCCCCCTGGGCCTGAATTATGACTACCCCAATCCCACTTTCCATAGGCCAGGGCTGGCGACTAGCACCAAAGGCATAATTTCCTAAATTTGGGAAGGCATTGCCTTTATAAAATGTGATCACACAACAAAAGTACAAACGAAATAAATCACTAAGAAAAATTTTATACAGAAGAAGTGATGGATAGAAAATAGGGGATAAAATACAAGCCCAACAGTAAAGTACAGATACAACTGAAAGAAAGTACAACAAAAATGTGAAAAATATCTGGAAGGTGAAAGCAACCCCTAGATTGTCCTCCGGGGTTCCTACCTGAAGGGTAGGTACAAATGGCCTCTTCAGCACTCTACTACTATCATAATCCACCGTGTACTGATACATCATAAGGTCCTCCTCTGGGTAACTTTCAGTCATGGCGCTCTCAGTCTCCATCAGCGATGTCCGTCATCTACATCCAACACAACGAGGTGCGGGCATTGCTCGAGCAGGGGATAGTATAATCATACTCAGTAGGGACCCTGAGACCCTGAAGGTCACAAAAAAATCCAAAAAGGATAAACCAAAATGTATGATTTCAATGGTTAACCATTACTTAGTTATATACCCATACATATACCTAAGTTATCAAGTAACCCATCTCAAACATGAGGGAAAAACAAAGTCATTGGCTCTGTTCAAACAAGGATTTTCATTAATGAAACCATCGATGCAGGATAACTCCTCCTCTGTCGAGTAAAGTGGTCATGTCAATGCTCTGAGGTGCTACTCAATAACCTTAGACTGCTGAGGTACTCCTCCTGTCGAGTACTGCAGGTCTGCAACCTCACACAGTACCGCTCCCCCTAAAATCCTATAGAGGAACTCCTCTTGTCGAGTACCGCATGTCTGCTGCCTCACATAGTAGCACTCCTCAGCTATGGGTCTTCCGCCTCACACAGTAGTTCTCCCCACTGGGCTAGTCAAGTCACTCCGAAATGAATTAGACAAGCAGTCATCATGTCTCAGCTAGCTTCTAGGTCTTTGTACTCTGCTTTCTCATCTTCAGGAGGGTCCGCTCCACAAGCTACAAGATGATACTCCAAGTTTCACGAAATCCCATGAAAAAATATCTCAATGGTCTTCCATGTTAAAGGGGTCTCAACGCATCAAACGACACATCAATCAGATGCTCAGTATGTGAGTTATTAGCCTTTTTATCACGGGGGCCTGATTGGCTTCATGTACGAACCAACCCAACCGTATATCAACTATACCCAGAACTCCCATGGGGTATTTTTGAAGGGAATGTTTCAAAAAAGAGATTACCAGCGCCAGTGATGGTTTGTCAAATGGATGTCGGGTACCAAATATGTGGCCAATGTAAGCGATGGCTCATAGGTGGGCACGAGTCTGGTCTGACCTGGCTAGACTGACTCGGCCCGTTGGGTGGGTCAACCCGCTATGTTTGGCCCAGACCGCTGGGCCAGGCCCAGCAGACAGTGTGGACAGTTCAGACAAAAGTCACCACATGGGAGACTCGACCCGAAGGCCAGTTACAGGTTCGGCCAGCGCCGCGAGGGGCGCGACTCGGGCGGCTCGGACCAAGAGGCGAATGGCAGGCCATGCAGGGCGCAGGTAGGCCGTAGGAGCACTAGGAATGGACTGGGGTGTGCGGGCAGGGATCCGGGACGCGCCAGGTATGGCGGCCTGGGTACGGGGGTGCAGGGCAGGGCACCGGGGACACCAGGCAAGCGGTTGGGCGTCGGGGGGTGACAGGGGGTGCCAGGCAGGAGGCCCGGGTGTCGGAGGGGTGCCGGGTAGGGGGTCTGGGCACCAGGCAGGCGTCGGGGGGGGGGGGGGGGGCTGGGGGGCGGGCTGGGTGCCAGAGGGGCACTGTGCAGGCCATCAAGGCCCCGGATGGTGCCGGGCAAGCAGTCGGGGCGCCAGATGGACCCGGGACGGTAGTAGGGGCACCGGGAAGGCGTGGGGCATGCCAGCAGCGCGTGGGGCACACAGGCATGGTACCAACGGGCCGGGTTGACCGCAGTTTCGGTCGGGGCATGCGCCACGCAGTGAGCGGTTAGGTTGTTCGTGTGCCGCACGGCCGACAGCGCAGTTCACGGAGGTCACAGGAAGCGCAACCTTTATTCGCCATCTTTGTCCCCATCTCGTCATTTCCATGCTATTATTCCTTCGCCATTGATCCATGGTTCTAAAACCATAAGTTTTGTGGAGGGTTCAGGCCGTGTTCGTTCGACCTACACACTACATGTTAGAACGATAACAAGCGGCTTATGAAGTTGATCAAACAAGATATGATTACGCATTAAACAACATAAAACACAACCCTGCCTTTTTAATCTATGGGTGTTCGTTCATCGTGGGGGAAGATGATTTTTTATTCCTTTTCCATATGCTTCCACTTCTGAGCTAGTGGGTTGGTCCGTTGAAAACAAAGAGGAAGGAAAATGGGTGGTCGAAGAGATCCAACATCGGATGGAGGTTTCCGAGGAAGAAGCATCATTGTTGGTGTCTTCATGTTTTTCATTGGAGGATTCTATTCTCCCAAAATCTCCACTAAAGTGAGAATAAATGTGTCAAAATAATAGATTTTAATCTATTATACCCATTGGCGTCAATTAATTATGTGGGCACCACTTAATTAAATTCACTACATTGGCACAATTATTCGAAATTCAAAAAGAGAGGAGAGGATCCACCGAAATCAATTTCACAAGATTGGCATAATTAAATTAGGGAGTTTTGAGGGGTTAGAGGCCCAGGTGGTTCCCACCTAATTATCATGAAGAGGGTCCAGGGGTTTTCTTCCATTAATTTGGGGTTTTGAGGAGGTTTTATCCTCCTCCATTAAGAGTGGAGTTAGAGACCAAGAGGCACTCCCTCATTAATGAGGGAGAGTAGAGAGGCTTCCTACCCTCCTATTAAATGGGGGGGTTGAGCCCCATGTGGACCCTATGTCATAACCTCTGGTGGGAGGTTATGCTACTCAGGTGGTCCCCACCCCAATCATCCTCCCAAGGGAGGTTAGTGTGTGGTTGTCCCACTACCAACCCCCATGTGGAGCTTTTAACAACCATTACCACATGGTGTGGGTTCATCTAAAATAAAATAAGTTGTTACTTATTTTATTTTATCAATCCACATGAAACCCAAAAACCAACTGTCACACCCGATCAACCGCCGTCAAGGTGAAATCCTTATTAAGCAAAAATCAGCGCTACAAGTTCAACGGTGCTCTCATATTTCAATTCTGAGCACCCATTCAAAAGATTAAAAAAACCCTCATGAACTTTTACTGAATGTATCCGACCAAAAAAATTCTGAAATTTATTCCTGGAACACTGAGCCTCTGAATCATGCACCATCAAGAAAATGTGGACTCGTAAAATTCCAAGCAATTTAAAAAAAATTCCTTGAAATTTCCATGACTTTACATTACCCCCACCTCAGGGCTTTACGTCCCTGTAAAGCTACACACACACTAGGGAAATAAAAAGGAGTACTGAGCATCCATATGAGCCTCCCGCTCCCATGTGCTCTCCTGGAGGTTCCCATGCTACTGGTGAACGAACCCTAGAGGAATCGACCATCCACACTGGACCCACTCCTGTCGATCCTAATTCTCTACTGGGACCTCTGTGAAAGTCTCCCCATCATTTATGTCTAGCTCCTCATGGTCGATGATGTGGAATGGTTCATGAATGTATCTCCTCAGCTGGGATATGTGGAAGACTTCTTGCACCCAGTGAAACTGAGGTGGAAGTTGTAGGTGCTAATCCACCTCGCCTACTCTGTTGAGAACCTGGAACAGTTTGATGAATCTCGATGATAGCTTGAAGCCTCAGCCAAATCTCCATAGACACTGTCGAAGTGAGACCTGTAAGAAGACGTGGTCACCATCCTAGAACTCCAGAGGTCTCTATCTTCTATCAGTATACGACTTCTACCTTCTATGTGCATTCTTCATCCGCTCCTCGATGATCTGAACCTTCTCCGTTGTAGCTCGAACCATCTATGGTCCCACTAGTTCTTACTCCCTTGGGTGTGTCCAGTAGAGTGGTGATCTACAAGGTCATCCATACAATGCCTCAAAAGTTTCCATCCCTATCGTGGAGTGATATCTGTTGTTGTAGGAAAACTCCACCAAGGGAAAGTGGTCCTCCTAGCTGCGACTAAAGATGGGGACACAAGAACAAAGCATATCCTCGAGGGTTTGGATAGTCCTCTAAGTCTGACCATCAGTCTGAGGATGGAAGTTGGTGCTTAAACAATTTTGTGTCCCGAAAGCTTCCTGCAACCCCTTCCATAGCCAATAAGTAAAGCGTGCATCATGATCGGAGACAATAGAAGAATGTACACCATGCAAAAGAACTATCTCCTGCACATAGAGGCATCCCAAGCTCTCAACTGAGCCCTGCAATCTGATTAGTAGGATGTGGGATGACTTGGTGAGTTGGTCTACGATCACCCATATTGAGTTGTTTCCTACAGATGTGCGTGGAATTCCCATCAGAAAATCCATGTATATCCCATCCCACTTCCACCCCGGGACCTCTAATGGTTGAACCAAGCCTGCTGGTACCTGGTGCTCTGCCTTCACTTGCTGACAAGTGAGGCACCGTAAGACAAACTCTGCTACCGCCTTCCTCATACCTGGCCACCAATGATGTCATCGAAGGTTCTGGTACATCTTTTCCACTCTTGGATGTACCACTAGAGGGGAAGTGTGAAACACCCTCAACACCTCATCCTGAAGTGAAACTGGTATCATGGTACACCCTCTAGAAGAGGATGAGGTGCTCCACATCTTCAGAAAATCCATCAGGTTCATGCCATGTGTCTATATGAGAACATCACGTCTCGTAGTCAATGTCCCCAAGCTACGCCTCCCTGACTCGCTGAAGAAGTGGGGACGTGACTGTAAGAGACTGTAGATAGGCTGCTCCTTCCCTATCCACAAAGGATATATGCAACGCGGCCAGATGCTTTGTCCCCTCTCATAGTAACTGAATTCATGATCTACTGCTGATCACATTATCTACGACGTTCCCCTTCCCAGGAGTATAGACTATCTCGAAGTCATAGTTCTGAAGGAACTCAAGAAACCGCAGCTGTCTTAGGTTCAGGTCATTCTGAGAGAAGATATACCTGAGACTCTTGTTATTAGAGTACATAGTAAAACATTCTCCCATAAGATAGTGCCGCCACATATTCAAGGAAAAGACCACTGCCGCTAACTCTAGGTCATGGGTAGCATAGTTCTGATCATGCTATCTAAACTTCTGAAAACTATACATGATCACATCTCGCTATTTCATCAGGATACACCCATGTCTGGTCTCTGATGCATCGCAGTAGACTAGGTATCCTATGCCTTCCTCTGGAATCCTCAAGATGGGGGCACTAGTCAGCCTCTACCTCTGCTCCTAAAATATTTGGTGGAACCTCTCCGACCATCCAATGGGTTTCCCATTATTTATCAAGGCTGATAGTGTGACTGAAACTCTGGAGAATTCTGGAATGAATCTTCGGTAGTACATAGCCAATCCCAGGAAACTCTCTACCTCCTTCACACTCCTGGGTGGCTCCCAAGAAAGTACTACCTCAATCTTTTCTAGATCCACTACAACTCCAGCCTCCAAGATGATGTGTCCCATGAAGTGAACCTCTCCAATTCAGAATTGTCACATCAAGAGTTTACCATAATGCTGGTGCTCTTGAAGAGTAGCCAGTACCACCTGCAAATGGTAGGCATGCTCCTCCTCAGTAGTTGAGTAAATCAGTATTTTGTCGATGAAGACTAAGACAAAGCGATCGAGGTATGGTTAGTTGATCCTGTTCATGAGACTCATGAACACTACTGGAGAATTGTTTACACTGAAGGGAATAACAAAGAACCCGTAGTGGTCGTACCAATAGCTGAAGGTCATCTTTTATAAATACTCATCTCGAAATATGAGCAGGTGATATCCTGATCTAAGTTATATCTTCAAGAACCATCGAGATCACTTGAGCTGATCAAAGAGGTCATCTATCCTCAGGAGTGGGTACTTGTTCTTCACGATCACCTGATTCAGGAGATGGTAGTCAACACACAGTCGCAAGCTTCCATCCACCTTCTTGGTGAACAAAATCAGAGATGCCTAGGGTGAAACATTGGTTCATATAAATCCATTCTCCTGAAATTCCTCCAGCTATACCTGAAACTCACAAAGCTCAGTGGGAGACATCTGATATGCTGGTGTAGATATCGGTGTCGTCTCGGGGTACATGTCAATTTAGAAGTCGACCTCTCTACGAAGAGGTAGTTATGGAACATCATCAGGTAAAACATCCGGGTACTGGTCCACCACTACAGGATAATTCAGACTCTCCACATCAACTACTCCAAGGGTAAGGAAAGCCAACTTGTGAGTGATTAGGTGCATCCTCCTCCGAGTACGTCCATCCTACCCTGAAAAGGTTCCCCTCTCACCGGTGAAGTTAAACCTGGTCCCATCCTTGTGGACACACCACACTTTGCGCCTAATATAGTCAAGATGAGTATGGAATGTAAATAACCAGTCCATACCCAAGATGACGACGTAAGGAGTCGACGCCGATACTAGGATATTATAGACGAAGCTGTCGCCTCCTAGAGTAAGCTCGCAATGCCGGCACTAGTGTGTGAGCGTTGAATCAGCTCTTGTAGGAGTCTCTAGCTGTAATGATCGAACTAACAGCTGCTTCGGAATCTCCGAGATCCAAACGAGGGAAGTGGAAATGAAAGAGTGACTGGCACCTTTTTCTATGATAATAGAAACTGAGGAGTAGTAGACACAGATCGTAGCTCGAATCATCTCTGGAGCGCTGTGATCGTAGGCCTCAGTTGCCCATAGCTGTGCTCTGCTCTGTCCACCTACTCACGGTGGTCATGATGGACCTCCTGGTGGTGGTGGAAACACCTAGTAAAGCCGTCCATTACCAGCTGCATGGACAGTTCTTCTTCGACGTCTACCTCTGCCATGAAGACCCCCTCGATCGAACCTTTACCCATGCCTGAGAGGTCCCTCAACTGACTTTTGATCGTCTGTGCGATGGGTCTGACAGTCATGTGCCATGTGACCTTGTCCGCTGCATGAGTAACACTACCTGGTAGGTCTGGCCTTGTATCCTCTTTGGGTGCCCTGCACTGCCGGTCCTGAGTCATGCGGTCGACCACCTGTAGGAATGGTCCTCTTGGACCTCTGCATCATCTGTCCAATGCCAACTGTAGAAGACTCCACTACATGTTATCTAGTGGTGGGTCTCACTGTGGGAGACTACTAAGCAAGGAAATTCTCTACTAGGAGGGCTCGCTCCATCACCCTTGTCTTCATTAGAATGCTGTCAGAGATGACTAAAGCTCTGATCTCTCACCGGATTCCCTGCTCAAAGGTCTAGGACCTGAAGAACGGGTCCCATACCAAATCTTTGGAGTAGCGCGAGAGGTTAGTGATCCTCACTGAGTACTACGCCACTGCCATGCTAACCTACTGTAGATGGAGTAGCTCCTGTATCCGCACTACTCGAAGAGTGGTTGGGAAAAACTACACCAAAAACAAGCTCTTGAAGTCTGCCCAGAGCTGTGTTTCCTCGTCATGGACTTGTAGCATCAGGCTCCACCATCTTCTTGCTTCTTCTTGAAGGAGGCTGGTAGCAAGGATCACCATAACGTCTGCTAGTGTCCCTACTAGCCTAAAGACTCTCACGACAGCCTCCATCCAACACTAAGCCACCGGTGGGTTCATCTCTCCATGGATGGAGGGTGGCCTCTAGCGCTGAAACTCATGCAATGCGCTCAAGTGGCATGCATCGTCTTCTGCTGAGGCTGGTGGTATCGGTGGCCTAATGGGGAGTAGTACCACTGGTGACTCTACTGGTCCCTCAACTAGAAGAGGGCCATGTATTAAGGCATCATCGACCGGTGGGCTGTCAGTACGTACAACGTTTGGGGCTATAGCTAGTCCTTCGTTGGGAGGCATCCTGAAAGAAAACAGTTGAAACCTGGTCAAAGGACTATTCCTAGTGAGATGAACTAGTTTGAGCTGACATAAATAAAACTTTTTAAAAACACACACGCAATCAGTGTTTTTGTGCACTGAGTTGGAAATCAGATGTCAGGGTCCTGGTGTATGGATACGTCGGCCGCCCGCACCAACAGTGGACTCCCTGAACTGAAAACCACACTTAGTTTCCTTAACACTATTGCTTCACATAAATTGAATATCAGAGTTCGAAGTTCTGCGGTAGAACCTACGTCCTCTGATACCAATTTGTCACGACCAATCCCTCGAGGCTCGAATTGTGACTACCACAAGCCCCCTCCCAAAGGCCAGGGGCTGGTGACTAGCACCAAAGGCGTAATTCCCTAAAAATGGGAAGGAATTTCCTTTATAAAATGTGAACACACAGCCAAAGTAGAAGAGGAAGCAAACACTATGAAAAATTGTTTACAGAAGAAGTGCTAGAAAGTAAAAGGGGACAGAATACAAGCCCAACTGTAAAGTTCAAATATAACTGAAAGAAAGTACAACTAAAAAGGGACAAACAGTTGGCAGGTGAAAACAGCTCTTGGAACATCCTCCGGGGTTCCTACTTGAATGGTAGGTATATATTTCCTCCTATGTACTCCATGTCCATCAGACTCCACCATGTACTGATACATCGTAAGGTCCTCCTCTGGGTACCGTCCAGTCCCGGTACTCTCTGTCTCCGTCAGTGCTGTCTGTCGTCTGGATCCAACACAACAAGGTGTGGGCATAGCCCGTGCAAGGGTGAGTATAATGATACTCAGTAGGGATCCTGAGACTCTCAATGTCTCACCAAAAATCCAACAAGGATAAACCAAAAATTATTATTTCAATGGATAACCATTACATAATTATATGCCCATAAATATACCAAAATTATCTAGTAACCCATCTCAAACATGAGGAAAACACAAAGGTCATTGACTTAGAACAAACTAGGATTTTCATTAATGAAACCAAGAATACTGGAGAACTCCTCCTCTGTCGAGTACAGTGGTCCTGTTGCGAATCTGAGGTGATACTCCCTAACCTTAGACTGCTGAGGTATTCCTCCTGTCGAGTACCGCGGGTCTGTCGCCTCACACAATAGCACTCCCAGCCATGGGTCTGCCACCTCACATAGTAGTGCTCCCCCTAATAGCCTATAGAGTTACTCCTCTTGTCGAGTAACAAGGGTCTGCCACCTCACACAGTAGTACTCCTCCTCCATGGGTCATCCGCCTCACATAGTAGCGCTCCCCACTAGGCTAGTCAAGTCACTCTGAAATGAATCAAACAAGCAATCATCAGGTCTCAGCCAGCTTGTAGGTCTTCGTACTCTGCTTTCTCGTCTCTGGGAGGTTCCTCCACATATTCTAAAAAATGAGACTCCAAGTGTCACGAATTCCCACGAAAAAGTATCTCAAGGGCGATCCACATCAAATGGGTCTCAATGCATCAAACGACGCATCAATCAGACGCTCGATCTGTGAGTTTTTAGCCGTTTTATCCCGGGGGCCCGGTTGGTTTCGTGTACGAACCAAACCAATCGTATCCCAACTATACTCCGAACTTTCATGGGGTATTTTTGAAGGGACCGTTTCTCAATGAGATTACCAACGCCGCTGACGGTTCGTTAAACAGACGTCCGGTGACCAAGATATGGGCAAAGTATGTGATGGTTCATAGGTGGGCCCAGTTCTGGTCCGACTCAGCCCAACCGCGTCTAGGTCAACCCGGTCAGACGTTCTAGGTCTGACTTTACCCATTAGGCCGGTCCGCCCCCTATTTTTTGCCTAGACCGTTGGGCCCGACATAGTGGACAGTGTGGACAGTTCGGACCGAAGTCGCCACGTGGTTGACTCAGCCCGAAGGCCAGTGGAAGGTTCAGCCGACGCCGCGAGGGGCGCAGCTTGGGAGACTCAGCACCAGAGGCCAACGGAAGGCCGCGCAGGGCGCGGACAGGCTGCGAGTGCACCGGGAAGGGTGCGAGGCATGCGGACCGGCCGTCTGGGCACGCCGGGCAGGGCGCCGGGCAGATGCTGAGAACGTTAGGCATGCATGGGGGGGGGGGGAGACCGGGGCACCAGTCAGGTAGACGGGGCGCCAGGGGGCAGCAGGCAGGTGGCCTGGGCGTCGGGAAGGCACCGTGGGGTGCCGGGTAGGTGCGGGGCGTTCCGGGCAGGCGCGGGACATGTCGGCAGCGCACGACATGCGCGTGTAGTGTGCGAGCGGGATGGGCGGGCCACAGTTTCGGCCAGGGTGCACGCCGAGCAGTGTGCGGGTAGGTTGGTCAGTCACCGCTGCGCGAGTGGCGCAGTTTGCAGAGGTCACATAAAGTGTGACCATTATTCACCATCTTCTTCACCGTCACCTCATTTCCATTCCATCATTCCTTCATCATCGATCCATGGTTCCGAAACCATAAAGGTTGTGGAGGGTTCGGGCAATGTTCATTCGGCCCAAACCCTCCACGTTAGAATGATAGTAAGCAGCTCAGGAAGTTGATTAAACAAGATATGATTAAGTGTTAATCAACTTAAAACACACCCCTATCTTTTTAATCGACGGGCGTTCGTTTGTCGCGAGGGTAGATGATGTTGTCATCGTTCGCTATACACATCAACTTCCGAGCTTGTGTGTCGGTCCGTTGACAACAAAGAGGAAGGAAGAAGTGTTGTCGAAGAGATCCCACGTCGGAAGGGGGTTCCAAGGAAGAAGCATCGTCATTGGTGTCTTCGCGTTCTTCGTTGGAGGATTCTATTCTTTAAAGATCTCCACTAAAGAGAGAATAAACATGTCAAAATAATAGATTTTAATCTATTATGCCCGTTGGTCTGAATTAATTATGTGGGTCCCACTTAATTAAATTCACAACATTGGCATAATTATTCGAAATTCAAGAAGAGAGGAGAGGCTCCACCCAAATTAATTGCACAAGATTGGCATAATTAAATTGGGTATTTTTTAGGCGGTTAGAGGCCCGGGTCGTCCCCACCTAATTATCATGAAAAAGATCAAGGGGTTTCCTTCCATTAATTGGATGTTTTGAGGAGGTTTTATCCTCCTCCATTAAGAGAGTTATTAGTGACCAAGAGTCTCTCACTCATTAATGAGGGAGAGTTGAGAGGTTTCCTCCCATCCCATTAAATGGGGGTTTAAGCCCCATGTGGACCCCATGTCATAACCTCTAATGCGAGGTTATGCTGCTCAGGTGGTCCCCACCCCATTCATCCTCCCAAGGTAGGTTAGGGTGTGGCGGTCCCACTACCAACCCACATGTGGAACATTTAACTAACATTACCACATGGCGTGGGATCAACTAAAATAAAATAATTTGATACTTATTTTATTTTTTTAAACCACATGAAACTCAAAAACCAAATCTCATACCTCATCAACCACCATCATGGTGAAAGCCTTATTAATCGAAAACTGGCATTGCGATTTCAATGGTGATCTCTGATTTCAATTCCAAGCACCCATTCAAAAGATAAGGAAACTCGTACGTACGTTTACTAACGGTTCTCGATCAAAAAAATCAGAAATTGAATACAGGCACACTGGGCCTCAGAATCAGGTGCTGTCAGAAACTACAGACTCATGCAATTCCAAATAATTTTAAAAACAAATCCTGGAAATTTCTGGGTTGTTACATTACCCCCACATCATGGATTTACATCTTCATAAAGCTACACACACACTAGGGAAACAAATAGGGGTACTGAGCATGCATCTGAGCCTCCCGCTCCCATGTTCTCTCCTGGAGGTTCTCGTGCTGCCAGTGAATGCACTCTAGAGGAATCAACCATCCATGCAGTACCCACTCCTTTTGATCCATAATCTCCACTGGGACCTCTGTGAAAGTCTCCCCGTCGTCGATGTGAAGCTCCCTATGGTAGATGATGTGGAAAGGGTCATGCTCGTATCTCCTCAACAGAGATACGTGGAAGACATCGTGCACCCGGTGCAACTGAGGTGGAAGAGGTAGGTGGTAATCCACCTCACATACTCTGCTAAGAACTTGGAAAGGTCCGATGAATCTTAGAGACAGCTTTCCGCCTCGTCCAAATCTCCGTAGACCCCATCGAGGTGAGACCCTCAAGAAGACGTGGTCACCATCCTCGAACTCCAGAGGTCTCTGTCTCCAATCAGTATATGACTTCTTCTTGATTTATACAGTCTTCATTCACTCTGGGATGATCTACACCGTCTCTGTGGTAGCTCGAACCATCTGTGGTCCCACTAGTGCAAACTCCCATGGGTCTGTCTATCATAGTGGTGATCTTCAAGGTCTTACATATAAGGCCTAAAAAGGTGACATCCATATGGTGGAGTGATAGCTATTGTTGTAGGAAAAATCCACCAAAGGAAATTGGTCCTTCCAGCTGTGGCCGAAGTCGAGGACACAAGCACAAAGCATGTCCTTGAGGGTCTGGATGGTCCTCTCGGTCTGACCATCAGTCTGGTGATGGATGGTGGGGCTTAAGCGAAGCTCTGTCCCAAAAGTTTCCTGCTACCCCTTCCATAGCCGGGAAGTAAAGCATGTGTCACGATTGGACACAATAGAAGAAGGTAATCCATGTAAACACACTATCTCCTTCAAATAGAGGTGTCCCGGGATCTCAACTGAGCCCTACTCCTTGATAGGTAAGAAGTGGGACGACATGGTGAGCTGGTCTATGATCAACTAGATAGAGTCATGTCCTCCAGATGTACATGTAAGTCCCATCAAAAAATCCATGGATATCTCATCCCACTTCCACTCAAGGACCTCTAAGGGCTAAACCAGTCCTGCTTGTACATGGTGTTCTCCCTTCATTTTTTGACAAGTGAGGCACTGTGAGACAAACTCTGCTATCACCTTCTTCATACCTGGCCACCAATGCTATCGTCGAAGTTTCTGGTACATCATTTCCACTCCTAGATATACCGCAAGAGGGGAAGTGTGAATATCCTTAAACAACTCATTCTGAAGTGCAACTGGTACCATGGTACGCTCTCGAAAGAGGATGACATGCTCCACATCTTTAGAAAATCCATCAAGTGCATTCCCCATGGATATCTGAGCACGTCGCATCTCGTAGTCAGCGTCCCCAAGATGTGCCTCTCTGACTCGCTATAGAAGTGGGGGCGTGATAGTAAGAGACTATAGATAGGCTTCTCCTTCCCTATCTACAAAGGATATCTACAACGTAGCTAGCTGCTCTATCGCCTATCCAAGTAGATGAATGCATGATCTCTTGCTGAGGTAATCCGCTACTATGTTCCCCTACCCAGTAGTATAGACTCTCTCTAAGTCATAGTCCTAGAGGAACTCAATACACCACCTCTGTCTCAGGTTTAGGTCCTTCTGAGTGAAGATATACCGGAGACACTTGTCATCAGAGTACACAGGAAAATGTTCTCCCATAATATAGTGTTGCGACTTCATCAAGGAAAAGAACACTACTGCTAACACCATGTCATGGGTAGCATAGTTCTGCTCATGCTGTCTCAACTGCCGATAACTATACGTGATTACTGCTCGCTCCTGCATCATGACACCCCCGATTCTGGTCCTTGATGCGTCACAGTAGACTACGTACCCTATGCCTTCCTATGGAAGCCTCAAGATGGGGGAACTAGTCAGCCTCTACCTCTGCTCTTGAAAGCTCTGCTGGAACCTCTCCAACCATACAAAGGGTTCCCCTTCTTCCTCCAGGGTAATAGTGGCGCTAAAACTCTGGAGAAGTCTAGAACGAATCACTAGTAGTACCTAGCCAATCCCAGGAAACTTTATACCTCTATCACACTTAATGGATGGCTCCCAAGAAAGTACTGCATCATTCTTCACTGGATAAACTACAACTCCAGCCTTAGAGATGACATGTCCCAAGAAGTGAACCTCTCGAATCTAGAACTGGAACTTCAAGAGTTTACCATAAAGCTGGTTCTCTTAGAGTGTATCTAGTACCACCCGCAAATGGTAGTTAAGTACCTCTTTAGTAGTCGAGTAAATCATTTTGTCGTCGATGTAGACTATGAAAAAGAGATCAAGGTATGGCTTGAATATCCTATTCATGAGACTCATGAACATTTCTGGAGCATTGGTTATACTGAAGGGAATAACCAAGAACTTATAGTGGCCGTAACGAAACCTTAAGGCCATCTTCTTCACATCCTCATTTCGAACTCTGAGCTGGTGATAGAATGATATGAGGTCTGTCTTCGAAAAACATCGAGCTCCCTTGAGCTGATCCAAGAGGTCATCTATCCTCAGGATTGGGTATTTGTTCTTCACAGTCACCTTTTTCAGGCGACAGTAGTCGACACACAGTAGAAAGCTCCCAACTTCCTTCTTGACGAACAAAATTGAAGATGCCCAGGGTGAAACAAAGGGTCGGATAAATCCCTTCTCATGCAAGTCCTCCAGCTGTACCCACAGCTCACGAAGCTCAGCGGGAGCCATCCAATATACTAGAGTAGATATCGGTGTTGTCCCGGGGTACAGGTCATTGTAGAAGTCCACCTCTCTATGTGGAGGTAGTGTTGGAACATCGTCTGAAAAAACATCCGGGTAAGATTCTACCACTACAGGATAAGTCAGACACTCCACATCAACTGCTCTGAGGGTAAGGCAAGACAACTTGTGAGTGATTGGATACATCTTCCTCTGAGTAAGTCCATCTTACATTTCAATGGTTACCCTCTCACCAGAGAAGGTAAACCTTGTCCCATCAGTGCAGACACACCGCACTTTGCACCTAATACAGTCAATCTGAGCATGGATTATAGATAACCAGTCCATACCCAAGATGAGGTCGTAAGGACTCGACGCCGCTACTACGAGATCCCATCCGAATATCTCACCTCCTAGAGTAGGATCGCACTGCTGGCACTAGTGTTTTATCGTCGAATCATCTTCCGTAGGAGTCTCTAGCCGTAAGGATCTAACTAACAGCTTGTTCGGAATCTGCATGCTCCGAACGAGGGAAGTGGCAATGAAAGATTGACTAGAACCTATGTCTATAAGAACTAAAGCTAAGGTGAATTAGACACAGATGATACCTCCAATCATCTCCGGAGAACCGTGATTGTAGGCCTCAGCTGCTTGAAGCTGTGCTCTTCCCTGTCCACCTGCTCCATGTGATTGGGGTGGACCTCTCGGTGGTGGTGGTGGAAACACCTCATAAAGCCGTCCACTGCCAGCTGCACGACTAGCTCCTCTAACACGTCTGCCTCCGCCCTATAGACCGCATCGATCGAACCTCTTTCTCTACATGTAAGGTCCCTCAACTGAATGTTGATTGTCTATGCAGCGGGTCAGATAGTCACGAGACATGTGAACCTATCCGCCGCATGAGTAACACTGCCTGACAGGTCTCGCTCTGTCTCTACTATGGGTGCCCCGCACTACTGATCCTAAGTGGTGCGGTCGACCACCTTTATGTCTGGTCCTCTTGGACCTCCGCGTCATCTGTCTACAGCAAGCTACAGAAGACTCTGCTGCATGTTGGCTAGTTGTGGGTTTTACTGCTCGAGACTGCTCAGCATGGAAACTCTCCACTAGGAGGGCTCTGTCCAACACCCCTATATGCATCAGAATGTTGTGAGAGATAACTGAAGCTCTGATCTCTGGCATGAGTCCTTTCTCAAAGGAAAAGTCCATGAAGAATGGGTCCCATACCATATAAGTGGAGTAGCACGAGAGGTCAGTGAACCTCACTCAGTACTACGCCACCATCATGCTACCCTGCTGTAGATGTAGTAGCTCCTATATCCGCATGGCTCGAAGAGTGGATGGGAAAAAATCCGCCCGAAGCAGGCTCTCGAAGTCTACCCAGAGCAGTGTTGCCTCATCCTGGACCCGTAGCATCAGGCTCCACCATATAGCTGCTGCTTCCTGAAGGATTCTGGCATCAAGGATCACCATAAAGTCTGTTGGTGTCTCTACTAGCCTGAATACTCTCACCATGGCCTCCACGCAATTCTTATCCGCATGTGGGTCCATCTATACCCAAAACCTGGGTGGCCTCTGGAGCTGAAACTCATGAAACATGCTCAAGCGGCGTGCATCGTCTACTACTAGGGCTAGTGGCATCGTTGTCCCAACAGGGAGTTGTACCGCTGGTTCCTCCGCTGGTGCCTCAACTAGAAGAGGGTCCTACACTGAGGCCTTGTCGCTCGACGGGCTGTCAGTACGTACAACTCTCTGGGCTCTAGCTTGTCATCCGCGGGGAGGCATCCAGAAAGAATACAGATGCGACACGGTCAAAGGACTATACCTGATGAGCTAACCTAGTTTGATATGACTTAAATAAAACTTTTGAAAAAAACACATGCAATCAGTGTTTTTGTGCACTGAGTCGGAAATTAGAAGTTTGTGTCCTGGTGTATGGATATGTCGGCCTCCTGTACCAACACTAGACTCCCCGAACAGAAAACCACACTTCGAACCCTTAAAACTGTTACTTCACCTTAAAGGAAAATCATATTCTAATTTTTTCGGTATAACCGACGTCCTCTAATACCAATTTGTCATGATCCCTTACCCGAGGCCCGAATCGTGACTACCACAAGCCTGCCTTCCATAGGCTAGGGGCTGGTGACTCGCACCAAAGGCGTAAGTCCCTAAAACTGGGAAGACATTGCCTTTATAAAACATGAACACACAACTGGAGTACAGGAAGAAGCAATCACTAAGCAAAAATATATAGAGAAAAAGTTCTAGAAAGTAAAAAGGGGATAGAATACAATACCAACTGTAATGTACAAATACAACTGAAAGCAAGTACAACTAAAAAGGTTTAAACAACTGGGAGGTGAAATAAGCTCCTGGATCATATTCTGAGTCTGCTCTGACCCGGTCGAACCGACTCAGCCCAAAATATCACCAAAAATCCAATAAGGATAAACCACAAAGCATGATTTCAATGGATAAACATTACTTAGCTATACTCCCATACATATAACAAAGTTATCAAGTGACCCATCTCAAACATGAGGAAAATTCAATGGTCATTGACTCAGCTCAAACCAAGATTTTCTTCAACAAAACCACAACTGTTGGATAACTCCTCCTCTGTCGAGTACATTGGTCCTGTCGTGACTCTAAGGTGCTACTCACCATCCTTAGACTACTACGGTACTCCTCATATTGAGTACCGTGGGTCTACCTCCTCACATAGTAGAGCTCCCCACCATGGGTCTGCCACCTCACACAGTAGTGATCCCCCTAAAAGCCTACAAAGGTACTCCTCCTGTCGAGTACTCTGGGTCTTCCATCTCACATAGTAGCGCTCCTCCACCATGGGTATGCTGCCTCACACAGTAGCGCTACCCACTGGGATAGTAAAGTCACTCCAAAACAAATCAGACAAGTACTCATCAAATATCAACCCGCTTCTATGTCTCCGTACTCTATTTTCTTGTCTCCGGGAGGGTCCGCTCCAAAAACTACAAGCTGGTAGTCCAAGTATCACGAAGTCCGATGAAGAAGTATCTCAAAGGTCTGCCACCTCAAAGTGGACTTATCGCATCAAATGGCACAACAATAGCACTCCTGGTCTGTGTGTTGTTAGCCTTTTTATTCCACGAAGAAGTATCTCAAAGGTCCTCCATGCCAATGGGGCATCAACGCATCAAACAATGCATCAATCAGACACCCGATCTGTGAGTTATTACCCTTTTTGTCCTGGGGGACCGGTCTGTTTCATGTATAAACCAACCTGACTGTATCTCAACTGTACACCAAACTCCCATGGGGTATATATGATGGGACCGTTTCTCAAAGATATTACCAGCGCCGTTGACGGATCTTCAAACGGACATCCGGTGCCAAATATATGGACAAAATAAGCAACGGGTCTTAGGTGGGCCCGGATCTGGTCTGACCCGGTCAAACCGACTCAGCCCAACCCAGTCTGGGTCAACCCGGCCAGACCTTCTAAGTATGACTAGGCCTGTTGGGTTGGTCAACCCACTATGTTTGGCCCATACTTTTGGGCCCATCCCAGTGGACTCTGTGGACAGTTTAGACCGAAGTCCCCACGTGGGAGACTCGGCCCAAAGGCTAGTGGTAGGATTGGCCAGCGCCGCGAGGGGTGCGGCTCAGGCAGCTCGGCCCTAGAGGCCGACCGTAGGCCGGGCATGGCACGGGCAGGCCACATGTGCTCCAGGAAGGGCGCGGGGTGCACTGGCAGGGCGTCCGTACGCGCCGGGCAGGGAGACCTGGGCGCGGGGGCGCCTGGTAGGTGTTGGAGGGCGCCGAGTGGGCGACAGGGGGGTTGGGAATGTAGCAGGGGCACCGGAGGGCACCAGGATGGCAGTGAGGGTGCCGTACAGGCACCAGGGGGGCACCGGAGGGCATAGGGCAGACGTTGGGCACATCGGGCAGGCACAGGGCGCGCATGAAGCGCACGGGGTGCGCGGGCAGGGTACCATCGTGCGGGGCCTGCCGCGGTTTTGGTCGGGGCACGCGCCAGGAAGTGCGTGGTTAGGTTGGTCGGGCGCTGGCCAGCCAGAGGCACGGTTCGTGGAGGTCGCGAGAAGTGCGACCTTTTTTCGCCGTATTCTTCATCATCGCCTCATTGTCATGCCATCATTCATTCGTCGTCGATCCAAGGTTCTGAAACAATAAAGGTTGCAGAGGGGTCGGGCCGTTTTCGTTCGGCCCAAACCCTCCATGTCAGAATGATAGCAAGAAGGTCATAAAGTTGATTAATCAAGAGATGATTAAGTGTTAAACAACATAAAACACACCCCTACATTTTTAATTGAAATGCATTCACTCGTCAGGGGGGAAGATGATGTTTTGGTCGTTCACCGTATGCTTCCACTTCTGAGTTCATGGATCGGTCCGTTGATGAAGAAGAGGAAGGAAGAATGGTTGTTAAAGAGATCCCATGTCAGAAGGGGGGGATCCAAGGAAGAAGCCGAGGAAGAAGTGTCATCTTCGACATCTTCACATTCTTCGTTGGAGGATTCTATTCTCCCAATCTCTCAACTAAAGAGAGAAAAAACATGTCAAAATAATATATTTTAATCTATTATGCCCATTGGAGTGAATTAATTATGTGGGTCCCACTTAATTAAATTTACAACGTTGGAAAAATTATTCGAAATTCAAAAAGAGAAGAGAGGCTCCACCCAAATTAATTGCACAAGATTGGAATAATTAAATTGGGGAGTTTTTAGGGGGTTAGAGACCCAGGTGGTCCCCACCTAATTATCACAAAGATGGTAAAGGGGTTTCCTTCCATTAATTGGAGGTTTTGAGGAGGTTTTATCATCCTCCATAAAGAGAGTAGTTAGATACCAAGAGGCTCTCCCTCATTAATGAGGGATAGTTGAGAGGTTTCTTCCCCTCCCATTAAATGGGGGGTTAAGCCCCATGTGGACCCCTGGTCATAACCTCTCTTGGGAGGTTATGCTGCTTGGGTGGTCCCCACTCCAGTCATTCTCCCAAGGGTGGTTAGGGTGTGGCGGTGCCACTAGCAACCCCCATGTGAAGCTTTTAACTAACATTACCACATGTCGTGGGTTCAACTAAAATAAAGTAATGTGTTTCTTATTTTATTTTATTAATCCATGTGAAACCCAAAAACTAACTCTCATACCCGATCAACTACCGTCAAGGTGAAGGACTTCTTAAGAAAAAACAGCACTGTGAGTTCAATGGTGCCCTCATATTTCAATTCCATGCACCCATTAAAAATATAGAAAAACCAGCATGTACATTTACTGAACGTACACGAACAAAAAAATTCAGAAATTGATTCCGGGCACATTGGGCCTCGGAATCAGGCATCGTCAGAAACTACAGACTTGTAAAATACCAAATAATTGTTTATAAAAAAATTTCCTTGAAATTTCTGGGTCATTCGAGTTTGGTTAGGTGGAATAATTCAAACTAACTTATGAAAATACATTTTGAATTCTTTGGCTATCAATTATTTAAGAAAAATATAAGTTTGATATTTTTATTTTTTGAGTGAATTAATTTTTGTAATAAAATTAAATATATATATATATATGTGATATATACTAAATAAAATATTTTTAATATTCATCAAATTGAAATTTATGTCATAGGCTATAAATAAAACCATATTTCATGTATAAAACCTATTTTTTAAAAATATTTAATTTTACACATTTGAATGGAGAACCCATTTTAAATTAATATTTCAGAAAATTAACAATTTAATATAATAAAATAAACATTTTTTTAATAGGGATATAAATATTTACTTTTTATGAATTTCTGTTATTTTTCGGATAACATCCATGTTTTAATGAATAGTTAAAATACTCTAAATTTTAATTGAAAATAATTTTTTCATTGAAATATAGTATATAGATAAATTATATTATTTAATGGTTTCAAAGTAAAAATAGAATATATTTTTACCTTTTAATATAAATTTAGTCATTGGAATTAATTTTACATTAAATTCAGATGTAAAAACATTTCAATCATTCGCAGTGTTTCAACTAAAAAACCATTCTCTCATTCCAACAACGAGATTGATTTTATATTAATTACTAAAACATATATGGTTTCAATTTTTAATAAAGAAATAAATATTTGGAATCATTAGTTTCATATTATGTTAATAGGATACCTTTAGTTTTGGGCATTATGCATAGTAACTTTGGTAATTATTTTTATTACCTTGGTTATGGGTAATTCAAGTAATTAAAGGTCATAAAATAATTATAAAATTAAATTAACACTTTGAAAAATCCTATTGGATAACTAAATTTGACCCATATAATATATTTTTTTGGAATGGAATAACTTGATGTACACCTACAAATGAATATGAATAAATTGTAATAAAAACTAATGAATGTGAAAAAATGTCACAATCAAATTTTAAATAAGTATATTAATTTTAATATATAAAGAAATATGAGATAATATCTACTATAGATTATATCTTGAATTCTAGAATAATTTACTACATATTTTTAATTTATTTGTAAATTTTAGAGATTAAATAATTACCATTACTGTTAATAAAATAGCGATGTAAACATTATTTTATAAATAGAAATATAAAATAAATGGTTTTAAAAATATCAAAAGAAATATAATATGAACTACATAATGTGTTATAATAATTTTTAAGGTGAATATGTTATGTTAGGAGTGTATTGAATATTTTCTTTAGAATGAATCTACTTTGTGTATTTTTTAAAGTCAAATAAATGAATAGTGTCAAAATTGACACTCTTGATATTTTATGAAAATAACATTCTATTACATTATTTAAAAATAATGTAAATGTTTAGAAATTACAAAGTAATAATTATAAGATCTTATATTTCATAAAATATCCATTTATGCTCTATTAACACAATATAATATATATTTATAACCATTAAATGTTTAAATTTTATTTACCACAATTAAAATAAAATAGAATAACTTAGTGTCAATTAAAATGATATGGTTTAAATTGACACAATTACATGGAAACAATTTATTGGTTGATGGTATTACAACCCTATATAATATCATATACAATATTGGGACATTTTAGAGGTTATTTTAGCTAGTTTTTTTTTATTATAAATTATTATCTATGGAGTTTCCAAATGTGCCCTCACCTAAATTATAAAAGGGAACATCCTCCCTCACCTATTCACTTAATTTTTTTCCTTCATGTTCTTCCATAACCATCCATTTTTTCCTTCTATACTTCAATATTTTCATTCTAGAAGTTATTATCTTCTTCAACGGCTAACTATTGTGCTATATGAAATGATTTAGAGGAACTACGTCAAGGAAGAGATAAACACTTGTTCCGATTATTTCAAAATTATATCGTCTTCTTGTTCCACTTCATTAGATATTTGATTATAAATTAATAAATTAAGTATAAATATTATACTTATATGTTATTATATATAAGAAACAACCATATTTAACCTTATATCCATCTTATAAAAAATGAAATCACCTCGTGTGCGTACGTACGACTTACCATCTCCACATCGTGGTGTAATATGTTTTTCACCACAACCATACATGGATTTGTATAATGATGGAAATAAAAACTATATATGATTATTATAACAGTATAATAATTGTGAATTATCATACCCCTTCCACTTCAATACCATTCAATATGTTTTTCAATGATATCCTCGCTCATGCGCATGTACAACTTACCGTCTACATGATGTGATGTCATTAATTATATGCAATATTAATTAAACCATGATTATATACATGAATTGAATGAATAAATATTATATATATTATAGTAATAATATTCTTTAAATTAAATATCTATAATAAAAAATAGAAATAAGAACGTATCCAACAAAGCATGCATAAGAACCTAAAACTGTTGATACTCGAATAATGAGTATTAATGAAATGTTATGAACAAATAGTTGAAAATATTATCATAAAAGATCTCCTAAAAAGTATTATTATTATGTAATAAAAATGTAAAATTATTTAAATAATTAAACAGGTGGTTTGGATACATGTAAATCATATTAGACTAAAGGTAAGGGATAATTTCGATATCTCATTTTTCTATGAGATTATTTATACCCAAGTATTTATAATGGGTATATTTATCATATATATACATGTTTTATAAAAACAGTCTCATAATATTTCTATTAGTCTTATATGTATTTTTAACTTCATTTTAACCGTTTTTAATTTTACTACATGGTTTGGAAGGAATCGTTATTTCGTTTTCCATATAAGGTACTTTTGGAATTTTATGGAAAATGATTGAGAAGAATGTTTTTTATTTGGAATGAATGGATTTTTATGCTTTCATAATGCCTTATTTCCATTAATAAAACTTTACAATATTTAATGTGTTTTTCAATAAAATTATTTACTTCAAAATTGACAGTAATATTTAGAAAAGAAAACATTTTTTAATAAGACATGATATTTTCCTCAAGATTGAAGTTAATCTGTTTTATCAATATTATTTTAAATCTAAGATTATTCTTTCGAAATACGGTTATTTTTATATTTATATTATTACTTTGATTTGATTTTTTATGATGAAATCATATAATATATAGATTATGTTATGATAGAATGATGTTTAAGAAGAACATTATATTTCTTGGTTTATTCTGGGATGAATGATTTATGTTTTAGTGGAAAAGAATGATTTCATTATGAGATTGGTGGGACATATATATACCTATAATAAATTGGGTAATTTTTTATATTTAATGATATATATATAATAGGAATGGTATGTAATTCTATTTCATTAATAGAATACTTGAATATGGAGTGAACTCAGTTTAATAATTGACTTTTTCTGCTATGATGGTATTGGAAATGATCCTTTACTAATATGAAATGATTTTCTATACTTATGTGTGTATGACATGAAATTTCATGTCTTATGTTATGACTATTGAGATTACATTTCACTTTTATGATTTATCCCATGATATGATATTATGATCTTTTATATGCATGGTAATATTTTCAAATGTTATATTCTTATAATTATGATATGATTAATACATTCCTTTTAAACCTTAATGATAATTTGAGCTCACCCTTTCATATTTTTCATTTCCCTAGGTCATGAATAAGGGTATTAATTAAGATAAAACAAAAAAGGTGTATAGTTAGGATGAAATAAGTGGGAGACAATGTTGATGCTTTTTGAACTAGTTCTTCATGTTTATCAGTTAATAAAGACATTACACCTATATGGTCCTAGTGTGGTCTTTGTTATGTATTTTAATAAAAATTATTTAATATATAATTTAAATATCTATGTAATGTAAGGGATGTTATAAATGGTATCAGAGAAAAGGTACAGAAAACATTTGGAAACTAGGATGAGATAAGCATAGTAAAAACCCTAAGGATATGTCTATGTTTTGGTTACAATCCTATCCTAGTGTTTTATATATGTTCATGAATAACCTAGGATAAAACATAAAGTGTTCTAAATTGAAATTTTACTACTGAATTATCTGCTTGCCCCATTATTATTAGTGTTGGTGACACTATGATTCTTGGTTTTAGTCAGTGGATGGATCCTGAAGGAACCACTTTAATGCTGAATGTGACGAGCAATTAAATGATTGTCCCCCTGGGCAACCAAATGTTATGGGAGATGGAATGAAAATTCTTGTATCTATGATCACACAAGCTTCTCAAGCTATGAATCATGTAGGTCTTCCAAATGCGAAAATGAGGGAGAAAAATTCTGTTGAATCTTTAATGAGGTAGCATCAACCTTCATTCCGTAGGACTTCTGATCAATTAATTTTTGAACAATGGATCAGTACCACTGAAAATATATTTTCAGTTTTACAGTGTTTTGAACATGAAAAATTCATCTTAAGAGTATATCATTTTTACTATGAAGCTAATCAATGGTGTAAACTAATCAAGAATATGGGTCAAAGAGATGAAATTGAGTCCATGGAATGGGATGAGTTCATGAACCTATTTTCCAAGAGGTAATTTCCTCGTATTCTTCGAAAAAATATAGAGATCGTGTTCTTTGAATATAAAAAATGGAAGATGAATCTGTTGGTACCTAGAAAGAAAATTTTACAATTCTTTCAAGATATGATTTTGGAATTATTATCCAACCTCAGAGTTAAATTGATCGATTATTTTGTGGCTTAAAACCAATTATCTGAAGGGTATTAGCCATTAGGGACTTCAAAAGCTATGAAAAAAATTCAATGCTCTCTCAAAGTGGAGATGGATATTGGAGTAATCCATCAGTCACAGGGGATTTATACGAAGAGGAAAATGGAATTAAATGGAAAATCTAAAGACCACACTGAAAATAAGATAGGTTTTCCCTTATGCTCACTATGTTGAAATAAACAAGGAGGAAATTTTCTTAAAGTGACTAGTAAATGTTTTATGTGTGGAAAATAAATTCATCAGGAAGTTGAATGATGATGTCATGGAAAAAATATTTCTAATGATATGAACATAGAAAAGGATATATAGAATGAAACTACTACACTTAAATGTTATAAGTGCAATACAATTGGGTATTATGCTAATCAATTCCCTAATCCAAGGGTTATTGATTTTGATTGACGTCAGAAAACTATTAAGGCCAAAGGAAATCGAAATTCACATTCAATCACTATCGGTGATATGGAGTATGATGATGAAGTTGTGAAAGGTACACTTAACATCCACTCTAATGTATAAAAAATTTTATTTTCCTTTGGATCCACCAACTCTTTCATTTATGAAAAATTTACTTAGTGTGTCACTATATTACCTCAACAATTAGATATTGAGTTATCCATGACAACTCTTAATGAAACAACAGTCACATAAAAAGTTTATAACTCTTATTTGGATAAATTTTGAGATAATGTTGTTCCCAAAAATCATGTGATCCTTCATATAGTGTAATTTGATGTGATTCTTAGAATTGATCATCTTCCTCTATATGGAGCTCATATCATTTTCCCAGGAAGGGAAGTCACATTTCCTATTCCAGAACAATGTTTGATCATTTATCGATGCGAGAATGAATATAACCTTCCAGTACAAATTTCTTCCATCATATGTGTTTTGATTCCAATATATGAAAGTTATTTATCTCAAATGGTTGGGGAGAAAATCACAATTAATAATATGACCATTTTACAGGAGTGTGATGATGTATTTACGGAAACATTTATAGGTATTTCACCAAATCCTGAAGTTTAGTTTTCAATATAACTCATAATGGGTATTATGCCTATTTCAATGACCCCTTATAGAATAACACCAATTGAGTTTCATGAATGGAAGAAGAAACTCTAATAGAATCTTGAAATGGGATTCATACACCCCTGTGTGTCACCTTGAGGTGTACATATTTTGTTTGATGTGAAAAAATATAGATCAATGAGATTCTACATTGATTATTATGAACTTAAAAATATCACTCTAAAAAAAAATATCCTCTCCCGTGCATTGATGTATTATATCACCAACTACGCAGAGCTTAATACTTTTCCAAGATTAATCATCATTCAATATATAATCAATTAGGGGTCAAGAATGTGGATATACCAAAGATGGCATTTTTTAAGAGTTATGGGCACTTTGAATTTATAGTGATCTTTATTGGTCTTACTAATGCACCCTCCATCTTTATAGATCTAATGAATAGTGTATTTAGATTCAATCTTGATCATTTTATGGTAGTATTTATAGAAAATATTCTTATCTATTCAAAGAGAAAGGAAGAACATGATGATCACATGAGACTTGTACTAAAGACCATAATAATGGAAAATATTTATGAAACATTTACCAATTGTGAATTTTGGCTTCAAAAAGATTCATTTATGGGTCACATAATCTCATGAGAGGGGATATCTGTAGATCCGAAAAAAGGTTATTGAAAGATGGTCGAGAAAAACAAAGGTAACTGAGATATGATGATTTTTTTGGTTGGAAATTATCAACATTTTGTGAATGAGTTTTCATGATTTTCTAATCCACTCAACAGGTTGGCTCAGAAAAGAGTAAAGCTCGTTTGGATAGAGGAATGTGAAGATAATTTCAAAGAGATAAAAAGTAGGTTAGCAAGTGCACATATGATCACGCTACCTTGTAGTGGAGAAATGTTTGTGATCTAACATGATGCATCCATGATGGGGATGGTATGTGTTCTGAGGAAAAATGAAACAGTTATTTCTTATTCCCTATGGTAGTTGAAAATTCATGAGAAAAATTAACTATCTCATGATTTGGAGTTATCTGCAGTAACCTTTTCATTAAAGATATAGAGGCATTATCATTATGGTAAAAGATGTAATATTTATACTAACCATAAATGTTAAAAGTATATTTTCACACAAAATGATCTAAATATTCATCAAATAATATGGTTGGATATGATGAAATATTACAACTGCTCAATACATTACCACCATGGGAAATTGAACAAGGTGGAAGATTCTTTGAGTTGAAAAGACCATTCCATCTTATCCATGATGAAGATCATGAAAGATCCGATATTTATGGATTTGAAAAGGATAGATAACAAATTTGTAATGGTAGGGTATAAATCTTAACATTCTCAAATGAATGTTCAACTATTTATACAAATAAAGACAAAGCACATAATGAAGATGTAGAGTTTCAAAAGAAGGTGAGAAATGATCATGAATTCATCCTTGATTATGATGGAATAATTAGGTTAAAAAACCGTGTTTGTATGGATCCTATACAATAATTAAAAAATGATCTGTTGGATGAGGCTCATAGTTATTCAATATCTTTTCATCCTAGAAGAAAAAATATGTAAAGAGATCTGAAAGAGTATTTTTTGGGGATATCATGAAAAGATATGTTGTCAAATATGTCTCTGGGTTTTTGGTTTATCAGTAAATTATGGCTGATAGATAGAAGTCTAAGGGGAGGTTACAACCATTACCCATGCCAAAATGGAAATGGGAAAACATCACTATAGACTTTGTTGTGGGACATCCCAAAAACAACTAAAACTGATAATGTTATATTGGTTATATTTGAACGCCTTACGAAGTCGGAACACTTCATTGCTAATAGAGATGATTTCTCTCTTGATCAGCTTGCAATGATATATGTAAATGAATTGGTAAGATTTAATGGAGTAACACATTCCAGTACATCTAATCGAGATCTGAGGTTTACCTCGATGTTCTAGATAATTCTTCAGCATTCTATAGATATAGAGTTAAGCTTCAACCCTTTATATCATCCTCGTATAGATTGTCCGTCTAAGAGGACAATTCAAACCTTGGAAGACATGTTGAGATCTTGCTCTATGAATTTAAAATGTGTTTGCGATAATCACCTACCATTTGTGGAATTTCCTTACAATAATAGGTTTCACACTTGTATTCAGATGGCCCCTTATGAATTCTTCTACGGAAAGAAGTATAGAACTCCAATATGCTGGGATGTTGTTGGGAAAGAATGCTTTGAGAACCTCATTATATTGATGAAATGGAATAAAAGGTCAAATATATTCAACAAAACATAAGATATGCTCAGACCCAACAAAACGTTATGCTGAAAACAAAAGAAAAGTCATAGAGTTTGATGTGGGTGATATTCTGTTTCTATGAATATCACCATGGAAGAGAGTAATGAGATTTGGAAAGAAGGGAAAGCTGAGCACAAGGCATATCAGTCCTTTCGAAATTCTAGATCATATTGGGAAGGTATCTTACCAATTTACCCTTCCATAGAATATCTATAATGGTCATGGTGTGTTCCAAATATCTCTCCTAAGAAAGTAAATACCTGATCCTTCACATGTACTATGTTCAGAAGTCATACCACTGGAGTAAGATCTTTCTTATGAACAACAACTGATAGAGATTCTGGATCATAGTGAAACATTTCTATGAAATAACTCAATTGGTTAAAGTTTTATGGTTGAACAACAAATTTTAAAAAGATAAATTGGAACCTGAGGATATGAGTAAGGAGATGTATCCTCATCTATTTGTTTCCATGTATCGAATTTTTAGGGTGAAATTTACTTTAAGGGGGATAAAATGTAACACTAAGATGTTTTTATGAAATAATTACTTTAAATAATTTTTATTCTTCATTAGATTATGTTGCATGAAATTGTGAGTCTAAAAGAATGGCGTGTCACCCTTTGTATAAAATTACCATTATATCCTAGTCATTAGGTTAGTGAGAATAATTATAAATATCTTATGAATATGCATTATGAATTATTTAGCTATCAGTTATTTATTAAAAACATGAATAAATATCTGTATTTTTTTGTGAATTTCTTTTGATGATGATCTTAATGAGATATATATGTGTTATATACTTAATAAAATATTTTTAATATTCATCTAATTGATATTTTAGTAATATTCTATGAATAAAACCCTATTTTATGTAGAAAAACCTATTTCGTTTAAATGTTTAATTTTACACCTTTTAGTGGAGTGCCTCTTTAAATTTAAAATTTTTACACATTAATAATATTTATATGAAAACAAAAATTTATTTAATTGAAGTGGAATATAAAAATTTACATGGAATTATTTTTTTTATATTTTTCTGATAACTTTCTTGTTTTGACAAAAACTAAAACTATGATAAATTTTAATTGAAAATGAAATGTTTCATTGAAATATTTTATATGGATAAACTATAATATTAAATTATTTAATAGTATAAACAGAATATATTTTTTCCATTTAATATAATGTAGGGCATTGGAACTAATTTTACATTAAATTTAGATGCAAAAACATTTCAATGTTTTGCAATGTTTTAACTATATAAAACTCATTCTCTCATTCCGACAATGAGATTTTTTGAAATTAATTACTGAAAATTACACATTTTGAATTTTAAAAAATTGACTCCATATTTGAAGTCAGTACTTCCAGATTGTGTTAATAGGATAATTTTATTTTTGGGCATTATGAATAGTAACTTTTGTAATTATATTGTTTACCATGGTTAATGAAAATAGAATAATTAAAGGTAAAAATAATACCTTAAATTACTTTAAATGCTGTAAAAATAATATTTTATGACTAAATTATACCTTTATTATCTATATTTTTAAATGGAATCACTTGATGGATACTTACCTATGAATATGTAATGAATGTATTAAAAACTAATGAATATGAAAAACATGAAACAATCTTGTTTTTTATAATTATATTAATTTTATTATATAAATAAATATGAGATAATATGGACTATAGATTGTATGGAGAAATATAAAATAATTACTTACATAATAATAATTTATATATAATTTTTAGATATTAAGTAATTACCATTAATGATGACAGAATAGTTATGTAATGATTTTTTATTAATAGAAATATCAAATAAATGATTTTATAAATATTAAAATAAATATCATATGAAGTGATTAATATCTTCAAGAATATTATAGGTGAATATGACATAATATGAGTGTATTGAATATTTGTTTTTGAAAATATATTCTTTGTTTATTTTTTTAAATTCCAATAAATGAATAGTGTCAAAATTGACACTGTTTATATTTTATCAAAACAAAATATTATTAAATTATTTGAAAATTATAAAAATATTTAAAAATTAAAAATTGATAATTATAAGACGTAAAATTTCATAAAATATCCATTTATGGGCAATTACCACCATATTAGTAAATATTTATATACATTAAATATCTAGAATGTTATTACCACAATTAAAATTAAATACAATAACTAAGTGTCAATTAAAATGATATTGTTTAAATTGGACAAATAAATAGTAAAAATTTTACCATTTGATTAGATTACTTCCCTATATCATCTCATATTCAATATTGGGACATTTTTGATATTTTTTTAAAGGTTTTGATTTTATTATAAATTATTATTAATGTAGTTTCCAAAAGTTCCCCCACATAAATAATAAAAGGGAACATCTCCCTCACCTATTCAGTTCATTTTTTGAGCCAACAATCTCATCCATCACCTGACCTATTTCCTTATCAACATACCTACTTTCATTATAGAGGTTCTGGTTATCTTCAATGTACAACTCTAGTGCTTTGATAGGAGATTTAGAGGAATCACGTCAAGGAATAGGTAAACTCTTATACTGATTCATTCAAACTTTTTTCTACTTATACATCCCATTATATAGTTGATTAATTATAAAGTAATAAAACCAATATAAATAATAGACTTATATGTTATTATAAATATAAAACCAACATATTTCATGTTCTATCCATCCTACAAAAATAAAAATCACCGCACGTGCGTACGAACAACTTACCATCTCCACATCGTGGTGTAATTTCTTTTCACCACCACATTACTTGGATGGGTATAATGATGTAAATAATTACACTATATGATTATTATAATATTATACTAATTCAAAAATTTTATACCCCATCCACTTCAACACCAATCACTAATTTTCGGAATGATATCATGTCTTGTGTGTACATACTGCCTACCGTCTCCATGATGTGATGTGATTCATTCTACAAGACCTTTAGTAAACCATGATTATATACATTAATTGAATGAATAAATCTGATATATATTATATTAATATCATTCTTTATTTGATATAACTATCACTTAAAAATATGAATAAAAAATTTTACGATAAAACATGAATAAGTACCTAAAGAAGTTAATACCCGAATACAAAGTAACAATGAAATGTTACTAACAAACAGATTAAAATATGATGACAAATGTTATCATAAAAATGAGTATTAATATTTAATAAATAAGTATCACTATTTAAACCATTATAAATGAGGTTCAGATACATAGAAATCATATCAAACCTAAGGTAAAGGATAATTTTACAATCTCATTTTTATCAGAGATTATTTATACATAAGTATTTACTGGGGGTATATTTATCATCCATGTCCATGTTTTGTAAAACTATTCTCATAATATTTTTACTACACTTATATGTATGATTATAGTTATTTTTACCAATTTTTTCTTTTACTACATGGTTTGGAAGGAATCTTTATTTTGTTTACCATACGAGGATCTTTTCAACATTTATGAAAAAAGTATGAAAATAATGATTTTTATATGGTATAAATGGATATTTATTATTTCAAAATGCCTTATTTCTATGAATCTTACATTACAATATTTCAAATTTATTTTCAATTAAATTCTTTTCTTTTAAAATTTCATTTCATTTTGATGAATGGATAATTTTTTGAATAAGACATGATATTATCCTCAAGAAATAAATTCAAGTGTTTTAATGAAATTCTTTTCCATCTAAGATGATGAAATTTAAATAAGGTTGTGTTTCAATCCCTGTTATTAAAATAATTTTATTTTGTTAATGAAATAATGATATTTTATATGGATTATGTTATGATATAATGATGTTTAATAAGCCCATTTTATTTCATGTGTTATGCTATAATGAATGATTTATGTTTTTGTGGAACATGTAAAACTGATTTCATTAGAAGATGGATGGGAACTACATCTACCTATAATGAATTGGGTAAAGATTACTATCCCATGAGATAGACATGACTATAATGAAAAGTAAAACTAGTTAAGTAATACAGAACTAAAATGAGGAGTGAACTCAGTTGGGTAACTGAGATTGTCTGCTATGATGGTATTGACAATGAGCTTTGATAATATGAAATTAATTTCAATGATTTTGTTTTCATTCCATGAAATTTCATGTCTTATGTTATGAATATTGGGATTACATTTCACTTTTATGATTTATCCCATTACATTATATTATGTTCTTTTATATGTAGGATAATATTTTCAAATGTTATGTTCTTATGATTATGATATGATTGATATTTCCCTTTCTTACCCTTAAGGAGCATTTGATCTCACCCTTTCTAATGTTTCCATTCACCAGGACATGAAGAATGTTATTAAGTAAGATATATAAAGAAGGAGTACATTTCTGATGAAATAAGAGGGATACAATGTAGGTGTTTTATGAACCAGTTGTTTATGTTTCCCAATTTCTAATGACACTTAACATATACGTTCCAAGCATGGTTTTTCTTAAGTAATGTAATAAATATTCTTCAATGGTGAAATAAAATCTAAATGTAAATTATGTACCATTATACTAACATAGTATTTGTTTCAACTTCATTTCGAATCCACATACTAGAATCAATGTCAATATATTTCCATTGACCGATCTAGTATTGTCCATCCATAATTTTATACTACCACATAACTATATCAGTCTAGTTACACTATCAATTTACCAAATCACTCAGTCCATAAGTTACTCTATTATCAAAAAATATTTCTCATACATGAAAAATCCTAATTAACATCTCCTACACAACATGATGAGATACCATCACATTTTAACGAGGTATTTGTATCTATATAGTGTGTACTAAATATAAACCAGAGTGAGTGAAAGGTTGTTCTATATAAACTATTAGAGGTATAAATTAGAATAATTTATAATATGTAGATTGTATGAAGTCCATATATGGTTGATTGAGTACTATAATTGAAATATTTCCTTCCCAACACTTCAATCATTAAAATAAGGTAAACCATTATCATAACATATATTTTAAAAAAACATATTATTAAAACTAACAAAATGAAATAATTAATAAACAATGTATATATATAATATCATATAAAAAATATTTAAAATAATTAATACAATGAATAAATTAATTAATAAGATAATTAATGAGCTTTTGTACTTCCAATTTCAGCTTTAATGTCCATATAATTTCTGGGATCTGTAACTGTTTATTCTACATTGTCCACCATTGAAGGATGAATATATTAAAAATTATTATGGAAAATTAATTTACATTTTTATTCAATGGAATAGGTTAATTATTCCACTATATCACTCATGTAATACATGTATCTTCATTTCGTGTTCACAACTACACTCCATAAATATTCAACTATATCTACCATAATATATACTAATTCTGTTTGTGATGTAAATATATAAATATCATCTTCCTTAGGGTAGTCAATATCAATAATGAAATATGTGTTAAAAATGAAACTTTCAATGCATCCTAATACCTTTGGTAATATGATCACATTTATATTTTAATGAAATAACTAGAAAATGATTTTTCTAGTTTAATGTAATGACATTTGTCAAATTTCAATAACAACCCATTTTAGTTACTATAAATATAAATCATATATGTGTTTAATCATTATTCTTGATTGATTGTACAATATAATAATGCATTAATATATTAATAATTTAACATCCCAACTTAACTTTGAAAACCCAGAGAAAAAAACCTCAAATAATTAGACACATTATCTTTAATATTGATATTCAGGATGTATAAAAATTATTAAAAATAATCATTATTATTTAATATATATATTTTCACATGAAGGAGTTTCTTCGAGGTTAGGAATGAAATGTTATGATGGGGACTGCGAAGTGTTTGCTTTTTTTTCTTGATGGAGGTGTTATAGTTAGGTTGTTCGCATCGGTTTACCTTTTTTTCACTAATAGATTGTATTTAGAATGAATAATTAATTTCAAGAGGGTTAATAGATTGAAATCACTGATGTGGGGTATGAGGTATTCGAATGGTCTCCAACCAGTTTATTTGGGGAGATGAAAAAAATCAAGACTCTCATATCCATGATTCATGGACCTACTTTCCAAAGGCAGGTGCTCGATGGGTAACTTGGGAAATAGCACTTATGATCTCACATTGGTCGAGATATTTGGAATTAGGGCTCATCACACCCTTTTTACGGGGAACTATAACCTATTCTGGGACACCCTAATAGATTTAAGATATGTTTATGAATCCTTAGTTCATTCCCAAGATTGTTTCTACAGATTACCACTAGATAAGCATAAATTATAAAAATAATTGGATTGAAATCATCTTTATATATTTGAGGTTCTCCCAAAATTGAGGTATCTATATGTATCTGAGGTTCTCCAGCAATGTTAGACTTTTATGGACAAATCGTGGATTCCTTGGTCGTTTAATGATATGACGCTGGTTTTAAGCATGGTGAGGAACTCTAGATTTTATTTTCATCTAGGGGGACACAATTTGTTTCTAATGTTAGGATCTATCCCATAATATGTGATTCCTATGTATCCTTGTGATATTACCCAGAACCAAGATTTTTTGATGCCCCATAACAGGAAACGTCACTTTATATATTCATGTGTCATGGACGTGACAATGTAGTTTAGTGTCATGCGGTAAGGATTCTCCTGATGAAGGTGTTAGGTCATAGTTGATGTGGTATTTATATCAAGGTGGCCTGGGAGGCCTAGAAGAGATGTGGTCTCCATATTGTATATGACTCTATGGGAATATGACCTAGAGAAAATTATGGTGACATCAATTTTGGGGTTGGACCTAAAAAAGGCTTTCTACATACCCTCTTTGGTTGGGAATGAATTCACACATTGTTTGGTAACATTGGCACTTACACCTTAGAGGAGGCCAATAAATGGGGTGTGATTGGGGCTTATGCAAGGATGATTCTAATTTGGTGCTACTTTATTAAAAATATGGCATTTGATGGTTGAACTATTATTTTGGGGAACATACCATGGGGGACAACCATTTGAGGTTTGATGTCATTCATATTTCATAATCACCACGATCCTCTATACCTACATTTGTTATACTATGTTTGATAAACATGAATATGCAGTAGATGTGAAGATCACACGATCCCATCATATCCACTAATGAATGGTTCTAGAGGCCAAAGTGGATGAGACATGGCATTGAGTGTTCCACTTTCCTCTTTTATTTTGGAAGTTGGGATAATCACATCTAGTATTCTCTCTATCCATATCCTGTGATGATAAAAACAAGAGAAAAATTTATAAATCCCATAATAATGTATAGAGTATTACCATAGGAGGAATTCCTTGAAATTTGTTTCGAGAGAGGAGAGAGTATCTGTCACTGGTTCTCATAGATGGGAAAGGCCATCAATTTCTCTCAATCACTATAATGGTAAGGTTCATATGATTATCCCATCGATAGAACCCAATTTACCATCGTAATGTAAACTTGAAGACATTCTAGGGTTCCAACTTATGAAATGGATTACTCACATGAATCCACTTACAATTGGTATGTAATCCTGATAGGAAACCCTGATGTTTCCTATGATTTTATCATACATGTCAGATGTATTTTAAAGGGTATTGGCCTAATTTTGGTGGACTATTTCATATATAGGATCAAATGGGGATTCATATTATAATGGAAGGGAGTAATAGATTGAGGTTTAAACACCCTAGGATTCCCCATTTCACATATCTAGTAATTACATGGGATGAGGTTCCCTCCATGTAAAAATTTTCTATACAGGTGAGGGGTCTTTTTGTATAGAATTATGCTACATAGACAAGGATTTAGACTACGTAGCATGGTTCTAGGAAAGTTTAGGTTTCGGCTGCATAGTGTACTTCTATGTGGGTCTAAGTTCCACCATTGTAGTGTATTTCTATTCAGGGTAAGTATAACGAACCATACATTACATACATTGTTAGTACCTCAAAATTGAATTACACTTATTACAGCATATAACAAAACCATGAAAGGACCGTATAGGTATAGTGTCTTTAGAAACTGCGAAACCAAAACAACTGGTTCATAAAGCGTCTACACTATCTCCCATTTATTTCATCATATCTAGAGTCCCTTTTGGCATATCTTACTTAATAACCTTATTCCTGAATAGGGGAAATAAAACATAAAAAAGGGTGAGCTCAAATGCTCAGTAAGGGTAACGAAAAGAAATATCAATCACATCGTATTCATAAGAACATAACATTTTAGAAATCTTACCAAGCAAAAGAGATCATAATTTCATAACATGGGATAAATCATGGTAGTGAAATGTAATCAAAATAATCATAACTTAAAACATGAATCTTTGTGTCATACACACATAATCATAGAGAATCATTTCTTATTAGTGAGGACTCATTACCAAGACTATCTTAGTGGACAATGTCCATTTTTGAACTGAGTTCATTCCTCGTTTCAGTCCCGTTTCACTGAACTGGTTTAACCTATCGTTCCGTCCATGCCTATCTCATGAGATATAAAATCATTACCCAATGCATTGGAGGGAAATATAGGTCCCACCCATCTCATAATGATACCATTCTTATGTGTGCCACAAAATCATAAACCGTACATTATAGCATAACCCATGTAATAAAAATGGAATTATTAAACATCGTGACATCATAAAACAATTCATATAAGATAAAAAAGAATTCATAAAAATAATTCCCTCAGAACATAATCACATAAATTTAATAATAGGTATAGAAACAAAACCCATTATTATCATAGATGGAAAATAATTTTGATAAAACACTTGAACTCCATTCTTGAGGAAAATAGTTTTTCTACTTCAAAACACCTTTACTTTCATAACATGTCATTCAATTCTAATCTAAAATAAGTTGATTAAAAATAAACTTGAAAACATTTAAAGGAAGATTCCTGGAAATAATGTTTTACAAATCCATTCATGTCGTATAAGTTAAAAAATATTATTCTCATACTTTTGTCAGAAAAGTCAAAAAGTACCTCGTATGAAAAACGACAAAAGATTCCTTTAATATCATTTACTAAAAACTCCTTGAAGGGTAAAATTGGATTTAAAAAATTGTAGGTATATGGAAATAATATTACATTTTGAGGAAACATGGATGTGGATGATAAAATACACCCCAGTAAATTCCAAATGTATAAACAATCTCGGATAAAAATGAGATTGTGATATTTCCCTTACCCTAGGTCTGATTTTCTTTGTAAGTGTCCAAACCTCCTATATAATGATTTAAATAATGTCATTTACTTATTCCATAATCATAATCATTGTTATGATATCATATATGTTCATATTCTTAGCTTATTATTAGTAATATTTCATTGCTACTTGTTATTCGGGTGTTTAATACTTTTTGTTCTTATTTGTGTTTTGTCAAATAAATTATTATTCTTCTTTTTTGGTTATAGATACCTCATTTACAGAATGGTATTAGTGTAAATTATATCATATTTATTCACTCAATTCATTTATGTAATCATGTATAACGAGTCGCATCACATCGTGGAGACGGTATTCCGTACGTAGGCTCGAGCGATGATATCATTCCCATGTTCGTGGAATTGTATTCGAGTGTATTTATACTATTTCATAATCAATATCAATTTAAAATAATAATACATATTGATTATTTACACCATTATAACCATCCAAGTAAGGTGGTGGTGGAATATAGATTACACCACGGCGTGGAGACGGTATTCCGTACGTACGCACGGGCGGTGATTTCGTTTTCCGTAGGATGGATAGATGGTGAAATAGGGTTGTTTCATACTTATAATAACATATCAGTATATGATTGATACTGATGTTATTAATTCATAATGAAACAACTAATGAAGAAGATGTGGAAGAAGAAATAAAGTTGAAAGAATCGGTAACGGACATTACCTCTACTTTGAAGTGCTTCTTTGATACATCCTTTTAGGGAACTAAAATTGGTCTTTGAAGAAGACCAGGACCTCTAGAATGTTTCTAGGGAAGTGGAGAGGAGAAATTGGCAGGGGTTGGCCGAGATGGAAGGCTCAATGTGGTGTGAGGAAGAGAGGGAGGAGGTGCCCTTTTATAATGGAGGAGAGGGTTACCTTTGGAAAAACAAAAAGTATTATTTTATTATAAAGCCATATTCGGTATTAAATAGCTCCAAATTGATTTATTTCGAATCTAAGGTGGGGATGGGTCGAAATCCGCTCATCAAATAGAATTTGGACAAGTTTAGTTTACTATTTTAACCTTATTATTTAGATTTAACTTTAAGTTAGATAATTTTACTTTTACCATGTCTTTTTGTGTTCTTACACTATAAGGTTAATAGACTTACTATAACAAGACAAATGAACCCCAAGTTGATTATTATTAATATATATAACCTTATATAATTCATTTGGCAGAACCATAGATTTTTAGGAATAATATCACAATTAATAATATACTATTTGTTTTAAAAACTATTTTATGTCAATTTTGACACTATTTAGTTATTGATTTTTTTGTGAAAATTACAACAGAATGATTAGTTCGAAAAATGTTAATTAAATCAATAATAACATGTCATATTAACCTATAAAAATAGTGGAATTCATAAAAAGTCACAAATTACATTTATTTGGGTATTTATAACACCAATTATGTCAACATTTCATTAATAAGATAATTACTACATCATCATTGTTTCATAAATAAATTATATTATTTAATGTCTAAAAATTACAAATAAAATACAATTATGTAGGAAATAGTTTTCTCTTTATAATGAATATTTATAGTCGAATTTAACTTTTGTATAACCATATATTAAAAATTATTTACTTATTAAACTTTGATTTTAACTATTTTAACCCTTCTTTAAATAAATTAATAATAAATGTCCTAATCTAATACAAGAGGGCATAAATGGTCATATTTTATTTCCAAGGTTGTTTTTGGTCGAATTAAACTTATCCAATAGAATGAAAGAATGTTTTAGGTCAATAATAATATCATTTTTACCCTAAATTACCCTATTTACTTTTAACCGTGGTAAATAAAATTAAAAAGTTACTATTCGCCAAAAATTATTTTCATCTCATTGAACCACGTTTTACTTACTGACATCAACCATGTCTCTAGAAATTTTAAAATTCCACTCAAATAAGTGGTAAAATTATGTTTTATGTTAATTTTCAAATTCTCCTAGGAGGTGGGTAAAAGACGGTGAAAAGTTCAATAAAATTTTTATATATCTAAAATTATTATAAATTTAATCCACTGAATTACATTGAACTTATATAGGTATTATGTATCAATATTGACCTAAAATAAATTTAAATAAAATAAATAATTATTTAAAAAAAAAATTTGGTTTTTAAATAGTAACCCAGTGTTTTCACTATTCATCTAAAATTGAATATTTCCAGAAAAATACCAAAATTTCACCCCAAGCTAATTTCTATATTCCGAATCCAAAAACGAAGTCCATTTTGAAAAATATTATTTAGAAAATTTCAAAAAGTGTTTATTACTATTCGTAACGGCTAGTTTTAGTAATGTTTTAATAGCATATCGTTGTTTAATGAAACTCAGTATTGCGTACGACGCAAGCTATCAAGGAAAGTCGTGATTGCGTGTACAGAAAGCCAAGCTAGTGTTGTGTGTAGTGAAAGATTACTTTGATGATTTATAAAAAATAAAAACAAAAAATTTCCTATAAAAGTCTCGGGTGTTACATTCTATCCCCCTTAAAATGAATTTCGTCCTCGAAATTTGTCACTTTGTAACAAAAAGATGAGGATACCTCTCCCTCATCATATCCTCAAGCTCCAATGTAGCTTCTTCTAATTGTTGGTTCCTCAATAAATCTTTCTCCAAGCGAGTGGTCTTGTTCCTTAAGAATTCTTCACAACAATCGAGAATCTCTATCGGCTGTTCGTTATAAGAAAGATCTTGTTCCAGTGGTACACCTTCTGAGCTTAGTACATGTGAAGGATTAGGTATGTACTTTCTCAGGAGAGATACATGGAACACATCGTGAACTCGAGAGAGATTCGGTGGAAGCGCCAATCGGTAAGCTACCTTCCCAACACGATCCAATATTTTGAAAGGACCGATATACCTAGGGCTCATCTTTCCCTTCTTTCAAAATTTCATTACTCTCTTCCAAGGAGATATTCCTAAGAACACTTTATCACCAACTTCAAACTCTAAGACTTTTCATTGGTTGTCGGCATAACTTTTTTGTCAACTCTGAGCTACTCTTATGTGTTGTTGAATAAATCAGACCTTTTCTGCCATCTCATCAATAAGATCAGGTCCTAATAGCTTTTTGTCCCCAACTTCTTCCCAGAGAGATGGAGTCCTGCATTTCTTTACATAGAGAGCTTCATAAGGATCCATCTGAATACTGGAGTGAAATTTATTATTATAAGAAAATTCCACCAAAGTTAGGTGTTGATCCCAACCACCTTTGAAATCCATAGAGAAATCTCTCAACATATCTTCTAGAGTTTGAATTGTCCTCTCAGATTGACCGTCTGTCTGAGGATGATAAGCAGTGCAGAAACTCAACTCTGTATCCAGAGTATGCTGAAGATTTCGCCAGAACATTGAGGTAAACCTCGGATCACGATAAAATATAATAGAAAGTGGTACTCCATGTAATCTTACCACTTCCTTTACATATATCCTGGCAAGCTGATCCAAAGAGAAATCCTCTCTAATAACAATGAAGTGTACAGACTGTGTAAGACGATCAACTATTATTCAGATATCATTATTGCATTTGGATGTTTTAGGAAGTTCTGTGACAAAGTCCATAGTGATGTTTTCCCAATTCCATTAGGGTATGGGTAATGGTTGTAACATCCCCTTAGACTTATGTCTCTCAGTATTAACATGCTGACAAACCAAGCATCGAGAGACATATTCAACAACATCTCTTTTCATGCCATCCCACCAGAAGTACTCTTTCAGGTCCCAATACATCTTCGTGCTTCCGGGATGAATATAGAATGAAGAACTATGAGCCTCATCTAGAAGCTCCTTCATTAATTCGAGGATGGGAGGAACACAAACCTGATTCCTGAACTTTATTATCCCATCACAATCAAGGTTTAATTCAAGAATATTTCTCACATTCTTTTGTAACTCTGCATCTTCTTTCTGTGCCTCTTTAATCTTAACATGTATAGATAGTTGAACATTCATTTGAGAAAGATATGATTTTCCCCTTTCATTATAATTCCAATATCCATCTTTTGGTAAAGCCATAAATATTGGATCTTTTTTGATCCTCGTCATGGATAAACTGGCATGGTCTTGTCGACTTAATGCATCTGCCACCTTGTTTTCTTTCCCAGGGTGGTAATGAATTGAGCAGTCGTAATCCTTAATCAGCTCCAACCACCTTCTTTGGAACATATTAAGTTCCTTTTGGGTGAAAATATACTTTAAACTTTTATGATCAGTATAAATGTCACACCTTTCTCCATATAGATAATGCCTCCAAATCTTTAATCCAATGATTACTGCAGCTAACTCCGAATCATGAGTTGGGTAATTTTGCTCATGGATTGTCAACTTTCGTGAGGCATAAGCTATCACCATATAATTTTGCATAAGAAAACACCCTAATACCTTCTTGGATTCATCATTGTATATCACAAACCTTTCTCCACTACAAGGCAGTGTGAGCATAGGTGCACTGGATAACCTTCTTTTCAACTCCTTGAAATTCTCTTCACATTCATCCATCCATACAAACATAACTCCTTTCCGAGTCAACCTGGTGAGTTGATTAGATAATCATGAAAAATCTTTCAAAAAACGTCGATAATCTCCATCCAAACCATGAAAACTTTGGATCTCAGTTACTGGTTTTGGTCTCGACCATCTTTCGATAACCACTGTTTTTGATGGATCCACAAATTTCCCCCCTTTTGAGATTATGTGACCCAAAAATGGACCTTTTTGAAGCCAAAATTCACACTTGGTAAATTTGGCATAAAGCTTCTCCTTTCTCAGGGTCTTCAATATAATACTCATGTGATCTTCATGTTATTCATTTCTCATTGAATATACAAGAATATCGTCTATAAAGACTACCACAAACTGATCAAGATATTCTCTAAAGACTCTATTTATCAGATCGATGAAGATAGTAGGGGCATTAGTAAGACCAAATGGCATCACTATAAATTCATAGTGTCTATACCTTGTATGGAAAGCCGTATTTGGTATATCCTCCCTTTTGACCCTTAATTGATGATACCATGAATGAAGATCAATCTTAGAAAAGTATTGAGCTCCGTGTAGTTGGTCAAATAAGTCATCAATGCACAAGAGAGGATATTTTCTCTTTATATAGATCTTGTTAAGTTCTCGATAATCAATGCAGAGTCTCATTGATCCATATTTTTCATAACAAGCAGAACAGGTTCTCCCCACGGTGATGCAATAGGGCATATGAACCCCTTATCAAGATTCTCTTGGAGTTGCTTCTTAAATTCCTATAACTCAATTGGGGCCATTCTATAAGGTGTCTTTGAAATATGTAAATCACCTGGTACGAGTTATATTGAAAACCCAACTTCATGATTTGGTGGATGACCCGGAAATTCCTCCAGAAAGACATCATCAAACTCCCGTACAATGGGCATATTCTTAATCATGAGTTTCTCACCAACCATTTGAGATAAATAACCATCATTTAGTTGAATCGAGATCCATAATATGTAAGAAATTTCCACTGGAATGTTATGTTCATAATTGCGTCGATAGACGATCAAAGATTGATCTGGAATATGAAACATGACTTCCATTCTTTGGCAATTGATATGATCTCCATATAGAGAAAGCCAATCCATTCCACGAATCACATCATATTCCACTATAGGGAGGATCACAAGATTTCCAGGAAGCACTTTCCCACAAACATCAATCAGAGAAGAATTATAAACTTTTGATGCGACTGTTGTGCCATTAGGGGTTGTCACAGCTAACTCAACATCTAATTGTTATGGTAACACGGTGATACCCTTAGAAAAGTTTTCAGAAATAAAGGAGTGGGTGGATACATAATCAAATAAAACATTTTCTACTTTAGAGTGGATGGTAAGTGTACCGTTCAACACTTCGTTATCGTACTCCACATCGCTTATAGAAATTCCATGTGACTTTCCTTTGTCTTTAGCCTTTAGATTTTGTTGACGTCGATCATCATCAACAACACTTGGATTAGGGAATTTATTGACATAATGCCCCATTTCCTTGAACTTGTAACATTGAATTTTAGGAGGTGCACTCTGTGTGGCCTTTTCATTGTTCGCATCACTAGACATCTTCTTCCCATCATTGAGGTATTCAAATGCCTGATGACCTTCCTTTCCACATTTGAAACATTTAATTGTCCCTTTAAGACAACTCCCTCTATGTTTCTTTCCACACTTTGAGCATAAGGGAAAACTCATCATCTTTTCAGTGTCCTCTTTAGATTTTCCTTTGAATTCCATTTTCCTCTTCTTATCAAACCCATATGACTGATGGGTTACTCTAATCTCCATCTCAAAATTGAGAGCACATCAAACAATTTCCTTGTAGATATTGAAGTCCCTTATGGATAACGCCCTTCGAAGACTTGGTTTTAAGCCACTAAAGAATCGATCGATCTTACTATGAGGTTGGATAATAATACCAGAAGCATACCTTGCAAGTCTTGTAAAATTTGCTTCATAGGTACCAATGGATTCATAATCCTTTTTCTATAGTTCAAGAAACTCCTTCTCCATCTTTGTTCGGAGAATATGAGGGATGTACTTATTGAAAAATAAGTGCTTGAACTCGTCCCATTCCATGTACTAAATTTCATCTCATGGCCTCATATTATTGATAAGATTACACCATTGATCAGCATCACCTTCCAAACAATACACTACTAAGATGACTTTATCATGTTCAGAACATTGAAGAACTGAAAATATCTTTTTAGTAGTACTGATCCATTGTTCAGAAACTAATGGATCAGTAGTCCCGCTGATTGAAGGTGGATGCTGTCTCATGAAGGATTCAACAGAATGATGCTCCTTCCTTTGTTCGTTTGGCAGTCCTGCATGATTAATAGCTTGAGAAATTTGTGTGAGCGTGGCTACAAGATTTTTCATTCTAGCTCCTATAACGTTTGGTTGCTCAGGGGGACAATCATTGCATTGCCCGTCGCATTCCGCATTAACACGGTTCCTTCGGGTTCCAGCCATTAACTAAAACCAAGAAGAATAATGTGAGCAACACTAATTATAAAAGGAAAACCACATAATCATGAATAAAATTTCACACATAAGGTCTTATCCTATGTTATTCATGGCCATTTATAAAACACTAAGATTGTGTTCTATGCATAGACTTATCCTTAGGATTCTTACTAAGGCTTTCACATCCTAGTTTCCAAAGGTTGACTATACCTTTCCTCTAATACCAACTATAATGACCCATACATTACATACATTGTTTGTACATCAAAATTGATGTACACTTATTACTACATATAACAAAACCATTAAAGAATTGTATATGTATAGTGTCTTTAGAAACTGGGAAACATAAACTACCGGTTTATAAATCGTTTACATTGTCTCCCATTTATTTCATCATATATATAGTCCCTTTTGGCATATCTTACTTAATAACCTTATTCCTGACCTGGGGAAAGAAAACATAAAAAAGGGTGAGCTCAAATGCTCAGTAAGGGTAAAAAAAAGAAATATAAATCACATCATATTCATAAGAACATAACATTTTGGAAATCTTACCCTGCAAAAGAGATCATAATTTCATAACATGGGATAAATCATGGTAGTGAAATGTAATCACAATAATCATAACATAAAACATGAACCTTTGTGGCATACACACATAAAAATAGATAATCATTTCTTATTAGTCAAGACTCATTTCCAAGACTATCTTAGTGGACAAAGTCCATTTCTGAACTGAGTTCATTCCTCGTTTCAGTCCTGTTTCACTGAACCGGTTTAACCTGCCGTTCCAGCCATGTCTATCTCATGGGATATAAAATATTTACCCAATAATTTAGAGGGAGATATAGGTCTCACCCATCTCATAATGATACCATTCTTATGTGTGCCACAAAATCATAAACCATACATCATAGAATAACCCATGTAATAAAAATGGTATTCTTAAACATTGTGACATCATAAAAAAATTCATATAAGATAAAGGAATTCATAAAATTAATTCCATCACTACATAATCAAATCAATGTAATAATAGGGATAGAAACAGAACTTTTTATTATCTTAGATGGAAAATAATTTTGATAAAACACTTGAACTCCATTCTTGACGAAAATATCCTTTCTACTTCAAAAACACTTTTCCTTTCTTAACATGTCAAACAATTCTAAACTAAAATTATTTTATTAAAAATAAACTTGAAAATTTTTAAAGGAAGATTCTTGGAATAATGTTTTAAAAATCCATTCATTCCGTATAATTTAAAAAAACATTCTTCTCATACTTTTGTCGGAAAAGTCAAAAAGTACCTCGTACAAAAAACGACAAAAGATTCCTTTCATATCTTTTACTAAAAACTCACTGAAGGGTAAAAATGGATTTAAAAAATTGTAGGTCTATGGAAGTAATATTACATTTTGAGGAAACATGGATGTGGATGATAAAATACAGCCCAGTAAATTCCAAAGTATAAACAATCTTGGATAAAAATGAGATTGTGATATTTACCTTACCTTAGGTCCAATTCGATTTGTAGGTGTCTGAACCTGTTGTATAGTGATTTAAATAATGTCATTGACTTATTCCATAATCATACTCATTTTTATAATATCATATATGGTCATATTCTTATCTTATTATTAGTAATATTTCATTGCTACTTGTTATTCGGGTGTTTATTACTTTTTGTTCTTATGCGTGTTTTGTCAAATAAATTCTTACTCTTATTTTTAGGTTATTGATACCTCATTTACAGAATTGTATTAGTGTAATATATATCATATTTATTCACTCAATTCATTTATGTAATCATGTAGAACTAGTCACATCACATCATGGAGACAGTATTTCGTACGTACGCACGAGCGATGATATAATTACCATGATCATGGAATTGTATTGGAGTGTATGTATACTATTTCAGAATTAATATCACTTTAAAATAATGATATATATTCATTATTTACACCATTATACCCATCCAAGTAAGGTGGTAGTGGAAAATAGATTACACCACGGCGTGGAGATGGTATTCCGTACAAAAGCACGCGTGGTGATTTCGTTTTCCGTAGGATGGATAGATGTTGAAATAGGGTTGTTTAATACTTATAAAAACATATCAGTATATGAGTGATACTGATGTTATTAATTCATAATGAAACAACTAAAGAAGAATAAGTGGAAGAATAAATAAAGTTGAAATAATCGGTAACAGACATTACCTCTTCTTTGAAGCGCTTCTTTGAGACCTCCTTTTAGGGCACTAAAACTGGTGTTTGAAGAAGACTAGGACCTCTAGAATGTTTCTAGGGAAGTGGATAGGAGAAATTGGAAAGGTTTGGACGATCTTGAAGGCTCAATGTGGTGTGAGGAAGAGAGGGAGGAGGTGCCATTTTATAAGTGAGGAGAGGGTCACCTTTGGAAAAACTAAAAATATTATTTCATTATAAACCCATATTCGGTTTTAAATTGCTCCAAATTGATTTATTTTGAAGCTAAGGTGGGGATGGGTAGAAATACTCTCATCCATGAGAATTTGGAAAAGTTTAGTTTACTATTTTAACCATATCATTTAGATTTAACATTAAGTTAGATAATTTTACTTTTACCATGACTTTTTCTGTTCTTACACTATAAGGTTAATAAACATACTATAACAAGCCAAAAGAACCCCAAGTTGTTTATTATTAATATATATAACCTTATATAAGTCATTTGGCCGAACCTTATATTTTGATGAATAAAATAACAATTAATAATATAATATTTATTTTAAAGACTATTTAATGTCAATTTTGACACTATTTAGTAATTGAATTTTCTGAAAATTATAACAGAATGATTAGTTAGAAAAAAGTTTATTAAATCAATACTAACATGTCATATTAACCTATAAAATTAGTTTAATTCATAAAAAGTCTCAAATTTCATTTATTTGGGTATTTATAAAATCAATTATGTCAATATTTCATTAATAAGATAATTTCTACATCATCTTTGTGTCAGAAATAAATTAAATTATTTAATGACTAAAAATTACATATAAACTACCATTATGTAGGAAATCTTTTTAGCTTTCTAATGAATATTTATAGTCGAATTTATCTTATGTATAACCCTATATTAAAAATTATTTACTTATTATACATTGATTTTTACTATTTTAACCCTTCTTTAAATAAATTAATAAAAAATGTTCTAATCTAATCCAAGTGGGCCTAAAAGGTCATATTTTATTCCTAAGGTTGTTTTTGGTCGCATTACACTTATCCAACAAAATTAGGACATGTTTTAGGGTAATAATAATATCATTTTTACCCTTAATTACCCTATTTACTTTTAACCGTGGTAAATAAAAGTAAAAAGTTACTATTCACCAAAAATTATTTTCATCTCATTGAACCACATTTTACATACTGACATCAACCGTGTCTCTCGGATTTTTGAAATTCCACTCACATAAGTGGTAAAATTATGTTTTATGTAAATTTCCAATTTCTCCTAGGAGGTGGGTAAAAGACGGTGAAAAGTTCAATAAAGTTTTTATATATTTAATATTATTATAAAATTACTCCAATTAATTACATTGAACTTATGTAGGTATTATGTATCAATTTTGACCTAAAATAAATTTAAATAAAATAAATAATTATTTAAATAAAATGTCGGTTTTTAAATAGTAACCCAGTGTTTTCACTATTCATCAAAAATTGAAAGTTTCTAGAAAAATACCAAAATTTCACCCCAGGCTAATTTAGATATTTCGAATCCAAAAACGAAGTCCATTTTGAAAATTTAGATTTAAAATATTTCAAAAAGTGGTTATTACTATTCATAATGACTAGTTTTAATGATTTTTTAATAGCATATCGTTGTTTAGTGAAACTAGGTATTGAGTACGGCGCAAACTATCAAGGAAGGTCGTGATTGCGTGTAAAGAAAACCAAGCTTGTGTTGTGTGTTGTGAAAGATTTCTTTGATGATTTATATAAAATAAAAACAAAATATTTCTTATAAAAGTCTCGGGTGTTACAGTAAGGTTCCAACCACATATAATTTTTCAATGTAGGATGATCATCCACAAAAGTCCATTGGTTATTATAATTATGGAATTATGTCTGTAAAGAGATTATAGTTCTCCGACCACTAAATGTTTTATTATTCATCCCTTATTGTTTTGTGGTGGGTTTTACCTATTGGGAATTATTGAAGGGGCTCTGAGTATTGTGGTGCTTCAACTATCCTTGCCTTAGTCTTCTATACTCATTTCATCTCAGCATCATTGTGGTCACCTTGGTGTATTATATAAATATAAGTAGTAGAACTGGATAAGGGAACCATTTTTCTTCTATTATGTGCAGAGATACTTTTTTATTGGAAGCCCATAGAGGATACTTGGCTTGAGAAGAACATAGATAGCGGGGACATCATTCGCGGAAGGGGGATGTCATTTTCGGGGTCGTAGATCACTGCCTCACTTATGCGAACAATTTAGTTTGTGGAGGATATTCATTGTGTGGGAGGAAATAAAAAACCTTCATATAAACGAATTTGGATTCATTTTTGGGCATTGATCCACCATTTTCATCTCGTGAACTATTTTGGTTTGAGGGGCCTTTTGGAGCCATGTACCACCATGAGGAGAAGCTGTTCACGAAGGGATTTTACCTTTACGGTATTGTCTCTTACTCCATGATTTCACCTGTTGGATTTTTTTTTTGAATTACACCTTCTATTTTTTTCTCTTACTCTTCCAAATCGATCAATGTATCTTGATTATTTAAAGAGATTTCTAGACCCCACAAATACCCCCCATCAAAATGGGCTTTGGTCAGGATGAAGATGAGGGTATTCTAATGTAGAAAGTGGTCCTTTTATGAACCAATTTGCAGTTGGTGGGTGGACACATAAGAGGGGACCTCACCAATATATTTTTACCAAGATCATTTTTCATTTATCGTATTTCACTGTGAACTAAGTGCTCTTCAAACACTCTCTACTTATTTTTCTCTCGTAAACTGCCTCTTTATTGGATGACTCATCCAACGGTCGGAATTCCATCACATGTGAACGGTGTTACTGTATTCTAAATAGTGGTAAAGTTCTTCATAGAGGGATCAATCCATTAATTTATGCTTTAACAGAAAATTATCTATGGTCCAGTGCTTATGCGAACTGATGGATCGCGGGTGATGGTTTTCCAAAAACTCTTGGTTCACAGACAAGTAATTCCATGAACAAATGGTTCATGGGATATAATTATAAATAGGTATTGACATGAAAACTCTTATATGAAATTATGAATTTTATGAAAACTAATCAAATGAATCTATCATTGACAACTGTGACCATAAGACATAACACCATGGTCAAGAACATTGAGATGGGTCTTCGATGCCACATCACTCCTAAGGTGGGTATTTTGGGGAGTTTCATTTCTCAAGAACTATTGGCATAAATATTTTCATATAAAATTATACATTATAATTTCAGTATTAAATATGATGCTTCCATTCCACTAGTTAATGAAAATATTTTATATACCTAGTCCGAGATTTTTGGGGACTACAGGAAAGAAAACATTTTTTCCAAAGTCAAGATTATAACCTATTGAGGTCCATAGAATGTCCACATTATTAATGGATCTATTGGAACACAAAGAAAATGACACATCAATGCTGCATATTTAGAATTAACTATTCAAGACTATCCATTCATGTTTAATCTCTCAGGAGGAAATCCCAACTAAGGGTGGATCTATAAGTGGGATTTGTAGTCTGGGGGAGCTTCTCAAATGAATGGGTCTCGGAATTTAGGGTTCACCAAAATTTTATGGAATTTATTGAACTGTTGGAGGATATTGGATTATACCAAGTGGTTCAGGTATCTCATTTTGTGAATTATTTACCGACTTAGGTGCTTCCCAAACTGATTAGTTGTTGGTGATTGATCACCAACACTTTCTATCTATATCATGGTGAAACTAGGATAAGTTTGGGGGCCTTTATCTACTAGGGGGAATCACTATTCTTGGAAACATGTATGATAAATTTATACCTACCACCAATACATGGGACCACATAGAAAAAGTATCATCATTAGTGAGGGATATGATAACCATGGTAGATATATTTCTTGTACATCCCCTCCATTCCAGAACACTTGTTCCATTTGGTGATTGGATAGTGATGTTATTGCAAATTAGTGGTCCAAGGTGGATTGTTCATCATAGTCGGAATCATCCTACCCAAAAGATGTGGATAAATCAATGTTCGTAATTTGATACCCTTTAGGTGGGTAAATACACCATGCGGGGTTACAAATATTTAAAAGGCATATCTCGTGATTTTAGGTTGGTGGGTTTTTTCTAGGTTTTTGAGAAGATGGTTCTTCCCATATCGGGATGCATACAATGGTGTTTGGGTATATATGCTAATAATGGTGGATAAACTAGAGGAAGGATTCCCCCTTAACATATACATACCTACCTTTTCTTGTATTTATGAACTAATGGGACCCATGATGGAATAAAGGGCCCCATATCAACTTTGTGGGCCATTCAATTAATTGAAGGGTTTAGTAGAGGGACAATATTGGTGTTATGAATACTAGAATAACAGAAATATTACTCAATCCAACATTCACCCTGTGTTACTTAATATTGTTGGCATCCACCATAGATCCTCTAGTATGAATGGATTTCATGTAATTTTTAGAGACTCTTCTAGTTTCATCTTCATTGCCTACCCCGCACCCTCAAACACAGTGGTCGATAAAGGTGAAGGGACCTTGAAGGAGAGTTCTTATATCATCTCTCTATGAGATGGAATTTTGGATAAGTAGGTGGAAAGAGTCTCCATTTTGAATTACATTTTCCTTATATATTTTCTTGACAATTCGAGTGTATACAATTGGTTTTCCCCAAGCCCCTTCCTCTGATTCTAGAGATGCATCCAATCATACGACACAATTGTGGATGATATTGATGCATGAAGATTCTAGTATGAAAATTACCTTACATAGCACAATAAAATTTACCAATATTTCCTAATATTATTCTATAATGTGTAAAATATACTATACTGATGGGATACTAGGAATTGAAGATCCATGGTTACGTAATCCACTGATCTTCACTATACCTATATCTCACATGCCCTCTTCTTCGATTTTTTGGGTAAAACTACTCACATCTTAATGATCTAAAAAACATAGGGGATAATCATCCTCTAAGACCCTCAATGTAGATGTTATTGTATATATCATCCTTTTAAAATATTCTTATGATTTATATAATGACGTTTGTCCCAATGAGATGGACATAGGGTCCCTTCCACCTAATATTGATCCCATCATCTCAGTTCACAAAGCAGGGCGATAGGTGGGAATGGATAGTTTTACTGTTTTGGATTCATTATTTAATCCAAACCTATATGATTTGGTTTAAATGCCAAATTATTTAACTAGGGAAGTGAGTGATCATGATTAGGTTCCCCAAATCAGGGTCAAACATGAGGTTGTGTGAAGAGAGGCATGTCACTAAATTCATACCATCATCACAGATACCCCAATGATATAGATTTCCAAAATATCAGATAGTCTATGTTGAAATTTCCATGAACCAGGTTCATGGTGTTTTATTATTGACCCCCTACATATTCATACTCACTAAATTTTCATAGATCGGGAATATTTAGATGATCATGAAGGTGACCTTGATCAATTTATTGCTTCCCATTATCAAATGGAAACTCAATAAAACGTCACTATTGAACTAAAACACTTATCTATTGAGGGATAATGTTCTCAGGGTCAAATGGTTTCCCAAATTGAAGTGTTGTGAGAATAAGAGGCATATGAGGCATGGTTAATAGTGTAGCTTTCATCAACAACCAAAATTTTGAATCCATCAGGCATAGAGGTCGATATATCATAGGATCTGTTAGGATAATGCGCCCAACATCGAAGACTGATGCTGAATAGTGGATGAATTTGTACTGGGCCCAGGATGTCCCCCATCATGTAGTTGTAAATGTGTTGACCAAGGTGAGCTGAGCTCCATTGTAATCATTTTGGATACCATATGTATCTTTTAATTTTGTTCTTAATGGTTTTAGGGAGGGTCTTTGGGATGTTGATTCCCTTTTGTTCCCATTGAGTGAATAAATAAAAAACATTTTTCCTTCTGATGCATCTCTTTTATCATTTATTACAATGTTAATAAATTATAGATGACCACATTTAGAGTGATAATCTCCACTACATTTCGATTTTAATCACAATATGGGATACCAAATTGAAACGATCATATAATTATCTAATTGTTTTTTGCGATTGGGGAATCAAAAAGCATAGTTGTGAATTTATATAGGGACATATGAGAAACCATGAAAACTCTATATCATTTATATTATATCCATAATTTTTTCACAAGTCCACAGTGATGTAGTATTATAAGAAATAACATGAATTTTCTTTAGGATTACCTTTGGGGGTTTTCGACATAACAAAATTTGGGCCACCTTTTTGTTTTATTAAATTTCAAATTACTCAATATTTTTCATAACCCATGAAAATCATAATTTCTATGAGATAATACTCTACTTTTACCCAGATTTCCCTTTGTGGGTTTTCAGACTGCTGAGTTTTGTGTCTATTATCATGGGTTGTTTAATTTCATTAAATCCTAGAATAACAATAATAATGTTTTCGGTAGAACAAATCTTACCATGAATTATGGGGAGAGATCCCCAATTGATTTACTTTCCTATAATGTCGAACTATTTCGTAGACATAAACAAGGGATATATCTTCACTCTTGGTTGTTATTTCTTATTTTGAGACATGATATGGGGCATAAAATCCTTGGTGTGAATATATGATAGAAATTCCTATCATAAGGTTAAAATTTGCTTTGGTTTACAGGCTTTTTTTAGGAGATATATGTCGATCCAACCAGGTAATATTATGCATTATCAAACAAAGGTGTTCTCAGGACACTAACATTCCATTTCTGATGGCCATGTAACGTTAGGGTAATTAGGATTTAATCTCTTTTTTTGTATGTTCATTGTGGGTGGCCTATCAAGGGGTGATGTCTAAAAACATGGGGGCAACCATATCAAATTTAATCATGAATAGAAAACCACCCGTACATGAATTTTGATTGTGTAAAGAAGGGTTGAAGCATGGTGGACATTATCATCATGAAACTAGGAAATGGGTTGTATGGTTTAATGTCTTAGTACTAGTGCATTCAATATTTAAAAGAAATCAAATGGGTAAATGTTTCTCCATTTTCCCGATTGTATCACCATTAATGTTTTATCATCTTCATGTGTGAAGGGGGAAAAAGGATGTCAACTGTAATCTGGGGGGTTTATGAAACTAGGGAGTGATGTGGGACATAAACGTCATAGGTGAGTATAGAGGTCAGAAAATACTATCTATGGGATGAATTTCTATTTGGATGATATGAAAATGTTTTGTGGGAAACATTTGGAGAGCCAAACGAGTCATGCTATTCACATTCAAAACAAGGTTCCCTGAGGATATATACGTTATATTTCTAAAGGAAAAAGAGAATTACGGGGATTCATACATTTCTAGACAGAGATTATATTTTGGGAAAGGATATTTCTTAACACTAAATAGGTTTTTTGAATGAAATTTTTTAGTTAATATGCCAAGGGGTTCTCTATATAATTGTGTGAGGAGGTTACCTATGTAGGTCTGACCCATGCATAGGGAAGAGAAATTAGTTGTGTAATTTTAATGTCTCATGGTGAGGAAATTTTTCCAAGCTGGTCTGATCCACACATATAAAAATAGGAAACAATTTTATCTCATGTATTGACATGATATACAAGGTTCAAGTGTCACATCATATCCTATAATAATAGAAATCAAGATGGACAATGTTTTTTTGAAGGTTTCTCCATATTTAGATCTTGTTCATGCATACGAGTGGGGTATTTTGTCATGTATACACAAATTTTAATGGGGAGGGTATTGTACTTTACATTCTTATGATTATTTATTTCATGAATAGGAACATGGGGGAAACCATTCATTTATGTGTCTTGAAAAATCCCATGCAGGCCTAACACATACACTGGGAAGGAGAATATGTAATCATTACTACGGTTTTACCCAAGGATGGGAATTGGGTATAAATTATCATGATATTTAATATAATTTGATCAATACATTGACTTATAATCCATGATTAACTAGATGATAATCTTTCTATGATTTTCCAACATGCCTCGGATGTGAGGGGGAAGGAAAGAGTGAACCCTAATTCTGGGAATCCTTGGAATAAGAGAAATGATATGGTGCATGGAATCCATTGGGGTGTCTAGAGGTATAAAAATCAACTCCTAAGGGAAAATGTTTCTTTGGATGACATGAATTAATTTAGGAAACATATGTCGATCCAACTTGGGAATAATATACATAATACATGAAGGTTACATTAGGATATACAACTTCCACTTTTGAAAGACAGGGAGGATTACAGAGTTCCAAAATTTCTCATGGTAAATAGTTTGATAAATGAAAAGGACGTGTATGGGTATATATGAATCATTTTGAACAAGATGGTCCATGGAGTTGGTAACTCCCTTCAAAAATGTAACTCATATGTAGGGGGCCATATCTGTTTCTTTGATGGATCTCTAGATGAGGGACCAAAATTTGAAACTCTAATATAACTATGTATGTAGAAGATAAGATCATTTTATCGTCTATGATTTATGGTTGGGAATAGGAAACATGGACCATGTGTCAATAATTTTACTGAATTTACATGAATCAAGCCCCACATAGTTCTATAGAAATTAAATCTCCCTCTAGGGGATTTTTCAATACGTAGCGAGAGTGGAATTTTTAAATTGGTGGTGGCTGGGAAAGGAGGTAGAATCCAGGAATCGCTACTTATGATGTGTTGACCAGAATCTTTCCATACATATTATTTGTGAAATGACATGATTGATAACAAATGTCAAGTGTAATATTTTCTTACGTGACATCATTTTTTTGATATGAAATTTAATTTCATTTAGTGAGGAAATTTATCATGTAGTTTTAATGTGATGTGATTATGAATTTTTCTGAATATTTTAGTATCATGTGGAAAAGATGAAAATTACATGTAGTTTATATTATTTTTTCGGATGATTTTTCATAGGATAGATGAATAAATAGAGGATAATTAGTCTAAAAGGTTATGACATGACCCAGATGTGAATGTGAAAGATAGTGTAAAGCATGATCATGGGGATTCATTGATTAAGAGGAATGATATGGCAGGTGGAATCCATTGGGGTGTGTAGAGGTAGGGAAAGCATCTCTTGCAGGTGAATTTTTATTTGGTTGAAATTCCTTTTTGGGGAAATTTTTTTACAGACAACTGGGGTATATTGTGCATAGTCAAACGAAGGTTCCCTCAAGAAACTGGCCCTGCATTTCCTATGACCGTTGAAGGGTTGTGGGGATCCAAAAAACTACCCATAGAACATAGTTTGATTAATTAAAGGGATGTATCTAGATATGTTAGAAACATCCACACCATGATTGGTTGTGAAGTATGAATTTACATGCATAGATCTGAATCATATATTGGTGGCGGGTGGTGGGGGTCATTTTGATTCGTTTATAGATCCCAAATATGGGATCCAATCATGAAACCTTTTATATAGATATATATTAATATATAATCTATGGGGACATTTTTATTTTTATTTTCATTTTGGTTGGGACTAGTATTCAAGGCCTAGGAATCAATATGTATTTAAACGAAATTAGAATCAATCCACATGTATTTCTTAAAACCAAATTTTGAAGATCATATTCATATATAGGGGGTAATTTTGATTCTTTGTTGTATTTGGACCTGAGTATGGTGTTCCAGAATCATTATATATCCAGTGAGGGCCAGAATCAATGCACCCATAGTTATAGATAGTCATCCATACATATATCTAGTTCAAGAATAAGAAGATGGTGCTTTGTTGAAATGGTCGTATGAGTCAGACCTAGTTTAGAGTCCAATAAATAATTTTTTTTGTACGTAGGGGAGGGATCATATTCTATATTTCACAGCTGGATATGAGAATATGTTTAGGGCGTCACTGTGTACCTCATTATCATGATAATCATGATGGATGTAATACTTTGAAGTTCCCTGTGTAGGTATGACCCATAAAAACGAAAAAACATTTTTTGTGGATGTTGGACGAGGATGTAGAATCTCATCTTTACTATGTATCATTTTAGGGAATCAGTCTATCCACACATAGTTCTAAATGAACATTCCATACCTCGGTGTGACCCATGCAATAGAAGGGGGAATGTGACTTTTTTAGGGTGGTTGGACCATGATATAAAATATATACATCTCTACATATCCTATAAGGATAGTAAGCATGTAATAAATTGTTCTTAAGAAACCATGAAGTTTAACATCATGTGGTAAGGGCGTGGATCACCTGACATGAAATATTATGGATCTGTGTTGTTTTTGTTAAGTCCACCAGGTTAGATACCCTGAGGGGGGGGGGGTGAATCAGGGTATGACAGATTAAAACAATGACCCCTATTGATCTTGTTTTGCTACAAATAAAAAACACTCTTCTCTCTCATTCCTATAACAAAGTATAAAAAATTTAATTCATGCACATTACAGAGTGATATTTACATGGTTCACCCTCAATGGGATACATCCAAGGAGCATACACCGACGATGTGCCGATACACCAAATTGACTAAAAGAACACTACTACTTACAATGATTGAAGAGGACTGCCTGTCCCTCATGGTTTTCATGTGTTCACAAAATTAAATATCACTACTCTCTCAACAGAAGTGAGATCACTGATTGGTTAGAATATCCACTCACAGTTTATAGACATGTAGGTCTCTTCACCATCTTCAATGAAATATGCATCCTTAATTGTTAATATATTCTCTCTTTACGTCTAAATTTCACCTGCAGATGAATCTCACTTTGCACCATATGTTCTGGGAAACCCCAATTTTTATGTGTAGCCTCTACAATGCATTATGTGTAATTTTTAACTTTTTCGCAAAATTCACCTTTCTCACAACACCACTTTTATGTAGAAAAACTTATTTTACACATAGAATTTTCTTTACGCTTAACCACTTATTTTACAGACATCATTTTCTTTGTGCACAATAATTACTTTTATGTGCAACCGTTTTCTTTTATGCGAAACATTAGCTTTGTGCAAAAACAATTCAATTATGTGCAAACTTTTTATTTTCTCTAAACTCTCTTGTGAACCCCAATTTCACGAGCCAGATCTCAGATACTCTCTATGTCTTGAGCTACATCGATTGAGGGGGGTCACTTTATATTTATAGGAAACATCAACCCATGCGTGGAAAACCCTCCTTTCGCGCGTAATCATTATTGAGCATGAAAAATACATCTTATGTGCAACACCATATTTCCTTCCATGCTCAAATGTTTTGTGCACCACATTCCTTTTTCATTTTTCGAGCTACTGATCTCAAAAAAACTCTTGCGTAAAAAACTCCATTCCTTATTTCATGCACCACACCTATATTTCGCGCACCTCTCCAATATTCCGCACACCATGCCAATTTTTCACACACCACTTAATTTTCTATTCCCCACTATAATTTATTCACGCACATCCCTTTTCAAAAAATGCATATCTCTATTTTCCTATTTTCAAGCCCAAAAATTTTTCAAACACTAGAAAAGGCACCACCTGGTATCTACTCTTTTTTTACCACCTCCAGATCATCTGTTCCTTTGTTGAGGTTCTTTGGTAAATCATTGATAGCCAACAACATCTCTTGAACCGATATAATCACCATGTAAACCCCCCTTTTCAACAAATTATACATCGTGGTCTACTTTGTGAACAAACAAAACATGAAGGCCCACTTTGTCAACGAACACATTCACCTAAAAAATGATTCTATGATGCCTTGAGGGATTTTTTCCGAACCATTTTACACTATGTGGGGAGGAAACTCTGGTATAGTTTAACAATACATAACTAGGATGACAAGTTCCATCTATGGAAATGAGGATGTTGTAAACTAGTGAGAAACATAATATTGATATGACAAGATACCCTAGGGCTAAATGTTGGAATGAAAATCATCTCTGAAATGATATAAAAGTTTTGGATGGACCCTTCATGTAAAGTTCAAACATCACTACGTATCTCATTAGGATAAGAATAAATCCACAGATAGTTTTAAATATTAATTATACAGAACATACTAACAAATTTATAGAGATAAAGAAACAAATTTATCAATTTTGTGGGTTGTAGGACTATGATGTAAAATCAAAGAATCTCTAAAATTCCGTTGTGGATCGGAATCAATCCATAATTTTTTTCTTGAATATGGAATGGTGGATGATTAATGTAGAGGGAAATGTTATCTAGGGTGGAAATACTTTGGAAATTCAGAATTTAATAGCATATAGAAATAAAATTTGTTATTTTTACTAATGTAATGCATTCAGGACATGAATTCCATTTAGCTACAGAAGATATTTCTTTAAGAACATTGCATTGGTGGGTGAATTAGTGAGATTCCAATCTATTGAAATCAAATAATAATCTCCATTATAGTACACCTTATGTGTGGAATAAGGTCCCTCCCATTTTGGCTCTTAATTTTTTGGTTTTTTTTCATATTATCATCAGAGTCCTGAGAACCAATTCAATTTCTCCTTCAAGGAAGGATTAGAGGTGGACCTTTTTGTTGAAGTTGTATGCAATCTGATTTTGGTGAATATATTAATGATGTAAGGTATTCAATATTTTATCATACAATAACTCTTATTCAACTATTCATTTTAAGGAATGTTCATACATGGATTGTTGATCAATGATGAAAATGTGAAGTGAGGGTAATTGAAATTTTATGGTTATGATTTCCATTGTCCCATACACTAATGAGTATGGGGTTTCCAATGTGGTGGTGTGGTTTGTGGTATGGTCGGACCACATAGCAGAAAAGTTCTTCTCCAGCCATGACCTTTTATCCTTAACTACCATCTTCTATATTATATTGGATAAGATTTTGTTGAAGTCCTTTATCTTTCCTTTATTCGTTCCATAAAAGTGGGATGAACAATTGTTCATGAAACTATTCTCCTCATACAGTTTATCTAATTATGTAGAATATAAATTGGTGATATCTTTTTAGTATTTAATGATGGAAACAAAATCTATTAATGACTTTGGTTTTCACAAATCATAATGTATTTCATTCCTCATCCTATTTGAGGGATATGACTTATTCACATTTGAAAAATAAGTTGGTTTATGTGATGATATAACTGAATATCATGGATGTAGTGGGGGATATGGTACCTCGATGTCCAATCCCCATATAGAAACTAGATAGGAGTATTTGGCTATGTAATGAAACTTCAAGGGTTGGTGAATGAAATTCTAATGATCATGATAGTAATGAAACTTCTTGGATAATTTAGTACAGTTCTACGTTAGAGTGGGCCAGTAGTATACAGGACATCAGATTGGAATGAAATCTTGATTACTAATTGGTGATCTCCACAATATCCAACATACATATATTTCATGGTGGTAGTTGAATTTTCTCTTTAAATTAACTTCATAAATATCCAATCATGGACTCAATTAGAGAGTTAATTTTTATGGTTAGTTCCATCATAACGATCATTGTTAACCCATCATATTTAGATTTCCTCACTTTCAGAGCAATCTGGAGGGCGCTCTCCCCTTTAAAAGTAGTTCATAATGGGTGTCATGTATCAAGTGGTAGAACCATACATCTCAGGTATAAGGATGGTCTCCTTGATTTCTTCAATGATAGCCTGAACAAATTTTGAGACCATCCGGTGGTGCAAAATGGTGATAATTGTTTCATCCCAGTCTGGATAATCCATGGTTGTGGCTTAATTTTACAATTCATCAACCTAAGAATTTTGTGATATGGGGCTTGATTCAATGCATATTTCGAAGTGAATTCTGCAATTAATCCTCAAACATGGCCTAACTAGGACAATAGTTCTTCCATTTTGATGATAAATTCACTATTAACCTAGTTGATCATCAGTTCAAAATATCCTTTTATCTTCCATTGTTTTAATTGTATTTGAAGTATCATCTATAGACCTATAATGAGATAATGGTATTCAGATTCATTATTCTGGAACCCCTTTGTTAGTAGGAAGAAATAATCCATGATTAACATTGATAGATATATGAGTATGTCTCCCAGCCACACTTTGTTGATCTTGGTATCTTTCATTATATTTCCTATCAGGAAAATAAATGCACGATCAAAATGCATCTCCCATATTTTGAGGTCTTCATGAAAAGATAAAACCTATTTAGAAGGAATGTCAGTGTCCAAATTAGTAATTGTTTCCTAAGGGTATTCTTATAGAAAATCTAATATCACCTAGACATTCATGACTTTCTGACATACAAAGTAGATGTCAAACTATTTTAGGATGACTTCCCACCCAGAAAATCATTCAGTAAACATTAGACGACAGAGTCTTTATTTGAGTGGGTTGATTCATGAGACCAAGTGGACCTAATGGTGTTAAAGATTGTGCCTCAACATCTAAACATGAATGAGAAGATCCAAATAGCACTTTAAGATATTTGAGTAATGAATCTCAACATAGATAATGGTCTGACTAAGAAAGTAAAGGATGCTTTCACTATCAACATCATTCATTTTAGAAAGTAAGGATCTTAGTGACTGATTGTAGGTAGTCACATAAAAAATTAGTGGTCTTACTATAACATGTTACATTATCATGGGAATACGTAAGAGATATATATTGAGATTTCGAAATTCTTCTTGAAAATCCTGACTGAACAGATATGTAACCCCTTTTTTCATCAACAATGTAAAGGGAAAACATTTTAATGAAAGGTTATCTTTGAATCATCGAATGTAGGCTAAATTTACATAAATTCCTCTCAATTATATGAGTTTATGAGAAGTTTACATTCCAAGGATATCCTTTTAAATCTTAGGGAAAACATTTATGTCATGATGTTATATGACTAAGGCAAAATAATTTCTTGAGGTAACAAAAAAGGCACATTTTAACTGGTTCATTTTTAGACTATGTTGTAACTATTTTTCAAAGAAGGTTTCATGATCCTCCAAGTGGTCAGATATTTTTCAAGATTTAACAACCAGGTCATCAAACACATAATTCTAAAAATATTCTTTGGAAGGGTTTGAAGTTGCGATGCACGACACGTTGATATGTAGAACCAAAATAAATCTAGAGAAAGGGAATGACCCAATAGAAAAAAACACCCTCAGGGCCTTCAGAGGGTGTATTTTCTTTGGACATTCAGATTAGGTAGAATGCTGAAAATACATCCCTAATCGAGATAGACCGATATTAGGTTATTTCATTGATCAATAGTTCTATAATCAGGACCAGGAAATCATCTTTTGGATAGTTCTGGTTGAGATATTTAAAATCGATGTGAACCCTGATTTTTCAATTATTCATTATTAAGGGTATGATATTGGATAGAAAAATGTGATATTGCACCTCTATAATGTGCTTGGATATGATGAGGCCGAATTAAACCTTTATTTTGGAAGCATGTGTTGGCTGCATCCTCCTGGAAGCTCGTTTGTAGCCTTAGTGGTTCTATTGAAGGACCAGGTTGTGAGATGCCATATCCGGATCAATGTTTGAAATTTATTTTTAGTTCCAGGTGAATAAATATTTTTTCTTCCTTAGGAAATAGTTTTATACATCTTTTTCATCAGTGTACATGGTCGTAAATTTAAAGTGGGTCAAAGGACTTCTTCTATAACCAGATTTATTTCCCTGAGTTCAACAGTTGCGGTACAGACACCCTCATCAAATTACATAAGGGAATCCCTAATTTCTTTTTCCTTCCCATCTTTTTCATCTTCTTTTTTTGATTATTTGTCATTTTCTCTATATTCTAATGGAGAAAAAATTCTTTAGATTTGATTTTTAGAGTTGGGACAATAGTTTAGAACATGGTATATGGAAGATGAAGCAGTTTCTTTTGACCCGACTTACAACGGGGGATTTTCCGGAGAGGATGTAGTGAGGTATGAATGAATTTATTAATCCTATTTTGAATTAGTGATTTATGAAGGGTTTTATTAGAGTTCTGAGGATAGATTTATGGAACATCAATTCAAGCAGTTACCATCATATCTAGGGTCAACAAATTTTTCAACACTATTAGAATTAGTGGCCATGACCAAAATCCTAAGGACTACCAAATATGAATATGAACATGAAATAACACACTAATACTAATTGATAGGAAATACATATTTTTCAAAAAGAAGTTTTAAAGCTTCAGCTGGGACCATTCTAAACCTTTTGTGGGTGTTGATCGAATCAAAAGCATCCATTGATGGTCGCTTCCCTTTCTCCTCATAGAATCGTACATGGGTATATTGTGACTCACTAGATTATAATGGAGCCCTATCTACATGAAATTTCAAATTTTCTCTATTGATACATTATATGATGCGGTAATGGTACGATGAGAGAATCTTTATGTGATGATGCAACTAGGGCTTTCTTAGAAGGTCATTGAATCATGTGTTTTGTTGAACCACTAAAAATTATAAGTTAAGCACAAGTCCTCCAAATCATGTTTTGATCTTGATTTGGCCTAATATATTCTTCTAAATTCAGTCATATAAAAATAGTGTTTTTGAAGAGGATTTCAGGTTATCCTCTGTGTATCCCAGTCGATGAATTATTTTCACTGGGATGAGATTATATTTAGATCCATTTTTAAAGAATGATTTTTAGATATTTTCCTATTTATCCTTTAGAAAAAAAGGGTCTGATGTGTCCCTAAATAATGGTGTCTTCATCATTATCTATTAAGGAGATAACCATAATGAATTTTATATAATCAGTATATATCTGATAGATCTCAGTGGTAGCCACTTCAGGTGAAAACTCCCAGGGGTATAATAACGATTCTTGGAGTTTTTCCCTAAGGTCTTTTTGTCAAATATAGGTAATACAAGATAAATTAATTGGATGATATTGAGGCTAGTTATTTTATAATATCATACTTCTATTATAATCGTTGGTGAATCCCATTGTAGGGATTCACATTTATAGGCACTTTATTTACTTGATCATTAGATGAAGATGGATAATCTCTTGGGACAGGAGACAGATTTTTTTTATGTGCATTGAGGGTTGGGACATGCATATTTGACTAAACACTAAAGGTGATTGTAGAAATGTTAATATTTTGATTAATTTCTTAATATGATCATGACATAGTGGATTCTAGAAAGTAAAATATAATTTTATTGTTCCTGTTGGTTCCACTGAAGGGCTCTTCTATGAGTTTATATAACATTGATGGTTTTAGTTGGGGTGTGATAATATGATTAGTGTTTCTTAGGGATGTGCCTTCATTGAAATCCTATGATTATTCGGCTTATTCCACTAGTTCCTTGATTGGGAGTAGGGATCTCAGGTTCAAATCTATACACTTTTTTGGAGAAGGGATCAATTAAGTGAATGAAATTAATAGACTTAAATATCAACTCATTATTTGAATATGATTATGCCTTAGTGACAATTTCTAGTGGTGAAATTTTGTGGCTTAGATCCCACAATTTTAGATCTAATCGAATAAAATTAAAGAGGTTAATAGTTGAATTCATCCTTGAACCATGTTGATCTTTTTTCAATTGATCTCTTCCTCCCACGTGAAACTGTTTTAAGGAGGTTGAATTTTGAAATATTATGGGGTCAATGAGTTTAGTTGTGTTATAGTAGGAGTCACGAAAGGCATTGTCAATTGGTTCAGATACACTTAGAGTAGGTCATGTTATTAGTTTACTATTTTCTGAGTCATCCAACTATCAAACAACTCTTCCCTTCTTCTAACAACTTTCTTCCACACCTCACCTTCATCATGTTTTGTGGTGGAAACTTATTCCATTTTTTCTATAGGTGGTCCCATTTTTAGTTTCATGGAATATTTTATTCATTGTGGTGGGTCTATAAAGACAAAAAATTCTTAAATAGTGTTTATCAGTATCCGGTTTATAAGAAAATAATACATCATGTCTTCAAGATCGACCACTTCATCTCTTTTATTTTATGGTAGATAGAGTAAATTTTAGTTTATAATGGCTTTAAAATAGCCACAGAAAGGATCATCTCAAAGAAAATAGACTTTATACTTTTGTTCCTCGAATTGATTTCCCCAAGGTCCCCTCTGCTTATATTGTCTAGGAGTAGGCTATTGTTGTTGCCCAAGATGCACTGTATAATACATTGTAGGCCTCAGAGATGGAGTAGGTGTAGGGGATAGCTTAAGCTTGAACTTGGCTAGTTCATCTTTTCCCAGTATTTTTCCAAGGATCGTTGGAGATACCTAGGGTTTGAGGATAGTCCATTATATATAGTATTATATTTTGTTGGATATTTTAGTGAAATATAGAAATTTAGTTATATATTTCATAGGGATGAGTGGCATTCAAATATCTTCATATATGTTACTGATGCACATAGTTAACATATTGTACAGGGGTGGTTATCTCAAAGAGCATGTCTTCCCTTTACATATAGAAATAAATTCTTAGAATCTCTCATTTTCTTGATGTTTTTAGTTTGAGTAGTTGATGAATATTGTCTTTGGTAGTACTGAGCTAAAATTTATAAGGAACCGGTGATAGAAATCCACTCATTATGTAAATGATTGAGCCGGAAAATTTGTGTACCATAGAAAGGATAAAACATGAATAGTCACATAAAGAATATTAGTTTAAAAACATCTTGTTACATGGGGGTTCCCATCAGGGGATCCAAATAATATTCATAGTGAAATAGATTTTTTTCCATGTCACCTGATTCATTAAATATCAGTAATAAAGGTATTCCAAAATTTGGTGGAGGCAATGTCTTACTCCCCAAATCGGGGTAAGGTTTCTGTTCCATCTATACTTGTGTGTGTACCTCCTTCATGTCTTACAATTGAGATAACAATGACTCAATGGTATTAATCCACCCATTGATGTAAGTTCTATTGAACATAATCTTAGAAAGTCACTACATGGTAATAATTTGAAATGTTGGTTCTTCCCATACTTTAGAAAGATATCTTACTAGAGAAATCTTTAGAGGATTTTCTTGTACTCATTCAGATTGTTTCTTTAATGAAATAAAATCATGATATGCTTCCATTATCGAGTACAGGTAGGTAGATAGTGCATGAACAATGTTAGAAATATGACCTAGAATTCCATATTTTTTCAATATAATCCATTTTGGTTGAGGTACACTAGGTGGAAGTGTATATTTAGGCTTTTCTTGGGTAGAATATTTGGTAAGAGAGCTTCCTCAGAGCATTTTTGTATTGATTCAACTCAAATATTTCATATATTCCTCTTAAAAAGTGAATCACACATTGATTGTAAAGGAAAAATTCTCAACAAGAGTATGTGGTGGGCTATATATGACCATTAATTTATTCATCTCAGAACTTGGGATTCATAGAGGAGGTGGTGGAGGATTGATTGGGGGAACACCCAAATTTTAGTAGACCCTCTGGTTTAGGGTAATAACACCTTCATTCTCAGTGGGGTTTGGATTCATGGAGGAACCACCCACTCTTTTCTCTTTATGATTTTCATTATTTCAGGTGTGGTCTGTAGGATTGAGATTCATGACATTCACCGATGCATAATGAATTGTGGTTGTCCTTCCAACTACTGAGTGATATGGTAGTTTTTTACGTCCTTTGTTGGATTTCTCTTTCTTTCATGGAATCCTCTTAGGGATTTTTGTGCAAGGGTAACTCAAAAGGAACCTCTATATCCCTTTGTCATATGCCTCATGTTTGGGGTAAATGGATCAACAAAATTGATGGAATGAGAAAGATCTATATTTTTCACCCTCCATAAATGGAAAAGTAATGATTCCCATTGGGTGGGGAGTTGAGGTAAAAATGTCCCCTAACCTGTGTTGTGGGTTGGTCCCTTTATCTTTTATCCATGACTCAGAATGAATGTTTTGTCCTTATGAGGGAACTTTGTGTTTATCAAATTCCCAGCCAGGTGGGACATGGCTGTTCCTATACTACAAGAATTTTTGAATCCATTACTACTTTCTTGATCTCGTTTATTTTCAATGAGTTTGAGTCAGATACTATGTCAGATCTGCATGTGAAATATTATCTTATGAAGATATTAATGGTTCTAATTTATTGGATAGTCTTAAGAAAAATGACTTCATAATGTTCTCATTCCCATGGTTGAGGGTTCTTTAAATTGATTTCTCCCATTGGGCCTAACACTTTTGATATATTCTCGTAGTTAATTCCTTATGGGTACTTTTCCTTTCTGGAGTAGGAATTCCATTTTATTACCACCCTAGGATAATGAAATTACATGATATAATTTTCAATGGGTCTGTCTAGATGGAACATGGGGTGAAATTAAATGTTCATTTTTCTCCCCATCCCCAGATTTGAACACTAGGTGGGGCATATCCAACAAGACAACAAATCGTATGAAACACAAGGAGGAAGGTCAACTCATGAATATTATTATACCTCTCTAATTATGGATGATGTATAGACCAAAGATCTTGTATATCATTTTGATGGTGAAGCTCGCCCTATATTTTAATATAGAATCCATACCCATTATAGGGAAATAATTTTATTTTCAACTGGCCAAAAATTGTCTAGAGATTGAGACGAATATTATATATTCCTCCATCCGATAACTCTTTTGGCATGATGAATTGAGAAGTGTTTTTTGACAAAAAATAACTAGTATTTCATTCGTATATAATTTTTTTTCTCATGATAAAAATAATTTTTTGTTTCTCTTCTTGGGACACATTTATTTGAGCTACCCAACCTGGACACTTTGTTATTATTTTTTCACAAGTAGTGAGGCTAGTAGGGGTCTCATTGATATGAGAATGATCCAAACGGGGCTCAAAAGATGAGTGTATCCTTGATCTATATCTAGGTTGAGAAAGGATGATTAGTTCAGTTAATATGGTATCATAAATTCTTAACCCCATCCCTTCTAGAGCCTCATCATATGAAGGTTTTATTACATCTGATTCCACATGGGGGTGTCTTACTAATATAGAACTTGGATAAAGGTATGACCATCACAGTTGATGCAAAAAATTGTTATGGATACAACCATATTTTGATTTCTGTCTTTTAGGAGAATTATTGCAGTGTATACCCTAGATAGGACCTTCAAGGTGGATGATAATAAGGGGAGGACCTACATGTTGCAATGAGATGTCACTATGAGTAGGACCTTCATAATTGATTCTATAATTGTAAATTACTACCATAAAAATAATATTTTTGACTGTAGGGAGAGTATATATAGAATATATCATAGGGTGGATCATCAAGGAAGATAAAAGCATGTGGAGGAACTTCTTGATATTTGATATTCTTTCCGTGGGTAGATTTACCATGAAACTCATCTAGTGATAGGTTCTCCTGATCGATCATTTCTTGCCCATTAAGTATGACTTCAGGATATATTCTACTAGATGGTCCTTCAAAGATGTTGGTAATAATATTCCTAGGAGGGCCAGAGAAAATACTACTTCCACTTACATAATTTGATGATGGATTTTCAAGAACCTGAGACAGAATGTAAGGGTTTGATGACATCAATAATCCCAGCCTCTAGAAGAGTATGGTAATGAATATGTTGTTCATTTTATACCTACCTTTGGTGTGATTTTTTGGGCTCTCCCTTATAGGAAACTAGGGTTGTTTATTGTGGGTGACAACCTACAAATATAGAAACCAATTTGAGTCTCTACAACAGTGCTTTCGGGATATTCTGGTGAACATCATGAGTTTTAGTAGGGGAATATGCCTTTCATAGAGCCATCAATGAGATGGACTGGTTTCCTCTAGTTGGAATGATTTTTGTGCCCGATATAGTTATCCATTTATTAAGAAATACTACCAAATACCCTCCTATATGGGATCATAGATGAATATTTACTCCATAGTGACAATCAAATTGCATGAATGAATCACCACGCACAAAGAGGTGGGGTTTTGGGCTCAAATACTTGATATTTACGTGGACATGATTACATCATTACATGTCTGTAAGATATGGATAAGAATTGATATCTGATCCCCCATCATTTACAAGATGTGATGACATATGTCTTTGTAAATAACTTTAATATATTCCTATTTCAATATGAATGCAGGAACATATGCTAACTTTAGTCTTACATATTCTATAAGAAGGTACCAATAGTTCTCCCATACGAGGGAAGATATATGGGTTTACCCTTGATTTATATCTAGGATACACTAGGTGTTTTCTCAGGTATCTATTGTAACTGACTAATGAGATTCATATTCTTGAGTAGGGATTTGAATATTCTCATTTCTATTGTACTTACTTGACGGGATTGATATGAATCTACATGAACTTGGATCTTATTGTATTTGGGTTCCATCATATTTTACTGATGGGATTAATATTTATAAGAAGGGATTTTCATCTTCCTGTGTTTTTCTTGCCTATTATGATGACAAGATATATATTTTGTACCAAAAATTTTCACCTTCTTATAGCTGGTTTCCATCGAATTTGGTTGACAAGCTTCCTATGATTTGGTAGGGATTTTTATCTTCCAATAATTTCCACCTTATTTTCATAATGGGTTGGTGAGAATTATTGGGATTTTACACCAACTCATAATGGGTGACCACATTTACAGGGTTGGATTGATAATAGTGATCAAAAAATAAGTATACTCATAGGTTTCCACCATATTTTCATGGCAGGATTCTTCAGTAGTAACAAGAGTAATGACTTGTTCATGTTTGTTCGATCATAATCCTTGGTGGACCACTTGTGGGACCCAGGTTTGTTGGACATCTACAGGGTCCCTCCAGGTTATAACTTCCTTAGAGTGATGATACTAGTCTTTTTAGTGTTGGAAGAACCAAATTTTGGCAAGGGAACATGCAAGATACCCCTATGATGCATATATGAAGTCATTGGTCATGATTTCATCAGCCCTCATAAGGTATGGGAGGCACTCATTTTCATGTTATATGAATAGAATCCTGAAACGGTTGGATACATCTAGTAAAGACACAATTTTCTTTGTCACCAACTCTCCTTGGTTGGACGAATGATAGGGATTCATGGTCTGGAGGGCCTACCTTGGTACTTTTAGTGTGGGAAGGGCACCATTTTGCTGGTACTCCATCACAAGTGCATTTAAATACCATCATTGAAGATGATAGGTTGTTGATGGAGACATACTCTTTTTCGAGGACCCAACTGTCTATGCAGTAGTTGATTCCCATATCTGAAAAAACTTTTGAGATGTCGTTGGATGGAAGGAAGCTCTTAATATTGAATGAAATTTATATGAAGGATACAAACAACAAAACAACATAAATATAGCATATTCTGACCACATGCGTAGTTGATAGTCTTTTATGACCTTGTTCGACATTGGATGTTAAAGGGGCCTAATGTGGGGTAACACCGCCACCTTTGTTAGGTATTCACTTTAGGTTCACCGTTTTTCTCACTCGAAGCTATTGATCTAGTGTTAAGAATGAAAGGGTCCATTGGTGATTGAGTAGTTTATCCTTTTTTATTTTCTTAATGATGTGTTTTAGTAAGGTAACTCACTTTGGGGTACAATTTGTTTCACTGAAGGTGAATTTTTAGTCAGAATGGTTGATTCCAAGGTGTTGAATGGGGTACAATCACTTAAATTAGGTATAAGGACCTCAAATGCTCTCCAACAGGTTTATTCATGGATCCAGAAATGTCTAATGTCTATCCTATCCATGATTCATGGACCTGTATTCCAAAGGATGGAACTAATTATGTAATGTGTACAATGACACTTATGAACACACTTTTTTCAAGAGGATGGGAATTCAGTCTCATCACACCATTTGAGAGGGAACTATTACAAATTCTGGTACTCTTTTATATATATAGGATATGTTCATGAATACTTGGTCATTCCCACATATCTGTCCAGTAATTAGATCTAGGTAATGATCAATCATAAAAACACATGGGTTCAGAATAATCTGTATGTATCTATGTTTCTCCATAAATGGTGGTATCTGTATGTATTTGTTGTTCTCCAACAATGCTATCATTTTGTAAAAAAGTTGAATATTCCATGGAATTTTATTGATATGATGTTGGTTTTTAGACCTGGTTAGGTGCTCTAGAGTTTATTGTCATCCATGGGGGATACAAGTTGTCTTGATATCAGGATTGAACCTATAAGATGAACTTTTTATGTACCCTTGTGAGAGGAATAGAAACCCACACAGTTTAGTGTCTCTCAATCAGAAAAATAACCTTTTAAGGTTATGGTACTAGAACCCAAACATGTAGTTTAATATCATGTTGTAAGGATTCTTGGGCAGAAGGTTCCTGGTTGAATTTAGTGTGTGACATATACGTAGGTGGCCTAAGGGGCCAAGATGAGATGTTGTATCCGCGGTGGATATGACCCCACAATGAATATTATTTGGGTAACATTAGGGAGAATTGAATGTCATGTTTGGAACCAAATTATAATTTATACATAAACTATTTCGTTTGAAATCAATATGAATATAGTTTGATAACATTGGGACTTACACATTATAGGATTTCATATAAAGGTGGCATGATTGGGGCATACAAAGGGAAACATCCCATTTAGTGCTACTTCAATAATAATGGCGACCACTGAAGGCTGATGTATGGTTTTAGGGATTATACCATGTGGGAGGTACATTTAAAGTACATGGTCATGAAAATTTAATAATTTCCACAATCCTCTTATCTCACATAAGTCATACTCCAAGTGAGAAATAAGAGGAAGAAGAAGATCTGATGATCACATGATACAACCCTATCAATGGATGGACTGTGCTAGAGAAAAAAGAGAAAGGGGGAGCGATTTGAGTGTTCCCCTTTCCTATTTTATTTTGATATTTGGGACAGTCACATATGGTGATCAATCTGGATACATCCCAAGATGGGTCAAAGTGGGGAAAAGTGTTGTATCACATGAAAAAGTATACGGGATTACCTCAAGATGAGTTCCATCAAACTAGTTTTGGGGGAGGAGGTAGTATCTAAAACGGGTACAAACCAGAGGGAAAGGAAAATAATTCCTCTCAATAACTAGAACATGTAGGTTCATGTGTGTACCTTAAGTCCAAAACCAAGTTTACCATGGAAATGTAAACTATAATATATTACAAGGATCTACCTTATAGAGGTGTTTACTCACATGATTCCTCTTACCATGAGTATGTAAACTACAAAGGACACAGTAATTTTATCAATGATTTTATTATATATTTCTTGTTTCTTTGTAAGGGGACTTGACATAATGTCGGTGTAGTAGTTCGCAGAGGGGTCGACATGGATCCCACTCTTATGATGAAAGGGGGAGAGATATGGAATTTAGAACACATAAGGATTCCCCATTCCTCGAAGTTGGTTCTAACATGGTATGTAGTTCTCTCCGCATAGAATTGTTTTATGTAGTTAAGGGGACCATTTGTGTAGAATTATGGTACATGGACTATGAGTTAGACATCTTAGTGTGATGCTAATTGAGAATAGGTTCTACCTACATTGTGTATTTATATATAGGACCATGTTACCCCTGCATAGTGTTTTTATATGAGTGTAAAGGTTTCATGATCATAACATTTGTTTATGTGGTATGGTCATCCTCAAAGGGTCCATCAGTTCTTGTCTTGTGAGAATTAGGTCCGCAAAGAGTTTTTTAATCACATACCACATTATGTTTTATTATTTCTTCTTTAATGATTTTTGGTAGGTTTATCCTGTGGTGAATTGTCGAAGGGGATCTAGGTTTTGTGGTACATCAACTTTCCTTAGAGTATTCTTCTCCACTTCTTCGATCTGTTCCACTTATGGTTCCCGTCAGGGTGTTATTCATAGATAAGTGGAGGAACTGGATACTAGAATAGTTGCTCGTATGCATTGGGACGTGAGATTTATTTTTCGGAATGTCATATAAGATTCCCATCATGTGAATGACTTAGTTAGTAGGAAAATCATTCGTGGAAAGGGGCCATCGTATCAAAGGGTGAATATCACTACCAAAGTCCCATAAACTATTTAGTTTGTGGTGGATATTCATTTGTGGGGTCGTTGATACCATCACATTCTTGAAAAAGTCTTTGGTTTGTTTTGCTGGTGTCGGTCCACCATCTTCATTCCATTAAGTATATTGGTTCATAGGGATTCACAGAGCTGTAGACTTCCCTGTTGAGATACAGTCCTCGAAGGGAATTTCCCTTCATGGTATTTCTTCTTCATCCATGATTTCATCCCTTTAAACATTTTTTCAAAACACGACCATCAATTTTTCCCTCTCTTTTACAAATAAATTGAAGCATATATTTTATTTATTGAAATTTCAAGACCCAACATATTCATATCCAATTAATATATATATTAGTTAGAGTATTTATTAATATACATGATGTAAAAACCATTAAATAATATATTTATTATCTGATTTTTCAATATCTATTTCATTCTATGTTTTTCTTTTTGAGGAATACAATCATTTTTTTAATAAGTTATTTGATGAATGGATTTTAAATTTCTATATTTAGTATCATATCCCTTTGTCCTTATAATAATCATAGTTGTATAAATGTAATATTTTAGGTAATCCCAACTAGTCAACCAATCGTATAAAAGATTTTTTTATTATATTGATAATGAGTCAATATATAATCAGAATAAAAAATATTTTTTTACTATTATAATCCATGTACATAGAACTATAGGTCATAAAAACTTATAATTTGTAGTTTTCTTAAATAAATCCATCCCACTCCTATTTATTTTACACATAGGATTTAAAATCAATGAGGCATATTTAAAATAAAATTATTTAAGCATAGTTATCTATATATGTAATAAATGGGAAACAATTATTTAATTAAAAATAAAAGTATATAAATGAAGTACCTCTCAATATGTCACATCATCCAATAATGTATGGGTCATCCTAATATTTTTTCCTTCACAAAATGAAAAATCAAATCAATATTGATAGTAAATAATGAAAATTAAAAGATCCTATTGATATAAAAATGTGTGTATATATATATATTTTAAAAATTTTCAACTCATTTGGAGAAAGAGTTTTCTCAAAAAAAATTCTATAATTTTTAGAAATCTATTACTAATGTATTTAATTTTTCAAGAAACATTGTACACAATTCCAAAAGTAAAAAAGCAGTCTATAAAAATATATGATTTATTATTTTTAAATCCATAAAATCGATACTTATTTAAAATAACACATCTTAAATGTTTACTTTAATAGCCACATGGTAATATCATAATTTTATTTATTCAAAGGAATATATCATTCTCTTCATTTTTTATTTCAAAAAAAATTAAAATATACTTTTATTATTATCTTACTATATATCATTCTATATTTATTTTGTTTAAGTCATTTCATGCATTAATATTTTCCTTTCATTTATAATTATCATTAAGTAACATGATGATTATATTTCCACCTAAATTATTCTTAATATATATATATACAAAAACAATATAAATACATAAAAATTAATTTTTTTACATGTATGTTTCTAAAATATATTTTTTTTCTTCCATTATAGTGTTTTATTTTCATATGAAGACATATATAAAACTCATTTCCAACTATTATTACAATTTCTAATTATTCATATAATCATTAAAAACCTATAATTACTTTTGGTTCTAGTTTATGTTCAATGGATCCATTGAATTTTGACTTAAACAACTAAAATATATAAGATATAGTTAGAAATATATGAGTTTCCAAGTGATATTTTTTTAATTTAACGCATTTAAATAAGATTAGTATCAAAATTAAAAATTGGGTACATCAAAATATGAAAGGTATTATAACTGAATAATTTTATAAATCATGGAAAAACACAAATAGATTACATTAAGGTGTCATTTGTTTTAAAACTTTTAATAATATATGCATCATATGGTTCAACCCATAGTTTCTGTAACACCCTGAAGATTTTGGGAAATATTTTCTAAAAAAAATTCATATATTATATGATTTTCATTATAAAAAATATCAATTATATATTTCTTAAGACCCAAAACTGAGTTATGTTTTCACAATATAAACAATGGGAAAGATTTCATTTCCAATGACACTGAGTTTTAACAAATCTATAACATATTTTTAATATATTTATTTAAATGTGACCATTGTAACATAGTCATTAAAAAGAGTTATATAAAAAATAAAAACATATTTTTAAATATTAATTATAATATTTTTATTTTATATAAACATATTTATAACAAATTTTTTTCCCGGTAAAGTCATTATATGTTTCAAAGATGCAAGTTTGTAAAAAAATGTTTTTATTTATTTTTAAAAAAATTATAAGAACTATTATTTGATTATAAAAGAAAATTAATTTTATAAAATAAACATAAATTTTGAAATAAACTTTTCAATATGAGCTTAGGGTGGATTTTTGGTTCTTTTCTAACAAGTTTATGTTTTTTATGAAAAATGAAAAATACTGAATTTTTATTAAAATATTCCATTTATTTTAATTTATTTATAAATATAAATTTTTATTTTAAATCTATTTTAAAATAAATTATTTTAATTATACATCTAATAATCATATTTTGGTTATTTTAATCAATTTCATATTTAATTTTGATGTAAAAACATTGTAAACTTCTAAAAATTTTCTCTTAAAACCCCACTTTCTCATCATGTGTGTGGGATTAATATTAAAATACATTTTTCCACTTATTTAAATTGATTTTGGAAAAATTTATTCAATATTTTGAATAAATATAATTTATATTATAAAATAATTTAAATTTGATAATTTGCCAAACTAAATTGTAAAAACTATAAAAATGATTTACTGCATTTAATGTAAAAATGGATTTACCATGGCTTAAGCAATAATTATATGTGTTAAAATGAATTATTAAAATCTATAAAATCATATTTATTGAAATATTTAGATATTTTAATGCCTATTGTTCAATTTGGATCAATTTTTCAGTCTGGTGACATGATAATTGTGTGGGTACAATTTTTTTTCAAACAATTACAAGTGTTCCACTCACCACACTTATAAAAGGCTACTTTATATATTTTCTTTTTCTCACATTAAAACCCTTTTGGTTCATAAATTACCAAAAAAAATAACTTTATAAATTTTTTCCTCACATAATAAAATCTTTTTCTTCTTAAATCGAACCTAGGATGGGTTTCTATGCATACCTATAGGGGTTACCTTAAGAAGAGGTAACATTCTTCAATGGTAATTTATATATTATTTCTTTATCCACCTATGCCAATTAATATTATAAAATGATTATATAATAAACACTTTATAATACATATACTGAATTTTTTTATGTTTAGATCATGACCTGAAACTGTATCCACATATATCAAATGGGTTATAAAATCATCATTCGTGTGTATGGAGAACTACCGCCTCGCCAAAATATATAATTCATTATTCAATTACAACATCTCATGGTTCGGTATTTTTGTGGATATAGAGTAAATATATAATATTTATGACATAATTATATAATTTTATTAATTATATTATATTTAACATTTTTATATTCCACTACATGCTTTGATATGATAATGTTGTTCGTGTGTACAACAAACTACCGCCTCATGTGGTGATGTGTTTCATTTTAACCTACATATTAAATGGATGATAATAAGGATTAAAATATGTGAAAATGATGATATAATCATGATATTAATTGCATATTTTTCATTAAAAAAATTAATATATCATTATATTTGTTACGATTTCACTCACTGAAAGATGATAACGTCGTTTGTGTAAAAGTGGACTACCACTGTCAGGAAGCGATGTGACTCTGTTTTCATCAGCACACCACATGGATGACTTTTATAAGTATATTTGGAGAAATAATATATTATTTATTATACTATTATATTTCTTAAAATACAATGTATTAATTACCTTATTTCTATAATGATCATTTTAAAATGGCAACATTATCCATCCATACTTATCGCCAACCATCTCTATGATTGTAATGTACATCATTTATGAAAATCATGTTTCATGATTGGTATTAAAATTATAATTTATAAGGAAATAATATAATTATGTCATTATTTTCATTATGGATATTATGGAACAATGATCAAGGTAAGAGGACCTAAAAAATCAAAATATATATGAAAAATAGTCAATATTACTTATAACGTGACTTAACATGGAATTGTTAATAAACATGTGATAAAAGGACATAAGTAAATCATATATGTTATGATAAATATAATTTTGTTTCTATAATGTATTTATATTAAACATATATTTATCATAAATTAGGATATAATGTGCAAGAAGGAATTCATAAATTATAGTAAGGGATTTCCATATCACCTTTTTTCTTTAGTGAGACACTTTCTTTATTAACCAAATATTTCTTTTTTGTGATGTATATACGAAAAAATAATGTATTTTATGATTTTTATCAATAAAATTTTCAAAAATTAGAGATCCTTTTGAGGATGTTTTTTTCATAGTGTATAAAATTTATATGTTACCAAATCAGTAATAGATTTGTAACCCAATTTTCATTCATTGAGACATATGGTAATATTATACCCCAATATTCCTTTATGAGGTTTATATACAATCGATTTGGAATTAAATAACCTGAAATATTTATCACCAAAAAAATTTTTGTTTATTTTTCATATATTAAATCATGGGGACTTAGTTTCAAATTTATAAAAGTTGTAAATCTTTTGTGTTACAATCACATCATTTATCGACATTGTTTAGGATTACGTTTCTAATGATGAAATAGTATGATACATATCTCAATAAATTCATGATGTTGATTATTATATGTTTATTTAATTAAAATAAATTTATTCTCTTTAGTTTCATCGCTTCATGTACTCAAGAGTTCACAAATAACGTTTGTAAAAGAAATGTTATTTTCAACAGAAACCCCAAAATCTTCCAATAACCATTTTTTCATTAGATTTTTCCAAAAAATATTCTATAATTTTATAAAATGTTTTCTTAATGAAAATTTTACCAAGTTAATAATATTTTACAAAATTATTTAATAGGAAACATGATGTTATTTTTCAAAACATGCTCATTTGGATTTTGCCAAAAATGTGAAGCAATATTTGTTTTCACGCGTACTTTTTGAATGGAATATCAAAGCTCCAAAAATAATATTTGATTTGATTCTTTTATTATAAAAATTAAATTATATTTAAAAAAGAAACTATATTAAAAATAAATTATGTCGTAGATTTTTTTTAAAGTGAAAAGGTTATTTTCCTCAATAATTATTTTTAATGATTTTATAGAATCTTTTATATATCACCAAGGTTATTTTCAATGAAAAGGAAATTAATTTTTTATATATATTAAAACGTTCTTTTCATAGAGGAAATTTTATTTTCCATATTTATATTTTTTAATTATGATTAAATCATTATTCTCGGGTTTATTTTCAAGGAATTAGATTTAGAAAATATTTTTTGTTTTATAAGGAGAATTTAAAAGAAAATTTATCTTCCTCAAGAAAACATACGAGTAAATTTTATTTAAAAAACATGTTCAATATAAGATAAAATAATTTTTTATTTCTTATGATTTATTGGGGGTATTATACAATGACACCATTGTAATTCATTCTCTGAATGGGTGTTCATGTTGATGATATGTTTTTTGTGAAACACATTTCTCTTCCATGGATTATACCATGCTTAAATGCTTATCACACACACTTATATTTTCATCGGTTATGATTTGATGAAATGATGAAATGATTATGAAAACTATTTATTTTAAAAATTATATGTTAAGATGAAATTTATATGAAAACAATGTAATTTCATAGGTTCATATGTGATCTATATTTTATGATCTTATGACAGGTGCATTAATGATTTTTAAAATGCAATTGTGGATACATTATAACCATGAAAGGCGGTTACATTATAATGAAGGCTGGTGGTTGTGTTATAAACAATAATTTGTGTAACAAATATCTCCCTCCAATTCTTTGATTATATATTTATATCTCACATGATTGAAATAACTAGAAAATGGTGTGAACCTAGCTTTTCAAGGGAATTTTTCCACCATGATGGTATTGGTAGTGAAACATGACTACTATGATGGTTTGGGGAGGGAAACCATTCTAATACAAGAAGCGGTATTCCACTGGGGATGGTGTTGTGTCCCACTTAGGAGGTGAATCCACCTTTTTAATTCCCTGATATATTTTGGAAAAGATCATTGATTACATAAGAAATGATTTTATATGATTATGTGTATTCCAAAATTACATGTATTATTAGAATGTTATTATCTCATAACTAATGTTATTTTATTACACTATGATTCGTGTATTATGACCTTTTAATCATTATGTCATGAATCCAGACATTTTTCTTTGACATATAGTGTATGGTTTTCATATTTCATTCTCATGTTCTCGTACCCTTACACTCCTGTGATGGTTATGTATTTCTCTTGTTCCCCCTTTCTAAGCATCTAACCTAATCATTTATGTTGTTTATTATGACTAGGTTATGAATAAAGGTTTTATGTAGGGTATAAAGTGTACTAAATATGAATATATTTGTGGGAAATATTTAAACTATTTCACTAGATAAGAATATTTTGTAGCTAGTATCCAAACACACTAAACTATTAGGGTTCTTAGGGGTTTGTAAGTTTATTGTATTAAATATTAATCTAAAAATATATAATATATGTTTAAAAATACATGGTTTCTATAGTTATAATCATAGTAATTTGTTTAATTAAAATCTTAAAATTTGGATGGTAAAACATTAGCGAGATCCAAAGGGATATTTCACTGGACATGTCATGGGATAAATCTAAGGATAATTCTAATGATTAGTCAATGTATAAGAAAATGCCCTGGAATTTTGGAAAATGACAGATAAATTAATCTATACAAAATTACATCCAAAAAGTGGATATGTCTTTCTAATAAAGGTACCAAGGATTAATAACTCTAAAAAGGGTGTATTGAGCTAGACATGATCTGCACCTCGTTCGCAACATTATGACTTGATAAACACTTGGTCTTACACTCACAAGGGATATGATTTTTAAATTAACAAAATAGGTACGAATTATCATGATTTATTTAAATATATTATGACTATAAATGACATAGTAAAAACCTTATTTCTAATATATTGAAAATAAAGGATCATTATTTAAAATTCATATAAGTTATTTTCCATGATTATGTAGAATTATACTATGATTAGTGTTTCTCACACTAGGAATTTAGTTTTAATAGATGGATTTAACCCTAATTAACCATGTTAATTCCACGTAATATAGACAATGAAATGATTTTCCACCTGAGCAACAAAAAATCATGAAATATGGAATGAAATATATTGTTTCTAGGCTCACAAAACTTTTTCAAGGTATGATTCATAATGAACATCCAAATGAGAAAATGAGGAGACATAATTTTTTTGAGTCCTTGATGAGGCAACATCATTCCTCTTTTAGTGGATCCACTGATATATTAATCACTGAGAAATGGATCAGTACCACCAAAAAGGTATTTTCCATTATCCAGTGTTCAGAGCATGAAAAATTCATTTCAGATGTATATCATTGGGATGGTGTAATAGATCAATGGTGGAACCTTGTTAAGAATATAAATCAATATGAGGTAGTTGAATCCATGGAATGGGATGAGTTTAAGAAGATATGATTCAGTAAGTATATAACTCATATTCAATGAATAAGGATAGTGAAATAATTTCTTGAGATTTAGAAGAAATATAGAAAATCTATTAATACCTATGAAGCTTATTTTATAATACTCACATGGTACAGTTCAGGTTTAATTATCAGTCCTTGAAGAAATATTGATTGATTCATTAGTGGATTAATGAAAATTTATTGAATGTAATTAGCTATAAGAGGCTTTAGTATCAATGAAGAAGTAATTTTTTGTACGCTAAAAATATAAATGGAAATAAAATATTACAACCATTACTATTCTTCTGATAAGAAATGAAAGATAATTTTTCATTGAAAAAATCATATAGTAGAATGAAATTTTAGTCACCTAAATTCATAAAATGTGGGAATAAGCACTTAGGTGAATCCCTAAATGGAACACAGGGATTTTACAAGTTTTGGAAGTGTAGAAATTGAGAAAAAGAATGTAAAAGTGATGTGTGGAGGAAAATAAATGAAATTAATGGAGGTAGATCAAAATAATTCTCACCCACACTCCAGCTTTTCATGTGAAAATATTTTGGGCATTACGAAAATCAATGCCCCAATATAACAGATAATGTGGTTGATAAGGCACAAAAACCTCTGAAAATAAAGGACTAAGGGATATCTTATACACTCATAGTGGAAGATTTGAATCATGATAATTAAGACATTGTTTTACTTTCTTACATAGTTTGGAATTTCATTATTGATTTTCTATGAATGAGCCCTTTGGAAATATAATTGTTTTTTTAGTGAAATATATGGTGATTCTATCCCCCCATATATATTGTAGAATAAACAAATCACATTAAATATTATTTTGGATCAATAATGAACCCAAATAAAGGTATATTTAACTTTTTGACGTTTATATGTCTCCATATAAGATCAATTCAAGGGTTATGGATAAAAAATTGTTTTCATGTTTAAGGACGATCAGAAGTTAAAATTCATTGACACCTATTTTTTAGGTTCCATGTGATAAAATATTATCATGATTAAGTATATTTTAAGAGATATTTTGGTAATACAACGCTTTGGGTTATGTATGATTTATTGAAAATTTTATTTTAGGAAGAATGCATTTACACATTATGGACATATAGATAATGAAACCAGTAAACATTAGTGTTTGCCTTTTCATTAATATTGAGTTAATTATGGGTTGTAATAGATCAACTAAAATAGTCACCACACTTCGTAGCTATCAGAGAAGATTTTACATGGGATCCGACTTTCAGAATATCCATTAAGAAAGTTGTAAGGTCGAAGGGGTACTACATTCAATTGTATCTAACCATGATCTGATGTTTACCTCTATGATCTGGAATTTTTTTTAAGAATATATTGATATATAGTTTTTTTATCATCAGGTATTATCCTTAGATATATGGCCAATCATAGAGAACAATTCAAACTATAGAAGATAAGTTAATATCAAGTTCTACAAATTTTTAATGTGGTTAGAATCATTAATTTCTTGATTCTGAGTTTTCATGCAACAATATATTTCACTTGATATTTTAGAGGGTTCTTTATGAAGGTATTTATGGAAAGAAGTGTAGAACTCAAACATAATAGAATGAAATTTTATAAATAAATCTATTGGGACTTGAACATGGTGATAAAATACAATAGAAGGTTAGATCCATTCAATGACATATAACAACCTCACAAAGTTGATAGAAAAGTTATGATAATAATATTAGATGTATTCTATAATTTGAATTTGGTAACAATCCATTTATACATATCCCCCTTTATAAAAAAGATGGTATAATTATTCCCTAGTTATATCAGTCCCATTAAAACACATTATCATGTCAAGATAGTATCTTATCATTTATCACATCCAATAAACCTCGTATAGGTTGAAAATGAGTTCTATATATCACTATTGAGGATGTATATACCTGATACATTACATGTACTAAACACATAGGTCGTACCACTATAACATGTTATTTTTTAGGAGGAATAAATAGAAGAGATTCTGGATCACATAGATAAAGGTATAAAAAAACTAGAACAGTCATCGAGTAAGTGTCTTTCAAGAATCAACCTACTTGAGGAGTATATATGGGAACTATGTGGTATAATGAGGAAAACTTATCCCCATTTTATTTGTTTCCAAAGTGAAAAATTTTGAGATAGAAATTGTTTTAATGGGGGAATAATGTAACACCCCAAGATTTTGTGAAATATAATCATTTCAAATCAATTAAATACTTTCCATATTTCTCATTATAAGAAATATTTATTTTATCTTTCTTTCACACAACAAGTTATTTTTACAATAAAAAAATTGGGCCATCTTTCATTACATACAACACTGAGTTTTAAAAAATTGTGAATTTAATAGAAATAAAAAGTTTTTATATATAATTTATAATTCTTTTATATAAAGGAAACTTTTTGATAAAAAATTACTATTTTTGGTAATTTATGTATATGTTTTGAAGATACAATTTTCTAAGAAAAATGTTTTTATTTAATTTTGTGAACACTAATAAAATTAATTAATAACATTTTTATAATATTAATTTGATAAAATAAAAATAAATTTTTAAATCATCATGTAAAAATTATGTTAGGTTCAATATTTGGGTTTTTTCTGAAAGGATTAAGTTTTTTCATATATGGTGAAAAATATTGAATTTTAATTGAAATATACCAATTTTTAAATTTATTTATAAATAAAATTATTTTCTAAATTAATTTCATGGTAAATGTTTATGTATTATACACCCCTTAATAATATTTAAGTCATTTTAATCAATTATTTAATTTATCTATAAAAACGAAGTAAAATTTTGATTTTTTTCCTATTAGAAACCTGATTTATGATCATTTCAACGATATTAACTTTATATTAAAATTTACCACATAATTTAATTGAATTTGAAAAAATGGATACCATATTTGGAATATTAATAATTGATATTATCTAATAATATCACCATAATTGTTTTACCCAAATTAATAGTAAATATAGTAAAAAAAATTAGCATGGTCTAGGAAAAAATGGATTTACTAGTGGGGTTAATCTAAAAATAAAAGGGTTAAAATAACCAAAAAACATATATATAATCTATTGGATTGAAAAATTTCAACCATATAATTTCTAAGTTTTTATGTTTTTTTTCAGTTTTGAGCCTTGTGTTATGTGAAAAATGTTGGTATACCTCATCCATTTTAGAAAATTACAAGTGTAGCACTCACCTCACTTATAAAAGGAGACCCTTATCCTCTATTTGTCATACTGTAAAAAATTATATTTTTATAAAATACCATATAAAATAAATTCCCAACATCTTTAATGATGTCCTAGAATTATTATTTTATGAATAAAGAAAACCTAGGATGGGATTTGGGGAAAACCTAAGGAGATTAACCAATGAAAATGTTACGTACTTCCCTGAGATTTTTTATTTTACTTTTCAACCACCTAGAAGATTTATTATTAGATTTTAATGATATAATAAAATCATTATATTTCATATACAAAGATTTTTCATGTTAATATAATGATATATAAATATGTCTACATATATAAAATTGATTATTAAAACATCATTCATGTGTAAGATGGACTACAGTCTAATGAACCGATGTCATTCATTTTTTCATTACCACATATCAATGTCAAATATGATGATGGATTAAAGTATATATAAGATATTTATAACATAATTATATCTATGTAGTTATAATATTATATAAAACGTTTTTACATTCCATTCCATTTGGGGATATGATAACATTGCTTTGGTCTACGGAGGACTACTTCCATACAATGTGAGGTGATTCATTTTCACTAACATATTACATGGAAGATAATAAGGATAAACTTACATTATACACATGAAATAATTATTATATTAATGGAATAACTATTTTTATGACTTGATAACATATCTTTTTCTTTCACACATTTTCACTCATGGAAAGATGATAAAACCGGTCATGTATGTGTGGAATACCACTATTAGGAAGTGATGTGACTCTATTTTACTCAACACACCACAAGGATGATAAGTATAAATAATTCTAATGAAATAATATTGTAATAATTATTCAATTATAATTATTAAAATATAATATATTCCTTACCACTTTTCCATAATGATCATTGATAAATGGAAATGTTGCTCATGTGTGCATACAACCTACCATCTTCCTGATTGTAACATACTTCATTTATCAAAACAATTATTCATGAATGGTATTAAAAGAATAATTGATGTATAAATATGATAATTATTTAATTATTATTATTATATATAATATGGAACCCTGATCAATATAAGATGAACGAAAATAAAAAATGAGATCTTATACTAAAAAATGGTTATTAGCCAAAATGCTACTTCAAAACATAGTTGATTATAAATGGAGAACAAATGTACATAAGTAAATAATATATGTTATGATATATATGTCTGTGGTAACTTAATAAATGTAAAATTAACTTCTATTAATTATATGATAACTTTGAATGTGTGTGGAATAATTCAACACTTAAGGTAAAGGATTTCCAAATCGCTTATTTACATATGTAATACATATTCTATAATCAAAACCTATTTATTTTGTGTATTTTTTTATAATAAACCTGAAATTATATTATGATACTTATCCCTAGAATTTATGGGATTTAAATAAATATTTTAGGATCACACATTCATCGGGTTTACAGTTCAAAAAATACCAAATCGGGGTGAGATTTTTGTCGCTATTTTTTTTCTTGAGACATATAGTTATGTTATGCCCTGGTCTTCTTTTACGAGGAGTATATACAGCCCATTTTCAAGTAACATCATGAAATTGTTTTTTTTTCATTTTATTTTACTTTTCTGTTAATTAAATTCTTTATGGGGTATTGTGTTTCAAATTTACCAATGTGGTAAATGTATTATATCACAATCTGATCATTTATCGGGAATATTCATGACAATGTTTCTCAAAATCAAATATAGTGATTTATCTATCTAGAAAATAATTATTTTTCTTATCTAATGGCTATTTTATGAGAATAAATGTTTTCTATTCAATTTAATCTCTACATGTACTAATGAGTTTATAAATAAATATTTTATGGAAAATATTCTATTCAATTTATGTACCTTTTTCTTCAAAAACCATATTTTCTAAAAAAATATAATATTTTTTCATTTTATCAAATGGTTTATTAAATAAATTTTATACCATGATTGATTTTTTATTAAATTATTTTTGCGTAGAATCCTCATGTCATTTTCCAAAAAATACAATTGTGGATTTTACATAAAATGGGAAATAAATCTTTGTATTAACTTGTACGAAATGAATGAAATTTCCCTACTTTAAGGGAACTAATTTTTAAAATTATATTATAATATTTCAAGGTTATTTTGAAAAGAATAATTTTTAAAAAAATTAATGTTTCAAAATGTTATTTTAAATGTGAAATGGTTATTTTACTTATGAAAATTTTTAAATGATTTTTAAATAATAAATTATATGTTTTCAAGGTTATTTTCATATAAAAGGATTTTGAAAATGATTTATGTTTTATAAAGTTATTTTTAATAGAGAAATGTTGTTTTTCTCATGATATGTTCAAATTAATTTTAAATATTCCTTTGTATGTTTTCATGTTTATTTTCAAAGAAATATATTTCAAAAATATTTCTTAAAAAAGTGATTTCATAGAAAATCTGTCTTCCATAAAAAACATTCTATGTTATTAACATTTAAAAATAATTTTCATCTAGGAGGAAATCATTTATTTTTTACTATTATTTACTAGAGATATTATATAAGAGTTTTATTCTCACTCTCTCGTTAATTGGTGAATTCTTGTGATGATAATATTATTATAAAACCCATTTCTCTTTAATCTGTAATACCATGATAAAATGTTCTTTAAACAATACATTTTTCCAATAGACTATTCTTTTTTGAATAGTTGAAATGATTTTGAAACTAGTTTATTTCCCATAGTAAATGTTATAATGAAATAATTATAAAACCCATTTAATTTCATGGGTTTTGATATGAATAATGATTTATGATCCTTTATTACACATATTTATGAATTTCATTATCTAACAATGATTATATTATAACCAAGGATGGTGGTAATATTATAACCATGGGTAGTGGTTATGTTTTAACCAAATATGAGTAAGGCCAATATCTCCCTATAATGAATTGAGTAATGATTTATATCTCCTGTGATAGAAAAGACTAAAATATGGAGTGAACCTAGTTCATTAAGGATCATTGTCTGTGTGTGGGCCTTATTAGTGAACCATGACAACTATAATGGAATGGAGAGTGAACACATTCTAATATGAGGAAATGGATTCCCCTAGGGATGGTGGTGTATCCTTATTTGGATGTGTAGCTACATATAGAGTGCCATAATAATATTTGGAAATTATCCATGACTAAAAGTAAATGATAACATTTGCTTATGTGTATGCCAAAATTCTATTTCTTATACCAATGTTATTCTCTCATGACTTAAGTTCCTTGATTTACTCATTATTCATATCTTATAAAATTCCATACCTTAGATCATGACTGAAGTTTTTTATCTTTTATATGAAGGGTATGGTTTTTGTATGGTATTCTAAAATTATCATACCCTTATATTTAGGTTATTTTACATATTTCCCTTTTTTACCCTTATCGAGCATTAGATCTCAAAATTTCTTTTGTTTTCTTTCCACATATTATAAATAAAGGTTTAGGTAGGGTATATCTAAGAGGATTATCAAATGGGAAGATATTTGTAAGAAACATTGATATCATTCACATTATAAGAATAATTTCTACCTTGTCTCTAAATACTCTAAACTAATATGTTTCTAAGAAATGTTTTTTGTGAAATTTATTTAATGTTCATATAAAAATATTTATTATCTATGTATGAAAATATCGTGGAACAATAGTATTATAACCTGTAAAATTAGTTAGTTAGAGGTTAAAAGTATAAATTAATAACATTTTCATGAAAGGTTTCCTAGAAATAATCATTAAAAAGAAGAAAAAAGTGTGCTTTATTAAAATATATGAAGTAAGATTGAACGACTCACTTCAACTGACCCTATTCAACACCTGATACTCAATGTTCCATATGAGGTGAATCTATTAATAACTATTCCCAATCAATTAATCCCATGAATATATGAGAAATTTGGATATAATAAGTTAATTTTTCCAAATATTTTAATCTCTTTGATCTCTCATGAACCCCCATGGGTTTATGGAAATTACTTAATGATATTTATCATTAAATGAAACTCAAGGAAATTACAAATCTATCATTAACATTTTGATGGAAACAAGATTAAGATCATTATAATTGTATAACAATTCCTCCCACCTATGAGGGATTATAGTTTCCCTTGAACCCATGTTCATAACATGAGGATCCCAATCCATCAAAATTCTTTACACACCTTCTTCAAAAAAGACGAATGAATAATTTGATGAAGTGATATTTTACTAGATAGATTGCATAAAAGATGAAAAGAATGGGAGAGATTCCACCCATATTACAGACTCTCTTTTTAATGTTGGTTATATTACCCAACATGGATTCTCCGCTATATCTTTAAGTGAATACAAATAGCTAGAAAAAAGTGTTAATATCTCTTTGATGTTTCTCAGAAATCTCAACTACACTACTTCTATGATTGGTTAGACCTCCCCCAACTAAAAACACCTTATATTTATTTAGAAACCCTAGTTATAAATTTCATCTATAATGATGATCCAGTAACAAAATAACCATCAACCTAGTTAATGGTAGTATACCTTCACAATACTATATGATTAGGGTTTTCTATGTACAATTCTTCAATGTCTTAAATAGTTACATGCAATAGGTATTTTTTCCTTGAAACACTTCTTATATATTGAATTATATGATTTTCTCAATCATTTAATTCTTAGGTGTTTATCTTTCAAAAAATACTATCTTTGGGTTTGTTAAATTATTTGATACATATACGTATTGGGATTTTTAAAAACAATCTTATACAAAGGACACATGATTTCTCAAAATTTTCATCAACTTTCATTATCACCAACATCAAAACATTTTTGTACAAGAAAAACCAATATTGTGCTTTTATAACTTATTTATTCAAAGATTAAAATGTGTTTTAAATAACACAATTATTTTTCTCATTTTAAATATGAATCCCTATAAGGTGTTTGGTATTATATTACCTCATTTTGAATACTCAAAAAATTGAGGTTATTCTTCACAAAGATCAATTGAAATACCCATGTTTTTTGGTTTTCTTTATTAATTCACAGCATATGAAATCATAACAAGAAGCATGTTCATCATATTTAAATACAAAAATAGATTGAGTTTTCATTATATTCCATGTATATGAATAAATAATATGTCTCATCTCTGGAAATTGAACATTATTTAATATTTCTAAAATCCTTGGGATAATACATTTTAATAAAACTATATTATATTTCTCAAAACATTTTGGCCAAATTGTTTCTTCACACTACTTATTATTTCTAAAATACCAGTGTATTCCCATTTTATTGTGTGACCTCATTGTAATGCATTAATACTCAATAGAATGATCATGAATTAGCACCTCACATCATAAAACTTAATATATGGGGAAAACAATCTTTCTACCCATTATTTCGATTCAAATGCAATGTATACATGGTAGAATTTAAATATCTTATTAATTATCAAATAAATATCTCATATATATATATATAATTATGAATGATATCAAATGATATATATAAAATATCCTTTAATTAATCAACTCTATGTTTATGTGGGATAACCCAATATATAAAATAAGATAGATATTACCAATTGTTTATGAGCTATCTATAAAACAGTCACATGTAATAATATATTAAAAAAATTCTAAATAATCATGATAGGTACTATTAATATAAAGAATACCTGATATTTTGAACACTTTAACAAATCATCAGAATGTTTATGTTTACAAGAATAAGTCCTAATTTGTCTCAAATTTTCATTAACCAAGAACTCAATCATAAAAATTTGTTAATGCATTATGAATAAGGGATGAGAGTGGGGTTATAATAAATTTTTTATCATTTAATCACCCCTCAAGGTATTTACACATATTATTTATCACAATGTGTTTCAAACAATGAAATACCATGAAATAACTCATCAACATTGTTGTTTAGAAGTGAAAACCTCTACCTATATATTTAATTCAATGAATGTTACTACAAAACATATAAAATAATATTGCTTAAATATAAACCTCACAATGATTTTAGAAGAAACACTAGGTAGAGAATTTATTCTTAACATTTAAATATAAAAGTTTCCATTAATAGGAATGTTTTCTTATTTATTTATTTTCACACTTTTTTATAATTTTTTCTTATCTTCATATATTTTCAACTCTTTATTGTGGATTTATATTAATTTAATTAAATAACATGTTTTTATTACAATAGTAGAAGTTTTTTAAAGGCTTATAAGAACACTAAGGAAAACCCTGGAAATGTGAATATTCAAGGATGATTCTAGATCAGTTCAGATTTTTATTATTATCATCCTTTTGAAAAATGAGCCTCACTTTAGATAGGTTATTCTAGGCTCCTTAAAATATTACTCCCTTCTTTTAATTTGAAATATTTTATCTAGGTTATCATTGAATAACCTTGTATATAGTTGTTTTTGGGACCATCATGATAAGAATATCCATTACATTATCCACCAATATTAATACTTGACGAATCAGATCATTTATTTACATGAAATTTTTTATCCAATGATAAAAATTTATGATGAATGATAATTTTGTTTACTAAATAAATTTGTATTTTAAATACTAAGTTGTTTCTTCTTATTCTTTCAAAATTAAGGTTTCTAAAGACTCTATTCATCCTCATCTGATTAAGAATATTAAAACATTTTTTAATGAAAATAATCTGAAAAAGGTAACATTGTATTAAAATTCCATAAATTTTGTGATTTCTAATGTTCCCCCTTTTATTTTAATTTTTGAAACATTTTAGAAGGATATGACCATATTATTGAATTCATATTCCCCTTATTCATCTTCAGAATTTCTGGATTCACCAAATTATTATCCATTAATTTTTCCTTTTCTTAATTCTTCAAATTCTATCTCAAATTTTTCTTTCTTATTGAAAACACTAATTTTCCTAATCTCATAAGATATGAATTTTTTGTGTAAATATTCAAGGTACTAATCCTATGTTTCTTATATGGATGATATGTTTGAATCAAAATAGTCTATGAAATTCCTTGTCATAAATTTAAAATTATGGAATCTTCTAGATTTTTACTAAATTCCCAGATGTTTCTCCCAACCACATTTACTTGGTCAATGTATTCATCTATATTTACTTCATCAAAAATATATATATCAAAAAATTTATAACAAAAAAATTTAGTCATGGATTATTTAAAATTGAAAATTCCTCTATTTCTCTCCCATATTTTAAGAGATGTTTAGAGAACCATTACCTTGGTATAGAAAATTTACGACAAGGAAATTAGGGTGAAATATTATGATTTCCATCAACATAAAAAATCCTATTATAAACATGAGTTATTGTAAAATCCTTAGTAATAGATGAAAAAACCACTGTGTCTGTATCTCTTAATTCATGGTCAAGTAAAAATGGGTAGGGTAAGAACATATTTCACTAAATATTATAATTTAATCCATTGAATGGCAAAAATACTCATTTATTTAGAATATTGGGATCCTATATCTGAATATAATGATATTTTTGATCTAAAGAGAAAGTTATCTCATAAAAATTGAAGTGCCTAGGATAGGTAGATCGACGAGAGGTAGAGAGGGTGAATCAGTGATTTATTTTTAAATTTTATAAATTATATTTCTTTCTAATTCAACCAGATGAAAATTTAAAGGTTCTTAATCGACTTAATGTGAAATCTTAATCTCACTTAATTTTTAGTTGTAACATAAGAGATTGACGTAAAAAATATTTTCATGGTTCAGTATAAAATTATACTCCTTTACATGTTTGTTAGAAAACCCAACATGGATTATCCTCTATATTCTCCAAGGGAATCTAACTGGTCTGATACCAAAGTAATAGTCACATAGAATTTTATTAGACACCCCAACTGCTTCTCATAAATTATTAGTTCGACCCCCAATCACATTCCTCAATTAGCATGTTAAACACCCAATCTATATGATTATTCTTCAATGTTGATCCAGTGAAATAAAGATATTCAACCTCATAGATGAAATTATTCATCTAAGAGTCTAATGGATTTGGTTTTATGATGTAAAATTATTTATGGTCCTAAAAAGCTGCATGAAGTAGAAATGTTTTCCTTGAAATTGTTTTAAATTTTTTGATAATCTAAATATATCATTCTTTGAATACCTAGGTCTATCTCATTCACGACTTCATATAATTTGATCTCATTATTTAATTGATACGAAAATTCATGGGGAGTGTAAATTTTTTTCATAATGGATACAAGATCTCTCATTAAATTTACTTAACTGTTTATTCACTTGTATACATATATTTATCAAAAAATATTTTTTTTTAATTTGATATCTTATTTATTCAATGATATAAATATTTTATAAACTAGATATTTATATTATTAAAATTATATATTATTACATTAGCTATTGGGTTACATATTTAGTCAGTTTAAATATCAAGTAATATGTCATTCTTCTTTAGAAAAATCATTTGACATACACAAAAGTTTTTCACTTTATTTATTTGTTCACATGACACAACATCATGCCTTGGATGGTGGAATTAATATTTAAATATATAAATATATTAGTTTCTCAAAATTAATCATGTAGATACGTAGATATTTTGACACATATCCATTATTTTATCATCATTTAAAATGACTATATATCTTGGGCTCCTTCATTTTACTATAGTTCATTTAAAAATTTAAAAATATTTGGCCAACATTTTTTCACATGAAATCATCATTCTCAATATACCCAAGGCGTCAAATTTTATCTTGCAATCTCATTATCATTATTTCATACATAGAAAAATGACCGTGCATAAAATATCATGCATTTATCAAATTTTTATTCTATTTCATGATATTACTTCATTTAAGGAGACATGTAACATCATTTTATTTTATTTATGAATGGTAGATACTGTTACATGAGCATAAACTTCCCTTTTGTGAAAAGGTACACTTATAAAGCCTCACATGCACCTTTATTTTGGTCCCCAAGATACCTTTAAGAAAGATACCCCTACCCTTATGGGGATGAGGATTTACACTTATGTAGTGCAACATCAACTCTATTTACCCTTACACAGGTAATGTTCCTCCTTTATTTAGGTAATAAATTAAATGTATATAACCTCAATGTAGCTTTATATAGCACCGTGATTTTATAATTTCAATTACACGAAGCATTAGTAACCATTACATTGTGCTCAATTACTCTTATGTAGGTAGTGTAAGTCACACATTACCCTTATATAACTCATCATTCACCTTTACACAGAACAAAAGTTCATTGTACCCTTAGTTGTAGGAATATGCTACTACCTTCAAACAAGTAAGGTAATTCCCAATTTTACATTTTGTAGAAAACTAATTTAACTCAAAATCACATAAGTACATTCCTAATCAATCCCCAGAACTTCTATATTACATCAAACGCAGTAGATAGTGTTTCTACATCTAAAAAACCTTTTATTTATTTTCCTTTATGAATGAATCATCAATCATAGCATTCAAAACACAACTACGAAACACCCTTTTAATAGTACTGGCATTTATCAATGTTAGGAAAATGTGTTGATAATGTCCATCTTTATCAGTACTAAAATAAGAACTAATAAAGGGGTCCCTTTATTAGCTCTTATTTTAGTGCTCAAAAAGTTTACCCTTTATCAAAACATTATTTTTAGCACTAATAAAGGATACACATTATCAGTTCTTTTTTAGCACAGATAAAGATCCAGAGTAAGAATTAATAATTAAAAAAGAAAATAATTTTTTTAACAATTTACTTAATTAAATAACAATTGTTAATAATGAATAAATTTAAAAAAAATTATATAATTTTAAATATCATTAAATAATATATATTAAAGATATAGATACATACATTGAATAAAATGAAATAATTAAAAAAATTTATAATGTACAATTAGTTAATTAAGAACAAAATTGAACATTTTTTATTTAAATAATCATTGATAAAAGTGAATAAATTCAACATACATATATATAGACTATAAATATTGATAAACAGTATAATATATATATATAATGTATAACTTATAAATAATTAAACAAAAAATTAAAAATGAATAAATTTAAAAATTATATAAAAATTTATTAATGAAATAGTTAGTAATAAAAATGAATAAGTATAATAAATATATTATATTAATTGTATATCGTAAAAGAAAAAATATATTAAATATAAATTTATTTTAAATGAATATAATTTTAATTGAAAAAATATTAATGTATTAATCATTTTTAATATTATATGATTTTTAAATTTAAAATATATCAAATGTCATGTGTTGCACTAATTTTAGAACATTTATAAATGTAATTAATGAATTTTTATATACAAACTCACACCCAAATATATTTACACAAAATATGGAAACACATATACCTAATATTTATACAATTTATTCATATTTTATTTTGTAATAGAATTTCATTATATGATGATACATTTAATATATCATGTTTTTAATCGATCAATTTTATTTATATGTTTTTAATACTAATACACGGAGGCTATTCATTTCTTATATTTTTTGTTTTTTTATTTTATTTTTGAATATTATTATTTTATACTATATATTTATATATATATTTCTTATGTTTTAGTATTTTTCAATATATATTCATCCACCTAAATGTATGTATCCATATTTTTTAGTAATTAATTTTTAGTTAATAAATCATTTCTATATTTTAAATATTTTAAATTTTTACTCATATTGATGTATTTAATTTCACTAATTATTAAAATGAATGTATTTGAGATTATATATCCACTAATATAGTTAAAAATATATTTTGGAAAAAATATTTATAAATATATAAATTTAAATTTAAATTTTATATATTCATAAATTTATATATCAATAATTATTAGGAATAAATTATTTTTTCTTTTATGTAAGTACTTATATAATTATAAATAAATAATTATTAATATCTAAATTATTATAAAATAGCAATAAATTTATTTAAATAATTATAATAGTAAATCTTTTATTAGTGCTAAAGTTTTATCGATGATAAAAGGAACATTTATTAGTGTATTTTTAGTAGTGATAAAGATGGATCTTTATCCACACTAAAAAGGAATTGTTGAAAGAAATATTTATGACTGCTAAAACATTAGCACTGATAAACTTGTTTTTATCAGTTCTAAAAGAGAACTGAAATATATCCATTTTATTAGAACTTAACAATTTATCACAGATAAAATCTATCTTTATCAGCCCTTTTCTAGAAGTTCTCTTAAATGTACCCCCAATCTATTTATAAGAAGCCAAACCATGTCCTAGTCACTCACGATTATCAAGCTCTCATAGAATTCAAATGCTACCATAATGAATCCTTTACTTTCACTCAAATTAATATAGGCTAGTATCCAATGTACTTTATTTTCTACTTTTCCCTTATCATTGATTGATTTATTGGATTATGTATTTTCTATTTTTTCACTGTTCTTGACCATGAAAAATCCTACATCTTATCTCTACACCACTAGAAAATAAATAGTGGTGTTATTTCACATTTTTCTTCCATATATAATGCTTTATAGAGTGTGAATGATTTTTTCAGATGATAAGGTCAGTCAAAATATGTGTATGGGTCTGTATGGATATATAAAATACATTTTTCACCACACACTACTACAATAATAATGTTGGATTGATAGAATGATCAAATTTAGTTTAGTTAAAAAATTTAATGGTTAAACCATTTCAAAAAATAAATTACCTATATTTCATAACATTGAAATAAGACTTTAGTGATTGAGAAGTGTGTCTGACATGATGTGCTGATGGGAATTGGGAACTATATTTGGGTATACATGGTCAAAAATGTTACAAAATGGAATCAGAGTTAAACTAGGGATATTGGTATTAATTATATCCAAAAGAATAATATTTCATGACATAATAAGTGATCCATAAATTTTTATGGATATAATAATTATGTTGGATACCGGAGTTTCCATATGATGTCTATATTTTTTGTTTATATTTTCCTTAACCTATCTTCTCGAGTCTCATGCCTCTTATTTAGGAATTGATAGGTAGGAATCATTAAGAATATATAAAATATCATGTTCTTAGGGGCCTTTTTTTCATAGAATCAATTATAAACATATATTGATATAGACATGAATAATAAATAAACAGTGCATTCTTATTTACATATTAGTGATGATTAAGATAATATAACTTCTTAATTTATTGAGGTTATTTGTAACCCCCTTTATTTATAATATTAGTTCTTTGTTTCATATTTATATTTAAAATAAATCTTGTAACATCTTTTAAACTATATATAACTTATTAAAAGGCTTACTAAAAAGGGAATGAATGAGATAGAGAGAAGAGGTTTCATCATTCATATATATTATTTTGTGTCTATTTTTGAAACATTATTGTTTTTTATAAGAGGAAAATTATGTGAATATATACATTAATATAGAATATATCCCCACGTTAACCCCTATATCTACACATGATAGAGCTAATGAACATCCTCCATATACTAGAATATATATTGATCCTCATGTCCTAGAGGTGATTGTAGATCTAATTAAATCTATATGGTATAATTTTCAATAACAGAATATATAGTATCAATGGTTCTTCTACAATTTTATGGTAATATATCATAATAGTCAATTTTTTATTGCATTTAATATATTCATTTCATTTATAAGTGTAAATAAATCTAGATCAATACTTACAAGAAGCTAAAATATGCACCCTTTAAAGGGATGTATGTTGTTGGAGGGATGTTAGGGTGGATTAAAAAATATCCAAATTTTGCAGGCAAGGAAGCCTTCAGTAGAAAAATTTGATGTTTAATGTATGTGGGGTTTTATTAATATATTCAAGACCATTATAGTGGAGTTATTCCAATTTATCTTGAATTAAGGATGCTTTTTGAGTGATTCAATCAGTGTATGTTCCTAGGACGCATTAGTCATGATTACCTTTTTGAAGTCAATCATTTATACCGATGTGGTTAGTTTGGGGACCTCCAATGGTTCTTCTATAGTGATAGAAAAAATCCTAGTATATTATATTCTTTTTTATGGTAGTTGTACATAAAAGATTCATATTTTCCACTTATGAGTATCATATATTTCCTTTGGGATTTGGTTTAGAACTTATTCATAATGTTATTAACATCAATATTCTCATTAAGTATACATATGGAAAATGAGTAATCAGTGTCAATTTTATAGAATTGTGGTAGGGACATGTGGGTATATCGTTGTGAAAGTAAAGTGAATGTTTCCTCAATATTGATTATTATTCATAAACCAAGATATTATGGATGTAATATTTTCTATATTTTTAAATTGATATATTATAATTGGTATATATAGTCATTTAAAATATTTTTTATCATTATTATGATGTATTTTGATTTTATTTTTCAAATGAGAACACATTGAACTGTATCTCCATCCACAGTTGTGAAAGAAGCATACAACACCTAATATTCATAAGAAACATAAATAACATTGTAGAAAAAATTACCACATTTTACACAAATAAGGTTGTGTAAAGAAGGATTCATGTTATAAATATTGATACGCAATATAATACACTCCATTAATAAAAGTTCACAATTTTACGCATCTATGATGAAAATTTTTATTGTCTTGATCATAGATATAATAATTCAATAATATAGCATAACTAACCTATAGTTGATTTTTTTCATCCTTCCTTTGATGCTAGATTTCCTTCCATATTTTGAGGATTGATTTCACTCCCTCTTTAAAAATTTCATTCCTCCCATTATTATGGTTCCAAATTTCATTGATGAAATACCTCCGACTTGGATTGAATTCATTAATTTTTATCAAAGCCACTTCTATAGATTTTAATTCCACATTTCGAAACTCATTCAAAAACTCTTTTAGAATTTATTCCTCCTAATTTACTACTTCCCATGAAAACAAAAAATGACACCAAAAAAAAATGAAAAAATAATGAATAATTATTTTGGTTTCTTAATATTCATTTTCTAATATGACTCAATCAGTTATAGTTTACAAAACTTCATAAAAATATAAGTTTCTTTTGAGTAAGGTCACATGGGATCATATTAGAACTATATTGTTAAAAATACTTTGATAAGAATACTACAATGATGAGTGACCACATGAAAATACTCATGTTTCACATTTTCTTATGAAAAAAATTCCAATCATGCATTTCTATTCTATCACCCATCACCTTTGATAAATTAAAAAGAGTCCCAAAATTACTCTGAAAGGTATTCCTCAAAAAATTAGTAGAGCTCTTTGGCCCAATTTCATCTTAATTTTCATGAAACATTCTCTTAATATATTGGATAAATGTATGGTTAGAATGCTCTACAGTTTAACTCCCACCAACACCACCACATGTTTATATCTCCTCTAAGCCCTACCAAAAAAAGAAAAAATTTAGAGGGAGTGAAAAAAGATGAAATCAATTAGTTTAGAGATGATAATTCATAATAATTTTTGTCAAAATGTATGTTGAAAACATATTTAATTGATTTTCTTTTATGTTTATTATCTCGTACAAGTCATTAACATCGATAGATATTTTTGTGTGTAAAGCATTAGTGGTAGGATACATATATATTATATTTTATCTCTTTATCAAAGAGAATATTAATGGGGGGAAATAATTTTTTCTAGATGTGCTGACCAGAAAATAATAAAAACGCTGTGAAATCACATATGTGGAGGTAGAGGGTAAAGAATATTTGAAGTTCGTGAGAGATATGGAGGTGGAGGCATAAGAGAATATTGAGGTAGAGACCAAGGTAGAGTAGGATAAGAATTGATGGCTTGAAAAAATATAATTGTTACACAATGAAGTATAATTTCAATCATACCATGATTGTGTTTGAGAACAATTTCTTAAAAGTGAACACAAAACATTTTAGTTAATATAAGAGACATTATGTAATTGTTTTAGTAAAATCATTTAAATAATGTTTTCATCCCTGGTTTATGTGATTTTTTATAGGGTAATAATTCACCTATAAGATCATTCAATGTTGGAAGCTTTAATTTCTCCATTATTTTTTTAAGAAGCATCTGTATAACTCCTATTCATAAAACATGTATATAATAAAACATAATTGTTTGAATAAATATGTGTGTAATAAACCATCAAATTCCGCAAATGTATGAAATAACCATTGGAAGAAAACCAATGTTGATATATCAAAGTCATCTAGTAGGGATGATGTCCAAGTGTCCATTAATAGTTTAAAATTAATTTTCTTAAAACAGAAATGTGTCACTCAATGAAAATAGATAAAAAAATACTTTCATTTTCTTGATAATTTTGTACAATGATTCATAATTTATCTGTGACATGTATGAATTAGTCTCATGTCGAACCCACAAATTATTCCACCTATATAGCTCAAGGGAAATGTTTCCAGTTTAAAATAAAATTTTAGAAAAAAAAGAGTTCGTATACTCAAAACTGAGGAAACACATTATAACTGTTTTAATACATTATGAAAATGATACATCTATCATTTGGTCCAAGTAAGAATATGTTTCACGACACTCAAACACATATTGTGACTGGTATAACTCCATGTGCATCTTTTTATATAAATTTGAGATTAATATTTGTGGGAAAACAACTGAAATACTCAAAACTGAGAAAAATAATTCATATTGTTTTTAAATTTTGTAAAAATCTCCATAATTAATTTTTGATTTGTAGTAATCAGCTATACCTCAGTCTAATTCACAATGTGACTGATATGGCTCAAAATGTCCATTAGCAGTTTAAATTTAACATTTTTATAAAAAACGTTTCACTCAATGAAATATATAAAACACACTCATATTGTCTTTAAAATATTAGAAAATGATTAATAATTCATTTTTTAAGTGTATGAATTAACAACATGTGAATCAGACACCGGATGCCACATGTATGGCTCAAAGTACATGTTTCTTGTTTAAAATCACATTTTAGTATAAAACAAAAGTAGCCTACTAAAAATTGATGAATCATATTGTAATTGTTTTTATACTTTAGTAAAATGTTCCATGAGTCATTTTTGATGTTTATCAATCAGCCTCACCTCAATCTGACACATACTGTGACTTGTATAAATCAAAGAGAATCTTTTTATCCAAAACTCACATTAATTTTAGTGAAAAAACTGACATACTAAAAAAACCCATGAAAATGAATTCAGATAGTTTTTGTACATTAGAAGAATGATACCTATGTCATTTATGACATTTAAGTATATTCCATTACTCAATATGATGTATAGTGTGACTGGTATGACTCTAAGTGGATGTTATCAGTTTAATATTTATATTTTAACCCAAAAGTGTCACTCATTGGAATCCAAGAAAACATGATCGTACTACCTTGATAATTTGGGACAATGATCCATAATTCATTTTTTTACGAATCTCTTTTATATCAAACCCAAAAATGATTCCACCAGTATGGCTCAAAGTGTGTGTTGTAGTTTAGAATGTCCTTTTAGTAAAAAACACAAGCGACTTACTCAAAATTTAGGAAAAACAATCTTATTGTTATTATTCTTTAGTAAAATCATACATGAGTCATTTTTTTGTGTGTATCAATTATCCACACCTCAATACGACACAGAATGTGATGGTATGACTCCAAGTGCCTCTTTTTATTCAAAATTTTCATTATTTTGAGTGAAAAAAATGACATAATAAAATCGAGAAAAATCATTCTGATTGTTTTGGAACATTAGGAGAACAATCTATAATTTATTTGGGACAAGTAGTCATTAAGTGCACCTCAATCTTGTTTGTGGTGAAACCTGTATGACTCCAAGTGTTTGTTATTAGTTAAAATTGACTTTTTATAATAAAAAACTGTCCCTCACTAAAAAAACGAAATAATGAGCATATTGTCTTGATAATTTTTAAAAATTATTAATAGTTAAGTTGTGATGTTTATAAGTCATTCTCATGTCAAACATAAAAACTATTGTAATTTTATAGCTCAATGTGAATCTTTCTAGTTTAAATTGATATTTAGTAAAAAATACAAGTGGGAAACTGAAAACAAAGTAAACACATTCTTATTGTTTTTATAATTTAGTAAAATGATCCATGATTCATTTTGGATTTGTATCAATCATCCAATTATCAATATGATGCACGGTGCGACCGGTATGACTCCATGTGCATTTTTTTATTCAAAATTCACATTAATTTTAGTGAAAACATTGACATAGTAAAAATAGTGAAAACACATTTATATTATTATTTTACATTACAAAAAATGATCCATATGTCATTTGTGATGTGTAGGAATTAGCTGCACCTCAATCTTGGACATGGTGTCAGTGATATGACTCTATGTGTCTGTTCCTATATTAAAATTGACATTTTAATAGAAAATAATTCACTCACTAAAAACTGATAAAATATGGTCATATTTTATTGATAATTTGGGGAAAAAAATCTTAATTTATTTTTATCATTTATAAATTATACTCATGTCAAAACCACAAATGATGGCACCAGTATTTCTCAAAGTGCATGTTTCCAGTTTAAAATGAAATATTTGTAAAAAAGTAGTGGAAATCTAAAAAATTGAGTAAATGGATTTTTATTGTTATAATAATTTAGGGAAATGTTTCATGAGTCATTTGGGACATATAATAATCAGATACACCTCAATCTAATTCACAATGTTACTAGTATGACTCCAAGTGCGATTTTTATTCTAAGTGGACATTAATTTTCATGAAAATAACTAACTTAATCAAAATAAAGAAAATACATTAAAATTATTTTGGTAATTTAGGAAAATTATCCATAGTTAATTTTTTATTTTTAGGAAATAGATTAACATCAATCTAACTCATGGTGTGATGGATATTACTCAATGTGCCTTTTTTTATTGAAAACATATATTAATTTTAATAAAAAAACTACTGAAAAACTCAAATCTATGAAACCACATTAATATTTTTCTGTTACTTTAGTAAAATGTCCCATATTTCAATTTTGAGGGTTAGGAATCGGGCCCATATCAGCTAGACTCACGGTGTAACTTGTATGAATCAAATTATGCCTTTTATTCAAAATTTACATTAATTTTGGTAAAAAATCCAACATACTCTATAATGGCGTTTTTATCTTGTATTCTTGATATAAATATTATTTCATTTAAATTTAGTATTTTCAACTTAACTTTTTAATATATTGTACTATTTATAGTGATGTAGTGTGTTGATACAGCACACTGCACCTATTTCTGGTGATGTAGTGTGTTGTAGCATCACACAATAGTTTCCTCCTTTATCATCACTACTAAATGCACTGAAAAATATTGACTTTATAAATTATTTCTAAAATATCGACAAAGGTATCTTTATCAGAGTTTAAAATATAACTGATAAAGGTAGTTTTATGAGGTTTTTTAAAGAACTGATAAATTTAACTATATTTGTGATTATAAAATAAATGATAAAGGGTAGCTCTATCAGTGCTCTTTAATGCACCAATAAAAGAATATTTATCAGTGCTCATAAAGAGTCTATTTATCATCACTAAATAAAAGCACTGATAAATTGTGTATTTTATTATTGATGATAAAATTATGATGTATCAGCACTTTAATTTTCATGGATAATGCAACTATTTATTAGTACTTGAAAGAGCAGCTGATTTTCACCTATCGACTGGTCAAGGTTTCTGTGCTATTCTAATGTCTATACCAGCACTCGGGTGGAATCCTCAGATATGATACCTTTTAATAGTCAATTGTTTTTAGATGATTGTATTTTGATTGGGGAAGTTTGTTTTATGATCACATGAAATGATTTATTTATTAAGATAAATATAAAGAATTCATAAATATTAGGGTGAGTTCAACATTATGTTTTTAATCTTGTGATATCCTTGATCCTTTTTTTATATTGAATTAAATTAACACCCATGTCACAAGTTGAAGTTGATTGGAATTCCCATGTTTTAAGGCTTGAATAAAAGCAATAAATTAACTAAAGATTACAATCTTAATAATATTGTTTATGTTATTTTATTTATGGTTCCAATAATCCATATAAACCACTCTTTAAACAAAAAAGTCATTAATCCCTGACATGTTAAGTCCAAAATACACAATGTTAATTCAAAGAATATTCATTGAGAAAATGCTCTCAATCGCTTAACATACATAAATTATAACTCACCCCAATGAAAGATTTACTAAGAAATTTAAATGATTAACAATATATTTATAATGATTATGAATATAAATTGATAAGATAATAAAAAGAAAGGGATAAGAAAATAGTGGTGCGTCTAACACACACACAAATGATTATGAGAATTAAAAACAAACTTTCGATTGAATGAGGAAGAAGACAAAGGGAAGGGGGTTTAACATGATTTAAAATAATTTAATAACATTAATATTAAACAATATATGGTGGATGAGAATTACATACATTAAAGGAGAAACTATCATTAAAACAGAAATACAAAAAAACAAATACTTACACAATTACAAATGAAGAACAACACAAAAGTAAATGAAAGGAATCAAGGAGGAATGGTTTATCAAGTAAAAACATGAGTTTGTAAGATCCTACCAAAAATTTATTAGAGACATGGTTGTTCCAACCTATCAACCTTTACTCTGAAAATGCCATCCCTTTTGAAAGGAGATGAGGGGATGTATTTATTGCCCAAAGTGGTGGACTGTTTGCATTCCAAAACTACCCCTCTATTTGGATAGACGGTTTAGAAATACAGATAGCTCAATCTAGAGATATATTATTCTTTAAAGTTTTAGATAATAATGTTGGATGACAAATCTCAAAATTTAGAGGAATTTGGACATATAGATCCAATGTTAGGTCCATTTGATTAAACAATGTTAATTTTTCTATTTCCATCAATACTTTTTTTGGATGAAATGTGAATGGGTTTAGAAAATGGAATATTTCTTCAAATCTGAAATCATTCTTCATGAAATTCATCCATTTATATATCCTATTTCACACTATAAAATTTCATCTTGATTTGATGATTACATCATGAGCCACATCATGAATAGTTTTTGGATTTTAATTTTGTAACAGAATGGTGGGATGGACATCAAAGCATCTGTTGGGCCCCTTGTTCATGTATTTGGACCTTAAAATTTTCATCCAATGTTCTTTTTAATAATAAAAAATATATGGTGGAGTTTCATAAAATTTGGGCTTCAGGAGTTAGACCAATAACTCAATCATCATGGCTGGTCTAGTTCTTCACAGTTTCATTAGGTCTTTTTCTGTGGACATTATGTCCCTCCAAATAGACGATTTGGTGAAATGTTATTGTTAATGAAATGTTTGAATTTGAGTAATTAACCCTAAAAATAGGAATAATAAAATTTTTATAAGTATGGTGAGAGTTACTATTAAAACACTAAAGAGACGTGAATCTGGATGAATTCAAATAGTGCTCTAAAATTATATTTAATATCTAAACATTAATATTTCACAAAAATTATGAACATTTGCTATAAAATACGTAAAGGGAGTATATAAAAAATAATGAAAATATTAATAAAATCAACTCCCCCACACCTAGTCTTGTGCATGTTCTCAAGTGCAACAAATATAAAAACATGAAAAAATCATTTTCACTCATCAACAAATATTAAAATTTTTCCCCAATCAGTGGATGTTTAGATAGTTTCACTCATCCATATTTAATTCCACCACAAGTTGTTATAGAAACAATGTCTAAAAAACAATTCATTTTTTGAAGATCAAATTTAGAAATTAAAAATTGTGACACACAAAACTAACTCCACTAAAGATGAAAAATTTAATTTATAGAGTTAACTCATTCACCAACCAAATGCGAAAATCTTAGATTTTGTAAGATATCTCAGATTCCAATCCCTATCCAAAGTGCATAATAATAAAGAGGTCTTTTGAAGGGGTTTTTTCTGTGGCTTGGGTATGGTAGGAATATAATTTCCAATAGAGAAAAGAAGATGGTTAAAACACTAACATGGAAAAATAAATGCACATTTTTTTTGAAATGAGACATGAAATAAAATGGAAACACATATTAATGAGGGAATTAAAATGTGAAATAAGTCACAAAAGAGGAAATAAATATGAAGGGAATGAAGAGATAGAATATTTACAAAACACAAAACTTCACCCAATGACATAAGAATATAATAGAAGTTTTATTTTTTTGTATTTTTTTTGGAAGTTCAACTTGAATTATATCTCACACTCATTTCCAAACCCATTGTTGATCTCCTCATGTTACTAATTTAAATAGTTATAACAAGATAAATGGTTGAGGAAGAGTGATTTTTGACCCACCCAAGACACAACCCATTCTTATTTTATAATTTTTTTGATATATGTTTCAACACTTTTCAATATCATTTGTACAGGATAAGCATATATAATTTCCAAAACCCCATTGAAGGAAAACCTATACCCTTCACTAAAATGGATGCTTACTCTCAATCATATGATATCACAATCAAAATCAATAAAAGGGAACATGATAAATTAAATCCATTCCCCCACCATTAAATTTTTTTAAAAAAATGATGCAATGAAAATCCATGTTGATATTGGGTGGGTTAAGTTAATGGTCTTGTAATGTGGATAATAAAGAAATGGTTTTCATAGACTCAAAGGTTAATTCAAAAAGAGGATTAATTTATGGTTAATGGGAGGCTATTTGGATATTATAATTCTCATGGGGTTCAACAAATGCCTCTATCATATTAATTCACGACAATGTAGGAAATACAGCTCAATGGTCCACAAACTCAATACTCACAAATGGGTGTGAAAAACACAGATTATGAAAATATGGACGTAGGTGGCCTTGGCATGAAAGAAAATGTTGTTCCTCATCGGTGGGGAAACATATTTTCTAAATAAAAAATTGAGCATTCTATATTTTTTTTGGGTTCTGAAACAATATTCATTATAAAAATTTATGAATAAAGAACAAATGATTTGAGTTTAAACCATTTCTTTTGACTCCCCAAAATGGATGCACCATATTTGAAAATTGGAATGTGAATAAGTATGACTCGTTTGGTTTCTTTTAAATTTTTTTATTTTTTTATTTTTTATAGTGTTTTAAAATTAAACACCCACACAAAAGAGAAAGATTAAATACAAAAAATTTGATGAGGAATTTGGTGAAAAAAATGAGAAAGAAGGAAGAAAAAGAAGAGAGAGAGTGATATAGAGAGAGATAGAGAAAAGAGGATTTAAAGGGAAAGTGGTGCCCCATTGTATGGATTTGGTGGGTTGTCATCTCCATCTAGTGGTGGGTCAACTAAAGAAGTTGGGGATCCAATGGAAGTAGATGTTGTTATAAGATTGGTCATTCTCTCATGGTGATGCCTTAATCGATGTACATTAACTGTGAATGTTCTTTTGGAAGATTGGTCTTGGAAATGCACTTCACCAAATGGGTAAACATGAGAAACAATAAAAGGACCTTCCCAATGAAAATTAATCTTACCATGGTGAATCCAAAATCAAGAGTTGAAAAGTAATACCTTTTCAACTTCAAGGAATACCATTATCAGTATGTTTTTGTCATGGACTACCTTCTCCTTTTCATTGTACAGATTGTAATTCTCATAGGATTCTAGTCGAAGCTTCTCCAATACATCCAATTGCAAGAATATTTCTTCAATAGATTTATCACAATAAAAATTACGGTTTTTCACAACTGAAAATGATTATGCTGGATTTAAACTGGAAAATGACTTGATTTAGAAAAAACTAGCCTAAGAGGAGACATCCCAGTGGGTGTTTTATATGCAGTTTGATAATCTCATAGTGCTTCACCAAGACTTTTAGTCCACTCTTTTCTGGTGGGTTTTAAAATTCTCTTGAGCACTCTTTTCACTTCTATAATAGAAAGTTTAGCCCAGACATTTTTTTGGGGGTTATATGCAGTGGATGTTTTATGTACAACAACAATCTTTTTCAAAAGAGATTCCATGGTTTTATTACATAATGGGTTCTTAAGTCACTTATCGAGGCATGTGGTGTGCCAAATCAGTAAAATATGTGTGTCTTTATGAACTCACGAATATTATGTGAATCATTATTTCTAGTGGGTTTGGCCTTGACCCACCTATAAACATAATCAACCACAAAAATAATGAATGAGAAGCCATTGGAAGGGGGATGATCCAATGAAATCGATGCCCCAAACATCGAAGTTCTCACAGAAACTTAAATTCTTTTGGGTTATATCATTTCTCTTTAAAATTGTTCTAAACTTTTGGAAAGTGGGATATGATTGAAAGAACTCATGTGAGTCCTTTACGAGTGAAGCCCAGAAGAATCCAGAGTCTAGGACCTTTCGGGAGGTCCTTTGGGGTGAAAAGTGTCCACCACCAGGCATTGAGTGACAAAATTCTATGATGTATGAATGTTTATTTTCATCAAAACATCTCTTAATTTAAATGTCCTCCCTATTTTCCAAAGTTTATTATCTTCCCAAAATTATAAATTTAAATTACTTTTAAAATTCATTTATTGTTCTTTATAAAAAAAATTCAGGAAAATACAGGAAACCAAGTAATTTACAATTGGAGATACCATGGTATTTTTGGAGTGAGAGATGAAAGGTTCTCAGTTGGAAATTCTGGATCAATTGTTTCAGAATGAGGAGAATTACAATTCAACTCAAGTGATCAGCCACATGGTTTCATTTTTCTAGTCTATCATTGATTTCAAGGTCGAACTCTAAGAGCATTTGGATCTATTTTATTATCCAAGGCTTCAAATCACATTTCTTAAGTAAAAACTTTATAGTCGAATGGTCCGTGAAGATTATGATTTTGGATCCTAAGAAATTGTGCCGGAATTTATCTAAGACACAAACCAATGATAGAATTTCCTTTTCAGTCACTGTGTAGTGAGATTGAGTTTCATCTAACGTTTTTGAGGCATAATAGATGACATGATGAATGTTTTCTCTTCTTTGACCATGAACAGTCCCAACGACTCTATCATAAGCATCACACATTGATTCAAATGGGAGGGACAAATATGGGGGTTGGATTATGGAGGTCGGTGTAAGATAAATTTTGAGTTCAATGAAGGATCTCTTGAAAACATCATAGAAATGGAAATTGAAATCATTTTGGAGCAATTGAGTGAGTACGAGGGAAATCCTACTGAAGTTATGGATGAATCGCTGAGAGAAACTAGCATGACCAAGGATTGATTGGATATCTCTAATAGAAGTGGGTTACAGAAGTGATTGGATCACATCAATTTTAGCAGGATCAACTTCCATACCATCTTGTGAATCTATGTGCCTTTAGGAAAATCCCATTTGAAACCATGAAGTGACATTATTCAAAATTTTAAACAAGGTTACACTTGACACACTTTTGGAGGACTAGAGAGAATTAATTCAAGAAAGATTGAAATGAATCCCCATAAATTGTAAAGTCATCCATGAATACATCCTTGTAGTGTTCAATGAATTTAGAAAAGATACTCATCATACAACTCTGGAATGTTTCAGGATCATTACAAAGGCCAAATGGAATTCTATTTTCTTATTATATTCCAAAGGTTTATGTGAATGTAGACTTTTCTTGATCCTGAGGTGAGAATGCTATTTGAATGTAGCTGGTGTATCCATTAAGAAATAAATAGTGTGACTTTCCCGCTAATCATTATAGCATCTAATCAAGTAATGGATGAGTGTTGTTATATTTTCTTGTTTCAAAATTAAATTTCCTGTAGTCGATGCACACACACCTTTTTTTCTTCACTCGAGTTGTGACTACTACACCATGTTTGTTTTTAACAATAGTTATCCCCACTTATTAGGTACAACTTTAATTGGACTAACCCATTCACTATCAAAAATTGTTTAGATAAAACCATCTTGAAGAAGCTTAGTGATCTCTTCCTTAACTACCTCAAGGATGAGTGGATTGAGTCTTCTTTGTGGTTGTCTAATTGGTTTGGATGACTCCTCAAGATGGATGTGATGCATTCAAAGGGTGGGGTTGGTTTATGGTATGTCGTCTAGGGTTTATCCTAAGGCATTTTTGTTTTCTTCTAACACCTTAAAATGTTTGGACTCCTCATTTTCAACAACTGATGCACAAATAATGACATGATATGAGTTATCATAGAAAAGGAATGCATACTTTACGTGTTCAAGAAGAGGTTTTAGATCATTATCATTCCTCATTTCTAGGGTTAGACAACTCAGTAATGGAGTTAGGGACATCATTTGCTTCAGATATATTTTCCATAATACAGTGAAAGGTGGAGCAGTAGAGGTCAGAATCGATGTGGGATTAAAGAGAATTTTAAATATCCTCTAGATTGATGGAGTCTATAAATGAGAGGTCCACATCAACATCACCATTTATGACATGGTTAATCATTGTGTAGATTTGAGAAGATCCATTGACATTATCACATGAAGAACATGATGGATTGGGGTTCAATTGACTCTTAGAAGTGTCCTCAGAAGAATGGATCGAAAATGCAGAGTGATCCAGAGATGGGTATCACATGGATTGGAAAATGTTGAACTTGACAAGTTGGTCACCAAATTCTGTGAATAGGATGCCTGAATAGACATCAATTTTGGTTCTCACTCTGATTTGTAATGATCTTCCAAGAATTAAGGGAGATCAAGAAGAGTCTTTATCACCTTCCATATCAAGGACATAGATATTAGCTGGGAAGATAAGATCATTAACACGAAAAAGGAAATTCTAGATTATACACTCAATACTAGATGTGTCTCAATTGGATAACTTAATTACAACACCCGTTGGAGGTAAGGGACCTAGAATAAGTATTGAGAATATGGATTTGGGAATGACATTAATTGAGGATCCTAGGTTTATGAGTGCATCATCAATGTTGGAACATCCAATTTGTCATGGAACCATAAAGGTCCCTACATCATTTCACATTAATGGAATATATAGTTGGGTGGATACATTTTCGAAGGTCCTAAGTAACCTCTTGTGGGTTCAAAATTACTTGTGAATATTGGCATACTTAGGGATTTGTTTTATAGAATCTGAGAGGGGAATGTTAACTTCAAAACATAAAATCATGTCAATCATTTCAGGATTGAGTTTAAAGGACTTATTTATCATAGAAGTAGAATGAGGAAAATTAATTGGGTTCCTATATGAAACGGAAGGAGGTGAGGGAATGGATTCAAATTCCTTTTTGAGTATATTTTTCTTTTCATTTTATAGGTCAACATTTAAAGGGGGATTGGAGGACTTTTCTGGGGGAATAGAAATTTTCTTCCCCAATTTAAGTACAATTTCACTTACATTACCCTTGGGGTTGGGTAATGGTTGAGCTGGAATTTAGGAAGAATTTTGTTGTTGTTGGTGGATTAGGTGGGATGTATGTTGACCAATTTGGGTTTCAGTATCGTTGAGGCTAGAACGGGTGAAGGAGGAAAGATCTTCCACTACACATTACCATGTATTATTTGATGAAAAGGCTTCTCCTCTATTGGTATTACCTTGATTTTGGTTCTTAGGGGAGTGATTTAATCGTTTCGGAATTGGGAAGGCCCACTTGGATAGTGAAATCTAGGTGGAGGATTGTTTCATTGAATTTGATGAACAAAAGGATAAGGTTGATGGAGGTTACCACCACCTTGACCATATTAGAATTGTATTGGGTTTTGATGACGGTATTCTGGAGGATGAGAAATGGGATTCCCATATATCATGTTAGGGTTATATATAGAAGAGAAGGGCTTTGAATGGGGTTGGTTTATGTTTCTAACAAACATACCTGATTGTTGATGGTTTGGGTTCCGCTGAGCATATGTTTCATTGAGATCCATTGGTATGGATGAATCCGAGGGATCCTCTTGAAGTTTTGGAAATGTGTCAGTTGGATGATATGGGGAGGTACATATTCCACATTTCTTGATTGTTCCAGGAAACCAAGACTGTGTAGAATATGAGGTTGGGTCTTTGGATGCCATATCTAGTTGTCTCAAAAGGCTTGTAAGTTCACTAATCCACTCGGTCATCTTGTTATGATTTATGGATTTATTATCTTGGACATGTTTTACTTGAGAATGTTCTCGAGTTTGGAATTTATACTTGTTTTCAGCCATGTTTCTTATGAGATCTCCTGGAGATGCACAATTTTAATCAACAAGAACACCACCACTTGCGACATCAATGAGAGTTCTATTCATATCCAACAAACCCTGATAGAAGTATTGTATCATGAGTTGGTAAGGGATTTGTGGTGTGGGATGGTTTTGAAAAGCCTTTTTAACCTCTCTTGACACTCATGGAGTGATTCATTGGGGAATTGACTAATACCACTTACTTACATTCGGATATAGGTAGTACGATAAGAAGGAAATAATTTCTCTAAAAAGTGTCACTTCGTGTCATTCCATGTGGTTGTGGAACTAGGAGGGAGGCAGCCGAGCCATGACTTGGTGGAGTTAGCTAGGGAGAAAGGGATTTCATTGAGGTTTATTTGTTTATCAGAAACCCCTTGAGGATTCATGGGAGAGCATACTACTTGGAAATAATTATGTTGGAGATGTGGATCCTCACCGGCTATCCAGTGGAAGTGAGGGAGAAGATGAATCAAACTCGATTGGAGTTTGATGTCAGCCTCTATGTTTGAATATTGAATACTAAGGGGTAGGTAATTTATATTAGGGGTAGCGAGTTATTTAAGTGTTTTTCCATAGTATTGGTCATTCCTAATTCAACTGGTGGGACAAGGACTGGTTCTTTAATTATTTGATTATTCCTAATGTTCCTCCTATTTTGGAATAGAGTTCTCTCAATTGTAGGGTCAAAAAAATATAAGGGATTGTTTGAGAGGCTATGCGGCATTTAGAGAGATGTTTGAAGAAAGAGGAAGAAAATTTTTTCTTTGTGTTTTTTCAGTTTAGGATTTTTATGAGAAGGCAGGTTTTTCTTTTTGTTTTTTTAAATTTTGTTTTTTTGGGTTTTTTTACAATAACCAAAAAGTAATCAAAATATAAATCACCATCCCTAGAAATAAAGGCATTTGAAAGCATGGTCGATTGTCTCCTATCGACGGGTCAAGGATCCGATGCTCTACTAATGTATATAGCAACACTCGGGTCGAATCCTTGGTGATGATACTTTTTAATAGTCAATTGTTTTTAGTTGATTGTATTCGGATTGGGGAGAGGGGGGGGGGGTTATTTATAGATATTATGAAATGATTGATTAATTAATGTAGATTTATCAAATTGATAAATATTGGTGTGATTTCATCATTTTATAGTTATGCTTGTGATATCCTTTAGCCTTGCTTTATATTGTATTAAATTAACACCCATGTCACAAGTTGACGTTGATTGGAATTTCCAAGTGTTAAGGGTTTAATCGAAGCCTTAACATAACTTAAGATTATAATTATAATTATATATTTTTTATGTTAGTGTATTTATGTTTCCAATAATCCATGTAAACCACTCTTTAAACAAAACAATTCACTAATCAATGACATGGTAAGTCCAACATACATAATGTTATTTCAAAGAATACTCATTGATAATAAGCTCTCAATCACCTAACCAAACTAAATTATAACTCATCACAATGAGAGATTTACTCATCCATTGAAATGATTAATAATTTTTTTATAATGATTATGATGATAAATTAATAAGAGAATAAAAATAATGGGATAATAAATGATTGCTGCGCTGAACAGCCACACAAATGATAATGAGAATTAAAAATAAACATTTAAATGAATGAGGACAAAAAATAAAAGGAGGGGTTTTAACATGGTTTAATTTTTTTTAATAATATAAATGTTAAAGTACATAATGTGGATGATAATAAGAGATATTGAAGAAGAAACTTAAATTAAAACAGAATTACAAAAAACAAACACTTACACGATTACAAATGAATAACAACACAAAAGTAAATCAGAGGAAGAAAGGAGGAATGGTTTCTAATGTAAAAAAATGAATATGGAAGATCCTACAAATACATTGGAAGATCCTGGTTCATGCCAACATATTCCTTTTTTTCTCTTAAATTCTAACCCTTTTAAATGGATATGAGGGGATGTATTTATAGCTCAAGGTGGTGGATTATTTGCAATCCGAAACTACCCCATCACAAGGCTGGAAAACTTGGACATCCAGACATTTGAATCTAGAGATATCACCTTCTTCAAAGTTGTAGATAATAATTTTGGATGACTAAAATCTATATTAGGAGGAATTTGGCCTTATGGACCAAAGTTATGGTCGTCTGATTGAACAACGTAAATCTTTCCATTTCAATCCACTCTTTTTAGAAGGCCGAACTATGAATGGGTTTAGAAATAGGAAGGTACTTTCAAATACAAAAACATTCTTCCACAATGTTGGCCTCTTATCTCCAATTTCACATTAAAAATATAATCTTTATTTGATTATAACATCCTATGATATGTCATGAGAATTATCTGGATTTTAATTTCTATCCAGAATGGTGGGATGTACTTCAAAACATCGGTTGGGCCCTTTGTTCATGTAGTTGGACATTAAAATTCTTTTATGTGATTCTTTTGGATTATCAAGAACAAATGTTGGAGTTTCATAAATTAAGGGATTTGGGATTTAGACCAGTAAATCAATCATCATGGCTGGTCCAGTTTCATCACAGTTTCTTTGGGTATTTTTATGTGGACTCTATGTCCCTCCAAATGGATGATTTGGCCAAAGGTTCCTTCTAATTAAATGTTGGAAGTTGAGTAGGTAACCCTAAAAAATATAAATCATCAAAATTTGGATAATTAGGGTGAGTTTTATTATTAAAACATTAAACATAATTTAATCTGGATGAATTCAAATAGTGCTCTATAATTTTATTTAATATTTAAACATTAATATTGCACAAAAATTAAAGACATTTCATATAAAACCAGTACATGGATTATATATTGATTTATAAAAACATTAATAAAATCTGTACTTCTCTAGATCTGATAACATACTTGGCCTTTTTACCTTACTGAGGTAGTCATCACTTTTCTAGCACTGATAATGGTTGATTCTAGAGTTGTTAATGGCATGTTTTGTAGTATTTAAAGGAGAGTATTTCAATATTGATATCAAATACCATTAAATAATTTCATTTAAATTATACCAGAACCATTACATCACATATTTAAAAAATGAAAACAAATGAAACATTTGGGTTCACCAATGTCATTTCTCTAGAACATGAGAATATCATATGTCCCTCACATTATGAAGATGAGTACATCACAAGCAGAACAAATAATAATGGCAACACATATCCTCATTCTAATTAAATAAAAGGTTCATATATCTTTTACTATCATATGAATTAAAAATAATATCTTGGTTTTTCTTGAACTGATGTCTTGATATACAATATAACAGACCACCGCAAACTATTCATGATGAAAGTTTTACATAGGAAGGGTATCAAAGTATGAAGATTATCATGTTTTGTGTATCACCAGACTCGGGTAAAAGAAATTTATAATTTTATTACCCTAATAATTATATCAATGATTGTATGAAATTTCATAAGACATACATTAGAAGGTTTGTTCAAGTAATAAGTCTCTACTTATTACCTCAAAAATCCATACTTCACTTTTTATATACATATTTTCTATATTAATTAAAGATCATGTTCAAGATATCATTAATATATTATCCAAAAACCATAATACATTTTTATGGTTAATAAATTGGGAATACTAAAATTTATATTTGATGGAGAAATTATAATTCCACTATTCATGTATTTTATATCACAACACACATGAATGAGTTAAAAATGGGTATTTTTATTATTTATAAAATCATGACACAAATACAACCATTAAATCAGTATCTTATGGATGTTATACCAAGAGAGTTAACATGAATCCTAAGATTCCATTTGGGTAGTGGTTTCATTAATAGAGATATATATATTCCTTTATAACCAACAAGAGATCCAAACATCACCTCTACCACTATTTTAGAGTCTCCTTTTCCGGTCTATTAAAAACTATTCCACATGATAGCTCCAATATTTTGAAAATGCACAAAACAATATTGAGATCTCATTCCATTTAGTTATGTTGAAGACTAAAATCTGTATAACCCATTACATATTGCACATCCTCTCTCTAAAATAATAAATACATATCCTTAGTTTCATGTATGTACATCAGTATACTATTTACAATAATTGGTGACTCTCACCAAGAATTTAATTTTATCTACTTGTAATTCTAGACCCATAAGAGGAATTAGGCCAAAGACACAACATATGATACATTGTTGTCTCTATAAAGTATGAAATGTAAATTATATCCATCCTTTTAATATACTTAAAGGAATTTTAAATATTATAATGTTTTCTTATATGAAACACTAGTAAATACCCCATTTTGGTGTTACCCATGGTAAAATTGTAAAAGATTTAACAATGTATGTGTCCTGATTAAGACCATGTTGTTTCATAGATATATCTCTATATACCTTCCTACCCGATATGTATTCTTTTTCAAACAAATATTTCATTAGAGAAAATTCATCAAACAACATGTTTATGAAAAATATATTTTGTATTTTGATTCCTATAAAAATTATTTCATCCACATACAATATCATAAAAACTACAAAAACCCCACTAATCCAAGTGTATAGATAATAATCTTCCACATCCTTCAGAAACCCAAACTTTTTTATTTCATTATCAAATGATATATTTCCATTATATTATCTTTCATTATATTAATAAATAGATATTTTTAACATGGAAGTCTTAGTAGAATCATTTGGAAATTTTAAACAATTGGATCCTTGTCTAAATTACATATTAAGGAAACTATATTTGACATCCATTATATATTTATATATGTATTGTAATAAAAATGAACCAATATGGAAAGAATATTGAAATGGTATTTCTCATCACAATATTTAAAATATCATTCATACTTAATACCATATATGTGTTTATAACCCTTGGCCCCCAAAATGATATATCGGTGAACTCTCTACTATACATGTCTATTTTCTTAATTAAAACGTACTTGTAAAATATGGTTGACACCTCTATAGTAGAATCCACTAAGATATGAACATGGTTAGTGCATAAGGTGTAAATTTTATATTTCTTTCTTTTGAGTCATAATTCTCCAGGGAATCCTTGAAGGAAGTAGGTTTATAACCTATGATGAATAAATCATCAACATTTACCAAATTAAATCCATATATCTCATTATCTTGATTAATTCCACTAGGACTTTGAGGTTCATGGATAGTTTTATTACGGTTTTATTCTATATACCATTGTGCCGCTTGATCAACTACTGTATAAGTAACACATATTTTTTGTTGGTTTGGAACAACTCTAATTTCATATTTCCTCCCACTAAATATTAAACTTATGTGTTCCTTCTCATGGAAAACAAAACATTCAGATAGAAAATTATTTTTATTAGTGTAAATATAAATGTTATATCGCACAATATATTAGATAATAAAATCTATGAATTTTCCAGTCAGGGGAAAAGTTTTTTAGAAAAAAAATTTAATACATATTATCGATATCCATAAATACAAAAAAGGTTAATATTAGGATGCTTTCTATGACATATATCATATGATAATTTTATGACTAGTTTAGATGGAATTTAATTAATTAATAATGAACTTTTCACTAAGGCATAAACCCATAATGATATAAGAATGTTACATCAACTCATCATCAGTCAAACTATTTATTTGAGAATGTGTATCTTCAAAACAATTTATTTCATGATTTATTACATAAAGGTACACATAAAAAATTCCAGGGAAATTGGGTACATAACGTTGATACATTAAATAGAAATACAAAAACATATTTCAAAACTCCATTATATGACGTTATGTTCCATCAACCCTTAAACACAGTATTAGATAACCTGGGGATGTACATAATAAAGGGGGGATATATAAATCCTAGTATGGGAAGAAAACAATAATTTCTTAAAGTAAAGTAGTACATGTAATACAAGAGTTATATAAAGGTATCATAAGACTGGTGAGTCATAATTTTGAAAAATGAGGCAAGATATAACATGAAATCAAAAAAGGTAACACAATAATGTGTAAACAACATAAACCAATACATCATAATCATAATTAAAGTATAACCACCAAGGAAACATAAAATGGGGGGAAATATCCATAATGAAATTGTTTCACTCCCTAATCCCATAATTAATTTCTCCAAATTCTAAAACAATATCCAATGAATTGAAGAACTATCTAGGTGCACATATCAATTTCATGTCATTTTCATACATAAGATTGACACATGGGTCATTCAACCTAAAGATGCATTTCATAAATATGAATCCCAAGATAAAAGACTATTGTCATGTACAGGTATCTCCCCAATCAAAGAGATGATATGTACACCTAGTTTAATACTTTTGTTCATAAATAGGTATTGATATTCACAATAAAAATGATTGGAATAGAAAAATAATAGGATGATTCCTGAAGCAAAACTAGTGATTGTAAGGGTTCATTGGAGGGTTTAATAAGAGTGAAATGGGTATATCATCCCATTGAAATCATAAGGATGGTAAGATGGAAATTAAAAATCATATTCCAACTAGATAAAATGGAATTAAAAAGAAAAAATATAAAGAAGCATCTTGAATAATGTCAGAAAAGAGAGGATAACATTCATTGAGAGGATTCTTTTAAAATCATGGGAGGAGCTTCTTAAAATCATAGAGAAATTAGGGAGGATTAATTAATGATTTATAAAATAAATAAAATAAATAAAAAATGCATTATATTAAAAGGAAAACATGATTTAGGCCCTACATATATTTTATGGAAAATAATAATTCATTTTAGATCCTTATGATATCATAATACACACAATATTGCTATACCATATTTTATTTTGACCAAAAAAAATTAGATGCCTCAGTAAATTATAACTAAATTACTATTGGATAATTTCAACATTGTCATTAAAAAATTAGAATTAATTTTATCAAAAAAATTATTTAAACTTCATTGATTAATATTTTAAATTAAAAATTCTTTTTTATGAAAAATTCTATTTTTTACAATAATAATTTTTGGACCCCTATAAAAATAAAATTTGAATTCATAGAATTATATTATCATTTATATTTTAGTAATAAATATTCAATAAAATTATTTTTTAAAATTGAAATTTATTTCAAAAAATCTACAATTTTTTAAATTGGTTGTCTTGATAGAAAGTATATATTTTTAGAAAATTGATTTTTTTTATTCTATAATAGTAGAATTTTTATTGAACACATTATTTAATAATTTATAGATATTAATAAAATAGGGTAAATATAATCAATTGTAAATTAATATGAAAAATTAAAATTTATTTGGTTATGGTCGAGATACACAGATATTTATTATACTAGCGAATTATCTAAGGGTAATTTTTGTGACTGTGAGACATTATTGGGTGGTTTGATGTACATGGTTTGGGTCAGGATATCAATGATCTTGAACCTATTCTATAAATAGTTTCATTCATGATTTATTAATTGGTTATCAACTTAAACATGGTCAAGGTATATGACCAGTGATGTTATCTCCCTCGAAAGATCAGATAAATGGGATTCATAGGGTATGATCTTACTCGTGGTTTATTTCACTTCTTTCATCGGTGTCTATTAAAATTTATCATTTCTCTTAATATATAATAATCATAAGAGTTATTTTTTAATAGTTATGTTACCAATGGTTATGATGTCTAAATGTATTTTAAATATTATAGGATAAAACTAATAAAGGTAAAAAATTGAGTAGTTCATGTGTTTTCTATAATTTAATTTCATAATGAATTATTTACTTATTTTTAATGGTAGTTCATTTATAGAATATATATTCGTTACATTATTATCACTTTTTTAAATTCCTCCCTAAATATTTAATTCAATACTATTAAATAGACGAGGGTACTTCTATTTCATTGCTTCTCCTAGTTCTTACATCGGTCCTTCAAAATTGAGGTTTCACAACAACACATTAGCCAGGTGAGTTTTCTTATTTTCTAGAAAATTTTTTCTACAATATAATATCTTCAATAGCTACTCCTCTTATGAAAGATAATTCTGTAGTGGTACAACCTCCAGGTTTAGTTCACATGAGAGATCTTGAATTTACTTTCTTATGAGGAATATGTAGAAAAAATAATGAACATGATACATGATAGTTGGGAGTTATATATGATAGGACCGAACTATATTTTGTGTATGTATATCAAATGGGCCAATCTATCTTGGGATAAAATTTCCATTCTTCCCAAACTGTAAGAATTTTTTCCATATTGATATATATAAAAAATTAACTCTAACCTCAAACGATATATCATATAGATGATTGTATACCTAGATTTTCTATCAAATTTTTTAGGATTTGAGATGATGCTGAATGGTTTTCACCTTCTCTATTATATCTTGGATATTATTTTTCGTCATCATCTTTAATGCACTGACTTCATTCCATCAGGTTATAGTCTGAAACTGATTCATATGAAAATATTAATATGGTTCTATTTGAATTCTATAATAGATTTTTTTTATGAGATATCCATATGGGGAAGGTGTTGATACCAACCTACTTGGTAATCCATTTCACATGATATCTCCATACCTGCTAGAGTCTGAATGATTCCTTCATATCGACCTTTGTATGAGGATGATAAACACTACTAAATCCCAGTTCCATATCCAATTTTTGTTTAACTATTATCCATAAACTCCAGGTAAACCGTCGATATCATTTAGATACAATAGAGAGTTGGACTCCTTATAGTCTTACCTCATCTATTGTGTATATCTTTTAATGTTGGTCAAGAGAGAAATATTACATGATAGCAATGAAATGAGATGACTTGGTAAGGTGATCAAATTACGCCCATATAGCGCTCTTTCATTTAGGTTTACTACAGAATCCTACAAAGAAATAAATGGATACATTTTTTCATTTCCATAATGGTATGAGACATTGTTGAATCATACACTTAGTATTCTGTCATTCAGCCTTAACTTACTATAATTATATGAATTATGATATGAATTCTACAATCTCCATATTTCTATTATCCCACCATATGTTTTTCTTAATCTCTCTATACATCATGGTAATTCATTGATGAATAGAGAAGGATGGGATATTTTAATCATCCATAAGTTCCCCTTGAAGTTAATATTTTTATGGGACACATATTTGTTTTCCAAACCATATAACTCTGTCTTCAACTATGTTGAACTCCATTGTTTTCTCTACATTCTTCTCTAGAAACTCATCGAACTTATGGGCCTCATTGATAATTTTAAAAATATATAGTATAGTGGCTATTTGAGTAAGTTAGGATGAGGATCCTTTTATTATCACCATTTCCATCCATTGTATGTCCAGGAATATTGGATCTCTGGCAATCCCCGTCATGGATATGGTTATGGTATCATTCCAATCCAAGACGTGTAAACCTTTTTTCCTTCCCAATATGCTATTGGATTGTTAAATCACAGTCCATTATCTTTTTTAATCATCAATGTTGGAACATAATGGGTTCCTTTTGTGTGAATATATATACTTGAGAATTTTATGATCCGTATACATGTCACACTTCTCTCCATTGAGATAATATCACATAATCATAAATTCTAATATTATAAAATCCAATTATTAATAATGTGTTGGGTATTTAAAATCATAGATATTTAATTGGAGGGATAAATAGGATATCAATTTTTCATCATTAATGAGTACACAACCCAATCCCTTCTTAGGTTCATTGATGTAGATCAAAAACCCATCCTTACTAGTGGGAAATGTCAGTATAGGTGTGGTGATTATCTTATTAAATAACTCTTAAAATATCTTCTCGCATTCATCAGGACAAAAGATTAGAAATCAGTTTAGAGAGAGGTATGTTTGTGAGTGTGAAAAGCATGAGAAGTTTCGCACAAATCATCAATAATACACATCTAATCAAATTAAACTTTATATTTTTGTAATTGATATTTATAAAATCCATCCTGTAATTGCCATAGTTTTTATGGTTCCATAGATATTTCTTTTTTGGTGATAATGTGACACATGAATATTAATTCATCTAACAAAAATCCACAATTACTATAATTTTTTTTAATTCATTTCGTTTTGAATGGTCTTTGGTTTAGTATTAATAAGATTCTTAAGTTCCTCATTGCTTTTGGAGTATATAAGATTACCATCTATAAAAGATACCATTAATTTATCCAAGTAATCCCTAAAGACTCTATTTATTGATTCCATCAATTCTCATACATTGTCATTACATCAATTTTATAAAACATTTATTACTTTTCATAGACACATTCCCAAATACCATACTATTTTATTACCTTCGGAATGATGGAATCAAAAAAACTAGTACATATGTGAGCTACGTTATCTCCAAAAAGGCCCTCTATGACTAGAATATTTATTACAGACGAAAAACAAAATATATATCTTCATAATATGGGGAAGTAAATATAATAAATGGTGATCTTAGATACTTGATAAGGTTAATAATGGGATATATATAATCATAATAATGATATAAGTGTACAAGAAAATCAACATAACATTAGATCATATTACTTTGTATATCAAAGATCATAATGAAGATTCGTGTCATAAATATGGGTATTTTATAAGGCAGGAATCATAATGGAATCAAGGTCATATGTTAATAAATCATAACATAAGAATACTACATGAAATTATAGTGGACACAGAATCATATAAAAATGATTTTCATAATAGTAAAGGCTTCGTAAAAAGTCCATATTAGTTGAATGGGTTCACTCCACAAACAAGCTTTGTAGCCAAGTTCAATCTCATGACCATTTTAGCAGATAACATCATTTATTGAACAGATTTCACATTACATTTCGGCAATGTCTATCTCATGAGTATAAATCATTTCCCAATGCATTGGAGGAATATAAAGGACCAAAACATCACATTATTAAATCATACATACATATGCAATAATATCAAAAACAATCATCATATCATAACTAATCAAATGAGATTTCATTGACAATCATTCCATCATATCATAACCTGTGGAAAAGATATGGGTTTCATAATTATTTCATAAAAGTATAAACCATGAAAAGAAACATATTTCATAATAATTTAACCTATTAAAATAAGTGGGTTTCAAAAATATATAACCCATTAAATATAATAAACTTTCATAAAAATATAACCAGATAAAAAGAAACAGGGTTTATAAACAACCTTCCATCAAAACATAGCCCATTGAGAGAAGGAATATGGATGTTACCCTTGGTTTATATACACAATAAGGCATGAGTAACACCAAAAAATTTCATCTTGTATGGAAAATAATTTTGAAATATCTTTAAAAACATTTCTTGATATAAATATATTTTCATTTAAAAACACTTTAAAAATAATTTTCTAATAAAATAGACATGAAAAAATATAAATAGTTATTTTAGATTAATTTTAAAGAAAATCCTTAGAGAAACGTATTTTATTTGGAAAATTTGAAAATCCATTACATTGAAAATACTATTTAAATAATATAAATTAATATATAAAAATCATTTGAAAATATTTATCGAGAAAAATATCTCTTCTTTGAGAAACACATTAAAAATAAATTTCATTGAAAATTACAATTTGAAAACATATAGAGGAAACATTAAAAATAATTTAAAACACTGTTTAAATAGAAAATATTTTTTTAAACCTTTTTATTTGAAAATATCTTTCAAACATATGATGGAGGTTTCAAAATCATTTTAAAAATTTAATAAAAACAAAACGTGTTTGAATTTTTTTTTTTTTAAAACCACTTTTAAAAAATGAATTTCTAGAATATGAGGAAAAAATTTCTTTAAAAAGTAAAATTTTAGATTTTATAAAGAATATATAATGAAATGATGGTCATGATGGTAGATAAATCCATATTTTCCAAACATTCCTTCTATTCCATAAAAATTGAAAATAATTTCCTTGAATGGAAAATGAAAAGAACATTAATTATAAAAACAATTTGTGCTTAAATTGTAAAAAATAAGTAATTTTTTAAATATAAAAGAATAATATTTAAAACTTTTGGAAATATTTTCACAAAACATTTTTCTGTAAGAACATAGATTTCCAACCAAAATGAGAAATAAATTTATATTTAAAAAAACATTCCTTAATTATGTTAAGTAAAAAATGCAGGAGAAGTGATACCATTAATTGAAGATTTCATCAATAACTAGATGATACAAATATTAATGATAATTATTTATATATGGATCATAATATTTCTTCAGTGGAACAATAAACATAAATAATCTTAATAAGCGATGAGATTTTATAAATAAAGTACAATTACTTTGTTTACATTGAATCAATGTACCATTGGAAGAATAAAATTACTCAAAGCATAAAATATACTTCAAATAATGATAAAAATTTTATAATATGTAAAATGGTATTATATATGCCTCATAAAATAATATAGTTTCATAAACAACATGTGTGTCAAATAAGACCAATTGATAGAAAAATACCATAACGATTTAGTAAGTTTGGTACCGTAAAATCCCATGAAACAGAGATCCTAAAATTAATATTTAAATACCCATGAATATAAGGTTAATTTTCATATAATAAAATAATTATTAGTATTTAAAACAAAAAAAAAATATTGGGAACATTTCATTATCCTCATTGAAACAAAAGTGTGATTATAAATCCTCTTACTATTTGAGTAACATTTGAATTATGAGATCCAAGAAATGATAACATAAACTGAAACTTTAAATTTCATTAAATAAATTAAATTAATGATATAAAATGTCATATGTCAGTGTATATCTGACAAAATAAGAATAATTTGTGCATATATCATATATCTCAGAGAAATAAAAGTGAGAGGAGACAACGCATACCATACAACTTGACTGGAATCGTAATTGTTGAGACCTATTGTATAATAAATGTAATTTTATTTTACATAAATCATATTACTCTATTAATATATGTAATACCATATATGATTTACTTATGAATTTATAGTAATTTTTTATTATAAATTCTATGTTAATGATGTTTTTGGGAAATAACTGTAATGTTTTTCTAACATGTTTTCACTTTCATTCATAGTAATCATTGTTATATATTGATTTAGATTTTATAAAAAATTTATTATTTGATATAAATATCATATATATTCATTATATATTTATTTATAATAACCTAACCAATATTGAAAGAAAAAATAAGATACACTGTTCCTGGAGAAGGTGGATCATACCTACACATGAATTATGATTCTGTTTTCTTATCATATTGAAAGAAAGAAAGTAAATGAAATATATGAATATATATATATAATAATTATTGTGTATTTATTAACTAATATATGTCATATATTATTATTAAACCCTTATTTAATACATTCTATGTAAATTTTGAATGAATCACATTACATTGAGGACACGGTAGTCCATACACCCAAAAAAGTCATTTTCCTATTATCACAAAATAAAAATTGGGATTTTAGCTGTTAAATAACAATTAAAAAAATAAAAGAAAGAAAGAAAAATTTATATAACACATAAAATAGTAATTCCACCATTATTAGAAACCATTAACGTTTTTAATTGAAGAATTTATGACCTCTATTTGTGAGTCGGTAGTCCACTATACACAAGAAGGATGATTGGGTATCCCATTTGTTGGGAAAGTTTGTGAGTGTAGGTTGAATTTTTTTAAAAAAACCATAGTATATTTTGAATACATTTTATATTATATAATCGTGGAATAAGAATAATTTAGGGGGTGGATAAATAAAAAAACATAAGTTCTCGTGGATGAATGTTACCTCTTTTTTGGGTAACTCCTTTTAGATTGTACTAAAGGGATTGTTTCATAAGATTTATTACCAAAGTAAGTCCTATAGAATCATAGGAGGGATATTTTGAGGAAATTTGGATAGGTTTTCCATGAGATAAAGGACTTGAGTGGTTTTAATAAGTGAGGTAGTGGGTGTGAGTTACATTTTTATAATGGAGTGATATTATTGTAAATATAAAAAAGAATACATTCTTAGGATGTATCCCTTGAAATATGTGCCTAAAATAATTGTTTATATTCGATACAAGGTAGTATATGGTATAAATATGTCCATAAAATGAATTTTTTTATTAGCTATTAGGTCATTTATGGAATTATTATTAATGCTTAACCACTATATAAACTCAATTTTACCTTAATTATTGTAATTAATCTTATTTTATTTTAGTAGTCATCTTGGAAAAAACATAGATTGCATATTAGAAATAAAAAATTATGGTTATTGAAGATATATAATCTATTTTTAAATTTAGAAATTAATTTTTTTTATAAATTCATTTAAAAATAGTCCTTTAGATGGGATGTGATAATGCATATTTAATGTAAAAAAGATCAAAAGCATGAAATTTTTTTATAACCAATTTCAATGTGAAATTCACTCCAAAAACCTGAATTGTATTAAATTATATATAATTTATCTAATTATACTTTTAAAATAAATTAAATTATAATTTAATAATATAAATAAATTAGATGAAAATTAAAATTTCAATTAAAACTTAGTATTTTTCATGATTCATCCAAAAATGAAATTTAAAAAAAAATTTTAAAACAAAATTATTCCTCTGATAATTTTTACACTATGATTTCAAAAAAAAAAAATTTTTTTTTCAAAAAAAATTATAAATGTTTCAGGAATTATATTAAAAATAGGCACACCTTTAAAAGATTGTAAAATCACATTTTAGAAAAATATATATCTTTATGTGTCAAATTAGTTTTATTCTTATATCATGTCTACAAAACACAGAAGACATATGTAAAACATGTGATTGAATATAATATAAATATATATATATTTTTTAAATTATTTATCAAAACTATTATAATTAATTTACTAGCTAAAATGTGTTTGATTGCATAAATACAGTTTTCCAACAAAATATTTCTTATATTTTCAAATAGTTTTATTTTACTTTCTAGTTAACTAGTTACCAAATAATTCATCTTATATACATATGTAAACCATAATTTCATAATTTTATTAATATAATTAATAAAAAAATTCTGACATCTAGATAAAAACTATAATAATATTTTAATAATAATATTAATAGTGCATTGCAGTTTGGTAAATCTAGGTCTTTCGTGTCATAAATGTTATCGAAGGAACTCAAAATTTTGTATATCAAAGGAAAAAAATAGTTTTTTATGTATCGCAATGTAATCGAAGTGTTTTTTGTTGAAAATTATTTAATTGGTGTTTCATAAAAATCAAGAATAACCATGTGTTTTCATATAACATAATCTATATTCAGTGTTTCATTAATTGAAAATTATCCAAATGCTAGATTAATTTAAAAAATCATAAAATATTAGGGTGTAACATTATTCCCCCCTTAAAATTAATTTCACCAATTGAATTAATTCTGGTTATCAAAGGATTAATAATTGAATGTTACACTCGTATAAACCCACATCATAACAATTAATACTAAAACTCACTTTTAAAAGGGAAAGGTTGTAATATAATAGTTACAGAACATAACTCATAACTAGGTTTTTACATATAAGAACATTGTTGGAAGGTAAAAAGATGAACATAGAAGATAAATATTAATATCATGTTCTAATGTAGAGTGATATAGAATATAAATAAGAAAAAAATAAATGTCACAAATCAATAACCAAAAGAGGTATGAAAAAGGTCATTGATATCATAAAATTTTTTGATAATGTGAAAAAAAATTATTTCAATACCCTTTTCATAAAGTTCAAGAATTTTCATAATAGGATAAACTTACATGATTTCAAAAAAATTTAACCCTTTAGTCAGCCTTGATTAATTTACAATTCATCTCTTATTTTGTGAAATAAAGATGAATGTTTTATTCACAAAGCATTATGAAACAATGAAATACATAAATATTATGATAGTTGATTCCATATTACATTATCTGAAAAAATAGGCTAGAACATGTTATCTAATATGCATAAATCCTCATCTGACAAGATAATATTTTAATCCCTAAAACATCATATATAGTTTTAAAAAACCATTGTAGTAATAGTTAAACTTATAACATTTACTGAAGATTAATGTCATAAAATTTAGAAAGGAGGCCACTAAATTATCCTAATATTGATCCCCATATATCATAAAGTGGATCTTGGTTGTCACATTCCAAACATGTGAATAACTTCATCATGTATAACAGGAATTACCATAAAACCTTATTGGAATAATTAATTTTTTCTTATTCTAAATATAATTGGATATATTCCTTAAATCCAAAACTAAAGTAATCTCCATCCAAGATAACACAAACCACATTGTCAAAAAAATACATTATCAGTTATAAGGTAACATATAAACTCAAATTTGCTTATTCATATCAAACATATCTTCATATAAACATCATTATCTAAAAATTAGGAACATATTAATGGTTATCATTACATAATCTTGTGTTTTCCATTTATATCCCCTTTCCATTGAATAATTTTATAGTCCATTAAAACCATTAAATATATTATTGTAAATAATTAAAGAAAAATATAAACTAAAAAATCCGTATATATTTAAAAATTCATATAACATAATACTTTAATTTAAATATCTAAACAGTTTGATTATTCCACTTCTTCCATAATCAATTAACAAGACAACCTCATCCTATCACTTAATACTACATTGCTTTATTATTTGACTTGTCAACTCATCATCATTATCAATATAGAGAAAACTTCATTCAACCTTGACGATTCTCATCATGATCATTCCAATTAGGTCATTAATTTTTTTAATTCCCATTCTTTCCACATTAAAATTTAACCGTTGTTAATATATTCAGAGGACAATATTCCTATCCATTTTTTAACAAAACATTTCATTTTACTATTATAGTTACATTCATTTTCTCTTCTTTTCTGTGGTATAAACATCTTTTGATCCCTCTAAGACAAAAAATTGGTTGATTATTTCCACATTATTGACAACAAGGAAACTGAATATTCATTCTTATATAGTCTGCATTACCCAAACTCTAAGAAATCTATATCCTTCTCTTCTTTGGCGATTATGATAGTTGGTTAAGGTAAACAATATTAATCATGTTCTATAAAAACTAATTAGGCCTGATCACAACAACCTCTATCCCAATTATGATCCCATTTGGAATGTAGTCATAAAAGTTTTCTTCATAATCAATGTTAACCTATTTCCTTCTAGTTTCCACCGTTGATAAAAACCAAAAACAATAGTATGGGCAACACTGATCCTAGTAGAAAACTACATAATATTAAAAAAAAATTATTTTAGGATTTCTAAATCAGGACACCTTAGGTTTATCCTTGGTCATTTTTTATGATCATATATTTAAATCCATCTAAATGGTTTCTAAAGAGTTTTTGAATTTCATAATCAGATCCCTCGATAGTTTTAAAATAGGTGTGTATTAAAACCCTCTGTGATGAACTAGTTCTTGGTCATGTTTAGATCCATAATGTGTCTTTGGGGTTGTTAAACATATGTGCATATGTTTCGAATCCACATCCACTTATATTATCAACATAGAGGTTTATTTCAAGGAAACCAATCACTTTATCCTTAACCAAAATTCCAAGACCTTTTGGTATACATTAAATCAGCAGTAACTTATCCTTTGAGATATGTACTTAGGGATATCACAATGATTTTATAATCATAGTTTCTAAATTTTGAATAAACCTTCACTCCAATACCAACTATAATAACCATCACATCTCATTCATAGAAAATACATTAATTTTTGGAATATCTAATACTTTACATAAACACTCACCCAAAGGCCGTATTAGTTAAGTTCATTTTGAAACATGGAAACATAAACACTGGTATATAAGTGATCTATATTATATACCACTAGTTTCTCTAGGACTAACAGCCTTTTTAGACATAGAACACATAATACATATATTCCTAACATGGGAATGGAAATGTAAAAATGTTGAACATAGATTCATTATAAGGGTAAACAAGGGAGATATGTATGTATAATAATTAGAATAATAGAATGAGAACATGATCATAACAAAATAATATCATACCTCGCATATCAATGATCATAATCAATATTCATGGAATAAATATTACTAGTTCATAAGACATGAATAATAAGGGAACTAAGAGAACATTCCATTAAATCATAACATAAAACAATACATGGAATTATGGGAGACATAAAAAACAAAAATGATTTCCATAGTATTCATGTCTTAATTACATGGCCAAATTAGGGGAATGGGTTGACTCCCTAAACCACCTTAGTAGTCAATGTTCACTCCGAAGACCATCTAAGTAGAAAAATTCCTTTACTGAATCGATTTATCTCCATGTCCCATCAATGTCTATCTCATGAGGTATAAATCATTAAACAATATATTAGAGAGATATTGGTACCACAATCACATAATGATATCATACATACTTTTTCATCAAGATCAAAATCATTCATGATATCATAACACATGAAACTAAATGGGTATCATAAACATTTAATAATATTATACCATGCGGAAAAGAGATAATTTTGATTATAATTTCACCAGAGCATAGGCCTTGAAATGAATCATGTTCCATTTGTAAATAACTCTTTAATGATATATATTATTTATAAATATATAACTGGAGAAAGAGAAATGGGTTTCAAAAATATATAACCTGTGAAATAGAAATGAGTTTCATAAACATAATGCCAGCAATAAATAATCCATTCAAAGAATTTATATGGATGATAAACATAGATCAGATATTTAGTAAGCAGTTGGTAATACAAATAAATAGCATCTTGAATGTAAAATAAATTTTTATTTTTTGTTAAAAAAATTATTTTGAAAAATAGATTTTCATTTAAAAACATTTTGAAAATTCCCTAAAAAGTTTGAACAAATCATTGAAAATAAATTTAAAAAATTTCTTAAAAAATTATTTTCTTTGAAAAACAATTTAGAAACCCATTTCATTGAAAATACCCTTCATAACTTATAAAGGAAGAATTGAAAACCATTTTAATACATTTCTGGAGAAAAACATCATTTCATTTAATAACACATCAAAAATCCATTTATTTGTAAATAACCTTCTGAAAACATATATCAGAAACATTAAAAATAATATAAAACAATTATTAAATAGTAATATTTTAAAACATTTTTCCTTTAGAAAATCTTTGAAAACATATAAAATAAAAATTTAAGGTCATTTAAATCAGTTCTTTAACATAAAACATTATTGAAACCCATTTTTCATTGAAAACAAATTAAAAAACAATGAATGTACTGAGTATTTGAAATACATTTTCTTTAAAAATTAATCATTTTATATTTTATAAGAATCTTAAAATAAGTTACAGTCAATATGGAAGATAAATCCTTATATTCCAAAACAAATTTGGGCTATAAAATGTTTATAAAAGTTCCTTTATTAGAAAATTACTAGGAAATTAATTTTCAAAAACAATTTTGTTGAAAAAGTAAATCATGAGTATATATTTCTTTTAGATTTATAAGATAATAAAATAAATGTTTTTAAAATTTTTAGAAGATATGGTTCTTGATGAAAACATATTTCTAACCCAAAGAGAAATAAATTTGAATTTAATTAATTTTTTTATAATTATCTTAACTATCAAAGAGTGAAAATTGGAGACAATACATTAAGATATGATTAATAAACATGGGATAATAAAATTCGTGATAAATCTTGATGTATGTATCATGTTTATTAATCATTGGATGTATAATCATAAACAATCCCAATAAAGGATGAGATTATAAAAATAAACTCTTACCACATTGGTATCTTTGAATCAAAGTCCCTATGAAATAATAAAATTAAATTAAGCTTAAAACATCATTTAAATAATTAAATTCATTATATAACATGTCAAATGGTAGTATATACAACTCGTAGAATAATATATATTCATAACAAAACATGTGTTTCAAAGAAGGGAAATTCAGAGAAAATTACCTTACATATTTAGTAAATTTTAAAATGAGAAACCCCAAGAAATCAAGATCATGAAATATATATTTAAATAACCATAAATATAGGTATTTTAATCATATAATAAATTCATTTTTATCCTATAAATCACAAAGAAAATGTAATGAGTGGTCAATGAGGTATAAGTCTCGCAGAAATAAAAGTGTAACTAGAAATCCCCTTACTACGTGAGATACTTTTGAATCATGAGATACATGAAAAAAATAACAGTAAGTCAATCATTTAATATCATTAAATAAAGTAAATTATTGATATAAAATGTAATATTTCTGTATATACACTGAAAAAAAATAATAAGTGGTGAACATCACATATATCTTATTGAAATAAAATTGATAGGAGAAAACCATTTCCTTAAGCCTTGATTCTCATTGTACTTGTTTATCCTACTATATAAGAAATATATGTTTATTATAAATCTACCAAATGACCATATTAATATATATAATAACAAATATTATTTACTCATGACTTTATATAAACCATTTCTAAAAAATTCTATGATTATGTTATGTTTCTGGTAATTACCGCATTGTTTTTTTGTACATGTCTTAACTTTCTATTATTAGTTCTCTTTCATAGAGCATGATTTAATTTTTTCCAGATTTTAAATTATCATATTAATATCATATATATTCATTATATATATATATATATATTTATTATAATATATAAAACAATTAAATAGAAAAAGAGATACACAATTCATCGAGACAATATCATGTATGTATGCTTGAATGCTGTTTATGTTTTCCAGTCATATTGAAATAATTAAAGAAAATGGACTATATGAATATATATATAGATATTTTAATTTAATTACAATGACTATTTAATATAAATTATATCTGTTTATAAAAACCATCCTTAATATCTTAAATGTAAAGTGTGAATGAAACACATTTCTTTGAGGAGGTGGTAGTCCAAACATCCACAAATGATATTATCATATTCTCAAAATGTAGAAATAATGAATTTTTGTGTTATATAATAAATAATAATTAAAAAATAAATCATAAATATAATATATATAATATATAAAAATATAAATTCAATCATCATTTCCAAATATGAAAGGTGGAAACAGAAGAACATTTGACATTAGTTCGTGAGGCAGTAGTCCACTATACATAGGAAAGAAGATTGTGTTTCCCAATTGATGGATGTGTGTGCGAGTATAGGATGAAACATTAATATAATAATATATCATTATATTGGGGAAAATTATTATATTATATAATCAGGTAGTAGGAAGAATTTCGGGGTGGAGAAAGAAAAAAAACAAAAGTCCATGTGGAAGGATGTTACCTTCTCTTTATGTGACTCTTTTTGGTTTGCACCAAAGGGATTGCTTGGTTAGATTTATTACAAAACTGTGTCCACTGGAATGAATATAAGGAATTTGGGAGGATAATTTGATTGGTTTTTTACCATGAAAAAGTGTTTGATATGTATGAAGACATTAAGGGGTGAGTGTCTTTTTTATAGTTTTAGAGGAGTGACATACTGGTAAATGACTTCATCCATCACATTGGTGGGTTTTTCTTTTTTCAATCGATAGTTTAGTGACCTTACTTAATGTATATAAATGACATCTAATTCAATTTTGGGAAACTTCTAAGACTCTTCCTGCCAAAATATTGACAAGTTGGATGGTGCAATATCTTTCCCACATGAGATTTTTACATTGCACTACTATAATTAAATTTTATTATACTATTATTGTCTCTAGACACATGAGACCCATGAGATTTTCCGATCTCCATTTTTGACTTTAATAGATCATCATCAAATTTCCTCATTTTTATCAAAGATATGAATATCCAAATATTTTTATAGATTCAGACTCACTCAACCAAAGAGGTAGTCATTATTATAATCGAGAAAAATGAGAAAACCATATTTGTATCATGAATGTCTTGTTATGTTTTGTTCATATTTACTGATAGATTTATCTCTATTTAACTTGATGCTATTAAAATACTTGTCTATTTCAACTCAGATAGATCATAGATAATATTTTTCAAGAATTTGGTCTACTCCATCATTTTTATATCTTACTTGAGATTCATATTTCTGAATAACCTCTAATATTGATCAGCTTCTCCATCCATATGATAAATAGCATACATGAAATTATCTTCTATGGATCGTTGAAGGTAATATAAGATATATCCAATAAAGTTAACCCATTTTTCTATATTCAATAGAGTAGGAAAGAAATATAAAATAAATATGTTTCCTAATAAAGGTCAAACATTCAACTTGTTATTTATTTGTTGGATTTGGATATTTCTCTTGATTCTTGTTTTACATCAGAACCCGAGTTAATTGATAAAGAATATTCTAGTATATAATTATTTTTATACCCATTGGGAAGTGAATTTCATTTGTTTAGTCATCGCGTTCCCATAAAATTGATTATTTCATAGTATAAAAAAATTATCCATTGACTAAAAATAATGTGAGAAAATTAGGGTTGTGAATTTTTAAAATATTAAATACATAAAATTGAAACCATAAACATTAATGAGAGAACTAGAATATGACATATATTAATTTACTTTATGAGTTTCAATGATTCAATCTATATTAACAGTGATCTATTTACTAATATAAAATATTAATTTCATTTTTATTCCCTTAATGATGGTTCAAAGGGAGTTTTTTAATTTACCATTGCATATCCCCTAGGAGATTCAAACTAGATGTGCATTATGGAACATTTTTGTGCATTAGTTTATGATTTAATTTTAGATAAATTCACTTTTTTAAGAGTAATGATCACTAGGTACAACTATTCTATCACCACATCTACTAGTAGTACCCCGGTAAAGATTTACATTCTTGGAAACCTCATACTCTATACCAAAATTCACGAATTTTTCCTATATTTAGACATATCCCTAATCCTTTCAGTAGGAGTTTCTAATCCGAATACCAAAAATAAATAGAGCTTTCTCTAATACCAACTATGATGACCCATATCATTAATACACTTTATTTCATGATTTATTAAATTAAATTTCATTTAATTCAATCTATAATTTAATGAGTCCTATTTTAATTATAAAATTTGGTACATATGATAAATATATTCAATAGAAATACTACATAATTGTTTTAAAAATATATAACATTGCCTTATGATCCATCGATCACCAAATACCGCATGAATAACTTAAGTAGTTACATAATAAATGTCCTAGAAATAATTCGTAGTATGAGAATAAACAAATAATATCAAATGATAAATATGTAAAAGTGATTAATGTGGCATATCATGGTAACATATGTGGTGTGATAATCAACGCCTTGAACAATGAGGCGAGTTATTACATGATAACATAAAGGAACCATAGGGATATGGAAACAACATCATTCCTAAAATCCTAAACATAAGAATAGTCTAATCACTATGGTAATATATCATGGTTCATAATGTCTCCTAATGGATTAGGTTCACTCCCTAATGATTCTATGAAAACCCATATGATAAGGTAATTTATTTTTATAACAAATCATATCATCAACACACATTATTTCAAGTTTTTTTACATAAAGGAACACATAATAAAATACCAGTAGATAAAGAATTCTATTTTCTTTGGGAAATTAGGTAAATAACATAAAAAAATTAAATAACATAAAAAAAATTAAATATAAATAATATAACCTTACATAAAAACTCCTTACCATTTCATTGTGTTTCATCAACCCTCTAATATTGTATGCGATAACCTTGTGATGTATATAAGAAATGGGTGATCTATAAAACCTAGTAAATAAATAAAAATATCACACTATAACATAAATAAGTACATGTGGGAAAATATTCATATCAATGTATCATAATATAGTTGGTGTTAATAATCAATAACAATGAGACATGATATGACATGAGAATATTAAGGTGGCATGGGAATGTGTAACTGATATAAAGAAAGAAATAATAAATATAATCCATGTATAACAACCATGGAAACATTAAACGGTGGTCAAATTCCTATAATGAATTAGGTTCCCTCCCTAATCACGTACATAATTTCAAAAATACTAAAAAATTTCCAATTTCATTGATGTGATATATGGCTGCACCAATCATTTTCATATCATGTACATGCATAAGAGTGACACATGAATCATTCAACATAAAAACGACTTTAATAAATTATAATCCCATGATTAATTAGAATTGGTTATATATATATATATATAATTACTCAATAAATAAAGGATATTTATGTATAGTTTAATAATCATTAGAGGTAAAAATGATGGGTATTTCCAAAAATTTGTTTGGTATGGAAAAATCAATGAATTATTGGAAAAACATAACTAGGGTATGTAAATATTTATAGAAAGGTTTAATGAGAGTGAAATGAGTTTATAATCAGATGTAAATCATAAATACATTAATATGGATATGTAAAAATCCATTCCAACGTAATCAAATCAAAACCAAAATACATAATATAAATTATGTGCATGAATAAATCAATGAAAGAGAGGTTCCCGTACATTCAAAGGACACTTTTAAATTCATGGGAGGATATTATTACGAATAAAGGGAGAATTGTGAGGACTGTATAGAGGTAATGTAGGAGTAATGTAATTCCCCATGGGTTTTTAGTGATGAAGCAATGGAGTTTTTTGCAGAATATATAGAAAAATTGAGAGAAATTCCATATTAATATCCAAAGTTATGTTTTGAAATTTATATGATAATATAATCCAAATGAAAAACCATACCATGGATTTTACCAATGGTTTCTACAAAAGGTGATTCATTTTTATTATTTGAAAACCTTCAGAATCGAACTCATTAAAATAAAAACCATAATGATGTGGAAGTCAGTCATGTTCATAAAGAATTGATTTCAAATACTTAAAATATAATATTGGATTTTGAGGGATTATTAAATCTTTATAAAGTTGATATAATAACCTAAAAACAGATTATTTTAATGGGGAACCAAGATTTGGGCCATGGAAAAAATTTAGGGGATATATTAAATCACTTTTAGTTTATTACGAGGTCATAATACATTTCATGTATTTATAGTGTATTTAATTACTACCCAAATAATAAAAACTCTCATAAATTTTAATGAAACCACAGTAATATAATTCAGTTTTTCATATTTCATAAACAATATTTATTTTATCCTAAAAATTATATAAATATTATAATTCACATTTTTAAATAACAAATCCATATTTGTTAAAAATTGATATTTTTTTATTGTAACAGTTATCTATCCCTTATAAAAATTTCATTTGACTTTATAAAATTATATTTCCAATTATAATTTAACAATGATTAAATAATAATAATATTTTATTGAAATAAATTTTATTTCAAAAATTATCAAATTCATTACAAACATTTTCTTGATTAAAATTATAAATTTTACCAAAATACGATTTTTTTTGCATTATATAAAAATATATATTTTTATTTTAGTCATTATTTAATAATTTATAAATTTTTTATAAAAATGAATAAATATAATCATTTTTAAAATAGATAAAATAAAAAATTTATACAGTTGGGGTCTAGATACAGATCCCTTTAGTTTACTATAGAATGACCAAAGGGTGAGGTGTGGAATGTTTAGACTTTCAAGTGGTGGATTAGCGTATATGGTGTTGGTCATGATATCAATAAGCATTATCTTCTCCGGTTAATGGTTTTGATCATGATTTTATTTGAATATCATATTGGGCTTGGTCAAGGGAAAGTCATAGTGATTCTATCTCCATTGAAACCTCAGATAAATGGGATTCATAGGGTATAATACTATAGGGGGAGGCCATCACATCATTCACCTATGTAAAATAGACTTTATTAACCCTTAATATATATTAATCACAATTTTCACTACAAAAATACCATAATATCAATAGTTTTAATACTTAATGGTCTTTTGAATATGTTACTATCAAACTTATAAAATTCAATAACAAAATTACTGCATTTATTTTCAATAATTTCATTTATTAATATAGAATTTAATTATCTAAAGAGGGAATTGCAATTACAAAAGTTCATGTCATTAAATTCTTGTCCTCTTTAGGAATATCACCCTTGAAATTTTATTTCATACACTAAAATATATCAGGGTACTTCAATTTTTTTTACCTCTTTTAGTTTATACATCACTTCCTCAAACTTCTAGTTCAACAATAAAAATTTTACATGGTGAGCTCTCTTGTTTCATTATACATTATCTCTAAGATCAATGAACATCACAAAATACGCATCGTATGAAAGAACATTCTCAAATGGGACCACCTCAAGAGGGATTCACAGAACAATTCATGGTCTTGAGATAGGTTATGCGAGAGTTGTAATTGATATTCCATAACTCTAATGAAATAATAGACTACAAAGTTGTCTATACATGTAAGAATCAGACATACCTTATTCCCAAACCTCATGAATTTAATCCATATAAATATACAAAGAAATACTTTTTTTCTAACCTCAAAATATAAACATATTGATGATAATTTAGACATGTTTTCTATAGACTAGGTCAAAATTTCATATTATCTTGAATGGCTAAACATTATATTTAATATATAAGACAATGTTATATCTCATTATTTTATGGTCTCTAAATCTATACTATTATGTCAGATTCTAACATTGCTTTCCATATAGTGCCTCATAAGGTTCCATTTGAATTCTTAAACAGAAAATATTAATGTATGAGAACTAAACTATTGGAAGGAATTAATCCAAAAATCTTTGGTACCCATTGAACATGATCTCATAATATCATATATAGTTTGAATGGTTCTTTCAGGCTGACTATACATATAAGGGTGATAGGAAATATAATGCTCATCTCTATATCCAATTATATCTAAAGGATTCTACTAATTATTGTGGTAAACATCAGATATCGATCAAATAGAAAAAATAGTAAATCAATGTAGTATTACCTCTCCTCTCATGTAGATCTTGGGGAGTAGGAAAAAAGTGAAATATTCCTTGATGCAATGAAATGTGATGACTTAGTGAGGTGATTGACCACAACCCAGATGTTGTTTGTTCCCTTAGTTTTCATAGGGAGTCCAATAAATAAATATATAGTTATATAATCCCATTTATAAATTATTATGTGTAATGGAAGCATTATGCCCATATAATTATTTAATTCAACCTAAAAATGTTGGATTACCAAGAACTATGATAAGGATTATTCAATTTCCCTCTATATTTTATCCAAATAAATGTTTTTATTTAAATATTTAAACATCTTGGTGATATCAAGATAAATAAATAAGAATGAGTTATGAACATAATATAAATGTTCACATATATGTTTTGGTTTTAATGGGATATATATCTAAGTTCCAAACCTTATAACTCAATCTATAGTAAAGTTGAACTCTAGAGAATTGTTTACCTACTTCTATAGAAACTTATCATCTTTCTGGTACCCGTTTATCCTATCAAGAATTTATTATTAAGAATTTATATGATAAAGGAGTGAAAATGATCCTTTTATTATTCATGTGTCTGCAATTGATAGGTTATTAAGATTGGATCCCTTGGATTTCTCGTCATGTATAGGGTTGTAGAAATGTTTCTACTTAGAGAATTTTCCACATTGTTAGCATTCCCCGAATGGTAATGTATTGAACAAATATAATCCTTTATCAGAAGGAACCCTATATATTGGAACATATTGAGCTACTTTTATGTGAATATATACATAAGGACTTTATGATCTGTATATATGTCAGTCTACTCCTTATAGAGATAGATTCACCAAATCAATAATATGCATACCACTATAACCAATGCTAGATCATGTGTTTGGTACTTCTTCTTGTAGATATTTAATTGACAAGTGGCTTAGTCTATCGGCTTTTAATCATGGATAAGTACAAAATCCAAGACATTATTAGATGTATTTTTCTAAGATTACAAATCATTACCTACTGGAGGGTAATGTGAGTACATGTCTAGTGATTAGAATATTCTGTATCTTTTTGAATTTATCGTTGAATTCATCATTCTAGACATTCTTTTCTCCCTTCCAAGTATTCTTAGTTAATAATCCTAAAAATAATGAGATGTTTCTTACAAATCAAAGATAACAAATAGGTAACACAATAAAACTATTAATTTTTATTATATGATGATATTCTAAATCCATAAATTGCATTCTTCTTTTTGAAGGATCGATAGATATTCCTTTGTTAGTGATAACATGCCCAAATGAATTTAACATTTTCCAATGAAGAAACAAATTTACTTTAATTTTCATACTATATTTATTACTTTATGTTCTTTAGTATACTATCAAAATGATGCGTGGATGATATTATTATCTATTCCAAAATAAAAGATGAACATGGGGGGAATTTTTATACTATACCAAAGACATTGCGGAAGAAAACACTGTATGAAAATTATATTAAATGATAGTTTTGGTTAGATAATCAAACACTATTTATGATTTTTATCATGAAAAAAGGAATATTTATAGATCCTTTAATAACTAAGGCAATTAAAGGGTAGTCCAAACTAACATCTGTGATATAAATGTGTGCATTCCTTTGAATAGCTGGGTACTATTGTCGTTTTGTGAGAAATTTATCATGATTTTCAAGCTTACTAACAAAGCTTATTCAGAAGGGACTAATGATTTTATAGATGGATTAATTCAATTATATATTTATATAGTTCAGGAAGAGGCTAATAAAATCAACTTTACTAACATTACTCACCACTATGGATGTATTTTCGATCTATATCGATGCATCTAAAAAGGGAATGAGTTTTTTAGAGTCTCTTTATTTTAATGCTCAATAATCATGATTCCTTTGTTTCTAATGAGGATAATCTATTACGATAGTATATAATTTTATAAATATTAATTTTAAGAAAATGGTATAATCATTGAAAAGGGCCACTGTTAGTTGAAATATTATTTCATTATTACAAATGTGCTACCATTAGTTGAAATGAGTTACCGTTAGAATAAATGTGCTACCATTACTTCAATATTTCTACCACAATATTTTATACCATCAGACACATGCCATAAATAGTTCAACTTTTGATACCATAAGAGTTATTATACCGTTAGAGTCATGATTCCACTAGATCCATGACACCATCAAGTGTGCCACCACCAGACTTCGGATACCATAAAATGTGTGGTACCACCAGCTTCCTGCTACCGCTAGCTATATATCACCACTAGGAATGATCTCTCGATTTCCTTATGACACGTCTAGTTGAAATAGTCTACCACCATTTGAGATATCTATATTCATTATACCATGATATGTGCTACATACATACACCTCCTACCTCCATATGTTCCACTTTTAGTCTGATTCTAATACCTTAAATAATGCTACCACAATCCATATGCTACCATTAGTTTATCCATGAAACCTCCAGGTGTGTTACTATTGGATTTTACTACTAATGAGTTAGGCTACCACTATACCATGATACTATAATCCTTTATACCATTTACATTTGATTTATTCAAATTTAATTATTCCAAATGTTATTTTATTGGAGTCAATAAAGAATACCTCACATAGTTTTCTTAAATGATTAATCCTTAACCACCCTATAAAAGAATTGAAGACTACGTTATAGGTTTCTTATTTTATTATTAGTGTGGGGATCTACGAAATAATTAATATTATTATTCAATGGATATTTGAAATTATAGTCTTATATTTTACTAAATCTTCAACTCATGCACTAATGGGAGAACATGCATGATGAATACATGTGACTATGCAAGAGTGGAATACTAATAAGCCCAATTTCATTCCCTATAATAAATTAAGAGAATATTATTAGAGAATACACAAATAGAAATTCCAAACACCATGATACTAATTTTTCTTATAATTTCGGAAAGATAAATTTGAGCTCCTCACAATGCAAAATATGGGGACCCTCATGAATTTAAATCATCACAGACTGAACATCATTACACCTCTATATCCTTACATAAGTTTACTCTATAATTTTTGTTTAATATGGAGTAGTTTATTGTTTTTTCTCGGTTTTTCACACAAAACGAGTCATGTTATTAAACTATAAAAATCCAAATATTCTCTCAATCTCTTTTAATATATTTTCCCTTGAAAATTGTTGAAGAGGTTCTGCAGAGAAATTTATTTATTTAATTCCATGTATAAATGTAGAAGAGGATATGAGCCAAGAAAGCCAATTTATAGTAGTTTGTATACCTAATCAAGGTTGTGAATGTAATTATTTTTTATAATTATCTGATAGGAAGTGAGGGATTCCCAAGTAGAGTGGATTATTTCACAGCTTGGGACTGAACCCACTTTTTACTCTGTTTGGGGATTCAGTTTTGTTTTCTCTATTTCAAACATAAAACTAAATTTTTTAATCTATAAATAAAATATATTAGTTGATAGTTAGACTTAACTTGTGTTTATTCAATGACTTTGATTTAGTAAACCTATTTTAAAGGTAATGTAATTTCAAATAATTTTTTTATTGAGCCCGAATAACATTTTGAGAAATGTTTTAATGGATGAAAAATATATTAAAATATTTTTTTAACTTTTATTTTTTGTTATATTGGGTGATTTTGTTTTTTAATTTTTTTTAATAAAAAATTTATTGGGTAATCAATTCACTCCCTATTGAGTTACTCAATCTGGATAATATTTGGTATCAATGGATTTTAAATTTTCTTTTCAATTATGATTTATTTTTATTCAAAAGATATTAAATTTTTATTATTTCAAAATTTAGTTCATTATGGATAGTAGACAATATGTATATGATACAAATATACCTTCTTATTTCAATGGTATTAACTATGCTCTACGGAAGAGAAAAATTAAAGTTCGTATTTAGAACATCGGCTTTCAAATACGAGCTATTATTGTAGAAAAATATGTAATAACCAAAACTATTGCTGTTTCATGGGATGATACTGTTATATATTCATATAATAATATCAATAAATCTAAAAATTATCATTATTTTCTTTTGGGTGATGGGGAGTTCAATATAATATCTGTTTATACAACTACCTTTTAAATTAGGGAAACTATATATATTTCTTGTTAGGGAATTTATAATGTCAAATATATGTTCTTAACTTATTATACGATTAAATACGACACTTTTAAGATGATTCTTGGTGATACTATTTTGGGCATGTATCTATATCATAATGATATTGAGAATACAATTCACTCACTTTGGAAAACTATTACCAATAAAGAACATGTGATACACATATTGAGGTGTCTACTAGATATATTGAGAGGAAACATAGTGTGAATTCAGGAATTGAGTCATGTTATCAACTTACTTATTACGGATTTGATGGGTAAATAGATGATATATGGGGAAGAACACAAAAATAACAGATAAGAGGAGTGTGATCCATAATAAAAATCTAGAGCCTTAAAGTGTACTCTTTATAATTAGAATTACAAAATTATAGCTGAATGTTCAGGTGATGAGAATTCACCTAATGAAATAGATGATGACATGTAACATTTTGTGAGAATATTAAAAAAAATTAAATACAAATAATGTATTTATGAAAACCATATAAAAATTAAAATATATTAATAGACGATGTTGTAGAAATCATTTGAAGAAAGATGGTTGTATGAAAGAGATAGGTTTATATGAATTAAAGAGGAAAGAGAATGTAAATTAGGAATATCATAAGATAAAATTAAGTAATAAAAATTATGATACAGATAATAGGTAGAATAAAACAATGGGGGAGAGTAATAATGATTTAGAATATTTTTTGATTAATTCAGACCCAACTTAAGAGTATAGACATGATAGAGCTAAAATATGATTTATTAAAAACACTTATGAGGTATCAGATGATTTTCTAGATTCACAAATTATTATTTCCCATCATTATGGATGTAAAAAAATGATAAGAACACGTCTAATGAAGATATTTCCAAATATTACAATATAATGGAATATAATTTAAATGAACTAAAATATAATATAAATTTAGAAAGAATATGAATGACTTAATTTTATCTTTTAAAACTAATATCTAAATTGAGAAATAGAAAAAATGATCAGTTATTAAGAGTGAAACAGGAATTATAATTTTCAAATGATAAACTCAAGAATGAACTAGACATATTTATGAATGGGAGAAATAATTTTACTCAGATTATTGGAAATATTATGTCACTAATGTACACAACTAGAATTGCGTATAAGCCTGAAAAAAGGAGGATTAATAAATATAGTTCAATTCCTAGATCCATTTAATAAAATATTTTCAAACCTATGGAAAGCATAATGTATTTATTTCATAAATCATAAAATCATATTATAGGAAACCAGTTAAGAAATTATAGGTTCCTAATTCATTCATTATAAACATTTCTAGACGTATGTAGATTCATATAATTAAAGCATTTTTGGAGTTAAAGGTTTTTGTATGGAACCTTCTTAAAAAGTATCCAGAAATAATTTATTTTACCTGGATAGTGTATATTCTCAAAATATGACTAGATATTACAAAAATTTCACGAATTTGATAAAAGTAGATATTAGACATGTCACTTTTGGTGAAAATACTAGGGGGGAAATTATTTCACTCATTCAAATTAGTAAATATATAACTATATTAATTTTCAATGTTTTATTTATAAATAATTTTAACTATAATATTCTTTTTATATCACAATTTTTTGTTGGTGGATTTAATTTGATGTTTTAAAATAATATGTGTAATGTTTTTAAATGTAAAAATTCATTATTTTTTACTACATTATGAAAAGATAATGTTTGTTCTGTTATTTTTGATTATTTATTTCCTAAAAAAATTCTTCTTCAATTGAATTTCTCAACGAATCATGGCATTGATGTAGGTGACAAGTCCATGTTAATATTCACTATAATATAAATATGTCTTAGAAAGGGTTAATCAGTGACTAATTTAAACCAGAATTGAAAAATGATAATGTATGTAAACCATGTTAAAAAGGTGAACATCAAAAAATGTATTTTAAAAAAATGAAATAATTTTCGACTCCTCAAACCCAATATTTGGTTTGATAATATTTTATGGTCCATCAAGTGGTTTTAACATAAATGGGAATCACTAATTTTATGTTTTTGTTTATTATTTTTCTATGTATAACTAGATATTATTTCTAGCTGAAAAAAGAGAAGCATGTTCTTATTTTACAAAGTATTCTAGATCTGTAGAAAATTTCTGTGGAATGAGGATAAATAATATAATATGTGATCATGGATGTGATTTTGAAAATCAATGCATTAAGACATTTTTCTCAAAACTAAGAAGACACATTACAATTTTTTTGTTACTTTAGTAAAATGACCCATATTTTATTTTTGAGGGGTAGGAATCGATCCCATATCAACTAGACTCACTGTGTAACGAGTATGAATCAAATTATTCCCTTTATTCAAAATTTACATTATTTTTAGTAAAAAATCCAACATACTATATAATGGTGTCTTTCTCTTGTATATGTGTTATAAATCTTATTTCATATAAATTTCGTATTATTAACTTAAATTTTTAATTTATATTACTATTTATAGTGATGTAGTGTGTTGTTATAGCACCCTGCACCGATTTTTGGTGATGCAGTGTGTTGTAGCATCACACTGTAGTTTCCTCCTTTATCAGTGCTACAAAATGCGCTGAAAAATTTTGAAATTATAAATTCTTTTTAATGTGTTGATAAAGGTATCTTTATCAGAGTTTAAAAATTAAATTATAAAGGTAGTTTTATGATTTATTTTTAAAGAATTGATAAATTTATGTTTATTTTTGTTTCTAAAAGAAATGATAAAGGGTATCTTTATAAGTTCTCTTTAAAGCATCGATAATGGAATCTTTATTAGTGATCATAAATAGTCTATTTATTATCACTAAATAAAAGCACTGATAAATGTTGTATTTTTTTAGTGCTGATAAAATTATGATTTATCAGTGCTTTAGTTTTCATGGATAATGCTACCCTTTATTAGTATATGAAAGAGTAGCTGATTTTAGCCTATCGACTGGTCAAGGTTCCAGTCCTCTACTAATGTGTATACCAGCACTCTGGTCAAATCCTTGGCGATGATATCTTTAATAGTCAATTGTTTTAGGTATATTTTATTTTGATTACGGATGTTTTTTTTCTAATCATATTAAATGATTTATTGATTAAGATAAATTTAAAAAATTTATAAATATTTGGGTGCGTTCAACATTAGGTAGTTAATATTGTTATATCCATGATCCTTTATTTATATTTCATTAAATTAACACCCATGTCACAAGTTGACGTTGATTGGAATTCCCAAGGGTTAAGGCTGGAATAAAAGACATAAATTAATTGACGATTATAATCTTAATCCTATAATTTTTATGTTAGTGTATTTATCCTTCCAATAATCCAGAGAATCAACTCTTTAAACAAAAAAAGTCATTAATCCATGACATGTTATGTCCAAAACACACAATGTTAATTCAAAGAATACTCATCAAGCAAAAGTTCTTAATCGATTAACATACATAAATTATAACTCACCCCAATGAAAGATTTACTAAGAAATTTAAATTATTAATAATATAGTTATAATTATTATGATTATAAATTAATAAGAGAAGAAAATCAAAGAGATAAGAAAATAGTGGTGCATCGAAAACACGCATAAACGATTATGAGAATTAAAAACAGACTTTCGATTGAATGAAGAAGAAGAATAAGGGAATGGGGTTTAACATGATTTAAAATATTTTAAGAACATTAATATTAAACAATATAAGGTGGATGAGAATAAGAGATATTGAAGAAGAAACTATCATTAAAATAGAAATATAAGAAAAAAAACACTTACACTATTACAAACAAAGAACAACACAAATATAAATGAAAGAAAGCAAGGAGGAATGGTTTCTCAAGTATAATAAAGAGTCTAGAAGATCCTCCCAAGACTTTATCATTGACTTGGTTATTCCAACCTATCTGCCTTTGCTATGAAATTCCAACCCTTTTGAAAGGAGAGGAGGGGGTGTATTTATAGCCCAAGGTGGTGGACTGTTTTCATTCCAAAACTTCCCCTCCACATGGATCAACGATTTAGACAACTATACAGCTCCCTATCAAGATATATCCTTCTTTAAAGTTGTAAATAATAATTTTGGATGACTAATATCAAAATTTGGTGGCATTTGGATTTAGGGATCCAAAGGCCATTTGATTAAACAATGTATATTTTTCCATTTCTATCTATACTTTTCAGTAGGCCAAAATGTGAATGGGTTTAGCAATTGGAATAGTTCTTTAAATTTGAAAACATTATTCAACAATGTTTTCCGTCTATATATCCAATTTCAGACTGTAAAATCGCAGCATGATTTAATGATTACATCATGAGCCATTTCATGAATAGTTTTAAGATTTTAATTTTCTGGAAGAATGTTGGGATGGAAATAAAAGTATCTGTTGGGACCCTTGTTCATGTATTTGGACCTTCAAATTTTCATCAAGTATTCTTTTTAATAATCAACAATATATTGCGGAGTTTCATAAAATTTGGACTTCGAGAGTTAGACTAGTAACTCAATCATCATGGCTGGTCCAGTTTCCTCACAGTTTCTTTAGGTCTTTTTGTGTGGACATTTGACCCTCCAAATGGATGATTTGGCCAAATTTAATTTTTAATGAAATTTTGGAATTTGAGTAATTAACCCCAAAAAAAGAATAATAAAATTTGAAAAAGTATGGTGAGCATTACTATTAAAAAATTAAATAGACATGAATCTAGATGAATTCAAATAGTGCTCTAAAATTATATTTAATATCTAAACATTAGTATTTCACACAAATTATTAAAATTTCATATAAAATTAGTAAAGGGAGTATATAATAAATAGTAAAAATATTAGTAAAATCAACTCCCCCACACTTATTCTTGTTCATGGCCTCATGTGAAAAAATATAAAAACATGAAAAACTCATTTTCACTCACCAACAAATATTAATATTTTATTTTCCCCAATCAGTGGAGGTTTAGATAATTTCACTCATCCATACTAAATTCCACGAAAAAAATTTATAGAAACAATGTCTCAAAAACAATTCATTTTGTCATGCTCAAATTTTGAAATGAAAAAACGGTGGCACACAAAACTAAGTCCTCTCAAGATGATAAATTTTATTTTTGGAGTTTCACTCATTCACCAACCAAAAGTGAAAATCATAGATTTTCTAAGAGCTCTTAGATTCCAATCCCTATCCAAAGTTTTTAATAATCAAGGGGTCTTTCAAATGGGGTTTTCTATGGCTATGGGATGGTTGGATTATAATTTCCAAAGACAAAAGAAGATGGGTAAAACACTAACATGGAAAAGGCAATGAACATTTTTTTTTGAAATGAGACACGAAAGGAAATGGAAACAAAAATTAACGAGGGAATGAAAATGTGAAATAAGTCACAAAAGAGTAATGAAATAGGATGGGAATGTGGAGGTGGAATTTTTACAAAACATGAACCATCTCTCATGGACATAAGAATATAATACATGTGTTCTTTTTTTTTGATTATTTTTTTGTATTTTTTTCGAACGTTTAACTTGAAATAAATCTCACACTCATATCCCAACCCATTAGTGATCTCCTCATGTCAATAATTTTAATAGTTATAACATGATCAATGGTTGAGGAAGAGTGATTTTGGACCCACCCAAGACACAACCCATTCTTATTTTTATTTTTCTTTATTTTTTTGATATATTTTTGAACACTTTTCAATATCATTTCTACAAGACAATCATATATAATTTCCAAAACCCCACTGAAGGAAATCCTCTCTCCCACACTAAAATGGATTCTTACTTTCAAGCATATGATAACACGTTGAAAATCCTTAAATGGGAACATGAGAAATGGAATATATTCCCCCCCACACACTTATATTTTAAAAAATTATGCAATGAAAATCCATGGTGATATTGGGTGGGTTAAGGTATTGGTGTGGTAATGTGGATAAAAAAGGTTTTCATATAATCAAAGGTGCATTCAAAATGAGGATTAATATATGGTTAATGGGAATCTATTTGGCTATTATAATTCACATGGGGTTCAAAACATTCCTCTATCATATTAATGCACACCAAAGTAGGAAATACAACTCAAATGTCTACAAACTCAATAATCACAAATGGGAGTGAAAAACTCACATTTTGAAAATATGGAAATTGGTGGCCTTGTCATGAGATCAAATGTTTTTTCTCATGGGTGGGGAAAATTATTTTCCAAATAAAAAATTGAGCATTCTATATTTTTTGGTTTTCCCACAATTTTCATTATAAAAATTTATGAATAAACAACAAATTCTTTGAGATGAAAACATGTATTTTGACTCCCCAAAATGGTTGTACCATATTTTAAAATTGGTATGTGAGTAAGTATGAGTCGTTTGGTTTCTTTTACATTTTTTTAAATATTTATTTTTTCTTGTGTTTTTAAATTACACTCCCACAAAAAAGATAAAGTGTAAATAAATCAAATGTGATGAGGAATGTGATGAAAAAAAAATGAGAATGACGGAAGAAGAAGAAGAAAGAGAGAGATAGATAGAGAGATAGAGAAAATCAAAGTTAAAGGGAAAAAGGTGCCCCTTATATGGATTTGGTGGTTGGCTATGTCCATCTAGTGGTGGGTCAACTGTATAAGTTGGGGATCCAATTGAAGTCGATGTTATTCTAGGATAGTGCGTCCACTCATGGTGATACCTTAACAGATTTAAATTAATTGTGAATGTCCTTTTGGATGACGGGTCTTGGACATGCACTACACAAAATGGGTAAACATGAGAAACAATAAAAGTACCTTCCCAATGTGAATTATTCATACCTGGGTAAATCTGAAATCAAGAGTTAAAGAGAAATACCTTTTCACCTTCATGGAAAACAATTCTCAGGATGTTTTTGTCTTGGAGTACCTTAGCCTTTTCTTTTTATAGATTATAATTCACATAGGATTCTAGTCGAAGCTTCTCTAGTTCAGCTAATTGAAATAATCATTCGTCACCGTATTTTTCTCATTAAGAATTTCCGGTTTTCACAACCCAAATTGATTATGTTGGATTTAAACTAGAAAATTACATTCTTTACAAAAAAACTAGCCTAAAAGGATACATCTTATTGAGTGCTTTATAGGCTGTTCGATAAGCCCAAAGTGCTTCACCAAGTCTTTCAGGCCACTGTTTTCTGGTGGGTTTTAAAATTCTCTTAATAACGCTTTTCACTTCTCTGTTAGAAAGTATATCCATGCCATCTGTTTTTGGTAATATTCAGATGATGTTTTGTATACAAAACAATTATTTTTCAAAATAGATTCCATGGTTTTATTTCAAAATGGGTTCTAAAGTCACTTATCAAGGCACATGGTGTGTCAAATTAGTGAAAGATGTGTGTCTTTAGGAACTCCCTAACAGTATATGAATCATTTTTTCTTGTGGGTATGGCCTTTACCCACCTAGAAACACAATCAACCACAATAATAATGTATTATAATCCACTAGAAGGGGGATTATCCAATGAAATCAATGCCCCAAACATCGAAGATCTCAATGAAAATTAATGGATTTAGGGTTATTTCATTTCCCTTTAAAATATTTCTAAACTTTTGGCAAGTGTTACATGATTGAAAGAACTCATGTGAGTCCTTGAAGAGTGAAGGCCAGAAGAATCCAGAGTATAGGACCTTTCGTGATGTCCTTTGTGGTGAAAAGTGGCTACAACCAGGCATTGAGTGACAGAATTCTAAGATGGATGAATGCTCATTTTCATCAAAACATATCTTAATTATAATGTCTTCTCTAGTTTTTCAATGTATATTTTCTACCCAAAAATATAGTTTTTAATTACTTTTAAAATTCATTTGTTTCTATTTAGAAAAATTTCCAGGAAAAATACCAGAAACCAAGTAATTTACATATGGGGAATACCATGGTATTTTTGATGTGAGAAATGAATGGTTCTCAGTTGGAAATTCTGGATCAATTGTTTCAGGATGAGGAGAATTAGAAAATCTACTCATGTGATCATCTACAAGGTTTTCTTTTTCCTGGTCTATCATTGATTTCAAGGTCGAACTCTAAGAGCATTAGGATCCATTTTATTATCCTTGGCTTTGAATCAATTTTCTTAAGTAAAAACATTATAGACGAATGGTATGTTAAGATTATGATTTTGGATCCTAAGAGATAGGGATGAAATTTATCTATGGAAAAAACCTATGCTAAATGTTTCTTTTCAGTCACTATGTAGTGAGATTGAGTTTCATCTAGTGTTTTTGAGGAATAATAGATTACATGAGGAATGTTTTCTCTTCTTTGAAAATTAAAAGCCCCAACAGCTCTATCAGAAGCATCACGCATCAATTCAAAGGTTAAAGACTGATCTGGGGGTTAGATTATTGGGGTTGATGTAAGAGAAATTTTGAGTTCAATGAAGGCTCTCTTGAAAACCTCATAGAAATGGAAAGTGACATCATTTTTGAGGAAATGAGTGATTACATGGGAAATCATAATGAAGTTATGGATGAATCTCTAATAGAAACCCACATGACCAAGGAATAAATGGATGTCTCGAATATTAGTGGGTTTTGGAAGTGATTGGATCACTTAAATTTTTGAAGGATCAACTTCCATACCATCTTGTGAATCTATTTTCCTCTAGGAAAATCACATTTGCAACCATGAAGTGACATTTTTCAAAATTTTACACAAGGTTACACATGAAACACATTTGGAGGACTAGAGAGAGTGAATTCAAGAAAGATTGAAATGAATAACCATAAATTGTAAAGTCTCCCTGAATTTACCCATGCATTGTTCAATGAATTTAGAAGAGATACACATCATACAGCTCTAGAATGTTGTAGGATCATTGCAAAGGCCAAATTTCATTCTCTTGTATGCATATATTCCAAAGGTTCATGTGAATATAGACTTTTCATGGTTCTAAGGTGAGATTGGTATTTGTAAGTAGCGGGTGTATCCATTAATAATTAAATAGTGTGACTTTATAGATAATAATTCTAGCATCAGATCAAGGAATGGAAGAGTGTAGTGATATTTTCTTGTTTCAACATTCAATTTCCTTTAGTCGATGCACACACAACATTTTTCTTCACTCGAGTTGTGACTACCTCACCATGTTCATTTGTGACAATAGTTATCCCCCCTTATTAGGTAAAAATTTAATTGGACTAACCCATTAACTATCAGAAATTAGGTAGATAATACAATATTGAGGAATCTTGGTGATCTATTCCTTAGCTACCTCAAGGATGAGTGGATTCAGTCTTATTTGTGTTTGTTTAATTGGTTTGGATGACTCCTCAAGATGGATTTTATGAATTCAAAGGGGGGGGGGTTGATTCCTAGTATGTCATCTAGGATCCATTCTAAGGCCTTTTTGTTTTTTTATAACACCTGAACATGATTGGACTCCTCGGTTTCAGAAACTGAAGCATAGATAATGAAATGTTATGAGTTATTATAGAAAAGGAATTCATACTTTTGGTGTTCAAGAAGAGGTTTTAGGTCAACATCATCTCTCATTTCTAGGGTTAGACAACTCAGAAATATAGTAAGGGACTTAATTTTCTTTAGATTCATTTTCCTTATTACAGTACAAGGTAGAGTAGAAGAGATCAGAGTTAATTTGGGATTAAATAGAGTTTTCTAGATCCTCTAGATTAATGGAGTCTATGAATGATAGGTCCACATCAACATCACCATTTATGACTTGGTTAATCAATGTGTAGATTTAAAAAGATCCATTGACATTAGAACATGAAGAACATGATGGATTGGGGTTCAATTCACTCATTGAAGTGTCCTCAGAAGAATTGATCGAGAATTAAGAGTGATCCTCAGATGGGTATCACATGGCTTGGAAAATGTTGAAATTGAGTAGTTGGTCACCAAATTCTGTTGATAAGATGCCTGAATAGAAATCAATTTTCGTTCTCAATGTGATTTGTAATGGTCTTCCTTGATTTACGGGAGATAGAGAAGAGTTTGTCTCACCTTCTATGTCAAGGACATAGAAAATAGCTGGGAAGATAATATCATTAACAAGAACAAGGACACAATAGATTATACACTCCGTACTAGCTGTGTTTCGATTGGCTAACATAATGACAACACCTGTTGCAAGTAAGGGAACTAGACCACATTTTGAGAATATGGATTTAGGAATGACATTAATTGGGGATCCTAGGTCTATGAATGCATCATCAAAGATGGAACTTCTAATTTGGAAATGAACCATAAAGGTCCCTAGATCTTTTCACTCTAAGGGAATGGACAGTTGGGTGGATACATTTTTGAAGGTCCTAAGTTTCCTCTTGTGGGTGCACAATTCCTTATTAATCATGGCATACTTAGGGATTTGTTTTATAGAATATTAAAGGGGTTTTATTACTTCAACACATCTAATCATGTCTATCATTTTAGGATCGGGGTTAAAGTACTAATTTATCTTAGAAGTAGATTGAGGAAAATGAATTGGGTTCCTAAGTGAAATGGAAGGAGGTGAGGGAAAGGATTCATATTCCTTTTTGAGTATATTTTTCTTATCATTTTATTGGTCAACATTTATAGGGGGATTGGAGGACTTTTCCTGGGGCATAGAAATTTTCGTCCCTGATCTATGTACAATTTCACTTACATTACCCTTGGGTTTGGGTAACGGTTGTGCTAGGTGATGGAAAGAATTTTATTTTTGTTGGTGGCGTAGGTGGGATATAAGTCGACCAATTTGGGATTCAATGTTTTTGAGGCTAGAACAGGTGAAAGAGGCAAGATTTTATACTACACATTCCCATGGTTTCATTGGGGAAAATTCTTCTCCAATATTATTATTACCATGATATTATTAATTGGGGGAGTAATTTTATTCTTTTGGGAATTGGGAAGGCTCACTTGGATAGTGGAATCTAGGTGGAGGATTGTTTCATTGTGGTTGATGAATAAAAGGATAAGGTTTATGGAAGTTACCACCACCTTGACCATATTAGAATTTGTTTGGGTTTTGATGAGGGTACTGTGGGGGATGAAAAATGGGATTCTCGTATCTCATGTTAGGGTTATATATAGCAGATAAGGGCTCATAATGGGCTTGGTTGATGTTTCTAACAGACAGACCCGATTGTTGAGGGTTAGGGTTCTGCTGAGAATATGTTGCATTGAGCTCCATCGGTTTGGATGAATCAGTAGGATCCTATTGATGTTGTGGAAATGTGTCAGTTGGGTGATATGGGGAGGTATAGATTCCATAGTTCCTGATAGATCCCGGAAACCAAGATTGTGGAGAATGTGCGGTTGGGGCTTTGGATTCCATATCTAGTTGTCTCACCAGACCTATATGTTCACTCATCCACTCGGTCATCTTGTCCAGATTTATGGATTTATTATCTTGGACTTGTTTTACTTGATCATGTTCTCGATTATGGAATTTATTCATGTTTTCATCCATGTTGATTATGAGATCTCTTGGAGATGCAAGAGTTTTATCAACAAGAACAACACAACTTTCAGCATCAATGGGAGTTCTATCCATTGACAATAACCCCTCATAAAAGTATTGGATCACGAGTTGGTAAGGTAGTTGGTGGTGTTGGAAGGTTTTCACAAGATTTGTGAACCTCTCTCAATACTCATGGAGTGATTCAATGGGTAATTGACGAATACCACTTACTTACATTCGGATAGAAGCAGTACAAGAAGAAGGAAAGAATTTCTATAAAAAGATTCGGTTCATATCATTCTATGTGGTTATTGAACTAGGAGGGTGGTATTAAGGCCATGACTTGGTGGAGTCACCTAGAGAGAAATGGATTTTTTTGAGTTTTATTTGTTCCTCAGAAACCCCTTGAGGCTTCATGGGTGAGCATACTACTTGGAACTCTTTAAGGTGGAGATGTGGATCCTCAGTGGCTATCCCGGGGAAATGAGGGAGAAGATGAATCAATCCCAACAAGATTTTGAAGTCAGCCTCTATGTTTGGATATTTATTACCAAGGGTTTGGTAATTCATATCAGATGAAGTGAGTTCTTTAATTGTTTGTTCCGTAGTATTGTCCATTCCTAATTCAACTTGTTCGACAAGAAACTGTTCTCGAATTATTTGATTGTCAATAATGTTCCTCTTATATTGGAAAAGAGTTATCTTAAATTTAGGTTCAAAAAAATCTGAGGGATTGTTTGGGAAGCTATGGGGAATTCATAGAGATGTTTGAAGATAGAGGAAGACAAGTTTCTTCTTTGTGTTTTTCCAGTTTATGATTTTTATGAGAAGGCATGATTTTTTTTGTGTTCTTTTCTATTTTTTTTATTTTTTTGGGTTTTTTTTACAATAACCAGAAACTAATGACAACATAAAGCAACATCCCCATAAATGACGCCATTTGAAAGCAGTGTCTATTGTTTCCTATCCACAGGTCATGGTTCTGGTGCTCTGCAAATGTATATAGAAACACTCGGTTCAGATCCTTGGAAATGATACTTTTTACTAGTCAACTATTTTTAGTTTATTGTATTCTGATTGGGGGGTTGTATGGAGATATTATGAATTGATTGATTAATTAGTATATAATAATCAAATTAATAAAGATTAGGGTGATTTCATCATTAGATTGTTTTTCTTGTGATATCCTTTAGCCTTGATTTACATTGCTTTAAATTAACACCCAAGTCAAAAGTTGAAGATGATTGGAATTCCCAAGTGTTAAGGGTTTAATACAAGCCTTAACATAACTTAATATTATAATTATAATCATATCTTGATTATGATAGTGTATTTATGGTTCTAATAATCCATGGAAACCACTCTTTAAACAAAACAATTCATTAATCAATGACATGTTATGTCCAACAAAAAATGTTATTTCAAAGAATACTCATTGAGAAATATCTCTCAATCACTTACCATAACTAAATTAAAACTCACCCCAATGAGAGATTTACTAATACATTTAAATTGTTAATAATCTATTTATAATGACTATGAAGATAAATTAAAAAGAGAATAAAATAGAAATGGTTAATAAATGAGTGGTGCGTCGAACACCAACATAAAAGATAATGAGAAATAAAAACAAACTTTCGATTGAACGGGGACAAAAAAGAACGGAAGTGGATTTACATTGATTTAAAATTTTTTAGTAACATAAATATTGAACTACATAAGGTGGATGACAATAAGAGATATTATAGAAGAAACATAAATTAAAATATAATTACCAAAAAACACACACTTACATGATTACAAACGAAGAACAACACAAAAGTAAATGAGAGGAAGCCAAGAGGAATGGTATATAAAGTAATAACATGAATATGAAAGATCCTCCCATGCCTTTGGAAGAGCCTTGGTCGTGCCAACCTATTCTCCTTTTCTCTGAAATTCCAATCCTTATAAATAGAGAGGAGGGGATGCATTTACAGCCCAAGGTGGTGGACTGTATACATTCTAAAACTACCCCACCACTTGGCTTGACGACTTGGAAATCCCGACATCTAAATCTCGAGATATCTAATTCTTCAAAGTTATAGATAAAAGTTTTTTATGACTAATCTCAAAATTAGGAGTAATTTTGGATTATAGACCAAAGTTATGGTTGTTTGATTGAAAAATGTAAATCTGTCCATTTCAATCCATACTTTTTAGAAGGCTGAAATATTAATGGGTTTAGATATATGAAAATTCTTTCGAATATGGAAGCTCTCTTCAACAAAGTCGTCCTCCTGTATCTCTAACTTCACATTGAAAAATCTAATATTTATTTGATTATTACATCCTGAGGTATGTCATGAACATTGTCTGGATTTTAATTTCTATTCAGAATGGTGGGATGGACTTCAAATCATCAAATCATCGGTTGGGAGCTTTGTTCATGTGGTTGGATATTAAAATTATTATCCATTGTTCTTTTGGATTATCAAGAACATATGGTGGAGATTAATAAAATATGGGATTCAGGATTTAGACCAGTAAATCAATCATCATGGCTGGTCCTGTTTCTTCGTAGTTTCTTTAGGTCTTTTTGTGTGTAATATATGACCCTCCAAATGGATGATTTGGCCAAAGGCTCCTTCTAATTAAATGTTTGAAGTTGAGTAAGTAACCCTAGAAAATATGAATCATGAAATTTGGATATGTAGGGTGAGTGTTATTATTAAAATGTTAAACATACTTGAATATGGATGAATTTAAATAGTGCTATAATATTATATTTAATATTTAAACATTAATATTTCACAAAAATTATGGACATTTCATAAAAAATTAGTAAAGGGATTATATATTGATTCATAAAAATATTAATAAAATCAGTACTTTTCTAGATCTGATAGAATCCTTGGGATTTTAACCTTACTGAGGTTTTCAGCACTTTTCTAGCACTGATAAAGGTTGATTCTAGAGTTATTAAAGGCATGTTTTGTAGTATTTAAAGGAGAATTTTTAAATAATGATATCCAATACCATTAAATATTTTCATTAAAATTATCCAAGAACCCTTAAATCACATATTTACATAATGAAAAAAATGAAGCATTTGGGTTCACCGATGTCATTTGTCTAGAACATGAGAATATCACATGTCCCTCACATTATGAAGATGATTATATCACATGTAGACCAAATAATAAGGAAAATACATATCCTCATTATAGTTAAATAATAGGGTCATATATCTTTTACTATCACATGGATTAAAAAAATAATATCTTGGGTTTTCTTGAACCGATGACTTGATATAGAATATAACAGACCACCCTAAAATATTCATGATGAAAGTCCATCATAGGAATGGTATAAATGTATGAAGATTATAATGTTTGGTGTATCACCAACCTCAGGTAAAAGTAATTGATACTTTTTATACCCTAATAATTATATCAATGATTGTATGAAATTTCATAAGACATACTTGTGAAGGTTTGTTCAAGTAATAATTTTGTACTTATTACCACACAAATCCATACATCACTTTTTATATACATCTTTTTAATATTAATTAATGATTATGTTAAAGATATAATTAATATATTACCCCAAACAATAATACATTGTAATGGTTAATAAATTTGGAATACTAAAATTCATATTTGATGGGGAAATTATAATTCCACTATTCATGAATTGTATATCACAACACACATGAATGAGGGAAAAATGGGTTTTTTTATTATTTGTAAAATCATGACACATATAAACCCATTAAATCAATATCCTATGGATGATATACTAATAGATTCATGAATCTTAAGATTCCATAGGGGTAGTGGTTTCATTATTTGAAATATATTTATTCCTCTATAACCACCAAAGAGATCCAAACATCACATCCCTCAATGATCTGTTTCACGAGAAGGTATTCTAAAAAGATGTGGTTGATAATTTTTTTAGAAAGGGGTTCCATAGTTTATGAAATTTTTTAATTGTTATCACTGAAGGGTTTTACAACTCCCAAAATGATAGTAACCATATAACTTTTTATGATGAACATCTTGATTCCAACATATTACTTCATAGAACTTTATGAATTCTTGTACTCCGCCACTATTTTAGAGTCTCCTATGGTGTTCTATATAAAAATATTCTAAATTATAGCTCCACTATTTTGAAAATTCACAAAACCAGATTGAGATATCATTCCATTTTTTTATGTTGAAGACAAGAATCAGTGTGACACACTATATATTGCACATCCTTTTCTCCAAAATAATAAATACATATCCTTAGTTTCTTTTATGTACATAAATATACTATTTACAATAATTGGTGACTCTCACCAAGATTGGAATTTTATCTAATGGTAATGATAGACCCATAGGTGGAATTAGGCCAAACACAGAACATATGATACATGATTGGCTATATAAAGAATGTAAGGGAAATTATATCCATACATTTAATATACTTAAAAGAATTTTAAAAATTATAATGTTTTATCCTATGAATTAGTAGTAAATACCCCTTTTTGGATTTCTCCATGGTAAATTTTAAATGATTTAACAATGCATGTTTCTTGGATAAGAGAAAGATTTTTCAACAGATCTATCTGTATTTATCATTATAACCGATATGTATTCTTTTTCACACAAATATTTCATTAGTGAAAATTCACCCAACAACATGCTTATGAAATTTATATTAGGTATTTTATTTCCTATAAAAATTATTTCATCCACATACAATATCATAAAAACTACAGCAATCCCACTAAACCAATTGTATAAATAGTAATCGTCCACATCCTTGAGAAACCCAAACTTCTTAATTTCATTATCAAATGATATATTTCCCTCATAATATATTTTGTTAAATTAATAAATAGATATTTTCAACTTGGAAGACATTGTAGAATCATTTGGAAATTTTAAACAATTGGATCCTTGTCAAAATTACCTATAAAAGAAAATAGTTTTGACATCCATTATATATTTATATATGTATTATAATAAAAATGGACTAATATGGAAAGAATATTGAAATGTGATTTATCATCACAATATTTGAAAATATCATTCATCTTTAATACTATATATGTGTTTATAACACTTGGCCCCCAAAATGATATATAGGTAAACTCTCTACTATACATGTCCATTTTATTATTTAAAACATACTTGTACAATATGGTTCACACCTCTATAGAAGCATACACTAAGAAATGAACATGGTTAGTGCATAAGGAGTAAATTTTATATTTCATTATGTTGAGTCATAATTCTGAATGGAATCCTTAAAGGTAGTAGGTTCATCACCTATAAAGAATAAATCTTTAGCATTTACCAAATTAAATACATATATCTCAAGCTCTTGATTAATACTACTAGGACTTTGAGGTTCTTGGATAGTTTTATTTGGGTTATATTCTATATACCATTGTTCCACTTGACCTACTTATGTGTAGTAACACATATATTTTATTGGTTTGGAACTACTCTAATATCAGATTTCATCCCACTGAATATTAAACATATGTGTTCTTTCTCATCAAAACCATGAGATTAAGATAGAAAATTATTTTTATTAATGTAAATATAAAAGTTATATCACATAGTATATTAGATTAAAAAATCTATGAATTTTACCGTTTGGGGAAAAGTTTGATAGAAGACAAATATAATACATATTATTTATAACCATAAACATAAAAAAGTTTAATATTGGTATGTTTTCTATGCCATATATCATATGATAAATTTATGACTAGTTTAGATGGAATGTAATTAATTAATAATGAACTTTTTTCCAAAGCATAAACCCATAATGACATAAGAATGTCAAATTAACTCATCCCCAGTCAAACCATTTATTTGAGAATGTGTATCTTCAATACACTTTATTTCATGATTTATAATATAAAGGTACTAATAATTAAATCCCAATTAAATTAGGTACATAACTTACATACATTAAATAAAAATACAAAAAATATATTTTTCAAAACTCCATTATATTGGATTATGTTCCATAAACCCTTAAATATCGTATGACATAACCTGGGGATGTACATAAAAAAGGGGTGATCTATAAATCCCAGTAATGGAAGAAAAATATTATTGCTTAAGGTAAACTAGTACATGTAATACAAGAGGAATATAAATGTATCATAAGATGGGTGAGTCATAATTTTAAAAATTAATGCAAGATATAACATGAAAACAAAAAAGGAAACACAACAATGTGTAAACAACATAAACCAAGACATTATAAACATAATTAAAGTATAACCACCAAGGAAACATAAAATGGGAGGAAAATTCCCATAATGGAATTGGTTCAATCCCTAATCCCAAAATCAATTTCTCAAAAGTCTAAAACATTATCCAATTTATTAATGCAGTATCTAGGTGCACATATCAATTTCATGTCATGTGCATACATAAGCTTGCCACATGGGTCATACAACATAAATATGCATTTCATAAATATGATTCCCAAGATCAAGGACTATTGTTATGTATAGGGATCTCCCCATTCAAAAAAATTCTAGGTACACCTAGGTAAATAATATTTTTCATAAATAGGTATTGGTACTCAAAATAAAAATGATTGGAAGAGAAGAATAATAGGATGATTCCAGTAGTATAACTGGGGTACGTAAAAGTTCATGGGAGGGTTAAATAAGAGTGAAATGGGTATATTAGCACATGGAAAACATAAGGATAGTAAGAGGGAAATTAAAAATCATATTCCAACCAGATAAAGTGAAATTAAAAAGACATAATATAAAGAATGTTCATGAATAAAGTCGGCAAAGAGAGGATACCATACATTGAAAGGATTATTTTAAAAACTTTATAAGAGCTTCTTAAGAGCATAAAGAAATTAGGGAGGATTAATTAAAGATTGATAAATTAAATAAAATAAATAAAAAAACACATTATACTAATGTTAAAGCATGATTATGCCCTAAAAATATTTTATTGAAAATAATAATTCATTTTAGATCATTATGATATCATAATACCCCCAATATGGTTATAACATATTTTATTTTTACCCAAAAATTTAGATGACTGAGAAAATTATAAATAAATTACTATTGGATAACTTCAACATTTTTATTTCAAAAAATGAATTTATTTTATCAAAAAAATTATTTTAATCTGATAGATTAATATTTAAAAAAAAATTATTTTTTATGAAAAATTCTATTTTTTTACAATATTAATTTTTCCACCCGTATAAAAATCAAATTTGAATTCATAAAATTATATTATAATTTATATTTTAGTAATAAATATTTAATAATATTATTTTTTGAAATTTTAATTTATTTCAAAAAATCTCCAATTTATTAAATTGGTTTTCTTGATTGAATGTATATATTTTTGGAAGATATAATTTTTGTTTTATTCTATCATAGTCTAATTTTTATTGAACACATTATTTAATAATTTATAGATATTAATAAAATAGTATAAATATAATCAATTTTAAATTAATAATAAAAATAAAAATTTATTTGGTTATAGTCAAGATACATAGATATTTATTATACTAGTGAATTCCGTATGGGCAATTTTTGTGATTCTAAGACTTTGTTGGGTGGTTTGATGTACATGGTTTGGGTCATGATATCAATGATCTTGAACTTATCCTGTAAATAGTTTCATTCGGGATTTATTTGTTGATTATCAACTTAAAAATGGTCAAGGTTTTTGACCAGTGATGTTATCTCCCTCGAAAGATCAGATAAATGGGATTTATAGGGTATGATCCTACTGGTGTTGTATTTCACTTCATTAATCTATGTCAATTCAAATTTATCATAAGCCTTAATATATAATAATCATTAGTGTAATTGTTGAATATATATGTTACCAATGGTTATGATGCGTAAAGATATTTTAAATATAATAGGTTAAAACTAGTAATGGTCAAAAAAATGAGTAGTTCATGTCTTTTCTATAATTTAATTTTGTAATGATGAATTTACTTATTTTTAAAGGTAGTTATTTTATAGAATATATATTCATTACATTATTCTATTCTTTTAAAATTTCACCCTAGAAAATATAATTCAAAACAATAAAATATATGAGTGTACTTCTATTTCACTTCTTCTCCTAGTTCCTACATTGGTCACTCAAACTTGAGGTTTCGCAACAACACATTAGCCAGGTGTGTTTTCTTATTTTTTAGAACTTTTTCTCAAAAATATAATATCATCAATAATTATTCCTCTAATGAATGATAGTTCTGAAGTGGTATAACCTCTGGGTTTAGTTCACATGAGAGATTTTGTATGTACTTTCTTTTGAGGGATATATTTAAAAAATAATGAACATGCTACATGATAGTTGAGAGTTATATATGATAGGAAAGAACTATTTTGTGGTAGAGTATATCAAAGTGGCCAATCTAACTTGAGATAAAATTTCCATTCTTCCAAAACATCAGGAATTTTTTCCAAGATGATATATAAAAAACATTATCTCTACCCTCAAACCGTATATCATATCGATGATTGTATACCTAGATTTTTGTCATCTTTTTTAGGATTTGAGATGATGATGAATGATTTTAACCTTCCCTATTATATCTTAGATATTATTGGTCATCATCATCTTTCACACACCGAATTAATTCCAGCATATTAGAGTCTGAAACTGATTCATATAAAAATATTATTATCGTTTCATTTGAATGCTATAATGGATTTTTTATATGAGATATCCACATGGAGAAGCTGTTGAAACCAACTTCCTTGGTAATCGATTTAACATGATATATCCATATCCTCTAGAGTCTGAATGATTCATTTATATATCCCTTTGTATGAGGATGATAAGCACTACTGAATCCCATCTCCATATCCAATTATTGTTTAAGTATTCTCCATAAACTGAACGTAAACCTTCGATATCATTTAGATACAATAGAGAGTGGGACTCCTTATAGTCTTACCTCATCTATTGTGTATATATTTTATTGTTGGTTAAGAGAGTAATATTACTTGATAGCAATGAAATGAGATGACTTGGTAAGGTTATCAAATTACACCCATATTGTGCTCTTTCATTTATGTTTCCTACAGAGTCCAACAAATAAATAAATGGATACATTTTCCCATTTACATAATGGTATGAGATGTTGTTGAATCATGCCCTTAGTATTCTGTCATTTAGCCTTAACTTATTGGAATTATAAGAATCATGATATGAATTCTACAATATACATATTCATGTTATCCCACGTGATGTTTTTCTTAATATATCTATACATCATTTTAATTCAGTGATGAATAGATATGGATGAGATATTAGAATCATCCATAAGTTCCCCTTTCAGTTTCTGTTTTGATGGGACACATATTTGTGTTCCCAACCATATAACTATATCTTCAACAATGTTGAACTTCATTGTATTCTCTAAAATATTCTCTAGAAACTCATCGACCATATGGGACTATTTGATAATTTAAAAAATATACAGTATAGTGTCTATTTTAGTAATTTAGGCTGCAAATCCTTTTATTAAACTAATTTCTATCCACTATATGTCGAAGAATATTGGATGTCTAGAAATACTCATCATGAATATGGTTATGTTATCCTTTCAATCCAAGACTTGTAAACATTTTTTTCCTTCCCAATATGGTATTGGATTGTTAAATCATAATCCATTATCTTTTTTAATCATCTATGTTGAAACATATTGGGGTCATTTTGTGTGAATATATATACTTGAGTATTTCATAATCCGTATACATGTCACACTTCTCTCCATAAGGATAATATCACTTAATCATAAATTCAAATATTATAGAATCCAATTATTAAAAATGTGTTGGGTATTTATAATCATAGATATTTAATTGGAGGGATAAATATGCTATCAATTATTCATCATTAATGAGTACACAACCCAATCCCTTCTTAGGCTCATCGATATAGATCACAAACCCTTCCTCACTGGTGGGAAATGTCAGTATAGATATAGTGATTAGCCTCTTCTATAACTCTTAAAATATCTTCTCTCATTCATCAGCTAAAAAAATTATGACTCAGTCTAGAGATAGGAAGGTTTGTGAGTGTGAAAATCTTGATAATTTTCCCACAAATAATCAATAATACACATATAATCAAATTAAACTATATATTTTAGTAATAGATATTTATCAAAGACATCCTATAATTGCCTTAGTTTTTAAGTTTCCGTAGATATTCCTTTTTGGGTGATAAAATGACACATGAATATCAATTCATCTAACAAAAATTGACATTTACTATAATGTTTTTTTAATTATTTTCCTTTATAAAAGTCTTCATATTAGTATTAATATGATTCTTAAGTTCCTCATTGCTTTTGGAGTTGATAAGATTAACATATATAAAATATATCATTTATTTATCGAAGTAATCCCTAAATACTCTATTTATAGACACTACCACTTCTCATACATAGTTATTACATCACTTTCGTAAAACATTTAATACATTACACAGACACATTCCCAAATACCATAGTATTTAATTCCTTTGGAAATATGGAAACATAAAAACGGTACATAAGTGAGTTACATTATCTCCCAAAAGGCCTTCTATGACTAGAATCTTTTTTAAAAATGTAAAACAAAATATGTATCTTCATAACATGGGGAAGGAAACATAATATATTGTGATCTTAGATGCTTGATTAGGTTAATAAAGGGATATATATAGTCATAATAATGCCATAAGGGTACGAGAACATCATCATAATGTTAGATCATATTACTTTTTATATCAAAGATCATAATGAAGATTCATGTCATAAATTTGGGTATTTTATAAGACATGAATCATAAGGGAATTAAGGTCATAAACTAATAATGCAAAACATAGAAATACTACATGAAATTGTGGTAGAAACATAATCATATAAAAATTATATACATAATAGTAAAGGATTCGTAAAAAGGCCATAGTAGTTGAATGTGTTCACTCCCCAAACAATCTTTGTAGAAAATTTCAATCTCATGACCATATTAGCAGATTACATCATTTAATGAACATATTTCACATTACATTTCTACAATGTCTATCAAATGAGTCTAAATAATTTCCCAATACATTGGAAGAAGATAAAGGTCCCAATTATCACATAATAAAATCATACAAACATGTGCAATAATATCATAAACATTCATCATATCATAACCCATAAAATGATATTGGTAAGACAGACATTCCATCATATCATAACCTATAGAAAAGAGATGGGTTTAATAATCATTTCATATAAGTATTAACCATGAAAAGATGCGTATTTCATAAGAATTTAACCTATGAAAATAAGTTGGTTTCATATATATATATAACCGATGAAATATAAACAACTATCTTAAAAATATAACAAGAAAAAGAGAAATAAGTTTTATAAACATCCTTCCATCAAAACATAGCCCATGTAGAGAAGGAATATGGTTGTTACCCTTGGGTCATATCCCCAGTAAGGCATGAATGACACCAACAAATTTCATCTTGTATGGAAAACAATTTTGTAATATCTTTAAAAACATTTCTTGATAAATATATATTTTCATTACAAAACCCTTTTAAGAACATTTTCGTGGAAAGTAGACTTGAAAAAATATAAAGGAAGATCTGAAAATAATTTAAAAAAATCCTTAGAGAAATATATTTTATTTGAAAAATTTGAAAATCCATTTCATTGAAAATACCATTTAAATCATATAAAGGAATGTATAAAATCATTTGAAAATATTTATTAATAATAATATATTTTCATTGAGAAACACTGAATAAATTTCATTGAAAATTACATTTTGAAAACATGTACAGGAAATAATAAAAATAATTTAAAACAATGTTTAAATAGAAAATATTTTGTAAAACCTTTTTATTTGAAAATATATTTCAAACATATGATGGAGGATTTTAAAATCATTTTAAAAATTTATTAAAAACAAAAAATGTTTTAATATTTTTTTTAAACACCTTTTAAAAAATGAATTTCTAGATTACGAGGAAAAAAATTCTTTAAAAAGAAATCTTTTAAATTTTATAAATAATCTAAAATGAAATTATGGTCATGATGGCAGATAAATCAATATTTTCCCAAAATTTCTTCTGTTCCATACAAAGTGTAAAAAATTTCTTCGATTGGAAAAAGAAAAAAACATAAATTGTTAAAATTATTTGAGTTTAAATAGTAAAAAATGGGTAAGTTTTTTTAAATATCAAAGAATAATATTATAATATTTTGGAAAAAATTTCAAAAAACATGGTTTTGTAAGAACATATATTTCCGACCGAAATGATAAATAAATTTATATTTTTAAAAAATTCCTTTATTATCTTAACTAAAAGAAGTATAAGAAGTAATACTATTACTAAAATAATTCGTTAATAACTAGAGGATAATAAAATCCTTGATAGTTATTTAGATATGGATCATAATATTTCTTCAGTGGAAGAATACTCATAAATAATCTTAATAAGTGGTGAGAGTTTAGCAATAAAGTACTACCACTTTGGTAACATTGAATCAAAGTACCGTTGGACGAATTAAATTAATTGAATCATATACTATCATTCAAATAAGAATAATCATTGTATAATATGTCAAATTCTATTATACACGCCTTATTAAATAATATCGGTGCATCAACAACATTTGTGTCAAAGAAAACCAATTGAGAGAAAAATACTTTAACGATTTGGTAACTTTGGTACCGTAAAATCCCATGAAACTAAGATCCTAAAATTGATATTTAAATACCCATGAATACATGGTTAATTTTCATATAATAAATTAATTACTAGTATATAAACCCAAAAAATAGTGGGAATATTTTATAAGCCTCGTAGAAATAAAAGTGTGATTATAAATTTTCTTACTATTTGAGTAACTGTTGAATTTAGAGATCCAAGAAATAATAACATAAACTAAAACATTAAATTACCTTTATAAATTAAATTTATGATATGAAATTTCATAGGTTAGTGTATATCTGACACAACAAGAATAATTGGTGCATATATCATATATCTCATAGAAATAAAAGTGAGAGGAGAAAACCCATACCATACAACTTGACTCGCATCGAAATTGTTGAGTCCAATTGAGTAATAAATATAATTTTCTTTTACATAAAATAATATAACCCTATTAATACACATAATACCAAATTTGATTTACTTATGAATTTATATTATGTGTTTATTAGAAATTCTATGTTAATGATTTGGTTTTGGAAATGACAATAATGTTTTTCTTATATGTTCTCATTTTTCATTCTTAGTACTCATTGTTATATATTGATTTAGCTTTTTTTAAAAAATAATACTTGATATAAATATCATATATATTAATTATATATTTATTTATAATAACTTAAAAAATATTGAAATACAAAATATGATACACTATTCCTGGAGAAGGTGGATCATACATACTCATGAATAATGTTTTCGTTTTGTTATCACATTGAAAGAAAGAAATTATATGAAATATATGAAATATATATAATAATTATAGAATATTAATTAATTAATATACATCATATATTCTTATTAATACCTTATTTAATACATTATATGTAAATTTTGACTGAATCACATCACATTGAGGAGGAAGTAGTCCATACACCCAAAAAAGTTATTTTTCTATTCTCAAGAAATGAAAATCATGATTTTTTCTGTTAAATAATTAATAAATAAAACAAAAAAATCAAAAAATTGTTATATATCACATAAAATAGAAATTCCACCATTATTACATTCCATTAAATGTTTTAATTGAAGAATTTATGACCTATATTTTTGAGGGGGTAGTCCCCCATACACAGGAAGGATGATTGGGTATCCCATTTGATGGGATTGTTTGTGAGTGTAGGTTGAATATTTTTAAAAACATTAGTATATTTTGGATACATTTTATATTATATAATCATGGAATAAGAATAATTTAAGGGGTGGATAAATAACAAAAACAAAAGTTCTCATGGATGAATGTTACACCTTCTTTGGGTAAATCCTTTTGGTTTGTACCAAAGGGATTGCTTCATTGGATTTATGACCAAAGTAAGTGCTATAGAATCCTGGGAGGGATATTTTGAGGAAATTTGGATAGTTATTTAATTAGATAAAGGACTTGAGAGATTTTAATAAGGGAGTTAGTGGGTGTGAGTTCCATTTTTATAATAGAGTGACATTAACATAAATGCAAAAAGAAAACATTTTTGAGTAGTATCCCTTGCATCATGTGCCTAACATAATCATTGATATTTGATTCAAGGTAGAATATGGTATAAATATATCCATTAAATGAATTTTTATTGGTTTTTAGGTCATTTATGTTATTCTTATTAATGTTTAACCACTCTATAAACTCAATTTTACCATAATTGTTGTAATTGATCTTATTTGATTTTAGTAGTCTTCTTTGTCAAAAACATAGATTTCATGTTAGAAATTAAAAATTATGGTTATTTCAAATATATAATATATTTTTTAAATTTAAAAATTAAATATTTTTTATAAGTTATTTTAAAACTAATCTTGTAGATGGTATGAGATAATGCATATATAATGTAAAAAAGTTCACAAGCATGAAATTCTTTTAAAACCAATTTCAATGTGAATTTCCCTCCAAAAATCAAAATTGTATTAATTTATTAAAATTTATCTAATTATAATTTTAAATTAAAATAAAATATAATTTAAATATATAAATAAAGTCGATGAAAATTAAATTTTCAATTAAGATTTACTTTTTTTATTATTCATCCAAAAATGAAATTTCTCAAAAAAAAATTGTTCTTAAGATATTTATTAAATTATGATTTCAATAAATTAAATTTATTTTTTTAAATAAAATTTATAATTTTTTCAGTAAATATATTAAAAATAAGAACACATTTAAAATATTATAAAATCACATTTTTGAAAAATATATATCTTTATGTGTGAATTTAGTTTTATTCTTATATCTTGTCTAGAAAACCCACAAGACATATGTTGAATACGTGATTAAATATAATATGTATATATATATATATATATATATATATCATTTAAAATATTTATCGAAACTATTATAAATAATTTACGATGTAAAATGTGTTTGATTGCATAAATATAGTTTTCGAACAAAATATTTCTTATATTTTCAGATGGTTTTATTTTAATTTCTAGTTAATTAGTCACCAAATAATTAATCTTATATGCATATTTAACCCATATTTTCATTATTGTCTTAATATTATTAATAATAAACATTCTAATATCTAGATGAAAACTATAATAATATTTTAATTATATTATTAATTGTGCATTGTAGTTTGGTAAAACTAAGTCTTTCGTGTCATAAAAGATATTTAAGGAACACAAAATTGTGTATATCAAATGCAAAAAATAGTTTTGTGGGTATCTCAAGGTAATATAAGTGTTTTTTGTTGAACATTATTTAATTGGTGTTGTGTAAAAATCATGAGTAACTAGGTTTTTTCATATTACATAATCTATATTTATTATTTCAGGAAAAGACAATTATCCAAATTCTAAATTAATTAAAAAAAATCATAAAATATAGGGGTGTAATATTATTCCCCCCTTAAAATTAATTTCACCCTTTGAATTCATTTTGGTTATAAAAGGATTAATAATAGAGAGTTCCACTCATATAAACCCACATCAAAAAAATTAATACTAAAAATTCCTTTTAAAAGGGAAAGGTAGAAACAAAATAGTTACACAACATAACTCATAACTAGGTTTTCAAATAGATGAACATTTTTTGCATGTAAAAACATGTACATGGAAGATAAATACTACTATCATGTTCTAATTGAGAGAGATATAGAAAATGGATAAAATAAAGTTCAAGGTCACAAATCCATAACCCAAAGAGGCATGAAAAACGTCATTTCTATCATAAAAGTTTATGATAATGAGAAATTTTTTTATTTCAATACCCCTTTGATAAAGTTGAAGAATTTTCATGATATGATATACTTACTTGATTAGAAACAATATCACCCTTTAGTCAGACATGATAAATTTAAAATTCATCTCTTATTTTATGAAATAAAGGTATATTTTTCATTCCCAAAGCATTATGAAACAATGAAATACATAAATAGTATGATAGTTCATTCCCTATTACATTATGAGAAAAAATTAGGATAGAACATGTTATCTAATATGCATAAATCGTCATCTGACGAGAGAATATTTTAATCTCTAAAACCTCTTATATAGTTTAAAAAACTATTTCAGTAATAGTTAAACATATAACACTTACTAATGATGAATATCATAAAATTTAGAAATAATGCCACTAAATTATCCAAACATTGATCCTCCCTATATCATAAAGTGGATCTTGGATGTCACATTTCAAATATATGAATAACTTCATCATGTATAACATGAATTACCATAAAACCTTATTGAAAACATTAATTGTTTCTTTTTCTAATGATAATTGGATATATTCCCTATATCCAAAATTGAAGTAATCTTCATCCATGATAGCACAATCCACTTTGTCAAAAAAATACATTATCGGTTATAAGTTAATAAATAAACTCCAATTATTTATTTATATTAAAAATATCTTTATATAAACTTCATTATCTCAAAATTAGGAACATATTAATGGTTAAATTTACATAATCATGTGTTTTCCATTTATATCCCCTTTCTATTAAATAATTTAATAGTCCTTTTAAACCATTCAATATATTATTGTAAATAATTAGTGAAAAATATAAACTAAAAAATACTTATATATTTAAAAATTCATATAACATAATTCATCATTTAAATACCTAAACATTTTTCTTATTCAACATCATCCATAATAAATTAACAAGACTAAATCATCCTATTAATTTATACCACATTGCTTTCTTATTTGACATGTCGACTCATCATCATTGTCAATATAAATTTTATCATACAACATTGATGATTCTCCTCATGTTCTTTACAATTAGGTCATCAATTTTCCTAATTCCCATTCTTTCCACATTAAATTATAACCAATGTTAATATATTCAAAGGCCAATATTTTTATAAATTTTTTAACAAAACATTTCATTTTTCAATTATAGTTACGTTCTTTTTCCCCTACTTTTCTGTAAGATAAACATCTTTTGATCCCACTAAGACACTAAATTGGTTGATTATTTCCTCATTATTTACAACAATGAAACTGAATCTTCTTTCTTATATGGTCTCCATTACCCAAACTCTAATAAAACTATATCTTTTTCCTCTTTGGAGATTCTGATAGTTGGTTAAGGTAATCATTATTAATCATGTTCTATGAAAACATGATAGGCATGATCACGACAACCTATAACCCCATTATCATCCCCTCTGGAATGTAATCATAAAAGTTTCCGTCATAATAAATGTTAACCTAGTTTCTTCTAGTTTCCTCCATTGAGAAAAACCAAAAATAGTAGTATGAGAAACACTAATCCTATTGGAAAACTACATAATACTAAAAAATTTATTTTAGGATGTCTAAATCATGACACCTTAGGTTTATCCATGGTCATTTATTATGATCATATATTTAAATACATCTAGATGGTTTCCAAAGAGTTTGTGAATTTCAAAATCAGATCCCTCGGTAGTTTTAAAATAGATGTGTATTAAAACCCATTGTCATGAACCTGTTCTTGGTCATGTTTAGATCAATACAGGGTATTTGGGGTTGTTGAACATATGTGAATATGTTTCGAATCCACAACAACTTATAGTGTTCAGGGAGAGGTGTATTTATTGTAAACAAAATTCTTTATCCTTAACCTAAATTACAGGACCTTTTGGTATACTTTAACTCATAATTAAAATAATCCTTAGAGATATGTCCTTAGGGATATCACAAAGATTTTATAATCATAGTTTCTAAAGGTTTAATAAACCTTCACTCCAATTCAAACTATAATAACCTTCACAACTCATTCATAGAAAATACATTAATTTTTGGAATATTTAATACTTTACATAAACAATCATCCAAATGTCGTATTAATTTAGTTCATTTTGAAACATGGAATCATAAACAATGGTATATAGGTGATCTATATTATATACCACTAGTTCCATTAGAACTAACACCCATTTTATACATAGCACACATAATACATATATTCCTAAAATGGGAAAGGAAATTTAAAAAGGTTGATCTTAGATTCTTTGTAAGGGTAAACAAAGGAGATATGTAAGTATAATAATGAGAATAATGGTATGAGAACATGATCATAACAATATAAGATCATACCTCACATATCAAAGATCATAATGATGAATCATGGAATAAATATTTCTAGTTCATAAGACATGAATAATAAGGGAACCAATAGCACCTTCCATTAAATCATAACATTGAAATAATACATGGAATTATGGGAGACATAATAAAATAAAAATTATTTCCATATTATTCAACGCTTAATTACATGGCCAAATTATGGGAATGGGTTAACTCCCTAAACCACCTTAGTAGTCAAGGTTAACTACCAAGAACATCTTAGTAGAAACATTCCTTTATTGAATCAATTTATCTCCATGTCCCATCCATGTCTATCTTTTGAGGTATAAATCATTAGTCAATATATTAGAGAGATATTTGTACCACCATCACATAATGATATCGTAAATACTTGTTCCGTAAGGTCAATAACATTCATGATATCACAAGAAATGAAATGAAATGGGTATCATAAACATTTAATAGTATTATACCATGTGGAAAATAGATAATTTTGATTATAATTTCATTAGAGCATAACCCATGAAATGAATCATGTTCCATTAGGAAATAACTAGTGAAAGATATATATTTGATTCATAAAAATATAACTTGTGGTAGAGAAATTGGTTTCAAAAATATATAACCCGTGAAAGAGAAATGAGTTTCATAATCAAAACGCCATAAAAAATAATCAATTCACAGAATTAATATGGATGATAAAAATAGATCAAATCTCCAGTAAGGAATTGGTAACACAAGTAAATAAAATCTTGAATGGAAAATAAATTTTAATTTTCTGTTAAAAAATCATTTAGAAAAATAGATTTTCATATAAAAACACATTGAAAATACCCTAAAAAGTTTAAAAGAATCATTGAAATAAAATTTATAAAATGTATTAAAAAAGTTATTTTCTAAGAAAAACAATTTAAAAATCATTTTCATAGAAAATTCCATTGATAACTTATAATTAAAGACTTGAAAACCATTTTAAAACATTTCTTGAAAAAAATATCTTTTCATGGAATAGAACTTCCAAAATCCATTTATTTGAAAATAACATTTTGAAAACATATATCACAAACATTAAAAATAATATAAAACAATTTTTAAATATAAAACAATTTTTAAAGCATTTTTCATTAAGAACAACTTTTAAAACATATAAAAGAAATCTTTTAAAGTCTTTTAAATAACTTCTTTATCATAAAGCATTATTGAAAACCATTTTCATTGAGAACAATTTTAAAAACAATGAATGTCTTGAATATTTGAAATCATTATTCTTTAAAAATTAATATTTTTAAATTTAATAGGAATTTTTAAATATGTTACAGTCAATATGGATGATAAATCCCTATATGCCAAAAAATTTGCGCAGAAAAATGTTTTGAAAAGGGACTTTTTTACAAAATTATAATGAGATTTATTTTCATAAACCATTTTGTTGAAAAATTAAATCATGAGTAAATATTTCATAAAAATTAATATGAGGCTAAAAAAATTTGAAATTTTTCTTAGAAGTATTGTTCTTGATGAAAACATATTTCTAACCAAACGAGAAATAAAGTTGTATTTAATTATTTTTATTATAAATATCTTTACTACCAAAGAGTGAAATTGGAAACATTACTTTAAGATATTATTAATAAACAAAGGATAATAAAATTCATGATAACTCTTGAGGTATGTATCATATTATTCCATCACTGGAACTGTAATCATAAACAATCGAGATAAATGATGAGATTATAAAAAAAACTCTTCCCATATTGGTATCTTTGAATCGAAGTCCCTATAATATAATATATTAAAATGAAGCTTAAAATATCATTAAAATAATTACATTCATTATATAACATCTCAAATGGTATTATATAGAACTTATAAAATAATATTGGTTCATAACAAAATATGTATCTCAAAAAAGGAAAATTGAGAGAAAATTACCTTATATATTTTTTAACATTTCAAATGAGAAACCCCAAGAAATAAAGATCATGAAATTTATATTTAAATACCCATAAATCTAGGTATTTTAATCATATAATAAATTCATTTTTATACTATAAATCACAAAAAGAAAGTAATGAGTGGTAAATAAGGCATAAGTATCACAAAAATAAAAGTTTGACTAGAAATCCCCTAAATACTTGAGTAACTTTTGAATCATGAGATTCATGAAAAAATAACATTTAGTGAAACATTTCATATAATTAAATAATGTAAATTAATGATATAATGTGTAATAGTTTTGTATATACACTTCAAAAAAATAATAAGCGATGAACATCACAGATATCTTATTGAAATAAAAGTGATATGGGAAAACCATTTCTTTATGTCTTGATTCTCATTGTACTTTTTCAACCCACTATATAATGAATATATGTTTATTATAAATCCACAAAATAACCATATTAGTATATATATATATAAATATTATTTACTTATGTCTTTATATAATACATTTACTAACAATTCTATGATTATGTTATGTTTCTAGTAATTACCGCATTGTTTTTCGTACATGTCTTAACATTCCCTTATTAGTTGTGTTACATAGATAGTGATTTAATTATTTCCAGATTTTAAATAATCTTATAAATATCATAAATACTATATATATATATATTATAATATATAAAATAATTAAATAGAAAATTTGATACACAGTTCATCGAGACTGTAGCCTGTACGTACACTTAAATGATGTTTTTGTTTTCTTTTCATATTGAAATAAGTAAACTAAATGAAATATATGAATATATATATATATATATTATAATTTTATTAAAAATATTATTTAATATAAATTATATTAGATTATGAAAATCATCCTTAATAGCTTAATTGTAAGTGTGAATGAAACACATTTCATTGAGGAGGTTGTAGTCCAAACATCCACAAATGATGTTATCGAATTCTCAAAATATAGAAATAATGAATTTATGTGTTATATAATAAATAATAAATAATAAATAATAAATAAATCATAAATATAATATATACTATATATAAATATCATTACAATTATCATTTCCAAACATTAAAGGTGGTAATGGACGAACTAATGACATAAGATCGGGAGGCGGTAGTCCACTGTACATAGGAATGAAGATTGTGTATCCCAATTGATGGATGTGTGTGTGAGTATAGGATGAAACATTAATATAAGAATATATCCTTATATTTGGGATACATATTATATTATATAATCATGTAATTGGAAGAATTTAGGGATGGAGAAATAAATAAAACAAACATCTATGTGGAAGGATGTTACATCTCCTTTATGTGACTACTTTTGGTTTACACCAAAGGGATACCTTGGTAGGATTCATTACAAAAATATTTCCACTAGAATGAATCTAATGAATTTTGGAGGATATTTTGATAGTTTTTTTACCATGAAAAAGTGCTTGATATGTGTGAAGACGTTAGGGAGTGAGTTCCCTTTTTATAGTGTTAGAGGAGTGACATTCTGGTAAATATAAAAAATAAAACAATATTTAGAGGTCTCCCTTACATTATTTATATATAATAATCTTCCATTTTCAAGAAAATGGAGTATTTGGTCTAAATATTTACATCTGGAGGCTTTTGGAAAACTTTCTTGGTCATTTAACATATAAAGATTAAATTTTAAGCATTAAGTAATCTTGTTTTTCACCATAATGAGTGTAATTAATATTAATTAATTTCACTAATATTTTTGGTCAAAAACTATGTTGAACTTATTATAAAGTATAAATTATTCTGATTCTAAAAATAGAATACAAATTTCAAAAATCTAATAAAATATGTGGCATAGATTTATTTAAGATTAATCCCATAGATGGGATGAGAAGACAGGTTTTTTAAGTAAAAAAGTTCATAAGATCAAAATATTTTTATATCTAAAAGATTAAATTAATTCAAAAAAATAAATCAAAAAAACTAAGGGTGTTATACAATTCATCACGTCTAAAAATATAGATATTTTATTAGCATGTCTTAATGAAATAATTGTAAATTCATAGTTCCTTTATCTTATACTAAAACTATTCTTGGTGTATTCTACTAAGTTAAACTTACATGATAATATTCTAACCAAATATTTAACATAGAAAATTATTAGTCTCCACAAGGATGATCAAACAAGTAATAAATCCTTTGAAGTGGATATTTTTTATTTTTCATAATCTTGTTTATCATATGATAATCAATAATTATTTTTTAACCCAACACACTACATTTTGAAGAGGACCAATGCACCATATAGTGAATAACATGGTTGTATACACCCTTTATACATATTCTATTAAAGATTATTCATCAAATCTTCATGTTCAAAAATATCAATTAAATATCTAGTATTTGATATTTGATAATATATAGGATTAATATTAATTGAGAAATCAACTTCATTGCTCAAATGAAGGCCGCGAAATCCTTTGGGAAACACATTAGTGAATTACCTAGTAATGTGAGCTCATCATTGAAGGAATTTTATTTAGTATAAATCATGTGATCTAAATACTCTTAACTAAAAGAAAATTGTATTAATGCATTATATTTTGTTACCAAATAATATTATTTCTTCTCCTTGTACTTATATAGAATTTATTGAAAAATTGTGATACAGAGAGTGATTTAATTTTCAAAACAATTTATGTTTTCTACGTATAAGTTTAACTAGTCCATACCTAGAATTTAGTCAAATTCCACTAAAGGGAGTATCAAAAGGATCAATAGGAACTTCAACCCGAAAATATAGAAATGGGATGAGTTGTATAATTGTGAACGAATAATTACACCATTTTTTATTTTCACTCATAACTCAACTTCTGTATTTTGAGGGGGAGTTTTAAAAGTTTTACTGAACATGATGTACATGAATGAATGAATAGAATACTAATCAAAAAAATATAATCACCATACAAGAATTAATAACTAGGACACTTGTACCTACTTTTTAGTCAGTATCCAATTCAATAGTTGTGATTGCGTAATATTTATTTTATTCTTTCTTCCTTGGAGATTTGTTTTTATTCGATTATCATCGATAATTATTATCTTATGTCATAGATCCACATAGTGTCCCTAATCCATTCAGTTGAAACATTGAAAATAGGTTGATGGTTTACTAGAGAATTACTTTTATCCATCACATTGGTGGGTTTTTTTTTTCAATTGATAGTTTAGTGCCCTTCCTTCATGTATATAAATTACTTCATTGTCTCTTTCAGAAAACCTCTAAGAATCTTCCTCCCATAATTTTTACAAGCTAGATGGTGGAATAGCTTTCCCAGATGATATTTTTACATCACACTACCATAATTAAATTTTATTATACTATTATTGTCTCCAGACACATGAGACCAATGGGATTTGTCGATCTCCATTTTTGACTTTAAGAGATCATCATAAAATTTCCTTATTATTTCAAAGACATGACAATCCAATGATTTCTATAGATTCAGACTAACTCAAACAAAGAGGTGGTCATCATTACATTCAGGAAAAATGAGAAAACTAGATGTGTATCAGGCATCTCTTGTTGTGTTTTTTTTCATATCTATTGATAGATTCATCTCCATTTTACTTGAGGCTATGAAAATACTTCTCTATTTCAACTCAGAGAGCTCATAGAAAATATTTTCCAAAAATATTTTTCAATAATTTCTTCAACTACATCAATTTTATCTCTTACTTGATATTCATATGTTTGAATGACCACTAAAATTAATCAGTTTCTCCAAGCATATGAATAATATCCAAAATTAAAATCTCTTCCATAAGGAATTGAAGGGAATATAAGATATATCCAATAGAATTAACCCATTTCTCATCATTCAATGGAGTGGGAAGGAAATTGAAAATAATATTAATTTTCCAAAAAAGGTCAAACATTCAACTTGTTAATTCTTAGGTGGATTTGGGTATTTCTCTTTATTCTTGTTTTACATCAAAACCAGAGTCAATTGATAATGTATTTTCATGTATATCATTATTCTTAGGCCCATTGGGTTGTGAATTTCATTTTTTTGTCACCAAATTTCCCATAAAATTGATTATTTCACAATATAATAAAATTATCCACTCACTAAAAATAATGATAGAAATGTAGGGATGTGATTTTTTAAAATATTAAATACAGAAAATTGAAACCATAAAAATTAATGAGAGAACTAAAAGAAGAAAAATATTAATTTACATATGAGTTTCCATGATTAAATCTATATTAACAATGATATATTTACTAATATAAAATATTAATTGAATCTTTATTCCCTTAATGATGGTTCACAGGGAGATTTTTAATTTACCATAGCATATCCCACCAGGAGATCCAAAATATGTGTGAAACAAGGAACATTTTCATGCATTAGTTTACGATTTACTTTTTGATAAATGCATTGTTTTCAGAGTTATGATCACTAGGTACAACTATTCCACCACCACATCCACTAGTAGTACCTCGGTATAGAATTTCATTCTTGGAAACCTCATACACTATACCAATATTCACCAATTTTTCCTATATTTAGACTTATCCCTAATTCATTCAGTAGGGGTTTCTAATCCTAATACCAAAAATATCTAGATCCTTCTCTTATACCAACTATGACTACCCATATAACTAATACACTTTTTTCATGATTTATTACATAAAACATCAATTAATTCAATATATAAGTTAATTAGGCCTATTCTAATTAGTAAATTTGGTACATAAGATAAATATATTCAATATAAATACTACATCATTATTTTAAAAATCTATAACATGGACTTATATTTTATCGATCACTTAATACCGCATGGATATCATAAGGAATTACATAATAAATGTCTTAGAAATAATTCATATTATGAGAATAAACAAATAATATCATATGATAAATAAATAAAAGTCATTAAAGTGGCATATCATGGTAACATAAGTGGTGTGATAATTAATGTCTTAAACAAGAAGGCGTGTTATAACATGATAACATAAAGAAAACACATGGATATAGAAACAACATCATTCATGAAATACTAGACATAATTATAGTCTAATCACCATTGTAATATAACATGGTTTATAATTTCTCATAATGGATTAGGTTCACTCCCTAATGTTTCTATAAAAACCCATATCCTAAGGTAATTTATTTTTATAACAAATCATATCATCAAGGAACATTATTTCAGAATTTTTTACATAAAGGAACACATAAGAAGATATCAGTAGATAATGATTATTATTATCTTTGGGAAATTAGGTAAATAACAAAAAAAATTAAATATAAAAAATATAACATTATTTAAAATATCCATACCATTTCCTTATGTTCTATCAACCCTCTAATATTGTATGAAATAACCTCATAAATGGGTGAGATATAAAGCCTAGTAAATAAATAAAAGTATCCCAACATAACATAAATAAGTACATGTGGGCAAATATTCCTATCAATGTGTCATAATATGGTTGGTATTCATAATCATTAACAATGAGACAAGATATAACATGAGAAAATAAAGGCAACATGGGAATGTGTAAGTGATATAAAGCATGAAATAATAAATATAATAATTCTCTAACAACCAAAGAAACATTAAACGGTGGATAGATTCCTATAATGAATTAGGATCTATCCCTAATCACATATATAATGTAAAAAATACTAAAACATTTCTAAATTCATAGAAGTGTTATATGGGTGCACCCATTATTTACATATCATGTACATGAATAAGTGTGCAACATGAATCATTCAACATAAAAATTACTTTAATAAATTATAATCCCATGATTAATGAAAATTTGTAATATATATATATAATTACTCAATAAATAATGGATATTTATATATAGGTGAATAATATTTAGAGGTAAAAATGATGGTAATTTACAACAAATATGTTTGGTATGGAAAAATCAATGAATTATTGGAAACACATAACGAGGGTATATAAATGTTTATAGGAGGGTTTAATGAGAGTGAAATGATTATATAATCACATGTAAATCATAAATTCATTAATATGGATATGTAAAAATCCATTCCAATGTAATCAAATCAAAACAAAAATATATAATATAAAGAAGGTGCTTGCATAAATCGTAGAAAGATATCATCCCTTACATTCGGAGGACACTTCTAAATTCATGGGAGGATTTATTAAGAAAAAAAGGAGAATTACGAGGACTATATAGAGGTAATGGAGGAGTAATGTAATTCCCCTTGGGGTTTTAGTGATGAGGAAAGAGAGATTTGTTGAGAATATATAGAAAAGTTGAGGGAAATTCCATATTAATATCCAAAGTTATGTTTTGAAATTTATATGATAATATAATCCAAATGATAAACCATACCATGGTTTTTAACAATGTTTTATACAAAAGGTGATTAATTTTCTTTATTTTAAAACCATCATAACCGAAATCATTAAAATAAAACCCATGTTTATGTGGAAGTCAGTCATGATCATAAAGAATTGATTTCAAATCCTTACAATATAATATAGGATTTTTATGGTTTATTAAAACTTTATAAAGTTGATAAACAACATCAAACACATTATTTTAATAAGGAACCATGATTTCTGTCATGGATAAATTTTAGGGGATATATTAAATCACTTTTTGGTCGTTATGAGGTCATAATACATACCATGTATTTATACTGTATTTAATTACTACCCACAAAATTGAAAATATCATAAATTATAATGAAACCACAGTAATATAATTTTGTTTTTCGTCTTTCATAAATATTATTTATTTTATCAAAAAAATTATATAAATATTATAATTCACATTTTTAAATCAAAAATCAATATTTGTTAAACATTGATAGTTTTTTTGTAACAATTTCCTATCCCTTATAAAAATTACATTTGACTATAAAATTATATTGCCAATTTTAATTTAACATAGATTAAATATTAATAATATTTTATTAAAATAAATTTTATTTAAAAAATCATCAAATTCATTAAAATGTTTCTCTTGATTAAAATTATAAATTTTACCAAAATACATTTTGTTCCATTATATAAAAACATATATTTTATTGAAGTCATTATTTAGTAAATTAAAAAAAATTAATAAAAAGGAAGAAATATAATCCCTGTTAAATTAGATAATATAAAAAATTTATACTATTGGGGTCTAGATACATATCCATTTAGTACACTATAGAATGACCAAATGGAAAGGTGTGGAATGATGAGACTTTCATGGGGTGGATCAGTGTATATGGTGTTGGTTAAGATATCAATGATAATTATCTTTTCCAATTAATGGTTTTGATCCTGATTTTTTTTAAGAACATATTGGGCTTGGTCAAGAGAAAATACCAGTGATTCTATCTCCATTGAATCCTCAGATAAATTGGATTCATAGGGTACGATACTATAGGTGGAGGCCATCACATCATCCACCTATTTCAAATGGAATTTATTAGCCCTTAATATATATTAAACACAATTTTCACTAAAAAAATACAATAATATCAATAGTTTTAATACATAATAGTGTTTTGAATATGTTATTATCAAACTTATAAAATTAAAATACAAAATCATTTCATATACTATCAATAATTTAATTTCATAATATGGAATTTACTTATCTAATGAGGGAATTGAAATTATAAAAGTTTAGTTAATTAAATTCTTGTCCCCTTTAAGAATATCTCCCTTGAAATTTTATTTCATACACTAAAATATATTAGGGTACTTATATTTTTTTTACCTCTTCTAGTTTATACATCACATCCTCCAACTTCTAGTTCATCAATAACAATCTGACATGGTGAACTATCTTGTTTCATAAGACTTTATCTCTAAGATCTATGAACAACACTAAATATGCATCATATGAAAGAAAATTCTCAAATGGGACCACCTCTATATTCAGTACACATGGGGGGTTTAGTATTTACTTACTCAAGAGGTACTCATGGAACACTTCATAGTCTTGAGATAGGTTTTGTGAGAGTTATAATTGATATTCCATAACTCTAAAGAAATCATAGACTACAATGTTGTCTATACATATCAGAATAAGATTTAACTTATTCCCAAACCTCATGAAATTATTCCATGGAAATATAAAAAGAAATACTCTTTTTCCAACCTCAAAATTTAGATCATATTTATGATTTTTATACATTATTTATATAGACTTGGTGAAAATTTCATATTATCATGAATGGTTAAACATTATTTGTAATCTATATGATAACGTTATATCACATTAGGTTATGCTCTCTAAATTTATCTAAGTATGGCAGATTCTAACATTGCTTGCCATAAAGTGCCTCATTAGGATCCATTTGAATTATCGAATAGAAAATATTAATTTATGAGAACTACACTATGGGAAGGAGTTAATCCAAAAATCCTTGGATACCCATTGAACATGATCTCATAATATCATACAGATTTTGAATGGTTCTTTCAAACTGACCATCTGTATAAGGGTGATAGGAAATATGAAGATCATCTCTATATCCAATGAAATCTATAGGATTCTACAAATTCTTGAGATAAACCTTAGATATCGATCATATAAAAAAATTGTAACTCAATGTAATATTACCTCTTCACTTATAAAGATATTGGGGAGTAGGAAAAAAGTGAAATATTATTTGATACAATGAAATAAGATGACTTGGTGAGGCGATCGGCTACCACACCAATGTTGTTTGTTCCCTTAGTTGTCATAGGGAGTCCAATAAATAAATTCATGGTTATATAATACCATTTATACATTATTATGGGTAATGGAAGCATCATACCCATATAATTATTTAATTTAACCTTGACATGTTGGCATACCAAGAACTGTGATATGGATTATTTAATTTCCCTCTATATGTTATCCCAATAAAATTTTGTCTTTAAATATCAAAACATCTTGGTGATCTCAAGATAAATAAAGAAGAATGAGTTATGAACATAATAAAAATTTTCTCTAATATGTTTTTTTTTCATGTGATATATATCAATGTTCCAAGACTTAAAACTCAATCTGTAGTAAAGATGAACACTAGAGTATTTTCTACCAACTTTTGTAGAAACATATCATCTTTCTGGTAATCATTGATCCTATTAAGAATTTATTTTTAAGAATTTATATGATAACGGAATGAAAAAGATCCTTTTATTATTTATGTGTCCACAATATTTAGGTTAGTAAGATTGGGTCCCTTAGATTCCTCGTCATGTATAGGGTTGTCAGATAGTTTCTACTCAGATCATTTTCCACTTTATTAACATTCCCCAGATGGTAATGGACTAAACAAATATAATCCTTTATCAGAATGAACCCAATATATTAGAAAATATTGGGCTCCATTTATGTGAATATATACATAAGGAAATTATGATATGTAAATATTTCAGACTACTCTATATAGAGATAATTTCACCAAATCAATAATATTCATACCAGTACAACCAATGCTAGGTCATGTGTTTGGTACTTCTTCTTGTAGATATTTAATTGACAAGAGGCTTTGTCTATCAGTTTTTAATCATGGATGAGTAAAAAAGCCAAGCCCTTATTAGATGTATTGTTCTGAGATTACAAATCATTACCTACTGGTGGGTAATGTGAGTACTTGTTCAGGGATTAGAATATTCTGTAACTTTGTGAAGTTTTCCTTACATTCATCATTCCATACATTCATTACTCCCTTCCAAGTATGTTTAGTTAATAATCCTAAAAATTGTGAGATGTTTCTTACAATTAAAAGATACCAAATAGGTAACACAAGAAAAATATTCATTTTTCTTATATGATGATCTTCAGCATCCATCAATTTCATTCTTTTTTTGAAGGATCGGTAGATATTACTTTGTTGGTGATAACATACCCAAATGAATTTTAACTTTTTCCAATGAAGACGCAAATTTACTGTAATTTTCATACTATTTTTATTTTTTTATGTTCATTAGTATACTATCCAATTGACGTGTGGATGATATTATTCCCTATGCCAAAATAATGGACAATCATTAGGGGAATTTTTATATTATACCAAAGACATTGAGGAATAAAACACTTTATGAAAATTATAGAAAATGCTAATTTTGGTTGGATAAACTAACATTATTGGAGTATTTTTTCATAAAAAAATAAATATTTATAGATCCTTAAATAAATGAGGCAATTGAAGGTTATTCCAAACTAACATCTTTGATAATATGTGTTCTTTCCTTTGACAAGCTGGGTACTATTATCGTTTTGTGAGAAATTTCTCATGATTTTCATGCTCACTAACAAAGATTATTCAGAACAATATAATGATTTTATAGATAGATGAATGTGAGTATATATTTATATATATCAAGAAGAGGCTAATAAAATAAACATTACTGACATTACTGACCACTGAGGAAGGATTTTTTATCTATATCGATGCGTCTAAAAAGGGCATGAGTTTTTTAGCGTCTCATAATTTTAATGCTCAAAAATCACGATTCCTATGTTTCTAACGAGGTTAATGTATTACGATGGTATATAATTTTATAAATAATAATTTTAATAAAATTGGATAATCATTGAAAAGAGCCACTATTTGTTGAAATATTATTTCATTAATAAAAATGTGCTACCATTAGTAGAAATGAGCTACTGTTAGAATAAATGCGCTACCATTACTTCAATATTTCTACCACCATATTTTATACCATTAGACTCCTGCCAAAAATATTTCAACTTATGAAACCATAAGAGTTAATCTAACACCAAAGTCATGGTTCCACTAGATCCATGACACCATCATGTGTGCCACCACCAGACTCCTGATAACACAAAACATGTGGTACCACCAGCTTCCTATTACCACTAGCTCTTTGTCACCACTAAGAATGAGCTCTATCCTGCCTTATGATACGTCTAGTTGAAATGTTCTGCCACCATTTGGGAAATTTTTATTCATTATAGCATTATGTGTGGTATATTCATACACCTCCTACTACAATATGTTCCACTTTTAGTTTGATATTAATACCTTAAAGCATGCTACAACCATCCATGTTCTACTGTTAGTTCATCCATGCAACCTCCAGGTGTGCTACTATTGGATTTTACTTCCAATGAGTTTGGGTACCACTAGACCATGATAATATCATCTTTTATACCATTTATGTTGTCATTGATTGAAATTTAATTATTCCAAATGGTAATTTATTAGAGAAAATAAAGAATACCTCACATAGGTTTATTAAATGATTAATCCTTAACCACCCTATAAATGAATTGAAGACTAAGTTATAAGTTTCTTATTTGATTATGAGTTTGAGGATCTAAGAAATAATTAATAATATAATTCAATGGATATATGAAATTATAGTCTATTATATTACTGAAGCTCCCCTCATGCACTAATGAGAGATCATACATGATGAATACATATGACAATGGAAGAGTGGAATACAAATAAGTCCAATTTCCTTTCGTACAATAAATGAAGAGAATATTTTTAGAGAATACACAAATAGAAATTCTAAACACCATGACACTCATTTTTCTTATAATTTCAGAAAGATATATTTGAGCTCCTCAAAAAGCCAAATATAGGGACCCTCAAGCATTTTAACCATCAAAGAATGAGCATCACTACACATCTATATCCTTACATATTTTTACTCTATATTTTTTCTTTAATATGGAGTATTTTATTGTTTTTTCTATATTTTTTCACACACAATGAGTCATGTTCTTATACTATAAAATTCCAAATATTCTCTCAAGCTGTTTTAATCTATTTAACCATGATAATTTTTGAAGAGGTTCTGCATAGAAATTGTTTTATTTAATTCCATGTATAAATGTAGAAGAGGAATTGAGCCAAGAAATCCAATGTATAGTAGTTTGTATACCAAATCAGGGTTGTAGATCTAATTATTTTTTATAATATTCTTATAGAAAGCGAGTGATTCCCAAGTGGATTGGATTATTTCTCAGCTTGAGACTGAACCAACTTTTTACTCTTTTGGGGGTTTTAGTGTTGTTTTCACTATTTCAAACATAAAAATACATTTTTAATCTATAAATATAATATATTCTATGAAAACTAGTATTATCTTGTGTTTATGTAATAGATTTGTTTCAGTATACAAATTTAAAAGGTAATTTAATTTCAAATACTTTTTTTAATTAAGCACTAATAGAATTTCAAGAAATGTTTTAAAAGATCAAACATATATTAAAATATTTTTATTGTTAACTTTTCTTTTTAGTTATATTGGGTGATTTTGTTTCTTAATTTTCTTAACAAAAAATTTATTGGGTACCAAATTCACCCCTATTGAGTTACTACCTCTGGGTAAAATTTGGTATCAAAGGATTTTAAATTTTATTTTCAATTATAATTTATTTATATTTTAAAGATATTAAATTTTTATTATTTCAATGTTTAGTTCATTATGGATAGTAGATGATATCTATATGCTACCAATATACCTTCTTATTTCAGTGGTACTAACTATACTCAGTTGAAAAGAAAAATGAAAATTCATATTTAGAGCATGGGCTTTCAAATATGAGCAATTATTGTTGAAATATATGTAATAACCCAAACTATTGGTGTTTCATGGGATGATACTATTAGATATTCATATAATAATATCAATAAATATAAAAATTAATATTATTTTCTTTTGGGTGATGGGGAGTTCAATATAATATATGGTTATACAACTACTTTTAAAATTAGAGACACTTTAGGTATTTCTTGTTAGGGGATTTCTAATGTTAAATAAATGTTCATAATTACATATACGATTAAATATGATACTTTTAAGATGAATCTAGATGATACTATTTTGGGAATGTACCTATATATCAATGATATTGTGAATACAATTCCCTCACTTGGGAAAACTGTTACCAATAAAGAACATGTGATACACAAATTGTGGTGTCTACTAGATATCTTGAGAGGAGAATTAGTGTGAATTCATGAATCATGTCATGTTATCAACGTACATATTAATGATTTGATGGGTAAACTAATGATATATGGGGAAGAACATAAAAAGAACAGATAAGAGGAGGGTGATCGAAAATGATGGTGAGATGTAACATTTTGTTTGAAGATTAAAAAAAATTAAAGAAAAGTAATTTATTTATGAAACCCATATAAAAAAGAGAATATATTAATAGAGGATGGTTGAGAAATTATTTGAAGATTGATGGTAGTATGAAAGAGATAGATTTATAAAAATGAAAGAGTAAAGACAATGTTGGGTATGAATATCATAAGATAAAATTAAATAATAAATATGATTATAAGGATAATAGGTAGAAGAAAACAATGGGATAGAGTTATAGTGATTTAGAATATTGTTTGATTAATTCAGACCCAACTTAAGAGGATAAACATGATAGAGCTAAAATATGATTTATTACAAACACTTATAAGGTATCAGATGATTTCCCTGATTCACATATTATTATTTCCCATCATTATGGAGGTAAAAAAATGATAAGAACGCCTGAAATGAAGATATTAACAAATATTAAAATATTATAGAATATAATTTCAATGAACTAAAATATAAGTATAATTTTTTAAGGAAGATGGATGAATTGAATTCCTATTTTAAAACTAATATCTTTATTGAGAAATAGAAGAAATGATCATTTATTAAGAGAGAAAGAAGAATTAAAATTTTCAATTGATTAAATCAAGAATGAACTAGACATATTTACGAATGGGACAAATAAATTTACTCAGATTAATTGAAATACTACTTCACTAATGTACACAACTAGAATTGTGTATAAGCATGAAAAAAAGAGGATTAATAAAAATTCTTTAATTCATAGTTAGATTTAATCAAATAGTTTCAAACCCTTTGAAAACATAAATTATTCATTTCATAAATTGTAAATTCATATTATAAGAAACCAGTTACGAAATTATACAGATGATTTCATTTCTAACATTGCTAGACATATGGAGATTCATATACATGAGGCATTTTTTGAGTTAATGTCATTTTTATGGAACCTTCATAAAACATATCCAGAAATAATTTATATTACCTAGATAGTGTCTATTCATGCAATATGACTTGATAATAAACAAATTTCAGGAATCTGATGAATGTAGACTTTAAACATGTCACTTTTGGTGAAAATACAAAGGGAAAAATTATTTCTCTCATTCAAATTAGTAAATATATAAATATTTCAATATTCAATGTTTTATTTATAAATAAATTTAATTATAATATTCTTATTATATCACAAATTTGTTATGATGGATTTAATTTTATGTTTTAAAATAATATGTGCAATGTTTTTGAATGTTAAAACTCATTATTTTTTACTACATTAAGAAAAGATAATGTTTGTTCTATTAATTTTTATTCTTTATTTCCTAAAAAAATTCGTCTCTAATTGATTTTCTCAATGAATCATGGAATTTATGTAGGTGAAAAGTCCATTATAATATTCATTATCATATAAAAATGACTTATATAGGGTTATTCAGTGATCAATCAATAAATGAATTGAAAAATGATAATGTATGTAAACCATGTTAAAAAGGTGAGCATCAAAAAATGTATTTTAAAAAATGAAATATGTTTCAACTCCTCAAACCCAAAATTTGATTTGATATGATTTTTTGGTCCATCAAGAGGTTCTAGATTAAATGGGAATCAGTAATTTAATTTTATTGTATATTATTTTTGTATGTATATCTAGGTATTATTTCTAGCTTACAAAGGTGAAACATGTTCTTATTTTACCAAGTATTCTAGATCTATCGAAAATTTTAGTAGACTTAGGATAAAAAATATAATATGTGATCATGGATGTGATTTTGAAAATCAAGGCATTAAATCATTTTTATAAAAAAAATGGATATACTATAACCTTTCAACCCCTATGAACCCAATATTTATTGTTGTTTTATGATGGAAAAAATACCATTCATAAAATTTATCATACCATGTTCAGTGAATAAGAATAACCTGTTAATTTTTTTGGAAGGGTATGTTTATACATATTGTTATACTGTTAATATATATTTAATTATATCTATATTAAAAAAATCTAATTATGAGTTATCGAATGGTAGAAATAAAAAGGATTAATACTTTAGAGTTTTTATTTTAATTTTCATTTTTCTAAATACTAATGAAAATATGGATACAATTGTTTCCATTATTGATAAAGGTATTTACATTGGTTATTCATGTTATTTTAAATCATATAGGGTGACTAATAAATGAAACAATATTGTGGAAGAACATGTTCTTATAAAACATGATAATATAGATCCACATGAGTCTAACAACACTTTTCTAAACCTTGAGGATGATCTATCAATTTTGAATATCAATGTCAAACCATCTCACAATTTTGTATACTAAGAATAAAATTCATCGAATCCCAAGTAACCACCGGAACCTGAACATGTAAAAGGCAATGATATAACCACAACATATTTTCCTTTAATACTTATAACACATAGTTACCATCCTCTAGATAAATTATTTGTAGACCAATATATATGAATAAAAACTAGAAATTCTATTATAAACTAGGTTGAAACTCATGTAGTTTTATCATAACTTCATCCTACAAATACTATTGATTCAAATGATGATTAATTATAGGTAATGGAAATAAAATAAAAACATCATATATTTGAAAGGAATAGAGTTTGGGAAATTTTAGTTGGACCTAAAGAAACTATGAATTTTGGAACTATGGGGGTGTTTTAAAAAATGTCTATGAATCAGACACTATAATATGAAATAAATCTAGATTGGTTACAAACATATATAGTCATGACGAAGGTATTAACTGTGATGAAACCCTTTCTCCAGTTTACCTACCTGAATCTATCAGAATACTTATTTCCTGAATAAAAAATTTTATTTCAACCTATATTAAATGGATTTCAAAAGTTCATTCATAAATGGTTATATATTTGAGGATTTTTTTGAACAAACTTTTATATTTTAAAATCCTCATTTCAAAAATTTGGTTTTTATATTTACTATATATTTATATATCTTGGTATGATGGGATCAACACATTACTAATTTATATTGGTTTTTCAAAATTCATAGCGGATCATACTCTTATAAAAATAATTTTAAAATTTGATTCAGTATTTTATATTTATGTTGAAGATATTATTTTTTGTTATTAAAAAAATTCATTGTGTAATAATTTTTAAAAACAGATTCAAAAGGAATTTGAAATTATTTTTATAGGAAAACATGAATTATTTCTGGGTTTGAAAATTCTCAAATTAAATTTATAACTATTCTGAATCAAATAAAGTAAACTAAATAACTTATAAATGTTTTTAAATTATATACCACTATTATTCCCATTAGTACCACTTGTAAGGTAGATCTTGATGAAGTCATAAAGTTAGTGTATTAGAACAATTACAATAAAATGATTGGACACTTGATATACTTATCTACTAGTCAGGAAGAAATTATGTTTTGTGTGTGTATGTTTTCTTATTTACAAGAATCATTATAAGAGTCTTACTTAATGTTATAATAATATTAAAATACCTCTAATTTTTAACTAATATAAAAATATTTTATTCTATAGGAAAAACATTTGATATATTAAGTTATTAAAGTGATGGTTTTTTGGTTGTTATTTAGATAGATAAATAACCTATATAAAATGTTATTTGTTGGGAAAGTCACTAGTATGTTGGTATAGTAAATAATGAACTACTATGTTTCTCTATATACATCTAAAGTTGAGTACATTTCATTAGAATGTTTTTGTATAATAATTTTGAGGTTGAAACACACATTTCATGATTATGGATATCAATTTGGAAAATTCCCTATAAATTTTGACAGCACTGTTATTCTATCTATTTGTAATAATCCAATGTCCCATTCAATAACAAATCATATTGAAGCATGACATTTATTTTTGAGATATCATTTCCCAAAAGGGTTTTTCAACTATGGAATTAATTGAAAATGAGCATCATCTTAATGACATTTTTATAACTCCCTTAAATTTTGAGACACTGAACTATATGTAATATGAATTAGGAATGATAAGCATTGGTTAATCAACCAATTCTATAAAAGAAACCACTATACAAGAAAACATTGACAAGACACTATAAGAAAGGACACTGTTGAAATTGAGACAATTAGAATGATCCACCACATGAATGATCCTCCACTATAATGATCAACCATTGGTTGTGATATTGGGTTGTGTTTCATTTTTGCTATCATTCCAAAATTTTCTATTTCAAAATTTTATTTTATTTAATTCATTATAATTTATTATCTTTTTCAAATTCAAATCCCTAAATGATATAAATCAAACATAAATCTAATTTTGTTTATTATTCCTCTCATGCATACTCCATTGAACCATTTCACCTCTACTTTTTTCCCAACCATCATCCTTCTTATACCACCACTTCATCAATTATTTTGATTTAATGATGAGTGTTAAACAATCCTTTAATGTAATATCTATATGGATAAATTCCTGTAAAGAAATATATTGGAGAATCATTTGGTTCAATTATTGAGCTACTAAACCCCATCATGAAACGTATGTTGTTGTTGAAAAATGAAGTATATGTGGAATGGATACAATCTATAAACTTATAGGTACTTGGGGGGTTCCAGGACTAGGTATGGACATAGTGGTTCTAAAGAAATGATTATATTTTTTATCGTGGATGATTCGTCAGGTATGACAATATTCAGAGTTCAATTTTGGTGAAAATAAATATTTGATTCAAAGTACGATAGATAGACAAGATGTTAAATTTTCTTTAAGAGAATGTAATAAGTTAATAAACATACCCCATTTAGGAATATATAAAAACAATCAAGGATCAATTCCATGTAATAGTGATGTATTTGTGTATAAGGATTCACCAATTGATTAGAATGGTGATGGTGTTATGAGAAGACCTATCGCCACAGAATCAGATGGTGGGTGTACACTTTTGTTAAAGATCATTCAACATATACTATGTCCTAGGAATGGTTTTGTTAGAATTTTGAGGTGTCAGGGTGTTTATATTGTATTTATTATGAAAATAAGTGATAAAATTAATATCTATAGATATATTATAGTTCACATGATGGAGATGTGGATATCATATTTCATATAAAATTCATTATTTAACCTATGCTAATTTAAAAAATGTGCGAATCGGAGGGTTTAATTGATGAGGAAGAAGAATATGATGTAGTGTGTGATAGTTTTTTATGTAATGTTACCTGAAAAATATTGAAAGTGATCTGCAATCCATGGATTAAGAGGTTGGTTGAGGATAATGATAAACTGTATGAGGATTTTAAACCCCTTTATAACCCTTCCAAACCCAATAACATAGGGGATCCTAGATAAGATTAAAATGAGGTTTTTGTTTATTATAATGAATGAGTAGAAGAGGACGTGGATAAATAAATTGAATATGAAGGGGATACATTTGCAGAAGAGGGAAGTGATCCAGATATGAGGAGAAGCTAGATGTGTTTTATCTATCTCAATGTATTTGTTCTTTATCAGAAGATACATGTGGGAGAGAATGCATATAAGAAGTGGATATGTTGAATGTGCATAATTTATATAGTGAATATATATACCAATTAATATGATATTTTTTCTTTGGATGATATGTAATTAATCTTTCCATATGGATGATAATATCTAAAAACTGTATCTCGCTAGATAATGGTGCTTGCATTGTTCATAGTGATGTCTTGAATCAATTTGGAAACTAGTTTTTAGGAGTGATGTGGATAGTGGTATATAGAGTATTATTTGATGTTTAATGAGAGTTAAAAGAGTAAGGTATTACATGGTTGTGTTTTTAGTGACCTGGTTCTTAGGGATTGATCTCAATAATGAGGTGGATAAGGAGCATACCATTGTTTTTCTGCTCATATTGGATCATTTGGGAGGCATATAACAAATTGTAAGAAGATAGAGTTTACTACTAATTATTCCTCCATGTTTTGATTCATTCAATTATGGATGTGTTGGGTGGTATTAGTTCTTGTGGTATAACTCATCATCCCTGTGGAATCTCATTCCAAGGATATCTTTTTCTAGAGAGTAAAATTCAAGGAACAATATGGTGTAATGGGTATGATTAAATTATTCTATAGTTGGTGTGAAAATAAATGTAGATGGATTGATTTTAGTAGGATCCATGAGAGGTTGATGTATTGTTAGCGATGGAAGGGGATGAATTTTATTGGATTTTAATAACTTCCATGGTAATGGTATCTCAACTAGTTCCTATGTAAGGGCATTGATCAGGGATCAAAATTTGTTAACATTTTACAAAATTATTCTTACCAAGGTGGAAAATACTAAAATATTTTTTTCGGTTGTTTTGAGGAAGGCATAATCCCCCATGGGAGCTATTCTACGTCATTATAAAGGGAAGAATGATGTCGTTCCATGTATTTAGGTATAGGAACACCGGATGAGAAGAGAATATTTTGTCTAATGATCTTGCTAGTAGATGTCTACATGTTGATGTGATCATTTTATATTTTAGTATGGTTTATTTTAAAAATTATTTAGTCTAATTATTAGAGAATAATCTATTGGAATTCACCTTTTCTAGTCTCCTTGAGTTTTTCTTGTTCCTTGTTTCCAAATACCTAATAAAAATATAATATTTCAGTCAAACAGATGTGAGGACCGTAGACCATCTGAAGCATCACAGACTGGGAAACACTACATCACTATATCCTTACTTATTTTTCTCTCTGTATTTTCTTTACTTTAGATAAGTGTTTTGTTTTTCTCTTTCTATTTTCACACACTAACTCATGGACTTATAATTGAGAATATCTTATAGTCTCTTAAATGTTTTTCATCTATTTACCCATGAAACCTATAGAAGAGGACCATCATGGTCCATGATCCATTTCTTACCACATATAACAATGGAATATGCATTGATTCTAGAAACACTATATACATTAGTATTTATAACCAATCCTAATTTTTTATCTAATTATTTGTCACAATAATATTCATTGAAGTTGGTGATTTCCAAGAGGAAATGATTAAGTCTCATCTTGGGACAGAACCCCATATTTAATTCACTTTGTGTTTCAGTTTTGTTTTATTTATTTCAAATCATAAGTATAATTTGATTTAATATGTATACATACATTATAACTTGATAGTTTGTCTTAAAATACTTTTATATAATGTATCTGATTAAGTAAATTGATTCAAAATGTTAAAGTAATTTTAAATATTGTTTTAACTGATCCCTAATCACACTTTGAAAAATATTTTTAATGATAAAAATAATATTTACGTAATATTTCCATTAATTGGATGTTTATAATTTTATTTGGGAATTATTTTATATTGTTTTAACAAAACATTATTGGGTACTCACTTAAACCCCCTCTTGAGTTACTCACTCCCTCAAATATGTTTTATAGTCAAGGAAACTAAAAAAGTTCTATCTTATTCCTCCCACCAATTAACAATTTCCAAACAGAACTACTCAACACATGATCTATACTTGGATATAATGATCTTCAATCTAAATATTTGGATACATTATCTATATAAAGAGAAGTGTGACATATATATTTATCATAAAATCCTCAAGAATATATTAACAGAAAAGGTACTCAATATGTTCCTAGGTAGATTGTTATATTTAATCAAGGATTATGATTTTTTAATCAATGACCATATTTTAAAATAAAATAATGTTGAAGATGTTATGAGCATAAAGGATTCTGTAACCCTATCATTGTTGAGGAAAATACAGGATTTCATCTTCTTCTAAATGTATAAGATGGAAATGGGAATAATTTAATTATCATAACTATACCCTTCTCTAATAACTTCTCAACCACATATTGTTGATATGATTAAAGTGGCCCCTAAATATGATTAGATTCGAAAAAATAAGTTAGAAGATATTATGGAGTTAAAATTCATAGAAATGAAGTAATATGGATTATAACCTAGATATCATTCCCATTAAAACTAAAAATGCTGAGGAAATTTATGTTGATGTGCCAAAAAATCATTGAATCCTTGGGCATTGATAAAATTAGATATTTATATTACCAAACCAAACATTCAAATATAATGTAGTAAAGTGGATACCTAGGGTTGGACCCACAGAGATAACCTGTTAGACATGAAACATAGTGTTCAGAATATTTTGGGGGGTATTCCACACATTAACTCTTCTCATATTTGTTAGACTAAAATTACATATATCAGGAGTTAAAAATGAAAGTAATGTTTGTGGGTCAATTTTAGGGTATCCGAAATGGATAATCCTAAATCTAACTAATGATAATCTAATAATATTGGATAAAAAGTAATTAATAACAAAAAAATTGATATTTTTTTTAAAAAATGGGATCGACCTATGCTCAAAAAGACTCCCTGGTCAAGAGTAATTCAAAACTCAAGAACAAGTTCCTTGAATTTTTGGAAGAAATAATTACCGGATATTGGTTGTACCCTAATCTTTTAAAACTAGGTTATAGTTGTTCAACATGAACCATCGATGTCTAGGGCTAATGAATGATAGTGAGATTTATAATTATTTTAAATTTGGGAAAAAAACAATGGGTTACCCATTATTTATTTTTTGAATTCATTAGGTTCAACCAAACCAAAATTTTACCTCTAACCCTAAGTGGATTAGCCACACATGAATATATTGTTTACAAATAAATAAATAAATGGAAATGATTTTAGCTAACCAAATAATCAATTTGAATCTAAGAAATCCATAGTTTAATTCATACAAAATCATGGTAATAATATCATGGATGAATAAACAATGAAAACCACATTGAAAATTGATATTTGTAGGAAAGAAGGGTGATAATTATAATGTTTCAAAAACAACGGCATATAAACTCATCTCAAAATTGAATTTGGAAACAACATAATGTATAAAATAAAAAATTAAAGTAATAGAGACAGATGAAATTAAAAACATAAGAAAAATGGTGATGATTAAACTAAAGGAATAAAATATATTACTAGTTTTAGTGAACCTTTTTCACATTGGGGATCTAAAATATATATAGTTCCCAAAAATTTACATGACAAGTAAATGGTTCACATTATGTACTTCTTTATCCAGATTTTTTTGACACGTGTATGATGTGTAATTGGTTTTCATTTCAAATACACTAAAGCCACTGAATATTTTGGATCTTACTATTTTTTCATCTTAAATATTTAATGGAAACTATGTTTTAATCATATTAAGTTTTTTAATGATTTCACACCATATAATATTTATATTTTTCAATTCTAATATTTCATAACGTTTAATTCAGACACACATCATGTACGTTGTCCACACATTTTAAATGAGATTCATGACTTGAATTTTCAGCTTGTAGGTTATGTGTTTGAGGAGTACGCACCATGTGTCTATATTTGAGGACGTGTAAGGATGTTTTTTTAATTTTCAAAGAATTTATACTTTGGATGTTGTATTTATAATTCCTATAAAATGCATCAATACCCAGTTTATTATCAAATTAAACATCAATAAACCTTATGTAAATGCTTCAAAAATTTTTATATTAATTTATCTTATCAAATTTCATAACAGTTGAATAATTAATTTTCCTCGAGAAAATAGAATCTCTATATATATTTGAAAAAAAAACAATTTTTAATGTAGAATAAAATTATTACAACCATGAAAATAAAATTATTTCTAATAAGGAAATGTTAGTCCACTAGAATTCGTCTTATTGAGAAAACCATTCATGCCTCACAGCCATGTTCTTTATCAAGATTCATTCTTCCTTTTAGTAAATTTCATATGTTTTCCAAAAATTCAATACCGTTTTTCCAATTTTCCACACAATGAATTTCACTCACAAATCAAGGTAAAATGGAACTATAGTTATGAATATACTCTAAATACATGTTCTTTAACAATTATCTTTCATTGTTTCTATCATCTCCACTTCATAATGACAAAAACAAAATTAATCAAGTGGGGTTAAAATAACAATTTCAAATGTTTCTAAGGCAAGGGGTAGTTAGGAATGTGATAAATATCAATATCAAAGAGGTAGGAAACAATTAAATTAAAATTTATGAAAATTGTGAAATATGAAATGAAGTAACTCGTCTAAGAAAAAGTCTTCCCATGCTCCCAACAACACAAAGTTGGTCGATTAGTATATATATAAAGTACCAAGGATGTAACCTATTTATGTTATTTTAATTTTTATTTATTTATCAAAAATCAGGGATAGTATTGGTATCACATACATAAACCAACAACATATGATCTATCATAGTATTCATTGGTTTGGTAGTAGTGATTATAGACATTCCTAATAAACAACAAAAAAAAATGGATCATTTTCAACATTTAAAATTACTATTGTCTTCATTGAAATAATCATATCAATATGGTGAATGTTTTATTTTATATCTCCTCGATGTTAACATAATGTGCCAATCAGTAGTGAAAATTCCCAACACTTGTTCAAAGGATAATCATGTATCATTCCAATAGTAGGGTAGGAAGGAAAATAGTCCTAAAATAGCTCGATCATAACAGGGATACTAATAGATACTATTATCTAAATAAGTAAAGGTTTATAGGTGGTCCTCAATAAAATTTTTCTCACAAAGATTTGATAAACAATTATAAATTTTTATTTGTTCATTCATATCCTTAATAAGATATCTATGAAATTTTTGATAGTTTTTCATGTCATATAATATCTCAAGAAATGTTATTATAAAATAATATGACATTGTAAGTCTCTATTACTCTTAGGGATGAGACTAAAACATAACTACAAATCAATCAAGGAATAGTATTCAAAATTTTATTCATTAAAAAGGAACAGAAAAAATATATAAATATAATTATGTTACTGAACGTTTCATTCATACAAAAAAATAAAACAAGATTAATAAATGTGGTTCAAGGATCTATAACCGAACATTTTCTTTTATTTAAATGTTTGTACTGATTTTTCATGTTTAAATAATAATTTTAATGAAACAGTTATCCTAGATTAGGGAAAGTGACAAATAATCCATTTTTATCCACAATAATGATCAAGAAAGACTTACCTATAATTAAAATAATATAGTAACTGTAATGTTCTTGAAATCATCATGGGAGAGAATGAAACTTACAAAAAGATAAAATTGAATTTATATTTTATGAATTTGAAAATGGAATTGAGACCTTTCTATAGTGATTCCAAACCATGGGAAAACTTATGGGACATTGAATGTAATTTGGGATACCTATAAAAAATGTGAGAAAAATAAATAAATGCACTACATAAAGCATTAGTCCACATAATTTAAAAAACATTAGAGAAGAAAAATGGGAAGGTGTATATAATAAAATATAGAAGAATAAAACTCTGATAAATGTATTAATTGAGTACAGTGTTGTTTAGGGAGTCTAATAAATTTTATAATCATGATGAATACTAAAAAATGATCATAATATCTCTACTAAAAATTAAAAAAAATAGATTTATGGGTTTCACCCAATAAATCATTAACAATGATTTTGTCCACAAGTGAGATGGGAAAATGATTCAAATGTACTCTAATTAAAGTTAATACCATTCAAGAAAGGATTATTGATAAATTTAGAGTCTTTTTTCTATTGACAAAGATTCGTAGATCTATTCCTTGTTGTATTTTAATACCCCCATGGGGAAATACTCTGATACCTACAAAGGATCTGGTCCATCATGATTTCCTCTTTCTATGGAATATTTTCAATTAGAAATCCAAATGTATAAATTTATCCCATGGTTTGAAAATTCATCAAGAAATATTTTTTCATTCAATTTCATTGGTTTAACTTTATAAATATAAGAATTTTCATATACAGACCTTCTTATATCTTCAATATCAGAAAGTTTTAGCATTCTAAATTCCCCATATTTTGAGTATACAAATTTAGTTTCTTAATTTTCCAATAAGATAAATACACAGATTCAATTAGAAAGTGACATGTACTTATATAAATAAGAAGAATGGAGTTGTGTTTATGGGTATTTAATATGTTGTTCGATAAGCCCAAAGTGTATCATCCAATTTGAGGAAATATTAGTATCTATTTGTAGCAAATATTTTTTATATATTTTTTTCAATATTATTATTAATTAATTGAAATTCCCCAATAAGATTCCGATGGTAGGGAGTTATAGTTTTACAATAAATTCCATAATTTTTGAGAAAAAATATTTAGAATTATTTTCAAAGTGAGTTCCCCAATCATTAATGAGAAAGTAATGAAATAAAAATATCAGGAAAATGTTTTTCCTTAAGAATTATGTGACCATATTAGTTGTGTTGTGGGTGGTGGCCTTAGATTCCACCCACTTTGAAATGTAATCCATGCCTACCATGATGTAATATATTCCATAAAATTTTTGGAATGGACACATTAAATCAATTCCCTAAATGTGGAAGATGCCGACTTCCCAAAATCTATTTTATGGAATAAAATTTCTTTTTCCAATTGTGCCTGTTTTTTGGAAGCAATTGATTATTATAATGAAGATCCATATATCCCTATAGAGTGTGGGCTAGAAATGTGGCTCTTTAGGATTTAATATAAGATGTGTCTAGGATCATGGTGTCTTCTAACTGATGTTTTATGACACATTTCAAGGAAGTTTTGTATTTAATATTATTCAATGCAATGAATCATTAATCCATCAATATAAAATTCAAATAGTATAATCTTATCTTAGAAATAGTGTGAGGACTCATCTATAAAGAAATTTGTTTTCCATAAGAGAATCCTGGGTAAATATTTCCCATGTAAATATGGTTTGAAATATTTGAAATCCTTGGTTCTTCTAGTGAATTAATGTTATAAAACATTTCATCATGAAAATCACACATATTATCTAGATTATCATCATTATTAGTGCTTGGTCATGGGTGTTTCTAAAGGTAATTGGCAATGAGATTTTTAGTCCATTTTATATCGTTGATTATTATATAAAATTCATGTAACATTAGGATCGACTAAATTAGTTACAGTTCGATATCCTTTTTAATCGGTAGATATTTTTTTTTTCATGATCCATGTAGAACAACAATTTGGACATTACAAGGTATAACTGAATCATTTTAAACTCAAAGACAACTATAATAAGTTCCTTTTTAGAAGTTGTATAATTTACTCAAGCATAATTTGGATTTTTATTGTACTATTAAATAGGTAATAAATTATGTTTGAATTTATATCCTAAGATAGTCCCAACAGAGTAGTCAGTAGTGTCACACATCAAATCAAAGTCCTTAATCCAATATGGTGAAATGATGACATGGGTGACCAACATGCTTTTCATGAGGGTATTAAATGAACTTCAACACTCTTTGGTGAACTAAAAAATAGTTTCATTCAATATTAAGTGTTTCAATGGGATGGAAAATTTCTCATCATATTTTATAATTATGTGGTATAACCCTTTGTGGGATATAATTATATTTATTAATTTTATTGTTTTTTGATCCGGTAAGTCTTTTATTACATTGATTTTTTATGGATCCACTTCCATGTTTTTTTTAGATTTTATGTCGAAGATCTATCCTTACTTGAAAATTTAATGGAATTTTTTTCCATTTCAATATTAGTTATTAGTATTCATAGTGTTGTTTGACTAGGTACAAATTACTTTGGCACTCCTCTAAATAAAATCGATGAACTGACAAATCATCCATGATTATTTTAGAAATTCCCCTAACATAGCATGGAAAATATGTGTCTTACATTGTAGAAATGTTACTGGTGCATTACACATAGAAAATGAATTATTTCAATAATTTATGGTTTTTAGGGGAGATGTGAATTTAGTTTTTGAGTAATCATATTGATATATTTTCATTAGGTAGTATCATGGATATCAATATAGAAAACAAAAGAGCCTTTCCCTTCTAGAATTTCCAACACTTGATCCATAAAAAGAAATATTAAATGAATTTTTTTGGGTTTCCACATTGAGGATTCGATAATCAATGTAGACTCACCACTGAATGATGGATCAAGTTAATATTAATTCACATTCCTTCATTTTCACAACTGTTAGACTACCCTTCATTTGAATAACATTTTGCGGACTCACCCATTCAATGTCGAAGAAATAAAGAACTATTATACTATCTAAAGGATTCATTACATCTATCTTAACCGACTATTTTATTGGTGGGGTGAGTCTCTTATAGGTTTGGTGTTTGGATTTAACTCAATATTCAAATATTTTACTGTGGGTACAGATTTTGGGGATGACATGTTTAATTCTTACACTACCGATGAAAATTAATTATTATGTATTTTATGGATTTAAATGAGTTTTTATGCTTATACATGACTAAAATTTTCATTGATAATGACTAAATGTATATCTATTTTCTCTATGAAGGAGTATCTTAGGGTTCTCATCAAAGGTCATAACTCCAACATTATTGGTTTTATGACTAAGGGAATAAATGGTAAGAGTGTATCTGTCATCATATGTTCTATTTAATTTATTCCTTCTTAGTCACAACATTCATCTTTTTAAGGAGACCGTTTCTCTATACAATCATTAATAAATATAAAATTATCATTCTCATTTTTTTAAATATAGATTTACAGTAAAATGAATCATCCCAATCCTTGGTGGACCTCACTAAGTAAAAATTAAATTTTGTTCATCAACTCTGAATATTAATCATCATCAATTCACATTATTCAAAGGATTTTATCTGGTGAAAAAAGTTCACCCTTGGATGATAGGAATTTCACCCGCTTCCTCCATGTCCCAGATAAGGAAATCCATTGTGAAGAAGAATTTGTAAAATTGACTAAGATAACCTTAACAAGTCCTTATGGAAAATTAACTAAAAAAATTGAAAGTTCAATTTATACTATTATTGTTTTCAACTCTTTAACCCCTAGTTTTAAAAAGACACTCAAAGATATGAAATTGATGCTCACACTATGATCACACAACGACCATTCAAAATTGTATGCCCCTATAAGGATTGTAGTAGTGAAACTTTCAGGGTATTTCATTTTAGTGGTATCTTCCATAATTAAACTATTAATCATTCTCCATTTTGGGAGATTTTTAATAATGATTCAAATATGAAATTTATTGATATTAATTCTTTCGAAAAAATACATATATATTAATTTTTTCAATCTCTACAGTTATGGGAAATTTTAGGTACAATGGATGAAAAATTTCCAAAAAATGTATATATTTATACCATTTTTGGGTTTTCTCATTACATATATAAAGGGTAAAGTGATTTTTCAATATGGTGGTTCCACATAATCTTCTTCTTTTTCAATGTAATCGTAAACTAGACCTTTTGTATTAGGTTCTGATTCTAGGCCATTCACCTGACCCACTTCAATTGTGTAATCATAATTGTTATTACTAATTAGTATCTATCCAATTTCAGGTTCATCAGGATTATTTTCTTCACCGAAGCATCGCAATTTTAAATCCATCATTTTTCTACTCAGATGGAACACATATTTTTCCCCCTTTCTTATATTTATCTATGTGTTAGTATAAGGACCCAACCTTAAAACATTACTTAATCTTGAATTAAATGAATAATTCACATTGAAGATCTTTTCAGGTTTAGAGTTCTATAGAATTATGCCATAACTATTATATCTCAAAATTTACAAAGTAGACACATCTACTAAGTATCATTTTTTCATAAAATAAAATCTCTTGAAAAATAACAGTAATGTCCAGTTCCATGTTTTAGAGAGTATAACATTCCATGTTCCCAGACTTGAGTCTATTACACTTTATGTCCTCTGAATAACATATAACAAACATGGGATTAGCATAAAAATCTCAGTAAGAAATACACAAAGAAGGAAATTGTTATTTTTTCAAGATAACAAGTAAACCATGTATACCTAATCATAAGTAATACATTTCACCTATATGAGATATTAAATACTCTTCACTGAATAAAATATCATTGATTACCCTTTTGTAACAAAAAGAACACCATAAAACCCATATAAAGACCACATAACATATAAAGGTAACTTGGGACATAAGCATACTTAAATGGAATAACCATATGGTCAACTTCAACACATATCACTTAATGGAATAGCCATATGGCCGACTTCCATACCCAATGCATTGGAGGTTATAACGTAACCACAAATCCTGGTATTCACAGCACCACCCGTCATATGGTTTATCACGTAACCACCAATCAAATTTCTAGGTACCATTATAAAATTATAACACATTAAACAAATATAAATGAATGATAACATTTTCACAGTTCATTCACAATATATATCATTTAAATATATTAATAGAGAAGAATAATTTATCAAAACCATTTTCAATACCAAAATACATAAATGAGTATAAGGTTTTCTTGTAAAAACATTACGGCTTGTTGAGGAAACCAATGGTCAAATAGTACTTGTGGTGGCAGAAAGGTCGTTGTCACAATATACGTTAAAAGAAACTTTTCATTTTGTCGTTTAGTAAAATAATTCATAGAAAAAGATTCCATTTGAATGAAATGAAAAGTAAAAGGTTTTTATATGGAGTATAAAAGATAGTCTTTTATTAAAACAAAATTTGCGTCAATGAAATGAGATTGAGACGAAGTCCCTTACCTCGAGCCCGACTTGACCCGTTCGTTCTTTAACGTCCTTTAAATCAGGGTAACTCCCCTTGGTTTGAACCAAAAGGGTTTATTGAAGTGCTTTATTCCTAAGGTAAGACTTCTATGATGAAGAGAGGGATAATGGGAGCTTATTTTGGTATATTTTGGATGATCAAAAGGGCTTGAGAAGTGTGAGAAAGGGGTAGGAAGTTGGGACTTTTTATAAGGGAGAGGAGGGGCTCTTTTAGAAAGATTGAAAATATTATTTTATTATATAATTATTTTCAATTTTTAAAGGTCCCCAGTTCATTAAAGTCTAAGATATGGTGTCCCATGTTCGAAATAAAATCATCCAATAAGAATTGGACAAGTGATAGATATTATTTTAATCTTTATCTTCTTATTTATTTAAATAATTCATTAATGACGTAAATACTGCATCATCAATGTGTCATAAATAATTTTATTTATTTTTTGTCTAAAAATTATAAAAAATTACAATGATATAGGAAATATTTTTTCATTTATAATGATTATTTATAGTCAAAATGATAACTTATATAAACCCATGTAATTTTTTTAATTAAAACAATTCATGTGTGTGACATTTTAATTTTACTTTAAATAAAATGGTATTAAGGACATTATCATTCCCAAGTGGCTCCATGGGGTCCCCAAATTGACCCATGGATTGTTTTGGTCATACATGACTCATCCAATAAGGTTAGGATATGTTTCAAAGTAGTTTAATATTATTATAACATTATTTTTACCTTAAATTACTCTAATTACCTCTTATCGCGGTTAATAAAACTCAAAAGTTACTAATCACAAAAAAGTATTTTCATCTAATTTACCCACATTTTACTTAATAATTTCATCCATGTATGTAGGATTTTTGAAATTCAATTCATAGAAGGGGTAAATTATCATTTAAACAAAAAATCAGTTTTTTAACTTCCACTTAGTGGTTTCAAAATTCATCAAAAATAGAAGTTTTTTAGAAAAATACCAAAACTTCACCCTAAGCTATATTTTATATTCCAAATTAAAAAATTATTTCTATTTTACCAAATTAAAAACAGATAATTTTCCTTAATTAATTTTATAATTAATTCCCGTTGTCAAAACAAATACCGTGTTTTTATGAAACAATATCTATCCAAAGATTGACACGTGTTTAACTCCAATTTCTAAGTGAAATTAATTACAATGACCAACATTGTATTAAAAGATATAAATATATTCTAATTAAACATTAAAACCAATTAAAAAGATAATCTTACCATATAAATATATTAGATTGAAAGTAAATTTTGAAATAAAATAAAATATTTTTACTATTCAATAAAAAATTTACTTTATCTGAAAAATTCCAAAAATTTACACAAAGTAAAATTTGATGTCCCCATTCTAAAGAAGATTCTTATTTGGACATTTATAAGGTATTAAAGTGAAAAAATCTAGATTTAAAGAGGGTTCACTATCAAAAGGCGGTAAATTGACGTTTTAGTGAATATTAGAGTATTTATACTTAAAATTGGATTCATTTTCATTTTAGGCCTCTAACATTTATTAGATAAATATGAAAAAATTCAAGAAACATATATAATAATATTTTAGTTACTTATATTCATTCCCTCCAATACAACAGCTACATGTCAACAACCATTTAAAATAATATTATTATATTACTACTGTGCCACGTAAGATTTCAAAGAAATACGTTGTTATGTATCGGGTACGCTATCAAAAATAGAAACCCTGTTAAAGTAAAATTAATAATTAATTCACAAATATTATTAAATATGAAAATGTGTTATTCTTTATTTACATGGGATGTTACATCCTTCCCCCCTTTTGGAAATTTCTTTCTCGCAATTTTTATTCACTTATCAAAATATGTCGGGGTATTTATTACTCATAGAATTTTTAGATTCCCAAGTTGCCTCTTAAACCATATGATTTTTCCACAAAACCTTCACCTAATGAATTTCATTATTCTACAACACTTTCTCTCTATGATCAAGAGTTGTGACTGATTGTTCCTCATATGATAGATTCTCTTCCAACTGAACTACGTATGGGATCAAAAAATGAGACGGATATGGAATATAATTTCTCAACATCAAAACATGAAAAACATTATGTAAATGGGACAAAAAAGTAGGTAATGCCACTCTATATGCAACTGATCCAACTTTATCTAGGATTTCATAAGGTCCAATGAACCTTGGACTCATATTTCTTTAATTTCTAAAACACATCACACTTTTCCATGGATAAACATTGAGAAAAACATGATCACCTACCTCAAAAGAAATATCCTTCCTCCGGTTATCCGCATAACTTTTCTGCCGACTCTGAGCTATTCTCATGTGCTTCTGAATCAACTGAAGTTTTTTCCATCTATTCTACCAATTCTGGTCCCATCATCTTCCCTTCCCCTACATAATCCCAAAATCCTGATGTTTGACACCATTTACCATATAATGACCCAAACAGAGCCATCTGTATATTGGAAAGAAAACTGTTATTATAATAAAATACAACCAAAGAATGATTTTGGTCCCAAATTCCATGGTAATCCATCGTGCAATAACGTAACATATCCTCCATGGTATGAATTGTTCGTTCTGACTGCCCATCTAATTGCGGATGAAAAGCTGTACTAAAATTTAATTCAGTACCCAATGACTACGGACGGACTTTCCAAAAGTTAGAATCAATCATGGGAACATGATCATATATAATGGAGAGGGGAACTCCACATAACCTGACTATATCTTTAACATACAACCGAGAATGTTGATATAGAGAGATTGTATCTCTAATAGGAAGGAAATGAGAAGATTTAGTCAATCAATCAATAATAGCCAATATTGCATTATGTTCTCGAGATATCTTTGGTAACCCCGCAACAATGTCCATTGATATATTTTCCCATTTCCACTCTGGCACCGGTAAAGACTGAAACAACCTTTTCGATAACTTCCTATCTGCTTTAACCTGCTAACATGTCAAACACTTCATAATAAAATTATCAATATCTCTTTTCATTCCATCCCACTAGTAATAACCCCACAGATCTATGTACATCATAGTACTGCTTGGATGAACTAAAAATGGGAAACAATCAGTCTCACATAACAACTCATTATTCAACTATGAATCACAAGGTACACATAATCTCTTCCTAAACCTCAAAACACAATCAATATCAATGTTAAATTCAGGAAACTTAACCTTATGAACTAGATCTACCTTTTTCTACAACTCACTGTCTTTCTTCTGCGCTTTCTTAATTCTGTCTGATAGTGATGATCTCACTGACACCTGAATCAAAACAAAAGAACATCCAGCACCAAAAACTCTTATGCCAAAGTTCATAAAATCAAAAACCAAAGGATCTTGTTCCAAATGTATCATGGTTAAGGAAGAATTACTTTTTCGACTCGTACAATCATCCACTTTATTTTCATTACCTGTATGGTAATAAATTGTACAATCGTAATCCTTGATTAATTCCAGTCATCCCCTCTGTCTCATGTTCAATTATTTCTTTGTGAATATAAACTCTAAACTTCTGTGACTGATATATATTTCACACTATACTCCATACAAATGATGCCTCCAAATTTTTAAAGTAAAAACAATAGCAGCTAAATCAAAATCATGTGTTGGGTAATTTAACTCATGAGTTTTCAACTTATGTAAAGAATAAGCAACTACCAGATCATTCTACCTAAGGACACAACCAAGTCCTTTCAATGAAGCATCACTATATATAAGTAACTCACCATTTCTGGAAGGCAGTTCCAAATCTGGAGCATTCACCAATCTTCTTTTCAATTCCAGAAAACAATCATGAAATTATTTTTTCTAAATGAACAAAACACATTTTCAAATTAACATAGTCCTTGGACTAGATAACTATGAAAAATTTTCATCAAACCTCCTGTAATAACATTACAAACTAAGAAAACTATATATCTTGGTTATATTTTTGGGTCTTGGCCATTCTTCAACAACTTTTGTTTTAGTAGGATTAACAGTTATCCCAATTTTTAAAACAATGTGGCAATGGAAATAAATTTTTTTAATCCAAAATTCACACTTTCTGAATTTTCCATAGATTTTATTTTCTTTTAAGGTTTGCAAGATAACACTTAAATGTCATTAATGTTCCTCTTTACTTTTGTAATAAACCAAAATATCATCAATTAATACAACCACAAACATATCCAATAACTCATGGAAAATTCTATTCATTATATCCATGAATACAGAAGGTGCATTGGATAACCCAAAAGTAATAACTACAAATTCATAATAGCCAAATCTAGTACAAAACACGGTCTTCAGAGCGTCATTATCTTTTAATTTCAACTGATGGTACTGTGACCTCATGTTAATGTTCAAAAAAGACTGAGCTCCATGGAGCTAATCAAACAAATCATCGATATGAGGAAAATGATACATGTTCTTACCGGTGATGTCATTAAATTCTATATAATCAATGAAAAGTCTCATTAAACCATATTTATTTTCAACAAACAAGACAGGGGAACCCAATGGCGATGTTCCTTGTCGAATGAAACCTTTATCATATAACGCCTACAATTGTTTCTTTAACTCTAGAAGTTCATCCTGAGAAATTAGATTAGGGGGTTTTGAAATTGGCTTAGAATCAAGAACTAATTCAACAATAAATTCAACTTCCCGATCATTTATAATACCAGAAAAATCATTCATAAAAACATCAAGATACTCATTTAACACTAGCACATCATTAATCTAAACAGTTCTTTTGTTTTCAACAATATGTGAAAGGAAACATTCATTTCCATCGTTTACTAGTTTTTTAGCTTCCTGATATGTTATCAGAAGTAAGGGTTAATTCATGTAGACAAACTGAAAATTTTTCTGAAAATAAACCTCTTTAGCTCTGCATTCAATATTAGCATGATAAACAGAAAGCAAATCCATGCCAAAATAACATCAAACTCTTCTAGAGGAAGAAAAATGTGGTTTTCTGGTAGATTCTTTCTACACACATGGATATGAAGGTTCCTATTATTTATTTTTGCCTCATTGTTTCCCCCTAGTGTTTTTACCGTATGTTCCAGATTCATATCTTGAGATGGAATTCCTAAATTTCAAGAAAACTTCTTAGAAATGAAAGAATTTGTAGAACCTGAATCAAACAAAACATTGGAATAATCTGAACAAATAAACATTGTACCTGATACTACTTCATTCGATGGCCCAACATCTGCTGAAGTAGTTGCAAAGAATTTCACCACCCCTTTCTGCTTGTAGTTTGGATGATTTCCCTTAGTTGAGTTCTTCGTTAGACACTCATTTGTATAATGACCCATTTCATTACACATAAAACCTCTTACAGCTGGCTTTTCATTGACTGCTTGACCATATTCCTTACAGTTACGAGAAATATGACCAGACTTACCACATCAAAATCACTTTCAAAACATGGATAAACATTCTCCAGGATGCATTTTACCACACTTCTCACATGATCGATATCTGGTTTTCTTACTTCCAAGCTTCTTTGATGAATTATTTCCCATTTCCTACCAACTGTAACTTTTATTCTGTTTTTTTTTTCAAAGAACACCTGATCATTGAAGAACTCCATTTTCACTTTCTCCGCACATCGAACAATTTTTTCATAAGTTTTGATATTTCAAGAAGCTATAGACCGTCGACACATTGGCTTTAACCCTGAGTAAAAATAATTGATTTTACTATCAATATATCGTATGAAATTTGGACCATACCTTTCCAGTCAAGTGAACATTGATTCATAAGCAGCCCCTGAGTCATACTCCTGCCTCAATTATAGGAATTGTTTTTCCATCCTAATATAAACCACCTTAGGAAAATATTTCCCATGAAACATACCTTTGAATTCATCCCAGTCAAGATCATCAATCTCCTCTCTATCCCTGATATTTTTATCCATCGTCCACCACTGATCAGCTTCACCTTAAAAATGGTAAATTGAAAGACTATCATTTTGATGTTCTGAACACCCCATGACATAAAAAATCTTCACTAGTGCTTTAATCCACCCTTCTGTTATCACATGGTCAAATGATCCTCTAAATGATGGGGTATGTTGCCTCATAAAATTCTCGACTACTGAAATGTTCATCTGTGGTTGATTTGGATGACCTCATGTATGGATACAACCACCATTTATATCCTAATTCAATTGTGTAATCACTATAACGAACTTTTCATTTTCGATTCAGACCATCTCAGGATGCTGATTTGGAAGGTTGTTTTTCTCCTGATGTTGTCCCAACATAGCTGCACTGTTTCTTCTGAGGAAAACCATTATGAACATAAAAATATCTTAGGAGAAGAAAAATTTTAGTCTTTAAATGCTATATCATTTCAATCATACCATAAATTAATTTATGGGCGTTAATTTAACAATATTATAACTCCTAATGTTGTCTAAACTGACCTTTGATACCAACTATAAAGACCCAACCTTAAAACATTACTTAATATTTAATTAATTGAATAATTCACATTGAGGATCTTTTCAGGTTTTGAGTTTTAGAGAATTGGGCCATAACTATTACATCTCAAAAGATTCAAATTAGACACATCTACTTAGTTTACCTTTTTTTTCATAAAATAAAAACTCATGAAAATTAAGAGTCATGTCCAGTTCCATGTTTTAGACAACATAACTTTCCATGATCCCATCCTTGCCCCTATTCCAATTTATGTCCTGTGAAAAACATTTCAAAATCTTGGGATGAGCATAAAAGTATCATTAAGGAATACACAAAGAAGGAAACTATTAGTTTTTCAAAACAACAATTAAACCATGCATACTTAATCATATGTAATACTTTTCACTTATATGAAGTAGTAAATAATCTTCAGTGAATTAAATATATTTTCTTACCCTTTTGTAACCCAAATATCACCATAAAACCCATATAAATAACACATAACATATACAATTAACTTGGGACATAAATATACTTAAATGGAATAACCATATGGCCATCTTCCACACATATAACTAAATCAAATAGCCATATGGCCGACTTCCATACCCAATGCATTGGAGGTTATAACGTAACCACCCATCCTAGTATTCACGACACCACCCATCATTTGGTTTATCATGTAACCACCTATGAAATGTCCATGTACCATTACAAAATCATAACACATAAAAGCAATATAATGGAATGATAACATTTTCACAGTTCAATCACAATATATATCATTTAAATATATTGACATAGAAGAATCTTCTATAAAATCCATTTTCAATACCAAAATACATAAAAGATTATATGGTATTTATTTTCTTATAAAAACATTAAGGCTTATTGAGGAAGCCAAAGATCAAACAGTACTTGCGGCGGTAGAAAGGTCGTCGTCACCGCGTACGTTAAAAGAAAAATTCCATTTTGTCGTTTAGTAAAACGCTTTGTTGAAAAAGATTACCTTTGAATGAAATGAAAAGTCAAAGGTGTTTATACGGAGTATAAAATTTAGTCATTTAATAAAACAATATATGCCTCAATGAAAGGATATTGAGACGAAGTCCCTTACCTCGAGCCCGACTTGACCCATTCGTTCTTTAACGTCCTTTAAATCGGCTAACTCCCATTTGTTTGAACCAAAGGGTTTCTTGAATTGCTTTCTTATTAGAGTAAGGCTTCTAGTATGAATAGATGGATATTGGGAGCTTTCTTGAGTAGATTTTGGACGATCCAAATGGCTTGAGAAGTGTGAGAGTGGGGTAGGAAGTGGCGTATTTTATAAGGGAGAGGAGGGGCTCTTTTAAAAAGATTGAAAATATTTTTTTATTATATAATTCATTTCGGTTTCTAAAGGTCCAAAAATCATTACATTAACAGATAAGTTGTCCCATGTTAAAAATAAAATCCTCCAATAGAAATTCAAAATGTTTTGGATATTATTTTAAACATTATCTTCTTATTTATTTAAATCATTCATTAATGACGTAAACAGTACATCATCATTATGTCATAATGATTTTTTTTATTTGACGTCTAAAAATTATATACAAATTACCAATATGTAGGAAATATTTTTATATTTCTATTGAATATTTATAGTCAAAACTATAACTTATATAACCCCATGTAAATATTGTTTTAGTAAAACAATACATGTTTTGTGACATTTTTTTTACTTTAAATAAAATGATATTAATGACATTATCATTCACATGTGGCGCCATGGGGTCCCCAAATCGACCCATGGATTGTATTGGTCGGCCATGAATCATACAATAAGGGTAGGACATGTGGTAATTCCATATTATTATAACTTTATTTTTTCCTTAAATTACCCTAATTACCACTAAGCGCGGTTAGTGAAACTCAAAAGTTACTTTTCACCAAAAAATATTTTCATCCCATTAAGTAACATTTTACTTAGTAATGACAAAAATGTATGTCAGATTTTGGAAATTAAATTCACAGAAGTGGTAGAATTTCATTTAAACAGAAAAACTATTCTTTAACTACCACTTAGTGGTTTCACTATTCATCAAAAATTGAATATTTTCTGAACAATACCAAAAATTCAACCAAACCTCTATTTGATATTCCAAATTAAAAAATTATTTCTATTTCACCAAATTAAAAAAATATAATTTAAATTAATTAATTTCATAGTTAATTTCCGTTGTCAAAACAAATAGTGTGTTTTTAAGAAACAATATCTATCAAAAGATTAAAAATTGTTTAAGTCCAATTTCAAAGTGAAATTAATTCCAATGGCCACCATTGGATTAAATAGTATAAATATATTCTAATTACACATTGAAACAAATTAAAAATATAATATATCTATATAAATAAATTAGATTAAAATGCACTTTTGAAATAAAATACTGTATTTTTCACTATTCATTAAAAAAATTACCTTTATCAGAAAAATTCCGAAAATTTAAACAAAGTAAATTTTGATGTCCCCATTCTAAATTAGGATTTTATATGGTCATATAAAATGTATTAAAGTGACCAAAATTATATTTAATGATGGTTTTCCATCAAAAGGTGGTAAATCGACATATTAGTGATTATTAGAGTATTTATGCTTAAAATTGTATTAATTCACATTTTAGGCCTCTAAAATTTATTGGAGAAATGTAAAAACATTAAACAAACATATATAATCATATTTTAGTTAATAATATTCATTAATGCCAATACAATGACTACGTGTAAACTACCATTTAAAATAATATTAATATATTATTATTGTGCAACGTAAGATTTTAAAGAAATCCATTGTTGAGTATCAGGTACGCCATCGAACCAAGAAACCCTGTTAAAGTAAAATAAATATTTAATTCACAAATATTATTACATATGAAAATTTCTTATTCTTTATTTACATGGGATGTTATAGTTAGTGGGAAATGAAGTTGTTAATTGACATAATAAGGTTTTGGAGATCGATGAAATTTGGTTTTCATCATTGAACAATGATCTTTTTGGGTTTTTAATTTTAGTTCCATGGGTTTCGATTTTCTGATATATTATTTTAAAAATGTTATTAATAATATTTTTATGATTATATTGTAGGTTTTGTGATTTATTGGTGGTCTGACAAGGGTTGAATGGAATGGTTTTTTTAGATATTGGGGAAGGTTGTTGTGGAAACTTTTGTTGTATCAATGGAAATGTAATTTTTGGAGGATACCTAGGTGGTCCCTAATTCCATTATTCTTCTTAAACACCCCTCTACTAATTATTACCTTGGTTTTTGTTGTTGTAGTTGTTGAGATTCCAATTAATAATAATATTTCTTCTAGTAATGTATAATGTAATTGATGTAATTGCATTATTTTAATTGTGGTTCTTCAAGACCTTCTCAAAATTCATGATATGGGTGTGGGCCTCCACAAATATCATATTGTTGAATCTCTATAATTGGTGCAATTATATTTGATGGTGGGAAAGAAGTTGTAAAGATTAAAACATCACCATGAGGGACTTGACATTGGTTTCTTGGTGATTAGTGTCTTCCACTTGATGAATACTACTCTCAAATGGTCATTTATCATTATTCCATATAGTTTTATTCTAGAAATATTTTTACAATATGTATTTCTGAAATTAGGTGTCTTTAACATGACCCCATCCTCTATGGAATCATCTACCATAATGCACACAACCAAATAGAGTCCATTGTTGAAAGCTTATAGTTCAAGCCACATATCATGTCAGTGTAGTGGGGACTTTCAGTTTATCACCTTGAATAAATCCCAGGATTCATGGTCATATTATCCATCACATGATTGAAATATTATCTTAAAATTTTCAGCTTCTAGTTTGGAATTAAACAGAAGTATTTATCACGAAATTTCTTCATTATATTATCGCCTATTATGATTTACTCAAGTGCTTGGATTTTGAGTTGATCTTTGCCTCATTCGTGAAAGGAAAAGGGGAATACATCAAGTATAATTATGAGTGATGAAATGACCTGGTTTGGAAAGGCATCAATTTCTTCTAAGAATTTTGAAGTGTTATTATGGGGGTTTTTACAATGAAGACAACTAAATTGACCCATGATCATGATTACGTGGATTAGTAAATGTTTTAGTTGAATAGTTTTCACCTAAATAGGAGGGTTCACAATGATAAAAACTACGCAAATTATAGATTTTATGTCATGACCCATAATAGTTTACTCCTACAACATTGGATGATATCCCTGAAAGAGAAGTTTGACATATTTTATATTTTTCTAGTTGGACTATGTTGGATTCATGTAAAAATCTGTTGAAAAGAAGTGACACATATTTAAATACCAATAAATATTGGGATTGCAAAGAAGTAGTTATTTTTGATCCAGGACCCTTGAGAGAATCAGGGGACCCTATCACAATCACTATGTTGTAATTATTCAAAGACACATTCCTCTCTATAAAGAGAAAATTGTAAAAAGTGAAAAGGGGAAGGAAAAATTGCATGGGGGTGAGGTATGTATAGGATTGTTTGGTAGGTCATTATTACTAAGCACAGAAATCCATGGTATTGGATCCAATTTTTTTTCCCAGAAGGTGTCCTTGATTCTATTAGGGTGTTGATAAAATTATATATTAATGTTTCGAAACTACAAATACTATTAGGATGTAGCACAGTTGAAGTACGTGGTCAAACCCCTATATTTAGTCGTATAGAAAAGAAACCCAATAGTCAAAATACTTTGGTGTATTTTTAATATTAATTGTATTGTGATTGGTTTGACTAAAATATTTCTCTTGGGTATTGAACAAATGAATGTAAGGGTTCAGGGTCAAATCCAGTGTATCATCAAAGTGGAATACTAAATATAACCATGGATGGATCCATTGAATATGCTGAAATATTCTAAAAAGTACATAAATTTATATTTTTAAAACCAATTTTATCTTCCTAGTCAACAAAATAATCTTTTTTCTAGAGTAATTGATAATCTAAGAATAGGAATCTTGGCTTCTCGGATGAAGTATTTATAGAAGTTTTGTTCTACCCAAATCTTCCCCAACAAGGTCATTGTCATTCGACTTTCACAATCAATGGAAGTGGATAATGTAATAGAATGATATTGAAAATCTTTTAAACCTATTAACTATAAATATGGTTAACCAATTTTTATTTTAGAAATTTATTATATTCAAACAATTATCCTTTAAACACAAAACCCAAAGAGGATTAGACACACATTATAAAAATTATTAAAAATAAGTGATGATATGAAAAATTTACTTAAAAATATTATAATAAACTAAATATAAAAAAATGTAGAATAAAAAAAGTAAAATCATGTAAATACAAACTTTTATGAAGAAACAATAGTGAATTCAGTAAAAATTTATGTTTCAACAAAAATGGGATTATAGCTCGATTGGAGGAATAACAGTTGACAAAAAACACATATTGGAATTTAATTTATCAACAACAATGTGTGTCAAAAAAACAAATAAATTAAATAGAGATATACATAACTGAAAATGGATGATAGAAATGGAATAATTAAAGAAGGAATGAAAAGTTGTTTCAGGTTTTAGTGACCCTTTTATATATCAGGGTTCTAAAATATCTATAGACCCTAAAATTTACATGACATGTAAATGGTTCATGTTTTTTACTACTTTATGTGGATTCTAATTTGTCACTTACATGGCATGTAATTGGTTTTTACATTGTGTACTTACGATCCACCAAAGTCTACCAATATTTTAGGTATATATATATATTTTTTGTCTTGAATCATCGAAAGTAACTCGGATTTAAAAAACTCAATTTATATAATTATTTATATCCCTGAAATATTCACCTTTTGGAATTAGAATCATTCCAGATGTGTAATAATGAAACAAATTGTGTAATTGGTTGACATATTGTAACTAGTATTCCCGCATGGTATTTTCAACAAGTAGATGGTGTGTTTGAGGAGTAAACCTCATGTACATTAGTTTCACTATGTGTAAGGATTATTTTAAAAAAATTCAATAATTTCTCCTTTTAACCGTGAATTCACAATTAATGTAAAACATATGAAAACCCATTGTATTATACAAATAAACATTAATAAAACTAATGTATATGCATCCAAAATAACTATATAAATTAATCTTATCATATGAAAACATGTCACCGAAAAATGACAGATTCTTAAGGGCATGATTCAATGATTTCATATATCAGTATGGAAGTGGGAAAACATAATCATAGATTTCATCATTGGAATCACCAAGAGTCAAAAATTAAATAATTCCATAAATGTGGTAGTCAAAATGATTACAAATTAACTACATTTTTCTATCATGGAATAATATTCACTTGACCATCTTACAAATATATACATAAGGGAAGTGGTAATAATTAACTGAGTTTCACTATCTATTATATATGATTGTGATATGATGTTGACCATAATGTGATGGTGAATCCTTCACCATGAATTGTATATATATTTTATATTTCCAATGGATTATCATCCTTACATGGATGTTCAGTCTGAATGAACCTTTCAAAATCTAGTGGATATGTTAAGATCATGTTCAATGTATTTCGAAGGATTTAGGGATCAACACATCCCCCTAGTAAAGTTATCACAAAAAAACATTTCTAATCTATAATTCAAGTGTAACCTTATGAGTCTCTATATGGGAATCAATATCAAAATCTAACATGTTGCCATTCTTTTGGAGAGAAATATAAAGGGACCTAATCTTATATAAGATATTAAAGAGAAGGTTCATACCATTCAGCGTATTAGGACCCAACCATATTAAATTTATTAATCTTGAATTTTTCTCAAGAACTAATTTCCTTTCATATTGAGTATCTTTTCTTGTTTATAGTTTTCAAGATTTGGGATATAATATATTAATAAAATTTCCATCGTTATATAGAGAAGATACAACAAAAACAACATCAATATCTTTAAAAATATTGAACCTTTCAATTATAACATGATTTCTTTGACAAACTCGTAACGTTTAAATTTTATCCCCTATTTGTCATATAATCCTTATAAAAAGTGAAAATCAAATTAAAATGTGGTATGGGCACAAAAAAATCTCAGTAAGAAATATAAAATGAAGGAAAGAAAACATTAGTCCATGAATACTTGTAAATGTATGAACTCATTTTCAAAAAGGACATACTTGTCACCCATATATAATTACATTGCGATACATGAGATTTAAATAAAAAATAAAAAATATAAATATAACCATAATGGTTTATTGAGGAATTATATACTTAGTTTTGTAACTTTTATGGCTACCTTATGATTTTTAACCCTCATAGAGACCTTACAATGTAACCCTCACGACTACATTATAGTGTAACCATTGTAGTTACACATGGAGTAACTACACGACTGAACTCCAACATACACATAATCAATGAATTAGAGGGATATATAAGTCCCAAACTTAATAATAATTAATTACTAATAACCCGAACAATATAAAAAACATCAATAATATAATAATAACATTTCTTTTTAATTTCTTTAAATTAAATTTTTGAATAGGATTTTTAAATGAGATTCCCTTACAAATATTATATATTTTATGTGAGAAATTAATGTAATTAAAGTAATATGTTTATAGACTATAAATAAACATAATAAAAGATAATATAAACAAAAAATCATCAAAAATATAATCTTATTACCACGTAATGAATAATGTAGAAGGATAACCCAAAGAATAGAAACTGGTTTAAGTGTTCCCTTACCGCAAGTTTGTCTTACTTGAAGCTTATTTAAATTTTTAGTTTAATGGTTAAAAGAGTGTTATTTGTATTATAAAAAAATAGGTTAATGTTTATAACACCTTATATGATCATTTTATAACACCATTTTACCCATTAGTTATTAGTATTTTGTTTCTTTCATTGTTTTGGGTGTGTTCTGTACCCGATTTCATAGCTAGATTGTATTTGATTTTCTGGTCGTATTGAAATGAAATTAAAAAACTAGAATGAAATGGTATTCATATGTCTCCAGAGTATTTAATTATACCATAAATAATTTTGTATCATATATGATGATTATTCATTAGTTAAAACATTAATTATATTAGTTTAAATAATTTTTTGTGGTTCCTTGATAATCAGGAATTTGTTTCATTATATGGATTAATGTTATGCTTATTAGTTAATTATAGAAAATAAAATAGGTTTAATTATGAACATTCCATTCTGTTTAAACAATTAAAAATGATAAATGAATATTTTTAATGGATGTAATGGAAATTTCTAACACATCGCCCATTATTTTGGTAAACAACACATCACGAACAATGTATTTATAAGATGGGTAGGAGATGAAGTATGTTGAGTAATGTTTTCCATAAAAATGACCACCAATATAATATATAATATTATAGAGCTTTAATGGATATTTTATAATGGTAAGAGAATAGATTATTAGAATAGAAACGGAATTAAAAATAAAATACAAGAATAAGAAAGTTGATTTTTACCTCTTGATCTCTTCTCTTTGAGATCCCCTTTAAGAACTTTTATTTTGGCCCTTCGGTGAGATGAGGTGGTATTTTACATGTTATTGATCCTTGGGAATGAGATTGGGTAGAAAATAGACAATTATCAATGAATGATAGGTGTGAGAGGAAGAGGGTTGTAAGGGTCATATTTATAGTGGATGAGAGGAGGGGTTTTACATTATTTTATTCAATAGGTTAATATATTTACTCAAGACTATGAACAATCTTGATTCATGTGACCCCAAATGGTAATAAGTGGTTTTTTATTCGAACCAAGTGTAATTAAATAAGCCTGTCATCACCTATTATAGTCTAAAACAATTATTTAGTATTAAGTGTAATTTATACTATATTACTATTCATAAAAAATTCAAGAATTTCTAAAAAATACCAAATAATCACCTCAACCATTTTAGGATGTGTATAATTAAAAACATAACTCCATTTTATGAACATTATTTTCTAAATATTATTAATTTAATTTTCAATTAGAATCATAATTTATTCCAAAATAACACTTTTTAAACTATAAGTCATTTTTAAGACCTTGAAAAATTAATCAAGATCTCATTAACTTAAAGACTTAAGAAAATAAAATAATAAAATTTAATATTCATTATAGTCATATTATTATTCATATTAATATTCATATGAGTATGTTAATATTCCAAAAAAACATGTTACTTATATCAGACTCCAAATAACATACTGATCACAAACATAGATGACCATTTTTTGAAATTCAAATCATAGAAGTGAAAATATAGTATTTATAGGATAGTTATAACAACCTAATTAAAAAGTGATTCATGAAATTAAATTTATTTTTAAAACTGAAAGGAGTTATATTCTCTCCTCCTTCTGGAAATTGCATCCTTGCAATTTTATTTTCTTATTAAACATGTGAGGTTACCTTTCCCTCATAGCATTTTCAGATTTCCATGTTGATTCTTAAACCAAGTGGTTTCTCCACCAAACCATTACCTGGTAGATTATCCTATTCTAAAATACTTGTTCCCTTGGATCAAGAATATAAACTGCATTCTATTGATAAGAATGGTTCACTTATAGCTGAACTGTTTATAAGATGTTGACACGAGATGAATCTGGGACATAGTTTCTCAACATCGAAACATGAAAAACATTATATACCAATGAAAACCCGAAGGAAAAGGTACTCAGTAAGAGACGGGTCCAAACTTTTCTTGGATTTTATAAAGTCCAATGAATAGTGTAATTATCATTCCTTTCTTAACAAAAATAATAAGACTTTTCTATGGTGAGATTATAAGAAAAACATGATCACCTACCACAAAAGAAAAGTATTTCATCTTATTTTCTCTATAACGTTTTTGCATTATCTAGGTTGTCCTCATGTGTTTCTGGATAATCATAACTTTCACTGCAACTTCATATACTAATTCTAGTCCTATATAATTTCATTCCCCAAATTATTCCCAAAATACCTGACATTGACACCTATTCCCATAAAATGCCTAAAAAGGGTCCATCAGAATACTAGAATGAAAAATTTTATTATAAAAAAACACAAATATATAAATATGTTCATCCCAATCTTCCCTGGTAGTCTATTAAACATTCTCAAAGAAAATCCTCCATTGTCTACATTGTTTGTTATGACTGCCCATCTGATTGAGGATTAAAAGATATAATGAAATTTAATAATGTGCACAATGACTTCTGATGTCCCTTTAAAAAATTAGAATTCAACATGGGATATTAGTTAGATACAATGTAATTAGGAACTAAATTTAACCTGAAAATATATTAGAGGTATAGTAATGAAAGATGATCCAAATACATTTTATATCTAATAGATAGAAAATGTACAGATATAGTTATCCAATCAAAAATAACTCAAATCGCAGTGTTACCTTTATAAGTGTTTAGTAAGCCCACAAAGAAGTTGATGGATATTTTCTACCATTCTCACTCTAGAACTAGAAAAGGATGAATCTTCCCCTTCACTAAATACCATTATTTTTTAGCCTATTGAAATGTAAAAAATTTCATCATAAAATCAGCAATATTCATTTTCATTCCATCATTCATGTAATGATCTTGATTGTATTTTTACATCTTAGTACTCTAGGATAAACTGAATATAGAGAACTATGAGTATCACATAATAATTATTTCTTTAACTAGGAATCACAAGGAACCAACAATATTATTAAAAAATAATAAAACACAATATTTATCATCGTTAAATTTTTGAAACATACCCATTTTAACGAATTATAACTTTTTCTGTAGCTCACAGTCTTCCTTCTATGATTGATTAATTCAGTATGATAACGATGAATGCACTAAAACCCTAAAAAATAGATTTATTTCCCGCACCAACATCTTCTATGATAAAATTCATGAAATCATTAATCATGGGATCATGTTTGAAACATAACATGGTTAATGATTCATGATGTTTTAGACTCATGTAATCTTCAACATTGTTTTCTTTTCCAGGATGGTAATTGATCGTGAAATCATAATCTTTTGTCGATTCAAGCCATCTTTTCTGCCTCCAATTTAATTTCATATATGTGAATATGTAATTTAAACATTTATGGCCAATATATATTTGAAATTTAGCTCTATAAAAATTAAAACTCCAAATATTCAATGAAAAACCCACAACTTCCAATTCTAAATCATGTGTGGTATAATTTAACAAAGGAGGATTTAGATCTCTTGAAAGATAAGAAATTACCTGACCATTATACATCAAAACACAAATAAGTACCCTCAATGAAGCAACGATGTAAATGAAAAACTCCCCATTTCGTGAAGGCAAGGATAAAAATAGAGCAATCACAAATCACTTCTTCAGTTCCTAAAAATAAACCTCACATTTTTCTTTCCAAATAAATTTAATTCATTTTCTTGTAAACATAGTTAGGGGGCTAGATATTCATGAAATATTTTAAAAAAACCATCGATAATAACATGCTAATATAATAAAACTACGAATTTAAGTAACATTTTTAGGTCTTGGCCATTCATCAACCAATTTTATTTTGGAAGGATAAACTATTATTCCATCCTTATTTATAATGTTCCCAACAAAAAAATATGTTGCAACCAAAAATCACACTTGAATAATTTTCCATACAGTTTCATTTTCAATATGTTTTTCAAAAAAACCAAAAATATTTTTCTTGATCCTCTTTACTTTTAGAAAAAATAAAAATTTCATTAATCAATACAACCACAAACCTATCTATGAACTCATGAAGTATTCCATTAATAAAATCCATGAATAATATAGGTGAATTAGTTAACCCAAATGACTTAATGAAAAATTCATAATTCTAATATCTAGTATAGAACACAGTCTTTGGTATGTCATCATCTTTTACTTTCAAATAATGGTACCCCATCCTCAATTCAACCTTAAAAAATAATGCACTCCCTGGAGCTGATAAAACAAATAATCGATATGAGGAAATGATTCTCTTTTAAAATTGATGTTATTAAAGGCTCTATAATAAATGAAATGTCTCCTAGACCTGTATTTCATTTTTATGAACAAAACAAGATCACCCCATGGAAATGTTCTAGGATGAATGAATCCTTAATCCGGAAACTCCTGCAACTAATTTTTCAATATAATAAGTTCTATTTTAGTCATTTGACATGAGGGTTCTGAAATTTTATTAGAATTTGGAAATATGTCAATTGAGAATTTTACTTTTCAACCAGGTATGACACCATGAAACTCATCAGGGGAAACATCAAGATATTCATTCACAAAAGGAACATCATTATTCTGAATAGTTCCCCTATTTTCAAAAATATGATCAAGATAACATTCATTTCAATATTTCAATGGTTTCTCAGCTTCCTGATATGTTATCAATTATATGGAAACATTATTTTATAAAAACTAAATATTTTTCTGAAAAAACATCTTCTTTAGATCTATTGTCAATCTTAGAATGATAAATTGAAATCCAATACATTCCTAGAATAACATTATACTCTAGTAAAGAAAAAAACAAGGATTAAAGGTAATGTATTTCCATAGATAACAATAGAAAGATTCTTAAAATACCAATTTTCTATAACAATTACCCCGAGTGTTTTAAAAATAAGTTATTGTCTTATTTTTTAGGTGATATTTTAAATTTTCTAGAAATTTCCATTAAAATATAAAAATGTTTTGACCTCATATCAGACAAGACATTAGAAAACATTTTCTTAAACAAATAAGGTACCTTATAAAACTTTTTTGGATGGCCTGAAATTTGTTGTCATAGTCTCACATGATCTTAATACAACATTATACTATAGTCTGGCTTCTTTGTATCATTCAGATCATTATATGGATTGGAATTTTCATAATGAACCATCTCAACACATTTAAAACACATTATAGATTACTAATCCATATTAGTATTATGATCATTTTCATTACAATATCAAGACATATATCCAAACTTACCTCATCAAAAAACACTTCCCAGTTTTCATAAGGCAATCCCCAGGGTGTTTTTTGCCACACTTTTCATAAACTTGAAACTAGAATTTCATACTATCAAATTTATTTGATTGATTATTAAACATCACATTCCATCTAGCCCTATTCGTTTCTTATTTTCAAATCACATGTGATCATTAAAAAAAACCATCCCTAACCTTTCTATATATTGTTAATGTTTCTTATAACATTAGAATTTATGGGAGGCCATGGACTTCGATACCATGGCATCAATCCCGAGTAAAAATAATTTTTTTTCTATCAAGATATAGAATATTATATGGAGCTTACCTCCCATGTCCGGTGAAGTTTTCTTCATACACGACCAATGAATCTTCCTAATTTTTCTACAATTCAAGGAATTTATTCTCTATCCTATATCGCGACACCTTATGAAAAAACAATTCAAGGAAAAGTCTTTTAAATTCATCACACTCAAAGGTATCAATCTCCCCCTATCCCCAATATTCTAGATCAATGACCACCCCTGATTAGATTAGTCTTCAAATTGACAATTGGAATGACTTGACTTTTGATTATATTAACATCCCATGACATCAAATTTATTTTCAATGGCTTTAATCCATCCGTCATCCACTAATGGGTTTGAATATAAATTTAAAGCAGGTGGGTGTTGTCTCATAAATTTTTCCACTACTGTCATGTTTTTTTGGGGTACCTCTTATTGTTCTCCTGCATGGTTCCCACCACCATTTATTTACTCCTTCAGGTGAGCCATTACTGTCACAAACTTCTTCATTCGAATAACTATAATTCCAGGCTGTAGATTCGGAAGGATATCATTCTACTGGAGCCTCTCCACTTCAGCTTCCCTAATTAATTTATGGAAAACCATTCTGAACAAACATATCCTGGTCAACACAACATTGTATTTTTAAATGATATATAAATTAAAATTAAATAATGAGTAAAAATAAATTATGGTATTCTTTTAACATCATCGTAACCGATAACGTTTTCTAAACCATCCTATAATACAAAATATTGGGACTCATTCTTATTGCATTACATAATCATGAATTTTGTTCAAGAACTCACTTACAGTAACATTTAGGATATTTTCAAGGTTAGAGTCTTAGAGAATTGTGATATAATAAATAAATAACATTTCACATTCATATAGATCAGATTCGAGAAAAATATTATCCATTACTTCCAAAATATAAAACACTTAAAAAACAACATTTATTTGAAAAATCATCATCACTTTTAACATAGCCATCTTATTTATCTTAAACATCCATATGACCATTGAAAATAATTTATAGACAAGGGATGGTCACAAAAAAAACTCATTAAGGGATATAAAAATAATTAAAGAAAACATTAGTCCATGAATACTTATAAACCTATGAAGTCATTTTAAAAAATACATACTTATCACCCATATAAACTTACATTGTGAAAATTGAGATTTCCATGAGATTTTCAGAAAACATAAATAATATAAATAGAACAACAATGGTTTCATGGGGAATTAATTACTTGGTTTTGTAACCATTATGGCTACCTTATGATTTGTAACCCTCACAACTACCTTACAATGTAACTCTCATGGAATCCATATGGTGTAACGATCACAGTTACACATGGAGTAACCATAAGGTAGACCTAAAACTCACACATAACTAATTTATTGGAGGGATATATTGGTATCACGCATAATTATAAACAGTTCCCAAGATCCATAATATATTCATAATACCTGAATAATTGCATAAAAACATTTGTTTTGAATTTCATAAAATAGAATTTCAAAAGAATATTTTTAAAGGAAAGACCCTTACAAATATCATATACCTTATGTGAAATATTAATATAATGAAAAGAATATGTCTATAAATGGTAAATACACATTATAATATGTAATATAATAAAAAATTTATCACAAATAAATTCAATTAAAATATAATGAATAATGTTGAAGCCTAACCTAGAGAATGGAAATTTGTTTAAGAATTCACTTTCCTTGGGTTTGTCTTATTTAAAATATTTTTAATCATTATGTATAATTGTTCAAAGAGAGTTATAAGTATTCAAATAAAATTTTTCATGTTTATAAAACCATATATTTTCATTTTATAACATCAGTTCACCCTATATTTATTTGTATTTTGGTTTTCCATTATCTCAGGTGTGTTATTTACATGATTTCGTTGGCCGGTTTGTATTTTATTTTCTGGTGGTATGGAAATGAAATTTTAAAAGTGGAATGAAATTGTATTAAAAATTTTCTATAATATTTATTGATAGAGTAAATCATTTTGTTCTCATATATAATGATGTGTCCTTAGATAAAACATTAATGATATTTGTTTAGATCATTTTTGGTGGTTCCTCAATAATCTTGAACTTGTTTCATTATATAAATTACTATTATGCATATATGTTCATTCCAAAACATTAAGTAGGATAAATAATAAAAAAATTAATTCTATTTACACCAGTAAATGTGTTTTATGAATAGTTTTGAAATAATTAATGGAAATTTCATGCACATCGTCCACAATTTTAGTGAACGACACTTCACGAACGATGTCTTTATAAAAGGGGGTGGAGATGAAGGATGTTGAAGAAATGTTTACCTGAAAATGATTACATACATAATATATAAGATTTTTCAGCTTTTATTACTCTTAGATATGGGGGAGAGAGGATATTATAAGAAAATAAAAAGAATTGGAAGGAAACCCCTAGAATAAAAAAGATGATTTTTACCTCTCAATCTCCTCTTATTGAGATCTCCAATAAGGCCTTATGTTTTGTACTTTTGGTGAGACTAGAAGGACTAGTAAGTGGGTAAGAGACAAGGGAATGATATTAGGCATAACATAGACAACGATTAAATCTTGAAAGATGTGATAGGAAGATGGGAATAGGGTGGTATTTATAGGGGGAGGGGAGGGGTTTTACATTAGTTTAATCATTATTTTAATATTTGTTCTCAAGAATATGAATAGTATTGACTAAGGTTACCCAAAATAGTAATAATTTCATGTGCGTTAAAACCAAGTATGCTCACATCATAATTGGATCACCTATGATGTAGGAAAACATGTATTTAGCATTTATCGTAATTTATCATATTTTACTATTCATAAATAATTCCCGAATTTCAGAAAAATCCCTAAAATTCACCCTAACCATATTTCATTGTGTAAAATTAAAAAATAAAATCTATTTTTTGGAATTTTTTTATAAATATTATTAATTTAATTTTGAATTAAAATAATAATTTATTTCAAAACAATAATTACTATAACTCCTTTTTTAACACCATTAAAAATTATCTAAGATCTTATTAACAGAAACCAATAATATAATTAAATTTTAATACAATTAAAAATTAATTAGGGTCATATTACTATTCAAATTAGTATTCATATATGTATTTTATGATTCACCAAAAAAACAATTTTGTTCTATTAGAATCCAAATAACATACAGTTCACAACTGTAGATGACCATTTTTTTAAATTTAAATCATAGAAGTGGAAAAAATATTTTTGAAGGCTAGTTAAAACAATCTAATTAAGACAATGTTTCATGCTTTTGCAATTTATTTTTAAAACCATGGGGTGTTACATATCATCATTTTAAATCCATATAAATTTTATATAAAATGTATGCATACAATCATCGATGTGATTTTGATTTTGAGGTTAGAGATAAATTCATCCTTAATATATCAATGTGGACGAAATTAATGAGGTTTTGGAAGAAGGTAAATCTTTTTCCACGTTACATCCACTCCTTTGAGAACCAAAATCACATTTGAGTTGTGTCCTATCATCATGCACTCCCACCTAATATGTGTCAGGTAAATGGTGTGTTCCATGTATCTCTCTTAAGAAAATGTATAAAAAATCCATCACTTCAAATAAATTTAGATATGGTACTGTTGGATAATGATCATTCATACAAGGATCATCCAGTGAAGGGTTTATATCATAGAGGTAAATTATTATAAAACAAGACAACCCACCTAGACAATGTGTTGTGGAAGAAATAAATTTTTGAGGAGGCAATGTTGGAAATAGAAGAGGGAATGAAATAGAAATACTATCATTAGTTTCAGTGTATTAATTAAAATTTATTGAATGAAATTTATAAATAAGGGGAGAATGTAAGAAACAAATTTTTATAAATGAAATCCCCTCTTTAAGTAAGTAAATGAATTATTAAGGAATAAAATTATATAATATTCAATAACTAATTTGGTTTTTCAAGTCTTATATGTTAATTATCTTAGATTTAAAATACATTTAAGCATCATTATCATTGATAATATAGTTGTTTTAAGGTGAATATAATGATTAACAAGAAAAAGGGTTATGATAATGTTAAATTGATAAATATTAATGAATCGATGAACTCCAAGGGTAGGATCATACCGTATGATTCTCATTTATCAGATATTCATAGGGAGATAGAATCCTTGGGATTTTCCCGTGACCAAGCCCAAGAATAGATTCAATAAAAAATAATGAGAGAATCATTTTATGAGACAATTTATAGCTCATTATGAGCGGGTCAATAACCATGTATGAGTTTCCACCCTAAGAATGTATCATAATGAAACACCATACCATTAAGGAATGGTTCGTCTAAGAACATATCTTACTACCCAAACATCATGTTTAAGAAGATTAAAACATGTGAACCACCCTGAAAAAACATTTTGGGGATAAGGATCATGTTTCATTAAATTTTAAATAGTTTTTTTGAAAATTTTGGTTCCATGACCGAAGGACTTGCGTGCCAAAGGTGACACATAACATCACAAATATTCATAAGTTCGAACTAATGTACAAGGCACATGAAAAAAAATGTGTACTCATATATGAAATACAATAAATTTCATAACCAAATCATTTTCTATGAAAGGTGACATCAGATCCCACATGTTGCATCGTTACAACCCCAATACACAAGGCAATTTTGGGAAATTAATTTTTTTCACACTACCCCATCGCACGAACATATATTTTTGTGAGAAATGTTACATATAACAACATATTTTGTGCGGCTAGGCCCCAATAATAATCTATTAACCATATATGAAATCTATAATTCACAGAGTAATGTTTTATGCCCATAGATAAAGATTTTGGCTATAAATAAAACCTCACCAGACACCTAGGGAGAGGCTATCCCAAATATGAAGTGAAACACACTCTCTCTCATGCAAATATATTATTCTACAAAAGTGTGAAAAACTACAAAAAATTGAATCTCAAATATAGATATCTTTTGTGAGAGACCAATTGTGTGCACATATCCCTCTTGAATCCATCTATCATTCTTGTACTAAAGCCCATGGTTCACCAAAATTTATTTTCACACAATATAATACATTTGAGTGAACAGAAATTTTGTTCCTAACCATAACATTTCCTATGCTTCAAGTGAAACCATTACCCTTCCTTGTTATCCTATGAATAGGTACCTTAGTGTCTATAACTCTAAATCATAGGAAAATTAACATAATGACCCATAATTTCAACTCATCCATGGTATTACCAATGAAAATCCTCATCCAGATGTGCATTATTGAGGGACACATAATCCTTGGAGGTGGAATATTCAAGGGAAATTGTGTTCCTATCTCGGTGCAGATTTTTTATTTCAAATATTTATCCCAACATTACATGGTCTCCCTTATAATGTAATCCCCAACCGTGTTTTATTTAATTTATATAAAATATTCTAGATCTATAGCCTGGTTGTATGATGTTAAACTTCATGAAAAGATCCTCATCACATGATGTATATCAATAGCCTTACCCTACGTGATGAACATGAGATTCCCCATATATGATAATCATGGGATTCCACTCTCTTCCCCACAATGCAATGATATTATTAATTCTAGAAAAATTAACATATAATCCCCACACCGACCCATAGTGGAATTATCATATTTATTTAAGTATCTTCCATGCGCCAGACCCACACCATCCCTCATCAGTTCCCCTTCCATGACACAGATTACCATATAACATTACATTAAAATAGATGGACAAGTCCCCTTATGGGGCCTTAAATTGTGACATTGAACTACGTGGATTTTGATCCCCATATTTTTAAATAGTTAAATTGGAAACCTCGTGGAGGTTGAATATCAACATCATCTAATGTGAAATTATAACCATTCAAGAGAGAAACTCATTCATCCTAGTGTGAAAATATCCCCAATGGGGGGACACAATCCATCATCAAACTGTAAAATATTCCCTAATTAGGACACACTCCACCAAATGTAATTTTAGAAGATTAATTATGTGACAATCTCCAAAATATTTTAAAATCATGACCTACTTGTCCTCGTGGTACATTAAACCTGCACACTTTTCCATAAGATGTTAAAATCCTACAATGATAAAGAATACATACCTCCTGAAAAAAATTGGATTCGTGAGGTAAAAATACTCATAATACATACAACACTAGCATATATTACCTTATGATTGACATTGGATGAATTATAATCTATGTTAGGGATACATCAAATATGAAATTAACTCCAAAGATGAAGACTCTATAGGATCCCGACCTACCCAACGTCTATAATTTCCTATAATTAAATATGTTAGTACCTCCCCTAACTGATAGTATCTATCTTTTTGAGAGATAAGTTATGTAATTAATCGATTTCCCCCTTGATATGGAACTAGGAATATGTTTCTGGAAAATGAAATAAATCTACGAGGGAGGGAGTTTTGGTCATGGAAATGAGCTCAAATGAGAAATCAATAGAAAGAGGAACTGACATCCCCTTAACCCATTTTTATCAAGAGGAATAAATTATGGATGAAATTAAATAAATTAAATTATGTTTTAAATTTGGGTACACATGGAAATATGAAAGCAGTGTTTCACCTCCCAGGTTATGGGATGATGCATTGTCCCTTGAGGAAGCCTCATAACAGAAATGGTGTGCACAACTCAAAAATATTCTCCTCTAATACGGGGAAAAGTATTTTTTTTGGTAACCAATGGATTTTTATATTACTGGATATATACATTCAGGGATAGGTTCCATCATGAAAATTATGGACTTGAAATGAATATAACTGGTGAAAATGTGGATATATCCTATCATCAACAATAGGCCCCCCGGTTGCTTTCCCATACATAATAAACATGATATACTCTTTTAGGGTGTCATCTATCCCAAGGTACTTCATTTATTTCCTAGAGAAGGGAATCTAAAAATTTAAAGTATGAAAAGGACCCAGGATACTAGACTCACGGGTCATGCTGATCACTACCTATATCAAAATATCGTCAAAATCACCAAAACATAATACTTTGTGTTCAAATATTTTCTCTTTTAACAAGTGAACCACAGATTAGTCATGTTGGGTGACATTCTAGTGAATGTATAAAATGTCTCTACTGACCCGAAATGTGATTGTTATGGATCCAATGAATGGAATTAGGTTCCTTGACATGCGACACAAAAGTATGAGGACTAGTTGGATCACAAGGAAGTTTCTCATTCCCATTGTATCATATATACTCAATTGAGTAATAAAAAAACTTTTGTGGTTTTCTGGAACTATTTGAATACTTATTCCATAACTGTGTCATAGCAATACATGTCTTAAAATATAGAAACTGAAAAAAAAATGTAAATCATAGCCCACATTGGTGCCAAAGTAATATATCACTATTAGTGACATTATTCCTCTTGAGTTTGGAGATTCATCTAAGATATAATTATCCTAAGACTATTTCACAAATAATGAGAAGTTATTTGCCTCCTTGAATTCCCTTGAGAAATTAAACTACTTATGAATGAATAACATTAAGTAATAATATCAAAACCCCATGGGTACCACCAGATGACATCATTAATGGTAGGTAGGGGAACTCAAACAATAAGAGTGCTTATGCTAATACCTCAAAACTGAAAATTCAATCTATTGAGACCATGAAAATATCCATGTACATGGCCCAATAAGAACAACCATCCCAATCTCCTCCATTGGGTACACATCCATATTGAAGATTTTATTTTATCATGCATCTCAGCTACAACCAAATCACTTTAATAATTGTCTCTTCGGAGCCTGATCACATCTAATCGAAACTCAGCGACAAGTTTTCCAATTATGTTTAGCTAGTCAGTACTTAAATATTTCATGTTATATCCATACTCAGCTGGTTTATCCGAGGGATTTATATACCCCCACTATAAAAAAGGGACCTATTATAGGAAAAAAACATTCCTATGGCTCAAAATTTTGATTTCCTGAATTACCATTCTAGTATACCGATGAGCCTTTTAATCATCAAGGCTCTATAATTTTTGAAGTATATCAGGGAGGCCCTTGTAGATGCTCTAAAAATACCCCTATGGTTTGATATTGAGGTATCTTCTATTGATTAATACAATAAATAGGAGTCTGAAAATGAGTTATGTCAATTAGTCATCTTGTTTTATATAGAAGATGAGGGTGTAATCATGTAGGGAAATACAAACCCATTGTATATCATGGGTCAGTCCAATGGTGTGGAGATCCTACACTACCCAGGGGATAATTTCTTCAAGATGGACCTCATTCCAACTAGGAAAACCATAAAATTTGAGTGAAAGAGGAATATCTGAATCCCTCTAACCAAATAATTAAGTGGTATGATAAGATCAAGAAGAAGGAACATGACACGATTCAGCTGAAAGCACATATTTTTGGTCCATTAGCAAGCACTAAATTTGTTGTATTATCAAAAAATACTACATAAAACAAATTGTTGGGAAGGAACTTGCTTTATTTTTTTGCAGTGGTTTTATCTTCATAACATCCGTGCCTCAAAGTACTACTTTTATAGTCGATTAGGAGTAATTATGGGTGAGTCATCCCACATGGACTAATAAGAAGCCCCTAATCAGGAAACCATCTAATAAAAGTGGGAAGGAAATAAATTTCAGAATGACATGTTTGACTGCACCAACAACCCCAATGATCTGACTATACTACATTTGATCCTTTGGTGGACATGAATGAAAACTTCATTCTTTCTATTCACCAGTTATAGAAAATTATGCGAAATATGTAAAGTTGGATTATTGTTTTTATGAAAAAGGGATTTGGTGTCTCTATGAAAAAAGGATAGGTTGTAGGTTACATTATACAATGACACAAGATATTCCAAAATAATATCGAAATACCATACTATTGTGCTATACTGATTAGTTTTCAACTTTTCCTCCACCTCATATAATTCCCACCTATTCTAAAAAACTGGGATATCTTGATAGAAGTCGCCACCATCATTGATTTGATATCCAAAAATAGACATCATAGACCGAGTCCAATCAAAATCGGTTGGACAGCTTCTTCCCCAATTTTCACCTCAAAGTGAGCCCCCCCGTATTAGATTCTATATTTTTCAGAGTATACAGAAGTATTTACCCTAGATTGAATATCCTAAAAGAGCTGCCTCCTTCCCAAAATTCCACTATCTCAGATGATGAATATTAATTAGAAGGAACCCCTTATTGAAAAGAAGAGGTTGTCTCCACCACTATTAGTGTGTTAACCCAGGATAATTTCTTGATTGAGTAAGATATGAGGACACCCCTAATTAGTGTAGTCATTTCCCCATAAAGAAGTAATATTAGGAGTCCTTGAAACAAAATAGGTATGTATGTTATTTGATGAGATTTCAAAGTTGTACCCTCAGGTATTAATTCATTGTCTTGGCCACTTGGTGAGTCATCACAGGTTAAAAAAACATCTAGAAAGATGCACCTACCTCATGGTTCTTTGGTCGAGGCTGAAGTCCAAAGGACTATTAAAGGCTACATCCATTAGGATGTCTGATACCCTAGATGGATATCCCAAATTATCCTATTCAGGGAAATGAAGAGATGAAATATCAGAGTCTGCATAAATATTTAGGAACTCAAACACCACTATTCCAAGGATTATTTTTCCATTATAGTGACAATACTATTAATTGATGCTATAACATGGTTCTAATTTCTCTAATTCATGGATCGATATTCTGTGTATAATTATATCTAGATAGTCTTCAAGGAAAAAGATTCCACCCCCTTCAGGGTTCCACAAGGAAATATCTACTATTAGGTGATGCCTTTTAGCTAAAAAATATAGGATACACTTATCAATGGTCCATTCACCACATCCTTAAGAAAATTCTCAAGACACTGGAGTAATTTTACATTAATGAATTGGTGGACAAATACCTCTAACAATAGGACCATATCATGTACATTGAGAGATAGTGTATCTTCATCCACTCACAACACTTATAGATGAACTAATTGAAAAGTTCATTTAGGCTTACCTATGGGATTTTTTTTTGGATTCATCATAAGACATAGAGGAATTCATATTGACCTAGACAAGGTAAAGGGAATCAATAAAATTCCACCCTCATGAAATCTATAGTAGTTGTGGGGACACTACGTCTTGTTACCATATATTAATTAATTTATTACAAATATGGTAAATGAGTGTATGACCAATGTCATAGATTATTATGAAATGACCTATTTACATGTGGGATGAGGAGTACTAGGAATCCTTTGAGGACATCAAGCAGTATCTACTATAACTAACAATTATGATGCCACCCATTTTAAGAAATCCTACAAACACCATTTAATTATTCCATGGAACCTATATAAGCTATAAAAACAATTAGGGTACGGAAGAAAAACCATACTATCTTAGTCACATTCCCATTGACACATATACAAGATAATCCCCCATCTTGAAGGCTTGCCTTGTAATTTTTTTTTGCAATGCCGAAGCTAAGACACTATTTTCAACATCATGATATACATATGGTGTCACAAATAGACACACTAATTTATATCCACAATAAACCCATGTTGAAAGGGTTTCATATCATTATGGAAAGTGATCCCCAAGTAGTTTGATATCATGTTTGTCCCATATAAGGCTATCAATGGTAGGGTTTGGAAAAATTCCAGGACACACTTCCATCCCCTAAAGAACAACCCATATAAACCTATTTCTGGATGATGATATTATGTTATTGGATCGTGTGGTGCTTTATTAGAACATGAATTTTCATGGTGTCTCCCAGATCCCATTCGGTAGATGTTTAAATATCCCCATGATTAACAATGTAGGAATGAGAATCATCTTCATCAACCTAGAACATGCCATCACTCCATACTCTTCCATGTTTTCATAAGGATTCAACAATAATGAGAAAGAGTATAAAACCCTCATTACTCTTCTTATGTTGGACCTATAGATTTATCTACAATGTTTACATGTGAAGTTATAATCTGAACTAGCCCCAAACAAATCAAGGTTCATTACATAATCAGAAAGTAATAGCTAATTCCATTGTTGGAGTTTACACTTATGTTGATGACCCTGTTTTCTACATAGCCGAATGAGAATTATGTCCCTTAGTCATAGAATATTCAAGTAGAAACTATTGAATGTTTATCCATGTCCCTTGTAGATCCTAATCAGGATGAACTGGTCATTATTGTTTCATAATAGAGGATCACTGACCCAACCACTTCAGATTATGGAAACCAACAAGCATATCAACTGGATGCCAGTACCTCTCTGTGTGGTCCCCAATATCACAGGTGAGTAAATTACTTATTCTACAACTCCCTTCATTATGTATGTCCAACGTGACATTATACAACCTGGCCGAGCTAAGTGGGTGAGAATCCACCAGTGTGAAGTACAATTTAACCTCAAGAGTGGGACTAACCTTGAGAAGTACCTCAACTTGTTTTGGTTTAATGAAGTTCTCCTCTATTTCATAAAATCAAATGATATAACTCGGGTCATGTACATGGTCTATGCTAGATCTTGTGGCACCCATCAAGTAGGATTGAAGCTTTCCAATAAAATTTGGAGGTTGTGTTACTTCATTCATGTCATGGTTCGTGACTATATTGAGTTCACCAAGAGGCGTCATGTGTGTGCTATCGATGCAAAAAAATTTCATCAACATTGACATCTTCTTCACAACACAAATTGTTATTGTGCCACTATATTATAGTGACATAACATTATGGGGTTGTACCCACTAGTGACATCTCACCAGTAATGGTTAAATTTTAAAGAAACTAATTTATTCTTATAATAGAAAAAACCAGTTCCACTCAATGAATTATAAATATGGTTACTGTTCGAGTACATGAGAACCCACATCATCCATATTATTAGTGTTCCTCATGATATTCTCATATAGAAAAAAACTATTTTTTTGGCTATAAAGATGACAAAATTTTACATCATGTACAAAATCTAGTCTATCAATAATTATCAATACCATTCATAAGTGAATGAAAAGATTTAGGATCTCGATAAGAACTTCTATAACATCCTGAAAAAAAGGTGTTATAGAACAAAAAGAGTTGTCTTTATAATCTCTTTAATGTACTCTGGGTAAATCAGATAATGAACTGTAATTCCAAAAATATGACTCCATCATTCATAGTATATTTAATGGAGGTCATCATACCGATCAATGTTCTATTTATGTCACTTAAACAACTATTAATCACTAGAAAACACTAGATATAATGGTCTAAGTCCATCGATAAAATCTAAAGTACCTTGAGGAAGACATTATTTAGGCCTTTAATAACATGTAAAGGCATCATAATAGGCTAGGGAGAGAATTAAACAATAAGGTTCTCATCTTCACCTTTCAATAGGTTTATATGGTACTGGATCTCAGAACCCTGATGATACCTAGAAAAAATCCACTGAAGATGGATCCCATGTGGGAAGTACCATACATTATTCAAAAGGTCGATTTCTATTGAGCGTAATGTTTGATAACAATTATTAGAGATCATAGCACACCTCACATCAACACCATTTTCCTAAAGAAATACTTCATGTTAGGAACCATGGTTTTTGTTGTATAACCTTAAACTATTTAAAACTAGTCAACACTATGTGACCTGAAACTAACCATAGCCTTATGGTCCAGGTATCATGACCATGAAATCATTACAACTGGTCTTATATGTTCAACATTAAGCTACAGTAACCCCGATCTAAGATCTAGAACCTTAAAATAGGTGTCTTTGTCCAAAAATTAAGACCATAATCTATTTTAATCCCACAAAATCTGAGTTATTCTTCATTAAACTAATTTCCACAATAGTATAATTTATATGAATTTGACATGTAAATCCCATTGTCTTCATAATTTAACATTAAACTATAGCTTTACCCTATGTAGTGAACATATGATTCCAATATGAATATTGTGGGATGGCCCAAAAAAAGTGAATGTATTCAACATATGAAATTAAAGTGTCTCTTTATCCCTTTTCATAAACATAGGATTCCCCACAACTACCACGGTTGATTGTAATTCCATCTTCAGAGAGGTTGTTTCTGATTAGTCACCATTCTCTAACCACACTGTGTCCCAAATCAATGTGTTGTAGGATTACCAATCACATGGGATATATAGTGAATCCTAGACACACTATATTTGGACCTTGCTGCAAATTTACCAACCCTTTGGATCATTTTCCCCATTTACTGTCCAGGCATTATATCCTTAATCCATGTGCAGTTCGTCTCAATGATTATATGCGGTACGTAGGCTAGCATATTTTCTAGTCAAATTAGGGGTTACCACTTCCATTCCACACAAATAATATTTAGAAAAAAAGTTTCCTATCAATTAATAATGACCTTAAACTATTTTCCATATTTTATATATTCCAAGAATTATGACCATAAACTATTTTTATTTTGTTTCGTTATTATAATGTTGTACGTGGGATTGAATTATCTCATTTAATGTCGGTTTCTACCAATTTTTTCCATGAAAATACCATTCAATCAAACACTATCATAGTCTAATAATCATGAAATTAAACTGTATTCCAATAGTATAATATTCACGATGTTAAAGTATTTTCTATGGTGTAGGCCTTACGAGCCTGGATAATGTGTTGTTGTCTTATGGGTTTGGTGGAGAGCCTCAATGGCTCCATTAATGTTAGCATTTAAATATTTTTTTTCATGATAAAATCCTTGATGCACCAATCCCTATGGTCCATGCATTATGAACCAAAATTAGGAGTAGTGGTCCAAGAATAATGTCCTTATTCTACGTGCATCTAGCCTCGTTGGATTCATATTGGTATGGTTTTCTTCATCACTGATGTCACAGTGAGACTATTCCCCCACATATTTCTAAAATAATATGTGTCTTGATTTCCATTTACATGGGAATAATAGTGACTCTTCGACCTTATGTCTTTGATCGAAACTACATATTCACCACAAAACTATCCATTTACCATGCTTATATCACCACAAAATTCTCCTATTAGACTCTTCTTCAGTTATAATCCCTTCTCATACTCATTGACCCATTAGCGGGCCAGAATTCCCTCATGAACCAACATGGGGATGAAAATAATTGGCATATCAATACATAATCCCCTAAAATTTCCTTATTTAATGATGAAAAAGTATAACCTTACCCCATATGAAATCCAGATGCACCAATTCAATAACCTGGGATGAACCAAATCCAAAATCCTCAACATTTAATTTTTTCCTTACATCTCATAAGTTTATGATGCATCCTATAATAATATGGAATGATCCAATGTCCTCATTCAAGATAAAGGCCTAACCAATATCATTATCTTACATCCCCACCTAGATGATCAATTTCTGGCTTTATTCCTATCCCCACATGGTATATAGGGAGGCCTAGATAACTCATCTCAGGCCCAACCCCTTCATCGGCTCATTAAGGTGTATTTATTCCCCCAACAACCTGACATTAACCCAAAATATGGGTTTTGATGTTTTATAAGGTAGGGGAGCCATTTTTTCTTCATTCACATTGGGATATCCATATTTTATATATCTCAAGCATCATTATGACACCCATTCCCCCATTTGGTCACTGTTATGTAACGTTAAACCTGCAACTGCTGATACATTCTGAGCTCTATGATTTTAAAATAGAAATAACCATATATTGAGTTGTATTAATTTAAACAAAAAATCCCAGTTCCCCAGTGTATTATATTAAAATTCTTTCTTACCTCAAATAAAATATGGATTCCACATACATCAAGAATGATAAGATTCTAATAATTCCAACCTTGTGTGAAATCAAGATTCTTTATACGATAAATATGAGATAAACCAAACTAATTTCCCGATCACATGATGTTAAAATATGATATTACCAAATATAACACCATAATTCCTCACAAGACAAGTATGTGATGTTAAAAACATTACCCCATATAAAACCATGATTTTTCATAATATGTTATGAATTGATTTCCTCACTTGAATGGATTTCCCTCATTCAGTGTCAGTCTCCATCCATAATGCATCTCAAAACTGTGTGTGGCTTAATTATCATCCTCATGGGATACATAACGTTGCCAATATATAACATCATGGGGTCCTACCCCACCATTGAATCATTTCAGGGTCTTTCCCCCTTGTTGAGTCTTATTTGTATCCTATGACCATGGTAATCTATAATGATCGAGAACATGGAATAATATATCATAGGAAACTCTTTATTCCCTCTATGACATTCCGAGTTTCATCGTCCTTGCTTCATTATTCTTTCAATTTTTAAATTATCATCCTCTCGATCTGAATGGGCTCCCTAACAACAACGATCATATTCCAAACTATCTCACCCACATGGCTAGGATTACACCTCAACGGATATTTGATTAAAAATATAAACTCCAATGTTTTGAACTCATCCAATGGTAAATCCCTCATTTTTAACCATATCATAAAAAGATGATGTTATAGAAACCATGATTCCATCTTGGTTAGTAGTTGTTCCCTACTTTTTGGTTATTCCCATTTTACTATCTTGATCATTATATTTGTCTCTCTCCCATGAAGTAATTTTATCACTTAATCCCCTTTTTATGTTCTCCCCTTCAAATAATGGGAAGTTTGTACCACTTTTTGTTTCTCTCATTGAGCATGGATCATGTAGGATTAAAAGTTGGGAGGATGTTTTCCCCAATAAAAGGTGAGAAAAGGGAGTGCCCCATGGTCTAAACTCTATGATCATAATATAATATCCTAGGTCTTAGTATAAGTACATTAACCTATGTAAAATTTGTCTTCGAGATGTTTTGCATGACATTAGGTGAAATCCTAGGCCCATCCACTCATTCCAGGTAAACTATCATTAATTTCAGTCATGTTCCTTCGAGACACAAAGCACATGAATTCCATGAATTATGAATATAAACTATTTTTAATTAATCCAAAAACTATTTTTAATTGTTCCAATTTATATAACCTTATAATATGAGCATAAGTTTACACAACATGACTTTATAGTTCCTTCTATTTTATCCACCATATCACTAAATAGAGTTTATAATGGATAGATATTGATATTCATAGCATTTCAAACGCTGATTGGGACCCCAAATTCATTAGGAACAACTTTTCATACCCATTATATGTTCAAAAGAATGTTTATATCGATGAATTTGGAGAAGAAATTGTGTTTTGGATTTTATAGTCTCCAAAGTGTTCTAAAATCCACTCATACAAGAATTAGAGTGGATCACAGATTTGATTGGTATTTCTCCCCCTCACCACATGGCCCATCTGGATATTGATTCGGGCCCGCACCAATACCCTAGGTTTACCACGTTAACATAAGCCTTGATAGTCACCATCATGAGAATACTTGGAACAAACCCATGTTTAAATCCCTCATCATAAGTTGGAATACACAAAGGAATTTGTCAAGGAAATAACTACAGAGAATCACTAACTTCTACCCCTCTATCATGATGTATCCTCAATCTTAATAATTCCCTTCATACAACATCGTTCAGTGTGATCCTGAATTCCTTTTTTTTGTGCCACTAGACAATACATCGGCCACCCTATAATTTTAAATGTGGGATATTTCTTCCAGAACAACCCATAGTAGTCCTTGAATGTGATTTCATGATATAAGGTGGATGGGGCATCAAAATTTTGAAAATTCATCTATAAGGTCCCATTTTGGAAGCTGGGACAACTCCCTATCACCCCAAACATTTGGAATCAATATGCATGAATAGTATTGAAATATTTTTAGTGGTATAATTCTAATTCAATGCATGTACCACAAGATGATGACCACCACCAAATGATATAATTGGATGGTGTTGGAATTCGTGGACTAATTGATAAGGAACGCTAGCAGTAGCTCCTATTGGTGGTACACATGAATCTAGGACATCCAAACAACCTCATAAAACCGAATATGATATTGCTAAACCCCTTAGTTTTGACAAGTGAAGCATACCTAGTATCTCAAGGATAACCCATAAGTAATCTTTCCCCTAGAATATAGATATCATTCTTTTTACCAACACTTAATGTTGTAGTAAATGATGGTTTAGAATATACTCATATAATGAGGCAAAAATTCCTCACACTATTGATTATCCCTAATGGTCATCCTTATCTATGCACTCAGTGTGTAAATTGATGTTTCTTAATTAAACTAATTACGGTGACCTAGTGCGGTAATGATTAAACCAAAAAGTTCTTCAAAATAAGAAAAAAACATATTTTGGTTGTGTTCACATGGATCGTTATGATATCCATCTCATTCATTATACCAAATTTTGTATAGTTGCATATGGTTTCTCAGAAGATATATTCTCTAGGATTTGGGTATAAATCTAATGAGTGCCTGGTTGTAAAAAATATACCTTCTGTCCGAAGTAATTTCTAGGTTCCCCACTATATAATCCCTCTAGGTGGAATGAAAATGAACAATCTCATATTGGATAGTAGGCTTGAAAATTTCATGAATTTATGAGTGGTCTAATTATTGATCTTGAATATGTTGTTTATGGTCAGTAAAATGATGAATCTTGAAAAAATTTCATTGTCTCGCACAAAATTTGGATGTTTCATTGAAAATTCCCTCTAAAACGTGGATGATATTTCATGAAAAGTTGATGTTTCATGAAAGGAATAGCTGATGCAAGGATTTCATTCAATGGTTTGAGTTCCATGTATAAAAGAAAACTTATCTCACACAGATGTCAGATTATTTTTTGAAGGTACCCTTTATAGATACAATATTCTCATATTATTTTATATGAAATTCAATGTTTTAATACATAAAAATTTATGAATTTGAGAATATTTTCATTACTTATAGATTTATGATGAATTTTTGGTTTAAATGTAAAGATTTATTAATTCTCAAATATAGATATATTTTAATCACATTGATAATTTGATCATTGATTTTATATTATGAATAAAATTAATGTGCTTATTTTGTTATTGGTATTCCAAATTTATATTCTCTATACTTGTCTTCTGGACCAGGAGCCAATTCAGCCATCCATGGGTCTGAAAAATAAAATCGATTTTGGAAATTATTCTAGATGACCGCATGGAACCCACCTCAGTGAATTAATCAGAAATCATTCATCACAACTATAATTAAGGTGATTAAAATTTTAATAAACGAAAAATAAATTATTAGTAAAACAGTTGAATATATTTTAGTTTTTGTTTCATTAAGGAAGATATTTAATGGTTCACATTCAATGAAGATCTTTGTAAATCTAGAACAAAAACATTCCTCCTCATTAATAATTCCAAATCCTTCTCTCTAAAGAGACAATTAATTTGATATTTGGATGAAATAAATTAAATTCTATTCATAGAATATATAAAAGAGGAAAATTGGGTTGATTCGAAGAGGAGTCGTTCCAAAATGGATCATATATTGTGTGGATAAAATATGGAGGAAATCCTAAGGGAGATTTAAAAGATCTTCAATTTAAAGACAGAATGATCGAACCTCCATGGCCTATATAATGAGGTGTTAACCCATACCGAGGAGGATATCGATACCACTAATATAGTTGAGGAAAAAAGGGAATGAGTTAGCTTTAGGATTATTTTCTTTCTTTATTTTCCTTTATTTTATATTTCTTTTCTCATCTAATGCATTCACATATTTTTAATTCATGTGATTAAATAATATTCTATCTCTCATTATCTTCCAAACCTAATATAATTATCCAATTTTGTTCTTATTTTATTTACAATGACCTCATACCCTGAAAAATGAGGGTTTGACCTGAGGCTTGTCATTGGGGATGTATGTGAAAACTTTATTTTTTTTCATGCTTAAAATCCTATATTTTATTATGTTTTTAATGAGAGAGAGTGATGTGCATGGGTGCAGAAATTTTCCACCATGATACTAAACTCAAACTAAGTTCTATTATTTTATTAAATCAGTTCCCTTCTTTATATTGGATTCAAACTCTTCATAATATGTATTTGATCTATTTAGTATATGAAATGGCATACAATGGAGCCAGGTCTTAGGAGATGTCGCACGCTCAATCAAGTTGTTCCATTAAACTTTATCATAGGAGGTGGAATTGAGATTTCAATATGCATTGAATATTTCAGAGTAATAAATATTATAATAATAAATCATGAATTATTACTCAGAATTGAATTATCAAACATTATTTAAATAGTAATAACGAGAGTAATAAAACTCACAAACCCACCCACAAAGTCCAAGTTCATTCATTACTAATCTAATACTCTCATTGCATGTTATATTAATATTTCCATTCATAAAAATTCTATTTCATTCATATATTAAGTAATGAAACAAAAACTTATTGGTTTAGGTGAATTGGATTAAGGTAGTGAATAGTTAAAAAAGATTTTCAAGTGAGACGACCCAGATTAGCCATAGTGCTGCACTAGGAGAACACTGAAATTTGTTTTTTCCTCACACTATGAGAGGCCGATGTCAAAAATGGCACAATTTATGGGGTGATAAGAATATTTAATTCACTAATTTTATTCACATATTTTTAAATAATTTTTTTTCTTTAAAATAACACAAAAATATCATAAATTTAAAAAACAAAAAAAACTCTTTTTGTCCATGATGTATTAAAATTGTGATTATTATACATGGAAGGAATACTGTTACATGGAAAAGAAGAAGAATTTTAAAAATATATGATGTAATAACTTTGAGATGAGATAAAATGGATATAGATAAAAAAGGAATGGATAGTGGAATATGTACATTCATGTTAAGAGAAACCCGAAACTGAGCCAAAAACTAAACCAAAAAAGTGGGGGAAGATATTTCACCAATAATTTTTAATTTTAATGAACCTGAGGTGGGTGAGAAAGAGCATATAAAGGATTTTATTACATTATCCCTTAATCTACCATTTCTCAAGGAGGTTCTAGAAGTACACAAGCAAGCTGATGCACTTATGGGTGATCAATATTTTTTGTATGAATCCTGGAATCACTTTGTTAAAGATAACCTACAACTTGATATACCCATTCTTAACAATGAACAATCAGAACCTCTCTAACACTCTCTAGATTTAGAATACAATAATGGATATGAACCTATTGAGATTTATTTTCCGATGGCCCTTCCTGAATACATCAATTTCCAATATGACATAATTGAAAGGAAATATTATTTAATTGAATTTTAATGTTTTATTATTATTCAAGTTAATTTTTTTTTTCTAACATATCTTCCTCAGAAATATTAGATACAACAAAAATTGATAATACATTTGATATTAAATAATTTACTAACTAATTGGTTGTTATTTTGGATGAATTTTTGAATAAGAATGTGGTGTTGTTACTAGCTCCGCTATATGAACATTCCTACCAGATAGAGGAGGACACCACAATAGTAATCATAGAGCACCCCTATTTTATTTCCCTCTAACTCTGGAACTCAATTTATTGATTTTTTTCTTTATTATGGGTTTTTAACATTCTTATATTATTTTTTATTCTCTAATATCCATGTATAATCAAGCACACTATGAAAAGTCACACATAATGGTTCATCTCAAAGAAACCACACCCACCTTCTGATTATGGATAATCTACAACTGCTTGACTAGGGGTAGTAAAAACCTTGAACCCCTTTGGGGGTCTAAAACATGTATTATCACTATTATATCCAATTTATATTTCTTTTTATTTATTATCATACACATTTAAATTTCATTCATATAGTTTCAATGTGGTAACATCTACGATCATAGCTCATGGTTTCCATTGAAAAATAAATCAGGCTGCGTCTTTCTATTTATTTATATTGTTCACTGACATATTTACATTCAATGTGTAAAAATTAATGACATTATTTGAGATACAAAGAGGGTAGTAGATATAATAAGTATGTGGGAGTAATTTCAACATGTTCTTATTAATTTTGGTGTTCTTTTATTTTATTTTATTTTTAATGATTTTCCATTTTTTTCATTTTATTTGTGAGTTTTTATGAAAAAAGATATGAATTGAATAATTTATAAATTTCAAACCATATTGGTGTTTTTGGAACATATATTTATAAATATTTTTGGGGGTTTAAATTATTGATAAATGGATTTTGTTTCTGAACATCTGATCTTTTCATTTGATGAATATTGGTTGATTGTGAAACTCATGTGCACAAGATACTATCCAATGTGAAGATTTAGACCAACCCGAGATGTTTTTAAACCTTTTTGAAATCTTCATTATATTAATATTTATTGAGGGTATTTAGACATGTTTTTTTATCCAAATAATTATATTTTTCACTTTTTCTATGATTTTAGATTTCATGGAATGTGTTACGAATGACTAAGGTACCACTTTAAAATCCCCTTTTGACATTGAACCCTAATTTTGGCCTACATTTTCATCTAGCCATTATTAATCCCATAGTATCCATGAAATACCTTTTATGAAAGAAAAATTATAATATATTTATCCTATTACAACATGATATAGAAGTCAAATACATGATTATTATTAAACATAAGTGTGGTGGAGGGAGAAGACGAGCTGCATTTCTCTATCATAAAGAATTTGATTGAGATGAAAAAAAGTGTTTCCATATTTATTACATATTTTATGGAAGAAATTTATTTATGTAAAGATGTATGGGTGTCACAATACATCATTAAAATATTTGGTTGGCTGCTCACAAATTTTTGAAGACACAAATTTGCTGCTCTTTTCCTCAAAAATATGATTCTTTAGAGAAATATTGATATGAATTAATACTGAAACAATGCTAAAAACTGGGAAAAGAGTGGACCAAATAATTGATGCTGAAATTACAATCATGAAATTACCAAATAAATAGGTGTTTGGATGTGATTAATTTTTTAGTTGATTAAGGAGCACACCATTTATGAGAAATATTGTTTTCATCCAGTTACTTTAATATAGATCTTTACCCTCTTAATTCGGCCTCAGAATTGTTTTTACATTTAAAACATTCCAACCATTTGTCTCCAAAAAACACATGAAAAAGTCATCATGACTGACACATTTTCTAATCTATGAAGTGTTGATACTATAAAGATATAGAGTATATGGATATCACACATGTTTTCTGAGAATGTGCAAAACTCCACATTAAATATATGTTGGTGAATATAGTTATATTCTTCTCAGGATGTCAGTACAAAATGAATGTGCGGAATAAAAATAAATTGAATGGATTCATATTATTGTACAGGAGATTGGAAATTTTTATCCACATAAGAGGAATGAAATTGCATTTATATGATAATGGAGTTGTGCTGTCCATTATGATATGGGGTGTTTGTTCTGACCGTGGTATATGATGATTTACCAAGAGTGTAGTGGCTAATTTTGGGGGAGTTATGAAGAAAGTATTTTCAAAACGTTATTATATAATTCAATGTTTATAATCCACTTTTATTGTTATTTTATCGGTGATTTCCACATTTTTATGTTTTAGTGGAATTTTGAGTTTAAATGCAAAAAATGGCCAATTTTGGAATTCTACATATTTTCATTAACTTATGTATTTTGAGCATATTATTATTAATATTTATCCAATTATAATTATTAATTTTTTAAGATTCCTTTATTTAGGGGATAAATATTTTTCTTTGGGAATAGGATCTCATTTGACTATCAAGTACCCTATAAAAATCAGTTAAGTTGGAGAATTATTCTAGAAGATATGGTGGACCCCAACTCATTAATAGGATCATAACTCAAGATACACAAGCCAAATTAAAACAACTCAAAATTTATTTGAAATATATTTATTTGTTGAATTTTGACAAAAATTATATTGAATATTTCATATCATTAAGGGGCCATTAAATGATCTACATTGGGGAAAAATTAATAAAAATTCTACTAGAATTAATGTTGTTGAGTAAATGCACCATATATATATTTACATAAGGATAATAAAGCTGAAATTTTAGGTAAAGGGGAAGAGGATATATTATGACAACTCTGATGAATGAAATTCTGGAAGATTTGGCAATTAATGGGGTCAAATCCGCACAATATTTTGAAGAAGATATTCTGGAGCCATGATTTTTCATTTTATACTTATAAATATGGGCCCCCAATCCTTCTAAAAACATTGGAACTTTAGTTGTCCATATTCAGTAGTTATATATTTTCCAAATTTATGTAACAAGATTAGGAATTTTTTAATATATTCTACTATTCTACTTCATCTCATTCTCATATTTTTATCTTCTATGTTTTCATTCCAATCTCCTCCACTATGAACTCTTATGCTCAAGATCATGAGTTACTGAACTAAATATGGTCTAGGGGTGTTGAACCCATGTAATTTCGTATTCTTGTTTTTTGGTTTTTATTTACTAAGAGTTAGACCGAGGGGGATCTTAGTGGAAAATGTTCCATTTTTTATTCACATTCCACCTAAGGATTAACTTTATCTTCAACAACATTTTCCCTTGATTGAGGATGTGGATGAGTGGATTCTCATCGATTTTTTAGAGCACCATATATTCCCAACATTATATAGAGGAGTATGTTCACACAAATGATGGATTGTGGTCATTATGTAAATTTGAGAGTAATAAATAAACAATGAAGGTTCCCTTGAGATGATTCACTCGAGAATGTCTGCATTCATCCAAAAATTATTTGGTTTTCATTAATTTTATTTTATTTTCATTTGGATATTTAATTTTAGTATTTAATTATCATTTTTCAAATACCCATTTAAATTAGTTTTATTGATTCAATTAATAAAATATAGAAAAGTGAATTTGAATTATTGAGTGTTCGATTGCATCAGCTCTTCAAGAGATCGACCATGGTCAGCCCCTGTGCTGCCCTTAGTCAAAAATATTTTTTAGAGTGCCTATGACAACACTTCATCAAATCCACATCACCCTATAATCATGGTTGATGGAACACCTTGATCTAGTGTGTGACATCTCATAAGACCTAGCTCCATCATATTCCATTTCAACTACTAAATGGATCGAATCCATCATATGAAGATCATGTGTCTAGTAGAAGGGAAATAAAAGGTTTAATAAAATAATAGAAATGATTTTGGGTTTACTGTCATAGTGGATGATCGCTGCACCCCTGAACATCACTCTTTCTCATAAAAAATATAATAAAATGTATGAATTTAATATTAGAATAAAAGAAATTTATACAGACCTCCACCGAACCTAGCCTTCAGTTAACCCATGGTTTTTAGGGTAAGTGGACATGATGTATAGAAGAAGAAGAAAATAGGTTAACTAGATTAGTTTTTGAAGAGAGTGACATATGGAAGGATATAAAAGAACATAAATTAAAAATATATAAATGTATTACGTGAGAAAAAACTATATTAAAAACAACTGAAGAACAATAATTATCCTAAAGCTGGAGCATGTCCATTTTCCTCCACTCAATTGGCAGTGTCGAACTCATCATCACCATGGGTGAACTCCTTCGTATATAGGCCAAGGTGTTTTCATCCTTCGATCTTCACAATTAAGAGCATCTAAATCTCAATTAATATTTCCTCTATATTTTTTTCACTAAATATTTTTTCTTATTTGGAAACACTCCTCTTTGATTCAACTTAAGGTCCCTTAATAATAGATTCTCCACATAAAATTTCATTTTTTTCACCAAATAAAAAATTAATTGGTTTTTGTCCAAAAATGATATGGAATTATTATTTAGGATGATTTTTTATAGTCTAGATTTGCCATGATTTTCATTGAATGTAAATAGTTAAATATCTTCTTTAATGAATCTGAGTCTCCATTGTATTAAACTGTTATATGAATATTTGAGTTTTAATTTCATTAGAACTAAAATCACCATAAATAGAGTTGTTATGAATGGTTTATTATTAATTCACTGAGGTGGGGTCCAAGAGGTTATCTAGAATAATTTTCCAAGTAGATTTAATTATTCGGACACTTGGATAATAGAATTAGATTTTGGTTCAAATGACAAATATGAAACAAATAACTCAGGAAATCCAATAAAAAAATAATCAATGAATTTTTAATTATAATAAAAATTATGATTAGATTATCAAGTTGATTAAAATATGTCTATATTTTAGAAATAAGATATATTTACATTTAATTATAGAACAGATCATAAATCTAAAATAAATGAAAATAAAGAAAAATTCATAAATTTTTTGAGATAAAATCATTGAATTACAAATAAAAAAATACTGAAAATATTTTGGCTGTTAATTACCCCACAATTGTACTATACTTTTCATGAAGCATAAAATATCGTCATCGAATTCATGGGGCACCAATATAACAGATTTTCAAATTTCAATGAAATAAAATTATAAAACTATCAATGTCGAAAAAAATTCATGTTCCATATCAAATATCAATACAATTATCCATTTTCAAAGAAAGAATAAATTACTTCATTTTATATTTCCCCTCTGAAAAGTGAGGGATATTCTTATTTAATTCATTCAAGCTTCTCAATTTATTATTATTAAACATAGAAAATCATGATATACCACTATTTTGAATCTTTTGTCTCATCCAAAATGATACAATTAAAATGAGGTTATGATCAAATCCTAATAACATGATACGTATCCATATGATTATAAAGGAACTAATTTCTTCACTTTATAGAGACAAAAGGCACATAAAATCATGAAGACTACAAAAAAATTTCAAATGATTCTATTGATTAAAGTTGGTAGGTTTTGATTCTTTAAAAATTAAGGCTCAAGGAATATTTTTATATACTATGTATAATAAATGATATCAAAAATAAATATTATGAAATTATCCCCTTCAATTTTACAACACCCACTTCCCCCAAAACTCAATGTAAAATATATGATCAAATAAAGCATAATAAAATATTTATGTACCCTCTTGAATTTTTTTAACTTTTATAATTTTTTTCTTTTATAGAAATTTATCTATAGATAAAACCTCACAAACATTAAATAACCACATATGATTTAATAATCTTGTGTCTAGAAAATATTGTTTTTTTGTTTTCCCAAATCACAACCCATTTTGTTTATTTTTTTATATTGTATTTTTTTCTAGAGGGTAAAAAATAAATAGTATAATAAATGAATTAGAACCCTAGAATAATTACCAAAATAACCACCCCAAACTTCATCCATACAATGTATATCATCCCTTAAAACATAACTCCCTTATACCCAACACTTCAATTTTAAAATATCATGAAAATACCAAGAGTAGGGTCAGAATAGATAAATGTGGATTGATACATGGATCATCCCTATAAAATCCATTCATGGTCTCTATGGGTTTAAAGGTGTATAATGTAAAAGAGGTATTTCAGAATACAGTATTTTCAAAAGGTTCATGAATCATTTTAAATGATCTTTACCATTCAGTGTCTTTGACAATTTTCAATACATGTTTTGGAAGGTGACATGTCTTAAAATCACTCAAGAAATACGGTCATGATAAAATAGGAAATATTTTTTCTATAAATCCTCTGGGGAATGGAAAATATGATATTAGAAAATCAAACAAGGAATTATTAATTATAAAAAATCATGTCACATGAAATTCAGAAATTCAAAGCAAACAAAAGAGTTGGGTTATTTCATTTACATGAATCTACTAGTTCCCTAAAATCATGAGTCCTCATTTTAATATCAATTGTTCACATTAATCATTCCATTATCCATTTTACTCATTAAATTTCATTAACATTGAAATATAAAATACGGAATCACAAGATTACTATGAAACTCATTTCTCATAGATAAGTCATTTAAATCATTAATTCAGTTGTGGGAATGTAATTATTAACAATAATGCTCAAAACATATATTAGCCCAAAATATTAACCATTTTCAAGTTTAAATAATAAAAATGAACTACCTTTCCCATGAGTCCTAGTATTTTTCTTCCACTGTCTATGGATTCCTTATATCATCATGAATCTATAGAAGAAAAAAACTCGATTAAGTAGATGGATAATTATATTAATGCTCAATAAGATAGGAGGGAGTGGGTACATGCTAAAATAATTCAAAAAAATGAAAATGTAATACAAATTCCTTATATTGAAATTGAATGTACCATAATGTAGGTAATATATAATCTTAGCGTGACCACCCACATTGGCCCTAGGTTTTTATTGCATCTAGTGGGTAGTATGAGATATTTTCCAAAGTCTGATGGTGGGTGGATATTTGATAACTTGAGTCAATACATATGTTTTTTCTTAGAATCTACCTGTTTTTTCTTATGGAGGTAGAATCAATGGATATATTACATTATATCCTCCCCTATCAAAATTATATATTGTGTTCATGGAGTGCATTGGATGAATAATGAATCATCTTTTTCCTTGGTCACTACTTGTGAAACCTTCTCCTTCTTATCTAGTGTGGGCTCAGTATGAGATGCATGAATTGTTATTTTAGAAGTACGGTTTGAATATGTTTTTAATTCAATAGAATTTGAATATGAAAAATGTAATTCAGAATTACCCCTTTCAATGTGAGTGGCCTCTATCATAGTAATCTCAGGCTCAGCTACATCGATTTCTATATGGGCTTCCAAAAATATATGTTCATTAATATTTGGGAGCTCCCCGTGATCCTTAATAGGTGTGGGGCCAGGTTCTTATTCATCCCCTAAGGCATAAAAATTACTTTCTAATTATATATAATCAAAATAAGAAGTAGTGATTTATAATTCATATTCAATAAAATCATAAGAGATAGAGTCAAAGAAAGGGTTAAATCCCAGAGTTGGCTTAACTTCAATCTTTACCTCACTGGTAAGTGCCTCTTTAAAATGAGTCTTTTTGGATCAAAGTAGGTAGTCAGGATCTTCCATCCTTTCCTAAAATTCCACCACAAGTGTGGTTTCTTCATCTTATATGGATATAGTTAAATTAAATAGTTATTGTTATTCTACTTTTATGATATAGAAGAGATTATATTGTACATCATACTCATTCTAGAATTCATCTATATCTCATTGATGTCCCACACGTAGCTCAACATGAAAGTCTTACTCAGCATGAATCCACTCTAGATCATCATGTTAATTTTGTATCTAGTTCTTAAAATGGTGAGATTTTTTATGGTAATCAAGTTGGACCACATCTTCTTGGATGCCTTGTGTGCAATTGGGGAAAACTAGTGGAAATTCTTTCTTGTCCTTGAATCTTTGTATGTCAGTTCGGAGATCATCATCCATGCATATCAAATATCTAGGTGAGATCCAAGTTTATATTACTCTTTTCTTATTCATGAACATTATCATAAAGGCATCATCCTTTATTTTGAGGGCCTCCTCAGTGTTGTCTATTTCTTATTTTTACATATGTGAGTAATTGTTCAATATAGAATAGTAGACATTTGGATACATCAGGGAAATAGATTATTTTTTATGAATTTTATAAAAATATAAATGAAAATATATCTAAAATATTAATATATAATACACATAATTGGGTCCCCAATAATGGTTCCAATTTTATGAAATATTGTCTTACATTCTCTCAAAAATATTTAAAACTATTTGCAGAACTGGGTCGGACCCAAGTTGATTTCTTAAGGATCTATTACACTCAATCACTCAGGAATTCAAATTCATTTATTTTAATTTCCTTTATTAATGAAAAAATAATAATTAATTTGGTATTTGATAAAATATAATTAAATAGTAAAATTAAATAAGAAAATATAATGTAAATATAATGAAGACAAACATAATGATGTTTAGAAGAAGGAAAATATTCTCAAGTGAATCACCCCAAGTAAACATTTATATTTTATTTATCTCTATAGAATTTAATTAATGAACACCCATAATCTTATTTGTGAAAATACAACTATTCGTATGGATGTGAATATAGGGTTCTCTCAATGATTGTCAAGAGACCGCACATTCCCCGCCACGATCATGGGAAAATATTATAGAAGTGAAACATACTCCTCAGGTGGTATGTAGAGGAATAATGGTATCTTTAACACTAAGATCCACTTGGTCTAAATATAAGAAAATAAGAAACAAAAAACATTAATGTGAAATTACTTGGTTTCAACACCATATTGATCCCCTAGGAATATCTTAGGGTTAATTAATCATGATCATAAGTATAAGAGTTCACAGTAAAGGGGATCATAATGAAAACACATAAGATTAAAATTTTATAATGAGATGAAGATACAAAGTAAAATATATTAAAAAATTCCTAATACTATTACATCATGAAATAAAATATAAATCTGCATAATATGGACGCCCAATGTGCAAATATTTTTAGTAGAGGGGCACATATTTATAGGAAAAAATACAAAATCATCGCTCTAGAATCTATTCTCAAAATGTATAAGTGGATTTAAACTCGTTAATGGATGAATATTAATGATTTTCATTATTCATAGTTGTTCCAAATTATCTTTTTGACTTTCCACAAATTTTTAGCTTGATTCTTCTTGTCTAAATAGAGATATGGTTCATTTAATCTGCAATATTAATTTTGGCCGAATGATCCCTAACCCCCCCAAATTTCGAGCGATCAATGTCCCCCACAATGATATATTTTATTCAAGATATTTTTTGGAATAATGAATCATTAAAATATAGTTCAAATACATTTCTAATATCTTCAATTGGATATATGTATCCTAAGTTATGCTATGATTAATGAGGTGGGGTCCACTATATTGTCGTGGATAATTCTCTAACATTGAGGATATATTTGGGCTTCTAGATTTTTGAATCATATCATGGTTCAAAATATAGATATTTATCCCATACATCAAGAAAATTTTAAAAAATAATTTGATTTGGATCAATATTATAAATTATATGCTCTAAATACCCATGTTAGGAAAACTGGTAAAATTCCCGAATTGGTCATTTTTTGCATTTAATCTCAAAATACAACTAAAAACTAAAAGTAAGGAAATTAACAAAAAAAATAGCACTATGGTTGGATTATAAATATTGTATTTCAGATTAAAATGTATGAAAATGTGAGCTTCATCAACCCTTCTTTTTATAGACTCATGACACCTTTTTTTGTAAATATCACAATACTGTTTTGTGAATGGGGATGAGGGTTGTGAGAAATCACATCAATCAGACACCCATATCCTTATTTCCCTTAGAACCTAACCTTCAATTCCCATATGAGCATAGAATATTAGGAGGGGGATTTATTGGTGCTTTAAACATATGTTACCTGAAAAATAGCTAGGTCCTGAAACAACATTCCATGGTGATGGAGTATGTTGCACATAAGTTTAAATGGTTTCATGAAAAAATATGGTTCCTAGAACAAAATACATATATGGAAAAGGAGACACTACATCATTTTGATAACACTAAGTCCAAACTGAAGACCAAGGCCCATGCACACCCAATGGGGATTCATTCAATGAATACCTCCATCTGTGTAAACGAACAGTTTCGCGTGAAATGTGACATCAGATCCCACATGTTTCATAGTTAATCCCTTAAAAGCTAATAAAATTTCAAAAAAATTATGAGTTTATCCCAGGACCCTATTGTGAAACCATCCAATTTAACGATGAATGTAATGTAAATCCATAAATATTTCACAACCATATCCCATTGAATTGAAATGAGAAGAATATAACTATATTCTATACTTAGTGAATTTTTGCACTAATAGTCATCTATTTTTATATAAAAAGAACCTAAACCCACACATTGTAAGAGTCTATCCATAAGACGAAGTGATTCTATCATGTACACAAACCTCCTCTTCTATGATAGTAAAAAACACTAAAAACAATCAAAATTAGATAATAGTGTATTTTTTATGGGTTATTTGTGATGAGGTCTTATTGTATATATCCTATAGATAGAAAAAGGAATTGTAATGGATTTTTTGTCTGATTGTCTATCATTAAAATAATCTTATTTGATGGGATAATTTACCATAACAAATAATTATTTAGAATATTTATCTACTGAACTATTTTTGATGGGCCCAAGAGACACATCACAAATAAGTATATATGATGGGATGAAACCCCATCACAAATAAGATTAAAAAATAAAAAAAAATATTTTCAAATATAAAAACATCAAAATAATTTAAAAATTGAAATATATAAAACTATACACATATGGAATATTAAATATTTAACAAAATATAATATCTTTCAAATGTTAACATAATAAATTTGTACATAATGTATCAATCACAGTAGAGTATGGAGGTCATCTGTGGGGTAGGGGAGTGTAATCTAGAAATGGAAGGGGAGAAAACACCACCCATATACACTATTGAAGTTGTGGCATGTGTTATATCATATTCATGTGGCTCCTCCTCATCATGCTATAAATGAATCTCTTCCTGCTCCTTACACATGGTCTCTCTAAACTCCCTCTGATCTCATAGATGCTCCTCGTATAGTGAAATCAATGGTATTGACTGTCCATGAGCTCCCCAAGATTTGGGAAATACCTATGTTGTAATACCACAAAAACTATCTGGTATCAATCAATAACTAATACAAACTACGAATCCTTTTTTATAACTATAATGTGTATCCTGAATCCATGTTGCATCGTCAAATCATATAGAACTGGTGGGTTTCCCCTTGAAATCAGTCTAAATCGCATCATATGTTTGATAGGATAGGGTCTCATATTACTCCATCAATTTTAATTTATAATTAAAATAGTTAAAATATTAATTTAAATTAATATTAAAACTCAAAAAATTATACAGACCACAATTTAATATTGGTGACTTCCTCTAATATCTTGTGTGACAAGATCATTATACATACTCTTAATAATGCTTAAATCCATAATATTGGGATAATCAAAATTATATATGAGTATAAAATAAATATATAACATTTAATTTTATATACTTTATTATGAAAATGTAATTACACTAAGTCCTTGATGAGTACAGAATATATGACTACCATCTTGATGAATCACATCCTGCCTCCCCTAGTTATTCTGAACTATGGATAATATCCTCTGAAATATATCCCCCATACAGTATGAATAAAATCCATCCCAAAACTGAGGTGAGAAGTAATTTGGTCAACGATCACAACAAGACTCATCAAACCTATAACTCGGGCATTCTTCATGGATTTCTTCCACAAATTGTTCCAAAATTGATGACAATGTTCATACACAAAGACTTATGAGGCCTCCAAGATAGATTGTTTAATGAAATCCAAAATAAGATACCATATAACGTAAAAATAATTAATAATATGACGTTAGTAACTAAATAAATTTCAAGAAATGTATTATTTATTTGTATACCATCCAATAATAAAAAAAGTGATGTCGAACATCAATAAGAATATAATCCCGCATCCCCCCAAGATTTAGAAAAATATTTCTATAAAATAGCACTCTCTTATGTAACATCTATATAAGAAAAGATATGGGAAAAATAAATAAAAAAATAGTACATAAATAAGTTAATTAAAATTATTGATAATTAATGAATAATAACTAAAGTAAAAAATGGAACATTCCTCCACATGCATGGATTAAAATTGAGGTGTTGAACCCTCATGAGAATTGGGTTGGGAGTCATCCATATTGCATGACCACGACCCCTCTATGTTTTTGGTGAAGTATTAAGAACCTAAGAAGAAGATGATGATGAATCAGGCACATCACCAGGAATCATAGCCTCATCAAATCCACATAACATCTCGCCTAAGTGCTCATCAGCCATTTGAAATAGTAAATGAATGATTTCAAATAAATAAATTAAAATGATATATATATATATTAAATTTTTTTATAACCATCATAAAATTTTTTCATTATTCATCTTCTTCTATATATTCATACACAACAGTTTCAATATCGTCATCTTTCTCCTAGGTATCCTAAATTTCCAATGGATATTAAACTTCATCATCTACTATGGTTTCTATTTTTTAAAATCACAAACATCATCATCACTATCAACCTGTAGGTGTAAGGTTCCATAGTCATTATTCATGTCCCTTTGATTAAAATACATATTTAGAGATGTCTCTTGAAAAATTTCAATTCCGTGCACTTCAACATAACTACATTATGTTTTTATAAAGTCATTTTGATGATATTTCATTTATATTATTATCCAATAAACAAATAACTCTCCTGAAGTATCAATATAATTTTCATAATAAATTTCATGTGATTAAGTGTCCAAAAAATTGGTTCCTTTACAGTAAGAAGACATTTATAGTTGACATAATTGATTCCATGGAATAGATGAACATAGACACCTCTATTAATATCCAACACATGTTATTTAAACATCATCACATATTCCTTTCCCAGATAATAGAACAAAATTATTTCCTTGAGAATCCCATAAAATTCAACTTCAACTTCTTTATGATGACATCCTCTACGGAAAACACCACAATTCATTGTTTATTGCATTAAACATATTCTTATGTAAGAAATATGAAACTATTCAACGTATATAAATTATATGATTTACCCATTTTGCATGGTTGGGCATTCAATACACACAATCAATTATGAAATTTTAAAGAATATTGGGAATTATGAAAAATAAGAAAACTATTATCAATATATACAATAATAAATTCATTCCATATATTTAACCATAAAAAATTTACATTAATAGACATTGAAACCTATTAGAAAATTTATTTTTCATATGATATTCAAGTGAAGGTGGGGTAATTTGAGAAAGGATTTTTTGGATATAGACATCATATATTCTATAATTAAAATAATATTAATTTATTTTTTAAAATATGAATTGGTTATAGTAGCAGTCGCTGTAAAAATGGTTTTGATTCATTACTTTTGAGAATACAAGGTGTATGAGCTTTGTGATTTTCATCATCTGACATCCATCATTCATGAATGCCACTAAATCCATGTTCATGTTTATTAAAAATTGATAATTGATTTTTCATTACATCAACAAAAATTCCCTCATTATGGAACATTCATTTATGTTTTTATGGATATGAATATTTGAAATAATCAGAGAGAAAAAAATCCTCATATAAATTTTCTTATATAATTCATCCAAAAATTGATGCTTTGTTACATTCCTTTTTCTGAAATTTTTGAATTCATCGCTAAAATGGGTACATCCATCAGAGCAATTCTGGCCCTCCAAATTTTATTTCATGTGGAAAATTAAATATAATATGTTCCATTCAAAAAAATGATGAAATAATTTTTTTCTAGTTTATATAAAATTAAAATTAAATATTCTTACATGCTACTAGGTTCCTCGTAATCTATTTTTGCTGCAAAAAACATCTTGGAAAAATATAATATTTCAATTAGTGTGTCCAGAATTAAATAATTAAAAAAAACTCTAAATGGAATTTGTAGAAGTATTTCCCTTATAAAATGATAGTCATGCCATTTTAATCTGGTAAAATAACTGTTTCTGACACATATATCCAATTTCGAAACATAACCACCCAAAAGCCTAAAATTATAAATCCATTAAAAAAATAATAAAAATTATTCTTTGGAAACTTTATAATACTATCTCAACTTTATTAACTTTTGTGATATGTAATTTTGATATAGCTCTTATTCTGGTTGCTTATAAACATGGAAATGATTTAATCATTCCTTTATACTATCTTCGGTTATTGTAGGTGCATCAAAAAATGTATAAAATAAATTATCAAACCAATTCTTATCAATATATATGAAATCTAAAAAGTGATAGATCAAAAAAGCATACCAATATTTAATATCCTAGAAATTATTCCATTTTATCTAATTAATTTCTTTCCCAAATCCATTTATTAGTTGTTCGGTAATAGAAATTCCAAATGTAATGGGAGGAAATGAGGAGACAATAAATTTAAAATGAATACATGGGGTAATATTTGAATTTCAATCTCTGTCAATTTGTTGTTTTATGAAATGATCTTTATTACTTCTAAGAGGATGAATAATAAGACGAAATATGTGATGACAGTTTATAAAATAATGTTTTCTTCTATTGATGAGAATAAATGATTTACTATTACTCATACCATATGGATATGAAATTGGACTATGTGTACTCTAACTAGATAACATTAAAATTTCTATAAGTTCACAAATTTTCCACATTAAGGTAGCTTTTACTCATTTAAAAATTACTTGATATTAATAGGATAAAAGAAAACATGGTCAGAAAAAGTCACACAAGATGATAGTTGAAAAGACCAAGTGAATCACCACAATTGATTCTCTCACAATATTTAGGGATATAACATATTAATTCATCATTCATTAGGGAAGTTTTTTTCTAAACAATATCTTATGTACTGAAACCATTAATCTATTGTGAATTTAACTCCTCCATCAGTGTATAAAAATAAACATCTATACTCATTTTTAGATGTACAAGAATTAATGATGTAAAAAATATATATGACTCATTCATAATTATCAAAGGAGTTATGTTCTATGATGTTATAAAAAAAGTCTACTGATAATATTGAATACCATAAGATCCAAATGGAAAAAATCCATTTCTAGAAATCCACAATCACATGTTATGGGATTCTGAAGCAAGAGACAGATGTACGTGGACAGATTTATTTCATGAATCACCATCATAGAGATAATATAAGATTTTACCATTTTGGATATTGGTTTTTCTTTGAAATCATTTACACTATGTTCAAATACATAAAAAATTATACAATTTAGGTTTATGAAATAAATACCTCTTATACATAATATGAATATATCCAGACATCCCTTCTTGATGCTATTTGTACCTCAAATATTCACATGTAGGAAAACTATCTAACGAATCCTCTTCACCAAAATATAATATGTAATAATTGGGGCGTGTATCACTTTTTTGATAACCGTGACCCTAATTAGGAACCATCATCATACTCTCGTATAAATGTGAAGGAAACACATTTCATTCAGGTAGCATTGATTTAACAAAAGGGAATATCTTAAAAATTCTACTATTTGAAGATCCATTATCTAATTTAGTAGCCCTAAAATTTTCAAAACCTTACACTTTTTATAACAAACTAAAATTATATAAGAAATCATCTATAGACTTCAGTAACACAAAAAATTGGTATTGATACAACTCAGAAGTGAAATCAATAAAATCATATATTTTATATTGTTGAAAATATGGGGCAACAATTTCATGTACTAAATATTGGAACTATGAAGGTTTAGGAATTAACATGTTTTTATATCCTACTGAGATGCATTCACTATGTTGATACCAAAAAGCATAATGTATTTGAAAAATAAATGCAATAGATGACCACCAATGATGTCAAGTGTTTTAAACCTCCTAAGATTACATTTCTAATATGAACAATTAATTATACATTTTGATAACAATTATTCTTTTGAATTAGAAAATGATAAAAAAAATTCAACACCCAATATATATATATATGTTATATAATTTTTTTAGAATCATGTAATGATTTATCCATTAATAATCATGTGTTAAAAAAAATTATACTTCCATGTTCTGTATATCTCTAAAAAATAAAAATTAAAACTAATATTAATTACTGGAAAATGATATCAATTTTAACTATTAAACACTAAAATTTAGTAATTAATGCTGATTTTTTTCAATTACCATAAATCTCTACTAGTTTCATCCAGTGTTTACTAGTTACACAATATTCTTACAAATTATCATTACAATTTACTAATTTCAACAAATTTTGTTATAATAATCTCTACATTTTTACTAATTACTCTTATTTTTTTTGGAAACAAAGATAATTATTTTTTTACTAATTACCATTATTTAGGACCAATTATTGATAATTATTACTACTCAAAACTAATTTTAATAAATATCTCTAATTTTTACTATGTACCACTAATTTTAACTAATTACAATTTTTTTACTAATTTCTACAAATATTTAGTAATTATAGTTATTTATTACTTATTACCATTAAATAACACTAATTTTTATTAATTATTTTTTTCATTACTAATTATAACCAATTATTGTTACTTTTTAGTAATTAATACTAATTATTGTTAATTTTTACTAATTATCACTAATTATAGTTAATTACAGTTACTTTTTACCATTTACCATTGATTGCCTATAATTTACACTACAACCTTCTAATTAAAATTAATTTTACAAATTACCATTATTTTTTACTAATTGGATTAAATTATTACTAATTACCCCTAATTGTTAATAATTATCACTACGTTTTTACTAAATACCACTATATTATTGTTTACTGCTAATTGCCATTAATGTTTTCTAAATGAACCAAATTACAATAAATTTTTAATAATTATTTCTACTGTTTACTAATAATCACTAATTATCATTAATTTTTACTTGTAACTTCTAATTATCATTATTTATTTTAAATTACAACTAATTACCATTTTGTGCAACTAGTTTTTACTAATTGTTACTAATTATAACTAATTTTAACTAATTACCACCAATTACCATTATTTTTTACTAATATACACTAATTACCTTTAATTTTTACTAATTACCACTAATTACCACTAATTACTTCACGTTTTTACAAATTTTTACTAATTACCGCAAATTTTTACTTAGTACAATTAATTAACTATTTTTTGCTAATTAAGGTAAATTTACTAATTAATTCTAATTACCTCAATTGTTTTTTCAAAATCATAGTTAGTTACCTCTGCTTTTTACTAATTATTAATTTTTTTATTATTATTACTGATTTCCACAATGCTTTTCTGATTACCAATAATTTCTACTAATTAAGAATAATTTCCACTTATAATTCTATTTAATAATTACCGCAAATTACTCCTATTTTTTACTAATTACTTCTAATTATCCGTTTTTTACTAAATACTGCTAATTTATATTAATTAATGTTAATTACCGCTCATTATTATAAATTACTGCTAGTTTTTAAAAAATATAGGTAATTTGTGATAATTTTATTAAGTACCACTAATTTCCACTAATATTAAGGATGCTTTCTTAATTACTCCTAATTCATACTTAGTTTCTCAATTTAACACTATTTTTACTTTTTATCACTCATTAACGATATTTTTTTTACAAATGATGCCTAATTAACACTAATATTTTACTTAGTACCTCTAATTAAAACTAATTCTTATTAGATATAGTTTATTTCTAATAGTTTTTACAAATTGATACTAAGAAATGCTCATTTTTTACTAAGTGTCGAAAATTACTACTTGTTTTTAGTCATTACAATAATATATGCCTAGATTTTATAGTTTATTACTTGTTATCACGAAATGTTATCAATTTTTACTCGTTATCACTAATTTTTACTAATTCATCTTAATTTTTTATAATTATCGATGATTTTTATTACATTATACTATTTTTTTTGAATTTTCTGATATTTTTTTGAAATTATCCCTTATATAGTAACTATTTTTATTTATTACAATGTTTAATTAATAATCGCTAATTTATAGAAGTTGTCAATAAATAATGGTAATATTTACTAATTATTGCTAATGTTTACTAAATATGTTTAATATTTATTTATTAATATTTTTTATTAATATTTTTTATTTTTAATTATTACTATATTTATAATCATTGTAATAATTCTTTAATTAGAAATTTTTTTACTACGAATAATTATTTTTAATTATTTTTTAATTCTTGTAAATTATAATTAATTGTAACTAATTTATGTTATATAAACTATATTTTCTTATTTAGTACAATTTTTTTTATCAATTTTAACTACAACTGCAAATTTTCACTAATTACAATTAAATGAAACTAAGTACAATAAATTTTTTTTCTAATTATAATTTTTTTACCAATTACTGTCAACTATAAAATCTAATTATTAATATATGAAAATAATTAAAAATTAAAAAACCAAAAAAATTAGTCAAAGATGGAACTGTATCGAAATAAATATACTGATCAGAAAGTCAAAAGGGTAAATTCCCGAAAAGATTAAAATTTTTATAGGAAGAAAATCCAATTGTAGAGGAGAGAAAATCAGATGAGATGGGAATAGTGTCGATTGAATATTTGGATGAGCGGGCATATATATATGATGGTTTGTTTTTTATGGGCCTTATTACGACCGAGATCCACCACAAAATTTTCCATCTACAAATCCATATGGACATGTTAAGTGGTTATTTGTGGCTATTTCCATTGAAAATAGTAACCAACCAAAAAATAATCAAGCTGGTTATCAACGGTAATAGGGACAATTCATGTCAATAATAATATACATTAGTGATAGGAATCATCACCAACACCATAAATTTATTCAATATATATAACATATAACGAACTATTTGTGATGGGGGGTGAATCCCTTTGAAAATAATCATCCAACATTTTAGTGGGTATTCACATAATTATTATTTATGACAATAGGCAATCTCATGAAAAAAATAATTTTTCACATGAAATATTTGCAACAACCAAAGCTCACCAATCACAAATAATGGAATTTTATTGTAATTTTTTATAAGAAGTGCACCGATCACAAATAAAATGTCACAAAAAGTCTTTTCACCCTTAGTGATTGGAATATTAATGGCAGAGAAATTGCTTGAGAAGTCCCCTTGTGGGCATAAACACGACTTGTCATGGGGATGAGAAATCCTCACATAACACCTCACAGGGATGACAAGCTGTATGCAATAAAAGTTTCCTTCAAAATCCCTAATCTATGCTCAACTAAAAATTATGTGTTCATGTATGCCTCCTAAATCTATCATTTTTTCCTTATTCTAGATCTCATGGCTCTCATAACTCCATTTTCATTCAAAACAATGTTGCACATAAGAAATTTTTGGTCCCCGACCCGATGCTTCCTATTCTCCCAAGAATAAGTACCCTAATGACTATCTAACTAAGCATAGGTACCCAAACATTGGGCCTCTATATTTCCACTCCTCTATGATAGTGCTGATGCAATTCCCCACCCAAAGGCACATGATGAGTGAACAAGTAACCCCTAGATGTGGTATATTTGAGAGAATATTTTCATATGTCATAGTGGGGGCTCCTGCTAAAAATTCATCCTCTCATTTTGACACAGTCCCCCACATAGTGTAATCCCCAAGCATGAACAATATTTATGATGTAAAACTAACTTTGTCAGCATCATAGTCCAATGATACTAAATTGAATGACAACATCCTCAACACATGATGTAAAATTATTACCTCACCCTATGTTATGAATACGTGATTCCCCATGTAAAATCATCATGGGATTCCACTCTCCCACCCATCGTGGTTTTATCATCTTTCATTGGGAAACACACAGACATAATCCCCATACCATCCAACCATTAATTTGTCCTATTGATTGTGGAATATTCCATTCATAAGCCCCACACTATCCCTCATTGATGATCATTCCATGACACAACCATCTTTGCAGCATGATGTTAAACATTATAGACCCATCACATCACTCGACCTTAATGAACAAGGTCGAATTTCCTGGGTTTGGATATCTATATTTTTAATATGATACGCAGGATAACTCTCTGAGGTTCAGTCCTGATATCACCGAATGTGAAATTGTCCCTCTCTGGGGGGTCAAAATCCATTATCAAAGTGTGAAATTATCCCCCTAGGGGTGAAACACTTCATTGTCTAAGTGTGAAATATTCCCTCTTAGGGGCACATTCTTACAGATTTTCCAACAAGAATTTAATATTTCTCATATCTCCAAATAATTTAAATTTTTTTATATATCTATCCCCCATCTCGTTAAACATGTTCCCATCTTTATAGGATGTTAATCTTGTTCCCTAATCTATAATCCCTACCCCATGTAATCAATATCATATTCCTTAGAAAAAAAGCCTTGTATGACTTGTTCCATTTGGGTCAATTACCTCATCATCAACATGGGGTGCTATAGGTTTTGTGTGAAAGATGCCTCACAAATGAGATTCCCTCCATCGAGTAAGACTACATTGGTGCCTGACCAAACCAATGCCTAGAAATTCCAAACATGCCCAATTAAACTACCCACCATGACATAAGGATTCAACCATATCGATAAAAAATCCGCCTAATTGACCAGTGTCCACCTTGATATGGAACATGGAATGAGTTTCATGAACATGACTTAAATATATGAGGGAGACCCGTACTAGAGACAAGATCTATGGAGGAATCCATTAAAGGAGGAACCGATATACCCTCATCATATTTGAACAATGAAAAGACATTTATGATGAATGTGATGAAATATTCTAACCTTTGGAATGTGGTAATGTGGGGAAATATGAAAGAAGTGTGCCAGATGCTAGGTGGATGGATGATGTTGCGACCCAAATGAAAGTTTCATAAACTGACATTATCTAATGTAATAATATTATATGTTATAAGACCCTAATATTATGAATTTTTATATTTTATTTCCAATTGAAAAATGATTATATTTATACATTTTTTTAACAATTTATAAATTACTAAATAATGATCTTTGTAAAAATTATATTTCTATATAACAAAACAAAAATAGTTTTTTCTTATAATTTAGAATTCCAATCCCACAAATCTTCTTATTAATTGAATTTTTTCTTAAATTTATTTTATTTTTATAAAATATTCTTATTATTTAATTTTTACTAAAAGAAAAATGATGATATACTTACATTTAATACTATTTAATTTTCTATAACGACCAAAAAACTGATATTGTAAAAAAACATTTTCTGTAAATGAGGATTTTTTACTTTAAATTATAAATTATCATATTTGGATAATTTTTCAGATTATATAAATATTATTTTTTATATGATAATGTCAAAATTAATTAAAAATTATTTTTTCCATTTTTTTTATAGAAAAGATTTTTGGATAAAATGAAATATGATTTAAATATTTGATATGCAATATGATATTAGAATGAACATAAAGTGATGTAATATATTCCATAAATTATATATAGAATCTAATATTTACTTCCATTTAAATTTTTTTTATGTTATTTGATCAATTTTTGAAAGCATTAACGAATCCCTGAAAACCATTATAAGATTTCGAGGTTTAAAAAAAAACTCATTATGAACATGACTGGATTTCAAATCACCAAGGTTATTATATTAATAACTTAGATTGGTATACTTCTTAAAATAATTAAATCCACTCCTCTTTGACAAACCCCATGGGAAAACCATCGTATGGTTTGTGGTTTTATTAAATTATCATATATAGTTCAAATCCTATGTTTGTAATTCAATAAATGATTTCCCTCTTTTTTTCTATAAACCTCTTAATCCACTAATTCCACATAACTCAAAAACCAGTGGATCATTAAATTACTCTTGCATTACCTCTCTAGAGTCCTTTAAAGGCTCCCCATGCACTTAATAATCTCATCCTAGACCTTTTGATGCGTCTTATCAAGGTTTGAGATCCTATATTTCTTCTATTTATTCTAGAACCTTATTTATTTTATGCCTTTTTATTTCAATTTGATCATGATGAAATATGATATTACATATCCATATTAATTTTATTATTATTTCCATGTTATGAGAGATCCTTTTTAATCTAATTACACCCACCCATGAATTTTTATGTACCTTCATTATGTTACAAGAATTTTCCTATGATTTTTTCCATGTGAGACATTGTTTTTGTGAATAACCATACCTATTTAACCTCATAATTATTTTTATAGATTTACACATCCTTTATTTATTTAGTAATTCTATGTTTTTTTACCCAAACTCATTGATTATTGGATTGGATTTTATGAGATAAATCTTGGTGTTGTATGATCAGTGTGGCACACTTGTGCGTGAATATGATGTGAAATTGATGGGTTCACCCATGGAGTGCTCTAATGCTTTAAGGAAAGTTTTAGTATTACGAGACATTAGGTATGTGATTAAGTATTGAATCCATTGCCCAATGGTACATTTCCATACATGTTATGTTTCTTTGTTTGTTATCCTCGATTTATGTTTATTATTTCATGTTTTACAAAGATATTGAATTGAATGAAAAAAAAGATTATTAAAACAAGAAATATATAAAAATCTTAAATAAGAGAAGACCAAATGAGATCGCAACTTAGGGAGTCCAAAACTAGTGTTTCACAAAGCATCAGCTCAAACAAGATTAAAACAATTTTGGGGACCAAGGATAGAACATGTCATATAAGGGGATTTCGGGTTTCCCCTAGACACCAGGTAATCTGATACCATGTAATCTTATTGTCAGGTGTAAGTCACACTCTCAACACCAGTATGCCTCTGGAATTTACGATTGACATAATAGAATGAGTACAAGGTAGTTATCTTATCTTTGAGAGACTTGTGAAAGATATAGGTGTTAGTTTAACATTCTGGAAGAGATATATTAGTGGAAATACACGCCTATAACCCATTAAGAAGATAATTTTTCTATTAAAAAAGATGTCACCATTCCCATAGAAGTTGTTAAAATCTATTATCAGCAAAACCAATGAGTGGGGAACAATAATTCCCCATCACATGATTCTCGGACTACATGAACCATAAATGTTTATCATGAACCTTTACATATTAAAATGAATCATACTTATCATTCCTAACCACATGATACCTTTATAGAGAGGGAATTATTAATACCATCCAAGAGTTTCCTCAGAGAGTGGGATGCTTCATAGTGCTTTAGTAGGGAGACCGGGCCTCCCAATATGTACATATATTATACATTAGTGACTAGAAATTCTCTAAAGATACCCTCCATTCATATTTTTCCATACCATTCCAAATACTCCATAAACCATAAGATATCTCTATTAATCTCACCAATCACACATCCTCATTATTCCATACTCTTTGTAACCAGCTAATATGTAAATCAGGAAAATTATGAAGAAACCATCCAAGACCAATTAATCTACAAAAATTAATCCATATATCATAATCCCACTCCCGATAAAATATAAATGCTCAATCATTTTTACTATGGGACAAATCCCACAATGAAACAAATACGCTAGGTGAACTCCATTCCAATTGATCACATCATCAGTCAACATTTCTTATCGCAAAATTCCCCAAAGTAAAAAATTATACATGGATAGAATCTCTTTTCACCAAAGGATTCCCCCAATTCATTGTGACTAAGAATAATATTAATGTAAATTGGATAAAATCTAGTAAAAAGGACTATGATGAATCCCCAGTGAAAAAATGTATATTAGGATCAGAATAATGTTGGATATTAATATAGAAATCATACCTATGATAGTTGAGGATTGGTTGAATAAAAATTTGGGTACATAAATGAATCAAACTATAATATTTCAAGAATAATACATACTAGTAATCCAAGTAGGGATCCCACCTAGTTATCATTCTAGAAGATTATACTCCTACTTCCAATTATCCATCGATATTGAGGTTGAATCTCTGTTATATGCTGCTAGAGAATCTTTCACAATCCAGAATCATTACTTGTTAGCTCACCTAGATTATACTCGATTTTCCTAGTGATAAATTTCTCTTGATGGGAATCCCCTTCGAGGACCTCTAAATCCCTTTTATCTTGAAGGCTTTTCATGGTATCCATACCACCATGAAGGCCTATGACTCCAGCATCCACTAGTCTGGATGTTATTAACTATGTCTCCCATGGGTTTCATCCATTAATGTGATAATCCAAAATGAAATCCACCATGGTGATTTCAATATTTTGGTTCAAATTCTGAGGCACCATAAGAATTTTTAGCACATGAAATAGAATGGAATTAAAGCACTGTTTACCAGGGTGATCTGACCTCTAAAATATTTGAATCAATTCTTACAGTTGTCAATATGTACAATAACATTATTAACTATGCTCTCAAAGTGTGGAATCCACAACATTCCTATATAAATCAGAGCTCCAATATATCTTTTGAGGAATGGTCTCCTACTAATCCTAAGAGGCCCTTGACTTTTTTGGAATTTCTATCCTAAAAACTCATGAATATGTACACGATGTTCTTCTCAAAATTAAAACATCGACCACTTCCAATGAGGTATTCTTCTTTCACTATTTTGGTAACTCATAATGATCTCATGTTACCATATATAAAAAAATACTTATTTCACAAAATAATGTGGAGAAATGCCACTAAGATAATTAAAACACATTATGCAACAGATAGAACCACTATTTATCTCTTTATTCTGAAATTTACTAGAGGAGTCACGAGACAAGATAAATAAAATAGTTAGAATTGGGTCTCATTGTCCCTTGCCTATTATATAATTAAAATAAACTATATATATTACCAATGAAATAAATAGAAAACAATGTGTAACTGAAGAACATAAAGAACAAATTGAATGTCCATTTTGAGAATCCCATGTAGGACATGACCTTGAGGATAACTCTCCACTCAGGTCTATCATGCTTCTTATCAATTTCAATTTCGGTTACCATGTTAAAGGGACATGTTTTTCTATTAATATCTCACATAATCTCTTGATCTAGGGAAATATATTCTTGAGTATACCTTCCTCTCACAAAACTATGTTTATCCTCTAAAATCCACTTACCAAGATGAGTGGATGACCACCTAGTGAAGAATTTATATTTTATCTTATAGGAAAATTTACACATACTAATAATCATGTATTGGTTGATTGAGGATGGATTCTTGAATTTGGTAATAAGAATCTAGGAAGTGGAACTAACTTCTTGTGGTAAAAGGCCTCCCCTAAATAAATCTTAAATTGTAGTAACTATATCTCACTTCACAAGCTCCCATGATGTTTCATAAAATGGATATTGGAAACCATTTGGGATAGGATAGATATATTGGTTTAGGGTGGAAATAGCCTCTTTTATTTCATCCACCTCATGTACTCTACCAAACCATTGATTTATAACATCTAAAACTACCTGTAGAATAGAATCCTGAATAATTGAAATTTTCCATGGGAATCCTTCCTTCATGAATGCGTTCATTCCCTCTATAAGTAATTTAAAATGTTATTACATAATTCCTCCAACCACTAATAGATCACAGGAATAGGATTCGCAGACCATGAGGATGTTCAAGGGTGAATTATGATTCCTATATTTGATAAAATAATGGAAAATATTCAACATGCAGTCCCCCACAGTTAAAAAAGTTTAATTGGATATTTTCAGATTCATGTGCTCTTATTCAATAAATAAATAAGAATAATGATTATCATTACTGATCATAACATTAAACAAATCCTCTTACCAACACCCCTCCATCCTAGTGTCAATATAAAAAATAGTTTGTTTAGTAGCATCAAAATCATGAAAACCAAGAGGTTTAGTCCTGATCCAGTTGAGGAGATCCTCCATTAGGCCTATTAGTTTGTAATGTTACTCTACTCAAGAATTCTCTTTCATGGATTTGAACCAAGAAAAGTTCACAAAATCAAGATAACATGGATCATAATACCAACTAATATAATATCTGAACCTATCACTACTACCATCTCTAGAGAACAAATGAACTCAAAGTATATAGTGATCGGATAAAGCAAAAACCAATTGAGTGATTGTTGCATTTTGAAAAGATGATAATTCCTATAGTTTGGATAGTAATTGATCTAGATATTACCAATTGAGTTATATTCCTTTTTAGTTATGACAAAAACTAAATATATATATATATATAGAAATCTATATTCCTTATTTCATTCATAACTACAATTTAAGATAAGTCAATTCTATTTTTTTCCATGGGTAAAGACCCCCTTTCTTATATGAGTAATACATGATGGTGTTGATTTAGGAACCTATGATTGAATCTATTCCTCTGGGAGAAAAGTCCCACAAATCACAACATAGTTTCACTCAAAATCGTGCCACACACTTGAAAAGGCTATCATGGGGAAATAAGAGTGATTCTATGGGGTAATATTAACAGTAATATATTGATCAATTTCTACCACCAGTTTCATATAAAATAATTTTTCTCAAAAAAATTGTTGATTGCATGATTCACCTTTCATGAATTCTAATAGACCCATTCTAAAAAAATCATAAAATAACTTATGTTTGGTTCCATCACCACAACAAGAGATACCTTATCAGTTGACAACTATTTGGATAAACAAAATCAATTTTCAATCAAGCATCAATACCTTGAGAATTATAAATTATGATATTAATAATTGGAATAGAAGGCCTATGGTTCTACCTGCTGGCATTGCGTAACACATAGTAATAGATTTAGATCTTGACATTCCCTGATAGAAATGGTACCTTCTACACATTCTAAATAGAGGGGATATAATAGTAGAATAGTGAAATAACTCTTTATCCTGCACAATTGATGCTTTCCTAAATTTATCTGACATGTGAATAGGAAAGAAATCAGATGGCTCAGGATCTCGAGAAATGGTGCTTTTAGAGAAGACCAAGAAAAGAAAACTTATTTGTAGTGAAGTTCTGAGACACTAAGTTTAGATGACAAGGCTCATACCCAATGAAAATGGGAGAAAGAAATAACATTGGTTTAAAAGTAATTAAATCCACCCATGAGCTATATGATAATGGAGAGGAATAAATATGTGGTGGTACAAAACCTTGAATTGAGTGGGAAAGATATTGTAGAGTCATAACCCTAACATGAAATGAATTTAGATATGGATTGGATAAGATAGTTGGGTCTTAGGTCATCAAATATGATGAATCACATGTAGTTTATAACCATATTCTATGATTTATTTATTCTCTTAATGGGTATTATAGTTCACCAATTTCTTATAGATGTCAAAAATTTATCTCATGTATTATTAAAGGCTCTATCAGAAATGAGGCCATGCTATCTATTTTTTAAATAATGTGTTTGTATTTCTATTTTAAATTTTTATGTTACGTACATAATTTCCCAACTTCACTAGTCCACATGATACAATGGATTGGATTTTTCGTAATTTTATTTAATTAATCACATTATAAAGTGTATAAAATATATAGGTCTTCATACTTTCCTTTTTACTTTTATAAATTTTTCATAAAAGTAACGATCATAATTCTATTATAATATATCATCCTTCATACATGGGTATCATGAAATAATACTATTTATTTGTGTATCAATCTAATATTGATGCAAGAATATTATCATTTGTTTATATATTTACATAACTATGGTTACAATATTTCTTGATTTTTTATTCTTCTTAAGATATCTATATACATAGGATCTATACATCCTGAAGATTTAAATCTCATATTACAAGTTCAAATTTTTTTTAATGAATCCATATAAGATTTACGTAGCACATGAATAGTTTTGGGGTATCCTGTTCATTATTATGAGATAATGAAGTCTTAGAAAAACATAGCACAAAAGTATAAAACCATTACATTAAACTTTATAACATTGGACTTTTGGGTTTTTCACTCTCACACACATTCTCTGTACATCCATTTATCATTTATTTTGTTAATAAAAAAAGATCAAAAGGGTGGAATTTATAGAGAAAACTTCTTCATATCAACACTATATGTTTACTACCTCTCTTATTCTGTGTGCACTAAAATAGATTGTGGTCTTCATTTGAAAAGATTAATAAATATTAGCCTCATATTTTTGAACGTATCTTCTTTCACAATGTATGGAAGAAAATCAATTTTTCTTTACTATAAATGGTTTTAATGATATGAAACTATAATTTTCATCTAGAGAAAACTATCAGTGCATAATGAATCAAATTTTAATAATTATATTTTATTTATTCAACGAATTTCGTGAAATAAATTATCAAGGAATTATTTTTATGATTCTTGATAATATAATTATCCCATAGGTTCATCCACTCCATAATCACGATATAAATTTGTTAACCAGAGCTTCAACCATGATAAACCTAAGGAATTAGAACCCTTTTCTATGTCTGGAGGTAAAAGGTGAAATGTGACTTGATTATGTGACCCTGATATAATGGAACATAAAACCATTATTCTTTATGTAACTTTATAAATGTAAGTATAATGATCTGTGTTTCTAAATATAAAAATGGATATAAAACGCTCTCAATTTTTCTTAATACTGAAAGGCACACTCTAGAATTGAAAAATGAGAGTAATGCGATCCACTCAAAAACCCATTCATCTCTATTATACATTATAGCCCCATGGAATGGTCTCTGGATCCTGCATGTTCCCCCATGTCTGCAAACCTACTTACATCTACAAGCTCCCATTTCCAAAAAATTTATTCCAGTTGGATCACCCATGTGGTAGACGTGTCTTCTCAACATGTGGTATTGAGCTAATTTTTATATGAAATGGTTGGAATATTTTTTATAACACATAGAAAAAATATATAAGTTAAATATTTCACATGGGAATTCCAATTATAAATTCCAAGACACAATGAACACTTTAATTCACATTTTCAAACACAGAATTCAAATATTCTTCAAATATTCATAAAATCATCTCAACATCTCATATTTCATAAATATAATGGTGGATACTAAAAAATCATCAAAATATCTTCTATAAATGCAGTAAAAAATGTCAATTATCTTAACACATTTGTATCATGTCTTATCACTTAATATGAACTATGACATCTTAACATTAAAATATAGTGAATTTTTATCATTACAATGTATTGAAAAAAATTAAAACATTATAACCACCAAAATCCATTGGTTTTTTCAGTATCCTCTTTTTTATTTTATATCAATACCCATTTCATTTATAAATTCAATGTGATATTCTATATGTTTTTAATAATAAAGGAATATTTTTAAATTTCAAAGGACTTTCACATCTTCATTATTAAATTATTTAGAACAAAATATTTACCTATTTTAAACCTCCTAGATTGATTGGTTTAAGAGAAGGATGTAATCACTATAATATCTATAATGAGCTAAAATTAACCAAAACTAATTTTTCATGAGTCATGGTAAATATATAAAATAACATCTATAAATTCTAAAATAAAAATATCATTAAAATTTTAGTATTTCATTTTAACACTAAAATATTAATTCAAGGGTCCTTCAAATTATTTTAAACAAATAACTTCCTAACATATTAATAAAAACACTAAAAGCATTCAAGTGTAAAAAATTTACTTCCCATTTTCTAAATTTTATTTCAATTATTCATCAGGTAATAAATATCTACATTTGGGGTTGATTTTTCATCATATAGATAGGGAAATGTGGTCAACACACATCAGAAATAAAAATATTTAATCTTGATAAATTTATCATGTAGAATTATCAGATACCTCCCTTAATATTACATTAGTTATTCATGAGATTTATACTAAGATATGGATGTCTTGTAACTTTTCTTCTTCACTCCCCCCTCAAAATATAAATTTTATAATTATTCATCATGATTTTATTGAATCAGGAATAACCACTAGGATTATTTTTATATTAATGTATGTTTCGTAAAGAGGAATCATGAGTCCAATAATACTACAAAATTGATAAATTTAAACATATAATAAGTTCAATGATTTTATCAAATTTTGGTCTCTCCTTAAATATATGATTTACCTTCAATTACTTACACAAAAAATAACACAATATATAATGAGAACATAGAGGTAGTTTAATAATCTGTTCTTAGATAAATAAGTGTAAGAGTTGTTTATCAATCAAGATATGTTTTTAGATGTAGTATCCTTCTTTACACTCCCTATTAAATAGCTATTGGTTTTTTTTCTCACTCTATATCACTAGCATCATCAAATAGTTCTATCCATAATATTATGAAATGTTTATGAATAATCAATGTATTCATTTTCAATAGATTTATTTTTTTTCAAAAAAATAAAACAAAAATTCATATGTTCTTTCCCTCTTTCCTACAAGAATTCATATTTTCCAAGAATATATGTTTATAATTTTTAGTAGAATTTCAAGACATATTACACTATTAAAATGGATATTTTACATTCATCAAGATACCATTTTTAGGAAACATAGAGGATTCTTCAGGAGAAATATCTTTCACTTTGTGAATATTATTATATCAGTTCTAGATTTATTCTTTCTTTGAATACAGATCAGTTATATTAGTTTTTATATTCATGGCCAATTCATAATGTGCCATGGTGTGATATTTCCTACCATATTAGAAGAATGAATTATTTAGTGTGACACTACTCACATAATTTTTTAAAATATTATTTGGATATATTTTTTCAGGATTCTTATTTTTTTGGTCATAACCCATGGATGACTAGTCAATTAATTTTTGTATTTTAATCCCTTTTTTAGTGGTCTTATTTTCACATCATCAGATTATTTGTTAATGTTTTTTACATAACAACAATCATCAAAATATTGACCAATAATATTATAGTACTCATAAATATCATCAAGGTATTGAAATATATTTTTAATAGAAAATTTAATTTTCTAAGCCCATAGGATCTATGGTGTATTATTCAATTTACTTTATTTTTTCTCACTAAAAATATAATTATTATGTAATTATCAAATAATGTAAAATTGTACCAATAGTATATCTATTTATTACTAGACATCAAAAATTAAAAATAGTAGAAAAAATATCTATTTCTTCTTTTCTGACTCACTTTAACTTGTTTGACACCATGATAATGTTTTGAAACACAAATATTATTTTTTTTCTTTTAAGTAATAATAATTCTTACACTTAATAAAATCCATATTTGTTGATTTAATGGATTTGTTAGAATTTTATTTCAACTATGTTTGTTCCAATTTAAATGATTAATATTCATTATAAATAAAATCAGCATTAGTAAGCATATATTTATGATGAAAAATTGAAACATTTTATAATGATACTAAAATAGATTTCCCATTAGATAATATCAAGATATTCATTCTACTTGGTTTATTATTTTTAGAAATTGGCCCCTTATTATATGAATTCTCAAAAAAACTTCTTCACTAAGCATCTTGAAATGTCCCAACTTGTGTCTCTTCCTGATTTCGTTATTTTACTACTAATTCAGGGAATTTTATGTAAAGATTATTATTCTTGTCCTCAAATGATTTCATGATTTGTTCCCACAAAATAAATATGTTCTAAATCTTATCTTCTAGGACCTAATTTGTCTTTAGTAAAATATTATCAAGCTCCATAGATCATACATCTTTAACCTAGATTCAAACATCATTGACATTCGTAGTTTTATTATGTATATATTACTATACATGGATAAATTCTATAAAAATAATTTCAATCACATTATTCTAATAAAAAATAAAATGAAATTATTATTTAATTAAAGAAATTATTTCTATAGTAAGTAATAAAAAAATGTATTTTTCATCTTCAACTTTGGAGAATCCATATTTGTATTAAATTAAAGTCTCATTAACTTTATCATGTTATAAGAGATTGTTTCATTTATATTCATTATTGTATAATTATTCTTCTATTAAATCTAATTCATCTTCCAATTGTGGGTTTTTATAAAGAAGTTTTTTAAAATCATAACTACACAATTAATCACTTATTGATTAATACTATTAAAATTTCTGTGTATTTGAAAAGAAAACAAAGATTTATCACAATATGAACTAGATTCATTTTAATTATAAAAAATTTATTTAACTAAAAAATTAACAATCTTGGTGCTTTTAGTTAGAAGTTGCTTTTACTTAATATTTGAGTTCTTATAAAACATTTCTACCCTTTTATTCCTATTTTATGATTCTTAACTGAATCTGACACAATTATTTATTCCCAGAAAAGAAGCGGTATCTTTCAACCAAATTAGTTTTCAGCCTCTTAAAGAAATATTCAATTTAAATATTTATAATACAAACAACATGAAAAGTAATGTAGATCCAAATATATAGGAGCATTCAATCCAATTTCAATTAAAGATACCATTGGATCATGCAGTCACAGTAAAGGGAGGAGTGAATCTTATGTGATACAACTTTCTGAATTTTTTCTCCTATTTTTATCTATTTTAATTAAATAATAAATCAACTAATAATATATGTGGATCATGTACATTCATAATCATTTTTATACCACATTTATTACATAAAGTAAAAAACACATAAAAATTATTTTTAAATGATTTCGTCAAAATTAAAATCGCTAAATAGAAATTTTGTTCCCATCAAATCAAGATTCTATATTATATATAGATGGTTACATCCTCAAATAATCATGTTATTTTAAGAAATTATACCCAAACGGTTTCCCCTATAAGTTCTCAATAGAAATTCAAATTCCCTGCCTATATAGGAGATTAAAAATTATTCCTATTATGTATTATCCCACTCTATAATCCAACTAAATATATAAACATATCATAAAAGTATGTAATACTAGTGATCAATAATTATGTCGGCTTCTGATAGATTTTTCACTTCATTGAGACAAAATCCCCCTAAAAACAAATAGTTTCTCCTAATTTATTTGTGTTCTCTATCAAGCACATTGGAACATGAATATCAACTACTTGATCATGCTAAATGTCCACTGATATTCAAATAATCTAGACATATGTCATAACACTAATTAATCATGTATGAATGACTTCTAAAACAATACCCTACTTTAGAATCATACTTTACTGTACACTATTGATTCAAAGTATATTTCATTTTCTTCTAAAAAATATCACACATATAAGATAAAATTCATAAAATTCTAAATTATTCATCACTATAAATTTTATAAAAATTAAATAAGACTAAAAATATTATCAAGAATATATTATTTTATATTTAAATAGTTTTTAATAATTCTACAACACTTACAATTACTTGCATTCCTTATCACTTGTTTTAATCTTACTCATTAAAGTCACACACAATAATAATTTTATTATATAACAACTGCATTCAAAAACGTTATCCTGAAATGATACTTCCACTTTACATAAATCAATGATATTGAATAATTTATTTAATTACATGAATGTAACACAACATATTTCTAGAAGTATAGTTACATGTTTTCTCTACTATTTCTTCTTCGTATTCTTCATGTATTTCTTTATTTAGGTTATGTATATCATTTAGATTTGAAACTCATGGAAAGAAATTATATTTTTTTCATGAAACTAATTCAAATTTAAGTGTGAAAATAAAATGTTTTCAAAACCAAGTTAATCCTTATGAAATCATGAAGGCTTAGAAAAACATATCATGAATGTATTGAATAATTAAAATAAAATAGAGAAATTTTGAGTCTCCATTTTTTTATATTTCACACATTATATCTATAATCATATTTCTATTTTATCTAATTTGAAACAAATGGTGATTACTATAGGTATTTAAAGACAAAAAATCACCACCTCATCACCCAAAGCACTTCAACTCTCTCCACATTTGTTTATTGACTTATCTTTCGTACTTCACTAATGATGTTTAATAAATCATATTATTCTCTTAAAAAATGTATTTTAATTCATAATTTTTAGATTCAACTCAACTCACCATAATAATTCATGCCGTTAATAATATGTTTCCATGATTTTCCTATGAAGAAAATGATTCATACACAATAACACTCATTACAATCATTTTATTTGAGTTATTCAGGGATTTTATTAATAAAAATGATTAATTAATTGATTTTATACTTATATAGAATCTCATGATCTCGTAGGTTTTTTGAAATCAAATTCAAAGGCTCAATTTTTTAACCAGATCATTAACTATGATGAACCTAATGAACATGAACCAGTTACTAAGACTGGAGGTAGAAGATGATTAGGGCCTTAATTGGATGGCCTCGATACAATATATTGAATGACATCAATAATAATGTATAATTTTAAATGAAAGTGTTTTTATTTACATTTCTAAACCCCTCATAAAATATAACTCTTTCTTTATTCCACTTATTAAATAATGGAAAACCATGCACTTTGTAGATGAGGGTAATGAGGTCCAATCACATCCTCTTTATCCTTGACATCACCCATAAGCCTCGTAGTGTGACAACTTACTCCTACAGTTTCCCTCATGTGAACACACCCACCTTCTTTTAAAGAATACCACCTACATTAATGTAATATGATATGGACATCCCATATGGTATAGGTATCCTCCCATGTTTATGTGATTGACCTGTTATCTTAGATTTACTAATTAGATTATTTTTTAAAAAAATTACAATGATATTTAAGTGAAATATTCTAAATGTGAATAGAATATATAAATTTCTATCTATAATCTATAATTCCACATTTTAAAAAATTTAATTAAAATCATCTCTACATCTCACATTTCTTTAATTATAATGACGTTTAATAAACAACATTATCCAAAGATATTATTCAAAATAAGTAAACCATGTGTATTGTCATAATATATTTTAAAAATTATTAGTCACCATGAAAAATATACAGTCATCGCATTTTAAAACATTAACTTTTAAACATCACAAAATCTTGACTAAAATTTCAACTTCAACAAAACCACAATAAACCACATGTTTTTTTTCAATCTCTCCCTTATATTTTTTTCCTTAAATATCCATTAAAATTTTATATAAAATGATATATTATAACCCCTTTAAAAAATAAATTAAAATCCATAAATATGCTATGATTTTTACATCACCATAATAAAATTTTTATGAAAAAAAAAATTCTCTTATTTTTATACTTACAACCAGATTCTATTGAGAGAAGTATGGAAACACTATAGTTATATAAATGATATAAAATTTAATAAATATAAGTCTATATGAGCCACATTCTGTGTATAATGGATGTGTGATCGATTAGCAAATCAATATTGATAATAAAATTTTAGCATGAGATACGAAAAACGAATCCATATTTCAGGGTTTTTTAAAATGAATTCAACTAATATCATACATAAATATAAGAAAAAATATTTAAAATTTTTTTGTGTAAATATATTTACTTTCATATTTTTCAAATCATGTTTCCTTTTTGTCATAATGTAATCAATATCTCATTCTATGGTTGATCATTCGTCATAGATATATGAAAATTTGATCGTAAAGCCTCGATGATGAAGTGATTAAATTTCTAAAATTTTATATTATTTTATTATCATATACATCCCATAATATTACTTCAGATATTCCTAAGATATAAAATGATATATGGATATTATGTGGTTGTTATTATATGATCCACCTCAATCAAATAAATGAAACATTATTCATCTTGATTTTTATTTCCTCAACACTATAAAATGAATATATATTGATATTAATTCAAGTGTTACACATATAAAATATGATTCAAATAATACTATAGATAGAATTTTTTAGAAATAATATTTTTACAACACTTTCGATATTTCTGTATCAACCTGAGTACATGGTTCTGTTCAATTTCATATAAAAAATATATACCTAACAATAAGATTGTTCATCAATTATCCTTAGTTAGAAAAATAGAGTTAAGAGTGTATTCTCAACCTAGATACCATATTATATGGAGTGTGCTTCTTCACACTTGCTAGAAAAGAAATCTCACTTATAAAAGCATGGTATATTTTTTTAGACACTTAATAATTTTCTAGAGATATGATCAAACATTGTATATGAACTAAAAAATTATTAATTATTTATATATAATCCTTTTCAAATTAATATTCTTTAGAACAATAATTAATAAGTATTTTACATTTCATCTTTGTGAATTCATTTAACCAGAAAAACATGTCATGAGTTTTTAGTATACTACATTACAAAATTCAAACATATTTTGGTAATTTATCAGGTTTAATTTTGATGAATCATTTATATTCATCAAAATACATGTATTTACCCAAATATTTTTTATTGTTTCTTTTTTTTGGATTCATAACTTCTTTGATTGAATCCCACTTCCTTTAGTTCTAATGTTTAGGGCCGAATCACAACGGTCCATTGTGATCCATTTCCTACAACAATAGAATCAACTATTTGTTTTCATAAAACCCTTAAAATAATTATTTACTAATGTCTTGAGAGTTTTTCTCAACATTATAATTATTTTACTGATTTATTAAGGATGAATTTATTGTCTTTTGTTACCCACCTCACATTTTTAGAGTCCTATCTTTATATAATCAGATGATTTTTGTAATATTGGCAGAGACAATAACTCTTCATAATAGGGAATTTTTTTTTGTCGTACTCATAGAAATAATTAATTTATTAAAATATATTATTTTATGTATAATTACTTTACATCAATTCGGCATCTTTGGTATAGGTATTGTCTTTTCTTCGAATTCCCTCACCCTAAATTTAGGCCATATTCAATTAACTTATAATAAATATTAATAAAAAAATATAAATATTAACTCATAAACATTCTACAATTGTAACTGTATGAAAAAAATTATTTATTTCGTTTTCTATGATGTATTGTGACAATTTTGAGACCTTTCATATTTTCTAAATATTATTTATTATTTTGTGTTTTTGTGGGGGAATAAGAATTCCTATATTTCATCACATCCATATATAAATATATAGATGATTAATAATTATTTCTTGTCACCAACTTATGTAAAAAAAATTAGTTCCAATCTTTAATAGTAAAAAAAATTAGTAATCATTAAATATGTGGTAAAATTGTATAATTTTTCAACTAGAACAAAATATATTTATCCTGAGAAAATCTCGTTCTCTGCATGCCACTAATATTTGATTTTTAGAAAAATCATACCCAATCATATGTATTGTTAGATGAAAATCATATATCATTATGCCGATAAGTCTTAGTTTGTGAATATTACTATTTTCATAGCTTAATTATAATTCCGGCCATTTTATATTGATATCCGTATATTGATATTTAAAATATTTTAAATCATCATCCCACGAAATCATCATTTTCTAATTCTTATCTTCTTATTATATATTTTTCTTCATTAACAAATTATAATGATCCTTAATTATTTTTTATTTAACCCCAATTTCTGTATAATAAATATATGTAGATGTACTATGTATAATTTCTTGTGCAAGATCTACTTCATTAATAACCATTTAATCCATATAATTATCAGAAATTTTCTTTTGAAATTCTTCTTGAATAAAATAATGTTTTTTATTAAAAAGGGAAAATTAATTTTATTTTGATATTTAAGACATGGAAACTCTTTATTTATATAAAATTAGAGTCTTTTCATTGGATCTATCATGTTTTATGAGACTTTTATAGTTGTTCAAGACATGCATTGTAAATTCCTCTTCCATTTGACATACCTCTACTTTTATTTCTTATTTTTCATAAATAATTTACCTAGAATCCCTAACTACACATTTAACCACCTATTTTAGGAAATTCCTAAAATTATCTCTTAATTCATAATTGAACTTATCCTATTCAAAACATGAACTAGATTCATCAAAATAACAATTAAATCTTTTCACTGAACAATTACCACTAAGACTGAATTCATCATTTATACACCTAGGTGTTTATAATATAAATAATTTTATTATTATTTAGTAATCTTCAAATATGAATCTTTTCCATTATATAAATATTATGTTATATTTTAATCAAATTGGAAATATATTTATGGAACTATTTTCCAATAATAAGTTTTATAATTTTAATTTACAAATTTGAGAAATTTAATTCTTTAAAATGAATTTCTTTTTTTAACTCATCATAAAAAAATATTAGAATTAAAATTTGATAATTTTATGAAATGTTTTGTTTTCAATGATAGTGAAAAATACATATTTTTAATGAAAAATATATTTACTTTGTAATTATTTGAATATTAAAATTTTATTTAGGATTAGTTTTCAAATTTAATTAGTTAAATTTGATTAAAAATATAAAATTTTTTGTATTTTTAATGAATTTTATTCATGAATTTTATATAAAAAATATTTTTATACTAAATATAATATTTCTGAAAAAACAATTCAATATGTTTTTCATTTTTAATATTAAATTAAAAATTTCTTATTCTGTGAATAATATCCTGAAAAATTGAAATATATATTTTGAATCATTACGAAAAAATTTAGTAAATGGTATCGTGTTTTTTGGAAATTATGAACAGTAATGTTAATGATTTGTGTTATTCTTGTAACGGTTGAATCATGTAATTATGGTTAAAAATAAAATGGCAAGGACAAAAAATGAGTCTAACACTTATCTAAATATTATTTTATTACTGTAAATCATCTATATTCATCGCAAAGTTGAATATATGGCATTTTCCATTTTTCTATGATTTATACCCTTTATATTATTTTATATAGAAAAATGTAGAATTTTTTATTCTATTTGTTTTTTATATTTTAATTTTTTAAAAGTTAAAAACATATGATATGATTTGTTATAAATATAATTTTTAAATATAAATAATTTTTTTCATCCTGGTAATTTATTTATATTTGTTAGTGGTGATAAAATTACCATAAATTCTTATAAAATACTATCACAGTTCTTGTGTAAGAAATAAAAAAAATATTTTAAAATTCCAAAAAATAATATTATTTTATGAATTTATTATGTTACATGATATTTTAGAAACAAATTACATATTATGGAGAAGTGTATTTCATGAAATAAAATTCTATAATTGTCAGGTATTTTTAAAAGTCAAATTAAATTAATAGTTCTAAAATTAACCTTAATGTAATTATATAAAAAATACTATTTTATTAAATCATTTAAAATACGTAAAATTATTTTTATGATAATTTTTCATGATATGGTAATAAATATCCACCATGATTTATTAATGCCACAATTTAATTTTAATAGTAATAATATTGAACCACGTTGAGTAAAAAAATTATTTTCACGATAATTATCAAAAAGGGTAAGAGTAGATTAAATAATGATAAGGGTAAAAAATTAATCCATACTAATAAAAAATTTATTATATGAATGGATATAAAATAAAACTCAAATTATATTTGGATCTTATCAAATTGGTGTCATTTGGAAAACAAAACAAAATTACATTAATTTATCATTTTAAAAAATTCATATCGTGACCCTTTCATCTCTTATAATAAGGAAAATATTATTATAATTTAATCACACATACATACCATTTTTGTTTATAAAGTCCTAAAAAAATTACCTTATTATAATCTCTACCCACAAACTAGAGGTCTTATTTTTTGTAGAAAAACAACCATAGAAATAATAATGAGTAAATAAAAGGGATGTTTCCAAAGAATATGTTTAATTTTTAAATAAATGTTTTAGTTTAATTTCCACATCCTTAAGATATACTTCCAATATGATGAAATAATAACACCAAAATCTTCAATATGTAGAGATTTTATTATGTTAATGTAATAACCAATATCAATATCCTCCTCTATCAAAATGGGAAAGGAAACCATCATTTGTGTGTTTGGTAGACTACAACCATGCTAAATGATGTAATTTATTTTCCATCAAAAAATTTTATGGTTTATTTTAATTATGGATTTAATTTATATTTATTATTTTAATTTTTTTATTCATTATTTATAATTATTAAATAATTTATTTTCATATATTTCAGTTTATTAAAATAATAAAGTCGTTCGTACAATGTGTTTAATTTTTCATCATTACATCACATTATTGATATATAAAAGTATACATAAATATATAATATGATATTTAATATATTATTAGTATTTTGGAAAATGAAATTATTCTTACCTTAATTTAATAATGATCATTGAAAAATGGAGACATCACTCATGCGCACATAGAATCTATCCTCTCAGTGAATGTAATACAGTTAATTTTTGATAATTATCATTCATGATTGATTTAAAAATTATAATTGACATACAAAAATGGTAAGAATAAAATGGTAATTATTTTAAAGATAATGGGACACTGAATTATTTGATCTTAGTAAACCTATAATGTTCATTTCGGATTTATTAACCAAATACCATCGAAACATCTAACAAGAACTTAATTGAATAAATTGTTGTATATAATATAATAAATAGTTAAATAAAAGGAATAATAAACATGAAATTTTTTGTAAATATTATAAATAATAGACATAATTTTGTTATTATATATTATAAAGATCATGCATGAAGAGTCAGACTCAAGGTAATGGAATTTCTTTTTAAGGGAATCTTTTAAAGTATCTATTTCATTTATTTTTCACCTATTTCTATATTTTTTAAAAGAATTTATTTTACGAAATTATTTTTATGGAAATAAATTAACTATATAGTATATTTTATGTCTCATTTAATTTATTAAAATTTATTTAACAAAGAGTACATTGATTTATTTTATACATATGTTTTTTTGACAAAAATATAAAATGAATGATCTATTTTTACTTATATAGTGACAACATGATTTACCGTCATTGTAACTGTTGAATTGTTTTTGGATTCCATTATAATATTTCATGGTTTCTCCCTAGAAAAAAAACTAACTCCTTTTGTTCAATTTAATTTAATATCGTTTTTAAAATGGAATTGATATTTTAGTATCTGCAAATGATTTCTTATGGGTGGAAATGAAACATTAATGACTTTTATGATCATGTAATGGTTCATGGGAATTGTTATCACAAAATGTGGGTCTATTTGAAACTAAGTACTAATGGTTATTTTATAAACCTTATATGTGTGTGCTTATGATAAACCTCCAATTTATTGGTTATGGATATCGACTGTATTGGTTATTTTATACATGAGTGATTTTAAGATGGCTGTGGTAATTTTATACCAATATACTGATGGGATTAATTTATGATTGATATGTTATTTAAAAAATTGTTATGATTTCACATGGTAGGTTAATGATATTTTTAAGAGTGAAATGCATAATGTTTCATTGAAAATGTTTTCATGATTATTTAAATTTGAAAATAATCCTTTATGAGTTTTATGATTTTTTAAACCATTTCATTTGTAAATTTATATAATGTTATTTTTCAATAAATGGTGATTTGATGGATAAGATAATGTTTTTTAGAACATTATTTATTTTGATAAATTAATGTTTTTATAATTATTTTTATACTAACAAGTTTCTTATATTCTTCTCATGTACTTTAACAAAAAAAAATTCTCAGGTCATGTTTTAAAAGGTTTTTCATTTTGTATTAAGGATTTGTGGGGATAAGAATAACGTCAAAATGGAAATTGTGAATATATTCCATGAAAAGAAAAGAAAAATTATCTTAAAAAATGTTTTTTTATGGGAAAAATTGATATTTATTGGATGATTCTTTATTGATATTTATTATTTATGTGTGTAAGAGTGTCAAACTAATTATCTATAGCTCTATAACAAAAATATCCTTGAAAATTATCAAAAGTGGATTTTTTACTCAAAATAAATATTATCTAATGATTTATGGTTATAAATTTTTGTAGTTGGGATCAGAAGAAATGTTTATAAAACATTATAGATTAGGATAATATTATTTTTAATCACTAAAAGAATTATAATTTATCATTAAGGTATAACGGTATATCATTTTCGAATTACTATATTGATTCTTCTAAGAAATGATTATTTAGAATGGATTTATGAGGATAAAATTGAGAAGATATATTAAATAGGATCAAAGAAAACAATATCCCACCAAATCATCAACTCGTAATGGTTGGAATTACAATAGTTAAATTCGATTTTAGTGATGGATTGGTTGATACATGTTATAAATGGTGGTGGTAACTAATCTTGGGTAGATCTGGATATACCATTTAAGAAGAAGTTATTAGTGGATGATTTTATCAAACCACCCCTTCTGTATTAAGTAGATTTTCTCGACCAGTGATAGTTTAATAGTGGATTAAATCCTTATAAATAATATTCTATTACATAGTTTCTGATGATAATAATAAGAATATTCTTTTTACTATTTTGACGTTGAAGACAATTAATGGAAGAAAAGGTTTAAGAATTATGATAAAGTAACGAGAATGATAGCTTTGAATGTGAAGAGTTTAAGAATAGTTAACTAATGAACTATTTTAAAAAGGATATTTGAAAAAGGATATATAATAAATTCTTGATGTTGTGAGAAAATAATGAAGATTTTATGGTTTTGTAAAAGGAAAACATCACTTGTTTGGTAAGGAACATACCAAATTTGACACATGACCCGATAGTACTATTACGTAGTTTTACCAATGATTGAATCCACTATATAAAAGGCTATTAGATTCCCACAAATTAAAAAGTTTTGAGGATATTGTTTGGTATGATTATAATGAATGAGTAGAGTTATTTGATGATCATGTATTACATGAAAATAGGAAGAAGAAATGGTACAACTAGAAATTGAATGGAAAACAATCCTTCAAAGAAATATGATGGTAATAAAACCATGTGTTCTTTTTGTATAGGTGTGTTAAAAATCACTATGGGGAATTCATTATAAAATATGGGATGTGATTTTGATCTAGTCAGTGTAGGAATATGGCTTGTGAATATAAACAATATTATTTTGATGTTGGTAAACTAATTTTTATTAGAAGATAGTTATGTGTTTTAAATGTGATTAATTTTATCATTATGAAGATTGAAGTTTGAAGAATAGATCAACTGATGGGGAATAACAATACTCTAAGAATAAGTGGTTATTGAACTCTATTACAACTACTTAATAAAATTTCATGCTATCAAATTAAGTGGTAACATGTACAATAACTATTTATTCTTAAAATAAAAATGTATTGATTGATTTAGGGTCCATTAACTATATCATTTCTAAGATATTTTCTTATAAATTTATCTTTTATCCTCAATAAATTGAACCAGAACATTTTGTAAAAATCTCAGGAGGGATTATCTTGTAAAAAGGGAAGTATAAAAAACTACATATTGGGTTCTATATAAATACGTTACGTGAAACCCTTGTTGTATTTATTCTATTAGAGTTCGAAGTTACTTTTGGTCTGGATTGGACCATTAATTACCATGATATGACATATTGTAGAGATAATGGTTTTTTTAGAATATGATTATGTTTTAATACAATAATGAATTCATTCCTTAGATAAAAAATTTAAAAGCCAAAAAATTGTAAAAATACGCAAAGGGAATTTATATTGCTCATGTTGAAGATAAGGGAATATTTTAGATTAATGATGTTCCAGTTTATAAAAGAATACATGGATTTGTTTCCTGATGAGTTTCCATGTTTAATAGTAAACCATGATGTTTAATTTATAATTGAGTTTTTTTTTCATTTTAAGCCAATTTTAAACCCCTTTATTGAATGGCTTAATTAGTACTTATGGTATTTTAAAATTAGTATCAAGATATTATTCGTAAGGTTATTCTCTACCTACCACATCACCATGGGGTGAACCTATTTTTTTTTTTAAAAAGGATGATTATTCTATGAGTCTTTATATTAATTATAGAACATTGAAATACATTATAGTTTGGAGTAAGTATATATTTATTCATAAATATTTCATATTGGATCATATCTTGGGAGATCAATATTTTTTATTTTTAACTTAGTTTTGGGTACCCCCATCTAATGATAAGGGGTGTTACATCCCAAAACAACATTTTGGAATAGATATGAGCATTATGTATCTGGTATTATGACTGTTGAATTGAAAAAATAACAAATTGTATTTATGTATATTATGAATAGTGTCTTCCATGAATATTTCATTATATTTGATGTTTTTTATTGATGATATCTTAATTTTTTCAAAAATATATCTGCATCACAGATATTATTTAAGTATAGTTCAAAATACTGAAAAGGAAATGAATTTCTATGGAAAATGTTTTATATGTGAAATTTGGCTATAAAATATTTCATTCCATGGGAAATATGTAAATGAATAATGGAAAAATGATGATCCCACCTGAAGTAATGTGGTTGATGAATGGATAGGAACTAAAAATATTAATTGAATTTATTGTTTTATTTTGATTGAAAGTTATTAATAGTGGGTTTTCAAAAAAAAAATTCAGTTATATATACCTATAACTAATCTTATAAATAAATTCCTTTGGTTCAATTTCAAAAAATGATGTAATTATTGTTTTTTAAAAATTAAAACTATATTAGAGAAAAAAACATTTTTTCCATGACCTCCATATGTGGTGACATTTACATTTACAATGATGCTTATTTGATGGAAATTGGTTGTGTCTAGATATATATTGATCGTGTAATTTTTTAAGTTTCATAGTAACTAAAACCTTATTCTTTAAAGAATACAATAGATGATTTAGAATAAACCTTTATAGTTTTTGCTTAAAATATTTGGTGGTATTATTTATATATAACCTAGTGTGGAATATAAACTTGTCGAAAAATATTGATGTATATTTTTACTCAGAAATAGTTGAATGTGAGAAAAAAATATGATTGAAATTGATAGAGTATTAATATTTTACAACACTTTACTATTTGTAATATAAAACAAAGTATTAGATTCTATTAGTGGTAAAATTAATGTTGCATAAACCATTTTTCATTTGAAACATAATGCTTTGGTTAGTGATTTGAGTAGTTTTTGTCCTTCAAGTTGTGCATATAATAAGATACTCAATTTTTTCTGGTGTTTGTAAATTCATCATGGATTGAATGAATAAGTAATGAATTTATGGAGGATCATGCTTTATAGAAAATATAAATATTATTCTGAAGCCTATTTTTCTACTATTTAATTTTGATGAAGAAGGTTTTATCAGATTTAAAAATATATTTTATGTGCCTTTTGATTCCAAGTTAAAGAAAGAATTGTTGAGTGAAAAACATTGTTTACCATTTTCTATTCATCCTACAAGAACTATTATTATAGAGATATTCAATAGTATTATTTCTGGGGTATACTAATAAGATATGTTACTAACATTACTATGAAATATTTTACATTTCAATAAGTTAAAATAGAATGAAAATTAAGAAATAGAATGCTATAATATTTTCTAGAGGTAAATTGTATATATGAAAATATATCATTGGATTTCAAGGAATTATTTCTAAATAATTATTTAGGTAATCATTCAATTTGAGTTTTTCTTGATCAAAAAATTTACCCTGCATTTTTCCTACAAATTCAAGATACTATGTATTTAGACCAATGTTGTTGACTATATCTCTAAGCAATAGTCAGGTTATAAGAGCACTCAATATTGTATTTGATCATGATATATTATTATATACTAATTTTTATAAAGTGATTTAGAAGTCATAGGTTACTAAATCAAATATGAAAAGAACGTTTTAACCATCTGATGAACTCAAGAAGTGAAATAATTACACATTGGAAGACATGCTTCATGCTCTTTCAATGGATTATCAGGGAATCTAGTATAATCATATTTTATTATTTTACTTTTATTATATTGAATATTTTCAATATAGAATAATGATTGACAATTTGGAGTCATTATATGAAAATAGGAGTTGAACCCAAAATTTCTGGGATGAATTAGTTGGAGAGAAGTTCAAGTGACCATGGTTTGGGGAAGAAATTAATAGGAAAATATAAATGAATTCAAAATTAATGAGGAAGGTTCAGACTTGGTAGAAAAATTATCTGCATAACCATATAGAAGATCCATATTTTGAGGAATGTGATCATGTTATTATTATGAAAGATTCATGGAAAATTGTTGTGGATTTTCATAAAAAGGGGGATCATGGTTTGATGTTCATTGGTCCATATAAAAGTCTAAATAATGTTTGATCAATCAATTATCAAGTGTCTTTTCCTAAAAAATTTTAATTCATACATAAAATATTTCCTTTTTGGATGTTAATAAAATATGTGCCTAATTCATCTATGGTTTTGACCCCATAAGTAGTTCAGTTATAAGAGAAAACTTCTTTTTTTCATAATCATATCCATATTATTAACCATAAATAGTAAGATTTGTGGAATAATGTAACTCACCATGTTAAGCTATTTTTGGAAGAATGATGTGGTTGGGGAAACAACATGGGTGTTTGGAAATTATATGAGGGAAAGATGTCCTCACTTGTTTAATAAGTAAATAAAATTCTGAGGATAAAATTTATAGAAGGGGGAATAATGTAAAAATCCATGTGATGATTTAATATATCATATTTAGGTATTTTTCATCAATTTAGATGTTATATTCATTATAGAAATATTATGTATCGTTTAAATAAAAATTGAATTAGTTTTATTCAAATTTTTTAATATTAGGTTGTATTTAAAAGAATAATTTATAATTGTAGAATTTTAATTTGGAAAATTTAATTTGATTTAGTAATTCATAACAACAAAATTATTGTAGGATGTATTTTTTATAATTTTATGAACATCTTGATTTTTCATTGAATAAAGGAAATACTTATTTTTTATGAATAATGATTTTTTTTAATGTATTGAAAAATGTAAAATTGTATTTTCATTTAGTTTTAAAATTTATTTAGTTAGCTTTAAATAAAAATATTCAAATGATAGTATTTATAATGAATTTTATTAATTAATTTTCTGTAAAAAACATTTCATATTAAAAAATGAACTTTTATGAGAAAATTATTTTTTTTATGCATTGAATTTGAATCGTAAATTAAATAATACAAATTATTTTAATTGAATATTGAAAAATGGATTCCATATTTAGAATCAAGATTTTTAAAATTACTAAATTAGAGCCTTTTAATTTTTTATATTCTTAATAATTACCTTAGTCGTTTTGTTACCATGAAAAATAGAAAATCATGTAATTAATGTTAAAAATAAATTTTCTAGTAAAACAATGACCCTAATAGAAGAAATATTTTATATTATGATTAAATAAAATACATAATAATATAAATTTTTAATATATGTCACCTTATTTAAAATTTTCATTGATTTTGATAGTTTAATTTATTTTATATAATGAAAATTCAAAAATATCGTTCAATTTGATTCATTATATTGAAATTTATTAAATATGAACAAAAAGATGACATTTTTAGTAATAAGTATTCATATTAAATATATAAAATTTATTATCATCTATATAACTTATTTTTAATTATCTAGGAAATAATTATCTTAAATGCTTATGACACACTAGCACAGTTCTTGTGCAATGTGTAAGAAATCAATAAAAGGATATCAAAAGCCCTAAAAATGATTTATTTTTTATTTATTCTCATATGAAACATGGTTAAAAAAAATACATAATAGTGGTTTTTATGATTTTATTTTTAATTCCATTATTTTAATTTATTTTTATATGTCAATTTAAATGAATAATTCCAAAATTGGCATTAATATTATTTTTTAATAAATAATAATTTATAAATGATTTAATACTCCAAAAAAAATCCTATTTCTAGTCGAGTGTTTAATATATGGTTTAATATATAATATATGATCCATTTAGGGACCAATTTTTATTTTATTGTAAACGTATTGACTCTTATGGAGTAAAATCTTGTTATAACAAGAATTGCCAAAATCGATTAAAGTGGATTAAAAATTGAAAGGGAAATAATGTTATCCAAACATTTATAAATTTCATTTTATGTGATTTTTTAAATTTATTCCCATATTATATTAAAATTTTATCAATTTTCTATAATTTGGACATTAAATGTATTTATTCTATTTTAATATTTTATGAAATTCCTAGAGTTCCATTTCCATATCTTATAAAAGGTATCAAATTATTCACATTTCATCACACTTAAATAACATGTATGTTCATGAAATTACTAAATCAAATCCACTCCTATAATGTTTACCTTCATTATAGAGGATTTATTTTAGGTAAAATACAAATATTCATGGGATTATGGTGTTAAAAAAGACATTTTCTAGGGAAGATGTACAATTTTTAATAGAATTTGTTAGTTTTATCTCTTCAAATTGATCTTTTAAATATATTTAAAACATGATGAAATAATAAAATAACTATTATCCATGTGGTTATTTTTTTATCATATTTATTAAATAACCAATATCTATATCCTCCCCCATCAAAATGTGAAACAAAACTGTTATTCATTTGATTGGAGGACTTCTAGCATGTGATCCAATGTACTTAATCTTCCATATCCACCTTTTTTGATTAGTTTTAATGAATGATTTAATGTTTATATTTGATATTCATGAATTATTTATCATTCCTATGGATAAAAATATCTTTTATTTTCTTCACTATTCATTCTCTAAAAAAATGATTACTGTTGTTGTGTACACGCGGACTACAACCACCAGGAAGCAATGAGAGTCATTTTCTATTACCATGTCACATAGATGATATATATATATAAGTATAAATAATGATATACCATTCTATTTATGATATAATGATCATTTTAGAAAAAAATATACTAATCTTATATCTATACTCATCTTTGAAAATTTGAAATGTTACTCTTGTGTATATACGAACAATAATGTCGATTATTGTAGTATAGTTCATTTTTCATAATAAAATTTCAATATTGGCTTAAAAAGTATAATATTTGTTTTAAAATTAAAATTATTGATGTAAATTATTCTTGGGATAATAGAGTAATTAATTATTTGAACATTGTCAACATACCAAATCCATTTTGGATTTTTGAAACTAATATCATCAAAACATCTAACGTGAAATTAATTTATTATGAAATTGAATAAAACATTTTAATAAGTGAAATTTTTGTAATAATAAACTGGAAATGGTTAAAAATAAATAAATTAATTAATTTTCAAATTTTATTATTCATGATTATAAAGAACATATTTAATGATTCAGGCTCTAGTTAAGAAAATTTCTTTTAAAACTTGTCATATGAAGTTTCTATTTTAACTATTTTTCTTCCACATGTTTTTTAAATTATATTATTGTTTATTTTTATTAATATAAATGAATTAATGAATATATTTTATTTCACCTTTAAATTTTTATTAATTTTTTCAAAATTAAGTCTTTTTTAATAATTTATATAGAATATTTACACAAAAAGACAAAATGAATGTTCTATTATAATGTATACGATGACAATGAAATTTGACACTACCATAACCATTATATTATTTTTTGTACCCTTTATGAAATTTATTGGTTTCTTCAAAGAATAAACATCCATCCCTATGTTTTGATTTGGTTCAAAAATGGGGTTAAAATGGAATAGATATTTAAAACTCTTGAAGTGTTTTCTTATTGTTGAAAATAATATTTTTTGATTTTGATGATAATGTTATCGCCCTAATGCTTTTTTATGATGATTTTGGGTTTAAATTTAATCCAAGAATGTTTGGATACACTATGAAAAATTGGTTGATCATTGATAAACCCTTAATTAATTCTGTGTTGACGATGATGATCTTGGTTATTAATTATGTAAGTGTAATTGTAAGAGTGATTTGGAAATGTTGTCCTAAGATACCTACAAGATTAATTTATTATTTATTGGTTATTTATTGAAATATTTTAATATTACAAGTTAAGATAATGAGATTATGTTTTTTGTGTGAATGATATAACTTTCCTTTTAAAAATAAATCCATATTAAATCTAGATTTAAAATAAAAATTTATTACGTTCATGTTATAATTATGTTCTCTTATAAAATGTTTCATGAAAATATTTTTGTAGAGAAGGTTATTTCATTAGTAAAAAATGTTTTATTTGGATACCACTATTTATTTTGATAAAGGAATATTTTTATAGGTATTAATGGACTAATGAGTTCCTTACATTCTTTTTGTTTTCCTTACTAAGGATTTAATGATTTTCCCATGTATTAAAATGTTTTTTAATTTGGTTTTAAGGATGAGTAAGGAAAACAATGAGGTTAAGATGATACTTTTAAATATATTTCATGAAAATAAAGCATTTATTATCCTAAAAGTATTATAATATAACGACCCATACTTTACATACATTGTTAATACTTCAAAATTGAAGCACACTTATTACAACATATGACAAAACCACAAAGGACCGTATAGGTATAGTGTCTTTAGAAACTGGGAAACATAAACAACTGGTTCATAAATCTTCTACAGTGTCTCCCATTTATTTCATCATATATACGGTCCCTTTTATCATATTCTACTTAATATCCATCTTCCTGACCTGGGTAAAAGAAAACATAAAAGGGTGAGCTCAAATGCTCAGCAAGGCAAATAAAGGAAATAAAAATCATATCATATCTTTTTGAAAATCATAACCTGCAAAAGAGATCATAATATCTTAACATGGAACAAATCATAGGAGTGAAAATGAGATCCCCATAATCATAACATAAAACTTGAAACTTTGTGGCATGCACACATAATCATGGAAAATCATTTCTTGTTAGCCATGACTCATCGCCAAGACTATCTTAGTGGACAAAGTCCCTTTCTGAACCGAGTTCACTCCTCGTTTCAGTCCTGTATCACTGAACCGAAATAACCTCCCGTTCCAGCCATGTCTATCTCATGAGATATAAAATCTTTACCCAATGCATTGGAGGGAGATATAGGTCCCACCCATCTTATAATGAATCCTTTCTTATGTGTGCCACATAATCATAAAACATACATCATCGCATAACACATGAAACAAAAATGGGATTCTTGAAACATCATGACATCATAAATCAATTCATATAAGATAAAGGAATTCATAAAAATAATTCCATCACAACATGATCAAATCAATGTAATAATAGGGATAAAAACAGAACCCTTTATTATCTTAGATGGAAAATAATTTTGAAAATCACTTGAACTCCATTCTTGAGGAAAATATCCTTTCTTCTTCAAAAACATTTTTCCTTTCATAACATGTCATACAACTTTAAAATAAAAGATGTTGATTAAAAATAAACTTCAAAACTTGTAAAGGAAGCTTCATGGAAACAACGTTTTAAAAATCCATTCATGCCGTATAAGTTAAAAAAAACATTCTTCGTACTTTTGTCGGAAAAGTCAAAAAGTACCTCGTACGGAAAAACGACAAAAGATTCCTTTCATATTCTTTACTAAAAACTCCCCTAAGGGTAAAATTGGATTTAAACTATTGCAAGTGGATGGAAACAATATTTCATATTGAAGGAACATGGATGTGGATGATAAAATACACCCCAGTAAATACTTACGAATAAACAATCTCAGATAAAAATGAGATTGTGATATTTCCCTTACCTTAGGTCCAATTTGCTTTGTACGTGTCCGAAGCTCCTGTATAATGGTTTAAATAATGTTATTGACTTATTCCAGAATCATACATATTGATATGATATCATATATGTTCATATTCTTAGCTCCTTGATAGTAATATTTCATGGTTACGTGTTACTCGGGTCTTTATTGCCTTTTGTTCTTATGCGTGTTTTGCCGAATACATTCTTATTATTATCTTTAGGTTATAGATAATTCATTTCCAGAATGGTATTAGTGTATTATATACCATATTCATTCATTCAATTCATTTATATAATCATTATGAAATGAAGATCATGTAGAACGAGTCGCATCACATCGTGGAGACGGTATTCCGTACGTACGCACGAGTGATGATATCGTTCCTATGATCATGGAATTGTATTGGAGTATATATATATTATTTCAGTATCAATATTACTTCATAATAATCATATTTAGTTACTCATTACACCATTATAACCATCCTTGTAAGGTGATGGTGGAAAATAGATTACACCACGGCGTGGAGACGGTATTCCGTACGTACGCACGCGTGGTGATTTCATTTTTCCGTAGGATGGATAGAAGGTTAAATAGGGTTGTTTCATATTTATAATAACATATCAGTATGTAATTAATACTTATGTTATTACTCTATCATGAAACAACTAAAGAAGAAGAAGTTGAAGAAGAAAGAAATTGAAAAGATCGGTAATGGATGTTACCTCTTCTTTGGAACGCCTCTTTGAATCCTCCACTTAAGGAACTATGATTGGTCTTTGGAGAAGACCAGGACCTCTAGGATTATTCTAGGGAAGTGGAGAGGAGAAAATGGCAGGGGTTGGCCGAGCTTGAGTGCTCAATTTGGTGTGAGGAGGAGGGGGAGGAGGTTCCCTTTTATAAGGGAGGAGAGGGGCACCTTAGGAATATCTCAAAATATTATTTTATATTAAAGTCAAAATCGGTTTATAATGGTTCCAAATGGTCTTATTTCGAAGATAAAGTGGGGATGGGTCGAAATCCTATCAACCAATAGGATTTAGACAAGTTTAGGGTATTATTTTAACCTTATCAATTAGATTTAACTCTAAGTTAATTATTTTAACTTTTACCGTGTCTTTTTGTTTTCCTTCACTATATGGTGAATACACTTACTATAACATGCCAAACGAACCCCAAATTGTTTATTATTAATATATATATCCTTATCTAAGTCATTTGGCCGAACCGTAGATTTTTAGGAATAAAATAACAATTAATAATATAATATTTTATTTAAAAACTATTTTGTGTCAATTTTGACACTATTTGATATATGATTTTTGTGAAAGTCATAACAGAATTATATGTTCGAACCAAGTTGATTACATCAACACTAATATATCATAGTAACCTAGAAAATTATTGGAATTCATAAAAAGTCTCAAATTACATTTATTTTGGTGTTTATAACATCAATTATGTCAATATTTCATTAATAAGATAATTACTGCATCATCTTTGTGTCATAAATAAATTACATTATTTGATGTCTAAAAATTACAAATAAAAGATCATAATGTAGGAAATCTTTTTAGCTTTCTAATGAATATTTACAATTGAATTTATCTTATGTATAACCCCATATTAAAAATGATTTACTTATTAAACTTTGATTTTAACTATTTTAACCCTTCTTTAAATAAATTAATAATAAATGTCCTAATCTAACCCAAGTGGGCCTAAATGGTCATATTTTATTCCTAAGTTTGTTTTTGGTCGAATTACACTTGTCCAATAGAATTAGGACTTGTGTTAGGGTAATATTAATATCATATTTACCCTTAGTTACCCTATTTACTATTAACCGCGGTAAAAAAAGTAAAAAGTTACTATTCACCAAAAAAATTATTTTCATCTCATTGAACCACATTTTAGTCCTTGATATTAACCGTGTCTCTAGGATTTTTGAAATTCCATTCAAAGAAGCGGTAAAATTAAGTTTTATGCAAAATTCAGTTTTTTAACCTACCACTTAGCGGTTTCACTATTCATCAAAAATTGAAAGTTTTCAGAAAAATACCAAAATTTCACCCTAGGCTAATTTCGATATTCTGAGTCCAAAAATGAAGTCCATTTTGAAAAATAAAATTTATAAAATTTCAAAAAGTGGTTATTACTATTCATAACAGCTAGTTTTAATAGCATATGGTTGTTTAGTGAAACTCGGTATTGCGTACGACGCAAGCTATCGAGGAAGGTCGTGATTGCGTGTAAAGAAAGCCAAGCAAGTGTTGTGTAGAAAAAGATTCCTTTGATGATTTATATAACATAAAAGTATCGGGTGTTACATTCTACCCCCCTTAAAAAGAATTTCGCCCTCGAAATTCGTCACTTTGTTACAAACAGATGAGGATACTTCTCCCTCATCATATCCTCGAGCTCCCATGTAGCTTCTTCAAGTTGGTGGTTCCTCCATAAAACCTTCACTAAGCGAGTGGTCTTGTTTCGTAGGACATTTTCGCTACTATCCAGAATCTCTATAGGTTGTTCTTCATAAGAAAGATCTTGCTCCAGCGGTACAACTTCTGAGCTGAGTACATGTGAAGGATCTGGTATGTACTTTCTCAGGAGAGATACATGGAACACATCATGAACTTGAGAGAGATTCGGTGGAAGCGCCAATCGGTAAGCTACCTTCCCAACACGATCCAGTATTTCGAAAGGACTGATATATCTAGGGCTCAACTTCCCCTTCTTTCCAAATCTCATAACCCTCTTCCAGGGAGATATTCGTAAGAACACTTTATCACCCACTTCAAACTCTAGGTCTTTTCTTCGGTTGTCGACATAGCTTTTCTGTCGACTCTGAGCTGCTCTTATGTGTTGTTGAATAGATCTGACCTTTTCTGCCATTTCATCAACGAGATCAGGTCCTAATAGCTTTCTTTCCCCAACTTCATCCTAGCAAGTTGGAGTCCTGCATTTCTTTCCATAGAGATCTTCATAAGGAGCCATCTGAATACTGGAGTGAAAGCTATTATTATAAGAAAATTCCACCAAAGGTAGGTGTTGATCCCAACCTCCTTTGAAATCCATAGAGCAAGCTCTCAACATATCTTCTAGGGTTTGAATTGTTCTCTCAGATTGACCGTCTGTCTGGGGATGATAAGCAGTGCTGAAACTCAACTCTGTATCCAGAGTATGCTGAAGACTTCCCCAGAACTTCGAGGTAAATCTCGGATCCCGATCTGATATAATAGAAAGTGGTACTCCATGTAATCTTACCACTTTCTTTACATATATCCTGGCAAGCTGATCTAGGGAGAAATCCTCTCTAATAGGAATGAAGTGTGCAGACTTTGTGAGACGATCAACTATGACCCAGATAGCATTATTGCCTTTGGATGTTTTAGGAAGTCCTGTGACAAAGTCCATAGTGATGTTTTCCCATTTCCATTCGGGTATGGGTAGTGGTTGTAACATCCCCTTAGACTTCTGTCTCTCAGCTTTAACTTGTTGACAAACCAAGCATCGAGAGACATATTCAGCAACATCTCTTTTCATGTCATCCCACCAGAAGTACTCTTTCAGGTCCCTATACATCTTCGTGCTTCCAGGATGAATAGAGAATGAAGAACTATGAGCTTCATCCAGCAGCTCTTTCTTTAATTCGGGGATGGGAGGAACACAAACCCGATTCCTGAACTTTATTATCCCATCACAATCAAGGTTGAATTCAGGAACATTTCTCACCTTCTTTTTTAACTCGACATCTTCTTTCTGTGCCTCTTTAATCTTCACATGTATAGATGGTTGAACATTCATTTGAGAAAGATAAGATTTTTCCCCTTCCATTATAATTCCAAGATCCATCCTTTGTAAATCCATAAATATTGGATCTTTTGTGATCCTCATCATGGATAAACTAGCATGGTCTTGTCGACTTAATGCATCTGCCACCTTGTTTGCTTTCCCATGGTGGTAATGGATTGGGCAGTAATAATCCTTAATCAGCTCCAACCATCTTCTTTGACGCATATTCAACTCTTTTTGTGTGAAAATATACTTTAAACATTTATGATCAGTATAAATATCACACCTTTCACCATAAAGGTAATGCCTCCAAATCTTTAATGCAAATATTACCGCAGCCAACTCCAAATCATGTGTTGGGTAATTTTGCTCATGGATTTTCAACTGTCGTGAGGCATAAGCTATCACCATATCATTTTGCATAAGAACACACCCCAATCCCTTCTTGGATGCATCACTGTAGATCACAAACCTTTCTCCACTACAAGGCAGTGTGAGCACAGGTGCACTGGATAACCTTCCTTTCAACTCCTTGAAATTCTCTTCACATTCCTCTGTCCAGACAAACTTAACTCCTTTCCGAGTCAACTTGGTGAGTGGATTAGATAATCGTGAAAAATCTTTTACAAAACGTCGATAATATCCAGCCAAACCAAGAAAACTTCGGATCTCAGTTACTGTTGTTGGTCTTGACCATCTTTCGATAACCTCTGTTTTTGCTGGATCCACAGATATTCCCTCTTTTGAGATTATGTGACCCAAAAATGCAACTTTTTGAAGCCAAAATTAACACTTGGTAAATTTGGCATAAAGCTTCTCCTTTCTCAGGGTCTTCAATATAATTCTCAAGTGATCTTCATGTTCTTCCTTGCTCTTTGAATAGACAAGAATATCATCTATAAAGACTACCACAAATTGATCAAGATAGTCTCTAAAGACTCTATTCATTAGATCCATGAAGATAGCAGGGGCATTAGTAAGACCAAATGGCATCACTATAAATTCATAGTGTCCATACCTTGTACGGAAAGCCGTCTTTGGTATATCCTCCCTTTTGACCCTTAATTGATGATACCCTGAACGAAGATCAATCTTGGAAAAGTATTGAGCTCTGCGTAGTTGGTCAAATAAGTCATCAATGCGTGGGAGAGGATATTTGTTCTTGATAGTGATCTTGTTAAGTTCTCGATAATCAATGCAGAGTCTCATTGATCCATCTTTCTTCTTAACAAATAGAACAGGTGCTCCCCAAGGTGACGCACTAGGGCGTATGAATCCCTTATCAAGATTCTCTTGGAGTTGCTTCTTCAATTCATGCAACTCAATTGGGGCCATTCTATAAGGTGTCTTTGAAATAGGCAAAGCACCCGGTACGAGTTCTATTGAAAACTCAACTTCACGATTTGGTGGAAGACCTGGTAATTCCTCCGGAAAGACATCATCAAACTCCCTTACAATGGGCATATTCTTAATCGTGAGTTTCTCACCAACCATTTGAGATAAATAACCTTCATTTAGTGGAATCAAGACCCATAAGATGGAAGAAATTTCCACTGGAAGGTTATATTCATCCTTGCATCGATAGACGATCGTAGATTGATCTGGAATATGAAATGTGACTTCCCTTCTTTGGCAATCGATATGAGCTCCATGTAGAGAAAGCCAATCCATGCCAAGAATCACATCAAATTCCACTAAAGGAAGGATCACAAGATTTGCAGGAAGCACATTCCCACAAACTTCGATCGGAGAAGAATTATAAACTTTTGATGCGATTGATGTGCCATTAGGTGTTGTCACAGCTAACTCAACATCTAATTGTTGAGGTAATACGGTGATACCCTTAGAAAAGTCTTCAGAAATAAAAGAGTGGGTGGATCCAGAATCAAATAAAACATTTGCTACTTTAGAGTGGATGGTAAGTGTACCTTTCACCACATCGTTATCGTACTCCACATCGCTGATAGAAATTGCATGTGACATTCCTTTGTCTTTAGCATTAAGAGTTTGTTGACGTCGACCATCATCATCAACCCTTGGATTTGGGCATTGATTGGCATAATGCCCCATCTCCTTGCACTTGAAACATTGAAGTGTAGTAGGTTCATTCTGTGTATCCCTTCCTTTGTTTGCATCATTAGACATCTTCTTCCCATTATCACGGCATTCAAATGCCCGATGACCTTCCTTTCCACATTTAAAACATTTACTTGTCCCTATAAGACAACTCCCTCCATGTTTCTTTCCACACTTTGAGCATAATGGAAAGTTCATCTTCTTTTCAGTGTGCTCTTTAGAGTTTCCTTTGAATTCCATCTTCCTATTCTTATCAAACCCATGTGACTGATGGGTTACTCCAATCTCCATCTCAACTTTGAGAGCACATCGAACGATTTCCTCGTAGCTATTGAAGTCCCTTATGGCTAACGCCCTTCGAAGACTTGGTTTTAAGCCACTAAAGAATCGATCGATCTTACTCTCAGGTTGGATAATAATACCAGAAGCGTACCTTGCCAGTCTTGTAAAATTTGCTTCATAGGTACAAACAGATTCATCATCCCTTTGCTTAAGTTCAAGAAACTCTTTCTCCATTTTTGTTCGGAGAATACGAGGGAAGTACTTATTGAAAAATAAGTTCTTGAACTCGTCTCATTCCATAGACTCAATTTCATCCCTTTGCCTTGTATTCTTAACAAGATTCCACCATTGATCAGCATCTCCTTCCAAACGATACACTGCTAGGATGAATTTATCATGCTCAGAACATTGAAGAACTGAAAATATCTTTTCAGTAGTACAAATCCATTGTTCAGCAACTAATGGATCAGTAGACCCGCTGAAAGAAGGTGGACGCTGCCTCATGAAGGATTCAACAGAATGTTGCTCCCTCCTTTGTTCGTTTGGAAATCCTGCATGATTCATAGCTTGAGAAAGTTGTGTGAGCATGGCTACAAGATTTTTCATTCCAGCTCCCATATCGTTTGGTTGCTCAGGGGGACAATCATTGCATTGCCCATCGCATTCCGCATTAACACGGTTCCTTCGGGTTCCAGCCATTGACTAAAACCAAGAAGAATAGTGTGAGCAACACTAATTATAATAGGAAACCACATAATTCAAGAATAAAATTTTCATGCTTATGGTCTTATCCTAGGTTATTCAAGGCCATTTCTAAAACACTAAGATTGTGTACTATGCTTAGACTTATCCTTAGGGTTCTTACTAAGGCTTTCACATCCTAGTTTCCAAAGGTTGACTATACCTTTCCTCTGATACCAACTATAGCGGTCTGGAATTACTTCCAGTGGACTATAATTGATACCTATCAGGGCACTCCATGGGCGGCTACACCCCCTGGGCGGGACACACCACCATCCCCAGTGGCAGCCATTTCCTCATGAAGCCCTTGGGCGGAGAGCCATGCTTCGTCCAACGCTCACATGTGAGAGTTCCCAAGGATCGGATACATTCCTAACTCCTTTGCCTCTGATACCAACTATAACGACCCATACTTTACATACATTGTTAATACTTCAAAATTGAAGCACACTTATTACAACATATGACAAAACCACAAAGGACCGTATAGGTATAGTGTCTTTAGAAACTGGGAAACATAAACAACTGGTTCATAAATCTTCTACAGTGTCTCCCATTTATTTCATCATATATAGGGTCCCTTTTAGCATATTCTACTTAATATCCATCTTCCTGACCTGGGTAAAAGAAAACATAAAAGGGTGAGCTCAAATGCTCAGCAAGGCAAATAAAGGAAATAAAAATCATATCATATCTTTTTGAAAATCATAACCTGCAAAAGAGATCATAATATCTTAACATGGAACAAATCATAGGAGTGAAAATGAGATCCCCATAATCATAACATAAAACTTGAAACTTTGTGGCATGCACACATAATCATGGAAAATCATTTCTTGTTAGTCATGACTCATCGCCAAGACTATCTTAGTGGACAAAGTCCCTTTCTGAACCGAGTTCACTCCTCGTTTCAGTCCTGTATCACTGAACCGAAATAACCTTCCGTTCCAGCCATGTCTATCTCATGAGATATAAAATCTTTACCCAATGCATTGGAGGGAGATATAGGTCCCACCCATCTTATAATGAATCCTTTCTTATGTGTGCCACATAATCATAAAACATACATCATCGCATAACACATGAAACAAAAATGGGATTCTTGAAACATCATGACATCATAAATCAATTCATATAAGATAAAGGAATTCATAAAAATAATTCCATCAATACATGATCAAATCAATGTAATAATAGGGATAAAAACAGAACCCTTTATTATATTAGATGGAAAATAATTTTGAAAATCACTTGAACTCCATTCTTGAGGAAAATATCCTTTCTTCTTCAAAAACATTTTTCCTTTCATAACATGTCATAAAACTTTAAAATAAAAGAAGTTGATTAAAAATAAACTTGAAAACTTGTAAAGGAAGCTTCTTGGAAACAACGTTTTAAAAATCCATTCATGCCGTATAAGTTAAAAAAAACATTCTTCGTACTTTTGTCGGAAAAGTCAAAAAGTACCTCGTACGGAAAAACGACAAAATATTCCTTTCATATTCTTTACTAAAAACTCGCCTAAGGGTAAAATTGGATTTAAACTATTGCAAGTGGATGGAAACAATATTTCATATTGAAGGAACATGGATGTGGATGTTAAAATACACCCCAGTAAATACTTACGAATAAACAATCTCGGATAAAAATGAGATTGTGATATTTCCCTTACCTTAGGTCCAATTTGCTTTGTACGTGTCCGAAGCTCCTGTATAATGGTTTAAATAATGTTATTGACTTATTCCAGAATCATACATATTGATATGATATCATATATGTTCATATTCTTAGCTCCTTGATAGTAATATTTCATGGTTACTTGTTACTCGGGTCTTTATTGCCTTTTGTTCTTATGCGTGTTTTGCCGAATACATTCTTATTCTTATCTTTAGGTTATAGATAATTCATTTCCAGAATGGTATTAGTGTATTATATACCATATTCATTCATTCAATTCATTTATATAATCATTATGAAATGAAGATCATGTAGAACGAGTCGCATCACATCGTGGAGACGGTATTCCGTACGTACGCACGAGTGATGATATCGTTCCTATGATCGTGGAATTGTATTGGAGTATATATATATATTATTTCAGTATCAATATTACTTCATAATAATCATATTTAGTTACTCATTACACCATTATAACCATCCTTGTAAGGTGATGGTGGAAAATAGATTACACCACGGCGTGGAGACGGTATTCCGTACGTACGCACGCGTGGTGATTTCATTTTTCCGTAGGATGGATAGAAGGTGAAATAGGGTTGTTTCATATTTATAATAACATATCAGTATGTAAGTAATACTGATGTTATTACTTTATCATGAAACAACTAAAGAAGAAGAAGTTGAAGAAGAAAGAAATTGAAAAGATCGGTAATGGATGTTACCTCTTCTTTGGAACGCCTCTTTGAATCCTCCACTTAAGGAACTATGATTGGTCTTTGGAGAAGACCAGGACCTCTAGGATTATTCTAGGGAAGTGGAGAGGAGAAAATGGTAGGGGTTGGACGAGCTTGAGTGCTCAATTTTGTGTGAGGAGGAGGGGGAGGAGGTGCCCTTTTATAAGGGAGGAGAGGGGCTCCTTAGGAATATCTCAAAATATTATTTTATATTAAAGTCAAAATCGGTTTATAATGGTTCCAAATGGTCTTATTTCGAAGATAAAGTGGGGATGGGTCGAAATCCTATCAACCAATAGGATTTAGACAAGTTTAGGGTATTATTTTAACCTTATCAATTAGATTTAACTCTAAGTTAATTATTTTAACTTTTACCGTGTCTTTTTGTTTTCCTTCACTATATGGTTAATAAACTTACTATAACATGCCAAACAAACCCCAAATTGTTTATTATTAATATATATATCTTTATCTAAGTCATTCGGCCGAACCTTAGATTTTTAGGAATAAAATAACAATTAATAATATAATATTTGATTTAAAAACTATTTTGTGTCAATTTTGACACTATTTGATATATGATTTTTGTGAAAGTCATAACAGAATTATATGTTCAAACCAAGTTGATTAAATCAACACTAATATATCATAGTAACCTAGAAAATTAGTGGAATTCATAAAAAGTCTCAAATTACATTTATTTTGGTGTTTATAACATCAATTATGTCAATATTTCATTAATAAGATAATTACTGCATCATCTTTGTGTAATAAATAAATTACATTATTTGATGTCTAAAAATTACAAATAAAATATCATCATGTAGGAAATCTTTTTAGCTTTCTAATGAATATTTACAATTGAATTTATCTTATGTATAACCCCATATTAAAAATGATTTACTTATTAAACTTTGATTTTAACTATTTTAACCCTTCTTTAAATAAATTAATAATAAATGTCCTAATCTAATCCAAGTGGGCCTAAATGGTCATATTTTATTCCTAAGTTTGTTTTTGGTCGAATTACACTTGTCCAATAGAATTAGGACATGTGTTAGGGTAATATTAATATCATATTTACCCTTAGTTACCCTATTTACTATTAACCGCGGTAAAAAAAGTAAAAAGTTACTATTCACCAAAAAATTATTTTCATCTCATTGAACCACATTTTAGTCCTTGATATTAACCGTGTCTCTCGGATTTTTGAAATACCATTCACAGAAGCGGTAAAATTAAGTTTTATGCAAAATTCAGTTTTTTAACCTACCACTTAGTGGTTTCACTATTCATCAAAAATTGAAAGTTTTCAGAAAAATACCAAAATTTCACCCTAGGCTAATTTCGATATTCTGAGTCCAAAAATGAAGTCCATTTTGAAAAATAAAATTTATAAAATTTCAAAAAGTGGTTATTACTATTCATAACGGCTAGTTTTAATAGCATATTGTTGTTTAGGGAAACTCGGTATTGCGTACGACGCAAGCTATCGAGGAAGGTCGCGATTGCGTGTAAAGAAAGCCAAGCAAGTGTTGTGTAGAAAAAGATTCCTTTGATGATTTATATAACATAAAAGTCTCGGGTGTTACATATAATGTGGGAAATATGTATATTAAGTGGAAGTGTAAACTTTGTGAATTATTTTTTATACATGTTATAGTGATCACATAATTATCTTAAACTATAAACCAAAATGATCCTTATAAAAAAATAATGTTATTTTTTGACTAAAACACAATATTATTTATAGATTTATGGTCATGTATTTATATAGATACTACTTTATCTTATTCTTTGAGTAATTCTTCCTATTATTTTCCAAAATGTTTCTCATTTTTTTCTAAGTCTGGACTGAATCATCTAATTATTTTCTTGATGTATATAAGTATAATATTCCATATAAATATATTTTAAATATTCAATAAATAAAAATATGCACTGAATATACTTATAATATAAAAAATCGGGGAGGTAATATTGATCCAACCTGAGCTAGAACCTTCACAATGATACTAATTGAAGTACCCAATAAATTATAAAGTCACGTGGTGATGTGGGGATGTAGGGTGAATCATGTGTGAATTATTTTAATAAAAAAATTCTCAAAATTTACCTCATTTTAATTAAATATTCTATAAAATATATGTATATGTGGTTACTATACATTCCAAACCAAATTCATTCCCCAAGAAATATAGAATGTCAGTGAAACAAAACACTTCATATTTTTACAAGTTTTAGTAAAAATACCCACTCCATATTGTAACCTATTGTTCCCACTAATTAAATATTATTTAAAATATATTTTGGGTTACATCTAAAGAAATTCCAATTCCAATAATCCCTTAATCTAAAAGTGTTCCCACTCTAAATTACCAAAAGATATCAGAAGTTCCCACCTATAGAAGCAATTGAAACTGAGTCCCATTTTGTCTTATACTTCTACAGAATCATACTAAATAGTTGCATTTTTATTTAATGTATTATCTACTAATGAAATACATTTATATCAACCTTTTATAGACTCTAAAATACCTCAGGGTAAAATCATCTTATTTAAAAACATCACCTAATCCATTCATCTACTACTTCAGAAACATATGAAACTACGTGATCATTATCATTGTCCATTGATCTTCAAATGAGATGGACTAATATCAGTACATCGATTTCAAGGGTAATAATAACTTTTGAAATAATTCCTAAATTCGGTATAAAACACCACTACACACTATCCATGAAAATTATATTTCATGTGATTCTTAAAAACATCATGTAAGTAAGATAAAATGTATGGCCTTCTCATTTCCTCTTCACAATACATATCTCGCCAAAAAAAATTAATAAGGATAACACTATTTTAATGAATGTGTTCATTTATGTGCATTAGTTTTTTGAAAAATTTAAGATAAATTTAATAGAATTCGTTTTATTCTCACTTTTATACATCTTCTTCGTTGAATTATCGACAAAACATTTACAGTAATATAACAACTTACTTCATTAATGTGTATTTAAAACTCCTACTTATTCATTACCATAAAAATTAACATTGATTCTTACAAATTATAAAAATATTTTAATTGAAAATATTCTTGTATATAATGTTTCATATGTTATTTATTTCTTCTTCACCTTCATCATTTATAAGAAAATATGTGATCAGTACTTCATGAGGCTTTTAAGCTCATCAATTTAGTTTAGACTCTATTTATAAATCAATTAAAATTTATGTATCATAATAAATGGGGTTTAAAACCACGTTCACTATTATAAGATCATGAAAAATAATTAAAACATAGAAAATTTGCATGGAATCCTAATGAAAAACTATAACTATAACACACATGACTCGTTCTCCCGAACAAGGTGCTCATAGCAACATAATTAGGATACTCACATTGATACTAAATATAGAATATTGGATTTTAACATACTTAATTATAAATTAAATAACAATTATTTGATCTCTTATATATGAATAACCTATTTATATTTAGAGAATCAACGAATTTAAAAAAATATAAAATTAAAAAACCCATGTCCTTTGAAATAAGAAAATAATTTTATCACTATATATATTAATCAACATAATCCATAATAATTCATAAACATGTCTCATAAATTATATCATATTTTTAATTATTTTTAACATGTAATCTATAATATTTTTCTTCAAATCCTTCTGAAATGGAAATGTTAGAAGGACTGAGCACAAAAAATTATTAAGGGAAGACATACAACTGAGAAAACCAAGGAAATCTATGGCATTAATATTATGGAATGAATAGGTAAAGAACATGAATCCATAATTTTAATGAAAATGAGATCATTATCTACCCATAACAATAAATGAAAACACTCATCTCAATAATACTAATCTAATTCTGATTGAATGTATAATAATATACCTCAAAAGCTATAATGAAGGCCATTTTATAGGATATTTACTTAACATTGAGACTGTAATCAAGACATATGGCTAAACACGAATGGAATAAAAGAAATAAAAAAAATCTTTTATATCTTGAGACTTGTCATTGAATTGAGGATTTATTTAATTATAGGCCCCACCGGTCACATGATTAAGGCTAATGCATTGACAATATGAGTCAAGAATACACTTTATACCATTCCTAAAGCAACCTCTTACAGAATAAAAACAATGATATAAAAATAAATAAGAATAAATTTATCTATACTTGAAAACCCAGTTTTAGAAGTCAATAATTGTTATGAATTCCAATACATCTCCACATGTTGATAAAACAGATAAAATGATCGTAACCCATCATGAAAAATATTTTGGATGGTGAAACAATACAGAGTAAAATTACAAATAATCATTCACATTGGAATAATAATATACATTATTCCAATTCTTTTACAAATTATTATAAAGAGGACAACATTATCATAACCCATCCAGAATAATTATGTGGATGGTTAAAAAATATAATATCAACTTTCTAATAACCATTCATATTAGGAAATTGTTATATGGAATACCAATACATTACCCCATGTAAATATAACAAAATTATTTTTTATTAAACATATCCAAATATAAATTATGTAAAATGTTATGTTCACACCAAATTGGGAAATACGTATATGTCTACGTCAATACTAGAATTACAAGATCACAATCTATTCAAATAAATATGGTGGATGATAGTAAAAGTAAATAAACTGATAAATGAGGAATATTTATCAATGGATTTATGGTGAAAGAATATATATTCATAAATAAAAATAATACAATACCACATAAAGTAATGGAATTGAATAATGTACCAAACTTATATGAAATGAGGATAATGAATAGTCGTAACTCAATGAATACAAATTAATGTTAAAAAAATCATCACTATTAGGGAAAAAACATAATTATCAGACATGAGAATAAGGACACATGATTCCAATTTTAATTCCTATAAAAATATTAATATTATAATATATTCATGGTTAATGAATAAACCAAACAAAGAAAAAATAGTACATAAATTGTATTAGGCATCAATGAATTAGAATTGGGGCCATGATAAAACGTACAACATTAGAATCTTTTGAATCAAAACTGATTGGAATAGAGAGATTGTTAATGAACTTAGGATAAAATAATGATATGATAATTTATGACATGATATCTCAAATAGATTGTATATACACTGAAAAAATTAAATTAGGTTCGTAATATCAAACATTTCTCGAATAGATAAAAATGAAATAAAAAACCATTATCTATTATTCATGAATCCCATGAATGTATATTAATATTATATATACCAACATATCTATCATAATAAATTAATTTATAACCTTACTCATATCCATTTTTATTTATTTTATTCAAAAATAATAATTCTCTATATATATTCTTCCAATTTATCTAATTCTATAGTCTATAGTTTATATTTTTTGTATTAGTTTCACATTAATAGTGTCTATGTTCATTCTCTTCACAATTCAACATTACCAGGTCTTTAAAGTCATTTCTATCGATGAATTATAACAATTTATGTTTTTTTGAATTACTTTTATGATATTCTAAACCACTATATATGATGAATATATTGAAAATAATCATATTTCAGGAATTAGTGGTGATCAAAGTGGGTTTTTTAATTAATTAATTAAATATTAATATAATATCTCATGAACATAAAATTTAATTATGAATTTAGAACATATTTTACCAAAAATTATGTTTCCATAGTCATTCATGATATGCGTTTATATTATTGTTCAATTAGGAGGTTAAATAGATCCTAACGTGAATATACCGTGAATTAATGAATGATTTTGTGGTAAATGTTCTATAATATCATTATACCATCAGTTCCAATAATTATAACATAAGACTCTCGGACTTGTAAGGTTTCCCCCCTCACCCTTGAGAGAGTGATTATCACAAATAAATAAAAACATTGAAGGCCTTCGGGCAATTTAGGGAGGAGGGAGTTCCATAGGAAGTATATTAGGAAATTAAGGTCTTATGCTTACTAATTTTTATAGAAAATTTTTAAAAATATGATAGGGTTATTAGATTATAAAAATGGTATATATTATAGGAGTAGTTTTATAAAAATGTGTTTCTTATAGTGATGAAGTTGTAACTCAGTTATATGTTATGTGAAGGTTGGTTTTGGCAGTAACCCTTACATTTTCAGTAATATAAGGCTACTATTCCAGTATAAAAGGCCAAAAAATGAAAAAAATAGGAGAGGAAAATATTTTTAATTAAAATTTCACCTAATATATATATATATATATATATTAAACAATTTGTTTTTACAATTAATTTTTCTAACTTTTTATCTTTTACCATAATTTACTTATACATTAGTAATTAATTTCTATATTTAGTAAATAATTTTCATGACCAAGATTATTATTTTACATTATAAATAATTTTATATTTTTAACATCAAATATTAAAACTTGTTTTGGAAAAAAATTATGAATGTGTTAAATATTAATTTCAAAATAAATAAACTCAATCCCTCAAATAGAACATTTAGAGAAAGAACGTTTTTATGCTTAAAATTTATATATTAAATAAAATTATTATTGTATTCTAATTTGACATAATTGATTTATTTGAATAAAATAATTTTTAGGAGGCATTAAATTCACTGTAAATATGAATCTCTTAGGTAAACAATTGATTCAAATAAAAGGATATTTTTTTAAAGTTATATTTTATTTAGTTCGAAAGATATTTTCTGTAGTATTTAATTTCGAAGTGAATTTTTAAAATGAATAATGTTATTCCATAAATTCATATATTATCACCAATAAGTTTTTTTTGATAAAATATATTTTATTAATATACACAAAATGTCATAAAAGTTACATGTTTCATAGAAATTCTTTTTTTGATAGAAAAACAACCATTTCTAGAAAAGAATAATAAATACATATTAATAAATTTTTTGTTCTTGCAATTAAAAAAAGTCCATTTTTAGAAATTTAAAATTAAAAAATATAAAAAATTAGATTTTTATTAAATTTATAAAATACAATGAAAAGAGTTTTTAATTAGAAAATGAAAATTTGAAATATTAACTGTTATTATTCTTATTTCATATCATTTTAAAACTAAATTAGTGTTAAAAGTTTCTTAATATTAAGAATAATTCATTATTATAAATATGATTCTAAAAATATGAAATTTTATTTTATAAACAACAATTTTTTAATGGGAATGGTTTTATAAAAAATAAATGATCACATTAGCCATTTTAATTAAAATAATTGAATTAATTTTAATTTAAATGTTTCTACTATATAAATATAAAATTTATATAGTGGTTACATAAATTTATTACTTTTAATTAAATTAATAGTTTTTAAATTATTATATTTATATTTTATATTTTATCTAAATATATAGCAGTTTCAGTTATGTTTGGTGTTTAATGTATATAAATATACTAAACACATTGACTAATTTAAATATAATAATATATTAAATTGTGCAGGTGTTAAATTATCCCCCTTTAAATAAATGACATATTCTCAATTTAACACTTTATATCAGAGTAATTTCTATAGGGAAATCATAATTTACCTTTTATTTTTAGATGATCATCAGTTTATTTTGGATTTGGAATGAGATTTATTTATGTTTCATTTTATTATAATCACTTTATAAATAAATAATTTCCATTCAAAATTTCAATTTGATATATTCTAGGCGAATATGATCTATATCCGCAAGGAATAATTTTCTATAAACTGGTAAATTTATTTATATTATAATCATACCACTATTTTCCATTATTTATAAGATAATATCTTGTGGTTGGTGAATATTAACATGAAATATCAAAGTTGAAAATCTAGAGTAAAAATACACTATCCACTATCTTTGTAGTTGTTTTATAAGATTTACCTTATTATCTTAGTTTTTTGTGACTAAATGCCTCATTAATTGTTGGATTGTGGCATTGAGTAAGATAATGTGTGACACTTTTACAATTGAAGAAACATATTTTTATAGCTTCACTCTTTACCTTGCTCTTGTGAGTCTGGTAATATTGACATCCAAACATATAACCTTACTATATACCCTTAGTGAATTTTACCCATTATTCTTCCCAAATTTTTAATATAAAGGAATCTAAATCATATTTTCTTCATCACATTCTTCACTTATTATTTCTTGAGATAATATATTTCTCATTATTGGTTTCATTAACACAAAGATTTTTAAAATATTCAATTATATTTCATTATAAATAGTTTGGAATTATCATAGGTTTTCTCACTCCGGCTCTCAATCCGATGGGTTTTTTGTTGATGTAATATCTTTTTTGTCCCTCTCTCTGATGGGGTTTTCTAGTTCCATCCCTTTCTAATACCAATATAGTTAACACAACTGATGAACATTATAAGTGATCTATCATAAACAACAATAGGAAAATTATTCCTCATGATGGATCACTTTATGACACTATAATGTTATCTTATAGGCCTTACAACTCATCTTTTATTAGACTCAGTTCAACCAACGTCATTCTTAGTTTATCATAAATCATTCTTGTTTTAGACCATGTTACTATGAAATTTTTTCTCCAATATATCTTAACCTAATTCATAATATATAGATCCAAATTACCATGAATCTTCATAGAATATTCCAAAACCAAAAATCATTGAAATATACTCTCTCAAAGTCAAACTTATAATTCCTAAAATAACGTTAATCATTCATAATATCATATTCCCAAGTATTTGTATACCCATATAATATTTTCTTAGACTTATCACTTCCCAAAATACTATTTGTTTCTCCAAGACATTAAAACTCAATAAGATTATATATTCCACTAAACATTAAATATATCACTAACACACATGTGGTATTAATTACAATTTTATACAGTCATACACAAGTCAATATGTACAATAGTCACAAAAACTAGATAAAACATACAAAATAACATAACAAATTATCATCAATATAAATTATTTTAATAATACATGACTAATATATTAGAAATCAATCAACCATTTATGACATCAATATCAGTCTTATTTTAAACCTAAGAGTAGTCGAAATCTCAATCACGCATTATACAATAGTAATCTCCGCAATATAGCATTAAAATAAAATAACATTTCAATGTTATTGGTAACATTTAATGATGAAATATATAAAAATAATCCTCATATATTCACATAGTACTCAATAGTATTTAGAATATACAAAAATGACATAAATATATATCACTTCACTAATTAAAATTTTAAATTATATAAATAAATAATTTATATAATAACATCTACTTTAATACCAAAGTTATGGATTGGAAACATAACTTATTGACATAATTGGTATATAAAACAATTGAAAAATATTTATTTCTCCTCTATTATATACTTATACATCATAGTTATTTATAGATAGATAGATTTGTGAGGTTTATATCTATTATCATAAAATAACCAAATACTAAATCCAAAATGGTTATGATATTATCCAAATTATTTATATGATAACATAAAGATGAATAGTTCTTCCCAAATAAAACCTTTTTCCTAACACATGATACTTTTAGATAAAACTGTGAATCTTTTTTATTCGTTACTAGGCTATCAATTTTCATTATTCTATTATGATGGAAAATATTATTAGTCAATTTTACTATTAAATCATTTATAATAGTTAATATGGATAATGTAATTAACCAACACATATCCTTCGAGTGCGTGTCGCTAGGTGTTCAATCTTTACAACACTCAACAAGAAAAATAGTGATGATTATGTTAATACACAACCAACACTTTTCAAGGTGATTGTCTTTAGGTGCCTCAGTACCCCAATTGTATCCACTTTCTATATTCCAAATAGGGATTGACTTCTTATAAAAACCAAATAATATATAATATACCAAAAATGATATCATTACCAAACAATTGTCCATTATTTCCATAATAATAAATCATCTAATATTCTAAAGGGTTATTATACCATGGAAAGTTTAATCAACTATAACTTATTTGTCCTTAAATTATCCTAAAAAATATCCAAATCTCGATAGTTATCTAAAAAATTACTTTGATTCCAATTATGATGGTATGTATATATTATCCCATATCATGTGCTCATAGACACATTCTTTTCATAATGAATTTGGTAACAACTATAAAATCCTTGATATAACCATATTTAATAAAAAATTCAATAATTATTATTTCATCGCATACATCTGAATGTTATTTTCATGTATAGTACTTTAGAGTACTAAGAGAAAATATTATCACACAAAACCCTTGTTCTTTGAAAAAATGAAAAATATTTTCCACACTATTTATTTATATATAACTACATAATCCATAACGAGTCTTAAAAATATCCTTAAAATTCTTTTGTAGGTAATATACTTCAAAACATGTTATGTGTACTACCTTTCATCATAACCCAGGAAAATAGAAACTTAACAACTGGTGAGATGAAATGCATAGTGAGGGAAAACAAAAAAATAAGGAAATCAGGGAATACATATGGAATATATATTATGAAATGTATAGGTAAAAAAAATCTTGTATAACCATCTAGAAACCGGGACCATGCTATATTAGTGAAAATAAATAGAATCAAGGATATAAAAAATACTTATCTCATACTAATGGAATGCATAATTTTGGACATCAAAAATATTCTCCCAAGGTCTTTTTTTTAAATATTTACTTGTATTTGAGACCATAGTAAATTTATCTCGGTGAATTGGGTAGACATACCACAAATTCATAAACCGATTTTGTCTTGTGAGACCTTTTAACACATCTAGGGACAATATAATTCTATGAATCAACCTTCACCTAATTATGTATAATGCATTCATATTATAATTCAACAAGAATTATCATACCATTCCCAATAAAACTTATTACTAAATAAGATATGTATATCCATATAATTAATGATACACAATATCAATACATGATCAACCTATATTTGGAATCAATAATCATCAAGAATTCATGTACTTTTCATTATTAAAATTAGTGGGAAATCTTAATCACAACTCAACATAATAATGAACGTGGATTTTTAGAAAATACATAATCAACAATCCAATAATCCTTCATATTGGAAGAATGATATATGTTATGCCGATACTTTTACCCATTTCAATAAAAATGACAACATATATATAACCAATCTAGTTAAAGAAGTTGGTTGGACACACAATACATAGTCAATATGTCTATAGTCATCCATGATAACAAATCAATATACAGAACTCTAATATAATTTTCTATTTTAATAATATTAACAACATCCTTTTTTTAAAACCATCCAATATGAATTATTTAAAATGTTATTTTCATATTATAATGAGAATTGGGTATACAAATAATTCAATACTAGAGTAACATGATAATTAGTCATCAATATAAAGAATGTGGGTGACTATAAAAGGATATAACCCAAGAATCAACGAATATTCATTAAATATTTATGTTGTAGGAATTTAAACCCCAAAAAAAATTAGAATTATATATAATACAATAAAAGGAAATATTATACCAATGATATTCGAAATAAGTCCAAAGAACAATCATAAATCATTGATTGAAAATTTTATTTTCCAAAAAACATTACTAATGGGGAAACAATTGATTCAATGAACACGCAAATAATGAAATATGATTTGGTTTGAAAAAAAAGAAATGAAAATTGTATGATAAAACTATATCAATGGCTAGTGAATACACCATACAAAGATTGAATATTGCAAAAAATATATTATGTCTCAAATAATATGAATTGAGACAAAGATAACCCTTATGACTTTTGATGTTTTCAAATAAAAATAACTTGATAGAGACGGATTCTAATTAAACATAAATTACCCTGATTAAGATATAAATAATTATATGATATCTCAAATATGAATCATATAAATCATGATAATGAAAGTAGGTTTATTATAGAAAATATATCTCAAAGAGATAAATTTGTGATGAATACCCTTCCCTCTTGTTTCTGACCTCCTTAAACATACATTAACCTCATGTATCAAAACAATATCTATATAACTCACTTTATTAATGTTCTTAGTTGTGTAAATTTTCATTCACACTCTTCATAAATATTAATTCCCTATTTGAATTATAATTTTTTACATATTAGGTTTTTATATATTTGATATTTTGTACTAGTTTCATAATATCAGTTTCTATATTCATTATGCTTCCAATGTTTTCATTATAAAGTCATTAAATTTAATTTTATGGTAACATTTTAATAATTTATGAGGATTAAAATTATTTTCATGTGTGTATTAGTATTTTTTCAAGAATATGAAATAAATAACAATCATGTTTCATTGATTCTTGATGAATGAATTTTGTTTTCTTAATTAATGAAAAGAATATTGATATATTATCTACCAAGTTTTCTTAATTAATGAAATGAATATTGATATATAATCTACCAATTTTTTTTAAACATTTATATGATATTAATATATTAATTATATTCCCTTATTTATGAATGATATAAATTTATATCATTTTTCATTTGGTCTATTAAACTGACTCAAACATGAACATTCACCAATTTAATGAGTGGTTACGAGGTGGTTTCAAGGTGGTTTTATTGTAAAGTCATTATGTTGTCATGGTGGTCATCCGAAAAATGAACAATAAATGATTTTGTTTTCATAATGAATGGGGTATAAGAAAAAATAATGATAATACCATAGATATTGCAACATAAATATATTGTAATAACACTAATATTATTAAATTATTTTGTATATAGTAAAATAGATTGAATATAATTAAGGGTAAACTAATTGTAGTTGATAATACTCACGTGAGGGACTTGAATTTTTCATGGAAATATCCTTTGAGGAAAACCATATGATAACTAATGTTGAGGAGAATATTTTGAACATTAAATTGGGTTATATGAGAAAAAATTTGTTATATTTAAAAGTAAAACATTTTATAGAATTGTGCATCTCAAAGTGGTGATGGTATTACACTTTTAAAAGTGAATGGATGAGAAGTTTTTTAAAGTAACTTGTACATTTTCAATAATTTAATGTTAATATTCATGTTTGAAGGCGAAAAATTAAATAATGGGTAGCATAAAATGATTATTGGTTGAAACCCACCTCAAACTATGCTTTTTAATGTAGATTTATGTGAATTAAGGTGTTTTGTTTCAACATTTTATCATTTACAACAATTTCATTTTTTTACTTTTTAATTAATTTCTATCACAGTAATTAATTTTATTGATTAAAATTAAGAATGAAATTTATATCTAATTTGATACATATAGTTTGAAATTTGAAAATAATTTTATCATATAAAAATTTTCGTGGTGTGATGTTTTATTTTTAGTTACAATAAACTTACTTGTGTAAAAACATATTTTTGGATTAAAATTTATATATAAGATTAAATTATATTGGAAATTTTTTTTAATTAAATAAATTAGTATATTATAAAAAATAAAGTACATTAGGATTATAAGTTAATCTAAACCAATTCACCCTGGGATATTGTTGATTCATCTAAATGATCAAAAGTAGTTTTTTATTAAAGTAACATTTTAATTAGGTGTAAAAATATAAGACATTGTTTTTTATCATAGTGAGTATTTCATAAGGTATTAATTTATTCAATAGATTAATATTTTATTAGCTAATATGTTTTTTAATCTTATATAGCATTCGTATATAAGGATAAAGTCCTGGAAACTATAAATTTAATAGAATACATATTTTTCAACTAAAAAACCACATATAGAAAAAATGATTACAAGTACATAACAAGTAAATTTTGATATGTAGATTAAGAAATTAAAGTTTACTATTATTAATCTCAAACTCAAATATTTATTAATTATTTTTTAAATAAAATCATAATATATTATGGATAATATTTTGAATTGAAAATTAAAATTTTAAATATAAACTATGTTATTATAATTTCTTATCATTTATAAACTAAATTACATGTAACAAATTACTAATATAGAATATAATTTTCTATTAATCATGTATTTATTGAATTCAATATATGTATTTAACAATCTATAATTGATTATAAAAATTATTTTCAAAACATTAAGTAATATTAGTATCCATTTTAGGATTACTAATTCAATTTTATTCATATTAAAATTTGATTTATTCTCAATGTAAATAAAATTCATCAAGAGTTTACTACATTTCATTTACATTTATATAACAGCTATGTTTTTAATTATCATACTAAAATCCTTATATTTGAACAAAATATGTCACAGTTTTTTTTTGATTTTAGTGTTTCCAGGGGATTATGCTATCTGATTGTTTAACAAATTCAAATATAATCATATATTAAATTTCTATGGTGTAAGAATGTATCTTTAAAGTTTATATTTTTATCTCCCTCAAACTCTATATATAATCCCATTTCTCATTGTGATCATTAGAAACAAATGGTGTTGTATGTTGTTTTTTATATACAAAAAGTAACTGCTTAATTTTCCTAAGTGAACCCCCACTCTTCATCTATGTGAAGCGACTTAACTCGCATGATTCACTTATATATATTGGTAAATAACCATATACTCTTAGAAATAGTATCTTACTTTATAATATACAGATGTATTGTAACATACCTTAAAAATCATTGTTTGAAAAATGTCAGTCCATCCTTCACATGAGAAGAAAATTGTACATGCATAATGATTCTCGTTATATCCAGAGGAATTATGTTATTTAGTAAATATATTTATAGAAACCATCAAAGAATTTGTTTTATTTTTACAGATAATATCATGATCTCCTAGGTTAATCCAAATCATAATCATGAGCTCAATGTTTACACTAGATATCCGACCATGAGGAACCTAAAAAATAAGAACCCTTTTACATGGATAGAGGTGGAAGAAGACGTGTTCCTCGATTAGAAGGAACAAATAAAATACACCAGATAGCCATAATTCTTATACATAAAATATTAAATTTGGAATAGTGGTATTCATTGTTGAATCCCACATCAGTGATAAATCAATTCTAATTTTTATTATTTAAGAAATGAAAATGTTGTAATTATATGATATAAATAATGGGGTATGCTCTCAACCTCATTTTCAAATATTCAATGTTTCTGCCCAATAGAATAGTATGTGTCTTCTATATGATCCCCTATATACGGACTGTCAAAAAACAATGAGAGCTCCTACCACAAAGAAAGTTTTTTGAGTTTTCTCTCTTATTTGGTAGTGGTATCTAACCACATGTGTCTTATTGAGCTTGTAACATAACCTGGATGGTTAACATATTTTTTATAACACTTAGAAAAAAACTCTATGTGAATTGTTGAAATACGATTATTGAGAAAATAAACTCAGATCCATAATCACAACATCATTTCCAATTTTTAATCATGTAACTAAAATCATTTCAAATTATATTCACTTATTTAATTTATACAATTATATTAATGGTTGAAAAACTACATCATAAAAATTTATCTTCAATTGTAGTAAAAAAATCTGTATTCATAAAATATAATTATTACAGGTATTAGGTCATAAGAATAGATATTAAGTCATCAAAATTAAGTCAAATTGATATTTTTATCTTCATAACTTATTGATAAAATTTATACTACAAAATAACATTAATGAACCACTTGGGTTATTCGGTCTGTTTCCATTTGTTGAAAAATGAAAATATTACACATGCGTACCTACAAAACACTATCTCGATGAAGTTATTTAATTTATTTCCACCCCCTTATATTAATGGTTTTAAATGTTTTTGAAAAAAATATTAAAATATTATGATTATGAATATGATGAAACAATGAATATTTTTAATGTATAAAAGGCATTAACCAAGAAATGCATGTAAAAAATACTGGTTTCAATTTAATAAATATTTTAATAAAGTATTGTCAATAAATTGGTAATGATAAATTAAAATGGAATAATTTATAGTAATATAAAATTGAATATTGTTTGTTATAGATTTATTATAAAAATAAATCTATTATATTGTTTCCTAAGAGCACGTATGATGAATTAAGATCTAAGGTAATGGATTTTGTTATGATCTCATTTATCATTAAGATTATATATGGTAAATTTCCACGGAAGTTAATTATGTGATCCTTTAATTTTAAACCCCATTTATTATATATTAATGTAGTAATTTTTGGGGAATATTATGTTTTACTTTCATTATCATCTCATATATACCTATAACTATCATGATGTTTTTGGTAAAGGTCGAATGTATTTCATCTTTGGTCGGTGATGTTTTTATTTCATGTCCACGTTCTTTAATATAATTTATAAAATTTTATGTTTAACAATCCAATGGTTATCAAATATAACATTCAACCATATTTTAATTTCTTTTCAATGGATTAAAAATTGAATATTTGTAATGTTTTTCAAATAGTTTAATTTCTAATTTATACAAAAACTATAAACGGAATATTTGTTTTAAATTTTAACATAGGAGTTAATTTTCCTATAGTCATGACTATTCATTACTTTGAGTATGACAATAATTTTCCTTGGCTATTTTGAAATAAAATTATATTTTTATCAATCTAGGAATTGTTATTTAAACTTCTATAATTAAAAAAAGTTATTTTTATAATGTTTACCTTTATTGATAATTTGAGATCGCTATTTATTTTTTCCCTTTTACCCTAGGTTGTTATGATTGGTTTTATGTGGAATATAATGAATAATGAAACTATGAGAGAAGAATGTGTGAGAAATGTTTAATATATTCCATGAAAACAGATGATTTTGTTTCTGACCTCCAAATATTCCAAACCATTATGATTCCAGGTAATAATTTATTATGAAATGTGTTGATTATTCCAATAAAAAAATGAGATATTTATGTATTTTAGACATGGGAAACCTCTTCATCGTTTTAAAATATAACTTCATATACTAAAAATTATTTTATTTTAAAAATTTATCAACCATTGATACTAATCGAAAACTTTGTTATAAGTAATTACTAATTGAGATTTTTAAATGATTTTCATCAAGAAATCCATAAAATAGAAAAATTATATATGTTGGGTGAATATCAGGATTTATATATTTTATTCAAGGTCTATTAATTAATGTTCTTATACTAAAATGGATTAACCCATATATCATAACAAAATTTTAAGCTAATAACCATTTTTATTAGGAATTTTAAAAGGAATCACATTAATAAACCCTGACTATATCATGTTGAAAACTATTATCAATCATATCATTTATTAATTTTGGGGAGGTTAAAGGATAACACTTTTTCTAAATCCATTACATGGTTTCACTCAACGCATTTCTTATGTTATGCTAATTGTTATTTAATACCACCTAAGTGTTACAAAAAATATTCCTTGAACATGACTATAAATTATTAGTGGAACATCATTACATAATTAAATTACATAAGATGATTCATGGTCACCTATTGGTTTGTGTCGCCCATACAGAATGTTTTAGGTATTTAAAAGTTCTACTTCTGAACCTATCTCACACATATATTTTAGGTATTTTATTTAAATTTAATATAATGTAATATATGTTATATGAATATTAAACTCATAATTGTTACATCAAATGAAATCTTCATTATATTTTGTTTTATTTATTTTTGTATGATTTATTATGATGATTTGGATTAAAATCCTTAATACATTCAAGAGATTAATATTTTAAATCAATATTAATTAGTAGTTATTCACAGAACACATAGTTTTAATATAATCAAACAAAAATCAAATCCAAACTTATTCATACAAATCAAAATTCATCCCTTTAATAATTTACAAAAAATATTCATGCAATGTTTTAAAATCATATGAAATTAAAAATCATTACATGAGTATGCCTAGAACCATAGATATATAACCCCCGACTTTCAAGTACAAGTGATAATCCTCCACGTTAGAGGGAGACCTGACCGAAAAAATGAGTACCTAAAGATACATTATTCAAGAGATAATATAATTCATGGTCATTATGAAACAAAAAATATAAAAATAATATTCAAAAACAAAATTCAAGATTTTATCATTAATAGAAAAACTAGAACAAGGTAGAAAAAAATTAAATATTTTGATGTTTTACCTAGAATGTAATGCATTGATAGAACATATACTAGATGTAATTTATCATAATTATTAATAATATAAAATATTCATGTTATATATATATATATATATGAATACTATACATTAATAAACAAATAAATGAACTCTTTATTTATTTTCTAAAACATGATATATAAATTTTATGTATCCATGTTTTATCTTGGAATAAAAAATATCATTTTACATGACCTAACACTAACAATTTTAATAAAATTTATAAACCAGTATAAAAATATATAATTATTAAATTTTTAACTTGGGTCATATTTGACAACACTTAATAGGATTTATTTTCTGTAAATTTTTATTGATATATAAGTGTAACAATATATATCAATAATAGTATATGATTTAGCCAAATAAAAATATATACTTCATATTTTCACATAAAATTAGTGATATCATAATGATCCTTTTGTATTTTATGATATAGATTAGATCAAAAATAATTTTGATTAAACTATTTTTCCAAAAAAGAGGATACAATCATAATTTATGTTATATCTTATTTTATACTATGTGAAAGTTAAAAAAATGGGCTACCTCAATATCATAAATAATGATTTTGCTCAGTCATATACTATTACTAATAAGTATAAAAAATTTCAATGTATCAACTTTATTACTATGGATTCAATACCTTAACGAATAAATGTTCTTTAAAAAGCTATTAAATTAGATCATTTATCCAATAAAGAACAAGGATTTAATACCACTAATTCATATTGGATGACCATTTAATAATATTTGGTAGTTGAAGAAAGGATAATGAAATTGTGGTCAATCTTAAACAGATTTATTATGAAAATGTAAAGAATTCAAAAATCTTTTTAACTATATCACTGTATAAGACATATTTTACTCTTCGACACATGCTTGATGAAAATCACTACAATAGAATAATATTTTCTTCTTCCATTGAGAGATTTCTTGAAAATTTGGATCAACATTTTTATCACATGAATGAAAATGCATCGAAGGGGTGTCAATTCCAAATTTATGTAAGATGAATAACGAGTAAAAGAAATATTTTCCTAGATATCTTGTATCAAGGATGAAAAAAATGTGAGAGATCACTTCCCTTATATAGGAACTCTAAATTTATTTACGAGATTCATAAATCTATGATCATCAGTTTCTATATCATGGAAAAAAGTGTGTTAATATCCATGGGAAAATTATATCAATTGAACACATTAATGATTATTCCTAACTATTTTAACTCTTAAAATGATTTGTCGTCTTTTTTCCTTTTAAAAGATAACTTTTTTGATTCATATCCATGGAAATAATGTAGTAAAATGTCCCACTACCACATCTTGAATCAATAATATCAAGCATCTTATTCACACTAATGTGGTTATAATAGTATTAATATCATGATCAATGTTATTTTGGTTAGGATCATAATCCTAATATTAATATAGATCATATTTTTATCATAGACTATGATATATTGGGATATCTTACAATACAATATTCACTTTTAGAGAACATAAAACAAGACCAACTTTTTAATTCTACATAGCATTCCACTAATCAATATGTACGTTTTAAATGATATGTATAATATTTCAAATTATTTTTATAAAATAATGTTACATAAAAAACTTATAGAGGTTTTTTTTCATCATAGTGGTTGTATGATATAGATTTTTACTATATGTATGAATCTATTTTTTTCCATTGAATCCTATTTCATAACTTTAAAAAAAATTATAATCTCGTATCGATGCTTTCATGAGTGTCTGGGGATTTGTCAGAGGAAAGATCTCTGAATTATGGAAAAAATAGTAGCAGGGCATAGTTAGTGATAACATTACACCTCAAACCATGCTACCCTATGACGGTTCCATGTGGTTTTTCAAACTATGATAGGTAGTTTTGAACCATGTGGGGTAGATATATATGGTGTTCATGGGATACACATGGTTTTTCTAACATTTCACTATAGGCCATGTGACGCATGCTCCCAATACCGTGGGGTGCACCTAGTGGGCACATGGTTTGGAAAATAGTGTTGTTAAAAGGTGTCACTTTTAATCATTAGGAGAAATTATATTTATTCCCCTCTCCCTTTTTAAAGAACCATACCTTTTTATGTTCTAGTTAACACACATTACTCCAATCCTTCCTTTTATTTCTCCCCAAGCCTAACCTAGCCTTTGAAGAAATTCATCCATGCCTCTCTGATTTAGGATCTTTCTATTGCAATGGATAGCCATTAGTAAGATCTCTATTCCTTTAAAATCATTCATCAGTTTCTTCATATAGTCAATGTTTATTTGACATGATCTCATATGCAATATTCTTTGGGTGTTCATATATTTTTCATTTTCATTCTATCTAGGCCAAACTAGAAGCTGATACTAGATGAGTTTTCTTCCACATACTTAAGGTAGGTGGTGTAAAACATTTCCCCGTAGTTTTGTTGTCTATTTTACCCCCTATGTTATTTAACATTCTAAATATTCTAGTTTATCATATAAATTAATTGTTAATCCTTGAGGTATGACAACAAAGATTATATTTTGTCAAACCTATGATTATTAATGTATGGAACCTATATATTTTTAGTAAGAAACCGAATTATTATAATGGTTTGGAACCTATGACATCATGGTGCAACACTGGTTAGGGTATCATGTTGTGGAACTGGAAACCCCTATTTATTATTATTTATAGTACGAAACCATTGATGAGAATTAAGGTATGGTACCCATGACTTCTATATACATTTACACCTCTAGATATGGGATTCTTTGGCTATACACTTCAGAATATTTCTCATGTTGGTTTGTTACTCTTATCACATGTGGATTATACTATGTTTGCTAATAGCTAGTGTTGTTACCTTCTATATACTGATTCTCATTTGCTTTATCAAAATTCGATTATATCTTATTCAAAAAACCGGATATATTTTCCTTACATTACATCTTACCTATTATACATGCACATGAATATAGTTTATTTTTATAAGATGGATTTGTTATTTAAATAGTTGGTGGTGGCCTACTAAACTTATGACACACCCTATCTATGTCATCGATGGAACTTTGGAGGATTTTATGGATGCAGTTAAGGATAGGGTAAAGAACCACGTTATTGATTCTTAGTTGATTGTAGCTTTGAAATAGTAGGTCAAAGGACCGAGCTATGGCTTGTGATATTATCTAGAGATTTTTTTTATCTATTTTATCATTTTAATATACCTATATGGATGTTTTCATGCACCCGCGTTAGAAATATTTTTAAATTATGTACATAAAATCACATAATTTTTTAGATGATAAAAGATATTTACTTTGATGGCCTGTTTATTATTATCATATAGCTTATTTACCATCTGCAGTTTTAGTTATAATTTATTATTCTTTTTCTGTTTATACTATCATTTATTTCTCCACTATGTGACTCTAATTATGAGGGAATAGTATCCCCAATATACGCCCTCAATACATTTTTTATAGTTGAATGTGTCTATTATATTGGGAGTTGTGATTTAATCCTATTAATCCATTGGCTCAGGGCAATATTTAGTGGCTCCCATGCCAGGATAATAAAAATTGGTATCAAAGCCTTTCTTTTCCTTATACTATTAGATTCATAGAAAGGAGAATAGGATGTTCTGATGTTTATTAATGAACCTATTTCTAAGATTATATAACCTAATTATTGGTAAAATTAATGTTACTTGGGATGGGAATTGATGTTATACAGTATTCCTTGAATAGTTCAATTGATTCTACCATTGGGTGATGGACATGTTATGTGATGTTATTACTAATTTGATATTTGATTATATTTTTTCTTTAAATAAAAATGACAAGGAAGAATTGATCAGGAACCATTTTTGGCACTTTATAAGAATAATTTGTCTTGAATTATGTCATTCCTTGTAGGTTTCATTAGTCGGTTGCATTATACTAGTTGTATGTTCCTTGAATTATACCAAGGATGGGTCAAGGACTCGAGAAAACCAGATCATAGAAATTAATAGAAGAAAAATAGAGAACAAATTCAGGCGTTACAGGGAATCTTGCACATCCAAGAGTGAAAAAGCCCACACATATCATAAAAAAAGAGTATTACAATGATCCGGGGTTCTGAATTACCACATCGAGGTTGACTCTAGAACCTCCCTCATTGACACAGTGTCTGCCACTTCATTGGCTTCCCTATACGCATGTGTGGCATGCCGCTAACATTTCTGCCAGAAAACCAAGATTATGTGATGGGTTATTAAAGTTTCTTCTTCATCCTAGACTGTGTTTTCACATATTTATTGATTAAGATACTTTAACCATCCAATTATTAGATGTTTGAGTTATGTAACTGAGGCCACACAGATTGAAACATCAGTTTATTTGAAATAAATGAATATACTTTTTAATTTAGTCAGTGCATGTACCTATATAAATTGGGAATGGGAATAATTTATTAAAATCATCTTATTCTATGTAATACATTAGTCTATTAAATTTAATGGTATGATATGGTTATATAAATTACCAAATGAAATTTAAAAGACATGTACTTGTGTAAATTGGAAATGTTACTTCAGTTGACATGTTTATTTTGTAAGCACGAGAGTTGATACATTTTAAAATATAATATGGTTTCCATAAATTGGAATTACAATTTCATCATAATGGTGTTTTCCCTCAATAACATTCAATTGAAAATTCATATACTTGGAAACATACAGTGAAAAATAGATATTGATCAAAACCTAACCATATAAGTTGGTTGTTGGAGGTGAATCTCATGTTAATTATGATAATTCATATCACCAAAAATTTTAATTAAGTGCACGCAGAGGGGTGTGGATTGTATTTAGTAAATATTTTACCTATCCCAATACTATATCAATGATGTTATCCTTATTAAATGTTATACAGACCATGTTCTTATCATTTTTAGTGATATGCCACCATGAGATCCTCATGTTGTCATCCAATAGGGTGATTATGACTCTCCTCTAGAAGTGGTGGCCATAGGCCACTAGTGTTACCACCTATAGTGTAACTTTTGGAACCTCTTATTATTCTGGATGCAAGTTATGATGTCTTAATTTGCAGGGAATATCTGTGGTTTACATAAAATATATAAGGATATCTGTGACCTACCCCTTCTATGGGAGAGTTGACATGGGAGTTTTAGCATAATCATCCATATGCTCTGTTAGGGGATAGTGGACACTGGGCTGTGGAGTTATGGAATGAAACTATCTAATATTTTTTCATGAAACATGAGATTACTATATAGATGATAGTTGATATCTATAAATATATTCTTTGAGGATCCCCTAGTATTGGTGGGATATTTTAAACCAGGAAAGTCATTATCGAGTTGAGATTTAGTGAGATTCCCAATATAGATTATATGACTATTTCAATACTAAGACCCTAAGGGATGATCTTTTCTATGAGATCATGATCATGAAACATGGTTTTATTTTATTTATTTGTTACTCATCAAATTTCATAGAGGTTCGGTGCTTTTCATTGAACTGTACTGCAAATGAGACAATGAACTGTACCTTATACATTATCTGGTGAGTTATTTTTAGCTGACTACTTTATCTGATATAGTAAACTAGGGTATTATTAATGAGTGTAAAATTCAGGAGGTTGGATGTGTGAATAAGTGTGGATAATATTCTCAACCTAGTAGTGCAGTCTTCGGTGGAATCAAGCATCTTTTTGTGGACTCTCATGGGGGTAGTACTAGTCAGAGTGCACGTATTAGATGTTTTGAAGTCTGTCATCAGGGTGGGAAGTAGTCCCATATAAATCCTTATTATGGTAGGGTCCTAGTCCAGTCCCAATCCTATGTTAGGAAGGTCCACTTCTATCTAATTTTCAAAACCATACCTCTTGTGTCTTGTGAGATAGGATCAATACAAGAATCGAGTCCAAGAGTAAGACCACTATCTCTATACCATGAAAGAAGTTGGAGTGAAAAGACCTGAATAGGCTGAAGTAGTGGTCATTGTTCGGATAGATAGACACCAATTGAATATAATTAGTGGGACTCGAATATTCAAGTTAGTCATTTTGTATTTTAAGACAATGTAACGAGCCATGATTATGAGGTGCAACATGTGCCAGGGGGAAGAAGAGAACTGCCACTTCTATAGTTTGAGGTAAGATTATAGTGTCATATACCATGATATCTGTTTTATTAGACACATAGAATTTGAATTATTTAATCATTATGAACAGTGTGTAAATCATCAATCAAGAGATTCAATACTTCTGTGAATTTCCAACAATTGAAACCCCTTTGGGTACACATTGTGATAGTTTAGGCTAATGTGGTGTGTTCCCCATATGACACAGAACTATCATTTCCTATGTAAATTATTCGTCCTTGAGTTTTATGGTTCAAACATTATTCTATGAATGATCTGGTTAGTTACTTATCATGCCGATGGGGATTTCTATAACAAGAGGGTGTCATTTACATCACTAGTGGGAGGTAGTTATATGAATAAGGTAGAGTGGGATTTATCGTTAGGTAGATCTAGACCCTAGAATTATGGGTTAAGTGGCATGACATCCAAAATTTAATGCCTTTATACTAATGATAAGTGTTCACTACAGATTTAATTACATCCTATAATAGAATTTTCAGGTATTCTCTTATTAATTTCCTAGTTTTCTTCCTGAGTGAGCTATGGATTTATCTATGGAGATAGATCCAGGATGGATAATAGTGTCTATTACACCTTACAATAAGGTCACTACTATGTTGTAGGCTCCCAATATAGGTTTGGAGGACCTGGAAGATAATTTTCTTATACGGCCCAGTAGTTACCCCTAGGGTTCACTAGTCCATTCGACAAGATAGCAGATAAAACCCTTAGGATTTCTTTGGATTTCCCTAAGTTGAATTTACTTATTGGAATGAGAATGTACTAATTTCCTCATGTATATGATCTCTTTGATCAGCTCTAAGGATCTAGTATGTTCACGAAGATTTTTTTGATGCCAGGGTATCACTATGTACAAATTATACATTTATATATAACTCACATAGTGTTCCATAGAATGTATGATCTTTATGACTATTTGGTTATGCCGATTGGTCTCACATACATGCCATCTATTTTTATGGATATGATTAATTATTTTCTCTTCCTACATCTAAATTAATTTGTGGTGATGTTCATAGATGAATTTTTTTATTATCATACTCACCATGACCATGAATAACATATAGACACCATTATGAATACAATATGAGAGAATCAAATATATTACAATCTCACTAAATGCCACTTTCTTATTGATAAATTCCACCTATGGGTTTTATTATCTCATAGGAAGGAGTATTAATTGACCCAAAAAAGGCGAAATTTATATATTCTGAAGCCAAGGAGATGGCCTTTCATGATTTTAAAGGGAGATTGAATTCATCAATGATCCTAAATCCTCTAGATTTACAACGAATCTATATAGTGAATTGTGATAAATTAGGTATCAGTCTAGGAGTATTTATGATATCTGATGATTGATTTGTTGTGTATAGATGGTGTTTTCTGATGCCTCATGATGTTAATTACCCAACCCATGATATCTTTTGGCATTTTTTTCTCACACCTTGCAATGTTGGAGGCATTACCAACTAGGAGATAATTTTTTTGGTGTTTAAGGACCCAAATAACCTCACTTATTTTCTCATAAAGTTTGATATAATCTTCAGGATGACATTTTAGGTTTAAAACCTACACTAATTCGAATTTGATCTTTCCTATATACCTAGGAACGGAAATTACATAATTATTTCTCTGATCCAACTGAATCAAAAACATATATTTTTATATATAAGTAGTGAGTATTGGCTTATGGAAATGTGCTCTGATATGCACTTGGTGGTTGAAGACCATCATGGATAGTTTAAACTTCCATATGGATTAGTCGACTCCTCACATTGGGGAGAGTGAAGATGAGGTAGTTAACATATCTTTTTGACATGTTTATAAGGGAGAGTGTCTCAAGTAAGGATTCACTGATGAGATGGATCATTGATATAGATGATGTCCTATGAATTAACAGATGAGTATGAGTTCCTATATATATCCAAGAGGAATTGATATTAATTTCTCATTCCTCTTCTTAGACTATAATTCCTAGTCTTACAATGATGTACCATGAACTACATCACCAATATTGGTGTTCTATTATAAAAATAGTGATAACTAGTTATTTTTCGTGGTGTTCCACCTATAAGAAGGTGAATGAAGAACAGTACTGTCCAGTATGGATTCTATAATCATTGTCCAGTCCATAGTGGAAATGGGTTGATGTCATGATATATTATTTTAATGGCTTAACATGTTCCCCTCGTGGTAGTAAAATAGTGTTTTTGATCTTCAATAGGGTCGGTAAGGACACTCAGTTAATAAATATTAGAGAGGACATTTTAATTGATGGGCTTGTAAGACTATATCTCTGTGAGATTTTATGACTACATTAGTTCCCTCATACTATCATTTTTTCTAGGCTCTCTCATTAAACGATAATTTAATTGAAGTACTTATATAAATCATTGGGTTCAAAGGTACTTCTAAGAATATCAATTGACCCTAAGACCGATTTTCAAACGGAATGGATGATACACCTTTTATAAAAACATTTCTGAACATGATTTCTTGATTTGAGAGGTTCTTGTGGAAACAATACACCTCTTGTCATGTTTTCTAACAATAATAACATTTATGAGATAATACTGATGGATATTTGTTGTATTTATATGGTAAAACATGCCTTTCCCCATTTTTTAGTTATATTTAGGTGGAGAATCCTTAAATAGACCACATCATTTCAGGAAATATTATACCAGGTACAATTAATTCGAAAGCCAATGGATATGACTCATTCTAGGTAGAAGGCATATAGTGATCATTGTTTTCAAACACTATATTTTTATTTTATTAATATAAAAAATTCTTACATGTCTCAACTAGATGAGGGAATCAATTTTTTTGAATGAAATAGAAGCATTCATCTCAGTTTATTTGGACTTTTGATGTTTTATAGAGAGTGAGGATGGTAGCATATCTATTATTATTACATTAGAGGTACATCACTATACATGATTTCTTCCATGTTTCATAGATTTTATAGAACTATTTATATATTCCTCACATATTTCATCATGATGATGTTGAGTACGTGGTATATACATCCTTTTAGGTACATCCAAAATATATTATGGACACGGTTAGGAAAGTCCTTTGAGGTTGTTCTATCCCATCAGTATGGGATATATAGAATCATTGACATGTTCAATGTGAGAAATTTGAGGGAGATGTTGACATACATGCTCAGTGGTTGGAGTTATTCTCAGATTCTTTTTAACACACAAGGAAGGGAAACTGAAGGATGAGTTATTTTAAGTGGTAATAATGTAAGATCATGTATTTTTCTTGAGGTATAGAACCTATTTTAGTTAAATCTTCTATACAAACCATATAAATATCCCTTAATAGTTATATAATATTTCATGAGTGTCTGGATATTTTTTAGATCATGGATCTATGAATTATAGAGAAAAAATAGGAACACAGCTAGAACAATGTTAGTACTAGCCATGCGACTCAAACTGTGAGGCCTTGTAGGGGTTCCACACGATTTGATAAAATCATCTGAGGGGTTTTCTTGACTATAAATTGAAATAACAATGGTTTCACATGGGTAGAACATGGTTTTTATAACCATGTGTTTTAGTCTATTTTAGGCGTGTTCCCTGGAAAGAGGGTTGTCCATTGGAGGCAAATTGTTTAGCTAACCCTGCTGGATTTAATGTTTGGAAGAAATGGCATTCTTTCCCGTATATATTTTTAATTAACCCTCCTATATTAATTTTCTACAAAATCACAACACACCAATTTTAGCTTTAATCTCTCATCATGAATAAACTAAAATTTGAATGTATTATTCCAGATGTACTTTGATTCATGATATGTCTATTTCATCAGATAGCCACAAGTAATATCTCTATTAAATTTGGTTATTTTGATGATTTTCATCCTAAAAATGATGTGATTTTTGTGATATCTCACATTCCCTATTTTATTGGTGTTCATTTGTTTTGTCATTTTATTCTGATCTTGACTAAACCAAATCCTCATACTGGATGAGTTTTCTACCACATATTTAATGTAGGTGGTCTATACCTTTTCCAAATTTCATTATTGCCTCTTTAACTTCCATCCTTTTAATAGACACGAATTATTTCTGTTATGGATCCAAAATTAATCGATAATCTATAAAATAATCATTTCACCTAATTTGGGTAGCCCTTGTAGCAGAAATCATGGTTTTAGGTTGTCATCAGAAAGTCAGGTGACCCATGTGGTGTATACCTTTACCAATCCTATTTTAACCCACACATTTTTGTGTGTGAGATGACCAAACTTATAGTCGGAGCATATGTGAGTTGAATTATATAGTTGGAGAGGATCATTCATCCTTTTTCAATTTATTGAATGTTATAAATGTTATTTTATTGATTGATTAAATGGTAAAATTAAATGGTTATAGACCCTAAAATATCCCTTAAATTTTATTATATTTATTTTATGATTTTTTTACATATCAGTATAGTATATAATTATTATGAAGGTATTTGGCCTATTACATATCGGTATGAAACTGACCTATTATTGAGTTTTGTAACCTATGATTATTGAGGTATGAAACCCAAAATTATTAGCCTATGGAAGATAATAATATTAATAAATGATACCTATAAATTTTTGTTATAGAACTGGATTATTAGAAAGGTATGGAACCTATGAAATCATTTTATGAAACTGGTTAGGATATCGTGTTATGGAACTATTGACCCCAATTTATTATTATTTATGTCATAAAACCATTGATGAGGATCAAGGTATTGAACCTAAAACTTCCTTATATATTTACATAGATGGATATAGGTCTCCCTAGTTTTATACCATTAAACCAGACCCTTTTTCTTATGTTATGCTTATCACGTGTAGTTTATGCCGAGCTGGTAACTACCTACTATTGATACCCTATATATAACAAATCCTATATGTTCTGGCCTAATTATATTACAACTTTTTCTTTAGTTTTTTTATATGACTTGTATTACTCCTTACCTATTATCCATGCACACAACAATAATTTAGATGTGCATGTTGTACGTTTTATGGAATCCAAAGGTCATTTCCTACTGTGATTATCTCAAAAACTCTCTAGGTAATCGATGGTACATGTGAAGATTGTACAGATATAGGTAGGGATAGGGGAAACCACCATGTTATTGAATCTCGATTGATTATTCCATGGGTGTGTGGGAGAAAAGTATCTAGCTGTGGACCACGATTCTATCTAGAGTTAGAATTTTGGACATTTTGGTCCTTTCAATACACATGTATGTACATATACCTTCTAACAATATTGTATGATATTTTTTTACATACATTGAGTAACATAATATTTATACGGTACATGATATTTATTTTAATGGATTGTTTATTACTATCATCAGGATGCTTTACCTTATGTTGTTTTAGTTATTATTTATTATTATTTCATTGTTTATATATTAATTTATTCCACTACTGTGTGACTCTAATTATGAGGTTATAGTCACCCAACTATACTACTTGAGACCCTTTCTTCTAGTTATAAGTCTCTTCCATTCATAGAGGTTTGCTCAAGGAAATGTGAACCACCAGCTTGGGGCTCTATTTAGTGGTTACTGGGTTAGGATGTTATAGTATTAAGTACATTGTAACTTTTAACATTACTCATCAAAATATATCTACAAGTAAAATATCTTTTAAAAATTGTCCAAATGAGTTATCTCTCTAATATAACATATAATAATTCAGATAATATTTTCATTTATTTTATTATAGGGCCAAAACATATTAATATTTTTTTCCTATAATAAAAGGTATAATAGATCATATCTTTAGTAAATGAATCAAATAAAATTTCATGCATCATAGAAATTTATATATTAGTAATTACACAAAACCACATTGATATGATGAATCTTCTATAGAAAATATTGTTGTTAATACATGATATATTTTCATTAGAGTTATCTGTTTATATGATCATCTAATTTATTAAATATATCACTCTTTATAGTAACATATTTTATATTATTAGTCTCTACAACATTTGGATGTAAATTTCTTGACATATTAAATGCTTGACATAGTTACTATACTGATCCAAAAATGTCATTTACTAAATCAATATAATCAATTTACTCGATTGGTAATAATGATAGGTTTTTTTATTTTTTGATTAATTTTTAAGTGCCATTTATCAAAAATAATTTTTTTTTCTCTAAAATTTTGGAAGTAGTGTGTCGATTATCCAAAATATCCTTAGTTATTTAACATTAAATAGGTTTTGATTTTGAATTATAAATATAATTCACATATTGATAAGTTAATTTTTTCAGTATGAACTATTCCTATATTATTTCCAATTCAACCATATTCTGAATTAACAATTATGAGATAAATATTTTATTATTATATCAATAGATCAATTGAAAATATCAAATTATAGAAAATCACTAACACATTTAATATATTGTGGATTGTTTCTATGTAATGTGAATAATATTTTTTTCATATATCCACATCATTCATCAATTTTATAACGAAAATAATATTTTAAATAAAATATATACTAAAATCTAGTTCAATTAAATATAATTTATTCTAAAACACCACAAAATAATATTAATGATAAAAAATCATCATATAAGGAAAAATCATAAAAGGATTAGCATAAAAAGAATCAAATTGAGTTTATGTAACCACTGTAGAATATAAAACCAAAAATTAAAAATTATTTCCTATATAATTTACCCTTAAATTTAATTTTTATCAAAATATAAGAAATTTTTAAATATATCACATATAGAATAATAATGAGGAAGATGATGTCGAAATATGTAGAAGTTAAATTAGTAAATGATAGAATAAGATTGAGTTTCTCAAATGAGTAAAGGAATTGATTTCAAAATATCTAAATGTATAAATACTCAATCTAATAAATATTATACATTATATAGTGAACAATAAAAAGTTGAATAATGTAATACTAAGGATTAAAATTTTCATGATTACATGGATAAACCAGAAGATCATGTTAGTTTACTAATAATAAAAATTATTTTGAAATTAATAAGAAAAAATAAATAAACACAAAGGAATTTATATTGATTATAAATATTTTAGTGCATATTAATTTTTTCCAGTGATAGAGAAAAAACATTTAGAAAAAAAAACAAATAATTCAAAAGATAATAAATTTTATGTTGATAATGAACGAGATATATTTAAGATGATACATGATCTCAATTTTCGTATTTAATTATATAATATATTTATTTTATATAATATAACACAAATTGATCAACATATAGGAATAATATTACTTACATGATCATAAGGTACATACATTTTGAATCATCCCTCAAAAAATCAAATTAATTTTTTTGAAATTAGTAAATGCATAAGTTCAATCATTAAAATCACAGGAGAATATTTTTATGTTAAATGATAAGATTTATGATTCCAAAAAATAATAAAATTCCACGTATTATGGATAGTAATTATCCTAGATATATCGAAGGTAGTTACACCATAACATCCAAAATATGATTAAAGGGGTTTTAGATCTTAATAAAGATAAACCACATGTTTTCTTATCACAAACGAAATCAGAAAATCATAATGACAATTTAATATAAATAAAAGGTGTTTTTTATATTAATTGATCCTATACTTAATAATTTATTGTCAAAAATTTTATCCTTTATATTATTTATATTTTTATGTCCACAATAATGTGTATTCATATTTTTTAAAAAATTCTTGTATAATTATATGAAATTTGATTACACCTTTAACTATTAGACATGTCTTTCTAATAGTTTATATTAGTGGAAGACATAATGGTGTTTGATAACAGAGAATGAAGGACATCACCAGGATGACCAATCATCACCTATAATCTCTCTAATTATCAGAAATGAGTTTATTATGGTGATCTATAATCATAGATTGGAAGATCATGGGTTAGGACATATGGGGTTTCAACGAAATAAATGAGAGAAGGAGGGTACATTTTTACATATTTAGTTTTTCTTATTTAATAATTAATATGATACGAGAGATATTTTTCTTAAGAGTGTTTTACTAAATAAATAATAAAAGGATACATTAAAATAATTAAAATCTTATTTTTAGTGTATTGTAAACTAAGTGAATATATTCTATCTTTTATTTTATAAATTAATATTTTCATATATATTACCATTTTATATATTTATATAAAGGGTAATAGTAATGGAATAATATATAAATTTCTACTACATTGGAAATTTGTAGAAAATTTTTATCTAGTAAATAATAAAATAAGATAAATTAGGGGATTTGATAAATATTAAAGAAAGTGATACAAGGATATAATAAGGTTAGGTCTAAATAATATATTGTAATAGAAACATATCATTATGATAAGTAATGTGTATAAAAGGTAGATGGATATAGTACCTAAGGTGATAAAACATGGACACACTATATGATATAATGAAAAATGTGTAATTATTTTTAGTAAATCATGTATAACACTATATGATTATTTTTAGTGATGTTTTATCATTTAATGAATATTTGTATTATTTATGTTATGAATATTCACTAATAAGTTATGAATTTTTATTGTGATTTTTATTCTTTTATTAAATATGATAAAATTGATGATTAATTAGCAATATGAAATATAGATTATTTATAAATTAAATGGTTGGGGTTTTACTTGTTTTTTCTAGGGAATACATAATTGGTGTTTTATATTAAGTGATATTAACCACATAAAAAAATTAATTTCAAATATCGCATAGAATTATGATATATCATGATAGGTGATATGAAAATATCATAATCACTAATAAAGGAAAAAATATATCAAATAAAATAATTTAATATATTATACAGTTTACATGATTTTAGAGATAGTGGAACACACCTACCACATGATTTGAGATTGTCATGGTATGAATGATGCTCCGAATTTTAAGCATTGTGAAATATGATACATAGTAATGTATATATAACTCAATACTTGGTACATAGTTCTTCATATTGAATGGATGATATTTGGAATACGATTTTAAATTTATTTAAAATATTATTTTATAAAAATAATGGAATAAAAAAATTTAAGATTATAATAAACAGAAGCGATAAGTAGAATTAAATTCATATGAGGTTCCTTCTACTTCATTAAAATGGTGAATAAATCACATTTAATTTCATATAATATAGGATAAATCAATTTCTTTTTGGAATAAAAAACCACAAAAGTTATTGGATGTATTGTAATAATTAAAACATTATATTGGATATATTAAACAGGGTTAAATAATTTGGGGAATTTTTCAATCATTTAATAATTTAGAGGAAAATAATATAATATAATAAAAATTGAAAAATAATTAAATATTTTTAGGATATAAAATAAATTAGAGGAAAACAAAGGGAGTTCTAAAAATATTGCTAAATATTTATTTTTAAATATTCAAACTCATCAAGTATATTTTATGAGGAAAGAGTTCATATGTTCAAATCATTATTTGACATGTAGAATTAAAAACTAGATAAGTCCATTGATATTAATGATAAAATGAGAAACATTGAAAACTGATATAACTATGGATACTTTTACTGTCATTGAAAAAAAAATTGTTAATGAGTGAATGAAAAGTTGGAATTGAGCCTATCATGTAAGGTAGTGAAGAAATGAGGAATTTAATTCAACCATAAATATTTTACCAGTTAGTGAGATTAGGATTCATGTCATGATTTGTAAAATAACTCATACCCTGTAAATAAACTTTTCATTATTTAAGAAATACATGTATATTTATTCCAAATTTATTTAGGGTGTTTGTGCTTAAATTATTTTCAATATATTTAATTATTAAGGATAAAAAGATTTTCTAAACAAATTTAAAAATATACAGGTGTGTTAAATACTAAAATATATAAAAACGATTTAACATCATAAAAAACTAAATTTTCATGGTTAATGTTTAGTAGGTATATTATAATTGGCCCAATGAAGACTAGAAACATTCCTTTTAGTTAATTGAAATTAATTCCCAGTATAAAAAAATAAGATGTTGTATTATTCTCAGTCTTATGGATTTAGTTTTTATAAAATTGTTATATATGGAACAACATTGGATAAAGACTCAAGATCAACAATAATAAGATGAAAATGATCGTTAATAATATTTTAATTTCATCTATGCCTTTGGGACCTGACCTAAACCCACACCACAAATACCTCACATGAGCAAGTGAAAAACCAAGAAGAATAGCCCAAACTTTTCTTTAATATGTCATTAGATAGTTTCTATCATAGAGGGTGTAATAACTCATATAAAATAAATTTACCATGAAATTAAGTTACATATAATTTAAAATTAGAATATGCAGTGCAGAATCAATTTAAATATACAAAAAGAAGAATATTATTGGGTATAAAAGGTCATTAATTCAATAAAACAGAAAAAATCCTCAATTTAAATATTGACTATACAACTACAAATATGTAACATGCAGTAGTTCTCAAATATAAATAAATTTAATGAATAATTAATTTTAATACCATGTTGTCTGGTTTGAACTTTTTTTAATTAAAATGAGGATTCAATGTTGTTTCATGTTAATTTATAATGATTTATTGTAATGAAGTAGAATTTATTTGATACTGATTGCAGAAGCTAATAATGTTTTGGAGATGTATTCCCAAATAAGGTGTTAATCTAATTAGAGTAAATAATGTGTGAATACTATCTGGGATGTTTTTATTTTATTATATTTATTTATATTCTGATGGTTTATTTCTTTAAATTATATTTTTGTACATTAATTTTCATGAAGCAAGAAAGCGTGTTGATGCGTTTTAGTTACATGGATAATTTATATAGTAAATTTTGTTTCTATTTAATTAATATGTTTTCTAAATAACCCCACATGTGTTATTAATTTTATCATTAAATATAAAAGAAACCTTGGTAATGTTGTCATGTCAAATATGATATAATTGAGGAATATTAGGAAATAGTTCTTGAGTCTTTATAATTATAGATATTTTATTGTTCACGGGAATTCAACAGTGTTTACAAGAACAAATAGAAAAAAACAGAGCTATAAAACCCAACTAATCAGCTAGGCCATCTAAGGGGAAGATGATTGAAAATTAATTTGGTATCAATCCTTTTAAGGCCATGGATAATTCATAGAGACTTTTCAGGATGATATAATTTAAAAGTTATAGTGTCACCCTAAGGGGAAACATGACAAACCCGTTAGGAATTTTGTGTAGTAAGGGATATTTTTGAGCCACTAGAAGGGAATTATGAATAATTGGAAGGACCCATATACATCTATGACTTTATTTGGGATCATAAAAAGTTATTATTATTCTCATTAAAAAGAAGTCATACTATTAGAATGAAATGAGGATGTATAATTCATCTTGCTATGGTAACTCTATGTTAATGTGATGTTGGTATCTTGGAATCCACACATCACCATTAATAAAGATTTAAATATCATTTTTTATGCCATATATTTTGTGTGAGTTCTCAAATATCCTAGGAGGATCATGCATGTATACAGAGTGATTAAATATTTTAATCTAAGGTATATAAATATATTTTTAAATGGTTTAATGAAACTAATGTTTAATAATTTAATGTTTATGAATAAATTTATTTGATCATTATTTTATTAATTTGAGAAGAATACATTTACACTAGGGATGTAATAAATATTAGGGTATGTAATTAATATGTTATTTCATGGTAATGAAATATATACATTAATTAAGAAAAAAAAATTTTAATATTGTATAAGATATAACTCAAAATATTTTTGAAAAATATGGTTAACAGGTTAAGATGTTTTAAAAGGTAAGTGTTATGTATTAGTATACATAAAGGTTTATGTTAAATTTATTTAGAGGGGTATTTTTTACATGTCGTTATATTTTTTGTATGGGTAATTCAATATCATGTACTAGTCATTTTAAATATACACACAATTGGTTTGAAATATTTGTATATTTCCCAGGAATATATGTATTTAATGGTCATATATTTGTGACTTCGTCTACATAAGGATTTATATAAGAGTGAACTGAATTAGATTACTATTTGAAGGATATTCTTCATTGAAATTAATATCCTGATACTATTAATGGGATTTTAGATGTAATGAAAGAAAAGGATAAAAAATATTCCATTCCATGAATGATTCCACGATGGTAATATAAATAATATTATTACATTCATATATTATATTTATGAAAGGAACTTCCTGGAGTATGATGAAAATACTGGGTTTTGTATAATTAATACATGATGATGGAGATATAAATACTTAGTCTTTATTAATTTTAGAAATAATCCTACATGATAAATTAGAATAGGATTTTTTGTTATTTTATGAAGTAAAAAATTTAATGAATTTGAAATAATGATTATTTGAGAAGAGAAATTTAAATGGTTTTTAAGATGACATGATGGAGAATAAAAGGATTATAAAATATCTGTCACTGCATCCCTTATATTTATATTCTATGGGTCAAAGAAAATTTTGAATCAATAAGATCCGATAATGAATCTAATATTGAATGTTGTGTGTATCGTATATGATAGAAAGAAACCCTAAAACTAAAATCATATAACATTATATAGTAAAATAATAAATTTTATAATGAACCAATGCTACTACTTGAAATTGAATAATAAGAAAATATGAATATATCTTGTTCTTTTATGACATGTATTATATCATGTTCACCAAATCACACAGAGCCAGATGGGTCATTTTTTTATAGTTTTGAAGAACACTATATATGAAATTTTATAAACCATGGGTTATGTTTTTTCAATTTATCTAAACATAATAAAAATAAGACTCTTATATTTGTGTTTGATAAGTAGAAGGATGAGGATATCTCTTGTTTTCTTATGTGAATAAGAAGTATCTGTTTTGTGCACTAGTATTTATATAAGAAACTAAGAATGTATTACTTTCTTGATGATGTGTAGGTAGAGAATGAATGGTTTTTGTTCATTAATGTTCATAAGAAATAAAACCAAGATGTTAGTTTCATTATTTTGTACAATTTGAAGAGCAATAAGAAAAATAAGATCACTGAAGCATATTAATAACCTAATATACACTTAAATTTGTGAATACATATTTTTTTGTGAATGTACAATACATATCATTATATGTGTAAGATGGAATTGAACATTGGATACATTGAAACATAGTTATGAGATATTTATATCCTATTTTAGGATAATATTCCTCCTTATTTTTTCTCATAGGTTGATATTTGTGGGTCATGTGATATTGGAGGAATCTATGTCACACTTTGAAATATCATTCTTTTTTGAGTGGTTTACACATTAAAAATACATTTTGATCCATGTGTCTGTGTATTAGGAAAGTTTTCATGAAATGAAAAAGGTGATCAGAGATAATAAGTGATATATTCATCTTAACATGTGTAGTGGTAAACGGAATGGGATAAACAGTTCTAAATTGCAGAAAATTACCACTAATGATTAAACCTCCAACTATGTATTGAAATTATTCCTAATCGATCCTATAAAATGATATTAGATCATGGTTCACCACATATTGTGTTCATTTTTTATAAGTTTTTCTTTTATTTTTTTTATATATTAATGAATTTATAATTAATTTTATTTTTTGTAAATATATATTTATTTTAAATTTGTAATTTATCATAACCAGCATCATGAAGAAAAATAATAAATAAAATAATATATTTAAGAAGGATTGACTCTTAGGTAAATATATATATATTTTTGTTTCTCTATACAAAAATAATATAGTAGAAAGATATCTCTTGGACGGAAATGTACATGTGTTTATATAAACATCGATGTTCATAGAGAAAACTTCCACTATTATAAGAATAAATTAATTTAAAGGTTCATGAGATATTTAAAAATTATCTCATAAAATATCCTTAAAAACAGTAAATATATAGTGTGAGATATCTCATGAATATATATATTTTACTTGATGTATTAAAGGTTATTCTGATACTTGTCCCAATGAATCAGTATCACTTATTTTTCATGTTTTCTTAATGTATATTGGATGAAATCCATCATATTTATTGAAGAATAAAAGAAGTTGGAGTACTCACAGAACGATTTGTTTACTATTTATATGAAGCTCTAAAAACTAATTTAATACATAAATGAAAGGAATATATAACCTGAATAAATATAATCAGAATATTAAAGATAATGGATCAAAATAATTCAATATATTGAAGTAGTAAACAAAAAACATGAAAACAATATCCATTCATTCGAAACAGATCAAACAAATTTCATTAATGTCACGAATTCACAAATGGATGTTAAATATAATTAGATTAATGGACATGAAAAATTATTACATTAGAATGTTAAATTTCATGGTAAATAATTTTAAATAATATAGAAGGAGAGTAAATAAAAAATAAAATTGATTAAGGATGAAGAAAAAATTATGAATATGATGAATATTAAACATGATATTAAAGTAGGAAGCATGGTAACAACTCAAGATAAGACTTCACATGAAGTTGAAGAAACCATTACTAGTATAAAAGAAACTTCAAAGATAAGTTATTGTTCTAAAGGGAATCTAATTTGTGGAAACATGACATTGATATCAAATAATGATCAATTCCCATAAATCATAATATTGGAGGTAATATACATATTAAAATAAAATGCCTATAAAAAACCATTTTTAGGAATTATGTTTTCTTAAAATCAAAATACATATAAAAATGAATTAATACAAATGATGAGAATTCTATCATTATGTAAATTAAATATATAAGAGTGTATATGAATGATCATTCCCCTACAGATGTCCAACTAGTTTAGAACCATGACCAAATACCACATGCTATTATGTATGGAAAATTCAAACAATTTGAGGTTTATAAAAAATATATATTTATTGTTCATTTTTTTTGCTATAACAGGTTTGGTGACAAGGTATTGAATTTTATTTATTATATGTCTATTTTAGAAGATAAAGGTAAGTATATATTAAGGGGGAGAAAGATGAAGACGATGTAAAATCTATTGAATAAAGGGAATAATCTATTAGTCACACATTACTTTGAAAATTTTGGAAGTTGATGGTATGTGTAATGGTATTGATCACTGGTATTTCTACATGTCATTGGAATTCTGTTATCATTTATCATGATTACAGAACCCAAGAACCCTTATAATGAATCACTATATATCACAAATATTTACCCAATGAGGAGTAGTATGAGTACATGTGCAATGATTAACCTATAATAATAATACATGAAGGTCTGTATAAAATACAAAATACATGAAATACATTTTTACCTCATATTTTAATTTTTATATAGTTATTAAAAACAGTTTTTTTATTATTTTCTTTGACGTTTTCACCTCTATTTTTTGTGTGTGATGTCATTATATATACGTATTAATTTTTTAAATTCCAGTTACTAAATCATATGTAAAAAATTAAATTTTTTAAACAAATTATATACTTTAGATAGTGGTTTTCTTATAACCGACATTGAAAGACATGTTCAAGGTTTAATTATTGAATAACCAACGTTGAAATCCATTTTGAGGATCATTTATAGGAAAAAAAATTTGTAATATTCTTTCTATGAAGGTTATAAGAAAAAAATATTGAAAATATTGATTTTTTATAAATATTTAGATATTTATTAATTCTATTGATGAAAATGACATCAGTAAACATAAAAAATATAGAGACCAACATAAAATAAGATATTTAAATTTAAATTTCAAATATAATTTCATTCATTAATGCGGTATTGTTCTACATAGTTTTCATTATAATTATGAATTTATGTTACATACAAATATGTGAAATATATGAAATTTTAAAATATGACTTGTGAATTTCATGAAAAATATTTCCATTTTTATCATTATCCAAATAAGTATTCACCATCTCAAATAAAAAAAATATTTGACATGTATATATATTTAAGAAATTAATAATAGGTTGATGGAATAAATAGAGAATGCTTATAAATACCATGGAAAAATACTTATTAAGGAACCTATGGAAGGAATATTAAAATTAAAGGAAATTTTTTTTATAAATTAGTGTTGATAGAGTTTGAAAACTTATATATGAACCACTAAAAATATCTACACATGATCCAAAGTTTTACGTGGGTTTGTAAAACTGGATGTCGTATTGTGAAAATATTAATTTTTTTTAAATTCTGAAATATTACATTTTTACATTGATTAATTTAATAATCGACATCAAAACTAACTATCACAAAATTTTTACCAATATTTATTACATAATAAATATTCAAATAATATTTTTATCATATATTATTAAATACCTAACATTAAAAAACACTGAGAAATGGTTTTCAGTTAAAGATATTGCTAACATTAAAACATTTGTAATTTCAGTTATTAGATAATAGGTATTAAAACACTAATAATGAAAGAAATTTTTAACTACTAGTTTAGTGGGTTTGTAAGTCATGATAAGTAACTCAAAAATCATCAATATTACCCATCTAATCTAAGGAAGTTAGATATATCTATTAAAAATGGTGGCCAAATTAATTCATCATTCACATTTTTCTTACAAAGATATATAAATACCCCATTTATCATGATAACATTCAATAAGATTGTTACATGTACCATTCAAATTTTACATTTACTATACTTTTCATAAACATGTTCCCTTTTCAATGAAGTTATTACTAAAACTAAATTTTTCTCAGGGTGTTTTTTGTTTAACATAGACAATCTAAGAATATTATCTATAAAGACCACCAAAAACATATCATGCTAATATCCAAAGACATTATTACTTATTTAATTTAAAATATATATAGTTTTTGTAAGTAATAATTTCATATATATATATATATAGTGTCTAAACCATATATGGATCATAATCATGGAGGTATCCTCCTTCTTAATTATTAAATTTTGATATCTTGATTAGTGATTCACCTTATAGGTTTACGAATCACATTATGGTTGATAAATAAAGTCATAAATACATTATTGGGTTTCATGTTTTTTATCCTGATCTTTTTGAGTTCATGATAATAAATTAATATACTTGATAACCCATCTTTATTTTTGGTAAAGAAGACTAGAACACCCTATGGGGAAGAAAAATGTTATATAAATTCCTTGAAAAAAATCTCTTGTTGTTTCTTCTCTAGTTCTTCCAATTAAATGGGGTCCATCATATAGGGACTCTTGAACATAGTCATATCACTGGTTAAGTGTTCAATTCATAATTAAAGAAATCAATCAATAGGAATAATAGGAAATTTTACAAGTAATAATTCAATATTTTCAATCATAAAAAGTCATTTGAGATAGATATTATTTCTTATAGGGAATAAATAAACATTCATTAAAATGATATTCCCAAGGAGTTCCATAATTATCCTTTCACTTTTATATAATTTGAGGTTTATTTTTGATATAGAAAGTTATTTAACTAACCTAAATTCTGATATTGGATATAAAAAAGATATACAATTGAGTCGTATTATACCATTAAACTCCACTAAAGGGAGTATAAAAAGTTTTTATATTGGATTATTCTCAAAAATCTAAATTAATAAGCATAATATAGTTGAGATGAAAAATTTCTACACCTATTATTTTTATCGATATATAATCCTCAATGACACGAAGTAGTGTGTTTATATTTCTTATGAATTTATAAGATATGAAATAATTCATAGAGACTTGATTGAATGGGATATTTACTATTGTGTAAAGAACAAAAAGTTTAACTATCACCACTTTTTTCATTATCCATATATATAGTAGTGATTGTATCATATCATCCATGAAATCATATATAGGGATATTTTTGTCACAAGTTATTATAATCGATCCTTATCCTAGTATACTAATAAGCATAGTTTCAATGTTCCTTGTAGTTTAAATATTACAACCTAGGTGGAGGATTGATTATAACATTATATTATTGAATTATATTATATCAATGAGGTGGAAAATGGCTACATTTTAAATAAAATCCTGACAAACACCACTTTGGGGAAGTACTCAGTGAGACTCAAACTAAAGCCATTGCTGATACCCACAAGGGTATCTACCATTGATAAGCACACTAAGGACATTCCTTCCTTCCATCGTTTTTTGTCATCATCACACCCATTTAAAGTTATTGGAATTATGATCATAATTAACACAATAAATAATATCCTTTTTTCCTTTGAATAATTTTCTGAGGTGCTGCTACCCAAATAATTAACATGCGAGAAGGTAGTTTTTTATCCTTCAATTAGTTTTATCCAGTAGTCATCTAGAGATAAATAACATTCCACAATTTCTATTGTTATCTATATAATACAACTACGAATCACTAATCTATATCTGAAATTTATTGGTATATCAGACTAGTTATTCATATCTATCAAACACTCAAATTGTTAATTTTTTTAACTCTTAGGTTTATTAAAATAAAGAAGAGGCCCACATTTCTTTTTCGGGAAATATAAAAACCTAGTGGAATATTGTGATATCCTTGTGTATTTAATTTATAAGACCAAATTAATTCATCAAATATTTTCTTTATTCAAAGAAATTTATTATCTATTTTATGATGGATACAGTGAGAAGAATATTTATTTAAAAATATTTTATTCAACCCATAACACTCTCTTGATTTTATTTATTCCCTTGGGTTTCAAATTCTATATCATTGTTTACATATTATTAATATATCACTAAATGTGATAGATGGACAATATATTTTTCTCTAATTTGGAGATTTTGATGAAAATAATATCCTCAATTCAATAAACCCATTTTCTACATTAAACAAAATAATTATGTGTAATCATAAAAATGAGAGAAAATTCATTATTTCCACCCCTTCATGAACAAACTAATTACATTAACACCCAAATATATCATGAGATATAAACATAAAATAATGAATTATAGGGAAATATAGAACCCTACATGTTACCATATATACTTATTCATGTCACATAATTCAAATATGATCATATTATAATGAAACTAAAGAAATAAAATGGATTTTATAACCCTTTGAAATGAATGTATATAAAAATGAAATTAATAATATTATCAATAAACATGAAATAACTATTGAAAATAGATAGTGATCCACCGATAACTATATATTTACTAAATTTTTCAATTTTTACACCATGTGTCACTCCCATATAAACTAACCCCACTATCTTGTAACCCCCATCCATTATTCATCCGCATAACCCTCTCTCCCTATCGTGAGTTTCCTCTTAAATAAACACTATTTCAAAACCTCTGCAGTTATTTCACCGATATAGGGTTCCCACAATCTTATCATATTGTTGTCAATATTTCATTGATCTACCTTCCTCGTCATCCAACGATTTCATCGATCTAGATTTCACTGATCTAGGTTACCCAAAATATTATTATACTATTGGAAACCTCTTCCCAATCATTATCTCGACAACCATCCCCTCAATCTTCCACACAGAAGGTTCCCACTGTGTGATTCTCCTCCCACAAACATCCAAGCGATCTTCCTCCCCTAGGGTTCTTAAAAACATTTTCTGCTACCGCAAACCACCTCTAGATTTCCCACTCTGTTTGAGTCCTCTAGTTCAATGGTACATCCTTTACATTATAATGATACCTTCATGAGGTAATAACATTTAAAGGATGAATTTGACCTCACACTTTCTACTCTAGATGAATTGGTTCAACATTCTCCGATTTCATACAATATCAATCAATTCCTTTGATACAACTTCACCTCAGGTATTGCGTCTCCTATATTGGAAGTAACCCTTCATTTACTAGAACATTCTTAAATCTTAACTATTGATTGATTTATTATCGATTCATTGACATCCAATGACTTTTCACCAGCAATTCTCTTAGATGTTGACTTCGAGCTCACACTATCTATTATGAACGATTCTCTTAAGAAACCATCGATCTCATACAATATCAACATAATTCCGCAAGACGACTACAAGTAATTAATTGTGTCACTTATATTAGAGGTAACACTACATTCACCCAATACATATGTAATGTTAATAGTTGATTGATTCATTTTCCTTTCACAGATTTTTTACTCGATGTCCATTTTCTATCACTACCTTTGTTTACTTCCCTCCCATAATTTCTCCCTATGGATATAGTGTATTCATTATTGTCAAACAATATACCCCCTAGCATTGAATAAGAGTCTCCTACACTCCCTGTCCTTCTGCCACATCTTTTTATCGGCATCACATCGCTCTATCAAAAGTGGTTGACCCATTAAGTCTCTCCTTCACTCCCTATCTCACCCACACACTCCCTATCCAGTGCGGAATCATCTCGCAGTCCATATTTTCGTTCATTATACATACATTTTTTAGTTTCATTTTATGTAATCTATTCATATCGTAGTATTTTGTACCAAGGAATCCTTGATTTCTTCATGTAGACCATAGATATGACCTGCAATTATAGTCCTACATTCCACTTCGTTGTGGGGAAATTTTTGTGTTTTATTTTATGCCAACAGTTCATTCAGGTTTTCCACTTTAAATTTTCATTCCCCAAGAGGTCAAAAACGTCGGTGCTTCAAAACGTTTTCTTCATTGTAGAGTTTTATTGGTAATGATTTTTAATTTAAAATAACTATTAATTAAATTCCACAAGCATTTGATTTTTAAATTCATTTAGATATCTTATTTTCCATTTTCACATGACGTGTCTTTGAATTCATTCACATTGTGTAATGTTGTGTTTTAATTGGGTTGATTCAATTTATTTTAGTGATTATTTATCCCATTTACACCTTTTATCCACAATGAAAGGTTTCATATTTGTTAAATAAGCGATTTGATAATTTTAGGAATTTATTTGTTGCACAATTTCACAATAGTCCATTTAATATCAAAATACTATTAATATTTACACCAAATAAATCAATCCACATAAAAGAGTCATTATAATTTTACTTGTGTAGATAAATTATATGAAAAGTATGTTTCATTAACAATAAGATCATTAATTTATTAGAACAAAACAATTTACCCTCGTTATACAAGAATCATAGAACAGATTTTAGATATGATCGACAAGAAAAAATTTATCTTCAAGGAGGAAATAAAACATCAAAAGTTGATTTTGAATGTGAAGATTGTTGATTGCAGGTACTATAGTCAACCCCTTCACCTACATACAACTATATTATCATATATATCAACATGTTATATAGGTTTTTCCTTCCAATTTCATAATGTATAATATTGTTTTACATTTTAATTCCTTAGAAATTATTAATAATTGCCACTAAAATTTTCATGTAATGACATTTTTCTGTTCTATTTTTTGGCCACTATACATTCATGTTTTCTACTTCTGGTTTATGTCCGCACTGAGCCCAAACATTTACTGCCTGAATATGTTTTCCCAATTGTGGATTTTTTTGGTAATGTTTTTAAATTTAAAATAAGTTTTTTTATTTTCTATAAACATTAGACAGTTTCCTCGGATGTTTTATTTTCTAGTTTCATACTATGTCCGTTTCAATTATTTCTTATTGAATTGTGTTGCATCTATCATATTTTATTGGAACTGACCAATTATAGAGGGGTTAAATGTTATAATTACTAATTCTATTAAGGAACTAGCAACAATTGTAACGATTTTGGATACAATTGATATGTTTTTTTCAGTCTAGGAAAGTGGGGTTTTATCTAACCATCATGACCTATAACTTTTTACTGAAGAGTTTGTCTTCCCAAAATAAAATATAATTCAATGTATATGTTTGTTTGGGATTAAATATGTTTGTATGAAACCAAATTTTTACACCTACAAAATAAGAACTTTTATTGTAACACCCCAAGCTTCAATAGTACGCTTTTCTTTGAATAATACAATAGCCAGCGTTGTAAACAACTTCAAGTTATAACACACCATGACCAACCAAACTAGCTGTTATGAATAGTAATACCCACTTTTTTAAATATTCTAAATTTTATTTTTCAAAATGGAATTCTTTTTTGGATTTTTAATATCAAATTTAGCTTAGGTTGAATTTCCTTTATTTTTCTGAAAACATTCAATTTTTGATGAATAGTGAAAAACACTTTCTTATTCATTAAAATCGAATTTTTATTTAAATAACTATTTTTTAAAATTTATTCTTAATCCAAATAGATAAATAATACCTATACACACATGAGAGAAATAATTTTCCTTTCATATTTGATTATAGAGGAGATGGATAAAGGGTATTCCATTAAAATGACAAAATATAAGTATATGTAAGGTACTAGTGTTATTATGTTTATGTTTATAAGTTTATAATAATAAAAAACATTTAGTGATATGTTAAGAACTATAAAATTTTTTCGAACAACCTCCCTTTAACTACACCTTAATCCCTATATAATTTGTAATTGAACCAATGAATTAATTATATAACATGGGAAGATATTTTAGGAAGGGATTTGGGTTCATATTTTCTAATTTAATAGTTAGGGGTGCCCTTTTATAATGAGGTTAGGGACATTTTGGGATTTTTGCAAAGTATTAATGTAATATAGAATAATTTTCATTTTTAAATGAATAAAAATTGATATAATATGATGCAAGGATAAGGATTGGTCGAAATAATGTATTCCAATAAAATTAAGACAAGTTTAGATTATGTTTTTACCCTTATCTATTTGTTTTAACTGACATTAACTCTTTTTTTATAATTACCACAATAAAAGAGTTTTTTATTCTTTAGGGGTCAATATAGTTGTTATAAAAGAAAAATTTCCTATAAATGGACTATATTTGAAATTATTAAACATATATAAATCTATTTTCAAATATAATTTTTTTTTAATTTTAAATAATTTCATTAAATAAAATTTTAAAAAAATAGCATTAATTCCATTTTTGTAACTATTCATTTAAATTGGCATTGAAACCAACAAGACAACATTTGAATTTTAATATAATCCTTTAAAGCCCTTATAATATGAAATATTTATCTAAAAAAGTTTTGAAACATTATAATTCATTCAAAATTCATTATTTTATCATTTTTAAAAGAATTTGATTCATTTTTCTAATATTTGATTAAATATTGTGGCAGCGGTGTGAAAAAAACGTAATGTAATTATATCATACCTAAGAACTATAAATAAATATCAATGATAAAAAAATTATCTTTAAAATAACCATTTTATAACCAGACATATCCTCTTTCTATACCTATGTCAAAAAGTTAGAGACAGTAATACAAAGAGAATGAAATTTTCAAGTTTTCTTTACAAATATATATATATAAAGGACAAAATCAAAGTAATAATGCACAAAGATGCCATGTTTTAGAAAATAATATGATCATTGTTGAAATAAACTCATCTAATAGAATAAAATAATGTTTTATGGTAATTTTTTCTGTATCATATTATTTTTATCGTTAGTTGCTTGATTTACCCTTACCATGGTGACAATTATTTACCATGGTTACAATTCATAATGAAAGAAAAATAAAAAAAACTATTTAGAAAATTTGGACCTATTTATTAAAAACATAGACTTTGGTTTTTCATGATTTGATATATACAAGTGGATAAAATTAGTCTAATATTAAAAAAACATAATGAAAAAAATCCTAAAAATTCATTATATTTATAAAAATTTAATAATACTAAATTCAAGAATAAAATTAATTTTAATGACCATAATTTAATTAGCTTTAATGAGAAGGTACTAATGATATTTTAATATTAATCCAAAATATAATTTTACCATGTATATACATGAAAATAAAATATAGCTTCCAATAAAAATCAATATTTTTGAGTATTCATTGACAAAAATAATCTTTTCAGAAAAATCTCAAAAATTCTCAAAAGGAAAATTTAAATCTGATGATTTAAAAAAGGATTTTAATTTTATCAAATAAATTTTATAAACATTCCAAAATTAATTATAATAATTTCTCACCAAATTAAATAAAAATCTATTTTTGAAGAAAACATATATTTGAAGAATAAAATGATTTTACTAAAAAGAGAGTGATTATTTACTAAAATGTTATCAACCCATTTACAATGAGTAGTGACATTATATATATTTCATATGGTAGTTAACACTATTAATGACCAAAAATTTCACCTCTAAGTTATAAAATTCTAATTTAAATTATAATATTTAATGGTTAGTTTCGGCTCAATGTTGTGCGTCAAATAGGCAATCAAACATAATTTTCCTTTTTAAAATATCAGTGTGTTACAACTGATCTCCTAATAGTATTACAATCTCACAACTTTTTTTGTTATGATTATATAATATCCATCTATTATTCCACGGTCCTTACAAAATCTTGAAAAATATCTCAAATCTATGCCATGATATTTCTGTATCAACTAGTGAGATCCTCTTCTTTATGAAATTTTTTGGAATTCCCAAAAACTTGTCTCTATAGTAGTATGCACATTGCCCTTGTTATCACAAATAAATATCATAATGATCAAAAAATGTAAATATTAAGAGGATCTATGTTTTCTTCTTCCTCAATATTCTTCACCATCAAGATTTTCGATACACATATGATGAACAATAAGAAATAGTGTTGGACTTCCTCAATCATTGTATTCTTAATCCTATAGAAATATTGTAGGGAAAATATTATCACTTAATTAAATTTATAAGTCAATTTTAATCATATTCCTCGATACACAATATATATTATATTTATCATCGACTACGATCCCATGTATACATAGTTTTTCCTCAAAGAATACAAAAATATTTCTCTTATATCTTACTTATTTATATTTATTTTATTCTTCTTATGATTTTTTATCTTAATATAATCACATGAATATTACATCCTTTTTTAAATATAGATAATCCAAATTTTGTTATAGATGTTTTGACTTCTCTATAATTCTTGATATTTAAATATCCCATAATAAATACTAGATAATTGCTTCTAAATTTTCATATTCTCCATGATTCCTATTATATTTGTGGTCACTTCTCCATATAATCCACAAAAATTCAATTCATGCCCACATTAATTATTTCGTGAAAAAAACATCATTGTATAATGAAACTTCTCTTCACACTATCAAACCCCTCATCAACATACAACATTATTCATTAATTCTCAACATCATTATTCATGGATAAAATCATGGATCATCAAATAAATATGATATCTTATATTTTAATTCAAACAAAACATAATTATAATTGAATCACAGGAAATATCACATTTTCATAAACTGGTAAAAGGGGAATAAAATTTATTATGATATGAGGATATTATATCTTTTGATTTTCATGTTTCAATTTTATAGAATTTTTATATCGTCTTATTAATCCTCATTTATGAAATTTTCCTAATCACAAATCACAGTGAGGATCTAGAATTTTGTAAAATGTCCAATGATAAACCCTTGACATAAGGAATTGTTACTCTTCTATGTGAACTATAAGCTCTTATGTGTCAACATATAGTTTTCAATTTATGAATATTTGTTAAGTGATTAAAAAAATATCTTATAAATTTCATAGCACATTATGTTTCTCATTACATCAAAGCCTTTTACAATTTTAAATTCAACCTAAACATTCTTCTTACTTATTGGGTAGAGGAACCCTCAGATGTCATTATTCCCATTAATAATTTCTTTAATATTATTTGGAAAATATATTCCGTATGAATTAAAATATCTTACATACCATATTTGATATTTTCCTTTTCATATTTTTACTATGAATTGGAAAATATAATCCTTATGAACTAAAAGGTATTACTTAATATAAAACCACTTATTGTACTAGCCTGAATATCATTTTTTTATTTTGAAACACTTTTAAAGGGAAGTGAGAACCCTTGCAATGGTATAAATTAACCCCCAAAAGATATGACATTCTTGTTGAAGAATAATTTGATCTGATTAGAATCAAACTCCCTAAACATTAACCAAGGTATAAAACATACATGAGTTCCAGGATCGACCCTCTAGATGTCTTCATAATGTTTCTCCAAGATGTCCCAAGACTGCATATATTTCTCCAAGTTAATCTTACCCATGTTGAAACCTCTAATCAAGATGTGGTTCTGCTTAATGATCCATTTACCTTTCCCCTTTGTTGTTTCCACTCTAATCATTTTCCCCAAAATTTGGTTAATAACTTCCTGTAGGGCCTTAATATCTATGACTTGATCCTCCATTTCTTCATATGAGTGAAGAAGATGGTCCATGTGATTCATCACTAAAGGAACCTATTTCTGATGATCATAAAGTGTATCCTCCTCTCGCTGATTCCCAGGATTCGGAGTAGGTCTCACATCCCCACTCTGCAGCCCAAGAGGGTGTGCATCCTCCACCAGGGGTGGTTCATCAAAATAGTGCACCTAGCCGACCATTGCTTGAGAGATAGACGCCCTCACGGAAAAGTCGTCACCTTTACATGCTTTCGATAGAGGTTTACCTTTGCTAGTGGACCTAGTAACTACATGACTGGGTAGGTTGGAATAATATTTCCTTGTGCGCGACCTCCAAGTATGCTGAATAAAGCCGTCTGAATCTATAATGGTGTTTTTTCCCTTCGTTGAAGAGGATCTAAAATAATGATCTCCAATACCCACTTCTTTAGACTCACCATGGGATTCTGAAGTTGAATCCTCAAATTGGAAGACCTCCCCTCCCTTTGCAAACTCCTTACTGGGACTGTCCTTTATCACAAAATCTTCACCAGGTGTATAACCCCAATCTTCTCCCAACAACACAAACTGGTTTTGGGAATTCTTGAAACTCCCTCCTGCTTTTGGCTTCTCAGCATAGGAAGGTTTGTCCTGCATGGCATGCACTGATGTGGCTGGAACGCTTGGCTGTGCAAGGCCACGACCCAAGTATTGGAAGTATATTGGAGTTTCATCCAAAACCATGATTTGGGGGTCCTCACCCATCTCTGTTTCCGCATCAACTACCACTTTAACGAATGCTTCCTTGAGTGGAAGCAGCGCCATACCCATGCCACCATCCAAGTGCACCTCCCTCTCCTTGTGCCCTTCCACTTCATGAACAAGCCTTCGTTCTCGCTGATCCCATCACTTCTGTCAGAAACCTCTCCAGAAGAACAAGGATTACCCAAGTCCTTTTTAAGGAGGTTGAAAATATCAAAGACTTTTGGGTTCATTTGAGCATCCGTTAGAGCCTTCTGGGGAACCTCCATATCTGGAACCCTATGATCAAAAACCACTAGTGAATTCTATCTCTGAAACTGCTGATCATACTCTTCTTCCACATTCAAGGTAACACCCTCGGGGCCTCCAGGCATTCCAGACTCACTCTGAGTAGCAGGAACATCCCCCCCATGATGAGAAAGGTTTCAGTTGCATACATATTGTAGATGCCCCAAGCGTTGACATGAAGAAAAAAAGTCTAACCATGATTCGAAAGTCAATGGTTGTCTACAATGAAACTCCTCCCCCACTCTGATCCATATAAAATTAACCGGAGGCTTAGATACATCCACTTACACAAAAATGTGTGGGGATATTGGGTGACACATTGAGTTGGTGCGGCTATCTGAACACAGGAAACGTCCACCAAATTTCCTAGCATTCGAATGATGGAGGGGTTTTGTAAGGAAAGGGGGTGGCCAGGAAAACTTACCCAAATATCCATTGTCGGAGTATCCCATTTTATATGGAGGTCATGGGACCATTGGAAAAGGTAAAACCGAGAGCCGTTGAAGGTGCGAAGAGCTTTGGACCAAGCTTGAATCAGGTCCTCCTCCGACGATAAGCGAACCATAAAATGGCGGTTCTCAAGAATCCCGACAGTAGCGTGATCCTGTATGCCCAAAGAACCGAACACAAATGTATCGAAAGCATCGACTGATGGGCGGCTGCTCCTAAAACGGGCCACCAATGTTTTTTTGAGGAGTGCTGAAGATTCTGAGAACTCCGATAGTGAAAGTGAATGTTTAGGGTATCCAGAGTGAAAATCGGGGACTTTAGGGCAGATCTCAATTCCAGGGAAATGTGGGAGGATGTTTAGATTGGATAAAAGAGAGAAAGTGGGCCGAACGTCGAGGGGACCCTCCCCCTCCGGTTGGGGAGGGACCGGATCTATGTACATTGCCTCGTAGGTCAACTCGACGAGTAGAACTCCCGACACCATGAGTGATCCTCCTCCCCTGACAAGAGGCCTTTAGGAGGCACTGGGATCTCACCTCTGTTTGAGTTTGGAAAACCATCCGCCATTTAAAATATGTTATATATCACATTGAAAAATCACATCAATTTTCTAATTATCATCATCAAATTATACTGAATCTAATTCACTCCTTAGTGAATATCACTTATTACATAGAGCATTAATAGTATTTATCTTTTGGTATAAGGGATCTCTTATAAGCCTTTTCTATATTTTCACTACCATCCCAGAATTCTAAAACATATTCGAAAAAACTCAGAACCACATTAGTCTTTCTTTGGACATCCCCTTCCAAACACACAAAGATATCATCAGTGACATTAATAAAAAATATTTATATTTATACCTTTTTCACAAAAAAATATTTTTCAAATGATAATTTTTGAATCATTTTTTATATTCTAGATGCACTTTAGCTGAAAATGTACACCCCATCTTATAACATATTAATATTATCTTCAAGAATTACTATTATTGTATCTTTATAACACATATCTTGTAAATACATATCTTACATATACTAATAACAATACTCATCAATTTTCCCTTTATATACATCACCATAAATTCCCTATTAGGAAACACAAAAATAGTAGACATGGGAATAATGTGGATTTTCGGATATCCTTAGTGAGAGTAATGAGGATAATATTTTCTTCTCAATTGGAAAATCCATTTCTTTATATCTATAGATTTGTGAGAACTATTCATTCTTAATACTCCTTTAATTCTCTAGGTTTAAGCATTAATGGGAAACATTTACCTCTCACATTTATTAACTTTCATCAAATATAGAGGTGCAATTGTTACCTTAGTAAGCATTTTACTTTCATTTTATTATATTTTATCCATATTATTTTTCCATCAAACAATAATAAATTTTATTAATATGTCACGACCCATCGTCGGGGCTCATGCCGTGACTACCCCAAGCCCGCCTTCCATAGGCCAGGGGCTGGCGACTAGAACCAAGGCGTAAATCCTGGTAAAGGGAAGGCATTTCCTTTGTAAAGTAAACAAAAAACACCACAGAGTAAGCAGGAAGAAGTAAAAACTAAGTAATAACTGGTACAACAGTATGTGCAGAAAGTAAGTGGGCCAGAATACAAACCCAAACTGAAAGTAATGTACAACTCGAAAGGGAAAACAACAACTGAAAAATAAAGTCGCAACATCAAGATGTCTACTGTGAGTCCCACCTGAAGGGTGGGTACAGATAGCCTCCACTACTCCTCGGTTCTAACCGAATGCTCCGAGTACATCCCACCCAGTGGTCCACCTCCAGGTACCGTCCTCCTCCGCAAGCCTCCACCAAAATCAGCGTTGTCCGTCATCTTCAACCAACACAATGTAGTGCGGGTATAGCCCGTGCAGGGGTGAGTATAAGCCACTCAGTAGGGACCCCGAGACCCCCGAAGGTCTCCCAGAATCGAAAAAGGATAAACCACAATGAAAAGATACAATCACAAAGTAACATCCGACACGGCTTAAGAATATGCCCATACATATACCTAAGTCATCAATTCTCGCTCGGCTCCAACATCCGGTCTCAAGTACAACCCAGTCCACATAGGAAAGAAAAAGGTAAATCCAGACAGGATAACACAACACAATCCAAAAAGGAAAGAAAAACAGGATTCAGCTCACAAGGTATACTTCTTCATATGACGATAAGGATGACCAGGTATTTCCACTGATTCATCTAAGTCGTCGGACCCACAAAGGATCGATAGGTACTAACCCCCGCAACGACCCACAAAGGATCTGGCCCACAATGGATCGATAGGTAACTAACCCCCGCAATGACCCATAAAGTATTTGACCCAGACATGATCGATAGGTAACTAGCCCCCGCAATGACCCACAAAGGATCTGACCCACACAAGATCGATGGGTAACTAATCCCCACAATGACCAACAAAGGATCTGACCCACACAGGATTGATAGGAAACTAAGACCCACAAAGACCCACACAGGATCAGACCCACATAGGATCTGTAGGCGCTGGCCCACACAGGACCACTGAGCACGGACCCACACAGGATCGGACCCCCACAGGATCGGTAGCACTGACCCACAAAGGATCGCTGAGTGCTGTAGTCATCTTCGTCGAATCCACTGAGGATCTTTGTACAGTCGTCGTCGTCATAGTAGCAGTCGCAGCCAGCTTTAGGGTTCCTACACACAGCAAGATCGTTCGGGAGGGTCCTCTCCACGAGCCGAGAGGCTGATACATCAACTGACACATAGTCCAGAGTTGATGTATCCAAAAGTTCTGTATCGCCAACCGGAACTCAACAGCGCAGACGGCGCGTCAATTGGACGCCATGTCTGAGAGTTATTGGCTTTTTCGTCCCAGGGGCCCAGTTGGTTTTTAAGGAAAAACCAACCCGACTGTACTCCACCTGTGTCCAATCCTTGGGTGGAGTAATCCAAAGGATCTGTCTCACTTAGAGGAATCCATCAAAGTCGACAGAATGTCAATCGGACGTCCGAAGCTCAAGGTATGAGTGTTTCCGCTTCGAGGGCCCGGTTGGTATCGTGTATGAACCAACCCGGCCAAACCCAGAGTATTCCAAAACCTTGAGTGTGATATACCGAAAAGACCGTATCGATCCAAGGATCGCATCGCCACTGACGACACATCTTTCGGCGGCCCATAGCTCATGTTATAAGCAAAAGAACGAAAAGGTCCGAAAACGGGGGTTCTGGGCCCGGACTGACCCGGCCCAACCCCCCCCCCCCCCCCCCCCCCCCCCCCCGCCCCGGTTCGGCCCGAACCGGGTCAACCTGACCAAGGTCCGGGTCCGACCCGGCCGGCCCAGCCGCCGGGGTGGGCTCGGCCGGTACCGGCCGAGCGGCGCGGGGGGCGTGCTGCCCCCGCGTGAGAAAATCGCGGCCCCGCATGGGGCCGCCCTTGGTCAGCAGATGCGGTAGGGCCGCGTCCCGTGTCTCACCAGACCCGTGTGGTCGCGGGTCTGTCGACTACGGCCACCGCAGCTTCGGCCGCGGCGGCTCCGTCCGGTGGCGCGCCGGGGCGCCGCCGCCTCCGGCCGCCAGCGACCCGCGCCGCCTTTGGAGTCTGCGGGCCACCAGAGTTGTTCAGGTGGTACGATTTCATTTCTGTTTGCGCCGTAGCTCATCCCGAGTCCCTCTCTTCACTGTGGAATCAACAAAATTTACTTGTGGCCCCGTTCGTCGTCGCCCGCCAATCCGCGCATCAACGAAGAACTGCGGAGGGTTGTCGGGCCGTGTTTGTTTAGCCCGCACCCTCCGCGTTAGGTGATAACAATTGGGAAATAATAATCAACACATGAAAAACATAACAAGATACAATTTTAATAAATTAAAATTTCAATTTGATCCTTGTTCTTTGTTTTAGAAGGAACCAAACACGGGAATAAAAATTATTCTCAAATAAAACCCCTACCTCGCAGTAGTCGTCGAGCGTGCGTTCTTCGCAGAATTGGCCATGGCGGAAGAAGAGGATCATCGCGTCACGGAAGGGCGTCGCGTCATCGCGGATGGGCGTCGTGTCGATGATCTTCGAGGGTTAAAGGAAACACACGGATTTAATTTCATGAATTAAATCCATGTTAAGGATAAAATCCAAAAAGGAAATTTAAAAGATTTGAAATCTCCTACCTCAAGAAGTTGGTGATCGGAGATTGTTGCGGGGAAGAATGTCACTGAAGAAGCGTCGTGGAAGGAGAATCGTCGGCGTCATGGAACATGGCGTTGCGTCATCGATCTCCGAGGGTGACGGCGTTCTTCGCGTTCTTCGCGTTCTTCGCATTCTTCGCAAAGGAGGATGAAGGCACATAATCTCCAAATCCTCTAAACAAACCGCACCCAAGAAGAATGGTTTGTTGGTCTTATTTTATTAATATGTCAACGGTTTGAAAACAGGTTAAGAAACGAACAAATTATTTCATAGAATTAATTTCAACGAACTAACCACCCAATTAATAGGGGCGTTTCGAATTTAGAAAACACGTCAGTTGACTTTCATTTAATAGGGGTTTTTGTGGGTGTGTTACTTAGCAGAAAAGAAACGGTGGGGCTCGTGCGGGCCCTACCTCACAAATATCCTACCAAGAGGGTAGGATATTTTGGGTTCCACCCTATCAACTTCAACTCAGCTTAAGCAGCTTTACGTGGCTTTAAGTGGCTTTAAGTGAAATAAAATAAAGTTTGTCGTACCACATTATTTTATTTCTTAACATAAAGCCCAAAAATTAAAAACCACACCCGAGCAAACGTAACTCTGGAAGAGGTGTTTCTAAGAAAGTACCGGCACTGTGATTCCATCGGTGCCCTCAGAATTTGATATCGAGCACCGGTTCAAAAGTTAGAAAAACATGCTCGTTCGTTCACTGAACGTACCCGAGCCAATCTTCGGAAAATGATTCTGGGCACACCGGGCCTCGGAATCACGTGCCGTCAGAATCTTCGTTCTTGTAAAATTCCAAAAAAAAATTATGAAAAAAAAATTCCTTGAAATTTACAGGTCATTACATCACTCCCACCTCAGGGCTTTACGTCTCCGTAAAGATAAATCATAATCTAGGGAAACAAATGTGGGTACTGAGCATGAATCTGAGCCTCCCACTCCCAAGTGCTCTCCTGGAGGTTCCCGTGCTGCCATCTGAAGCGCACTAGAGGAATCGACCATCCATGTAGGACCCGCTCCTGTCGATCCTCAATCTCCACCAGGACCTCCGAAAAAGTCGCCCTATCATCAACGTCCAGATCCCCATGGTCAATGATATGCTTCGGTTCGTGCACGTATCTACTCAACTGAGATACATGGAAGACGTCGTGCACCCGGTGCAACTGAGGTGGTAGAGCCAGGCGATAAGCCACCTCGTCGATCCTGCTGAGGACCTGGAAAGGTCCGATGAATCGTGGAGACAACTTGCCGCCTTGGCCAAATCTCTGTAATCCACGTCGAGGTGAGACACGCATGAAGACGTGGTTTCCATACTCAAACTCTAGTGGCCTTGGCCTCCTGTCAGCATAAGACTTCTGATGGCTCTGAGCTACCCTTTTCCGCTGTTGGATGACCTGGACCTTCTCTGTCATGTCCTGGACCATCTCTTGTCCCAAAAGTGCTGACTCCCTAGGGTCTGTACAGCACAAAAGAGATCTTCAAGGTCTGTCATATGACGCCTTGTATGGTGCCATCCCGATGGTGGAGTGGTAGATGTTGTTGCACTAGAACTCCACCAAGGGTAGGTGGTCCTCCGAGCTTCGACCAAAGTCGAGGACACATGTGCGGAGCATGTCCTCGAGAGTCTAAATGGTTCTCTCCGTCTGACCATCTGTCTGAGGGTGAAAGGCGGTGCTCATACGTAGCTGCATCCCGAACGCATCCTGAAACCCCTTCCAAAGGCGGGAAGTAAATCGATCATCTCAATCAAAGACGATAGATAATGGCACACCGTGAAGCCGTACTTCACCTAAACGTAGAGATGCCCCAAGCTCTCCACTGAGCCCTGCTCAATGATGGGTAAGAAGTGAGCCGACTTGGTGAGTCGGTCGACAATCAACCAAATGGATTCATGACCTCTGGAAGTGCGTGTAAGTCCAATCATGAAGTCCATAGATATCCCGTCCCACTTCCACTCCGGGACCTCTAAGGGCAGTACCAAGCCTATTGGTACCTGATGCTCTGCCTTCACCTACTGGCAGGTGAGGAATCGTGAAACGAACTCTTCCACAACCTTCTTCATGCCTGGCCACCAGTGCTGTCGTCTGGGATCCTACTACATCTTCTCCACTCCATGATGTACCGCTAAGGGAGATGTGTGAAACTCTCTCAGAACTTCTCCCGTAAAGCAACTCGTACCATGGTACGTCCTCTGAAAAAGATTTCGTGCTCTGCTCCAAAGGAGAAACCATCAGGTGCATGTCCTGAGGATATTTGTGCACACCACGTCTCACAGTCAGCATCCCCACGTTGTGCCTCTCTGACCCACTGTAGTAGTGGAGGAGTGACTGTGAGAGACTGAAGTGAGGCTGCTCCATCTCTATCCACAAAGGATATATGAAAAGCGGCTAGCTTCTTTTTCACCTCCTCAAGTAGTTGAATGTCCGTCCTCCTGCTGAGAGAATCGGCTACCACGTTCCCCTTCCCAGGAGTATAGACTATCTCAAAGTCATAGTCCTGGAGGAACTCGAGCCATCGTAGCTGTCTCAGGTTCAGGTCCTTCTGCGAGAAGATGTACCTAATACTCTGATGGTCAGCAAATACTATAAAGCGCTCGCCCATCATATAGTGTCACCATGTCTTCAGAGTAAAGACCACTGCTGTGAACTCCAGGTCATGGGTAGCATAGTTCTGCTCATGTGGCCTTAACTGAAGTGATCCATAGGTGATCACCGCCCGCTCCTAAATCAGGACACATCCGAGTCCGGTCCCTGATGCATCGCAGTAGACTACGTACCCTACTCCCTCCTCAGGCAACCTCAAGATAGGTGCGCTGGTCAATCTCTGTCTTAGCTCCTGTAAGCTCTGCTAACATCTTTCTAACCACACAAATGGTTTCCCCTTCTTCATAAGAGCTAATAGTGGTTCCGAAACTCTGGATAATTCTGGTACAAATCTCTGATAGTATCCAGCTAGTACCAAGAAACTCATCACCTCCATCACGCTCTTAGGTGGCTCCCAAGCTAGCACTTCCTCTATCTTCGTGGGATCCACCACAAATCCCGGCTCAGAAATGACATGTCCCAAGAAATGGACCTCATGTATCCAGAACTGGCACTTCAAGAGCTCTCCATAAAGTTGGTTCTCTCGAAGTGTGTCTAGTACAACCCGTAAGTGGTAGGCATGCTCCTCCTCAGTCGTCGAGTATATCAAAATGTCTTCAATGAAGACTATGACAAATCGATCGAGGTATGGCTGAAAGATCTTGTTCATGAGGCCCATGAACATTTTTGGAGCATTGGTTATGCCGAAAGGCATAACAAAGAACTCATAGTGGCCATACTGACATCTGAAGGCCTTCTTCTGCACGTCCTCGTCCCGAACTCTAAGCTGATGATAGCCTGACCTGAGGTCTATCTTCGAGAACCACCGTACTCCCTTGAGCTTATCGAAGATGTCATCAATCCTCGGTAGCGGATATTTGTTCCTCACTGTCACCTGGTTCAGACGATGATAGTCGACACACAGTCGCAAGCTCCCATCCGCCTTCTTGGACAACAATATCGGGGAAGCCCAGGGTGAAACACTGAGTCGGATGAATCCCTTGCCCTGAAAGTCCTCCAACTATACCCATAGCTCTCAAAACTCAGTGGGGGCCATCCAATATGCTGGAGTGGATATCGGGGTTGTCCCGGGGTACAAATCAATATGAAAGTCTACTTTTCTTGCGAGAAGGTAGCCCTGGAACGTCGTCAGGAAAGACGTCCGCATACTGATCCACCACTGCAGGAAAACTAGGACTTCACACGTCAACTGCTCCTAGGATGAGGCTAGCCAACTGATGAGTGATGGGCTATCCTCTCCTCTACGGAAGTCCATCCTTTGCTTTGAAGGCTCCCTTTTTTCCAGTGAAGGTGAACCTACTCCCGTCGGTGCGAACACATCGCACCTTACACCTAATACAGTCAATCTGTGCATGGACTGTAGATAACCAATCCATGCCTAAGATGACTTCGTAAGGCCTCGACGCCACTAAAAGAAGATCACAGCCGATGCTCTTTCCTCCTAGGGTAAGCTCACACTGCCGGCACCAGTGCAATATCGCCGAGTCTGCTCCCGTGGGAGTCTCTAGCAGTAAGGATCGATCCAACGGCTCTGTCGGAATCTCAGAGCACCAAACAAAGGCAGCGACTATGAAAGAGTGACTCGCTCTTGTGTCTATAAGAACTGCATCAAGGGTGTAATAGACACAGATAGTATCTCGAATCAACTCAAGCTTGCCATGGTCGTAGGACTCCGCTGCCTGGAGTTGTGCCTGTCTCTACCCGCCATCTCCCTGTGGCCGGGGTGGACCTCCTAGTGGTGGTGGTGGTAGAGCCTCAAAGCGTCTCCCACCACCTGCTGCTCGGCCAGCTCCTCTGTCTCGTCCGCCTCCCCCATGAAGACCGCCACGGTCGAACCTCTGCCTCTACCTGAGTGGCCCCTCAACCGTCTGCTGCTCCTTGGCAAGGTGGATCGGGTAGTCACGAGCCATGTGGCCCTTTCCGCTGCATGGGTAGCAGTACCTTCCTCTCGAAAGACTGGCTCCACGTTGTGTGCCCCGCACTGCTGATCCAGTGTCCTGAGGTCGTCTACATGAGGGTCTGGTCTGCCTGGACCCCAGAGTCATCCATCGACTGCTTGCTGCAGAAGACTCTGCTACGTGCGGCCCCACGGTAGGTCTCGCTACTGATGAAGGCTCAGCAAGGAAGCTCTCGATCAAAAGGGCTCGCTCTAGTACTCCTGCCTGAGTCGGAATGCTAAGTGAGATCATCGATGCCCTGATCTCGTGTCTCAATCCTTGCTCAAAGTTCCGGGCCTGGAAGAATGGGTCTCGTACCATATCGGTCGAGTAGCATGAGAGATCGGTAAATCTCGCAGAGTACTGGGTGACCCTCAAGCATCCCTGCCGCAGCTGAAGAAGCTCCTGGATGCGCACCGCATGGAGGGTGGCCGGGACGAACTCTGAGCGGAAGAGGCCCTCAAAGTCTGTCCAGAGGAGAGATGCCTCATCGTGCAACTGGAGCATCAAGCTCCACCATCGGCCCGCTGCTACGTGCAGTACGCTCGCCGCGAGGATCATCATGAGGTCTACTAGTGTCCTCACTAGCCTAAAAACTCGCACCACTGCCTCCAGCCAGTCCTCGGCTGCCTGGGGGTCCGTCTCCCCGTGGAACCTGGGCAGTCGCTGGCACTGGAACTCATGCAGTGCACTAAGGCGACATGCATCGTTAGCGGCTGGTGCTGGAAGCATTGGCGGCTCGGCGGGTATAGGTACAACTGGTGCCTCTGCTATCAAAGGGCCCTGCACCGAGGCCTCGTCGCTTGGCGGGCTGTCGTAACGCTCAACTCTCTAACCCTAGCTGGCTGCCATCGTGGGGCCATCCTGAAAAGTAAACAGGTGCGCCACGGTCAGAACAATATACTTGGTGAGCTGACATAAAGTAATAACAAGGAAAACTTGTAACACACATTCAATCAATGTATCCGTGCATTAAGTCGGAAATCACAAGTCAGGGTCCTGGTGTATGGATACGTTGGACGCCGCACCAACACTGGACTCCCTGGACTGATAACCACACCCAATACGCTAAACACTATTGCTTCACATAGAAAAAAGATCAGAGTCCCATGTTCTGCAGTAGAACTGAACTCCTCTGATACCAATTTGTCACGACCCGTCCTCGGGGCCCATGCTGTGACTACCCCAAGCCCACCTTCCATAGGCCAGGGGCTGGCGACCAGCACCAAGGTGTAAATCACGGTAAAGGGAAGGAATTTCCTTTGTAAAGTAAACAACAAACACCACAGAGTAAGCAAACAGAAGTAAACACTAAATAAAAACTGGTACAACTGTAAGTGCGGAATGTAAGTGGGCCAGAATACAAACCCAAACTGAAAGTAAAGTACAACTCGAAAGGGAAAACAACAACTGAAAAGTAACGCCACAATGTCGAGTCGTCCACTGGGAGTCCCACCTGAAGGGTGGGTACATATAGCCTCCACTGCTCCTCGGGTCCAGCTGACCACTCCGAGTACGTCCCACCCAGTGGTCCACCTCCAGGTACCGTCCTGCTCCGCAAGCCTCCACCACGATCAGCGCTGTCCGTCGCCGGCAACCAACACAACATAGTGCGGGTATAGCCCGTGCAGGGGTGAGTATAAGCTACTTAGTAGGGACCCCGATACCCCCGAGGGTCTCCCAGAATCCAAAAAGGCTAAACCACAAAGGAATGATACAATCACGAAGTAACATCCGACACGGCTTAGGAATATGCCCACACATATACCTAAGTCATCATTTCTCGCTCGGCTCCAACATCTAAGCTCAAGTACAACCCATTCCACATAGGAAAGCAAAACGTAAATCCACACAGGATAGCACAACATATTCCACAACGGAAAGCAAAACAGGATTCAGCTCACACAGGTATACTTCTTCATATGAAGATAAAGATGACCAGGTATTTCCACTGATTCATCTAAGTCGTCGGACCCACAAAGGATCGATAGGTACTAACCCCTGCAACGACCCACAAAGGATCCGACCCACAAAGGATCAATATGTAACTAGCCCCCGCAATGACCCACAAAGGATCTGACCCATACAGGATCGATAGATAACTAACCCCCACAATGAACCACAAAGGATCTGACCCACACATGATCGATAGGTAACTAACCCCTGCAATGACCCACAAAGGATCTGACCCACACAGGATCGATAGATAACTAACTCTCGCAAAGACCCACACAGGATCGGACCCACACAGGATCTGTAGGTGCTGGCCCACACAGGACCACTGAGCGCTGAACCACACAAGATCGGACCCACACATGATCTATTGCACTGACCCACAAAGGATTGCTGAGTGCTGTAGTCGTCACTGTCGAATCCACTGAGGATATCTGTACAGTCATCGTCGTCGTCACAGTAGCAGTCACAACCAGCTCTAGGTTTCCCGCACACAGCAAGCTCATTTGGGAGGGTCTTCTACACGAGCCGAGAGGCTAATACATCAACTGACACAAAGTCCAGAGATGATGTATCCAAAAGTTCTGTATCGCCAACCAGAACTCAACGTCGCAGACAGCGCGTCAATCGGACGCCCGGTCTGAGAGTTATTGGCTTTTTCGTCCCAGGGGCCCGGTTGGTTTTTAAGGAAAAACCAACAATACCATACTCCACCTAAGTCCAAACCTCGGGCGGAGTAAACCAAAAGATCTGTCTCACTTAGAGGAATCCATCAAAGTCGACAGCACGTCAATCGGACGTCCGAAGCTCAAGGTATGAGTGTTTCCGCTCCGAGGGCCCGGTTGGTTTCGTGTACGAACCAACCCAGCCGAACCCAAAGTATTCCGAAACAATGAGTGTGATATACTGAAACGACTATCTTGATGCAAGGATCGCATCGCCGATGACAGCGCGTCATTCGGAGGCACGTAGCTCATGTTATGAGCCAAAGACCGAAAAGGTCCGGAAACGGGGGGTCTGGTCCCGGACCGACCCGGCCCAAACCCCCCTAGGCCGGGCCGATCCGGGGCGACCCGACCCGGGTCCGACCCGGACGGCACGGCCCGGTCCGGACGGGGGGGGGGGGGGGGGCCAGCCCGACCTGGGTGCGACCCGGCCCGGCCGCCGGGGTCGGCTCGTCCGGTTACGGTCGAGCGGTGTGCGGGGAGTGCTGCCCCCGCGTGAGAACACCGCGGCCCCGTGTGGGGCCGCCCTTCATCAGCGGACGCGGCAAGGCCGCGTCCCGTGTCTTGCCGGACCCATGTGGTCGTGGGTCTGTCGACCACCGCCACCGCTGCTGAAGCCGCGGGGGCTCCGTCCGGCGGCGCGCCGTGGCACCGCTGCCTCCGGCCGCCGGCGCCGTCGCGCTGGCGTCCCGCGCCGCCGGTGGAGTCCGCGGGCCACCGGAGTTGCTCCGGTGGTTCGATTTCATTTCCTTATGCGCCGTAACTCATCCTGGGTCCCGTTCTTCACTGCGGAGTCAAAAAAATTAACTTGCGGCCCCGTTTGTCATCGCCCGCCAATCCACGCATCAACGAAGAACTGCGGAGGGTTGTCAGACCGTGTTTATTTGGCCCGCACCCTCCGTGTTAGGTGATAACAATCGGGAAATAATAATCAACACATGAAAAACATAACATGATACAATTTTAATAAATTAAAATTGCACTTTGATCCAGGTTCTTTGTTTTTGAAGGAAGCAACCATGGGAATAAAAATAAATCTCAAATAAAAACCCTACCTCGCCGTAGTCGTCGAGCATGCGTTCTTCGCTGAATTGACCATCGCAGAAGAAGAGGATCGTCATGTCGTGGAAGGGCGTCGCGTCGTTGTGGAAGGGCATCACATCGACGATCTCCGAGGGTTAAAGGAAACACACGGATTTAATTTCATGAATTAAATCCATGTTAAGGATAAAATCTAAAAAGGAAATTTAAATGATTTGAAATCTCTGACCTCAAGCAGTTGGTGATCGGAGATTGTTGCGGGGAAGAATGTCACTGAAGAAGCGTCGAGGAAGGAGAATCGTCGGCGTCGCGGAACATGGTGTCGCGTCGTCGATCTCCGAGGGTGACGTTGTTCTTCGCGTTCTTCGCGTTCTTCGCGTTCTTCGCGTTCTTCGCGTTCTTCGCGAAGGAGGATGAAGGCACAGAATCTCCAAATCCTCTAAACAAACTGCACCCAAGAAGAAAGGTGTGTTGATCTTATTTTATTAATATTCCAACGGTTTGAAAACAGCTTAAGAAATATACAAATTAATTCATAGAATTAATTTCAACGAACTACCCGCCCAATTAATAGGGGAGTTAAGAATTTAGAAAACATGTCAGTTGACTTTCATTTAATAGGAGTTTTCACGAATGCTTACTTAGCGGAAAAGAAACGGTGGGGCTTGTACGGGCTCCACCTCCCAAATACCCTACCAAGAGTGTAGGATATTTTGGGTTCCACCCTATCCGCTTCAACTCAGCTTATGTACCTTTAAGTGGATTTAAGCGGCTTTAAGTGAAATAAAATAACATTTGTTGTACCACATTATTTTATTTCTTAACTAATGCCGAAAAATTAAAAACCACACCCGAGCAAACACAACTCTGGAATAGGAATTTCTAAGCATGTATCGGCGCTACGATTCAACCGGTTCCCTCAGAATTTGATTTCGAGCACCGGTTCAAAAGTTACAAAAACCCGCTCGTTCGTTCACTGAACGTACCTGAGCCAAACATCAGAAAATGATTCCGGGAACACCGGGCCTCAGAATCACATGCCGTCAGAAACTGCGTTCTTGTAATATTCCAAAGAAAATTAAGAAAAAAAATTACCTTGAAATTTACGGGTCTTTACATAATATGGGGAAGAGACTGAAAAATTAATTGAGGATTAAAATAATTAATCCCAAGAGCATCAACTCTCACAAGATTTACACACATCGGAGGAAGATATATGGTGGTATTAAAGATGTTATATGAGTTTAACATGGTGTACCAGGAATGATACCCATGTGTGTGTAATGTTCACACTACTAAGAATGATACCTTTTCACCCACGTACAAGATATGTGTACCATGTGTGTGTAATGTACACATTACTAAGAATGAGACCTTTTCACCTACACACAAGATAGGTGATGGACCAAGTTATTGATATGATCCCTTAGTGAAATATCATGAGAAATACACAGTTCCAATCGCTTAAACATGGCCAAAGCTTCTGCATTGAGAAAATCACTATAGACAAAGGATGCACTGGATGCAAAGACAACATAACCTTCTCCATTATGAACAACTCCTCCTACTCTAATATTACAACTACTACAAAACCCATTTATATTTCATTTAGAGACCACAAATAAGAGGACTCAAATGAACAAACCATCCTTGAAATTATATTATTTGCGCCATTTTATCTGAATCATTAACATGCATGAGCCTACGCAGGGAAGGGGATAAATCTCAATTCTTGATCAGATGAATAAGTTTGACCGCTAAGGAGTGGATTCTAACCCGAATTGCTATTTGTGAACTTGGACCCCCCTCATGTGGGGTCTTATTGTGAGCATTATTAATAACCCAGCATATGACATCCAATATCAGTTCCCTTAAAATATGTTTAGGAGCATTGTCATGCATGTTGAGAAACCATGCATGAGTGTATTCAGAGATAGGAATATCATAGCCAATCTTCCTACCGAATAGCCCAATTTCAGTCCACATTATGGATGACCATTCCCCAATTATTAATTCTTGAGAAATGGTCTCTTGTATAGGATAAATAAAGAAACTACAATAGGAAGGGAGTTAAAAACTACTTCATCATACCGATTCATCAGTAGGTAAGACATGAAAATAAATGTGCTAAAGCAGAAAATTGAGCTTAGCTGGTATCTCCTTGCACCAAAAAGTTTCCCCACATATATCACATATGTATTACCCATGAAGGATCAATCGATATTCATTCATAAAGATGATACTGGAAGAGGAAACAAAAAAATCAATCATGTCCTTATCCAGACTGAGCATAATATTGTTGTAGACATCCTATTGTTGATCAGTGAGAGTAGCATGAATAAAAGCAGGACAATTTGTGTCCCTATCGAAAGAAAAATCTAGTACTAGGCTTCCCAAAAATACTATGACCCTCCACACCCAGATCCAAAAATCCAATGTAAATGAAGATGGAGGGCTGGTAAATGACCCCATATCGAGTTCCATAGCTTAAAGCTCTTACCCCTAGGTCCAAAAAAACCCTCTCCATATTTGTTGGAAATAATATTATCCCACTACAACATTAATTCTATGAAATACCTTGATAACCTTTCTTGGAGACTGGTCATTGTATTTATTAATGATTCTTGGTCAATGGTATCCTTAGGCATATTTATATACAAGTATCTTGGTCATTATGATGACCATGCTGGTTTCAAAGCCACTCAGTGGGGAAATTGAAGTTTATTTTCATTCAAGAGGAAATGGATTATTTCAGAGTTGGGATCAAACCCACAGATGTGCTACCTACATATCATTTTTTTTTTGGAAAAGTAATCAGAACCCACATAGTTCGAGTAAGGGAGTATGATGTCTATGATTGATGGATCAAAAAAGGATGTCATAATTACTTTTACACTCTAAGCTCACGTGAGTCATGGTCGGTGTCAGAAACAAGAGGTATTGGTATGAATCAGACAATTGTGCCATGAAAGATGCAATCATAAGAAATAAGGTGGGACTTAGGTATGTATGACTTCCCAGAATAGATGAAGATTAGGATTAAATTCCTGAGAAGAAATCCCAGAACAGGGTCCATAAAGGTATATGTGCTTCATGGAGATTTTAATACTCTATCTTGGGACTTTCTCTTGAAAAGGAGGCCCAAAATTCAGAGAGGATTGACGATTAGGTTTTACTCTTGAAAAGTAATCCCAAATCAAGGTTAAATTAGGATTGATTAAGCGAATTTTAGACTGGGGCTTACTCCTGAAAAGGAGGCCCATGTTAAAGGAATTATGACTATGACATACTCCTGAAAAGGAGGCCCAGGTTAAAGGAATTGTGACTGGGACATACACCTGAAAAGGAGGCCCAGGTTAAAGGAATTATGACTGGGACTTACTCCTGAAAAGGAGGGCCAGGTTAAAGTAATTATGACTGGGAATTACTCCTGAAAATGAGGCCTAAGTTAAAGGAATTATGACTGGGACTTACTTCTGAAAAGGAGGCCCATGTTAAAGGAATTATGACTGGGACTTACTCCTGAAAAGGAGGCCCAGGTTAAAGGAATTATGACTGAGACTTACTTCTGAAAAGGAGGCCCAGTATTGGATTGTATCATGTTAAAGAATGTGGTTGAATGAATGAAATCTCAATCATTAGTGACATAAAGATCTGTAAATCACAATGTATTGAAGAATATTCCACATAATTCCTTCCAGATAAAGAAGATAAATCAAGAAATCATGCCATAAATGGATTTGAAGAGTGTCTTTAACACTAATCTTGAATAGGAGAGGTGGAATGGCTTAAGAGGGGTAAAATGGGAATGAAGGGCACACAAAAAGGTAGGGGCGCGCAAGTCCTGGCATGCGCGCAGGTACTTTGTGGGCGCGCAAGTCTTAGTCGCGCAGGTATACCTGCGCATCAAGTTTGGCACTTGCACGGTGTTCACCCAGCAGGGTAATACTTGAGCAACTTTAGGTTAAGGCCTTTAGAATCCTCTTGAGGTTCTTCCAAGAGATGGGCACACAAGTTCTATTGAAGGAGTAAGGTGGAACGCAAGTGTGTCCATTTCCCTTAAGGGCTACCCACCTAGGCGCACAAGTTTTTATGAGTTTCAACACTTAAGCATTCTTTCCCCTCTTTAGATCATCCCTTATAGGTAAGAAATTACCTTATAAGTGTTCCAGAAGCTTTGAGAAGAGACTTGGGTATCGGGAGCTCAAATCTGAGTTTCTAGAAAAATTCCTCCTTGAATGGGGGGCCCATAGTATCTATTTATAGGCAGGAGAAGACCACGGGCGGTTATCATTTACGTCGCGCAAGTCACTTGCGCGACCATAATGCGCCATGCAAGTGGACTTTCACGGCTATGAGGAAACTTGCGTGACTTATGGGAAATCTTCTCCTTGTTCATCCATTTGCCGGTTTTTGATATTTTCTTCAAAAGATGAAACAATTTGAGGTAAGATATTTTCCTTTTCCAATCATTAGACTATGTGAAGAAAAAGGAGCGTCAACAAAAGTCCCCCCTCTGAGTTGGATCCAAATGAATTGCGGATTTGACTCTGAGCTAAAGAAGAAATCTAATGGAAAGATGGCATGCAAGTGTGGGCGCGCAAATGAGCTTCGAGATCGCAGAATCCGGCGTGCAAGTTTCCAGGGTATGGCGCGTAGGGTTCGGGCCGCATCTATAAATAGAGGGCCTCCCTTCCATACAAAGCATCCGAATTTCCGGACATCAAACCTTCGACCTCTCGCTACACATGTCACCTTAACTGCACAGGTTACTCTGTTTTCTGGTGTTTCCTTGATGGCACGCTGCTGTCAAGGTAACATGACTTGCGTTGTGATACCTGCGTGCCAATTATTTTCACGGCACACCCATACTTGCGCGCCTTAATGCCCTTTCCATTTTTCTGAATTTTATTCACAAGTTTAAAAAAACCATTTAAGAGTTAGTTTATTCATCTTTTGTGCAGATTCAACGGCTCCCAGGAAATTTTGATCGGCTGATGAACTGCCTAGAAAGTGGATTGATGACATGATGAACATCATTGGCCAAGATTACTATGATATCTGCGATAGCACATTCCCATATTTGGCTAAGTACTTGAAGAGATATCATCCTAATTTACCACAGAGAATATACTTGTCCTTGTATGGTCATGGTCATCTGCAAGGAGTCAATGTTCCAAATGCAAAGAACTATACACCAGAAATGCAGTTTCACTACTACTCCTCTATTTTGGTTATGTTGTGCATTAAGAGGAACAAAAATGGTGTGAACATTCAAATTCTCCATCCATGCCATTTCCTTGCAGATATGAAAATGGGAAACCCATGGGCTGAAATGTTTTCCGCTTCTGGTTGGTGGATAGAAGACAAACATGGCATTAGAGCAATATCTGAAAAAAGTACTCTCTCGAAATGGTTCTTTACTTCAAATGCTCCATTCTCAAATCCATGTATCCATCTTCCAAGTCTATTGGAAAGAAACAGAGTCACTATTTGATCAGCAGAAAATTTTCTCAAACTGTACTCAAGAACATTCTTTTACCATTGTTCCAAGAAGAGCTGGTATCACTGCATCTCTTATTGTATCCAGTTGAATGAATGAATTCTAGGTGGTTGCTGATGAAGCTTGGGATGCTGTAAATCAAATGAAGAATAATGTTGAAAGGCTCTTGTAATTCTTGAAAAATAGAAGAGACTCCAGTCTTTGGAAGTCCTTCTAACTCTTGTGCATCAATGAAAAACACTTTCACCTTCACTCATTTGTACCTGCATTCTTTTTTGTTACATGATTTAGATTTTACTTAATCCAATGAGCCTAGTAAGCATAGTTTGATTTTTACTAGGATTAATGAAAATAACCCTAGAAACTTCAAACCTTTTAATTGCTCAATGTTACCGAAATCATACAAAATGTATGTTTAGTGAGCTGGAACGTGACATTTATTCAATGTTCCTTTGTCTTTTGAGGGAAGATTAAAGTCATGCACATCGGACATAAAAAGGATAATGTTTAAGGTCGAAATAACTTTGACCGAAATGGATTAGAATTGACTCAATTCCTTGACAACTCATCTGAAAGCGTAGTACCATACTGAACTATGAGGGAAAATATGTAAACTATGGCTTAAGAATATTTGAATCTGAGGAATGATATGAAAAAGAGATAAAAGGAATCAGAAGAAGTAGTTTCCAAGAATGAAGTTACTATTATTTAACAAACCCGTTAGGGGGTTGAATTATGCAGGGCCACCAAAGGGCATTGGCTGCATAGTTAAATAAAAATAGTATCTTTTGGCTAATAAGTCTGTTATGTAGACTGTTTATGCAAGGCCACCAATGGGCATGTGCTTCATAGTCAGGCAAAATAACTCTAAAAAATTTACATTCCTAGTGCTAAAAGCGAGTGAAAGTTTATGGATATTCAAATCTTCCAATGTATAGAGTTTGCGGTATGGAAAGAGGTACTTGAATATAGAGATGATATTTCCAAACAATATTATCGAAGAACTAGATGAATATCACTCCTATGAAGGTCTAACCCAAACGTAGGGAAGGAGAATATAAGCCATAGACTTGAATACTTTCATATCATGAAAAAGGATATGGGACAAGTATGTTAAGGATGGCTATTTTTATGGATCCCTACATACTGTCATTTAAGACAAATAAGGAGAAAAGAGTAATTCTTCCCAAGAATGAAGTTACCACTATCCGAAAACCCCGTTAGGGGTTTGAATTATGCAGGTCCACCTAAGGGAATTGGCAGTATAGTCAAATAATAGTATCTTTTGGCTAACAAGTCTGTTATGTAGACTATTTATGCAAGGCCGCATATGGGCACGTGCTGCATAGTCAGGAAAAAGAATTCTCAGAAGTTTGACATTTTTGTGACTAGAAGTCATGAAAAGGGTTATGAGGACTTGAAAATGTTTAAGGTTAGGATTATGACACATAAAGATGGATATTGTTCAATGTATACAGAGATACACAGATCAATGCTAACCATAATCATGTTATGACTGGGTCCTGAATTGAAATGATGGACTTCACTAGATATCCCATAAGGATGAGAATCAAGCCATACATAGTTCTTAAACTATAGTTTAACGTCGTGTGGGACAAAAGGATTAGAGATCCTAGTTTAGGGTCATATAGCTTGGACCATTGTAAGAAATACACAGTGTGTGTTTTCATGGGGACTTTTCAGCCAAGGGACTGAAAGTGGAATTTGGGGTTAGGCCCAAAGACTTGGGGATGGATTCGAGGGATACTCGAATGTTCCTACGTATCCCATAATGATGGGAATCAAGCCCACGTAGTTCTAGAAATACCCTTTGTACAAATTTTGTTCGTACATATGAAGGGTGAAAGGGGACTTTAGTACAATGATGGTTTAACCCAAGATAAAAGGTTTGGGAATTGCCATGTATGCATGTAGTCTTTTAAATGAAACATGATTGAAAAATCAATGTAAATAATGGTTCCCTCTCAGGTGAGGGTATCAAAGAATATTGTAGTTTATTGTCATACTGGACAAAAGTGTTGTATAGTTTAACGTCGTATAACAAGGATGAATGTGAACCAATGTAAAGATATTGATTATAGGGGAGGTTTCAAGAATCAACATCGTATGAGATGGAGGTGAACCGATGTGAAGAGATTGGTTTTGGGCTTGAACCTTGGGAGGTTGCCTACATACCCATCCTTGAAGGCAAGGATCAAAGTCTGTGTAGTTCAATTAAATAATGAATTAATGATCAAGTTGTTCTTGGGGACAATGACCTAATAAAAAAAAGTTGTCGGGACTTACACATGGTTAGTGGCCCAAAGAGAGTGTTATGGTTGAGGTTTGCTCTAATCTCACGTGAGGCATACTCGATGTGAGAAACAAGAGGTAGAAACAACTTTAACGATACATAGTTTAACGTCATGTAGGACGTATGACGGGACTATGCAGTTTAAGGTCTTGCAGTTAGGACTATTGGTGCTGCACACTTTAGTGTCATGTAGCAGGGACAAAGTACAATTTAATGTTATGTAGGATGTATCACGGAACTTCTGTACAGTTTAGCGTCATGTAGTTAGGAGAATGGGGAAAATAGAGTTTAACATCATGTTGGACGAAAGGGGGACTGTGCGGTTTAATGTCATGCAGTGAGGATAAAAGAGTACACCATTTATCGTCATGTTGGATTCATTTGGGATTTTTTTTCCACAGTTTAGCATCATATTGGTCGAAAGTGCAAATAGTTTAAGGTCGTATACATGGACCATGGATGGTGGAGTTTAATGTCATGATGGACAAAAGTGTAGTTTAAGGTCATACAGGACCTTTGATGATTATGTAGTTTAACGTCTTTCCGGATGTTAGGGAATTTTATACAATTTAGAGTCATGTAGTTAGCACGTCACATTTTAATGTCTTACTGGAGGTAAGGGACTTGCAAATAGTTTAGGGTCATATTCATGGACCGTTGATGATGCAGTTTAAGGTCATACTGGACCTAGTTGCAGTTTAAGGTCATACTGAACTATTTAAGGAACTTTTTCATAGTTTAACGTCGTGTTGGACTAAGTTGCAGTTTAAGGTCATATTGGACCATTGATGTATAGTTTAAAATCATATTTCAAGGACGAACTGGTGTTGCACTGTTTAGTGTCATGTTGTAGGGACAATAGTACATACTTTGCAGTTTATACAAAATACTTCTTCAAAAATCTGCCATTGGTTGGAGTAGTGATGAGTTCTCTATCCATCGAGATTAAGGAATAAGCTCCATTAGAGTAGACCCTATGTATTGAATAAGGTCCTTCCCATTTTGGCTCAAGCTTGGGAGGTTTCTCTCCTGGTATCATTGGAGTTCTGAGAACTAATACCAATTCTCCCTGAGTGAATGAATGAAGACGAACTTTTTTGTTAAAAGCTCATGCTATTCAATTCTGATAGACTTCTAAGTGGTGCAAAGTGCACAATCTTTTCTCATCTAACAGTTCCAATTCATTCAATCGCTTTTTAGATTGCTCATCTGTAGATGACTTATCACAAATTTCTACTCTGGGCAATGGTAATTGAACTTCAATTGGAAAGACTGCTTCTGTTCCATATACCAATGAATATGGAGTTGATCGCGTTGTAGTGCGGGTGGTAATCCGATAAGCCCATAAAGCGTGAAAGAGTTTATCAAGCCATGAGTTCTTATCTTATCCACCATCTTTTGCAGTATATTTGAAAGAGTCTTGTTGAAGGCTTCTATCTGGCCATTGGCCGCTGCATGAAACCGAGATGAATGGTTGGATTTGATGTTGTAATCTTGATAAATTTTCTTCATCTCGGATGAACAGAAATTGGTGCCATTGTTCGTCAATATGGTATGAGGGACACCAAATCTGGTAATGATGATAGACTTGATGAAGCTAACAATGCATTTAGAACTGACTTTCTTGAAAGGTATTGCCTCTTACCATTTGGAAAAGAAGTTAGTAGTAGTAAGAATGTACTTAAACTGCTTGGCCGTAACCGAAGGGTTAGGTCCCACCACATCCATTCCCCATGTGGCAAATGGACAGGAGTATTTAGTTGTATGAAGAAACTCTCGAGGTTGATGAATGAAGTTGGCATGTACATGGCATGAATGACACTTCTTTGTGAAATCAACACAATCTCGTATCATTGAAGGCCATAAGTATGCAAGCCTTCGAATTTGATCAGACAATCTATGTCCAGGCTGGTGGGCACCACAGACTCCTGCATGCACTTCTTTCATGACATCCATTGTCTCCTCACCATCAATGCATCTGAAGAGAACTCTATCAAAACAATGTTTGTATAGAATTTTCTCTAGGTGATCTGGGCTATCATAAAGAGTAAAATTGACCACATGTCACCGGATTTGTTCTTTCTCGGCTCTATCGGGTGGAAGTGTTCCATTTTGAAGGTATTCCCTGATAGGTGACCTCCATCCTGTAGTATGACCATACAGTTCAGGAATGGGAGTAATTTCATTAATTTCCTCTGTTCTGATTCAAACAAAAGGTGAAATTGCACGACGGTGGAAAATACTGATGGTTGTCTCGTCCCGATTTGGATCTGCCAGAGCTGTGGCTATATTACCCAGTGCATCAGGTTGAGCATTTTGTGATCTTGGGACATAAGAAATAGTCGGTTCTGAAGGGAATTCCGCCATTAACTCTCTAACGTAATCATACAAATGGATTAGTTCCTCTTTTCTGATGGCATAATCCCCATTGACTTATTTGATTACCAGGTCTGAATCACCCTTCAACTTTAAGTGATTCACTTGTGCTGGAAGCGCTAATTCCAAGCCTGCGATAAGATCTTGGTATTTGGCTTCATTATTGGTACCACCTTCCCACAATAAGAAGGAATAAGGTATCACTGCCTTTTCTGGATAAATGAGCACAATTTCTAAGACAACTTTGTTGAATTTAGGATTTTCCATTTTCTTCCCTATTGGACTTCTAGACACACCATCAAAATACATTTCCCATGCTTGAGGAAATCATTGAATAGAGAAGACTTCCTAATCAGAGAGTTCAACATCCGAAGACGTGTCTTCCACTGAAGGGTGTTCATCCAGGAAATCAGCCAGAGCTTGGCCCTTTATCACCTTTTGAGACACAAACTGATGTCGAATTGCTGCTAAATAACTGCTCACCTTGCTAGACATCCTGTAAGCATTGGAGGACTAAGGATGAATTTGAGCGGGTTATTGCGAGATACCAATTGGACCTCGTGATGTTGCAGGTAGTGTCTCAACTTCTGAAATACAAATATAAATGCCAGGAAGCACTTCTCAATACTTGAATATCGGGTTTCTGCTTCAAGCATAGTTCGACTGAGATAGTAGAGGCTGTTTTCATTCCCACCATAATTATTTTGAGCAAGAAAGGTACCCAATGATCGCTCTAGAGCTGTCACGTAGAGGATAAGTGGTCTTCCTTCAATAGGTGGCATGAGTACCGGTGGACTCAAGAGGTATTTCTTGAGAATATCGAATGCTTCTTGATATTCTTCAGTCCACTGGTAAGTGACTCCCTTCGACATAAATTTGGTAAAGGCTAAACATTTTCCTGCCGAATTGGCGATGAAACGCCGATTATAGGCTAAGTGTCCGTGAAGTCCTTTTAATTCTTTCAAATTTTGAGGAGGTGACATACCAAGGATTGAATTTATCTTCTCAGGATTGACTTCAATACCACGATGGCGTACAACAACGAAAAGAAATATTCCTGAGGTTACCCGAAAAGCACATTTTAAGGGGTTCACCTTCAAATTATGTTGTCAAAGCTTACAGAATATGACTTCCAAATGAGCCAAGTGATTAGAACGTTGTTTGGATTTAACCACCAATTCATCTACATAGAATTAAAAAACTTCCCTAAGAAGGGTTTAAAGATGCGATGCATGGCGCGCAGATATGTTGCACCTGCATTCTTAAAGCCAAAGGGCATTACCCAGTAATAAAACACACCCTGAGGGGCTCTAAAGGTTATAGATTCCTCATCTTCTGGGGCCATTTGGATCTGATTATATCCATAATATCCATCCATGATGGAATGTGCTTCATAGCCAGTTGTGGCATCAATTAAAAGTTCTGTAATCGGATCTGGGAAATCATCTTTAGGAAAATGTCGATTAAGATCTCTGAAATCGATGAAAACTATAATTTTTCTATTATTCTTAATTACAGGGAAAATATTAGCCAAATAGTTGGGATATTGAAATTCTCTGATGAAGTAATCTTTTAAAAGATTATCCACTTCAGCTTCAATTTTAGAAGCATAAGTTGGGTGTGTTCTTCTCATGGCTTGCTTAAATCCTCGATGTTCTTCTGGTAAACCCAAATGATGAGTAGCAACATCAGGATCAAGCCCGGACCTTTCTGTATAGTTCCAAGCAAAAATATCTCTATTTCACTTTAGAAAAGAAATATAAATATCTTGCTTTTCAAGGGTCATGGCTGCACTGATTAAAGTGGGGCGTGGATCTTCCTTTGTACCCTGATTTATTTCTCTGAGTTCATCCATAGTGGTAGAGATACACTATTCAAATTATGGAGGATAATCATTGAGGTATTCCTCTTCTTCTTCATCATGTGATATTTCTTCCGTTCCTAATTTCATAGTAGATGAAAAAGAAGAATTTTCATGATCAGAAGAGATGTAAAAATTTTCTCATTTTTAAGAGGAAGTTTCCATTTTTGACCCTATTGACGATGAAGAGTTTTCATTGGGTAATAAATAGGAAATGATGGATTGATAATCAACATCATTTTTCACCTCTAATGTTGCTATAACTCCTTCTGGCCTAATTGGAGAATTATAGACTTGTGGGATTTCAGCATATGAAATGAAGACATCCCCATTTGTGCTTTCATTAATGCTTGGTAGGTTACCAATTATCCCATGTTGTCTGGCTCGATTGCCGTAATTTACATTATGGATCTTTCCATAATAGTATTTTGATTTGAGTATACCTTGTCAATATTACTAATAGGCAACACATAATCTGTACTCACATGTGTAAATGGATTTACTGGATTCTTCTCCAAACCATATGGAGCATTAACTTTGGTAATTTACTTTGTTGTGGATTTCTCCTTTTTCTTCATGTGATAGAATTATTCCTCAATGTATTGAGATTCACATGTCTTGAACAGGGCCTTATCACCATACAATGTCCCAACTTGACCATCGAAAAAATATTTGAGACATTGATGGTATGATGAAGGGATAGCCACATGCTGATGTAGCCAGGGTCTTCCAAGAAAGATGTTGAAGGCTGAGTCTTGATCAACAACAATTAAATCTGAATTGGATACAAGATCTCCAAACTGAGTTCTGAGTGTAACCTCACCCAGTGGTTCTTGTTTATTTTTATCATATCCTTGTAACACCATGGTAGAAGGAGATAAATCAGATCCTGTGAGGCCCAATCGACGAAGTGTACGAATGGTCATGAGGTCGACTCCTGAACCATTGTCAACGAATGCTCTTCGGACGTCTACACCATTGACCATGCCAAATATATACAAAGGTCTGATATTCCCATGAACAACATCATCTTCATCTTTATCAGTAAAAGATATTATTGCATGGAATTCTGTAAAATTATTCTATATGTGATAGACTTCAGCTGTAGCAATTTCAGTTTCAAACACCTGAGGACTTGACAAAGACTCGATGAGTGCTTCCTGAAGATCTTTTGACATATTCAAAGCATCCAGATTTGATAACTTGGCTGGTATGTGGGCCAAGTGTTTCAATATATCATACTTTTGATCTAGTGGTCTGCGTTTCCCAACGTGAATATGTGGTTTAGCAGGTACCTTGGAAGTAGATGCTTTGGAAGTTGATGCATCTTGTATTCGGATAGGAGTTGGCGACATCCTTGGTTTTGGAAGTTTAGACTTATTAGATCCATTTACTTATTGAGAGGAAGAATATGGAACCTTAAATCGGTCTTCCAAAATAATTGTGTCAGGATGGATTTTGCTATTGCTAGAATAAATTTCCTGTTCTTGCTGAGCACACTGAAGGTCTCTACCACGAGTTTCTGCTGCATACACAGTTCTAGAAGGGGAAGAATTGGAATAGTGGCTTCTGAAAGATCCATGTCTTCCCCTATATCCTAAACCTCTGGAACTTCCTCTAATTCCCTTGGATGATACTGGGAATTCAGGCTCATCAAAATTGAAATTGCGACTGGCGTATGGATCTGTTAATTGAATCATATTAACAGAACCAAAGACTCACACTTTGTCTGATGAAGACTCTACCTGATAAGCCTATTTAGGCTGTGTCGTTTGGTGGGGCGGTGCCTATTTCTTTGAAGTAGATGGCATGAAGTCTGCCACAGTCAAAGAAAACTTAGGCTTTGACACATACTCATCTTCTTCTGATTATTTTTCTTTCTTTGAATAATTCCATTTCTTGGAGGACTTTCCCTTTGACAGAGAAAGTTTTTACGCAACATTCTAGGTAGAAGACACAATTGGTTTCATTAATTGTGTTCAAAAAATAGCATGAGTTCGATTGATTGTCTTTCTGACCATCAAATCATCATACTTCTGTGCATTTTTTCTTTTGACTTCTTGCAATTCACCTTCCTCCTCTAGAACTGTAGTAGTGACACATGATACCTGGGCTGAGGAGCCTTTCAATGTGACCTATCCTAAGTCGACCATCTTTTGCAGGAGATCTTTGATGACAAAACACTCTTGGATGGGATGCCCCAACATTTTAAGAAAGGGAAATAATTGGGATGGTCTTCATATCCTTTCTTGTTTGGCCTCTTGGGTATTGGAAATGGAACCAAATTGTTTTACAGAGCCGAAATGAAGTAACCAGGAACTTGTTCATTTCAGAAAGAGTATGTTTTTCTCTTTAAATCCTCAAATTGTTTTCGTCTTTGATCTCTTTGATCATCTGGACGAATGAACCTTTGTTGATGGCGCTCAGGAGGTGGAGCCCTTCGAGAAGATGTAGGATTTGAAGTAGAAATAGGTACAGGTACTTGTTTAAGCATAACTATAGTAGTTTCTGATTTACCCATTCTCCTTCCTAGAGCTGATGGAATTACACGAGATTTTTCCTTAGCGTGTATAAGGGGATCATCAATCTACTGAGTGGTTGAAGTAAGGTCTCGAAACCCTCTTGTGTATTTCACAGGGATTAATGGCGTGCATAATTCATCACACAGATTTTCCACATAGATTGGAAACAATTCTTCTTGAGGGAGTGCTAAACTCAAGGAATATGTTAATCTCTTCCAGCGAGCAATGAAATTAGAGACTCTTTTATTCTCCCTTTGCTTACAATTTGTAAGATCGAAAACTATAGACTTTGGAAATGTTGAGCTGAACTGAAGGAGGAATTTTTGGAAAAGATCCTCCCATCTGGTAATTGACCGGGATTGAAAGCTTGTATACCAAACAAAATATGGTCCTTGAAAGGTTCGCACGAAGAATCTGAGTTTCACTGCTTCTTGCTTCTCTAGAGTTCCCATCATAGGATTGCAACAACACACGTAATGCATGAAATGCTGTTCAGGATCGCCTGATCCATTGAAAATATGGAATACATGATTCCCAAAACTGGATGATGGAGAAATTGAATCTACCCATTCAGGGTAAACATTCTTTTCTGGTTGAACATGTGCACGTTTCCCTTCCACAGTTTCTAACCGAGCTGTTAACGACTCAATAATAGTTATTAACTTTTGAGAAACATCCAGTTGAACTTGGACTTGGGTAGGTGAAATGGCTGGAGCTTGGAAAGATGTGGCGATTGGTGCTGCAAATGATGGTAGCTCTGACAAATTTTGTTGCACATGACCCGTAGGATTAGACATATAAGGGTGTACTGATAGAGGAGGATATTCTTGATCCATCTCAGTAGCTGCAACAAATTCCCTTGGTTGACTGACTCTAGCACGCTCACAAATAAGACTACCCTGAAGTAGTTCTGCAATCAACCTCCATAATTCCTTCGTTTCTTCCTCCTGTTATGCAATCCATTGCTCTAGTGAGAGCGATTGACCTTCTCCAGAGGAATGATATGTAACCTGGTTCTTTCCCTTCCCTTTGTTGGATCCTTTTCGGAGAGTGGTAAGTGGGTTACTCGAAGGATTACCTAAGTTCAAAGTAATCCTTTGACTTCATGTATGCACACCTTCTTCATTTGTGTCGGTTCATACATCTTCTTGAGCAGGAACCACTTCATCTGAGTCCCCTGAGTGAGCCTCATTTGGTGGAACAGCAACAACGGCATTGATGACATTGATTGATGCATAACTCATCGCATACCTTCTATCAGCATTTCTGTGATATTTTCTTCTTCCATGTCGTTGATGAGACATTGACTTTTGTTAATTCGATCCCTCAGGAGCTTCGCGACGAACCATAATTTGGAGGGAATCTCCTGATAATTTGGATCTTCGTTCCTCTTGAGGTTTCTTCCCCAATCGCGAAAAGACCGATTTTCTATGAGGAGGGGATTGATGATTTGAAAAATTCCCCAGTCCAGTGGACTGGGGCTGTTCCTGCTGTTCCCGCTCAACTCCTTGGATCTTATTTGTTGATTTTGAGGGTTGGTTTAAAAGAGGCCCCAGTCTAGCAAGCTGGGGTGGTTCATGACATGCTATATCTGAGAGTTTCATGAATTTCCTCCTGATCTTACAAACCATTGTCTGGAAATTAGCTGGATGTATTAACATGTATCTGCTTTTATGACCCAGTTCAAAAGACCGTTAAATGATTTCTGAGACTTCTATCACTTGGTGATGTTCTTTCTCCAAACGAAAGGCCTGTTTAATATTCTCATTTGCTTGATGCAAGAGTAATTCAACAACTTGTTCTCTGTATTCTTGATTTTGAGAGGAAGTAGTTGATGCATGTTCTTGGGAATGATTTTGATTACAAACAAAGACCATTGACTGTTGCCGGTTATGGGAAATAACATTGCATGAGACCATTTTCGGCGGGCATTGTTGACTGGAGAGAACCATGAAATGCAGTGCTCCATGAACCCCCCATCCTATGACACGAATACCTGATGGGGCATTGGCAATTAACTGACGCAATCTTCTTAGTGCGCCAAGGCATGAACGTTGAAGGGCTCTCTACTGCTTTTCAGCTTTCAGATATCGAGAGACTGATAGAGACACCAAATCAATCTGACATTGTAACCCTTCTATTATCTTATGATGATATTAATATTCATCATATGATAATACTTTCTTTTTCAACTGACAAAGTGTTTTCTATATGTTGAGTCGAATATGATGAATTTCATCTTCTGTCAACATTTCTGGAATATTATACTGATGGTCAGCCAGAGGCCAAAACATAACTGGAACATCACCTTTTGCCAGTTGTTTTCTCATGTTCATCATTTCCTCTTTGTCATTTGATGAAGATTCTTCTACCTGATTTCACTAGAGTTGGTGTTTCCTTATTGCTTCATTGGATTCAACAGGATTGGTAGAGAAATCATTGATAAAACTTGAAGATTCATGACTTAGGGGTGGTTCATCGAATGACCTACACCTTGGGCTATCTTCCTATTGAGAAAGTATTTCACCTGCTAGCGATTAAGCTTCAGACATAACTGGTTTCGCATTTTCAAGTGCCCCGTGATAAGAGGGCTTTCTCGTAACTACATTGTCCACTGGAGAATTTTCTGGGCAATGTGCATCACTACTGCGGAGATGACTTTCGCAGTGAAATTCATCATCATGGGGAGGACCACCATAATGGGTTATAGAAAAAGAGGAGATCACTTGCACCTTGGTCTTTTGACCACACAGAGGGTTCCTGTGGCTTTCATCTGAAGATGAAACATCGAGATCGACCGAATTGTCATGATGCAAGCCTTCATGAGGAAGTGTCTGTTGAAGACCTTCAGAATTAATGTTCCCACTATTGGGAAATGAGGGAGTAGAATCTTGAATTTCAACAGTTAATTTTCTGAGGGCTTCAAGAACTCCAGCATCGAGAAAGACCTTGTTACAGATTAGCCCTTGATCTCCTGACTGTGCTGGGCATGCATTTTTCTTAGAGGCCTTCTTACTCACTTTGGAAACCACTTGTTGATGAATGTGGATTCTCTGAGAAATTGTATGTGCCTGATCAGGAAAGATGGCCAGGTTAGGCTGACGATCTCCACTCAAATCAGGTGTTTGTTCTTGACTTGGTTGTCCGTATGATATAGGGGAGTATGCCCCACAACCCTATTGGACTGGAATAGATGTGTGTGTATGTTCCGTAGTGAATTGTTGATGTGTCACTCCATTGGTAGGGATATATTTATGTGTCTTTCCCAGCGATGCCGCTGAAGTTGTTATAATATCCTGGCAGGCCTCCAAAATATGAGTAGGGATTTGCTTCTGCTCTTTCACCATTGATAGAATATGCTTGGTGACATCAGCTATCGGAATGGGAATATACATCCATTCTAGGCTTGGAGCAGGTGTATGTGCCTGCTCATGTCCTCCTTTTCCTCTCAGTGAATCCTGACAGTACTCAAGTGTGGGGGCAGAGAGTTGAGTCTGCTTCCTATTTGTTGTCGGGGCATTCCGACTAAATTCTCCGAATGCTACCAAGCGAGACTATTGGTAGGCTTGATTAATACTAGCAGGTGTATGTGCCTGCTGATTGCACTTCGCCAAACGTGGTTGACGAGATCCATCATATGTAGTCAGACGAGCCTGCTGACTAGTTGATGATGTTTAAACAGGTGTATGTTCCTACCTATAGTACTCCATCGGAATTGCCTGGCGGGATTGGCGTGATACTGCCAGACGAGTCTGCTGGACAACAGAATTAAAATAGACAGGTGTATGTGCCTGCTCGTTGCTTTCCACCAAGTTAGGTTGGAAGACTTCTCTGAAGATGGAAGTGATGCGAACCTGCTCACTGTTGACCGAATTCCGCCTCTAGTGGTTCGTCTTGCGTTCTCGGGTTCAAGGAACCTGAGACGAATGCATGGAGTTTGTACCCTCATTATGTTGAGGGCGCAACTCCACATGAGTCTCATGGTGATTGTTAGTGGGATCCCTCAGGAAGGACTCTTGTCTGTTTGAATTAAGGTTCTGAGGGACCTTATCATTCACCTCCCAAGAATAAGGGAGCAAATGGTGATTGCGTTCCGAGGATAACAACCCAAAATAGTTGGAGACGGTATTCATCACCACCTGTTTCTTGATCACTGGTCGTCATTGTCTGGACGACTGGTGTGAGTTTTTCGCTTGGAGGGCTTGTCGGGCAACCACCAGAGTTGGGATGGTACCGTGTTGACGGTACTCTTTAACCATCACATTTGATACCCAGCGTTGAAGACGCTGAGTAGGTGATGTCATCCTCAGAGGAGATGACGATCCAGTAGGAATAGCAGTAGTGGCATTTACAGTAGCAGTATTCACAGGTGTGAATTTGACAGCGACCATTATGGAAATGCAAGAAGATCTTGGAAAAAAGTGCTTGTTTGATATAACAGACGTAATCAAGATAAATTCAGCTACTACATATTTTGGATGGGCACATATGTTATTGACTGTCTTGTTTTCCCTCTCATTGAGTTTAAATAGGGGCCTAATAAATAGGTAAAACATCACTTTAACTTGGTTAAGGATTCACGTTGGGTTCACCATTTTTTGTTTCCCTCGGAATTCGGGGATGACCTCTTGATGGGAGGATCAAACGTTCCGATCAGTTTCTAACGGGTTTGTTCGTAGAACAAGAAACATCCAATGATTCCACATCCATTTTGACCTACTTTCCAAAGGTAAGCGCTCATTAGTTTGTGGAATGATGAGGCTTAGGAATTTTCATTGGTCGATAGGATGGGAGGTCGGACTCATCACACCTTTTTGAGGGGAATTATTGTGTATTCCGGGACTCTCTTTATATATTTATGTTATGTTCATGAATCCTTATTACATTACCAAGTATAAAATGAGCTTTCCTTTAGATCTTACAATCAATGATAAAATATTTATGAAATTTAGAGAATATTTTGTATATATTAGAGGTTCTTCATCGATAGAGAATCATCTATATTTATTAAAAATTTGTGGTCAATGGTATCCTTCATCATATTTATATAAAAGTCTCTTGGTCATTATGAAGAACATGTTGGTTTCAAAGCCACTGAATGGGGCACTTGAAGTTTATTGTCATTCAGATGGACATGGATTATTTCAGAGTTTGGATCGAACCCACAGATGGGCTCCCTATGTATCCTTTGTTTTGGAAAAGGAATCAGAACCCACGAAGTTCGAGTAAGGGAGTATGATTTTTATGATTGATGGCTCAAAGAAGGATGTCATAATTAATTTTACACTCTAAGATCACGTGAGTCATGCTCGGTGTGAGAAACAAGAGGTATTGGTAAGAATCAGACAATTGTGCCATGAAATATGCAATCATAAGAAATAAGGTGGGACTTAGGTAGGTATGACTTCCCAGAATAGATGACGATTAGGATTAACATCCTTAGAAGAAATCCAAGAATAGGGTCCATAAAGGTATATGTGCTTCCTGGAGATTTGAATACTCTAACTTGGGACTTGCTCCTGAAAAGTAGGACCAAAATTAGTAGAGGATTGAGGATTAGGTTTTACTCCTGAAAAGGAATCCCAAATCAAGGATAAATTAGTATTGATTAAGATAATCTAGGACTGGGGATTACTCCTGAAAAGGAGGCCCAGGTTAAAGGAATTATGACTGGGAATTACTCCTGAAAAGGAGGCCCAGGTTAAAGGAATTATGACTGGGACTAACTCCTGAAAAGGAGGAACAGGTTAAAGGAATTATGAATGGGACTTACTTCTCAAAAGAAGGACCATGTTAAATGAATTATGATTGGGACTTACACCTGAAAATGAGTCCTAGGTTAAAGGAATTATGACTGGGACTTACTCCTGAAAAGGAGGCCCAGGTTAAAGGAATTATGACTGGGAATTACTCATGACAAGGAGGCCCAGGTTAAAGGAATTATGACTGGGACTTACTTCTGAAAAGGAGGCCCATGTTAAAGGAATTAAGACTAGGACTTACTCCTGAAAAAAAATGCCTAGGTTAAAGGAATTATGACTGGGAATTACACATGAAAAGGAGGCCCAGTATTGGATTCTCTCGTCTTAAAGGATGAAGAGGAATGAATAAAATCTCAATCTTTGGTGAAATAAAGAAGTGTAAATTACTATGTTTTGAATAATATTCCACATAATTCCATACAGATAAAAAGTTAAATAAATAAATCATGCCATAAATGCCTTTGAAGAGTGTCTTAAAGACTAAATCATGAATAGGAGAGGTGCAATGTCTTAAGAGGGGTAAAATGGGCAAGATGGGAACCCAATAAGGCAGGGGCGCGCAATTATTGGCAGGCGTGCAGGTACTGTGTGGGCGCACAAGTCTAGGTCGCGCAGGTATACCTATGAAAATAGTTGGGTACTTTCGCGGTCTTCACCCAGTAGGGTAATACTTGAGCGACTTTAGGTTAAGTCCTTTACAATCCTCTTGAGGTTCTTCCAAGAGAGGGGCGCACAGGTTCTATTGAATGAGTAAGGCGGCGCGCAAGTGTGGCCTTTTCCCTTAAGGGCTGGCCACCTAGGCGTGCAAGTGTTGATGAGTTTCAACACTTAGGCATTCCTTCTCATCTTTAGATCTTCCGTTGTAGCTATGAAATTACCTTAAAAGTGTTCCGGAAGCTTTGAGAAGAGACTAGGGTGCCGGGAACTCAAATCTGAGTTTCTGGAAAAATACCTCCTCGAATGGGGGGCCCACAGGGTCTATTTATAGGCATGAGAAGACCTCAGGCGGCTATCACTTATGTCGAGCAAGTCACTTGCGCGACCATAATGTGTCGCGCAAGTGGACTTGCCCGACTATTAGGAAACATGCACGACTTATGGGAAATCTTATAGTTGTTCATACCTTCACCAATTTTTTATATTTTCTTCAAAGGATGAATCAATTGGAGCTATGATATTCCCATTTTCCAATCATTAGACTCTGTGATGAAAAAGGAGCGTCAACAATGATAGCCAATGATGTTTGCCTTCATTGGGTGCATCCTAAATGAATGTGGAAAGGGATTTTTTCAATGTTATGGATGACATCCTTATGAACAATGATGGAATAAAAGACAGGAATGGGGAAAGAGGCAAGATTGTTTTAAATCAGGGTGATGTGATCGCCTAAAGGGAGAAAATTGTTTTTCAAATTAATAATATGATTGTATATTATTTCCACAGGACCATCATAGTGACGAACATGAACTCAACCTGGGGGATTGGTTCTCTAAAATAATCTATTGGAAATGATATTTTTTGAACTCCCCGTATATCCATAATTTTTTCCCCTTGAGTAAAATCATGATATAGAGAGAAAGACGCTGTTATTTTCCTGGTTTATGGACATGCCACTCCATTTAAAATATTAAATAATAATATGGTGATGATATTCGATAAACATGAAATTTAAATTATGAAATATAAGGATTTCATTCAAAAAGAAAATTTGGGTGGGCCCTTTGATGTTAGGCTTGCAATGGAATGGTCTCAAGCGACCCTCATTGATTCTCTTGTTGAGATATCTACTAAACAAATCATGAGCCAATACAATGACACTGGGGGAGAAGGGATCTCCTTACCTTAGAACCTAGACCAACTTGAAGAAACAATAGATTTTCCCAATGAATGAGATTGAGAACCAATTGAATCTAATGAATCTAAAGAAGAATTCAATAGCCTACTTTGAGTACCCCATGCAATGAATGAATCTAATGATGAAGCACCACTCCATCAAATGATATGGTTTCTCCATATCCAGCATGATATCTATATTAGACCCATGAACATTCTTATTAAAATCATTTATCATTTCATTAGAAATGGAAATAAAAAATTGTGTACATTTTACATGGATGAAGCCTTGTTGTTTCTTGGGGATCGATTTCAAAAGATGAGAGGAGAGCCTTTTGTTGAAAATTGTTTCTATTACTTTTAAAGGAATGATTCACATAGTGATCAGACAATACTGGTTCAGAGAGATGGATTCATATCCTTTGGGATGAGGATGAGGGTTGTGGAACAAGAAACTCTATGCAAGAACACATCAATGAAAAAGTGTTGTATGACCTCCACATGTTTTTAATGATGTCCCAAGAATTCATATAGAATGCTCCAATAAATCAATCCGAACCCAGATAACTTCCTAATATAAGAGAGAAAACAACCACCGACACATCCCTATCATCCGAGACGCACTCCAAATGCCGATTAAGATCAGGGGTAATATAATGGGGAATTATATCAAAGATATCAATTTTCCCTCAATGAAAGTCATCCTGTTTGCAAGGGTTAACTTCATCGTGTAAGGAAAAAAGTGTGATGTGGTCATACTTCCAATAAATTATGGGTCATTGGTGAAGGATCCATCCTCATGTATTTTGTTTCGAGTAAATTTTCCTTTAGTCTCTCAAATGAAGGCCTGAAATAAGGAGGTGTTACGGTCACCCTCTTTGAGGCAAGTTACTCTAGACCTCTCCCTACATTCGCGCTCCTTCTCAATAAGAACTTCATATAGATTTGACTTTATCCTAACCATATTTGTTAAAAAATCATCATACGAACATGATTCATGAATCCTACAACCCAGTTCAATATCCTCCTTAAGTCCATAACTATCCTAGAAGTGGGAGGGTATGTTGGACTCCCTAGAGAGGAGGTCCACATTCATTCACTGAATCTTGTTATGAAACCCGACCTATGTTCCATCACTCATAAATTTTCCCCATGAGGAATGTAACACTTATTGGTAGTTTGGATCAAAAACCACAGTCCTATTTTGAAAAAATGATTTTGTGATCAACAGTTTCTGTCAGGCTAATGAAAATTAGAGAATGATCTGACAATATCCCGAACTAGAATCTCAACTTTTTCATTAGGGAATGAGGAAATAGATTGATTGTTTAATAGTGTCCGGTCATGGAAACACCACCTGTGTTGATCCTACCATTTTGTTATTACACCATGTATAAACTATCCCATATGAATCCCATGTCTAAAAGATCATTATGGGTAGATAAACATGAAAAATCTAGTCTATCCTTCTTCTAGTAAATCCACCCATCCTTCACAAATGGCTATATAATGATATTGAAATCACCTCCAACGATACAAGAAATTTCTCCAGTATCAAAATTATACAAATCCTGTGAATGTAGTTCACATTCCCTCGGATAGTACTTTGCATAAACAATGAAAATATAACTGCTGAAAATATGAGAAAAGAATATCACAGAGAAATGATGATAAAAAATCACTTTATCCATGGAAATACAGTTGTTCCAAAAGACCCAAAAATGTTGGTTTTATAGCTCTCTATGCATGAAGTTGTGTATTATGAGTTTTAATGAAAAATTATGATAAGTTTATATTTTTTTATTTTCCAAGACAGAAACCAACACGACTTTGTGATTAAGAAACTCCGATGAAATGAAATCCAGCTTATCTAGGGAACACAAACCCTGGGTATTCTAGTAGAGAAATAATATAATTGGAGAATATTCAATGGGGAATTGGACCCCCATGAAAAAAGTCACATAAACATAGAATATGTGATCCCTTGTTGGCGTCTTGTATGGCCTCTGGTATGTGCACTGCTATGCTGAAGGGATAATGAAAGAACTATATCAGGACCCACGTGAGATAAAAAATTGAACCCATTTTAAATATATAATGGAGAAATTGGGAGAGGTCAATGTTGGAGGTTATTAGGGACTAAAAATCGGGTTCCTTTGCCCTAGGGAAATGAGATTCGGCTCCACAGTACTAGAGGTGTCCACTTGTTCTAGGGTTGAAATCTATGCTAATGAAAACATGGGATTCCTAGAATATATAGTGAACACTGAGGGGGTACACCTTTCATAGAATGAATAATATTATATAAATCAATTTAGTGGACTTGGAGACTATATTCTGTTCTGAAGCGTACTGGGGATAAGAAGACCTTGGGATACCACCACAATAATGAATCAGCATCTTAGAGAAGAATGTGACTTGCAATATGCCAAGATAGATCGAGTTCGAAGCAAGTATGAGAAACCCCTACATCATGTAGCTATAACATGTGCTCATTTGTACATAGAAAAGAACCAATGGAGTTACCAATACAGCATAAAAATATGTGGTTATGAAAGGGAATGGTATGACCATGTAAATTCATCGAAACCACTGTCTAAGGGGAATCACATCCGAAGTGTGATTCAATTGTATACCAAAAAGACTGAACCTTTATCTCCAAACCCTCATGAAGTCCCCCTCAGTGTAGGGGATCCATCCACTGATAAATATTGTTTTCTGTGGGATCATTCTCATCTTTCTTTATATTTTTAGTATAATTAAACTAGTATTATTATTGGATGTCATAAGTGAATCATATTTATTTCTAATAAAATTATTCTTTCTAGGGAGTAACATCATGAATTTATTAAAAGTGTATCTAATCTGTTTTAATATTCCAATTAGATTCCTAAAAAACATTGAGTTTCCCTTTTTTGTTATTTTTTCCAACTCTTCTTCTTCAGTGTTTTCTACCAAACCAATCCATTAATTTATTTTTTAGATTGATTCTTCCATTGATTCCATCTCATTTACATCCATTATTATATTCATTCCCCATTTTCAAATCTATATGTTGTGACCTTTTCTTCTATATTATAAGTATATCCTATTTTTTGATGTTACATACTTCTCACCATTCTTCTTAGGGGCATTTTTCTCAAGAATAATCTTTTCATTATACACCAAGGTTTGATAACATTTTCGTTTCATCATTATCAGTACTTGTTTTATTATCTCTTAAAAGTCACATGATTTATGCTTTTTAGTTTTTTTACCAACACTCATAATCACAATGAAAAACAGTATTTCAATTTTGAGAGAATATTTCAAGATACACAAATCTGTTCTTAGAGAATTGATTTTCCTTTTCTTGTGAACTTTTCATCTATTAAAACATAATCTAGCTTTATTTATATATTCTATAATCTCAATAAATAGAAATATTATTTGAATTTTCAATTTCCTTATGCTCAATCCTTCTACATAACCAATAGTGACCCATAAAGTTTGATCTTTTTTCTTTGAGACATAATCATGAATGTTTTTGTAGATTTTTATTTTGGTTAAAAACACTATCGACATTGGATTTTATCAGAGAGATTATATTATAAATACCAATAACATGAGCCTTTGAAAATATGTTTGGTTTCTAATCATTATTATTCTCCTATAAATTTCCATTATTTAACTTTAATAGTGTACTAGAAAGTAAGAAAATATTAGTACAAATATTTTTTCATAGGAATTTGGGTTACCTATTTCCTTTATCAAAAAAATTGTTAGATTGTTATATAATATAAATAAATTATTTCTTACAATACGAGTCCTGTTTGGGATAATATTCTTACCATAAACTAGAATGAATACCTTTATTTTCTAACCATATTTGGAAATCTCAGCACCTATCTCATCTAGATTTATCATTTTTAATTCTAATTCAATACACTTCATATTGACGATACTTTTCTTATCCACGTATAATATTAGTTATTCATTCAATTAACTTTATACCATAAAAATAAGATCTCCATAGAAATTATTTTTTTATTATATATAATTTTCATGTTCCTTTACCCTTTTATATTCAACCTATAACTGAGATACCATGATACCAATAACTACATCCAATGAATGGATCTTGTCTTCCAAGATTTTATTAACATCTAATTTCTGACCATTTTCATTCTAATATGATTCTTCACATGAAGATGAATTTTCTTAGCAAATTAATAAGGATTTATTCTAGTCTGTAACAGGTGGAGGGAGAGTTTTCCACAATTAAATATTTGTTTCATATATTTATCCATATAAACTTATTACATCACTAGTTGTGTTTTTTTGTTATATAGTTTCAATATATTCCCAAATATATAAGTGTTAAAACTTTAATAAAAACATTATTTATGTAATATTTAACATTAGAGTATATATTTTTAATTGATTCAATATACTCATTATCCTTATAAACATTAAAACATGAACTTGATTTGTTTAAATGATCATTATCAACAAATTTGATAGATGAATTGCCACATTGATTACATTTACATAGTGATGTAACCTCTTTATTCATTGAACTCTTTGTTAAATTATATTTAATTTTTTTCAACTTATTCATTAATGTTTTAGAGGAAACCCCTATTTCTACTTAATTGGGATGGAAATTATATTATCCATTTAATGAAATTATGAATCATTTTAAAATATGTACTTCATAAATATTTGATAAAGACAACAGAGAATAAAAATAGATCCAATTAGATGAAAAATTTATAAACATTTACATCACTTGATGTATCTAGTTGATAATATTGTTACTCCGAGGTGGTAGTATAAGGACCCATCCATAAAACATTACATATCATTGAATTTTAGACAATAACATACATTCTTTCACATTGAAGATATTTTTAGTTTTAGTGTTTTAAGGAATTAGGTCATAAAACACACATTACAACCTAGAATCATTCACGGGGATACCACTAAATCATTAACCATTTCTTCTAAAATATAATTATTTTTAAATAAAAAATTATTTAATTGTAAAATAATCATAAAAATTAACTTCACTTCCTTTTTTAACTTTCACATCCTCATAACCCGTGAAAAAAATTTAAAAAAAAATACGATAGACACAAAATTCATAGTAAGGGATATGAATAAAGAAGTTGTTAGTCAAGTGATAACATAAAAACCTAATAAAAACTATTTCATAAAAACTCAAAACCCTGAATGAAAACATCATATATTTACTTTCGGAGATATTTAAAATATCACTCTTACAAGAACCCATACAAATAGAATAACCATTAAGTCATCTTCCATTTTCGGAGTACCCAGTGTATTAGAGAGCTATAATAGGGGTCAGTCATCTTATCTTGAGCTATAATGGGCTCAACCCAATATATCATGAGATATAATGTGCTTAACCATACAATAATATATTTTAGGAACATATCATAGTAATAAAAAATCATTAAATCAGGAGAAACCACTCATTTCCTATATATAAAAATATTATTTTTTAATTTCATTAATGATACTTTTAAAAGGATTTAAAATAGGAAAGTCTGTTACAAATATAATTGGAATGAGAATTAATAGAATGCAATGGATATGTGTATTAACTATAAATACATATAATAAAACATAATATAATCAAAAAAATCAATACACAATTAATATCAATACCACATAAAGAATAAAGTAGAGGGTTAACCCAAAGAACGGAAATTGGGTGAAGAATTCCTTTACCACAGGTTCATCTTTCTTCAAACGTGGTTAAACCTTTTTTATAATGGTAAAAAGTGTTTTAGTAATAATTTTTAGAAGCATAATAATTTTTATAACACCTTATACGGTCATTTTATAAAATCATTCCACCCATTAATTTATAATACTTTCTTCTTTCCTTTGTTTCAGGTGCGTACTTTACCTGATTTCCATGGTGAGTTTGAAAAAGATTTTTCTGTCGAATGGAAGAGAAACTCTAGAAATGAAATGAGATTTTATTAGAAAGTTTCAAGAAAAATAAATTATTCCATAAATATATTTATAATATGGTATGATAATGAATCATTAGATAAAACATTAAGGATAACCATTAGTTTATTTTGGTGAATTTTGATCATTATGAACAACTTTTGTTTTATTAATTAATAGTATGCATAAAAACTAGTTCCAGAACATAATATATCATATAATATATATAATAAAATTATATTTAACCATATTAATGGTTTTATTAACACATTTTAATAAATTAAAGGAAATATAAAGCACATCATCCATGATGACAGTAAATTGGCACATCACGGATGATGATTTTATTTTGAGAATAAGAGAGAGATGGTAAGAAGTAAGTTAGTCAATTTTTCCTAAACATGATAAAATTATAGTATATATATATATGATACTTGAGATTTTAGGAATCTTAGATAAGGGGAGGGGAATAGAGTATAAGAAAATAAAAATAATTGAAATGAAAATAAAAGAAAATTGAAGAAGATTTTTACCTCTTGAACCCTTCTCCTTGAGTTATTCAATAAAGCCTTTATTATTGATATTTTGGTGAGAATAACAGGTGTTGGACATGGGATAGAGCATTGGTATGAATATTGGTCATAATTTAGACAATTATCAATTCATGATAGGTTTGAGAGGAAGAGGGAAGGGGTGAGGGTGCCATTTATAGTGGAGGTGAGGAGGGGTTTTCTATTATTTTAATCATTAGTTTAATATTTTTTCTTAAGAATATGAATAATACTGATTCTTATGGCCAAAAAAGTAATAAGTGCTTGTGATTTTGAACCAATTTCTATTTACATGATCCATGACTCAAGCATGATGCAAAAAATTATTTATTTAGCACATTTTGTAAATTATCGAATTTCAGTATTCACTAAAAATTGATGTATTTTAGAAAAATAAAAAAATTCAGCCAACCATTTTTCGATATGTAGACTTCAAAAATGGGCACCATTTTATAATAAATAATTTTTTAATTATTATAAATTAAATTTACAATTAAAATTGCAATTTATTGGAAAAATAACAATGATAAACACAATAAATGATTTTATAACACCTTGAAATTTTAGTTTAGGTACCATAAAATTATCTTATAACAATAAGATAGAAATTTATGATCACATTTAATGGAAATAATTTTTAATTTAAATTATTTAATTAATAATAAAATTTTAATCAAATATTTATAACTTACGAAAATACCAACAATTATATAATGATTAAATTATCACATATAAGATGCCCTTTTATTATACATTCATGGGTGATGTTACTATAAATTTGGTTGATATACTATTAATAAGGGTTATATTACTATTCAGAAGGGCATGTTACTATTCATAAGGGTGTGTTACTATTAACAAAAAAATTAAGATCGTCCTATCTGACTTCAAATTAATTAATGACTGAAACCATGTATATCTATTTTTCAAAATTAAAAACAAAAAAGTGGAAAAATGATTTTTAATGGCTAGTTTATAACTATCTCCTGAAAAAAGTGTCATTATGTAGAGACTCAGTGTTTTGATCATTAAATGAAATTTATTTTTTAAACCTTGGGTTGTTACAATCATCCCACTTTATGTAAATTGGATCCTCACAATTTTTATTTACCTATTATACTGATGAGGGTACCTTTCCCTCCTAGAATTTTCAGATTCCCATGTTCCTTTTTCAACCACGTGGTTTATCTACAAAACCATTACCTTGGGGATTACCCTATTCTGAAATATGTTCTCTCTATTATCATGCATCTAAATAGGTCTCTCATCATAATAAAGGTTTTCTTCTAGTTGAAATACTTAATAGATAAAAACATGAGATGAATTTTTCGCATACTTTCTCACCATCAAAACATGAAAAACTATATATTCCTATGATATAGACGGAGGAATAGATACTCGGTATGTGATTTTTTCATCATTATATAGGATTTCATAATGTCTAATGAACCATGAACTTATCTTTCCTTTTTTAAGAAAACACATTCAAATTTCTGAGGAGATATTTTAAAGAAAACATGACCACCTACCATAAATGAAATGTCTTTCTTCCTGTTATCTATGTAACTTTTCTTCCTTCTCTAAGGTATTATTATGTGTCCTTAAATCATCTGAACTTTTTATGCCACTTCCTCTACTAATTATAGTTCCATCAACTTCCTTCCCTTGACTTCATCCCAAAATTATGGAGTTTGACACCACTTTCTATATAATTCCACAAACGGTTCCATCTTTATATTGGAATAAAAATTGTTTTTATAAGAAAACTCAACTAAAGAAAGATAGTAATCCCAACTTCCCAGGTGGTCCACTTAACACAATAAAAGAATACCCTATAATGACATAATTGTTCTCTTATTATGTCCATCAGTTTGAGGATGAAAAGCAGTGATGAAATTTAATTATATGCCCAATGACTTTTGAAGGACTTTCCAAAAGTTATAGGTGAACCTGAGATCACAGTCAGATACAATGAAAAGAGGAAATCCCTGTAACATAAAAATCCCTTTGAGGTAAAATCAAGGAATCCCATCAAAAGGAATATTGGAACATATAAGATGGAAATTTATATATTTAGTCAGATGATCGACAATAACCCAGATTTCACTGTTACTTCATGATGTCTTTGGTACTCCCACAACAATGTCCATGGATATATTTTTCCAATTTTCACTCTAGCATTGGTAAATATGGAAGCATCCCCTTCTATAACTGCCCCTCTAATTTAAAAAATTGTCATGTCAAAACATTTTACAGTAAAATCAAGATTATCTATTTTCATTCTATCCCACCAGTAATACTCTCAAAGATCTCTATACATCTTTATGCTGCCAGGATGAAATGAAAATGGAGAATTTTGAGCTTCACATAACAATTCTTTTGTCAATGGAGAATCAAAAGGAACACATAATCTCTTCCCAATCAGCAAAACACAATCCTGATCAAGGATAAACGTTGGAAACGTACAAATTTTATCTTTTTCTTCCTCTTTCTATAAATCATCGTCTTATTTTTGCACTTTCTAAATTCTTCCTGATAGAGATGACTTCATTAAAACCTAAAAAAACAGATGAATTTTCTGCACTAGAACATCCAACCCATGGTTTTTCAAATCATTCAAAAAAAGGGTTATGTTCTAAATGTATCGTGGTTAATATAGCATTACATCAACTCAATCTATCGGTCATTATGTTTTCTTTTTCCATGATGGTAATGAATCGTGCAATCACAATCCTTGATTAGTTCCAGTAATATTCTATTCCTTGTGTTTAATTCCATCTGAGTTAATAAACTCTTCCAAATTCTATGGTTAGTATATTTTTCACATTTTACTCCATAAAAATGATACCTATAAATTTTTAATATAAAAACAATAGCAGAAAATTCCAAATCATGTGTAGGGTAATTTAACTAATAAGGTTTCAACAAACATGAGACATAAGAAATTACCTGATCACTCTGCATCATAGCACCACCAAGTCCCATCAAAAATGAATTATTGTAGATGACAAATTCACCACTTCTGGAAAGTTGGGTCAGAACTAGATCATTCACCAATCTTCTTTTCAATTCATGAAACAATAATTTCAATATTTTGAACAAATGAATTTTACTCATTTTTTATTTAACATAGAAAGTGGGCTATATAACCATGCAATGTTTTCAAAAAACCACTAGTAATAGCCTTCCAAACCAAGAAAATTATGAATATTAGTTATATTTGTGGTTCTTATCCATTATTTAACAATTTTTTTTAAATATATAAATATTTATACCATCATTAGAAACAATGTGGACAAAGAATGAAATTTATTTTCAACCAAAATTAAATCTTTCTAAATTTTTCATACAATTTATTTTCTTTTATGGTTTGAAAAACAACCCTTAGACGTTTTTCATACTTCTCTTTAATTTTATAATATAAAAAAATGTCATTAAAAAATACAACCACAAAATTATCCATGAACTCATGAAATATATTATTCATAAGATCCATGGATATAGTAGGTCCATTAGTTATCACAAATAGAATAAATAAAAATTCTTAAGGACCATATCTACTTTAGAACACATTATTATGGATGTCTACATCTTTTAAGTTCACCCGATTGTACCTCGACCTTATGTTGATCTTCAAAAAATATTGATCTTCTTAGATCCAATCAAGAGAATCATCGATATGATGAAAATGATACTTGTTTATAATAGTGATGTTATGAAAGGCTTTATAATCAATGCAAAGACTCATTGAACATTAATTATTTTTAACATTCAAAACATGAGAACCCCTTGATGAACTACTCGGTTAAATGGTGCCTTTATTTAAGAATTTCTGCATCGACATTTTTAATTATAGAAGGTCCATTTAATCCATTTGATATGGCAGTTTAGAAACGTGATTAGCCTCAGGATCTAACTGAAGATTAAAATCATCCTGTCAATGAAGAATAACAAAAGTAAAATCATTTTGAAAAATATATAGGTATTCATTTACCAATTGCATATCATTAATTTGGATAGTTCCCTTATATTCAAAAAAATGAGAAGAAAAATTTTATTTACATATTTTATTAGTTTCATAGCATTCTGATATGTTATCAATGGTATGGGTTCATTATTGTACGTAAACTAAAACTCTTTCTAAAAACAAATTCTCTTCCTATTAAATCTATCTTAGCATGATATAATGAAATCCAGTACATATGCAGAATAACATCAAACACCACTAGAGGGAATATAAAATGGTTTTTATGTAAACTGTTTCCATTAAAAAAGAAAGGTGGAATTTCATAACTTCTTTTAACCACATTTTTTTCTCTAGGTGTTTTTACCATAAGTAATGGTTTCATTTCATGAGGTGGAATTCCAAATTTTTCAGAAATTTCTCAGAAATGAAGGAATATCTAAACCCCGAATCAAACAATAAATTTGAAAAATCCATAAAAACAAAAAAATGTACCTGATACAACATCATTTGATGGTTAAAAATATACTAAATTGTTTGAAAATGATTTTTCTACACCCTTCAACATCAAATATTGTTAATTCAAGCATGAGTGACTAGATTTAGACACAGATTAAAAAAAGGATCCAATTTTTTATAATTAAATAATCTCACCATCGAATTCTCATTAAGATTCAGATCATTTTCCTTGTAGTCATTGGAAATGTGCATAAACATTCCACATCAGTAGCATTACCCATAATTTATAAGACATTCACCAAGATTCTTTTTACCACACATTTCTGATGAAAGGAAAGTGATATCCTTACCTCTATATTTCTTTGATGAGTTCTTCCCCAATTCTTTCAAACTAAAATACTTCATATTTTTTTCATAATGAGGCACATACATATTAGAAAACTCTATTTAAACTTTTTCATTATATAGAATAAGATTCTCATATATTTTAAACTCTTATGAAATCAGTGCTCTTTGTATATTTGTTTTTTCAAACCAACTTAAATTCTACTAATTTTACTATCAAAATCCAAAGTAAAATATAGTACATACCATGATATTAATTTATTATTGGCTTTATATTCTATCACAGAATCATCATATTTCTATTTCAGTTCCTATATTTCTTCCACCATTCTAAGTCGAACAGTTCCAAGAATGTATTTTTACAGAAAAATAATCATAAAATTTTCCTTGTCCAGACAATCAAGATAATCTCTTTCTCTCGTATTCAAAACAAGAGAAAAAAATTAATTGGATTCACCTTAAAAATGATAAATTACTAGTATTACCTTTTGAGGTTCTAAACATACCATGACATCAAATATATTTTATAGAGCATTGATCCATTATTCAGCTTTAAATGGATCAATGGTTCCACTGAATGTAAATGGATGTGGCGTTATAAAATTTTCCAAAAAAGACATTTTTATTAATGGTAGGTCAGGTTCCTATCTAGCTTGGATTCAACCACTCTTTATATCATGAGTCAACTGAGTCATTGTTGTCACACACTACTTGGTTTTGATTCCCAACATTCCAGGCTATAGATTTAGACAGATATCAACTTCTTAGTGTCTTCCTACATCAGTTTCTCTATTTCATCTATAGAAAACAACTCTGAATAGATAGATATTATATTAATAAACATCATGTTATTTAAATTCTATATCATTTAAAATAAAAAATAAATTAAGAAACATTTATTCTATTCTATTAACATCATCCAATCCCGATACTTATTTAAACAATCCGCTCATACCAACTATAAGGACCCAATCTTAAAACATTACATATTCATTAGATTTAGAAAAGTACACACATTCTTAAAAATTGATGATCTTTTTAGGTTTAGAGTTTTAGTTAATTAGGACATAAAACATACTTAACATCCCATAATCATACATTAGGATACCACTAAAACAATATCCATTTCTTCCAAAATAAATAACTTTTAAATATAACATGATTTATTTAAAAAAAATCTTCATAAAAATTAACTTGAATTAATTATTTTTGTTACACATTATTGTAACCTATAAAAAACATTTAAAAAACATGGGATGATCAAAAAAATATGAATAAGGGATATATAGAAAGAAATTTTCAGTCAGGTGATAACATAAAAAGCAAATAAAATCTATTTTATAAAAAACTCATTAGCATGAATAGAAACATCATGTAGTTTCCTGGGGAAAAATTTAACATATCACCCATACAAACACCCTTACACATATAATTACCATTTGGAAAAATTCCATCTCTAAAGTACCCAATGCATTTGAGATCTATAATGGGGCTCACCATTCATATCATGAGCTATAATGGGCTCAAATAAAAATATATTGATCTATAATGAGCTCAACCCAACATATATTGAGTTATAATAGGCATAACCCAATATAACTATTTTCAAAGAACATATCATAGTAATAAATAATCATTAAATCTGGAGAAACCAATCATTCCATATATATATATATATATATATATATATTATTTTTTAATTTAAGTAAAGTAACTTTTATAAGGATTTTAAAAGGAAAGTCCCTTAAATAAATAATTTGAGTGAGATTTAATAAAATGGAATGGATATGTTTATACCCTATAAATACACATAATAAAAAATAATATAAAAAAAATTCAACACACAAATCATCTCAATACCACATAATGAATAAAGTATAAGGTTATCTCAATGAATTGAAATTTGGTTTAGAATTCCCTTACCCTGGGTTTGTCTTACTTCAAATATGATTAAAAATCATGTATAATGGTTAAAAGAGTGTTAATAATATTTTATAGAATAATAATAATTTTTAATCACCTTATATGATCATTTTATAACATCATTGCATCCAATAATTTATAATAATTTGTTCTTTCCATTGTTTCAGGTGTGTTCTTTACATGATTTCCATGGTCGGTTCGTAAAGGATTTTTATATAAAATGGAAGAGAAACATCAGAATTGAAATTATATGCTATAAATAAGTTTATAGAAAATTAAATGATTATATAAATCATTATGTTTATATGGTATGAGATTGAGTCATTAGATAAATCATTAGTGATAATCGTTAGTTTATTGTGGTGAATTTTGATCATTATGAACCACTTTTGTTTTATTAATCAATAGTATTCATAAAAATTAGTTATAGAAAATAATATATAATATAATATGTATAATACATTATTATTTTACCATATAATTGTTTTATGACCAGATTTTATGGAATTAAAGGAAATTGAAGAAACATCGTCCATGATGTCGATAAATCGACACATCACGTACAATGTTTTTATTTTTAGAATAAAAGGGAGAAGAAAAGAATTAAGTTGATAAATTTTACATAAAAATGAAAAAAAATTCCTTATATATATGATTTTGGAAATTTCATGATTCTTGAATAAGGGCAGGGGAAGAAATTATAATAAATGATAAAGAATTGAAATAAAAAAAATGAAAATGAGAGAGGATTTTTACCTCTTGATCTCTTCTCCTTGATATCCTCCTTACCGCCTTTGGTATTGAGATTTTGGTGAGAATGGAAGGTCTTGGATGTGGGTAAGATACTTAGTAAAAATATTTGGCTTAATTTATGCAATTATTGAAGCGTGAGAGCTGTGAGAGGAAGAGGTGGGGGTATTTATAGTAGAGAGGACAAATTTTCTGTTATTTTAATAATTAGTTTAATATTTTTATTACAGACTATGAACAGTCTTAATTCTTGTGATAAAAAATATTAATATTTTATGTGATTTCAAACCAACTTCCATTTACAACATTTATGAATGAAGCATGATGCTAAAATTCTTTTACTTAGCACATTTTTTCAATTAAAAAATTTCCCTATTCACTGAAAATTCATGCATTTCATAAAAATATCAAAAATTCAACACAACAATTTTTCAAGATCTAAAATTCAAAAATGTACTCCGTTTTATCAAAATAATTTTATGAATATGAGAAATTTATTTTTAATTAAACTCTAAATTTTTCGAAAAATAATAATTTTTAAAACTATACCAAATTTTATAACACCTTGAAAGAGTAATTAAGTATCAAAATATTATCATATAACCCTAAGATAATTATTTATGATTAAATTTCATGAAAATAATTTTTCATTTAAAATTTTTATTTAATCATGACAATTTAACTAAATATTTATAACTTAAAAAAATACCAACACTTATATAACCATCATATTGTCACTTATAAGATGGCCATTTATTATAAATTCAAGGGTTATGTTACTATACATTTTGAAAATTTACTATTCATAAGGTTTATATTACTATTCCAAAGTTTATAATACTATTCATAAAGGTATATTACTATTTATAATAAATTAAGTTGGTCCTATCAAATATCCAAAAATTTACTGATCGCAATCGTGTATGTATATTTTTCAAAATTCAAAACAAAGAAGTGGAAAAATTATATTCAACAGCTAGTTTATAATTATCTCCTTAAAAAGTGTCATTATGTAGAGACTCAGGGTTTCATGCTTTAAATTAAAATTATTTGTAAAACTGTGGGGTGTAACAAGGGGTGGTTGAATATATGTTACTATGTTTTACAAAATTATTATCCATCTCTTTATTATCATGAATTAATATTTGAATATATGTATTGATTAAGATTATATATATTTTTTTCATTTAAAATACACACAACAACATGTAATGTAACAAATAAAAAAGAGACAATAATAAGCAATATTTTTATAATGTCTTATTAAAATATGGGTATCTAATAATTTATTGTATTTGGGTAAAGACTAAGACCTAGATTATAAAAAATCTTTTATTTTTCTTAAAAAGAGTTGGAAGGTATTATTCTTAACTCAACACTTACCTATGGAGGGAATGTTTCATCCTTAACCCATTGAAAATTTTTATCCACAAACAAATATTACCTAATAATAGTATATATTTCATGATTGACCTACATTCTCATTAATAGAATCAATATTAATATACTATATTCCTATATTATTCTACATTAATAAATATGAAATCCTAAAAAAATGTCCAATATATGTCTGAATTTTAATGAATCAAGTGATGAAATATTCTTCCTTAGTTACAAGTCTTCAATTTATAATAAATAAATTTCTATAATAGATTGTACATCAGTCTTGTTATACAAAATCAATATCAAAATTATTAATTCATGTAGATATCATGAGACTCTACACTATATTATTCCTAAATATTATTATTCTTTAAATGATTAAATGAATATATCATGAATTGAAAAAATAGTTTTTACATTAATCAAATCTTCTATTCCTTTTATTGTTATTTATATTCTTATATGATATATATATATCATAGTGAAATAATTCACACATATTTACCTTTATGATTTTTTCCTCTTCTAACATCCCCTAAATCAATGTACATTATCTTGTCAATTTAAAAGATCGTCAACTTCTATCTCTTCGACACATAGTGACTTATCCTGGAACACAATATTAGTTCTCTACTCTATTATCTATATTAACTCCCTTATTCTTATCCAATTTTTTCTTTATAGATTCATGTTTATATTGTTTACATTTTTATATTGGGAAAATCACCATTGAATTTTCATAATATGGACATCTATATAATTCAAGATATTCAAACATTAAATTACAAAAATGTGTTCTTTATATCTATCATAACATTTCTCTTAAAACCCCCAAAATGTTTATAGTCACTTATTCTCTATGAAATTCATAGGAATTCAATCTATACAAGAATTCATGTTGGTATACTAGAATATACTAGAATATAATTGTGTTGTGAAATGTCTCTTCAGAGCGTGGAAACCCAAATTACATAAAAAACATCTTATTTAATTATCTACTTCATTATTATCATCTATAATCACAGTTATACAAAAAAAATGCATTTTTTATTTGAATTATGGAAAAACATCATTATAACTAAATAACTAGAAATATTACATTTTCTCAAACAGGTGATATGTGTATGTTTCCCTCAGAATTTGGGGATGTCCTCCTTGATTGAAGGTTCAAACATTGTAATCTGTTTCTAACGGGTTTGTTCATAGAACCGGAAACATCCAATGATTCCACATCCATTTGGACCTACTTTCTAAAGGTAGGCGCTCATTAGTTTATGAACTGATGAGGCTTAGGAATTTGCATTGGTCGAGAGGATGGGATGTAGGACTCATCACACCTTTTTTAGGGGAATTATTGTATACTCTGAGACTCTCTTTATAGATTTAAGTTATGTACGTGAATCCTTATTACATTACAAATTATAAAATGAGCTTTACTTCCGATCTGACAATTAATGATTAAATATGTAGGAAATTTAGAGAATATTTTATATGTATTCATGGTTCTTTATCGATAGAGAATCATCTGTATTTTTTTAGAGATTCTTAGTCAATTATATCCTTTAATACATAAACGTCTCTTGGTCATTATGATGGCCATACTGATTTTAAAGCCACTCAGTGGGGCACTTGAAGTTTATTGTCATTCAGAAGGACATGGATTATTTCAAAGTTGGGATCGTACCTGCTGATGGGCTACCAACGTATCCTTTTATTTAGAAAAGGAATTAGGAACCATGTAGTTCGAGTAAGGGAGTATGATGTTTATGATTGATGGCTCAATGAAGGATTTCATAATTAATTTTACACCCTAAGCTCATGTTAGTCATACTCTGTGTGAGAAACAAGAGGAATTGGTAAAAATCAGACATTTGTACCATGAAATATGCAATCATAAGAAATAATGTGGGACTTATGTATTTATGATTGCCTAGATAAATGAATATTAGGATTTACTTCAGGGAATAAATCTAGGAATAGGGTCCATAATGGTATATGGAGATTTTGAATACTCTAACTTCGGGCTTACTCCTGAAAATAAGGACAAAATTTGGAGAGGACTTATGATTGTGTTTTACTCCTGAGAAGGAATCTCAGATCAAACGTAAAATAGGACTGGTTAAGAGGAATTAAGACTGGTACTCATTAAAAGGAGGCCCAAGATAAGAGACTTAAAAAATTAAGGGACTTGGGGCCTACTCATGAAGTGGATGCCCATATTTGAGACTGGGGATTACTCCTGAAAAGGAGATCCAGGTTAAGAGAAATTAAGATTAGGGCTTACTCCTGAAAAGGTGGCCCAGGTTAAGGAGTTCTCTCATCTTAAAGGAAAAGGTTGAATGAATGAAATATCAATCTTAATGACATAAATATGTGTAAATCACCAGGTTTTGAGAGATACTCCATAGAATTACTTTTAGATAAGGAAGTAAAATCACGAAATCATGCCATAAATGGCGTTGAAGAGTGTCTTGAAGACTGATTCTTGAATAGGAGAGGTGGGATGGCTTAAGAGGGGTGAAATGGGCAAGAAGGGAACCCAAAAAGGCAGGGGTGCACAAGTCCTGGCAGGCACGCTGGTACTGCGTGGGCACACAAGGCCTGGTTTCACAGGTATACCTGCGCAACACATGGGTACATGCGTGATGGCTAACCAGCAAAGTAATGCTTGAGCGACTCTTGGTTAAATACTTTAGAATCATCTTGAGGTTCTTCCAGAAGAGTGGTGTGCTTGTTCTATTGGAGGAGTTAGGCCGCATGCATGTGTGGCCATTTCCCTTAAGGTCTTGCCACTCAGGCGCGCAAGTGTTGATGTGTTTCAACACTCAGGCCTTCCTCCCCCTCTTTAGATCTTCTGTTCTAGATAAGAAATTACCTTAGAAGTGTTTCGGAAGCTTTGAGAAGAGACTAGGGCACTGGGAGCTCAAATCGGAGTTCTGGAAAAATTCCTCCCTAAAATGGGTGGCCCACAGGGTCTATTTATAGGTTGGAGAAGACCACGGGTGGTTATCACATAGGGCACACAAGTGTACTTGCGCGACCTTGGCGGTATGCAAGTGTACTTGCAAGACCATTGCGGAACTTGCACGACCCTTGTGCAATATTATTCTTTTTTTATTCCATTGACAATTTTATATATTTTTCTAAAGGTTGAATCACTTTGAGTTATGATAATCCCATTTTCCAATCGTTAGACTCTGTGACGAAATGACCGTCAACAAAAGACCCCCCTCAGTGTTGGATCCAAAAGAAATAAGTATTTGACTCTGAGGAAATTGAGAAGGAACAAGAAATCAGACAGTTTAAAGTCATACATGTCGGACATAAAAATGCTAAATTTTTTAGGTCGAAACATCATTGACCAAATGAATTAAAATTGACTGAATTCCTTGACAATTTATCTGAAAACATATTACCATACTCAAGTATGAGGGAAAATATGTGAACTATGACTTAAGAATATTTGGATCTGAGGAATGATATGAAAAAGAGCTAAAAGGCATCAGAAGAAGTAGTTCCCAAAAATAAAGTTATCATTATTTAACAAACCTGTTAGGGGGTTGAATGATGCAGGTCCACCTAAGGGCATTGGCTGCATAGTCAAATAAATAGTATCTTTTGGCTAACAAGTCTGTTATGTAGACTGTTTATGGAAGGCCGCCTAAGGGAACATGTTGCATAGTCAGGAAAAAGAACTCTCAGAAATTTACATTCCTAGTGCGAAAAGGCATTGAAAGTTTATGGAGATTCAAATTTTCCAAAGTATAGAGTTTCTTGAATGGAACGATGTAATTGAATATGGAAAAGATATATCCAAACAATATTATCGAAGAACATGATAGATATCACTCCAATGAAGGTCTTTCCCAAATGTAGGGAAGGAGAATATAAACCATAGACTTTAATACTTTCCGATCATGAAAAAGGATATTGGACAAATATGTTAAGGAATTCTATTTTTGCGAATCCCTACATATAGTCATTTAAGACCAAAAAGGACAAAATAGGAATTCTTCCCAAGAATGAAGTTACCAGTATTTAACAAACCCATTAGGGGGTTGAATTATGTAGGGACACCTAAGGGCATTGGCTATATAGTTAAATAATTATATCTTTTGGATGACAAGTATGTTATGTAGACTGTTTATGCAAGGCCTCCAAAGGGCACATGCTGCATATCCAGTTAAAAGAACTCTCAAAAATTTGAAATTTTTGTGACTAAGAGTCATGAAAAGGGCTATGAAGATCTGAAAATATTTAAGGTTAGGATTATGACACATAAAGATGGGTATTTTCCAATTTATACAAAGATACACAGATCAATGCTAACCATAATCATGTTGTGGCTGGGTCCTGAATTGAAATGTTGGACATCACTACGTATACCATAAGGATGGGAATCAAGCCATACGTAGTTCTTAAATTACAGTTTAACGTCATGTGGGTAAAAAGGATTATAGATCTTAGTTTAGGGTCATAGAGCTTTGACCATTGTTAGAAATACCCAGTGTGTGTTTTCATGAGAACTTTTTAGCCAGGGAATTGAACTTGGAATTTGGGGTTAGGCCCAAAGACTTGGGGCTGGATTCGGGGGACACTCAAACTTTCCTACTTATCCCATAAGGATGGGAATCAAGCCCATATAGTTCTAGAAATACCATCTGTACAGATTTGGTTAGTACATGTGAAGGGTGTAAGGGGACTCTAGTGCAATGATGGTTTAACCAAACAAAAAAAGGTTCGGGCATTTCCATGTATGCACGTAGTCTTTGAAATGAAACTTGATTAAAAAATCAATGTAAATAATGGTTCCCTCTTAGGTGAGGGTATTAAATAATATTTTAGTTTATTGTCATACTGGAAAAAAGTGTTGTATAGTTTAACGTCGTATAACAAGGATGAAAGTGAACCAATGTAAAGATATTGATTCTAGGGGCGGTTTCATGAATCAACATTGTATGAGATGGAGGTGAACCGATGTGAAGATATTGGTTTTGGGCTTGAACCTTGGGAGGTTTCCTACGTGCCTAGCTTGGAAGGCAAGGATCAAAGTCCGCGTAGTTCAATTAAAGAATGAAATAATGATCAAGTTGTTCTTCGGGAGAACGACCTAAAAAAGATGGTGTTGGGACTTACACATGGATAGTAGCACATAGATAGTGTTATGGTTAAGATTTTCTCTATGCTCACGTGAGTCATACACGTTGTGAGAAACTAGAGGTAACAACAACCTTAAAGATTCATAGTTCAATGTCAGGTAGGTCATATAAAGGGACTATGCAGTTTAAAGTCTTGCAGTTAAGACTATTGGTGCTGCACAGTTTTGTGTTATGTATCAGGGAAAAAGTGTAGTTTAATGTCATGTAGGACATATCAAAGGAATTTCTGTACAGTTTAGTGTCATGTAGTTAGGATGATGAAGACAACATAGTTTGATGTCATGTTGGACAAAAATACAACTGTGTAGTTTAATGTCATGCATTAAGAACAAAATAGTAGACCATTTAACGTTATGTTGGACGTATTGGGGACTTTTTTCACGGTTTAATGCCATGTTGGATGAAAAATGGACGATACAGTTTAGCATCATGTTGGATGAATGTTCGAATAGTTTAAGTTCATACGCATGGACCGTGGATGGTGCATTTTAATGTCATGCTGGATGTAAGGGACTTTTGTACAGTTTAGCTTTATGTATTTTGGATGTCACAGTTTAACGTCATGTGAGAAGAAAGGGATATAAATAGTTTAATGTCATATGTATGGATCGTGGCTGTATAGTTTAACGTCATATAGCAAGGACGATGAAGGGGACACAATTAAACATCATGTTGGACATATGTGAAAATAGTTTAGGGTCATATACACGGACCGTTGATGATGCAATTTAACATCTTTCTGTACGGTGGTTCAGTTTAAAGTCATACTGGACCAATGATGATATATTTTGTGTTTATAAAAAATACTTCTTCAAAAATATGGCATTGGTTGGAGTAGTGAGGAGTTCTCTATCCATCGAGATTAATGAATAAGCTCCATTGAAGTAGACCCTATGTATTGAGTAAGTTCCTTCCCATTTTGGATCAAGATCGGGAGGTTTCTTTCCTGGTATCATTGGAGTTCTAAGAACTAATACAAATTCTACCTGAGTGAATGAACGAAGACAAACTTTTTTGTTAAAAGCTCATGCTATTCGATTCTGATAAACTTCCAAGTGGTGCAAAGTGCACAATCTTTTCTCATCTAACCGTTCCAGTTCATTCAATCACTTTTGAGATTGTTCATCTCTAGATGATTGATCACAAATGAAAACTCTAAGTGAGGGTAGTTGAACTTCAATTGGAAATACAACTTCCTTTCCATATACGAATGAATATGGAGTTGACCGCGTTGCAGTGCGGGTGGTAGTCCAATAATCCCATAAAGCATGAAAGAGTTTATCAGGCAATGATTTATTATCTTTATCCACCATTTTTGCAGTATATTTTAAAGTGTCTTGTTGAAGGATTATATCTGGCCATTGGCCACTGCATGATACTGAGATGAATGTTTGGATTTGATGTTGTATTCTTGATACAACTTCTTCACCTCGGATGAACAGTAGTTGGTGCCATTGTCCATCAATATGGTATGAGGGACACCATATATGGTCATGATGTTAGACTTGATGGAGCTAACAATGCATTTAGAACCGACTTACTTGAGAGGTATTGCCTCTGCCCATTTGGAAATGAAGTCAGTAGTAGTAAGAATATACATAAACTGCCTGGCCGTAGCCGAAGGGCAAGGTCCCACCACATCCATTTCCCATGTGGAAAATGGCCATGAGTATTTAGCTTTATGAAGCAACTCTGGAGGTTGATGAATGAAGTTGGCATGTACTTCGCATGAATAAAATTTCCTTGTAAAATCAGCACAATCTTGTATCATTGAAGGCCAAAAGAATCCAAGCCTTCGAATCTGATCAGACAGTCTATGTCCAGACTAGTGGGCACTACAGACTCCTGCATGCACTTCTTTCATTACAGCCATTGTCTCTTCACCATCAATGCATCTGAAGAAAAATCCATCAAAACCACGTTTGTAGTGAACTTTCTCTAGGTGATCTGGGCTATCATAAAGAGTAAAATTGACCACACGTCACCTAATTTGTTCTTTCTCGGGTCTATCAGGTGTAAGTGTTCCATTTTGATGGTATTCTCTGATAAGTGAAATCCATCCTGTAGTATTACCATACGGTTCAGGAATGGGACTAATTTCATTAACTTTCTCTATTCTTATTTGAACATAAGGTGAAATTGCACTTCGGTGGGCAATACTGATGGTTGTCTTATCCCGATTTGGATCTTCTAGGGTTGTGGCTATATTAGCCAGTGCATCATCTTGAGCATTTTGTGATCTTGAGACATAATAAAATGTCACATATGAACGGAATTCCTCCATTAACTCTCTGACGTGATCATACAAAGGGATTAGTTCTTCTTTTCTGATGGCATAATCCCCATTGACTTGTTTGATTACCTGGTCTGAATTACCTTTCACCTTTAAGTGATTCAATTGTGCTTTATGCGCTAATTCCAAGCCTGCAATGAGAGCTTGGTATTCTGCTTCATTATTGGTACCACCTTCCCACAATAAGAAGGAATAATGTAACACTGCCTTTTCTAAAGAAATGAGCACAATTCCTAAGCCAACTTTGTTAAATATAGGATTTTCCATTTTTCTCCCTGTTGGACTTCTGGAAGAACCATCAAAATACATTTCCCATGCTTGAGGACTTTCTTGAATTGAGAATACTTCCTCATCAGGGAGTTCAATATCTGAAGATGTGTCTTCCACTAAAGGGTGTTAATCCAGGAAATTAGCCTATGCTTGGCCCTTTATCACCTTTTTATACACATACTGAATGTCTAATTGCTGCAAAATAACTTCCCACCTTTCCAGACGTCCTCTAAGCATTGGACGACTAAGGATAAATTTGAGCGGGTTATTGTGAGATACCAATTGGACCTCGTGATGTCACAGGTAGTGTCTCAACATCTGAACTGCAAAGACTAATGCCAGGCAACACTTCTCAATACTTGAATACCTGGTTTCCGCTTCAAGCATATTTCGACTGAGATAGTAGAGAATATTTTCATTCCCAGCTTCATTCTTTTGAGCAAGAAAGGCTCCCAATGATCACTCTAGAGCTGTCACGTAGAGGATAAGTGGTCTCCCTTCAACAGGTGGCATGATTAAAAGTGGAATTAAGAGGTATTTTTTGAGAATATCGAATGCTTCTTGACATTCTTCAGTCCACTAGTAAGTGACTCCCTTCTTCATCAAATTTGTGAAGGGTAAACTTTTCCCTGACAAATTGGCGATGAAATGCCGAATATTTTCTAAGTGTCCTTGAAGTCCACTTAATTATTTCAAATTTCGAGGAGGTTACATACCAAGGATTGACTTGGTCTTCTCAGGATCGACATCAATACCACGATGGCATAAAAAAAAGCCGGGAAAATTTCCTGAGGTTACCCCAAAAGCACAATTTAAGGGATACATATTCAAATTATGTTGTCGAAGCTTGCCGAATATGACTTCAAAATCAGCCAAGTGATTAGAATGTTGTTTGTATTTAACCACCAAATCATCTATATAGAATTCAACAAACTTCCCTTAGAAGGGTTTGAAGATACGATGCATGACACGCTAATATGTTGCACCTGCATTCATTAAACCAAAGGGCATTACCCGATAGAAAAACACACCCTGAGGGGCTCTGATGGCTGTGGATTCCCCATCTTCCAGAGCCATTCAGATCTGATTATATCTGGATTATTCATCCATGATGGAAAGTGCTTCATAGCCAGATTTTTCATCAGTTAAAAGTTCTGTAATCAGAAATGGGAAATTATCCTTAGGACAATGCCGATTAAGATCTCTAAAATCGATGCAAACTCTTATTTGTCTGTTCTTCTTCTTTAAAATGACAATATTGTCCATACACTTGGGATACTTAACTTCTCTGACGAAGTTAGATTTGAAAAGCTTATCCACTTCAGCTTCAATTTTGGATGCATAAGTTGGGTGTGTTCTTCTCGTAGCTTTCTTAAATCCTCGATGTTTTTTCGGTAAACCGAAATGATGAGTATCGTCATTAGGATCAAGCCCGTGCATTTTTAATAGTTCCAAGAAAATATATCTGTATTTTCCTTTAGAGAAGAAATATACATCTCTTTCTCTTCAAGATTCAGGGCCGCACTGATTAGTGTGGGGAATGGATATTCTTTTGAACCCAGATTTATTTCTCTGGGTTCATCCACAGTGGTAGAGATACCCTCTTCAAATGCTGGAGGAGCATCTCTGAGATCTTCCTCTTCTTCTTCATCATGTGTTATTTCTTCCGTTTCTACTTGCATATTAGATGATAAATCAGAATTTTCATGATCAGAAGAGATGTCAAAATTTTCATATCTTGAAGAAGAAGCTTCAATTTCCGACCCGATTGAAGATGAAGGGTCTTCTTTGGGTAATAAAGAGGAGATGATGGATTGAGAATCAACATCATTTTTCACCTCCAATTTTTCTATAACTTCTTCTGGCCTAATTGTAAAAGTATAGACTTTTTGGATTTCTGCAGATGAAATGAAGGCGTCACCATTTGTGCATTCATCACTGCTTGTTGGGTTACCAATTCCTCCTATGTTGTCTGGATCGATTACTGTAATTGACATTATGGATATTTCCATATGTGTATATTAATTTGGGTCTATCTTGTCAATTTGACTGATGGGAAACACATAATTTGTACTCACATGTGTAAATGGATTTTCTGGAATCTTTTCCAAACCATATGAAGCATTAACGTTGGTAATCTACTTTGTTGTGGATTTCTCCCTTCCCTTCATGTGATAGAATTACTCCTCAATGTATTGAGACTCACATCTCTTGAATGGGGCCTTATCGCCATACAATGTTTCAACATGACCATCAAAACAATATTTGAGACATTTATGTTATGATGAAGGGATAGCGCATGTTGATGTAGCCCGGGTCTTCCAAGGAAGATGTTGAATGATGAGTCATGATCAAAAACCATGAAATCTGAATTGGATACAAGATCTCCAAACTGAGTTTTGAGTGTAACTTCGCCTAGTGGTTCTTGTTCATTTTTATCATATACCTGTAACATCATGGTAGAAAGAGATAAATCGGATTTCGTGAGGCTCAATCGACAAAGTGTACGAATTGGCAAGATGTTGACTCATGAACCACTGTCAATGAAAGCTCTTCGGACGTCTATGACATTGAACTTTCTAGATAAGTACAAAGTTCTAATATGCCCATGAAAAACATAATATTCATCTTCATCAGTAAATAATATTATTTCATCGAATTCTGTAGGATTATTCTCTATGTGATAGACTTCAACTGCAGTAATTTCAGTTCCAAACATTTGAGGACTCGACAAAGCCTCAATGAGTGCTTCCCAAAGATCTTTTGACAGATTCAGAGCATCCAGAATTGATAACTTCGCTGGTACTTTGGCCATGTGTTTTAATACATCATACTTTTGATCCAGAGGTCTGCGTTTCCCAACAGGAATATGTGGTTTAGTAGGTATGTTTGAAGCAAATTCTTTGGAAGTTGATGAATCTTGTATTGGGATAGGAGTTGTCAATATTCCTGGTTTCGGATGATTAGACTGATTAGATCCATTTAATTAATGAGAGGAAGAAGATGGAACCTTCAACCGGTCTTCCAAAATAACTGTTCTAGGACTGAATTTTCTATTGGTAGAAGAACTTGCTTTTTCTGGCTGAGCTCCTTGAAGGGCTCTACCATGAGTTTCTACTGTGTACACAGTTCTAGAAAGGGTAGAATTGGAATAGTGGATTCTGAAAGACCCACGTCATCCCCTGTATCCTGATCCTCTAGTACTTCCTCTGATTCCCCTGTTTGATATAGGGAATTCAGGCTCATCGAAATCAAAACTGTGACTGGCATACAGATCCGTTAATTGAATCATATTAACAAAACTGAAGATTAACCCTTCGTCTGATGAAGACTCTGCCTGATTAGCCTATTTGGGTTGTGCCGTTTGGTGGGGCGGTGCCCGTTGCTTTGAGGTAGATGGCATGAAGTCTGCCAGAGTCAAAGACAACTTAGGCTTTGACACATACTCTTTTTATTCTGATTATTTTTCGTTCTTTGAATCATGCCATTTCTTTGAGGACTTTCCCTCTGATGAAGAGGGGTTTTCCGCAACATTCATGGCAGTAGACACAATCGGTTTCTTTAATTGTGTTCAAAAAATAGCATGAGTTCAGTTGATTGTCTTTCTAACTATCCAATCATCATACTTTTGTGCATTTTTTCCTTTGACTTCATTCCATTCACCTTCCTCCTCTGGAACTGTAGGAGTAACACATGCTACCTGAGCTGAATAACCTTTTAGTTTGACTTGTCTCGAGTTGACCATCCTTTTCAAGAGGTTTTTGAAGACAAAACACTCCTGGGTGGGATGTCCCACCATTTGATAAAAAGGGAAGTAATTGGGATGGTCTTCATCTCCTTCCTTATTTGGCCTCTTTGGCCTTGGCAATTGATCCAGATTATTTTCCAGAGTCGAAATGAAGTAACCAGGAACTTGTTCATTTCAGAAAGAGTATGTTTTCCTCTTCAGATCCTCAAATTGATTTCGTCTTTGATCTCTTTCATCATCTGGATGAAACAGCCTTTGTTGTTGGCGTTCAGGAGGTGGATCTCTTCGAGAAGATGAAGTTTTTGAAGTAGAAACAGGTACATGTGTTTGTTTAAGCATAATTGTAGTAGTTTCTACTTTACCCATTCTCCTTCCTGGAGCTGATGATATTACACGAGATTTAGCCTTAGCCTGTATAAGGGAATCTACAATCTGTTGAGCGATTGAAGTAAGGTCTCGAAACCCTCATGTGTATTTCACAGGGATCAACGGCGTGCGTAACTCGTCACGCAAATTTACCACTCCTATTGGAAACAATAATTCATAAGGTAGTGCTAATCTTATGAAATATTTTAATCCCTTATAGGAAACAATGAAATCTGAGACCCTTTCATTATACCTTTTCTTACAGTTTTTAAGATCAAAAACTGTTGTCTTTGGAAAAGTTGAGCTGAACTGAAAAAGGAATTGTTGACGGAGATCTTCCCATCTAGTAATTAACCAGGATTGAAATCTTTTATACCAGAAAAACAGTAGTCCTTGCATGGTTCGTACGAGGCATATGAGTTTTATTGCTTCTTGCTGCTTCGGAGTTCCCATCATAAGATCACAACAAGACAGGTATTGCGTCAAATGCTATTCAGGGTCTCCTGATCCATTGAAAATAGCGAATAAAGGGTTTCAAAAACTGGATGAAAGAGAGATTGAATCTACCCATTCAGGGTAAACTTTCATTTCTGGTTGAACCTGTGCATGTTTCCCTTCCATAGTTTTTAACCGAGATGTTAATGACTCAATGGTAGTTATTAACTTTTAAGAAACATCCGGTTGAACTTGGACTTGGGTAGGTGTAATTACTGGAGCTTGGACAGATGTGCTGGTTGGTTCTACAACTGATGGTAGCACTTCCAACTGTTGTTGAACTTGACCCGTAGGATTAGAACTGTGAGGGTGTACTGATAGAGGAGGATTTTCTTGACCTATCTCAGTAGCTGCAACAAATTCCCTTGGCTGACTGACTCCAGCATGGTTAAGAAGAAGACTACCCTGAAGTAGTTCTGCATTCAACCTCCTTAATTCCTTTATTTCTTTCTCATGTTGTGCAAACCTTTTCTCTAGTGAGAGTGATTGGCCTTCTCCAGAGAAAGGATATGTAACCTGATTCTTTCCCCTCCCTTTGTTGGATCCTTTTTGGAGAGGGGGACTTGGGTTACATGAAGGATTACCTAGGTTCTGAGTAACCCTTTGAATTCGTGTACGCACACCTTTTTCATTTTTTTCAGTGCGTACATCTTCTTGAGCAGGAACCTCTTCATCTGATTCCACTGAGTGAGACTCATCTGGTGGATCAGCAACAATGACATTGATGAAATTGATTTATGCATAATGCATCGCATCCCTTCCATCATCATTTCTGTGATATTGTCTTCTTCCATGTCTTTGATGAGAAATTTCCTTTTGTTGATTCGATCCCTCAAGAAATTATTGACGAACCATAATTGGGAGGGAATCTCCTGATAATTTGGCTCTTTGTTCCTCTTGAGGCTTCATCCCCAATTAAGAAAAGACCGACTTTTTTTTCTGAGGAGGGGATTAATGATTTGAAAAAGTCCCCAGTCTGGTGGACTGGGGATGTTCCTATTGTTCCCGCTCAACTCCTTGAATCCTATTTGATGATTATGAGGATTGGTTTAAATGAGTCCCTATTCTGGACAGCTAGGGTAGCTCCTGAAATGCTATGTCTGAGACTTTCTTAATGTCTATCCGGATCTTGTGAACCTTAGTGTGGAAATTAGCTGGATGCATTAACCTGTATCCACTTTTATCACCTGGTTCAAAAGATCATTGGATGATTTCTGACACTTTTATCACTTGATGATGTTCTTGCTTCATATGATAGGCCTGTGCAATATTCTCATTATCTTGATATAGGAGTAATTCTACAACTTATTCTCTGTATTCTTGATTTTGAAAGGAACTAGTTGAGGTCTGTTCTTGGGCAAGCTTTTGATTACAAACAAATCCCATTGACCGTGGATGGCCATGGGATATAACATTGCATGAGACCATTTTCGGCGATCATTCACTACTGGAAATCGGATCTTTCCCAACCTTTATATACACCCTTTCCCAACGGTTTGGGAGAACCATTGGGAAAGGGGCCTCAAAACACCCCTTTCCCAAGAGTTTGGGAGAACCGTTGGGAAAGACCCCCCCCCCCCCCTTTCCCAAAGGTTTGGGAGAACCGTTGGGAAAGACCCCCCCTTTCCCAAAGGTTTGGGAGAACCGTTGGGAAAGACACCACTTTCCCAACGGTTTGGGAGAACCGTTGGGAAAACTCAGTGCAAAATCTAGCATTCGCCCTTGGAAATTATCACCTATCCCAACGGTTTTGAGAACCATTGGGATAGATTCTTTGATTTCTTCCAGGTCTACTACCCGAGAACATTATATAAATATAAATATTAAATAATTATGATAATATATATATATATTTATGAAGTTATGTTTATAAAATTTATGTTAGATTAGTTGTTAAGGCGTTTAATTGTAAACGGGGGGTTGTGGGATTAAATCCCACCACATTTTTTTTTGAAATACATATACCAACGGTTTTATAAACGTTGGAATAGATTTTCATATTACTTATACCAACGGTTTTGAAAACCGTTGGGATAGGTCTATACCAACAGTTTTGGGAAAACCGTTGGTATAGACCTATCCCAACGGCTTACTTCGCAACGGTTCTCCAAACCGTTGGTATAGGATATTCCAACGGTTTGGAGGCCTATACCAACGGTTCCAAACCGTTGGTATAGGTTAGTATTCTACTAGTGTTTGCTGACTAGAGAGAACCATGAAATGTAGTGCTCCATGAACGCCCCATCCTATGACATTAATACAAGATGGGGCATTGGAAATTAACTGACACAATATTCTTAGTGCACCAAGGCATGAACGTTGAAGGGACCTCTACTGCTTTTAGCCTTCAGATATCGAGAGATTGATAGAGATGCCAAATCAATCTAACATTGTAAACCTTTTGTTACCATAATATGATTTTCATATTCATCATAAGATAATACATTCTTCTACAAATGACAAAGAGTTTTCCATATATTGAGACTAATATCAGGAATTCCATCTTCCTTCATCATCTTTGGAATGTCATAATAAGAGTCAGCCAGAGGCCAAAAAATGAATGGTACTTCACCTTTTACCAGTTGTTTTCTCATGTTCAGCATTTCCTCTTCATCATTCAATGAAGATTCTTCTACCTGATTTGACCAAATTTGGGGTTTCCTTATTTCTTTATCAGATTCAACAATATTAGTAGAGGAAAAATTGATCAAACTAGAAGATGCATGACTTAGGGGTGGTTCGTAGAATGACCTACACCCTATTCTATCTTTTGATTGAGAAAGTATTTTACCTGCTAGTGATGAAGCATCAAACATGTCTGGTTTCGCATTTTCAAGTGCCTCAAGATAAGAGGGATTTCTCACCACTACATTGTCCATTAGAGCATTTTCTGGGCAATGTGCATCACCATTGTGGAGAGGACTTTCGCAGTGGAATTCATCATCACATGGAGGATCACTATAATGGGTTACAACAAAAGATGACATATCTTTCTCCTTGGGATTTTGAAAACACTGAGGGCTCCTATGGCTCTCATCTGAAGATGAAACTTTGAGATCGACCGAATTTTCATGAAGAAAGCCTTCATGAGGATGTTCCTGTTGAAGACCTTCAGAAATAATGTTCCCACTATTGAGAAATGATGTAGAAGAATCTTGAATTCCAACAGATAACTATCTGAGGGCTTCAAAAACTCCAGCATTGAGAACGGACTTGTTACAGATTGGCTCTTGATCTCCTCACTATGTTGGGAAAGACTTTTTCCTAGACGTCTTCTTACTCGCTTTTGAAACCACTTGTTGACGAAAGTGGCTGCTCTGAGTAGGTTTATGTGCCTGATCAGGAAAGATGGCCAGGTTAGGCTGACGATCTCCACTCAAATCAGGTGTATGTGCCTGACTTGGTTGTCCGTATGATATGGGGGATTATGGCCCACAACCCTCTTGGATTGGAACAGATTTGTGTGTCTGTTCCGGAGTGAACAGTTGATGTGTCACTCCACTTGTAGGGATAGATTTATGTGTCTTTCCCTGAGATGCCGCTGATGTTTTTATAATATCCTGATAGGAATCTAGGATATGAGCAGAACTTTTCCTCTGCTCTTTCACCATTGATAGAATATGCTTGGTGACTTCAGCTGACAGAACGGAGATATATGTCCATTTTGTGCTTGGAGTAGGTGTGTGTGCCTGCTCCTGTCCTCCTTTTCATGTCGGTGAATCCATACAGTACTCAAGTGTAGGGGCAGAGAGTTGAGTCTGCCTCCTTTTTGTCACCGTAGCATTATGACTGACTTCATCGAATGCTACCAAGCGATACTGTTGGTAGGCTTGATCAATACTAGTAGGTGTATGTGCCTGCTAATTGTACATCACCAAACGTGGTTGACGAGATCCATCATGTGTAGTCAGACGAGCCAGATGACTAACTAATGATGTATAAACAGGTGTATGTTCCTGTCTATAATACTCTACCAGAATTTCCTGACGGGATTGGTGTGCTGCTACCAGACGAGGATGCTGGACATCGGAATTAAAACGGGCTGATGTGTGTGCCCGCTCATTGGTTTCCACCAAGTTAGGTTGGTGGAATTCTCTGGAGATGGCGGAGATGAGAACATGCTCACTGCTAACCGGATTTCGCCTCTGGCGATTCGTCTTGCCTGCTCGGGTTCGAGGAACCTGAGCCGAACACCTGGATTCGGTACCCTCATCATGTTGAGGGTGCATTGTCGTACGAGTCTGGCGGCGATTGTTGGTGGGAGCCCTCGGTAAGGACTCATGTATGCATGAATTAATGCCCTGAGGGACCTACTCATTCACCTACCCAGAATAAGGGAGTGGATGGTGATTGCATTCCGGGGATAATGAACCGAAATGGTTGGAGACAGTAGTTAGTACCGCCTTCTTCTTGATCACTGGTCGTCGTTGTCCGGATGACCGGTGTGAGCTTTTCAATTGGAGGGCTTGTCGGGCAGCCTCCAGAGTTGGAATGTTACCATGTTGATGGTACTCCTTAACCAACGCATTTGATACCCAGCGTTGAAGACACAGAGTAGGTGATGTCATCCTCAGAGCGAACGATGATCTAGTAGGAGTAACAGCAGTGGCATTCTCAGCAGTGGTATTCACAGGTGTGAAATTGATAGCATCTATTCTGGAAATGCAAAAGATCTTGGAAAAGAGTGCCTGTTTGATATAACAGACATCATCAAGAGGAATTCAGACACTACATCTTTTGGATGAGCACATATGTCAATGATTGTTTTTGTTGTCCCTCTCATTGAGTTTTAAATAGGGGCCTAAAAAAGGTAAAACATCATTTTAACTTGGTTAAGGAATCACGTCGTGTTCACCATTTTTTTTGTTTCCCTCGAAATTTGTGGATGACCTCTTTGATTGAAGGTTCAATCATTCCAAACTATTTCTAATGGGTTTGTTCATAGAACCGGAAACATCCAATGATTCCACATCCATTTGGACCTACTTTCCAAAGCTAGGCGCTGATTAGTTTATGGATTGATGAGGCTTAGGAATTTGCATTGGTAAAGAGGATGGGAGGTTGGACTCATCACACCTTTTTTAGGGTAATTATTGTCTACTCCATGTCTCTGTTTATAGATTTAAGTTATTTTCGTGAATACTTATTACATTACCAAGTATAAAATGATATTTCCTTCAGATCTGAAAATCAGTGATTAAATATGTATGAAATTTAGAGAATCATTTATATCTATTCGAGGTTCTTCATCAGTAGAGAATCATCTGTATTTTTTTAGAGATTATTAGTCAATGGTTTCCTTTAATACATAAAATTCGATTGGTCATTATGATGACCATACTGGTTTTAAAGCCACTCAGTGGGGACTTGAATTTTATTGTCATTTAGAAGGATATGGATTATTTCAATGTTGGTATCATACCAGCTGATGGGATACCTACATATCCTTTGTTTTAGAAAAAGAATCAGAACCCACGTAGTTCGAGTAAGGGAGTATGATTTTTATGATTGATGTCTCAACGAAGGATGTCATAATTACTTTTACACTCTAAGCTCATGTGAGTCATACTCGGTGTGAGAAATAAGAGGTATTGGTAAAAATTAGACAATTGTGACAAGAAAGATGAAATCATAAGAAATAATGTGGGACTTATATATGTATGACTGCTCAGATAAATGAAGATTAGGATTTACTTCAGGGATGAAATCCAGGAATAGGGTCCATAATGGTATATGGAGATTTTGAATACTGTAACTAGGGGATTACTCCTGAAAAAGAGGCCCAAATTAAGAGAGGACTTATGATTGGGTTTTACTCCTGAAAAGGAATCCCAGATCAAAGGTAAATTAGGACTGGTTAAGAGGAAATAAGACTGGTACTCCTAAAAATGAGGCCCAGGTTAAAAGACTTAAAAAATTAAGGGACTTAGGGCCTACTCTTGAAGTGGATGCCCATATTTGAGACTGGGGCTTACTCCTGAAAAGGAGGCCCAGGTTAAGAGAAATTAAGATTAGGGCTTACTCCTGAAAAGGAGGTCTAGGTTAAGGAGTTCTCTCATCTTAATGGATGAGGTTGAAAGAATGAAATCGCAATCTTTCGTGACATAAAAATGTGTAAATCACTAGGTTTTGTGATATATTCCACAGAATTCCTTTCTTATAAGGAATTCAAATCTAAAAATCATCCCATAAATTGCATTGAAGAGTTTTTGGAAGAATGAATCTTGAATAGGAGAGGTGGAATGTCTTAAGAGGGGTGAACTGGGTAAGAAGGGCACCCAAAACGGCAGGGGAATGCAAGTTCTAGAAGACACGCAGGTACTGCGTGGGCGCGCATGTCCTGGTCGCACAGGTATACAGGCGCGACACATTGGTACATGCATGGAGGTTAACCAGTAGGGTAATACTTGAGTGACTCTTGGTTAAAGTCTTTAGAATCATCTTGATGTTCTTCTAGAAGTGTGGTGCACATGTTCTATTGAAGGAGTTAGGCGGCGCTCAAGTGTGGCCATTTCCATTAAGGGCTGGCCACTCAGGCGTGCAAGTGTTGATGAGTTTGAACACATAGGCCTTCCTCCCCCTCATTAGATCTTCTGTTATAGGTAAGAAATTACCTTAGAATTGTTTCAGAATCTTTGAGAAGAGACTAGGGCACCGGGAGCTCAAATCTGAGTTCTGGAAAAAATCCTCCCTAAAATGGGGGACCCACAGGGTCTATTGATATGATGGAGAAGACCCCGGGAGGTTATCACTTAGGGAGTGTAAGTGTTCTTGCACGGACATTGCGGAACTTGAGTGACCCTTGTGAAATATTCTTCATATGCCTTTGTCAATTTTTGATATTTTTCCAAAGGTTGAATCACTTTGAGCTAAGATAATCCCCTTTTCCAGTCATTAGACTCTGTGACGAAATGAGCATCAACAGTGTATATCATTTAGTATATATGTGGCTATCTCATCTTATGATTCATATTTTTTCCCTTATCTATAAAATATCCTCATGTTACCATATATATAAGGAATTGTAAATCTTATGTATCATAGTGAGGACCTTTGAATTTGTAAAATTTTCATCGAGAAACCTTCACATAATGATTTGATACTCTTAAATATGAATTGGATGTTTCTAGTATATCATTAAAATATTTATTCATTTTTAATATTTCATTAAGTACTTCGTAAAATATATTACACAAGCCTTAAAATGTATTTATAATCATATTGAAACCAATAATTTCTCTATTGTCAAGACAATCTAAGAGTGACTATTATATATTAGGTATAGGAACCCTTACACAAGGTTTTTTTATTTTGTAATTTCATTAATATGCATTGTAATATATATTATGTATCCATAAAAATATCTTAAGTACAATGTTTGATCTTTAAAATTGATGACTTTTAGTATACTTTTTGAAGTATCATCTCTATGATACAGGGAATAAATTATCTTCATAAAACCTCACATTCCATATAAATATGTTATGTATAACTATGTATGCCCCTAGAGAAAATTTTGATTATTAAAATCAACATACATATCTCATTATGAATCCTTTAGAACATATTAATTATTAGAGTGAGCTTAGTCTTATTTAATTTTCTACATTAAGGGATATTTTGTATTCCTTTTATAAATTTTCACTTAAAATAAAGAATTCTAAAACTTCTTTAACATATATTAGAACTACTTAAAATATTATTTGGTATTATCATTCTAGATGCATATTTTTTTCATTGTAAACCTATATTTTCAAAGTGTATTTTAATTTATTCATTAGTTTAGAAGATATTTAAATCATGTATCTTCCTTATTTAGTTATCTTATGAATTATCTTTAGATTATAATTTTCTACTATACATTCAACTTTAAGATTACAAATTCTATAATTACTTATCTTTTTAATAAAAAACGTATATATACACATAATCTTCATTCACATGTCATATTTTGTGAGTGAGTCATTCAAATTTTATTAGCTATATCTCCTTTTAGATATAAAATTTTGGAACTCAGTAACTCTCCAATTTTCCATAATTATCATAAAAAGACATTTCCATGTAATAAATTATCATTTATACTTGATGATTCCTTGATTTATTATGAATCATCCATCCATACTTATCGATTTTTCAATCAAATATCCTTGTGCTTTTTGGAATCAAACATCTAAACATTATAAGGAAAAATTTAAAAACAAGTTTTCACCTTCCATCAAATCATTTATTTTATTCTAATTATGAGTTTCACTACAATCACATGATGCGTATATTACTTTTAAATCACTAGGAATTATATCATGTAAAATCATTTTCGAACATAAGAATGATCACCATCAATATGTACAATAACAAAATGAAATCAATATATATAATACATATGAGATCTATGTTTTATATTACAGTTCAATCTAACCATAAATTGTGATCTACCTCTATTAATAAATTTATATTAACATTTAAATTACTTATTGATAAAAAACTAGTGATCAAAATCTATTAGTCTCTTCAAGTTATTTTTATGACGTAAATAATCATTGAAAAAAAATCAATGAGAAGATTAAAATTTGGAAGAATATATCATTTTTTAATGTTATATAATTTATTTACAAATGTGGTAGAACATGATAATGGTGAGAGACATACTTTTTAACTAGTACACTAATATACTTTACTTAATTTATTCAGTATATGAAACAATTAAATAGTATGGATTCTTGTGATTTCATATGATTTCCTAATCCTAACCATCCATTAATTACATGACCTAATGTAAATATTTCATTAGAATAATTTCAAAATACCATTTATGTTTTATGATTTTGAAAATCAAAACACAATATTAACTAAAAAAGCTAATTACCCATTAACTAATGGATTTTATTTTCAATAATAGAGAACCATCATAATCAAATTGAGTGTTCAACATGTAAAAAAATTATCCACATAAAAAACATAACTTGATATTACATACTTTTCTTATAATCATAACTTGTGGAATAAAAAATCATAAAGGGGTTATCTCAAATGATCGATAAGGGTAAACATTAGGGTTAACAGTAAAATATCATATATAAGTATAAGATGAGGATATGAGTGTAATTAAGAAATTTATACCCAATAATGAATATGCCATAAATAATTTCATATGTGTTCGAAGGACATAATAAATGAATTAAAATAGTGTGGATACATGAGTCAACAAACATGATACATGAGAATATTACATAGTAATGAGAATAACCATAAAACTCTAACAACATTAAAATATGGAATAAACATAAGCATAGAAAATCATGTGAACAAAAATTATAATATCAGTATCACCCAAAAAATATGAGAATTTTTTTCCCACAAATCATTCATGCAATAAACTTAAAATCAAAGCATCTCACATCTCATTAAAACAAAAAACATTCCAACAAATTATCTCTCATATCACTCACATGTTAAAAAAGTGAAAAAGTTGCATGAATATTCTTAATAGAAAATTTTATCATATCATATGTTATAAAACCATAACTAATAAATTTAATGGTGATATAAGAACCCGTCCATAAATTATCCATACAAATTAGTGCCACTAGGAAATAAATTCATTCCTAATATCGTAAGGAACATGTGGATAAAGAATGAGTCTCTTAAATGATTCAAAAAAAATCAAATAATATGAACATAAGAATAATAAAATATTAAAAATAGAATTTTTCAAAACGAAACATATCACAATAACAAATATATAATGAAAAAATATATTGAAGAAAATCTTTCCTCCTATGATGTAGAAAATAAGAATCATAATAAACCTTCCAAAGAAGAACTACATTCAACTATCAAACTTTATGATCTCTTAGTCACCATGAAAAGGTTGAACAAGAACCATATCAATGTTAGATGTCTAAAATATGCTAATAGGAACACAAGGATCATTCATTATGTTCTCAAAGAGAAAATAATAAAAGGGATGACCTAATGCTCTAAGAATAAATGTGATCCTCATTATTTCTAAAAATGATATCTTCATGGTAGTTTTTCATCACATCAAAGTTCTGTATTTAGATTATGAGAATGAAAGAACTAATAAAATGCTTGAAAATATCCTTTATTGAATTAATAGTTAGAAGAAATAGAAAATTATTTTTCCTCCCTCTCAAGTGGAAATAAAAAAGGCTCTTTTTATCTCAATATTGATAGCATGCTTGGGCCTGACTATTTTACCAAAAAAAATTTAATTTTCTATTGGGATATCCTATATTAAAAATTGTTAAATGATATGATAGATTTTTCAGCCATGCCTACAGTAATTATGGTCACAAATCCAACTTCATTAATTTTATACCTATGAAAGAAAATTCCATTGATATCAGGGACTTTAGAATAGTGGTAATCAAAAACACTATTCCCAAGATTATCAGTAAATTCATTATACATATTATGAGAATTTTGGTTAGTGACATCATCAAATAAAATCAGTTAGGTTTAATTCCTAGAAGATGTATCCAAAACGTTCTATTTAATACCTCATAAATCATAAACTTATTAATGAATAAATCAGAGCCACTGAAATTTTATCTTAATATTGATATATCAAAATCTTTTGAAATAGTCAAATGGAGCTTCATTTGTTCAATCCTCAAGAAATATGGATTCTGTAAGGATTTCATTAAGATCATCATCGTCATTTTTAGAACGAAAATGTTTTCTATTCTTTTCAATGGAGATACCACTGGATTCTTTCAATGGTCGATATGTTTCAGGAAACTACATCCACTCAAATGATTTTTTTCCATTATGGAAGACTATATGAGTATATGTCTGAATGATGTGGTGACATTTGGTTATGATAAATATATCATGGTGTGTAGAGATCTGACTACTCCTTCTCATCTCTTTTATTCTGATGAAATTCTAATCCTTGGGTGCGCATAAAAAAACTCTTTACATCACCAAAGACACGTTTGATTTTTATTAGGAAGCTACTGGGTAAGACATTAGATGAATGAAACCAGTCTAATATTTTTGTATAAGGGGTCCCGATTACAAGTCAAAATAGAATTTATCAGAAAAATGCTCTCAAGAGATAATACATACATTCACTTACTATTTAGTACCAATATTTTGGGAAAAAATTAGAAAAGTAAACCTATAAAATATTTTTTCTGGAATCTTTAATCAGATTTGAAAATTGAAATGGAATGTTATGTCACAAGCTGGGAGAGTGTGTCTATCAATTATGTCATAACCTCAAATTTTTTATGCCTTATCACTCTATAGATGGATAATAATTGTTATCATGGATCTCCAAAAAATTATCCAAAACATCATTGTGAATGGATGGAAATTAGTAACCATGGCATGGAATGATTGTATTAATCCCCATTGATATGGGAGGAATTGTGATCATGGACCTAAAAATTTTTAATGACAATTTACTGACCAAATTCATATGGAACCTAGTGACCTATCAAAATGCTCTCTCGATTTTCTTTAAAAATGATTTTACATGAGGTGGATATATAAATATTATTACTATATTGCCTACTTTACCTGGCATGATATACAATGATATTTCAATGATATGATGGAAAACTTTAAATGTATGGTCAACAAGCAGTCAAATCTGAATGTTTGGATCACCCCATGGCTTGTGAAACCACATAATGAAAGCATGGTTTGTTCCTCTCAACAGGCAGCGTCTCACTATTTCTGAATTTGTTCATAATAATTCCATGCATTTCATGATTATTTATCCTCAAATATCTATTGAAGTGCATAAATACAACTTCGTTGACAATGATAAGCCTATTTGGATGCCAAAAAAGAATTGGGTTTTCAATACTAGGTACTGTTACAAATAAAAATATCATGGTAATGCTTCCACTTCTTCTTGGCTATCTAAATTAATAGTACCCTTCATCCAACCTTCATAGAGTTGCTACTTGAGAATTTCATATCATTATTTGACATGGTTTTTAGGGGTGTTTATCAATAACGACTTTGTAAATATCATTTCGGCACCTAACATTCGTGTTTTATTTTTTGTTAATAAATATTAGGATAATGATTTCCTGGGTCTGGAATCTTCTGATAGTTTCACTAATAAGAGTAAGAGTGTTCATTTTTTTGCCTCAATAAAATATCATTGTAGTGGAGAAAATTAGTTTTATGTGAGTTCAAGTTTATCATTAATGAAATAATAATTATTAAATAATCATATTTTCTATTTATTACATAATTTTTATTTTCATGAAATTATATAATTGAATACTAGTTGTGAGAACGGAAAATACGATAAACTAGTTTCATCGTGTTTAACGATTGAAAGGTGATATATAAACTAGTATTTAAAATATTAAAAAAATAATCTTTTATAATTAATTTATATTAAATTAATTTATATTATATTATTTTATATTATCATTATATAATAATCTTTAATCATTCAATATATAAACAATATAACATCGTTCACATAAGTTTTAAAAGAAACCCAAACACCAATGTTTTATAATGTTTTCATGAGTAAGGTATTTTTTTGATAATGATAGTATGAAATATATTGAAGATTATAAATGATTTAATTATCATATATCCTCAATAAATCAATTATTATAACCCTCTCAGAAATGGCATGGTTATAAAATAAATTCATCGTTCGTGGAGGTGCTATTTCACCGTATGCACAATTAACGATAAAATTTCTCAATGAACTGAAGGAATGTTGGTAAAAGGAAATTATTATTTCATAGTATTATTCATTATATATTGAAAATATTTCTTCATAAAATCCATAATTTATACATTCTTTGATAAATATGGATAAAAAATTTACAATATCACTTCATTGAGGCTGTAATCCCTCTGTACACATGATTGATATTATCTTGTTTTCTTAGTGGATGTAAGGGATTGAATATATTTTTTTTAAATTAATAAAATGAAAAATATGTATACTAATTATAATTATTTAAAAATATTAATATCGTTATATAATTTTATGATAGTATAAATTAATATGGATGTTGTAAGAGAATGTGGATACCACTATCAAGGACTTGAATTTTCCATTGGTATTTCCATTAAAGAGATTGAATTATGATTAATAATAGTGACTAGAAAATTTAGAATGTGTGATAGGGTTATAATTACATATATTTGGTAGATTAATAAAGTGAAATTGTAGAGATAGGTGAGTCTGGAATTTGATAAAGTGTTAGATTTTTATAAGTGAATATAAGGGTATTTTTGGATGTAACACATACGTTTCCAATAATTTAAATATAATATTCAATGTCTAATAGAAAAAATGGAAAATTATGAGGTACAAGTTGGTGTGGGGTAAAAATAACCGTAAAATAACATTTTAAAAAAAATAAATATTTTAGCCTCTTTTTCTTAATAAAATAATTTTTTACCATTTTTACCTATCATCTTGGTAACTATTTTTTTACATTATCAATTAATTCTAAATACCAAAATTAAAATTTATATTTGTAACTAATTTGAACATTATTATTTAAAAAATTAAAATAATTTTATCATATTTAATTTACAAGGCTGTTATAAGTTAATTTTTAAATAAACACGTGTAATCTCATAAAAATATTTCTTAGAAAAAACATGTTTTTTGGATTAATTTTTTTGTATAATAAAAAATTATCATTTTTAATTCTTTATATTGGATAAATTGATTTATTATAAAACAATATAATTTATGAGTCTTACATGGATATCGAAAACTGAATCCCATATTTAAAATAAATGATTTAAAGAGAAGGCAAACAATATTTTTTATTAAAAAAATGTTTTAGTTTAGTTTTAAGAAATGATGGATGTTGTATTTATATTATAGAATAATTTTTTAAAAATTATAATTTAATTATTAAATATGTATATATATATTTATTACTTAAATGGTTTGTAAACTTCTAGTGTACACTTACATATTTATAAAATCATAAATATTATAATGTTCACAAAACAATATTTTTTTGGCTCAAAATCGACCTTTCAGAAAAAACTCAGAAATTCATACTATGTAAATTTAATATGATAATAAAAAATTTAATGATAAGTCATTCATACTAATTAATTTTTTTATTTGAGTAATTAAAAAATGAATTTTATTTTATCAAATTTAAATTACAGGATTTTATATTTTTTTTTTAAAAGAAATTACATAATGTAATGAAAATGAAATTTACTGAAACTTAACTCGTTCAATAATAATTCATTTATTTATTTATCAGCTAGAGTTAATATATTTTAATGTTTTATCAGATTAGTGTTTATTAATCATTATTAATAATGTTTCTTAATATGTTTTGTTTTTTAAAATGGATTTATCATGTAATACTTATTATCAAGAAGAACATCTGTTTTTAAAAGGTTTATAATTTTATTTTGTTATATTCCACCTCCTTAAATAATTTGTGTCATCATGAATCTAATTATCGATTAATAATGAAGCGATATTGGGATATTAACAATAAATATATATCTTCTAATGAGATATATATACTACTATCTTATTCTAGTTCAAGATACTTATCTTTTCATCAAAAAATACTATACAATCATATACTATGGTATATACATGTCATAATGATATATTCTAAATAAAATCAGAATACCAAAATAACCTACACCTAAATGGAAAAATTATAGCAGAAATCATATATTCTTCTAAAAATCAATGTTATCTTCAATCCTCAAATAAAATTTAGCAATATTTTATAAAATCATATATTATCCTATATATTACATTATCCTAAAAAATATGATGAAGTATCAATCAATCCCAAGGTTATTAATTCTATCTTATATACTTCTTCCAAAATTATACAAACACTTTTTACTTCAAAATCAATAATATATTAAACCTATGAGTTATCCATATGTCAATTATGCGTTCTTGAATAGTTATCCACCAAAAAAACAAAATCTTCAAAAAATAACACTTAAATGCTAGTAATTCTCTTTAATATATGTATGAAAATAATTAAATAAAATCTAATGAAGAAAAATCCTTATATGATTTACTTAACCTTCATAACTTTTAGAATATACTAGAATACCATCAATAAATATCACTCCCTAATGAAGAAGTGTATGATTAAAAAAAATTCTATTATATTATCAACCTCACCACCCTAGGTAATAATAGGAAACTCACCTTATAAATCATAACATGAATATACTTATATTCTCAATCATTTAAGTATGCTATATTATTTATTTACAAGACATCACATTTTTTGGATACATAACTATTTTGATAAAGGTAATTCAAAGATATAATTTGATGGAATGTTGTGTTTTTTGTCAATCTACACTGGATTGATCAAGGAGTTTGCAATATAAGTGAGTGATTAAGGTGTTTCAAAAAAAAAATGATGTCTCAATTGAGTGTTGAGGATTAATGAAGCAGAATAATTCAAGTGCAGAATTATTCTTACACATATGATGTTTTTCATGATTCTATTTTCTCTAGAAGATATACAATTGAAAATATTCTTAAGGATTTTTTCATATCTATTTTTATGTAATGAATAATATTTAAACAATGTATATAATTACATAGCATAATGTTGTTCCATTTCCTTGTGTTTTTTAACAATTTGGGTAAAACATTCTCGTGTGAGATCATGGTTTACTGAAAGCCATGTTCTAGAATATAGAGAGTTATTTTAGAGAAAATTTCTGGGCTTAATGAAATATAAAATTTGACCTAAAAGTGTGGTATTTTTATAAAATTATTTGTCCCTAAGAATGTAGTTGAAATATTTGAAATGGAAAAAAGGATCATGGAAGATTGGGTTCTATGAGTAGGATTATGTTGGATAATTAGAGGCAACATGTTTTTTGGGTCCAGTAAATTTTCAAAAAAGTAAGGGAGTTTTTTAAAGATAGTCACACGAATAAGGATTATGAAATATTGAAATGTCTAAAGACTTTTGAAAGAAGTATTATTTCATAAAATTATAGGTTAAAAAATATAAGTCAATATGTTTTGTGAGAATGGTTGAGTTTCATGAAGAAATGATTCATGAATAAAGATCAAAAGACAAAGATTCAAAAAATAATTTTATATAAAGATTGAGCTTCCAACATACAAAAAGGGAAAACAATTTCCAATAAATATCTAACCCCACAATAAGAATTATTGAGTAAGATAGAGTCTCGTCTAAGAGATATTCTTGTGATAAAAATTCACTGAATTTGATAAGGTTTAAATATATTTTAATAACTACTTGAACCATTGAGTTCCTAAAGATATATATAATGAATTACTATGTTCGAAGAAAATATTTTTTTCATAACCCCTTGAATTTTGTGAATATTTATGTTTCATGAAATAACAATATTTATAATGGTTCATGAACTCTTATAAAAGGATTATTTCATGAAAAAAAGATTCATGAAATCAATAATTTCATGAAATCAATAGTTCCATGATGATTACACATTGATCATCTATTTTAAGAGTAATTTAAAAGAGAATAAAATAAATACAATGATTATAATAGATTCTAGTCATAGATATGGAGAATGACTTATATTGAATATCTATTGAATATAAGTACAAGTCTACACTTTGTGGATGATAATTCACCGATGTAGTGTGTGGTAGAGATGAAGAGTCGTTATGCATTGGGTGAGGAGTTACCAAACCCTAAACCATATTAAGGAGGTGCACATTCCATGGAGTGACAATAACTAATACATTAAATCCCACAAACATGTAAGAATTAATAGTTTCTAGTATGATTGAAACACAATATATGAATGATCAATGGACCATCCCTTAGTTGTGAACTATGTAAAAATGTTTTTTTGTGCATTTATATCAGTATATCATTTTTTTGTGATTTCATGATTACTTTATACAAGTTTAATGATTTCTTACAAATAAAAAAAAATTAATTTAATGAAAAATAATCCACCTCAATTCACCCCTCTCAAGTTTTTATAGGGCATAAAAAGTAGTATTAGATTAAGAAGGTTAGGGGATTTAAATCTAACATTATTCTTAGTTATTATAAGAAGTTAGGTTAATGTTGAGGGATTTTAACCCATTAATTTAAGAAACATGAAAATTTTAATAAAAATTTTGAGATCTCATATATGATCTATTGGGATATATGTTTGCCTCTCCAAAGTTCTAGGTGTTTATGTCAGTGAAGTGATGCAAAAGTATATGACTAAAATAGATAGAAAAATTCTTTTATGCAGATTTCAAATCTCAAAATTCTATTACTGGTGCATTATTAGATCAAATATATTTATAGGTGAAGAGTTTCAATACATAAAATGGTTTGTCGGAGAAATCATAAAATATAAACGAATTTGATAACAAAGTGGGGGAAAAAACTGAAATATTTTCCTAATAATTTTCATGATTTAAAAATTCATGCTAATAAAAATTTTTATTTTTTAATTAATTTGACTAATAATGTTGATGGATATATCAAAGGTCTTATTGATGAAATTAAGGATATTGGCATTTTAAATAAAATCTAGAGAAGGTTAACACATACATATAATATGAAAGTCATAAATCTTGAGGACAGAAACCAATATACGGTTTATCTTTATGATTTCTAAGTAAGATGGTGACCTATAAAATAAAATTTAAAGAGGAAGAGACACGAATTTGAGGAATTAAGGAGATAAAATATAATACCATTGATATACATGATATTTCTAAAGGTAGTGATGATGGAGATGACATGGACAATGAGTTTCTCTCTCTTTTTTCCATAAAATTCAAGGAAAAAAGAAGTCATTTGGAATGAAATATTCCTAAAAATATTTTCCATGTGGTAATATAGGATATAATACTATAAGGTGTTCAATAAAATTTTATGATGAATAATGTGAAATAAAAATCATGAAATGACCTCATAGGAGGTTCTCGTAAAAAGGTGACTTCAAATATAGATGAAAATTATTGTGGATGTTCTTTGTAATAAAAGAGGAACATGATGATAATGTTTTTAGAAAAGAAAAAGAAATAGAGAATTTTTTATGTTAATGATTCCATAATGGCCATAGTTGAGAAGAACAAAATTATGAAAGATTAAGGTAATCAACTAGATAGAGTTTTTCATCTCAAGGAGGAACATAAGGGTGAACTGGATGAGATTTCAATTCAGAGAAAAAATGAATATTATAGTTTTTTAAAATAACTATTAGATTATTTGGGTCATCTTGAAGAAAATATTAACCTTCTATAAGAATATACTAACAACCATTTTTACAACTCAAGAAATATTAAAAGAAGTTGTGGGTTTTAAACAGAAAATTTAAGAATAGAAAAAATTTATCATTAACCTTTCATCGAGGATAGAGGATAAATCTATGTAATTTAAGGGACATAAAGGAGAATTCATTACCTTGTGGAGTATAATGAAAACTAAAAAATAGGAAAACTTTAGTTTAGAAGGTTCTTAGATGGAAATATTTTGTAAAGTGCCAAACATGGCCTTGAATGAGTTGTGAATGATTTTAAATATCAAAGATACACATTTATGGGAATATATGGGATTGGATATGATAGAGAAACATAAAAGATTATAAATGAGATAATATAGAATAAGGATAATAAATACTTAGTCATATCACCAGGCTTCTGATGCTCTAATCGAGATAGATTCAAATCAAATAACAAATTTTGTTGAATATAATCAAATGTCATCAAGAGATATTCATAAAAGAATTCCTATATGAAATTCAGGGGCATATAGGAAAATAGAAATTATAATATATTTATTATTATGAAAAGATAATTCTATGGATTTATGTTTTATATTATGTTATACTATAATTATGTAAGGATCTATCTGAATGGGGAGGCACCTGGTATTAAAAAATGAGAATGAGACCATATACTTCGTCATAGAGAATAATTTATTTCTATAGATATTTTTTTTGTTCTAACATTGGACATAAATCCATTTATTATAGGTAATGGGAACAAAAAATTAGTAACTACAAAATTCAGAGACTTCTGAATATAGGTTTACAATAAAAAACCAAACTAGAAAATTTGTAATCTCCTCTACAAGACAAAGATGAGTATCATTCAACCAATCATGGTGTAAGATATTATAAAGTAAATCTTATTCCTCCAAAAAAATTTGAAAATATTATATATAAGGGTAGAAAAATGAGAAATATGACATGGTACAAATAACACTGAAATCTACAAAGAACAATAATATCTATATTTTGGATAGCGGTTACTCATCCCACATGACAAATAATGTGATTTTGTTAAAAAATGTTATGGAATGAGTTAAAGGAATAGTGTGATTCAAGAATTATGGTTCCTTAAAGAAAAAAGGTAGTGGAAATAACCAATTGGAAGCTGATGATTCAATGAAAATAGATGTTCCAAATATGGAATTTTTAGGATAAAATGTCTTATGTATGAGTCAACTCTATAACTCATGAATGGCGGTGACATTCAAATAGAAAGGATGAACTATCAAATGAATGGTAGTAATTTTTCTAATGAAATTATAGAGAAAAAATGGTAACGTATAACTAGAATATAGTAAATAAAAAACCTATTTCTTAATAATTTAAGTGGAAAATACTTGTGGAACCAATGGTTGGGTCACATTAATCAATAGTGTGTTGAAACTTATCCATGTTAAAAGATGTTGTAACAAACCCTAATCCAATAATATAGATTTGGTGTCAACATTATTAAATTTTCATAATATAAAATGGATCTTATCCTAAAGGATTCATCAATTTAGTAGTCATTAAGAACCAAATACATACATGATTTATATATTTAACTGGAAATATAAAAAAAATTTCATAAAAAAAATTTCATCATTGATATGATTTATAACGTCTATCTTCATATCCTAGGAAAAATAAAACAAATTAAGGGTGATATCAGATTATCAATAAGAGTTATGTACAAAATAAGATATCATTAATCAATAATAAGTAATTAATATGACAAGGTAAATAACAAAAAACACATTACATTTAATCAATAACTTGAGCAAAAAATTCATAGATGGATAATATCAATGTAGAAATCACATGGTAAATAATAATTGAATTCTAAATGAATTAAATTATTAATATTTTAAATCATGATATCTTACATCAATATATCTATACCATCAAGGCCGATATCCAAACTAGTTTAATACTATGGGTAGAAATTCATCAGAACCCCATTTAGTGATAGCTTAATGATTTTTCTCACGATACCTGCTGATTCATAAAGGGTAAATACAATTTTAGGCCCACCCATAACGGAATGTCTAATGCATTACTCATATATCAAATGATGGATTTAATTCATGAAAAATTTTCCTTTTAAAAAATATCTATATTGAGTGAAGGATATGGATCTATCAAATTTTTCTCAATTCAATCAAATAACAATCATTACAAGTCAGTTTATATTAAAATTTTATATTATTTGGGCAATAATCATATCCATGATTCCATGTATATGGATATTTAAGATAATACAAGTACAATAAAAAATTATAATAGTAAAATGAATTTTTTAAGATAAATTTAACATCCAAAAAATTAATTAGAGATAAAGGATAACCCTTAATTTTTCATGAATACAGGTGTGTAAATAAATTCATGTATTTTTATGAATAAATGATAATAAATGATAAATATAAAAAACTTCATCAAAAACTTTTTCTTGTAAAACATTTAAAATATTGTTGAAGAATACATATAGTGTAAAATTGTTAGGGTGGTAGAAAGGCCCCTTAACACTATATAAATTTAAAAAATATTCATGTTGAATTTTTGTAATGAAATATGAAAATGAACCCATTTGTGGAAAAATTTGTTTTATTCCCTTCATACTATGTAAAAATTTTAGGATAAATTAAAATATATGTTATAAATTATTTGAGTGAATAAAAAAAAATTTTGTAATACAATTTTGAAAAATAAGGATGTGGAAGAAAAATATACCCGATCAAGAAGATAAATAAGATCATATTTATATTTAAAAATACCTTTTTAAATTATATCTTGAATATAATCATTAATCATAATTAATAAATGTATATTTATGTAAAATAACACAAAGGGGTTGTATATACACCACATAAAACTAAACACATTAATATTACCAAATATATCTCAATGATGGGTTAATTAGGACAAAATGTCCAAAAAAGATCATACTGATGAAGTGATAATTGATCAATGAAGTAATTATGTGTGAAAAATATAAAACCAAAAAAATAAAGGTAAAATAATACATAGTACAACAAATGTAATTTCACACATAACTATTGAATAAAATAGTAAATGAAGTAGAAGTATAACCCAATGGATTAAAATTAATTTATGAACACCCTTATCCCACTCCCCCCTAATTATATTTACTTAAAACTCATGTATAATGTTTTTCAGCATGGTATTAATTTATACCAAATTCATATTAATATTTATAATTTCATATATCACCATCTTGAAACATCTTATCACCATTTTTTCAACATTGTTCCATTATTATCATTGTATTTCGTGTTAACTGCTTTATTTTCTCATGCATGTCTTTTCATGGAACTTCTGATCCATATATATTTATTATGATTCAATAATTGAAATAATATTAATCATGATATGAATATAACACACACGCACAAAAAAAAAACACAGACACACAGATATATATATATATATATATATATATATATTAGATCGGTCTTTATAACCATAAATGTAAAGCGGTGATGAAAAATAAATTACACTGCTACATGGAGATGGTCAGTCACACGTATGCACGAGTGATGTTTTCTCTTTTCATAAGATTTAAAAGAGATGAAATATAGTTTTCCAATATTATGTACATTTCTGATACATGATTTTTTTACTTTAGTATTAATATAACACATTAATAGTACTAAGATAAAAAAATAATGGTGAAAGAGTCGGTAAATACATTTACCGCTTCTTTGAAAGAGAGCCTTTGGATATTCTCTTAAGGTTCTTAAGATTATTCTTTTCGGAAGACCAAAAACTGTATAATGTATCAAAGTATGTTATGAAAAAAATTGGTCAAGGGATTATCAAGCTATATGGCTCAATGTGTTCTGAAGGATTGAGATATGGGGGGTCCTTTTATATGTGGGAGGAGAGGTATTGTTGGAATTTCTTAAATTATTAAATTAATAAAAATTATTTTTTAGGTCAAAATGACCCCATGTTGGTACTATTCAAATATAATGTTATTAACAATCTATATCATCTCATAAAATTAAAATTGGACATGTTTTAGTCATATTTTGACTCCTATCTTTTATTTTAAACCCCCAATTAACCCATTTTACAATTATCATACTATAAAAGTTTTCCCACATATTATGGTAAGTAATGTTACTCTAAAATGAATAAAAATCCTTAAATGGTCCATGGTTGATGTTTTACCCCATATAAAATTCCACTAGAGAAATCTAATAATTATATAAATTTTAAACCATTTAATAAAATATTAATTCTTTTTAAATCTCATTAATGTCATTTTGGACAGTTTTCATTTATTTTGACATTAAATACCTCAATAAAAAGAACAAATTTCAATATAATCCTTTATAACTTTCTTGAATGTCATATATATCTATATGTTTTTAATTAATCATTAATTCATTTAAAATATATCAATTTTAATATTTTTTATATCATTTATTTAATTTTCCCACTATTTAAATAAATAATGTATCAACATTTTGTAGTAAATTAGGTTAACTAGATAATTAATAAAAAATTTAACATCATAAAGACAATTTATTTATTAACTAAATGACTATTTTGATTCATTCATCACTTTTCCCCTATATTAATACATAAGATATATTTATACTAAGAGAGAAACATTTTGTAACAATATTTGATATAAATATTATATATGTGATTTTTATGGAAACATGTCCATTAAGTAAATATAATTAAAGAATATAGATATATTAATCTATTTAATTCATCCAATAATATTTTGGATGAAATATTATTAACTTAATACAAAAATTTATAATATATTAACTCAATTTACCCTATACTGATGTGATAAATTTTCCAATGTTACTTTTCATATTGCCAAAAAATAAAAGGGGTGTATTTTCCATTTTTAACCTCCTACTTCTATATGTGTAATATGTTTTTTAGATTCAATTTCTAAAATTATTTGTAAATAATTTTAAAGAAAAATGAAAAATGAAAAGAAAAAGATTTTTTTTTTGAAAAATGTCTTTTTATTTATAATTTTTTTACCAAATTCAATTTTATAATTGATTTAGATGAAATTATTTGTATTAATAAAAATATAATAAGACTAATTTTACATGAAAATATTTTCAAAACAAAATGGAACTTTGTAATACATGAATCAAACATACAATTTTCAATGAAAGTTTGTATTTTTCATTATTAATTGGAAAAACAATCATTTCAAAAAAATCCCAAAATGTTACCCTATGTTAATTTTCAAATTATTATTTTAATTTAATAAAATAATTTTTTAAAAGGGTTTTCAATTAATTATAATTTACAAAAGAAATATGAAAAATAAAATCATGTTTTTAAAAAAAGAATTATTCTAGATTTATAAAATGATTTTACATAAAATTGACTACATGTTTGTTATTAATTAATAAAATATATAAATCCATTATACATATAATGGTTTCAACCCAATTAATTCTAAAAAATCGAACTTTTAGGTGGTAGCTATTATAATAAATAATTATTTTTAATAGTATATCATTATCCGCTTAATGCTTAGTGTGGTGTGCTATTAATGCTTTTAAAGACAATGTTCTTTTAAAATACCTAGGTGATACATTTATACCTCATAAATTAATTTCTTCCTCAGAATTATAACTTGTTATCAGTAATTAATGTTTTAACAATTGAAAATTCTTTTATAGAAACCCCACATTATACAAGGGTTAATAAAACTTCCTATCAAAGGAGGAAAGGGAAATAAGAAGTTAAACTAGAATAACAAAAATCTATGTTTCTAAATAGGTGAAAATGAATGGGATGTGAAAATATGGATTTGTAAGTGAAAACTAATTTCTATGGACTAATAGATAGTGATAGAAAATATGGCCAGAAAAAATTTAACAACCATAATACCATTAATCTATGATAGGTGAAAAGACCAATAATTCATTAGAAATGAAGGTAATAGGATAAAATTATTATTTTAAGATCATTTTCCTAGATTTGAGGAATTCCTTTACCACATAGACTAACAAAATTAAGAATTATACATAATTGAAAAGTATTATTTCATTAATTAATTGATTTCAACAAAAATCTCATATTTTCTCCTAATTATTAATATTTAAGAATAAATTTTCAAGCTTGAAGCACTGAAAACAACTTATAATGAATCAAATAATCCACAAAATAATTACAAGAAATTCCTCAGATCATTACTAAAAATAATTTCTTCTATAATGTAATATAATAACCATAACAAATAAACCTTTATATTGATGAATAATATAATATTATATTAAATTTAATGATAAAACTGAATGTTAATCCTAGATCAATCCATTAATAAATAATCATATATCCCATATAACCTTAATAACAACAAAGTTAAATAAAGATTAAACCTAAATGGTTATTTCTAACCATTGAACTTAATTCTCAAGAACATATTATAATTCTTTCTATGTAATCATTTATGGTAAACCTAACAACTATATATACCATAACCCAATAAACAATCTTCCAAAATATCATTAAACACCTCAAAATCCAAAAAATAGAAAATATCATCCAATAATATGATATAAAAAGGTTACACATTATCCATCAAATCATTTTTCTAAAAAAAATATAATACTAACTAGGAAATCATGTGGGCTAGTTGTTGGTGTTATCTTCATAATTCCCATGGGTTTTAGTTTCAAGCCTTGTGGCCTTTCCAGATGTGACGGGTTGTCACCAGACCTATAGGTTGTCCTTTTTAAAAAATTTATTAATATAAATATAATAATATTCCAAAAAAATATGACGAACACCCAAAAAAATAACATTAATCATCAAATCTATTTTCAATCCCATGTTTATCTAAAAAATAAAACATATTATCCAAAATTTTAATAATATGTAATTACCTCATCATTAGAGATCACATAAACCCTTAAGGTTATCAGTACCTTTAAACTAATTTACATAAAGTAAAAATAACTATTCATCAAAAAAAATTCACTAAAACACATACTAAATCAATGTGTTTTATTCAAATAATGATCTTCTGAAATATCATTATTATGTTATATTAAAATCATAAAAAATATAAAAAGGGATATCGATGCCATTAAACTTATGACCAACCTTATATTTATCGTCCTTGAGAACTTTAGGTTTATACCATATCACTATGGAATTTTATAGGTTTCCATAGTTTATATTAATATATTCATCATACTTTTTCAGTATTATCCCGATAATATCCCCCATAAGTGTCAAACCAGGTTTGTAGTTGGGAATAAAATCCATGGACCATAATGATGGTCGAAATATATCTCTATTCAGGGATATACCCCAAGACACATGCATGAAAAACCACATATTATTTTAGTTTGCAAATAAGAATATATTTCTTGGAAAACCACATAATCACTTCTTTAAAAAAAATTAGGATTTCATCAAATTCTTATACATGTCGTGAAAGTATATCCTCTGGTTACATTCCCAAATCATTGTTTTTCTAAATCTAGTTCACATGGATTCTAATAAATATATGTTGATTCCAAAATAAAACAATCGTAACTCAAGTAAACCAGAGGCAAAGTACAATTTATTACATTGGTATAAGATAAAATGGATATCATTCTCAAGGAACGATCAGTTTTTAATCTTTAATATACATATAATTACATGATTCATATATTTTACTTCAAATAAAAAAAACATATCATAAAAAATAATTTGGCATCCTTGATATTATTCATAATATCATTCTTCATATCACAGGAAAAATAAATAAATAAATAGTGAGATCATATTATCATTAAGAGTTATTTAAAACAAAATCTATTATTAATTAATAAGCCATAATCAATATTGATAGCTAAATAATATGAAAAAATATTCTATTTATGATAAAACTCGAGTGAAAAACACATCCATGGATAATATTAATTTAGTAGTCACATGGATAATAATAACTGAATTCTCAATAAAGGAAATGATTAATATTGGATTTCATGATCTAAGACATCATGACATAAATACAATCAAGGCCTTAGGACATGAGAGTATAAAACTATGGGTTGGTATTCACCAAAAAACCATCTAATAATAGCTTACTGATATATATCACGAGACCTGCTGATACATCAAGGGGACATATAATTAGGGGCCGCAACCATAACTACATATCCAATTCATTACCAATATATCAATATTAGATTTAATTTATGAACAATATAACTTATATATATATATAGATTATAGGATATATATTTATCAAATTTTTCTCTACGCAAACAAAAAATTTTATAACATAACACCATAATTAAAAATGTTAGACTATTTATGAAATAATCATGCCCATGATGGAAATAACATGGATATTTAAGAGAATTAATTTTCTAATAATAATGATCATAGTAATTTGATTATTTTTTCACAACGATAACATCTACAAAATTATTAAGAGATAAAGGATAAATTCAAAATCTTTAAGAATATTGGTTTTAAAATAAATTCAAGTCCTTTGGAGAGGAAAGGAAAATGGATGATAAATATTAAAATAGTATTACTCAAAATATATTTCTTATAATAGCTTTTAAATATTATATAATAACACAATTAGTATAAAATGGTTATGGTGGTAGAAAGGTCTGTTAATTCCTTATAAGATAAAACATTCATTCCAAATTTTTGTAAATATAGTAGAAAATGACCCCTTTCAAGAAACATTTATAAATATTCCAATAACATAATTTCAGAATTATGCAATAACATAAAAGAAAATTTATAAATAATTTATTAAATAAAACTTATTTTAGTAAATTTTTTTAAAAAATATTGATATTGAAGAAATATATAACAAATAAAGAAGATAAAAAAGATCATATTTTATTTTAAACATACATATAGAAATAGTAACTTGAAAATCATAATTTATCTTAATTAATAAATTTATATTCATGCTAAATACAAAAAATTGGTAGTATATACACCACATAAAAAAATAAGTTCATATTTCCAAATATGTCCTAATGCTGGGAAAATTGAGATGATATACCTCAAAAAGATCATACCATTGATGTGATAATTAATCAATGATGTGATTATGAGTGAAAAATTTAAATCCAAAAAATCAAGTGTGAATGAAACAAAATATAATCAAATTTCATTTCACTCATAATCATTGAATAACATATTCAGTGAAGTAGAAGTATAACATAAATAATGAAAATTGAGTTCTGAAACCCCCTTACCTCACAGTTCCTCTTAGTTGAATATGACTTAACCACATTTATAATTAATTTAAACATGTTATTAATTCATTAAAAATAATATTAATATTTATAATATTGTATATGATATTATTGTAACATCTTATTACCCGTTTGTCAAAAAAATAATTATTATCATTGTTTTGGGTGTTAAATGCCTTATTTTTTCATGAATATTTTATCATGTATTTTATGATCATTTTACATTTATAATGGTTCAATAATATATATAATTAAAATCATGATAAAAATATCATATATATCCTCATTTTCATCATTATAAATATCAATATATAGTGTTGATGAAAAACTAATTACACGACTACGTGGAGCTAGCAAGTCATACATATACATAAGAGATGTTTTCTATTTTATTGGATATAAAAGTGATGGAATATGGATGTACCATAATCAAACAACATATTATTATATTTATAAAACTAGATTTATTTTTTAGGATCATTTAAACACATCAAGAGTAATTAGAAGAAGAAAGAAACTTTAAAGAGTTAGTAAATACAATTACCTCTTCTTTGAAAGAGATCCTTTAGATATTATTTTAAGGGACCTAGGTTTGGTATTTAAGAAATAAAATAACCTTGATATCATATATAAAGATGTTGAGAATGTAATTTTTTAATATTTGGTCTAGATATATGGCTCAAAGTGTTGTAAATGATTGAGAGAAGGGGTGTCCTTTCATATGTGATAGGATGGGTATTCATAGAATTTTTTAATGTATTAAATGAATAAAATTATTAATTAAAAATGTAACCAAATTGATATTATTAAAATATAATATTATTAAGAGTCTAAATAAATTCATAAAATGGAATTTTGATATGTTTTGGTTTTGTTTTCACCCGTATCTTTTACTTTTAACCACCCAGTTAACCCTTTTGACAATTTCCATACACTTTAAAGATCTAAACACATTAAAAATCAATGGGGTTACATTAATATGATAAAAGATCCATAATTTTAGCATAGTTTATGTTTTAAACCATATCCAATTCATATGGGATAATTTATGTTTTTTTATAAATTTTAAATCTTTTAATAAAACAATATTTGTTATATAATGTCAATATTTTCATTTTTGACACAATTCATTTAATTTTACTTTAAATACATCAACAAAAATAGTTAATTGAAATATAATATTTTAAAACATTCCTATAATTTCATCTAGTTCTATAAAATTTTTATGACTTCCTAATTCAATCAAATTATATCACCTTTAATATTTTTGAAATAATTTATTTTGTTTTTTTATTAGATAAATAAATGTCATGTCAGTTTTGTGTAAAAAATTTAGGTAACTATATAAAACGAAAAATTAATAAATAAATTAAAATCATGGTTATAATTTCATTGTAAACAAAAGGATTATTTATATTAATTCACCACTTTCCATTGTCTTTATGTGAACACATAATGGATATTTCAAACTAAGAGGGTGATATTTTGTAATTTTAATTGATTTAAATTTTATATAGCCAATTTTCAAGGAATTGTGTCCATTAAGAAAATAAATTTTGACATTAAGGTGATATATGCTGAGTTCATTAATCCTGTAATAATTAAAATTGAATATTATGATATAATCAATTAGTTTTAACCTAGATTAACCCTATTTACCCTATACTGAGGTAATAAATTTTCCACAATTGCTATTCATATTGAAACAAATAAAAGGAAACTATTTACAATATTTTAACATCACGATTATCAATATGGTATATATTTTTAGGATTAAATTTCTATAATTGGATGTTATTAATTCAAAATTGAAACCCAAAATACACTGAAAAATATTTTTTTCAAACTTTTTTTATGTATAAAAATGTTTTATATAAAATTTAATCATAAAATTGATTAGAATAAACATAATTGGATTATTCATTATATGATAGAACCAATTTTACATCAAAATCATTTTAAAACAAATTGAAACTATATAAATTCACGAAAAATAAAATGAAAATTTCGATGAAAATTTCACCATATTATAATCTTGATATGATAATTTTTTAAAAAATATTCATTTTTAAAATTCAATTTCTATAATTTTAAAAAATTAATTATACTACTTATAGAAAAAATATAAAATAAAATCATTTTTACATAAAACGTATATTTGAAATATAAAATTATTTTACAATAAATTGAGTAATTATTTATTATTAATCATTAATTTATATAAAAATTTTATACATATTTTTCATTATGTTCTTTACTCTATAAATTCCCTCCAATCCAATGACTATGTGATAACTATTATATTAAATAATAATATGTTAATTGTATATTGTAGTTCTTTTAATTCTCTGTATTTCATGTTGTCTTTTATGTCAAACATACTTCACTTTTAAAATCTTGTGGTGTCATAATTATAGTGGAAATATATAATATGTGTCATGATCTATAAAAATCATGTGTTTCTTGTATACAATGAAAAATGGTATGAAATTTCCATCGACTAATGAGAAAAAGTGAATCGAATCTGCTTGATCTGGTACATGTATATGTTGGTGGTACAATTAATGTTTTATAAAACATAAAGAGATGTAATTAGTTATTTTTATTGATGTTTTTCTTAGAATGGATTTTGTTATGTTAATGCAGATTAAATAATAAGTGATTTACTACAAGATTAGATAGCTTTTATGATTTGAGAATTAAAATAGTTTTACAATTATTATATAAATATCTAGAAATGGAATAGAAGACACGTATATTGAATTTAAAAATTACCAAACAAATGTGATTAAGAATGATATTTCATTAGTGATAACACATAATAAATATGGAATTGAAGGAAGAACTTACTAAATTATTTTTGAGTTTTTAGAAGTAAATGTTTCATTTAAAATGAAGAAGGATATCAAGGATAAAATATTGATTATATAGATGAAATAATATTCCACGGATACATACTGAAGAGTACAATCTATAAATTCTACGATAATCATCTTAGAAAAATTATAGAGAGAAATGATATCAAGAAAATTGATGATAAAATTATGAAGAAACTGAGGGGCTCATATGATAATATGTTTGAAGATGAAGAAGATGGTGAAATAGGAATACGATTAAACATATAAGTTTTGTGATTGTTTTCTGGAAATTTTGGGTTCTATAAATGATGATGATTCAGAATTAGATTCATAAGACGAAAAAATTACTGAATAAACTCAACTAAAACATTACAAGGTAAAGAATAGAGGAGAATTTGTTCCATCAAATATTATTGTTGATTAGAAGACACCTTCACAGACTAGGAGAATGAGGATTTTAGGATGTTATACTCAACAATCAATTATGGAATCAACATCTTTTTAGGAATTAATAATGGTTTAATCATGGGTTAAGGACATAAATAAGGAACTAGATAAGATTAATTAAAATAGGTCATTATATCTTTTAAAGTGGCTAAAAAATAAAAATGTGATTGAAACAAAGTGGATCATCAAGAATAAATTTTTTGACCATGGAAATGTGATCCTAAAAAGTCATGATTTGTGTGTAAAGGCTATGCATAGATTGAGGGTGCCGATGTGGAAGAAACGTTTACTTTAGTATCTCAAATATATCCTATTAGGCTCTTCTTATCCCTACTAATTCAAAAAGTGTATAAAGATTATCATCTGAATATCAAAAAAAAATTATTGAATTGAATTCATAATGAATAATTTTAGATTGAACAAATAATGGGATTTAGTATTGTAAATGTTGATATAATGTTTTTTATAGTTAATAAGGTTCTATATGTTCAAAAGAATGTACTACAAGCAGTATATGCTCAACTGTATGATTATATGAAGAAGTAAAAATTTATAAGTGACGTTTCAACCACAATACCTATGTCAACACATCCTATGGAGATCAATTTTTAGTACTTATGTATGTTAATGAAATCATATTTTGAAGAATAAAGCATTGATTGGTGGAATACTTTCTTAATCACTTGAAATCATAATTTTAAATGTCTCTGATTGCTATATTCACATAATTTTTGGGGACTTAGAAAATTTAAAAGATGTTATAAAAATTCATCTATCATTACTAGTATACAAGAGATACTTTTAAGTAGTTTAATATACATGATTCAAGGCCAATTTTGAATCTTAATTTCATTGGTGAAAAATATGGGAAGCATGAGGACGGGAAATATGTGGATGTTACCTTATACAGAAGGATAATTGGAAAAAATTTATAATTCATTTCAACATGAATAAATATCATATTTTAAATATATTTAGGTAATATATTCCATGTTAATATGATTTAATTTCATCTCACAATAGTTAAATGAATCATTATGTACATTTAAGGGAATATAAATTATTAATTGTACTTTTAAATTGAAAAGGAAAATGAATATTCATCATTTTACATTTTTGTATAAGATAGTGATGCGGTGGAATGAAATTCTACAAGTGGTGGTTCATTATTCATTGGAAATAAATGCATGGGCCTGTTGAGAAATAATAGCGTAATAACATCTATTAGTGAAGATAAAGCAGAGTACATCTACTTGATAAATTAATGAAATAAAATACTATGGATGAAAAAAAACATTAATTTATTTATGATGAGTTGAAATAGATGAGGGTGATATTCTATGATAACAACACCATGATCGATCTCACAAAAAACACGATTCAAAACTCTCATAGCAAATATATCAAAATCAAATATTACTTCATTAAATAAAAAGATAAAGAAGGGATGAATAAAATGGTGCATGTTAGAACTAATTATCAAGTGGAAAAATTCATGACTAATACATTTGTTTCACCAATGGTAGAAATAAATTGGTTGAGCATCAGTGTTTAGACTCCTCCCACTATGTTAGTAGGTTCATATTTAACCCCAATTTGTAGGTTTTATAGTTATTCTATTTCTTTTTGAAGGTGGTGCATTATTTAAGTGGAGATAAAACTCAGGGGTGTTTTGGGTACTAAATAAAATAATAATAATATGGTTTCTTTGGATTTGTTTCAAAAGGGGGAGTATTTTGAAATTAAATGGAATATAGGTCTACAAGATAAGGGGGTTCCTCAAGGGATGTAATTATCTCTAGAATACTTATTTTCAACACCCATATTTTCTCATGTAGATTATCTCTGACAGATTAGTTATTTAACAGATAAAAGGTTTTAATTTTAGCTTTATGATTTATTTAATTTCACATTATATTTATAATAAAAAATATTTTTGGCGATTATTTGTTCCATGTTCATTAAATGATGAAATTTACTAGTTATTTGTGTTTTTCGTTAATACACACTACATTTATCAAGGAGTTCACATGCCAAGTGTGTGTTGAAGGTGTTAAGGAAACGAGGTGATTGATTAGGTAAATAAATGTAGAATTATAATATTATATCTAGATATTGGATGAATAATGTGTCATGATAGTTCTATTGTGGAATTATGCTCGTATTGATAATGTTTCACAGGTTTTTGTTTTTTATGGAAGATAAAGAAATAACCCTCATCTCAAGGAGTTTTTCCATCTAGATTTTTGAAATAATGATTAGTGAAACTAAGTAGAGAATAATAGATCTTATTATTGTACTATTTCCTTATATTTTCCAAGAATTTGGGTTCATAATTATACAAAGTGATCATAGATCCATTAAATTATTGTTATAGAAGACACAAAATTAATTTCGAGTAAATGAATTGGTTTCATTAAATATGGACGTTTGTGGGAATTTTTTTGATTTTCATGAAATATTATTACATGAATATGGTAGAAAAAATGTTATTCAATGAAAAAGTATTGTGAAATAATGAGTTCCATGGATATGTTATTGTTCGTGAATTTGCGGTGATGTGTTTTACAACATGGGAAAAGGTTCATTAATGTTAGGGGTTTTCAAACATATGGTTTCTTAAATAAGGCGTGTGAAATTTTTATAAATGCTAAATACTTGACAAATATTGAGATTTTTGAACTAGAATATGTTAGTGAATTGATGGAGACACATTTTTCTGAGTGTGATAGAGTTCATTAAAGAAAACATTCATGTGTGATGATCGATGGAGAATGTTTCCTGAACTAATGTATTGTGATGGTATAGATTATAACCTACACAAGGGGTCATTATTTTTATATATATATCTAACTATCGATGGAGAAATATTGAAGAAGAGTGATACTTTCATAATGGATATTCTTAAGAGTAAAATTCTCTAAATTCAACATGGTATAATTTTTTATGATGATTTTTACAAACCAAAAAGTTCTTTGAGATATGTTTCACAGATAAATATTTTCAATAAATATACTATTTTTATAAAACCTGATTTTTCATGAAGTAATTTCTTATAAAAAATAACCAACTTGATAAAGGTCCATGTTAGGACCAATATGGGCCTATATACCCTGAGATGGGGGTGAATCAGGGTATGGATATTCTTTTTCAAAATTCTTTCTACCCCACTAGATATTGACCTCTATATTACATGGGTGACTATGTTTTCACTTGTGTTTTTATTGTGATCACTTATTTTCTCCATTATTAGATAATGACGCTTTAAATTCAATTAAGGTAAGTAAGCAGGAAGAAACAATGATTTTTACTTGGTTCACCCTCATTGGGCTACGTCCAAGGAGCATACTCCAACAAGTTTCCGGCCGTACCAAATTCCATTATTATTTACTAGATGTTGATAATGATTAGGCACTGTCACTCTATCCCAGGCTCACTTCCATTACAAGGTTTAGGGTCATCTCACTACATTCCCAAGGGTCACTCCCTATTTCTCTCTATCTCTGGATCATTGTCGGTGGAGAAGATCACCTTATTTCTATTCCTTTTCTCACTACTCTGGAAAGGATCCACTCATAGTTTATAGACCTGTAGGTCTCCTCATTATCACTAATGAATACATCTTCTGTTGTATGTGAATACTCTGTTGAAGTTCACCTTTCACCAGCAGATGAATCTCACTTTGCCCTAAAGGTATTGGGAAATCTTCTAACATCCACACAACCCTAAATCACTGCTGGAAATCAACCTTACTTGGTTCCATTCTCTAAGCCGGCATGCAGGTCTCAGTGCGCAAGTCAACACTGGCGTGTAGGTCCACCTCAACTACCTAGGTGACACAATCCTCTGATCCTCCAAACATTCACGACACAACTCCTTTTACGCACAATCCAATATTGGGGTGCAAATACCAACCGACATGCAACTTCAAACACTAGCGCGCAAGTCCACCTGTGTGAACTCACACCACCTACGTGACCATCACACCAGCGCGATGAGAGCTCTGATTTTTCAAATTGTTGAACTCCATTGAAAATGAGGAGGGGTGGTCCTGTATTTATAGGCATCTGGTCAACCTACGCGGTGGCGTGCATGTCTCCCCTCGGCGTGCAAGTCTTGGTGCGTAGGTTGCTTCCCTTGCAAGACACCAGGGTGATCCTATTTCCTTTGCTATATTTCGAATATTTGATCTTGAAAAACATATTTCGTGCATGTTTCCAACCCACTAGGCACTGGCATGTAGGTCCTTTCATGCCGCGCAGGTCACCTACGCGACCACACCAATACCTGCACGACCCTCTTTCCATTACCATATTTTGACCTTTAGATCTGGAAAAACATTAGGCACACATGTTTTCCCTACTTCAAGTACATGGTGTGCAAGTCCCTTTTCCAAAAACCACATTTCTTCATTTTTCAATTTTCAGGCCCAAATATTTTCCAATCACTGGAAAATGGCACCACCTTGTATCTGTTCATTTTTTACCGTCCCCAGATCATCCATTCCTATGTCAAAATTCTTGAATCAAACATGGATCTTTGACCACAACTCTTGAACTCGACATTCCACCATGAAATCCCCTCTATCCACAAATTTGTATGTCATTGTTTTTCTTTGTCAACAATCACTACACAGATGTCCACTTTTTCATCAAGCACAATCACCTCAAATATGATTCCATTATACATTGAGGGATTTTTTCCCTACAATCCATCTGTTCAAACATACACAATAATTGTTTGTCAAAAGAAGTGGTTTTCCAAAATAAATATTTTCATGAAATAAATATTTTTTCAAAAGAATTATCTCCATGAATATAATGTTTTGATAATTAGTATTAAGAGTGTATTCAAATAAGATAAAATTAGGACTATTATGCAATTGTATTCCCATAATAATATGGGATAAGGCCTTATAATGTCAATATTTTTGAAGAGTCATACATGTCTATAAACTAGACAATTTCATTCACTAAATAGTTGAGTGGGATTGAAGAAGTGGTATTGTTCCTTGGGCGAGGAGTGACCAAGCCCTAAACCTTGTAAAGGAATTGAACCTTATAGGGGTTGCATGAATTTAAAATGTTGTTCACACCAAATTGGTGATGTTTACTGTATTCTAGTATTATTGAAATACTATCAGAATATGCTCTTTAGAATAGCCCTTAGCGGAGAACCCATTAAAACTAATTTATTTCATCCTTATTTTAGAATATCTATGTTGAGTGGTAGTAATATTCTTTTATACTTATATAATTTTATACTACTAATGTGGGGACCAGATCTATTTAATTATTAGAAAAAGTCGACACCCTGATTCACCCCTCTCATTTAAGTGTTGTTCAAGATCCCACAATAACTTTATCATCATTATCTTTATGATATTTTTTCAAGAAAATATTTAAACCAAAATGTTGATGATAATATCGAAAAAAATAGTATTTAAATTTGTATGCTCAATGCTATGTTGTCTTTTCCAATGAAACCATTATTTTAATCTATGGTACTTTCTTTTCAATAATGTCATACAAAATTTATCATATAACTCTGTTGGTTCTTCAAATATTAATTTATGTTGTGTTTTTTAAAAATTATTAGAAAAATAATGTATATCAATTATGAAATAAATCTATCATAATTGTTCATAATGAAGAAGTGATAAACCATAGAATATTTCCAATGCGTGTCTAACCAGGTTTTCTATTAGTCCTCTTTGTTGTGCACCAAGTCATGATTGAGTTAATGCGCAACATTCTCTCTTTGGGATTATTACCCCTAGGAAAAAATATTCCACAACTTCGAACCACTTTCTAGTATATAGACATTGATACATTTTTTAAGTAAAAAAACTGAACCCATTCATTACCAAAAACTGAATATGTAATATTATACTATGAAATATCCAATATAAATTTTTCTAGGGTTTTCAAAAAATCTATGTTATCACAATCCCTAAAACATTTGATATTAAATTGTCTAAAATAGAGGGTTATATGAACTTTTTAATTTAAGATAATCGGGAATTTATAAAATTATGACGATATTTATGACTCCCAAATTATCCTCAACTAATAACATTTTAATATAAAAATTTATCTAAACCCTTCTCTCATACCAACTATGACATCCCAAACTTAACCATATTGTAATTACATGACTTAAAATAAAAATTTCATTAAAATCCAGTCCCAAGACCTATAATGTTTATTGTTTTATAGAATTTGGACACAACATTAACTAACAAAAATCATCCTCCTTTAACTAAAGGTATTTTTACATTATGAGAGGAACTTATTCATCCATAATGAATATTGAAAACCTTTCAGAAATTTTCCTCATATGAATCATTTGAATATATTTCATACATTTCATATTTTATTAACATAAGGAATGGAAAAAAATGGAAGTGTTGATCTTAAATGTTCAATTTGGGTAAAAAATGATTATCAATAAAATATATAAAGAGATCATAATATGAGTATATGGGTATAATCAAGAAATCTTCATCCAACAAAAATATATTCTAAATCATGTGATAAGTCATTAAATAACCAAATTCATAAATGAAAATAGTGTGGAAAAATTATTCCGGAAAAATGATCTATGCAAGTATAAAATAGTAAAACATATATGCATAATGTTGAGGAATATTTAAAATATAGCTCAAACACAATTATATAATATATTTTGACCAAATATTCCAACATCATGTTCACACAAAATCTTGTGAAGAGATCCCCCACATTACATTCACACAAACAATCATTGTCTAATGTGATATGAAACCTTAACCAATTAATTAGAGGTTAATATGGGATCCCACCCATCAATCAACCAAAAATATGTGTTCTTCTTGAAAAAACTTTCATCATAATTTAATAACCCTTATAAAAATAATAGGTCTCTAAAATCATTCAAAAACATCACATAACATGAACAAAAAAAGCATAAGATATAAAAATTTTCATTTTACAAAAGGAATAATTCCATAAAAATAATTTGAGGGTGATAAAAAAATTTCATTATAATAGATAATATGAAGGGGATAAATATATGTAAAAATATTAATTTTTTCAAAAAACCTTTGAAACATTATTATAAATAATTATGTTCAAGTTTCTTTAAAAAATATTATGGATAAATAAATGTGAATTATTTTTAAAAATATTTACTTCTAAAATTAATTGTCAATGTTTAATCCTTGATAATGATATAACGGATTTAGAAAAGAGGATCGAAAACACTTTGAAAAAAAATTATTTTAAAAATAATAACCAATAATAAGTTTTGAAAATATAAAATATTATAAAAAAGTAACATAGAGTGGAACATAATAAATTTTATTTTGAATGGATGGAAAAGCTTTTGAAACTTATGAAATTATTTTTTTGAAAACATACATTATAAAATAGGTAGTGAAACATCAATTTTAAAATCGGATAAGGTAAATAAATTCATAGAAAACATGTTTCTTATAAATAATGAAATTATTCTTTTCAAACATATAGTTTCAAAATGAAGTCATAATGGATGTTAAAATGGATATAAGACATAATTCTAAAAAATATTAAGAGGGATTATATCATAATATCATCATATGTTTTATTAGAATTAACATTTAATAATAATATTTAATAAGTAAGATTACAACTCAAGGAATTTTAATGGAGTTATCAAAACCATTACAAGTTTATTAGCATTTGAATCAATCCTCAAGAAATAAGAGAGAGAGATTTAAATTGAACATAAATTTCTATAAATAAATGGTATTTCATGATATAAAATCTCTATTAGTAAGCATATTTACAACTTATGTGAAAAATATAAAACATGCATCCTTGAGAGAAATTTGATCTGAAATACATGTACTTTGATTAGTAGCTAACTCTTCCTTTATCTAACCTACTATATAGTGAACATAATTAACATAAGTACTTGTTTCCAATTCTTTCACTGGGGAGCACCTGGTCTGTGATGATGCTCTAACTATTTCCCTACATTATCGCATTTCAATGGTTGGAAACATTCATATGTTCTTCAGAGACTTTTTCCCGTTGATCGAAATGGGATGATGGGATCTTGGTTTCTCCTTCTGTGTATTCTTCATTAGAATTCATTTCCTAGTCTATGTCTTCCTTAATTATTAAGATGATGTTCACGAAACTCTTCTTAGTGCTATGTATTTGTAGAATTCGGATAATTACACTACTTATGTCAGGACATTCCCATGGGGGTTAAGTAAGGGAAGTAATGGTCGGACAAGAGAGTAGTCACATTGAGGCATCACTGGTGTGTCTGGATGCTAAAATAGTGGTACACATAGATTTTAACTTATCATAAGGCATCATTAGGGTGTGTAATCCCGAGCCATCCCATGTCGAAAGTAGGGAATTATATACTAGAGGCATGATTCTGAGGTTTTCCCAGACATCCCATGTTTAACATGGGATATCTCTTGAGTTTAGCATCTTTCAGAGACATATTGGACTGATTAGAACACTAATGGGAGTGGATCATATGGATACATCCCTAAGAGGGATCACCTAGAATTTTTAACATATTGATAGATCATTACACCCAATTAGGATGAACCCAGGATGGTGTTTCACAGAAAGGGGAGAGTTTCACATCGTGAAGACAGATCTGGACACCCAAAAAGGGTAGACCAGATAGGAGGATGGTTCCTCAAAAAGCGTACATCAAGTATTACCATTTGTTGGGATTAAACCTCATAGAGATTCTTAAATACCTTGTTTAGAATACATAGATAAATAACCATTTATATTGAATGGGTGGGGCATGTAATCTGGGAGTTCACAAATAAAAACAACCTATGTTAATGTTGGGGAATAGGTATCATTAGCCGCCGATATGGATGGCATGATTTCACCCGGATGTGGTGTCCTGGGTAAAATCAGGATATACATGGATAAAGAGTCGAATGATGGAATGAATGGGTATGGAACTGAAAACTGGTGTGAAGGTGACAATAATGGTCTTGAACCTCATAAAGGTTTCCTAAATATCCCTATTATGGGGAATCAAATTCCAAATAGTTCTGGTATGGAAAAATAAGTCACATTAGGAGGATAATCAAGAGAATGGACGCAGAGATGAGGACCCAAAGGAAATGGAAGAAACGTGTTAATGCATGATCTTTGTGAGACCCATAGACTTGAGGGAGAGACCAGGATGGGACATAAGAGATGTACTTGAGACTAAGGTAGGATTTATACGTACCTTGATCAAAAAGGGAAAATGCCAAATTCTACGTACTTCAAGAATAGGGAAAAAAATAGGGGTGTACACAAAGGATAGGAACCCAAAGACATGGAAGGGCTTATGAGTGGTTAGTAGCCCATCATAAGAGGGACAATCATTGTTGGAAGAGTATGGGTTAATTGTGGGCCTTAAACATGGTTAGCATCTTGAAGCATTGGTCTGAAACCTCAAAGGGATGGAGTAAGGATATGAGTCCCAATGAAGGGGACACAAATGTTTACCAATGCATGGGGTTGAACCTCGAGGATGCTTCCTACATACCATGTATATGAGATAGTGATCAAAACCCACATAGTATAAAATCCTATAGTATAACGACATGTAAGATGAAAGGGGGAATATATTTTAACATTATGCAGGACAAGGGTGAATCGACATGTGGTGGAAGGGACCGATATGTGTTGGGATTGAACCTAAAATAGGCTTCCTATATACCTTGTTAGAAAAAGAGAAATGATAAAATTCAATGTAGGTAGGTCAATATGGGTATGGGGATTACATGGTACGACATCCCATAAAGTATGTCATGGTCAATACTTACTTTAAAACCATGTGATTCATGATCGGTGTGAGAAAAAAGAGGCAACAAAAGTCTTGATGACCATGTCACGAAAGGTGCATCTGCGAGGAGTGGAAAGGGTCTTATTCCTGGTTAGAGGCCCATGAAAATAAGATTGGGACTTTCTTCTGGAGGGAATCCTTAGAAGGATTTCTAGTGTCACAAGTAGGTAATGGTCATTGTACAAGTACCGCCCTATCAAGTTGGGTTGGGGCTTATGTAGAGGCTACCTGAGGTGCACATGGAGAAAAAGCACAGATGGATTGGAGGAGTAAGGGGGAACTGGCGCCCATCCCCTTCTTGGCCCTCTCAAACCTGCCACTGATTCTACGGTTACATATTAACATCATGTGTTGATGATGTGGGTTCTTGGTAGTTTAACTTATCATAGGTTGAATGATGAGGATTCAATCCTCACCCCTATGACTTACATAACTACAACTCTTTAAACCTTAGTGATGGGAAGGAACCAGAAATACCATTGGTTAAAGGGGTTGTAGAGTGATCCACATGGTTGTCCACGTAAGCATGGCTATGTGAAAGAAGAAATATTCATTAGCATTTCAATGCGAAGAAGCACAAGTCAGGTCAATGAAACATGAACCACTCCTTTGGGATCATTGAAATTACTTCATACAAGCCTGGAGGGCTACACAAGATAAGTGTTTCTAAGAGAGGGGTATTTTGCATAAGAGGGGCTCATACATAGTGAGTTATAGTAAGGAAGACACATAAACCACATAAGGAAGGGCATGCACAAGACTGTGGGATTTCATGCAAGATGAGGGGTTGTGAGAAAGATAGAACCCATTGCTCAATATTGGCATGACACAAGGGAAAACTTGCACACAAGAAGAATATTTTGGGTTCAATTTCTTTGGAGTAAAATTAAATGGCTGAGGGTCAAGCCCTAGTGGGCCCACAAAAAGGAGGACCTCTCAGAGACCTGTTGTGAAAGATCCAGTTCATTGGGGCCATTTCTTTTTCACAGTCGTGGAAGGGGTTGTCTTTGTCATACTAAAGCAACAATTCATCTTCCAGAATTGTACCCTAGAATGCAAGGGTACATTACTATTATTATAAGAACACATTATCGAAGGTGCGCAAGGAGAATTTTTTGCAAGGTGGCTTTCACACAAGGTGAATTTCACATCGCATTGGGCATGCAAGTTGTGGTAAAAATATCCCTCTTCTTACATGCCAGAAAATTTTCTATAGTTCCTCTGACTTGGACACTTTTCAAAATATTTTCATGGAATAATCCATTGGATGTTTCATTGCGCATGTAAGTTCTTGCCTACGCATTTTGATCTTTTTCACCGACCTTAGTTTTTATGAGCACCTCCCTTGGGTGTCTCATGATTTTCTCCTTCAGTTTTCTCAAAAGGCCCTTTCATGGTCTTAATTGAAATTCAGCACCAAAAACTACCCCCACAAACATTGTGCTGATGGGGGACCAAAAGGTCAGGTTTCATGGGTCTCACCAAATAAAATAATTGAATATTGGAATTTTATGAAAAAAAAAATAGTGATACAATATGTAAAACCCTTCCACAAGCATGGAAGACCAAGTTCTAACCCTTAAATAGGAAGGGGTGAGGGGGATATGCATACTTAGACATTCCCATGCGATAAGTGATCATTCTCTTGTGTGGGCATGATCATCTATTTCACATGAAAGATCTTATATTTTGTTGATGCCTTGTGTAAAACTGTGTCTTTTTTCTCGCTCGTTCTAAATTTTTCATGCACCTGACATAGTTTATTTTTTCACACCTAACACCCATCTTGTAGAAAACCATCTTCCATATGCACCAGAGCCCCATTATATCACAGAATCCCCTTTCCCAACTATGTGGTCTAATGTAAATGTCTTCGGAAAAGACTGGTGCTAAGGTGGAAGTTTCTGGTACTCGAAGGACCCAGATGATCACAAACCCTCATATTCATCACGTGAGAAGATTCATGTCTGATAAAATTTTTCTATTTGGTATTCGGAAGCATTCCCAAAATGATTATGTACCAGACCTCCTTGATGAAGATGGATTTAATGAGCTCATCAACCTCTTCCTCAACCATGGAACGATGAGAATGGTGCATCTTTTTGGGAGGTTGTTCGAACCCATGATGGTTCATCCGGAGAATAAGGTAGTAGAGGGAGACCTAAAGATCTAGTCCTGATATCTCACCATATCTCCAGGTTAATATATCATGATAAAAATTCAATAAATACACATACTTCTTCTACTCTTCTATAGAATTGGATGCACTGATCAGTGTTGGTCAAGGATCTGTCTTGGTGCCAAGGTTCACCAGTACCAAGTCATCAAACTTAGTGTAGATGCCCTCTTTGAATGTAGGAAGAGAATATTCCAAATACTCTTCATCATCTATGGATAGAGGATCATTGGTAGGAGGAACCAATTATTAATTGGATGACCTTGATGGAATGTTAGTTCCAGTCTATGTGGTAGTGGGATATTTATCCGAGGACTCCCACAGTACTGAAATCTTGGAGAAAAAGTTGTTGATCTGATCCCACCAGGCCATCAACCCAAGGCGCCATGTTTGAAGATATCAAATAAGTAGTGGAGAGTCGGATTGAGTAAGTTAAAATCATCCCAGTGAAATAAGAATGTTTGATTTCAGCATTGTTGGTATCCTCACGTGGAAGTATGATGTGCTTAATCACCTTTCCATCATTCTTGCTGTGATCTAGATCCTCAAGGATATCCACATATCTACTGGAACTCATCGTCACTAGGTACCATATATGGATCCATGAGTTTGATTGTATTCCCCAAGGATTAGTCATGGTCGTCACTCAAGGATTCTTCTACTGCATGACAAATTCTGAGGGCAGTCCCCATCTCTGGGGGGAATGAAATCAATGAGAGTGTGGGTAATATTTGTAATAGTCAGATGGATTTTATATCTCTTACAATGTCATCACCTGCTCTCTTGAGAGGGAAAAGGATGAGATATTGATGAAGAGGTTGTATCTGAAGGTAGTGTAGCGACCTCACAAGGCTCGCGATAATTTGAACATGCATTTATAATACCATGGGCATAGTTGACTGCCATGCGAGCTATCTAGTCGTCTTACTTTTGAGAACTGTGGTAATAAACATACTTATATTCACCCTCACTATCACTATTAGGATTTACAAACAAAGACACACCACTTGTGAAGGGGATGGACCCAATACAAAAATGTTGCTATCAACCTAGTCTTGGAGCTCCTATTTGATCACATAATAGTTCTTGAGAGTGTGTCCAAGGAAAATGTGATAGGGGCAGTAATTGGTCTGATCAGTGAGATCTGCCTCCTCGAGCCTCCTGGATTATGAAAACCGCATAATTCCACGATCTATGGAACTCTAACGTTTTCACAGACCAGAGCCTCATTGAATGAGTGGGTCTATTTTTTGTGATCCAGGAAAGGGTCTCTAGAAGCCTGGCCCTAATAATGGGATGGAGTTTTGTGAGGTGGTGGAACCTGATTGTCTCACCTAGGCAATGGTGGTGTGTTACACGGTGTTGCCTTCTGGTTTTGAGGTGAGGGATTTTGAGCTGAAGGCTGGACCTAAGGTGGTGGCCCTCAGTGAGGCTCTGGATGTGGATCTTCTAGAAACAATTATAGCTCTCTAGGGGTCTCTATTTGTGCATCAATAGTAATATCATCCTTGAAAACTCTACTTACGTGAGCTGCTGGAGGCAACAAATGTGTCTCGTTGGCTTTCTACAAGGATTCTTCTAAACATTGGGATTTGTCATGAAAATCCTGAAATCCATCGTGGAAGTTGTAAGTCATGAGAGAAGGGACCATTTTGGTCATCCCATTCCCTAAAAACATTGTTAATATCTGTTCCTGAGTTAGTGGCATGTCGAGTGAATATGTGAGGCCCTTCCACCTAGAGACAAAGTCACCGACTCACTCATCCGATATTGTATATTCCTTTAAGAGTTTGTCAATATTAATATTTCGAGTGGTGGAAGAAAACTAGTAAAATATTTAACTACAAAGATCCTCACAACCATCTATGGAAATAATTGGTAACTAGATGTACCAGAAAAATGTGAGATGTTCCATTTTCTGTATGAAACACCAGAGCATAGCTGCCAACTACTATGCAGGAGTCATCAGCATGGGTCCACACATTAAAATAAAGTGGGCTATAAGCTATAGAGGATTTCCCGTCACATTAAAAGGAAAGAAGGTAGGATTTATGAAGCCTATGGGAGATGGAATATCATACACCCATACTAGGTATGGTTTCCCATTATGCGAGATCACCACCTTTCAGGTTTCAAGAGATCTGAGATGGGAGATGAGAATAACCATTAGGTAATCTTGACAAGGATTCTAATCTTGGTGAGGGTCCTTAAAAACTAATCCATTTGAAGGTTCTTTAATGTCGTAAGGGGGAAAATCGACTCTTGGATCAATTGGTGGAATAACCCAATGGGCCATTGGAGGAACATAAGGTGTGGTTTATAGAACTTGGGGAGCCGATGGTAGAACCTGAGCCATGTCCAGAGTAGGATTCTTACATGGATCGTGTGGATTCGGTGATTCATATTATTCTCACCATCCATAAACTACAGCTTCTACCTGATCTAGATGGGTAGGATTTTTGAGACCTCTAGAAGGTAGCTCGCTGGGGGGAGCTATGCATGTACCTACTACCCCGTTTGTGGATTACCATAATATAGCCTCCATTCCGTAATGCACTTGGCAAGGGGTTCATAAACAATCTTTTTTCGTTTAGAAAGATGATGAAATAGTGTGCCTTCTTTAGTATCATATTCAGCCCTTTTCAATGAACAAGATAGATCAGAAGTTTTAAATCTCCCGACGAGTGTTTTCCCCTTACTAAGATCTTGAACGAGAGGTAATGACATAGATGGTTTAGGAAGTCCAAGTGTCTTTCATTGTTGGTGACTGAGGACACCTAAAGGGTCTTCCATGTGTTTTTCTTCCTTAGTGGGCTATTAATCTTCTCCAGGCCCTATGTGAATCCCCATCCTAGTATATCTCAGGAAAAACCATGTTCACTAGGATGATGCTTGAAGGAATATCCTCGATAGCTCAGGGTGAAGTAGGTTGGTGCAAGATAGGACTAAAATGAAGGGCAACATACTGCCCCTATCAAGGATCAGGAAATGTGGGGATGCCTCCTTAATAAATTGGTACAACACTGTAAAGTTCTCAATATATCATTGTTGGAGGGTGTGATGATAAACATGCGATGTAGTGTGCTGATCAATTGGTAGTTCGACCAACTCAACTAGTCGGAATTTCAAAACAATGCTTTTGAAGTGTTCTTGGATTTTTAGGTAAGATAACTTTCAATCATGGAGACACAAATGCATCATACCTAATGTTCGGTGGAAGCACATAACCACACCCTGTGTGAGGGACTCCAGAATATTGAAGCATGTAGTTCAATCAGCCAGAACATCTCAGAGAAGTGATCTTCTATGAGAATGTCCCACAATCTTCTCAAATCTGAATCAGGATCTGTCCCTTGGTTTCCCCATTCATTGAAAAGGGGTGGAAGAGATACAAAAAATGAATCTTATGTGAATCTTTGTAGTATTATACTGTTTGGTGTAGATTATGATGTGAGTGCTAAAAAACTATGACATCTTGTGATTTATGTCGGAGAATACAATGGTTGTATCACCATATCCCTATAAAAGGTTATTGACCACTGCTTCTTATATAGGAGGGGTGGTCATTGGTGGTGGATCAATATGGTGTTCATTGTCTACCGGTTCCCAAAAAAATTCTGTGTGATCTCTTAACGAGGTAGAGAATGAACCTGGTGATGCCAGAGAGGATTGTAAAGCAAGACCCTGGAAAGGATCCAAACATTCATCCTCCTGTACGTAGCTATTGAGGGATTTAGGGATCCTATGCATCTCCCTTTCCTAGAGGAAAAGTCTTATACACCTAGGTAAAACCCCATACCCCGATATAGAAGATCAGAGTGAGGATTCCATCACCATGTCTCACTCTGCTTTAGAGTCTGAAAAGTAGATGGTCTTGATTGTTGTAAAGACCCGGAAATTTCAAGGAATTCTTTTCTTAATTTTCTTTGGAATATTAAAAGAACGTAGTTTCTGACGGCGCCTGATTCCGAGGCCCGGTGTGCCCGGAATTAATATCCGAAGTTTGGCTCGGGTACGTTCAGTAAACGAGCGAGCGGGAATTTCTATCTTTTGAACCGGTGCTCGGAATTGAAATCTGATTGCACCGATGAACTCACAACGCCGGTAATCGCTTAAGGGAACCTTTACCGTAGTTGCGTTTGTGCGGGAGAAGAGGTTAATTTTTTGGGGTTTTATTAAAAAAGTGAATAAAATTGTTAAATCAATTTTATTTCATGTTAAGTTGTTAACTTCTCCCATGGGAAGATGGTGGTGGGCCCACATCCATCCGACATCCCATGTGTGGATATTTGAAAGGGTGGGGCCCACACAAACCCCTCCCCACCTCTTCAAATTCCTTAACATTCCTAACCCCTCTAAACCCCCCATTTAAGTTTTGATAACTTAACACCTCCTTAATTTTATAACATCTTATGTTAATAACTTAAGTGAGTTAAATATGGGTTTTGAATTTTCAAACTCTTGAAATTCAAAACCTATATTGGGTTAATAAAATAAGTGGGAGTATTATTTTATTTTGGGGTTAGTTGTTCTTGTGGTGGAGACTTGGGAGAGAAAAGGTTAAGTCTTCTTCTTCTTCAACATCGACAAAGAACGCGAAGAACACCTCTAACGAAGAACATCTCCACCGAAGAACGCGAGGTCTTCTTCCAACGACGTTTCCCCTTCGAACACACCTCAACGACAGCAGAGTCGACGTTCTTTCCCCGCGATGCCTGACCTCCGCGACGCTCGTCTTCCGCGGGTTGTTGACGTGCACTGTATCTGAATCGAGGTAGGGGTTTATTTATTTAATTGTTCGTGAATACAATCTGGGTAATAATCGTGGATTAAAACCCTTTTTGTTATTGAATAACGCGAGGGGGTCGGACCGCACAAACACGGTCGCCCCTCCTCCTTTGTTTTTCGTGATGGTATCTTGAGGATGATACGAGAAAACGTGGTGTCGTTGCACCACAAGATTTATTGCGGAAGATACATGCGGCGCCGTCGCGCCGCGCCGTGGAAAGAAATACAAGAACGCGATGCCGTCGCGTCACGTCGAAGAAAGTCAAAGGCGTCGCGGCCGGAGCGGGGCCGCGGCGGAGGGAAGCGATGCCGTCGCATCGCACCGAATGGCATAGGCCACGGCCGGTTCCGGGCCGTGGCGGAGCAAGATGACCGGCGGCCGGCACCGGGCCGCCGGTGTCGGCGAAGGAAGGACCGGTCGTCGCCGGTCCTTGGTGGCGAAACCGGCCGGCCAGTGCGGGCCGGCCGGGCAGTGGAGACCGGGGGAATTAATTCCCACGGTCGGGTCTTCAAGCGGCCCCAATTAAGGGGCCGCGGTTTCACAAAGGGGGGGGGGCTTTGCCCCCCGCGTGTGGCACCCGAACGACGCGCTGGCCGCACCGCCGGCCGGGTCGCGCCGCCGGCCGGGCCGAGTCCATCCGGACCGGGTCGGGTCGACCCGGTTCGGGTCGGACCAGGGGGGGTCGGGCCGGGTCGGCCCGGGCCCAGACCCCCCAGTTTCGGACCACTTTTGGTCAAATGCCCGTATCTTGGGCTACGAGCCTCCAAACGACTCGCCGTCAGCGGCAACGCGATCCTTGGATCCAGACGGTCGGTTCGGTATACTATACTCAAGGTACATCTTCCTTTTCGGGAGGCTACGTGGTTAAAACTCCATAGTTAAGCGTGCTTGGCCTAGAGTAGTGATCAGGATGGGTGACCTCCTTGGAAGTTTCTCAGGGTGGGTGTGAGACGGAAAAGCCAATAACTTCTAGACCAGGCGTCCGATTGACGCGTCGTCTATTGCGTTGCGTTACTATTGATGATACGGAACTTTTGGAAACCTCCGCCCATGTTTTGGATGCAGATGGATAGTGGCCGGGTTGGATCGCACCGAAATCCAACGGGGCCCCTCGAACGGAAAAGCTGATATCTTTCTGACAGAACGTCCATTGACGAACCGTCAGTGGCATTGGTGATCGCGCTGAGAAACGGTCCCTATCAGTTTACCCTATGAGAGTTTGAGGTACAGTTGAGATACGGCCGGGTTTGGTTCGCTCACAAAACCAACCGGGCCCCTGGGATGAAAAGGATAATAACTCACAGACCGTGCGTCCGATTGACGCGCCGTCTGTTGCGTTGAGACCCCTATGACGTGGCGGTCCTTTGAGATACTTCTTCGTGGGACTTTGAGATACTTGGTGTATCGACCTGTAGCTCGTGGAGCGGACCCTCCCAGTGACGAGCGTGCGGAGTACGGAGACCGTGTAGCTGGCTGAGACACGACGACTGCTGATCGAACGACTCAGTGTGTTATAGAGGTGCGCTTGGTTTTAGCGGCACATGGGAGCGCTTGGTTGTAGCGGCAGACCCACGACAGAGGTGCGCTTGGTTGTAGCGGCACATGGGAGCAGTTGGTTGTAGCGGCAGACCCACGACAGAGGTGCGCTTGGTTGTAGCGGCACATGGGAGCGCTTGGTTGTAGCGGCAGACCCACGACAGAGGTGCGCTTGGTTGTAGCGGCACATGGGAGCGCTTGGTTGTAGCGGCAGACCCACGACAGAGGTGCGCTTGGTTGTAGCGTCACATGGGAGCGCTTGGTTGTAGCAGCTGGCCCAGAGTACTCGATGGGTGGAGTTCTTCAGCAGTCTTAGGTTAGTGAGCAGTACCTCGGAGTCGTGACAGGACCACTGTACACTCCAGAGACGGAGCTCTTCAGCAGTTACGGTTTTGATAATGAAAATCCTGGTTGAGCTGAGACTTTTGACCTTGTATTTACCTCATGATTGAGATGGGTCACTTGCTAACTTAGGTATATGTATGGGCATATACCCGGGTAGTGGTTATCCATTGATTTCACAATCCTTGTGTTTCCTCGTGATTGAGATGGGTTACTTGATAACATAGGTATATGTATGGGAAAATACCTAGGTAGAGGTTATCTGTTGAGATATTCATTGTGGTTATCCTTGTTGGTTTAGTGAGACCTTGAAGGTCTCGGGGTCCCTACTAAGTATCGCTATACTCACCCCTGCACGGGCTATGCCCGCACCTCGTTGTGTTGGTTGCAGACGACGGGCAGTGCTGACAGAGGCCGAGTGTTCGAGGACTGGACGATACCTAGAGGTGGACTATACGACGAGATGGTACCTGGAGGAGGACCTCACGATGAGACGGTACCTAGAGGTGGACGTGACGACGAGGCGGTACCCGAAGGTAGACCACTGGGCGGACATACTCGGAGCGGACGGCGGGACCCGAGGAGCAGAGGAGCTATCTGTACCCACCCTTCAGGTGGGATTTCCAGTGGAAAGCTCGGCGTAGCAGCTTTACTTTTCAGTTGTTGTTTTCCCTTCGAGTTGTACTTTACAGTTGGGCTTGTATTTCCGGCCCCTTTTTACTTTCCGCACTTACTGTTGTACTCAGTTTTTACATAGTGTTTACTTCCTCCGCTTGTACTCTGTGTGATTGTTTACTTTACAAAGGCAATGCCTTCCCTTTTTACCGGGATTTACGCCTTGGTGCTAGTCGCCAGCCCATGGCCTATGGAAGGCGGGCTTGGGGTAGTCACGGCACGGGCCCTGAGGACGGGTCATGGCAAATTGGTATCAGAGGAGTTCGGTTCTACCGCAGAACTTATAACTCTGATGTTTCTTTCTGTGAAGCAATAGTGTTGAGAGTACCGAGTGTGGTTTTCAGTTCAGGGAGTCCAGTGTTGGTGCGGGCGGCCGACGTATCCATACACCAGGACCCTGACAACTGATTTCTGACTTTGTGCACGAAAACACTAATTGCATGTGTGTTTTCAAAGGTTTTCCCTTAAAACAGCTCAAACCAGGTCAGCTCACCAGGTATAAACGTTTGACCGTGTCACGATGTTTCTTTCAGAATGCCTTTTCACGGACGACTAGCTAGAGCCCCGAGAGTGGAACGTACTGACAGCCCGCCGAGCGAAGAGGCCTCAGTACAGGGCCCTATCCCAGTTGAGGCACCAGCGGAGGCACCAGCGGTACTGCTACTCGTTGGGCCACCGATGCCACCAGCCCCAGTAGTAGGCGATGCACGACGCTTGAGCGCGCTGCACGAGTTCCAGCGCCAGAGGCCACCCAGGTTCCGGGGAGAGACGGACCCGCAGGCGGCTGAGGTTTGGCTGGAGGCTGTGGTGAGAGTCTTCAGGCTAATGGGGACGCCGGCAGACTTCATGGTGATCTTTGCTACCAGCCTCCTTCAGGCAGCAGCAGGCAGGTGGTGGAGCCACTTGTTCCAGTTTTGCGATGAGATGAACTTCGCATGGGAAGACTTCGAGACCTTCTTCCGGGTGGAGTTTGTGCCAGTATCTCTACACCCCGAGCGTGTACAATAGATTCTGCCTTTGTCGCGTGCTTTTCGATCAGTATCCGAGTCATCTGTGGGCAGTAGACAGATGATGCAGAGGTCCAGGAGGACCGGACTAGCAGTTGGACGATCTCGGGTTTTAGGACCGGTGGTGCGGGGCACCCGAGGTGGGGTCAGAGCCAGGCGTCCCAGAAATGGACAATGTTACTCCTGCGGCGGAAAGTGTCACCTGGCACGTGACTGTCCGACTCCTCGTACGATTGATCAGCGGGTTTGGAGGAGCCACCGAGACAGAAGTAGCGGTGAGTTCTTGAGTAACAGCCGAGAAGTGGATAAGGCAGTAGAGCTCTGAGAGCAGTTGGGCAGGAGAGGAACTAGTGGATACGTCCTTTATACTTCTAGTTCCATGTTGCTTTGTATTCGTGTCTTTGTACTATGAGATGAAATAATAAAAAGACACTTATCTTTGTTGCTTTCCTATCCTTTTGTTTGGTTGATACTGAGTGGTCCCGGTTAAACTGTTGACTTGACCCTCACTTTCGAGATTTCTACTGGAGGGGACCCAGTGACCTCACACTGATGCCGAAAGTGTGACTCGACCCTTGGAGGCGAGAGTGACAGTTGGATCTCTTAGTAGATACGTCGAGGCCTTACGACGTCATCCATGGAATGAATGCATCATTCATGTCAGGATTGACTGTATTAGGCAACGAATGTGGTTCATCTAGGGGATGAGACCGGGTTTCTCTTATCAGCAAAGAAGAAATCATAGCAGCTCTTGTGAGACTAAAGGAGGTCCAGGACATCCAAGAGAGGATGAAGACTGCTTAGTGCAGTAAAAAACAGGAAACCGGTGCCAGTCATAGAGACTGAGGCGTGTTAAGAAGAGGAAGATTAAAGGAGAGATGAGTCTACGAAGCAGTAGACGTGGAGGCAGATCTAGGATAGCAGCATGAGGTGGTGTACATCCTAACATGGTACAACCACCCGCCTTAGTTATTCCTGCCAGGCTCAGGGAGCTGGAGGGCGGAGGAAGAGTGCGCCTGCATGCGGTCAAGGAGTGTGACCCAATGGCTCTAGAAATGATTCAAGGGATAGTCTGTGTCCACTACTAGATGTTTTAGTAACGGACATCGATGTGAATCATTTCTTACTTTCACAAATCTTGTTCCAGACCTAGAGTTTCTGGTAAGCCGTGGACTTGACCCTCACGTCTGGAGATACCTTGGTCGGAGACTTGATAATCACACTTACGCCAACAGTGTGGTCAGACCCTCGAGGCGAGAGTTTCGGTTGGAATCTCTTGGTGACATCGTCGAGGCCTTACGACGTTAGTTTGAGTATGGAATGGGAAATAACTGTTCATACTCAAATTGACGGTTTTAGGCAAACATCGGGATGGGTTTTCCTTGGTCGGTGAAAAGGAAACCCCAGGCAGCACGGGATAAACTCTTTCACGGGAGGGTGCGACCGATCACTCTTGAATCGGCCAACCTCACCCTCGTGGAAGCAGTCGTTTGAGTTCCAGTTCTAATAGGAATTGGAAACATCTAGACTTTGAGGATGGCGACCACGTTCTTATACGGGTCTCACCTCGACAAGGTTTACGGAGATGTGGCCAAGGCGGAAAGTTATCTCTAGGGTTCATCGGACCTTCTTAGGTCCCCATCTGGGTAGGCGGGGTGATTTACCGCTTGACCAATTCACCGCAGTTGCACCAGGTGCACGATGACTTCCACGTATCTCAACTGAGGAGATACGTGCTCGACCCTGCACATATCATCGACCATTAGGAGCTGGACGATGGCGATGGAGAGTCTTTCACGGAGGTTCCAGTGGGGATCGAGGATCGACAGGAGCAGATCCTACGAGGACGATCGATTCCTCGGGTGCACTTTCTTTGGCAGTACGGAACCTCCAGATAAGCACATGGGAGCGGAAGGCTCAGATACGTGCTCTGTACCGCTTTTGTGACCCTAGTTTGTATTGAAGCTTTACGGGGACGTAAAGCCCTGAGGTGGGAGTAATGTAAAGACCCGGAAATTTCAAGGAATTTTTTTCTTAATTTTCTTTGGAATTTTACAAGAACACAGTTTCTGACGGCGCCTGATTCCGAGGCCCGGTGTGCCCGGAATTAATTTCCGAAGTTTGGCTCGGGTACGTTCAGTAAACGAGCGAGCGGGAATTTCTATCTTTTGAACCGGTGCTCGGAATTGAAATCTGATTGCACCGATGAACTCGCAACGCCGGTAATCGCTTAAGGGAACCTTTACCGTAGTTGCGTTTGTGCGGGAGAAGAGGTTAATTTTTTGGGGTTTTATTAAAAAAGTGAATAAAATTGTTAAATCAATTTTATTTCATGTTAAGTTGTTAACTTCTCCCATGGGAAGATGGTGGTGGGCCCACATCCATCCAACATCCCATGTGTGGATATTTGAAAGGGTGGGGCCCACACAAACCCTCCCCACCTCTTCAAATTCCTTAACATTCCTAACCCCTCTAAACCCCCCATTTAAGTTTTGATAACTTAACACCTCCTTAATTTTATAACATCTTATGTTAATAACTTAAGTGAGTTAAATATGGGTTTTGAATTTTCAAACTCTTGAAATTCAAAACCTATATTGGGTTAATAAAATAAGTGGGAGGATTATTTTATTTTGGGGTTAGTTGTTCTTGTGGTGGAGACTTGGGAGAGAAAAGGTTAAGTCTTCTTCTTCTTCAACATCGACGAAGAACGCGAAGAACACCTCTAACGAAGAACATCTCCACCGAAGAACGCGACGTCTTCTTCCAACGACGTTTCCCCTTCGAACGCACCTCGACGACAACGGAGTCGACGTTCTTTCCTCGTGATGCCCGCCCTCCGCGACGCTCGTCTTCCGCGGGTTGTTGACGTGCACCGTATCTGAATCGAGGTAGAGGTTTATTTATTTAATTGTTCGTGAATACAATCTTGGTAATAATCGTGGATTAAAACCCTTTTTGTTATTGAATAACGCGAGGGGGTCGGACCGCACAAACACGGTCACCCCTCCTCCTTTGTTTTTCGTGATGGTATCTTGAGGATGATATGAGAAAACGTGGTGTCGTTGCACCACAAGATTTATTGCGGAAGATACGTACGGCGCCGTCGCGCCGCGCCGTGGAACGAAATCCAAGAACGCGATGCCGTCGCGTCACGTCGAAGAAAGTCAAAGGCGTCGCGGCCGGAGCGGGGCCGCGGTGGAGGGAAGCGATGCCGTCGCATCGCTCCGAATGGCATAGGCCGCGGCCGGTTCCGGGCCGTGGCAGAGCAAGATGACCGGCGGCCGGCACCGGGCCGCCGGTGTCGGCGAAGGAAGGACCGGTCATCACCGGTCCTTGGTGGCGAAACCGGCCGGCCAGTGCGGGCCGGCCAGGCAGTGGAGACCGGGGGAATTAATTCCCACGGTCGGGTCTTCAAGCGGCCCCAATTAAGGGGCCGCGGTTTCACAAGGGGGGGGGGGGGCTTTGCCCCCCGCGCGCGGCACCCGAACGACGCGCTGGCCGCACCGCCGGCCGGGTCGCGCCGCCGGCCGGGCCGGGTCCAGCCGGACCGGGTCGGGTCGACCCGGTTCGGGCCGACCCGGTTCGGGTCGTACCAGGGGGATCGGGCCGGGTCGGCCCGGGCCCAGACCCCCAGTTTCGGACCACTTTTGGTCAAATGCCCGTATCTTGGGCTACGGGCCTCCAAACGACTCGCCGTCAGCGGCAACGCGATCCTTGGATCAAGATGGTCGTTTCGGTATACTATACTCAAGGTAAATCTTCCTTTTCGGGAGGCTACGTGGTTAAAACTCCATAGTTAAGCGTGCTTGGCCTAGAGTAGTGATCAGGATGGGTGACCTCCTGGGAAGTTTCTCAGGGTGGGTGTGAGACGGAAAAGCCAATAACTTCCAGACCAGGCGTCTGATTGACGCGTCGTCTATTGCGTTGCGTTCCTATTGACGATACGGAACTTTTGGCAACCTCCGCCAAAGTTTTGGATGTAGATGGATAGTGGCCGGGTTGGATCGCACCGAAATCCAACCGGGCCCCTGGAACGGAAAAGCTGATATCTTTCTGACAGAACGTCCGTTGACGAACCGTCAGCAGCATTGGTGATCGCGCTGAGAAACGGTCCCTATGAGTTTACCCTATGAGAGTTCGGGGTACAATTGAGATACGGCCGGGTTTGGTTCGCTCACGAAACCAACCGGGCCCCTGGGACGAAAAGGCAAATAACTCACAGACCGGGCATCCGATTGACGCGCCATCTATTGCGTTGAGACCCCTATGACATGGCGGTCCTTTGAGATACTTCTTCGTGGGACTTTGAGATACTTGGAGTATCGACCTGTAGCTTGTGGAGCGGACCCTCCCAGTGACGGGCGTGCGGAGTACGGAGACCGTGTAGCTGGCTGAGACCCGACGACTGCTGATCGAACGACTCGGTGTGTTATAGAGGTGCGCTTGGTTGTAGCGGCACATGGGAGCGCTTGGTTGTAGCGGCAGACCCACGACAGAGGTGCTCTTGGTTGTAGCGGCACATGGGAGCGCTTGGTTGTAGCGGCAGACCCACGACAGAGGTGCGCTTGGTTGTAGCGGCACATGGGAGCGCTTGGTTGTAGCGGCAGACCCACGACAGATGTGTGCTTGGTTGTAGCGGCACATGGGAGCGCTTGGTTGTAGCGGCAGACCCACGACAGAGGTGCGCTTGGTTGTAGCGGCACATGGGAGCGCTTGGTTGTAGCAGCTGGCCCAGAGTACTCGATGGGTGGAGTTCTTCAGTAGTCTTAGGTTAGTGAGCAGTACCTCGGAGTCGTGACAGGACCACTGTACACTCCACAGACGGAGCTCTTCAGCAGTTACGGTTTCGATAATGAAAATCCTGGTTGAGCTGAGACTTTTGACCTTGTGTTTACCTCATGATTGAGATGGGTCACTTGCTAACATAGGTATATGTATGGGCATATACCCGGGTAGTGGTTATCCATTGATTTCACAATCCTTGTGTTTCCTCATGATTGAGATGGGTTACTTGATAACTTATGTATATGTATGGTCAAATACCTAAGTAGAGGTTATCTGTTGAGATCTTCTTTGTGGTTATCCTTGTTGGTTTAGTGAGACCTTGAAGGTCTCGGGGTCCCTACTGAGTATCGCTATACTCACCCCTGCACGGGCTATACCCGCACCTCGTTGTGTTGGTTGCAGACGACGGGCAGTGCTGATAGAGGCCGAGTGTTCGAGGACTGGATAGTACCTGGAGGTGGACTATACGACGAGATGGTACCTGGAGGAGGACCTCACGAAGAGACAGTACCCAGAGGTGGACGTGACGACGAGGCGGTACCCGAAGGTGGACCACTGTGCGGACATACTCGGAGCGGACGGCGGGACCCGAGGAGCAGATGAGCTATCTGTACCCACCCTTCAGGTGGGATATCCAGTGGACAGCTCGGCGTATCAGCTTTACTTTTCAGTTGTTGTTTTCCCTTCGAGTTGTACTTTACAGTTGGGCTTGTATTTCCGGCTCCTTTTTACTTTCCGCACTTACTGTTGTACTCAGTTTTTACTTAGTGTTTACTTCCTCCGCTTGTACTATGTGTGATTGTTTACTTTACAAAGGCAATGCCTTCCCTTTTTACCGGGATTTACGCCTTGGTGCTAGTCGCCAGCCCCTAGCCTATGGAAGGCGGGATTGGGGTAGTCACGGCACGGGCCCCGAGGACGGGTCGTGACAATTGTGATCCGAGATTTCTCAGGGTTCTTCCTCGGGTGGCACCAACCCATCCTCTTACCTCGAGATGTCTCTTTAGGGTTGGGTATATATTTTACATGAGTATGAAATCCTCTTTGATGATTCAGAGTGTGAGGGGGACCTGAGAATATGTCGAATGGAACATTGGGAGGACCTCTATGGTTAGGAATTCTAGAATAGTGAGGGCCTCTGCTTGTGTTGGTGACTATGAGAGGAGGACCTTCTGGTTGATAACCTGAAATATGGGGAGAACCTGCATACTTGAGACCATAGGAATGAGGAGGAACTTTGTGATGGGGGTCAAAAATATTTGGAGGACCTCCTCCTAGACCATCAATGGTAGTATAGGGAGGACCTACTTGCTGAACATGGGAGTGTAGAGGACCTCCACTCTAGTTGGAGATGGTATGGGGTGGGCCCCCATTCTGAATTTCCTCATCATGGGTTGGTTTACGATGGATGTTTCTTGCAACAACAACCAGAAAATCAACCCAACAAGACTAGGGGCGGTTGAGATCTCAATCCCGATCGAACTTAGTGTGGCCCTAGATCTGGTGTAACAGGAAGCGGATAACACACGTCAATGGTGGATCGGTCCCCTGAAGCCATATAATATGATTCCCCCTTAAGGGAATCCTCCTAGGCTTATTCCTAACATGGATGTTGAGTCAACCATGATAGGACCAACTGTGCAGGTTTATATAACACCTACTCTTCAGTCTGTAGGACCAGTTGGTGGTGTTTTCATAATCTTATGAGATCGCTACATGGAGGTCACATGGTTGAATTCACAGCCCGGTGGACCTAGGAACCCCTTACATTGTCAGTGTAAGGGAGTGAGTCATAATATTTTTCTAGGGAGAGGCTCCTGAAAAGATTAAATGTCATAGTTGGTTGTAGAGGATCCCTATGAGGCCCTTGGGGGATGTGATATCAGTAAAGCGCAGAAGCCTCCTTATATTGATGTGTGATATCTATTTGTCGGGATTACCCACTCCCATTTCTATCATTGAACAAGAGTATAAATCCCCATCCTTAAAATAAATTCTGATGGTGAGATGGGCCATGGGAACCCTGTATCGATGGTTTTGGAAGTTTTTACAGAAGAGGTGAAGTCGTGTGGGATTTCCGAATGTGTATTTCCAATGCCCCTGCATTTATGGGAGGGAGGTGATTCGTTTCCTATAGTTGTAGCTTTGATATTACAAAGAATAAAGATTCATCCATCAATATAGATAGTAGGAAAGTGAAGCCTAGTTCCCCAACAACATTTAGTATTCCATGTATGGACAAAAAGATCTATGTAATGTCATAGATAAGGATTCCCACTGATTAACTCCCCCAAATCATGATGAATTTCACACCAAGACCACTATTTTCATAGTGGGACCTGGTGTCAAATAGATAGATATAGTGACATGCTAATCTGTTGATGTATAAAATGATACTAATCCAAATATTAAGGTAAATTATTTCACACCAGGTTCACCATTTCTGTCTTCTACACTTTTTCTAGGGCGGACTTCATCTGTGATGACATGAGGATAATTTCCCTACATTCCTACTTTCCAAAGGTGGGTGGAAGTTATCATTTTTTTCATATATGTTTTCTCCTTGATCGAAACAGGATGATGGTATTTTTGTTGCTCCTTCTGTGGATTCCTCCTTGGAATTTATCAGCTACTTTAGGTCTCTCTTAATGATTAAGATGTTGTTCGTGAAACTCTTTCTGATGCTATATCTTTGTTGACATCAGTTAATTACACTACTTATATCATGAAATTACCATGGGGGTCATGTCAGGGCACCAACCATCTATCATAAGAGTAGTATCATTAAGGCATCGTTGGCATGTCTAGACACTGAAACAGTAGTAAACCTGGGTTTTCTCTTATTATAGGTCTTCTTGAGGGCACAAAAGCCCAAGGAAACCCACATTGAATGTAGGGAATTATATTCCAGAGGAATTTCTCATACGTTTTCTTCAGCATACCTTGTTTAACATGGGGTATGTTGTGAGTTTAGCATCTAGAGAAGATGGATTAGACTGATCAGAACACTGATGGTAGTGGATAAAATGGCTACATCCCTAGGAGGGAGCACATATAAATTTTACTATATGGATGGATCATAATTCCCAATTAGGACAAACATAGGAAGGCATGTCCAAAAATGGAAAGGGTTTCACACTGCGAAGACTGATTTTGACACCATAAAGGGTGGAACATAGAGGATTATGGTTCCACACAAAGGCGAAACCACGACTTACCATTTTTTGGGATTGAAACTCATGGAGGCTTCCTAAGTACCCTGTGTAGAAGAATGAGATCAAACCCCACAAAGTTTGAATGGGTGGGGGATGGAATCATAGTGTACATAGAGGAAAATAAACTACGATCATGTTGGGGGTTATGCATGTTTATTGGCCCATACAGATGGCATAATTTTACCAGGATGTGGTGGCCTAAGTAAAATCTGGATGGACATGCATGAATATTAGAATGATAGAATGAATGGGGATGGAACCAAAAACTGGTGTGAATGTGAAGGTATTGGGCTCGAACCTTAAAGTGGTTTCCTACGTATACCAATGGTGTAAAATCAAATTCCACATAGTTATGGGATTGAGATATAAGTCACATGAGGAGGGGACTCATGATAATGGATGTGTACATGGGGACCCGAAGGAAATAGAACAAAAAAGTTAATGAATGATCTTCCTGAGGAAGAAAGACTTGATTGGAGACTAGGATTGTAGATGGGAGATGGTCTTGAGCCTTAGTGACGTTTCCTACAAAACATGATCAAAAATTGAAAAGATAAAAGTCCACATAGTTTAGGAATGGGGAACGGAATCAAGGAATACACAAAGGATTATAACCCAACGACATGTTGTGTCTTACATGTGGTTAGCAACCTATCACAAGGGGGGAACTCTTGATTGGAAGAGTAGGGGTTAATTATGAGGCATAAAAATGGTTATATTCCCAAGAACATGTCTGACACCACAAAGGGGAGGACCAATGATGTGGGTCCAAACAATGGTGACACTAAAGTTTACTAGTGTTTTGGGTTGAACCTTAGGGAGGATTCCTACGTACCCTATCTAGAATAGTTGGATAAAAACCCATATAGATCAAAATCATATTGTTTAAAATCATGTGAGATGAGGGGGGGAATATAGTTTAACAAAATGTGGGATGAGGGATAACTATCTTGATGTGTTCAAGACTGCTCGATATTGGGAATAAACCTCCATTTTTCTTCTAACATACCTTGATTGAAAAGGGGAATGGATCAAAGTTCACATAGTTCCGAAAAGGAGGAATGTGGATTACACACCAAGGTATCCCACAAAGGATTCCATGGTTGATGATTACTTTAATCCCTTTTGATTCATCCTCAGTGTGAGAAATAATAGGAAAGAAAACACTTGACTATTGTGTCATGAAGGGAGAATCTGCGTGGAGTGGAGCGGGGTTTATGCCTGGTTGGCAGACCATGAAATGAAGATTAGAACATACTCTAGGTGGGAATCATAAGGAGGATATACTGATGTATAAGGAGGATATGGCTTTCGTACAAGGTGAACCATATCAAGTTTCATTGGTGCTTATGTCGTGGTTGCCTAAGGTGTTCATAGAGACAAAATGCAGAGGGAGAGGAAGAGTGAGAGGGAACTGGTGCCCATACCCTTCTTGTTCCACTCAAACCTATTAGTCATGTAGTGTTCATACTTTAATATCACGAGTTGAGGATGTGGGTGCTGAATTTTTTAACATCATAAAGCTCATATAATGAGGATTCACTCCTCACCCGCATGACATACACAACTGGAGTGATTTAACCCTCAGTGAAGTGAAGGTACCAGTAATTACATTCGTTAATAGTGTTATAGACTGATCCATTTGGTGTTCCAAGTTATTGTGTCTATGTGACGAAGAAATATCCATCATCATTTCTAGGAAAATAAGTACCAGGCAGGGCAACAACACTTTATTCACTCATTGGGGAACTTTGAAATTACTTCGTACAATCCTGGAGAGCCGCACGGGAGAAGTGTGTGCAAGATAGGGGGTTTTCACGTAATAGGGGATAGTAAAATGTTCCATAGGGTAAGGAAGGAACATGGAGAACATAAGGAGGGGTGAACACAAGACTATATCATTGCACAAAAGATGAGTGGATATATGCAAGATGGAACCCAGAATGCAAGATTTGAATGTCACAAGGGAAAAATTACATGAAAGATTAATCCATTGCATGAAATTGACTTGGATTAAACATAAATTTTCAAGCGTCAATCTATTTTGGGAACATGAAAATGAGAATCCCTAGGAGACCTATCATGTATGATCCAATACCTTGAGGATATGACATTCACGAGGTCATGGAATGGGTCATCTTTCACACAAGGGAGTGACATTTCGTCTTACTGAATGGTACGCTAGACTGCAGGGGTACATTTCAATTTATATAAAAACACTTTAGCAGTGGTGATCAAAAATTCCTGCGTATATGGGTCATTTGATGTCGCTTTGGTAATGCAAGTTATTAAAATAAGTCACTCTTTTACTATATGAATTTATTTAATTCCATTGACTTGGGATAATTTTTGTAAGGAAGACATGGAAGAATACATTTGACATTGTATTGGGTGTAAAATTTAGTGTTTGTGAATTTCTCTACTATGCGCTGTCCTCAGATCATGAGTGTACCTCCCATGGTGTCTTAGGATTGTTCACCGATCCACAATATACCATCGGTTTTCTCAAAAATTCCCTTTTACAGTCTTAACCAAAATTCAGTTCCAACATTACTTAATTCTGGACCTTATTCAAATTTAATTCCTTTTATATTTTTTCCCTTAATCCTTTATTAAAAATATATTAATTAGTTTTAGTTAATTTCACAAATGAAATAATGAATGTTTATTGGTCTGTCTTAGTTAAATATCACGATAACAAGTCAATTGATTAAAAGTTGTTTTAGGTTCCTAATTTTTAAATTTTTAAATATTTAATAATTATTATTTTCCAATAAATTATTTTTTTTATTTTTTTATTAAGTGGAAGCAATGAAAGAAGTTTTTGAAAATAAAAAACATGCGCAACTAGTTTCGGCGTGTTTAATGATCGAAATGTTAGATATTAATAAATATTTAAAATGTTAAAAAACTATTAATGAATCATTAAAACAAATTAAATTTATTTTTATTACATCATATTACAAAATAGAAAAATAATTAATCATTCATTTTATAAAAATTATAACATTGTTCACATAGGTTATAAAACCATCCCAAAAGGTAACATTTTTTAATATTTTAATGAGTAAGATAATATAATTCCACAACGATAGAATGAAATATTTGGAAGAGTAAACATGCTATAATTGTCATATATCCTTAGTAAATTTATTTAAATAACCTTCCAATATTTTTCTTGATGATAATAAAATATGTCATTTTCGGAGGTGGTAGTTTGTCGTTGGCACAATTAATGATCCTATTTCTCTAAGAATGGATGTGATGATTGTATATGAAAAAGTTTAATTTTTCAATTTTATTTTTACATATATGAAAATATTATTAATAAATTCCATATTTTATATTGTGATTTATAGGTGGGGTTGAAAATTGAATAACATCACTTCATTGTGGTAGCAATCTGCATGTACACATGATAGATGTTAACTTCTTTACTTAGTGGATCGAAATGACTGAATTTTTGTTTCAAAATTAATATAATTAAAACTAATTATTTTGATTATACATATTTGATTATATTAATAAGGTTATAGAATGTTTGGATAATATAAATTAATAAGGAATCACAATGAATAAGTGGATACTCGCTTTGATGGTATGAATATTGACTAGCAATTATCCTTTTATATAATTATATTATTATAACTAATAGTGACAAGAGGACTCTAGAAGTTAGAGATAATTATATTAGGATTTTTTTTTGGTTTTTTAAGGGAAATTCTTAGGGAATTAAATTCTTTAATTGGTGTAAGTGTTAGTTTTTTATAAGTGAATAGAAGGGTAGATTCGGAAGATACCCTTAAATTTTCAATAATGTAATGTTACTATTAAAGGGTAAATTGATTAAATATGGAAACAATATAGGGAAAAATGGTTGTGGGATGAAAATTAACTCTACCACCCTTTTGAAAAATTTAGTTCGACATGTTTTGGACATTTCTCTTTAGTAAAATCCCTTTTACCATTTTAACATTTACTGTGTAACTATTTTTTAACCTTATTAATTAACATTAATGACCAATGTTAAAATTGAAATTATTACCAAATTTTAAAGTTATTATTTAAATATTTAAAAAATTATATTGTTTAAAATTTCTATGGGTGTAAAAATTAATTTTTAATATAAATACATATAAGCACATAAAAATAGTTTTTTGACAGAATATGTTTTTAATTTTAAAAGTGTGGTATAAGGAAAAATTATAATTAATACTGATTTCCATGGAATATATTTGTTTATTGAAAAAGAATTAAATTTATGAGTATATAATAGAAATATAAAAGAAAACATCACCTTGAAAATACTTTATTTAGTTAAAATGCAGATAATTTTTTTATGAAACAAATATTTTAATTTTTTTCTAAAAAATACAGGACATAAGATTCATATGTTCAAATAATATTTCATTAAATAAATATTTTATCCCATATAATGTTTTTAAAACTTCTATGATACACTTATTGTAACTACCCAACCCTAGAATCTTGGATCATGTGTATTATTTTATTGCATTAGCATGTTTACAAGGAAACAAATCCCGAAGTATCATACAGTTTAATAGCCTTTGAAAGCTAGATTATATATATAATACCTATAATGCAATGGAAAATAAAATAAAATACATTACATAATATAATGTAATAAAATCTGTCCTTGAATGATTATAAAATTAGTTATTATTCATAAACTATGAAAAAGAAACATAATAATGGTGAGATCAGATTCTCAGTAAGGGTAAGTACAATGGAAGAAATATTAAATAAACTAATATTGAATGTTAAATAACTAATCACACATTCCATTTAAATAACTAGATAAGTCATAAATAATATGGAAATAAAAATATTTAAAATAATGTCTATTTTATCAATAATAATAATTAAGTATATCCATATATATGTCATCAAAAAATCTCATGGAAAAATAATATATGAGTATAAATGACGGTGATGATTAATTATTGGATTTCATGTTTCCTAGGAACAAGGAAGCCTTACATTCAAGACCTTTAATACGAATGTTTAGAATATCGAGTAAAAACCCATATATTTTGGACAAATATTTCAACTCATGAGACTTCTGATGCATCGTGGGGTTATCTATAATAGGGCCCCACCCATGTCATACATGTCTAATGAATTCATCATATCAAATAATCGATTAGAATAATAATAAATTGGCCTTATAAAATATCTATATTGAATAAATAATCAATAATTCCTTAGTAGAGGCTATGTAAAAACATTTGTTATTATTGTTTGAAATATCGAAATACAATTGAAATATCATTAAATCATTTTTGAGGAAAATATTCTTTATACATTCCGAAGGTCCACATATCACATTGAAACATTTTAATAATAATCAAAATGGTGTAATAAAATTAAAGAAACATATAATATCATGATAATAAGGATATTCATGATATAACATGTCAAATGGAACTATATACACCATATTAAAGTGAAATGATGTATCACCCAAATTATGTCTCAATGATATGTAAATTGAGACAAATTCCCTTACCTTGTGTTTGCCCTTGGGTGATTGTCCTTAAAACTCATGTATAATGGTTTTAATAGTGAAAATAACATATTATAGATTCATATTAATATTTATGTTATAATATATTATCATTTTATAATATCTTATTACTTGTTTTTTATCATTCTTTTTTTATTTTCACTATTTCAGGTATTTTCCTAGTTTCATGAGTAAGTTTTGAATTTTTATTTGTTGTTGCAATTAATTTGATCATGGATTAATCATATAAATAATTTAAAACCATATATTTTGTCATTATATATGTCTTCTTAATAATCCATAAAATTTGGAAATAAAAAATGAAATGCTCTATTGATGGCAATGATAGATCGTATGTACCCTTGAATGCTACTTTCGTTTCATTGTTGTATTAAAATAATGAAAAGTAAATTATATATATTTTAATTATATTATAATATATATCACATATATTAATTAAAACCATCCTATATATGCTTCTTGTATTTTTTGAACGAATCATGTCGCATTCATGAGGCGGTAGTCCACACATCCACAAACGAAGTTATCATTTATCCACAATATAGAAAATATGAAGATATGTTTAATATATAATTTCAAGAATATGAAATATTTTATAATGTATATATTAAAATATTATTTAACCCTAGAAATATTATTAATACCATCTACAATGGTAGTAATAGAAAAAAAACATTATCAACAGAAGTGACTAACCTGCATAACATGGACAATAATTTCATTTATTTGAATAAGCGGAGATGAGAGGTGATATGAATATAATATATTATAGTAGAAAAATAATAATCATTTATATAAATAATCCCAGCTATATCAAAAATTTATGGATGAATTAGATGAGGATAAAGTATAAAGGCAAAAAGAAATTAAGAGATATACTTTGGGAAAATTTCATCGTGAATGTCACCTCTTTGTAAAACCCTTGAGGACATTATATTTTTTATTAAACTAAGAAAATAGTAAAATTGATGTTGGTAGCATGATTAGGAAATGATGGTCAGATATTTGGGGAGAAAATAGGACTTCGAGTCGAAAAGGGGTGTCGGGGAGTGGTATTTATACTTGAGGAGGGGATGGTTTTAAGTGATTAAATATTAATTATTTTATAATTAAAGCCAACCACATTGAGGTGGAATTAAATTCAAAAAATATGGATAGTAATTTATTTTTTAAATGATTTTTTGGTTAAATAAACACCTCAACCAACCATTAAATGTTTTAAATTTTATTTACGTCAATATTTTACATTTTAACTTTAACCCTTGTCACTATTTTTCCTATACAAGGGTAAATAATTTTTTTACCATGGTAACGTTTCTATTACTAAAAATAAAATTAAACATAAAAAATAATTTGAACCTTCTTATTTTAATTATGTAATCCATTTTAATTAATTAAATTCAGATAATTTGAAAAATTAAATTTAAAATTATTCTTATAAACGCCATGAAGAAGCGGATTTTTAAAGTGAAACGTTAAAACGTTTGAAATGTTGTATATATATAATTTCAAGGTGAAATGGATTTCAATGACCCAAATTTGTTTTTATTGATTTATAATTAAAATAAATATTATTTTTATCGTATTTAAAACATTTTTTATCTATATAATTAAATTATATGAAAACCCAAATTTGAACTAAAATGCAGTATTGTTCATTATCGATCAAAAATCAATTCATCTCAGAAAAATACCAAAAAATTATTTAATTTTGTTATTCTACAATTTAAAATTAGAAGTTAATTCTATTCAAATATATCATATAAAAGTGATGAAGTGTATATAAAATAGGTTCTCCATTAAAATGTAGTGAAACCGCTTTTATCAAAATATACATTTTTTATATGAAATATTGGATTAATTTGTATCTTGTGACTAAAATAATTTGGATGAATTTAAAAACATTTGATTAAATATATATAATATATAAATTTTATAATTTTGGAAGAACAATTCATTCTAACCAACTTAATGGCTAGTTTTAAAATATAAATATTTAATAGTATATGATTGTTTGTTTAAGCCTGATTTTGTGTGCAATGTATTATATCAATGAAATTAAATTTATTTAATAGGAGAAATGTCATAAAATATTGGTTTTTTTCATTCTATCCTCAAATAAATTACATCCTCACTATTCGATATTTCACTTTTAAAAATCAAAGGTTGAATCTTCAAATTATTTTTTTGGGAAACACACAATAGAAATAGGGTTAATCAAACATATTCTTAATAAGAGGGAAATTTATATGGGAATGTTACTAAAAAATTAGGATTTTGAAAAGGAAATATTTAGTGGAAAATGAAAATTAGGAGATATAAGAGAACTTAAACATTAATGTGCTTATGGATTGTGATAGAGAATGTGGTCATTATAATGTCTAAAATCACAAAACCATAAACCTGTGATGGGTTAAAAGACCATTAATTTCTCATTATGAAAAGAAATTAGAAAACGATTTTGTATCAATTTATTATAGATGAGGAATTAATTTAATACCTAACTAAAAACATAATAAAATATACTTAATAGATAAGTACAGATTCATCCTTTAATCAATTTCTATAAAAATATCATCTTTACCTCCAATGAATTATAAAATATTCCATTTATCTTAAATGTATAGGGTTACAAAATTGAACATTTAGTTTATATATAATACCAATTAAATTATGAAAACTATGTTTTACTAGAAAAGACTTCATGTAAGCTAGTGGTAAGTGATTCACCCTTGTTGCACATCGGTCGTGGGTTCAAGTCTCATAGCCTTTTCAGATGTGATGAGTTATCACCAAACCTACAATTTTTTCTTTTTCTAAAACTATATTATTATAAAAATCTAGATGTAAAATTTATATATATAACATTAAATAAATGTTATAACCACAAAAAATAATATCCAATGTTACACATAATCTTTTATAACATTAGGAATTATCCAGATTACATCATTCCAAATTAATAGTCCAAAAATGTATATAAATATCCAATATCAATCCTAACATCAGATTTTCCACAGAAATAATGTTTCTCTTACTGTCAAATTCAAAATATACGAATACCTTGATCATATTATAATATTAATGAAATATTTAATGTCCTTAAATAATACGTACTGGTGTATAATCTTTATATATCTTAGGATTCTAAAAATGAGATTATCATAACATAGTTATTGAATACTACATAAACACATTAGGGATTCTTATTCATATGTGGTACTAACATAATATTTACCATTTTACATTATATTTTTTGGGGGATATTATTTTGATACATTTTAAATTTACTTTAATAGTGTACCATCTAATTTCAGTTAAAATATAACATATTTACAGCTTCTTTCTTTCCCTTACAATAATGATCTTTTTGAACTTTCTCTCTATACTTATATCAAGCTCTCATTTATTTTAAGAAAGTACCAAAGTGAGTATTTCCACAATTATTATATTTCTGAAAATACTACTTTCCCTTATTCCATTTATCCATATTTTCCCAATTGTCTTCTTATTCTCATTCTTCCCTATGAATCGATAATACTTAGATTACTCTTTATATATCCCGTTATCACATGTTAATATGTCATCATTTGATGAGAATGCTTAAAAGACTATTTTTCTTTTAAATATTGGCTTAATACCATGAAATATATGATCCTTATTTCAAATAGGATTACGTGCATCAGAAAGGTTTACATTCCTTCTATTAGGCGCTATTTCTAAATAAATACATACACTAGGTTAGATAATATCAAAATGTATAATAAAAAATAGCAAAATACTTATCAAAAACTGAAAAAATTATGTTTTTATAGTATCAAAATAATAAAAAATGGTTTCTTATGGATGTTATTATATACTTTTCCTCAATCATTATATTATGTTTATGTTATGTAATCAATGTTATTTAAATCTATTTTTCATGGTTTCTTGTGTACTTTATTTGATACCAACCGTAATGCCCCACCCCAGAAAGTCGAATGTGGTGTAGTATTTTACTAAATTGGCATGTATACAAGGATGAAAATCTTGAAATATCATATAGTTTTGTAGTATTAGAACGCCATATTACATACATTATACCAATAATACATTTGGAAGAGAAAATAAAACATGATAAAAAATAAAATAAAACCAGCTATGTCCTTGAAATATTATTCAAATATTTCTTCTTCATAACATGGTAAAACGAAACATAATAAGTGTGAGATCAATTTATCAGAAAGGTTATGTACAAAAGAATAAATAATTAATAAATTAATATGGAAAGTTAAAGAAGTAACCACAATTTCCTTTTAAATAACTAGATTAGTCATAAAAATATTGAATGGTAAATAACTGAAACACAATCCATTTCATAAACACTAATAATGATATACATCCAATGATATTCTGATTCAAAATCTCATGGATAAAAAATAATTTATTCTAAATGAATTAGATGATTAATTAATGGATACCATGATTCCTAGGAACATGAAACCTTTACCATTGGGACCTTTCACAAGATGGTTTAACATATCAGGTAAAAACCCATAAATTTTGGCCAACTATTTCTTATCATGAGACTACACAAGCATCGAGGGGATACCTATAAACACGCCCCTCCCATGTCATATGTGTCCAAACCATTCCTCATATTGAATAATCAATTCAAATAATAATAAATATGCCTTGTCAAGTATCCATATTGATGAAATGAACAATAATTCCATTATTGAGGCTAAGTATCAGCAATTGTTGTTGATGTTTAAAAACTTGAAATACCATTGAAGGATAATTAAATCATTTTTGAGGAAAATAATATTTAAACATTTTAATGTGTTACATACCACTTTTAAACATTTGAATCATAATCAAAATGGTGGTATAAAAGTAAATAAACATATAATATCTTGAGAATAAGGACATTCAAGGTCTAATTTGTCAAATGTAAGTATATACACCACATAAAAGTGAAATTATGTATCACAACAACTAAGTCTCAATGTAATATAAATTAAGACAAAATCTATTACCTTGAATTTCCTCTTCGGTGATCATCATACTTATGCCCAGAAGAATAATTTTTTTTTTGTTTTTTCATGTGTTTAAGACACATGAATCTAGATCTTATACGTATATATAAATAGATTAAATAAGAAAATATGATCCGTGTATATAAAAATATAAATGAGGAATAGTGAAATAAAAATGACAAAAAAAGTGTGCATGAAAATATGCATATATGAATGCATGATATGTTTAAGTACCCAAAAATATACTTAAATATTTTACATGAAATATAAATTAAAAATAATCAGTGAGATAAGTTTATGAACCATGGATTAATTTCATTAAGTACATATGTTATAATATGGTTGATAATTCAAGAAATGGACTTTATGTTTTAACGAAAGATCATTCATTCATAAAATAATATTGGAAAGTGAGGTGTTATTCTGTTTCTTAAATATTTTCAACTAATACGAATATAGAACTGATAAAATTATCCTTGTTGATATCATGTATCAAAAATATTGAGAATCTAACACTGCCACACTATTTCATATCATTATGTATCGAAGAAAATAATGAGTTTTAACTACAATATACTTATTATTGTTGAGGTGATAACAACTGTAATAATGCTGATATGAGTTTATCTTTCAGTATTTTTATAATCATAATAGAGTTTTGTTATTATATCAAGATTGGAAAGAGGTGATTTACTATAGTATTTTTTCACTTAAGAAGAAGTAGAAAATGGAACTTCTAAAAACTATTACATATTATTGTGTTTCAAATATCATAGGTAGGAGTATATTGTAATGGTAAATTTATATTCAGTTTATTTTAATTTTGGTCCATCATAATTATATATTTATTCGTCCATAAATTATTAATTTTATTGTGACTTTATAAAGAAGAAGAATGTTCTGATTTATGTTTTATTTTTTGAATAAGTACGAAGTGTTTCTTTCCTAATATTGTCCATGTAACCAAGTGAATATGATGTTTTTTGAAGAACAATGAACCACTGTGACATCCAACAGAAGTATCATATGGTGTAAGGATTTCTTGGTGTTCCAATGTTCTTTAAATAACATGGAGATGACTATTTGTATATTCCCTATAAATATTTATCCAATAACTATAAAAAATACAATATCAATTGAATGTAGTGAAGCACAAGTAAGGGTTATTCCCTTGTTTTTATAACTAAAATTAAATGATTATTTTATAATGTTAGTATAGATTTATAATTTACATACCAGTCTAATGACTAGATACTCTCATTATGTAGTGAACCTTATAAACATCATATTATATTATTTACTTTATTCATATACATACATGTCAAATAAAGATTCTAACTAGCCAATGAGGTAAAAGGGATTGAATTTGTAAAAGGATGAAAAGTCCCCTATACTAATCTTATTGTTAAGATTGTCCCAAATTAGTCCTTTTATCGTTATAGGATGGATATTATTATTATCATATCAATTAACTAAATAAGAAATATAAAACACCATGTCAAAAATTCTACAAGGGGAATATGAATCCTCATGTCCAAAACCCAAATAAATAGTGTGGGAATTTATATTCAGCATCACATGTCAGGAAAGCATGAAGCATTATGTCCAATACTAGACTTAACCATGACTCAAAAACCATTAACCATAGTCATGTAAAAATAAAAATCCATCCTTAATGTAATGATTTAACAAAATCCAATGGATGGTTGTCAAAAATTTATGTGTTTTTAATAAAAAATAACCGAAAATTTATATATAGTTCATGTGATATAGTTGTACCATTCAATTTTATTCAATTTAATAAATCCATTTCAACTGAATTTTCAATCCAACCCCACAAAGAGGGTGGGTTGGTCACAATAGAATTTAAATGATAAGGATATTTCATGATGTGGTAGAACTAGTCAAAGGGGATATAATTTGATAAAGGAAAGGATGTATGAGATAAGTTATAACATAAATAACAAATTAATTAAGAATAATTAACATTTATTAGGAAATTCATGGAAATTATGGGGTTCTAAATCACAAAACATGATTTAAAAAAATTATATATAGGTATAAGTACTAAGAAACCTACTTTAAAGTGGTATACAAATCATTTTATGGTATCGAGTTTGTGTTATTGTTATAATAGAATAAAATCAATGAAATAGGAAAACACCCTAAAAATATGGTATATTAGCTCAACCTGTAATAAAATTAATGAGGGTGAGATAAATAATGATTTAAATAAAGATGAATGAGAGTCTTACCATTGGATATCTAGCATGATAGATGGTGTTAGATTCATATTTCAGATAAAGGAGGAGGTTCAATGCTTAGTTTTACATCCAAGGGATCCTTCAATGTGAGGGTGGGTGTTTCATGTTATCAAAGGAAGGGAAAATGGGAAAATAATAAAAACATTAAGGGGTAAAATAGAAATATCACACATTTTTATGGGGATTATGGTATGCATGCACAGTTGGACAAACCATGTAACAGCTGTGTGCCAACAACGTATGGGTTGTTACCCCACTCTCTTGGTCTACGAACAAGGATTGAAAAATCATACACAACTCATGTATCCCCTATTCATTTTTATGAAACACGCTCACATGTTTGTATGAAACAATGGTACTAATTTAAAAAATATCTAACTGTATTGTATGTATGCATGGTTTTTGATGGATGGTTAGCACTAACCATGCACTAACCATGCATCTCACTAGTTTCCTCCAAAACCAAAGCTCCAAGCTCTGAATAAGAACCATATACTATTGAATACTTCCTCATACTCCTTTTAAGTTTTATAAGAATCCAATTAAAGAGTTAAATTGAAATTTAATGGATCCGCACATATAAAATAAATAGGGATGATACAAAATACCCTCTATAAAAACACCCTTATACTAGTTTTCCTTATGATTGTAGTTGAGAATTGATTAAGAATAATTATAAACAGTAAAAAAATAAATAAGACCCTTTGTTCAAAGTAAAATCTTGTATATGGTTATAATGCCAAGGTACTTGAACTATAGGAACTGACCTTCCTCATAGATACTTTATGCTCCGATCAACAATACGAATTGGGTTCTCCAAGAAATAAGAATAAACTTCCAACTCGAAATCTTGTGGAAAAAAACAATGATATAGGTCATAATTAAATTTAAAAAGATGAGATACATAGAATATATCATTCATGGTCTGAAACCTCTATGTTAAAGAGAGAATATTGCCAACTATCTCAACTCTATCCATTATCTCATAAGTCCAATGGTAATAAAGAAATACCTGGCCCTATCTCAGAATCGATTTATGAGCTAACCAATGTAAAACCCAAAAAATACCCAACATACCACCTCAAATTCTAGAGGCCGATGACGGTGATCAGTATATGAATTCCACATTGCCTAAGCTATAACCATGTGCTTCCAGATAAGTTTTATCTATTCTGATGTATTTTAAACAAGATAAGGTCCCTATAGTGCTACCTCCCCTACCTCTAACCAGTAGAGAGGTGATTAGTAGTGCCTACCATATAAATATTTATATGGTGACATATGTATAGTCACATGAAAGCTATTATAATTAGAAAACTCAGTAACATGTTGGTGCTTCTACCATGATCCTCCAAAATCATGGACATGTTCTCTATTAATTTCCACTAACAAATGTATGGTATATTATGACATAAAATCATTATGAGGGAGATATGATGAATTCCAAATCACCTATAAACCTAGTGCCTTCAACATCACATACTAGAAATGTAAATTTAATTGACTGTCTCTTTTGGATATGATTGAATGGGGAACAACATGAAGGAATAAAATCAATAATATGTTATGCATCAGAAGTTCATCCACTAAAAGTTCTATCTAATATGTAAAAAATGAGTTTCCTTGGTCAAACTATTGATGATCACCCATATTGAATCACTTCCTAGAGGGGATCTTAGAAAACCTAGAAAACAATCAATGTCGTAATCATCCCATTTCCTCTTTGGAATGGAAAAAGTTTTTAAATGTCTATCTTTCCACTAGTGTTGTTCCATCACCTCTTGATGTGTGGAACACTCTGTATTAAAACCTGAAATATACCTCATTATAACCAACCACAAATACTATCCTCCTATATCATGACACGTCATGTAGAGTCTATAATATACATCCCATTTGGAGGCATAAACATTAACATCAACTATTTCTGTAATTTTGAAGGTACCTAGACACCCCCCCTTATTGTATAAATTCTCATTCTCCTGGATAACACAATAGGGTTGTGGGTCCTCACTTGAGACAGTCTCATGTAGTAGTAATCCCTCAAGATCATAATATTGTCTCCTCCTTAATCGATTCATTGGAGAACCTATTTATAATATTCTTGAATCTATAGAATCATGTTAGAGATTAAAGCCATAAACATCCACTCACTAAAGGTATCCTAAATGGCTTCTGTTTGAGTATTCTGACATAAACACTTAGCCACCACATTTCCCTTCCTTTGTATATAAGAGAGATCAAATTCAAATGATTTTTGGTATTAAACCCATATGGACTCTATGAGATTCAAGTCCTGTTGAGTGGAAATTTATTTGATACATTTATTGTCCATGTAAATAAAAAAATTGTTTTCCTAGTAAATAATGCCTCTAATAGAATAAGGCATAAACTATAACCACCATGTTGAGATCATGTTATGGGTAGTTATGCTCAAGATTCATCAATAATAAAGGATAATAAACCATTACTCCACCTCCTTACATTATAACATATCTCATCATAATGATTGATTCAACATGATAAACAATACATGTTCTACTAGGCTTCGGTAAAACTAGAATAATCACAAAGTGTGCCTTAATTTCAATTCCTAATAGGATTCCTCACAATCTTCAAAAAATAATAATTTAACAACCTTCTTGGTCAAACCTGTATGAGGTGTTGCAAAGTGCCAGAAGTCATAAATAAAGTGAATATAATATCTGGAAATCCCCAAAAAGCATCATATATCAAAGTCATTATTGGTCTAATCTTATGAAATCACACTACTCACCTTAGGCGGGACCCCTAAAAATCCAGACAATGTGATGATAATACCTATGGATTAGACCTTATCAATCTATAAATGAAATTTGGCGATATTGACCTTAATATGGTTCTCACTCACGATAGTCAATATCAAGGTGTTTTTCATGAGGGTGTGGAGTATATTAGGACATTAAGATGTTTTACATGATTAATACCACAACTAAATCTAGATATGGTTGGAGAGCCCAGTTAATCGAGGATATAAAAATTTTCAAAAAGGTTATGATACTAAACAGAATAACCAAATACTCATGTAGGTTATATCTACCACAAAAATAAGTATAAGGTATAAATGAAGGTATTACTCACACCTAATATAACTTGACAACAAATTGACCCTTATGAAGAACCATGGTTCTTAAAGCTTACTAACGAGGTTATATATTCAATGTAAAGGGCATCGATTCATAATCATTGTTTTAACCATGATTGTCCACAAAGATCCAAAGGGTCCCATCCGCCTTTCTCGAGAATAGCACAACTGAATCCCAATGAGAAGTTCTAGGGTGTGTGAACCCATTTTTTTATATATCCTCTAATTTCATTTTGAGTTCTTAAAACATGTTAGTATCTATCCTGTAAAGAGGAATACACACTGGTGATTCTCCAAGAACAAGATTAATAATGAATTATACCTCCCACTTGGGAGGTAGTCCAGATAATTCATCAGGGAAATCATCTCTAATACACTTCACTTCTAGAGGATGAGGCTAGAAATCTGGGTTGTAACTCCACCAAAACCATGATTCTCATGTACATATGCAGTTTTATGGACATCCCATTTCCCCTTATTAACATAGTTACCACCCTCAAGTGATGCGAAGGACACCCTCCCTCAATAACAATAAATATGGACTCAATAATAGATTAAAAATTCTATCCTTAGAATAATGTGAAAACCAATAATCTATATGATGAATAGGTTCTATAATTAACAAAAACTGACAATATCGAGGGGATAATCCTTGAATCAGTGTATATTCTCTGATCGTGCTCCCAATATAGTATCCAACGTCGTAACTCTATATATGTACTCAATTTCAAGTTCTAAAATTTCCAAAATAGTAGAAGAAGTAAAAAATATTAAGGATCTATGTCAAATAAGGAAGATACTAAATTAGAGGCTATGAATATTGTAGCATGTAATATATAGGGACTGAAACTCTTCCCCTATGGTACATATGATACTACATGAAGCTGTCCAGATCCATGACCATGTGCTACTACTTGAATATCTCGAGAAGACATAATCTATTTGAAATATATCTAATAAATATGGCTTCCATGACCACATCCACATCCTTATCCCAGTCATCCATTAGTAATTTTGATTTATACATGATTTGGAGCTTCTAACCACTCTCCAAAAAGTGGAGTCGATGCACACACATTATCACTAATCACTAGAGGAAAGTTCCTACAAAAATACTGAAGATGTCCTATTTTTCTAAAGGCTCAAGACTCAACTATGTCATTGTTCAATTGGCTGTTTCATGTGATCAAACTACCCACAATATTTAAATAACACATAACTATCATTGTGTGTCATTTTACTAGCACTAAAACCACAAATGTACTATAGTCAATGTTTCTGACCACTAGATAATCCACTTCCCTATCTCAGTTTTAGAAAACTCTATCTCACACCATCATCTCCCCTTATGTTCGACTCAGTAATAAGAGATTTTATTACTATCCCTGAATCAATATTCAACTAGAAACTAATTTACTATGATTTTATTACATACATGATTTCATTCCTAAATCGTCTCAACGTCATTAGGTCATCACTATTTTGAGTTGATGAAAAATAATGGAGATCAATGAAATGAGAATAATACTCTACAAAAGAAATATAATCATCATGGGAGTGAATAAATTCATTGGTCCATTAATATCTCAGTGTTTATGGGAAAATGTAATCATAAAAAGCCTTATTGAAATCCCTTAAGACAATGACATTATGGTTACTAGTTTGGGTGACAACATCCACTATTGCTTGAGAAAACCATGCATCATGTATGTTGAGAGCTTAAACCTCATATCTTAATGTGTCTCTAAGTGATCGAATGGTAAAAACATTAACTATAGATAGGGTTCAGTGGCCTTGGGGGCACCATCCCAAGAGAATATAGGTGATTGATGTTTCTATAATTCTCATGTGAAGTCTTCAATGGTAGGGACATGCCAAATTTCTCCCTACAAAGGTTCCGTAAATCATAGGAATCTGTCTCACAAATGGGAATTGGTTCCGAACTTAGGAATAACCATAGATATACCTATAGGTTCTAGAGTTGGACCTACCAATGTTAATATTGGTGGATCAGGACCCACCACCTCTAGAACATGGACATTTTCACGTTATTGGGGTAGGACTTAAGGCCGTTTTGGTGGTATACTTATAAAATTCCATACATACACATCATAGAAAAATTTTATAGAAACATCTCCATAAATAATGGAATCGGATAGAAAAAATTAATTCAAATACAAGATCAATACCTATATTCCCACTATTAAATCTGATTCTAGGAAATAAATAATTTTATAAGAAATACATGAAATACTCCAAAAAATAACTAATAACTAAAGTATATTCAAGTTCAACAATCTCATGTTTCATAATAGAGGTTTCAGTATATATGGTGTCAATTGGAAGATATAGTGTAAAACTCACTTTAAGATACAATTGACATAACTATTTAATGGCTACCATTTCATTTGTGAATTTAAATTAACAATGATTGTGTATATATATACACCTTGGTTTATTAATATGTGTCACTATTTCCAATATATTATAGTACATACCTTCAATCTTCAAACAACATCCATGTAATTGAAAACTATTAATCATCCAATCTATGTGATCATGGTCACATGTTTTAATATCTATAAACTGGCTAAATAAGGTTGCACCATCAAGATAGTAGGAAAAACACCATTTAGTTTTATGAAAACACTTACATTACTTAAATCCTCCCTTATCATACAAAAAGAATTAGCACGTGTATATATATAATAAAATTCACCCCCAACATCCATTGGTAATTCCAGAAATTATGTGAATGAGATACATATATATTGAATTTCATAATGCATGAAAATTGTATTTATATGTGCATATGATGATTCATGTTTAGTAAATCTATATTATAAAAAGACATGATTGAAATAGAATCTATAACTGTTATATTAAAAAAATATTTTTCACCCAATGTTGAAATAAATACAATTGTAAAACCTGAAATACAGAATATCATGTCATTTCCCTAGAAATTTGGATTTTCCATATATATGGGTTAACTACTCCTAGGAACAGGCTCATTTCCAAATTATGAAACATCCAATTATCGTATATATAAAAACAAAATAGTAATTTCAAAGGGATAGAAGCTCTGGATATCACTTTATTGAATCTGAGACTTGTTTCACTCATAACTAACTAAACCTGGTTATCCGCATAGCATCCAACACACTCCCCCCCCACACTAGTTATGAAGGAATCATACAGTATGTGGGGGGGGGAGACTATACCATCATGATTAGAATAGAGAACATCGGTAAATAATAAATATATCATAGGAAGTAATATAATGTAAATTTATTATACAATCGATGTAGAAATAAATAATCCAGATAAATAATCACCAATATCATATAAAAAAATTGACATGTCATGATGATATACAAAAATGAAAAAATACAAGGTGAGACAAAGAATTAGGCATATAACATAATGATATAAAAAATAATAAAAATACCAAAAGTTATCTTCAATTGAATTGTGATCATAAGATTCATATTCCCCTCCTTTACTCTAGCCTGGTAGAGAAAATAAAACATATATACCTAGGAATTTCCCTTTTTCCCAACTTGTATCCATTAGGAATATTTGGATACCAATCAGAAACCCTAATTGGTGTGAGATATAATCAGTAGGCCACCACCAATTATATCTTGTAAAATATATCTACTTCATATAAAATGGGTTGTGTATAGGTATAATAATGTAAACTACAATATTGTGACACCTTGAAAATTCTAAACGAGTAACTTTTATTCAATAGCATGTATGACATGCCACACAAAATGTAGAAAGGAATATGAACTCTGAAGACACTATTTTATATTTTATATTTAAAATAAATTTAATATATTATATATATTTCAATGAAAACAATATTGAGTTAGATTTCTTCACACACAATAATGACTTTCTTTGATAGCTTTCATTTCATACATGATAGAGTTTTACCGAACAAAAATGAATTATTAAAATAGTATTATTTAATATGAAATGATATAACATAGATGTTAAAATAGTGGTTATAAATTTTATTAACAAACATATGAAAAATAATGGATTATAAAAATATAAAATGGATTCATAGGTTACTAAATATTTAGAAATAAACATAAAAACCAACTCAATATAAATGGAATGCATTTATGCTCAAAAATGTTTTTTATCCCAATAAATAAAATTAAATACTACAAGTGAATGATATTAATGATATATATATATATATTATATTTAATATAATATTTTTATACTCCTCCAATAGGTATGATAAGTGTAATATTAGAAGAAACCCAATTTCATGCTTAAAAGCTGTATTTTACCAAAAAGGAATTTTTTCCCTTTTAATGGCACACCTATTTTAAAACTAAAATTTGATAATTTAATAAATTTTATGTTTAAAAATAAAATTTATTTTTTAAAATTTAAATTTCATAATATTATTAGGGCATGTTTTTGATACTTTTCTGTGATATTTCATTTTTTGGTTTAATAGTAAAAAATACAGAATTTTAATTGAAAAAGGATTTATTGTCTAATTTATTTATAAAGATAAACTATATTTTAAATTTGTTTTAAAGTAAAATTTGATCTATTTTACATAAATTAATCTAATTTAGGCTATTCTAATCAATTTTAAATTTAATATACAAATATATATATCCATTTCAAACATTTTATGATTTGTACTTTAAAACCCCGCTTTGTCATCCTGTCCGCGGGATTAATTTTAAATTAATTTATTCCACTTATATGATTGGAATTCGGTAGAAATGGATTTCATATTTTAAATTATAATGATTTATAATTTATTAATATATAAAATTAGATTTTAGTAAAAATATTTGTGGAAGTGATTAAAATTAATTACAATGCTTATGGTAAAATTACACATAACAAGGGTCTAAACCTAGATCTTAAGGAAAAAATGACATATAAAATTGTACAAATTCTATTTGAGGGAACTATTTTGACTATCTAATCACATGGATGGAATATTTTTCATTATTGGATCCAATTTACATAGAAAAAACATTGGTCAAATTCCCTCATTCAAACATTTAAAAGAATTCCAATCCTTATCCACTATAAAAAAGCACTCACCCCTCCCACTTATTCTAACCTATCAAGACATTTGAATCATCCAAAATCTAAATAAATAATATCCTAAACTCCCTCCCATAATCATAGAATCTGTGCTTCTGGTAGACAGAAAACCATGGATGTATGTTGGTATAATCCAAAATGAGGTACCTAAATAAGAGTTAAAGTTCTTTAACAATCACTTTTGTTTTGATTCACTTATCCACCGATTCAATAATTTTTATGTCATGATTATATAATAAAATCACTTTAAAAAATATCGATTTATGTTGTTATTATAATATTTCTACCTATACTTTCACATATATCCACTAAATGGGAAACAAAATCATGATTCATGTATATGCTAGACAACCGCATTGTGAACTAATGTCGTTCGTTCATCAATTTACAACCTTTCACGGTTGAATATAATGATGTATTTAAATTTTATAGATTATATATTAAATAATTATAATTTATTTATTACTTTTAAAATTTTATATAACACATGCCTTCATGATTTAAATTTTGTGGGAATACAATAACATCTTTTGTGGATGAGTGCACTACCACCTCCTCAAAGCGATGTGATTCATTCACACATTACATGGAATGTATAAAGGATGGTTAAAAAATATTTGATATATGAAACAAAAATAAGATACTGTAATTATAATATAAATATGTATATAATTTACATTTATTTCTTTTAATATGACAATAAAATGGAAACAACGTTCTTTCGTTCTTACGACCTATCGTTTCCATAGACAATGTATTTATTTTATTTCCAAATATTATGGATTGTTATAAACACATATATACTGAATATATATGATACTTAAATCATGATTAACTTATTTTATATTATGATATTATGTTCATTTTAATAATTATATAAATAACATGTCCAAACATACTCGAAATACAATGCAATTAACACCTAAAATAGTGACCAAATGATGTAATATTAAAAAATTGGTAATAATATTTATAAGAAATTAATTTATGATATTATCAAAATGATTATGATTATTTTATAAGTTAATTACATGATTTAAATCACTATATAGGACGTTAAAGGATGTTTACTCAAAAGGAAACAAATGGTATGTGATTCTTGTCTCACTCATACTTTCATGAGGCATATACCACATGCACCCCTTAATTAGGTAAAATAACTCTAAAATAGACTATGAGAATATGCATTGAAGAAAATATGTTTTCATAAACATAAGAGTTATATATACAATCACAAGATTATGATTCTAATGTTGATTATAAGTCTTATGTCTTAAACCTCTCTTTTTCGTGTTTTATGTTATGGAATCCTTCAATGAATAAGGATATTTTGGATGAAATTTAGGAAAATCCAACTCATTAGTATAGTACATGTTTTACTGGAAATGTTTTTATGGTATAATGAATTTACATTTTATAGAAATGAGTTTTAATTTAGTTATATCCATAGTGTTATTATTATCATTAATTATATTCAAATAATAGTAAAATTACATTATTAGAATTTATAAAGAAATATGATTTATTGAAAAACCAAGTAAAAAGGTTTTGTAAGGATTAATTTCATTTAAAAAGTGACTATAATAATTTTTGGAAACACTATATAAAATATATCAAAATGGTTTTAGAGAAGGAAAACATGTATTTTGGGTGACAACCCATCAACTCCTACCAGTCCATGATACGAGAACCCATGACCGAATGTGGATAAGGGATTCACGCCTACAACTGGCATATGTGATGTCCTAGTTAAGGTACAATGATTATTAGTTAAACAAGTTGATGAGTAAATATTAATAATTAATCATTACTGTTACTTTTTAGGTTTAGTGATTAATTTATTAACCAAATTGGACATGGAGACTATTTGGAGATAAATGGAAAAACTAATCACACATTATAGGACTTACGATCCGTTAAAATTCTATTTTAGTGTTTCAAGAATCAATGTTATTTTTTGGATATCCATTTATTGATTTAATGGATGAATTTGAAATTGATAAAAGTGGAAATTAAGGTTAAAAATTGTGTTTATGAATTAAAAAATTGATCGGTAAGTATATTTCCCTAAATTCATTGGAAAAAAGAATTTCTCAACAATAAGAAAATAATCAAAAAAATGTTTTACTAATATCAATATTTTTTTTGAACTCATGGCCTTTTAAATCATCACATATTTCTGAGTTTGGGGCTCTCAAATTTCCACTAACCATTCACTTGTCTATGATCAATGGCCACAATCAACACTATAAATTGTTACACCTTTCTTCCATGTACGTATCTCTATTTTCTTCTAATTATCTTTTACATAGAGACCTAGTTATATGTTATTCCACGTGGACATTGTACATATCATTCTATTTTATTAAGAGAATATTTAATTGAATCTTCCCACGATGTGGTATTTAAACCACGAAATGTTCAAATATCAAACCCTAGATTCCCACGATTATGTTTAAATTGTGAGGACTCAATTTATTTAATGTATGGAGAATGTAACAGCCTAAAAATTATGAAAGACTAACTTTTATTCAATATCGTGTACGACACACAACACCGAACATATAACAAAATATAATATCTCAAGAAATTATTTTATATTTAATATTCAAAATAAATTTAACATTTTCTATAGCTTTAAATCCATGTAATAATGAGTTAGTTTTCATCCCATGAAATAAATACTTTCTTCTACATCTTGTGTTTCACACAAGACCAAGTTTTAACAAATAATAGTATATTATTAAAACATTATTATTTAATATAAAAATATATAACCTAGAATTTAAATTTGAAATTATGAATTTTATTAAATAACTTGTAAAAATAAATGGTTGGTTAAAATATAAAATTAATTAAAGGGTTTCAAATTAAGTATAAATGAATATAATAACATATCTAATATGAACAATGTGTTTTTATAATGAAAAATGTGTTTTATCATAATAAATTAAATTAATTGATATTAGTGAATGATAATAATGATATATACATATATATATATATTATATTAAATGAAATGAATTTTTATATTCATCCAACAAAAGTGATAAGTGTAGGATTATAATAAATTATGTTTTATGCTTAAAAGTTATATATTTTTAAAAATGATTTTTCACATTTCATTGGAGAACCAATTATGAAAATAAATTTTGAAAATTTTATATGTTTTATAAGTAAAAATAATCTCTATTTTTAAAGATTAATTTCAAAATTATCTTCGGGGGACTTTTGGTATTATTTCTTTTAAGAATCTTTTTTTTTGATGAATAATGAAAAATACTAAAGTTTAATTCAAAACCTCTATTTCATCTAATTTATATATATTTTTAAATGATATTTTATATGGGTTTTAATGAAAATTTAGATAAATTATACATAAATTAATACAATTTATTTAATTGTGATAAAATTCACATTTAAATTAGATATAAAAACTTTTCGGACATTTAAAATTTTTTATTTTAAAAACCCTCTTTGTCGTTCTATCTCGGGATTATTTTTAAAATAATTTCAACTAATTATGTTATTGGAATTTTTTAAAAAGGATTATATATTTTTAATCTGAATAATATATACTTTATAATAATTAAAACTTAGTTTTTTACCAAAAATATTAGTGAATGTGTATAAAATTAATTAAAGTGATTTTGGTATAGTGAAGCTTAATTAGGGACTAAACCATAAATACAAAGGCCAAAATGACATATGCACTTGACAAAAATATATTGTATAGAAATATATTTATCGTATCATCCCATGTATAAAATTGGATTCATTATTGGATGCACTAAACATAAAAAAAGATGGGTGGAATTCAATATTTCATTATTTATAAGAATACTACTCCTCATACGCTATAATAAGGCTCACCCCTCCCACTTATTAACACATCTAAATACCTTTAAATCAACCAAAATATATCCAAATAAGCTCTCAAAATACTTACCATAATCCTATAATATATTCTTTGGGATGAATTAAAACCACGAAAGTGTTTCGTATAAACCAAAAAGAGTTACCCAAATAAGAGGTAACGATCTTCAACAATCATGTTTGTTTCATTTACTTTTCTACCCCTAAAATAATTATTATATAATTATTATATAATAAAATTAGTGTTTTAAGTATACTGAATTTTTATATAATTATATTTATACCTACACATTCACATACATCCATAAAATGAGATTCACAATCATTGTTCGTGTGCACGACAGACTACCTTCTCACAAACAGATGTCTTTCGTTATTCCATTTACCACATTTAATGGTTAGAAATAATAATGGGTTAATAGTTTATATATTATTTATATATATATATATAATATTTATAATATCTTTATTATTCTTTATTTTTATATAACACATACCTTCACGATTTCCATTTTCTGGGAAAAAGATAACATTGTTTGTGGATGTTTAGACTACTGCCTCCTCAAAGCATTATAACTCGTTCACAAATTACATAGAAAATATAAAGGATGGTTTTAATAATAATATTTTATATATATGACATAAATATGATAATTTAATGATAATATAAATATGTATATCATTTACTTTTATTTCATTCAATACAAAAATAAAATGGAAACAACCTTCATGTGTACGTACAACCTACCATCTACATGGATGGTGAATTAAATTTCTATATCCAAATATTAGGAATTATTTTAAATAAATATATAATGAATATATGTATATCACATCCCGTACCAGAGGGGCCCGCTCCACGACTCCCCAAACCTGCATGTAATAGGCCAAGGGGCTAGTGACTAGCACCGAGTAGGCATATTACTAACATGGGAGGATTTTCCTAAGTACCTGTACACACACACACACATCTCCAAGACCAAAATGTTGAAATGTAAAAAACACTAAGGGAAAAAATGCATTTATACAACTTAACCCAACCAAAAGAGTATGATTTAAAGTAAAGTACTGAAACTAAACAAGTCTAGAATACAGACCCACCAAAAGCAAGAGTCTGAAAACTACCAAGTCCGACCTGTAAATAAAAAAGGTACGGGGACTACTACTCATAGCCGTAGGAACACCTTGGCCTGTTGGAAACTCAAAAAGCTCGGTCATGTCCTGGTCCACCCTGGAATCTGTCGAAAGTCTTATTGTCTTCACAAGACAGGACCTATGTGGGAAAAGCACGTGCAAGGGTGAGTATAACAATACTCAGTAGAGGACCCCAAAAACTACAAAGCAATACATAAAGGAAAAGTACATTCATCTCTACACAGTATATGTCTACTGAACATATAATAGGAGTACACAATCTTGACATACTCAACTCCCAAACTCGTAGTCTAGGGACAAGTCACGCAACGACATACCAACACTAGGTACTCTGTTCAAATATTCCATGAAGCACTCATCCGGGAGAACTCACTACACGAGTTTCATAGCTCTGATGACATCCATCTGAGAAGTACTTTCCATCTGGAAAGGTCTTGAGATATCGATGTACTCATTCTAGGAGAACTCACTTCTTAGTGGGGAAAAGATCATGATACATAGATGAGGATCACTGTCAAGGCCTTGGAGGATACTACAAGTCATCCAAATTAATTTTCTAAGTAGATGATCAATGCCATGTGGGGATAGTCCCATCGATACCTGACTCTAGCAAGGTTCATGATTGGATAGAGGATCTCACTCTGGAACCCTTGGAGGAATACCTGAAATTATCTCAGAAATTCCAAATGATGGGATCATATTCTTGTAGTAAGAAATGATACATGACCTTCAGGGGAATGACATGAAGGGTCACTAACCCAAACAAACATTTCCAAGATACGGTGGACAAGAAGATCAAGCCATGTACTAAAAATTACTCAACAAGTAGATAGGTCACACGTCGTGTCATCTGAACCCGAGTAATGCCTGTGAACCATGACCCATGTAGTAAGGCTTGTCGTGTGAAACACAACTACACGACATGTGGAAAGGATCACACACCTTGTCAATGTATAAGGGGTCCAGTCCGTGTATGTGGTCGTGTCCTCAAACACGACTTTAACCCTTGTACACCCACCCGTGTAACCGAAAAATGGGGTGACCCACATTACTAGCCATGTCGGGAAATGTGGTGGAGTACACAGCTGTGTACTCCACCTCATGTCTGTGTATCTACGAGATACATGCCAAGTCCCACGTAGTCACATCTTCCATGCCACATAGGGTCTGCAGGTCGTGTTATGAAGTCGTGAAGTTTATCACATTCCCGTGTGCATCCCAAAAAACATGTCGAGATTCAGGGAAGGTCCAACACACCGTTTGGACAGGGGCACATGCCTTGTGGAACCTGTCTGACACCCAAAACCCTATCCACCGCCACCAATACCCCATGGCGTGTTCATCGAGAAACATGTCGTGTACTGCGGAATTTTCCAGACATGACGCTTCTTGCCGGCGTGCCTCCCGTGAATCTCTGATCATTGTTCTGATGATTGATTTTCCACATAACACTATATTTTTGGTCTCCCAGACATCTCTAAGTCATATCCATTATTTACAGGGCTCTAATAATCCTCGAAAACATGTCTCGATCCTCCCGTGAGAAAAATGCTTGATGAACAGTTTCTCCTGATCTGATCCAATTCATTATCTGCCTTTGTCGTCGCACCTCTGTTGAGTCATTGTAATGTCAGATTTCTAGTTTCAGATCATTGAACTTCCAAATGAACATGAAATGAACAATTGTACATCACCTATCTAAGAACATGAATAACATAGGGTAAGAAGAGGGGGATGAAATCCAAACTACAAAAGATGAGGAAAGCTCTGCTGGAGTTTGTAATGACATTGATCCACTCCCATTAGAAGGATTAAATAGAAGGAAACAACAAATGGATTTTGATATCATGGATTAATCCCCAAAATCATCCCAAAAACCCCTCCTATTAGATCGCACGATCCACGGTTCTTCCTGTTCATGTGTTGATCCACGTTCTTCATTAAATCATAGAACTGGGAAAAAATAAATCCAAATAACAAACCCCTAGCTCTAGGAGGGATCAATCGTTGACGAAGGGGTTCCACTTCCGTTTTCACTGATATCCATTAACATAGTTTTCACAATGATTCAAATATTTTATTCATCATCGTTCATCACCAAGTGTTTTCTCTAATGATCTAAGAATTCTCTTGAGTTTCTCTACACTTTCTACCAGTGAGAAACATTCTATTAACCCATAAAAATTAGGGAACTCATTTCAGTGTTATATTACGCTGAGTCACTATCGCTACGCTATGACATTAATGTGTTAGTGTTGTAGATTTAGAGTGATTATGGCATGGAATTAATTTTCAAAACATCTACCCCATCGTTGCGCTGCATCGGATGTTTCAAAATAAAATAAATAAACTTTGATTTTTATTTTATTTTATTTTATTTTATTTTACTATAAACGTCCGAAAATTAACTTTTTCACTTGATCAGCACTAGTCGAGGTTAGACCCGTTCTTAGGTAAAGTCATCGTCCGAGACACTACAATGCCCTCGGAATTTTAATATGGGAATCCTTTAAGTAACTACCACAACCACGCACACATGCCACCTTACATACCTTAAAATAGATCAAACCAACATTTTGGGATCATCTGGCCTCGTAATGATGTGGAATCTTCGCAATTTATCTAGTTATATTTCCATATAATATTTACAAATATTACACAGAAAATCCGAGAAATTCAGTCTCCCCACCTAGGGGATTTGTGTCCCCGAAAAGCCAAAAAATGTCTACTCAAAATGATGCCGGTAATGGACACAGATCGGAGCCTCCCGATCCCACGTGCTCTTTGGAAGATTCCCGTGCTGACACTGAATGTGCCCCGAGGTAATTGATCTCCCAAAAAGTATCATCTCATGCCAATCCTCGTTCTCCATCAGGTACTCCGCAAGGGTTACTCCAGCCTCGATGTTCAGCTAACCCTAGTCGATGACATGTGTTGGGTCATGCACGTAACTTCTCAGAAGTGACACAATGAAGACATCATGTACCAGAGGAAACTATGGCGGTAGAGATAGGTGGTAGACTACCTTCCCAAATCTGATTAGTATCTGGAAAAGTCAGATGAACCTTATAGATAACATTCCACCCCAAGAAAATATCTGTATCCCTCGTCGTGGTGAGACCCAAAGAAAGACATAGTCTCCCACCTTGAACACCATAGGTCTCCATTGCCTATCATCATAAGACTTATGCTGGATTTGCGATGTCTTCATCCAAACCCAAATGATCCACACCTTCTCAGTGGTAGCTCTTACCAACTCTAGACCCACGAGTGCTAACTCTCCAGGGTCGGTCCAACAAAGAGGTGACCGTAAGGGTATCCCATATAAAGCCTCGAAAGGTGCCATACTAAGGGTGGAGTGGTAGATGTTGTTGTACGCACACTCCACCAGGGGTAGATGGTCCTCCCAAATGTCTCCAAATTCTAAGATAAATGACCAAAATGAATCCTCTAGAACCTGAATAGTCATCTCCATCTTACCATCGGTATGTGGGTGAAATGTCATGCTCATGCATACATGAGTCCCAAAATCCTGTTGTAATCCCTTCCACAACAATGATGTGAAACGAGCATCTGGATATTAGACTATCATTGAAGGGACACCATGAAGCTAAATTATCTCCTGCACATAGAGGCATCGCGTTCTCTCTATGGAACACTACTCCTGGATAGCTAAGAAGTGGGCCGACATGTTGAGTTAGTCAATGATCACCCAGATAGAATCATGACCAATGGAAGTCTATGGTAATACCATCACAAATTCCATAGATATCCCATCCCACTTACACTCTAGAACATCCAGGGGTGATCTAATCCCACTGGAACCTAGTTCTCATCCTTCACCTGCTGACATGTAATGCATCGAGAAACAAACTCTTCTGTTGCCTTCTTCATGCCGGACCACCAGAACTGTCTTCTGATATCATAGTACACCTTCGCCACTCCATGTTGTATCACCAAAGGAGATGTATGAAACTCCCTCAAGATATATTCTCCCAACACCACTGGTAAAACCGTGCATCCTATTAAAATAATTATGTGCTCCCCACCTTATGAATATCTATCAAGAGAATGTCTTGTGGATTAATAAGCACGTAAAATATCATAGTCGACATCCCTGATTTGTGACTCCCTAACTCATTGTAAGAGTGGAGGGGTGAAATCCATCAACAGATGGTGAGATGTATCATCTCTATCCATGAAGGATGTCTGCAATGTGGCTAACTGCTGGACTGCCTCACTCAACAGTTACAAGCTTGACCTTCTAGTAAGAGCATCCACCACCTTATTCCCCTTCCCAGAAGTATAAATGATATGAAATTATATTCATGGAGTAAATATAGCTGAATCCTTAGCCTCATATTCAGATTCTTCTACTAGAAGATGTACTTGAGGATATTGTGGTCAGAGAAGATGATAAACCGCTCACTCATAATGTAGTGTCGCCACATCTTTAACGTGAAGACCATCACTTCCAACTCAAGATCATGGGTCACATAGTTCATCACATGTGGACAAATATGGAACAAACCATAAGCAATCACTTCCTATCTCTTCATCAGGACACATCCAAGCCCGGTTCCTAATGTTTCATAGAAAACTATGTACTCGACACCCTCCTTCGGCAATCTCAAGATTGGGGCGCTCGCCATAGTATGTCTCAACTACTTGAAAGCTTGCTAGAACTTCTCCATCCATATGAAGGGTTTTCCCTTCTTGGTCAATGCTATCATCAATGCTGATATTTGGGAGAAATCGGGAATGAGTCTCCAATAATATCCTACCAGCCCAAGGAATCTATGCACCTCTGTCACGCTCCAAGGTGGCTCCCTTGCTATCACTTCCACTACCTTGGATGGGTTCACAACTACACCATATGCTGAGATGACATGTCCTTGAAAGTGGACCTCCTCAATCCAGAACTCGCACTTCGAGAGCTTCCCAGAAATCTAGTGCTCCCAGAGTACGTCTAGAACCATTTGTTTGTGTCTCGCATGCTCCTCCTCTGATGTTGAGTACACAAGGATGTCATCGATTAAGACCACTACGAACTGGTCTAAGTACGGAGGGAAGATCCAGTTCACCATTCTGATAAATATGATTGGGGCGTTTTTCACACGGAAAGGCATCACCACGTAATCATAGTGACTGAAGCGGCATCTAAAATCCATCTTTTGTATATCCTCATTCCATACCCATAACTGGTGATAACTTGATCGAAGGTCAAACTATGAGAACCATTGTACCCATATTAGCTGATCGAAGAGGTCAGCGATTCTCGGTGATAGATACTAGTTTTTCACCGTTACCTGATTCAGGTGCCCGTATTCAACACACAACCTCAAAATCTTGTCTTCCTTCATGGAAAACAAGACCGGGGCCTCCCAGGGTGAAATGATGGGTCTCACGAAACCCTTACTCTGCAAATCCTCTAACTACACCCTCAGCTCGCAAAGCTCTGCGTGAGCCATCTGATATGATGATGAGAAAATCTGTGTCGTCCCGGGGTGTATGTCAATGAAGTAGTCAATTTCCCAAAGGGGAGGTAGTCATAGATCATCTTCGGGAATGAAATCCTCGTACTCCATCATTGTTTTAGTGAATTGGGAGGTCATAACATCTACTGCTCTGAGGGAAAATCTAGCCAATTCATGTGTGATTTACTGCATCATCTTAGACATGAGCTCATTCTGTGCTGCCTGGGTCTCCTTTTCTCCAACAAAGGAAAACATCATCCCATCACATCAGACACAACACACTCTTTGCCTAAAACATTCAATTTGGGAATGGACCAAAGATAACCAATCCATTACGAGAATGACTTCGTAATTCCTCGACGCTACCCCAAATAGGTTCCAACCGAAACTCTTGCCTCCAAGGATATGATCACATTGACTGCAAAGGTGCATGATCATATAGGCTCCACCTAAAGGTGTCTCTAAGCATAATGATCGAGTCAAACTCCCTACGAGAATATCATAGTTTCGCACAAGACATGTGGCGATGAAGGAATGGATATAACTTATGTCTATAACTATGGTTTCTAAGGTAGGGAAGACATAGATCGTACCTAGAATCGTCCATGGAGTCCCGAGGTCATACGCCTTGACCGCATGTAGCTGTCCCAGCCCCTGTCCCCTAGCCCCCTGAGCCTGGTACAGAACTCCTGGGGGTAGTGGTGGAAGTAAATTGAAGCATTTGTGACCACCTAAATTTCTCCCTCCTCCTCTACCATGTCCGCTTCATGGAGGGTCATCCTGCTCAACTCTCTTCCATTGCCTCGGGGGTCCATCCACTTCCTCTATATCAATAGCTCGACGGTTCGGACAACCTCTTGCGAGATGTCTCCTACAGTCGCACGAGTAACACCACGTCTCTCTGGACTGACTGGATCTATCCTGAGAGCCTTGGAATATAGATCCCCTATCCTTGGTCTTCCTATGAAATCTCCCACTTCCTGAAACCTGTTTATGATGTCTGCTCCCCACTGCCGAGGAATCCGCACCTCTCTACCTACTGCTGACTACCGTCAGTTGTCTCTGCTCTTCCTTGAAGCTCTTTATCACCAAGGCTGTCTCGATCAATCTAGAATATGTCAGAATACATAAAGGCATGACACTAGCTTGTATGTCTCATTGAAGACCTCGATCGAAGGTCCGAGCTCTGATGTACTGATCCCTGACCTTATCCATCGAGTATCGGGCGAGGTTGGTGATCCTTAAGGAATAGTTTTCTACAATCAAACTGCCCTGCCGGAGCTGAAGAAGCTCTTGGATGTGCACTTCTATCAGCGTAACCAGAGAGAACTCATCCCTGATGAGTCTCTCAAACTCTGTCCATGAAAGAGTCTTCTCATCCTGATTCTAGTGGGTCAGACTCCACCATTTTCCTACCAAATTGTGAAGAAGGCTCGCTCCTAGGATCACCATCTAGTCCACTAGTGTCCTCACTAGATGAAAAACTCTAGTCACTGCCTCAAGCTAGTCCTAATCAACATGTGGGTCGGTCTCACCTTCGAACCTGAGGGGTCTTTGTCTATGGATGTCAAGGATCACGATCAGCCTAATCTCCTCATCGATATATACTATTGGTACCATAGGCTGGTCCACTGGTTGCGGTATGGAAGGTGCACCACCCTGTGGAAATGCCTAGGGAACTGGTCCTTCACTACGGGAAAAATGGGCATTTGCGAGGGGGAAAAATCCCTTCGCAAATAGTCCTGTTAAAAATTTATTTGCGACAAGTGGGTTTTCCCCGTCGCAAAAGGACTAGCGCGCTTTGCGCGCCAAATCGTGGGAAGGTAATTTGCGACGGGAATATACCCCTGTCGCAAATAGTATGTCGTTAGGTTATTATTTGCGACGGGTCCCGTAACAAATAACTATTTAACCGTTGACCGTAATAAATGCGGGCTAAGGTATTTGCGACGGTACCCGTCACAAATACCACTATTTGCGACGAGATACCCGTCGCAATTAGCCCCGTCGCAAATAATCTAACCTATAAATACCCCAATCTGATTTTTTTCATTCATTGTCAAAATCCATCTTCTACTTCTCTCAAAACTCTATTTTTAGAGTTTAGCGTTTCTTGAGTTTAATTTTTTTTCCGGAGTTGATATTGAAGTTTTCAACAACGATCAGAGATCAACCTCAGATCAATTTAAAAGGTATTTATTTTCATTTTAATTTAATATTTATTTTAAAGTCTTTATTAGTTTCAATTATTCTTAATTAGTTTAATTTAATTATGTTTACATTGTTTTGTTATTTAATAAATTTAAATTATTAGTATTCATTGTTCATATTTAAATGGTAATTAGGAATAATTAGTAATAATTATAAATAATTAAGAATAAATATTAATAATTAGCAATAAATACCAATAATTAGGAATAATTAGTAATAATTAGAAATAATTACCAATAATTAGTAATAATTACCAATAATTAGTAATAATTACCAATAATTAGTAATAATTACCAATAATTAGTAATAATTACCAATAATTACCAATAATTACCAATAATTACCAATAATTAGTAATAATTATTAATAATTACCAATAATTACCAATAATTAGTAATAATTAGTAATAATTAACAATAATTATCTATAATTAGTAAAAATTACCAATAATTAGTGATAATTAGCAATAATTAGTAATAATTACCAATAATTAGTAATAATTACCAATAATTAGTAATAATTACCAATAATTACCAATAATTAGTAATAATTACCAATAATTATCCATAATTAATAATAATTACCAATAATTAACAATAATTAGTAATAATTGGTAATAATTATCACTATTTATCAATAATTAGTAATAATTAGTAATAATTACCAATATTTAGTAATAATTAGTAATAATTCGTAATAATTACTAATAATTAGTAATAATTACCAATAATTATCAATAATTAGTAATAACTACCAATAATTAGTAATAATTACCAATAATTAGTAATAATTACCAATAATTCGTAATAATTAGTAATAATTCATAATAATTTGTAATAATTCGTAATAATTCGTAATAATTAGTAATAAATAGTAATAATTACCAATAATTAGTAATAATTACAAATAACTAGTAATAATTACCAATAATTCGTAATAATTACCAATAATTAGTAATAATTACCAATAATTATCAATAATTACCAATAATTAGTAATAATTACCAACAATTAGTAATAATTACCAATAATTAGTAATAATTAACCATAATAAGTAATAATTAACAATAATTAGTAATAATTAGTAATAATTACCCATAATTAGTAATAATTAGTAATAATTCGTAATAATTACCAATAATTAGTAATAATTACCAATAATTACCAATAATTAATAATAATTAGTAATAATTAGTAATAATTAGTAATAATTAGTAATAATTAGTAATAATTAGAAATAATTAACAAAAATAAGTAATAATTACCAATAATTAGTAATAATTACCAATAATTAGTAATAATTACCAATAATTAGTAATAATTACCAATAATTAGTAATAATTAACAATAATTAGTTATAATTAGTAATAATTACCAATAATTAGTAATAATTTGTAATAATTCGTTATAATTACGAATAATTTTTAATAATTACCAATAATTACCAATAATTACCAATAATTAGTAATAATTAGTAATAATTAGTAATAATTAGTAATAATTCGTAATAATTAGAATTAATTACAAATAATTAGTAATAATTACCAATAATTACCAATAATTACCAATAATTATAAATAATTACCAATAATTAGCAATAATTACCCATAATTAGGAATAATTAACAATAATTAGTAATAATTAACAATAATTAGTAATAATTACCAATAATTAGTAATAATTAGTAATAATTACCAATAATAAGTAATAATTAGTAATAATTTGTAATAATTACCAATAATTAGTAATAATTACCAATAATTAACAATAATTACCAATAATTAGTAATAATTATTAATAATTAGTAATAATTAGTAATAATTACCAATAATTAGTAATAATTACCAATAATTACCAATAATTACCAATAATTAGTAATAATTACCAATAATTAGCAATAATTACCAATAATTAGGAATAATTAACAATAATTAGTAATAATTACCAATAATTAGTAATAATTACCAATAATTAGTAATAATTACCAATAATTAGTAATAATTAGTAATAATTACCAATAATTAGGAATAAATAGTAATAATTTGTAATAATTACCAATATTTACCAATAATTAGGAATAATTACCAAGAATTATGAATAATTACCAATAATTTGGAATAATTACCAATAATTTGGAATAATTACCAATAATTTGGGATAATTACCAATAATTTGTAATAATTACCAATAATTAGGAATAATTACCAATAATTAGGAATAATTACCAATAATTATGAATAATTACATTATTAAATTATTTGTATATTTTATTATTAATATTAAAATAATATAATTTTCAATATTATATACAATTTTCTTTTCATATGTGTGTTTTCTGTCTCCACATGTAATATTGGCATTCTTTTTCAAAATTATCAACCTACTCGCCAATGGAGAGGTGAAAGTGAATGCAAATATTACATATGGAGAGAGAATGTTAAACACACAGATGAAAGGGGGATTGTATATAATATAGAAAATTATATTATTTTAATATTAATAATAAAATATACTAATAATGTAATAATGTTTTTATTATATAATTAATATTTATGAAAAAATTATATTAGTATTATTAAAATAAATAAAAAAATCAATATAATATTAAAATTATCAATATTTGTAAGAGGTTTGGATTTATTCTCAACATATTCAATACTTGCTTGAGTGTTTTTTCTAAAAAATTATTCAAAATCAGTAATGCTTTTATATTTTATATAAAAATATGGAACAACGAGGTCATCAACAGTCATTATTAGATGACCACATATGGATAAATCAACGTAGAAATCCAAATGGTTCTGGTTTAAATCCAGTATATATAAAGGGTGTGGAGAATTTTTTATCATTTGCGGCATCAAATCCAGAATTTGTTTCAGAAGGAAAAATAAAATGCCCTTGTAGAAAATGTGCATTGAGAACGTTTGACAAAGTGGGGGGACATCTCTTGCATTTTAGTTTTCAACCAGATTATGTTTTTTGGTATCAACACGGTGAATGCAGTTCCAGATTAGGTGATACCAACTTGATTCCAGATCCATCCTGGTTTCAAGATTTAGTACATGATGTTGCAGGTTCATCTGTTCAACATACAGAAACTCCGGCTGATATAGATTCAAATTCTGAGTTGGCACTGTCTGAATTTTATGAGTTGTTGAGGTTTACTGAGGATGCATTATATCCTGGCTGCAAGATGATCAAATTAGAAGCAGTTGCAAAATTTATGGCTATCAAATCAGATAACGGAATGTCAAACACTTATTTTGACCAGATATTTTCTTTTCTTAAAACACTGTTTCCCGAAGGAAATGTTTTGCCTACAAATTACTATGAGAGTAAGAGGCTGGTTCGATATTTGGGACTTACTTGTCAGAAGATTCATGCATGTTCAAGTGACTGTATTTTATATTCTGGGGAAAATGAGTCGTTGGATAGTTGTCCCACATGTGGGCAATTGAGTTATAAATAAGGTCAACATGGGAAGTCTCATTTGATTCCTGTAAAATAGTTGAGATATTTTCAGCTTACATCCAGACTTCAGCATTTATTAATGTCTAAGAATACAGTGACAATGATGTCATGGCATAAAGCGAATATTTCAACCGATAAAAGCTTGAATCATCCAGCCGATGGTGATTCATGGAAATATTTTGATAGAGTGCATCCATCCTTTGATTTAGAATCTAGAAATGTTCGACTGGGCCTTTCCACTGATGGTTTCTGTCCGTTCGGATCTTATGGTAGTCAATATTCATGTTGGACTATTTTTTTAACTCCGTACAATTTACCTCCATGGATGTTGATGAAATATCCATATATCTTTTTGAATTTACTAATTCCAGGACATACGAAGAAAAATATTGATGATTATTTGAAACCATTGATTGAAGAATTAAGTTTATTGTGGAGTACTGGTTTCAGTACATATGATGTTTCTACGAAACCGAATTTCATACAGAGAGCAGCATTGATGTGGACAATTAGCGACTTCCCGTATTATGGGATGTTATCTGGCTAGAGTACACATCGTCAGAAATCATGTCCTTACTGTATGGGAGTGAAAAAATCATTTATGCTCATTCATGGAAAGAAACCTTGTTATTTTGACTGTCATCACAAATTTCTTCCAGCTGATCATCCTTTTCGCAGAAATAGATCTCATTTCAGAAAAGGAACAATTGAAAGGGATGAACCTCCAAAAATGCTATCAGGTTCGGAGTTAAAATCAGTTGTATTTTCATTACCTCCCATCACTTTTGATCCCACAATAAACCAACAGAAAATTTCTGGTTTTGGGAAAGAACACAATTGGATTAAACGTAGCATATTTTGGGATTTTCCATATTGGTTTGATTTGTTGGTCTGCCACATGTTGGATGTCATGCATATTGAGGAGAACTGTTTTGATAATTTGTTTCATACAGTTTTGGATATGCCAAGAAAGAGAAAAGACAATGTAAATGCACGTTTAGATCTTGCCCAAATTTGTAGGCGTCCAGAACTGGAGCTGTTTAAGAATGGCAGAACAGAAAGGTTACTGAAACGAAAAGCAGCTTATACACTGTCTAAAGAAAACCGTTTATTATTTTTTCAGTGGATTGCAGATATGAGACTTCCAGATGGTTGTGCTTCCAATTTGGGTAGATGTGTAAAGAATGGTCATATTACTAGATTAAAAAGTCATTATTTTTATGTTATAATGAAAATACTTCTACCCATTGGATTAAGAGGTCTGTTGTATTATTTGATTTGGGATTCCATAACAGACATGTCTCTTTTTTTTCAGGAAATTTATGTGGCTAAAAAAGATTATGATGCTCTATTCAAACTTGAAGAAGATGTTTTTGAATTATATGTAAACTGGAAAAAATATTTCCACCGTCTTTCTTCGACTAAATGGAACATTTTATGTTACATTTGCCATATGAAGCCAAATGTGGAGGTCCAGTACAGTTTCGATGGATGTACCCATTTGAAAAATGCATGCAAAAATTGAAAAGAAAAGTACGTAACAAAGCATCTGTTGAAGGATCTATTGCAGAAGCTTATTTGCAAGAAGAAATAACTTTTTTCTGCTCCCATTATTTTGAATCTGAGTATCCTTCAAAAAACAACCTAATGGGATGAAACGAGACGAATATTGATGAAATCGACAATCAATTATCTATTTCCAACCAGCCAGAGCTTGGTTTTTGGGGAGTTTATGAAAGCTGGCTTTCAGATGATGAACATTAGAGAGCTCATACGTATGATCTGCTCAACTGTGAAGAGATGACATCAATTGTACTGTATGTGTTTATATCACTTATTCTATCATTTATGTTACAGTAAATAACATTATTTTTTATAGGTTTTATGATAATCATATCAAGAAACAAATTCCACAAATTATAGCATCTGCTCTCGAAGAACGCCGACAGAAAAATTTCTCTCAGTGGTTTAAAAAATTGGTAACATAAATTATTTATCTTTTAGCAACTTATTCAATGTATAGTTTACTATATTGATAATTATTTCTCAAATTTTCAGGTGTCTCGACATGCTGATAAAATTGAAAAACGGCTTTGTATATTGAGTAACCCACCTTCCAAACTTGTTAAAACTTATAATGCATATGTGGTGAATGGATTTCGATTTCACACACATGCATATGGGGAATAAAAAAAACAATGAACAGTGGAGTTAGCTTTAGAGGATCTCATCATCGAGAAAATGAAGTTGAATTTTATGGCATACTTGAAGAAATCATTGAACTCTGTTATCTTAGAAAACATTACATAACCTTGTTCAAATGTCAGTGGTTGGATACAGAGAGAGGCGTGCATGTTCATCCGACTCATGGAATCATCGATATTAAATGCAAACGTGTTCTCGCAGTAAATGAACTATTCTTATTTGCTCAACATGCACATCATGTTTATAACGCAAAGTACTGTGCTACATCAAGAGACTTGACTGATTGGTGGGGTGTAATAAAAATCAAAATTAGAGACAATCGGTTTAGTCAAAGTGAATGTGCTTTCACTGATGTGCAAAGAATTGAAGTTTTTCAAGAGAGTACTCAAAATCAATCTTTTTTAAAAGAGACATGAGTATCGATAACAACACCCCACATTTAAGAGTCGGTGATGACGATGATGTTAATGATGTCATATATGAATTTGAAATGGTAAGAGATGAAGCAACTGGAACTCGAATGGATATCGATGATGATGAGGAGCAATATGGAGATTACATTGACATATATGAAGATGATGATGAAGATGAGCACTGATAGAATTCTATGGTAGTTATATACAATCATAATATATATATATATGTATATATAATAGTAATTATCAATTATTTTCTAACAACATTAACATTTTCTGTTTCAGATGGACGACGACACATTTAGTGAGTTGGCGGATGCTGACCTTCCTTTTGATGCGGATGAGTTGCTGGCAGATGACCCTCGGCCAGCAGGCGCTCCAGGGAGTACGCGGAGGGGGCCCGGTCTTGCACGATTGATGATTTCTGACCCCGTCCCCGAGCGACGTCCACGTCTTGGGTTTGATCCACGCACATGGAGGTGTGATAACCTGTGGATTTGACTAAGATTTCATCAATCTATTGACATAATAAATGTTTATTATTTTTACAGTTTTCCACATATAGCAGTCAGACAGGGTAGCAGTATTTTGCGCAACTATTTCTCTCAGCCATGGACCACATGAGAGCAGATTCCCATTGATGTGCAGGAGGCCATGTTCGACCATTGGTTGGTACGTACCTAAATAAATAATTTTTTTTTTCAAAATTATTTCATTTCTGACTTGATATTTTGATTTATTTGTAGGGTTTATGGTATCCAATCGAGGATACCATATGTGACGCCATTCACAAGGAATGGGAGTTGGTCATGCGTGATTGCTTTTGTCAGTTTTTGCACAATTAAAGAAAAGCTGCCATGAAGAAAGCAAGAGTGTCTGATTTTGATGAGTCATGTAGAGCACACCGACCAGAGTACATTTCATCCCATGTATGGGATGGATTATGTGCGCACTGGTTGAGTGGTGCCTTTTAGAGGAGATCATCGGTGGGGAGGCAGAATCGGGGGGGGGGGGGGGGACAGGAGGTGACTCATCGAGCTGGGAGTCGTTCTTTCAGTACTCATAGACAGCATCTGGTACATACATTATTTATAAATATTTTATATAACTATAAATATTAACAGTTTATTTTTTATTCTTATAGGCTGTCGAGCACCCCGATATTATGGAGTACGACGTATATCGGAGGATGTATAGTGACCTTGCTACTGGGGAGCTCAGAGGTGATCGTCAGCATCACATCGTGGTTAGTATTATTTGTTTTCAATTTTAAAAATTAAATGCATATAATATATTCACAATTTTAATTTTAAATTGAAACTACAGGAGTCATATGAGGCCGCAGCGTCACAGACCCAGCCTGAGAGTTAGGCCGAGTCATCAGATTAGACCACTGGCCATCAGTTTGATGAGGCAGAATGGATGCAGGCTACCCAGTATGCCTTCGAGAAGGGCCGGGTAGTTGGTATCAGTTCTCGACTGACTCCCGAAGATTATTATGGCAGTGCTGTGATGTCGGCGTCCAGCTCGAGAGGAGCTCATGCATCTTCTTCTGCTACAGAGTATGAGGATCATTTGAGATTGCAGACTACACTAATAGAGAGTCTCTGACAGGAGTAGGAGCAGATGCGTCAGCAGCATGAGGAGGAGCGTCGACGCCAGTAGCAGCTGTATGAGAGGCAGACGAGTCGGTGGGAGCAGCAGCATCAGGAGAAGATGGAGTACATACACCGACTCACTCATGCTTTAGGGATGGAGTTTCCTCCTCCACCACTTGTAGATCCCCCCCTCCTTCAGATTAGAGTTTGTTTTTTTGTTATAAAATTTGTTAAATCAAAATATGACTTTTTTTTCTATTCGTAGTTTCTGTCTCATTATAAAATATTAATAATATTATATTTTGAAATAACAATATTAATATCAATAATAATATTATTTATATTTTATAATATTATATTTTATATATATATTAAAATTTTATAATATTATAATATAATTAAATTTTTTTGTAATATTTGAATTATTTTATTATTTGAATGTAAAATAATTCTATTATTTTTATATTAATTAAAATAAATTATTAAAAAAAAAATTATTTATGACTTATAATTCTAATATTATTATATTAATTAAATCAATTATTATTATTCTATTATTTTTCATTTTTGAATTATAATTCTATTATTATTATATTAATTGAAATAATTTTTTAATAATTTATTATTTTTATTTGTGAATTATAATTATAATATTATATTAATTAAAATCATTTATTATTAATTTATTAATTTTTATTTTTGATTTATAATTGGATTATTATTATATTAATTAAAATAATTTATTTTTTTATTTATTTTATAGTATCTGCGACGGGATACTATGCTCATCGCAAATAGTATTATTATTATATGCATTAAAATAATTTATTAATAGTTTTTTTTGAAAAGTATTTGTGACGGGACCCATCGCAAATACTATTTTCGGCAGGCCCGTCGCAACAAGTATTTGCGACCGGACCCGTTGCAATTACTATTTAAAAAGTTTTTTACAAATATACCGAGTACTATTTACGACGGGGATAATCCTCGTCGCAAAAAAAAGTCTTTAGCGACGGGCCCGTCACAAATAATTGTTGTTGCGACACCGTTTTCAGCAACGGGCCATTTGCGACGGGATCCCGTCGCAAATGGCCCGTCGCAAATAGTTGTTTTTATAGTAGTGCTTGTATCAAAGCCTCATCACTGAGGGGGTCATCCTTGTGATCGTGCTGCTGAATCCTAACCGGTCTCTATCGTAGAGGTATCCTATAAGGAAACAAGATGTACCATGATTATTGAGTATATCTAGATAGCTGACACAAAATACATGGAAAATACAACCCATTCCTATATGATGATTCTACAATCCATTTATTTCCCTAAAACTAGTTTTCTTAGGTACGGAGTCAAAAAGAAGTTTATCCGAGTCCTAGTGTATGGATACATCGGCCACCCACACCAACACTGGAGTCTTTGGCTTGAAAGCTAAGCTCCAAACACTTAACATTGTTTCCCCAAACCAGTCTCACATACTCTTGGTCCTAAGGTATAACCGACCACCTCTGATACCACTATGTCACGACATGTCCCAGAGGGGCCCACACTGTGACTCCCCATGCCCACCTCCAATAGGCCATGGGATGGTGGCTAGAACCTGGTAGGAATATTACAAACATGGGAGGCATTTCCTAAGTACATGCGCGCACACACACACACACATCTCCAAGCCCACAATACTGAAATTTAATAAACACTAAGGGACAAAATGCTTGAATAAAACTAAACCCAACCAATAGAGAACAACGGAATGTAATTTACTGAAAGAAAATTGTGCCACAATACAATCCCACCCAAAGAATGAGAATGAAAACATCAATGTCTAACATGTAAAAAAAATGGTACTAGGACAACTGCTTGTAGTAATTGGAACACCTCAGCCTGTAGGAAACTCAGAATGCTCAATCATGTCCTAGTCCTCCCTGGACTCTGTTGAAAGGTTGCTCGTCTGCACATGACACGACATGTGCAGGAAAAGCTCATGTACGGGTGAGTATAATAATGCTTAGTAGACGACCCTGAAAAACATAAAGCAATACACAAAGGAAAAGTACAATCATCTCTACACCGTAAATGTCTACTCAACATATAATAGTAGAACACAATCCAAATATACTCAAATCCCAAACCCATAATCTAGGGACAAGTCATGTAACATCATACCCCACTAGAGATTCTGTTCAATGATTCCACAAAGCACTCTTCTAGGAGAACTCACACAAGGAGTCTGAGAGCTCTGGTGACGTCCGTCCGAGAATTATTGTCTATCGGGAAAGGTCATGAGAGATAGATGAACTCATTCTGGGAGAACACACTCTTGAGTGGGGAAAAGATCACGATACACATATTAAGACCACTTACAATGAATTAGAAGATACCACAACTCATCCGGATTCACTTGCTAAGTATAGGATCAATTCCTGGTGGGGATAGTCACATTGATAACTGACTCTACCTAGGGTCAAGAATGGATTGAGGATCTCACTTCTGGCCTCTTGGGGGGATACCTGATTCTATCTTGAAATGAACTGCTGAAGGGATCGTATTCCTGTAGAAGGAAATGATAACCGACCTTCATTTGAATGAGAATAAGGGGCACTAACCCAATAAAAATATCCAAGATACGGTGGAAAAAACGATCAACCCATGTACTGAAATGTACATGGGGGGTAGATAGGTCACACGTTGTGTCCTCTGACCCCGGGTACTGCCCATGCACCATGAATCATGTCGTAAGGCTTGTTTTGTGAAACGTAACTACACAGCATGTAAAATGGATCACACACCATGTTAATGTATCTGGGGTCTACTCCGTGTACGCGACCGTGTTCCCATACATGACATTGACACATTTACGCCAACCAATGTAACCAGCACAGGAGGTGACCTGCATTACTGGCCTCACCGTTCCACATGGTGGAGTACAAGACTGTGTATTCCACCTCTTGTCTGTGTATCCTATGGATACATGCTGATTACCGAGTAGTCACCTCTGCCATGCCGTGTTGGGTCTACACACCGTGTTCCGAAGCTGTGTAGTTCATCCTGTGACTTTGTACTTCTTAGAATACACGCTGATCTTCATTCAAGGTCCAACACGTCGTGTGACTGGGGTCACACGCCCTGTGATACCTTTCTGACACCAGAAACACTAGCTTCCACAGCCGATACCACACAACGTGTTCATCATGATACACATCATGTATTGTGAAATTTACTAGAAACGACACATCTCACCGGTGCGGTTCCTGTGAAGCTATGATCGTTGTTTCGATGATATTTTTGCCACGAAACTTTTGATTCAAGGTCTTCCTAACATCTCAATCTCCCCTTCGTTATTTTCTGGCCTCCAACTAGCATAAAAAACAAACATCTATCCTCCCGCGTGAAGGATGCTTGAAGAACGATTTCTCCGGATTCGAGCCGATTCTTCAACCGCCTTTTCCGTCACACCTCCATTAAGTCGTTGCGATGTCGGGTCTGTAGTTTTGAATCGTTTCATTTACAAACAGACGTGCACTGATCAATTGTTCTTCACACAACGAAGGACACTAAGAATGCGAGGTAAGAAGAGGGGGAAGAAATACAAACCACAAAAAAGGAACAAACCTCCGTCATCATTCATCACGGCGTTGATCATCTCCCATAAGAAGGATTAAACAAAAGGAACCAGAACATGGATTTTAACATCAAGGATTAATCCCCAAAATCACCCCAATAAAAAACCATCCCATTAGAATGCAAGATCCTCAGATCAACTAGTTCGTGGGTTCATCCGTGTTCATCATTTAATCACTGAATAAGGAAGAACTAAATCAAAATAACCAACCCCTATCTCGGGGAGGGATCGATCACTAACAAAGGTGTCGCACCGTCGTCGTCGCCGATATCCTTCAAATTCATTGGAACAATGATTCAAAGCATTGATTCTTCATCATTCATCACCAAGAGTTTTATCTAAATCTCTATGAATTATCTTGAGATTTTCTCAACCTTCTACTAGTGAGCAACATTATATTAACCCATAAAAAGCAGGGTATGCATTTCAAAATTCTGTTATGCTGAGTCACTGTTATTACATTGTGACATTAATGAGTTAGTGTTTCTTTTTTAGAGTGATTATGATAGGGAATTAATTATCGAAATAGCTTCCCTATCGTTTCACTGTAGAAGATGTTTCCAAATAAAATAAATAAACACTAAAAATTAATTTATTTTATTTTATTTTACTTTACTAAAAACATCTAAAAATTAACTTTTCCCCTCAACCTGTAATGGTCGCGGTTAGACCCCTTTATAGGTAATGTCTTCATCCTAGATGATATGGTGACCACATATTATTAATCTGAGAATCTGTTCGGAAACTATCCCAACAACACACACCAACCAACTTACATAGCATAAAAAAGTTCAAACCACCATTCTGGGATCATTGGGCCTTGGAATGACATGTCGTCTCTGCGCTTGGTATCATAATAATTCCATATAATATTTAAAAATAATACATGGAAAATCCAAGAAATTATAATATATTATACTTATATCTTGGTTTAAACTCTCTATATTATGAAATCATGATCGACGTATGAAGTAAAAAACAAGTTAAAACATACTTGAAAAACTAAGCAATTAACACCCAAAATAATAAAAAAATGAAATATTAGTAAAAAAATCTAATTATATATTATAAGAAGTTAATATATGATAGTATAAATATTTTTATTGTTATGTTATAAGTTAATTATCATCTTAGAACCATTATACAAGAACATAATGGACGTTTATTTAAAAGGAAATGCAAGGTATGAGATTCTTTTCTCACTTTTCCCTTCGTGATTCATATGCCATATACACCCCTTATATCCCTTTTTGTGGTGTATAAAATTCCTATAATGTATTTAATATCATGAATAATTAAATATATATGTTATTTGTATTTTCAATTTTAATTATTTCATTTATAGGGATTTGAATGTAAAGTTACTAAGTTGTGTAGAAATTTCATAACTAAATTCCTTTAATTGGGTTATATTACATTCTCATTGTCATTAATATTCTATGATTATATTAATAATGTATTTTAATATATATTTATTTACATAAATTTATTTTATATGTATTTATAGTTGATACACATAATATATTTATTGACTAATTCTTACTTTGACGTTATGATTATTTAAGGTTTTGTTTCACAATATCATTCTAAATAAGATTTATTATTATTGAAAATTCATTAATGTAATTTATATGATAATAGTAGAAAAAAATAATTAATTCAATTATCCTATGGTTATTTATGACCTCTTTCACGTAATATTACCATTTCCCCTCTCTTTTCTATTTATAAAATTGTATACCTTTTAATGAAAACTCAACATCATTCATCCCTTCAATTAAATAAAATTATTTATTCTAGAAACTATGTTTTCTAAAATGGTACTCAATTTTTTTTAAAATTTATAAATTAATTTATTAAATAAAATTTTACTATTTGTTTCTTTTACAAATTCATTAAAATGAGTCCTCTTGTCACTTTCAGAACGTGGAACTTTTCTAACTTTTTAACCTTGAAAATGGAATATACTATTTTACCTTTTGTGAAATGTATATAATTTCCCCCACATTATTTATTTGATACTTTTAATGTTTTAAAAGTAAATTTTTAATTAAATTAATAATTAAAATTAAAAGAAATATAAAATAATTTCAGTTTTTAAAAAATAAAAAGGCCATTTTCCATATGAATGTTTTTAAAATAACTTTTAATAGCATTTACAAACATCAACAATGAAATCCATTTATTTTAAATTCAATTGTGAAATTTATTTTTTATTCCATCCTCATTTTTTATGTGGATATTGATTTATTTCTATGAGGAAAATATTGAAATTCATTAGATTCATTTTTATAATCCCCTTGAAAAGTTTACTTTTCTATGATCATTGGAAATTAAATTTCCTCTAATTATCTACATAATTTATAATGGATATATTCATTTTTTAAACCTTATTCCATTTTTACATATAAAAATTACTTTGAAAGTTATTTTAATGTCTGAGTAAATATTGATAAATCTCTATTTTTTTATCTAATATAGATATTTGATAAGGAACATTGTTCATTAATTATTTTTATTATTCAATATATGTGGATTTATTTGGAAATGTAGTTAACAGGTTTGGGACAATTTTAATTAATACCCTCGATTTATTGGTATTCTCATGAAACTAAATTAGTTTACAAAAAACACTTTCTGATTTTCCCAAGAAGAATAGATTGTTTTCTACCAACAAATTTAAACTATATTGAGAATAGTTCTTGACTATAAAGGTATCATGTTACTAGGAAACATGAATTCAAATAATTATGAATTTCCATTACTGATAATTTAGTTATTATTATTATCTCTGAGATTTTTTCTCTGACATTATCTACAAATGCATTATAATTCATTTTTTATTGATTTAATGGAATGTTTTTTAATTTATTTACTTAGCCTTATTAATTATACCTTATAAAGTTAATCTAATTGTCTTGTGTGTTCTATTATTTATCTTTATATATTTTTTACACAATCCCTATTAGTTTATTTATTACATGTAATTTGTGTTGAGTTATATACCTTGTCATATTGATTATTCTCCTTAATTCCTTATTGTTTCTGCTGTACATAACCCTTACTGAGAATCTAAGACCACCCTTATTTTATTTCTTTTCCTCGGGAATCCAATAAGTGTGAAAAGAAATATATTAAAGGGTATGATAAGTAGTAATAACTTTATCCTTAAAAGAAAAAAATTATGTTGTAATTAGAGTATTCAATTATAATATACGACTCATTAATGTATATGGTTTACGAACACTACAAAACTCTTCAGTCTTTTGGGATTTGATTCAGAGTAATAATTACTATGAAATGTTAGTAGACCCAAACACTGATATTACTATGGTAAGGGTGCTATAGTTTGTATAATAGAGAGTTTATTATAATCATTGAGTACAAGATTTTGGAAAACATTTATTTGGGAACATAACCCTAAGATAGAATTTGAGGATAATCATTGAAGAACATATGAATTAATTTACATAAAAGTTATGGATAACATCAAAATAAAATGAGATTAAGGTTTATTATAAGTTCTATGTCTTAAATATATATTTTTTATATTTTATGTGATGGAATCCTACCAAGAATAAGTACATTTGGGAAGTAATTTTGGAAAATTCAAATCACCATTTTAGTACATGTTTTTGTTGAAAATTTATTTTTGGAATAATGAATTTATCTTTTAGAGATATTTTTAATGAATTGATAACCTTTAATGTTTTTATAATCATTAATTATATTTTAATAATAGTCACATTATATTATTAGACATTTTTAAAAATTAGGTTGTATTGAAAACCCTAGTAAAAAGTTTTTTTACATAAAATTTCATTTGAAAAGTGACAATAACACTATTTGGAAATGTTATAAGAAAATATATCAATATGGTTTTAGAAAAGGAAAACCATAATGATGGGTGGCAACCCATCAGTTTTGATAATGATGTGAGAGTTGAATCTATGGCTAATGGATGATAAGGGTTTCTTACTTACCGTTGGGCTATGTGATATCTTAGTCAAGGTGTAATTTTTTTGTTAAAAAATATGGTGAATTAATATTAATAATTACCCATTAGTGTTAATTTGTATGTTTGGAGATTAATGTATTAACCAAATGAGATCTAGATAGTGGTTTGAAACAAATATAATTTTTTCACTATTTTATAGGACTTATGATCCATTAAAAGTATATTTTAGTGCTTCAGAGATCATGTTTAATTTTTGTATATTCATTTATTATAGTAATGGATGAATTGGAAATAGAAAAAAGCACAATAAAATGGATGAAAATTGTATTTATGAAATATAAATTTTTCAATTAATAATATTGACCTAAATTATTAAGAAATAAATTAATTTCTCAATAATAAGAAAATGATCAAAAAAATGTTTTCTAAAATAAATTTTTTTTGTTTAATTGATGGTCTTTTAAATAATCACATATTTATGGGTTTTAAGCACCCATCATTCCATTCACCATTCACTTATTTATGATGAATGACCTAAATCACCCCTATAAATAGTTACACTTTTTTCCATATATGTATATCCACTTTACACTAATACTCTTCTAATAGTCCTAAATATATGTTACTCCATGGGACATTATTTACTTCTAATTTATCTCTTATTAAGAGAATATTTTATTAAATCTTCTCATGATGTGGTATTTCAAAAATGTAATGTTTAAATATAATTCCATTGATTTTTGATATTGAGTTTAAATTGTGAGGACTCAATTCATTTAAGGTCGAGAGAATTTAACTACAACACCCTTACCCCTCTGGACCAGAGCCAGTGCATTACAAATTACATTGGAATGATTACAAGGAATCCAATCCCGACGGATCATGTAGTTTATTAGTATGGATGAAACTAATTCATAAATGTAACTCATATTACATTGGGAGAGGTAAAAAGATACAATACATAACAAAAGCTAAAAAATCATTCCATGAAAAATCAATAAATGATCTCATCATCAAATCCTATTGAAGGTAATCAAATGGAAGGTGTAAGCACCAATGATCACTAAAGGTAAAAAATAGCGGATTAATGAATCAATAATAAAAAAAATCATAAACAAATTGGCCTAGTCAATATGGCATCGTGAATAAGTTAGAAACACATGCCATTAATAAATTGAGAATGAACATGCATCCATAGATTTTGTCATAGTGAAAACATCATGGATAGTAATAAATGATAATTAATAAATATAATGATTAATAATTTGAAGCCATGTATCTGGAACATGATACCAAAATACCGTTGAAACAGTTTAAGTCTGTTCATAGAAACCCGTCTGATTTTTGGAAATAAACTCGAAGGGTTTGTCGCCAAATGATTCGTCATATGAGACTTGTCGATGCATCGAGGGGATATAGTGGGCCCCACCCACAGCTGCATGTCCAAATTATTATTTATACATAGATTTAATAGATATACAATATGACTTCTCAATATCCATATATATTTGAGGATACATATTCATCAATGTATGTTGACATATGTAAATAAAATTTTAAATGAGACCATTGAAAAATTCATTAGGAAATAATCCTTAAACATTCCAATGTGTCCCATACCACCTTGAAACATTCAAATAATAATATCTTAGAATATCATGAAAATAAGGAGACTATTGATATTATATATCAAAAGGCTATAAATACAGCACAAGAAAGAAAGAAGTTGCGGACACATCATTTATCTAAAAAAGTTAATGTGTGAGGAGAAAAATACATTTTACTTTGGAAAGAAGAGTTATTTTGGTAAATCAATTTGATTCCCCATAAATATGGTTTAAAAAAAGTTAATCCTAGAAAATAAAAGGTAATGATATTGATATTGAATTTGTGGCACAAATGATTTCCAACTTAAGTGAAATCATGAAGAGAGTGATTTAAAATAATCATTATAATTAAAACATTTTAGGGCAGTTTAAATAATTCAATAAATATATTTTAAAGTGAAAATGAATGTTTTATTTTATAAAACCAGAAATGAACCTAAATAAATTTTAAATTTTGTGATTTTAAAATATAAACATTGCATAAAACATATTATAGTGTGAACATCAAAATATGTAAGAATTTTAGATGTTCCTTCAATCAAGCTTGCATTTCGAAAGAATTTATGAATGATTATTTTAAAACATGTAACATACCACAAAATAAAGAATTATTCTGATTGGTATAAAAATATAGGACATTAAAATAGAATATTTGTGGAGTACATAAGAATACATAAGAATATCATTGAGGTGAACATAGAATAAGAGAAACCCAAATGAAAATGGAGGTTCGGGTAGAAAATACTTACTACTTTGTAATCAATTACACCCAATTCTCGAAAATTAATAGTCATCAAATGATACATTGAATATCATGAAAATAAAAAGATTCATGGTATTAAACATAAATGGGCATTATACATACACCACACACAAGTAATATTAGTGAATACAGAATATCTCACAAAGATGGAATTGGGATGAATAAATCCTTACAAAGAATGTATCATTGGATTGAGGAAACATCAATGACATAATTATGTGTGACAAACATAAACACAAACAATAAAAGTGGATATAAAAAATAAAACAATCATAGGTTATTCACCTATATTCTATTTAAATACAAAACCAATGACATTGATGTTTACCTCAATGAATGAGAATTCAGTTGAGATACCACTTACCTTAAGCTTGAAGGTGTTATTGATTGTTATTAACGACCAGAATAATAAAATTTAGCTTCCTTAAATAATAATTCCTAAACCAGATAAACATTTAATTGATATGGTATAACATTATTAGTCTCATTCATGACCATTTTTATGGTTTTTAATATATTCTATTTTATTATTTGTGAAGTATTTTCTCACTTGGTTTTCATGATCTGTTGACTTATATTCATGAATGGATGTTGATTTGAAATGTGGTTAAATATCCATAATTTTTTATATATATTTTTAGTGACATTAAATAGTTATAAATAATCTTATAATGATTTTTGGTTATATACTTTAGGATAATTCATTATTTAATTTTCATTGATAAATGCTTGTATTAATTTCTCCCATTTTGTGCATAACGAACATGTTTTGTATTATTATTTTTTATTATCAGTGTGTAAGGATTTCAGAATATTGAATAAATTAAACAAATTATATTAAGATATGGTTCAACCATTAATGAGGATTCATGGACAATCGTGAGTATAGTATTGCAAATTGAAAACCCGTATTCCTTGTGTGTGATAATTTAACACATCTCAGATAGTGTTTACATTTATAGTAGAAAATGAGGATGAAAGAAAGACGATGATGAAATATTGAATTATAATCATAAAATTCCAGCCAATTAAAGGTAATGGAATTATCATATCATATGGATTAAGAGATATGAGGAAAGTATTACAAAATAAAAGAACTCAAAATAGAAGAAAATTAAGAAATCTCTCATAAAAATTCGGTATCCTAACAACGTCAATTAAAATTTCATAATATAGTTTCATGCGATAAAAGGGGTATATCATCAATATTTAATAATATGTGTAGTACGGGGGATATGGAATGATATATCCCAACATTATCCAAAGTAAATTAAAAATAATGACATAAAATGAAAGAAATGAATGAAACCAAAGTGGATGTTTACCTCTTGATCTCTTCTACTTGAGATGCTTCATAAGGCATTTGGTATTGGCCTTTTGGTGATACCAGAAGATCCAGGATGTGGGGAGAGGTATTGGCAGTTGTATTGTACAGAACATAGGTAAGGCTCATGGCTTGAGAGGCGTGGGAGGGAGAGGGGGATGAGGGTGGTATTTATAGTGGAGGAGATGAGGTATTTTTCATTATTTTAATCATTATTATAATATTTTTGCTCAAGACTAAGAATAATATTAATTAACGTGGCCCAAAATAGTAATAATGGCATGTTAATTTTAACCAAGTGGACTTACATCACTTATGATGTCATAAATAGTGTATTATACTGATAATTTGTATATACAATATTTTACCATATTTCCCTACTCATAAAAAATTCGTGAATTTCAGAAAAATCCCAAAAATTCACCATAACCATTTTATATTTTTTGAATTAAAAAATAAACTCCATTTTTCAAAAATAAATTTTTAAGTATTATTAATTTAAATTTTTTAATAAAATCACAGTTAATTAAAAAAATAACAATGTTAAAGGTATAATTAGTTTTATATAACATTGATAACTTAATTAAAATCTCATCGTCTTAATACATTAATAAAATAAAATAATATTATATTTTACTATTTATATGGATCATTATACTATTCATAAGGGTATGTTACTATTCATCAAAAAATAAAGTTGTTTCTATCAGACTCCAAATGACTTATGGATCACAACTCTAGATGACCATTTTTTGAAATTCAAAACATGGTAGAGGAAATGTTTTGCTTAACAACCAGATTATAAAATGTGTTGTTTTTTAGAGACTCAGTGTTTTATGAATTATAAATTAAATCTATTTGTAAATTCTTGGGGTGTTACATTATTCCCTTCTTTCAAAAATATCATCCATGAATTGGAAATTTACCTTCAAAAGTCAATTGTTTTTAATTTAAAATTTCCTTATGGGAAACCCAGATCAAGAATATGGTTAAAATGTCCATTCATTAAGAGGAAGGGGAAATGAATCGATAACTACAAAACAATGAATTCTAATCAGAGAACATGGTCATGGAAGAATAATAAAACCCTAATGTAGTGACATTAAAATCTTGAAACCCCATACAATGATCAACTTAATCCATTTTGTAAATGGTTAAAAATTGAAAAATATAATGATTCAATACATTATAATGATAGTCTCTAAATTTCCAAGATGAACATATCATTAACCCTTAATAAAAAAGAAGAAGGTATATAATTCACATTCCAAACATGTGAATAACTTCATCATGTATCCTCTTAAAATAAATAAATACCATGAATTACCTTAAAAAATTGGAAACATGAATTCTTCTATATTACTTAAGTAAGATACATGGTATTGGATATATTCCATAAATCCAAAAGTGGTTTAAACTCCATCGATGATAGCATAGACCACATCTCAAAAAGTCAAAAATCAGTTCTAAGGATGTTATTATTTATCAGAATCAATCATTTCTTCATCATTATCTCAAAATTAGATATATATATTAAGGGTTTTCATTACCTCAATCATATATATATATATATATACATTTATAAAATTCCTCTAAATCACTCTTCCTTTGTACCATTCGTCATACAACCACAAATCCATAATGAAAGAGTAATATAATAAAATATTTATATACCTCATAATTCATATAACTAATAAATTACTGACAAAATATTGAAATGACATGATTCTTGACTAGGCATATTAATCATTTGACTTCATCTGTGGTAGCTTCATAACTTGATCATTATCCAAAACCATCATTTGGTGAATATTATTTTAATGATTCAGACATTGATTCACATAGTGTCCAATCTACATATAGTTAAATAATTGTACATTGGAAACCAATTTATTAACACTAAAATCATAAATATGGTGTCCTTTTTTCCATACATATAGAAAACTACAATTCCCTTCAATAATTTTCCATGTTTATTCTTTCCACAATTTTCAGATGTGGAAAAACACATCTTTACCTTCTTCCCTTTATCCCCATATTTTTATTCCAACTTCTCATTATTTATTCCCCTTCAAATCCATAAGACTCAGAGAAATATTTACATACCTTGTTAACACATGATATTATATCCTCATATGATGAGGAAACATAGGAGACGATATTCCTTTGAAAAGATTACATAAGACCATTAGTGATATGATCCTTCTTACGCTTCACTACACGTGCATGGGTGAAGTTTTTATTCCTTATTATAGGGGCCATTTTTAAAAAAATTTCATATTATATATTATCTTATAAAATTATTAAATCTCTATAACTCTAAATGTGGTATAACACATAGCATAAATTTAGGAATTTTAAATCCTAGAACTATATTATTTGGTCACTTTGGGGGGATAAAACCTTTATAATGGTGGATAATAAAATGTGAATTACTCTAAGAATATCCCATATGAGTGTTATACCAAGAGTGAATCAAGGCCCATTGTTGTGTACCAGGATAACCTGGGTCATGCCCGAAGCTCCTTTTCAATGTTTTCCCACTTACGTACATTTGTACTCGAGCCATCTCAACTTGTATATATCTAGACATGGATGTATTTTCTAAAAAGATCAACATAATCTATTCCTTAACAAAATTATAGGATTTTCATTTTTATTTGTCCTCATAGACCATATTAGGGGTTTGTTACCTAACCTACATTTTCTTAATCTAGTTCCCAAGGTTTCAACTAAACTTTTTATGATACCAACTATAACGCCTCGACTACTCTAGACTTGATACTGTGCATTAAAAATTACATTGGTATGATTCTAGGGAATCAAATCCCGATGGACTGAGTATTTTAGTAGTCTTTAAGAAACTATATGCATACATGTAACTCATATTACATTGGGAAAGGTAACAAGATCAAATAGATACAAAAAACTAAAAACTACATCCACATAAACTCAATAAATGATCTAATCTTCAAAACCTATTTAAGGTAAACAAATGAAAGGGGTGAGCTCAAATTCTTGGTAATTGTTAAAAATAGAGGACTAATGAATCAATATATTCTAAATCATAAACAACTTTTAATAGTTAACATGGCATGGTGAATAAATGAAAAACACACTCCATTAATAAATTGAGAATGAAACTCCATCTATAGATTATGTCCTAGTGAAAACCTCATGAATAGTAATAATTTATAATGAATAAAAAGAATTCTTATTAATTGGACATTATGTATCTAGAATATGTTACCACAATAATATAGAAATAGTTTAATTCTATGGGTAGAAACTCGTCTGATTTTTGGAAAAAAACATGAAGAGTTTTTCACCAACTGATTTGTCTCCTGAGACATTTCAATGCATTGAGGGGATATAGTGGTCCCCAACCACTACATAATTTCAAAATAATTCTTTATAGATATATTTAATATATGGACAATATTTCTTCTCAATATCCTTATATATTTGAGTATACGAATTCATCAAATGATGTTGACATAAATAATGATACTTTTAAATGAAACCATTATACAATTCTTGAGGAAATAATCCTTAATCATTCCAAAGTGTCCCATACCACCGTGAAACTTTCCAATCATAACACCTTAGAATATAAAGATAATAAGAATACTCTCTATATGATATACCAAATGACATCACATACACCAAAATAATGAAATAAGTTTTTACCAAGGCATATATCTCAAAAAGGTAATGTGTGAGGAGAAAAATAAATTTTACATTGGAAAGAAGAGTACTTTTGGTAAATCATTTTTATTTTCCATATTTATGGTTTTAAACAAGTATATACCAGAAAAAAAGTTAAAGAAATTGAAATTAATTTTGAGGCATAAATTATGTCCTACTGATGTGAAATCATGTGAAAAGTGATTTCAAATAAGCTTTTGGGTAGAAAATAAGTGCAACACGAATGAAAATGGAGGTTTGGGTAGAAAATACTTACTTCATTGTAATAAATTGATACCTATTCCACAAAATTAATCATCATCAAATGATATATTAAATATAATTAAAATAAAGAGATTCATGGTATGAAACATCTATAGGAAGTATACATACAGAAGACACAATTAATAGTAGTGAATGTAGAATATCTCACAAAGATGGAAGTATGATGAAGAAATCCTTAAACAGAACGTATAATTAGATTGAGTAAAAATAAATGAAATAATTATATGTGAGAAATATAAACCAACACAATAATAGTGGATATATATAATAAATCAATCATAGGTCATTCATATATATTCTGGTAAAATACAAAACCAATGACATTCATGTTTAACTAAACGAATGAGAATTGAATTAAGATATCCCTTCTCTTAATCTCTAAGGTGTTCTAGATTGTTCATAACGATCTGAATAATAAAATTTATCTTTGTTAACTAATAATTAATTAACCTAATTATCCTTTAATTTATATGTTGTACCCTTATTAGGTTCATTCGTGACCTTTTTGTTGTGTTTTTGGAGATTCAATTTTATTGTTTTAGAAACAATTTATCCATTGGTTTTCAAGATATTCTTAATTTTATTAATGAAAGGATGTTCATTTGAAATGTGTATAAACATATATAATTTTTAATATATATTATTAGTGTCCATAATGATATATAAATGATCTTATAATTATTTTGGGATATATAATTGAGGATAATTCATTAGTTAAACTTTATTGATAAATACTTGGATTAACTTTTCCCATTTTGTGAATAATGAAGTTGGTTTGTATTACTATTTTTTATTATGAGAGTGTAAGGATTACATCGTATTGAATAAGGTAATATAAATGTAATAATATCTGGTTTATTTATTAAAAAGTTTTTATGACCAATCTTGAGGGTAGTAATGATGATTGAAAACACCTCTTCCATGAGTGTGATAATTTAACACATCTCAGACGTTTTTTGCATTTATAGTACAAAAAAGGGGGGAAATAGATGATGATGAAATATTTCATTCTCATAATAAAATTATAGTTCATGTAAGGTAATATAATTATCATAGAATTTGGATGAGAGGATATAAATAATTAATTAGAAAATACAGAAACTCAAAATAGAATAAAATTGATAAATATCTCACGAAAATTCAGTAGCCTAACGACGTCGCATAAAATTTCATAAACTCGATTTATAAGAGAAAGGGAATATCTAGTAACTTATAAATAATATGGTAATTAATGGGTATATGGAATTACATAACCCAACATAATATAAAGTTAATTAAAAAGAATAACATAAAATGAAAGAGAAGAAAGGAAACAAAAGATGAAGTTTACCTCTTAATCTCTTCTCCTTAAGATCATTCTTAAGGCCTTTAGTTTAGACCATTTTGTTAGACCAGAAGATCTAGGAAGTGGGGATGAGACTTTGGAGGAGTATTAAGCAGAACATAGGTAAGGAACAAGGATTGAGAGGCATAGGAGGAAGAGGGGAATGTGGGTGGTATTTATAGTGGATTAGATGAGGTATTTTTCATTATTTTAATCATTATTATAATATTTTTTTCACGGGACTATGAATAATCTTAATTCACATGAGCTAGTATTATCCGGGGATTCACCCCTTTCTCGGTCTAGGTTCATGGTTTGAAAAACCATGCATGGACCATGAGACTGTAATACATTTTTAGGACATACCCCGACACATTTATGTTAATCTATTGTATAGTTTGACAATCTATATGGTAACCTTACTAGGACTCATAGTTTGAAGGGAAGGATTAGTAATAACTATGTGCCTCCCCTTTATTCACTCAAAACTAGAGTTATAGGCTCAAAACACACTCGATACACTCATCCATTATTCATAAAACCCTAGGAAACATTAATAAGAATAAGAATAGAGACCTAAAATTGAAGTTGAAGGACCCGTACCACCCTAAAAATAGGATATTATACGATTTATTCTAGTTGATAAAAAATGTTGTTATGTAACTAGTGTTATAATAAAACATTATATTTTTTTTCCATTTTAAGCATGTATGGATTCATTTCCAAGTTTTGAAATAATGAATTCTATTTTTTTTTTAATATAGACTATGTTATGAGAAGGAATACTTCAAGTAGTATTTATGTACTAAAATTTTATAATATTGTGTCGGAAATAGATAAATAATAAAGTTCACATGAATTATATCTCTACCAGATCTCGAATAATATAATTTTTCCTATAATATATAAGTGTTTGCAAAAAAAAATGAAGAATTATACGAAGATTATTTTTAAAAAAAATTCTAGATATATGCAATTCTTGTTCAAAAGAAAAAATATATAAAACTCTATTTAGTTGAAAAAGAAATGCAATTAAATTTTTTTCCCAATTTTCTCACATATATAGAGAAGTTGATACTATTACTTCATTTATTATCCCATAAAATGTATTTGAAATTGTTATATATACATAATGATATATATGTATGATTTTTTTGAGAAATTTATGGAATGCAAGAATGTAGTAGTGAATTATCATGGTATGAAGTTAAATAAACTACACTCTGATAAAAAAGAGGAGTATCTTAACAAATAGTTAATTTATTATCTTAAATATATTATTATTCTTTCCCAAATCAATCACACTTATATACTATAGTGTAATTGTGTTAGTGAATGTAGGATCCACACCTTATTGTATATTTTGAGATCAATTATGCGTCATGTAGATCATAAGTTATACTATTAGAGATATGCATTACGAATTGTAGCATACACAGTCAATTGGGTTCTAAATAATGGAAATAATAATTCCATTTGAGTAATTTTATGAGATTAAATCTTTTTTTTAAATATACATGTTTGTGGATGTGATGTTTTTATATATTCAATTTTAGTAAAAAAAATTCATGAAGAGGAAAAAAATTTTTTTATAGGATAACCCAAATAAATATTGGGATATTATATATATTACTAATAAGATAAAATGGTAATTGAGGAACTCCACAACATGTTAATTTAAAGGGAGAAAATATATAAAAGTGATAGTGGGAGAAATATATACTTCTTATGAATTTTAGGGTCATGATACACAAGAGATGGCACGGGTAAAAATTCCCCATTGCCTAGGGGAAGAAGTTATTTCAATGACACATGTACTACGTCGCATCACTAGAGTGGTCATAGATCTTTAGTGACATGGTTTCTTATTCATAAACAAAGGTGACACATTACTAGTTGAAAACAATGATCATATATCCCAATGTGAAGGTGAAAATTTCTCAGTAGTTTTGATGTTACAAGAAACCCTAAATTCTAAAATGTAATTCATATAATGGGACCAAGCATCGGTTTTCATAAATTCTCTATCTGATATAAATACTATTGGATAAATATGGGTATCTAAGATGAAACTATACAATGATGATAATTATAGTACCAATAAATTTCAGTATTTTTCTAAATAGGTTTAAGAAACATCATATCATATACTATTAAGAACCCATTCCACTAGTCGATGCAATGAAATTTCATAGAATTATACTTACCATATCATCTTACTATAATTTATGGATTTATAAGATAAATATTAAGGAAAATGATCTTAATTAATTCCTAATAGAAGATGTTTATTTAGATAAATTAGAATGGTTCTTGGAGAAATATGATTCCACTATTGTGTGGTTGATATAGAGAACCATTTATGGGTTACAAAAAGAATTTAGACCACATAACATTGGTTTTTATGACTCTCTAATATAATTTTGTTTCCTAAAAAATGAATGTGATCCCTCTACTGATAATAGGTTTAGTGGGGGGTTATACTTTTCATAACAGTATATGTTGATAATATATAACTGATGGGAAAAAAGGCTCAAATATTATAGATAGTTAATAAATAGTTGAGAAAATACTTCTGCATATAATACTTTGGTAAGGATGTATTAATTCACTAGATCAAGATCCATCATGATCTACCTAATAGGCCTCATGTAATAAACCAAGGATTACAAATTGATTAGGTTTTTTATAGTTTTAATATGGAACAATATCAAAGGGGAATGTTATATGGTATAAATGTATCTAAGAAGTTTTTTCCAAAAACATAAGGGGGGAGTATGAGAAGAACCTAGTACTCTTCTATTATAGGATATGTCATATACTTCTTGTTATATAATAGGCTTGATGTTTCATTCACCTAGAGTATGGTAGGAATATATCAATAATACCAATGAAATACCCATTGGAATGTTATAAGGACTCTCCCAAAGTATCTCAGGTGAATAATGAAATTTTATTCATTTATAGTGGAGATGGTAAACATGTTTGAAGGATGAAACATATATTTTAGGTTCCAAATATTAAAAAAATGTCCTAAAATAACAACTGGTATAAGTGTTTTTTCTTAATAGAGTTGATGCTAGCCTAAATAAATGCAATATGCTAGTGGTCATGAAATCGACCATGAGTCAAAGTATATACTATAATCTATTATAGCTAAATAAGTTGTATTGATACATTTATTCATATATGAGGTTGATTTTATATTTATCTATAAAAATTATATCACTCACTATAGTGATAATATTATAATAGTGTATATTGAAAATGAACCAAGGTCACATCAATCGATGAAGCATATACATCAAATGTATCAGTTCATAATGGTTTTTTTTTCAGTGGGGGTGTTTTCATAGTAAAAGCATAGTTATAGAAGAGAATGTATAATAACCACTATATAAATATTTAACATAGATAAAGAATGAATATCATGTGAGGTAATAAAATGTAGCTAGTTGTTGACTCTAATTCTAGTGGGAGACTGTTGGAGGTTTTGATCGAGAACTAACTTACTTTATAATATTGATGACTAGAATGTCAAAAAATATATTTTCACATGACTACTATTATTCCTCATAACATTCATTTGATAATTTATTTAGATTATCTGTGTTGTAAAAAGGTTATAGTAGTTCCCTTCTATAAGGACAAACTTGAAATGATAAAATTATATTCTTAAACACATGTCTTATGGTTAAGATAATATCTATATAAAAGACATAGATGATGTTTCACTATCAGGTATTGGAGGATCATTTAACATTGAAAATTATTCTTATGAAATTCACAGTTGTTGATCTCCAAGATGGGTGTTTATTAGAATAGGCATACCCACATAAATTACACATGTTATATTTTTCATTTGAAATTCCTATCTATGAAAATATGTGCTGCTACCTTTTAAAAAGATAATTATTAATGTATTTCATGAATCAAATATATTTATTCATGAATAATAACATTTAAGACATATTATAAAAACAATATATCATATATTTGTATAATAAAAAGTTATATGAAAATAATTTAATATGTTTACAAAAAAATTTACCTTATGATTTTATAGAGTACAATATCTCCAACTTTTGATTAAAATGTTACTGATTGATTAAATAAATCATCATAGTAGTCAGTCAATGAATTCATTTTAAAAAATAAAAGATAGGTATATCTAGAATATTGGATCATAGTACGATGTGTGCATCTTTCTTGATGAGACACTGAGACAAATGTATTATAATTCAGTTTTAGAATTTTTAAAATGTTATTACAGTTTTGACAATAAAATATTTCTCTATGGGTTCTTACATGTGTTTCTTCACACTGATCTTAGTATAGTCACCTAATTCTACTATGAAAGGGGCCTACATGGTGACACACTATGTGTATCCTGAATCTTATTAAAGAATATTGAATTTAAAAATAAAAATTAAAATAAATCTTAGTTTATAGAATCAAAATTATTCATGTTAAATTGAACAAATAAATTCACTTACTAGATATTCATGTTTATAATTTGGGAGTTTAATATTAAATAAATAATTATCCATGAGTTTTTTTTAATATAATAATTTTTAATTTTTTATTGAGATGATAATAAATAAATATATAATTATTCCCTAGTTTAGTAAATATGTTTATATTAGTATTTATTTAGTTATGTGAATATTAAAAATAATATATCTTTATGTGTTTAGTTGAAATATTATTTATTAATTAATTAATGAATAATATAAATATTTATATAATGATATAGTTTTTATTAATGTTTTTAAAAATTCTAATGAGTATTGATGGGTTTAGTTAAGGGATTGAAAAAATGATATATTAATTAGCGAGTTTAGTAAATTCCATATAAATATGATAAATATAATAACAATATTATTATTTGAAATTTGGTTTACATAAAATAAAAAACTAGATAGAGGGACCATGTATAATTATCATTTCTTTATCCCTTAGTAAATAATCCGAACTATAAAATTTTAGAGGAGAGTGATTTTTTGTGGAATAAATATTTCATCAATATAATGATCTCAAGATCTAGAGAGTCACTATTCATAAATATCTCAACAACATTGAGAGAAAACCCTCATATCACTCTCAAGAAAAAGAGATAAAAGGAGGTAATCTTTATTTAGATCAATAAATAATGATGTAATGTTCTTGGTTCCTCAATTGTAGCACCCTGAATATAAAGGCTATTGAGAATTTAGTCATAGATAACATTTAGATATAAATATAAGGATTCTAGTTTAGATTCTTCACTATAACAGTACTATGAAAAGAGTAGAAACAGAAAATATTAATTATAAGAATTAACAAATTATGATAATTATTTAAAATTATTTTCAAATTAAAGATGAAATATAACCTCTTAGACTATTTTTGGGTATCCATTATAATGTTATTCATATATCAAATATTGATACTAGTGAAAACCATCAATAGAATCTACCTTGTCACTTCAACTATAATCCAAAACCATTAAATATAACATTGATTATTTTTATAAATTGGTTGAGAAACACAAAACATTATTATACCTATCTTGTTTTCTATACTTTGCAGAGGTACTAAATAACTAAGACAAAGAAAAATGGGGAAAATGAGGACCCTATATCATTTATTTTTTACCTATAAATTACCCACACAACTCTCAATCATTTATTATAGAGTATCTATTAAATATAACACAAACATTGACCTCTGTACTGAATTTGAAAAGGAAATTTTAAACTTTTAGTCACATTATATAGATAATCAAAATAAACCAAATCATAATCTAAATAAAGATTAGTTTTTAAATCACATGTTCAGATTATTATTTTTGTTATAATTCTTTACATGTTCCCAACCAATAATAATATAGATAAATATATCTTCATTGGAAAAAATCCCCAATTTCCTCCCTAAAATGTGAGGAAGAAAACTCTTAGAGAAAGAGGATAAACATTACAGGTACATTTATAAGATATTTTATTATATAAAATAACAAAAAAATATGAAGGGGTTTTAGGATTATCCCCCTTGAGAATGAGAGAAATAATTGTGATATTCATGCTCAGGGGACTGGACATATTTCCAAAAAAATCCTAACAGCCCTAATAATACTAAAGTACAAAATGTCTTAAGTCACATTAAATAATTTACCAATGAAACCATCAGGACTAGGATATTTTTCATTACTAAGAATGAAAATGGATTCATTGATTTTTTTTCAAAAAAGGAATAACCAAGATTAAAAACAATCCTCATCCCAAATCACACTATCTTCAAAAAATAAATCAATGTTAATCCCATTTTAAGGACTAGGAGAACATATGAAATTACTAAACCATAATTGACATATTAAAATTAGTGGTGTATAAATAATTTTTTATAATTATTCCTAGTGGTCACACTGATTTCCTGGAATTCCATGCTTTGATACATGAATGAAAGAATTTTGAATTTGATTCCCCCTCATTCAAACCATGTTTATCAGATCTCTATTTTAGGAATTGATTGTAAAATTTAAGGAGTTTGGGCATCATACCCCATAGTTTTTCATCCATTAAGAACAAATTAATATCCTTAGAGCATTTAAGAACTTATTATTTAGTGGGATTGATATTATATCTAAGTTATTATATTCATTAACTACGACTAAGCCTTCTCGTTTTAAAATTATCCAAAAAATCTCATTTTAAATAACTTTAAGCAATAATAATGAGTCATATGTAATGAGAGGTGTAAAATCACAAATAAGATTAACTGTTTTGGTAAGCCCCTATCATTTATACGAAAAAATTCAAATGTAAAAAGGCTATGTTTTTTGAGATCATGATTATAGTAAAACACACATGGACTATGGATATAAATTACTAAAGGTATAAATATAATGTAATTTTTCTGAAAAAAACAAGGCATCCATAATCAAAAAACATTTATAATTACATACAAGGTTATTATTCTATTTTATATTGATCCATGTGAAAACATATCCTCACGAGGCATGTCCATCCCTTTCATGACATAATTTTAAATTTCAAATATCATAACTCAGTCTAAAAGAAACTATTGCTACATATATCTGGTCCTCTATAGATTAAAGATTTTTAATTTTCCAAAAAATAATATAAGGCTGTTAAATGGGTTATGATAGGTCTTTGAAATCAGACCATAAATTTTGACACAAATTTCTCTCATTATTAGTACATAAGAAAAACATTAGATAGGATTTTGTACCCTATTTAACTTAAAATGGAATAGTGAGGTTCCCATAGAAATATTCTCTAAAAATATTTATTTGATATTATAACCCTAAATTAATTCCATTTATAACAATTTAAAAATTCATGCTTGATACAACATTTATCAACCTACATAATTTAAAAAGAACCTTAAAACTATCCAATGAGAGTTTCATTTATAGAACATGAATAATATCTAGGTTTTGTTATAGAATAAAAAATAGAGTGTTATTATATTGGATGGGTTATTTAAACCCCTAATAACCTCTAAGTGATTTTAAAGTTCATCAAATACCTTTACTAAAAATTTCTAGAATATCATATAACATGGTAAATATAGACACGTTTTTGGATATTATCCACTTCATATTCATATTCTATTGAATGAAATAGTGAACTATTAATTATACTAACTGATAGTGGATAGATTTTTAAATGTACATCCACTAAGAGTAATGAAAAAGTCATTTCTATTCTAGGATTTTTCTTGGAGGGGTATTAGATGAAATAAGAGGGAAATCCCATTAGGATATTGTATTTATGATGAGGGAACCTCTACCACTGAACCATACATTTTTTCTTCATGTAAAGTGGTTAAATTTTTATACTTCTCTATTATATTACCTATAAAGGGGTCCCCTATAACACTTAGGATACTAATAATGAAAATATGAATAGTATTTTTTGATATTAGTGTTTTTATTATTATAATCAGTTGTAAGAACCTGCTTTTGAGGTGGTTTGGTATATGATACATAGAGGGAATGTTAGTCATCAATGAATTTATAGTTAGGTGATTATTCTATAACCCACTCATAAAAATATTTTTATGAAAAAAAATATTGTTTTGGATCCTCAATATCTTGTTATTGATAGGGGATAATTATTGTTAAATTATGATATTGACTATGGTATATTCCAAGTAAGATGTCGAGGTAATGAAACAATTTGTACATATCAGTTTTTTGTGTTCAGTTAACATCATAATAAATTCACCCTTATTCCATAGGTGAAAAAGGTGAATAAAATATTTGACCTAATTAGAAATAGATTTAGGGTTTATACATTCATAATCAATCTGTAATGACTAAAAATTCAAAAATAAATAAGGTATTTTGAAATAATAAATGGAAATTTATAATAGTTTCCTGCATCACCTTGATTTCCAAAAGTATATATAAAAACACACCATGAGAATAAATGGATGCTTAAATAATATCATTAACAACAAATCAAGAGTATGTTAAATTTTTCATCATCATTAGATTATGAATGAATCCATAGTGGAAAACAAAAAAGGTTTTTTCCTAAGATTATTCTGTATAATCACATTTTTATTCATAAAAAGATAATTATTTTTAAAATATGATGCGGGATAAATGGCAAAAAATTACATAATGAATTTTTCTATTGTCTATATAAACTTCAATATAGGTATGGTCACTTCCCATATCCATAAGTGAAAATATCTTGGAGAGAAATTAATATTAATAATTAACATAATCTGATGAAAATGGAGGTTAATATTTGGATACTATTCACTTTAATAATCAACATAATGAGGTTTCCTTATCACATCATGATTTTTACTCTATACGAAATTTGTATGTGTTAATTCCCAAATAATATACGTGTCAATAAAAGGTTATATAATTTTCCTACAATGATGAGAATTAATAGGTTCCATGATAATATTATTGAATATATATTCTATAGAAAGATGATATAAGTTGACAGGACACATATGATATAGTCTATTAGAGATAGAGACCCATATGACTTTGAGGAACTATCTCATGGTGCACAAAATTGGAAATTTCTAGAATAAAAGACAATGAGACTATACTTTCTCATAAAAATATTCATTTACATGTGTCTTTGGATGTTCCTATTTTAGAATGTGTGTATTGGTTCTTAGTATTTGATATTATCATTATTGGTCATTGTGGATCCCGAACATTGATGAATTGATGAAAATATTAACAACAGATGCTCAGAGAGAGGTAACATATGTTGGGAGAGTCATGAGTGATTTTGTGTTAATGGATAATGTGATAAAGGATTTATCCCTTATTTTATATGAAAATTTTGTTATCTAAATCCCATTGAAGGAAAAAAACTACCTGAATAAATAAATTCACATTATGATATGATGGAGAGTCCATTTTTACAAATTCAAAGAAAGGGGAACTGTAAAAATAATTTGATGGTACCGTAATGAATCAGACATTTAAGAGAGATATAATGATAAAGGGACTACATTACATGGTAGGAGTTCATATAATGTTAAATGTCCATGAGAAATTAACTTATTTCAATCTGGGTTTCTTGGATGGTCTCTAGATTATAACCATATATTGTATGTGTATACACCTAATTCCATTGAGAAAGAGTCATGGAGGGTCACACACAAAGTTAATGTGCAATCTCCATTAAATAGAGGTGTTGAATTTATCAGGATAGAATAAATAATATTTATCCTTGTTTGGATTATTGGTAATATCTAATCACATGTTATTTGAAAGAATAAGTGGGTTAAATAATAATAAAATACATTTTATTACAAAGTTTGGTTATTATAATATTTATTATACTTATAAATAAATAATTTAGTGATATTTATTTGATAAATATTCACTATTCAAGGATCGAAATATCTCAAAGAGGATAGTTGAAACAAGCCAAATGGTTAGGTTGAAAAGATATAATTGATATTTATTTAAATATTCATAATATTTTATACATTAAAAGTTAATATTATGAATATTTATATTATTTTTATTAGTAATTAATTCAACTTAGAGATATAGAAATGAGAATTTTCTTATCCACATGTTTCAAAAAGTAAATTATCAATTATAAATATCTTATTATATCACTTTCTAAAAACACTATTTATTAAAAAAAATAGATCTATGAGATATTTCAATACCTAAAGGGATATTAAGTGATCTAGTGTGCTCTCCACCTCCTATATCAGTCCATAAAAAGGACACCAATATTAATTCATTCTTCAAGAATAATTATACTGTGGTCAAGCATGAAAAACACTAGCGATTAAGATCAGCAATATTAAAAGTCAATGATTATATAGGGATATTTAAAGATTGTAGTGTGAATGTGGATCAAAAATAGAGGGGTTATTCACTTGGGTATTCCAACACAATAATGGTTCACCATGATATATTCAATATGATTAACAAAAAAATAAGAAATAAACGTTTACGTTATTCTATATCATCTCATAAAATGATTATAAATCACATGTGAATATCCACCTTCTTATGGTAAGAGAATTTATCGTAAATGTATTTTTTAATTGTAATATGTTTTTCATTACATTATTAATCATGATTTGAAACAATTTTCATAAATTAAGACCAAAATATATGGTGTTCATGCTATACTGGTGCATCTACTGTGCTCGAAACCGTTATGTGGTACTAGAGTGGTCAAATATTAAGTTTATAATTATTTATTATTCATGATTCATTTTATGAATTTTTTATTTAAATTTAAATGAGATAATTTTTTGATAAATATTTAAACATTTTTTCACTTCCCTATATTTATTATTGCTAACAAAACCAAAAAAAATTAAGATTAATATGAAGAAACATCCCAAAAAATCCATTTTTTGGTGACAATGGTTTTTCCCAAATTACAAAAGACTACATGAAATAAACCACCTTACCTAATGATTTTTACCATGGTGTCTCATATATATATCATGATAAAAATACACCAATATAATTAAAAATAATCTATGATCCTAGATAAGTGGAACGATGTGTAGATCTAGATAATTTGGAACATGGTTTGAAGAACTACACACTATGTAACCACTGTACTCACTATATAATCCTTATTTTCTTGTGCACAAGAACACATGGATCACCCTAGGTCATGTATCAGATACATGACAAGGGTATTCACAACCCATGAAAATCATAGTCCACAAGGTTATTAAGATTGAAATAACACTATGTAAATCAATCTCACCCATAGTATAAAAAAATCCCTTTCTCTAGGCATGTCATGAGGAAAAAGGCAGAAGAATTTTCAAACCATGAAACCAAGTATAGACATTATAGTTTACTGCATACTGTTTATTAAATTTGATGTAGAGAAAATAATTAAATATAAAATTAAACCTTTATATATTTGTGTGTTTTTTTATTTGTAAATACACATCATTTCATAGGATTGTAAATTTTATATTGAACTAATTTAAGTGTTAAAATTTTGAATGAGTATATAGAGTTACCTAAAATTAAAAAATATTACTTCATTAATTTTATATGAAATTAAATGATATAAGTTTATTTAATTATCGATGATAGTAAGGTATGGATGATTGGAAGAAATTAAGATAAAATTATTAATTAGAATAATTTTTGGAATTTAATATTAATTTCAGAATGAATAAAACTAATTGGTAACTAGATTTTAAATGTATGAACATTGCATGGATGATAATTAGATATATCCATCCCAATGTATCTAATTGGTTTCTTTTAAATTTTTTTGATTAAATTAAAATTCATGGACTAAGCATCACCCCTCCTCCTTATTATGTAATAGCCTAATTTCCCATAGAATCTTTTAGGTAAAATTTTCTTATCTAATCCATTGGATAACTTCACATATATGTAAGTAAAATATTATATAATAATTGATCTTCTAGGTGAGAGGAGGTGGAACAATTACTGAATCTGAGGTGAAACCAATCAATATGTCGTATAGGATCCAAGGTGAATGATTTAATACGAACCATACTATTAATTAAAGTTTTTTCTTCATATGGTCAAGGGTTATTTTAACATCCACTATATAACTTACCATTATAGAATCACATGATAATAACACTTACATTTTATTTATTCTAGTTTCATGGTTGATTATTTATGTTCACATATTCTAAAAGATATGTATATAAATTAATTAACAATAACGAAATATGGGTTTATATTTAAATCTGAATATGCTTCCATTACTTATGTTAGAATTGGCCTTATATTTTATGGTTTACAGGCATGTGTTTTTATAATGTATTAAATATCGATTTAAATAGATGAATATCTATGTAATAGAATCTTGGGTCACTAAAGTTGGTATCATAGGAAGGGTTTTGCTAAAAAATGGAAACTATGATTAGAAAACTTTAGTGATATCCCTGAGGACATTTCTACGCATATATTCAAGGATTTTTCTCAGGATAATTCTAAGGATGAGTCAAAGTGAAGGAAAATGTCCTAGAATTTTGTTTAATGAAATTGAAAGTGGGTTCCAATCAATTACATCCCCATATGGGAACTAATAGTGGATTTTCATATGTAATATAGGTACTTAAGGGTAATAACATTGAAAAGGGCACATCAACATAGACTCAATCGTCACCTTGCTCACAACAACTAGCCTTCCCGCACACATGGAATGAAACTATGGGAGGTATTCTCTTTCGAAATTCAAAAATCATTTAGGAACCATCATAATTTATTTTTATAAAATAATAAACAATAATTTTCAAGATTAATACAATGTATTAATAGATTTAAAATAAGGTGTCATGATTTAGACACCCTAAAAGTGATTTTTCAAGATTACGTAGTTCCCCAATATGATTACTGTTAATCATAATATGTTTTTGGTTTTATTATGATGGATGGAACCCAATGTAACCATTATAATATTGAGTGTGATGAACAATGAAATTATTTTACTCCTAAGAATCCAAACATAATGGGATATATAATGAAAAATCTTATTAAGATGCTCAAATAAATTTTTCAAGATATTAATCATGAAGGAATTCTAAATAAAAATATAAGGGAATAAAATTCCACTAATTCCTTCAATAGGAAACATCCAAATTCATTTAGTGGGTGTTTTAAAACATTAGTTTCTAAGAAATGGATCAAAACCCCCAAAAAGATATTTTACATCCTCTATAATTCAATGGAAGAATAATTCATGTTTTACATTTACCATTTTGAAGGTGTAGCCGATTAAGGGTGTAATCCCATCAAGAATAATAGTTAACATGATTAATTTGAATCAATGGATTTGGAGAAGTCCAAATAATTTTTTTTAAATAAGTACATTCCTTGTATTCGTTATATAAAGATGGAGAATGAGTTCCTTGAGCTAAATTAAAAAAAGATGATGAATCCTTTCGTACCTATGAGGAAACATTTACCAGACTTGATAATTACGCTTATGATATTACTGTGCATATATAAGTGAAGTTAGATCAATTAATTACTATCAAAAAACAAAGTATTTGATGGGAGTTATCCATAAGTGTCTTCAGTTAAAATTAAGGGAATGTTTATTGTGATATCAAAGAAGAAATGGAGGTTGGAGTTACATATCAATCTCATGATTATGATAATATGATAAATATGTGATTCAAAGGAAAATCTAAGATCCATGGAGAAAATAATATGATAATTCATTTAGTATCAATGTGTTGGAAGAAACATGGTGGAAATTTTCTTAAAGGGACTAGTAAATGTAAAAATTGTCGATGGAAATTCCATTAGGTAGTCCAATACTGATATGATTTATATAAGTTATCAAATGATGAAAATGGAGAGAATTCTATAATGAATTAACCACCAAGACCCCATAATTTCAAATGAAAGCAGTATGGTCATTATGTGAATCAAATCGCCAATCTAGTCGATAATGAGGATGATAAGTGAAAAAAAAATTCTAAAGAAAAAAGATAAAGGGAAATGATATGAAATCATGATTGTTGAAGTGAATCATGATAATGAGGGCACAATTATCCTCCACTACCTATAAGGTAATTCCATGTTTTATTTGTTATAAATTGACCCTATGAAAATATTATTAAACATCATTTACGGAAATTTCATGTGATATTAAGAATTTATTATCTCCCTTTACATGAATTATGGAATAATTAAATCACATTTTATAACCTATCGATAGATGGATGAACCTATGATTCTAATGTAAATGTTTTTTAGAAGATAATATATTATATAAAAAATAATTGGTGAATTATCTTTTGGATTAATACTTTTGTGTAGGTTAGATTAACTTAAGATTTATGAATACAATCAGGGTTTTATGAGTTTAAGTTTAATTATAAGATAAATGTTACTGAAACCCATTTTGTTGTTTATGTGAAGTGATTTTACCGAGATTAATGGTAATTTATGATAAATTTATTTCAATTCGACACTCTGGTTTTTTATATAATTTTTTTATAATGTTATTTGAGGTGGAGTTCCTTTTAACTTTGTGGAAATATGATTAATCATAAAGATAAGCTTTTGATTTTATATTATATTTGATTTTGGGGTTGTCATTGGTTGTAGTTTATTACCTTAAGATGTCATTACACATTGTTTATTTTAGAGAGAATATATCTCTATATCAATTTTATATAATATATATTAATTATGTGGTAATGTTTCATGGGGTACCATTTTCAATTTTCTCTGATTTGGATATAGATCATACCTCAATGATATAGTGAAGATGAGTTTGAGCACCATAGATGGTTATTTTGAGAGAATAATTCAACCCCAATAGGATATGATAAGATGTTATTATATGGATTTCAAAGGTGGTTGAGAACAATTCATTCCTCAAGTTCAGTTTTTGTGCAACAATATCCTTCACTAGATTATTCAAATGACTCCTTATGACTCAATTTATGGAAAAAAGTGTAAAACTGCAATGTACTTGAATCAAGATGTAGAAAGAAAGACATTGGGACCTCAATATGCTGATGATATGGAATAAATATTTAGAGAAATTCAAAAACATGTAATGATAGAATAAACTTGATAGAAATTTTATGATGATACTCATTAATGTGATCTAGAAATTGAATTTGGTGAGATGGTCGTTCTATGAATATCTATATGAAATAAAGAAGTTAAAAACTCCCTATGTATATTGGTCCATTTGAAATACTTGATCATATAGGAATAAGATCATATTATTTTGAACTTATTATAAAACTAACTGAGGTACATAATGTTTTCCATGTACCTCTCAAGAGAAAGTACATACCTGATCCTTCACATGTACTAAACCCATAGGTCTTACTGATGGATCATGATATTTTTTTATAGGGAATTATTGGTTGATATTTTTGATTATACAGAATATTTTATATAAAACAAAACCACTCACATGTTCGATGGTTTTTGAAAAAAAATTACTAGTTTAAGGACACTACCTGGGAACCTAAGGAAATGATGAGGTTGAAGTATCACCATTTGTTTGAATTAGAGTGACACATTTTACACATGAAATTTATTTTAAGGGGGCAGAATATAAAACCCCATGTTTTTATCTATATTTTTTTTTTCAAATAATAGAAATTTAATTGATATGTTGTGTTACATTAGACACTAATTTATGCTTTTGAATCAAACAACATTGGGTTAGCTTTCATTTTACATGACAATGAGTTTTAACAAAACCATGATATATTAATAATATTATTCAAACATAACTATTATACCCTAATATCTAATCATAGAGATACAAATAGTAATAATGTTTTTTAAATGTTAAGTATAATGGTTTTATATAAATTAAAAATATTGGTAAAAATATACTTAATTTTCTGATAAGGTCTTCATATGTTTCAAAAATACTATTTTCTCAAAAAATGGTTTTATATATTTTTGTGAAAAATAATAAAATTAATTGTATATAATTTTACGAAATTAATTTTTATAAAATAAATGTCGGTTTTTAAATCATAATGTTAAAATTATCTTATGGGTGATGTTTTTAGAATTTTTTAAAAATTTTAATTTTATCATGATTAGAGAAAAAATGAATTTTATTTGAAAAATTCACTGTCACATAAAATATTTATAATGATAAATTATATATTAAATTGGTATTGAAGTAAAATAAGTTCAATTATACATATATTAATCCATTTTATGTCATTTGAATTTATGTAAAATTGAAATTGGATATCAAAAGTTTATAAAATTTAGGACATCACTCTTTGAAAACCCACTTTCTCGTCACATCTATGAAATTAATCTTTAATAAAAAATTTATAATTATGTGAATATAATTTTCAAAAAAAATTATATATTTGGAATTTGTGTAATTTATATTATATAATAAGTTAAAAATATAATTTTACCAAAATAAATTGTGAAATTACTAAACATTATTTAGTATAGTTAAGGTTCAAATGGATTTATCGGACGTTAAGATAAATAGATAAGGGATAACATGGAATAAAAACATGTCTAAAATCTATTTTATAGCCATATTACATAACTATTGTGTATAATGATATGTAATACTTCTTTTTGGAGCATTATGTCATGAGAAAAATACGTTTACACTTTTTCTCATCAAAATAATATGGGTGTACCACTCACCTCACTTATAAAAGTCCACCCATCTACTGTATTCTTCACAGCATAGAATACTTATAGTTGAATGAATCCCTACGTAAATCAGTTATAAAATTAATACTTCCTTTTTTATAATAGTTATTTAGGTAAAAATAATAGCCTTAGGAGGTTTTCTTTTGTAAAAACCAAATGAGGTTACCTGTAGAAGTGGAGGTTCAAATGTGTACCAAGGAAGCCGATACATAATGACAATTGAATGTGTATGAAGGAATTCAAGACTTACGGTAAGGTATTTTAATATCACTTTTGTTTTATATAGGAAAATACCACATTCACCACATGATTATTTTATGTGGTTTATATACTTCCCATGAATTTATTTCATAATGATTCAACATTAAATTACTGGTATTTACATATCCATTCTAGGATCTCTATTTAATTTGATTTATTATTCAAAAGATTCCATAATGTCAAGTAATTTTTGTCTTAATTTTCCTTCTTGAATTCAAATATTTTGTTATACACCTATCTCCATTTAGGAGGTGAATATATACCCTCTTTTAAAGCTAATATCATTAATTTTTTAATTCTAAAGACATATTATGTTTCATTTAAAATTATTCTTTATTAGGGATTATGATTTATTGTTACCAAATTGGTAATTGTTTTATGGCATAATCCCATTATTTTTTTGAATTGTTTAGGTTTTTGCTTCTAATGATGAAATATTATAATAAATCTCTCATGAAACACATGTATTTTATTTTCCTACAGACATGTCATGAAAATACATTTTTAAACCATTTAAATTATTTATTTATTTATGAATTAACAATAATTTTTTAAAGGAAAATACTCTTTATTTCTATCTTTAATCAAAAAATGGTTTTCCATACAAAACCATGTTTTCTAAAAAATGTTTTAAAAAACGTTTTCAATACAGTTCAAATTATTTATTATAGAAAATTTTCCCCATGTTTTAATTTTTATGATTTTTTTAAGGTATTCTCATTTTCATTTTCAAGAAGAATCATGTTTGTATTTTATTGAAAATTTGAAAGTGATATCTGGTTTATCATGTGCAAATAGAATTTATTTTTCCTCAATCAAAAACATTATTTTCATTGAAGATTCCTTTATATTTTTTTAATTTCATTTTAAAATAAAAATTCATTTCAAAATTTTTTATATATTTTTTGATTTAAAACTTTATTTTCAAGAAAAAGTTATTTTCCTCAAGAAATGTTCCATGTGATCCTTCAAAACCAATTTCCTTATATTATGACATCCTTTGATGTGACTTGTTTTTTTAGGTATATGAACAAATGATAGCATTAATATTAATGATATGAATGTTTTATCATGAAAATAACATTAAAAATGTATTTTTCCTCCATGAGTTATATAATGATAAAATTATAATAATACACCCTTCTTTTCTCTGGGTTATGATAAGTAGAAAGGATGAAATGATTATAAAATATATCACTTTTACATAGGTTATGATCAAATGAAATTTATATGAAAAACATTTAGTTTCGTTGGTAATGATATGATAAATTTCTTATTATCTTGTGGCACACATGTGTATTATTTTCATTATGTGACGAGTGGGACCTAAATCTCCCTTCAATGCATTGGTTAATGAGTAATGTTATATAAGCTCAAAGGGTACAATAGAGGTTATACCATGCCCAATAGAGGGAACATGTAAGGTTATCCCAAGCCTTTATGAGGGTACATGGGAGGTTTACACAAACCCAAAGCAGTTACACGGGTGGTTAGCTCATGTCTAACATGTTATTAATGTTTTGGTGGGAATCATTGATATAAGATTTTCTATAATTATGTATATGCCACAAATCCATGTATTATGAAAATGATATCCACTTTCGGATCATGTTCTTTAATATAATTATGATTTGTGTATTATTAAGCATTAATCACTATGTCAAGACTTAATATTATGATATTTGATATGTAGGGTATGGTTGTCATATTTTATGTACATGTTTTTATAACCTGATGTTCATTTTATAATTATTTATTTCCCTAGTTTAACCGTAATGAGAATATGAAATCACTCTTTCTTATGTTTCATTTCCTAGGTTATGATGGAATGTTTTATTTGTGGTAAGTTTGTAAAGATTATGAAAGGGGGTGTACTTTATGGGAGATGTTGTGAATTTTTCACCAAATTAGATGATTTTATACCTAGTATCAAAATATACTAAACTATTATGTTCTTTAGACATGTGTTTTTGTTATATATTTAATTTTTATCTAAAAATATTTTATATCTATATATGAGAGTCCTAGGTTTCTATAATATCCAACCTTTGAAATAATAAATTGTAGTAATAAGGTGTATTCATTATCAAATGTAATCCTTCCATATATGAAAGTTGGGTTTTACATACTGATTTTCATGCACACAGTTTTATCCTACTATCAGAACAATTTTGATTATGGATGTTTTTAGAGGAATGTTTAATCTACGGGATACCAATGGGAAAATAATAGTGGATCTATCCATTGTATACTACCATCTCACAATGAAAACATTATTGATTTTGGTTTTAATGATTTTTTATAATGTTCCAAGTGTTACCAATAACATCATTTCTGTTTCCTCATTAGACATTGATTATTTTTTTCAATTTGGAAAATATGATTTTCTATTTTTATAAAGATATAATTTTTTATGGTATGACACAGTTCAATAATGTTATTTAAGTGCTGAATTATTAAAACTAAATTTTATAAATTGAAAACAAATTAAATACACATGACTCATATAAAACCAAGATATGGAATCACTATATTAGTCACATAAATGAGAATAGTTTAAAAAATATATACCAAGTTTTTTATTTATAATATTGTGATATATAACCACATTAATGATGTAATTGTTTAAATAAAGTATGATTACCAAACCACCATTTGGTGTTCAAGGTAAAAGGGCCACATATATTGTATAATTGGTACACACTAATGTGTGAAAAAAAAATTCAAGTAAAAGTTAGTGATGGGTTCTCATAATAATATATTTTAACACTTATATTATTTTTTATGGTAATGTCTACTTGATGAGTTATACATTTGAATCCATAGAGAATTGCAATGAGTTTACCAAAGATGTTGAGAATCATATTGTTAACAATTTAAAAAATGATATCAGATCCAGGTAGTTAATATATTAACAAATAATGTATTTGATTTTCAATTGTAGTATGAGATTTTATCTTAACTCACTCTACCTTATACACCATAGTGTAATGGTTTTAGTGAAAGGATGAACTCTATCTTAGTGTAAATTCTACATTCGATGATGAGTCTTTCAAGACTTCTATTATCTGTTCAGGGATATTAATTACACGTGATAGTATAATTACGAAATCATGTACCAAATAAATTGTAATATAGTATTTCCTTTGTGTTTTGAAGATAAAATTTACCATTTTTTAATATTTTCATGAATGGGATTGTGATACATTTGTTATGGTTGGGTCAAGAAGTAAACTATCACCCCCAACAAATAAATTGTCTCTTTATAGTGTATACCAATGAAACAAGGGGATACAATCTACACAACCCATCAAACAAGAATGTAATCATCACATGATAGGTTGTGTTTCATTAAATGTATAACATAATGATGGAGGATAGTTGATGCAAGATTGAATTTGATGTAGTGGATTCTCAAGATACAAAATAGTTGGTATATGAAAAAATTCCATGGTCATAATGCAATAAGTTATTCATGAAACATAATTACTATGTGGGTGTGCTGGAGAGGCTAGAGAACCCAAGATATATTATTTTCTATGAACTAATTATGGTGAGACAGTATTGGTTGAAAATTATGTTCCTCTATCCTATAAGGTATAAGTGGAGATATTAGAAGCTAAAAGTCAAATTAATCCATGAAATATGATATAGATCCCATGTATCATAACTACGTATTGGTTCTGATTGATCATACAGTTGAGTTAAATCCAATTCAGTGTAAATGGTTATTCATAGGAAAACATGTCATGAAAGGTAATGTAAAATCTTACAAAGTATTGGTAATTGATAAATGGTTTAGAAAACATCAAGGCATTGATTATGATGAAAATTTATTTATAGATTCCTTGTTTAATTCAATCATATTTTCTCTTTCAATATCATCTTTCCATGAATATGAGATTTGAAAAGTGGATGTAAAAACTAATTTATTAAATGGGAACCTTATGAAAAAGTGTATATGACACAACCAGAATGGTTTGTGAAATTAATAAATGCCAAAATGTATGAAAGTTAAAAATATACATTTATAGATTAATTCACACATGAAATTCATAGAAATTTCATTTTTATAAAGCCATAAAATAATTTAGTTTCATTGAGAATGAATGCGAGCCATGTGTTTACAAGAATTTTAGTGAGAGCACCTTTTTTTCATATTAGTATATTTTTAGGAAATATTACTAATTATAAATGAGATACTAGCCTTAAAATTCGTTAATGAACTGTTGAGAATGTGATTCTGCATAAAGGGCTTAGGTGAAGTAAGACACATTCTAGGGATCAAGATCTTACTTGATAGATCCAAGAGGCAGGTTAGACTAATTAAAGGTACATATATTGAAAAGACATTGAAGAGGTTTAGTATGGAAAAATCAAATAAGGGGATTGGTTATATATAATATGATGTACACCTTTATAAGGAAATGCATCATTTGTTAGTTTAGGAATGGGAGAGAATTAGTAATATCACATATATATATATTATAGGATCTATATTGTATGTAATGTTATGTATAAGCCTTCATGTCACCTATGCATTGAGCATGGTAAAAAGAAATTGTGTTGATCCAGTTGACCAACATTAGATTTCATTTTAGTCTATCCTTTTGAATTTGAAGAGATCTATGTATTTGTTCGTCATGTATATAGGAGACGAAGATCTATTCATTTGCGGACATACAAATTATAAATTTTAGGAACATTAGATTAATCTAAAGTCACATTCTAGATATGTATTATTTCTTAATATAGATCAATGAGATGGAAAAGATATATCATGACCCAAGCTTCTCATACCAAAATATTACATATTTTTATTTAAATATTCAATAAATAACTAAAATACACACCTGAGTATTGTATTGTTTTAGTGTCTTGGGAGACTAGATATATTATCTTCTTATGTCACGAATCTTATTCAATGTCTCCAAAAAATATTTTCCCATTATTTACTATTCGTAGAAATACACTATATAAAACCTATCATTAAAATATAGGAATTATAAACATGACAAAGGTTTAGCTTAAGTTTTTTAATAAGGGTAAAAAAGGGAAATATAGTAACATAATGGGATTACAAGGGTATGAGAATCTGATCATAACATATGAAAAGCATACCATGCATATCTAAGATCTAAATATGGAGTCATGGAATAAGATTATACGTTAATAATACATGAATCATAATGAAATCAAGGAACAAGAGTTATGATATCATGAAATTGGAATATATCTATAATTATTTAATACACATAAGGTTAGAAAATCATTTTTATAGTAGTCAAGTATCACTCCTAAGGATATCATGGTTGAATGGTTTCACTCTATAAATAATCATAGTAGTCAATGTGCACTCCCATGACCAACAGAGAAGATAAAACACCTTAGTGAACCATGCTCACTCTCCATTCTTGTCATGTATTTCTCATGAGATATAAATATTTTGCTAATTAATTGAATGGTGATATAGGTACTACCAATCATATAATGGAAGTGGATTTCCTAATCATTTTATTATGGTATAAGCTTGTGGAGATAAACAAATCTCACAAAAATATTATCATCATATACAAAATCAATATAATTAAAGAATAAGAAAGTATTGATTAGATAATATCTACATTAAGTTATAATTAGCATCAAAGGATGCCATATTATATGAAAAATGATTTTAAATGATCTATTAAATCATTTCTTGAAGAAAATAACTTTTCTGTAAAATTCTCTTTTTAAAACTAAAAATTAATAAAATATTTTGGAAATTCATTTCATTGAAATTAAACTCATTTACTTATAATAGAAGATATAAAAATAATTTAAAAAATTATTATAGAAAATAAATTTTCAATGAATATCACTTTTAAAGAAAAAAATATATAAAATGGTTTTTAAATAATTTTCACTGAAAAAAATTAATACTTATAAAGGATTATATTAAATTAATTTAAAAAGTTTCTTTAGGAGAATATCCTTTCCACATTTAAAAACCCTTTTTTATTTTTTTTTAAATTTTCGAATTTCAAAAATAAACTTTAAAACATATAATTAAATCTTCAAAGAATATAATGGTAATTATAGTGCGAAATCCCATTCATATCGTTTTGATAAAACAAATATTCCTATAACATTTTCAGAAAAAATAAATATGGTCATTTTTTGGAAATTGAAAGGACTATTCCTTTTAAAAGAATTTATAAACAACAAAAAATGGGTAAAAATATATTTAATAAATCATTTTTTGAATGGTAATTTTTTAAAACATTTTTATAAAACATGGTTTTGGATGCAACCGGGTTTCGACAAAAGAGAGAAATAAAGATGAATTTGTATAAAAAATTCTTTTCACCTCTTGAGTTTGTAAAGATTGGAAAATAAAAGAATATATGTTATAACATAACATGATGAGAAAACATTTCATGAGTTTATTGATATATAAATCTAAAATATTATCATTCAAAAAACAATAATAAATAATCTATATAAATGATGACATTGTAACATAAAATCATTACCACTTTGGTAACATTTTATTATAAGAACCATGAAATAATAATATTAAATCATTCAAAAAATACACTAAGAATATATAAATTCATGATACTACATTTCAATTGGTCTATTTATATACCCCATACAAGATGTTATGAGCAAAACATTACACAATCTATGTCTCAAAGAATGAAAATTGAGAAAATAATCCCTCACCACTTTGGTAACTTTTTAATTGTATGACCCAATAAATCATAACATTATATAAAAATTTAAATATCATGAAAAGAAATATATTCAATAAATAATATCTTAAATGTAAATTATATAATTTACACAGAAGGAACGAGTGATAGATTTTCATATGTCTCCACTAAATAAAAGAGAGGTAAGAAATCTCTTATTGTAAGTCTCAAATTCCTTCCAAAATATTTGAAACTATATTATAATTTAAATTTTTTTATTATAAATATATTAAATAACTTTAAAAACACACACACACACTCATATATATATATATATATCATATGATATATGATTTACATATGACCTTTTATGAAAAGTTTATTAACTATTCCATGTAAAAGTCACATTTTGGGGAATAACTACTTTGTTTTCTATGTCTATTTTTATTTTTTATTTTGGGTCCTCTTAATTTGATCATCATTTCATAATTTAATGAATGTTAACCATGAGGTAAAAAAAATATATTCATTATACATGTATTTAGAGTGATCTATTAAAATAAGAGGTAGAAAATGAGATACATCATTCATGGAGATGGTAGGCCGTATGTACGTAAGAACATTGTTTCCATTCTTCAAAAGAGAATAAAAAAATTAAATTAAAGAAGATATTAACATTTAAAAATCATAATTATTTAATATATATCACATATTTTAATTAATATTATCCTTATTAACTTTCTGGTATAGTGTGACTGAATCACATCACTTCTCGAGGCGGTAGACTGTCGTAAAAATGAAAGACGATATCATATTCCCATAGAATGAAATGTATGAAAATCTATGTAGTATAAAAATTATTGTGGTATACAAATATAATAAATATCATATATAACCATTTAATCCATCATTACATTTAGATGCTATAGGAGGTAAGATAAAAATAAATTACACCAGTTCGTGAGGCGGTAGTCCAGCTTACACATGAATGATGATTTGATAACCCATTTGTTAGAAGAGTAGAGGGGATTAGGTTTGCAAATTAACTTAATAACATATAATTATATAAAATTTTTTATTGTTTTTATATCATCATAGTCCAATAATAATTTTAGGAGGTAGAGGATGAATAAAAATACAATGCTTAGTTATGGGTGTTGCCTCTTCTTCAAAAAGCTTCTTTTGGTTTTCACGAAAAGGATTTTTAGATTTCTTTTTTACTAAAACAAGGATTTTAGAATGGGATGAGGGATTCAAAGAATTTATTTTTGGTAGAAGAGAGTGGGTGACCTTTTATATGTGTGGTGAGTGGTATACTTGTAATTTTGAAAAGAATATGGTATACATAGGTTTTTTCTCATAAAACAGGATCAAAAAAATACCATTATAGATAATATTATATTTAAATTAGAAATATTTCCCTCCAATTTATTTGAACAAAATTTTGGTCATTTTAACCAGCATCGTTTTATTTTAACCCTTGATAAACTCAATTTACTTTTACCGTGATAAATAATTTTTTATTGTTTTTTACTATTAATTAGGGTCAAAAATAAATTTTACCTTATTATATAATATAACTTATCTTTATTAAATATATTGAATCCATTTTTTAAAATTCTACTAACATATGTTGTAACACCCCAACCCCAGTTACCCAGAGTTAGTGCATTATTTTGATTAATTGGCATGATTACAAGGAATCATGTCCCGAAGGACCCATTAGGTAAGTAGTCTTGGAAAATAGATAACATATATGAATGTTACATTATACATTATAACATAAAACACAACATAAATAATCCTTTACCAATTACATTATTCACTTAGTTTATCCTTGCATCTTAATCACAATACACATCATAGAATCCTTAGAAAAATAAAACATAGAAAGAGGTGAGATCAGATGCTCAGTAAGGAGAACAATATAGCATAATATTTCATAAATAACCATAATCATTTCAAGAAATGTATAATACTAAAACAAAATCCTTTTAAAATTAAAATTCAGAAAAATATGGAAAATATAAAATCAAATTATTCCATTTACTTATTCACATGGATATTCTACTAGTCGAATAATCAAATGAAATATCAATAGGCAGTTTTATAATGATGGAAAGAATAATACCAAACTTCATAAACACATATTCAAGGACATGTGTCAGGACTACAAATAAGATTTTGTCAGGGCCTTTTGCGAAAACACTAGTTTTTCTAATGAGACCCACCGATGCATCGGGGAGCTAATGAAAGCTCCACCCATCACTTACTATGTCCAATGCATTCCTCATATGAAAAGGTTTAAACATAACATAAAAATTCATATTTAAACTACCATATGAAATATAAATACTTTATCCATAAACCATGAATGGTTTAAAAATAACACATCCATAGTCAAACATATAATAAAATATTCAATACAATATGGATGATTTGTATCATAATAAATCAACATCAGACAAGTTTAAAATCAATCAATGGATGTTGATATAGATGAAAATTATTTTTAAAACTATTTGTGAGAACTATATCTTTTTCATAAAAACATTTAAAAATCACACAATTTCTAAAAAAAGTCATTTAATGTCATTTTTGAATAAAAGTTCCCAATACCACATTGAATCTTTTGAAAGTAATTAACATTTAAAAAACATTCATGTCCATATAAATAAATCCTTAAAAACCATTTTCAAAACATGGACAATAATGAAAAATATTTAGAAGAATAAATATTTAAAATAGTTAAAATGTTGTTTTAGAAAAAAGGTACCTTATAAATAAACCCTTTTAAAAATATAATATGAAACATGGACATGGATAAAAAATATTTCTTAGTATATACTTACGTAAAAACAGCCTCAGAAGACAAAGAGATTGTGAAATTAACCCTTACCTTGTACTTTCTTTTAGTCGAGGGTACATTTAAACTCATGTATAAAGACCTTAGTATGTTATTAAATTATACAAGAACCATGATAATATTTATTATATCATATATGATTCATTTTTTACTTTATACTACCCATTTAATAATAATTCCCATGTAAAAAGAACTTTTTGGTAATAATTGCTTTCTTTATCGTACGTATTTTAACTTATTATTCTTGATCATATCATTTAGATCATGATTTAAATACCTCCATAATATAAAAACTGATTTATATATAATATAATTAAAATATAATTATTTATAGTAGACAGATCTATGAAATAGAAAACACCATTTATGGGGACGGTAGGCCGTACGTACGCATAAACGTTGTTTCTGTTTCCAAATCCTATTGAACAGAGGTAAGTGAATTAGATATATGTAAGTACATTAATACACACATATATATAAATATATATCTCAAGTATAATTATTATGTTATATATCACATAATTATTAGTAATATATATTTTTATAATCATCTACGAATGGTGAACGTGGAAATGAATGTCATCACATCATAGAGACGGTAATCTGTACGTACGCACGAGCGACAATATCAGCTACTTAAAGGTGTGGAATTGGATGGTATTTTTATATTACAAAGACATTATAATGTTATTTAAATTATTTATATACATATTACTCATCATTATATCCATCAAATAACATAGTGTTGAATAACAGATTACACCACGACGTGGAGACGGTAAGTCATACGCACGCACGCATGGTGACATTATCATTCATAGGATGGAGGGAATAATGAATATGGTTGTGCTATATTTATAATAACATCATAGTATATATAAGGCACTGGATTTATTATTTTGGTATGGTAATAACAAAGAAAGAGTAAGTGGAAGAATAAATTAACTTGAAAGAGGGTGGTGAAATCATTACCTCTTTTTTGGGATATTCATTTTGATTTGATCAACAGGGCTCCTTAGCTTAGCTATCTGGACAAATTAATTCATCTAGGATGAATACAAGATTTTTTGAATGATATTTGGGTAGGGTTCAGCTGAGCCAAATGGATTTGGAGGTGTGAATTTGGGTGAAGAGAAAGTGCCCTTTTATAAGAGGCGTGAGGGACACCATAGGAAATGATTGAAATAGGATTTTAAATATAAAATAATTTCCTGTTTCTAATGGCTTAAAAATGAATTATTTAAAGTTTTAATGAGGTTATGGGTCTAACAACACTCATCTAATAAATTTTAGACAGGTTTGGCTCACTATATTAACCTTATCTTTTAGATTTAACTCTTTGTTAAATAGTTTGACATTTACCATGTCTCTTTGTATTTTTATATTATATGGTTAATAAATACACTATTAGTTTTTAAAAAAACTATTTTGAAAAATTAGACATTATTTAACAATAGATTTTTGTTAAAGTCCTAAAAACTTCATTAATTAAAAAAAAAATTTAATAAACCCTAACATGTAATAGTCACCTATAAGATATTTTTATGGCATAAAAACGTTAATATTATATTTATTTTAGTATTTATTATATCAGTTATTTTATTGGTTCAGTTATAAGGAAAATAATGCGTTATTATTATGTCATATATAAATATATTTATTTTACGTCTAAAAATTATAAGAAAAATATTTGGAGGTATTAAATATTTCTAGATTTCTAATGAGTATTTACAGTTTAATAGATCAATTATATAACCTCATAGAAAATTTTGTTTACTAAAAGATATTTGTTTTGTCTTTACTTTATATTTTTTAATATAAAATGTCATTATCAGACCCAAGTGGCTCCATGGGGTCCCCAAATCAACTCAATAATGCCCATGGTTGTCCATGTATCATCCAATTGGGTTAGTACACATGTTTGGGTAATTTAATATTATTATAATATTATTTTTCAACCTTATTTACTGGATTTACCCCTTAAACGACGGTAAATAAAAATTTAATGACGTAAATATTCCTAATTTATAAAAATAAAAGTTACCTATTTACATAATTTGGACTTCCTAATTTCAAATATTTAATCCATTTTTCCAAATTCAAAACACACAAGTGGTGGAAATTAGTTTAAAATTAATTCTCGTTATCAAAACAAAAAAGCGTGTTTTTATGAAATAATAACTATCAAAAGATTGACATTTGTTTATGTCAAACTTAAATGTGAAATTAATTATAATGGCCTAAATTGTATTAAATTATAAAAATATAATCTAATTGAAAATCTAAAAAATTAAATTTCATAATTTACCACTATTAATTATTCCGATTAAAAAATTTGTTTTTAATTAAAATTTAGTAATTTTCATTATACATCAAAATATGAATGTTATCAGAAAAGTACAAAAACAATATCCAAACTAAATTTATATGTCTCGATCCTCAAGATGAAGTTTATTTTTTTCAAATTTAATATAAATTTTTTTCAAATATTGGATTTAAAAATGGATCTGTATTAAAAGGCTCTAATTATATACTTTTTAAAAAAAATACTATTTTTGTCTGAAAAAAAAATAATTTTTTCTTACATTGTATCTAAGAAACTCATATTATGGGTTATAAAATTAAAATGATTATATATAGTTAAAAATTCTGTTATTACTATTCATAACCACTTTTGAACGGCTTGTTTGGTAAGACGTTGTGCGCTTGAACTCAGTGTTGCGTGAAGTGCAAGGTATTGAATTACTTTGAAGTAATAACGTACTATGAAATCATGGGGTGTTACATTCTACCATTAATAAATAAATTGCGTCCTCACAATTTGAAATTTTTCTTCAAAAATAAAAGGTTAGAAATAGAAAACACATTTTTGGAAAAACCCACATCAAAAAATGGGTTAATAAAATTTAGTCTTGATAAGATGAAAAGGGAAATGAAAGGGTCACCACCAAATTTTTATCTCGATTAGAAGAACATTGGTGGAAATTAGAGACACATAATTGGGGGAAAAGATAAATATTTATAGGGAGTTATTGAGGTCATCAATCATAAAAACGATTTAAATTGAGGGCCTCAAATCAGTCAATCTATGATGATTTAAAATACCATTGGTTCAACAAAACAGAAGAGATTAGAATAACACATTTTTGGTTTTAATATCCCTTCCCAAAAGCTTAAGAATTAATTTACCCATATAATAAGAGGAAATATATATATATATATATATATATATATATACTTGACAAGTAGAGTTTCATCCTTCAACTAATTCCAAACAAAAAATCATATTTCACTCCCAATGATTTAAAAAATATATATTCTATTTCTCCTAATCGTATAAGGTTCCAAAAATATTGAATCTATAATCCACTTATCAGACCCTTTAAAAGCTATATTATACAATACAGGGATATCACGCAGTCTAGTGGTAGGTGATAAATCCCAATCACACTATGGTTGTGGGTTCGATTCTCGTAGCTGTTTCCGACACGATATATTGTCACACGGTCTGTGCATTTTCGTTTCTATAAAAATCCAAAAATAACTTTAAAAATAGTATCCAATTTCAATAATAATCCATTCCAACCTTTAGACATATCCAAAATTCATTTATCCAAACTCACATTCCAAAATTTATACGGAAGTTAAACAAAATGGAGATCCTTTTTTCCACGTAATAACATGTGAACACCATCATCATGTATTATTTTAAAAGATGGTAACACACTGAATTACCATTTAAGCTTCTTGATTACAATCATGCTCCCTTATCCTTTATATAATACTAGATATATCCTTTATATCCAATTTTTTAAATATTCTAATAATTATGAAATAAAAAATATATTAATCAGTTCCAAATAAGTCAAGAATATAAAATATATTTTATCCAAATCAACCATATCTTATTCCAATATTACTACCTCATTATTAGGAACATATTAAGCATCACCTATCCTTTAACCGTGTATTTTCCAAAAAAGTGTAACTTACTATGAAGTAACTTTTCATAGAACCATATATTCACAAATACTCAATAAAATAGTACTACAACACAATCCTATTTTATCTCTATAATTCACATAACCAGTATAATGTTGATACAACACTCAATTAAAATAATTATATAATAACTACACAAAAACACTAGTCATTCTTCTTCATCTGAGGTATTATCATAAGTTTATTATTATCCAATGGAATCTTTTTTTGTATACTCTGATGACTGGAACATTGATTCACGTAGTTTCTCAATGCCTTGTAGAGGAAGCATTTTACATTTGAAACCTTTTTCTTACCCTTGCAATCACGTAGATGGTGTCCTTTTTCTCCACACTTATAAAAAACTCTCCTTACCTTCAATAATTTACCAAGTTGAATATTTCCTCATATATCACATATGGTAAAATCATTCCTTCCCCTCTTCCTGTATCCATCATTCTCTCTACCATCATTTTCTTCTCTTGCTTCCCTTTAAAGCCATTGGGCTTAGAGAATTATTCACTTATCATAAAAAATTGATATTATTTCTTTATATGATGAGAATAAATGGGAGACTATTTCCCGTATAAATGTTTTCTTAATACCATGAATGATACGACCCTTCATACTATTTGGATCATACATATTGCCGGAGTTCTCATTCCTTCTACTAGGCACCATTTCTAAACAATGGAATACACTTGGTCAGATTATGAATCACAATTCATAATTCCAAAATGTTAAATACCTAACGTAAATTGAACAGTTTATGAATATAATCCAAAATCACAAAAATGTTTTCTTTGAGGAGGTATATACTTATAAACCCATCATAGTGTTTTGTAATGAAAATGAGAATTATCCTAAGAATATCTAGCGGGAGTGTCATAAAAAAGAGTGCAGCAAGGCCCGTTGTCGTGTACCAGTTCTCGTTATAGTCTAGCTCAAAGCAGTGTCTTCATGTTTTACCCCTAGGTACATATGTTCCATAGCCGCCTCTACCATCTCGTATCCAGACTGGGATGTATTGCTTAGAAAACTCACAAAATCTCTACAGTATGAAATTTTATGAATTTCTTCAATAATAATACTAAAATTCTATCTTAGGTTAGTGATCTTCATCTAATTTTTTATAAGTATAGTTTCCAAGGATATTGCTAAACTTCCTCTGACACCAACTATAACGCCCCGACTATAGTTACCCAGATTTGGTGTGTTATTTTAATACATTGGGATGATTACAAAGAATCATGTCCCGAAGGACTGATCGGTTTAGTTGTCTTGGAAAAAATATTATATACATGAATGTTACATTACACATTATAACATACACCACAACATAAATAATACTTCAATAATTTCATTATTCGAATAGTTTAACCCTTCATCTCAATCACTATACACTTTATGGAATCATGTGAAAAATAAAACATAGAAAGGGGTGAGATCAGATGCTCAGTAAGGATAATAATATAGCAGAATCTTTCATAAATAAGCATAAAAATTTATGGTAATGTATAATACTAAAACAAAATCCATTTAAAATTAAACATCATCTTAATATTGAAAATATAAAATCAAATAATTCCATTTACTTATTCACATATATATTCTACTAGTCCAATAATCACATGCAATATCAATAGCCACTTTTATAATGATAGAATGCATAATTATAGACTTCATAACCACATAGTAAAGGCCTTGTGCCAAGACAACAAAAAAATTCAAGGCCTTGTTCCAAGACACTAGTTTGTCTCATGAGACATACTGATGCATCGAGGAGCTATAGTGGGCTTCACCTGTCACTTACTAAGTCTAATTCATTCCTCTTCTGAAAAGGTTTAAACAGAACATAAACATTCGTATTGAAACTAGCATACCAAATTTCAACACATTATCCATAAACCATGAATGGTATAATAATAACACATCCAAATTCAAACATATCTCAAAAACTTTAATAAAATATTGATTATTTGTATCATAATAAATCATTCTCAATCAAGTTTAAAATCTAGGATAGGATGTTGATATAGAAGAAAATGATTTTTAAAACTCTTTGTGAGAAATATCCCTTTTTCATAATCACATTTAAAAGTCACACAATTTAGAAAGGAAGACATTTAAATAAATTTTTGAATCAATGTGTCCCATACCACTTAGAAACTTTTGAAAGGAATTAACTTCTAAAAGACATTATTGTCCATATAAGTAAATTGTCAAAAACCATTTTGAAAACATGGACATTAACGAGAATGATTTAGAGGAATATATATTTAAAAATTTTAAAATTATATTTTAGTAAAAAGGTAAAATAAAAATAATCCCTTCGAAATAACTTTTATTAAACATTTACATTGATAATAAATATTCCCTAGTAGATACTTACGTAAAAACAAACTCGGATAATAATGTGATTATGAAATTAACCCTTATCTTGTACTTTCCATTAGTTGAGGGTACGTTTAAACTCCTATATAATGACAGTATTATGTTATTAAATAATAAATAAACCATATTATTATTTATGATATCTTACATGATTCATCTATGAATTTGAAATTCCCATTTAAAAATAATTTCCATGATAAATTATCATTTCGGTTAATAACCGCTTTCTTTATCGTACGTATTTTAACTTGTTATTCTTGATCGTATAATTTAGATCATGATTTAAATAAATCTACAATATAAAAAATGATTTATATATAATATATATTTATAATATAACTATTTAAAATATATAGATATATGAATGGGAAAACACTATTTTTGGAGACGGTTGGTCGTATGTATGCATAAATGCTGTTTCTGTTTTCATATCGTATTGAACGGAAGTAAGTAAATAATATATATTTAAGTACATAAATACATATATTTATATATATATATCTCCAGTATCATTATTATGTCATATATTACATACTTATTAGTAATACATATTATTATAATCTTCTAGGAATGGTCAACGTGGAAATTAATCTCATCACATCATGGGGACGGTAATCTGTACGCACACACAAGCAACAATATAACTTTCTTATGGGTGAGGAATTGGATGGTATATTTATTTTAAATATCATGTTATTTTCATTATTTATATACATATTACTCATCATTATATCAATCCAAATAACATTGTCTTGAATAACAAATTAAACCACGACATGGAGACGGTAAGCCGTACGTACGCTTGCATAGTGAAATTATCATTCATAGGATGGATAGAATAATAAATATGGTTGTGAAATATTTATAATAACATCACAGTATTTAAAAGGTACTGGAGTTATTATTTTGGTATGGTAATAACAACGAATGAGTCAGTGGATGAAGAAAAGAACTTGAAAGAGGGTGGTGAAATCATTACCTCTTCTTCAGGTTATTCCTTTTGATTTGATCAAAAGGGCTCCATAGGTTGTCTTTATGACCAATGTAATTCCCTTAGGATAAATTTACGTCATTTTTAAGGATATTTGGTCATGTTTTGGCTGATTCAAATTGAATTGGAGGTGCGAATTTGTGAGAAGGGTAAGTTCCTTTTTATAAGAGGGGTGTAGGGAACCTTAGGAAAAGATTGAAATATTATTTTATAATAAAATAATTTTAGCTTTATAATGGCTAAGAAATAAACTATTTATAGTATAAGGTGGGTATGAGTCTAACAACAACTCAAATAAGAGGTTTTAGATAGGTTTGTGTCAATATATTAACCTTCTCTTTTAGATTTAACTGTTAGTAAAATAGTTTGACATTTACAAGGTCTCTATGTATCTTTATACTATATAGTTAATACACATACTATAAAATTATAAGAGACCACCAAGTGGTTAATTAATGAAAAATATAATATTATTTCTACTTTTTTTCTGATACTTATATTTTGAGGAATATAATACCAATTAATAATATAATATTTGTTTTAAAAACTCTTTTATGTCAATTTTTTCATTATTTTAGAATGGATATTTGATAAAGTAATAAAAAAATTATTAATTCAAAAATAAATACATTAAATAGACCCCAAAATGTAATAGTAACCTATAGAATTTATTATAGCATAAAAACTTTACTTTATATTTATTTTATTACTTATAATATCATTTATTTTATTGTTTCACAAATAAGGAAAATACTGCATCATTATTGTGTCTTATATAAATATATTTATTTTATGTCTAAAAATTATAAATAAAATTTCCTGAGGTATTCAATCTTTATATATTAATAATTTCTATTTATAGACTAATAGATCGATTATATAACCTTGTATAAAAGTTTTTTTACTAAAAGTTATTTCCTTTTGTTATTTTTGTCTTTACCATAGATTATTTAATATAAAATGTCATTATCACATCCATGTGGATCCATGGGGTCCCAAAATAGACCAAGAGTTCCCATGGTCGGAAATATATCATCCAATAGGGTTAGTACATGTGTTAAGGTAATTTATTATTGTTATAATATTATTTTTTAACCTTGTTTAATGGATTTACCCCTTTAACCACGACAAATAAAATATTTACTGATGTAAATATTCATTATGTCTAAAAATTTAAGTTACTTATTTACCCAATTTGGAAATCTAGATTCCAAATATGGTATCCATTTTTCCATATTCAAAACATAGAAGTATCAGAAATTAATTTAAAAGTAATTCCTGTTGTCAAAAAGAAGAATGTTTTTATGAAATAATAACTATCAAAAGATTGACACTTGTATATGTCTAATTTAAATGTTAAATTTATTATAATGACCTATATTGTATTAAATTTTAAAAATATAATCTAATTATACTTCGAAACCATTAAAATTAATAATTTATCACTATTAAATATTTCGATTAAAGAAGTTGTTTTTAATTAAAATTTAGTAATTTTCACTATTCATAAAAATATGAATGTTATCCTAAAAGTACCAAAAAATTATCAAAAATAAATATTAATGTCTCTATTCTAAATAATATGTTTATTTTGTCGAAATGAATATATAAAAGTGTCAAATATTGGATTTAAAAAGGGTTTCCTATTAAAATGTTCTAAAATTGCATTTTAAAAAAATACTTCTTTTATCTGAAAAAATTGAATTTGTTCTCACAATTTCTATAAGAAAATAATAATATGGATTCTGAAATTATAAGGATTATATAAAGTTAAAAATTCAATTAATACTATTCATAACCACTTTTGAACAGCTTGTTTGGTAGGTTGATGTGCGCTTGAACTCGGGGGTGGGTATAGTGCAAGTTATTGAATTACTTTGAAACAATAATGTACAATAAAATCCTAGGGTGCTCATTATACCATAATTCAATAAATTTCATCCTCGCAATATGAAATTGTTCTTCAAAAATAAAATTTTAAAAATAGAAAATATCATTGTGGAAAAACCCACATCAGAAATTGGGTAAATAAAATTTAGATTTAAAAATCTGAAAAGGTAAATGAAAGGGTAACCAACAAATTATGATCTCTATTAGGATAACATTGGTGGATATTATAGACACATAATTGGAGGAAAATTTCAAATATTTATAGGGAGTGATTAAGGCACTCAATCACAAAAAAGTGTAAAATCGAGGGCCTCAAATCCATCAATCTATGATGATTTAATATACCATCGGTTCAATAAAACATAAGTAATTAGAATAACAAATTTTTTGTTTTAAGATCCATTACGTAAAGTTTAGGAATTAATTTAAACATTGAATAAGAGTAATAAAATTATATATATAAATGACAAGTAGAGTATCTTCCTTCGACTAATTCCAACCAAAACTCAACTTTTACTCTAAAAGATTTCAAAAATTTTTTTATCCTAATCGTATCGGGTTCCAAAAATAATGAATTTATAATTCACCTATCAGACCATTTAAATACTATATTATAAAATTGAGTGACTTCACATAGTTCAATGGTAGTAGATAAATCCTAATCGCACTGTGGTTGAGGGTTCAATTCCTATAGCTTTGTCCGGCACGTTGGATTGTCACACAGTCTGTGCATTGTCCTTTTTATAAAAAACCAAAAATAACTTTTACCATAGTATTCAATATCTAACATAATCTATACCAACCCTTAGACTTATGCAAAATACATCTATCCAAAATCACTGTCCAAAAGTTATAAGTAATTTAAACACTATGTAGATCCTTTTTTCCACGTAATAACATGTGAACACCTTCATCGTGTATTATTTTAAATCATGGTAACACAAAGAATTAACATTAAACCTTATTGATTACATTCATGCTCCCTTATGATTCATATAATACTTGATATATTCATTATATCAAAAAAAATTGAAAACTCCAATAATTTTGAAAAAAACAAAAAATTAATCAGTTCCATGTAAGTCTAGAATATCCATTATATTTTATCCCAATAAACCATATCTTATTCCAAAATCACTACCTCATTATCAGGACCATATTAAGGATTACCTATCCCTTAACCATGTATTTTCCAAAAAGTTTATCTTACTATAATGTAACTTTTATTATAACCATACAATCTCAATTACTTAATAAAATAGTACTGCAGTACAGTCCTTCTTTTTCTCTATAATTCATATAACCAGTATACTGTTGATACAACACTCAAATAAAATAATTAGATAATAACTACATAAGAACACTTGTCATTCCTCTTCATCTGAGGTAGTATCATAACTTTATTATTATCCAATAGGATCATTTTCGGTACACTCTTATGACTGGGACATTTATTCGTGTAGTGTCTCAAAGCCTTGCAGATGAAGCATTTTAAATTTGAAACCTTGTTCTTATCCTTGCAATCATGTACTTGGTGTCCTTTTACTCTACACTTATAACAAACATCCATTATTTTCAATCATTTACCAAGGTGATTATTTCAACATTTATCACATCTGGAAAAATCCTTCTATTCCATCTTCCCTTTATACTTCTTTCTCTCTACAATCCTTTTCTTCTCTTGCTTCCCTTCAATGCCATATGACTTAGATAATTCATTGATTATCTTTCTAACACATGATATTATATCTTAATATGTTGAGAATACATGGGATACTATTTACCTTTTAAATGTTGGCTTAATAACATGGATGATATCACCCTTCTTAATCTTTGGATCACACGTATTTCTTGGGTTTTGCATTCCTTCTACTGGGTGCCATTTCTAAACAATGTCATTCACTAGGTCAGTTTATGAGTCACATTTCATAATTCCAAACATTTAAAATACCTAACATAAATTTAACAGTTTAAGGATATAATCCATAATCACAAAAATTATCTCTATATGGAGGTATATACTCATAAACCAATCATAGAGGTTTTTAAAGAAAATGATGATTATCCTAAGAATATCACCCGGGAGTGTCATAACAAAGAGTGCAGAAAAACCCATTATCATGCACCAGTTCTCATTCGAGTCTAGTTCATAGCGGTGTTTTCAGGTTTTACCCCTAGGTACATCTGTGCCAGAGCCGCCTCTACCTGCTCGTATCCAGACATGGATGTATTTCTTGGAAAACACAAAAAATATCTAAAGTACCAAAATTCTAAGAAGTTATTCTTTAATAATCCTCAATGTCTATCTTAGGTTAGTGTTCTCTAATCAGAGTTTTTCAAAATCTATATTCTATGTTTATTTCTAAACTTCCTTTGATACCAACTGTAACATCCTGACCCCAATTACCCAGAGTTGGTGCATTATTTTAATACATTTGGATGATTATAAGGAATCAAGTACCGAAGGAATGATCGATTTAGAAGTTTTAAAAAATATATTACATACATTAATGTTACTTTACACATTATAACATACAACACAACATAAATAATCATTTATGAATTCCATTATTCCCTTAGTTTAACCCTACATCTCAATCCCAATACAATTCTTGGAATCCTGAGAAAAATAAATCATAGCAAGGGGTGATATATGATTCTCAGTAAGGATAATAATAGAGTGGAATATTTCATAAATGAGCCTAAATATTTAAGGAAATGTATAATACTAAAACAAAAAACTTTTAAAATTAAACTTCAGCATACTATGGAAAATATAAAATCAAATAATTCCATCTACTTATTCACATGTTTATTCTACTAGTCAAATAATCACATACAATATTAATATCAACTTTCATAATGATGGAATTCATAATCCCAGACTTCATAACCACTTAGTCAAGTCCTTGTTACAAGACTACAAATAATATTTTTTCAAGGCCTTGTTCCAAGACAATAGTTTGTCTCTTCAGACCTACAGATGTATCAAGAAGCTATAGCAGGATCCACCCGTCACTTACTAATTCCAATGCATTCCTCATATGAAAAGGTCTAAACGTAAAATAAACATTCGTATTAAAACTAGAATACAGAATTTCAATTCTCTATACATAAACTATGAATCGTATAAAAATAACACATGCACTTTCAAACATATAACAAAACCATCAATAAAATATTGAAGATTTGAATCATAATAAATCAACTTCAAACAAGTTTAAAATCTATCAAAGGATGTTGATATAGATGGGAATGATTTGTAAAACTCTTTGTGAGAAATATCCCTTTTTCCTAAAAACATTTAAAAGTCACACAATTTAAAAAGGAAGAAAATTAAATACATTTTTAATTGAACTGTGCCATACCACTTTGAAACATTTAAAGGAATTAACATTTAAAAAACAATCATTTGCATATAAATAAATCCTCAAAATTTTTTTGGAGACATGGACATTAATGAGAATGATTTAGAAGAATATATATTTAAAACATTTAAAATGATGTTTTAGTAAAAATATCCCTTAAAAATAATCCCTTTGAAAACTCTTTAATGAAACATGTACATGGATAATAAATATTCCCAAGTAGATATTTACATAATAACAACCTCGGATAATAATGAGATTGTGAAATTAACCCTTTACTTTGTACTATCCTTTAGTCGAGGGTACGTTTAAACTCCTATATTAAAACCGTAGAATGTTAATAAATTATACCATTTCATTTTTAATATTTATGATATCCTAGATGATTCATTTATGACTATATAGTACCCATTTAATAATAATTTGCATGTTAAATTAACATATCGAGTAATAATCACTTTCTTTATAGTACGTATTTTAACTTGCCATTCTAGATCATATCATTTAGATAATGATTTAAATACTTCCAGAATATAAGACATGATTTATATATCATATATATTTTGAATATAATTATTTTTAATATATAGATATATTAAATGTAAAACACCGTTTATAGAGATGGTAATTCGTACGTACGCATAAACGTTGTTTCTGTTTTCATAGCATATTAAACAGATGTAAGTGAATATGATATAACTAAGTAAATAAATACATATATATAAATATATATCTCCAGTAACATTATTAGGTCATACATTACATAATTTTTAGTAATATATATTTTTATAATCTTCGATGAATGGTGAAAATGGAAAGGAAACTCATCATGTCGTGGGAATGGTAATCTGTACGCACGCACAAGCGACAATATCATTTTCATTAATGTGTGTACTTGGATTGTATATTTATTTTACATAGACATTAACATGTTATTTTTATTATTTATATACATATTAATCATCATTATATCCATTCAAATAACTTAGTTTTGAATAACATATTACACCACGACGTGGAGACGGTAAGCAGTACGTACGCACACATAGTGACATTATCATTCATAGGATGGATAGAATAATGAATATGGTTGTGAAATATTTATAATAACATCACAGTATATAAAAGGCATTGGATTTATTATTTTGGTATGGTAATAACAAAGAATGGGTAAGTGGATGAAGAAAAGAACTTGAAAGAGGGTGGGGAAATCATTAACTCTTATTCGGGTTATTTCTTTTGATTTGATCAAAATGGATTTTTAGGTTGGCTTTATGACCAAATTAATGAATCTAGGATGAAGGTAGGATATTATTTAAGTGATTTGGGTAGGTTTTGGTCGAGAAAAATGTCTTGGAGGTGTGAATTTGAATGATGGGTAGGTGGCCTTTTATATGATGGTTGAGGGGCACCTTACGAAAAGATTGAAATATTATTTTATAATAAAACCATTTACGGTTTCTAATGGCTCGAAAATAAATTATTTAAAGTAAAAGACAGTTATGGGTCTAAAAGCACTCAACTAATATGTTTTAGACAGGGTTGAGTCACTATATTAATCATATCTTTTAGATTTAACTCTTCGTTAAATAGTTTGACATTTACCAAGTCTCTTTTTATTTTTATATTATATGGTTAATAAACATGATATAAACATCCAAGAGAACCCCATGTGGTTCCATAATGACATATATAATATTATTTAAGATTTTTTGTTGATTATTATATTTTTAATAACAAAATAACAATTTTTAATATAATATTTGTTCTAAAAACACTTTTATGTCAATTTTGACATTATTTAATAATGGATTTTTATTAAAGTACTAAAAAATTCATTACTTCAAAATAAATACATTTAATAAACTCTAACATGTCATAATCACCTATAAAATTTTAGGATGGAAAAAAAATTAGAAGTATATTTATTTTAGTATTTATAATATCATTTATTTGATTGATTCATTAATAATGAAAATACTACATCATTATTGTATCATATATAAATATGAATATTTTATGTCTAAAAATTATAACTAAAATATATTGAGTTAGTAAATATTTTTAAATTTATAATGAATATTTATAGTCAAATAGATCAATTATATAACCTCATATAAAAATTGTTTTACTAAAAGATATTTGCTTTTGTTGTTTTTGACTTTACTTTAGATTATTTAATATAAAATTTCATTATCAGTCCCAAGTGGCTCCATGGGGTCCAAAAATCGACCCAAAAATTCCTATGGTCGGAATGTTTTCATATAATATTGTTAGGACATGTTTTTGGATAATTTAATATTATTATAATATTATTTTTTAACCTTATTTACTGGATTTACCTTTTTAACCACGGTAAATAAAATATTTTCTGATATAAGTATTCCTAATGTCTAAAAATAAAAGTTACCTATATACCCAATTTTGACCTCCTGATTCCAAATATAGAATCCATTTTTCCAAATTCAAAACCCAGAAGTGTCATAAATTAATTTAATATTAATTCCCATTGTCAAAACAAAAAGTGTGTTTTTATGAAATAATAACTATCAAAAGATTGACACTTGTTTATGTCAAATTTAAATGTGAAATTACATACAATGACCTAAATTGTATTAATTTATATAAATATATCTAATTATTCCTCTAAAACATTTAAATTCATAATTTATCACTATTAAAAATTACGATTAAAAAACATGTTTTCAATTAAAATTTATTAATTTTCACTATTCATCAAAATATGAAAGTTATTAGAAAAGTACCAAAAAATTATCCAAAATAAATTTTTATGTCTCAATTATAATGAATAATTTTATTTTGTCAAATTGATTATGTAAGTGTTAAATATTGGATTTAAATAAGGTTATATATTAAAAGGCTTTAAAATTTCATTTTTTTTAAAAATACTACTTTTATATACAAAAATAATTCGTTCTTAAATTATGTCTAAGAAACTCATAATATGTATTCTAAAATTATAATTATTATATAAAGTTAAAAATTAAGTTAATAATAATCATAACCACTTTTGAAAGGCTAGTTTGGTAAGTCGGTGTGCGCTTGAACTCTGTGTTGCGTGTAGTGCAAGTTATTGAATTACTTTGAAGAAACAACGTACTATGAAATCTTGGTTTTTTAAATAAGTGGAAAATATTAAATTAAAATTTTCTCCACAATGATGATGAGAAAATGGGTTTTCAAAGGGAAAATTTTCTAATGGTTCAAACATATTTATATCATAATTCAATATGAAAATGATTCAAATTGGATATATTGTTTTGATATATATAAATAAGCTAATTTTATCTATAAAACCATCTTAAAATGTTTTTTATGTTTTTAAATTATATAAAAAAAATTAAAATTTTAAAAAAAATTGTATTTTAACTATTCATCGAAAAATGTATCTTCTTTATTTTTTTTTGACAAATTCACCCTAAGATAATTTTGATATTTGATTTAAAAAATTAACATTTTAATCAATTTATTTATTCTAAAAATGAAATAATTTTTTTAAAATTATTACTTATATGGTGAAAATACTAATTTTTTTAAAAGTATAGTTTTTAAGCCTAACATTTGATTTATTCGTATATCATTTACAAAAAACACATAAGACTAATGATAAAAATTTGACTGAATATATAATATATAAATTCTATTAAAAAAGTCACCTAAAGTTGTTTTTTAAATTTTTTATGTAAAATGGGATTGTTAGCAAAAAAATATTTTTTAGAAAAATAATTTTTTTATTTTCAAGTAGTTTATTTACATTTCTAATTAATTAGTCACCAAAAAATTAATTTTATTTAAGTATGTAAACCATATATTTTCATAATTTAGTTGATCATATTCATGCATTCCATTTCAAGGGCCAGATGATAACTGCAATAATATTTTAATAGTCTATCTGTTTTCATTGAAAATCAGTGTTGCTTGTTATGAGAAATATTTAAAAATTTAATTTCGTTTGAAAAAAATATATATCATGAAATATCTAGGTGTTATATTTTACCCCCATAAATTAATTTTAAGCTTGTAATTTTAAATTGTGATCAGTATGTATTGGTTTATTATTTGATAATCCATTTTTGGGAAACCCACATCAAAAAATAGGTTAATTAATCCTCCTTTATAAAAGAGAGAATATGATTTGTGAAGTTCATATGGAATAACACATATTAGGTTTCAAAATAGGATAAAATAGGTGGGAAGTGAAAACTACACAAGGTAGAGAAAAATAAAACCTAAATGAAGATGGATAGTGAGAGGTAACATGGTCAGGTGAAAGATAATAACCAAAAATATGTAAGATAAATAGGTTTGAAAAAGTTCATTTATATCATAAAAATGATGATTATATGATACCATTTTATTTCAAGATCCATATTCCTAATGTTAGAGAAATTTCAGGAGAATATAAATTTACTTGATTTTTTTCAATTTCTTAAGAAACATATTATCCTTTTGTTGTGTCGTGATTAATTTACTCTTCATATTTTAATTTAAGGGGGAATTTATCATGATGGAAGTGCTATATAAGGTCCAGAAAAGAATAAAAATACATTCTTTCAATCTATTGATATTATTAAAAAAGGTTAGAAAAATATATTTATTAATTATTATATATTGAAATAATATGTTAAGGTATAAAACGTCATCAAAAATTAGATTTAAACCATTCTATTAATGGTTATCATTATAACCCTTCAAAAATTCAAAATTTACAAATACGGTCAATAAATTTCTAAAAATAAACATAATAGTAGTCCCCATAATATCATATTTTTGCTCTTGATTTTCAAATACTAAATATAATAATACCATATAAATATATTTTCATCAATCAGGGGAATAAAAGAAATTACCATTAAACCTTAATGAAAACATATATATATTCTTATTACTTGAATAAAACCAATGATTAATGAATATATATCAAAATTCTAATAATGTGGTAATCTACATCAATGATAACATTTACGCCTTTGTTCACATATCATTATTCATATCTGGGGTCATCAATACTATAAAATTGGCATTATTTATATCAATAATATATTTATAAAATGTAGACACTATTTTCTAAACATTGAGAACATATTAATGATTATCTTCATTTGAAAAAAATATATCCTTTCCATTAAGTAAATTTTTAGTCTACTAGACCCATTAAATTTTTTTGAATACATAATGAAACAATTATACTTAACAATCCTTATATATGTCATGATTCATATGACATAACTCTTAAATTCCAATACATAAACACTTAAATCATCCAATTAAGTTTTCAAATAATTAACTAGTATTAATAATATATTTCCTTAATACATCATTCATTCAATATGAAATATTAATCATGTATTAAAATAAATAACCATAAAATTAATAATTCTTCCCATGTTTCATATAAAAAATTATATTAAAATATTCTATACCTTTCATATTTCACTTTTAGTATCCACACCATCCGCAATATAAACATTACTTATTCTACCTTGCTGATTCACTTCACGAACTTCCCCTATATAACATTGATTTTTACAATTCCCATAATTTTTATATTTGAAACATTCAACTGTCGATGATATCTTAGGGATACCATTATTATCATCCACTTTTTTAACCAAAATTTTCAATTTATCTCTATATTTAATAGCATTGTGTCCTAATTTTCCACACACAGAACATCTTCCTAGTCCTCAAATAAATCAACTTGGGTTCTTCTCCCCCATCACTACATATAGTAAAATTAATATTCATTCCTCTAGGGTATCCACCACCTATAATTTCAATAAACTCCATCATTTTCTTTTTTGGTGAGATTGGGAGTTATTTATGTTACAAGTTGTTAAAAATATTTCATGATATCTGTTTTGGAATAATCACACTATCATTCACTATAGTATTAAACCCATTTGTTTTCTCATCAACTAATTTTACATAATAATCAATGTTAATCTAGTTTTTTCTTGTTTACTCCATTAATTAAAACCAAAAGGCAAAGTGTTAGAAATAATAATTATAGAGGAGAAAAACATAATCATGAAAATTTATTTATAGGATGTATAAATAAAGTTTTTTAATCTATGAAACCTTAGTTTTATCATAGTTCATTAATAGAAACATCTATTTAAATCCATCATCATGGAGCATAAAGATCTCATCATTTCCATAGCATATCCCCCAAGAGTGTCAAACTAGGTGTGCAAGATGGCCTATTATCATACACCTGGTGATGATCATGTCCAGCTGAATGTAACTATTTTGGAGACCGTGTTGTTTAGTTTCTTTACAGACTTGAAACACTATATTAATATCTTATGAAATTTTTTCAATGTATAAAACAAATATATTCCATTAAATTACTCTTTATACATACACCATACTAAAAAACATTCTCCAAAACCTATGGAAATGAAATATAATAAAAGGTTTTCTCAAATTCTCAATAATAGAAAATAAGGAAAATACATAAACCTAATGCAATCATAAGGGTGAGAGAACATGGGTAAAATATATAATGACCACACCCTACAAATAAAAGGTCAAAATAACATTTCATGAGATAAATATTATAAATTAATGATACATGAATCATAATGAAACCAAATAACATAAGCTATGATAGTATTAAATTTTCTTAAGTCATTGATGTTTTGAATACAAAAATTCATACAAAACATTTTCCATAGTAGTAATGGATCACTTATAAGTCTATCATAGTATAATAGGTTAACTCCCCAAACCATTATAGTAGTTAATCTTCACTACCAAAACCATCATAGTGGTAAAATTCACACACCGAACCGGTTTCACTCCCCATTCTAGTCTTATCAATCCATTAAGATATAATTTTTTACTGAATGAATTGGAGGGAGATATAGGTCCAACCTGTAACTTAATGAAATTAATATCTGTCAATGTTAGAAGATCATAAATCATTTATCATATCATAAATCAAGAAATAAATTGTGCTTTATAAACATTTCATAATTTCACAACATGTGGAAAAAAGGCTAGTTTCATAATCAGTTCATCATTACATCATATAATAACCCATGAAAACCAGAAGGTTATATAATTATTTAATCATGGTATAACTAGTCTAATAGAAACATGGGTTTAAGAATATTGTTTTCATAAAAATAACCCATATAGATAAACAATAAAAACGTAATCCTTAAAAAATAACCATAAAATATAATAAGTAGCATCAAAGGATTTAATATTAAATGACAAATAATTTTGTAAGCTCATTTAATTTTTTAAAAAAAAACAAATTCATTTAAAATCACTATTGAAAACAAAAAATTCATTTAATATTTTTGAAATCCTTTTATTTGAAAACAAACATGAAAAATTACAAATAAATTATTATAAAAATTAAAACATTTCTTGAGGAAAATAAATTAAGTTTGAAAATAAATTTTTTTAGATAAAAATTCATAAAATATTTTCTCAAATAACCTTATTTTAAATTATCAATATAAATTATAAAATAATCATTAAAATTATATAAAAAATTCATGGGGAAAATATCATTTCATCTTTGAAAAATACATTTGAAATCAATATTATTGAAAAATAAATTTCTCTAAAAACAATATTGAAAAAACATAAATAAATACTCAAATAAAATAATGGTCAAGAAAACCTGAAATTCTATTCGAACCGTATATGTTAAAAGGAATATTCCTTTTACATTTTTAGTAACATCTAAGTAGACATTATTTGAAAAATGACATGAAGATTCCTGTCATTATTTTTCAAATGTCAAACACAGGTAGATATATCATAAAAAAATTCGATAATTCTGAATATATTTTTTGAAAACATTGTGAGAAAACATGGTTTTGGAAGAAAAATGTTTCTTTCTGAATGGAGAAATAAATTCAATTTTTTCAGGAAAAAATAAATTTCAAATAAACATTAAATAAGATATAACAATTAAGGGAAAACATGTATTCTCATGAAATAACTAGAGGATATTATAATTCATTCATTTTTTAAGATATGTTCTATAATATTTTATCAATGGAAACATAATCATAAACAATCCCGATACATTATGAGATTATATCCTAAAATATTTACCAAGTTAGTAACATTAAATTATAAGCCCCATGAAGGAATAAAATTAAATGAAAGTATAAATTTGACAAGAATAAATAAGTTCACGATATTAAATGTCCAAGGGGATATATATGACTCTTAAAATAATATAGGTTCATAACATAACATATCTCTCATGGAAGGAAAACTGTGACAAAAACACCTTATCATTGTGGTAACTTTTGAATCATAAACCATAAAATCAAATGAGAAATTAAATATCATTAGAGTAAGAATATTAATGATACAACATGTAAATTATTCAGTATATAAACTACCCAAAATATAAAAGTGGTGAATTTTCCTATGTATCCTGGAAATAACCAAGGGACTACAATCTCTTACCCTTAGTCTCAACATATATTATACATGCATTAACCTCTTGTATAATAAATATAAATTTATTATAAATATATTTAACAATCATACATATGTACACACACAAAGAGACATATATATATTTTATTATATATTTTTTACTTATGACTTTTCATTACCAGTTTATTAACAATTCTATGTTAAAGTCATTTTCAGGAAATAACTGATTTATTTTTCATGTCTGTTTTGATTTAAAAAACATTTCATCTTAATTTGATCATGTATTGATAATATAATAATGTTAAAATTGATATAAATCTCATATATATTCAATATAAATGTATTTAGAGTGATCCATAAATTCTAGAGAGAAAAAATTAAATATATCAATCCTAGAGACAGTAGAATAAGAATATACACGAGAATTATTTCCATTTTCCTGATAGAAAATTGAAATAATTTTAAGAAATATAATACCATTAAAAAAATAATTATTCTTTTATATATATCACAAAAATTCATTAAAATCGTCCTTTTTACCTTCCAAGTAATGGGTGGAAAAAATCATATCGCTTCCAGCAACTGTAGTCAACTGTACATACAAGTGACATTATCTTATTCCCTCAGAATAAAATATATGATAGGAATATGTGATATTATAAATTAATAATTATAATAATATAGTTAATATGATATATAAATATTTAATCCATCATTACATCTATATGTGATATTTTGTAATATAAATAATGAATGTTATTTTTTCGTGAGGTTGTAGTCCGTCTTTCACACGAATGAAGATTTCATAACCCATTTAATGAAATAGGATATGGATTTATGATATTATTTTAAAATAGTAATATATATTTATATCTAAGATACTGAGGTTTTTTTATCAACATGTCATAATAATAATTTAATGAGGTGGAGGTATAAATAAAATAAAATTATCGGTTATGGGTGTTATATCATCTTCAAACAACATATTTTGATTTTCACCAAATTGATTATTAGGATAGATCTATAACAAAAATAATGATTATAGGATGGGATGAGTGAATTATTTATGTTATTTGGATACTTATTTTCTGAATCAATGTGTTTCAAATTTTTTAATAGGACATGAGATGAGGTTGCCTTTTATAATTGAGGTGAGTGGCACACCAATAATTTTTTAAAAGAAAAAGCTGTACCCTTGTTTTTATCAAGAGAAAAGGGTAAAATGGACCATTTTAAAAGATAAAATATAAAATATCTCTAAATGTCTATATAATTTGTTTTTTAAAAAGTTGGTTCATTTTTAAGACATATTTTTTAATTTGACCCTCCATTAACCCATTTTTATCTTAACCACGGTAAATAACATTTTGGTTTTTTTACTATCCATTATGATAGAAAATTAAGTTTAAATTATTATATAATATAAATTATTATTATTTAAAATAATTAATACATTTATTTCAAATGTTATTCAAATAATTGAAAAAATATACATTAAATTATTTTTACAGACCTGACGAGAAAGCGGGTTTTCAAATAGAAATTTTTTAAAAGATTAAAAAATTTTATACGAAAATTAATTATTAAAATGATTAAGATTCCCTAAATTTGATTAATTGTTATATAATAATATAAATTTTACCTCTAAAACAATATTGAAATTATTTAAATATTTTTAAATGCTTTAAAATAAATAACAATTCTTGATATAAATGTGTATTTTCCACTATTCACAAAAACATTTATCTCTTTAGAAAATTATAAAAACCCATCCTAACATAATTTTGACATGATAATTTCAAAAATTAAATTTATACATACAAAAAAATTTATACAAACATATAGAATTAGTTTAATATAAGTTTTCATAATGTGGTAAAAATGATTTTTAGAAAAATAAAGTTCATAAGATTAAAATTGGATTTATTAATATTTCTTATATAGAGAACACATAAGTTAATTTTAAATTTTTTTATTAAATATATAAAATATATATATTTCAATATAATATCTCACTATTTTTTCTAATTTATTATGGTAAAACATTTTTGTTTTCATAAAAATACTTCTTTAAAAAATATTTCATTTATTTAAAATTTGTTTTCATTTTTATTTATAATTAATTTTCACCACATAATTAATTTTATTTACATGTTTAAACCATATATTTTTATAATTTAATTAATACTATTCATATCCACCATTCTAAATACTTATTGATCATTATTGTAATATTTTAATAGTATTTCATGTTTTGTTTAAACTCAGTGTTTAATGTAGAGCAATATATAAAAAAGATTAAATTCATTTTTCAAGAAATTTAAAAAATATATATAGGTGTTACTAGTTAAAACCAGTGAGTTTTATTTAATTATATTATATAGTATGAGAATATTATATCTTTTTATGTATCCTAGAAATTAGTTTGAATTCAAAATGTTTCCAAGAGCTTGATATGGTTCATAATACTGAAGACCTTATCATGGTTTATTATGAAAGCACTACTATAGTGTCTCATTCTAAAGATTCATGGTATTATTAATGAAAAAATGCATATTCTTCAGATAATTCATCTCTTATGGATTTTTCTCGACAAGGTAAAGATTCAGTGAGTATATTACCCATATATGAATACATAGAGAACCCCTTATCGTAGTCTCTATATTAGCAATGAATGAGCATCATTTGAGATCAAGTGGACTAAATGTGATTTTCCATTGGATCTCATTCAAGAAGTAGTCTATTGTATTTGGTTCTATAGAGTCTAATTTCATAGTAATTAATTACATGTTTCCATTATTATCGATAATTATATATCACATAATGATAGTTAGTCTAATAGACATTTTTATGTAATTTTGTTATAAGAATTTATATCACACTAAAATATAATATCAATTCTCTACTATTATGATAACCGAGTGGATCCGTGAAACAATTATTGAACATATGTTATATAGCTCATTGATATCATTTTATGGGCCACATATGATACTTGATATCTAGGGTGGAGACACATAGGACATTGTGGAACCTTCAAATGATGTAAGACTTTATAAATTTATAGTGTAAGAGATTATGAGAATCTAACCACTAATACGAATTCCAAATTTCCATGTGTAATTGGATGCTTTGATCTATTAATTTGTTTATTGATCCTTATAATTTTAGATTTTATTTAATGGATATCATGAGTTGTATAATTTGATGTTCTCACAAAAACTGCGATGCTAAATTCTTGTGGTGGCGTAGGATACTTTGGGTGCATCATTAGGGTTATTATGGTAATGGGAAATGTAAGAAAGGATTTATCCCTTTGGTCCCATGGCAGATGATGATATCTTATAACCTTTGATGGGAATAAAATTTCTTAGATAAATCTTTGTCTATGGTTTTAAATTGGATGGTTCCTTTTTGGAATGTGAATGAATGAGATATCAAGTACATAGAGATATATAAATAGTATGAAACATGAATTATTAGAGATAATATTATAAATAGATTACATTACATGGTATTCATTGAAAAGAAGTTGAATATTTCAGAAACATTAAATTATTTCTTCATTGGTTCTATTGAACTAAGATAGATTCTATCCTTGGAAATAAGGTAATATTTCCTATTGATTATGAGAAAGAGGCCTAGAGATTCACACACTAAGTGTGTCCACAATTTCATTGAAATTCACTATTTGAATTTAACATGCTATGGTAAATAATATTTATTCTGGTTTGTATGATCACAATGATTTAATATTTTTTTTTAAAAGAATAAGTGAATTAAATAATAATTATAAATATTAGATTATAATGTTTTGTGAATATAATATTTATTTTATTTACTGATGACTAATGTAGTGATATTTACAATAGAGACATTCATTATTCAAGGTTCTATAAATACCTAGGATTATAATAAGATCAAGCCAATTATTCCCATTGAAATAGTATAAATAATATTAATTTATATATTCATAAGGTTCATCACATATAAAGTGAATAATAATTATATTTATGTTATTATTTGAAATGGGGTCCATAATGAATTTTAGGGTTGGGAAAGGTGTTTTGTTCAAGTATACAAACATAAAATCTCCAATATATATATATATATATCTTATTATATCACATTCCAAAACAAATCATGGTACACAACAAAAAAAGATAAAGTCTCTCTATAAATCTCAAAATAGAGATAATGAGATCTATATTTTCTCTCCTCCTCCTCATCTCTCAGACCATCGAGATATGAACAATATTTCTCAATTATTCAAGAATAATTCTTCTATGATAAACAATGAACAACAAAAGACACTATGATTAGTTTTAGTAGCACTCAATGGTTATATGATGATGTTCATATATTTTTGTGAATAATTGGATATCAAATAATGATATTTTACACATTGATCATATATGGAAATTAATTTTTGACAAGTTATAGTCAACCTTATCATCAAGGAATAGGGAATTACATGTTAAGGTAATTCTATGTCATCTCATAATTTAATGATGAATTACTGGAAAATATCCTCCTGCTTCTAGTTCTAAAGTTTATCTTACCATGTAAACCATGATTTAAATCCATTAGTCCAGAAATTATATGTCATGTTCAGAAATGGTAATAATAAATTAAGACAAATATATTTGTTTTCCATGTCGTACTAGTGCTTCCACTGTACGCATAACCTAAAGAAGTTAGGGGGTACAAGATAAGGGAATATAATAATGTATTTTTCTATTTTATACATCCACTTCAATCATGGTATGGTCATTTCCCATATCTATAATATAAAAATAATTTCATATAAACATAATAAATGATTAATATAATATTATTATTGTTGAGGGCGTGGTTTGGATACCAGTCACCTAAGGATTCATCGAAACAAATAATGTTTTTTGAATATTTCTGTTCCACTAAAGTATCATTTCCTCCACTATTAATCTTCCATTATGACTATCTTAATGCATACATAATAATATAATCTTTATCATGTATCAAATACCCATAATTAAAATATACCTAAATCAAATTATAAATCAAAAACACATGGTGAAGAATCACCATATAATTACATATTTTCATTTAGTATTTATGGGAATTAAAATGAAAATTTATTTCTTCCCCATAATGTAAGTATTTATCATCTTTTGTGGTACATCATTTAATAATTAAATATTAAAAATAAGTTTTTGACTCTATATATTATTTAATATATTTCCAATTATTAAAATTTTTACTAATATCCTCTTACAGTACATAATAGATCTTTATCAATAACAACCCATGATTTACCCAAAAATCAAAAACATATTAAAGAGATATAGTATTGTTTTATCCAAATTTTCTATAATATCAGCACTATAGAATACTAGAGTCTATAGTTATATTACATTATTGATATAAAGTAAAACTATTCTTAGAGGATTATCAAATTTAATATTCATTAAGGGTAAGATATATAAATTCATTAAACTTGAAAATATATGAGAAACTGTGATCATATTTCAGGAACATTATTATAAATTAATCATATCCCTTAAATTTACATATTATCATTCAATAGATTTAATAGAGAAATAAAAACAAAAATGGGTGAACTCGGATTCGTAGAATTGAGCGACATACTACACAAGATAACATAACATAATCATGGAAGAAGTGATATGAAAAGAATAAAATAAAAACATGATATCATAACAAAATAAAATTTATGGCATGATATATCCATGAAAATAATGGAATACTTGTATTAAAATAGAATTTGATATCATATTTATGGAATTCATAATTTCAGATATAAAAAACATACTCTCAAGGACCTGTACTAATAAAAATTAATCTATTTTGGGACCACAATCATGTTATCATCCTATTATGGGAAGTGGAATACACCAATACTTGGTCTATTAGGTCTCATGATACTTGTTTATGAATAAAATCGATATATAATGGTAGTACTCACTCTCCACATAATTAAGTCTAACGAATTAACCAAAATAGTTATCAAAATCATTCATTCGATTCCTTTGTGAACCTATTACTGAAAAAACATGGATATCCATATAATGAGTAACATATAAATCAAATAATTCTATAATTAATAGAATAATGTGGATTTATTGGATAACATCTTTGTGTAAACATGGATATTGTTGGGTATCATAAATGGAACATGATGTAGTCTTGTCAAAATAGTATAAAATAGAGGGTACATAAAATGGATTAGTTTATACATAGAATATAACAATAACAATAATAATATTTAATTAGTAGGAGATTAGTAAAATGGTTGGAAATATCCTTCACTGTGGTTCTTTAAGAGTGTGTGAATATTCCATATAATATCCCCTGAGAAGGTCTCATAACTTTTGAAATATCAGGCCCACTAATTGTATATAAAGGTTATGATTTAGTAAAAGATCAAACTTTCCATTTTAAAGTGACTACTCATGGTTTAATATATACAAAAACAACATCTAATTTCCATTATTCAGATAGTGAATTATTTTCTAGGTAATTTCACAAAACATTACTTTACCAAAATTTAGGATACTTTTTCCACTATGGAAAAGGTAAGTATTGAATCAAAGGAATATAAGAGGTGGATAAAATATAGAAATTTAAATCACTTAAATTTCATTTGTAGCATCAAATAAATTATTCCACAGTAATTCACGAACCACACAAAAACTTTAGTGCTTATTACATAAGTCCCAAAGAATGAACCATGAGATGAAAAACACCACATATGCATTGAGTATAAATTAACATTTAACCTCTTGGAATAAGTATTTAATATGATCATAAAATATTATGAATAAATATATTTTATAAAATAACATCTCAAACTGGTATTATATACACCGTGTAAAGTAAAATAGGGGCATAATACAAAATATTTTTCAAGGAGGGTAACTTGAGATGAAAAAACACATTCCTCTTATTATGAATTCCTTGAACATACATTAACCATATATATCATAAGAGTATATATATTAATTACTTAATTAATAACATTATTTATATGAATTTTTATCTATATTACTAATACATTTTCATTATATATAATAATTCTTTAGATTTTCCACATTTGTGTTTATAGTTTGGATCATTTCTACAAGTGTTGTAACAACAAAGTTCATATTCATTTTTCTTCAAAAAGATACTACTAATATGAAATTAATGTTTCCTTTTTGAATTATTTATAAAAGATAATAAAATTTCAAATCCATTTATTTAGTGTTTTTAACATTATCCTTGAATATGAATTCGATAATAAACATATTTTCTTGATTTTTTATGCACATATACTGTTTTCACAATTGATGAATTAGTTATTGATATAATAGTTCCATAAAAAAAATAATTATTTACACAATTGTTTTCATATTATACCATTAATTATGTACCCATAGTCATTCATGGTTTAAATTTAATGTATTTTTTAAATAGGTTGTTAAACCAACCCAAACATGAACCCACCAAAATTTATTTTTACATTGGTAATTAATTTCAAACCTTATTAATTAATTTTAATGAAAATGATTATGATTGAAAATTTAAGTAATAAGAAAGTTATAATAAATATTTTTAATAATGAAAATGATGTTTTTAGAGAAATAATGTTTTTATTATTTAAAATTATATATAATGTAAAATTATTTTAGATAATAATTTAAATAATATAAATTTATTTATTATCAAATAAATAAATTATATGGGGATTTAAAGGAAATCCAAAACCCAATTTCCCTTGAAAATGCATGATTCAATAAAAAGGTTGAAAAATATTTATATATTACTGTAATATTTTAATCATTTCTAAAAATGTATCCCAAAGGTTTTATATGTTAAATTAATATCATAAAATACATAATTTCATCTCATAAATGGAAACATTGTAACTTAAAATGGAATATAAACTTCAAAAATTTCATTATATAATAGAAACGTCATAAAACCAAATGTTTCATGAAAATCATAAATTTTGACTAAACATAATCCTTTCAGAAAAAGAAAAAAAATCCATACTAAGCTTATTTTGAGATGATAAATTAAAAGAGTAAATTAGTTTGGTAAATATAAAATTCTAAAATTAAACTTTTAAATTATTTCATGATTAAAAGCTCTTTAGAGTGCTCATTTGTGAAATAGTTTAGGGTACAATATTTAAATGTTATAGTAGAGTCTCAATTGTTACATTCTCCCCCATAAATAATTTCATCCATCAAAATTTGGGTATATATAAAATAAATTAATAAAGCTGATACTTATTAATTATGTATATTTTCATGCTACTTGTATACCTCTTAAAAGTTATGATTTCTTCAAAGGATATTCAACAAACAAGTTCTCTAATTCTTCAAAAATTTCTCACTCCTATAGGTAATCTCAATTTTACCCACATTACCAGACAAGTCAATGTCTAACTCCATTCCGTTAGATGTGGGTACATGAGTTAGATCTAACATGTCTATCTCATTAATAAAACATTGAAAACATCATGTACTTGATAATGTATGGGAAATATAGCCAATTGTTAAGATAAATTCCAAATTATATCATATATTTTAAAAGGAAATATGTACCAAGGTCTTAAATTACCATTTTTAATAAATATTATAACTCCATTCCATGGTGAAGATACCTTAAATATATGATCCCCAACATGAAATTCCAAGTATCTTTTTCAATTATCAATATAACTCATTTGACTTATCTCAACTACTTTAATATTTTCATAAATAATAAATAAATTTACATTCATATCCTCTATAGGAATGGGTCCAACTAACTATAATTCTACAAATTCTTCTCAACTTGTTATACTATGACACATATTCCTATAAAATTCTCTATATTGTGCCATCTGAAAGCTTGATTGGAAGCTAATACTTTGTGAAAACTCAACCAATGTTAGGTGTTATTTCCACCTACATTATAATTCAATAGAACATGTTATCAACATATCATCAAATGTATGAATAGTTCCTTACGACAACCCATCCATCAAGGTATGATAGGTGGTGTATAAATTTATCACAGTATTGAGATACCTTTGAAGGATCATCTATAATTTTTTTGTGAACTATGGGTCACAATTAAATATAATTGATACATGTTCCCCATGTTTCCTTGTAATATCATTGATATATAGTGAGTTATGATTATAAATGGGTATATTTTCTCTTATATATAAGAAATGAGTAGACTTAGGAATATGATAAAAAATGACCCATATAACATCATTCTTCCTTATAGTCTTTAAGAGTCTAGTTTTAATGTCCATTGTAACATTTTCCTATTTCTATATATTCATATGAAAAGGTTTCACTAAGCCCATAATAAGTGCTCATTAAACCTTAACATATTATAATTCTTTTCATCTATACACGTAGTCCAAAATTTATTGAATCATACATTCTGACAAGAAATGTTCTCTTAAATCCCAATAAATATTTGTGATACTAATGTTTATAAAAAAATTAATCTATGTGCTCTATCTCTGAGTTCCCCCTCATACTATGGTATGGTTATAACACATTAAATCTTCCAAAACATCAAAACTCTATCTATATAGATGAAGTCCGTCAATTTACCATCATTTACTATATTAATATTTATTTGTAAGTTATCACTATGATGTTGGGACTAATAATTCATTTTTATTAATTATGGTATAACAATTTATTGGAAAAATTATAATGTATCATATTCTTAGACATTAACATATCACAATTTACAAGATCTATATATATTATATTCATGTAAAACATAATCGTGGTAAAAAATGAATGTTCACTTATTCTTATTTCATCAACCACCATGTTTACTTTCCCATAGTGGACTGTATTAGGCAGTCATAGTCATTGAGTAATTCCAACCATCTTATTTTTCATATGTTGAGTTCCTTATGATAGAATGTATACAGTAATCTCTTATGATATATATATATTAATCATATTTCACTATAGTGGCAGTGTCTCTATTTTATCATTCCATATAAGGATCCAGACAAGTACTTTATATGACACATCTTTTTGAATTAAAATATTTATAAACTAATTGTTGAGTTAACAGTAGTGAATTAATTATTCTCATAATTTTATAATAAAAAAATCCATCAAATCCCTTGACCATGTTTAATAACCCCATTTGTGTTAACATTTTCAATTGGTTGGATAAATAGGAAAAATAGTGAATAAATCACTGATATTACCCTACTATTCCATAAAAACTACAGATATCAATTATATTCATTGGTCATGGACATTCTTAGAATAATTTTTTATTTTAATGGTTAATAGATATCCCATAAATATATATAATTTGTCAAAGAAAATAAAAATCATTGATCCAAAATACACACTTACTATACTTCCCAAATAATTATTTTATGTGATGGATCTCTGGAATTATTTGTAGATGGTTTTTATGCTCTTCATATTTCATAGTGTATATGAACATATCTATAATTTGTACAACGAAAAATTTATCATTATACTGATTTAATACTATATTCTATATTTTTAAGAAGATATAAGGTGCACTAGTAAATAAAAAATAAATTACCATAAACACATAACATCCATACCTCTTTTAAAATGTCTTATTTGGTATATCATCCTTATTAACCCTTAAATAATTATAAACAAAGTAAAGATTAATATTTGAAAATTATTGGTCTCCATGATATTGATCAAATAATCCATTAATTCATGGAAAATTATAATTATTAATTATAGTTATAAAATAGAGATCCCTATAATTAATGTAAAATCTTATAAAATCTTCTTTATTTTTAATAAATAAAATTGGGGATCCCTATAAAGAAACACTAGGGTGTATATATCCCATATCACTATACTCTATAATACATTTTTATAACTCCACTAATTCATCTTGTTCTATCCAATTTGTAGGTTTAGATAATGATCTTTCATTATGAATGTGTTCAATAGTGTACTAACCTTCATTAACTAGTGGATGACCATGTAATTCTTTTGAAGAAACATAAATGAATTTTTTTACCATGGATACATTCTCTATTGTTATGATATATTCCTTATCCATAAGTCATTATTAATCCTCCTAACATGCATTTCAAATTAGGCACTACTATTAGTCTACATCTCCATGAGGATGATAGACCACCATGATGGATTTTTCCTTTTCACTCCTTCCCAAAGAGAGAAAGATCTTCTCTCGGGAGTGGATTTAGTTTTCAGCTACCAATGGATTTACAGTTCCAAAATACTGTATATGTTGTTCTCACATGAATATTTCTAAAAAAGTTAAAACATGTTGTGTATGAGGAGGTTTCTCTATGAGATAGAGAGATTATTTATCATATCCTTGGTCTACAACCCTAATATGGGCAAGATATCCTTTTCATCAACTTTATCTTCATTTATATTCTAAGGGAGACATATTTACATTTAATAAAATTTTTGATATACTTAACATTATCATTGTTATTCAACATATCTTTTATAATACTATACACAAAATTAGCTCATGATATTGAAGTATAATTAAGAATTACTATTATGTTTTATAGACTTTCCCCTATAAATTAATCAATTTTAATAGTAATTTTTCTATATTACATGGATTGCCTAATTCTAATACCTAGGGACACTACTAAGAATCATTTTACACCAATATTAAGATCCCAAACTCTTAACACCAAGATCTATTAGTTATATAAAATATTAGTAGAAAGTAGAAAAGTTACAGAACTTTAAACTAATTTAGTATTCTTGAAAAAATAGATACATATATTCATTAAAATTGATAATAAGTGATAAATATGATCATATTGAGAGAAAATTAATAGACATTCCATCATATCTCTTAAATTTAATAGTATTCCTCTTAAATGTTTCTCAGGGAAAGTGAAAAAATAAGGATGACTAGAGATTAATAGAAGGAAGTAACATACAATTTAAGCATACAAAGCATAAAAATGTCATAAGGTATATAGAAGGAATAAATAAATGACATAAATCCATTATCACTTAAAACCGAGGACATGATATAGCCAGGGAAGTAAATTTAAACACATCTAAAAATAATCATTGATCTCATTCTCATAGATTTCATATTTCCATACATCAAAAAAATCTATAAAATACTTATGACAAGTCAAGTTACACTCAGTCAAGAATGCAGTGAAGACAATATCAAGTTATGTGAATAAGAACACAACAAAAAAACTCATTTTGTATTATGGTATAAGTCGATGTTTCGAGGGGTTATATAATGTTGGGCCCCACCCCTAAAGTTTTAAATTCTAATATATTAACCATAAAATTCTTTAGGAACATTCTTTCTATTTATTAATGAAACTATTACAATAAACAAGGATATTCGCATAATAAGTAACAAGAATATTATATACTTCCCAATTTAAAAAAATAATGTGGATGTCTAAGAAAACACACCTTAATAAACTTGGAATCCTTGGGGAATCATCAAAGTAAGATAGATTACCCTTACCAAAGTATTATAGTTGATAGAGTACATAATTTCTTCTATTTTTCCATGGAGAATAGTTACTTGATTAAATAGATTTTATTTGTAGTATTCCAATGAAATGGTATAGAAAATCCTTCATTAAAGTTCATTATGATCATTTTAATATTCCTGATAATATCGTTAGGAGTGTCTTTCTAGGTGAGTAGTATTAGGCCCACTCATTATACCTCAAGGTGATGATTGATTCAATTATTAACTATCCCTTTTTGGAGTTCTTACCCTTAGGTTCATATATTCCATAACTAGATATACTTTACAAAATCTGATCAAGGATACATTTTCTAGGTAATTTCACACAAATTTATTTTACCAAAACATAGGATGATTTTCCATCATAGAATAAATAACACTTGAATCAATGTAATAGTATATATAGAAAAAAATATAGACTTTTAAATATTATAAATTTCATGATTTTCGTGGGAAAAAGTTTTCCATAGAAATTAATTCATCCCCAAAAATGTACTAGATTGATATTATATCTTGAGTCCCAAATAATTAAAATTTAGATAGAAAACCACACATACTGAGTGGGACACAATTAAATTAAAACCTCTTAAAACATATGGATTAAACATGATATTAAAATACCATGAATAATGTAATTTAATGATATAACATATCAAATATGTAGTATATTCACAACATAATGGATGTTATGTTCATAATACAGATTATATGTTGAGGAGAGAAATTTGAGAGAGAAAACCCCATAATTATTATACCGACTTCCTAGAACATACATTAAAATCTTGTATCATAACCATAAAAGTATTAATATACTAATTAAAAACATTAATCGTATCTAGTTTCATATATAATCTTCATAAATAGCAATTCATATATTAATTGTTCTAATTTGTTTCATTAATGTTTATTGTTTTTCTCATTTGTACGAGTTTCATAATAGTGTTTTTAATTTTCATTATTATTAAAATTTATATTATTACTAGGTCCTAAAATTAACAATTAGTGGTGATTTATAACACTTTTTAATGTTTCAAATCCATTTTAGGTGTTTTCTAGAGATTATCCTTGAAGATGATGTCAATAATAAGCATGTTTTAGTGATATTTGATAAATGGAGTATTTTAACATAATTGATAGATTAGATATTGAGAAAATACTTATATAACAAAAAATAATAAGTATTTACACATTTTTATCATATTATGCCATAAATTATGTCCCCATATTCATTCATGGTATAAATTCAATGTATTATTCAATTAGGCACTTAAACTAACACAAACATGAACATACAATGAATTAATCAATGATTAAGAGATGTTTTTAGTATAAATATCATTATAATAGAAGCATAACACTATTAGTTAAGGATGATTTGTGAGTTTAATAAAAATTTTAATTAATTATAAAATTAATTAACAGATACAAAAACATTAATCAGTCATTGACACTACACTGGGAAACTAGGGATCAACTCCTAGATGCTTCATATTTCACCCCCATTTTTTATGGGGTTCATAATATTATTTTCCATGAACATTTGAGATGATTTCATGGTTCACATTCATGTTTGGTATAGAAAATAGTGGAATATTTTGGGCTGCAATGGTAGTATGATTAGCGGTGGGTAGCAGGTGGCAGATGCAGTGATGGAATACATTGGTGGTCCATGAATGAATATCACATAATCGAGAGGGAGCTTGTGGTAAGGTAGTTTCTGGTTATTTTAGGATATCAAGAACGGAAAGGTACATTTTTAGGGTAATTTGGAGAACAACTGGGCATAATCAAGGGTGTGGGTGGGGGTCTCTTCTTCAGTTATTGGCATTTAGGTTATCTTCTAGGCCTAGAGGCCATGTATCCATTAGAGCATTTTTTAGTTATATATGCCATGTTTATATTTTTAATTCGTGCCTATGGGACTTCATAAAATTTAATGGGTTTCTATATAACCATAAATAAATTTGTATTTTATTTGTTTAATAATAAAAAGCGGCTTTGACCCCACCTTTTTTTATTTTAAATAACTAAATTAACGATGATTATTTGTTTAACATATGATTAATATTATTAAAAATTTTAATATGATAACATTACATATTTCATAAACCTCATATTTATCATTAATAATATCCTTATATGTAACCTCATGTGGGGGTTAATGGAAACAAAACATGTGATGTTGTGGAGGCAGTAGTTCTCACAAAACACGAAAAACTATTTTTTATTAATGGATGAGGTATCTGAATAAAAAATGATAATACCCAAATTATAATAATATAAAATTATATATAATATAATAATATCAATATATTATGTTTAATATGACAAATTTTATAGATGATATCTAAGAAGAAATCTAAGTAGTTGATAATACTCATGTTAGAGACTTCATTTTTCCTTGGAAGTGTACATGAATTTTTGTTTCTTAGGTTAACTATTGGTGACTAGGGAATTATGTTCTTGTGATAGGATCCAAATTATATAAATATACCATATTTTCATTGATGAGTTAAAATTAGAGATGTGTCCTAAATTGGTGAAGATGGTACCCTTTTATATGTGAATAGATGGGTAGTATTGGGAACACCTCTACATTTCTCAATAATTATATGGAACTATTCAAGTGATAGTGAATTAAGAAATGGAAGAAATTGGACTTTAAAATTATGTTGGGTCAAAACTCACCTCAAGCACTTGAGAAAATATTTCTCGATTGAGTGGTTTTATTTTTAACTTTTATTTATTACCCTAAATTTTCATTAACATGGTAATTAATTTCTAACCCTTTTAGTTAATTTTAATAAAAATATTAATATTGATTGTTTACTTAATTTGATACTTATAATTTTAATTGTGAAATTCATAATATCAAATTAAAATTATAAATGTTTATTTCCTTCATATATGCAATTGTTCCCTTAAAAAAATAAGATTCTTGATGCCTATAATGATTTTGTTATTTTTTCATTACATGTTTTTAAACATTGCTCCCTATTTTTATATTTCATTTAATTATTAGTGAATTATGATTGATTGTGGTGTGTTTAATTATGGATTAAAAATAATTCACATCTATTTCACAATTTTCAACTGTTATAGAAACAATCAACAACTCCCACAACCATAATAAGGTACATAACTTCTTTCCAATGGTAGGCGGTCATTTGGGGGTTCAAGATTAAAAAAATATAAGAACTCACATTGGCTAAGAGAATATGAGGTTAGGATCATTGTACCTATATAGGGGACATATTTCTTATGCTCATATAAATTCAATATATATTTTTAAATATCTTCCAAATCCCAATATGTGATTTGTTACCCAAATAAAATGAATGGGTTTTGAATCCCTCTATGTGTAATTGGGGTTGTATTATTGATACAATATATATGTATCTAATTTTATACACCAATTTTCCATCACTTCGTATAAATTGTTAGTTTTTTATATTTTGAATCCATATAGCCAGACATTCTGGACTTTAATACATTCCAGGCAGGTGATTCATGTTCTGATGATGGTATCGAACCTTCACGTGGTGTACTGTATATCCTATGTATAGAATGAATCAAAACCAAATTGTTTATTTAAGTCTAATCTGTGAAAATTAACATTACGAGCAATGAAAATATATGAGAAGAAATAAGAACTATGTATAGAACTTGATCATTAGGATGGAATCTTATATATCCTGCTTATAATAAGAATTAGGGTTATCATCATTTGATCTTCACTCAAACTACTGATGGGAAGTGACAGACAATTAATTTCTGTGATGGTTACTTCCCCATAGTTAAACAGTACTAGAATTCCTTCGGGCCTTACAACTAGGTGGTTTCCCTTTTATGGGGGAAATATTATCACATCCTATAATGGTGATAAAAAAATATTTTTTTCGTAGATATGAGAAATTATGTTAGGTCTACTATGTCATATACCCTTATAGGGGGGTGAATTACGGTATGACAGATTGAAAAAAATACCCATTTTGATATTGTTTATTTATTAAACAAAACTATATTCTCTTTCTTTCCCGTAGATATGTATGACTAGAAATTAAACCATGCACTAGAAAAAAAAATTCATGGTTGTCCCTCATAGAACTATTTCCATGGAGAATAAACCATTAATTTACTAATACACCAAATATACTAAAAGCACGATACTATTTAAAATGTTCTGAGAGAAATAACTGCCTCTCTTGGTATAAAATTAATCAAAATTTTAAATCTCAATGATCTCTCTACTATAGTGTGGTAATTTATTTATTATAAGATACAATCACTGTATATTGACTGAAGGTTCCTTCATTTATCAAATGAATGAATCCACCACTTTTTCTAGATGCTTTATTGATGTCCCACTTTCATCCACCGATGAATATAATTTTACCATAGATATATTGGGAAACATAAACTCTTTCATGAAAACCATACTGTGCGTTGAACACATGTTTTATTCGTTATGTGCAAAAACCTGTTCTTATGTGTAACTCTCTTCTTATGCACAACTTCTTTTCTTGCACAAAACTATAATTCTTACACACAACTCCAATTCTTATGAACAATGCCCATTTCATGCAATTCATACTCGATTGATAAATAAGATTTCCTCTATGTATTGAGTTACTCAAATAAGATGGGGTCACCTCTTATTTATAGCCATTACTGATCCCTAAAATGAATATTATATGTGTCACACATTATCCCTTTCATGTGAGAAAAAATTAATTTGTCATCGCATTGGGAGGACAAGCCTCTTTTACACAACCTCATCTTTTTTCACACATTCCAGATCTTTTATCCACTTCACGCCTTTTTTATATTTCTATGTGCAGATCCTAGAAACCTACTTTCACAAAACATTCTATACCATCTTGCACAAAACATTCCAAATCATCATCAATCTTGTGTGAAAATTCCTTCTCCAAAAACTCATTTCTCCATTTTCCTGATATGGAGGCCCAAAAAATGGAAAAAACTAGAAAACACAATCACCTTGTATCTGCTCTTTTTGTACTACCTCAAGAACATTAATTCCATTTTCATCATTCATTGTCATCACATATTGTCAAAATTATATCTGGAACTACAAAAAGGTCACAGGAAACACTCTTTTTCAACAACCAAAATCAATCAAAAAATGATTCAATGTTACCTATATTATTTTTTCCTAAAATATTTTATGATGTTAATGATATGATCATTTAAAATGCCTAATCCCAAGAGATTCATGATCATTCTGAGAAAAATGGCATATAATGTGGTCATAATCACCATGACTGGGTATGGGACTTGTTCACTAGGGAATCCATAATCTGGTGTTTGATATAGAGATTGATCCTTATGAAAGCATCTTATGTATCCTTTTTATAGAAATAATTTTATTCCTCATAGATCAATTAGTTTCTCAATCAACTGATGGGTAAAGAATAATGAAAAACACACCTAAGTATTTTGGTCCCATATGTTTGAGTGGCTGGGATATAGAGGGACTTATACTAAGTTGGATTCTATATTGGAGATTAGGGATTAGGAATGAATCCTACATATCTTATTTAGATAGGAATTAGATTCATCCTTGTTCAAAATAATATATGTCCTTTTTTTCTATTGGATAAGGTTACCATGTATTGCGATGTCTTCATGATATGCTTGACCTTTCATAGGGTTTATTCTTTGAATGATTGACATTTTAGGGATGTCTACAGGACTTGTATTGGTTGTATTTAATTTTTTTTGGGGATTTATAAACATGTCCTTTTCATATTCCTGACATATTTTAGTATGTATGGACATTTCCTTGTTGTATTCTTGGCATATATGAGGATTTCTAGTCGAATTTATGATGTTTCTATCACATGATCTAGCTGATATCTATGGGACACTGTATGTAGAGGATGCCATGTGTAACGTGCTTCACGTGATTGATGTTGATATGTCAAAGGGATGCCACATGATTCATCTAAATTGTTCATGGATCCTTTAAATAGTCAGTATAAAAAATTATATGGGGTTCCTGTTATTAGGGATGACATGTTAAGGGGTTTCCATGTGATCTAGATGACATTTACGGAGGAATTATCATGGCTTGGATGATATGCTTAGAGGACTTCACGTGACTTGGTTAAGATGTATGAAGGAATTCACGTGACATGGATAACATTCCTGAGTGTTGTATCATGATCTGGATAACATTTTTGGGCATTGTCTCATGATATTTATAGGGCATTAAATGTGATGATACCTTTACATGAAAATCATCATATATGTATTCACATAATGGTTTTGTATTTTTTATGCTTTATTGCATAAATTTTACCATCATTATCTGGTATTGGCTAATTGAGGCCTCATGTGACATAGTCCGAAGGAAGAAGATCCTTTTCATAATCCAGATGGTGCATTGAAATTCCTTTGAAAGATAAATAGGTTGATCAAGTGAAGTGTATATACATTCCACATAATCCATTAATCCTTTAATTAGGTTTTCCTAATAAAATACCCCTGTAATTATGGGGAATTCCACTCTGACAATTCATCTATCATCTCTGTGATCTCATGAGTTAGGTTTTTGTGCTGAATGAAGGTACTTGTAGGCTTCACCACCCCATTTGTATGCCACCTTACATGGTTAATGTATAACATATATGGTATTCGGTTGGTGGAGCATAACACATTTCACATGAACCTGTCATGGGTCATCCATGGAATCATCTTTGTGTCATGTGATAAATATAAACCATGAGACCACTCTGTCATCATTATATTTATAGGAAACATGTATTTTCAAATGTATTTCACATGATAAAGTATAAATGTCTATGGGCCTTCACAAGATTAGGTTAAAATGTAATGGATTCTTCACATAACCAAGACCACCACCGAAGTGTCTTTCATATGATTGAAGAAGACTTGTCTGGGGCCCTTCATTAGATCAGGTTGGATCGTCAGAGGAACATCACATGAAAAATAGTGAAAATATCATTTAAATAAGGTTACATACATTTTCATCAACAATGATATAATACCTATTGACCATACCCATAGATTACCCATCATGGAGTCAACTGATCAAATCGACCTGTCTTTGACACTTTTAATAATAGAGTAGTCATGTAAAGCATCCTTGTGTGATGAGGAAACATGTCGGTGAAGAATTTTCATTACCAAAATTCTGATCATACATATCACATACACCTTTCTCATGAAAATAATGTAATTTCATTTCACATGAGGCTTCCTACTTTTCTATATTTTTAACTACTATTCTCTATAACCATCTACTTTTTCACAATGGTTTTCTGTCATTAAATCAAATGATTTATAATATATCTCATGATGATGTGGGAAAGTTTTCATGGAAAGTCACTACTATTGTCAATAGTTCATCATGTGATCAGATTATAGATCTCTAAATGGCATGGGAGAATTTTAAAAGACAGTCGCTCCACATATATGTGTATTTGGAGGGGAATCACATGTTCTAATGGACATGATAGAGGGAATTCACATGATTAATGCAACATAAAAAAGGAATTTACATGGAACGACTAACATGCCTCTACTAATATCACGTGATCATTGAATTGATCAAATGATATGTATATTCCCATCATGTGAAGCTCAACATAACTTCCATAAAATGAAACTTATAACTTTTTAGATTTTATTTCATTAGGGTATTTGACTGAATTGAGGAATCTTTCAGTTGACATGTCGCATGATCAAAAAACTCATGTAGATGCATTAATATTATCATGAGAGCTTCTGAAGGGGCTTTACATGATCATGAACATTTCATGTGATGTTCATGACTAATTGAAATGATGTTAACAGATTCATGTGATCACATGTCTTCTTGGGGGTCATGTGATCCTTGTAACTTAGTTGTCTCATCTCCATGTAGCTATGTTTCTCTTTCCTTCATTTTATAAATAAAATTATACCTATTCCTTGAGTGTATCAATGATTCAAAAATTTTCAATTCTCATTTGGTAGGCATCAAAAAATAACCCCTCCCCTCCATAGATAGGTTCATGGGGATAGGGACTCATTTTTAGGAAATTAAACTCCCACATGAGACCTTTATTTTTCCATTGGTCTGTGTTCTAATTAGATTTTGGTCTTCAGGGTTACCTTGGTATTCCTTGGGGTTCCCTTTAAACAGGGGGCCAATGAGGGTTTAATTCCACTTATAACATGGAAATTTAAGGCTCTTGAGATATTCTCTCTTGCATTACTACCTCACAAGACCACTTCACATGTCCCCTGTCACGAGGTCTATTCGTGAGACCCAATTATGTGATCTCACTACCCGACTTCCTTTTCTAATTAACTTGGTCAATAGATCCACAACTTACTCAGTAGTAATCTTCATCGTCTTTAATACACATATTTTATTATGGTATTGTACCGTTTGTTTATTATAGTCTAACACTGCTTTTTGATATGATCTCTTAATAGATATATGACTTGAAAGACCTCTATATGGTCACATGATCACAAGTCATAAAAGCAGATCATGAAATCGTGAGGTTTTATATGGGTCAAACACTTCATATGGCCTATAATGGGTCATATGAATTTAGACCCTCATATGTGTCTTGGATTCTATTTACTTTTAACTATTTTGGGGACTCATTTTACATAATCCAATTTCAGGAGTATACTTTTTATCATTTATACTTCATAATCTTTTACAAATGTATTCCAGTTTGAAGAAATCTATCAATGCATCTATATCGGGGGATATGATTTTCAGGAATCATAATTCCAACCATCGAGACTAGGTATTTCTTTCTAAATGAGATTTTGAATGTAATTATTATAACTACACTTTAGATCTACCCTCTATCTCACAGACTTCCTTTATAAGGATTTGGTCTTCTGGATGATTTTGTTATCCCTTCACCTGACTATAATCTTCCATACCACTGGTTTTATTATTATCTTGATTTCAATCAAATTAAAATTTATAAAGATTATTATCTAATCATGCCATCATTCCAGAGGTTGTCGTGTATGTTGGTTAGCTCTCCTTTGGGACAACATTGTCATCATATGACCCATCAATAGATTTCCTAGAGTTACTGAAACATATTTGTATCCTCATTGAACAATCTGAGATGTTCTTAGAGTTCAAATTGGGACTTTCATCTGGGTAAAAACATCTTAATTAAATGGATATGGCCATTATGGGTTAATAAGAGTTTCTAGGAGTTCTGTGATCAAATACATTCTATTCATCTTTATAAGACGACATGGATTTCCCAGCATGTCATGTACCATCAATTATAACTTCTTAGATATATGACTACCCCACGGTATCCCAACACTTACTCCTTCCATCAATCTCATGCTTAATTAGTGACCAAACTCTAGGATATTTCCTAGTTTGTAGTAATTCATTCTCATGGGAATACTTATGATGAATTTCTTCAAATTGTGGAAGTTTTTGATGGCCCTAAACAAACTCTAACTTTGGTGTGAGAAAAGCTCAATATTTCAACGGAGAAGCTAAAAACCAAGATAAACCAAAGACCTCTAGTTTTTAAAATGATTTTTGAAACAAATTCATTTATCATAGTGGGACTCATCCAACTTCAATATATCCCCATATATGTATTTGAAAACATGTCGGACACAACACATGCCTTTATTAGGCCATTCTGGAAGCTAGAGAGAACGCATCATTGGACTAAAATGGGATACAAAATGTCTCCACAAACCTTTTGTTAGAGGCGGTTTTAAAAATAGTTATTAATGGTTGTATTTTCCCAGCTGGGGATGTATGATTGGGACTTGGAGGAGATATATTGGTGATTTCCCACATATTTACAGAGCGAAATCATCTTAATCTATCCATACTAACTACTTCAGAAATTTATCAACCCCATAATCATATCATACATGGAAACATCTACTACCAGATTGGTACCCCATTAAAATCCTTATTTGGATGGATACAGCATAATTTATAGTGTTACAAATATCATAACACTACTGATATTTTTTATCCTTCATTCTATCATAGGATATTGAACATTTTCGGGGTTGAGGCGATTTCATTAGTCCAAATGTGGTTGTTGATATGTTTATACAATAATACCATTTCAACTTCATGACATATCCCACACCGATAAGGCTAATTTTTGACAATATAAGTGTCTCTATTGATGAGAGTTTATATAAAATTTCACTCTTGGATGGGGTTCTTATAGATCATGTAGATTAGCAGATTATATGTTATCTAAATACCTCTTACCTATTTATCACTTTTTTTATGTATTCAGATGGTTTCCCCTCTCCATTAGTTGGTGTGTGGGGAGAATGTTATATGAATCCCACAATCCAATTTTGGAATATTATGGAGTGTAACGATACAAATGATGAAATCATTCTTTTTCCTATTTATTCCCCTATCTTCCTATCTCATGAATATTCCTAGGTTTGGTTGAATGATTAATAAATTATTATATTCAATAGAATGGTCTTTCAAGTGAAAAAGCCATGTTATTCCCTGACCCCCTTAACTATAAAAGTAGTAGAGTTGTTACAGAACTTGGGGGCCCCCAATGATGCTCTATCACCATATTTAAATAAAACCCACTATCAGGACATTGTTTGATGAGGAGTATGACCCTTCAACTGCTATTACCAATTATGTACTTGTTAAGGGAGAAATACATGAGAATCAATATCTTGCTTTCTTTTCATCTCGGTTGATCCCTCCTTCAATGGAATTGATAACCTGAAAACTAATTTGGTAGAAAACCTACACCTTTAATATAGAAAACCCCATATTTAACAATCATGACCAAGAGTAATGTCTTCAACACATATTTTGTGACTTGGGATCTGGTGGCTTCAAATATCAAAAATTGTATGATATCATGATACATATTGTCCATGATACGCACCATGTGGATAGACAAAATTGTGTATTTTTTAGACTCAATGATATGACTCCAATGATCGAATTATTAAGAGATGATTAATAGGTTCATGAGCAGAAACATCAAAAAATATCTCAACTACAAACCCATAATGATGAATTTATTATAGTGATTGTTGAATATAAAGGGATCATATCTCCCACAAGGTTACATCATTATATGTAATCATCATCATTATTAACTACCACTCATAAAGGAGGTGAAACGTTATCCTATTTTATTGAGAGTATTTATTTTAAGGTGACATTAGAGGAGGTGGAGTGAACAAAACATCATCATTCCATTGATACCTCCCTACAGACTCTGGATGATTTAGAAAACTAAACAGACCAAAATTTCTCATGATTATTTTATATATTTTTCAATTTTTGGAACCACATATAGAATATGAATTGTGTTGATTCCTCATTCCATTTCACATTATCAATGAATAAATCTTTTAAACATTACATTTCATTACCTACCCATATTTTTTTTAATACACAAGGAATTTTATTTTATTAGTTTCATATTGATCATCAAAGATATGCAAAAATTTTATAATTCCAATTATAGCTAAATCACAAGATTTGAATGCCTATATCATTAAATATCTCTCTTTATAATATCTCATGAATGAATACTGATATGAGATTCTATATTAATGTATCTTCTTCGGTTGTTCTAATACCACCTGGTTAAAATGGGATACATATGTAAATAATTTTCCTAGAGGGAATGTTCTCAAATTTTTTCTATGTCAGTGGACATAGAGAGCATACCATTATTTTTTATTGGGGTAACAATTTTCCTTACGCAATATATATATATTCTATTTTATATTTACCAAATGTTTTCCTAATCTTTATATGGGGAAAGAATAATGGACATGGACATGGTTTTTTGATCTGTATTCCCTTAATGGATTTTCAGCCTAACATGTTTTCTGCGTTTTCAATTTCATTATTACTTGATGTAGTATAAATCACACATGATTCATGTCCAATGAGTATGGAATCATCTTTTTATAGGGAATCCCTTTATGGGTTTTCATCGTGGATATCCTTATGTCTCTTTTAGTTGTTTTATTAAGGTATTTAAAACGTGATAGTTTCTGTAGTTTAGGGTCTTCTATATTAAAACATAAATTTATGTAGTTTAGGTTATTTTTCTTAGTCATTTTCATTCTATACTTTATGGTCTCTTTTATCGAAATTTTTTTCATATAGTTTTGGGTTTATTAACTACAATGTTGATTTATTATAGTTTGGGTTATTTTATCTTGGACCTTATAATGATATATTTTATTGTATTTTAGTTTAAAACTTATATCATTGTAGTTTTGGGGACTTTTGACTCAGACAGTCTATTTCTGTAGATTAAGGTATTCCATTATAGACCTTATATTATTGTATTTTAAGGTCCTTAAGGTCAACCAATTTAATCATGGTAATGAAGGATGGGAATTTCTAAAGGGTTCATAAACTTTGAGTCCTTGATGGGATTCCAAAGAACATATGTCCATATAGGGTTATTATAACCTAAATTCATAAATTATTCTCTAATGAATGGATGTTCATGAAGGGTTTTGGAACCCTAAATTCATATAAAAAATGTGATGGATGAATAGAAATGATGGGTTGTGACACCCTTCCTCATTTATTTAATTTTAATTGTGGTAAAATATTATGGATATTTAGTCCAATTGGATTGTTGTAAAAGGGGTTGTGTAAATGATGTGTCCAAGATCCCAAATTGATGAATATGGAATGAGGAATACGTAATGGGAATGATCAAAACACTATAAGGTGTTGAGGATCTTTATAGAGTTTTTTGGGCTCATGATGATGAGAGGTCCAATCCTCCATGGAGAAGAAACCTGTAGATGATGGGTCAAATTCCCTTAACCTTGAACACATGGGGTTTACATGCATATTCAAGTATAGGGTACCATATTATTTTCAAGGGCTCTAGATTATATTTGAAGGATACTAATTTTTTACAATAATGTGTGATATGAGGATAAGAGCTGTCCAAAATGGGTTTTGGAAAACTAGAGAAGTTTAGTTTCTAGGTTGGAAGCTCAGTCCATGAATCCACATGGTCTTGAGTCACATGGTGTGGGCCATAAAAAGGTTTGAGGATGTAATACTTCATTACTTGTTTTATAAAGGGCATATTACATAGTTAAAAAACATCAATACCGTAAAATACACTTTAATATTATGGTTATGGGTATAGTATATCCTAGTCTAGGAATACATGAGTTATTAGAATGTACGGGTTAATGGATGCAATATAATTATTAGTAATGGGGGAATCCATAATTTCACATAGTTACGTCAAAATTTCATGGGTTTAAGAGAGACCTTTCTTATGGTACCCAACATCCTCTAGTCAAAATCTCCTTTTAAATTTTTCATTATCCTATGAATCCTCGTGTGGTCATTTCAAATCATCCAGTCATTGTCAACAATACATTATAAGAGAGAACCATTAGAAAATACTCATGGGTTTGGGGTTCTAGTACAAGGGTATCAACTCAATGAATTTTTGAGAGTTAGAACAAACATCAAATACATGAGGGTGGTTTATGAAATTAGTAATATTCATGAAAGGTTCACGCACTATAACATCTTTTCCTTTGCCTATGGAATATGTTATCAAAAAGTGTAGATTTGATAAATCATATATAAAACTTATATCTGGACTTGGGGGTCCAGTGATAATGGATTGGTTTTTACTAGGGACACACGGTGGACCCTATGAACATAATTCCTTGTTTATTTATGCTATTCCTTTTTCCTCAACTCTAGAGATCAAGAGTTTAACAAGAAGAAAGATTAATTTTTCTTAAAAATACCTATGTTGGTTTTCAACCTAATATTTTTTATGCATATTTCACATGAATTTTAGGGTATTTTAATTTTTACGATTAAAGGAAAAAAATTAATATCATACTAATTTGACCAAAGTGCATGCGGTTTAATCTTGTCATGCATGAGGACCTACTATGAAGGATGTGTTAAAATATATCCTAACCTGGATTTTCTGAGTCAAGATTAATCCAAAATCCTTTTTTGAAGGAGTTGATAAAATTTTATATCATTTTTCATTGTTCTTGCGTCATGAGTAATGACATGGGATAGTCACTCCTAAGATAATAATGAATCAATCTGTGGAGAAGAGACCAACACTGATGATTTTAGGGCATACCATGATCAGAATGCCCCTCACATTGGGGAAATATTTTTCTAGTTAATGGTTCTAATGACCTTATATGGATATATCTCATGAAGGTCAATCATATGGGTAATTTCTCCTTTACATGGGATATAATAGGTTTTCAAAATCTTGGGATGTTCAACACATGATGTGTGATCTATATATTGAGGTTCTTAAAAGACAATGGATTCAATAGATACTCTGGTCAAACAACTTAAAGATATTTTGGTCCTACAATAAGAAATGATTATGTATAATGGTATGAAAATTTTAATGTCATTTGATGGGGACATATTTATCATGTAGTTTAATGTTATTTGATAATTAAAATTTACTTCTATTTTAGCATCTTATAGTGAGGAGGAAGGAACCAAAATGAAATGTGGATGGATTTTGTTGGGGAAAAGTTTCACTAGACAGGCGAATATAGATGTGTTAAAAACCATTTATCCATGCATATGATTATTTATGGGTATTCATATACTTGATCCCTTATTATACAAATTTATCTCATGCACAGGCAATCCGACCATTGTTCTAATTCATACAAAGAAAGAGGGGGTCTATATAACTAGGCCTTATTTAAACCAATGTATATACAATTTTTATCGATGGTATTCTATATCTTTCCCTATTCCTATTTTATGGGTAGGAAAAATAAAATAATAATTTCTTTTTAAGGGATATTGATGCATTGATTTGACCCGTATATAGGGGATAAAGGAATGATAATTTTTTTCATGTTGTGTATCAACATCGATTTCAGAAATATTTTCCAACAAAAAGACCAATATCATATGTGGGGATAGGTAATTTCAATTTTTCATTCTAGTATGGACATTGAACACTTCACCGCTAACACAAATTTATGGATTTGATGGACCACTCTAAGTAATTTTAGGTCATTCAGAATGGACAATATGATATATAGTGTAGTTTCATGCATATGGTTTGTTTTCATGAAGTTTAACATCATGTGATTAGAATGTATCACTAAGAAGAATAATCCCCTCAGGTAAATTGTTTCATAACATAAGATTCAAATTTAAAATGGAACAGTCTAATAATATGATGATATATTATTACATTGACAATGAGTATGATGCACATTTGTGTAATATTGGGAGTATCTAAATCCACATGAACATTGGGGTTATAAAAAGTGTAAACCATGACCTAAAAATATTTATGTTAACTAGAGGTGGAAATAGGTCGATACATGTCAACCAATGATAATGGTGGAAACACATATTCCACATAGTCAAGACAATAAATCCTAGGTTTATGGGGTCCCGTACATTGGGTCACAAACATCCCCTAATAAAAAAACATTGAGGCATTTTGTTTTCCCAATAAAACCCCAGAGTCATCCCTTTTTTTTAACTATTACCTTTAAATAGTTTTGTACGATGGAGAACCAAAATCATGGGAGTTCAAGGAGCATAAGGTTCCATGACATTAATATAAACTAAATTAATTGGTTGTTATCAACTCATATATCAAATATATGAAGTTAGTTCATGAAGAACATAATATTTAATTATATTTTCAGAACACAAAAGGCTACGTGAGAATGTAATGAACATATCACGAGGTAATGGGATATAACATGAGCTTTTGGAGTAATCATTCATCATGGGTGATGATCTATTCATTGTGGATACATCCTATCATGTCATTTAACATCATGTGAGTATGAAATTTTAATGCAGTTCAATATCAACTGAATAGAGCATGTTTCCATATATTTGTATAGAATTCATCATCATCACATTAAAAAAAAGTATTTTTCTTGTTTCCCAAAGCTCAAATGTGTCATGCTCATCCTGAGAAACAAAGGAACAGCCAGGCATTTAATTGAGGTACAAAAAAGTGATTGATAGAGAATATGTGGGTATACTCACATTTTAATATGAGAAAAGATCCCCAGGAAATTTTTTTTATCATCAAAGGATATGGATAATAATGGTGAAAATTCATGACATGGCTTGAAATATTGGATAAAGGAATCACTACATATCCCAGAGTATGAGAATCAAGCAATACATAGTTCTAATATAAATGTCTTACAGTTTAGATTCTTGCATCTGGGAAATGGAATGTGGAAGAATTAACTAGAGAGTCACTATTTACCTCCCTTCTAAATGGTATAATTTTAAGACATGTGTCTAGGACATGAATTTGGAAAAGGGGGAATCTAAAATGATTTTTAAGCTTAAGGAATTTAGGCATTTATGGGGACACATACCATAATATGAAAGTTTATAAGAATGAAATTTCTTAAGCATTCTTTGATAATGGGTATGATTCACAAATGAGAAACATCAAGGGTATCTATGTACAATTTAATAGATGGGTTATTTATACTATAAATAATAACCCAATAATATATTATTTAATAGGAGGAAGAAACATTTGTGTACATGTCAACCATTGATAATGGTGGAATACCATATTCCTCAGAATCAAGGCAATAAATCCAATATTGGAGGGTTTCCATATCCTCTGGAAATAATATCCTCTAGGACAAATCTCTTTAGAATTATTTTATTCACCACAGAATCCTAGAGGGACACTTTAGATTAGACAGTCCTAGTTACAAATTTTCTACAAGTTGATCCAAGAGCATGGGAGCTGAAGGTCTATGGGGTTAGAAGAGAATGATGTCAACTCGAGGAATTAGTTGGTATCAAATCAAATATCAAATATATTTATTTGGTTCATAGAGAATGAAATATTAAAGAGGTGATCAAGAAGCCTAAATGTTACTCTAGTGTGTATTGAACACATTTTTGGGGTGAAGGGGGAAGAAATTAAATTCTTGAATAGAATATCATTAGGGAGGTGATCTATTTGGAACGAAGACCTTTTTTATATTGTTTAATGTCAAGTGAGTAGGACATTTTTATAAAAGTTCAATTCATATGACTAGGATGTGTTCACCTATCCGGGACACCTGTCTGTTGTTCCATCCATAACATCATTCTATGTTACCTATGCTTGTATAAGCCATGATCAACATGTTAAATATGGGATAACGTGGAAGTCAATTATTCCTTGAGAGAGTATGTTATGTGATATATTTGGGTTGTTTAGAGTTTATTTTGGACTAGATCCTCTATAAAAATTTGAATCTCTGGGAGGATGAAAATTTGGAGTGGAGATAACTCATAGATGGATCTGTAATGGAAGATCCACGCATCAATATGTATTCTATGATGGTAAGAGTCAATACACATGTAGTTCATAGATGGTTATATACGTAGGTCTAACCCATACGTAGGTAGGGATATATTTTTATACATATCTTTTCTAGACCAAGGATTTGAAATCTACATGTCACTACGTAACCTCTGATAGAATGAATCAAGAAACATGAATTTCTTGAATGGAAAACAAGCCATAAAGGTCAGAACCATATGAAGAGGAGGGATTTTTTATTTATATTACAACTAAACCATGTATTTGTGATTTGCTTGTAACTATGTATCCTTTGATTGTAGGAATCGAGCAACACATAGCGATTGAACAGAAAATGATTCATATTGGTCTGAAATATATGTAAATGTGGTATTTTTCCCTTAATATTGTGACATGACCTCATATTTAATATTTTGGATGTCACTATATTTTTTATTATTTTATGAATAAAGCCATACATAATTTGTTAAAAATATCCCCAAAAGTCTGATCCATACATAGAGGAGGCACTTTTTCTCACAGCTGAATCCAAAATTTGAGAATTGGGGATGACTATATATCATGTGTTAGAAGGAATGAAAAAAGGTAGTTCATGAAAGGTGAAATGTGTACATAGGTTTTTTACCACATAAAGGGGGTTATTGTTTCCATTTATATTGTATATGGATTTCGGATTTGGGATATGGGTGTCACTATGTATCTTCTGATATCAGGACTAAAGCCACACGTAGTTCCTGATTGGAAAACTCTCAATATTGGTGTGACACATACATAGTGGGGGAATTTAATGTAACGCCCCGACCCCAGTTACCCAGAGTCGGTGCATTAATTACATAACATTGGCATGATCATGAGAAAGATCAAGTCTTGAAAGACCGATTAGTTTAGTAGCCTTGGAATAACTAGATACATCCATAAATTTTTACATTACATCATAAAAAAAACATCTTGTCTTCATATCCCCTCATACTATCCCTGCAGGTCATTCATAAATTACTTCTTCATAATCCTGGGGAAAAAAATAAAACATTGAAAGGGGTGAGCTCGGATGCTCAGTAAGGATAACATTATAGCAGAAGCTTTCATAAATAAGCATAAACACTTAAGGCAATTTATAACTAAAACAAAAGCCTTTTAAACTTGAACTTCAGCATAAAATGGCAAAGGTAAAATGAAATAATGCCATTTACTTACTCACATGGATATTCAACTAGTCGAATGATCACATGCAATATCAATAACCACATTCATAATGATGGAATGCATAATGCCAGACTATCATAACCACATAGCCAAGGCCTCGTGCCAAGACTACAAATAAGATTTTTCCAAGGCCTTGTGCCAAGACACTAGTTTGTCTCATGAGACCTACCGATGCATCGAGGAGCTATAGCGGGCTCCACCTGTCACTTATTAAGTCCAATGCATTCCTCATATGAACATGTTTAAACATAACATAAACATTCGTATTAAAACTAGCATACGAAATGTCAATACTTTTACCACAAACCAAGAATGGTATAAAAACAGCACATCCACAGTCAAACATAACTCATTCGATACAATATGGAAGATTGTATTGTATCACATTAACCTCAATCAAGAATAATGAAGGATGTTGACATAGATGAAAATAATCATCAAAACTATTTGAGAGAAATATCCCCCTTTTCTTGAAAACATTTAAAAGTCACACTATTTGTCAAGAAGCCATTTAAAAGTAGATTTTTGAATCAAAGTGTCCCATACCACTTTGAAACTTTTTAAAAGGAGTTTTGATTTCTAAACTTTAATGTCCATATAAATAAATCCTTTAAACCATTTTTAAAACATGGACATTAATGAGAAAGGTTTAGATGAATAAGTCTTTAAAACATTTAAAAAATGGTATTTTAGTTAGAGATTCTTAGAAAAAGAGACACTTGAATACAAATAATTGAGGTGATCAAAACTTTGTAATATCATGAGAATAAAGGGAATCATGATATACTATGTCAAAGTACATTATATATACACCACATAAAAGTGATTTGGTGTATATCATCAAAGAAGTCTCAATGGAATGTAAATTGAGATGAAATCTCTCATAAAGGTTGTATCCTTAGGTTAAGGATAAATCAATGACATAATTATGTGTGACAAATATAAATACACTAAATATGATTGGATATTCAGTGTAAAACAATCAAAGGACATTCACACATATTCTTGTAAAAACAATACCAACGAATTGGATGTTTAACTCAACAAATGGAGAATGAGTTAAAATTACTCTTATCAAATTCATATCAATGACTTGAGAATTACCAATGGAGTGATTATGTGTATCAATCTTATATCCACAGGAAGGTGAGTGGAAATTATGACATAATCAAATGAATAGTGATTCCACACATAATCTTGGGGTAATATAATCAATGAAATATGTGTAAATCCAAATGAGTGGAAATTGAAATCTCAAATTCCCTTATCGATTAGGTAACTTACGAAACATACACCCATGAAAGAAGTATCATACCATGATGATGTAAATACCCATAAATTAAAGTATATTACACAATGAATACGATCATGGGCAGTACACATACACCACATGCAATAATTAAGTGGTGATCAATGGGATTCTCACGGAATTAAAAGTGAGATAAGAAAACCCTTACCACGTTAATCAACTGAGTCGCATGGCCAAAAGTTAATAACCACCAAATTATTTACAGAATAACATGAATATAAAGTGAATCATGATAATATATATCAAATGGAAGTACACAATACACCACTTTCAATAATTTAGTAGCGAACAATGGAAATCTCACAGAATTGAAAGTGAGATAAGAGAATCCCTTACCTTGTACTTTTCCTTGGTTGGGGTAGGTTAACCTCCTGTATAATAGTGAAATAATTGTTAATAAATTATACAAGAATCATATACATTAATATAATATCATATATGATCTTTTAATATTGATTTGATAATAATATCTTAGTATTATCGCCGTTTCGGGTGTTAACTTACTCATTTTCTTTATATGTTTTGTTACATAAGTCATTTTTGTTGTATCTTATTCATATCCAGAATGATATCAAGTCCTTAAACATCATTTTTAAATCATTAAATGATAATTATACTTGAATGGATACGATGGAGAATGAATCTCATCGCGTTCGTGGAGACGGTAGTCCGTACGTACGCACGAACGCTACTTCCATTTAATTTTTTATTTTAAAAGAATCAAATCCAAATGATACATAGGTATATTACTATTCCAGTATAATATAATATTGTATATATGTTACTTAATTTCATTAACACCATCCTTTATACGTTCCATGTGTGGTATGAACGAGTCATATCATTTTAAGGGGGCGGTAGTCCGCACTTCCTCAAATGAAATTATCGTATGTATATACAACATGAAACGAATAATGGTATTAAATAAAATGGAATTACAGAAGCTTATATATAAAATATATATCATTAATATCATATTTAATTACAGTTCCATCATAATGGTCACCATGAGAGGCGGTAAGATGTATTTGAACAATCATCGTTTCGTGAGGTGTTAGTTTGCCATCCACAGAAACATTATGTTCATCATCCATTAGATGGAGTTGTGTGTATGTGTAGTTTGAATCCTTATTCTAACAACATCCTAGTATATTGTGGATACTGCTGTTGTTACAAAAGAAAGGAAATAAAAAGAGTTTGGGGGTTGGAGAAGCAAAATAAATGAAAATAATTTAAGAGAAATCGTTACCTTTAATCTAGGTAACTCACTTTGGTTGGAACCAAAGGACTTCTTGAAATGCTTTCTGCCTAAGGAGAAGCTTCAAGGAGGAGGAGAGAGATTTTGGGAGCTTAGTTGGGCAGAGTTTGGACGAGCCAAGTGGATTGAGAGGTGTGAGGAAAAGAGAAGGAGGAGTGCCCTTTTATAAGAGGGGTGAGGGGAACTTTTGGAAAAGCTAGAAATATTAATTTATAATAAATTCATATTCGGTTTCCAAAGGCTCCAAAGTTGACTATTCAAAGGATTAGGTGGGGATAGGTCGAAAACAACTCATCCAATAGAATTTAGACAGGTTTGGGTACTTATATTAACCTTATCTTTAAGTATTAACTCTAAGTTAATTAGTTTCACTTTTACAATGTCTCTTTGTATTTTTATATAATATGGTTAATAAACATACTATATACATCCAAGCGACCCACAAGTGGTCCATTAATGATGAACGTATCCTGATATAAGTCTTTTGGCCGAACCTTAGATTTTTAGGAATTTAATATCAATTAATAATATAATATTTGTTTTAAGAACTCTTTTATGTCAATTTTGACACTATTCAATAGTTGATTTTTGTGAAACTCATAACAGATTGATTACTTAGAACAAAGTCAAATAAATCAATCATAATATATCATATTATCCTAGAAAATTAGTTTAATTCCTTAAAAGTTTCATATTATATTTCTTTGGGTATTTATAATATCAATTATTTTAATTTTTCACTATTATAGTAATTACTGCATCATCATTGTGTCATAAATAAAATAAATTATTTAATGTCTAAAAATTATAAATAAAATATCATCATGTAGGAAATGTTTTTAGCTTTCTAATGAATATTTATAATCGAAAATCCAACATGTATAACCCTATGTAAAAATTGTTCTTCTAAAAGATGTAAGCTTATTCCATTTTTATTTTTATTTTAACTTTATTAATATAATGTGTCCCTACCACATACAAGTGGCTCCAAGGGGTCCCCAAATTGACCCAAGGATGCCCATGTTCGGGTATGTGTCCACCAATAAGGTTAGGACACGTTTTAGGGTAATATTGTATTATTATAATATTATTTTTTAACCCTTATTTACCGGATTTACCCTTTAACCATGGTAAATAAAATATTTACCACAGTAACTATTCAAAATGTCTAAAAATAAAAGTTACCTATTTAAACAATTTGAACATCCTGATTAAAAATATGGAATCCATTTTCCTAAATTCAAAAAACAGAAGTGGCAGAAATTAATTTAAAATTAATTCCCGCTGTCAAAACAAAAAGCGTGTTTTTAAGAGATAATAACTATCAAAAGATTGACACTTGTTTATGTTCGGTTTAATTGTAAAATTATGTCCAATGAACAACATTATATTAAATGGTAAAAATATATTCTAAATATACTTTAAAACCACTCAAATTCATAATTTATCAATATTAATTATTTTGATTAAAAAAGTTGTTTTTAATTAAAATTTAGTAATTTTCACTATTCATCAAAATATAAAAGTTATCCGAAAAGTACCAAAATTTCACCCTAGGCTAATTTTGATATTCTGAATCCAAAAATGAAGTCCATTTTGAAATATAATATATATATAATTTCAAAAAGTAGTTATTACTATTCATAACGGCTAGTTTAATTGGTTGTTAGAACTCGGTGTTGCGTGTAGTGCATGTTATTGAATTATTTTGAAGAAATAACACACTATGAAATCTTGGGGTGTTACATTCTCCCCTCCTTCAATAAATTGCGCCCTCGCAATTTGAAATTGTTCTTAGAAAATAAAGGTTGAAAATAGAAAATATATTTGTGGGAAAACCCACATCGAAAATTGGTTTACTAAAATTTAGTCTTAATATGAGGAAAAGAGAAATGAAAGGGTCACCACCAAATTATGATCTCGATTAGGAGAACATTGGTGGAAATTAGAGACATATAATTGGAGGAAAATCGTAAATATTTATAGGTAGTGGTTGAGGTCATCAATCACAAACAAGTATAAAATTGAGGTCCTTAAATTCATCAATCTATGATGATTTGAAGTACCATCGGTTCAACAAAATATAGGGTATTGGGATCACGCATTTTTGACATTTCAAAATATCTTAGTTGAAATCCCACATCGAAAAATGAATTAATGAGGCCTCTATTTAAAATAAAGAGTGGAAAGTATGAAGATTACCGAAAATAACACATACTAGGGTTCCATGTAGGAAAATATGGATATGGAGGAGAAATCTAACCATCAATTATCTGATGGAGAGTGGTAGAGAACATGGCTATGAAAAGGCCAACAATCCCAAAGCCATAAATTAGTGATGATTTAAGGTACCATCTAGGACAACATTTTTTTTCAAAGTTACATTACATAAGGAAGAGGAATTCATTTATGATATTGACTAAGGACATTATGAGATATACTTAAATTTTAAGTAGATTTTCATTCTTTAATAAATTTCCACCACTAACTCAATTTTTTTTTAAACGATGAGTATTCAAGAAGACTTGGTCACACTGGAAGAGCTAGAATAAACTTCTATAGAATCACATGATCCTTGCAGGATAAACCATATATTTACATTGTCTTTGAAGATTAATCAAAACCAAAATGGTTAGTGAATGATCTAATGATCCCCCAAAAGGATATTCATTGAGATAAATATGCACTAATCTTAATTTCTAAAATTAAACCAACAATACCCCAAAGTTAAATAGATACCATTCAATAACCAATTGTCCTTAAAATCCTTTAATATAATCCAAACTAATATTGAAACCCAAAACATAGAAGAATTTGATTATGTAGTCTCCCAAGTTACATTGTATCTCCAAATTACATCAAATACTCTTAAAGTCACATACTTAAAAGTAATAAACATCATCACATATTCTCTGTTATAGGTTAATCATTTCCATAAATAACCCAAATCACTATAAATCAACAATAAAAATGTAGATAAAAATCCACCATTACTCTACAAATGAAACCACATTGTATTCTATTTTCCTTGGGCATATAGTGTTCCTAACAAAACGAACATCTTCCAAAATAACATTTATCACTTAATCACCAAATCATTTTCCTATACCAAGGGTATTCATTTGATAAGACATAAGAACCCAAATCATCTTATTATTGATCAATAAAATCATTTAACAAAAAAAAAGTCACACTAACCAGGGACTTCACGTAGTCCAGTGGTAGGCGATAAATCCCAATCACACTTTGGTTGTGGGTTCGATTCCCACAGCTTTGTCCGACGCGACGGGTTGTCACACGGTCTACGTGTTGTCCTTTTTCAAAAACTATATTCTATAATATTACCAAAATGAGATAAATTCCTCAAAATAACAAAATTTAACCACAAATGTTATATCATACTTTGCATTTTCATCCCAAATTATAATAACTTATCATTTTCTCAAACCCCAATGATCATATAAAACCAAATGGTTATTTATATCTATATCCACAAGGGAAGAGACAATTCTTCCTCAAATATCATTCTCACATGGAAAACTGTGGGGTTACAAATACAAGAGAAAATTATTCCAAAGTAAACCCATCAACAAGGAGTGCTAATACTTTTTAAATTTTTATCGAACCATTTATTTCCACATATCTTCTTCTTTGACCAAGAAAATATCCTATAGAATAGGACATTCACTCGGGTAATGGCCAGGTCCCCTACATTTACAACAAATGACTGTAAATGGACTCTTGGGACCATTTTTATCTTCTTCCATAGTACTCTTCATTTTTCTTCGGCAATTCTTCACTTTATGTCCTTCCTTCCCGCACGTAAAACATTTCGGTGTCCCATTGAGACACTTTCCTGGGTGTCTCTTTCCACAATTCCTGCATGATGAAAATTGAGGTTTCTTTTCTCCATGGTCTCCATTGCTGGAAATCTTATCATTTATCACCTTTCTCTTCCTTGTTGAGTCTGGGAGTTGGTTAATATATATGTTGTTGATCCTATTTTTGGAAAACTGATTTGGCATAAAGACGATATCTTTTAAGCCTATCAACATTCCATTTTGTTGCTCATTGCCACCACCGTTCCCACCTTGTACATCATTATCAAAGTCACTATGACTTCCTTGGAATCCAGCCATTGACTAAAACCAGAAAGCATTGTGTGAGTAATAGTAGTCGTAAAATCATTTAGAGATTAAAATGTCACCATATTCTCAATTTGGAACATATTAGGATTAACCAAGGTCATTTACTCTCATCTTATTATATATTACTTAAATCGGTTTGTAAAGAAAATGTAAATTATCCAAAGCATATCCCCCGGGAGTGTCGTAACCAAGAGTGCAGCAAGGCCCGTTGTCGTGCACCAGTTCCCGTTCGAGTCTAGCTCAAAGCGGTGTTTTTGGGTTTTACCCCTAGGTACATCTGTGCCAGAGCCGCCTCTACCTGCTCGTATCCAGACAGGGATGTATTGCTCAGAAAACTCACAAAATCTCTACAATACCAAAATTCTAGGAAGTTCTTTTATACTAATCCTCAAAGTTCATCTTAGGTCTAAGTGCTCTAATCAGAGTTTATCTAAATCTAGCTACCAAGGTTTGTACTAAACTTCCTCTGATACCAACTGTAACGCCCCGACCCCAGTTACCCAGAGTCGGTGCATTAATTACATAACATTGGCATGATCATGAGAAAGATCAAGTCTCGAAAGACCGATTAGTTTAGTATCCTTGGAATAACTAGATACATCCATAAATTTTTACATTACATCATAAAAAAAAACATCTTGTCTTCATATCCCCTCATACTATCCCTGCAGGTCATTCATAAATTACTTCTTCATAATCCTGGGATAAAAAATAAAACATTGAAAGGGGTGAGCTCGGATGCTCAGTAAGGATAACATTATAGCAGAAGCTTTCATAAATAAGCATAAACACTTAAGGCAATTTATAACTAAAACAAAAGCCTTTTAAACTTGAACTTCAGCATAAAATGGCAAAGGTAAAATGAAATAATGACATTTACTTACTCACATGGATATTCAACTAGTCGAATGATCACATGCAATATCAATAACCACATTCATAATGATGGAATGCATAATGCCAGACTATCATAACCACATAGCCAAGGCCTCGTGCCAAGACTACAAATAAGATTTTGCCATGGCCTTGTGCCAAGACACTAGTTTGTCTCATGAGACCTACCGATGCATCGAGGAGCTATAGCGGGCTCCACCCGTCACTTATTAAGTCCAATGCATTCCTCATATGAACATGTTTAAACGTAACATAAACATTCGTATTAAAACTAGAATACGAAATGTCAATACTTTTACCACAAACCATGAATGGTATAAAAACAGCACATCCACAGTCAAACATAACTCATTCGATACAATATGGAAGATTGTATTGTATCACATTAACCTCAATCAAGAATAATGAAGGATGTTGACATAGATGAAAATAATCATCAAAACTATTTGAGAGAAATATCCCCCTTTTCTTGAAAACATTTAAAAGTCACACTATTTGTCAAGAAGCCATTTAAAAGTAGATTTTTGAATCAAAGTGTCCCATACCACTTTGAAACTTTTTAAAAGGAGTTTTGATTTCTAAACTCTAATGTCCATATAAATAAATCCTTTAAACCATTTTTAAAACATGGACATTAATGAGAAAGGTTTAGATGAATAAGTCTTTAAAACATTTAAAAAATGGTATTTTAGTTAGAGATTCTTAGCAAAAGAGACACTTGAATACAAATAATTGAGGTGATAAAAACTTTGTAATATCATGAGAATAAAGGGAATCATGATATACTATGTCAAAGTACATTATATATACACCACATAAAAGTGATTTGGTGTATATCATCAAAGAAGTCTCAATGGAATGTAAATTGAGATGAAATCTCTCATAAAGGTTGTATCCTTAGGTTAAGGATAAATCAATGACATAATTATGTGTGAAAAATATAAATACACTAAATATGATTGGATATTCAGTGTAAAACAATCAAAGGACATTCACACATATTCTTGTAAAAACAATACAAACGAATTGGATGTTTAACTCAACAAATGGAGAATGAGTTAAAATTACTCTTATCAAATTCATATCAATGACTTGAGAATTACCAATGGAGTGATTATGTGTATCAAAATTATATCCACAGGAAGGGGAGTGGAAATTATGACATAATCAAATGAATAGTGATTCCACACATAATCTTGGGGTAATATAATCAATGAAATATGTGTAAATCCAAATGAGTGGAAATTGAAATCTCAAATTCCCTTATCGATTAGGTAACTTACGAAACATACACCCATGAAAGAAGTATCATACCATGATGATGTAAATACCCATAAATTAAAGTATATTACACAATGAATACGATCATGGGCAGTACACATACACCACATGCAATAATTAAGTGGTGATCAATGGAATTCTCACGGAATTAAAAGTGAGATAAGAAAACCCTTACCACATTAATCAACTGAGTCGCATGGCCAAAAGTTAATAACCACCAAATGATTTACAGAATAACATGAATATAAAGTGAATCATGATAATATATATCAAATGGAAGTACACAATACACCACTTTCAATAATTTAGTAGCGAACAATGGAAATCTCACAGAATTGAAAGTGAGATAAGAGAATCCCTTACCTTGTACTTTTCCTTGGTTGGGGTAGGTTAACCTCCTGTATAATAGTGAAATAATTGTTACTAAATTATACAAGAATCATATAAATTAATATGATATCATATATGATCTTTTAATATTGATTTGATAATAATATCTTAGTATTATCGCCGTTTCGGGTGTTAACTTACTCATTTTCTTTATATGTTTTGTTACATAAGTCATGTTTGTTGTATCTTATTCATATCCAGAATGATATCAAGTCCTTAAACATCATTTTTAAATCATTAAATGATAATTATACTTGAATGGATACGATGGAGAATGAATCTCGTCGCGTTCGTGGAGACGGTAGTCCGTACGTACGCACGAACGCTACTTCCATTTAATTTTTTATTTTAAAAGAATCGAATCCAAATGATACATAGGTATATTACTATTCCAGTATAATATAATATTTTATATATGTTACTTAAGTTCATTAACACCATCCTTTATACGTTCCATGTGTGGTATGAACGAGTCATATCATTTTAAGGGGGCGGTAGTCCGCACTTCCTCAAATGAAATTATCGTATGTATATACAACATGAAACGAATAATGGTATGAAATAAAATGGAATTACAGAAGCTTATATATAAAATATATATCATTAATATCATATTTAATTACAGTTCCATCATAATGGCCACCATGAGAGGCGGTAAGATGTATTTGAACAATCATCGTTTCGTGAGGCGTTAGTTTGCCATCCACAGAAACATTATGTTCATCATCCATTAGATGGAGTTGTGTGTATGTGTAGTTTGAATCCTTCTTATAACAACATCCTAGTATATTTTGGATACTGGTGTTGTTACAAAAGAAAGGAAATAAAAAAGAGTTTGGGGGTTGGAGAAGCAAAATAAATGAAAATAATTTAAGAGAAATCGTTACCTTTAATCTAGGTAACTCACTTTGGTTGGAACCAAAGGACTTCTTGAAATGCTTTCTGCCTAAGGAGAAGCTTCAAGGAGGAGGAGAGGGATTTGGGGAGCTTAGTGGGGCAGAGTTTGGACGAGCCAAGTGGCTTGAGAGGTGTGAGGAAAAGAGAAGGAGGAGTGCCCTTTTATAAGAGGGGTGAGGGGCACTTTTGGAAAAGCTAGAAATATTAATTTATAATAAATTCATATTCGGTTTCCAAAGGCTCCAAAGTTGACTATTCAAAGGATGAGGTGGGGATAGGTCGAAAAAAACTCATCCAATATAATTTAGACAGGTTTGGGTACTTATATTAACCTTATCTTTAAGTATTAACTCTAAGTTAATTAGTTTCACTTTTACAATGTCTCTTTGTATTTTTATATAATATGTTTAATAAACTTACTATATACATCCAAGCGACCCAAAAGTGGTCCATTAATGATGAACCTATCCTGATATAAGTCTTTTGGCCGAACCTTAGATTTTTAGGAATTTAATATCAATTAATAATATAATATTTGTTTTAAGAACTCTTTTATGTCAATTTTGACACTATTCAACAGTTGATTTTTGTGAAACTCATAACAGATTGATTACTTCGAACAAAGTCAAATAAATCAATCCTAATATATCATATTAACATATAAAATTAGTTTAATTCATTAAAAGTTTCATATTATATTTCTTTGGGTATTTATAATATCAATTATTTTAATTTTTCACTATTATAGTAATTACTGCATCATCATTGTGTCATAAATAAAATAAATTATTTAATGTCTAAAAATTATAAATAAACTATCATCATGTAGGAAATATTTTTAGCTTTCTAATGAATATTTATAATCGAAAAGCCAACATGTATAACCCTATGTAAAAATTGTTCTTCTAAAAGATGTAAGCTTATTCCATTTTTATTTTTATTTTAACTTTATTAATATAATGTGTCCCTACCACATACAAGTGGCTCCAAGGGGTCCCCAAATTGACCCAAGGATGCCCATGGTCGGGTATGTGTCCACCAATAAGGTTAGGACACGTTTTACGGTAATTTTGTATTATTATAATATTATTTGTTAACCCTTATTTACCGGATTTACCCTTTAACCATGGTAAATAAAATATTTACCACAGTAACTATTCAAAATGTCTAAAAATAAAAGTTACCTATTTACACAATTTGAAAATCCTGATTATAAATATGGAATCCATTTTCCTAAATTCAAAACACAGAAGTGGCAGAAATTAATTTAAAATTAATTCCCGCTGTCAAAACAAAAAGCGTGTTTTTAAGAGATAATAACTATCAAAAGATTGACACTTGTTTATGTTCGGTTTAATTGTAAAATTATGTCCAATGACCAACATTATATTAAATGGTAAAAATATATTCTAAATATACTTTTAAACCACTCAAATTCATAATTTATCAATATTAATTATTTTGATTAAAAAAGTTGTTTTTAATTAAAATTTAGTAATTTTCACTATTCATCAAAATATAAAAGTTATCCGAAAAGTACCAAAATTTCACCCTAGGCTAATTTTGATATTCTGAATCCAAAAATGAAGTCCATTTTGAAATATAAAATATATATAATTTCAAAAAGTAGTTATTACTATTCATAACGGCTAGTTTAATTGGTTGTTAGAACTCGGTGTTGCGTGTAGTGCATGTTATTGAATTATTTTGAAGAAATAACACACTATGAAATATTGGGGTGTTACATTTAATATGTTATTATTATGGTTAAACAAGAGATTTAGGATCTCTGTGTCACTATGTATCATGTTAATGTAATAATCAATCCATATGTAGTTCCTGAATAGAAATTTATCGAAATTGATCTTTCACATATGTATATGTAAACGTTTTTCACTTTTATATCATTGATATACCAAGGATTTTGAATATGGGTGTCACTAAATATCATTTTATAGTATTAATCATGCCACAAGTAGTTCTTGAATGTAAAAAATCTATTTACTGTTCTGAACAATATGTGGAAGTGGGTGGGGGAATTTTATGATTACATTGTGGGTCGAATTTGGATTTAGGATATGTGTGTCACTATACATACTTTGATAGTTGAAATCAATCGCCATATATTTTATGAATATATAGATTCTCTATGGTAATATGAATCAGAAATAGGGATGAGAGTATATAATCTTCCCTTAACATTGATCTAGCTCATGCAAATTGAACCATCATTGAAGTAACGTTCCCTATAAAGATTAACGTAATTTAGTGAGGACTTACTCCATAATGTTTATCATAATGCGGTAAGGAAATATTCGATGTAGTTTAATATCATACAACAAGGATGAATGCTAAAATGTTGTTTAGAGTCTTACTTCCAGAATGTGGGACACTAATGGAATCTAGGGAAAATAATTTTTGAGAAACCATAAATTGGTGGGGGTGTAACACATTCCCCATAATTTTTTTTCAATGAGTAATATCCATTGTAATATAACATATGTGTGATGTAAATACCTTCCCACTTGGGTTCCAATATTTGAGGTTTCCTTACTTGTATCATTGGGGTTATGAGTGCCAACACCAATTCACTTGTAGAAAATAGTGGATGAATGTTTTTTTATTTAAGGATAATGTGTTCTAATATTAATGAACCTAGGGGTTGTTTAGTGTATGAAACCATTTATTATTGATCCATTCAAACTCATATAACCAATTTTTTTACTAATATCCATCTGATATTTTTCCAAATATAGTTATATAGAGTGAGGTAAATAGGACTACAATGGGAATATTTTCTTTGGTTCTATACACCAATGAATTTGTAGTCTCTTGTGTGGAAGTGCACAAGGTGGTATGGTAGGCCCATGAAGCATGAAATCGCTTCTCCAACCATGAATTCTGGTCCTTGTCCTTTTCCACCAGTTTTTATAGAACATTTGATAGATTCTTATTAAAGGAATATATTTTTCCATTTTTTTCTTCATGATAGTGAGTTGGATAGCTGAATTTGATGTTGTAATCCTCGAATAATTTCTTCAATTTGGTAGAATATAAGTTGGTGTCAATTTCCATTAATATTGTTTGAGGGACATCAAATTTAGTGATGGTATTAGTCTTTAATAAGTTAACTATATTCTTCATTTTGTCTTCCATGAGGGTAATTTAATCCCCCATTTGGATTTAAAGTTAGTAATAGTAAGGATATACTTAAAATTAATAGTTTTAGTAAGAGGATATGGCCCCAAAACATACATTCCCCATATGGAAAATGACATGGACACATAGATGTATATATAAAATATAGGGTTTGATGGATTAATTCACTATGAATATATAATTAATGAATTTTTCTGGTGAATTATATATAGTCTTATATAATTGTTTTCTAGTAGTAACCCAACCCCCTAATTTTATGGGAGAGTTTGTTCTTAGACTGATGATCTCCATAGGAACCCATAAATATTTTTCAAATTATGGTGGTAATATGTTTTTATATTAATGTTCTAAGTATGATTACATCTAAACCATTATTGTAGATTCATTTTTAATCATTTACTCTATTCCAAATGGTAATGTTCTCTTCTTGAGGTAGTGTCTATTTTTTTGTGTCGACTAATTATATGGCCCCATTATAGAGGTAAATGCCTATGAGATCCTTCTATATGTTGGTGGATATTTTTTAATCTTGTTCCATCGTAGTGTTTACCAGATTTATTACCTCCATGTGAAAAATGAAGACTGATAAGACCACAATTCGATGCGTGATATGAAAAAACACTTCATCTTGATTACGATCATCCAAGACTATAGCTGCATTATCTAGTGCATTGACAGAAGAGTTCTGTGATTGAGGGACATGATGAAATGTTCATTAAAATAATAATTCATCCATCATCCCTATGATTTAACCGATAATATGGGGTAATTATTTCTTATTTATGTCACAGTCATTGTTAATTTTTTTTCCACTAGCTTTGAATCCCCTTTGATATTTAGGTAGGCTATCATTAGTTGTAGGTATAGCTTGAATATGACTATGAGTTTTTAGTATTCAACCTCATTATTAGTGAAGCTTTTAGTTATTATGGATGTCTTGGGTAGAATTTCATTTTCTATTGAAATAAACACAATCCCTAGACCAACCCGATTGAGCTTCAAATTATACATCATTTTTCATACAAAACTTTCTAATGAACTGTCAAAATACATCTCTCAAAATCATGAAGTGCCATGGGAATATAAATTCGCTTCATCGAGAAGCTTATTATAAATTGTTATGCTTTTCGAGGTAGGATATGGAATAAGAAAATAACACAATTACTTCATGTTATAAACCTTCTTTTACAAGAACTAGATTTTATATTGTTCTTGAATAACTGACCATCTGGACAAACACCGATTCAACATATCGATCCAAGAATGTAATTGATCGGGTAAATATGAGAGGCCAATTGTAATTAATTAAGTTATAAGTAATGTATCATATTTTATAATAAAAATAATAGTTAGAGTAAATTTCTCTTGATAACAAAATTTTACGTCTCAGTACCTAGCATCATCAGATTGAAATAGTAGACACTGTTGTCATTCCTCATATCATTTTCCTATGTGAGGAGAGCACCGAGTGATCATTTATTATAGTAACATATAATATAATAAACATTCCTTATACTTACAACATGAATACACATGGGTGATTTATGTACGAATTAATATTTTTCAATGGATTCTTATTAGTACTCATCCCATTGTTAGGTGACTCCCTTCTTAATTAACATAGTTAAGGAGAGATATTTTATAGTCAGGTTAGTTATGAAAAATAAAATATAAGGGAGGTTCTCTTATATCCCCCTAGGTTCTTTATGATAATGAGGAGGTGATATTTCACTTATTTTACTAGTATTTTCTAGATCTACCTCAATTCCATCATTTAATACCACTTAGACAAGATATTTATCTAAAATTACTAAATAAATAAACATCATAGGATTTATCATTACACTATAATATTTCAACAAGCTAATAATTTTTTGAATATCTATGTGGTGATCACATCACTGTTGAGATTTGACTATCATGACACCAACACAACATTTCCATCCGAATAAGGGATTAAATATAAGCTGAATGTAGTGTTGTTATGTAGTTATCTTGCTCTATAATAGAATGTGTATGACCTAATAGTAAAACATCATCTGAGGTCCTCTAATGTTGGTGAATATATCATGTTTAGGGGCCATATTTATCAGATTATACCCTAGATACCCATCCATGAAGAATAGATGTTGGAAGCTATAAGTTTCAGTAATCTAATATCCATGATTGAAAATACGAAACAATCCTTCAGAAAGTGTCTATTAGGGTACATGAAATAGATACAAACCCTTATTTTCCCATTTTAATTATTGAAGGGTAGGATTTTTTCAATACAGTTTTGGTGGATCACTTCTAGATAGAATTTGGGTTGGATTAAATTTTCAATATCCAATTATAAATTAATATTATTAGAGGGTTTCATCCTCCTGGAAGCTTTTTTTTGAAAACTCTACCATCCTGAGGTATTTCTAGGTGATGTATAGCTACATTAGGGTTCATCTAAAAATTATCTATATAATGTACAGAGAAAATGTGTCGATTCTTCTATAGAAATGAAATATAAATTTCTTTCTCTTGTATAGGAATGGAGACAGTAATCAAAATAGGATAAGGGTCTTCTTATATTCCTAGAATAATCTGCATGATGTCATCTATGGTGTGAACGATTTCTTACTCAATTGTAAGAGGGGTATGTCCAAGGTTATCCTATCATTATTATATATTTGAGTTCGTGCATGAATTTTTAGAAATGGAGGTTTATTTTAGGGAATCTATGTCACTGTTAACACATGAGATGTCATGGGAAGAGATATTGTTGTCCCAATCTATTATAGTTATCGAAGAAGTTTTCTTGGGATTCATGTTTTTCTTTTATGTTGTCCCTATGGGTTGGAGGATCTGGGATATCTGAAGCTATGGAAAATTTATTAGGGGATTCATCTTTTTTGTTGATCGTGCAAGGAAATTATAGAATCATAATAGTGCATTATCCTAACCCATTTTCCATGAATTCACATCAGATTCCATGACTACCATAAAATGGACATGATCCAATGATGTTTTACATTCACAATGTCTTAATGGTATTATGTATTCTATCTTTATCATGTTTATGGGTAGTATATAATAACTATTGAGTATACTCAAGGGATTAAAAGGGGTTATACACAATCCATTAGGGGATGAAACCTCCAAATTATCATCATCCATTTTTTATTTTATTTCATTCTTATAGAAACCCACCTCAACATATATGGATTCACAAGAATCGAGGGGGAAAATTTCACAATGTAGTATGCTATCCATCCCATCGAGGGGGTATTTCAAGCACATATTAAATTTTTATGTTACCACTATGAAGCTATGAATCCAAGGTATTCTAAGGTGGAAATTATATATTGTGTTTTTGTAGATAAACATGAACTTAGTGTTAAATGTGATATCTGCAAACAAATCCTTGAGATTGATCTTATAGAGAAACCATTTCTCTCTCTTATTGTACACAAGAATGGTTATTTTTGTCAGATATAATCCCCCTCACTATGTCCCAAATTTTGGAGGGTCAAAACCAAGATGGTGTTGATCCTAGAACTATTGTTAACTTTATCCCTTAAGATTCCAACATTATCAGGTTTTTGTCAAATATTCAAGGGCCAGATATGTCCCTGGATAAATTTTTCCTAATCCCATTCTATGAACGATATTATTATATTATATATTTTATGGCATAGTCTCTAATCAGTAAACATTGGACGTAATGAATTCTATCTTAATCTTCTATGGGATATGAAGGGTCACTATGAGTGAATATATGGGTTAATATGAATCATATAGATCACCTAGGATTGATAGTTTTTATGTAATAATCTCTAACTATTTTATAATGTTGTATTATTTAAACATAGGTATGTGCATCCCAAAGTGGGGTTCTCCCTATTATTTGGATTCAAAGATAAGATTTTTGGGGTGGAAAGTCTTGGGAATTGAGAAGAGGTCAAGGGAAAATCACATTTTAGTAGCATAGGTTGCACTAATATTTTCATTGTCTGGTATTATCAAACAAATACACCCCCTCCAGTCAGTCATGTAAAATAACTGGGCTTGGATTACTATTGTAGGGATTTGATGCATATTGATTCTTCTGTTGGGATTATTGGTGTGATTTCCCATGGGTATTATCTATATATATGATCTCCATTGGGATGTGACTAAAATATTGGGATTGACCACAGCAACAAAATCACAAGTATCCTCATGTTTTATGCCCTCATCCTCCAACACCTTTATCATGTTTGAGGAAGTTGCACTCTAAAAGGTATTTTAACAATGGGAGGCATCATAGAATACACCTCTCTAAGGAAGACATAATCATCAAACATAGGACAAGAAACAATAGAAAAATGCATATATAACTTTGCAACATGCTCTGACTCTTGTAGGGTAATTTCCTTCAATATAAGAAGAACATGAACCACCCCCAAAAAAGAAACCCTCATTGGATGAATATATAATTTTTCTGTTCTATTAATGTAGTTCCCTTAACATATCCAATCTTCGATGACAAATATGCATCAGATTCAACATATCTCGTCTCCTATGGAAAGGGAAATAGATAAGTTGACTAGTGAGGTTTAACTCATTGGGTTTCTAGTGCTCTAGTTGCTTGAGTAGGTTATTTTCGTTGGATTGATGGGAATAATCAGAGAAATACTAATTTTATAAGTAATACATTTTATTCATCTAGTACATAAATCATGGTAAACCATGATGTCATTTTTTTCTAATCAAGGGTAATTTTAATTCTTCTTAAACTAGAGAGGAAGCACCAGACAATTCAGAGCATTAATGGATGGTTGAATGGGTAATTCTATTTTTTGAGGGTAAAACAAAAACATTATATTCTTTAGTATAATTTTTACCATGTTTCCTAGTCATGGTATAATATTTATCCATGCTTCACTAAATGGAATCCCCTAAGAATTATTCTTTATCAGTGAGCTCATGCAATCTTCTTCGATACATCATTATGATCTAATGTGGTTGTATATCATCCATAATATGTTTGGTATATAAATACAACAATTTATATATTGAGAGTGGGATACTGAGTTCATATATAATGACTCAGTAAATGTGAGAGTGGTTTTTTCAAACATTTGAACCGGTGCTCGGAATTAAAATCTGAGGGAACCTTTGAACTCGTAGTGCTGAAATACGCTTAAGAAGACTTTCACCTAGACGGTAGTTGGTTGAGGGTGAAATATAGTTTTTGGGTTTTTCGTGTAAGAATAAAATAAAAATAAAACTGTGTGACATTTTTATTTTTATTTGCAACACCCATGTGGGTGTTAAAAGGTGGGGCCCACCACAACTAAACCTCCATGTGGATGTTGGAAGTGGGGACCAACAGAACATAACCTCCCATGAGAGGTTATAGTGGTGGGGACCACCCGAGATTAAACCCCCTTGAAACCCCATCTAATTCGGAGAATCCCTCAACTCGCTTAAAATATTTGGGGGGAGCCTCTTCAACACCTCAACATTTTAAATTGTGCCAACAAACCACTTTATTGTGCCAACATATATTAACAAGCATTCCCCCTTTTTTAATTACGTAATAGTGTCGTTGGAATTTATGTAGGTTCTGAATAAATGTACCATCATAATCTCCATGATAGTTAAATACCTCTCCCTCTCTCATATATATATGTAGCTTGGGATAAGGATTTTGGACGGCATCACCAAGTGAAGAAGCGATGGTAATGTGATGTGACACCCAACACTTGGAGGATTACGCTCTCCAAAGAGAAACAGTTCATCCAAGAAGTACACCGGTGAGGAACATCTTCGAATTCTTCCTCGGAAGAACCTTGTAGAGGCAACTGATGTGGGACATCTTCGACGACTGACCATCCCTCCTCATTATCGTCAATGAACAATAAGAGGTAGGGGGTTTATTTGCATGATAATGCATTCCTTGATTTATTTTGTGGGTTGGGAAGAATCATTGTGGGAGGGTTTGATGTGCTTCATTCATGTGAACATATTTCTACCTCTCTAATGTGGATAGTGAGAGCCAAACTAACATGGCCCGTCCTCTCCGTAACCCTTGTGTTGTTTTACGGTGTTTTTCAAAACAGTTGAAGGTGATGAAGGCAACGTTTCCATGACCGACAGCCTCTGCGGCCCACGCCGCCCCTATGTCGCACTGGCCTCTCGGCCAAACCAGCCACGCGCCCCCGCTAGCCGAACCGGCCCTGAGCCGCACTACACCCCAACTGTGCCGCACCCCAGACGAACCGACCACGAGCAGTGTCGTTCCCTTGCCACGAAACACCCTGGCCTCCCAGTCAAGCCACCCTGGCTGCGCCATCCGCCAGCCGAGCCAGCCCGGGCACTCTGGCCTCCCGGAAAACCGGACCCAGTTATGTCGCTCACTGGCTGAATCAGCCCTAGATGCTCCCCCTGGCCCCTGGGCCGAGCATCCCCATGTTGTGACCCACAGCCCTCCGAGCCGAACCGGCCTTGCACCCCGGGCCTAGCCTCCCTCGTGGCACCCACTGGGCCTAGCCGCCCACACGACACCCTTATGGGCGAACCACCCTCAGGCCGACCTGTGCTCGTTCCGCACCCTCTTGGCCAGTCCAAACCCTCACGGCTCTCTGTGGCCCCACACTGCCTGCTGGGTTGGCCTGAGTCGTCTGGGCTAAACCCAATGGGAAGGCCCGCCAAATGGGCTGGGTCGACCCAAACCGGGTCAGCCTAGGAGGGGTCGAGCTGGGTTGGTCCGACCAGGTAGGACTGCGCCCAGGCCCACTACGACTCACTTACGATCCTTCATCCATATCTATGGAATAAGACGTCTGTCAACAGTGCTAGAAATCATGGAACAAGACGGTCCCTTTGTGTATACTCCACTTGAGTTTGGGTTTGATATGGGAAACAATCAGGTTGGATCGAGCACGAATCCAACCGGGCCCTCGGGATTAAAATGATAATAACTCATAGAACGAGCATCTGATTGACGTGCTGTCTATTGTTTTGAGATACCTATGACGCGGTGAACCATTGCGATACTTCTTAGTGGGACGTCTTGATTGTTGGAGTATCAACCAGTAGATCATAGAGTAGATCCTCCAGGGGACGAGTGAGCGTAGTGTGGAGACCAAGTAGTTAGCTGAGACCTATCGACTGCTATCCATTTTGACTCGGAGTGACACTACTAGCCCAGTGGGGAGCACCTTGGTGTCACGGATGACCCATAGTGGGGAGCGCCATGGTTTTACGACAGACCCATGGTAGTCGATAGGAATAGTACCTCAACAAGCTATGAGGGGGAGCACATTTGGGGACATGGTAGACCCACGATAGAGAGTTACTCTGTGTGATGAAACAGATCCACGGTACACGATAGGAGAAGTACCTCAGTCATACAAGGTTAGTGGGAAGCGTGCTTGGTGTCGTGGAAGTCTCACTGTACTCGATAGAGGAAGAGTTCTCCAGCAGCTAATGTTTCGACAATTTGACTAGGGATGTTACTTGATACAACACTAGAATAAAATACTGGTTGAGCTAAGTAAGTGTTTATGTGGTTTACTCTAGATTGAGTTGGATAACTTGATAACATAGGTATATTTATGGGCATATACCTATGCCTAGTTATCTTTTGATTTCATACTTTTTGGTTTATCTTTGTTGGATTTTGTGTAACCTTGAGGGTAACAGGGACCCTTCTGAGTATTTTTATAATCACACCTACACGGGCTATGCTTGAACTTTGTTGTGTTGGATACAGACGATGAACAGTGGGAATGGAGGCTCAGAGTACAAGGACTGGATGGTACCCGGAGGTGGACCAAATGATGTGTCGGTACCTGGAGGATACAGATAGACGTAGAGTGCGAAGGAGGGGATATGTAACTACCCATCAGGTAATAACCTCAGAGGATGATCCGGTAGCTTTATTTTCACTTTCTTAAACTATATTTCATTTCAGTTTTACTTGTACCTTTACTTTTGGGCTTGTATTCTTCCCCCATTTTCTTTCAGCACTCTCTTGTTATATAGTTTACATGGATTTTCATCCTGCTGTGTGCTTTCTTGGGTGTGTGTTTGTAGGTTATAAAGACAACACCTTCCCAATTTTATGGAATTACACCTTTGGTGCTAGTCTCCTGCCCCTAGCCTATGGAATGCATGTTTGGGGTAGTCAAAGCACGGGCCGCGTGGGACAGGTCGTGACAAATTTGTATCAGAGGAGTCAGTGCTACCACAGAACTTAGGACTTTGATATTTTATGTGAAGTGATAGTGTTAAGGGTAGTGATTGTGGTTTTCAGTTCAGGGAGTCCAGTGTTTGTGTGGAGGCCAACATATCCATACACCAGGACCCTGACTACTGATTTCCGACTCAGTGGATGAAAACACTTATTACTTGTGTGTTTTCAAAAACTTTCTTTAAGTAAGCTCACCAGGTCATCTCACCAGGTATAACATTTAATTGTAGCGCACCGGTTTCATTCTAGGATGCCTCCACGCAAAATTTCGGCTAGAGTTCAAAGAGTCGTACACACAGATATCCCACCGACCGATGCGGCCTTGGTGCAAGGTCCTCTTCGAGTAGAGGCAGCAGTGGTTCAGTTACCCGTTAGGTCACCGATGCCATCATCCTCAGTAGTATAGAGTACATGACGCATGACTGCATTACATGAGTTCCAGTACTAGAGGAGAAGAAGGTCCAGGGGAGATACAGACCCGTAGGTGGCTAAGGATTGGCTGGAGGCTGTGTTGAGTGTTTTTCAACTCGTAGGGACACCAGATGATATCATTGTTATTCTTGTTTCCAACCTTCTACAGAGAGTTTTGGGAAGATGGTGGAGCATGATGCTCTAAGTTCACAACAAGGTGACCCTTATCTGGCCAGACATCGAGAGCCTGTTTGAAGCAGAGTTTGTCCCAACAACTCTTTGTGCAGTGCGCATATAGGAGATACTTCATCTGCTGTAGGGTAGAATTACTGTAGCTTAGTACTCAGCGAGGTTCACAGACCTCTCATAGAACTCCACTGATATGGTGCAAGACCCATTCATCTAGGCTCCGACCCTCGAACATGGACTCAGGCGGGATATTAGGGCTTCAGTGATCTCACTCAGCATCCTGATGGTGGAGGGAGTGTTTGAGAGATCCCTCTTGGTGGAGATTTTCCTTGTTGAGGAGATAGCAGCAACGAGATCCACTACCAATTGACACGTAGCAGAGTCTTCAGCAGCTTCCAGTAGACAGATGTCGCAGAGGTCCCAGAGGAACAGACCTACAAGTGGATAACCACATGACTCAGGATCGGTTGTGCGGGGCACCCGAAGTAGAGACATATATTACAGTAGTGGGTAGTGTTAAAAATGTTTTGGGAAATGTCACATGGCTCGTTACTATCGGACCCACCATTCGGATGATCAGAAGATGGTCAAAGAATAGCCTGGAAGAGACAGAGATTAGATCAAGGTTGTCCACAGGGAGCAGGAAGACGTGGCAGAGGAGCTTGTTATGTAGCCAGTGGTGGGTGATGATTCAATATATCACATCCACCACCTCCTGGAGGTCCACCTAGACCTCAGAGAGAAGGCGGGCATGGGAGAGCTTAGCTCTAGGTAGCTGAGGCTTACAATCATGGCACTCTGGAGTTGATTCTAGGTACAATCTGTGCCTATACCACCATAGTTGCAGTACATATAGACAACCGTGGTAATCATTATTTTGTTTCCACAACCCTTTTTCAGAGATCAGAGTTTCTGATGGAACCGTAGGATCGATCCTTACGTCTAGAGACCACTATGGGAGAATATTTGACGATTACTCAGTCGTTCCGGCAGTGTGAGTTATTCTTGAAGGAAAAAGCTTCGGCTGGGATCTCCTAGTAGTGGCGTCGAGGCCTTATGATCATCTTGGTTATGAACTGGGTATCTATAGTTAATGCTAAGATTTACTATATTAGGTTCAAAGGGTGGTGTGTCCATAGGGATAGGACTAGGTTTACCTTCATTGGTGAGAAGGGAGCCTTTGCAACACAGGATGGACTTGCATGGAGGAGAGTACAGACGATCACTAATCTGTTGTCCAGCCTTCCCCTCGGTGCGGTTGATGTGGAGAGTCTGAGTTATCCTATAGTGGTGGACCAATACACAAATGTTTTCCAAGATGATTACCCATGTCTACCTCCTCACAGAGAGGTGGGATTTTACATTTAACTGTACCCCAGGACGACACTGATATCTACACAAGCATATCAGATGGCTCCCACTGAACAACATGAGCTACAGGTACAACTGGAGGACTTTTAGGGGAAGGGATTCATTTGGTCTAGTGTTTCTACCTGGGAAGCCCCGATTCTGTTTGCTAAGAAGGCAGATGGGAGATTGAGGCAGTATTTGCTTGGGAGCCACCCATGAGTTTTATGGAAGTACGGAGTATCCTAGGTTTTGTTGGATATTACTGGAGGTTTGTTCTAGATTTCTCAAGAGTTTCAGCACCACTATCAGCCATGACGAATAAGGGGAAACTCTTTGTGTGGTTGGAGAGATTCCCTCAGAGATTTCATGAGCTGAAGAAGAGGCTGACTAGTTACACCATATCGATGCTTCCAGAGGAAGGTGTAGGGTACATAGTCTACAATGCCTCATTAGAGATAGGACTTGGATGTGTCCAGATGGAGGAGCAAGTAGCCATTGCTTATAGATATCGATAGCGGAGACAACATGATTAGAACTACGCTACCCATGACCTGGAGTTAGAAGTAGTGGTCTCTGCATTGAAGGTGTGGAGACAATATCTGATGGGAGAACGTTTTACCATGTACTCTGATCAGAAGAGTCTAAGGTATATCTTCTCTCAGAAGGACCAGAACCTAAGACAACGACATTTTCTTGAGTACCTCCAGGACTATAACTTCGATATATTCTATACACTAGTGAAGGGGAATGTTGTTGTAGATTCACTCAGTAAGATGTCTGGTATACAGATGTTAGGTGAGGCGACAGAGTAGCGGGCCGCCTTGCAGGTATCCTTCATGGAACATGATAGAGCATCTTTTCTTCAGTCTCTTACAGTTACACCCCCACTTCATCATTGATTCAGGGAGGTGCAACATGGGCACGCTGACTGTGAGACACAACATGCTTGGATATCCACAGGACAGGCACCCGATGGATTTTCTAAAAGTGGGGAGCATGAAATTTTCATCAGAGGACGTACCATGGTACCGGTGGCACTTTAGGATGAATTATTAATGGTGTTCCACACATAACCTCTTGGGGTACTTCTAGGAGTGTCCATGATGTACCAGGATCATTGACGATAGCACTGGTGGCCGGGAATGAGGAAAGAGGTTGCAGAGTTTGCCTCTCCATTCCTCATTTGTCAGCAAGTGAAGGTAGAGCATCAGGTACCTGCTGGCTTGGTTCAACCTTTAGAGGTCATAGAGAGGAAGTGGGATGGGATATCAATGGACTTTGGTACAGTAATCCATGTTCATCTAGGGGATATGAATCGATTTGGGTGACCGTTAACTGACTCACCATGTCATCCCATTTCATACCGATCAGAGAGAAGGGTTCAGTAGAGATCATGGGACACCTCTATTTGCATGAGATTGTGGATATGCATGGAGTACCTTTGAGGATTATCTCCAATCATGAAGCACGATTTAATTCACGGCTATGGAAGGGGTTGCAGGATGCTCTCGGGATAGAGCTTCGTTTGAGCACCACGTTCCATTATCAGATGGATGGTCAGACAGAGAGGACCATTCAGACCCTCGAGTACATGTTGTGTTCCTGTGTTCTCGACTTCGGTCGTAGTTGGGATGACCACTTGGCTTTGGTGGAGTCTGAGAACAAAAAAAAACTATCCCTCCACCATTGGGATGGATCCTTTTGAGGCATCATATGGGTGACCTTCCAGATCACCCTTGTGATGGACTGACCCAGTGGAGTCAGCACTAGTGGGACCAAAGATAGAATGGGCTACCACAGAGTAACTGAAGATCATCAAAGAGTGGATGAAGATTATAGAAAGAAAGAAACATTCGTATGCCGACAGGAGATGGAGACCTATAGAGTTCGCAGATGGCAGCCACATCTTTCTACGGGTCTCACCTCGATGAGGATTGCTCATATTTGGATGAGGTAGCCAGTTATCTCCGAGGTTCATTGGACATTTTCATGTCCTCAATAGAGTTGGTGAGCTGGCATACCTCTTAGCACTTCCACCTTAGTTGCACCGGGTGCACAACATCATGCACGTATCCCAGCAGAGGAGATACGTTCATAACCCTACCCACATCATCGACCATGGTGAGCTAGACCTGGAATATGGGGATAATTTTACAGAGGTTCCATTAGATATTTAGGATCGATAAGATTCTGTCCTTCATGGACGGTCGATACCTTTGGTGCGTATTCACAGAATGTACAACAACCTCCAGGAGAGCACATTGGATTGGGAGGCTCATATGGGTGCTCAGTACCCCCACATTCTCCCTTAGATTGTGTTGTGTCTTAAAGAGACATAAATACTTAGGTGGGGATAATGTAAGGACCCATAATTTCAATGTATAATTTTGTTTTAAAATATATGGGAATTTTATGTGTCTATGAAAATTTACGATGGCTGATTCCAAGGTCCGGAGTGCCTGAAATGAATTTCTGAACATTATTTCGGGTACATTAAAAAAACGTGCGAGCTGGTATTTCTTAATTTTGAATCAGTGCTCAGAATTGAAATGTGAGGGAACCTTTGAACTCACAGTGGTGATATTCGCTTAAGAAGACTTCCACCTCAACAGTAGTTGGTCGAGGGTTAAAGATGTTTTTTGGGTTTTTCGTGTAAGAATAAAATAAAAATATACGTGTGTGACATTTTTATTTTTATTTGCCTCACCCATGTGGGTGTTGAGAGGTGGGGTCCACCAGAACTAAACCTATATGAGGAAGTTGTAAGTGGGGCTACTAGACTTTAACCTCCAATGAGAGGTTATGGTGGTGTTGACCACCAAAACCATAACCTATCATTAGAGGATATACTGGTGGGGAATACTCGGGATTAATCCCCCTTGAAACCCCCCTTTAATAGAGAGAATCCCTGAACTCCTTAATAAATTTTGGGGGAGCCTCTTCAATACCTCAACATTTTAAATTGTGCAAACACACCACTTTATTATGCCTGCTTAAATTAATTGGCTTTCCCCATTTTCATATTAAGTAACTACGTCATTGTAATTTATGAAAGTTCCTAATAAATTAACCATCATAAATTCCATGATCGTTACATAATTCTCCCCCTCTCCTATACATATAAAGTTTGGGAAGAGGATTTTGCATAGCTTCACCAGGCAATAAAGCACTGGAAAAGTGATGTGATGCCCCTCACTTGGAGGATTACACTCTCCAAAGAGAAACACTTCCTCCATTAATAACGCTGTTGAGGAACGTCTTTGACATATTCATAGGAAGAACCATGCAGAGGAAGCCGAGGTGGGACGTCTTCGACGACCGACCTTCCCTCTTAATCATTGTCAACGAACAATAAGTGGTAGAGCTTTTATTTGCGTTATAATTCATTCCTGGATTTCTCTTGCGGATTGGGAAGAATATTTGTGGGAGGGTTTGATGTGATTCATTATTGTGAACCTCTTTCTACCAATCTAATGCAGAGAGTACGGGCCAAACTAACAAGGCTCATCCTCTCCGTAACCCTTGTGTAGTTTGGAGGTGTTCTTTTAAATAGACAAAGGCGGTGAAGGAAACGAAAGAAAAGAAGGTGATGAAGGCAACGATGCTGCCCCCTGTGGCCTACCCAACCCGTGATGCCCCCGCAGCGCTTCGGCCTCTCGGCCACAGAGGCCTCACGCCACCGCCTGCCAAATCGGCCCCGAGCCACGTCACCCCTCCTGTCACGTTGCACCTTGGCCTCCCAACCGTGCCACCCTATTCGTTCCCTCCGTCGGCCGAGCCACCCCGCCTGCTCTGGCCTCTCGGCCCTGATCGTTCCACCCGCTAGCTGAATCAGCCCTGGTCGTTCCACCTCGACCCCCGAACCGAGCACCCCCGAGCCATCCCCCTGCGGCCATCCGAGCAGAATAGGCCATGCACCTTGGACCAAGCCACCATCGCGGTGCCCTCCGGGCTGAGCCACCCATGCGACACCCTTCAGGACGCACCACCCTCATGATGGCCTGCGGCCGGTCCGCGCCCTTCCGGATCTCGATGGCCCCTCACGGGGTGTTGGGTTGGGCCCAGCAGGCAGGGCCGAATCCAATGGGCTTGCCCACCCAATAGGCTGGTCCAGTTCCAACAGGTCCAGCCAGGTCAACCTGAAATGGGTCTGCCTAGGTTGGGTCGGGTTAGGTCGGTCTGACCTATTTGGACTGGACCCAGGTCCACTATGACCCATTTACGCTCCTTTGGCCATATCATTGGCACAAGAAGTCCTTTTGATGAAAAATCTATGGTGCTGGAAATCCTAGAGCGAGACGGTCCCTTGGAGTATACTCCACTAAATTATTGCTTTGAGAAGGGAAAAATTCAGGTTAGATCGAGCACGAATCCAACCATGCCCTCGAGACTAAAAGGCTAAATACTCAAAGAATGGGAATCCGATTAACATTCCGTTTGTTGTGTTGAGACATCGTTGACGTGGCAGACCTTTGTGATACTTCTCCGTGGGAATTTGTGACTGTTGGAGTATTAACCAGTAACTCATGGAGTGGATCCTTCTAGAGATGAGCGAGCATAGTGCGGAGACCCCGTAGCCATATGAGACCTAATGAATGCTGGCCGTTTTGACTCCGAGGGACTCTACTGGCCTAGTGGGGAGAGACTTAGTGTCGCGGAAGACCCACAGTAGGGAGTTCCTTGGTGTCGCGGTAGACACATGGTATTTTAAAGGAGGAGTAACTCAGCAGGCTATGCAGGGGAGCATGCTTGGTGACACGGCAGACCCATGGTGGGGAGCACCTCGGTGTGATGTGGCAAACCCATGCTAATCAATAAAAGGAGTTCCTCAGTAGTCCATGGTTAGTATGAAGAGCGCTTAGTGTTGTGACCGGCCTACTATACTCGATAAATGAGGAGTTCTCTAGCAGCTGAGGTTTCGACAATGTGACTAGGGATGTTACATGATACCACACCTATAAAAAATCCGAGTTGAGCTGAGTCAGTTTTTCATTGTTTTGGTCATGATTTTGGTGGATCACACGACAACTTAGGTATATGTATGGGCATATAGATATGTAAGGTTATCTATTGATTCCATTCTTTGTGGTTTATCCTTGTTGGATTTTGTGAGACCTTGAGGGTCTCAGGGTCCCCAGTAAGTATCGTTATACTCACCCCTGCATGGGCAATGCATACACTTCATTGTGTTGGATATAGAAAACGAACAATGCTAACTGAGGCTGAGAGTACCAGGACTGGACGGTACCCGAAGGTGGACCATACGTCATGTCGGTTCCTAGAGGAGAGGGATAGACATGGAGTGTCGAGGAGGCGATTTGTACGTACCCTTCAGGTTGGAACCTCAGAGGATGATCTAGTTGCTGTCTTTTCTCTTTCTGCATTTGTATTTCATTTTAGTTGTTCTTGTTCCTTAACTATTGGGCTTATATTCCGAAAATGTTTTCATTCAGGAATATTGTGTTATACATTATATATGGTGTTTTTTCCAGCTGTTTACTTTCTTGTGTGTGTATTTATTGGTTATAAAGTAAATGCCTTCCCAGTTTTAAGGAATTATGCCTTTTGTGCTAGTCGCCAGCCCCTATCCTATAGAAGGTGGGCTTGGGGTAGTCACGGCATGGACCCCAGGGGAAAGGTCATGAAAAATTGGTATCAGGAGTCAGATTTACTGGAGAACTTATAAGTATGATCTTTTCTGTGAAGCAATAGTGATAAGGGTAGCGAGTGAGTTTTTTAGTTCAGGAAGTCTAGTGTTGGTGCAGCGGCTAAAGTATCCATTCACTAGGACCCTGACTACGAATTTCTGACTCGGGGAAAGAAAACACTAATTGCGTGTGTGTTTTCAAATGTTTTCTTTATGTCATCTCAATAGTTCATCTCACCAGGTATAAAATTTAACAGTAGTGCACCTTTTTCTTTCCAGGATGCATCCACATAGATAGGCAGAAAGAGTTCTGAGAGTTGTATGCACATATAGCCCACTGACCAACAAGGTCTTGGTACAGGTCCCTCTTCCAGCTGAGGCACTAGTGGTACTATTACCCATTGGGCCACCGAAGCCACCAGCCTTAGCAGCAGAGAGTGCACGCAACATGAGAGTGTTGCACGAGTTCCAATGCAAGAGGCGACCCAATTTTAGGGGAGAGACGGACCTGTAGGTGCCTGAAGATTTTATGGAGACTGTTGTGATAGTTTTTCGACTCTTAGGGACACCACCCGATCTCATGGCGATTCTTGCTGCCAAAATTCTATAGGCAGCAAAGGGAAGTTGGAAGAGCATGATGCTCCAAGTTCACAACGAGGTGACACATCTCTGTGAAGAATTCGAGATCATGTGTTGGGAAGAGTTTCTCCCAACAAATCTTTACACAGTGCGCATACAAGAGCAACTTCATCTGCAGCAAGGTAGCATGACTGTAGCTCAGTACTCAGTGAGGTTCATAGACCTCTCACGCTACTCCATCGATATGGTGTAGGACCCATTCTTCAGGGCCCGAACCCTCGAGCATGGACTCAGTCAAGAGATTAGGGCTTTGGTGATCTCACTCAGCATCCCGACGCAAGAGGGGTGTTAGAGAGATCCTTCTTGGTGGATATTTTCCTTTCTGATCAGACAGTATCTGGGAGACCCAATACAAGTCGACACATAGCAGAGTATTCTATAGCTGGCAGCAAATAGATGTCGCAGAGGTCCAAGTGGACTAGACCTACAGGTGGACGACAACATTACTCAGGATAGGTTGTACGGGGCACCCAAAGCGCATACATACATGCCAGAAGTGGGAAGTGTAACTCATGTAGCAGGTAGGGTCACATGGCTCGTGACTATCCGACCTGCCATTCGAATGATTAGAAGACGGTCAAAGGACCACCCAGTCTAAGATAGAGTATCGATAGAGGTGGTATGTAGGGAGGAGGCTGACGTAGAAGAGGAGATAGTCATGCAGCTGGTGGTGGCTGATGATTTGAGATATTACAGCCACCACCACCAAGAGTTCCACCCCGACAAAAGAGAGTAGGTGGACATGGGAGAGCCTAGCTCTAGGTAGCTGAGTCTTATGATCATGGCGCTCTAGAGATGATTTGAGGTATGGTCTGTGTCTATTCCACCACAGCAGCAATACTTATAGACACATGTTCCAGTAATTCTTTATTTACACTTTACTCATTCAGAACATTGAGATTCATACAGAGTAGTGGGCTCGATTCTTACGACTAGTGACACCTAGGAGAGGTGTTTCAAAGATTACGCACTTGTGCTTGCAATGTGAGCATACTCTAGAAGATGATATCTTCTTCAAAGATCTACTTATCATGGCATCGAGGCCTAACAATTTCATCATGGGGATGGACTGGTTATCTATATTCCATGCATAGACTGACTGTATTAGGCACAATGTGCGGTGTTTCTAGAGGGATGTGTCCATGTTTACCTTCACTGGCAAGAAGGGAGCCTTTGCAGTAGAAGATGGACTTGGTCAGAAGAGAGTGTAACTGATCACACAATAGTTTGATAGACTTACTATTAGGTCCACTATGATAGATATATTGATAGGGGTGAATTAGGGTATGACAGATTAAAACTACACCCCCTTGTGCTCTTGTTTTGATTTTAGTCAAAACACCCTTCTCTCTTCTTCTCGTTGTATACTTTGACCAAACCTTAAAGCATGCACATGACACATCGATTTTTACTTGGTTCTCCCTCACTGGGCTTTGTCCAAGGAGCGTACACCAGTAATGTTCCAGTGTACCAATTCCACTATAAGAGCACTACTGTTTTCTAGTTTGATGTGGAATCATTGTCCCTCCTGGTTTACAACCACTAAAAATTTGAGAACTCACTGCTCTCTCAACTGACTTGAGCTCACTGCTTCTTCAGAAGATCCACTCATAGTTAATAGACCTATAGTTCTATATATAACCACTAAAACAATTTATCCTCCACTATATGTAGATGCTCTATTTAAGTTTAATGTTCATCCACTGATGAATACCACTTTTCCCCTGAACACCCACCAACTCACTTCGAAAACTCCTTCACAAGGCACCCAACTTCACGAGGCTCCCAATTTCGTGAAGCTCAAACAAACCATCGCAATGCTTATGAATTTTCACAAAGCACTCTCATGAAGCACTCTTGAGATGCACATGTTTTCTCAGAGAAACATACCTCACAAAGCTCACTGAGGTAACGCGTAGCTCGCAACTTTCACGAAGAACGATTAGCCACCATGAATCTCTTCTTTCATGAAGCACACATCCATCGTGAACCACATTCTTGAGACGAGAGCAAATAATTTTCTTTGAAAACTCTTTTTACTTCTCCTGAGGGGGTCAAGGTCTATTTATAGACGATTATGACGACCCTCGAACCTTCTGCGCAAAGTCGACGACATGTCATCTAAAATTGTGAAGCTTCAAAATTTCCCTTGAAATTCTGTCAAAATTGTGAAGCACCATGAAAATTTTTAGATCCCGGAGCTCATCGTAATCGTGAAGACTTATGTCATTTACTTCGCGCATTTTCCATAAATCACTACTCATGAAGCCCTTCACCACTACAATGCTCTCCAACTCTTTCATTCGCGTAGCTCATCGTATTCATGAAGCATTCTATCATTCCTTTTTCATGGATCACTGTCAACATTGACTGTCAAAAAGAGGTCCGGAACACAACAATTAACCATGGAAACCTGCTTTCTCATCAAACATAATCAACCCAAAAATGATGTGTGGTTACCTTGAGGGATTTTTTCCATACACATACTCTTAGAACTGTGGATGTGGAGAGTCTGAGTTATCATATAGTGGTGGAATAATACACTGATTTTTTCCAAGATGATGTCCTGGGACTACCTCCTCCAGATAGGTGGACTTTTACATTGATTTGTACACCAAGGACAACACCGATATCTACACCAGCATATTAGATGGCTCTCGATGAGCATCATGAGCTGCGGGTACAACTAGATTTCTTTCAGGGGAATGTATTCATTTGTCCCAGTGTTTCTCGTTGGGTAGCCCCAATTTGTTTCACCAAGAAGGAGGATGGGAGCTTGAGGCGGTAATTTCATGGGAGCCACCCAGGAATGTGACAGATGTATGGAGTATACTGTGTTTGGTGGGATATTACTGGAGGATTGTGCCAGAATTTTCAGGAGTTGCATCACCACTATTAGCCTCGATGAATAAGGGGAAAACCTTTGTGTGATCAGAGAGATTCCAATAGAGCTTTCAGGAGGTGAGGCAAAGGTTGGCTAGTGCCACCATCTTAAGGATTCAAGAAGAAGGTGTAGAGTACATAGTATACTACGAAACATCATGGAACATACTCGAATATGTCCTGATGCAAGATTGAGAATTGATAAATTATGGCTCTCGACAGCTGGGAAAACATGAGAAGAACTAAGCTACCCAAGACCTGGAGTTAGCAGCAAATGTCATCTCCTTAAATGTGTGGCGACATTATATGATGGGAGAGCATTTTTCTGTGTACTATGATCACAGGAGTCTCATGTATATCATCTCTCAGAAGGATCTGAAACTGAGACAACAACATTTTCTTGAGTTCCTCCATGACTATGACTTCGAGATATTATATACTGTTGAGAAGGGGAATGTTGTTGCAGATGCACTCAGAAGGAGGTCTGGTATACAGCTGCTAGGTGAGGCGATTTAGGAGTTGGCCGATTTGTAGATATCCTTCGTGGAACATGATGGAATAGCTTTTCTTCAGTCTCTTATAGTCACACCCCCACTTCTTCAGCGAGTTCTGGAGGCATAGAGTGGGTATGCTAACTGCGAGACAGGACATGCTCAGATATCCACAGGACAAGCAACCGATGGATTTTATAAAGGTGGGGAGAATATAATCCTCTTCAGAGGACATACCATGGTACCAGTGGCAGTTCAGTATGAATTATTGAGGGAGATCCATGCATCCCCACTAGCGGTACATCCAGGAGTGGCGAAGATGTACCAGGATCTCTGAAGACATCACTGGTGGAAGGGAATGAGGAAAGAAGATGCAGAGTTTGTCTCTCCATGCCTCACTTGTAAGTAAGTGAAGTCGTAGCATCAGGTACCAGCAGGCTTGGTTTAGCCTTTACATTTCCCAGAGTGGAAGTGAGATGGGATATTTGTGGACTTCGTTAAAGACTTCCACATACATCCAGGGGACATGAATTGATTTGGGTTATTGTTGATCGAATCACAATGTCATCCCAATTCCTACCAATAAGAGAGAAGGGATTAGTAGAGAGACTGGGACGCCTTTATGTTCAGAATATTCTACAGATACATGGAGTATAATCGACGATTATCTCCTACCATGAATCGCAATTTACTTCCCAGCTATAGAAGGGGTTATAGGAGGCTTTCCAGATGCATATTCATTTGAGCACCACCTTCCATCCTCATACGGATGGTGAAACATAGTGGACCATTCAGACCATTGAAGATATGTTGCATGCTTGTGTTCTCAACATCGATTACAGGTGGGAGGATAACAATTTTTTGGTGATGTTTTTGTACAACAACATTTATCACTCCACCATTGGGATGACACCTTTTAAGGCATTATACAAGCGACCTTTAAGATCACCCTTATGCTGGACTCATTAAGGGGATTCAACACTAGTGGGAACAGAGATGGTATGGGCTACCATAAAGAAGGTGCATATCATACTAGACCAGATGAAGACTACCCAGAGTAGGCATAAGTCATATGCTGACACGAGACAAAAACCTATAGAGTTCGAGGATGGCAACCATGTCTTTCTAAGGGTCTCACCTAGATGAGGTTTGCAAAGATTTGGCTGAGGCGACACGTTATCTTTGAGGTTTATTAGACCTTTTTAGGTCATCAACAGAGTTGGCGAGGTGGTATACCGCTTAGCTCTTCCACAACAGTTGCACTAGGTGCACGACGTCTTCCACATATCCAAGTTGAGGAGATTCATACACGACCCTTCTCACATCATCGACCATGGAGAGATGGACATCGATGATGCGGAGACTATTATGGTGGTTTCAGTATAGATTGAGGATCGAAAGGGGCAAGTCCTCTGTAAATGGGAGATACCTTTGGTGTGCGTTCGCTGGCTGCATGGGAACCTCTAGGAGAGAACATGGGAGAGGGAGGCTCAATTGCGTTCTTAGTACCCCACGTGTTCCCTTAGTTTGTGGTGTGGATTACGGGGACATAAAACCTGATGTGGGGATAATGTAAAGACCATAAATTTCCATGTAATTGTTTTTAAATATATGGGAATTTTAAGAGTCCTACAAAATTCACGGCTCATGATTCTGAGGCCTGGAGTGCCCAGAATGAATTTGTGAAATTTATTTCGGGTGCATTAAGTAAACATGAGAGTGTGTTTTTATATCTTTTGAACAAGTTCTCAGAATTGACATCTGAGGGCATTGTTGAACTTGCAGCACTGATATTCTTTTATGAAGAGATTAATCTTGGCAGCAACTAGTTGACGGTGAAAGATAGTTTTTGGGTTTTTCATGTAAGAATAAAATAAAAATAAAAGCGTGTGACATTTTTATTTTTATTTGCAACACTCATGTGGATGTTGGGAGGTGGGGTCCATCGGAACTAAACCTCCATGTGGATGTTGGAAGTGGGGACCACCAGACCATCACCTCCCATGAGAGGTTATGGTGATGGGGACCACCCGGGATTAAACCCCCTTGAAACCCCCCTTTAATTGGGAGAATCCCTCAACTCTATAATAAATGTTAAGGGAGCCTCTTCAACTCCTCAACATTTTAAATTGTTCCAATGCACACCTTTTTTATGCCAGCATAAAATAATTGGCATTCCCCCTTTTAAAATAATGTAACAACGTCGTTATAATTTATGAAGCTTCCTAATAAATGAACCGTCATAAATTCCATGATCGTTACATACCTCTTCCCCTTTCCTATATATTTGGAGCTTAAGAGGAGGATTTCAGATGGAATTACCAAGAGACGAAGTGCTGGTAAAGTGACGTGATTCCCAACACTTAGAGGATTACGCTCTCCAACGAGAAACACTCCCTCCACGATGAACGCCGACAAGAAACATCTTTGACTTCTTCCTCAAAAGCACCTTGTAGAGGCAACCGATGTGGGACATAAATCATGTTTTATATTCTAGGAGTATTTATATAATTATATTCTAAATATATACAATATATAACAGTAATAATTATATTCTAAATATGTATGATATATAAATCATGTTTTATATTCTCAGAGTATTTAAATCATGATCTTAATGATACGATCAAAAATAACATGTTAAAATACGTACGATAAAGAAAGCGATTATTACCCAAAATTTAAATTTAAAATTGAAATTATTATTAAAAAGGTAGTATAAAGTCATAAATGAATAAATTATGATATAATAAATATTAATATGGTTCATGTAAAATTTAATAACATACTATGATCTTTATACAAGTGGTTAAACGTACCCTCGACTAAAGGAAAGTACAAGGAAAGTGTTAACTTCACAATCTCTTTATTATCCGAGGTTGTTTTTACGTAAGTATCTATTGGGAAATATTTATAATCCATTTCCATGTTTCATAAAGTAGTATTCGAATGGAATCTTTTTAAGGGACCTTTTTACTAAAACATCAATTTAAATGTTATAAATATTTATTCGTTGAAATCATTCTCATTAATTTCTATGTTTTCAAAATTCTTTTTTAAGATTTATTTATATGGACATGAATGTTTTTTAAATGTTAATTCCATAAAAAATTTTCAAAGTGGTATGGGACACTTTGATAAAAATTTACTTTAAATGTATTCCTTCCTAAATTGGGTGATTTTAAAAAGTTTAAAAAAAGGGATATTTATCACAAAGAGTTTTACAAATAATTTTCATCTATGTCACCATCCTTTGATGGATTTTAAAGTTGTTTGAAGTTGATTTATTATGATAAAAATATTCCATATTGTATTGAAGGTTTTGTGATATGTTTGATAGTGGATGTGTTATTTTTATACCATTCATGGTTTATAGATAGAGTATTGACATTTCGTATGCTAGTATTAATATGAATGTTTATGTTATGTTTAAACCATTTCATACGAAGAATTCATTGGACGTAGTAAGTGAAGGGTGGATCTCACTATATCTCATCGATTCATTGGTAGGTCTCTTGAGACAAACTAGTGTCTTGGAAAAAGGCCTTGAAAAAATCTTACTTTTTGTCATGGCACAAGGCATTGACAATGGGGTTATGAATTATTGTATCATGCATTCCATCATTATGAATGTTTCAATTGATATTGCATGTGATTATTCGACTAGTCGAATATCCATGTGAATAAGTAAATGGAATTATTTGATTTTAAATTTGACATATTATGATAATGTTTAATTTTAAATGGATTTTGTTTTAGAATTATACATTTCCATAAAATTTAATTATTATTAATAAAAGATTCTGCTAAATTGTTATCCCTACTAATCATTTGAGCTCACACCTTTCTATGTTTTATTTTTTTCCGGATTCAAAGATGTGTATTATGATTGAGATGCAGGGTTAAAATAAGGGAATAATGGCATTTAGAAAGGATTATTTATGTTTTGTTTTATGTTATAATGTGTAATGTAACATTCATTTATGTAATCTATTTTCCAAGATGGATAAACTGATCGGTCATTTGAGATATGATTCCTTGTAATCATGCCAGTGTATTAAAATAATTCACAGACTCTAGGTAACTAGGGTCAGGGAATTACAGTTAGTATCAGATGATGTTTAGCAATATCCTTGGAAACTAGATTTAGAAAAACTATTATTAGATAACACTAAACTAAGATAGGCTTTGAGGATTAGTATAGAAGAACTTCTTAGAATTTTGGTACTATAGTGATTTTGTGAGCTTTCCATGAAATACATCCTTGTCTAGATACGAGCAGTTAGAAGCAGATCTGGGACAGATGTACATAGGGGTAAAATTCCGAAAACACCGCTTTGAGCTAGGCTTGAATTGGAACTGGTGCACGACAATGGTTCTTGCTGCACTATTGGTTACAACACTCCTAGGGGATATGGATAGGATAATTTTCATTTCCTTTACAAACCACTATGAATGGATTATGAGTGTATACCTCCTCAAAAAAACATTTTTTGATTTTGGATTATATCCATAAACTGTTCAATTTACGTTAGGTATTTTACATGTTTGGAATTATGAATTGTGATTCATAAACTATCCTATTGTATGACATTATTTAGAAATGGTGCCTTGTAGAAGGAATGAGTACTCTAGCAATATGTATGATCCAAAGAGTAAGAGGGGTCATATGATTCATGGAATTAATCAAACATTTAGAAGGGAAATAATGTCCTTTGTATTCTGAACATATTAAGAAATAATATCATGTTTTATAAAGATATGTAAATAATTCTCTGAGTCCTATGGATTTGAAGGGAAGGAATAGAAGAAAAAAATGGTAGAGGAAAATATGGATAAATGGAAGAGGGGAATGAAAGATTTTACAATATGTGATAAATGTGGAAATAATCACCTTGGTTAATGATTGGAGAGAATGAGAGTTTTTTTATAGGTGTGGATAAGAAGGACACCATGTACGTGATTTCAAGGGTAAGACAAAGGTTTCAAATGTAAAATGCTTAATCTGCAAGGTGTTGATACACTACGCGAATCAATGTCCAAGTCATCAGATTATATCACAAGTAATGCTATTAGATAATACTCATGTTATGATACTACCTCATATGAAGAGGAATGAATAGTGTTCTTATGTTGTTATTATATAATTACTTCATTTGAGTGTTGTATCAATAATATACTGGTTATATGAATTATGGAGATAAATAAGGATAGTACTGCAGTACTATTTTATTGAGGATTTGATATTATATGGTTCTAAGAAAAGAGACATAATAGTGAGATACACATTTTGGAAATTACATGGTTGATGGAAAGGTAATCCTTAATATGATACTGATAATGAGGTAGTGATTTTGGAATAAGTTATGGATGTTTTGGATAAAATATATTTGATATTCTTGACTTACTTGGAACTGATTAACAGTTTCTTTATTTCATCATTGTTTCAATATTAAATTTTTTTGAATATAATAAATATATTCAGTATTATATAATGGATAAGGAAGCATGAATTTAATCAATATGGTTTTATGGTAATTTAGGGTGTTATGATTTTTTAAAATAATACATGATGAAGGTGTTCACAAGTTATTACATGGAAAATATATCTTCATTATGTTTAAATCCCTTATAAATTTTGGACTATGAGTTTGGATAGAAGTATTTTGGATAAGTCTAATGTTTGGAATGGATTATGTTTGAAATTGGATACTATTGTTATGGTTATTTTTGGATTTTTATAAAAATGACAACACACAGACTGTGTGACAATCCGTCGTGTCAGATAAAGCTATGGGAATCGAACTCACAACCATAGTGCGATTGGGATTTATCGGCTACCACTGGTCTACGTGAAGTCCATGGATTGTATAATCTAGTTTTATTAAACGTTATGATTGGTGAATTATAAATTCATTATTTTTGGAACCCTATACGATTAGGATAAATAGAATATAATTTTTGAAATATTTAGAAGTGGAAGATGAGTTTGTGATTGGAATTAGTTGAAAGATAAAGCTCAAATTGTCAAGTATACATATATATATATATATATATATAATTTTTTCCTCTTATTCTATGGGTAAATTAATTCTTAATCTTTAGGGAAGGGATCTTAAAACCAAAAATTTGTTGTTCTAATAACTTATATTTTGTTGAACCAATGGTATTTTAAATCATCATAGATTGATGGATTTGAGGCCCTCAATTTTACACTTGTTTATGATTGATGACCTCAATCACTCCCTGTAAATATTTACATTTATCTTCCAATTATGTCTCTCTAATTTCCACCAATGTTCTCTTAATCGAGATCATAATTTGGTGGTGACCCTTTCATTTCCTTTTTCCTATTATTAAGACTAAATTATATTAACCCAATTTCTGATGTCATTTTTTCCACAAAGGTATTTTCAATTTTTATCCCATTTTTGAAGAACCGTTTCAAATTGTGAGTACACAATTTAGTTAAGGAGGGGAGAATGTAACACCCCGAGATTTCATAGTATGTTATTTCTTCAACGTAATTTAATAACTTTCACATACACGCAACATTGTGTTCAAGTGCACAACGACCTACCAAACTAGTCGTTAAAAATTGATTATGAATATTATTAACTAAATTGTGAGCATTATATAATCCTTATATTTTTAGAATCCATATTATGAGTTTCATAGATATAATGTAAGAACAAATTCAATTTTTTCTGAAAAATGAAGTATTTTTCAAAAAATGAAATTTTACAGCCTTTTAATAGAGAACCTGTTTTAAATCCAATATTTGACACTTTTACATATTAAATTTTAAAAAATAAACTTATTATTTAGAATAGAGACATAAAAATTTATTTTTTATAAATTTTTGGTGCTTTTATGATAACTTGAAAATTTTTATTAATATTAGAAATTACTAAATTTTAATTTAAAGATACTTTTTAATAAGAATAATTAATAGTGATAAATTATTCATTTGAATGTTTTGGAGGTATTATTATATTATATTTTTACAAATTAATACAATGTAGTTCTTTAAAAGTAATTTCACATTCCAGTTTGACATAAACAAGTGTCATTTTTTGATAGTTATTATTTCAAAAGATTTGACAATGTGAATTCATTTTAAATTAATTTATGCCACTTATGTGTTTTGAATTTGGATCAATGGATTCTGTATTTGGAATCAGGATGTCCAATGTGTGTAAATAAGTAAATTAAATTTTTAGACATTAGAATATTTTTTTCAGTAAATATTTTATATACCATGGTTAAAGGGTTAAATCCAGTAAATAAGGTTATAAAATAATATTATAATTATAATAAATTACCTTAACATGTGTACTAAACCTATTTTCTAATACATGTCTGACCATGGGAATTCGAGGGTCGATTTTGGGACCCCATATATCCACTTGGGAGGGATAATGACATTTTATATTAAATAATCTATAGTAAAGACAAAAATAACAAAAGAAAATATCTTTTAGTAAAATAATTTTTATATGAGGATCTATAATTGATATATTCATCAATAAATATTAATTAGAAAGATAAAAATATTTCCTACTTCAGGATATTTTATTTATAATTTTTAGACATAAAAAAAATATATTTATTTATGAGACAATAATGATGCGGTATTTTCCTTATTAATGAAACAATCAAATAAATGATATTATAAATACTAAAATAAATATAATTTGAATGTTTTGATTCCATGAAAAAATTTTATAGGGGACAATGACATATTAGGGTTTATTAAATGTATTTATTTCAATGTAATGAAGTTTTTAGGGATTTATCCAAAATCCATTATTAATTATTGTCAAAATTGACATAAAATTGTTTTTAAAACAAATATTATATTATTAATTGGTATTATATTCCTAAAAAATATAAGTTTCTACCAAAGGGATTAAATACAATTATATATGTCATTAATGAACTAATTGGGGTTCTATTGGAAGTTTATAGTATGATTATTAACCATATAATATGAAAATACAAAGAGACATGGTAAATGTCAAACTATTTAACTAAGAGTTAAATCTAAAAGATAACCTAAACCTGTTTAAACCTATTAGTTGAGGGTTTTTCGACCCATACCCACCTTAAACATTAAATAATTCATTTTTGATCCATTAGAAGAAGAAAATGATTTTATTATAAAATAATATTTCAATCTTTTCTTAAGGTTCCCCTCCCCCCTCTTATAAAAGAGCACTTCCCCTTCTCTCAAATTCACACCACCAAATCCATTTGTATCGACTATAACCTGACCAAATATCCTCCCATCTATCCTACCTTCATCAAAGAAGAATTCCTTTGGTCATAAATCCATCATATGGATCCGTTTTGATCAAATTAGAATGAATAAATTCAAGAATATGTAATGATTTCCCCACCCTCTTTCAAGTTCTTTTCATTTTCCACTTACCCTTTATTTGTTATTAACATACCAGAATAATAACTCTAGTAAATTATATATTCATATATATTGTGATGTTATTATAAATATTGCACAACCATTGTAAGACCAGAGATTTTAATGAGAAATATTTTGTTTTTATTTTATATGAATCATCAAAGAAATATTTCACTACACACAACACTATCTTGTCTTTATTTACACTCAAACACGTCCTTCCTCGATAGCTTGCATTGTACGCAATACCGAGTTTCACTAAACAATGTATGCTATTAAAATATTATTAAAACAAGCCGTTATGAATAGTAATACACACTTTTTAAAATTTTTTAAATTTTATTTTTCAAAATGGACTTCATTTTTGGATTCGGAATATCGAAATTAGCCTAGGGTGAAATTTTGGTATTTTTCAGAAAATTTTCAATTTTTGATGAATAGTGAAAACACTGGGTTACTATTTAAAAACCAACTTTTTATTTAAATAATTATTATTTTTATTTAATTTATTTTAGGTAAAAATTGATACATAATACCTATATAAGTTCCAAGTAATTCATTTGAGTCATTTTATAATAATTTTAGATATATAAAAAATTTATTGAACTTTTCACCGTCTTTTATCCACCTCCTAAAAGAATTTGAAAATTTACATAAAACATAATTTTACCTCTTCTGTGAGTGGAATTTCGAAATTCCGAGAGACATGGTTAATGTCAAGAAATAAAATTAGTTCAATGAGATGAAAATAATTTTTGGTAAATAATAACTTTTTAATTTTTTACCACGGTTAAAATTAAATAGCATAATTATGGGTAAAAATGATATTATTATTACCCTAACACATGTCATTATTCTATTGGATAAGTGTGATTCGACCAAAAACAACCTTAGAAATAATATATGACCATTTAGGCCCACTTGGGTAAGATTAGGACATTTATTTTTAATTTATTTAAAGAAAGGTTATAATAGTAAAAATCAATGTTTAATAATTAAATAATTTTTAATATAAGGTTATACATAATATAAATTCAACTATAAATATTAATTAGAAAGATAGAAATATTTCCTACATAATAGTATTTTATTTTTAATTTTTATGCATTAAATAATTTAATTTATTTATAACACAATGATGATACAGTAATTATATTATTAATGAAATATTGACTTAATTGATGTTATAAATATCCAAATAAATGTAATTTGAGACTTTTTATAAATTCAAATAAATTAATAGGTTAATATTACATGTTAGTATTTATTTAATTAACTTTTTTATAACTAATAATTCTGTTATGAGTTTCACAGAAATCAACTACCAATTAGTTTCAAAATTGACATAAAATAGTTTTTAAAACAAATATTATATTTTTAATTGTTATTTTATTCCTAGAAATATAAGGTTCAAAAAAATGACATAGATAAGGTTATATATATTAATAATATACAACTTGGGGTTATTTTGTCTTGTTATAGTATTTTTATTAACCATATAGTGTAAGAAAACAAGAAGACACGGTAAAAGTTAAATTAATTAACTTTGAGATAAATTTAAATGATAGGGTTACAATAGTAACCTAAACTTGTCTAAAATCTATTGGATGAGAGGATTTTGACCCATACCAACCTTTTCTTCGAAATAAATCAATTTTGAGCTATTAAAAACTGAATATGACTTTATAATAAAATAATATTTTATGTTTTTCCTAAGGTACCCCTTGCGTTTCTTATAAAACCGCACCTCCTCCCTCTCTTCCTCACACCACATTGAGACTTCAAGTTCGGCCAACCCCTGACAAGATTACCTCTCCACTTCCCTAGAAACATCCTAGAGGTCCTGGTATTCTTCAATGACCATCTTTAGCGCCCTAAAGGGAGGTTTAGAAAAGGCGCTTCAAAGAAGAGGTAATGTCTGTTACCGATTCTTTCCACTTTATTCCTTCTTCTACTTATTCTTATTTAGTTGTTTCATTATGAATTAATAACATCAGTTTCAATCATATACGGATATGTTATTATAAGTATGAAACAACCCTATTTCACCATCTATCCATCCTATAGAAAATGAAATCACCGCGAGTGCGTACGTACGTAATACCATCTCAACGCCGTGCTGTAATCTATTTTCCACCACCACCTTACTTGGATGGGTATAATGGTAAAATAATAACTATATATGATTATTGTAAAGTTATATTGATTATTAAATAGTATACATACACTCCAATACAATTCAACGATCATGGTAATGATATCATCGCTCGTGTGTACGTACGGAATATCGTCTCCACGATGTGAAGCGACTCGTTCTACATGATACTCGTTGCATAATAATTATATAAATGAATTGAATAAAAGAATATGATATATATTACACTAATAACATTCTATAAATTAGTTATCTATAACCTAAAAAGAAGAATAAGAATTTATTCTAAAAAACACGCATAAGAACAAAAAGTAATAAACACCTGAATAATAAGTAACAATGAAATATTACTAATAAGAAGATACCAATATGACCATATATGATATCATAAAAATATTTATGATTCTGGAATAAGTCAATGAAATTATTTAAATCATTATATAGGAATTTCAGACACTTACGAAGCAAATCAGACATAAGGTATGGGAAAATCTCTCAATCTCATTTTTATCTGAGATTGTTTATACTTCAGAATTTACTGGGGAATATTTATCATCCACCTCCATGTTTAATAAATATGTAATATTATTTCCATCCCCATACAATTGTTTAAATCTTATTTTACCCATTTTTGTGTTTTTAGTAAATGATATTAAATAAATCTTTTGTTGTTTTTAGTATTAGAGACTTTTTGACTTTTCCGGCCAAAGTACGAGAAGAATGTTTTTTAACTTATACAGCATGAATCGAATTTTAGAACATTTTTTCCATGAAGAATCTTTTACAGGTTTTCATGTTTATTTTTAATCAATTTCTTTTATTTTAAAATTATATGATATTTTAAGAAAGGAAAAAAATTTGAAGTAGAAAGGATATTTTCTTCAATAATGAAGTTCAAGTGTTTTATCAAAATTATTTTCCATCTAAGATAATATCGAGTTCGGTTTCTATCCTTATTTTTACATTGATCAGATTATGTTATGATGAAATTATTTTTATGATATCCTTTTAACTTATATGGATTATGTTATGATGGCATGATGTTTATGAATCCCATTTTTATGACATGGGTTATGATATGATGTATGATTCTTGATCTTGTGGCACACATAAGAATGGTATCATTATGAGATGGGTGAGACCTATATATCCCTCCAATGCATTGGGTAAAGATTTATATATCGTGAAATAGACATGGATGGAACGACATGTTAAACTGGTTCCGTGAAACTGGACTAAAACAAGGAGTGAACTCGGTTCAGAAATGGACTTTTTCCGCTAAGATAGACTTGGCAATGAGTCTTGAATACTATGAAATGATCCTCTATGATTATGTGTGTATTCCACAAAGTTTCATGTTTTATGTTATGATTATTAGGATTACATTTCACTACTATGATTTATCCCATGTTTCGAAATTGTGATCTCTTTTGCAGGTTAAGATTTACAAAATGATATGTTCTTATGAATATGATCTGATTGATATTTCTTTTGTTTATACTTACTGAGCATTTGAGCTCACCCTTTTGTATGTTTTCTTTTCCCCAGGTTAGGAAGAAGGATATAAAGTAAGATATGCCAAAAGGGACTCTAGATATGATAAAATAAAAGGGAGACAATGTAGAAGATTTATGAACTAGTTGTTTATGCTTCCCAGTTTCTAAAGGCACTATACCTATACGGTCCTTTCCATGTTTTTTTATATGTTTTAATAAGTGTGCTTCAATTATGAAGTAATAATAATGTATGTAAAGTATGGGTCATTGTAGTTGGTATCAGAGGAAAGGTATAGTCAACCTTTGGAAACAAGGAAGTGAAAGCATTAGTAAGAACCCTAAGGATATTTCTAAGCATAGAACACAATCATAGTGTTTTGAAAATGGCCATGAACAACCTATGATAAGACCTTAAGTGTAAAATTTTATTCTTGATTATGTGGTTTTCCTATTATAATTAGTGTTGCTCACACTATTCTTATTGGTTTTAGTCAATGGCTGGAACTCGAAGGAGCCGTGTTTATGCAGAATGCGATGGGCAATGCAATGATTGTCCCCCTGAGCAACCGAACGTTATGGGAGCTGGAATGAAAAATCTTGTAGCCATGATCAGACAACTTTCTCAAGCTATGAATCATGCAAGACTTCCAAACGAGAAAATGAAGTAGTAACATTCTGTTGAATCCTTAATGAGGCAGCATCCACCCTCATTCATTGGGTCTACGGATCCATTAGTTGCTGAACAAGGGATCAATACTACTGAAAAAATATTTTTAGTTCTTCAATGTTCTAAACATGATAAATTCATCTTAGCAGTATATCGTTTGGAGGGTGAAGCTGATCAATGATGGAATCTTATCATGAATATGAGTCAAAGGGATGAAATTGAGTCCATCGAATAGGATGAGTTCCAGAACATATTTTTCAATAAGTACTTCCCTCGTATTCTTCGAACAAATACGGAGAAAGAGTTTCTCGAACTGAAGAAAAAGGATGATGAATCTATTGGTACCTCTGAAGCAAATTTTACAAGACTTGCATGGTACGCTTCTAGGATTATTATCCAACCTGAGAGTAAGATCGATCGATTCTTTAGTGACTTGAAACCATGTCTTCAAAGGGTGATAGCCATAAGGGACTTCAATAGCTACGACGAAATCATTCGATGTGCTCTCAAAGTTGACATGGAGATTGGAGTAACCCATTAGTCATATGGGTTTTATAAGAAGAGGAAAATTGAATTCAAAGGAAAATCTAAAGATCTCACTAAAAAGAAGATGAGTTTTCCCTTATGTGCAACGTGTGGAAAGAAACATGGAGGGAGTTGTCTTGAAGAGACAATTAAATGTTTCAAATGTGGAAAGGAACGTCATCGGGCATTTGAATGCCGCAATAATGGGAAGAAGATGTCTAGTGATGCGAACAAAGAAAAGGCTACACAGAGTGCACCTCCTACCCTTAAATGTTACAAGTGTAAGGAAATGGGGAATTAGGCTAATCAATGCCCTAATACAAGGGTTTTTTATGATGATTGACATCGGCAAACTCTTATGGCTAAAGGAAAAAGAAAGACACCTGCAATATCTATCAGTGATGTGAAGTATGAGAACGAAGTGGTGAAAAGTACACTTAACATCCACTCTAAAGTAGTAAATGTTTTATTTGATTATAGATCCACACACACTTTTATTTATGAATAATTTTCTAAGGGTATCTCTATATTACATCAAAAATTAGATGTTGACTAAGCTGTGACAACCCCTAATGGCACAACAGTCGCATAAAAAGTTTATAATTATTCTCCGATTGAAGTTTGTGGGAAAGTGCTTCCTGAAAATCTTGTGATCCTTCCTATAGTGGAATTTGATGTGATTCTTGGCAAGGATTGGATTTATTTATATGGAGCACATATCAATTTCCAATGAAGAATAGTCACATTTCATATTCCAGATCATTCAATGATTGTCTATCGATGCATGGATGAAAATAACTTTCCAGTGGAAATTTCTTCCATCTTTTGGGTCTTGATTCCAATAAATGAAGGTTATTTATCTCAAATGGTTGGTGAGAAACTCATGATTAAGAATATGCCCATTGTACGGGGGTTTGACGATGTCTTTCTGGAGGAATTTCCAGTTCTTCCACTAAATCGTGATGTTGGGTTTTTAATAGAACTCATACCGGGTGCTTTGCCTATTTCAAAGACACCTTATATAATAGCCCCAATTGAGTTGCAAGAATTGAAGAAGCAACTCCAAGAGAATCTTGATAAAGGATCCATACGCCCTAGTGAGTCACCTTGGGGAGCACCTATTTTGTTTGTTAAGAAGAAATATGGATCAATGAGACTCTATATTGATCATCAAGAACATTACAAGATCACGATCAAGAACAAATATCATCTCCCGCGCATTGATGACTTATTTGACCAACTACAGTGAGCTCAATACTTTTTCAAGATTGATCTTCGTTCAGGGTATCATCAATTAAGGGTCAAAAGGGAGGATATACCAAATATGGCTTTCCGTACAAGGTATGGACACTATGAATTTATAGTGATGCCATTTGGTCTTACTAATTCCCCTGTTATCTTCATGGATCTGATGAATAGAGTCTTTAGAGACTATCTTGATCAGTTTGTGGTAGTCTTTATAGACAATATTATTTTCTATTCAAATATCAAGGAAGAATATAAGGATCACTTGAGAATTGTATTGATGACCCAGAGAAAGGAGAAGCTTTATACCAAATTTACCAAGTGTAAATTTTGGCTTCAATAAGTTGCATTTTTGGGTCACATAATGTCAAAAGAGGGGATGTCTATGGACCCAGCAAAAATAGAGATTATCGAAAGATGGTCAAGACCAACAGTAGTAACAGAGATTCGATGTTTTCTTGGATTGGCTGGATATTATCGATGTTTTGTGAAATATTTTTCACGATTATATAATCCACTCACCAGGTTGACTCGAAAAGGAGTTAAGTTTGTTTGGATGGAGGAATGTGAAGAGAATTTCAAGGAGTTAAAAAGAAGGTTATCCAGTGCACCTGTTCTCACACTGCCTTGCAGTGGAGAATGGTTTGTGATCTATAATGTTTCATCAAAGAAGGGGCTAGGGTGTTTTATCATGAAAAATTATATGGTGATAGATTATGCCTCAGTACAGTTGAAAATCGATGAGCAAAATTACCCAACTCAGGATTTGGAGTTAGATGCGGTAAACTTTTTATTAAATATTTGGAGGCATTATCTTTTTGGTGAAAGGTGTGATATTTATATTGATCATAAAAGATTAAATTATATTTTCACAAAAAAGGAGCAGAATATGTTCCAACGAAGATGGCTGGAGTTGGTTAAGGATTAAAATGCTCAATTCATTACCACACTAGGAAATCAAAAAAGGTGGCAGATGCATTAAGTCGACAAGACCATGCAAGCTTATCCATGATGAGGATAAAAAAAGATCCAATATTTATAGATTTACAAAGTATGGATCTTGGAATTATAATAGAAGGGGAAACATAATATCTTTCTCAAATAAATGTTCAACCATCTATAAATGTGATGATTAAAGAGGCACAGATAGAAGATGTAGAGTTACAAAAGAAGGTGAACAATGTTCCTGAATTCAACCTTGATTGTGATGGGATAATAAAGTTTAGGAATCGGGATTTTCTTCCTACCATACATGAATTAAAGAAGTAGATGTTGGATGAGGCTCATAGTTATTCATTCTCCATTCATCCTAACAGCACGAAGATGTTTTGGGAGTAGAAAGAGTACTTATGGTGGGATGGCATGAAAAGAGATGTTGCTGAATATGTCTCTCGATGATTGGTTTGTCAGCATGTTAAAGATAAGAGACAAAATTCTTAAGGGATGTTACAATAATTACCAATACCAAAATGGAAATGGGAAAACATCACTGTGGACTTTTTCACCGGACATCCTAAAACATCCAAATGCAATAATGCTATTTGGGTCATAGTTGATCGTCTAACAAAGTCGGCACAATTTATTGCTATTTAGGAGGATTTCTCTCTGGATCAGCTTGCAAGGATATATGTAAAGGATGTGGTAAGATTCCATGGAGTACCACTTTCCATTATATCTGATCAGGATTCAAGGATTACCTCGATGTTCTGGTGAAGTCTTAAGCATACTCTGGATACAAAGTTGAGTTTCATCACTGCTTATCATCCTCAGACAGACGGTCATTATGAGAGAACAATTCAAACTCTAGAAGATATGTTGAGAGCTTACTCTATGGATATCAAAGGTGGTTGGGATCAACACCTACCTTTGGTGTAATTTTCTTACAATAATATCTTTCACTCCAGTATTCAGATGGCTCCTTATGAAGATCTCTATGGAAATAAATGCATGACTCCAACTTGATGGGATGAAGTCAGGGAAAGAAAGCTATTAGGACCTGATCTTGTTGATGAGATGGAAGAAAAGGTCCAATATATTCAACAACACATAAGACCAGCTCAGAGTCGACAAAAAAGTTATTCCAACAACCGAATAAAAGACCTAGAGTTTTAGGTAGAAGATAAAGTGCTCTTACGAATATCTCCTTGGAAGAGAGTAATGAGATTTGGAAAGAAGGGAATGTTGAGCCCTAGGTATATCGGTCCTTTAAAAATACTAGATCGTGTTGGGAAGGTAGCTTACCAATTGGCGCTTCCACTGAATCTCTATCATGTTCATGATGTGTTCCATGTATCTCTCCTGAGAAAGTACATACCTGATCCTTCACATGTACTCAGCTCAGAAGTTACACCACTAGAGCAAGATCTTTCTTATTATGAACAATCGATAGAGATTCTGGATCATAGAGAAAATGTACTACAGAACAAGACCACTCGCTTGGTGAAAGTTTTATGGAGGAACCACCAATTAGAATAAGATACATGGGAGCTTGAGGATATGATTAGGGAGAGGTATCCTCATCTGTTTGTTACAAAGTGATGAATTTCGAGGGCCAAATTCATTTTAAGTGGGGTAGAATGTAACACCCCATATTTTTATGGAAATATTTTGTTTTTATGTTATATAAATCATCAAAGGAATATTTCACTACACAAAACACTATATTGGCTTATTTTACACGCAATATCAACCTTCCTCGAAAGATTGCATTGTACGTAATATCGAGTTTCACTAAACAACGATATGCTATTAAAATATTATTAAAACTAGTCGTTACGAATATTAATATCCAATTTTTGAAATTTTTTAAATTTTATTTTTCAAAATGGACTTTATTTTTGAATTCTGAATATCGAAGTTAGCCTAGGGTGAAATTTTTGTATTTTTCTGAAAACATTCAATTTTTGATGAATAGTGAAAACACTGGGTTACTATTTAAAAACCGAGTTTTTATTTAAATAATTAATTATTTTATTTAAATTTATTTTAGTTCATAATTGATACATAATACCTATATTAGTTGAAATTAATTCATTGGAGTCATTTTATAATAAATTTAGATATATAAAAATTTTATTGAACTTTTCACCGTCTTTTACCCACCTCATAAGAGAATTTGCAAATTTACATAAAACATAATTTTACCTCTTCTGTGAGTGGAATTTAGAAAATCAGAGAGAGATGGTTAATATCAAGGACTAAGATGTGGTTCAATGAGATGAAAATAATTTTTGGTGAATAGTAACTTTTTACTTTTTTTACCACTGTTAAAAGTAAATAGGGTCATTAAGTGAAAAAATGATATTATTATTACCCTAAGACATGTCATAATTCTATTGGATAAGTGTAATTCGACCAAAAACAACCATAGGAATAAAATATGAACATTTAGGCCCACTTGGATTAGATTAGGTCATTTATTTTTAATTTATTTAAAGAAGGGTTAAAATAGTTAAAATCAATTTTTAATAACAAACTAATATTTAATATAGGGTTATAGAAAAGATAAATTCGACTATAAATATTCATTAGAAATATAAAAAAATTTCCTACATAATATTATTTTATTTTTAATTTTTAGACATTAAATAATGTAACTTATTTATGAAAAAATGATGATACATTAATTATTTTATTAATAAATTATTGACATACTTGATTTTATAAATACCCAAATAAATGGAATTTGATACTTTTTATAAATTAAAATAATTTAATAAGTTAATATGACATGTTTGTATTTATTTATGTAACATTTTGCGAACTAATCATTCTGATATGATTTTCAAAAAAATCAATTACCAAATAGTGTCAAAATTGACATAAAATAGTTTTTAAAACAAATATTATATTATTAATTGTTATTTTATTCCTAAAAGTATAATTCTTGGCCAAATAATTTATATAAGGGTATATATATTAATAAAAAACAACTTGGGGATTTTTTTGGCTTTTTATAGTAAGTTTATCGACCATATAGTGAGAGAAAACAAGAAGACACGGTAAAAGATAAATTATTTAACTTAGAGTTAAATCTAAATGATAAGGTTTTAATAGTAACCTAAACTTGTCTAAAATATATTTAATGAGAGGATTTCGACCCATACCCCATTAGCTTAGAAATAAATCAATTTGAAGCTATTAAAAACCGAATATGACTTTATAATAAAATAATATTTTCCATTTTTCCTAAGGTGCCCCTCCCCTTCCTTATAAAAGGGCACCTCCTCCCTCTCTTCCTCACGCCACATTGAGCCTTATTGTTCGCCCAACCCCTACCAATTTAACTTCTCTACTTCCCTAGAAACATCCTATAGGTCCTGGTATTCTTCAAAGACCATCTTTAGTGCCCTAAGAGGTGGTTAAGATGAGGCGCTTCAATGAAGAGGTAATGTATGTTACCGATTCTTCCAACTTTATTTCTTCTTCTATGTATTATTCTTTAGTTCTTTCATTATGAAGTAATAACATCAGCATCACTCATATAATGACATGTTATTATATGTCTTAAACAACCCTATTTCACCATCTATCCATCCTACGGAAAACAAAATCACCACGTGTGCGTACGTACCGAATACCGTCTCCACGCCGTGGTGTAATATATTTTCCAACACCACCTTACTTGGATTGGTATAACAGTGTAATGAATAACTATATATGATTATTTTAAATTTATATTGATTCTGAAATAGTATAAATACACTCCAATACAATTCCATGATCATGGGAATGATATAATCGCTCGTGCGTACGTATGGAATACCGTCTCCACAATGTGATGCGACTCGTTCTACATGATCTTCATTGCATAATAATTATATAAATTAATTGAATAAATTAATATGATATATATTACACTAATACCATTCTGTAAATGAGTTATCTATAACCTAAAAAGAAGAATAAGAATTTATTCAACAAAACACGCATAAGAACAAAAAGTAATAAACACCCGAATAACAAGTAGCAATGAAATATTACTAATAAGAAGCTAAGAATATGACCATACATGATATCATAAAAATAATTATGATTCTAGAGTAAGTCAATAACATTATTTAAATCATTATACCAAAGTTTTGGACACTTACGAAGCAAGTCAGACCTAAGGTAAGGGAAAATCTCGCAATCTCATTTTTATATGAGATTGTTTACACTTTAGAATTTACTAGGGAATATTTTTCATCCACATCCAGGTTTCCTCAATATGTAAAATTATTTCCATCCCCCTATAATTTTTTAAATCCTATTTTACCGATTAGTGAGTTTTTATTAAATGATATGAAAGGAATCTTTTTTCATTTTTAGTACGAGGTAATTTTTGACCTATCTGGACAAAGTACGAGAAGAATGTTTTTTAACTTATACAGCCTGAATGGAATTTTAGAACATTATTTACATGATGATTACTTTACAAGTTTTCATGTTTATTTTTAATCAACTTATTTTAGTTTAAAATTTTATGACATTTTAAGAAAGGAAAAAATGTTTCTGAAGTCGAAAGGATACTTTCATCAAGAATGAAGTTCAAGGGTATTATCAAAATTATTTTCAATCTAGATAATATAGGGTTCTGTTTCTATACTTATTTTTACATTGATATGATTATGTTATGATGGAATTATTTTTATGATGTCCTTTTATCTTTTATGGATTATTTTATGATGGCATGATGTTTATGAATCCCATTTTTATTACACGGGTTATGCTATGATGTATGATTTATGATCTTGCGGCACACATAATAATGGTATAATTAAGAGATGGGTGGGACCTATATCTCCCTCCAATACATTGGGTAGAGATTTATATCTCATGAGATAGAAATGGCTAGAACTACAGGTTAAACCGGTTCAGTGAAACAGGACTGAAAAAAGGACTGAACTCAGTTCAGAAATAGACTTTGTCCACTAAGATAGTCTTGGCAATGAGTCTTGGATACTAAGAAATGATTCTCTATGATTATTTGTTTATGCCACCAAGTTTCATGTTTTAAGTTATGATTATTGGGATTACATTTCACTACTATGATTTATCCCATGTTATGAATTTATGATCTCTTTTGTAGGTTAAGATTTCCAAAATGATATGTTCTTATGAATATGATGTGATTGATATTTCATATGTTTATACTTACTAAGATTTTGAGTTCACCCTTTTGTTTTCTTTCTTTTCCCCAGGTCAGGAAGAAGGATATTAAGTAAGATATTCTAAAAGAGACTCTAGATATGATAAAATAAAAGGGAGACAGTGTAGATGATTTATGAACCAATTGTTTATGTTTCCCAGTTTCTAAAGACACTATACCTATACTGTCCTTTCCTGGTTTTGTTATATGTTGTAATAATTGTGCTTCAATTCTGAAGTAATAACAATGTATGTAAAGTATGGGTCGTTATAACCATATTCAATATTCTATCTATCTTATGAATGATAATTTCCCCATGTGTGTGTACATACGACTTACCGTCTCCACGTCGTGGTGTAATTTTTTATTCAACACCATGTTATTTGGATGGATATAATGATGAGTAATATGTATATAAATAATAAAAATAACATGATAATGTCTCTTTAAAATAAATATACCTTCCAATTCCACACCTTTAATGAAATGATATTGTCACTTTTGCATATGTACAGATTACCGTCTCCACGACATGATGATATTCATTTCCACATTCCCCATTCATCGATGATTATAAAAATATATATTACTAACAAGTATGTAATATATGACACAATAATGCTACTGGAAATATATATATATATATATCTGTGTGTATTTATGTACTTACATATATCACATTCACTTACTTCCGTTCAATACGATATGAAAATAGAAACAGTGTTTATGCGTACGTACGGCCTACCGTCTCCATAAATGGTGTTTTCATTTTCATATATCATTATATTATTAATAATTATATAATTAATATATATGATATATAAATAAGGTTTTATTTTTTTAAATTATTTAAATAATGATCTAAATGATACGATCAATAATAACAATTTAAAATACGTACGATAAGGAAAGCGATTATTACCCAAATTTTGTAATTTAATATAGAAATTATTATTAAATGGGTATTATAATGTCATAAATGAATCATGTATGATATCATAAATATTAATATGGTTCTGGTATAATTTAATGACATACTTCGGTGTTTATAAATAAGGTTAAATGAACCCTCGACTAAAATAAAGTACACGGTAATGGTTAATTTCACAATCTCTTTATTATCTAAGGTTGTTTTTACATAAGTATCTACTGGGACAAATTTATTATCCAATTCCATGTTTCAAAAAATAGTTTTCAAAGGGATTATTTTTAATGGAACTTTGTAATGAAACATCATTTTAATTGTTTTAAATATTTATTCTTCTAAGTCATTCTCATTAATGTCAATGTTTTCAAAATGGGGTTTATGGATTTATTTATATGGACATGAATGATTTTTAAATTTTAATTCATTTCAAAAGTTTCCACATTGTATGGGACAATTTGAATAAAAAATGTCTTCAAATATCTTTTTTTTTTAAATTGTGTTAAATTTAAATGTATTTATGAAAATGGGATATTTCTCACAAAGAGTTTTATAAATCATTTTCATCTATATCAATATCCATTGATGGATTTTAAATTTGTTTGAATATTATTTATTATGATACAAATTCTCCATATAGAATTGAAGGTTTTGTGATATTTTTGATTGTGGATGTGTTATTTCTATACAATTCATGTTTTATGGATAAATTATTGACATTTGGAATGATATTTTTAATAAGAATGTTTTTGTTATGTGTAATCCTTTTCATAGGAGGAATGCAATTGAAATAGTAAGTGACAGGTGGAGCCCGCTATAGATCCTTGATGCATCAGTAGGTCTAATGAGAAAACTAGTGTCTTGGCACAAATCCTTGAAATTTTTTTTGTAGTCATGGAACAAGGCCTTGACTATGTGGTTATGATGTCTGGCATTATGCATTCCATAATTATGAATTTTTTTACTGATATTTCATGTTATTATTCGACAATTAAGAATATCTATATGAATAAGTAAATGGAATGATTTCAATTTATATTTTCCATGTTATTCTGAAGATTAGTTTTAAAAGGATTTTGGTTTAGTATTATACATCGCCTTAAATGTTTATGCTTATTTATGAAAGATTCTGCTATATTGTTATCCTTACTGAGCATCTGAGCTCACCCCTTTTTATGATTTATTTTTCTCAGGATTCCAAGATGTTTATTGTGATTGAGATTCTAGGTTAAACTAAGCGAAAAATGGCATTCATAAAGAATTATTTATGTTGTGTTGTAAGTTATAATGTGTAATGAAACAATCATGTATTTAATCTATTTTCCAAGACTGCTAAACAGATCGGACCTTTGGGCCTTGATTCCTTGTAATCATGCGAATGTATTAAAATAGTTCACTGACTCTGAGTAACTAGGGTCGGGGAGTTACATTTGGGTAGGTTTTGATTTTTTTATAAATTAAAATTTTCGAGAGTTCTCTAAAGTTCCCCTCTACTCTCTTATAAAAGGGACCTTCCTCCCTCTCCTATTCACTCCATTTTAATCCTTTGATCTCAGCCAACCAATTAACATTTCCCTTATAAGCTTCTCTATTTACATTAAATATGTTTTGGTGTTTTCCATAGACCAAATCTAGTGTCCTAAGTGGATGTTTAAAGGAGGCAAGTCGAGGAGGAGGTAATCACTTCTACTGATTCTTTCAAAATTATTTCTTCTTCTACATCCTCTTCATTAGATGTTTAATTATAATGTAATAACATCAGTATCAGTCATATATTGATATTTATTATAAATATAAAACAACCATTTTTTTCTTTCTATCCATCCTTTAAAAAACAAAATCACCGCGCGTACGTACGTACAGATTACCATCTCCATGCTGTTGGGTAATTTTTTTTCACCACCACCTTACAAGGATGGGTATAATGGTTTAAATAATAATTATATATAATTATTATAGCATGATAATAATTCTGAGATATTCAAAACCATCCACATAAATACATTTAAACAACTATGTGAACGTTATCATCTCTCATGCGTACGTACAACCTACCATATCTATGACATGATGAGATTCATTCTCCATTTTAACCATTCAAGAATGATTATAAAGTATATATAATAAATAATCATTAAATATGTGACATAATAGTTCTACTGGATTTATATCCATATATTCCATTTACTTACTTCTATTCAATTTAATAAGAAAAAAAACAATGTTCATGCGTATGTACATCCTACCGTATCCAAGAATGGTGTATTCCATTTTTAGATTACTGTAGAAGTACTATAGCAGGCATTGTTCAATACTGTAGCAGCCAAAATAATTCATCCATCTGGGCCATTGGGCCACCGGTTTGGTCCTCAGGTCCTGCATGGATTTCGGGCCAACCAAGGCCTTCGGGACAATTGATTCTCAAGGCCATCGGGCCACCATAAGGCCTTAGGGCCACCCCAAGGCCTTCGGGGTGACATGAATGCAGGCCCCATACACAGTACAAAAAAGGATCAGCCCCGGAAGAGGATTAAGAGCAGGTGCACTCACCAGGGAAGAGCCAAATGGATTGTCAGAATGAGAGGGTATGGTTATGCCATCGGTACCATCGTGTGCTTGCACGGGAAGCCTAGCCAAACGTTCATGAAAAGGTGGAGAGCAACTATCAGGATGCATATGCTGGGGAGGGGTAGTTCCTTGTAAATAGTCTGGTTGAATTCCCTAAGACCTTCAGGACATGTAATCTCATAAGCCTACGGGCCATGTAATCTATGATCCTACGGGCCTTGTAAGGGTTCCCCCTCATCCCTTCAATGGGGGGTTATCAAAAATCAGTAAAATTGAAGGCCTTTGGGCCATTCAGGCATTAATATAAAGATTATTACCCAAAAACATTTAATTAACATGGAATTGACAAATGAATGGGTAATATAAAGTCATAAGTGAATCATATATGATATAATAAATATTATTATGGTTTTGTTACATGTTAATATTTTTTTTAAACCCACAATATGGGAGGTTGGGACACATATGGGAGAAATTGGACATAAGGTAAGAGATAATTTGGCATCCTAATTTTTGTCCGAGATTTCTTATACATAAGTTTTAATTTGGGTTATATTTTTCATCCATGTCCATATTTTCTAAAAAAGTTTTCACAAATTTTGTAAGATTATCTTATGTATATTTGATGTCATTTTACCCCTTTTTTACAATTAATATGATGTATAGAAGGAGTATTTATTTTGTTTACCATACGATGTACCTTTTGACTTTTTCAGTAGAAGTACGAGGATAATGTTTTTTTAACATATATGACATAAACATATTTTTACATATTTATAATGCCTTATTTCAATAAAGAATCCTATAAAAAATTTCAATTTTATTTTCAAATACTTTATTTTCTTTTAAAATTGTGTGTCATTTTGAGAAAAAGAAAATGTTTTTGAAGAATAAAGATATTTTCCTCAGGAATTAAGTAAAATTGTTCAATCAAAATTATTTTTAATCTCAAATTATGTAAGGTTTTGTCCCTATCCCTACTATTATTTTGAATTTATTTTGTTATGATGGAATTATTTTTATGATGTCCATTTATCTTATATGAATTATGTTATGATGAAATGATGTTTAAGAATCTTGTTTTATTTTATGGGTTATGTAATGATGAATGATTTATGTCTCTGTATCACTTTTATGAATGATTTATTTATGAGATTGGTGGGACCTATATCTCCCCCCAATGGATTGGGTAAATATATATATCTCATGATATATAAATGAATGGAACGACAGGTAAATTAGGTTCATTAATATATGGCAGGTATGACCAGTAAACGTGATTTAGTAATGGAATTCTTCCACAGTGATGGTCTTGGATTAAATTTCTTGGATGATATGAAAATAATATTATGTGATTACTAGTTTTACACAATTACATTTTTTATGACAATGTTATTCTATCATGGTTAATGTTTTTTATGATTTATGCCTTACGTACTGCCAAGATTTTTGTCATTGCTCAAGATTTTGATGTTTAAACATTATGTTCATGTTTTTACATTCAAATGTTTAGGGATTGTTTTATGTTCTCAATGTTTAGCCTTACTGATCATTTGATCTCACTAATTTTATGTTTTATTTTCCTCGGGATATAAATAAATGTTTTATGTATGAAAACAAAAGGGGGAGATCTTTTTGGGAGATGTTGAAGATCTTTCTCCATGATTAGAATATTGTGTTTGGAGTTTCCAAAGACACTAAACTGATACGGTATTTTGGAATCTATTTTTTTCATGTATTAAGTATTCTGCAAATGTAATTTATAGTCCATTTACATCAAGCTATGATCGCTATAGTTTGTATCAGAGTGAAGGATTAGCAAACCTTCAGAAACTATGATGAAAAAACTTTAGTGATATCCCTAGAGATATTTATAAGAAATTTATAGGTATTTCCCTAAGGTTAAGTATAACTTTATTATACATTTCTTGAGATAAAATAAAGATTATGAATAACCAACGATTGGAACATCAATGTTAGATATTTAAATTACTCCTCCTTTATTATGTTGTTTTCGTAGTATGTTTTTTTGCCTCTCAAACTATTCTTTTTGGGTTTTATACAAGTGATGGAACCCAGAGAAATGAGGATAATGGTAGATGTGATGGGAAATGAAATTAGAGTCCTCATGAACAACCAAATGTTTTGGGATATTGAATAACTAGTATTGTTTCTAGGTCCACAAAACATTCTAGGCTCCCAAATGTACAATAGTTGGAAGACCATTCTCTTGAATGATTTTTTCAACCTTATTTTAGTGGAATTAATGATCCACTGGTTGCAAAGAAATGGATTTGTACTATTGAAAATATAGTTTTCATTCTCCATTGGTCATAATGTGAAATGATTATGTTTTGAATTTATTTCAGGGAAGGTAAAGAGAATATGTGGTGTAACATTATCAAGAATTCGAGGACACATGATAAAATTTACATCATAGATTGAGATGAGTTGAAGAACTTATTTTTCAGTATGTATATTCATTTTATTCTTTTGAAAAAAGGAAGATTTCAGTTTCTCATCTATATCATGGTTATGATAAGAAAAAAAAGATTGAATTCAAATTAAACATTAAAAATTATAGAGAAAAAAAGATTAGAGTTAATTTATGCTCATAGTGTGGAAGGACAAATCGAGGAAATTTTATTAAGGGGACTGATAAATGTTTTAAGTTTGGGAATGAAGGTTGTTAAGAATTTCACTACCCATGTAATGGGAATAAACAAAAATCTACAAAGAGTGCACCTCCTACAAATCAGGGATTCAAGTGCAAGGAAATGGGGAATTATGCTAAACTATTTCCAAATATGATGTTTATAAATGATTATCGATTCCAACAACCTTTTAAGGCCAATGAAAATGTAAAATCACATACAATAACTATTGGAGATGTTGAGTATGCCTATAAAGTGGTGGAAGGATTATGCATTTATGTAATGGGATTCCAAAAATAGTGTTGTTGGATATCTATTATAGTATAATTGAATTTTGAAATATCTATGTATTGGTCCATTGTTATTTTCCATAAGTATATGGTACCAGTAACCATGAAAGGTGATTAAAATGTTTTTGGAAATATGGTATAAAGAGAAAATGAGTTGTTTTTTAGTATTAATGACCTCATGAATGATACAAGGAAAAAGTGATGTCATGGATTGATTTTATTGAAGTTTTAGGATTTTGGTATATTGAAAGAGCTAGCTTTTGAAATCATTTATATTTTCATTATGGTTATATGATAATTCATGTTTCAAGAGAATACATGATTAAGGTATTCACATGTTTAGAATCTGACAACAATGAACTGCATTATAAGATATGGCAGAGAATTGTTATGTCGATTAAGTACACCTCCTTCTAGAGTATTATATTTTTTATTAGAAGGATTGTAATGTTATCCATTTATGGATAGTATATGTTATTTTTCGTTTTATGCTTGTTATATAAATGGATTATCTCATTATATGTGGACTTATTCTTATATGATAAACTGTTCTATCCTTTTTAGAGAAAAATGGAATGTCCTATCATTTTATTTTGTGATATGACAACACTTCACGAATGAAATAGTCAATATAATTTCCTTATGAGATGAATTAGAAATTGTTCATGGAACGACCAATAGTGAAATTTTACTAAAATCAAGTAAGTATTTACTCTCATGAAAAAATATTCAATTTTAGGAAATATATCATGAAACAAAAAATGTTATCTTAGTATATTCTTATCATATGAATCATATGGTCCATTAAATCATCATTGATATATGGACTTATGGTAGTTAACTTTATTCAAAACTTATTTCTTATCACTATCCATCAGAACATGATGGTTAGATTTCTCTTCCATATCGATGTTTTTACTTTCCACTTATGTTCTTTTATGTGGAAACCCAATAATTAGTTATTTTGGGTAACCATTATATTTCTAAATTTCCTATTTAAAATTTTGTTTTACTATTACTTTTTATGATGTGGGTTTCCATGAAAGAAATATTCATGTAGAATACCATTTATAACCCCAATGAATTTCGATGGAGAAATTCATTTTAAGGGGGGTAGAATACAACGCCCCCATATTTTATGAGATATATTCATTTTAATTTCATTAATTTTATGTGTTTTCAGATACAACATGATTATCATGCACTATATGAAACACCTTATTAGCTTGTAGTTTACGCAATAATATTCTTGGCATATGTTGCACACAATTCCAAGTTCTTTTGATAGAATTAATTTTACGCAACACTGATTATAGATTTTTTTCAATGTATAAATGAAATAATTTTTGATTTTTTTATATGAAACACTAATGGAAGCTTAGACTACACATAACAATGACTTGTATTTCGTTACATGCAAGACCGACCTTACTCGATAGATTGCATTGTACGCGATACCGAGTTTCACTAAATGATGATATATTAATGAAATATTATTATTTAATGGGATATTAACTAGAAAATATGAATAGTACTAAACAATTTTGAATTTTATAACATTATAATTCATCTTAAAAATTTTTATAGAACACGGTATGAGAACAAAAACAAATTTTTAGATAAAATATATATTTTTCAAAAAATGCAATTTTTCTTCCTTTTGATGGTGCTTTTATTTTAAATATAGTTTCCACAAATTTAGATATTCAATTTGAAAAAAAACTTCTTATTTGTAATCAGGATATAAAAAGTTACCTTGGATAATTTTTTTTCTATTTTTCTAATAACTTTCTTATTTTGATTAATAGTAAAAATACTCATCATTTTAATTAAAAACTACTTTTTCCATAAATTTAGATTATATGTTTAAAATATATTATTTAATGTTTTTAAAGAATAAATATAATATATTGTTATATTTTAAGACATTTTATGTCATTTTTATTAATTTTAAATTGAATATATATGTAACAACATTTCAATCTTTCATAATGTTTTAAACAAAAACAATTTTTCTGAACAATGAGATTAATTTTAAATTAATTGATGCTACTAATGTGATTAGAATTTTCAAAAATGGATTCAATATTTGAAATAAGTAGGTCCAAATTATATTAATGGGATACGTTTATTTTTTGGGCATTATAAACAGTAACATTGGTAAATATTTTTATTACCATATTTAAAGGTAAATCACGTAATTAATAGTAACAATAATATTATAAAAGTACCCTAACACATGAAATAATTATATTTGATGAATAAATTTCGACCCACAAAACCTAAGGGTGGGAATAGATTCATTTAAAAGACTTTTGTCTATGAAAATGTTGTAATTATTATTAACACAAAAGAAAGTGACAACATGTTTTCTCTTATATCTTATAAGTGTAATCATTTTCATTTAGTGATACAATTCATAAATCCTAGAAATTAAATAGTCACTATAAATCTAATTAGGATTTATATATCAGTTAAATTTATTTTAAATTTTTAGAGATTACTTAATTATTATTAATGATGACACAATAGAGACGTAAAAACTATTTTATTAATAGAAATATCAAATAAATGGTTTTAAAAATATTAAAAGAAATATCATGTGTACTAAATAAAGTTAACCAAGTATTTTATATGTTACTAAGAAATTTTAGGAGTATATTAAATATTTTTTTTCAATTTATATTTGGTGATGATTTTATTTAAAGACAAATAAATGAATAATATCAAAATTGACACTATTGATATTTTTAAAAATAACACTTTATTTAATTATTTAAAAATCATAAAAATATTTAAAAAATACAAAGTGATAATTATATGGTATATAATTAAATAAGGTATCCATTTATGGTCAATTAACACCATATATGTAAATAAATATTACCATTAAATATTTAGAATGTTATTACCAAAATTAATATTTAATAGAATAACTAAGTGCCGATTAAAACGATAAGGTTTATATTGAAAAATAAGTTGTCTAAAATTTATTTTTTTGATGGTATAACAACCATATCTCATCCCATATTTGAATTTTGGTCCCTTTAGATGTTTTTGGGTAGGGTTTTATTTTATTATAAATTAATATATATGAGAGTTTCCCAATGCGACCCTCTCCTCTCTAAAAAAAGGAAACCTCCTTCCTATCCTCTTCACTCTATTTTAAGCCTTCAAGAATATAAAAACGCTGATAATATCACTTATAAACTTCACTATTTACCTTCTATAGGTTTTGGTCTTCTCAAAAGACCAACTCTGGTTCCCTATGTGGAAATTTAAAGGAGGCATGCTGAGGAAGAGGTAATCACTTCTACCGATTCTTTTAAAATTAGTTATTCTTCTACTTCCTCTTATACCATACGTTAATTGTAATGTAATAACTTAATTATTAGTAATATAAATATATTATATTATAAATATTAAACAACCCTATTTAACTTTAAATCCATCCTACAAAAAACTAAATCATCCGGCGTGTGTAAGTACGAATTACCATCTCTATATCATGGTGTAATATGTTTTTCACCACCACCTTACCTATATGGGTATAATGGTGGAAATAATAACTATATATGGTTATTATAACATTATAAAAATTATGATATATTATACACCATCCACTTCAATACCTTTCATCCACTATTAGAATGATATTACCGCACGTGCGTACGTACGACATACCGTCTCCAAGACGTGATGTGATTCATTCTCCATGGTAATCATTCAAGAATGATTATAAATTATATATAAAAAATAATCTTTAAATATATGAAATAATAATTCTACTATATATATATACATACCATTTACTTACTTCCATTTATTTTAATACGGAAACGAAAACAATGCTCTTGCGTTCGTACGTCCTACTGTCTCTATAAACGGTGTATTCCATTCCATTTATTGATCTATTATATATATTTATATAAAAATTATATATGATATATAATTATTTATTTTCATTATGGAAGTAATTACATCGTAATATATGTAATAATATCCTGAATTACAAGTCCAAACACATACGATAAATAAAACGATTATTACCCAGAAATGTTACTTTAACCTGGAATTGTATAATGAACGGGTAGGATAAAATCGAATGTGAATCATATATGATTACATTAATATTATTATGGTTCATTTAATAGTTAATAATATGTTTAAACCCACTATACAGGATTTTTAGACACATATAGAAGAAATCGGACCTAAGGTAGGGGATAATTTTGTTATCTCATTAATATCTGCGATTACTTATACGTAAGTATTTACTGGGGTTATTTTGGTCATCCATGTCCATGTTTTCTAAAAATGGTTTCATAAATTGATTATCATCATTATATGTATATATAATATCATTTTTACTCCTTTTTTACTTTTACTATATTGTATAGAATGAATATTTCTTTTGTTTACCGTAAGATGTACTTTTTGACTTTTTCGGAAAAAGTATGAGGAGAATGTTTTTTTAACATATATAGCATGCACAATTTGTTTTCATATTAATAACTCCTTATTTCAATGATACATACTCTATAATAATTCATGAATATTTTCAAATAATCTCTTTTTTTAGATTGTGTGTCACATTGTGAAAAGAATACATTTTTTAAGAAGAAATGACATTTTCCACATGAATTAAGTTCATGTGTTTTATAAAAATTATTTTAAATCTAATATTACATAGGGTTATGTATCTATCCCTATTGTTAATTTCATTTTTTTTTGATGGAATTATGATTTCCATTTATCTTATACGGATACTGTTATGATGAAATGAAGTTTAAGAATCCCAATTTTTCATGGGTTATGCTATGATGAATGATTTATGTTTTTGTGGAACATGTATAAATGATTTAATTATGAGATGGGTGGGACCTATATATCCCTACAATCCATTGGGTAATAATTTATATCTCATTATATAGACATGACTGGAATGTCTGGTAAATCCGGTTTTGCAATAAATTGCTGGAATGACATGTAATCTCGATTCAGTAATGGACTTTGTCCACTATGATGGTCTTGAAAAAAATGTCTTATCTACCATGGTAATCATATTATGTGCTTATTAGTATTCAACAAATACTTGTTTTATGACAATTAAATTCTATCATTGTAAATGTTCTTTTATGATCTATGCCTTACGTACTGTCGAGATTTATGTCATTGCTCAAGAATTAGATGTTTAAACATTATGTTCATGAGTTTATGTTCAAATGTTTATGGATTTTTTTATGTTCTCCATGTTTAAATTTACTGAGAATTTAAGATCACCATTTTTATGTTTTATTTTCCCTAGGATATAAAGAATGGATTTAGGTCGGTAAACAAAATGGGATGATCTTTATGAGAGATGTTGAAGATCTTTCACTATAATAAGAAGATTATGTTCCGAGCTTCCAAACAAACTAAACTTATACAATCTTTGGGAATTTATTTTTTCATGTATTATGTATTCCGAAAATGTAATGCAATGTACATTTATGTCAAGATAGGGTCTCTAAATCCAAGATACTAGTTTGTCTCATGAGACCTTCCAATGCATCAAGTGGCTATAGCAGGCCCCACCCATAACTTAATATGTCCAATGCATTCCTCGCATGAAAAGGGTGGAACATTACATAAATATTCATATTTAACTAGTGTACTAAAAGTTAATACTTTAACCACAAACTGTTAATGACATAAAAATAAAACATTAATAATCAATGTTATCATAAAACTATCAATACTATATGGAGTATTGTATCAAAATAAATTCACTTCAATTAAACATAAAATCCAACAAAAGATATTCACACAGATGACATAGATCGGAAAACTATTTGAGAGAAATATGTCTTTCTACATTTAGATAATTTAAAATTTTCATAATTATAAAAGAAAAAATTTGTTTTGAAAATATTTTTATAAGCTTTTAAGGGAAGCATTGAAGGTGTTTTATTGGAGGAATATAGCTTCACCCACTGTACGAGTTAAAAAAAACATTATTTCATTAATTTGTTGAAATGGACATAAAGTACCCTGTTTAGAATACAATGGAACGATTACATTCAAAACATTTTATAAAAATTAAGAAAATGGTATAAATTAATTAAACCAATGGTATATAAAATAGAATAATTGTTTTGAATTACATTTTTAAGAGACATGGATGTGGATGACAAAGAAGTCCCAGTAGATAGTTACATGTAAACAACATCGATTAATAAAACGATTGTAAATATAACCCTTACTCTTTACTTTTCCTTAGTCTAGTGTATTTTAAAATCCTATATAATGTTTACTTAGTTGTTATTAAATTATAAAATAACCACATACATCAATATGATATCATATATGATCCTAAAATATTTCGTTATTAATAATATTTTAGTATTATCATTGTTTCATTTGTTAACTAATTCACATTTTTATATTTTTTGCTACATAAGTAATGTTTGTAATGGATATGACTTGTTTTATTCAAATACATAATGATATTATGTTCTTAACCTTTTTTAAATCATCCAATGAAAATTATTCTTGAATAGTTATGATGGGGAACAAAATCACATTATGTCATGGAGGCAGAAAACTGTGCGTACGCATGAGAAACAATTTCATTATATTGATAAATAAATCCAATTAATTATATGGTATATTATATATAAAGAGTAATTAAGAGGTTATAATTATTACTTACATCATTTGTACTCATTATTATACCCATACAAATAATGAAGTTTTGAATAACAAAGTACACCGCGACATGGAGATGGTAAGCCGTACAAACTCGCGTATGGTGAATTTTCATTCATAGGATAAATAGATTAATAAATATGGTTATACCATATTTATAATAAAATAAAAGTGTGTATAAGGTACTATAGTTAATATTTAAGTATGGAATCAAAAAAATAGATGAAGGGGAAAAAGAAAATATCTTTGAAAGAGGTGGAAAAATAATTATCTCTTCATCGGGTGCTTTATTTTGATTTTTACAAATTGGATACATAGGTTGGATTTATAATCAAAGTAATTAATCTATGATGATGTGATGGTAGTTGGAGGATATTTGGTAAGGGTTTGGCCGAGCCAAATGTATTTGGAGGTGTGATTTTAAGAGAAGGGGAAGTACCCTTTTATAAGAGAAGTGAGGGGCACTTTAAGAAAAGCATGAAATATTAATTTATTATAAATTTATGTTCCATATTTAATAGCTAAAAATGGATTTATTTCTAGTATAAGGTGTTTATGGGTCGAAATAATATAAAAAACATAGGTTTTATACAATTTTATGCCACCATATTAAACTTATCTGTTAGATTTAACACTTACTTAAATTGTTTAACCCATACCATGTCTTCTTGTATTTGTTTACTACATGGTTAATATTGTTACTATAAAATGTCATGAAAACCCCATGTGGTTCATTAATGATATATGTAACATTATATAAGTCATTTTTCATAATAATAGATTTTTAGGACAATTATATAATTTAATAAAAGAGTATTTGTTTTAAAAACTCATTTATGCAAATTTTGACAGTATTTAGTATTTTGTTTTTGTTTAAGTCATCAAAACTTGATTAATTAGAATCAAATATATTTAATCAAGAAAAACAAGTCATATTCACCTAAAAAATTCATTGATGACATCAAACGTTAAAATGTAAATTTATTTTAATATTTATAATACCAATTATTTTAATCTTTCGTTAATAAGGTTATTATTGCCTCATTATTGTGTCATATATATATTTAATTACTTAATGTCTAAAAATGATAAATAAAATTCCATGATGTAGGAAATATTTTTATATTTTCAATTAATATTTATAGTTGAATTTATCTTATGTATAATCCTATATGAAAAATATTTTAGTTATTACAATGTGAATTTAACACTTTTAACTATTCTTTAAATAAAATATAATAAATGTCTAATCTACCCCAACTGGATAGAAAAGGATCATATTTTTTTTTCAAAGGTTTATTTTGGTCAAAAAAAAACTTATCCAATAGAATTAGGAATTGTGTTAGGGTAATTTTATATTTTTATAATATTATGTTTACCTTTAATTACCTTATTTACTTTTAACCGTGGTAAATAAAATTAAAAAGTTACTATTCACATAAATTATTTTCATCCAATTGAAACAAATTCTACTTACTGATGACAATTGTTTCTGTCATATTTTTTAAAATCAATTTACCAAATCTGTAAAATTATGTTTTAAGCAAATTTATAAATGTCCCCAGAAGGTGGGTAAAAGACGTCAAAATGTTCAATAATGTTTTATATGTCTAATATTAGATATAAAATGACCAAAATGAATTAAATTGGACTAATATAGGTATTATTTTTCCATTTTAATTTAAAATAAATTAAAATTTAAAATAATTATTTAAATAAAAAGTTAGTTTGAAACAATAACGTAGTGTTTTTCAATATTCATAAAAATTGAATGTTTTCAGAAAAATATGAAATGTTCACCCTAATATAATTTTTAAATTTTAAATTCATAAAAGGAGTCTATTTTGAAAAATATAATTTATAAAATTTCAAAAAGTCGGTATTGATATTCATAACTACTTTTTTTAAATAGCTAGTTTGATTGGTCGTAGTGTGCTAGAACACAGAGCTATGTACAACGCAAGATATTGTATTATTCAAAGGGAAACGTGCCATAGAAGCATTGTGTGTTATATTATTACTTCCATAGAATAATTGCATCCTTGAAATTTCTAGAATATTATTGCATAAAAATATTTGGGTGGTTCATCATAAGTTCCCCAGATTCTCACATTGCCTCTTCCATTTTATGGTTTTTTCAAAGAACTTTTACCAAATGAGTCATCTTGTTTTTCAACACATGTTCTCTGGTTTCAAGAATTCTGATAGGTTCATCACAATAAGAAAGATCAGATTCCAGTTCTCTTTCATCACATGTGAGTACATGCATTGGGCCAGACATGTATTTTCTCAACACTCATATGTGGAACACATCGTGAACTTTGGAGAGATTTGGCAGCATTGACAAATGGTATGTTACGACTCCAATTCATTCTAGAATTTTGAAAGGTCCGATGTACATGGGACTTAATTTACCCTTCTTACAGAATTTTATAACACACTTCCATGTATATTGTTTCAAGAAAACATTATCCCCCACATGTAATTAAAAATACTTTATTCAGTTATTGGCATAGTTCTTTTGCCTACTTGGATCTGCATTGATGTGGGTTTGGATAATATTCACCTTTTCCATTGTTTCCTCAACACGTTCTAGACGTACAAGTTTTCTTTCACCAAAATCATCCCAACATGATGGTGTGTGACAACTCTTTCTATATAATTCTTCATATGGAGCCATATGAATACATGGATGTAAGCTATTATTATAGGTAAATTATACCATAGTTAAATACTAATCCCACATACCTTGAAAGTAATGTGACCAAGTTCTCCTCATGACTTCTATGATTTGAATAGCCCCTTCTGATCATCTATTAATTTGAGGGTGGAAGTTAGTTCTCAAATGATGTTCAGTAACAAGGGATTTTAGATAACTTTTATAGAATCTTGATGTAAAACGGGGCTTAGAAAGGGATTTATAATAATATAGAATCCCTACTACACCTCAGGCCTTAGAAAGGAATCCAACATATCTTTCTTGAATAGAAATCATATTCCTCATAGTTCAAAATTTAATATGTCTTAGTGAGTTTAATGGACAAGGTTATGATATCCTGAGATCTCATTGTAACATGATTTACAAGTGGGAGGGTTTATGCATGGAATTATTGAGACATCAGGGATGTCTTACACACATTTCTTGGCTGTTTTTCTGACATGTTTCAGAATGTATTGAAATTTCCTGGTCATCTGACAGAAACATATGGGTATGTATGGAAATTTCATAGTTTTCTTGTTAACATATATAAGGATGTACAACAAACATATATGAGGTGTCTTCTATATGATCCAAATAAATTTTATGTGACCACTGCATTAAGAGGATGACATATCTAAGGTACTTCACAAGTTTTATGTAGACATATTGATGGGATGTCTCATGGCCTAACTGACAAAGATGGGGATCCATCATGTGATCAATGCAGACATGTCCATGGGTTTACTGTGATTAGGGGTGACATATCAAAGTGATGAAAAATGATTTGGATAATGTTTTTGGGGGCATCACAAGTCATGAAGAATATATCTAGAGGATATCATGTTACTTGGATAATTTATCTCATGTAATTCGCATAACATGGAGGACATTACTGGGTGCTAAAACATTATCCAGTGGACATGTATGATTGTTTTAGCATGATAAGGATAGTTCATGGAAATAAAATGATACCATTTCATAAAAATTAGTGTTTCTTACTTCAATTAATGTCATCATATTTCTTTATAGATTGTATCTCATAAATGAATGAATGGTTGTCAGGAATTTTCTAGTTAAGACCTCATTTTTCCACGTCATCATATGGATAATACTTTATATAATCTATCCAGTGCATGAGAAATCCTTTTATAGATTAATATTTTTATTACACAAAGTGTATATACATTTCATATAATCACTTACATCATTCATTTGGTTTACATAGTGAAAGACAATTTCTATTTCATGGATTTATACCTTAAAAATTCCACTGTCACCTGTATAGTCAATTGAGTGTGTGTTTTTATGAGGTTGATGAATTTATAAGCCTCATCCCCCAATTTCTATGAAACCGTTGACATAATGTATATCTTGTATATGGTCTTGATTCAGTGCAACATTATGTGTTTTATGTGAACCTGCTGTAGGTCATCCATGGTGTCATCATTATGTCGCGTGGTAAAAAAAACCACGATATCACTCCATCATCACCATATTTATCAGAACCATATCTATTAAAAGGGATTTCATATAATAAAATCAACATTTAAAAACATTGAAAGATAATGCTAACAATTTACTGAGTATTATTGAGATCTTGGTTCCCATCGAAGAGGATTTTATATTATTTGGGGAGACTTGTTCGGGGTCTTTATGAGATTATATTGTCTTATCAGAGGAAATTCACATTAAAAAAATAACCATCCTAAAAAAAAGGTACCAATTTTTCTATAATTTATCTCATAAGTCATATCGAACTCACTGAATAGTGGTCTGTCTTGGTATTTCATGATCAAATGGACATGTATGAGATTCATCAAATGAAGAAGGTGAAATTTCTAAGAGCCTTTTCATGTTGAGGTCTACATTTTTATAGGGTCTTTGAATGATCAATTAATTGATCATGTTGATCATATCCACCCTTTACTTAAAAATTTAGAATAACATCCTTTAACACGAGGCTTCCCCATTTTCTAGATTTTTGTCTTATATATTCCATGACCATTTACCATTTACCATTAGTTATCTACCAGGGTGTCTCATGATCAATAATTGATAGAAAGATTACACGATATGATTTTTATTTATGTTTTATCCACTTGACATTAGTACATTACTTGATAAAATTTGGTATCTCACGATGGAGTGGGAGAATTATCATGGGCAGAGTGTCCTATTGTCAGTGTAACTGGACGAGATTCGTATGATCGAATGGAAATGTACGAGGGTATTTAAATGATGAATGTGACGTGACCGTAGGTTTTTTAGAGGCATGGATAACATTCCTAAATGGATCAGACATGAAAATTGAACTGATTACATGATTCAAATAATCCCTTCACATGAAATTCAGTGTAACTTCTATCATATTGTGAATCTTCACTTTTTATATTTTATTTCATAAGGGGATTTCGGTGATTTTTCAGTGTCTTTTATTTGAAATGTCGCATGACATGAGGATCTCATGAATCAAACTTTGTATGATCATTACAGATTGTCATCGGGGATTCATATTATCATGAATAGAAAACCTGAAGTTCATGAGTCATTCACAAGACATTCAAATGGTCATACGATCATGTGTCTTCTCAGGTGTCACATGATCTTCCCAACTGAGATACCTAGTCTATATATATCATGGAAACACTCTCCTATTACAGATAAAATAATAAATACAAATTGTGAATTTATTCAACTATAATATTATTGATTCACATTTGGTGAGCTTCAACAAGGCTTGATGAGTTAATTTAAAATCATTACACTTAATCATGTAAATTTTTTAGATAAATTATGTGTTTAAGAATTAAAATTATATATAATGTAAAATTATTGTGGATAATGATTTTAATGGTCTATAATTATTTATTATAAAAATGTAAATTTTATGACGATTTCAAGGTAATAAAAAAACATAATCTCCCATGAAAATACATGATTCAATGAAAAGACCAAAACAATGTTTTTATATTCATGTAACATTTTTTTTGTTCTTAAAATGATTCCCTTGGGTTTTTATGTTAAAAAAAATTGTAAAATGTATAATTTTATTCCATAAATTGATATTTTACTCCATAAAATGTTTTATAATATTTTAGGTCATTTTTATAAAACTGTAATGTTATAAAAATTACATGTTTCTTAAAGGCATAATTTTGGAGTACAAAAATAAATTTTTAGAAAAAGATAAAATATTCATACAAAGATAATTTTGATATGATGAATTAAAAATTGGAATTATTTTGTTCAATTTAAAATTGTAAAATTGTAATTTTAAATAAATTCTCAAATAAAGGATCATTAGTGGGAATATTTGTGTAGTAGTTCATGATATATTATTTACCTACTATAGCAGTGTCCTGGGTACTGCACGGGTATATGGCACCCTTCCATGGATTCTATTTTAGTAGACTATTATTCAATATAATTTATGATTTATATAGGTATCGCTTCCTGGGAAAGATCATGTCTATTGGGAGTGGGAGAGACATGATGAAGTGGACCCAATTTTATATCCCACAGATTGTCGATCCATTGTATGACTAAATGATCTCCCCAATAGGGTAGAGGAAATCCCCATAATGGAGTAAAGTCACAATCATCCTAGATTTAGTCAATTATTTTGACTAGATACCTAGATCCATAAGAATTCAGATGGTTTGATTCAACTCTTCATGGAGGGTTATCCTACTCTAGATATGCATTAGGCGGAAATGTTAGTCTTTATATGAACATGATACAGAGTGGGATTATTTTCCCTATGTATCGCCACATTGAGATGCCTAATACTTTGTATTAAATTATCATATTGTTCTAATAATTCATGTTCGGATAGAATTTTTACTCCATTTGGCGGTAAGTGGGATATTAGAAAACATTTCCCTTTATCCTTATTAGTGTTTTGTAGTAGAGGTGTGAATTAATCATTAATAGGTCACATGTTATAGATCTTTCTCTAATTCCACATACGTGTAGCCGATATTATTGAATGAAAATTGGATACCTCTCTAGATTGTATTTATACATTTCATCCCTATTATTTTATATATATTTACACATAATTTTCTTGATTGATAATAATGACTTTCACTAAGGTGTATCAGAAAGTGTTATTTATTAAATTTCTATCCATGTTGTAGCATGACTACACAATGCTTAAAACCTTTGAAGTTTTCATCATGGTCATTCCTCTATACCCTATCCAAAATTGGATGTTTTTTATTATTACCTATATCATAATGATATTTTAGAATATATAGCATTTAATTGATTGCTTTTGGTGCATGAAACAATGAGCTTAAACTTACTACGAGATACTATTTTTATAGAATAACTATTAAATGGGTGGGTGAAAATAATATTTACAATATTATGAAATATATATGAAGTTAATATTCAATACAAATTTATTTATTTATTCACATAAAATAGAAACACAATTTTTAGTAAAGTTATTCTATTATTCAAATATAAGACATAATTAAAAAAATTTATTTTTATTTCTATCTATGAAAAAACAAATATAATTATATTTTTGGAACTTTTATAATTTTTATTTGATAAACTAAAATTAATTTTTAATATTTAAATATGAAAAAAATCTTATGGGAAATTATTTAGTATTTTTATGAAAAGTTTGATTCATCAGTGAATAGTGAAAAATACTCTTTTTTATTGAAAAAAATATTTTCATTTCAAGAATTTAAAAAGTAATATTTTGTTCTAAAATGGTTCCAAAGTAAAATTAGTTATATAATATTACTAAAAATCCAACTAATTTCATTAGAATCATTTTTTTTGGTTTAGTTGGGAGTAAAACAATTTTTTAACTCAAAATGGCATTTTTCAGAAGAACTAATTTTGTTGTGTTTTTTAAGTATTGTTTTAAAATAAGTTCATCAATTTATGTGTTTTTTATTATGGAAATTAGAATAAATATTTATATTCATAATTTAAATAAAATTAAATACCTACCATTTGTATATTTTTTTCAAAATGGACCGAATTCTTAGTAAATTATTTTATCATGGTTTAGTGTAAATCTAGTAAGTAATGTTAAAAATAAAATTATAATAACTCTAAAAAAATCCTAAAACATGAAACAAAATTATTATATGAGTATATTATGTCCAAAAAAATTAATTATTTGGTTATATGACCATTTAGGCCCATTTGGAAGAGAATATGAACTTTATAATATTTTACATAATGAAAATTTAAATATGCCACGATCTTATTTTTAATATGTCTAAGATTTTAATATGGTATTATCCATAGGATATGTAAGAATATAAATATGTTTTTACAATCTAAATGATTTATATATATCATGGTAATTTTTTTTAAATTTTTAGTGAGGAAATAATTAAAATAAATGCTTACACAATGATTATGCAATAATTATCCAATTAATGGAAAAATACGATAAATTATATTTATTAAAGGTAATGTAATTTCAATTAACTATGGTGGTACATTAATTTTATATATTTATATTACATATTATAGATGTAATAAATGTTTTTTTTTGAAATTATATTTTTATCTTTTATTCAGTAAATTCAGAGTAATGAATTGTGTCCAAATTGACAATAATGATATTTTCTTTGTATTATATATTATTAAATTATTTCAAAATCTTAAAATATGAAATATGTATAAATAGGACAATATATGGTCTTAAATGTCATATACTGTTAATCAATGGTCCTTTTGGAAGCATTTGAACCTAGAATATTCTTATTATATCTTAATATTTTGAGAAATTTCAAAAGTACCCCTCACATTATTATTAAAGGGAACCCATTCCATCACTTATTTACACCACACTGAAGAATATTTATTGATCAAAATCAACCCACATATCTTATAAAGATACTTATCCATGTTATATAGTTTTTATTCGTTTGAAAAGACCTACTATATAACCCTTAAGAATAGATCTAAAGAAAGTCCATTGAAGAAGAGGTAATCATCTTTACCAACTCAATCATGTTTACTTATTATTTTATATTCTCATAATGTGTTTTTTAAATAATAAATTAAAAAACATAGTATCATATATATAATGGGGATTTATTATGATTATGATAAAACAATATTACGCCTTTTATCAATCCTATGGAAAATTAAAGCACCGTAGGTGCGTATGTATTGCTTACCATATCCACATAGTAGTGTAATTCATTTTTCATCACAACTTTCCATGGATTGTTATAATTATAGAAATAATGGATATATATTATACTTATGAAATGATATTGATTATATAAAATTAATATATCATCTATTTCGATAACGACTCTATATTATGGGAATGATATTATCACTTGTGCGTACGTACGTCCTTCCATCTCCAAGGAGTGATCCGAATTATTTTCCATATAAAAATTCAAATAATGTTTTTTAAAAGGTAATAAGTCATTAAACATTATAATTATTGTATTATTAACATTTTCTACATGAAGAACCTATGTCCCATGAATATGAACTGGAAATTACCTTACAAAGCAAGCATGTAAAATTATGTAGTTAACAACCAAAACAAGGGTAATAAGGAACTATTATTAAAAATTCGATGTAAGATGATATAATAGGATGATATTTGATATTATAAATATAAATATGTTTTTTATATAATTTCATATCATTTTAAAAACCTTTTGTAATGAAGGTAAATGCACGTTAAACCAAAGGGAAGTGCGAGTAAAGGGACATTCATGTCAATTTATTTATATGGGAAACATGCCATATTCACCAATATTTAATTTTAATGGTATATATACTTCCAATTATTTAATTTTTTTATATATATTATTAATTTTATGATGAATTATATATCCATTTATGTTTGTTTCCTTTATGGGGTTATGATTCAAAAGTTACCAAATTCATAAGGGTTTATTTCACAATCTAATCATTACTCTAGATTGTTCAAATCTCTGAGGGATAATATTTATCTTAGTTGTCCATGTCTTATTATAAGGCTCTAAAAAAGTTTTTAATATTTTACTAAAAAATTAGACTCATTTTAAATGATTTCTTAATTATTAATTTTTTTTAAAAAATAATCTTCGTGTTATTTTCCAAATCATATACAATGTGACTTTTCAAAAAAAATACGAATGGATTTGGTATGATACATATATAGAACGAGTGTATTATTTTTAATTATGATGAATTAATTATTTGAAGCATAATATACAAGTATATAATTTTATTTTCAAATAATATTGTCCTACTTTATAATTTTGAATTATATTATTAAAATTGAATTCCGAATTGAAAAATACATTTTTACAAAAAAATGTTTGAATTAAATTTATTTAATACTATTTTTCATAAATTAAAAAAAACCCTTTATTTTACTTATTCACAACTAGATATATATTTAAATTATACCATCCATTGAATAATTAACTTACATTTTATCAATAAATATTTCATTTCTCTTAAATATCCTTATCCATGTATCATGGATATGAATATTTACTAAACATTATAAAATTCTTAGATACAATGATTAATTTGAATGTTATTTGATTAAATAGGGAATAATGATAAATCCATGTCCTTTATTCAATCCCAATATTTGTTAATAATTGAAAATTATTGATGAATTAAATCTACTATTTGATATTTGAGGAAAGATTTGGACATGCAAGTATGAGTGTTTTAACTCCCCAAGCTTCCACGATACACTTCTGTTTGAATAATACAGTAGCGTGTGTTGTACGCAACTTCGAGTTCTAACACACACCACAACCGCTCAAATTAGCCATTATGAATAGTAATACCCACTTTTTTAATATTAAAAATTTTATCTTTCAAAATGGATTTCATTTTTGGATTCGGAATATCGAAATTATCTTAGGATTAATTTTTTGTATTTTTCAGAAAACATTAAATTTTTGTTGAATAGTGAAAAAACACTATGTAATAGTTTAAAACCGAATTTTTAATTGAATAATTATATATTTTATTTAAATTTATTTAAGGTCAAAATAAAATTAAATAATACCTATATAAGATCAATGTAATTAATTCAAGTTAGATTAGAATAATTTTAGATATATAAAAGTTTTATTCAACGTTTCACCGTCTTTTACCCACCTACTAGGAGATTTTTTGAAATTCACATAAAACATAATTTTACGGCTTCTATGAGTGGAAATTCGAAAATCTGAGAGACACAATTAATAACAAGGAGTAAAATGTGGTTCAATAAGATAAAAGTAATTTTTGGTGAATAATATCTTTTTACTTTTATTTACCACGGTAAAAAGTAAATAGGATAATTAAGGGTAAAAATGATATTAATATTACCCTAACACATGTCCTAATTATATTGGACAAGTTTATCTCGACCCAAAACAACCTTAGGAATAAAATATTATCATTTAGGTCCACATGGATTAGATTAGGACATTTATTATTATTTAATTCATAGAAGAGTTAAAATAGTTAAAATCAATGTTTAATAACTACAACATCATTAATAGAGGGTTTTTCAAAAGATAAATTAGATTATAAATATTAATTATAAAGATAAAAATATTTCCTACATAATGGAATTTTATTTATAATTTTTAACCACTAAATAATTTAATTTATTTATGAAATAATGCTGATGTAGTAATTACCTAATTAATGAAATATTATAATAATTTATATTATAAATATCCAAATAAATGTAATTTTAGAATTTTTAGGAATTAAAATAATTTTACAGGTTAATATGACATATTAGTACTGGTTATATAATTTTGTTTTGAAGTAATAATGATGTTATTAAATTATCAAAAACAAAATACCTAATAGTGTCAAAATTGACATAAAAGTATTTTTTAAAAAAATATTATTTTATTAATTGATATTATTTTCATAAAAATATTAGGTTCGGCCAAAGGACTTATATAATGATAGGTGTATCATTAATGGACCACTTTAGGGTCTCTTGGAGATATATATTATGTTTTTTAACTATATAATATAAAAATACAAAGAGACATGGTAAATGTCAAACTATTTAACTAAGAGTTAAATATAAATGATAATATTAATATATTGACCCAAACCTGTCTAAAATCTATTGGTTTAAAGGATTTCAACCCATCCCCACCTTAAACTTCAAATAATCCAATTTTGAGCCATTAGAAAACCTAATATGAAATTATTATGAAATAATATTTCTAGATTTTCCAAAGGTGCCCCTCACCCCTCTTATAAAAGGAAACTCCCATTTCTCTCTAATTCACACCGTAAAATACATTTTTCTCGGCCATACTCTTCACAAATATTCTCTCAACTTCTCCCACATAAATCTAGAGGCCTTAGTTTGATCATAAAGGCAACCTATGGTTCCCTTTTGATCAAATCAAGAGGAAGTACCCGAAGAAGAGGTAATGCTTTCACCACCCTATTTCAAGTTCCTTTTTTCTTCAACTTTTTATTTCTTTATTATTTCCATTATAAAATAATAACTCCAATATATCCAATATACTGTGATGTTATTATAAATATGGTACAACCATATTCAGAATTCTATACATCCTTTGAATGACATATTACCATATGTGCTTACGTACGGTCTACCGTCTCCACGTCGTGGTGTAATTGTTATTCAATAAATTATTATTAGGATGGGTATAATAATGATGTTTAATTCATGTAAATAGTAAATATAACATTATAATTATTCTGTATATATGATATAACATCCAATTATATATTTTTTTAATATCAAAAGAATGTTATTGTCGCTCATGCGTACGTACGGACTACCGTCTCCACGAACGCGATTAGATTCATTCCCCATCGTATCCATTCAAGTATAATTCTCATTTAATGATTAAAAATAATGTTTATGTACTTGATATCATTATGGATATTAAGAACATACAAACTATCCATAACAAACACGGCTTATGTAACAAAACATATAAATGAAAACGAGTAAGATAATCCCCAAAACGACGATAATACTAAAATATTATTAACAACGCAATGTTAAAAGATCATATATAATATCATATTAATGTATATTATACTTGTATAATTTATAAAAATTATTTAACTATTATATAGGAGGTTAACCTACCCTCAACAAAGTAAAAGTACAAAGTAAGGGTTCATTTCAAAATCTCTTCATTATCCGAGATGTTCATATGTAATTATCTACTAGGACCACTTTATCATCCACATCCATGTTTCTTAAAAATGTATTTAAAAACATAATTAATATTGTTTAAACTATGGTTTAAAGTCATTTATACCCTTTCTTTACTTTTTATAATATGTTTATAAAGGAATCATTCCGTCATTTTCAAAACAAGGTCTTTTTTATCCTTTTTGACAGAATTAAGGTAAGATTGACTTCATTAACTTATATGGCGAGTGCGGCTATTTTCTGCCATTATAAAATCATAGAAGCTTCCCTTACAAGCTTAAAAGACTATATTCAATGTAAATGGTTTATTTTATAATTATTTAACTTTTAAATGATTTAAAAGTATAGATAATTCTCTCAAATAGTTTTGATTTCATCTATGTCTACATCCATTGATGGATTTTAAGCTTATATGAAGTTGATTTTTTATGATACAAAACTTCCATATTGTATTGAAGTTTTTCTGATATGTTTGACTGTGGATGTGTTATTTTTATACCATTCATTGTTTTTGGATAAATTATTGAAATATCATGTGCTAGTTTTAGTACGAATGTTTATGTTATGATTAAACCTGTTTATATGAGAAATGATTTTGACTTAAGAAGTGACAGGTGGAGCCCGCTATAGCTCCTTGAGGCATTGGTAGGTCTCATGAGACAAACTAATGTCTTGGCACAAGGCCATGACAAAAAATTATTTGTAGTCTGGGCACAAGGCCTCGACTATTAGGTTATGATAGTTTGGCATTATGCATTCCATCATTATGAAAGTGGTTATGGATATTGCATGTGATTATTCAACTAGTAGAATATCCATGTGAATAAGTAAATGGAATTATTTAATTTTATCTTTTCCATATTATGCTGAAGTTCATGTTTAAAAGGATTTTGTTTTAGTTATACGTTTCCTTAAATGATTATGTTTATTTATGAAAGTTTCCGCTATATTCTTATCCTTACTAAGCATCTGAGCTCACCCCTTTCAGCATTTTAATTTTTCCAGGATGTGAAGATGTATTTTTTGAATGGCCTATAGGGATAGTATGAGGGTATATGATGACAAGATGTTGTAGTATTTTTTTACTTTATGATGTAATGTAATACTTATGAATATATCTAGTGTTTCCAATACTACAAAACTAATCTGTCTTTTGAGACTTGATCTTTTGTTATCATGCAAATATTATATAATAATGCACCAACTCTCGGTAACTGGGGTCAGGGCATTATAGTTATCATCATAGAAATTTTAGTAAATACCTTGGTACATATATTTAGATAAACTCTGATTAGAGAACATAGACCGAAGATGGACTTTGATGATTAGTATATAAGAACTTCCTATAATTTTGGTATTGTAGAGATTTTGTGAGTATTCTAAGCAATAAATCCTTGTTTGGATACGAGTAGGTAGAGGCAGCACTAGCACAGATGTACCTACGGGTAAAACCCAAAAACACCGCTTTGAGTTAGACTCGAATGAGAACTGGTTCACCACAATGGGCCTTGCTGCACTCTTGGTTACAACACTTATGGGGGATATACATAGGAAAATTCACATTTTCCTTACAAACCACTATGAAGTGTTTATGAGTATATACATTCTCAAGGAAAACATTTTTTATGATTATGTATTATATCTATAAACTGTTCAATTTATGTTAAGTGTTTTACGAGTTTGGATTTTTGTATTGTGATTCATAAACTAATCTAGTGTATGTCATTGTTTAGAAATGGCGCCTATTGGATGGAATGGAAACCGTATCAATGCACACACTCCATGTAGGTATTTCTCTACTGCTCAAGATAATTATAGTGGAGCTGGTGAAGCAACTGGTGCTGATCATCTAATCACCATACTGGGACAACTCACTCAGGTTATGAATAATAACCTTACCCGTATGGAGCACCCCGATACCCAGCATGGGGGATCAATGTTTGATCTATTCATGAGGAAAAAACCACCAACATTAAATTGGAGTACAAAACCATTTTTAGTTGAGCAATGGATAAGTTCTTTAGAGAAAATATTCCATGCCTTGGGGTGTAGCGAAAGGGAAAAAGTTATCATGGCAATTTTCCACCTCACATGAGATACTGACCAATGGTGGTCATTTATTCAAAACATGAAGGAAGATTTTGAAGTATCAAATATGGAATGGAGGGACTTCAAAGAGCTTTTCATATAAAAATACTTTCCACATGACCATCGAGCAGATATGGAAAGGCAATTTCTGAGTCTGAGACAAAAGGAGGATGAGAATGTCACAAAGTATGCAGAAAACCATAAAAGGTTAGAAAGGTATTCTAGAGATTATATACATAATCCAAGAATTATGATTGATCAATTATTTGATGGGTTATAACCATTTCTTCGTCAAGAATTAGTGTCATAATCCTCTTCGTCATATGAAGATATTGTATCATGTGAAATCAATACATAAAAATAATTCTCTAAGTCTTATGACTTTAAAGAAAAGCATGAAAAGAAGATATCTACCGATCACTCTGGGAAAAGAAATAAGGGGAAGAAGGGAAAAGTTGAATATCCATCCTATAGTAAATTTGGGAAGTAACACCCTGGTACTTTCTTGAAGGGAATGGGAGTGTTTTACAAGTGTGGTGAAAAAGGCCACCAAGATCGTGATTACAAGGGGAAGAAAGAAGATATCGATGTTCAATGCTACAACTTCATAGAGATGGGACATTATGAAAATGAATGTCCTAAGCATCAGGGAAACTTATCTCAGAAAAGGCCATGGGATCAAGGACAAGCTTATGCTATCACTACTACTGAGGTAGACGCTCTGAAAGACATGGTGGAAGGTAATTTGATGGTTTCCTCAAGTTTCGCAAATGCATTATTTGATTTTGGATCATCGTATTATTTCATATCTTCCCCTTTTCAAATAAAATTCGATATTTACAATTTGATTTAACAAGGTAGTTTTCCATTAAAACTCCTAATTTAAGTATCATTGCTACAAAGTTATGTGTATCCCTTCACATTAGGGCATATAAATGTTCTTTATCTGCTGATCTCATCGTCATATCTATGATTGGGTTTGATATAATCCACGCTATGGATTGGATTTCTGACCATGATGCAAAGATATATTGTAAGAATAAGGAGGTTACAATTTTTGATGACGATGATAAAGAACACCTTATCTTTAGTGAAAAATCCTCACCACCTGATTCTTACCTAGATCCACCCCCAGTAGCTCAACTAAACTCATTTATTGGGGAGGAAGAGAGTGAAATAATTGTGGGTAAGGAAAGAAATGTTGTAATTGAGGATGTACCTATTGTGATAGAATATGTTAACGTGTTTCCTTTAGATTTACCTGGTCATCATCCATGACGAGAAATTGAGTTTTCCATTGATTTAATTCCTAGTTCAAGGCCCATATCCAAGACCCCTTATAGAATGGCCAATGTGGAATTAGTTTAACTAAAGAAACAACTAGAGGAATTGAGTAATAAGAGATTTATTCACCCTATTGTTTCTCCATGTGGTGCCCCTATCCTTTTTGTTAATAAGAAATATGGATCCATGAGGTTATGTATCGACTACATAGAAATCAATTCTATAACAATAAATAAAAAGTATCCACTACCTCTCATTGATGATTTATTTTACCAACTGCATGGAGCTCAATAATTTTCTATGATTGACCTTCGATCTCGATACCATCAGTTGTGTGGGAAGACGGAATACATTTTGAAGACTTCATTTCAAACAAGGTACGAGCATTACAAGTTTGAAGTGATGCCTTTTAGAATGAGTAATGAACCCCTTGTATTCATGGATCTAATGAATAGAGTTTTCTGGATATATCTCAATGATTTTGAGGTGGTATTTATTGATTATATCATGGTATATTCCAAAATCTACGGAGATCATGAAAATCACTTGCGCATTATCTTGAAGACTCTTAGAAGAGATGAATTATATGGGATGTTAAGAAAGTGTGAAATATGGCTTTAAGAGATTTCTTTTATTGGCCAAATTTTCTAAAAATATGCAATCTGTGGTGACCCTTCTATAACCAAGGTAATCCATGAATGGACAACCCCAATAAGTATAACTGAGGTACACAGTTTTATTGGATTTTCATGTTATTATCGGACTTTCTTCTAGAATTTTTCCATATTGGATAACCAATTAACGAAGCTCACATGTAAAGGGGTATATTTTGTTTGGACAAAAGAGTGTGAATTTTTTTTTGAATAACTGAAGAGAAGATTAGTCAATGCTCTTATATTGAATCTACCATCGGGGAATGATGGGTTCATTATTTATAGTGATGCATTGAAAAAGGACATGGTTGTGTCCTTATGCAAAATCATAGTGTTATTGCCGATGCATCACGACATATATAAATTAATGAGAAAAACATTACTACTAATGATCTTGAGTTAGCTGCTGTAATATTTGCATTGAAGATAGGGAGACATCATCTCTATGGTGAAAATTTTGAGATTTATACTGATCAAATGTGTTTGACATATATTTTCCCACAGAAAGAACTCAACCCGAGGCAATGGAGTTGGCTTGAACTACTCATGGATTATGATTGCACGATACACTACCACTTGTTGATGGTGAATAAGGTGGAAAATTATTTTAGTAGAAAGGATAATGGAGTTTTGAACAAGATTTGAGTTGAAAATGATCCTATATACATTAATCTAGTAAATATGGATATGGGAATCACAATGGAACGTGAAACATCATCTCTTTTTCAAATGGTTGCCAAGACATCATTACTAGAAAGGATAAAGTTATCTCAGACTGATGATGAAGAGTTTCAGAAGAAGATTAATGATGTGAATGATTTTAGATTGAGTGACTTTGTGCATGAAGATGGAATTTTGAAATTTGGGAAGAGGCTTTGTGTTGCCAATATACCTGATCTAAAAAGTGAATTGTTGGACGTTTCTCATAGTTCCAATTTCTTTATACGCCCTAGGAGGACCAAATGTATTGTGATTTGAAGGAAAATATTTGGTGGGACAACATGAATAGAGATATTGTTGATTTTCTATCAAGATGTATGGTTTGATGAAAGGAGAATGCTGGAAGGCAACAACCTGGAGGAGTCATGCAACCACTTCCCATACCAGATTGGAAGTGGGATAATACCACGATGGACTTTTTCATGGAACATCCAAAGACTAATAGAAGGAATGATGCAATATGGATCATTATTTATTGTCTTCCCAATTAAGAACATTTTCTTGCTATAAGGGATGACTTTCCACTTCAACTTGTAGCAAGGATATATATTAATGATGTTGTGAGACTTCATAGAGTACCCCTATCGATTTTTTCTGATCGGGATCCGCATTTTAATTCATGATTCTGGAAGTGTCTTCAGAAGGCCTTGGATACTGAACTTCATTTGAGCACTGCCTACCACCCTCAAATAGATGTACATTTAGAACGGACTATTCAAACCTTAGAAGACATGTTGAGATCTTGCTCAGTGTATTTTCATGGTATGTGGGATCAATATTTACCTCTAGTAGAATGTTCCTATAACAATAGCTTAGATTCAAGTATTAAAATGGCACCATACGATGCATTATACGGAAAGAAATGTCGCACAACAACTTGTTGGGTGGATTTTGGGGAAACAAAACTTGTAGGCACAGAACTGGTGGACTAAACAATGGAAAAGATAAAGGTAATCCAAAACCACATCAAAGCTGCTCAAAATAGGCAGAAGAGCTATGCTGACAACTGAAGAAATTATTTGGAATTTTAGGTAGAATATCATTTTTTCTTGAAGGTATCTCCATGGAAGGGAGTTATACGTTTCGGTAAGAAGGGTAAATTGGGTCCGAGGTACATCGGACCTTTCAAAATTCTAGAACGAATTGGGTTTGTTGCTTATTGTTTGAAAATGCCTCCAAGTATCTCCAATGTTCATGATGTGTTCCACATATCACTGTTGAGAAAATACATGACTGAACCAATGCATGTACTCACTTACGAGAAATTAGAACTAGAACTCGATCTGTCTTATTACGAAGAGCCTGTCAGGATTATTGATACAAGAGAACAAGTGATGAGAAATTGTACGACTCGTCTAGTAAAAGTTCTATGTAGAAACCATAAGATGGAAGCGTCAACTTGGGAACCCAAGGAACTTATGAAAAAGAACCACCTGATTCTTCATATGCGGTAGTAATCTAAAAATTTCGAGGACAAAATTAATTAAAGTAGGGGAGAATGTAACACCCCAAGCTTCAACAATACACTTATCTTTTAATAATACAATAGCGTGTGTTGTACGCAACTTCATGTTTTAAAACACACCACAACTAATCAAACTAGCCAGTATGAATAGTAATACCCACTTTTTGAAATTTTATAAATTTTATCTTTCAAAATGGGCTTCATTTTTGGATTTGTAATATCGAAATTATCTTAGGGTGAATTGTTTGGTATTTTTCTGAAAACATTCAATTTTTGAAGAATAGTGAAATAACAATAAGTTATAGTTTAAAACCGAATATTTATTTAAATAATTATTTATTTTATTTAAATATTATTAAGGTCAAAATAGATGCATAATACCTATATAAGTTCAATGTAATTAATTGGAGTTAGTTTAGAATAATGTTTGTTATATAAAATGTTTATTGAACTTTTCACCGTCTTTTACCCACCTCCTCGGAGAATTTGAAAATTCACAAAAAACATAATTTTACCGCTTCTATGAGTGGAATTTTGAAAATCCGAGTGACACAGTTAATATGAAGGAGTAAAATGTGGTTCAAAAAGATAAAAATAATTTTTGGTGAATAGTAACTTTTTTACTTTTATTTACCACGATTAAAAGTAAATAGCGTAATTAAGGGTAAAAATGATATTAATATTACCATAACACATGTCCTAATTCTATTGGAAAAGTGTATCTTGACCAAAAACAACCGTACAAATAAAATATTATCATTTAGGTCCAGTTAGATTAGATTAGGACATTTATTATTATTTAATTCAAAGAAGAGTTAAAAGAGATAAAATCAACGTTTAATAAATAAAACATTTTAATATAGTGTTATACATAAGATAAATAAAATTATAAGTATAAATTAGAATGAAAAAAATATTTCCTAAATAAAGGTATTTTATTTATAATTTTTAGACATAAAATAATTTAATGTATTAATGACACAATGGGGATGCATAAATTACATAATTTATGAAATATTAATATAATTGATATTATAAATATCAAAATAAATTTAATTTGAGACATTTTATGAATTTCACTAATTTTATAGGATAATTTGACATATTAGGATTGGTTATATAAATTTTTTTTAAGTAATAATTCTTTTATAAAATTATCAAAAACGAAATACTCAATAGTGTCAAAATTGACATAAAAGAGTTTTGAAAAAAAATATTATATTATTTATTGATATACTATTCCTAAAAATCTATGTTTCAGCAAAAGGAATAATATAATGATAGGTGTATCATTAATGGACCACTTGGGGGTCTCTTTGAGGTATATAGTATGTTTATTAACTATATTATATAAAAATACAAAGAGACATGGTAAATGTCAAACAATTTAACTAAGAGTTAAATATAAATGATAAAGTTAATATAGTAACCCAACCCGGTCTAAAATATATTGGTTGAACGGATTTAGACCCATCCCAACCATAAATTTCAAATAATACACTTTGGAGCCATTAGAAACAGAATATGAATTTATTATTATATAATATTTCAAGATTTTCCAAAGGTGCCCCTCCCCCTCATTTAAAATGGCACTGCCCCTTCTCTCAAATTCACAACATAAAAGCTTTTTGGCTTTGCCAAACCCTACCCAAATATTATTTAAACTTCCCTCACATAAACCTAGATGCCTTATTTTGATAATAAATCCAACCAATGGATCCCTTTTGATCAAATCAAAAGGAAGAACATGAAGAAGTGGTAATGTTTTCACCACCCTCATTCAAGTTCCTTTATTCTTCAACTTCTTCATTCTTTATTATTTACATTATAAAATAATAACTCTAGTATCTCCTATATAATGTGATGTTATTATATATATGGTACAACCGTATTCACTATTCTATCCATCATTTGTTTGACATGTCACCATATGTGCGTACGTACGGACTACCGTCTCCATGTCGTGGTGTAATTGTTATTCAATACATTATTATTTGGATGGGTATAATAATGATGTTTAATTCATTTAAATAATAAATATAACATGATAATGATTTTGTATATATGATATACCATCCAATTACATATTATTTTAATATAAAAAAGAATGATATTGTCACTCGTGCGTACGTACGGACTACCGTCTCCACGAACACGATGAGATTCATTCCCCATCGTATCCATTAATATCCTATTCTAAATTGATGATTAGAAATAATGTTTATGGAATTGATATCGTAATAGATATGAATAAGATATAACCAATCCATGACAAACACGGATTATGTAACAAAACATATAAAAGTAAACCAGTAAGTTAACACCTGAAACTATGATAATACTAAAATATTATTAACAAAGCAATGTTAAAAGATCATATATGATATCATATTAATGTATACGATTCTTGTAAAATTTAATAACAATTATTTAACTATTATACAGGAGGTTAACCTGCCCTCGACCAAGGAAAAGTACATGGTAAGGGTTTATTTGACAATCTCTTCATTATCTGAGAATGTTTATACGTAATTATCTACTGGAACCTCTTTATCATCAACATCTATGTTTTATAAAAATGTGTTTCAAAACATTATTACTATTTTATAAACTATGGGTTAAAGTTATTTATACCATTTTTTGAATTTTTATAAGATGTTTTTATAGGAATCTTTCCGACTTTTTCAAAACAAGTTCATTTTTAACCATTTCGACAGAAGTAAGGTAAGAATGTATTTATTAACTTATACGGAGAGTGCGGATATTTTCCACCATTATAAAATCTTCGAAACATCCCTCACAATATTATAAAAATATTTTCAAATTAAATGTTTTATTTTATTATTATTTGAATTTTAAATGATTTAAAAAAGAGATACTTCTCTCAAATAGTTTTGATTTCATCTATGTCAACATCCTAGAATGGATTTTAAGATTATTTGAAGTTGATTTATTATAATACAAAACTTCCATATTTTGTCGAAGGTTTTTTGATATGTTTGAATGTGGATGTGTTATTTTTATACCATTCTTGGTTTATGGATAAAGTATTGTCATTTCGTATGCTAGTTTTAATACGAATGTTTATGTTATGTTTAAACCTTTTCATATGAGGAATGAATTGGACTTAATAAGTGATAGGTGGAGCCCGTTATAGCTCCATGATGCATTGGTAGGTCTCCTGATACAAACTACTGTCTTGTCACAAGGCCATGAAAAAATGTTATTTGTAGTCTTGGCATAAGGCCTTGTCTATTTTGTTATGATAGTCTGGCATTATGCATTCCATCATTATGAATGTTGTTATTCATATTGCATGTGATAATTCAAATAGTAGAATATCCAAGTGAATATCTAAATGGAATTATTTCATTTTATCTTTTATATATTATGTTGAAGTTCATGTTCAGAAAGATTTTGTTTTAGTTATACATTTCCTTAAATGTTTATGTTTATTAATGAATTTTTCTGCTATATTGTCATCCTTACTGAGCATCTGAGCTCACCCCTTTCAATGTTTTAATTTTTCCAGGATGTGAAGTAGTATTTTATGAATGACCTACATGGATAGTATGAGGGCATATGAAGACAAGATGTTGTTGTAGTTTTTTACTTTATGATGTAATGTAAGACTTATGAATATATCTAGTGTTTTTAAAGCTACTAAACTAATCGGTCTTTTGAGACATGATATTTTGTAATAATGCCAATGTTATGTAATAATTCACCGACTCTGGGTAACTGGGGTTACAGCATTTCATGTGTGTAATTTTTAGAGAATCCTCCACGATGCATATACTAGTCTCATGTGAAACATTTTTTTTGGATAAACCTGATTGGTTTGTACCTAGTATTTTTAAACTATCAATTTAATGTTCTTAATAGTAGAGGTATATTTTTCCAAACTGGATTAGTTTGTTCCAATTATTTTTAAATCATCTTGTGAGAGTTATTTACAGTATAGGTTTCATGTTTCTGGGGCAATATTTCAAATAATTAAGTATTTCATTATTTTATAATTTAGTTATTATTATTATCCATGATAATTTTGATATTCTCTTTTATCTGGATGCATTTCATTCTCATTTATTGATAAAATTTGATGTGTTTTAAAATATTTCCATTATATATTAATTTTCCCTCATCTTATCATTATATTCAATTTTTAAATGGAATGTGGGTTAATTTATTTACCTTTCCATGTTGATTATGCATTATTGATTCAAGATGGATTTTGTTGCACTTAATCCTTATTGAGCGTTTGAGCTCATCCCTTATTTTACATCACATAGGATACCAGGAAGTGTGTTATGATTGATATATAGGGTTACATTAATAGGAATAATGGTGTTTTCAATGACTATACTTTTTGTATTTTAATGTTTTAAATTTAATGTGAATTTTAATTTTATATCTACTATCAATTGACTAGTAAGATATTCCCCACTTATGATGTGATTAATTGTATCAAATTCCAATGTAATAAAGAAACAACAAACTTTGGGATGCTAGGTTCCGGGCTATTACATGACCCTTAGGGGGTTTGATCCCCTTTTTTATTCTTTCCTCCAATCTCAGATAGTGAGTAGTGTATATGTGGGAGTTTCTATTCATTCTTGCCGATTGGGTCCCAAATATGAGAGGTTTGTTTTGAAAATAACAAAATGGATGTGTTTCTCAATATTGATATTTACCTCCCATCATATAGAATTTTTATTCCATGTCGGGTGGTGATAATTATTGAAATTCCTCTCCCATGTGTGCAAGGGACAATTTTTGGATTTAATTGGAAATTATTGGTACCTTTGTTGAGGATTAGTATATTTTAGTCAAGTATCTGATGGATCATGAGATGGAAATAAATAAATAAATTATCCTATACCTATAATATTGGATTGATCTGGAATCACTATTGATTTCCCTAGGACCATCTTAGTGTGTGATGAACCTGGTGGTGGTGATTGAGATAAAAATGCACACACCACTAAGAGTTGATGTTGGTTTGTAGTTGTTGCTAATATTTCTTGGATCCTCCTTGGGTATGAATACCAAATGGGTGGAGGTGGTGGTAAAAATACTATCATCTCTATAGGCTAGGTTCACTCCTTGTTGAATACAATGTTGGTTGCTATTATGATCAGTTTTATTTGAAAATTTTAATTGTGTATGATCTGGGTGTAATGGATTCTTATAACAGGAGTCATTTTATTTGGAAAGTTGTGGGGTAGTCCAAAACATAAGATTACGTGTCTAAACTAAATTACCATATTTATGAGGGGGAAAATAGAAGAGTCTATTGGTGGCTCTATCCATCCGTTGATGCTAGATTTTCACCATCTATGTGGTGGAATATCACAATATTGAAAAAACGAAACACATGTTACCCATTCCCCTAATCTATCCTTCAACTATAATGTTACAAGATTCAATATTTTTGGAGATTATTTATTTTTGGAAAATAGTGAAGTTAGTTTATTTATATTTTCCATGTACTTGGGTACATACATTTGATTATGCTTTGGAAATCATACATTTTATTAGCCATGTCCAGCTAATAACAAAGTGTATTTATTATTTTTAGATTACCCTCCTATCATTGATAAGGGAGGTTCCTAACCTTCAAGTGTTTATGATACAAACACATTTTTTGTAATTAGTAATGAATGAACTCATTCTCCATCTCATATAGGATATCATAATAGGAAGTGGAATTGGGATAGAACATATTTGAGAGGTTTTTTATAGCTATTGGACTCAATATATCCATGCTGGACTCTTAAAAATTATAAAAATATACCTCCTCCTGTTCAAACTACATACGATGATTCTTTGGATTTCCTGCTAAATGTGTGAAATTGATGATGATTATTTATGGGGAACTATATATTATTAACCCCAGTGTTTCTAGAACCTCTCTATAAAAATATGTTTGTGTTTTTAAAATCTTTCTATGTGATGGTGTAATTTCAAGGGGGTATTCCCTTATATAAAAGAGATATTACCATTGGGAGGCTATCCACGGTGTAAATCAAAAGTATAGATATTGTGATCTATAACTACACTACAAAAATGAAGAAGAAGAAGGTAGGGATCACGTTATTCTTTGGATAATGATTCTATGGACCCTTGAGGTATTATGGATATGTGTTGAATAGCTTTATGGACACTTTCACAGAGAATATCAGGGATATGAGCATCATTTTACCTTGTGGCTGAAATATAATGACATAACTTCTAGGGTGTAGAAGGTATGTGAGTGTACTGGTTGAATATTTCTGGAATATGTAGATAATTATATGGTGATTATTGGATATGATCCCGCTGCTGAAATGTTTATGTAGTATTCAGGTGGGATTCAGTATTATCGATAGAAATATGATTCCATCTGTGGGTGGTTGTCAAAATATGTTGGTCAATATTGGATAGAGAAGGGGTATGATCCTGGTTCAATATGATTTTAGTAATTATAAAATTCTAAAATACCTCATAAATATGAGAAGTGATATGATAATTCCGATTTATATCCCTTGAAGGATTCTAGAGTAGTCATTTATTTGTTGAAGTAGGGATATTATCCTAGCTTCATGATTTTGTTCGAATATTATGAGTAGCTTCATCAATAGGGATATGAGCCTTCTCAAAGTTGGTTGTCATATTGGACTCATGAATCCTTGTTATGATGGGGATGTGTGCCCTGTCCTATGACTTTGGTGTATATTCATTGTATTTTTGGACAGGAATGTGTGCCTATCCAATGGAATGTACCAAACAAAGATGCTAATACATTATATATTTGGTATATGAAACCGATCATGTCCCTCATATTTTACCAGAATATGCCAATAGTCCTCCTAAATTAGAAGAATAATGTGTGTTTTCTCGAGAGGTTCCACTTGTTTGAATTGATCATCGTTATATTATACTCATATTATTGGGATATGGATATGTGAATATCCCTGCATCTGTACAAGTACTAAAATATGTCGAAATTTTTCCTATACTATTTCCATAATGTTGTGGAACTTTATCAATGCATTTACTAGAATGTAGGAATACACATTCTAGGTTTCCATGAATTATTGGAAGATTTATTCCATTGAAGAAGTGATATAAGCCCAATATTTTCCTCCTTGTAGAATAGAAAAATTCTTATGGGATTCATGCATGGTGGAAGTTATATGTGCTCCCCTATTCATTCGGTAGGAATATGCCTTCAGTCTTAATCTAAGTGAGATGGGTTATGAGCCTTCATACTGGATACCACTTGAAAAATCTGAAGGGATTCTTCAGTGGAAGTGGGTATACAATCTCACTCCCATTTATCCACATATTTCTGTAATTGGTGAGACATCCTTAGCACTGATGAATGTTTCTATGGGGTGACAATTTATTAATTGGAGCTCTCAGCAGGCGACTAAGGGGAGCTGGTTAGATGAGGATGGTGACTACAGTTGATAAGAGACATTCTAGGAAGCATCTAAACTAGCATGGTGCTATAGTTAAATCCATAATCTGCCTTCCTAAGATATCGAAGGTTCTTATTGCATTCTCTATGTATAATCATACATAGTGAATGGGGGTGGCGACAGGTGCCACTGATTTTATTGTAGCTTTCACTGAAGAAAATGATGTTATCAGTTCTAGTATCTGGAGACATCTACATTAATACTCTTTTGTCAGGATCATACTATGATTTTTGTATTACTAAACCATTTTGTTCACCAAAATATGATAAAGGAGTCAGGTGGGTGAGGTTTTCCATCCCGTAGAGGTTACTATTGTTCCTAAGGTTCCAGAACATACACTTGATAATGACATGATATCATGTCAAGGCGTTGTTTGTGAGATCAATTTCTATAGTAATAAATATAATAATGAATAAGTTCAATGATATGATAATTTTTGTATGTGTTAAACATGATCAATAATATATGAACTAGTAACACAATTGATCTTTACTTTTCCTGGTTCGACTGTTTTTTGTTTATCAAATTTTTACAGTGAGAATAACCTATTTCCTTGGGACCTATGTTATGTTTTTTTATATAATGATATCCTGATTCGAAAAAATTTTTTAATTTGATTGAGGTTGAAAAAAATATCCCATTGCATTAAAAGAAATCATTTTTACTATTTTATGGATTCATTCCCGATTCACCATTTTATGACATTAGATATGGTATGGTTCTTAAGGTTTATAAAAAAAGATTCATAGTTAATATAATGATTTAGTTTTTCTATAATTATATTATCTTAGAATGGGTTAAAAATTTTTATTTCCCATTTGTAGATTAGGGGTTGATGACTGATTTTGGGTGGGGAGGGGGGTTCATGTATGGTCACACAATCATTCACATGGGGTTCAAAAATTTCATATTTTATGGAAACTCCTATCATTTCCCAAATCCATAAAAAGTTACAGACCATAATTCCGAATGCATATGTTCATTTTGGGTATCAAGATCAAAAACAAATTAGATCTCACATTGGTTGAATGGAAGAAGGGATGGGCACATCACTCCATTTGGGTGGGGATTAATTCCTATTTTGGGGATGTATTATATATTTATGTTGTATTCATGAATCAATTCAAAATATTGATATGACATTGGTTACCTGGATAAAAAATTAGGTGATTAATCCATTTGTGTTTAAATGGGGTTCTATTAATGGGACAATTTTTTTGTATCCCGTGATCATAATTCATTCCCCATAATTTTTTAGGAATATATAGCTATTTATATTTTAAATCAATATAACCAGTTTCTCTAGAGTTTACTTACATCTTAGAATTTGATTGGTGTTTCAAGTTTGTCATTGAACCTTCATGAGGTTTATTACATGTCCTATGTATAATATGAATGAAAAACCATTAATTCAATTAAGTTATGGTCATGTAATTTAACATCATGAGGAATGGATGTATATGGGGGAGCATAGGAACCTCTTTTAGAGCTCAATCCTTAGGAAAAAAAATCATATTTATCCTTTTTATAAAAAGAATAAGATTTAGAATAGTTTGATCTTCCCTCAACATGCTAATGGTAGGTGATAGATAAATAATTCATGTTTGGGTAATTTCCCAAGGGTTTACCAATATTGGAATTATTTCAGGACATATAATATGGTTGATAACATTGTATAGGAAAAATTTTATCATGTCCCTGAATAAGGCTTTCACGGTGATGTTTTTGTAGCTAATGAAAATTTTATGATGCATGTTATATGATAATTAAAAATCCAGTAAAAACACATGAGTCGTGCTTGGTGGGAGAAACAATGGATATCAAGTGGTTAGATTCACTGCTTTGGGATTGTGAATTATACACAAGGGTGGTCCAAATGCGGTGTTTGATAGGGCTCATGGGCCTTAAGAAGGAATCCTAAATTTCTTGCTTATAAAAAGAATCAAAGTCATTGTAGTTAAGATATATGCTAAATTTAATTATGGGTTATGTATAGGAATAAGTATATATGAGTGTTTGGGTTCCATAGGTTATAGTGTCTGAGATATATAGCATCTTATACAAAGTTAGATGCCTGACTGCTGCTCGAGCCTTAGAAAGGCCCCCAATATATCCTAGTTGAATATAAATCAATGTCCTCATAGTTCAAAATTTTATATGTCCTAGTGTGTCTTATGGATACGTTTATCATGTACTGAGTTATCTTCCTAACATTCTTGACATGTTAGAGCATCTATTCTTGGAATTTTTGACATGTCGGGGAAGTCTTATAGACATGTCCTGGTAGTTTTTATGACATGTTTGGGGATGTATTGAAATATCATGGTTATATGAAAGACATATATTGGTATGTCTTGAAATTTTCAATTATTCTAGTTAACATGTTTGAGGATGTAAAACATATATGTATGTGGTGTCTTCTGCATGATCCAACTGACTTTTATGTGGACGCTGCATGATAAGGATGACATGTCTAAGGAAATTCACATGATTTATTTTGACATATTAGAGGGATGTCACATGATTTAAATGACATGGATGGGGAATATTCATGTGATCAATAAAAAACTTCTATAGGGGTCACATGATGAGGGATGACATATTGGAAGAATGAAGAATGGTTTTGATTAATGTTTTGAGGCTATCTCAAGCCCTGGAAAATATATCTGGAGGATATCATGTGACTTGGAAGAAATATCTCTTGGAATTTTCTTGAATTGGAGGACATTCTCAGGTGTTTAAAAATGATCTAATTGACATGTACGAGTGTTTTCTCATGATATGGATAGTTTATGAAAATAACATGATTCATTTATATAAAAATTAGTGTATCTTCCTTCAATTAAAGTTATCATATTTTTTTGAATTTTATCACATAAATACATCAATATATATTAGGAATTGTCTAGTTGAGAGCTCATGTGACCAAATCAACATAATGAAACAATTTATCTAGTGCACCAGAAGTCCTTCTCATGATCAATAATGGGATCTTATAATGTGTATATACATTCCATGTAATCACTTATGTCATTCGTTGGGCTTCCCTGATAGAATACTATAACTATTTCATGGATTTAAACTTTTACAATTCCATTCTAACATTTTTACTCCACTAAGTGTATGTTTTTTCCAAGGATGACGAATTTATAGGAGTCACCACCCCTATTATATGCCTCAGTGCACAGTATGTATATCACAGATACAATCTGAAGTCAGTGGACCATTATGATTTTTATGTGAAACTACTGTAGGTCATCCACAGAGTCATAATTATGTCGTGTGATAACAAAAATAATGATATCATTCCATAGTCACCATATTTATTTGAACCATGTATACTCAATAGGATTTCTTATAATAAAATCAACATTTAATAGGGACTTTTCAAGATCATGATAAAATTTTCGGGAGTATTCATGAGATCAGGATGCCAATTGAAGAGGCTTTCACATGATTAGGGGAGACAGGTCTGGGGGCCTTGATGAAATTAAGTTATCTTATCATATGTCCATAACATGAATATATCATAACTCTCCATATAATAAAGGTACCAATTTTTTAGATTTTATCTGATAAGTCTTATAGAGATCATCCATATTTTTTCAATCTTGGTGTCACATGATCAAATCGACATGTTTGACACCCTTCATATGACCAAGGTGACATTTCCAATAGCCATCACATGTTGAGGTCATCATTTTTTAAGGGAAATGATAAATAGTATAATCATGAGGATCACATCACCATTAATATAAAAAATAAAATAACATACCTTCACATGAGGTTTCCTCATTTTATAGATTTTTATCTACTATTTTCTTAGACCTTTGATATTTTCCCATCGGTTCTCTGCCCAGGTGTCGCATGATCAATAATGGATAGAGATATTACATGTGATAATTTTTATGGATGGTTGATCCACTTATCACTGGGAAATAGCATGATCAAATTTTGGATCTCACGATGGTGTGGGAGAATTATCATGGATAGTCTTTCCGATTGTCAGTGGATTTAGAGGAGCTTTGTATGATCGAATGGACATGTACGAGGGACTTCACATGATGAATGTGACATGATAATAGGTTTTTCAGTGTCATGGATAACATTACTCTAGGGATCACACATGATCATTGAATTGATTAAATGATTTTTATAATCCCTTCACATGAAAATCAATGTATCTTCTATCATATTAAGATTCACCCCTTTTCAGTTTTTATTTAATAAGAGGAATTGGGAGATTTTTAGGTAACTATCAGTTGAAATGTCACATGATCAGAGGATATCATTCTATAAACTATTCATAATAAGTATGGATTGTCATAAGGGATTCACATGATCATTAATATATATACTAAAGTTCATAATTCATTCATGACACATTCCCAAGTTCGTACGATAATGCGACTTCATGGGATCACATGATTCACCTTATCTAGCCACATGGCTTACATAGATCAATGAAACTATATCATTTTATATTGAAAATACTACATACTCATTGGGTATTTATTCAATTTTAAAACCTATTATGCTCATATGGTGGGCGTCAACATGGTTATAAGAGTAAATTTTAGAATAATTATACTTAAGCGTGTAATTTTTTTAGAGAAATAGCATGTTTAAGATTTAAATTTATATATAATGTAAAGTTATTTTGGATAATGATTTTAATGTCATAAATATATTTATTATAAAAAATTATATTTTATGAGGATTTCAAGATAATCAAAAACTCAATATCCCTTGATAATACTCGAATTAATAAAAGTACCAAAAACACGTTTTTATATGAAAGTAAACTTTTATTTAGTTTTCAAAATGATTCTTTTAGGTTTTTAAGTTCAAATAACATTTTAAAATATATAATTTTATTCCTTAAATTGATATTTTTTTACATAAATGGTTTTATAATATTTTAATTCATTTTAATAAAATGGTAATGTTATAAAAAATACAAGTTTCTTGAAAGACATAATTTTAGAGTAAAAAAAGACTATAGGAACCCAGATCTTTGTTTCAGGTATGGATATTTAATTTTGGTTTTTTATAGGAAAAATGAAGTAATTAAAATTTTTTATGTACACAATGTGTACTTATGAGTACACGTCGTGTACCCGGGTGCCGCGTATAGCTGCATACTGGCCGTGTAACGACAGAGTACATGGATGTGTGGTGACATGGTGGACAACTTAAGGTAGTATCTGGTTAAGGTCACTACATGGCATGTACATTTAATGAACAAGTCATGAAATTTTATTTTTATTTTTTAAATTAGTGAGGGGTCGTGTATCATCCTTTGAAACATCTTCTTCTCCCTTTGGGTCATATATGAGAGCACTAAAAGGGCCAATGATCTGTTAAACCTTCCTGATTTAATTCCACGAGACTACTGTTTAATTTTTGGGATTCCATTAACTGATCCCAAACTCGTAGGGCATTGATTAATCATTATCCAACCAATATTGAATTCATTAAACAATCTCCATCAAGTTTCATACCATTATAAATCATTCATCATTTACCAGATGATATATTTACCTAATAAATAATATGCCTTATCATCAAATATTCATATAAAATAAATGACACAAATTTATCAAAAATTCCCCATTTAATCAAATAATTGTCAATGTAAAAACTATATGTTAAAAAGAAATAAAAATAATGTAATAATAATCTACATTAAAAAATAATATTTATTTCCCAAATAAATTTAATATCCAATGAAAATTTATTAATACAACGTGATTGTTTTAAGAGATGGCTAACAACAACAAAATAATTTCACAATGAATTTACCAATTAGAATTATCAGAAAAAAATCCCCATGGATTGGGTAATTGAATGTAAAATCATAAATTACTTGTATGTAATAGAATTAATGAGTTAATATCTAAAAAGGCTAGTATATTCACTACACAAAATAAGTAAGTGGTCAATATTAAATTTACCTAACAAATATAAAAATGTTATTTGAAAATCCCTTTCCTTAAAATATATTTTGAACAAATAATCTTTAACCTCATGTATAATGGTTTCATGAATGTTATTAACTTATAATATAGCCATATTAATTTTTATGATATCATATATAATTCATTTATAACATATCTTTACCCATTCATTAAACTTTAATTATTTACATCATTTCGAGTGTCAATTTCCTTATTTTAGTGTATGATTTGAATTGTTTTTTGTCCCTATTACATATATCATGATTGAAATATATAAATATTTTAAAACATGATTTTAAAATTATATATATCCATTAAATATGTACGTATTTTATTCCATAATCAATGGGTATATAAAATGAAATACAATGTCCAGGGAGACGGTAAGTCATAAGTTCACATGAACATTGTTTCCATTTCTTGTCATATTAAATGAATAAAAAGTAAAGGATATATATATATATATATATATATTATAATTATAGTATCATATTTATGAAATATAAATTAAATATTTTTATTTAAACCATCCCGAATATAGTTCATATAATGTGTGAACACATCACACCGCTTTAAAGAGGTAGTAGTCCACACAGCTACAAACAACATTATCGTTTTCTCCAATACATAACACATTAAGGTATGTAATGAATAAAAATTAAAAAAATAACTACATTATAAATTTTATATAAATAATATATAAACTAAAATAACATCATCATTTCCATCAATGATAGGTGGTAATGGAAGAATGATTGACATCGGTTCTTTAGGCGGTAGTCCGCCGTACACACGATTGATGATTTCCTATCACATTTTATTAGAGTCTGTGAAAATGTAGGTATTACCCTTATGAATAAAACATATCATTATATTTTTTATAATTAGGTTATTATATAATTAATATATAATATTAATTGAATCAACGGAGAAAAAAATGAAACAAAAGAGCTCATTGAAGAATGTTGCCTCTTCTTTGGGTAACCCATTTGGTTTATATCAAAAGTGTTACTTGGTTTTCATTATATCCAATGTGAGGCTTCTAATATGGGGTTGGAGATGTTTTATTATTATTTAGTTAGGTTTTTGACAATCTAATGTTTCTTGTAAGGTGTGAGGAAGGGGTTACATGAATGTTATTTTATAGTGGAGGAGGAGTGGAATTATTGAAAATACCAAAATTTATAAACTATGGGGAGGTCCCCCTAACATAATATTATTCAAAAAAATTAAAATAATAGAGTAAATGGAAATTATGTTCGATCCAAATATTCACCACACAAAAATGAAATCAGTTTTTCATTTGTCCATAGCCTTTATGTGTCATTATTTTTTCATTTTCGTAACTAGTTTTATAACCTATGTACTTCATCCATTAAGAATAAATTAAATTGATAATTATAATAAAATTTATACCCAAAAATTATAAAATATTACATCCAATTTATAAGATAAAAATATCATATTTTTTGGAAACTGATTCTATAGAAGCATACCTAATGTGAAAAGTAGTTCCCTTTAACCCTATCTGTGCTATCAATGTTTTTACTACTTAGGGGTAAATATATTAATTATAAAAGAAAAATTGGTCAAATAATGGAAATTTATTTATATTTATTAAAATAAATAAATTCCTTGGAAGAAGATATGATATTTTGAAATTTAAAATCATTTAATAAAATATCATTCATTTTAAAATAATACTAATATCTATTTTGACATTATATATTGAATTTAAATTTTAATATATAAAAACAATATTTTTATTCAAAAATATTGAGTTCCTAAAGGTATAACATGACATATTAATCTACAAAAATAAATTTACACAATAATTTATTAATTTTAAATTAGATTTAATGTTTTTAGCATCATTTCCTGTATTTATTTATATACTATATAATTTTTATTTGGCATTTTTAATGAATTAAAATAATTTCAGCATCACTAAAATTTCTTGACAAGTAATTAGGATAAATTTAAATCAATTATATTTTAAAAATATTTATAACTAAAAATATGATGTTTTGTCCACATCTCAAGGATTTATAAATGTTAAAGGTAAGGAAAGTTCATTTTTGTCTTTTTCATTACATTATATATTATAACCATAAATTTCATGGAATAGTTTTCCAATAACTCTTTAATTTATATCCACGATGGTATTTTTTCAAAAATAATTTAAAAAAATGTGTTTTGGATAATTTTTAGTTCATTTGGACACTAGGAATATTGTTTAACAACTAAATAAACTCATTTTTACCTTAATCGCTGTTATTAATTTTAATTAAATTTAATAATTATTATTGTAATAAATAGAGATGATATTATTAGAAAAAGTATAATTCTAATTAAAAATATTTATACCCATTTTTCCAAATTCAATTCACATAATTAAGAAAATTAAATTTAAAAGTAATCCTACAGACGTAGTGAGGAAGTGGATTTTTAAAGTGAAAATGCTAAAACACTCACCATTTTTTATGACTAAATTAATTATAAAAAATTATTTAAATAAATTAAACTGAATTAAAATATTTATAATTGATCTAATGTGATTTTAAAACCAATTTAGAATATAATTTATCATTAATAATTATTTTAATGAAAATTCACTTTTCAAATAAAAAGATGTTATTAATCAAAAAATGAAATTCATAGAAAAATAAAAAAACTTGACCCTAAAATAATTTTGAAATTACAATTTCAAAAATAATTTTTTTAAAAATGAAATTTATTAATGTGTCTATGTTTTGTTTTAAAATATGTGAACTATTAAAATATAACAACACTACTTTTTTACTAATAAATCTTTTTACCTAGAAAACTAGATTTTTTCTTATCACATATTAGTTGGTATTTTGTGCCATATATAGTTTTGAAGTTACTTGATATTGTGTGTAACAAAATAGAACTTAGTTCTGAGTATAATGAAAGATAAAAACAAAATTAAATTTATTTTAAAAGGAAAATATTGTAAAGTATTGGGGTGATACATTTTTCCCAACATCCAATTTGGTGAGGAAAATATTGATGACTACCCCCTCTTACCCCATTTATTCTCCATGTAGTATTATGTGTTTGTATACACAATGGTTATATTTTGAAATATATATGTGTAGATAGATGTAATAGATTTGGGTTATTTCACTTAAATATATCTACATATATAATATCATTTTGGTTATAATAAGTATTTTTTGTGAATCCTCTGATGGATTGAGGTTCAATACTTGATGTATGGGATATGTTTTGTTGAAGTATGATACTCAATGTATAATACACAAATTCAAAGTTCTATTGGCTCCTAAAAACTACTCATTTAATATCTGGATATGTGGTTGGTATGATGAGATGATGTATTGAAAAATGCCTATGATATATCATCTAAGGTTTTAATGGGATGTATTAGATTGTCCTATGTATATCCTGGATATATTTTGGATAAAGATATCTTTAGACGTGTGACATTTGGGTTAGGAGGAATAATAGTGTTGAAGTGGTAGTGGTGTGCCTTATTTTTATTATATTATATTATATATTATATGTGATAGCTATAAAGAGATACACCTAGAGAGGATGGGAAAATAATATTAAACTTGTATTGGTGATGATTTGGTTTCATATATTTTCTTATTGTGATTTTTTATGGTTCATTCATAAATTTTATGTGAGGTTCGAGGGAGGATCTTACTTAGAATACAAGTTATAATCACCCAACACATATAATAATTGTCTTTATAGTTATCAAGAGTTGTTTGGTGATTAATATACACATTTATAGTTTATGGTGTTTTCAGGAGATATTATAGCTTTGTGGTCACATCCATGTATTTGTTCTAGTGTTTTTAGTTTTTTCATTTTTATGTCAATCCATTAATTTTTTAGGATTTATTCTTTATCTATTATGTGTATAATTTTTTTGGAATATATCTTATATATTTAATTTATTATATTTTATAGGGTAATGTCTCACTTTTTTGAATATGTTAATCCTTCAATTCTATTACTGAAACCATTACCTATTAGAGGCGGGATTTATGTGTCATTATCTTCCTTCTCTCATTTTTATCAAAAAAGGGGTACATTTGGGGGGGAGAGGTCATGAAAATAAACAAATATTATCCTTTTATGAAAACCAAAACTTTTCCAATTCCATCATATAAAATAAATCAACATTATTTATATGTTTACCTATATTATATGACATCCCCTCTAAATGTATCGAAAATATCAAAGTTGAATACAACATCCTTTTTAAGGGATACCTATATCTTGTACACCATATATAATATAATATTAGAAACCATAATTTTTTTATGTAACAACCCAATCCTATAAGCCAGGTCCAGTCACATACTTTTTTATAATGGCCTTCTTATAATGAATAAAATATCAAAGGACAATATTTTTAGCATTTTTGGAAAACCATATTAAATAAATGTTACCCATTTTACACAATAAATAAAAATAAGACATACACACAATAAAATATAGTAAATCTCATCCTTTAAAACCCATTCATAGAACTCTTCTTGAAAACCGGGGGAAAGGAAAAAAAGGTGAGATCAAATAATTATTAAGGGACATATACAATGTAACAAATAATGAATTAATAATGAATAATAAATATGGGAGGGTAAATAAATGAACACACTTTCAATTTATATACATGGATAAGGAATAATCATTATTTAAAGGTAAATAACTAAACAAAAATATAGTTAATAAATATGATGATAATGAAATGGATATATATATATTTAATAGTGAATTTACATGGATAATAATAACTGAATAAATTATAGTAATTCATAATTTTTAGATGTCATGTTTCCCTAGTAAATGTAACCTTTTCTGTCAATATATTTCCTCATGATAGTTAACAACTACTCAGTAAAAACCATCTTATTTGGCCAAATGATTCATATCATGAGACTAACGATACCCCGGGGGGGATATCATTAAATAATCCACAACCATGTCATATTTTCCAATTAATTCCTCGCATATTGATTATTAAATTTAATAATGGGACTTATTATGAAATATCTGTATTGAGTAAACTATATATATTTATCAAAATTTCCCCAATTAATCATATAACTATAGAGGTGAACACCATATGTAAAAATGTTATACTATTTAGTAAATAATAATATCAATCACACAAGAATATATATATTTAATATAAATTTAATGGATTTCAATAAAATGATCATAATTAAGTGATTGTCTTAATAGAATGTATGTTGAGATAAAATCCATTACCTTATCCTCTATTTTAGTTGAAATCCCTTTATCCTCATGTATAATGGTTTCAATCATGTTAATAAATTATTATAGAATGATATTAATATTTATGATATCATATATCATATGTTAATAACATATAATTATCCATTTTAAAAAAATCTTTCCTTATTTTCATTATTCCGGGAAATAACTTATTTGTTTTTCAAGAATGATTGACTTGTTACTTTTTCACTATTACATAGATAGTGAATTAATATTGTCCAGAATTTAAAACATGATTTTAATATAATCTACATTTATTATATACATAGTTTTATTAATCCATAAAATTTTGTTATAGGTAATTAAGTACACCATTCATGGGGACAGTAGGCCGGATGTACACAAGAATTCTATTTACATTTTCTTCTCATACTAAAAAGAGAAAATAAAATTATATATATATATATATATATTATCATTACAGTATAATATTCATGTTTTATATATAAATTTGTTTTACTAAACCCATCCTTAATACATTGAATATAAAATGTGAAGTAATCTAATTGCTTCTTGGGGAAGTAGTCCGCCTTACACAGGAATGATGTCAACGTATTTCAAAAAAAAATGGAAAGGCTAAAGTTATTTTTTCTTCAATAATTAAATAAGAAGAAATAAATTTTAAACATAAAATATTAATGCATCACTAATACCAACCATGAAATGTGGTAATGGAAGACCAGATTAAATAAGTTCGTGAGGCAGTGGTTCTCCGTACATACAGATGATGATTGCATATCCCATTTTATGAAAGGTTGTATTGTTTTAGGAAATAAAAATATAATAAAAACATATAAATATACATAATATTCTTAGTTTATTATAAATTAAATATATAATAATCATTAAATATGTTGATAATGAAATAGAACAAATGTTCTAATTGATTAATGATACATCTTATTCGGGTCACCCATTTTGGTTTATACCAAAATACATCATTGTTTGATTTGTATCCAAATAGTTCTTCTAGGTTGACGTTATGGATTTTACTAGTTGGATTTGGTATGGAGAAGACCATAAAAATTAATTTATATGTTTGAGGATATGGGGAGAGGTTTTGGCATTTTATAAGGGAAGTGAGTGGAAAATTGGTAAATACCAAAAATATAAATACAATTGGGAGGTCATCATTACAATATTTTCCTCCAATAATGTAAAATATTATTTAAAATAGTGTAAAATGTCTAAATATTCACTTAAAATGGGTTTTGAAAAAGTTTCTAGGTTATTTGGAAGCTTATTTTAATGTTTAGTCACTTTGTAAACTCATTTTTCTCTTAATCGTTGTAATTAATTTTAATTGATTTATATAATATTATTGAAAAAATAATGTTGAATTTATTTAAAATAAAAATTATTTTAATTAAAAGTATATAATCCATTTTTCTAAATTCATATCACATAAATGTAAAATTTTAATTTAAAACTAATCGTGCAGATGCAATTATAAATCGAGATCTTAATATGAAAATGTTCAAATATTTACTATGTTTCTATATAATAATTCAAAATAAATGTAACGCCCCGACCCTAGTTGCCTAGAGTCAGTGCATATTACATAACATTGGCATGATCACAAGAAAGATCAAATCTCGAAAGACCGATTGGTTTAGTAGCCTTGGAAACACTAGATATATTCATAAGTTTTACATTACATCATAAAATGAAAAACTACTACAACAACGTAATGTTTCCACAGTCCACACTATAATCCCCTCATAATATTCTTGCAGGTCATTCATAACTTACATCTTCACTTCCTGGGAAAAATAAAACATAGAAAAGGGGTGAGCTCAAATGCCCAGTAAGGATAACAATATAGCGGAACATTCAAAATAAGCATAAACATTTAAGACAATGTATAACTAAAACAAAAGCCTTTTAAATATGAACTTTCAACATGGTATGGCATAAATAAAATGAAATAATGCCATTTACTTATTCACATGGATATTCTACTAATCGAATAATCAATGCAAAAATCAATAACCACTTTTATAATGTTGGAATGCATAATGCCAGACTATCATAACCACATAGCCAAGGCCTCGTGCCAAGACTACAAATAAGATTTTGTCAAGGCCTTGTTCCAAGACACTAGTTTGTCTCATGAGACCTACCGATGCATCGAGGAGCTATAGTGGGCTCCACCCGTCACTTATTAAGTCCAATGCATTCCCATATGAAAAGGTTTAAACATAACATAAACATTCGTATTAAAACTAGCATACGAAATGTCAATTATTTCACCATAAACTATGAATGGTATAAAAATAGCACATCCATAGTCAAACATATCAGAAAACCTTCAATACAATATAGAAGTTTTGTATCATAATAAATCAACTTCAAATAATCTTAAAATCCGTCAAAGGATGTTGACATAGATGAAATCAAAAATCTTTTTAAAGAAATATCTCCTTTTATTTTGAAATCATTTAAGATCCATATAAAATAAAACATTTTCTTTGAAAATAATCTTATAATCTTGTAAGGGAAGTTTTGAAGATTTTATAACGGCGGAAATTAGCCGCACCCGCCGTATAAGTTAAAAAAAACATTCTTACCTTAATTCTGTCGAAAAGGTTAAAAAGGGACCTTGTTTTGAAAACGACGGAAATATTCCTTTATAAACTACTTATAAAAGTCAAAAAGGGTATAAATGACTTTAACTCATATTCTAGTAAATAGTAAATTTTTTTTGAAATACATTTTTAAGAAACATGGATGTGGATGATAAAGAGATCCCAGTAGATTATTTCATATAAACAACCTCAGATAATGAAGAGATTGTGAAATAACCCTTACCTTGTACTTTTCTTTGGTTGGGGTAGGTTAACCTCCTGTATAATGGTGAAATAATTGTTATTAAATTATAAAAGAATCTTATACATTAATATGATATCATATATGATCTTTTAATATTGATTTGATAATATCTTAGTATTATCGTCGTTTCGTGTGTTAACTTACTCATTTTCTTTTATATGTTTTGTTACATAAGTCATGTTTGTTGTATGTTATTTATATCCAGAATGATATCAAGTCCTTAAACATCATTTTTAAATCATTAAATGATAATTATACTTGAATGGATACGATGGAGAATGAATCTCATCGCGTTCGTGGAGACGGTAGTCCGTACGTACGCACGAACGCTACTTCCATTTAATTTTTATTTTAAAAGAATCGAATCCAAATGATACATAGGTATATTACTATTCCAGTATAATATAATATTTTATATATGTTACTTAAGTTCATTAACACCATCCCTTATACGTTCCATGTGTGGTATGAACGAGTCATATCATTTTAAGGGGGCGGTAGTCCGCACTTCCTCAAATGAAATTATCGTATGTATATACAACATGAAACGAATAATGGTATGAAATAAAATGGAATTACAGAAGCTTATATATATAATATATATCATTAATATCATATTTAATTACAGTTCCATCATAATGGCCACCATGAGAGGCGGTAAGATGTATTTGAACAATCATCGTTTCGTGAGGCGTTAGTTTTCCATCCACAGAAACATTATGTTCATCATCCATTAGATGGAGTTGTGTGTATGTGTAGTTTGAATCCTTCTTATAACAACATCCTAGTATATTGAGGATACTGGTGTTGTTACAAAAGAAAGGAAATAAAAAGAGTTTGGGGGTTGAAGAAGCAAAATAAATGAAAATAATTTAAGAGAAATCGTTACCTTTAATCTAGGTAACTCATTTTGGTTGGAACCAAAGGACTTCTTGAAATGCTTTCTGCCTAAGGGGAAGCTTCAAGGAGGAGGAGAGGGATTTGGGGAGCTTATTTGGGCAGATTTTGGACGAGCCAAGTGGCTTGAGAGGTGTGAGGAAAAGAGAAGGAGGAGTTCCCTTTTATAAGAGGGGTGAGGGGCACCTTTGGAAAAGCTAGAAATATTAATTTATAATAAATTCTTATTCGGTTTCCAAAGGCTCCAAAGTTGACTATTCAAAGGATGAGGTGGGGATAGGTCGAAAACAACTCATCCAATAGAATTTAGACAGGTTTGGGTACTTATATTAACCTTATCATTAAGTATTAACTCTAAGTTAATTAGTTTCACTTTTACAATGTCTCTTTGTATTTTTTTATAATATGGTTAATAAACTTACTATATACATCCAAGCGACCCCCAAGTGGTACATTAATGATTAACCTATCATGATATAAGTCTCTTGGCCGAACCTTAGATTTTTAGGAATTTAATATCAATTAATAATATAATATTTGTTTTAAGAACTCTTTTATGTCAATTTTGACACTATTCAATAGTTGATTTTTGTGAAACTCATAACAGATTGATTACTTCGAAAAAAGTCAATTAAATCAATCCTAATATATCATATTATCCTAGAAAATTAGTGTAATTCATTAAAAGTTTCATATTATATTTATTTGGGTATTTATAATATCAATTATGTTAATTGTTTACTATTTTAGTAATTACTGCATCATCATTGTGTCATAAATAAAATATATTATTTAATGTCTAAAAATTATAAATAAAACATCATTATGTAGGAAATCATTTTATCTTTCTAATTAATATTTATAATCGAAAATCCAACATGTATAACCCTATGTAAAAATTGTTTTTCTAAAAGATGTAAGCTTATGCCATTTTTATTTTTATTTTAACTTTATTAATATAATGTGTCCCTACCACATAAAAGTGGCTCCAAGGGGTCCCCAAATTGCCCCAAGGATGCCCATGGTCGGGTATGTGTCCACCAACAAGGTTAGGACACGTTGTAGGGTAATTTTGTATTATTATAATATTATTTTGTAACCCTTATTTACCGGATTTACCCTTTAACCATGGTAAATAAAATATTTACCGCAGTAATTATTCAAAATGTCTAAAAATAAAAGTTACCTATTTACACAATTTGAACATCCTGATTCCAACTATGGAATCCATTTTTCTAAATTCAAAACACAGAAGTGGCAGAAATTAATTTAAAATTAATTCCCGCTGTCAAAACAAAAAGCGTGTTTTTAAGAGATAATAACTATCAAAAGATTGACACTTGTTTATGTTCGGTTTAATTGTAAAATTATGTCCAATGATAAACATTAAATTGAATGGAAAAAATATATTCTAAATATACTTTAAAAACACTCAAATTCATAATTTATCACTATTAATTATTTTGATTAAAAAAGTTGTTTTTAATTAAAATTTTGAAATTTTCACTATTCATCAAAATATGAAAGTTATCCGAAATGTACCAAAATTTCACCCTAGGAAAATTTTGATATTCTGAATCCAAAAATGAAGTCCATTTTGAAATATAGAATATATATGATTTCAAAAAGTAGGTATTACTATTCACAACGGCTGGTTTAATTAGTTGTGGTGTGTGTTAGAACTCGAGGTTGCGTACAACAAACGCTATCGCATTATTCGAAGGGAAACGTACCGTAGAAGCTTGGTGTGTTACATTCTCCCCTCCTTCAAATAATTGCGTCCTCGCAATTTCTAGGGTATTACAGCATAAAAAGACTCGGGTGGTTCTTCATCATAAGTTCCTCAGGTTCCCACGTTGCCTCTTCCATCTTATGATTTCTCCACAAAACTTTTACCAGACGCGTCGTCCGGTTTCTCAGTACTTGTTCTCTTGTATCAAGAATCCGGACGGGCTCTTCACAATAAGACAGATCGGGTTCCAGTTCTAATTCCTCATAGGTGAGTACATGCGTCAGATCAGGCATGTATTTCCTCAATAGAGATATGTGGAACACATCGTGAACTTTGGAGAGACTTGGCGGCATTGCCAATCGGTAAGCTACAGCCCCAATTCGTTCTAGAATTTCGAAAGGTCCGATGTACCTGGGACTCAATTTACCTTTCTTTCCAAAACGTATGACTCCCTTCCATGGAGATACCTTTAGGAAAACATGATCACCGACTTGAAATTCCAAATCCTTCCTTCGATTATCGGTATAGCTCTTCTGCCTACTTTGAGCTGCTTTGATGTGATTCTGGATTACTTTCACCTTTTCCACCGTTTCCTCCACCAGCTCTGGGCCTACAAGTTTTCTTTCACCAACGTCATCCCAACAGGTTGGTGTACGACATCTATTTCCGTATAACGCTTCATATGGTGCCATCTGTATACTCGAATGGAAGCTATTGTTATAGGAAAATTCTACCAGAGGTAAATATTGATCCCACATACCTTGAAAGTCAAGTGAGCAAGATCTCAACATGTCTTCTAAGGTTTGAATAGTCCGTTCTGATTGTCCGTCTGTCTGAGGGTGGTAAGCAGTGCTCAAATAAAGTTCAGTATCCAGGGATTTCTGAATACTTTTCCAAAATCTTGAAGTAAAACGGGGATCACGATCAGAAACAATCGATAGGGGAACTCCATGAAGTCTCACAACTTCATTAATGTATAGTCTTGCTAGACGTTCCAGGGGTAGATCTTCTCTTATAGCAAGAAAATGTGCTGACTTGGTAAGACGATCAACAATAACCCATATTGCATCGTTCCTTCTAGGAGTCTTTGGTATCCCCATGACAAAGTCCATCGTAACATTGTCCCATTTCCACTCCGGTATGGGAAGAGGTTGCATGACTCCTCCAGGCTGTTGCCTTCCAGCTTTCACTTGTTGACAAACCATACATCTTGTCGCAAAATCAGCAATCTCCCTATTCATGTTGTCCCACCAAAAATGTTCCTTCAAATCTCTATACATTTTGGTGCTCCCAGGGTGTATAGAGAAATTGGAACTATGAGCGTCATCCAGCAATTCCCTTTTTAGATCAGGTATATTGGGAACACAAAGTCTCTTCCCGAATTTCAAAATTCCATCTTCATACACAAAGTCTCTCAATCTCCCATCATTCACAGCTTTAATCTTCTTCTGAAATTCTTCATCATCGGTGTGGGAACTCTTAATCTTTTCTAGTAAATATGGTTTGGCAACCATTTGAAAAAGCATTGATGTTTCACCTTCCCTGGTTATTCCCATGTCCATCTTCTCTAGATCCATGAAAATTGGATCCCTTTCAATTCTCATATTGTTCAAAACTCCATGGTCTTTTCTACTCAAATCATCTGCCACCTTGTTTGCCTTCCCTGGGTGGTAGTGTATCGTACAATCATAATCCTTGAGTAATTCAAGCCATCTCCTTTGCCTCATGTTGAGTTCTTTTTGTGAGAAAATATACTTCAAACTCTTGTGATCAGTATAAATCTCACATTTTTCACCATAGAGGTAGTGCCTCCATATCTTCAAAGCAAAGATCACTGCTGCTAACTCGAGATCATGAGTAGGATAGTTTTGTTCATGAATTTTCAACTGTCGTGATGCATAGGCAATAACTCTATCATTCTGCATAAGGACACAGCCAAGTCCTTTCTTCGATGCATCACTATAAATAACGAACCCATCATTCCCCGATGGTAGAGTCAATATAGGAGCATTGACTAATCTTCTCTTCAGTTCTTCGAAACATTCTTCACACTCTTTTGTCCAAACAAATTTAACCCATTTACGTGTGAGCTTCGTTAATGGGTTAGCCAATCGGGCAAAATTCTGGACGAAACATCGATAATAACCCGCCAAGCCAATAAAACTACGTACCTCAGTTATACTCGTAGGTGTTGGCCATTCTTGGATTGCCTTGGTCATAGAAGGATCAACAGAGATTCCATATTTAGAGAAAATATGGCCAAGAAAAGAAATCTCCTGAAGCCAGAATTCACACTTTCTAAACTTCCCATATAATTCATGCCTCCTCAGAGTCTTCAAGATAATGCGCAAGTGATTTTCATGATCTTCGTAGGTTTTGGAGTATACCAAGATATCATCAATAAATACCACCAAAAATTCATCGAGATACTCCTTGAAAACTCTATTCATTAGATCCATGAATACAGAGGGTGCATTAGTCAATCCAAACGGCATTACAGTAAACTCGTAATGCCCGAAACTGGTTCGAAATGCTGTCTTCGGAATGTATTCCTTCTTTACACCCAACTGATGGTATCCAGATCGAAGGTCAATCTTTGAAAAGTATTGAGCTCCATGAAGTTGGTCAAATAAATCATCAATACGAGGTAGGGGATACTTGTTCTTTATCGTTATAGCATTGATCTCCCTGTAGTCGATACATAACCTCATAGATCCATCTTTGTTTTTAACAAAAAGAACAGGGGCTCCCCATGGAGAAACACTAGGGCGAATAAATCCCTTATTACTCAATTCCTCTAGTTGTTTCTTTAGTTCGACTAACTCTACAGTGGCCATTCTATAAGGGGTCTTCGATATAGGCTTTGATCCAGGAATCAAATCAATAGAAAACTCAACTTCTCGTTCTGGAGGATGTCCAGGTAAGTCTTCTGGAAATACATCTACAAATTCTTTCACAACAGGTACATCCTCTATTTGAACATTACTTTCCTCACCGACAGTTATTTCATTCTCTTCCTCTCCAATAATTGAATTAAGTTGAGCTACTGGGGGTGGATCTAAATAAGAATTAGGTGGTGACGATTCTTCTCTAAAAATAAGGTGTTCCTTATCATTATCAACAAGAATCGTAACCTCTTTCTTCTTACAATAAATCTTCGCATCATAGTCCGAAAGCCAGTCCATACCGAGGATTATATCAAACTCAATCATAGGTATGACGATGAGATCGGCAGATAAAGAAAATTTATGTGCTCTAATGGGGACTGATTCACAAAACATTGTTGCAACGATACTTCCCTTAGGAGTTTTGACTGACAACTCCCTTATTAAATCAAATTGGAAATATCTAATTTTCTTAGCAAACTGTGAAGATATGAAACAATGCGATGATCCAGAATCAAATAATGCATTTGCTAAACTTGAGGAAACCATTAAATTACCTGCCACCATGTCTTTCGGAGCTTCTACCTCAGCAGTAGTGATAGCATAAGCCTGGCCTTGATCCCTTGGCCTTTTCTGAGGTAAGTTATCCTGACGCTTAGGACATGCATTTGCATAATGCCCCATCTCCCTGCAATTGTAGCACTGAACATTGGTAGCTTCCTTCTTCCCCTTGCAATCATGAGCTTGGTGGCCTTTTTCACCACACTTGTAACAGACTCCCATTCCCTTCAGGAAAGCACCGGGGTGTTTCTTCCCGCATTTACCACAAGATAGATATTCAACCTTTCCCTTCTTCCCCTTATTTCCATTCCCAGATTGATCAGCAGGTCTCTTCTTCTCTTGCTTCGCTTTAAGGTCATAAGACATAGAGAATTCCTTTTCGGTCTTGATAGAACATGAGACAATGTCTTCGGACGATGAAAAGGATTGTGAGACTAATGCTCGACGGAGAAATGGTTTTAACCCATCAAAGAAACGATCAATCTTACTTCTTGGGTTGCAAATATAATCCCCAGCATACCTCGCTAACATTGTAAAGTTAGCCTCATACTTTGTGACATTCTCATCCTCCTTTTGTCTCAGACTCAAAAATTGTCTTTCCATATCCGCTCGATGGTCGCGAGGGAAGTATTTTTCTAAAAACAGATCTTTGAATTCCCTCCATTCCATATTTGATACTTCATCATCTTCCTTCATGTTTTGAATCAATGACCACCATTGATCAGAATCTCCAGTGAAGCGGTAAACTGCCATGATAACTTTTTCCCTTTCACTGCTCCCCAAAGCCTGAAATATTTTCCCTAGGGAATTTATCCATTGCTCAGCTACTAAGGGATTTGTACTCCCAATGAACGTTGGTGGTTGTTGCCTCATGAATCGATCTAACATTGATCCTCCACGCTGCGGATCAGGGTGCTCCATACGGGTAAGGTTATTATTCATAACCTGAGTAAGTTGTCCCAGTATGGTGATTAGCTGATCAGCACCAGTTGCATCACCAGCCCCACTATAATTATCTTGAGCAAGAGGGCAATCCCTACATGGAGTGCGTGCATTGATACGGTTTCCATTTCTTCCACTAGGCGCCATTTCTAAACAATGGCATAAACTAGATCAGTTTATGAATCAAAATACATAATCCCATACTTATAAAACACTTAACATAAATTGAACTATTTATGGATATAATCCATAATCATAAAAATGTTTTCTTTGAGGAAGTATATACTCATAAACCCTTCATAATGATTTGTAAAGATAGTGAGAGTTATCCAAATCATATCCCCCGGGAGTGTCGTAACCAAGAGTGCAGTAAGGCCCGTTGTCGTGCACCAGTTCCCGTTCGAGTCTAGCTCAAAGCGGTGTTTTCGGGTTTTACCCCTAGGTACATCTGTGCCAGAGCCGCCTTTACCTGCTCGTATCCAGATAGGGATGTATTGCTCGGAAAACTCACAAAATCTCTACAATACCAAAATTCTAGGAAGTTCTTCTATACTAATCCTCAAAGTTCATCTTAGGTCTACGTGCTCTAATCAGAGTTTATCTAAATCTAGCTTCCAAGGTTTGTACTAAACTTCCTCTGATACCAACTGTAACGCCCCGACCCTAGTTGCCTAGAGTCGGTGCATTATTACATAACATTGGCATGATCACAAGAAAGATCAAATCTCGAAAGACCGATTGGTTTAGTAGCCTTGGAAACACTAGATATATTCATAAGTGTTACATTACATCATAAAATGAAAAACTACTACAACAACGTAATGTTTCCACAGTCCACACTATAATCCCCTCATAATATTCCTGCAGGTCATTCATAACTTACATCTTCACTTCCTGGGAAAAATAAAACATAGAAAAGGGGTGAGCTCAAATGCCCAGTAAGGATAACAATATAGCGGAACATTCAAAATAAGCATAAACATTTAAGGCAATGTATAACTAAAACAAAAGCCTTTTAAATATGAACTTTCAACATGGTATGGCATAAATAAAATTAAATAATGCCATTTAATTATTCACATGGATATTCTACTAATCGAATAATCACATGCAAAAATCAATAACCACTTTCATAATGTTGGAATGCATAATTCCAGACTATCATAACCACATAGCCAAGGCCTCGTGCCAAGACTACAAATAAGATTTTGTCAAGGCCTTGTGCCAAGACACTAGTTTGTCTCATGAGACCTACCGATGCATCGAGGAGCTATAGCGGGCTCCACCCGTCACTTATTAAGTCCAATGCATTCCCATATGAAAAGATTTAAACATAACATAAACATTCGTATTAAAACTAGCATACGAAATGTCAATAATTTCACAATAAACTATGAATGGTATAAAAATAGCACATCCATAGTCAAAAATATCACAAAACCTTCAATACAATATAGAAGTTTTGTATCATAATAAATCAACTTCAAATAATCTTAAAATCCATCAAAGGATGTTGACATAGATGAAATCAAAATTCTTTTTAAAGAAATATCTCCTTTTATTTTGAAATCATTTAAGATCCATATAAAATAAAACATTTTCTTTGAAAATAATCTTATAAGCTTGTAAGGGAAGTTTTGAAGATTTTATAACGGCGGAAATTAGCCGCACCCGCCGTATAAGTTAAAAAAAACATTCTTACCTTAATTCTGTCGAAAAGGTTAAAAAGGGACCTTGTTTTGAAAACGACGGAAATATTCCTTTATAAACCACTTATAAAAGTCAAAAAGGGTATAAATGACTTTAACTCATATTCTAGTAAATAGTAAAAATGTTTTGAAATACATTTTTAAGAAACATGGATGTGGATGATAAAGAGATCCCAGTAGATTATTACATATAAACAACCTCAGATAATGAAGAGATTGTGAAATAACCCTTACCTTGTACTTTTCTTTGGTTGGGGTAGGTTAACCTCCTGTATAATGGTGAAATAATTGTTATTAAATTATAAAAGAATCATATACATTAATATGATATCATATATGATCTTTTAATATTGATTTGATAATATCTTAGTATTATCGTCGTTTCGTGTGTTAACTTACTCATTTTCTTTTATATGTTTTGTTACATAATTCATGTTTGTTGTATCTTATTCATATCCAGAATGATATCAAGTCCTTAAACATAATTTTTAAATCATTAAATGATAATTATACTTGAATGGATACGATGGAGAATGAATCTCATCGCGTTCGTGGAGACGGTAGTCCGTACGTACGCACAAACGCTACTTCCATTTAATTTTTATTTTAAAAGAATCGAATCCAAATGATACATATGTATATTACTATTCCAGTATAATATAATATTTTATATATGTTACTTAAGTTCATTAACACCATCCTTTATACGTTCCATGTGTGGTATGAACGAGTCATATCATTTTAAGGGGGCGGTAGTCCGCACTTCCTCAAATGAAATTATCGTATGTATATACAAATGAAACAAATAATGGTATGAAATAAAATGGAATTACAGAAGCTTATATATATAATATATATAATTAATATCATATTTAATTACAGTTCCATCATAATGGCCACCATGAGAGGCGGTAAGATGTATTTGAACAATCATCGTTTCGTGAGGCGTTAGTTTGCCATCCACAGAAACATTATGTTCATCATCCATTAGATGGAGTTGTGTGTATGTGTAGTTTTAATCCTTCTTATAACAACATCCTAGTATATTGAGGATACTAGTGTTGTTACAAAAGAAAGGAAATAAAAAGAGTTTGGGGGTTGAAGAAGGAAAATAAATGAAAATAATTTAAGAGAAATCGTTACCTTTAATTTAGGTAACTCACTTTGGTTGGAACCAAAGGACTTCTTGAAATGCTTTCTGCCTTAGGGGAAGCTTCAAGGAGGAGGAGAGGGATTTGGGGAGCTTAGTTGGGCAGAGTTTGGACGAGCCAAGTGGTTTGAGAGGTGTGAGGAAAAGAGAAGGAGGAGTGCCCTTTTATAAGAGGGGTGAGGGGCACCTTTGGAAAAGCTAGAAATATTAATTTATAATAAATTCATATTCGGTTTCCAAAGGCTCCAAAGTTGAATATTCAAAGGATGAGGTGGGTATAGGTCGAAAACAACTCATCCAATATAATTTAGATAGGTTTGGGTACTTATATTAACCTTATCTTTAAGTATTAACTCTAAGTTAATTAGTTTCACTTTTACAATGTCTCTTTGTATTTTTATATAATATGGTTAATAAACTTACTATATACATCCAAGCGACCCCCAAGTGGTACATTAATGATGAAACTATCATGATATAAGTCTCTTGGCCGAACCTTAGATTTTTAGGAATTTAATATCAATTAATAATATAATATTTGTTTTAAGAACTCTTTTATGTCAATTTTGACACTATTCAATAGTTGATTTTTGTGAAACTCATAACAGATTGATTACTTCGAACAAAGTCAATTAAATCAATCCTAATATATCATATTATCCTATAAAATTAGTGTAATTCATTAAAAGTTTCATATTATATTTATTTGGATATTTATAATATCAATTATGTTAATTTTTTACTATTTTAGTAATTACTGCATCATCATTGTGTCATAAATAAAATAAATTATTTAATGTCTAAAAATTATAAATAAAACATAATTATGTAGGAAATATTTTTATCTTTCTAATGAATATTTATAATCGAAAATCCAACATGTATAACCCTATGTAAAAATTGTTCTTCTAAAAGATGTAAGCTTATGCCATTTTTATTTTTATTTTAACTTTATTAATATAATGTGTCCCTACCACATACAAGTGGCTCCAAGGGGTCCCCAAATTGACCCAAGGATGCCCATGGTCGGTTATGTGTCCACCAACAAGGTTAGGACACGTTTTAGGGTAATTTTGTATTATTATAATATTATTTTTTAACCCTTATTTACCGGATTTACCCTTTAACCATGGTAAATAAAATATTTACCGCACTAATTATTCAAAATGTCTAAAAATAAAAGATACCTATTTACACAATTTGAACATCCTGATTCCAAATATGGAATCCATTTTTCTAAATTCAAAACACAGAAGTGGCTGAAATTAATTTAAAATTAATTCCCGCGGTCAAAACAAAAAGCGTGTTTTTAAGAGATAATAACTATCAAAAGATTGACACTTGTTTATGTTCGGTTTAATTGTAAAATTATGTCCAATGATAAACATTAAATTGAATGGTAAAAATATATTCTAAATATACTTTAAAACCACTCAAATTCATAATTTATCACTATTAATTATTTTGATTAAAAAAGTTGTTTTTAATTAAAATTTAGAAATTTTCACTATTCATCAAAATATGAAAGTTATCCGAAATGTACCAAAATTTCACCCTAGGCTAATTTTGATATTCCGAATCCAAAAATGAAGTCCATTTTGAAATATAGAATATATATGATTTCAAAAAGTAGGTATTACTATTCACAACGGCTAGTTTAATTAGTTGTGGTGTGTGTTAGAACTCGAGGTTGCGTACAACACACGCTATCGAATTATTCGAAGGGACACGTACCGTAGAAGCTTGGTGTGTTACAATAAAAATACTTACAATGACCTAAATTGGAATAATATACATATAATTGATCTATTTTTACACTAAATTTTTTTTAAATAAAATATCATGTTCTAAATTATTTGGATGAAAATTCAGTTTTCAAATAAAATTCAATATTTTTTAATATTCATCAAAAAATGGATCTTCTCTGAAAAATAAGAAAATACCAACATAAGATAAACATTCCAATTAAATTTGAAAAAACAAATTATTTTTTCATATATAATTTATAAAAGTTTCAAACTTTTGATTTAAAACACATTCTCTATTTAAAGGCAGAAAATTGCCTTCAAAAAAACCTTTTAATGCATAAAATTTCATTTTTTCTTATATTATGAATATAAAATATATTTTTTTATTTAAAAATCTATTTTAGTTAATATATAATATATAAATTTCATTAATATAATTCACTAATTTATTTGAATTTAATTTATTAGGATAAATTCCTATGGGCACATACACATATTTTTTTTAAAAAACTTTTCCTATATATTAAATTTGTATTTATATTAATTAAAAATTAATTCATAATAAATGAACTAAAAAATGTAGTTTAATAATTTATTAAATACTATTTTAAGTTCCAATTTAATATCTGGGATGTGATTTTCGTTTTTTAATAACAGTATTAATAATATTTATTGAAACTCGGTCTTGCGTGTAACACAAGCTTACATAGCATTGTGTTCATTTCAAGCTATATCATAATTTTAATTTATAGTAAATATATTGAAAAATATTGGAATTTTATATTCCATTCTACCCTTTTTTAATTTCATATATTATATTTTGGAATATATTATTCTCATAGAATTTTGGTTGTTACATTCTCCATGCATTAAAAAATTGATTTCTCGTAATTTAAACATGACCTTAGTAATCACGGGTTATAAATTTGGAAATACTTATTTTTATAAACCCACATCATAAAATATAAAATAAAACATCTTCTTAATAATAGATAAATGTAATTACAAAATTCATATAAAATAAGCTCATAACTAAGATTGCATATATGATAACATATATGAGAAATTAAAATTTGGAGATAGAAGAGAATGCTAACACCCAAATACTAAGGGAGAGATATTTTGAAAATGTTCAAGAAAAAGTTAACTACCAGAAATCCAGAAAATAATGGTCTGAAAAAGTTCAACTATATCATAAAAAATTATCATATAATGAAATTTTTCTTTCATGGACATTTTTAGATTTGTCGAATTATTTCACACTCTAATAATATATGGAAATATAATTACTTGATATGTTTATTTTTCATAATCATAATATTATCCTTTAGTTCTATAATGATCTATTTATACTTCATCTCTCTTCATATGTTGAATCATATGGTGATGTAATACAATAATCATTAATAGCTCGTCCATTGTACTACTTAAACTGTTTCTTAGATAGTTAACCTTATAGACCATACAAATACCCTGACCCAAATATTTAGACATGGTTCCAAGGTTGTTAATAGTATCAAATTTAATTTATCCATTTAAATCATCTATTTATCTTATCATATTTTTTTCAGCATCAATAACATCTTTATGATTATCACTTACTCAACCTTGTGTTTTTCAAAAAGTTAAACTTTCCACCAAATCACTTTTCATGGTACCATTCACCATATTTTCTCAAATACTCAACAAAAAACTAATATAGTATAATAATTATATAATGAATAATTAATATTATGATTCCATCATCAATAAAATAATATTACAACATATTTCTTAGATCCAAATATATATTAACATTAATCATTTTACTATGGTTGTGTCCATAATATATACTTGACATTGACCCCTTGTATTTTAATGGGGTATATTCCCATGAATCTTGTGAAATTAGTTTTCATAGTTATCCAACACCTTGTAGTTGTAAAATAATGTAATAGAATTTTTCTTTGTAGATTAATGTTCTTTTTCCTACTGACCCATATCTCCACACATATATCAAACATCTAATACCATTGTGAATTTTCTTGGTTATTTATTTACGTAATTATGACACGTCGGATTGTCTTCCTTTCCCTTCGTCACATTGTCTGTGATTTTATATTCCACCATATTCTTATCTTTGTTCAACTTTAATACATAATACATGAAGAATTATTTTCATGTATTTATAGAGAATAAAAACATTTCATTATATGAAGAATAATAGTTAAAGGACAGTGTCGTTTCGATACATGGCCTAAGCTATTGAAAGAAATGGTCAATATTGCATTCCATGTTCTGTATGATATATGTAGCATACCGTTCTAACCAAGTAAATTTATCTTCATAATCCACAATAATTTAATCCTCATTTTTTCAAACTAATGATCTTTACCTTCATCCCAGTTTGTTTCTCAAACAGGAAATAGATTTCAAAGAATGTATCCTTAAAAATATTCCATTCGCTGAGTATTATTTCCTCATACTAACAAGTATTATATACTAATGACAACAATTGGTCAACATCACCATTGATACAATAAACTAAAATTGTATCCTTTTAATTTTCCCCACATTCTAATTCTATAAATATCTTCTCAAAATATATAATACATATCTCATATTCCATTCAATAGTCCCACTAAATGATGGGGTATTGTTTCCAAAGATGAAATCCATCATATGAGAATCTCAATGTGGATCTGGTTCCTTGATTTAGATATGGTTTTTTCATTCCCTGACTAATTTATAATAAAATACCCCTAAATTTCATAGTTCCAATACATGATATATCATATTCCTCATAAGGGAAACCTCAATATTGGCTATGATTGTTGATACATTTCTTCATATCTGGTTCCAATTATAAATAGTAGAATTAAATGGATTAGATTGCGACATTATGTACCATAATGTATAATACCAAATCTATTTATATAATTATAATAAATTGATAAATTTATCCCTAAAAAATCTCATAAACATAAACACAGTTTATTTAGGGGCATCCTTACTTTTAGATCCTTTATAATAGTTTTTAATGAAAATGAGAATTACCATAAACATATTCCCATGGGTGAAAAAACATATAAATAGTAAGGAATGTTATCACATACTAGGTTACACTCCATACAATCCCGACTCACCCTTTTTTAGTTTTATTACCCCTACATACATATGTACAAGAACCACATCCTCTTCTAGTATATAGATAGGGTTTTATTGTTAGGAAAAACAAAACAATATCCTCCTTACCAAATCATTATGATTCTATTCAATACATATCATTGAAGTCATTATTAGGGTTATTTTCCCTAATCTATGTTCTATTAAATATAGTTTTTAGGGTTTCTACTAAACGTTTTTTGATACCAACTGTAACGCCCCCGAACCTAGAATCCCGGAGGTGGTTCTTTAATGTATTACATTGACATGATTATAAGAAATATAATCTAAAATGAAAAAAAAATCTATTAGTTTTGGAAAAACATATTAGATACATGTTACCCATTTTACATTCTAAAAAAAATAAACCATAATACATAACACAATCTATTTTATTGAATACTTGAAATGCCATTCAAAGGTATATTATTCATAAATTTGGGAAAGGAAACATAATAAGGGTGATGTCAAATGATCAATATGATTTTTGTAAAATTGTATCTATAATGAATTACTAATTAATAATAAATATAGAAGGGTAAATAGTTAAAAACACATTAAAATTAAATAATTGGATAAGGGATAATCAATTTTTAAAGGTAAATAACTGAACACACATAAAATTTAATCAATGTAATTACAATGAAATGCATCTATAGATTTTTCTATAGTAAAAATATCATGGATAAATAACTGAATTCTAATTGTAGGAATTTCATAGTTATTTTACACCATGTTTCACATGTACATGGATCCTTTACCATCAAGATCTTTTCTCATGATAGTTTAAAAACAGTGGGTAGAAACCTCATAGATTTTTACAACATATTCATCCTATGTGACTACTGATGTATCAAGGGGATATCATTAGATGGTCCCTCACCATGTTTTCAAGTCCAAATAATTCCTCAAATATTCTATAGTTTATTTAAAAATATTCCTTATTATAGAATCTACATATTGAATAATGAATATGGATTTATAATAAATTCCCCAATTAATCAAATAATAGTTAAAGTGAGCATAATATATAAAAGTTGTATATGGTTTAGTGAATAATAATATCTAGAACATAATAATATTGATATTTAAGATAAATTTAATGAAGTATAAAAATATTATTATAAGGAAGTTATTGTTTCAAGAGACAGTTAACAATCACAAAAGAAAATGAGAATGCAAAGAAAACATTTTCCACTTAGTATTTTTCATGTAAAACCCCTTGGGTGAGATAATTAATTTTGAAATAAAAAATATCAAGAATTATGATTGAATCATGTTAATAAATGGAAAATTTATAGTATATAGACCAATTTAAATTGAATTGGTGCATAATAAGAAATTAGTCTCAATAGAATGTATGTTGAGGATAAATTCCCTTCCTTACAACCCATTTTGGTTGAACACCGTGTAACCTATTTTATAATGTTTTTATTCATGTTTTAAAATTATAATAGAAACATATTATTATTTTTAATATCATATATGAACCTTTTATAACATATTTTTTCATGTTCTTTATAAATCCTTTAGTGTTTTCATTGTTTTGGGTAAGATCTGCATTGTATTTTGAGGATTTTTGACTTGATTTTTTCTCCTCTTACATAGATCATGATTATATAATCTTAAAAATTTAATCAATTATGTATATATCAAAAATATTTATTATAAATTTATATTGATTAATCCATAAAATTTGGGGATAGGAAATGGAATACTCCATTCATTGAGGCAATAGGTTGTACATAAGCATGAACACTATTTAAATTTTCTTGTCATATTGAAAAAAGAAATATATATTATATATATATATTATAATTACTATATCATAATATTATTATCTATATAAAATATATTTGTTAAACTCATCCTCAATACTTTCTATGTAACATGTTAAAGAGTCGCATCACTTCAAGAGGATGTAGTCCACTGTAAGCATGAACGATGTTATTATATACTGAAAAATTGAAATCATGAAGTTATGTGTTATATAATACTTAAATAAGAATAAATACATTATAAATACTTTATATATCACATATAAACTAATAATCCATCATCATTTAAAACCTTAATTGGTTGTAAGGGAAGAACAGACGACATGGATAGGTGACACGGTAGTCCTCCGTACACACGAACGATGATTGCATATCCCAATCTATAAATTATTGTGTATTTTTAGGTAATAATATTATAAAAAAATTATAATTTTATTTATAATACTGTGGTTTCCACATTATCATGATATAAAAACAATTTAATCAGTTAAGAAAGAAATAAAATAAACATGCTCGTTGATGAATGTTACATGTTCTTCTGGTGACTCCTTTTGGCTTATACCTATCTAATTCATTTTTATTTACAAAACAATGATTATAGGATTATTTTAGGGATGTTCGGAGTTTATTGGATATGGATTAAGATGATCTAAATGTTGAGTGGTGTGGAGAGAGGGGAAAAGGTAGTGGTCGTTTATAATGGAGGGGAGTGGAAAACATGTAAATAATTAAATGGTAAACGCTATTAGGAGGTATAACGTAGACAATGTGCCTCCAAAAATGAATCATTTTCAGTAAACTAGGGGTTATGGTCCAAAAATATACAAAAAATGGATTTTGGAAAAGTATCCAGGTCATTTTAGTCCTTTGTTAAACTCACTTTTCTCTTAATGGCAGTAATTAATTTTAATTTCTTGGACTCATATTTTTGGTAAGTGTATGATTTTACCTTAATATACATTATAACTTATTAATATTAGAAATATGGAATCATTTTTAAAAAATAATTAATAAAATTTTCCAAATTCTAATCATAGAATTTCTTTAATTTAATTTAAAACAAATCCCACATGTTCATTTAGAAAGTGTATTATTAAAGATAAAATGATCAATAGTTTACTATGTTTTTATATCAAAGTTATATACTAATATTATTATAATGACAAAAATTGTTCAAATAGATGTAATAGTGTTATATTATAACTTTAAATCCAATTTAAAATATAATTTAGCAATAAAAAATATTTAGATGAAAAGTCAGTTTTCAATTAAAAATCAATATTTTTTCTATAAGTAAAAAAATATAACATCTTAGAAAAATACCAAATATTCACCCTCATATAAATTTTACATTAAATTTTTAAAAATTATGTAATTTTTAATATAAAATTTTTAAAATTTCCATATTATGTTTTAAATCAAGTATCCCACTAAAAGACAACAAAAATGTCTTTAGAAAAAAATACATATTTTTATGAGAGAAATCACTTTTTATTGTCTTATGCATATAAAATCTTATGTATGAATGTAAAAAATATACGATTTAATTTATCATATAAAAATTTATTTAATATATTTTATTAGTAGTGATAAATTTAATTTATTTATATATAATTTCACTAGGTATGTAATTTTATTAATAAATTCATTTTCATTATATACATTTTGTTTTTATATTAATAATTAATTAATTAGTAAAAAATGGATTCAATCACAAATATTATTATGTAATTTAATCATATTAATAACCACCAAATTATCTTATAGAGGTAATTGTTATTTTAAATAACAACATTAATAATATTTGATGAAACCCTGTCTTGCATGTATCGAAAACTAAATCAGTGTTTCATATATTGCACACTATATCATAATTTAAATCTATCGTAAATCTATAGTAATGTATTAGGATATTATATTAACTTATACTATTTATGTATCATTATAAACCCATTATTTATAAAATGTTATTATTTTATATTTTTAGGGTGTTACAAACTCCCCACCATAAATAAATTTCATCCTTGTAATATAAATTTTACCTCAGTAATCAATGTTTTGGCCTTTGTAATTACTAATGTTGAAAAACCCACACCATAAAAGAGTTAATAAAACATCCATTAAATAATAGTGAAATAAAAGTACAAAATTTATCTATAATGATCTCATAACTATGATTCCAGATAATATAAAATATGTGGAAAATAAAAACATGGAGGTATAAGTGAAAAATAATATACACATTCTAAGGGACAACGATAAAGAACATGTTTAGGAGAAATATAAATTAAAAAAATACATAAAATCAATTTCTGAAAAAGTTCATTGATATCATAAAGAATGATGATAATATGAATACTTTTTTTCTTGAAGCTATTTCTTAGAGTTCATGAATTATTTCTCCCACTATAAATATAAGGAAATATAATTATTTGATAGGTTTATTTTTTCTATGATCCATATTACCCTTTGGTTGATCTGTGAGCTATTTATACTTTATCTCTTATCATAGGTTTCATTATATGTTTAATTAATACAATAATATCTAAAACCTCATCCTATTTTCAACTTAAACTATTTTATATATTGTTAGCCTTATGAAACTGATAAATACTATGATCCAAATATTTAGAATTTTTTCCAAGGCAGTTAGTTGTATCAAATTTACTTTATCCATAACAAACAGGTCTTTATATAAAATAATTTCCTTAACATAAGGAAAATATTAAGGGTTATCTTTTCTCATCCTCATTTTTTCAAATTGTTTGACCTACTACCAAATCACTTTTCATGTCACCATTCAACATATGACCTCACACACATGATTAAAAACTATTATAGTAAAATACTTATATATTTCATAATTAATATGATGAGAATATCGTAAAAAAATATGTACTTTTAAAATATATTTTTTGATAAAAAAATAGAGGCACATTATTCATTCCCCTTTTGTTTTGTTAATAACACATTCTTTTCCATGACCGCTTATCTTTTTCTAAGGTATATTCCGATGGTTCTTGCGGAATTTGATTCTATAGTACCCCATAATCATGCAGTTTTAACATTGAATAATGCATGTTTCCTTCTTCCCTTTACATTGTTTTTACTAGTGACCCTTTTATTTTTACTTATTTAAAACTCTCAATCCCTTTAATAATTTTCAAGGGTAATTCTTCCCATAGTTATTAAATGTGGGAAAATATGTTTATCTATTATTCCCATTATCTGTTATTTTCCATGAAATCATCATATTCTATTTCATCCCTTTGAATCTATAAGACATAGAGAATTATTTCTCTATCCCGATACCACTTAAACCGATTTAATTACATGAAAAAAATATTGATAGATTGGGCCCCATTGGAGACTACTCTTAAGCCCATTATATAAATGATCAATATTGCATTTTATGTTGTGTATGAAATCTGTAGCATAATGTTATAAAATTTTAATGTATTCTTCATACTCTAAAATAAATTATTCTTCTATTTTCTTCAATATAATTAAATTTATCCCCATCTAAATTTTTTATCATGGTGGATATTTTTTTCAAATAACGTCTCCTTAAATGTTTTTCATTCTATAAGTTGTATTTCCTCGTACTACCAAGTATTATAGAAAAATGACTAACATTGATTAGAATTTTCATTGAGATGATATATTGAAAGGTTAAATTTTAAATATTAACCACATTCTAATTCAATATATATCTTCTGTAATGACATAATACATTTCTCAACATCCATTGGACTAGTAATCCAAGTAAATGTCATGATTTTATATTGAATAAAGAAATATGTGTCACAACCCAACCCAACCAGGGAGAGAGATGCAACTAACCCAAGCCTATCTCTATATTACATGGGTGGACACAAGAACCAAAAGGAAAAACATTAATGGTATGAATTTTCATATTGTACATGTATGCACACACATAATAATCTCAGTTCAGTATTACTTATGAAAAATAATAAAAGTGGAAATATGTAGAATATAACCTTGCATATGAAAACATATAGAGTGTACATGAGTAGGAAAATGAAAAATTAATTGAAAGGTGAAAAAATGTTCTCCTAACCTAAAATATGTTCCATCATAACAAACGTAAAATTTATGAGATATCCTAGCTCTGGATCTATAAGAATCAACCAATGTACGTGGTCTAATGTACCGGTTATCCCTAGCATCCTCTATAATAACTGATGTTCTATCGTTCATCTATATAAGACATGAAAGGTGTGGGAAAATCCCATTTACAGGTGAGTAAATACATACCCAATATGAAACTCTGAATAATAATGGCAGAGTAGTATGATACATGATAAGAATATATTGATAGTAGAAATCTCAACCCAAGTAAGTGAGTAAAAATCCAACAACATGGACAAACACACACACACACACATATATGTACATATATCTAATTAAATAAAAGAATTAAAAAATATATAAGGGGATCCCTATATCATAGAACATTACATAAAAAGAATCCATCAGTTCCAAAAGTCTATCCTAGATTCCCAACATCTCACACGTCTATTGAGATAAACAATTTATCTCAAATCACCATTCCATTGTGTCGCACAACCAAGGGAAAATATTACCTTTATATAGGACCTGTGACCTATTATAATAAGAGGGTTCCACTAATTATATGTTAGAGGAACCATTCCCACCCTAGCTGGAGGGTTCAACACTGGTATTCCATAGAGGACCCATGCCCAACCCACCTGGGTGGTTCCACTCTGGTTGTCGAGGACGCATATATTGATACTGTAGGAGGGTCCCACTTGAATAGTATATGGATGACCCATTCCTAGCTGAGATTAAGGGATAAAATCTCATATATGAGGACCCATACCCTGACTTTGTAGGAGGGTTCCATTCAGATAGCACATAGAAGACCCATTCCCAACCCTACTTGAGGGTTCCACTTTCGTATCTGAAGACCCATAACATGAATCTACACGAGTGTTTTACTCAATGAATAAATAGAGAACATTTTCACTAACCTGATAGGAGGGTTCCACTCGATATATAGGTAGGGGACCCATATCGATTCCACCGTGAGGGTCCCACTATAAAGCCCTTGGTGATCCTTCCTAGTCATTTCTGGCATCAAGCCCCACCTAAAGAAGTATTCCACTACAAAAATCTCACATAATTTATCTACATTTACAAAAGGGGACACCATTATTGTCTATATGTAAAAAATAAGGATACACTATGTGTGGGAAAAAATATGATTCCAAAAAAAGAATATATGAGAGCTAATTTTTCCTTAGATGGAAATAAGGGGTACATGATGTTTGAGGGGATCCACATGGAGTGAGGTCCAAATCCATTTAATATTAATGTCCTTTATGTAACTTGAGTTACTAATAATGTATTCATACATGGAATGTAAGTGTATTACATGTCATTCTAAACCCACTTGGGGTCCTGCATCTTCTCTCTAGCTGTGTGTGTGTATTTTTTCCTGTGTATGTGTACTTTATCACACGACATGTACCTTATTGTGACTGTCCCCATGTACTCTTAGAGTGCATTTCAAGTTTCCATCCCTAGGTCACATGGTGTGTTTGGATTTCACATGGTGTGTGATACATATAAACTCTAAAAACCTTATATACTACATCTAAGGCCCTACATGCTATGTGTTATTAGGACTACATGATTTATATTCCCTATTTTCAAATAAATATAGATATATGCTCGACCATTCCATATTTGGCTTCAATGATATGTATCTTACCTCCATCCACCCAAATAAAATTTGGATCAATATCTAGCCAGTGATTTCGTGATATGTGTTTGCAGGAAATTGGTTGGTCTTGATCCGTACAAAGGCTTCCCGAACCACCTTGCACCACCACATATCAATTCATCTCCCATCACCAAATTGGTAATCTGTTCAATGGTGTAAATGTAACACCCCAGGTAAATAAAGAATATGAAATTTTCATATTTATCCATATTTGTGAACAAAATATTAATATGACTTCAAAGGGGACACTATGCTTGATGGCGTACCCAACACGCAACAATGAGTTTCTTGGGAATCTTACGTTGCACTCTAATAATAAAATAATATTATTTTAAATGGTATTTAACATGTAGCCGTTTTATTGGAGGGAATGGATAGAAATAACTAAAATATGATTATATATGTTTTTAAATGTTTTTACATTTATCCAATAAAAGATAAAGGCTTAAAATACAGAAAGAATTCAATTTTAGGCGTATATGCCCTAGTTTTCACTAAAGGTTCACTTATCACCTTTTGATGGAGAACCGTCATTAAATATAGTTTTGTTCACTCTTATACATTCGTTTGGACTAAAAAAACTCTTATTAAGAATTGGGACATCAAAATTTACTTTGTGTAAATTTTTGGTATCTTTCTGATAAAGTTCATTTTTTTAATGAATAGTGTAAATGTTGTATTTTAATTCAAAACCTCTTTTTAATCTAATTTATTTATATGATTAGAATATCTTTTGAATTGGTTTTAAAGTGAAATTAAAATATATTTTTACCATTAAATCCAATAGTGGTCGTTAGAATTATTTTCACTTTGAAATTAGACTTAAACTAGTGTCAATCTTTTGATACTTATTGTTTCATAATAACACACTATTTGCTTTGACAGCGGGAATTAATTATTAAATTATTTAATGTGACTTATATGTTTTGAATTTTGTAAAATAGACTTCATTTTTTATTTCGGAATATCAAATATATCTTAGGGTGAATTTTTGGGAATTTTCAAAAAAAAATCAATTTTTGATGAATAGTGAAACAACTAAGTGGTACTTATAAAAACTGATTTTTCTGTTTAAATGAAATTTTTCCATCTTTGTGTTTTGAATTTCTAAAATTCGACATACATGGTTGTCATTAATAAGTAAAATGTGGTTCAATGGGATAAAAATAATTTTTTGGTGAATAGTAACTTATTAAGTTTTTATTCGTGATTAGAGGTAATTAGTGTAGTTTAAGGTAAAAATAATGTTTTAATAATATGAAATGAACTTGACACATGTCATAACCTCATTGGATGAGTCATGGCAGACCAAGAAAACCCATGGTTCAACTTGGGGACCCCATGAAGCCACTTTGGTTGGAAAATGACATTAATATCTTTTTATTTAAAGTTGAAGTAAAAATGAGACAAACATGAAATGTTTTACTAAAAAACAATTTACACGGGGTTATAAAAATAAGATTTTTGACTATAAATATTCATTGGAAAGCTAAAAATATTTCATACATCATTGAATTTGTTTTATAATTTTTATACATTAAATAAATTAAATTATTTATGACATCATATGATGCAGCGATGACCTCATTATTTAACAATTTAAATAAAATGGAAAGATAATGTAATATCAAAGACCTACACATGTCCAAAACCTATTGGATGAGTGGATTTAGAACCCCTATCAACTTATACTCGAAATAAATCAATTTGGGACCTTTAAAATACGAAATGATTTTGAAAATAAAGTAACATTTTGTAACATTACAAGATTGCCCCTCCTCTCCTCTTATAAAAGGCCCCCACCTCTACCTCCTTACCCACACTCCCAAAGCCATTGGCTCGGACAAACTCTGCCCATTTTGTCTCTACACTTCCATCTCTTACTCCTTGAAGCCTCACTTTGGGCATATGTCTTCCCAAGGAAGCCTTTGATCTCAAACCAAAGGGAGTTACCCGATTTTAAGGTAATGTCTTCACTTGAGTCCTTTTGTTTTATTTTGCTTCTCCAACCCCCTAAACTATTTTTATTCATTTCTTTTATAAAAAATCCAGTATCATAAATATACTAGGATGTTTTTATAAGAAGTATTCGAGCTACACTTTCACACACCTACATCTAATTGTTAAAGAACAAACTGTTTCCGTGGATGGCGAATTTCGGCCTCCCGAAACGATGATGGTTCAACATTCTTTTAACACCTTCAAAGGTGGACATTAAGATGACACTATATTTATATATGATATATAATATGTTTATGTTTTCCTTAAGCTTCTGTATTTTTCATTTTGGGCATACCTTTATGGTTTCAATTATGGGTAAATGGGATATCTTTATTTAAGGAAATGCGGATTACCGCCCTCTCAAAGTGATTGATTCGTTAATACCATATGTGGTACGTATAAAGGATATATTTAATAATATTATATATGATACCATACTGGAATTAAAATACTATTATGTATCATTATGTTTTAATTCCATTAAATATGAAATAGAAATGGATGTAGCGTTCATGCGTACGTACGGCTTACCGTCTCCATGAACAGTACATTTCATTTCTTATCTCAAAATGTTATGTAATATTATAAGTAAATATATATAATGGATATATATGTAATATATTACATCAAAATTATGGATATAATTCTGGAATTATAACATATATATATATCTCTCTCATTTGGTTTTAATTCCATTAATATGACAAAAAATGAAAGTAGCGTTCATGCGTACGTACGGCCTATCGTCTCCATGAATGATGCTTTTCGTTTTTTATCTCCAAATGATATGGAATAGTATGAAATTAATATTTACTTGATATATATGATATTTTAATCATTAATACTATTCTGGAAATTATTTACTTATAACTACATGGGCAATCTTTTTTCAAACATGTTCATTTTTTACTAATGTACCAAACATCGGCAAAAATGTCTGATATTAACTAACATTATTAAAAAAAATTATAACATTATAATATGTGATATTACCTGAATAATAATATCTAAAATAGGTACTTAGGAAATTATTAATTGACCAAAGTTTATTATTCACGAATATAAAGAAATGAACAAGACAAGTTGGACTTGAGGTAAAGGATCCTACTCCTCTCTTTCTTTTTAAGTACACTCTTTTATGTCATTCCTTCTAAGCTCATGTTTCTTGTTATTGGGATGTTCTTTTATATTACTCTTACTGTAATTATTATGTTCATATGATGAGAGACCCTATTCTCTCTCATCAATCCATTTTGGAAGTTTTGAGTGGCGCCGTTAGGCTGCCGAATTTTCGTAAGAGATCTAACCTCTCTCTTTCTCTTTAAGTACTCCCCTTTATGTCACTTCTTTTAAGCTCCTATTTGTTATGATGGGGGATGTTCTTTCATATTACTATTTCTGTAAATTTTATTGTAATGTGATGAGATACACTATTTGATTTCATCAATCCATTTTTGGAAGTATTAAGTGGCGCCGTTAGGCTGCCGAGTTTTCGTAAGTGATTTTTCATCTCACTTTTATTCCCGTGAGATTTATGCTACATTTGCAAAAATTTAATTTGAGTGGTGTATTTACTGACCATTATTTTACTCATTGTGTAATATTCTTTCATTTATGAGTATTTACATCAATGATGTATTGTCCTTCTTTCACAGGGCGTATGTTTCGAAAGATACCCATGTCGGTAAGGGAACCTTTCACCCTCCTCTTTTTAAAAGACTTATTTTGTTATGTCTTTTAATTCACTTAATATTATTTTGGGATATGTTATTCAATATCCTTATTGATGTAAATTTTATGTCCAAGTTATGAGAAACCCTTTTTATCTCTCATAAACTCTTTTTCAGAATTTTGAAGTGACGTCGTTAGGCTGTCTAATTATTACAAGGGAACTTCTTAACCCAATTTCGATTCTTTGGGATAACCTTGTACTCCTTGAATATTTCATTCTGTGAATATGTGTGAATAACCTCTGATTGTTTTACACTTAATATCGACTAATATTTGTTGTATTAGTTTGTCACACATAATTATGTAATTGATTTTTCCTTAATCCAATGATACCTTCTTTGTATGGGACATCGTCTCAATCTCCTTTCTTTGAGGCATATTTTGTTTTATACACAACCTTCTTTTATACGGTGTATAAACCCCTTTTACTTTTAATTCTATTCAAAAGGAATCTTTTTTATATGAAGCATTTCACAAAACGAAAAAAGGGAATGTTTTTGTCGTACATATGCATCGACAACAACTTCTCTGCCGCCGTGACCATTATTTGAGTTTCGGCTTCCTCTACAAGCCATAACATCTTTTTAAAAGAAAAATAATTACCGTGTTCTACTTATCTTTTATCCTGATATTGAAAATGGTTTTCATAATGTTTTTATATCAATGTGTTGTATTGATATCTTGTGATTGAAAGGTGGGAATGTTATGTTTCCTTTATGCATGTTTTATGTGATACGATTATGTTAAGGTTCTTGGGAATTATTATGAAGACGGGTGGTTCCGTGATAAACTAAGGGCGGGTGAGCCCGATATACCTCTCCAATGCATTGGGTAACGTGAAGGAGTGAAACGTTAAGGTTTCTCCTAAGAGATTTAGGGAATATACTGTGATGAGTATTCCAAATGTAACCAAGAGGGTTACTCCCTACGTAAGAATGTTATGAATGCCTCAAGTTACCTTTTATGTCTTATGATTTCTATGATTTATTCATGATTTGATGTGGTATGTTAAGGTGCCTATGTTTTATGGGTAATGTATGATTTAATTCTTATGTGTATATGAACTCATGTTTCCTTTCCATATTTTTATAACCCTTACAGAGCTTTTTATGCCCGTCCCATGTTTTTGAAATGTTTTTCACAGGTCAAGGGAAAGGTACATGATGTGGTGATAGTGTCAAGGATGTGTCAAGAAAGAATCCATGTTTTATTTTCAATATGTTTTCCTTTGATGGTAATAATGAATTTTGTATTTATGTACCCACTTTGTTTAAATGTGTAATGTAATGCATGTTTCAGGATCTAATTCTCTAAAACTCTAAACCTGAAAAGATCCTCAATGTGTAATCTTGTAATAACTCAAGATTAAGTAAGGTTTAAGGCTGGGGCCTTATAGTTGGTATCAACGGTCGGTTTAGATAACTTTAGAGGTTAGGGTATTCTCTAAGCATAAGTGACAGTACCATAATGGATAGGATTTCAGAAATAGTCCTAGTTTTAGATAAAGTGAATGAGTAAGTATATCTTAGTTCTTAACTTACTCATTAGTACATGATGGTTTTGTTGATATACTCACACTGACATTTCTGTTTTTAGTTAATGGGTGGATCTAGAAGGCACCAAAGAGACAACAAGTCTAAAGGAAACTGTGCTGGTTCTCTGATTAAGATACTAGATAAAATGGAGGATTCAATGAGGAAACTTGTGGTTGTCCAAAACAAAATATCTAGGAGTCATGATCAACCACTTGAACCTTGGTATGTTCTGTAATGCATCATGTACGAGATGGCCAATCTATGTGGAAGTTCAGTTAATAATTATAAAGGTAACCATTAGAGTTTATATGATCCTTACTTTTGAGGTAATTATGGGTTATTATATGATATGCTGGAAAATGAAAGGCATGAGATAAACATGAGGTTAAAATATTTTATGATCATTTTTGATAATTTTATCCCTATTTGGGGAATGATTTAAGAATTATATAGTTTTGGAAAAAGGACAAAACACAGACAGTGTGACTACCCGTCGCGTCGGACAAAGCTGCAGGAATCGAACCCACAACCAAATTGCGACTGGTATTTATCTCCAACCACTGGACTATGTGAAGTCCCTGGTTATTTTGACTGATTCTTTTTAGTTATATGATTTTATGAATTAGGAGTAATATGATTTTGGGTTATTTATGAAAATGATTAACCTATCATGGAGGATATGTGATTAGGTTAATTACTTTTCAATACGAGACTTTAGGAGCAACTGATATTGTTTGGAGATAAATGTTACGATTTAACATGGAAGACTATGTGACTAAATCCTTCAAATATTTGGGTTTCAATCTTAGATTGGATTACTTTGAATAATTTTATGGACAAATTGTTTATCGGATGGTCCTCATTGAAATTTGGGTTTTGTTGGACAAATTTTGGAGATTAACCATAGATTTTCCTTTTAAAGGGTTATCCTTTTCTGGATTATCTGACCTTGTACTAACCTTTTGGTTTTGGTTTTGGTTAAATCATAAATAAATGGGAAGTATATAGTTCTCTTTGTTGGATTAGGTGATTCTATAGAAGTTGATTATAGTACTCTTAATGCGAACAAGTCTCCCTAAATACTCATCTTTTGGAAAAAAAATATGAGTTTGATTAAGGAATCTAGTAAAAGTTGAAAGTCAACATGATAAGTGATTATGTTTCCTTATGAATAAATTTCTAAATAAAAAGTAACTTAAAATAAAAATGTTGTCTATTAACGTTACCTACTGGGGAACCGAACACCGTTTAACACATCACATGTTTGTGATTTTCTTATTGTTAACTTTCTCCTAAACATGTTTTCTATCACTCTTCGTCAGAACATGACCCTATGTTTTCTCCTCCATGTCCATATTTTTCTACATGGAATCCTAGTATGCGTTAACTCGGGTGACCTTTGTACTTATCTTTCTTTATTTTAAAGTGATTGTTTTACCGACTCTTGTTCCGATGTGGGACTTTCAAGGATGTTTCCAAGCCCAATTTTAAAAATTGCGAGGACACAATTCCCAAAAGGGGGGAAGGATGTAACACCCCAGGTAAATAAAGAATATGAAATTTTCATATTTATCCATATTTGTGTATAAAATATTAATATGACTTTAAAGGGGACACTATTCTCGATGTTGTACCCAACACACAACAATGAGTTTCTTGGGAATCTTACATTGCACTCTAATAATAAAATAATATTATTTTAAACGGTAGTTAACATGTAGCCGTTTTATTAGAGGGAATGGATAGAAATAACTAAAATATGATTATATATGTTTTTAAAAGTTTTTACATTTATGCAATAAAAGATAAAGGCTTAAAACACGGAAAGAATTCAATTTTAGACGTATATTCCCTAGTTTTCACTAAAGGTTCACCTATCGCCTTTTGGTGGAGAACCGTCATTAAATATAGTTTTCTTCACTCTTATACATCCTTCTGGACCAAATAACACTCTTTTTCAGAATTGGGACATCAAAAATTACTTTGTGTAAATTTTTGGTATCTTTCTGATAAAGTTCATTTTTTAATGAATAATGTAAAATGATGTATTTTAATTCAAAACCACTTTTTAATCTAATTTATTTATATTATTAGATTATCTTTTTAATTGGTTTTAAAGTGAAATTAGAATATATTTTTACCATTAAATCCAATAGTGGTCGTTGGAATTAATTTCACTTTGAAATTAGACTTAAACTAGTGTCAATCTTTTGATACTTATTGTTTCATAAAAACACGCTATTTGCTTTGACAGTGGGAAATAATTATTAAATTAATTAATGTGACTTATATGTTTTGAATTTTGTAAAATAGACTTCATTTTTGAATTTGTAATATCAAATATAGCTTAGGGTAATTTTTGGGAATTTTCTGAAAAACTTCAATTTTTGATGAATAGTGAAACCACTAAGTGGTACTTATAAAAACTGAGTTTTCTGTTTAAATGAAATTTTTCCATCTTTGTGTTTTGAATTTAAAAAATCCTACATACATGGTTGTCATTAATAAGTCAAATGTGGTTCAATGGGATAAAAATAATTTTTTGGTGAATAGTAAGTTATTAAATTTTTAATCTCGATTAGAGGTAATTAGTGTAGTTTAAGGTAAAAATAATGTTTTAATAATATGAAATAAACTTGACACATGTCCTAACATCATTGTATGAGTCATTTCCGACCAAGACAACCCATGGGTCAACTTGGGGACCCCATGAAGCCACTTTGGATGGAAAATGACCTTAATATCTTTTTATATAAAAATGAGACAAACACGAAATGTTTTACTAAAACAATTTTTACATGGGGTTATACAAATAATATTTTTGACTATAAATATTAATTGGAAATCTAAAAGGATTTCCTACATCATAGTAGTTTTTTTTATAATTTTTATACATTAAATAAATTAAATTATTTATGACATCAAGATGATGCAGCGATGACCTCATTATATAACAATTTAAATAAAATTGAATGATAATGTAATATCTAAGACCTACACATGTCCAAAACCTATTGGATGAGTGGATTTAGAACCCTTATCACCATATCCTTGAAATACATCAATTTGGGACCTTTAAAATCCGTAACTCTTTTGAAAATAAAGCAAAATTTTGTAACATTACAAGTGTGCCCCTCCTCTCCTCTTATAAAAGGCCCCCACCCTTACCTCCTTACCCACACTCCCAAGGCCTTTGGCTCATCCAAACTCTACCCGTTGTTTCTCTCCACTTCCCTCTATTACTCCTTGAAGCCTCACTTTGGGCATAAGTCAACCCACGGAAGCCTTTGAGCTCAATCCAAAGGGAGTTACCCGATTTTAAGGTAATGTCTTCACTTGAGCCCTTTTGTTTTATTTTGCTTCTCCAACCCCCTAAACTCTTTTTATTCATTTCTTTTGTAACAAATACAGTATCATAAATATACTAGGATGTTTTTATAAGAATTATTCTAGCTACACTTTCACACACCTACATCTAATGGTTAAAGAACATACTGTTTCTGTGGATGGCGAATTTCTGCCTCCCGAAACGATGATTGTTCAACATTCTTTTAACACCCTCAATGGTGGCCATTAGGATGACACTATATTTTTATATGATATATAATATGTTTATGTTTTACTTAAGCTTCTGTATTTTTCATTTTGGGCATACCTTTATAGTTTCCATTATGGGTAAAAGCGATATCTTCATTTAAGGAAGTGCGGACTACCGCCCCCTCAAAGTGATTTGATTCGTTAAAACCATATGTGGTACGTATAAAGGATATATTTAATAATATTATATATGATACCATAATTGAATTAAAATTCTATTATGTATCATTATGTTTTAATTCCATTAAATATGAAATAGAAATTGAAGTAGCGTTCATGCGTACGTACGGATTACCGTCTCCATGAACGGTACATTTAATTTCTTATCTCAAAATGTTATGTAATATTATAAGTACATATATATAATGGATATATATGTAATATATTACATCAAAATTATGGATATAATTCTGTAAGTATAACATATATATATCTCTCTCATTCGGTTTTAATTCCATTAATATGACAAAAAAATGAAAGTAGTGTTCATGCATACGTACGGCCTACCGTCACCATGAACGGTGCTTTTCTTTTTTATCTCCAAATGATATGGAATAGTATGAAATTAATATTTACTGGATATATATGATATTTTAATCATTAATAATATTCTGTAAATTATTTACTTATAACTACATGGGCAATCGTTTTTCAAACAAGTTCATTTTTTACTCATGTACCAAACATCGGCAAAAACGTCTGATATGAACTGACATTATTAAACAATTATTATAACATTATAATATGTGATATGAACTGAATAATAATATCTAATGTAGGTACTTAGGAAATTATTAATTGACCAAAGTTTATTATTCAGGAATATAAAGAAACGAACAAGACAAGTTGGACTTGAGGTAAGGGATCCTACTCCTCTCTTTCTTTTTATGTACACTCTTTTATGCCATTCCTTCTAAGCTCATATTTCTTGTTATTGAGATGTTATTTTATATTAATTTTACTGTAATTTTTATGTTCATATGATGAGAGACCCTATTCTTTCTCATCAATCCATTTTTGATGTTTCGAGTGGCGCCATTAGGCTGCCGAATTTTTGTAAGAGATTTTACCTCTCTCTTTCTCTTTAAGTACTCCCCTTTATGTCACTTCTTTTATGCTACTATTTGTTATGATTGGGGATGTTATTTCATATTCCTGTTGATGTAAATTCTATTTTAATGTTATGAGATACCCTATTTGATCTCATCAATCCATTTTTGGAAGTTTTAAGTGGCGCCGTTGGGCTATCGAGTTTTCGTAAGTGATTTTTCATCTCACTTTTATTCCTGTGAGGTTTATGCTACATTTGGCACAATTTCCTTTGAGTGGTGTATCTACTGACCATTATTTTACTCATTGTGTAATATTCTTTCATTTATGAGTATTTAAATCAATGATGAAAGTACTTCTTTCACGGGGCGTATGTTTCGAAAGATACCTATGTCGGTAAGGGAACCTGTCACCCTCGTCTTTTTAAAAGACTTATTTTTTTATGTCTTTTAATTCAAATAATATTATTTTGGGATATGTTCTTCTATATCCTTATTGATGTAAATTTTATGTCCAAGTGATGAGATACCCTTTTTATCTCTCATCAACTCTTTTTCTGAATTTTTAAGTGACGCCGTTAGGCTGTCTAATTATTGCAAGGGAACTTCTTAACCCAATTTTGATTCTTTGGGATAAGCTTGTACTACATGAATATGTTGTTCTGTGAATATGTGTGAATAACCTCTGATTGATTTACATTTAATATCCACTTGTATTTGGTGTATTAGTTTTTCACACATAATTATGTAGTTGATTTATCCTTAATCCAAGGATACCATCTTTGTATGGGACTTCTTCTCAATCTCCTTTCATTGAGGCATATTTTGTTTTATAAACAACCTTCTTTTATACGGTGTATAAACCGCTTTGACTTTTAATTTTATTCAAAAGGAATCTTTTTTATATGATGCATTTTCAAAATGACAAAAGGGAATGTTTTTGTCGTACGTATGCGGCGACAAGGACTTATCCGCTGTCGTGACTATTATTTGAGTTTCGGCTTCCTCTACAAGCCATACCTTCTTTTTAAAATAAAAATAAATACCATGTTTTATTTTTCTTTTATCTTGGTATTGAAAATCGTTTTCATAATGTTTTTATATCAATGTGTTGTATTGATATGTTGTGATTGAAAGGTGGTAATGTTATGTTTTCTTTATTCATGTTTTATGTGATACGATTATGTTAAGGTTCTTGGGAATTATTATGAAGATGGGTGGTTCCATGATAAACTAAGGGTGGGTGAGCCTGATATAGCTCTCCAAAGCATTGGGTAACGCAAAGGAGTGAAACGTTAAGGTTTCTCCGAAGAGATTTAGGGAATATACTGTGATGGGTATTCCAAACGTAACCAAGAGGGTTACTCCCTACGTAAGAATGTTATGAATGCCTCAAGTTACCTTTTATGTCTTATGATTTCTATGATTTATTCATGATTTGATGAGGTATGTTAATGTGCCTATGTTTTCTGGGTAAAGTATGATTTCATTATTATGTGTATATGAACTCATGTTTACTTTCAATATTTTTATATCCCTTACAGAGCTTTTTATGGTCATCCCATGTTTTTGAAATGTTTTTCACAGGTCAAGGGAAAGGTACATGATGTGATGATAGTGTCAAGGATGTGTCAAAAAAGAATCCATGTTTTATTTTCAATATGTTTTCTGTTGATGGGACGAATGAATACTAGGTTTTATGTAACCACTTTGTTTAAATTTGGAATGTAATGCAAGTTTCAAGATCTAATTCTCTAAAACTCTAAACCTGAAAAGATCCTCAATGTGTAATCTTGTAATAACTCAAGATTAAGTAAGGTTTAAGGCTGGGGCCTTATAGTAAATTTCCCATAATCTAAAATACAATACAATCATTCAAAAAGTCATGTATGCATCCATCACACATTAATTTTTCCTGAATTTTGGGGTCTTATCGGGATCGGTACTTCACGACAATGTCGAGTCAAGATCTCAAGGGTCAATCCGTGAACCACGCAAAGAAAGAAGGTCAAAAAAGACTATTAAATAGAGTGAATTTTTTTCCAGGAATTCATGGAAAAGGAATAACATTGGGGATATTTGGGAGATAATTTAATTGAATGAAAAAATAAATTTCAATATGCGGAAGCATGAAATTTTCAAAAATTGGATCATATAAACGGAAGTGATTGATAATGATAAAAAATTTAGTCAAATGAAAAAAAATTCACAAATGATGAACTCTACAAATATATTGGATCATTCATCATCGAATAAAACACTGCCCAATGATTGAGAAGGGTTATTGCATTCACTGCATCTCAATCTGCTTCGATAGGGAGTCTCATCCTCATCGAATAGGGGTTCACCAATAGAATAGGGTAATAATATATCTTTGTGATCCCAGGGTTTTGTGTCAAACCTTAGAAAAATACATATATTGATTTATTTAAAGGAAAATCTAAATTGTTTAGTTAATTTATTAAATAAATTAATTATTCATTTAACCTGCTTAATTCACCACCGAAAACTGTTTTTATATACATGCCTCATGATGACCTATTTATGTAGATCATAGGGTAAAAATTGTGATAAAAAATCAATCATGGTCTCATATATTTGATAAGATATTCTATTTTATAATTATGAAATTTTATTTACAAAAATATCTCTACATAATATAAAAAATAAAAAATATTTTAATATAATTATTTTTAGACTTACTAGGCCAGGATATCTGACTCAGTTTCGACGGTTGAATATAAAAATATATCTGTAAATATTTTAATATTTTACAAGGGATAAAACATGTTTCTATATCATTCCATACTTCTACATTTTTCCCCCCACACGAAAAAAATTATGGAAATATATCGGCATATTGTTCCCACATATGCCTCTCCCATTTCCCTGAGCTCTCCTATATGTTATTATACTACCACAACACAAAAACCAAGGGTATTGTATTTCCACATAGGGTCCCCACTTAATGATCCTCAATCTGCACTAGGTTATCTAAAAAAGTGACCCATACATTTATGTCTAGCCATCCGATGTCAATATCATGTGTAGGTATACTTACGTATCTCTTAAACTTTGAGATATGGATGATTTCATGAACCCACTCCAACTATAGAGGACAGAAAAGATGTTAAGAAACATCACTAATCCTCTACAAGATCTTGAATGGCCTGAAGAAACTAATGGATAGATTTCTCACCCTTACTTGAATCTCTACAATCATCACCATAGGGACACTCTCAAGAAAAAATGGCCTCCTTATTAGAATTTTAGTGGCCTATGATGTCGATCTCTGTAATATTTCTTCATACTATGGGCTATCATAATCCATTACATAATATCCTGGACCTTCTCCTTCATGGTCATCATCAACTCTTGACCTGTAAGAGATTCATCACTGATCTCTTTCTAGCATAATGATGGACAAAAATGTCTCTCGTATGTGGCCTCAAAAGGTGACATGTCAATAGTGGAGTGGTAGATATTGTTTTATGAAAATTATACTAGTGTAAATTTATCCTCCTAGACCTAGATGAAGTCTAACATGCAATCCCTCATTAAATCCTCCAACAACTATATATTTTTATCGATCATCATAACTATATGGTGGTAGAAGGTTGTAGCCATCCCCATATGGGACTATTATTACTTTTGTCAGAATATCCAAAATCTTGATGTAAAATGTGAATCAAAATTAAATATAACAGTCAATAGAACCTTGTGATGAAGATTGATATTCTGTAGATATAACAACCCCGACACCTCCACTGAACTTCGCTCCCTGATTGAAAGGAAGCGCGCCGACATCATCAGTCAGTCATATATCAACTAGATTTCACCGTGGAACTTCACTATCCACATAATCCCTATCACAAATTCCATGAATATTTCATCCCATTTTCCACTCTAGGATTTCAAGGGGATAAAAGAAAACCACAAAACCCTATTTGTCAACCATCACCTGCAAACATGTGAGGAACTAGAATACAAACATAGCCATTCTACGTCTCATGTTGTACAACCAAAACTACCAGTAAATATGTCTATACGTATTTCCCACCATTAGACACAAATCCAAGGTATATGTGTGTAAATATCACATTAACTCCTCCTATATTGTGAATGTGACCAAAATATGACTTTGTAAAAGGATTATGTGACTCCCTCCATAAAATCTATCGAGTGAACCTATTAAGGATTTCTGGTCACAAAAGCCCTCACAATAAATGTACTCAACCAGGACTCTATCACACAATTTATAAGAGGAGTGAAAACCATCTACTAAAGTGAAGGTACACCCAACCGCTCAACCAGGGTTATTAAAAAAGAATGAAAATGCTCTAGAGCCTCCTGCCCCAAATGATATTGGGACCTACTACTATGGTAATCCGCTACCACAATTTCGTTCACCAAAGTATAGACTATATAGAAGTTATATTCCTATAAGAACTCCAACAAGGACCACTGTCTTAGGTTCAAGTATATCTATTTAAAGACATGCATGAGACTAATATGGTCTAAGTAAACCAAAAGTCACTCTCCTAGAAGATATTCCCTCACATACAGTGGGAGAAAACTAATCATACCATATCTTGGTATTTTGTCACTTAGTTCTTATCATATGGTTTGAACATCCTCAACACATATGTGATAACTAACACCTATTGTATCATAAAGAAGTCAAGATTAACTACTGAGGAATCAAAAAACACTACATCTTTGATACCCACCTTTAATAGTATCAAAATAAGAGTGATCTTAACCCTCATCCTCAACTCATAGATGTATCTCTAAAACTTTTTGGTGTTGGAAAAGGATACCCTTTATAAGTCAGTGTGGTCCAATGGAAATCAATCCTAAAGATGTCTTCCACAAACCTCCTATAATACCCCTCAAAACCAAGAGAACTCAAACCTCTAACATGATCTTTGGTGGATCTCAAGAAGGAACTGTATCAATATATATTAAGTCTTTGGATAAACCATGATGAGGAAAAAAAATTCCCTAGAAAGTGAACCTCAAGAGTATAGAACTAGTACATAGAGAGTTACCATAAAGCTGGTGCTCCAGAAGTAAATCTAGGACCTTACTCAATTGCTATGAATGATCCTCTTATAACATAGTATATATGAGTATTCGATCGATGAAGACATGCACAAAAAGGTCCAAATATGACCAAAATATCCAGTACATCAACAAAAAAGGCATGTTAGGGGAATTATTCTTTCAAAAGGGAGTCATTGAGTACTCATAGAGTCTATAAGAACATAAGGATTCCATATTCAGAATATTAACCTAGGAAACAATTCAATGCTAGTACCCAGAAAAAACAAATTCAACAACCGTCTTTTACCTCTCAACTAGTCAAAGAGTCCATCAATCCTTATTAAGTGACACATGTTCTTTATTTTGACCATATTTCATTGATGATAATCCATGGAATTCCACAATCTCATGTTTTACTTTTTCATGAAAAACAATAGATCTACATAGGGGGAAGCACTAGACCTAATAGAACCCTACCAATGAAGGTCCTCCTAATACAAATATAACTCTAGGAGAATTTTTTGGGGGCCCTCAGATATACTGAAGAAGATATCAGAGTGGTCACATGATGCAAGTCGATACCAATCCCCATCTACCACCTCAGAGGTAGTCCAAGAACATTGTTATGTAAGACATCCACAGAATCATCCATGACTAAATGAATCAATATTATTTAAGAGTATTATTACCAAATTGATACTCTCAAAAAAATATGGGAGATATGAGTTTTTATCTTTCTCAAAAAATGAAAATGTCTCGTCATGGGATCTCTCTCTACCAAAAAGAAGAATACCATCCCATCAGTGTGAATACACTTGAATCATCTATGATGATAGTAAATATTAACCCAAAACATGGACGACCAATACATACACTATATTACATCATATTTGTCAATAATTGAGACCCAAAGACCCATGAGAACTTCTCCCCACTAAGCGATATCTCTCACCTTCAACAGGTAAATGATGTAGAATATTAATTCCACATTGGAACCATAAGTCAAAGACGATGGGATAACAACTCAATTTGGAGATATTTCCATCATAGTAGGAGTAAAGAGATAAATTCATTACTCACACCCATGTATAATAATACTATGTAAAGAGTAGAATAAACATAGATCATACCTCTGATCATCTCGTGAAATGGTGGGTCATAATATTCCATAGCCTGCAGTTAACCATGGTCCCTACCACAAGCTCTCTATGCCTAATATATAAATACTAATGGTGGTGGTGGAAGGATATCATTTCATCATACACCACCCAAATCTCCCCCTCTTCTTATACTATTTCTGCCTCCCAGGGAGAATTTCTCCCCTCTCATGGGAGATCCTATATCTCAACATCACCTCAACCATACTGGTATATCAGCTTTTTTCTTATGCTCTTTAGATGTCTCATCAGGTAATCACATTCCATGTGACCCCACCTATCTCAAGAATATCGCTTACCATTTATGGGATTATCTGGTATTACGTGATGTCCCTAACCATGTCCCTAATCCTGATCTAGGGAATATTGCTTTCATTGTGTTCCCATCGACTGGTGTCTGCTGGATGGTGTAGTCAAGTTATCCCTACGAGACCCAATACTATCTGCAACTTCCATGTTTCCCTATGATAGAATAATATATTTAACCAATTCCTGATACATTACCCTGACATAGGTGTGGATTCCCAAGGATACTACACTATCACACATACCTTGGCGATGACCCTGCTCAATATTCTATGCTCAGAAGTAGCCTTCTGGATCATGTTTGGGGTGTACCGTGTATAGTTAATGAAACTCAAATAATAATCATCCAATTTCATCCTTCCATGATGAATATATAGAAGATCTTGAATCTGAACCTAGAAAAAACTAAAGGGATATTGATCCTCATAGAAAAAATGTTGTAAATCGATCCATAAGAGTGTCGACACATCCTGTATTTGGGTAAGGAGACCGAACTATCACCCATCTGCTCCATGGAAAAGTCTAGACATAGACACAACCATCTGATCTATTGGTGTCTGTATTATTTTAAATATATGGGCCGATAACTCTAAATAATCCACCATTTACTTGGGATCCATATCACCGTGGAACCTCAATTGCCTCTAGTACAAGGGTTGTCCTACTATATATGAGAAAACATCCATAATTATTAATTAAAAAGAAAATATGAATAGGTTAATTAATTTATTAATTAAACTCATTATTTAATTAACCGACTCAATTCATCACCAGCAGCTGATTTTATCCAAATTTCATATTCCGACCTATTTTATGTCATGAATATGGTAAACATCATGTTACAAAATCAAACATGGTATTTGATTTTTGAAATGGGAACTTTTTAATAATCATACCATTTACCTTACTAAACTACAATAACAGAATATATGAAATATATACTAATTATATAAATTTAATTCCAAGATCATCGGGTCTTAGAATATCACGCCATCTCTATGGGTAGATTTGGAAATATATATAGTAATAATTCAAATTATAATAAAGAAAAAACAAGGTCTCTATAATCCTTAATTTTAAGAACCAGAATCTTTTTCATCTGGTGTGTTTTCATTTTCTTGGTGTTTTTTAGAAAAAAGAGGAGTTTTCTAGAAGTTTTTTATGTACACACCGTGTACTTTATATGTACAAAATGTTTACATGGTTACTATAGGTATATGGTTGCTAGCCGTGTCACGGCTGTGTATGGGGACCTAGAGACCGCCTGATGCAGGGGCCGATAATGGAAAAAACACACTATATACTTTTAAAGTACATGCTTTGTACTGTTTTTTTTTCTTTAAATGTACTAAGGTAACGTCTATCTTACAGAACCATCTTCATCTCTACCTAGTTCATTTGAGAGAATCCGTATGGCATATATCTTCGTCGAGCCACCGATTGAGCGTCCATTCTCTAAATCAAACTCTGTCGGTTGCATTGGAATCACATCAATGAGTTCTCTCTTCTTATGATTCTTTTATCCCATGAGATATCATGGGTTGATCGTTTTAGATGTTTTGGTAGATCTACCACTTTCTATGGGGATTCACGACCTAAGACTCAAGTATATTGATCTCCCAATGCCGAGGTAGGTGGTTTGTGCCTTTCCATTGAATGTATTGGAGTTATATGTTCAAAATTTCCAAATACCCTTGAATGGGGTATTGCGTGTGATGATTTTGGCCATGTTAATTTCCTTTTATAGTTATATTCTTGAGTAGAGGTTAATTGAATTTGAATATGGTTAATTGATATGATTTGGATGTGTTTTCCCATGCATTTTTTTTACGATTTTTTGGTCATGTTTGCTTGTTAGGATGTTATTCATTCCCCATGCCTAGTATTGGTAGGATGATGTTATGATTTATCTCATAGGATGTTAGGATGTAGACTGGTTAGAAAACTAGTTCATGAGGATTACTTTGGCCTCTCTGCATTGCTATGCTCGTTTAAATTACACTGGGTCTTGGGAACCTGATGTAGTAGACCATACGGGGAATGGACGTAAGGGCTTCTTGAGAGTGTATGTTAATTGTAACGATGTGATACCACATAGGGAATTGAAGTAAGTGCATCCTCATTGTGTCTATATTTTCTTGACACATGACACAAGGGGTAATGATACATAAGTTCTTCCCCTGAGCGCCTTTTTTTTGCCGATACTAGACTATAGGAGGAATTCACAGTGAGTGATTCGCCGGAGAGTGTATAATAATGTTGAACCAGTGGGAATAGATGATGAGTAATGCCTAGTGGGTTGATTTTTTTTCAAGGTAGGACTAGTGGAGATTAGGATGGGAGTACATCCCAGATGGTTACTTGTTGGTGATTATCTGCTTACTTGATATGTGGTATATGAATTCTTTGAAACTATAAGAATGTTTACTGTAGATTACTTTTTTGTTTTCTGATTTTACATGCTTATTCCCTGCCAAAAGCATTCACTGACTATTAGGAATATATCTCTTGGTTGTTTCCTAATGGGATTTAGTCTCACACCTTATTTTGGTCATGATTTTTTGACCAGACTAATTAAATTTTTACAGGTATAGATATCAGAAACTGCCCTTCTACTACATGTACGTGACTTTTTTGGAGCCAGAGAGCATGGAACAAGATTTTTCTTGTGATAATGTGAATCTATTAACTGTTTTTCTAGTACTTTATGTTAGTTCTGTATTTTATACTTGTGACTTGTCGGGCTTCTTTCCAATAAATATGGATCATGCATCCTTATATATGTGATCGTACTATTTATTTCATTAGTCTTCCACTGTTTATTTTTTGTTGGTTAATATTACTACTTCCACTATTTCTTTATGTTTTAATTATTCTATGTTAATATATCAATGAGGGTATAATTTCCCCAATATAATAACCAAAGTCCTCACTACTAGTCAGTAGCCTCTAGCATTTGGGGAAATGCACTTGAGGCCATCTGACCAACTGGGTATGGGGCGTCTCCTTGTAGCTTTCGGATCCAGGACGTTACAAAGTGGTATCAGAGGTGTTATTTTCTTCTTGACTTGCTATTTGGAGTATATATTCAAGGTTAGGACAGAAATTGGTACTTAGTAGTAAGCTGCGCCTAGCAGTAGCTAACTAGGGTACCGGGAAAAGCCAATTTACCTCATTTATTTCCATTTTATGGTTTTGCAATTTTAAAGCTGATTTGATTTCACCTTTGTGTGATTCACAAGCTTTGTGTTGTTATTGGTGATATTATTGATGTTCTATTTCTATTTCAATCCAAGGATATGAGGGTATTCTATCTCACCCATCATATTGGAACTTGCTAGAAATCACATGTCATGCATTCTAGCCATGCCATTTATGGTGCATTAGTGATTGCATGTGGTTGTGATAGATGTTGTGCTAGATATGAATGATGTTTTGATAGATGCATTGATAAAGTACCTCATGTTTGATAGGGTAATGATTTGTGTATGGTTTTGTTTGAATGAATGCCAATATTTGGTTTTTAGGTGTTGTGGGACCCCATGGATTAGAATTTGGTGGATCATTTAATTTTTTTTATTGTATATGACTTTTAAAATATGTGAATATTTCATTCGCGAGGAGTATGCCCCCTCACAGATCAGAATTTGGTAGTTTAATGTTCGATTCATAATTTCCTAGGTTTCTAGAGTAGTGTATGAGGATTACTGTCCGGAAAAACTCAGAATACCCGTCGTGTAGTGATGAATAAACTCTATGTGTTCTTCTATTCAGGAAGAAACTATTTTTCTTATGTACAGACCTAGTAATCTATATACACGCCGTGTAGTCTCTAACTGTGTCGATTGTGATGTGGGCATAAACATGGGGTAAATATAATTTTTGTGGGACACTCCATGTACCAGACGTACATGCCGTGTGTTTAGACCATGTGATTTCCTCTGTGACTAATGACACATATGGATAAAAAAACAAGCAATATAGGATGTTTAATTCATTAACATGTCATTTAGTGTAATCCTTAGAGTCAGGTCATGTAATTAACAACAAGGGTCGGTGGAACTACTTTAGTACAAGTCATTTCCACCTATAACATGCTGTTTAGTGTGATCTGTGTGTCCGACCATGTCACTAACAAAAAGGGTTGGTGAAGCTATTTTATTACATACATTTTCTGGCACAAACCTTCCATGTAATATTGTTCTAGGAGAACCGTGTAAATTAGTCATATAGAAGGACTCGAGAAGGGTAAGAGTATTCATGTACACGTCGTGTGTTAGGAGAACACGCCGTGTGTTTGGGGTGTTACACGACCAGTCTTGGTAAAATTACATGCCCATGTGAATGGTTTAAGGGAACACACCATGTAGTTAAGTATACATGATGTGTATCCATGTTTTATCAAGCATTAATGTTTTCTTTGTCCTATTCTCTTATTTCCCTTACAGTTTTCATTCCATGATAATCCGGATCAATTGGGTGTGTTTGACCTTGAATAGCCATTCCACTAAGATGTCCTTCGGTTGTACACGAGTTACAAGGAAGTGATCAGATAACAGACATGGCTGATCAGGTACTACTTGTAGATCCTCTAGTTGTGCATGTCTTAGTACCGACCATCATTCCAGACATAGGTGCTAATACACAGTTCTGAGACGACTTTATGAGGTTCATGTAGACCTTCCGTGGTGTACCGTATCCTTCCTTGTATAAGGGAGAGTTGACGTAGGTCTTTCGACTGCAGAATACTCCTATATTCACTGAGGAAGGAGGGAATCTGGTTGTAGATTCATGGATAGAAGCCATGCTTTCTATCTTCAAACATCTGGAGAAACCAACAGAGAGGAGGGTTAAGCTCAATACCAACATCTTTAGAGATTCCTCTACGATATGGGGGGATTGATATCATAGTGGGGACGCTAGCAGGTTATGTCCTGGGATGAGTTCTAGTTTGCCTTCTATGACTACTTCTACTCAGAAACATTGAGGATCGATCGATCCAGAGAGTTCATTAGTCTAGAACATGGTACTCTCTTAGTCATGGGGTACCCATCTCATTTCACTAAGCTGAAACACATTACACCCACCCCAGGAGGTGATGCGTTATTCCTAGAAAGGAATATTGAGGACGGTCTGAGGCACGACATCCGATATTAGGTGAATATCTTTAGGTTGATGTCTATAAATTCTATTTTTAACCAACTGCTGATCACAGAGCGTAATCTAAGGGATTATAGAGTTTTTTCTAGGGCAGTTCGACATCCAGAGTTAATATACCTCTTAATGACAGTAGGAAACACCTCAGGGGGGTCTTCATGTGGTGATCTAATGAGGCGATACACTGCATCTGGTATCCAGGTGGTGTGCTGCCGGAGCAGGATGAATGGGAATACAAGACCACATTTCCCAAGAGAACCAGTGGAGTGCAGATCTTGTGGAAAGATGGTCCATATTTATTTCTTTTGTTAGGTCTTCTCTCCATAAGCTAGTGACAGATGTTCTTCAATGACTCCTCATATAGGAGCAGTGCCACCATTTTCTCATAAGTCTGGGAACTAGAGTTATTCTGTCCATTCAGGTCTAGGTGAAGGTTGTGGTTGTGGTAGCATGTCACCAGGATTTCTGCGACAATCTGGTGGATCAGCTCAGGGTGGTAAGGCAGGGTCACAGGGCTGTGGATCAGGCCATACATTTGTAGTAGAGGACAGGCAGCAGGTCCATGATCCCAGACCCTCTACCATTCGAGGTAGGATCCTAGTTGCCTCAGTTTTAGTTTCATCTCTTTTTGATACAGGGGCTTCACATAGCTTGATATCTGTTGTTTTTGTGGAGATCCTTGGGCTCTATATATTTTCTTCTTCTTATATGTTGATGTTGAACACTCTGGTGGGGAAATGAAAGCTAGTGTACGTAAGGGTATGGAGTGCCCTCTTCAGGTTTTTGGGTTTCACTTCTTATGGGATCTCTATGTCCTATAGATGACATGCATTGATGTCATTCATGGAATGGACTGGCTAGTCTCCTTCTAGGCTGTTGTCGATTTCTATCGCCATATCGTGAGTTTCACATCACTAGAGGGTAGATTGCTTCATCATAATGTATAATGGGAAGTACATGTGATCAGAGCAGGACCTAAACGTCATGGGTTGGGAGGAGTTACAACCCAGATTGCTACTCTATATCTCGATGACCAAGGGACTTCATAGATGGACTTTTCTCGAGTGGTGGATCACTTTAGATATGCATTTCCATAAGAATTTTATGGTTTGCTACAGATCTATAGGTTGACCTTTTATTGAGCTCATTCTAGGAGAAACACCGGTGTCCATTCCACCTAATAGGATAGCTACACTAGAGTTATAAGAGCTCAGTATGTAGTTGGAGGATTTGTAGGAAAAGGGTTTCATCCAACCAAGTACTTCTCCTTGGGTTTCTCTTGTCCTGTTTGTGATAAATGTATACAATACCCTTTGACATTTCATGGATTATTGGATGTTGGACCTGTTCATGGTCTAGAATTGATATTCCTTTCTGACGATTAATGATCTCTTTGATCACCTTCAAGGAACTCGAATGTTCTTGAATATTTACATGAGATCCGGTTATCGTCAGTTCTGCGATAGACCATCTGATATACCTCTTAAAACTATCCTGAGAGGGTATTATATATATTAGTATGTGGTTATGTCGTTTAGTCTCAAGAATGCACCTGCTGTTTTCAGGGCACTGATGAACTGAGTGTTCCATCCATACTTGGATTATTTCGTGGTGGTTTTCGTTGAAGATATCCTTATGTACTCTCAAACTCTACAAGACCATGACACCAATCATGAGATTGTTTAGAGTACACTGAGAGAGCATCAATTATATGCTAAGATCTCAAAATTCCACTTTTGGATGGACCAAATTCACTTCTTGGGTCATGTTATCTGAGAGACATAAGTATTAGTAGACCCAGAGAAAGTGATAACTGTAGTTTCCTGGCTGCATCCCAAGAATGAATTTGAGTTATGAATTTTTCTAGGGTTGGGTAGATAATACAAAAATTTCATACTAGAAACATTTCTCTTTGAAGCACCACTAAAGGGCCTAACTAAGAAGCGTGTGAAATACATGGGATCATATTCTTTCGATACATCCTTTCAAGAGATGCAAGGGAGGTTAACATCTACATCGATACTAGTATTACTAGAGATTGGAAATAGCTACATTGTATATTGCGATTCTTCATGTATCATGTTGGGAGAAGTTCTTATGTATGGAGAAGGAGTCGATGCATACAAATCTCAATAGTTGAGACCACATAAGAGCAATTACCCAACGAACAATCTTTAGTTGGCATCAGAAGTTCATGACTTACGTTTTTGGAGAAGTTATCCTCTGGGGGAGAATTTTGTGGTTTTCACCAACCAAAAAAGCCTCAAGTATATATTCACCCAGTATGACCTGAATTTGAGACAGCGAATGTGGGTTGAGTACCTTCAGTCCTTTGACATTGAGCATGCCTCTACGCTGGGGAAAGGAAACACTGTGGCTAATGTGTTGAGTAGGAGGACTCAAATATATGCATTTTATGAGGCTAGTACTGAGTGGTGGATTATGGCTCTATTCTATAAGATGCATTTGGAGGTGCATGACGCTATGGGGAAAACATTTCTATCTTCTATAGCTATTACCTCTACTCTTCTTGATCGAGTGAAAACGTAGCACCAATCAGATTATGAAGGCCTAGTCCTACAAAAGAGGACCCTATTCTTAGATGGACCATAGGCGAGGATGAAATATTTCATTTCCAGAGGTGTATGGGTGTCAATAGACATACAGGAGGTGTTGATAGAGGAATTTCATTACTGAGTTTGGGAAGTTCATCCTGGTGTCACCAAGATGTATCGTGATCTACACCGTCATTATTAGTGGCCAGGTATGAAGAAAGATGTTGCTGGGTTCATCACGAGGAGTTCCATATATCAGCAGGTGAAGGAGGAGAATCAGTGACCCATGGGGATTTTTCAGTAGTTACACATTTTCGAGTGGAAGTGGAATGATGTCATGATGGATTTCATGACAGTTTTACCAACTTCTCCTCAAGGGAATGATGGTTTATGGGTTTTCATTGACAGACTCACGAAGTATTATCAATTATTGCCGATAAATGAGACCTTCAGTGTTAATGAGTTGGGAAGGTTGTACATCCATGAGATTGTACTTTAATATGGAGTTCCACAATCCATTGTTTCAGACAGGGATTCCCGTTTTACTGATTGGGTCTAGAAGGAGCTATATAAGGATTTGGGAAAATAGGTACTTTTGAGTAAAACATACCACCCTTAGATAGATGGCCAGTCCGAGCGTACAATTCAGGTGCTTGAGGACATGAAGCAAACATGCATCCTTGATTAAAATGGTACTTGGGAGAAGCACGTACTTATTGTTGAGTTTTCCTAAAACAATAGTTTTCAAGAAACTATTAAGATGGAATCTTATGAGGCTTTGTATAGTAGCGCATGCCGATCACCATTATGTTGGCTGGAGGGAGGAGTGGTAGCTATGCTGGGACCTTATCTTGTCCAGGAGACCACAAAATAGATAGAGTTGATTCAGATGAATATGGTAGCTACATAATCTCAATAGAAATATTATACTGATTAGCATAGACAACCTCTTGAGTTTGAGTTTGGGGATCAAGTTTTCCTCTATGTCACACCGAGGTTCGGGCACAAGAGGATAGGGAGATAGGGTAAGCAGTAGCCGAGGAACATCGGCCCGTTTGTGTTTTTGGATAAACTCGTGTCAGTTTCCTATCGAATGCAGTTACCTCAGAGGTACTGGGATTTCCATGATGTCTTTCACATTTCTCATATTTGACATTACTTCTTAGATCTGTCTCATGTTCTTCAAGCCAAAGAGGTTGAGATGGAGGTGGATGCCATGTTTGAAGAGCATCCGGTCCAGATTGTTGATCACAGTACAATGGTTCTTTGTGTACGGTCTATTCCTCTTGTTCGAGTACTATGGTAGCACATGTGAGTACATGATGAGACATATGATAGGGAGATCAATGTACAATAATAGTGGCTGTAGTTGTTCAAGGATTATTTTCTAATCCACCTTACTAGGGAAATTTGGGGACAAATTTCTCTAAGGGGGGATGTTTTTAAGAACTCTTATTTTTTTCAGGTATATTTTTCTTTTTTCTAGTGTTTTTTAGGTAAAATAGGAGTTTTATAGAAATATCATATTTACACACCGTGTACTATATAAGTACACACTATGTAATTGGTTACCACAGGTAGCCAGGTGCTGGTCATGTCACGACCGTACACACGGACGTGTATGGTGACATGGAGACCGCCTAATGCTAGAGGCATTAAGGGAAAGTATGCTTCGCTTACTTTTTTCATTAGACATACCTACATCACGTCTGATAGAACTAACTGTCTTCTTATTGACCTAGTTTATCTGAGAGTTTCCGTATATCACAGATCTTTGTCGAGCCCCCAATTGAACATTCCTTATCCGAATTGAACTTTTTTAGTTGCGTTGGAATCACATCGGTGTGTTCTCTCTTCTTTTGATTCCTTCTCTCTCGGGATATATCATGGTTTGAACGTTTTAGATGTTTATTTAGATATATTATGTTATAAGGTGATTCAAGACATGCGAAAAAGTATATTGTTATCCCAATGCCAAGGTAGGTGGTTTGTGACTTTCCGTTGAATGTATTTGAGTTATATGTGAAACAATTCTATACGCTTGAACGGGGTAATGTGTGTTATGATATAAGCATGGTTTACTACCTAATATGATTTTATGCTTGAGTAGAGGATAATTGAATGTGAATAGGGTTAATTTCTTTGATTTGGTAGTGTGTTACCATACATGTTTTGTTTATGACTGTTTGGTCCAGTTTTCCAGTAAGGCTCATGTTCGTTTACCATGCCTAGTTTTGTTAGGATGGAGTGACTATTTATCTTACATGATGATAGGCTATAGACTAGTTAAACATGTACTTCAAGAGGTTTACTTTGGCCGCTTTTCATTTCTATTCCCTTTTGACTTACATTGGGCTGTGAGAACCTGATGTAGTAGACCATAGGGAGAATGGACATAAGGGTTTCTCTTGAGTGTCTCTTAATTGTTACAATGTGAAACCACTTGGGGAATTGACGTAAGTGCTTCCTCATAGTGTCTATAGTTCTGAACATGGTCCATAGGGGGAATGAGAAGTATGTTCTTCCCCAGAGAACCTTTTAGTTACCAACACGATACTATAGGGGGAATTGACAGTTAGTGCTTCCATAGAGAGTCTATACTAAAGCTGAACCAAAGGTGTTAGACGGTGAGTACTACCTAGGGGGTTTCTTGTGTTTTCTAGGTCGGACTAGAAGGGATTAGTCCATGAGTACATCCCAAATGGTTAAATGTTTTTGATAATATTCTTACTTGATATGTGGTATTTTAATGCTTTGAAACTATTGGAATGTTTACTGTTGAGTACTTCCTTATTAACTTCTCTTACTTTCTTATTTCCTACCATATATATTCAATTATTATTAGTCACAAATATCTTAGTGGAAACCTACTCGCATTTTGTCTCACACTCGGTCTGGGTCATGCTTTTGGGACCAAACAGATTACATTGTTGCATGTATAGATATGGGTAATCTCCCTTCTACTACAGGTACATGACTGCTTTGGAGCAGGAGATCATGGGACTATGATTTGGCATGTGATGGAGGGGATCTATTTACTAATTTTATTTTACTTTGGTTTTGTAGTTTATTTCATCAGTGTGACTTGTTTTAATGTATTCCTAGACATATGTATCATGCATCATTATATATGTCCTCCTGCTGTTTATTTCATTAGTCATTCACTGTTTCTTTTTGTTTGGTAATATTACTGCTTCTTCTATTGCATTGTGTTTTACTTCCAATGTGTTACTCTGACAATGAGGGAATTGTTTCTCCACTATAACAACCAAGGCCCTTACTACTAGTCGGCAGCCTCTAGTGTTTGGGGAAATGCACTTGAGGCCATGTGACAAACCGGGTACGGGGCGTCTCTGGGCAACTTCCAGAACCAAGATGTTATAATAATTGTATAACATCTCTATGTAATTGGTTGCTCCATAGAATAAAGGATATTTTTTATTACTTACCTAATCTATCATAACATATCGATAAATTTAAAAGTTCCAATACCATCCATATCAATTTCATCAGTAGGGAAAATTCTACATTGTCCATGAGTGTTGGAACCTTTATTTCAACCAGGTTCCATCTCCCAACAATGAAATATTATAAATTAAATCCTTTAATTTTGCAACATAATGTTTAATCCAAAAAATATGAAATACTCATCATAAATTTAAATTTTTTTCCATTTCTAATCTCATAATTATAAACATGGATTCTCTGGGGATATCCTTATATTCAAATCCTTTAGAATGGATTCTGACGAAAATTTGAATTATCCAAAACATGTCCCCTGGGAGTACCGAAAAACGGAATAGTAAGGACCATTGTCATGTACTGGGTTTATCTTGAGTTATGATGTACACACAAATTTTGGAGTTATTAACCCTAGGTACATCTGTTCTAGAAGCACGTCCACTTATAGAATCTAGATAGTGTTTTATTGCATTAAAAAATTACACAATATCTTTTTAAATAAATAATTAGGATGTTCTTCTATACTAATCCTAAAATTACTTGTTAAAATATGTTCCCTAATCTATGTCCTTTTAAATATAGTTTCTAAGGTTTCTACTAATTTATTTTGATACTAACTATAATAAACCCAACCGTCAGTAGCTTGAAGATATTACTTTAATTTATTTAATTTTCATGATTTGAATGAATCTAGTCCTAAAGAAAAAAAATAATTATAAGTTTTAAAAAACAAAATTAAAAATTTGTTTCCCTTTTTACATTGGAGATAGATAATAAAACATAATACACAATAACATATAGTATACTACTTCCTTCAAAACTAATTCAATGATATCTTAATTATAAGTAGGGGAAAATAAAATAAGGGTGAGAACAAATTCTTATTAATGGTTTGGTATAGTGGAATCTATCATGAATAAATAATTAATAATCAATATGTAATGTTAAATATCTTGACACACACAATTTTTAATCAGTATGTCGCGAATGAAATGAAAAAATAGATTTTTTATAGTGAAAATATAATATATAATAATAAATGAATTATAAATTTAGTCAATGCATATTATTTGACCCCCTGTTTCCCAGGTAAATGGAACCTTTACCGTTAAGATCTATTCTCATGATTGTTTAAAACTACTGGGTTATAATCAATCTAATTTGGCCCACTGACTCTTCTCATGAGACAACTACTACGTCAAAAGGATTTAATTAACTGGACCCCACCCATGTCTTCTTGTCCGGCTAATTTTTCAAATATATAATATTCATTTTAATTACATTCCTTAATATCATATATCTTTTTTAAGATAGGAATTATAATTTATCAGCATTTATTCAATTAATAATGTATTTTTCAATGTGAATACTCTATGTAAAAATTGTATAAAGTTTAGGAAATAATAATATACATCACACAAGAATATTTACATTTAATAAAAATATAATTTAAAATAAAAAACTAATCATAAGGAAGTGCTTTTTTATGTGTAATATTGCAGTATTAAATGAAAGTGAAATACTAAAGATAACTATTACCACTTGTTAATTTTAAAGTCAAAACCTCTGATAAGAGATAATTAAAATTGAAATATAAAATAGCTTAAATTATGATTTTATAAAGATATTAAATTAAAAATGGTTAGTATATACACCACATTAAAATTAATTGGTGCATAATAAAAAATAAGTACTAACGTAATGTAGGTGGAGATGAAATCCATTACATTACACTCCCTTTTGGTTGAACACCGTTTAACCTCCAGTATAATGGTTTTAATAATTTTAATAACATATTATAGGGAAATATTTATATTTATTATATCATATATTTTCCTTTTATAACATATTATTAAATTTTTGTTGATAATATATTACCGTTTTTTCATTTCGGGTAATAACTAATTTTTTTCTAGTATGTTTGACAATTTATTATTTGTGCTCCTCTTAATTCGATAATGATTTCATATTATAAAGGATTTAAACCATGATTTTAATATAATATATATTTATTAAATCATTATTTATATAAATACATAAAATTTGGTGACATGAAATAAAATACACCATTCATGGAGAGGGTAGGTCGTACGTACACATGAACATTGTTTCCATTTTCATGTCATATTCAATGAAATAAATTTAAATGATATATATATATTATCATTATAATATTATATTCATGTTATATATATAACATAGTTTTATTAAACCCATCCATCATACATTTTATGTAATTTATGAATGAATCATGTTGATTCGTTTGGCGGTAGTCTTTTGCACACAAGAACAACATTATCGTATTCCCAAAGAATGTAATTCATGAAGGTATGTGTAATATAATAATTCAAAAGAATAATTACAATAAAATTTTCATATATATCATATTTAAACTATAAATCCAAAATTATTCTCAAACATTAAAGGTGGTATAGGAAGAATGAATGACATTAGTTCGTGAGGCGATTGTCCTCTATATACACAAATGACAATTGTTTATAAAATGTGATGGAGGTTTGTGTAGATTTAGGACACATTTATAGCATAAAAACAAGTAAATATATTACATATAAATATTTTATAATATAATAATTATTTAATATGAAATTAAGGGTTAGATAAAGTAATAAAACAAAAGTAACTTTTGATGAATGTTGCCTCTTATTTGGGTAACTCCTTTTGGATTATACAAAAATCTTTATCTGGATATAATTATTTCCAAAAAAACATTTATATGATGATGGGAATGTATTTTGGGGTTGATTTTGGTAGTCTGTGGATGATACAAAAGGGTGTTATTGTTGTGAAGAGAGGGGTAGAGGTGATGGCCATTTATAAGGGAGGTGAGTAGAAACATTAAAATACCAAAAAGATAAACAATATTGGAATGTATTCATTATAAAATCTTCCAAAACTAATGAATCATTTTAGATATAATTGGTTATATTATTTAAATATTGAAATCAAATTGGTTTAGGACAAGTTTCTAGGTCATTTAGAAACTTATTTTATTGTTTAGTCCCTTAGTAAAATCATTTCTCTCTAAATCACCCTAAATAATTTCAATTACTTTCACTAATATTATGTTCCGTAATGAAAAAATTTGAACATAATAGAAATTATTAAATATTAATAATACAAATTCTTAATCCATTTTACCAAATTCCAATCATACATTTGGCATAATTTAATTTAAAAATAATCTCATATATACAATGAGAAAGCATTTTTTTATGTAAAAAGGTGTAAATAATTACTATGTTTTTCTAATAAAAATTAAAATAAATATGATAATAATGAAATATATGGGATTATTAGATTTATAATTTTTATATTTTCACTTTAAAACTTATTTATAATATAATTTTAATTTTATATTATTTAAATGAAATGTCAGTTTCCCATTAAAAATCAATAATTTTCACAATTGATAAAAAATTTAAAATTAAAAGAAAAATATCAAAAATACCCCATAATGTAATTTTTAAATTACTATATTAAAAATTAATATCATATTTTAATATAAATTTTATCAAATTATCTAATTTTAAATTTAATGTACGGTCTCCATTAAAAGGTGACAGAACTATCTTTAGAAAAAAGTACATATTTTTATACATAAAATTAGATTTATTCTTATCCTATGCCTATAAAATATTTTGTATGAATGTGAAAATTATTTTATGAAATATATAATATATAAACATAATTAATATCATTCACAAATAGTGATTAAATTAATATTTTAGTGTAAAATCCTCTTTGGGCGCAAAAAAATAGTGTTTTATAAAACATTTACTTTATGTTCAATTGGTTTTTAAATTAATTTATAAATAATTATTAACCAATGAATTCGAATATTTATTTTCATTATTTGTTTAATAAAATTCATAACATTAATTTTAACATCTAGGTGTTATTTGTCAATTTAAAAAATAACATTTAATAATATTCAGTAAAACTCAGTTTTCCATGTAATAAAACTTTACCTAGTGTTGCGTGCATTTATAGATATATCATCAATTGAATTTATATTAAATATATAGTAATGTCTTATAATATTATTTTAACTTATACAATTTTTGTTAAATTTCAAATAAACTATAAAATAAAATTTTATTCTTAGGGAATTTTGGGGTGTTACAATTAAGATCACCCTTACCGAATAAATTACATAGTGAAGTGTTTTTACTTAGGAAAAAATTTTAAATTTGGTATTTTTTTAGTAGTTTAATATTATTTGAGCATATAAATCTATATTTCACTCAATTAATATAAATATCATTACATTATATATATGCATTCCTCTAATTTATTAAAATTATATATATCATCTGAAAATTACCCAAAATAGCATCTTAATATAAAACCAAATAAATTCAATAATTATTATATAAATTTATAATATAATATAAATATAATATTTAACCCATATGAATAAATATAAAAATAAAATTTCACATGAAATAGTCTCTCGTATATGTATTAGTTAATATGATATAAATGCCTTAATAAATAATGCATATGACTTGATAGGAAGTTAATACTCACTTGTGAAGGTAGAGACATATAACCTAGACTAGGAGGAATGTCTGATCCAATGTCCTGATATACCTGGATCATTACCCAAGAGTGATTTTAATATCCTAATTATTTCTACCTGAAGAAATATCTACGAATAATAATATATATTTTTAATTTAAATTATAACCTAGAAACTACTACCTTTTTCTATATAAATAATAACCATTGTCATTAGTTTTTTATGTTTTATCATTGGAGTTTTATCTAGTGTAAATATGGCTAACACTGTAAGAATTTATTAATATCGGTTATATAAATTGTAAGAAATATTTAATTTGACCATCTATGATTTGAATATTGGTTATTTTGATAAATTACATAAATATCAACATATTACATAAATTTTATAAATATTTGATATTATGATTACCTTTCCATATTTTTTATAAAAATAACTAATAAGGAATTTTTTATATTATTTAAAAAAAAATATTTTACTAGACACACAACAAATAGAACAAAAAACAGTATAAAGGAACTAGAAAATTGTAGAATCCAAATGAAATAAAAATACAAATGAAATCATTTATTCATCATATTTTTTTGTTTTGGTGTCCTAAAAATGTAAATATAAGTTATTCATCTTTATTTTATTAGAAATTAAGAACTTATTGAATTTTATGATTTCTATTAGTTCATATCCTGATGAATTATTATCATTATAATTAATCTATATAATTCATCTTCATAAAAAAAATATTTTATGGCAAAAAAATTCGTCAAAAGTAATATTCAATAACAATATAATAAGTTTAACCGATGTGGATAATTCCAAAATATAGGTTACAAAAACCGATGAAGCAATATAAAAACGGAGGAGTAGTTCAATAATGTAGATAGAGGGAGAAGAAAAATATATATATGGTATTAGAAAAACTATTCCCAGGGTGTGATAAATTTGAAGGTGGGAACATAAAAATCAAATGGAACATTATCAATAAAATGAAACATCCTAAGCATATGATGATAAATTTTACATATAACATTAGTTATAAGAATAACTGAGGATAAACAGTGATTTTAACATTATTTCTATATTAACTAGAAATTAAAAAATTAGAGTCATTTAATATATAATCGATGTAAAAACCGACCGCAACAAGGGATTTAACATTAATTAATACATAGAATATATTAAAAACATGACAGAAACTTGTTTTTTCTCTAAGTGTTTTTTTTGAGAAAAAGTGAATTTTATATTTTATTTAATTCGTAAAACCATTAATACATGGAATAAAATTTATGAAAGGAAATTTGAATAATTTTATTAAGTTTAAAAATATATATATGTGTGAACAATTTCATTTGATAAGAATATTAAAAAAATGTGAATAAATAAATAATTTAGAAATTTACATATTAAAATAATTGAAAATGATACTAATAAAAACATCCTAATTCATTCACAAAATATATGTATATATTATGTAAACAAGTATATAAAAAATGAAAAATTGAAAGCATAAAAAATTATACTCTCCATTTAAAATATAATAACAACCGCTTTATATTTATAATTTAAAGATGAATATTTTTTATTCAACATGTACATATAGAATGAAATCTTTCATATATAAAAATATATAATAAATAAAAATAAACTATTAATTTCACATATATATTATATGTACAAATTATATATTATAATATAAATAAATTTTATTTTTACGATAATATATGTCAATAATATTTTCTTTGTAAAAACCATTTAAAAATATAAATATTTAAAAGAATCAATTTTAAAACTATATTATTGTGAAATAGGTCACATATCGATTCTTATGACATATGAAAATCTCATATCTGTAGATAAAGATTCAACCTTATCCTTTATTACCAATCACAACATATCACATGTCATGGACAATGATATTATAATAACATTTTCTATGATAAATATTATACCAATTAATGCACCATAACCATTACATGAAATTGAAAATATTTTAATTACATGTAGAGATATAACTACATAACTTCCAATGATATTCCCAAATAATTAAATTAACAATAATAGATGCGATATTATCATCATAACATTTTAGTTTTATGGTGTTGTGATTTAGAATAAAGGTCCTATTTATATTAAAAATATTGATATTCAAAATGTTTCTCCATGTTAATGTTATATGCAACCATGATAACGCTACATAATATATTAGCATGAAATATATCTATATATCTTCCAGTGTTATTTCACATTAATCATATTATTTATAATTATCAAAAATGTTGAATTTCTTCTAAATGTTACCAGATTTTGATCCAATACCATTTATGAGTTTTTTTAATCTTGATAAAATGTCTAAATTTAGTAAAGAATAAGATACTCAATATACATGATATCTGTATGAGATATTTAAAGTATATATAAACTAGTGTTTAACATACATATTTACTATTGGTTGATTGTTTTACCATTAATTTTCTTCATGAAAATCAAAAAAGAAAAACCATACAACTATTTCATCCAAAGGATACCCACCATTTTTATGAAATTTATAAAAAATATACTAGGCTAATATTTAATTACAACATGCTAACTCCTTATGTTGAAAGACAGAAATAAGAAAAAGTGTCTTGAGTAATGAGTAGCATACATAATTTATAATATAATTTAATGATTTAAACCATTTATTTAGGAAAACAATATATAATAATGGATTTGTAAATGGTTGATTTTCATTGAGTATTTTAGAAATGCTCACCCCCATTAAAAAATATATAATGATAAATTTTAATGTATTACATTGACACATTCAAATAATTTATTCATTGTTTAATACAAACATAACTATTATTGTTTTCTAAAAATATTCTATCATTATCAAATAATATACCTACGAGAATTTTATAGATTACATGGAAGTGGATGATATGATTAGTTATCGGTGTTCGATATATAATATCATTGGATACAAAATACCATCTCACTTTCTATAACTACACTTATCACGTAAAGGGATATAACGCATATTACTACCCAAAATATGGGCTTTAGTAAACAAATATATTTTCTTATGGGATATAAAATATAAGAATAAACATTAAATAAATTAAATATAAAGATATAACAAATGTATACCAATTTTAATTAATAGGGTTGATCCATCTAATAAACTAAAAAATATAATATTAAATTTCACAGTTATATGTACAATAAAATATATTAATATTAATAAAATAAATATTTATAAATTTTAGTTTGTTAGATGTTATTTTTTCAAAACACATACAAATAAAATTGAACAGATTAGGTTTTATTTGGAATTTTATATTCAGTACAATAAATAAAATATTAAATGTAAATTTTTATGTGGGGGGGGGGGGGGGGTTAGATAATCCCATATCTATTGGTATGTTAAGATTCATTAGATATGAAATCAATAAAAATTACATGGTCAAAACCTTTGTCTTTTTTTGTGGAAAACATATCATGCTTTATTCTAGATTTATAGATCCTGTAATATAATAAAATACATTAATCCTTAAAGAGTATGAATCTAGACATGAAAATATTAACGTCAACAAGGGTTTTGGAATGATTATATAAAGGTATAATTTAAAAATAGGGGAAAATATAATTTAATATCTATATATATTTGGGTATACTATGCTGGGGTCGGGACCTTCGATCCAGAAGCACCCACTAGAAAATTAAGTGTGGAATAGAATCTATAACTTCTAAAATTGGAAAAACTTATTAAATGATGTAGTTGAACTAATAATACCACACACTCCATATGATACAAAAAAATTACACACACCCAAAAACTCAAAAAATGAAATATTCAAAAATAAAGAGGAAAATTAATGAACTAAATGAATATAAAAAGGTATTACATGGTATATACATAATCCTACCCATGAGAGAATAGTTATATTTTCATTATACTAAAAGAAGTACAAGACAAAAATTTTAAATACACTCCAAATATTTCCCCACCAATTATATTTTTTAGGGTACTTGGTAGGGAAATAGGTTACAATAATTTCTAATATACATGAGAAGCACTCCATTAGTTATAGAAACCTATAGTTTTCAATATATTTTACCTCCTCAACCACTATATTCTAGGGAAAATTTCATAAAATATAAAAAAATTCCCTATATTTTCCTCTAAAATAATGTTTAATAGCCTATTAAAGCCAAAAATGGATTCCTTATTTATGTCCATTATAGTGATTAATATATAATTTAGATATTCGTTTCTCCAATCATCCATATATGCTAAACTTCCAACATGTTTAAGTACATGTATTCAATACCTAATCTATATCTTCCTGAATTATGATAACATATATCCCTCCATTATTGAATCCAATGTTACTAGAGTAATCCTTTATAGCATGTAGAAATGATGAAATTTAATGGATTATTCACACAATACAATGTCTCTATTAATGTATTATTTCAATGATTCCTAAAAACCACCAACACATAAGGAAATATTTGAACACATAATTCTCTAGAAAAATAGTAATCATTTCGATTTATCCTTATGGTTTTAGAATTATCATTAAAAAATAATGATTCCATAGACATTATTTGAATAATTATTTTGTGTATATGTGAGTTATAATCTAAATTTCATCCATTATTTATATTTCTTTCCCTCTATCGATTGACAATTTCCAAATAAAATGGTTCATTATCTCAATATTCATTATCCATGAATTAATATTCAAATTATTTTTCATAAAAATAAAACTGTGAGTTTCTTGGAACAATAACCCACTTTCATAAATCCTTTACCATTTTTACAATAGGTACATTTTCCAAACAATCTATTTACCTTATTCTATGAGGACCACATACTCTACTTCCAGATTTGAAAATGAAACTACATATTGTTGTCTTAACATAAAAATTTTGGATTATCCTCTAAAAATGAATTCAAAATCCATTGTAAAATTTTGTTTATCCTTATCCACTCATACATCTCTATCAACAAATCCCTATAATGGATTTTATATTATGAAACCAATAGATACATCTTTTATGCCTTTGATATATTATAGAATCTACTTAATATATTCCATGTTATATTTTCATGGATTTACCATATATCGACAAAAAACTACAACTGAATGATTAATGGCCATCATCATAAATACAATCACATACATATATCTACAGACCACAAATTTTTAAAATACTCTAACTACGTATTTAAAATCATCTTTCATATTTATTTTTTTCTCTTCGGATAACATGAACTGTGAAACCAATAGGGTGGTATAGGACCCTAGAACACCATGAGACTAGAGGAGTGAATCTGACTGTTCAATTTTTTTCTGAATGAGAAGGATCTTGTCCCCACATTGGTAATAACCTATTAAAAATACAGTATGGTACCTTGTAATTATAAATCACATAGATGTAGAAATACAAAAAAAATACAACTATTATACTTGGTTCACCACTAAGGGATAATCCCAAGAGTATAAAATGATTATGTGTTGGGAATACCAAAATATAAAAAACATAAATAGGATTTATAGATTAAAAGTTTTTATACATAGCCACTCTATACAAAACACACCACCTTTACCTAAATTTTTTGTGATAGAACATTATCTCCCTCAAATCACTTCCATTGACACCCTATTTCTCACTGCATTAGGTGACTTCTTACTCAGTTTATCAACATGAAGTTTTCTTCAATATATTAGGCATTGATGTATTTTTTCCATGATTTGAAAAAGTCTATTATTTATCTGTTTTCTTATGTTGATTCACTTGAAATAAATGTTCACTTAAACAACATGTTTTGGAAATTCTATTCACAAATTTTCCATCCATAATTAAACACTATAATATTTCAAATATATATTATCATTTTGAATCCACAAACATTCATTAATTTCATGGCCTTCACAAATCATCAAGTCTTCATAGAACTCTATGTCTATGTAAAACCTTGGTTTTAAAAACGACCTAGAATTAGTTAGGTCTTTACTAGTATTTTCACAGTGATTACAGTCATGAAGAGTTCTTAATTTTTAAATCACCCATATTTCATGAATTCAATGTGATTCAACCATTTCTGAAATTATAAACATTATCTCAAATGAGGGACATCTTTATATTTATATACTTATCCCATTTCAAATATTTAGTGCTTCCAACAACATTTTCACAGATAACATCAATCATGATTGTGAGGACCCCTTATTCACAATGCCCACGTGAATATTCCATATTCATTACGATTCTCCCAATCACATAGATTTCCGTCAACCCATAATGAATCATCCATTTTAATGAATCCTCTTTCACAGAGATCTAATTATTCATGAAAACTATAATATTTATGGCACACATGACATCAACATATTTATATATAGTGTCTTTTCTATAAAACCATATTGGGAAATGATTTTTCATTATTCCAAATTTATGCTGCAAAAATATTAAAAACACTATAAAAATACACATCATTCTACAATAATAAATCCAACTATATTAGATCAATTTATTTACTAACTCATTGATCATCTCAATGTGGATTGGAAACAAACAAAAAATACACACATCTTACAACAATGAAATGACTTGGTTCCAACAATATCCTCCATTTTATTTTTTAGAAATCTATAAGTATTTTTAATAAAACACCAACATCAATAAGAAAACCTAAAAGGCCTAGAATAAGTCATCCTTAAAAATATATCTATGTGAGAAAATCATAGTGTAGAAAAAAAGAGTGGAAATTAGAAATTTCATTCCTCTATACACCACCAACCAAAACTAAAATTAATTTAATTACAATGATTTCTCCATTTAAAAGTAAACACAATGAAACTATATTTTTAATTTTAGTTCTATAGAGGTAAGGCCCATATATTGTATCTCCCCCATATAATTTCATCATATTCAGCAATATGTTAAAACAGTAAACAAATACAGAAATAGGGGAACATCCATATCCTCCTCATGCAATGGGAGTTGGTTGGACACCAATTTTCAACTGATTTTTCTCAAACATATTTACTTACAATAGCTTAGTCATATTGTTATCCATTTTATCATTAGTTTTAAACATGATTCATGTGAAACATACCATGTTTGAATTTTTCTCTGATGATGTAATATCTAATCTCAATATGTTTGGTATGAGAGTGTTGATTAATATTTTATACAAGGTTGGTCATTATGTTTTTATCAAAATATATCAACATAAGATATTTCCCCTCATCTATAATATAAGTTAGTTTCTTCTTTACAAAAAATAGATGAGTGCATGCCTTTTTCAAATTTATATAAATTGTTTAAAAGTATTAAGATAAGTGCATTCTTTTTTATCAACTAGGCCACAAATTGTTTTCCATTGAATAAATCACTAGTACTTCTGGACTTTCTATATACTACATCCCTAACCCAATTAACACTAGAACATGAATATAATTCAATATTTATTCATACTGAAAAGTAGATTCTACATATAAGAGTACCTTGAATATAAATCAAGAATTATTTTAACTACTAAAAATATATCATTTATCCTATTTTCGTAGAATTTAGGTGCTAAACACATATCAATGAAATTTGATGTCCTTGTTTTGGTTAAATATAAAAAGAATCTGATGGACCTCACATAAAATGTGGGATCCATAGATTTCCCATCCTCAGGATTTCTATATTTTGTCATAATCATAATTAGAGGTAGCATTAATTTTGAGTCATGCATATAGAATTTATTCAGAATCCCTCTTACATACTTTTCATGAGAAATGAATATACATTAATTATTTTGAATTACCAGAAGCCCAAAAAATTATTTGTGTTCACCAATCATGGAAATTTAAATTACTAATTTCATGTGATTTAAAAATTATTCCATTGACCTCTACATGCTTCAATCAAATTTAATATCATTAATATATGAAAAAACATAAATTAATCATCATATGAATTATTTACATATACATTTTGTTCAAAACAACCTCTTTTAAATTTTATATTATTGAAATATAAATCTATTCAAGAATAACATTATTTTGGTTCCATTATTAGACCACAGAGATAATTCTTTAATCTAGAAAACATTATCTCATATGTTCTAATATTAAATCCCATTATTTGTTCAATGTAGTTTTCTTCTTCAATAAAACCATTTAATAATTCAATTTTGAAATAAATTTTATAAATTGTTAACAAATTTTAATATCAATGGATTAGAATAGGCTAATCGTCTCTATTAGAGACACTGAAGAAAAGAATTCACCAACATCAATGACTTAAATCTTTTCATAGACATTACACACCAACAGAGTCATATTTATGATAACATTTCATAACTCATTAAATTTGTTTTTGAGGATCCACTTAATTCAAATCAAATTTTGATTTTCTGGTCTCTTAAAAAGATCCCATGTTTTGTTTTTATCAATTATGATCCCATTATTCATTCATGGTTAAAACCCATGATTCATCCTTCACTACATATTCAAACAAGGGTAGTTTCACAATTAATATGAGTGAAAAATGTGTTTCATTCCTCATTATCCTTATTGGTGTCGAATAAATACCATCCATAATGATATTGGATTGATCAATATATTCTATTATCTTTATTTAGGGATGTCTCTGTAGATTTTCTTCAACGACCACTTCCTCTTCTGATTTAGTTTCTGAATCAGTATCATTTTGAGATCCCTGAAAGTTTGTCAATCCTTCCATAATTTATATATTTGAATATTTACCTTTTCTAATTTATTCTTCAACTTCATTAATATCTACATATGAGATTCCCAAGTTATTTATGTTTTTATATTCAATGATCTAAACATCATATATCCCCATACTAATTTTTAAAAAATTATTGTATTGTTTTTTGGCTTTATTATTTATTGTGTATCTAATGAAAATTCATTTATCCACAACATCATCATTCTTTAATTTTCTATCATTGTTTTTTATAAAATATTTACATTCAAAAAAATGAAAATAGATCTGATAGAAATTAATTCCATGCCAAATATCATATGGCCATATAAACTATCTCATATATATATATATATATATATATATATATTCTTGTACAATTTTGAGTGTACAATACAACGCGAAAAACCTTCTTCTAGAAATGATGAAAAACACAATTCTCAACTAGCATATTTGTACCCATATTATTCAAATATTGTTTTCTTCATTCAATTATTCTATTTTGATGGGGTGTTCTCACTAATGATACCTTATTCAATATCCAATGTTTTCGAGGTAATTTTCAAATTTAGAAGATATTTATTATTTTCCACTATTATATCATAACATCTTGATTGTAGGACTTGTTTCATTCTTAACTCTTCGATAGCATCACTTCCTGTAGGAATGAACTTTTTGTTTATTACTCATAAGAATCACAAAATACATTCTATTGTAATAATAAAAATAATAATTAATTACCTCTCCATATATGTTCTTGCCACATTTATTAGACCAAACACCTCTATGTGGATGAATCAAGTAGACTAGAAGCCAATTTATAATTTTTAGGTTATGAAATCCAAACCATCTTTCCTCACATACAAGAATTAATTGTATTTTCTCGATCATAAATTTGATTGGTAATATAGAAATAAACATTAGATTAGATATGTGTTCTATGCCCTATTGTTTAGTGTGACCCAACCTCAGGTTCCACAAGTAATTTTCCACATAAATTTCTATAAAAAAATGGTTTATTTACGCTTTACCTGGTATTAATTTTCATTTTCTTAAAACCATTCATAAAAAAATTAACTATATTTATATTTTAAAGTTGAACCAATTAGATTTAATGTCACGACCAATCCTGATTCACAGAGCCAGCTCGCACTCAGGGGATTGTGATGCAAACCTTCAACATATTGAACTTCTATTTTTATTAGGTCATTATTTTCTAATTTTGTATGTCCACACCGTTTGATATTTATGATACCCTCTTTGGTAAATCTCACCATTCCATCTACTATTTTCATAAAATGTTTCAAAAATTATTCACTTCCAATTATGTGGGATGAGCATATGTATTCCAAAATCATGGTGCTACTTTTATTCGTAGCTTGAGATAAATTTATTATAGTTTTGCCTTCTCGATATTCTTATTTTCCTTCCACAAGATATCTAATTGTGTAAATGAAAAAATTTTCATATTTAATATTTTTTCAATATGTTTGGGTTAACCATACTCATAATATAATTAACTAAGAAAATATATATTTTAATGAGTAACTCTTCTTCATTGTTCGGTACCGACCTTTCTCAGAGTTCTGTAGTTTTGGATCCTACATTTCCTCTTCCTATAATGAATATATTTATTGAAAAATACTATTATAGTGAGAAAATATCCAAGGAAATTATTTTTTATATATAATAAAGGATATGGTATCATTCTCCACTATTTACTTCTACATGATTTCTTATCTAGAGAGCTCATTTCATGTTTATAGTAAGACATGGTAAGGCCTAAAAATCCATAACATTGACATTTCATTCGAGGAAATATCTTCTCACTTCCATTCCTACACACACCCCTTCTTTTTTAAAGTTATTAAACCATTGATTCTCTTAGGATACATGAATATTATTTACATATATATTCTATCTTTGGATTGAATATGTTTATGTTAGAAAATGTGGTGCCTTTGTGATATGTCCAACTTTATTCTTCCCTTTACTTGGGCTCATTCCATTTGCATACTTTTATGTTTTTTTTCATCACATATAATTACACTTTTCTCAATAAATGTTTATCTTTAATAATTCTTGTATTTTTATACACTTTTAGATATACATTTAGATCTTTCCAAATTCTATGCATCTGGGAAGCTTCAAAATTTAATTTATTCTATATTTTTCATAATTTTTATTTACATTCTATTTTACTATTTAAAGTAACAAATTATTCTTCAAGGCCCTAAAATACCTTAGCCTCTCCTCTCATCTAGATTTATATTCATCAGTTATTTTTTCCCTCTAATCTTGAGTTTAAAGTACACACCCTATTTTGATCTTTAATTATTTGTTTAATGATATTTATCCTCTCTATCAATTCCAATTCTTTTTTACTTCAAATTGTTCCACATAATATGATGATTCTTTCAACAAGGCTCACATAATTTTATTTTTTATTATTTTAATGTCAATATCAACACGATCACACTTAACATTAACTAATAGATCAAAAAACACCATTAAACTGATTATATTCATCATTTGTATGTTATAAATTTTCAACTATACCCTTCATGGATTCTTTAGTATCATCTTTAATATCTTTTTTAACATCCTTTATAATTTCATTATTATCTTATTATTCTTTAAATATGTGGCTCTTTCTCTATAATTTATTTCATAATTTTATGTATTCCTTTTAAAGGAACCGATTCTGAGGCATTTTAAAGATTTATACATCACTTTTTACATCCTTAAATTTCATTAAGAATCTAGTGATAATGATCCATATATTACCATAATGAAAAAATCAAAATGAATATTTCCTTCAAATTCCCCCTTTCATCTTAATATATTCATGAAAAAAAGAAATAATTTCATTATTAACATAACTACATCCTCACTGACATTGGAGATTTTAATTTTTTCCATGTATTTCAATTCTAATTAATTTCTTTCCCAACTTGTATTCTATTCTAGTTTGAATATTATTTTATAAGCTACAACAAAATTATTCGACAATTAATGGAAATTGATATAGATATATCTCCTCATGATATGAAACATTGGGAATGTATAGAGGTGGGATCCCTCTTTATATTTTCTTCGAAATTTCAATATTATTAATTTATTCCCCAATTCCTTATATAGATTCTATAACTTCAGTAATGCGACTAATGAAACAATATGTATTTTCATCTGGATGCATTTTCCTATCATTGAACTGATTGTGAAAAGAATATAATTTCGATTCCTTTACTTTCTATTTCATTCACATATATTTTTGAGTTTCTTATACATGGATGTGGAAGGATTGAAAATCATTACCTCCAAATATATTTGATCAGATAGTGTTGTAGGTAGGTCATTTTGAGCATTGAAATCTATATGACGAAATTTACAGCTTGTTTCAGTCAAAGGTAGACCTTTTGAATTACATTCCTACATCAGATTTTGATTGGAATAGGGTAATTATATTCTATGAGATCATATATGTAATATCATTATATTATATTAAATATGACTTTTGCTTCCATAAACAATTTGAAATCCACTAATATTCACTGAATTCACTATAAAAATTGATGAAATGTTAATAACCAATAAAATTTTCTCCCTAATACAAATTTTCGGACCCTAGAAACCCTTGATATGGGTGGGTTGAATCATGGTGCTAATCTTTATTTGAATAACAGGGATCTTATCACTATGTTGGTAAGAACATGATAAACCATCCTGATGGTATCTTGAAATTATCAAACTGCAATATGAGGAAATTTAAAAACAACATATATGTTTTTATTGGTTCAGTGGTAAGGTCTCGTCTATGGAGAGTATGTTGAAATTGAGTTTGCATACCTAAATACACTAATATTCACTAGGTATTTTGGATTAAAACTATTCATACATGGTCCCTTCATACTAGTTAAACTACCTTTACAATAATTTTTTGGGGTAAAACACATCCTCTCTCGAATCACATACATTGACTCCCATTTATCCTTGTTTAGGAGATGTTCTACTCAATTTATTAACATGAAGGTCACATTATTATACTAGGAAATTAAGACTTTTTCCCTAATTATCATGAGACACCATTGGAACCATTGTCTTGAATTTATTCCTTTTAAAGAACTATTTACACTAACAAAAAATTTCAATACATGTATTCATGAAGCTCCATACTCCATGAATACAATTACTATTTAAATGATATATCATAGTTTGTGATCCCAAACACATTCTTGAATCTCACATCCTTCATGAAGATACAATGATTTCTAAACTGTATGTCTTCATGAAACTCCCTATCTTTATGGAACACTTATTTTTTGAAATAAATTTTCATAAGTTAAGTCTTAACCAGTATATTCTTGATGGCTATTCATATGAAGAAATATTGATTCATGAATCTCCTATCCTTCATGAATTTACAGAGATTCACCCTTTTCTCAAATTCACTCTTTTATCTCAAATGAATTGTGGTAAAATATATATATATATTGTTATCCATTTTAAAATATCCCAATATTTCATCCACCTTTTCAGGAACCTCAACATTTTTATTTTGATGACAATTTATTTGAAATGATATACTGAAAATTACCCATTCATAAAGCTTCTTGTAGTTTAACATGTTAGCACCACACTGTCATGACTCAACCATTTTTTTGAATCATTTTTCATGGAGCTCCAAGTATTATTGAAAACAATAATATCTGTGATACACATGTAATCCCCAAATACAAGAAGAGTCTATTTTTTAGAAACCATAATTATAAATAATAACTCATTATTCTTTATTTGGATCTCAAAAAATATGTAATATTATGGGAAAAGATAAAACTTTTAATACATATCCCACCCACTCCATAAGTTCTCATTCATTAAAAACTCCCTGATCAACATAGAGTGGATTTACAATATACAAAAAATAAACATCTCTTCCATCTGTTAAAATACATGGTTCTATCTAGTGGTACAAGTCTAAATATATTAATTATGAATCTCTTAATAACCTTATTGATATTGTCCTACTATAGAACCAATTGTTTTATCTTTCAATCCCTACTAATCATGGTACCAAAAACTCAATTGGATTTACTGAAATTCTTCCTCACAACCCTTTGAAAAAATTCATTTTTAAATTTTCAATTAAACTGATCTCTAGAAATACCAATATAATATTAATCATTTACAAGAGAAGATTAATATACCTTATATAACTGGACACATTATGATTATTTCAATGATCCACATTATTCTAGAAAAACACATTCTCATCTATAATATAATCATACTTTTTGTTCCACTCCATTGGTAATTACTTCAAATAAAAAACTTTTTCAAATCTTTTAATTTGTCCCTCCATTCAATTTATCAATGAAAGCATTCATCTTCTTCATAAATATCCCTCCATCTAGATCAGAATTAAGGAATTCTATTTTTATAGATAACTATTCAATATGTAACAATTTCAAAGCTACAAAAAACTAGAACCCTTTGTATAGTTGTATAAATGAAAATATAGAAAAAATATCAATAAAACCTAACCCATATTTATATAGAACCCCTTTAATGACTATTATATACTTTTAACACTCATTATACCCATATTTTTAGTAGATTGTTTTTTCCTTGTAGTAATTTTAGTTGCTCGCATGTTTTATTTTCATGAAATAAATCCAATTATTCTCTCATATCTGACTACCAATTTCTAGAATAAATAAGTATCAATCTTAATTATGGTTTTGTGTTCCCCTGAATATATTAAATTCAATTATATAAGATTATTTCTAAATGATTTCACTATTTATATGATCTATGTATCCATCCAAAACTCAACCAATGTATCTTCTCTTTCTAAAGACACTTTTTATAAAACAACACCATACGATGCTTTACACGAAGAATTAGTATTTATAAACAATTCAATTACTTTAATACAAGATGGAATTTATGAAATTTCATGTTTCTTATAGATCTCAATACATTTATCCTTCTATTACAATAAACCATGATATATTTAGTTGATTCTTTTTTAGTAACTCTTTTGTGCACGATGTTTTGATACTTTAAAATTTTCTTCTCATCAATGGGAAAATTTTTGCATGTAATGATATTATGTTTCCCATTGTCCCAAAACACTAGCATAAATATTTCATCACTATAACCTAGAAAAATGTTTCATTTTTTCTTAAATATTTTCACTATCCAAGGAATCAAGTGGGGTACTTGGAACACATCCAAAAATATATAAGATACATCCATCTGTCTTCCAAATAATAAATATTCTAGAAGATCATATATTAAAAGATTATAATGACATTTAATAATTATATAAAAATATTAATTTCTATATTAAAAAAAATTAATCTAGAAACATTTTATTAAACCTAATGGTAATATGTTTATCATTAATTGTTACATTTGTACACACGTCCATATAACTTTGTTCTAGTTTCCTGTGTATAGTTTTATGGAACTCGATTCTTTTTATCTAGTATTAGAAGTAAAATTATAGACTACCATACCCACATAAGTTGTCTAACCATAACCACTTATGAATGTCTCGTAACACTCTGTACAAAATGGATCCTAATTGATGAAACAGTTTAAAATCATTGGATTTACACTTAAAAGATATATTCACATACCTTTTATGTTTTGATATAGGTTATGAAAACATAATACACAAATCTACTATGAGAAAAAATATGTAAATATCTAAAATATATACGAATATTATCTAAATTTATTGATTTATTCATCCTTTTATTTGTGAAAAATTGATAACAATATCATCTTATCTCAAAAAAAATCAACACTATTTTAAAATCCATGTGACTGAGAATGTGAAATCAATTATTTTATAAGACTCTAATGTTCTTCTCACCTATATTCCAATTACAATAATTCTACCACTATTATTTTTTTGAAGATGGTGATGTGAAAATCATTGTTTCCTATGATATTATTTTGAGGTATAACATTTTATCATTAAAACCACTATCAACCACAACATATATAAGAGTGATTTTACGCACACTTTCAATAATCATTATAAATTTATATACTTCATCCAACAAAAGAATGATTTTTTTTCTATAACATGATAATGTTTTTCACTCACTCAAACTCAAATGAACATCCATTTTAAATTAATAATTGAACCTTTCTATTATATATACTCTTAAGATATTTGATATAAATATGATAAACCATACCAAATCATCCAGAAAACATAGTTGTTAATGATTCCTCTCACAGATGTATAATGAAATGTTTCTATTTAATCAAAGATCCTTTTATGAAATAAAATATTTACATTAGTTTGTAAACTAATATATACATAAACTCCATATTTATAGAACACCCAACGGTTCCCATTCCAAAATTAACACTCTGATACCTCCAATCATTTTTGGTACTGTTTCTTTCCACAATTATATAATAAGTTCCCAAGTTTAGTTGATTAAATTTAACATCATTTCCTAATGTGTTATACATTCATATGATCATTTTAGTCAATAGAAATTCTTCAAACATCCATAATGTACACTATTTTGGTAAGTGATTCTATGTACCACCAATAATATTCATGATTATAATGAGATCAGGAATGTATTCAAACAAAATATAAGTATTTACAAAATAATTACTGAAGGTGGTGACCATCATATGGAATGATTCTTGGAGTGAAAATAGTAATGAAATATTATATTGGAACCAAAAATATTACACCTACTATTTCCGTCTAAATATAAATCGTTTTGAAATTATTTTCATGATCTATTACATTCCATCCTTCAAATATTTTCACGAAGAATAACCTATGCATCATTTTCACATTATTCATTATGATTTTGTTCTCATATGTATATATATATGTCAATATTGGTTAGATACTTCATAAATTTTCTAGTGGGGTTCCCATACCATATATTATAAGAAACTTTCCTTACTAATAAAATACATATCACTCCAAATTCCATCTTATAAAGCCTTTCCATTTCCAATTTATTCATTACTTATATTTTGATTAACATCAATTGAATCTTGAGGCCCTTCTGTAATATGTAAACCCCTATCTATACCCTCCAGAATAATGAATCCTTCAAGGTGAAAATTTAAGTGAAATCCTTTCCCTCTTCCAATTCCATTCCTTCTAAAATAGATTAATCCCAATAAAATGAAAAAAGGAAAATACAAGAAATATAAAAATTATTTTTTATAGTTTTATCTTAGCTTTGCTGAACCAAAATCTCATATCAAAATTATTGGTAATTTAAACACAAATATAGAATCACCCACTGAAACCTAAAAAATGGAATAAATTTTGTGAAATCTAAGACCATCTAAACATAAGAAATGATGTGTCAAAACATGAAACAAAATACTCCCAATTAAAATTATATTGAAATACCACACTATAGATCACTACCAACTCCCACAATACAATAGGAACGAAAAAAATAAACTGACGTAAAAAAATAAAAGTGATTGGGTTCATTAGATTTATTATTACTCCATAAAAGAACACAATTTATTTAATTACTCTAATAGAGGAAAACTATAAATCGATAATATTTCACACTAGTGTCCCAAGACACCATTCATTGATATGTACTAGCTGGTGAAACTTATTTTACCCCATTCGGACCATTATAGGGAACCAACAATTGATCATGACCACATTATAATATCTGGAAAATTCTCCACCTCAACAATTATATTATTATGAGTAGTGTAATCCATATCAAGAAAATATAACTTAACTCACTTCAAGAATCCTACATAGAAATTTTAATGTATCAATCATTACATATATATGTCCATTTGAGTGATTCATATATCATATATGACCTAGATATTCCTTACTTTAATCACACAAACAAGAACACCATAATACTAAATATAGAATATTCCTTTTAGTCTAATCCCACGTTAATTTTTATTTCTACTACCATAATTAAAATCTAAGTCAAAATTCCATATTTCAAAGATTCTCTAACTAGATGAAAATAAAAAAAATCCATTAAATTAGTTTTAGTGAAATCATAACATAATCACTACAATAATAATTTATCATGTATATCTCATTTTAAATTTTACATATTTTGATACATGTATTGAATCACTATAATTTTATCATATATTCCACGATTATTTATTTTGGAATATAATTTTATTATGATTTATATTTCTGAAATCATTGAGACGAGAAATCTTGTAAAAATTGAAAACTAAATGTCAACATTGGGAATAATTTTTTCACATATAAATGAATGTTCTTACATAATTTTAACTAGTAGGTAAAAATTTACTATATTTATAAAAGATACATTAATCTCAAATTTAAGGATTTCAGTTCTAGATTAAGATATTAAATAGTAGAATTTTATATGGGAGATAACCAAATATTTCTAAAAATCCATCGAAATCCATCAATCAAACACAACAATTTATATAAAATATATAGGATGAAATTTAATGAAAATATTTAATGAGGAAAAAATAAATTATTATAAATTCATTTGGTTGAATATCTGAAAATAATTATAACAATAAAATACCCTCTATAAGTGAAAAATATATCCATCAAATTTTTATGAAAATACATATTTTCTTATTATGTAATTAAGTAAAGAAGAAAAAAGTAAGGGGAGGGAGGATAAACAATTGGGAATTTAAAACTCATTGAATTACTCAATCAAATTAAGAGAAATGTATTATTATTATTAATTATATTTTGGGAAAGAGAAAAATTATCATCATAATAGAAACATTATAGATCATTAATTTTATTTTCATGTATGGATATCCACAAAATATTCCTTTACTATTAAATTTATTATTAAAATAATTTATGATGTTTTATATATTATTATCCTTAACATTTTAAATCATTTAATGGAAAAATTACGTATTATAATAAATAAAAAATTATAATCTTAGGATTTAATTGGTTTTTAATTTTATTTTAAGGGATATCAATTATATAAAAAAGAACATTTTTTTTCAAAAAACTGTAAAAATTTGTGTATACAGGCTGAAAAGTAAACTTTTTTAGTAAAAAAATAACAACTTTTTGGGATTACCAAAAAATAATAACCTGTGATTTATAATTCAATTAAGCCTTTTAAAATTCTAGATTGTAATAATCCTTTAAGAATTAAATTAAATTCTGAATTAACACTACTAGTTAGATTCATTCACAATGTGAAGTAATTTCATATAAATATATATTCATATTAAATAAACTCGTGTAATCTATAATATGTGTTATCTTTTACTATTCTATAATAGGAAAAAATATAGGATAAAAAATGACATAATTAATAATCCCCAATTTCACATGGAAAAATAAAGATAAGGGGTTTGTTTATCCACAATAGGGGATTAAATATCCTTATATCCAATGAATATTTGAGAATTAATTAGGGAATTTCAGAATATATAATACTCATTTTTCAATCAATCTATTATAGACATCTTTGAATATAATAATGAGTATGGAACATATACTCTAAAAAGATGGTATGGAGATGGATGTGGAGTATAATTATACCCGTGGATATGATGAATATTTGGATCATTTGATATAACTGATGGAGGAAAAATTACATGTTCATCCCTTTATAATATATATATATTTTGGGTATATTAAGAGTGGGGGAGAATTAGAGATTCCATTTCTATAGAAACATTTTCAAAATAGTTTACAGTGAATTTGGATATGTTAAGTTAAATGATCTACTCAATTTTTTCCATTTTTTCTCCCACTCACATTTATTCATCTAATTTAAATTTACAAAAACGAACTATGTTTTTTAAATTATTTATCATTAAATGAAATTGGTTGTTTATTGTTGACTAATGGGTGATATCCAATTTAAAACAAATACTATTTTTATTAATTAAATACAAATATCGAATGGGGACAACCTAAATGCCTTTCAATATTATCTCTAAATTGTATTTCTTATATATAAAACATAATTAAAATATGTTATCGACTATAAACTCAAAGAAAAATAAAAAAACTCTTTTTAATTTAATAAATTAAAATAATTTTATATAGTTGGATAAAAATACTCAATTTAATTTTTATTTAAAACTCATCATAAAATTTTCACCACATTATTCTCATGATCCCTTAATGGTCTATTTTTTTTTTAATAATTCAGTGATCATAATTTTACTAATGGAATGTAACTCTAAAAAATTTAATACAATATACTCTATAATATTAAATAATTTATTAATCTCTTAAATATATCCCCCATTAATCTTGAAAAATACTAAACAACGATCTCTAATTTTTTTGGTATCACATTCACCAATATTGAAATAGAAAAAAATATATCCTCAATAAACCCTCATAATATTACAATTTATATATATTATTTTCAATTATTGATGAATTATTAATACATGTAATTTTTTATTACTATAATACAAATAAATCAGTATGTTTTTGAGAAAATCATGGATTCCTCTTAATGATAAATATTAAATTTGTAAATAATGATATCGTATTCAACATTAACATTAATTATCACCATCAAGAATAACCATATTAAATGAATTAAATAGTTTAACATGTCATTTTGAATAATTATACCTTTGATTTCAAAATATTAAATTTTTTTTATAGAATATAAATTCTATGTGGTAAAATAAATTTTTAATTCCTTTTCTTAATTGTTTTAATCTTTTATGGTCCATGAAATTGGGTAGGGTGGAATATAAGAAATGAATTTTGTTGTGTTAAGTCTTATGAATAAATGTGTATGGAGTTTGTGTGACTCATAAATAAAATTTTTATCATCTTCTATATTGATAATAATGTTATGTAAATTATCATGGGTGTGTATACATGTTCAAAAATTATCCTTTTTCTATCCTCAAATGACCATAGGACTTCTATATTTGTATAGTTGGATTTCCCCTTACTGTGTTGTCACTATATATTTTGATAATGACTTTTCAAACATTCCCATGTGATAAAAACATGAAACATATTCTTACGAATAACTCAATGATTCATAAAATCATTGTAATCTAATTAATATTCAACTCATCACCTTCCTTTAAGATCTGTAAAAAACAAATCATTATAAAATATTAGAATCATAAATTTCCCAATGTAGATTTATTGTCAACGTAGGAAAATTTTAAATAATACATATTTTTTAATGGTAAATATTATAGAATTAATATAAAAAACATTTCTCCCATTATTTATTTTTTTCTAAGAAAATATGTATGAAATTACCTTTTAATACATGAATTTTATATTTTTATTTATGATTTTTCCCCTTCAGGAAATATAATCCAAAAAAATAATTAGAAGTGAGATGATAAATTCATACCTTATCATCATTGAGGTGTTTTTATGTTTGATAAATTTCATAACCCTTGTATTATTATATATAAGATTAATTATAAAATGTATATATACCATTTATAACTGATAATATTATATATATTAATTTTTCAGTTATATTTATTCCAATATTAAAAATCTATGATAATTTTTTATTTTAAATAAGTTATAATCTCTTTGATTTTAACTATCATAAATCCCAAATTTCTTTCTACTTCAATGTATTTTTATTTCGATTTATTTCTTGACTCCATGCCTATTTTTTGTATCCCCCTCTAGAGATTCATTTTATTCTTCTCCAGTATCAATTTATTAAGTATTAAGCCCAAGTGTTTAATTTTTTGTCAATAAGTTAATATATGTAGTTTTGATCTATGGATAATTTGTTTAGATCTTTTTATGCCATTGGATTTCTATAACACCCCAATCTTCCATGGTACGCTTCTCTTTGAATAATGTGATAGCGTGTGTTGTACGCAACATCGAGTTCTAACACACCATAACCAATCAAACTAGCCGTTATGAATAGTAATATATACTTTTTGAAATTTTATATATTTTATTTTTTAAAATGGACTTCATTTTTGGATTCAGAATATCGATTATATCCTAAGGTGAAAGTTTGGTACTTTTTGGATAACATTAATATTTTGATGAATAGTGAAAATTAATAAATTTTAATTAAAAACAACTTTTTTAATCAAAATAATTAATAGTTATAAATTATAAATTTGAGAGGTTTTAAAGTACATTTAGAATATATTTTTACCATTTAATAAATTTTTGTCATTTGACATAATTTTACAATTAAACCGGACATAAACAAGTGTCAATCTTTTGATAGTTATTATCTCTTAAAAACACGCTTTTTGTTTTAACAACGGGAATTAATTTTAAATTAATTTCTGCCACTTTTGTGTTTTGAATTTGGAAAAATGGATTCCATATATGTAATTAGGATGTTCAAATTGAGTAAATATGTAACTTTTATTTTTAGACATTTTGAATAATTACTACGGTAAATATTTTATTTACCATGGTTAAGGTTAAATCCGTTAAATAAGGGTTAAAAAATATTATTTTAATAATACTAAATTACCATAAAACGTGTCCTAGACTTATTGGTTGATACATGTTCGACCATAGGCATCTTTGGGTCGATTTTGGGACCTCATGGAGCCACTTGTAGGTGATAGGGACACTTAATTTTAATTAAGTTAAAATAAGTACAGAAATGACATAAGTATATATCTTTTATAAAAACAATTTTTACATAGGGTTATATATGTTGGATTTTCGACTATAAATATTCATTAGAAATATAAAAGGATTTCCTACATAATTATAGTCTATTTATAATTTTTAGACTTTAAATATTTTATTTTATTGATGACACAATGATGATGCAGTAATTTCCATAATAGTGCAAAAATAAAATAATTGATATTATAAATACACAAATAAATATAATTTGAAACTTTTTATGAATTACACAAATTTTATAAGCCAATATGACATGTTAGGAATGATTTAATGATATTTTTTCTAATTAATCATTCTGTTATGAGTTTCACAAATATCAATTATTGAATAGTATCCAAATTGACATAAAAGAGTTTTTAATACAAATATTATATTATTAATTGATATTAAATTCCTAAAAAAATAAGGTTCGGCCAAGAGACTTATATCATGATAGGTGTATCATTAACGGACCACTTGGGGGTCACTTGGATTTATATAGTATGTTTATTAACCATATAATATAAAAATACAAAGAGACACTGTAAAAGTGAAACTAATTAACTTAGAGTTATTACTTAATGATAAGGTTAATATAAGTACCCAAACCTGTATAAATTCTATTGGATGAGTTTTTTTCGACCCATACCCACCTTATAATTTAAATAATCAACTTTGGAGCCTTTAGAAACCGAATATGAATTTATTATAAATTAATATTTCGATGTTTTCCAAAGGTGCCCCTCACCCCTCTTATAAAAGGGAACTTCTCCTTCTCATTTCTTCACGCCACCAAAGCCTTTTGGATCGGCCAAAATCTGCCCCAATACTCTCCCAAATTACCTCACTACAACCTAGTGGCCTTAGTTTGATCAGAAAGACATCATAAGGAGCCCTTTTGATCAAATCAAAAGGAAGAACCCAAAGAAGAGGTAATGATTTCACAACCCTTTTCCAAGTTCCTTTCTTCTTCCACTTCTTCATTCATTGTTATTACCATTCTAAAATAATATTTCTATTATCCTATATATATTGTGATGTTATTATAAATATGGTACAACCATATTCAGTATTCTATCCACCCTTTGAATAACATGTCACCATATGTGTGTACGTACGGCTTACCGTCTCCACGTCGTGGTATAATTGTTATTCAATATATTATTATTTGGATGGGTATAATAATTATATTTAAATCATGTAAATAATAAATATAACATGATAATGATTCTGTATATATGATTTACTATCAAATTATATATTATTTTAATATCAAAATAATGATATTGTCACTCATGCGTACGTACGGACTACCGTCTCCACTAACGCGATGAGATTCATTCTACATCGTATCCATTCAAGTATAATTATCATTTTATGATTTAAAAATGATGTTTAAGAACTTTATATCATTCTGGATATGTATAATATACAACCTATCCTTTACAAACATGGCTTATGTAACAAAACATATAAAATAAAATGAGTAAGTTAACACCAGAAACAACGATAATACTAAGATATTATTAACAAAGCAATGTTAAAAAATAGTATATGATATCATATGAATGCATATGATTCTTGTATAATTTAATAAAAATTATTTCACTATTATACTAGATGTTAACCTACCCCAACCAAGGAAAATTACAAGGTAAGGATTATTTCACAATCTCTTCATTATCCGAGGTTGTTTATACATAATAATCTACTGAGATTTCTTTATCATCCACATCAATGTTTCTTCGAAATGTATTTCAAAACATTTTTTCTATTTAAAATTAATATGGTTTAATGTCATTTATACCCTTGTTTGACTTTTTATAAGAGTTTTATAAAAAAATCTTTCCGTTATTTTCCAAACAAGGTGCTTTTAACCTTTTCGACAGAATTAAGGTATGAATGTTTTTTTAACTTATACGGTGGGTGCGGCTATTTTCCACCATTATAAAATCGTCAAAGCTTCCCTTACAAGTTTATAAGAATACATTCAAAGAAAATGTTTCATTTTATATGACTCTTAATTGATTTCAAAATAAAAAGTGATATTTCTCTAAAAAGAGTTTTCATATCATCTATGTCAACATCCATTGATGGATTTTAATCTTATTTGGAGATGATTTATTATGAAACAAAACATCCATATTGTATTGAAGTTTATGTGATATGTTTGACTATGGATATATTATTTTCATGGTTTATGGATGATGTATTTACATTTAGAATGATAGTTTTAATACGAATGATTATGTCATGTTTAAACCTTTTCATATGGGAATGCATTGGACTTAATATGTGACGGGTGGAGACCACTATAGCTCCTCGATGCATCGGTAGGACTCATGAGACAAACTAGTGTCTTGGGACAGGTCCTTAGCAAAATCTAATTTGTAGTCTTGGAATGAGGCCTTGGCTATGTGGTTATGATAGTCTGGCATTATGCATTCCATCATTCTGAAAGTGGTTATTGATATTGCATGTTATTATTTGATTAGTAGAATATCCATCGGAATACGTAAATGGAATTATTTCATTTTACTCTTTCCATACTATATTGAAGTTCAAGTTTAAAAGGCTTTTGTTTTAGTTATACATTGCCTTAAATGATTATTTTTATTTATGAAAGTTTCCGCTATATTGTTATCCTTACTGGGCATTTGAGCTCACCCCTTTTCTATGTTTTATTTTTCACTGGATGTGAAGAAGTAATTTATGAATGACATGTAGGGATAATATGTGGGGATATGAGTGAGGTTTATGAAGATAATATGTTGTTGTAGTAGTTTTTCACTTTATTATGCAATGTAAAACTTTATGAATACATCTAGTGTTTCCAAGGCTACTAAACCAATCGGTCTTTCGAGATTTGATCTTTCTTGTGATCATGCCAATGTTATGTTTAATGCACTGACTCTGGGTAACTAGGGTTGGGGCATTACAGTTGGTATCAAAGGAAGTTTAGTACAAACCTTGGAAACTAGATTTAGATAAACTATGATTAGAGCACGTAGACCTAAGATGAACTTTGAGGATTAGTATAGAAGAACTTCCTAGGATTTTGGTATTGTAGAGATTTTGTGAGTTTTCCCAGAAATACATCCCTGTCTGGATACAAGAAGGTTGAGGCGGCTCTGGCACAAATGTACCTAGGGGTAAAACCCGAAAACACCGCTTTGAGCTAGACTCGAATGGGAACTGGTGCACGACAACGGGCATTGTTGTACTCTTGGTTACGACGCTCCCGGGGGATATGCTTAGGATAAATCTCATTTTCATTAAAAATCATTATGAAGGGATTATGAGTATAAACTTCCTCAAAGAAAATATTTTTATGATTATGTATTATATCCATAAATTGTTCAATTTATGTTAATTGTTTTATAAGTATGAGATTATGTATTTTGATTCATAAACTGATCAAGTTTATGCCATTGTTTAGAAATGGAACCTAGTGGGAGAAATGGAAACCGTATCAATGCACGCACTCCATGTAGGAATTTACCTCCTACTCAATATAATTATAGTGGAGATGGTGATGCAACTGGTGCTGATCAGCTAATCACCATACTGGGACAACTCACTCAAGTTATTAATAATAACTTTACCCGTATGGAGTACCCTGATCTGCAGCATGGAGGATCAATGTTAGATCGATTCATGAGGCAACAACCACCAACGTTCAATGGGATTAAAAATCCATTAGTAGTTGAGAAATGGATAAATTCCCTTGAGAAAATATTTCAGGCTCTGGGGAGTAGTGAAAGGGAAATAGTTATCATGGCAGTTTACCACCTCACTGGAGATGCTGATCAATGGTGGTCATTGATTCAAACACGAATGAAGATGATGAAGTATCAAATATGGAATGGAGGGAGTTCAAATATCCGTTTTTAGAAAAATACTTTCCTCACGACCATCGAGCAGATATGGAAAGGCAATTTCTGAGTCTGAGACAAAAGGAGGATGAGAATGTCACAAAGTATGAGGCTAACATTAAAAGGTTAGAAAGGTATGCTGGAGATTATATACGTAACCCAAGATGTATGAGTGATCATTTATTTGATGGGTTAAAACCATTTCTCCATCGAGCATTAGTATCCCAATCCTTCTCGTCATACGAAGACATTGTCTCATGTGATATCAAGACTGAAAAGGAATTATCTAAGTATTATGACTTTAATGTAAAGAAAGAGAAGAAGAGACTTGCAGATCAATCTAGGAATGGATATATGGGGAAGAAGGGAAAGGTTGAATATCCATCCTGTGGTAAATTTGGTAAGAAACACCCTGGTACTTGCTTGAAGGGAACATGAGTCTGTTACAATTGTGGTGAAAAAGGCCACCAAGCTCGTGATTGCAAGGGGAAGAAGGAAGCTACCAATTTTCAGTGATAAAATTGCAGGGAGATGAGGCATTATGAAAACGAATGTCCTAAGCGTTAGGAGAACATACCTCATAAAAGGCAAATGGATCAAGGACAAGCTTATGTTATCGCTATTGCTGAGGTAGAAGCTCCGAAATACGTGGTGGTATGTAATTTAATGGTTTCCTCAAGTTTTGCAAATGCATTATTTGATTCTGGATCATCTCATTGTTTCATATCTTCCCAGTTTGCTAAGAAAATTAGATATTTCCAATTTGATTTAACAAGGGAGTTGTCAGTTAAAACTCATAAGGGAAGTATCATTGCATTAAAGTTGTGTGAATCAGTCCCCATTAGAGCACATAAATGTTCTTTATCTGCTGATCTCATCGTCATACCTATGATTGAGTTTGATATAATCCTCGGTATGGACTGGCTTTCAGACTATGATGTGAAGATTTATTGTAAGAAGAAAGAGGTTACGATTCTTGATGATAATGATAAGGAACACCTTATCTTTAGAGCAGAATCGTCACCACCTAATTCTTATTTAGATCCACCCCCAGTAGCTCAACTAAATTCAATTATTGAGGAGGAAGAGAATGAAATAACTGTGGGTGAGGAAAGGAATGTTCAAATAGAGGATGTACCTGTTGTGAAAGAATTTGTAGATGTATTTCCGGAAGATTTACCTGGACATCCTCCAGAATGAGAGGTTGAGTTTTCCATTGATTTAATTCCTGGATCAAGGCCTATATCGAAGACCCATTATAGAATTGCCACTGTAGAATTAGTTGAACTAAAGAATCAACTAGATGAATTGAGTAATGAGGGATTTATTCTCCCTAGTGTTTCTCCATGGGGAGCCCCTTTTCTTTTTGTTAAAATGAAAGATGGATCTATGAGGTTATGTATCGACTACAAGGAGATCAATACTATAATAATAAAGAACAAGTATCCCCTACCTAGAATTGATGATTTATTTGACCAAATGAATGGAGCTCAATACTTCTCAAAGATTGACCTTCGATCTGGATACCATCAGTTGTATGTGAAGAAGGAAGACATTCCGAAGACAGCATTTCGAACCAGGTACGGGCATTACGAGTTTACTATAATGCCTTTTGGATTGACTAATGCACCCTCTGTATTCATGGATCCGATGAATAGAGTTTTCAAAGAGTATCTCGATGAATTTGTGGTGGTATTTATTGATGATATATTGGTATACTCCAAAAGCTACGAAGATCATGAAAATCACTTGCGCATTATCCTGAAGACTCTCAGAAGACGTGAATTATATGGGAAGTTTAGAAAGTTTGAATTCTGGCTTCATGAGATTTCTTTTCATGGCCATATTGTCTCTAACGATGGAATATCAGTTGGTCCTTCTAAGACCCAGGAAATCCAGGAATGGCCAGTACCTATGAGTATAACTGAGGTACGCAGTTTTATTGGTTTGGCAGGGTATTATCGACGATTCGTCCATAATTTTGCCCGATTGGCTAACCCATTAACGAAGCTCACACGTAAAGGGGATAAATTTGTTTGGAAAAAAGAGTGTTTTGAATGTTTTGAAGAACTGAAGAGAAGATTAGTCAATGCTCGTATATTGACTCTACCATCGGGGAATGATGGGTTCGTTATTTATAGTGATTCATCGAAGAAAGGACTTGGTTGTGTCCTTATGAAAAATGATAGGGTTATTGCCTATGCATCACGACAGTTGAAAATTATTGAAAAAAAACTATCCTACAAATGATCTCGAGTTAACAGCTGTGATATTTTCTTTGAAGATATGGAGGCAATACCACTATGGTGAAAAATGTGAGATTTATACTGATCACAAGAGTTTGGAGTATATTTTCTCACAAAAAACTCAACATGAGGAATAGGAGATGGCTTTAATTACTCAAGGATTATGATTGTATGGTACAATACCACCTGGGTAAAGTAAACAAGGTGGAAGATGATTTGAGTAGAAAATACCATGGAGTTTTGAACGTGATGAGAATTGAAAGGGATCCAATTTTGATGGATCTAGTGAAGATGGACATTGGAATAACCAAGGAAGGTGAAACATCAATGATTTTTCAAATGGTTGCCAAACCATCTTTACTAAAAAGGATTAAGATTTCTCAGACCTATGATGAATAATTTCAAAAGTAGATTAATGCTTTGAATGATGGTAGATTGAGAGACTTTGTGTATGAAAATGGAATTTTGAAATTCGGGAAGAGACTTTGTGTTCCCGATATACATTATCTGAAAAGGGAATTGCTGGATGATGCTCATAGTTCCAATTTTTCTATACACCCTAGGAGCACCAAAATGTATAAATATTTGAAGGAACATTTTTTCGTGGGACAACATGAAGAGGGAGATTGCTGATTTTGTGTCAAGATGTATGGTTTTTCAACAAGCGAAAGCTAGAAGGCAACAGCCAGGAGAAGTCATGCAACCTCTTCCCATACCGGAGTAGAAATGGGACAATATTATGATGGACGTTTTCATGGGGCTACCAAAGACTCCCAGAAGGAACGATGCAATATGGGTTATTATTGACCGTCTTACCAAGTCAGCACATTTTCATGCTATAAGAGAAGATCTACCACTGGAACGTCTAGAAAGACTATATATTAATGAAGTTGTGAGACTTCATGGAGTACCCCTATCGATTGTTTCTGATCGTGATCCCCGTTTTACTTCATGATTCTGGAAGAGTCTTCAGAAATCCCTAGATACTGAACTTCATTTAAGCACTGCCTACCACCCTTAGACAGACGGATAATCAAAACGGACTATTCAAACCTTATAAGACATGTTGAGATCCTTCTCACTTGACCTTCAGGGTATGTGGGATCAGTATTAAACTCTGGTAGAATTTTCCTATAACAATAGCTTCCATTTGAGTATTCAGATGGCAACATATAAAGCATTATACGGAAAGAGATGTTGCAAACCAACCTGTTGGGATGAAATTGGTGAAAGAAAACTTGTAGGTCTAGAATTGGTGGAGGAAACGATGGAAAAGGTGATGGTAATCCAAAATCACATCAAAACAGCTCAAAGTAGGCAGAAGAGATATGCTGATAATTGAATGAAGGATTTGGAATTTCAAGTCGGTGATTATGTTTTCCTGAAGGTATCTCCATGTAAGGGAGTCATACGTTTTGGTAAGAGAGGTAAATTGAGTCCCAGGTACATCGGACCTTTCGAAATTCTAGATCAAATTGGGGATGTAGCTTACCGATTGGAAATGCCACCAAGTCTTTCCAAAGTTCACGATGTGTTCCACGTATCTCTATTGAGGAAATACATGCCTGACCCAATGCATGTACTCACCTATGAGGAGTTAGAACTGGAACCCAATCCATCTTATTGTGAAGAGCCCATCAGTATTCTTGATATGAGAGAACAAGTACTGAGAAACCAGACGACGCATCTGGTAAATGTTCTGTGGAGGAACCATAAGATGGAAGAGGCAACGTGGGAACCCGAGGAACTTGTGATGAAGAACCACCTGAGTCTTTTAATGTGATATGTATTCTAGAAATTTCTAGGAAGAAATTATTTGAAGGAGGGGAGAATGTAACACCCTAAGCTTCCACTGTAGGCTTCTCTTTGAATAATGTGATAGCGTGTGTTGTACGCAACACCGAGTTCTAACACACCATAACCAATAAAACTAGCCGTTATGAATAGCAATATGTACTTTTTGAAATTATATATATTTTATTTTTTAAAATGGACATCATATTTGGATTCAGAATATCGAATTTAGCCTAAGGTGATATTTTGGTACATTTCGGATAACTTTAATATTTTGATGAATAGTGAAAATTACTAAATTTTAATTAAAAACAACTTTTTTAATCAAAATAATTAATAGTGATAAATTATAAATTTGAGAGGTTTTAACGTATATTTAAAATATATTTTTACCATTTAATACAATGTTGTTCATTGGACATAATTTTACAATTAAACCGGACATAAACAAGTGTAAATCTTTTTATAGTTATTATCTTTTAAAAACACACTTTTTGTTTTAACAACAGAAATTAATTTTAAATTAATTTCTGCCACTTCTGCGTTTTGAATTTGGAAAAATGGTTTCCATATTTGGAATCGGGATGTTGAAATTTTGTAAATAGGTAGCTTTTATTTTTAGACATTTTGAATAATTACTGCGGTAAATATTTTATTTTCCATGGTTAAGGGTAAATCCGGTAAATAAGGGTTAAAAAATAATATTATAATAATACTAAATTACCCTAAATCGTGTCCTAGCCTTATTGGATGATACATGTTCCACCATAGGCATTTTTGGGTCGATTTTGGGACCCCATAGAGCTACATGTAGGTGATAGGGACACTTAATTTTAATTATGTTAAAATAAGTACAAAAATGACATAAGCATATAGCTTTTAGAAAAACAATTTTTACATAGGGTTATATAAGTTGGATGTTAGAATATAAACATTCATTAGAAATATAAAATGATTTCTTACATAATGATATATTATTTATAATTTTTAGACTTTATATAATTTAATTTATTTATGACACAATGATGATGAAGTAATTACCATAATAGTGTAAAAATAAAATAATTGATATTATAAATACACAAATAAATATAATTTGAGACTTTTTATGAATTAAACTAATTTTATAAGTTAATATGACATGTTAAAAATGATTTAATTATCTTTTTTCGAAGTAATAATTCTTTTATGAGTTTTACAAAAATCAAAAATTAAATAGTATCAAAATTGACATAAAAGAGTTGTTAAAACAAATATTATATTATTAATTGATATTAAATTTCTAAAAATCTAAGGTTCGGCCAAGAGACTTATATCATGATAGGTGTATCATTAATGGACCACTTGGGGGTCTCTTGGATGTATATAGTATGTTTATTAACCATATAATATAAAAATACAAAGAGATATTGTAAAAGTGAAACTAATTAACTTAGAGTTAATACTTAAAGATAAGGTTAATATAAGTACCCAAACCTGTATAAATTCTATTGGTTGAGTTGTTTTCGACCCATCCCCACCTTAAAGTTTAAATAATAAACTTTGGAGCCATTATAAACCGAATATTAATTTATTATAAATTACCATTTCAAGCATTTCCAAAGGTGCCCCTAACCCCTCTTATAAAAGGGCACTCATCCTTCTCATTTCTTCACACCATCAAAGCCTTTTGGTTCAGAAAAAATCTGCCAGAATACTCTCTAAACTTTACTCAATACAACCTAGAGGCCTTAGTTTAATCAGAAAGCCATCCTAAGGAGCCATTTTGATCAAATCAAAAGGAAGTACCCGAAGAAGAGGTAATGATTTCACCACCCTTTTCCAAGTTCCTTTCTTCTTCCACATCTTCTTTCTTTGTTATTACCATTCTAAAATAATAACTCCAGTATCTTATATATACTATGATGTTATTATAAATATGGTACAACCATATTCAGTATTATATCCACCCTTTGAATAACATGTCACCATACGTGCGTACGTACGGCTTACCGTCTCCACCTCGTGGTATAATTGTTATTCAATATATTATTATTTGGATGGGTATAATAATGATGTTTAAGTCATTTAAATAATAAATATAACATGATAATGATTCTTTATATATGATGTACTATCAAATTATATATTATTTTAATATCAAAATAATGATATTTTCACTCGTGCGTACGTACGGACTACCGTCTCCACTAACGCGATGAGATTCATTCTCCATCGTATCCATTCAAGTATAATTATCGTTTTCTGATTTAAAAATGATGTTTAAGCACTTTATATCATTATGGATATGAATAATATACAACCTATCCTTTACAAACATGGATTACTTAACAAAACATATAAAAGAAACCGAGTAAGTTAACACCCAAAACAACGATAATACTAAGATATTATTAACAAAGCAATGTTAAAATATCATATATGATATCATATGAATGCATATTATTCTTGTATAATTTAATAAAAATTAATTCACTATTATGTAGGAGGTTAACCTACCCCAACCAAGTTAAAGAACAAGGTAAGGGTTATTTCACAATCTCTTCATTATCTGAGGTAGTTTGTACGTAATAATCTACTGGGATTTCTTTATCATCCACATCCATGTTTCTTCGAAATGTATTTCAAAACATTTTTTCTATTTAAAATGAATATTGTTTAAATTCCTTTATACCGTTGATTGTCTTTTTATAAGAGTTTTATAAAGGAATCTTTCCGTCATTTTCCAAACAAGGTGCTTTTAACCTTTTCGAGAGAATTAAGGTAAGAATGTTTTTTTAACTTATACAGCGGGTGCGGCTATTTTCTTCCGTTATAAAATCGTCAAAGCTTCCCTTAAAATCTTATAAGGATACTTTCAAGGAAAATGTTTCATTTAATATTACTCTTAAATTATTTCAAAATAAAAAGTGATATTTTTCTAAAAAGAGTTTTGATTTCATCTATGTCAACATCCTTTGATGGATTTTAAGCTTATTTGGAGATGATTTATTATGAATCAAAACTTCCATATTGTATTGAAGGTTTTGTGAAATGTTTGACTATGGATATGTTATTTTCATGGTTTATGGATGAAGTATTTACATTTCGTATGCTATTTTTAATATGAATGTTTATGTTATGTTTAAACCTTTTCATATGGGAAAGAATTGGACTTAATATGTGACGGGTGGAGCCCGCTATAGCTCCTCGATGCATCGGTAGGTCTAATGAGACAAACTAGTTTCTTGGCACAAGGCCTTGGAAAAATCTTATTTGTAGACTTGGCACGATGCCTTGGCTATGTGGCTATGACAGTCTGGCATTATGCATTCCATCATTATGAAAGTTGTTATTGATATTTCATGTGATTATTAGATTTGTAGAATATCCATGTGAATAAGTAAATGGCCTTATTAAATTTTACTTTTTCCATACTATGTTGAAGTTCAAGTTTAAAAGGATTTTGTTTTAGTTATACATTTCTTTAAATGTTTATTCTTATTTATGAAAGTTTCTGCTATATTGTTATCCTTACTGATCATTTGAGCTCACCCCTTTTATATGTTTTATTTTTCCCAGGATGTGAAGAAGTAATTTATGAATGACCTGCAGGGATAGTATGTGGGGATATGAGTGTGGTCTGTGATGAAAATATGTTGTTGTTGTAGTTTTTCACTTTTTGATGTAATGTAAAACATTATGAATATATCTAGTGTTTCCAAGTCTACTAAACCAATCGGTCTTTCGGGATTTGATCTTTCTTGTGATCATGCCAATGTTATGTTTAATGCACCGACTCTGGGCAAATAGAGTCGGGGCGTTACAATTTATTCATTGAAAATTTTTCCATGTTTAAATTTATTGATTGATTGAAATGATCTTCAATTTCAAATAAATATTCTAAGGAGGAAAAATTATTTAAAACATCTTTAAAGAAGAATAAATTTGATAAGGAGGAATCATTTTCACAACAACAAGAATAATAATATTTAAATAAGACATTAAAAATATTTATTTTCATGAGGATGTGAAGGTTTCGATGGAAAAAATAAAGTAATTTAATGAAGGGATTTTAAGGTGTCCATGAAAGAATTTAAATTCATATATAGTTTTCAAGATGATTACGCTGATATTTAATACATTGATATTTCATTTTCATTGAAAAAAATATTTCACACATGCTCGAGGATCACTCTATAATGTGGGAGAACCAACCCGTGAGGGACCTCATGGTAGTAGAAGAAGAAAAACTCCCACATGGGAGTTTGTGTGAAATGTGTGCTACATTGGGACTACAAGGATGTGCATAGGTAAGTGCATACTAGTGGGTAGGTGGGATAACACAGGTGGGGGAGGCATATGAAGATTGAGTGTGTGCAATGTTATTGGTGAATAATCATTCTACCTACTAGAGGGTGATATATAATGGGAATAATTGTTAATAATACCCTGAGTGAAGTGATATTAGATGAGGGAAAATGATGGTTATAACATTATAGGTCCATTTAAAAGGGCACACATATTATAAGATTTAGCAAATCTATATCACTAGACTCATACTATCATGCTAGGGTGATCATATTCTTCTTCTAGAAATTTTAAGGAACATCTATATATGGGATTTTTATATTCCATGTCATTAGATCGAATTTTTTTTAGCTTCATTAAATGAATACTCTGTCACCCTCTAGAGATATATCTAATTCTAAAATTCACATAGAAAGTTATATTCACGAATATTTCATGCATGAATGGAAAATAGTCAATTTTTGAAGGCACCACTGATGTTTAGCCTTTAGATAATGTAAATGATTTCATTAATAAACATGTTTTATTGAAATGATTAATAGATGCAATATCAATTTCATTAATTAAAATTGAATGAGGAGAAGGAAGAATATATGAATATGAAATTTAAGGGATGAGATATTTTTTAATGTGTGATATTAAATATTATGATTCCATGCATAATTATCTTATATGTTATATTATTATTATATGTGATATTATTGGGGTCTCATATGTTTTACTGGATATAAAGTCACTGGCTACCTCATAGCCTTGGAAGTGCATTATTGAAGCATAAAAATTTATAAAATAAAGGTTTTTAATGTCCTAATATATATTATTACATGATAATAAATTAGTTGAGATTTAAAATTATAAAAAATGAGAGGGTACTGCAATATAGAAGAACCTCTATACTGCATAGTCTACTATGATTCACTATTGAAGAAATGGACAAATCGTAGTATATATGAATAATTTGGAGAAATAACTGAGGAATATTAGTATCTATAGTATTTTTATGTTTTAAAGACTTAAGAAATGAGTACAAAACAGCCAACATATATTCAAATTTAAATGAGTTAAAATAAATATGTTATTCATGACACATTTATTTGAGGAAACAAATGAGATATTATCACATGTATAAATACTATTTTGATACATATAAATTGTGCGTACATGTGATAAGGAATTAAATTAGAAGTTTTAAGATATCTTAAGATTTTTATAAATCCTTATGTAAAATAATGAGATGGTTTAAAGATATTATCATTTTAGGAAGAAGAAACATGTAAGGATTAGTATTCAATGATTGAAGAGAATCTAGATCACAACAAATCTGGAAGGAACCTCAGGAATATCATAGTTTATGCTCTTGAACAAGTATATAAGGAAAGAATATCCATATTTAATATAAAGGAAGACTATATAAAAAAGTATATATTTATGACATTATATCATCCATGGAGAGGGGAAGTTTTTTCTGGTGGACTCTAGAAGTAGAAAATGTCACTAGTGGATTCTAGAGACGAATTGGGTACTGTGGATTCTATATTGACAAAAATGGGGATTAATTGATTATGTGTTGTCGAATTCACTTATTTAGATGGTGATGAATGAATGTTTTGGGATACCACTGATTTAGAAAGGATAATACCTTTCTTCCATACCTTTAAAATACATTAATATTGTCTATAATTCAGTATAACTAAACTCATGGGATGATTTAGAGTTTATATTTGAGTAGATCACTGACTTGACCAAATTTAAAGAGGTTTCATTAATAGAAAATTTCTAAAACTAGGGTACCACTAATTCACCACCCATATTAGTGGAACATAATAGGTCCTCATACTATAAAATTGTAATTATGGGTAGGTTACTTATAAATATAGAAGAATTTTTAGAAGATAGAATCTGATATGGATTTTTATGAGATCATTTCCCTTACCTAAAGAAACTTCAAAAGGGTTGAGTGAAAAAATAATTTAATAGAAATAACATTATTGATTCATCCTTTTTATCTAAATTCAACAGTGAATGAAATCTATTTTCCAATCATATGGATTATAAAAAGATTCCATTCCATTTATTTTTCTCTCTGGATAGTATAAAATATAAACCTAATGTTATTTTGGATTTCCACCCACATATGAAGAAATAATATGAATATTTAGACTATATATTGTAGTTGAAAAATAAACATGATTTTGGTTATTTAGATGAAACAACACCAAGTTATTATTACAATCAATTCTCAGGAAATAACAAATATAATCAAGGGAGAATAATGCATGATGTTTATTATTCAATGGTACAAGATTTTTCCTTAGAAAAAAATATTGTCCAACTGAAAATTGAAATATTATTTTAATAAATAAGAAATGACCAATAACACACCAACAAAAGATGGAAAATTTCAAGGGGGATGAACTTGATAGAGAGTGAGGGAATCCCGTCAAACAACCAATGAAAAATCCATAGGTAGAGAACCAAAATTCGAAAAATACATAAACCTATTGTCATAGATTACAATATTGGTGTGAAAATATGTCAAGTTATTACAATTACACCATGTGTGAGTAACCCTCATGCTTTAATAAAGGAAGGAAATGATGTTCCTGATGGGATAAATAATATTACAAGGTCATGCAAATTAACTATTCAATGCATTGAACAAAATTTCAGTATCATGTTCAACATCAGTATTAGTAATGGGAGGTTCCAAACATAATTGGAGACCATAAAGTAACACCAAATATTTATTAACAAAAAATATCCCTCACTAAAATAAATAGTGAATTCCAAGATTATATAAACATTAAAGTCATAAACAGACCCACCATTATGAATTATTACATAGAGACAAGAAATGTATGTATTCAACTTGAGACCATTAACATGCGACATCCAATTAAACCGAACACCAAAGTTAATAATCCCATGAGAAACCTCCCATTTTGGAAAACATATTAGCAGAAAGTATGAGGAGCACCTGAGGCAATGAAATGTATTTCAATTGATTAATAAATGAAATGAGAAAATCCAAAATTATAGATCTAATATAGAAGATAGAAGGTCAAAATCCTTGATGAAGAACTATGTTCCTTGATTCCCATAAAATCTAGAAAGTTGAAATAGAGAAAATAATCCACACTTTTTCGTGCACACAGTCCTAGGAGAGAGGATCCACACTCTTAATAAGGAAATCATTGATAGAATCAACCATGTCCATAGAAACAGGTAAAAAAACAACCTAAACCCACAAAACTCATCTAATTAACTATGAAAAAATAAGTGAGAATGAATTTCCTAATGATCATTGAGACAACACATTCACTTTGAAGCTAATGAAATTATAATATTCGGAAGATTATCATTAGTAGGAATATAATTGTTTCAGATCCTTCAAATATGTAAACTATATTTAAGAGAGATGTCTCTTCAATAGAGCTTCAGACCCAAACTATCAAGAATAGTAAAATGCTCAATCATATCACAGAAAACTGAGAAGAATAGTTTACCTGTAGAAGAGAACATGACATAGCATTGATCAGAGCCCTCTGAAAAAATTATTCTCAAAATATTTTTCTGATCCTCATTCAACACTGCATCAACGAAATGTGGATAAGACCAATCTTTCTATAGACTAATGACTATCATCGTATATCTAAGGAAGAATAAACCATCACCTTCAAAATTATTTTTCCAAAAAGATATGTCATCACCCCCAAAAATCCACCGATAATTCCCCCACAATAGGAGGAATAAGCTGCTACAAATATTTCTTAAGATGAGATCCATCATACTATTCTCCCAATTCGAAAGAAAAAACCCCATACTTTCTTATGATAAAATAAGACCATAGAGAGATCCTATGGATGACTTTTCATACCACTTTTTCCTGAAAATAACTTATGCTATCCACAATACCATTGAGATTGATTACCCTATCTTGAATATGTATTTGAAGATGATCCCAACTATCCCAATGGTGATGACCTTATTGATGGGAATCCCATATGAAACTATAAAGATTACTTTTAATTTTCCTTATCACATCTTTGGGGGGACTACACATAGAAATAATATGAATTGGAATAGATGACAGAAAAATATTTACCAGAGTAAAGCTACCCCCATAAGAAAGTAACCAACTCATTCAGCTAAAGATCCTTCCCAAAATCCTAGCAACAATTTCATTAAAATGATTAATCCAGAACCTCCTACTGGATAGAAGAGCACCCAAATAAGCCAATGTAAATATTAGATCATGAAAACTCAACCTATCAAGAATGATCTTGGATATTGAGGGAGAACAATTTTTGGAGATAAAAACTATCCTTATGGATGTATTCACACATTTTCAATATTTTTCACTATAATCATAGAGTGTCTATCTAAAGTTGATAATAGAATTAGTACTACCAATGATGAAAAAAACATATCATCCATAAAGAAAGTATGAGATATACTATTTAAACCGTGCATCCATTTAAAAATATGTATCAAACCATTATCAAATACCTGTTTATGGTTCTTAATAAGAATATATTGGGCCAAAATGAAAACTCTCATAGATATTGGATCACATTGTCTCAACCCATCGAGGATTTGAAAAAATCAAACCCCTTTCCCATAAGAGAAATTGATAACCAAGGAGAGGAGAATAACCTATAAAGAAGATCACAATCCCATTCTGAATATCCAAACATCCTAAGATCATTGATAATTAAGGACTAATCCATCCTATCATAGGCCTTTTCCATATCAATATTAATCATTAACTTAGTCCCAAGCACTTTCTTGACCATGTAATTAATCATTTAATATGTGATCCATTGGTATCCCTGAATGCATGTCCCTTTGATGAAGCTATTTTGTTCCTCATAAATATGAAGAGGAATATAGGAAAATAATCATTTATTAATAATTTTTCCCATCACCTTATATGGAAAATTACAGATACTGAAATGACTAAACTGACCAAAACTATTTGGAGGATTGAATTTAGGAATTAGATCGACAATAGTAGGTGAAGTAGTGCTTGGTAAAAAACCACTACTGAAATAGTCCTGGATAGAATACACCGCATATTATTTAATACAATTACAAGTATAAAAATAGAACATACATAAAAAAAAATGGTACAGGAGAGCATTCAAGATTATGTTATCTAACTGAATCACAAATTTACTCATTACCATAAAGAGAAATCATCCTCTAGTAGTCTAGATCATAAAAAAGTAGAAATGTTCTCAAAAAAGGACTCATAAGTGCCCCATGAAAATGAAGAACCCCATTAAGAATGGTTATTCCCTTGTAGATATTTAGATAAAAAATACACTTCCACAAAACCATCAATTTTATCATCATTGGTAAGAGAACCATTAGGAAGACGATGATTATGTCTACAATGACATTTCTTCTCCCAGATACAGATTCAAATGTAGTTTGTATTCTTATCTCCTTTATTGAATAAATTTGATTTAGATTTTTCACAGCTTGAATTCTCACATTCATGTAAGGCCTCCTATAACTTAACCATTTAACTAGAAAGGAGATTACAAGTACGTTTGTACTAATGATATTTTATTTTTAGATTAAGGTGAAAAAAAATTTCAGGAAGAGAGTCTAAATTTACATCATTATTGGAAAGAGAAGAAAACTGAGAAAGAATAACACTCTTTATCCTTATTAATTTTTTTGAAGTGAAACCTAATAAGAATCCTAAACAAGAGCTGACCCCGAGGGAAATACCAAATCCATAAAAATTTATAAACTACATTCAGTAACATTAATAGAAAAAACATTTTTTATCTTCCCCTTAGTCAGGAACATAATGAAGAAGAAGATCATATTTGGAAATAGATTTATACAAATGATCCACAGAGGATCTTGTAAAAGAAGAAATAACATCGAGATTTCCAAAAATTCTGTCAAGACGACTCCAAATTCTGATGCTTCCCCTTCGCTTATTAATCCATGTGAATGAATACCCTATGTAACTAATTTAAATAATTTTCTTAGAAGAAATAAAGCATTGAAAATCCTGAATTCTATTTTTAGGGTAAACACCATCCCTTTTCTTTTCAGAGGGATCAATAATTCTGTTAAAATAACATCCAGAAAAACATGATTTTGAGCCTATATTGAAAGATAACAGAGAATCCAAAATATATTTCCTATGAGCTGAGTCACATTTGTCATAAACAATAAACTATAAATAATGACCTACAATTGATGTTATCTTGATAAGAATGTGCAGATTTAACATTATAAAAATTCTAATTATATTTGATCATTCCAAAAGATCCAAATCTTGTCATTGATAGGAAAACCAAGGATATAATTTCTAAAATGGATACTTCTTTCTACATCCTTTATGGAATTAGATTAATATTTGGTTCTTGTATATTAAAAAAAACTTCTTTCTTCCAAATGTTCATGAAAATAAATGTTCTTTTTTCCAATGATAAAATTGTTATATGAAGTGTACTTGAATATGTACTAAAATAACATGTGAACGAAAATGGAGGATAAAAATGATATGATTTATGATCTTTCTAGTTAGTTTCTTAAGAAAATGGACTTGTAGTAAGAGATAAATTTTAAAATCATATTTCTCAAATCCCATATTGAAGAAAGGATACAATTAAGAAAGAATTCTACATGTAATATAAATTTTATGGTTGCTCAATAGGAAGAGAAATATTGGGAAATAATATATCTTTATGAGAATATGAACACCTATAAAGAGAATATGAACATCCCAAAAAAATATATAGAAAGCTTTGAAGATAAAATAGGAACCCAGATCTAAAATATGTATGTAATGTGTTGTCCCACACAAAATATGAAATAGTTTTCCTAAAAAAGATAAATCACCAAATTATTTAACTATAAAATATTTGGCCTCATCATTAGTAGATGTTTCAAAGACAACAATCCCAAGATATTATATGAACTCCAGTAGTTTTAATAACTCTATCATGGAGAGAAACAATATGGTGTGTCTGTTTTGAAAAATGTATCATTGTCCCCAAATAATTTATATGAAATGGAATTTCACATGGGGGATACATGTAAATGTGAGGAAGTAATATAGAGAATCTCTAATCCAATGATTGAAAAGAATGTATCTTATCTTGAAAAAATTACTTGTAATATAGGAAATAAGTTCAATTCTTTAGACAATACAAATGAGTTCCAATAAGGTGTGTACCAAGAACCAAAATATGAGTACAGAAAACAACACTCGTGGAAGTAAATAAGACATATTTTGAAGAAAAGATTTGTGGTTCTTAAAGCTCTGAATTAGGTGGAAAAATGTGTTATAGAAAAAAGAATTTTATGGGAAGAAAATATGTTCACTTTACCTGAATCCTCTCATGAAAAAGGAATGGACAAAACATAATGAGATTTGAAAAAAGAATAAAGGAAGGATAATAGAAAAATATCACATTGAAATATTCCTTTAAATAAATATGAGGTTACACCTTACAAGGATGTATTTTTATGATCTTAAATGTGAGAAATTAAATTATAGGAATTATTCATTATATATTTAATCTATTTCTATGATTTGTTTTATGATTTCATCCTTTTAGGGGGAGATTGCATTATATTTTTGGTATTTTAATTTCTTCGATAAATCTGATTACTGCAACAACTATCGTGATAATTAAAATTTCTTATCTTAGTTTTATATGTGAGGTTTTTATTGATTGATTAGGAAACCACAATTATATATATATTTTTCTACAATAGGATTGACCTCCTAGGCATAGATTTGATTAGTTAAATTATCTTTCCTAATATAATCAAGCGATATCAGTCATTTCTTTAAATAATATGAAAATTTTTTTTTCAAAAAAATGTTGAGTTTAGATTTCCCAATTTATCCATTCGATTTTATTATCAATAAGGGGTAAATTTATTATAGAACCACATATCAACATTGATGATTTGAAGGGATGTTGAAAACTAAAAAAGAACCGGGAGATTATTAAACCTGAGTGTTGAATATATTATCAATAAGTACATATGTGATGTTTTGATTCCTGTATAATTCTCATAGATTTTTTATGGAATTAGAGGTCATTATTGAACAATTATCCATGTTTAAATGCATTAATTTATTGAAATGATATTCAATGTCAATGAAATGTTCTACATAGGATTTTTTTACAACATAATCAATGTTAAATACATGTGAAAAGGAGGACACATAGTTTGCAACAAAAAAGAATAATAATATTTTAGGAAGGCTGAGAAAATATTTATTTTCATGGGGATATAAAGGTTTATATGAGCAAATAATGTTATTTCATGAAGTAATTTAAATTTTTTCAAGGAATAATTTAATTACATATATGTTTTCTATGAATAATTTGGAGGAATTTATTATTTTGATATTTTTTATATTTGAGTATAAATATGCCCATCCACTTAAATTCAATAGACCGGTTCAATCATGAACATGTGGAAGGATTAATCTACCATATGGGAGGCCCATCTCACAAGGGATTTCATAGTTTAAGAGGAAGTATAACATATATAAGTGAAGTGTGTGAAATGTGGACTACATTGGACCCACATGGATATGAATGGGTGGCAATGTGTATAATGGTATGTGGGATATTAAAAGTGGGAAAAACATGTTATGGCCAAGTGTGTGATGTGTTGTGGGTGTTAAACCTCACTAGAAGCTTGGGGGTAAAGTATTACAAGATTTGTTATTAATCACACTAGGGACAAAGAAAAATTCAATGTGGGGAGACGGTGTATATTGATAAATATCATCATTCATAATGGGAACACATGTAATGATATTTATTTGAATATTTTAATGGATTTATATTAGCACGCAGAGGTGGAAATCGTCTTCCATCAGACATTTAAGAGTTATACAATACATGGTATTTTTTCTCTATGTTTCATTGGTTAAAACCAATGCTCATCAACATTAAAATAAGACCATGTCAACATCCAAATATCTAGATAGGATTTAAATATGTGTTTCAAATGGTTTTCATACATCTTCAATGAATGAAATCAAATAATACAAGTGGTGATGATTCATGATAAATATTAGACTTCATATAAGGAAAATGATTTCATTAATTCATATGCATGATTGGAATGATAAATTAATTTCATTAGAATTTAATGAATGAAAATTGAACGAGGAGAAGGAATAAAAACATCATCCATAATTCTAGTGTGTGTGATATTGTTTCATGCATGATATTAATGATTAATAGGCCATGTATAATGTTATATTGTATGATTTTTTATTATGGGTGATGTTGATGGGGAGACATAATTATTACTAGATAGAGAAAAAAAATCTAAATATTAGCCTTTTCATTATATTGTGAACGAATCAAAATTTTTAAAAGAAAGGTTTTGGAGCTACTTCATAATACATGTTATTAAATGGAAATAAATTATATGAGTTTGGCATTTATTAAAAATTATAGGACGTTGCACCAGGTAAGAATCCATATATTTCAACGTCTACTATGGTTCACCTTATAATATATCAGTATTATTTTTTATCCATGAAAAATACAGATTGATAAATGAGTAATAAAAATACAGACATTATTTTTAGATATTAAAGAGTGAGGAAATTAATACCCAATAGCTAGTATAAAATCAAATTTAAATGAGTGTGAATAAATTTGTTATTAATAATAAAAATTAATTAATGAAATATATGAAATATTATCAAATTCACACTTATTTTTTGTTTGGAGAAATTGTGTAATGCACAGACCCCAGTTACCCAGAGTTGCATTATTATTATGTAATATTGGCATGATCACAAATGATCATGTCTCCAAAGACTGATTATTTTAGTAGCCTTGTAAGTACTATATAAATTCATAAGGTTTCCATTACATCATAAAATGAAAAAATACAACGAAATTGTTTCCATAGACAACACTGAGATCCTAGAGACTATCCCTGCAGGTCAGTCATAATATAATTTTTCGCATCATGGGAAAAATAAAACATATAAAGGTGTGAGCACAAAAGCTCAGTAAGGATAACAATATAGTGGAAACATTCTTAAATAAGAATAAATATTTAAGGCAATGTATAAAACTAAAACAAAAACCTTTTAAATATAAACTTAATCATAATATGGAAAATATAATTCAAAATAATGTCATTTACTTACTCACATGGATATTATACTAGTGTAATAATCAAATACAATATCAATAGCCTCTATCATAATGATGGAATGCATAATGCCAGACTTTATAACCACATAGTTAAGGTCTTCTGCAAAGACTACAATAAGATTTTTTCATGTCCTTCTTCCAAGACACTAGTTTGTACCATTAGACATACCGATTCATTGAGGAGCTTTAGAAGGATCCACCCTTCACATACTAAGTCCAATTCATCCCTCATATGAAAAAGTTTCAACATAACATAAACATTCGTATTAATACTAGCATAAAAATGTCAATAATTTATCTATAAACCATGAAGGGTGTAAAAATAACACATCCACATTAAAAAATATCAACAAACCTTCCATAAAATATGGAAGTTTTTCATCTTAAAAAATCAACATCAAATAAGCTTAAAATTCCTCAAAGGATGTTGACAAAGATAAAATCAAAACTTTTTTTAAATAAATATCTCTTTCTATTTTGAAACCATTTTAAGGTCAACTAATTATAAAAGAAATCATTTATATTGAAATTATTCTTATAAGATTGTAATGGGAGCTTCTATAATGTTATAATGACGGAAAATAGTTTCACCTGCCGTATAAGTTAAAAAAATATTCTTACATTAATTTTGTCGAAAAGGTCATAAGGTACATTGTTTGGAAAATGACGGAATGATTCCTATCAAACCATTTTATAAAAATTAAAAAAATTGGTATAAATGAACATAACCCATAGTCCAGTAAATTTTACATATGTTTTTGAATACATTTCTACGAATCATGGATGTGGATGATAAAGAGGTCATAGTAGATACTTACTTAAAAACAACTACAAATAATGAAGAGATTGTGAAATTAACCCTTACTTTGTAATTTTCCATGGTTGAGGGTAGGTCAAACTCAGGTATAATTGTTAAATAATTGTTATTAGATTATTCATGAACTATTTACATAAATATGATATCATATATGATCTTCCAATATTTCTTTGTTAATGATATTTCTATAGTATCATCATTTCTAGTGTTAACTGATTCGTTTTCCTTTATATGATATGTTATGTAAGTAATGTTTGTTATGGATAGAATTTATCTTATTCTTATTCTGAATTATATTCTGTACTTAAACAGTATTTTTAATCAACAAATTAAAATTAGTCTTGAATGGAAATGATAGGGAAGGAGTCTCATCGCCTTCGTTGAGACGGTAATCCATACGTACACACGAGCGACAATATCAATTTTATGAAATAAATATCGTATTTAATTTAATTTTATATCATATATAAAGAATCATAAACATGTTATATTTATTCTTACAACATTTATACTCATTATTATACCCATCCAAATGATGATGTGTTTGAATAACAAATTACACCACAACGTGGAGACAATAATCTGTACGTACGCACGTATGGTGGCTTTGTCTTTTAAAGGCTGGATATAATAATGAATATGGTTGTAAATTTTTTATAATAACATAAAATTATATATAATATACTGGATTTATTATTTTATAATTTAAAAAACAAAGAAATAGGAAGTGGTCGAAGAAAAGAACTTGGAAGAGGTGATGAAATATTTACCTCTTCTTCAAGATCTTCATTTTGATTTGATCAAAAGGGATCCTTAGGTTTGTTTTATGTCTAAAAAAGGCCTCTATGATTACTGAAGGATATTTGGAAGGATATTTGGGAAGGTTTTGGTCGATCCAAATGGCTTTGAAGGGGTGGAGTTGATGGATGGGGAAGTTCCCTTTTATAAGAGGGGAGAGGGGAACCTTAGGAAAAGCTAGAAGTATTATTTTATAATAAAATAATTTTTGGTTTATAATGGATCCAAAATGAATTATTTAAATTCCAAGGTGGGGATGGGTCTAAAAACTCTCATCCAATAGGTTTTGGACAAGTTTGGGTCACTATATTAAACTTTTCTTTTAGATTTAACTCTTAGATAAATAGTTTGAAATTTACCATGTGTCATTGTATTTTTACATTATATGGTTAATAAACATACTGTAAACTACTAAGAGAATCAAAAGTAGTAAATTAATGATACACATAATCTTTTATGTGTCTTTTGGCCGAACCATCGATTTTTAGAATTATTATATCAACCAATAATATTGTATTTGTTTTAAAAATTCATTTATGTCAATTTTGACATTATTTAATAATTGATTTATGTTAAAGTCCTAAAAACACTATTACTTAGAAATAAATAAATTTAATAAACCGTACCATGTCATAGTTACCTATAAAATTTGTGGATGGCACGAAACATTCTAATTATATTTATTTTAGTATTTATAATATCATTTATTTGATTGTTTCATTAATAAGAAAAATACTGCATCATTATTGTGTCATATATATATATATATATTTATGTCTAAAAATAATAAATAAAATATCATGAGGTTGGAAATATTTTTATAATTATAATGAATATTTATATTATAATATATAAATTACATAACCTAATATAAAATTGTTTTATTAAAATATATTTTCTATTGTTATTTTTGTCTTTACATTAGATTATTTAATATAAAATTTCATTATCACTTCCATTTGGCTCCATGGGGTCCCAAAATCGACCCAAAGATGCCCATGCTCGAAAATGTATCATTAAAATTGGTTAGGACACATGTTAGTGTAATTTAATATTATTATTTTATTATTTTTTACATTATTTACGGGATTTACCTCTTTAACCACGGTAAATAAAATATGTATGGAAGTAAATATTCCTAATGTCTAAATATTAAAGCTACATATTTTCCCAATTTGGAATTCATGACTAAAAATATGGAATACATTTTCCCAAATTCAAAACACAGAAGTGTCAGAAATTAATTTAACATCAATTCCTATTGTCAAATGAAAGCATGTTTTAGAAATAATAACTATCAATTGATTGACACTTGCTTTTGTCCAATTTCATCGTGAGATTACATACAATAACATAAATTATATAAAATGATAAAAATTCAATCTATTAATACATGAAAACCATTCAAATTTATAATTTAACCCTATAAATTATTTCAATTAAATTTTTTTTTTAATTAAAATTTAGTATTTTCAATATTCATCAAAAATTGAATGTTTTAAGAAATATAAAAAAAACTCACCCTATGCTAATTTTGATACTCGAAATCCAAAAATGATGTCCATTTTGAAAGATAAAATTTATAAAATTTCAAAAAAAAGGGTATTACTATTCATTACAGCATGTTTGATTTGTCGTGGTGTGTTTAAATCTCAAAGTTACATACAATGGAAAATGTTGCATTATTAAAAGGGAAACAGACCATGGATGATTGGGGTGTTACAATCGCCTCTCCTTCAGAAAATTGAGTCCTCAAAAGTTGAAATGTTTTTTAATAAATGGTTAAAATAGAAAAATACCATTGTGAAAAACATGCATCAGAAATTGGGTTAATTAAATTTGTACTTAATAAGTGGGAAAGGGAAATGAAAAAGTTACAACCAAATTATTATCTCTATTAGGATAAAATTGTTTTATATTAGAGACACATAATTAGTGAAAAATTTAAATATTTATAGGGAGGGATTGCAGTCATCAATCAAAAACAAGTGTAAAATTGAGGGCCTGAAAGCCATCAATCTATGATGATTTAAAATATCATTAGTTCAAAAAAACATTAGGTATTAGGGTAATACATTTTAGGTTTTAATATTACTTACTTAATGTCTAATAATTAATTTATTCATAGAATACGAGAATATATATTTATATACATAACAAGTACAGTTTCATCTTTCAACTAATTTCTACCACTAAATCATCTTTCACTCAAAAATATAATAGAAATAAAAAATATTATATTTATCATAATCATATAAGGTTACAAATATTAAAATATACCATTTAGATGAAGAAAAATATATTTGTAATAACCAAGGACTTCTTGTAGGATAGTGGTAGGTAATAAAGAAGTGTCGTACGTTAGTTGTGGGTTCGATTCCAACAGATTTGTCCTACGTGATTGTTTATCCCCTGACCTACTGGTTATCCTTTTCCTATAACTATAGTATTATAGTAATTGAAATATAATATTAATTAATTTTTTATTCTTAAACAATACTATCCAAATTTCAACTTAATCTATTCCAACCCTTATAGTTATCCAAAATACCTCTATCCAGACTCTCTCTAAAAGGACTCTAAATTCCAAAATCAATTGTAACATCAGATTCCCCAAACAAAGTAAGGATTCTCTTATTTTAACATAATTAAAACATGATAACCTTCATAATATTAAAAACATAATGGAAAAAACATATACTGCAGTACAATCCTTATAAATATCACATTATTATTACAAACAGAATATAATTCTTGAGTACAAAAACACATATAGAATAATTATTCCAACTCAACTATAGTAACAACATAATCTTGGCCTTTCTCCCATTTCTTTTTTTGAGTTAATTTTACTTGGTGCATAAGACATTCATTTGCATAATTCCCCATTTATCTACAATTGTATCATTCAATATTGACTGCAACTTTCATTCCCTTTCAACCATGAGATTGATGGCCTTTTTCACCACACTTGTAACAGACTCCAGATACTTTTAGCCAAGTACCAGGGTGTTTATTCCAACACTTATCATAGAATGAAAAAAACTTATGTTCCTTTTTACCTTTATCTATCTCTTGATCCATCGTTCTCTTCATCTCTTGCATTACCTTATTTAAGATTTAGAGAATTACTTTTCTGTCTTGATAGCGCATGAGGCAATATCTTCGTATGATAAGAAAGTTTGTGAGACTAATTCTCACATGAGAAATGGTATTAACACCTCAAATAATCGGTCAATCTTTCTCCTTGGGTGAAATATATAATCTATTGCATGACTTTTTATCCTTGTAAAGTTAGATTCATACTTTTCGGCATTATCATCCTCTGTTTTCCTCAGACTCAAAAATTTCCATTCCATATCCACTCGATGGTCATGAGGAAAGATTTTTTCTAATAAAACCACATTAAACTCCTTCGAATCCATGTTTGATACTTATTCATATTTCATTGTGTTTTGAATCGATGACCACAATTGATTTGCATCTCCTATGAGGCGATAAACTATCATGACAACTTTTTCTGTTTCGCTACTCCCCAATGAATGGAATGTTTTATTAAGGAACTTATCCATTGTTCGGATACAATTGTATTTGTAGTCTTATTGAATGTTTTTGGTTTTTGCCTCATGAAGTAGTCTAACATTGATCCTCCACATTGTGGATCAAGGTGCTCAATACTGGTAAGGTTATTATTCATAACCTGAGTGATTTTTCCTAGTATAGTGATAAGCTGATTAGCCCCAGTTATATCACTAGCCTCACTATAATTATCTTGAGTAGGAGGGGAATTCCAACATGGATTTCGTGTGTTGATAAGGATTCCATTCCTTCTTCTAGGTTCCATCTCTAAACAGTGGCATACGCGAGATTAGTTTATGAATCGAAATACATAATTCCAAACTTGTAAAACACTTAACTTAAATGGAGTTGCTTATGGATATAATCTGTAATAATAAAAATGTTTTCATTGAAGATGTATATACTCATAAATCCTTCATAATGGTTTGTATCTAAAATGACAATTATCCTAAGCATATCCCTTAGGAGTGTCGTAACCAAGAGTACAACAATGCATGTTGTCGTGCACCAGTTCCCGTTTGAGTCTTGCTCAAGGTGGTGTTTTTTAGTTTTACCCCTAGGTACATATATGCCAGAGCCTCCTCTACCTGCTTGTATCCAGACAGATATGTATTGCTTTGAAAACTCACAAAATCTCCACAATAGAAAAATTATATGCAATTGTTTTATACTAATCCTCAATGCCTATCTTAGTTTAATGTGCTCTAATTAGAGTATTTATAAATATAGATTTTGTGGTTTGTACTAAAATTCATCTGATACCAAATTTAATGCCCCGACCCTAGTTACCTAGAGTCAGTTCATTATTTCATAACATTGGAATGATCACATAAGATCAAGTCTCGAAAAACCGATCATTTTAGTAGCCTTGGAAGTACTAGATACATTCAAAAGTTTTACATTACATCATAAAATGGAAAACTACAACAACATTGTTTCCATAGACAACACTGAGATCCTATAGACTATCCCTATAGGTCAGTCATAGTATAATTTTTCACATCATGGAAAAAACAAAACCTATAATGGACTAATCTCAGATGCTTAGTAAGGATAACAATATAGTGGAAATGCTAATAAATAATCATAAACATTTAAGGAATTGTATACAACTAAAAAAAAGCCTTTTCAAAATAAACTTTATCATAAAATGCCATATATAAATCAAAATAATTGTGTTAACTTACTCACATGGATATTATACTTGTAGAATAATCATATGCAATATCAATAGCCACTTTCATAATGATGGAATACTTAATGTCAGACTTCATAACCACATAGTCATGTCCTTGTGCCAAGACTACTACTAAATTTTTTTCAAGGCCTTATGCCAAGACACTAGTTTGTCCCATGAGACCTACCGATGCATCGAGGTGTTATAGAAGTCTCCTCCCATCACATACTAAGTCTAATACATTCCTCACATGAAAAGGTTTGAATATTACATAAACATTTATATTAAAAATAGCATATAAAATGTCAATATTTTATCCATAAACCATTAATGGTATAAAAATAACACATCTATAGTAAAACATATCACAAAACCATCAACAAAATATTGAAGTTCTGTATCATAATAAATCCACATCAAATAAGATTAAAATCCATCAATGGATGTTGACACAGATAAAATTAAAACTTTTTTTAGTGAAATAATTATTTCAATTTTGAAATAATTTAAAAGTAATACAATTATAAAAGAAAACAATTTTTTGAGCATATTATTATAATCTTGTAAGGGATGCTTTTACACTGTTATATTGGTGGAAAATAGCCGCACCCTCCATATAAGTTAAAAAAATATTCTTACCTTAATTTTGTCGAAAAGGTCAAATGGTACCTTGTTTTGAAAATGATGGAATTCTTATATTCAAACCATTTTATAAAAAGTAAAACAAGGGTATAAATGACTTTAACATATAGTCTAGTAAATTGAAAAAAAAATTGATATCGTTTTTACAAAACATGGATGTGAATGATAAAGAGGTCATAGTAGATACTTACGATAAAACGTCCTCTAATAATAAAGAGATTATGAAATTAACCATTTCCTTATTCTTTTCCTTCGTCAAGGTTAGTATAAACTCATGTATAATAGTTAAATAATTGTTATTAAATTATACAATAACTATTTACATAAATATGATATCATATATGATCATCCAATATTTCTTTGTTAAATATATGTTAGTAGTATCATCATTTCAAGTGTTAACTGATTAGTTTTCCTTTATATGATTTGTTACATAAGTAATGTTTGTTATAGATAGGATGTATCATATTCATATAAATAATTATATTATGTCTCTAGACATTATTTTTAATCAACATATAAAAATTAGTCTTGAATAGATATGATAGTGAATAAATATCTTCGCATTCATGGAGACAGTAATAAATATGTAAACATGAGCGACAATATCATTCTTTTGATATTAAAATATTATATAATTGGATGATATATCATATATATAGAATCATATTCATGTTATATTTATTATTTACATCATTTATACTCATTATTATAACCATTTAAATGAAGATGTGCGTGAATAACAAACTATACCACAATGTGGAGATGGTAATCTGTACGTACGCACGTATGACGACATTGTCATTTATAAGATGGAATGAATAATGAATACGGTTGTAAACTTTTTATAATAAAATCACACTATATAAAATATACTGGATTTATTATTTTCTAATAGAAACAACAAAGAAAGAGGAAGTGGAAGAAAAAAAGAACTTGAAATAGGTGATGGAATATTTTCCTCTTCTTCGGGTTATTCCATTTGATTTGAACAAAAGGGCTCATTAGGTTGGCTTTATAACTAATGGAAGGACTCTAGGATGAAGTAATGGTAGTTGGGAGGATATTTGGGTAGGGTTTTGCCGATCCAAATGGTTTTGAAGGTGTGAATTTGGGAGAAGGGGATGTGCTCCTTCATAAAAGTGGTGAGGGGAATCTTAGGAAAAACTAGAAATATTATTTTATAATAAATGTTTTTCGGTTTATAATGACGTAAATACTAATTTTTTAATGGATAAGGTATTTATGGGTCGTAAATATCTCAACTAATAGGTTTTAGATAGGCTTGGGTCACTATATTAACCTTATCATTTACATTTAACTGTTAGTTAAATAGATTGACATTTACCATGTATCTTTGTATTATTATATTATATGCTTAATTATCTTACTATAAACTGCCAAGAGATTCCCAAGTGGTTCATTAAGGATGAAAGTATCATTATATAAGTCTTTTTGCTGAACCTTATATTTTTCTGATTATTATATCGACCAATAATATTGTTTGTTTTTTAAAAACTCATTTATATAAATCTTGACATTATTTAATAATTGATTTTTAAAATTATTAAAAACATTATTAATTCAAAATAAATACATTTAATCAAACATAACATGTCATAGTTACCTATTAAAGTTTTTAGATGGTATATAAACATTCTAATTATATTTATTTTAGTCTTTATACTATCATTTATTTAATTATTTTATTAATAAGAAAATTATTGCATCATTATTCTTTCATATATAAATATATTTATTTTATGTCTAAAAATTATAAATAAAATATCTTGAGTTAGGAAATATTTTTATATTTCTAATTACTTTTTATAGTCGAATAGATCAATTATATATCTTCATATAAAATTGTTTTATAAAAAGATAGTTACTTTTGTTATTTTTTTCTTTCCTTTAGATTATTTAATATAAAATGTCATTATCACTCTCAAGTGAATACATGGGGTCCCAAAATCAGCCCAAGGATTCCCATAGTCGGAAATGTATCATAAAATAGGGTTAGGACATGTGTTAGGGTAATTTAATAATATTATAATATTATTTTTAAACCTTATGTTCTGGATTTACCCCTTTAACCACGATAAATTTTTTTTTACTAAAGTAAATATTCATAATGTCTAAAAATAAAAGTTATATATTTACACAATTTGGATCTCCTGATTCCAAATATTGATTCCATTTTCCCAAATTCAAAACCCCGAAGTGGATTAAATTAGTTTGAAATCAATTCCCATTGTCAAAACAAAAAGCGTGTTTTTATGAAATAATAACTATCAAAAGATTGACACTTATTTATGTTCAGTTGAATTGTGAGATTACATAAAATGAAATAAATTATATTAAATGATAAAAATATAATCTAATGATACATATAAACCATTAAAATTTATAATTTAACACTATAAATTATTTCGATTAAATAAGTTGTTATTAATTAAAATTTAGTATTGTAACTATTCATCAAAAATAGAATGTTTTCAGAAAAATACAAAAGATTCATCCTAAGATAATTTCTATATTCCAAATCCAAAATTAATACCTTTTAGAATGATAAAATTTAAAAAAAATTAAAAAGTGGTTATTACTATTCATAACTACTTGTTTGATTGGTCATTGTGTATTAGAATCTTGAAGCTGCATACAATGCAAGCTATCACATTATTAAAAGGAAAACGCACTGTGGAATACTGGGGTGTTAAAAATTGTGCATACAGGTGATTTGAAATTAAAGATAACATTGAACGATATTTTTAAAACATGATACCTTATTTTCTTCAAGAAATAAAGAGTTTTCTACTGAGCGCCTTTGAAGAAAAATAAACTTGTGAGCCAAAGTATTAAAATATTCCCAAAAATAATGATTTTAAATTTTTTTTATAAAGTCTAGATACCATTATTGATGATGATTTCAATTAATTAAAAAATAAAGGCACATTCAACTTTTTCTATTTAGGAAGAATATCTAAATAATAAGATAATAATAATAACGAATCACCCATGATGAAGGGGATATCACTTCTAGTGAAATATAGAATTAGAAAATGTCTCTAGTGTATACTAAATAAGGAGGGGAATAATGTGTTCTGAGTTTTTGTATAGAAGTCATACAAGATTCTATGTATTCGTATTCACTTGTATTGAAAGTGAATAATCCAATTTGTGGGATATAACCAACATAGAAAGGTGTAAGCCTTTTATCCAAACCTTATATATAATATTTGATTCCCTATCATTCATTGAAAATTCAATTGAGTTAAGATTTAGTGTTTTTATTGACAAGATTGAGAACCTAAAAAATGTTCATAAAGATGAATAAGTTAATAATTATAACAAATATGGAACTACTATCCCTGATCATAGTGGCACCCAAACAGTCCATATATTATTTATTATTTCATGTTTCCTTTTATATGTATACATGGATATTTAAACCCCATAAAATTATATATATCATAAATTTAGTCATGTGGTAATAAATTAATTTTTTTTAGAAATTTTAGTCTCCTTTAAGCCTCTATTTCCATTAATTCATGAGATATATTTCATCCGTGACCTCTTATATTTCCTCTACCATCTAGATTTTTTTAATTTAGTTTCTAACCATGAGGGACTAAATATTACATTTCTACATTATTATATACTATAAAGATATTTTTCTCAACTTCATAATTTAAATGTCTTTTTATTGATGTGATTCTATTTCAAACTCATCTTATATAAAAAATCAATTTCCCCAAAGAAACATTTCCATAAATTTTCATATATTACATGAGGCACCTCCAAGTCTTGTTATCTTTTTCCCAATGTTAAATTATTTACTTCTCAATCTAATTATAATGTCAATTTATATCAATTTTAACATCCTTGATGTTGTCAGTGTACTTTGAACCACTCACCTTCACAAATATATATTCTTTTATTAGACTATGTGACTTTAAACATAAATCACCACAACACACCATTCCTTCTCAATTCATAAAATGGTATAAATTAATTTTTTGAAATATTTCATTTAATTGAAAGCCACCATCCATATCTATTTGGATTTATATGTATTTAATTATTATATACATCAGAATCACATTCATCGTAAGAATTTAATGATTTCTTAATGAGTTGTTATTTTATAAATAATAAATTTTTGGATTTCATATTTTTATTAAGCGCATAATGAATCCAATCACACATAGTAGTTATACTTTATTATTTGAAAAATTTAAATAAATAATATTTTTATGAATATTTATTTATTTACTCAAAAATAAAATTCAAATTTTATGTATGTTGTTTTCTTGCATGAAAATCATCAACACAAAGGAGGGAAAATTTTGAATGACTCGTATCCTATATTCAATTTTTTCAATAAAAATTAATATAATTGAACATTTATCAGTGCATAAAATCTCATCTTCCTATGAATAGTATATATTTGTATTTGTGATTTTTATTTCCTCATAATTTAGATTTAATAAACAATTTTTTATTTAGAATTCCAATTTACAAATTTTTTAATCTATTTTATTCATGTTTCGTGTCTTCTTAAAAGAATAATTTATGGACATCATGAAATAGTTTATTAAAATAACGTATAAAGATTTATTTTAAATTATTCTTCATATTTTTTATTATATGTCAAGGAATAATATATTTTTATAGAACTCCAAATAAATTATTTTTATATTATCCAAAGTGACCATGACAATAATACCAATTATATGATTCATGAAAAATAAATTCAAAATGAAAACAGAAATCTAATATTTTATATATATTTATTGATATTATTGGACCCTTAATGTGTGCCCAGTTAGATATACAATATTAAAAAAATCATTATTCAAATTATTCTTCAATTTTTAATTGATGGTTATGGTTAAAAAACCAAATTATCATTTCCGTTTATCCATTATTTTTTTCTACAACTCAATAATAAAAACTTTTGTAATATTTTCAGTATCAAATAATTATTTTTTATTAATTTTAGTTTTATATTTTAAATGCTATGAAATAATTACATTAAAATCCACTGAAAAAATGAAAAAATGCTAAAAAAATATAAAAACGAAAAAACTTATTTTTAGTGGAGGAAAATTTGACATTGTTTTTATAAGGAAATATTTTGTTTCATTAGGGGCCAGTAGAGGAATAATATAAAATCATGTGTTAGAACTAGTCAAGTGGAAGATAATTATATGTATGTGGATAAACAAGGAGAGAAACATATTTTGGTAGTGATGCATATCGGCTTATTGATTTTTTACCAAATAGAGAAAAAATGTGGTGTATGATTGTGAAATAGTGGCCTCAGTTAGATAAATAAATCCATGATATTTCTTGTATTTTCATGTTGTGTCATTTCACCAATCAACCTCTTACAAATACCCTTTTCATTCCACAATAGTAGTGCAAAATGACACACTATAAAAGTTTTTATATAAAAAAATATCATTTCATTTCTAAATATTTGACGATATATAAGAGTATTTGACACATAGATGTGATGAAGATCCAAATACACAAAACTATATAGTACCGAAGGGGTAATGAATAACATTTTATATATAATTTTATAGTTGTATGATTAAAATCATTGCATATAGTACCATGTTGTGATATTTTTATTTTATGGAATATATAATGATTCTATATGAAGGTATATTTACATGATGGGGGCATTCATGATGTGATTTTGAAAAATAGTGTTATGTTTTTCCTATATTAGGATCAAATGAAATCATTCACATGATTTATGTGGGTTGGATATCTTGATGAGATTATACATTCAATATAATATTTTGCAGTCTTGTGGTAGAAAATATAAAATAAATTTCAATATATTTTGATAGATATCACATCATGAATGATAATTTTTGTGGAATGTTTGAAACTTTTATTATTTAATTATTAATGTAGAGTTTTACAATAAATTATCTGGAACCCTTTACGATGCAAGTGTGTGGTGCTGCTCTGTGGTTTTTCTAAAGCTGAGAATAAAAGTGTTTGGGGATGGATGAGATGATACTATTGTGGAATGAATACATATTTTCCTATTGTGTTACATGGGGCCTGTTAATTTGGATTACTTTTCAGGTTGTAATGATCAATTCCATGTTCTGACATGGATATTTAAAGAAGATATATGTTTTTTTTAATTCTCTATCCGTTTAAAAATTTTGAGGATTTGTTTTTTGGGAGTTATATGGACTATTGCATAAGGATTTTGGATCCCTATCTTTGGAGACATTGAGTTTGGCTTGGATTAATAATGTAATATCCTAATATTTCTTGAAATTAAATTTTTTTTATTTGTACGAAGTTTTAAATTGAAAATTGAAAATATTTTTTTTATTTTGAGGTTTAATCTTTGGATTTATATGATGTCTTAGAGGATGTCATTTATCTTCAGTATATGTTTATTGTTTTTCCCCTGTCATGGATAGCATGAGGGGAATTTCTTTATGACATGGCCTTTGTATTGAAATTAGTTGACATAATATTATTTTCATCATGAACTATGTTGAGTTTTGAAAATGAGAGTTTGTTTTTTTTCTTGTTTATTCATTGAGAATTAACATTGTCTATTTGATTAAGATAGTTATTCTTTTGTGAATTTACAAGTGAATATATTTATATAATGTCCATTGGGTGAGTTGGGTGTGAAGATTAAATATGTTTTTAGATTACCTGATTTCTAAGTATAATTATGTACATTCCAATAATAAAATACGATCCTAGTTTTTGATTGGTGATTAAAAAACCCAAATAATATCATTGATTTAATTACAACAGTAATAATTCGATCCACCAAGTATATTTTTGATATTTCTAAAACCTTTATTTTCTTATGTCCACTAAACTAATCAATAATTTTTCATTAAGAATATAATAATATTCTTATATGTTTTAGATTATTCATAATGACTATTAATATTGGGTTTCCCATGCTAAGATACCCAGACTCTATGGATTAAACCAATGTTCTTTTATATTATATATTATTATATAGTAGTTTTAGTTATTTAATTTTGTGATTATAAATTTATAAATTTTATAACCCATGATAATTAACAAACCTAAAAGGGGATCAAATTTTTTGTTCCATTTATAGGGAAATAGAATCAGTAGGAATCATTAGTTTGAGAGATTAAGACCTTGAATTTTACCATTTCCATATATTTTATGATTTTAGTTTTGGTTAGTATTCAAATTTATTGTACAATATTGGTTGTTTTGGTTTATGTTTCAGGTTTAAGACGTTATGTTTAAAATATAAACATAGTTGTACAACATTTGTAATATACTAAAAAGAATTGAACTCGTGGAGAAGATATAAATCAAAAAATGGATGCCACAACCACACCTGATTCAAGAAGGACAAGACTTCCACAGCTTGGAAGATACATTGAAATGGGGTATTGATCTCTTGGATAAAATGGAAATTGATTATTATGGATCAATGTAGGTACATATTGATGAATCTATATTTGTGGGAGAATGTGAAGAGATATCAAATTGTGGTTCTATGTTTGATGTTGAATCTAAGGTCATTTATAATAACATAGATGAATCAAAGATTGAACTTATAGAGGACATCCTCAGAATAGCTTAACCAAAGTTGAAATAAGAGTAATAACCCTTAATAGAAGAATAATGAATATATGAAGTTGTGATATCTACTGGGATAAGTAATATCACAGATGATTTTTATGTAGATAAGAAAACATTTTTAAATGAGAAGTATTAGTAGGTTTGGATATTCCCTCTATTATTACCTTATTTCATAATAATATTTAAATTATTCAATTCTTATCCAAAAAGAATCATGTTAGTTTTATATAGGAGTATTATAAGTATCACACTTGATGAGCTAGAATTTCTATATTAGTTAGATACAATCTAGAAATCATCTCTCCACACTCATATTTTGGGACAGAAGATGTATTTTCATTCTCAAATACATTAAAAAATAACTTACATGAGGAAATTGATTTTATTATTCTTTCATTGGAATACATTTTTAGGTTAGGAATATATTTTATGATATATATAATCATTTACACTTATATATTTTATATAATTAATGGAATGGATATATTACTTTTCCTTAGATGTTCTCTATTTTAATGTCTATAAAGATAACTAAGGATGGAAAAATATTAGAAAATATAATAAAAATGAAAGTGGAAGGGGTTTATTGGGTATATTATTGAATCTTTGAATTCAAAATCTCCATTAATTTACCCATATCTATCAATTTTTTTGAATTATAAGGGAATATTCCTAATAAAGTTATATTTCTTAATATATTTTTTATATAGGGTAAAAAAATTAATAGGAGTCTCATCATTCCATGTTTTAATTAAAAATGTGATTAGGATAACTGTGTAAAATGGATTATGGATGACTAAAGACGTTTATAAAAATAATGTTTTGATGAATCATTTTTTGGTAATATTTATTGATTTATGTTGACAAAATTACTCTAAAACTTTATGCCTAGATTTTATAATTTTTTTGGATATATTTTAAATTTTTATTATATCCATGAGTTATTTTCTAAATATTGTGTCTATGATTTTGGAGAGGATTCTAATTTATTTTTTAATATTCTATCTTATAATATATTTCATTAATGATACCTGGGGGATGTAGAAAACATGAAATTTAAATTATATCATTTAAAATCTATTTACGAACAATTACAAACTACGATGATTGAGTAAATGTTTTATTTGAAAAATTTATAACTCTATTTCATATCATTAAATTTTTCTTTTATTTTGGGTCTAAATATTTCATAGATGACATTATAGGGAACCCCCATTACATGTAATTTTTTATTAAACAACTCTTGGTATTTTTCAATGATTTATAATATATTAAATGTGGGGTAGATGTTGTTTCATGGTGTGAAGGGGATGTTATTTATTCAAAATTTGAAGAGTGTGAGGGATTATAATTAGTTTTAGGTCAAATAATTATAAAATTACCACTCACTAAAATTTATTCTTTACCATATGAATAAAGATAAAAATATTGAAAATTTCTTTGAATGGGGGAATGGCCAAATATGATATAAAATGTAATTATTGTGTAAGTAAGGGTTTATACTTAAGTATATTTATTGTACTCATTCTGAGCAATTGAGAGGTAGTATAAGAGATTTGGGTGATATTATTTTTGGAGAATTATTTTTATTGATCTTTATATAATTTACAATGAATTATACATTAAACTATAATTTAATTTTTGAAAATTTTTATTTCTCGCATAAATTTCAACCAAAACTCAACATCAGAGTTATTTGATTCTATCATGGAGTCCCTATTGATTAATTCTGATTCATATATTAATAAAATGGATATTTGGATGCATTAAAATCCAATTTTTATGATGCATGTTATTTGGATTTGATTATAACTCATTTCAAATGTTCCTTAAGTTATAATACTTATTTATTGAGTAAATTAGATTATTAATTCCATGAATACTAACAATGCATTGAATGATGTGCATGGAATTTAAAAAATGTGGTATCATTTTATTCGGAGAAGTTAAATTCAATGTTTATTTGTTTTATTTAAATAATAATACAAAGAGGTATTACATAGGTTATGGTTGAAATATTATATGATATTTTTTACTTGGAAATTTAAACACGGGTAGGATGGGTTTTATTATGATTATGTGTATATTTCATGCTTGAGAATAATAAATAGTTTACTTGGATGTATGTGTCTGTGTGTGGGGTGGGGGTGCGGGGGGGAGCAAGTTACAATTCAAGAAAACTATTTTCTAATTAATATTTTAATTTTTTAATAGATATTTTCAATAAAAAAATTTGTTTGTATTTTTCAAATTGATGGAAAAAAAATTAAATTCCATTATAATAATTAAATTTGATTAAAATATCATAAAAGTCAAAATGTTTTTATATTGGATTAAAATGTGTCCTTGTTTCATCGATGGAAATATTTTTTAGTGAGGATCTTTTGAAAGGAAAATTCAAAATTAGGGTCGGTTTTAAAAAATAAAAAGAGATGACTTAATATAGTAATGTACTAGTAGAGAACCACATATTTGTTTTAAAGAATTTTTTCTTATCCAATTGATGCTAAATAGAGTAAAAAGTGATTATAGATTGTCAAGAAGGTCATACACTGGAAAAATAAAAGCACACCACACACAAGGGTAAAAATTTGTTCCATACCACTCTTCACCCTCATAAAACATTTGGTTTTTTTAATATTAGTGCACAATTCTATACCATTAAATATTATACGTGTTAGTTTATAATAACAAAACCATGTATTTAATACCATGAATTACTTGAAGAAACATAAAAAAGACTCCCTTTTGATGCATTATTTTCTATCCATTACTACTAAATGAATAATAGGTGATTAATATGATTCATTAAAGTTATGATATAGTATTTCAAGTCATGTATTTATATAGATTTTTTTTGTTAAACATGATTACTATATAATGAGTAATGGTTATGTTTATTTGCATCATGATTATTTGGAATTGGATGTTTCACATTGTGGTGGGTAAATCCATATTAAGTGAGTTTACATATGTGGAATAAGTAGTAAATATGCATGAATCTTTCATTCCCTGATTTGATAATTATCACTATGATGATGAAAAAGTGGTTATGTAATTATAGGGAATAAGAATCACATGTAATCCATTATGCCTTGTCAATGGTATTGATTCCATAATAAAATTCATTAATACTATAAAATGCTATCACAACATGGAAGATAATATATTGAATTTCTGGTGGATTTATAGAATATATCATGTCTTGAATGTTATCATTAGGTTATATGTCAAAATATATATATTTTACAAGAAATATGATGTTTTATGATATATTTGATCGATGTTGTCAGTATATTGGTGCAAGGTTTTTCACTAGGGTATTGATAAAGTAGATATGATATGTGTTGCATGATAGATTTTGTGACATGATTTTAGTGTGAATACATGTTGTCACACCATGTCTATACAGAGCCACGGATGATGGAGTATTTTTCATGCTTCAATGATCACTCACCATGATATGAATATCAAACACTGATATATTTGTTTGACTAATCTCAATCCCTGTAATATTTTTAAGATTTGTCTAGGATAGACACTGAAGTTGTTTAATTTATATTTTTGTTTCCTACCCTGGTAGAGTTTTTGTTCAAAATGGATAAGGAAACATATCTAAAAATAGTAATAGATAATTTTTTTATATAAGGATTCAAGTGTTATGGACTAAAAATAAATTCATTCCAATGTGATTCATAGTAGGGACTTAGTTGGAGGTTGAATGTATGACATCACTATCGAGTTTAGGTTGATTTCAATCTATTATTACAATCATAAACCATGATCCATGGATATTCTGATGAACAAAAACTAAGTATATAGTAATTTTATCTTTATGGTGTCTTTGAATGAGTTTTTTCATACATTCATTATTTCTACATTCTTATTTTTTTGTTGATCATGTCTATTTTCAATTTGATTGAGGTAATTCATTTTAATTTATTGAATAGTGATTATATTTCATTAGGATCACTGGGTGAGTTGGGTGTTATGTATAAATATTGTTTTTGATTACTTGATTTAAGATTAATTAGATTTACATAACCACATTAAAAATGGATTTAGTTATTGGAGACAGATGACAAAACCAAATATTCCCATTGAGTTGATTCATATATAATCCTTATAATTCGTCATATATTTTGTGATTTAATGTGTCCCGATCAAAGTTTTTCAAAATATATGTGCATTCATCATTCACATTTCTGAAATAATTTCTGTAAGTAACCTTTAAATTATAAGTTTTCATCTTCACTGTTGAAATAGAATTTCCAATTAATAGATACCTTATCTCTTTTTATATGAACATATTATGTTAATATCGTGTAATACACATTAATAGTTTTACTGATGTTTGATTGTAAATACAAATTTCATTACATAATAACACGTGATAGTTAGAGAAAACTCAAAACTGTCCATTTATAAAACCTATATATATATATATATATAATGTGAATTTTTTTATAATATTCACAAGGTTCACCAATTAATGTGAATAGATATTATTCCTTGTTTAACATATTATATAACACTTCACATAACATTAATATTTTACCCAAAAATAACTAATAGGGGAAGCTATTACTTTGTAAATCTTTAAAAAATGTATCCTGATAAAATTCCATGTTAAGTTAATGAAATGACAATATATTATATATCATGGATATATAGATTAAGAATTAAAACTTTAATATTCATTATAATAAAAGAATATTCATCATTCATAATTCATGGACTTAATCGATCATTATTTAGGAATGTGAAGTAGAATACAGTTTTTATTTCCCTATTTTCATGATCCCATGAATATCATATTACTTTTTATTTTGATGGATGTGGAATTATTCAACACATGTTAAGGAACAATAGGGAATCTACAACAAGATACACTCTAATATCTATAAAATATATAAATAAATTAAATATAGTTATCTATCATTAAATAAATATAAATTAACTATTCCAAAAAAATTTAGAGGGTCTTCTCCATAATTTTTCATAACACCTCAATATATATTGTTATATAATAAAATAGATATAATAAAACATCATAACAATATTAAAAGTATCTAATATTTCTAACATAAATGTAATCAAGGCTTCCATAAATTCGTAATTTATATAATTTTTATAAATATATATATTTAGGGTTAAATAATAGATAATACTCATGGAAAAAAATTAGTATACGCGTAATGGTTGAGTATTCCATAAATAAATTAATTAATATTATTAAGAGTATCTATATTACTTAATTAATATAATGAATTACCACACATTGATTCATGATTCAATTACCTCTATAATGTAATTAATTTATCATTTAATGTAAATTCTAATTGTTGACACCATATTCATGCTCTCATAAATATATCATTAAAAAAATTGGTCCATATGGAGGTGAATATTTTTTTCATTGTACCGTGATAAATAGTCCTAAAACATTTGTATGGGACCCATGTGAGTTACTAAAAAATTTGTGTCTTCTTCTTCATTATAGAGGTGTAATTTGACATTGTTTTAGGTGTAGTGTCATTTATTCAATTATGCCTTTTATTCTAATGAAATGGCCTGATAAATTTTTTTCGCCCCTTAATAAATTACAATCTTTAAATCGTTTGTTTAGTCATCATAAACATATATATTAATAAAAATTTTTCCTTGAAATTGAGTTTGACTAAAATATTAATATTTCTAAACATAGAAAATTAATGACGAAAAACAATTAAAAATTAAAAAACTACCAGTATACTTTTTAATAGGAATATAAATTATTATCATACCAAATATCAACAAATTATTTTCCTATTATTAGGACCAAGATGAATAATATTGGATGATATTAAATAATATTTTTTGTTTTGGATCATTTAAAGGGGGATATATTTTTTATTCAGGTCATTATAAATTCATGGATTCTTATAAATAATTAATATAAATAATTATTCATAGATATTTATGGATTTTATAAGGATTGATACTAAAAGTAGATGGTGATATATGAACATTTCAAACCACTCCATGGTGGTAACAGTTTTTGTTTTAATTATTTTATTCTGTTAAAACATAAAAAAACTAAATATTATATTTTAAAATGATTTGGAAATCCACACCATTGTATTAGGAATATGAATAATGAGGTTCTCTAATATTATTTTCCAAAAAATCATTATGGTTAAACCATGCCATTAATTTGACCTTGAAGAATGGATGATTTTGCTAAATTCTTATTAATAATGAATTGTAAAAAAGGTCATACTATAGAATAAAGTTTTTAAAAAAGGTATGATGAAACATTAATTGTTTAAAATAATTTTTTTTAATAACAAGTCATTATATATTAATATTTGATAAGGAAAGTCTTTTAATTACATAGACAGTAGATGTAAACTATAGTACAAGTAAAATATGATTATTCTGGAACAAAATATTTATAGTCACAGAGTTTTATATGCTTTATTCAGTATGATTACCCAACAAAAATAATATGAATACTTTTTCGTGGACACTAAAACCATGTCACAGTGAGAATATATGAAGTAATATGAAAATAAGAAGGTAGTAGATATTTTTGGATGAATATATTTACAACACATTGAAATAAAGAGCCATTATATTGAGTCAACATAAAAACCTATAATACCCCACCTTTTAATGATCATGTCATTGAGCATAAGCAATACATGGCCTCAAGTAGAATTTAGAATTACAATATTACGGTGACTAATGATGAAGATTCTTAAATATTAAATGTAAAATGATTTACCCTATAATATTCCAATGTAACTAAAATACATAAGTGAAAAAAAAAATAAAAACACAAAATAGAAAATATATATTCAATTAGTTAAACTATTTCTTATAGATTTCCATATATTAAATATATCTGAATAAGACATTAAAATATAACTCAAATATAATAAGATCCTAAATAAAGATAAAATATGTTTGTAGATATGGAATCTAAAACACCCAAACATGAATAAAAAATACAGTGGTAAAAATATTCATAATATCTATTAACATCATATCCGTGTTACTGAGTAATTTTTCTATTAATTACAACATGTTGAATATAATAAAGAGAGTCCATTACAAGATTTCACCAATGTTTGTGGACCCCTAAACACAAATCTCTAGACAAATATCTATCCTAATGGACAATTTGAATCTTAAAAAAAATCATGGAAAATATTATCACCCAGAACCAATCATAAGGATTATTCACCTATGGCTGGTATATCATCCTAACAATTCATAACCTAACCCAAGCCTCCATAAATGTGAGAAACTTCATGGAATTTTAAAAATAATTACAAACAACAAAATATATGAAATACAAAATATAAATTTCTAAAAAATATTCCATTAATGATTCTCTATTTATTCAATACAAATATCACATTCTTAATTCAGATTCACATAGAAATATTTAAATCTGAAACACACAGTCAATATGCTAATATAACATTTAATTAAAGTGTATTTTATATAAAAATACATAATTCAAACAATTAAGTCTAATTTTAAAATCAATTCATCAATAAGAAATAAACCTCCCTTTTAATTTCCACTAATATTAATCCTAATGTGATTTACATCAAGAAAAATTTAGATAACAACTCAAAATCACAATAATAAAAAGATATGAATAATATTTACAATTCCACCAATCCATTAATATATTAATTTATATTTATATAAAAACTTCATATTAAAATACATTATTTTTGAAGCACTGATAACCAAACTAACATGTATAATATTATATAATTAATTTTAATAAATACCAAATTATTACATTGATAGTTCAAATTTATATAACAACAAGCATCACATAAGCACATAAAAGAAACATTAAAACCTTATTTTTTAGTTCTTATAATTCATTTTAAATTTTACTAATTATAGTAACATTAAATAAAATATTTAATACTTAATTTCTCCCATTGATTCAATAATGTTCCCTTATAATTATACATTTAATTCCCTAAAATACATAATAAAATATGATTATCACATAAAAATTCATCAAATTATAAGAGAATTTCCCATGTAAAATATAATCACTCAATTAATATCAAACGAATGAATGAGTTCACCTACCCAAGTCCAAATAAAAGATTAATTAAGAATAAAAGAGTACACCTACCACAGATCAGTTGGGAGTGGACCTGTGGGGTCTCGGTATGGTCTCTATTTCAAGTCACAAGATTTATTCATTGTCTATAGTGTAGATATTTTATTGTATTTATCCCCCCCAAAGAACATTCAATATGTATAATTCCATTAAATTAGTAGTTAATACATATTTTCAATCAAAACATAATGAATATTAGTTTCTTTTGACTAGTATCACAGGGACTGACATTTACATAACAATACGATTTTAACACTATAAAATGAATTTGTATCAAAGAGGATATATAAAATATATGTTGAATAATGTTGCGATATAGTGAGTAGAAATAATATAATAGAATGTGGTTGAAAACTAGAGTGAGAAGAAATATTATCCTCTGATCTTATTTATTAATTTTACATCACTAAACATTCTACTACTCAGATTTAAAGAAAAATTATTCTATAAAACATTATTCATTTCATTATATAGGATATATTTTTTAAAGAATTTTATTTTTCCCTCAGTTCTCTTATTATTAATTTTAATATGTTCATTTACATGGCTCTAAAATATTTTTTTTTTATTTGATGGAAAACTCAAAATAATTCTACTTTTTTTGAATTTACTTCGATTACCAATTTTAAGGGGTGAAATTCTATCTTTTTGGAATTTATTTCTTATTACTCTCCCTATTTTTTCTTGAAGGAAAATACAGTGCACCATTAAAATTATTTCTAAAAGATATGAAATTTTGGGAGAGTTGATAAATCCTTTTTCAATTATTGTTATGTTTATTTTATTTCTTTTGATGTGATCCCAACAATTTAAATGTGTATTTACATTCCATCATTATTTTTAATCAACCATGATTTAATTTTATAATGGTTCTCTAAAATTATTTTTTTTCTTTATCCAATTTATCTAATGTTTTGTGTTATTTCACAAGTATACTTTGATGAAATAAATTATTTCATTCCCACTATAACATTCCTCTAGTTAATTAAGTTTTAATATAAAATATTTGTCACTATAATGCTAATAAAATTAGTCTCTCTATTTTGGAAACATTGAAATTGAGAATTGTTTCTTTGATACATGATGTCTTTACTTGATCAGTTATATTTCACCTTGAAATTCATTATTGTGTCCGGTTTTACAATTTTTCTATCGTATTTTCTCTCATAATATATACCTTTGTGGAATGATCACCTTCTTCTTAGTGTATGGTTTAACTTTTTTTAGTGTATATGATTTCTACACATTACCAAATTTTGTGACACAAAATTAACATGTAATAAACAATTAGTCATATAATAAAGTGCGGCCTTCCGGAGATATTATGAATATCAATAAATTCATAGTTTCTAAAGAAAACCAACATTCATTTATTTCCTGTATTGTTGTATGATTCTCATTTTTACAACACAATATTTATTATCCAACTAACTATAACATGATATATCTTTGTGATGTTTATTCAATGATGGAATAGCCTCAGCATCATAATATTCTCATTCTTAAAATGTATATTTTTATGTTTACTTGTCGAGTAAACAAAACACATAAAAGTAACAATGTGACCTTGTTTATCATTGGGATAAATCAGCTAAACTTTATGTATCATAGAGAAAAATCAATCCTACCTTATATATGCCAAGGAAACATCATGTAACTCTTAACATTTTCTTTTTTCCTTTTATTAACCCACATGGAACACGTATATCTGCCCTTAGTTATTAATATATACTCATATAAAACATTTCCTACAATGCATATTTATAAGGACCCAGCCTTATACCTTACTTAAACATGAGTTATTTCAAGAATAAACATTGAGGATCTTTTCAAGTTTAGAGTTTTAGAGGATTAGATCATAAATCATGCATTACATTCCAAATTTAAAAAAAGTGGTAACATAAAAGATAGTATTCATTTTTTCCCATCAACGGAATCATATTTAAAATAAAACAAGGATTCTTTCTTGACACTTCCTTGACACTATCATCATATCATGTACCTTTCCCTTGACGCGTGAAAATATTTCAAAAACTTGGGATGAGAACAAAAAGCTCAATAAGGGATATAAAAATACGGAAAGGAAACATTAGTACATGTATGCATAAGAATCAATGAAATCATACTTTACTCATAAAACATAATCACGTTAACGTACCTCATGAAATCATAATATTTAGGAATAACTCATAGGAATCATAAGACATAAAGGTAACTTGAGGCATTAATAACATTCTTACATAGTGAGTAACCATCATGGTTTTGTTTGTAATACCCACCACAGTATATTCCCTAAATCTCTTCTGAGAAACCTTAACGTTTAACCCCTTCACGTTACCCAATGCATTGGAGAGCTATATCGGGCTCACCCACCCTTAGTTTATCACGGAACCACCCGTCTTCATAAAAAATGCCCAAGAACAATAACATAATCATAGAAAATAACTTAAGCATGAAGGAAAGATAACATTCCCACATTGAAACAACAATATAACATTATAATATTTATAAATAATGAATCAATTCTAAAAACCATTTTCAAAACCATTTAAAATATTAAATAAATAGATTATTTTTGAATAAAAGTGTCCCATACCACTTTGAAGCTTTTAACATTTTAAACCATTAATATCCATATAAATAAATCCTTAAAACCATTTTGAAAACATAGATATTAATTAGAAATATTTATAAGAATAAATCAATAAAACATTTAAAATGATATTCTAGTTAAAGGGGTTTTAACAAAATGATAGACACTTGAATACAATAATTTAGGAATAACATTTAATCAGAACTTTATAATATCATGAGAATACATGGATTCATGATATAATATTTCAATGGACAATATATACACCATATAAGAGTGAATTGGTGCATAACAACAATGAAGTCTCAATAGAAATGTAAAATGAGATGAAATCCCTTATAAAAAAGGTATCCTTAAATTAAGGACAAATCAATCTCATAATTATGTGTGACAAAAATAAATACACACAATATAAGTGGATATTAAGTGTAAAACAATAAAATGTAATTCACACATATTCAAAGGATGACATATTCAATAACTACCTCTTGAACCCAAAGAAATTGATATTGGGTTAAGCAGTTCCTTTGGTAAAATTCGACAGCCTACCAACGTCACATTAAAATTCAGAAAATTAGTTGACGAGAGAGAAAATGGTATCTAATCACATGGACATAAAATTTACATCAACGAGGATATAGAAGAACATATCCCAATATAAAAAGATGTAAATTAAAAGGCATAACAAAATAAGTCTTTTAAAAAGAGTAGGGTGGAAGGTTCCCTTACCGATTTTCGTAACTTTTAAAACGTACACCCCATGAAAGAAGGACTATAAAAAATTGATGTAAATACTCATAAAGGAAATTATATTACCAAAAGTGTAGAATAATGGGAAGTACATATATCACTCAATGTAAGTAATGGAAAATGTAGCATAAATCTCATGGGAATAAAATTGAGATGAAAAATCCCTTATGAATACTCGGCAGCATAACGTCGCCACTTAAAACTTCCAAAAATAGATTTATGAGATCAAATAGGTACTCTCATAATATTTACATAAAATTTAAAGTATAAGGAATATAAAATAACATCCCCAAAAATAATAATGATGAGCTTAAAAGAAATGACATAAAAGAGAGTACTTAAAAAGAAAGAGAGAGGTAGGATCCCTTACCACAAGTCCGACTTGCCTTGTTCATTTCTTTATGTTCATGAATAGTAAACTTTGGTCAATTTTTTATTTCTTATGGACATAAATTAATTTTTATTATTCAATTAATATCATATATTTTAATGTTAGAATAATTAGTTAATTATTTGAGTTCATATCATACATTTTGTCGATGTTCGGTACTTGAGTAAAAAATGATCTTGTTTGAAATGAATTGTCAGTGTAGTTGTATGTACATCATATCCAGAATAGTATTAATGATGTAAATATCATATATATCTAGTATATATTCTTTTTATACTTATTCAATAATATTTTGAGATAAAAAGAAATGAAATGCACCGTTCATGGAGATGGTAGGTTGTACATACGCATGAACGCTACATTCATTGCTTTGGAAAATTAATGGAATTAAAAAAATATGAGAGATATATATATATTATAATTCCAGTATAATATATATGTTATATAGGTAACATATTTTCATTAATTTGATTCTTTATACATTTCATGTATTGCATGAACGAGTCACATCACTTGAGGGGGCAGTAGTCCACACTTCCTCGTATGAAATTATCGCCTTTGAATAACATGCAGAGCATAAAGATATGTTTTAAATATAAAATACTAAAGCATAGAGAAAACATAAATACCATATATATCCTATATAAAATACAGTGACATAATAATGGCCACCATAAAATGTGTTAAGAGAAGATTGAACAATCATCATTTCGTGAGAACAACAACATTATGTTCTTTAACCATTAGACGGAGGTGTGTGTAAGTGTATCTTGAATTCATCACATAAAAAAATCCCAGTATATTTAAGATACTTGTGTTGTTAAAAATTAATGGTATAAAATGATTTTAGGGGGTTGGAGAAGAAAAATAAAATAGAAGAACAGTGAAGACATTACCTTTAAATCGTGTAACTCCTCATTGTTTGAACTAAAACGGTTTCTTGAAGAGATTTCTTCCAAATGTAAGGATCCAAGGATGAATAGAGGGATGTGGATAGATAAAATGAGCTGATTTTGGTCAGGCCAATGGCTTGAGAGCTGTGGGTAAGGGGGTAGAGGTGGGGGCCTTTTATAATATGGAGGAGGAGAACTCTTGGAATGTCTTGAAAAATTACTTTATTATAAAATAATTTTCAGATATTAAAGGACCCAAAATTATATATTTCTAGGATAAGGTGAATAGGGTTATAAATATACACATACAATAGGTTTTTTACAATTTTCAGTCTTAGATTTTACCTTATCTTCTCATTTTATTTAAATCGTTTATTAATGAGGTAATCACTGCATCATCATGGTGTCATAAATAAATTAATTTATTTAATGTCAAAAAATTATATAAAAAACACTAAGATTTAGGAAATATATTTCTCTTTATAATTGATATTTATATTCAAATGTATGACTTGTATAACCCCATGTAAAAATTGTTTTAGTAAAACAATAAATGTTTGTGACATTTTTATTTTAACATTAAATAAAAAGTTATTAATGTCATTTTCCTACCAAAGTGGCTCCATGGGGTCCCCATGTTGACCCATTTATTGTCTTCGTCCGCCATGACTCATCCAATTAGGGTAGGACATGTTTCAAGGTCATTTCATTTTATTATAACATTATCTTAACCTGAAATTACACTAATTACCTTTAATCGTGATTACAAAAACATATAAGTTATTATTCACTAAAACATTATTTTAATCCCATTGAACCACATTTTACATCCTAATGAAAACCATGTATTCCAGATTTTTGAAATTCAAATCACATAAGTGGTAAAGTTTCATTTAAAAGAAAAATCAGTTTTTTAACTACCACTTAGTGGTTTCACAATTCATCAAAAATTGAAGTTTTTCAGAAAAATACCAATAATTAATCCTAATCTATATTTGATATTCTGAATTAAAAAATGATTTATATTTTAAAAAATAAAAAACATAATAAGTTTAATTAATTAATTCAATAATTAATTCCCGCTGTCAAAACAAATACCGTGTTTTTAAGAAACAATATCTATTAAAAGATTGACACTAGTTTAAGTCAAATTTAAATGTGAAATTAATTCCAATGACCACCATTGGGTTAAATGGTAAAAATATATTCTAATTGCACTTTAAAACCAATTAAAAATATGATCTAATCATATAAATAAATTATATTAAAAAAGGTTTTGAATTAAAGTACAACATTTTCACTAAAACTGATCTTTATCGGAAAAATAACTAAAATTTACAAAAAGTAAATTTTGATGTCCAGTTTATAAAGAAGGATTTTATTTTGTCAAATATAAAATATAAAATCTTTAGAAGTATATTTAAAAAGGTTTCTCCACCAAAAGGCGATTAATTGACCTTTTAAAGAATATTAGAAGATTTATACTTAAAATTGGATTCACTCTCATTTTAAGCCTCTAACATTTATTGGAAAAAAGTAAAAATATTTTACAAACATATATAATCATTTTGTAGTTAGTTCTATTCATTCATGCCATTACAATGGATAATAATTAACTACCATTTAAAATAATATTATTTTATTATTAGAGTGCAACGTAAGATTTTAAAGAAACTCATTGTTGCGTATTGGGTACGCCATCGAGCATATCATTAACTTTAAAATAATATTAACATTTTATTCACAAATATAGATAAATATGAAAAAGTAATATTCATTATTTACTTGGGATGTTAAAATATCATCCATTATATGTCATACAGATATGAACTTAAATACCGAGGGATGGCAATTATTGAGTCACATACTACTCACTATAGTTTTATTGTTACACATAGAGAAATTGCCCATTTTTTCTAACCTAGTATGTCATCCAAATATTAGCCCTTATACCATGAGAAGTTTTTGAAATTTATAGACAAACTCGACTAACCATAGGCAATATGGTAGTGAAGGTTTATAAGATTGTTTTTTATTTTTATCATTAGTTAAAAGTATAAATCGAATCAAACCAGGTTAAAAATATAATATAACATTAGTTATTTTAGATGACAATCATTCGTACTTTCAAATTCAGTTTGTATATAAAATGGTGTGGAAAATGTAAAAAAAATATTTTTTATTTGATTTGATATTAGTTTATAAATTTTTTTGATGAAAGTGTGTTTCAATGTCGATTAGTTGTTATAATTATGTTGAAATAAACATCAAAATTATTTTTTTGAAAAATAATTTTGAAACAAATAAAACTCAAAATTTTATAAAATTCAATGATGGGTTTTTTAAAATTAACATTCAAAACATATATTGTTCAAACCAATTATAATATTTATATACCCAAAAACAATAAAATTAATTTAAGTAAAAATACCCACAAAAATACAATATTTCCCCATAAAATAAAAAGAAAATAATAAAAAATATTATTTATTTAAATAAATACCACATGAAAAATAAAATTACAAAGAATATTAAAATTTACATCTAAACAATAATCACAAATAAAATATATTTTGAAAATAAACATAAAAGTATGTTTAATTATTCATTTACATCCATTTTAACATCTCAAAACTAAAAAATAGTGATGATTATATAAATAATCTTAGTACTTATTTTTGTAAAACACAATAGTTGTAATTGATCTAACCTTAATAAAATAATTCATATTTTCAATTGTGATAAACTGATTAATTAATCTTATAAAATAATAACAACATTTAACCCCATTTTTTGATTAATATGCAGTTAACAAAAAACAATTTGAAAGTAATCTATTGTCCGGCTTTAATTAAATTTATTTTCTAGTATTAGTAGGGATGACAGATCAAATTTAAGTGGAAATAAAAATTTGACAAATGGATCCTTTAATTATCAATCTCCCAAAGGTTCAAAAAATCGATTATCAAATTTTCACTTCATTGATACAACTCAAAATATTTTATTTTAATTTATTTATTCTCGTATTCATTGGTGTTCAATATTCCTCTCACCTTAATGAACACATTTTTTACAATTAGGAATATTTATTCTTGATTCCATGAATGTGTGCATATCACTATTCAATAAACATATTTAATATAAAATTGAATTTTTTAGTGACTAATGTCTTTGAGACTCAATATGGGATCCCAATTTATCATTTAATTGTAGATTTAGAAGGATTATATTACTATATTTTGTACTGTACCCATGAAGTGTTTTGATACAAAAAGGGTATGCCCCTATGTTAATGTTCAAACATCTATTTTTATAATGATTTAATTCTAATTCCAAAATTATCTATGTTATCTAAATCACTACATTAGTTCATAAATATAACATCTATTAAATAATTAGACAAACTCATTCAACAATTATTAAAATATAACATGTTCAAAATAAATGCAACCTCAAAACAAGTATGAAATTATCCACTTGGTGGTATAATGTAAAAGTTAATATTAAAGCCCAGAGACCCCCATATTTGTTTTTTAAAATATTTAGGGTTATTTAATTTTGTAAAATAACTGAAGCATATAATATCCCAAAAAAGGACCCCATCTTCTACAATTAAAGTATAAAATTGTTCCAAATGTTAAGCCGCAAGATGGGAGATCATTTTAATGCAAAATAAATTTACAATCCAATAGTTCATGGATTATTATTTGGGTTTCATGGAAGTTAAATATATAACACTTTCCACAGATATTAAAAATTCATAATAAATTTCCATTTGTAATTTTCATAAGTTTTTATTTTTTTAAACATACATAAGGATCCATGTTTAGTATAAACAAACAATTATAAACAATAGTCTATAATAGTAGTTGAATGAATGCAATTTTAATTAGATTAATAATTTCTTTAAGTATAAGATAATACTTTTTTCTATATTCCAGATATTAGAATTCTAGTACATAACTAGAAAAGGAAATCAAAATTTGTAAATGATCAAGGGAAATTACCCTACACATAATTCAATAAATCATTCAAAATGAATATGATGAATATAAATTATAGAATTTAAAGTATTAATCACACAAATATAGATCTTTTTTACATCTTAGTTAATTTAATTGTAACCTCCCCTTTTCTTATTGATATGATCCACTTTTTAAAGAATTTAAATACCAAAAAATTATAATAAATATTTAAATAATAGTTAACATTTTCATATTAAAAATTTAATGCATCCATGTTCTATATTAGTAATTATTAATCTATTTAGCTTTTGTTGTTTCTCCACATGACCTTTATTTATTTTCATGAGGAGTAAAGTAAAATATTTTTTATCATTTACGAAAAATACTATAATTGAAAATAATAAGAAAAATAAAATGAAATATAAAAATGGAGATGTAAAATCTTGGGATTACAGTCAAGGGGTGATGTGTTTAGACATTCTATAACTTGATAGTCATTGTATCAACCAAAGTATGGTGAAGGTAATAGATTATTATATAGGAACCACCATATTTTCTTCTTTCTAACTTTAATAATTTGGAATGTTTTTTGCACTACTTGAATAGCTTTGTACCAATCCACCACATATTTATGTATTCCTTATGAGGAAATAGAATAGGAAACATGATGGGGGATTATTGTCTCTCCTCTTAAATGTTTTGGGTTAGAGTGATACAGATTCTACAATTTTTAATATTGGGTGTGACATATTGACAGGATCAAACCAATCTATTATGTTTTCTATATAAATAAGAAATGTGTCACGATTCTCTTTGAAAACTATACACAACTATATCACCACCTCTTCTTGAATAGATCCAATACAATAATTTTCAATAAAAGTGGGATCTCAAAATGTTCCTTAGTTGTAGAGACTGTAAATTCTTCATAGATATCTAGAAAGTAAAAAAATGAGAAAACTATTCAATACCTAATTGTGTTGAAAAAAACCATTACCATGCTCAAAATACTCAATATTAATAATAAAAATTTCTTCTCCCATAAAATTTCCAACTTCCAAAAAATTTATAGCTTATTAATATATATGATTAAATGGTTCTCCTAGGTGTGTGTAAGGTTCAAGAGTTAGGTAATCAACCTCAGCTAATCTATTTTCAATGTACATTACCCAATTTTTAGTGTCTTCCATGTAAAATGACAGTGTCACCATTTCATGAGTAATTAGTATATTTAGAGAAAAATCATTTGATAATTTAAAATATAAAATTAATCAAATATATTATTAAAGAAATTATCTTCCCAATGTTATTCAGTTTCTTCATGTTCTTCCTAAACCATCTATATACGGCCAATTAAAATTATTTTAAAAAGTATATATTGTATGTATGTCAATGATTAAATGGTAAAGTGAGTACCAAATATTGACATATATTAATAATTATATATCTATAGGGATTATTTTTATTTTTTGTCTAGCTCCCACCCTAAAATTGTCATTAAATTTTCTTGGAATTATGACTCATTATTTTTGAACTCTTGATTTAGGTAGGAAATTGTATGAAAGTTCATAATCATCCTAATCGGGAGAAAATATTCATTTGTATATTCATTCCTCTCTTGATCGTTTTTAATTTTATTTAAAGACTAGGTAAAATTACCCTTATTTGGTGACACACAACCTTTAAATAATATGATATATCCTTCTCTGGTGTTGTTTATAACCAGAATTAAAATGATTATTAATATTAATAATGTTTTCACCAAAGATTACTATAATGATGAAATTGAATAATAGTTGTTTGTGTCTATAAAATTTTTTGTTTTTTGTTTTTTGTAGTAGAAAAAATTTGGAAAAAGTGGAAAAAATTAACACAAGTGTTTCCTCTCTATAAAAGAGTTCCAATCTGGTTACATATTTTTTATTTTAAATATGGTATTAAATACTTTTATATCTCCCAATATATATAATAATATATAAACTAGGGGTTGATCTCAGGAAAGTAGTGTCTAATGTCTTATTGATTACCATGAATCCATTTTTTTGTTTTTAAATATATTGAAACCAGTAAATAGAAAGATGAAAGACAAGATGGAAAGTGGGAAGAAACTGATGGATATAAAATAGTGAAGTGGGAATGAGAGGTTCAATAATATAAACCAGTAAATCATCAAAATATATTAAATTAATGTGAGAAAAATAATCATAGGTCCAGGTTTTTATACTCTCATCTACCTCCCATAGACACACTGAAGGATCAGATCCTAAATCCTAAACTTCATTATAGATTCCTAGACCCAAATAGTTGGGATCCCCTGTATTATATTAATTACATTGTAATAATTACAAAGAATCAAATCTTAAAGGATAGAAGAGTTCATTAGTATTTGAAAAATAGATACATAAATGACTCTTGTATCACAAAGGAATATAGTAATTACAACATAATTTATTCTTCTAAATAAATAAAAATCATTGTGGAAAACATTATTCAATATATTAAATCCTTTCATATATTTCGAAGTATTCTTATTAGATTCTTGGGGAAAGGAACATAATAAGGGTTAGATCAAATGCTCACTAAGGGTAAAGTATAGTGAAATCAGTAATGATTCAATGTGATTAATAATTAAGACATGATAAATAACAGAACAAACAAACCATATAATCAAAAAACTGAGATAGAAGTGCATAAAAATATGAAAAGATAATAAATGGAAACACATTCAATTCAAATAACTGTTTAAAAAATAAATATAAAAGTGTAATAATCTAAAAAAAATTCCATTTAATCAATGACCTAAAAATAAAATGTATCCACAGATTTTTAGTTAATATGGTTTTCATTATGACTTTTCTATTTCTATATGTTTTGAAAATCAAAATCGCATTTTCATAATAAAAATTATCTGTATCTAAGAATTATTTTAAGGAATGTTTTATTTCTCTATGAAAGGTTTTATCCTTACATTAGTTTTCCATGTCTTATTCAATACATTATCAAAACCATGTTTCTTTCTTATTAAGTAAATATTAATATCCTTATATAAAACCTATGAATCTTATAGTTCCTTGGATATTGATTCATTCTATTATAAGACTCCAAATTTTCTGAAATTTAGACTCAAAATTCATTGAAATATAGACTCTGAATTCTTTGATATTCATATGTTTAATTCCTTGAAATTTAGACTCCAAATTATGAAATAAATAGACTCAATATTATATAAATATCAGACACCAAATTAACTAAAATTCAGACTCCGAATTGTCTAAAATTCAGACTACGAATTCTTTATAATATAGACTCTGAATTCCTCAGTATTCAGACTCTGAATTCCTTAAAATTCTATCATTAAATTCAATAGAATTCAGACTCCCTATTCCACAAAAATCAATCTACAAATTCAACAGAATTCAGAATCTGAATATCAATTTTTCTAGAAACTTTATTTTCAAATATTTAGACTCAAAATTCTATATTTATCTAGATTATAATTTTTTAGATACTTTATTTTCCTAACACATTGTTCTAACTTTATCTGATTCTATTTTACAGAAGGTTCATAAACATGGTAATAATATTCTTACATGATAATGTTTTATTACACAATTTTTTGTTATAATTAAATGATGTCATAAAATTTTATTCTAACTAACTGTTGGTTATGTGACATGTGTACATGTCCCTCCGAAATTCAAGAAAAAAATTTACCACTGGAGGAGGAATCTGATTGTTGATGTTTTTCTTATAAATAGAATCTCATTTTAGTGATCTAATTATCATTCTATGATCCTAGATATCACATTCTTTGAAGTGATTTCTAGACAGACAAAGACTCCCATGCCTTGTGCAATTTAGAAACATCTCATTCAATGGTGATCATCTTGTCCAGCTTGATTTTTGAGACTCTGATTGTTGCTGTGTACAATTGAGGACTTACAAGGATATGAAAAAATAGATAGAGACTACCTTAATGTTTAAGGACTTGTGGGAATAAGAAGACATTTTTGATGACTACCTTAGTGTTTGAGAACTTACAGGGATAGTAAGACATAGTTTACGACTACCTTAATGTTTGAGTGGATGTAGGGATATCAATAAAGACTGCAATATTCTTATCGAGGGTTTACCATGGTATGGGTTATAAAATCCTTTTTGAAGTATAAATCGAGGGACCTTTATCTAAGGTTTTTATATACCCTTCTATTTTTGTTAATAGATTTCTTACTTGTTTTCTTGTTTTTGTTATGAGTTTTAATTACGCAGTATTTTATTAAATACATAATTTATAACATTCTTATAATTTCTTATACTTGTTTAACATTGATATATAAGATTCTATAAACTTTAAGGTATAATATTTCTCTATGTACAAACTGCTTATGTTTCCTTATGTTTAACATGTTTAAGTTTTGGTTTCATACAATTGGACCTGGGACCTTCCAATCATCCCTTTAGTTAAAAACCAAATAGGGTTTGTGAAGTTACCATGTATAAATTTTGTAAACACATATTTCCTTAATGTTAAAAGATAACATTTTGTAAATTATAATTCAACCCCTCTTGTAATTGAGACCCTACATATTTTCTTTAGATCCTATAATTGGTATCATATCAAGGTCTCTGAAATACCTACACTCATATATAAGTTTTTCATTCAAAACTTTTCTTTCTTACCTTTTCTTGCTCATGTTTTTCATAAATATTTTTATATTTGTTTATAAACATTTTCAGTTAACAATTTTTGTGGAACAATATTTTTTTTATAGAATGAAGGTATAAATTTTTGTTCTATTGAGAACCATAATCCTACCAGACCAACAATGTTTGGTGGTAATGATTTTGAGTAATGGAGAGATAGGATGAAGTCATTTGACCATAAAATCTGAGAAGAAAATTTTGTTATTCACCCTGGGGATTACAAAATTCTAGACATTAGAGTCAGAATATTCAACATCCAATAGAAACAATAATATCAATTAAACTACAAGGTACACAATACTTTTTTGTGTTCTATAACTAGGAATATATATTATCAAGTATCTTTTTGTTATTCTACCAACTTTATTTAGAAGAAAAGTGAAGTTACACATTTTGGAACTTCTAATGTGATTGAAATTAGAAGAGATATGATGAGAGATGAATATAATAGATTATTATTTCTTTATGGAGAACCTGATTCCAAAGTACAACAAATATTTATGACCATTGTCAATAGTCTTCAATATATGCGAGGATATTGGTCTTGATGATGATGATCTTCTGGACTAGATAATTGATATTGTGCCCAATGAATGGGAGTCTAAAAGAGAAAATATTTATGAGAACATGAAATAATCTAACATTACTCTTCATTAGTTATTTGGATCACTTATTCAGCATGAAACAAGAATGAAGGGAGGTGCTAATTTCAATAAGGTGAATATTTGTATTGGAAGTGTGGAATTCACTACTACATCAAAATCCAAGACTCCAAAAAGGGTAACAAGATCTAAAGCTATGAAAGATGTTATTATATCAGAATCAAGTGAAAGTGATCAGTCTGAGAATGAAATAGCTAATCATTCTTGAATAATGAACCTGATTGTGGGAAAGAAATATTTTCAGTACAGATATAAGAAGAAATATATAATGTAAAAGAATGATTCTAAAGTAACATGTTACGAATATAATAGGTCTAGACATATCAGACCTGATTTTACTATGATTAAGATAAATGACAGAAAGGAAAATAATTCTAAAAAGAACAAAAAAATGTTTTGAAAATATAATGCTAAGATAACCTTGAAATGCAATGACACCAAGAGTTCCAGTGGTGGGTACTCTTCAGTTAAATATTCACAATATGAATCTTCTATTCAGATGAATATTGGTCTTAATACTAGAGTACCTATTGAAAAACATTTCCTTATAGATAAGGTACACAATGTTGAATCACTAACCAATATTTACTTAAATGATAATTTTCCAAATGAATAATTTTATAAATCATCAAATGATGATTCTTCCCCATCATAAGGTAATAATTTACCATCATTTCAAAATGTTACATGATTTTCTAAATTACATTAAAATAATAATTAGAATATAAAGAAAATGATAGAGAAAAAAATCATGAATTTATATTTCAAAAAAGAAGTATTACATAACTATAATAATAATGATCAAGAAATATTTGGATTTTGGAAGTTTTTAAAAAAATAATGAAGTTGATTCTGAGAAGGATAAACTTTCTAAGGATCTAAAAAATTTTATTTCTATGAAAAATGTTTTAGATGATAACTCATGTTCTAAAAATAAACGATTTGATGATAAAAATTTAGTCATAAGACTAAATTCCAATTTTTTTTAAGAAACATTTATCAAATTAGAATTCTGGAAAAAAATTATCTGATAAAATTGTTTCACAACTTCTTCTTTGTAGGAATATTTCGGGATATGGTTATAATCATAAAAAAACTACTTCAATTAATAATTATTTTGTTCCCTAAGTTAATGAATTTTCACTAAGTGTCAATGTGGTGGACATTGTGAGAGAAATTATTCATTAAATAATACCAAATCTGTAGAGTTTCATAAAGATTATTTTTTGTCAATGAAAATACGGATTCCTATGATTTTAATTTCTGAAATTTCTAGATCCAATAATATTTGGATTATGAAAGTCTAACCATTTATATTTTACGAAAATAAAAGTTCTAACAACAAAAATATATTGTACAAGTATAGTGGATGTTCCTGGCACATGAATGGTATCAAAATCATCTTTTAAATAAATATCAAGATGAACGGAGGAAAAGTAAATTTTAGAGATATTGTTTAGGTAAAAATTCTTGGTATATGTAAAATTTTTTTGAAGAGATTTAATTTCAAATGTTTTATTTTTTTAATGTATTAAGAACAACCTTATAAGAATAATCCAATTATATAATGATATTTACATTTTCAATTTTAGGAAGGATTAATGCTTATTACACAATTCCAAGGAAGATATTATTTTCTCTTCCCATAGGCATGAGAATGTATACACAATTAACTTAAAAGTCCTTAGGATTAAATATCTACCTTTACATAGTTTAACAAATGATCAAAATGGGTTATGAGATAGAATAATAGGACATTGAAACATTAGGATCCTGTGAAAACTCTCGAATAAAAGTCTTGTTAAGAATCTACAATACTCTTGATTTGATTATTCACAAATAAGTTAATCTTTAAGTCATTCGGTAATGTCCAAAATTCTGATGCATTATAGCTATTGCATATGGATCTTTTTTGGTCCAACACAAACTAGATGTATTGGAAGAAAACATTATGTATTTTTTTTAGTTCATGATTACATTAGATTTACATGGGTCTATATTCAATAAAATAAATCTGAATCCTTTACTTATTTCAATACAATTTGATCCAAAGTTAAAAATGAGAAAAAAAATTCATTGATACCAATTCATAGTGATTGAAGTAGAGAATTTTAAAATTCATATTTTGAAACTTTTTTTAGTAAGAAAGGCATTACTCATAACTTCTTAGCTCTAACAACTCCTAAACAATATGGTATTTGTTTAAATAAGAAATAAAATTCTTTAAGAGATCACTAGATCCATGTTGATTGAATATTCTATAGCTAAACTCATTTGGGATAATGCTATTAGAAATTCATGTTGTAAAATAAATTTAGTTCCAAATAGACCTTTTCATAATAAAGCACCTTATAAATTTTGGACTAGTTAAAAAACTAGATATTATTATTTCAAAGTATTTGGATGAAAATTAGTCATCTTGAATACTAAAGATAACTTACATAAATTCACACCCAAATCTGATGAGATAATTTTCATTGGGTACACCACTACTTTTATGGCCAATATAGTCTTATAAAAGTTCTTGTTCTGTTGAAGAAATAGTGCATGTTAAATTTGATGAAACTTAAAATTTTGTTTTTTAATAACCCCAACATACATCATATGATGTGTTTTCAAGAATTGATTATCAACCATTAAGAGAATATTTTTATAATAAAAAAATACTCCAGAAAATGTTTTTGAAGTATATAACCAAGATGAATTCCGACCTTATGTTGATGAACATTTTTTAAAAAATGTAAATATGTTGTTTCTTAAGTATCATCCATGGGATATTTTCATTGGTCATGTAAATCAGCCTGTAAGGACTAGATGTTCTTTAATAAATTAATTAGAACATATAGAATTTTTTTCAGATAAGAATAAAAAATCAGTAATTAAGAATTAGGTGATGATAATTGTATTAAATTCATGCAAGATGAACTAAATGAACATGAAAGGAACAACATGTAGACCTTGGTTGAAATACCTAAGAAAACATCTCTAAATGGAGAAAAATGGGTCTTCATAAATAAATTTGATGAAAAAGAAATCATTGTTAGAAATAAAGAATGATTACTTGTTAAAGGCTATAATAAAAAAAGGAATAGACTATGAAGAACAATAATCTCTTATAGCTAGACTAGAATTTATTCATATTTTTCATTCATTTTCAACATTCTCTAATTTAAAAAAATTTCAAATGAACATGAAGTGTGATTTATTGAATGTATATGTTCAATTGGACGTTCATGATGAACAAACTCATTTTTTTGTAGACAAAAAACATCCTAAATATGTTTTCAAACACACCAATGCTTTATATGGAATCAAACAAGCCCCTAGAGCCTAGTATGATAGAGATACAATATTTTTGTTACATAACAATTGGGTTAAGGTAAATCTTGATCCAACTATTTTTATAAATAAAAATAATAAAAATGTTTTGATATTTCAATTATATGTTGATGACCATATATTCATATCAACTCAGCACTTTTTAACCGATTATTTTTCAAATCATATGAAATATGAGTTTGGAATGAATATGATTGGTGGGTTAACATTTTTACATTATTTTTAAATTTCTCAATAATCAGAAGGAACACATATATATAAACATAAGTATATTAAGGATCTTATTAAGAAGTATGGAAATAAAAACACTACAAGTACAAGTACTCAAATCATTACACAAATTTATCTAGATCTTGATGAAGCTTAGAAACTAGTAGAACAAACATCTTTTAGAGGTATGATAAGAAGTTTATTATACTTAACAAGTAATCATCCCGACTTAATGTTTTCAGTATACTCATCTGTAAGATAACAATCTAATCCAAATCTAAATCATTTAAAAGTAGTGAAAATATTTTTTTTCTATTTGAAGGGAACCATAGATTTAGGAATATTTTATTCTACTAGAAATGATTTTGATTTACAATGTTTTTCGGATGCTGATTTTGGTGGATGTTGAATGGATAGAAAAATTATATCTGGAACTTATCATTTCTTAGAGGATTCATTAGTTTCATTGTCATGTATGAAAAAATACTCATTAGCACTATCTATTGCATAAGCTAAATTTATATTAGGTTGAAGTTGTTGTGATCATGTTTTGTGGATGAAATACACACTCATAGTGTATGGCATGAGTTTTACCAAAACACTGATAATATGTGATAATAAAAGTGCCATTTCCCTATTAAAAAACCCTAAACATCACTCTTGTGATGTGCACATAGATATTAGACATCACATTGGTAGGGATCACACACTTAAAGAGAATGACATTCTTCAATTTATCAGAATTAAAGGTGAACATGCTGATATTTTTACATAATCATTACCCTCTGATAGATATTAATACATTGAATAATGTTTTCAATGATAACCATAAGGTAATATTATATATTACCTTTTTGTTGATAACTATCTTATGACAATAAAAAACTCTCTTTCAAAGGGAGAGAACATTTTTTATTCTTAAATTTTTATTATAATTTTTTTAAACAGACAATTTTCCTTTATTAATAATTATTTTCAGAATCAAAATTTTAGGAGAAAAAATTTACCATTCCTTAATAAAATTTTCTAGAACAAATATTTTCATAGAAGAATGTTATCAATAATGAAAATTCGTTCTATGCAATCCAGAAGGTGTGTTTATTTACTTATATCTTCATGATTATATTTTTATTTGTTGGTATTTATATAATTTTTTAAAAAAACTATATCAGATTAATATTCCTTAAATATGAATTTTTTAAAGCGCAAAATATAGGAACATGCCAATTCTTTATTTAGAATTCATCCCAACTTTCGAATCACATTAAGCTTATCAACTGTTGGATTAAATCATGAATTCAAACTATAGCCTGAAAACCAATATAAAGTCCCCCTAAACCATGCCCCACGTTGTTTTTTTAACACATTGTGAAATGAAGCTCTGGTACTCTTCAAATTGGTCAATCAGTTTTCCAAGTTTTATTACATTTAAGATGTCTAAAATTTTTCTCGTAGAATCAGATGACTTCAGTCAACAAAATTAAGGATTTGAAAATTTATAGAGAATGATTTTTTAAACCGAATTTCTTTTCCATGTATAATTATTTGATTACAAAGAATATCAAGATAAATATATGGGAGATTTTATATGTAACTATGCCAAAGAGTCAGGATACAGTTTATCCTAACCTTCTTATATAATTTTATGATACAATAAGTTTTAATGAAGAAGGTTGAAGGGAAAATATTTCATTTAAGAGATATAGGAAGACCAATTATTTATCATTAAACATGGATTCAAATATTCTTAGGATTCGTTATATAGGTTATGTAATTAATGTCTCTCACATGTTTCTAGATATGATTGTAATTTTTGAGAAAGTTAAATCAATAATGTTCCTTGGACTCTAGGGAGTGAATTTACCCAAGATCAACTATATATCAATAAGATACAAGTTGTTATACTTGTGGTTACTTGGTTTTATTATTACAATAAAGGGAGACAAGGACTCTCTAAAGAAAAGTGATATCTTTTTGATGGAATTTTTTGTTAATCGATGAAGGGTAAACATGGTCCAGTACATCGTTCTGAAAATCACCAATATAAAGAACAGAACCCTAAAACATCATATTATCATGTATCTAGCTTTCTATTCGAAGCTCATTGTTATATATTTTAAATCCATTAAAATTCCATGTAGTTCAAAAACCAGAACCTTCAAGATCATGTTGCTATGTTATACAACTCTTAAAAGGAAGAAAGTTGGTTTTAGTACCAAATTAGAATAGTTTTATGATATTTTTGAATGTGAGGTCCAAGATTTAATCAATAATGGGGATATAGGGGAAACTTCAAAGAATATGTTGAAGAAGAGAAATGAGAACGAAACAGAAGTCAAAGAAAAAGATCCAATTCCGGAATCCCAGTCAGCTGCACCAAATCCATAAATAAAAAAATATTTCTGATTAAGTAGTAGAAAAGTGAAGAGAGTAGAAGAGGGAGAATAAATAGGGAAATTCTAGCTTTATTTTAGATCCTACTAAGGAAAATTCCCTAAAACTTCTAGATGCTGACGAACCTAAAATGAATAAAATGGAAAAGAAGTTGAAGAAGAAAATTTTAGAAGCTGAGATCATCTATGATCTTCTCAGGGATACTAAAAAACCCTCTAAACAGATTCAGGTTCCAAAATACATTCTAAAAGAGTCAGTTTCATTATAAACTCCTTGAATTAAATTTTCAATTCTGAATCCTATTGTGGAAGAAATAGAAAAAGAAGAAGAAGAATAAGAAGAATAAGAAGAAGAATAATAATAAGAAGAAGAAGGAGAATAAGAATATTAATTTTATGATGACATGAAAAAAGTTGATGAATAATAGGGGAAAGAAATCCATTCAGAAAAGATATTGATCAGAACTTCCCAGGATGAATAAAATAATAATACTTTTTCATGGGAATGAGTATGATGGATAGGATGAGGTTGATAAACCTTCTGATGGTGAAATAAAAACAATGATTTCAAGCATCATGAATATATAAAGGGAGAGGCAGAGAAAGAATGTGTTGATGAAGAAAAGATAATACAAGTCTCAGATAGTGAATATGAAACCATGAATATTGAGAAACCAATATCTAGATATGATAAAAGGAATGTTGGTGGTTGATAATACTCCTAGAAATTATGTGGTTGTGAAAGAAAAGAAATATGTTGGTGGAACATCTAAGAGGAATGATGAAGTGTTAGATAGATTTTACTCATCATCAAAGGAACTAGCTTCTGAATCTTTTTCCTCAATGGGTGAGGATTTTATTGTTCAGTCATTGATGAAATTAGTGATAATATTACCATTGTTTCCATATATCGATTCAAGATGCTAGTTTTGTAAGGAGCAGACCATAGTTGCCTAGAGCTGGTTCATTATTTTATTACATTGGAAAACATACTAGGAATATGAATCCTGATTGAAAAATTAGTTTAGTAGCTTTTGGAAACAAGATACATAAATAAGTTTAACATTACATGATAAATGAAAAAACAACACAAATTTATTCCACTAGCAACATCATGTCTCCAAGATTATTCTTGCAAGTCATTCATAATTTACATCTTCATGACCTGAGAATAACCAAAAATAACAAAAGGGGTGAGCTCAAATTTTCAGTAAGAATAAACAATAGAGAGGAAGATATCGTATACATAATACATGGTGCATAATTGAAAAAAATGCCCTTAATAATATACTTTCACGTATTGTGGAAGGAATATGAGCTCTGTATGTAATGTCGTAATGAAACATAATCATGGGTATTCTACTAGACGAATAAACACATGATATTTTAATTAATTGGACCATAATGAGGTAAGTTCATATTCCAGACACTCTGAGACAAATTTTCAAGGTCTTGTCCAAGACATATATTGATTAAGGCCTCACCAAAAATCCATATAACACATTGGGAAAGGCCTCAGATAATTCCACGTCTATTTTCTCATGTGACCTACCGATGCATAGAGGGTCTATAGAGGGCCCTACCCATCACATAATTAGTCCAATGCATTCTTCATATGAGTGGGGATAATCATAAACAACATTTACATTCATATTGAAACTGTTATATAAAATGTAACTAATTTTCACCAATCATTAAACATAAAACTCTAACCATTCAGAGTAATATGGTGAATGGTTTTATGATAGATCATCCTCAATAAAGATATTCATAAACCATTAAAAAATATTGTATATGACACCATTAATTATTAACCTCAAAAATACATAAGAATCAACAAGAGTGTTGAATCAAACTAGAATACTCTTATAAAATCATTAAGGAGTTCTTGAAAAAAATACACTTTTATTTTGAAAAAAGTGTTCTTTTAAAAAAATCATAGTATAAAAACATAAGTGAAGTAAAATTTTATTTTCATAATAAAATGAGTTTCTTTATAAGGATAATGGTTCCGAAAAACATATTTTAGTGCGCCTTTGAAAATATGTAAGAACTTGAGAAATTCCCTTGAATTGGGCTTTTATTTTTTGAAACAATTTGGAATGTTCCTTTTAAAACGAGTAACAATAAACAAAATAAGGTTGTTTTATGATTGGTAAACATATATAGAATAGCCAAACATGTTTATCAATATTACATTACAATATACAATAATTTCATTGAGGTAATTAGATAATTAAAGCAACCCGAATGAAAAATGGATATTCGGGTGAGAAAACACTTACCTTAACTCCGAACGTGTTCTACTATTTTAAAAAAGATCATGGAATATGAAATTATTATTATTAATAACATATTTCAGAACCTACTAGACATGTATTTAGTTTATCATAATTATGATATGTTCATTTATGTCTTTATTGGTTAGTTATTGTATTAAATTTCGTCGTTCCGGAGTGTTCATTTCCTTTATATTCATATTTGGTTAACTTGATTTTAAGTAAAAAAGTGGAATTGATGTAAAACTCCAAAATTGAAATTAATTATTATTTATAAAAATCAATAATTTTTAATGTCCATTTCTAACATTTGGTTACATAGAACGAGGATGAATCATTAGATGACAATCACTTCGATTATTTTGTGGTATTTGGATTATTATGAACTAGTTTTGACATATAAATTAATAATATGTATATATACTGGTTTATAAATATTAATTAGGTTTCAATTCATATATTATAGTCTGGTTTAAACATAAACAAGGTTCCATGAAAAGTAATGAAAGACATATTGAAGAACAGAACATCATTATCTAAAAGGGTAATAAATTGGATCCTCATGGACGTTGATTTCATTTATAAAAATAAAAGGAAGGGAGTAAGAATATTGATGATGGTTCTTACATTAACATGATATAAATCCAGTATATAGAATATACTAGAGTTATCTTGGCAATTTGGACAGAGGAAGTGAGAATAGGATAACAAAAGAAGATAAATTCAAATGAAACTAAAAAAAGAAAGGTGCTTTACCTCTTGAAATAACTTCCGTGAGAACCTCCTTAAAATAATGGATTTTGGCCATTTAGAAATTCCACGTTCTTCCTAGTAGTGGGTAGTAAATAGGGATGGGTATTTGGTCAGAACATTGAGGATATTTAATCCATAGAGGAGTGAAGAGAAGAGGGAGTGCTGAGGGATTTTTATATTCGAGGAGAGGGGTAAATTTTGAATATTTAATTCATTATTTTATTATTTCCCTCAAAACAACCAATACTGATGTTTCATGTGACCCCTAATAGTAATAAGTGTATGTGAGTTCAAACAAAGTGGCCGTACATTACATATGATGTCATAAATAGTGTATTTAACTTATAATTTGTATATATGGTATTTTATCGTGTTTCCCTATTCAAAAAAATTTCTAGAATTTCAAAAAAATATCAAAACATTACCCCTATCATTTTTCTATGTGAAAAATTCAAAAATTAACTCAATTTTACAAAATTATTTTTCTATATATTTATAATTTAATTTCTAAATAAAGTCATAGTTAATTCCAAAAAAAATTAAAGGTGTAATTAGTTGTATATCACATTGAAAAATTAATTAAGATCTCATTATATTATTGACTTAAGAAAATAAAATAATAATATTATCTACTATTCAAAAATGTCATACTACTATTTATATTAACATTCATAAGGTTATGTTACTATTCACCCAAAAAATCAAGTTTGAACTATCAGACTCCAAATTACTTACTAATGAAAACTCTAGCTGACCGTTTTTGGAAATACAAAACATATAAGAAGGAATGTTGAGTTTAACATCTGGATTATAAAATGAACTCAATATTTATTTTCAAAACCTTGGGGTTTTATATGTTTCTTTAGAATTTTATCAATCAGAAGTCAGAATGAAAAAGCCAGATCATGGAAAGGTTTATCAAACATTAAATAGAATTCAAGTCTTTCTATATTGGTTAAGATGCTTATTTGAGATTATAGATGGAAATAACCAAATTGTGTAATATAATTATTGATGATATGAAAATCATGGATGAATTTTAAGATTCAGTTAAATATTCATTTGATAAGTTGGATGATTTAATAAAAAACATACAACAAATTTTCTAGATAAGTAGAAGCTTGAGAAAACTTCTTGAATGCCAGAGGATAAAGATCTAAAGGGAATGTTGAATTTAGTTTCTCTAAATTTTTATAGGGAAAGGAAAATCACGGAAGAGTTGGAAGAAAAGATCAAACTCCCAGAATAATCGGTAAAGTCCCAGGAAAAAATTTTAATGTCTCATGAAGAAAAAATCAAGGGTTTAAAAAAGAAGAATTTTAATCATGATCAGTTGGTGAAATGGTTTGATGATTATCACAAGGAGATCAATAATTTATAGGAATCCTTAAGTAATATTATTTCAATGGAAAAGTTGAATGAATAATTTTCATGCAACTATGATACTTTGTTTTATTTGTTTTCTATCTAACAAAATTTTCAATCATAATGAATTTTTTTCCTTATTTTGTCTTGTATATTTCTAATATTTTGGGTACCATTTTTTTATTCCCTATATTTCTTTTTAATAATCAAAAGGGGGTGAAAATAATGATCAAAATAATGTTAAGTAAATAAAGTGAATTTCTAAAGAATGGGGGAGTCTACCTAAAAAAGAATTCTCTTATGCAAGAAAAAGTAACTCCTCTAGGAAAGCCCAGAATTAGATCCTACAAATTTCAAAACCTATGGGGGAGTTAGTCATATTCATTATAAGTCATAATTAAAGGGAGATAAGTTTTTATTTTAAAATAAAAAAAGAATAATTATAATTACATTTATTCTTTTTTGAAATTTTGTTTGTGATTTACAAAAAGGAGGATATTGTTGAGTCAATCAGGTTTTTCATATAACTTCTCCATTCCAAAATGTTTTGAAAATTAAAAACCATTTTTTTAAGAAAAATTATATTTCTCTAATAATTATGTTCCTATGGAAGGTATTCTTCCACTACGAAATGTTTTATCCTTACTTTGGTTTTACATGTCTTATTCAATATCTTATGAAAACAAAGTCTTTCATTTATAAAGTAAAAAAATTAGGATCCTTACCTAAAAACAAATAATCTTATAGTTACATTGATATTGAGTAATTCTATGTTTTGAATATAAATTCTCTAAAATTCCGACGTTGAATTTGTTAAAATTCAAATTCCAAATTCTCTGAAATTCAAACTTCGAATTCTCTAAATACTAGAATATAAATTCTATAAAAATTTAGACATCAAATTTATAGAAATTCAGACTCTGAATTATTTTAAATTCAGACTCCTAATTATATAAAATTTGGACTTCGAATTAAATGAAATTCAGACTTTGAATTATTTAAAGTTACGACTTTTAATTCCACATAATTCAAACTATAAATTACTCAGAATTAAGAATCTAAATTTTTCAGAACTATGACTCTGAATTCCATAGAATTTAGAATATTTATTGCTCAGAATTAAGATAAATAATTCAACAGAATTTATCCCCCAAATAACCATTTTTCTAGAAAGATAATGTTCATATATATATATTTTTAATTCTATACTTCCTAGATTCGAATTATTCAATTTTATTTATGCTACTTTATTTACCTAACAAATTGTTTCCACTTTATTTGATCATATTTTACATAAGGTTTTTAAACATAATTTTTTTTCTTATATGATAACATTTATTTACACATGTTTTTGTTATAATAAAATGATGTCATTCAATTTGTTTCTAACTAACTGCTGGTTATATAACATGTGTACTTGTCCCAACTAGATTCAATGAATAATATAACCATGGGGGGAGTTGTCCATTGATATTTTTCCTATAAAAATGTGTTCATTTGAATGACCTTATTATTGTTATATGATAATAGATAGTACATGGTGTGATGTTATTTATAGAGAGATAAAGACTCTTGTGCCTCGTGGAATTTATGAACCAGAAACATCCTGCTCAACTTGCTTTCTGTGACTTTGATTGTTTTTGTGTACAATTGAAGACTTCTGGTGATATGAAGATAATGGTACCAACTACCTTAATGTTTGATGACATCTGGGTATAGGAAGAAAAAGTTCCTAACTACCTTAAATATTTAGGACATCTAGGCCTAAGAAGATTGAGGTTCTTTCTACTTTAATGTCCAAGGGCTTGTGGGGATAGCAATACAGACCTTGATATTCTTATCGAGGGCATACCCTACTGTGGGAAATACATACTTCATTGAAAGAATAAATCAAGGTACCTTTTATCCAAGGTTGTTGGATAACCTTTACTTTTTGTTAAAATATTTATTACTTGTTTAATTGTTTTTGTTAAAAGTTTTAATTCTACTGTTTTTATTAAATAATGAAAGTATAACATTATTATACTTTCTTAAACTTGTATAACATTGAAATATAAAATTCTATAGACTTTAAGGTAGAATCATTATCAAATTAAAACATGATTATGTTTCCTTATGTTTAAATTGTTTAATTTTAGTTTTCTTATAATTAGACCTCATCCCTTCCAATAATCCCTTTTTGCAACAACCAATGAGGGTTTGTGAATTTCCCTGGTTTATCTTTTTTTAAAATATATTTCCTTAAGTTTAAGAGAGAAATTATTTAAACATATAATTCACCATACTCTTGTAATTTAGAATATATATATTTTATTTTGATCATACATTGATATGTCAATATAAGGTCTCATAGAAGAGTAATAACTAAGACTAAATGAGGGAAATACGTAATTATATAATACCATGTATCCTAGGTACATGAAACCATTACCATCAAGATAATGTTTACCTATTCCAATTTGTGCAACTACTTCATCCCAGGTGACTGCCGATGAATTAAGGGAATTTCATTAATTGGTCCCCAACCCATAGGGATATTTCTAAATAGTCCCCAACAAAAGTATTTCTTGTTCAAAAAATTTCCCATAACGAATAAAAATCAGTCCTTATCAAATATTCATATTGAATAATGTATACTAATTTATAAGTATTTCTCCAAATAATAAAATATCTTTCAATTTAAACATCCTATGAAAAATGTCATTCAAGTTAGGAAATATCCATATCCATGAAATATGATTTGTATATTTAGGGATAATTTAATTTCAAATGATCATAGAAAAATTAATATTTCATGTGGACAAAAAGGAATCAAAGAAGTGGGTATGAATAATATCCTTAAAAACATCAGTCATAATCCATCTATAGGATGATGAAGGATAGAATCACTATAACATAACACAAGTGGAGTAAAATAAAGGTATTTTTTCATAGATGGATGGAATCATTATAAATATATCTTTTAAAAACATTTTGGAGGAATATATCTTATTTTTATAAAAACAAATTTCCCAAAAATTTACATTTGAACATGTTTTATTTAAAATGTAACCTTTTAAACATGAAAATAATTCATTCAAAAAATAATGGGGTGTAAATCCATACATGTGATATGAGGTAAAAAGAACATTTTTTTCTTGGTTAATGGTTAGGAAAATGCTTTATTCAGAAAGAGATAAGAGGATTCCTTTTAATAAATTACTAAAATAAAAAAGAGTAAAAATGACTCTACCAAATGATTTTAAAAAAATGTTTTAAAACATTTTAATAAAACAATGTATTTTGAAGAAAAAGGTTATGCGACTAAAGAGAGATAAAATGTCAGGTTTTCTAGGAAACATTGTATAAAATATTATGATTACCAAATTGTAGTAAAATGATACTAATAGTTGAAAATGTTCATGATTAACAAGAGAAGAAAACAGTAAATGTTATATTCAATAATGTTCATATAATTTCCTAAAATGTAAATATCTTTTAAGGATTATTAATGTTTTTTTTGAGTAAAATAATCATTAAGCATTCCGAAATTTCTCCATACTACATAGATACATTTAAAATCATAATATGCATGAAAGAATAAAATTAAATGAAAGTTATAATATCATGAGAGTAAGGATATTAATGACATATCAAATAAAATGGCATAATATACACCATATAAAATAAACATGGTACATAACAATAAATTATTCTCAATAGAATGTAACATGAAACGAAATCCATTACCTTGTGTTTCCCATTATGTAAATTATAAAGACCCAGAAAATCTGTATAATATTCTTTAATTATATGATATTTTTACGAGACCAAAAAATCTGACGGCACACTATTTCAAGACCCGAAGTGCCCAAAATCATCTGTCAAAAAAGTGTTAACCCTAAAATAGCGCAAGTGAGTAGTTTTCCTAAAAAAGTGAAATAACATTTTAACGGTTTCCATGATCAAGAAATTTGAGGGCACCGTTGCATTTATGATGGTAGGTTTACCTTAGGCACGACTTAGGTTTAGTTAGTGCATGCCTCTAGTGAGGAAACTGAATAATGGAATAACCACAAATAAAATAAATAAATAAAATTATTTTTTTTTAAAATACTTATAACTTATGAATGGTGACTCACATTAAAAATATGATACCACTATTGAACTCTTGAGAGTATTCTTTCCTTAGGTATATCATAACATTGGCCGGTGCATTCCAATTGTGAATGTTATTTTATTGCCGAAAATAAAATAATTAAGTACAAATTATTTTATTTTTAAATTCGATAACTCTTAAATGGAATCTTTGATTTGAAGTATGAGAGTGCCATTGAGCTCATGATGGTGTGTTTTCTTTATTCAGCACCTAACCATGATCGGCATGGGTCGAGGGTGACTATTAATAATTTTGTGAACTTTTTAAAGGTATGTTCAGTAAACACATGGGCGGCATTTTATATCTTTTGTACTAGTACTCGGATTAAAAAACTAAGGTCACCATTGAATCCACAACACTGTGATTCGCTTAAGGGATGCTTAACATTGACTGCAGTTGGTTAGGTGAAAAAGATAGTTTTCATGACTTTTTAATGAAATAACAAAATAACATAGGAATTATTATTTTATATGTATTTTTGTCTAACACCTGTTGAACAATGGTGGTGGGAACCATAGAGGTGGTTAGACTTTGAAATATGGGATAATAATTTTCTAGGTACACTATTGTTTCTTAACCACCTCTTGGGTAATTAATGAGGAACATTAATTACATCAATTAATTTATCACATTAATTCATCTGTGTGTTATTCACTCCCCCTGCTAGTTAAATGGGGCTCAGGGTTAAATTTTTTTCACGACCTCATCACGTGAGGAACATCAAACAATGTTATGTGTAATGACCCAATGTATCATTAAGGGAAATCCCTCTTAATCTAATTAAATGTCCCTTTATGTAAAATGTTTGTATAAAATGTCAACTTCTTTGGTTTTATATTAAAAATTGTGACCGTTGATTTTATAGTCGTTGAACAGTGATCACATGATTGGTATAAACATACGGCATTAACAAACACAATTTAGTCAGAAAAAGGAAGCAATGGCCTCATCTAGTAGAATCTCTCCATACGAAGACCATTTGTCGGAGCTGAGAAAAGAGGTGGCATCTTTGGGCTTCTCTCTTGACCAAGCCCAAGCTGCGCTTCATCATTTCACGATTGAATGAGACTGTCTATGGGAAAAGTGGATGTTGATAGAGATTACCACTCGACCGATGTTATCTGAGCCACCCCAAGAGTCTGTAACCATCGCACACCTTACCCTTAGGTATTATGTTGCTGTTTTAAGGGGTTATGTAACAAATCTCTAGTACTATGTTCATGTACATTGTTTCTTATATATAATAATGAATATACTTTCTTGTCATCATCGATACATTGTAAATAGTTTTTAAAGTACAAATATTGTTTTTAGTTATTATAATTAAGAATTATATTTTCTTAAATTAAGGGATTTTTGAATTAAAAAATATTTTAATAAAATATTATTATTATTATTATATTAATTTTTATTAAATATAAATGATCATATAATTTTATGAATGTAATTATTATTTTTATTAAGGTTTGAAAGCCATCATTGTCAAAACCCATGAATTTTGGAAAAATGTAGGTATTTATTTTAAAAGTGAATATTACCATATATAGAAAATTAATTAGATAATATAAATGTTGTTTCTGTAATCAAGATGTAGAAATTATCCAACGTTGAATTTTTCATAATTTTTTGAGACAGTTAAATTTTTGGGTAAAAATTAAATTCTGTTTAAATATATAATGTTTTTTATGACATCATAATGACCCAATAGTGAAGTAATAAAATACTATAAGCTTTATGTTAGGACAATATATGTTTTAACATTAAAATAATGTGATTTTGTGTTTTATTGACTTATTTTACAAAGCATTAATGGACCCCTCAAGACTTATTAAACATCTTGTCTTTTTAAATTATTTTTCATGGGAGTGTGACTCACCTCTACATAAGCAACCCAATTTTTTAAAGAAGTTCGGACTTTGACCTTACTTAATATTGTTTTCCTCTTCCCTTTTCCAAAAACAATGATATGGTTTGTGGTTGGGATTAATTTAATATAAGGGGTCCCAAACCTAAATAATAAAGAATTCCTCCACCTTTCCTATATAAACCCACCCAAGCTCCCACTTCCTCCTCACTCAAAGCCTTTTGAGTTCGTCCAACCTCTACCCTACTCTCTCTATAATCCTCTCAAGGTGACCCGAGCTCCCATGAAGCCTCTCACAATCCCCTATCAATCCTTTGGAAGCACACTTCCAAGTAAGGGTTTTTCTTCCTTTCTCATTTTTGTCCAATTTTCCTCATACTGTTATGCCCATTTAATTTCAATTATAAATGCTGGGGTATGGTTTCAGAACTACCCCATACTTCCCTCTTATTGTTTTAATTATGGGAGACCTCTTTCTTTCTCAATAAATGATTCCCATGTAAACCTATTACTATGCCGAAATTCCGAAAGGAACTACTCTCTCCTCTTTTACATTCAAGAAATACTTTGGTATCATGAATCTAAATTCCATTAAAATTGTTCGTACATGATTATATATGACCCCCTTACTATCCATTTCATGTAAATATGATGATACATCTCTTTATCTCTCATAAACCATTTTTATGAATTCTTATGTCACGTTGTTACGCTCCCGAAATTGTACCGATTTTCTAAGCCAATGCCATTGTGTAGTGAATACCACGAACACTTCTCCATCAATGGTATTCACCTTTATGAACATTTACTTATTGATTATAAATATTCATATATTAATTCCACAGTCCTTTACTATGGAATAAATGATTATGTTTTATGAATCCATGATTTATGACGCATGTGGCACACTTATGCATGAAATGAAATGTTTAAGAAGGGTGCGCCATTATAGCGCTCCAATGAATTGGTTAAAGTATAGTACCATGATACATCATGTCCAATTAGTGTTTAATAATTATATTTCAAGTGAAACTAGTGTTTACTCGTGCTTCATGTTCAATGAGTATTTACTCATGCTCTATGTGCAATGAGCCTTAGCTCATCCTAATTCCATGTTAAGTGTTGTTGCCACATTTCCATGTTATGATTATCATGCTTTATCATGCCTTTATGTTCATGTTTCTCTTGTACTATATTATTATTTATATTTTCTAACATGTATTGTACTCCTCATGTATTCCATGTTTATTGCCTTAATAGATTTTATAGCTCTCCCATTTTCTTATGCATGTCCTCAGGTTATCCCATGCAATGCTATGTACGATGGAATATAGTGGTCATGTAAAGGAAGTTTTCAACAATGATGTTGTACTTAATGTTTTATGTGGATATGTAATGATCATAATCCCCAATTACACTATACCTCCTGATCATCCATGTTGTATCAAGTGAATGGTTTATGTAATAAATCTTGTTTAATCTTGTAATAAAAGCAGGGTTGTCATAGTTGGTATTAGAGGATAGGTTTAGTTATTTTTGGGATTAGGATTAGAAAACCCCAGTAAAGCCTTAGAGACAAGACTAAATATCATAAATACATCCCTATCTTTTAGTAAGTAGTAAGTAAGTGGTTTATCAAACAAATACATCTCTGTCTGGATAAGATCAGGTAGAGGCGGCTCTGACACGGATGTATCCAAGGGGTAAAACCCGAAAACACAACTTTGAGCTAGACTCGAACGAGAACTGGTGCATGACAATAGGCCTTGAAGCACTCTTGGTTATGACACTCTCAAGGGATATGTTATGTTAAATTCACAAGCTTAGTATGAACTCTTATTAAGGGAATTAAAAAAAATGCCCCTAATAATATATGTTAGAAATTAGATCATGAAAAGCCTATATTGAATCCTATAGACACTTTAGTTAAGGAAATAAAAGTTTATTTATAAGTCACCAACTTTTGTCTTTGGATTTCCTAATATGTGTTACCCCTAACTTTGCTTTTATTCCAGTCAATGGCTGGTAATAGGAGGACTCAGGCTAACAACCGGTGTGAAGATCAGTGTGATGACATTACTAATGAGATGCCCAATCCAATGGGAGAGGGAATCGTGAACTTTTGCATTCTTCTCTCTCATCTAACTCAAGCCTTGAATAGAAACACGAGTCAAGAGGAACTTCCTAACCCCCCTATGAAGGAACAAGTCACTATCGAGTGCTTAATGAGAGAAAGGCCTCCTACTTTTAGTGGATCATCTGATCCCATGATCTCTGAACAATGGATCACCTCCATTGAAAAGATCTACTCCATCCTTCAATGTTATGAACAAGAGAAGGTTCTCCTGTCGGCTCATCATATGGATGGTGAAGCTGATCAATAGTGGACATTGAACAAAAATTCGAAGCCTGGGGAGTAGATTGAGGCGTTGGAATGGAAGGATTTTCGGAAAATGTTTTTCGATAAATATTTTCCGCACACCCACCGGCATTAGATGGAAAGGAACTCCCTTTACCTAAAGCAAAAAAGAAGATGAATCTGTTGGAGCGTATGAGAAAAACATCACAAGGATTTCCTGATATGCTTCCGGGATTGTCGTTACCCCTAAATGTAAGGCTGACAACTACTTTTGTGGGCGGATGCCTAGCATGCGGAAAGAATTAGCAATCTGTGACTTCGACAGCTATGAAGAAATTGTTTGATTTGCCCTCAAGGACGAAATGAACATCGTGGAATCACATGGGTATCATGGGGACAAGAAGTGTAAGGTGGAATTCAATGTTGTAGGTCTGATGGATAAATAAAATGGTGATAAGAAGATCCAGCACCCCACTTTCCAAAAGTGCAGAAAGAATCACCCTAGAATTTGCCTCAAGTGGACGAGGAAATGCTTTAGGTGTGGAAGAGACGGGAACCTAGCTGTTAACTGTCGGCACGAAAGACCCGCGGTTGCAGTAGAGGAGAGTAACACTCCGTTTGAACCTCAAAATGTTGTTCATTGTTACAAATGAAATGAACCGGGGCATCTTGGAAATCAGTGCCCTAATACAAAGGTTTTTGGAGGAAACCAACCACCTCCAGGGTAGCAAGGAAGATATTTTGCCATCACTTCTGTCGAAGTGAACCCCGACAAAGAATTGGTGACAAGAATGTTAGTTATTCATTGAAGAATACCGAACATACTTTTTGATTCAGGTTATATTCATTCTTTTATATCTCGAAAGTTTAGTACAACAATACCATAACCACCACAAATTATTGTAGTGAAGATGTCAGTGAGTATGGAAAATGGGGAAATCATTTCATCCCATGAATATAAGTCCTACCCTATTAGAATTTGTTAATTGAATTTCCTGGATAACCTTGTCATACTCCCTCCGGTGGAATTTGATGCAATTCATGGAATGGATTGGCTTTCCTTATATAGAGCCAACATAAATTGTCGATAGAGGGAAATCACACTCTATATAGAGAATTTACCCCCGATTCTTTACAAGTGTAAGGTGGAAGATGAATCTATTTTAGCTCCATCATCTCAACCATGGATATTACTACCCTATGAGAATGCATATCTGGATCAAATGATTATGTCCAAGGAAGAAATCATCCTTGAAGAAATTCCTATTGTGAGGGAATTCACTGATATGTTTCCCAAGGAACGCCCAATTCTTCCTCCTAGAAGAGATGTTGAGTTCTCAATTGAACTTATAACAGGGGCTCTACCAATATCCAAGACTCCATATAGAATGGATTTTTTGGAGCTTGAAGAGATGAAGATACAACTACAGGAGAATCCATATAAAGGTTTTATATGCCCAAGTGCTTCACCATGGGGTACACCAGTCCTCTTCATCATGAAGAAGGATGGTTCAATGAGGCTTTGAATTGTTTATCGTGAACTTAAGAATATCACAATAAAGAACAAGTATCATATTCCACGGATCGATGACTTGTTTGATCTGATACCTGGATCACAATACTTATCCAAAGTAGATTTGTGGTCGGGATATGATCAAGTAAGGGTGAAGAAGGAAGATGTCCCCAAGACTGCTTTTCATACAACATACGGGCACTATGAATTCATATTAATGCCTTTCAGAAACACAAATCCTCCAAAAATCTTCATGGACATGATGAATAGTGTCTTTAGAGATTACCTAGAAAAGTTTTTGGTAGTCTTTATAGATGATATTCTAATATACTCCAAAACAACAGAGGATCATGAGGTGAATTTAAGAACTGTACTGGAGAATTTGCGCAAGGAGAAGCTCTGTGCAAAGTACAAAAAGTGTGAGTTCTTGTTGAAGGATGTCTCATTCTTGGTTCATATCATCACAAGAAATGGGATATCTGTGGAGACCTCCAAAACAGATGTAATTTTGGGATGGCTGAGGCCAACATCGGTAACGAATATCCGTAGATTCTTTGGGTTAGATGGATATTATTGATGATTTGTGAGAAATATCTCGTGATTTTCCAACCCTCTTACCAAGATAACTCGAAAGGGAGTAAATTTTGCTTTGAGTGATGAATGTGAAGAAAGCATAAAGGAATTGAAAATGAGGATTATCACTACGCCCATGCAGACCTTACCCACAAGTGGGGAAATTTTTGTGGTATTCAGTGATGCTTTGAAGAAGTGCTTCGGTTGTGTGATGATGTAGAATGATAAAGTGATATCCTATGCCTCAAAGAAATTTAAAATCCATGAGAGAAACTATCCAACGCATGATCTGGAGTTGGCGGTGGTGATCTTTTCCTTGAAAATCCGGCGGCATTATCTCTATGGGGAGTAATATGAGATATATACTGACCACAAGAGTCTTAAATATATATTCACAGAGAAAGAGATTATTATGCGCCAGATAATATTGATAGATCTCATCAAGGATTATGACTTTTCAAAACATTACCACCCTGGAAAAGTGAACAAAGTGGCAGATGCCCTAAGTAGAAAGGACCCAATGATTAAATCAATGATGATAATTGAGAAGTATCTAATATTATTAGAATTGATGAATATGGACAGGGTAATCATAATGAAGGGAAAATCATCAATCCATTCACAAATGATTTCTCAATCATCTCTTTTGGAATGGTTAAAGGATGCTCAAAAGGATGATGTGGGAATTCAGGAAAAAATTGAAGCTTTCAAAAAAGGTAAATCCTTGGAGTTTAATGTTAATGAAGAAGGAATTGTGCAATTTAAGAAAACGCTATGTGTTCCATCATGTCTGGAGATAAAGAAGGAACTTTTGGGAGATTCACATAGTTAAAATTTCTCTATTCACCCAACGAGCACAAAGATTTATCGAGATCTACGAGAAAAATTTTGTTGAGATAATATGAAAAAGGAGATTGCTGGAAATACATAAGAGTGCCTTGTGTGCCAACAAGTGAAGGAAGAGAGGCAAAAGTCTAAGGGGATGATGTAACCATTTACCATACCAAAAGGTAAATGGGGTAACATCACCATGGTCTTTATCACCGGCCTTCCAATGAAATCCAAAGATAAAAATGAAATCTCGGCTATTTTGGATCGTCTTACAAAGACTGCACACTTAATTGCTATTCGGGAGAATTTCTATTTTGATCAACTGGAATGGATATATATCATGGATGTGGTAAGGCTTCATGGAGTGACACTATCTATTGTGTCTAATCGAGATCCATGATTCACCTCTATGTTTTGGAAGAGTGTTCAAAAAGCTATAAATACTGAACTGAACATCAGTACAGCCTATCATCCTCATACTGATGGCCAATCTGAGTGGACTATCCAAACACTTGAGGATATGTTGAGATCATTCTCAGTGGACTTTAATGAAGGATGTGATCAACATATTCCTCTAGTTGAGTTCTCTTATAATAACAGTTTCCACTTGAGCATCTGAATGGCACCATATGAATCCCTGTATGGGAAAAGGTGTAGAACACCAGCATGTTTGGATGAGGTTGGGGAACGTAACAGGCTTGCACTAGAAATGGTCTAGGAAATGGTGGAGAAGGTGAAAACCATTCAGCAGCAAATCAAGGTAGCCCAGAGTCGACAGAAGAGTTATGCAGATAATCATCGACGAGACCATGAGTTTAAAGATGGAGACATGGTTTTTCTATGCATATCTCTGTGGAATAAGGTCATGAGGTTTGGAAAGAAAGTGAATTTATGTCCAAGGTACATCGGCCCCTTCGAGATTCTTGATCATAATGGGGTTGTGGCCTATCGACTAGCACATCCACCTACAATGGCCAAAGTACATGATGTCTTTCATTTATCCCTCTTCAGGATGTACACATTGGACCCTTCACATGTACTCTCTTTTGAGGTGGTACAGTTGGTGGATGATCTTTCTTATGAGGAGCAACCAGTGAAGATCTTAGATCGTAGAGAAAAAGTTCCATGAAATAAGATAATGCCCCTCATCAAGGTGTTATGGAGAAACCACAAGTTTAAAGAAGCGCCTTGGGAATGGAAGGAAATGAGGAAGGTGAGTTACCCACATATTTTTTAGTGTGGGAAAAGGAAATTTCGATGGTAAAATTTCATTAATGGGGGAATATTGTAACGACCCAAAGTCTCCTTAATGGAAATCCCTCTTTATCTAATAAAATTCAACTTTATGAAAACTATTTTTATAAAATGTCCTCTTCTTTAGTTTTTTGTTAATAATTGTGACTGTTTTGTTTATAGTTGTTAATGAGTGATCACATGATTAATATAAATATATGTCTTTAACAAACCCAATTTACTCATAAAAAGGATGTGATGGCCTCATCTAGTAGAATTTCTCCATACGAATCCCATTTGTTGGAGCTCGGAAAAGAGGTGGAATCATTGGGCTTCGCTCTTGACCAATCCCAAGCTGAGATTCATCATGTCAATCTCGAATAGGACCATCTACGGGAAAAGTGTATGTTGATAGATATTACCACTCGAGCGATGTTATCTGAGCCACCCCAATAGTCTGTCACCTTCGCACACCTTACCCTTAGGTCTTCTGCGGCTGATTTAAGGGGTTATGTAACAATTATCTAGTATTATGTTCGTGTATATTTTTTATATAATAATGAATATAGATTCTTGTCATCATTGATACATTGTAAATAGTTTTTAAAGTACAAATATTGTTTTTAGTTAATATTTAATTAAGAATTCTATTTTATTAAATTAAGGGATTTTTGAATTAAATAATATTTTAATAAAATATTATTATTATTATTAAATTAACTTTTATTAAATATAAATGATCTAAATTTTTATGAATGTAATTGTAATTTTTATTATGATTTGAAATTCATTTTTGTCAAAACCCATGAATTTTCGATTAATGTCGGTTTTTATTTTAAAAGGGAAAATTAACATATTTAGAAAATTATTTAAATAAAATAAAGGTTATTTTTGGAATTAGGATGTCGAAATTATCTAATAGTGAATTTTTCATAATTTTATGAGACAGTCAAATTTTTGGGAAAAAATTAAATACCATTTAAATATATATTGTGCATTATGACATCATAATGACCCAATATTGATTTAATAAAATAATATATGCCTTATTTTCGGCCAATATATGTTTTAACATTAAGATAATTCGATTTTGGGTTTGTTTGACTTATTTTACAAAGCATTAATGGACCCCTCAAGACTTATTAAACATCTTTTCATTCTAAATTATTTTCCATGGAAATGTGACTCTACTCCACATAAGCAACCCCATTATTTTAAGAAGTACGGAATTTGGACATATAAAATATTGTTTTCCTATTCACTTTTCCAAAAACCATGGGAAAAAATCATTGGATGGTTTTTGGTTTGGATAAATTTAATATAAGGGGTGCCAAACCTAAAAAATAAAGAATTCCCTCACATTTTTTATATAAACCCACCCAAGTTCGCACTTCCTCCTCACTCAAATCCTTTTGAGTTCATCCAACCTCTTACCTACTCTCTCTATATTCCTCTCAATGTGCCCCAATCTCCCATGAAGCCTCTCTCAAGCCTCCCTCAAGCCTTTGAAATCACACTTCCATGTAAGGGTTTTTCATACTTTCTCATTTTTGTCCAATTTAATTCATGTTGTTATTCCCTTTTAATTTCAAATATAAATTCTGGGGTATGGTTTCTCACCTCCCCCATACTTCCCTCTTATTTTTTGAGTGATTGGAGTCCCCTTTCATTCTCATTAAATTCCTCACATGTACACCCGTTACTATGCGGAAATTCCGAAAGGATCTTCTCTCTCCTCATTTACATTCAAGAAATACTATTGTATCATGAATCAAAATTCCATTACAATTGTTTTGACATGTATCTATATGACCCCCTTAATCTCCATTTCATGTAAATATTATGATACACCCATTTATCTATCATCAAACATTTTTATGAATTCTTATGTCACGTTGTTTTGCTGCCGAAATTGCACCGATTTTCTAAGCCAATGCCATTGTGTAGTGAATACCATGCCCATTTCTCCATCAAGGGTATTCACCCTAATGATCATTTACATATTGATTATAATGTTTCATTTATGAATTCCACATTCCTTTATAATTGAATAAATTATTATGTTTTATGAATCCATGTTTTATGATCCATGTGGAACACTTAGCATGAAATGAAATGTTTAAGAAGGGTGCGCCCTTATAGCGCTCCAATCCTGTCGGTAATGTATAACATCATGGTACATCACATGAAATGAGTGTTGAATCATACTAATTCATGTTAAATGAGTGTTTACTAGTGCTTAATGTGCAATGAGTATTTACTCATGCTCTATGTGTAATGATCCTTGGCTCATGATAATTCCATGTTAACTGTTGTTGCCACATTTCCTTGTTAGGATTATTATGATTTATCATGCCTTTATGTTTATGTGTATCTTCTACTATATTGATATTCCTATTTTCTAACATGTATTGTACTCCTCATGTATTCCATGTTTATTCCCTTACCGGGCTTTATAGCTCACCCCTTTTCTTATGCATGTCCTCAGGTTATCTCATGCAATGCTATGTATGAGGGAATGTAGTGGTCATGTAAAGGAAGTTTTCAATAAAGATGTGGTACTTCATGTTTTATGCTGGTATGTATTGATCCTATGACCAAAAGACACCACACCTCTCAATAATCCATGTTGTATCAAGTGAATGGTTTATGTAATAAATCATGTTTAATTTATTAATACAAGCAGGGTTGTCATAGTTGGTATTAAAGGATAGGTTTAGTTATTTTTGGGATTAGGATTAGAAAAACCTATTAAAGCATTAGAGACAAGAATAATTATAATAAAAACATCCCTATGTTTTGGTAAGTACTGAGTAAGTGGTTTATCAAACAAATACATCCCTGTCTGGATATGAGCAAGTAGAGGTGGCTCTGGCACAAATGTATCTTAGGGGTAGAACCCGAAAACACCGCTTTGATCTAGACTCAAACGGTAACTAGTGCACGACAACAAGCCTTGCTGTACTCATCTTTATGAAACTCCCAAGGGATATGTTTTGATAAATTCACAAGATTAGTATGAACCATTCTTAATGGAATTAAAAAAATTCCACTAAGAATATATGTTAGAAAGTAGATCATGAAAATCGTAGATTGAAGGCTATCGACTCATGAGTTTGAGAAATAAAAGTTTATTTATAATTCACCAAATTTTGTCTTTGGATTACCCATTATGTGTTACCCCTAACTGTCATTTAATTCTATCCAATGGAAGGTATTAGGAGGACTCGGGCAAACAACCTGTGTGAAGATCAGTGTGATGACTTTACTAATGAGATTCCCAATCCAATGGGAGCGGGAATCGTGAACTTTGTCATGCTTCTCTCTCAGCTAACTCAAGCTTTGAATAGAAACACGAGTCAAGAGGAATGTACAAACCCCCTAAGAAGTAACAAGTAACTATCGAGTGATTCTTGAGACAAAGTCCTCCAAATTTTAGTGGATCATCTGATGCCATGATCGTTGAACAATGGGTCAACTCCATTGAAAAGATATTCTCCATCCTTCAATGCTCTGAACAAGAGAAGGTTGTCCTGTCATCTTAACATATGGAGAGTAAAGCTGATCAATGGTGGACATTGATAAAAAATACAAAGCCCGAGGAGGATATCGAGGCATTGGAATGGAAGGATTCCCGAAAGATGTTTTTCGATAAATATTTTCTGTGCACCCACCAGCTTATGATGGAAAGAGACTTACTTTCCCTCAAGCAAAAAAGATGAAAAATCTATTGGACCATATGAGGCAAACTTCACAAGGCTTGCACGATACACTTCCAGCTTTTTCGTTACCCCTGATTGCAAGGTTGACCACTTCTTTAGTGGGTTGATGTCTAGCTTGAGAAAAACATTAGTGATCTGTGACTTTGACAGCTACGAGGAAATTGTATGATGTTCCCTCAAGGTCGAAATGGAGATCGTGAAATCACAGGGGTATCATGGGGACAAGAATCATAAGGTGGACTTAAATACTGGAAGTCTGATGGATAAATCCAATGGTGCTAAAAAGATCCATCACCCCACTTTCCAAAAGTGCAGAAAAAATCACCCTAGAAATCGCCTCAAGGGGACGAGAAAATGCTTTAGGTATGGAAGAGAAGGGCACCTAGCTGTTAACTATTGGCAAGAAAGACCCGCGACTGCGGCAGAGGAGAGGAATGCTCCGTTCGAACCTCAACGCGTTGTTCATTGCTACAAATGCAAAGAACTGGGGCATCTTACAAATCAGTTCCCAAATCCATAGGTTTTCGGAGTCAACCAACAACCTCCAAGGCAGCAAGGAAGATCTTTTTCCATCACTTCTACCTAAGTGAACCCTGAAAATGAAGTGGTGATAGGTACGCTAGTTATTCATTCATGAATAACGAACATATTTTTTGATTCTGGTTCTACGCATTAATTTATATCTCTAAATTTTAGTAGAACAATCCCAACACCACCACCAATCATGGAAGTGAAGATTTCGGTGATTATGAAAAATGGGGAAACCATTGCATCCCATGAATATAAGTCATAAATTGTTATAATCTGTGGATTTAATTTCCCAGTGAACCTTGTCATACTCCCTTTGGTGGAATTTGATAAAATTCTTGGCATGGAATGGATTTCTTTATATATAGCCAACATAAATTGTCGGCAGAGGTAAATCACACTCCATATGGAGAATCGACCACCAATTCTTTACAAGTGTAAAGAGGAAGATGAATATCCTTTAGCTATATCATCTCAAGCATGAATATTACATCACTATGAGAACACATATCTAGTTCAGGTGATTGAGTTCAAGGAAGAAACCATCCTTGATGAAATGCCTATTGTGAGGGAATTCGCTGATGTGTTTCCCGAGGAACAACCGGGTCTTCCTCCTAGAATAGATGTTGAGTTCTCAATTGAACATATACTAGGGGCTCTACCAATATCCAAGACTCTATATAGAATGGAATTTTTGGATCATGAAGAGATGAAGGAAATCATATAGTAGAATCTGTATAAAAGGTTTATATGCCCAAGTGCTTTTCCATGGGGTGCACCAGTCCTCTTCGTCAGGAAGAAGGATGGGTCAATGTGGATTTGCATCATTTATCGTGAACTTAACAAAATCACGATAAAGTACAAGTATCCTCTTCCACGGAACATTGACTTGTTCGATTAGCTGAGTATATCACAATAATTCTCCAAAGTAGATTTGTGGTTGGGATATTATCAAGTAAGGGTGAATAAGGAAGATGTCGCCAAGACTGCTTTTCGTATAAGATACATGCTCTATGAATTCATAGTAATGCCTTTAGGACTCACCAATGATCCAAAAATCTTCATGGACTTGTTGAATAGAGTCTTTATAAATTACATTGAAAATTTTGTGGTAGTCATTATAGATGATATTCTAATATACTCCAAATCCAAAGAAGATCATGAGGAGAATTTAAGAACTGTATTGGAGACTTTTTTCAAGGAGAATCTCTATGAAAAGTACAAAAAGTGTGAGTTCTGGTTGAAGGAAGTCTCATTATTGGGCCATATCATCCCAAGAAATGGGATATCTGCGGATCCCTCCAAAACAGATGCAATTGAGGGATGGCTGAGGCCAATATTGGTAATGGATATCCATAGATTCTTGGGGTTAGCTGGATATTATCGATGATTTGTGAGAAATTTCTCACAATTTTCCATCCCTCTTACCATGATAACTCGAAATGGATTAAAGTTTTCATGGGGTGATGAATTCGAATAAAGATTCAACGAATTGAAAAGGAGGCTTATCAATGTTCCTGTTCTCACTTTACCCACAAGACGTAAATTTTTTGTGGTATTCAGTGATGCTTTGAAGAAGGTCTTAGGCTGTGTGCTGATACATAATGATAAAGTGATATCCTATGACTCAAGGCAGTTGAAAATCCATGAGAGAAACTATCCAACGCATGATCTGTAGTTGTCAGCGGTGATCTTTTCCATGAAAATTTGGCGGCATTATCTCTCTGGGGAGAAATATGTTATATATACTGACCACAATAGTCTTAAATATATATTCACATAGAAAGAGATTAATATTCATCGGAGAAGATGGATATAGCTCATCAAGGATTATGAATGTTCAATACATTACCACCTTGGGAAAGTGAACAAGGTGGAAGATTCCCTAAGTATAAAGGACCCAACGAATCTATCAATGATGATAATTGAGAAGGATCCAATCATATTAGACATGATGATGATGAACATGAGAATCATAAAGAAGGGAACATCATGAATCCTTTCACAAATGATTTCTCAACCGTCTCTTTTGGAAAGGATAAAGGATGCTCAAAAGGATGATGTGGGAATTCAGGAAAAAGTGGAAGCTATCAAAAAAGGGAAGTCCTCAGAGTTTAATGTTAATGAAGAAGGAATTGTGAGATTTGGGAAAATGATATGTGTTCCATCATGTCCAGAGCTGAATAATGAACTTTTGTAAGATTTACATAGTTCAAATTTCTCTATTCACCAAGGGAGCACAAATATATATCGAGATCTCCAAGAAAACTTTTGGTGGGATAATATGAAAAAGGAGATCTCTGATTATCCATCAATGTTCCTGGTGTGCCAAAATGTAAAGGTAGACAGGCATGATGTATATGTGGAGGATGCAACAATTTTCCATACCAGAATGTAAATGGGAGAACATCACCTTGGACATTGTCACCAGATATCTGAGGACATCCAAAGGCAATAATGCAATCTGGGTTGTTGTGGATTGTCTTACAAAGACTGCACACTTCATTGTTGTAAAGACCCGTAAAATTCAAGGGAAATTTTTTCTTAATTTTCTTTAGAATTTTACATGAGCGCGGTTTCTGACGGCACCTGATTCCGAGGCCCGGAGTGCCCGGAATTAATTCCCGAAGTTTGGCTCGGGTACGTTCAGTGAACGAACGAGCGGGAATTCCTAACTTTTGATCCGGTGCTCGGAATTAAAATCTGAGGGCACCGATGAACTCGCAGCGCCGATATTCGCTTAAGGAGACCTTTCCCGAAGTTGCGTTTACACGTGGGGAGTTGTAAAAAAATAAAATTTTGGAATTACGACGGATGTTTCAAGGCTAATTTTGGATATTTAAGTCGAGGTTGAGGTACGGGCCCCACGAGGCCCGGTTCGCGCATGATGCGGTGAAATGCAACTTTTTCACCGGCTATCCGCTTTGGACCAATGGGTAGTCCATCTCGTGTGTTTTTCCGTATGGATCGTAATGGTGTGACCGGTTTGGTTAACCGGTGTCATTTGAAGTACGACTGGGTTGGATCGAACATGAATCCAACCGGGCCCTCGGAGCGGAAACGCTCATATCTTGAGTTCCGGACGTCCGATTGACGTGCCGTCGACTTTGATGGAATCCTCTTAGTGGGACGGAACTTTTGACATGCTCCGCCCGAGTTTTGGATACAGTTGAGATATAGCCAGGTTTGGTTCGCTCACGAAACCAACCGGGCCCTCGGGACGAAAAGGCTAATAACTCACAGACCGGGCGTCCGATTGACGCGCCGTCTGTTGCATTGAGACTCCTTTGACGAAGCGGACGTATGTGGCACTTCTTCGTTGGACTTTGAGATACTTGGAGTATCGACCAGTAGCTCGTGGAGTGGACCCTCCCGGAGACGAGCGGGCGGGGGAGCGCTTGGGTGTAGCGGCGGACCCGTGGTACTTGACAGTGGTGGTGCGCTTGGATGCAGCAACAGACCTTTGGCGGTGGAGCGCTTGGTTGTAGCGGCGGACTCGCGATACTTTACGGAGTGTGTGTGCTTGGTTGTAGCGACAGACCCGCGACGGTGGAGACGTGCGTGCGGAGTACGGAGACCGTGTAGCCGACTGAGACCTGATGACTGCTTGACCGACTCGACTTGGAGTGAGTCGACTAGCCCAGTGGACGGAGCACCCAGTAGTTGGCAGCAGACCCACGGCGGACGGAGCGCCTGGTAGTTGGCAGCAAACCCGCGGTACTCGTCAGAGGAGTACCTCAGTAGGCTATTTGGGTGAGCGCCCGGTATTTGGCGACAGACCCTCAGCGGACGGAGCGCCAGGTAGTTGGCCGCAAACCCGCAGTACTCGACAGGAGGAGTACCTCAGCAGTCTTAGGTTAGTGAGTAGTACCTCGGAGTCGTGACAGGACCATTGTACACTCTAGAGACGGAGATCTTCAGTAGTTACGGTTTCGATAATAAAAATCCTGGTTTGAGCTGAGTCTTTGATCTTTGTGTTTCCTCATGATTGAGATGGGTCGCTTGATAACTTAGGTATATGTATGGGCATATACCTGGGTAATAGTTATCCGTTGATTTCATAAACTTGTTATAAACCGTGTGGACTTGTACTGTTATCCTATGTGGATTTTACTGTTTACTCTTCTTTGTGGATTGGATTGTTCATGGGCTCGTGTTGGAGCCGAACGGAAATTGGTGACATAGGTATATGTATGGGAATATACCTAATCAATACTGGATGTTACTTCGTGATTGTTACTTTTCTTCGTGGTTTATCCTTTGTGGATTTGAGAGACCTTCAGGGGTCTCGGGGTCCCTACTGAGTAGCTTATACTCACCCCTGCACGGGCTTTGCCCGCACTTCGTTGTGTTGGTTGCAGATGACGGACAACGCTGACTGTGGATGAGGCTTTCGGAGTAGGTCGGTACCCGGAGGAGGACCACTGAGCGGGACGTGCTCGGAGCGGACAGTTGGACCCGAGGAGTTGTGAGCTATCTGTACCTACCCTTCAGGTAGGATCCGTGGTGGACGATCCAGGAGCTGTGCCATCTGTACCTACCCTTCAGGTAGGAATCGAGGAGGACGTCCCAGGAGCCGCTTGTACTTTCAGTTGCTGTTTTCCCTTTCGAGTTGTACTTTACTTTCAGTTGGGCTTGTATTCCGCCCCCCTTTACTTTTCTGCACTTGTAGTTACTTTCCGCTTGCTGACTCTGTGGTGGTTGTTACTTTATTAAGGCAATGCCTTCCCTTTTTACTGGGATTTTACGCCTTGGTGCTAGTCGCCAGCCCCTGGCCTATGGAAGGCGGGCTTGGGGTAGTCACGGAACGGGCCCCGAGGGCGGGTCGTGACAAATTGGTATCAGAGGAGTTCAGTTCTACCGCGAACTCTGATCTTTTCTATGTGAAGCAATAATGTTTAGCGTATTGAGTGTGGTTATCAGTCCAGGGAGTCCAGTGTTGGTGCGGCGGCCGCCGTATCCGTACACCAGGACCCTGACTTCTGATTTCCGTCTTAATGCACGAAAACATTGATTGCGTGTGTGTTTCCCAAAAGGTTTAAATTCAGCTCAAACCAGGTCAGCTCACCAGGTATAAATCGTTGACCGTGACGCAACTGTTCAGGATGTCACCATGCAGATAGTTAGCTAGAGTTCCGAGAGAGTTCTCGATGATGGCCCACCGAGCAGCGAGACTCCGGTGCAGGGCCCTTTTTCAGTGTTGGCACCTTCGGGTGGTGTACCAGCAGCACCACCACCCGTTAGGCAGAGGATGCCACTAGCTGGCGGTGCACGCTAGCAGAGCGCGATGCACGAGTTCCAACTGTAGAGGCCTCTGAGGATACGAGGCGAGACAGATTTCCCAGGCAGCAGTGGACTGGATGGAGGCGGTTGCTAGAGTTCTACGCCTAGCTTGGATACAAGTAGAGCGGATGATGATCTTAGCTTCTGTTGTTTCCAGTGAGTGACCATGAGGTTGGTTCTTATAGTAATGAGGCTTCGGTACGCGAACCGATACCTGGGATAGTACCTACGGGTAGTGCGCCAGCTATGTCACTACCTGTTGGTCAGTAGACACTACCGACGGTACCGGTAGCAGAGAATCACAGGCTTAGTGCCTTACATATGTTTTAGCACCAGATATCCCTCAAGTTTCGAGGTGAGCCTGACTCGTAGGCGGCTGAGGACTGGCTTGAGGAGGTGGTTGTGAGTTTTCTGGAGCTAATACAGCTTCGACAGTACGACATGTCGGAAGCAGAGCACTCATCGTGGCTTACCAATCAATCTTAGTACTCGTTGGTTACGTTGTGAACAGTTCCTTAGACTCCAACTTCTGAGCGAAGTGTGTCTAAAGGAAATCCGAACCATTACTTTTCCTCTATGCATTTCTACCTATGCTAGGATGCTAGAGAGAACCTTTGTGGTTGTGAACGTTAGCAGTGAAAGGCAGGAAACTAGCGCCAGTCTCAGAGACTCGGGCGTGTAAAATGTTTCAGGAGGAGGAAGTGCTAAGGACAGATGATTCTGCAGGGTAGCAGACGTGGAAGCGGAGCTTAGAAAGAAGCATGTGGTGGTGTACATTTCGACATGTTACGACCACCCGACTTAGTAGTCCCCGCCAGGCTCAGGGAGCAGGAGGGCTGGGGAGGAGAGTAGCTGCATTGCGGTCAAGGAGTGTGACCCAGGAGCTCTAAGAATGATTCGGGGTACAAATTATGTCTACTACGAGCTGCCATATCTATAGACATAGGAACCAATCATTCTACCCTTCCACGAATCATGTCCCAGACCTAGAGGTTCCGGGTAAGCCGTAGACTTGACCCTCACATCTAGAGATACCTTTGGGAGGAGACTCGATAATCACACTTATGCCGACGGTGTGATTTGACCTCGAGGCGAGAGTTTCGGTTGGAATCTCTTGGTGGCAGCGTAGAGGCCTTACGACGTTGATCTGGGTATGATTCACAAATCATACCCCGGTTGACTGTTTTAGGCAAACGTCGGAATGGGTTTTCCTTGGTCGGCGAAAAGGAAACCCTGGGCAGCACATGTTAAACTCAGGCATAAGAGGGTGTGACCGATCACTCTTGAGATGGTCAACCCTACCCTTGTGGCAGCAGGAGTTTTGAGTTTCAGTTCTAACCTAAAAAGGGAAACCTCTTGAGTTCGAGGGTGACGAACACGTTCTTATACGGTCTCACCCCGATGAGGTTTCGGAGATGTGGCCGAGGTGGCATGTTATCTCCGAAGTTCGATGGACCCTTTTTAATCTTCAGCAGGGTAGGCGAGGAGGTTTACCGCTTGACCCTACCACCTCAGTCGCACCGGGTGCATAATGTCCACCACGTGTCTCAGCTGTGGAGATACGTGTATGTTTCTTCACACATCATCGACCTCGGGGAGTTGGACGTCGATGACAGGGCGACAAGCACAGAGGTTCTAGTAGAGAATGAGGATCGTCAGGAGTAGGTTCTACATGAACGGTTGCTTCCTCTGGGGTGCTTCACGGGTAGCACGAGATCTTCAGGTGAGCATATGGGAGTGTAAAGCTCAGTTTCGTGCTCAGTACTACTTTGTTTCCCTTAAGTGTGAGTTGAAGCATTACAGGGACGTAAAGCCCTGAGGTGGGAGTAATGTAAAGACCCGTAAAATTCAAGGGAAATTTTTTCTTAATTTTCTTTAGAATTTTACATGAGCGCGGTTTCTGACGGCACCTGATTCCGAGGCCCGGAGTGCCCGGAATTAATTCCCGAAGTTTGGCTCGGGTACGTTCAGTGAACGAACGAGCGGGAATTCCTAACTTTTGATCCGGTGCTCGGAATTAAAATCCGAGGGCACCGATGAACTCGCAGCGCCGATATTCGCTTAAGGAGACCTTTCCCGAAGTTGCGTTTACACGTGGGGAGTTGTAAAAAAATAAAATTGTGAATGTTAAAATAAAAATTTTACTTCAATTTTTATTTTTATCTTCCTTAAGTGTTTTTATCCTTTGGGTGGAAGTTGGGTGACAACCCAACTTCCCTTGGGAGGTTAAGTGGGTGGTGGGGCCCACACGAAGCCCACCCCCTTCTTTTTCTCTAACCCTCCCCAACTCACAATTAATGATGTAAACTTAGGTTATAACTTATGTCATTAATAAGTGAGTTTAATTAAAGTTTTGAAATTCAAACTCTTGAATTTCAAAAGACTTAAGTTGTGTTAAGTTGTAAGGTCATGCTTTATTTTTAATAAACTTAAGTTATAAATTAAGTTTTAATTGTGGGGAATTAAATGAAGAGGTTTGAATTTAAAACCTTTGAAATTCCAAACCCTTCTATTTAATTCAGTTTTTAGTTTCCTTTGCGGGTTGGCGTTTGCTGTGCGGAGAGGAAAAGAGGGAGGCTTCTTGTGAGTTCTTCCTCCACGACGAAGAACGCGGCGTCCTTCTTCCACGACGTCGGACTGCAACACGTTGGATTTCCTCCACGACGCCGCAACACATCCTTTCCGCGACGTGCCTCTCACGGCGAACCCACGTCTGTCTACCGTGACGCCATAACCGCGATGCCGACGACGTCTTCTTCCGTGACGTCCGACCTCCGCGACGCTCGTCCTTCGCGGATCGTTGATGAGCTCCGCGAGCTTCTTTCGAGGTAGGGGTTTATTTTGAAGTATGATAAGTATCTATTTTCTAATTCCTCTTGTTCTCGATTCTCAATGACGATGGTCAAACAAATATGATCATCAATCTGCAAATAAACCATGATCTTTTCTATTTCGTTCTTCGTGCGTTCTTGGTCTCCAAATAATTAAGCGCGTTAAAAACTTAATGTTTCGTTAAACGCGGAATATGGATGAGGAGATCTCGACCCAAGGATCTCAAATATGCAATCGTCACAATTTTCTGGCTTAGAACGAAGGTGCAGCGGCCCGCGGAAGGGGCGATGTGGCGATGCGATTCCGGCATGTCTTCAGAACGCAGCTCCCGACGAGCTAGGCGGTGCGGCTGGCTTGAGGCGCTGCAGCGTGGCAGGCTGGAGGCGCGGCGACCCGGCTTGCCGGAGGTGGTGCCGGCGGTTCTGGCTGTATGAAGGAACCCCACCGTTTGGGTTGCAGGAGATAAACCGTGAATAAATGCTATTGGAGAGAGAAGGAATAAAGTAAATAAATTAAAAGAAAATTAAATGAAATTGAATTAATGAGGTGCGTTGTATACAAGAGGTGTGTTGTGCGCTGTACACAAGCCACCCTTATTTTATTCTTTGGGTTTAGATATATAAATAATAAAATAAAATGAATTAAAATTGAATTTTTAATTGAGCGGTACTTCATGTGCGTGGAGAGTTGTTTTGGGTGGTTTTTTGTGTATTAATGATAGAATAAAATAATGTTATTATTTTTTTTGAGTCTTGAAACCTTATTCTCGACATAAGTCATTCATACGATGTCGGAATGAAGATCTGTCAGCGGCGATGTAACACTATCTTAAAGATGGTCGATTCAAGTCCAATATTGGATATGAAATTCTGATATGTAGCATGGGGCCACGAAACACCGAATAATAATATTATTATTATTATTACGGGATCTTGTATCAGGACATATCTCTCTCATACGATGTCGGAATGACGAACCGTCTGCGACATTGTGACCCTGGAATTACGACGGACGTTTCAAGACTAATTTTGGATATTTAAGTCGAGGTTGAGGTACGGGCCCCACGAGGCCCGGTTCGCGCATGATGCGGTGAAATGCAACTTTTTCACCGGCTATCCGCTTTGGACCAATGGGTAGTCCATCTCGTGTGTTTTTCCGTATGGATCGTAATGGTGTGACCGGTTTGGTTAACCGGTGTCATTTGAAGTACGACTGGGTTGGATCGAACATGAATCCAACCGGGCCCTCGGAGCGGAAACGCTCATATCTTGAGTTCCGGACGTCCGATTGACGTGCCGTCGACTTTGATGGAATCCTCTTAGTGGGACGGAACTTTTGACATGCTCCGCCCGAGTTTTGGATACAGTTGAGATATGGCCAGGTTTGGTTCGCTCACGAAACCAACCGGGCCCTCGGGACGAAAAGGCTAATAACTCACAGACCGGGCGTCCGATTGACGCGCCGTCTGTTGCATTGAGACTCCTTTGACGAAGCGGACGTATGTGGCACTTCTTCGTTGGACTTTGAGATACTTGGAGTATCGACCAGTAGCTCGTGGAGTGGACCCTCCCGGAGACGAGCGGGCGGGGGAGCGCTTGGGTGTAGCGGCGGACCCGTGGTACTTGACAGTGGTGGTGCGCTTGGATGCAGCAGCAGACCTTTGGCGGTGGAGCGCTTGGTTGTAGCGGCGGACTCGCGATACTTTACGGAGTGTGTGTGCTAGGTTGTAGCGACAGACCCGCGACGGTGGAGACGTGCGTGCGGAGTACGGAGACCGTGTAGCCGACTGAGACCTGATGACTGCTTGACTGACTCGAGTTGGAGTGAGTCGACTAGCCCAGTGGACGGAGCGCCCAGTAGTTGGCAGCAGACCCACGGCGGACGGAGCGCCTGGTAGTTGGCAGCAAACCCGCGATACTCGTCAGAGGAGTACCTCAGTAGGCTATTTGGGTGAGCGCCCGGTATTTGGCGACAGACCCTCAGCGGACGGAGCACCCGGTAGTTGGCCGCAAACCCGCAGTACTCGACAGGAGGAGTACCTCAGCAGTCTTAGGTTAGTGAGCAGTACCTCAGAGTCGTGACAGGACCACTGTACACTCTAGAGACGGAGCTCTTCAGTAGTTACGGTTTCGATAATAAAAATCCTGGTTTGAGCTGAGTCTTTGATCTTTGTGTTTCCTCATGATTGAGATGGGTCGCTTGATAACTTAGGTATATGTATTGGCATATACCTGGGTAATAGTTATCCGTTGATTTCATAAACTTGTTATAAACCGTGTGGACTTGTACTGTTATCCTATGTGGATTTTACTGTTTACTCTTCTTTGTGGATTGGATTGTTCTTGGGCTCGTGTTGGAGCCGAACGGAAATTGGTGACATAGGTATATGTATGGGCATATACCTAATCAATACTGGATGTTACTTCGTGATTGTTACTTTTCTTCGTGGTTTATCCTTTGTGGATTTGAGAGACCTTCAGGGGTCTCGGGGTCCCTACTGAGTAGCTTATACTCACCCCTGCACGGGCTTTGCCCGCACTTCGTTGTGTTGGTTGCAGACGACGGACAACGCTGACTGTGGATGAGGCTTTCGGAGTAGGTCGGTACCCGGAGGAGGACCACTGAGCGGGACGTGCTCGGAGCGGACAGTTGGACCCGAGGAGTTGTGAGATATCTGTACCTACCCTTCAGGTAGGATCCGTGGTGGATGATCCAGGAGCTGTGCCATCTGTACCTACCCTTCAGGTAGGAATCGAGGAGGACGTCCCAGGAGCCGCTTGTACTTTCAGTTGCTGTTTTCCCTTTCGAGTTGTACTTTACTTTCAGTTGGGCTTGTATTCCGCCCCCCTTTACTTTTCTGCACTTGTAGTTACTTTCCGCTTGCTGACTCTGTGGTGGTTGTTACTTTATTAAGGCAATGCCTTCCCTTTTTACTGGGATTTTACGCCTTGGTGCTAGTCGCCAGCCCCTGGCCTATGGAAGGCGGGCTTGGGGTAGTCACGGCACGGGCCCCGAGGGCGGGTCGTGACAATTGCAATTTGGGAGGATTTCTCTTTGGATCAACTATAACGAATATATATTAAGGAAGTGGTAAGGCTGCATGGAGTGGAACTATCTATTGTGTCTGACCGAGATCTATGATTCACCTCTATGTTTTGGAAGAGTCTTCAAAAAGCTCTGAATACTGAACTGATCATCAGTACAACCTATCATCCTCAATCTTATGGCCAATCCAAGCAGACTCTCGAAACACTTGAGGATATGTTGTGAGCATGCTCAATGGACTTTAATGGACGATGGGATCAACATCTTCCACTGGTTGAGTTCTCTTATAATAACAGTTTGCACTGGAGCATCCAAATGGCACCATATGAAGCCCTATATGGGAAAAGGTGAAGAACACTGGCATGTTGGGATGAGTTTGGTGAACGTAAGATGCTTGGACCAGAAATGGTCAAGGAAATGATGGAGAAGGTTAAAACCATTCAGCAACATATCATGGCATCCCAGAGTCGACAGAAGAGTTATGATGATAATCGTCGATGAGACCTTGAGTTTTTAGATAGAGACATGGTTTTTCTACACATATCTCCGTGGAAGGATGTCATGAGGTTTTGAAATAACGAGAATTTTTGTCTAAGGTACCTCGACCCCTTCGATATTCACGATGGCATCGGGGCTATGGCTAATCGAATAGCACTTCCACATACCATGGCCAATGTACATGATTTCTTTTATGTATCCCTATTATGGATGTACATACCAGACCCTTCACATGAACTCTCTTATGAGGTGGTATAGTTGGAGGATGATCTTTCTTATGAGGAGCAACCAATGTAGATCTTAGAACATTGAGAAAACATTCTATGAAATAAAACAATGCACCTCGTTAAGGTGTTGTGGTGAAACCATATGTTTTAAGAAGAGACTTGGGAATCAGAGGAAATGATGAAGCTGAGTTACCCACATCTGTTTTAGTGTGGGAAAAGGTAATTTCGAGGGAGGAATTTTCTTAAGGGGGTAATATTGTAACGACCCAAAGTTTAATTATCCAAATCCCTCTTGAGCTAATTAAATGTCCCTTTATGTAAAATGTTTGTATAAAATGACAACTTCTTTGGTTTTATGTTAAGAATTGTGAACATTTCATTTATCGTCGTTGAACAATGATCACAAGATTTGTATAAATATAGGGCTTTATCAAACCCAATTTACTCAGACAAAGGAGGTGATGGTCTCATCAAGTACAATTTCTCCATACGATGCCCATTTGTCGAATCTCGGAAATGAGGTGGCATCTTTGGGCATCACTCTTGTCCATGCCCAAGCCAAGATTCATCATGTCAAGCTCGAATGGGACCGTCTACGGGAAAAGTGGAAGTTGATAGAGATTACCACTTGAGCGATGTTATCTAAGCCACCTCAAGAGTCTATCACCGTCTCATACCTTACTCTTAGGTCTTATGCGACTATTTTGAGGGGTTATGTAACAAATCTCTAGTACTATGTTCATGTACATTATTTTTTTATATAATAATGAATATACTTTCTTGTCATCATTGATACATCGTAAATAGTTTAAAATACAAATAGTGTTTTAAGTTATTATTTAACTAAAAATTCTATTTTATTAAATTATGGATTTTTGAGTTAAATAATATTTTAATAAAAAATTATTATCATCATTAACATAATTTTTATTAAATATAAATGATCTTATAATTTTATGGATGCAATTGTATTTTTTATGAAGGTTTGAAATCCATTTTGGTCAAAACCTGTGAATTTTTGATAAATGTCGGTTTTTATTTTAAAAGTGAAAATTAACATATTTAGAAAATTATAAAAAAAATAAATGTTATTTCTAGAATCAGGATTTCGAAATTATCCAACTGTGAATTTTTCATAGTTTTCTGAGATAGTGAAATTATTGGGTAACAATTAAATACCATTTAAATATATAATGTGTTTTATGACATCATAATGACACAATAGTGATGTAATAAAATACTATAAGCTTTTTGTTCGTCCAATATATGTTTTAAAATTAAAATAATGTGATTTTGGGTTTTCATGACTTATTTTACTATGTATTAATGGACCCCCCAAGACTTATTAAACATCTCGTCTTTCTAAATTATTTTCCATGGGATTGTGACTCAACTCCACATAAGCAACCCAATTATTTTAAGACGTTATGACTTTGGACTTTTAAAATATTTATTTCCTATTCCTTTTGCCATAACCCATGGGTATAAACCATGGGACGGTTTGTGGTTTGGATAAATTTAATACAAGGGGTCCCAAACCTAAATAATAAATAATTCCTTCACCATTCCTATATAAACCCACCAACGCCCCCACTTCCTCCTCACTCAAAGCCATTTGAGTTTATCCAACCTCTGCCCTACTCTCTCTAGAGTATTTTCAAGGTTCTCCAAGATCCCACGAAGCCTCTCTCAAGCCTCCCTCAAGCCTTTGGAAGCACACTTCCATGTAAGGGTTTTTCTTCCTTTCTTATTTTTGTCCGATTTTCTTCATATTGTTAGGACCATTTAATTTCAATTATAAATACTGGGGTATGATTTTGCACCTCCCCCACACTTCTCTCTGATTTTATTAATGTTGTTAGACCCCTTTCTCCCTCATTAAATGCCTCTCATGTACACTTGTTACTATGCCGAAATTCCGAGATGAACTTCTCTCTCCTCTTTTACATTCAAGAAATAATTTTGTATCATGAATCTAAATAACATTACAATTGTTTGGAAATGTATCTATATTACCCCCTTACTTTCCATTTCATGTAAATTTGATGAGACACCCCTTTCTCTTTCATCAACAATTTTTATTAATTCTTATGTCACGCCGTTAAGCTGTCAAAATTGCACCGATTTTCTAAGCCAATGCCATTGTGTAGTGAATACCATGCCCATTTATCCATCAAGGGTATTCACCATTATAAACATTTACATATTGATTATAAAGTTTCATGTATTAATTCCACATTGCTTTTTCGTGGAATAAATTATTTTGTTTTATGAATCCATGTTTTATGATCCATGTGGCACACTTATGCGTGAAATTAAATGTTTAAGAAGGGTGTGCCCTTATATCTCTAAAATGCATTGGGTAAAGTATATTATCATGATACATCATGTGCAATGAGTGTTTAATCATTCTAATTCAAGTGAAATGAGGGTTTACTCGTGCATCATATGGAATGAGGATTTAATAATGCTCTATGCGCAATTATCATTGGCTCATGTTAATTCCTTGTTAAGTGTTGTTGCCACATTTCCATGTTATGATTATCATGCTTTATTATGATTTTATGTTAATTTTTCTCCTGTACTCTATTGATATACCTATTGTCTATCATGTATGTTACTCCGCATGTATTCCATGTTTATTCCCTTACAGGGCTTTATAGCTCTCCCCTTTTCTTATGCATGTCCTCAGGTTATCCAATGCAATGCTAAGTACGAGTGAATGTAGTGGTCATGTAATGTATGTTTTCAATAAAGATGTTGTACATCATGTTTTATGTTTTTATGTAATGATCCTAATCCCCAAAGACACTATACCTCTCGATCATCAATGTTGTATCAAGAGAATGGGATAAGTAATAAATAATGTTTAAGCTTGTAATAAAAGCATGGTTTTCATATGATGTTACACCATCCACTGATGAAGACCGATTCTTAGGTGGCAATGAACTGTGAGTGACGAACGTCAGTGGCTTCATCAAAGAGTGTATTCTCCTTCCACCACCATAGGACTCTAACTATTCTCATGGTAGGGGTTGTCATTATATTTATGGAATTCCAATGATTCTTCTAATCGATATTCAATTTTTGGATGGTCATTAAGGGGCATTTAAATATGGTTTATCATTATATTAAATTTATTTTATAAATTACTCCCACATGTTATAATGATAATGTATAGGGAGCAGGCCAAACGAATGATTACCAGACCTACCTCTGCTAGATTTTCATTAATTTCTTCATAGGATAGTTTTTCCAACATGATAGAACCTTGAAACTGGGAGGCGTGCAATGATGGAAGCATCCCGGGAGGACCATAACTGCATCTAGAAGAAAAAATGGACCACTAAAGCTCACCCAGTGACCCACGGAGGATACTCCAGTGCAACACTGGTGTAGTGGAATCAGTGATAGATGTCGGCGGTGGAGGCGGCGACTTGCGCTCACTGGTGAGACAAACCACAGATTGATGCCACATTAATGGTAAGGACATGTTCCCTGCGGGCCCCTCTAATGATGAGGAGACTCCACCTGGTGATGCCCTTTAAAAAACAAGATGGCTCTTTGAGCAGTTCGAGAGGCAGACATTGCGACACCCACAGGGGTCGCGCCATCCAGCTGGTCAGGCCAGACCACGGCGCAACCAAACTGGCCCAGCGCAACCCGGTTTGGGATGATCCAGGTCGGATCGAAAAGAACTGGTGGGAAGCCAAGGATGGGCCAGGTTTGGGTCGGTCAGACCAGACCTCAACCCCTCTCGAGCCCAGAAACACTTAAAAGGTCGTATCATGCGAACCAGAAGTCTGTTTGAAAAACTGTCTGCAGTACTAGGATCCTTGGAGCAAGCTGGTACTTTTGAGATACTCCACTATATTTTTAAAGAATGTTGGAGTACATCTATATAGGATCGGCTATGATTCCAACCGATCCATTGACAATAAAATTCCAATAACATACAAACTGAGCATCTGGTTGACTCTTCATCTATTGTGTTGAAAAACTAATGAGATGACAAATCTTTGGGTATATTCTTCAAGGGACATCGTGCTAGTAAAAATATGACCAATGTCTAATGGTGAACTTTTTCCCAGAAAAAAAAGCATTCTCTGATCATGAATTATGTGACTGGATTAGATATGAAGAATAAAGAGTCATCTTTTGTGGATTAACACCTCATGATTTTGTGTGAATCAACACCTAGTGATTCTGTGTGAATAAACACTAAGTGATTCCATGTGAATCTGCACCCTGCGATTCTCTATGAATACCCACACTACAATTTTGTGTGAATCAGCACCCAATGATTCTGTGTTAATCAACACCTAGCGATACTGTGTGAATCACACCTAGCGATTCTGTGAGAATTAGCACGTAGGGATACTCTGTGGATCAGCACCTATCGATCCTATGTGGGTCTTGTGGGGGTTAGTACCTATCGATCCTGTGTGGGTATTATAGTGGTTAGTAACTACATAATATGTGTGAGTCTTGCGTGGGTTAGTACCTATCGATCATGTGTGGGTCATTAGCAGTGTCTCCTGAGAGAATATGATGATCTTGCATTGCGACTACTCATCTTTACAACTGTACTCAGTTATACCTGGTTTGAGGTATGTCTTTTTTTTGTTCTTTGTGATTGAGATCATACTTTTGGATTTCCATTGTGGAATTCTAAGATAACTTTCAGGTTCTTAGTGTCCTTACTACATATTGTTATACTCACCCCTACACGGGCTTCACCCGCACATTGTTGTGTCTTGGGCATACGACGGGCAGCCATGACTGAGACTTGAGGAGCTAGGACCTGAAGGTGGATGGAGGTGACTGTTAACGTGGTGAGTTGTGGAGATGATATGTACCTCCCTACAGGTAGGATCTCTAGTGGATGATCTTAGAAGAAATATTATGTTTGCAGTTATAGTTGTTTCCTTTTAGTTGGGCTTGTATTCTATAACATTACTTCTAGTACACACATTTTACTACATGAGTTATACTTTGTAGTGGAATCATGTTGCGTACTAGTCGGTGTGCTTGTACAGAATAAAAATAAATGCTTTCCTATTTTTGTTATATGTCATTACGGTGCTAGTGTCCAACCCATGGCCTATGGAAGGTGGTGTTTGGGTAGTCACGACATTGGCCTCAGGGGACGGATTATGACCACGTGGTAACAGAGGAGTCCATTTTACTTAAAAACTAGGACTATGATCTTTCCAATAGAGAAATAGTGATAAGTGTTTTGATTGTGGTTTTTAGTTTGGGGAGCCCCGTGTTGTTGCGGCCGCCGACATATATATACAACAGGGCCCTAAATTCGGTTTTCTGAAACAAGACCTGAAAAGTCTGATTTCATGTGTTTTCAAAAAGTTTTTCTCTTTATATCATTAGATTCGACTCATTAGGTATAACTTAATGACTATGATTCATCATGATACACTTTCCATATTCCACTATGTAGATATCATTCTATGATTCAAATGTGTGACCATGTGGATGGTCCACAATGTGATGAGGCATTGGTACAAGGACTGTTTCCAGAGATGGTACCTTCGGATGCTTCCAGAGTGATACCACTGCCCGTTGGACATCAGTGACAACCAGAGCTACCAATATAGGACACAAATAGGCTCAGTGCCTTACACGGGTTTCAATGAAAAATACCCCTCAGGATCTAAGGTGAACCCGAATCATAGATGGCTAAGGACATCCTTGAGGTGGTGTATGAGTTTCTATCTATCTAGGGAACCATTATATAAGATAGTGGTCCTGTAATTAATAATTATACATGGCTCAGTAGGGCGATGGCAGGGTTTAGATTACCCTGATCTCATGATGAGGTGTCTTTTCTATGGAAAGAGTTTGAGAACCTTCCTAAGATAAGGGGTCACATTCCATAAAAAGATTAAGGGTATGTGTTCCCATGAGATTCTACAGTTTCGGAAGGATGACATGTCAGTAGCTATGTGTTCGTCGAGGCATACCGACCCTTCCTGGCACTCCATGAATACGATATGAATTGTGCTTTAGGGCTCTAACCTATGAGCGAGATGTGTTTAAGGACATTGGAGAAAACACTATCCCTTTTTACATTCCTACTTATGTTATTTTGATATAGAGAACCATTATGGTTGAATGTTCTTTGGCGGAGAAGATACATCCAGTGAATGTTAGCAGTGGAAAAGAAAAAAACTAATGCTAGTCTTTGATATATGGGCATGTAAAATGTTTCAGTAATAGGAAGTGATAGGAACAGATGAATTTTAAGGGTATAATATATATAATAGGAGCTAGGAGAGAAAAATTAAGTTGTATGAATTTCGACATGTCACAACTACCACCTTAATACGGTCCCTACCATGCTCAAGGAGAAGGAAGTCATGGGAAAAGAGTAGTTTCATGCGGTCAAGGAGTGTGCCCACTGGTCTCCAAGAATAATTCTAGGTATTGTATGTGTTTAATACTAGCTACTGTATCAATAGACATAGGTACTAATCATTCTTTATCACGAATCTTTTTCAAAACATAGAGTTTCTGGTTAAATGGTTGACCTGACCTTTTCGCCTGGAGATACCTATAAAAGGATACTTGATAATCAATGTTATGTTGATAGTGTGATATGAACCTTCAGTTGAGAGATTCAGTTGGAACCTCTTGGTGGCAGCGTCAAGGCCTTACGACGTTAGTTTGTCTATGGACTGGTCATCCATTGATTATTTTAAAATTGGCTAATTTGGGAAAATGGTTGTGGTATTTCTACAACATTGGAATGAGTTTTTTCTTGGTTGGAGAAAAAGGAAACCCAGGAAGCATGGGATAAACTCATGCATATGTGGGTGAAGCTGATAACTCTTAAATCATCCATCCAAACCCTTAATGAAGAAGTTTTTTTGAGTTTTCAATTCCCAACAGTAGTGGAAGAGTGTGGGAACATCATTTCATAAGATAACACTAATATTACCTTCCTACATGGAGAGGGATTTTTGCTTTGGTTTGTACATAAGGATAGAACCAATATCTACAACTGCAAATTGAATGGATTCTGTGAAGCTCAAAGAGTTGAGAGTATATTTGGTATAACGACTCACTGTCTACTCTGATCACAAGAGTCTTAGGTATATCTTCTCACAGAAAGACTAGATCCTGAGATAACAAAGATTACTGGAGTTCCTATATGACTGAATTTGAGATAGTGTACACTCCTGGTAAGGGGAATGTGGTGGTAGATTCACTCAGCAAGAGGTATCAGTTATAGTTACACAGTGATGCAACATAACATCTATCCACATTACAGTTATCCTCTATGGATAGTGATGTAGCATCTTACCTCGATTCCATAACAATAACTCCACCACTCCTTTAGTGAGATCAGGAGACACAACTTGGGGATGTAGACTTCGAGGTCTAATATGATCATATATCTTCAGGGTAGTCTAATGAAATATTTTTCTTAATGCAGGGAACATGTATTCCTCGTTAGAGGATGCAACATTGTACCAGTGATGTTGTAATATGAGGTGTTGAGGGAGTTCCATGCAACCCCCATTGGTGTTACATCCATGTGTGGAGAAGCTGTACAAGGACCTTTGACATCATTATTGGGTTCCAGGTATGAAGAAAGTCATGGTAGGGTTTGTATCACGCTGCTCCACCAGGTAGGAAGTGAAGGCCGAGCATCAAGTACTAGCTGCCATAGCTCAGACACTCGAGGGAATACTTTTTGCTTGTGTATTTGATTTTGACCGTTGTTGGGAGGACCACCTGCCACTGTTAGTGTTTTCATACAATAATAGTTATCACTTCACCATCGGAATGGATCTATTTGAGGCTCTATATGATCGAACTTTCAGATCACCATTATGATTGATAGACACTGGGTAGTTATCCCTTAAGGGTTCAGAGTTGGTACAGGCTACCACAAAGAAGGTGTAGATCTACCATGAGTGGATTAATACTGCACAGTTCCAGCATATGTCTTATGCCGATACGAGACATATAGCCTTGGAGTTTGATGAGGAAGACCATGCCTTCCTTCGTATATCACCCTGATGAGGATTACAGTAGTTTTTCTACGACAATAAACTATCTCTAATGTTTATCAGGATTCCCAGATCCTCAATACAGCAGGTGAGGTGGTGTAACATCTAGCTCTTCCCACATAGATGCACTGGGTGTATATTGTTTTCCATTTGTCACAAATGAGGAGGTACGCACATGATCCCTCCCACGTTATCGACTGGGGAGAGCTAGACATCGACGATCGGGTGACATTGTAGAGTTCCTGATAATGATTTATGATCGATAAGAGCAAGTTCTTTTTGGGTGGTTTATTCCTCTAGTGAGAGTTAGATGGCAGCATAGGAATCTCCTGGAGAGCACATGGGAGTGGGTGGCTTAGATACGTGATCAGTACCCCCAATTGTTTAATTTTCATTTTCTTGTGATTTTGGGGATGTAAATCCCCAAGGTAGGGAGAATGTAAAGACCTATAAATTCATTTTATATTTTGTAATTATATATAAATTTTACAAAACCGTGAAATCTGATGCCATGTGATTCAGAGGCCCGAAGTGCCTGGAATGATTCATCAAAAAAGTGTTGAAATTAAAATAATGTGGGTAAGTAGTTTTATTAAAAAAGTGGAATAACACATAAATGGGTTCCCGGATAAAAAATTTGAGGGAACCATTGTGTTCAGGATGGCCGGTTTACCATATGCACTACTTAAGTTTAGCCGCACATGCCTCTAGTGGGGAAACCCAAAAATGGCACAAGCATAAATAAAATAATTATATAAAATAATTTTTTTTCAAATGCTTATAGCTCAAGAATGGTGACACATATTAAAAATCTGAGACCACTACTAAACTTGTGAGGGTATTCTTTCTATCGGTAGATCCTTACATTGGCTTATGTGGACCAATATTGAATGTTTCTTTTTGGCCGCAAATAAAATAATTTAGTAGCAATTATTTTATTGTAAAATTATGTAACACCTAAACTATAATTCATATTGGAAATATGAGAGTATCGTTGAGCTCGTGAGGGTGTGTTTTCTTTAGGAAGGGCCCAACCAAGACTAGCACAGGTTGAGCATGACTGTTAATAATTTTATAAACATTTTTAATGGTTCGTTCAGTAAACGCACATGCGTCAATATCAATATTTTGAATTGGTATTCGGATTAAAAATATAAGGGAACCATTGAATCCGTATTTCTGAGATTCACTTAAGGGAGGCTTAACATCGACCGTATCTTGTAGGGTGAAACAATTTGTTTTATGACTTTTTAATGAAATAATAAAATAACATAAAAATTTTTATTTTACATCTTTTTTTTCTGACCACCTATTGAGCAGCTGTGGTGGGGACCAAAAAGGTGGTCAAACTCTTAAATAAGGGTTATTAATTGCTCAGTTAAACATTTGTTGGCTAACCACCCCTTGTGTAATTAATTAAGAACATTAATTACATAATTAATGAATCTCATTAATTCCTCAGTGTGTTACTCACACTTTCCACCCATTATTTAAATGGGGCTCGAGGTAGAGTGCTTGAAACGACTTCATCAAGTGAGGAACCTCTAGAAAAGTGATACAACACCATCCAATGATGGTGATAGAAGCTCAATAGGTAACGAACCAGGAGCGAGGAATGCTAACAGATTCATCATAGTTTGGATTCTCCTTCCACCACCGTGACGAATCCAATGATTCTCGAGGTAGGGGTTGTAATTAAATTCAAGAATTTCCAACAATTATACTCTCTATTCTTGAATTTGCGGGTAGACGTTGCAAGGAAATTTGAATGGGGATTATCATTATTTTTAATGTTATATATAAATTACTCCCACTTGATAAAATTCTAATGTGGAGGGAACAGGCCAAACGAAAAAGGTTCGGACCCTCGGCCCTTTTTTTCACTGCATTATTCAAGGAATGATTTTTTAAACAGGATAAAACCTTGAAACTGGAATGTTATCAATGATGAAGATATCCCTGGAGGACCATAAGCCTACCCGAAATAAATAAATAACCATCAGAGCTCACCCGGTGACCCGTGGAATATCTTCTAGCACTCGGCAATTGCATGTTAGGGTGGCACCACACAGCACCACAATGGTCAGATAGGAGACCCAAAAATAGCTACCCATGAAGATGGGAGGCAGCGTTCCATCGCACGCTATGGTGAGACACGGTGCGATGAAGGCATGGTCTCACACCCTACAGGTCCCACTGGTCCTACATGTGATGAGACGGTTCCACATGGAACCTCTATTTAATAAACTGAATGGCTCAAAGATCCATTAGGAAGGAAGACCACATGACACCCTCGAAGGTCGCGTCAACAAGTGGGATGGACTGCCCGGTGGGTGGATCCTACTATGGACCAGCCTAGAAATGATGGTGTAGGCTGATTCAGTCAAGGACAGGTCATTCCCAGACCAGGTCGGGTCGTCCAGACTGAGTTGGACGAGACCCAGACCCTTATCAGGCCTATAAATTCTTAAACAGTCGTATCTTGCTAACCAATAATAAGTTTGATGAACCGTCATTGGTGTTGAGATCCTTGGATAGAGTTGGTCCTTTTGAGATACACCATTAGTGTTTTGGAAAAAGTTGGAGTTTGGCCATGTCATATTGACTTTGAATCCAACCAGACCCTTGGAACAAAAATTCCACTAACATACAGACCAAGGGTCCGGTTGACATGATGTATGTTGTGTTAGAACACTTATGACATGAATGATATTTATGTATCATATTCATGGGACTTCATGCATGTTGAAATACGAAAGATGTCTTGAGGATAGGTTTCTCCCAGAAAAATCTTACTATGAGTGAGAATCCTATGACTCGCTGTGACGTTAAGAATAAAGACTAATGTTGTGTTGATCAACACCTAGTGATTTTTTGTTAATCAACACAGAGAGATTCTGTGTGAATCTGCACTATGAGATTCTATGTGAATCAACACCCAATTATAATGTGTGAATCAACACCTAGTGATTCTGTGTGAATTAGTACCAGCGATTCCCAGTGAATTAGCACCAAGTGATGCTCTGTGAATCAGCACCCAGTGATACTATGTGAATCAGCACCTAGTGATCCAATGTGTATCAGTACCTATCAATCTTGTGTGGGTATTGAGGGGGTTATAACCTTTCGATCCTGTGTGGGTATTGTAGGGGTTATTAACTATTGTTCTATTGAGGGTCTTGGGGGGTGGGGTTAGTACCTATCGATCCTGTGTTGGTCTTGCAGAGGTTAGAACATATCGATCCTCTGTGGGTCATTAGTAGTGTCTCCTGACAGAATAAGATGATCTAGCTTTATGACTATTAATCTTTACTACTGTACTCAGTTAAACCTTGTTTGAGCTATGTATTTTGATTTTTGATTTGTGATTGAGATCATTATTATGGATTTATTTGTGGAATTCCAAGACAACTTTTTGTCTCTTAGGGTCCCTACTGGGTATTTTTATACCCACCCTTTCATGGGATTTTCCCACTCCTTGTTGTGTCTTGTGAAAATAACAGAAATCCTTGACCGAGACTTGGAGAGCTAGGACATGGGGGTGAATGTTGGTGACAATTGACATGGAGAGAATTAGAGATAATATATACCTACCGTTCAGGTAGAATCCCTAGTGGATGATCCGAGGAGCTATTTTTTATTTTTAGTTGTAGTTGTTTCTTTTTATATGGGCATGTATTCGTGCCCCTTACATTCAGTGCACACATTTTTAATAGCTATTTTACATCAAGGTTACATAATTTTTCATTATATTCATTGTGTTTGTTCAATTTTAAACTCAATTCCTTCCCGTTTAAGGGATATTTCTTTCTGGAGCTAGTTGACATCCCCTGGCCTATGGATTGCAGGTTTAGGGTAGTCATGACACGGGCCTGGGGGACGGGTCTTGACATAAGTATTCTTTATCTTCCTTTACAATAATATTTTGTAATTTTTTATATTTTCCTCAGATCAGTTTTCATGTTTATCATTAGATTTATTTCACTTATTACCATGTGGTTTAAAATAGTTAAATAATTAAGTTTACATTTGGTGTTTTGATCAAATTCGGTTTATGTGTCAAAAACAACTTTGCTAGGTTAACTGTGAAAAAATGAGAAATTATATAACATATATAGAATAATGATAATGAAATAATTATCATATTTATACACTCAATATAATTTTAAAATCAATAATTATATATTGATACGAAAAATGAAAAAATGTTGCAATCTTGAAGATGATAGGCCATACTACCGCATGAGTATCATACTTAGTTTTCAAACATCGTTTTGGAAATAAGGTTAGAAACAAAATATATTTCCATAATGATAATTATATGAAAAATATAATATTATTTAACAATATATAATTATATTTATAATTATTTTTAAGTAAAAGTAATCAGATCATGTTGAGGAGGCGGTAGTCCACACGTCCACGAACAACCTTATCACTTTAATTGTACGAGAAAGGGTAATAAATAAAATGAAATATATTGTATTTATAAGAATGTAATTAATTAATAAATATGATATAAATGTTTTTATAATAAAATATATTTAATTGAAATTATCATTTATAAATTTCATGTATTATGTGAATGAATCACATTGGTTTGAGGCAACGATAGTCCACACATCCTTAAATGATGTTATCATATACCCAAAAACTAGACTGCTTAATGTTATATGTTACAAACGAAATAAAAGAGTATAAAAACATTATAAATATAATATATAAAACATAATAGTATGTTGTTTATACTATTTTTATCAAATCATATAATAATATGATTTAATGGGTTGGATATAGGAAATTAAACTAAAGATCTTGATGATTTTTGTTACCTATTAATCAGGTAACTTGTTTTGGTGTGAACCAAAAGATTACATGGATTTACTTATTCCCAATGTGAGGTTCTAGGACTATGGGAGAGATTTTTATGATCTATTTGTGAAGATCTTGGCGTATAATATTTTGGCTGAGTGGTGTGAGGATGTGGGTGGATATGATGACTTTTTATAGAGGAGGAGGAGTGGAACTGTTTTAATATTTTTGATAATGGAATTACATTGAATTTTATTAAAATAATGTGGCTCCCATAATGAAAAACATTTATTAGAATTTGGGATACAGATTAAATATGCCCATATAAGGTATTGTGGATAGTTTCTGGGTTATTTGGGCACTTAATATTAAGGTTTAGACACTTACAATGCATAATTTTACCTTAATCGTTGTAATTAATGTTAATTAGCTTCAGTAATATTTTGTGTCAAAAAATATGTTAACCATATTAGAAATTATAAATTATTATTATTTCAAATTTGGAATCCATTTTTCCAAATTCCAATCAAAGAAGTGTCTGAAATTAATTAAATTTAATCCTGTAGATATGACAAAAATGTATGTTTTTAAAGTAAAAACTTCCAACACATTACTACTATTTTATAATCATTTTCATTGTTAATATAATTAAAATTTCAAACAATTTATTAATTGACAAAATTATTATGTAATTAAACATTAAAACTAATTATAAGTATTATTTAACCTTATAAATAAATTAGATGAAAAAATAATTTTGAACTAAAATTAATTAATTTTAACTATTCATTAAATAAATAAAAAATCCTGAAAAATAATAAAAAATTCATCCTAACATAATTTTTGTCTTTCTATTTCAAAACTTTTGTTTATTTTTACTTATTAAAATAATAAGTGTCAAAATTCATATGTAAAATATGTTCTCTTTTAAAAGGTGGTAACATTGCCTTCACAAAAAATTAGGTTTTTTCTTGTAAAATAGAGTTTTTTCTTATCATATCCCTATAAAACCTATTGAATAAATAAAATAAATATTTTAAAAAATATATAAAATATATATTACAATAAAAAAATTCCCTAGTTGTAATTAATTATGTTTATTAAAAAAACATTTTTGTAAGAAAAATATTTTTTTATCTAAATCAATTTGTTTCTTATTTTTTTCATTAATCGGTAACAAATGAATTCATTTTATATTTGTGTAAACCATATATTTTAATAAGTTAGTTAATTTTGTTCATAAAAACATCAATAATGGATAGTTGATATCATATTATATTAAATAATAATAATTTAATAATACATTATTATTTGGTGAACCTCACTATTGCCTGTAACGTAAGCTATTGTTGACGGTCACTCTTGCATGTAAAGAATGCTTTTGAGGAAGGCCACTCTTTCATTTAATGTAGGCAAACTCAATGTTATGTTTATTACATTATATGGAATATATTCAATTTATTTGAGAGAATAGAAATTTAGTAATGTCTTAGGTTAAAATATTCTCATTTTACACATGGTGTTGTGTGTCAGTCCTGATATTGAACACAAAGTTGTACTTTATAATTTTAGGGTGTTAAATTATCCCAAATTAATTAAATTAATTCCCCATAATAAAAAAATGATCTTAGTAATATATTGATCAATATTTCTTATTATTTAATTCTCAAATCATGAGAAGGGTTTGTAAAACATCCTCTAGAAAAGAGAAATTGGTAAATATAATGTTAATATGGAATAACATAAAACTAGTTCTCTAAGTAAACAAACATTAATTGAATGATAAAATACATACATGGAGGAAAATCATAAATATTTATATGGAGTGATTGATGTCATCAATAATATTCAAGTGAATTATTAATGGAATGTTGAGGGCCAGAAATCAATAAATCATTAATGATTTAAGAGATCATCAGTGAAATAGAAATAAAGGTATCATGAAAACATTTTTTTGAAGATTATTTTCCTAATGTTTTCTAATTATATTAATGACTAGTTATTCTTACATGATATATTTTTATAAACATAATTTCAACATTTTTTGTGCTTCAATATATTTTCCAATTCATTAAAAAATTAATATTGATGCATCATGCAAAAAAATAAAATTATAAATGATCTTAAACATCATACAAGAGTGTCATGTATAACTATTTTTCTATAATTATATTAAAAAACTAATTTGGTTAATATAATATTCTCTTATCCTAAAAATTAATACAAATGGTAAATCATTTTTATTTATACATCAAATTGTTTTACTAAAAACAGTGAATAATAACTAGGAAATTTTAAAGGTTAGTGGCTAGGAAGAAACCCTTATTGCCCTTAGATAATGGTTTAAAGAACTACCGCCTTTCTAGATTTTATTGATTGTCAACTTGCTTATAGTTTTTTATTTTCTAAAACCAAATTAATATAATTTCTATTTTAAATTTTATAGAAATCCTTGAAATATGGTTAATCACTAAATAGCATTTTAATGAATCTTTTCAATAAAACCTCAATATATATGTATATTATCCATTTATTTCCACATAGGTTATTACATTGTATAGGGTTAATCCATAATATAATTCATGGGATTTCTAAACGATGACACCTTATCATCAATGTAAAAAAAACTTTAGTTTAACAATGGTTATTCATTGAATATATCATTCATAGTTATTTGTAAAGAAAATCTAAATTATCCTAATAATATATCCTTGGAGTGTCAAACCAAGTGCATAATAGGGCCCACTTTTATATAATATGTTACAATGTGTTTGGATTAGAAATGAATGTTGGAGTTAACACTCATAGGTACATCTTTTCTAGATCCACATTCACTTGTAGTATCAAGACATGGATTTATTGCTAGAAAGACCCACATAATCTCTACCATACTAAAATTCTATGATGTTCTTTAATGCTTATAATAAAATTATATGATATGTTTTTTTCCTAACATATGTTTTCCTAAATATAGTTTCCAATGTTGAGAATGAACTTCCTCTGGTACCAACTGTAGTGACCAAAACCCAGAGAGCTTAGAACCAAAGTCTGAAATAAATTACATTGGCATAATTAAAAGGAATAAATTCCTGAAGGAAAAAATAGATTATTAGGCATGTTAAAATAGATACATAAATTATTCTTATAATACAAATGAATACAATAATTACGGTAGTTTTTTTGTAAATAAATAAATAACATTGAAGATAAATTTATTCCATCTAGTAAATCCTTGAATATATTTTATATTACTCTTCTCATATTCTTGGGGAAAGAAACATAACAAGGGTGATATCAAATGCTCGGTACAGATAAATTATAGTGAAATAAATAAGGAATCAATTAGATTAATAATTATGGAATAGTAAATAAGAGGACACAGATACCATATAATCAACAGTATAAGAATTAAGTGAATAAAAAATATAGAAAGGTAAAAATAGAAACATTTGTCATTAAAATAACTAGATAATGAAAAATCAATATGGAATTTATGAATAAAAACACATTCCTTTTAAAAAATGAACTAATAATTATTTATATCCACAGATATGTCGACGCAAGATCTCAAGGAAGAATAATATCTAAAACAATGAAGGAATATTTTAATTATTGGATGACATGTTTTCTAGGTATGTAGAACCATTACATTAAAGATATAGTTTACCAATTCTAATTTTCACAACTACTTCATTCAATGAGAGTACTGATACATAAATGTGATATCATTAACCGATCCCCAACCCGTAGCACCTTCATTAAATGGTTTCTAATGTGTGTATTGTATTTCCAAAGAATTCCTCATATGAATTAAAAAAAATTCCTTATCAAATAATATTATTGAATATATTATATAGATTTATCAATATTTCTCTAAATTATCAAATAACATTACAATATAACACCGTTTAAAAAAAGTATACAGTTTGGGAAATAATTATATCCATGAAAAATGATATGGATATTCAGGGGCAATTCGATGAAAAATGTTCATTGGAAATTGAATATTTCAAGGGAAAAAAATGGAGTCATGTAAGTGAATGTGAATAAAATCCTTAGACAAATTATCATAATACAACCATAATTAATATTAAGGATGGTATCAATACAATAAATCCTATGTAGAGTAAAATAAATGGTTTTTTTTCATTTATGAATGGTATCGTTATGAAAATATATTTTAGAAACATTATTGAAGAAAATATCATTTTTAAAAAACTTTTTTAAAATCATTTTCTTCGAAAATAAAATTTCACCAAATTTTATTTTTAAAAGTTACCTTTTTAAAATTAAAAAGTAGATCTAAGTAATTTACAATAGCTAAATATATAAAATCTATAAAAGGTAAAAATAATACTCCTTTTTCATGGATAATGGTTAAGAAAATGCATTGTTTGGAAAGCGGGAAAAATGTAATTTTAAAAAATAGGTTAAAAAAGGGTAAAAATTTCTTTACCAGATAATTTTAATAACAATTTTTAAAACATTTGAATAAAACATGGTTTTTAGAAAAAAAATGTTCTCTGACTAATGATAAATATAAGGTCAGTTTTTTATGAAAATCATTTTCTAAAAAAATTTGAGTACCAAAGAGTGGAAAAATAGTACTAATACTGGAATATTGATATGAATAAAAAGAGGAGATACAATTAATTTTCTTATTGAAATTTTTTTATATAATTTCCTCAATTGTAAATACCATTGAAAAATCATTAATGCTATTTTTGAGGAAAATAATCTTTAAACATTCAAAAGTGTCCCGTACAACACTGAAACATTTTAAATCTTAAGCCTCATGTGATAATAAAATTAAATTCGTGTTATAATATCATGAGATTAAGGTAATTCAAAAAGTGTCATTTAAAAAGGAATTATGTAGCCCATAGAAAAGATACTAGAATCATAAAAACAAATTACTGTCAATATAATGTAAATTGAGATGAAATCCCCTACCTTGAATTTCATTTAGGTTAATTTCCTTTAAATTACTATATAACAAACTTGTATTAATTTGATACATTATTAAGAACTTTTTTTATAATTAAATATATTACACTTAATACCATGTTTTGTTCAACTGCTTAAATAATTAAATATATGTCATGTTTTTTGACCAAATTTAGATTATCCATCCTAAACGACTTTAGTGGGGCCACTATGGACAAAAGGGTCATTTATAACATATAAAGATTAATAATTATGAAATAATTATAATATTATGAAAGTAATTATACATTTAAAATAAATAAAAAAATATTTTTACGAAAAATGAACCAATGATTCAATCATGGAGATGTTATTCCATATGTACGCTTGACTAATGTTCTCATTTTTCAATGATCGTTACAAAAAGATGGTAATCATCACAATATATTTATATAATGATAATTATATAATAATTACTATATTATTATATAAACTATAGTTATAATTATAACTATTGTGATGTAAATGGAATTAAATCATGTTGAAGAGGTGATAGTCCACATATCCACGAACAACTTTATCACTATTTAAGTGTGTGAAAGGATAATAATGAAAATTATATATATTATATTTCCAGAAAAGAAATTATTTCATAAATATAATGTATAGTTTTTTATTCCCACATATGTTTCATTAAAACCTTCATTTATGTGTTCCAGGTATAGTGTGAACGAATCACATCTCTTTGAGGGGGCAATAGTTCATACTTCCTCAAACAATGTTATCATATTTGCACAAAAAGGATTTCCTATGAGAATTTTTTATAATATCATTAAAAAAGAATACATATATTATAAATATCATATATAACACATAAAATAGATAATACATCATAATGGATACCATGGGAGGTGGTAATGGAAAAATAAATAATCATTGTTTTGTGAGATAATAGTTTCCCGTGAAAACTATATGTTTGTTACCCATTATATGTAAGTGTGTGTAAGTGTTAGTAGAAACCATAGAATAAAAAAATAATATTATATTTATTAGACTGGAGTTTTTATAAAATCATATATTAATAATAGCCTAGGGGCTTGAGAATGGAAATAAAACTAAAGAGCATAAGGAAGGTGGTAACCTATTAATCAGGTAAATCCTTTAATTTTAAACTAAAAGATTACATGGATTTACTAATACAAAATTAGTGGATTATATGATGAGATGAGAGATATTTAGGATATATTCTTTAATATCATGGTTGGTCCAAATTTTCTTTAGTGGAGCGAGTATGTGGGAGGAGATGAGTCCTTTTTATAGTGGAGGAGGAATGACACTCTTGGAATATTTTCACAATGGAATTCCATGCACGTTTTTCTCATTGAAAGTGGCTCCCATAGTAGACCAATTTAGATACATGTGGTTATAGGTTCGTAATATTACCATCCAATTGATTTTTGAAAAGTTACTAGGTCATTAGGACCCTTAATATTAAGATTTATTCTCTTATTATGATTAATTTTTCCTTAACTATTGAATTTAATTTTAATTAATTTCCTTATTATTTTTATTAAAAAAATAATTTTTCCTTATTGGAGAATATAAATTTTTCTTATTCCAAATATTGAATATAATTTTCAATATTCAAAAAAATTTGTTTAAATTAATTTAAATTAAATCCTACAAATGGGATGGCAATGCGGGGTTGTAAAGTGAAAACTTCCAAAAGATTGCTATATTTTTATAATCAAATTCAATGTGAATTTAGTTTCAATAACAAAAATTTTATTAATTAATAAAAATATTATCTAAAAAACATTAAAACCAATTAATATTAATATTTTACCTTATATATAAATTAGATGAAAAAACTGTTTTGGATTAAATTCAATATTTTTAACTATTCATTAAAAAATTGAAACTTCACAAAAAATTACCAAAAATTCACCATAAACTAATTTTGGTTTTCCTTTTTCAAAAATTAATTAACTTTGAACTATTAAATCAATAAAATAGTAAAAATTTTATATTTAAATTTGTTTCTACTTTAAAAATGCATTAAAATTATCTTTATAAAAATATATGTTTTATGTGTAAAATATAGTTTGTTATTATTTTACGCCAATAAATCCTACTAGATTAATATTAAAAATATTTTATTGGATATATAAAATATATATTTTGTTAAAATAATTCAATAAATTTAATTACTTATGTTTATTGACATGAAACTCATTTAGAAGGATAATAATATTTCTTTTTTAAATCCAATTAGTTCTTATTTTTGTTTCTCATTAATTGGTAACCAATGTATTCATTTTATATTTTCCTAAACCATAAATTTTTATAATTTAGTTAAAAATTTTCATTACTGGTAACATAACATCTAGGTTATATAATATTACAAAAAATAATAATATTTTAATAATATATTGTTATTTTTTGAAACTCTGTCTTGCATGTAATACAATATCTCATAGAAGGCCACTTCTATGTGTAATGAATGATATCAAGGATGGTTTATATTGCATTTAATACAATATAACTAGGTTTTGTTTGCATTAAATTCAATTTAATATATTATTTTTATTTGATATAGTAAATATATTATAATTTATCAGGTTAATATATTCCCTTTTAAACATATTGTTGTGTTGCATACAAGCTATTGAATAAAAGGTTACACTTTAGAATGTTAGGGTGTAACATTCAATAAATACATCGTAAATGCCCAACTAAAACACACCCCTCACCCTAAACAGTATTACCTTTATACATATAAACTTATAACATATTTAAACTATCCTAAAAGTTAAAAAAGTCACTCAATCTAACCACCTAAAATAATAGTAGCTCCCAATTATAATTGATCTTAATAAGACAATCCATCAAACAACATATCTATACACTAATGTTGACAGATTAAATAAACAAAGGAGAAAATATCCTAGTAGATAACTAATAATCAATTATTGGGAGTTTATATGATTCGGTATCTCTACTTCACTATCATTATCCTCCAAGAGTGATGAATAAGGTGAAATGTACAAAATGATTGTATCTATGAATATTGATATTCAAAACCAATATCAAGACTCATAAATTAGCCTCCCATCATTAGATATTTTAGAAACCAGTAAATAGGGGAAGAATAATGAACAAGATTGTGGTTTTATATTGAAAAAAATCCAAAACGACAAAGTGAGAAAAATGGGGACAGAGGTTTGTGGCTGTAGTCTCTAGGAATCAAAATCGATAAAAATTTTCATGGATGATTAATTTATATAAACATCACCATACTTATTAAAAAATAAAAATAGAAGAAATTATATCATTAAATAATAGGCAATATAAATCCATGTGGCATGCCTTGAGGTACTCATTATACACTCCGGGTTAATCTCTATTGTAAGAAGAAATATTTTTCTGGGCAAATTTCAGAGGCGCACATGATTAGAATAGAATCAGATGTAATAATTGAAAAAATCCACAAAAAATATTCTATAATTTTCTACCAAAACACATATTTCTTCTGTTTTAAAATATTTAGTACCCACATATTTCAATTCATTGATTTGACCATAAACAATATTAGTGGCACACTCTTATCCAATTTCTGGTCCAAGCTAAAATATTCTCTACACAGATTCTGACATATTCACATTAATCATTCTTTTTATTTTAATTCATGAAATGAAACTCATTTATAATTCACCGTACCTAATTTAATGTAAAATCTGTTACAAGTTAGTGTTGGTGAAACCTTTCCCCTATAACATAAGAGAAAACCAGGATCCATACTAGTAAAAATATGATCCAAATTTTAGATTCCACTTCATTTGAATAGTGAAGGCTTTAGTTGAAATCATTACTCATCATTAGATAATATCAGTTAGGTTCCATCGATATAGATTTGATCTTCTCAATATAAGTTTAGCTAGTATGGGAATTGGAATCTCCCAACCTTGAAATATCAAATTATTATCAGTTTTCTTTTTTGATAAATTTTGATTACTAAAACATCCAACTTGGAAAATAATTACCAAGTAAAGGTTATGATTTTTAGGGTTTGTGGGCATCAAACCCATGTCTGTACATTATAGTCAATTATATATTCTCATTGGTATTTGATCAATATCATATACTGAAATTGAACTAGAACATGCATACGAATCATTGTGGTACATCACAGGAATCATCATCTTGATTAATCATACACTTGTAATATGACTATAAAAATAAAAAAATATTTAACCTTGATTAAGAGACACACATGAAATCAACATTCCTCATCTTACGTTGTCAAAAATTCAGAATCATGCTCTATATTTCAAATAATTATCATTGAATCTGGTTCAGAGGGCTCAAATACCCCATATTTCACGACTCTTTAAAAAACTCTTATTATCATGGTGTCATTACATTTCTTGAAATTTGATTCCATCATCTGAACTATATATCATTTCACTATAGGATATTTTTTCATCTTCTTTATACCATCACAATAGATGAAATTAGTGGAATGGGATATAATGATATCTCATAGGATATTTATTCTTCATCAACTTTGTGAAAATATATCTTTGCTGATGTTATTAATTGGTTGTGCCAAAGGGTTCATTAGTTGGAATTTATCCTAGTTTGGGTTTATCATCTCTATCAAAAAAATCAATATCCATAGATATCGACATCATCCACAAGCTCTGATTGGCTTCAGACATGATTTTGTTTCTAATTTTATTTATATTATTCTTAGTGGATCAAGTCTGAGCCTGAACTCCTTTAAATTTACATTGGGTTAAAATAGACCTGGATAATCATCCTCGTGTTTTATAATATGTTTGGTTAGTTTTTAAATTTCACTTGAGGCTCTCTTGATTTTAATCTTATTTTAAAATATTAAATATTAAATTTTTTGTTTTTTATCATTCAATTCAAAATTCTATAGGTGTCATTATTTATATAAATAGAAAAGTTTGAAACCAAAGTGGATGATTTGGCATTCCCATTGTAGATTTTGATCGGTATAGTAGCATAATGGGAAAGAAGATATTAGTAGACGAGTGATAATATTGATAGTGGAAATAGTATTATATTTTGGTATTCATGGTATTAGGTTGGAGTTATAGTAGGGTAGTGTATGATAGAAAGGGAAAATACACGTTGTCTTGACAAAAAATAGTAGTATGGCTATTGTAAATGATAGTAGTAGAAATTTTATTTTTTTTCTTTTAATGATCCAAAGGGATGTGATATTAGATTTTTTGACTCCAATAGAATGTAGTAATGATAATAGATTAGGGAATTATATTAGGCTAATTAAATGTATCAAAGAAAAAAATATAAATTTTTTTAGAATCGAGGACATTCCAAAACTGATTTCAATAAAAAAAAGTAAATTTACCAAACAAAAAATTGAATTCCAGAAAATGTTGAAAAATAATTTCGTAATTTTTTTTTAAAAAAACATCAAATTTTATGAAATAACTATTTTTATGAATACCAAAAACAATATTAAAAATACATTGAAAAAATATTCAATGTGAAAAAAAAATTATTTATTTATAAATTCTTTTTGAGGTCATAGCGATTAACATTTCATCAAATAATTTCCCAAATCACACATTTCTATCCATAAAATCAAGAAAATAAATTAAAAATATCGAATAAATGATAATTACAAAATCACCATTAATGAAATTATCCTTAAAAAAACATCAAAAATCCTTCAACACAGTTATGTTCAAGTGAATCAAAATATAAAATATTAGTTAGTGTTCAAAATTAGAAATGAAATATACTATATCCAACTCCATCCACATCCTCTATAGGTAATTTTTTAAGAGTATAAGAATCCATAATATTATGTACCTATTATCTTACCTAACCTATATACATAGGATAATTATATACGTAATCTTACAAATTTTGTATGATTTAATTTTTTGTAATATGTAAATTGGGATCCTCAACATGAAACCTATGATACACCATTAATTATAAATAAGGTGGTGGAGGATATGGGGAGGCAGTCTCATATTGATTCATCAAAATTATATATTTTATCAAAATATCCCACACAAATTATATAATTTGATCATAAAAAATATGATAATATCTTCTAATCCATCCATCCGAGAATATTTTTTTGAATTATATTTTCTCTTTTATAATGCTATAATATAATGAAAAAAAAACATTTCTAACAGTGACACCATCCTAATATACTATTAAATAATAGGTTTTGTTTCTATCTTAATGTAGTAACTCGATTTTTCATCCCACCAATATGTATAGAAGTCCCCAGCATTAATTATTTTTAATTGCAGTCCTAAAATGATATATTGAAATGTTATATTAGTTTCATACTTTAAAAATTAACAGTATTCATGAAAAATGATAAATTATTCCCCATATTTTATCAACAACATATATATATGGGTCTAAATAAAATTCCATTATTTTCGTTATCTCTCTTTTTATTTTTTCACAGTAAATAGGGGGTATAAAGAGAGAAATTGAACCTCTTCTCATTCACTATAGTGTTTACCTTTTAATGAATCAAAATTTTCAATAATTATTGTCTCCTACATTAAAGGATTCTCTATATATGATAATGTATGTGAGCATACAATCTAAAAATGTATCACTTGGTGATATGTACTACATACCAATTACATAAAAATAAATTAAAAAGTTATTTGGTAAAAAATATAATTATACAAATAGATTCTATATAAAAACATTATTATACCATAAATATTTCACACCACTAACTATAGACAAATATCTCCCTTAACTTTGTATCTAAAACCAGATATCATTGGAATAGGGTTTCATTATATATATGTAACAACCCTAACTTTTGTAACCTAGATATGGCATCCAATTTCTTACATTAACAGAGATAAAATGGGAAAAATTCAAAAGGATCAAAAAATTTATTAGTCATGGAATACTAGGTACATATTATAAACTCTTTTATATTTTTTATATAATTAAAAACATAGTAATGGAAAAAATTTGGAATTTATGAACTCATTTAATGAATTCTCCACCATTTCATGGGTAATTTAAAAATGTAAGGGTGAGATCAAATTCTTAGCAAGCGAAACGTAAAATAGAATATTTCATAAATAAAGAAGGTATAATAGATATGGGAAGGTAAATTAATAAACACACATTACAAGTGGCCAATAATATGAATATCATGATTAGATAAGAATAAATAATATGGAAAGGTAAATAACTAAACACATATTAAATTTAATCAATATATTGAGAAAAAAAGAAACCATCGATAATTTTAATGTAACACTCTCATGGATTATAATTAATGAATTATCAATGAAAGAAATTATAATCATTGGTTATTATTATCTCATGCATCATGATATCTATACTATCAAGACCTTTCACAAGAGAGTTTAAAATAATGGGTAGATGCCAATTTAAATCGTCCAATTGATATCTCTCATGTGACCTCCTGATGCTTCTAGGGTATATATAATTCTAATCCACACCCATCATGTGAATGTTCAATTCATTCTGTATATTCTTAATGATCTAGTTAATTAAGTATCAGTATACCATATAAAAAAATTCATGTTTTGAGTAAATGATACATAACTATAATTATTCCCTTGTTAATTATATAAAATTAATTATAAACACAGTATGTTAAAATGGGATAATATTTTGGTAAAAATAATATATAATATAAAAAATATATAGATATTTAATAGAAATGTAATGACCAACTATCACATTAAAGTGGATGTATTATAATAATTTTAACAATCACAAAATCAATGAGAGATCATCATGATTTTTTGTATAATTCCATTTATTTGGGAAGAATAAAGGTAATGAAAGTGAAATATTAAAATAATCATCTTTAAAATAGTTGACTTTGGGAAACAATTGTAATAATATTGAATAATATACATTTTAAAAAATGGTTACGATGGTGAGGATGTTCGATATCCCTATATATTTTAAGATGAAATTCCATATACCTTTTTGTTAAAACATATCCTTTAAATAAAATTAAAAATATTCATATAAAACAATTAATAAAATTCAAGGATAACATAAAATATCCTTAATATATATTTTGATAATATACAATTTCCATTTTAAAATAATCTTGAAAATTAGAGACATAAAAGTAAATTATATCTGATTAAAAGAGAAATAAAATTATTTTTTGATTTATATATTTAACTTCTTGAAAAAAGTAAAAGTGATGAATTTTTTTAATAAAATTTTCAAAATCCAAAATTATTCAAGGGATAATGAAATTAGTGGATATTATGAAGAAAAAAATATAATATTTATTCAACAAGAGTAAACACAATCCCAAAAAATGTGATTTTGTTAATTAGATTCATAAGTATTATGATACGTTCAAATTGTAACCCCTTGAAAGAATAAACATGATTTGAAACCTTAACCATCAGCAATATATAGTTATTAAAGTTAAACACATCAATGTCAATGTATACACCCCTTATCAATGTTAATATGTTCATATTAACAAATATGTCTCAATGGAATAAAGATTGATATGAAATCCATTACCTCACAATTTATTTTAGTTTAACATTCTTTAATCTCCTATATAATTGTTCGAATCATGTTATTAATTTATAATATAAATATATTAATGTTTATACTTTCATATATGATCAGGTCATAACATTTTACCACTTTTTGATTAATAATATATTATTATTATTGGTTTTATGGTCATTAAATGCCTTGATTTTACATGAATGATTTGTCATGAATGATGTTGTTATTTTGTATAGTATATAGTTACATCATTTAAAAAATGAAATTAATGTTATAGATATTTTATTTAATTTTCATATAAATTTTAATAAACAGTTTTTAAATGTTTTCATGGAAAATTAATTTCATCGCTTCATTGAGATGATAGGCCGCATGAAAGAAAAAGTGCAATATCAGTCTCTTAATGTGTGAAAGAGTAAAAAGGTAGAATATAAATTAATTTCTTAAAAAATTAGGTTCTATAGTTTTCATAAAATATATTAATTATTTCTATAATTATTACAATCAATTTCAGTCAAGGACGGAACACAAATGACATCAGTTTGCAAGGTGGTATTCGGTCGTACACCCATGCGATGAATTAGTTTACCATTTGATAGATAAAGAGTTAGATAAATATTACCAAAAAAACATATTAATATTTCAGTATATGGTATACAATGATGTTATTATATTTTATGTGCTAATACATAATTAAATGTTTTAAAGGAAGAAACAATAAGAAAGAGTTTCTTTTAAACGAATATCATCTCTTAAGGAAACCTCCATTAAGTCACTTTTTAAGGACCATAGGATTGGTCTTTTGAGATTAATATATCCTATTAATCGTGTATAAGGATTTTTATGAGGTATTTTTTAATGTTTTATAGGGAAAATTTGTTTTTTAGGGGTGATTAACTGATACATCGATTTTAAAATGGATGTACATCGTATAAAACTATAATTTTGTTCTATGAAATATTGAAATGAGAATTTTATTATAGTTTTATTAAATTATAATTTTAACCTAGTATAATTGAGGCCCATGTATCAAATTCTTCCCTCATAAAAAATTTCATTCTCAAAATTTTCAGATATATTAAATTATAAACAAATAAGTGTGGTTCTTCTTCATAACAACCTCCAGTACCAATGTTTTCTTTTACATGTTATGATTTCTACAAAGTACAATTACAAGCAATATTTCATACTCATCAATACATTATATCTCATATAAATAACCTATATAGTATCTAACTAGTAAGATTAATTTGGTTCTAATTTTATTTCTTTATAGGTGATCACATGCATTGGGTCTAACATGTTTATCATTAATAATGATATATTTAACACATCATATACATTATAGAGACCTAGTGGAATTAGAAAAAATTTAATCCACAAATCAAATTAATTAAAAAATTTCAAGGATTACAATTTACTTATGTATCAGTTTTCCTTTCACCCAGAAACATATAAGACACATCCATAGAGATAATTTTAGAGGAAGGGGATCTCCCACTTCAGAATCTGAATCATTTATCAGATTTTCTACATATATATTTTTTTTATGGAACTACCTTAATACGATCCTGAATAGTATTTACCATTTTAATTGTTTCATTGATATTTTATAGTCCTTAAAGTTTTGTTTCACCAAATTCATCCAAAATTTTTTGCAGTATGACATCCCATTCCATATAATTCTTAATAATGTGACTTTTGAATACAAGAATGAAAACTATTTTTATATAGAAACTAAACCCAAGGAAAATAATGATCCCACATTCCTTTAAATTAATGATATCATGAACTAAAAATGTATTATATTGTTTCAATATTACTTTCAATTTGTCTTTCAGTTTGAGGATGGTAGTCAGTGCTCAAATGAAACTCGGTATCAATAGCCTTACAAAGACTATTATAGAATTTTTTGTAAATCCATGATCATGATCTGAAATAATGTAAGTAGGTATTTCATGAAGTATTGAAACTTTATTAATATATACCCTTTTGAGGATCTCAAGGGGTAAATATTCTCTTATAATAGGGAAATGTGAAAATTTGATAAGTCACTAAAAAATAACGCATATCACATCATTCATTTTAGGAGTATTTAGAAGAATTATGAAAATTTCTATTGTAATGTCAACACACTTCCAAATAGTAGTAGGAATATGTTTTATAACTCCACTTGGATAGTACAATCAACATTAGCATATTGGAAAAACAACTATCTAAATAAAAAATAAAAATATTTCTGCTTCATGATATCCAATTGAAAACATTCTCTTAAATCCCTATACAACATGCTTATACTATAGTGTATTTTGAAAATAAATCTTAATGAATGATCAATAAAGTACCTTATTAACAAAGTTATAAATGGAAGACATTTCACCTTTTTAAAATTTTAGAATGAAATCTTCAAAAAGTAATTATTCAAATTTCCCATTATTCAGAATGTTAATTTTCTTCTAAAAATAATAATAATCATCAAATTTAGAATTTTTATCACTTACAATAAAGGTCGTTTCATAGAAATTTGAAAAGGGGTGGCATATCTTTATACATAAAAATCTTCCAAAATAGGAATATACATGATCAACGAACATCTGATCCCTCTCATTACACATTTGGGTACTAACTCCATTATAATTCTTCCTTAAGGAATATTTTACATTATTTTGTTTTCCCATGCTATATTATATTGTGAATTCATAATCATTGAGTAGATCAACCCATATCATTTTCCTCATCTTGATAATCTTTTGTGAAATGATTTATTTTATGATATTATGGTCTATGTATGTCTCTAATATTTCACCTTAATGATAATGTGTCCATGTCTTTAATGAAATATTAAACCTACTAACTTTAGATCATGGTTTGGGTAGTTCTATTGATGAATAATTAACTATATTGATTCTTATACAATAACTTTATCATCTGGAATACAAAAAGAACCAAATCTCAACGTAGATGTATCACTAAATATCACAAATCCTTCATTTCTTGATGATAGTGTCAAAGTTGGATAATTGAAAAATATCATATTCAACTCCTAAAAAAATTATTTTCATTCATTTTTCAATAAAATCTTTACCACATTATAAATATTATTTGTTAATAAGTTAGCCACTCAAGAAATATTCTAAATGACTATATGATCTTAACCTTCCAAACTGATGAATCTATATAACATGGTTATTTTCATTGGAGTTTGACATTCTATGATAGCCTCTACCATGAAGGATCAAATTAGATTCCATCATTGTAGAAAATTTAGACATGAAAGGAAAATTATTGAAACATGAATTCATACTTTATAAATTTACAATATAACTATTTTCTTCTAAGAGTATCAAATATGTTCCGTAAGTGATTTTTAAGAGAATCATATAAAATACATGATACATACATATAATCAATAGATACCAAAAAAATTCCTAATGATATTCATTAAATAATATGTTCATTATATAGATAAAAACATATGGTGAATTAGTCAGTACAAAAGGAGTTAGTAGAAAAATGTAATTCCCATTCCTTTCCTGTAATGTTGTCATCGAAATATATTCAATTACTAACAATTGATGATACCCCAAAAATTAAGTCATGGAAACATATTAAACTCTATGAAGTTGATTGAATTATTAATAAATTTTATGAAAATGATACTTTTTATTTCTTATAATAGTAATTATTTTTCTATAATTAATTTACATGCTCATGGATACATATTTATTCATAACAAAGAGAATAAGGGATCCCCATGGAAAACATTACAAAAAGATAATCCCAAGTCAGACAAATGATCTAGTTTTTTTTTGAAACTCCCCTAACTCCACACTGTCCATTCTATAAGAAATCTTGGATACATTCCTTTCATCAATGATTAAATAAATGGTAAAATCAACTTCAAACCATGGTTGATTCCTATGTAATTTATTACGGGATAAATCAATGTATACCTATATAATAATTACATACACAATTTTATTATTTCAATCTCTATCCATAGATTGTGTTTTCTTATCTTCCCCAAGAATCACATTCATATGTTTTGATGGGGGAGGATATGTACATGACTCAGATGATGAAGTCTCTTCTCGTTAGATAAAAAAATCCACGTCTTCATCATGAATAGAAATTTCAATCTCCTAACAATAATTTTTTCCTCATATTTTTAAATACAATCCATAACAAGGATTAAATTAATATCAGCTACAATTATGATAATAAATTCCAAAAATAGGTCTTGTTTATGTGTAATAGTGGGGAATTCCCGACACAATCTTGTTGAAGTGATACTTCCACAGGGTATTTTTATTAAAAACTACCTTCTTATTATGCTAGGAGGATGTCAAATTTTTTTGGATAACACGGATGAAATAAAATAGTATGAAGATGATGAATAAAATAATGAATTATCTATGTTTCAATATATTATTAAAGTACCTTCAACTACATCATTGTGATTTTTTAACATAGCTATGGTGACTAAATGAGCTTTTCCATTTCCCCTTGGAATTTTTATGGTATATACCCTGATGTTTGGGACATTAAATTGAATAATTTCACACATCATTATAGTTTAATCCCTAACTACTAGTGTTCTATTTATTTACATTATATTCTTGTGGCGTATGAATCTTTTCTCTACACATGTAACACACACCCAAGTCCTTCAGGCATTTTCTAGGATGTTTCTTTCTAAAATTTTCACAAAATAGAAAACACATTCGTTTTTTATTTAACATGTTCCCATTTTCTTATTGTTTATTAGAACTGTTATTTTATTGGTTATATTTGAATATATTGGAATTTGAAAAATCCTTTTGTATTTGTATGGTTTATAAAACAGTTTAATCATATAATGAAAAAGTTGTATAAAATAGTTACCCATAGAGACATATTTTAATAACATAAAATCAATGGTTCATGTTACATTATATATTTGTTATTTAGTACATATCATTCCAATATAAACTAATAAAGTATTCCTCATTTTCCAAAACACTATATCCTTAATTTTTCATTTTGTTAAAGAAATTTCTATTCATTTTAGTTTGTTTCTCAGGAGGGAAATAATTATAGAAAAATGTTTCTATAAAATATATCCATTCCATGCATTATTTTTATCATTCTTCCCAAGTATTACGGATTAATTACTACCAGTGATAATCATTTACTTTCAGAAAATACGCTTATAGTTTCACCATTTTCTGTTTCATTGCATCGAAATTCAAGAAGTATATTTTCAAGGGTCATAATCTATTACCCAACAACAATTAGATTAGATTTCCCACTAAACTATGGGTTCATATAATGGATGATGTGATACATTATAGGATAATAATTTCAGGTAAAAATAGGTTTATCAATTATGGTAATGTTATTTTTTATATCCTGAGTATGTTTCCCTAATACAAACATTATTTTCTTTGATATAATACAATCTGTATTGGCTTGATTATTAGATAAATTTCTACATTTACCATTACTATTGATACCATTATTTATTATATGTATAATTTCTAAAAAAATGTAATTTAATAAGCTAGTTACAATCATTATGAATTTTAAATCATAAAATGTAATTAAAAATCTAGCATAACACAAAACAAAAATTGATAAATTAGGCATTTTGTAATATTAAAATATTAAATAAGGTTTCCTTAGGATTATCTTTAAATCATACAAATAGTTTAAATCCATCATAAAGGTTGGAAAAAAATTGAATTATTCTTATGAAAATAACTTTATATTGTAGAAGTAGGCACAGAAAAGGCCCATTGTTACGCACCATTTGACGATGGAGTCAAATCCAAATCATCCCTTTTTAGGGATATTAAACCAAGGTACAAATAATCTAGAACCATTTCCACTTGTAGTATCTTCAAAGATATGTATTTCTTGGAAGAATGACATAATATATTCTTAACTAATAATTTTGGATTTTATTATATACTTATCCTCAATGTCTACCTTATTTTTATGTGCCATAATATATGTTTTCAATAATTTTATTTTCAATGTTTCTACTACACTTATTTTGATACCAATTACAAAAAACCTTACTTCAATATCGCAGACCTGGTACATACTGTATTATGTCGGTATAGATATAAGGGAACAATTACCAAAGGACTAATCAATTTAACAATCTTTAGAAACTATATACATATTTGATGCCAATTTTCATTGGAGATAAAATACAAAATATATTAATGGAAAAAATTTGGTATCCATGAACTCATTCCAAGAATTTTTTATCCTATCATATGGAAGTAAATAAAATAAAAATGAGATGAAATTATCAGTAAGGGTTACATATAGTTGAATCTATCAATAATAAAAAAGTAAATATAGATATGAAATGGTAAATAACATTACACAGATTCCATTTTAATCAATAACTTTATTATATATTACTTAATAAATATAGAAAGGTAAATAACTTAACACACATTACATTAAATCAAAGTGTTGAAAAAAATGAATCCATGGATAATATCAATGAAATAATCTCATTAATAATAATAATTAAATTTTCAATGAATGAAACAGTTAATTTTGGATGTCATGATCTCAAACATCATGATATTTTTAATCTTAATACCTTTCAAAATACAATTTGGAACTATGGGTAAAACCCATTTAATTGGATAACTGATTTGTATTAGGAGACCCTCCAATGAATCAACGGTATATTTAATTCTATGGAACACCAATCACATTAATGTCCAATACATTTCTCATATATGAAATGTTCATTTTAATTTATGAAAAATATTCCAAATCAAAACATTTTAATACTGAGTAAAGGATACATATTTTTCAATAATTTCCCAATTAATCAAACAATATTCAATTTAATCACAATATCAATTTTATTATATTTTTAGGAAATAATAACAAACATGAAATAAATAATATGAATATTTAAGATAAATGAAGTGTACAATATCATATAAAATTGATTTTTTCAATAGGAAGATAACAAACACAAAATCAACAAGACATTATATAGATATTTTGTTATTTTAATGTATTTTAGAAAAAAAATTGGAATTGATGTGAAATATTTAAATAATATTTAATAAATTTATTTCCTTTTTACAACCATTTAAAAATATTTATATGAAACATTATTTTGAAAAATGGTCACAGAGGCGGGGAATTCGGTTATCACCATATATGTCAATAAAAAATTATTTTTATATTTTTGTTAAAAAAATACCTTAAAAAGTGGAAAACTTCATTTTAAAACCATTTTAAATGTAAATGATTACTTAAATGTTAATTATTAAATAATTTGATAAAATAAAAGTATTTTTTAAATTTTTTTTAATAATATGGACATAGAAGGGAAATATAACCGATGAAAAGAAATAAAATCAGGTTTTAGTTTAAATATATATTTTATTGAGTCATACAGCTAAGAGAGGATAAGTTGGAAGATAAAATGTAAACTCCTTAAATATTTAGTGAATATGTAAATTAATATATCTTATAAAGAATAAATTATATGATTCCTTTTACAAGAGTAAAATCAATCCCAAATTACATTGAGATTATAAAATTGATTCTCATCTCTTTGGTAATGTGAAAATTGTATCCATTTGAAATAATAAAATTTAAATGAATCATTAAGCCAAATTAATAAATATATATTAATGTTATTTACATCAACGAGGTAGTATACACACTACATAAAAATTATTATGTGAATATTAACTAATATTTCTAAATATAATGGAGATTTTGACGATATTCTTTACCTCTTGATTATTTTTGGATGAAATCACTTTAAAAACATGTATAATTATTTGAATAAAGTTATTAATTTATACAAAAAACTAAATAAATTATATAATATCATATTTTAGACTTATATAACATCCTACCACCCATTCGTAAAAAAAATTATTATTTTTTGTGTTAATTGCCTTATTTTACCTTATGTGGTTTATCAGAAATATAATATTTATTTTGAATATGATATAGTTTAATCATATAAATAATTATATTAATGTTATAAATATCATATTTTCTCATTTGATAAATTTTTAAAACTATTCATGAATTTTTTACATGGAAAATTAATCACATCACTTCATGAATATGGTAGGTCCAATATAAAAACTTAATGAAATTTCATTCCATAAATGGGTGAAAGGGTAAGTAACTGTATGATTTATTAATTTTAACAAATTTATATCATGTAATATTTATTATATATATTCACTATTTACATAATCATGACTATCATGTGAGCAGATGATAGAAAACAATCCACAATGGCTCGTGAGGCGGTTGTCCGCCCTACAGATGACAAATCGAATGGTTTTTGATTCGATGAAGAAAGAGGAGGATAAGTATTATTACTGAAACATAATAACATCTTGGTATATATATTATACTCGTTTTCATGTATTTTACGTTTTAAGACATAATTGAAAGATGTAAAAAAATAAAAAGAAATAGCTTTGTTAAGACTATTGTATTCTATTAGGGAACCCTCCTTCGGATATATTTGTAAGAAAAATAGGATTGGTATTTTGGGATAAATTTAACCCTTATATATGTATAAGGATATTGTAGATGGGTTATTTTTGTTTTGGTTATTAAAATTGTCTGATAGGGTTGAAAATTTGAAGGAGGCGATGCTATTTTATAATTAAGGAGGAGTGGTATTTTTCCAAATACCAAAAACCATTCTATAATAAGATGTTAGTCCAACCCATATATCCCAAAATAATATCAAAAAATGTATTGGATAGATTTTATGGTCTATAATGAACATAAAAAAATATGAAGAACCAGGTTTTGAAAATTTTATTCCCTTATCCTTTGAGTATATTTACATTTACCAATTTAGTTGTCACCACAAAAGTAGTTTTCAACCATGGTAATCATGCCTTTAAGACTAAAATAAAATGATCCTTATTATATAATTTATTTCCAATGAATAAAATTATAATATTTAATTTTTCAAATAAATAGTACATGTCTGTGGAAAATTAATTTGATCACATGAACATGTAATGTACAAAACATCGATTTAACCTTAACAACATTAAATATTTTTTACTATTCCTATAAAACACTATAAAAACACAATTAATATTAAATTATTATATAATAATTTTTATTATGATTAAAAATATGGAATCCATTTTATGATATTTAATATATATATAAGAGGAATAAATTAATTTAAAAACAAACCCACAAATTGTGTCTAATATTGTGTTTTCAATAAATTCAATTTTCAAAGAAGATAAGATCTTCTATTAACTAAATGGATTATAATAATAAATAGATGGATTTTAATTAATATAGGTAGATATATTATATAATAATATCAATTAAATAATTACTCATTATATATTATTTGAATTAATTAATATGGACTGAGGTTATTCCTGAAAAAATAGTTTTCTGAAATATATTAGTTTTTTTAAAATATACCTTTTTACCACCTAATTGAATTATCTTTTATACTTTCATATTGATATGATTTTTATTTAATTTCCTATATTTTTTCAAATTATTATAAATAAATGAAAAAAATATTTAAATACTATTTTTTTAAAATTTTCATAAAACATAATTTCAATGGTAATGTTTCAAGCATTAGTTCTTATATTACATTGACCTAGTAAGTTCAAGATAGATATCAATCATATAAAAATGAATTGTTTTACCATGAAATATTAAAATGTTCATTATATATATATATATTTTAAAATATAATGGTCACCATCTATGATTGGGGTTAGGGAGTTATAATATCTAACAAAATATATACATTGGTTGATTTTGTTTCAAAATCTATAAATATGTATACCATAAAATATTAACACCACTAATTAAATTATTCCATTTTGAAATCTGAATATAATATTTAGATGAATGTATCAAATATACATCCCATGAAATGTATAATATTTGTAGAATTGGTAAAACTAATAATCAAATGAAAGATTTTATGATTACAAAATCAAATGACCAATATTTCATTATCTTTTTATGCTCATATAAATAAAAAATAACATATTAAACTACAATAGCACTGCATTTCTACATATCTAGTAAAATTAATTTCATATACTTCACTTGGGATAATATTATCATCAAATTCAATTCACAACAACTACTCCCCATGTGAAAGTCAATGTTTTTTAAAACGTGTAATCTGGCATCAAAAAACTTTTGATATCATTTACCATATAGAATAATAAGACTCTATACTTGGGGGATGAAAAATAATTCATAAAATAATTTTTACAATAATTGTTTTAATTTCGTAAAATAATTTTATTATTGATTATATTTTTATGTAAAAAACAAATACATACCTTGATAAATATTCCTCTTCCATTATTTTTTTCATTGGAATAGATGAATGTAACAAAATTCTATATACTTATATATTATTATAATGAAATGATTTTTTGATGTAAAAAATGTGTTTTTTAAATTTATTAAAATTATATAACTTATATTAACTCAAATTATTGAAAATTGAATAACTAAAAACAACTAATTTAAAATTGTTGAAGTGAAAAAAAATTGTTTCCTTATAATTGTATGATTCTAGAAAATCTGAAAAACTTTTGAACTAAAAAATGTGTAACTAATATAGATAAATATAAAAATTAATAAAAATATGGTAGAAATAATAAACATAAATATATTTAAATATTTACATTAAACATTTTTTTTACTTATATAATTTTACAAAAAAAAAATTATAAAGGATTTTCAACAAACAAATGTTTAATAGAAATATATGAATATAATGTTTAAAAAAATTACATCAATGATAAAAGTTATAGATTAGAAAATAAATGCTTAAAAAAATATTTTATAAATGTTTATGTTTATATAGAAATGGAATTGAAACATACCTAAATAATTATGAATTTAGATAAATCTTTTCGAATATTAATTCAATGAGATCGTTTCATATATCCTAGACATTGTCAACATTTAAATCATTATTACCAATAGCTGACTGTGTAATTGAAGAAAAAAATTCAAAAACTTCCATAACAGAATTGAAATCTTTATTACCTAAATAATTTTTTATATTGTAAAATTATAGAAAAATAATCATTTTACATGAAAGTAACATAATATATAGAATTTTAATTCATTTACCTGATTATTTTTATCTATATGAATCAAAATATTATCATATCAATTAGTGTAAGTCTGTAATAATTATTATTTACGCTACTATTACTGTCAACCTTGTTTCATTTAATCACTAGAACTAGAAATTTTGTATAATGAATATCTCATATATCCTAAACAAGTCCAAAATACATTGTTGATGTAAATATTGTGTATATATATTACACAGTTAAAAAATTCAGTTCTTTTGTGATGAGCATTACTCCGCTATTATGAATGTTACTATTATCATCATGATTTTTGTGTGTAAAAAGCGTAACCATTAATATCTAAACCAATGCATGTGATCACATTAGCAGTTTACCCCCATTCTAACTATTTGAATGAATCTAATGTAGATATATATGAGTTCAAACTCTTCTAAAATCATGGAACAAATATATATATATTTTATGTTTTCATTCATAAACAAATTTTCATTTCATTTTTAGATATTTTAGTTTTAATATAGTAATATTTAAAGATATATAATTGATTTGACCTAAATAAACGTAAAGATATAGACTATTAAATTGATATTTTTTCCCTAAATAAATGGGGGTTATATTATATTTTATAGTTATTATACACATAGTTCCCATATAGAAACATAAAAAAACATAATAGCTCATTAATGAAGACAATTATATTAGTAAAGGAATAATTCTAGTAAAAATAGAAATATTACAAGGGGATAAAAAATATAAATTAGAAAAACTACAATGGGATAATTTGGATCACCCTATTTTATAGAATCATCGCGCATAAGAATAATTCTTTTCAAAAGAATTTTATTTGTAAAATAAATAAAATTTTATAAAATTGATGAAGTGAAACAAGAGGGAAATGGAGGTGAATAATGAATGATGGAATGAATTAGTATTTATCAATGAAAATAAGATCATCAGAATAGTAATGTGATTGTTGGAATAGTAACACAATCATTGAGAATAGTAACCTGAATGTTGGAATAATAATTAGATCTAAAAATAATAAATTTTTATATTAACAATAATTAAAATGATTATTTTAATTAAATATAATTAATATATTACCCAAAAAATCTCATGACTAAAAATTCAATGAATGTAGATGAAATTTTTTATTAAACTATATTTTACAGTATTTCACTATAAATAATTATCATTATTTTAAAAATTAAAATAAAAAATATTTGAAAATTATTATGATAAAACTATTTTTTTTAAATTAGCATGTAAAAAATTTTTATGGGTAATATTTTACTAATTTATTGAAATACTCCAATTTGTAGTTGAATATTATAAATGTAGATTTTTTTGTAACTAGTGAACCATGAATTACATCATTCATGATGTAATATGAACCTAATCATTTTATAAATTTAAGCTCTAAAAAAATTTAATTACATAAATTAGTAACTAAAATAAAATAAATGCGTTTTCAAAACCTAAATGTTACTTTTCAATGTCTAAAGTCATTAGTATTCCTTAAAAATAATTTTCTCATTTTCCTATTTTAATTTTAATTAAACTAGGGTATTTGAATTATAGAGGATTTTATATTAAAAAACTGTTCTAATTTATTTATATATGATTCATTCTGTAAATAATATTACCATTATAAGGTTTTACATTCCTATAGTATTTTTTTAAATAATTTATTCTAAAAATACCCCACTCCCCTTATATAAATAACTCATCTCCATCCCCTTGTAAAATCACTCATCCCACACTTAACAATGTACAATATCAGTCCAAATACTCCTTATTATGCCACATATAATATATGGGTATAGTATAGAGTAATCCACCTCCAATATTCATTGGATTATATTGTCGTATATGGTAAGAAAAACTAAGATGAGGATATGTTTTCATAAACTCTTATTTACATTTTCCTCTTCCCTTCCTCTCTTTCTATATGTATATCAAAACCAAATATTATATGATGAATTAAAAAGTGGTTTAACATTATAATAATTATGTTAACCCAGTAAAAAATTCATGTTTTTTAAGTATTTATTTTTTATAAGTCTATTTCTCCTCTATTAGACATTGTTCTCGATAACAATCAACTAACCACAAATAATAATGTTTGAAACATCATTCATATCACAAAACATATGGGATATTATACTTTTATTTTAATATATAAATTTATAAATACATTTTATTGAATATTTTGTAATTAATTATTATAATCAATAAATAATTTTAAATGAATTGTGAAATTGAAGAAAAATCCGAAATTTTTAAGGAAAACATGACTTCAAAATAACTTCTATTTAACCAAGTTAATTATGAAAATAATTAAAATTGTTATAATTTATAAATTGGGTTAAAATTAAAGAAAATGACTTCTAGATCAATGTTTTAATAAATAAAATTTTATTATTCATGATGTGGAAATGTGATGAAAGAAAACGATAATTCGGGTTAGGGAATACTTGAACCAAACTCGTTTTTTTTGGGAAATCAAACTTTCTCATCCTTTTTAGTATGTATATTTCCCAAATATTCTATAAATATAATTTCTATATTCCAAAATTTTATTTTTTGGTGTATATATATTTTTTACCTTTCGAAAATAAATTTTAATCAAAATTAAAACATTTTTCAAGAAGAATTATTTTTTAAAACACAACATCAAATCATCTTGATATGTTTTTTAATTTCTCATGAATGATTATTTATGGCATATGTGTTTTAAATTATTTCTTTTTAAAAATAAACGATTATTCATGAATGTTTGATTTAATAAATAATTAGTAAACACATTCCTTTCCATGGTCTATTTTATGACTATGATTATTATATGTCTTATGTGGCATGCATGATTTTGAGAATTTAGGATGTGACAGATTTGATCAAAATTTTATATCCCTCCAATGCATTGGGTAATAATATTTCTCCCATGATACTATGTTCATTATATGTGAAAATTATGCTATATTTTTTCACAATGATGATGTTGTGATTTATTCACATATTTTTGTATGAAAATGATGATAGAATTATTCCCAACTATATGTTGTAGTTTACAACTATGATGTTATGTTTCATTTTTATCAATATTCCACATTTCATGACATTATCAAAAGTTTCACTCATTATTATGATTATGATACCATTATTATGAAATGATGATAATGATATATCTAAATCATTTTTATTGATTCATGTCCCTTATTCCTCCTATTACATGCATTTTTTCTCACACATTTATTTGATGTATATACTCTGGTAAAACATTTTATAAGGATACAATGAGAGATTTGGAAGTATAATAGAGAATAATTTAATTAATTTTATGTTTTCTTATGTACAATTGATGTGTTACCATAATTTACACATGATATTAAATCTTTTTATAAATATTGTTTCTTATTATTATGTTATTTATCTTAAAAATGAATTAATAATCATGTAAAGAAAAGTTAGTTCGCTATAACTGGTATCAAATCACAGTTTAATAAATTTTGGAATTCGTATTAGAAAACGCTATAGAGAAACCTCAAGTATATGTGTATTTATATGTAAACATACTGGAATATTTTTTTTGGAAAAATGATAACCAAAGGTATCCCGTAAGATATGATTTAGTGTTAATTTTTTCATAAGAAAAAGTTATTTATTAATATTTAATTATATTATATTTGATTCAAAACATTTATAATATATTGGGAACTAGTAGAAACTATGCCAACAACCCATGTAAGGAAAAAATAAATTATTTTCTAAATGACATTTCTAATTCCATGATAGGTGGATATGAAAACATTATGGAGATTCTTACCCAAATTTCTTTGGATATGAAGAATAACATGATCCATGTAGACTGTCTAACTTTATAATATAAGTAACAACTAAATACAGATTCCATTATGTGGAAATTAAGACCAACTTTTATTATATCCTCTAATCCCATTGTTTTGGATGAATTGGTTAACTTAATGGTGAATATATTTTTTGTGATCTACTGTTATGAGAAGGATAAGGTTACTCTAGCCATCAGTTATTTAGATAGAGAAGGAAAGAAAATGTGGGTATTGATAAGGAATACCAAGATAAATTTTAAAATGTATGTTATGGATTATAAATAATTTAATAAAATATTTTTTCATAATTATTTACCTAAAATAATTTGAACAAATATGTAGAGAATATTCATAGAGATGAATTAAAATTAAGGTAAATCTATCACAGATTATGATTAAAACATCAAAAATATTTCAAGATACACCTTAGGATTTATTCTCAACAATGATATGAAAATATATATAATATATAGTGATTTAAAATCAATCCTTCAAAAGGCTTTAGATATTCATGACATTTGGAGTTGTGAAGATGTAATTCAATGAACATTTAAAGTAGATATGGAGTGTGGAAAATGGTTCCATGGTTATAGAGATAATAAGATATGAATGGAGATTCAATATGGTTGGTGAAATTTAAAAGGAAGAAAGGGGATCCAACAACCCACATTTCAAAATATTGGACGATTCATGTTGGAAATTTCCTCAAAGGGAAGGGGAAATTCTTAAAGTGTGGGATAGAAGGCCAAAAGGCACAAGATTGTCAATGAGACATCAAGAAGCCAACCAACATGGCAGAGTAATGAAAGTAACTTCTCAATGAACCACCCATATTTCAACACTTCAATAGTATTTGGAAAAGGAGATATGCAATCCAGTGCACTGAATCATGGGTCATTGAGGTTGATGTATGTCAGAAACCACTAAGGCCAAAAGATTAAGATAATGACTATACCAACACCACGATTGGAATAGATTTGGAAAATGATGTTTTACAAGGAATATTTCTTATTCACTCATGAATATAAGATGTTTTATTTTATTAACATGATTTTCATTCCATTATATCCTAAAATATTTATAGAACTAGTTAATTGAACCCATGAAACCTTGAAATAGAGATATCTATAATCAAACATGATGGTGTGAACATTTCAACCTATATATTTCATTCTTATCATTTTAACATATTTTGGAAGATTCTTCAAGATAATATCTCAATCCTTCCATTTTTGTAATTTAGTGCTATTCTTGGGCACGTATTGTCTCTAATTTAGAGGGAACACAAAAACTTTTAGGAAAATAAAATCTCTTCTCATATTCTGAACTGTCCCATTCTCTGATAAGAATACATGAATTAACTATGTCTGATTTGTAAAATCCATATTTATTGTTCGAATTAATACCCTTTGGAGAAAAATAACATTTATAAATGTCCAAGTAAATGTAAACCATAAAAATTATATAAGTTCAATTATTTATGGAATACACTATTATATTTCCTAGATGGTTTTCTAGATTCACACCTTATTATGAGGTAGATATCAAAATATATCTTATACACAAATCCAATTCTATCTAAAAATACCCTTAGAGGATGGAACCCATCGAAATGGATATGTTAGATAAGTTTATAATATATTATTTTCACAAAGCATTTATATTCTATAGTGAATAACTTTGGGGTGCTAGGATTATATTTTCCTAGAAAAATGGATGGATTAATATGGTTGTGAATCGATTATTAGAAGCTCAAATAGATCAACATAAAGAAAAATTATCCGCTACTAAGGATTGATGTATTATTATATAAACTATAATAAGATGTGTAATTTAAAAGGTGTATTATTGTAATGGATATCATCAGTAGAATGTGAAGAAGCATGATATTCGGAAGATGACTTTTCATACATGTTTTGGGAACCGTTAGTTCATAGTGATTACCTTCATACTTAATAATTCCCATTTGATCCTAATGAATTTTATGAATATATTCATTAAAGAATACATCAACAAAATTTTTGTAGACTTCTTAAAAAACATCAGATTTACTATATGATAAAATTGAAACATGAAGATTATATAACGATTTTACTAGTGACATTATGAAAGGGGAAAATAGGAGATAATTTTATTAAGTGTTAATTTTTGACACAAAACTCCCACTCTTAAGGAATGTGATCAAAAGTGAATTAATTTACATGGTCCATTCAATGGTAAAAGAAATTTAGAATTAGACCATAGACATTAATGTCATATTAATATTTAGTTTTCTTGGCTTGGTATTGTAATAGCATTTTTTTTATAAATTTATCCTAGTTTTCTCACCAAATAACTAAGTCAACATGTATAGGGTTAAATTATGTATAGAATGAAGATTGTGAGGAATTATTTAAATAGATTGATAAAATGATAATCACTATGCCTATACTAACATGACTAATAAGTGGAAAGGGATGTATGATATATAATGATTTTTAAAAGAATGTATTGGTTTTTTTACTTATGAAAAATTAAAATGAGATATCCTATGACTCATGATAGGTAAATATCCATGAGTAAAACAATCCAATACATGATCTGGTGTGAGTAGTTATTATATTTTCTCTGACTATTTGGAAAAAATATCTCCTTGGTGAGATATATTACATATATAAAGATTACAAGTGTCTAAAGTATACATTCACAAGTAAATAGTTCAACCAGTATAAAGAAAATATGTTTGGGGAAATTATGCTCTATGACTACATTATTCACTACCATCTTAGTCAAGAGACATGGTAGATGGAGCTCTTAGTTGAAAAAAAACATGATACCTTATCAATGATGAAGATTGAGAGAGACCCAATCTTCATGTGTATGCCAAGGAATGATCTTGAAATCATTATGGTAGGTAAAAAATCCTAACCCACTAAAATGATTTCCCACCTATATATCCAAGATAAGATCGAGGTGTAATAAAGTAATAATTTTTAGCTTCAATATATGTTGAATGTATTAATTTAACATAAGCTATATGATTTTCATATCAATAATGATAGTGTTATTTGGTTTTTAGTTTTTTTTTTCTTCCGACATCCCCTAATATAAAGAAGGACATGTTTGATAATGCACAAAACTCATCATTATCAATCCTCCTAGAAGTACAAAGATATACAATGATATTCGAGAACACTATTGGTGGGAAAACAAGAAAAAAAATATGAGTATATCTCAAGATGTATGGTATGTAATCATGTTAAATAAGATTAATAGAAGTCCAAGTGGATGATTAAAGAATTAGTTATACCAAAATGGAAATGTAAGATCATCACCATAGACTGTTTTAGTGTTCTACTAGATTCATTCAATGGAAACAATGCGATCTGGGTTGTGGTGGATCAAATCATCAAGACTTCCCACTTCATCTCTATTTAGAATGATTTCATTCTTATAAAACATTCCATGATTTAAATAATGGATGTTGTAATCCTATATGGGGTACCAATTTTGATCATCATATACATGATCCAAGGTTTTCATATAAATTTTGATGAACACATCAACATGATTTGTCTTGAAGGGAATTTGTGCATGGACTATCACCCCAGAACTAATGACCAGTCTTAAATGACTATTCAAACACTCGATGACATACAAATATCCTTATCAATAGTATTTAAAGGATGATGGGATCAATATCTAGAATTATTTGAGTTCTCATATAACAAAACATTATACTCAGGTATTCAAATGAATCTATATGAATCTCTATATGGGAAGTGATTTCAACCTCATTATTATTTGTATGAAGTTGTTGAATAGAAGATTCTTGGACATTATCTTGTGAAATATATTATATAGGAGGTTCAATCCATCCAAAACATATAAAATATAATCAGAATTGGTAAATTAGCTATGTTTATAAACATTTAAGTAAATTGGATTCTGAATTTAGATATAATGTTTTCCTTCAAATAGCATTGTGGAAGATATTAATGCAGTTTGAATGCAAATAAGTGTTTATCCCCAGCTACATTGGACACATTAAGATATAGTATTGGACCGATAGCCTCTTAACCTGGAGTCCCACAAAATATGTCTCACGTTCATGATGTTTTCCATGTATTTCTCCTGATAATGTCTATACCTGGTCTCTCACATGTGCTAAATCATAAGGTGGGACTACTGGGGAGTGACTACTCATATTAGGAGTTGGAAATAAAGAACATGGATTGTATGTAAGCCATTCTACACAACATAAAAAATCACATTGCCAAAGTATTCTTGTTGAACAAAAAATATTAATAAGCCACTTGGGAACCATTTGAAATAATGAAACACAAGTACCCTCATATATTCTCAATGGTGAAGTATAGTTGGAATGAAAATGATTAAAATTTTAAATTGGGTAGAATATAATGAACATGGGGTTTTTAAATGATAATGGTTTCTAAAATAAAGGTGAGTTATATAATATAATATAATTATTATACACATAGATCATATAGAAAAAGAAAAACTTGTTAATTAATTGATTAAAACAATTATATTTTCCATGGAAAACCCCTTAGTATTCCAAATAACAGAAGACCAAAAATAATAAAAAATTGATAAACACCAATGGGATAATGTGGACCACCCCGATTAGATATAATCAACCTTCCCACAAACAACACTATGAATCAAAAAAATATATTATTAATCCAATTTACATTTTTGTAAATGGAAATATAGAACCTTGAGAAAAATTTGGTTAAGTAATTATGGAATGAGGTAGTATTTATAGGAGATAATATGAATGTTGGAACAATGTTTATCAACCATTATGGTGTAAAATCATCCCGAAAGCATGTTATGAGTGATTGATTATAGGTAAACAATTATATCTATAAAGTTTATCATGTTTTTTTTCTAATGGGATCTCCCAAGAGCTCCCACATTCATAAATGAGTTTAAATATTCCTTCCAATGGCAGGTGCTCCTTTGGGGGATTAGACCCAATGATACTTAGAAACTCACAATAGTTGAGAGGATGGGAGTATAGAAATAACACACCCCTCTATGGGGAATTATTAAATACATCAGTAATCTTTTATAGATTTAAGATATGTTTTGGAAATCATTTAGAAGCCCTGATAAGATACTAGTTACCTCTCTCTCAAAAACACGATTATGACTACATATTGATAGGAATAACTATGTGCATATCATGGGTTCTCTATTTTTTTAATTGTGATGCTTTAGATGATGGACATGCTCAGTAAATATAGAGTTTATTTCTATCTAGAGAGGTGATTCGTGTCATGGATTTGGGAATGATCATCTTTGAGGAATCCAACATATCATGGTAGAACAGAAATCAAAACCCATGTAGTTCATTTCAAATTCTAGGGTCATGTTACAGTATAGATCCATACAGTTTATTGTCATAAGGAGAGCATATAAATATAGGGATCATACCTTGATGAGGTTTCCCACTTGTCATTTTAAGATAAGAATCATAGTCTTCATAGTTCATTTATGTGTTGTGAAAGATATGAAAATAGAGGCCTTGGGTGGGGCTTATGAATATAATAATAACATATAATTATTCATTAAGAGTATGTACAATTGATTGAAGATTAAATATAATCATAATTACATCCCCATGATAATCACACATAAGGTCATCCTAATCATTTGATTGATACAATCATCGCATATGTCCAAGCCTGTGTGAGTCATGTTTGTTTTGAGAAACATGAGATAACGATAGATGAAACACATCAAATGAGATCATTTTTTCATGGGGATTACAAATAAATGATTCTCATATGGATTATTCATTATAATATTCATGGAGGATGTAGTGTAGAGCTCGATTATTATGAAGGTTTCCTATGATTCAAGATTATAACAAGAATCAGAGTAATCATTGTTTGTTTTTCGATGACCCACTAATGGGTTTGGGGTACTAGAGTTCATAATAGGTTCATCAACCTAAAATAATTTAAACACCCCATGATTTCATAGAACATTATATATTTAATGTAAGTAAATTGCTTATACTGCACACAACACCTACTTGTCTTGTGTTATACACAAGATTGAGTTTCTACAAAACAACACATTAGTATTACAATTATTTAAATGATATATTTATTTATCAAATTAAATATTATCATATAAATAGTTAAAAATAAATTTTTATTGTTATTTCTAATTTTTTCACCTAAATAAATAAATTATAATGAAATGTATATGTTTTGTTAAAATTGTTATATATTAAGAAAAACTATTTTTTTAAAATAACAAATTTTTATTGTCTTTTGGGAATAAAAATAAAATTAATATTAGAAACTCCTAAAAATTTAATTTTGTAAAATAGACTTCATTTTTGGATTTGGAATATCAAAATTAATGAAGCGTGAATTTTTGGTATTTTTCAAAAAACTTTTAGTTTTTGATGAATAGTGAAAAATACTACATAGTACATAAAAACCAGTGATTTATTTAAATAATTATTATTTTTATTTAAATTTATATTAAAGTTAAAATGGATACATAATACCTATATTAAATAAATGTAACACATTGGAGTTATTTTATAAAAATATTAGATATATAAAATGATTTTGAACTTTTTAATGCCTTTTGGTCAGCTTTTATTCACATTTCCAAATTTGCATAAAATGTAATTTTAATAATTATATGAATTGAATTAAAAAAATCCAAGATACATGGTTGAAATCAGTATGTATAATGTTGTTCAATATTATTCAAATAATTTTTGGTGAATAGTACCTTTTGAATTTTATTTACAACAGTTAAAAGTGAATAGGGTAATTAAAGGAAAAAATGATTTTATAATTTCCCAAACAGATGACCTAATTATGTTGGATAAGTTTTTTTAGACCAAAATAATCGGTTGGAATAAAATATGATCCTCTTTTATCCACTTGGATTAGATTAGGACATTTATTATTATTTTATTTAAAAAAGAGTAAAAATTGTAAAATTCAAATTGTCATAAATAAAACATTTTTAATGAAGGGTTATACATATGATAAATTCGACTATAAATATTAATTAGACAGATATAATAGTTTCATAAATAATCATATTTTAGTTATAATTTTTATACATTATATAATTAAATTTATTTATAACACAACGATGATGTAGTAATTACCTTATTAATGAATGATTAAAAACATTGATATTATAAATATCCAAATAAAAGTAAATTGAAACTTTTAATGCATTACGCTAATTTTTTAGGTTAATATGACATGTTAAAATTGATTTAATTTATTATTTTCTATATAATAATTTTTTTTGACTTTCACAAAAACCAAATTATAAATAGTGTCAAAATTGACATAAATGAGTTTTTAAAAGAAATATTGTATTATTAAATTATATAATATTCATAAATATATAAGGATCATCAAAAGGACATATTTAATGATATATATGTCATTAATGAACCACATGGTGTTCCCTTGGAATTTTTTAATATGTTTATTAACCAAGTAATATAAAAATACAAGAAGAAATTGTAAAAGCTTAACTATTTAACTAAGAGTTAAATCTAAAAGATAAGGTTAATATGGTGACCTAAACAAGTCTAAAACATATTTTTTTATATTATTTCGAAACATACCAACCTTATACTCGAAATAAATAAATTTTTATGCATTATGAAACAAAACTAATTTTATAATAAAATAATATTTCAATCATTTCCTAAAGTGACCCCCACGTCTCTAATAAATGGGTACTTCCAATTCTCTCAAAATCACACCTCCAAAGCCATTTACATCAGACAAACCATGCTAAAATATCTTCCCAAAAACCGTAAATTCAACCAAGAGGCCTTAAGTTGATCGGAAATCTGACCTATGGAACGATTTTGATCAAATATAAAGGAAGTACCTGAAGAAGATGTAATGATTTAATCACCTATTTCAAAGTTCTTATCATCTTCCACTTCTTCATTCATTTTTTTCCATACCAAAATAATAAATCCCCTAAATTCCACATACTGTGATGTTATTATAAATATGGAACAACCATATTCATTATTCAATCCATCCTATGAATGACAAAGTCACTATAGGTGCATATGTATGGCTTACCGCTTCCACGTAGTGGTGTTGTTTGTTATTCAACACTTCATTATTTGGATGGGTCTAATAATGCGTATAGTTGATATAAATAATAAATATAACATTTTAATGATGATTTATGTATGATATACCATCCAATTACACAAGATTTTACCATCAATAGAATTGTATTGTTGCTTGTGCGTACATACAAATTACCATCTCCAAGAGCACGATGAGATTAATTCTCCATCGAAAATATTCAAGAAAAATTTTCATTTTATGAATAAAAATAGTTTTTATGAACATAATATAGCTCTGGATATGAATAAAATACCTCATATCCATAACAAAAATGACATACATAGATAAACATATACATGAAAACAATCAGTTAACACCTAATACAATGATAATACTGAAATATTATTAACAAAACAATATTAAATGATCATATATGATGTCTTATTTATTTATATGGTACTTGAATAATTTAATAAATATTATTCAACTATTATACTGGAGGTTAACGTACCATTGACCAAGGAAAAATACAATGTAAGGGTTAATTCTACAATCTTTTTACTATCCGATGTTGTGTTTATGAAAGTATTTACATGGACCACTTTATCATCAAAATCCTTGTTTCTTAAATACTGTATTTCATTACATTTTTTCAATTTCCTTGAAAATTGTTTAATGTCATTTATACCCTTGATTTACTTTTTATAAAATGTTTTGGAAGGAATCATTCCTTCATTTTCCAAACAAGTTACATTATGACATCTTTGACAAATTAAGGTAAGAATTATTTTAACTTATATATAGGGTGAAACAATTTTCCACAGTTATAACACATTTGAAGAATTTGTTGAAATATTATAAGAATATTTTCAAGATAAATGTTATCTATTATAAATATGTGGCTGTTATATGATTTCAAAAAATTAAGGGTTGTTTCTCTCAAATAGTTTTGAATTCATCTATGTTAACATTCTTTTATGGATTTTACACTTGTGTGATATTAATTTGTTATGATACAATATTCTATATATTATTGAAGGTTTTGTGATATTTTTGACTTTGGATATGTTATTTTTATACCATTCATGGTTTATGGTAAAAGTATTTACATTTCATATGCAAGTTTTAATACAAATTTTTTTTTTATATATCAACCCTATCATATGATGAATGCATTCGACTTGGCTAGTGATGGGTGGAGCCCACTATAGGTCCTTGATGCATTTGTAGGTCTCATGAGACAAACTAGTGGCTTGGCACAAGGCCTTGACATAATATTATTTTTAGTCTTGGCACGAGGCCTAGACTATGTGGCAATGAAGTATGGAATTATTCTTTCCATAATTATGAAATTACCCATTGATATTACATGTGATTATTCTAATTGTAGAATATCCACGTGAATAAGTTAATGGAATTATTTGATCAATATTTTCCAAATTATGCTAATGATTAATTTTAAAAGGCTTTTGTTTTAGCCTTATACATTTCCTTCAATGTTTATACTTATTTTTGAATGTTTCAACTATATTATTATCCTAACTGAGCATCTGATCTCACCCCTTTATAATGTTTAATTGTTCCGAGGATGTGAAAAGATATGTTATGATTGACCTATATGGATATGCTATGGTATATGAGTGTTTTAAAAAAATGATGTTTTTTATTTTATAATTTAATGTAAAACTTATATATGTATCTAGTACTTCGAAGACTAGTAAACTAATCGGTCTATCGAGACATGATCTCTTGAGATCATGCAATTGTTATGTAATAATACACAGACTCTGGATAACTAGGGTCGGGGAATTATAGTCGGTATCATAATAATTTTAGTAAAAATCTTGGAAGTTAGAATAAAAAAAACTATGATTAGATAACATTACCATAAGATATAATTTTAGGATTAGAATAGAAGAACTTTCAAGAATTTTGCTAATATAGCAATTTTGTGAGTTTTCCAAGCAATGCATCCCTGTCTAGATACAAGAATGTAGAGGAGGATCTGGAACAGATGTACCTAGGCCAGAAAAATTTGACAGGGAGTTTTAGTCATGACCTGGGGTATCATAGTAAACGAAAATGGTCCTTGATTAACTCTTAGTTATGACCCTCCCTGAGGATATTCATTTGATAAATCTCATTTTCATTGAAACCCATTATGAAATATTTATGTGTAAATAAATCCCCAATGAAAACATTAATTATGGTTTTGTAAAATATGAATAAGTTGTTCAATTTATGTTAATTATTTTTCTAGTTTGGTATTACTCATTACGATTCATATACAAACCTAGCATATGACATTGTTTAGAAATGGTGCCCAGTAGAAGGAATGAGAACTCCATCAATATTCATGATCCAAATAGTATGATGGATTACATCTTTCATGGTATTATGCCACGACATATAAGGTATATAGTCTCTGACATATTTTCATCATATGAATAAATAATATCATTTGTTAATAAGAAAAGAAAAAAATTCACTAAGTTCAACGGATTTGAAGGGAAGCCAGAGAAGAAAAGGATAGTAGAGAGAAAGATAAGTAAATGGAATAAGGGAAAGAAGGATTTTACCATATGTGATAACTTTGGAAAATATCACCTTGGTAAATGCATGAAGGTAATGGGGGGTATATGTGTTGGGAAAAAGGACACCATGTACTCTATTGTATGGGTACGAAAAATGTTTCAAATGTACAATGCTTCATATGAAAGGAGTTTGGACACTATGAAAATAAATTTCCCCATAATTATATTATACCCCAAATTATGAAATTGGATTATAAACAAGTTATGATAATACTGCATATAAATTGGAATAATTAGTTTTCTTATATTTATTTCATTTAATTAGGTCATTTGAGTGTTTTATCAACAATGTATTGGTTATATTTAATATGGAAATAAATAAGGATTGTACTACCATAAAATATCTTTTGGAATTTTTGTAACATCCTGACCCCAGTTACGCAGAGCCGGTGTATTATTACATAAAATTGGCATGATCACAAAAGATCAATTCTCGAAAGACCGATTAGTTTAGTAGCCTTGGAAACACTAGATATATTCATAAGTCTTACATTACATCATAAAAATGATAACTAAAACAACAAATTTTCTTCATATTCTACACTCATATCCCCGCATACTATCCCTGCAGGTCATTCATAAATTACTTCTTCACATCTTGGAAAAAATAAAACATTGAAAGGGGTGAGCTCAAATCCCAGTAAGGATAACAATATAGTGGAAACTTTCATAAATAAAAATAAACATTTAAGGAAATGTATAACTAAAACAAAATAATTTTAAACTATAACTTCAACATATTATGGAAAAAACAAAATAAAATAATGTCATTTACTTATTCTCATGGATATTCTACTTATCAAATAATCACATTCAATATCAATAACCACTTTCATAATGATGGAATTCATAATGCCAGAATATCATAACCACATAGCCAAGGCCTCGTGCTAAGACTACAAATAAGATTTTTCCAAGGCCTTGTGCCAAAACAATAGTTTGTCTCATGAGACCTACTGATGCATCGAGGAGCTATAGCAGGCTCCACCCGTCACATATTAAGTCTAATTCCTTCCCATATGAAAAGGTTTAAACATAACATAAACATTCGTATTAAAACTAGCATACAAAATGTAAATAAATTATCCATAAACCATGAATGGTATAAAAATAACACATACACAGTCAAACATATCACAAAACCTTCAATATAATATAAAAGTTTTGTATCATAATAAATCAACTTCAAATAAGCGTAAAATCCAACAAAGGATGTTGACATAGATGCAATCAAAACTAATCGAGAAAAATATAACTTTTTGTTGAAATCATTTAAAAGTCACATAATTATGAAATAAAACATTTAATTTGAAAATATTCTTATAAGATTTTAATGGAATCTTTGAATATTTTATAACGACAGAAAATAGCCGCACCCGCCGTATAAGTTAAAAAAACATATTTATCTTAATTTTGTCGAAAAGGATAAAAAGGACCTTGTTTGGAAAATGACGGAAAGATTCCTTTATAAACTTCTTATAAAAAGTCAAACAAGGTTATAAATGACATTAACTCATATTCTGTAAAATAGTAATAATGTTTTGAAAGACATTTTTAAGAAACATGGATGTGGATGATAAAAAATCCCAGTAGATTATTACGTATAAACAACCTCGGATAATGAAGAGATTGTGAAATATACCCTTACCTTGTAATTTTCCTTGGTTGAGGGTAGGTTAAACTCCTGTGTAATGGTGAAATAATTGTTATTATATTATACAAGAATCATATACATTAATATGATACTATATATGATCTTTTCAAATTGATTTGTTAATAATATCTTAGTATTATCGTTGTTTCGGGTGTTAACATTCTCATTTTCTTTTATATGTTTTGTTACGTAAGATGTGTTTTTCATGGATAGGTTGTATCTTAATCATATCCAGAATTATATAAAGTATTTAGATACTATTATTAATCATCAAATGAGAATTATACTTAAACGGATACGATGGAGAATGAATCTCATCGCGTTCGTGGAGATGGTAGTCTATACGTACGCACGAGCGACAATATCATTCTATTGATATTAAAATAATATATAATTGGATGGTATATCATATATAAAGAATCATTATCATGTTATAATTATTATTTACATGAATTACACATCATTATTATACCCATTAAAATAATAATTTATTGAATTACAATTACACCACGACGTGGAGACAATAAGCAGTATGTAAGCACGTATGGTGACATGTTATTCAATGGATGGATAGAATACTAAAATATGTTTGTAAAATGTTTATAAAAACATAAAATTATATATAATATACTGGATTTATTACTTTAGAATAGTAATAACAAAGAAAGAAGAAGTTGGAGAAGAAATGTATTTGAAAAAGGGTGGAGAAAACATTATCTCTTCTTTGGGTTCTTCCTTTGGATTTGATCAAAAGGGATCCTTAAGTTGGATTTATGACTAATAGAAGGCCTCTAAGATGAAGTGAGGGAAGTTGAGAGAGTATTTGGGCATAGGTTGGCCAATCCAAAAGGCTTTTATGGTGTGAGTTAATGAGAAGGTAGAGGGCCCTTTTATAAGAGGGGTGAGGGGCACCTTTGGAAAAGCTAGAAATATTATTTTATAATAAATGAATATTCGGTTTCTAATGGATCAAAACTATATTATTTAAATTTTAAGGTAGGGATGGGTCTAAAACCACTCAACCAATATAATTTAAATAGGTTTGGGTTACTATATTATCCTTATATTTATGTATTAACTCTTAGTTAATTAGTTTCACTTTTACAATGTCTCTTTGTATTTTTATATTATATGGTTAATAAACTTACTATATACTTCTAAGAGACCCCCAAGTGGTCCATTAATGATACACCTATCATGATATATGTCTCTTGACCGATCCTTATATTTTTAGGAATTTAATATCAATTAATAATATAATATTTGTTTTAAAAACTCTTTTATGTCAATTTTGACACTATTCAATTATTGATTTTTGTGAAAATCATAACAAATTTATTTTTACTTAAAACAAAGGTACTTAAGTCAATCCTAAAATGTCATATTATCCTATAAAATTAGTTTAATTCATAAAAAGTCTCAAATTATATTTATTTGGGTATTTATAATATCACTTATTCTAATTTTTCATTAATTAGGTAATTACTGCATCATCATTGTGTCATAAATTAATTAAATTATTTAATTTCTCAAAATTATAAATAAAATATCATTATATAGGAAATAATATTAGCTTTATAATGAATATTTAAAATATAATTTAAATTATTTAAAACCAAATATTAAAAATGTTTTAGTAAATAAACTTTGATTTCAAATCTTTTAACTCTTCTATGAAATAAATAATAATGAATGTCTTAATCTAATCCAAGTGGACCTAAATGATAATATTTTAATACTAAGGTTGTTATTTGTCAAGAAATAGTTGTACAATAGAATTAGGACATGTGTTAGGGTAATATTAATATCATTTTTACCATTAAGTACACTATTTAATTTTAACCGTGGTAAATAAAAGTAAAAAGTTACTATTCACCCAAAATTATTTTCATCTCATTGAACCACATTTTACTCCTTGATATTAACCTTGTCTCTTAGATTTTTTAAATTTCAATCACAGAAGCGGTAAAATTATGTTTTATGAAAAATTCAGTTTTTTAACTACCACTTAGTGGTTTCACTATTCACCAAAAATTGAAGTTTTTCAGAACAATGACAAAATTTATCCCTAAGCTATATTTGATATTCCGACTTCAAAAATGATTCCTATTTTAAAAAATTCCAAACATATAAGTTGCATTAATTAATTTTATAATTAATTCCCATTGTTACAACAAATATCGTGTTTTTAAGAAACAATATATATCAAAAGATTGTCAATTGTTTATGTCCAATTTCAAAGTGAAATTAATTATAATGAGCACCATTGGATAAAATGGTAAAAATATATTCAAATTTTACATTAAAACCACTATATAATATAATTTATCACTATAAATTATTTTGATTAATAAGTTGTTTTTAAGTATTTTTCACTACTCATAAAAATTGGAAGTTCTCAGAAAAATACCCAAAATTCAAATTAGGATAATTTCTATATTCTCAATCCAAAAATGAAGTCCATTTTGAAATATAAAATATATATAATTTCAATATGTAGGTATTTCTATTCATAACAGCTAGTTTGATTGGTTGTGGTGTGTAAGAACTCGATGTTGCGTACAACACACGCTATCACATTATTCAAAGAGAAGCGTACCGTAGAAGCTTGGGGTGTTACATTATCCCCTCCTTCAAATAATTTCATCCTAGAAATTTATAGAATACTACTGCATGAAAAGTATCGGTTGGTTCTTCATCATAAGTTCCTCGGGATCCCTTGTTGCCACATCCATCTTATGGCTTCTCGACAATACTTTTACCAGACGAGTCGTCCGGTTTCTTAGTACTTGTTCTCTCGTATCAAGAATCCTGACAGTTTCATCACAATAAGACAGATCAGGTTCTAGTTTTAATTCCTCATAGGTGAGTACATGTGTTGGGTCAGGCATGTATTTCCTCAATAGAGATACGTGGAACACATCGTGAACTTTGGAGAGACTTGGCGGCATTTCCAATCAGTAAGCTACAACCCCAATTCGTTCAAGAATTTCGAAAGGTCTGATGTAAAAGGGAATCAATTTACCTTTCTTAACAAAATGTATGACTCACTTCCATGGAGATACCTTTAGGAAAACATAATCACTGACTTGAAATTTCAAATCCTTCCTTCGATTATCGGCGTAGCTCTTCTTCCTAATTTGAGCTGATTTGATGTGATTTTGGATTACCTTCACCTTTACCATAGTTTCCTCCACCAGTTCTAGACCTACAAGTTTTCTTTCACCCACGTCATCCCAAAAGGTTGGTGTGCGACATCTTTTTCCGTATAATGCTTCATATGGTGCCATCTGAATACTCGAATGGAATCTATTATTATAAGAAAATTCTACCAAAGGTAAATTTTGATCCCACATACCCTGAAAGTCAAGTGAGAAAGATTGCAACATGTATTATAAGGTTTGAATAGTCCGTTCTGATTGTCTGTTTGTCTGAGGGTGGTAGGAAGTGCTCAAATGAAGTTTAGTATGCAAGGATTTCTAAAGAATGTTCCAGAATCATAAATTAAAACAGGGATCACGATCAGAAACAATTGATATGGGTACTCCATTAAGTCTCACAACTTCATTAATATATAGTCTTGCCAGACGTTCCAGTGGTATATCTTCTCTTATAGCATGAAAATGTGCTGACTTGGTAAGATGATCAATATTAACCCATATTGCATCATTCCTTCTAGGAGTCTTTGGTAGTACCATGACAAAGTCCATTGTAATATTGTCCCATTTCCACTCAGGTATAGGAAGAGGTTGAAATACTCTACCAGGTTGTTGCCTTCCAGCTTTCACTTGTTGACATACCATACATCTTGACACAAAAATGGAAATCTCCCTCTTCTTGTTGTCCCACCAGAAATGTTCTTTCAAATCTCTATACATTTTGGTGCTCCCCGTGTGTATAGAGAAATTTTAACTATGAGCATCATCCAGAAATTCCCTTTTTAGATCAGGTATATCGGGAATACAAAGTCTCTTCCCGAATTTCAAAATTTCTTCTTCATACACAAAGTCTCTCAATCTCCCATCATTCACACCATTAATCTTCTTTTAAAATTATTCATCATAAGTATGAGAAATCTTAATCCTTTCTATTAAAGATGGATTGGAATCCATTTGAAAAAGAATTGATGTTTCACCTTCCCTGGTTATTCCCATGGCCATCTTTACTAGATCCATGAAAATTGGATCCCTTTCAATTATCATATTGTTCAAAACTCCATGATCTTTTCTGCTCAAAGCATCCACCACCTTGTTTTCATTCTCTGGTTGGTTGTGTATCGTACAATCATAATCCTTGAGTAATTCAAGCCATCTCCTTTGCCTCATGTTGAGTTCTTTTTGTGAGAAAATATACTTCAAACTCTTGTGATCAGTATAAATCTCACATTTTTCACCATAGAGGTAGTTCCTCCATATCTTCAAAGAAACGTTCCGAGCTGCTATCTCGAGATCATGAGTAGGATATTTTTGTTCATGAGTTTTCAACTGTCGTGATGCATAGGCAATAACCCTATCATTCTGCATAAGGACACAACCACGTCCTTTCTTGGATGCATCACTATAAATAACAAACCCATCATTCCCTGATGAAAGAGTCAATATTGGAGCATTGACTAATCATATATTTAGTTCTTTGAAACATTCTTCACACTCTTTTTTCAAAACAAATTTAACCCCTTTACGTGTGAGCTTCGTTAATGGGTTAGCCAATCGGGCAAAATTCTGGACGAAACGTCGATAATAACCTGTTAAACAGATAAAACTATGTACCTCAGTTATACTCATAGGTACTGGCCATTCTTGGATTTCCATGGTCTTAGAAGGATCAAAATAGATTCCATCATTAGAGACAATATGGCCAAGAAAAGAAATCTCTTGAAGACAGAATTCATACTTGCTAAACTTCCCATAAAATTCATGTCTTCTTAGAGTCTTCATGATAATGTGCTAGTGATTTTCATGATCATCGTAGCTTTTGTAATATACCAACATATCATCAATAAATACCACCACAAATTCATCAAGATACTCCTTGAATACTATATTCATCAGATCCATGAATACCGAGGGTGCATTAGTCAATCCAAAAGGCATTACTGTAAACTTGTAATGCCTGTACCTGGTTCAAAATGATGTCTTTGGAATGCCTTCCTTCTTCACACACAACTGATGGTATCCGGATCGAAGTTCAATCTTTGAAAATTATTGAGCTCCATGCAGTTGGTCAAATAAATCATCAATGCGAGGTAGGGGATACTTGTTCTTTGTTGTTATAGCATTGATCTCCCTGTAGTCGATACATAACCTCATAGATCCTTCTTTCTTTTTAACAAAAAGAACATGGGCTCCCCATGGAGAAACCCTAGAGTGAATAAATCCTTTATTACTCAATAACTCTAGTTGTTTCTTTAGTTTGACTAATTCTACAGACGCCATTCTAAAAGGGGTCTTTGATATAGGACTTGATCCAGGAATTAAATCAATGGAAAACTCAACTTCTCGTTCTGGAGGATGTCCAGGTAAATCTTCCAGAGATACGTCTACATATTCTTTCACAACAGGTACATCCTCAATTTGAACATTCCTTTCCTCACCCACAGTCATTTCTTTGTCTTCCTCCCCAATAATTTAATTTAGTTTATCTACTGGGGGTGGATCTAGAAAAGAATTTGGTGGTGATGATTCTGCTTTAAAGATAAGGTGTTCCTTATCATAATCATCTAAAATTGTAACCCCCTTCTTCTTACTATAAATCTTCGTAACATAGTCCGAAAGACAATCCATACCGAGGATTATATCAAACTCAATCATATGTATGACGATGAGAGCAACAGATAAAGAACATTTATGCGCTCTAGTGGGGATAGATTCACAAAACTTTGTTTCAATGATACTTCCTTTTGATGTTTTAACTGACAACTCCCTTGTTAAATCAAAATGGAAATATCTAATTTTCTTAGAAAACTGGGAAGATATGAAACAATGCGATGATCCAAAATCAAATAATGCATTTCCTAAACGTGAAGAAACCATTAAATTACCATTCACCACGTCTTTCAGAGCTTCTACCTCAACAGTAGTGATAACATAAGCTTGGCCTTGATCCCTTGGCCTTTTCTGAGGTAAGTTCCCCTGACGCATAGAACATTCATTTACATAATGTCCCATCTACCTACAATTATAGCACTGAACATTGGTAGTTTCCTTCTTCCATTTGCAATAATGAGCTTGGTGGCCTTTTTCACCACACTTGTAACATACTCATGTTCCCATAATTCAAGTATCAGGGTGTTTCTTCCCACATTTAACATAGGATGGATATTCAACCTTTCCCTTCTTCCCCTTATTTCCATTCCCAGATTGATCAGTAGATCTCTTCTTCTATTTATTTGTTTTAAAGTCATAAGACTTAGAGAATTCCTTTTCTGTCTTGATATCACATGAGACAATGTCTTCGAACGATGAGAAGGATTGTGAGACTAATGCTCGATGGAGAAATGTTTTTAACCCATCAAAGAAACGATCAATATTACATCTTGGGTTACGTATATAATCTCCAGCATACCTTGCTAACCTTGTAAAGTTAGCCTCATACATTGCGACATTCTCATCATACTTTTGTCTCAGACTCAGAAATTGTCCTTCCATATCTGCTCAATGGTCATGAGGAATATATTTTTTCTAAAAATAGATCCTTGAACACCCTCCATTCCATATTTGATACTTCATCATCTTCCTTCTTGTTTCGAATCAATGACCACCATTGATCAACATCTCAAGTGAGGCGGTAAACTGCCATGATAACTTTTTCCCTTTCACTACTCCCCAAAGCCTAAAATATTTTCTCTAGGGAATTTATCGATTTCTCAGCTACTAAGGGATTTATAATCCCATTGAACATTTTTGTTTGTTGCCTCATAAAGCGATCTAACATTGATCCTCCACACCGCGGATCAGGTTGCTCCATAAAGTAAGGTTATTATTCATAACCTAAGTGAGTTGTCCCAGTATGGTGATTAGCTGATCGGAACTAGTTGCATCACCAGCTACACGATAATTATCTTGAGTAGGAGGGAAATACCTACATAGAGTGTGTGAATTGATACGGTTTCAATTTCTTCTACTAGTAACCATTTCTAAACAATGGCATAAACTAGATCAGTTTATGAATCAAAATACATATTCCCATACTTATAAAACATTTAACATAATTTTTACTATTTATGGATATAATCCATAATCATAAAAAATGTTTTTTTGAGGAATTATATACTCATAAACCCATCATAATGATTTGTATAGAAAATGAGAGTTTTCTTAATCATATCCCCCGGATGTGTCGTAACCAAGAGTGCAGCAAGGCCTGTTTTCGTGCACCAGTTCCTATTCGAGTCTAGCTCAAAGTGGTGTTTTCAGGTTTTACCCCTAGGTATATCTGTTTTAGAGCCGCCTCTACCTGATGGTATCCAGACATGGATGTATTTCATGGAAAATTCACAAAATCTATACAATACCAAATTTCTAGGAAGTTCTTCTATACTAATCCTCAAAGTCCATCTTAAATCCATGTGCTCTAATCAGAGTTTATCTAAATCTAGCTTCCAAGGCTTGTACTAAACTTCTTCTGAAACCAATTGTAACACCCCGACCCCAGTTACCCAGAGTCGGTGCATTATTAAATAACTTTGGCATGATCACAAATGATCATGTCTCGAAAGACCGATTAGTTTAGTAGCCTTGGAAACACTAGATATATTCATAAGTCTTACATTACATCATAAAAATGAAATCTACAACAACAACTTTTCTTCATAGTCCACACTCATATCCCCACATACTATCCCTGTAGGTCATTCATAAATTATTTCTTCACATCCTGGGAAAAATAAAACATTGAAAGGGGTGAGATCAAATGCCCAGTAAGGAAAACAATATAGTGAAAAATTTCATAAATAAAAATAAACATTTAAGGAAATGTATAACTAAAACAAAAAATTTTATACTTGAACTTCAACATAGTATGGAAAAAATAAAATGAAATAATTCTATATACTTATTCACATGGATATTCTTCTAATCGAATAATCACATGGAATATCAATAACCACTTTCATAATGATGGAATGCATAATGCTAGACTATCATAACCACATAGCCAAGGCCTCATGCCAAGACTAAAAATAAGATTTTTCCAAGGCCTTGTGCCAAGACACTAGTTTGTCTCATTATACCTACTGATGAATCTAGGAGCTATAGCGGGCTCCACCTGTCACATATTAAGTCCAATTCATTCCCATATGAAAATGTTTAAACATAACATAAACATTCATATTAAAACTAGCATACGAAATCTAAATACATTATCCATAAACCATGAATGGTATAAAAATTACACATCCACAGTCAAACATATCAAAAAACCTTCAATACAATAAAAAAGTTTTGTATCATAATAAATCAACTTCATATAAGCGTAAAATCCATCAAAAGATGTTGACATAGATGAAATCAAAACTAATCGAGAGAAATATATATATTTTTTTTGAAATCATTAAAATGTCACATATTTTTTAAATAAAACATTTACTTTGAAAATATTCTTATAATATTGTAAAGGAATCTTTGAAGATTTTATAACAGTGTAAAATAGCTGCACCTACCGTATATGTTAAAAAACATTCTTACCATAATCCTGACCAAAAGGTTAAAAATGTCCTTGTTTGGAAAACGACGAAAAGATTCCTTTATAAACTTCTTATAAAAAGTCAAACAAGGGTACAAATGACTTTAACCAATATTCAGTAAAATAGTAAGAATGTTTTGAAATACATTTTTAAGAAACATGGATGTGGATGATAAAGAGATCTCAGTAGATTATTACGTATAAAGAACCTTGGATAATGAAGAGATTGCGAAATAAACTCTTACCTTGTACATTTCCTTGGTTGAGGGTAGATTATCCTCCTGTATAATGGTGAAATAATTGTTATTAAATTATAAAATAATCAAATAAATTAATATGATACCATATATGATCTGTTAACATTGATTTGTTAATAATATCTTATTATTATCGTTGTTTTAGGTGTTAACTTAATCGTTTTCTTTTATATGTTTTGTTAGGTATGCTGTGTTTGTCATGGATAGGTTGTATCATAATCATATCCAAAATGATATCACTTCCTTATATACTATTATTAATCATGAAATGAGAATTATACTTGAATGGATACGATGGAGAATGAATCTCATCGCATTCATGGAGACGGTAGTCTATACGTACGCACGAGCGATAATATCATTATTTTGATATTAAAATAATATATAATTTGATGGTATAAAATATATACAGAATCGTTATCATGTTATATTTATTATTTACATGAATTACACATCATTATTATACACATCCAAATAATAATTTATTGAATAACAATTACACCACGACGTGGAGATGGTAAGCCGTATGTACACACATATGATGACATGTTATTCCAAGGATGGGTAGAATACTGAAATATGGTTGTAAAATGTTTATAATAACATCAAAGTATATATAATATACTGGAGTTAATATTTTAGAATGGTAATAACAATGAATGATGAAGTTGAAGAAAAAATGAATTCGAAAAAGGGTGGTGAAAACATTACCTCTTCTTCGGGTTCTTCCTTTTGATTTGATCAAGAGGTATCCTTAAGTTGGATTTATGACTAAAGGAAGGCATCTAGGATGAATTTAGGGAAGTTGATAGAGTATTTGGGCAGAGGTTGGCTGAGCCAAAAGGCTTTGAAGGTGTGAGTTAATGAGAAGGGAGAGTGCCCTTTTATAAGAGGGGTGAGGGGCACCTTTGGAAAAGCTAGAAATATTATTTTATAATAAATTCATATTCGGGTTCTAATGGATCCAAAGTGTATTATTTAAATTAGAAGGTGGTTATGGGTCTAAAACCACTAATCCAATATAATTTAGACAGGTTTGGGTTACTATATTAACTTTATCTTTAAGTATTATGTCTTAGTTAATTAGTTTTACTTTTTCAATGTCTGTTTGTATTTTTATATTATATGATTAATAAACATACTATATACATTCAAGAGACCCCCAAGTGGTCTATTGGTGATACACCTATCATGATATAAGTCTATTGGTCGAACCTTAGATTTTTAGGAATTTAATATCAATTAATAATATAATATGTTTTTTAAAAAGCCTTTACTGTCAATTTTGACACTATTCAATAAATGATTTTTGTGAAACTTATAACAGAATTATTACTTCAAAAAACGTTACTTAAGTCAATAAAAACATGTCATATTAACCTAGAAAATAAGTTTAATTCAAAAAAAGTCTCAAATTATATTTCTTTGGGTATTTATAATATCAATTATTCTAATTTCTCATTAATTAGGTAATTACTGTATCTTCATTGTGTCATAAATAAATTAAATTATTTAATGTCTAAAAATTATAAATAAAATATAATTATATATATAATCTTTTTATATTTCTAATTAATATTTAAAATCGAATTTATATTATGTATAACCCTATATTAAAATTTTTTTAGTAAATAAACTTTGATTTTAACTCTTTTAACTCTTTTTTGAATTAAATAATAATAAATGTCCGTATCTAATTCAAGTGGACCTAATTGATAATATTTTATTCATAAGGTTGTTTTGGGTCTAGAAACACCTGTCCAGTAGAATTACGACTTGTGTTAGGGTAATATTAATATAATCATTACCCTTAATTACCCTATTTACTTTTAACCGTGGTAAATGAAAGTAAAAAGTTACTATTCACTAAAAATTATTTTCATCTCATTGAACCATGTTTTACTCCTTGATATTAACCGTGTCTCTCAGATTTTCAAAATTTCAATCACAGAAGAGGTAAAATTACGTTTTATGAATAATTCAGTTTTTTAACTACCACTTAGTGGTTTCACTATTAACCAACAATTGACGTTTTTCAGAACAATGCCAAAAATTCACCCTAAGCTATAATTGATATTCAGAATTTAAAAATGATGTCTATTTTAAAAAATTCCAAACATATAAGTTCCATTAATTAATTTTATAATTAATTCCCATTGTTACAACAAATAGCTTGTTTTTAAGAAACAATATATATCAAAAGATTGACAATTGTTTATGTCCAATTTCAAAGTGAAATTAATTCTAATGAACACCATTGGATAAAATGGTAAAAATATATTCTAATTATAATTTAAAACCATTAAATAATATAATTTATCACTATAAATTATTTTTATTTAAAAACTTGTTTTAAGTATTTTTCATTATTTATAAAAATTGGAAGTTCTCCGAAAAATACCAAAAATTCAACTTCGGATAATTTCGATATTATGAATCCAAAAATGAAGTCCATTTTGAAATATAAAATATATATAATTTCAAAAATTAGGTATTACTATTCATAATGTCTTGTTTGATTGGTTGTGGTGTTTTAGAACTCGATGTTGCGTACAACACACGCTATCACATTATTCAAAGAGAAGCGTACCGTAGAAGCTTGGGGTGTTACAATTTGAGATTATATGGTACTAAGAAAAGTGACTCAACAAAAATTAATATTTTTTGTAAAATACATGTTTGATGAAATGATAAACCTTAATATGGTCTTGATACTGAGGTAGTGATTTTGGAATAAGAGATTTTTGATTTGGATAAATTATATTGGATATTCTTCACTACCTTTGAACTGATTAATGGTTTGTTTATTCAATAGTTGTTGTAGTATTCAAAAATTTTTATATAAAGGAATATATCTAGTGTTTCATAATAAATAAGGGAGCATGAATATAATCAATAATGTTTTAGGGTAATTCAGGTTGTTACCATGTTTTAATAGAATGCATGATGAAGGTACTCACATGTTATTATGTGGCCAAAATAGATCTTCATTATATTATTCGGCCTTCCTTATACATTTTTGGACTATGAGTTTGGACACAAGTAATTTGGATATTTATAAATGTTGGAATGGATTAAGATGGAAATTGGATACTATGGTTAAAGGTTAAAAAAATTCTTAAGATTAGTTTTTTTGTATAAAAAGAACAACTTGAAGGTCGGGTGACAACTCATAGTGTCCGACAAGGCTGCGAGACTTGAACACAAAACTGAAGGGAGAAAAGGGTGCATCACCTACCACTAGACTACATGATTTTTTGGTTTCTATAATATAGTTTTTTTAAATGATCGGAAAATGAATTAGAAATTAATTTTTTTGAAACCCAATACGATTAGGTTAATTAGAATATTTTTTAGTTCTATTATCATTTTGAGTGAAAGATGAGTTTTTGGTATAAATTAGTCAATGGATGGAACTGTACTTGTCATATATTTTCATTCCCTATTCTATAAATAAATTAATTCATAATCTTTAGGGAAATTATCCTAAAACCAATAACGTGTTATCCTTATACATTATTTTTTTATGAACTAATTATATTATAATTCATCAAAGATTGATGGATTTGAGGACCTCAATGTTTTATTTTTTGTTCACTTGTTTGTGATTGATGACCTCAATCACTCCCTATAAATATTTACATTTCGCCTCCATTTATATGGCTCAAATTTCCACCAATGATCTCCTACTAGAAATCATAATTTGGTGGTGACTTTTTCATTTCTCTTTCCCTCTTGTTATGAATAACTTTTATTAACCCTATTTTTATGTGGGTTTTCCCTAAAGGTAATTTCTATTTTTATCCATTTATATTCGAAGAACAATTTAAAATTGCAAGGAAAACATTTATTGATGGAGGATAGAATGTAACACCACATGATATAATAATAAGTTATATCTTTAATGTAAGCCAATTATCATATACAACACGCAACACCAACTTGGCTTGCATTATATGCAAGATTGAGATTCTACGAAACAACAAATTTGTGTTATAATTATTTTAATGATATATTTATTTATCAATTAACAATTGTAATATGAATAGTAAAAATAAATTTCTATTTCTATTTATAATTTTTCATTTAAATAAATAATATTTATAATGAAATTTATATCTTTTGTTAAAATATTTGTATATTTAGAAAAAGTATTTTCTTAAAACAACTATTTTCTTAAAAAACTAATTTTTATGTCTTTTTGTGAACAATAATAAAATCAAAATTTTTCACTTATAAAAATTGAATTCGTTAAAACAGACTTCATTTTTGGATTCATAATATAAAAATTATCTTCGGGTTAATTTTTTGTATTTTTTCTAAAAACTTTGAATTTTTGATGAATAGTGAAAAATACTGCATAGTACATAAAAACTGACTTTTATTTAAATAATAATTATTTTTTTTATATTTATTTTAATGTTAAAATATATCCATAATACCTATATTAGTTAATGTATATTCATTGGAGTCAATTTATAATAATATTAGATATATAAAATATTATTGAACATTTTAACGTATTTTACCCATCTTCTAGGAACATTTGCAAATCTTCATATGTAAATTCACTAATTTAGTTTATTGAATTTAAAAAATCATAGAGACACAGTTGAAACCAATAACTAAAATGTGGTTTAATAGGATGAAATTAATTTTTGATGAATAGTATCTTTTGAATTATATTTACCACGGTCAGAAGTAAATAGGTTAATTATAGGTAATAATGATATTATAAATACCCAAACACCTGTCCTAATTATATTGGATAAGTTTTTTTCGACCAAAATAATCCTTATGAATAATATATGATCCTATTTTATCCAGTTGGACTAGATTAGCACATTTATTACTATATTATTTAAGGAAGAGCAAAAAGTGTTAAATTCAATTTTTTTATAACTAAAACATTTTTATTAAATCATTATACATAAGATAAATTAGACTATAAATATTAATTATAAATATAAATCTATTTCCTAAATAATGTTATTTTATTTATAATTTTTAGATATTAAATAATTAAATTTTTTTATGACACAATGATGATAATATAATTACCATATTAATGAAAGATTAAAATAATTCATATTATAAATATCAAAATAAAAGTAAATTGTGACTTTTTATGAATTCCACTAATTATATATGTTAATATGAAATGTAATTATTTTTTTAATCAGTTTTTTTTGAAGTAATCCGATTTTTTAGACTTTCCTAGAAAACAAATACTAAATTGTGTCAAAATTGACATAAATGAGTTTATAAAACAAATACTATATTACGAAATGATATAATATTCATAAAAATAAAAGGATCTTCCAATGTACTTATATAATGATATATATTTAATTAAGGAACTAATTTGGGTTAGATTTTAATATTAAAAAATCTTATTAACGATTTAATACAAAAATAGAAGAAGACATTGTAGAAGTTAAACTATTTAACTAAATGTTAAATATAAACAATAAGGTCAATATGGTGACTTAAACTTGGGTAAAACCTATTGGTTGGGAGGATAACGACACATACACTTCTTATCCTCTAAATTAAACCATTTGGAGCTATTATAATCTGAATAGGATTTTATAATAATATAATATTTCTAGCATTTCTTAATGTTACCCTCACCTCTCTTATAAAAGGTCACATCCCATTCTCTCAAAATCAAACATCCAAAGCCATTTGGCTCTATCAACCCCTACCCAAATATCATTACCAACTACCTTAACTTCAACATAGAGGCCACAATTTGATCATAAATCCAACCTACGAGTCCCTTTTGATCCAATCCAAAAGAAGCACACGAAGAAGATATAAAAATTTCATCACATCCTTCAATGTTCTTTTCTTATTCAACATCATATATCTATGTTTTATCGATACCAAAAATAATAACTATAGTAACTTATACATATTTTGATGTTAATATAAATATGGTACAATAATATTCATTATTCTATCCATCCTATGAATAATAATTCCATTATACGTGCGTACATACAACTTATCATCTCCACGTCGTGGTGTAGTTTTTTATTCCACATTTCATTATTCGTATGGGTATAATAATGACTATAATTGATATAAATAAAAAATATAATATGATAAGGATATTAAATATATGATATACTATCCAATTACATACAATTTTACCATCAATAGAATGGTATTGTCTCCTGTGCATACGTATGGATTTCCGTATCCACAAACGCGATGAGATTCATTCCCCATCGTAACCATTCATGAATAAATTTAATTTTTTTAATATAAATACTGTTGGAGAAAATAATATAATTATGTTTATGAATAAAACACACCCTATTCATAACAAAACATGACTTAAGTGGAAAAACATATAAAAGAAAACAAAGCAGTTAACACCTGAAACAATGCTACTACTGAAATATTATTAAAAAAATATTAGAAGATCAAATATGATTTCATATTTAAGAATATGGTTCTTGAATAATTTAAAAACAATTATTTAACTATTATAAAATAGGTTAAATTACCATGTACCAAGGAAAAATACATGTAAAGGGTTAATTCTACTTTTTATTTATTATCTGAGGTTGTTTTTATGAAAGTATCAACTGAGACCTCTTTATCATCCACATATATGTTTCTATAAAATTTATTTCAAAACATTTTGACTATTTCCTATAACATGGGTTAAATTCCTTTACACCTTTGCTTGACTTTTTATAAATTTTTTTGAAATGAATCTTTCCTTCATTTTCCAAACAAGGTACTTTATGACCTTTTCGAAAAATTAATTTAAGAATGTTTTTTAACACATATGGAGGGTGGAGCTATTTTCTTCATTTATAACTCATTAAAGCTTCCATTATAATATTATAATAATATTTTAATGATAACTATTTTCTTTAATAAATATTTTACTTTTAAATGATTTCAAAATAGAAATAAATATTTCTATAAAATTGTTTTGATTTAATCTATGTCAACATCCTTTGATAGATTTTACAATTGTTTGAAGATAATTTATTAAGATACTATCCTTTATATTTTATTGAAGGTTTTGTCATATGTTTGACATTTTATGTTTTTTTAAACAATTCATGGTTTATGGTAAATGTATAGACATTTCCTATACTAGTTGTAAGACGAATGTCTATGTTATGTTTCACAGCTTTCATATGATGAATGCATTTGACAAGTTAAGTGACGGGTGGAGCCCGTTATTGATCCTCGATGCATCGGTAGGTCTCATGAGAAAAATTACTGCCTTGGAACAATGGCATGACAAAATCATATTTTTAGTCATAGAACGAGGCCATGACTATGTGGTTATGATGTATGGAATTATGCATTCCATCATTATGAAATTAGCTATCGATATTACATGTGATTGTTCAACTAGTATATTATCCATGTGAATAAGTAAATGGAATTATTTGAATTTTATTTTCCATATTATGTGGAATCTTAGTTTTAAAAGGCTTGTGTTTTGATCTTATAAATTTCCTTCAATGATTATGCTTATTTCGAAAATATTCCACTATATTATTATTCTTTCGGAGCATCTAATCTCACCCATTTCTTATGTTTTATTTTTCCCAAGAAGCAAAGATGTATATTATGATTGACCTACCTAGATAGAATAGTGTATATGAGTGTGTTCAAATGACATACAATGATGTTTTTAATTTCAAAATGTAATGTAAAAATAAGGTATGTATCTTGTAATTCCATGGCTACTATACTAATCGGCCTTTCAAGACATTATCTATTTTGATCATGACAATGTTATGTAATAATGCACTGACTCTTGGTAACTATGTTCAGGTTATTACAATAATACCCTTGTAAAAGTCCTCTTCTCATCCAAAGGTGGATAATGTAGGATGATAGAATCATTGAATAATCCATCCCCATATATGAGGAATAATTGAGACATGGATGGTTTAACACAAAATTGGATTCCCATTGAAACTCAGGATTTAGGAAGGCATCCTACGTATTGTAGGTATTGATGGAATCAGAGTTACTATATTTCAGTTTTCCCAAACCCACTGATGAGTTACATGTACATGAGGTAATGTTAATACATTAAACATAATTGATTCCCTAGTACTAGTCCTCTTCTCATTAACTGGTATATGATTAATGACTGTAGACTCATGAGAGAATAATCCCCATATGTCATTAATATTTTATATATAGAGAGAATTATACTGATTCTTGTTCCCATTGGAGAACGTTCCTTAGAAATGTATCATCCATCTTGTAGGTATGAAAGGAGTTATAGTTCTCATATCACACTTCTTCTCTGACCCATTAATTTTTTTAGGTTCCTGAAGGCATGAGTGGGGACTACACAAAAAATAATACCCATGTATGATTCCTCTTCTCATCTACTAGTGGATGATGAAGTACGGTAGAATCATTAGGTAATTGAGACCCATAAGTCATGAATATTTTGGATGTGGAGGGATTTACACAAAAGTGTATTCCAAGTGGATATTGAGCCTTAAGAAGGATCAAATTTATTTAGGGTTAGATAAGAATTAGATTCATTGTAGTTTAGTGGTCCCTAACCTGCTGATGAGTTTGAGGTTATTAATCTAATGGACAGTGATCACACTTAAAATGATACCGATGTATGATTCTTCTTCTCATCTACAAGTGGACGATGAAGGATATTAGACTCATGAGAGAATTAATCCCATAATTCTTGGAATATTTGGGATATGGAAGGGAAAACATGGAAGTGAATTCCCATTGTATTTTTGGACTTAAGAAGGCACACTATATATCCTAGGTATTGAAGGAATATGAGTTCTCAGAGTTTTGTCTGTCCCTAACCCTCTGACGAGTTGGGGAAGGTGATCAAACTCTGAGAAATTTTTATTATCCCTATGGTTTTAGGAATTCTAAAGGATTTTTCCAGGATTGATTCCCTTTTGAATATTTATTCCCCATATCATGATAGAATAATATATAAGGCGATGAAGAAATTTCTTTTTCATATTCTAAGCACGAAGTAGATGGAAAAAATAATAGAATAACACAAATAGGGTGGCATGATTGTGTAACACTAGCCCATTAGGGACACAACCATTTTAAAGGGGGTATAATGTCAATGGTTATTAGATTGGTATCCAAATTATATATATTCAAGTTTGTTTGTAAGATGATGTTGAAATTTCCATGGGGATCTTCACGACATATCTTTATAATCTGGTAGAAATTTCATGATTTTATTATTGTCATATATTGGGTTTCATTATTGAATGGTAAGAATTTCCAAGGGTGTCTACATGACATGTTCAACATTATTCATATAATTGAAGTTCATATGTCAAAGATATTTTCCATGATCTTAAGGGATATGTTCAGGGTCATTCTCTGGACTTTCTAACTTGTATTGATTGACATTCCATGATCAAGGATTCTATGTTTGGGGAATTTCACATAATTAATTGACTTGTATTGTATATCTTCACATGATTTATTTACTTTCCCAAGACTTCAGCACATGATAAATATAGTCTTCTATTGGATTCTTCACATAATCAAAGCGAACATGTCTATAAGAAATCACATGATCATCTAACATATCTATGATGTTGCTACATGATCGAAGAGGTCATGATGAAGATCCAAAAGATGATTATATAAGTTTTCTTTACATTGTCTCACGATCAGATTGGATGGTCTTTGGGCTATCCCATGATAATGAATAAATTTAAAATAAATCACGTATAGAAACGATGAGATGTCGATAAGGTGTCACTGGGTACACCTTAAGTTTCCATTTTCTTCCATAAAAAATGGATTATCCAATTTTTTTAATATGATCAATGTGACATGTCTAAATCCAAATGAAGGGGTTAAAATACTAGTGAATAATATCAACATCAAATGAACTTAAATTAATCAACTGAGAGTGTCTCATAGACATGTTAATGATCAAGAGAATATCCACATGTTGGAGTTGTGTGCTCTAAATTATAATGTCTCAGTCGTATGGAAAACAATTTTCATAAGAAAATGAGTTCATGGATAATGGTTTCTTTTCACGTTATCACTTCATAGGGCTTGTATGGAAAAGGGAGGGTCTATCCCTTGGTTCATATTCATTCTATGGGGGTTCTTGCATAATGGAGTCACATAAAACTCCCTTGATCATGTGATTCATAAGACCTCAAATGGGTATTACGATGGGTTGTATGACCATATGTGGTTCTATCTCTTGATGCCTCATTTAAGGATTATGGTGCATGATGAATTGATAAGAGGAGTTAATGGATTAATTGGAACATGTTCAAATTGTTCATTTTTTATGGGTGGGGATACACAAGTATTATCCATGTTAAGGAATCCATGTATTTATTTACATGAGAGCACCATAAGATTGGGGTTTTGTGACACCACGAGACTGAGGGGTTTGCGACATTGTAAGACCGGTGGCTAGCATGTTACCCTCTTCAAGACTGTCCATTGGTGTTACCTGTGTACTGGTGTATGCCTACAGGCACCATTATGGTTTCCCCTATATGTCTAAGGGCCCAAACGGTCATGTCTCATGAGTTTCAAATACCCATTCAATAATGTGAACCCAAAGAAGGTCTTGCAAAACGTATTGTGGATGTGTGAAAGGGGTGAAAATTTGGGTCATATGCATGAAATATGGACATTCATAGAGGACTCAAGAAATTAGTGGGGTATCACACAATCACATGAATAATGCATATGAACTTGTAATCACATGACTATGAGTTCATCATGTGATTTCTGGACATTAGGTAATCCAGTGATATGTTCTTATGATCACTTAAGGATGTTCTGTAGGGATGGTTGCTGACACTTTATATTTTTCCCCACTTACCATTTTGTCCATATTTTCTTCTACTCTCAATATGATATAAATAATGTATTCTTTATTGGGATGGGAGGTTTTATATATGATTTGGATAATCACAGTTGATGTATATTTTCATTGTGAAGATTCCACATACACTGCATGAATGCAGTGAAGTCTTCCCATGATCCATAGATAGGAGGATCTCATGGAAAAATGATATGTTCCTCTTTAAGTGATGAATCATTGATGATATCCTTGATTAATCTTACTTCACAAGAATGCCACCATTTCACTGCATGATTTATTATGATCAAAACAACATCATAGTGTAAATCACATGATTTGTTTCACATGATCATGTTTCATGTGGTAACATGATACATGGGTGTATATTTAACTCACAAATGGTCGAGTACATAAAACATGAAATACAATCATAATCCAAGTCCTAGAGGATTTATGTGTTTTTTGGATAATTATCTGATCATAGTATCACTTCAAAAAATCAATTTGGAAATCATATGTTATTGTGAAGTCCAGATGATCACATGGCTGGAGGGTTTATGAGTGAAATTATGGGAAATTAATGAATCATTGATTTTCATGTAGTTTAAGAAGTTTAATAATAGATTCAAACTGTTTTCACCACTATGATCATATGATCTTAAAACCTCTCAAGAAGAGTTCACACTACTTGCAATACTTTCCTCATGTGGTGACTCTAGTGTATTCAATGAAGGGAAATCATGAAAAATATTTTCTCAAACATTTATTTGAGATATATAGTTTATATTGTTTGTCTTGGTTTTATCACTTGAAAAGTCTAACATGGAATTAATTGACTTTCAAGCTTTAGTGGGAGTTAAGAGTGATTATTGGTCTTAAAATGAGGGTTCTGCTGAGAACTAGAAGTTGATGGAAGTTGAAGATTATCGTGTGAAGTGATGGGATGAAATAGAGTATATTTATATGAAGATGGTGGATATTTCATTTTGTTCATAATTGGATGAATACTATGTCTCCTTCCATATATCACATAGATCTCTCAACTATAATTCAAATTCCTAACAAAATAACCTAGAACCACTAGCTAGTAGAGGCGAGTAACATGTTATTCTATTATCATTTTCATACACCATCATGTGTTATCACCTATCATGCTATTATTACACCCCATTTAATAGATCCACCCATATTTCATTGGATATTTCTATCATACACTTTACCACCTATGATAGATGGTCCAAGTGGATCCCTTTGCATGGTTGTGGAAACACCATCATGATTCTAGGTCATGCTGGGTTAGTTAGATAGCCCGGACTGGCCCTTATTTTCGATACGGGGGTATATCCATAAATTAATATAGTACAAAAAATGTGTTCCATTATACATCAATTCCAAGTCCAATACTGTTCAAGGATAACACTGTTCATTCATGCTTACGAGGTGTATTTTTTTGAACAGTTTCAACATTTCTTGAATCATGGATGAAAAACTGTATATCACACAATTATGTGTGTTAAAAAAATCTCCCACCTTAGTATTAGATTCATTTGGAAAAATAATCTTATTTGAAGTTAATTGTATATTAATTTTTAGTATATCTGATTATATAATGGGTCAATATATTTATACCCATGAGTTTATTTTTCTAGAGTGTGTCGACTATGGGATTTAAGGAGTTATCAATATGAGAGTCCTAACGACGAGTTCTTGGATATATCTGAGATTGGAAGTAGCAATATATTGGGAAATTAAATCCTTGAAATTGTAATGTGTATAAATTCTAGGATGGAATATGGATTGGGTGAAAATAACTATGTGGATGGATATTTATTAAGGTACTTGGACAACACTACATATCCCATGAGAATATGAATCAATCTGTTTGAAATTATGGAATATATTACTATGAATATAAACATAATGCATAGGTAACATAGGTTCCTAGATAAACATATATATGAAGGTAGATCTAACTCATATATTTGAAGGGTAATTTCAATCTCTTCTGACAGAACCCTAAGTATAATTTCTTGTTTTTGGGGATATGGTACATAGATCATTAAAAATACCCATCTATTATGTAATACCATATAGAACTAAATATACTAGAGGGTAAATGCCCATATTTATTCCAAAGTCATGGGATCTAGCGGAATATGCTGATTTTTTCTAAGGGCAAAATATGGGCCCCATAATCTTTGTATCTTTTGGTTTATATTACCATATCATTTTCTTTTGATTTATATGGTGGAAGGATTAGTAGTCACCAACATGGCATTTTTTTACAAAGGATACCCACTTATGGGTTTTTGTCTTTCCATGTTTTACGCTTTTTTCAAATTATGTGTTTTTAAGATTTCATTGATCATAAAATGTTAATGTCCGATGAGTAGAGCCATGAATTTTTCATTGAATACCTTTATTATGTTTTCAACTAGGTGAGTGTTATGTCACTTTTGGTGATTAAATCTAGAACAATCTTGGGTTGTAGTTTTGGTTCTTCTTAGTTCAAACCTTCTATTAGTATAGTTTATTGTATTTTATCTCATACATTAAACTATTTTACTTATTTCTGTTAGCTTAGACATTCTATCTTATAGTATAAGTTCTTCTATCTTGGACCATATATTTCTACAGACTAGGGGTTTTTGTTTCTGACCTTTAGATTCCATGTAGTTTAAAGTCTTTCTTCTAGGAAATGATTGATGAATATGGAATATGGGGTAGGAATGAAAGGGAAGACAAAAAACACCATCTAATTATAAATTATTACATGGAATTTCTATTGATCAGGGGAACTGGAGTTCCGTTCTTGGATGGTGGAGATACATCTGGTTGGTATCTCAAATCTCTTATGCATCACCACCATGGTCATACAGAACTGTCCCCACTCTTTTCCAAGGGTCATGAAAAAGTTTAGTTGTGTAATTGGTAATTGATAATATTATTATAGAAGATGAATTCCTTAGGATTGTTGAAACATGGTTCTTTTAAATCAAGTGTTCATGATATTTAATTGATGAATCATGGAATGAGGAATACAAACCAAGGAATACCCAAAACACCATATGGTACCGACTTCCACCGTGGTGTCACCAAGGGTCATGGGGAATGGATATACTTATCTCTAAAGAAGATATTAAATTAATTAACATGTTAAATACCTTATGTATAAGTCCATAGGTTTTACATACATGGTCATGGATAGTTGAACCCCAACCTTTCTTATGGTCCTTAAAAGATTTTCCTTGAATCAAACATCTGGCTAATGATTTTCGGTTTCGAGAAAAATGACTATCCAGGAAGGGTTCTAGAACCCAAAATATTCTTATCATTTATTTATGAGGCTAATTACCTACACCATGTGGTTTTGTGTTATTTGGTGTGGGCCATAAAATGTTCATGAAAAAAATTTATGTTTACTTCATTGAGAAAGGGTATAACACATAGTGATGTAATGTTGAGGATATAAAATATGATTAAATAGATTAGTAATGAGAATTTTAAATAATGGGTGAAAGTGATCTGGTCGTAAGTAATTAAATGGGAAATCATGATGGGAATGGACTAGAACACTCTAAGGTGATGAGTTCTGCCATAGTGCCTTCAGTCTCACATGGATCATAATCCTTCTTATATTTACAAGATTTATCTAGATTTTTGGTAAAATATCTAATGCCTCAGTAGAGATGAAAATGAGAGATATATATTTTCTATTCCTAGGGAAATGAAATCGGTGTGGCAACACAATGTGGTCAATGCATGTAGTGTGATTTATTTAAAACATAATATTTAATATGGGTTTGATCAAACTGAAAGTTTTGTCACCACCCAGTGAACATATAATCACCGATAAGAGATGTGAAAACCCATTACACTATTTTTTTCATAGACTTGAGGTACCATATATCATGGATAATATTTTACTAGGGAATTAAATGGTCGTGATGAGATTTATTCCACATTCATTTACATTTTATGTTTCTCTTAAAGTCTGCAGATGAAGTGTATAATAAATAAAAATAAGAAATGAATTCTTATATGGACAACCTTTTAATGTTTATAAACTAAAACATTTTTTTATTTTGCTAGTAGTTTATTGTCTTTTTATTTGGATCATAAAATTCTAAACTACTCATCATCTTGTATCCTAAAAACTAGTAGTTTAGTGTCTTTTTAAACTACTCAATGTTAACACATTCTTGAAATTATATGTCTTGGTAATATGTGTATTCTCCCACCGTAATTCCTAATATCATGTGTGATATGCTCGATGTTTGAATCAAGGAATAGAAAAAGTTTCTTTCCCTACAAGGATGTAATTATAGGAAAGGACATGGGAATTTGGTATATTGCGGGGGATAAGACATGATATAAGATCTAGACATCCCTACGTATCACATCAGAATGAGAGCCATGATTTATATAGTTTTGGAAAACCATGTAGTTTAGTGTAATGTAGTCAAGACATCATCAATGCAGTTTAACATCATACGGTAAGGATAAAGGGGAATAGATGTGAAAGAAGAGGCATATTGTGGGTGGGACTAAGAATAAATGTTGGGAATCACTATTTAACATATTATAGAAGCAATCAAGGGACATAGTGTTTTGGGAAACCATGAAGTGTAATATCATGTGAAGAGGACATTAGCCATTCTATTTAACATCGTGTGGAAAGGAAGAAGGTCACCATATGTGGAAAAGAATACATGACCATTTTCACACATTATGTTTTATTGTTACTGGGAATTATATATGGCGTCCAGACCCATGATTACAGATACGATCATCACTATTTATCATATAATGACAAGAATCATGCCATGTGTAGTTTTTGGATGGGATATTCCCTATATGGATCTGACTCACATACAAGCACAAGGGAGATTAATTTATAGTTTTTATAGATATATATTGTGTGTGTTGAGTCATCAATGAGAGAATTATTCCAATTTATTTTAACATAATGAATTATGAAATTGTTTGGTACAATATATTTCTTTTTGGTTTGGATGTGTTCTGTACAGTTTCATGTCATGTTGTTAGGAAATGAGATGATTAGTAGTTTAAAATCTTGTAGAAAGGTCCTTTTTTGTGTATCTTAACCTCATGTGGTAAGGATTAGTTTATATATATATATATAACATCAGGGTACTAGGATGATATCTTGAGAGGGGTGTACTATTTTTTATATTTTCATTAAACCATAATGGTCACAAAGTAATCCTAGATGGTGCATAGACATATCATTGTTCATACCAGTCATTTATAAATATTTCTAAGTGAACACATTTAAATTTGTATTTGATAATTAAACATACACATATAAATCCCTGAGAATCATGGAAGAACTAAAAACTTTATGTTTTATATCTTTTTAGCTTTATGTATTCACCTATCTGAGCTCGTTGATGTGGTGGAGACACCTTAACAGACATGGGAGGTGTGTTCCTAGGATCATTATATTCTTCAACCATATCCATGTTCGTGAAGAAATTTTTCATTGTAGTGGATAATCCTGGGAAATATCTTCTACCGTTGAGATATGATAGTCCTAAAGAATATACAATTTCATTGGGAACTGTTAAAGTATTCTTAGAGGGATTCTAGAATTTATTAATTTATCATAAAATGTCATCGGGGACAGGATAAGACTAGAAATGTTGTCTTAAATTCATATATTCCACATTCTTTAATATAGTCTTCATAGGGAATCATTAAATTATGCATATCATTGTGAAGATGTAGAGACAACATGCCACAAGCGTGTTTTATGCTTGTTTGATTCTAGGTTTCGTGCTATAGAGGATGTGTCCATATCATAATGGAAATGGAGTGTATTTATGATTTTCTGTCACCCCCATTTTGATTATATGAGAGGTTTATGTCCTTTAATATCTAAAAATTCACCTACACAGTTAGTCGAATTTAAATAATGCAATCCCTTTTTGGCCCATTTGGTATCTCATAATAAGAAGTTACAATGTCTCTGGACATGTTTGGGTGGCTGTTTCGGGTTTAATCTCTCTTAATTTATTTTTTATCCAGTTCATCATTAGGAATATATTTCTTTACATGGTAAGACCATAATTGTTTCCTCTCTAGGTCCCCAGCAGACAGTTGTAAAATAATTTTGGTGGTTAATGTTGCAGTATATATGATTAAATCTATTGTTTCAAGCATGTTTCTATACAAATGTTCCTTGTTTTTAACACCTCTATATATAGTGGTCTACAGAAAAAGTGGTGATTTCATTTTCTATGGGAGATATCCGAGTGTGTAGGATGACCATGGGGTATTTCATAAATATTGTCCTTGCGCTCCATCTCCACACTTCCATGAGGAGGATTGTCACAATAATTATCCCATTTAGCATCTATTAAAGAGTTAGAGGACCCTTGGGGTGATGATAATTAGTCTCAAATTACCTCATGGACACTATAATTGTGAATATTTTTTATATGAGTATCATTACACATCATGAATTGAATTTTCCTACCTTCATTTTGAAGTTGAGTAGGGAAATAAGACTTCTCTATGATAAATTATGGAATATATTGATAGATGTATGGTGTTATGAGAACATGATCCCACTACTATGAACTAATGGTAGTATACTAAAGAGATTCAATAGTGTTATGAGGGATATAAAACTTCTTTTTGGTGGTTTCAGGAATACGAAATTCAATACTAACCAGGGCGAGGATATGATACTGATTAAAATTTGTCTCCCATCGGAATGTGCTGACAGACCTCGAGAATGGGAGAAGGGTATGCTCCTCCCACAATATTCTACAAGAATATTATTATTGTCTTCATTTATATTAATATGAGAATTTACTCATGAATATTTTGAACTAAATTGGTGATCCTTGGTCGGAAAAAGGATATGATCCCGGTCCACTAACTTTGGAGTTTTCCACATATCTTTTCCAATAGCATAATGAGATCTTTCCCAGGAATGATCCTATATAATTTGGTTGTCCTTGATCAGAATAGGGATAGGATCTGAGTCAGGTGGCATTGGGGTATTTTTCTGGTATTTCTCAATAAGAATATGAATGTATCTTCATGCATGTGCCACTCTGACATGGTGATCCCCATTTGAAATGGTGAAGGGATCCCAGTATTATATCCCACGCTTTACCAGAATATGCCGATAATATTATGGTAGGGGAGAAAGGATATGAACATTCTATAGAGTAGCCACTTTTTCATAATTATTGGAGAGTTCTGTCTCTTTGGATCTTTGGATAAGAAATTTTTTTCCATACATCATCACCAATCCATATCTGCAGAGATCCTCTCTTACAATCCAAAAGCATTGTCACATCAGTTGCGTATGTACGGTAATATATGCCTATATTCTCTCAGGTTAAAGGATATCTTTGTCTATTTGTTTGATAAAAGTGTTGATGTTTGACCAATCATATCCTCATCCCCCCCCCCCAAATATGCTAATGCAAATTATGCATGGTGGAGTGGACATATACCTAGCTTATACTTGTTTCCAATATATAATAGAAGACATTATATTATCTGGTATAAATGTAATATTTATCCCTTAGGTACTCATTTTTTGGAATTTTACAATGTTTCGTTTATTGCCACTCATTAGGCTTCTTACCTTTTGGGATCTTCATAAAACCATTTCTCATGCAATAATAAAAGTACTTGGTACATTTTTTATTGGAAGGAATATACCCTTCGTTATCTTTCATCAATGGGTAGGAGACCATTCTTCTTATCTCTTTCACTATCTATACATCCATTGGAATGGGTGTGTAAATGATTTTGAAGTTCATGGTGTCAAGTCCGTACATTTATCTGTATTATCGATGGCATTGAAGAATTAGAGGCTATTGATTCCGCTGAAACATCCCATAGATTATATTATCCTAACCCTCCTAGAGGGTTTTTGAAAAATGTTGAAACTATATGGTTTATATAATAACAACTGATGAAAATGTGGGAAATACAGATATTACCCTTTCCATAGTGGATATGGGGATTGCAAATTTAAAAATCCCACCAAACGAGTGGTTTGGGATAGGGAGGAACAATGTCTATATTTCACATAATGAGGGGATGAAACATATGAAAATTCCACTAGGCGTATGGGCTAGGGTCTTTTACAAAGAGGAGAGATTCTATATGAAGGTGATGATACAAAATTATGAGGAAAATATTCCAAGGGAATTTCCATAATTATATTCTAGAAATCCATATTCCTTCATTTGAGTTGAGTGATATGTTCCTTAATAGAAATTTATTTGTCATCCTCAGGAGGGTGACTTGTATAATTCATGAAACACTCTCACTGATGTCGACTATAGTGTGAGTGGGAGATGATGGGAGTCTCTAAGTGGACCCCATAGACTAAATACTCTATTTAAAATAACTATAGGATCCATTTTGATTAGCCAATGAAATTCCAAAATGGCTGGTAGCACCTTCTGTATATGAGTGTAAGATACCACTGAGCCCCTGTTTTCCAGTACAAGAGGCACAATGCATGGAACATTTATGTGAATTAGATGAATATATGAGGGAATTATTATTCTTTTAAATATTTTTCTTGTTTGTATCCAATGATAATTATTCACATTGAACTGATATCATATTGATGGATACATAAGTATGATATTGTTCCTCCTCAACACAATATCTCATTTTATGGGTCGACAATGAATATTCCATTTTTTGGGATGGTAATTATAGTTTTGTTTGTGGGTTTGATTCACATAGTACTATTTGTTGGGTTGGTTCTTATCATATTACTTTGGGTGGATGTTCCATAATGATGATAATGCCATGGTAGAATATTATAAAAATTCCCCCAATCATGCAGGATGACATGCTCTCTAGGATACAACAGTCATCAAGGCATGATATGAGGAAGTCAAATGAAACTGGATAAAGGACACATAGAGGCCACAGAGGAAGAAATATTATTCTTCCTTACCAATACATTCCGTTACTAAATCGTCATGCAAGTCCATGTTTCCTCAAAAGGATCCCAAGTAGGTGGAGGCAAATTATAATATGGATCTTGATCCAGCAACAGGGGAATCTTCTGTTATTGACAATATTCATGCTAGAAAGAAGCCTATTGAATCAGATATCTACCTAAACAGGAGTAAAATTATATAGTGTGATGAGTGGGAAAACATCATCAATGGAATCAAAATATTGTATGATAAAAGATTATAGGTTATCACTACACAAGAGGAGTTTGACAGGTTGGCTGAGAGGCATATTTATGGTAACCTTACCAAGGAGTAGCATGAATAGTCCCAAAAACAACTTGGAATTGTGGATTGTGGATTAAAAAATAAGAATATATATATGTAAGAGTTAATTCTTACATGGTAAATGATGACTTAATATTTGTAAAACCTAATCAAGTAGGATTTGAATGAGAAGGCTACAATTCTTCAATGGATTCTTCACAAAGGTACGATCTCTAACAGGTTTAAATATCAAATCATAGATTCGAATATGATGAATCTTCTTGATTTATTTTATTTGATGAGTTGTTTGGTTTCACACTTTTCTTCAAATTTATTTTTATAATAATAAAAAAAATATTTGGAAGAGGAGAGTCTTCTGGATTGTGATGATCTGGGATTGATTTTATGCTGTTTTCCGGAAACATTTCTAGGACTCAGACATATTAAAAGTAAATGCGATGTAAGGATTTTTGTAATTTAATTATTCAGATACCCCTGGAGGGATCTTTAGCTGAATTCCCTAAGTTTTATTGTTTAGGAAGTCAAATATTCATCTACAACACTTTTTGGGATTTTGGAAAAATGTTGATAATGTTGAACAGAATTGATGGAGGCCCCTCATAGGAATCTCCTGAGTGATTGAGCTGACATCTCTATTTAACTCATCAAACTCCCAATGTTCATAATGGTATATGATGTTGCTATGTAGGGATAGGCTCTCAATGTTTTTGAACTTGGAAAAAAGGACCACTTACTCTTCGTCATTCTATTGAGTGATATATGGTTAGTGAGGATATGTCCTCCAAATGATTTAGTGAGCTAATTTCAACATTGGGATAGAATATATGATATGGTAAACCAAGACTAGGACATTCACCAAGATGCAGTAGAGGTGTTTCATTGGATATAGAGTGCTTTGGGGTCTTGGGGCCAAAGAAACGTTCCAAGTGGTTGTGGAATCTATTCTCGTATTCAATGATCTAATTTTGATTGTAAGGAATACAAGAAGTTCTAGAGGATGCAACAAGACAATTTATTAGAGAAACATCATATATAATATTACATGTTTGATAAATTACATTAACATTTAATGGATTAAGAGGCTCCCCTTCTTTTTTATGGAAGGGTTAGTGAAAATAAAAAAATAATGTGTGAGGTTCACTATTTTGTAGTATGAAAAATGAATAACATAATGGATAAATGGGAACAAGATCATATGTACAGTTTGACCCATGAAATTTATGGCATAATAAACTAATTTAATGTTGGGTTTCTAATTTTTTTTCACTTAAAGAAGGTCTAGATTCTGCATGTCCCTCTATTGAGAGTATTGAAGGTATTTTGACAATCATTTTCATTGTTTTTACCATGTTTATCTATAAATAAAACTCCCTATGTATCTCAAATTCTTAATTGAGATTGGTACTTCTTCCAAAATTAATGTGGAATTTTTTGTTTTCAAACCCAAAAATTCTCAGGAACTCACATTGGTCGAGAGGATGGGAGGTCGGGCCCATCACTAAATTATTTGGGAAATTATTTAATACTCTAGGACTCTCATATATATTTAAAATATGGTCTTGAAATCCTCACTAGTACCTAATACAGGAATATTTACACTAGTTTCAACAACATGGTTTAAACCATGAATTAATAGGCATAACTGTGTGAATATAATAGGATCTATATCATTCTATTTTTTTTTATGATTCTTTAATTAATGTCCATGTTCATCCACTCTATAGTTTATTATTGTCTAATGAGAAGGTTCATATCATGTACATGTGACTAAACCTCTATTAAGAATTATATGGATCATGTGAGAACCTTAATCAAAACCCACATAGTTCATTTGACGTAATTTAATGTCATGTGACTGGAAAAATCCATCCAGTTTAACATTATGCGATAAGAATGTAATTATAGGATTCAGACTTTAATGAGGATTCCTACATATCCAATTATGAAATGAATTAATGTGTTTATATTTAAGATAATTTTTATGAATGATATAACAAGAGAGACCTCAAGTGGGGCTTATTTATACGACTACCTTGGATGGCCTCCTTGAGAGTATGACCCATTGAGTGAAGAAGAAATGAAATCAGATAAAAATTCAAATGACAGTCCCACAATAGGGAATCATCATCAATATATTAATATAATAATTTATAGTCTATAATCACAAGTTAGTAATTCTTGGTTTGATGAACAAGAGATAGAGGGATATGAGACACATCACATGTGAGCATATTTTTGTGGTGCTTACACATAAAATATTCTATTTTATATATATGATTACAAGTCTCATAAGGGATTTGGTGTGGAGTTCAAGTCCTAATAAAGTTTACTTTGAATTCTATTTACAAGATGAATATGATTATTCGTAGTTCCATTGGTCCTTGAAATGATGATTGGTTTGAGTTACTTGTGGTAATGATCAGGTCTTACACTAAAAATGATGCCAATGTATGGGTCCTCGTCTCATCCACTGGATTGTGACAGAGGATAGGATAATTAATAGACATTTCATGACCATAAGTTGGGAGTATTTGGGATATGGAAGGACTTACACCAAAGTGAATTACCATTAGATATTAGGCCATAGGAAGGAATCCTACATATCCATGGTATGGATGGAATAATAGTTCTATTAGTTCAGCTATCCCTAACCCACATATGAGTTGGAATTACATTATGGATGGATTGTGATTAAACAAAAAATGATTCCATTTATGAGTCATATTCTAATCATCTATTAGATAATGAAGTATGTTAGGTTCATGATATAATTAATCCCTATAAGTAATTATCATTGATGATTTATAGTGCCATACAACGAAGCAGATTTAAATTGGATCTCGAGACTTATTAAGACATCATACATATCCTAGGTTTTCTAGGAATCATATTTCTCACAATTCAGTTCATCTCTAACCCACTGATGGGTTTGTAGTGATTGAGGGAATGGTTATAAATTACATATAAAATGATTCCCTTATATGCTTCCTCTTCTCATCCATTTTTGAATGAATAATTATTGTATACTAATCAAAGAATTTATGTCCATAATTAAATAATATTTTGGATATGTAGGGACATAAAACAAAGTGGATTCCCATTGGATATCAATCATTTCGAACTTTTCCAAAACATCCTATGTATATAAGGAATAAAATTTCTCATCTTTCAGTTGTCCCTTACCCCTTGATGAGTTTAAGGTAATTTATGGAATGGTCATTGATTACACTTAAAATAATGAACGTGTATGATTCCTATTCTCATAAACCTGTGGAAGATGAATGATAGTAGACTCATGGGAGAATTCATACTCATATGTATCAAATATTTGGGATATATAGGGACTTAAAATTTAATTGTATTCATGTTAGATCATGTGAATTTTTAATCCATACTATGTACCCTATGTATTACAGGAGTTAGAGTTCCCATAGTTTAGTCTATCCCACACCAACTGATGAGTTGGTTTGGGGTATCACACATAGCGACATTATTGTTATCTATTAGGTTTTATGACTGGTAGATTCTTATAAAAGGATAGATTCCATTTTACATATTTATTATCTGTCTTCAAAAATATAAATAGATAAAGAGAGAATGTAATTACTGTTACATATTCATGGTATGAAAATAAGGGACCTTATGTGAACATAGAACTAATATTGTCACATAGGTGCCTAACCCTAACCCTATACAGAAATCTCCTTAAAAGGGAAATGTGGATAAAGGTTACTATATTTTGATACACAAGGTATATGAATGACTATGTCTATAAGATAAAAATGAAATGTCCTAGGGGATCTAGCCAAAACTTCTTGGTTTTCCACTGGACATGTCTTGATTATTTTCTAGACTTTTGTTTGGTGTCATTATGGAATGGAAAAAAATATCCTTGGGTGTCTTCCTAACATATCCATGATTCTCTTCATGATCTAAGTTAATATGTCTATGATATTTCTCATAATTAAATTGGATATTTCCATGATATTAAGCATGATCAACCAAGTCATCTTGGATGCCTTCTCTGGATTAAATATGACATGTTTGGAGTCTTTCAAAAGGTCAATGGACTTGTATTATATGTCTTCTCTTGATCAATTGAACTTCCCAAGATTACTATGCATGATCTATCTGTAAATGTCCAATATTATTCACATAATCATAGAGTACACGTCTATAAGAAATCAGAGGATCAACCGACTTATATAGGATGTATCAGCATGTTTAAAGTGATGATTTCAAGGATCTGTTTCATAATCAATAGGCTTGTATTTATATTGTCTTATGATCATCCTGACTATTCCATAGGTTTTAGAATATTAATGATGAAATTTCATGGGAATATCAAACGAAAATATTGACATGTTGATAAGTTATTCCATGATCAAACTTATTTTTCCAAGGCCTGCTGTGTCACCAAAATGACATGTCAAAGTTCTGTATTGTGAAAAAAGTGGCACATCCATATCCTAATAAGGGAATACAAGGATTAGTTAAAATTATCACGATATTGTGAACTAAAATTAATCACTTGAAGGGGTCTCACAGACATGTTCATGGAATCATTCATGTCCAACTGTTGGAGTTTCATGCTCAAATGTATCATGTCTCAACTACATGGGTGAAAATTTTCCTATTAAAATAAGTTAATGGATAGTGGGTTCTTTCAAAATCCACACTTCCTTGGGCATGTAGGACAAATGGAGGGCCTGAAATTTAGTTTTTATACATTCAATAGGGGTTCCCATGTGGTAGAGATACATGAATCATACATTTTCATGTGATTCAAATTAACTCAAAGGGTTTTGGGAATAGAATCTATGGACATGTGTATGTCTTTATGATGATGTCATATTAATGGATGAGGCTGTACACTACATTTAAAATAAGGGTTCTTGGAATATGGTAAGAATTCCATATTTTTTTCCTTTCATGGCTAGGGATCTGGGAGGATCCTTCATGTTGAGGCAGTGATGTCCAGGGTTGCATGTCAGCACTACAAGATCAGGGGTTTGTGAAATCATGAGATGCGGGTTTTGAGTAATCATTAATTTGTTGCTTTTCATGGTCCCTTATTAAAGATTGTCTTCTATCATTACTTGTCAACTAGTGTATTTCTGTGGGCACTGGTATAGGTTTCCTCTATGTCCATGATCCAGCAGTATCATATCTAATGAGGTTCTATTAATAGTGTGATCATGTGATCCAATGGTAAGTCATATGATAGGTCTTGTGGGAATTCATAGTGAGCACACAAAAGGTTATATGCATGGATGATGTTCTTGAATGGTGGAGAAGTGGAATTAGTGGGAATTTGAATGGTTTCGGCGCAACAGAAACATACGATGGATCATTCCCAACTTGTCCTTTTTATCATGATTTCTAATCAATCAATTATTTACCTGATGATGAAATACATGATCAATATAACTCAATAAAAGAAAACAGAAAAATGATATAATAGGATAACAGACCATAGAATCATCACATAGGATTTATATTTTACTTTTTTAATTAAAGAATTACGTACTCTGAATTATTTCTACATTAATTGATATTAAAACATATCTATGTTGTGCCATCATTTTACTATAGGATTGAAGAGAAGATTCTCTCGAATGTTTATCAAAACATGTTCAAAAAATATCCAAACATCAATGTATGAATCTATGGGTTCTGGTACGGAAGATCCTATCACTTTTGTCATGCATGTTTTATCTCCATGAGAATCAGTTCCAAAGGATTATCCCTGATCTCTAAACACTCAAGAGTGAAAAGTGGAGGAATATCACTCTCTATGATTGTGACAGTTATTGGATATGGTATCTCTTTATGGATTCAAGTGGATTTTCCAGATTCATTTTACATAACAAATGAAATTAATTGGATCTCATTAAGAATAATATATTGGGCTTATATATCACTAGGGTTTAGAAATAAATATTTCAAAAAGTTTTTATTTATAATTATTTAATTATTACACACCCCTATATCAATAATAATAATAATAATATAATCATTTGTCAACATGCACTTAACTTGAAAATCAAAATTAAATATAATTTATTCAAATAATATTCAATATATATAATTTTCCACTGGACTATTAATCTCAATATTCTATTCCTCCAAAATATTTATCAGGAATGGAATAATATTTATTTATTTATTAAATAAATATTACTATATTATTCATAAACAACCAAATAAATATTATATTCACATAACAAAAAATAAATATTTACAAAAACTTCTGCTCACATAATATTCCCTCTAGGATCTTGTGGTGGAATATATGAGATTAGAAAAACATGAATAATTATTAAACCATGTGTGGGAATAAATTTTATCCAAATTTTAAAATAATAATATATCATTTTACTACGCTTTTGGATACACTTAGTGTGTGGTCCTCTTCGGCTTTCTTAGCGGAATTAACTGAAACTGCCTAAACTCTAATGTTAGCATCTACCAGCATACCAAGGTACCCCTATAGAAAGATGACAGATTTGCAGGAAAAATAGTTCCTCATACAGAAGCTCACATTTTAATATAATCCTTTTATAATTATATCTATAATTATGAAGGTTAATAACTAGTTCCATAAACCTATGTTCTCGATGCATCATTCATTTAATTTCTAGAAATCCAACTATCTAATAGAAAAAAAAGACCATGGACTTATAAAGGAAATATAATTTTTATAAAAGGTCACAAAATATCATAATTCACTAAATAAAATAAGGCTCAAATATTACATGAATTATTAATTAATTCAATTATACTTTTAATGCACCCAACCTATAATACCTCACCACGAAAATATGTCATCACATGTTTCATTAATAAATCAAATAACATGTCATATAATATTCATTAATAATAATATTAAATTATAAGGATCAATAAAATTGTTAGTATATAGGTACATCCAATGAGACATACGTATGTTTATTTCCTATCGGCGGGTCTCATTCGCAAAATATCTTACATTGTATATTATCAATGGAATACACCATGAGAAAGTTCCTTAATGTCCTACGAGTCTCCTCCCTTAACAACATTATCATTGGGGTCACTATAATGATATAATATGGCTATGAAACACATATCTTTAGGAATAGTGTCACAACACATCTAGGTTATCATTTTAACAGAGAACTTCTATGACTTTTAGTGTGATGGATACACTTGGAACAATATCATATATTCTGTTGTACATAAGAATAATAATGTTGTCATAATAATTTTATTAATAATAAAAACTATGAATAAAAGTTATTGTAAAGTATAATGAATTTAGTTATAGGAAACTAATTCCAATATAATTCCACTTACACTAGAGCCATCTACTAACAACAACCATTCTACTAGCTCTCACATGATACTCATGATTATTCTGTGATAGGATTTTAGTGAAGGTGTATGAAATTTTATCTTCAATGGGTAATCTACGAACATCAACTTCAACCCATTGATAATTATCCCTAAATAGGTGATACTTCCGGATTAAATTCAGTTGCTATTGGTGTGACCATGTATCTTTGGAAAGATACACAGCTATAGTATTATAACAGTAAACTTTTATAGGATCTTTATTTATAGGTATCATTTAAGGCTCCATGGAAATGATTCATATTCAAAAATATTTCATGGATGCATTTCATGAAAATATATACTAAGCATATACTCTAGAATCAGGGAAATCGAACTTTTTTGAACTCTTCCAACTCACAACTCCTCTATTGTGACACAAAACAAATCCTGACTATAACATTAGATCATTCCGATCTATTTGAAAACTAACACTTTTATAACCCCTGATGTCCATCTCCTCATCTCATCGATACAACAAGAACATATCCTTCTTTATTCTAGTATACTTGAGGATAACCTTAATATAAGAACAATTACTTTATTCTAGACATTTTTTATATCTTCCAACCATTCTCAACGTATTGGAAACATAATTTTTAGTATTCAAATTGGAATACATGATTGGTTATATTTTTGAATCATATATGATCTTACTAATTATCTCTTTATCATATTGTGTCCCATGAAACGTTTTCTTATAAATATGTAAACCATGTGTTAATAGAACCAATACACTCTTGGATTTTACCTTTATAAATCTATTATTATCTCAGCAATGTGTGTAAATTGACAAAGTTTATGAAATCTATTGGATTTATCATGAATGATCATGATCCATAGAATATATAATGCTTCACTTAAGTCCTTTATTTAGAAAACATTGTTTGAACTGTCCTTAAGAGACTATAAGATTGGTATTTCATTTCCAATAAGTTAAATTTCATCAACATATACTACTAGGATATTGATAACATTCTAACAAAACCTATTTTAAACATATGTATCACATTCAATCTTAATAAAATCAAATTCTTATTATAGCTTTATTTATTTGAATGTTCGATGACCATTATTTTTTCTTCAAACCCAAAATAGATCTATGAAAATTAAAAATACTTTGGGAGTAAATTTATGTTTCAAACCCTTATATACATGTCTTATGACTTCTTGTGGAATGTTTTAATTAGAGAAATAAATTTCTAAATCCATTTAAAATGTTTTATGGTCATGTTAATCTACTATATAATGTATAATTATGAATGATTTAATATTGGATATTGGTGAAACATTTCCAATATAGTTAATTAATTGATGATATTTAATTATTTTATACACTAAACATTAATTATAAGTATTTAAATTACCTTACATTTCTAGTTTTCTCTTGAATTACAATTTTTACCCTAAAAAAATTACATTAAAAAGTGAAACAACTAGAATCCATATTGGGTCTGATACCTAGAATCTATTTTATAATTCATTGATTAATTCAATATTGCATCTTTTTTGTTCTCTACATCCTATTTCTAGAAGATCAGTTCATCATTGTCAAAAAAAGTTATCATATTTGAGGTATAGAAGACCATATTTCTATATATTTTTAATATTTTTTATGCTACTATGTAGTACATTGGATTTAGGAACAACATCTTCCATGGGGATTCGGGGAATCTGTTTCTACACAAACTCTTACATATACTAAGTATAAACTTCCACGAATTTAAAATTTCTCGCACTATTGTTTTTGATGATGTTCGCCCTCTTATGAAATATTGATATCGTGGAGACAAACATTTCCTTTTCTGAGGAGTTTTATATATTTTATCCCTTTGTTTCCCTAGTATATCATATAATGATATAATTTTCTCCCTGTGTTGTATTCTTATTCCCAGAGTAGGCCATAAAAATGACTTGAAACTAGATACACATGTATGAAACACAAATGTTTTCCTTCCACTCGACAACTCGATAAAAATTACGTTTTCAATTTTATTTTTTACTCAGTTCAATTTTAATATCACAGTTTCTAATGTACATTCCGAAAAGGATAAATTAAGATCAAGATGACTCATCATCAACCTTACCATGACTAATATTATCCAGTTCCAACATTTACTAACACCATTCATTTATGGTGTGTTTGGTAGACTGAGTTGAGATAGAATATAAAAATAACATTTAATTTCATTAAACTATTGATTAATATATTCACCACCACAATCTGATTGAATATTAGTTATATTCTTTCTAAGTTGATTCTCTACTTCATTAAGTACTCAGACTTATTACTTATGAAGTAAACATGACCATATCTACTCAAGTCATCAGTAAAAGTTATGAAGTAATAATATTGATGCCTAGATTATAATTAAAAGGGTTCACATATATCGGTGAGTACCAAACCAATCATATCTATTCGCCTTTCAATCAATACAATTAATGGTTTTTTTGGAAATATTTTCTTGCAAACAAGAATGACATCTTTCATGTGTTAAATTACCATAGAAGAGTCTAAATAACCATCTTGACAAAGAATTGTTAAACATTTCTTTTTTACATGACTAATATGGATATTACATAGCTGAGTGTTACATGAGTCATGGGAACATGATTCATTATCCATTTCAAATAAATTGTTTTCATAATTCAATACATAAAAACTGTTATTTAAATTTCCCATAACATAAAATAATTTGTCTTTATAAAAAAAATTTATTTCTAAACATTAATATAATCACATTATAATCTATTCCTGATACATAAATTATGTTCATGGTAATAGTTGGTATATAATAAAAATCATTTAAAACTTAAATCATTCATATTAGAAATGAAAGGTTGTAGTCACCTATGTCTAGAGTAGCCATCCTCATGACATTAAAACCCTATAGATCACCCTATCCTTTGGAAATGTTTGATAATCTAAATTTTTAACATATTTCGTTATATATGTGAACATTATAAGCTATATATAATTCCCAATGTATATATATTGAAATGTTACACTTGAAAACAAATTTTCATTTAGCTTCCACTTGATTTTGGGTTCATTTCTTCATCCTAAGACCTTTCTTTCCACATGAAAATATACTTCATCCTTTTCATTTCTGAGCCTTTGTATCCTTAACTTATTGGAAGGATGGTGCTTATGATATTTAGACTTGTTATGAGTCTTGAAACACTTTTCATTTTAATCATATTCTGATTCATCGTATGGACCATTATTTTTCCCTCCCCATATCCTTATCTACTTGGAGATTCAATGTAAAAAGTTTTAAATGTCTCTTCTCATTGTTATTCATATTAAATATTAAAAAAATCTGTATAAGTTCTTAGGAGGTGTTGAAAATCATGAGATATACACAAAACTCATCTTTTAATTTATTCCCTAATATGCCTAATCATTCAATGTACCCAATCTAATTGACAACATGAGTCCTATCAGGAAAAAACACTACAAGAATATGAGTTTAAAAATAATTAGGGATCTCATATATCTCTTTTAATTCCATATATATATATATAATGAAGATGATACATCATTATATACACATAAATTTCCTCATGTTTCATCAAAAGCTAATTGGTCATTGATGATAGAATGAAACCATGAACATATGTGGAATCATTAAATTATCTCTAAAAGATATTTAATTAGTCATAACTAGATCTATTTTTAGATATATAGGAAATTGGTTTTTCCAACACATACAATTTTCTTTAATGGAGAAGGAAAACATGTAAGTGTGTTTTCCACTCTTGGAAATTATTTCTAGTGAGATGTTTATCCTTATCAAGTATGGATTGTTGTGATATGTTTGAATTAATTTTTTTATATTTCTATAAATAACATTAGAATAATTATACTACATTATATTATAAAAATAAGATAGATAAAAAATATTATATTTATTAATCTGACATTATTATTTTTGAAAAAAAATTTCCATTCACATTGCGTTTGGATTATAGGGTTTCTAAAATATTTTAATGGAAGGAATCCATATTCACATTATTATTTCCCCAAAATTGTTTGGTCACCCAATTTTAAGGGTTTTAGTCAGAAATTCAAAATTATAACTACATTATCTTATAATTCCTTGAGCAGTTATGTGGACTCCCTATTAGTGAAATACTTAAATTGTATTTCATAAACTCTTTCCTCTTAGTTAAATTATGTCCTTCTTTTGAAGGAAATGATTCATGTGAACTAAGTTATGTAAACCTAAAACAACATGATAAAATTCTCTGATAATTGAAATCATAAAAACATTGGTTGGTCAGGTAATTTAAAAAATGGTTCTATTTTAAAATATATAATGGATGGATATACTACCATAAGATATATAATTGCGGGATTTTAACTACTATGTGGAATTTTCAAATTATTATATTTATTACATTCCTATTAGTATTGATGGATTTTATTAATTGATGAAACATGTATTAGATAATATTATCACATAATCCAATTTATATTAGTTCTAACATATGTGATTATTAATTCATTAAATCATAGGATCACGAAAAATACAACCATAATTAAATAAATAGGAATATTGATAAAAATAAAAAAATAAAGTTGTATGAACATGAGATGTTACTACTGGTAAGTTAATCTAAAAGATGATGGGATAACCATCAAATTAGGTGGAAAACACATTTACCCAATTTGGGTTCATGTTATATATTTCCACCTATCCACCTTTGTTTTTCTATTGGTTTAGTTTCTCATTGGATCCAAACATGATCCACCACCACTAGCTTGGGAGATCCATCCATTATTTGTTATTTTAATTACACATAGATAAGGTGAATGACCTTTCCTAATGAGATGATATATGACACACTTGAATATATTTTAATTTTATAATAAATTAAATGAAACCAATCACAATCAAAGTACATGTTTATGATCATGATCATCTAGAGACCTGCAATGAATTATATAGTTAATAAATATATAATTGAATTATTATGACTATTATTTAAGATAAATCACACTCCAATAAATTAATTATCATCTTTAATTAATCAATTATTTTATGTTAATTCACATCCAAATTTCCTTAATAAATTTATCCATAATAATTTTAAACAAATTGAATAAATGAAGTTAAAATAAACTGTGTGCATAAATTAACCTTTGTGGAAACATAGTGAATTACCCTATGAATCAACCAAATTTGTTTTGCAATATTATAATATTTATTTATTTTACATATTTCACACATTAATTATTTCATAATTTCATTACAAGTACTATAAATTTAATTATTACATGAATTATATGATTTTTTTCACGTTTTTTGATTTAATGCATGTAGAGTAATAAATATAATATAACTCACACAACGAATTAAGATCATAAAATAATAGAGGAATTAAATATATATATATATATATATATATATATATATTAGAACATATCATATGTCATGTCCAATGAAATTCATGACCACACAAAAGAACTTTCTGAAAACGTTTACATAGTATTATAAATTAACTAGTTCTGAACCCATGGATTTTCAGGACATAATAATTTTTTTTTTCACATTTTCATAATAATTTTCAGAATATTATGGTTATCATGTATGGAATTCGTGTCACTTTTTAGGAGAGTGAGAGAAAATTAGTAGATGAAATGAAACGAGTGGGGTGCTCGTGACACATGGAAATTGAGTGAAGGATGGTAGTGAAGTGTAGTTGGAATAATTATATTTCAATAAAGATGTGAATTTATGATGAAAAATTGAAATAAATTAACTCAATGTATGAATAAAGTATGAATACCAGTTTATGATATATATAAAAAAATCTATTTATGAATTTAAATTTATTAAACACGGAAAAAAAATTATTCCCAGAAATTGAAATAAACTTTTCTTACCTAGTAAGGAATTATACAAAATATAGTAAGGTATATAAAACCATATAATGAGATTCAATTGAATCACTTAATTCATAGATATCATGGAATACCAAATCAATAAAACACGTTTTTTTCATGATAAACTCTATAGATTCTATGAAACCCATGAATTATAATTGAGTAACATAATTTAAAATTAGCAGCATAAATAGAATAATGGTACAAAGAAACTATATAAATATCACAATTGTATCCTAATTTTTATATAGGGATCTCTTCTTTATATTTATTAACTATATATTTAGGAAATAGTTTTATCCTGCCAGTGGTGTCACCATAGAGGCCTAGGGAAATCCCATTCACTCTCATATCATAGTCAGTTCCCTTTTACATCACCGTGTTTCTTGTAATGAAGTCATCAACTCCCTGATGTAAGAAAAAATCATAAGATAAACCCTATTTTATAATATCCACAATGAAAATGTAAATTCATATACAAATCCTGTGAAAAATCATAGACGTACGTATATGGATTTGATAAAAATATATAGTATAATGAAATGTTGCACTGATATTCAGAACTAATCCACAATTAGAAGAGTCACTTCCTTTACCCCGTTTTATAAGATACTAAAATGATACATGTAAAATTGTAAATATTCCAAAAGAACCATTATCCATGACTGCAAATAGATAAAAATATAGGAAATTTGAGAAGTAAAATTTTAGGATTAATCAACTGAAAATTGATTCCATTCATAAAAACAGAATTGAAAAAATAGAAATAATGGATCCATATCGAAGGACATAATCCATTTCATTCATTGTTAATATTTCAAATTCAGGTAAGAAATGGATCAGCACGGATTGAATTCAGATCCAGTAAACTGAACTATTTATTATTATGGATGAAATGCTATAAATTTAATAGGACAGAGTGTATGACAATAACATTGTTTCAACATAAAAAAAATATTATTTATTGATTAAAATTTTTTGTATTTTAATTTTCAACTTGGTCATCGTATAGGAAAATAAAATTTTTTTGAACTAAGAACATCTTTATATGATTCTTTTGAACCTAGAAAATCATTAAATTATTACATAACTTATTGAGACACCATTTAGAGAAAAATATTCTTATGACATAAGAAGATCCCCAAATGCAGCATTCATAAGGGAAAAAAGTTTTAAAAAATGATTCAAAATAAATTTAATGATTTCATTCATCTTTCTATTTGTGAATATCACCCTCAAGGCCAAAAAAAAACCAAATTTCTCAAAAAAATAAATTAAACAACTGTTAAATTTTGTATTCTCGTCCTTTAATCAATCATCATGTAATAGAATCATGGTTATTTTGTATTGATTAGAAAAATTATCTTTTATCAAATAAAGATAAATTTTTATATCATGACACTATTAACTAGAATGTCACTAATAAATAAATAATATCTTCAAAACAATTCCCAAGGCTTTCATATCCATCCAATTGATATGATTTCCAACTATAAAATAAAATTTTTGCATGAAAATGTAAAATTTTGTAATAATTTCTATAGACTATATTAAGTTGTCTAAAACCATAGAATGATATTCAAGTAAATCATAAAAATAATGAAATACAAAATCCATGGGTTATGTTACACAATATTTTATAGGGAAAGGCCACATGAACAATTTTTATATTTTTATTCTATGAAATACAGTGAAATAGATCCTAAAATAATTATAACATTATTTTGGTTATCGTTTTATTCTTTAATTAAATGAATTATTAAATTTCATTTTAATGCGCTAGCAATACAGTCAAACACATCATAGATTCTTTAATTTTACGATTTGTAATTTCAAAAAATTTGGATGATTAAACACCAACATCTAATTTGGAAATTCATCCAATTTAGAGAAAACATCTAGAAACCAGGCTTCAAAAATGTAGCCTGAAAATGAAAGTCGAATATATTGGTAGATTAAAAACTAGATTCTTAGTTTATAAATGTCAAATATATGTGATCCATAGTGGGTTCATCCCCCTAACCCTTGGGTTTTTTTCTTTATATCCATGGATGTTTTTTGTAGTTATGTGGAATTATATTTATTACCTTGATTACATGGGTTAGATTTAGGGAAAACATATTATACTTAATCTAGTATAGTGATCATAGAAGAACTTATTTTAAAACAATATTCCAGAACTATCACTTCTTTATTTATATAAATTATTTATGTTTTGTGACTATTCTTTCATTTGAAACATTTTGAGGGTAAAAATATCATGAATGGTTTATGCCGGTTGGAATGGCCTAAAAGACTTCATTTTTTATTATTTTATAATACACCTTTCAAGTGGTGGGGTGGAACTGTTACAAGGCCCAAAGGCTTAGAAACAATTACATGGCCCATAGGAATTTAGAGGAATCACCCAGATAAGAAAACTTGGAACTACTCCTACCCAAAATATGTCATGATATCATCACTCCACCTTCATAGGGCTGGTCGGCTAGCTGTCCTATGAAATGCTGCATAGGCCTGGTACCGATGGAAAATCCATACCCTCACATTCTTCAAATTCTTGTTAGACCTGATCCAGTGAATGTGGGTGCCCTGATTCCTCCTATGAAGCCTTCTCCCTTGAAATTAGACTGGTACATCTGCATTTCATGTGTCCTAAAGGACTTGGGGTGGACAGAATCCTTTAAGGTGTCTTGAAGACCTTGAAATCAACTGGCTCAAGGACCCTAGGTGGCCTGAAAGCCTTACAGGACCCGATGACCAAACCGGTGGCCCAAAGGCCCAGATGGACAAATAGTTCCGGCTACTACAGTACCGAATAGCACATGCCACAATACCTACTATAGTACTGCTACAGTACCTCGGAAATATGCTTACAACTAGATTTGATCTCAGGTCTCTTGGATGCACCTGGTGAGTCTTCACCAGCCGGTCTGAGCCTTATGTGTGAATGATTTAAATTAATATTCATATTTTTTTTAAAAATAATAAACAAAAATATTTTAAAATATCATCTTAAACTATTATTAGCACAATTCAATTATATTTTTATCAAAAACACAAACAAATAGATAGGTCCATATTCTTAAATTTGATTTTAATAAAAAATTCTAATATATACTAAATAAATTATTAAATACATTTGGGTGTGAAAATGAAATTTTTGTAGAACATAATATAGTATGTCAAGAGGTTTCATCATAAGGAATAACCAATATATAAATAATTAATAAAGATGATAAATTGATAAAACACTATATAAGATGTGTGGAAGTGGTATCAATTAGAAGAGTTGTTACTCTTGTATTGTATAGTTAATGCCTTGAACAATTATAATATGATTACCCCATAATAAACATAAAAAATGATTTATATCATAGAAATTACTAGCCTCAAAATTTTTCCCCCATGCATAAGGCTATAGTGGTATGGGGGTTGTTGTCTTGGTTGGTCTGCATGGGGTCAAGTCCACATGCTAGTTTTATTTTACTTATATGTGTTGTAAATAAACAATTCATAATACCATGTATTTTTTTGAAAATTAGAATTCTGATAACAAAAAATAAATTTTACATTTAGGGAGATAACTTTTTTGGCATGAATATATGAAAAAATAAAATGTATTTTCAAGAATATTTAAAATATTATTTAAAAAATATTTATAATGTTGTTTCAAAAAATGAATTGATAAAATGAAACTATAAAATTCAATTTAAAAAATATTTAATGAATGTATAATTTATACTTGTAGTGGAAAAAAACTCAACAAAACTAATTTTGAATTGTGGAATAACAAAAAATAAGATCGGAGAAAAATTATAGAATCCAATACATAAAAGATTATATAGATCATTTTTTAATGGTCTGAAATCTGTAAAAATTATAAACGATCATGTTTGAAATAAAAAATCCTTCACAAAATTATGAATAAATTCATAAATAGTACTTATGAAAAAAATATCAAAATGTAATTACAAGATAATTCTATACTAGGAACTAATATTTTTGGTGTCATCATATGAAATATACAATCTAACATCATATCCACAGGATAAAATAATGGAAATAAAAAAATGACACCATACTAACCCTGGTTTGGCAAAGGTGGGATACCTGAAAATATTATAATATGAAATAATTCAACTTCACTATGAAAAGATTTTATTATGTACATAGACATATAAGGGATCAAAAAGATAAGTAAATTATTTGAATATTGACATAATTTATATAATGAAGTGGAATTTTGACTATACTAATCATTTCCTAAAAACATTTTCATTTATGTTTCTAAAATTTCACACACCTATAAATTTAAAATTCATAACCAGTGTCCATTACTATTATTCTATAATCGAATAAGCTGTTATAAATTAATGGTTTATATGAATTAAATAAATAAAACCCAAATGAGTGATGTTTTTTTTGGTTTGGGGGAATTTTAAAAAATCTGTCTAAATATAACTCTAATTATTACCATCATTTATATCTTTGTTCACCCTTTCTACTGATTGGCAATGATGAAAAAATTACAGCTATCCAAAACCGATCTAATCCAGGATTTCATGTCCATGTATATTTAACTAACATAAAATAGATGTTGTCGAAACATTAATATATATATATATATTTATATATATATATATATCAGATTACATGTGTATTATTATATGTATATATTAGAAAATAAAAAAATGTAAAACATAACATTTTATCTTGTAGAAAAACATGATGCTTCCTATTAGAATATTCCAATGTTTTATTTCATCACAATAATGAATATTTATGATAATATAATACGAATTATTACATGTTTATTATCCATATACCAATAGATGTTAGTTTTTTGGGTTATCAACCATTTCTACATGTAGCAATTTATTAGATAAATATTATAAATTGTACATTTAAAATCGGTATATTAGAAAAATTACTATTAAAAAATGAACAACTATTGTTACCATTTATGAACCAGTATGAAAAAATAAGAAACTATATATTTTCATTTATATATATGCATATATAATAACATTATAATTATAATATGAATCATCATATAAAAATTTATCATATTTATTTAAATGGAATTATAGAAATATAGTTTAAAAATTTATCCCAGAGGGTCTAATGAAAATAAAATATATATTTTTGGTATTAGGGTTAGTGAATGTTGAATATTTTGTATAGACTATTGGAAGAAATATACTATAGAAAATTACTGTTAAAAAATGAACAATTATTGTTAACATATATGAACATGTATGAATAGATATGAACCTATATATTTTTATTGGAGGATATAAATATCATAGTAAAAGATATTTAGAATATGAATCTGCATATAAAAAATGAACATGTGTATTTAAATGTAATTATAAAAAAATGTTAATATAATTTTATGTTAGTTTTTAAAATGAAAATAGAATTCCATTTTAAGTATTGTGTTTGGTGAATGCTGAATATATTGAAGATCTAATTGGAGGGACTATAATCAGTGCTCTATAAATTTATGACGACAATTTTATATGTGGAAGAAATGAGGAAGCACATAGAATGAAAAGAAAGGATGGTAAGGAAAAGTGGATGATACCAAAGAAAATGGTTTATGAATTGAAAAATAAAATTGAAATGATATTTTTTTCCTTGCTAAGGAATTGTCAGTATAAGGAGAGGAGTCCCAATGTATCCACTTATTTCGACCAAAAAAATATCATTGTGGTGATATTATTCATTATTAGGGATAAATCTATATGTGTAGAGATGGTGTAGATGACTATGGTAGTAATCAATGAAATTGGAACCAGATTGAAAGAAATTACTGTTCTAATGTATAAAAGAGAAGGGGAGATCACGAATGAAGTAAAAATTGGGCGGATGGTAGTATCAAGACTGTATTAGAGGATAAAGAGTGATATAGGTAGAGGTGGAGGAATAATAAAGGGAATAATATGAAAAGGATGTTGTAGAATCCATGGAGAAGGCCTAAGAGAAGTTAGAGGTAGATAGAGAGGTGGATGCTGAGGCAGATGCAAAGGAATAGGCGTAGTAAGAGGAAGAGGATATGTAACGGTAACTATTTCGAGGGGGGAGAATGATTCTGTAGAAATCGTGGGTGTGGAGAAAGAGGAGTATGTGTGTAGGTATTAAAAAGATATGGTGAGGAAAAAGCCATAGTATAATCACTATTTTGGAGACATGTGGAAGGTATAATTATAATATTTAGTAGATATAAATGATTTTCATTCCATGTGATTTGGTATAAGTACAAAAATTGGACAAGACAGTTACACTACATGTACTTTTGTCACTATCTATTTGAGGAACACACCTTGGGACTTGGCACGTAAACTGTCCCTTGGAAATAGTTTTAATATGCGGTCGGTACAAGGGATACACGATGTATGGTCTTCGAGTTACATGGTCACCAGTTTGGTAGGTAGTGTAAGAAGATATATTCCCAATCTATAACTACATGGATACCTGACATGTACATGGGATACATAGATTGTACTCTAGTTGACCATGTTATAGGCTAGACTTTCCAACATGTGATGTATAATTAAATGCACCACATATAATCAATGCACACAGTTTAAATTAATTTTTATTTAATTATTGGTTCTTTAAACATGCGGACACAACATTTACCTCTGGGAAGAGGTTGTGTACGCTTTTAATTTTTATCCTAAATCCTTAACTCCTCTAGATGATATATTTCATTTTATTTAGTTCATATAATTAATATATTTGATGGGATCTATGAGAAATGAACGAGGAAGAAGAAAATACAGCAATTTTTAAGGAAATATTAGACATCACTTTAAAACTAAATGAAATATGGGTAGATCAATCAAAGAACATTAAATAATTATAATTAATAATGTGACCACTCTAATGCCACATAATGGTTCTGGGTGCCACAAAATCATGAAATGTTATATGCCCAAATATTTTTTTGGTCATTATTTATGATTAATATGAGATTTACATGATGATGATCATAGTGATCAATAAAATTAAATTACATAAAATAAACACGGGAATTAATTAAAAACCCCAGTGTAGGATGCTGACATATTATTTATAACTAGTCCAATAAATAATATAATATTCTTTGGTGAATTATTTTATTGTTGATGGATTTGAAAATAGATTTACATTGTACCATAATTGTGTTTCTGGAATAAAAAGAGAATTACCCTATCTAGTGCCCCACCAGTGTTCCACAAATCTCCATGTGTATACATATGTATCTACAAGTGCTATGAAATTATATACAACCATTTTAGTCATTCAAATTTGATCTCCATGAGAATTACTTCCAAAATATTCTCCATGATCTCCCTTGACTAGATAGTATATGGTGGAGGAATACCAATAACCATTTTTTGGGAGAGTTATTGGATAAGGGAGATCTCTGGGGATTCAATAATATTCTATAGATTCATTTTTCAGGACCAAATAAATGTATATCTTAACATTGAAAATAGTATAATTGGGTTCATATATCTTTAGGGTTAAAAAATAAATATTTTTAACAATTTCCCATTAATATTTATTTTGTCCTTACAGAACCCCATGTCAATGTAATTATTATTATTATTATTATTCATTTACGGCATGTACATAAATTGTGAATTGAAAATATATATTATTTATTTAAATAATATTAAATATATATTATTTATTAATCGACCATTAAACATGGTCTGAAATTCCTCCAAATATTTTTCAAGTCTCGTTTAATGTCTATTTATTTATTAAATAAATATCACTACATTATTATAAAACATATAAATAAATATTATAATCACTAAATAGAAAATAAATATTTATTTAATATTCTGATCATATAATATTCACTCTAATAACTAGTGAAAAAATATTTGTGATAAAGTAAACATTAATAATTATTAAACCTTGTGTGGGAATAATATTTATTAAAGTTGTTAAATAATAATATATTATTTAACAGAGATTATTGATACAAAAATTGTGTGACAGTCTAGGCCTCATTCTCTGTGGATTTAGGAGAAGAATCATAATGTTTCTTGTTAGAGAATTTCAACACACCAAGGCCCCCTAGATAAATAAGATAATACCTCAAAAACATAATACCTCATTTCGATTCTCACTTTGTAATGTAATTCATTTATCCAGAAATCTATAATCTTGGTGGTACTATGCTGGTGTAATCAACATATGAGATCGATGTATTTTACATTGGATTTCTACAAATAAATCTTTCATACAGAACACTACATCCATGAATTTCATTATTAAATATCATTTCCATCAATGGGACTAAGATAACAAATTCCATTAAATAAAATAATAGAAATAATACTTTCTTAAATTATTCATTAATGAATAAATAATCACGACACATCTATTTCATCCTACCTCACTCCAAACATATTTTGTCATGGATGTAATAAATCAAACATAGTACACGACTTATAATAATCTTTAATATTAATATTAAATTCTAAGGATCAATTAATATCACAAAAATGACCTTTATTACACATTAATACTTGATTTTTTACACAATACTACATTTAATAAATCTTGGATGGTAATGAAATCTATTGTATTTGGGAATTAGGTTGATTGTATTACAACATCACATTGGGAATAAATCTTATTTGATAAAAACAAATTTAAGATGACCAAAATACAATCCCAAAAATCGTTTTATCTATTTTCATAAGACACTTTTTGATTAAGTGAGAACCACATGAAAACCATTACAAACAACCCACACAGACCCCACTTAGACAAACCAAATTTAGTAAGCTAAATTCTAAATTCATAATCCAATTTCACCGCTAAAAATAGTACCACCAGTACTACAATCCAAAAAAACATAAAATTAAAATTTCAAAATTCAATTCATCATAAATATCACCCATAATTTAATAATGTTTCTCAAGACAAACATCCATCAGGACAACCTTCCTATACTTCAAGACACACCATGATCTCATCATTAACCAACCATCAATATGTCACTCATCACTAAGTATGCCTTTTACATTATCCATCACCATCATGAACAGCTCACATCGCACCCTTCTCCACCTAAACACCATTGAGAACCATCCACCAGATGTCTTTACCGTCTCTCCAAACAACACACACATGCCAAACCAAGATTCTCAAAATTCTCATTAGAACATAAAACATCATGGGATAATGTGGGGACATATATAAAAAATTGATTATCTATAAATCTGATTATGGTAATAAGCATGGAATAAGTTATACATGCGACAAAGTAGGCATATAAATGAGTAATAAAGGGGCATGAATATAAAATCATGTTATATAATGATAATCATAACATGGGAAATGTAGAAACAACATAAAACATTGAATCAGAAATATAGTTCAAGGATAAACTCACCAAGACATCATGGTGGAATACATCCCATAATGGAATCATGTTCACACTCTTTCTTAACGTGACATATCACAATAATAAACATTTCTTAATGCATTGGAGCTCTATATGGGCGCACACATGATATTAATTTTATTCTTATGTTTATGTGGGCCACATATATCATACAACATAGATTCATTCATCATGATAATTTATTCCATGGTCAAATAATGATGAATAAACTGTTTTCAATTTTCAAATGAATAAATATATATCCACCAAAGTGAATATCTTTGATAGAAAAATGTTTATGGTATTCACTACAAAATTGGCATGGCCTGGAAAATTGTGGTGAAATTTCATCAGCATAATGACATTACATAAAATTTCATAAAAAAGAATTAATGATGGAGAAAAAGGCATCAAGTAATTTTTAAATAAATTTGAATTTAATTATGTTATATAATTACATATCCCACCATAATAAATTAAAGATAAATATCATAAGGTAGTGAAGATACTTGAATAATTCTGAGAAAGGAAAAGATCCCTTATGAGATTTTAGCATGGTAATAGGTGTTCATAAATGATAATGAGGGGCATAATGAGAGCGCAAAGTGGGATATAATAATTTATCAATTAAATTTACAGTTAGGGTAATATGGAAGAATATATCTGAACAAACACACATTGATGTTATTAGACATAACATAAAATGAGTTCTTTAATGGAAATGAGAAGAGCGAAATCCCAAACAGAATTTCAGCATACTAAAACCTTATGTGATGTTCAAAATGAGAGATAATAAATGATTACTCATTAAAATACAACTATATGATATTATTTAATCTTTATAAATAAATTATATCATAAAAAATTTCAAATATGATTTCAATTCAATATAAGGCTCTTTATAAATAGAAATTGTTCATAAAGGTGAATTATATTTAATAAAATAAAATTAAAACAAACATGTTCATGTATTTTCTATAACAATATTTAATCAGCATGACATTTAATTAAATCCAAAGGGGAATATTATTTATAACAGTTTTAGTCATTAATATATTCACCACTTAAAAAATTTCACCCTCAAAATTATCATTTCCCACACTAAAATAGAAGAGGGTAACTCTTCATCATTATCTCCTCTGGTTCCAATGCCTCTTCTTCAAACATTTGGATTCTCCACAACAAATTGACAAGGTTAATTGTCTAATTTCCTAACTATATTTTTATATGATAGATGATTTTAAATGGATTATCTTCATAGGAATGGTCATTATCCTATGGGTAAAACTCTAGATTGAGTACATGTGATGGGTGTTGTATTAAAATCCTCAATAGGGATACGTGGAATACATCATGTACTCGAGATAGGTTATGTGTGACTGAGAGTCGATAGGCCACCATTCGGAAGTGATCAATGATCTAAAAGGGATAATGTACCTTGGAATAATCATTCCATCCTTTCCAAATTTCATCATTTTGTTCCCTAGTGATATATAGAGGAATTCCATTTATCCAATATCAAAATCTAGGTATAACTGATTTTTTTTGTATATCTCTTTTGTCGACTCTAAGACATAATGACCTATTGCTGAATGGTCTTATCCTTTCCCCCTATTTCCTTGACCATTTCAGGATTTAGTCATTTTCATTCCCTAACATCATCCCAACATTCAAGTGTTTTGTACCTATTCTAATAAATTCATTAAAAGGGATCTATTTTTATTATTGAGTGGAAATGGTTGTTGTAAAAGAACTCATCCAAAGGAATATGTTGGTCCCATACTCCTTTGATGTCAATTGAGAATTCTCTATAAATTCGCTCAAGTGTTGGGATAATATACTCAGATTGGATATCAGTTTGAGGTAGATATGCAATATTAATGTTTATATTTGTCTTTAGAGCATACTAGTTACTTTTCCAAATCTTAGAGGGTAATATTGGTTACTGAACAAACACAATCGATGATGGTACACCAGGCAACATCACCACTTCTATATTTTATATCTATGGAAGTTGATCCATTGATAAATTATATCGATTCATAATGAAGCATGAAATATTTTTAAGATGACTCATTATTACCTAGAAGGAAATTGTTTTCTTTTTTATTTATTTAACAGTGTAGTTATGAAGTCCATGATGATGTTCTCCCATTTACATGTTGGTATGGGAAATGGTTTCATCATACCATTATACTTCTTCTTTTAAAACAAAAAAGTATGAAATTATATGAACATTGATATATATCCAGTGATCTTCTTCTTCATGTTGTCCCACTAATTCGTCTCTCTAGGATCTGGATACATCTTTTTGTTTCATAGGTGAGTGGAGAATGTCTAAATTTGTGAATCATCCAATAGCTCATTCTTTAACTCAGGATGTTATAGAACACATATTATTGAAGAAAATATTAGAATTACTCCTCTATTAACATTGATCTTAGATGATTTCTATTTTATTATGGTTTCCACTTTCTTCTGAATTCCAACATCATCTTTTTTGTCATTTTTTAAAATTTCAGGATGAGTCGTTTGATAAATCCATTATGAATGTACTGATTATGTTCCTTCATCTGTGATTCCCATTTTAATCCTCTTTAATTCATTGAATATTGGATCCTCCTCAATTATCACTAATGACAGAATTTCAAGATTAGTTATACTTAGAGCATATTCCACATTATTTTCATTACCATGATAGTAGAAAATTGAGAACTCATAGTCCATGATCAACTCTAACCATCAAAATTTGTGCATATCTATCTTTTTTTTTGTGTGAACATATATTTGTAACTTTTATAATCTACATAAATTTCATACTTCTCCCAAAATAGATAACACCGACATATTTTAAAAGTATATATCACTACAATAAATATCAATATCAAGCATTGTATAGTTCTTTTTCAGGAACATTCAACTTCCATAAATCATAGTGTATGAGTTTTTTATTTTTTATCAATATACAACCCAATCCCTTCTTTGAAGCATCATTGAATATTACAAAAAAATTCCACTTATTGGTAGTAAAGCATAGGGGAAGTGATTATCTTCCATTTCATCTCATTTAAGAATTATTTATATTCATCATTATATGAACACGTGACTCCATTATGATTTATCATGGAAAAAGGGTTTGAAAATCATTTGAATGTTCACATAAATAAATGATAATCTCCTGTTATCCCAAGAAAACTGTATAAATCTATCACAACAGATGGCCTTGGGAATCCTTCAATTTCTTTTTTCTTTGAAAGATAAATTAATATCCCATATCATGTGATGATATTCCCTATTAATTAAAATTAGATTAACCATAACTCATAGTTTTTGTACAATATATAAATATTATACATTTACAAGGTTGTTAGAATTGTGTCCAGATGCTCCTCATGTCCATCCTATGTTTTGAAGTATATCAGAATATCATCTATAATGACTACCTAGAATTTATTGAGGTATTATTTAAATACTATATTAATATTGTCTATGAATATTTCAAGACCACTAGTGAGTTATAATAAAATAACAATAAACTCATAATGCATGCACCTTTTATGAATATTAGACATGGGGATATCCTCCTTCCTTACCCTTACAAGGTAATATCCTAACCACATATCCTCCTTGAAGAATTATTTTTATCCACATAGATGATCGAAAAATTCATCAATCTTTAGTAATTGACATATTTTTTTATAATGATCTTATCGAGTTAATGATATTCAATGAAAAGGTTCATTTACCCATCCATTACTATGATAAAGAGGATTGGCACACCCCATGGTGAATCACTTGAGAATATAAACCCTTTGTCTAGATTCTCTTGTGGTTGTTTTTTTCTACTCAAGATCTTAAAAAACCATCCTATATGGATTCATTAATATTGGAAACTCCCTAGGTATAATATTTTCGGAAAATTTAGCCTCTCAGATATAAGAAAGACAAAGAAATTGTTTAGGAAACACAATAATGAATTCCCTCACAACGGGAATGTATTCGAGGACTATCCATTCCTTAGACCCAATCAATTTATCTATATACTAATTCATGAAGAGAATAAAATCCATTATTGTGATGATGGAGGAAAATAATATTCATCCTCCTACTTACAATTATACAGAATATGTAGTCGATTCCCCACATAAAGATTGGTTTCCATTATGTGGTATCAAATCACAACTCTATACAATGAAACACAATATATGACCATTATTGAATCAAATTCCACCAAATTTAGTATGGAATAGTTTTCTAGGAGGTTCATCCAATATATTACTATATGGGAGAAGTTATATAATAATGATGAGATAATTTCTACATTTTTTATTTCCACTGATAACTCTACTTCAATAATTTGTGGTGTCATTTGAATATTTTTACAAAACATTCATGATAGGAAGGAATGTATAGAATGAAAATAAAAAACCATTATATCTATTCTATATATACTAACCATTTTACATATCACCACTTCATTGTAGGGATCCACCTCAGCGGTTTTGATGAAAAAAGATCACTTTTTTCATGGAGGTTATTGGTTGTCTCAATAAAAAATTGGATTATGACATTATTTTGAAAGGTCACATGATTCCCTGTAGTTAAAGTAATAAAAAAAAGTTCTATGGTTTTAATGTATCTTTCCTTTACTCTATTTCAATAGTGGGTCTCTCATATCAGAAAATGTTAGCCAGGTGTCATTCATCCCCACACCTAAAGCATTTCTTCGTTCCCTTTAAGCAATTTCTAGGGCGCTTCTTCCCAAACATTTGAAAAGATGGATATTGAAATTTATTGGTAATATACAATTTTGGTAATGAAATGACTTGGGTTACGATCAAACCCAGAAAATGACTTGATTTTTCACATACCTGAATGGTGTTCCCAATCCCCATGGGCTAGAGAGAAGCACCTAGGCATCGAACAATAAAACTAAGGGATTGATTTCTCCCAAACCAAACAACTACATGACATACATATTAATATCATGAAGGAAACAATAGAAGAAAAACAAATATATGAAATAATAGTAAGAAAATTGTGTAAACAGAATAGATGCAATAGATTATAAAAATTCCAAAAGATAATTCCGACAACAAGGGACAAAAAACCAAACATCTACACCAACAATGGAATGGATGAACTCCAACCATCTCACCGCTAGCTACCTATCCCATGTAACTCTAACCCCACTACCTCACTACAATGAGCATCCCTTTCTCGAACTGGAAGACAAAACAATGGTCGATGCACCACCAAAGTCGTGTGCAAGGTGTGATCTAATAGGCTTAGTAAAATCCCTCCCATGACTTCCATAAAATGTCTCTATATACAAATCATGTATGCTAATTTTTAAAATTAACCATCTCCTGATAAAAAAGTAAATCAACTTTATAGAATCTTGTTAAAAATTTCCCCTTTCTATAGTTCATTACAAAAGCATGTATAAGAGTTTCAAAGAATATTTTTAATAAAAATTTTCTACATGCATGAACGTGCATATTAAGGCTAACTTAGAAAGTCAAGTAATAGAAAAGAAGAAGTATATGTTTCACACACTAAGGAATAATAATTTTCTAGCAGCATAATATTAATACCGTAACAATCAAGTACACAAAAACTAATCCTAGAACAGATGCTAAAAAAATAGTGGAATACCACATGAGTAAACCCCGAAATATATCACCATAAATCCCCTAGAATATGAGGCTTAAGAAATAAAGGAAATTCCAAAGACAAACATCCATGATAATAAAAAAGTAATGGATGATAGACTGATGAAAAAATGTCCACGTAAGTACCCAGGGTTACCTATATGATCAATTTAACAAAACAATTTCAATGATTTGAAAACCTAATCAAAACTACATCAAAATCCATTTATCAAAAGCCAGAGAAAAACATTTTTTATTTCAAAACCCTTTTTCAAAACAAACAAATAATCATTCCAATTTCATAAATCAATTTATAATGAAATATAAATAAATATCATTTTCATAGGATAGAGATGGAACCACCTAACATAAATTCTGGTTTGCACATGCCTGCAACATAATAAAAAACAATGAATGAAACCCAACAGCACCAACAAGGACCCTAGATTCCAATCCATGAAAATATTTATTAAAATCTAATTAAAACAAGTCAGAGGAAGAGAGGAACCCCCCATTCCTCGAAGAAGGGTTCCCACTACACCATAAACAATGATGGAAAAATGCCTTTAAAACAAGATCCCACAAAGGATCAAGAAGAAGAAAATATGAGTCATCCATATTAGATCAGTTGATCTAATAACGCAAGGCTAGGGCGATATCGAGATCAATATAAAGAGAAAACTGGAAAGAAAACATACCTGAAGAGACACGCCACATATGTAACAAATATTTAATGCCAATCAGATTTATCTATAAGGTGATAGTCCTATGATAATTTCATAGTAAGAGTCTTGGTTCGAGAGAAACCAAAAGCTGAAAGATAGACCAAAAAAAATAGTTGAACATGTGATTTTAAACAAGGTGCAGTCCAAGTCATGACATGTAGGCCAAAATGAATAAGATAAACTAAAAAACACATCGCCTCATATTAAAAATATTCTATTTAACACCTACATGACATATACCTCATGTAATCGACATGTACTAGGTCACAACAGGATTTCTCATGAATCTAGTAGCCAACACATTATGTGTACCTTAGGTACATGATCTGTACCTATTCTGAAACCTACAATAAACCTAGAAAATAACATATAATGATTTTAAAATTATAAGGGAACTTATAAAAAAGGAAAAACATACCTGATCAATGTAATGAGAATTTACAATCACCCCAACTTAAGGACTTTCCATCCCTAGGAAGACATGTGAATGATGTACTCCCTGGAATAAGATGAGGCCATTAATCCCTCATCAATTACTCGAGTTCCAATGTCACCTGAGAATTTGATCATTGTTTCCATAGAACTCTGACCAACAGAATAGACTTCCCATACAATAAAATCTCTTAAGAGTCAACGATCACTATTAGTTTCTCCAAAACAGAATAATTTGGCATTAACTCAATTTCTTCCCTACTCAGAATGTGAGTGGGATCAGGGTGATATTTCATGAGCTGATACATATGGAAAATGTCATGAATTTACCTCAACTGAGTAAGAAATTCTAACTAATAAATAACTTTAACAAGTCGTTTAATGATATAAAACGGTCCAATTTATCTTGGAAAAAACATTCCATGTTTTCCATGTCGAAGGTGACCCATCCAAGGAGAGACATTCATGGAAACCCAGTCACCAATGAAAAACTACAAAGGATGATGTAACTGATATGTATACGATTTATGTTGACTATGGGATATAACCAAACATCGTGGAACCTCTTGTATCTTTGCTATGGTCTCTTAAAACACACATTGTCCAGACAAAGCTACTTCACCGACCTCTTCCAAAAAAGTGGTAATCTGCATGGGAGACCATTCAATGACTCTACAAGATTCATTATGATCGATGACTGGTAAATGACGTTGTATGAAAATTCAATGTTTATTAAATGGATATCCCAAAATCCACCGAAATCCAAGACACATGCAGAAAGCATATCCTCTTGGATCTAAATTACACACTCTATCTGGTGATCAGTGGGTGGATGGTAAGTTGTGCTTAACTTGACCTGAGTCCCCATTTCATATTGATGACTTCTTGATAAACGTGAGGAAAACCATAAATCCCTATATGAAACAAGGACATAAGGAATCTCATGCAACCTCATGATCTGCTGAACATACAACATACCCAGATCACCAACTTTAGTGGTGTCTTTGATCAGAATTAAATGTGAAGTCTTTGTCAACCGATAAACAATCACCCATATAGAATTTATCATTGGGTTTCCATAGAAACTAAAAAAAGAAATCTAGGGATACTTCATCCCACTTTTATACAAGCACTTAAAGAGGATAAACCATACCAGAAAGTTTCATGTGCTTGACCTTTATCCGTTAGTAGGATTAAGAATGGGACACATAATGTATAATGTCACGCTTCATACACGGCCACCAGAATAGTATTATCATGTCATAATACAAATTTATATTACATAGATGAACATAACAAGAATATATATAAAAATCAAACAAGACTAAACCTCTTAGATGGATTGTGATGAAAAATCACTTCTCTAAGTGAAGTATTATATCTGAAGATAGGGATCAACTAGGAATTGACTCCCCACCATACCAATTTTCCCAAATATTGTAAAAATCATTATCTTTCTATTGAAATTGTAACATTGACTCCAAGAGAGATGATATAAACTGAAAACTAGTTAGAAACACACATGAGACAACATTCTTAGAATCCATGTGGAACTGAGGAAAAATCCCCATAAGATTCCACTGTCATTCGATTCTAGAATATCTTATAATGGTACATTCTCAATTAATGCATCTGAAAATACATTCCCATTCTCTAGAGTGTAGGTGATGTAAAATTCAAACATATGAAGTTATTCTGCTAATTTTTTATGCCTAAGATTAAATTCCACCTGTGAAAATATTTAGATTGGACTCTTATGATAAGAGAAAACCATGATATTCTCCCCAAAGAGATAGTGCCACAAGAACATAATCACATTCATAATCGAAAAAATATATAAATCATGAGTGGGGTAGTTATTATCATTTACTCGAAGTTGAAGAGATCTGTGTGATACCACATGATAATCCTAAATCATCACACATACCAAACCAGCACCAGATAAATCCCAGAACACAATGACCCACTTCTCGGGATCTGGTAAGATCAGAACTGCTGCTAATGTCAGATGTTATTTCAATTCATCACAGGAATATTTGAACTTTTCATAACACGATAATATCACATATTTCTTGGTAAGATAAGTCAAGGGTTACACAAGCTTTGACAAATACTTGATGAACCATCAATAGTATCCAATAAGAAGGAGGAAGGTTTGTATCTCAAAGAAATTTTGTGGTTCCTTACAGGACAAAAAATCATTTACCTTATCTAGATAAACTAATTACCCATTCAAAGAGATTTTTTCCCCATGAACATCACTTCTAGAATCTAGAAACTGGATTTTGAAATATTTCTATACCGATAGTGATTTCTCGGAATCTCCAAAACCAAAATGAAATTATGCTCATTCCAATTCTTAGACATTGAATAAGCTATAATTTCATCAAAAATACTACCACAAAAGTGTAAAGACATTTGAGTAATATCCAATTCAAAAAATAGGTAAATACTTTAATAGTGTTTGTCCAATTGAAAGGCATCATGCGATATTCATAATGGTTGTACCTACTCCTGATGGCCGTCATAGGTATTTCAAACTCTTGAAACCTAAGATATGATATCATGAAAGACGTGTTGATATAGTGGGAACCGTAGACACAAATATTTAGTTATTTTGATTACCATATCATGTAGACAATTATATATACAAGATTTCATCTTACCATTATAGTATAGACTTTTCTATGTCAACTATTTTAATGGTAATGTCTATTGATTAATTTATGTATCAAAAGGACATAGTGGTTCCCATGATATAATAATATCCTCAAGATAATATGACATTATTCTTAACTATATGTTCTATAGTCTAGATATATCTTATTGATTTAATATACTATATGTCTGACTATCATGTTTTGGGGTCTCATAATTATTGATAATTATTTCTCATGAAATTTGCACTTGGTCATTTCCAGTAGTGAGATCATACGGACTGACCCGCCAATTAGAACACCACATTTGTTGGGTGTCATGGGATGTTATTATTAATGATCACTTGTAATTGTATCCTGACTTGAGATCATTACCAATTTATTTCATTTCATTGCGTACTTTGATACAAGACTAAAACCATGGTAATGATGACATGGTGAGGAAGTTTGTGTTGGTTGTGTCATTAGTGTCAGGACATTGGTTGAATGGACAAGAAAGTATTTTTCACTTCAATATTATGGAATTAATATATCTCTAGCCATGTTGATATGTATGGAAGTACATTTTTAAGACCATGACCATGGCAGTTAATGGCAAATATGCCCAGTTTAATCCACAAACTATAAAGAAAGAAAAGGGTGATGACACGTGAGTTTTTTATTCTTTATAATATATTACAAACAAAGATATTATATTAACCAGTGCGTGTTCGTAGGTTGTTTTTCATTGTAGTGAGAATCCTTATTTCTCTAAGGGTCATGATGGGTTGCTAAATCCTTCTCTTGGTCTGAAAATACTATTTACTACTCTTGAAATTAGGACCTAAAGGGTCACACTCAATAGCGTATTCAGGAATCTTCCCTATTCAGTTGAATAGAAGTTTTGGACATAGTGGGCCCCACCATAGGGGTCTAGGATTTTTCCAAATTTAAATGATCACTAATGATATAAATGAATTCATTTTATTAATGTTTAGATTGTTATTATTGAATTTATTTATTAAATCTATTTATGAGTTTTAGTAAATACAAGGAAAATATTAATTAATGAATATTTAATTATTCATGATTTAATTAATATTTATGGGAGAAGTGAGTCAAGTCATTGATTTAATTATTATCTTATAATAAATTTAACATATTACTAGAAAATGATAATAATATTTATGACCGATTTTAGTAGTCATAAATTACATTTATAGTGCGTTATGTATTTAGGGTCGGTAAGGATATACCGAGTATTTTAATTGAGCACTATAAATAGAAGAGGAGGGGATTTTTCCAAACACTATTCATTAACCTTCTACCTCCTATCCACATTCTCATAATCTAGAGAGAGATTCTCTGGATCAAAGTATCATGGATCAATTAGTCTCTCAGTCAATACAAGAAAAGAGACGTGGTGATCGTTGGAGCGTTGAACACTTCGTCACAATTCTGTGCTTGCACACGAATTATGATGAATAACACCCCCGTAGATTTATTGAAGTATTTGTGGACGATCTAGAGGAATTCATCCTCAGATTCTTCGAGCAGAAATCGCTAATGACGAGTAGACATCGTGAACAGCTTTGTATTTAAACCAAGTATTTTTTGGTTTATTTTTTGCTTTTAATCCTTCACACAGGATCCTTGACTCTGACTGGGATTCCCTTCACTAACATCGATAACTTTATGTCAAGTGTCAGTGATTTTTTTTTAAAACCAACCAGTTTTGGGCTTCCGCTTCACGCCCAGTTCCAACACGAATATCAATATTTGAAAACCAATTTTCTCCATTAAACTAATAAAACAAATAATCCCAACAAGGTAAACAATATTTGATCATAACCATTACTCTGATTAACTTATGATAGTACACACATAACCAAATTGAACCATCTAATTTCTTGGTAAAGAGTAGAGGGGATTCCCAATATAAAACACATGAGTGAAAAAAAACCAGTCTCTAACAGGTCGTCCAACTAAATCATGAGTTCTTTAATCTCCACTAGTTACATATGGCATGAAGGAACTGATATTGGTTGTGTTCCCAACACCATGTCAATTGTATACTCTAACTACCTCTATAAGTTAAGAACATAGAAATAATCGGGGAAAACACCTTGAATGTATCATAAAACAACAGGTAGATCACCAATAGAAGAAATTTCATCAGGCTCATACACAACGGTAGATAAAAATATACAAAGATATAGGTGGGAGGGGCCAGCATGAATTGATATCTGATCTTCCTCCCCCCTAAAACACAATAGAGCCCCTCTCGGTAGTAATAAACAAAACATGCCGATGATAACAATAAACCTTAGCTCAATGTTTAACATTCCAATACTTAATGATGATGACACTAAACAAATCCATATAAGGAACAAGAAAATTCCAGGGAATATCTGTCTCAGCTATCATCAACGAACAAGGACATCAGAATACCTACTCGTTCTTCTTGACATTATGGGTTGCTAAATCAATTGTAACATACATTAGTTCCTTTGGATGTTTACTCATATTAAAAAATGTGTAGATATAAATGATTGGGGGAACAAATATCAAACAATGTTGTAGCTACTGATTATACAATAAGGGGTGTACCTTTCAGTGTTTCTAGACCTATATCTACGTCTATTAGAAACGTATATACTGTTGTAAATGGTTCACTCTTGAGTCATGTATATGGATCCCTATTGTCTTTTAAGATTCAAACTGCATCGTAGTATCCATTGAAACTAACGAACCCTAACCATAACGAGTTGTATTCGTTTCCTGATAGACACATTGTAGAAGACCAACACATCCACATATATTGCAAATCTTCGTAATGATAGAAAAACAATGTCTGGTGTGACCTCCCTTCCACAATGGTAGAAATTTATAGGAAAACTACCAGCTGTAACAGATGGTGTAGAGGAGGCTCGTTTCTGAGACCCACCACCACCAATCCTGCAATGATCCTGCCAGTTCTTCTTCTTCCCATGCATGCCACTAAATCCATCACCAGTTGGAAAATGATGGGCAAAATAACTGACTTTTCCAACAATTTTCACATCTTCAATAATTGTTCTTTCCATTTTCTCTGCAAAGGTATAAATATTTATCATGAACACCTGCGATCTATTGTTTGGTCACAAACGGTACAAGTACTTTTGTTCCTTTACCTGGTCATTTTTTACCATGTCTGGAGAAAAATAGACAAGCTCAAAAACAGGTTTGAGTAGGCTAACCCCAACCAATCTCCCTAATATAATGATATGAAATCTATAGATTTTCCCTACATCAGATACTCTACACAAAAGTACATAAAGTATAGGGTTTCAAAACCCTTCCAATCCAAACACCCATGTCTATCTTCCTGGACCATAGAGTCCCACAAAATATTTTCGAAACTCTCAAGTATGAACATTGTGCACTGAACCATGATATTCTCTTGTGACTCCATGAATTAAATTATTTTATTGATCGTTTCCAACCAATATTCTACCTCTTGAGGTTTGGTCATCCCTTTAATGGATGGTGGCTTCCTGTGAATGAAATCCCACGAACGATCTCTTTCTCATCATGCTATAGGTTGTACTTCAACCACTACTTTCTGAACTCGTGTCACATCTTGATCGACAACACAGACTACACGTACAATGGTCTTGATGAGATTGTAATTCATTGGACGATTTCATTTAGGATAACCGGATACACGTTCCTAAGGAACCTATGGAAGATGGCTTAGAGGCATAATTATACAAACCAAAACATAAGAACGATCATACACAAAAAAAATATCAGTTCAATCTAGAAAACAAATAAGTAGAAACTATTATTTTAAATGAAAAAACCCACACTAACAACAGATATCCAAACATCCCATGGTAAATTGTGGCTCGATACGACATGTGGTGGCTACGAACTCATTGAAACATACCTCTTATGTCTCAAAAATCCGGTCTCCAGTCTAAAAGATATCTGAAGAAATGATTCTTGAGTACACACATTCTCTGATACTAAACTGTAATGAACCAACTGGGGTTACACTCAAACCCAAAACTTGACTGGATCCATCATATTGATGATGGACATTCATGAACCCTAGGGGCTGGTGACAAGCACCCATGAATTGAATAAAAAACTAAGTTAAAAATTTCACCCAACTAGAACAACCACACAAAATACCTATATAAAGGATGAATGAAACTATGGAAGCTGAAAAATAATTCCATAACAGTAAGAAAACAATAAAAACAGAATAAATGTAATAGAAGTAAAAAAATATGAAAGACTAGTCCAACTATAAGGGAATTAAAACAAAAAAAACTACTACAACAACGTTATATATTAACTCCAGCCATCCCACCACCAGTTACCAATCCCATCTAACACAAATCTCACACCATCACTATAGTTATTTTCTTTTTCCTACACTATAAGATAAAAAATGTTCTATATACAATAAGATTAATTCACATGATGTGATCTAATAGGATTAGTTGGATCCCACCCAAGAGTTCCATAACAAGTCTCTGTATAAGATATCTTGTATACTCTATTTTAAAATAAACCATGGAATGGTAAATATTAAAGCAATTTTATAAGAAAAATTCTAAACATTTCCATTTTCCATAGTTCTAAAAAAAATTTGTATAAATGTTTCAAATCGTATTATCCATAACATTTTTCAACAAGAATAAACCCGAATATCAAGGCAAACAAAGAATGTCGAGAAATAAAAAACCGAAGCACATATATCACCCACCAAGGAATACTATAGGTCTAGGAGGAAAACTATTAAAACCATAAGAATCAAATACATATAAACTGATTGTAGCACACACACATAGGAAGCATAGGTATTCCCGATAAGTAAACCCCAAAAATGTCACTATCAGCCCCTAGCACAAAAAGCCTAGGAATGTGAGGAATGGACTAATAAAAAACTACTTTATAATCACAAATAAATGTAAAATGGATAAATATAATCCTTTCACTTAAGTACCCAAGGTAACCCATGTGTTCTATTTTAGAGACCAATTTTAATTCAATGAAAAACCATTGAAAACAATTTCACAATCCATTTATCAAAATCCATGGTAAAACCATTTTTCTTTCAAAACCTTTTTCAACATGCAATAACAATAATTTTAATTTCACAAATAAATTTATTAATCAATATTAGTAAATATCATTTTCATAGGATTGTAACGGAACCACCTACCTCAATTTTCGGCCTGCACACGCTCGCAACAAAATCCAAAACCAAGAATGAAGCCCAGCTATACCAATAGGGACCCTAGTGTCCGATCTATGAAAATATTTGTTCAAATATAAACACAATAGGTTGGAGGAAGAGATTAAACTCAAATACCATGAAGAAGGATGCTCGTTTACAACAACAAAAGAAGGAAATATTCCTCTAGAATGAGAAACCATAATGGAACTAGAAGAATACAACATAAATTGTCCATCTTATATTAATTTATCTGATAATTCAAGGATAGGGTTATATTGAGATCATTTGTTAGGGGGAACGAGAAACAAACTGACCTGGAGAGATTCACTATAGACACAATGAAGATCCAACAATGATCAGATTGATTCAAAATGTGAGAAACCTATGAAAATCAATTAGGAATAGTCTAGGGTCGAGGGAATATAGGATCTAAAGGAATGACCGAACCAAAATAGCAAAACATGTTATATAAAAATGGGTTCTGGACATGACACAACATGAACCCCTTGGTAAAAATGTTTAGGCCATGCTAGATAAGGTATGATGAAAAACCCATCACCACGGGTTAAAAATCCACTATTTAACCCCGACACATTGTTTACATCTTAAGAACAATGTGTACTAGGTCACACCATGATTTATCATGACTCTAACTACAAGTAAAAGACTGGTTCCTTAGGTACATTCTAGGTACCTATTCTACAACCTGTAGTAAAATTAGAAAAAAACATATAATGTTTATAAATCAAGAAGGGAACATAGAAAAAGGTAACAAATACATGAACAATGTAACGAGATGTTACAATTTCCCCATAGAATACCTAGAAATAAATTCCACTGTTGTTTTCTTATCCCCATGATACCCTCTAGGTTCATCAACCAACATTTCAACTTGGAGGGAACATTAGAAAATTTCTCCATAGCTATGAATTCCACGGATTGTGAGAATTTTTGGTTGACTATTACTTAGCCAACTAAAAAATTAATAAACCATTCATTTGGTATTAATGACAAAACTAGTGGTGTATTGTGAATGAATTATAATAATTTCCTCATACACACCAATATAATATTCATATTTTTTCAAGATTAAAGAGAAATACCTTTCCATTTAAGACAAATAGTATGGGGAAAATATTTATCAAAAAACATTTTTTTGGAATTCCTTACACTACTTTACATTGATATTTTCCTTAGGATTAATATTCTTTATTAGTGTACACAACTGATCATATTCAACCCTTGTACGATAATAATCCAAAATATCATTCTCTTATTATGAACATTGAAGGATGGAGAATATATTTTCAATGGAGTTGATCTATTATTTATCAAATAAATGATCAAATGATCCATTGAAAGTGAGAGGAACTTATCACATGTAGATATTGATTATGTATTGTTATATCGTAGGTTGGTTTGGATGACCCTCATGATCCATTTTTATATTCAAAGCATCAGTTAGATGAGAGAGTATCATTATGAATTTTTCAAATCTTTATCCCATATTGTTTGTCATCTCAGTGGGAGAATTCATTTCATTGACCGTCACATTTATTTTTTACATGATTAATCATATTTTAAGAATTTTTTTTAATAAAAGTAAAATTAGTTGTGATTGTTCTTAAACTATTAAAATCCTTAAACGTAATCCAATTACATTAAAGAGATAACTTATAAAATGTAGCTATTTACTAAAAATATGAATTTATAGACATTAATCTATTTTAACCATGATCTATTTACAAACATGTAATCTTATGGGCATTTTATTTTGTTTCCATAATAATAGTTACTAATGAACATATAAATTTACAAAATAATATCCCCCAGTACTATAAATCTAGGTGTGCAGTAAGGAATGTTGTTGTGTATCGGGATACCCCATGTTTGGCCCAGAACACCTTGTTGGAGATATTACAATAAGGTACATCTGTACCAGGAGCACATCCAATTGCAGTAACCTGAAATGGATGAATTTTATTGATAAACCAATAATACTATACTAACCAAAATTTAGGGATGTTTTCTTATACATAGTATTATCCCTAAGGAAGTCACTAGAGTTTTCATTTTGTAATTCCATGAAAATAAAATCTTCTCCTCTAATACCAATAATAAAATCCTTCATCATCATTTCACATTAATACTTTTTTATAACATAATAATACACATAATACAACCCGAATGGTCAAGAATAATATTTTCATGTAGAATAAGGTAATTCCCATAGCAATATAAAATAGGTAATACAACATCTCTATTAAAAACATCTTTAACATGCTCAGAATACTCTGTCGAATGTAAAACTATATGGGATAACCCGTGTAAAAATATTAGGAAGGGGTGAGGTATAAAGACCAGTAAAGGAATAAAAATTGAATTAGTAATTACTTTTAGACAATAGGAATATCAATTAGGAATAATAGTAACATGAATAATAAGGCATGATATATCATAATAGTCGCAACACGTGGAATGTGGAAACAACATAAAACACATAATCATAAAAGTAGGTTAATGATAAAACCACCAAGAAATTGTGGTGAACAATGAACTATAATAGAATCTGGTTAACTCTCATCCCAATGTGACATATCATGATACTAAACATTACCCAATTATTTGGATCACTATTTTGGAATACCCATCATATTCTTTTCGTTCTCATGCTAAAGTGTTCCATAAATATATCATACAAAATGGATTCATTTATCATCCAAATTTCTTACACTATCAAGGAATTTTTAATAAAAACATGTAATTCACCAATAAATATGTAAATTTTAATAAAGGTGAATTCCTTTAATAGAAAAATGGGCATGGTATTCAGTATATAATTGTTTTTGTGCGGAAAATCATGGTGAAATTTTACCAGCATAACAATGACACATAAAAATTTAAAAATGGTATTAATGAGAGAGAATGTTTTATCTCATTGTTTTAAATAAATATTAATGTAAGGGGGATGTGAAATAACCAATCCCATCATAATTAAATGAAGGTAAAAGATATAACTTAATGAATCTAATTGAATAATGAGGATAAAGTAAAAGATCCCTTATGAAATTAAAGCATTGTAATTAGTGTACATATTGGATCATGGGAAGATTAATGTGAGTAAAAAGGGGACTATAATAATTTATAAATTTATTGGATAGTAAGGGTAATATGTAATAACATATCCTAGTAGAATAAAATGGATTTTAGCAAACATAATATGAAAGGAGTTCTTGAACAAAAACGAGAAGAGAGAAATCCCATACATAATATCAGTATAGAAATGGATTAGGTGAAGGGAAAAAGAGGGAGAATAAATGATCCCTCATTAAAAGAAAACCCATTTTATAGTAGGATATGTTTATTACTAATTTAAATAATAAAAAATTTAATTTATAATTACAAATTCCACAGAAGGTGCATGAATTGAGAGAATGAGTGGAAGGTGAGAATCCCCTACATGAGTCTGTGAATTAAAATCCGTACAAGGGAATTAATGATAGCATAGGGGGAACATATTAGGACTTTAGAGAGTGGAGGAAAGTGTACAGTCATACTCCATAGAGTTTTAGTGAGGTTAAATGGGATCTTCAATGGGTTTATATATGAAGGAGGGAGTTTATTATTTAGTTTTTGGACATTACATTCTAAACTATCAAAACCACAAACTATCCCATGGTTCTTCCCGCTGTTTTGTAAAAAGGGGATTGGTTCTCATTATTCTATATATCCAGGGTCTAAAATTATTAAAATAATTCTTTTTTTATGTGGATATGAGTGAGAATCATAAAGAAATAATTTTAAAACCATAAAATATATTATATGTATTGGTGGATACATAATGGATTTATAAAATAAATAAAATAAAATAAAAATCACATTATATAAAAGATAAAACATATTATTGGTTAAAAAACTCTTTTATTGTAATTATTTTATCACATTTGTGTTATTAAGATGTTATAAAATAGAATGTATATTAATACGATATTTTATTTTTACCCAAAAATATGCCGGTCTCAAGAAATTATGAACAATTAGACCATGGATAATTTCATTTCTATGATTCCAAAGGTGTATTAATTTTTTATAAATTATTATCTAACTACATGCATTTTGAATTTTAAAAAATGGAAATTTATTAAGAAATAATGGGTTTTGTGGAACTATAATTTTTTTAACACTTCTAAAAATTAAATTTAATAATATAGGAATATATGTTTGATAAACATTATTTACAAATAATATTTTATTAAAATATATATTATTTAAATATCTATTAAATTCATAAATTCAAAATAATAATTTTATTTCTATCCAAAAATAAAATTTTTGGTTTATTGGATCAAAATAAAAATCATTTACATATTAATAATATTAAGATAAAAATAAATTCATTATTATATAAAAATTAATCTACATATTCTAATTTCTCAGGTCTTGATACACATCCCTTTAATATTATAACAAACTTCATTAGAGAAAGTTTCATGATTATAGTAATTTCATGGGAGGCTTGAAGAACGTAGTGTGGGTTGTGATCTCGATGAGTTTGGACTTCTCCCATAAATGATTAATCTCAATTTTAAGTTATTGGATCCCAAATTATGGTGGGCTAATGAAAAATCCTGGAGATATTATCTCCCTTTGATGCTATAAAATATGGGTTTTATAAGGTATAATCATACTAGTTGAGGCCATTAATTAATTTTTCTATCTCAGTTAGATTGTGAAAACACTATATTTATACTAACCATGCAATCATCGTTTAACGACTATATTATCAACTAAAATTATTCATAACTATCAATTAAATATGATAGGATACAATTACTCTAATTAATCTAATGTGTTTTCAATAACAATATTTACATAATAGGATGTATAATTAAATGAAAATGGGAATCTTAAAATAAAAATGTATGTAGATTGGAACATCCAATGACACATATGAATGAAACATTTCTACTGGTGGATCTTATTCGTAGAATATCCTACACCTGATATTATTAAGGGTGTACGTCATCATAAGGTTCCACAAATACATATATGTCTCTACCCCTTATATATTGTATAATTTATGTCAATTAAATGATATCATCCAACTATAGAAAAAACAATTAAGAATAATTTCATAGCACTTATGGGTTCTCATCATAGTTGGGAACTACTGTGAAATTTTATTTCAACAAATCCTCATACCAAATTATCACAAACTAAGTTACAAATAATAAAAAACCGGCAGTGAAAAAGAGTTTATTAATAATAAAAACAATGAAAACATGTAATCATAAATTAAGCATAAGTTGGTTCTAGGTAACTGAATGTAGTATTATTTTATAATCACATTAATAAATACTATCAATAAGGAAGGGTATTATGTTTAGATCATTATGAAATATCTTGATCTTCATGACATCATTTGAGGGGTTATTTTGATCACTTTGGGAACTTCTCTTAGGGAACTGACCGATATATTCTATCTTTACACACTTCCCCTTTTAACCCTCCTCTCATTATCTCTCCCTCCAATCTCTAACTTGTGTATTTTTTATGTGGGATAAGGATTTTATATTGGATAGGTAAGGCCATGTTTTTTTTTCCAATTTTTATGGTAATTATTCCACATATACTAACTGAAGGTGTTGACGGCTTCACATGATAAAAAATGAGAGGATCTCATGATGAAAAAATATATTTATCTTAATGTGAAGCACCTATGAAATTATCATTTATTCACATAATATTCGACATCTCAAAGTGCGATTTATGGTTCCATCAATGGATTTATAATGGAACTCCCATGATTGGATTCATTTCACCATGATTCCCATGGTCACAAGACACTCTGGTGAACATTTTCATTACCATGGTTTGAGTGATACAATTATGAAATGCATTATGTTTCCCTATTAGAGATATTTGTTGCATTATTAGGATAATCATGCAATAACATGGTTACATACTATTACCCATTGCACGAACATACATTATCACATTGGATAGATGTCACATGAATGGAGGTTTTATACAAAACATTATGTGACCTTCAGGGATCATTGTTTCTCATGCGATCGGTCTAATGTAAGAACTTTTTCAAAGTATCATCACCTCTCTGATCAAGTGATCTTCGGAGCCTCTCATTATAGATTCATGAAGCTCACAAGGTTGGCCTCACAAACTGACTCTATCTTCATCAATGATATTCATTCATACAAAAAATAGCACAAATTCCATTAAGACATGAAGTGTGTCTATTTTTCAGGGATTAAATACCATAGAAAGACTAATTTGTAATCATTAAGTGCCAAGGATTATTGGGAATCAGGTGAGACTATTGGTATTAAACTAGTGGTGGTCGAATATATACATATGTTGTCAGAGTTTTAATAAGATCTTGTGAAGTGATTAGATGGTGAAGAGTTCATTTATATGACAATGATAGTTATATTCATATTTTTTTTTAAAATAATGAATAGTGAACCTCCTTCCACATCCCACATTTATATACTAAAAAAATTCACATTCAAAATAAAAAAACTCAGAATTGATATTCACCTAATGAGAGTTCCAAGGTTTTCTCCTACCCATCTCAGGCATCACACCATGCCATCCTGAAATCCCGATGTGTTTCCACCTAGCAGCGTGGCTTTGCGCTTCTTTTGGAGGTGGTTGCTAGAATACCTTGTAACCCTATGCTCGCCAACTGTTATGGCTCCCTATGAATGGTTGTAAAAACTCCCACATGAGTGTAGGTTTTACTATTTTTTCTAGATATCCTTAGATGACCATTTTTTAGCAATGGGATCCTATCCATAAATAAATAAGGGAAAATATTTTTTTCCCGTATACATCAATGACCGAGATCATAATCTTTAAGGATGGTACTTATGATTCTATTATATGATTTATATATATATTTTTATCAAATATTCTATATTCCTTAAATCCTTGATGGAAAATTGTATATCACCCAATTTTGGGTTTCAACAAACAATAATTTCACTATTGGAATAATAACCTGACTTTTGGAATAGTATTTTCCCCTCAAAATAAAAATATTCTATACAATTATTAATTATAATATTTAAATTAAGTAAACATAAAAATTAAAAATGAATAAATATAAATATTAAAAAAATAAAAAAAGGTATACGACATTAGAAATTAACTATATTTTAAGTCATTTCATAAAAATCATAATTTTTATATTAAAATTTAATATAACAAATCATAGAAAAATATTTTGATAATATGGATATTATTTTTTAAATAATCATATTGAAATTTCCCAATGGTTATTTTTTAATAATTTTTTGATAAACATCTTCTTTATAGTGTATAGTAAAAGTAAAGATTTTTTTTCATAAACATTCTATCTTAAATTATATCATTCTAGATATAATAATGGAAAAATAATTTATATTACAAGAGTCTATACTAAAAAATATTTAATTTCAAAAAATGATTCATTTAAATAAAATACACATTATTTCCATATCTAGAAATTTCTTTTCAATGTCTAAATTCAAAAGCATTTATTAAAACAGTATTATTATTTTTATAAATTTCTTATTAATAATACAGTGTATTATAATTATAAATTTTTTTAAAGTCCTAAAAAAATATTTTTTATTTATATATGATTAAATTTTTAGAAAATAAAACTATAAAACCTTTTACCTTGGATATAGTATTTTATTCAATATTTTATTCTAAAATACCAGTCTCATCATGTATAAATAACCCCTCTCCGCCTTTGTAGATTCTATCATCACACACTTTTAAAATTTAAATCACTACCCAAATAATATCTCTAAAGTATATTAGAATCTATATTTATGTTTTCGAGTAATCCAATCAAATCATAAATGATGTATAATTCCATAGAATGGAAGCAGCATCCAGAAGAGGGTATGATTTCATAAACTCCTCTTAAATTTTTTCTACTATTCATCTTTTTATATATCCATTTTAAAAAATATATTCTACTATTAATTATAAAATATGTTTAAATTATATAAATTATTTTTACCTACAATAAAAATTATATTTTGGATGTGTTTATATTTTATTCATTCCTTTCCCCTCCTTTGGACAACGTTCTAAAAACAGTCGGTTAACCACCAATTGGGACCTTTTCAACTTATTTAATTAAAAATAATTATGGATGGTAATAATAAAATATTTATATTATATATTAGTATAAAAATAATTATTTTAATTTTTTATAATTAAATATACTAATATATTAATTATATTTTACAAAATAGTGAAATGGACGAAAATTTTGATTTTTAAGGAAAACATGTTATCAAAATGTCTTCCCATTCATAAAAGAAACTAATAAATATAAGAAAATTTTTATAATTAATAAATAGTTGTACAAATGAAAATAATTTACTTTAGGTTCATTGTTTTTATAATTTTATTTTTATTAATTTGGAGGCAAAAACATGAAAAAAATAATGCATGATTTATGCTAAAGGTAATCTCAAACCCAACTCATTTTATTTGGATTATCCATATTTATTATCATTTTATGTGTGGATATTACCCTTATATTGTTTATATATTCTATCATTATTATAAACATTAATTATTTGAGATATACAGTTTTTCTGATTTTCCAAAATTATGTTTTTGTAAAATACAAATAGTTTTCAAAAACATTTCTTTAAAAAACACATCATTGACTCATATTGAGTTATTTTTAGTTCACTCAATAATGATTATGTTTATGTATAATATATTTTACCTTATTTATTTGTGAACCGCAATTTTTAATCATGAAATTATTCATTATGAAATACTTATGAAAACAAATCTTTTTGATACGTTATTTTATCACTAAGACTGTTATACACTATATATGGAATATATGATTATGAGCATTTATGATTTGATAGTTGGGCCTAGTATTATACATCCCTCTAATTAAATGGGTAATTTGATGTATGTCTTGATGTTATGTGAGGTATTTGTGATCATTATTCCATATATGTTCACAATGATGATGATATGATTTATCAACATATATTATACGTGATCATGATGGAATATTTGTTCACAACTATGTGTGGTAATTGGCCACTATGACATGTTGTTTCATTTTTATTAATATTACACATTACATGCTTTTATAAAATGTTACCCTCGTGGTAATGATGATGATCCGATTATTATGATATGATAATGATGATTATACTTACCCATGCTCTATTGATGGATATCCCTTATTCCTAATATTACAGAGATTCTAGCTTAACCCATTATTTGATATTGATTCTCAGGTGAATACATAAAATAAATAGATCATGAAATATTTAAAATAATAATGAAGAATAAATTAAAATATGTTTTAATTTTCTTATATACAATTGATGTATGACAATAATTTTCCCATGACACTAAACAATTGGATAATAGATTTTTATCTATATTATGTTGTCTATCATTAAATGTTGTAGTTTACATGTAAGGAAAACAGTTATCATTATAACTATTTTTTAAAATGTATAAATGTGCACAAACCACTTTATCATGTTAAATTATGTATTCATTTAATCATAAGATCACATTACATTCACTACCAACTATCAAATAACTATATATATGGAGACCAACATTCTTCACTTCATAAAAATAATCATTTTTTCTTAATAACCTATTCCAATATTTTTCTTCTAAAAACATGTTGCTTTGATTGATATGAATTCTTGATATATCCCTTGAAAATTTCAATTTTTTTAAAAAAATTAGCCAATTTAAATAAATTTCCCCATATATTCCTATCTCTCACAAAAATGAGTAATGAAACAATCTAATATATCATAAAATAGTGAAAATGCATTTTTAGTTAAAATATTATAAGTAAAACTTCAATATTTGACACATACACAAAATTTAGTTCTAGTAATTTTCTGAAAATTTTATTTAAAAAGTGAAACTATGTGATAATATATTTTCATACATGGTTTAATAATTTTCCTTTCTATTAAACTTATTGTAACTATTTTATCAATACATGATAATAATGATATTTCAGACCTATTATAATTAAATATTTTAATAAAACATTATATTTTAATTATTATGATAACCCATTGGATAATTTTATTTTATCTCAATATTAAAAAATTTTATCTTCTTACTATTTTTTAATTTGGGAAAATATGGAGGTGAATCAGCTATATATCAATTTATACTGGGTGATAAATCTAAAAGTGTTACCATGATTATTTTTGTCCAAAAGTTAAGGAAATATATTTTTTATATTTTAGTTATTATGTCCGATAATGTTGTAATCAAATTATTATTGTAATTGTTAACAGAGTAAATAAGGATAATATAAACTTTTACCTTAAAAAATATCCAACATGGGAGATCAAATAAGATGGACCATATATTTTTGGTATTATATTTTTGCACATAAAAATATTTATTTCAGAATTTTACATTAGTTTTTTATTCATTTTTTTAAAATTATATATACGAGAGTGGTTGTGTCCTAAATTTAGGCACCAATAAGTGATTAAAATCATTTTTAAATCGTTGATAAGGATGAAACAATTAGAAAAAAATCCACGATGCCCCCTATAAATTTTAAACAATCCATTATGTAAATTATGATATGAAAACCATTATTTTGTAATTACAAAATCATTATGACCATTAACACTATATTAAGATATGTTTTTATATATAGGAATGTCATTTATAGTGATCTTTATTAAAAAAGAAAAAATAAAATACTATATTATGAATACTTCAAAAAAATAACACTTTTAGCCCAATTATATTTGAAATCATTAGTAAGTGGTGATAGATATATATCAATATTTTTTCTAGGTTATTTTCATCTATAAATATTTGTTATCATCATCAAATAATTTCTCTTCATCTAAATATTTGATGAAAATTTGTACAAAAACAAAATAATATGACCTAAAATATGTTGGATAGTTAGACACTAATATAGATCCATTCCATCTATGTATTTATATATTCTAATATTTATAACCTAATTTAAAAAATTATTTAATTTTGTATTAAATATATTTTATTCAGGTGAATCACTAATGTGATGTATGTTTACCTAAGAGATTTACTGATCTATTTTCCATATTATCCACTACATTTTAGTTATATTGGAAAATAGTTTCTTTAAACAAGTAATATTCTAAATATACTTGACTTATTTATCAGGAGGTTTGGTATATGTTTTTGAGAATGAATCACAATTGTAATTTTTATCAATTTTAAATTATGATGAACTACAATTATGAATGTTTGATTACATTTTAAACTCATTCATTTATATCACACAATTGGTCGGGTAAGACTGAAAATTTTTATACCAAATTCAAATTGGGAATAATATATATTTTAAGTATAATTAGAATAAGAATGCCCATTTTAATTTTTGATATAGTCTTCCAAAATTTCAAGAAAATCAATGAAACATTTAATACTCCAACAATTTTATTTTTTTATGTTGACCAAACTCAGCATTACTGATAACACAATAAGTTTATGAGAATATATATTTCCCAACAACATGTAACATTTTATTTCCTTTTATTTTTTAATGGATTCAACACATATAATTTGAATTAATTCATATACCTGATCCTTCATCTCAAATCAAACATCTTCATCAAAATTATATATTTACTTGTGTGTTATTTCACTATTACAGATCTTGAAATTATAATTTTTATTAGAACCATAAAAAATTAGGTGTACATTTATTTTTATGTTATTTAATTTCATCATATTGATTTATTTCATGCATGGATTAAAAATCATATTTTTTCATAATTATTTTTCATATATGATTTTAGGAAACATTAAACCCCTATCTCATATTAATAACCATTTATTTTTTCAGTTATCAAATTGTGATCTATTAATTACCTAAAGTCACAATATTATAGTTAAATATATTAGAACATATAAAAAATAAAAAAATTGAAAAATTTAAATCATATATCATATAAATACATAAACATTAATAAAATTATAACATAAAATTTATAAGTTATAAAAATTATTATTGAAAATTAACTGAAGACCATAGTAGTTATAATAAAATAAATTTCTCACTAAATAAAACTATGAACAAAACCAAATTTAACAACAATGTTTTTAACAATAATGCATTTATAAAAATAAAAAATTACAAATATATGTATTTATAACAAAAAATAAATTATACACATAATTTATAATCACAAAAATATTTAAATTTTAAAATAAAATAAAACCTAAAACTAGTTATAAAATAATATTTATAATTTACATAGATGTACATATAAAAACTAAACGTATGAACACAATTTTTTAAAAAAAAACAAATAATTAATCATTAATTTTTCTAAAAAATTAACCAATAATGTATGGAGATTTATGTCTATTGTCAATAATAGTGTAACTTGAAATAGATAAGTAATATAAAATATTAGTCAGAAAAATGCAGTTAAGAAAAGAGAAGGCATATATAATTATTCTCAGACTCTAATAATATTCTCTCTGTGGATGTTCTGGGATTGGGTTCCCTCAGTGGTTCCTCTATTGGGGGAGACGGATGTGCCACTTTTATTGCTTTATCCAACACCTTTCCTCCTTCATTTTAGTCTTTTCATATCTCAGTGATTTCGTCCAAGCAGTGTTTATCCTTATTTCTATGTGTTGTATTGACATGGTGATAGATTCATTGGTGGGGTTGGATGTTCAGTCGTGGATGCTCATCTCTGTGGAGTCTATGTCTGATTCTCACTAATCAGTATTCTGGCTCCTTAGATACTATCCTAGTTGAACTGGGGAAGTGGTTTCTTAAAATACATGGGATTTGTGGTTTGATCAATCATCGATGATTTAGAAAGCATATCATCATATGTATTCAATTCATAATGTAGTTCTCCTCATTTTTTGTTGTGTTCGGATTCACAGGACTGGGAATCTAGATTCTTGGTTTAGTTTGGCTTCCCTGTGTGTTCATAAATCATTTTTCAGGTCACAATTTCTTCTAATCATCCATGGACTCAAAATTCAAACCATCCTCCTCATGTTAGTCTTGAGGGGTTGTTAACATGAAGCTTTGGGATATTCTCTTATATGGAATTCGTGGTTTAATTAAAATCTCCCTTATTGGATCAGTGACTTTCTTCTCTTATTAAAATGTTCATATTTGGAGGTTATAGAGTAATGATTTCAATGGTTTTTCTCATTTGAGAAATTTTTGGATGTTACATATGTTTCTTTTGAGATGGGATGCATAATTTATCTACGATTATGAGTGAAGAAGACAATGAACAAGATTGATGGTTTTCCATTATGGTGGTTTCAATCGATGGTGGGATGTACTCAGGTGGGTACTCGCCGTTGAATATTTCTAGGTAAAATCAAGGAGGATCATGACTCGAAAAGTCCCTAATGTACATGGATTATGTAGTCATGGATGGATGTAGTGATGATGTAAGTGGTTTAATTTTTAATTTTGAATTAGTAAGCTCATGATTGTCTAGGTTACCACTACAAAAAACCAGTCTTTTGAAAACCAAATAAATATTTAATTTTTAGTATTGAAGAGGGTGAATGTCAATTGATGTAAGATGGAGGATAAAATTTTTTAGAATAATTAAAAATTCAATCGAATGAATGAGTTAAATCATTAGTGACATTAAGTCAGGATTTGAGTAGATTATGGTTTCATAAAAGAGAGTGATGAAAAAATAACATGTACCCAAATGTTTAAGGATTCAAAATATAGGTGAAATATTTCTCAATGGGTAAATAAAAAATAAATTATTCAGTTTTAATGTAAGTGTAACATGATTTATAGTCATACAAAATAGTGTTTTGTAAAATGTGGTGACAAAAAAATGGTGTGGGTGGGCACATTTGTGTGACTATTTTAAAATGAATTTACCATCAGTTCTTGTTTCTCATATTTTTAAAATTAAATGTTAATGTATTTTCCATCATAAATATTTTAAATAGATTAGTTTTAATGTTGGTTCTTCTAGATAAGATATTTAAAGTCAATCAAAAAAGCATTTAATGTAGATTATCAAATAATAAATTGTAAAATACATCCTGGTTGTTTCTTAACATAAGTAATTTGAAATCCAATGTTAAAACAGTGATGTAATATTTATATTTTATAATTGATAAATTGAATCTTACATATAACCCTTACATATTAGATTATATGTTATAGAATAATGACCTTACTAATTTTTAAACAAATTTTTATTAGTACTAAACCTTTTCCAGAAATAATCCAAAATAATTAAGACTTAATTCATCTCTCATTATAATTCCAAAAATTCCTCACCTCATCTAAAACCAATTTAATTTATATTTGAACATGATTTATGTATTGAAAGATAAATTCATCAAATAAACACAGTATCCACTTTATCTCCTATCCAATTATTGTTATTTTTCTTCTAATATCATTAATCATCCCTAGGTAAAAAATGCCTCTATGAGGTCACAACCATTCTAGATATAATCATTTTATATGTTCATGGGATCAATTGTTTTATCATTATAGGATGTAGAAGGATTTATTTTGGTTCTTAAATCATGATTTTAATCATGAATAACGAATTATTATCTTCAATACTAGTAGCATTTTAATTTATATTTATGTTTATTATTTATGAAATTTGAGGTAGGAGGCTATATCTATTTTTGGGGGGATTTCTTACAATTATATATTGTGTGTTTTTATCATTTTTTTATTTCCTTTAATAATTTTTTTCATGACAATAAGAGTAAATTATGTTCTTGAGTAATCCAAGATAAAAATTAATTTTTGAAAAAATGGAATATATTATTCAAAAATTGAGAAAATGAATCTCAATTGGAAAATATTTAGTTTGAACATAATTTAATATTCAATCATTACATCATGGAACTTGAATTTGAGTAACATTATTTCATATAAAAAGTATAAATTAAAAAATTAATTACCCAATAACACATTTTGAAATTTCATTGGTATTGTTATATTTTATGTATATTCACTCTCAATAAAATTCTCAAATTATATCTAAAACATAGTAATGTTTTTATAAAATAAAATGACAAAAACTAATTGTAAATAATATTCTATGATCTAATTCTCTATATATTTCTTCTATGATTTAGTTATCCATTCCAACCTTAGATTTTTCCTACTATTTGAATTGAATTAGTCTTTGTTCTATCATATATAAATCACGAATAAGGTAAATTCACATTAATGAATTTAATATGTATATTTTTTAATAATTGTTTAGTTATAGACAATCAGGGTAGGAAAGGTGGGCACTAAATATGAATTAAAATTCAGAATGTAAATTTATCAAATAAGTTTCATAATTATTAGTAATTATGGATGAAATTATAAATTGACATGAGATGATTAAATAATTAGGATTTGAAAATGTTTATTTATATTTATATTTAAATTTAATTAGATACACAATAATTAACATTCATTAAACTAAGTAATAAATAAGGTAGTAAATGGATTATTGATGGTCAAAACATTTAAGATAAATTCTACGAGGATAAGTAATAGCTCAAAATTTTAAGATATGATATATACTAATATTTGTATTCTCCAAAAAAAAGTAACGAAATAAAGAGCACTAATTTATATAATTTATATTTCTATAAAAAATCTCCTAATCCAAGGAAAATCTAAAGAAATCATAAAAAAATCAAATGGAATCGATATCCATTTCAATGGAATATGAAATAAATATCTATCATTATTTATGACACAATGAATTAAATATTAGTCATTCAAGAGGGTTTTACAATACATTTTTTAAACCAACACACCCAAACCCATATATCTATCAATAAAAATAATATAAAACCAATAAACAAAGTGAGTGAGGAAGAGATATGGGACCTAACTTCTATCCATAAGAATATTTGGTAATGAAATAATAAAAACAATGAGAAATCACCCAATTATGTGTTCTATTATATGAGGGTCAAAATAAGGGAAATAAAATTGAATACGGTTGAAAATATAATATTTTTATAAAATATATATATAATGAATTAATGTACTCCACATTTCCATTGATAATGCAAGGGACCATGACTTAATTAGTATTTTAAAATTTTAGGAATGAAGGGTCAACATTCATTATCACTAAGACAATAGATGAGACCACACATTTATTCACTAAGTCTTAAATTCAAATCCAACTTCCACAACATACACCATAACACCTCTTAAAACTTAAAAAACACAACAAAATATCAACCAAAACCATAATACACTTCTAAACACATTTAATAAAGGGTAAAATCTGGCCAAACCGACATATATTACCTTTATAATAAATTTAAATCTCTAGTGCAGACATAAAACAATATTTAATTATATGGAAGGGAGAAGAGAATTCATAAAAGGGGGATTAATTATGTTTATTCTCATGGATATATACTTAGAATTAGTTTTTATTTTTAAAATTTTATCATAACGAAGTCTACTATACATGGGAAAAATTATTTTGAGTTTATTGTTTTTTATTAAATACTTATACATCATGTTATATTATGAATAAATAATGATGATTTATGGGTATTTATGGGCCCAATAGATCATGTAGTAACTTTATGAGGAGGGGGGTCAATGTAATACTTTTATTGAATTATTATCTCTTTCTATCATTATCTATATCTCCATTATAAACTTTTAATAATTAATCCAATGTCTCCATTAATATTTATAGATCCATTTATGCAATCAATACACACACTAACAAATATAAAGTGGTAGGTAACTAATTAATATAAGTATGATGTACTTAAAAAACATTAAATCCAAATGTTCTTATCTAATTGTTATTTCGTTTTGTTTGATTCCATGACATATATTATCTTTAAAAAATTACAATGATTATAAATGATTCAGAAGGTATTATTTATATCTCATAATGTATAAGTGGTGGAAAGGTATTATTCTCAACCCGAGGGATAATATCATCCTTGAGCCAATTTTATTTCATTGTAGTATCTATCTAAAGACAGTACTATAATATTTTTACTAGTTTTTATATTATTAAAATATATACATTAAGTTATCTATGTCCCTACATATGACCTCATAAATGAGATCTCTAATCTTCCCCTGGATATCATGACATCAACTTGTGATATCTTCCTCCCTATTAATAATTCATCAACCAAAAATACATAAATAGATTTAAAATATTACATGTTGTCATTTTTTCTCTCAAAGCATTATTTCAATGTTCAATTCATGTAGATGGAATGATAATATATTTTTTTATCTTCTTTAATATTCTTCTTCATTAAGATATTCAACACACATATTAAAAAAATAAGTATGAGTTTACACCATTCATAAATTTAAAATTATTATTTCTTAATCCCTTATAATCTACTAATATCCTAGGTAATGACTTTAACCTATTTTGCTTTTATTCTTCCTTATTCTCCATCCATGGTAAACCATATATTATATATCTAGACTATCATTTAATACTCTCACATTGATATTAAGATACCTCTATAGGAATCCAATATCAATAATATTATACCATACTTGTATATATATATTCTCTTATTATTATATTTTTTTATCTTCATAGTATCATATAAATAATACATCCATATTTTAATTTGAAATCCCCAATGATTTATGGATGTTTGGTATATTATATAATTATCTGTAGTTTGATATTCAATAATAATGAATGTGTTTTCATCTTTTAATTTTAATTTCTATGATGATTCCCATAATATTTTTGGACTCTTTATCTTTGGGAAATTTAGTGGAATTAAATCCACATTAGTAGGCATGTATTTAAGAAAAATATTCCTATGGTATCAATCTTATCTTCAGAACCTAGAAATCATCGTCACTATATGACCTTATGAAATTTTCACATTCATTATTATCAAATATAGTCCTGGATATTGAAATAAAAATGATATTTTATTTTCGAATTCATGAATAACATCATCACAATGATGTCACTAAAAACCATGAAATTTCCAAAACAGGTAAAATGATTTTGATGCAACAAGAATATGATTTTTTATTTATTTTATAATCATATATTATGTTGATGAAAAATTATTCAAAATGAATATGTAATTAGTGTGATATTTTTTCATATGGTTTGTGAATTCTAAATAGGCTAGAGGATGAGTTCTAAAATTATTATTAAAGGATAATGGAAATCAAACAAATTATTTGGATAAGTAATATTTTTTACCTACGTCAACACTATAAATTTTTTAATATAAATGTGTTACTTATTTATTAATATCCTCATCATATCCTACATCATAAGTTCTTTATGACGAGGCTCCAAAATATCAAATGAATATATAATTTTCTTATGTAATAAGGTACCTAAAAATTGAAATGGAAATAAATATGTACTATTTCTGACTACATAAATATAATTTATTAATTTTTATTGAAAATTAAAATTTTATATAAACATTTGTGAGAGAGAAAAAACTTCTGTATATGATTTTTGATATGTGAAAAAAGAAAGGGAAAACTGTAATATATAAGATATCATTAAAAACTATGCAGTTTTCAGTCCAAATATAAGTAGTATTTAGAAGCCCTGAAAGAAATGTGATGGAGAAACAAAATCATAAATATAAAAAATATAAATTTTGAACACACGAGTTTGATATGTATAAAACATTATTACATACATATGAATTAACATGTTGAAATATTGTGGATTTCTATAAATTTAATTAGATGATGTTGTGATATTCTTTAATGTGTAAATATCATGCTTATTTTTTATGTCATGATACAAGATATTGGATAGAGTAATAGTGGTGGACGAGTGTAAACTACACTGTGAATAAGATAACCATAAAGTGTAGTATTTTAGAGATAATATTAATCTCAAAGCAAGGTTTTAGAGATTGAGATCCATCATCATTGCAATGAGATTTTTATAGAATAGTTTATGATCAAAAAACGAGAAATATTGGAGATATTTATCCCTAAATAGAAGGTTCTCTGACCATGGTATTTAATATTCTTTCAATGATTTAGTAGTGAATGCTAAATTTCATGTGTATTTTATGAATAAATTAATGATTGATAAGTCAATAATGAATTAAAATTATCATGAATCCTTATTTGATTTTTTCTTTAGGATAATTAATTATGAATAACTATTATTATATTGAAATAAATTAATGATTGATGAAAATATATATTTTTCTAGTGGCCCGGACCTCTCCAACCCATTCCTTTGTCAAAAAGAAGGTCAAGAAGTGTTCTGGAGGGTAAAATAGACTTTTTCCACACTTTCCATATTTTTGAAACTACACGCCGTGTAGTTTGGGTACACGCCTTGTACTCCCTTTTCCGGGTACACCTCGTGTTTCATGTCGTGTCCTTGTTGTGTGGAATAATGGGTGCACGTCGTGTGACCAGTTCTACACGCCGTGTAGTCCTTCCCCACATACGCGTTACCAGTCAACAGATGTGTACCATGTTGGAGCCGTGTCTTTGCCGTGTGCAATAAATCAGTACACGCCGTGTGTCCAAACTACACACTGTGTAGTCCTTCCCCGCATATGCATCACCCTCAAACCGTGTGTTGACCAGTCAACAACCCCGGAGCCGTGTTGGAAGCCGCGTGGAGACCGTGTGAAAGAACCGAGTACACGTCGTGTACCATAAAGTACATGTTGTGGTCTTTTTCTTTTCACGCCTATAAAAGGAGGGGTCCCCTCCTCCTTTCAACTCACACCTCTCATCCCCTCTCCTCTGAGAGGAGCTCTCCCAAGAGACTTGGAGGGTCTTCCTACCATAACATCTTCGTTCAAGCTCCGATTTACGATCCTTCAGCATCCACCGGATCATAACGACGAGGAAGAACTTCTAAGCCTGGGTCTGTTGACTTTCCTTCGGCCCATCCTTTCCAACATCCACCCGAGGAGGTTTTGTCGGGACCCGACAGAAGTGACGGACACCAACAAACGTCTTCTAAGGTTGATCCGGGGGAGCGTTGCGTTAAAGAAACTATTGAGGTAGGGATTTTACCATTGTATATCGAATTTTTGCATCATGCAGGGTGGGTGTCTTCTTGTTTACGTGAAACACTTTTGAATCTGTTTTAATAAAGATAATAATTGGCTTATATAATGGTGATGGGAAGTTGTGATTGCTGTTACTTTATATCATGTGATATTATGTTGTGAATTGAATGATCTTCTACCTACTGAAAATCATGGTTGTCGGGGGCCTTTTATTACGCAATTAAATATTGACTCTCCTTCTGTATTTTCTTATGGATGGAAACCTTGTGGATTGTTGAAATTGGTTAATCACGTAAATTTGGCTATTTAAAATTTGGAACCCATGTGTGATCACCCCGGTTAAACTAAATGGAATAATGAACATGTGGGTGTTGTCTTGGTTATGTGACACGTGATGGGGGTGTTTTTGTGGGTTGTTGTGGATCGGGTGAGAAGCGGGGCTGCAGTTGACTTGGTTGTGGGTTGGTTTCAATGTTGTGTTGGTAATGGGCATCAGGGATACAATAAATGGTATTAAAGGGAGAATGATGTACGGTGTGGTTGTGGTTATGGTGGTTGGCAGCGGGGCTTCAGGGATGAGCTTGTTGTGAATGAATAGTGGGTTGTGAGTAATAAATAAAAGTGGAAGAGTTAATGAATGGTGGGGCATGGTATTGAAATGGAAATAATAATCAATGGGGTTGGTTGGTTGATAAGAGGACTTTGTTGTGCTGCTTATGTTTTTCCTAACTTTTTTTGTGGATGACAGAGATATGTTTTACGAACGATTGGTGTGGTTAGTTGTGGATAGTTTCCTAGTAGTTAAGGAACTAAATAACTATTTCTATTGAAATGTGAAATCCTAAAGGGGGTTGGGTTTTTTTTGTTGTATGCATGCTTCTTAGTAGTAGTTCTGAGGCACGTGCTCAGTTTCTCTTTTTAGAAACCGTAGGTTGGGCTGTGTGGTTGGTATATATATATATATATCTCTTTTTTATTTTATCGCACCCCACAATGTTGAGCACTTAGTGCCGAACAATCCCATTTTATTGGAGAGAGTGTTTTTACCTTAAGTACTAGCTATGTCCTGCTCCTTCTCCCTAAGGCTATGATGGCGTGAGGCGACCTTACACCTATGACTCTTTTGGTAGGTTTCGATTAGGGTGGTTTTATCCCAAGAATCTTTGGGCAGGTTCTACTGTTTCCCAAGAATCTTCGGGTTGAGGCCCAGGTGTGTGCGGGCGGGATACGTGGTTGTGAGGCCCAGGTGTGTGCGGGCGGGGTGAGTGTGGCAGTGTCAGACGTTCATTATTAGGAAGAGCAGCTAACTAAAGGGAAATGGTGCGGGGTACCCAATACTCTTGTTTCATATATGCTACTACCTCTTGTGCTTGTGTTTTTAGTGAGTGTGGTTGGCGAGGTTGGGTGGATAGAATTCCTTTCTAGGTTTCTTCTGTTGTTCTCACGGGACAATAGGATGTCTCCCCACTTGTGCACAAGAGCATTAGGTTTCCCTACTGAGTATACTTGTATGCTCACCCTACGTTTACTTTCAGGTTTCCAGGAGGACTACCAGGGTCGTGTGGGACCCTACTAGTCAGACAGTTGGAGTTGTTGCACTTTTTGTTCTCTTTTTTTATTTTGGTATTGTACTTTGAGTTTTCTTGTACTTGTACCTTGTAATAAAATTGTTTAAACATGCATATGGGCTTGGTTTGGGTTTATTTATTTACACTGGTTCTTTTCCTTTTTGGCGGTTGACTTTTCCTATTTCTTGATCTTTAAAAATAAAAAGGGTAATGCCTCGCATATTTTTGAAAACTCATACTCTTGGTGCTAGTCGCCACCCCGGGGCCTACTGGAGGTGGGACTCGTGGGGTCATTATCTCCCTTTCACCATTTCCAGATCAGGAGGGGCATCTTTGGTGGGAGGGGGTCGTGACAGAATGGTATCAGAGGTGATGGTTGAGAGATAGGATGGAGTATAGAGTTAGAAATAGTGAGGATTTCATGGGATGGTAGGGCAACAATGTTAGTCAATCTTGGTGTGTGACATATACTAGGGAAGACTAGCTAGGACACGAGATTTTAGGGCCCCCCGTGATCCGATGCAAGAACTCTGAGACAAACGAATGACCAAGTGAGACTATATTGATTGCAGAGTAAAGACCCTAGGGAAGGTACATGCATCATCATGATTTTGTTTTACTTGATTTGGGTGTTCTGGGAATGAAATTAGAATAAAATGATAAAATGAAACCTTGAGTTATTTCGTACTACTTGGGCTTTAGTGATCCTTCTTTACCGTAAAACTATGGCACCCGGACGTCGTCCCCAGGTGGCTCAGATGGTCGAGGCCCAGCAGATTCAGGCGGTCGATCAGTTGAGGATTGACCGAGAGGAGGAAGATAGCCAGTGGCAGAAGACTCGCAGTTCATTCCAGCGCCATACCCTCAAGAAGTACGAGGGTAGTACTTCGGATACAGAGACAGAGGGGTGTCTTGAGGAGCTAGGGATCGATTTTACCTTGCTCCATGATCCGAGGGAGTACTGGGTCCCCCTAGCAGTCAGTCAGGTGAGAGGTGCGGCGTGATAGTGGTGGACGCTCTACCTCAGAGAGAGGATAGAGGTAGAGGTTCCATGGGCTGACTTTGATAGTGAATTCTAAGAGGAATTCCTTTCTTCCATGATCAAGGCAGAGAAGCAGCAAGAGTTACTATCCCTTCAGCAGGGGAGTATGTTGGTACGAGAGCTGGGGATTAGGTTCAAGGATCTCCAACACTTTTCTCCGGATCTCTTTCCGGATGAAATGTGTCGGGCGAGACGTTTGGAGGAGGCGCTCTGTCCATCGCTCCAGTATGTTGTCACCCCCTTCACCCTACCGACGTACTTGGAAGTACAGAAGAAAGAAGAGGTTTTAGAGAGGATGCTCTCGCTGGGAGGTGCACCTCGATAGGGGAACCAGCCGGGCTCGTCGAAGGGGAAGGCAGTCCGCAGCAGGGCTCCTGCGATGGGACCTTCCAGGTTCAGGGCAGTGGGGAGCATGCCCCAGCAGTTCCAGTTCAGATCTTCGGGTCCTCATCCATTTTTCACGATCCCAAGACTGAGGTGTTTTTATTGTGGAGGTTTCGGTCATGTTTAGAGTCGGTGCCCGACCCGAGATCAGTACGGTGGAGGTGGGATGGTTCATCACCCACCTCAGCAGTAGCAGTTGCTAGCGAGACCCTTCCAGAAGCAGTAGGACCATGCTCCTCCGAGGGCAGACTTTGCAGGAGGAGGCTGACCTTAGGGTGCTCCTCAGGGACCTCGACCAGGGCGTGGTCGGGGAGGTGGACGACATCAGAGAGGCAGAGGATCTAGGCATGGATAGTGGCATATAGCACAGTTGGCAGCTCCAGCTGGACTAGAGGTGGTGCGAGGTACGATTTGTTTGTTCAGCTCTCTTGTTTCTGCTTTATTCGATTCGGGAGATTTGCACTCCTTTGTTGCACCTGTTCTAGCCCATTCTTTGTGACTAGATGTAGAGAGACGTTTCTTACCACTGGTACTGATTACACCAGTTGGAGGCCAGACCATCATATCTTGTGTTTTCCAGGGATGTGGGCTGACGTTGGGACCACATTGATCTAGTGGGGACCTTATTCTGTTACAGATGCATCCATACGATGTCATCCTAGGCATCGACTGGTTGTTTTCTGTTAGTTCCGTTATCGACTGCTTCTGGAGAAGAGTTATGTTCTCCGACGTGGATGGGAAGCACATATCTTTTGATGGCGAGAGGTGATATCAGGTGGGAAATCGGCATGTGGAGCCTCTCGTTTCTTTGTTAGGTGGGTTATCATTGGTTCCAGCTGATACAGAGATGATGGATGTCCCGGAAGTTTGGGGGATTTCCTCGATGTTTTTCTTGAGGAGGTTGTGACTCTACCCCCTGACGTGACGTTGAGTTCGGGATAGAATTACATCCTGGTGCCCGTCCGATTTCGATGGCCCCTAATCGGATAGCACCTTCGGAGTTGCGTGAGTTGCGGATTCAGATTGAAAATCTGATGGAGAAGGGTTTTGTTCGACCCAGCGTGCCACCATGGGGTGCTCCAGTTTTGTTCGTCAAGAACGCAGATGGTGGTCTCAAGCTATTCATAGACTACTGAAGGTTGAACCAGGTAAAAGTCAAGAACCGCTACCCCCTTCCATGTATAGATGATCTCTTCCACCAGATGAGGGGAGTAGGTTGGTTTTGTAAGATTGATCTACTATCGATATATCATCAGCTGAGGGTGAAGGAAAATGACATCTCGTAGACGAATTTCAGGTGCAGGTATGGGAACTTCGAGTTTGTAGTGATGCTGTTTAGAGTTACGAATGCACCAGCTATGTTCATGGGACTTATGAACTTTGTCTTCCAAGAGTTTCTGGACCGGTTTGTCGTTGTGTTTATCGATGACATCCTGATCTACTCAAGATCAGTGGTGGATCACTTTGAGAATTTCAGGGCAGTCTTGGAAGTCCTTCGACACCACCAGCTTAATGGGAAATTGTCAAAGTGTAAGTTCTTGACACAAGAAATACACATACTTGGGCACGTTGTGTCTCAGCATGGAGTGTCAGTGGACCCATCGAAGGTGGAGGCAGTTGTTTCTTGGGCAGCACCCAAGAGTGTGGCAGAAGTTCGTAGTTTCTTGGGGTTAGCAGGTTACTATCGGAGGTTGGTTTCGGACTTCTCTCGAGTTGCTGCTCCATTGAAAACTTTGACGAGGAAGAACCAGGTCTTCCTGTGGAGCGAGCAATTCCAGAAAGCTTTTGACTACCTGAAGGAGAAGTTGGTCAGTGCTCTCGTACTCAGGTTTCCAGAGGAAGGGTTGTTTTATGAGGTGTTTTGTGATTCTTATGGCCTTGGTCTGGGGTGCATGCTGATGCAGAATAAGGGAGTGATTTTTTATGGGGCTAGGCAGTTACACCCTCAGGAGCATAACTATGCCACCCATGACCAAGAGCGTGCAAAAATAGTGTTCGCACTGAAGTTGCGGTGACATTACCTCTTTGGGGATCACTTTGTGGTCTTCTCAGATCACAAGAGCCTGTGTTATATCTTCTTCCAACGTGACCTGAACTTACGGCATTGGAGATGGGTCGAGTTTCTCCTGGACTATGACTTTGAGATCTCTTACACTATAGGTAAGGGAAACTTTGTGGCTGATGCCCTGAGCAGGAAGTCACATCAGGAAGTGGATCGGGAATCTGCTGATGCTTGGAAGGTGATGGGAGAGTTGGATGCCTTGCACTTGGATGCCAGGGTAAAAGATGTTAAAGGTTGTTTGTTTCAGATGACGGTGAAGTCCTCCTTGATACAGTAGGTGGAAGAGTCTCAGTGGGGGGACTCCGAGGTAGAAGTGATTCGGGATCGTGTCGATCAGGGGAACGCTTCAGAAGGATGGTCGGCGGACAGACGACATCGGATTCTTTTCCATGGAAGGTTGTTTCTTCCAGAGGTGATGCGTGAGGGAGTTCTCTATGACTTCCATAGCTTATCCTTGGAGGTACATCCAGGTGTTTCAAAAATGTACCGAGGCCTGAGGGATCTGTTTTGGAGGCCCGGGGTGAAACGGGCAGTGGCAGAGTTTGTGGATAAATGCCTAGTGTGTCAGCAAGTGAAGGTTGAACACCCCTGTTCCCAGTGGCCTGTTGCATCCTTTAGATATCCCAGAGTGGAAGTGGGATGACATCTCAATGGAATTCGTCACCGGACTACCCAGAGATCAGGGTGGTTATGATGTTATCTGGGGAGTGGTGGATCGGCTGACGAAATCAGCTCATTTCTTAGCAATCAAGTAGTCGAGTCCGGTGAGTACCTTAGCACAGAGGTACCTAGAAGAGGTGGTGCATTTTCATGGAGTTCTGAGGACTATCGTCTCAGATCCGGATACTCGGTTTACCTCACGAGTCTAGAGGGGGATAAAACATGCTTTTGGGACCTAGCTACACCTTAGAACTGCTTTCCACCCCCAGATCGATGGACAGGCAGAGCGGACTATCCAGGCATTGGAGGACATGCTGCGAGCATGCGTTCTGGATTTCGGAGGATCATGGGTACGACACATTCCTTTAGTAGGGTTTTCTTACAACAACCGCTTCCACTCTAAAATTGGCATGGAACCGTTTGAGGCTTTGTATGGAAGGCCATGTCGTTCACCCATTTGATGGTCAGAGGTTGGTGAGACAGGTGCTCTTGGGCCAGAGGTAGTGCAGAGCACCACAGAGAAAGTCCACCTTGTACGTGAGAGGATGAAAGCGGCTCAGGACTGACAGAAGTCTTATGCTGATCGTTAGAGGAGGCCCTTGGAGTTCGAGGTGGGGGATCATGTGTTTTTTAAGGGTTTCCTCGACGGGGGAAGAAGAGGTTTGGGAAGGGGAGAAAGCACTCACCTAGGTTCATCGTACCTTTTGAGGTGTTGAGGCGAGGTGGCGAGGTGGCTTATTAGCTAGCCATGCCACCTTATTTGGAGAAGGTTCATGAAGTCTTCCACGTCTCCCATCTTCATCGGTACTTACATGACGACTCCCACGTTATTGACTGGGGAGAGCTAGATATGGGAGATGAAGCGACCTTCGTGGAATGACCGGTCAGAATCGAAGATTGTAAAGAGATGTTGCTCTATGGACAAACCATTCCCTTGCTTCGTGTGTTGTGGAGGCATGGAGGCCTCGAGGAGAGAACTTGGGAGCGGGAGACCCAGATGCATGCTCAGTACCCGTAGTTGTTTTGACTTGTGTTTTCCCTTGTTCTTCTGAACTTTGTGTTGATGTTATACTCTCTACCTTTGATTTATGGAATGCTTGGCTTGTTAGTTGTGAGACCTTTTCTTTCCTTATTCCCTGGTAATGTGTAACATTTCTGGATGTGTGGGAAATGGAAAAACCTGACCCATAATCAAGATGCATTAATGCGGATTCGATTCAACCCGTGCAGGTGAGTCAGTGCCGCCTCAAGCAGATAATATCTCGACATAGGTAAAGGAATTTCCCAAACCCACGTGTTCGGGCAGTGTGTTGGTTGTGTGGTGTTGGGGTTAGTGTGAGTTGAAAAAAAAATCATAATGTATGAAACTTGGAAGACCCAATTCATAATCGAGACGCATTAATGAGGATGCGATTAAACCCATGCAGGCAAGTCGGTGCCACCTAAAGTGGATAATATCTCGACATAGGAGAAGGAATTTGTAACACATATGATTAGGGTTTTTGGTTGGGTTCCTGTTATAACGAGAACCCTAAGAGGTATCTTTTCAGGTTCCTCTAGGTTGGTTTTGAATTCTCAAGGATGAGAATGTTTTAAGAGGTATCTAATGTAATGTCCCGGACCTCTTCGGTCCATTCCTTTGTCAAAAAGAAGGTCAAGAAGTGTTTTGGAGGGTAAAATGGACTTTTTCCACACTTTCCAGTATTTTGAAACTACACGCCGTGTAGTTTGGGTACATGCCGTGTACTCCCTTTTCCGGTTACACCACGTGTTGAAAGTCGTGTCGTTGCTATGTGGAATAATGGGTGCAAACCGTGTGACTAGTTCTACATGTCGTGTACTCCTTCCCCGCGTACGTGTTACCAGTCAACGGATGTGTACCGTATTGGAGCCGTGTCCTTTCTGTGCACTAAATGAGTACACGCCGTGTGTCTAAACTACACGCCGTGTAGTCCTTACCCACGTATGTGTCACCCTCAAACCGTGTGTTGACCAGTCAACGGCCGCGGAGCTGTGTTGGAAGCCGCGTGGAGACCGTGTAAAAGAGCCGAGTACACACTGTGTACCATAAAGTACATGCCGTGTACTATTTCTTTTCAAACCTATAAAAGGATGGGTCCCCTCCTCCTTTAAACTCACACCTCTACTCCCCTATCCTCTGAGCAGAGCTCTCCCAAGAGACTCGAAGGCTCTTCCTACAATAACTTCTTTGTCCGAGCTCCGATTTACGATCTGTTAGTGGCCAAGGGATTGTAACGATGAGGCAGAAAATCTGATCCTGGGTCTGTTGTCTTTCCTTCGGCCCTTCCTTCCCGACATCCAACCGAGGAGGTTTTTTCAGGACCTGACAGAAGTGACGGATGCCGACGAACGTCTTCTATGGTTGATTCGGGAGAGCGTTGCGATCAAGAACCTGTTGAGGTAGGGATTTTACCTTCGTCTCTCTAATTTATGCATCATGAGGTGTGGGTGTCTTTTTGTTTATGTGAAACAGTTTTTATTCTGTTTTAATAAAAATAATAGCTTTCTTATATAAAGGGGATGGGAAGTTGTGATTTCTATTACATTATATCATGTGATATTATGTTGTGAATTGAATGAGCTTCTACCTACTGAAAATCACAGTCGTTGGGGGCCTTTTCTTTCTCAATTAAATGTTTCCCTCTCTTTCTGGATTTTCTTTTGGATGGAAACCTTGTGGATTGTGGAAATTGGTTTATCATGTAAAGTTGGATGTTTAAAATCTATAACCCTTGTGTGATCACCACGGTTAAACAAAATGGAATAATGAACATGTGGGTGTTGTCTTGGATACGTGACACGTGATGGGGTGTTTTTGTGGGTTATTGTGGATCGGTTGAGCAGCGGGGCTGCGATTGACTTGGTTGTCGGTTGATGTGAATGTTTTGTTGGTAATGGGAAGTGGGGCTGCAATAAATGGTAGTAAAGGGATGATGATGTACGGTGTGGTTGTGGTTATGGTGGTTGTCAGCGGGGCTGGAGGGATGAGCTTGTTGTTAATTAATAGTGGGTTGTGATTAATAAATAAAAGTGGAAGATTTAATGAATGGTGGGGCATGGTATTGAAACGGAAATAATAATCAATTGGGTTGGTCGGTTGATAAGAGGGACTCTGTTGTGCTTCTTATGTTTTTCCTAACTTGTTTTGTGGATGGAAGGGATATGTTTTAAAAACGATTGGTGTGGTTAGTTGTGGATAGTTTCCTAGTAGTTAAGGAACTAAATAACTATGTCTACTGAAATGTGAAAACCTAAAGGGGGTTGGGTTTGTTTGTTGTATGCATTCTTCGTAGTAGTAGTGCTGTGGCACTTGCTCAGTTTCTCTTTTTTAAAGCCATAGCTTGGGATGTGTGGTTGGTATATATATATATATCTGTATCTTTTGTGTTTTATCGCACCCCACCCATGTTGAGCACTTAGTGCCGAACACTCCCATTTTATGGGAGAGAGTGTTTTTCACTTAGTTACTAGCTCTTTCCTGCTCCTTCTCCCCTAGGCTGTGATTGCTTGAGGCAACCTTACACATAAGACTCTTCGGGTAGGTTTCTATTGGGGTGGTTTTAGCCAAAGACTCTTCAGACAGGTTCTAGTGTTTTCCAAGAATCTTCGGGATGATGCCCAGGTGTGTGCGGGAGGGATACATGGTTGTAAGTCCCAGGTGTGTGCGGGCGGGATACGTGGTTGTGAGGCCCAGGTGTGTGAAGGAAATATACGTGGTTGTGAGGCCTAGGTGTGTGTGGGCGGGATATGTGGTTGTGAGGCCCAGGTGTGTGCGGTTGGGGAATGTGTGGTAGCGTCAGGACGTTCGTCGTTAGGAAGAGTAGCTAACTAAAGGGAAATGGTGCGTGGTATCTGATACTCTTGTTTCTTATATACTACTACCTGTTGTGCTTGTGTTTTTGGTGAGTGTGGATGGTGAGGTTGGGTGGATAGAATTCCTTTCTAGGTTTCTTCTTTTGTTATCATTGGACATTAGGATGTCTCCCCACTTTTGCATGAGATATTTAGGTTTCCCTATTGAGTTTACTTGTATGCTCACCCTATGTTTATTTTCATGTTTCCAGGAGGACTCCCAGGGCCATGCGGGACCCTACTAGTCGGACAGTTAGAGTTTTTGCAGTTTTTTTTCTCCTTTTTTCTTTTCGTATTCTTCTTTGAGTTTTCTTGTACTTGTACCTTGTTATAAAAATGATTAAACATGAATGTGGGCTTGGTTTGGGTTTAGTTATATACACTGGTTCTTTTCCTTTTTTGTGGTTGACTAGTCCTATTTCCCGATCATTAAATATAAAAAGGGTAATGCCTCCCATATTTGTGAAAACTCATACCCTTGGTGGTAGTCCCCACCCTAGGGCCTACTAGAGGCAGGACTCGGGGGACATTATCTCTATTTCACCATTTCCATCTCAAGAGGAGCATCATTGTTTAGAGGGGGTCGTGAAAATTTTAACTAAGATATATATATAAATAATGTATGAAAATTCATAAATTAGTACATATGTGGCTCGCATCATAATTGGAGATTAAACAATCAAATAAGTTTTATTCATTATTTTTTTATTTTCCTGTAATGAATTTTGGTTGTTGAAATTATTTTTATAATAATTTTAGGGCCAAAGATTTATTATGGATACTTTAAGATAATAATAGAAGTGATATTTGTTCATTGGATAAAACCAAAACACATCAGTGGTATAGTTATCCTTTTAATAGATAATCCTCTTTAACAAACATGACATGTTCCTTTATATTTTTATAACCTTGATAATTTCATATAAGTTATAAATATTATAAATAGTGGTAAGGTTTTGAAAAGGACAATAGTTAAATAATGTTTTACCCCCTCTTAGTGTTTTTCACCTTCAAAGTTATAAATTAAATTGCTAAATTATTTTTATTTTCATTATCACCTATATAGTTTTGTGTAAATAAATATAATTTTCTTGGATAGTAAATGTATTATCTCCCTTGATGTAAATATATTTTTACAATGATATAATAATAACCATCCTTCTCTATCTAGGTCTTAGAGTTTCCATTTTCATCCAACTTGGATTTAAAATATGAGGTGTAGATTTTCCATTATACATTCTTCATAAAAATAATATAGGGAGTGATTTAAAAGAAAAAAATAATCTTTCAAATTTTTAATCTGAAAAATAACTCAAAAAAGTAATGGACTAAAAAATAAAATATGTGATTAAAAAAATATATAATCCATTAAAGAAACCAAAAGGGTTAGGAAGATAATATAATTTTTAGTAGACAGTTGTTTTAATATGGAATAGTATAAGAAACTGAGTTAGTTTAAGGATTCAGTTCTATAGTTAATAAAATTCGTAATTATAATGGTGGTTTTGGGGAAACAATTTTTTGACATTGATGAAGAAAACTATGATAATGTAATAAAAAATTGTTAATGCCAGTACATCACTGATTGAATATAGCTATCATAATTATTTAATTATTAATAAACATTATAGAAGTCGTACCATTAATGAAACTATAAGTGGATAATTACTCAATATTATTTGAAATATATAAAATAAATTTTCTTAAAATATTTACAATATATAAAGTTGGATTAATAGTAGGGTTAATCAAATGAATATGAAACAATTTTACTGATATATGATGTTTTAAAATTAGTATATGTGAAAAAGGAAATAGAATACATTCACCCAAACTTATTTAGATGAAATTTATAATCTATATAATATGGAATACCAGATAGTGGGGGAAATGAAACTAATGAATATAGACCTAGAGAATATTTCAAAAAAATCTTCTCATACATTGAGAAAAAGAAAAAAGTGATTCATAAAATGAGGACTTACAATTCAATATATATTTTTCGATTAAATTAGGGAAAACAACTTTGAATTATACAATGAGGGAGGAGTTAAAATGTCTTTGTGTGAAATATTAAGAACTAGTGATGAGAAATATTATCTCAAAATCATAACATGTAAGAAAAATAAAATACTGGATCAGAATGAAAGTCTAGTTATGCATATTACAAAATAAAATCTTATGCATTATTAAAAAAGGAAAATTATAGATGATAAGAATTATACAATAATCTATGGGGTAAAAATGTTTTAATAACTAAAGATAATTATTTTTTAATACAAGATGCTGAATGAAAATTTTAAATTTAATTTTTAGGAGGACGCGACATAAGTTTAATAATATTCCTAGAAAAAATCTTCATGTTTCCTTGATATTGAAGAAGATATAGCTAAAAATGTGGAATATTTAAGAGACTCACCTAAATATAAAACACAAAAACATTGATGTGTGTATGGGTAAAAGAAAATATAATTTATTTATATATATATATATATGAAAATTTTATTGGTTATCATATCTAGAAGGTTAAATATTTTGAAAAATATTTCACATGTTCTAAAAACACATGAATTAATTCCAGAAAAGTTGTTTGGAAAAGAAAACTCAATATAGTTTTGAAATTGGGGTTAGATAGTAACCTATAAAATAATGAAATGTGAATATTTCAGTGTTACTATTGGTGTAATGTTAATTTAAATTAAAAATCCTATAAATGTGGGTAAAAAATCATTACCAAGACTAATATTAGGGTATAAATCAATGGGGAGACAAAAGACGTTGGTTTGAAAAAATAGAAAAAACATGAAAACTATGAATAATATTGAATTCAAAAAGAGTTGTAGTGATTTAGAAGATGCTACCGGGGGATATGATCATGAAAAACACATCTCAAATGAATTTATTACATTCATTAAATATTATATATTTAATTATAAGATATCATAGAATGTTAAGGATAAGAAATAGATCTTAAAATATGATATTATTTTTGGAAAACCATGTATTACCTAACTTAGATGTTCTTCTCTATTGATTAGGGAATTAAAAAATAAAAAAAATATTAAAATGTATGATGGATCACATGTTACCCTTGATAGTGATCGATCATTGCTAACTAAATGAGTTGTAATGTAAAAAATTTGGAAAAATTATACTTTTACTAATAAAGTTCTTTTAGAAGGACAAAATCAAAATGTATAGATTTTATCACAATTGTGTGATGATGGAGATGATATAATATTACCAAATATTGGGTTTTTGTTAATTTATAGAGAGAAAGTGTTTTGATGAGAAGATGTAGAGAACCATAGGTAACCTATTTTAGTATCTAGAATCCAAATAACACTAATACATGATAATTTAAGATATAAATAACTTATTTATTATAATAACTGGTCATATTATCAATGATTAAATGATAAAATTAATCAAATTTATTTTAAGGATAAACATCCTCATTATGAATGATGACACTACTAATATTTCAAATACATGTAAGAAAGGAAAAATGGAAAAAACCCATAATGGTGTCTACATTATCAATAAAACTCTATAAGAGATAGCATACATTTTTTTATTGACATATGACAAAAATTTAACAAATAGAGATAAATAATTGATCAATTTCATTGAAAACATAACTTGAATTACATTTATCATGTTTGTCTCTCACATGTCATAAGCAATGCATTCATTCTGTATCTATAAATATCATGATGGAATAAAAATATTTTCATCGAGGTCTGATAATTTCAATGAACGTGAATACAAGTAGTTTTTATAATATTTGGATAAACATAGAATAAGATGTGAGTTTAATAAACCATATATAAATTAATGGAAAGAGGTGGATAAAAATAAGAATAAAATTATTAGTGATTTTTCATAAAAAAATCTATTCTTAGAAATTAACCTCAATATAATTTTTTAAATAGTCAATTACTACCATTGGAATCATTTATAATACTTTATTTTCATATTTAACTCATATAGGAATCTCAATAAAATTTAGTTCATGAATAATCTAAATGTAAAAAAATTTAAATTTTTTGTGAGTCGATGCTTAATAAATTGATAATGTAGAGGGTGAGTTATTTTAGGACAAAATATAAAAGGAGTATTCTTTGTTTCCCATCCTAATCGATGTTATTATTGATTTTGTAACAAAACAACTGAGAGAAATTCCGAATAAAATAATGAAATAGTCATTGAAGATGAATAAAATAAAAGTGATAATATTATGGTAAATTATAAAGACGATATTGTATAATCTAAATCTATTAAATATAGTAAATATTTAATATAGATTCAAACTAAATATATTGATTTTGTTATTCTATTTATGAAAGTGATTTTAAAATGAACAAAAAAACTAATGAAATAACAAAGAATCGTGTTGATGTTTAAAATATTTTTTGGAATATAAATCTAATAGTGAATATAAGAAGGGAATCTAAGGGAATCAGACACACTAGGTTTTTATCAAATATTAATCCTCAAACTGTTGAGTAAGAATTCAAGAATTATGAATGGGCCAAATCACCGAATGATTAAATAAATAAAATGAAAAATAATAGTACTTGTGAATGTACTCTTAGGTCCAAAGAGTGAATTATCATTTGAGAAAATGGATTTTTTTGAAAAAAATTAAATTATAAAGGTGTGGTTACTAGATAAAATTATTGACTGGTAGACATGGGTTATTTATTGATATAGGGTATTCAATTTAATGAATGGTTTTTTATTATTTCCAAATAGGAAACAATAAATATTTTCCATTATATATCATCCCAAAAATGATTTATTGTTTTTAAAATGGATTTAAATTATTTTTTCCTAAATGGTGAGAAGAGAGAAGAGGAAAATATGGATCAACGTAATTAATTATGATGAAATTTTATGGTGTGAAGGTGTGTAAGATAAAAAATAACCTATATGGGTTTAAATATGATCATATCAGTGGGTATATAAAGTAATTATAATACCATATAAGCTTTAATTTTATGAAATTATTTGTGGGATTAAAATTTATATTTCAAGAAGACTAACACCCCAAAATTCGATATAATTTAAGATATTTATGACATCATTTCTTCTTATGATGAGGAGAAGTTTTATGATAATTTATTTACACATTTTAGGAAAACATTTTATATATCTATTATAGAGGAAATAAAATGTTCCTTGGGATTAAAGGTTATCCAAAATACTAGTTAAATTTTTATAACATAAGAAAAATATATAATGATACTATTGATGAGGATTAGTAACAAATAATTTAGGTTAGTTTCAACACTAATTCATGTATGTCCAAAAATATGAAATGATGATGAGTGAAAATATATTAATGAAAATGTGTCAAGAAATTCAATTGTTAATATTTTTACTATACTTCATCAACAATAGTCATTGTCCATATAGTCACTATTTATTAAAGGTATCAATTTAATACGTTGGAATTACATTTCCCAGAAGAAAATATATTCTTAAGATATGTTTCAAATACAATCAATTATGTATTTATATATAAAAATAACAATGAGATAGATCTGAAAGACTTTAATAATGGTGGAAGGGAAGGTGGAGGTTACAATAAGAATTTTACATTTACTGTGAATTTTTTATTTGTTAATGGTGTGAACCATGTTACTTAGAAAAATAATAATCAATTACATTCAACTCCATCTAATATTATTATGTAGCTTCATCATTAGATTATTTACATATAATGTTGTTTAATACATATTTAAAACATATTAATACTATTTCGGGATATTCACTAATTATAGTATATGAAAATTAGAATACATTACAATTATATAGATCTAAAAAATTGATATTAAATATCATTTTTAAGTAAAACAATGATATGATAATCTTAAAGATATATTTTGATCCACATAATTAATAAATTGACTATCTTCATAAAAAATCTCTTAAAATTGATTATTTCAGAATCAAATTCTATATATTGGAGTGTTCACTGCATTGAAATATATGGTATGATAAATCTTTATATTTGACCCATATTTTATTGTGTTTTAATATAATAAAAATGGGATAAGTATAAAAAAATGATAAGGATAATTACCTTAGGATGGAAAAAAAATTTACTAACCATATGTGAAAACAACAAGACACAAAAAATGGAAATAAATTTTATGGGATTCACCAAATATTGGTGGATAATATTCCCATTTAAAATAACCAGGAATTAGAATATAATAAAAATAAACGATATGATTCATGATAAAAAAAACTATACACAAAAAGTATATCCAAAAATGTAATAAGAGTAACCATGGATGAAAATAAAATAAAATAAAATATATTTTTATAATCCCAACATAACAAAACTCAAGGATGCTAAGAGTCAAGGTAAAATGATCCAATTAAATAAGGTAGAACGACATAGAACTCCATGACTCAATAGCTGCTACAATCATATATTCCCTACAGCCATGACCATAACATAAAAAAATCATTAAAAAATGAAAACATTTCCTTATAAGTATTATATTAAAAATTTTGTATATACTCACCATTGTTTATATGTTGGGGTTGAGTATACAACCTAGTAGGAAAACCACAACACTTCCCCTAAATTCCACTAAAATAAGAAATTGGTTTACAAAAAAATTTATCTATAGATGTATCATTTGATTTAGAATCAAAATACATGGAAAATAATTATATATCCGTAAAATAGTGAAACAATGCAATCTAAAAAACCCATTGAATAAACGCCAACACACGTTCAAAACACTATCCAATACAACCATTGGCTAGATAAAATCCTCGAACTGTCAAACTCAGTAATTTTATTCAACCCTCTACTCCTAAGTAATATATTATAATAATGAAAAAACATTCTTCATTATTGGTTCTAGGACGATGTTTATCCCAAATAGCCCTTTCTATATACATATGAACTTCAACATATGAATTCTATGTAATGTTATCTAACACCAAACCATTACTTTTAATCGAAATTCCTTAAATAATTTAAATGAACTAATTAGTGGAAGCAAAAACAATTTTATGTTTTTAAGACTAAACAAGAAATAATGATTTCAAAAATTATCTCAAAATAGATTTCCCACAAAAAAAATCAAATTGTTTTAAAAATAATGTGCATTCGTGTTCTAGGAGAAAGTATAGAAATATAGAATCCACACACCTCTAATGGGTTTGATATTTATAATTCTCACAAAATTTAAATTATTATTTATTTATAATCCATTTCATAAATAAATCACAAATAGGTTTTACAAAAAAATGTTCAAACAAAAATATCCCAGATTTCCAATCCCACTTTAATGTTCCTGTTTAGAAAAAATAGAAAGAACATGGAGAGAGAAGAAGAACGATTCTCTTACCTTCTATTTACTTTATATAAAAATATATTATCAGTTGGTATAGATCATTAAAATATGGTTACTGAAATCTTTTATTGTGTGGTATTAGAATAACCGAACCTAGGTTATAAGATAAATAATGAGTGTTTTGGAAGGAGTTGTAGTATATTAATGAAAATTTTAAATTTAATTAATCGTGCCACATTATTATTCTACACTAAAAAATCATAACATAATTATGAAAATTGGATCTATCAAAAAAATAATTCATTTGGTCATCATGATTTTTTCCATAATGTGTGCCAACTATCTGCCTACCCTGAACACCCCTCTATCTCTTACACAATTACATACGGAATCTATATAGCTTCAAAAAAACATTAAATAAACCATACACACTATAAAATCTATCTTAAAAACTATAAAAACATCTATATCATTGTAGAGACTGAACCCAAACATTCAATAACATAAAATATAGAATGAAATATGGATATAATTTAAAATATGGGTTTTATAAGAAGAAATATTTAAGGGGATAAAATTACAATTTCATAAACTATTTTAATGAGTTTGTTGAGTGACACTTGGATTGTTTTAAAATAATTAGATTCATACTTTTCAATATAATATTATGAGTTTGATTATCTCTTTTAATAGTTAAAGGATATCCTTAAAATATATGATAAATACTCTTTTTTTTATGTCGAACATTTTTAGGTAGACATAAATTTAATTGTTTCATAACTCATTTAATTGAAGAATTTGATATAATCACGATCATATATCTACATTATTTTTATTATCAATATATCAAAAAATAAGTTTCATATTTCAATTTCACTGGTTGAGTGGTAGTATACATCATATGGTTCATGAGTATGAAATGTATAGCATATTTATTGATAAGGAATCTAAAAGGAGGGATTGATAAACCCACTTGATGATATTGTTATTTTTTGTTATCAATACATATGTCAAGGTGTTGATAAATGTTCACTAATTATTATGTGATTGTTTTAAATTTTTTTAAATGATTTAGAAAGGCTAGATATGATAAATGATAAGTCTTTAATTTTTAATTGTTATTTATAGGAAATATGTCACAATATTTGATTTTTTATTATGTGATTTCTACCTAAAAATGAATAATTATAAAAAGAAATGAATTCAATGTTTATGTATAATACATTCAAGATCAAATGTAATATGATTCTTGAGATGGGGATAATGAAATGGAAAACTATTATTTAGGAATATTTTATGAGTATAGAAAAAAGATCAACAATGTTCAGGAGTATATAAAATGTGTGTGTTCATATGTAATATATGTACTAAAAATTTGGAAAATTAAAAACTCATTTATATATTATTAATAAAGACAACTTCTTATGTATGATTTTTTTGTAAATTTTAAAATGTCATGGAATAACTATAATATATAATATACTATTGATAATTTCTAGTTCTTACATAACAATTAGGTAGGAACCCCTTATTCAATGTAAAAAAGGATAGAATATTAAAAACATTTGTATGATATTTTCAAATCATTATATTGTTCTATTCATAAATTTATAAATATAATGATTCTTTTTTTGAAGCAATTATTTATGATTTTTCATTTGGTTATACAGGTGAATGATAAATCTTTTTTCAAATAAGCAGTTAACGATGTGACAAATTTCTTTTTAGAACGTAATAATTTAAATACAAATAACTAAACTACATCGTTATATAAATTGACACTAATTTCATTAAAAATAAAATGATGATGTTTTTGATGTTATATAAAATAAAAAATAAGCTATGAAAATGTAAATATAAGTTCATTATTAATCATGTTAGAGGATAATGAATTAGAAAACATGATTATTAAAATCTGTGTTTAGGTCAGTCCAATGGTCATCATTACTGATACTAAAATAATTAAACTACCATTTTTTCAATGATCATAGTACATTGACTCTTTCAATGCTTTTATGAATCAGAACAATGTTTAGACAAAGAGACTGGAATGATCTTGACCATTTATTGTTGTTGAATTGAGCCGGTTTTTAGGTATTATCTTGCCGTGTTTTGAGTGTATATTTTTTTCTTTAAATTTTGTGAGTCTTGGGGTGTAATAATAGAATTTTAAAAAGAAGAGTGTAACTACGTGGTTGTAAGATGGTTTTCCCAAATTGTGCACCCCATCCTCTAACCTTTCAAACCAAAAAAGAGGGGACCCACATGGTTTTTGTAGTGTTTTCCTAACCCCGTGTCTTCCTATTACTAATCACGTGACACCCCAGGAGGACGCACCTGATTATATGCATGATAAAGAAAAATCATGCACTACGTACATAAAAATATGAGCACAGAAAATTAATCCAGCATAAATTAATTAATATTTTTTCAATGCCTAGTTTTTTATCCTTAAAAAACTGAGTTCAACAATTAAAAAATTCGTTTGAATTTTAGTGGATCACAGGTGTATTCCAAATCATTTCAACCTCCACCCCTAATAGTTCAATGAATTATTGATTTATCTACACCTCTATTGGTAAGAAATTATCACAGCCTATAGCTTCCACCCTCTCTCGTATCATTTTCTCATCCTTTATTTGTGTGTTTTGTTTATGGATAATGGATTTTGATATAGGTTTTCGTTGAAATAATAAATTTTATCTTAGATCTTTGTTTCAAATATGGTTCTTGTTCATCTTCATGATCTTATTTGTTCCACATGAATTCGGATTTTGTATTGGGGAGTTTAACAATATTATGGTAGGTAGTATAAATTTTAAATCACATGGTCTTGATTTAATTATTTGTGTGTAATTATGGAATATCAATTTCCATGATATGGAAATTTCCTCATAGATTGAATTGATTTAATTTAGTTTCCATGTTATAATGAATTGGGTTAAATTTCTGGTAGTTGGAATCGCTGGAATAAGATTAATTAATTGGTTAATTAATTAATATAATATTGTTTTTATAGAAATTATGGGATACTAGGATTTTATAATTTGTATATTAATGATATTTTGAATTAATTGACAATAATAATTATGAGATGGTTAGATTGACCTTAATGGGTTAATGTGATATATGATTTAATTGTTACATAATTATTTAATGGTGAATTGTTCATATTATTTCATGTAAATAAATTTAAGGACCATGTTTTTTATGATAAATTGTAATGTTGTACAATGATGTGAAATGTTGAGAAAAAGGATTAACATTGATTAATTTTTAATGATATGATATATGTAATATATGTGTGACTAATTAATATAAGAGTGTGTGACATGGACTGTTGCTCTAAATAACCATATGTGATCTATTGATATATGAGTTTGGGAAAAGGAGTGATGATCAAAATAACCATTGGTTATTTACTAAATTAATGGTTTTTGAGATTGGTACTGATGGTCTAAATACTAACAAGGTGCTATACATGTTGTTCTAGGACTATAATGTTTGAATTGGACTATGAATCCAAGTAGTCATGATATAGAAAGGAAATGAAATTCCTTTTTTTATAATTATTTTTTTAAATAAATATGTGTTATGGTTCATACTCTGGTATGGTCTAAGGAAGGTGTAGAGGGTTTCACTGTCCTTAAGAAACTGAGGGAACTGAGGTTAAATAATGAATAATTAAATATATATAATGTTGTTACATTATTATTTGAATTTTATTATTTATAGAACTTCATAAAATTTAATTTACTAGAAATTATTTTAGAACCCATTTTTTATATCATACTAAGTTGTACTCAAACCCTACTCAGTCTTCCTAATAGATACCCGAATACACTTTATTATTATAGGACATGATATGGGAATGATACCAATTCTAGATGGTTGAGTCAGGAAGGAGCATGGATGAGGGAATAAGACCTGGTGTTGGGACCTGATTGGGAGTATTAGTGTGTACTTATTTTGGATTTTCATTTTCCAATTTGAAACATATATGGAATTAAATTTCTACAAATTCTGATTTGAATATTGTATTCATGTTCTGGTTCATCATGAATTAATAGATTGTTGTGATTGTGGAATTATTCTTGTTATTGGTTATTGTTTATTGATTACTTCATATTTGTTGATACTATGGTTTTACTTTAATAAATAGGGTATAGTCTCACCATGTTGATATATTAGACCTTCCCTTATAGTAGGCAGCCTCTGATATATAGGGAGGTAAACATTAGGTCAAAACTGACCGACTTGGGGCATCAATGTGTGACACTGATTTTGAGACGTTAAAAGGTTGTATAAGAAGTGTTTTTAATGTTTTTTCTACTATAAATGAATGTTATACATGAGATTATAAAAAGTTTCACCTTGTCCATGAGCTCGTAGAAGAGATTAACTACCCCATATTGGAAAAAACCCAATTACCCAAGGTGGTATTGATGTTATTGATGATTGAATATTAAATTGGATGTTATTTAACTTTGGATGAAACACTATTTATATTGTGTGATTATTATTTCGGATATTTTTTTGATATTTGACTCAATATATGGTATGGAATGATAGTTTAGAATTCATAAACCCTTATATGAACACATGAATTATTGTGACATGCAGCATTTGTAGGTAGGTATGGAAGTTTAGGTTTTGGTTATGTTGTTGAATATGAAATGTTTTTTCCATGCTTGTGTATTTGAACTAAAAATGGAACCTATTATAGAATTTGTATATGTAAAATGATGAAAACATTTAAATTTTTGTGTTTATAATTATAAATATGAAATGAGAATCTTTTAAAGCATTGTTAACCATGATCTAGATGTAGGATATTAATGGTTTTGGTAGTGCCTCCATTTGGATTGAGTTGTGAAAAAAGGGGATGAAATGATTTGGATATATTTGAAACCCACTCGTTAAATGAATTGATATTTTATTATTTTTCCTAAAGAGTTTTTTTGTATTGTGGAGTTATTCCACTATGATGACGCTTATTAATGGGATGACAGGAGGACATGGTTAGAAATGTGCCTCTAGTGGTGGATCCTGAAGAAAAAATTGTCCCAGATGAGGGAGAATGAGATAAGTTCTATGAGGAATTTTCTTTATTTATCAAGTTAAAGGAATGATAATATGGGTGAGTTATCAAAAACAAGTCTAACTTGACAGGATAGTATTAGTTGCACAACCCCCGGCATTCACAAAAAATTGTGGACTTGAGTTAGATATGTCCTAGATAGAGTTTTTATTGATGATACTGACCATCTTGACACTCTTGTTGAGAATAAAGTTAAATTGAATGATTACATGTTATGAGGTCAAGGGAAGAGTAAGTGTGGAATACATATATAAGATTGGTAGATGAACATTATGGTTTGGAAGGAATGTCAAGAGAAGTTCATGAATTACTTTAACCAAAAAAGCTTTATAAATAGACAGTATTTGAGTTCATGAGATTTACATAAGAATGAATTTATATATTTAAATATTTTAGAAAATTCATGTATTTTCACATGTTTACTCTAGAGTTTGTAGGAGATGATTTTATCATGGTGGAATAGTTTCAGGATGGGATTATATGTGAGATAATGTCCAATGTGGATATCTTTTGGATAGAAAAGTTTTCTGTAATAGTGAATCATTCTCTCATATCAATGGGGAACCTGCAGAAAAATTCTAGTGAAGAATATGTGTTTTTATGGAATATCAGGAGGTAAATATTCCATGTGATGAATGAATATCTATGATAATGTTAACTAGAGAAGTGGAAAAAAGTGTTTTCTAGGGGACGGATCAGTTATTCAGGAAATTTTTTGATTTATTAATCACAAGTGTGTTAGGCCATGTCACTTTATTATATAGTTCCCCAGACCAACGATTGATTTCGAAACATTTGGAATGATAGAATATCTATAGTGGTTATGTAAGATCCCACAACAAATGGGTAATTATTGTGTATCTATGAAAAACATAGTATATAAAGGAGGTCTTCTACCTCATATTAGTCTGGCAGTTGGAGATCTACTGGTCATGGTAGTAGAGGTAGTTTATGAGGTGATTTTTAGAAAGACTGCTCATATGAATAGATTGGAAAATCTTTGAGGACATAGGGTGAACTATGGGGAAGAGGGGTATGACAATTTCATGATGTTAAACATAAACCTATTGATAGATTGGTTGGACAGTCACAATTATATTTAATATTTGTGTATATTTTATTTTATATATTTCCTTTTTTGATATCGGCAACCCATATTTTTTAATATCTTCATAACTTGTGAATGGGTTGAGTCTGGCAGTATATTTTTTGAGTGGATTGATGATGATTGATAATCCATTGGGAGGGGGATCAGGAGACATATATTTGTGAAAGATGTGTTCTCTTTTTATTGGGAAGTATTATATTCATTGGGATATTTATATTCTCAAAATGTCGTGATTTAACCTAATTATGGATATGTAATGGTTAGTATAACATCGATCTCACATAGATTGTGATCAAAGGGGAGTGATTTTTATATCTCATAAGGATGAAAATTTCTTTCACTCTAGAGAGTTGGATATCTTATCAGGTCATGCATGGATGGATCACTAACAAATAGGGGGGATCACTACCTAGGATTCATGTTTTTTACTTGATGAAAAAGGATTAAAGAAGGATGGATTTTCATCCATAGTGGATAGGTTCCAAGATTTTCTTTCTGAGGACATCATAGGGATACTATCTCAAAAACATATTGAATTTAGGATTTAGATTATATTGTGGGATGATCTAGTTTCTATTCCACCATACAAAAAAGAACCAATAAAACTTCAAGAGATCAAGACACAGCTAAAAGTGTTAATGTGTAAGTGTAATATACATCCAAGTATGTCTTCTTGGGGTTATCTAGTCTTGTTTTCAATTAAGGATCCTGAGAACCTATTGTTGTTTGATTATTATAGAATATTTAACAGGATGAATGTGAAGAACCAGTATTCACTACTGCATATTGATGATCTATTTGGGCAATTGAGAAGAGATTTTTTTTCTCCATGATTGACTTGATATCATGGTATCATCAATAGATATTATGACATTTTGTATTACCTTGACCTACTTTTAGATACAGGTATGGCCTATACGAGTTCATCGTGATGTACTTCAGGATAATGAATGCACCAGAAGTGTTTATGTCATTGATGAACTAAATCTCCCATCATTATCTGGATTAGTTTTTTTCTATTTTGTGGATGATATATTAGTATACTACAATACTATTCAAAATCATGCCCAACATATTGACATCATCCAAAGTACACAAGGGCATTAAGTATATCCTATGATATCTAAGTGTCAATTTTGGATTTATCGGGTATATTTATTTTTGTCAAATCATCTCAATGTAAGGTGTGTTAGTATACCCATAAAAGGATTAAAAAGTGATTTATTGGTAGAAACATAAGAATAATTTGATATCCATAGATATTTGTATTTAGTGGACTGTTATTGTAGGGTCTTCTAGTACTCTTCCAATTTTAATTACCTCAGTCAAGATAGACCGAGAAGGGAATAATGTTTGAATGGTCTAAAGGATGATAGAATTATTTCCATGATTTAAAGAACCATTCTAATATAGTATCGATATTGATCCTTCCTAAGAAACCTGAGGAGTATATGGTGTTTTGTGACTCTTATGGGATATGTCCTAGAACAATTCTGATGGTGAGAGATCAAGTTGTATCAAATTAGTTATATAAGTTGAGGAAAAATGAATGAAACTACCCAACACATGACCTTGATAAGAGGAACGGAGTTATGATTTTAAATGTTGGAAGAATTATCTATTGGGTGAAATATATATTGTGTATACCAATCAAAAGAACATAATATATAACTTATCCCAATTATATTTGAATCATTGGAAGGGATGGTGAGTAGTGTATATGAAGTCATTTTATTATGAGCAATAATATATTCCTATGAATGGAAAAAATGTGGAAGATACTTTCTGTAGGAAAATATCAACTCATGAAAAATATGAGCCCAATATTGAGTGGAAAATGATGGATTTAATTTCTGATATTCATGTAATGGTTTAGGAGGGATAAGAGAAGATGAATATTTTATTGATTTATGTAGAGTATAACCTTTCAATATAGATCACAATGAGATAGTATGAGGATCCAGAGTGTTTGGACTTGGTGGAAATCCTTGAAGATGGGGAGTCTCCTTACGACTAGATAATAGATGATGATGAGATAATATAGGCATGTGGTTTTGTTTTTGTCCATAATTTTATACCATAATATATGATGCAATAGTTACATTCCTAAATGTTTGTGGTTTATCTGGGTGAGAAAGAATGTATAATGACCTACTTCATCATTATTTCCAACCATTCATGAAAAATGATATTGTAGGGTTCATACCATGATTCAATACATGTCAACATGTGATAGCCAATAATCAGTGGCAAAAGGGTTTATTATAGTTTTTTCCTATTATATAATGGAAGTGGGATGAAGATACCATGTACGCTTTTGTGGGTCTTCTTTGTATGCCTCAGAAGAATGATACTATATGGGTGTTTGCAGTCTGGTTGAAGAAAGTGGAAAATTTATTACCTATATGGGAGAATTTCATAGTGGATCTGTTATAAGACTTATACATTCGAGAGAACATATGTATACAAAGTGTTCCATGGAGTACTGTTTCAGATAATTAGTTACATTTTAATTTTTTCTATTAATAGGGTTTATAGAAGGTGATTCGTACATTTTTTTCCTATATATGACATTCAACATATATATATAATGGCCATATGAATGTACTATAATGATTTTAGAGGATATGATTAGACTTATGTTCGTGACTTTAGTAGTTCATGGGAGAAGCAAATAAATTTTCATGAGTTATCCAATAACAATATTTATCAGGAGACACGTTAGAAAGAACCATAAAAGGCTCTTTATGATAGGCCATGTAGATCACCACTATGTTTGAGAGAGATAGTTGAGTCAGAGTTATTGGGGCTGAGTATCGTATAGGAGATGTCATAGAAGGTTTAATTGATTCAAAAGACTATGGCTATAAAATATAGTATAATAAATTCATATAATGACAAACATTAATGAACCATTGATTTTAGAGATGGAGAACAATTTTACCTTTGGGAGTCTCCTAGATTAGGTCACCATAGTATTTGGAGACTGGGAAAGTTTCTGACCATGTTTGTTGGACCATTTGAGGTTGTGGAAATTATTATGATGGTGTCATACCAATTTGATCTTCTATAAAGGTATAGTGTTATGAATGAAATTTTTCATGTGTCCCAACTTCAGAAGTATCATCTTGATGCATCTCTTTCACTCGATGAAGATGATTTTTAGCTGGAGACCAATGCATCCATTGTGGAACATCCAATACATGTGTTGGATAATTGTGAGAATGTGTTGTAGAGAATGACCATGCCAATTTTTTTTACTTTTGTGGAAACATTAGTGTGTTTAGATGGAAACATGGGAGAGAGTAGAAGACATGAGGGATCAATGAAAAGAGCCTTATGCTTCATAAATTATAGATTATTGGTAGTACCACTCTAGGAATATGTATTACAAATTTTAAGATCTATACCTCTTACTATAGATGTATTGAGCTCTTTTTTAGGAACTCAATTTCCTATTATGATTGTATAATTTTTGGGGTTTACTTTACGATGTTTTTGGGAGAAATTAATGAATTTTGGGAATATGGGGAAGTGAAATGTTGTCATGAAGTTTTAGTAAACCATTTGGCCAACCCATCAAATGTGATAACCCAAATAAAAGAGATTAAAATGGATGGAACACGATTTTCCATACCATGGTCCCTCCTAGGAGTAACCATGAGACCCCTTCAGAGGAGGTTACTAGTAAGTGTATTGTTATGGAAACTTATATACCCCTACTAGAAACAATATTTGCAGAAAATTAAACCCATGATAATTCAATAAAATTTTATCAATCCAAGGTCTTATATCCCAATACCCCATAACTTGAACCTAAACTGATTACATTGAATTTATTTTTTATGGGATGAATTCTTTGGTATTCTAACTTCTATTCTTGGAAAATAAATGATATATTGACATATCTATACATCTCACATTAATAGATTATCTTCCCTTATGGTTTATGCCATCTCTCTTAGATTTCCATCATCCCTTGAAGGGATGTTTTTCTTTTTAGATAATGGGTTTAAATCTAGGATTTCATTGATTTTATTATTTTGATATTAGATACATGTTTCAAATCTTGATATAATTCTTTATCATGATCTTGGTTGTTCTGTTTAAATTGTGACTTTTCTTTACCAAGCATCCATCAACGATCATTAGTTAGGTGGCCAAAATTGTAAATCTCGTAGTCATTAATTAATTAAATTTATTTAATTATGAAAATAAAAATATCATCAATGGGAAATTTCATTGGATATAGAAATGATTTAATTTAATTTCCATGAGATAATGAATTGGGATAAATTTTGGGAAATTGGAATTTGTGGAATAAAATTAATTAATTGGATAATTAATTAACCGAATATTTTGATTGGGTAATTGATGAGATATTACCTTTGAATAGTTTTTCAAATAAATTGATTATAAATTAATTAAATATAATAATTTTGAGATAGTTGGATTGAATTTATAGTGTTTTGGGATATATGATTTAAATATTGAAAAATGGTTTAACGATGAATATGTTAACTTTATTCCATGTGATTAAATTAATGAACTATGTTTTTTTGTGATAATTTATAATTGTTTTCCAGCATTTGAATTGTTTATCAAAAGGGTTAATATTTATTAACCTTGAATTATGTTCTATATGTGATATATGTGCTATTAGTACACATATGAGTGTGAGACACAACCTGATGCTCTAAATACCTAAACGTGAATTACTAATATAATAATGTGTGAAATAGACTGATACTTAAAATACCTATAAATGATTGGATGAATAAAAAGGTTGTGAGATAAGGGTGGATGCTCTAAATATTCATGGGTTCTAGACAACGTGTTATAGGCCAATAATGTTATCATTTGGAAATGGTTCCATGTATTCATGATATTGAATTGAAATGAAATTGATAATGAAATCACATATCTTATAAATATTTTTGAATTAAATACATGTTATGGTTTAGAATCTGGCATGAGCCAAAGCATGTATTGATAGTTTGGGTGTCCTCAAGAACCCCTAGGTTTGGGTGGTTAAATAATGAATAATTGAATATATGTAATTTTTTTTACTTTATCACATGTATTTTTTTACAACTAGATAAACCTTTATTAATTGTATTTTTCGATAAATATCATTAGTTGGGGCCTACTAAGTTGTAATCAGACCCTACTCAGGTTGACTAATCTTTATTCAAATGGACATCTTGTTTTTAGGAAAGAATAAGATGAATATCCATATACTAGGTTGTTAAGTTTGGATGGAGTATGGATAAGGGAACTAGAGCTGGTATTGGGACCCACATGAGAGTTTTAGAGTGTCCTTATTTAGTTTTGAATTTAGAAACATAGGAAATATATGCCATGGCTTATCTATCATTTTTATTTGGATATTTTGTTCAAGTTCAGGTTTATAATTTATTAGTGATCTATTCTTGTTGTTGAATTATTTTGGTTGTTGGTGATTATGTATTTGTCATTTATTATTCATTTACTATATTTTGTTGGTTTGATAAATTTATATATTCTCCTCATGTTGATATATTATACCCTCATTTCCAGTCCATAATCTTTGGTGTATAGGGAGGCGTTCTTGAGGTCACATATATAACACCCCAAGATTTTATGATAAGTATTATTTTTAATTTATTTGATTTCATGTGTTTTATGCTACAACATGATTATATTGTGCTATACACAACACTGTATTAGCTTGCAGTATACGCAACACTATTCTTAGATTGTGTTACACACAATTTCAAGTTCATTTTATAATAGTCATTCTACAAAACATTGAGTGTATATATATATATTCAATGTATAAATGAAAAATGGTTGGATTCTGTTATAACGAAACAACAAAGGAGTCTTGCACAACACACAACCCTGACTTGGCTTGCATTACACGCAATCACGACCTTCCTCGATAGCGTGTGTTGTACGCAATAACAGGATTCACTAAACGATGATATATTATTATGAACTAGCCATTATAAATATTATTAACTAAATTTTGAATTTTATGACATTATAATTCATCCTACACAATTTATTGAACATGGTATAATTCCAAAATAAATTTTTCGGGTAAAATAAGTATTTTTAAAAAAATGATGTTTGGCGGCCTTTTGATGGTGCACCCACATTAAATCTAGTTTTTTAGAAGTTTATAAGTTCAATTTGAGAAAATAAAATTCTTATTTGGAATCATGAAATAAAAATTTACTTTAGATAATTTTTTCATATTATTCTGGTAACTTTCATATTTTGATGAATAGTAAAAAAACGCTATATTTTAATTAAAAACAACTTTTTTCATTGAAATAATTTATATGGTTAAATTATAATATTTAATGGTTTTAATGTATAAGGAGAATATATTTTTTCCATTTAATATAATGTATGTCATTAACATTAATTTTACATTGAATTCATAGGTAAAATCATTTCAATCTTTTGCAATGTTTTAACTTTTAAATATCATTTTCTTAACTACAGAATTAATTTTAAATTAATTTCTGAAACTTTTGTGTATTGAATTTAGAAAAATGGATTCCATATTTGGAATCAGTGGGTCCAGATTATGTTAATAAGCTACTTTTTATTTTTGGGAATTATGAATAGTAACTATGGTAAATTTTATTTACCATAGTAATAGGTAAATCGGGTAATTAAGGGTAAATATAAAATTATAAATTTACCATAATAGTTGTCTTAATATAATTGGACGCTTATATTTCATCCTAAGTCATATTTGGGTCTAAATGGAATCCATTGAAACCCACTTGGAGGTGATTAAGACCTTTAGTTTATTTTATTTAAAGGAAAGTGAAATATGACTCACTCAACTTTAATAAATAAAGTATTTTTAATATAAGTTTATAAAGAATATAAATTCTGTTATAAATACTCATTTTAAATATGAAGAATTTATCTTTATCATGGAAATTTATTTGTAATTTTTATGATTTATTTAATTACCTTATTATCTTATACATTAATGATGCAGAAATTATTTATTTAGTGAAAAATCAATAATATAGTTTTTATTGAAATGGTAATACATATAAAAAGGCCAAAAAACATCCCAAAACTTATTATTAGTATATATATAAACCATAATCATCCACTGGATAAATCTTTTACCATTTTTATCATTATTAAAAAGATTATTATACTTATAAAATTTTATTTTAAATGATTCCAAAGTTGTCACATTCATAATTTAATAAATATAAAAATTTACATGTTGTTATTTTAAGATGAAAAATTCGTGTAAAATTATTATTATAAAATCTTTGATATTTATCTTCATTAAAGGATTTTATTTATAATTTTTATGCACAAAATATGTATATTAAATAATTATTCAATAATGTTATACTAATTATTTTATTAATAGATATACCAAATAAATGGTTTTAAAAATATTAAAATAAATATTATATGAACTATTTAATGTGCTCGACGAATTTTATAGATAGATTTTACATTTTAGGAATGTATTAAATAATTTAGTTCGAATATATCCTCTATGTAGATATTATTTAAATTCAAATAAATGAGTAGTGTCAAAATTGACACTATTGTTATTTTATAAAAATAACGTATTATTAAAGGGTTTAAAAATCACAAAAATATTTAAAAATTATAAATTTAAATTTATATAGTATACAATGTCATAAAGTATCCAATTATGGAAAATTAACAGCTCATAAGTGATTATTTATAACCATTTAAAATTTATATTTTTATTACCACAAATATACTTAAATAAATTAATTAAGGATAAATCAAAATGATAAGGTTTAGAATAAGATCAAAACATGTCTAAATTTGATTGGTTGATGCGATTAAAACCCTATCTCATATAATATTCGAATCGAGTCATTTATGGTGGTTTTTATGTGGGGATTGAATTTATATTAAAATAATATTTTTGAGGATTCCAAAGGTTCCCCTCTCCTCCCTTATAAAAGGGAACCTCCTTCCTCTTATCCTCACACCACATTGAGCCTTTAAGCTCTGCCAAACCCTGCCAATTTATCCTCTCCAATACCCTAGAAACATCCTAGAGGTCCTGGTCTACTTCAAAGACCAATCTTAGTGCCCTAAGTGGAGGTTTAAAAGAGGCATATCGAAGAATATGTAATATCTGTTACTGGTTCATTCATATTTATTTCTTCTTCTAACTCCTCTTAATTATTTGTTTCATTATATTGTAATAACATCAGTATCACTAATATACTGATATTTTATTATAAAAATGAAAAACTCTATTTCACCTTCTATACATCCAACAGAAAATGAAATCATCGCGCGTGCGTATGTACGGAATACCGTCTCCACACCGTGGTGTAATCTTTTATTCCACCAACACCATACATGGATGGGTATAATGGTGTAAAGAAAAATTATATATGGTTATTATAACATCATACTGATTCTGATATATTATACCATCCACTCCAATTCTTTTCAACAATTATGGGAACGATATCCTTGCTCGTGCGTACGTACGGATTACCGTCTCTACGACGCGATGAGATTCATTCTCCATGTTAACCATAAATGAAATATTTTAATGTTTATATAATGAATAATAATTAAATATATGACGTAATAATTCTATTATATTTATGTATATATATATATTTATGTCATCTATTTAGTTTCATTCAATTAAATAAGGAAACGAAAACAGCGTTCATGCGTACGTACGGCCTACCGTCTCCATGAATGGTGTATTTCATTCCTTTTATCGATCTATAATATATATGTATATGATGAATATATATTATATATAAATCATGTTTTTAATTTTGGAATTATTTAAATCAGGATATAAGTAATAATATCAAGAACGACAAGTCGAATCACATATGATAAATGAAATGATTTTACCCAAAATACTGCTTAAACAAGGAATATACAAAAGATAGGGTAATATAAAGTCATAAGTGAAACATATATGAAATCATAACAATGAATATGATTATGTAATAAGTCCATGAAATTAGGAAAATCATTATACAAGAGGTTCAGATCCGTTCGATGCTTATCGGACCTAAGGTAAGGGATAACTTTTTCAATCTCGTTCTTATCCGAGATTGTTTATTCGTAGGTATATACTGGGGTTATATTTATCATCCATGACCAAGAATTATAAAAATGTTTTCATGAATGTTTAAATTCCTTTTTACCCATTTCTGAATTTTACTACATGGCATTTAAAGAATCTTTTTTTGTTTACCATACGAGGTACTTTTTGATTTTTCTGGCAAAAGTACGAGAAAAATGTTTTTTAACTTATACGGCATGAACAAATTTTTACTGTTTCTTAACACCTCATTTTCATGAAGCTTCCTATACAATATAGAATGATTATTTTCAAAAAAACACTTTTATTTTAAAACTTCATGGAATTTTGTAAAAAGAAAATGATTTTTAAGAAAAAAGGATATTTTCCTCAAGAATTCTTTTCATGTGTTTTATTAAAACGGTTTTCCATATAAGATGACATTATTTAATATGTGTATGTTTGAATTATAATGTCTCTATGATATACATGGTTTCACCTTTCTTATGATTAATTGATATCCAATTTTTTATATATGGATTATGTTATGATGGGATGATGTTTATGAAACACATTTTTATTCATTGGTTTATAATGAATGATTTATATTTATGTTATGGAACAAGTAAGAATTATTTTATTATGAGATGGTTGGGACCTATATCTCCCTCAAATTCTTTGGGTAATGATTTATTACTCATGAGATAGACATGGATGGAACGGTAAGTTAATCTTGTTAAGTGTTACAGGACTAGAACGAGGAGTGAACTCGATTCAGAAATGGACTTTTTCCACTAAGATAGTCTTGGCAGCAATGCCTTGGATACTATGGAAATCATAACATGTTCTTAATGTATTACACAATTACATGTTTTATTCCCATTCTATTTTATCATGATTGATTTTCCTTTATGATATATTCCTTACATACTAACAAGATTTATGTCTTTGCTCATGGTTTTGAAGTTTAGATTTTATGTTCAAATTTTTGCATTCAAATGTTTATGGATTGTTCTATGTTCTCTATGCATACCCTTACTGAGAATTTGAGCTCACCCTTTATAGGTTTTCTTTTCTTCAAGATATAAAGAAAGCTTTTAGTTAAGAAAACAATAGGGGAATATTTTTATGGAGAAGTTGAAAATATTTCACCATGATTAGAAGATTATGTTCTGAGTTTCTGAGGACACTAAACTATTATGCTCCTTGAGTGTTGGTTTTTATTATGTATTAAGTATTCCACAAAAGTAATGTAATGATCATGTATGTCAAGCATTGGGTCTCGACAGTTGGTATCAGAGAAAAGGTTTAGTCAACCTTTGGAAACTAAGATGCGAAAATGTTAGTGAGATCTCTAGAGATATTTCTAAGGTATGTCTCGGTATGTCCCTAAGGATAAGTATACGTATAGGATATAGTCCTAGAACTATGGTAATAATCTTATAATTAAACCTAATATATTAGATATTTAAGGTACTCTCCTTTAGTATGTTGTTTTCCCTAGCATGATTTCTGCCTCTCACCTATTCTTTTTCGGTTTTAGATGATGGTTGGAACCCGAAAGAACTGTGTTGATCAATGTTTCGGTGCGGATGTGCGTCGGGTTACACTGTTCCGCCAGGACGCGTTCGCGCGTGCACCCGTCAACCCGAGGGGATGGGCGCGTGGCTTGTGGTCCCGCAGTCCCGCTTTCCAAGGGCGGGCGGCATTCGTCCCTTATTCAGGGGCGTCTGCTCCTTGATCGAAACCGGGATGATGGGATGTCGGCTCCTCCTTCCTTGGACGTCTCCTCGGAACTCGTCGCCTAATCCGGGTCTCCCTCATAGACTTAAGAATGTTCGTGAATCTCGTTCCCGGTGCCATATCTTCATGGACACCGGTTAATTACGCTGCTTCCGCCCGGACGCTCCAAGGAGTCTGGGCGGGGCAGCAACCTGCGGTGAGAAGGCCGGGTGGCTCTGGGTGCTGGGGGCGTGTCGTAGCACTGTGGCTCTGCACGTCTGTCTTCCGTCCCTAATAGGGCTTCTCGAAGGCATGATGGCCTGAGGCATCCCGTACTAGGTGCGGGGAACTGTGTCACCTGAGGTTTTCCTCAGCTTCCCATGTTTAACACGGGGTATGCCGCGAGTTTAACGTCCAGCGGGGACGGCATCGGACCGATCAACACGAAAAGTGGATCAGATGACAGAACCCCTTGCGGGGAACCTCCGACGATGGGGCCAGCACATGGGCAGCTTCCCAAGTAACGTGGAGTGGAGTGAAGTGGCATGACCCCACCGGGATGTGGCGGCCCGGGTAAGGATCAGGATGGATGATGGAGTGAAGAGCTTGGACCCCGTAGGGGCTTCCTACGTACCGCGCGTTAGCACGGATCAAAGTCAGCGTAGTTCGGGTATACAGTTTAACTTCATGCTGGACGACGGCAAGCCGACTCACGAAGAGGTCTAGGCCGCCGGGCGGAGGATTGAACCGAACCACCTCGCACGGAGGGGGGTGGAACGGCCGGGTGGATCACAGTTTCACGTCATGCTGGACGATAAAAGGAGAAATGGGAAAAGGGGCTGTGGGGAGGCACAGTGGAGATACACACGGGCAGTCTCCCACAGGGGCGGATTCATAGGTGAATCGACGCAAGCGTGAACCCTGGAGGGGTCCACTGATGGACGAACCGACGTAAATACGACCGGGACGACCAGGTGGTGGGCTTGGACCTCAGGGAGGCTTCCTACGTACCCTGTATAGAAGACAGGGATCAAAGTCCACGTAGTTCATTCTGTCAGGACTTACGCACTTGAGGCAGCCCGGATGCGACAAAACTCAGTTGGAAGGGACTTGGACCGAAAGTAGGAGACACCTCGATCCCAGTCACACCCTCTACTGGCTTCGGCAGTGGGGAGGCGCAATGGAGATACACATGTGCAGCCTCCCACGAGAAACTAGGGGTTTGTAATACCCTGCCCCCGTAGGGAAAAGCCACTCCCATTAAATCGTCCCAAAAGCAGGACAATCCCGACATCCCTGCAAAGACGAGCGGGTGGGGGCCACGTCCAAACCGGGGGGAGACCCTGCGTGCAGAGCACGGGATCGGACGAAGCGGACGGTTTAGCGTCTTGCCAGACGAAGTACAGTTTAACGTCATGTGTTGAGGACGAAGCGGACGGTTTAACGTCTTGCCGGACGAAGTACAGTTTAACGTCGTGTGTTGAGGACGAAGCGGACGGTTTAACGTCTTGCCGGACGAAGTACAGTTTAACGTCGTGTGTTGAGGACGAAACACTTGGCAGTTTAACGTCTTGCAGCGCGGACGATGGGGGCTAGGCAGTTTAACGTCGTGCAGCCTGGACGTATACAGTTTAACGTCGTGCAGGATGTGGTGCAGTTTAGCATCATGCAGGACGAATGCTGAACAGTTTAACGTCTTGTAGCTCGGACGTAGTGCAGTTTAGCGTCATGCTGGACGAATGCTGAACATTTTAACGTCTTGTAGCTCGGACGTAGTGTAGTTTAGCGTCATGTTGGACGAAAAAGCCGCCGGTAGGTCTGTGTCACTTCGCGCGAGCCTAGAGGGGGCCGCACGGAAAGACGACGCACAACGCGGGCACCTGCGATGAAGACCATCGGGCGCCACGTAGGCGGGTACCCAAAGGGGGTCAAGGGAGGCGACCCTGGCGGATTGCGCGCAAAAGAGGAGCTTTGCGCGCAAAACCGCGGGTCGGCGCGCAAAATGGCGGGCTGGCGCGCAATTGGGCCAGCGCTTCGCGCGCGGATGATTGGGATTGCGCGCACCGGGCTTCGAGTAGCACGTGGGGGCAACGGCTCATTCTCTAACGAATGGCCACTTTGAAGATGGGGGGGTGCGCGCAATCGGGTTGGATTGCGCGCACCCGGGGGCAATTGCGCGCAAGAGGCTTCTTTTGCGCGCAAAGGCCTTCGGGTTGAAATTGATTCAAAGGAAATGAGCCAAGGGGATTGCGCGCGAAGGCGGACCCCAAGGCTCTATTGCGCGAAAGAAAGGAGGTTACCTGAAGATCGGCATTGCGCGCGGAAGGGGTTGAATTGCGCGCGCGGGAGACCGTTCGACTTCCAGCAACCTTTGAAACGTTGGGGGTCGCCTAGTATTTATAGGCAACCCCGGGCGCGGAATCCAAGGTGCGAGCACGGAATTCTCCTCGCGGGCGCGGAATCGGGCACGGCGCGCAAGGGAGTTGCGCGCATCCCGGGGGTTTTGCGCGCGGATCATCATCTTTGCGCGCAGACCTCTGAAATTCCGCGCAAGGCCTCCGGGCCCTCCGAAACATTCTTCCGACTCCAAATATGACCTCGCTTTCCGCATCCGGAGCTTCGTTTGGGAACAACGGACTTTTCCGATGTCTAAAAAAGCCCCCCCTCGGAATCTGGTCGGCGAGAGGTCGCAACGATCGGGTTCCGAGGGAGACGCCGGAATGCCGAAGTCCTGGGCGGCGCGGGACTTAGGCGCGCAAAAAGGGGCGCCGGTCGCGAAAGTCGCCGCTGCGGTCGCGCAAAGCGCTTTCCGCGCAGCGCGGACCCCGGCCTCGCCTATAAATAGGGGCACTGGGTCCCTCCGTGCCGTACATTGGCCTTCCGCGCGATAAGCATCTCTGCTCTCGTGCGCGAAATTGCCTTTTCCGGCGCGGAATTCGCCCGCTCGTCGTGCAAAACCGTCCGGATTTCGCCTGTCTTTGCGCGAAAACCCGGAACTTTGCGCGACAGTCTTCCCAATTGCGCGCCGCCCACTTGGATTGCGCGCCAACCTTCAAACTTCTCTACCAGCCTCGTCCGATCCCACACGCTTCATCCCTTAACCCGCACGACTCCCGAAACTTCTGAGATGGCCGCGCACAGAGGAAATGAGGGGGATGCCGCCACTCGCAGGGCTGAGATGGCGACGAACGAGGAGGTTTACGGAGCCAAGGAGATTGTTTCCAACAATCAATCCTTGTTTGACTTACTGACGCCGGCCCAGAAGACATATCCACTGTCGGACAACCTGCCGCTCTGGAACTTCGGCATCCTAGATGAGGTCCTGGTGCCAGGGTTCGAGATTGATGCGCCGCGGACCTGGGTGACCCGGGAGGATGAGCTTCTCCGCTATAACATCACCAACAATGGGCATCCTGCCAGGGAGACCAGACACTTGGATGTCTATGTCCTGAACCCGAGGACGCAAACCATTGATGGGGGTGAGCCTACTGCGGAGAATTCTCCAGCCCTCTACTCGAGCATATATCGCCAGAGCGTCATGGACGACACCAAGGGCTGGCTGAAGGACTGGGACTTGCGGTCTGGGGGCAACTTCACCAGTGAGTGGGCCTGGGCGTTCTGGGTATGCCACACTTGCGATCACTTCGCAGAGGAGCTGCGGTACATCGGCCTGTTCGAGGCGGTGTGGACGTCGCAGTTCCACTTCTACCAGCAGTCCGAGCTCGGGCCGGAGCTGTTCACCCGATGGTCTCCGGATACCAACACCTTCCATCTTCACCATGGGGAGGTCGGCATCGGTCTCTGGGACATCCACTACATCGGAGGTATCCCGCTGGAGGGCTACCAATACGATGAGTTCCTACCACCGAAGAACATCTGGGAGGACAGGTCACGGACTCCCATCCTGACCTGGCATCTGCTTGACCTGGCTACGCAGCGGCTCGGGATCAAAGACTTCCAGAAGGACATAGCCTACAAGGAATGGTTCGGCCAGTTCTTGGAGCATGACCCGGCGGTCAAGATGCCAGGCAGGGGGAAGCGGTGCCCGACCGCAGCTCAGAGGAGCCGGAACGGGTCGTACTGGCGGGTCCTGGAGACGGGCGATTACCGCTCATGGGGGTACCGCGTCATCGAGGCCCGGGACCCAAATGTCCGGTACGCGGCGTTCCTGGCCGCCTTTCTGAGTGGGTGGCTCCTGCCAGTGCGGGACGCGAGAATGGGCGTTCGCCCGGCGACACTGGCGATGGCGGGCGCTATGGCCGCCAACAAGAGATACAACCTCGGGGTCCCAGTGCTGGCGAGGCTGTATGCCATCCTGGGACGCATCTCACGAGGGGGGTCGCCACGAAGGATCTGTGGGCCCTTTCAGTTCTTCCACGGCTGGGTGGCTGCTCACCTCGGTGGGTACACGTTTCCGAACGCCATCATTCCTCCGGGCAACGGCCTGCGACCCTCCCTGCTGAACATCGCGGGGGTCGCTCCGATGACCCTAAGTGAGGAGGGCGTGCGGATCCGGATTGGCAATCATGCCAACTTCAACTTCAGTCCGTTCCCCACTCCCGTCGGCCAGATGATCGACAATGGGCAGGGTCCGCTGGAGCAGCATGAATACTTCCTGAACATGCGGGGCGGGGTGCTCGTGGCTCGGATCGACGGGAAGGTGATCTGCGAGCCTTACGTGCCGACCCGGTTCGCCAGGCAGTTCGGGTGCCTTCAACGGATGCCGAAGAGGGTATTCGCTGCTGTCCGGGAGGAGACGAACCCTGGCGTCCTTCGCCAGATGTGGCTGATGTTTGCCGCTTTCGGCTCTGGCGACGTCATCACTCTCCCTCCTACCAGAGTCGACGCAGGCTTGGCAACCGAGTATGCCGAACACTGGGCCATCGCGTACCCTGAGGGGCTTTTGCGGAAGCTAGTTCGGCGGCTCGAGGTTACCCGTGCGGAGACCGGGCGTCAAGGAAGGAGGCGAGGCGCCGCCACACGGGGGAGAACGGAGGCGCGCCAAGCAGCGGAGCCGGCGCGGGCAGGGACTTCGGCGGCGGGCACATCGCAGGCTGCCGCTACAACCTCGGCGCCCAGAGAGGGGGCACATGCGGCGGTCGAAGAGAGGCCCGGGAAGCAGGTGAGACGTCTGCTCGAACCCTCCCACGATGCAGTCTTCCCGGCGCTGTGGTCGGCCTGGATGACCCTGCGGCAGTCACTGGGGACCGACGCCATCTGGCGAAAGATTCTCAGAGAAGGAATCCATCTGCCAGAGGTCGGGCGCCTCCACATTGCCGACATGGTGGACTTCAACCGGCAGTATGCGTATCTGACGGCCATGGACGAGTACGCGCGCCAACGTGGTCAGCGCGCGGAGCCATCCCTTCTGGTGAAGGTGATGCTCGGTCTCGAGCCCGCTCCGGAACAGATGCCGCCGGAAGAAGACGACAGTAGCAATGACTCCGAAGAAGAGGAGGAAATGGGGGAGGATGAAGGCTCCGAGGGAAGATCCCATCAGGGGAGCCCACGGGAGAGCGGCGAGGTGGCTGGCTCTGTCAACGTTGATGTCACTGAGCTCCTCGAGGTCCGCTTCTATCCCTACTCAATCTGCTTCATCCACTCTCTTATGCAGCTTCTAACCCATTTCTCCATCTTTCTCAGGAGCGCACGGATGTTGGTCAGGCATCCTCAGCGGGAGTAGGAGGGGCGCCAGCAGGACAAGGCGGGGGGCAGACACCCATCATCGAACTGACAAGCGTGGAAGGGTCCCCTGCTGCAACTGTTCCTGCGGCGACCGGGGTAGCGGAAGATGACGCTCTGAACTCCCGTAAGTCTCCTTACTTTACTGCTGGTGCTTGCCGTTGACGATCCGTGACTAACCATGGCATGCCCTGCGCAGTGATCTCAACACTGGAGGCTCATCGGGTTGCCGAACCCGGGCCATCTACGAGTGGACCAGTGGTGGACATGCCGCCTGCCCCGGAACAGACTTCCCAAACCGAGCCGGCCCCACCAACTGCTGATCAGGGGGCTCCGGACATCGGCGGTGCTGACATCGGAGAGAGGTTGGGGGCTGACGAGGGTGTCAGCGCCGCTGGGGAGAGAGAAGAAGGTCGCCCGGATGTTGGGGAACCTATCCCTCATGAGGGCCTCCCAGGGGCGGACCCTACAGCAGACCTGCTGGCTGCCTTCCCTGCCTACCGGCCTGCCGATCCCGAGGAGATGGACGACTCGGACGCGGAGGCGGTCGAGGAGAGCCGGATAACGCGCCGCAGGGGGTGGAAGTGCATCCAGCGCTTCCTCAAGCGAGACCCATCGGAGTGGCTGGGGCGCATGGGATCACTTCAAACCCGGCTGCGCTTCCTGTGTGCCGGGGGAGCTGATGCTCAACGCCTCCATCTAACGGTCCGTGATTTCATGGCCGAAAAGATGCGCGAGATCTGCCGGCGTGCCGACGTCACACAAAGTCGGGACATGTCGGAGAGCACGCGGGCGCTCCTCGCGGCGGAGCAGGAAGTCCGGCGCCTCGAAGGGCAGGCGGCAGAGAAGGAGGCCTCCGTCGCGACGTGTACCGAGCTTGTGGAGCAACTAGCAGCTCAGCTGGTTGACGCCCAAGTACAGCTGACGGAGGCGGGCCAACAGATGGTCACAATTCAGGTCGAGCAGGAGCGTGCACAGGCCAGAATCGACGAACTGCGTGCTGCGACCGCCGACGAAGAGAGGGCACGCAGAGAGCGAGAAGCAGCTCTGGAGGCCACCAGCCAAAGGGTAGCGGCATTAGAAAGACTTATTCAGCACGCTAATCCCTAAGGGCTTTGTTTTTCCATTCCCAAAACATTTGCTTCCGCTACTTTGATCCATCTGTATGAATCAATATATTTATCTGCATCTTTTGGCTTAACATGCTCAACCACAATTCGTTGTCTTGCGGGAGTGTTAACCAAGCATCAGGCATCCATAATTGGGCCTGGATTTCTGGAGAAAAGAGGGAGGTCATTCCTAGGAAAGGAGACCTCAGACCTAATCAATGTATCATCCCCCAACTTGTTCCAACACACGAGCGGGACAACGCTAGGGGCGTTGAGATTTTATCCGAACATAGGGAAATGAGAAAGGGTGAATCGCGTGTCCCGAATCCGGACATCCACAACGGTCGGCCTTCCAGGAAATGCCCAAGACGGTAGGCGGACAGTGGATCGACCATAACAACTGCAATGGACGGACCGAAAAAGGCCATCATTCATATTGCAGGAGGCGGACCACATGTCATCATGAATACCGCTTTGGGGTTCCTTCAGACACAAGGGTGGAAAATCCAGATCAACAGGGCATGCGAAGCGTGGGGCGAAGTGACGATTTGTTCGGACAGAATCCAACGCTCTCAAAATTGCGCCACCGTGGGGAAAACGTATTAGGCGGATGCACTAATCTGGTCGTGAGTCACCTCAATTCTCAGACAGCACCTCTCTGACGAGGAAACTGTCGCTTCCCATCCTTGCGATGGGGCATCCCGAGCTGAATCGGGGAGAATATCACAACTGCACCACTCTACCCGAAGTCAGGCCAGACGGCCGGCGACGAGGAGGGGCGGGACTTAACGATCCCTGAGGCTGGACCCGAGTCGGAATGCCCGGGCGTTCCTACGTACTCCATCAGGCTGGAGATCAAGCCACACGTAGTTCTGAGAGTGCAGTTTAACGTCATGCAGGACGTAGGACCCCATTTGGGGAGATCTTAGTTTAGGGTCGTAGAGCTCGGACCATAAGGGCTAGATCTTAGTTTAAGGTCTTAGAGCTCGGACCATAAGGGCTAGGTCTTAGTTTAAGGTCTTAGATCTCGGACCATAAGGAGAGATCTTAGTTTAAGGTCTTAGAGCTCGGACCATAAGGAGAGATCTTAGTTTAAGGTCTTAGAGCTCGGACCATAAGGAGAGATCTAAGTTTAAGGTCTTAGAGCTCGGACCATAAAGAGAGATCTTAGTTTAAGGTCTTAGAGCTCGGACCATAAAGAGAGATCTTTGTTTAAGGTCTTAGAGCTCGGACCATAAAGAGAGATCTTAGTTTAAGGTCTTAGAGCTCGGACCATAAAGAGAGATCTTAGTTTAAGGTCTTAGAGCTCGGACCATAAAGACCTCAAAGTACGCCGCATCTGGTCATATCCCCTGGATATGCGAAGATGCACTGAGGGATAGTGTCAAGAGTGTCGAGGTTTCGCCTGGTCAGAATGGGAGGTGGGAAATGTGAATCATGCGGCCATTCACTCGAGGACCGGGAGCACGGGCGTGACGATATGAGAGTACTGCCGACCGTGGCGGAAAAGTAGCATCAACATCGCACTAACCGTTGGTGGAATGAGGCAGCAAACGAGCATCGACCGCTCAATCGCAGGATTCATATCGATTTGCTGCCCGAGGCCATTGGGGGTACCGGCCCGAGTCGGTGGGAGAGCACTGAGGCATTGTGTCCGAACCGTTCACGGGGGCTCCACCCAGGGCGTAGACGATGGGTCCGAATGAAAGGGAGCACGAAGCCTGAAAAGCGGAGGAAACCTGACCAAGCGGATCCTGACCCTCCTGGCAATAAACCAGAGTACTCTTGACACCGGTGGACCACTGCAAGGGGTCGGGGAACACGCCTTGAGGGTGACCTGAAGGCGGCGGATTCCCCAGAGAAGGGGGAATCTCTAAGAGGTGGAGGGCTGGACCCGAAGTTTCAAACATTCGGGCGTTCCTACGTATCCCATAAGGATGGGAATCAAGCCACACGTAGTTCTTGAAGCGCGGTGCAACACAATCGGGCACCAGCGCGGGGAGGAGTGCGGGTCTGACCCTCGCACACAGAAGGAGCGGCATTTGATATTTCTTGTTTGTCCTTAAAGATGAATGGTTTTTCTTTGTGCAGCGACGCGCCTGGGATTGAGAAATCGCTGGCGTCGCCACAATAATCAAGCCATGGAAGGCATTGATGAATGGCGTGGTTATTAACCAGCGCCCAACATGAGTGCCCCCTGAGGGGAACATCACGATGCAGTGCCGTTTCTCGTCGGGCGGCCAAGACGATCACAGTTTACGGTCGTGTGGTAGGACCAGACAACACAGTTTAAGGTCGTGTGGTTCGGACCATGGAGGAATCCGCTTACCGCGGTACGGCGGACACGGCGGAGGTGGGAGCATACCCAGCCTTGCGGTCACGCACGATTCCAGGAGAAGAGTCTTGGGATAGGGGCCTGCGTATGTCCATCACCCGAGGGGCAGAGATGCTAGCCTCCAGATATACTGGGCCCAGAACGCAATTGTTCGGGCGACTCCTTCCTCCTTATGGGGACGAGGGTCCAGCTACGCATGGCCCTTAGGGAGGATATCCGCATATATCCTTGGTGCTCAGATCATGGGAGCCTCGAACGACATCATTACCTTGGTTGGTCTGCCTAACGTGTAGAGGTGTACTGAAGGTCAGTATGAAAAGAGTGTCAAGATTCCACTACAACGCATAAAGGCGGAGTGTGATGAGGACTGCGCAATCCAATGTTCAGAGCCTGAAAGAGCTGACATGGCGATCGAGGATGTTGCTGACGCATTCGCAACACAGCATCCGATCGCGTCAGCCTAAGACGGGGCAAGCAAACGAGCATTGACCGCTCAATCGCAGGATTCATATCGATTTGCGGCCCAAGACCCGACGGTAAATCGACCCGGAGCGGTAGGAGAGCACTGAGGCATCGTACCCAAACCGCTAACGAGGATCCCTTTGAGTGAAGGCTCGAACAAGAGGAAGCGCGAGGCCTGACAAGCAACACAGGACTTGTTGGGGTTGAATCTGACACTACGAGTCATAGACCGAAGTACCCAAAACATGTTAACAGATCTCCGGAAAGGGTCGGAGGACTCACCCTGAGAGCAACCAAAAGAGGGCAGATCCCCATGATCAATCGAGAGACGGGGCTGGACCTGAAACACAAGCGTCCAGGCGGTCCTACGTATCCCATAAGGATGGGAATCAAGCCGCACATAGTTCTTGAGAGGCAGTTTAACGTCATGCAGGACGATGAGAGGTGTGAGGTGGTCCCACACACGGGGGGAGGCGTACGGCGTGGCCAGTAGACCAACGCGAATGAGGACATAATCCCCCGCTCACGCGATACGCCTCGCACAAAAAGGAGGGGAACTGGGGCCAGAGGCCCAACGCGGGATAGAGATTCCCGGGAAATGGGGCTGGGCCTGAAACATGAATGTCCAGGCGGTCCTACGTATCCCATAAGGATGGGAATCAAGCCATACGTAGTTCTTTGAGAGGCAGTTTAACGTCATGCAGGACGATGAGGGAAAAAGAAGGGGGGAGCAGAAGGCATCCCCAAACGTGGGGGGGCGTACAGCGTGACGAGCAAACCGACGTGAATGAGGGCATAGCCCCGTTCTCACACCATACGCCGCACACCCGGGGGCAACTGGGCCAAGGGCCCGAGATGGGATGGAAATTCCCGAAGGATGGGGCTGGGCCTGAAACATGAAGGTTCAGGCGGTCCTACGTATCCCATAAGGATGGGAATCAAGCCGCACGTAATTCTTGAGGGGCAGTTTTACGTCATGCAGGATGAATGCTGAACAGTTTAACGTCTTGTAGCTCGGACGTAGTGCAGTTTAGCGTCATGCAGGACGAAGCACTTGGCAGTTTAACGTCTTGCAGCACGGACGAATGCTGAACAGTTTAACGTCTTGTAGCCTGGACGAATGCAGTTTAACGTCGTGCAGGACGTATGCAGTTTAGCGTCATGCGGGACGAATGTGCAGTTTAACGTCATGCTGGACAAATGTGCAGTTTAACGTCATGCTGGACGTGGTGCAGTTTAACGTCATGCAGGACGAAGTGCAGTTTAGCGTCATGCGGGACGAATGAACACTCAGGCAAAGTATTGCTTGAGGAACCTAGTGTTGGTGGGAGGAGTGACACGCTCACCATCCATAGTCGCTAGGGAGTACGCGCCATTGGGATAGACCTTGTGGACAACAAACGGTCCCTCCCACTTGGGCTCCAACTTGGGCGGCTTCCTGCCGGGGATCATCGGCGCTCTTAGGGCTAGCACTAGATCACCCTGCAGGAAGGAGCGGAGGCGAACCTTCTTATTGAAAGCTCGAGCCATTCTGCTTTGATGCCTCTCCAAGTTGTGCAAAGCGCGAAGTCTATTCTCATCCAGTGCTTCCAACTCGACTAGACGGGCTTCAGCAACTCTGTCCGGCGCTTGCTGGTCGTAGACCGCAGTGCGCAAGGACGGTAACTGGATCTCGATGGGCAGGACGGCCTCAGCTCCATACACCAGGGAATAAGGGGTCATCTGGGTGGAATTGCGAGTCGTCGTCCGATAAGCCCAGAGGGTGTTGGGGAGCTTGTCCGGCCAACTCTTCTTGTTCTGACCAACCATCTTTTGCAGAATGTTAGAGAGGGTTTTGTTAAACGCCTCGATCTGTCCATTCTCCTGCGCATGATAGCGAGATGTATGGTTCGAGCGAATGTTATACTTGGCGTACAACTTCTTCAACTCGGATGCTCGGAAATTGGTTCCGTTATCCGTGAGGATAGCGTGAGGCACTCCAAATCGATGGACGATGTTGGAGGTCACGAAGTCAGCGATCGAACAGGATTTGACCTCTCTGAGCGGAATCGCTTCTGCCCATTTGGAGAAGAAGTCCGTGGCGGTCAGAATGAACCGGCACTGGCGAGCTGTCGCCGGCGGGTAAGGTCCCACAACGTCCAGTCCCCAGACTGCAAAGGGCCAGGAATACCTTGTGGTATGGAGAGGCTCCGGCGGCCGATGCACAATGTTCGCATGAACCTGTCACGCATGGCACCTCCTGGCATACTCGATGCAGTCATGGATCATAGAGGGCCAGAAGTATCCCAACCTCCGAATCTGGTGGGACAGCTTCGGCCCAGTCTTGTGGGTGCCGCATGAACTAGCATGAACCTCTTGCATGACTCGTGTGATCTCAACTCCCTGAAGGCAACGGAGGAGAACACCATCAAATCCGCGTTTGTAGAGGATCTGCTCCAGGCCGGGACTGCTCTGGAGGACGAACTGCGATGCGCGGCGTCGAACTCGCTCGCGCTCGGCCCGCTCCGATGTAAGAATGCCATGTTGGAGGTACTCAACCAAAGGCGTCCTCCAATCAGGGGCTGATCCGACTGTCATATCTGGGGTACTCGGGGCCCCGGGCATAGGGGCAACCGTGGTGAGGTTACTTACCAACGGGCCGCGATCTTCTTCCGGGATAACGGGAGCGATGAGCCTGCGGCGCGTCACGCGGACGATCAGGTTGTCCTGTTCAGGCTCCGCAAGTGACGCAGCGAGGCTGGCCAAAGCATCTGCTCGACCGTTCTGTGACCGGGGAACATGGACAATTTCCGGCCGAGAAGGGAACCGAGCCATCAGAAGGAGGGTGCACTCCAACAATGGCACAAGTTCCGGCTTCCTGACAACGTAGTCGCCATTGATCTGCTTAACGACCAGCTCGGAGTCCTCTTTCACGCACAGACGGGGCACGTCGATCTCGAGAGCCAACTCGAGGCCGGTGATGAGGGCATGGTATTCCGCCTCATTGTTGGTACAGCCCTCTGACAACAGGAACGAGTATGGCAGCACGGCTCGCTCCGGGGTAATGAAGACGACGCCCAAGCCCACTCTGTTGAGCTTAGGATTATCGAGTCTTCTACCGGTGGGGCTCCGGGAGGCACCGTCAAAGTGCATCTGCCAGCATGGATCGGCTCGATCAACCGAGAGAATGGTCTCATTAGGAAAGCCTAGATCCAGCGGCTGATCCGCGGAGGTCGGGTGACCAGCCAGAAAGTCTGCCAATGCTTGCCCTTTGATGGCCTTCTGAGACACTTACCTGATGTCGAACTGCTGGAGAATCACAGCCCACCGCGCTAGACGGCCAGTCAACATAGGTCGGCTCAGGATATATTTCAACGGGTCTACCCGAGAAACCAACTGTACCTCATGGTGCTGCAAGTAGTGCCGTAATTTCTGTACGGCAAATACGAGCGCCAGGCAGCTCTTCTCGATGGGGGAATACCTAACTTCCGCATCGAGGAGCATGCGACTGAGGTAATAGAGGCTATTCTCCATTCCCTCGTTGTTCTTCTGGGCGAGAAGGGCACCCAGGGACCGTTCCAGGGCGGTCACATAGAGGACCAGCGGCTTCCCGGATACAGGCGGCATCAGAACCGGAGGTTGAAGCAGGTACTGCTTGATCTCCTCGAAAGCGGTCTGACACTCTTTATCCCATACATAGGTGGCACCTTTCTTCATGAGCCGAGAAAAGGGCTTACACTTGCCGGCCAGATTCGCGATGAATCGGCGTATATAGGCTAAGTGGCCTTGGAACCCTTGCAGTTCCCGGACGGTACCTGGGGGAGGCATCTGGCTAATCGCCCTGATTTTCTCTGGGTCGATCTCAATACCCCGGTATCTTACCACAAATCCAAGGAACTTTCCGGAGGTGACCCCAAAGGCACACTTCAACGGGTTCATCTTCAGGCATCGAGACCGGAGGAAGCTGGTCACTTTCTCAAGATCTTTGAGATGGTCCTGACGCAGGCGCGATTTGACAACCAAGTCGTCGACGTAGCATTCCACCAGTGTGCTGAGGATTGGCTTGAATATGCGGTGCATCGCCCGTTGATAGGTGGCACCTGCATTCTTCAGGCCGAAGGGCATGACCCGGTAGCAAAAGGTACCTTGGGGGGCCCTGAAGGCAGTGAACTCCTCATCCTCAGGGGCCATCCGAATTTGGTTGTATCCGGAGTATCCATCCATGAAGGAGAGGGCTTGGAACCCTGCCGTGGCATCAATCAACAGCTCTGTCACTGGAAGGGGAAAATCATCCTTCGGACAGTGGCGGTTGAGATCGCGGAAGTCGATGCAGACTCTGATCTGCCCGTTCTTCTTCCTGACCGGCACAATGTTGGCCAGCCATTTGGGGTACTGAACATCCCTCACGAAGTTGGCTTTGATAAGCTTGTCAACTTCGGCCTCAACCATGGCACCGTGGGATGGGTGCATCTTCCTGGGAGGCTGCTTGAACCCGCGATGGTTCGCCGGGAGACCAAGGCTGTGGACGGCTACCTGAGGATCCAGCCCCGGCATCTCGTCATAGCCCCAAGCGAATACATCACGGTGCTGCCTGAGAAAGTCCACGTACTGCTGCCGCTCCTCAGAGGGCATGGCGGCACTAACCAATGTGGGTCTTGGATCGGCCTCGGTTCCAAGGTTCACCTGTATTAACTCATCGACCGTGGCGGGGACGCCCTCCTCAAAGGCTGGGGGTGCATCTTCCACGTCCTCTCCGCTCGGGGAGGGATCGTCCACGGGAGAGACTGCGTTGGCAACTGCATTGGGGCTACCAGATCCTGTTGGGCCACTGGTGCTGGCGCGGGCGGTCGCAGCCATCTCATCAGGAGACTCGCGGACCGTCAAGACCATGGCGACGTCCAACCGTTGAATCGGGAGGACGTAAGCGTCATCCAGACTTGCCCAGGGATCACTTGCAACAGCGACAGGCTCAACCTCACCTGCCAGGATCTGCTTATCCTTGCTCTTGTAATAGTCCACGTCCAGATAGCGGGCATCACACGAGGCAAAAGGAGAGGCATCTCCTTGAAGCACGCCCACTCGACCATTAAGGGAGTATTTGAGGCATTGGTGGTATGACGAGGGAACCGCCGCGTGAAGATGGAGCCATGGCCTGCCCATCAATGCGTTGTACGCGGTGTCCTGAGAGACTACCATGAATTCGGTGTTGGCAACCAAGTCATCGAACTGGGTCTTCAAACGTATCTTGCCGACCGGGGTTTGCTCGGTGCGATCGTACCCCTGGATCCTGAGGTCGGAGGGAATCAAGTCATCCTCAGACAACCCCAATCTCCGGAGCGTCCGAGTTGGAATCAGGTTAATCCCGGACCCCGTGTCGACAAGACAGCGCCGGACTTCAAGGCCATTGAACTGGCCAGTGACATACAGTGGACGAATGTGTCCCTGTATAGGAGGGTCTTCATCCTTACCAGAGAACGAGATAACTGCCTGACATTCGGCGTCCTCGATCGTTTCGGCGTGAAAGGCCTCTGCAGCCGCAACCTCTGTCTCAAACTGGAGGGGGCTTTTCAGGGCTTCAGCGAGTGCCTCGCGCATCTCAGATGACATGCGCAGAGCCTCAAGGATGGAGAGCCTTGCTGGGATGTCGGCCAAGTGCTTCAGGACATCATACTTTTTGGCCAAGCGCGAGCCCCTGGTTGCAGGAGGTTGCTCTGCGGTTGGTGGCATGACGGGCCTTGCCGGTTGGATCGGCGGCCGACTGGTACTTGGCGCATCTCGCTGTTCACTGGTCGCAGTCCGGGAAATGGTCACCGTACTGGAGTCAGGAGGCCGGGATGGACTTGTGGCAGGGCGGAGCTGGTCGCGACGCGGCTGAGGCGGTTCTGCCTGGTCCCACACCACAAACAGTGGCGGAGGCGAATCCGTCATCCCCGGATGGGGGGGCTGCGCGCGCTGAGCTCGGTTTTGAGCCTGCTGCCTAGTCTCGGTGGCGTGCACGGCCTGGCTGGAGGTACCAACGGCTGTGCCCCGGCGACTCCTGTTGCTGCGGTTCTTCCGACGGTAGCGACGACCGGGGACACTAGGGAGGTCCACCTGGTGTTCTTCAACGTCGGGAACCGAAAAGGGATTTACCAGCTCGACGGTATTAACCGAAGCGTACCCAATACCGTCATCGGACGAATCATCCATCACCGGGCGGATCCGAGGAGGGACCCCCATCTCCGGGGGCATGAAATCGCCGAGAGTGCGGGATAGTGGCGGAACCGGCGGGGCGAGCTCTTCCTTCTTGCGCTGCCGCCGTTTGCTCCTCTTGGAAGAGGCAGGCTAGGACGACGATGCCGAAGCAGCACCCGCAGATTCTGGGGGCTCAGGCCGATTCAAGCGCGCACGGATGATTCCATTGGCGCGAATGGTCGTCTTGCGGGCCATCCAGTTATCGTACTTCTGGGATCCGCGGTCAGAGACCAGCTGCCATTCGTCCTCGTTGCCACTATCGTCATCTGATCCCACGAACACGCCCGCCACTTGTGCTGGAGCTGGGCCCAACCTGATCACATTGTTGTTAATCTGGTCTTGGAGCCAATCCTTAAACACATAGCACCGCTGGATGGTGTGCCCCAGGGCCCGATGGTAGGGGCAGTAGCGGGGGTTATTCGTAAGATGTGCCTCCTCTGGCTTCCAACACTCAGGCAGTCGCACAATCCTCTGCTCCAGGGCGCTCCGGAAATAACCGGGGACCTGATCCTCATGGAATGAGTAAGTCAGGTGGCGCGGGCCCCTGGGAGCGTGGTCTTGACGAGGGGCTGGAGGGGCTTGCCGAGGAGGTGGACCCTGATTATCTCGCCTGGGTTGCGGCGGTACATTACGCGGAGGGGCCGGCCGGTTCTGAGGCTGCCGCTGCTGGGCCGGGAACTGAGCCCGTGGAGGCGGATTCCTGTGAGGCTGTGGAGCTGGCCTCGCCGGCAGCAGCTCCAACGGCCTGGGGGCCTCTATCTGGGCAACAGCAGCGGGCTCAGCCCTGCTGACTCTCCTTGCAGGAATCATAGGAGGCAGCGGGTGTGCCTGGCTGGCCTATTGCAGGGCTTCCTCAAGACATTGAGCTTTGTCTGAGAAGTCCCTGAACCCTCCGGGGTAATTTTGAGTGATCAGGGAAGGGACCAGCTCGGTCTTGACGTTCCCGACGCACATTGTCAGCAACTGCTCCTGAGTCAATGGCATGTCAAGGGAATACGTGAGACCCTTCCATCGGGCGACGAAGTCCGCGACTCGCTCATCAGGCCTCTGCTTGCACTTGAAGAGGTCTGCGATACTTGTCTTCCGGGTCGTGGAACTGAACTGGTAGAGGAACTGTCTACGGAGGTCCTCCCAGCTGATTACCGACCCGACGGGGAGCTGGCTGTACCAGACAAATGTTGGCCCTTCCAGTGTCTGAACAAAGCAGCGAAGCTTAGCGGCCTCCTGCTGCGCCGGAGTCCCCAACATAGGCCCGCACCTCGAGTTGAAGTGGGCTAAATGTTGTGGCGGATCTCCAGTCCCGTTGAAGGGGGCAAAAGTGGGATTCTGGAATCCCAGAGGCGCCGGCATGTCATCCACCCATGCTGGGTAGGGCTTGCCGTCCGGTGGGATCGCCACCTGCCGAGTCTCCAAGGCTTCCAAGCGGGCAATAAGTGCCGCCATCGGATCGTCCGGACATGGGTTCCAGTCCTGGCGAGGATCTCTAACCACGAGCGCATTGCACGGCCCTTCAATCGGGTCGTCGACCGGGTCGTCGAACTCGGCAGCTCGTGGGATGGCGGGCGGAGCGGCCCTTGGGGCAGCGGGAGGAATCCGAGCGGGGTCTCTCAGGAAGTCACGCCGCTCGGGAGGTTGTGGCGAAACATAACGCGCCCTCTTTCCATAGGCAATGGCCTCTCTCCTGTCGGCGAACACGGCGTAATCACGGTTGCCCGGGAGAGTCTCATCGAGGAGCGGTTGTTCCGGTCCCTGCTGTCCTGGCCTGGGATCACCGTAGTCAGGCCGCCGTTCTGCAGCGCGCTCGGCGAGGAGCTGGTCAACCAGCTTCTTCTGTTCGGCGAGCTGCTGACGTAGCGTAGCCTTCTCGGGATCCTCCTCTGCCCTCTGCATGGAGGCAGATGGGTCGGCGGGCCTTATAGCCTCGCTGTGCTCTTTTCCTTTGCTGACGTTTCGGCTCAACGTCAGTGCTTCAGTGGGTGCGGGGAGCCCCAGGAGGTTTCTCTGATGACGAGTAACTCTCACTGATGGATCTGGCGACGGCTTGTCTTCGGGGGGGAAGCCCCCGTCGAGAAGTTCCAAGTCGTTCCCCTCTCCCGACAGGTCAGCCATATTGACTATTTCTGTCCCTGGGGATATACCCTCAGGGCCACCCAGCGAATCGGGCTGTCGGCGAATCACACTGAAGCGTAGGGCAGCGTACTGCCCCCATCCATGGATATACACGTGGGGAGTGGCTTCCTCGATAACTTTGCGGAGTACTTGAAAGCACTCAACGCATCGTTGTTGGAGGGCCTCGTGGCGCTCAAATGACCTGGGGTGCCGAACCGCGGGGAGCATGGCCAGGTCAATTTGACGGCACTGCTCACCAATATCCTCCAGGTGTGCTTGACTCCCGGGGTATGGCATTTGTAGGCGGTGAAGACGGGAGTGAGTCTCCCGGAGAGTTCGGCGGAAGCATTCGAACTCATCCGGGGTGAGCGATTCGGGTGCATCAAAGCCCGGTCCTGCGACTGGCCAAAACTTCTCAGGGAAGTGGACCTCTGCAAGGACGGTCCAGAAGCTCCACGACTCAAACTCGGGACCCAGATCTCCTTGGTCCTCTTCAATGGCTGGGAATGGACGGGGAACTGGTAGTGGTGCCAAGGCGGGCCGCCGGGCCGACGGGCTGGCCGGCGGTGAATACGGCGAACAGGCCGATTGGCCTCCATATCCCGGGCCGCCCTCTGAGGGTGGCGGTGCCCTGGCTACCACATCGCGATAGGACAGGCCGGCGAGCGAACATCCTGCCGTAGCATCGGTGCTCGCCGAGGGTGCACTAGATCGTGGTTCGACCGTCGATCCCCAGAAAAAGTCTCCGGCTTCTCCGATCGAGGCGGAAGGCACTTCCGGAGGGGCCGGTACCAACCGCAAGCTTGATCCTTGGGGGTCTACCAGGCCCTCGTTACTCCGGATATACCTTCGGAGAGAAGCGGGGATCACATCGATCTCGCTCTCGGGGAGCACGAGGCTGACGTGCCGCATTCCTACCCCTGCCCTTGACTGGCGGGATTGGGGAAAGGGCTCTGTCGCCGAATCGTACTCCGCCTCTGAATCAGAGAAGCGAACCGGTCGGATCTCTGTCCGGAATTCCGTAACATTTTTCCCTTGGCGTCGACGCCTTGCCTTCCTGCCCCTGGGTGGTTCTCCGGGGCAGGGCTGATCTCTGTCCTGGCGTCCTCCGGCCGCACTGGTGCTGGGGCCAAGAGGACTGGGAACCAAGGTGCGAGGGGCACCGGGACAGATATCAAAGGGGACGCGGGGAGAGATGATTCCGGGCAGGACTCCGGGCCGGGATCGGAAGGTGGGATGACCCATGCCTCCTGGATCGGCCACACAGAGTAGATCCTGCCGGTGAATAGCGCTACCGCGAGGTGGTCCGCGGTGGCTACTGCCAGTGCCATCAACCGGGAGAGTCGACCCAACCTGCCTTTGGGGCGGTCGGGGCCTCGATCCAGGTCGGGCATAGGAGTTCCCCTGCTCAGGATGCGCAGAGGCCTGGTGACTGGAGCCAGCAGTGGCTTGGGCCAATGCGGCCGCTGTTGCTAGAGCCCCAAGGTGGGCATCCTCTTCCGCTCGTGCCCGACGTTGGCGTCGAGACAGACGAGTCGGGATGAGCGGCGCGGGCAGGTGGAGAGCCCGCTCTTCGACTGGAGAGGCCTGGCGGCGGTGTCGCCGTGGCCTGGCGGGAGTCCTTACCGTAGATCCCTGGAGCGAATCCCGGATAGGGTGATCCCGGGCCTCTTCCACCTCATCCGCGTAGGGAAGGGAACTGTCAGAGCGCTCCGGGGATAAGCTCCCGAAGCGGTTGGACGTTGAGGTAGGCAGCGGTGCCTCCCTGCGCGGCCCTCGGGGGCGGCGGTGGTGGCGAGGCGCAGCCTCCTCAAGGTCTAGGCGAGCCATTTCCATAGTGGGGATGACTCCCTCTTCCTCGTATCTCCGCACCAGGGTGTTGATCACCCTTCTCTGGATGACCTCCGAGGGGGAGAGAGGGCGTGGTCATCCCGCAATTGCGGCTGCTGGGACGGCTGTGGAACGGGCGGGACCGCGCGGAGTAGCCGCGTCGGTGTTTCCCCTGTCCCTGCGCCAGTGGGCGGGTGGCGATCGGGCACTGGATCGGGCGACCTGATTTCTGAAAGCAGGGAGAATGACCCATTAACACTCACAGGAAAAAGGAATCGACAACCAACCATTAGTGCCACGACGCCTTCCGTGGGGGGAACCCAGGCCCTCGACGTTGCGAGACGGAGTGCCCGATTTCACTTCCCCAGCCCCTGGCGGGTAAGACTGAATGCTTGGCCGGGCAACACGCCGGTCTTCCAACACCTCTGAAAGCCATCGGTCTTCGTATCGAGGAGAAGAGATTCACGTCGGGTTCACCATTTTTCTGTTTCGGTGCAGATGTGCGTCGGGTTACGCTGTTCCGCCAGGACGCGTTCGCACGTGCACCCGTCAACCCGAGGGGATGGGCGCGCGGCTTGTGGTCCCGCAGTCCCGCTTTCCAAGGGCGGGCGGCATTCGTCCCTTATTCAGGGGCGTCTTCTCCTTGATCGAAACCGGGATGATGGGATGTCGGCTCCTCCTTCCTTGGACGTCTCCTCGGAACTCGTCGCCAAATCCGGGTCTCCCTCATAGACTTAAGAATGTTCGTGAATCTCGTTCCCGGCGCCATATCTTCATGGACACCGGTTAATTACGCTGCTTCCGCCCGGACGCTCCAAGGAGTCTGGGCGGGGCAGCAACCTGCGGTGAGAAGGCCGGGTGGCTCTGGGTGCTGGGGGCGTGTCGTAGCACTGCGGCTCTGCACGTCTGTCTTCCGTCCCTAATAGGGCTTCTCGAAGGCATGATGGCCTGAGGCATCCCGTACTAGGTGCGGGGAACTGTGTCACCTGAGGTTTTCCTCAGCTTCCCATGTTTAACACGGGGTATGCCGCGAGTTTAACGTCCAGCGGGGACAGCATCGGACCGATCAACACGAAAAGTGGATCAGATGACAGAACCCCTTGCGGGGAACCTCCGACGCTGGGGCCAGCACATGGGCGGCTTCCCAAGTAACGTGGAGTGGAGTGAAGTGGCATGACCCCACCGGGATGTGGCGGCCCGGGTAAGGATCAGGATGGATGATGGAGTGAAGAGCTTGGACCCCGTAGGGGCTTCCTACGTACCGCGCATTAGCACGGATCAAAGTCAGCGTAATTCGGGTATACAGTTTAACGTCATGCTGGACGTCGGCAAGCCGACTCACGAAGAGGTCTAGGCCGCCGGGCGGAGGATTGAACCGAACCACCTCGCACGGAGGGGGGTGGAACGGCCGGGTGGATCACAGTTTCACGTCATGCTGGACGATAAAAGGAGAAATGGGAAAAGGGGATGTGGGGAGGCACAGTGGAGATACACACGGGCAGTCTCCCACAGGGGCGGATTCATAGGTGAATCGACGCAAGCGTGAACCCTGGAGGGGTCCACTGATGGACGAACCGACGTAAATACGACCGGGACGACCAGGTGGTGGGCTTGGACCTCAGGGAGGCTTCCTACGTACCCTGTATAGAAGACAGGGATCAAAGTCCACGTAGTTCATTCTGTCAGGACTTACGCACTTGAGGCAGCCCGGATGCGACAAAACTCAGTTGGAAGGGACTTGGACCGAAAGTAGGAGACACCTCGATCCCAGTCACACCCTCTACTGGCTTCGGCAGTGGGGAGGCGCAATGGAGATACACATGTCCAGCCTCCCACGAGAAACTAGGGGTTTGTAATACCCTGCCCCCGTAGGGAAAAGCCACTCCCATTAAATCGTCCCAAAAGCAGGACAATCCCGACATCCCTGCAGAGACGAGCGGGTGGGGGCCACGTCCAAACCGGGGGGAGACCCTGCGTGCAGAGCACGGGATCGGACGAAGCGGACGGTTTAGCGTCTTGCCAGACGAAGTACAGTTTAACGTCATGTGTTGAGGACGAAGCGGACGTTTTAACGTCTTGCCGGACGAAGTACAGTTTAACGTCGTGTGTTGAGGACGAAGCGGACGGTTTAACGTCTTGCCGGACGAAGTACAGTTTAACGTCGTGTGTTGAGGACGAAACACTTGGCAGTTTAACGTCTTGCAGCGCGGACGATGGGGGCTAGGCAGTTTAACGTCGTGCAGCCTGGACGTATACAGTTTAACGTCGTGCAGGACGTGGTGCAGTTTAGCGTCATGCAGGACGAATGCTGAACAGTTTAACGTCTTGTAGCTCGGACGTAGTGCAGTTTAGCGTCATGCTGGACGAATGCTGAACAGTTTAACGTCTTGTAGCTCGGACGTAGTGCAGTTTAGCGTCATGCTGGACGAAAAAGCCGCCGGTAGGTCCGTGTCACTTCGCGCGAGCCTAGGGGGGGCCGCACGGAAAGACGACGCACAACGCGGGCACCTGCGATGAAGACCATCGGGCGCCACACAGGCGGGTACCCAAAGGGGGTCAAGGGAGGCGACGCTGGCGGATTGCGCGCAAAAGAGGAGCTTTGCGCGCAAAACCGCGGGTCGGCGCGCAAAATGGCGGGCTGGCGCGCAATTGGGCCAGCGCTTCGCGCGCGGATGATTGGGATTGCGCGCACCGGGCTTCGGGTAGCACGCGGGGGAAACGGCTCATTCTCTAACGAATGGCCACTTTGAATATGGGGGGGTGCGCGCAATCGGGTTGGATTGCGCGCACCCCGGGGTCAATTGCGCGCAAGAGGCTTCTTTTGCGCGCAAAGGCCTTCGGGTTGAAATTGATTCAAAGGAAATGAGCCAAGGGGATTGCGCGCGAAGGCGGACCCCAAGGCTCTATTGCGCGAAAGAAAGGAGGTTACCTGAAGATCGGCATTGCGCGCGGAAGGGGTTGAATTGCGCGCGCGGGAGACCGTTCGACTTCCAGCAACCTTTGAAACGTTGGGGGTCGCCTAGTATTTATAGGCAACCCCGGGCGCGGAATCCAAGGCGTGAGCGCGGAATTCTCCTCGCGGGCGCGGAATCGGGCACGGCGCGCAAGGGAGTTGCGCGCATCCCGGGGGTTTTGCGCGCGGATCATCATCTTTGCGCGCAGACCTCTGAAATTCCGCGCAAGGCCTCCGGGCCCTCCGAAACATTCTTCCGACTCCAAATATGACCTCGCTTTCCGCATCCGGAGCTTCGTTTGGGAACAACGGACTTTTCCGGCGTCTACAATCAATTTAATGGAAAATACAATTATTTTACTCTTAAACAACCAAATGTGATGGGAGATGGAGTACAAAATATTATTTCTATACTTACACAAGCTATGAATCGTTCTGGACATCCAAATGAGTAGTGAAGGGAACAATATTCTATTGAGTCCTTTATGAGGCAACGTCCGCCTTCTTTCAGTGGGTCTTCTGATCCACTTGTTACTGAATAATGGATCAGTACCATTGAAAAGTTATTTTCTATACTTCGATGTTTAGAGCATTAAAAAGTCATTTTGGATGTTTACCGTTTAGATGGTGAAGAAGACCAGTGGAAAACTCTAATTAAGAGTACAATGCCACGAGATGAAATTGAATCCATGGAATGGTATGAGTTCAAGAACTTATTTTTCAATAAGTACTTCCCTCGTATTCTTCGAACAATGATAGAAAAGGATTTCCTTGAGCTTAAGCAAAAGGATGATGAATCTGTTGGTATATACAAGGAGAATTTTACAAGGCTTGGAAGGTATGAATTTGGATTTATCATCAAACCTAAAAGTAAAGTTGATCGATTCTTCAGTGTCTTAAAACCAAGTCTTCGATGGGAATTATCTATTAGAGACATCAGTATCTATGAAGAAATTGTGTGTTGTGCTATCAAGGTAGAACTGAAAGTTGGTGTTACAAATCCATCTCATGGTTTTGAAAAGAAACGAAAGATGTATTTCATGGACAAATCTCAGAATAATGGTGAAAAAAGATGAATGTTTACTTATGCTCAATGTGTGGAAATAAGTATGGTGGAGATTGTCTTAAAGGGATGAAAAAAATGTTTTATGTGTGGAAAAGAAGGTCATCGAGCAGCTGAGTGTCAATGTAATGGAAAAAGGGTTACTAATGATAAATAAAATACTATAGAGATCGCACCACCAACACTTCAATGCTTCAAGTGCAATGAAATGAGGCATTATTCTAATAAATTCCATAATCCAAGGGTTAGTGATGATCAAAATGAAAAAACACTTAAGGAAAAGGACAAAGGGAAATCCCATGCAATCACTACTGGCGATGTTGAATTTGACAATGATGTGGTGGAATGATTAAGTGTTTATGTAATGAGATTCCAAAATAATGTTGTATATAGTATCGTGGAATATTGGAATATTTATGTATTGGTCTATTGTGATTTTCAATAATTTTATGGTACCGGAAGCCATGGAAAGTGATTCAAATATTTTTGGAAAGAAATTGATATCCGCATAATGAAGGGATAAAGAGAAAATAAAATGAGCTCATATAAGGAAAAAGTTATATCATGGTTTGAGTATATAAAATTTTTGGGATTTTGGTATGGTGAAAGAGTTACCTATTGACAACATTCATGTTTTCAATATTGTTCTATAGTAATTTATGTTTCAAGAGAACACATTATTAAGGAATTCACATGTTTGGAATGTGACAAACAAGATATATCTTATTATAAATGATGTTAATCACATTCTTGTTATGTGACCTTTCCAGTAATCATTTTCTGTATACTACGAGACTGGACAGATGTATTTTGGATAAGACTAAAGATTGGAAAGGGTTATGTCAGACATCCGATATTATTGTTTAAGGATAGAACTTTTTTCGATATTACTGCAGGAATGTTATTATAATATAGTTTTAGAAAAAGGTACATCATACAAGATGGGCGACAACCCGTCGCATCGGACAAGGCTGTGGGAATCGAACCCACAACCGAAGTGTGACAGGACTTTATCGCCTACCACTGGCCTACAGGATGTCCCTGGTTAGTATAAACTAGTTTTAATTTATTATGTGGTTTGATAGATGATGTATAAGTCCATTTTAGGGATCATATACGAATAACCTCACTATAGATGGACTTATGTATGTTTGATAACTTTTTATAACCTTTTTTTGAGACAGATGGAATGACCTGTCATTCTATAGCATGATCCGCTATCCCATTAAGGAAGACAAATTTAACTTAATTTCATTAAGATATGAAGTGGAAATTGTTCAAGGCACGAACAATGGTGAGGTTATACCAAAATCAGGTAAGTATTTATTTTAATTAAAAAATTATTCAACTTTAGAGAAATGATCTTGAAAACAAAAAATGTTGTTCTAGTGCTCTCATATCTGATGAATCAGAAGGTACCATAGATCATAACAAATGTATGGCTTTTGATTGTTGGATTTATCATAGCCATGTCCTCCACCACTCTCCATTAGAACTTGATGGTTATATTTTTCTTCCATACCCATATTTTCATCTATGTTATCATATGTGGAAACCCAATGATTAGTTAATTTGGGTAACTATTAGATTTAATACTTTAGTTTTTAAAGATAGGTTTTGGTATTCCCTTTTTACGATGTGGGTTTCTATTATAAAAACATTCAAGTATTAAACCATTAAAACCCCGATGAATTTCTAGGGAAAAATTCATTTTAAGGGGTGTAGAATGTAACAGCCCAAGATTTTAGGATAAGTATTCTTTTTAATTTATTTGATGTCATGTTTTTTATGCTACAACAAGATTATCTTGTGCTATATGAAACTCTGTGTTAGCTTGCAGTATACACAAAACTATTATTACATTGTGTTACACACAATTTCAAGATCTTTTGTTAATAGTCATTCTACGCAACATTGAGTGTATATATATATATATATTAAATGTATAAATGAAAAATGGTTGGATTATGTTATAACAAAACAACAAATGAGTTTTTCACAATAAGCAACCCTGACTTGGGTTTCATTACACGCAATCGCGACCTTCCTCGATAGCGTGTGTTGGACGCAATACCAGGTTTCACTAAATGATGATATATTATTATAATATTATTATAAACTAGCCGTTATGAATAGAATTAAGAAAATTTTGAATTTTATGACATTATAATTCATCTTACACATTTTATAGAAAATGGTATAAGAACAAAATAAATATTTCGGGTAAAATAAGTATTTTTCAAAAAATGCAGTTTTGCCGCCTTTTGATGGCACGGCCAATTTAAATCTAGTTTTTGAAATGTTTATAAGTTCAATTTTACAAAATAAAACTCTTCTTTGGAATAATGAAATAAAAATTTATTTTGGTTAAATTTTTCATATTATTCTGGTAACTTTCATATTTTGATGAATAGTAAAAACATGCTATATTTTAATTAAATTCAAATTTTTTCATCGCAATAATATATATGGTTAAATAATAATATTAAAAGGGTTTAATTTATAAATAGAATATTTTTTTACTATTTAATATAATTTATGTCATTAACATTAATTTACATTATATTCATAGGTTAAAACATTTCAATCTTTTGCAATGTTTTATCTTTTAAAACTTGTTATCTTAACAATGGGATTAATTTTAAATTAATTTATGAGACTTTTTTGTATTGAATTTAGAAAAATTAATTCCATATTTGTAATCATTGGGTCCAAATTATGTTAATATGCTACTTTTTATTTATGGGAATTATGAATAGTAACTACTGTAAATTTTATTTACCTTAGTAAAAGGTAAATCAGGTAATTATGGGTAAATATAATATTATAAAATTACCCTAACACTTTTCTTTATATAATTGGATGCTTATATTTTGTCTTAATGCATATTTGGATTGAAATGGAATCCATTGGAACCCACTTGGAGGTGATTAAGACCTTTAGTTTATTTAATTTAAAGGAAAGTGAAATATGTCTCACTCAACTTTAATAATTAAAGTATTTTTAATATAACTTTATAAAGAATAGAAATTTGGTTATAATTACTCATTTGAAATATAAAATGTTTTTATTTATCATGTTAATTTATTTGTAATTTTTAAGAGTTATTTAATTACCTTATTATCTTATACATTAATGATCCAAAAATTATTTATTCAGTGAAAAATCAATAATATAGTTTTTATTTAAATAGTAATACATATAAAAAGGCCCAAAATTCTGCACAAAACTTATTAGTATTGTATATATAAACTCTAATCATCCACTGGACGAATTGATGACCATTTGGATCCTTATTAAGGTGATTATGACACATATAATATTTTATTTTAAATGATTCCAAAGTTGTCACCTTCATAATTTAATAAAGATAATAATTTACATGTTTTTATTTTAACATGATAAATTCGAGTAAAATTATTATTATAAAATATTTGATATTTATCTTCATTAAAGGATTTTATTTTAAATTTTTATGCAACAAATAAGTATATTAAATAATTATAGAAAAAATTTGTAATAATTATTTTATTAAGAGATATACAAAATAAATGATTTTAAAAATCTTAAAATAAATAATATATAAACTATTTAATGTGCTCCACCAATTTTATGGATAGTTTTGACATTTTAGGAATCTATTAAATATTTTAGTTCGATTATATATCTTGTGTAGATTTTATTTAAATTCAAATAAATAAATAGTGTCAAAATTGACACCATTGTTATTTTATAAAAATAACATATTATTAAATTGTTTAAAAATCACAAAAATATTTAAAAGTTATAAATTGAAATTTATATAGTCTAGAATGCCATAAAGTATCCAATTATGTAAAATTAACAACACATATGTGATTATTTATAACCATTTAAAATTCAGAATTTTATTACCACAAATAAACTTAAATAGATTAAATAAGGATAAATCAAAATGATAAGGTTTAAAATAATACCAAAACACATATAAATTTAATTTTTTGATGCGATTACAACCCTATCTCATCTAATCTTCGAATTGAGTTATTTTGGAAGGTTTTTATGTGGGGTTTGAATTTATATTAAACTAATATTTTTTAGGCTTCCAAAGGTGCCCCTCTCCTGCCTTATAAAAGGGAACCTCCTCCCTCTCCTCCTCACACCACATTGAGCCTTCAAGATTGGTCAAACCCGGCCAATTTATCTTCTCAATTTCCCTAGAAACATCCTAGAGGTCCTGGACTACTTCAAATGCCAATCTTAGTTCCCTAAGAGGAGGTTTCAAAAAGGCGTATCGAAGAAGAGGTAATATCCGTTACCGATTCTTGCAAATTTATTTCTTCATATACATCATCTTCTCTAGTTGATTCATTATATTGTAATAACATAAGTATCAATAATATACTGATATGTTATTATAAATGTTAAACAACCCCATTTCACCTTCTATCCATCCTACAGAAAATGAAATCATCGCACGTGCGTACGTACAGAATATCGTCCCCATGTCGTGGTGTAATTTGTTTTTCCACCAACACCATACATGGATGGGTATAATGGTGTAAAGATTAACTATATATGGTTATTATAACATTATATTGATTCTGATATATTATACCATCCACTCCAATTCTATTAAATAATTATGGGAACGATATCATCGCTCGTGCGTACGTATGGATTACCATCTCCACGACGCGATGAGATGCATTCTCCATGTTAGCCATACATGAATGATTATAAAGATTATATAATGAATAATAATGAAATATATGATATAATAATGCTACTGTATTGATATATATATATATATATATATGTCATCTATTTAGTTTCATTCTATTAAATAAGGAAACAAAAACAGCGTTCTTGCGTACGTACGGCCTACCGTCTCCATGAACGGTGTATTTCATTCCTTTTATCAATCAATATATATATATGTATATGATTAATATGTATTATATATAAATAATTTTTTTCATTATGGAATTAATTAAATCAATATATAAGTAATAATATCAAGAACGACAATTCGAAACACATACGATAAATGAAATGATTTTACCCAAAACGCCGCTTTAACATGGAATTTACAAAAGAACAAGTAATATAAAGTGATAAGTGAAACATATATGATATCATAACAGTTAATATGATTATGTAATAAGTAAATGTTATTATTTAAATCATTATGCAAGAGGTTCAGATCCATACAAAGCATATAGGACCTAAGGTAAGGGATAACTTTTCCAATCTCGTTCTTATCTAAAATTGTTTATTCATAAGTATTTACTGGGGTTATATTTATCATGCATGTAAAAGTTTTATAAAAATGTTTTCATGTATGTTTAAAGTCCATTTTACCCATTTTTGACTTATAATACATGGTATGTGTTGAATATTTTCTTTACCATACAAGGTACTTTTTTACTTTTCCAGAAAAAGTACGAGAAGAGTGTTTTTTTAATTTATACGGAATGAACGAATTTTTACGATTTCATAACGCCTCATTTTCATGAAGCTTCATATACATGATTGAATTATTATTTTCAAAAAAACCCTTTTATTTTAAAACTATATGGAATTTTGTGAAATGAAAATGATTTTTAAGATGAAAGGATATTTTCCTCAAGAATTCATTTCAAGTATTTTATCAAAACCATTTTCCATCTAAGATGGCATTATTTCATATGTGTATGTTTGAAGTATATTTTATCTATGATTTACATGGTTTCACTTTTCTTATGATGAAATGATATCCATTTTTATATATATGGATTATGTTATGATGGGATGATGTTTATGAAACCCATTTTTATTCTTTGGGTTATGATGATTGATTTATGTTTATGTTGTGGAACAAGTAAGAATGATTTCATTATGAGATGGCTGGGACCTATATCTCACTCCAATTCATCGGGTAAAGATTTATATCTCATTATATAGACACGGATGGAACAGTAAGTTAATCTGGTTAAGTGTTATAGGACTGGAACGAGGAGTGAACTCGATTCAGAAAAGGGACATTGTCCACTAAGATGGTTTTGGCAGCAATGCCTTGGCTACAATGGAAATCATCACATGTTCTTAATGGATGCCACAATTACATGTTTTATTCCCGTGCTATTTATCATGATTGATGTTCCTTTATGATATATTCCTTACGTACTTCCAATATTTATGTCTTTGCTCAAGTTTTTTATGTTTAGATTTTATGTTCACGTTTTTGCATTCAAATGTTTGTGGATTGTTTTTTGTTTTCTATGCCTACCCTTACTGAGAATTTGAGCTCACCCTTTATATTTTTTCTTTTCCCAACGATATAAAGAAAGGTTTTAGGTAAGAAAACAAAAGGGGAAGATGTTTATGGAGAAGTTGAAGATCTTTCACCTCGATTAGAAGATTATGTTCCGAGTTTCCAAAGACACTAAACTATTATGGTCCTTGAGTGTTGGTTCTTATTGTGTGTTAAGTATTCCGTAAAAGTAATGAAATGTTCATGTACGTCAAGATTTGGGTATCAACAATATAACTGGCTATCTTGGGGCACCGATGTGTGGAACCCGGGTCTTGATGTTACATGTATAACCCAAATAATGGTCTTAGTGGGAGTTATTCATTAGTAAATGAATTAATATTATCACTACCAAATTAGTCGTACATTGTTCATGCATGAAAAATGAAAAGAAGGGAATTATGAATTGAATTATGCATCAAAGACCCAAATGAATTGCAATAAAATATAAAATTACTCAATAAAATAAATACAACTTCATTGTAATTGGTTTTCACAACGTTACTCCATCATGATATCCATGGTGGAACATGATAACAAAAACACAATCATAATAATATCATCATTATGGATACAATTATTCCTTCACTCATAGTTTTGGTGTCATATCTCATCTCTAGTGGTTGATATTAAATAGAATAAATAGGATCACCTAAAAAACCCTATGGATGACACATTAATATAATAATTGAATGAGGGTCCACATCATGGGTTTGGAGGATTCCAATGCATGGATTATTGGTCCCTTAACTCTAAAATATTCTTCTTTTTAATAGATCAGGTAATAAATTTAATTAAAAGCATGAATTGGTGTGGCCCCTTAATCGTTCCCACAAAACTCAAGTCTTTAACGGAATATATGACATGATTTTATTCTATTTAGATATATAAATAAGATTTTATATGTTATTTTCACTACGAATGAATTATCTGTATTTTAGTATAGGTACGCCTCAACCCATTTCATAAAAATAATAGTATTCAAAATGTGTAAATGATTCTTCCCCAGAATCATTATTTCTTCTCAATTCATGAATTCCCAAAATCTATATTTAGTTATGGTTCTAATATTCGGGTTTTATGTAGTTAATATTCCTTCCATTGAAATAATTATATTAAACTTTCTCTATTAAAATAGTTTTTCCCTATTTTTGAAAATAATATTCAAATACATTTTATGTGAAATGAAAATAAAATTATATTTTAAAAAAATTATTCAATTATATCATAAAAAATAATTGTATTTAATATACAACTTCTGTGTTTGAAATGAATCTATAAAACCCCCACACATAAATTACAGCTTTATCTAAAGAATGAAATCGCAACATACTAGAATGGATGATCACCTTAAAATATTTTAAATTCAATGAAAAGATGATATATTGACTAAATTTAAAATTAAATGTTTGATAATTATAATAATAAATTTTATCAACTATCAATTTTCAAAAAAACAAGTCCAAAAAGTATTTTAATTTTATCATTTTGAAATAACCATGATTTTTCATTATTCTATTTAAAAGTTTCAATTTTTTACAAATAATATTTCTATTTTAAATTTACCGCACTATAAATTTTCACTCACCTTCATTGTATAAATGTAAATGGATTTTTTTTGCATACCTCGAATCTTCCTCCTTACCACAGGCCTTCAGTGAATGCATATTTTACAAAATGAAAAAGAAAAAGAAAAATTAAAATGAGGGCTTAACTGTTATATACTAATGACTATGAGGCTTAAATGTAGATGGTTAAATTACTTAAACAAATAAATATCATGATGGAGTTTATCTCTGAGGTAGATTTCATGATAAACCAAACTAGATCAACAAAAAAATACTGAAAAAAGAGAATTCATCCCTTACTAAATATCTCTAATCACACTAGTGGAGTGATTTAGTAAAATTAATGATGGTTGGTTATATAGATATATATATATTCACTAGAGGGGTGGGTTTGAATAGTTATTGATAGAAATTAATCAATCAATGTATAATTATCAAAAACAATAATAATGTATGAGTAAATAAAAATAAAATCATAGTTTCTAATAGTTTTTCAGACCAACATGATCCTAGTACACTCTAAATAATTCTCTGCTAATTGAGAAGATATTTATTCTCTAATTTCTATATTTTTATTGGGACTAATAAACTTGTTACTGATGACACACATGTTTTCACGTAGTATTATATCATTTACTAAATTTTACAAGTGTCACAACCCTCATAACTTTTCATTAGGAGTTACAACCTAACCATATTTAACGATAGGAGTTACAAACCATTTAAATGTGAATTTGAAGATAAAATCATAAAATAACTCTAAACTCATAAAAAAGATAGAAATAAAAAAAATGAAGAACCTGATAGAATTTAAGACCAGCAGACTAGAATATGATGAAGAATATAAATGTTATTGAAGAATGTAGACCACTTCTGTAGTGAAATATAAAAAATGTCAACGACCTTCCTAGTTATATCTATAGTATAGTATTCATCATATAAAATATCATTTTCAATGTTCTTGAAGAATGTTTTCTTTATCACTCTCTATGATCGTACATGTCATAGTCATTGTTAATAATAATAAATAATCTCTGGCATGTTTAGTTTTCCACATTCTCCATTGATTGAATTCCAACAATATATCCTTCATCCTAAACTTGATGATATATGGGAATCTTGATAACTAATCATATAATTAAATTTTATAAAAATAAAAGACAAATAGAATGAAACCCTTACCTATAATTTGAATTAATGTGATTATAATTAGAGTGACCTCATAATAATTCATTACTACATGATAAAACATCAAATGTGATAATTACGATTTAAGGTTATTTTCAAATAATTTAAAATATTAATTTATTTAAAAAACAAAATATGTTTTTCTTAATTCAAAATATATGAAACATATAGAATAAAATAATTAATATGAAAATAATTATTTATATATGAAGTGCCCAGATCAGTGTGAATCACTGAGAGGGGGAGGGGGTGAATCAATTATCCTTTAAAACTTTTTACTAATTGATTCTTAATCAATTAAACCTCTATGGCTGGTTAAAGCCTCGATCCACTCTTCTTGTATCTCTCAACCATTCCCGGATAATGCAGCAATGAAAAGGCACAGGACACAAGGATTTACAAGGTTCGGCACCAAAGGCCTACATCCTTGCCATGCTCTCCCAGCATGGATTCTCCATTATAACCTGTTAAAATTACAATGGTCGATACAGAGTCCCACTGTATCTCTCCTGAGTCCCACAGGAGGGTCTTTATACTGCGTCCCACAGTGTTACCAGAGTCCCACTGGCCTGCTCCAGAATCCCACTGAAGACTTCTTCTCCCTGAGTCCCACAGGGTCTTCTTCTGGCTCCTCGAGTCACACGAGTAGCTCTTCTTCTTGTTCAGCTTCTTCAAGTATCTTCAGCAGTCTGGGATAAAGACTGCTGGCCTTGCTCTGTACTTCTGATCACTTGTGATGATCAGGTCTTCTCGTCTTGCTCAGGCTTTATCTCCTTCTTCTAAGGATGACATGACCTCTTTCTTCAAGAATCTTCAACAGCCTCTGAAAAGGTCTGTTGGTCTTGGACTCCTCAGATGCACACCACTGATTTATCTTTCTTCACGTGTGCACGTGCATGCATGCATGCATGTACTTCCCTCTTTCTTCTCTTGGTGCAATAAACCCACAAAGGGTGTAGTCAACTATAGCACACACCTTCTTCACAATCTTCACACACTTAATTCAATTTGCTTACACACTTAGAGTGTGTTCTACTTTAGTGTGGATGTCTTCTCTTCTTCTTAGTGTGTACACACTTTCTTTTGCACACACACTAAGGTTCGGCCTTGTTGTCTTTTTGCACACACTTGTTTCACTTTGCACACACTTTAGACTTGGCCTTCACTTGTTTAGCACACTCACTTCCTTGTTCTTTTAATTTTCTTCAAAGTGTGCACTTCACTTATGCACACACTTGGTTCTTCATTTTTCACACACAAGGGCTACGGCCTTCTCTTGTTCTTTTTGCACACAAAGGCACAAAGGCCTCGGCCTTCCTTCTTCACCTCTCACACACAAAGTGTGGTCTTCCACTTGGTGCACACACACAAATAGTGTGGTCTTCCGCTTGGTGCACACACACAAATAGTGTGGTCTTCCTCCTTATGCACACACACAAGGCTACGGCCAACTCATGTTCACTTTGCACACACCAAAGGCTACGGCCTCCCTTGTTCACCTTGCACACAAGGCACTAAGCCTTGGGTTCTCCCTCTTTGCACAAGATACTGCCCGTAGGGCCTTCTTGTCTTCTTGGTACACAAACACAAGGGCTCGACCTTCCTTCTCTTCTTGCACACACCCTACTGCCTCTTCTTTCCCACTATCGCGCAAGTCCTCAAGCACTTGAGTGCAAGGAGGCTCGGGTGCGCAAGTGCCACTGCCACAAGGGCGTGCAAGTGTGCACTGGCCGCGGGTCGCGCAAGTCACAAGGCACAAGGGTGCGCAAGTGCAAACCGCGGGCTCCAACCAAGGGTGCGCAAGGCTTGCTGCAACCCCGGTTCTTCCTGCCGCGCAAGGATTAGCGCGCAGGGGATCTCCTTTCACCTCTTTCGCGCAAGGGGTGTGCTAGAGGAACTCCTTCGGGCCTCGGGTGGCACCGAGAACAATAGCCGCACAAATAATTTGCGCGAGGCTTCTACATCGCGAGGCAGAGGCTTCGCGGGACTCTCTTCAAACTTTCAGCGCATCAGCAAACCATCAGAGAGCCTCGGGCTATCCTTTTATAGGTGAGGAGAGCCTTTAAACATCCGCATGATAAATCTTTGAAGTCCCGAAAGTTTCGGGTTATCAAGATTTTCCAAATCTTGATTTCTTTCCTCTGTTTTCACGCGGGTTCCCTTAATTTTCTTTCCTCCTCGTGCATGCGATTTATAACGCATGCACGGCCTTCGCCTCTGTTAAAACCCAATCCATGCAAAGGACGAACACCCTGATGCCTTGGCAACTTCGTTTGCCTCGGCCTCGAACGAAATTTTCCATACATTGCATGCACACCATTTTTTATGCATGGACGTGTTCGGTGTGGAGAGACGAGCTCGAGGGTATCTTCGGCTTCGAGAGAGATGGCCGGAATCTCAAAAACCATCTTCGAGAGTCGCCTGGTTCAGCGGCGGCTGCGGGAATGCTCGGGGAGGCCTCAGCCGAGCTCGGGGAGGAGGACGAGATCTCGGCCGTCGGATCAGGCGTTTGAGATACCTCGGGCGGCCTGGATCTGAAGATCTCGCGCGGGATGCGATGAGCGGTCCAGATCGAGCGCGCGATTGATCGAGCGGCTCAGATTCGCTCCCGGGATTTTTTCCGCGTCCCACATCGAATCCTTCCGCGGATTTCACGCGGCTTATTACTCAGCCGCTCCCTTCAACTCGCCAGTTGAACTTCTCCCCTCCCGGTGCCGCCCCGCACCGGGTTCTCTCTGCGGGCACGCTCTGCGCCCACTCTGCTCCTGCGGGCGCGCTCCAAGCGCCCACTATGCTCCCTTCGGGCACGCTCCAAGCGCCCACCATGCACACTTGTGTGGGCGGGCTTCACCACCGCGTGCCCTCGGGGCTTATACACGGCCCCGGCCACTCTTGGGCTGGCCCCATGGGATCCCCTTGGGCGTGGTGACTGGTTCCCATATGTGCCTTGGGTTGAACCCTTAAGGCTGGCCCTTGATGTTGGCATATTTTTTTGCTTGAATATACACTAAGTATACAAAGTACTTAAGTGTAAAATGCCAAATGCCCTTTCTCTTCTTCTTCATTTCTTCCCTTCTCTTCTTCATTAGAATTCCTCAAATCTCCTCAACATATACTCATTACTTAGGAGTGAATTCTTGAAGGTTCTTCTTCATCAACCGAACTCTTGAATCAAACATATTCATCAAAGTTCTTTATTGATCCAATCAGAGATCAAGTTGGATCTTCTTCTGATTCACATGCACTAAGATATAGTGCATGGACTTCTTCAGCTCACTTCATCCACTTAGGACTTGTGGATGGATCTTCTGCAACTCCTCATGCATTGTCAATACAATGCATGGTCTTCAAATATTGTTGTGACTTTGTATCATCTTGATACAAGTTCTTAGAACTTAAAGATCAGTTCAGCAATCGTCAGATTTAACATGGAGAATGTTTCAACCATATTCTCCAATGCCACTTAGTGAATCTCCTAAGTGACATTCCTCAAAGTACCATGGCCATTCTCCTTCATCACCATCACCATCACATCCTTTGACATTCACATCTTGACTCCTTGACATCCATTCATTCCAAGACAACTTCATGTCTCATTGACAACAAATGCAACACAGTGCACTTCAATCTCCCCCTTTGTATTTGTTGTCAATACACTCCTTCAGCACAGATGAATGGGTCAATATGTGTTCCAATATTTCTCCCCCTTATTGGCAATCAAATGCAAAGGTGTGGTGTGGTTCTCTTTCAAAAATCTCTTCCTCCCTTTGAAAAGTATTTTCTTGAAAAACACTGAGAGAGGGATGATGTCACATGTTCTTCTTTAGCAAAGAACCTTTAGTAAATCAACTCTAAGTCTACTTGGGATAACCCGGTGTAGAAAACAAGAGTGATGTAACCAAGGAACTCAATGCTGTCCAACATTCACTGTACATGTGAAATCATGCTCCAGGGGTTTGAAATTTTTCAGATATAACAATGAATTGCTAAATCCTGCACACACTTCACAAAACTTATTAGAAAGTTCAGTGCAAAGATAAAGCTCCCCCTTTCATCCATTTGTCTTCAATCCATACTCCCCCTTAATTGACATGATGAATACAATTAAGAAACAAGGGATGAAAGTATGATTGGAATACCTTCAGCTTTTCTCAAGATGGTATTAATCTAAGAATCCCATCTTCTTCAGATTGTCTCCCCCTCAAGGGGTGCACTCCATTCCTTCCAAACCATCCTCCACTTGAGAATGATCATCATCTTCAATTCCCTGCAATGTCAGCACATGTAAATACCAATAGTATAAGGGAATAAGATGGAACCTCCTTGGTTCATCAATGTGAACAACAAGGTTGAGAAGATTCTCTCAACCGAGATGTCCCATTTTCACCAGTCTTCACACTTGCACATTTGATCTTCAATGATGTTTGCGCTGGTGTGGTTCTCAAAACATCTTCATGTGAAACCTTCTTCTTCCCTTTTGCTTTAGCAATTGCCAGAGCTTCATCTTCAACTCTTTGTAGTTCTCTGGCAAGTTGCAACTGATGTGGCCATATGACAAGTAAATCATTTGGAAGAGTGGCCCCAGTTCTGGAAGTTCCACATGGTTCCTTTGATGCTGTCAAGCTACCTCTCTTAGGCAACTTGTTTTCAATCAATCCCTTCTGCTTCTTCTGGATTGATTGTCTGTTTGAGTCCAGTTGGCTTCTATTGAATTTCATGGCTTCTTTACAAAGATCCATGGTATGACCATTCTTCCCACAGTAGAAGCATGTCTTCTTGGTGGCTCTTCTTGATGCATCACCCTTCTTGGATTCAGACTCCAAGGACTTCTCTTCATTTCTCAAAATCTTCTTGGGAGCATCTTCCACTTTCTTCTGCTTGCTTCCCAAGGAATCTTTCTGAGCCAGGTTCTGTGATCTTTTCTTCCTTTGAGCTCTGGATAGAGTTGGAGACTGACATGTATCTTTTTGACCACTTTTGCACACATCCCAGATGTTATCAAGCAATCCAAATCTATTTGCAGTAAACAGATGTCTCTGGACCTGTGGATGTTGCTTCCTTCCTTCTGGCTTGCTCCCCCTTGGCATGGGCTTCCTCTGTGCTTTGGCATTCAGTGGATTGTACCAACAATCCTTTGCACAATTCCCATACTTGTTACAACACCAACATTGACCCACAAATCTTGACCTCTTGAGTTCTTCTGATTTTAGGGTACTTTTCTTGACTTGTTGTGCTGTTTCAGGAGAGCTCTCTTTCTTCATCTACTTCATCCATACTTGATCAATGTTATTCTTCCATCCTGTATTTTTTGTGGAATCACATTTAGTAACATAAGTACAAGATGGGATGGATGGTACCTTCTTTTTAGAAGATGTTGCCCTTTTATTATAGGATGTCTTTCGTTTAGAATCATCCTTTTCAAAGCATACTTGAGTAGCAACATTTCTCCTTTCAGTTGACTGGGAGGCTTTGGCTTTGGGTGATTGCTGATTTGTCAATATCACCTCCACTTCTAAACACTTCATGTTGAGGGAGTTCTTCTCATCCTCAATTGTTCTTAGCCTTCCTTCCCATTTCCCTTCTAGCTGTTTTATCTGGTCTTCATGCATCTGCTTCATTTCAAGCAATGAGTTGTCAAGCTCCTTCACCCTTTTGACTTTGTCTTTTAGTTGAGCATCTCTGACAACCATTGAAACTTTGTGTCTCTTTTCCAGTGCATGGAAAACATCCTTGACCATTATGTTAAAGAAATCTTTCTCAGAAAGGCTTCTTTGCAATTCTTCACCAGTGTCTTCATATCTTTCATTGCAAAGAGAAACGGTTTCATCTTTAGCCTTCACCTGCTTTCTGAGAGTGTTGGTTATGCCAACCCTTTTAGCCAATTGATCTTCCATTGCATTGGATTCTTCTTCTAACTGTGATTTTTCTTCTTGAAGATCATGGATGCCTGTAGCTATACACTTTGCCACTTCCATGGGAACTGTCTTCTGAAGATATTTGAGTGCACACTGAAGATCATTCATTGTTTCAACTTCATCACAGCTAGGACATGCTTTCTTCATCTTCTTGGCCTGTTTCTTCTTTCTGTTTTTCTGAGTCTTGGCAGATATCTCCATTTGAGGCTGGTTGATCGTTTCCTCAAATCTGCACTTCATAAAGACTCCCTTGGATCTTTTAGAGGTAACCTCCCTCTGATACCAATTGAAGTGCCCAGATCAGTGTGAATCACTGAGAGGGGGAGGGGGTGAATCAGTGATCCTTTAAAACTTTTTACTAATTGATTCTTAATCAATTAAACCTCTATGGCTGGTTAAAGCCTCGATCCACTCTTCTTGTATCTCTCAACCTTTCCCGGATAATGCAGCAATGAAAAGGCACAGGACACAAGGATTTACAAGGTTCGGCACCAAAGGCCTACATCCTTGCCATGCTCTCCCAGCATGGATTCTCCATTATAACCTGTTAAAATTACAATGGTCGATACAGAGTCCCACTGTATCTCTCCTGAGTCCCACAGGAGGGTCTTTATACTGCGTCCCACAGTGTTACCAGAGTCCCACTGGCCTGCTCCAGAATCCCACTGAAGACTTCTTCTCCCTGAGTCCCACAGGGTCTTCTTCTGGCTCCTCGAGTCACACGAGTAGCTCTTCTTCTTGTTCAGCTTCTTCAAGTATCTTCAGCAGTCTGGGATAAAGACTGCTGGCCTTGCTCTGTACTTCTGATCACTTGTGATGATCAGGTCTTCTCGTCTTGCTCAGGCTTTATCTCCTTCTTCTAAGGATGACCTGACCTCTTTCTTCAAGAATCTTCAACAACCTCTGAAAAGGTCTGTTGGTCTTGGACTCCTCAGATGCACACCACTGATTTATCTTTCTTCACGTGTGCACGTGCATGCATGCATGCATGTACTTCCCTCTTTCTTCTCTTGGTGCAATAAACCCACAAAGGGTGTAGTCAACTATAGCACACACCTTCTTCACAATCTTCAAACACTTAATTCAATTTGCTTACACACTTAGAGTGTGTTCTACTTTAGTGTGGATGTCTTCTCTTCTTCTTAGTGTGTACACACTTTCTTTTGCACACACACTAAGGTTCGGGCTTGTTGTCTTTTTGCACACACTTGTTTCACTTTGCACACACTTTAGACTTGGCCTTCACTTGTTTAGCACACTCACTTCCTTGTTCTTTTAATCTTCTTCAAAGTGTGCACTTCACTTATGCACACACTTGGTTCTTCATTTTTCACACACAAGGGCTACGACCTTCTCTTGTTTTTTTTGCACACAAAGGCACAAAGGCCTCGGCCTTCCTTCTTCACCTCTCACACACAAAGTGTGGTCTTCCACTTGGTGCACACACACAAATAGTGTGGTCTTCCACTTGGTGCACACACACAAATAGTGTGGTCTTCCTCCTTATGCACACACACAAGGCTACGGCCAACTCATGTTCACTTTCCACACACCAAAGGCTACGGCCTCCCTTGTTCACCTTGCACACAAGGCACTAAGCCTTGGGTTCTCCCTCTTTGCACAAGATACTGCCCGTAGGGCCTTCTTGTCTTCTTGGTACACAAACACAAGGGCTCGGCCTTCCTTCTCTTCTTGCACACACCCTACTGCCTCTTCTTTCCCACTATCGCGCAAGTCCTCAAGCACTTGAGTGCAAGGAGGCTCAGGTGCGCAAGTGCCACTGCCACAAGGGCGTGCAAGTGTGCACTGGCCGCGGGTCGCGCAAGTCACAAGGCACAAGGGTGCGCAAGTGCAAACCGCGGGCTCCAACCAAGGGTGCGCAAGGCTTGCTGCAACCCCGGTTCTTCCTGTCGCGCAAGGATTAGCGCGCAGGGGATCTCCTTTCACCTCTTTCGCGCAAGGGGTGCGCGAAAGGAACTCCTTCGGGCCTCGGGTGGCACCGAGAACAATAGCCGCGCAAATAATTTGCGCGGGGCTTCTACTTCGCGAGGCAGAGGCTTCGCGGGACTCTCTTCAAACTTTCAGCGCATCAGCAAACCATCAGAGAGCCTCGGGCTATCCTTTTATAGGCGAGGAGAGCCTTTAAACATCCGCGTGATAAATCTTTGAACTCCCGAAAGTTTCGGGTTATCAAGATTTTCCAAATCTTGATTTCTTTCCTCTGTTTTCACACGGGTTCCCTTAATTTTCTTTCCTCCTCGTGCATGCGATTTATAACGCATGCACGGCCTTCGCCTCTGTTAAAACCCAATCCATGCAAAGGACGAACACCCTGATGCCTTGGAAACTTCATTTGCCTCGGCCTCGAACGAAATTTTCCATACATTGCATGCACACCATTTTTTATGCATGGACGTGTTCGGTGTGGAGAGACGAGCTCGAGGGTATCTTCGGCTTCGAGAGAGATGGCCGGAATCTCAAAAACCATCTTCGGGAGTTGCCTGGTTCAGCGGAGGCTGTGGGAATGCTCGGGGAGGCCTCAGCCGAGCTCGGGGAAGAGGACGAGCTCTCGGCCGTCGGATCAGGCGTTTGAGATACCTCGGACGGCCTGGATCTGAAGATCTCGCGCGGGATGCGATGAGCGGTCCAGATCGAGCGTGCGATTGATCGAGTGGCTCAGATTCGCTCCCGGGATTTTTTGCGCGTCCCACATCGAATCCTTCCGCGGATTTCACGCGGCTTATTACTCAGCCGCTCCCTTCAACTCGCCAGTTGAACTTCTCCCCTCCCGGTGCCGCCCCGCACCGGGTTCTCTCTGCGGGCACGCTCTGCGCCCACTCTGCTCCTGCGGGCGCGCTCCAAGCGCCCACTATGCTCCCTTCGGGCGCGCTCCAAGCGCCCACCATGCACACTTGGGTGCGCGGGCTTCACCACCGCGTGCCCTCGGGGCTTATACACGGCCCCGGCCACTCTTGGGCTGGCCCCATGGGATCCCCTTGGGCGTGGTGACTGGTTCCCATATGTGCCTTGGGTTGAACCCTTAAGGCTGGCCCTTGATGTTGGCATATTTTTTTGCTTGAATATACACTAAGTATACAAAGTACTTAAGTGTAAAATGCCAAATGCCCTTTCTCTTCTTCTTCATTTCTTCCCTTCTCTTCTTCATTAGAATTCCTCAAATCTCCTCAACATATACTCATTACTTAGGAGTGAATTCTTGAAGGTTCTTCTTCATCAACCGAACTCTTGAATCAAACATATTCATCAAAGTTCTTTATTGATCCAATCAGAGATCAAGTTGGATCTTCTTCTGATTCACATGCACTAAGATATAGTGCATGGACTTCTTCAGCTCACTTCATCCACTTAGGACTTGTGGATGGATCTTCTGCAACTCCTCATGCATTGTCAATACAATGCATGGTCTTCAAATATTGTTGTGACTTTGTATCATCTTGATACAAGTTCTTAAAACTTAAAGATCAGTTCAGTAATCGTCAGATTTAACATGGAGAATGGTTCAACCATATTCTCCAATGCCACTTAGTGAATCTCCTAAGTGACATTCCTCAAAGTACCATGGCCATTCTCTTTCATCACCATCACCATCACATCCTTTGACATTCACATCTTGACTCCTTGACATCCATTCATTCCAAGACAACTTCATGTCTCATTGACAACAAATGCAACACAGTGCACTTCAATATAATCATTTCAATGATATTTTTTTATAAAAGTGGTTATAACATAATAATTAATAACATTTTATTTTATATATAAACATAACCTTTAAAATTAATTATTTAATCATGAAGTGAATCTATTTATAAAAGTAATGATAGTACAAGAAATAATAAAAAATATAAATTTTCTCAACCTAAAAAAAATTAATGCATTGGATATGAAATTATTCTTAATGTAGGTATACTAATTCTGTAGACAAAATTTTCTTATGATTGGGGTACTGACCCTCAGAACAAATTTTCCATGTAGTCGGACTATAGAATTTTTTAATATTTTTATCATGAAGTTGGTATATATAATATGTGAACAAAAGTGTCTTCCATTCGGTATATAGACCATGAAAACAATTTTTCATGTGGTTAGTATATTGACTGTGTGACAAAAGTTTCCCATGCAGTCACTATATAGACCATGAAAATATAATATATTTATGTGGTATCTTTAAAAAATAATTAATAATACTCACGATAACTAAAAAAATACCTTCATGGTAACTTGAGATCGATAATCATTATTTTTTTATTAAAGATGATTCATGGTGTATTCACTACCCACTTAATTTTAGCTTCATAAATTTTCTTTATATATATTGGCTTATGTGTTACGGTTATTATACATAACTCATGATTGGTTTGAAATAAGTATTGTAGGTTGGAAATATACTCTTCATAGTAATTATAAGAGTAAAATAACTATAGTTTAGAGTGAAAAATTTTCATATATTAAGCATAAATCCATTTGAAGTCAATAAGATGATTGTATTAATGAAATTAAATAATTTTCCAAATTTATGAAGAAACCTGTAGGCCGACACAAATGAGCGTGAGTGAATTGAAGAAAAAAATGCTTTATTGTTGAAGATGCAATAAAATTTAATCTTCTATTGCACAACATGCTAATATTATGACTCATGTTGCATTGTTGAACAATGATGGTAGTACCATTGTAATGTGCTGGAGGTCAAATAAAGGTACTTCACAGATGGAGGTGTAGGGGATATTCATAATGAATAATAAGATATATAGTTTATATATTATATATTCTTATATATATAAGTCGATATATATATATATACATATAGATATACAACTATATATAAAATATGAAATATGAGTTTTAATATTATAACATTTATATTATAATAATATAATCATTTTAAAAGTACAACATTATAAATCATTAAAATATGTATTTCCAAATTATAATAATAATTAAAAAAACAGAATAACATGTGATAAAAAATAATATATTAATAAATCGGATAAATAATTAAAAATATAATTAAAATAATATAAATTTAAAAGTTCATAATGAAATGTTAAGATATTTGAGACATTATCAAACTTGTTAAAAAAAATTTAAATGAACAAAAATAATAAAACTATCTGTTAAAATATGTTTAAATGAATATTTTTAAAACATGGGATTGTGAATTAACATAAATATCAATAAAAAGATAAAATATTTTGGAAACAAATAGCCAATTCATATAAATTTTAAATAAAAAACTGTTAATTTAATATAATACCAAATTTTCTACATCTTTTTGAATTTTATCAAATATAAAAAATAAATTATGAGTAAAAAAATATTAGTATGAAATATATTATTTAAAAATTATATGGTATAAATCCCACTAAATTAATTAATTTAAATCATTACATATAGGAATAATAAAATAAAAATTTGAATTATTTAAAGAACTAAATTTCAATATCACTCAGTTCAAACTCTTATTTCTCAAACCACACAAAACAAAATTCTTTAGAAGAAAATACAAGTTTATTTTCTATTGGAATGTATTATATAATTTTGTCACTATATTAACATGAAATTTTATAAAATTAAATCTAACATCTATATCTTTTGTCCAAGGATTCCTTAAAGGGTTATTATATATGAAAGTGAAAATGTATTATTATAACATATAATTGAATTTTATCAAAATAAACATTGAAATCAATTTTAAATTGCTTTATCCAAATAATTTGATCATAATTATGTAAAAAATATTTGTATATAGACCTATATGTGGAAAATAAAACTGGTAATTTTTTTGGAACACTATAATATTAAACATTTATATGTAAGTGAAACATATGTGATGTGGTCTTCACATCAAGTCTGTAGCTGCTTAATTCATTGTTCAAATTAGATAATAAACGGAAACTATTCTAATTGGTTTAAAATAAACCATTGTAAATAGTTACATCAACATATTTGATTATTATTTTTTCAAACCTTTAATCGCTTTATTGTATATTAGACCAATATCTTGAACACATATATATTAAAAATATAATATAACAACTTGATGTCATCAAATTAAATACCATTCATATATTTCTTCTATAAAATTTTTCATTAATATATTCTATAATAAAACACATCGAGTTTATAAAAATATCTCATTTTGGATGTCAATGTTTTACATGAATAAATATTTACTTTTAAACCAAAAATTTAGTTTAATTTCTTAAATCTATAAAAAAAATTATTCTTTCCTAGAAAAATTCCAAGAACATGGATGATAATTTGATTCTCTCATTGAAAACATATCAAAATCATTTCTCCTTAATTTTTGAAATTAATTACTTTGAATTTAATTAATATATCCAAATAAAATATTGCTAATATATATTTATATAAATAGAATATCATTATAAGAATAAATTATAAACAAGGTTGGATCAATAGTTACTATATTAAAATAAGATTTAAATTATAATAAGGTTATTATATCATACTAATCTATTAGACCTAACTTTATAACAATCAAATAATTAGAATATTTTCATTAATTATCCCATTTTAAATTTTAAACTTAAAACACATTTGAAACAATTTAAATATCAATAACTTGGATAGAATAATAAAATATTAATGGATTCAATTATATATATTGGTGAAAATGAATATTTAAAATCAATTCCTTGTCTTGTAAATAACATTGGGAAATACTATAGCCTTATTTATTTCTATATTACTAGACTCGTCCATTTTATTTTGAAAAAATACTTTTGGTTCAAATTTACTGTTTTTATTTAGGAAACTCACCCAAATTATAAACATTATTTCAGTAAAAAGTATTAAGATTATCATTCATAGAATTTATATAGTTTGAATCATAGAATAATTCATTAATACAAATTATTATATAATCAGTAACAAAAACCATTAGTGCAACATTTAAAAACTTATTTTCTAGTTCTAAATCAATATTCATGATTTATAATTACCTTTTCAAAACAATGATCTCTATTAATTTTATAATTTAATGGTTTTTATAAAGAAGTGTATTATCCCCGTCTAATAATGTAATATAATTTTTCAGTTTATGCTCATCAATTTATATAACAATAAATTATATAACATGATTATTAGAATATATAAACAGTTTTTCATTTCCATAAATGAAATTTACATGAAAAAATTCTTTTATTTATATGGTTCTATTATTATACTCTTTATAAGATTAAATACTATTTGAATATCCTATAATGATACATTAATTAATTTTAGAATAATTGTTTTCTTGATTATCTCTTGTAATTAATATATATACTCTACAAAAAAACATAAAAGTAACCAATATTAGGTTTATTTTAATTAATCTTTTCATAAAGGGGTCTTCTTTAATATGGAATTATTGTAAACTATATAAAAGATATATTAAATGGTTTCTAAAAATTCATCCCAAAAATATTATTTCAAAAAAAATGTATTGAGCACAGTTCATTATACTTCATAAATAATTTTGTTTTCCCCTCTTTAATATAATTGTTTGAGCAATTCAATGGGAAAAATATGGAAATGTCTATTATCTTCAAATAAAATTCTAAAAATATAAATTAGCAAATTCTCCTCTGTTACCACCTATAATTTATTTTATTAAATCTAATTTTTATTCTAAATATTTTTATGAAATGTGAAAAACTAGTGTACACTATTGCATTAATGATATAATAAATGAGTCTACATGAGTTTAATAAAATTATTTATAATTACAATCAAATATCTCTTTTTACCTAGACCAGTAGATATCATGGGTCTACATAAATCATGATTCATCAGTTGATAACCTCTATTACTGTAAAACTATTAATTAATCTATAAGACACTTTTCGAAACATAACCTTCAAATTAGAATGAAACACAAAATAATTTATTGCTTAAAACTTTAGAAGATATAAAACTAACCATGCTTTTTCATATTGTACATATTTTAAATATAAACATGTCAAAATCATCTATGTCAAAGATTGTTGTATATATCTATAGAATTTTATCACTTCTCATTTTTTTGTTTTTGTTCTAAAAAATATATTAAAGGGATATTTTATTTTAATCAAGAATAAAATGATATATTATTAAATTAAAAAAAAGAAATTTAATATCACCAATCTTCACACTGATTCAATTATCCTAATGTTGTGATAAACTAATTAAATTTCATTTTAATCCAACTGAAAATAGTACATTATATATAATGATATAATTTATTTTTGTGACTTCTCAAAAACCATTTACATTTCCTTTAGAGTTACCAGATATGGTCATAGTACCACCATCACATGAATTAAATGATAGAATGACAGAAATTCCAATATTCATGTGTCCAGAGCACCTACAGTACATATATGATATATCATTATAATTATTTAGTTTTTATTTCTCTAAATCTAATTAATTAGAAAATTATTTTTGTAACTAAACTATTTTTTATTTAATAGAATTAGTGAACAAAATTAAGAACCCAAGATTTTTAAATACATATTTTCTCAGGTAATATATGAAATAATGTAAGGAATCATCCATAAACATATCATAATCATGCAATTATTTAGGAATTTACATTATTTATCTTTGAGTATTTTTAAAGGATTATAGTTTTTTATAATCACGTCATAAATCATACATAAACAACCATAATTTTACTAAGTGTACACTTCAAATCAGTATCCATTATTTCAAAAATTATCAAATTTTTAAAAATATATAAGTTTTATTTTAATGAAAAATCATCACAATATTCAACATGAATTCATCTTTTTTATTATACATCAATAAATTCTCTAAAAAAATTTAAAAAATGGGATGTGGAAAAAAATATGACTAAGATGCATAAAAATAATAAAATTAATTTCTTGCCAATGAATAAATATAAAATTGCATGTCTACAAAATGTAAATGTTTTGGGGGTCATGTAAACATTTTATTTCCCCCAAAAAAATATCTATCCAAATGGTTTAATATATTTTTTTCATAAGAATGATTAAATGAAAAATTAAAACTCATAAAGGATTATTTGATATCCTTAAATCCTAATTATAAATTTTGTATAATTCTATAATTTTCAACATTATCAAGTAGCATATTGATTTATTTTACCTTTTGAAATATTAATATTTCAATAAAAATACATATAAATAATTGATAAATCATATATCTTATTTGTGGAATACTTTTCATATAATTCATACTTACACAAGGAATAACCATCACAATTATAGTTAGAGTAACCATCCTAGTTTTTCTTTAAATAACTATCACGGTTATACTTGGAATGTCTATTATAGTATATTCCCATAATCTATTAAGAAAATCAAAATCAGTGACCTCTTTTCCCTTTACCCAATGTATAAGAGAGATAAAACTTTCTAACCCATATTTAGTTTATAATAGTTCCATATATCTTCATAAAATCCTCTGAATAAACATAACAAAATATATGTAATTCTGTTTCATAAATATATTATTCATATCTATAAGATAAAAAATTAGTATATTTAAATATCTATTCTATTTTAAAATGAGATTTGAAAATCACCAAAACATAAAGAATACGTTTTTATTTGTAGAGAAAGATAATATAGATGAATAAAAATTCAAATAATGGTTTTGGTGGTTTAAAAGTTATTTATCACTATATAAGTTATATAAGAACATTACATTTGACTTTTTGAAAACAATTTCAGTTTACTCAATAAAAGGATTCCATTTGAAACCCATATAGAGAAAGTAAAAGAGACATAACATGTCCTTTATAATTCACTTATGTATATATAAATAAATTCATAAATAAATTTAAAAATAAGTATGTGTAAGAAAAATATAGTTTTAATGGGAAACTCTTAAAGATTAATTTTAAAAAAGAAATCCCTTTCATTGAGTATAACTCGTCATGTATGTTCTTTATCATCATCTTCTTTTGAAAATTCCTTTTTATTAACACATTAAATACACTATGATTTGTATTATTCATAATCTAGGACCCATATAATCAAAGAGTATATTATTAGAATGTATTTTTCATGTTTATAGATAAAAAATGGTATTAATTTTTATTTAATATAGAAAAAGATATATACTTTTGTGAGAGAAGGTAGGGGAACTCTTGAAAGTTAACAAAATATTAAATTTATTTGAACTCATTCTCAATTTAAAATGGCTCTAAAAAGATTTATTATACTAATATGATGGGTATGGGTTAAAATACTATATCTAATAAACACAACATAGTTTTTACTATGTTTTTACAATTATATTTTCTTTTAGTCCCCTCATTAACCCCTTTCACAGTTACTATAATGAAAATTATTTTTTCTCTTTGAGGGTCATAAAAGATTCTATAAATGGAAACAAACCATAAATGGACCGTGGTAGATATTATAAACCATTCAATATTTAATGTGATTAATATATAATTTTTAGAAATTATATTTCATTTAGTAAAAAATTAATATAAAAAATTAATAATATAAATTTATGAATTTATTCATTACATTGAACATAATAACATCAAAAACCCACAAAAATTATAATTTAAAAATAGTTATACATCCCTAAAATGTTATTTTAACCTATAAATTTCATAGATCTCAATAATTATATGAAATATTATTAACTTTAATATATATTGATATCATTTATTTTATTTTTTCATTAATTGAGAAATTATTGCATCAATGTTCTCTAAAAATTAAATCTAACTATTTATTCACAAATAAATGAAAATAAATTTCCATGATGAATATAAATAATTTATCATTGAAAATAAAATTTATAATGGAACATATCATTTGGTTATCTGAAATTTGAAATTATTATAATAAAAAAATAAGAGTGTCACTTGTATAAATTTTATTTAAATAAAATATTATAGTGATTATAATAACATCCAAATGGAAAATTAAGGGAATATATCGAAATATTGGATTATTATGGAAGAAATGGAATACTATAATAATATTAAGGTTGGTGTTAGGTTTATTTTATAGATATTATAATTTTATTATTAATTTTAATTACCTGATTTACGATTTATCATAGTAACAAATATTTTAAGGTTACAATTTATATTCACCAAAAATAAAAGTGACATATGTTTAAACATTAATCCGAATGATTCCAATTATGGAATCATTATTCAAAATTCATAGATTAAAATTTACCTAATTTATTTTCAAACCAAACAATAAAACGTGGCTAAAAAGAGTTTCTCAAAAAGATGCACTTTTAGAATTTAAAAATATTTTATACTTAATTAAATTATAAAATATAATTAAGAACCGTAATGAAATGATTTTAATTAAAAATAATAATTAATATTTTTAAAAAATACAAAATATAATTTTACTTTGTAAATACTAAAAATTATTTTTTAAAAAAAAATAGTATTATTCAATATTTATTGAAAATCAGCCTTTTCATGAAATTTAAAAAAAATCGTCCTTAGATAATTTTTACCTGAAGAAATAAAAAATTAAATAAATTTTATCTAATAATGTTTGTCAAATTTTCAAATATTAATTATAATATTTTTATACAAAAAAAAGAAAACTCTTTTGTAAAAAAATGTATTTTTGGTGAAAAATGACTTCACAAAAAATAGAGTGAATATTTAAAAACCATTAATGAATAAATTATAAATGATTATGAAAATTATATATTTAATTATTTTGTTCATAAAATTTATTTCCTCTAATTTAATATCTATTATATAGTAGTCAAATTTAAATAATAATAATAATTCTTTGTTTGTTTAGTATAAGTGTTGTGTATATTGTACTCTATTAAGCATAATTTTAAAATCTGTTGGTGTCAAATTATTACCCCTATGATAAATTTCTTCCTTTTAATTTTAACTCTATCTCTATTATTAATTCTCGGTTATTTGAAAATATGTTTGTTGGAAACCCACCTCATAAACATGATTAATAAAACAACTTCTTTATAAGAGATTAATGGGAGTAAGAAACTCATAAAAAATACACATACTATGTTTCCAAATAGTTCAACTTCGGTTACTAGTGAAATTAGAGATTTTGAAAGATGATACATTTATAAGGTAACATTATACACTTTCTATAAGAGAAGAGACCATTAACTTATCAAAAATAAATAACATTTTTATTTTAATATACTTTTTCCAAATTTTAATGAATTCGTTTATCATATAGACAAACAACATAATGAAATTGAAAAAATGTAATTTCATATACAGATAATTTTTACCAAAATCTCAACTTTTATATAAACGGCAATTATTCAAGATGAATCCCACATTCCAGAAGAACTAGAATAAACTTATAATGGATCACATAGTTAAAAAATGAAATTGTCCACTTTGTTTTTGATGCTAAAAAAATATCAAATGTTTAAAAAATATATGATAAATATAAAAAAAAAATACCATAATATACAAAATAAATAATGTAATAAAAAAATCAACACTAATGTGAAAATTTTAAAATAAATCCTTCATTAAATATCATTCCTCAAAATTATTCAAAGCTGTGCTCAGTAATATTACAACCCAATAAAATGGAATGATTTAATAACATATTCTAATGATATTAAAAAATACATATTTCCAAATAACATAAATCACATAAAATGTCTCCTAAAAAAATTTATATTCCCTAATCATATAATCTACAAAATATATACTAATCATTTACATAAATAACATTAACAAGTCAAACCCATTGAAAAATTCTTTATAAAAACAACATAAAATAAAAAATATTTTAATCATATAAAATAATATAATTTTCTTCCTTCCTTAATCATATAAAGTTATGAAAATTTTGATCTTCATGAAAAATAACATTAACCACGTAATTAAAAAAATTACTTAATCTGATTGTTTTTTGTATAATAAAACATATGTTAACAAAATCAATATATGAGTTTTCATTTTTCTAGTACAATATCTATATAATAGTGATAAAATTCACAAAAATGTGATAGATATTATAAAAAAGTAACATTAATATGTTAATCATTAAATAAATATTTTAACCTCAAAGGTTATATCAAAAAATTCATTTTGAATCCACAAAAACTAAATAGCACAAAGTTACTCAAAATAAAATATCATATACAATATAAAGGTTATATACAACATTAAACCAATGTTCAAAAAATGAAAAGAGAATTATTTCTCATAATAATTTTTCACATGATAAACTTAAGGGATACATTTACCTAAAAAATTTATCAAAACACAATAAAAGAATCCCAATGTACTCCCATTTTCAAAAGAATATTAATTTCATTAAACTTATGATCCTCCTCATGATTATAATAACACTTGAATACCTTATATGAAGTCATATTTATCCTTTCTTGTTTCATATAATACATATACAATGATTCTCAGTATTATTGCTTAATAATTATTTCCAAAAAATACGAATCATGTCTTCAAATTGAAAATTGTAAAACAATATTCCAATAAATAATTCACAACTTCCATTTCTCATTTTAGTTTCACATATTCAACTATAATTGCATTAGGTATTTCTAGGAAAATATATATACTATCATGTTGATCCCATTCACATGCCTTCCATCTATGGAATTAATTTTAATAATTATTATTATCCACACATTTAGAATATTAAATCGATACATTAGAAAGAAGTTATTTACACTTCATGGAGACAAATGAACACTTTATGACCTCATTTACCACATAGAAAACCTCCTATCATTATTTTAATACATTTTAATTTGATAATTCTTTACACATTATTGACACATAAGTCACTGAATATATTTACATTAATGATTATCACAACCTGAAATTACATGAGGATCAGTTTATCTCATATTTGACATCTTAGGAAACACACTAATGATAAAAAAGTTAATTATTATTTATAATATATGATTAATAATAACCAAAATGGTTATCAATGAAGCTATAGAAACATTTGGTTTCACATTCATATAAGCACAATTTTTTTTGTTTCTGGTGGATGCATCTACATAGTAAATGGAAAAAAGGATTGTCTGAGAATACCACTAAAATCATAGTGTACCACATTATAAAGAAATATAAACACTACGTTATCCTTATTCTTGTTGACTTCTATTATTTCTAATTTCCCTAATGTTATGGGAAAGATCCCTAAAATAAGAACAATTCTGGTTATAGATGAATTTTAACTTATTATCAAAAAACATCTTAACCTATAATGTTATCTAAACCGACCTTCAGTACCAAATATTATGAAATCAAATTTAAAAATAACATAATCATTAGTTTTAGTCAATGATTAAATTTTTTCATTTTGAGGATCATTTAATGTTTATAGTTTTAGATAATTAGGTTATAACTCATAGATTACAAAAAATAATTTTACAAAATGGACAGATCTAATAAGTATCAATTTTTCCCATATTATAATTGTTTAAAAAATAAACACATTTTATTTTTATGAGAAAAATATATAGATTTAAAATTTCCATCTTAATTATTATTAAACATCAATAAACAGTATGAAAATCATTTTAAAATGTGGGATGAGCTTAAAAACATTTAGCAAGGGATACCAAAATAAATAAATACATCAATATTAAATGACTACATAAAAGAATTCATTTTTTAAAATTAAACATTAAGGGTCCAAAAAATATTTTCATATAAAAGAAATAAACTTCGTTTCCCAAAGAGTTCCATAAAATATTTCATTTTAAATATTAAATACAAAGTAAAACATTATAATATTTTTCCTAAAATCATGAGAAACACATAATATTTTTTCATAAAGATAAAATTTTCAACATTAGAATAATTCACAAACTTTACTCTACCTTGTATAATAAAAATGTTTCCATAAATTCCCTTTGACTAAACATATAAACTATTCTTCAAGTAATTATCATAGTTACACTTTAAATTTACATCACAATTAAACTTTGAATAAGCATCATAGTATATTCCCATAATTTCGTAGGTGAAACCTTTTTGGAAAACATTATCCATTTACACAATTAATTGAAGAGTTATAATGGAATAACCATCCTATAGTTTATTACATAACCAACCCTGCCTACAATCCATTTTTTTCATTTTCTAAAAAGCCAGTTTATGGCTTACTGGGAACTATACAGACAATAAACCAACATCATAAACGGTGGTCATATAACCCGCATACCAGATTACAAATCACAACATCAGTTAGATTCAAAGTTCACAATATCATAACCCCACCAAAACACCCAAATTATGTGACTCATCCAGGAATAATATGCAGATTCACCCAACATCGGCATCTTGTTCATCCAATAGATCAGAAACAACATGAAATCAAAAACCAGGAACCAAATTCACTACCAAAGAGGTCAATATCAAAATCCAACATCTCTATTCCTCAGCCAAACCGGAGATAATAGGAAGAAACAACCATAGAACCAAGAAAACCATAAGCAGATTCAAGAAAAGAATAAGGCAGCCAGAAGGCATCAGAAGAAATCACAATACCTAGTTATCATTGCTGTCATCCATCTTAAGCTCGAAAACCAATGCAAAACACCAACCGAACTCACCGGATGTAAGGCGGAGACCTAAAGCAGTTGGATATGGAACATTGGTCTCCGAATGGACCGCGCCACAATGAAACCCCTACCAAATCTGGCATGAAGGCATGCGCGGTGAACCACCGATTACTTATTTAATATTTTATTGATTGTCAAAATAGTCCATATAAAGATATATTTTAAAAACTATTATAAGGAGGTCAGAGAGTCATATAATGTCCTTCATAATTCACTTATATAAATATAAATAAATATATAATATAAATTTAGAAATATGGATATGGAATAAAAATATAGTTTTAAATGAAAAATTCAGTATATTATTATTTTTTAAATGAACACACTTTACCTTGAGTTTGGATCATCACATACGTTGTATATCTTTATATTAATTGGAAAATTACATTTTTCTGACTCATTAAGCATTATAAGGTCTGTATAATGCATAAAACAAGACCAATATAATGATGGGAGGGATCCCTAGAAGGGATTTGGGTAGGGAATGGTTGAACCAAATTGTATTTGAACTATATATTAAAGAGAAGAATATATTTCTTTTTATAAGATAGGAGAGGAGAACACTTTGAATTTCAAAGTACATTTAATTAATATGAATGATTATTTCCCTAAAAATAGATCAAAACATATTTATTTATAATAAATGTTGAGAATGTGTTGAAATCCTCTCATAAAATCAGAATTAGATATTTTTTACACAGTCATTCTGCTTATCCTTTGGTTTTAATTTATAATAAACTCTTTGACACTTATTATGAAAACAAGGATTTTTTCTGAGGGTCGTGATAATTACTATCAATATTAAAATATGCTATAAAAGAACCATGGTTGATATTACCAACCATATCATAATTATAAGGAAAAACGTTTAATATTTTTAGTAAATTTATATTATTTAATAAATATTATACATTATAAAATATAAATAAATTATATTTATAAAAATATTAATTTAAATAACATTAATAATATCAATAAAAAAGTGAAATTAAAAAAAGTATTTTTTATCACATCCCAAACACATCATGTACATATAAAAAATTCATAGATCAAATTTATTATATTAAATTAAAATAATTTTAAATCATTAAATATCATTTGTTTGATTTTATCCATTAATTGATCAATTACATAGTCATAATTGATTGATAATTTAATGTAAATATTTATTCAAAAAAAATTAAAATAAAATAACATGATGAATAAAAATAATTTATCCTTAAAATTAATATTTATAACCTTACATATCATCTGGTTATTCCCATGTAAAAAAAATATATTATTTATAAAAACACGAGTGTGATATGTTTGACATTTCAATAAATAAAATATTATAATAGTTATAATCACATCCAAATGAAAATTAATAGCCATATAACCAAATATTAAATGAATATGGATGAAAATGGACTCATCCATTAAAATAAATTTATTTTTTACATTCATTTTATAATACATATCATATTATTATTAACTTTAATTTCCTAATTTAAATTTTACCATGGTTACCAAAAATTATTAGGGATCCTATGAATACCAACCAAAAGTAAAAGGGAATTGTTAACCAAATTTTTAAAAATTAAATTTAAATATTGATTCGAATTATCCTAATTTAAAAATTAGAATCTAAAGAAATTAATTTATAATTCGGCATGAAAAATAAAATGATAACCCGTTTTAACAAATTTTAGCATTTAAAATATAAAATGTATATAGAAAAATTAAAGGATAAAATATATTAAAAAAGAATTATTTGATAATTTTAAATAAAAATTAACTTATTAAATTTAAAAACTAATTGAAAATATAATTTTAATTTCTAAATAAATAAAACTAAAATACATTTTTAATAAAAATTAGAATTTTCATTACTCATAGAAAAATTAAATTTTTCAGAAAATTTTTAAAAACTCATCTAGAGATAATTTGAAACCAATCAACTCAAAATTGAAATTAATTTTTTCAAATATATATTTTATAAAATTTTATATAATTATTCCTAATATTCACTCATAAAATGTAAGAAACCAAAATTTTGAGGAAAAATATTTTGGATAAAAAATAGAATTACAAAAAATCATTTTCATATTTAAAATGCATTAATTAATATATTATCAATGAGTAAGGACATTATATATTTTATAATTTTGATAATAAATTTCATTAATGTCAATTTATTTACCAGGTTATAAGATTAATATGTAAATAATAATAATAATTATAAAAATAATAATAATAATTCATTGCTTGTTTAAGCTATGTGTTTCATATCTTGTACACTATCAAGAATAATAATAATTTTTTAAAATTTCAAAATAATAAAAATATATTCATTGAATTAAAATTATAGGTATGACCTAATGAATGGGAAAATATTAATGAAAAATAGATTTTATAAATTCATTTCTCATTACTGTTAATTAAATAAAATATAAGGCATTTACTTTACATCTTTTAACAAAATTTATTCTATACAGATTAAGAATCTACAAAATATTACCAAATATAGTTTTATCATTCTTAGTTTAGGTTATGGACATCATATTATCAATTTTTTCATTGTATTAAACAATAGAATATAATAATTAATTTAATCTATTACTTTCGCTTTTAATATTTTAATTTTCTTTTTGGAATAACTAATAGGTTTTCATAGATTTTCATATTTGAAAATGATCCTATAAATACCTATTTGTTATTTTCATGTTTGAGTTTATTATAATACTTTTAAAATTTATGTAAGTCATAAAAAAATTATCTAAATCTAAATTATTGATATTCAATAGTTTCTGTCACTAAATCAATTATTCTTTCATTCCCACAATTAGGATTAATCCTAAAAGAATATACAACCCATTATCTTTCTAAATTATACTATTCATAATTTTTTATTGATTTATTTTGTTATAGTATATTATTATTTCCCCATTATAATTATCTATATATTTGATGCATTCTCGATATATCACATTGAAACGTTTATTAATTATTTCCCAATTGATTGCATCATTTTCAATACCAGAATCTTATCATGAACATTAGTTAGAATTAGTGCTTAACTCATTCACTTTTTTCATTAAACATAGATTAAATTACTATTTTTTACAAAAATAATAATCATTTCATGAGTCGTAATCTTCTCTAAAAACCCAACTAGCATTGAATTTACATTTTAACTCTGTATATTTCCAGACTTTCCCTTACTATTTCAATTTTGGATTGTATTATTTGATATGTCCCTATTACCCCAATCATTTTATATTAATTATAAACCTTTATATTTAATTTTATAACCTAACTTACTTCCATTTATATTAAACTTTATCTGATCTCTTCTAAGAAGATTCTTCAGTCCATTTTTACTTGTCATGAACATATAAAATTCTTTTCTAAAATTTTCAATATAAACCCTATCACATTACATCAACTGAGAATCAAATTAAGTAGAAAAAAATATTTTATATTTTAATCCTATATATTTTGTTTTATCATGTTCGTTAGAATTTTTATTATTCAACTACAACATGTATTAATGATGTTTTCATATTATTTCACATATTGAACACTTTGTAAAATAATTATTTATTAAACCAAAAACATCGTTTTGTTCTCCCTTTTTGGTAGATCTTTAATTCATCTTTCAATGAGAACTTAATTTTTCATGGTATCCTCATGTTATGCCATGATCATTACGATCATGGTGAATCTATTTTTTCACGTAATTTATTTTATCATCATTGGTAATTTTGAATTCTTAAAATTAATCCCTCATAATACCAATCATGGATCTATTCATCTTATATGTTATTTGATGGGGGAGTTTTTGATGTCCTTCAAATGTCAAATGTTTTTTACACAATGAATATGATTATTAATTTCTTTACTTAAAGAATAATAGATGTTATTAATAAATTTGTAGCTGAGAACCCAAATTGTAAGCTAATTTATGGTTATAGATTTCTAATATACTTATTGAAGTTAAAAAGGATTTAGAATAATAGAAAAAAATTCATGACCTATATTTTTTAGAAATAAATAAATATGATCCTTATAGTAAATATAAGGACTCCCATTGAAGTAGGGAGGTCCGATGAGATTCAACATCTGAAATTCTAAACATTATAAAAATAATTGGATATTTCATGAGACTATTAATTCTAGGATAATGTTTAGTTAAAACATATAATGACACATTAATAAGTAACTCCCTAAAATTAGTCACACTCAGATACCAAATTTTATTCCAGAATGATATGGAATAATAGACTAGGGGGTGGGGAAGTATATAATTTTATAAAATAATTCTATGAATGCATAATTATCAGAGTAATTAACAATTTAGTGGATAATGAAAATATGAGCATTGAATATTTATATTTGATAATATTTCCAAGATCCCGATCCACTATTAAATCTTCTCCACTCAGTCAGAAGAAACATTATCACTATTCCCACACATTTTCTAAGGAGTGATAACCTATATATAGATGATACTCTTAGTTCTCACATAGTAATATAACCTTGACATAATTTTACCAAAAACCCAACCATATTATTTTTTTATGAGATTCCCACCTTGACAATCATTTTATATTAGATGAATAACATATTTAAAAATATTTTGGATGGGAAATTCTTAAACTTACTCTAGAAGCATAAAAAAGATTAAAATATTATATAATGAAAAAGAAAATAAAATATCAGATCAGAAGTTGGGATGATGATTGTGAATATCTATACAAGTCAATAACATTGATCAATTCTGTTGTTGTTGATGAAATAAATGAAGTTCTTAATGGCTATATCAATGGAATATCAGTCACAACATAAATTATTGAAATTTTTAGTTCCCATATAAATGTTTTATTTAATTGTGTCTATGATTTTATATGTCATAGTCATTTAGAAATCTTGAATAAACTATATAGAGTTTATTTTTATTTTTTACCCCTATAATTTAATACCAATGAATAATCCCATGTAATAAATTCCATAATATTGGAGGTATAAGATAAATAATCCCAAAATGACATGTTATAAATATAATTAACTCCCAGAATAATAATGTTACCAATAAAATAATTTATCATTATTATAATTAAGGATAACTCACACTCTTTTATTAATACATGAAAAATGACAGAAAAACCTTGAATATAATTATTAAGATATATTAGGCTATTCAAATAATTAAAAATAAATTAAAAACATTTTTATAATCATTTTTAATTTGATAATTAAAACGATATAAAAAGGGATCATAAAATAAATAATATGAAAAAAAATATTTATCTAGTTATTTCCATGATATTTTTAGAACTTATAGTTTATAACATTATAATTATAAAAGTTAGTTATTTAATAATTAAATATAACAATTAAAATTTATTTAATAATCTATAAAATAACCAATATATAAAAATAATTCCAAAATAATACATAATATAGCATATAATTTTTTTAAATAATTAATTTAAAGATCTAACCATGTGATATTAGTCGTGGGGTATATATATTTCCCATGGGAACATTTTTTTCAAGTGAATACTGTACTAACCATAAAAACAAAAAATATCATGTGGCCATTATACAGACAATCTGAACAAAGTTTTCATGGTGTTGGCATACTGACCATACAAAAACAAATTTCATGCGGTCGGTCTATAGACCACGAATAAATAATAATTCTTGATGTTGGTATAATAACCAGAAAAATATATTTTCTCATGCAGTTATTATACAAACCAAACTAAAAAAATTATTTCATGTTGTCATCCGAGAGGATTTTCATTAGTTGAATTCATATTATATAGACTGTGTCTTTTAAAGGAGGTTTTCCACTAAGGATGTCTTTCTAAATAGAGTTATTAAAAAATATATGTGGTTTGAAATTAGGTTGTCTAGGATCACGTAGTTGGAAAAAAATGTTTATTTGTGATGTATTGTATCTCACAAAGGAAAAGGGTCTCACACAGCTTCATCCATCTGAAAGGGGAAATAATACCATGTAGCACTCATGATACACAATGTCTGTAATTTCAGGAAGAGATTATATATGTTCATGTAAAAAAATATCATCAAAGGACTCTATACAAATAAAAGTCTACATGGTGAAGATTATTTCATATATCAAGAGAAAATGTTCTTTATGGAACACTATGTGAAATACTATTATGATGTGATTCAGATCAATAGAGTACTAATTTAAATTATTAGTGAGCACACATCAATTTAGCTAGACCAATGAGTATTGAAATAGTAACTTGTTATAAACAAAGAGGAATTGTGAGTCCGCACTAAAATTTATAATAGAAATTCACATTATTGGTTTTTTCACATTGGAACATTTCCATTTTTAATCCTTGAATATATCCCAATGATGTTGAACCAAGAAATTTATTTTGTGTCATGTAAATGATTTAACATCCATTTATTGTTTTATTTGTGAAGTTATAAATAAAATTCCTTTTCATTAAAAATAAATCAAGATCCAAAGGTAAATTTCTTTTAATATTTCAAATCATGATTCAACCCCCCTGAAACAGTATTTAACCTAGATGAGACAATAATTTTTATGAAAGTGAAAGGTTCAATACACTATTTTCATATTAGTGGTTTAAATATTGTTAGTTAATCACAATGGGATTTGGTTCTTCGATAGATAAAAATTATTTGTGGAATAATATGATGATACAAAACTTTAGATAATTCTGTATGGATTTCTACATAGGCGGGATGTATTATATTTTTATATGCATAAAAAGTGGAGTTCTATCATTAGAAAACATGAGGGAGTTGGATTGTGATTATAGAAGAATTTATACATTAGGAGGATATTTATCTAAAAAATCTAAACAAATATTGTTTCATGTATGTAATTAATTTCAATGTGGGAAAATAATTTAAAGATAAATTAAATTAATTGAGATGTTAGAAAATAAAACACAATGGTTCTTTGGAAAAAAAATATTATGACTTATGAATGCACCCAATTGAGTCTATAGATTCACTATTTGATTTGCAAATGTAGTTCTATAAGACATTCATGATCGATGAGAAATTATTGAAAAGTAAATATTGATTACAGAATAATGATAATACTTTAAACTTGGTTCAATACGAATGTTTCTATACTGGATGCTTAGAATTTTGAGGAGATTAAATTGGATAGTTTTTCACATTACTAAAGTCACATTTGAGAAGATAAATGATGATGATAAGTCTATGAAAAAATTGATTCCAAAGAGGTGTAACGAATATTCCTATTTGAGATGGATAGGAAGAAAAAGTGATGGATGAGGTCAGGAAATTCTATTCATCAAACCTACAAAGTGAAAAAGGAATTCTCAAATGGAAACACCCACTCACATGATTTCGATATGGAAAGGTTTTAATTATTATAAAATTTCTCCATAATAATATTGAATATGATGTTGCAGATGGTGTGGAATTTATCTTGAAAAAGTATTCAGCCTATATTAAAGGTAGTTAAAATAATAAGAGAAACTTCTTAAAAAATAAGAGACTTCTTTTATATGAAAATGAAAATCCAGAATAATATAAGGATGAAGATACAGATAACTATAAGGATCATAGAGAATATTCTATGGTGTTATTTGTAGGAAACTCTTACATAAGGTATGATAGTGATAATGATGGAGATGTTGAATGAAGGGTTAATATCCCTGATGAATTAAAATACACTATTGGAGAGACAGATGTATTGAGATCTAGAAAGAATAAATCTAACAAAGTGGTTCATGATTCCATACTATATATGTTTTTGTATGAAAAATAGAGTTATGACATTGAAAATCTTAAGTCCTCAATGTTAGGGAACTCATAAAAGGTCATTGAGTACAACCAAAATTGGATGAATAAAAAAAATTTGTTTAATGGTATGTCTATGATTACAAAGGACAAAATCAAATATATTAAAAAAATTGAATAGTAATTTATCATACTGTGATGAAAATTAGAATATTTGAAGAGAATATCGACTCTTTGTGTGAGAGCAGTAAATTATATCAGTCAAATAGAAGAAAAGATATAATTGGATCATAAATGTCTACAAAAATTGAAGAAAAAATAATGCTAAAATTATATTTTATGTTTCTATATTGATCACAAATAAAATTATGTGATGATTAATCTAATACAGAAATTTCGTAAATTTTATTTGAAAATTAAATTTTGTACAAATCTCAATTAAATGGCTCTAAGAAACCATGGAAAAGTGGCCTTACAGTAATTACTCAATATAATCCACATCATATATGGTGTTATTTTTTTGGAAGTATGGGTCATTCAAAAAATATATATTCCATATCAAATATAAACTACATAGAACAAGAACAACATTGAAAGACACATAGTGTATAACATTCCGAAAATTGTTTTTACAGTCACTATTTATGGTGCCGAGGATTTGGTCACATGGATAGATATTTATTATAAAAACAGTATAGGAATATTATATATTATATCTTAAGTGATCTAAGGTATCATGATAATGAATCATTAAATTAGTTAAAAGCACAATAATCCTATTTTTTCTTTAAAAGATGATGATGTATCATCACACATTAATAAAGATCATGAATATCATTCTAAAATTTGTATGAAGTAAATGTTGTTGATTAAAAAGAAAAAAGATGAGTGGTTATTGGTTAAAATGATTTGATATTAATAATTAGAACGTGTTAGTGTATGGATCCTTGATAGTAAATGCACATCAAATATGATGAGAAATAAGAATATTTTTACATGAATAGAATTTTAAATAGAAGGTGTTGTAATATTTTAAATTTATGATGAATGAATGACTATTGTCTCAAGAATAGACAAATATAATGGAAAATTTATTTTATGTGTTTATTTTTTGGTTTTCTAAGGTCTATGTCCCAAATTTCTATGTGTTAGTATGTTTTGTGACTTAGTTTATGATACAATATTTTACAAGATGTTGTATATCATCATGGGAAATGATAGTAAAATTTTGTTTATAGGGAAGGATCCTGAAGGGTATCTATAACTTGTTAGAGGAAAAGATGATATGTTCTTTTTATATAAGGAGGAAGAAAATAGGTTACGGTGTAAATTGATTGTCTATATATACCATACTTCCCTATAATACCCCATAAAATGTGATGCAACATGATATCTACATATGATATCCAGTGATCCCACTCAAATATGTGATGCTTCACAACAAAGGAAAATTATTATAAAGATATGTGATGAAAATTAATAAAAGTAGAAAAGAGTGTTTCTGTTGGACCGTGAACATGTGTTTGGACCTATATCTCCATGATATATTGTGGATATGAGGTATTATGTTCTTTTAAATGACTATTTCAAGAGGAATTGATGGATATTATTCTTTTTACACTTGTTTATTGTGTTTATTTACATAATAAACAACACAGGGAATCTAAATGGATGATTAGATATAAGACACTAATTTTTTTAATAGATAATGTAATTAAATTCACAATCATTCAAGTGCATTATTTTATTGAGAGCCACCAGACAAGGTAGCTTTTTAGGACATTGAGAACTCGTTAATAAATTAGAGTGGTTGAGAGGATAAATGAGATCATAAAAAACATGGATAAGAAAATGATTTTTTAAAAGGACATTCTAGATAAAATCGAAACATAATCTATCTTAACATCAGTATACTAATCTAATATGGTATTTTTTTGTTCTAAAGAAGAAAAGTCTCCTTACAAGATTTGGTCTAGAAATAATGAAAAATTTAAATCATTTCAAATATTTTTTTAATTATGGGTTTTATTCTCAATAAGGAGAAACACTAAAAGATCCAATCTCATGTTGATGAAGGGATATTCCTGGAATACTTTGGAAAAGTAAAATCATATAAATTTTTCAACTTGTTATTGTTAAATGGTTTTATTAAATGACATCACTATACCATATGGCGACTAGAATCTTCAACAACATGGTGAAGAGTTCACTGACTATAGTGATAAGGAGGAAACAAAATTAGGGGGTGTTAATTTAAAAGAAGAAACTGACGAAATGAAAAAGAAATTAAAATATGTATCTTCTTAGAAGTTGGAGTGTCAAGATGAAAAAAACAGTAAAAACATCATTGTTGATTAGGTAGTGATAATTCAAACATAGAGAATTAACTTTTTTAGTAGAAATCATTCCTATATCATGTATAAGAAAAACTATATTATAATTGGATAGATATGAAAACTAGGTTTAGGAAATGAATGAATTTCATGAAAAATTTTAGAAGATTCAAATATAGGAGATTCTTTTGATGCCAAAATATAATAATTTATTCATGACCAAATGGGCCTTCTAAAATAAAATAAATGAATATGGATTGGTAAATAAAAATTATTAATATATGGTATGAAGGAGATAATACCATATTGAGGAATTTTTTGCTGATTAGATGTTTCTTGTTATTTAAAAGAGCAACACTATTTACCAATTATTGGCCATAGTAGTGAGAATGTAATTAATAGTTTTTCAGATGGATCTTAAGTTGAAATTTCTGATTGGGGTTCTCGAATAATAAGTGTACATTAAAAAAATGGGATTAAATTATCTGAATATATGAATAATATATCTCAACTAATGATCAATTTATATGTATTAATATTGTAACAAATGTCTTGGTTTTGAAGACATGATCAGTATTTAAAGAATATCTATTTTCAGAATGGTGGAGATGATTATAATTTTCATGTCAACAATAATAATAATCAAAGGATTATGGTGATACATTATATTGAATAAATAACATTTCATGGGATAGATGAAGAATAATGTAATATATTTATTTTATTTGTGAAAAGTTATTTTTAATTTTAAATGATTAGAGAATAAGGGTCATTCTTTGGTATACAGTTGATGCTTGGAAGATATGGAACATTAATTTATCTAACCAAATATGCCAAGGAGGTTCAAAGAAAATTTGGAATGGATTATTGTAATGAAATTAAAACTTATGTGGTTATCTAAATTAAATTTTCATGGTATGATAAAGGAAAAGATATTAATATCAAATGATATAGGTAGATCTTTCACCATATTTTGTATTTAAAAGCAATATGACCTGAAATTGTTTTATCCACATACCAAGTAGTGAATATTGAATTAAATATCAAAGAAACCACAAACTTCATTTGAAAATAATACCTTACAATATCAAGGTAATGGTTTATTTATTTTTACTATATAATGAAAAATGTCAACAAACATTATTTGGTTATACAGATGAATACTGTTCTTATTAAGTAGATTATAGAAAATCAATTTCTGGTGGCCCATTATATCATTGTGGACTATGTACATTTTGGATAATCAAGAAACATGCTTTAATTTAGTTAAGAAATAAAAAATCTGAATATATTTAGACCACTCAATCATTTACACAATTATTTTAGATGAAGAATTACCTCGAATATATGAGAGTTTAATTCAAGTCTTTGGTTCAAGTACATTATGATAATTTAAGTGAAATAATTCTCAGGAAAATCTATTCCATCACTGAATGATGAAACACATTGAATTAATGTATCTTTTTTTCATGGAGAAGGAATATAATTTGTATGTGATGTTGGATTATGTGTATACAGAATAAGTGGTAATAGATATTCTGATTAAGTCCTTTACAAAAACTCATTTGAGCAGTATTAAATTGCTCTTGTATTTTAGTTGACTTCCTCTTCATAGAGAAGTGTGGAAGTTTACCCACTATCCCCGAGGTATTGTGTTTTTTACCTTATGAGAATATATTTTCACTTTAAAATGTTTTATCATGAAATTAGTGACCTTTGGGTACTTTGAAAATGGGGGATAAAATATCTTCATCAAGATATGGGGAGACTTTTATAGGAGGAGAAGCAATGTTGGGGGTGTTTTAAATATGATGATGAAATTAATGTTTTATCAAATATTATATATCACAACATGTTGGGTTTTTGATGAAATGTGTTGGATTTTTTTGGAATGATGTTATCCCTTGATGTAATTTTCATGGTACTCATGGTTCTCACAGCCATCATGGAGCACGTGGGCTTAGATTGTTTATTGAAGTAAATCATTGATTAGTATATGGAATCCCAAGATGAAACTTTTGGTTGAATATGAACGTTTTACATGTGTCTTAAAAATATTCAAAACATTATAATTTATTTTTAATCTAAATTATAAAAGTTTTTAACAAACAAAAGGGTGTGATTGTTGGTAAGAAATACCTCTATGTAACATTGAAGTTTTTTGGGTTGTTTGTTTTTGTCGAAAAGGCCAGTTGACAACATTACATTGTGGTTTATTAGAATAAAATGTTGTTGTATTAATCACATAGTAATTTAATTATGTTTAACATATAGGTATTCTATGGAACTTGAATGAAAAATCATTAGAGAAAATAAGTCTTCGTAGAAGATATGCTATGTGATCTGCAAAGGAATCCCATCATTTTCAATTAATGGAAGGTAGTTAACGACTTTTAGAAAGGGATATTTGTTTTTGGATGAAGTTAGTAACTTTAATGGAACATAAATGGGTATTTTTTAATATTAAGGTGATTTTTAGAGGGTTTAATAGAGGAATAAAATTCTTTAGGAACTGCATAGTGATTGCGGTATGAGGTGATAACTAATATTCAAACGTGTCTTTATTAATTTTCATTTGAGGGTTTAAAATATTTAATATCTGATATAAAGGACCCCAACCATGTCATTATTTAATGCAAATTCCATTATAAAGGATTTATAAGGGATAATTCATCTTATCCCAATATTTGTTCACGAATGTGGTTTTTAATGAAGGAAGTGGTTCACAAAGGATGCATTCCATGAATGAGGATCCTTATAAACATGTTACTCTATAAATGATATGTTAATTAATGAAGTTTTTTATAGGTATTTGTATCTTTCAATGGGAATGTTTCTCACATGGAGTAATCCATAAATGATGTAAAACAATTTGATGAAGCACTCATACCATGAGGTGAAAGTCATTTCATGAAGGGATTAAGGATGTTCATAAACAACCAAAAATAGTTTGTGAAATGACTCACAAAAAGAAAGTTTTATGTGGTGACGTATTTTCCATCTTATTTGAGGAAATAGGGATTCATGTAACACTCAATGTAAAACCATTATGAGGTGATTGAAATCAGTAGAACATTCCCCCAAAGAAGAGGCAAGCTAAGATCATTGGAGGAAGAGATGTGAGATTTAAAATTTTTGTTAGTCATAAACTATGTGAGACAATGAGTTCACATGCATATTGGTAACAATAGTATTCTTTTATGACATTGGTACATAAAAAATTATTGTTTTCTACTACTTTAATGTATCCAGACATGGATGAAACAAGTATAAAATGTTGAAACCTATATATGCTTTAACATCAATTTATTAGTTTATATGAGAGGTAAGATAGAAACGTGTTTTTTAAAGCTGTAACAAGATCCAAAGAGGTATTTATTTTCATTACTCAATCCTTGATGCACGCCCCCTCATGGTATTTAACATTGATGGGCTTACATAAGAAATTTCTCAACTGATATTTTTGTAATATGATCATAAAAGTTTTAAGTATATTTTCACTCAGAAAATCGTTAAACATGTTCTGAATAATATGGTTATAGATGATTAATTATATGACTATTTAATACATTACACAAATAAGAAAATTAAAAAGGTTTCATGTTAACCATGTTAGAAGAATCATGCCTTAATTTCTTGGAAAATGGTCACTAAAGATATGATATTTTTGGACTTGGAAAGGGTTCATAATTATATCTTAAAGATATGGGGAAATTAATGGTTTATCAAATTAGCATTAAAATACCTATCCAAGTGATTATTATTGAGGAACATAATTTAAATCGTAAAATAAAAAAGAATGTGACAAATGATATAGTGTTTAAGCTTCATTTTAAGAGAATGATAATGTTTATGAACCGTGAATGTGTCCCATCTGTACCAGATTTAAAAAAGATGATTTTTGATAAAGCTCATTGTATTAATTCAGTATTCATATAGAATTTATGAAGATGTCTAGAGAGTTGAAATATTATTTTGGGCAAGAATGCATGAAAAGAGATATTAGAAAATACATATCTTGGTTTTGGGTTTTTCATTAAGTTAAGGTTGAGAGATAGAAGTCTAAGCGATTGTAATTACTATTTTCAATACCTAAATTGAAATGAGAAATAATAACTGTTGATTTTTTTTCAATGGAATCCACTTGTCATATAAATGTTATAGTGTTATATGGTTTATAATTGATCACCTTATAAACTCAAAACACTTCATTAATATTAAAAAAATATTTCTCTCTTTATCTGATGTAGATAATATATATTAAGAAAGTTATAGTAGTTCATGAATTACCACTTGCATCATATCATTCCATAATATGAGGATTAACTCAATGTTCTAGTGAGGTCTTTACTAGGATATCGCTATAGAATTTAATTTAACTAAATTTGATCCCCATTATATTTATTCTATGTATTGTAGTACCATTACAACCTTATAGGATATAATGACATATTTTACTATGGATTTCAAGGGTGATTGGTATCATCACCTCCCTCTAGTAAATTATTCATTCAACAATAGATTTAACTCAAGCATTCAGAAATATTCTTATGGAGCCCCTTATAGAAATATGGGTATAAATACAACCTGATGTGATTATGATAGGGAAATAATGTTATTGATTCCTGAAGAAGATAAGGAATTCTAAATTATATAAGGTATTCTAATATATTTCACTCAAGCATTAAACTATCATAAATATTTTTCAGATAATAATTGATATTTCATATGATTTTACAATTCATATGGAATTCTTGTAATTCCATGACTTTTCTAAATTCATACACACCAATAATTCTTATAAACAATCAAAATCCTATTCGCAATGAAACAATAATTTATAAATTCGTATAAAATGTTTTATGTCAAGCATGAAATTATTATTAGGTACACTCAATATCTTACATGCCCAATCACAATGGGTTACGTACACAGGGTGAGTTTTTACCATATTCAAATTTTGAAAAACGATAATGATTATGAAATTATCTAAATTCTTACAATATATTATAAACATTATTATTAAATGCTTCAACATTATTTTGTGATAAAACATTAAAAATATTTTATAATTAATATAAAAAAGAATTATAAAATAAATTATTTTAGAAACATTTTCATTTTATAATTCAATTCCAAAATTTGATAATTATTCAAATCATCCAATAATAATTTCAAATAAACTCGTGGATAATTAATTACATTAAATAATATCAAAATACATTCAAATAATTTTATATTCAATCAAAATAATTATAAATATCTATATATTTTTTGGTAATGTAATCTTATTCATATATACACAAGGTAGAGTATTCAAATAAACATTACTACCATCTCAATATAAATTTAAATAATCATTCTCCTAAATATGAAAAACATATATTCATAAACAATTATAATTGACTTCATGTTAAATACTCTATGTATTTTTCTTCAAAAAATTCGATAATCATTTAATTTCGTTTATGTCCCATTTATTATATATATATATATATATTTCCTATTCTTATATCATCATGAAACTATTTTATATGTTGATTATTACAACTTTAGCTACACTTTTAGTTCACATGGAGATCATGTGACTAATCATATTATTTAAAGGCTTCTCACTAATTAATGACTATATTCCCCTTAAACCACTAATATATGGGTTGAATCCTCATGTTATTCATTTAGTAGATTATTCACTCAATCAACCAACAATTTAGATATACAAATAATCAACATACAGGTTTATATATATGTGGAAAACAAATAAGATAAATATAATCCTTTTGGATGTTTAATCACAATGTTTTTTATGGTAACTACCATTGACCGTTTCATATAAACACATGATAACATTTCTATAGGAACTAAGAATTTTCCTTATACACCACATTGATAATAAATGTATAAGAGGAATGGAATTATACTACTTATTTATATGATAAATTCATGAGATATCATTAGAGGGAAACAATTTCCCCAGTTAATAATTCGAATAAATAAAATTATAATATCATCATTAATTCTCCCCATTTCATTGTTATCCTCATTATTCACGAAAATTGTTCTATTTCAATTGAGTGGATAATGACATTATATCTTTCATAGAAATGATTTATAAAATATTCAACTATTACTATTTATTAAAAAACATAGTATATAAAATAAGAGTGACCAATTTGAAACCAATCCATATATAGAACATCTAGCAATACCGACTAATACTTCATTTTTGAGGGGTTTTAAAAATTTAAATTTAATAAATTTTATAATTCCACACTCAATATAAAAAATTAAATAAATAAAATAAATCATATGGTAAATTTCATCCCTTTTTTATTGATAATTACTCTCCCCTTAATAACCATATTCAATATAAAATAAAATAAAATAGGGATTGTGAAAAACATACCTCAATAATATTTTTTATAGGAGAATTATATAATTCCATATTTAACATGAAATAATAAATATCTAATATATTACACTTCTAATATCTTCCTAAATTAATTAACTCCATTTGTTTTCATCATTGTTTGTTTTGTTCAAAAAGAAGAAATTGAGATTCCCTATTATGGTTGAACTTCTAAAAAAATAGGTATAACAACATACATAAGTACTTTTTTATTAATATTTATTTCCTAATATAATTTGGTAAAAATAATATTGTTTGGGAGTATTATGGGAAAATAATAATTATTTAACAAGATAAATATGGATTCAATGTTTTTCTTCACCCACATACTTCATTCATTATATCTCTAAAATGTCAAGAACAATTCATGATTTCTTAAGCATTGATTTAAAAAATGTATGGGTATTTCTTAAATAATTATTATATTCTTTATTTAGTATTATTCTTATATGGACTATGATTATTTCTTTTTTAAATAAAGGAACATTATTTCTTTTTATATAACACAATATTTTTATTCAATTTCTACCCAGATAGAGAAATTGTTCGAAATTTATTTACAGTGTGGTCAACATTCTTATTGCGTATAGAAAATTATAATTTAGATGTAATTGTCATGATATTAATCATTAGTGTCTTAAATTTATTATTCAATAATTAATTTTATTCAAGGAAACCAATTAAAGAAATTTTTAGCTACATTCCCTAAAAATCATTACAATCTACACAACAATTAATTAGAATTTGGACTACCCATTTCAGGAAATATTTAAAAATATTCATCAGGAATGTCAAACATTGAACCAATCATACTAGACCTCTCTTGAATCAAATCATTACATTTGGATTTTATCTTACTTCATCCTTTTTTGAAATTAATGTAATTTTATTAGTGATTCATAATAGGTAATGTATTTCCATAGTGGATCCATCATTTTCAATTGATTATGATATATTCTTCAATATTATTCTCTATATTCTTTACTGTGGTTTTAAAAAATTTCATTATTAAGTTAGTCCTATAAATATCATCTTGTTTCACTTTCTACCAAATAAATTGTGGTATTATCCTCAAATTAGTATATGTGTTGTGATGGGATGTTATACTCCCTCACACTCTATAATTTTGTACAAAAAAATTTCTATAATATTAGAAGCATCATAATAATTAAATAATTTTTCATAAAATATTATCTTTTTCAATGAATTAGTCAAATTCCCAGAAATTTTCTTATAAATCCAAGATTTTATCCATACGAATTAAATACTTTACAAATTACATTTTCTAACATGTTTTGATAGAAATTAATTCTCACTGTGTATAAACAACTGAGAAAACTAAATATAGACAAACTATTCATTCTAGTTAGTTTAGAATCTTCCACATTAAAATTTTTATCTATGTGTTTTTAAATAGTTTCACCATTCTTTTATGATTGAAATGTGGATATATTATTCTTCTACACTCTTAAATCCACCATTCAAATATTTATTTGTTTATCATTATTACTTTCGACCATTTTTAATGATTTTGATTTTCTATTTTACCTGGTAGATAAAACCAGATTAAGAAAAATAGATTTATCAGTTTTGTAAACTATATTATCCTATAATAATGGAGTTAATATATATCTATATGATCTTATTATCTTAATTCCACCAATTTTAGTCTTTTTATAATCAATACCATTATTATTATTATTATTATTATTGGGGTCCATTATTTTCTCAATGTTTTGGGATATTCTAGATTTGGTTGATTCTATATTTTTTAATTTTTCCTCATGTTCAAGACACTTCATATTAAGTGAATTATTCTCATAGTCAATTAATATGAACTTATATATCCATTCACATTTATAATTGGAATTTTATACTCTTTAAATTGATCTGTGTCAAGCATTATATTATCCAACTATTTTATTCTCTTGTATTTAAGAATTAACGTAGAATCTCAAATATTCATAATTACTATATATAAATTATTCCTTACATGGATTACATGTAAAAAATATTATTTCATGAAACCTTATCATATATAGTTTTTTTTAACTATTCACCAGTAAAAGGAAAACATTTCATTGAACATATAAATTGATTCTATGATACATTTCAGAAATTTTGTGACTGTGTTTCAGTATCTTCCCATTTAACGAATTCATGTTCTATTACATCAATTCACTTTTATAGGTATGGTTTTCATCTATAAAATTGATTAATGTGTGAGAGTATATACAAAATTCTTATGGCAACCATTTTTTTAGAATAATTTAATTTATAGTCAAAATCATTAATTGTTTTATTATAGATATATTACTTATATTATACATATATTATTGTTGATTATTTTGATGAAATATTATTAGATTTATCTGAAAACATAATATTCAAACTACATTAATCTAGTTAGTGTTTATTTTTCAGAATAAATTTTTTATTACCCTTTTGCCTGCTCATTTTTTTTATTTTTCAAAATATTACTTAAAACCTCTATATCTGAACTAATGGGAGTAGAACCATGATTCACTACTTAATTAACTTATAAAAAACATTATACCTAAACATTTTATATATTGATAAAAACAAACACTATTGAGATAAAATTTATATCCAACTAGAGGGAAATATTAACTTTGATACATATGAGGGATGGTTAATCAGGGTCATGTATTATTTTACCAAATTTTAATTTCTATTTTTTATTTAAAATCATATGTAGTTAAACCAAAATTATCAGATAATATAAAAATATTTCTATTTTTTCTAAATGAATCACACAAAAAACATGTAATGTTGAATATAAATAAAATTAAGAACATCATTTTTAAACGTTTTCTACTAACATGTGAAGAAAAATTTATGTTTTGACCATTTGTCACATAGTATTAGAGATTTTCCAATATAATTTTATAATACATTGAAATGGATATCTACATGGACTATCAAGAACTCATAGTGCAGCTGTAAATAACATAATTTACCACTATGCTTAAATTTATTGTATCTCAAGGGTTCTTTATAGTAGCTCTGATTAGTTTACCACATGACTTCTACATCCAAATTTTTTTATAATGGTCACATGATTAACAAAAATAAACACGATAATATCATTTTATTCAAAATTAGAGTATTAATTTTCCATTTATTATGCACTATGTAAACAATGATTTTTTATTCATATCCATACTACTATTTCATTATGAGAATATATCTATCAAATAATCTCGATACAAGTTATTCCTTTTCGTATTAATATTATATAGTGAACAATATACTGTGGGTTTTATTAGTTCTTCATCTTCCCCTCCTATAATAGAATTATTTAATATGGTATATTGTTGAATGTACTTATCTCATCTCTATAGATGATCTAGATCAGTTAAAAAATGAATTATTTGGTTCTTCTTTTTCCTCAATACATGTAATGTTGTTCATCATAAAGAATTATGAGTTATTTATTCTCTAAGACTGATTCATTGTAGATTATTTTAATAAGTTTCTACTTTACTAATTTTTCATTCCACTTTATTGTATCATACATTATCATATATCAAAAAATATTATATATATAATTAATATAAAAAATTTATTCAATAATTTTTTTATCAAGTTAAACTATATTTTTATTTACTTATTTCACATTGGTTAATCCTCATGATGAAATATTATCTTTTTTTTCATATGACTTATTGATAATATATTTCTGAGAATAACATATATTTTTTTTTCATTTTAAAAAAGAAGTATATATATCCAATAATAGATATGTCTGCGAATCCCATTTAAAATTCGATTATTAATATATGTATATTTCAAAATAACTAAAGAAATTTTCTTACATAATAATATTTATAAAATTTATTAAAATAAACAATCCCACAAAAATATTTGTGAATTGTAAAATAATACATTATATATTATGAATTAAATATTCACGTCAAGATAGCTGTTGATATACTAAAATAAAAATCAACATGTATTTTAATTCCTAATACTCATATAATCTCTTTATTCACTTTCCAAACTTGATTCAGAATTAATTATCATAAATTTAAAATAATGAATCATAGATAATGTATTACTATATTTACCTTCCATAAATTATTTTATACTTCATCCTTAATATTTATTCTTGAATTTTTTTTTTGAAAATACTATAAAAATTAAATCATTATATTCACTATATCATCTCCCATTATCTTCAGCAAATCATAAGTTAAATCATGAAGAGTAATATAATTATGTTGTTTTGAACTTTAAAGATCATCATCAATACTATTTAATATATTTTTAAATGTAATATTTAATTATTAAAATTAGGAATATATCAACCTTCATAAAATCTCACATTTCTCTCTACTTGTGGGACTCTCTTAGCTTATAAAATAAGTCTTATAATGTCCAAAGTGTCACATATCCTTTGTCATAATTTTAGGATAAAATAATTTTTATAAGAGTTTATACATCCAATGATTCCCTTATCATTTAATAACTTTTAGAAATTATTTAGAAAAAATTTAATAGTTCAAAATGATCTATATGTATTACCAAGATTCAATTAGTCTCTATATTTTTCAAATTCATCCTCAATAAAGAGTCTTACAATGTTTTAAAGTCATACATAAAGAGTAAAAATGACTTCTAAGGTGACATACATTTTCTTATGATCTGTTTGAAACTATTTTGTGGAATAATCCTAGTCTAATAAATGCACTCACAATGTCATACATCCATAAGGTGAGCTGTAAAATTATCCAAATTTTGGAAAACTATAATTTTTTTATGAAATTCATTGAAATTTTTGAAGTCGAATAGATATTATTATCAAATTATTCCAAACACATTTAAAATAATACATAAAAAATATTTCTATATTCGGTTCAGTGTGCATTATGAAATTTATTATTTCATTGATTTTATCATTTTCAGAATCCTCTCCACGTTTCATAATATAAACTAATAATCTTTTCACCTCAACTTGGGGTTTCTTAGTTACATTTAATTACCTCACGATGACATCAAATAAATTTATTAATTTTTAAAGTAATTCCAATCATATTTAATTTTTTTCAACTCAAAAAAAATATAATATATTGTCCAGAAATTATATTCCAAAAAAACTATTTTACCTTCTCATTCTATAATTATTTCATATATATCCAAAAAACGTTCCAAGATATATTCATAACTAATTATGTAATCCTTCAGGTTTTGTAATTTATGTATAGATTCTCCAATAATTCAACTAGATTTTTTACATCTTTTTAATATTAGAATTCCAATCACTTCATTTATCCTTATATTTATGATTTTATAGTAAATAATAGAAATTTATTCTTCCAAATTTTACTACACTAATCATTTATATAAGGATCAGCTCACATGACTTCTAATTTAAGGGTTTCCAAAAGACTAAGAACGTTTTTATTATATACCAACTAATATATGATTACCATATAGATGTTCTTAATTTACTATATTGATACTTCATCACCTAACACATAATACATTATCATTGACATGAAACATATCACAATGCTAGTTGATAGCCAAAACTATAAATACAGAGATTTATGAACATCATATGTTATGTATCATATTGTATGTTCCCTGGGGATTTTAGAAATATTAGCATTGAATCAGAGTTATTAGTACATGTACATTATATAATAGATCAAATTAAGTAATATTTAATCAGACATTAATTTATGGTGGATGGAATCACCAACAATACCTTGAAATATTATTAATTAAATATATAATTTCATAAATACTTCAAAAACATTAAAAACCTATTTAAAAACTTTTTAGGATTCTCAATATTGATGAACATATTCGGTATCCTCAATTTATAGTTTGTAAGTGTATTTTCATTCATGTTTCACATCAGTAAATCTTTTTAATATTCACCTTCCTTAATCTGATATCTTCAAGATTTAAATCATATTTTCATCTATAGCTAATCTTGTAACTTCAAAAAAATATCCTCCATAATTATTTATAGGTCATCTTTGACATATATAACTTTTTAATTCTCATATCATAGATAATAATTTTTTTATTCCCAATTCATCTTAAATTATTTCATCTCATTGTTTTTATATCCTCCTAGTTATCAGATTCAATAACATATAAACTCATTAGTTTCATCGAATATTCATCCATGGTTATTTAGAAGTGATGTTATAGACATAATTCTTAATAATGAATGGATGAATTTTTTTTCCTCCATCCATCTTTTAACTTTTTTAATCACATCTCTTAAATTATTTAATTAAAATACATTTTATCTTTATAACTAAAATGTTTTAGAGCATGCAACCACATTCCATATTAATATTTCATTGATTTTCAATAGGATTATCTCTATAATTATCATATGTATATCATATTACCCAACAACAAGAAATATATAAAGGATACTCCATTTTCTATATAGGAATTGATACCCACAACATTTCTAATGGAAGAAAACCTCAATACATATAACCCATGGAAACTCTATGTTCAATCTCATTGTTTAACATATATATTAATTTTTTCTCGCCATCAATAAACACATATTGATAGGAAACAAACATATTGATCAAAAATACAATAATTAAAATCTATTAGGATTTCAAAGATTCTTTTTTAAATGAGAAGAATATTTAGAAAATAAATTTCAATGATAATTTGATGAGTTAATCAATATATCCTTTTTATATTATCATATCATTATATATGTATAATAGAACAAGATAAATTTAGGAGAAAACATTTTTGTAATAGTATGTGGATATAACCATCTCAATGTATCCACCCGATTAAAATTCTAAACAATAATGATTTGGAGATTCAATGTCCAAAAGGCTATAGTCATTGACATTGATTGGTAAAGTATGATAATTATTGTTTCTTTCTTTTTTTTCATTATTATTTATCTACACACAATCAATGAAAATGAAAATATTCATACTATAAAATGGATTAATAAATGTTTATTGATGATTTGTAAATGTAATATAAGGGAACGAATTTATGGATTCAACAAAATCATAGTGAATTTTATTTTAAATAATATCAAATATAATCCTTTAATGAGAAAATAGTGAAGTTCACTGTGTTGCATTTGTTGTCAATGAGGCATGATGTTGTCATAAGATGAATGGATGTCAAGGAATGTCAGGATGTGAATGACAAAGAATGTGATGGTGATGGTGATGAAGGAGAATGGCCATGGAACTATGATGAATGTCACTTAGGAGATTCACTAAGTGGCATAGGAGATTATGGTTGAAACATTCTCCATGTAAAATCAGACGATTGTTGAGCTGTTCTTAAAGTTCCAAGAACTTGTATCAACTGGATACAATGTCACAACAATGTTTTAAGACCATGCATTTTCATAACAATGCATGAGGAGATGAAGATGATCCATTCACAATCACTGAGTGGATGATGTGCATTAATGAAGACCATGCACTATCTCTTAGTGCATGATGAATTGAAGATGATCCAACTAGATCTATGATTGGATCATTGAAGAATGTTGATGAATTATTTGATTCAGGAGCTTCGGTTGATGAAGAACCTTCTACAAATGTCTCATAAGTCTAGAATACATGATTGAAAGGAGTTGAGGAAGTTTGTGGGGAATAATTAAGAAGAAATGGAATGAATGGCATTTGATATGGCTTGAACTTATGGGGAACTTTGTTTTTAACAGAGTCTTATTTCCATACTTTTCCAAAAAAATTGGCCAGCCATGGGCACATTGAGGGTTCAACCCCAAGGCACATGTGGGCCTAAGGAGCCACGCCCAAGGGGGAACCCGTGGGGCAAGCCCAGGGCGGCAGGGCCACGCAGGGGTGTCACGCCCGCACAACAGGGGTGCAGGAGCGCGCCCGGAGTGCATGGTGGGCGCTAGGAGCGCGCCCGCAGGAGGCGTGAGTGGGCTCAAGAGCGCGCCCGCAGAGAGAACACGGTGCGGGGCGGCACCGTGGAGGGAGAATTTCAACAAGCCGTCTCTGGGAGCGGTTGGGTGATAAACCGCGGCAAAACCGCTCGGCGATTCGATGTGGGACGCGCAAATTTCACCGGGAGCGCATCCTGGCCGCATGATTGATCGCATGCCAGATCTCAGCCGCTCATCTAATCGCGCCATTCGCGATCTGATCCAGGCCGTCAGAGATTATCTGATCGCCTGATCTGATGGCTTCCCGTCCATCCTCAACCTCAAGCCAGGCCGCTGCCACCCGCGAGCTCCGTTCGAACCAGAGGCCTCCCGATGACAAAATTCGAGCTCCCGGCCACCTTTGAAGGAGTTGAAGTATCCATTGTGCTCGTCTGTCCATGAGGAATCCATTCATGCATAAAAATACACATGAATGCAACGAGAGAAGAAATTTTCATGAGTCCAAAGCAAACCGAAGGTGCGAGGCCACATGGAGTTTATGCTTTGCATGAATCGGTATAAACAGAGGCCATGCACACGTTCCGCGACGCATGCATGAGAAGGAGCGAAAAATAAATGACCCCGCGTTGAACAGATAATTGAAAACAAGATTTGAAGGAAATCTTGAAATCCCAAAACTTTCAGGAGTTCATGTTTTATCTCCGTGGATGAACCGAGGCTCTCCTCGCCTATAAAAAGAGAGCCCGAGCACTCAGAGTGGTTTGCTGAATCTTTGTTGAAGATCTGAAGTCTCGCGAAGCCTCGGTTCTTAGCGAAGAACAGCCTTCGCGCACCACTTGCACGACAGTGAAGCCCGGAGCCATCCCTTGGCTCTGTGTGTTCCTTTTGCGCACCTCTTACATGAAAGAAGAGAAAGGGAGAGTCCCATGTGCGCCTTCCTTGCGCGACAGGAAGACCCGTGGCCGCATTCTTGCGCGCCCGTGGTTGCATCCCTCTCTGCCAATGGACTTGCGCGGTAGGAGGTGATTGCATGGCTTCTTGTGCCCTTGCACTTGCACACCCACAGCGGTGTTGCACCCTGCACACTTGCGCGGCGGTTGAGAAGAGGAGGAGGCCCTTTCACCTCACACCCTGTGTGCTTGCTACACCAAGACCCTACGCGGCAGTAGGTTTCATACCTTGTGTGTGTGTGCTAAAGCGGGGAAGAAGACCCGAGGCTTTGCCTCTTGTGTGTGCATAGTAAAGAAGGAAGGCCACCACATCTCTTGTGTGTGTGCAACAGGTGAAGAGGCCGTATCCAATTAGGTGTGCAAGAAGAAGTGGAGGCTGAGACCACACCTTGTGTGTGTGCCAAGTGAGGAAGACCCTACGGGTTGGTTGTGCACACTTGAAGATTAAAAGAGAAAAACAAAGTGTGTGTACAAAGTGGAAGAATACATCTTGGCCGTGTGTGTGCAAGAAGAGGAGGAGGACAATTCAAGTGAAGACCACACATTTTGTGTGTGTGAAAAGTGAAGGAAGAAGGCCAAAGACTTACCTTAGTGGTGTGTGTGAAATAGAACAAAAGGCCGAACCTTAGTGTGTGCAAAGTTGATGTACACAATTTGGAGAAGAAGAATTCCACACTAAAGTAGAACACACTTTAATGTGTGTAAACAAAAAGAATAAAGTGTGTGAAGAATTGAGAAGGTGTGTGCTTAAAGATAATACACCCTTTGTGGGTTTATTGCACCAAGAGAAGAAAGAGGGAAGTGCATGCATGCATGCATGCATATGCACACGTGAAGAAAGATAAATTAGTAGTGTGCATCTGAGGAGTCCAGGAACAACAGTTCTTGAAGATTTGAGAACCCATGCTATCAGTGCATGAAGATGAAGAGTTGCCATGCACTCAGTGCATGATGTTGAAGTGAAGTGAGACTGGACCAGACTGAAGCTAGAGATATCAGTTTTCTGAGTTTTCAGTAATTGAGAAGAGCCTGATCAACAGAAGTGATCAGAAGTGCTGAGCAAGACCAACAGACCTTTTCAGAGGCTGTTGAAGATTCTTGAAGAGAGAGGCCAGGTCATCCTTAGAAGAAGGAGATAAAGCCTGAGCAAGACGAGAAGACCTGTTCATCACAAGTGAGCAGAGGTACAGAGCAAGGCCAGCAGCCTTTATCCCAGGCTGCTGAGGATACTTGAAGAACTTAAAGTGAAGAAGAGCTACTCGTGTGACTCGAGGAGCCAGGAGAAGCCCCCTGTGAGATTCAGGGTGGAAGAAGTCTTCAGTGGGATTCTAGAGCAGGCCAGTGGGACTCTGGTAACACTGTGGGACGCAGTATAAAGACCCTCCTGTGGGAATCGGGAGGGATACAGTGGGATGCTGTATCGACCATTGTAATACTAACAGATTATAATGGGAGAAACCATGTTGGGGTGTATAACCAAAATGGAAAGGACGTAGGCCTTTGGTGCCGAACCTTGTAAATCCTTGTGTCCAGTGCCTTTACATTTACTGCATCATTCGAGGAATGGTGAGAGATACATGAAGATTGGATCGAGGCATTAACCAGCCATAGAGGCTTAATTGATAAGGAATCAATTAGTAAAAAGTTTTAAGGGATCACTGATTCACCCCCTCCCCCTCTCGGTGATTCACACTGATCTAGGCACTTCAATTGGTATCAGAGCGAAGGTTACCTCTAAAAGATCCAAGGGAGTCTTTATGAAGTGCAGATTTGAGGAAATGAGCAACCAGCCTCAAATTGAGATATCTGCCAAGACTCAGAAAAATAGAAAGAAGAAACAGGCCAAGAAGATGAAGAAAGCCTGTCCTAGCTGTGATGAAGTTGGAATAATGAATGATCTTCAAAATTCAATCGAATATCTTCAGAAGACAGTCCCCAAGGAAGTGGCAATGTGTATAGCTACAGGCATCCTTGATCTTCAAGAAGAAAAATCACAGTTAGAAGAAGAATCCAATGCAATGGAAGATCAATTGGCTAAAAGGGTTGGCATAACCAACACTCTTAGAAAGCTGGTGAAGGCTAAAGATGAAACAGTATCGCTTTGCAATGAAAGATATGAAGACACTACTGAAGAATTGCAAAGAAGCCTTTCTGAGAAATAATTCTTTAAAGTAATAATCAAAGATGTTTTCCATGCACTGGAAAAGAGGCACAAAGTTTCAATGAATGTCAGAAATGCTCAACTTGAAGACAAAGTAAACAGGGTAATGGAGCTTGAAAATTCATTAAAAGAAATGATGAATGTGCATGAAGACCAGTTAGAACAGCTGAAAGAAAACTGGGAAGGAAGGCTAAGAACTGTTGAGGATGAGAAGAACTCCATCAACATGTAATGCTTTGAACTAGAGGTGATATTGAAAAATCTGCAATCACCCAAAGCTGAAGCCTCCCAGTCAGCTGAAAGAAGAAATGTTTCTACTCAAGTGAGCTTTGAGAAGGATGATTCTAAGAGAAATACGTCCTCTAATGAAAGGGTAACATCTTCTAAAAAGAAGGTACCATCCATCCCATCTTGTAATAATGCCTCTAATTGTGTTTCCACAAAAAGTGCAGGATGGAAGAATAATTCCAAACAAGTATGGATGAAGACAATGAAGAAAGAAATCTCTCCTGAAGCAGCACAACAATTCAAGACAAGTACCCTACTATCAGAAGGAATCAAAACGTCAAGATTTGTCGATCAATGATGGTGTTGTAACAAGTATGGGCATTGTGAAAAGGATTGTTGGTACAATCCACTGAATGCCAAAGCACAGAGGAAGCCCATGCCTAGGGGGAGAAAGCCAGAAGAAATGAAGCAGCATCCACAGGTCCAGAGACATCTGTTTACTGCAAATAGATTTGGATTACTTGACAACATCTGGGATGATTGCAAAAGTGGTCAAAAAGATACATGTCAATCTCCAACTGTATCCAGAGCTAAAAAGAAGAAAAGATCACAAAACCTGGCTCAGAAAGAATCCTTTGGAAGCATGTATAAGAAATTGGAAGATGCTCCCAAGAATATTATGAAAAAGGAAGAGAAGACCTTGGAGTCTAAATTCAAGAAGGGTGATGCATCCATAAGTACCACCAGGAAGAAATTCTTCTACTGTGGAAAGAAAGGGCATACCATGGATCTTTGTAAACAAGCCATGGAAATCAATAGATGCAGACTGGAATCAAAAGGACAATCAATCCAGAAGAAGCAGAAGGGATTGATTGAAAATAAGTTGCCTAAGAAAGGTATCTTAACAGCATCAAAATACCCATGTGGAATATCCAGAACTGAGGCCACACATCCAAGTGACTTACTAGTCATATGGCCAAATCAGTTGCAACTTGCCAAAGATCTACAAAGAGCTGAAGATGAAGTTCTGGAAATTTCTAAGGAAAAAGGGAAGAATAATATTTCACATGAAGATGTATTGAGATCCACACCAGCACAAACATCATTGAAGATCAAATGTGCAAGTGTGAAGAATGGTGAAAATGGGACATCTCGGTTGAGAGAATCTTCTCAACCTTGTTGTTCACATTGATGAACCAAGGAGGTTCCATCTTATTCCCTAATCACTTGTATTTACATGTTCTAACATTGCAGGGAATTGAAGATGATGATCATTCTCAGTTGGAGGATGGTTTTGGAAAGAATGGAGTGCACCCCTTGAGGGCGAGCCAATCTGTAGAAGATGGGATTCTAAGATTTAATACCATCTTGAGAAAAGTGAAGGTATTCCAATCATACTTTCATCCCTTGTTTCTTAATTGTATTCATCATGACAATTAAGGGGGAGTATTGATTGAAGGAAAATGGTTGAAAGGGGGAGCTTTATCTTTGCACCTAAACTTTCTAATGAGTTTTGTGAAGTTGTGCAGGATTTAGAAAATTCATTGTTATATCTGAAAAATTTCAAACCCCTATGCATGATCTCACATGTGTAGAGAATTGTGGACATCTTTGAATTCCTTGGTCATATCACTCTTTTTTTCTACACCGGGTTAGCCCAAGTAGACTTAGAGTTGATTTACTAAAGGTTCTTTGCTAAAGAGAACATGTGACATCATCCCTCTCCTAGTGTTTTTCAAGAAGATGTTATTCGAAGGGAGGAAGATATTTTTGGAAGAGTACCACACCACATCTTTGCATTTGATTTCCAATAAGGGGGAGAAAATATTGGCACACATATTGACCCATTCATATGTGGTGAAGAAGTGTATTGACAACAAATACAAAGGGGGAGATTGAAGTGCACTGTGTTGCATTTGTTTTCAATGAGGCATGATGTTGTCATAAGATGAATGGATGTCAAGGAATGTCAAGATGTGAATGAAAAAGAATGTGATGGTGATGGTGATGAAGGAGAATGGCCATGGAACTATGATGAATGTCACTTTGGAGATTCACTAAGTGGCATAGGAGATTATGGTTGAAACATTATCCATGTAAAATCAGACGATTGTTTAGCTGTTCTTAAAGTTCCAAGAACTTGTATCAACTGGATACAATGTCACAACAATGTTTGAAGACCATGCATTGTCATAACAATGCATGAGGAGATGAAGAAGATCCATTCACAATCACTGAGTGGATGATGTTCATTAATGAAGACCATGCACTATCTCTTAGTGCATGATGGATTGAAGATGATCCAACTAGATCTCTGATTGGATCATTGAAGAATGTTGATGAATTATTTGATTCAGGATCTTCGGTTTATGATGAACCTTCTACAAATCTCTCATAAGTCTAGAATACATGATTGAAAGGAGTTGAGGAAGTTTGTGGAAGAAGAATGAATAAGAAATGGAAAGAATGGCATTTGATATGGCTTGAACTTATGGGGAACTTTGTTTTTAACAAAGTCTTATTTCCATACTTTGCCAAAAAATTGGCCATCCATGGGCCTAAGGAACCACGCCCAAGGGGGAACCTGTGGGGCAAGCCAAGGGCGGCAGGGCCACTCAGGGGTGTCACGCCCGTGTGGTAGGGGCGCAGGAGCGCGCCCGGAGTGCATGGTGGGCGCTAGGAGCACGCCCGCAGGAGGCGTGAGTGGGCACAAGAGCGCGCCCGCAGAGAGAACACGGTGCGGGGCAGCACCGTGGAGGGAGAAGTTCAACTGGCCGTCTCTAGGAGCGGCTGGGTGATAAACCGCGGCAAAACCTCTCGGTGATTCGATGTGGGACACGCAAATTTCACCGGGAGCGCATCCTGGCCGCACGATTGATCGCGCGCCAGATCTCGGCCGCTCATCTAATCGTGCCATTCACGATCTGATCCAGGCCGTCCGAGATTATCTGATCGCCTGATCCGACGGCTTCCCTTCCATCCTCAACCTCAAGCCAGGCCGCTTCCACCCGCGAGCTCCGTTCGAACCAGAGGCCTCCCGATGACAAAATTCGAGCTCCCGGCCACCTTTGAAGGAGCTGAAGGTTCCATTGTGCTCATCTGTCCATGAGGAATCCATTCATGCATAAAAATACACATGCATGCAACGGGAGAAGAAATTTTCACGAGGCCGAAGCAAACCGAAGGTGCGAGGCCACGTGGAGTTTATGCTTTGCATGAATCGGGATAAAGAGAGGCCATGCACACGTTCCGCGATGCATGCATGAGAAGGAGCGAAAAATAAATGACCCCGCATTGAACAGAGAATTGAAAACAAGATTTGAAGGAAATCTTGAAATCCCGAAACTTTTGGGAGTTCAAGTTTTATCTCCGTGGATGAACCGAGGCTCTCCTCGCCTATAAAAAGAGAGCCTGAGTACTCAGAGTGGTTTGTTGAATCTTTGTTGAAGATCTGAAGTCCCGCGAAGCCTCGGTGCTTAGCGAAGAACAGCCTGCGCGCACCACTTGCGCGGCAGTGAATCCCGGATCCATCCCTTGGCTATGTGTGTTCCTTTTGCGCACCTCTTGCGCGAAAGAAGAGAAAGGGAGAGTCCCCTGTGCACCTTCCTTGCGCGACAGGAAAACTCGTGGCCGCATTCTTGCGCGCCCGTGGTTTCATCCCTCTCTGCCCACGGACTTGCGTGGCAGGAGGTGATTGTGTGGCTGCTTGTGCCCTTGCTCTTGCACGCCCACAGCGGTGTTGCACCCTGCACACTTGCACGGGGGTTGAGAAGAGGAGGAGGCCCTTGCACCTCACACCCTGTGTGCTTGCTACACCAAGACCCTACGCGGCAGTAGGTTTCATACCTTGTGTGTGTGTGCTAAAGCGGAGAAGAAGACCCGAGGCTTTGCCTCTCTTGTGTGCATAGTAAATAAGGAAGGCCACCACATCTCTTGTGTGTGTGCAACAAGTGAAGAGGCCGTATCCAATTAGGTGTGCAAGAAGAAGTGGAGGCCGAGACCACACCTTGTGTGTGTGCCAAGTGAGGAAGACCCTACGGGTTGGTTGTGCAAACTTGAAGATGAAAAGAGAAAAACAAAGTGTGTGTACAAAGTGGAAGAATACATCTTGGTCGTGTGTGTGAAAGAAGAGGAGGAGGCCAATTCAAGTGAAGACCACACATTTTGTGTGTGTGCAAAGTGAAGGAAGAAGGCCAAAGACTTACCTTAGTGGTGTGTGTGCAATAGAACAAAAGGCCGAATCTTAGTGTGTGAAAAGTTGATGTACACACTTTGGAGAAGAATACTTCCACACTAAAGTAGAACACACATTAAAGTGTGTAAAAAATAATAATAAAGTGTGTGAAGAATTGGGAAGGTGTGTGCTTAAAGATAATACACCCTTTGAGGGTTTATTGCACCAAGAGAAGAAAGAGGGAAGTGCATGCATGCATGCATGCTCATGCACACGTGAAGAAAGATAAATTAGTGGTGTGAATCTGAGGAGTCCAGGAACAACAGTTCTTGAAGATTTGAGAACTCATGCTATCAGTGCATGAAGATGAAGAGTTTCCATGCACTCAGTGCATGATGTTGAAGTGAAGTGAGACTGGACCAGACTGAAGCTAGAGATATCAGTTGTCTGAGTTTTCAGTAATTGAGAAGAGCCTGATCAACAGAAGTGATCAGAAGTGCTGAGCAAGACCAATAGACCTTTTCAGAGGCTGTTGAAGATTCTTGAAGAGAGAGGCCAGGTCATCCTTAGAAGAAGGAGATAAAGCCTGAGCAAGACGAGAAGACCTATTCATCACAAGTGAGCAGAGGTACAGAGCAAGGCCAGCAGCCTTTATCCTAGGCTGCTGAGGATACTTGAAGAACTTAAAGTGAAGAAGAGCTACTCGTGTGACTCGAGGAGCCAGGAGAAGCCCCCTGTGAGATTCCGGGTGGAAGAAGTCTTCAGTGGGATTCTGGAGCAGGCCAGTGGGACTCTGGTAACACTGTGGGACGCAGTATAAAGACCCTCCTGTGGGACTCAGGAGGGATACAGTGGGATGCTGTATCGACCATTGTAATACTAACAGATTATAATGGGAGAAACCATGTTGGGGTGTATAACCAATATGGCAAGGACGTAGGCCTTTGGTGTCGAACCTTGTAAATCCTTGTGTCCAGTGCCTTTACATTTACTGCATCATTCGAGGAAAGGTGAGAGATACAAGAAGAGTGGATCGAGGCTTTAACCATCCATAGAGGTCTAATTGATAAGGAATCAATTAGTAAAAAGTTTTAAGGGATCACTGATTCACCCCCTCCCCCTCTCAGTGATTCACACTGATCTGGGCACTTCAAATAGTGATGTTAAAATATTTATAAAAAAGGTTTTATTGAAGAGTTCTATATATTAGTGAAGACATCAAATAAAATGAATCTTTTTTAAATTAATATTATTATTTATACTATGAAATATATTCACCCATAAAAATTAACATATATGTGTATTTGGGGTTTAAATGAATCATATGTTTGGTTCATAATAAGACCATATTTTTAGTCATTGATATAATATTTATGATATATTTTATGTTTTACACATTTTCAACATCCTCAAAGAATGTTTTAATATTGATTTTAGTTAGATAGGTTCAAATGAAATATATAATATCATGAAAGATTGAATCCATTCCCAGGTAGGCCAGAACAAAATTTCATAGTGTAATTTGGAAAAAATGGATTGATAAAAAGTATAATAAAACAACCATGTATTTTAGACATAAATGGAAGAACAAACAGTTTTCAATTAGGTGGAAAACATATAGTGTACCTAGATGTGAAATCATATTTTGATAAAAGTGGAATTGATTATTTAATATGATATGATGACAGATTTATGTAATCTATATGTATTATGGATATAGAGAATTATCATAGACATACCCACTTATGCTGAAGAGAATTTATGAGAGTTGGATGAATAAAAATTAACATATTTTGTGATCCAAAGATTTGAAGAATATTAAAAATTTCATAACAAATATAAATATAAAAAATTTCATATTTTTATTTAGCACATCATACAATATAAAACACCATCATTTTTTAGTGGACAAGGATATCAAGGAATCTTTAGAAATTTATAAAAAATTTCATTTTTAGGGAAAACCATGACTTGGTTCATTTAAATGATTCATTTTCTCAAAACAAAATAACTTCAATATTTTTTGGCTGTTTTAGATTTTGATTTTATTTTTTTAGATATACTATTGACCAAGTGAAACCATTCCATAGCGTAGGAAACTATTCCATAGTTTGTAAATATATATATTAACATAATGTTTCAATTAGGATGATAAATAAATATTTTCCAATAACTGTTTAGTGTATTATAATTTTCAAAGGAATTTATTTTTAGATAAAATTTCATGAACACTTCCTCCATGTATCAAAGGAAGTTTTTGAGTTTGAAGAATGATTATTCCTTCATTATTTCTCTAATTACATTTTATTATTACAATATAATTTATCTTTATAAAATGAAATACATGAGGCACATGCAATGATTATAAAGAGATATCGTTATTTAAGGTTCAATAATATCTTTTATTAAATATTGATTATATGTAGATAACAATACAATATCATAATAGATATAACATAATCCAGTGGTTACTAAGGACTAAACACTCATAAATAATTTCTAAACCATGTGAAAATAGTGTATTAACATTATATTATACTTTTTTTATTAATTTTCCATTATTTTGTAATTCATGTTAATGATGTTTCATACCAATTGATAATGAGAAGAAAATAGGTTTGTGATAAAAAATGATCACTAATTCAAACCTATATCTCTATGCTCCTCAATATATCTTGGGATATAAACAACTAAAAGTTGAGGTTATAATTTAGGTGTAACCCATATATATAATGGATACACCATTACTAAATATAAATAAAAATGGTTTTAATATTTGGTAAATTATAAAAATCCAAAATAAAACGAAAAAAATACTCAAGGATAATAAATTTTATATTTTGAAAGAAATTATTGTCTATTCAAGAACATAAATATTATAATTATTCAAATATTCTACTGTTGATGTGTTTTCAAATAATCCTAAAATATGGTTGAAAAGAATCATAAATACCCAGGTAATCAAAATTATGTAAATATCTTAAATAAAAAAACCTTACTTCATCCTTGTTATTTTAGTGACTTCACATTATGAAGAAATAAATAATAAAAAATAAGTTCATCCAAAAACTATTTTTATCATATGAATTATAAAAATTTTTGGAAATCATTTTATAGACAAGAAATTTATTGGATATATTTCTAAACAATTCGTAAATATTAGTTGAATTAATTTTCAAAACAAAAAATGTAATTGAGCTTTATTTATGTATTCAACATTTAAATAAATTATAGATAGATTTATAATTATTTAATATATCAATATATGATTTTTTTACTTTATAAATAAAGATATTTTATGCAGTGAAGGATATTTATATATCCTTCATCAGTTTCCCTATCCATTTTATCACTATAAGTGATATACTCAAATCACATGGATTGATATAGTACTTATTATATATTTTGATAATGGATTCAGTATACTTGTATAAATTAATATACCTCTTACACTAAAATTTAATAAACATTATATAAATATTAATAAAATGTTGCAATATATGGATCCACTTTTGAAAGCATATATAATTCCCTTTTTAAAAAGCTCCAAAATCATTTGGATAAGCTACTGTATAAACATGATTATTTTTGGACAAAACTCTTATACCATTAATAAATCATAATTTTATAAATCTTTTATGTGTGAGGATATCTTCATTTTTTGAAAATTATTATTATTTAAAAACTCATAAATATATTGAAAAAATTTATGTGTTATAAAAGCCTCCATTATACTGAAGATATAAACGGATTTGACATGATGTCCATAAAAAACATATTTCTCTATAAAACATTCCACCATATGTATCTATCTACGAAAACGATATTATTATAAATATTTTTTCCCATACATTGATTAAAAAATATATATAAGAAACATGTCAATATAAAATATTAAAAATCACACAATATCAATTTTCTATGTAAATGTGGACTTTGATAGATGAGGACAATTGATTTCATTAATATAGAAAATTAGTATATAATATGTAATTTAATATGCATGGGCATAATATTATTAAAAATAACTCAATTGAGTTTTTAAATATAATACCTATCATATTGGTTGAAAAATCTCATCTTGGTTATGAAAAACCCAATATATGATCATCATCCTACTAGATTATCCCTTAATTAACTTAGCCTTATGACTTGAATAAAACGGTAAAGAATATTCATTTTCAAATTTAAGGTTATTTTTTAACCATATATAACATGGACTAAAATGAAACAGGACCATAATGTATACAGATGAAGTTTTGGATATCATTCCATGTGTTATACCTGAGTAATTCAATTGAAACCACAATCCCCATTTATGTATCTTGAATTAACATTATATATTGATATGATACACTTCACATTATAACTATAATATAATATAATAATGTTTTTATATTATAAAAAATAGTTATTAGAGAAAAATCATTGGTTTTAACTGGGTGAGTCAAATTTTATTCGACTATGATGTAAAAAATCAAGCATACATGAGTGAATGAAAAAAAATAAAAATGACATTAAATATAACAACACGATACATTTTATATTATAAATCATTCATCATATGAAAAATATCACAATAAACAAAAATTATAAACCATAAATATAATCATATTATATCATTATATTTATATACTCTTAATGAACCTCATATTCATATGTTTTAGTTGTCTTTCATGACATGTTACATCAACATTTAGTACATACACCAAAATATAAGTCCTACTACATTATTGTTCAAACTATATAGAAAATAAAACAATCATACCTCATCACAAACCCTTTAATGGTGTGGTATCTTTCAAATAATATGTTTCTATAATGGTTATATTAGTAACATTAATCATTATATATAAAATTTTAACTAATTATCAAAAAATATTTCATTATAAAATCAATTTTTTACATAAATATATTCATGTCAAATAATAAATATGAAATATTAAATGTATCTTATTTGAACCATAAAAATAAAATAATTTTATGGGATAAATAATCATTTGAAAAAAATCAATATAATTCATTATAAAAATATTACATTACCAACATAACCTAAATTATTATCAAGAGTTTAGGATTAATGAGTGAATTTGTCTTATTTTAAACAATTATATTATATGTAAAAAATTTCTTATTTTTACATGGACTTGACTTAGTAATATTATACCCCTAATGGTATCATTGAAAATATATTTATTTAATATATTTAACCAAGACAATGTCATTAAGAGTCCCAATGATACTAACATATTTTTAGCCTAATAATGTCTAATAAAACTATCATGTTCATATAATATATAGTTTTTCATATATCTCCCTAGAGAGTTATAAGATTATGAAAATAAGATAAAATATATAAAATATAAAATATTTTAATACATTAATATATAAATTCTAATAATATTTCAAATTTTATTTTATTAAAATCCTAACACTTTTATCATTATATCGCTTTTTATATTAAGTTATTGTATATGAGATCATGAACCATATAATTGAAACTAAATTTATTTCATCCATTAAAAATGATTTTTTCATTAAAAATTAAAAGTATTTTATATTTTAAAATGAAATTTAATGAAATAATGAAACATAACTCAATGATCCATAGTGACCAAAATCCACCACGAATTATGTGATATATTCTTTTCCCTAAAGAAGAAACTATTTCTTGAATCACTAGTAAAATTCATATAGGTTAATTTTTCTATTACTCATTGTTTCTATGAAATATTTAATTTTTTTTAATATGAATTAAAAATGGAAATGGATGCACAAAAAAAACAAAAAAGTGAAACCCAAAGAATTCCCCATGGCCAAATCAAATATTCCAATAAACCCAAAATAGTAACACTAAAATATACCCCTTTTATTTAAAATATGTTATAGGTTTATGGTTATTTTAGAATAAACCAACATGGTGAAAAAATATACTACTACTAACAACAAGTTTGGAATAAAACAATTCTAAATTGGATTTTAGTATATGGAGTCCATAAGAGTTAGTATATAACTTGTAAACTAATGTTCTATCACACCCTAAATCTACAATGTAATCTACTCCATTCCATGACTATTTGTGCTCATGCATACCTATTGTCAAAGTTGGAACTCCATACTTCACTAAAGTACATGTTCTTTTATATAGGTACTCAAGAATCACTATACTTGAACAACCTATTTATAAGATCAATCTGTCTTATTACATCATATTTGTAACTGTCTAATTATTCATTATAAACCCATAGTGTTAGACACAATCTTGATCATCAGAAGTGTCTTGAGAATATTCCCAAATACAATATTATACAACCAAGAGGAATAGATTCTTTTACAACACCATTTACCAAAACATATCTCCCAAAAAAACACCTGCAACACAAAAATATGTATCGGATTTGTAAATGATCAAAAAAATTTATGTGGTCATACTATGTCAAAATAATCTCTGGAAAATATTTTAAATCTATTATAAAACCATCAGAATACAAAATAATACCATACACCATGATTAGTATAGAAAGGCATCTAAAAAAATTAGGAAGATGTTTTAAGTTGTGGATTATGTTCAATTTAAAGGGATTTTATAGAGTTTGTTTATTTTTCGTAGCTTCATTTTAAAAGTTATATGCATGTCATTATATATATTGTTAATATAAAGGGATCATTTATATTGAATAAAATATTTTTGTCTTTCTTTCTGGACCTATTTTCAAGTAATAAAAATAATATGTCTTCATAAGTGATATAAAATAAACGAATATCTAATGGTTTCCAAAAACATCAATGGGTGAAGTCTACTCACAAGCCATTAAGAATGTATAAGAATATAAAAAACTCCCCACATTATTGTTAAAATTAAAATAACTAAATTGATATGTTTATTTTTGGGAATGTATTATATAATGTGTTAAAACAAAATTAATATAATAAAAAATAAATCAATTTACTTGGGAATAAACCTTATCGTAGAACAAAATCCAAATTAGGAAACCATATTTATTTATAATAAATGGGATATTAAAAAATAAGTACCATTTTTATTTCTCAATTTCATGAAAATGAAAAAGGATAATATTCATTGAAATTCATTGTAAATGTGTTTCTTTTTCCATTACACTTGATAATGATTTCATAAAAACTAAAAAAATAAAATATTTTTATTTTACATTAACAAATCCATGAAACACCCTTGAGAAATATGTTTAGCATGGATATTTTAAAAACACATACATTGATGTTATAAGGGACAAACCCATATGAACCATAAAATCCCATTTAAACAATCCATCTTTGAAATTTTTAAATTTTTTAGTCTAATGTTTGTTTTACTAGAAAATTTAGTATTTAATCACCACAACATTAAAGGGAGAGTCAACTTATTTCAATCCATGTGGGATTTTCTATACCCATATTTCATAGAAAATAAAAATATCCTATATAAAGAATTAATAATTTTGAGCATAGTCTTGGGAGGGTTTATGATACATCTGTAATAGGAAAAAATAACACAGTATAATTCATCACGTAAATGTACCTCTTCACAAAAATCAATTGTTTATAAAATCATGAGACAATATAAAATGTCAATTTTTATAATAATTCTCTTCTATTAGTAGTAGATAAATTATTTATAGAAATAGGGACACTGTGATATCCATTTTCTCTATGATGATTTCAAAATCACCTAAGAACTAGCCTTAAAAAATTAATTACTTTTATTTAATTTTTTGGTGAGACCCAATCCCCCAATAATTTCATTAAAATCCATTACCATGTTCTTCCACATGATTCAATGTAGCTACATATAGAGGAGGGATAAAATAGAGTTGACTAATTTTTGACAATTTAATTTATTTTCTTTTACCGCGACCCTTATTGGTTGAATGCATCCCACACTCACATCACATTTTTTGGTTTCTTTTCTATAATATAATTAATAACACACATGTATGCAAAATATTATTTATGAAGTTCTCTACTAAATTTTAAGACAAACCTTTGAGTGTGGTGGTTGTTAGAACATAAAAATGAATGAACTTTTTGTGACCATATTAATCAAAGCTCTATTTTATTCCGTGGAATGTATTATCTTGGAACCGACCTGGTTACACAACCCACCACCAAATATTATTATAATTCACCATGTTAATTTGTTTACAAGTAATATAACTAACCAATTCTTGCTTCCAATAATGAAATTTTTCTAGATCCACCTTATGTGTGATCAAAATGAAATCATGTGATGCTAATATATTGAATTTAATGATCACCTTAGATAGTTACTACAATATGGAATGGAATACTTTATTATTCAATTATCAATAATCAGAAATGTTTTGTCACATATACAATAGTATACATTTCTATTTATTTTACATATATCAACATCAACACGTTGAATATTTATAATTGTAAAAGTGATAGGATGTTCATATTCTTATTCTTGTGTACCCTCAACTCCTATCATAATATCTAGAATAATATAAATGCTTTCCCCACTCACTCACTCTCCCAATATAATATTCATATTTTTTTCTTTAAACACCAAGGATATTCAATTAAAACAATATTAATGGACTCGCTAAATATTTTCCATTATTAATCAATGATAAAAATTGGAAATAGTAGTGTCATTGTAATTAATTGAAGAAAAAATCACATCTTTTTAACTCATCCTCTTCAATATAATCATATTATAATAATGGGAAAATATTTTCCATATTTTGAATATTAAATATTCATAATATTAGACCTTATTATTTTTTTATTCAGACCTCCATTATTATCTATCACTAATTATTATTTAAATATGTCAAATAATATCCTATGAAATACTTTTCCCTTCAATCAATTCAATCTCTACATATAAATATCACAAAATATCTCACTAAAATCCTTAAAAATATATTAATGATATCACATATAATATGATTATCTAATTACCAACCAAAATATTATATTTAATTATTCAATATACTTGGTATTCTTTACAAAATCCAGAAAAACCAGATCCAATATAATACATTTCTAAGAATAAATCACAGAATACATTACATTCTAATGATTTAATCAAGGAGAAAAATTATCATTTTTCATATCTAAAAAATAATGAACCATAAAATACATCTAATAAAAAGAATCATGATAATTAATTAATTAAATTAAATTAAAATAATCAATATAATATTGGATTCAAATTCATCAATGGAACTCAATTTTACAGTAATTATATCAATAAAAAGTTATTTCATTGATACTAGATCATTGGGCTATTCATATTATACACTTATGTTTTCACTTACATGAATGTGATAGTCCATAATTTATGACACAACATAATTTTATTCATATATTTATGAATTCAAACATAGTTTACTCTTATATGGAGTTGTTATTATACCTAAATAACATCAAATATCTTCATGTTAATATATTATAGCTCCAATATATTGTAAAATGATTTTTTGTTAGTATAATATATAAGTTTAATATTATAAGTTAATCATTAGTTACATATATTTATATTTAACTTTTAATACATAAAATATATTTTTAATTTATTCTTACATATCTCTTGTTTTTTTAGAGATACCCTAACAGAACACATGTTTATTCTTATGTAGATTGACTTCCATGACATCACTCTTATATAAGACAATATATTTTTATTTTGTGACAAAATATGAATCTTTTAATTTGCATATTTATTATTTAGACATTGAAATTACCTTCTGAATATTCATAAGAACTATAAATCATTTACAAATTCCTTAAATAATTCATTAAATTCATATTAATTTAAAAAAATATTAAAAATTATTATAAACATTCCAGCATGAATAAACTCAAATGAATATTATTCCAACGAATTCAAATTAATTATTAACCTATTAAAAATCATATAAAATTAAAAAACGCCACATTATGAATAGGTGAATTAATTATAAATAGTAGATTACATGCATTGTATTCACAATTTTGTAAAATCTTTACTGGATTCCATGAATCTTTATAGAGTGATTTTGATTATTCAATTAAACTAATCTATACAACTCATCATCTTCTCTTCAGCGTACAAAAACCAGATATAGAAATTCTATATTTGAAATATTTTATGTTAGTAACTTGTAAGTCCAACCATATTTTAAGTTGAAAAGTCTTGAAAACCACTATTACTTATTAAATTTCAAAGAAACTCAATCATTTTAATTTAAAAAATTGAAATAATGACAAAAAATAATGTTTCTACTTTATATATTTTTCTCCATTAGAATGATAGGTTCAACTTCAAGGTACTTTAAAACAACAAGATTCCTATTCGGCTTCCATATTTTACCAATATTCACATGTCAATATATATTGAATCTGTTTTTAGGTAAATTAATGTTCATTAATTCAACACATATGATTGGGTGATATACCTTTATTCCAAGTTTCTCTTATAAGGACATTCTAACATAAATTCCATCTAAAAACACAACACTTCATGAGTGGGTTCAACAATATCCTTAATACTTTTAATCATAACTCATGAAAATGATCTTGAATATGTTGTAAACCATTACCCCTATTCATAACTAATACAAAAGTTGATTGAAAATTATTATTTATAAATTAAAAAACTCTTATTTTGTATCACCAAAACATGGTGTAGAAAATAACCAAATTATTCATCATGCTGACACTTATGACTCAAAAATATGTGTTTCTCAAAACTATCCTCACTTTAATTTCACTGAGAAATCTAATTTATCCCACCCTAAAACCAAAACTAATTCATTTAAAATAGTTATAGTTGAATTATATAAACATATATCTTCAATTAAATCATCAAGGAATTTCATTAAAATTCATCATTTATATAAAATAATATATCTGAGAATTTTTCACATACATTATCAATTTATCACCCCATAGAAATAAAATTCTAACAACTTCATCATCATGTATCATCTCTTAATCTAATAAACATCTAGATACTAGTTACTAAGAACAAATTAATATGGATAATTAAAAATATTTAAAAAATCCAAAAAATGAATATTATAAATCTCCCCTTCATATATAACTTTAATTACCAAAATAACACACAAACTCTATATATGAATAATATGGCTCTATAAAAACCAAAAGATGTTAGGAAAACACTAATATTTTCTTTTCAACCAAGATTCCTTTCGTTTATTATCACTAATAAAGGGAGAGATCATAATGCTTTATCCATTACTTCATAAAATAATAGACTATATAGAATGAAAACTTCCATCCTCATATATATCTCTTTAATTGTGTGTAATTTCATTATTTTCATTATAAATTGATGAAAATTAATTTCTTAGTTCTAGATTTATTTTTTATAATAAATCTTATTAAGATGGTAGTATAAATAAATATTATTTTGAAACATTTCCATTTTGGTTGCACAGATCATTAAACATTAGATAAATATTTGTGTCACCATCTTCTAGAAAACTCTAATAAAATTTGAAAACTTCTTCATGATATATTTCATAGTTTCCAATAATAATTTAAATCAATTATGATACTCTCATATTTTTTTATTTAGAATTATGCAATAAATTATTGAGAATTTATTTAGTAACATCTTTAATAATCCCAAAAAATGAGCAAAGCGATATTAATAATATATACATGTCAATATTTACATGAATAAACATAAAAGACCACCTAGAGGATGATCATATAAGTTCATATGAAAAAATACCATAAAGAACTACAGATCAATGAGAATGAACCTCTTGGTCCATCTATCATCTATCCCTTGCAATCACGATGCATCCATGTCCGCTATGGTCTAACCTTATAGTCTGACCCCCCTTATCAGATCTCAAATCCATAATGTTTGTACGCATCCCAAGGGGCTCGTGTTTAGTGTTATTATGAAATTAGTAGTCCACTACTAATGTGTTCCTATATTACATCAATATTTTTATCTGAGTATTAAAAACACAAATAAATATTAATTAATCAGATATAATATATAACCCGCCTCAATTTATATCAACAGCCATAATTGATATTTTACCTACTTTGACCATCATCGGGGTATTACAATACACCCACTATATATAATACCCGAAGAAACCTAAAATCCCTAAAACATTCCATTCCATAAATTAATTCATTCCAAACATTCCGATATAAAATTTTTGTCATGTGAACTCCATGTCCCATCAGTATGTCTATAATCATTTCAAAAGTGCATTGGAATTCTATTAAAGTTATCATGATAAGATCAATATCCTAACTTCCAATGGCATGAAAATATCTTTCCATCCGAAATCATATACCATATACATCAATGAAATAAAAAATATCATCCCATATATGACTGTCATGCATACCATCAATCATTTATTCTTATGGTGACCACCTCCTCCAGAAATGGTAGTCAACACCAACCCCTATACAATTATATCTATAGAGGCATCCACCCACATCAATTGGTAAAAACCAACTCAATGGGCCCTGATCATGTGTGAAAAAGATACCAATTATGGTTTCATATGAGAAAAATTATCATTAATTAAACAACACACTTAAGTGAAAACTCCATTGATCCTCTTTCAAAACATTCTATCCTCATCGATCAAATGTGGCGTGGTTCATCGCCATCATCCTCAACCCGATGGACAACATGACCTCAATTCTAGTGACCATAATCACCTCATGTTTCATAGGTGTAACCCATCACATTCTCGAAAAAATAACATATATATGGGATTAATATTTAATAAACTGACAATCAGGATATCTTTATAATCCTAGATGAAACCATATTTTATACATTCCCTTCCATCCATGGCTCAATATACTATTACATGAGATAACACATTGGAATCTCATAGGAATAATAGAAAATAAAAAAAATCAATAAGTGGTCATTCCCAAACCAAACCACTCATTCTTATTTATTATGAATTATATTACTCATTAACAATATATGAGAAATATAGGAACCACATACCATATACTGACATGTGTTCACTCATCGACAAACAACCTCTAATTCGAATCAAAAATGGTAGAAGAAATAAAATTAGATAGAAACCGTAGAAATTGGGAATATGATATCTAATAGAAATATCATTACCAATGATAAAATTAAATATGAATAGATGTATTAATACTAGAATCATAACCTCTAGCAATTCAATGCAATTAACGAGCTAGAATCATAGCCCAAAAATAAGATATATAAAGAAACCTAGAAGAGTGACAGAGGGACCACCACGAATGGAGGATCGATGAAAAAATGGGAGATGGAAATTGCCTCAAAGGGTTATAATAATGGTGTGTTTGAATTTTAATTACCCACTTTATAATGGGGTTCATTGTTAAATAACACGTTTTTTCTTACCATACATCAACCATGGACAGCCACTATCCAAAGGGACACCCCCTTCAATGGATTGGTGTAATATTTTACAAACCTTGTATAGCTTGTCTGATCACCAAAAGAATCTACTATAAGTCTTTTTCACAGTCATGTTTCCATTGGTGGATGTTTTCTCAAACTATTTGAAACCCCTTATAGAGAATCATAGTTGAGTGGATCAATTTTCACTAACCATGCGCTAACAATGAACCTCCCCTTTTATATCAAAAAACTAGGTTCTCAAGTCCCAATACTCCAATAAATCTCTATGATACCCAATTCACATCATAATAATTAAACCCAATTCAATAACCATACATTTACACATTTGAAATATGGGGATTAAATTCTGATGATTAAACTAAGACTTTTCTTCTCGACCAACCAAAAGATTGTATTCGTTGGGAATATCGTGACCATTCAAAAACCTAGGATGTAAAAACTACCCCAAATTATAGTAAGTCATCTTTCAGCAATCTGTTATCATGTTGTAATGATTCCTAACAACACCATATCATATACAACACCATATTCTACCCAAATCACATAGTCATGACTGATTCCTATTGTGGATCGTTGCCTTAGGAAATACCCACCCAGTAGATTCTTGACCAAAATCAAATATTTTCCTAGTCTGAAAATACTAAACCTTTGACTCACACTTCCAAAATTAATATAACAACATTTCTAAATCTCAGCAGATGCTCATCTCATACCTATGTCATATTGGATGCTCATAAATTCATGCATCACAATTGGTGACCAAGGGTTCTGACATCACACATGATGCTCAAAATATAATGAAATATATAAAAATGGGAAGAAATCTTTTATTTATACCAATTCATCATATTAAATTCCCACACTATACCCAATTCCAAAATAATAAGTAGATCTTAGAAAATTCAACCATCATAAAAGCACCTCGTGATCCAAAGATAGCCATTCAAAAAACAAAAAAAAATATGCATAGGATAACGATGTACCTATAAACATCACCATATCCCTGAACTACGGTAAAAATATTATATCAAAAAAATAGGGATAAATACTAACTAAATTATTTTTTTACTCCCTGTAGAGTTTTACTAGATACCATCCATTGAACCCTCCTCTCTCTCTATTGGGTTTGTCTCTCCCAAGGATGACATATATTGTAACACCCCGAGATTTTGTGAAAAATATTCGTTTTAATGTCTTGTGTTGTACACTACACCAACATTAGCTTGTGATATACGCAACACCGTATTTTCTTGTAGTATATGCAACACTATTCTTGGCTCGCGTTACACACAATTCCAAGTTCATTTTGTAGAAACTATACTACGCAACATTATAGATTTTGTTTAATGTATAAATGAAGTAAGTTTTTATTATGTTATACACAACACCAAACAGAGCTTTCACTACACGCAGCCCTGACTTGGCTTGCATTACACTCAATAAAGTCCTTTCTCGAGTTCGTGTGTAGTACGCAATACCGATTTTCACTAAATGAGATATTATTATAATATTATTATGAACTAGCCGTTATGAATAGTAATACCCACTTTTTGAAATTTTATAAATTTTATCTTTCAAAATGGAATTCATTTTTGGATTCGGAATATCGAAATTATCATAGGGAGAAATTTCATTACATTTCAGATAACTTTAATATTCTGATGAATAGTGAAAATTAATAAATATTAATTAAAACCAATTTTTTTAACTGAAATTATTAATAGTGATAAATTATTAATTTGAGTGGGTTTAAAATATATTTATAATATATTTTTACCATTTAATACAATGTTGGTCATTGGATGTAATTTCACATTTAAACCATACATAAACAAGTGTCAATCTTTGAATAGTTATTATCTCTTAAAAATGCGCTATTTGTTTTGAAGACGAGAATTAATTTTTAAATTAATTATTGCAACCGATATGTTTTGAATTTGGTAAAATAGACATCATTTTTGGATTCATAATAACAAATATAGCTTAGGACTAATTTTTTCTATTTTTCTAGAAACATTCATTTTTTGATGAATAGTGAAACCACTAAGTGGTAGTTAAAAAATGAATTTTTCATAAAACATAATTTTACCACTTCTGTGAGTGGAATTTTGAAAATCCGAGAGACACCGTTAATATCAAGGACTAAAATGTGGTTCAATGAGGTGAAAATATTTTTTGGTGAATAGTAACTTTTTACTTTTAATTACCACAGTTAAAAGTAAATTGGATAATTAAGGGTAACAATGATATTATTATTATCCTAACACATGTCCCAATTCTATTGAATTATTGTAATTCGACCAAAAAAACCTTAGGAATAAAATATGACCGTTTATGCCCACTTGGATTAGATTAGGACATTTATTATTAATTTATTTAAAGAAGGGTTAAAATAGTTAAAATCAAAGTTTAATTAGTAATGAATTTTTAATATAGGGTTATACATAAGATAAATTCCACTATAAATATTAATTAGAAAGCAAAAACGATTTCCTACATAATAGAAGTTTATTTATAATTTTAAACATTAAATAATTCGATTTATTTATGACACAAAGATGATGCGGTAATTATCTTAATAATGAAATATTGACATAATTGATGTTATAAATACCCAAATAAATGTAATTTAACACTTTTTATGAATTAAACTAATTTTATAGGTTAATATGACATGTTAGTGTTGATTTAGTTTATTGTGTTAGAACTAATCATTCCGTTATGATTTTCTCAAAAATCAATTACCAAATAGTGTCAAAATTGATTTAAAATATTTTTTAAAAGAAATATTATATTATTAATTGTTATTATATTCCTAAAAATATAGGTTTTGTCCAAATGACTTAGAAAAGGTTATATTTATTAATAATAAACATATTGGGGTTCTTTAGGATTGTTATATTAAGTGTATTAACCTTATAGTTTAAGATAACAAGAAGACATAGTAAAAGATAAATTATCTAACTTAAAGTTAAATCTAAATGATAAGGTTAAAATATAAATATAAACTGGTCTAAATTCTATTTTATTAGAGTATTACAACCCATCCCCACATTATCTTAGAAATAACTCAATTTGGAGATATTAAAAACCAAATATGACTTTATAATAAAATAATACTTTTAGTTATTCCAAAGGTGCCCCTCTCCTCCCTTATAAAAGGGAACCTCCTCCCTCTCTTTCTCACACCACATCGAGCCTTCAAGCTCGTCCAACCCCTGAAATATTTTCTTCTCCACTTCCGTAGATACATCCTAGAGGTCATGGTATTCTTCAAAGACCAATTTTAGTGCCCTAAGACAAGGTCTCAAAGAGGCGCTTTAAAGAAGAGGTAATGTCCGTTACCGATTCATTCAAAATTATTTCATCTTCCACATCTTCTTCTTTAGTTGTTTCATTATGAAGTAATAACATCAGTATCAATTATATACTGATATGTTATTATAAGTATGAAACAACCATATTTCACCATCTATCCATCCTACGGAAAACGAAATCACCACGCGTGTGTACGTACGGAATACCGTCTCCACGTCGTGGTGTAATCTATTTTCCACCACCACCTTACTTGAATGGGTATAATGGTGAATGTAATGAATATATCTGATTATGGTAAAGTGATATTGAATCTGTAATATTATACATACACTTTAATATAATTCCACGATCATGGGAATAATATCATCGCTTGTGCGTACGTACGGACTACCGTCTCCATGAACGCGATGAGATTCATTTTCCATGATTAACAATTCAAGAATGATTAAAAAGTATATATAATGAATAATAATGAAATATATGACATAATAATACTACTGGATTTATGTATATATATATATATATGTATGTCATCTATTTAATTTCATTCAATTCAATAAGGAAACGAAAACAGCGTTCATGCGTACGTATGACCTACCGTCTCCATGAACGATGTATTTCCATTTTTTTTATAGATCTATAATATATATGTATATGATGAATATATATTATATATAAATCATTTTTTACACTCTGTAATTATATAAGACAGGATATAAGTAATAATATCATGAACGACAAGTCAAAACTCATACGATAAATGAAATGATTTTACCCAAAACGCTACTTTAACATTGAATTTATGTAAGAATGGGTAATATAAAATCATAAGTGAAACCTATATAATATCATAACAATGAATATGATTATGTAATAATTCAATGACATTATTTAAATCATTATACAGGTGGTTCGGATCCATACAAAGCATATCGGACCTAAGGTGAGGGATACCCTTTTCAATCTCGTTCTTATCAGAGATTGTTTATTCGTAAGTATTTACTGGGGATATTGTTATCATCCAAGTACATGTTTTCTAAAAGTCTTTTCAGGTATGTTTAAATTCCATTTTACCCATTTTTTACTTTTACTACATGGTATGTATGGAATCATTCTTTTAAGAGGTACTTTTTGACTTTTCAGGGAAAAGTACGAGAAATGTTATTTTTAACATATAAGGAATGAAAGGATTTTTATTGTTTTATAAAGCCATATTTTCATGATGATTACTCCAAAATATTTCTTGACTATTTTCATCAAAATCCTTTTCCATTAAAATGTAATGACATTTTTTGAAAAGAAAATGATTTTGAAGAACAATGGATATATTCCTCAAGAATTTGTTTCAAGTGTTTTATCAAAACCATTTCCCATCTAAGATGACATTATATTCATATATGTATGTTTCATGTATAATGCCTATATGATTTACATGGTTTCACTTTTCTTATTATTAAATGATATCCATTTCTTTTATATAGATTATGTGATGATGGGATGATATTCATTAAAATCATTTTATTTATTGGGTTATTATGAATGATGTATGTTTATTTTGTGGAACATGTAAGAATGATTTCATTATGAGATGTGTGGGACCTATATCTCCCTCCAATTAATTGGGTAAAGAGCCATATCTCATGAGATAGAAATGGATGGAATGGTAAGTTAATCTGGTTCACTGTTATAGGACTGGAACGAGGAGTGAACTCGATTCAGAAAGGGACTTTGTCTACTAAGATGGTCTTGGCAGTAATGCCTTGGCTACTATCGAAATCATTACACGTGATTAATGGATAAAAAAATTACATGTTTTATTCCCATGATATTTTATAATGATATATGTTCTATTATGATCTATGCCTTATGTACTTCCATGTTTTATATCGTTGCTCAATATTTTGATGTTTAAACATTATGGTCATTTTTTTATGTTCAAATGTATATGGTATGTTTTATTTAATCATGGTTACCCTTACTGAGAATTTGAGCTCACTCTTTTTAGGTTATATTTTCCCCTAGGATTAAAAGAATGGTTTTAGGTAAGGAAACAAAAAGAGGAAGAGATTTATGGGAGATGTTGATGATCTTTCACCACGATTAAAAGATTACGTTCCAAGTTTCCAAAGACTCTAATATATTATGGTCCTTATGTGTATTTTTTTATTATGTATTAAGTATTCTGCAAAAGTATTGTAATATCCATGTACATAAATCTTCGAGTCTCTACAGTTGGTATCAGAGGAAAGGTTTAGTTAACCTTTGGAAACTAGGATGCGAAAACATTAGTGAGATCCCTAGAGATATTTCTAAGGTATGTCAAGAGATGTCCCTAAGGATAAGTATACATATAGGTTATAGTCCTAGATTTTCACTAACGATCATAGAATTAGACCTAAGATGTTAGATATTGAAGGTACTCCCCCTTTATTATGTTGTTTTCCCTAGGATGGTATTTTCCTCTCACACTATTATTTTTTGGGTTTTAGATGATGGCTGGAACCTGAAGGAACCGTGTTGATCAATATAATGGAAAATGGAATGATTGTCCTCTTGACCAAACCAATGTCATAGGAGATGGAGTGGACAATCTTATTTCTCTACTTACCCAAGATATGAATCATTCTGGATTTTATAATGAGCAGAGAAAGGAGCAACATTTAGTTGAATCATTAATGAAGAAGCGTCCACCTTCATTCAACGGGTCTTCTGATCCCTTAGTAGCTGAACAATGGATCAGTACTACTGAAAAGATATTTTTAGTTTTACAGTGTTCTGATCATGATAAATTCAACTTAGTAGTATATCGTTTCGAAGGTGATGCTGATCAATGGTGGAATCTTATTAGGAATACGAGGCAAAGAGATGAAATTGAGTCCATGGAATGGGACGAGTTCAAGAACTTTTTTTTCAATAAGTACTTCCCTCGTATTCTTCAAAAAATGATGGAAAAGGAAATTATTGAGCTTAAGTAGAAGGATAATGAATCTGTTGGTATATACGAAGCGAATTTTACAAGACATTCAAGTATGCATATGGCTTTATCATCCATCCTGAAAGTAAAGTTGATCGATTTTTTAGTGGATTAAAACCAAGTCTTCGAAGGGAATTGGCTATAAGAGACTTCAGTAGCTATGAATAAATTGTCTGTTGTGCTCTCAATGTAGAACTGGATGTTGGTTTATCATATCCATCTCATGGTTTTGACAAGAAACGAAATATGGAGTTCAAGGAGAAATCTAATAACAATGGTGAAAAGAAGATGAATGTTTCTTTATGCTCAAAGTGTGGAAAGAAGCATGGTGGAGATTGCCTAAAAGGTACTAGAAAATGATTTAAGTGTGTAAAAGAAGGTCATCGAGTAGTTTATTTTGAAGTAATGGGAAAGAGGTATCTAATGATGTGAATAAAGAAAAGAATATAGAGAACTCTCCACCAACACTTCAATGCTTCATGTGCAAGGAAATGGGGAAAAATGCTTGTAAATTCCCTAATCCACGGGTTAATGATGATCAGTGTGAGAAACCTCTTAAGGAAAAGGATAAAAAAAGTCTCATGGGATCACTATTTGTGATGTTGAGAATGAAAATGATGATGTGTAAGGATTAAGTGTTTATGTAATGGGAATTCAAAATAGTATCAAGGAATCTCTTTTATGGTATTGTGGAATTTTGGAATATCTATGTATTGGTTTTCAATAATTATATGGTACTGGTAACCATGAAAAGGTGATTGAAATATTTTTAGAATGCAGATGAAATGAGGATAATAAAGGGATAAAGAGAAAATAATATTATAGTAATCTTGAGCTCTTGACTGATACACGGACTAAGTGATATTATGGTTTGAGTATATAGAATTTTTGGGATTTTTGTGTGTGGAAAGTATTAAAATTAAAAAACATTAATGTTTTCACTAAGGTTTAATGGGTATTCATTCTTTAAGAGAATACATGATTACGGTATTCACATGTTTGTAATTTTACCAATAAGATATATCTTATGATGTATGTGGGATAAATGATGGCATTCACGTGATTGTTATGTGACATTTCACGTAATCATTTTCTTTATAATATGAGTTTGACTAAAGTATTTTAGATAAGCCTAATGATTGGAATGGATTATGTTGGACATAACTTAGTTTGATATTATTCATGAGATGTTATAGTATTGTAGTTTTAGAAAATGGACAACCTGTAGGACAGGCGACAACCCATTGCGTTGGACAAGGCTGTGGGAATCGAACCCACAACTGAAGTGCGACTGGCCTTTATCACATACCAATGGCATACAGGAAGTCACTGGTTAGTAGAAACTAGTTTTATTTTATTAAGCAGCATAATAGATGAAGTATATGTTCATTTTTGGAATCATATATGACTAACCGCACCATAGATGGACTAATGTATATTTAATAACATTTGCTAACATTTTGTTTGAAAGAATTTGAATGACCCATCATTCTATCACATGATTTGTTAACACTTCATGAAGAACAAATTCAACTTCATTTATTTAAGAGATGAAGTGGAAATTTTTCAAAGCACAAACAATAGTGAGATTGTACAAAAATCAAGCATGTATTTATTCTAATTCAAAATTTTCAACTTTAGGGAAATGATATTGAAAACCAAAAATGGTTTCCTAGTGCTCTTATATCCGATTATCAGATGGTACCTTAGATCATCAAATTTTTATGGCTTTGTGATTGATGGATTTTTCATAGCCATTTTCTCTACCACTCTCCATCAGAACATGATGGTTAGATTTCTCCTCCATATACATATTTTCACCAATGTTCTCCTATGTGGAAACCCAGTGATGAGTTATTTGGGTATCTGTTATGTTTCTAACATTCCTTTTTTAAATGAAGTTTTAGTATTCCTTTTTACGAAGTGGGTTTCTATGAAAGAAACTCTCATGTTATAAACCATTTATAACGCCGATGAATTTCTAGGGTGAAATTCATTTTAAGGGGAGTAGAATGTAACACCCCAAGATTTTACGAAAAATAATCTTTTTAATGTCTTGTGTTGTACGCTACACCAAAATTACCTTGTGATATACGCAACACCATATTTTCTTGCAGTATATGCAACACTATTCTTGGCTCGCGTTACACACAATTTCATGTTCGTTTTGTAGAAACTATTATACAAAACATTATAGATTTTGTTTAATTTATAAATGAAATAAGTTTTTATTATGTTATACGCAACACCGAAAAGAGCTTTCACTACACGCATCCCTGACTTGGCTTGCATTACACGCAGTAAAGTCCTTCCTCAGTAGCGTGTGTAGTACACAATACTGAGTTTCCATAAACGAGATATTATTATAATATTATTATGAACTAGCTATTATGAATAGTAATACCCTCTTTTTGAAATTTTATAAATTTTATCTTTCAAAATGGACTTCATTTTTGGATTCGGAATATCGAAATTAGCATAGGGTGAAATTTTGTTACTTTTCGGATAAATTTCATATTCTGATGAATAGTGAAAATTTCTAAATGTTAATTAAAAAAAACTTTTTTAATAGAAATAATTAATAGTGATAAATTTTTAATTTTAGTGGTTTTAAAGTATATTTTGAATAAATTTTACCATTTAATACAATGTTGTTCATTGGATGTAATTTCACATTTAAACCAGACATAAACAAGTGTCAATATTTTCACAGTTATTATCTCTTAAAAACACGCAATTTGTTTTGACGACGAGAATTAATTTTCAAATTAATTAATGAAACTGATATATTTTGAATTTGGTAAAATAGACATCATTTTTGAATTCATAATATCAAATATATCTTAGGCCTAATTTTTGGTATTTTTCTGGAAACATTCATTTTTTGATGAATAGTGAAACCACTAAGTGGTCGTTAAAAAACTGAATTTTTCATAAAACATAATTTTACCACTTCTGTGAGTGGAATTTCTAAAATCCGAGAGACACAGTTAATATCAAGGACTAAAATGTGGTTCAATGAGATGAAAATATTTTTTGGTGAATAGTAACTTTTTACTATTATTTACCACGGTTAAAAGTAAATAAGACAATTAAAGGTAAATATGATATTATTATTACCCTAAAACATGTCCTAATTCTATTGGATAAGTGTAATTCGACCTAAAAAAACCTTAGGAATAAAATATGACCATTTAGGCCCACATGGATTAGATTAGGACATTTAATATTAATTTATTTAAAGAAGGGTTAAAACAGTTAAAATCAATGTTTAATATGTAAATAGTTTTTAATATAGGGTTATACATAAGATATATTCGACTATAAATATTCATTATAAATCTCAAAAGCTTTCCTACATAAAGGTATTTTATATATAATTTTTAGACATTAAATTATTTAATTTATTTTTGACACAAAGATGATGCAGCAATTATCTTATTAATGAAATATTGACATAATTGATATTATAAATACCAAAAGAAATGTAATTTGATACTTTTTATGAATTACACTAATTTTATAGGTTAATATGGCATGTTAGTATTTATTTAGTTAACTTTTTTAATACTAACAATTCTGTTATGATTTTCAAAAAAATCAATTACCACATAGTGTCAAAGTTGTCATAAAATAGTTTTTACAACAAATATTATATTATTAATTGTTATTTTATTCTTATAAATCAATATTTCGGCCAAATGAAATAGATAAGGTTATATATGTTAATATTAAACAGCTTGGGGTTCTTTTTTCTTGTTATAGTAAGTTTATGAACCTTATAGTGTAAGAAAACAAGAAGACACGGTAAAAGTTAAATTATCTAACTTAAAGTTAAATCTAAATGATAAGGTTCAAATAGAAACCTAAACTTTTATAAATTATATTGAATTAGATGATTTCGACCCATCCCCACCATAGCTTTGAAATAACTCAATTTGGAGCTATTAAAAACCGAATATGACTTTATAATAAAATAATACTTTTAGTTATTCCAAAGGTGCCCCTCTCCTCCCTTATAAAAGGGCACCTCCTCCCTCTCTTCCTCATACCACTTTGAGCCTTCACGCTCGGAAAAACCTTGCCATGTTCTCTTCTCCACTTCCCTAGAAACTTCCTAGAGGTCCTGGTCTTCTTCAATGACCAATTTTAGTGCCTTAAGAGGAGGTCTCAAAGCGGCGCTTCAAAGAATAGGTAATGTCTGTTACCGATTAATTCAGATTTATTTCTTCTTCCACTTCTTATTTATTAGTTTTTTCATTATGAGGTAATAAAATCAGTATAACTCATATACTAATATGTTATTATAAGTAAGAAACAAACATATTTCACCATCTATCCATTGTACGGAAAATGAAATCACCGCGTGTGCGTACGTACGAAATATCGTCTCCACGCCGTGGTGTAATCTATTTTCCACCACCACCTTACATGGATGGGTATAATGGTGAAATTAATGAATATATATGATTATTATAAAGTGATATTTATTCTGAAATATTATACATACACTTTAATACAATTCCACAATCATGGGAATGATATCATCGCTAATGTGTACGTACGGACTACCGTCTCCATGAACACGATGAGATACATTTTCCATGATTAACCATTCATGAATGATTATAAAGTATATATAATGAAAAATAATGAAATATATGAAATAATAATACTACTGGATTTATATATATATATATGTATTTCATCTATTTAATTTCATTCAATTCAATAAGGAAACGAAAACAGCGTTCATGCGTACGTACGGCCTACCGTCTCCATGAACGGTGTATTTCCTTTATTTTTATAGATATATAATATATATGTATATGATGAATATATATTATATATAAATCATGTTTTACACTCTGGAATTATGTAAATCAGGATATAAGTAATAATATCATGAACGACAAGTCTAAACACATACGATAAATGAAATGATTTTACCCAAAACGCTTCTTTGACATGGAATTTACAACAGAACGGGTAATATAAAGTCATAAGTGAAACATATATGATATCATAACAATAAATATGATTATGTACTAATTCAATGAAAATATTTAAATCATTATACAGGAGGTTCGGATACATGCAAAGCATATCAGACCTAAGGTAAGGGATACCCTTTTCAATCTCGTTCTTATCCGAGAGCGTTTATTCATAAGTATTAACTGGGGCTATTGTTATCATCCAAGTCCATGTTTTTTAAAAGTGTTATAATGTATGTTTAAAGTCCATTTTACCCATTTTTGACTTTTACTACATGGTATGTATGGAATCTTTCTTTTACGAGGTACTTTTTGACATTTCTGGCAAAATTACGAGAAGAATGTTTTTTTAACTTATACGGCATGAAAGTATTTTTACGGTTTTATAAAGCCTTATTTTCATGAAGATTCCTCCAAAATATTTCTTTACTATTTTCATCAAAATCCCTTTCCTTTAAAATTTCATGATATTTTGTGAAAATAAAATGATTTTGAAGAACAAAGGATATATTCCTCAAGAATTTATTTCAATTGTTTTATCAAAACAATTTTCCAGCTAACAAGAAATTATTTTCATATGTGTATGTTTCAAGTATAATGTCTCTATGATTTACATGGTTTCACCTTTCTTGTTATGAAATGATGTCTATTTATTTTATATGGATTATGTGATGATGGGATGATGTTTATGAAACCCATTTTATTAATTGGGTTATTATGAATGATGTATGATTATTTTGTAGCACAAGTAAGAATGATTTCATTATGAGATGGGTGAGACCTATACTCCCTCCAATGCATTGGGTAAAGATTTCTATCTCATGAGATAGACATGGCTGGAATGGTAAGATAATATGGTTTAGTGTTACAGGACTGGAACGAGGAGTGAACTCGATTCAAAAAGGGACTTTTTCCACTATGATGGTCTTGGAAGCAATGCCTTGGCTACTATGGAAATCATTACATGTGCTTAATGGATTCCACAATTACATGTTTTATTCCCATGCTATTTTATAATTATTATTGTTCCATTATTATCTATGCCTTATATACATTAATGTTTTATGTCGTTGCTCAAGATTTTGATGTTTAAACATTATGGTCATGTTTTTAAGTTCAAATGTATATGGTATGTTTTATTTTATCCACACATACCCTTACTGAGCATTTGAGCTCAGCCTTTTTATGTTTTATTTTCCCCCAAGATTAAAATAAAGGTTTTAGGTAAGGAAACAAAAAGTTGAACATCATTATGGGAGATTTTGATGATCTTTCACCACGATTAGAAGATTACATTCCATGTTTCCAAAGACACTAAACTATTAAGGTCCTTGTGTGTCTGTTTTTGTTATGTATTAAGTATTCCGAAAAAGTAATGTAATATCCATGTACGTCATGCTTTGGGTCATTACATATGTACTCAATATTTTCCCATGTACATTATCTTGGAAATTCTACTAGTTCTACTTTAGATCCATAAGACTAATCAGATTCCTAACTCCCATCTATATGAGTGTTCTTCAAACTAGCCCACTATAGATATCCCATCATCCAATATGCTTGGAACACCATTAGAGGCCTCTCACACTGGTTCCTAACATGTCCTGGCTACAAAACTAGAATAACACCATCAGGGATCCACTATTTAGTGGCCTTCCCAAGTCCCTCACCTAAATTCCATAGTAGGACTCCTCACAACCATACTTCTAACTTCCCCAAGAAACACTTTTATCTCAACTAACATTGTTTCCAATCAAAAATGAGTATATATAGTCTAGTTCCCCTAGGATATCAACACAGGATTCACTACCTCCAAAATGATGGAAGACTTGATAATATTCACTTTCACCCTAATGGAAAGTAAATATCTGTCCTCAAGACATGTCACCCATGAGAAGTCATCCCCAACCAAAGAGGTCATAAAACAAGAAAAATATGTGAACTAGTTATCATAATCCATGACTAATGTGTCTCCCTACTACAAGATAATATACTCATGATCTTTAACGTCCCTTAAAGTAAAATGGAATATGTTCTTGAATAACCAAGTCACAAATGAGTTCCATTCCAATCCCTCATTCTGAACATCATGTACCTCTATATCCCCCCTAATTATTTTCTGACCCTCTAAATATTTATGTTGATATATTAACACTCCACCGTGGGGGTGTCCTGATCTCATTAAAAATTATCTTCATATATTATAACCAACACTCTACTTATTACGGTCCAAAATCAACCTAAAATAAAGTATATTGTTGTTACTTGAACTCCCATGTCGAATAATCCTTGGATAGTTCATCTCTCTATTCTCATCATTCAATACATAAAAAGAAACATAGTAAGAACACCCTAATCTAATCAACTATCCATGGCCGAAACTCTGCTTCCTATTGTAGAATCCCCTCTTACATTAGAGCCTCTATCTTTGAATCATGATCATACAAACCCTTAGGGGCCTCATACTATGCATACCCAAGAGGAATCACATATCTTTACTCATCATGCTTCATCAATGACTGTCTATGTTGAATCACTCTAAAAACAAAATTCGGAGATCAATATCAATAATAAAATTATATATATCACAAATAGGGAATGTTGTAACTAGAATCACATCTCACTAACCTTACAATTTCCTACCAAATCCATATTGTATACCAACTTTCCACTTGTACCAATACCTACCAATATAAAATTCAAGAATCACATATTTAGTATACCATAAAACACTACAGTAGGATGGATCAGTAAAATTCCACCAAGTTGTTTTGTAGAAAAAATAACATTTGTCTTGTTTATAACCATTAAATATCTCAGAATATTCACTTATTTATGCCAACCATATCTTATTGAAGATCAGATATTCCATGGACATATAAAGTCTTATACGAATATCATAAAACCCACAATTCCTAGAAGTATATTTAGAATTCCACCAAGAAGCTACGTGTGAAAGAGATGTTTAGCATGTTACTAATAGTTTAAATAACCGAACCCCTTTTACCAGATTCCAATCCACAAATATTAATCATAATAACAAATATATGTCATTTTAACATAGTTTCTATCAATATTCCTGAATTATCCACTATTTTAATACAATTATAAGGCTCCAAACCTCATAAAAACATCACATCCATGACTACCACTCGAGGTGAAAAATGAGTCAATGTTAATATTGTACTTTAATAACAACATATATCACTATAATAAATTTGGATAATCATCCATGCATAGAGATGTAGAAACCCAAAGATTATCTCTTTACTCAGATATGATAATATTATAGTCTCTTGAATACCATACCGAAAGAGAAACACAATATAAAAATATATGTTACTACCTGTATAACCCTAACCTAAGATACCCATATACATTGACCAGGGTAGAGGACAGTAGTTCTTAGGCGCACATCCCCATATATAAAATTAATCTGACTAGAAGCAAGGGACAATTAGGTGATAGTGGGGAGACTATAACCTCTAGTGATAATAATAATTATGATTAAAGTTTAACCATGTTTTGGATTCTCTAAAAAACAATAGAAGCATTTAATTAACAGTTGAAATAAACGAGCTGAAAATAAAACTAGCCAAAGAAAATATATAATGTATACATGTCATGCCTAACATACAAAAATAGTTAAGATCTCGCATAGGCTGATCATATAAGTACATTCTCAAAACCCCATTATGAATTCCAACTTGATGGAAAGGAACACCATGATCTATCTGCAATCCATTCCGTGTACTTACGATGCTTATCTACTAACAATGTTTAATTCTATGGATCTGATCGCTTAACTGATATCAAATTCATAATGTCTACACACATCCTAGATTACCCATGTATGGTGTGATTATGAACTTAGCAGGCCACTACCAATACATTCCTACATTATATCCTTGTATATATATACCAGTATATGAAAAATGTATATAAATGGATATGAAAATATCTTCACTCTTGATTAATAGGTAAAAGGGAGATTTTTCTTACTTTTTCCACCACTATGGTGTATTGATATATCAACTATCTATCTTACCAATATAACCATTGGTTCCTTAACCATTTCCAGATGGCACAACACCCTATTCCAAACATTCCCATATATGAAAAATTCATGTGATATTGGAATACCATCATAACATTCATAAGGGTATCACATTTCCCATAAACTTTTATTTTATATATCATCCTTAGATTCCCATCCTGACATCCCAAGACATGATGATATTCATGCATCCATAGTCATGGGCCATCAGTCTCAACATTAAAATTGTTCCTAGACCCTTTTATGATGTTATCACATATAATTCACTGTGAATATATATTGTGGGAACCTCCTCCTTACCTTTTGATCAAACCCATCCCTTAGTCTACAATGAATAGTGAGGCCTCCGCCCATATAAAGTGGTAAAACCCACCACATTAAGTCCTCATACTATGTTTACACAAACACAATGGTGTTTTCAACTACCAACGATGAGTGGAAATTCATCAAATTAAATTGGAAACGACTACGAAGAATCTTCATCTCCATAGAAAAACATCATTTCCTGACCTCAAAATGGGTCATTACCTTTTTCCATAACTTAAAAATCAAATTACCACATTTCTATTGATTAAAAACACCAAAGTTCTTATAGGCTAATCCCATCATGTTTCCTTGGAACCCACATATCCATGGGATAAATATTAAATTCATTAACAACCACCACTTACTGTCAAGACAATGAAAAATGCTATTTGGCTTGAATACAAATCTTCTATCATTATTCAATCCATTAGAGTCAGTCTATGAATAGATTATGAAAGATAAATTCAATATAAATTATTAGCTTAACTTGTATTATCTATCTTCTATTTATTATAGCTTCACTCATGATTATAGAGAGGATAACTCTCTTGAAGATGGAATTTCCAATTGGTGTGATGACAAAAATTTGGTGACATGGACTAATCAGATTTATGATGATCTTTTTCAACTTCTTCTGAGGGATAAGTGTATGTTGTCTCCCTTTAGACTATTGTAATCTGGATTATTGTTTTCTAATAATTTGTATTTGTCTTTTTATAATCATCATATCTTCATTAAAAAACGAAAATTTTGATTTTTTTACATTTAATTATACATATGGCTCAATATACCATAATATACATGAGACAACCCATCGACATCACATAGGTATAATATAAAATAAAAGAAATGAATAAAAGTTAACTTCCAGACCACCCCATTCATGCCTATTTAGTATGTATTCCATAAAACATTAATAAATTAGGATAAATCTATGATCCACCTACCTTACACCCATATATATTCACTCATTAATGAATAACATGTAATTTGATCCAAAGTAGAAGACACCATAGAATCAGACAAACTCCCTAGAAATATAAAATATGAGATTAGATAGAAATGACATTCCAAACAATAAAAGAAAAAAAATAATAGAAGAAAGAAAAATATTATACTCAACGACAGTTATCCAACATAATGAACAATGCTTGAATTATAGCCCAAAATAATGGAGTTTCAATGAATCCTAGAATATGATGTGGAGGGACATCAATATCTGGAGGTGTTTTGCAAAATTTCTTCCGGATTTATCAAAACTCTTTTATCATTTAAAATTTACATATAAATGACTATTATGATAATATTATATTGGTTTTTAATTCCTTTGTTTTTTTCAAGCATGTCCTAAAAAATATGGATTTTTATATGTTCGAATGAATATTCATCTATAATGAACATGAGTGTACAATTTATTTTTTTAAATTCACAAAAAGATCATATTGAAATAAATAGTAACTAAATTGAGGTTTTAGGCATCCAAATGATTTCAAAATGATTTCAAATGCAGTTGTTTTTTATTTATGGAATTTTAAAAATATTTAAGGTTTCTTTTTAACTAAAAAGTATTTTTTATTGATATAATTTAATTTCATTAAAAAATTTATATCTTTATATACATGTTTAAATATGTTTATGTTATTTTGATATTGTTTAAATTATGTTTAAATCTTACTAATACATCTTGGTAATGTAAAATTATTTATTATTATCCTATAAGATATAAAATTTATTTTTCATCAAACCCTAATATTAATGTGTTTTTAAATCCAATGTTTAAATTTTTTTCAAATGATTGACTAAAACGAAAGGCATATTAATGAAATCACATTAAAAGTATTCTTATGTTTGGATACACCCTAGGTGTGAGACCCATATCAACATTTAGAATTATCATTCATTTATATTTGTGGACTATATTGACAATTGTTCAATTTTTATGTGCATAAAAATGCGGTAGTTATTAAATGGTGTAGGGAGGTGAGATGATGGGTAACTATTATGATACACTATCAAGTTCTATGTTATTAATATGTTGTCAATTTAAGTTAAAATTTTCCATATCATCAATTATCTAGTTTCATGGGTAACCAATGTATCTAGGTGGTAAATAAATAGATATTTTCTATAATAGTTATAATTCCACTATAATTTCGATCCTATATTGCATGATGTGACTCTCCATATTAGGAATGCCAACTGATGGGGATAATTGTTTTATATTGGAGGTTCTTTTTTTAGGAATGCATCATTAGACTCACTAGTGGTTCCACTAAAGATTATCCAAGTTTGTCAAACTAGAACCAGAATATTTTACCATGATATATATTAATTGAATTTAATTTCCATATTGACATCCCTTGAATATATATATATATATGAATTATCATTAAAAATTTATATATTGGGATAATGTTATGGTATCATGACCTATTCATTTGTTGAAATTATTTACTATATATTATTTGATTTCCATTATGAGTTTCATTATATACATACAGATTCATATAGTTGTTTATTTTATATGGAGGGGTTTTATATCATTCTAATCCATGTTAAATTTTTTTCTTATTTTCTTTAACTTTTTATACTTTATTTATTTATTTCAATGTTCTTAGATGAAATATCATTTTTTTAAAGATGGTAATGAGAATAATATTAACTCAACTCTATATATTTTTCATGAAATAATGATTTTTTGTAATTCATTTATAAAATGCTTTTCAACTGGGATATCATAATATAGTTATCATTCATCCAATGTATGGTTCTTGATTTATAGAAGGTGGTATGGATTGGGTGGAATTTATTTAAAATTTCATAATTAAAAAAAAAACTATTTTCTTAAATCTTATTTCAAACAATAATTTGTATAAGGGATTATAATATATATTTCGTGAAACCGTTCTATAGTGGAAACCTATGGGTCTTATATATATCATACCCTACACACACATCCTGTTTTGTATATAATTTTTATGACTTCTACAGAGATTTAGGTTATGCTACAATGTAGATGGAATGAATTTATTTAAATTCAGATTAGTATGTATGAATTTGGAGGTGACCCATTGTCACATGATGGTGGTTCTATAGTGGTGTGAGTCTATAGTTTGTCTTTTGATATTTATTTATTGGAAATTTAATCAATACTTTTCCTTTTGTTTCCCTATTAATAGTTATGTATTATAAATCTATGATATAGTGTGGAAAATAAGATTATTTATTCATGATGGGTTGTGAATCATTACATGTATGTGTACATTTGAACTTTTTTTAATTATATAACTATTTTTCATAGAATTCAAAAGTACAATTTCACTTTAATAGATTATTTTTATGAATTCATTACTTATTTATTTTGGTTTGGATGTTGAAACTATTCTTATGTGGTAATCTGAGTTACCCTTGGAAGTTGTCACCAACCCATGGTGAATGAGAATATGATTCATCATATTTCATATGATTCCCTAGGTGGGATGGCAGGTTTACTAATGTTGGTTTGTAAAAAAATGATTCATAAACCTTTTGTTACATAGGGGATTATTATATACAAGAAATAGTATCATTAAAAATCCAAATGGAAGTCACAAGTAGGTGAATTATAATAACATTTCATGAGTAATCATGAGTTAATAGAGGTAGTTTAGAGGAATGTATAGAAATTTAATTTCATTTTTGGTTGTTTTTAGGTATATTTTGATCTTATTTGATAGTATTTTTATCTATATTGATGTTATATGAGTTATTTTGATGTTTTACTATTTTTATGGTGTAAATGATGAGGAATTATATGTTCATGATTATAAAACATAGAGTGGGAAAAAACATTTGACAAAATTTGAATGCTTATGAAAATATTATGGAGATTATTTTGAAGTTGATGAATAATCAACGTAATCCCTTGACCAAATTGGGCACTATACTACATCCCTTTATTTTATTTTATTCTATTGGATCAAAATTTTGTTATAATATGATAGATACATATTTTGTAATTAATAAAATGGAATTATACAATATCTTGTTGTGATTTGATTAAAATATATTTCATATTCTATGTTTTAGTGTTTAGTTTCATGTTACAAAGGCTATAATTTATGTATAAATTGGATTCTAATTAAATTCAGTGGGTTTTATAACAATGTATCATTGTTATTTTCATTATAATTTCAATCGGTGAGATTTATGGTTTTTTAATATTTATATATTATTAATACTAAAATAATCTTTATTTCAAGGTGTCATATGATTTATTTCAATTCTTCATTTGGCTAGTTTTATGTTAGATTAAATTTTAAAATTATTTCATACTTCATCAAATGAGTATTTTTGAGTATAATAAAATATAAACATTGTCAAAAAAATTATTTAATTTTTTTTATGAATTGAAATGATTTATCATACACAGAATGTAAATTTATTGGTTTTAATATATGATATTTATTTAAATTATTTTTTAATGTAGAATTTTTTTTAGATTTTATATAGTACCTTATTGGAGTTTTCTTTTTGTATAATTTAATTTTTTACAAATGAGGTTGATTTACTTGATTTTTACTTGATGTCAATATGTGATTGATGAAGTGATAAAGAGGGATTTCAGGAAAATATCCTCAAATATTATTTTAATATTATTGATATATACCTAATGTATATTACATGATAGTGATGTATTATTGGATTTCATAGTGATATTTATTGATTTAAATAAGTGGAAACGGTTATAGAATAATGATTTTTGTAATTTATAATTTAATTGTGAAAAAAGTACTTAATATATTATTCTGGAGTTAACTATTTGGTATAAGAACATGAAGTTGATTAAAAGATATTTATAATTTTATAAATTCATTTTTTGGATGTATAAAAAACCAAAAAGAAATAGATAACTAAGGACCCTACTCAAAATACTCATGTGGGACCTAAGGGGTCTACCACAAGGGAAGATGGTCTAGTCGGCGGACCATAATGGCTGGAGAATGCACAGTTACCATAAGGAGTGAATTGTGAATTTTAATAATAATTTAAGGTGCCTGGAACCCATAGGGTGTCCATTATAGGAAAGTTGGAAAGTGGGTTTGGCCTACCCTATGTAGATGTGTGATAGTGTGTTTGGGTGTCGTTCTTGGTTAGATATCAATTTTGGAAATATGAGATGATTCTTATTAAGGAGTTTCCATCCAATCATATTTCTGATGTGGGACATCGATGTGGGTTACTATTCAAACAATATTAAAATAATATGTTTATATTAGTTTCATACGGTGTGATCCACCAGGTCAATTTGATCAATTTTAGCATGTTGTCTTCATCTTTTTTCACTAAGGGTTCGACATGAATCAGTTTTTTAGAAAATGAAAACCACCAAAGATGAAAAAAATGACTGATACATGTTCAATATATTAAACAACCATGAATATATCATTTTAAATTAATGATATTTATCAAATGAAAGAAAATATATATCATGTGATTAATATTGGCATATCAAGAAATCCAACTACATCACATGAAGTCATAGAATATTTTGTAGAGGTATATATGCTTGAATACCTCATTATAGATAACCTAATTCATTTGAAAGAAATGTACCTTGAGATTTCATATAATCAAAAAATGTGATTATGTGATCATATATCTAATAAATGTTTTTGGCCATAAGGTTGATAAATTGAGGTAGTGGTAAAATAAATTAGAGTTAGTGAAACACATGGATGACCATGATTTTAGCCACAAATTAGGGGGGGTTTCAATAATTACCTTGAGTCTCATCATTTAAATGTATGGAAAAACATATCCTGAGAGAGGTGATAACCTGATAAATAGTGGACCTCCATATACATGATATTTCTTGGATAAGAAATTCATGATAGTCCTTAACATAAAACCCCCATGACATACTGGTATTATAAAGAAGAAGATAATGCCCATGTTAATTTATATAATTCATAGTTTTACATGAACTATTCAGGTGATTACCTTCTATGATGTAGGTTCATGAAAATAATATTTAACGAACTATACTAATTGTTCATGATCACATGTATGTGAAGTGGATTTATATAACTATCTTAGTTATGTGAGATAATGGAATAAAGAAACATTATGTATTCTGTTATGTGATATTGGATTGTAATAACATGTATTCATGATATTAAATGGAAATATATATATTTTTTCACGAGTCATGTCAGGAGTATAGGAAACAAGATTAGGAAAACAATATGCATGAATGATGTGTTTTTCATGCATAAGAAATCTGGAAATCATAAAAATTGGGATAATTGGTTTTTTTTTCACAAAACATTGTGAATAATAATATAATGGATTTATTTTCATGTATTAATTTTTTTATAAATGAGGCCAGTAATTCATCAGAATAAGGATGAATAATTTTCAATGAGTTGTTTCACTAAGGAAACATGTAAATATCAATTGAATATATAAATTTTAGTTAGTCCAGCACATTGTAAAGGTAATTTTATAAGTGTATAGGAGCTTGTATGAACCAAAAAAAATCATAAAAGGGGATCATCATAAATTAGTGTTGAATATAAAAGGATGTGAAGAAGATCGATATATGGTGGAACAAGCCATTTGATGAAGAAATATTTATATAGGGGTTAATAATTTGTTGGAATATTTTGATTTAGGGGTTTAACCAATCATTGGAGAAGAAGGTATAGTTGGTCGGTCAAACCAATCATTTCAGAATAAAATAAATTTATTGGTTTTTAATAAATCCTTTTTATGATTTATTGGATCTAGGGGTATATCCATCTTGTAATTGATGGATGGGGGGTCTAATCATATACTATTGTGATAATCTTCTACTGTTGTGTACAATAAATATTAGGAGGTCTAACAAACATAGAAAAGTGTATTTATTTTTAGCCAATAAAGTAAATAGTTCTGTTTCATTTTTTATTTATTATGTTTTCCTTCATGGTGAGTTTTAGAATCAAATATAAGGAATAAATACTTTAATCAGTCATGGATTCTAAATTATGAGAGCATGAATTTGTAAAAATTGTGTACCATTGATTCACCTCTCTAACTATGGTACCTAACAGTTCCTTGGTCACATTAATTGGTTTAAGAGGAAGGTCCCCTCTAAATATACAATAACATTGTTATAAATAAATAATAATAATTTAGTGATTAAAAATGGATTACCTATATTTAATGGAAAGAAATGTAACAAATAAAGGAAAATAATGCTTTGTATCCTTGTATATCTTATCTTGGAATTGATAAATATAGAAATAATATACTTGGAAATTATTGATGTGGATGTTTCTATGAATCAAGATGACTAGAGAAATCTCAAATCTGATGGTAGGACACCAAATTAAATCTGGATGGAATTTATTAGAAATGTTGGGCGCTAAAGTGATGTGTATTCAATCTACCAAGGATATTTGGGATACAATAAGAATATATTTCAAATATAATCATAAATTCCAATAATATACATTTCTAATGTAATGACCCAATGATTTTCAATTGAAATTCCCTTATTATAATAATTTCATAAAATCACATGAAAACACAACATAATGAGATACTAAGTGCTAAGTGACCTCTAAACATAATTTTCTCACTTATATGTTTTGAATTTTGAAAATTTGATATAAACGATCGTGTTCAAGATGTTTTTTGGAGTCTAATGAAACAAAAATAATTTTTGGTGAATAGTAACCTACACTTATGAATAGTAATATACCATTATGAATAGTAATATGACCCTTATGAATAGTAAGTCATCCAATATAATAATAACATTACCCATGAATAATTATATACAATTTAGACATCTTTGAAAGTGATAATTTGACTTTAGTAAATATTTTGGTATTTTGTAAGTCATAAATAATTAATTATAATTAATTAATTACTTAATGTATAATTTATTTTCCTAAAATTTGTTCATTAATTATATAATCAATGTCTCATAGTTTTTAGATAATTTTATAAGACCCTACATAATTTTTGAAAGCACTATAAAATCAGTTTTAATTTTAAAAACTGTTATTTAAGTAAATTATGATTTTAATTAAATTTTATAGTAATTCGATGTTAGAAAATATTTTTGAAAAATGGACTTCATTTTTGGACTCTACACATTGATAAATGGTGGGGTCACATTTTTGGTCTTTTTCTAAAATACTTGAATTTTTGTGAATAGTAGAATACATTAATTTACCGTATAAATACATTGTAATTAAAACCAACTATTACTGACATCACAAGTGATATAAGCACCTAAATCTGGAACTCACATGCCTTATTTTCTATTCTTGGTCATGGATGACTCACTATTAATTGTCATAGAGGAAATTGATACACTAATGATTTTTATATTAAGAAAACCCATCTCCCCTCCACTATAAAAAACACCCTTCACAGCCTCATTTCCTCACACCTCTCAAGATAAAAGACTTCTCTAGACTCTACGAAAACCACTTTCCTAGTCCCTCTCCCACATTTAAGAGCTTCTAGTCGCATCAATAGACAATGCCTAGCTTCTTTAAGGAGGATCTCAAGAAGAAGATTTAAGAGGTAATTTCTCTCCCTATTATCCTTTGTTTTCCTTTCAAGTTCATGTTCCTTTATTGATCTCTCCCCACCTATCATCATCTAAATTGTATTGTAACTCCATTATTATACATATACCGTAATTTTATGATTCTAATGGTATGTTATATCATCCAACCCCCTTTTCCCCCTTCCTTTTATTTTATTAAAGAGAACACTGTTCGTTAGGTGTTAATTTTTCACCTTCAAGAACAACATGATTTCTTCTTCCATATGTACCTACATATGTTTTAATGAAACGATTTTCATATTTGAACCATAAAATTTTATATTTATTATCTTCTATTTGATGTTCTGTAACTAACTTGTGACCATAGATCTAGTGATAAAATAAAAAAAGTTTGTTATGATCGAAAAATTACTCTAATTAACCCAAAGAATCATCATTTAATTATTATCTAATGATTAATCCACATGGATCTAATATAATTCATTATAAGATCATCCAAACTCTTGTAATATCATTAATAACATGTAAATCACTTCTGCATTTTAACCGATGTTCTACCCAAACATCAATTTAAGAATACAAGTAAACCACTCAAGAAAACCATATAAACAACCGTTCCCAAATAATGTTTTTAAACTCTATAACTCATTCAAAGGAACATAAAATCACTTAATTAAACCATAATAATTTACACAAGGTCTTGGATTTCAAATTAAAGATTATAAGGTCATTTTACAGGACATTAATGAGAGGGAACCATTCAGATACAGTGTAATGGGAAATTCTCGAACCCAACTTTCATCTTTCGGGTTCTCCCTCTTTCAATCTTTTTATATATGGTTACTCCTTAAAAATATTTGTTCCATCAATGACTTTACATTTCGGTGATAAACATGTTTTCACTTGTATTTATGAAAAACCAAATGTTTTCCAAAATAACTCTTCTTTCAAGAATAGATCTTTTACCTCTCATTCAAGATTGTCGGTTCTTGTAACATGTATGTTATTCCCTCATTCTTTTGGGAACCCAATATTTATGAATGTGTACTTATGAGATGAAACTGATCCATTTTCATGGGTTCATTATGTTCATTTATGTTATATTTTCATTTTTTCATGCATGATAAATGATAATTTTATGATGTGATGAGTGCACCCGTAACTATATAGCGCGGTATGAATGTTTAAATGTGACGGGTGCGCCCGGAATTATACAGCGCTCCAATGCATTGGTTAAAGTGATGAGTCTAATTAGTAAATGTGAAATGATATGTGAAAAATATTCAATCTTGGTTCACAAATATGTGTGGTAATTAACCATTTAGACATGATGTTCCATTTTTATGCATTACCATGTTTCAAGTATTATATTTATGCTTCCTCTCATGTTTATGACTGTTTTCCCAATTTAAGATTATGCTCACCCCATGAAATATTGTTCTTATACATCCTTTTAATAGGATTCTAACTCACCCCTTTTTACCTATATACTTAGGTGGATACATGTATTAAGGAGTGGACAAGTGCCAACAAGAACCTAGAGAAAACGAAATTAAATAAATGTTTATGCTCGATGTGGTAATTGTTATGTATGGTCCTAGTTTTCCCAAGACACTAAACCTTTGGATCCTCAATGTATAATACTATTATGTTATTTTTCATAAAAATGATGTAATAGTACTGTAAGAAATGTCAGGGTCACTATAGTTAGTATCAGAGGCAAGGATTAGTTAATTTTGGAATTAGGATTGGTGAACCCTAGAGAAAACCTCTAGCATGAGACTAAGTAAAAAAATTCACACAAGAATATTTACATAGGAATCCCATATGTTATTTTTTTGTATAAATTTTTTAAATGAATATGTTATTCATGAATAATTTACCCATGTTTTGTTATAACATTTTCTATTTTATAAAATGGTGGGAACTAGGAGAAATCAGGGCAACAACTCGTGTGAGGGACAATGAAATGATTTCCCAAACGACATCCCCAATGATTTGGGAGGTGGAGTTAAAAACTTCATGGTGATTCTTACCCATTTATATCACGTTATGAACAATAACCATAATAATGGGGAACTTCCTTCTTCACCATAGCGGGATAAACTGGGTATCGAATGTTTTATGCTTCAACGACCAGCAACGTTTTTTGGATAATCTGATCCACTAGTTATGGAACAGTGGTTCAACTCCATGAAGAAGATCTTTTCATTTCTTTACTGTTCCATGATAGAGAAGTTGAAGCGAGACTTTTATCATCTAGATGGAGAAGATGATCAATGGTGGTCCTTGATTAACGACACCAAGCCAAAGGATTAAATTGTAGAGATGGAATGGGAAGACATCAAGATAACATTTCTTAACAAGTATTTCCCAATAACTCTTCACACGAATATGGAGAGAGAATTCATAGAGATCAAGAAAAAAAGAAAGAGAATCTGTCACAACCTATGATGTGAATTTCACAAGGATTTCAAGGTATGATTCGGGTTTTGTTATAAAAAATGATTGTAAAATTGAACGATTCTATAGTGGATTAAAACCAAACCTTTGAAAGGATCTTACAATTTGAGACTTTGAGAGTTACGAAGAAGTTGGTCGATGTGCTCTCAAAGTGGAGATGGAGTTGGGAGAATGGTCCCATGGATATGGGGATAAGAAACGAAATATGGAGTTTCAAGATGGAGGATATAATGACAAAAGTTGGGAAGAAAACTCAATGACCTACAAGCCAAAAATGTGGGAAGTTGCACTATGGGAACTACCTCAAAGGGATGGGAAAATTCCTCAAGTGTGGGAATGAAGGACACCATGATCAAGAGTGTCAAAAAGACATGAAATGAATGGATAGTGAATCTGATGAAAGGAGGAAAACACTCATAGTTAAATACTAAAATTGTAGGGAATAAGGGAACTAGGAAAACTGGTGCCCAAAACCTTGAGCTCTCAACGGTAATCAGCGTCAGCAGCCACCTAATCCAAAGGAACAAGTGAAGGCTTATACCACCACTACTACGAAAGTGGAGAAAGATAATGAATTCATAAAAGGTACAATTACTATTAAATCAAGAATGGAGAAAGTCTTATTTGATTCTGGTTCTACGCCTTCCTTTATATCCTGCATGTTTTCTAGAACTATAGAATTGAATCCCTAAAACTATGAAGTAGAGATATCTGTAAAAAAACTAAGTGGGGTAATCATTGAAACCCATGTTTTGGAGTCTTCTCCTGTTGTCTTATGTGGGATTATTCTTCCAGAAAATATCGTAATACTTCCCTTGGTGGAATTTGATGCTATAATGAGAATGGATCGGCTCTCGTTATATAGAGCACAAATCAACTGTTGGGAAATGGAAGTATATTTTAATATTCTGAACCATCCCATGATCCTCTACATATTCATGGAAGATCATGAATCTCTATTGAAAAATCATTCAATGGTGTGGGTGTTGATCCCCTATTAGGAAGCATATCTCACCCAAATGGTTGAGTTGAAGGATTGTGCCAGCCTTGAGGAAATTCCCATCTTGAGGGAATATAGAGATGTATTTCCTGAAGAGTTACCCAGAATTCCCCCAGATCGAGAGGTTGAGTTCTCAATTGAACTCATACCTGGAGGTACTCCTATATTGATGTGTCCCTATTGGATTTCTCCTATCAAACATTAGGAGTTAAAGAATTAGATGCAAGAGCATCTGGAAAACGGGTTCATACACCCTAGTGAATCACTGTGGGGTGCGTCGGTGCTCTTTGAGAAGAAGAAAGATGGAACAATGCATCTTTGTATTGATTATCAGGAACTCAAAAATATCACCATAAAGAACAAGTATCTTCTTCCTAGGATTGATGAGTTGTTCAATCATTTTAGAGGAGATCAATACTTCTCAAAGGTGGATCTTTGTTCTGGATATCATCACGTAAAGGCGAATAAGGAAGATATTCATAAGAATTCCTTCCGTACAAAGTATGGGCACTATGAGTTTTTGGTGATGCCTTAGGAATTACAAATTCCACTAAAATATTCATGGATTTGATGAATAGAGTCATTAGACATTACATCGACAAATTTCTGGTAGTTTTTATTGATGATATTATCATCTACTCTAAGAGAAAGGAGGAATATGAAGAACATATAAGACTTGTGATGGTGACATTATGAAAGGAGATGTTGTACACCAAGTTCAGAAAGTGTGACTTTTGGATAAATCAAGTCACTTTCTTAGCACTTGTGATCACAAGTGAGGGAATTTCTATGGATCCTTCAAAAACAAAGGTGATTGAGGAATGGCACAAGGCCTCCAATGTCATAGAAATCCGTATTTTTATTGGATTATCTGGGTACTACCGACATTTTTTGAGAAACTTCTCACTATTGTCAAGCCCACTAACTAAGTTAACAAGGAAAGGGGTAAAGTATGTCTGGATGGAACAATGTGAGGGAAGCTTCAAGGAGCTAAAAAGAAGGCTGATCACTACACCTGTAATCGCACTACCAAAAAGTGGATAAATTTTTGTGATATACACTGATGATTCAATGAAATTATTGGGTTGTGTACTCATGAAAAATGAAAATGTGATAGCATATGCCACATGACAATTTAAGATCCATGAGCAGAACCACCCGATGCATGATCTAGAGCTGGAAACCGTGATTTTTTCCTAGAAAATATGGCGGACCTACCTTTATGGTGAGAAGTGTGACATATACACCGACCAAAAGATCCTAAATTATATATTCACACAAAAGGATCTCAACTTAAATCAAAGGAGATGGTTAGAGCTAATCAGGAATTACGAATGCTCTATTCACTATCATATTGGAAAGGCGAAGAAGGTAGCTGATGCTCTAAGCAGAAAAGAGCTAGCTATTCAATCCAAGCTATGGATTGAGAAAGATAATATCTTCTTGGATTTGAAAAGAGTGTATTTGGAAATCATAAGGGCAGGGGATACATCCAACATTTTCGAAATGATTTCACAACCATCCATCCAAGAGAAGACTAAGGAAGCACAAAGGGATGATGCGGACATACAAAAGAGGGTGAATGAAGTAAAGGAAGTGATTCTTTTAGTGTTCCATATCGACGATGATGGTGTGATTCAGTTTGGAATGTGGATTTGTGTGCCTTCATCACTAGGTATAAAGAAATAGATATTGGACAATGCACATAGCTCAACATTCTCTATCCATCCTGGGAGTACCGTGATGTATTGTGATCTCCGAGAACACTTCTGGTGGGATAACATGAAGAAGGAGAATGCAGAATATACATCAAGGTGCTTTGTATGTCAGTAAGATAATGTTGAGTGAAAAATTTCCAAAGGTATGATGCATCCATTTCCTATATCCATTTGGAAATGGGAAAATTTTACTATGGACTTTTTCACGGGTCTTACAAAGACATCAAAGGTAAAAAATGCGTTATGGGTTGTGGTTGACCAACTCACTAAGACTGCCCAATTTATTTCTATTCAAGAAGACCTCTCTATTGACCAACATGAAAAGATATATGTGAAGGAAGTGCTGATACTTCACAGTGTTCCACTCTCAATTGTCTCTTACTGTGACCCAAGGTTCTCATCTATATTCTGGATGAAGCCTTAAAAATGCTTTGAGTACTGAATTATATTTCAGCACGGCTAGTCACCCCAAAACTGATGGCCGGTCTAAAATAACTATTTAGACTCTTGAAGATATGCTAAGATCCTACTCTCTATAATTCAAAGGTGGATGGGAAAAGTATCTCCCATTGGTTGAGTTATCATACAAAAATAGCTTCCACTCAAGTATTCATATGGCACCATATGAAGCTCTGTATGGAAAGCGATGTAGAACTCCAACCTGTTGGGATGAAGTTGGAGAAAGAGAGATACTTGGACATGATCTTGTTCAAGATATGATAGAGAAGGTTCAATTCATCCAAAAACACATCAATGCTGCTAAATGTCGGTAAAAGAGCTATATTGACAACCGTTGAAGGGACATGGATTTCGACGTTGGAGATAAAATCTTACATTGAATATCTCCATGGAAGAGAGTCATGTGATTCTGGAAGAAAGGGAAGCTAAGCCCAAGGTATATTGGCCCCTTTGAGATCCTTTACCGCATAGGAGTCATGGCCTATCTTTATTCACTTACACCGAATATGGAAAAAGTTCATGATGTGATTCATGTATCACTACTATTGAAGTACATAACAAACAACTCATATGTACTAAAATCAGAGGTGGTTCAGTTGGAAGATGATATCTTTTATGAGGAGTAGCCAATAATGATTCTTGATCAGAGAGATAATATTCTACACAACAAGATAACCCATCTTGTTAAAGTGTTGCGGAGTAACCATAAGTTTAGGGAAGCAACTTTTGAACCATAAGAGGAAATGAATGAGAAGTACCCTCACCTGTTTATGTAAAGTGAAATCTCTGGGGCAAAATTTCTTAAGGGTGGAAGAATGTAACGACCCATAGTTTTTCAATGGAAATTACCTTTTTATAATAATGTCATAAAATCGCAAGGAAACACAACATAATGAGCTACTAAGTGCTAAGTTACCTCTAAACATAATTTTTTCACTTATATGTTTTGAATTTTCAAAATATGATATACGCGGTTGTGTTCAAGATGTTTCTTAGAGCCTTATGAAACAATAATAGTTTTTAGTGAATAGTAACCTACCCTTATGAATAGTAACATACCATTAGGAATATTAATATTACCATTATGAATAGTTACTCATCCAATATAAGATTATCCTTACCCATGAATAATTAAATAAAATTTAGACATCTTAGAAAGTGACAATTTGACCATAGTAAACGTTTTGGTATTTTCCAAGTCATAAATCATTAATTATAGTTAATAAACTAATTTAAAAAAATTCATTTTCCTAAAAAGTGTTCATAAATTATAGATTCAAAATCTTATTGTTTTTGGATAATTTTATTAGACCCTACGTAATTTTTGAAAGCACTATAAAATCTGTTTTAATTTTAAAAACTGTTTTTGGAGTAAATTATTATTTTAATTAAATATTAAATTAATCAGATTTAGAAAATTATTCTTTAAAATTTAACTTCAATTTTGGACTCTACACGTCGAAAAAAGGTTGGGGTAAATTTTTGGGATTTTTCAAACATACTTGAATTTTGGGTGAATAGTATAATACATTAATTTACCGTATAAATACATTGAAATTAAAACACACTATTCCGAACATCACAAGTGATTAAGGCACCCAAATATCGAACTAACATGACTTATTTACTATTCCTGATCATGTATGACTCACTATTCTTTGTCTTAGAGGAAATTAATAAACTAATGAATTTTATATTAAGGAAACCCCTCTCCCCTCCACTATAAATTCCACCCTTCATACCCTCATTTCCTCACACCTCTCAAGATACAAGCCTTCTCTAAAATCTACAAAAACTACTTCTCTTTCCCCTATCCTACGTTCAAGAGCTTCTTGTCTTGTCAAAAGACCAAACCTCGCTTCCATATGGAGGATATCAAGAGTAAGATTTAAGATGTAATTTCTCTCCCTCTTCTCCTTTATTTTCCTTTCAAGTTCAAGTTCATTTCTTGATCTCTCTCCACCTATCTTCATATAAATTGTATTTTAAGACCTGTATTATAAATCTAATAGAATTTTATTATGATAATGGTATGGTATATCATCCATCCCCCTTTCACTCTTCCTTTATTTTATTAAAGAGAACGTTGTTCGTGAGGAGTTAATTTTTCACCTTCAAGAATGACATGCTTTCTTCTTCTATTTTTACCTTCAGATATAGTCATGAAACCATTTTTAGGTTTGAAACAGAACATTTTTTATGTATTATATTCTATTTAACGTTATGGAATAAAATTATGCCCATAGTTCTAGTGATAAAATTAAACAAGTTCGTTATGATCCAAAAATAGCTCTAAATAACCCAAACAATCCTCATTTAATTATTAAATAATGATTCATCCACATGGATCTAATATAATTAACTATAAGATCATAAAAACTCCTATAATATTATTAATAACATGTAATATCAGTTCTGTATGTTTAAAAAATTTCTACCCAAAATTCAATTTAACAATACAAGTGAACCACTCAAGAAAACCATAAAAACAAACATTCCCAAAAAATATTTTTAAACTCTATAACTCATCCAAAGGCACATAAAATCACTTAATGAAACCATAATAATTTAAAAAAGGTCCTGGATTTCTAATTAATGAATATAATTTCAATTTACCCGACAATAATGTGATGGAAGCATTCAGATACAAGGTAATGGGAAATTCTCGAACCCAACTTTCATCTTTCGGGTTCTCCCTCTTTCACTCCTTTTTAATATGGTTACTCCTTAAATATATCTTTTTCATAATTGCATTTAAATTTTGGTGATATACATTTTTGTCACTGTTATTTATGAAAAACCAAATGTTTTCCAAAAGAAATCTTCTTTTAAGAACAGATCTTTTACCTCTCATTCAAGATTGACGGTTCTTGTAAAATGTATGTTATTTCCTCATTCTATTGGGAACCCAATGTTTATGAATGTGTTATTGTGAGATTAAATCCATATCTTTTCATGGGTTCATTATTTTCATTTATGTTATATTTTCATTGTTTCATTCATGATAAATGATAATGTTATGATGTGATGGGTGTGCCAAGAATTATATAGTGCAATATGAATGTTTAAATGTGACAGGTGCGCCCAGAATTATAAAACACTCCAATGCATTGGGTAAAGTGATTAATATCATGAGTAAATGTGAAATTATGTGTTAAAAATATAATATCATGGTTCAAAAATATTTGTAGTAGTTAACCACATAGACATGATGTTTCATTTTTATGCATTGCCACGTTTCAAGCCTTATATTTATGATTCCTCTCATGTTTATAATCATATTCCCAAGTTATGATTATGATCACCTCATTCCCTATTGTTAATATCCATCCTATTACTGGGATTCTAGCTCACCGCTTTTGATTTATATCCTTATGGGGATTCATGTATTAAGGAGAGGACAAGTGGTAATATGATTCTAGAGAAGAAGAGATTAAATAAATGTTTATGCTTGCTGTTGTACTTATTATGAATGGTCCTAGTTTTCCCAAGACACTAAACCTTTGGATCCACTATGTGTAATAAAATTATGTTTATTATCATCAAAATTATGTAATAGTAATGTATGAAAAGGCAGGGTCTCTATATCTAATATGGAGAATCTCATATTATGATATCAAAATAGTTGATAATGAAACTATTTGTGACTACTTCATATTAGTGAATGTGACTGTCTATAACATCCTAGGTAATTATCTAATAAGATAATTTCATATCTATTAATATTTATGAATTATATATTGGTTTTACCTTACATGGAATATATCTCTAAGAGTTTACTCGATAGACAACAATGGTTTTCTATATATCTTACGTTTCACACAAAATAATGTTATTCTGAAAAATAATACATTATTATTATTATTATTATTATTATTTTACATGGAAGTTAATGCCTAGAAAATGTATTTTATTGAATGGGAGTAAGAAAAATAAAAAGATTAAACATGTTTTTTAAATGTTTATACATTTATAGATTGGATTTTAGATGCTTGAAAAGGGAATAAATCCAATTTTAATAATTAAATATTCTAATATTTTATAAAAGTAGTTTTACAACCTTTTGATAGAGAACCCTTTTTTAAATATAATTTATGAAAATTTTATAAGATCTATTTTTCACAATAAAATTATTAATTCGATGAGGGATATCAAAAATTAATTTTTATTGAAATATTGGTACTTTTATGATAAATTTAATATTTTAATGAATCGTAAAAAATACAACATTTTATTTCAAAAATTCCTTTTTTTCAAATTCATTTATATAGATAGATTTTCCATATAATTCGTTTTAATGTTTAATTAGATTAAATTTTTATCATTTAATCCATTGTTAGTCATTGGAAGTAATTTTTCATGTGAATTGCACATAAACAAAACTCAATCTTTTGATAGTTTTTATCTCTTAAAAACCCGCTTTCTGGTTTTGATATTGAGAATTAATTAAATTTAATTAATTAAAAATATGGGTTTTTAATTTAAAAAAATGGATTCCATATTCTGAATTAGATGCATTAAATTATATAAATAGTTACCTTCATTTTTTTTTGGAATTATGAATAGTAACATTAGTAATTATTTTTATTTACCACATCAAAAGAGTAAATTAGGTAATTAAGGGTAAAAATAAAATTATAATAATATAAAAAAATAATAAACATGTCATAATATTATTTTATGATTCGTGGGTGAACAAAAAATACTTCTACCTAAAATTTGTAATTTAGGATACACTTGTGTGTTATAAGGTCATGTCATAAGAGTAAATTTAATGTAAAGGGAAACATAAGATAAACATGTATCTTTTTACTAAAATAATTTTAATATTAGTTTATCTTACTAAACTATTTGACTGTAAACATTATTTATAAATATAATAATATTTATTACATAATGGTATTTTATTTATAACATTTATACATTAAATAAATAAATTTATTTATGACACAATGATGCTACAGTAATTACATAATTAATGAAATATTCAAATAAATTATATTATAAATATTATAATAAATGAAATTATAATATTTTGATGCCATCAAAAAATTTTATGGATTATTATAAAATTTACGATTTTAGTTAATGTAGTTTTTTCTAATTATTCATTTTTTTGTGACTTTAACAAAAATCATTTAAAAAATAGCGTCGAAATTGACATAAATTATTTTTTTAATAAAATACTATTTCCTTAAAAGATATAATAGGGATAAAAATAAATGATTTGTAAAACTAACATAGTTATGTTAAAATTTTCAATAATTAATTACTTGAGGTTCTCTTGACATTTTATAGTAAATATATTAACCATATAGTGTCAAAATACAAGAAGATATGGTAAGAGTTAATTTATTAAACTAAGTGTTAAAGTCAAACGATAAGGTTTTATTTGGAAAATAAAATTATATAAAATATATTGATTGAGAGGATTTATAAACATACTCATATTAACCTATAAATATATCACATTTAAGCAATTAGATTTAGAAAAACAATTTATAATAATGTATTAATTCAAGAATGTTTTCAGTGCCCCTCCTCCCTCTTATAAAAGGCCACCACCTCTATCCACTTCCTCAAAACTTTCATTCACTTTGGATCACCAAAAATATTCTAAAATAAGCTCCCAACATCAAAACCCTCCTCATAGATGTCTTACCATTGAAAAAATGAAACTAAATGAAGCCTTTTGGTATAAACAAAAAAGAGTTTCTGGATTTAGAGGTATCATTTTCTCTCTAGCTCATTTCGATTATTTTCTTCTTCAACTCCCTATGATCTTCTTATTACATGATTACATAAATAAACCAGTATCCTAAATAAACTAGTATGTGATTATGATAACGTTTCTACTTACTCTCACTCACAAATATATTTAAGTGTTACATAATATAATGTTTCCTTGTATGATGAACTACTGCCTCACGAAAAGATGATTGCTTAATTTTCTCTTACCAAATCTCATAGTGGACATTATGATAGAAAAATATTTATATATGATATATATTATATTTATAATATCTTTATTCTTCTGTATTTTTTATAATAACAAATAATTGTGTTTTACATATTGTTCAAATATGATAATTTCATTCGAGGAAGCATGGGGTACCACCCCAACAAATTGATATGGCTCGTTCATGACAAAAATAGAACATATAAAAGATGGAGTTAATAAATTTATGTATCATATATAATCTATATATTATTCTAGAATTATAATATACGAATGTATCATTTACTTTTATTTCCATTAATATGAAAATGAAATAAAAATAATGTTCATGTGTACGTACAACCTACCATCTCCATGAACGGTGAATTTCATTTTTTATTTCCAAATATTATGGATTACGATAAATAAATATATAGTGGATATATATGATATTTTAATCATGAATAATATTTTATATATAATATAAATTTAAAAAAATGGACAATTTGAAATCATAAGAAGTGCATTTTTTATTTACATACCAAACATCAACAAATTGTCTGATATGAACTCCAATAATTAACTAATTTCTATAACATGGAAATAAGTAATATAAAATAAATAATAAACTATAAAACAGTTCTATAGAAATTATAAATTAATTTTTTTTATTTAGTAATATAATGACTAAACAAGACATGTTTGACTCATGGTAAGGGAAATCATAACTCAGTCTCCATTCATTGAGTTAAATATCAACCTCATTGGTTTTTTTCAAGAATATATGTGAATGACATCTGATTTTTAAACAATAAATATCCACTAATATTATGTGTATTTATATTTTTCACATATCATTATTTAAGTGAAATACCTTGATCTAATGATAGATACTTTTTAAGGGACATCATAACCTCATCTCAATTCATTGAATTAAATATCCATGTTATTGTATTGATTTTTTTTCAATAATATACATGAATGGATGCTGATTGTTTTAAACTAAATATCCAATTATATTTTTTGTATTTATATTTGTGACACATAATTATGTCTTTAATTTATCCTTCATCAAATGATGCATTATCTGTAAGGGGATTCTTAACTCAATCTCCATTCATTGAGTTAAATTTCCATGCCATTGGTATGGGTTTTAAATGAATATGTGTGATCAATATAAGATTGTTTTACAGTCAATATTGACTTATATTAGGTGTATTTATATTTTCACAAATAATTAAATCATTTATTAATACTTAACCTAACGATACGATCTCTGTAAAGCACTCTTATTCAGTCTCCTTTCATTAAGGAATATTTGGATGTTATGAACCTTTATAATTCTATAAGGTTTATATATAACCCTTTTGACATGTTATTTCATGAAATCATATATTCTCCTGATATTTATTTTATTCCTTAATTATTTTTATTCATGTTTTTCTCAAGTGGAAAGGTATTCTTTAACCAAAACATCATTTTTAATGATTTCAGGATTTATTCTTCCAAAACATTATAATTCAGGTCTATATTCTAAATATGGTTTTTATGAAATTATTTATATATAAATGAATGTTTTAAATTTTTAATTTAATTAAAATGATTAAATTTATTATTATTCACTTTTATTCAGATGTATCTTTATTAAATTTTTTAAAGTGGTTTTTGAATTGTCTGAATATTTTAATATCAAAAAATAATTCTTGCGATTGCAAATGAAATTTTTCCTTCATACATTTTTGTGAATTTTGGTATTGACAATGCTTTTAAGAATGGATTGATTATACAAATATCTTTTAAGGATTCATTATGATTGAAAATTTTAAGAGTGAAATGCTGATAATTAAAATCTTCTATGTGTTATGATTATAAATTTATACTGGGAAATTTGAAGAGTGGTTAAATGATAAAACAAATACAAGTGGTTCTGTGATAAACAAAGGATGGGTGTTGACATTATAACTTCCAGTTAATTGGGTATAAAAGTTGGTCGTATGGATATTCCATTTATAAGAATGATATGTGTGGAAGGAAACTGTATGGTAATTCTATTTAAGTATCATTATGTCCTAAGTTATCTTTTATTTGTTTTCAGTTCTTTATATGGGTTTTATTGTAATCCTTTGGATATAAAAGGGTATGTAATGAGATTATATTTTGTGAATAGTATTTACTACTTCATAAATTTGAAAAGTATTACTTTATGATAAATTATTCATGGATTGCTTATTTTAGAAAGGCTAACATATTTATTTCTTATGCATCACTTAAAAATATTTTTAGACTGATGCCATGTTTTGAAATGTTTTTCAATCGATTTTACATTAAAATAGAGTCATGTATGTGATCATAGAAAATTTACGATATTTAAACTAGAAGAGAAAAAATATATCTTTTTAATGGTTTTTTGGTTTATGACGAAAAATGGATAGTGAGTGGAAATGATTACACTCTAATATTTATATTTTTATGTATATGTTATTTAATAATTCTATAAATCTATAAACCTGGAATGATCCTCCATGTGAACTAAAGTCAAATTATTGTCTTAACTTATGATTAATTTATTTCGAAGGTCGTGGCCATAATGTTGGTATCAAAGGTCAATTTAGATAAATTTTAGTGGTTAGGGTGTTATTAGAGAATATGTGACATGTTTATATAACCAAAATGGTTAGAATATTAGAAAGTGTCATGGTTAGTAATGAAAAATTGAATGTGTTTAAGATAAAAAGGATAAATATATATTAGTTTTTATAATCCTCATATGATAGTATATGATGGTTTTTCTGATATAATCACACTAACCATTTTGGTTTTAGTAAATGACTAGATCTAGTAGCCACAAATGAAAAATGGATATGAAGTAAACTATGGTTTTTTTATGAATAATAAACTGAATGAAATGGGATATTCAAATAGAACTATTTTTGTTATTCTAAACCAACATTCGGGAGTCCTTATTGGCCACCTAGACATTGGTGATTTTTCTATGACAACATATATGGGAGAAATGAATCCCTATGGATGTTCCAATAATAATACTAAAGTTATGATTATTTAATGACATATGTTTCAAGGATTTGGAAATAAACACATAATAAAATGTTTTAATGGGACGGGAAGATGTTATATATATAGAAATAAAGGTCATAATGAAATAACATTCCAAAAAAAAGTAAGTGTTTAGTTGACTCATGGAAAGGGAAAAAATATCTTTCTGAGTTATCAATTGAATTTTTTAAATGGAAGGATCATGGTCATTATTATAATATATTTCCTAAGAAGAAGGTATGAGAATGAGATCGGAATGACCATAAAAATATATATTTACTAATACCTATTCTATTCCAATTGAAGATGAGTAAACTGAAAATGACTTATAAATGATATGGATTATTTCTTATCTTATGTTTTGACATTATTGAATTTTAGAACACAATTTATTTTATAACATTAGTATTAAATAATAATAGGTAAAATCATTGTTAAAGGATCATGAAGGACACTAAATTATTATAAGGTAATTCGTGTGTTATGTTAGATTGTAGGATGATGAAATATTTATGAGTATTAATGGTCTTTTGATTATGTGATTACATTGGAATACTTTTCCTAGTATGTGTAACCTATAGTTTTATTATGTGAAAATTTTATATGAGGAATAATTATCTTATATTTTTGGACATAATTATAAACAACCTATAGAGTTTATATGGTCCTTGATTTTGATGTAATTACGAGTTATTATATTTTGGGATGCACACTTAATTCCATTAAGTAAACTTGTGACTAATATATATTATGGGTATTTTTGAAGATTTTAACTCATTATGGAAATAATCATTGAATTATAGTTTTAGAAAAAGGAAAACTCATAGTATGTGTGACAACTCGTCGCATATTACAAGGCTATGAGAATCGAAAATGCAACCGAAGAATGGCAAGGTAACATTCCCTACCATTGGACAATGTGAAGTCCCTGGTTCGTTATACATTTTCTTTTTGATTAAACAGGTTTGTTGAAAAATAATATGTCATTTTTGGGAATATAGATTTTATCAAATGGATATCCTTGGTATTTTAAAATGAGTTGGGGATTAAGTGATAAATCATATTTTAGAAGATGTTCACTATATTCAGAACATTATATTAATAATGTAAATATAATATTGTGGAATTTTAATTGAGGAGTAATGGTTTTACAATATTTGTGGGAATAACCTATAATTTCAATAGTGTAATTATGGGGATTTATAATATTTAAGGAAATTATTATCCTATCTTGGAGAATATGTGAATAAGTTAATTACTTTTCAGTATGAGACTTTTAAGGTGGTTGATGTTATTTGGAGATAAATGTTAAGATTTATTGTGGTAGATAATGTGAACTAATCCTTCTGAATTTTGGGGGTCAATGTTATTTTGGTTTATTTTGAGAAATTTTTAGATCAATTCTTTTTTTAATGGTCTATGTTTAACTTATGCTATAACAGTTGAATTTTAGAGATTGAAAGTAGTCTTTCTTCTTAGAAAGGTTTTTTCTTTTTGGGTGAATTATCTGATTTTGTACAAAACATTTTGGTTTTGGTTAATGTTTAATGGTAGAATTAATATATATATAACCTTTTTTGGATGATGTGAGTTTTCAAAAGATGACTATAGTTCTTCTTACGTGAAAAATTTAACTCAAATACTCATCTTTTGGAGAGAATAATGTGTTTTTACTGTAGTTCGATTAATGGATGAAACTATACTTGCCAAGTGAGTATATTTACTCTTCTTTTATTATAAGTATTAAAATAATTCCTCACCTTTATGAATAATATATTAAACCAAAAAAAATTATGTAAACTATAACACATATGAATTCCAACACCATTTAACCTTTCAAAACTATATGGTTTGGTGATTTTTATCTTTTTTTAACGTGATTTTCTATCACTCTCCATCAAAACATCATAGTTAGTTTTTCTTCCATATCTATGTTTTCCAAAATGGATATATATTATTTTTTATCTCAAGTATCCTTTATAGATAACTTTATTTTTTTTAAAGATATGTTTTTTTTGAATCTTTCCCACTGTGGGTTTTCAATGATGTTGATGGAAACCATAGTTAACGAGCCAAAATTTTAAAATTGCTAGGATGCAATTTCCAAAATGCTATAAGGATATAACATCCCAGATAATCATATAATATGAAAATTTAATATCTATTAATATTTATGATTTGTATAGTTGTTTTATCTTAAAGGGGACACTATCCTTTCTATCATACTCGATACGCAATAACGTTTTCTTCGAAATGTTACATTTCACACAACACTGAGTTATACCAAAAAATGATACAATAATAATATTATTATTTTAAGTAATAGTTAATTCCTTGTCATTGTATTAGTGGTAATGAAAATAAATTACTATAATATTATTACACATGTTTGTTAAATATTTTTACATTTATCCAATGATTTTTAGAGGCTTAAAATGAGAGTAAATCTAACTTTAAGCATTATATATGATAACAATTTTAAAAGGAAGTTTTACTGCGTTTTTGATGGTGAACCATTTTTAAGTCTTGTTTTTGAAAATTAAATATGGTTTATTTCACATCATAAACTTTTTATTTGAATGTGAGTCAAAAAATTTACTTTGGTTGAAATTTTGGTAATTTTCTGATAAAATTCCTATTTTATTGAATAGTTAAAAGTACTGCATTTTAATTCAAAACTGCCATTTCTTATAATTTATATATATAGATATATTGTAATTTTAATTGTTTTAAAAGTTTAATTTAATTTTGGGTTTTTAATTTAATATATTTTTGGTCATTGGATGTAATTTCACAATTAAATTGGAGAGAGAAAATTGCCAATATTTTGATAGTTTTAACTTCTTAAAATTCGCTTTATGGTTTTGGGAAAGGGAATTAATTTTAAATTAATTAATGAAACATATGTGTTTTGAATTTGAAAAAATAGACACTATATTAAGAATCATGAGGTAAAAATTATGTAAATAGGTAAGTTTTATTTTTGGAAATGATGAACAATATCTTTATTAATAATTTATATTTACAACGGTTGAAGGGTAAATTAAGAAAATATTGGTAAATATAATATTATAATAATAAAAAACTAATATAACACGTGTCCTATAATTTTTTTATGAGACATGGGATACCAAAAAGATACATAGACCTAATTGTTATCATTTTCCATCAACATGGGTGTGATAATGACATGTTATAATAATTAATTTTATGTAAAGTGAAATATAGCGTAAACTGGTAGCATTTTTATAAAATAATATTAATTTAGGGTTATATAACCGATATATTTGACTTTAAATAGTAATTAAGAATATAAAAATATATCCTACATCATGATATTTTATTTATAATATTTAGACATTGAATAAATAAATTTATTATTGACACAATGATGATACACGGATTACCATATTAATGAATGAATAAAATAAATGATATTATAGTTATTAAAATAAAAGTAAATTGGAATTTTTATCCCATACATGAATTTTATGGATAATGATAACATTTTATCATTGAGTTAATATAGTTTCTTATTTATAATGAATCATGTTGTTTTGAATTTAAAAAAACCAATTACTAAATAGTTTCCAAATTAACATACATGAGTTTTTAAAACAAGTATTATTTTATTAAATGATATGATAGTCATAAAAATATAAGATTCATCCAAATCACATAGATAATCCTTTAAATGTCAATAATGATACACTTGTTTTTCTCTTGGAATTTTATAATAATTATATTAACCATATAGTGTAAAAATACAAGAAGACATGGTAAGAGTTAATTTATATAATTAATGGTTAAATCCAAACAATAAGGTTATATTTGTGACCTAAAAAAATATAAATACGATTTTTAGAGAATTTATACCTATCCTCATCATATCCTAGAAATATACCACATTTTACCTATTTTAATTCGAAAATAAATTTATAATAAAATAATATTTCTACAATTTCTTAAAGTGCCCCTCCCCCTCTTATAAAAGGCCACCACCTCAACAACCTTCATTGAACCTTTCATGACCATTTTCTCATCCAAAAACTGCTAAAATAATCTCCCAACAGACCTCTCATCCTAATATAAGCCTCACCATTGGAAAAAGTAAAATTAAGGAAGCCTTTTGGTCCAATAGAAAAAGTGTTACTCGATTTAGAGGTAGTGTTTTATCTCATGCTCCATTACATTATTTTCCTTATCAACTCCCTATGTTATTCCTATTGTATGACTAAATAAAAACAAAACTATACAAAATATAATTTTATTTTTCAATTCCAATGGTTCATCCAATACTCACACACACCTTCATATAATGGATATAAAACATATTGTATCTTTGTACGGTGAACTGCTCCCTCACGAAACGACGATTGTTCAATTTTCTCCTACCACTTATCTTGGTTGAAATTATGATTGCACTATATTTATCTATTATGAATAATATATTTATAAACTATCTATTCTTTTGTAACTTTATCATAACAAACATTTATGATATCTATAATGATTAAATATGATAATTGTTATTGAGGATGTGTGGACTACTGCCCGCTCGAAGTGATATGACTCATTCATTCCATATATAGAACGTATAAAGTAATGATTTCTTAAAATTAGGTAACATAAATAATAGAGATATTATAATTTAATAATAATATTACCATTTATCATTTATTTTTCATTCCTTTAATATGAATAATAAATTAAATTATTTTTCATGAGTACGTACGACCTACCATCTCCATGAACAGTGCATTTCATTTCTTATCAGAAAGAAATTATAAATTTTTATAAATACATAAATAATGGATATATATTATAGTTAAATCATGAATAATATTATGTATATAATTTAATTTTTACCACATTGAAATTTTTTAATCATAACATGTTCATTTTTGACTCATGTACCTAACATTGAAAAAATGTCTGATATGAACTCAAACTAATAACTAATTTATATAACATGGAAATAAGTGAAATAAATTGAATAATAAACTAGAAAAATGTTCTAATGAATGTATAAATTAAACTATTTCTATTATTCTATAATATAAAGAAGGATTAACAAATGTTAGAATCGAGGTAAGGGAAATCTCAACTCAATCTTCATTCATTGAGTTAAATATACATGTCTTTGGCTATTCATTTCTAAATAATATTTTTGAATGACTTATGATATTTTTAAAATATATGTCCTCTTATATTGGGTGTATTTATATTTTTCACACATAGTTATGTCATTTAGTTGTACTTAATATAATGATAAAACCATTTTAAGTAAAATCATAGTTCAATCTCAATTAATTGAGTTAAATATCCATGTCATTGGTTTTGTTTTTTCAAGAATACATGTGAATGAAATATGATTTTTTGACCCTAATATCCAGTTACATTTGGAATATTTATATTTTTCACACATAATTACGCCATTTATTTACCCTTAATATAATGATACATTATTTGCAAGGGAAATCTTAACTCGATCTCTATTCATTAAATTAAATAAACATTTCATAGTTTTTTTCAATGATTATGTTTGAAATACCTATGATAGTTTTACACAAAATATCCAAGTATATATGGTGTATTTATATTTTTTATACATACTTATATCATTTATTTATATCTAATCTATTGATATAATATTTGTAAGGGACTTCATCTCAATCTCCATTAATTGAGGCACATTTAGATATTATTCACCACTATTATCCTATAAGTTGTATATAAAACACATTTGACATGTTATATCAGTAAATAATATATTCTCATGATATTTAATTCTTTGATTAATTTTATTTATTAATAATTTTTATTGAAGTGTTTCTCATGTTTCAAGGAACTCTTTAACTAATACATTATTTTTAATGTTTTCATGATTTATTCTTCAAAAACCTAATGATTCATGTAAATATTTTCAATATGGATTTAATAAATTTATTTATATGTATATTAATTTTTTAAATGTTAATTTATTTCAAATTTTTCAACGTGGTATGGGAATATTTGATTCAAAATTATCTTCATTAATTGTTTTAAATGGTGTTGGAAATGGATTGAATATTTTAATATCTTGAAAATATTTTTTCAGATTGCAAATGAAATTTTACCTTATTCTTTTTTGGGTATTTTTTTATTGAAAATGGTCTCAATAATAGTTTGATTTTATTAATATCCTCTAATTATTCCTTGTGATAGAAAATTTTATGAGTGAAATGTTGATAATTTCAATATTCTGTATGTTATGATTATATAGTGGTACTTATTAATTTAATGGATGGTTGAGTGATAAACCAAAGATGGATGATTGAGTGATATACAAAATACATGTGGTTCGATGATAAACCATGGGTGAGAGGTTACGTTATAACCACCAAGGAGTTGGGTATGTAAGTCGGACGACTATTCTATTTGTAAGAATGATATGTGTTTAAGTTTACCATATGGTTGTTCCATTTAAGTATTATTATGTCCCAAGATACCTTTAATATGATATGTGTTCATTATATGGGTTTTATTGTAATATATTGGTAACAAAAGGTTATTAAATGAGCTTATATTTGGTGATAATTATTTAATACTTTATAAAGGTAAAAATTACTACTATATGATAATGTATTCATGGTATACATGTTCTAGTAAGTCTAACAATTTTACTTCTTATATATCCTTTTCTGATATATTTATTCTCATGGAATGTTTAGAAATGTTTTGGATAAGGTTTTAGAGGAGAATAGGGTCATGTAAGTGATCATGGAAAAGATACATTGTTTGAAAATGAAGAAAAACAATGTTTCTTTTTAAAAGTTATTGGTTTATAAAGAAAAAGTGATAGTGAGTAGAAGAGTATACTCTCTAATATTTAAGTTTTTATGTATAATTTATGGCCTAATTACCGAAATCTCTAAACATAAAATCATCTTAGATTTGTATGAAAGTAAACATTTTGACTTAACACAATATTAAGTAATGTTTACAGCCAATGCAATATATTTTCAGTAATATCGCTGATTTTTGTGAGAAGTTGAATGATTCAAATGTTTTCAAGAAAAAACTGATAAATTATGAAGATATATTTGATTTACATGTTTGCTCACTATAATATCAAGAATATATATTATTATATGATATTCATAATATTACTATAGCATATGAAATATGAAGTGTGCCATAATTTATGAATAAGGAATGACATGAGGTGGCTATCAATTCCATGAAAAAATGTTAATCATGAGTTGAAGAAGAACTAAAATCAAATGAATCTATTGAATAAGATTATAAATAGGTAATCAATCAAATAATGGTACTGATTACAAAATATAGAAAAGGTGAATACATAACGTAAATGAAAAAAAACATCCCAATGTTATAGAATTTTCCTAAAAAAGGTCATTTTTTAAGAAACAATCCATAGAAGAAGGTTGATGGATCTAAATATGTTATATTGGATAATAAGTCCTATTTTTTTGGATGATGTATAATAATATGTTAAATTATAAGAAGAGAAAAATGAGGATAAGAGAAATGAATGAGTTTTATCATCATGTTGTGTGTCAAAAGATGATATACACTCTACAAATCATATTTGTTTTATAGGGAAATCCATGAAATCTTGATAATCATTTAAAAATGATGAAGGTGATAATAAAGCTGAATTATATTATATGTTAAAAAAAATCTATAAGATACACCTGTGAACAATACACAACTTAGGAAGGCAAATAAAAGGTTTAAAATTGAAATTGATGAGATCTATTTTGTTAATAATGAATATTTGACGAAATAGGATAAAAATATTAATAAAATAAGAGAAAGTAATTTAAATATATATGAGTTATAAAAAATTATAATTTTTTAATAAAATCTTCTTGTAAAAGAAATTAATAGAAAGTAAGTATTTAAACTTGTTGTAGAATAAAAAAATAGATTGAAATTAGATGAGATTCAAAAGATAGTGAATTGCCATGGGAAAGACTCTCTGAGAAAAATGAAAAATTATCTATGTCATAGTCTATGTTCCATTTAGTTCAAATAAACATGATTGAGAATAAATAATTTTCTATTAAATGTTTATTCCATACTCATTGAATCTCAATGTGCATTTGTAATGTCTAATATTTTATGCCTAAAATACAAGACAAGATCCTAGTTGAAATTCTTTTTTGAGAAAAAACATTATGGAAATGATGATTGAACTAATTTTGAAAAGATTTTTTTCTACCAAGAACATACACAAAAAAATATAACAAAACATAACAACTATAATATTAAGATCAGAACTACCATTAATCTAAAAGTTCAATCTTTTTTGATTGTTTTAGGTATTATAGACTGTTTCATCCATAATAGTTTTTTTTCTAGTATAAAATATCACAACTAAGAAAGTGGTATGAATAAAAGGAGATAAATTCTATAAATATTCAATTGTATTATCATAGAGGAAAAATTGTGAATAAGAAATCATCTAATCCATCATCACAAAAAAAAATATACATGATTGATTTTTGGAAAAGATGTAGTCATGATAGTCACCAAATTGAAAAGTTAAGAGTTAGTTATCCAATGAAGATTCCTCATAATAGTAATGTTAACTGTTGTCTTATATTTAAAAATATATAGTCACCAGTAAATTGTGAAAGAATATAAATAAAATAGATAATAATCATAATCTTTTAGATAAAGAAGGAATGTAATTGGGGATGCCTGATGAAGAAAAATTCAATGAGAATTTATCTAAAAATGATGACCTTAAAATTTAGAAATGCTAAAGTTGCAATGAAATTGTGCATCAAGAAAAAAATTTCCTGACATTCCCACCAACCTAAGAGATAAGTTGAAATCATCCAAATTAATCTAATTCCATAATAAATAATGAAAATGAAAGTTTGAGATGAAACTCTCTTCCTAAGTTCTATTTTTTAGAAACTAAAACTATCTTTTTAATTCCTAAATATATTATTTATTGTACTAAGATGCCTAGAATTATGAGATATATATATCCTTAGAAGTGGATCATTGATAATATGAATCTGTCAGATATTTCAATTTTTTGGAAAAACATGATCACACCAAAACTCAAAATTTTAATATTCTTCATTTTTTCTCAAAAAATAGAAAATATTGAGATTAAAAGGGGGAGACATATGATATTACAATTGAACATTCTAATTTACAGGATTAGATGAGTGAAGGATAAATATATTTCATAATTGAGTATTTCTAGGGCATGATTTGTGATTTATCTCAGATTAGCATCACATGAATGGTTGATGATGAAAATTATTGATCACCGCATTTATACACTTATTTTTTATACTTTGGGTTTAACCATTTAGACATCATTTTGTATAGTAACACAATATTTGAAATAAAATAGGTATGACCATCAAGGGGGAATAAAATTATATATGATAAGAGATGTCATGTACATGTTCTTTATATTCATTATCAATAATAGGGGAAAGAATCAGACACACTTTGACATAGATGGTGAAAGATAATATTGAAAAAAAAATATAAGGGGGGTATTTATGTCCTCTTTGAGACGAATTCTATTGATTAGGAATAATTCTTATTTAATTTATTTTAATATGAGCTCAAAATGTGAGGTATGAAGTGAAGATGAGGATTTTTAAAAAAATCATAAATAGTAATGTGAAAATGGTTGAACTGTTTCTATGGTCTATGACATGTGATTAATTGGAGAGTGCACATTATTTTATATTGATTGAAAAAACTGAATATTATTTAAGGATAAATAATATTAGAATTTATAACTAAATTCTGAAATAATATAAAGAGAATATCTATAAAGATTTGGGTATTTTAGAATGTCCATTTGATGATTATTAAGTCTTATTTATAATTTTAATAACTATTATTTATGGGAGTTTAAAAAAGTAGTCATACATAAAAAATAAATAACCCACCTCATGCCACTTATATGGGACCCATGGAGTCATCCACATGGTAGGAATGTCTACATATCCATCTATAGAAGTAAGAGGATGCATAACGCCCATCGGGAGTGCATGAGGCATTAAACATATGAGGAATGATGCATAGTGCCTATATGGTGAACATGGAATGAAAGGGGTGAAGAGGCTATGTCCTTCCCCCTGTACGTGAGTGCAAGTGTGTATAGATTCTATTCGAGTGGTCATATTGAGTATGGTAATAGACGATGAGACTGATTAATTAGTGGCCATCCAAGCGTACTATCAGTGTTGGATAGTAGAGTGTGTTACTATTCACACTACATTAAAATGATACTTTTATATCAGTTAATTCCATGGAGGTCCATCTAGTCCATTTGACTGATTTCAGTAATTTCTACTCTACCATCAAATCAGTAGGATTCTATATTTATTTTTTAACGAACCGATCATCTCCAGTGATTAAAAGTATGTAGTGGGACACATTAGTTAACCTAAAGACCATAAATGCATCTATTTGGATTAAATAATGTTGTCAAATAATATAACTGATGGATAACATGAAGAAAATTGGCATCACAGGAACACTCGAACCACCACAAAAAGTGGTGGCATCGTTTGAAGTGTAACACATTCAATAAACATCCATATTAAATAGTATAAATCCCATGAATGTCTAATCCACTAATGTGTCACATGATAATGTAATGTGGTTATTAAATTGTGTATTTACATATGTTTTTCCTACTAAAAGGTTGATAAAGTTGGAAAATAAAAATTGAATTGGATTCAGTGAAATGGATGATTGTCTATGTTTTTAAGAACCATGGGTTTGGAGAGTTGTCTAAAAATACCCGCAAACTATTCAGTTTCATGTAGAAAAAAGTCATATATTGATAGAACTCTCAACTAGAGAAATAGGGGACTCAAAAATAATGAAATGTGAAGGATAAGATGTTCATTTTATTCCATCACATAAAACCCAAAATGCCTTCTAGATCATTGGAAGAAGAATCTGGGAGACTGTGTGCATTTGGTAGAGAATAGTTTGGTTTAAACTATTTATATGAAGCCCTTATATGTAATATTTTTACACCAAGGGGACCTACTACATAATTCCATTTTTGCATGATAACACAGAAGTATTGAGGGAGAACCAAAATAGCCATGTCATGTGAAAATATGGAAGATACAGTCATATATTATTCTAGTACACAATACATGCATGAGGTTATGTTGAATAGGATATCAATTTGAGTGGGTTATGTAATGATCATGGGAAAATCATGCATAAAAATACATGCAACTGTGATGTTTTTTTCATTCACAGTAAATAATTCAAGCATTAAAATTGTAAATAGTGTCCATTTTTATTGAAGAAAATATTGTGAAAAATAAAACAATATATTTCTTTTCTCATATAGTTTTCTAGGATTAGTGAGGTCATGACTTCATCTGAAGAAGGAATATTATTTTATTACTCATTTTTGAACTGATGCAGCTTATATTTCTCTAGTGATTATAAATAGTTGTTAAATTCAAACAAGCTATAAAGGTACAGTAATATGTGCTCGTGGGAATGTTTAATCAAACCTGTTGGTAGAGGAGGATCTTCATAAATCAGTGTTGAAGCTACCATGACTTGTAAAATTTCATTCTAAAATGGCTCTAGACATCTAAAAAAAGGTCCTCATTGTTGTTTCAATCCTATTTCTAGAATATTATGATATGGGTTCTAACTAATCATTGTAGGAGAAAGTATATATAGGGGGATTTACCAAAGGTTGACGGTTTATTGGATATGGGGGTATATCCAACTTTCAATTTCGACATCTAACTAATTACTGGTGTATCAACATATATTATAGTGGTGAATCCATGTTTAGGGGACTAACTAACATGATATTTGGTGGTTATTAGTATTTAGTATTGTAAATCCCAATGAGATGTTATTTATTTATTATAGTTTCATACAAGATGAGGATGATAATTAAGTAAGAGGTAATAGAAATTATTTTGTAATAGAGGATGAATTAAAATAGAATGAATTTGTAAAACATGTGTAGAACTAATTCACCCACTCTATGGGGTACCTAATGAATACATTATTACTTCACTTATTTTATAAAATTTCAATGAATGAAACTATCCTATAAAATTAATTATAAAATGAATTTATAAAATATATCCAATATATTTCAAGGATAACATTCTATGGATATATCGTTAATAATAAGAAATAATCCACATGCTTTTACTAACATGTCATTAGTCAACATTCAAATTACACATCTAACAAAATGTAAAAGCCTTCAACTTGTGTGGATAAAAAAATGGTAATTATAATTCTCTCCAAATATACTCTTAACATGGTGATAAAGTATCAGTAATTAAAGAGTGAATATATCTAGAATGAAACAAGTTAAAAACTAGGATAGATGAAAAAATGATCATACCTCAGACAAAATATGATCCCTATTTTAATGGATCTTCCATAACATGAATTTTACCACACTCATATCCTCTAAAATTATACTAACATTCTCCAGGAATATGCTCCATTTTAAGTCCCTAAATGATAGTAACATCACAATGTAGACCCCCACCAATTCCATCTACCATCCACTGAACATAATCATGCTATCCCATATCCTGAACAAAATTTGGTGGCCCCTACTAGTGATACTACAGTAGAGGAAATAGATGAAAATACAATAAAGAATTCTCACTCCCCACAACATAGTGAATTACCTAAACATTTAGTCAATGATCCCAATGATGACCTCAGTCCCCACATAAATAGAACATTAGAATAATGTTTCCTAAATACCATTAAGAAATATATATTATAAAAAAACATGAGAGGGACCCTTGGGGTTGACTCCCCAACATCTAGGACGTAAACTTCCCAAACATCCATGATCTACTTCTTGATGTTCTTCTTATCATATGCGCTTTCATCCTTTGTCTCGGGGCTCTCCTTAAGGGTGAATTTAATCTATAACCTATGATTTATTTTTCACAGCCATGTATATATTAAGTATAAATTAGTTAATTCATATCTCATCGTCAAGGGAAAAATAATCTTCAAATAAATATTCCCTAAAATCCTCCATAGGAAAAAAGTTGATAATAAATGTAAAAGGTCCTGAAAATTAATCTTGATCCCTCAAATGCATAGGCTTTATTATAGTAGGGAGAGAAATTTAATCCAATTTAATACCTTAATCAATGACAATTCTTACTCTTTGATAAATTTCTTATGATAGGTATCCTATAAAACATCATCCCCCAGTCAATAACTAATGTATAATATCCACTAATTATGCACCACTCCTCACATATGGATAACTACCAATGGAACTATGAAATATTATCTGGATTGAATTAGAGAAACGATATCTCAAGATCCCCAATACAATTCTCTATTTATATATCAGAAATTCTCTATTAGTACATTTCTAGACTCTACCATGGAAAATCACCGAATTCCCTCATTCATTCCTTGACCTTATATATCAGAGAAATCCTCCAACATCTAACTAGTTTATCAAGCTACACCCCCACATACTGGATTTCATGGGGATGATGTTCACGACCCATTCATCAAAATTCATGGTAATCTCGTACCCTAGTTTCCTGATATTTTAATATTTATTTATTAATAATTTTTTTAAATTCTCAAAACCACCACATTTAATCATAAACACAAAAAAGCATGGTGAATTTACCTTCCCTTTGAGTCAATGATATAACTGTCCTCACATCACCAGGTCAATCTAAAATCAAATATTATAAGAATAAGATCATAGGTTGACACAAAATATCATGTACTATCCAATATTTATTGTCAATTCCAAATATCATGCTCAACTGATAATGTGTACCGACCAACCAATATAGTCATCATAGGTTTTGAAATCTATGATCCATATAACTGTAAAACCCAGATAAAATCATTTAATTAATCATGATCCACTAACTCTAACATTATCCTTCATAGGCTATAAATTAAGTAAGATAGGTAATTTATACCAGAGTCCAACCTCTAGGAGGCCCTGAGTTAGTTAATAGAATCATTTTGGACTGAAATTCACACATATAGTTTGAATTACCATTACTAGAAAATTATAATCACGAGATAGAATATTAAAACCCCTAAAATATATCATATAAAATATAAATGATATTAAACAAACCAGAAATATGTGAACAGTGTCAAGTGATTCAAATAACTGTCTGTATGGGTACCAATAGACAATCTCCTAAAAATATCTTAATAATAAAACCATCACTAAAGCTATTAGTGTCTGGCATGATCATTGATGTCTTTATGGGAACTTACAAATAGTATAGATATATGTAGGGGAGAATAACATGGATACTTACTTGGTATATATCCATGGTCTCTCGTACATATGTGGAAAGAACATACTAATGAACTAGTTAAATAATAGAAGACATAAAAAGTAAAAATACACATTAACAATGCAATCCCAAAATCACCATGACACTCTTATAAATTAAAATGTCTATGTATAAAATCATAACATTGAATGAATATAAGAAAATTCCATATGTAATAAATTCTCCATTAATTTTCTAATATCACACATCAAAATAAAATCTCTTGGGATACCATTACATTCATTTAAATGCATCATATATCTATCCTTCTTTTGTGTGGGTAGGGATGCATCACAAACTACCAAATGCTCGTATGTTTTAAAATCACATGATATCATTATTATACGTCCATATATCTCCACCTCATTATGTAACTAGAGAAATAATGAAGCATGAATGTGGAGGACATCAACCATATGAAAACGTCCAAGAATGCATGACCCCAGTCATATATCACATCCTCTTCATTATTGTGTGTATCTGGTAGAAGTCATCATCATCATCATCATTATGAATATAAAACAATAACCATTTTAATCAATAAGTATCTTCCAGATCTGATGTTATTTTCAAATGGAATCCCCAAAACTAGTATTTCTTCATCCCTATGTATCTTAAACACCATATAGTGGGTATGCTTATTATAGTCCCACTATTTGGTTTCTCTCAGCCTATGATAGATTTGGTTGATTTCATTATCAAACAACTTTTTTAGTGTTTGGGGATAGTCTTGTTTGTTCCCACAGTTGTGGATCCCCTATCCACGCTACCTAATCTAGTTTTCAGGATATAAGGTTCTCAGTTAACAAAAATTTTTTTTATTTGGAAAATAAAAAAAATAGTTTTATCACAGATGAGAGAGGAAAAATTGGTTTCTATCCATCCATTTTCCTACCTACATAAATGTTGTGTTAGGAACAGAAAACAAAAATAATTTAGTTGTTGATATTGTTTTCCAACTAAGGTGGGTAACATATTTATATAACAACAAAATGAATGATATATAGATTGAATTTAATATACAACATATGGTTTGACATCAAACACCACTACAGTATCCCACAACACTACTTTAACCCCACCTAACCTAGGCCATAAATATATTCCACCACTAATGTAATGTAACATACAGTCAATCAACACACATTCCATATTTAATATTAGTTTTTCATGTTAAACAACTTTTATATTTATAATTTATCAACCAAATTTCAATTAATAAGAAAACTCATTTATTATTTAATACAAACAACTAAAATCATCACCGCACATTCACCGTGGAAAATTTATTAATAATTTTAGTTATAAACGAAATTAATGAAAATTAATTTAATCACCCACAATTATTTAGTTTTAAACCAATACCACTTCAATTTAATCATTAACACATTAGTCCATCAATACTAGGAAACAATATCAGAAAACCATATAACAACCTAACAACCTAGTACCAAGCATCATTTCATTGGATAACATTATATCCTCATAACACATTCATCTCACTATAAAACACACAATTTTAATTCCAAAAATCATCCTTCAACACATAATATAATATCCACCGATATCATTACATCCCAAAAGTTCTACATTCAAAACCATTCACCACTATCACAAGAATGTTATTTACAATACCTATAGAAATTTCCCAATGTAAATATGGTATGAAAAATATCAATTATATGATAAATTATATCTTTCAAAATAACAAGAAATTTGATTTTTATGAGAGGGAAAATACTAAAATTGTTTTTTTATCAAAAAACCTATTGAAATAGATTAATAGGACTATTTATATAGATGAGATATAACAATGGTTATTTAAAAAACATGGAAATAGTTTTTATAAATCCTTCATAAAATAAACCTTAAAAATTGGCCTCTAAATAATTTTAACCCCCAATATTTTCTCTCCTACAAACCCAAAGACCCAATCCATTATCCTTTAGCCGACTATTTCGGATCGATCACTTTTACCTCAGCAGATCCTTATAGAATTCACCACATGGTTCATCCATCCTGTGTGTTATTCCACCACAATCATCATCATTTTTTACCCTCCTCCTTCATCCCCTTTATTTCTAGTCATCCTCCATTCAATTTTTTCTATGAACCCCTCTTCTTATGTGAGGGGACAATTCATGTGTGCAACAACCAATTCATTTTCCATTTGGGGTGTCAAGAAAACAATTTTTCTTTTACGAGTGGAAGGAATATCAGTATTGTTTACAAGAACATATATGAGAAGTAACCATGTGGGTGGACCCATACACTTTCAAAGGAACACACTCTTACTCCTTTGAACAATAATTATTTTTTCCCTTCATCGTCATGAATGTGTTGGAGACTCCTCATATTTTTCAAATTGTTAGCTTATTAATCATGTGTTTTATTTCAATATATTATTTAATATTTTCATATTTTTTTATTCCTTGTTTTATTTTTTCATGATGACTTTATAATCATGGCATAACTAGAGGCCAAAAATATGTGTTATAGGATGTATCTTTTGGATCAAACATTACACAGTGGTTTGAAGGGATGATAAGATGGTAAATTAATTATTTCACCTTAAATTATTTTTGATAGAAATATATATAGTTAACAAGGCCATGATTTCAGGTATATCATATGTAGATAAGGGTAACATTTTTGGTTGACTATGTGATCAAAATTCAGTACACAACAAATCGATGAGTCACATTATAATTTTATACATTAACATATTTTCAATGATTCAATACTTTTCTATTTTGGATAGATTGGATACTTTTTCTGGGTTTAATGTATCCTAAGGGATTGATTTTTGGGTAAATTAACACATGAGGTGGTTTTTTTGAAGTGGTATATTTTTGAAAGATGAAATTGAAGAGATTAAAATTAGAATGACAATAGATATTAAAGATAAATACAAATTGTTATGGAAGGTTAACTACATTTTTTTCAAATATAGAGTATATCTATTGATCCAATAAAGATATTTTAATCATTATTAAATATCTATAATCAATCAAAATGATTATAGCTAAATAGAAAACACGAAATTGGAAGGTTTATGGATTTGATGGATCATCAATTTGAATGAAATATGCATCATCGATTCTTGAATATATTATTCTATTTAATTTTTGGATAAGAATAAAGATATTGTGTACCCTATTTTGATAGAGATCCTTAGGGAAATATTTTAATTGTATATAATGAACAATGATTTTTGGTACACTGACTTGTTATTATGTTTAATCTCCTTTTATATAACCCTTTTTAGTGAAAAATATAAATATATTATGTTACTATATTTATTTTATATAGTTGGTATTATTTAAATCTGTATATATTCATAGTAAGTACAAAAAACACCACCTATCAAATGAAATTATTTGTTCTATGTATCCAAATACAAGAAAACAGTTTGTGATCAATATTTTTTAAAAACCAATTCTCTCTCACCTACTATATCATTATATTGATATACAAATTCTGATATATAAATTATAATTCATATTTAAATAATAATATATTTCTTTTGGTTGATTTAGATTGAAATTTATATCATTAGTTATGTAATATGATTTTCTTTATATTTATAATAGATTTTAACATCATTTCATATATATTAGGCGAAAAAATAGAATACAAAATCTAAATACATTCCATTTTAATTTGAATCATTTGATGCAATATTTAATTTCAATGCTAATACAAATTTCAAAAATCAACAATCAAATGAGTACATTAATTTAATTAAAACATTGTTATTTTCTATATTATATACTACACATGAAATAATCCGACCATACAGAACTATAATGTTCACATCATATTGGTCTCATAATGTACATTATAAGGTTATTATAACTTTTTTACAACATTTAAAATAAGGATAATAAAATCAAAAATAATTATGAGTTTAACAATTCATAATAATCTAAAATTAATACCATAATCATGTATATAATTAATGGGTTGAGTAACTAAAATAATATTATGGTGGGACTATTTTCTTTAATATCAAATTCATTAAATATTGATAATAAATTTTTAATGAACTATACAATATAATTATCAATACCTAAAACTAACTACCACTATCCCCAACCATGATCTATTTAATGTCATTGAAGGGGGACTAAAACTGTGGATTAAAAAAATTAGAAATTATTTTTCTCAATAAATAAAAATTACACGTACGATAAATAACAACAACAAAAATTTATAAGTCATTTATACAAAGAATAATCATCAATATATTATAATGAAAAAATAAAATTTCTCGCATAGGGATACCATTATTCAAGAACCATAACTATTTCACTAGAGAAATATTCATATTATGTAATTAATAAAAAAATATATTAAACTTGACAAAATATGATATGTTCTAGGAGAGTATAGATATGGGTTTGAGTATAATAACCAATTATTATATTCAAACTATTTATAGTTATTAAATACATAATCATAAAATATTTACATGTAAAATTGAATCGAAAACTTTTATTGATGAATTTGTACTATAAGATATTTGATAACAATGAATCAAAAAAATGTGGAGTTTTAATATAATATTGACTATAAATTAAAACTTAGAAACATAAAATATATTGTTTTAAATATATTTAAGTATTTTTTTTAAATTATTTATAGAAATTTTATTTAATTTTAGTTTTTATCTCAAGAAACGATTCATATCATGTCAGGTAATTTTATAGATTTTTTAAATAATGTGTTTTAATTTTCATCAGATTGGATAGAAGATGAATTTCATAATTTGGATGGCCATCTAATTATTTTTTGAAGGAGTTAAAATTTGGTTTTGGACATTTCATTCACTAATGATTAATTTTTCATAATAATATGATCATAAAATTCTAATTGTGTTAGAAGAATATGGTTCAAGCATGAGGAAGTGAGTTACGATATCACTAAAAATTATTTTTTTAAAAAAATATGTTTGTTAAAACAATCTAGAAAAATAAGAAGTGGATAATGACTCTGATTTAGATAAATGGATTGGTTTGAATTTTTTTATTTCATATTGATTTCAGTTTTTTCATTAATCCATCTCTCCATGTACTCCAGTGCAAGAGTATAAAAAACATAATTTTCATCTTTGAATAATAATAATTATGTATAAGGTATTATTAATCTGATAGAATATATGAATACCCATATATATTATTCATATAGAAGAATGAGTAATATCTATTTTTTTAATGTGATTATATAATGAGAATGAAATTTACATATTTTACAATATTGTGGTTGACTATCTTCTTACATTTAGTAAGGATTTACTACATGATTTTTCATGTTTTCGTGAGAAAAATTATATGGAATCAAAATAGTTACCAAAATTTTTATTTTAATCTACAACAATCCATTCATTCCCTAATAATTTTTTCCTATTATAGAATGAATTTCAATAGTTGAGTTTGTGAAATAGTGTGGTATGTCACTATTGAATAGTAATAGAGATGTAACATAATCCCATGTACTAGAGAAAGTGATGTGCAAATTTACTCTCATTCATAGGATTTAAAAAACATGTTTAAGATATAAAAAATAAAATGAAACATGATATTACATGAATATAAAATAAATATGGATAATGTTTAAATAGTGTTTCCAAAATATAGGATAAATATTTATAAATTTTGTAGGTTATATTATGATAATTTTATTTATCCTATAAAATGATAGATTGTGATTATCATGTGATAGTATCAATCCATTTCAATAAATGAATAATTCACACAATAGTTGGCATGTTGTCATTCACATTGATAAATTTTCATCAATGATGTGTATGAAGAATCCATTTAATATCATTTTTATATTTATATATGGATCTAGTGATCTAATAACTGATATTGATAAAAACATGTGACCATTAAAAGAAGGGTAAAAATAACATTGGATTATTGGTGTGAAATAATATAATTAATTTTTGAATGAGTAATATATGTTTTTTACAACATTCTAATTGATGATAAATGAATCCACTTTTTTTGGAATAATTTTTGGTTTCTAGGAAAAATGTAATTCATCATATCTTTTATTCATATAAAATAAATGTTCCTTGAGGTTAAAATTTCAATGAACATAATAATTAATATGGAATCAATGACTACTACTGATGGATCATCTATACCAGAAGAATCAGAGATAGTTTGATAAGGTTATAAATACATAATAAAAACCATCAAGAATTTAAGAGAATGATATTGTTAAAGGTCAGAAATGGTTTCAATTATGTTTTGGAAAAAAATCAATTAAATTACCAAAAGTGAAATAATGTTAATTAAAATTATAATAGAAATTCGACAATGAAATGTATATTTGTTGTGTTTTATTTTTGGTCATCATATTTATTGAATCAATTTTATATTAAATTTATAATGATAAAATAATTTATGAAATATTACTTTGTAATCTTTTAATTGTTATGGAATAAAACAAAAGATGGCATACAATCAATTCTTGGTTCAATGGATTGGGGTATAAAATCAAGAATTCGTCCTAATTTAACAATTGAGAATATGTTGAAATTCTCCATGTCATATTTTCAATGAATACTATGGAGAAAAAACAATTTTCTTATGTCATGGAATGATTGAAGGTTCCAGCTGGTTTTTTATGAGAAGTTCATAAAAGAGTGAATACAAAAAATTTGAAAAAATATATATCTTAAAACCCATGATTATAATGTCGGTTTGCATGATTTTATTCCCATTTCTATTCATTATTTGCATTCACATAAAGATAGAGTTGATGTTATTCGTTTATATCATTTTTATCGACACATTTGTTTTAAAAGACCATGAAAATGTTTTGTTTAAAAAGTATACGGAGACTCACCAATTATTCATTGTGTGTTTGTGAAATACTTCCCACATTCATTTTTTACATGTATGTAACATTTGACTATGAATCTTCAATAGATGAGTTTTTAAGTGGTCATGTTTTTGTTTTCTTGATATATCCAATAGAAATAATGATGTTTAAACTAAAATATTAAATGATAAATAAGTATCATCACAAAGATCTATTGTAAAATATTTTTTAACATGACAATATGTTATTTTTTTCATACTTGGATAAAATCACTATATTATCTAAACAACTAATGTAAACTGAATATGAGAAATATGATCCCATCAATCATACATTTGATAAATTTCCCCAAATAGGGGGGGATATATGGATCATACTATTTATGTGCTTCAAAAAGGGAGTGGTAAATGATTAATCACATAATATTATTAAACTATGGTGTTATTTAGGATTAAATAAATAAAGTAAACTAAAATATATGATTTTTTTCATTTTGTCATTTCTATTTAGATTCGGACAAATCTGAGCTTTCATATTTGTAGATAAAATTTACAAATAATAAAAAGTATAGATCTTTCTGTACCTCTAAAGTGGATGGATTAATTTCAAATAAAAGAACATACATATTGGATAATGTAAATGTAAAATATTTATTTTTTTACAAAACATACTAACAGGTATTTGAGTAATATTTTAATTTTGAATCTTTCAGGGTCCATGTTTACTAATTAATTGAATATAAGATGAAATAAAAGAATTTTTATTTGGACAAGATAATGTGGTGTGTGATTTTAAATGAATGATTTTCAATGTATTTAATGTCATTATAAATATCAATAAAAAATATAAATACAACATGATGGTGTCTTGTTAAGGTCCAAAAAATATTTTACATGAAGGCATCATAAAAGAAACATCAATTAGAAAATATATAATATTTTTTTATCCTTACAAGAATCATTATACTAGATTACTATATACATCTCTATTTCAAAATTATGAAATGAATGTGGTTTCAACCAATTATAAAAAATTTCATTTAGATAATCGTGTAATTTTAGTGATTGAAAATAAAACTCTATTTCATACCATGTACCTTATATTCTTTCATCACATGATTGACATGTGATTCATGTAACTGACCCATTAAAATAATAATTTAGTTTTACTGTTATTGTCATTCCAAAATATATTTCAGAGGATTTAATGCATAATCACGAGGTTTTTATAAACATGTTGTTATTTAATCAAATGTTTCATTTGATAACACATATGATTAAACTGTTAGAACATATTGAGAACCTCAAATTTTAACAAAGAACCCATACTTTTGGCATATTCTCAATTTACTACATGATATTATTGTAATATTATTTTTTCTTTTAAAAAACTAATACAACATATCAAAATATTGTTGATAATTACATTGAAAAAACTCAAATGATTTGAAATTATCGTAAATGAATATAAAAATATAATTAAATTAATATATTTAAACTGAAAAATACTTCACTAAATATCATTTTTGTATTTTTATATTTTATAATGTAAAATAGTTATATAATTAAACGTATAAATTATTTATATTAATCATAGAATACTATTTTAAATTTCATGATCAATATGTTTGGTAGTAAATATGATAGAGGGATAAAAATGTGGGAAAATCAATTTAATATTATTGATTTAGAAAAGACTAATCTGATAACCATTGTATATAATTTTTATTTCATGAAATTATACTCTTTCATATCATTTATATTTTTATCATTTATTTTATTTTTTCATCCATTTTGTTTTAGGAAACATCATTGAGGAGATGATTAAATTATGCTATAGAGGGAAACCGTGTGTGGGGGGGTACTGGAATGAACTACTCTATTATTCAACCTAATATTATGTTACATTAGTCACAAGGAGGTTATATAGTTTATATTCCATTTATTCCACTTTATTCACAAAGATTTCATCCTAAAATTTTTCTATATCCTTATTTCTTATTCCCACATTTTCCATATCCCATTCTACACTCACAAACATAGAATAGTCATTATCAGGCTTTCATTCCCCATTATTACACATTCCCTAAATCCACTATATTATTAAATTATCCTTCATATTTCACAACACCATATCCATATCCACATTCTTCAATATAAGGATATCCACTAATTTTTTCCCTCCAATAATAAATTTATCTTCAAAAAAAGTATTAATACTCCAGATATCCCACCTCCCACATGGGTACTCCACATCCTCCTCTATATCTAGCACTCTCAGTGTCAATAGAAATCATATACATTAGTATGAATTTAAACATTTCTAAGAGTGACTAAATATAAATACATATATATTACATAAATTTACTACATAGTTTTTTGCGATTAGTGGCATCCTCTTTTTATTGATGTGGTTTCCAAAAATATGAGAGGTCTAGAATCCAAACAAATATATTATGGTTCAATAGAACAATACACGTGATATCATTGATAAAAATCTTAAATACTGTAATTGTTTTATTGCTTCAATTTTACATATAGAAATATCACTTTGCTTCAACCAACAAGTCATAGGATGTTTTTTAACGAATAAAGGACAATTCACGGGAAGTGATTTTTGTATGTAATGTTAATCAAATTCTATATATATAGTTATATTTATATTAATTTATAATATATATTAATAAATATTTTTTCTAATGTAGCTCCAATATAATTTTTCTAATGGGAAAAATGTCAGGACTATAATGTTAATAATGTTTAGTGAAATGTGGTGATCATTCTGGTATTTCTAGTATACTTTTTGTAAATTGATATTTGGTACCAAAATTGAAAAGTAAACATCATTCATAATTTCCTTATATCATAATACAAATATATGATTGAGAATTCAAAGCATATAATGATTAATGGATTAGTAATGTTCAGATATTTTATATCATTTAATAATTTTAATGTTATTATTAATGGATAAATTACTCATTTTAGTGACATTAATGTAATTAAATAATTTTCTATTTATATAAGAAAAATGATTGAAATAATTGAAATAAATTTACAATGAAATACATTCACACTCTTAAAAACACTTATCTCCTATATAATGAGCAATAAAATTTAATATAACATTTAAAATATTTAACCTCATTTTATTAAAATATAGATTTATTAAATTTATATTTATTTTTGCCTGATTTTTTTGCTGTTTTTTTTGTATTATGTTTTTAAACACAACTATTATTATTACCTCCTTCTATTAAACAACAAAAAAACAAATATATGGTATTTTTAATAGCATAATCATATGCTCCCCAATACTTCACTCTCAATTACACATCAATGATCTGATGATATATAGTAGTCTTCATTATAACCTATAATTGAAAAACATCCCAACCATTAGAATATTTAATGCGAACTCTTCTATTTTTTATAAACCTTTTAATTAACATAAAAAAGTTTATATTCGTATCATTTAAAAATTAATTACTCACTTCCGTAATTTTTTAAAAAAAATACTTCAGTAATATATAAATTAATGAACTATTCATTAAAGATAGTAGATTAAGTTTTTTCAATTAGAAATGAGATTTATTACCCTATATAATTTTTTTAATAAGTAATTATATGTATCAAAAAAATCATAAATTGATTCAATTTAAAATCTATAAAACTTTATAATGTATACATATATATTAATTGGTTTCAAGTGGAGTAGACTCTTTTTATAAGATATATTTCAATATATTACCATGTAAAGATGGAAATAGCTTCTAATAATCAAATCCACCAATTTAACTTTCTATTTTGGAAAATTTAGATATTTGTAGTCTAATGACATGATGAGATAAAACAATAAATAGAATATATAATAAAACATACTAGTTTTTATTAGTATTCATTCATATCATCTTATAAAAGTTTAAGGAACTTAATTTATTTATATTTCATATGAATGATTAGTGGTTGGATAGAAAGGGATTATAAGTCATACAATGAAAGCAGAAACTCATAAAAAAACTGAGAATTTATATAGTATTATTACGAAATTCACGTTGTAATTATGATGAATACAAAAATTTAATAAAAACTAATAATGTGAGATAGTGAACATCAATGAAGAATATTATAGTCTGCCTGAATGAAACGCTAAAAATATGTGATTGACAAACACACCAAATAATACCTATTAAACATGATCTCTATACATACTATAACAGAGGACACCAATGTATTGAAATCCATAAAAATTAATACTCATATGTTTGTTAGAAAATTTTAAAAAAACCCTAAGAATACCTAAATCCATGTATAATGGTTTCATGATATATTACATAAACTTATATAGGGAAATAAATTTCAATATTCATTCATGTTTTATAAAGAGTATGGAAATTTAGGTCAATTTAGTTTATTTTAAATTCATTAGAAATATATTTCCACTCAATAAGGATGTGAAAAACCTTGTTATCCACTCTTTTCTTGTATAACTTTTTATTCCTAACTATAAGTAATGGCCTAATATTTTAAAAATTAATTTATCTTTGTAATTAAATTAAATTAAATATAATGGTAATATACAAAATATTAACTTCCTTGTTTTTATTATATCCTATCAGGTTTAAAATATATTTAATAATCAATACCCTTGATAATGTGGTATTTTATTAGATATTATATGATTTTTATAGATAAAAGGATATAAAAAATCCAATTGGCATAGAAAAAGAATGTGATAGCCTTGACTAGTATTATCATACCCTATAAAGACCATCTATCATAACTTTCATGGGAGATTGCATCATTGAGATTTTCCCTTTTCCAATACAAATTTGATATCCAATAACTAAAACACAAGAAAACCCATTTATCAGATATTTCAAGCTTGTTGAGATAATGACCCAAACTCTGTACGACGAACCACCCTTTGCAAAAAAATATAATCACAGATATTACCCTAAGAGAATTTACAGGGGTAATAAAGAGATAAGTATCTAGAATATAAAAATAAGAATATTTATATTGTATATAAAAATGAATAATGTTTCTTATTATTTTATCGATTTATAAATAATTCTGATACTTATATGATAGAACAAAAATTCTATTTTTGTGTAAATTGAATATTTAATTAAGATATTTATTTTGGATGAATTAATTTATTTTTGAAATAAATAATATTTAATGAAAATATAATTTTTATTTAATTAATAATATAATATAATTTTATGATGTCAAATATAATTTTATGATGTCAAATTTAATTTTTTAGGGTTAAAAAATAATTTTCGTTAAAAAACACAACATTCCCGAATTAATGTCCATTCTATTTCAAAAGATAAAATTAAAATATTTTTAAAATTCTTATGATAAAATAAAAATTATTTTTTGAATCATGAGGTCAAAATTATCTAATTGTGAGTTTTTAATAATTATATGAGGATGTCAAATGTTTGGGTAAAAGACAAATATAGTGGAAATATACAGTGTATATTATAACATTATAATAAGGTCAATAGTTTAATGATTTATTACATTTTAATTATAAAATAATAAAAACCAATACAATTTGTAGTAAAACATGATTAATAAACATGGGGTTTTTGGGTTTATTATTACATTATTGTAGAGTTTCCAAAACCAATGTTTGAAAAAATAATAATGAACCCCACTTTAAAATCCTATATAAACCAAAACAATATCCCATTAGTATTTACTAAAAAACCTTGTAAAATATCCTTACTCTACCCTACACACTCTAAAGTCATCCCACGGTACCCACAAGCTCTATATGAGATCATCCCATGATTTATGAATCACCCTCCAAATGCAAGGTATCCTCTGCTTCTCCTCATTATCTAAGAATATACTTCGTTGTTTGCCATTTTACTCCAAATTTCAAATGTTGTGATATGTTTTACACACCCATAGTACTACTTATTTGACATAAAAATTATAAGATTCCATTTAAATCTGATTAAATCATTTCTATGAATATTTATATACTTCCATTATACTGCCAAAATTTCACTTCGATTTTTCATGCCAATCCTTTTTGTTGTAAATACCATCTCTATTTCCACTAAATCATATTCACCTAATCAAACATATACTTATATTATTGGGTAAATTCATGTATTTATTCGACACTCCTTTATCATGTTATTAAATTTTATCAAATATGATCTTATGTTATATGATCTATGTGAAAAACATTTGGGTGTTCATTAAATGATTATAATGGGTGTGTCTAGATAAATATCCAAAAAATTGGGTAATGTCTTATCCACATCATACTCCATGTATGGTGTGATATAGGATATCCTATGAACATTATTTTTTGATTTCTTGGTGGTCATCCAGATCTTTTCCCACAATTTCATTCCCAATATTGTTTCCAAATTCCCAAGATTAATTTGTGTTATCATCAATATCAATCCTCATTAATAATGATTACTATTATCAACATTTTTTTATAATTGGAATTCCTATTGTCTAACTAAAATACCTTATTACATAACTTTTTTTCTTTTTCCCATATTCGGCTTTATATCCCAACCCTTTTTTATATATGTCATCAAGTTATCCAATACAATTTTAAGAAGGATGGAATATTTGAGTGTGTTAAGGATTTTTTTCAATAATATAAATACACCGCCAAAATTTAAATTGTTATGTAGTTTACATAATTCCAGAGAAAATTAGAAATATAAATCTTCTAGATTGTATCATGTTAACTCTAATATAATAAATCCTAAATTAAATTCTAATAAAACTAAAAGTGTTAAAAAAAATTATAGAAGAAAATTTTATTATTTTTGCGATTGGGATTATATAATTCTAGGGAGAGCCTTTGGGGTAAGACTAAACATAAGAAAAAACACCTATGTCTTGGTAATGTATAGATTCTATGGCTTTCAAGAAATTGTATACTTTTCTAGATATTATAAGTGGATATAGATCTAGAACATATATACTTAGTTGTATCACCAAAAACACCACATTATGCAATTCTCGAAAGAGAAATAGTGCCAAAAATGGTCCTTGATGCACACCTAGTTTGACACTCCCATTTTTTATGATTTGATAAATTCAAATTCTCATTGTGAAACATTATTAAGGGATAAAATTAATACTAAAATATATGTAATGAAATTTATAATTTTTTATAAAAATTACTTCAAAATGTAATGGATAATTTGATCCCTTATTTATATAAAAATGGATTCACTTCATTGAGATTAAATTCCATATCCTTGTATGTTTTAAGAAATATAATGTTTCACTGGATCATTATCATGTAGAGAAAGAATTTAATTAGTGGTGTACATTGATCAAGAATACAAAGCATGGGGAGGGGATCAATGTAATGGGGTGGATTGAAAAATGGAAAAAAAAATTCAATAAATAATTTCCTCTCAATATTTTACATCAAATGGAAAGGGATTCCATTTCCCTTAACAAAAAATACAAAGAATCCATTGTTGTGTACGATAAATACTTCAAAATATATGAATAATGTACCTCGAGATTTTTTTCCCAGGAATTTTAGATTACACTGCTTATTTTGTGCAATAAAATGATGGAAAAATATATGTAGTGATCTAAGACTTTGATATCTATGAAAAAATAATTTGGTGTGACCTCAAAGATGAAATGGTGATTGTAGAATCTCAAAACATTGGTGATAAAAAGATGAAATTGGAGTTATATTTTTGAGGTTTGATGGAGAAATATAATAACTATAAAAATATTCAATATCCAACCTTTCAAAAGTTTAGAAATTATTACCCCTAAAAATTCCTACCAGAAATAAAAAATGATATAATTACAAAAATTAATGGTGTCTAGCTACCGATTTTTGATGGGAGAAACACATCAATGCAATGGAAAAGAAAACTTTTGTAGCCTACCCGCATCCTATTGTCTTATGTTTCGATATAATGTAATATGTACACTATGATAACCAATTACCAGAGACACGATTTGATAGAAACAACCGAATCCAACAACATCGTTGGAAATAAGGGAGAGCATATTCCACCACAACCACAAATGTGGATCCCAACATTTAACTATCAACAGGTTTTTGGTTATTCATATTATAATTTTGAAGGTTATTTTTTTATTATTGTTCTATAAATTATTTCATATCACAAAAGTATAGTCCAACTTTTAGAACACCCCCACAAATAATATATATAGAGTTGTCAATGAAAATTAAAAGTAGAATAATTATGGAACCCCATGTATATAACTCCTCTACTATCAAAATTTGTGGGATAAACATTATAAAGATCCTTTTGATACTCCCTTTTTTATAATTTGATGAAATTCTAGGTATGTATTGGATCTCCTAATAAAAAGTTAATATAAATTTCCAAGAGAATGAAATCACTCTCAATATCAAGAATCATTGTCTGATATTGTTCAATTGAAAGGAGGAAGATGAATATTATTTAGAAAAAAATATGAGGAATGAATATTATTTTCCTATGAGGAAGAGTATCTTGATAAAATTACAGATTCTAAGGAAAATATTATCATTAAGTACAATCCAATTATGTAGGAAATACATATATGTGTTTCTTGATGAATTAAATGGTCTTCCTGTGGCTTTTATAATATCAAAGAATCGATATAAAATAGTTATTGTGGAAAATGAGGAGTTTAATAAAAACTAAATAAAAATATAGATAATGAGTTCATACGCCACAATGATTTTCCATGGGGTTCACCGGTCCTCCTCATCAAGAAGATGGAAGGGTTAATGCACCTTTTTGTTTATTATAATGTGCCCAAAAAGAACATCAAAAAGAAAAAGTGCCATCTTCCAAATATTAACAACTTGTTCGATTAGCTGCGTGGATAGCAATACTTCTACAAGGTGGATTTTATCTTGGGGTATTACCAATTAACGTTGAATTAGGAGGACATTGTAGGTTTTGGGTGCTGTTGAAGCATGTGATGGAGGGTCCCAAATTTTCTTTTTTCCATGATTGGTGATTAGTTTTAGATTTAACACAATGTTGAATTTCGTGATCAATAGAATAAAATAAATGAATAAAAAAATATAAATTACACCAGAACCATTGGGAGGATCATCAAATATTATTTAAAATTACTTTAATTAATTAATCAATTAAAATTGTTGGAATTATTTCTTCATTGATGGATTTAGTGACAATTACACGGAAAACCTCAATTGTGTGGTAGGAATCAAGTATAGATTCTTTCTAGTAGTGATCCACGGGTGATCTAAGAATCATTATACATCGCTGAAATAATCATTGGGTACTATCATGATAGATGATTAAGCTCGCATCATCCCCCTTTGATACCTTTGATAACCACTTCCAAGGTGTTTTCCCTTATCTGATGGAGGCAAATTACTCTATGTTCATGGGATAATTCTCAGATAAGTGTGTTCTCTAGGGATTGAGATTATTTTATGAATCCATTGTTCATAAACAAGACAAATTAATTTTTTATTGATAAAATAAAATAACATGGATTATATATTGATAGGTTTAAAATAAAATAAAATCATAAGTTCCCTTAATTATTTATTTAATCCTAGAGTAACCCCATGTCAAATAATCAAATAGTATCACTAGTGTAGAAAACGTTATTTACGTCACCATTTTTGATGTCAGTTATATATAACCGATGTGATAATCTGTGAAACGTGGTTTTTTACATCAGTTATTTTATAACCGATGTAAATAATGTGGTGAGTAAATTTTTGGTACCAATCTTGAAAAGTAAACATCATTCATAATTTCCTGATATCATAATACAAAGATATTATTGAAAATTCAAAGCATATAATGAATAATGGATTAGTAATGTTCAGATATTTTATATCATTTAATAATTTTAATATTATTTTTAATGGATAAATTACTCATTTTAGTGACACTAATGTAATTAAATAATTTTATATTTATAGTAGAAAAATGATTGAAATAAATGATATAAATTTACAATGAAATACATTCACACTCTTAAAAACACTTATCTCCCATATAATGAGCAATAAAATTTAATATAACATTTAAAATATTTAACCTCATTTTATTAAAATATAGATTTATTAAATTTATATTTCTTTTTGCCTGATTTTTTTGCTGTTTTTTTAGTATTATGTTTTTAAAAACAACTATTATTATTACCTCCTTCTATTAAACAACAAAAAAACAAATATATGGTATTTTTAATAGCATAATCATATCCTCCCCAATACTTCACTCTCAATTACACATCAATGATCTAATGATATATAATAGTCTTCATTATAACCTATAATTGAAAAACATCCCAACCATTAGAATATTTAATGTGAACTCCTCTATTTTTTATAAACTTTTTAATTAACATAAAGAAATTTATATTCATATCATTTAAAAATTAATTACCCACTTCCGTAATTTTTTTAAAAAAAATACTTCAGTAATATATAAATTAATGAACTATTCTTTAAAGATAGTACATTATGTTTTTTCAATTAGAAATGAGATTTATTACCCTGTATGATTTTTTTATTAAGTAATTATATGTATCAAAAAATTCATAAATTGATTCAATTTTAAATCTATAGAACATTATAATGTATACATATATATTAATTGGTTTCAAGGGGAGTAGACTCTTTTTATAAGATATATTTTAATATATTACCATGTAGTGATGGAAAGAGGTTCTAATAATCAAAGCCACCAATTTTAGCTTTTTATTTTTGAAAATTTAGACATTTTTAGTCTAATGACATGATTAGATAAAACAATAAATAGAATATATAATAAAACATACTAGTTTTTATTAGAATTCATTCATATCTTCTTATAAAAGTTTAAGGAACTTAATTTATTTATATTTCATATGAATGATTAGTGTTTGGATAGAAAGGGATTATAAGTCAGACAATGAAAGCAGAAACTCATAAAAAACTGAGAATTTATATAGTATTATTATGAAATGTACTTTGTAATTTTTATGAATACAAAAATTTAATAAAAACTAATAATGTGAGATAGTGAACATCAATGAAGAATATTATAGTCTACCTGAATGAAACACTAAAAATATGTGATTGAATAACACACAAAATAAAACCTATTAAACATGATCTCTATACCTACTATAACAGAGGACACCACAGTATTGAAATCCATTAAAATTATTACTCATATGTTTGTTAGAAGATTTTAAAAAACCCTATGAATACATAAATCCATGTATAATGGTTTCATGATATATTACATGAACTTATATAGGGAAATAAATTTCAATATTCATTCATGTTTTATAAAGAGTAAGGAAATTTAGGTCAATTTAGTTGATTTTAAATTCATTAGAAATAAATTTCCACTCAATAAGGATGTGAAAAACCTTGTTATCCACTCTTATCTTGTATAACTTTTTATTACTGACTGTTAGTAATGGACTAATATTTTAAAAATTAATATATCTTTGTAATTGAATTAAATTAACTATAATGGTAATATAAAAAATATTAACTTCCGTGTTTTTAATATATCCTATCAGGTTTAAAATATTTTTAATAATCAATACCCTTGATAATATGGTATTTTATTAGATATTATATGATTTTTATAGATAAAAGGATATAAAAAATCCAATTGGCATAGAAAAAGAAAGTGATATCCTTGACTAGTATTATCATACCCTATAAAGACCATCTATCAGAACTTTCATGGGAGATTGCATCATTGAGATTTTCCCTTTTCCAATACAAAGCCGATATCCAATAACCAAAACACAAGAAACCCCATTTATGGGATATTTCAAGCTTATCGAGATAATGACCCAAACTATGTACAACGAACCACCCTTTGCAAAAAAATATAATCACAGATGTAACCCTAAGAGAATTTCCAGGGGTAATAAAGAGATAAGTATCTAGAATATAAAAATAAGAATATGTATATTGTATATAAAAATGAATAATGTTTCTTATTATTTTTTCGATTTATAAATAATTCTGATGCTTATATGATAGAAAAAAATTCTATTTTTGTGTAAATTGAATATTAAATTATGATATTAATTTTGGATGAATTAATTTATTTTTGAAATAAATAATATTTTATGAATATATAATTATTAATTAATTTTTATTTAATTAATATTATAATATAATTTTATGATGTCAAATATAATTTTATGATGTCAAATTTAATTTTTTAGGCTTAAAAAATAATTATTGTTAAAAAATACAACATTCCTGAATTAATTTCCATTCTATTTCAAAAGTGAAAATTAAAATATTTTTAAAATTCTTCTGATAAAATAAAAATTATTTGTTGAATCATGAGGTCAAAATTACCTAATTGTGAGTTTTTAATAATTATATGAGGATGTCAAATGTTTGGGTAAAATAAAAATACAGTGGAAATATACATTGTATATTATAACATTAAAATAAGGTGAACAGTTTAATGATTTATTACATTTTAATTATAAAATAATAAAAACCAATACTATTTGTAAGAAAACATGATTAAAGAACATGGGGTTTTTGGGTTTTTTATTACATTATTGTAGAGTGTCCAAAACCAATGTTTGGAAAAATAATAATGAACCCCACCTTATAATCCTATATAAACCAAAAAAATATCCCATTAGTATTTACTAAAAAACCTTGTAAAATATCCTTACTCTACCCTACCCACTCTAAAGTCATACCACAGTACCCACAAGCTCTATATAAGGTCATCCCATGATTTATGAATCGCCCTCCAAATGCAAGGTATCCTCTACATCTCCTCATTATCTAAGAATATACTTCATTGTTTGCCATTTTACTCCAAATTTCAAATGTTGTGATATGTCTTACACACCCATAGTACTACTTATTTGACATAAAAATTATAAAATACCATTTAAATCTAATTAAATCATTTCTATGAATCTTTATATACTTCCATTATACTGCAAAAATTTCACTTTGATTTTTCATGCCAATCCTTTTTGTTGTGAATACCATCTCTATTTCCACTAAATCGTATTCACCAAATCAAACATATACTTATATTATTGGGTAAATTCATGTATTTATTCTACACTCCTTTATCATGCTATTAAATTTTATCAAATATGATCTTATGTTATATGATCTATGTCAAAAACTTATGGGTGTTCATTATATGATTATAATGGGTGTGTCTAGATAAAAATCCAAAAAATTGGGTAATGTCTTAGCCACATCATACTCCATGTATAGTGTGATATAGGATATCATATGAACATTATTTTTTGATTTCTTGGTGGTTATCCAGATCTTTTCCAACGTTTTCATGCCCAATATTGTTTCAAAATTCCCAAGATTAATTTGTGTTATCATCAATATCAAGCCTCATTAATCATGATTGCTATTATCAACATTTTTTTTATAATTGGAATTCATATTGTCTAACTAAAATACCTTATTACATAACTTGTTTTCTTTTTCCCATATTTGGCTTTATATCCCAACCCTTTTTTATATATGTTATCAAGTTATCCAATACAATTTTAAGAAGGATGGAATATTTGAGCGTGTTAAGGATTTTTTCAATAATATAGATACACCGCGAAAATTTAAATTGTTATGTAGTTTACATAATTCAAGAGAAAATTAGAAATATAAATCTTTTAGTTTGTATCATGTTAACTATAATATAATAAATCCTGAATTAAATTCTAATAAAACTAAAAGTGTTAAAAAAAACTTTATAGAAGAAAATTTTATTACTTTTGTGATTGGGATTATATAATTCTAGAGAAAGCCTTTGTGATAAGGCTAAACATAAGAAAAAACACCTATGTCTTGGTAATGTATAGATTCTGTGGTTTTCAAGAAATTATATACTTTTCTAGATATTATAAGTGGATATAGATCTAGAACATATATACTTAGTTTTATCACCAAAAACACCACATTATGCAATAATCGAATGAGAAATAGTGTCAAAAAATGGTCATTAATGCACACCTTGTTTGACACTCCCATTTTTTATGACTTGATAAATTCACATTCTCATTGTGAAACATTATTAAGGGATAAAATTAATACTAGAGTATATGTAATGAAATTTATACTTTTTTATAAAAATTACTTCAAAATGTAATGGATAATTTGATCCCTTATTCATATAAAAATGGAGTCACTTCATTGAGATTATTTTCCATATCCTTGTCTGTTTTAAGAAATATAATGCTTCACTGGATGTTTATCATATAGAGAAAGAATTTAATTAGTGGTGTACATTGATCAAGAATACAAATCATGGGGAGGGGATCAATTTAATGGGGTGGATTGAAAAACGGAAAATGTTTTCCAATAAATAATTTCCTCTCAATCTTTGACATTAAATGGAAAGGGATTCCATTTCCCTTCACAAAAAATACAAAGAATCCATTGGTGTGTACGATAAATACTTCAAAATATATGAATAATGTGCCTTGAGATTTTTTCCCTCAAAATTTTGATTACACTTCTTATTTTGTGCAATCAAATGATGCAAAAAGATATGTAGTGATCTAAGACTTTGATATCTATGAAATAATAATTTGGTGTGACCTCAAAGTTGAAATGGTGATTGTAGAATCTCAAAACATTGGTGATAAAAGGATGAAATTGGAGTTATATTTTGGAGGTGTGATGGAGAAATATAATAACTATAAAAACAATCAACATCCAACCATTCAAAAGTTTAGAAATTATTACCCCTAAAAATGCCTAACGGAAATAAAAAAATGATATACTTACAAAAATTAATGGTGTCTAGCTACCGATTTTTGATGGGAGAAAATCATCAATGCAATGGAAGTGAAAACTTTTGTAGCCTACCTTCATCCTATTGTCTTATGTTTCAACATAATGTAATAAGGACACTATGATAACCAATTACCAGAGTCACGATTTTATAGATACAATCGAATCCAACAACATCATTGGAAATAAGGGAGAGCATATTCCACCACAACCACAAATGTGGATCCCAACATTTAACTGTCAATAGGTATTTTGGTTATTCATATTATAATTTTGAATGTTATTTTTTTATTATTGTTCTATAAATTATTTCATATCACAAAAGTATAGTCCAACTTTTAAAACACCCCCACAAAGACTGTATATATAGTTTTCAATGAAAATTAAAAGTAGGAAAATTATGGAATCCCATGTATATAACTCCTGTAATATCTAAATTTGTGGGAGAAACATTATAATGATCCTTTTGATACTCCCTTTTTTATAATTTGATGAAATTCTAGGTATGTATTTGATCTCCTTATACAAAGTTAATATAAATTTCTAAGAGAATGAAATCACCCTAAATATCAAGAATCATTGTCTGATATTGTTCAATTGAAAGGAGGAAGATGAGTATTATTTAGAAAAAAATATGAAGAATGAATATTATTTTCCTCTGAGGAAACGTATCTAGATAAAATTACTGATTCTAAGGAAAATATTATCATTAAGTACAATCCAATTATGTAGGAAATACATAGATGTGTTTCTTGTTGAATTAAATGGTCTTCCTGTGGCTTTTATAATATCCAAGAATCGATATAAAATAGTTATTGTGGAAAATGAGGATTTGAATAAAAACTAAAGAAAAATATAGATAAAGAGTTCATATGACACAATTATTTTCCATGGGGTTCACCGGTCCTCCTCATCAAGAAGATGGATGGGTTAATGCACCTTTTTGTTTATTATAATGTGCCCAACAAGTACATCAAAAAGAAACAGTGTCATCTTCCATATAATAACAACTTGTTCGATCAGCTGCGTAGATATCAATACTTCTACAAGGTGGATTTTATCTTGGGGTATTACCAATTAATGTTGAATTAGGAGGACATTGTAGGTTTTGGGTGCTATTGAAGCATGTGATGGAGGTTCCCAACTTTTCTTTTTTCCATGATTGGCGATTAGTTTTAGATTTAACACAATGTTGAATTTCGTGATCAATAGAATAAAATAAATGAATAAAAAATAGATATTACACCAGAACCATAGGGAGGATCATCTAATATTATTTAAAATTAATTTAATTAATTAATCAATTAAAATTGATGGAATTATTTCTTCATTGATGGATTTAGTGACAATTACACGGGAAACCTCAATTGTGTGGTAGGAATCAAGTATAGATTCCTTCTGGTAGTGATCCACCGGTGATCTAAGAATCATTATACATCACTGAAAGAATCATTAGGTACTAGTATGATAGATCATTAAGCTCGCATCATCCCCCTTTGATACCTTTGATACCCAATTTTAAGGTGTTTTCCCTTATCTGATGGAGGCAAATTACTCTCTGTTCATGGGATAATTCTCAGATATGTGTGTTCTCTAGGGATTGAGATTATTATATGAATCCATTGTTCATAAACAAGACAAATTAATTTTTTATTGATAAAATAAAATAACATGGTTTATATATTGATAGGTTTAAAATAAAATAAAATCATAAGTTACCTTAATTATTTATTTAATACTAGAGTAACCCCATGTCAAATAATCAAATTGTATCACTAGTGTAGAAAACGTTATTTACATCACTATTTTTGATGTCAGTTATATATAACCGATGTGATAATCTGTGAAACGTGGTTTTTAACATCGGTTATTTTATAACCGATGTAAATAATGTGGTGAGTAAATTTTTAACATCAGTTATAAATTAACCGACGTAAAAAACCAAAGAGCTATATTTTTTATGTCTGTTATCAAATAACCGATGTAAAAAATGAGATATGTATGATTTTTTACGTCGATTATAAAATAACCGACGTAAAAAAAGTGGCTTTTGAGGCCTTTTTGAGGTTGGTTATTTAATAACTAACGTAACAAAACAACCCGCAGAATTTTTTACATTCGTTATATTATAACTGACATAAAAAAAGTGATTTATGATGTGTTTTTTAGGTCAGTTATTCTATAACTGACGTAAAAAACAACACGCTATTTTTTTACGTCAGTAATAAAATAACCGACGTAAAAAAATCCGTATATGATACATTTATAATGTTGGTTATTATAATAACCGACATTATAAATGTAAAAAAATAGTTTATAACATAGTTTATTAAATAACCGACGTTATAAAACTTATAAAAAATTAACATGCCCCGTTGATAGTCATTTACGAATTTTCGATCGACAGTTCAGTGGCTCGGCTCTCTCTCACGGTAAACCCTAATCGACCCGTCGATTTCATTGCGTTAAACTCATTTTTCCATCATCATTTATCATCTTTACTCTCCTCGGATCTATCATTTCAACTCACAACACTCGAGTAAGCCTCCAACAACTTTATTTCCTTTGTTTTTTTCTGATAGTCTATATTTATGTTTTGGGATTTTTTTTGTTTAAACTATGTAAGATTCTTCGATTTCGAACCCTCTAACCTCTTTTTTCCATCATCATCTTATTTATCATCCCCATATCTATTAGATCGACTCGAAATATTCATGAAAGCCACAACTAGTTCTATTTAGTTTGTTTTTGTTTCGCGAATTCCCTAAATTGATGGTAATTTTTATTGTCTTTGACAATTAATGATCACATTCACCGATATTACTGCATAGAATGGTTATTGAATAAATGTATGAATTCAGAAATGATATTTCATGTGTTGTTGTTGCTTATGTTTATCCTATTTTATATGAGAATCTATTAGACATATAATGTATTGGTTGTTGACCACTATAGCCCTTCAATGCATTGCTATGTCTCATGATTCAAAATAAAATTGGGTTCTACTGAGGGCTTACCATAATATATTTTCAAGCCATGGCCAAGGCCTTGACAATATGTTTAAGATTTCTAGAATTATCCATCACCTCATTATGATATTAGTTATTGAGAAAACTTGTGATCATTTGACTAGTTGAATATATATGGTTATTTTTAATTATCATGCGATCATTTAAGTAGCCATATTTAATAATATTTAATTCCATCTATTTAATGCTGACGTATATATTAAATTAATCTGTTTTTATTTGTTCACCATTCCTAGTTTTTATATGTAAACCATTGTTTGGGGGGTTGTCCGTGGGGTGGGGGTTGACCAGAGGGTTTGTAGTGTCCAGGGGGTGTCCAAGGGGGTGGGTGGGTGTGGGGGGCTGTCCAAGGTTGTGGAGGATGGTCCAGACGGTTTTGGGTGCTGTCTGGGGTGTGGGGACTGTCCAGAGGGTTGGGGTGTCTAGGGGGTTTCCAAGGGTGTCGGGGGTGGGGGGTGGTGTCCAAGAGGGGTGGGGGTGTTGTCCGGAGTGCTGGGGTGCTGTCCAGGGGGTGGGGGATGTCCAAAGGGTTGGGGGTGTCCAGGGGGGTTGTCCAAGGGGGTAGGGGGTGGTGTCCAGAAGGGGTGGGGGTACTGTCTAGAAGGGTGGGGGCTATCCCTGGGTGGGGGGATGTCCAGAGGGTTGGGGATGTCCAAGGGGGTATCCAAGGTGTTGGGTGGGTTTGGGGGGATGTCCAAGGGTGTGGGGACCTATCCATAGGGTTTTGGGGGTTGTTCGGGGGGGTGGGGGATATCCATTGGGTAGGGGGGTGTCCATGGGTGTCCAAGGGGGTAAGGGGTTGGGGGGTGTCTAGGAGTGGTGGGGGTGTTGTCTAAGGGGGTGGGGGCTGTCCAAGGGGTGGGGCTGTCCAGAGGGTTGGGGGTGTCCGGGGGGGGGTGTCCAAGGGGTTGGGTGGGTGTGGGTGGCTGTCCACGGTGGTGGGGTCTGTCCAGAGGGTTTTGGGTGTTGTCTAGAAGGTGGGGGGCTTTCCAGAGGGTTGGGGGTGTCCAGGGGGATTGACTACTACATCGTGGTTTCTGAGATTATGACATAATGATTGTGCCGTGATGATTGGATTTACATTGTGATTTTCTCCATCATAATTTTTATTTTAAATATGATTTGATTCTCATGTTTACTATATTTTCTCCAATTTTCTATCAACCAATCTAGGACCTATGATTTTCTACGATTCAATGGAATTTAAAACTACTATATCTAACAATATTTTGTTTTAAATATAATATTCAAGAATATTTTTTTAAATACACATAGATTTGTTTTATATTTCAAAATATTTTTACATTCAAATTATGATTTCTTTTCATATAAACATATATTTGTCTTACTTTAAAAATATATATATAAATATGATATTTATTATTGCTAATAATGAGTCAAAGATGGATTACGACACATCCAATGTTTAATGAATATGAGGAAGGTGTTGATGCATTTTGGAATTTTCTAAACGAAATGTTCTATGTAGTGACATTTGTTTATGTCCATGCTTGAAATGTTTGAATATAAAGAAGTTGAAAAGTATAGAGATAAAAGTTCATCTGATTTTCCATGGTTTTAATCTGTGTTACAACCGTTGGATTTGGCATGATAAAACTAGATGGAATTTCACTGATGATGATGATTCGCAAGATGGTAATTCCGATGGAATTGAAGAAATGATTCACGATATTGTTTTAGAATAAATTCAGATAGAACAGACAGTTGCGCGTCTATATGGTGATGCTGAAAAACCATTATATCTTGGTTGTACAGATTTTATAGTATTGTCGGCAGTGTTAAGATTGATTAACCTGAAGGCGAAACATGGATGGAGTGACAAAATATTAACAGAGCTGTTACAATTGATGAAAGATATTCTTCCAGAAGATAACGATCTTCCATATTCACATGACAATGCCAAGAAAATATTATGCCCGATGGGATTGAGATACAAGAAAATGCATGCCTACCCGAATGTTTGCATTATATATAGGAAGAATATGAATTTCTGTCAAAATGTCCTAAATGTGTGACATCACGGTATAAGGTGAAAGAAAAATCACAAGCTGATGTAGAGATTACAAAGCTCCCTTCAAAGATAGTTTGGTATCTTCATATAATTCATCGTTTCAAACATTTATTTGCTGATTCACATGATAAAAAAAGGTTAATATGGCATGCTGATGAGCGGGTATGTAATGAAAAAATAATTCATCCAACCGATTGTCCACAATGGACGAAAATTGATGCACAGTATTCTACATTTGGAAATGAAATTATAAATCTCTGACTATGGTTGTGCACAGATGGATTGAATCCATACCGAACCCTCAGTAGCACACATTGTTCATGGCTGATTTTATTGGTAATTTAAAACCTCTCTCTTGAAGTTTGTATGAAGCGTAAATATTTCATGTTGAGTATAATGATCTCCGGTCCAAAGCAACCTAGCAATGATATTGATGTTTACTTGTCACCATTGATTGATGATTTGAAACTCTTATGGGATGATTTTATTAGTGTGTATGACTCTTATAAAATGGAATATTTTCAACTGCATGCAGTTCTTTTGTTCACTATAAATGACTTCCCAGCGTATGGAAATTTGTCTGGATACAGTGTTAAAGGGCATAAAGCATGTCCAATTTGTGAACAACAGGCGTCATATTGACAATTTCATCATGGGAGGAAAATAGTGTACATGGGTTATCTAATGTTTTTGCCTATGGATCACCATTATAGAATACTAAAAAAAGGCATTAAATGGATCATAAGAATTTGATACTACTCCGAAACCTTTATCCTCTGATCTGTATTTTAAGAGGGTGAAAAACCTTAATGTAACATTGGGAAAGACACAGATATTTTTAATGATAGACATATTTGGAAGAAGATGTCAATATTTATTGAGCTACCATATTGGATGTATCATTAAGTTAAACATAATATTGATGTCATGCACGTGGAGAAGAATATATGTGATTGTTTGATTGGAACATTGTTAGATACTAATGGAAAGACAAAAGATGTGTTGAACGCAAGATTAGACTTACTATCAATGGGAATACGTTTGGAGTTATCTCTCAATCCTAATGGAAGACGCACATTTCTTCCCCCCGGCGATTCATACTTTATCGAAGAGGGTGAAATTTATTTTTTGTCAGTGTCTTCATGATATCAAAGTGCCTAAAGGTTATTATTCAAATGTAAAAAAATTTGTCTCATTGAAGGACTTGAAGTTGATAGTTATGAAATCACATGATTGTCACGTCATGATGCAACAAATTCTACCAGTTGTATTGCGTGGAATATTTCCCCTTAGTGTTAGAAAGTCTATAATGAAGTTGTGTTATTTTTTTAGTTCAATTTGTAACAAGGCGATTGATGTGAATGCTTTGAACATTTTGGAAAAGGAATGCAATTTTTATACTTTGTCAATTGGAAATGTATCTTCCTCTAACTTTTTTTGATATAATGGTGCATTTAATGATTCATCTAGTTTGAGAAATATTGCTTTGTGGACCTGTATATCTTCGTTAGATGTATCAGTTTGAAATGTATATAAAAATATTAAAGGGGCATGTTAAAAATCCATATCGACCTGAATCCTCCATTATTGAAAATTATATTTTTGAGGAGGTACCCGAGTTTTTTATGAGCTACTTGCCTACGACACAACACATAGGATTGCCTCCATCTCGCAATGAACGAGTTAATAATGAGGGAAAGGGGATTCATGGATTGAAATTCAAATCATTGTCAGCTGAACAAATGATGATGTTATAATCATACATCTTGAATTACATAGATGATGGTCAACTATATATAACATTCCATATTAATGAGTTAAAAAAATTACATCCAAAGAAAAAAAAATGTGGATTCTTAATGAGCACAAAAAAACTTTTTTTTCATGGATTAAAAAGACCTTTCTTGGTAGATCAGATGTATAAGAGACATTAAAATGGATAGTGGGTTGTCCATGTTTAAATGTGATAACATGGTCTGATTATGACATTAATGGCTATAAATTTCATACGAAAGCTCCAAACAACAAAAGTGCAGTTCAAAATAGTGGTGTATTGGTGTTTGTAGAAGCAATTAATTTTTCGAGTGCTAAGGACAAAAACCCAATTTCTGCATCAAGTGCATATTGTGGAGTGATTGATGACATATGGGAGGTGGATTACTTTTAAAATAAAGCTCATGTTTTTAACTGTAAATGGTTTATCGGTAACAACAGTGTTAGACATGATGAATTTGGAATGACACTTGTTAATATGAATAGATTGGAAGACACATCTGATTATTTTATAATGGCAACACATGAAAAACAAATTTTTTATGTAGTAGATCAATCAGATATGCAGTGGGATGTTGTTTTACAAGGGAAAAAAGAATATATTTGTGAGGATGAACTTGATGAAGATGTTGATTTATGTGAGATCCCTAATTACATGTAATGATTAAAAGAACATAATGATGAGCATGTTGAAGACCTGGTTTGTGCCATAAGGAACGATCGCGATGAAGGAATTTGGGAAAACAATCCATTTGTACATTCCTAAAATTACAGGTAACATATGCTTATTTCTCATTTAGATTTATTTTTTTCATAAAATGTTAGATATTGTAAGTTATTTATTTATTAAAACATGAATTAATACAAAATAAGTATAAGTTTTTGTTTGTTTTAAGTTTGTTTGTTTTACTTTATCATGTTTACCATTACAAGAATTACATATCTATTAATTTTTTTCAGTGACAATTACTTTACCTTGTTTACCAGGTTTACCATGTTTACCATTTTTACCCTGTTTACCCTGTTTACCATCTTCAACATCTTTACCATCTTTACCATTGTTTAACATGCTTACCATATTACCAATGTTTACTATTATGTAACTCAGTATACATTTCTATTTTCTGATTACAGTAGTACTAAAATAATTGAATTTGTATATTTGTGAACTAACATTTTTTTTAATTGAAGGATAATGACAGATCATTTAGTTGATCAACCACAAGATTCTAGATATGATCATATTGGTCATACCTCTGGAGAGGAACATTTACATGCTCCAATTACAACAAAGAGTTCAAAGGTTGGTAAACGTGGGTGCACACGTTTGACAAAATTATCACTTGCCCGTACGTAGGATCAGATGATACTCGTTGAGTTTGATTATGATGATATTCCTAGATGTCCAAATGCAAAATATTTTAAGAGTTTTGTAGCAACTCAGGCTAAGAGCAAAGTAATCATTCTGTAGGATGATTGGAGAAGTATGGATAAAGCGATAATCTCTCAGTTGTGGGAGATGATTTTGGTACGATCTTTTGCTATTGTTTGACTATTATTTATATGTTTCTATTATATATAATATGTTTAACCCCTTCTTTATCAGATTAAATTTGATATTCCTGACACTGGAGGAGTCAGGAAGAAATGTTTATCATTGGATTCTAGGAGAGAAGGGATTTCAAATCAACCCTCTCATCTGATTTCATTCATGGTCATAGGATTCATGACAATCCATGTCGTATATATCCTTTTATAGATGAAGACACATGCATGCGGTTTTTTTGAAATTTGAAGAAAATAGTCATTTCTGGTAAGGGAAATGTAAACTTTTATAAGCTTACTTATATAAATGATCTTATTAATGTTTTGTTAATGATTTCTTATTCTTAATTTACAGCAAAAAAGGAATGATCATCAGGAGATCCAATCTAAAAATGTATACCCTTATAGTTTCTCTCAGGCAGGGTATGCATTTTTGGAAGAACAAATGATGTCGGAAAAATTTCATCAACTAAGTGTTGAGTCTTCAAGCTCTGGAGAGGTTGCCCCTCCATCCCCTCCATCTATACATGAAAATGGAAGAGAGCTCAGAAGGGAAAAAAGGGAAATATCTTTCAGAAGAATTAAGAATCGTAGCTGAGAGGATTGTAAGATATCTATTTTATTTATTTAAGTTAACTATTTTATTCATATAATTTCAATCATTACAGAATTGTTCAATTAATTAATATAGGGATCTCTTAAGGATCAGAGATCACAGTGGACATTTACAGCTGCTGAGAAGGAAGATAATTTATCTGCATCATTGGGAAAGCCCGGACATCCTGGTCGTGTAAGAGGATATTTGGTAGGTGTATCAGTAAGAAAAGTGTTTCCACATTCTTAAACATCTAACGTTGAGGGTGTTTATAAAAAAATATAATCCTTGGAGGATGAAGTTCATAATATTAATGCGACAATGGGAGACAAGATTAGAGCGTCAGTGCATTCTATGTTTGCAGACATGAAAAGACAATTTTAAACTGCAGCTCCCAATCCACCACCTCCCCCTACAGACCCCATTATTTATCCTCCACCTCCTCCAGTAGCTCCCACTCCCCCACCTCAGACTGTGAACCCCATTTTTTATCCTACTCCTCTGCGGAAGCTTTCTACTTATTTTTAGTTTTATGTTGATGATCCTAAACATCATATAGTAGCATATGGGTAGGTATATTGTATAAGAGATACAGTTTTTCATCAACAAATAGAGGTAGAGAATCAGAGGGTCACTGCACATGATTTTATAGATAGATCAGCTCGGGAACCATTACCTATAGATGAGGTGGTGACAGTTGTACATAGTATCAGCCATTTATTAATTTGGCCATCCCGACTTCTTTGACTCATTACTATAGATGTATGAATGTTATATCTTTTATTTTATAGTTTTTATTAAAGTTGTTTTATCATTTGAAAACTAATATATTTTTAAATTTATTTTTACATAAATACTTCAAATATAAAGAAATACTGTATAGACAATAACAAAGAAAAATGGCTATGACATCAGATACTGATTCTAGTAATCATGAAAGATAGTCAAGATATTCATATTTGTTGGTGGTTAATTATGAGTTTCCAATGGAAGCTCTTGTTTGTGGACATGAAATAAGTGTGGGGATTAGGAAAAATGATATCATTGAGCTCGCTACTAGAGATAAGTTGGGTATTAATGTGGTGAATTTCTTTCCATGTAAGTCTTAACACCTTTTCGCTGTGTTATATTTATAAAAAATGTATACTTATGTCTATTTTGCAATAGGTATCATTATAAAATTTGTGATTGGAATGAGCTAACAGATGTATATGGATTCATGGACCCACAATTGATTTCCCTTGAAGCATGTGCATTGGATGAGGAACAAAGAATGCTTTATATGGCAGAAAGACTTGAAAAGAATATAGTCACAAAATTTTGGATGATGCATTTTTATGACAGGTATGAAACACATCTCTCTCAAAGATTTAGTTATCTTTTAAAATAAAAACCCACTAATGATAAATTTGCTTTTATCAGTGATAATTGGATGTTAGGGGTTTTTTGCCCAAGGGAGAAATCACTTTATTGGATATGCTTTGTCCATGATGATGCGTGACAAAGTTTTAAGAATATATTAGAAAAGTAAGTTTCAATTTCTCAATAGTTTTATATATTATAATGAATTTTAAACTTACCCCATTCGTATTATTTTCTAATAGGTAATGTGCCTACATTCAAAAAAAACACAATGAAAAGGAGTGCGAAGATCAAATATGTAAATGCGAAGGTAAATATCCATTTATAATTTTTACTTTTTGAGTTATTACATAAAAATAATATATTGAATTTACACTCATTAAAACTGAATTTTCATGAACAACAAGGCATCATCGAATGCGGATATTATATGTTATGATTTATATATGAAATAATAATAACTGGGACAGTTGTGAATTTTTACCTTGTAAGATTTCATCTTAATATTTTCCATATATTTCAATTTGATTTATTCATTATACACGTTAACTATTATCCATTTCATTTGAAGCTTTTTGATGACTGTCAACCCTATACCGCTGAAGACATCAAACACTTACAAGTAATGTGGTTGAATTATTTTACATGTTTGATTGAATTTTAATTGTTTGTAATGTAAAATGTAATTTTGAATATTTTCGTTGTAATTGTGTATTTGGTAGTCATTTAGGTTGGATTTAGTGTCTTTTTGAAGTTGATAGTGTATGTTTTGAATGTTATATATGTGAATGTTTAATGTTTCTCTACTTCTTGTTTTCGTCTACTTAAGATGGTTTTTCTGGTATGGATTCTGGTCTAGGGGTAGGGGTTCCAAGGGCGTGGGGGGATGTTCAGTGGGGTTGGGGGTGTCAAGGGGTCTGGGAGTGCTGTCTGGTGGGGTGGGGGGCAGTCCAGGGGGTGGGAGGGCTGTCCAGGGGTGTGGGAGGGCTGTCCAGGGGTGTGGAAGTGTTGTCCAGGCAGTGAGGGGTATACATGAGGGCGGGGGGGGGGGGGGGGGGGGTCCAGGGGTGTTTGGGGCTGTCTAGGGGGTCGGGGGGGGGGGGGGGCAGTCCAGGGATGTGGTGGGGGATCCAATGGGGCCGGGGAGGGTTGTATAGGTTGTGGGTGGGTATACAAAAGGGTGGGGGGTTGTCCCGGGGTGTTTGGAGCTACCCAGGGGGTCAGGGGGGCAGTCCAGGGGTGTGTTGGGGGCTGTCAAGTAGGGTGCGGGGGTGAGGGGGTTCTATTCATGAGCGTGTGGGGGTTATCCAGGTGTGTTTGGGGTTGTCCCGGGGGTCAGGGGCAGTCCAGGGGTGTGGTGGGGGCTCCAATGGGGTGGGGGAGGGCTGTCCAAGGTGTGGGTGGGTATACATGAGGGTGGGGGGTTTTCCTCGGGTGTTTGGAGATGCCCAGGGGGTCGAGTGGGCAGTCCAGGGGTGTGGTGGGGGGCTGTCAAGTGGGGTGGGGGGGTGAGGGGGTGTTGTTCATGAGGGTTGGGGGGTTTTTCCGGGGTGTCTGGGTCTATCCAGGGGGTCGGGGGTAGTCCAGGGGTGAGTTAGGGGCTCCAATGGGGTGGGGGAGGGCTGTACAGGGTGTGGGTTGTATACATGAGGGTGGGGGGTTGTACTGGGGTGTTTGGAGCTATCTAGGTGGTCGGGCGGCAGTCTAAGGGTGTGTTGGGGCTCTCAAGTGGGGTGAGGTGGTGAGGGGGTGTTGTTCCGGAGGGTGGGGAGGTTGTCCCATGGTGTTTGGGGATGTCCAGGGGGTCAGGGGCAGACCAAGGGTGTGGTGAGGGCTCCAAGGGGATGGGGGATGGTTGTCCATGGTGTGGGTGGGTATAGATGAAGGTGGGGGGGTGGGGGTTGTCCCGGGGTGTTTGGAGATGTCCAAGGGGTCGGGGGCAGTCCAGGGGTGTGCTGGGGGCTGTAAAGTTGGATGAGGGGTGAGGGGTGTTGTTCAGGATGGTGGGGGGGGGGGGGGGGTTGTCACGGGGTGTTTGGGGCTTTCCAAGGGGTCGGGGGCAGTCCAGGGGTGTGGTGGGGGCTCCAATGGGGTGAGAGAGGGTTGTCCAGGGTGTGGGGGTATACATGAGGGTGGGGGGGTTGTCCTGGGATGTTTGGAGTGGTCCATGGGGTCGGGGGGCAGTCTAGGGGTGTGTTGGGGGCTGTTAAGTGTGGTGAGGGGGTGAGGGGTGCTGTTAAGGAGGGGGGTTGTCCCGAGTTTTTTGGGGATCTCCAGGCGGTCGTGGGCAGTCCAGGGGTGTGGTGGGGGATCCAAATTGGTGGGGGCTGTCAAGTGGGGTGAGGGGGGTGAGGGGATGCTGTTCAGGAGGGTGGAGGGTTTGTCCAAGGGTGTTTGGGGTTGTCCAGGGGTTCGGGGGGAAGTCTAGGGGTGTGGTGGGGGCTCCAATGGGGTGGGGGAGGGCTGTCCAGGGGGTATACATGAGGGTGGGGCTCCAATGTGGTATGAAGTCTTAATTTGTTTTCTGGTTGTTTCTGGGGGAGAGCAGAGGACTGCATTCGAATTTTTTTAAAAACAATTTCTTCCATGTCGGTTATTATATAATCGACGTGATAAAAGTCCTGGGAAATGGTTTATCATGTCGATTATCAAATAACTGACATGAAAAAGGGCTGGGAAATGGTTTATCACGTCTATTATTTTATAACCAATGTGATAACCCCCCCCCCCCCCCCCGGGACTAGTTTAGCACATCGATTATTATATAACCGACGTGATAAACTCCACCTCACGTGTTTATCACATCGGTTATATAATAACCGACGTGATAACCCCCCAGTTTATCACGCAAGTTATATAATAATCAGTGTTATAACCCTCCCCCCTGGTTTTTTCACATCGGTTATTAATTAACCGATGTGATAAACACCGCGATGTTATTTTTTTTACGTTGGTTTGTAAATCACTGACGTAAAAATCATTATTTATGACATCGTCTTTATTAACATATTCTAAAAACCGACGTAAAAAATTAAAAATATCCGACATAAATAATTTTTTCAGCACTAGTGTATCCTTGGTTCATTCCATGCACTTAACTTCAAATTTATAAATAAATATTATTGAATCTCATAATTTCAAAAAAAAATTATTTTTCACCAAACCTAAAATCTTAGTATGAATTCCACCATAATAATTATCAGTGCATGAATAGTTTTATTTATTTTTTAAGTAAATATCACTCCATCATTTTCCAATAAATAAAAAATTATTTTATTCACAAAATAAAAAATAAATATTTATTAAATATTATAGTCACATTATATTCTCTTGAAAAAATGGTGATTGAATAAATGAATCAAAGCATAAATTAATATTTATTAAACCATCGTTGGGAATAATGTGTTTTATTCTTTTTAAATAATATTATATTATTTTACAAATATTTTTGGTACACTTAGTGTCTCACCTTCTAGGCCTCTTTCTTATTTGGCATTAAGTAAAGCAGCCTAAAGTTAAAGGTTTGTGTCTCAATGAATGCCAAGACACCCATAGAGAATGATGTTAATGCTACACATACATGTTACATCATACAAATTATTTCATTGTAATATAATTCTTTTATCATGAGTTCTTAAATCAATCAAGTTTCATGTCGGTGCCATCAACCTATGTGCTTTTTGTCTCTTTCATTGAATTTTCAGAAATAAAACTTTCCTATTGAACACCATGGAAATGGATTTATTTAGGATATATCATTTCCATAAATGCTCATGAGATATCATATTCTATTAAAATGAATTGAACAAATCCTTCCCCACATTATTCATTAATGAAATACTACTCGTGACACACGCAATGTATCCTAGATCACTGTGAACATATATTATAATGGTTTTCAACAATACATTCAAGTACATGACTCATAATACTCATTAATAATAATTATAAGTTATATGTACAAATAAACACGTCTGCATATTGGAAAATCCAATAACACATATAAATGTGCATTTAATACTCATAGGTATCATTCTCATAATTTCCTATTAGATATTACAAAGGGATTGCACCATGAGAAGGTTACTCAATGTCTTTGACTCTCCACACCTGATATCATGTATCATTTTTCCCCTCAAATGATATCATCCAACTATAGAATATATATTTAAGAATAGTGTCCTAGAACTTTTGGGTTATTATAATAACTAGAAACTGTTATGACTTTTTAGTCCTATAACAACACTTCAGACATTATAACACACTAAGTTAAATAGAAAACAATTATGATGTCAAAAATATTTTTTTAATATAAAGCTCTATGAATATAGTTTAACATAAAATACAAAGAAGTTTGATATAGGGAACCAACACCAAAATAATCATTCTTTAAATAGATCAAACATGCTAACAACCTTCAGTCCACTAGTTCTCACATGTTACCCATTATTTATTTGAGATAATTCTCTAGTCAAGTGATCAAACACATTCTATTATTTGGGTAATATACTTACTACAATAGCACCCGTCGGATTGAAACCCCTCAAGAGGTGATAATTCATGTGGTTTTTCCATTGGTATGACCTTGTCTCTTTTGAAAGTTCCTCTACTATAGTATTAAATCAATACTGTGTGATAGAGTCTTTATTAATAGTTACAACATAAATCCCCCAAAATAATTTCCAAATATAAAAAACATCATTGGATACATCATAAGACATTATATAATTGAAATATAATTTAGTATTATTGAAAAATAGTTATGTTGATCTCTTCCATCCCATAGCTCCTCCATTGAAATAGAAAACTTATCCCGATTAATATTTATGTTAATTATGATCTTTTTAAGTTATAGCATCATTATAACCCATTATGAACATATCCTCAACTCTTCTATACACCATGAACATATCCTTAGTCATTCTCAAATACTTATGGATAAACATGACAGTAGTCAAATGATGTTCTCTTGGATCTACAAGATATTTACCTAGAATTATCAATGCATAGGAAACATCAAGTGTGGTAGGTAACATGGAATACATGATTGATGTTATCACTGAAGCATGTTTTTTATTGATCATTGTCTCTTTATATTATTGTGTCATAGGAAAATTTTTATTATAATGATGTCAATCATGTGTCACTAGAACCAATCCCCTTTGAGATTATTCTATACTAAATCCCTTTATTATATGATCAAAATAAGTACTTTGACTTAGTGAAAGAAGCCTCTTAGATCTATCAAGAATGATCCTGATCCCTAAAATATAGGCAACTTCACCTAATTCCTTCATGGATATACCCTTGTTTATCCAATCCTTAATAGAGTATAAGAATAGTATTTCGTTTCTAATAAGTAATATGAAATCAACATATACTACTAATATAATGATCGTATTAACACCACGCATATAATTAAAACAAGGATCAGATGTATTCTTAATGAGACCAAATTATTTTATTTATTCTTCAAATCAAATGTTCCATGAACATGATGATTTCTTCAATCAATTAACTGATCTTTACAAATTTAAAATTAATTTTCCATAAACTAGATTCAAAAACCATTCTAGTTGTTTCTTAATGACATTTTCTTGAATGATCCCACTAAGTGATGTAGATTATTGATATCCATATTTTTAATCACATAGTTATTGTATGATACTATAGGAAATATAGTTCTGATGGATTAAATCATGGAACTAGTAAAACGACTTAATCATAGTAAATGTATTGACATTGTTAGAATCATTTATACAATAACCATTCTTTTTTGGTATTTAATTTACCTTCCATGTCGAGTTTCATCTTGAATTCCCATTTTCATCCAACACAATTTACATCAACTCGCGCATCGACCAACACCCAATCACTGTTTTGATACATGGAATCCATTTTATAATTCATGGATTCATTCCATCTTATAGCTTATGATATTTCTAATACCTCCTTTTAGGTTAGAGGTTCATAATTGAATACCATTAATGATTCACCATATTTGGTGACTAGAAAACATTATCACTCTAGTACTCTTACTTCTATAACACTCACACCATTTACTTGTCTTTTTGAAACTACATCATCAATGAAGACTTTTGGAACCTATTCATGATTCTATTATTTTGTATCTTGATCATGAACATCCTCAAATTAAATCATGCTCCCATAATCCTTTTTTATGATTTTATCCCTATCATGAAATATGTATTGTCAATGTAGAATCACATTCTAGTATGATATATTTTATATGTTGTATCCCATTTTTTTCTTTGGATACCCTATAAAGATACTATTTGATTTTTGGGGTGCTTGTTTTTTCCAGATAAGGCCTTAAAAATTTCATTGAAACCCTATACACGTGATTGATACATAATTAGTTTCTTTCCACTTCATAACTTATATATAATTAAATTTTCTACATTTTTAGAACTCATTTTAATGTGTATACAACAGTTTGTAATGAAAATCCTCAAAAGTATAATGAAATATTTTTAGGATTAATCATTAAATTTTCAATGCCTACCATTGCAGGGTTCTTCATTTCTCTAAAATCATTCCACTTTGGTGTATAAGGTAGAGTGAGTTTAGATTGAATCCCAAAATCCAATAAAAATTTGATGAACTCTTGGTTAAGATATTCACCCCTCAATGAGATCAAAGCTTCATGATCTTCTTATAGAGTTGATTCTCTACATAATTATTTTCTTTTGAATTAATGAAATAGACTCGGACTTATAGTATACTTTTGATCATCCACATGCATGCATCAAATTATTTATTTAATAAAACTATCATTAAATTAATAATCATTATTATTTAAGATAAATCATGCTCAGCTAAATTAATTATCATATTTAATTAATATATTCTTCTATCTTTTTTATTAACCAAATTTCATTGAGAATCTCGTCCATTATATTTCATGACAAATGAAATAATTTCATTCAAAATTAACAGTGTACATAAATTTAACTTGGATGGAATACAATGAATACCCGTCCAAATATACCCAATTTGTATTATATTCATATAGAAATTAATTCATTGTTAAATATATCATATATTGCATATAATGTAAATTTATCATGTGTAGTGTGAAAATAAGAATAACATGAATAACATGATTTTTCTATAATGTCTCATGCTTTAATGCACATAGAGTAACAACAATAACACAACTCATACATGATATGATAATATTGATTACTACAAATATGTTCTTCAAATGTTTATATATATATATACACACATTAAAACCTATCACATAGCAGGTATTATCATTATAATGAAATCACAAGAAGAACATTTCAACAAAGATTAGATAATATAATAAATAAATTTTAAATCTACATAATTTGGTATCAGTAGACAATTATTTCATCTGAACTACACAACATGTACATATTTCACCATATTTATGAGGTATTCACATGGGGACTCAGCCTATAAATCGTTCCTCGGAATTTATTGGGGTACATGCCGCGTGTAGTGGGAAATAATCTGTGTTGTCTAGAAATTACACAAAACCAGTCAGGTTGTCCATGTATTGAAATGAACAGCTATTATATTACTCAATGGGACTACAAGTGATATATGTAAGATATAAATCATGTACTCCAACAGATCATGGCCATGTATATCTCGTTCTATGAATGGTGTTATAGTTCAATGCACTGCATGTCAACAATGAACATGGATTGAGTAATTCTAGAATTAACTCATGGTCAATAAACACAAGAAAACATCATGTAACTCCAATTAGATGGTGTGTACTCTTGTTTTTTCCAACTAGAAACCTTTCACCTCTAGACATGTTCATCGATTTTTTTAATCATAAAATTAATTTTTTCGATTTGATCTATGAGAAAAAATGAGAAAAAGAAGAAGATATCTCAATTCAGATTAAAATAACGATTAAACATGAATTGAAAAACTAATGTTAATGTGCATAAATCACCAATGATAAATAAATAATTATAAATAACTATATAACCCCTCTATTACCACTTTTTGGTTATGAGAATAGTGGAAGAGTGTGATAGGGAAATACTTAAAATTTATTTTTTCCTTGTTTGAGGAATTAATTTGATATTTAACACAATGATGAATTTTGTGATCATAATAATTAAATAAATGAATCATATAATAGAAATTATTCTTAATCTAGTGGGGGGATCATCGCATATTATTTATAATTAATTTAATTAATTTATGAACTACCTTATTTGGAGTTATTAGTTTTTTGATTGATCTGGTGACATTTTTTTGGGGAAACTTCATTGGGTTGTAGGAATCAAGTGTAGATTCCCTCTCTCGGTGATCCAAATACCTTCCAAAAATCATGAGACTCCATTGAATGAATATTAATGTGCTATCATGACAAATCCTTAAACATGCATCATCTTTATATGATAATTATAAGAACTGATTCAAATGAATTATCCTAGATCTAATGAAGAAAAAATGATCTTTAGTCTGGAGTTCATTTTTGGGAATGAGAGACTCCTAGGGATTGAGATAATTTATAAAATTATTCCTGTAAAACCATGAGAAACTACTTGGCTTATTGAGAAAATAATATAATTGGGTTTAAATAATTCAAGGATTAAAATAAATGAATGCACAAGTTCAATTAATTAATTTTTTAATCCTAGATAAACAATATACTAAATAATAATAATAATATAATTATTTCATTACACGAACATTAATTTTGAATTATGATTAAATGTTATTTAATCATATAATCTTTAATTTTTATTATTTATCACGAGATCTCAAACATTGGTGTACCATTTTCCTTAATATTTGTTGTACCTTTCCTAATGTATATTAATTTATAAAATAAATATCACTGCAATATTCACCAATAAATAGAAAAATATTATATTCACTAAATATGAAATAAATATGTATTAAATATTCTACTCATATTTTATGTTCTCGAATAACTGGTGACCGAATAAATGTGATAAAAAAATAATAATGGTTCTTAAACCACATATGAGGATATTTTTTTCTCAAATTGTTCAATAATAATATATTATTTAACTAATATTCTAGATACACTCAGTGTGTTACCCTCTACTCCGCTTTCTATGTAGGAATATGTAAATTGGCACAATGTCCAAGGTAAGCATCTAAAAAAATTCCATGGAACCCCAAGGGAATGAAGATAATTCAAAAACAATATATCACATCATATTGATGCTTACTATGTAATATAATCCCTTTATCAATATATCTAAAATCAAAGAGATGGCATGCCAGTGCCATCAACATATGTGCTCGTTTCTTATTTCGTTGACATTTATTAAATAAAACATTCATATTGACCACCAAAAAAGGAATTATATATGATATATAATTTACATCAAAGGGTCTGAGATATAAACATCCATTAAAAAAGATGTAATGTATCCTTTCCCATAATATTCATTACTGCATTATTACTACTTATACACCCAATCTATCATACCTAAGCATAGACATCTATCATCACGATTTTCTTCAATATATCAAAATAAGAAATTCATAATACACATTAATAGTAATATTAACATCAATGGAACAATACAAACATTTATAGATAAAAAAACCTACAAATACACCTATAAATATATATTTCCTTTGACTGGGTATAATTCTCAAAATATCCTACTTGATAGTACCATGGGTGTAAACATTGAGAACGTCCCTCAAAATTCAATGAGTCTCTGACCCTAATATCCTGTATAATTTAGTTCACTAAAATTATATCATCTGTATACTGATCATATACTCTATAATAATGTTATACAACTTCTTTTGTGTGATCATATCTGGGAACTACTATGACCTTTTAGTGTGACAGTTACCCTTTTGAAAATATCATATAATATGTTACATAGAAGAACCATAACTATGTGATAATGAGTCTATTAATATTAAAAAATATGAATATAGTTTATCATAATGTTTATATAAGTTTTTATAAGGCATTAACTCTTACGTATATCCTCAATAAAAATTCCATAAAATGTACATGAACTACGAGTCAAAGTAATTCAACTCAGACTCACTAATTATCCATTAATATTCATGGACTAGATGAATAGAGGAATTAGATATTATATTAGAAAAAATAAGGGGAGTATTTATAGGTGATATTATAATATAATCCAAAAGAATATAGGAGAATGAGATTCATCTGAGCACTATTCATGGGACCTTATGAATATAGAATCATTATAAAAGTAAAAAATGTGAAATCTGGTTAAAGGAAGTATCATTTCTAGGGAATATTATAACATGAAAAAGGTATATTTTTACCCTTCAATGATATATTCAATTAAATATTTGACGAGTCAAACATCGTTGAAATATTTTTAGTTTTCTTGGATTGGATGAGTACTATCATTTATTTTTGAGAAAATTATCAATATTTTCAAACCCTCTAAAAAATCCATATCAACTGGGATTCAAGTTTATATTGAATAATTACAATGAATAAAGCGTCAATGATTTAAATAATAGTTGTATAACTATACTTTTACATATTCTCTCTATAATTGGGAAACCATTTTTGGAACACAACGATGATTCAATGAAATAATTCAGTTGTTTACTAATGTATAATGAAAATGTGATGGAATCAATTTTAATGAAATTGAATGTTCAATAATAGAACAACCCAAAAAAAATATAGAGATGAATTTTGTTGTATTCACGTTAGAAATATGGCGTTTTTGTATCATTAGAGAGATGGGTGAATTATATATAGATCATAAGAGACTCAAGTATATATTCACACAACAAGAGATAAATATGCAACAGTAGATATCGTTAGAACTAATAAAGGACTATGAATATTCATTTTACTATTATCCTTGGAAAAAAAATTATGATTCTCAAAGTATAAATTATCATGAAATGTTATCAATGATGAGAATTTGAAATTATTTAATATTCATAGACTTGAGAATGATGGACACGGGAATAAGAAAAAAAGGTAAATCATCATTCCTTTCAAAAATGATCACACATTCGTCCATACTATAGAAGATAAAGGATACCCAGTGAGATGATGTCAAAATACAAGTGTAGGGGAATATATAGTAAATGGAAAATACCTAGAGTTCAAAATTAATTGAAAAGGACTGAAAATATTTCTGTCAAGACTATATGTACCATAAAATATTTTTTTATATATGGATATTATGGTTGGTGCACATAGCACAAACTTCTCAATCCAAATAAGGATAAAAAAGATGCATTGACATCACTGAGTTCAATATTGGTGGGAATATATGAAGAAAGATATTCCAGAATATTCATCATGGTTTCTTGTATGTTTGAAAGTGAAGGGTGAAAGAAAAGAATACATTTTGATGATGAAACCATTTTCTATATCTATATGTAAATAAGAAAACATAACCATAGAATATTTCAATGGTCTTTTAAAAAAACAAACACAAAATAGTGATATATGTGGTGTTGTGTATTATTTTATAAACACAAATATCTTAAATGTATTTTGAGTGGACTTATCATTGGATCAATTTGGAATGATATACATTTTAGAAGTGTTGAGGCTGTATGGAACTCCATTACTGATTGTACCACGTAGAGATTCAATATTTGACTCCATGATTAGGAAGAGTATCATAGATATTATAGATTTTGAGTTTAAATTCATCATGGATTCTCACATTAAAACTAATGGACAGAATGGGAATACAACCTAAAAACATGAGGATATGTTGATATCAGGATCAATGGACTTCAATTATGGAAGAGATAAATAACATCCAATAATTGTGTTATCATAACATAATAGTCTCCACTAAATAATTAAAATGGATCAGTATGACTTCTTTTTTAGTAAGAGGTGTGGAAAACATGAATAAAGGGATGAATTTGGAGAATTCAAAATACGGGGTCCTGAAACAGTTCAAGAATTTTTTTTAAAGGTTAAGACCATTCAGTAGTACAACAAATCGTCTTAGTGCAGATATAAGAGATATTCTAATAATCGTCGAAGGTACGTAGAGATTTGGATCTGAGATAAGGTATTTCTTTACATATCTCTATGTATTAAAGTTGTGATATTTGTGAAGAAGTAAAATCCTATTATAACATACATTATCCCCTTTGAGATCCTTGATAACATCAAACATGTTACATATGGACTAGCACTCCCACCAAATGTATATAAAGTACATGATGTTTTCCATGTATCCATATTGATAAAGTACATACTAAACCCTCACATGTACTCCATATAGTGGTGGAACCATTGGAAAATGATATATAATATGAGGATCAATCGATGAAGATATTAGGTCATATAGACAATGTTGTATGAAATAAGACAATGTACATGATGAAAGTGGTATAGAGAAACCCAAATTTTGTACAAGTGACATGGGAACCAGAGGAGGTGATGAAACGAAATTAACATTGTCTAGTTTAGTGTGAAAAATGAACGTTTGATGGAAACATTTCTGAAGGGGGAAAGATTTTAATGACCCAAACATTTATATATAAATTTCCCTTTATGATTGAAAAAAATTCACCGTTATGGTTATAGAAAATACATGAACTTTCATGGTTTAATTATATATGATCATAGTTAAATGACTGTTAAACATCATAAATACTAATAACATATAAAGTTAATAGTGATCATATGATTAGTATAAATATATGGTTTTGAAAAATCCAAATGAAATAAACAAAGGATGTTATTCTATCAACCAAAAGGATGATATCCTAGGAAACCCATTTATCAGACCATCCAGGAATCTTAATACCACTAGGATTTCTCGTTGACCAAATCTAGATGAGCAATCAAAACTAAAATATGAGTTAAAATATTTATGCTAGAATTTAAATATCATCAATATCAAGACCTAAACCATGTTTGACGATCCATAGCATGAAATTATCATTATCTCACACATTACCCTAATGGATGATTATGGTGTAATAAATAGCTATGTATCAATACCCTAATAATATGAATTTTTATATTTTATGTAATAATGAATATGTTTTATTATTATTATTGGAACATTATAAATGTATTTTATTTTCATATGATAAAACATAGATCGTGTTTTTGGGAAATATTAAAATTCAATTAATGAATTTATATTTATTGAATTAACTGATTTTTGAAATAAATAATATTTTATTAAATTATTATTATAAATTAAATTTTTATTAAATTTTTATTATAATATAATTTATATGATGTCAAATATATTTTTTATAAGTGTTCGTAATCTGTTGTTGTCAAACAAACCCATAATTTATCAATAAATATCGATTTTATTTGAAAAGTGAAAATTAAAATATTTAGAAAATGATTTTGAGAAAATAAATATTATTTTAGGATCATCACTTCTAAATTACATACTATAGAATGTTTGATAATTTTCATGGACTATATAATTTTTAGGAAAAAATTTAGGCCAATATAAATATACTTATATATTATCCAATCATAAAGAAAAAAAATTATTTTCGAAAAATTATATAAATGGTATCCATGAACAAATAAATGTTTTCCCTTTAAAATAGTGTGATTTTATGTCATTATATGAATTTCATTTATCCTTTATAAATCCACCAAAACGAAATTATATTTTATTGTATCAAAATCATTTCTTTCAGAACATGAATCACATCCACATAACCAAGGTTAATATTTTATTATTAACATCGATGTCATTGTAAAACAACTAATACCAATCATATTTGAAGGAAACCATGGGAAAAATGGGAAGGTATATGGATTTTCTTACTCTATTATATAGTTAAAAAAATCTATGATAGAGAAATAATAAATAACTCACCATCTTCTTTTATATAATCTCAATTAATCTATAATTTTAATACAATAAAAATTATTAGGGAACTTAATTACTCTTCTCTAACATATATAGTGTCCTCCCAAGGTTCCCAAAAGAAATTAAAAATTTTCTCAAATTTTTTTTGAATCATCTTTTCAAGGTAAGGAATTCATTACTTCTCATATTTATACAAGAATCATTGTCATTTTAGTCCATTTTATTCTTTATTAATAATATTGGGAAATTTTTCTATATTCTTCATAACAACCATTTTATTTAGAAATAATTATATACCCCTTTATCTCTCATTAAACCATTTTTGTGAAACTTTATTTACCATCATTATGTTTCTAAAACTTCACTATGATTTTTCCGCACGAATTATTTTTTTGTGAATACCATATCTTTTTATAGTTAATGATATTAACCTAGAAATACCTATAATTATTTTTTTATGGACATCCAAATATTTATTCTAAAATTATTTATTTTTCAAAAAGAAAATTGATGAAATGTGTTCTTCTGTTTTATGTACTATGTAGAACATTAATGTGTATACATTATATGATTAAGATTAGTTCACCCAGATAGCACTCTAATGCATTTTGTAGTGTTGTAGTCTCATGAAACTCCATATATGGTGTGTGGGAGGTTATTCTAATAAAATTATGTTATTTTTTATTTGTGGTTATACTTTACATTGGATTATAACGTCATGTTTAATGATTATTCCACATTCACATATTGCATTTCTGTTATCATTATATATCATTCCTCACTATTCATGTTTAAGATTATGAACCCTTTTAGATCCTATTGACAATATTATTTTATAAAATGAAATAACCTCGTCATGTTATTTTTTTCTTATTCATTTACTGGTCTTTATATCTATCCCCTATCTTTTTTAAGTCCCCATGTAATCCCATCGTTTTTTAAGAATGGTTAAATAATATGATCATGCTAAGGATGTTTTCAATAATATTAATTTACCCCTATTTTATGTTGTTTTGTAATGAACCTAATTTAAAAGAAAATTATACTTATCAATATTCTAGGTTTTATAATGTTCACTCTTATTTTATAAATGATGAGTTAATGTGAAATGAAAAAAAGGTTGTCATTATAATAATCTCAATAAAATTAGCGTCACTATAACTCTTGTATTCCATTCTTTTATAATAAAATATTGAAAAAATTAATATATTAATTTTCTATAAATCTGACCCTAGAGTCATACGTATTATAGTATGATTAAACTGTACATTTTAGGGGAATTTTTTTAATAAACTACAAATTTTTATTAAATAATTATATTCCAGCACATTCCATTCTATAATTTTTTCATGTTATTTTTAATTTACATTATTATGAATCATAGAATTTATTTTCCTTTAATATCAATTGATTTAGGTTGGTTCAGATAAATTTCTTCAGATTATAATATCTTTAGTTTTATCATGCTCAATTTGGGTTATGTTGGTTTGGAATTCATTGATTTCTGTCTGGTTTGTTTGAGATGTCTTAGCCTACAGTTTCTTATTTCAACATAACATGTCATGTATTAGTTTTGAATATTTCAATTCAAGAATGTATTTTTTTAATTTTTTCTGTGTTTTTTGGAATAGAGTTAAAAACATAGTTTTTATTGAACCTATTTTAATTAAATTATTTGGGATTAATTTTTTCAATTTGAATGTATTTAGTTTCGTTCCACTCTATTAATTGTTTTCATACATTTTGAAATTCTATTTTTTGTGTTATTTAATATATATTTAATTTTATTTGGTTAAATTTATTTATCATCTATTATGTTTTAGTCAATTTTATCCCATTACGTACAATTTGAATTGGTTTTATTCGATTCAGTTCCACTCGATTTGATTCTTTTCATTTTATTTAAGTTCCCTACATTTTATTTTAAATTAGGATGGATAGAATTATTTTGGTTTTGTGGGATTATATTTAATATATTATCATTTTTTCATTTAATTTGGTTTGGATTAATTTTTTTATCTTTAAAACCATCAAATAGGTTTTGATTTATTTTTTTATTAAATTCATGTAATGTTGATTCTATTTTTGTTTTTTCTAATCGATTACTTTTTATCAAATCAGTTATAGACCACTTAATTGGGTATGATTCATTTACGGATATGTAGAATATTTATATAGGGTTTATATTTGTTTGTTTTTTGATAGTTTTTAATTTTCATTTATTTATTTCATTTTATTTGGATCAATTTTATTTTCTTTTGTTCTATTTACTTAAAATAAAATAAATTATGTCTCAATATATTTAGCTATTTTTTTCTACTAATAAATGTTTTCCTACTCTATTTGGTTTATTATGATTTAATTTTTTTGGGTTATGTATTATTTATCACTAGTTGATTTAGTTCATGTATATTAGGTTTCAATAAATTGAGCTACATTAGTCACATATATCCATTTTGTTAAACATTTATATGTTTCCCCTCAGTCCATTTGGGTTATTTTAATTTGAACATATTTTTGTTATGTTAGTGAAACATTACATTTTACAATTTGTATTTATTTATTTTTAGTCATGATCAATTCCTTTTAATATAGTTTAGTTAAATTTCACATGTATATATTTCATTTAGTTTTAGTCAATTCTATTTTTTAAATTAATTTTTCTATAGGTTTAGATTCACGAACTATATTTCATTTAGTTTTGAATATTTTAATTATGTAATATCATAGAAAAATATCTTTCGTTGGGTTTTTATTTTTTTATAATTTACTTAATTCAACACTATTATATATAGTTTGTTTTAATATGATTAATTTTAAATTTTTTTATTCATTTCAGTCACATTTATTTAGTTTGGATTTTATTTGGTCTATTTTTTAGTTTTATTTATATTATATTTTATTATTTCAATTTGGTGTGTTTATTTTGATTATGTTTGATTCAATTTAGATAACTGAATTTTGTTTGGTATCATTTTTGTATGTTTGGATAAATTGATTTTAGGTTTGTTTCAGAGAATTTAGTTTGGTATAACTCCAATAAGTGTGATTTATTTAGTTTAAATATAATTTGTAAATAGATAGTTAAAATAGGGCCTGTTCAGGTTGGTTTGATATCATTTATTTCAATTCATTTTGATTTTATTATGTTTAGTTATAATCCAAACAATTTTATATAGTCTAAATTAGACCTCATTTATTCAGTTTGTTATGTTATTTTGGTTTAATTTTGTAGTATATAATTGAAATTTATTATTTTAGTGACTTTTTCAGTGTTTAAATTAAAATATGATTTATTTTAATCAATATAATCAAGTTTATCTTGGTTCAGTGTAATTTTTTCACTTACATTTAGTTTAATTTTTCTCAAAAATGACCAACTATTTTTCATCCAAGTAACTTGATATATTATTTTTAAATACATGTAGAACGTAGTATTATTGATATTTCTTGTTAGGACCAAAAGGGGCCTATATACTCAGAGAGGGGGGGGGGGGTGAATTAGGGTAGGAATATTCTTTTTCAAAGTTCTTCCTACCCCACTGGATCTTGACCTCTTTGTTACAAAGGTCACTTTGTTTTCTCTTGTGTGTAAACTATGATCACTTCTTTACTTATTTATCTAATGATGATGCTTTGAATACAATGTAGGGAAGGAAACAGGAAGACACATAGATTTTTACATGGTTCACCCTCACTGGGCTACGTCCAAGGATCATACGCTGACAAGTTGCCGGTCATACCAAATTCCACTATTCTTCACTAGATGTGGAGACAATGTTCTGGATAGATCAGTTCTATGCCTAGGCTCACTACCTTTACAAATATTAGGGTCAGCTCACTTTTTTCCCTAGGGTCACTCCCTTTTTCTCTCTCTCTGGATCACTGCCGGTGGAGAGGATCACCATTTTCCACTTCCTAAGATCACTGCTCTAGAAGGGAATCAACTCACAGTTTATAGACCTATAGGTCTCTTCATTTGCATGAAAGAATGCATCTTCAACTGTAGATAGATGCTCTTTTGAAGTCAAACTTTCATCCACTGATGAATACCTCTTTGCCTCTGATAACTGGGAAACTACCTTTGGAATGTACCTTAGCAAAGCACCCTACTTCTCTAGGCGCCCAATTTCACGAAGCTCAAACAAGCCTTCACGAAGCTCCTGCCATTTTGCGAAGCACTCTCGCGAAGCACTGCCGCGAAGCACTACTGCGAAGCTCAATCCGTCGCAAAGCAACGTCCCTCGCGATGCTTACTATGCCAATGCGGAGCTCGCAGGTTTCGCGGAGCTACAATAGCCACCGTGAAGCTCCTCATTCGCGAAGCACACTGGCTCCGCGAACCACCTTCACAAAACGAGAGCAAATGATCTTCTCTAAAAAATCTCTCTGCTTCTCTCGAGGGGGTCGGCCTCTATTTATAGGCGATTCCAATGACCCTCGAACTTTCCGCGTGAAGTCAACACCACATTATCTCAAATCGCGAAGCTCTGAAGTTTCCGCCAGAATTCTGTCCAAATCGCGAAGCACCACATCAATTTTCAGTTCGCGGAGCTCATCGTAATCGCGGAGTATCACCGTCAACATTCCTTCGTGTCGTCACTGCGAAGCTCCCTCGCAAATCCCTTCACTGCCGCGATGCGCTTCAACTCTGACGTTCGTGAAGCTTTGACGTAATCGCGAAGCATCACCGCCTCCATTTTTCTAGTCTTTGCGAAATCCAAACCACGCATCCTATCTTCGCGAAATTCATGCCATTTCCATAGTAGATTATGCTCTTCATGGAAATCCTATTTTCTTGATGCTCACCAAATTCCAAATTTTGGACCCCAAAATTAATCCAATCCAAATTAAATGGCGCCACCTTGTACTGCTATTTTGTACCCCCTCCAGATCGTCCTTTCCTTTGTCATCGTTCTTTGTCAACAAGGATTGTCAAAAACTTCTTGGGAACTCAACAAATACCCATGAAAACCTTCTTTGTCAACAAACACAATCAACCCAAAAATACTGCAATGTTAACTTGAGGGATTTTTTCCCAACAATTCCATTGAAGAAAATATAGAGAATTTCCATTTTCATCGTGGTATAATTATTATTTTTTAATACAGAAATTATTATTAATTAGGTATTTATAAATTTTAATAATAAATTATTTATTTTTTTCATGAAAAAAACAGAAAAACTGAGGATTTTATTCCTCTATTTTTTTTATTCTTGTAGTGGAAATAGAGATTCTATTGTGATAAATGGTGACATCTTAGAGATTATCGTATTTATATTTTATTTTTATTTTTTTACTGAATTAGATTTATAATATTATTTTATCATTTTAATTTATGTCATATATCACTGTATAGATGTTTTTTGAGGAAATGGAAGAAAATTACCAGACAATTTGGTCCCAAACAATCATTTTCCTAGGGTATTCAGATATAAACATCATTCAAGGGTGAATTGTCAACTTGAAAAGAAGCTTTATCCATATAGATATATTTTTTTCTAAATCCTTTCATTGTGTAATGTTTTTAGTATGGTAATAGAGGATGATATTAATGCAGCAATCAAATAAGCAACTGAAAAACTTGAATACGATACTCAGTGTCAAAAGATAATAAATGAATAAATGATGACAGGTATATTTTCAATTTATTATTCACTATCATGATAGTCTTACACAATGATTTATGAGTATTTTATGATGAATAATTTTTTATGATTATTCCTCTACTCTTAATTTAGTTATCTACATCGATGCTAAGGTCAAATCCCAAGACGATGATGATGCTTGTGTTCTGAGAGAATGTATTGATTATTGTTTTTCTATAGGAGTTATTTATTATGGTGATGGTTCTAGTGATACTGATATTTATTCTTATTTACGATGAAATATTAATTATTAGTTTATTTATATGTTTTATTTAATGATGTTTATTTATTTATGTATGGTAATAATGATCATTATTTTTTTACTATTGAATCTTATTGGGGTTTTTTGAGAATTGATGTTCGTTTTGTTTTTACAAGAGAATAAGAGAAGATTATAATTATAAAAATTGGTATATAATAAAATAACCATGTTTTATAACCACTAAAATATTAAAATAGTCATATTTTCCACCATGGAAGTACACAAATATCGATTGTTCATACTTTGGATATTATATCATACATTAACAACTATACCCACTGTTTAAAACTCTATAAATTTTCCAAAAGCCATTGTTTTTAATGTGTCTATAGAATTATTTCCCTAGATATAATATGTGATTATTTCCATCCATAGAAAAACCAATAAAAATAGTTTGAAATGTGGCTATATGTGTACTACCATGATGAAAATTTTGGCTATTAAAAACTTTTCACAACTACAATCACTGGATATAAAGATTGAACTATTTTATGGGGATGATTTAGTAGCCATGGATGAGGGTTAATGAAATTAACATATTACCATTGGTATAAAGAAGGCTATATAATTATTTATATTATTTGAACTATATATACAACTCTATACCCATGATTTTTACCCACAGAAATAAAATCAACACTATTTTCACACCAATACAGACCACATCCACTGGACTTTGGATATTTCCTATAACCTTATTTTTAGGTATGTAACCATGATTTTAAACATTAGTTATTACATAATTATACAGTAGTTGGATTTTATCACATTAGTTCAAAACATTGATTGATATTATCAAAAAAAATTATAATTGCTTGTGAAAATGTTTCCTTAAAAAATTGAGTTATTATCATTTTATTTATTGGTAGATGAAGAAAAAAATACAATAAAAAAGAACACTTAATATCATATTTAACACAAACAAGTCTCCCAACACATTCTATTTTCAGTAATAGTTGGTAATAAGGATTAAATATTATGAAATATCATAAAACCAGTAGTCAAATGCATGAAATTCCATCCAATTAAATTTTAGTTTATAAAATTATTTTATTGGATAGTGTTATACCATTTCAATGAATCAAAGGAAAAAAATAAAATATCCATATATTCAAACAAAATAAGGAATGAATGAGGATCCATTACCTCAATTTTTTTAACATTCCTCAAAAAAGAAGATATGATCACGAATAAGGAACCACATAAGGAATCACTAAAGGAACAAAAGTATTACATGGTATAATTTATAAATAATGTATTCTGAAGAAAAATTTAGATTCACCCCAAAAAAATCTTGTATAAAAGAAGATAAGGAATATAATATAAGGGATATAAATGAAGATTACCTCAATTTAGAAGGCTTCAATCCAAATAAACCAAGGAGTTTAACCACCTAAGAAGTGTATTTTTATAGAAATTGGATGTAAAGGGGAAAACTAGGGATTGATAAAAGAATGAAAAGTATTAATGGAATTCCAAATGACCCTTTATAAATAGGAGGATTCTTATTCATTAAATATGGCATATGGGTCCAAATAATTCTTGAAGTGAGGTTGATCACATCATAAATCCCTAATTCAAGATTCAAACTCCTAATTCCCACATACATTAGAAACTTTTTTAACCTCCATCATGGCCTTCTCTATTGTATCGTTTCTGTCAATTGGTAAATAGATTACATCCATGAACATCTACTACAAAATAACACTATGCACATATAAATTTTCTCCCCACTACTCCCACCACCATGTAATGGGGACCTGTAACTCATCATGTCCAACATGTAATCTTTTGAATGGATACACACAACTTTTCACTGATGATGGGAATATTCAAACTAATCATATCACAAAGGGTGAATAAAATATAACACATCATCAAAAAATGATAGACAATATGTTTCACTAGCCATGGTTCACCATTACCGCATGATAAAAACGATATTCCAAAGGGTCCACCACATCTATCCAAAATAGTTGACCCATGAACTCATCTAAAAAATGGTCCGCAACACACTCACTCCTATGGTTTGGAAACCATGAAAAAAGAAAAAAAATAATATATAGCCTTATAAACATATCTAGAATTAATATTAGAATTACTAATACCTAAAAAATGTTTAGGGTGGTTTTTAAGAATTCAATCCCTCACAAGGTGTGTCATCCCTTAAGGTGTTTACTATGTTCACTCTTTTAAATAATTTCAATGGTACATATTATGAATGAGTGGGAAGAATTTTTATGGTTTGACTGGATTTGTGTTTTATAACCAACTAGATAATCAATATCCTTTTATTATATGAAATCAATTCTTCTTTCATTACACATTGGTTTGTGTTTCAGAGTTGACCCTATTTTTTTCATTCACTTCTATGTTATTTCAACAATTCCTTTAAGGTATGTATACACTCACCCTAACATGGTATATTCCCAAAGTGACATAATTTTTTATATAAAAATTTGTATGAGGGAGATATAGGCAGACCGAGTGAGGGTAGTGCATAGTGGTACATGGTGTCTTTTGTTGTTAGACTATTTTCATAATAGAGATTGTGGTTTGTGATAATATTCTCTCATATTTTTAGGTTGGAACATCATACTGTTTATTATGCAAATTTTTTTTACCTTTAAATTTTTTTTATATTCGTGTAGTCTACTATGTGATATGATAGGTTTCGAATTAATTTCTTATTCCTTGTATATACTCTACCACATTACACTAATGTTTCTCAATATACCTTCAATTGTATATAGGTACATTAAGATATGGATTCCTATAAGTGTGATATGCCTACTTAGTGCCAAACAGTTGCCCATGTACTGTTGGATGTACGAATAGGGTGGAACACTCAACCTACCAGTAGACATGAAGTCCCCAATGGGTTGATTTATGTTAAAGTGGTAATAGATATTCAGATTTCTTAGTATGGGTTCTATAATGAAGTAGTTATAAGGGTTGTTTTATGATTTCAGTAAAACATGTTGAAGTGTACTATTGTCCACTCTTATGATAGAAACACTAGTGAGGGTGTAAAAACTGAAATATATAACCAATATTACATTGATGACCCACCTGTCGACTCAATATAACGAGACACTAGTTATATGAAAACAATAACACATGCATCGTACAGATATGGGTCATGGTTTTCATGTCCTTCCTGAGTTTTCTCCCCTTATAATCTATTGAACCATAATATATATTTTCTATTACATAATGCCTCCATATAGGTGCCCAATACAGATTACATGATAAGATCTTTATTACATTAAAAATATAGATGAGGAATAATTACTAGGTCTAGATGTGGAGGTTTTTTTATTATATGGGATGAAAGCGATACTTGTACCAATCATGCAATGTACAGACCATCCCACGACATTGTATGTCGATGTTTTCATTGAATTGAATAAAAACGGCATTCCAATAGTACTGGGTGGTGAATATTATTTTCTAGTTATGATTTATGATTTCATTATATGATGTACACAAAGGTTTTGGGGTATAAAAGACCCAATAGAATTAAATGGCTGGATAGAGTAGGTGATCTGAGTGTCCCTTCTAGTTTGGAAACCTCTCAACCAAATGGTATTCAGTTCAGATAACCATCTACATGTTACATAATGATGTTGGTGGATCTTGATGAATCAAAATCATGATAATGTGGCTCTCCGTAGAAAAAATATGAGGGTCTCTTCTATAATTTCCCTTCCTTAGATCAATCTGAATTGTAACCATACTCAATTTTTATAGGACCTCAGGAATGCGTTCTTGTTTTTCAAAGGGGTTCGGCCCGTGTCAGGGATCATGTGTAATAATTTAAAGAACATATTTCCCAATATCAAATTTTTGAAAATAAAAATAAAAAATTCATATATAATCAATAAATAGATCAAACAAAAAAAGTAAAGCATTTCAATTAATAATAATATGTTGTAGAATCATACATTCATAATGTCTCACTTGAAACCCAATAAGACAAACACATTATATTCAATGTATTCAAGAAAAAATAAATTTACATGAGGATCTACAATAAACCATTACCTCAACCCCTCCCAATATATAATCTTAATTGGTATATATTGAACAATCAATCTTTATGAACCTGGGTTTTTAGAACATGTCAAAATCATGAACATATTTGAATTTTGGTTGTTCAGGTCTGGGTCGTTACAAAGTGGTATTAGAGGAGTTCTTGATAGAGATTTAGTTGTAGTGTTTTGCTGGATACTAATGAGACTGAGGCTTATCTTTTATTTCTCCTAGTTTTACTATTTTGGATATGGTAGATTGGAGATAGGTTGTTACTGGAACTAGGATTCTAGATTGTTCATGGGTTCCTGCATCCCCACGTACAAGGGATATACCATGTTACCATCAATGGAAAGTTTTTTTTGCTCAGAATAAAATTTTTATGATTTCCACCTTGTTGGATCATTTGATGACTGATGTTATTGATTGTGATATGTGACCCTTGACCCAGTGATGTAAGAGAGAATTGGACCTAGGCCCGTTATGGAAAGGCTTGTTTTATTGGCTTTTGATATGGACATTTTAGGGTATTTCAATTTCATAACTGCATGTATGCTTTGTGATGTGATTATACAGTGTGAAGAAAATGTCAATTGTCCTGATTTGTATTCATGAAATGTGAAATGATGAAATTTCTGATTGAATTTCTTATTTGTTTTAATGTGTATGCCATGCTGTATATATTGTAGAATTGCCTGTGACAAGGTATTTGGGAATGTATTTGGTAAAAGTAGGAATGTCCTATCAGATGAGGTGATTTTGATCACCATGATAGGGTGACTCGATCATCGGCTTGAGAAATATGTCGGTTTTCGGGAGGGGCATGGCCTGATGTACTTTTGATACGTGGCTGAGATAAGGGCCGGTAAGGAGGCCATGACACCGGGATGCAGTGGGCATGGGTTGCAGTGAGGGGGAGTAAGAGTAGTAGTTATGCACTTCCTTTTACTAGCTTTCTTTATCTGCATAGAATATAAATTGTTTTATATATTTGGGTTGTATGACTATTTATGTTATTCAGAAGTTTCCTCTTAGATGTCTCGATGGAACGTTAGGCTGGTGATGACACAATTTCATAGGTTCATGATCAGGTTCAAGATCTAGTGTAGGTAGAGCAGGAGCCACAGGTATAGGCTCATAGACATGAACAGGTTCCGAAACAATTGCAGGCCTGACAGCATCCTGGTTTGGCAGCGTTTGGACAATGGCTTGATGACCAGCTCCGAGCTAGCCTGGTACATGTCTTGTAGGGGATCGAAAGAGGTGCATAGTGTATAGATAAATCTTTGGCTTATTTGATGCGAAAGATCCAGTCACAACACCTGGCGCTTTTTCAGGGTGAGGGTGGTCCGCAGGTGGCTGAGAACTGGATAGATAGCATGCTGATGACTTTTAATCAGCTCGAGACACCTCCAGGGTGGAAGGTCAAGATGGTGATGTACATGATGTGAGGACTGGAAAAGCGCTGGCGGGATATGCAGGTTTAAGCTCTCATGCATGAGGGACTAGCTTGGAAGGACATAGAGGATGGGTTCTTTGAGCACTTTTACCTGGAGACACTGAGGTAAGAGAGAGCTCGGAAGTTCTTGAGTCTTCAGTAGGGAGACATGTCTGTCATGGAATATACAGCTACATTCACCGAGTTGTCTAACTTCGCACCCAGTATGGTAATCAATGACGCGGAAAGGGTGAGGAGCTTCATGTATAGCATACGACACACCATTCGGATCCAGGTAAATATCTTCTGGAAAGGTTCTTTTTCAGAGGGAGTAAGTCTAGTGCTCATAGTAGAGGGAAACCAGCGGGATATGCCTCAGGTTGGTCAGACGATGGTTTCAGGTGGGGGTTCAGATAGCAGGAAGCGAGGACGGGATGAGTTCCAGCATGGCAGTTAGGCCAAGGACTTAGCTAGACCACCTCAAAGTAGTTCTTCTATTGATTTCTTTCAGTTTGAACATCCAAGAAATGTTCGGACTCTGTGAGATGGGCCTCCAAAGGAGTGTTGGGTATGAGGATAGGTCGGCCATCTAGAGAGGTTTCACAAGCAGCCTTCTTAGACAGTCGGAAGGCATGGAGCAGGGAAGATGGTGGCATCTGATGTTGGTTCAGTTTTGGTACCAGGAGAGGGTAGTTGAGGTTCAGTTTCACATGGAAGATGTGATAGAGACAGCGGGATCCATATGAGGGGTCAGTGTTCGGTGATTGGAGAAACGTTGTAGGAAGGTCAGGCATCAGTAAGTCGTGCTTTGGGACAGGTTCATGTTGTGGACCAGCCAGAGGCTGAGCAGGTTGGTGATCCAATCATGGATAGAGGTACATCATGGGTGCGGCAGTGATTTCCTTGTTCTATTATGGCATGACATATAGAGGAATGTCTGTTTTGAGCGTAAGTGATGCACAAGATCTGTGTGGACTGACTATATGCTAGACTATGGTATTGGCACCATATCAGGTTTGTGATATATTTATATATATATTTATGAGATGCATAGTATCATGGGAATCGAGGATGCGGGTTACTTGAGGTTCCTTGGGCATTAGGGCATCAAGGATGCGAGTTACTTAAGGTGCCATGGGCATCGGGGCATAAAGAATGCAGGTTACTTGAGGTGCCATGGGCATAGGGGAATCGAGGATACATGTTACATGAGGTTCCATGGGAATCGGGGCATCAAGGATGCATGTTACTTGAGGGGCTAGGCACTAAGTTCATTTTGAGCATCCATGGGATGCATGACCTCGTGGAGGCAGAAACCGATGCAGTGAGAGGTACTTTAGATGTCAGAAGTGGAACGGGGGTCTCCATTGAGGCGCTGGGGTGACGATGCATCATGAGAGGACCTTGAGATCAGAAACAGTTAAGAGAACCTTTGTGTGTTCTTTGTTTTGTCGATTTGAGACTATGTTAGGCGATTCCTAAAGTGGGGAGCACCTTAAGGAATTTTGCCACAACCTTGTGACTGGGGAAGTCTGAGTTGCTTTGATGAGGGTGGTATGTTAGGTACCATCTCCATGTTTTGTTTGATTGCTCGGGGATGAGCTATGTCATGGGGGAGAGATTGTAAGAACATGAGATTTTATAATAGGTCAAAATCAAAAACCTATTTGAATTTTGGCTATTCGGGTCTGGGTCATTACAAAACCACTTTATATATATTCCTAACATGAACCTGTGATCACTGATGTTTTCCTTAGTACCCAATTCCAATAGTCAGATGAGAAAGGTGTTATTATAACATAATATCAATCCAATAATTCATTAACTTGAATAATCAATAAATTATATTTATATTTGTGTCATAATAATATTATAAATATATTATACATAACTTTTAATAAATAACCAATGTAAATCCTTGGGACCTAAATGAAAACCAATGTCAACTCAAACTTCATTTGACCAATTAATTTCTATCTATAACCATGTCACATTGTTATTGGTATAAAAATCACGCCTAAAAGACAATTCCAAAGATATTTTCCTAGCAAATCCAAATCATGTCTGTATTCCTCCCATTATTTGGATCTAGTTATATCCTATACAGAAAATATGTGGTCTAAAAATTGGGGAGTGACTCTCTCAATTGACATAATCTAGTTTGAGTCCAAGGATCTCACCTTAAATATATCACATAAATATATTTTTGGTCTATACACAATCCAGACATGAAACATTTTGAGTCCATAACTCTCTCCAACCAAACATCCGAACATCAATATCCAGGTCTCCCATTCCATCTAGTGCATCATATGTGTCCAAGGTACTATCCTTTCCAAAAATCACATCACCTCAGTACAGGGATCTCCCCTTCCAATAATCATAACATTTGTATCCAAGAATCTCCCCATTCATGAAATCTAATTATCTAATACCAAGGCTCCCATCCTAACAGAAATCTCATTATCTGGGTCCATGAATATCCCATAATAGACATCACCTCACCCAAATCCAAGGGTCTGTCTCTATCTTTTCAAACATCATGTATCCCAAGCCATGTGGTTTCGATTCTAATTATAGGCATCCCATTTATCATCTATATATCATTAGATATGGGTATAACCAAAATCCTCATATATAAAGAATATTTACTTTGGTGTCCATCATACCCGAACCCATCAAAAACCTAAGGCTAACCAACTAGGTACAAGAATTTCCCTATTCATAGATATAAAAGGGTAAGCATCAATTTGTGTTCTCATGTGACTTCCACAATCATTTCTACCAATTTCCTAGGTACCCAATTTCGGTTCAACATGTTACTAAGACACTGATCAGTTTCATATTCCATGTCATAGCCAAGACACTCTTCATGGGTTCTTCTATCACCATCACACCACTAAGACCAAAAATTTCACTTAGAGAGAATAATTTCATCTGATATCATCATAATTCCATGGTTACAACACTAAATTTACATAGAAAACAACAATATAAATTGTTTAGAGAGATGGTACAAGGCCCATCCTAATTCTGATGTCAATCCTATATTTGTTCTCTCACCCAACCTATCCCCAATAAATATAAAATATATCCACTATTTTATTGAAATTGTTATGCGAGAATAATAATCAGCCTATGGTTACTCTACCATGATTAACGATTTAAGGCATTTCATAGTTCCTACAAGGACAATCCCATGGCTATCAATCAAGATTCATCAGTCACCTCTACCTGGAGTTCCATAAGGAAACATATCACTAGGTTTTTGAGGTCTCACTAATTACATTTTGTTAATTTTACACCTATCATGTTCTAAGGGGATCAATGAGACCCTATAATTAAGTCATCATACCTGGAGAACTAAGTAAACGAATTTTATTATCTAGGGTCCACTATGGCATTTGGAACATTATTCAACTCATACATCAGCAAATAAATTTAATTAAACACTCTATTTAATTTACATATGCATACACCCTTGGTGAAAAGGGTATACATAACACAAATAAAAATGTAAAATTCATATAAAAAAGGTTTTTTTTATGAGGAACCATCAATATCAATCATGAATCTATTTCCTTTTGAGTTTACTTCTTCAACATTACTTTTAATTCTCATCTAATTCAATTTGTCCATCACCCATCCAAATGAGACCCAAACCCACATACCAAATAATTAAATTAATATATTATAATAATATTATAGTCTAAAAATTAATTAAAACTAAAATAAATTATTTTAAATATTAATTTCACTAGGATGAAATTATTAATACATCTTAAGGATGATCTGCTTCACCAAAATCACAACTGAACACTCGTAGAAAGTCTACAGTGGACTCTTGACATCATCTATGGAATATACATTACATGGAGAATTATAATTTTAGAAAAATTAAATTCATTTAAACCAAAACCATGGAAAATATTACTAAGATGACATAACTCAACAAAATAATGTGAGAAGGAATTCTGATGTCATCTCGGTATTCCATCAACCCAATCAATTTAAGTGCCATTGAAATCGATTAATTCCAACATTATGTTGTAGAATATGTTCTAAAAACTACCCTAAAATAAGGTCAAAGTTAAAAGTATATAAATATAAGGAAAAATTATTAATACTAAGGATGGTACATTGAATTTCCACTAGTGGAAACTAAAAATCATCCCTCATCAATAAGATTCTAAGGATGTAATATGAGGGAGAAGATGGATTAAAATAGGCTCTGTGATTCCCCTATTTCAAAAATTATATAGTGGATTGATTAATAAAAATTGGGATTTACTACATTTAAAAAACCATTCATAACACATTCACATAGTGGAATGGGTTCATTCTGTGTTTTTTTTTGGTTGGGATACCTCCCTCTTATGATTTAACATTTCATTCACAGAAGCCACCCCATGAAACTCTTTCTTGGTGAGAACTCCCATTCATAAAAATAAAGGAACACTACTATGTGATTCAGTATCTCATACCCTCCATCACATCTTCGATTCATCCACAAATAGTTTAGGAATATATCAATCCATGAACAAAATCTAAAACAACACTCCAAATACATTAAATGTCTTTAAATATCTGTTAATGCCCTAATTCTAATAACAAATCCACCAAATTAAAAAATCATTATTTTACTAAATTTAAAATTTTTAAAAAGCTCGACCTTCTACAACCTCCCCATTATAGTATTTTTGGTCCTAGAGATTTCTGATTTTCTATTTGATCATACATATTGACCTATATTTGTTGTCAATCCTTGCTCAATTCTTCATGTTCTCCTCCAAAATTGAAAATAACCTTCTAATATGTTACTCCAAGTATTTGTAACATTATTTATTATGTTTCAAGACACCACTCATCACTATCACTAAATAGTGATACCCCACACAAATTTATATTAGGAAAAATATTTATCTAAAAAATTCATTATCTTTCCTATGATGTTCTCTACCACAGACCCATACTAAAGGGATAAGTCCATGCAATGGTCCTCCCACAACAATAATTTCAAATTGAAATAAATAATCAATGGTATAATGAAATTATCTATATAGACTCAACATTTTCACACCCAATCAAAAAGAGAATATATAGTTAGAATATAGTATGACATTCCATTTCCACCTCAAAATAAAATCCGATGAATCACTACTACCCATTCAGAGGGCATGGATACACCATATTTCAATTAAAAATCACTTGATTATTCCCTAAACACATCATTTATTACTCATATGGCCTAATTAAGTTTTTTGGAAATTTTCTACATCCAATTACATAAAAAATATTTAGCAGGCCATATATGGTCAAATAATAAAAAAATGCTCATCGTCAACCACCGATGCACAAACTCATTACTCGATTAAATTGATAAAATCGTGGACAAATTGATGAAATCATTAAAACACAATCATCGAAACACGATCATGACATCCAGTGACATTCTGTTATTTTGTCTCTGACCATCCAAATGGAAATAAAAACTCTCACCCATGTTCCATCACATCATTAGTCCATCTCATTTCTATTTCTTATTTAAATTATTTCAATACTAATTCTAATACATGTACTAAATCTTATACCGCAACCAAATATCAAATTTTTTATTCACCAAATGACTATTTTCATTCAAATTCACCTGCTCACTGAAATATCAATTCTATATTGACCATATAATGACTGGTCTTATTACACCCATGAACCAAAAACATGTGATTTTTTCAACCAGTATGGAATAAAACAAAATCACATTCGAGAACCAAAACGATCAATAGTCTAAACTTGTTCCATACTCATGGAACATCATCCTCAATACCCAATGAACTTATATCTATATCATGTACCATGTCCTCCGATAAAAAGTGGGGAACTCCCCACCATATGGTTTTACATATACTATTATATAAGAATAATCTTTATAGGATTTGGATTCAAACATATTTAAATCCCACTAAGTCAGGATCATAACATTAAACTCCTGGCACTACACTATACATGGTGTTATTTTCAACATATAGTCAATACACCTCATTTTTATCACAATTTCATGTTAACTATACGATATTTTTGAAATTAAAATAATCAGTCCTTGAAAAAAACATGACATCTAAATAATTTTAAAATTAGTGGTACTGTATATAACAAATGCAAACCACCATGATATCATCTAAACCCATGATGTGTATGATTTAGTAAAACCTATTCACACAACCCAACTCAATTTCTAATGAGACATACACCATTATAACTAGGATAAAATTCATAAATAACATACCATTCTCTTGGTTTATCAATCTTATCACAACAAGGCACAAATATGTTATTTTCAAATAATTTCAATGTTCCTCTAATTTATAATCTATTCACATGATCACCAATAAACCTGAGAATTATTCCTTTAATAAAAAGTGTCTACCCTTTCTCTCATTGAACCTATAAAATAAAAAAAAAGAATCAATATTGTCATGTTCATGATGTGTCATTCCATTGATGATAAACCTTGATATGAAATACTACAACTCAAGGTGATCCTAAACAAAATATCTGAATGCATCACAATATCTATAACATACACCCAGTAAAACCTCATGTATATCATTCAAAAAAATTGATGAACATTCCCATGCTTCTTATCTCAAATTAATTCATATACCCATGCAATCCTTTAACTAGGGTTACAATCATTTATTTCATATTAACATTATTTTCAAGATTACCAATGTCTTGATCCCTATCTCAAATCACCTGGCTCTCTAAAATAACCCATATTTCACATCTCATATAAATATTTACTCACAGGGATGTATCATTTCTATTGTATCAATATTTTCTAGGTGCTCCTATTCTAAACTAACCACTCAAGATTCTCATGCATATATGACATCACATTATAACTTATTACCTACTAGGAATGGATTCACACTCAGCATCTACATATGGGACTATCCCTCAATAATCTTAAATATAATGTTGATCCTCACTGGGTATCCACATATGGGATCCACCCTATCATGGATAACATTATCATATATTAATATATTTGTAGAAAATGGAACTTCCATTCCATGATCTATGCCAATAACTAATAGTTTTGATGAATTTTTTTTAATCCCAGTATGAATCAAAATAGGGAAACCCCATATATATTATTAATGATACTTTAAATAGTAAAACGTTATTTTTTGTTTATCTAGAATAATTAGTAGTGTCATCGATAAGCTGTTCAATTCTAAGTCATCATCAGCATATTAAAATAAATAGGGGTCACTTTATATCACCTAATCCCAGGAAATGTAATATAATTATCTCTAATAATCTCACTATAAATACACATTAAATGACATTATAAAAATAATTTTTTGTGGTTTATTTGTTTATAATTTAATTCCCTATTAAATAGTAAAACACCATAGAAGTTATTATCAACATTTCAATTAATTAAAACATCGTCATTAGTGAAACCAATCACATAGTGGAATTAATATATCATGTAAATTAATCATGTTGAAAATGATTCATGAAAAATTTCCCCTTTCAATTGATCAATGGTCTTAAAAAAAACCAATAATAATACCTGAAACTCATGTTCATAATGCTATGTGAAAATAATACAACCAAAATATTAGGATTAACAACCATTATAATATCCTTGTTAGCTTAGAAACCCTATAAGGAAAGGATATCTCAGTAAATCATTCTTCAATCCATTATAAAAATTGAAACATTCCAATATCATTTTATAATGTATCACTAAAGAATTATAGAAAAATAAAACATGGTTAAACCCTATGATATTTTTCACATGAAAGGTTCTCATTACACTTTTCAACGTACTCACCCCATTCCTTTTTTAATAGTAATTAGACAGGGTTATTACATGACCATAGCTACACCTCACAAACACCATAGGATACTGACTACGAGCATGGGTTTAGTGTAATACCATTGGAAAACTATACTATCATATTAGAGATAATAATTAAATAAATAAACATAACATCATATAAAATTAATAAATAATCTATATATAAAATATATAACATACAAATTTTTAACAATATATTGTGGAAGCATATATTCATACAGACTCAATGAATACATAGTAGGGCATCCATATTATAAAACATTAATAGAGGAATAAAAGAAATTATCATAAATCCTCACTAAAAAATGCTCATGTGGTCTCAATATTAAGTCCTATCTGTGCTATCTTATTTGATCAACCTACTTTGGTCATCTTCCCAAATAGAACCTGTAACCATTTAATACATCATGGGTACCCACGTTTTGTGTTAGTTTGAGTAGGGTGTCAATGAAACTATATTCTGAACTAAACATGTGGTTTATTAAATAACAATTAAATTTATTATATAAATGTTGAATTATGATAAAATAAATAAACCATATTAAATCAAAAGTAAATATCCATTTTTTATCAATGGGTCCTAGGTAATACCATGGATCAACCCAAACCAATTTCATCATGTGCTAGGGTGTCTCTGAGCACATCACACAACCATTACTTTTAGTATCATACCCAATGTAAAATTCATAAGATAATGTCATAAGAAATAAATATCACATTATTAATCTAGTCATCACTTGTATCTATGACTTTTTTACCATGAAATCACATCGTTTGAGTCTATAAGTTTAGAAATCTCATCGGACATCGCCTCATCTTAGTCCAAAGCTCACCCATGATAGATTTCACATCATATTAGTCCATGTATATCCATTTATTTTCATCATGACATACGATTATAGAGATCTCCATGTTCTATTCATCACACCATTGATTCTAGGGTTCTTTTCCTATCATTCATCAATCTTTCCATTTCAAGTGATCTGACTCAAAAAAACATCACATTTACCGAGTCTAGGTATCTCCTCTGGAAAGCACCACACCATCTCTTTTGAAGTCTCTAACCCAAAAGAAACATCACCATCAAAACATAAAACTATTTGTGTGTAGTTATCTCACCTATAAGTTATCACCTCAACCAAGTAGGTGGGTGTGAATCCCAATGTTGCACATCATTCCTCTTGAGTCCTTGAGTGTGGTTGCCCATGCTAGGCATCCCATGTATCAATTTAATATTAATGGTATACCCTCCACCAAAATCATCTCATATAACACATATCTATGTGTATTTTCATCCAAAATGAACCATTAAAACAATTGAGGAAATCCAAATAGGTTCATATCCCATCCTCATCACATCTATAACATGATAATCATCAATTTAAATTCTATTGTTACACATTCTTGAAAAAGTTAACATTTAAAAATAAATACCCCAAGTTTCAATATTTCATTTGGGAAACAATTAGGTTTTGTCAGGTTTTGTCATATCCAATAAACATTTTATGGGTTACTCTATCATGTTCATTTTATTCAAGTCTAAACCCACCACTATGAGGGTATCATGTCCCTACACATCTTCATAATCATCTCACGACCTCATTGGACTCATTTGGAAAACCACAATAGTATCTTCATATAGAGATAGCATAATTTATATCTTAAATCCCTTGTTCATCCAATATTGGCCCACACACCCAAACTATCATCAATCTATTAAGGGTCTCTCCACCGTGTTCTGATGTCTTGATGGATGTGGAATACTCCCCTCATGGTTATTCCTCTAATACAATGCCACTGAGGAATATCAATGTTTTCATATGGAAAAGAAATTAGTTATCTATCCTGATTCATCACTCACATATACCTATAGGTCACTAATGGAAATTACTACTTGGTTCTCTATGTCACACCATCCACATTTTTTTCATAAAAAAATCACCCATCAGGGTTTAAGTGTTTTAAGGAAACTATTTATATAATGCCACATCCACTGGTTTTTGAGGAAATAAAGTCTGTTCCAAGGGTCCATCATTTCCCTTGGTACTTTTTTCAACTCACATTTTACATTAATTAAACTCATTAATAAATATAATTATTTTTATATCTATGGTTTAGAGACCACAAAACACACACACACACATAAATAAAATGAACATACAAATAGGGTATTTATGAGTCACCACCATCCTTGACGAAGTATCCATTTACATTTTAATTCACTACACAAAAAATTAGTCCCTATGACTCTCCAAATTTATATAGCCATTTCCATTACATTTAAGGTTCTTCCTCACATCCAAAATATTAAAATTAATTTTTTAATATAAAATTATATTTAATGAATTAATTAAAATTAATTTTTAAAAAATTTCAATTTAATTTAAATATGTATAAATTTTTTAAATATTATCAAGGACTCCTTTCACACTAAAATCACAACCGATCACCCATGGGTGGTTTTCAATAGACTTCATGTATCATCCTAATAAAAACCCTAACCCATGTAATTAATATATTATCCAAACATAATTTAATATTTTCAAAAGTGAATATATAAAACACAATGATGTCATACCTTATTAAAAGGACACATGACAGTATACACACTTCATCTAAAAATTTCCTCTATACGTTCCAAGAAAATCCCACACATGGTAAAGATTTATTTCTCATGAGATAGACATGAGGGAATTTTTCCACTATGTTGGTCAAGCGATTGAACCATGACCAACAAGATGGTTTGGGACATGAATGCATACTAACAAGATAGAATTGGAAGTGATTCTTTGAATAACATGGAATTCATTATTATACACTTATGTTTATGTCATAGTTTCAAGATTTATTCATTTATAAGGATTTCATTGTTCATGTTATTTGTTTCTTTATAATTAGTCTATTATGAGATATCAATCTATGTGCCATGATTTTTATTTCCAATATTTAATATGTAAGGTATGATCTTCAATTTTATTGATCATGTTCTCATACCCTAATTCTCATGATTATATTTAAATATTTCTATATTTACCCTTAATAGGCACCTGATCTCTCCCTTTTTATGTTTTCCATACACCATGGTCATGAGGATATGTATAATATTGGATATGTCTACAATGGGTGATTTAAGGAAGAACATAGTGGGAGATAATTTAGTTCAATTATGTACAAGTGTTTATGATTCCATGTTTCCAAAGGCACTAGACTGATTTGGTTTTTGGTGTTTGTTTTTGTAATGTATTAATTAATTCTGAAAAATTAATCTATCATTAATGTATGAAAATAGTGGGTCTCTATAGTTGGTATTAGTGAAATTTTTTAGTTAACTATTTGAATCTTTGATAATAAAACCTTATTTTGAAAACTATGGACAAGTCTAAGGACAAGCTTAATGATATGAAAAATTATAGGAACGGACATGGAATATTGATAAAGAATAGATTTAGTGGTTTCCTAGAAATACATCCTTCTCTAGATACTACTAGTGGATATTTCTTTATAAAATATTTATCTATGGGTAAGAGCACAGAAAGGGTACACCGATCGGGACTTGGTGTAGCATGGTACTGTATATCGGCCTTCATGCGCACCTAGTTTGAAACTATTAGGGGACATGATTTGGAATTTCAGAAACACTTAATAAACCCTCAGAATGGATTTAAATATATTTTGGTCATGAATAAACATGGATGAAACAAATTTCTCCTAGATTAAGGAACAAGAAATAATTTAGACATACTATAGGTAACAATTCATGAATACATGGTGCCTCACTATGAAATTATTTTCTTACACTATGTTTTTTGGTTTTAGTCAATGGTTATAACACATCGAAACAATTATAATGGGAATTGTTAGGGAAAATGAAAAACATTTACTCTATAGAAACATAATTATATGTTATATGGAATGTATAATATCTTTTCTATGTTCCCCCTGCTTTCTCAAGATACCAATCATGCTAGACTTACAAATGAGCAATGAAGGAAACAACATTCGATTGAGTCCTTCATTTGGGAACACCCACCTTCTTTTAGTGGGACTTATGATCCACTTAATGATGAAAAATGTGTTTGTGCTACTAAAATTATTTAGTCCACTCTCCACTTTTTGAGGCATGAAAAAGTTATTCTAACTGTTTTTTTTTTGAAGGTAAAGCATGCTAGTGGTGGACATTAATAAGGAATATGTAGCAACAAGATGAAATTGAATCCATGGATTGGTACATGTTCAATAAATTAATTTTAAATATGTATTTTCACCTTATTAATTTCACAACTATAGAGAAATGGTATCTATAGTTTAATTAAAGCGTTAATGAATCTATTGTTCCTTATGTGGATAATTTCACAATACATACGAGGTACGCTTTAGGAATTATCATCCAACCATAATGTAATGTTAAAACGTTCTCCAGTGCCTTAAATATAATAATTAGAAAGGCATTGTCCATAAGATAATTTATTCTCTATGATGACATTGTGAATTAAAAAATTAATGTTTAAATAGAGGCTGGTTTGATGTACCAATATCATGGTTTTAACAAGAAGATGAATATAGATTTTAAAGGGAAATCAAAAAACAATAAATAAAAAAGGAGGTTCTCTCCATAATTCATTATGTAGTAGATGAAGCATAATGAAAACTGTATTAAGGGGTCTAATGATGTTTTAAGTGTGGAAAATAAGGTTATTGAAATTTTCATTTCTAATGTGCAGGGAAAAGTTAGCTTATTTTTGCGAATGGAGAAAAGGTGGCCTAGAATTCACCTCCCATGCTTCTGTGCTACAAGTGCACAGATACTGGAAATTATTCTAACCAATGCCCAATACCATGGGATAGTGAATATGATTGATGTCAACAACCTTGTAATATAAGGGACAAGGTGAAATCCCATATGATCCCTATTTCTAATGAGGGATGCGATAATGATGTGCTGAAAGGAACACATACCATCCATTCTAGAACTACTAATGTCTTATTTGATATTAGATATACCCACTCTAAAATATCTAAAAAAATTTCTTAGGGTTTTAATATTCCACCCATATGATTAAATTTTAAATTTATAGTTCAAACACTTAATGGTATGACGATTTTATTTCATATCTATGATTTCACTCTAGTTGATGTTCATGGAACTGTGTTTCTATAAAATCTTTTCATTCTTCTTTTAGATGAATTTTATGACATATTAGGCATGAATTGGATTTATCTATATAACTCCCACATCAATTTTAAAGGAATTGATGTTATTTTTGATGTTTTAAATCAACCTATGATCATTTATCAAGGTGACGATAAGTATGAACACAGTATAGAGATTACATCCATTATATGGGTATTAATTCCCATTCATATGCGATATTTATGTCAAATGGTAGGGGATAAAATTGAATTCGAGGATATACCTATTCTTCATTATTTTTTGGATTCCTTTTTATAATATTTTCCTAGACTTCAACCAATATATGACATAGAGTTCTCTATTGATCTTATACCTAGTTCTAAACCAATTTTAATGACTCTATATACCATAAAATAAATTTATTTGTACGAATAGAACAATAAAATCCAATAATATCTTGATAAATGATTCATTCAGACAAGTGTGTCACATTGGTGTGAAATTGTTATTTTGTGAAGAAGATAGATAAATAAATGATACTATGCATTCACTATCAAGATATGAAAAGGATTACAATCCAGAACAAGTATCATCTTCCCTATATTGATGTTTTTTTGGTATAATGAAAGCAGATGAATACTTTTCTGAGAATGAACATCATTCTACATATCATCAATTAAGGGTAGATAAGAAATTTATGACCAAGACAACATTCCATACAATGTATGTTTGTTATATATATATATTAATTATTTTTGGTCTTAATAATTCCCTTTCAAATATTAAAGTCTTTTACGAATAGAATCATTAGAGATTAATATAATCAGTTAATGGTTGTTTTTATAGATGATGTTATTATCTTTTCAAAGATAATTGAAGAACATGAAAATCAGTTGAGAAATGTGAAAAATTCCATCTGGATAAACTATACAATAAATTTACAAAAAAAGAATTTTGGATGGAAAAGGTTTCATTTTATAGTCTGATAATCTCAATAGTGTGTATGGATGTAGATCCATCAATGGCAATTGATATTAAATTATGATCGAGACAAACCATAGCGACTGAGATGCACAGTTTCACGGTTTAGTTGTATATTATCAATGGTTTGTAGAGAATTTCTCACAACTATATAATCCTTTGACTATGTTAAATCGGATGGGTGTCATGACCCATTGAATGGATGACTTTGGGGATAATTCCAAATAACTGAATAGATATTTAGTTAATCCACTTGGGATAACATTAATATTTAGTGATAAAGGGTCTTTAATCTACAGTGATGTATCCTAGAAAGGACTATAATTTGTTCTTGTAAAGAACATAAAGGTTATGGATTATTCCTAATGATTGTTTAGTGTTAATGATAAGAGTTACCCAAATCATAATTTGGAGTATGATGTCTGAATTTTTCTATTAATGATATGGAGTGATTATCTTTATGGAGTAATGTGTTATATATATGATGATCATAAATGTTTGAAATATGTATTCAACTAGTTGGTGTAAAAAATGTGCTAGATAAGATGGTTAAATATGATAAATTATTATGATTTATCAATACATTACCACCCTAGGAAAACAAACATGGTCACAAATTATTTGAGTCAAAAGGGTCATGTTATCCCTTCCATGATGTGGATAAAAAAATTCCAATATTTATTGATTTGAAAATAATGGGCCTAGAAATCATGAAGGAAGGGGAAAACCTTATCTTTATTAATTGAATTTTCACCCCATAATCCTTATGAAGATTAGAGAGGCCTAAAAGGAAGATGTGGAGCTAAAAAATAATTTCAAAAATAATCCTGAGTTTAACATTGATCAAGATTGAATAATATGGATTAAGAATTGTGCATATGATACTTCCACAACAAATTTGAATTGGGATCTATTAGAGGAAGATCATAGAACTTCATTCACTATTAATAATGTACATATGAAGATGTATAGACAATTGAAAGAATACTTCTCATATGATGGATTGATGAGATATATTGATGAGTTAGTTTCTCAGAGCTTGGGGTTCTATAAAGTTAAGTCTGAAATAAAAAAATATAATGGGATGTTTCATCCATTGTCCATACCAGAATTGAAATTGGAGAACATCACAGTGGAATTTTTCATTGGACTCCCCATAAATTCTAACATTTATAATTCGATATTTGTGGAAGTAATATTATTAATAAATCATAAAAATAAATTACTATTATATAATAATTCTCTCTAGATTAAATAGATAAGATATACATTAAATAAGTATTATGGTTTCATGGAATACCACATTCTATTGTATCTGATCGGGAAATGATGTTACTTCAAATTTATTGACAATTATTCATAAAGCACATGATATAGAATTTAGTTTCAGCACTTCTTATAATCCCCAAACAAATGTTCAGTCTGAAAGGATAATTCAAACCCTAGTCGATTGTTGAGATCTTATTCTTTTTACTTCAATGTTGGTTGGGATGAACCCCATCTTCTAATTGAGATTCAGCACAAAAATATCATTCACTAAATCATCCATAAGGCCCCTTATTAATACTTATATGATAAGAAATGTATATCTCCAATATGCTTGGATGTAGTTGGGGAATGAAAGCTATTGGGAATTGATATCTATTAAGAAATGACTAAGAAGGTTAGAAACATTCATAAAAATATCAACATACCACAATGTTGGAAGAATCTTTATGCTGATAACTAAATTTATGATCTCAAATTTCACGTTGGTGAGAAAGTGTTTCTATGAATTTCTATGTGGAAGAAGGGTATTTGGTTTTGGATGATAGGTAAACTAAGCCCCATGTATATTGGTCCCTATGAAGTTTTTTATTGTAGCAAGATAGTATTATATGACTTCTCACTTCCTCCAAATATCACTCAAGACCAAGATTTTTTCCATGTATATATATTGAGGAAGTAAATTCCTAACCTTTCACATTTACTAATCATAGAGGCCATAACGCTGGAGTATGATATTTTATTTGTGGAAAAAATAATTAGAATTATTGATCTTGCAGAGAATGTTCTCTCAAAAAAGACCACTGACATTGTCAATGTGTTTTGGAAAAAACTCTAGTTAGATGAAGCTACATGGGAAATTGAGGATATGATGAAGTAGAGTAGCATCATTTTTTGTACCCTAATGATGAATTTTAAAGGCGAAATTCATTTTTTGGGTGGTAGAATGTAACACCCCTAGTTTTTGTGAAATTGTTTTAGATACATTATTATTATTATTATTAATGTCTTACAGTTAATCGAGTCAAATATTCCTTCAGCGTTACTTTGACATAGCTTGCATTATTGTCTTTCATTATACTGAACATTGAGTTCCCTTGAAACACCATTTTTTTAAATTATTAAAAGGAGATGATTATAACCGAACACTTAATCATAGTGATATTAATAGTAATAAATAATTTTTAAATATTATTTATATCAGTTTTGTATAAATAAATCTTTTTTAAAATAATGAATATAAATTTTGGTAGATCCTTTATATGATTAGGAATACCATTTTCAAAAGGATCTACTTTTCATGTCCTTCTATAAATAATATTATAATATTATTTAAATACTAAATGAAACTAAATTTGATAAACTAAATATCATTAATAAATTTATAATTTCAAAATTAAATTTTGTTTAATTTTAATTATTTCTCTCTTATATTTCATTTTTTGATGAATACTGAAAATACTACATCATAGTTAAAAACAATGTGTTTATTTTAAAAAATTTTAATACATTAAATTTATTCTAAATTAGAAATATGTAAATTGAAAATATATTTATCCAAATTAGTTCAATATAATATTTTTTATTTTAAAATTACATATAAATATTTATTTAACATTTCATCATTCATTTTACCTATCTTTTTACCAATTCTGCAGGATTAGCATTAAACATAATTGTTATCCCTATGTGAATTAAATTTTAAAAAATACAAATATATGATACTAATTAGATTTATATATAGATTATATGGGATAAACATATTTTTTTGGGAATAATAACATTGGTAAAAAAAATTATATTTTCCACGGTTAATGGTAAATCATGTATTTAATAGAAAAAATAATATTATAATATTATAAAGGAACAATGAAAAATCTCATAATTTCATTATATGAGTGGGTTTCTGCCAAAATAACCCTTATGTAAAAATTATGATGTTTTTAGGCCACTGGGTTAGTAATATGATATTTGTTATATTTTATTTAAATATAAGTTAGTAAGGCCACACTCTTAATTTTAATACGTAAATAATTTTTAATATAGGGTTATAGTGAAGGTAATTTAAGCTATAAATATTCATTTCCATGATAATAAATTCATCTTCATAATGATATTATTATATTATTTTTTATTAAAAAATAATTTAATTAAAATTTTTTATAATAATGGTTCAATAATTGATTAATTAATGGAAATATTAGTTAAATGATATTAAAAAATTTAAAATAAATATAATTAGACATAAATTATAACAAACATTAATTATATATATAAATTAGATATTTTATAAATATATAATATGTGTTAGTTAGCTATCATTTTGTATTTTTGCTATTTTTAAAAAGATAAAATAATAAATATTATTTAAATTGTCATAAAATGATACTTTAAAATATGTAAAATTTAATTAAATTAAAAAAATAAGAAAAATTATAATTAATACAAATAAATGTAAAAAAGGTTAAATATGTCATCAGTGATCCACTTGGGTTTCATTTTGAATTTTATAGTAATTCTATTAACCCTACGAAGTTAAAAAGAGATGTTTCCCTAGTAAGAGTTAAAGGGTTAAATAAGGATCAAAACCAAAATATATGGACAAACACGCTACCCAATTTTTTCTAAAAATGATTGGTTAATAGGATTTCAACCCATCCTCATCATCAATTCAAAGTAACTCACTTTGGAGAGATTTTAAATAGAAAATAAATATATATTAATTTAATATTTAAGAGTTTCCAAGAGTAACTCTCCCCTCTCTTATAAATGGGAACCTCCTCCCCCACATCCTCGCATGACCACTATCCATGTATCTTGACCAAACCTTACCCAAATAATATCTCAACACTATTAGTTGAGTTCTAGAGTTATTGGTCTTCCAAAAAACAATCATTAGTGTTCCTAAGAATAGATCCAACTAAATTCCACCAATGAAGAATATGTTTGAATGATTACGACGAGAGTAAATATATATGGCAGGGGTTAATTTTAATATCTCATTATTATATGAGGTCATTTATATACGAAAATATATTGGGTAATATTCATCATCCATGTCCTTCTATTCTAAATTTTGTTTCATAAAATGCTATATTATTCTTATATGGGTGATTAAAGTCATTTTTAACTATTTTTACTTTTTTACTACATGGTATGAAATGAATATTTTTTTAGTTTTCTAAACATGGTACATTGTGTGTTTTTCAAAAAATTTATGAGCATAATTTCTTATTTAAACTTTTATAGAATGGAAATATTTTTATGCATTCCTGAATATTTATTTCCATGAAGTTTCCCTTTCATGATGAGAATCATATTTTCAAATAAAATTTTTCCTTATAAAATTTGTTTTCATTTTAATAAAGGAAAACATTTTCAAATAAGAAACCATTTTTCACGAATAATTATTTTCAAGAGATATTTCAAAATTATTTCCCATTTATGATGAAATATGTTGCTGTTACTCATGTATTTATGGGAAATTATACATGTTAGAATTAATATTATTTATCAGAATAATTTAAGATTTTATGGAATGACGTTTATGAAACTCATTTATTTTAAATGGGTTATATTATTATGAAACCCACTTCTTTTCTTGGGTTATTCATGATGAAATGATTATGAAAAAATTCTCTTTTACACATATTATAATATGATTAAATGTTTTTGATAGCCATTTCATTTCAGAGGTTATGATTGATTTTTTATTATCATGTGGAATATGTATTCATGATTTCATTATGATGTGAGATGGAACATTATCTCCCTCCAATGCATTGGATAAAGATTTATATCTCATGAGATACACGTAGGGGAATTTTTCCACATAGATGGTCAGGGGAGTGATCCATGACTACCAAGATGGATAAGGAAGTGAATTCATACTACCAATATGGCCTTGATAGCGATACCTTGACTACCATGGAAATCATTAATATATGTTTATGTGTCTTTTACAAATATATGTTTCATTCTCATGTTATGATTCTATAGATCTAGTTATTTATTTCTTTAAGATTCATGTCTAATGGACTACCAATATTTATGAAATGATTGTTTTTTATGATAATTGATATACATCATATGATGTTTTATTTTCATGATCATTTTCTCATACCCTAATTATCATGATCATATTTACATATCTATGTTTTTTATACTTACTGAGCATGTAAGATCACCAATTTTATGTTTTACTTTCACCAAGGTTATAAAGATATATCATATGTTTAATGTGTCTAAAAAGGGTGAATGTAATGAAAAACCTTGTAGGTGATAATTTAGCTCACATATATACTAGTGTTTATGTTTCCTTGTTTCCAAAGGCACTAAACTAATTTAATGTTTAGGGGTTTTTTGTGTAATGTTTGAAGTAATTTCACAGAAGTAATGTAATGTTAATTTATGAGAATTGAGGGTCCCTATATACTTCCACCTCATAGTTAACATACTATATGTACCGTTAAAGAATTTTATCTGAGCATAGAACAAAATTGTAGAAAATTTTCATTTTATTTTAATGTTCTAATAATTGTAGGGAATGAACAAGACCATTTCATTGTAATAGGTACTCTAGGGAGTTATTAAATTAATTTCAAATAGAATAGTAAAAAATATATAATTAGATATTATAATAATATTAACTTATTTGAATATAAATGTATTATAAAATACATATATTTGATTCAATGACACCAACTCCAATAGTCTCCTGTTTGGATTAGGGCCACATGCCTTAGACTTTTAGACCAATAGATATAACATGATGATAATGTTTTTTATGATTTTAGGATTTAATTAATTGAGATTACACATTTTATTCCCTGATAACTCGTTTTCATAAGATCATAGAGAAAAATCCATCTAGAGATTATATTTATAAATTAGGTGTTTTTAACCACAAATGTGTCTTTTCATTTTTGAATGCTCCACCACTACAATATTATCAAAATAGAGTGGGAGAGTGTCATTACTTATAGGAACCCTGTGATGATCTTCTAGGAAGCTTCCAATACAAAGTACTTCTTTATTTACCTAAAATTCCAGAAGTTACTCAAAACCCACATTATATTAAATAGAAAATGGAATACATTGAGATTTTTTATCTCAAAGAACCTCTATTGAGATTAATTATGTATCTCAACTAAAATTTCATATGATTCTGATTTTTTTGAAATCTAGTATCTTTATATCCCTCTATAAAATTTCCACATATCCTATATAAACATGGATCATATCATTATTATTCCTTAAATAGTTAATTTTTGTCTTGAATTGGATCTATTAGAAGTCACCTTGGTTATGGTGATATCTACCAACCATGTATAAGGATATGAAAACTCCAACATTAAATATAACATAATATACATTACTGACCTTATTGCTGATGTGCATGGAATACATGTCCTCCTATATCCTTACACATGTATCTGAGAAACAATATTCTTAAAAATCATAATTCCATGATTATGTTCCCATGGATATGTCAGCTACCATTGTGGGGGGATCAATATTACATTTTTTAATAATTATTTGTTTTAAATCCACCATCTAAGACTAAATAAATTCTATGTTCATCATCATTAATTATCAATATCTCTTTAAATGAAACATTAAAAATTCACAATCGATATTATTTTTTACAAGGAATTTTACCATTAAATACAATTTAATACAACAAGTTATAACCCCTGGTTATAGATTCTTCAATATATGCAATTAGTTACATCCATGGAAAGTCCAATTCCCATAAACACCGAGTCACATAATATTTGACTAGAAAAAACTACTAGAGATTAAATGATCACTACTACACTAGTAAATATATAGAATAATAGGAAAATAATTATACAATGTCAAAAAATTTACCAAAATCCCACTGACCTACTCTAGATTCCCATTAGATACATCTACAATATTATGTCACATAAGATGTGATCATCTGATATAAATATCTATGTCATATTTTGAATTCATTCTCAATGTTTTTAAATGAAATCATCATAAAAAAACTATATCACATGATCTAATCATATAGATTCATCAAGAACATCGACAACTGATAAAACACTACTTGATCCTACTCATTATACACTAAACATAAAATGATGTAAATTTATCCTAGTCTAGTGAATACTCAGGTTTATATATATAGAATTAATACCTTGATCAAGTTTCAAATCTATACCCAATATTCATAGAAGAAATATATCATGTATTTTTATGCATGCGTGATACAGTACAAGGTCGTTTCACTTCTTATTAAATTTGCATTGGGAAGCTGCAAAAATGAACATGTTTCACAATCGTTTTACAAGAATTAATTCACATGCATTCATACTACCTTGATTACTACTTCATATCCATAAATGTTTCGCACTACATTTAAGTAATCAAACATTGTACTATATCATTATTTCACTTTATGATAGTATCAAAATAATTATTTTATGTAATAAAACACAGTGTGAAACTCATTTAACAAACGTTTATCTTTATTCATATAAATTATATGGTGTCTCTCTTCTTGTTACTCATATCACTCATTTTACTTCGTAAATACAACTTATTTCTTGCATGCATGTCAATATTCTCATAAAAAATCACTAAATATTTTAATAAAAAATGGAAAGAGATTTTTTTTCTTCACGTATGTGTTATCCAGTACTACTTTTCATCAGTATACATGACATTATCCCATTTTCTCCATCCCATAACACCTTGTGGATGTGAAAAATATTTCTCAATACTCATAACATCATCTTAAAAATGTTAATTCTTGATAAATTAAATCATGATTTCATGTAATATTCTCTTGATAAACATACATCTCTTCCTGTAATATATTGCACTCTCAATTTACCTAAAATAATCATTTGGTTAGTTTGAAAAATTTTAGAGGCCCGGTGTTATTTATAGTGAATGAAAACCACATAAGTTTATTTGAATATAAATTCATTATTTTATACTCTCACCGCCTCAATGGTGCTTTATGACTTTAGTAATAATCTTTCACTAAAATGATATTTTCTATGAATTATTTCTCCATGAATTGGAATTAATATATTCTAGAAAATTAATTTTCATAATTATTTGATAATATTATAATATCTAAGATAATATAATGTTGTGTGAATTCTTATAATTGTTCATTAGTACATTTAGAAATGAAGAATTTTATGAAAGGATACCCTTGAGCCCCTCAAGGTAGAATATAACAGTTGGCCCCAATCAGATGGTTTTGATGTAATGAATCAAAGGGTGGACATTATAACAATATATTTTTAAGATTGATGAAAATTGATTTCACACTATTGTCCAACGTTATAAACTACTTGGCTCCATAGAACCTAGTAAGAAAATAACTTCAGTTCATCCACCATTTGTGGGTTTGAGGTCCTCTCCTAAATCTTATTTGAATGGAACTATGTCGGATTTTTTAGTTGTTCTATCACCATACACGGTAGTTCCACCACCCCTAATTCTATTGTATGTATCTTTGTGTTCACCCATGCATTGTATATACCACTACTTCAAGTATAGTGTTAATCTCTATTCACAATTTATTATTGGTATCACATAGTTCCATCAACAGGCTCGATTGACATCTAATGTTTTATTAAAATCTCAAAAGAAGTGTTCCCAATTTATCATTTTTTTAAACATAAATTTCATCTTTAATTCCCTGATCAGATATCTTAAATTATTTCATTTTGGATTTCAATTATAAATTCCAAATATCATCATCCACAATTTATCACATCCTTTAATATGTTATAAATAATGTTTAAAATTACTAGTGAAATTAGTATATGTATTTGAAATTATTAACAACTAAACCAATTTTGCATTTATGTTGAGGATTTTTATATGAAAATCCTCATAATCACTAACATATTAATATCATCTTCCATTCATGTCAGTCATTTGTATTGAAAAAGAAAAATTCAACTAAAAGGTATCTTCATTATCACCGTATTGATTTTATTTGTAATGTCGTCAAACACCATTTAGGCCAGTATTGTGTGTTAAATGTTTTCCCCGATAATGAAAATGAATATAAAGAACATGTAGAAGACATATAATCTCATCAATAATTGTTTTACCTCATTATGATGATACCACGTATTTTCTATTACAATTATATTAAGTTATACATTCATATGTTTACTTGGCTGAATTTGATATAGTGAAAAAATATTGTAAAACACAGGTGATCTATGTTGTCTATAAGAATACGTACATATGTTAGTAATCACTGATAACACTCACTTATTTCCTTGGAGATTCTCATATAATATATTATTGAGAAAATTTCCCTACACTTATCTGAATAAAAACATCATAAATTTACCGCGATTATCCATATAACACCAATTTTTAGCTTAATATCATATCTTTTTAAATAATAGTCTTTAAAGAATATTCAGATTATGAATTTGATATTAACTATCAAATTAACAAGGTTATTAAATATTTATCATCTTCAAATCAACTATGCTCCCCCCTCAATAGATGCATCCATATACATAAATTACATTCATTTTATTACAAAACTATATCTATATATTTATAAGTGAATAAGGTGGGACCTCTATGTAACTTGGAAATAGAACTTTAGTTGAGAGTTTCTTCTCAACATTCCATTATCCTTCTTCAATTTTATCTCAAATTTGGTACAATTCACCTTATCATTCTTATTATTTACAGTTTTCATACGCACATTCCTACCATGAACTATTTATTCATGTAATACTATCTTATTCAACAGTACAATAATTAAACATTGCATTATTATGATTATATAATGTTCTATATGTCATATCCATCTTCTTAAGATTAATTCTTTTGATTCCCTAGATCATCATAAGTAACTAACTTATGATGATACATATTATCTTATTTTGAAATAATCTTCGAATATTTAGTTGTAGATTCAATTATATGAGTCTATATTTTTTATCTTCTTTTATTTGATTTTCAAAAAATTTAAATAATACTTCTTTGTATATTCATTCTTTTTTGGGTGTCTCCCATTGATTCTCATATATAAATGATGTACTTTTTTCCTTATGAATTTTATGACTTTTCAAATTATAAGGGAATTTTCTAGATAATTTATCCATACCTAACATTGATTCATGAAATTATAATATTAATCCTCAACACACTTATTTTAATCTTTCTAACAAGTTTCTATTAGAACTATTGATTTATTTATTATCACTACATTATTCCTTTGATAATAAATTCTCATTTTTCACCATGTATTACTGTTGGTTCATGCCTATTTTATATGAATGACATGTTATTCCATTAAGTGTATTATTTATTTAAAAATTTTCCACAACAACAAAAAAAAATTTGAACTATGATATTCAACATTGTTGAAATACCGGTCCAAAAAATTCATGATTTCTCGTTACTATAAACCAATAATTATTTTCCCTAGGGAAATAGTTTTTCTATAATATTAATTTTTTTATTTGATGTGGTATAATTATCCCCTCATGATATATTTTTTCTTAAATATTCAAATTCACTGTTAGTGATAGCATATATATTTTTGATTTTTTTTGCAAAAGATGTTACTTTTTATTTTCATCTAACCAATAGATTATTATCCTAAAAGTATCATACTATTAGAATATCTTGAAATATTCATGATTATAAGATCTTTTTGGGGTGATTTTTTTGGAAGATATTTGAAGTAAATAGTTTTTGTTAGTAGAAATAATGATGAGTCGGCAGAGAATCGATGATGGAAATGTATTACCATGAAAATTATTTTTCTGGTATGGATGATGAGAAACAATGAATGTCCTACAGATGAAAATGTTTAGAAGAGAGTTATGCTACTGGTATACACATTTTGGTTATTTGATTCTCCAATATAAGAATATATAAGAAACCTATTCTACAAAGTGGAATGGGGACTCAATAGTTGTAATATCATTGGACGCTTCTTGGGTATCCAAAGTCACATTGAATCTATAAAATATTTTCTCAATTCTTGGTATAATGGAACATGGAATAACCAGAAGGAAATTATTTCTCATAGTGTTATATTCACTATTGTGTGTTTGATAACATTGATGGAACAGAAATAGTAAAGAGAAAGTATATTCCACTAAATTCTTGTAATCCATCTCCATCAAAAAATTAAAATGGTGTAGCTTTCACATCTCTTACTTGGTGTGGAAGCATTATTTTCATTTCATTGTGATATCACAAGGTTGGATAGGAACATTGAAAGTGATCATGAGAAGAACCGAGGTTCATTGGTTAGTGGGATTCCTCCAAGGTCGAGGTTAATGATCAATATTTATGGTTATTATAGGGGGTGATATTGTGCATGAAAAAAATGGGATATGCACATTTTTGTTTAAGCTTATTCTATGGTTCAATATGCTCTCTTGGTGCGAAATCAAGGAAATGTAGAATGGTCTATAGTAGTGTACATCACATAATATTATTATTACAGAGGTGTAATCTGATTACAATGTTATTGTTGAGTTACATTGTGGTAAGGCTTTCCCTATATGGGATCTTATTTATAATTTTAGGAGATGTAAATGAATTATTAACCAAGGTATAGAAATTGGTCACTCAAGGATGGATGAAAATTTTAGGGTTAACACATAGTTAGTAAAAGGGATCATAGTGAGAATAAGTTTCATTACTTTTGAACTAGATCCTTCCAAAATGAGTGAAAGCTCATTTTTATATGAAACACCCTAGGTATTCACCACATTTGTCCCTCTTGACCTGAATATTTTTTTTCTGATTTTTATATAATTCAAAAAAATATGAACTTTCAGTTGGATAGGTCTCCCTTATTATGAGAGAGTTTATAATGATCACTCAACATCTCTTCTAGATCAAATACCTTTAATATGTACATCTTAATTTCATCAACCAGAGATATTTATCTTTTAACATGCTCTTGTTTTTTAGCATCTATATTTTATACCTCTTCCCCAACATCATCATTTAATTATTTAGTTGTGTGATTTTTTTAAAGTGAAATTTCTAACTCATATTTTTTGTCTTTATCCAATAATTTAACTAACTACACAATCATAATTGTTGCATGATGAATACATGAATTTCTCAACATAAGGGGAAAAATATTTTTATCTTTTGAAGAAATAACAGATGATAAATTTGTGTGAGAAAACTTTCTAATAAAAACCTTCTTAATATTTTTGGAATAAATTTTATTAATTTTATCCTTTTAATATTTTAATAGTTTCTCACATTCTTAATAAGATTCTTATTCATCCATTTTTTTGGGAGTTGTTTTTAGAAAATATTCCGATTCCATTATAGTTATATCACATGAGTGGTTGATTTCCTTTTACATTACATTTACCTTTCTAGACCCTCTTTAAATAATTGTCAAATATTCATCTAGGTATTCATCAGTTTCATCGCTTTCATAATCACTTGATTCCTCAACATAAAATTATTTACGAATTCCATTTCTAATATACTCAAATGATATCTATTGTTATACCATCATTTTTAATGCCAGATATATTCCCATTTCATAATCTATTTGTACGTTTTCTAATTCATCAAAGTAAATATCTCCCCTATCACCAAATGTTATAACATTAGGGTCTAATTTATGATGGAAATTGTTTATAATATTTTTTACAACTATAGAATATTTCAACCTCTCACTAAATCTAGAGATATTATCTAATATATCATTGAATCTAATGAAATATTCATAAATTATTTCCTCATATTTCAATTTAATATACTCAAACATTCTTCTCTATATTTTCATCTTATCTTCTTTGAAGTTAATATTGCCTTCATAATTTTTTCATTATTTATCCAAAATCATATTAGTAATTTGGAAACCCATTACTTCAGTGTATATATTATTGGTAAAATACATTAGGATAAAATATTTATCCATTACTTTAACATAATGATTTATCTTATTGGAATGATTCATAGAACCATCCGTAGAATAATTTTGGAAGCCCAGAGCCGATGTGTCTCTCACTTCCAGACCATGATATAGTAGGTAAGGACGAGGCTAATTATTTTAACAGTTGTAGTTATTTCCATTGTAAGTAGGTATACCTCATGTGTTCACTAAATTACGATTCTCTATTTCTCAAAAATTTCTTGGATATTTTGTGTGGACCCTTATTTCATACCAATTAATATACCAAAACACCAATTAGGTACCATGGAGAGGGGGGATAAATCTATAGTACATATTATCAAATTCATTATTTTAAATATAAATTCTTTTAGTGATTATAGTTTCAATACCTCAGGTTAATTCCTTGTTGATTACTAGAAGAAAAAATAAAACTGATAACAAGACACAATTACTATTACAATTGTTGTTTCTAACACCTACTACTTGCTGCAACTTCTATACCCCTCATTACAAATTAAACAATATATACATGTGGTTACATCCAGGGAAATTCAAACTTCCATCAACACTAAGTCCAATAGTATCCCACTCTAGATTCCTACTATAGATTACAAGTTATCACCTTCCTTGTTTGGTTTTGAGTCCCAAAATAGGATCTTTATTATATATCCCATGGTTTTACCTACGTCCCATTGACCTACTCTATATTCCTAGTAGAGACTTATTCAATATTGAGTCACATAGGATATAATCCACCAATAAAAATATAACTATTGGATTTTTACTTCTTATGTACTAACTTGAGGTGTAATATTCCTCCACAAATAACTTGGATAAACTTTTCTTCTCAGCTATAATCTTAAAGATCATTGGAAACTGATAAAACATTGTGATATCCTACTCATTATTCATTGACCATCAAATGATCTAAAAATATCTCAATTCTATGACTAATCTATTATATGTATTCAAAATTATTATCGATTTTTTTCTCAAATCTCTTCAAAATATTAATATAAAATATATCACTTGATATTTGAGGTATGTGTAGTACAATTCATATTCATCTAACTTATTATTTACTTTTCTACCCAAAGAAATACAAATACAAAAGATTTAAAATTTATAATTATTCATTAATTCTGGTTCATTCTTACTTCTGTAGTTACTTATTTACTATGAAACAAGTTTATTATTGTCATGAAATAACATATATAATTACCTGATTTACAATATCAATTTATGATCGTATCACATTATATTTTATACTTATGAAAATGCATTATGAAACTCATGTTTCAATCATCAAGAATTATTCATACATATTATATCACATTTTACTTCCAATGTTTCACATAACTCATTAAAATTAATGAATATTTATTTTTTTTCAATCATATATATCAATATGTATCCCCTAATAATCTCAATATCCATGCATAACAAAAATTTCATTACATGATAATTTTTCGTGTATGTGGAATCTAATATTACTATGCATAAGTATGCATAACACTATCCCAGATTCACCTTCTTGATACACAGTTTGGATGTAAACCCTGGTTCAGGGAAGTAATATCATAATCATATAAATGTGAAGGATTGATATATCGTGACCAGAATGCATTCACTCTATTTTTGTAGGACACAAACTATGTCACGACCCTCCCTCGGGGTCTGTGCCGTGACTACCCCAAGCCCGCCTTCCATAGGCTAGGGGCTGGCGACTAGCACCAAGGTGTAAATCCCGGTAAAAAGGGAAGACATTGCCTTTGTAAAGTAAACAAACACCACCGAGTAAGCTAGAGGAAATTAAACACTAAGTAAAAACAGAGTACAACTGAAAGTGTGGAAAAGTAAATGGGCCAGTATACAAACCCAAACTGAAAGTAAAGTACAACTCGAAAATGGAAAACAGCAACTGTAAGTAAAAGCCGCTACACCGAGCTATCTACTGGAGATCCCACCTGAAGGGTGGGTACAGACAGCTCCACTGCTCCACGGGTCCCATCGTTCTCTCCGAACACGTCCCGCTCAGTGGTCCACCTCCAGGTATCGTCCTGCTCTGAAAGCCTCAGCCAAGATCAACGCTGTCCATCGTCTGCAACCAACACAACGTAGTGCGTGCATAGCCCGTGCAGGGGTGAGTATAAGCTACTCAGTTGGGACCCCGAGACCCCCGAAGGTCTCACAAAATCCACAAAGGATAATCCACAAAGGATGATACAAACACAAGTAACAATTGAAACTGCTTAGGTATATGCCCATACATATACCTAAGTCATCAATTTCAAATACGCTCCAACCTCCGAGCCCAAGTATAACTCAGTCCACATAGGAAAGTAAACGTATTCCACACAGGAAAGCAAAACGTAATCCACACAGGATAGCACAACACAATCCACACAGGAAAGCAATAGGATTCAGCTCACACAGGTATACTTCTTCGAAAGAAGGTAAAGATGATCTCTGATCCATCTAAGTCGTCGGACCCACGAAGTATCATTAGGTAACTAACTCCTGCAAAGACCCACACAGGATCGGGCCCACACAGGACCTGTAGGCGCTGGTTCACACAGGACCGCTGAGCGCAAAGACCCACACAGGATCGGACCCACACAGGATCGGGCCCACACAGGACCTGTAGCACTGATCCACGTAGGATCGCTGAGTGCTGTAGTCGTCGTTGTCGAATCCACACAGGATCTCTGTACTGTCGTCGTCGCAGTCACAGTAGCAGTAGTAGTCACAGTAATAGTCGCAGCCAGCACTACAGTTCCCGCACACATCAAGCTCGTATTGGAGGGTCCTCTCCACGAGCCGAGAGGATGATACATCAACTGTCACAAAGTCCAGAGTTGATGTATCCAAAAGTTCCGTATCGTCAACAGGAACTCAACGCAACAGACGGCGTGTCGATCGGACGCCCGGTCTGAGAGTTATTGGCATTTTCGTCCCTAGGGCCCGGTTGGGTTTTAAGGAAAAACCAACCCGACCGTACTCCACCTGCGTCCAAACCTCGGGCGGAGTATGCCAAAAGATCCGTCTCACTAAGAGGAACTCAAAAAAGCTGACGGCACGTCAAACGGACGTCCGTATCTCAAGATATGAGTGTTTCCGCTCCGAAGGCCCGGTTGGTTTTGTGTACGAACCATCCCGGCCGAACTCAAAGTATTCCGAAACCCTGAGTGTAATATACCAAAACGACCGTCTCGATCCAAGGATCGTTTTTCCACAGACGGTTCGTCATTCGGAGGTCCGGGGCTCATGTTATGGCCAAAAGACCGAATCTGTCTCGAAAACGGGGGGTCCGGGTCCGGGCCGACCAGGCCCGGCCGGCGGCGGTCCGGCGCGGCGAGGCGGACCGGCGCGGCGGCGCGGTCCGGCGCGGCGGCGCGGCCCGGCCGGCGGCGGCGCGGCCTGGCGCCGCTGGGTGCCTCGCGCGGGGGGCAAGGCCCCCGTTTTTTTAAGAAGGCGGCGCGGCTTTTAGCCGCGCCTTTGGAGAACCCCCCCCCCCCCTTGTGGGGGCCTGCTTTGAAGGAAACAGGGGGGCCGCCTGCCCCCCTCAAGGAAACCCCCCCCCCAAATAAATGGGGGGGGGGGCTTTAGAGCTGACCGAGGGGATTAAATTCCCCCGGTCTTTGACCTTCCGGCCGGCCACCTGGCTGGCCGGTTTTTCTCCAACGGGACCGGCAAAGCCGGTCCCCTTCCGGCTTCCGTCACCGGCGGCCCGGCGAGCAGCCGGTCTTCCCATCTCGCCGCGGCCCGGAACCGGCCGCGGTGTTCGTCGTCCGGCGTGGTGTGACGGCACCGCGCCCCACCGTCGTGGCCCCGCTCCGGCCGCGGCACCTTCGATTCCCTTCGACGCGGCGCGACGGCGTCGCGTTCGTGATGATTCTTCCACGGTGCGAATTTCCGCGTGGTGCGACGGCACCACGCCATCTTGTTTCATCCGCAAGATAAATCAACAAGAACAAAGGAGGGGGTTCGGCCGTGTTCATGCGGTCCGGCCCCCTCACGTTAAACAATAACACAAATTTAAATATCCTCACGTTTGTCATGCTAGAACCACGAACGAGAATAAATAAATAAATAAATAATCAACAACAACCCCTGCCTCGATAGTCGCACGTTGACGTAGTGTGGGAAGCGGTCGTCGTTTCATTGACGTCGGTTAGAAGACGAAGAAGTCGAGGAGGAAGCAATCAGAGAACACGAGTCAAGATGTCATCGTCGGTGTTCTTCGTGGGCGGCGGACATTCTTCGCGTTCTTCCACGAAGGAGATGAAGAAGGCGGAGGATTTCTTCAGCTTCTCTCCAAAGCTCTTCCACACCTCACCCAACAATCCAATTAAAATAAGGTCCCTACTTATTTTATTTACTAAGCCAAGCTTTTCAAAAACTTAAATTTCAGAAACAAAACACTTAATTAATATACATGAGTTGTGTAATTAATTAAGTGTTAAGTTATCAAGCTTTAAAGAGGGAGAGAGGGGAGTTAGGGAATTTGAAAAGGTGTGGCTCGGGTGGGCCCCTCCTCACCTTAATCCTCTCTTAGGTGGTTAAACCACCCAACTTCCAACAAAATATTTTAACCACTTTAAAGATATAAAATAAATATTGTATCACAATTTTATTTTACTCTTCATTTCATCCAGAAAATTAAACAACTCCTCCTAGGAAATCACAACTTTGGAAAAGGTCTTCTTAAGCGAATATCGGCGCTGTGAGTTCATCGGTGTCCTCGTATTTCAATTCCGAGCACTAGATCAAAAGTTAAAAAAACCCGCTCGTTCGTTCACTGAACGTACCCGAGCCAAACTTCGGAAATTGATTCCGGGCACTCCGGGCCTCGGAATCAGGTATCGTCAGAAACCGCGCTCTTGTAAAATTCCAAAGAAAATTAAGAAAAAATTTCCCTTGAATTTTACGGGTCTTTACATTACTCCCACCTCAGGTATTTACGTCCCCGTAAAGATACATCAAAAAACTAGGGAAACAAATGAGGATACTGAGCACGCATCTGAGCCTCCCGCTCCAATGTGCTCTCCTGGAGATTCCCGTGCTGCCATCTGATGCGCACAAGAGGAATCGATCGCCCACGCAGGACCTTCTCCTGTCGATCCTCTATCTCCACCGGGACCTCCGTTAAAGTCGCCCCATCGTCAACGTCAAGCTCCCCATGGTCAATGATGTGCGTCGGGTCGTGCACGCATCTTCTCAGCTGAGATACGTGGAAGACGTCGTGCACCCGGTGCAACTGAGGTGGCAGAGCCAGGCGATAAGCCACCTCGCCAACCCTGCTGAGGACCTGGAAGGGTCCGATGAAGCGCGGAGATAACTTGCCGCCTCGGCCAAATCTCCGAATACCACGTCGAGGTGAGACCCGCAAGAAGACGTGGTCGCCATCCTCGAACTCCAGTGGCCTCCGCCTCCTGTCAGCATATGACTTCTGCCGGCTCTGAGCTGTCCTCATCCACTCCTGGATGAACTGGACCTTCTCTGTCGTTGCCTGGACCATCTCCGGTCCCACAAGTGCTGACTCCCCAGGGTCTGTCCAGCACAAAGGAGATCTACAAGGTCGGCCATACAATGCTTCGTACGGTGCCATCCCGATGGTGGAGTGGTAGCTGTTGTTGTACGCAAATTCCACCAAGGGTAGGTGGTCCTCCCAGCTACGACCAAAGTCGAGGACACATGCGCGGAGCATGTCCTCGAGAGTCTGAATGGTCCTCTCCGTCTGACCATCCGTCTGAGGGTGAAAGGCTGTGCTCAGACGTAGATGTGTCCCAAACGCCTCCTGCAACCACTTCCAAAGCCGGGAAGTAATGCGAGAATCTCGATCGGAGATGATAGATGATGGCACACCGTGGAGCCGCACAATCTCCTGAACATAGAGACGTCCCAAGCTCTCCACTGATCCCTTCTCTCTGATGGGTAAGAAGTGTTCCGACATGGTTAGTCGGTCAACAATCACCCAGATGGAGTCGTGACCTCTGGAAGTGCGTGGAAGTCCAGTCACGAAGTCCATAGATATGTCGTCCCACTTCCACTCCGGGACCTCCAAGGGCTGTACCAAGCCTGCTGGTACCTGATGCTCTGCCTTCACCTGTTGGCAGGTGAGGCATCGAGAAACGAACTCTGCTACTGCCTTCTTCATGCCCGACAAACAGTGTTGTCGCCTGAGGTCCTGGTACATCTTTTCCACTCCAGGATGTACCGCCAAAGGAGAAGTGTGAAACTCTCTCAGCACTTCCTCTCGCAAAGCGACTGGTACCATGGTATATCCTCTTTAAAGGATGTCGTGCTCTGCTCCAAGGGAGAAACCATCAGATGTTTGTCCCGAGGATATCTGTGTACGTCGTGTCTCACAGTCAGCGTCCCCACACTGTGCCACCCTGACTCACTGCAGTAGTGGAGGAGTGACTATGAGGGACTGAAGGAAGGCTGCTCCATCTCTATCCACGAAGGATATCTGCAAAGAGGCAAGCTACTCTGTCGCCTCCTCAAGTAGTTGAATGTCCGTCCTCCTGCTAAGGGCATCGGCTACTACGTTCCCCTTCCCAGGAGTATAGACTATCTCAAAGTCATAGTCCTAGAGGAACTTGAGCCATCGCCGCTGTCTCAGGTTTAGGTCCTTCTGCGAGAAGATATACCTGAGACTCTGATGATCAGAAAAGACTGTAAAGCGCTCACCCATCAGATAGTGTCGCCATGTCTTCAGAGTGAAGACCACTGCTGCTAACTCCAGGTCATGGGTAGCGTAGTTCTGCTCATGCGGCCTCAACTGACGTGATCCATAGGTGATCACTGCCCGCTCCTACATCAGAACACATCCGAGTCCGGTCCCTGATGCATCGCAGTAAACTACGTACCCTACTCCCTCCTCGGGCAACCTCAAGATCGGTGCGCTAGTCAATCTATGTCTCAGCTCCGGGAAGCTCTGCTGACATCTGTCTGACCAGATGAAGGGTTTCCCCTTCTTTGTCAAAGCTTTGAGTGGTGCCGCAACTCTAGAGAAGTCTGGCACGAATCTCCGATAGTATCCAGCTAGTCCCAAGAAACTCCGAACCTCAGTCACGCTCCTGGGTGGCTCCCATGCTAACACAGCCTCAATCTTCCCAGGATCCACTACAACTCCCTCCTCAGAGATAACGTGTCCCAAGAAGAGAACCACACGTATCCAGAACTGGCACTTCGAGAGATTACCATAAAGCTAGTGCCCTCGGAGTGTGTCTAGTATAACTCTCAAGTGATAGGCGTGCTCCTCCTCAGTCGTAGAGTAAATCAGAATGTCGTCGATGAAGACCACGACAAACCGATCGAGGTATGGCTGAAAGATCCTGTTCATGAGAGCCATGAACATTGTTGGAGCGTTGGTTACACCGAAAGGCCTAACCACGAACTCATAGTGGCCATACCAACATCTAAAGGCCGTCTTCTGCACATCCTCGTCTCTGACTCTGAGCTGATGATAGCCTGACCTGAGGTCTATTTTCAAGAACCATCGTGCACCCTTGAGCTGATCAAAGAGGTCATCAATCCTCGGTAGCGGATACTTGTTCCTCACTATCACCTGGTTCAGGCGATGATAGTCAACACAAATTCGCAAGCTCCTGTCTGCCATCTTGGCGAAAAATATCGGGGAAGCCCAGGGTGAAACACTGGGTCAGATGAACCCCTTGCCCTGCAAGTCCTCCAACTGTACCCGTAGCTCTCGAAGCTCGGCGGGGGCCATCCGATATGCTGGAGTGGATATCGGGGCTTTCCTAGGGTACAAGTCAATATAAAAGTCTACCACTCTACGAGGAGGTATCCCTAGAACGTCGTTGGGAAAAACGTCCGCAAACTGATCCACCACTGCAGGAAAACCAGGACTCCGCACGTCAACTGCTCCAAGGATGAGGCTAGCTAACTGATGAGTAATGGGCAGTCCTCTCCTCCGCAGAAGTCCATATTGTTCTTCTAAGGCTCCCTTATTGCCGGTGAAGTTGAACCTACTCCCGTTGGTGCGTACACATCGCACCTTGCGCCTAAAACAGTCAATCTGTGCATGGACCGTAGATAGCCAATCCATTCCCAAGATGACGTCGTAAGGCCTCGACGCTGCTACAAGAAGATCCCAACCAAAGCTCTCGCCTCCTAGAGTAAGCTCACACTACCGGCACCAGTGCGTAATCGTCGAGTCTGCTCCCGTAGGAGTCTCTAGCTGTAAGGATCGAGCCAACGGCTCTGTCGGAATCTCCGAGCTCCGAACAAGGGCAGAAGGTATGAAAGAGTGACTCGATCCTGTGTCTATAATCACTGCAGCACGGGTAGAATAGACACTGATAGTACCTCTAATCATCTCGGGTGCGCCGTGGTCGTAGGCCTCTGCTTCCTGGAGCTATGCCCGCCTCTGCCCGCCAGCTCCCTGTGGTCGGGGTGGACCTCCTGGTGATGGTGGTGGCAGAGCCTCAAAGCGTCTCCCACCACCGGCTGCTCGTCCAGCTCCTCTACCTCATCCACCTCCTCCCTGCGGACCTCCACGGTCGACCCTATGCCTCTGACTCGGTGGTCCCTCAATTGTCTGCTGCTCCTCGGCACGGCGGGTCGGGCAGTCACGAGCCATGTGGCCTTGCCCGCCACACGAGTAGCAATGTCTGCCTCTCGAAAGACTGGCTCCTCATTGTGTGCTCCGAACTGCTGAGCCAGTGCCCTGAGGTCGTCTGCCAGAAGGTCTGGTCTGTCTGGACCCCTGAGTCATCCGTTGACTGCCTGCTGCAGATGACTATGCCACGTGCCGCCCTGCGGTGGGTCGCTGCGCTGTTGTAGACTCAGCAAGGAAGCTCTCGATCAGAAGGGCCCGCTCCAGTACTCCTTTCTGAGTCGGTATGCTGAGGGAGATCAGCGATGCCCTGATCTCGTGTCTCAAACCCTGCTCGAAGGTCCGGGCCCGTAAGAATGGGTCCCGTACCATGTCGGTCGAGTAGCGCGAGAGATCAGTAAATCTCGCCGAGTACTGAGCGACCGTCATGCTGCCATGCCGCAGCTGAAGAAGCTTCTATATACGCACCGCACGAAGGGTGGATGGGACGAACTCCGAGCGGAAAAGGCTCTCAAAGTCCATCCATATAAGAGATGCCTCATCATGCACCTGGAGCATCAAGCTCCACCATCGTCCTGCTGCTGCGTGTAGTAGTCTCGCAGCGAGGATCACCATGAGGTCTGCTAGTTTCCTCACTAGCCTAAACACACGTACCACTGCCTCCAGCCAGTCCTCGGCTGCCTGGGGATCCATCTCCCTGCGAAACCTGGGGGGTCGCTGGCGCTGAAACTCATGCAGTGCACTGCGGCGACGTGCATCGTCAGCGGCTGGCGCTGGAAGCATCGGGGGCTCGTCAGGTAGTGCTACCGCCGGTGCCAATGCTGACAAAGGGCCCTGCACCGAGGCCTCGTCACTTGGTGGGCTGTCGTCACACTCGACTCTCGGAACCCTAGATGGCTGCCGTCATGTGGCCATCCTGAAAAGGAAACAGGTGCGCCACAGTCAGAACAATATACCTGGTGAGCTGATATAAGTAATCACAAAGAAAACTTTGAAACACAAATGCAATCAATTTTTTCATGCATTATGTCGGAAATCAGAATTCAGGGTCCTGGTGTACAGATACGTCGGCCGCCGCACCAACACTGGACTCCCTGGACTGGTAACCACACTCAATACGCTAAAAATTATTTCTTCACATAGAAAAGATCAGAGTTCGCGGTAGAACCGAACTCCTCTGATACCAATTTGTCACGACCCGCCCTCGGGGTCCGTGCCGTGACTAACCCAAGCCCGCCTTCCATAGGCCAGAGGCTGGAGACTAGCACCAAGGCGTAAATCCCGGTAAAAAGGAAAGACATTGCCTTTGTAAAGTAAACAAACACCACAGAGTAAGAAAGCGGAAAGTAAACACTATGTAAAAATAGAGTACAACAGAAAGTGCGGAAAAGTAAATGGGCCAGTATACAAACCCAAACTGAAAGTAAAATACAACTCGAAAGGGGAAAACATCAACTGTAAGTAAAAGCCGCTACACCGAGCTGTCTACTGGAGATCCCACCTGAAGGGTGGGTACAGATAGCTCCACTGCTCCACGGGTCCTGTCGTCCGCTCCGAACACGTCCCGCTCAGTGGTCCACCTCCAGGTACCGTCCTGCTCTGCAAGCCTCAGCCAAGATCAACGCTGTCTGTCGTCTGCAACCAACACAACGTAGTGCGGGCATAGCCCGTGCAAGGGTGAGTATAAGCTACTCAGTAGGGACCCCGAGACCCCCGAAGGTCTCACAAAATCCACAAAGGATAATCCACAAAGGAAGATACAAACACAAGTAACAACTGACACTGCTTAGGTATATGCCCATACATATACCTAATTCATCAATTTCAAATACGCTCCAACCTCCGAGCCCAAGTATAACTCAGTCCACACAGGAAAGTAAACGTATTCCACACAGGAAAGAAAAACATAATCCACAAAGGATCGCACAACACAATCCACGCACGAAAGCAACAGGATTCAGCTCACACAGGTATACTTCTTCGAAAGACGGTAAAGATGATCTCTGATCCATCTAAGTCGTCGAACCCACGAAGGATCATTAGTAAACTAACCCCTGCAAAGACTCACATAGGATCGGGCCCACACAGGACCTGTAGGCGCTAGTTCACACAGGACCGCTGAGCGCAAAGACCCACACAGGATCGGACCCACACAGGATCGGGCCCACACAGGACCTGTAGCACTGATCCACGTAGGATCGCTGAGTGCTGTAGTCGTCGTCGTCGAATCCACACATGATCCTTGTACTGTCATCGTCGCAGTCACAGTAGCAGTAGTAGTCATAGTAACAGTCGCAGCCAGCACTAGGGTTCCCGCACACAGCAAGCTCGTACAGGAGGGTCCGCTCCACGAGCCGAGAGGCTGATACATCAACTGTCACAAATTCCAGATTTGATGTATCCAAAAGATCCGTATCGTCAACATGAACTCAACGCAACAGACGGCGCGTCGATCGGACGCCCGGTCTGAGAGTTATTGGCATTTTCGTCCCCGGGGCCCAGTTGGTTTTTAAGGCAAAACCAACCCGACCGTAATCCACCTGCGTCCAAACCTCGGGCGGAGTAAGCCAAATGATCCGTCTCACTAAGAGGAACTCAACAAAGCTGACGGCACGTCCGTAGCTCATGATATGAGTGTTTCCGCTCCGAAGGCCCGGTTGGTTTCGTGTACGAACCAACCCGGCCGAACTCAAAGTATTCCGAAACCCTGAGTGTAATATACCGAAACTACCGTCTCGATCCAAGGATCGTGTTTCCGCAGACAGTTCGTCGTTCGGAGTTCCATGGATCATGTTATGGCCAAAAGACCGAATCCGTCTCAAAAACGGGGGGTCCGGCGCGGCGGCGCGGCCCGGCCGGCGGCGGTGCGGCCTGGCGCCGCTGGGTGCCTCGCGCGGGGGGAAAGGCCCCCGTTTTTTTAAGAAGGCGGCGCGGCTTTTAGTCGCGCCTTTGGAGAACCCCCCCCCCCCCCCCTCGTGGGGGCCTGCTTTGAAGGAAACCGGGGGTCCGCCTGCCCCCTCAAGGAAACCCCCCCCCCCCAAATAAATGGGGGGGCATTAGACCTGACCGGGGGAATTAAATTCCCCCGGTCTTTGACCTTCCGGCCGGCCACCTGGCCGGCCGGTTGTTCTCCAACCGGACCGGCAAAGCCGGTCCCCTTCCGGCTTCCGTCATCGGCGGCCCGGCGAGCTGCCGGTCTTCCCGTCTCGCCGCGGCCCGGAACCGGCCGCGGTGTTCGTCGTCCGACGGGGTGCGACGGCACCGCACCCCACCGCCGCAGCCCCGCTCCAGCCGCGGCGCCTTCGATTCCCTTCGACGCGGCGCAACGGCGTCGCGTTCGTGATGATTCTTCCACGGTGCGAATTTCCGCGTGGTGCGACGACACCACGCCATCTTGTTTCATCCGCAAGATAATTCAACAAGAACAAAGGAGGGGGTTCGGCCATGTTCATGCGGTCCGGCCCCCTCACGTTAAACAATAACACATATTTAAATATCCTCACGTTTGTCATGCTAGAACCACGAACGAGAATAAATAAATAAATAAATAATCAACAACAACCCCTACCTCGATAGTCGCACGTTGACGTAGTCGTGGGAAGCGGTCGTCGTTTCGTGACGTCGGTTAGAAGATGAAGAAGTCGAGGAGGAAGCAATCGGAGAAGATGAGTCAAGATGTCATTGTCATTGTTCTTCGTGGGCGGCGGACGTTCTTCGCGTTCTTCCACGAAGGAGATGAAGAAGGTGGAGGATTTCTTCAGCTTCTCTCCAAAGCTCTTCCACACCTCACCCAACAATCCAAATAAAATAAGGTCCCTCCTTATTTGTTTTACTAAGCCAAGCATTTCAAAAACTTAAATTTCAAAAACAAAACACTTAATTAATTATACATGAGTTGTGTAATTAATTAAGTGTTAAGTTATCAAGCTTTAAAGAGGGAGAGAGGGGAGTTAGGGAATTTGAAAAGGTGGGGCTCAGGTGGGCCCCTCCTCACCTTAATCCTCTCTTAGGTGGTTAAACCACCCAACGTCCAACAAAATATTTTAACCACTTTAAAGATATAAAATAAATATTGTATCACAATTTTATTTTACTCTTCATTTCATCCAGAAAATTAAACAACTCCTCCTCGGCAAACGCAACTTCAGAAAAGGTCTTCTTAAGCAAATATTGGCGTTGCGAGTTCATCGGTGTCCTCGGATTTCAATTCCGAGCACCGGATCAAAAGTTAGAAAAACCCGCTCATTCGTTCACTGAACGTACCCGAGCCAAACTTCGGAAATTGATTCCGGGCACTCCGGGCATCGGAATCAGGTGCCTTCAGAAACCGCGCTCTTGTAAAATTCCAAAGAAAATTAAGAAAAAATTTCCCTTGAATTTTACGTGTCTTTACAAACTACATTGTAACACCCCAAGCTTCCACGGTACGTTTCCCTTCGAATAATGCGATAGCGTGTGTTGTACGCAACCTCGAGTTCTAACACACACCACAACTAATTAAACTAGCCGTTGTGAATAGTAATACCTACTTTTTGAAATCATATATATTTTATATTTCAAAATAGACTTCATTTTTGGATTCGGAATATTGAAATTAGCCTAGGGTGAAATTTTTTGTACTTTTCGGATAACTTTTCTATTTTGATGAATAGTGAAAATTACTAAATTCTAATTAAAAACAACTTTTTTAATCAAAATAATTAATATTGATAAATTATGAATTTTAGTGGTTTTAAATTATATTTAGAATATATTTTTACCATTTAATTTAATGTTTGTCATTGGACATAATTTCACAATTAAATCAGACATATACAAGTGTCAATCTTTTGATAGATATTATCTCTTAAAAACACGCTTTTTTATTTTAACAACGTGAATTAATTTTAAATTAATTTCTGCCACTTCTGTGTTATGAATTTGGAAAAATGGATTACATATTTGGAATCAGAATGTCCAAATTATGTAAATAGGTAACTTTTATTTTTACACATTTTGAATAATTACTGCGGTAAATATTTTATTTACCATGGTTAAAGGGTAAATCCTGTAAATAAGGGTTAAAAAATAATATTATAATAATACAAAATTACCCTAAAACGTGTCCTAACCTTATTGGTGGACACATACCCGACCATGGGCATCCTTGGGTCGATTTGGGGACCCCTTGGAGCCACTTGTATGTGGTAGGGACACATTATATTAATAAAGTTAAAATAAAAATAAAAATGGCATAAGCTTACATATTTTAGAAGAACAATTTTGACATAGGGTTATACATGTTGGATTTTCGATTATAAATATTCATTAGAAATCTGAAAAGATTTCCTACATAATTATATTTTATTTTTAATTTTTAGACATAAAAAATTTAAATTATTAATGACACAATAATGATGCAATGTTTACCTCATTAATAAATAATTTAAATAAATAATATTATAATGATTAAAATATTATCTAAAACCTGTCCAATTCTTATTTGTTGATATTATTTAGAAAATGAGTCATCTTATCTTCGACCTCAATGATTTTTGGACCATTATAAACCGAATATAATTATATTATAAAGTAATACTTTCACTCTTTCCTAAAGAGCCCCTCCTCTCCCTTATAAAAGGAGACCACTTCTACTCATTCCTCACACCTCTCAAGCCACTTGGCTCATCCAACCCTGCCCAAATACTCTCCCAACTTCCCTCACTACAACCTATAGGCCTTAGTTTGATCAGAAAGCTAACCTAAGGATCCCTTTTGATCAAATCAAAAGGAAGAACCCGAAGAAGAGGTAATGTTTTCACCACCCCTTTTCAAGGTCCTTTCTTCTTCCACTTCATCTTTCTTTGTTCTTACCATTCTAAAATAATAACTCCAGTATCTCACATATACTGTGATGTTATTATAAATATGGTACAACCATATTCAGTATTCTATCCACCCTTTGAATAACATGTCACCATACGTGCGTACGTACAGCTTACCGTCTCCACGTCGTGGTGTAATTGTTATTCAATATATTATTATTTGGATGGGTATAATAATGATGTGTAACTCATGTAAATAATAAATATAACATGTTAATGATTCAGTATATATGATAGACCATCCATTTATATATTATTTTAATATAAAAAGAATGATATTTCCGCGCGTGCGTACGTACGGACTACCGTCTCCACGAACGCGATGAGATTCATTCTCCATCGTATCCATTCAAGTATAATTATCATTTGATGATTTAAAAATGATGTTTAAAGACTTGATATCATTCTAGATATGAATAATATACAACAAACATGGCTTATGTAACAAAACATATAAAAGAAAATGAGTAAGTTCACACCCGAAACAACGATAATACTAAGATATTATTATCAAATCAATATTAAAAGATCATATATGATATCATAATAATGTATATGATTATTTTATAATTTAATAACAATTATTTCACCATTATACAGGATGTTAACCTACCCCGACCAAGGAAAAGTACAAGGTAAGGGTTTATTTCACAACCTCTTCATTATCCAAGGTTGTTTATACATAATTATCTACTGGGACCTCGTTATAATCCACATCCATGTTTCTTCAAAATGTATTTCAAAACATTTTTATTATTTACAAGAATATGGGTTAAAGTCATTTATACCCTTTTTGACTTTTTATAAGAGGAATCTTTCCATCGTTTTCAAAACAAGGTCCTTTTTAACCTTTTTGACAGAATTGAGGTAAGAATGTTTTTTTTAACTTATACGGCGGGTGCGGTTATTTTCCGCCGTTATAAAATCTTCAAATCTTTCCTTACAAGCTTATAAGAATATTTTCAAGAAAATGTTTTGTTTTATATGGCTCTTAAATGATTTCAAAAATAGAAAGATATATTTCTCTAAAAAGTGTTTTGATTTCATCTATGTCAACATCCTTTGATAGATTTTACGCTTAATTGAAGTTGATTTATTATAATACAAAACTTCTATATTGTATTGAAGGTTTTGTGATATGTTTGACTGTGGATGTGCTATTTTAGACCATTCATAGTTTATGGTGAAATTATTGACATTTCGTATGCTAGTTTTAATACGAATGTTTATGTTATGTTTAAACCTTTTCATATGGGAATTCATTGGACTTAATATGTGACGGGTGGAGCCCGCTATAGCTCCTCGATGCATCGGTAGGTCTCATGAGACAAACTACTTTCTTGGCACAAGGCCTTGGCAAAAATCTTATTTGTAGTCTTGGCACGAGGCCTTGGCTATGTGGTTATGATATTCTGGCATTATTCATTCCAACATTATGAAAGTGGTTATTGATATTGCATGTGATTATTCGATTAGTAGAATATCCATGTGAACAAGTAAATGGCATTATTTCATTTTACTTTTGCAATACTATGTTGAAGTTCAAGTTTAAAAGGCTTTTGTTTTAGTAATTCATTTCCTTAAATGTTTATGCTTATTTTTGAATGTTCCGCTATATTGTTATCCTTACTGGGCATTTGAGCTCACCCCTTTTATATGTTTTATTTTTCCCAGGATGTGAAGATGTAAGTTTTGAATGACCTGCAGGGATATTATGAGGGGATTATAGTGTGGACTGTGGAAACATTATGTTGTTGTAGTAGTTTTTCTTTTTATGATGTAATGTAAAAATTATGAATATATCTAGTGTTTCCAAGGATACTAAACCAATCGGTCTTTCAAGATTTTATCTTTCTTGTGATCATGCCAATGTTATGTAATAATGCACCGACTCTGGGTAACTGGGGTCGGGTCGTTACAGCTGGTATCAGAGGAAGTTTAGTACAAACCTTGGAGGCTAGATTTAGATAAACCTTGATTAGAGCACGTAAACCTAAGATGAACTTTGAGGACTAGTATAGAAGAACTTCCTAGAATTTTGGTATTGTAGAGATTTTGTGAGTTTTCCGAGAAATACATCCCTGTCTGGATACGAGCAGGTAGAGGCGGCTCTGGCACAGATGTACCTAGGGGTAAAACCCGAAAACACCGCTTTGAGCTAGACTCGAACGGGAACTGGTGCACGACAACGGGCCTTGCTGCACTCTTGGTTACGACACTCCCGGGGGATATGCATAGGATAACTCTCATTTTCTTTACAAATCATTATGAAGGGTTTATGAGTATATACTTCCTCAAAGAAAACATTTTTATTATTATGGATTATATCCATAAATAGTTCAATTTATGTTTAGTGTTTTATAAGTATGGGATTATGTATTTTGATTCATAAACTGATCTAGTTTATGCCATTGTTTAGAAATGGTGCCTAGTGGAAGAAATGGAAACCGTATCAATGCACGCACTCCATGTAGGGATTGCCCTCCTGCTCAAGATAATTATAGTGGGGCTGGTGATGCAACTGGTGTCGATCAGCTAATCACCATACTAGAACAACTTACTCAGGCTATGGATAATAACCTTACCCGTATGGAGCACCTTGATCCGCAGTGTGGAGGATCAATGTTAGATCGATTCATGAGGCAACAACCACAAACGTTCAATGGGAGTACAAATCCCTTAGTAGCTGGGCAATGGATAAATTCCCTAGAGAAAATATTTCAGTCTTTGGGGAGCAGTGAAAGGGAAAAAGTTATCATGGAAGTTTACCGCCTCACTGGAGATGCTGATCAATGGTGGTCATTGATTCAAAACATGAAGGAAGATGATGAAGTATGAAATATGGAATGGAGGGATTTCAAAGATCTATTTTTAGAAAAATACTTTCCTCGTGACCATCGAGCAGATATGGAAAGGCAATTTCTAAGTCTGAGACAGAAGGAGGATGAGAATGTCGCAAAGTATGAGGCTAACTTTACAAAGTTAGCAAGGTACGCTGGTGATTATATTCGAAACTCAAGAAGTAAGATTGATCGTTTATTTGATGGGTTAAAACCATTTCTCCATCGAGCATTAGTCTCACAATCCTTTTCATCGTACGAAGACATTGTCTCATGTGCTATCAAGACTGAAAAGGAATTCTCTAAGTCTTATGACTTTAAAGCAAAGCAAGAGAAGAAGAGACCTGCTGATCAATCTGGGAATGGAAATAAGGGGAAGAAGGGAAAGGTTGAATATCCATCATGTGGTAAATGCAGGATGAAACACCCTGGTACTTGCTTGAAGGGAATGGGAGTCTGTTACAAGTGTGGTGAAAATGGCCACCAAGCTCGTGATTGCAAGGGGAAGAAGGAAGCTACCAACGTTCAGTGCTACAATTACAGGGAGATGGGGCATTATGCAAATGAATGTTCTAAGCGTTAGGAGAACTTACCTCAGAAAAGGCCAAGGTATCAAGGCCAGGCTTATGCTATCACTACTGCTGAGGTAGAAGCTCCGAAAGACGTGGTGGCAGGTAATTTAATGGTTTCCTCAAGTTTAGAAAATGCATTATTTTACTCTGGATCGTCGCATTGTTTCATATCTTCCCAGTTTTCTAAGAAAATTAGATATTTTCAATTTGATTTAACAAGGGAGTTGTCAGTTAAAACTCCTAAGGGAAGTATCATTGCAACAAAGTTTTGTGAATCAGTCCCCATTAGAGCACATAAATTTTCATTATCTGCTGATCTCATCGTCATACCTATGATTGAGTTTGATATAATCCTCGGTATGGACTGGCTTTCAGACTATGATGCGAAGATTTATTGTAAGAAGAAAGAGGTTACGATTCATGATGATAATGATAAGGAACACCTTATTTTTAGAGCAGAATCGTCACCACCAAATTCTTATTTAGATCCACCCTCAATAGCTCAACTAAATTAAATTATTGGGGAGGAAGAGAATGAAATAACTGTCGGTGAGGAAAGGAATTTTCAAATAAAGGATGTACCTGTTGTGAAAGAATTTGTAGATGTATTTCCAGAAGATTTAACTAGACATCCTCCAGAACGAGAAGTTGAGTTTTCCATTGATTTGATTCCTGGATCAAGGCCTATATCGAACACCCCTTATTGAATGGCCACTGTAGAATTAGTCGAACTAAAGAAACAACTGGAGGAATTGAGTAATAAGGGATTTATTCGCCCTAGTGTTTCTCCATGGGGAGCCCCTGTTCTTTTTGTTAAAAAGAAAGATTGATCTATGAGGTTATGTATCGACTACAGGGAGATCAATGCTATAATGATAAAGAACAAGTATCCCCTACCTCATATTGATGATTTATTTGACCAACTGCATGGAGCTCAATACTTTTCAAAGATTGACCTTCGATCTGGATACCATCAGTTGTGTGTGAAGAAGGAAGACATTCCGAAGACAGCATTTCGAACCAGGTACGGGCATTACGAGTTTACTGTAATGCCGTTTGGATTGACTAATGCACCATCTATATTCATGGATCTGATGAATAGAGTTTTCAAGGAGTATCTCGATGAATTTGTGGTGGTATTTATTGATGATATCTTGGTATACTCCAAAACCTACGAAGATCATGAAAATCACTTGCGCATTATCTTGAAGACTCTGAGGAGGCGTGAATTATATGGGATGTTTAGTAAGTGTGAATTCTGGCTTCAGGAGATTTCTTTTCTTGGCCATATTGTCTCTAAAGATGGAATCTCTGTTGATCCTTCAAAGACCAAGGCAATCCACGAATGGCCAGCACCTACGAGTATAACTGAGGTAAGTAGTTTTATTGGTTTGGTAGGTTATTATCGACGTTTCGTCCAGAATTTTGCCTGATTGGCTAACCCATTAACGAAGCTCACACGTAAAGGGGTTAAATTTGTTTGGACAAAAGAGTGTGAAGAATGTTTCTATGAACTGAAGGGAAGATTAGTCAATGCTCCTATATTGACTCTACCATCGGGGAATGATGGGTTCGTTATTTATAGTGATGCATCAAAGAAAGGACTTGGTTGTGTCCTTATGCAAAATGATAGAGTTATTGCCTATGCATCACGACAGTTGAAAATTCATGAACAAAACTATCCTACTCATGATCTTGAGTTAGGAGCTGTGATCTTTGCTTTGAAGATATGGAGACACGACCTCTATGGTGAAAAATGTGAGATTTATACTGATCACAAGAGTTTGAAGTATATTTTCTCACAAAAAGAAATCAACATGAGGAAAAGGAGATGGCTTGAATTACTCAAGGATTATGATTGCACGATACACTACCACCCGGGGAAAGAAAACAAGGTGGCAGATGCTTTGAGCAGAAAAGACCATGGTGTTTTGAACATGATGAGAATTGAAAGGGATCCAATTTTCATGGATCTAGTGAAGATGGACATGGGAATAACCAGGGAAGGTGAAACATCAATGCTTTTTCAAATGGTTGCCAAACCATCTTTACTAGAAAGGATTAAGAGTTCTCAGAACGATGATGAAGAATTTCAGAAGAAGATTAAAGCTGTGAATGATGGGATATTGAGAGACTTTGTTTATGAAGATGGGATTTTGAAATTCGGGAAGAGGCTTTGTGTTCCCGATTTACCTGGTCTAAAAAGGGAATTGCTGGATGATGCTCATAGTTCCAATTTCTCTATACACCCTGGGAGCACCAAAATGTATAGAGATTTGAAGGAACATTTTTGGTGGGACAACATGAAGAGAGAGATTACTGATTTTGTGTCTAGATGTATGGTTTGTCAACAAGTGAAAGCTGGAAGGCAACAGCCTGGAGGAGTCATGCAACCTCTTCCCATACCGGATTGGAAATGGGAAAATATTACGATGGACTTTGTCATGGGGCTACCAAAGACTCCTAGAAGGAACGATGCAATATGGGTTATTTTTGATCGTCTTACCAAGTCAGCACATTTTCTTGCTATAAGAGAAGATCTACCCCTGGAACGTCTAGCAAGACTTTATATTAATGAAATTGTGAGACTTCATGGAGTACCACTATCAATTGTTTCTGATCGTGATCCCCGTTTTACTTCAATATTTTGGAAAAGTCTTCAGAAATCCCTGGATACTTAACTTCATTTGAGCACTGCTTACCACCCTCAGACAGATGGACAATCAGAACGGACTATTCAGACCTTAGAAGACATGTTGAGATCTTGATCACTTGATTTTCAGGGTATGTGGGATCAATATTTACCACTGGTAGAATTTTCCTATAACAATAGCATCCATTCGAGTATTCAGATGGCACCATATGAAGCGTTATACGGAAAGAGATGTCGTACACCAACCTGTTGGGATGACGTTGGTGAAAGAAAATGTGTAGGCCCAGAACTGGTGGAGGAAACGGTGGAAAAGGTGAAAGTAATCCAAAATCACATCAAAGCAGCTCAAAGTAGGCAGAAGAGCTATGCTGATAATCGAAGGAAGAATTTTGAATTTCAAGTTGGTGATCATGTTTTCCTGAAGGTATCTCTATGGAAGGGAGTCATACGTTTTGGTAAGAAATGTAAATTGAGTCCCAGGTACATCGGACCTTTCGAAATTCTAGAACGAATTGGGGTTGTAGCTTACCGATTGGCAATGCCGCTAAGTCTCTCCAAAGTTCACGATGTGTTCCACGTATCTCTGTTGAGAAAATACATGCCTGACCCAACGCATGTACTCACTTATGAGGAATTCGAACTAGAACCCGATCTGTCTTATTGTTAAGAGCCTGTCAGGATTCTTGATCCAAGAGAACAAGTACTGAGAAACCGGACGACGCGTCTGGTAAAAGTTTTGTGGAGAAATCATAAGATGGAAGAGGCAACGTGGGAACCTGAGAAACTTGTGATGAAGAACCACCCGAGTCTTTTTATATAGTAATACCCTATAAATTTCAAGGACGCAATTATTTGAAGGAGGGGAGAATGTAACACCCCAAGCTTCCACGGTACGTTTCCCTTCGAATAATGCGATAGCGTGTGTTGTACGCAACCTCAAGTTCTAACACACACCACAACTAATTAAACTAGCCGTTGTGAATAGTAATACCTACTTTTTGAAATCATATATATTTTATATTTCAAAATGGACTTAATTTTTGGATTCGGAATATTGAAATTAGCCTAGGGTGAAATTTTGGTACTTTTTGGATAACTTTTATATTTTGATGAATAGTGAAAATTACTAAATTTTAATTAAAAACAATTTTTTTAATCAAAATAATTAATATTGATAAATTATGAATTTTAGTGGTTTTAAAGTATATTTAGAATATATTTTTACCATTTTATTTAATGTTTGTCATTGGACATAATTTCACAATTAAACCAGACATAAACAAGTGTCAATCTTTTGATAGTTATTATCTCTTAAAAACACGCTTTTTTATTTTAACAACGGGAATTAATTTTAAATTAATTTCTGCCACTTCTGTGTTTTGAATTTGGAAAAATGGATTTCATATTTGGAATCATGATGTCCAAATTATGTAAATAAGTAACTTTTATTTTTACACATTTTGAATAATTACTGCGGTAAATATTTTATTTACCATGGTTAAAGGGTAAATCCAGTAAATAAGGGTTAAAAAGTAATATTATAATAATACAAAATTACCCTAAAACGTGTCCTAACCTTATTGGTGGACACATACCCGACCATGGGCATCCTTGGGTCGATTTGGTGACCCCTTGGAGCCACTTGTATGTGGTAGGGACACATTATATTAATAAAGTTAAAATAAATATAAAAATGGCATAAGCTTACATCTTTTAGAAGAACAATTTTACATAGGGTTATACATGTTGGATTCTCGATTATAAATATTCATTAGAAATATTAAAATATTTCCTACATAATCATATTTTATTTATAATTTTTAGACATAAATAATTTAAATTATTAATGACACAATAATGATGCAATGTTTACCTCATTAATAAATCATTTAAATAAATAAGATTAAAATGATTAAAATATTATCTAAAACCTGTCCAATTCTTATCGGTTGATGTTATTTAGAAAATGAGTCATCTTATCTTCTACCTCAATTATTTATGGACCATTATAAACCGAATATAATTATATTATAAAGTAATACTTTCACTCTTTCCTAAAGAGCCCCTCCTCTCCCTTATAAAAGGAGACCACTTCTACTCATTCCTCACACATCTCAAGCCACTTGGCTCGTCCAAACCCTGCCCAAATACTCTCCCAACTTCCCTCACTACAACCTAGAGGCCTTAGTTTGATCATAAAGCCAACCTAAGGATCCCTTTTGATCAAATCAAAAGGAAGAACCCGAAGAAGAGGTAATGTTTTCACCACCCCTTTTCAAGTTGCTTTCTTCTTCCACTTATTCTTTCTTTGTTCTTACCATTCTAAAATAATAAATCTAGTATCTCACATATACTGTGATGTTATTATAAATATGGTACATCCATATTCAGTATTCTATCCACCCTTTGAATAACATGTCACCATACGTGCGTACGTACGGCTTACCGTCTCCACGTCGTGGTGTAATTGTTATTCAATATATTATTATTTGGATGGGTATAATAATGATGTGTAACTCATGTAAATAATAAATATAACATGTTAATGATTCTGTATATATGATATACCATCCATTTATATATTATTTTAATATCAAAAGAATGATATTGTCGCTTGTGCGTAGTTACGGACTACCGTCTACACGAACGCGATGAGATTCATTCTCCATCGTATCCATTCAAGTATAATTATCATTTGATGATTTAAAAATGATGTTTAAGGACTTGATATCATTCGGGATATGAATAAGATACAACAAACATGGCTTATGTAACAAAACATATAAAAGAAAATGAGTAAGTTCACACCCGAAACAACGATAATACTAAGATATTATTATCAAATCAATATTAAAAGATCATATATGATATCATAATAATGTATATGATTATTTTATAATTTAATAACAATTATTTCACCATTATACAAGAGGTTAACCTACCCCAACCAAGGAAAAGTACAAGGTAAGGGTTTACTTCACAACCTCTTCATTATCCAAGGTTGTTTATACATAATTACCTCCTGGGACCTCATTATCATCCACATCCATGTTTTTTCAAAATGTATTTCAAAACATTTTTATTATTTACAAGAATATGGGTTAAAGTCATTTATACCCTTTTTAACTTTTTATAAGAGGAATCTTTCCATCGTTTTCAAAACAAGGTCCTTTTTAACCTTTTCGAAAGAATTGAGGTAAGAATGTTTTTTTAACTTATACGGCGGGTGCAGTTATTTTCCGCCGTTATAAAATCTTCAAAGCTTTCCTTACAAGCTTATAAGAATATTTTCAAGAAAATGTTTTGTTTTATATGGCTCTTAAATGATTTCAAAAATAGAAAGAGATATTTCTCTAAAAAGTGTTTTGATTTTGTCTATGTCAATATCCTTTGATAGATTTTACGCTTATTTGAAGTTGATTTATTATAATACAAAACTTCTATATTGTATTGAAGGTTTTGTGATATGTTTGACTGTGGATGTGCTATTTTATACCATTCATAGTTTATGGTGAAATTATTGACATTTCGTATTTTAGTTTTAATACAAATGTTTATGTTATGTTTAAAACTTTTCATATGGGAATGCATTGTACTTAATATGTGACGGGTGGAGCCCGCTATAGCTCCTCGATGCATCGGTAGGTCTCATGAGACAAACTAGTGTCTTGGCACAAGGCCTTGGCAAAATTCTTATTTGTAGTCTTGGCACAAGGCCTTGGCTATGTGGTTATGATAGTCTGGAATTATGCATTCCAACATTATGAAAGTGGTTATTGATATTGCATGTGATTATTCGATTAGTAGAATATCCATGTGAACAAGTAAATGGCATTATTTCATTTTACTTTTCCCATACTATGTTGAAGTTCAAGTTTAAAAGGCTTTTGTTTTAGTAATTCATTGCCTTAAATGTTTATTCTTATTTTTTAATGTTCCGCTATATTGTTATCCTTACTGGGAATTTGAGCTCACCCATTTTCTATGTTTTATTTTTCCCAGGATGTGAAGATGTATGTTATGAATGAACTGCAGGGATATTATGAGGGGATTATAGTGTGGACTGTGGAAACATTATGTTGTTGTAGTAGTTTTTATTTTTATGATGTAATGTAAAACTTATGAATATATCTAGTGTTTCCAAGGCTACTAAACCAATCGGTCTTTCGAGATTTGATCTTTCTTGTGATCATGCCAATGTTATGTAATAATGCACCGACTCTGGGTAACTGGGATCGGGGCGTTACATACATCATCTACTCTGTTTCACAATCAGGATCTCCCAAATATGTGTTAGGTTTATACAAAAAAGTGTAGAAGTCTGGGGGTATTTATAGAGAACACCCTCTTCCTCACCTGATGTGTATGAACATAATTAACTTCTTATATGTACTTCCTCACTCATTCTTCTCAACTATGATAATAAAAATCTCTATAAATGATATTTTTACACACTATTTATCCTCGGTTTGTATTTTTTTATACATGAAAATTATGTTTCATGGGGGTTAAATAATATTCCTATCTCCAAGATAATAAAATAGCACATTAATTCATCATCTTGGTCAATTGGATGTCCGAACATGAATAACGTGATGAACCAAACCCCTCCGAGAATACCAGGTAATAAATAACAGCTTGCCTCGATCAGAATACACTAGTATAACATACCAAATGGATGAATTTACAACCAAATATTTTTAAGATGGATGAACAGTGACTTCATGTTATTTTTAAAAATTAGAAACTCCTTTGGTTTCAAATTGCATTATAATTAATTTCCTCATTTTAGTAGGTATATGCGAGTATGGGACCCACTCATGAAATTCAATAGCATCTACCCATGACATATTTATCTTCAATTGTACCTCCCCACATGATGGCTCCACATCCCATACATCCATTGTGCCCCCATGTTCTAGATCCCATGAATTTTCTATACCACCAATACCAAGAAATTGTTTGTCCTAGTGAAAACCATAGTGGTGGCTACACATGGGTCCCTCATCTGGTAGTTGTTCAGCGTAATTTTTAATTTACTCACTATTTTTTCTCCGAATTTCTAATAATTTTCAACATAAATTTCCAATTCATTTTCTTTATAATGTCACTTTATTTTATTATATTTTTAATTCTATTATAAATTCAAAACACCATTATCTAAAATTCAACACCACCTTTCAAATTTTGTACAAAACATCCACATTGTTTGAGTGAAAGTGGAACACGTATTTTTAATGAAGAACAATTTAACCATCATCACATTTATTTTGGTGATGCTTCTTTAAAATTTCACATCATCCCTTGTATATTGACATTATCTTCACATCGATACAATAATTGTTACGAACAACAAATTCAATTAAAATGAAATGGAACTTCACATGTGACTCTGATAATAATCACCTCTTGGATTGTTCAATACTAAATTTATTCATTATATTTACAATGTAAATAATTTTACATTGTTCAGGAATACTGATAGATCTATCATGATGGATTGTGATTCCAAGATTATATACTTCATTACATATGTTCTTCCAAGATAAGAATCTATCTTACTAGAAATTAACAGACTATAAGACATGTATTTCATTTCCAATAATTTTTATATCATCCACATACACTATTTTAAAAATGAATGAACTCCAAAAAAACCTCTTATAGTCACAAGGATCATAAAATATTTTTATGAATAAATTTCAATGTGGATGCTACAATATTGTTCTGGGAAATGAGAAACTGTCAAATTAAAAAACCAATCACTTGTATTATCGATAATCCTCTAGAATTACAATCGAAGAACCATTAGATCCCCAAAATTAATTAATAACATCATAAAACTGAACCTATACAATATTTATACCCCTAAAGTAGGTGAACCAAAATTTGGCTGTTTTTACACCCCACCAACCACACATAGTTCACATTTTACACACCGTGGTGGGGAAAATACTATGATGAAACATGTCATTGTAACACATGAAATTTAATTATATAAAGAACTAAATGAACATATGTGACATATATTTATTTATAATTATATCATACATGAATGGGAGGAACCAATTTGAATTTTTAATATTTCCCAAAAAATTATGTTTTATAAATAACTAAGAAATCCATCATTATTATTTCATTATAGGACCATTAACACTCTTTAAACATTACATGTTTTTTAATTTTAATATATTAATCATATATAGACATATTAATATTATTTAACGGTGAACCTCATATCATTTTATATGAAACATTTTTTGTTTTATTGGTCCCACCACATTATAATATTCATAGAGAATCACCCTAATGGAACATTACTATTCATTTCCCATAACATTTTTTCTCCCAACCTTGTTACCCGGTGAAAACCTCTGGATTATGCATTCCACATAATTCCTTTTAGAATGTTCATAAAAATTCTTTACCACCCATTATGTCATAAGAATGTTGAACATCCAATGTCCCAACTAATATTTATGGAGATGAAACATCATTTCGAACACACTAAGACCATCCATTTATCAATGATTGTATTTGAGATGAATGTATGTTTGATTCTTAATCTATGGATACTCTAAACTTCCAATTATTGGAGCTTATAGTATTTCAAGAATATTTTTCTCATAACTAGGATTCACATCCCAAAAATCTACAACATGAAGACATTTTCCAGGGAAACCCGCAACAAACCTCTCCATTAAACATCCTCCATTACCTCACAACAACATTTTTAATCTAAATTTCCGTATCCGTTTTACCCAATCCCTACTAAGGGAAGATGTTTCCTTGAAATATTATAAACTAAATTATTGGTGAACATTACTATCATATTTTTTATACCTATAATTTTATATAGGTATAACACTTTTTACTCTATCATATTAATTATAATGTGGTTCATTAAGTTGATGTGCTTTATCTTGATATTGAATATTAATTTTTTATCCAAGTCGGTTAAACATTTTTTATTATAGAAAATAATATATCCTACCCAGTTTCTTTATAATTCCTTCAAAAAATACTTCAACCCAAATATATCCTTCCCATCATTCTTTACCACTATATACTCATATTCTTTTATACTGAGTGTAACCATTTTCTACAGTTGGTAAATATAATTGATTGATATTTCTCTATAAGTAAAGATGATTCCTATTATTCTATTCTAGATACATGAATATAAATAAATCTATTATCAAAAAATCCTTATAACTGATCATCCTATCTAAAAAAAATTGCCTAATCTTCTAATACATTCAAACACTAATGTATACACTTAATGGATTCTCATTGTTCCATTTAATGTTTAGACATAAAACTTCTTACAAATTCAATTTAAAATGTTTTTTCAATTTGAATAAAAATACATTAATACATTAATCTTCCAATATATAAGTCATACTGAAATTTTCAATGTACTAACTTTCATTTTTAATTATGGGTAATTATTACATTGAAATTTTGAAGTTTCCTAAAAGTGGGAAAGAAACTAGTTTACATTATTGCATTCATAAACATTAAATGATTTTATGAATATGTTAGTTATGATATAGAACCAAAGATATGGTCTTCAAATATCTTTATATCCCCATCCCTAGTATGTTCCTTAAAATCATGGGATATTTTATCTCAAAACTTATAAACAAAGTATTTTTTAATTTTCGATTCATTTGTACATTTGGTCTGATTAAAAACATTCCGTCTACATAAATTGTATAATGATAATGGTCCCACAGTTCAATTTTACCATATAATAGAAATGATCTGCAATTCATATACTGAATCCTTATTCCTCAATAAAATCCTCAAATCATTGATTTCAATGTCACAATTATTCCTTTAGTCCTTAAAATATTTTATTCAGTCATTATATCAAATAATAAATCCCATGTTTATGTACACAATTTTTTAATTTAATTTAATTATTCTCAAAAAAATTACAAATAAGGATTTTAATCATAAAAACTATCTAATACAGACACAAATTTTCTGATGAAACCATATCTAGAACTATTATTATGGAATAATTTTTAACTACTAATGAATATATTTTTGATAAATTTACTCTTTACATATATGGGAACCCATTCAACACCATATTTTCTTTACATATTTTTATTATATCAGTCAAAATCATTATTTGGAAACCCCCTTATTACAATTATCGCCTTTATACTATGGTATTTTATACAAATCTAGTGTTTTTTATTTAATTAATCCATCCCATTATTCATTTCTATCTCCGTCTTCTTAGAGTCACTATGTGATGATTTATCATCAAAATATTTAGATTATCTTATATCTATTAGGAATTCAGTGTTTATATCATTCCCAAACCTCTACACTAGTCTCCTGGTCGCATTTGATCTCCTAAACTAAATAGGTTGAGTTGAACTACCTAGATCTAGATTTTCTATTGGTATATGAACATCATGTACCAAAAAACTACTCATGTGCATACTTCTAATGCTATGAATCATGATTGAGATTCATTTGGACTTTATGGTATTTCCTATGGTTTTTCATCTTGACTTTATATTCCTTTGGAAACAAAATCCAAGTTCCACAATTTTGTTAGCTATCGGTTCACAAATTAACCTATAATTTAGTAGTAGATTCTCCTCCAGCTTTCCCCACTACTAAGTTATAATCCATTGATAAAATATTATCATCAATGAAAACATCTCAATTTTTTTTAAGTAATTACTATAACCAAATATTAATTGATATCCAAAATTTTATCTATATTTTTATGTAAATAAATATATTTTTAATTTTGATTCATGTTTATCATCATACATAACATTTACCTGTACATATACTAAACTATAAAAACAGTAATATTGTAATTATTAATACCTTTTAGAAACCATATCCCTTCTACAAGTTCATACCTAAATATCAATGATGGACTTATGTTTTTGTGATATTGCACTATGTTGAGTATCTCTAAAAAAATTAATTAGTGACTTATAAGTGATGCCTCATACTTCTGTATTTCCCTTTAGATGTATGATTCATTCTTTCAGTATCTCTATTTCACTATAAAGTTCTACGAATAGTTTTCTCTTTCCTTATATCCTCCTTCTTGAATTTTTTTTGAAGTTATAGCTGGTGTACTAAACATATTTTTCTATTCATATGCCCTTCAAATTTCATCGTCATTTTATTTCTACCAAAAATATCCACTGAAAAAACCTAAAATATGTTAGATTTTTTCTCTAGGAATTAAATCTTTACTACTCATGATGGAAAATAAATGAAAATGATTTTGTAAAGTAAAACACTATAGCATTGAATAGTGGTAGATCCCCAAAAATTTTATTGTAAAATATCTAAATTTTTATTACCATCCTTTGGAACATCCATGTTGAATGATAATATTTTATATTTTCCCACAAAATAAAATTCCCACCTAACAATTTATATGTCATCATGTTTCATTATTCTATAATCCTTAAAAACAATGTAGTTCTTCAAACTAAGGTGACCAGAACAATAGTGTAATACTTTTGGATCAACCGAATATTCACTTCCGTTAACTGTAATCTCATTTTCAATTTTGCTCTTGTAAAGGGTCCTATGAATTACTCACCATGAAACTAACATTAATCCATAGATAAATTTGAATACCTATCTAAAAATCTAGTCCCATTGAATTCATCATCATTTAATCCTTATATAAATTAGATTTTGAATGAGGTGAGGTATATGGAGAACTTATGATAGTTTCATGAATCCTCCATTAATTATTAAACTATTGATATCTCTTTTTCTAACAAATTCCAAGTATTCAACATCATATAGATTAAATATACAAAAAATTTCACGCACATAATTTATTATTCTTCTCTAATATATAATTGAATAAAATGATTTCCCATATTGAAATCACCTACGATTATACCAATTTTTTCAATATTAGTATAATACCTTGTATTTATTACATTGTTTTGATAGAATCTGAACTATAATATTTTGATATATTTTCAGTGTTCACCATTTGACACATTAAGTCCTCATTTATAAGTCATCTAATTCCATATTTAAAATATATTGGACCAGGAAAATTTGAATTTATTTAAATCCACTCTTTTTTTCTTTCTTGAGAGATATCTATTGATAGTTTTTATAATGCTTCTTATGATGGGGTGGCATACCCCTTCATTCTATATTAAGGGAGACACCATTTGGGATCTTAACATCCCTTTTCATTAGTTCATAATTTATTGTAAAATTACTCATATCATCAAATAGTATTTATTGATTTTCCAATATAGTTACTAACTATAGTAACCATTACATGCCTACTCTCCAAAAGTGAATAGAATAGTAGAAACACACATACTACATCAACATGTTTTTTACCAATTTATGCTATCCCAGTATCATGTCAATGTAATTCACATGATATTTCATTGGTAATACTTATAACAATTGTAATAAAAAAAACCATCACAACAAGAAAAACATGTTCAAGACTGTCAATTTTTCATACATTTCATCCAATTCCTTTAAAACATATTTTCTTGCTTTATAATACAGAATGTTAAACACAACATTCCTTATAATAGAAAATATTACCATCACAAACACTTTTCTATCCAAGTTCCCTTATCAACCTTTATTTATTATCACTAGGATTACCTAATACAATGGAACTTCTATGTCCGTTTGAATTATATGGTCTTCAATATACATTCTCTAGAAGAAAAAATACATTCAATCAAATTTATCAATAATGATATTCCCTTCATATGATTACAATCAAATTATTTCAATAGGTGTGTTGAACCATGATCTTTATAACCATCTATTTTTAACAATTATTGGTGAATGGATCAAATTTCACATGGTAAGAAAATGTCATGTATTTTTAGTACACATCATAAAGTTGGATTGATGAACCACTATAAGTTCTTGTTTAAATTATTACATCAGAAAACCAACCCTCAATGACAAAAATTTCTATAGTCTATGTACATGAGAAGTATAATGTTACTACACCACATTCACAATAATATGTTGACTATGAACACACCTCAATAGAAACAATAAATGAAATGAAAAAATAGGAAAATATAATATAAAAAATTGAAGTACATACATAATAAATAAACATAATATATTTAACATGGTTCATAAATTATTTATATATAAACGGTAAGAACCACTATGAATTAATTATATTATGTGAAAAATAAAATTTACAAACAACTAAAAAAACAATCCGTAATATTTCATTTCACTGAGATTAAAACTATGTATGCATCTAATATAATGAAAAGACATTAAATTAAATATTCAAACACCCATCCACACTATTAAAGGTATGTTACAACTTCCTTTTATAAGATCATTTTCTAGTTCCCATGTCACACCACTTCCCTGTACTCATGGAGGGTACTCCAAATGAAACATCACTCTTCTTTTCCCATAACACTATTGCCCAATCCAATTTCACCAGTAAACAATTCTATATTATTCTTTAAAAAAAATTCCTTCTAAAAATTTACCCAACATTCTAGACAACCCTTAATGTCATAATTATTTTGATCTTATTATAAACCAACTGTTGTAGAAGAATATGGACTCCATTTTCCAACCCATCAAGTAGAACAATATCTTACATGTTGAATTTACAATGAAAATTAATATGATGCTTGAAATTCAAATTCTATAAAATCTATATTCTTTAAAAATCCATATCTTTGAACTTATGTTGCTCAAAAGTGAAATTTAAATCCATAAATAAAATTTTTCATGACTTAGACGATCAAATTATTCAATTAATGGATCTATACTACATCCATATATTTTCATAATCTTATTGATTCACAGAACCATTAGGTTTGGCTAGATAAACATATTCATGAATATCCTAATAAAGATTTTTTTTGATATTAATCACAAAAAATTCATGATAATGATAAGATATTATCGAATATAGAATTCAGATTTATTTTATCATTCTTACTAGAAAAAAAGGATTCATCATAGTCTATTCCTTGACAAAATTTGAACAGTTTTACAACAAATAATTCCTTATACATACAGACTTGTCTATCCATGTATAATTTATTTTTGAATAAAAATTTTAAATCCAATTGGATTTAGATCAATTTTTTGATCTTCTAAAATACAAACATTACTTTGGTATATGGAAATAATTTCATAATTTATTGTTTCATACAATTAATTAGCTTTTTTTGTTAAAATATTTCTTTTTAGTTACATGTCAATATTTAAAATAATAATGAGTATCAATTCTTATTTTATAGAAAAAAATATCATTTTTCATTACCTTAACTCTATCATTCTCCTATAGAGTACTTTTGTCTTTGGAAATTCCAATTCAATGGAGATATAGGTAATCTCATCTTGTTCTAGATCTTCAATTTTGTGATGCCCAATTTCATTGAATTTCATCTTGACCACAATATATTTTTTGGAATGTGATAAATTTAAAAAAATATGGGATGTTTTTTATCCACATCTTCCTTATGTAAATGAGAATATATATAATATATTATATTTTCTTTAGGTTACCCTATAATGATACAATCATTGCATCAAGATTCATGTTTTTTGGAAATAGATTGATGAAATTCCATGAAATCCCAAACTAATAGATTTGAAAATGATGGTTTCTCTCAACACCATGTTTTTAATAGAATACCATTTGTTTCTTTAAATGGAACTGGGTTTAGAATTTGTGTCATTAATAGCAATGTGAATCCCTAAAGGATAATGGATGAATCACATGGCTCTTCATTATTCACACCAAGTCTAATAAGGTTTGGATCCACCTAATTCATATATTATTCCATTATGGTACATAAGGAGGTTTAAATTGAGATAAAAAATAAAACAAACATAAAAAATAAATGATGTTTTGATTGAGATATTCTCTCACATAATCTAAGTGATGTTTTTTATTTTTTATACCAAGAATGTTTCCAAATTAATAATTATATTCCATAAATATGTTAATGTAATTTGACATATTTTTCATTATGTAGACATATCTATATCTACTAATGTAATCAGAAAAAAATATAATATAGGATTACCCACCCCTTACGTACACATGAGATGGTCTATACATATATGTAAATAGTATCTCCAGAAACTTCCTAACACATTGTCCTTTTACACTAAATGGTCATTTAGTCATTTTTTTTGCAAACATGCAAGACATACACTATTTGGTTTTAGATAAACTTAATCAAATATCAATATTCATTTCATGTATTCAAACCCATCTTATTTAAATAATAGAGCATACGATTTCATAGTTTTGTGTGATATGAGTCATTTTAACAAATTTATTATTGATTTATATTAATTTTTTTATATAATCCAACACACAAAGAATATTATATAAATATTCATTTCAATAAAAAAAAGAGTCTTTGTAAAAAGAAACAATTATTTTATGATTTGAAAAAAAGTCTAATTGTGTAAAGTGAGGACACAAAAATAGTAATTTTGGTGACACATGGCCCATAATAAATATATTTTAAAACCAATATCATTATATTTAGTAATGGGAGATGGTAATATCTAATATCTAGAAAACAATGCATTACAAAACTGGCTACACAGCGATCTAGATTACTATAATAAATCCTCATGATTCTACATTTGTTCCCTTATTAATAGATTTATAAGAACAACACATTACGTCTAATAACCAACATATAGAAAAAAATAGTTTACAATAAAAAAATACACCTTAAGCTTCCCAATGATAGTTTTTCAGTGTCTTTTTTTTTCATCTAATGTATCTTCTTCCAACAAGAAAAATAGATAAAATATTATTTTATTCATCTACATTGGTCCTTTTTTCATTTAATTACATTGTGAAGAATCTTCAAACATGGATTTAGGCTTAGAGATCTTCACATGGAGTGTAATTTTATTCATTATATGAATAAAATAATTTTTATTCTTAATATTGTTGTTAAATTAGTGGATTGGAGTGATATAGTATCATAGAGACTTATCAAACTTTTTTCACATTGAAATTGACAACAAAATTGGATATGTAGGGTAAATTGAGGAAATAATGATGTTGGAAAGCAATTATTTGAATTAATAACCCCTAAAAACTCTACATTCTTTATATAGCTAATGATCTTGACTACATGAGGACCATATGGTGCACATTTTCCATGTTCTCTCATGAAGAGAATCAGGGATATCTCACTTTCATCAGATCTTTTTGTATAAAAATAAAGATCATAGAGATGTTGGAAGATGTTATAGAAATCCGTCTACTATTGAGGATTCATGTGTTATATAGACATGGATTAAATAATCAAACATTATACATATATTTCATTATTCGATTGTTTTTTATAGACATAAAACTACCTATCAATCACCATCTCAGCATGTAGATTTGGGATTGAGGATTCTATCATGTAAGACTTCTGTTCATGGAGTTGGACATCCCATAAAAATATGAACCATTTTTGGAAGTTACATCAATTAAAGGGATGGAAATTAAATAAAATATATCAGAGGGAAATTTTAGTTAATTATATTTTCATTATTTTAAAACAACAGAATATCATATTATTATTATTAATTAACATGATTTCAAATTTTATGAGACGTAAATTTTTTTTATAATTTTATTATATCTCCTAATAATATATCAAGTATCAAAAATCATAACCATCAAAATCAAAATGATCCATCAGTTTAGAATTTTTTGTGAATAGGATCCCTATTTCCCTTCAAATAATAAAAAAATTCCATGAAAATATAATATTGTCTTTAGGTAGGTGGTCTTTCCAAATAAGAGATTGTATCTACTTGTTCTACTGACTAGTCCCCCCAATACTAAAATTTTGACTCAAATTTAATGGAAACATGGCTCTATGATTTTCATTGAATAGAAAATTACCATTAAATATAAAATTTGTTTTGTTATGATTACTATCAAAATTTGATTATATTTATTGATAATTAAAAAGATAACTTTAAATGTATTTAAATGACACATTAACTATGGGTCCATCATAAATCATACAGTAAAAGGCGTAATAAATAAATTTTACCTTAAAGGATCATGTTTATTAAGTTTAAATTTTATTTTGTTATATTTTACATGTCTTTTTAATATTAAAATGAATTTATTTAATTGATTGACAATTTATTGAAAATGTATTTTGACATTAACTTTGTTTTTTAATTTTATCCATTCATATTAATTCAATTATTATGGTGATCATGGTATTCAATTAATAAGATAAATCATTCACATATAAAATAAAATAAATAAAATGTTGAATGATCACGATGTTTAACTAGTGGTTTGTTTATTGAGTGGATAAAAAACAAAACATTAACCCTATGGGGAAAACATCTTGAGTCATTATGGGATCAAGTATTCAATATTCCATTTTTTCCTATATGTCTCTTAGGATTTTAGTTTTCCATGGCTCTATCCTGAATGAACCCCATACACATGGTATCTCCATCTGTAAAATGAATTCAATTCAATCAAATGTTTAGGGAACTAGTAGGGGGTTTACATAAAATAATCCTTTAGAATGAAATCTCATACATAATAACGGTGTATGTATGACTTGTAGGCTATCAATATCATTTAATAAAAAATATATAATACCGTATAATAAATAAATTAAATAAAATCATACACATGCAGAGGTTGGTCTTAGATCGGGATCATCCTCTTGAATAGAAAGTACAAATTTAAAATTCGTGGCTATTATTTTTTTATTTTATTAATATAAATTTTGATTTAATTATTTTGATTAGTCAATCAAAACCATTTATATTACTCTCTATCCAATATTTTGTGGAGATACCCATCCAATATGATTTTAAATAAATAAAATTAATTTTTCTTTATTTAGAAATTAATAAAATAAGTACATAACTTTCTCTAGGAAGGAACAAGGAGAATACTCATTCAATATAATATTTTTATTCTAAAATAATATACAATATTATATGGTGCCATTTAGGATCAATGTTTTATCATGTAATTACAGGGTGTGTAAAAATAAATTAAAAGGAACAAGAAACATAGTTCAATAAATGTTTAATGTAGTTATTTTAATGTTTTAGGGGAAATCCAAGTATTACGGCTAAACATGGCATGTAGTTTATATATTATGCAGAAATTAAATAAGAATTTAATATAAAAGGAAACATATAATATGGCATGTAAGAGTCAAGAAATGTCACGTAGAACACATTATTATGCGGTTTATTGAGAAATAAAATAATTTTACTTCTCTATATATATAGGTTTGATACATAGTTTGTACATCCAACTACACATCAGGTATATCCCTCTCCATAGGTCTATGATACACCTCTAATGACTTGATGTGTAACTTTTCATGAAAAATTATTGATGTATACAACATATACATCTGGAACACACCCATTAATCTCATTTTTACACTATTTCCAACCCCCATGTCATGTCATAAATTAAATACATGTCTTCAACCACAATTTTTCCACAATTAAAATATGTATACTACGTAGCGTGTAAGCGAGTTACGTGATGTTTATTCTAAAAATTTGTGTGCCAACATGTCTTGGTCAAACATTATGTTAATTTAATGATTGTTAGGTGCATTTATTTCAGATTTTATCAATAAATTTTTGAGTTATTAAGTGTATTTATCATATATACATGGCTTGTGCCGTCAGGTTACATGTTGTTACTTTTTTTATTCGGATACAATGACCAACTCCTGTAAAGGGTATCATCTAATGTTATTGTAACTAATTAGTCTGATGTAGATGAAATGATAAATAAACCAAGGGTGAATAAGGGATATATATGATTAGATTATAAAAATGATTTTCTTGAAAAAAAACTATCTTTTATGTTCATAAGTTATCAAAAAATAATAAACAATTTTATATTAAATGTGACTTCTCTAACACTAATTATTAGTTATTGACATATTATAATAACATATTAGGTTCATGGAAATCTCATATTTATTTTATATTTAATATATCATTCAAAATATAAATGTTATGAATTACATGAATAGGTAAATTTTTTCAAATAATATTACCAAATTATTTTTTATAGAATAAAGAGATAAGATCTTTTCATGCTAATTTATAATTAATGAAATCCCATGAAGAAATATTACCACATTTTGGTGATATTTCCTCATTTATGTGGCTGATCATTCTTACCCAATTGGATTATCTTCATTGTGTAGAAAGGAACCAAAGTAGATCCCCTGTATAAATGATATAAATGTACTCCATCAATATTTGAACAGTTCTAGTGTAACTTTGAGTGAGAGAATGACCAATAGATAATATTACATTGATTTTTTAGTGGAGTTATGCCCCTTTTATCTTGATGAAGTTTATCTTTATCATTCCAATCATGAGAGGAGGTGAGTATAAGAGTGATATTGATAGGAAATTTGTGCTCAAAATAATTATCTTTCTCTGATTGAAATAGTAGTCTATAAATATACCAAATACTAGGGTTTAACTGTAATTCATTTTCAAAAAACCATTAAATATGAATTATTCCAAAAGAAAAACAGTATATTGTAAATACTATAGTTATAATTATTTTTCATGTGATATTAAAAATCCATTGAAATGATAATAATTAAATATATATTAAAAAAATAAATATTTATCATCGAGAGAACATAGTTTGTTCTTCCTCCTCTACATTATTGAATTATAGAATAAATATTTGAATAAATATTATTCATTAAAAAAATAATTAAATAGTATATTAATTATCTCGTGAAAAAATATTTATTTAATATTCACACAATATAAGAAATTATTTATTTTATAAATAATTATTTATTACTATGTGAGTAACAAGAAATAAATATATACTATATATTCACATAATTAAATAACTTACTTGTGAAAAAATGTATTTAATATTTCTGATCGTTTATTAAAAAAGAATAATTATTACTTCTCTATATATCTAATATTGTTTATTTAAATTGTTAAATAAAAATAATATTTAAATTATATCTTAGTAATCACTTTTAGAGTGACCCTATAAGTATATTACTCATTGGTATTATGTGATATTTTCTAATGTACATTGTTATTCTATAAAAATGAGTTACGAAACTCATAGATAATGAATATATATCACAACCATAATAACCATAAACTGACCATCACTATGTAGCAAAATCCCTTGGTTGTGATAACTCATAATGTAGATATCACACATATGTCATCAACCTATATACATGATAAATATTTCATTGAATATCTAAAATGAACATTTTTATACACAATTATTGTGGAATTTAATGTGACGGTTCTATTTTATTAAATGTTTCGAGATATTAGCTTCCACCAAATTAGAAGAGACTAATCCTTCCTCATCTTATTCATAAATTATATATCACTAACAATACAATCAACATACACAACTTCAATGTGAACATATATCGTCATTTGTTTGTCCATACAACTATGTGGATGAATCCTGACATGAATCAATAATAATATTGATTTCTAATAATCATTATAGACACCTGTGGATATGAATATCTAATGACACACAGTCATATGGAATTCATAATGGTGGGTATGTTCTCATAATCTCACATCTTAAGGATTATAATGAGTGAACTTCATGAGAAGATGTATCTTCTAATTACTAGTTATCAATAATAAAAAAATATATTATGTGTCCCATCATATAATTTCATCAACCTATGGAATAATATTAAGGTATATTGTTATTTCCTCTCAAGGATTTCATCATAGTGGGGAATAACAATGACCTTTTCAGTGTGATAGATACTGTAGGACATTGTTATATTAATCTCATGCAAAATAATGAACAATATATAATTATATATTTTATTAATAATATTTTTCATTAATTATAAATTAAATCCAAAGATTTAAAAAAAATTCTCAAACACCACCAACATATTATCTCTCATTATTTGTTGGTTTTACTGGTATCTATTTAAGGCCTTTCATTGGTGGTGGTTTTTTTCATTTTGATTTTCACTAGAAATTTGAACCAATGAGTTGCAATGTAGTGGCTAGTATTCTGGGGTGACCTGATACCACCTATCCCGTCCACTTTTAATTAATCAAAATATTACATTATTAAATTTTTATTCTAAGAGAACAACTGATGGTAGAAAGGAGTATGCTCTCACATTTACATCAAACAATATAAAAATTTATGTATTCTATATTCCTATTTTGTTCATTATTTTTAATACAAGTTCAAGTGTAACAATTCAATATAGATAATTGGATCTTAACTTTTAATTGATGATAATTTCTAATGAAAATATAAAATATAATATTTTGTCTACATGAATTCAACCAAATTGTAGTAATTTGATCCATTAGAACTTTTAATTAGTACTGAAATTTTGTGATATTCTAATCAATAAGAAATGGAAGGGTTAAAGAATATATGTTATATTTCAAAAAATAAGGACTATAATCACCACCAAGAATCTCCCCAAAATGATTTTACATTTTTATCCAACTAAAATCACTCAATGATTTCACAATACAAATGAGATCCATGGATTTGAAATGAATTATTTGAGGAAGAACATCAAGGCCTCTTTATATAGCCCTTTTGGAAAATTATCATTTGTTGAAAAATTAATTGTCTATATTCAATACATTAATTCATGAAGATTTTTTTAATTAATCCCATTAAATTTATTAATTATTCTTCATACATGTACCTACATCTAGAAATAAATGCATTAAATCCTCCTCTTATAACTTTAATCCATTACAGAATGTAAAAAAGTCCAATTTGTTCATGAAACCACCATTTTCAACATCTCCATCGATGTTTTATCCACATAGATCATCATAATTCAAAATAGTTTCCAATCCATCACCTAAAAGATTATTCAATTATATGATCATTGGATTCGAATAGATATAAAAGTCATATGTGTCTTGAGGGTAGGAAGAGTCTCTATGAAAATTTCATACATGGAGATAAAAAAAATTGGCTAAGTGGAAGGGTGAGTTACTCAGCACCTTACATGGGTGATCTTTCATCAATATGGTAGGATTGGCCACGTGTATAGATACATACCCCAACAACTGGTAGTGTGATAGGCCTGTGGAATTATAGGTAACCTACATTAGTTTTGTAGGAACCCATGAGATTTAGGAAATGACTAAAGAGGTATGTATAATCTGTGTAATATAAATGGAATTATACCCCATATAATTCAGGAATTTAGAGTTATATTTGTATTTGCAGCTAAGGTAGTGGACATGATTCTTTTAGGAAAGTGCACCCATATGAGTTGAGTGTTACAGCTTAGGGGACTCATACTACGACATAAAGAACAATGGTTGGATTGTTGCATGTAGTTTATCCAACAATCTTGGATATAGAAGTTAGACCATCCAAATATATAGATACTATTATAGTAGCTTCTATTATAGATATTCTTTCATGGTAAAAATGATCCTCTCATTCCAATAAATTTCACAACTTGTGAATGGGTTGAGTCTGATAGTGGGTTTTGGGTGTGGGGTTATGATTATCACCACACCATTAGGGGTACAACCAAGAAAAATATTTCAATGTATGGGATGTTCTCTAGAGGATGGAGAGTATCATTTTCATTAGTATTTGTACATCCTGGACATGTTAGGATTCTACATGATCTTGGGTTTTTATTGGTTTTTAGCCCAATATTCCCATATCATTTGTTATAGTTGGAGAGCGACATTTATATCTTCAGATTGTAATAGTTCTGTCTATTATGTAAAATGGGCTAACTAGGAATTCCATTATGGTCTAGTTCATCATAAATTTAGGGATATTTTCATCTTGTATGCAAGCCAATTGCTTGATGATGGGGGCTTAAAGAAAAATGTATTTCCATCTATAGTAGGCCAATTTCAAGACATTTTTCCTAATGACATATTTGTACTTCCAAAAAAGAAGAAAGTTTAATTTATAATATAGTATAATTATAGGGATAAGACTATTTATATTTCATAATATAGAATGGAATTAATAAACCATCAATTGTTCAAGAATAATTTTGTATAGAAAATGGATAACAGATTCATTTTTGTGAGTTTGTCACTTGGGGGTTCATCTGTTTTGTTTGCTAAGAAGGATGATGAGTCATTGTTCTTATGTGTTGATTAAAAAAAGTTTATGCAAAGGAATGTAATGAATTATAATCATAATATACATATAAATGATCTTTTTTAATAGTTCAGGGGAAATTATGTCTTCTATAACATCAACATGAGATAATGGTCTCATCAATTGAGAAATCAAACTTATAATATAACATGGGTATCATTCATAAGTAATTCTGGTCTTCATGTGTTTTTCATGATACTTTTTCAGCTAATGGAAACAACATTAGTGTTTACGGGCATGATTACCAAAATCATAAACCCATACCTGGATCTGTTTGAGGTTCTTTTTTTGGATGACAGATTGGTGTAATCCCAGATTAATGGTGATCTTACTAAACATATTGGCATCAACCTATGTACACTAAGATAGAATCTAGTATACACTGTGTTATCTTTGTTTTAATTCTATATAAATATGGTAAATGTTTTATGTCACATCATCATAGAGGAAGGAGTTTTAGTGTACCCATAAAAGGTGGATGTAATGGTTTCATCAGATAAATCTAAGAATGTATTCGATATCTGAATTTTTCTATGCTTGGTGTTATATTATCATAGGTTCATGAAGTACATATATAGATTAATAGATCCTATTTTAGGAATTAAAAATAAGATATTTTCATTTATAAGAGATGGGTAATGTGATAAATGTTTTTACAAATTAAATAAGAATTTAAGTAATACAATTATTTTTATCATACTCGAGAGAGGTGTGGAGTATACAATGTTTTTTTATGTTTATTGAATAAGGATCATATTATTGTTGATGTAGGGAGATATAATTGTGGGGTATGGTCATGGATGTTTAGTCCACCTGAAGAGAATAACATATAGTGGACCTGAAGTTAGCTTTAGTTGTTTATTCCTTAAAATCATTGTGAAATTATCTAATATGTGAAAATTTTACCATGTATAAGGAACACAAGAGAATAATGTATATATTTTCATAGTTATTTTTTAATTTATAGAAGAATATATGGTTTCATTATATATATTTGTTGGATATTGAATTATACTGTACACTCGAGGAAGAAAATAGTATTGATGATTCATGGAGCACGAAAACGCATGGTCAAGTAGTTTATGAGTCTACTTCCATGTTGGAGATGGTGAATTATCCTACTGAGATTCATGTTGTGGTTAGGGTGGTCTTGGAGAATTTGTCTCTCATATTAGTCTTTATGGAACCCACAAATCCGATTCTGATCTTGGATAAGCGTTATGAGGATATAAAAAGTTTTCCGTGGGGAGAATCCATTACGGTGGTGAGTCTCCTTATGATTAGACCATAGATGAGGATGAGATCATCTATATTGTGAATCAGATTATTGTGCCTACATGTATTCGAGATATGATAACGCATGTGATTCATTCCTCGAAGTGTGTGTTGAATCATGGAATGGCCAAAATTTATCGTGACCTATGTTGATAGTATTTGTGGGCAGGTATGAAAAATTGAATTATAGGGTTTTGTGACATGATGCTATACATATCAACTATTGAAGGTTGGGCATCAATGACCTAGTGGTTTACTACATCTATTTACAATTATGAATATTATGTGGGATGAAAATATGATGGACAATTTGGTGGGTGTCTATAGGATTCCTTATAAGAATAATACTAATTGAGTAGTTGTGGACAGACTAATTAATATAGAACATTTCATGCCTATTCAGGAGACTTTCCTAGTAGATAGGTTTAGAGGCTTGTATATTTTAGTGATAGTCCATCTTCACTAGTTGGTATGAAGTATAGTTTAATAACATGACTCATGTTTTACCTCATGCTTATGAATAGACATGCACAAGGTGTTTGGTGTGAAAGTATTACTGAGTATGGATTTCCACCAATAGAAAAATGGATAGTTCGAACATACTATTCAGGTACTTGAGGATATTCTATGAGAATGTGTTCTTGACATTGGTGGGTGTTGGGAGAATCACTTTTTTCTCATGAAGTTTTTTGATAAAAACAGTTTGAAGGGAAATATTCATATGGAACCATATTATGAACATTATGGTAGGTCATGTATTTCACCTCTATGCTAGATTGAGGCAGGTGAGTTTGAGTTGTTGTGACCAAGTCCCATATAAAAGATGTTAGATGATGTTAAACTAATGTTGTAAAATATGGATACGTCTCATAGTAGGAATATATGGTATAGTAAAATACATTGAAAAAACATTGAGTTTGTAGTTTTTCATCCTATGTTCCATTGGGGGTCACCTATATTGGATCACCATAGAATTTGGAAACATGGCATGTTGGTGCCCAGGTTTATTGAAAATATTCAAATTGTGGAGAGAGTTGGTGAGGTGGTGTACCAATGGGATCTTCGATAGGGGTATAGCCTTATGCATGATTTTTTTTTTCATTTTTCATAGCTTCGGCATTCCCACATGACCATTTTCATGAGATGGATATTGATGATGTTGATCTTCAGACTAATACGTCCACATAATAAAATCTAATTCATGTTGTATATCACAGTGATTAAATCATATATTGAATTACCTTGAAAATATTATGATCATTTTTTAAACAATTTCATGTTCTAGGGGAATCATGGGAGAGAGAATCAGATATCTAGGCTTATTGGCCCAACCTTTTTTACATCAGAATCATACAGATTCATGGGAGTACAACTCGAGAACTACTTGTTCTAAGGTAGGGATATTGTAACATCCCGACCATTCTGTAGATTCCTCAGTCTCATTTTTATATAATTCTTTAACTTATTTTCGTCATAATTTTAGATGATTCTTGTTTTGGGTGTGTTTAGATGAACTGCAGATTTTTTAAAGGGGTTTTGGGAAGAGAACGATTGAATCATAGTTCTCCCAAACCATGTTACGTACCCTAGGAAACCATGAAACCCTAGATATAGGGGGATTTCATGGTTCATGATTTTTTATTCAAAATATGTTCCCTCATATTAGAATCCAGGAACTGATAAGAATAGACACACATTTAGGGTTCACAGTTTGGAAAATAATTCTCCCCTACATGGGAAGTTGTGTTCGCATAATAATTTTCAATGATTTATTATTTTCCGCTTACCAAACCCCGTAGTTTTAATGTACATTCACTGCCTCTCAGACTATGACGTTATCTCTTGGTTTTGGAGGTCCTTGAGTGGATTACAAGCATATAAAAACTATTTTCTTGAAGGACAAAATATCCAATTTATGGATCTACATCTCTTAATTTATGTGATCTCTTATAATTCATATTTTTCTCTCTCATTACCCTCTCTCATGATAAGGATGAATGATTTATTCCCCATTGGTATTAGCATAGATCTATGATATTATAGATCATTATCCACTATATCGTGATATATTGTTTTTTATAAGTCTCCTAGTGATTCAAGGATAACATTAATTTCCATTTTTTAATGAATACAAGTTAAACTAAATTCCTAAAATATGAATCATAAAATAGTGACAAAAAATAATGGGAGTCAATAAAGAAATATGAAATTACATCATTGTTTTAATTTGAAATATTTTATTTTACTAAAATACAATATTGAAATGATCACTTTAAAAAAATAATCTAATCATTTAATGGACGAAGTTGATGAGGAGAAGTGGTGCAAGAAATTGATAGTGGTAAAGGGTTTTAATTGAGAAAAATGTCTGGATATCTTATAGATGTTATCATTTATTTTTAAACATGAAAATATCCAAAATATGTTAATAATAATCGCATAATATATGATTATTGTAAAATTATGATGTAAATATATATTACATTCAATAACATTTATTTCATGCAATTTAAAAGATTACCAAATTGATTTGATTGAAGAAGAAAACTATCAAACATTTTGTAAAAAGAAGAAATTTACATTTGAAATGAATAAATTACTATGATAATGAAATTGAATGTTTTATTTTTTTATGTTATAAGAGGAATTTTTAAGGTGAGACACATACGATACTGCCCCATAAAGATGTGGGATGATTGAAAGATAAACATAAATTTCTTGTCTATCTATAACATTTTTATGTAGGGTTCAGAGGATTCATGTTCCTAAAGTCAGTACAATTCAGCTATATGGTATGGAATCATTTAACAAAGAATTATTCTTTTAATGTCTAGAGAGAAAAGAAAAACCATATTCATTAAGCCATTACAATGGGAAAGCCTAACATAAACTTTATCCATGATCTATAATGTGTTACCAATCTGGTTGAAATTATGTTTCAGACTCATATATTGATTTTGGAGATGATTACACTATATAATGGAAGTTATCTAACTACTAAAATTTTTTGATCTCCAAATGCGACACACGGTACGTATTTAATGCTAAAAAATAATAGAAAAGTTATTTAACTAGGATTTCTCATCAGTTTAAATGTATTTATTTGGGTTTAAATCCCCACATGGAAAAATATAATTTTATTCAAAATGTAATTTTTTTAAACATTAATAAAAATATAAAAAAAAATGAGAAAGTCAATTTTAATAACAAACCAGAAATATAAAACAAAAACACCTCTTGATTTTGATGCACTTTGAAGGGCCATGGCTGTTACATCTATCTAATGTGGCATGTGCTTATAATAAATAATAATTATTAATATAATAATAATTAATGAAAAAAATTAATAAATTAAATAATTCATTATAAAATAAAATTTTAGGATACCTTCCACCATTAACTATCTACATTTATTCTTGTTGTGTGCTAACATCAGCGAACAACTGCACATTGACCTCCTCGGAAGCACATATTTGTACCTACAAATACATCCCATGTTATTTAATACATGAAACAATAGGATCCATAACCATAGTTTGTGAAACATCAGTATAATAAATACACATTCCATATGTCCAAATATATACATGTATATACTGACCAACAATGCAATGGAATATCTCAACCCTTCGCATGGAATGTTATTCCCGGTCCACTGGAAGCTATGCTAACTCATCCTAAAATTCATCCTATTCAATATATTAATATATATATATATATATTTATATAAATATGTATGTTAGTATTGATAATTTATTCAAGGACTTACTATATGAGTCGAATCCTCCTGATGATTTTGATCATGAGCCGTTAACCCAATTATACTTTCACAATTCATATTTCAACAAGTGAACATATAAAACATAAATTATTTCTATCAATTGACCATAGTAATAAATATAATCAACATATTTACAACCAATTAAACTATTTTGTGTTGATCGTTTTTAATTTACATCCATAATGTGATATCAAAATGTGTCATCTTCTAAATAATTGTAATGATGAGCCTTTATTGATGCACCCTTAGCTTGTTGGTTGAATTTTTTTTGTATATTGTCACATATCTCTCTCAAGTAATGGAGCTATATATTTCACATAACTAAATATAATTTTTTTAGAAAAAATTTATTGCAACTCTTAAATCATAATGAATGTATATTTATATGCACAAAATACTACCTCAAATAATAAAATGATGCATAATGGGGATATTGAATTTGATAATCACAAGCATGAGACATATCTTCAGTAAGGTCATTAATGTGTTTCCTGTAAAATATATTTCAATGATTAAATGATCTAATATATATAAATATAAATTTTACATGTAAAATATGAACAATAAATGTGAAAAGACACTTACTCCATAAATGTTGTAACTGATGGACTATTGAATAAGATATATTGATGAACTTGCACCCACTTCATGTTTTCAATAACAAATATTTTTCCTTCTCCTGCTAGACCATCATTAATCTGGGAGGACATATCTAATTCTATTTATACATCCATAATATATTCTTCACAAAAATGATACACTCCGAAATACAATAACCATTGGTAATTAATTCATATGGATGGGCTCTGTTACGTATGAATTGTTTTAATGTATTCATATACAGCTCATCATGTTACATCCACATTAATTTCATTGGGCTAAACACCATTAATTCACTGGTTAAGTGTACAATCTAGTGACCCATAACATAAAAAAGTGAGGGTGGAAATAGTTCTTAAATTAGAAAAAAATAATAAGTACAAATTTTCCTAACATTATTTAAATAACTCATTCACAGATTTCTTGAAAAAAAATGTCTAAAAAATCAGTCATCTAAAAAAATTGTAGAAACAAATTGGTGAAAAAAATCACGAATTGTTATTGGACTCAATGTCTAATGAAGAATCTGATTATCATATCTTTTTTTATCACTTTCAATGTCTTTCTCATCTCATTGATATACTTTGAAATATTATAAGATTAACAATATGAGAGTTTCAGAATCCTAAAATTGGAAAAAATTGTATCTTTCTCTTTTTTTATCATCATCTACAAGGTTGTAGGGATGTATTATTTATTTATCCTACCCAATAGTAAATGGAATTTTTTTCCTTAAACACATTTCATTTAAATCATGCCATGCATAGACATGGTGATTTCATTTTACAAAAACACCAATAATGATCCACACTGAATTTTGACAAACAGTTTTTCAATGTGCATGAAATTTATATTATTCCTTAGTGTGTTGTTTTTTCATCAAAAGATATTAAAAGATAATTTTATTCTTCTAATTGTGACTGTCATGAAACATGCACCATGAATATTATTTAATGGATTTGAAACCAAATCCTGAATTTTATATCTATGTGTATGTTTTCGTCCCATTAAGTACTCCATCCTGAATGATTTTCAAAATCCAGGACATTGATGTTTTTACAATAAAGTGGCCTATAGTTGGAACATTTCATTCATTTCACTGTCTTTAGTCAACACACCATCTACCCAAAAAAAATTCAACTCATCAATCAATATAAAAAGGTAAACATTAATTGTATACTCTAGACTTATAGATCTATCAATGTGGGTAGAAAGTAATAGAATTAGTTTTTCATACAAATACATAGAGTATTATTACATGAAACCAACACCATAAGAAATGTTCTCTGAGTTTCACCAACCATAAACCAAAATTGATTTAATCCTTCAACTTCTAACCATTATTATACATTATTTCTATCTTTATCACTGTCTTTGTGTATTTGATTTAAATCATTCAATTAAATATAGGTTGTTGTGTGGGATAGTCTATCGGTTTCATTATTTATTCCCACAAGCCACCTCATTAATCTATAATCCTTAGATAAGATAAATAATATTTCCAAATCCAGATTTAGTGGGATGTATCACATTTCATTAAACAACCAGTTTAGCCTGTTTTGCAGTCTAACTTTGATGAGTGTCATTTCCGCCATTATCATTCCTCTTAAATGAGTCACTGATTATTCAATTATGAAAAATCATAGTTTCCTTTATAAATACCATACATTTTTTCAACATGAAAATATGGTCTCATATGTGAAACCTAATTACTATGACAACTAAAAAAGGCAATACAACTTAGGAATCCTATCCTAGGTTGTATGTACATTTTTAATGACACTAATAGCATGTCAAATGATGGTTCAAACAACTGTTTCAATGTATTTAATTGAAAAAATACAAGATAAACGACAATTTATTATAATCCATACACGTAGAATATAATTCATTTTTTTCATCATCATGTATTTCATAAAACCTCAACCAATAAAGATCTATTCAATAGTGTAGATTGATCTAACCATTATCAAAATTTTAGAGTTTAATACCTTCAGGAGCCAAGCCACATACCATTTCAGTAAGTAGTTCTTACATCAGATTAGTTATCCTCACATAAAAATCTCTATGAACTATTTATGTATGTTCACAAAGAATACCTTCTTTTTCATGATGAGCCCAAACCTTATAATTTATTAGGAACACATTCAAGAATATGTTCTCCCTCATGGTATCTCCTATAAATCTCTATCAGTTTTCAGATATTTTACATTGACAACTCATGTAGTCCCTTTGAAATACTATAGTGGAATCAATAAAATAAAATATCCAATCAAAATATTATCAATATTTTTGATGTGCATGATCATGAAAACTATTATCCATATTCATATCTATACAGTGAGAAATAATATTTACATAAGACTTTATATTGAATTAATTTTTTTAATTTCTTGTCACAATATATATTTAAAATAAAAAATATCCAATTTCATGTGGACTTCGATTAATACTCATAAAAACCCACTCACAAATGACATGATCACTACATTATTATTAACTAATTGTAACTTTTATAATATAAATTATTATTTTTTACATGTATAGATATTTTGTATAGAGGCTCTCATAAAACTTATTTATGTAAAAAATATTATTAATAGAAAGGAAATGGTGATCAAATAAATATTTAATATAAAAATAAACTAAGAAATATGTGTGTTACTCAATGTGTATTTTTTTTGTTAACATTGTGAATAGATAAAGAAATAATAAGAGATATTTAATGATAAGTAAATATATGGTCAACAATATATATTGATTATAATATATGAATAAAAACATTTTCATGAAACATGTTTTCATGATATTTAGAAGCCATGGCACAGAGGAATTTACCAAACATTTTATATACTCAAAGATGGGTTTAAGATGTTCTAAAAAATAAAACAAAAATTATTATTAATTTAAAAACTACTTCCACATAATTTGTATATAAATATTAGAAGAAACCCACACAAGTAAAATAAAAACACATTTTTAATAAAATTTCAAACACTCATAAAAAATAATTCATCATAAACATTATTTATTATCAGAAAATTTCATTTATATCAACACATTATAATTTTTTACTGAACACATAAAAATAATCTCTCCATATAAATAGAAAAACCAATATTTCAGCATGAATTAAACTGGTATTTCTGAAATCATGCAAATATGAAATTACTACATTATGAATGCACAATTTCTTCCGAACAAACCACTGAACATCACATATTTATAACAAGGATACATGAATGATTTTTAAGGTCCATAGGGATGATCCTATATATATTGTCACAAATTTAGGGAAAAATTATTTTCACATAAGGAAAAACATTTAATTCATGCCAAAAAATAATGAAAAGTTAAGAAAACATTGGCACAAATCTTAACGATTTTATACTAGATAATTAGAATATTAGTATCATTTAAGGGGAACCCTATCTGTTTAACATTATTTGGGATACTAGGGACACAACATAAAATATTTCCACAATTATATTAGTAATGAATAATTCTAATGATTGGAAAACACTAATATCCATATATTTATTTCAAGCTTGAGTTTTTCGAATGGTCATGTACCATAAGATATAATTGAATTTCTTATTACTATGTATTTAAATAAATAATAAACATTTATTATAAATTGTATTACAAAATTATGCATCACTCTATAATGTTCATTGATATTTTTCAGTCAGTATCCTATAACATGATGGAAATCCCAATTTTTTTCCCATTTTAATAAAATGTTCTTCTTATTATATAAGTCTACAATTTACCAATGGATTCCAAAAAATAATCTCATATATCATATCAATTCAATATTCACCCTTCAAAATGATTTATTCCAAAAATATGTTTAGAATGACATTTAAATAATTATTTACATTCAGTCATTTTAAAAAATATTTCACATAATTAAATGCAATCCCAAAACAATTTTCATAACAAGATGTAGGATTTTATATCATTTAGATATTATAGATATTGGTATTGACTAGTTATATCATAACCCATAATTTCCGCATGATTGAATTTGTAATTTCTATTTAAAAGATATAATGTTTATGATTTCCCATGTTTTGATGCTCGTCATTCTTATTAAATCCTTCATTATATAGATCAATAAAATATAAATGACTTTAACTATTATAGACACATGTCAATTCAAATAATAATACAAATCATGTTGACAAAATATGTCATCATAATAATGGTTGTATGAAAATGGACTCAGATCATACCGGTGTGATAATAAAAAAATTATAATTATATATAGAACTTATTATATTTTAATTATATACAGAGGAAAAAATAATTGAAATCAAGAGTTCATAATAATTAAATGATTTCTTACCAAATAAATCATAACCAATATATCCAAATAATAATTAATCTGTAAAGACCCATAAATTTCTAGAATTTTTCTTTCTTAATTTATTTGGAATTTTACGAGTTTGTGGCTTCTGACGGAACTTGATTCCGAGGCCCGGTGTGCTCGGAATCAATTTCCAAAGTATAGCTCGGGTACATTCAGTGAATGAACGCGTGAGTTTTTCTATCTTTTGAACTGGTGCTCGGAATTGAATTCCAAGGGAACCAATGAACTCACAGCGCCGATAATTTCTTATGGAGAGCTTTACCATAGTTGCGTTTAAAGCGGGTTGAGAATTTTTAATTTGGATTTTAGTTATGATGTTAAATAAATTTGTTAAAACAAATTTATATCTAAGGAAGTTAAATTCTCTCATGTGTGGGTATATGAGAGGCGGGGGCCACAAGATCTCCAACCACTCATATTCCTACAACACTCTCCAACCCCCTTTAACACCCCTACAATTTAATGTGACAACCCCCTTAATAAAGAGTCAATCTCTCTCCCTCTTTACTGGTGCCAACACATTAATTAATTAACTGCTTTGAATTTGAAAAGGCATGGCATGTTTATTAATAGTGGAAGCCTCTTTTTAATATGGGCTGGAAAATATTTTGGAGAATCTCGTGGTTATCCTCTGGAGAAATTTAGATAGAACATTAAACCTCCGACGAAGAATGGTTCTCCAACGACATGCCTTCCATGATCTTCGATGAAGAACAATCCTTCAACGGAGGTCGGATTTTGACGAGTCTCCAATGCTCAAACTATGATATGAAGTGTGTTGTGGGTGAAATGATCCACATCAACTCCATTCTCTTTTTTGCAGCCCGATGATGCTTGTCAACTGTGGATATTTCTCGAGGTAGGAGTTTAATTTGAGAATGTTAATATTTCTATGATTGTTCCCTTCTAAAACAAAGAACACAGATCAACTAATTATCAGGTTGATCCACATATGTTTTTATCTGAGGGTTGGGAATATTTATTTGTGCGGGTTCGAAGTAATTATGTTCACTTTTAATAGATTAAAATTGTTCCTTATTTGTCGTTCAACGTCATTGTTGTTCAACCCTTTGATAACGCCTAACGCGGAGGGCGTGGGCCGGAAATACACATCCTGACAACCCTCTACATAATTTTTGTTGATGTGCAGATTGACGATGATGAAGAAACTGGACCGCAATGGAATTTGAAAATCATCGCAGTGAAGAGCTGGTCCTGGGAGGACCACTGGCGAAGATGGTGGGAAAAAAAGACCACCAGAGCGTGTCTGGTGTTCCGTGTAAGGTGGCGGCGGTGCGCCCCGCCAGCGCGGTGGCGCCCCAGCGCGCCACCGGAGAAGACCCGTAGGGGCTGTACCGCGGTGGCGAGGTGGTACATGCCGCACGACCGCGGGATCTAGGATGACCAGGCTAGTGCTTTGCGCCACTGATATCAATTAGCACCCCCACCCCCCCCCCCCCCCTCCCGCTCCGCAGCATCCGCTCGGTAACGTAGGCCGACCCGTGGCTGGACATGCGGTCGGGCCATGCCAAACGGGACCGGACCCAGACCCGTGTCGGGTCGACCCAGTTCATGCCAACCCAGGGGGTGTTGGGCCGGGTCGAACCGGGTCCAGACCCCCTAATTTCGGATCATCTTCAGTTAAACGCCCATAACATGAGTTTTGGACCTCCGATTGATGCACAGTCTAATGTGTAGGATTCCTTGGATTGAGGCTGTTGTTTTGGTATATTACACAATATGTTTCCGTGATGTATGGCTATCGACAGGTTGGTGCGAACCCGAAACCAACCGGGCCCTCAGAGCGGAAGCAGTTATAACTTGAGCTCCGGATGTCTATTTGATGTGATGTTGATTTTTTTGGATTCCTTTTGATGAGATGGTCCTTTTGGTATACTTCACCTTAGGATGGGATGCAGTTGGAGTATGGTCAGGTTGGATTGTACATGAAATCCAACCGGGCCCCTGGAATGGAAATATTAATAACTCTCAAAAAAGACGTTTGTTTGACGAACCGTCTGCGGCATTGGTAGTCACATTAAGAAATGCTTCCGTTGTGTTTACCCCATGGGTGTTCGGGGTACAATTGAGATACGGTCGTCTTCGTTCGTACATGAATCCAACCGGTCCCCTGGGATTAAAAGGCAAATAACTCACAGACCGAGCGTCCGATTGACACGTTGTCGGTTTCATTGAGACCCCTTCGATGAGACAGTTCTTTTGATATACTCTAAGTGAGTTTTGGAGGACTATGGATATCAGCCGGGTTATAAACGAGCGTATTTCAAACTGGGCCCCTGGGACGGAAAAGCCTTTATCTCTTAGACCAGGCTTCTCATTGATGCGCTGTCTGTCGCGTTGAGTTCTTATTGATGTGATGGAACATTGGGATACATCAAATTTGGACTTTGTGACAGATGATGTATCGATCCTCTTGGCTCGTGGAGCGAACCCTCCCAGAATCGAGCGTGCTGTGTGCGGGAACCTTTGAGCTGGTTTCGACTGCGATGATGATGACGAATGTACATGGATCCTACGTGGGTTCGGCAGTGAGGACGACTGTACTTGGATCCTCCATGGGTTCGGCAGCGAGGCAGACTGTACATGAATCTTCTGTGGGTTCGGCAGTGATGACGACTGTACATGGATCCTACGTGGGTTTGGTAGTGATGGTTACTGTACTTGGATCCTATGTGGGTTTGACAACAATGACTTCTGTAATAGGATCCTACGTGGGTTTGGCAGAGGAGATGATTCAGAGGCTACATCTAATCATCTCCACCCCTCTTCATGAGTAGTATACCTGTGTGAGCTGAGTCGTGACATTCAATCATTATCATCGATGTGAATGACTTTTGATTTACTTTGTGGACTGGGTTGTGATTTACTGTGAAGACTTGGTTGTGATTTCCTATGTGGAATTTTTTGATTTCCTGTGTGGAGTGGGTTGTGATTTCATGTGTGGACTGTATTGTGATTTCCTCTGTGGACTGGGTTGGGATTTATTGTGTGGACTTGTTGTGATTTCCTTTGGGGACTGGGTTGTGATTTCCTGTGTGGACTAGGTTGTGATTTACTCTATTGACTGGGTTGTGTTTTCTTGTGTGGACTATTTGTGATTTCCTGTGTGGACTAGGTTGTTCTTTCCTGTGTGGATTGGGTTGTACTTGGATTTGTGAGTTGGAACTAAACTCGAATTGATGACTTAGGTATATGTATAACCATATACCTAAGTAGTGTTGGTTGATTTTTCATGTTTGTATATTTTCTTTGTGGTTATCCTTGATGGAATTGTGAGACATTGAGGGTCTCGTGGTCCCAAATGAGTATCGTTATACTCACCCCTACATGGACTATGCCTCCACTTCGTTGTGTTGGTTGCAGACGACTGACAACTCTGACAGAGACCGAGTGTACGAGGACTGGATGGTACCCGGAGGTGGACCTCAAGATGAGTTAGTACTCGGAGGTGGAATTTATGACGAGACGGTACTCGGAGGAGGTTGGAGGGCAAGAGCATTGAGGTGACTATCTGTACCCACCCTTCAGGTTGGATCCGAGGTGGATGACCCAAGAGCTGCTTCTATCTTCCAGCTGTTTGTCTTTTCTATTGTACTTTCATTCATTTGTATCTGTACTTTTCAGTAGGGTTTATATTCTGGCCTATCCACTTTTCATCACTTTCTATTATACTTAGTGTATTACTTACACTTGTACTCTGGTTGGATGTGATTGTGTTTTATAAAGGAAATTCCTTCCCAGATATCAGTATTTACTCCTTTGGTGCTAGTCGCCAGCCCCTGGACTATGGAAGGTGGGCATGGGGTAGTCACGACACAGGAACCAAGGATGGTTCGTGAAAAATTGGTATCATAGGAGTCGGTTCTACCACAAAACTCGGGAATTTGATAATTTATACTTTGTGAGGCAATAATGTTTAGAGTATTGAGTGCGGTTATCAGTCAAGGGAGTCCATTGTTGGTGCGGCGGCCGAAGTATCCATATACCAGGACCCTGACATCTGATTTCCAACCCAGTATACTAAAACATTGATTTCATGTGTGTTTCAAAAGTTTTTCATTGTGATTACTTTGTGTCAAATCACCAGGTATATTGTATTAACCATGGTGCCCCTGTTGCTTTTCAGGATGGCCCCACATAGGCAGCCATCTAGAGTTCCAAGAGAGTACTCGATGATGGTCCACTGAGCAACGAAGCTCTGGTGCAGGGCCCTATTTCTATTATTTCACCTTTGGGTGGTGTACCAGCACCACCACCACCTTTTAGGCAACAGATGCCACCAGCCGTACTAGTCGACGGTGCACACTGATAGAGCGTGTTGCACGAGTTCCAGCAGTAGAGGCCTATGAGGTTACGAGGTGAGACAGATTCCCAAGAAGTATTGGACTAGATGGAGGCAATTTCTAGAGTTCTACACATAGTTTAGACACTAGTAGAGCTGATGGTGATCTTGGGTACTAGTGTTTCCCAGTGAGTGACCATGAGGTTGGTCCATATAGTGATGCGGCTTCAGTATGTGGACCAATGCCTAAGATAGTACCTTCAGGTGGTGTTCCAGCTATATCCCTACCTATTAGTCCGTAGTATCAACTGGTTATACCGGTAGATATCACATGTAGGATCAGTGTCTTAAACGATTTTCTACATCAAATATCCCTCAGATTCTGAGGTGAGCCCAACTCATAGGCGGATGAGGACTAGCTTGAGGAGGTGGCTGAGAGTTTTCTAGAGATTATACAGCTTCGGCAGAATGAAATATAGGTAGCTGAGTAATCATTGAGGCATATTGATCGTTCCTGGTACGTGATGACTACGATACAAACAATGCTTCATGGCCTGGACATCCTAGAAAGGTATGTTGAAGGACATCTGAGCTAACACCTTTCCTCTATGTATTCCTACTTATGCTAGGGTGCAAGAGAGAACCCTTGTGGTTGAATGTTCTTTGGATGAATGGATACAACCAGTGAATGTTAACAGTGGGAAAGTAGAAACTGGCACCAGTCTTCGAGACATAGGCGTGTAAATTGTTTCAAGAAGAGAAAGTGTTAGGGACAGATGAATCTGCAGAGCAGCAGACATGGAAGTAGAGTTAGGAGGGCAGTATGAGGTGGTGTACATTTCACCAGGTTACCACCACTTGCCTTTGTAGTCCCCACCAGGCTCATGGATCAACTGGATAAGGGAAGAGTGTGCCTGCATGCGGTCAAGGAGTGTGACCTAAGGGCTCTAGGAATGATTCGAGGTACAGTCTGTGTCTACAATTAGCTGTAGTAACAACAGACATTGATACGAATGAATCCCTTCCTTCCACGTATCTTTTCCCAGACTTAGAGTTTTTGTTTAAGCCATTGACATGACCCTGAATTCTGAAGATACCTTGGGGAGGAGACTCGATAATCATGCTTATGCAGACATTGTGATCTGACCATTGAGGTGAGTGTTTCGGTTGGAAACTCTTGGTGGAAGAATTGATGCCTTACGATGTTAGTTTGGGTATAGACTGGGAAACTAAATTTCATACAAAAAGTGACTGTATTAGGAAAAAAGGTAGAGGTTTTCCTACAATGTTTTGGTGGGTTTTCCTTGGTCGGTGAAAAGGAAACCCCAGGAATCACATGATAGAATCATACATAACAGGGTGCATTAGATCACTCAAGAGATGGACAAACTTAAATTTGAGATATACTTTTCTAATGATATTGCACCACTTTTATCATTAGTGAAGAAGGGGAACCCTTCGTGTGGTCAGAGATATGCAAGATGAACTTTTTAGGAGATGAGGTAGAGCTTGACCAGTGCACTCATCTTGAGGCTACCGGAGAAGGTTCATATCATCCATGAGCGGATGAAGACTGCACAGATCAGGTAGAAATCCTATGTTGATAGGAGACAGGACCATTGGAGTTCAAGGATTTCGACCATGTTTTCTTACAGGTATCATCTCGACGAGGTCTACAGAGATGTGGCTGAGGCGGCAAGTTAACTCCGTGGTTCATTGGACCCTTCTATGTCCTCAGCTGAGTAGGTGAGGTGGTTTACTGCTTGACCTTTCCACCATAGTTGCAATAGGTGCATGACCTCTTCCACATGTCTCCGCTGAGGAGATAAGTGCATGACACATCACACATCATCGACCACAGGGAGCTGGACATCGATGATGGGGTGACATTCATGATGGTTTTAGTGGAGATCGAGGATCGGTAGGAGCGGGTCCTAGGTAGACAGTCAGTTCCTAAAGTGCGCTTTCACTGGCAGCACAGATATCTCTAGGAGAGAACATGGGAGGGGAAGGCTCAGATTCATGCTCAGTACCACTATTTTTTTCCCTAGTGTGAGTTGAAGCTTTACATGGACATAAAGCCCTGAGGTGGGAGTAATGTAAAGCACCGAAAATTTCGTGGAATTTTTTTTCCTAATTTATTTGGAATTTTTTGAGTCTGTGGCTTTTGACGACACTTGATTCCGAGGCCCGATGTGCCCGAAATCAATTTCCAATGTTTAGCTCGGGTACCTTCAGTGAATGAACGAGCCAGTTTTTCTATGTTTTGAACTGGTGCTCGGAATTGAAATCTGAGTGCATCAATGAACTCGCAGCGCCGATAATTTCTTAAGGGGACCTTTACCGCATTTTCATTTGATGTGGGTTGAGAAATTTTAATTTTGAGTTTAGATAAGAAGTTAAATAAATTTGTTAAAACAAATTTATATCTAAGGAATTTTAATTCTCTCAAGTGTGGATAAATGAGAGGTGGGTCCCACACAAGCCCCATCTTCTCATCTTCCGATAACACTCTCCAACCCCCTTTATCACCCCATCAATTTAAATTGACAACCCCCTTAATAAAGAGACCATCTCTCTCCCTCTGTAATGGTGCCAACACTTTAATTAATTAAGTGTTTTTAATTTGAAAAGGCATGGCATGTTTATTAATAGTGGAAGCCTCTTTTTAATATGGGTTTTCAAATATTTTGGATAATCTCATGGTTATCCTGTGGAGAAATTTAGAGATAACTTTTAACCTCTAACGAAGAATGGTTCTCCAACGACGTGCCTTCCAAGATCATTGATGAAGAACCATCCTTCAACAGAGGTTGGATTCCGACGAGTCTCTGACGTTGAAGCTCCGATATGAAGTGTGAGGTTGGCGAAATGAACGACGTCAACTCCATTCTATTTCTGAATCTCGAAGATTCTTGTCAACTGCGGATCTCTCTGTAGGTATAGTTTTAATTTGAGAATGTTAATATTACTATGATTGTTCCCTTCAAAAACAAAGAACGCTGACCAACTCATTATCAAGTTGATCCGCATATGTTTTTATTTGCGGGTTGGGAATATTAATTTGCGTGGGTTCGAAGGAATTATGTTCAATTTTAATTGATTAAAATTGTGAATTGTTAGTCGTTAGACATCATTGTTGTACAACCTTTTAATAACGCCTAACGCGGAGGGCGCGGGCCAGACAAACATGCCCAGAAAACCCTCCTCAGATTCTTTGTTGATGTACGGATTGACGACGATGAAGAAATGGGACCAAAATGGCAGTTGAAAGTCGTCACAGTGAGTAGCAGGTACCGGGAGGACCGCTAGCGAAGACGGTGGGTAAAACGGACCACCGAAGCACGTTCGGTGGTCCGCGGAAGGTGGCGGTAGTGCGCCCCCCCGGGAGGGCAGCGCTGACGACTTGAGGTGGGGGCCGGAGCCGTCCGGCCGCCTAGAGGGGGCAGTGCCCCAGAGAGCCGTCGAAGAAGACCCTTCGTGGCTGTGCGGCGGTGGCGCGGTGCTATATCTCACGTGGCCACAGGATCTGGGATGACCGGGGTGTGCTTGGTGCTCCTGGTATCAATTTGCGGGCCCCCCCGCTCCGCGGCATCCTCTCGTCCACCCTGGCCAAGCCACGGCGGGCCCCGCAGCTGGGCCGGGTCACGCCGGCACTGTCGGGCCATGCCTAACTTGACCAAACCCAGACACAGGTCGGGTCGACCCAGTTTGGGCCGACCCAGGGGGTGTTGAGTCGGGTCGGACCGGGCCCAGACCCCCTAATTTCGTATCATCTTCAGTTAAACGCCCATAACATGAGTTGTGGACATCCGATAGATGCATCGTCAGATGATTAGGATTCCGAGGTTCGAGGCGGTCGTTTCGGTATATTACAGTAAAGGTTTTTGCGAAGTATGGGTACAACTTGCTTGGTTCGAACACGAAACAAACCGGGCCCTCGTAGCAGAAACAGTTATAACATTAGCTTCTGACGTCCGTTTGACGTGCCGTTAATTTTGTTGGATACCTCTTGATGAAAATGTTCTTTTGGTATACTTCACCTGATTTTTTCACGTAGTTGGAGTATGGCCGGGAAGGATTGTACCCGAAATTCAACAGGGCCCCTCGTATAAAAATATTAATAACTCTCAGACCATACGTCTGTTTGACAAACTGTTAGCGGCATTGGTAATCACATTGAATAATTCATCCTTTGAGTATAACCTATTGGATTTTATGGTACAGTTGAGATACGTTCGGGTTGGTTCGTACACGAAACTAACCGGGCCCCTGGGACTAAAAACATAATAACTCACAGATTGGGCGTCCGATTAATGTGCCGTTTGTTTCCTTGAGACCCTTTCGATGAGACAGATCTTTTGCGATACTCTAAGTGAGTTTTGGATGTTTATGGATACCGGACGGGTTAGAAATGAGTATATTTCTAACCCGGACCCTAGAACAGAAAAGACTTTATCTCTCAGACCGGGCGCCCGATTGACATGTCATCTATTGCGTTGAGTTCCTATTGACGTGACGGATCTTTGGGATACATCAAATCTGGACTTTGTGATAGTTGATGTATCGAACCTCTTGTCTCATGGAGAGGGTTCTCCTATAATCGAGCATGATGTGTGCAGGAACCCTAGAGCTAGCTGCGACGGTGATGATGATGATGACTGTACTTGGATCCTACATGGGTTCGGCAGTGAGGACGACTGTACATGGATCATCTGTGGGTTCTGCAGTGAGGACGACTGTACGTGGATCCTCTATGGGTTCAACAGTGATGACGACCATACATTGATCCTACGTGGGTTCGGTAGTGATGGTTACTGTACATGGATCCTACGTGGGTTCGGAAGAGATGACTTCTTTACTAGGATCTTACATGGGTTCGGCAGAGGAGATGATTCAGAGGCTAAATCTAATCATCTCCACCCCTCTTCTTGAGTTTTATACCTATGTGAGATGAGTCTTGACTTTCAATCATTTTAATCGATGTGATTGACTTGTGATTTCCTCTATTGATTGGGTTGCGATTTCTTGTGAGTATTGGGATGCGAATTCTTGTGTGGACTCGTTGTGATTTCCTATGTGGAGTGGGTTGTGATTTCTTGTGTGGGCTGGGTTGTGATTTCCACTGTGGACTGTGTTGGGATTTTCTGTGTGGACTAGTTGTGATTTCGTGTGTGGACTGGGTTGTGATTTCGTGTGTGGACTGGGTTGTGATTTCCTCTGTGGACTGGGTTGTGATTTCCTATGTGGACTAGTTGTGAATTCCTGTGTGGACTGGGTTGTGCTTTCCTGTGTGGATGGGGTTGTACTTGGGCACGTGAGTTGGATCCGAAGTGGAATTGATTACTTAGGTATATGTTTGGGAATATACCTAAGTAGAGTTGGTTGGTAGTTCGTGTTTGTATCTTTTCATTGTGGTTATCCTTGTTGGATTTAGTGAGACCTTGAGGGTCTCGGGGTCCCTACTGGGTAGCGTTATACTCACCCCTACATGGACTATGCCCGCACCTCGTTGTGTTGGATGCATATGACAAACAACGTTGAGAGAGACCAAGTGTACGAGGACTGGACGGTACCCAGAGGTGGACCTCATGACGAGTCAGTACCCGGAGGTGGACATCATGATGAGACGGTACTCGGAGTAGGTTGGCGGGTGAGGGCATTGAGGTGGCTATCTATACCTACCCTTCAGGTAGGATCCGAGGTGGGAGACTCAGGAGCTGCTTATATCTTCTAGTTGTTTTTCTTTTCTGTTGTACTTTCATTCAGTTGTAGCTGAAATTTTCGGTTGGGTTTGTATTCTGGCCCATATACATTTCATCACTTTCTTTTGTACTTAGTGTATTACTTCCTCTTGTACTCTGGTTGTATGTTTTTGTGTTTTATAAAGGCAATGCCTTCCCAGTTATCAGTATTTACACCTTTGGTGTTGGTTGCCAGCCCCTGGCCTATGGAAGGTGGGCTTGGGGTAGTCATGACACGGGCCCCATGGACGGGTCGTGACATCATTTAATTGAATTTTTTCTAAATAATAAGAAAACTAAATTCTAAATATTCGGTAGAACTAATAGGTATTCCATGATGATGTCAGAAGTTAATATTTGTGATCCTCAAAGTAACATACTGGCTAATTAAGATTTTTATAAGAAATATTGATACAGAATTAAATGAAAAAATGGTTGGTTTTGAGTATCCTATATTGTTTATGTTAATAGTTGATGTTTCATCAGGATAAAAAAATGATGAGTAATAACTCTAGTGAAGAGCTAATAATATGTAACAAAAATGTAATTTATAATATTTCTTTTAATTATTCTATATGTGATTTTGTTATTTTGCTACATATATGTATATTAAAATTTATATAGATTTAGAAAATGATACATAATATTCCAAATTAAGAGGTAAAAATATGTGAATTGAACCCTCCAAATGGATCATTAAATTTCAGTACCATTGAAAGGTTTAAAGAGTTTAGAATTTATATTGTATAAAGGTAGTGTTTCATTAAATATGAGTGATAGAAGTGCCAAAAAACCATATCCCTGAAACTAAAACTAGGAATTAATTAATTTCACAATAAATATAGAACCAGTTGAATGTATAAGTGAAAAAAAAAGAGTTATAGAGGTATTTTAGTGAGGGAATATGGTTGGAACGTGGATCCAGGTGTGGCTGTGACAACATAAATGTTGTGAATATTGGGAGCCAAGGTTGAGGGAGTTGGAGGGAGATTGAACTGATGGTAGATACATTTAATGTGGTGGAGAGGATGGGAAGCCTGCGAAGAATCTAGATCCAGAAGTTGTGGTGGGTGTAGTGAGGGAGAGTACCGATAATGGGAGAGGGATTTGAAGCTGGTCGCGAAGGTGGGTGCAGTGATGGAGAGGACGGGTGTCCGCTGAGGCAGGGTTTGCTAAGTGGTTTGTGCATTGGGGGGGATATGATACTGGTTATTTTTTTAATATATGTGAGTACCTTTGGTGGTGAACTATTCTAGGGGGTCCAAAAAACAGAATTTATATTAGTGATTTATCTCTTTCGGACTATGTCTGGGAGTTCCCATATCCGCCAAATTGAAGTCCATAAAATCATAAATATTGGAAGGAGTGTGAAGTATGAGGATAAAGTATTAATACATGTGGTTCATGACTTCAATTAGATTAAATTACTTCTTCCCCCAAACACTTCATGTTATATTCCCCAACAATAGTAATCTTCATTAAGAGGATGGCCAGGATTAGCTGTCACCACCATAACTCCATGATCACCCATCTACCACCCATGGTTCCATGACACCCTCTTTCCCCCATTATATTTCAATGGTATGTGTCCATAATTCATGATATATAACTCAAAACTATAAAATAGTAAATTAGGTTAACAAACCAACCTACGTACCCTGGCAACTTGATAACTGAGCCGGTACACACATGGACCAAAGGGAATTCCTGATTCCCATAGGATGGAAACATGCAATTGAAATCATAAAAAAAATTGGGATTTAATTTTCCACAAACATTGTATAAAAAATATAAAAAAGACAAAATTAATATTAAAAAAATGCACAGGGAGAAGTTTAAAAGATGTATTATAGGTATAAACATCAAAGAGTTCTATTGAAATAGGCTATAAAAATTGGGTAGATAACACTACACCCAACAAGAAAAAACTCTCAAATCCCACAAATCAATAGTAATGTCCACCTCCACTGGTTCTTGACCCCTTCTTGATCATAGAGGTCAAAAATATAAACATACCTTAAGGAATTAGTAGGGTGTGATTTGAATTCCCATTAGGGTATTACCAAGGATTACTGAAGTTATTCCAATATTTAATTAACCAAATAAAGATATTTCAATTTTAAATAATCATATATGGTATTTTGAAATAATATTAAAAAAATCATACTTTACATTTCAAATTATATAAATACATTAACAAAATAGATTACAAAAATATGTTATACAAAATAGTTTATATAAATTCTGAAGGCATGTAAAATAGTAAAAAAAATGAAATATGTTAATTTCAAATAAAAACAAGAGAGAATGCCATAAGACTAAATGGTATGACAGTTTCAAGCTATAGGACTCAACACACTCAATGTGAGAAGAAAATATGTGTATACACACATCCCATTGGTTTGACCAATTGATGTCTAATCAACTTTCTTGTCAGGGATGTGATGTGCTTTATTTATATTTTGGAAAGTTGTAAATAATATTCGGTTTTCCATATAACCCACTAGATACACTATCCTTGCATTTACTCTAATTAGATATCAATGATAAGAAATTTATTTTAAGAATTATAAAAATACAATTCATCCCAGTCTCCATTTCATATATTCTAATTTTCAAATTTAAAACCATAATCGATATTTAATCAAAACATTTTTTCTCAGAATATAAACAAAATATTTCTATCAAATCCATTTTAATCTATTTTTAAAAATACCAATTTAAAATATATTTCATCCAATTTATTTCACAATTTTAAATCTCACTATTAAAATAAAAAATTTAATTTCCCACATTTTCCATATATATCAAAATTACACCCCAATTAAATGATATTTGGGGTTTTTCCCAATATTATGCCAAAATAGAATTTCCAAAAACAAATACAACAATTCAATGTAATTGGGTTTTGGACAATTAAATTCCATAAAAATGAAATCCAACATATTTAGTTGAATGAAATTTAATTAAATAAACAATTATAGAGTAATTTAATTTGGTTAATTAAAATAGAACCACCTAACTCATTATAAGTAGATTTGAAAATGCCAAAACCTCAATCTGATGCCCCAATTAGGAATGAGAAAAATAGAAACGAACAATCAGTGATAGGATTAAGATCAAAAAAATGGTTATTAGATCTTCCAAAAACTAATTGATACATGAAACCATAGAGATGCTGAAGAGAGAGTGGAATAAATACGATGGAGATCAGAAACTAATTGAGATAGGATTAAATGTCATTATACAATATTATATCCACATATAGGAGAGTGCAAAGGGGGAAAACTATAAATGGGAGCTCTCTTGGAAGGAGAAATCCAATTTGAGCTTTATGGGTCATTCGAGGTTCTAAATGATGCTTTTAGGTGTTTTGAAATTAATTTTGTTTTAATTAAAACTAATATTGATGGATAGCTAGGAAGGTCTGCACGATTTGACAAACCATTTTCCTTATTCATGATCCACATATATTAATACTCACAGATTCTACTAATGGAGTGCAGAATATTTAAAATTTTGTTCCAACTATGAAGAATCTTATTTCATCGGTTTACACGGTTTTCATTAGTAGGGAACATAGTTTGGGAAAATCTTTCAATAACCATGCTCAACCATAGAACATTGAAAATTTCCAAAATTTCTCTTCATACAAAACCAAAGAAAACTCAACCACTGACATCAAAAATAGCGATTTAGGAATACCTACAAATAGTAACAAGATGATACAAACTCCATAAAAGAGAGATAATACATACCCAATAATCCTATGAAGAATGTTACATTCCAAAAAGATGAGGCCAATAACCTCTCATTAGTTCCTCCCTCTCCCACTTATCATTAGAATCAGAACCGTGCTACCATAACACTCGATCCAAATCTATATTACTCACATAATGTGACTGGGATACATAATCAACTATCCAAACTAGATGCTCAATCATTGATAAATTGTGTCCATGTATAAGATCAGTGAAAATCAAAACATGAGATGCATCATATATATACCTTTAGATCTGAGATACATGGAAGAGATTATGTATCAATGTCATTTGTGGAAGAATTTATAAATGGAATGAAACGTCCCCCACCTACACAAAAACCTCAAAAGATCCTGAAAAAGAAGGACCAATTTTCCCAGTCATCCCAAGCTATCTATGACCAAACTGAGGTTAAAATTTCAAGATCACTTAGTCACCAACTAATTATTTTAATGGTATAAAACAATAATAATTGTATGAATTATACTGGCACTATTCCTTCATCATTGTATGAAAAAATTAACGAATATTTTTTCATCTCTAGGACTAAGCTTGGTGCATCCAATGATCTTTAACTATTCATTTTCCAACCCAACAGAGATCTAAAATGCCGATAATAAAAGTCCCAAATTATATCCATTCTAATCACAGACTGGTAAATATTTTTATATGAACACATACCCTGCCCCAAATAATCAACCCAATCCCTACCAATGTCCATAACACAATCATATTCCATAACCTCGAGAATATATATAGCTCATCATATATAAACACTTGACTGTGGATTTTATGTCCTTATAAAAAAACCTAAGATCCATATTCCTCTATCTGGCCATCCTAAAAATGAGATTTGAACTGATGATCCCTATCAGATACTATAACATATTGAACTCCATGAAAACAAATAATCCATTTCACATAGAGATTTACTAACTCTCCAACGTTGGTTGTATCACGAATTTGTATAATGTGAGCCGATTTAGTCATTTGATCGATCAAAAATGAAATCATATTTTTTTATCTAGTTTTGTGGAAACCCTACCAAAAATTCAATCGATACATCTTCCCACATACAGGTAAGAACATGATGTGGCTAAAGAAAACCGACAGGTTTTTGGTGCTTGACGATGACCATTTGGAATGTATAACGATGATATTCCTACACAAAAATTACCCATTTGATACCAACAAAAAAATATTTTCTCCTCATGACATAGAAAATATTCTTGCTTCATATTTTAACTACCCACTCTGAATTATGGAAATCCCCCATCAGACCTTTATTTACAGCTAATGGTACATGAAAGTGACTCCAATTACATAGAATTCCCTCTATAAAGAACAACCGATCAAACATGGTCTCCCAAACATAATGATACTCTAATGTTATGGAAATATTCATAAATATGTTATTTATAAAGAATCATCTTGATATTAGTAGAGGTTAACTGAACACATGACAAAGAAAATTGTGCCCACAATTTCTAGACTCCAATATGTAATTGTGTAAAGAGAGAAATAATGTTCAACAATTCTGAAGACTGTTTAAAAAACATGGTCAGAAGTTTTCTACTAAAACCATACGCATCAACATTATATTTCAATTGGTTATATGTAATTTTAAAGTAAAAATATTTCAGGTATTCCAACCAATGTTTATGATGGAGATTCAAGTCATTTTTAGAGAAGATATAACTCAATCTATTATGGTATGAAAACATGGTTAACATATCACTATAACGGTAATGCACTGAACTCATAAATGTGTGAATCACAACTAAATTTTCATAGTTAGTCTTCAAATAAATATTCTTGAGTAGACTAAGATGATGATAGTAATAAATATTAACATGATCACCCTGTATAAGAAAGCGTCCAAAACATAAACCAGGTGCATGAAATAAACCACGTAGGCATTCCTAACCTCTGGAAGAGTTAACAACGGTGTGGTAGTCAAAATTAATTTCATCTCAACAAATGAATTATGAAATTTTTCATCCCAAGAAAACATTATTCCATTTTGAGTTATAGGATTCATCTAAGAATCTATCATTGTGAAGTCATCTAGGAACCGGTGATAAAACCCATATAAATCCTAGTAGTCGTGGATATCTAAAATATTTTTTCATTAATCTAATCCCATAAAATATTTTAACATCACAGGATCAACAAATATACTTTGTTTTTAAAACCTGTGTGCAAAAAAATCACTTCATGAATCCTAAAATCATATTCTATATTCTTGTCATAATGTTGGTTACTTCTCTACCATTCTATAGTTTCTCTATGATGATGCATGTGATCATTCTCAGACATAGGGTAAATGACAATGTAGTCCAAAGATACTAAAAAAGTCTATCAAATTTCTCCTAGAAAATACTATTCATAAAATTATAAAGGTTGTAGGATCATTGGTTCGACAAAAAGGAATGAAAAGTTACTCATGATGGATGTAACATCTCTATTAGGAAGTTTTATAGATGTCAAATCATTTCATCCTTAACTGAGGGAATACAGATTGTTAGATGATATTCTAGAAATTTTTTTGAATGTAATTTATTAAATAGATAATCAAACTATGGAAATATATAATTGTTATTTACCATAACTTGGATGAGTTTTATATAATCCACAAAAAGTGAATTGAACCATCCACTATCATAGAAAAGAGAACATGCAACCCCCAAGATTACACGCATGGGAATATAAATCCTTCTATTTTATGTAATCAAATTATTTCTCCAAATATTTAATTTTATTTACTTCCATCTGACAAGAGAGAATAAAAACCTATTGTATGCTAGACACTAAATCACTAGAAAACTCTACCTCCCATATAGGTGGAAAACTAGAGACGTAAAAAAACACATTAGGAAATTGGACAATAACTGGAGGTAGAACACCAATCCTGGATCCTGTCTCAATATTAGAGGAAAAAATAAATATCACCTTCCCCAACTATAGATAAAGGCGGTAATATCTACACAACCATAGGTCCCATTATCCTTAGAATATTTAGAAAACTCTATATAATGTATTCAAGGTGACCCATCAAAGATATAAATAAATCCTTGATTTATTTTCAATGATAATATTCATAACATTTATTATGAAAATATACTTCATGTTGTGATCTAAAAAACTCCAAGAAAGATTGTCATGTAATAGAGAGAAAGAAGAATAGGGACATTAGAGACCATTCTCTCTCTTTGTATGAAGGGGGGTAGTAATATCCATTATATAATATGAAATTTCCGTAAGAATATTTATCACATTAACCGCAATGTTTGAAGGAAGTTAATACGATTCACCGGTATCAAATAAATTTGTTACTAATGATGCAGATATAGTGATGGTAACTATCATGGTCACTATAATCATATTCTCTTTCTTTGGACAATATTCCACTACATGAAGAATCTTTATTCCAGATTCCTTTGGATGAAACCCATTTTCCCTTGAAACATTTGATTGACCCATAGTTTTAGAAGTGTTGATAATCCCTTGAAACTACGTAAACCATAATAAACGAGACATGACATAAGTAGTAGATCTATGAATCTCCGATAACCATATACCTTGGGTTCCTTAATGAAAACCCTCTTTGGATTATTTTTCATTCCACCCTAGTTGTAAATCAAGGGGCCTTTTCGATTCAGTAATAGAGGATTAGAGATACACTAACATTGAGAATGACCATGATAATCATCACCCTCGCTCATTCAATTAGAGAAAATAACACTACCAGTATAAAAAGAATAAACATTCATCAACCATAACATGACATCCAGGTCCCTTCAATCATCAATGTTATATCTGACTAATCATCATAAAAAGAAATATTTAGTAATATATCTTGAGAAAAATATCTTATCGTTGTCCCAATGCAATCCTTAAGTACTTCGTATTCTCATTTGATACTATATGAGGTAAAAATACACAATATCAGCAAAGAAATTTTCATACTCTATCATGATCCTATCATCCAACTCATATTTGGAAACATCTATAGCCTTGTCTAACAACACCGACTATGTATAGAACTAGGTAGTGAATAGAAATTTGGTGTATTTATACTCTAATCTGTCTTGCTTATTCACCATTACCATAGTGTCCCAGCATATCCTACTTCGTCCCTCTAGCGTGAAGGCAACACACTTAACCTTGATTTCCTTATATGTATACATTAAATCAACAAACAATCAATCCTTCTCAATCATTCCTCCGCATCTTGATGATCATTGGATCATTTGAATGATAGATGATTAAGGAAAAGAAACTATTGTGAGTAATTTTATATATCATCTATTCAAGGTTCCATATATGGAGCCTAAATAGAAGCTAGTGGTGTTGCCTCTACCAGAGATTGAATAGTACACATGATCACCTAAAACAATTTCTGTCTATAAGAGGATTATATCATTGTTGTTTCACAACATCTTCCTCATAGATCAAATTCAAATGACTTCATGAATGTATTATTCTTTACAATATCATGAAAATACAATGAAGACATTAGAAAAACACTCAAATAAAGAAATAAGATAAACTAATCCCAAAAACGGATAAAATTAGAATTGGATTTCAATATACGCGAATGAAATTAATGAAAAATATTAGAATTATTTTTCAACGTATCTTTCCCAAAACACCACTCTCATCTTAGGGTTAATGTTGTGATAGGTAGATATTAACTCAATCATAACTATCTCTTAAGTCCCAACATGATTACACATGGTATATAGAATTCATGATAAAAAAACATAACCTCCTTAGATACCACTTTTCGATAAACTAGATTTTATACCCATGTAACCAATAACTGAGCTGACAATGAAATGGAATGAAGGTAATTTTCAATCCCCACATATTAGAAACAAACACATGGAGTCATAAAAAAAGAATCTGGGAAAGAATTTGAAAAAACATTATAGAATAATGTTAACCAAGAAAATATGCATACAAGAAAACCCCCATATGGATAATTTTTTTGAGGTCAAAAATGTATAAATAATCCAATGTACTATAAAAAAGTACCAGAACAATAGAATAGATAACTGAAGTCTGAGCCAACACAACACACCAATCAAACAAATCATCAGCTAGAACCACCTCTACGTTGTTCTTTCCCCTACTCAATCCTAGAAGGATAAAATCTACAAACACTCGATGTCATATGTTGGGAGTGAGATAAAATACCGGTATGGTCTCACCAATGATTCATTAAAGTATTCCAATATATAATTAACTAAATAATAATATTTAAATTAAAAAAAAGATATTTTATTTCAAAAGGATATTTAATCAAATCATGCTTTAAATTTTAAATAATAGAAATTAATTAATCAAATGGATTAAATAATTTTTTAAATAAAATTGTTTATGTAAATTCTGAAGGCATGTAGAATAGTTTACATAATGGTAATATATCTATTAAAATATAAATAATTGAAAAAATGGTTTTATTATTAATGGTTATTATAGTTCCAGGCTACAGTACTCTTCACACACAATGTCGAACTACAATATTTGTGTACAAAATTCTGTTTGGTATAGCCAAAGGTGACTTCATCACCATCATGCCAAGGATGTGACATGCTACATTTATGTTTTTGAACATTTTTAATCATACAGTGTTGTCCAAATAATTCAAAAACTACCAAATATTCATATGTTCTTTAATTATAAACTAGTGATGGGAAATTTATTTTACGAATATTCCAAATACAATTTATCCCATTATCCATTTAAAATATTTAAATTTTCATTCTAAAAATAGTGGTGTTTAATAAAAACATGTATTTTTAAAAGATAAAAACCAATTATTACCAAAACCATTTTTAAAATTACATACTTTAAATCAATTTAATATAATAAATTTAAAATTTTCAAATCCCACAATTCAATTCCACAATTTTATTTCAAAAATTCTCCAACAATTTCACAATTACAAACCATATCAATGTAATTGGTGATGTTTTCCCAATGTCAGTCCAAAATCCATTTTCCAAAACCAAATCACAAAATTTATTACAATTGGGTTTTAAAAAATTATATTTAATAAAAATCAAATCACTCATATTAAATTGAATGAAATTTAATCAAATCCAACAATTATAGGGTTATTTAAATTGGCCAAGTATCTTTCTCAATACATTTACTAATAACATACATATAAGAAATTATTAAAGAATAATAAAAGTAAATAAATTTATCGTTAATGATATTTATTCAGTAAATTTATATAGTCATAATTATAAAAAATTACATAAAATGTTACCTATAAAAATAATCATAATTATATAAATGATACTAAAATAATCTGAAATATTTATTTATAAGATTTATCAGTTAATTAAAGACTATTAAAATTTAAAGAGTAGGTTTACCATAAATAAATTTGTTTGGGCATCATATTGATATGAGGTTGATTCAATTATATCACATATTATTTGAGGAATATTTTACTATATTTTTAAATCAATCCGAAAAATGTTTCTCATTTTTACCCCCTTATAGGTATATGTCATTTTAATAAAACTAGACAACCTTACTGATAGTTTTTCATTATTCTGAGTGACATGAGGATCCAGTGGATGTAGAATTGATATTTATAGATCCAAAATTTATCCCTTATCATTATAAAATTATTTTAGGTTAATCCTTGTTTGTTTTCTTGTTATTGAAATATTTTATATGATTTTTTTATTAACACCAAATATTAGGTACAAATGTCACTTGTTATCATATTGGGAAATTCATTTATCTAATTAGCTTTTTTATTCTTCTTACAGATTTTAAATACCTTAAAGATAATTTTCATAGTAGCTCCTATCTTTTAGAACATTTTTGGTCAGTTTTGAAAACTATACTCATGATTTACTCTTTATTATAAAAAATGTAATAAATATGAAAATAATCCATTAATTATGATAAAAATTTTCTGTTACCATGTCCAAAGGTAAGGTCATTTCATGTTGAGTTTGGGGTAGTGGTGTATGTTGATAGATAAAATATATAATTATGTAGCACTACTCATTTTCTTGGTGCATTCATATAGATAGAGAGAAACCAGATTGGGAGTTGTTTCTTAAGACCGAGATAAAAAGTGGACAAAACCATTCACTATTGACAAGATTATTTTTGTTTTTTAGTAATTATATAATTTCATTCATACTATTTAATATATGGGTTAGAGAACAATACATTTAATACATGAGGTTTGGGACTTATATCACCATATGTAATTAAGTGGTTAACTTGAATAGTTCTTAGTGAGAATGAGTTTGGTTATTATGATTTGAATAAAAATAAGAGAAACATTCCAAAAACCATTTTAACTGAACATTTTATAATATTATGTATTCAAAATTAAAATTTAGTGCATGGTATTTTTGTATGTACATTTATGTTTTATATGAGGAGTATTGGGTCCCATTTCATTATAACAACTCTAAGAAGCAAGAAAATTAATTTACTTTGTTGAACTACATGAAAAATAATATAGGTAATAATATGAAAGAAATAATTCATGCACAGAAGATATCACATGGTTTAATAGTTATATATAGATGACAATCTAGGTCAACTGATTATTTTGTGATGGTGAATTTTAGTATAGTGACGTGATTTTAAACGTTAAAGGGAACCACATACTCATAGTTACATGATATCGAAGACCCATATAACATATTTAGTGTCATTGAGGTTTTACTGTCTTGAAAAAGTGTAATTTGAACATAACACATTGTTGTTGGTGTATGAAGAATTTATATGGTCTTTTCAAATATTGGCACAAACAATCAATGTGTGTTGAGTGAGAAAGATCATGTAGAGCTTTATGATTTCATGATGTGGTGACATTTTAGAACAATGATGGTTTTTATGTAATATGATGTTTGATAAATAATATAAATGAACATTTGAGTGTACATTATGGGGATAGTTTCATGTTTTTATATATTTCTATGTACCATTGGTTTTAGAAGTAAATTTGAGTTATTTTGGAGAACTATAATATATAGGGTTTTGTGTAAACCAAATTATACATTTGGTTGGAAAAAATAATGAAATCCCCATTCTAAAGTACCTAATTGTTGAGATACCCTGAGTTACAAATTGCTATAATGAGAATTTATTAAGCTATTATTTTATGAGACTAATGGGGAGTCTGTCCAGTACATATTCTAATACATGTGACAAAGATCAACATATCATAGAAGAAAGTAATAAAAATATTATTATGGGGCCACTGAATGATATTATTAAAGATTTTTTGATAGATAAATTTCATGTGAAAATAAATGATTTTAGGGGTCTATATTCTAGATTAAAGATCCATACAAAATATAGAATCCAATTTAATTGGGGAGATCAAGCAAAATCAACTTACAAAATTAGTGTTTTAGGGATAACATTAATTTTCTTCTTCCAATGGATACAAGTAAAACTGAATTCATGAAATATGAATCATCAAAACGTGATGCAAAATAATTGGAGAAAATAAATAATGATAAAATTACGTTCTTGATGTCAAATGAATCGTTGGATTTTATTTACATACAATAAGTTAAATTGTCACTTTGGAAAAAATTTGATGATCGTTTGATGGAATAATATGATGAGGAGAAGTGGTTCAAGATATTTATAGTAGTTACTTGGTATTAATGATAATATGGTTTTGATTCCTTATTGATATTACCATCAATATTAAAATATGAAACCATCCCAACAGTGTGAATAATAGTGGAATCAGAATGCGATTACATGGAAAATACGTCTGTTAATATAGATTTTCTACATAAAAAATTTTCAATGTAATTTACAAGATGACACAAATAGGATTAATAATAGAATAGAACTATAAAATATTATATAAATTTAATAAATGTATCCTTAAACATAATAATTTACATATTTAATGTAATTGAATGTTTTATTTTTATTATGACAAAAGAAGAATTTTGAAGGTGAAACGCTGACCATTACAACCACTGAAAGATATAGATTGATTGGAAATTCATCATACATCATATGTGTGTGTATATATATATATATCATATTTATGTAGGTTTTAAATTTTTTTATCATTTAGTCATTACAACACATCCATATTTCCTAAAAACTTATAACAAAGTCATTATTCTTAGTCTTTAATGTGCTGGAAGAAAACCATCTTCATCGAACCATTATCACCTAAAACAACACTTCAACATTACCTAGGACCTATTATGAAATAAAAAAATGGATTAAAATATGTTCTATACTCAAATATTAATTGTGTAGATGATATCACTATGTAATGGAAGTTATCTAACTACCAAATTGTTTTATAGTCCACAAGTGACACAGTTGAAATTAAAATATAAAAAATAACTTATTGATTATTATCCTATGTTTTCTCAACAATATAAATGTCCTTAGTTGATTTTTATGCCTAATTGGTAAAATTTCATTCTAATGAAAATTAAAATTTAATTTTTGACTTTACTAAATATAAAAAAATTGAAATAAAATTGTTATATTTAATGAGAAACCAGAATGATTAAAGAAAACACACCTCCTGAATCTGATGTGTCTTGCAGGGCCATGGATAGTAACTACATATGATGTGGAAGGGGCCTAAAACAAATAATAATTATAAAAATAATAATTATTAATTTAAAATTAATGAAATTAATTAATTAAGTATAAACCTACATCATAAGATCCCCTACACCATCACCCTGACACATATATTACCGCAGTGCGCTAACCTTAGCTAACAACTACACAGTTACTTCCTAGAAACCACAAAAACATCCTTCTAAATTATCCACCAACACATTCATACCATCATTAACTGGAGACACATCCTCAGTGTGTCAAATTATGGAATTATTAATCCTGATTCCATTTGTAAAACTATATACATGTCCACCACAACCAATAATGCAGTGGAATATCTCATCCTTTGCATGGAAAGTTATCACTAGTCCTCTAGAAGGAGTGCTAACTCAGCCTCCAATTGAGATTATTTATTTTATAAATATATATATATATATATATATATATGTATGTATTCCTAATTAGTACAACAACATGCTATAAGATATGTAAACCCTATATCATTTTGATCACAATTGATGAACCAAATTACACATTAAACTTATGTGTTTCATCTCATGAACTCATAAAACATCAATTTTACCATTCAATTGACCATAGAAATAACCATAGTTGACTGATGGATAAACAATGCCACTATATTTGTTTTCTCATATTTCTTCGACATCGTTAATGAAAAACTAAAATTCAGTTGCATCAAAAAATTTGTAAAATCGAGCTGTCAAAAATGGAACCTGAACTTGTTGGTTGAAGTATTTAGTCATTTCAAGGTCACCTAACTCCCATAGGTTATAGTACAATATATATCATTGAATTGAATAAAAAATTAGGCATAAATAAATTTTTACTATTATTCATTGAAAATAAAAATCCGTTTATATGTCCCATATCATGGAACCGATGAAGAAATGATTCATAATGGGACTGTTCAATTTTATAATCACTCAAAAGAGAAATATCTTATTTCAGACCATTAATTTATTTTCTTGAAAATTATACTTCAATGTTCAAATTATCAATATTATATATGAAAACATGTCATATGAAAGTTAAATAATAAATGTGATAATACACTTACTTCATCAATGGTGTAACTAATTGAGTATTGAGCAAGATATATTTATGAGCTTACACCCACTCGATGTTATCCATATCAAATATAGGTCCTTCTAAAAATACCCCATCATGAATCCAAGAGGGCCAATATAATTTTTTCAACATATGTAATATATTATGCTCATAAACATATACACTCACCCATCAAATAACAATTATCCATTTATTCTTCCTAAGGATATCTGTTTCATGAAAATCATTTCAATGTATTCAAATACTGCTCAATAGGATACTTCTACATAAATTTCATTTGACTACCAGTCATTAATGCATATGTTAGGTGCACTATCAATTGTACCAAAACTTCAAAAACTTATGGCGGAAATAGATTCTCCACATGACAAATTGTATGTAAAATTATATCCACAAATTTATTTAAGTCACTCATTAAGTTAATTCTTAAACAAAGATATCTATTAAAATTACTCATCTCAATAAATGGTTGAACAACATTGGGTGATAAGTAGTAATGAATTAGGAATATAATAAAAAACTGATGTAGTATGAGATAGTTATGAATTTCTAATTCATTCAATGTTGTTCCTATCACATTCAAAACCATGAAAATACTAAAATAGTAACCCTCAGGATCATTGAGAATCGAAAAAATTGAATGAAATGTCTCGTAATCTATTTTTCACAATGTCTATATTGCAACATGAATGTATTCATTTTTTCCTCACCTTGATGTAAATGAACTTGTTTCCTGAAACCCATTTATTTAAAATCACATTGTGCATTAATGTGGTCCTTTTATTTTCAACTAACACCTAAAATAATTCACAATATATTTTTTGGAACATATTTTCAATGTACATGACATCCATATTGTGCATTTTCATGTTAGTTTCTCGATAAGGTATAATAAAAATAATAATTTTCTTTTTCCAATTTTGACTACACTCTGTACAAGTGCTAGAAATATTAGGTAATGGTATTTCCTATATCTTATAAATATCATATAACATGTCGATTTTTTCTTCCACAATATATTATAATATTTATAATCCTATAATGATCATTGGTGCAGGTTTTAAATATATGGAACCATGAAATGTCACTCTATCCTTTTACAATGTCCTCTTTGGTGGGATAAAATGTATGTGACCCATGTATGTCCACTTTTTACAATCATTAATACATGAATAATTTTAGCTTTAAATGTAGAAAGGATAATCAAATTCCTATTTCCTACTCCAACCTGAAATATTTTCAATGCAATAGAATTCACTGATTGTACATAAGAATGAAACATGCGGTTTGAACATTTCTTTTGTTTCATAGTCATAATCCCTTAATCCAACGCCCAAAAATTCATTCAACTCATAAATCATTTTTTGAAGGTAATCAAAAATCGTATCCCCTTGACTTCTTATTCCATAAATATGATTGGAAATTAAAGAAAAGGTTGTTTCATACAAATTTATAGAATAAGATTATATAAATCCAATAACCCATGTCATGTACCTTGAGTTACAAAAAAATTGAACTGAATGGAATGAATCCATTTTCTTCCAACCCTAATCATACATTATAACGATCATTAGAAATGTAGAGGTGTCTGTTGAGTCAATAAGGTTTTCCTTATGACTTTTCCATTCCTTCATGTTTTAAAAATCACAAACACCTTATCTTTATGGAAAATCTCTTTTATAAGGAAAATCACTTTTATAAGGAAAATTTCTTTTATAAGGAAAATCGCTTTTATAAGGATAATAAATTTTATAAGGAAAATAGCTTTTAAAAGGAAAATTATCCTTATCATATTTTCATTATATATATCCATATATTTCTTAAGTATATGAATCAGATTCATTTATATATTCTCGGAATCGTTTAAAACATTGATATGAAGCATTCTATTTTACGCTTTGAATTCTAGATACGAACTCTAATAAAGTTCCACTCCGAATTCTGGATATGGACTCTAATAAAATTCCACTCCAAATTCTGGATAAAAACTCTCATTAAGTTCGACACCGAAATATAATGATGAATCCTGATTATGAATTCTCATTACGATTTCTGATAATGAATTCTCATTTTGAATTCACTTATTAAACAGAATCAGATCATCTTTGCTTTATACACTCCGAATTTATTTAGACTCTGAATATTATTTTTGGTTAGACTCCGAACATTCATTTTTCTTACACTTTTATAAATTTTCTACTCTTTGACAGTTTATTTACACTCCGAATATTCATTCCAAAATTTTTAACTAATTTTGAAACGATGTCGTACAATCTGTTACCCTTTTTTTGTTATAAAACGAAGTCGTGTATTCCATTACAAACTAACCGTTGGTTAAGTGACACGTGTACAAGTCCCTCAAATTATTATGGAAGATATGACCGTTGGAAAGGAGTTCGACCGAGCCTATAAATAGGATCTCATTTGAAATATCTCATGACAATGAAGTTGATCGATCTAGAGACCACACGCTGCTAAGGTGATTTCTAGAGAGAGAACACTTATCATGCTTTGTACATACTGAACCGCTCGTTCAGTTTTTTTCTTCGTACGACTCTGAATGTTGGTGATTAAATTCGAGGACTTCTGAGGATATGAAGATAGAGGTGCCGACTACCTTAATGTTCGAGGGCTTCCTTGCTGAGGAAGACAGAGGTTCCGACTACTTTGAAGTTGAGGGCTTGCGGGGATAGCAAGATAGAGATTCTGATCTTTGTATTGAGGGCTTACCCTGGTGTGGGTAAGATAGACTTTCTTGAACGTATAAATCAAGGGAACATTACCCAATGTTGTTGGATACCCTTCTCTTTGGGTTAAAAGACTTATATCTTGTTATTTGTAGTTTTACTAACTGTATGTTTCGGTTTCATATTGTATTGTAAGGAAAGTATAACTTTATTATACTTCCTTACTTGTACTCTGTTTCATTTAGATTCTATACTCTTTAAGGTAGAATCTCATATTTTAATCTTTAGTTAAGTTTCAATTCCCGGATCCATATTTTCGGTACCTACTTTCAGAATCTCTTTCTAGTTTTAAGCAAGTACATAGAACTTGAAGTTAATAACTTCATTCCTTATTCCAATTTTTCAATTGGTGTTAGAGGTGTTTTGAATTTATTTAGTTTAACATTTTTAAACTTAGAACTTTCTTTATCTAAGGAAAACATAGTTATTCGTAATCATCTTTAATGGTTCCAAAGGAAATTTTTTAAGTGTAAAATTCACCCCCCTCTTGTATATTGAGCATCTACATCATTATTTCGATCCTACAATTGGTATCAGAGGAGGTCTCTGAAATACTTATAACCACCTATAAGTTTTTCTTGTTCATTTTCCTTTATTCTTCATACTTTCTTAGAAAGTTCTTTGTCATTCCGAACTTTTTCATTCTGAACTTTGTCATTATGAATTATCATTCCGAACTTTTTGATTATGACCTTTTTCTACTAACAAGTTTGTGTGCCGAAGGTTATTTTACGTATGGCAGGAGTCAATGTTTGTTCCATTGATAATCTAAATCCTTCAAGACCACCAATCTTTTATGGTAATGACTATGAGTACTAGAGAGATCGAATGAATACTTTTTTTATCAACACTGGAGTTGAAAACTGTGTTATTCTTATTGGAGATTATAAAATTCCTGATAAGGAAGTTAGAACTTTCACTAACCAGGAAAAGAAAGAGTATCAACTCAATTATAAGGTACGCAATACCAGACATTGTTCAATGACTATAAATATATATAGAAAAATTTCTTCTTGTGAAACAGCAAATTGTATCTAGAATAAGTTAGAGGTTACACACTTTGGAACTTCTAAAATGATTGAGACTAGGAGATATATTCTTAGAGTTGAATACCATGGCTTCAATTTTCCATATGGTGAACCAATTTGTAACGTTCAACAATGATTTATGACTATAGTCAACAGTTTACAGTATATGGGAGAGAAAGGGTTAGATGATGCACCACTTGTGGATAAGATAATTGATATTATTCCCAATAAGTGGGAATCAAAGATAACTGCTATAGATGAGAACAGGAAGGTCACTCAAATTTCTCTTGATGAGTTATTTGTAACTCTTCTCCAACATGAAACCAGAATGAAGAGAGATGCTGACAACATCAAAAAGAAGAATGGGAATGGTACTGTTGCTTTTACAACAACATCAAATCATATGAAAGCTAAGACTCCCGAGAGAGTTACCAGATCCAAGCCTAAGAAGATTGTTATCCAATCAGATTCTAGTGAAAGTGAAATCTCAGAAAATGAGTTAGCAAATCTTTCTTGAAGGATGAACAAGATAGCCGGTCAGAGAAATTTCCAATCCATGTATAAGAAAAAGGAGAGGAATTAAAGGAAATATGGAGAAGTTAATTCTTACGAATTCAAGAGAGTTGGACATATTAGACCAAATTTCCCTATTCTCAAAAAGAAAGAAAGAAAGGAAAGACATTCAGACAGGAACAAAAATAAGTATTATAAAGCCAAAGATAAGAATGTTCTAAAAGCCAGTGATATATGGAGTGCCATTGGTGGTGAATCTTCAGATAAATCTTCGGATTATGAATCTTCAGGAAATAAGAATCTTGGTCTTATAGCCCGAATACCTATTGACAATCACCTCTTCATTGATAAAGTACGAAATGATGAATCATTGACCAATTTATCTTTAAATTCTGATGATAGTAAGTATTATAACTCTTCCGATAAATAATCCTCTTCTGATGAAGAACATACTTCACCTACCTAGGAAGAAATTTCTAGGTTTTCTGAACATCTTGAGATTGAGAACTCTAAACTCATTAAGAAACTTGATAAGGCAAACTATAGGAATTCTATTCTTATGAAAGAGATATCATATCTTTCTAAAGATCTTGATAGGAAAAATGTTGATTTTATAAATATTTCAAAAAATCTTCAGGAAGTAGGTTCTGATAAGAAAAAACTTTCTAAAGAGTTAGAAAAAGTAATTTCTAAGAAAAAAGTTTTCGAACCTAGCTCTAGTTTTAAATCTAATGATTTTGAAGATAAAAACGTGGTCATAAAACTCAAGTCTGAAATTTTTTCCTTAAAGAAGTGTTTATCAAACTTTACCCATGGAAAGGAAAATTTTGATAAAATGTTTTCCCAAATATGACCTTTAAGAAATAAATCCTGATTTGGTTATACCCATGCAAATCCAATTTCTATTAACAATTATTTTGTTCCTAAAATTACCCCATTTTGTACCAAGTGTCAATGCGGTGGTCACTGGGCAACGATTTTTTCCTTAAACAAAACCCAATCTCTAGGATTTCACAAAGCTAATTTCTCTAAGAAGATGTGGGCACCTAAAATCTTGTTATCTGGAAATCTAGGATCCAAACAAGTTTGGATTATGAAACTCTAATTATTTTCTTGATTACAGGAAAATAAAGAGAGTACCAACAGCAACACATGGTACATGGATAGTGGATGTTCTCGGCACATGACTGGTAACAAAATCTATTTTGAAAAGATTATCAAAATAAAAGGAGGAAAGGTAACTTTCGGAGATAATGATAATTGGAAAATTGTTGGTATTGGTAATATTGTTCTTCTAGGTAAAACATTGATTGCAAATGTTTTATTTGTTAAGGGTCTTAAGCAAAACCTCATTAGAATATGACATTTATGTAATGAAGGGTACCTTGTGAATATTAGGAATGATAAGTTCTTATTTAACAATTCCAAGGAAGAATGTATTATCTCAGCCAATAGACAAGAGAATGTATACACCTTAAATTTAGAAGACCTAAGGAGCCAAAATTTACCTTGGCTAAGTGAAATGGAATATCATTTCTGGTTATGGAATAGAAGACTAGGTTACTGTAACCATAGGAACTTATGCAAACTCTCTAAGAAGAAACTAGTTAAGGATCTACCAGAGCTTAGATTTTATTCTTTTAATGTTTGTGATCCTTGTCAATTTGGAAAGCAACATAAATTTAGTTTTAAATCCATCAGTGAAGTCTCAACAACTAATGCATTATAGTTAGTGTACATGGATCTTTTTGGTCCAACACAAACTGGAAGTATTGAAGGCAAATACTATGTGTTTTTTCTAGTTGATTATTACACTATATTTACTTGGGTTTATTTTCTATCAAAGAAGTCTGAAGATTTTTCTTATATCAAAAGTTTTAGAGCTCACATTAATAATTAGAAAAACCTTCCATTGAAAACTATTCATAGTTATCATGGAAGTGAATTTCAAAATTCTGATTTTTAATCTTTTTGTAGTAGAAAAGGTATTAATCACAATTTTTCAGCACCTAGAACTCCTCAACAGAATGGTGTAGTTGAAAGAAGAAATAGAATTCTTCAAGAGATAACTTGAACCATGTTGAGTGAATATTCTATAGCTAGACATTTTCGGGCTAAAGCTGTAAGTACTTTTTGTTATACTATAAATCGAGTTTTGATTAGAACTTTTCTTAATATAACTCCTTATGAGTTATGGAATGGTATAAAACCAAGACTTTCCTACTTCATGGTTTTTGGTGGCAAAGTATTCATTTTGAATACTAAAGATAATATACATAAATTCGCACCAGATTCTGATGAAGGAATTTTCTTAGGCTACTCCACAACTTCTAAGGCTTATAGAGTTTTCAATAAAAATACATGTACTGTGGAAGAAACAGTAGACGTAAAATTTGATGAGTCAGATCCTTTTGTTTTTAAATCATCCAAATCTTCATCCTCAGATGTGTTTTAAAAAACATATTGTCAAACATTGATATAAGATCCTTCTGATAAGGAAAATGTTCAAGAAGATACTTTTGAAACATTTATCCCAGAAGTTTTTCTACCCAATGTTGATGAACAGGCTTTTCAAAACCCAAATAAGGTGTTTCATAAGAATCATCCCAGTGATAGTATCATTTGTGCTATAAATCATCCTGTAGGAACTTGAATTTCGTTAAGAAATGAAATAGAACATCTAGCATTTCTTTCTCAATTAGAACCAAAAATCACAAATGAAGCTTTAGGTGATGATGAAAATGGAGTCATAGTATGAAATAAAGCTACACTTGTTGCTAAAGGCTATAATCATCAAGAGGGAATAGACTATGAAGAAACCTATGATCCAGTAGCTAGACATGAATCTATCCATAATCTACTTGACATTGAAGCATTATTTAATTTTAATCATTTTCAAATGGATGTGAAATGTGTTTTTCATAACGGTTATGTTCAAGAGGATGTTTTTGTTGAACAACCTCCTGGATTTGAAGATACAAAACATCTTGATCATGTTTTTAGACTTACCAAAGCTCTTTATAGTCTTAAACAAGCCCCACAAGCCTGGTATGATAGACTCACTTGATTTTTTCTTCAAAATAACTATGTTAAGGGAAATGCAGATCCAACCCTATTTATAAAGAAATATAAGAAAAATGTTTTTATTGTTCAAATTTATGTTGATGACATCATATTTGGTTCAACTCAGCAATCTTTAACCGACTCTTTTTCAAGTCTAATGAAATCTGAGTTTGAAATGAGTATGATCGGTGAGTTAACTTTTTTCCTTGGTTTTCAAATTTCCCAAAAACCATAAGGAACCTACATATCTCAACATAAGTATATTAATCATCTTCTCAAAAAGTATGGTTATGATAATACTAAAAGTATAAGTACTCCTATTAGTACATCAAACTCTATAGATCTTGATGAAGCTAGGAAACCAGTAGATCAAACATCTTTTAGTGGTATGATAGGAAGTTTATTTTACTTAACAGCTAGTCGACCAGACATAATGTTCTCAGTATGATTATGTGCAAGATATCAATCCAATCCTAAGGAATCTTACTTAAAGGAAGTAAAAAGAATTTTTCACTAACTTAAGGGAACCATGGATATAGGATTATTTTATACATCTGGAAATGATTTTGTTCTAAAAAGAATTTATGATGCTGACTTTGGTGGATGTAGAATGGATAGAAAAAGTACATCTAGAAACTGTCATTTCTTAGGAGATTCACTAGTTTCTTGGTCTTGCATGAAGAAACATTCTATAGCACTTTCCACTGCTGAAACTGAATATGTAGCAGCTGAAAGTTGTTGTGCTCAAGTGTTGTGGATGCAACACACACTCACACAATATGCCTTGAGATTTACTAAAACTCAAATTTTCTGTGATAACACAAGTTCCATTTCCCTATGTAATAACCATGAACATCACTCACGTGAAAATCACATAGATATTAGGAATCACTTTCTTTGAGATCACACACGAAAAGAAAATATTATTCTTTAGTTTATCGGAATGGAAGATCAACATGCTGATATTTTCACAAAATCATTGCCTTCTGAAAGATTTGAATACATCAAACAGAAGTTAGAAATGATAACCGTAAGGTAATCCTTCTTTATTAAATTTCTTTTGAAAAAAAATCTCCTTACAGTAATAAACTCCTTTTTATAGGGGGGTACATATGTTTGTTATTTTCTTTATTTTTTTAATGAGTTTATACAAAAATTTTTTCGTACTGAAATGTTCAGAATGAGGCTTTTGTACTGAGGCTTTCATAATGATATTTCTGTATTGAGATATTCATAATGACATTCTCGTACTGAAATTCTTGTAATGAAATTTTCATTCTGAAATTCTTATAATGAATTTTCATTTTTTTTATTATTCCTTTCGTACTGGGTTTTCCGTACTGAGTCTGTTTTTTGTAGTGAGTTTTGCGAACTATTTGTTTTCGTAGTAAATATTTTTCGTAGTTAATTTTTTTAAGAAGAATATAACCCATTACGGATAATCCTCCTAAGACAATCCGAAATGTACGATTTCCTTACTCAAGTTTTCGTAATCATACTTTACTAGCTAATGTTTTATTATATTTTTTTCGGGATCTAGTTTCCTTAAATCATTCTTTTAATAAAAACCTCAAATGATCGGATTCATGTTTTCTTGAGAATTGGTTTTCAACCATCAGATATGATCTTAGTATTTTACAACTGTTCAATCAATCAAGGAAGATAAACTGTCATATCTTTGCCTATATAAAGGAGACCCAAAATGGTCATCCCACATTAGTTTTTCAAGCTCCAGCATCCCGATGCTCTGCCTCTATTTTAAAGCCATTCTGATATTCAGCAATCTCTGTTCTAAACTTCCCAGAAGTCTTCAGATCTGAATCGCTGTGGATGTAGCCTCTCAAGACATGTCAACCTCTTAGCCGATTTCTCAGTGGTTAGTATATAGAGAAAGGTTGGTTTATCCTGATTTCTTTAACAATTATGATTCAATGATATCCAAGAACATAAAGCTTAACGGATGAGAAGATGTTGCTGTGTCTAAGCCAGGAAATCAAGATGAAGTATATTTGGAGTTGGTTTTAGAGTTCTATGAAACTGTTTCCTTCTTTAAGAAAGATGGTAGGGAGAAATTTTTTTTAAGTCTTATGGAAAGACTTATAAGCTTTATTATGCCAAGGCAGCCAGCTTGGTAGGGCTGACCTATGAAAGAAAATCGGAGTTCACCACTCATGTTTTCCCGGATTCAAAGGGAAGTTTCAATAAGGAATAGTCATTGGAGACTCTCAGACTGTCAGATGACAAGGCTCCGAAGATTGTTATTTTGTCTACGAATTTTCGGATTCTATATTTATGGGTACAAGTCTTTATCGTACCAAAAAATGGTAACAAAGATAGTTTTAATAATATCAATATTTTTATTCTATATTTTCTAATAAATCTAATGATGTTTAATCTGATGAGACACATTCTTATTACCATTGATAATGTTAAAAAAGGGAATATGAGAGCTCAGATCCAAATGTATCCAGCAATAATATCGAAGTTAATAGATCGGTGCCTTGAGTCATTCAAGGAGGCTTCTAAGTCTAAGCAAAGAGTTTGAAAAATTATGTCGGTGAGTGATGATACCCTTTAAAGGATGAATGTTGATTTCGACAAGAAGACTGGTGAGTTCTTTGATTTTCCAGTTCAAGAAGAAGCGGTTATGAAAGTCACTGAACCTAAATCTTCTAAGCCAGTGAAGAAGAGAAAGTTGAAAGAAGTTAAAGTTGAAGCAGAGAATCTTAAATCTATGAAAGTTCATTCCGCACCTCCAAAACAGAAAAAGTTGAAATATTACCATGAAGAGGTAGTTGCTATGTGGAGAGAAGTCAAAGAGAAGAGAGTGCAAAAGGAGCCTCAGTTTGGATTAGACCTGCGAATGCTAAGACCTTGAAGGAAAAGATAGAGGTTGAACTAGAAAAACAAGTGAAATAATAGAAGCTTAATGAGAAGATGTCTGGAGCTCAGGTGGTTTAGAATTTATTGATGTTTAATGAGATGGACTCCGAAAACAATCCAGTTCGGAGATCTTTCTCATTGGAATCTCTACCTGAGACTCCAGGAAGAAACTATGTCACTCTAGAGAAGGTAAAAGCTAAGCATGTTAAGGAAGTTGAGCAGTTTGAGCAAGCGGAAGAGAATGAAGCAGTTGATGTAGTGGTGAGACTGGAGATCTATTGAAGCACGTCAAAGATTATAAGGAGACACCTTCGGAACATTTGTCACTCCGAACTTCAGAAGCTGAGTACTCGAAGTTAGTCACTCTAGGGAAGGATAAGAAGAAAGGAGAACAAAGAGTAGATTTTCATGCAGAGAAAGATCATCTTCTACATGATATTGCTCAAATGGATAATATAGAGGATGATGCTCAAAAAGATATTGATGATGAAGACAATGTTGTTCAAGTGTCTGATAGTGAACAGAAAACCCCGGAACATGAATCCATTCCGAAAAAGGACATGGGAAAGCAACTTATTGTCGATACCCTAAGATCAGTGGCTGTAAAGAGAAGAGATGTTGGTGATTCTTCTAATAAGAAGGATGAGCAATTTGAAGAAGAAATTTCTCCAATCAAAGTTCCTGTATTCGGAGTCATCTTCATTGGGACATGACTTTGTTGTTCAGTCATTAAAGAAGTTGGCGGGTTCTATTACGACCTTCTCATGTATTGATTCAAGATGCCAGATGCTCCAACATACATTGAAGTAGAAAACAGACTATGTATCCATGGTTATGGATAAATGTGTAGAGATGGAGGCTTAGTTCAAAACTTTTTTTGTCGGCTATGAGTTCCGCAAAAGGTCTTGCAAGAAAATGACTAGTTGGTCGAGGAAAACTATAGAATAGATGAGGCTCTTGGATGAATTCCAATATAATGTTAAAGATGCATTTGAGACAGAAGACAGTAAGATAAATGATCTTAATTCTTCCTTTAATGAAATGTTGACAGCTAAGAAGAATTTCCAGATTCAAGAAGACAGAGTTCTGAATGGGAAGCTGAATTCTATTGCTCAAAGCTGGAGGAATGAAAGGGATTGTCGGATTGAGAATGAAGAGAAGCTATTAAAGCAATAAAAAGTTTTGAAAGCTCAGGAAGAAAAGATTGAAGCCCATTAAGAAAATATTGATGCTCAAAGTGTAAGAATAGTTGTGTTAGAGAAGAAAGCTAAAGAAGACCATAAATACTTGAAGAATATAAAGACTATTCTCAAGGTTCTGATGTCGATGGAATAAGATCCCAAATAGACAAATCTGATCTTTTGTTGTATCTTAGCTTCCTTGTAATTGATCTTTCAAACTTAATGAAATTCTTTCTTGCTCGTCGCTTTTGTTGTTATTACTAATTTTTCAAGTACTTTGTTATATTATCCATTCCCTCTAATCATTTTTTAAAATCACAAAGGGGGAGAAGGAAAAAGAACCCTAACAAAGGGGGAAAAGGAAAAAGAACCTTAAAAACGGTGAGAAAGAAAATGAACTCTAATAGAGTTTATCTAAGGGGGGGGGTTCATTAAAGAAGACATTCTTATTCTTAATGAAATACCATTCTGGAAATCTAGAATATGATACGTAGAGTATCAAAGCCTAAGTGGGAGTTATTCGTATTCATCAACATCCATAAGCAAAGGGAGATAATCCTTAATGTTTTTTTCCTTATTCATTCTTTTTCGTAAGGATGTTTGTGCTTTCCAAAAGGGGGAGATTTTTGAGTCAATATGGTTTTTCTTATGACTTTTCCATTCCATTTAGTTTTGAAAATCACAAACACATTATCTTTATGGAAAATCACTTTTATAAGGAAAATTTCTTTTATAAGGAAAATTGCTTTTATTAGGAAAATTGCTTTTATATAGAAAATCACTTTTATAAGGAAAATTATCTTTATCATATTTTCATTATCTATAACCATATATTTCTTATGTATAAGAATCGGATTCATTTCTATATTCTCAGAATAGTTTAATACCTTGATATGAAGCATTCTATTTTAGGCTCCAAATTCTGGATACAAACTCTAATAAAGTTCCACTCCGAATTCTGGATACGAACTCTAATAAAGTTCTACTCCGAATTCTGGATATGAACTCTCATGACGTTCTACACTGAAATCTAATGATGAATCCTGATTATGAATTCTCATTACGAATTCTGATGACGAATTCTAATTCTGAATTCACCTATTAAACAGAATCTGATCATCTTTGCTTTATACACTCTGAATTTATTTAGACTCTGAATATTATTTTTGGTTAGACTTTGAACATTCATTTTTCATAATCTTTTATAATTTTTCTACTCTTTGACATTTTATTTACACTCCGAACATTCACTCCAAACATTTTAACTAATCTCGAAACGATGTCATACTTTATGTTACACTTGTTTTGTAACAAAATGATGTTGTCTATTCTATTATAAACTAACCGTTGGTGAAGTTACATGTGTACAGGTCCCTCCAAATTTTATGGAATATATGACTGTTGGAAAGGAGGTCGATCGAGCCTATAAATAGGAGCTCATTTGAAAGAGCTCGTGACAATGAAGTTGATCGATCTAGAGACCACACGCTACTAAGGTGATTTCTAGAGAGAGAAATATTTTCCTGCTTTGTCCGTACTGAACCGCTCGTTCAGTTTTTTTGCTTCATGTGACTCCGAATGTTAGTGATTACATTCGAGGACTTTCGAGGATACAAAGACAGAGATGCCTACTACCTTAAAGTTAGAGGGATTCCTTTCTGAGGAAGATAGAGGTTCCAACTACCTTGAAGTTGAGGGCTTACGGGGATAGCAAGACAGAGATTCCGATCTTCGTATCGAGGTCTTACCGTGGTGTGGGTAAGACAGAATTTCTTGAAATTATAAATCAAGGGACCTTTATCCAAGGTTGTTGGATACCCTTCTCTTTGGGTTAAAAGACTTTTATCTTGTTATTTTTAGTTTTACTACCTGTTTGTTTCCGCTGCATATTGTATTGTAAGGAATGTATAACTTTCTTATACTTCCTTACATTTACTCTGTTTCATTTAGATTCTATATGCTTTAAGTTAGAATCTCATATTGTAATCTTTAGATAAGTTTCAATTTCTGGATCCATATTTCTGAAACCTACTTTCAGAATCTCTTTCTATTTTTAAGCACGTACATAAAAAAGATGTTTATAACTTCATTCCTTATTCCAATTTTTTCAATTGTTGTTAGAGGTGTTGTGAATTTGCTTAGTTTAAATTTTTTAAACTTATAACATTCCTTATCTAATGAAAACATAGTTATTCGTAAACAACTTTAATGGTTCTAAAGGAAATTTTTAAAGTGTACAATTCACCCCCCTCTTGTATATTGAGCATCTACATCATTATTTTGATCCTATAGTGTATCTCATTGAAATAATCGTATGAAAGAGAGTATGTTAGATGGGTTAGCATATCATTTTTTTATTTCATTCCACATACAATATCAATAATTAATAACTTTATGTGACATAAATATTATTTTCAACCTATTATTTTGTGTAATTTTATTCATTTTCATTACAACAATCATATTTCACTGTTTCGTAGAATGGCATTGATGGGTCCAATTCCCCAGTATCATTCCACCAGGAAGATTCCCAAAACAATAGAATTATGATAATGAATCGTTTCATTTCTAAACAAATTAATGTTGTTTGTGGATTCATTTACACTGTAATATGTGAAACATATGATATCTCTCAACTTATGTGTATGATAATTCAACTCAGGAATCATAACATCAATATGACATAATATATTCAATTTCAAAAACAACATGTCGATCAATGTGTTAGATCACTGATTCAAATTATTCTAGTGCATCAACTCCTTGATAAATGAAAATTTATTTTATGAAATAAATCTATAATAGAATTCAGTTTTTTATTCATCATGTATTTTATAAAACTTCAATGAATCCAGATCATCCCCAGAGCATGGATAGATCATAGTGGACTCAGCATTCCTGATGTTATGGACTTTAATTTCCTACCCACATAACACTTTAGAAATCATTTCAGGCATAAGATATGTCTTCCTAACATAAACACAATCTAAACTATTTATATAGGATGAAGACTAATATATTCTTCCAAATGACAAGTACATCTCTTAAATTTTGTCAAATATCCATTCATTAATAGGTCCACCCTTACAGTATATCATATTAATTGATATCTTTTTTCACTTTTTATACATGAAAATTTGAAATATATACTTAAAAATCCTCCTGTTAAATCAAAAAAACTAATTCCTTCAAAATATTATAGATATAATCTATTAGAAAGATCAATACAACTCTTATCCATATTCATATATAAAAAATAGGTAATAAAATTTATACTATAATTCATATTGAATGCATTTTTAGAATTTCATATCATAAACTATATTTAAAATAAAGACTGACCAATTTCATGTGGAATTCAATTCATAATCGTCCAAAAAAATCAATTCACAAATAACATGATCAATGCATTATATTTAGTTAATTATACATTGTATTCTTTAATGTATTCTTTTATACATGACTAAATATTTTGTAGAGAGGCACTTATAAAACATGATAAGATAATTGAAATTTAAGAGAAATAAAATTTTAGCAAATGAATATATAAAACAAAACTTAAATAATATATATTTTCTTATAAAATGAGTATTTTTTGTTAAACATGTCAATATATTAGAAAATAAAAATATCCAGATAAAGTAAATGTAAATATAAACTCAAAAATTTCATCTTTATCGTAGTATATAAATAAACACATTTTCATGAAATGAAATTTTATGAAATTTTATAACAATTACACAAAAGAATTTATAAAAACTCATATGTACTCTAATAGGGTTTTAACAAGGAATAACAAATAGAACCATAATATTGATTTTTTTTAAAATTATATTCAAAAAATATTAATATAATTTTCACAAGAAACCCACATAAATATCAAAAGAAACACATTTTTTTAAAACACTTACTAAATCATTTATCTTAACCATTATTCATTATCAAATGTTTTTAGGAATGTAGATACAATATGTATTCTTTACTAAACACATTCTATAATGACATATATCCCAAAAGAAACCACAATTTTTTAACAAGAAGAAAAATTGTATTTGTGATATTATATAACTAGGAAATACCAACATTATGAATGCACAATCTTCTATGTTCACACAACTACCCATCATTTATTTTTTCTATGGATACTTGAAATCTTTATAAGCACGCTTGATAGGATCCAATTTTTGAAATCTCAACTAAACATAAAATTTATTTTTACATAAGGTAAAACATTTTATTAAAACTTAATAACATTTAAAATAAAATAAAACATTGGTATTTAGGATAATCATTGAAAACATGATCATCATATTCATTATATCTTTTTATGGGACCGTTTTGTATTTTACATTTTTTCAATTACTAGTGATTAAATATAATATAATACAAAACTTAAATTAGTAATGAAATATGAAGATATATAAAAAATCTAGCATCCCCCTCTCACATTCGGGATTAAAATTGTTATAATAGTCATGTACCATAAGTGGGAATTTTTTTATTACATAGTCAAATAAAAAATAAAACTTAATTATAATTTATAGAAAAACATTATGTATCACCATACATTGTCCATTAATATTTATATCTGATTATCCTATGATGTAATGGTAAGATTTATATTTTCTATTTTTATAAATTTTACTTATCTTCATTGATGTTTAAAATTTTACATTAGATCTAAAAACCTAGATTCATCCAAAAACTAAATTCAAAATTCAAAATTATAATTTATTTTTTTATACTTTTTGTTAAAATTTACTTGAAACAATTATTCACATTAATTAATTTAATAAAGTAGTTCACATAATTCTATCCATTCCCTAAACATGGTTCATACCTTGATGTAGGATATTTATGTATTTAGTTATTATGATATGGGTATTTAACTAATAAATCATATCCCCTTTTTTCCTCTCCTTTGAATTCGGATTTTTTATTTTGATGATACAATATCATAAAATTTCCATGATTTGATATTCATAATTACTATGAATGACTTCATCAGAGAGAAGAATAAAATATCTATGACAATAACCATTATAAAAAAATTTAAATTCAAGAAAATAATAAAAACTACAATGACTAAATATTTCATCCCAAGAAGGATGGTAATAAAAATACCCAGAACCTACCACACAAATAATAAAAAAATATAAGTAATGTTCACAATTAAAATGATTTTAAGTATTAATATAGCAAAAATAGAATTCAAATCATGATATCATTATCAATAAATTTATTCCATTCAATAAGAAAATAATAAATAATTATATCTAAGAATTTATTTAATATTATTTATTATTATAAAAGGATAGAAAAATTAAAATCCAAATATTCATGAGAACTTATAAAGAGTCAAATATTATGTCCAGGTTGGATAATTGTTATCTAAAAGTAATATATTGGTTAATTTTTTTAAGAAATATTTATAATTAATTAAATAATAAGATGGTCTGTTGAGAGAGGCTTATGTGGTTCTTATGGTAATAGTGGTTGTGTCATCATCATGTAAAAGGAAAATTTTGAGTAATTAATCAATTAAAGAATTAAAAATATGTAACATAATAGAAAGGGGGTATCTAATTTCATGATTATCGTATTAGTGATGGTGGAATTTTAATTCATACATGTACAATTCATATATTTATATCAAGTAGATAGAAAATTCTTTGTAATATGACAAGTCAAGAGGAAACAATATGTGATTTGAATTCCCTGAATTGACCATCCTATTTTTTTACCACTGAATGGTATCTAGAGTTTATTATTTTACAGTGTAAAAAGTCAATTAATTATGTACTTTTAGTGATGATTGGTCTCAAAATTAAAACCCTAATACTTTGATCAGGGATTACATAATGGCATGAAAAATATGGAACATGTTTAATGTAGAGGATCCATGAGAAACTTGAGGGACGGGTTACGGTGAGGGTAGATAGACGATGAGCATCTCCATGTTTGGACACAACAATGGGAGAGGTTCTAAGAGGGGAATATGAGGGTGAGGGAGGTGGATGGGGAAGGAGATAGAGGCTGGGACATGTGTATGAATGGATAACACATGTTGAATGGGAGGAAAACGATGCAAAAAATAGAGACAGTTGTGGAGAGGGAGAGGATGTGATGTGAGATAGGGAGTCGAATCCAGATATAGAGGTGGGTTTGGTGAGGAAGTGGCCAAGAGGTTGGGGAGTTAAGGTTTTTTGAGTGGAATTTTCTTAATTGGGGGATATAATTATTATTTTTTAAATCCTTATGTTGAACAATGTTTTTCGCCCATTCTTGGGCTATAAAAATTAACTTTATAGTAGTGATCCTTCATATTAGGACTATGTCAGTGTGTTCTTAGATCCCCTAAACTTTATTCCATAAACTCATCAATGGTGTACGTGACATGTAGAGCAAGGAGGAAGGATAATTATATGTCAAAAAGTAGCTTGGATACCCCAGTAACACGATAAATGATCCAGATCTGACATAGACTGAAACAAAATTCTTCATCTCCATGGGTTTTTGACAAGAACATGTCATCATACAATATGAAATAGGGAACAAATTTTATTCAAACAGAATGGAAGAAAGAAATAAAATTTAGTATGAATACAAGAGTAAATCCACATGTAGAAGTGTAATAGAAGTGAAAAATATATAAAAAACCCAGAGTATGTATCAAAGTACTAGAAAATTAGATAAAATCTCTAGTACCACTAGACATAAGAATTCAATCCCGTAGATCAATAGATACAACAAATTCCATGTGGGACCTTACCCATGCTCGAATGTTGTAGAATATAATCTATAAACACTAGAATTCATTAGGTAGGGTGTGAGATAAAAGGCCCATAGGATTTCACCAAAGATTCAATAAAACAACCCAACATTTAATTAACTAAAGAGATGTTTTTTATTTTAAATATATTGATAGTACATATCATAATTATATTTAAAAAATGAATCTCTATAATTGATGTATGTAAAATATTTTATTCAAATATTTTAAATATACATTTTATAAAAAAATAGTTTATATAAATCCCTAAGGAATGAACAATATTTTACAATAATGACATATTTTTATTTAAAATCAAAATAAGTGAGAAACATGGTACTGTTTTGAAATGTGAAATAGTTCTAGAACATGGGACTACAAACACTCAATTAGTTGTTGCGGTAATATGAGTACACATGTTATCCTCGATACTGAGCAAGGAGATCACATACCCATCCCTTCAAGGATGTGACCAGATGCATTTATGTAATGTTAGTGTTGTAAATCATACAGTTATATCAAATTAGCTCACTAACTACCTAGTATTACATGTTCTCTAATATAAATTAAAAATTGATATTTTTTTTAATATTGATTAAAATAAAATTCATATCATTCTTCAACTCTAGTACGTCGGTTTTCTACTTAAAAACAAAAATAGATTTTCAATCACAAAAATTTATTTTATGTGATTAAAAAAATGGGTTTTAATCGAAATAGTTTAAGCAATTATTATCATATAAGATATTCAAATCAGTTAAAAATTCTATTTCACAATTCAATTTTCCCAAAAAGCTGACTCATAAATGTCCATGATAAAAAAGATGAGACCACTTGTATCTCATTAGTGACTCACTCTCTCAAATAACATGAGAATCTGATATGTGCTTCCGTAATAGAAAACCCAATGGTATCTTCACCCATGAAGTGCCTTGGATTCAGAACCAACTATCCTGATTGGATGTTTTGTTATAGAGAAAGTAGGTCCAACCTCAATATCACCCTTGCTCAGAACACTATATAGACCAGATAGATACTTTCATATATGAGAAACATAGAAAACATTATGTATCGACTTTAACTTTATTGGATGTTATAAATAGTAAAAAAATCCCCACTTTCTTTCAAAACTCAAAAGGTCCCACAGAATTAAGAGCATGCTTCCCCAGCCTCCCAAGCCATCGATGAACCTACCGAGGTGAAACATTCCAGAGCACCTAGTCTCTAACTAAATATTATAACAATAAGTGATTAGGATATACATAATAATTAAACCATTTTTGTACCATCACCATTGTAAAAAGAATACACTATATATGTTCTATCATCTCTTGAACCATGATTGGTCCAGTCAAATAACATTCACCAATCTCCGACCAATGCAACATAGATCTACAAGGCCAACCATACAACGCCTCAAAAAGAGCCATTATGAACGTGTAATGTCAAATATTGTTATAATAAAACTCAACCAACCCCAAATGGTCATCTCAATATAAAAAAACATTAAAATATTGGATCCAGGAATATCCTAAAGAATTTGAATAGATATTTCTAAATGGATGTACAACTAAGGATGCTATTCTGCACTCAAATTGACATGATATCCCAGTGCCTTTTGAAGGCTTTTCAAAAAATTAGAAGTGAACTGATGATCCCTATTCGTGAAAATATATTCTGAATATATATTCAACCAAATGAAATCATTCACATTGATTTTTTCTAACTCATCAAATTTTTCTTTATCCCGTTTGGGTATAAAATTATCTGATTTTGTTAGTCTATCAATTACAACACATATTGCATTCTTCCTTATCTGGGTACATGAAGACCCAAAATAAGTGTTTATAGATATTTCATACCACTTCTATGATGGAAATGGATGTGTCTAAAGAAAACATGAAGTTTTTTTAGGCTTGTATTTAACCTATTGAAATGTATAACAATGAGAGAGAAAAATTGGCAATCCCCCATCAGTTACATGGCCACCAAAATATGAACCACATGTCACAGAATACCATCGTGGTTCCTCGGAGAACAACATACATTGAATTATGGAAATTATCCATTATATATTTCAATACCACTGTCAAAAAAGTTGGTTCTTGTATCATAGAAATACCTCTTTGGATAAAGTCCTATCAATATTAATCTCCCCACTATAAAGAGCGCCTATATTTCCATATATTTGATCATCATTATATTTTTCTTGAAATATCATCTCGAGATGTGTGGACATCAACTGAACATTATCTATGGAATCCTCATCCACAGATTCCTACACTCAAATATACAAATTTGAAAATGGAGATATCAATTTCCACTATTTGGATGATTATTTCACTCTTTGGGTGGAATGATTCCCTCTCAACTAATATTTGATGACATTCTCTTTCCTCAGGGAATAGGTGATGTCAATGTCACATGATTTTAGGTATTCAATAAAATGATTGTGGTGAAGTTTTAAATCTTTTTTAGATGAGATATAAATCAATCTCCTGTGGTAAATAAAGATTGTAAACCTCTCTCTATAATGGTAATACATCCAACTCTTACGTGCATGCATGAAAAATAAAAGTTCAAGGTTAAGGGTATGATAATTATTCTGGGGTTTCCCAAGCTAGCAAGATCCATATGAAATAAAATGATCACCCTTCATAAGAATATAACCCATACTTGATACTAAGGCTTTACAGAAGGAAACATATCCCTACATGACCACTAGATGAGTCGACACCTATGAAAGAGTCAAAATTAATTTTATCCTAACCAAATAATTCTAAATAATTTCATCCCAATAAATCAGTATACCATTCAGAGTTCGATCATACATCAAAAAATCTAACATTGAGAAGTCCTTTATGATCCAGAGATAATACCCAGCTAAACACAATAATATTCAAATCTCAAAAACATTATATGGTTGTTCCCATGTCATAACATCGTTCACCAATTCAGGATCTAATAAATTACCATATGAAGACACCATGTGTACCAATAAATTCACATCTCAATACAAGAAATCGCATTACGAATTATTGGAACAATGTCGGTGGGTTCTCAAAAATTCCAAAACTACTTTCAGATGATGCACATGATCCTTTTAGAAATTAGATTAAATGAGAATTTAATCTAAAAAAATTAACCAAAATAGTACCAAGATACTCTTGTAAAATCACTTTCATTAAATATATAAAAATAGCATGAGAATTGGTTGAACCAAAATGCTTGACAAGGTAGTCATAATGGTTATATCTGCTCCAAAAGTGGTTTTCTGAATGTAAAATTTTTTTATTGTCATTTTATGGTATCTAGATCAATGATAAATATTTGATAACCAATTTTTCCCTTTCAAATGATCAAACAAATCATCCAGACATTCCAATAAATACCTTTTCCATAACATTAATAGACTAAGTTTTTGGTAATCAATTCAGCGGCGAAGTGAACCATTAGCTTTATTAGCAATGTGAACTGGCACCACCCAATGTGAACCACTATGGAATATAAATCATTTCTCAATAAATTCATATATTCTAGTCTTCAATTAATTCATTTCAGCTTGTTCAATTACACAATAAGGAATACTTACTAGTTAAGTTCCGTGTACCAAAATGAAAGAAAAATCTACCTCTAGAAAAATGGAAAAACAAAGTAGTTATAAGGGATCACGATCGGAAACATGACGACACCTAGTGTGAGAACAATTCCAGAAGATTCTATCTATAGATAAAAATATAAGATGGAAATTACTTTAAATTAATCTAGATAAGAGGGTTTCGATATACTCAACCTTGCGTCCCATTTTCCTTGAAATATATGACATGCCCCATCGAGTTTTATAAAGGAGACCTGTCAGATATAAGAATCAATAAATGTTTTATTAAGAATTATCTAATCCAACTTGAATATGATGTCAAGAGTTTTTTTGTCGAGAACCTGAAAACTAAAATAATGTTTTATTTCGAATAAAGTGAAAAAAAGAAGTAATATAGATACCCTTACCTCTTCGCATTCCAACGGAGTAGTAAAATCCATCACACAAGATAGTATTGTCATATAAAAAATTAGGATATTAAAAATACGAGTTGAAATAAATGGTTTATATTCACTAGTTTCAAATAAATGAGTCACTAACGGAGAAGTTATAGTGATCATACCTCTTGCGATCATCACACCCGTAGATTCTTCTTCATGAGACTCTTCAACTATGGGAAGATGCATCATAGAGATCCATATGGATGGAACCCATATTTCCCTAAAGCTGCTAAGTATACCTGAATTGTTTGAAGGTGATGATGATACCAAGTCACTGTTTGGAGGGTAATAAACCATGAATAACCTATTTAAGAGACTTGAGCATCCATAAGAGCCACATATCTTGGGCTCCATAGAAAAATCCGGCTTATAATTTCATTGCATTCCACCCTTGTAGAAAATCAATGGGCATATTCCATGAACAAAGAGTGGTCTAGAAAGACCATTCTATCGGAAACCACTACGAGAATCGTCACAATATCTCCTTCCACTGAATGGCCTGATGAATTAATTTAGAGAAAAATGAACCCCCGTAAGCCAAGACATTCAGGTAATTTCATTTTGACCATCAGTGCTCTATCTAGCACATTAGTATAAGAGGGAATATTTAGCAAGAAATCTTGATAATGAATACATGATCTAATTCTAAAATCTAGATGTTTTTTTTTCATATTTATATTTTAAATAATCATAAGTGAAAAACTACACTAGAAGAAAAAATGGTTTTCATACTCAGTCACAGTATTATCAGATTTTTCATGTTTAAAAACATAATAGCATTTTCCATCATCGTTGACTCTAGATTAAACTGGATAGTGACCATAATTTTGAAACCCTTATACTCTATAACCTCATGTTCTTTCATCATTACCATTTTATCCCACCATATCATGCTTGGTCTATCTAGCAAGAAGGTGTAAAATATCACCTTGATTTTTCTAGGTGTATCCAAGAACCAAAACAAATATTCCATCCTCCAAAAATATTCATCATACTACTAAGGATCATTTAAAAATTTGAACACAGTTGGATTATGGTAAAGTATCTCTTGAGAATGATTATAGAGAGAATTCCTTTGAGGTTCCATAGTTAGAGCCTAAATGGGAACTAAAGGTTGTGACTTTCATACATATTATACAATATGAAAAATTAAATCAACCAGACTTATGTCCACTAAATTATTTTATCACAGTGGTTCAGTAGAATATTCTTATGTGATCTGAGTCGTATTTCTTCTCATATGTATGATGCTACAAAAAAATCAGAATAAAAAAATCTATCATATTAACTCTCTAATAGAACAACACCAGAAATTAATCCATAATGATAGAAAAAAATATTTGGATTACAATCTATCAAAATCAACATAAGGGAATATTTAAGAACTAATCCTTAAAGAGACTTTCCGAAATCACCCCTAGTGAGATATGATTCGTTACTGTGAGGGATGGCCATGCATTCAATCCCATCTACCTCCTATGCGTCGATGTAATTACAAAACTACAAACTAAAATCAAGGGAAGATGCAAAAACTGCACAACTATTACAACTTTTTCTTGAACCATCTCAACTACCATGTCATCCTAAAAAATAATATAGATCTGACATAGCACAAAGGGTATTCCTGAACCTCATTGGGCTAATGACATTGACATAGAATCATGAAATTTGAAAATGGGACCAAATTATTTGCCAACAAAATTGAAGGAAAGAAAATGTCTCAATAAGTATACCGGAAGAACTCTATAGGCAGAAGTGTACCATATGTCAAATAGACATAAAAAAGCCAAATTATATCTCAATATCCCATTAAATAGGAAAAAAGACTATGTCCTAGTTGACACAAATCTTCAAGTCTGTGGTTCAACAACTACTACCCCCTCCAAGTGGCATATTAGCTTTTCCCAAACCTGGAAGAAGATAATATTAAAACAACAAAATGAATATGTAGGGTGTGAGGTAAAAGTCATATACGATTTCACAATGGATTCCATAAATTATTCTAATATGTAATTAATAAAAGAGTGCTTTTAATTTAAAATAAATAGGAATGTAATTTGTAAATAATATTTTAACAACTCATGCCTTAAAATTAAAGAATAGAAAATACTTTAAAAAATGGCTTAAATAAATATTTTATATAAAATATAGTTTACATAAATTCACAAGGCATTTAAAAAATCTTACAAAAATTGAATATGTTCATTTCAAACATGGTAATTTTCCAAAATGTATGATTGGTAAAAAATATGGGACTCCATACACTCAAATAGATTTCAAGGGAATATGTGTACAAATGTCCTCCCCGATAATGACTAAGGAGGACATGTAAGCATCCCGTTGGGGATGTAACCAACTTAATTTAGGTATTGTTAGTGTTTTAAATTGTATTGTTCTGTTTGAATAACTCACTAACTAAATATAATTTCATGAGATCTAATATAAATCAACTATTTACATTTTATTTTAATATTGGTTAAAATACAATTCATCCCACTCTCAATTTCAAATATTCAAATTTTCCATTAAAAATATTTTGTAATAAAAACAAATGCCTCTTCCCTGATAAAACAAATAAGTTTCAATAAAATCATTTTAATCCATTTTTTTCATTTAGTAAATGGAAATACTTTTGAAATTCAATTTCATTATTAAATTTCTCAAAATAAATTCAATAATTAAATTTCAATAAATTCCATCCATTTTAACAATTGACATACATCATTTTAAATTTCACATACTTCATTCAATTTTATATTCGCACCATATATTAAATTTAATTTTTTCATTTCCCCAATTCGGTACCAATAAAATATGAAACCCACAATTCAATGGAATTGGAGTTTTAATATCTAAAAAGAATGAAACTATATGAAATTTAATTTCTATCAGAACAATATAATTTAATTCGAGGAATGTATGGTAAATAAAAATTGTCCATCGTAATCAAACCATCAACATTGAGATATATAGATCTCAAAATACTAATCCCTAGAGAGAAACTCCAATGAGGAACACCAGAAAAGAAGATTCTAGAATTTTACATAGAATCATGATATAAAACAAAATTTATTAGAACATCCAAAAACACAAAAAGATCAATAAAACCCAAGGTATAAAAAAAGAGAATGTGGGAGAAATAAAATGAGAAAAGGAAACCTACAAGAAGAAGATTGAATTTTGTTCTCAAAGATAATTTTATCTAATGAAATGGTGTAAAGGAAACAAAATATCATATTGGGAGCTCCTAAGGAAGAAGAAAAATTAATGGGGTCAAAAAGGCCTGACATGAATCTATAAAGGGATTTCAAGAATTTAAAAATTAATTGGAATATCCAGCACACATGGTTAGCTGGGAAGGGCCACACAGTTATACCAAAACATGTTTCCTACCCATGCACCCCTTTTAGATGGTTTGTAAGGTTTTTCTAGTTGGGTTCCTGACTTGTTAATGCATGCACCAACTGGGAAATATAGACTGCATCATTTTTCCATTATTTTCTCTAGAAGGTCTTGCGTTTTGGGATAAACATTCACCAACCATTCACATCCTATAAAATTTAAAAATTTCAAAATATTTCACCCAAAAATATACCAAATGAATCCCAACAAATATATGGTATGAAGATGGGGTTAGGAGTACCTGAAAACAACAATTAGATGTAACAATATAGATGGGTCCTGACTTGAACTAGGGTAAAGGACATATTCATAGGGAAAATCATTTTCCATTCCCCCACAACGTTCATCATCAATAAGAATATGTTATGAATGAACATCATCCACCGTTGCCACCACCGCCAGATCCATAACTCCAATATCTCTTACCGACCCCCCATAGTTCCACCATATCCTCGTCCCCTAGAGGACATAAATGGTAGATGTGCATACATCTTAAAATATTTAATACTGTTGAGAAATATTCCATTATCACACACCAAAGGTGGTCACTAATGGATATTAGTGGCTGCTAGTGGGAAGCATTTTCAATCATAGTTTTCTTGATGATAAATACCATTAGCAAACACAAATGTTGTCACTATGGACCTCCCTCGACAACCACAATTGCATTCATATGGCATACCATTAAAGACTGATGTGATAGTCGCTAATGCATTATGAATTTTTTTGATGTAAAGACCTCTAAAGGTGTTCGCTAAAACCCTTGTAATTTTAAAACTATAAAAAACCACAAAAGGTAGATTCTAACATGGGGGATTTTTTTTAAAAAAATCTATAGTTTGAAAACCCTAGGTTTCCTAATAAAAAAAACAACCTACAAAAATAAAAACTAGAAAATATAAAGGTGGAATGATGAAAAAACCAAAATTTTAAATCCTTTTAAATACCTTCCAATCTTCTTTCCCAATAATCCTAGTAATAAGATACAAAAATAAAATTAAGCAATGTAATATAAAGTTTAATATTAATTATATTTATTTAGTTGATATATATTGATTTATAATAATAAAAAAATATTAATATAGTGTTACCTACAAAATTAATCATCGATATAAATATATGGAAATGATTATCTGAAATATCTATTGACAGCATTTATCAGTTAAACACTGACTATTAAAACCAAAAAACATAGTTTACCATGTATCAATTGATCCAGACATCATATGGATGTGTGATTGATTCCAATATATGACATTTGATTTGAGGTATATTCTCTAAGATTTTCATGTCAAACATAGTTCATTTTATTATTTTTAATTTCTCATGGGATTAATTTCAATTTAGTAACTCCAGATAACATGAGACATCATTTTTCACCATACTGGGCAACAGAATCATCCAATGAATGTGTCGTTCATTATTATATATGAAAAAATAGATCATTGATCATTCTACTGTAATTTTATGTATATTAATGTATGTTTTATTACTGTTGACATATTTTACATGATTTTTCACTTGTCTCCAAATATGAGAGACAATCATCACTTTTGATCATACTGAGAAATTCATGTATGTGATTCACGATATGATGCTTTCTACAAATTTGAAATGTATTTAATATTATTTTCTAATATTTTATTTTAATTGGAACTTGTTTGGACATTTTTTCCCTAATACACATGATTTACTCATTATTAGAAAATGGTAATATATGTTAAAATGAATCATTGATTATGATAACAATTTTCTATTATCACATATGAATTTATGGTCATTTCACATTGATTTTGGGGTAGTGGATTATGTTGATATAGCCAATTTATAATCTACTAGAACCCATCATTTTCTTAGTGAATCCATATAGAAAATGAGAAAGTAGATTGGGAGTTTTATTTAGACAGGGGAAAAATAGTGGAAGAAATCATTCTTTTTTCACATTAGTATTCTAGATTCTTATAACATATATAGTTTCTTTATTTATAAATTATATATGAGTGAGATTATGATTCATTTCATTCGTTATGTATTGTACTTATAAAACCATACATAAAGTAGAAGATCACATGGATAGTTTTCAATGAGAATGAGTATTGTTATTGTGGTTTTTCTTGTGAATAACAAAGAAATTATGCATACTATATTACAAGAACTTCATATAAACATAATTATTCAAAAAAAATGTGCAGTGTTGTTATTATTTTGGTTTTAATTTATGCGATACATGATTATTAAAGGAACCCATTTCCTTATTGTAACTCGAAGAATGAATAAAATTCAGGTTTAGTGTTCGAATACTCTAAGAAGAGGATAAATAATACGATTCAAATATATATATGGTTGCATGGAATATTTAATATGGTTGTATAGTTGTGCATAAGTGAAGAAACATGGGAAATGATTTTTTTGATTTATTAGTTTAGTAAAGTGAGGTTTTTGGGAATGTAAAAAGGATACTGAATAGATATAGTTATGTGGTGGGAAAAAACACATCATATTTAGTATTCATGATGTTTTTGTGTTAGGTTGAACTATACATTGAGTAGTACACGTTGGGGATTTTTTTGATTTATATGGATTTTTGAAATAAAGAATTATATATTCAATGTGTCTGAATTATGTAAGAATTTTCTTGATGAAATTTATGATTGGATGATAATTTTCCCTAGGAACATCAAGGTTTGTGAATTAATGTGATACTGTATAAGTATGATATTCATATTTTTGAGTGCACTCAATAGTGATAGTGCCATGTTTTTCTACTTCAGTTAGTATGACTAATATGATAAAAAAATTAATAATATAAAATAACTAGAATCTATAGGGTTGTGTGTGAACCAAATTGTGCATTAAGCTATGCAGAGTAGATAATAAAATCCATATTCCACAATTTCTCAATGTTGAGACCCCGAGTGTTACAACTTATTTTAAGGATAATTGCATAAATTATTATATTAAGAGACTGATTTGGAGTGTGTCCAGTATATATTCTACTATAAGGTAAAATTTTCTAGAGATCATATATTTAATTAATAACATTATTATTATTGGGCCTCTAAATGATATTATAGAATGTTTATTGATAACAAAATCGCATGAGTGACTTCAAGGTGTTATGTTTGTAGAAGATAGAGAGTTGATCCATATAGAATAGATAATCCTATTCATTTTAGAATATTAACTAAAATAAATTTACTAATTCAATGGTTCATGGATAACATTAATTTTATACTTCTAATCGATGAAAGGAAATATTATTTCAAAAAAATAAGAATCATAAAACTGCAACTCAATGTAATGGGAGTTAATAAAGAATAATGAAATTTCATCATTTATTTCAAGCCAAACATTGGATTTTACAGGACTAATATTATGGAAATGATCACATTGGAAAAAATTCAGCTGAATGATTGATGGAATTAGCTGATGAGGAGAACCACTCTATGATATTGATAGTGGTAAATGGGTTTAAATGATAATAAGGTTTTTATTTAGTATATAATATATTATTGACATTTAATAATTAAATTATACAAATAGTGTTAATAACATAGGAATTGGAATTTGAGTACAAGGAAAATATGGATGTAAATATAGATTTCCTTTATGAAGATATAGAATAAGTAATATTCATAATGAAAAAAATTTGTTTGAAGAATGAAAATAACTATAAAATATTTTTATAAATTAAGAAAAATTTATATGAAATGAATAATGTGATAATATAATTGAATTTAATATTTTTTCTGTTATAAGAAATATTTTGAAGGTAAAACAGAGACCATTTCAACCTCTAAAAGATGTGTTATGTTGGAAAATTTAATAGTCATATTTTATATATGTACAATTTTTTGTATGTTTCATTGGTCTCATATTTATAAAGTCATTATAACTAATCCTTATGGTCTAGAAACCTATAAAAAATAATTATTCTTATACTATTTATTGCTCGAAGAAAAAACATCTTTATAGAACCATTATCATTGAAAAACACGTCCTTTTCTACTATAATCTACTATGAGTTCTGAAATGGTTAAAATATGTCATGAATCCTTCTCTTGATATTATTTTAGGGTTCAAAGAATCATGTAAGATATCAAACATCTAACTTTTTGTATGCTTAATATGTGACACACTGCACGAATTTAAAGCTAAAAATTCTCATAATGTTTACTTTCAGTTGTTTTCTCATTAGTATAATGGTTTTAAAATTGGTTTTGACTCCCTACTTGGTCAAAATTAATTTTAATGAAAAAGTAATTTTGATTTTTGATTTTACTAAACAATTAATAATAAAATGATATAGTCGATTTGAATGAAAAAACAGTAAGATAAAACAGAATTCACCACTTGAATCTAATGCGTCATTCAGAGCCATGGCTGCTACCTCTGTCCAATGTGGTAGTGGCCAAAAAAATAATAATTATAAAATAATAAGAATAAATGTTAATATAGATATATATAAGTAAATTTAATATAAATTTTCATCATAGGATCCCCTTCACCATCACGCTTGATCATATATTCATGTAGTGTGCTAAAATCAGCTAACAACTATGTGTTTACATTATTAGAAGCACATATCCATGCCACAAAATATGTCACATGTTGTTTCATATAAGAAAGAACAAGAGGCATCACATTATAACATGAAACTATATAATGAGGAATTCGTGTTCCATAAGTCAAACTATATACATGTCCATCATGACCATTAATATGATAGAATATCACATCCCTTTGCATCGAAATTTGTAACTGGTCAACCGGCGGTTATTCTAACACATCCTAAAATATATCCTATGTAATATATCAATCTAAATATATATTTATATACATATTTAAATGTGTATTGATAATTAGTATGATAACTTATAATAATATTATCATCCTCCAGATCATTTCGATCAGGAGTAGTCAACCCAATTACAGTTTAACAATATGTATTTCAACACATGACCATATACAACATAAATGATGAATTTCAATGAACGATTTTAATTAATATATTATACACATGGACAACCAATTCCACTATTTTATATTTCACATTTTCCATCAACCGCTTTAATGTGAATCCGAAATCAATTAACATCTAAATTTTTTATCAATGAGCCATTATAGATGATCCCTTATCTAGTTGTCTGAGTTCTTCGTTTTGTGTAGGGTCCCCTAACTCCCATAGATTATGTACCTATAAATTTCACATAATTCAATAAAAATTTAAACATAAATAATAGTACTAATATTAATCTTAATGAAAATATTTTTTTAAATCTAAAATCCTTGAACCAATCATGAAATGATGCATAATAGGACTTTTGATTGTTTAATCAAAGACTTGAGACATATATTATTTGATCTTATTAATTTTTTTCCTAAAATAATAAATCTATGGTTAAATGATCGACAATATATTTGAAAATATGACATGTAAATGTTAAATAATAAATTTGAAAAATAATGTTAATGCATCAATGGTTAAATTAATAGAGTATTGAAGAAGATATATTTATGAGATTGAACCAACTCGATATATTCCATATAAAATATAGTTCCTTCTCAGACTAGACCACCATGAATATGAGAGGGTTTAACTAATTTTGTTTCAAAATCAATAATATATTCTTCCCAGAAATTATTACACACATCCCGCAAATAAATATTGGATATTGATGCCTTCGGATGAGTTGTGTTAACATTGAATTGTTTCAATGTATCCAGTATTCACTCAATATGATACATCCACCAACATTAAACTAGATCCATACTTATTAAATCATTTATTAGGTGCACTATCATGTGGACTACAACAACAAAAAATGAGGGTAAAAATAGTTTCTCCACCTAAATAAGAATAAGTAAAATTTTGCCTTTTAAAATTTTTTGATAACAATTCTGTTGATTTGTTATATAAATATGTCTAAAACATTACTAAACTTAATCAATTATCGAATATCATTTGGTTTAAAACGATAAATAACTACTATTAGAATCCACTATTGAAGAAGTATTGGATTGTAATGTTTTTGACCCATTATCATCACATTCACACACATTGAAATATTATAAGTTTAATAATCAGGCACCTAGAGCATCTTCAAAATGGAATAAAATGTTTATTTCTATTTTATTATCATCGTATACTATATAGTTGAAATTGATGTCTTATTTCTCTCAGACAATTATAAATGAATGTTTTTCCTTAAACTCATGCCTTCTAAATCATGTTGTACATTGCATGGCCCTTTTATTTTCCAATGACACCTAATATGGTCCACAATATATTTTAAATAAACAATTTTTTTTTTCAATGTACATGAAATGAAGATAATTCCTTAGAATGTTAGTTTTCTAGTAATTTAGATTAAAAATAATAATTTTCTTCTTCCAATTGTGACTGCATTTCATATCTCTACTATAAATATTAGGTAATGGATTAGGAACCAAATCTTAAAGTTAATATACTATGTGGATTTTTTCTTCCTCAATCATTGATAATATTTCAACTAATGTCAGGATCATTGTTACTGGGTACAAATCTCTAGAAGAATTAAATGCCACTATCTACATTCTAAATCTATGATGAGGAGGTAAATGGTTTGTGGTCCATGTATGTCCACTTTTTTTAATGAATAATCCAGGTATAATTATAAATTCTTATGAATCTTGGAAAAGAAACATCCACTTTCATACTCCAACCTAACAAATTTTCATGAGCTGTGAAGAGATTTATTGTTCACAATAATGCATCCCACAGTTTAAACACTTCATTCATTTTATAGTCATATGTTATGACTCCACCACCCCAAAATTTATTTAACCCATTAATCAATGGTTGATATTAAACAACAATCATATCCCCCAGACTTCTTGGTCCATCAATAACAGTGGAAAGTAATATGAATTTTTGTTTCATACAAATCCACAAAGGAAGATTATATAGAACCATCATCATGGTAGATGTGCTATGAGTTACTCAATATATAGAAATGAAAGGATTGAACCCATATTCTTCCAAACTGAATCAGACATTATAAAAATACTTAGTAAAGATGTGCATATATGATCAAAATACTTCAATACAAGAGAGTTGAATGGGTGGGTTAGCATATCACATTGTTTATTTCCATCCCCATTTCATGTCTCTAATTTGGAATCATTAGATGAAAAAAATAATATTTTCAACTTCCGCATCAGTGGAATGTAATGTAATTTATTTACAAAAATAGATTTCCCTACTTTGTAGATTGAATTTTATGATTCAGATTTCCCCCATTTTCTTTACAACAGGATGATTCACAACCCATACACTTATCCAAATGAACAGTTTTCTTTTCAAACAACATATTAGTTGAAAATGAATCTATGTTCTAATTTGTGAATCCTAAGGTCCCTTTTAGATTATGATCATGTTAATGCAACTCGTGAATCATAGAATCAGTGGGAGGAACTTTTTTTAATAACACCAATAGATATTGGAATTTTTTTCCAACATCTAATTCTAATAATTCAAGTGAAAAAACACCATGATAAATGAAAAAGTAATATATTATGAACATACAAAATATTATTCATCTTCTTTATCATAATGTATTTCATAACTCCTCAATGAATCATGATCGTCACCGAGTAGAAAATTGATCTCACTGATGTCAACATTTCATATGCTAATTCTTTTAAGAGCCAGCCCACATACAATTACAGTAGTCATTTCAAGCATATTATCAATCATCCATGCATCAATATCCTTTATAACTATTTATGTATGTTGTAAACAAATATATTCTTCTCCTAGATGAGTTAAACTTTTATAAATTTTTATGAACCCATTCATGGATAGGTGAATCCCTCAAGATATCTTCTATGAATTGATATCATTTTAAAAAATTCTTACATGGACAACTAGTATGTTAACGTTTAAATCCTTCATTGAAATAAATAAAAAATATAATTCCTTAAAAATATTTTATAGCTGTTTTATTTTTAACATCAATAATAATTTAATCCATATTTAAATCAATACAAATAGTTGAATAATTTCACAAGACTTAATATTACATGCATTTTTATAATTTTATATCACAAAATAGAATTAATGTAATGACGAACCAATTTTATGTGAACATTACTTCGAAATCATCTAAATTAAATAAATAACTCTAAAATGAAATGATCATTGCAGTATATTTAATTAATTATATATTTCATTTTTAAATGATTTATTTTTTACATGAATATATATTTTATATAGAGGCGCTTATAAAAAATATTCTGATAAGAAAAATATTTTTAAGGGAAATAAAATATTTATCATACAAATATATAAAATAAATCACAAATAAGATATACATTTGTTATGAAATTAATATTTTTTTGTTAAATTTTTTAATATATATGGAAACCAGAACATCCAATTAATGAAAATGCATATATAAACACGAAGTTCAGTATAAATTTTAATAGATGAATATATAAATTTTCAAGAAATAAATTTTCATGAAATTTAAAAACTCATACAAAAAATTATTTATAAAAATTAATATGCATTATACATAGTTTTAAACAAGTACTACAAATTGGATCAAAAATATAAACTATCAAGAAATGTTTTAAAAGTTATACCAAATCATCTACCACAACGATTAAGAAGTATCAACAGTTTTTAGTCACATAAAAACATTACTTCTCATTACAAAACACATACAAATAAGACCTCTATCTCAATAGAAACACCAATAATTAAACATGAATACAACCTGTGCTTCTAAATGTATAAAACTCGGAAATTCCAACATGATTGGTGCATAATTTTCTCAGTCCAAAGAATTGGACATATATATGTTTTCAATGGATAATTAAAAGTTTTATAATGGTTATATGGAAGATACTATTTATTAAACCAAAAAATCACTAAAAAAATTATTTTACTTTAGGGTAATGTAATTTATTCATTCGAAATATAAATTAATACGTTAGAAAACATTGGCATGTAGAAAAGTAGTTGTAAACTATATTATCAAAATCTTAGAATATTTTGAGGGTACGATTTTTTATTCCACAATATTTAGGATACTAGTGGGACCACATACAATAGTACCACAATTAAAAGTGTAATGAAATATGAAGCAGACTTGAAGAAACTGAAACACACACCATTCTTTCAAGATGGATCTTATCATTATGGTCATTTTCCGTTAAATAGAATTGAATTTTATGAATAATACAATGTAAAATAAAGAATAATCCATCATTATATATTATAGTACAATATTATTTATATTCATACATAGTCCATTATGATTTCTAAGTCATTTTATTGCCACATGTTTGGAAGAACTAATTTTCCAATTTTTAAAATGTTTTTTCTCTACATAAAATGATACAATTTAATCATCACAGTGAAAATATACCCTCAACAAATAACATAATTAAATATTCACCTTTCTAATAGATTTTTTTCTATAATTTGATCCATATTATTTGAGATTATTATTAACATTAATTAATTTATGAAAACATTACACAAAATGATATGCTTTAACAGAACATGGTTCTTACCCAGATGCAGGTTATTAGAGTGTTTATATATTATGGATACAGGTATTGGAAATTTCTATACTATCTCATGTTTTTCTCTAGTTTTAATTTTTAACATTTATGTGGAAGATATATTAATTAAAAAAAATTAGGATTTCATGCCTGTTATTCTTATAAAATATATCATCAAAGAGAATCATAAAATATCCCTGAATTTAACCATTATAAAAACATTTTAATTAGATAAAATAATATATATCACATTGAATAAAATTTGTTATCCAATGAAATATGGTCTAAATAGACCTCGAATCTACCACCCATATAATAAAAAACATTTTAAAAAATGTAATTTAGCCTGATTTTAACAATAAATGCATCAAAAGATGAATTTAAATAATGAATTCTTTATAAATAATACATTCCTCTCCAAAAAACACTTAATAAATATTTAAAACTAAAAATATATGTAATATAATCTTCTTTAAATAATATAAGGAAATTAAATTGTAAAAATTAATGAGAACTAATAGGGATTCTATTATCATGTCAGATTTAGATATTTGTGATTCTAAAGTAACTTTTTACATAATTTAATTTTTTTTAGGAAATATTGATAAGGAATTAAATCATAACATCGTTTTTTGAGAGCATGCTATGTTTTTATATCATAAAGGTGGTTCTTTCTTCTGCTTCTGAAAAATATAATGTCAAGTAAGACACTATGTGAAGGCATGACAATATGTAACCTAAAGACAAGTCAAAAGCCAATTTTGTGATTATAAAATAAGTTATTTTTTCATTGTAGTTCCTACATGTGTAATTAATATTTATGTATAATATTTATAAAAAATTATAGTTATTAAAAAATGTTTAGACTAAATAATAGGTTACCTGAAGCCCTGATTGGCCCACCATGTGTTGGTACCACTGAATGGTTACCACAGATTAGAAATTATCATGTATAAAGTTAGTGCTTTATAAAATATGAGTTAAGTATGTTCCCAAAATCACAAACATAAAACCAAAATTAGGGACTACCTAATAGAGATACAAAACTATAATAAACTATTTTTAGAGGTTCTAGGTGTGATGTGAGAGAGGGGTGGCAGTGAGGGCAGATTGGTGGCACACGACTTTGGGTGTGGCCGTAGAGATGAGTGAGGCTTCGGGATATGTAGTTTGGCATGAGGGAGGCCAAGGTATGTAGAGATATATGAGAAGATTAGTGAAGAGAGATATATGATGGGTGGTGGAAGATGAATCAAGAGATAAAAGTAGAGGTGGGTGTGGTGATGGAGAGGCGGGGTGGCAGGAGTGGGTGTTGGAGCCAGATGCAAAGGTGGGTACGATGAGGGATATGATGATAAGTGACAAAGGTATGGTTTTATGAGAGGTATGTGCCTGATGTGGGGGGGGGGGGGGGGTTCTTGGGTTTTAATGCCTTCCAACTACAAATAGTGATTTCCAATTCTAGGGGGAAAAGAAACCACAATTGATATTTGTTTAATGGGTGTGTGTGGGCAATCCTAAAGCTAGTGAGGTTGGTTGTGAGTTTTGAAAAGAAACTATTAGCCTTGATGAACTTTGTTTTATCAATTCTAATAAAAGTGATAGACATCAAATGGATTTAAAAAAATCCTTAATTTTTTTGTGCTAATAAAATGGTTTTTGTTTGATAATAAAAGATATATTTTTATTAATAATAATAATTTCAATTATTATTTCACTATTGTATATAATATTGTAATTGTTATATTATTACAAAAAATAATAATTTTCCCCATTTTCATTCCAAATCCATTAATATTTATCCAATAATGTATTTAAAAACACTCTCAGCCTGCAATTGGTTATCAATTGATATTATATAAGGATTAATAAATTTAATAAGTATATAATTTAATAAAAATTTTATTTATTATTAAATAGATAATTTTTATTTATATAATAGATTAGTGATATCAATATTAATACATTTTTACAATAAAAATTATCCAATGTTGTGGTAGATGTTTTGTCAATGGAATAAAATTAATTTGAATTAATATAATATTATGAAATATTCAATCATATATAACATATACAATGTGATATACAGTTTAGATGTTTAATACATATTTACATTCTCTCCTAGTGTGATACCTCTCTCCTTGGATTTCATAGGGTTTCTATATCCTAGGATTTCATACGGTGAATTGAACACTAGTAGAACCTTATTCTATGAGGTGCATTTCTAGTGATACCTTCACATTTATGTATAGAATCTTTATTACCCTCAACTTTATCAAGCCTCTCTTATCAGTAGGATGCAGTTGTCCCTTCACTGGAAGCTATGTCAATCAGGTTCCCTTCTCATCAACATCTAACTAGTATTGTTTCTTTGTGTCCTCCTCATTACTCATTTGAAATCCCTCTTCAACAGCATCAGATCATGTATAGTTATTTCCTTCTGCATGAAATTATTATATACATAACATGTTGTCTACATTTTTTATTGGAATCAGCTCCCAAGGATTCCATTATGTAGTTAGGTACCCCAACCCATATCATGGTAGGACTACAGTTTCTTCGGTTGTGTCGGTGCAGTGTTCTCAATGTTGATATTTACTCTTGTGAAATAATGCTAGTCAGTAACGTTCCACTTTTTGCGGGGTTTCATTGTGTGATGCTTTATATTGTTCAATGTCTTTATGATGGAGAATGATATGTTGGATAAGTGAAAAAATTTCTCACAAACTGAAAAAGAAAAGGATGCAATTATCATCACAAATAATGATAATTATTTTATGATGAGGCATATGTATATATTTATTGTTGGAAAATGCATCAATGAAATGAAATTCTACTTGGGTTCTTTATATATTTTGTTAAAATTGGTATGGAGCCTTAATGATGAATAGGAAGTAAGGGATGTTAAACCTAGGCACATTATTTTCAAATTCTTCAACAAGAAGGATAAACAAAAACTCCTTCATAAGAGGCCTTGGAGATATGATACCCATCATTTATTGATGAAATAGATATAGTGTGGAGAATATATTCTAATCATTTATTTATCCAAATCCCATTTCAGGATGTGAGTAATGGGTATTACATTTAGTGCTATATAGAACAAAGAGATTCAATATTTCATACAATCATATAAGAATGGTCATGCGATGGTGATCATTCATACCCAATACATTGGGACAAACTATGTGAATTAATTTGATGATATTGTTTTTAAAACATATTATGTGTGGAATAATAATAACATTGGAAAACTCAATATCATTGATATACTTTGAAAACAAAAAAATAGGTCTTCTTCTTCTTCTTCTGAGGATGACTCTAGAAATATGAAAACAATTGTGGTGTTAACGTAGAAAACCATGAACAAAATTTGGTGATGCAGTATGAGATTTTTCTATTCTCCAAAAACCTATTATCATCATTCATTCTGAAATTTGAAAAACCATGAGATAGATAGTTACATACTAAGGCATTATATGTTCATGCAACACAAGATCATAGCACAGTCATTCTATAGGGGTTTTATGAGTTTCAAGAAAACATGTGAAAGCTAGAGCATATAAAGGGTGTAGAGATGTTATCTATAACCCACCATTCGGCTGAAGCTATCATTTTTAGGGCCCCTAATGTGGCCCTAATGACATATACGACTAATTTTTTATGTCTCGTTCCTCCACCATTAAGTATTTTAAAAACACCTCATCCAGCCCTAACAATGCCTTTTCAGGTTCACCAGGAGACATCCGTAATCCACGGTGGAGCATCCCCTTGTATACCCTTCATTGAAATGATGCCCCTAAAATTACATCATTAGTTTCACCTAATATAACACCATTGTGGAAGAGAAATATGAGGGGATATAATGGAATGGTTTGGGTATAACTAAATGTCGCTGTTCCAAAAGAATCATATATGAACCAAGGGAATATAAAAGGTACCCGAGAAGGTAAGAAGATGGTGAGTATAGCTCTTTTCCAGAATTCTTAGTGGAAGAGGCTGAAAAGGAGTATCCCTTCTTATTATAAGGATCATTATAACATGGAACTATCTGGGGATTGGAAACCCATAATCAGTTTGTATGCTTCAATTCCATTTCTCTAACAGTAACCATGAAATGGTTTTTCATATCTGAAATCATATTTGAAAATAAGGACATCACAGGAATTGAAAAAAATTGTTTCCTTCTTGGGAACTATCAAATCCCCCTCCATGGTCATTGTTTTGTTTTGGGTATCCTATGGAATGATAGTATTGATGTAAGAATCATTTCTTACTAATAAAATATTGAGGAAGCATCTATCCACCAACACCACTTCCCACCATGGATTTTCATGGGTAATTATTATTGGATCATTCAAAATGACAAGTGGAAATAGAAGAGACTACTTTTTCTGTTTGAGATAAATAATTTTAGATCCCATACTGATATGTGTGGAATTAGATGAGAATTTTTTCTAAAAAGAAAAAAGTTTTGGTACTAGATGATCTGCTGCCTCCATAGCAGAGTTTTAGAATGTGGTCCTTAGGGAGAATTGTTCTAATCTCACTTATGTAGGTAACCACTTAACATGGTACAACGGATACATGGAGAAAAAATTCATTGTTTATTTTTTGTAAGATTCCTCGGATCAACTGTATGGTTCATCCAATTTAGGTCTATCAATATTTCTAACATGGTGTTTTCTTTGTCAACCCATTGTCATATCTTCAATGATATTACTTATGGATCCAGCAATCCAATGTACATGAATAATTTCATATATGAATGTTTCTGGTCTAAATATAGTGAATGCGAAGATATTTTATATTCATGATATAATTTGGGGAATTCAGTTACTGGTAGAATCTTTCATCTGGTGGCATCTGCTATGAAATCTTATAGAATCAATAAATTTCACTAACTCGATAAGAACTATAATTAAATTTAACAAAATAAAATTTGATTCATGCTCAATGTCTCTTTGATTCCATTTTTTCTTGATTTTTTATCCTTGAAGATGATATTAATACTGTCATCCACATTAAGTAGAGACTCTATGGAATGTGTGTATGGGAAACCCACATTAAAAATGGGGATGAAAACAACCATTACATACACCATATGGCCTTCACCATGCACCACAAAAAAAATTTATTATATCATATATCATGATTGAAAAACTAATTCATGGTTTGAAGGTATACATGATGTAATTAATCTATTTTTTATATAATATCTACACTACAAGGGATTCCTTCATTTCGGTAGAAGTTTAGTCTTGAAATAATCCTTTTAATTTTGATAAAATTAATTTGTAACTCCCAATGGATTTTTCTAATGATGAGATCTATGGGGAACTGAAGAAAATAAATTCTATGAAAGAACATTGTTTTGATGGTTTCAATAACCTCTTTCCCAAAAGATATTGGAATATTATTGGCCCTTGCATCTCAGATGTTATGAAGGATATTTTTCTTGATAGAATTAGTTATTTATCTATCAATGAGACTATTATAATTCAAATACCAAAGATCTGGAAACCCTAATTGGAATCATATTTTTGGATAATTAGCCTATGAAATTCATCCTACATGTTTTGGACAATGATTAGTCAATGCCATATAATGGGTATACCTTCTATTATTTATAAAAATAAATGTGCCTTAATTTCTAAAAGCCTCATCATTAATATTCATATTCTGGCCCATGAGGTATTTCACTCTTTAAAAAACATGATCATTGGTGAAAAGGATAATTATGGCAGGGAAACATGATATAAATAAAGGAATATGATTGGGGGAATATAATATTATTTTGTTTTTCATGATTAAAACTGGATTCATCTATTAATAGATGGAGATGATCATAAATCGTGTTTCATATATTCCATTCAAGATCAATGATAATGTTTGCCTTACCCCAGGATTCACCCCAATCTCGGGCCTTCACCAGGGATTCTCCCTTTCCCCTTTACATTTCATTTTAGTGACTAATGTTATTTCCAATCTCATTTATTTTTTGGTTTCCTCTTATTATATACTTTAGGAAATGCTGTGATTGAATATTAAGCCTATTTCTAATCTATTTTTTCGATGATAATCTTCTATTCTGAAGAGGCATATGTGAATAATAAGACATCATTTTTATCTTTATCGTTATTTATAATTGGGATTTGTTACATTCAGTTAATATGTAAAAATATGAAATTTCATTCATTGTAGTTGATTCACTAAGGATGATTTTAGAGATTTTTCATGCTTTAAGAACTCAAATAATTTATAAAAACAATAAATACCTCGATCTACCCATAAATAGTTTTCTTAAAAATAGATTATTTTGAATAAAATTCGATATAATTATAAAAAATACAAATTATGACTCGAAAAAGAATCTATAATGAAATAAAAGAAATTATTATCAAGGAGGAAAGTAAATCTTTTCCAAATAATATTATGCCCTTTTGATGCTTCTTGGAGTGGTTATTAACAAAATTCATTCATGAATTTCTATCTTCTTATTGGGGTAAAATAATAGAAGTATCAAAATTCATTGGTTAGCATGGAAAAATCATTTCTCCCCTAAAGTTGGTTAGGGTATGGGTTTTTGAGATATCATCTTTTTAAAAAATTCCATTTTTTCCAATCATGGATGAAATCTTATAGTAAACACTTATCCCCTCTATGTGTAGATTCTCCATGAAAATTTTACCCCCACTCATACATCTTGTTTCTTCCTTATTCTCATTCCAAAAATTCAGTTGGATGAGTATTGAGGGGGGTGCGGGGAACAACCTATGTTCTAATGGAATTAGATAGAGGAATGTGGTTTCATGTTAGTTAACATCTAGAAAGATCCGTGTTTAGTGGTTAAAGATGGTTTTCTACAACTTCACAAATGATCCTGGTAACTGAGAGTTCCATATTTCACTATATTATTAATGATTTCAAAAACATATAGTGCATGGAAGTTATTGATTCTTGGTTCAATTAAAGGGATTAAAGGATTATACTTAGTATCTTTGATGTTATGGATATGGGACATGATTTTCTATTTTGGAATCATGATATTTATGGATCCCATTCTTTGAAATCCAGATATAGGCTTGCACATGATTCTCTTGTCGTAGAGGGGTTTGGAATCTATGAAATTGTATTGAAACTGAATTTTACCATAGAAATGTGTTACATCTGGTGTCATGTATTCATTACTGTTATCCCCACCATCGATTTACATTCCTACCATTATGTTCATGATAATTATATATTCCCTTTGTTTTTTAATGATATGGAATATCCCATGCATGGTATCATTAACTTTCAGTGTGAAAAGCCCATTTCAGTTACATGGGGATCCTCTATAGAGCATACATTGGATACATCTCTAGATCTACCAACACTTCTCTTGATGCGTTCATCTACGTTTCTGGTATAGATTGGTCACCTAGTGGATTGATTCGTGGGAAACTGATGTTCACCTGAAAGGATTACGTATCCCTTTACTAGTTTATAATTGATGGATACCCCTATGGATATATCCTTAATATAAATTTAAACAAGTAAATTTCTAGGTATAGTAGTTCAGGGGATGACTAGATGGTTTGTGGCTGTTTTTATTGGATTTATGTAGCAAAATAAGAGTCGCATTATGCTAATGGAAACCCCATATTGTTGAACCCCATGGTATCCTTGTAGGTTTTATCTAAACCCAAGAAAATGGATACAATGCTATCATGGTTGAATCTAATTGCCTCCCCATCCTTAACTCAATAAAAAATGATTATAAACTCCAATTTTTTGTATTCATTAACAGGAAAATCTAGTCTATCATCCACTAATTCATGATTTGTTTTTCCTCTTTATCAAAAGAGAGGGTAACAAGGAAACCCATCATTTAAAAATATGGAGTCTTCCTATTGTGGACCAATATTTATTTAAATATTTTATTAATGGATATAGGTCGTTGTGACTTTTGATCATCATGATTAATATATCTTCCTATTGTTGTTCAAATTTTTTTTTATATTGTTGAATATTTAAGATGTTACAAAAATGAATTGATTATAATTTTTTTATATTTTTTAATTTTTTAATTTGGGATTTATTTTATTATTTTTCTATCATAACTCAATAATTAAATATAAAAAATCCAAATTATATATTTTATTTTTTGAAAGATTATTTAACATAAATTACAGACTAAAAATCAAGAAATTACATTTCTTATTTAACAATATTTTCATTTCATTTTTGTAGAAACATTCCATCATTTAAAATAAACAAATAATTAGAACCAAGAAATGAATATTTATACATATATATATATCGCAGTGTTTTTTGTTCTATTTTTCTTGGGATTTGATGAAAATAGTGTCGTTTTAGAGGTCATTGGAGGCACGATGGTGTTAATAAATTCACATTTATAATCCCCTACAAATCATTTTCCTTAATATAAAATTAATTATATTGTACTGATTAATATATTTATTCATGTTCATAAAAATTGTATTTACCAAATTTAATTTTTTTAATATATATATATATGAAAATAGTTTATAGTATTATATAAATGACTATATATATAATGTATTTTATATAATTTTATTTTAAATTGTCATCAAAATAATAAATATATTACAAATGAAATATAATTTTTGGGGAAAATATATATATTTAATAAAAATAATAGCTAAAATTTAGAATATATATATTAATAAATAAAATATGGAAATATAATTGAAGAAATAAAATAATTATCAGTATATTAATATATTTAATACGTGTGTGGAATTGAACCATTTGGTATAGAGAACTTTTTGAATGGTGTACATGTGGTGTTTCTCTCTAATATTCTCACTTGTAATCCTCTTAAGTTAAAATATTCCATGAAAAAAATTCTTTGACCTATAATCAAGATTATATGGAATTTGAACCCCTTTTAAAAATCATTATAAAAAATCACAATTAAAATAGACATGCATGTGCGAATTCCATTATATAGATTTTGAAAGATATATTTTATACTTTTTATATATAATGCTTATCTATCTATATTTATGTTATGAATTATTTATGTCTATGAATTAAATCATTCATATTTTAGTATTCATACTGAAATTAGATTTTATTTTTCTTCCTTTTCAATTATTTAGATATATGTAATTTTATTATTTTTATTATGGTTATATAATTAATAACACATGGGCCTATTCATTCTGTTTCCACCTATTTATTTGGAGGATTATTTGGTGTCCTTCTCATATTTTTGGCCTGCATGGTTCACCTGCCACCATTGAAATCTGGGTATTCCATTATGGTTCACTGCTGGAAATTGTTCAATATATCTACACATTCGATTGTGTCCATCCAATCATATTAGGTGACTTTTATCTGGTGTTTTCTTAATATTTTAGGTTGGCTTCCTGGTGGTATCACCTTAGTTAAACAGTTACCAGGTTATGGATTTTTAGGGTAATTCAACACATCTATGGACTTTTAAATTCACGGAAAATTGAGAAAATATATTCTCTATAACCTCTAGGATTTGGTTTTGTTGCTCTGAGTATCATGTTATTCTGTTTCTCAAGGTATTCTTCCATAATGGAATATTCAATCCTTTCCATCTCGACCTCCCTTTGCATCTTTATCTCACAGTTCCTGGAAGAACAAGTTGGAATCCTTCCCTAGTGAAGAAGTTGGATAATCATTTCGATATGAAGACTATAAATATAAACCAAGTGGGATCATCTTTCGGTGAGTTCAATCAAACAATCAACTTTAATTTTCAATTATAATAAAGGGATCATAATGGTTGGACCATTGAGTATGGTTCTGTATGCATTTTTTTCATCCCATTTCTAATATTTCTTGTTTTCAAATTCTTGAATCATTTTTCATCTCACTATTTGTCATTTTTTATTTCATAATATGTTATGTTTTTAGAATTTTTAATACATGTGTGTTGGAGTTGTTCATTCCATGCACGTTGGACCCCATGGAAATAAATCATGAAAATATCTATATTAATTTCATTGTTTTTTAATTCTATTAAATTTGGTTTTTCTAGTTTGTAATATCTGTATTCTATTGGAAATAAATCAGTCCATCTTCCATGGGTTTATTTTTTTTTTGTTCCATTACTCCCAACACATTTAATATATTGTATCAAGTCTTAGTTTATTTGTTTTTGTATTGAATTTTTATTTCTAGTTTCTACTTTATAGTTATGAAAATTTAGTTCATTTTCACACAATTATCTCAGCCTAAACATTACACTAGTTTATTAATTATAATACATACCTCCATTATCCTATTTTTATTTATGTACATTTTATATCCATAAATAAATCCAAGGGATTGATTTATTTTTTTGGGACGTACACTTAGTGTTTTCCACATTAACTAAATATCTACATTGTTGATAAACATGTCCATGATGAGAGATGAATTTTATAAATACTAATGTTATTATGACATTAAAATGTGGTGAATTAAGATTCTATCCATTATTTTATAGTGGTTTCTAATATATACTATTTATGAGGATAAGAAACTAATTATTACTGTAAAGGATATGGGTCATACCACTACTAAATTGATAGATGTCCCCCAAAATGTGATAGTAAAATAATAGAGATCTTTATAACATTTTTTTTATGTGATAACGTTCTGAGTGAGGTGCCCTTGGAGTCCATTTATTTTGTTATTTGAATTAATCTAGATAAATTTAACATGACTACTTCACTAGCTAAAATATTTATAAAAACATCACATGTTCACTTTTAAAATGAAAAATGATAGATCCATTAAATCCCATATTGATGAGTTTCAAAAATAAATGTCATATCATGCCAACATTAATGTAATGGTAAAAAAAAGATAAAAACAATAATCATTTTAATTTATCTTAACTCAATTATAATTTTTTAGTCAAAACCATGATGTATGGCCTGGACTCACTAACCCTTGAAGAGGTTATGTTATCCCTTTTTTCAAAAGAACAACCCTCCAAAATAAGAATTAATGGTGAGGAAGAGAGCATGTTAACTAGATGGAAACCCTATACGAAAGGTAAAAAGAAAAAAAATTCAAGGACAAAGACAAGGAAAAAAATGAAACCTAAACCTAAAAAATTATATAGGGAAGGAAAATTATCTTTATTCTGTTGGGGAAAACTATGGAATAATAATCCCAAATTTTGGAAACTAAAACATGATTTATAATCCAAAAATCCCAATCAACAATCCCTTCATGTTGACTCAGGCTATAAAGTTTTTGAATCGTTAAATTTCCACATCCACACACTCAATCAAGAGTGGGTCATTAAATTACATTATTCCATTCACATGTGCCCTTATATAGAGTCATTTCTAGAGTTGTTTGAAAAGGTGTAAGAACATATCCAGTCTGTAAATAATAAGAAGTGTAAGGATAAGGGAAGTGGTTATGTTATTAAAGAACAATATGATAATTACATCATAACTTTACATGTTGTAATGTTGGTTCTATACATTCATATATATTTAATATCATTTGGGGTCCTAGATATTAATTAATATACCTATATATCTAAAAAAGGTTGTCTTAGGATATCTAGAGGCTCTTTTACCAAAGGGATGTATGTCCTAAATGGAAATACCCATTCAGGGAAGTTTAGTACGGTCTAAAATACTAATAATGAGAGTAATATTTTATGGAACAATATATTATGAATTTTTATCTGTAAGGGATTAGAAGTAATGGACAAATAAGTTATATTGAGTGACATGAAACCTACTCATATCTCATTCTATGAAGATTGTGGGATGGGTAAATCCCAGAGGGTTCATCTTAATAGGTCCTCTTATAATGTCAAATTCCCCTTGAATGCAATCATTGAGATATGTGGGTGACAAATACAACCACCTCTCATAGTACATATTTCTACCTTCTGACCTATATCAATGAATTCTATAGAAATTATTGTATTTTGATTTTCAAAAATAAATCTGATGTTTACCAAACCTATAAAAAATTTGTTAAAAAATTGAAAATAAAAATCAAACCCATGATAAATGATAATGGGTTGGAATAACTCGCCACTAATTTCATTTATTTTTCATAGTATGAAGATATTATTAAGAAAAATATTTTTAGGGAACCCCTTAAAAAATGGCCATGTGGAGAGGATGAAAAAATCTATATTAGTGAGAATCTGTAGAATGATTACATGCTCAGGTCTCCCTAAATATTTCTAGGTAGAGGCAGTTATCACTGTTCATTACCTTATTAATAGGTTTCCCTCATCTACATATCAATTAAAAATACCTGAATAATTTTGGAATATTAGAACTCCTCCCTAAACATAAATGAAATTCTTTGGCTACAGAGCTTATGCATGCATTAAAATTTATTAGTTGGAACAAAGATCACTTAAATGCATACTTTTTGGTTATACATTGGGAGTTAAGGGATATAAACTCTATGTTGAAAAATAATGTTATAGAAATGCATTATAAGTAGGGATGTAGTATTCCATGAATATTCTTTTAAAAAATCCAATGATGACATATATAGTAGTTAGGATCCATATATTGAAAATTCTAATGAAGATGATCATCAAGCTCACTTTGAGGTTGATTTTCAACCCACTCCACCTACTCTTAATCCCATTTATGTAGCTGATTTTGAGTATATTTTTTTGTTAAGATTATAAATATAAACCATCTCCACCTAATATGTATCATCAATAGAACCAATATAGAGAATGGTGAGTCCCATGACCTTTACATTAGTTCAACTGGTATGATATGTATTAATATTCATTTCATGTGGCCCAAGATCCTACAGATTATGACTTCCAAACCTATATGCTGGTTTTGATTGATAATGAGTCAAAACGTCATATATTTTTCATGAATAAAGATAAGTAGTCTCTATAAAAAGACCACACATGGTCTGTTGTCAATAAACTATCAAATTCTAGGGTAATTGCACCAAAATAAATTTAAAAGAGAAAAAAAAGACAACAATGAGGGAAATAAATTTAATTATAAATAATTGTTATTTCATAAGGGATTCATTAAAAGATAAGTTATTAAATAATCTATAATTTTTAACCTTTTTGTTATGTACACTTCTATTAGGCTCTTACTTTTCTTTTATTCATATGTATATCTACACATAAAACAATTTTATGTAAAAATTTTCTTCAAACATGGAGTTTTAAATGAAGACATATATATGAGACAACCAGATGGTTATTCTGTGGAATTAAAATCAAATCATGTATGCCTATTAAATAAATAATTGTATATATTAAAGAAATAACATATCAAATGGTAAAAAGATTCATTACTTTATGTAAGATATCTAATTTAATATGATCCAATATGAATCATGTGTCTATCATAAATCAAATCATTGTTGTTTGATTTTATAAATTCATTATATTGGTGAAAATATTATCTTATATAAAAACATGTGGTCGATCAATATTGTTAAATCCCAACTAATGGGAACATTTGAACTGAAATAAATAGTTGAAGCTATGTATATTTTAAGTGTTGAAATAATTAGAAATAGACCTAATAAATTTCATTACAAATCTCATAGTGCATAAATTTTAAAGAATATAAATAGATACAAGTTTAAATATCTCAAACATGTATGTGCACCTTTTGGAAAACACATTGAATTTTCTTTGACACAATCATCCACAATTTAAGCTGGTGTTCAATTTATATCGAAAATTTATTATAATAATAAGGTTGGTGGAATTATGTACAGAATGATTTTTACCAGCCATAAATTTTATTTTGAAATCTGAGGCTTAATAAGATTTATGGACACACATGGGAAGACACAATAGCCTTAAATTAAGTATATTAATCTATATCTCTCATGTAGCATAAAATTTCTTTTTTGTAATGAAAAAATTATTGATCCTTCTAAAATTATGTCTCTATAGATATTTTCTAAATATTCAGGTAATAATGATAGTATAAAATATTTGAATTGATATGTGTTCATGGATAGTGGTGGTCATATCTCTTTGAACTGGAACATGTAGTCCATGGTTTCCCTTTCGACCATGGAATTTGAGCACATTACATGTACTGAGGTAGCAATGGAATTATTATGACTTAATGTATTTTCATCCAAACTTTTGATTTTAATGCAGGTGTAAATGTATATTCTGATGTAATCCCAAACATCATTTATCCAACAATTTATATTGTCCTGTTAATCAAAACCACATAGAAATTACACAAAATTTTATTAATGATATTTTAGAACAATGAACTGTGTGTGTCATAAAGATACGCACTAATAAAAACCCAACAAATAGATTGATTAAATTCATTGTATTATCTACAATAATATTTTTCATAGATTGGATGAACTTGGTTCCAATTAAAGAACCATTTTTTCAATAACATCACTAATTTCATTTGAAAATGGTGGAGATTTTTGAACTGTGGCATTCAATTATTAGTGTTCATATTGAAATTATGCTTTACTATTCTTACATTTCAACAAATTAGATACATTTAAATTAATTATTTTCATTATAATTATATGTCTAATCCATGCTAAAAATATTGATTCTATTTGGACCTATTTATTGGGTAAAAGATTCATTGGATATCTCATTTTATTGGTATTCTTGGTGCAATTACCACTATTGAAATATGGGTATTCTTTCATAGATAACTATTATTCATTTATCTATGTATACATACATTTGATCATTTCCAATCTTTCATATTGGTCATTATCTTGTCAAAATGGCCGCATATTTTGAGTTATCTTCGTTGAAGTATCCCCGTGGATGAAAATTTTGCAGGTTAAGGCTTTTCTAGGGAATGTTTCACCCTTGAGGTGGATTCAATTCATGATAGATTGAGAAAATATTTTCTTTACCACTATAATGATTTGGTTTTCATTCTCTAACTCTATGGTTATTCTATTTATAGCAGTCATCATCCTCAATAGAGGATATGTTTCTTGGAATTCTGACCTCCCTACACACTGTTGGTGTGTAGTTACTGGTGGAGATCATCAGCATCCTTCCCTAGTGAATAATTATGGTCATCGTTCATATTAGAAGACCCTAAATCCTAACCTGGTGTGATTGGAATTCATAAAATTTTACCATTTTTTATTTTCACTAACACTTGTATAATTATTTAAATTTGATTACACCACCATTACAAATATTCAAGAGTCATCAATGATCAACTATATATAATAGTCCTGAAACTGCACTCATCTATTTGGTGTAAAAAATCCTTAAATTAAAGGATTTAATATCAATAAAAGATACCCAATATTAATCCTTGAAATCATATAACATCAACATGAAATATTAGACCATATTCATACACAAGGAAATTATAGGATTATATTTTTAGTGAACCAGGATAAGACCTTAGATAACAATATTGATTCCTGGAAAACATGTACAGAAAGAACTGCATTATCATCCACCATGTTCTTGACATTTCATATCCTCCTTAGGAATAATGTTGAAAAAAAAATTCACTATAAAATGATTAAATAAAATATAATAAGGGTGAGCTCAAACATTTAGTAAGGGAAAACATAATCATTAACCAATGAATCACACAGGTGAGCATAAGATGAGCATAATGTAATGATTAAATAATCAAGGTGAATGATAAAAACAAAAGGGAAATCATATACATCAAATTATGGATCATAAAACATGATAAATGGAATAAATTAGTAAAAATGAAAGATGCATAGGAATATATAATCGTGAGGCATGTGATGTAAATATTGATACAAAAAATAATTAAATAATCATATAAAGATATGATAAAATGTGTTTGTAACATGGAATATCATTTTCATAACATTTCTACAAATGCAATACCATACCTAGTAAATTCCTATAATCACCTACTAGAATCATACCTAGTTCACACTGTCACATTAACTAATGTATTGAAGATCTTTTTAAGGGTCATCTATACTTGCTGTAATATCAAACCACAATCGTTTGTTTATAATGGAACCACCCATTATTAAAATCAATTTCTAGGTACAATAACATGAATAAAGTATATAAAACATTCATTCATCATAAAAATAATGTAAAAAACAATTATTCCTTTCCAAATATGATTATCCCAAGGAAAAAATTTATTTCTATTGAAATATCATTGAAATAATCAAATCTATATAGATAAATAATAAAGATGTTATCATTACAACATATTCCAAATGGATAATAATTAAAATCACAACCTATTGTCAATAATGATTATAAATACAATAAAAATACCATTAAAAATGTTGTGGGAAAATACACATCTAAAATTGAAAATCAGTTTTAAAACCATAAAATTAATAAAAAAATTGTGGAATTTTTTCATTGAAAATAAAATTGGACAACTATAATAGAAAATTAAAATCAAATAATGTTCCTAAGAATGGGAAAATGTTATATTATTATAATATTTATAATTAAAACATTTCATTAAATATTTTGTGAAGATAGTCGAAACTAAACCATTAAAAGAAATGATTAAAATTTAAATTTAAAACAATTTAAAAGATGATAAAAGGTCATCTAAAAACATTATCAAATATGTTTTTAGATTATAATCTTTGTTTGAATAATTTTAGAAAAACATAAATATAGAAATGGAATATTCTTAGTCTAATGGATGATTCATGATATACATAACTGAGAAACATATTCATGATTTTTTAGTAATAAATAAGTGAGAGAACAGAAATTGAACTTGTAATACATATTCATATAGTTCCCAGACTTGATTATCAACTCAAACAATGCTATAAGTTGTGTTACACTAGGCCTTAAGTGTGCCTCCTCGAATACTAGGGGCTTTTGATTACGTGTGTGTAAAGGTGTGATGGTGGGGAGACAATACCCTCTATTGATGATATAATAGTGGTTTAGTAAGTATAATAATGATTAATGAGAAAATATAATGACATAGGACCGATATCCCACCCATGGAAAAAAGAACATGAAATATCATATAAAAGTTGGAGCAATAACTAAAAATCATAGCAAAATAAAAATAAAAAAGAGAAACGTAACATTTTTAGCTAAGCATTCATATATAGTAGAAAAAACAAGACAATATAAATAATGGTATCCCATGTCTGGTTATTAGTATATACATATATAAAAACATCTGGATACATAAATAAAAAAGATAATCAAATCCAACCATTGTAATAACCAATTTTCCCCTGCCTTCCATCCCATGATAACTCAAGCACTAGTATCCATATCTAGAGAAAAAATCTTTACCTGATCGCAAATTCATTAAATGTACATGTGTTTTTAAGGTCACTTGTTGGGTGGGAGAAAGAATATCAATAGTCCACCACCAACATATACCTATCTTACATCTGAAATTTACCATTATTGTACTAAAAAAATGAAATGTAGCGCATGTATTTAATAAACCCAGTTTTCCCTGGTAATCAAATTCCATCAGAAATATATCACATTCATATTCCATTGGAATAATTAAATATAGGAGAGGATCCTTAGTTCATATCCCAAGGCTCCCCTGAATGTTAACTAGCCCAGGTGAACCCTCATGTTTCACCTCTAGTAATGTCCCACAACACCATATTCTAACTAACATGTCATGTCCATGACATGTTACTAACATCGTGAAGGCTTGCACAAACAATAAGATCTTTTTCCATCAAGCCTCATCTCATAGGAAACCCTATCATACCATGGACTGATGTCTGAGTCACAATTATATATGTCCTCCAAATAATATCACCATCACCTCAACAACCATTGTCCCGATAAATGGATTTATCCATCCACCCAAAATAGTTCTGTGCCAACTAAATAATTTATGATGAGCCTCATCCCCCAACTGATAACATAAAAATATCATCTACTGGCTCCCAACCATCCTCTTCACTTTCTACATCAAACATCTCAAACTAATTAAGTAATACACAAATACCAAAGGCCTATACCCACACTAGTGTTCAATACCATATCATCATCTTAGTCCTACTATGTACTCACAACTCCAAATATCAGTTTGGCCAACACAAACAGAGTTGAAATCACCATGTACTTCCTGAGACACATAAATCTTGCACCTCATGCCCCTACGACGACCTTTATCATATGATAGTCATCACCATCCATCATCACCTCGGCTATGCACATAACACGATGGCCTCATCACATCAAACTGATGGCTGATTAACCCAACTTATGGTCAACATCTCCTGAATATTTATATTTATATATATATATATATATTTGGACACACCCAGCCTAAATATCATACCCCCTCTATCCAAATAAGTAATTCCATGTCAATCTGTGGGCTGATCCTGTCATGATCCCATGTATTTATTCATAGGAATTCAAATATATATAAAAATTCAATATAATTAAATTCAATAACTCGGTTTCATAAAAAAATATCAACCTAATATTCACATGGGCCAACCTCTCTCAATTTTTAAACCATATGTATAAATTGTAGATCCTTCCCATAGGTATATCTAATGGGTCCAATTTTTTAGTAAATGGTAACCACATAATTTATAGGGTCATTCCTAGACTACCCATAAACATTATCTAAGATGGACCCCCAAAATCACAGATAAATTAATTAAAAATCATGGTCACCAAATACCTCATGTTGGAAGATTTTCAACTCCTCTGATCATATTCTCTAACTTTAATTGATTTGAAGAAATATATGTTTTAGATGAACACATTGAAAATAGTGTAAAAAACTCACAAAAAATAAATATCACTTTTCGGTTAGGTATATGAATATTTTTATGAAGATAAATCAATTGATTACCAATATAGATCTAACACTGCTGACAGATCGAAGAATGGGGTTCATATATAGAACCTAGATCAAAATAAAGAGGAGGAAAAAATGGGGGAGGTCGCTCCCTTATATGTGCGACCCATATTGAAAGAAGTGTATAGAAAAATAAATAATTTCAGAATGAATAAAATATTTTTTTCACCCTTTTAATGGGATTCATGGTTAGATATCATGTTTTCCAAACCAGATGACAACCATAAGACACCAACTTCTTAATTCTATAGACTTGCATTGTTCATGTGAATGGTTTTCTAAAACATGGGAAAAGTGTTCATGCTTCCTCTCTCAAAAAATGAATATATGGGAACACAAGAATCCATTCCCACAATCATTTTTTTTTCAATCCATGTTTAGTGAACCCGGAAGGCCACACTGTTTCTCAATAAGAGTTGCACAGTTTGTTCAAACCGTGCACCCCAGTCGACACACCCTACGCATTTTGGGTTTTCTTCCCTCGAATGACCCAAAACCCAATGAAAACCTTGAGAAAAATTATCACCCTCAATGATTATTCAAATTCAAGGGATTTAGTGATTTTATATCCCATAATTAATTTTTAATAAACGAGGAATGAGTTGTCCAACCCAACAACCACTAAAAAAACTACAAAAAAAGATGAGGATTTAGACCCACTACAAAAAATCAAGACATAAAAATTCTAGACCAAAAGAAATGACATTTGTTTCAACTAAATAATTGAATAATAGTTCACCAAAGGGAAACGTGAACATAAAAAATCTCATAAAAATATATTTTAACATAACGAATTTAGCACTTAGATAACTTTCAAATCAAATGTCATTAAAGAAAGAGTATGATTTAGATCTATAAATCAAATGTATTTTAACAATTAATATGTGAATATTAAATTATGTGGAAATAATTACACAATATAATGATATCACAGTGTATTTCATTAATTTATTCTCAACAAAATGAGATTGAGAGAAAGAAAACCCTTGCACTGTTCAATTTATTTAATTGAGAATTAACTAATAGAATGAATATGTGTAACAAATTTAAATAAAACTACATGTGTAAATACAAAATAAGTCAATAAAAGTTCATTTTACACATAATTTTGTAATAATATATTTAATTAATAAGTGATATAACCAATGAAATAAACTTTAGTTATGAAAACCATTAAATGAAGGTAACATTCATGAAAAATCCCATTAAACAAGATAATAGGAATTATAACATAAAATAAAATGATTTATTGATGAATCATTATATAACAATTAAAAGGTATGGTATATACCCTATAGAAAATAAATTTTATGAACATAATTGAAATATTCCTCAATGACGTTATTTTGAGATGAAATTTATAACCTCAGGTCCAGACATTCCATGAATGTCTTTTTACAGTAGTATAATAAACATATAGGTATAATTTTATATAGTATTAACCATTTACAACATTAAAAAATTATAATTATATAAAAATTTTCATTCATTTTAATTATATATTTAATTTATTAATTGATTATATCCAAATTATGTGTTTTGAATACATTTGGTTAATAATTTTAAAAAATTATTACTGTGTTGACCTTGGTAAAAGGGGTCATTCTTACATCATCTCACGAATAATAATAATTTTATAATTATAATTTTATAAATAAATATTACATTATAAAACAATTAAATAATTATATGAAACATGAACTAAATAATAATCATAGAGATAGTATGTCATATGTTGGAATGAGTAATGTTTCCTATTTTTAACATTCATGATGGATGGAAGGATTGAATAACTTAATCTCTTTGGAATAATAATTATTACATAAATATAATATTATCAATTTAAATAAACATATGTACAACATACATTTTATGTGGTGATGAAAAATGACTCACATCACTTGATGGAGGTACTAGTCCACAGATACGCACGAACATCATTATCATTTTTCAGGGGATGTAAATCCATGAATTTAGATGATACCTTATATTTATATTATTATATATATATATACTTTTTATTATACATATACATTAAATCTATTAATCGGATCATACATAGAAGGTGGTGATGGACGATGAATTACATTTCTTCTTGAGGGTTTATTTCACCATACAAATTAATAATGACTTCATTTCCTATTTGAGGGAAGAGGATATTGATATATGTTAAGATAGAAACTTTATTACATCTTAATATATTGGATATACTAATTTTCATATATATATATGGTTGAATATGATTTTAATGCAGGAGATGATGAATTAAAATTTAAACATTTGGTTAAAAGGTATACATTTTATTTGGACAACCTCCCTTTCTTTACACGTTAAACCCTGTATGTTTTATATTTTTCATATTTTTGATAAAATAATTATCAAATTTTATCAAAAATATAAATATAATCCATATTTTAAAAAAATACGATTCTGTATAATAAGATCACATTACTAAACAATTAAGTTCTTATATCCTAAGAATTAATAAATACATTTGAATTAAGTTTTAAATTTATATAAATTTAATAATTCGTTAAATAATATTCATATCTATCAAGTTAATTTCTAGTTTAAAACATTCATAATTATATAATAACATTTCATTGATCTTTTATGCTCGGTGTTGTTTATATTTTATTCTATTCGAAAAAGTTTTATTTTAAAATATTTGGATATTAAATTCTCTCCCTTTAAAAAATTTCATCATCGTAATTCAAACTTGTTATAATAAATTAATGGTTTGGCATTTTGAAATACAATTGCTGAAAACCCACATCATAAAAAGGATAATAAAATATTAATTTTAAAAGAAGAAAAGTAAAATTATAAAATCATATTGAATAATATAGACTGTGTGTCAAAATAGGATAACATTAGTGGGATGTGAAAATATGGTCATATTGGAAAACATAATGACCATATAATGATGAAGAGTGATAGAGAATATTGATCACCTGAAAGGGAGTGATATTGAAAAAGAAAATTTCATAAAAACTATAAACCAATGGGTTGTGTAAATGACTATCAATTTTTCAAAAATAATGGAATTGGTTAATTTATTTGTTTCATGATCCAATTTTTTGAGTTATAGAATTACATTAACTTATCAAAAAATATCATAAGTAAATATACTTATATAAAAAGTATAATTTCATACTATAATAAATTTATACCACACTCTCTTAGTTTTTTCTCCAAATGATGAGTATTCATGAATAATTTTAAAACATTATGCATGAAAATAAATTTCTAAGGGATCCTATAATCCATAAAAGGATAAAAATATATTCCACCCATTATTAAATGTTATCCAAAACAGAATTGGTAGTCAAAAGTTAACAACATAACCAAAATTTAAAAACCATCAAATAAAGATCCATCAATCTATATAATTGAAAACAAAAACACCAATTGTTAGACATTTATTAAACCATATATAAATAAAGAGATATCCAAAATAACCATGATAACCACAACATTAAAAAATGATTCAACCTCAAATTTTATCTCATACATTTTATCTTACCTTTAAAAAATGTAATAGAATTCATCCAGAAAAATCATTACCATTTAACCAAAGGGATTTATATACCTCATCCAAAAAAATAATCACCCCAAAATATCATTAAAATTTTTAAAATTACATAACTTAAAATCCAAAAAGAGGTGAATATGACTTTGAATTTATGATTGAACATAAACATATTATACTGAGATAGTTTCCATAAATCTTAAGTTGACCTCCCATGAAACCATAATAATTTAAAAAAGTTGCATAAAACCTACATTGATACCAAATATAATTTCACTAAACCCACACTCCTAGATCCGATGTTAAAAATATAATATTTACATTTATATTTAGATATTGATAAACATGAACTAAATTTTCCCCTTCCAAACATATTTCCTCCAAATAAAATATTGGTTCACTTTCATAGCCAGGGACCTTTTAGGTTTATAGTTTTATAGAGTCTGAAAAATCCATTAAATAAAAACATAGATGCATAATTTACTATAACATAATGATATACATAATCTCCCACTATCTTCCTCACATATAGTAACCATCATTGAAAAAAAAACATTTACAATATCTGTTTAAAATATGGGGAATATAAAACATAAGAATGTTGAAGATCCAAGGCATAGTAAGGGTCAAGATAAAAATTTACAATTAAATTTGATCAGTGAGGATAATATGAGAATAATGGTATGATAACATGATCAAGGTGAAAAATAAAGGAATAATGTAATTAATAATCATCAATACTAAGATTATAAAAAATGATAATTTGAATAAGTTTTTAAAAAAGACAGGAGTGATCTGAGTCAATAATAACAGGAATTTCGAATTTAATCATGATAAAAATAGATAATAAAATATCATAGAAATATTATATACAATTTATTGGTAACATGGAACATTATTTTCAAATCATCGTTAAAAATTATATAATCTACCTAGTTAATTAAAATAACCTCTTAGGGGAAACCATACTGGTTAAATCTAACCACTTACCCATAGAATTTGAGAGATATACTGGGGTCACCTATGATTGTATTATAATAAAAACCGACCTTATTGGTGTATAATGGATCTAGTGATCATAATAAACAATTTCATAAGAATCATGGTATGACTCAACTACATAGATCATTTATTTCATTATAAAAATCCTAAAATCCACAATTATTCCTTTCATAAAGAGATTAAACTATGGACAATAATCATTTCTATGAAAATTTCATTGAAACAATCATAAACTATCCCAATAAATAATAAAAATTGTATAATTACAATATATCTTCACTAGATCCTAATTAAAATCAAGGGTTGTTCTTGTTAATGAATAGTAATACCATAAACAGATCATTAAAAATATTCTTGTGGAAAATTCCCCTTCCAGTATGAAATTTACTTTTAAATACATAAAATTAAACAAATATGTTCAAAATACATTTCATTGAAAATAAACATATAAAATTACAAAGGAATATTGAAATCATATAATGTTCAATATGGTAGGAAAATATATTCACATTGTAAAATGTTTATAAAAAAAATAATTCCATAATTTTTAGAGAGGGTCAAATATAACACCTACAGATGCCATTGAGAAATTTCCTTTAAAAAATATTCATATATTGTCCAATATCATATAATATAACTTTATGAAATATTTTTTTTATAGATAAATATTTTATTGAATCATTTTAGAACAACATGGATATAAAAAAGATTTATTCCCGATCTAATAAAAGATAAATGGTCAACATAACTAATAAACATATTCAATGATATTTCTTCAATAAATAAGGAAAATATGTTTGGTTCAATAAAATAAGAAAATTTCATTTCCTGCATTGGAACCTTTAAAATAAACAATCATGGAGAAGATAATGATTATAACATAATGTTTTTACCACTTTAGTAATTTTGGAATAAAATGAAATTGAAGTAAGATCATGATATGGATCTATAAATCCAATGAATTTCATGAAGTAAAACTAAATTATGGATTTAGGGTTTATTAATTACACAATAAATTGAAATCATGGTGCATGATAAGAAACATTACTTAATAAAATGAGATTAATGCAATGGAAACCCCTTTAAATATCAAATCATTGAATTTATTATTTTTCAATGGAACAATTATGAGTTAAAAATATAAATTAAAAATAATTTTAAATAAAACATAAATCTCTAAATGTTCATTTTACAAAAAATGTTACAATAATATAATCAATGAAGAAGTGATATAACCTAGTGAAAGAAAAATGAGTTAATAAAACACATACAACTCGATAAATTAAAATTAAAGAAATATTTTATAAAATAATTTGAATTATAACATAAAAACCCATGAAATATAAAGGAATCATGATATATCATGAAATAATGGTATAATATAAACCATAAAACTAAAATTTGTTTTACACCATTAAAATATTCTTCAATGAAGGGAGATTGAGAAGAAATCACATTCCACAAGTCTATACATTCCATGTATGCACTTTAACACCTATATAATAACATTTTATCAAATAATTTATTTCTTAAGAACATTTTCTAGTAATAATCCCTTATTCTTATACCATTTATTTTATTTTCATCCTTGGTTACCAATAGATTATTTCCATATCGGTTGTTCAAAGGATGTTCAATTTATAATATTAAAACATATTTGGTGTGTTAACCATTTTCTAATGACTCATTATTAATTCATAAATAGAATAATAATCATTCCATTAATATCATTTTTAAGTTTAAATTATGAATTTGAAAACAAAAATGTAATGTGGTTAAAAAATAAACTATGTTACAATCATGTATATGGTAAACTGCACATATGCTTCAGTAATATTTTAATAGTGAAATGTTGTTTTCACATCAGTTTTTTGTGTTTTTAATGTTAGTTATATTGTGAAATTATTTCATGTGATTATTTAAATTTCTTTTTTACTTTTGTTTAATAATAACTAGCATGAAAAAAGTTGTTATATGATTGTTAAAAATAAACTTAGAAATAATCCTACGATCACAAATTTGGAGTGGTTTATCGAAGTAGTTATATAAAAACATATTTAATGATTATATTTGTTACATTTTTCATATTGGTTATAAAATAAAAAATGAAAATTAGATTTTTTTTAATTAAATATTAATTCATATATTCTCAATAGTGAAAAAACATCATTATAAAAAAAGGACACAACCAGTGATAAAAATTATCACTTATCATCAGAAATATTAACATAAAAAACATCCTAAATTAAAATAATTCTAACCATACAATTTTAAATTAATATATTATAGTATATAATACATTTAAACTAAATTATAAAAAAATTTATGAAATATTCTACTTTTTCTCTTTGCTTGTAATTTATGTCTTGTTCAGTATATAAGAAAATTTTAAAAAATATAAACAAATGAACGTATTTAATGTTAATTTTCATTATAACCACAAGTTAAAATAAAGGAAATTTTACAATAAAATCTAATCTTATGTAGTTATTTAACATTATGAGTGGATATAATTTCAAAAATAAATCTATTTATATAATATACATATTCTGTAACTCCTTAAAGAAGTTGAAAATTTAGATTCTAAAAATTAAATATAAAATATCATTTTATGTTCTTATATCCAAAATGTTGTCATTATAAATTATATATAACCATTTCATTTACATATTTTATCTGATCCTTTTTTCAGTTTCCTATCAAGAGTAATTCCATACCCCGTTTGAAAATTATATGTCTTAAATAAAATTAAGGGTCATTATAATATAAAAATATCCAAATATTATAAATTATGTACTTAATACATTGTTAAATGTTTTTTCCATATAAAAATGTATAGATCACAAGATATATAGTCTCTTATATATTGGACAAAAAAACATCCCATATCCACTAATATAAAAAATATATAATGTGAGTGCTTATTTAGTTTATATAAGTCACACTTTAAGAAATATATTTATCATACCTTTATAGATCTGGAAACATCCCACACTAAATTTTATTATTTAAAAATATTTCAACAATATCAATCCTTGTCATCGCTATTGTTGAAATACCTTGTGGGTCAAAAAATAAATATTCTTAAGCAATATAATGCTCAATAAAATGTTTATAAAGATTCTCAATATAAAAAACAAATGTATTAATTTTAAAATAATAAAAATAATAAAAATATATATGATAAATGACATAGATATTAAATACATGTATCTTATTGATTCCTGATAAAACTCCACTAACAAGATCAATGATATCATTCATTAAAATCATAATATTCACTACACACCCACAAATGTTGTCATCAATTGGAGGATCATAAAATTCTGACAACAATGATGAATATCATGTATATATATTAAATCCAATTTAATTTTTATATAATGTCATAGTATCTTGTACTTTTTGTATTATATATAGTTTTTAATTACATTTATCATATTCCAAAAAAAAAAGAGAAATATATTAATTTTAAAATTTTACAAATAGTTAACATAAATATAAAATAAATGATATAATCCATAAATACCTCAATGGTAATTTTTGCGATATGTTTTGATGACCAAACTAAAAAATGGAATTTATTTTTTCCAATTGTAGTGATCTCATCTATAGTAAATGGTTCATTTTATAATCTATGTATAATATCCAACATGGATATAATAAGATGATACATATTTATATATTGATGATAATTGACGCAAGCCTATCATAGGGCATGGAAACACAATTTTCTTCCTATGTAAAAATGTAGTAATGTGGTTGACCTAGGATGTCTCCTCAAGAGGAGTGCACACAAAACAGTTATTTACATTAATACTAGTGTAAAAATGTTGTGTTTTTAAAATGAAATTCAAATTATTGAAAAACTATGATATTAAAAAGGGTGATTAGGTCAGGGTCGGTTTCCTAATTGTAAAGATATCCTTGTTCAATTTAATTAAATCATCTTCTTCTTTGTTGATTAAAGTGAGTTTCAACAATCATTGCCCCTAATTTCCTTGGTGAAATTGTGATGGTGAAAGAAAACCTTACCAAGATTTCGGTTTGGTCAACTCTCCTTCATGTGTAAAATAGTTTTATTGAATATCCTTAATTGAAATGGTAAATTCTCTATCGGGTTTTGTTTATCCAAAACAATCAAGAACATTCACTACACCATTTACACGTACTAATTATCGTCGAGTACATCTCCACTAATCCCCATTATATTCCATCGTATATAAACCAGAAATTAGTTGAGGTAGATAATGATTATTTTACCAAAGCAGAAATCAGTAACAGAATTAAAATTGAAGAATGATTGTACTTGATAATAAAATCTGCTATATGAAATTGAAAACAACTTCTAAGAAGAAATAAATTTCATTCAATTATGTTCATGAACTCAATCATTAAAACATATAAAACCAACCCTTCCCCAATCACTCCAAATGTTTACCCCACCATGGTAAGGGTAATCGAGATGAATGGAAATGAAAATGGAATTACAAAACTATGAGAATGAAAATAAATAAAAGATAAAGCCAAAATGCTCTCCTTCATGGTGTCCTTGATGGAATGGGATAGAGTATGGGATGCTTTGAGAGGGTGGAGCTCTCCTCCTAATATAGACAGAATTTGTCCCCCAAAATTTGATGCGTTGTGGCCTCATTAAATGACATCTTCATGCATTGATCCCTTCTTGAATGTTTTGCATAACTATCTTGGGCGTGTCCACTAAATATCGTAGAGAATATGGACATGTATTCCGAGTGTTATGGTTGTTAAACTCTGAGCATTTATTTTGTCCAGTCAGACTTCCCAAATAAAAAACCTCTAGATTAGGGTGATTTAATGACCCATTAAACGGCCAATTCGCACAGCATTTCCATCATTAATGATGATCCAAAACTCCTTTCTCCTCTACCCACCCAATGTTACAAAATTTGGGACAACCATGAATGGGTTATGGACCCCACACCAAAATTCGGGAGAACTGTGAATAGTTTTCATGCTCCCAATGATGAGCTTCATTTGAGCTTCCATATAGCCTATTCACCTTTTGTCCAGAAATAGTAAATGAAGCCCTGGATGTGTATAATCGGGAAATAAAAATAATTTTTCAATTTGGATTAGTTAAAATATGTTATGACAAAACTACAAAAATAATTTAAAATAGTAAAAAATCTGAAGTGGCCCATTTTTACTGTTCCATTCAAAACAACACTGATATCATAAAAATAAAGCATTTCATCTTAGAGTAACTCTTTTGTGGGTTAAAAAAATTAAATATCAATTTAAATTTAATTTAAAATATTATCTTCTCAATTCATCCACACTTAGCACTTGGACTCCTGAAAAGTAAAAATCAAATCAAATCCAAGCCAAAACAGATACCAATGAGATCTGCCAAATCTATACTAAGAAAGAAAAAGATATCATGCCTCATCAAAAACAATTATTTCAAGTTCTCCATTTTATATTATAATATATTTCCACTTCATTTATTATCCCATGCACACAAAACACCTACCTCACTTGAATTTTTCTTATCTCAAAAATGTAAATACTGAACAAGGCTTTTTTCATCCAAACTCACACAAAAGCCACCATAGGCTTGATAAATTCCAACTTATCCACCCGATGTGAATCATGGACATGTGTTTCTAATGAGGACATTTCAGGGTTGTTCTGTGGCTTCTAGTTGGCAGGATTTAGACGTTAAAAATTATGAGGACAAAAAAGGAGGGCTTGGCCCTTTTTGAACCAAAATTGAAAGATTCAAATTTTCACTCAAATATGGTCTCCTTAACTTCCTATTTTTATAAAATAGGGTCCATCATCATTCAATCAGCTCAATATTTCAGTAGAAAAAATATCAATCTTTTCAAACATGATTTTTCTTCAATGCTCCAAATAGACACAACATTCTTTTTACATCGAAAGCTCCAGAAAGGCATAACTTCTCATATCATGAATGCTCTAGAAAGGGCACAACATTCAACAGAATTAAATATTCATCATCTCTTAAATATTTTATATTACACCAAACGAATCCCCAAATGAGGTAGTACATCACAATTCATCTTCCCCGACACTTAAGTTCAACTAGATCATGCAATTTCACTTCAAGAGCAGGTAGGATTGGCAAAATTAATTGTAATGTGTCAAACCAAATAGGATATTCATGGAAACTAGGGGCTATAATGAAGGATAAATGTAAATGTGGGCCATAATGAAAAGGATTATTTTGAAAAGGTGGCTTAAAAACATTTAAACCACATGTACCCTAAACCCTCATGTTTTGAAAGAAATAAATCAAATTCTTGTTTAAGAAAGCATGGTATGGTTCTCTCAAGAATTGAGGATAATGGAAAGAATATGACAAAAATGGTTTAGAAGCCTCACATGAAAGTGATTTCAATGATATAGACAGTGAAACATGGAATGGGATTCAAATATAAGTGTACTTTTCATGAAATTCCAAAAGATTTGAACTCAATTCAAAGTCATTTCGGCATTCATTTATGCTCAGATTCATGGAATAGATTGTTTTACTCATTAAAATGGGTTTTAAAATGGAAATGGTAATAATTTCAGCTCAAAATTTTCAAAAACACACCAAAAAATGAAAAATAAACACACAAAAATTTGAAAAAACACAATTTTTTTAATTTTTTTAATTTTTTTGGAAAACAAAGAAAAAATGAAAATCCTAAACAACCAAGGTTCCCTCCCCCGCACCTAAATGATGCAGTTTATTCAATGAATTCAAGTTTATTTAACATGTAATCCAAATTTCAAATGAATCACAATATCAAGCAAGAGTTATAGAGAGGTACAACCTGATGGCTCTTATTGATACAGAGGTTGGAGGAGCAGGATCTCTTCCACTGGTTCTAATTGCAGAGTCCCAAGTCATTTCTTCAACCTATACCCCATCACAGTGAATGGATCCTACTCTCCATCATTCACAATCTGCACAACACCGAAAGGATATATATGAGTAACTATAAATGAAACCTCCCATCTGGAACGAATTTTACCTAGCATCAGTTTGAGTCTGGAATTAAAGAGAAACACTTTATCTCAAGGATCAAATTCTTTCGTATAGATCAGCTTGTCATGAGCCACTGTTGTTCTCTCTTTGTAAATAATGGAATTTTAAAATGCTTCTCTTTTAATTTCCTCCATCTCTTGTAACTGCAACCTTCTCTCTTCCCCAGCACTTCCAAGATCCAAATTCATCTTCCTCACAGCCCAATACACCCTATGCTCCAGTTCCACGGGTAAGTGAAAGCATTTCCCATAAATCAGCATATATGGACTCATTCCAATCGGGGTCTTGTAGGTTGTCCTATAAGCCCATAAGGTATCTTCTAACCTTTGGCTCAAATCTTTCCTGTTTGTATTAACAGCCTTTTCCAAAATTCCTTTGATTTCACTGTTGGAAACATTAGTTTTCCCATTAGTCTGTGGATGATAGGGAGTTGATGTTTTATGATGCGCCTCATAATTCTTCAGAATGTCTCCATTCTCCAATTTCAAAAGTGACTCCCCTGATCACTAATGATTTATCTGGGAACTCCAAACCTACAAAATATGTTAGACCTGAAAAAATCACAAATAAATTTAGCATCGTCAGTCCTTGTGGATTTTTCTTCCACCCATTTGGAAACATAATCAACTGCAAGTAACATATAAGAATTTCCATATGACATTGGGAAAGGTCCCATAAATTCTATCCCCCAAAATTAAAAATTGTCGCAAAAAATAAATGGATTTTTGGGCATTTCTTGTCTCTTTGAAATAATTTCTGAAAACTGACATTTTATACATATTTTTAAAAAATCATGACCATATTTAAAAATGGTGGGACAATAAATTCCAGATTCTAAAACCTTCCTTGCTGTCCTTTGAGGTCTAATGTGGCCTCCACAAGCTAAAGTGTTAAAAAAATCAAAGATAGATTTAACATCTCTTTCAGGTAATCATCTTCTTATTACTTCATCATTATAAATAGTCAAATGGAATGGATCATCCCAAATGTAATACATAGATTTAGCTTTCTGTTTTTGAATTTGGTTAGAATTGAAATGATATGGGACCTAAGATGTTACCAAAAAATTTACTATGTTAGCATAACAAGGAACTTCTCCTTCAATCAAGTACAACTCCTCTCCTGGAATTTTATCATTCAGTGGGTCTCTTTATGGAACTTCCATTTCAGCAGTTTTTGGAAGTCTACTTAAGTGATCAGCCACTTGGTTCTCAGATCCCTTCTTATCCTTGATTTCTATATTCAACTCCTACAGCGGTATCATCCATCTCACTAAACTTGTTTTAGCATCATCTTTCTTCATCAAGTACCTCAAGATGCATGATCAGAAAACATAGTGATTTTAATTTAACGAAGATATGATCTAAATATATTTAAAGCAAAAACAACTACTAAGAACTATTTTTCCGTGGTTGTTTAATTGAATTGGGCTGCATCTAAAGTTCTCGAGGCATATGAAATGACTTGTGGTCTGCCTTCAATTCAATGAGAAATGACAGGTCCAACTGCATGGTTGGAGGCATTACAATGTAGTTCAAATGGTTCTTCCCAATTTGGAGGATGCATCACAGGTGGTGAAATGAATCTCTTCTTCACCACATCAATTGATTCCCAACATGCACCATTGAAATCAAAATCAGCATCTTTCAAAAGTAATCTAGTGAGAGGGATTGAAATCTTACTGAAATCATTGATAAACCTCCTATAGAATCCTGCATGTTCTAAAAATGATCTTACATGTTTCACACAAGTAGGGTAAGGCAATAAATTTATCACTTCAATTTTGGATTTATCGACTTAAATTCCATTTTGGGAAATGACATGACCATGTACAATTCCTCTTTGAACCATGAAATGACACCTTTCAAAATTTAAAAGAATATTTTTTTTTCAATGCAGGTTTTTAAAAAGTTTTCCATATTTTTCAAACAATGATCAAAGGAATCTCCAAAAACTGTGAAATCATTAAGAAAACATCCAAGAAATTTTCAATGTGATCAGAAAATGTACTCACCATACACCTCTAAAATGTACCTGGAGCATTACATAATTCAAATGGAATTATTTTATATGCAAAAGTACCAAAATGGTATGTTAATGGCATCTTCTCTTGATCCTCAGGAGCAATGGGTACTTGAAAGTATCTTGAAAATCCCTTCAAAAAGAAATAATGAGTTCTCCCTTCCAATCGTTCAAACATCTGGTCAATGAAGGGGATGGGGAAATGATATTTTTGAGTGACCTAGTTCAAATTCCTAAAATCAATGCACACTCTCTAACTGTTTTGAATTCTCATTGGGATTAAATCATTCTTTTCATTCCTCACAATGGTCAGGATAGTTTTTTTGGAACGACATGAATAGGGATATCCCACTGCAAATATGAAATGGGATAGATGATCCAAGCTTCCAAGAGCTTCTCAATCTCCTTCTTCACAACCTCCATCAAGGTGGGATTCAGTCTCCTTTGGGTTTTTCTAACAGGTTTGGAATCTCCCTCAAGAAAAATTTTATGTGAGCATATTTTGGGTTTTATTCCTAGGATATCACCTATGCTCTATCCTATTTCATAGAAATTCTATCTCAAAAGCTCAATCAATTATTTTTCATGTGTTTTAGAGAGATTATTAGCAATTACCACTAGTAGTTTGTCTCCCTCCCTAAGGTATACATATTTAAAATTTGTGGGGAGTGGTTTGTTTTCCAAATCAGGGGGATACTCAAGGGATGAGACTAAATTAATGTTTCCCACTTCTATATTTTGGTCCTCCTACACACAAGAAACCATATCATGTTTCTCATCATTTAACAAATCATCAAAGAAATCATATTTTACCTCCTTCTCCAACATGAAGTCAGAATCTCCAACATCTTCGAAATCCACATGTTCAATGATATTTCCAAGGGAGGAAGTCTCTCCTGAGTCTATTAATTCATATTACATACCTAATTCTTCAATTGGTTCTACACAAACTTCATGGGAAGTAAAAATACGGTGTGAACATCTGATGGGTGCCTCATTGATTCAAAAATATGGATGTGGACCGTGATATATCCTAACTCCATGGTGAGTGTCCCCTAGTGGATATTGATGATGGGTTTGGATGTATTCAAAAAAGGTCTCCCCAAAATGATGGGTAAATTTGATGGGCTCCTATATTCTTCTATATTGATCATGTAGAAGTCAGCTGGGAATAAAAGATCATTGTCATTCATAAGGACATCCTCCAAAACTCCTGCAGGGAAAACTGTGGATCTGTTTGTAAGCTGGACCACAACTCTTGTGGGCTTTAATTCTCACACATACAAATAATTGTATACCGAGTTAGAAAATACATTAACTGAAGCACCTAGATCACCCAAAGCATTAGTGAAATTTAATGAACCAATAGTGCATGGAATGGAAAATGTCCATGGATCTTGACATTTGGTTGGAATATATGGTGTGATAAGGGTTGATACACTTCACCCCAAGTTTATTCTTTCATTTTCATTAAGCCATCTCTTTTTTGTGCAAGGTTCTTTTAAAAAAAATTCATACCTTGGAATTTTTTTAACAGCTTCAAGTAGAGGGATATTGATTTCCACATTGTGGATGGTGTCCTAAATTTCTTTTTGAAGTGATTCTTTATATAATTTAATTGATTAGATCATCCTTGTTGGTAATAGTGGGGGTATTTCTTTCTTCTAACTTTGTTTTCTTTTCATTGGTGTGCCTTGTTTCTTTTTCTATGGCATATCCTTATCCTCCTTCTCTTCCTTTTCATCTTCTTGGTGGATTTTCATAAGATTTTCTGAATCATTCTCCCTCAAAACAGGTGGTATTGTTTCATGATTAAGGTTGGATGGAGGTGGGATTTCTTTTCCACTTCTTGTTAGGATTTTACTAAAATTCTCTTTAGTATTTTCCATTATTTGAGATTGAAGCTTCCCTGGATTCTTGGACATGATTTTAACAAGACTTATCACTATTTCTTATATCTTTTCAACCATATCTTCTTATCCCTCATACATGGATTTTAGCTGATCCATAGAAGTTTGTGTGCTAGTCGATGGTTGTTCATATGTCTTTCTATGGAATGGTGGTGGTTTAAAGGATTGTTGTTGTTGGAAGGGATGATTATTGGATTGTTGGAAGGGAGGGGGTTATTTTATTGCTGCTGGTGGTAAGGAGGTTGATTGGGGTGCTGGTTAAATGATCACATCTGGTTTTGTTGGTTCCCATATCCTTGTTGGGATTGGGGTTGATGCAGTTGATTTTGTTGGAATTGTCTTGGTTGAAAGGCAGCAGCACTGTATTCTTTCCCCTGTATCTTAGGGTCATGGTTAGTAAAATGAGTGGAGGAATAACATAAACCACAAACCTGAGCTGAAGCATGTTGTCCATTTTCTAGAGGTACTGCCATTTGACGGAATAACCTTACAAGGTCATCAACTTTTGTTTCAATCAATGTAGATGAATCAGATATTTTTACCTCATGTATCCCTTGGGTTTTCATTCCTCTTATTACAAATTTTTGTGAGTTTTGAGAAATCTTCTCAATTAGTACTCTAATATATATAGGAGACTTGTCAATCATGAACCCCCCCAGATGAGGCATCTAGAATACTTCGATCAATATCCCTAATTCATTGGTAGAAGAACACAAGGAATTGGTGTTCCTACATTTCTTGATGTGGGCAGCTGGAACATATCTTTTGGATGTGCATCCAGTACTCAAAGAGGGTTTCTCCAGTTGATTTCTGTATGATGTAAATATCCTTCTTGATGGCAGTGCTGCTCGATGTGGGAAAGAACCTTTGAATGAATCGTATTTTTAGGTCATCCCAATCGTTGATCTCCCTGGGTTGTAGATTGTACAACCACTATTTAGCCGCTCCTTCGAGTGAGAAAGGGAATTCCCTCCACTGAAATTGGTCTTCCTGTGCTCTTCTTGGCCTGATGTTTGATCAAGTGTATCTACATTCTTACATGTGCCGATTTGGATTTTCTTCTGTAAGAACATGAAACATTGGAAGAACATGAATCATATTGACACATAATTCAAAATCATTTGGTTCAGTGGGTGAAATCAATTGGTTATTTTGAATGGAAAATTGTGGTGCACATAGATCACACAGGGTTGGGTTGGGATTTCCAGCCATGATTTCATGTTCAAAGTCAACACTAAGAGTTTCACCTAAACTTGAGAGACCTATTTCTTCAATGAATTCTTGTGGGATTATTTTTCGTAGTTGGTATAATGTTTTGTCAATTTCTGGATCAAACTCAATTAATAGTACTTTTGAGTTGTGGGTCATTTAATTTTAATTTTTTTTGGTTGCACTGCCTCCCTGGTAACGACGTCGTGATTGACGCATTCCTATCATAGGGTGTTGAAGAAAAATTGTTTTCCTAAGTTAAAATGTATTAATTTGGTTGACCTAGGTTGTCTCATGAAGAGGAGTTCACACAAAACGGTATGTCACTTTAAAACGAGTTTAAAAATGGTGTGTTTTTTAAATGAAATTCAAATGATTGAAAAAAATATGATATTAAAAAGGGTGACTTGGTCGGGCTCTATTTCCTAATTTTATTACTATCCGTGTTCAATTTAATTCAATCCTTTTCTTCTTTGTTGATTAAAGTGAGTTTCCAAAAAAAATTCTTCTCACTTCTTTGGTGAAATTGTGATGGTGAGAAGAAAACCTTACCAAGATCTCGGTTTGGTCCACTGTCCTTCCATGTGTAAAATAGTTATTTTGAATATCCATAATTGAAATGGGAAATTCCTGATCTAGTTTTGTTTATCCAAAAAAATCATTAACATTCACTACTCCTTTTACATGTACTGACGATCGTCAAGTACTTTGCCACTAATCCATGGTATATTTCATCATATATAAACTAGAAATTAAAAGAGGGAGATAATGATAATTTTACAAAATCCAAAATCAATAACGGAATTAAAATTCATGAATGATCATACTTGATAATAAAATCCTCTATATGAAATTGAAAACAACTTTGAAGATGAATGAAATTTCATTCAATTATGTCCAGGAACACAAGTATTACAACATAGAAAACCAACCCATCACCTAATCACATAATATGTTTACCCCACCATGGTAAGGGTAATCGAGATGAATGGAAAAGAAGAAGTCATTAATAAAATATGAAAAATAAAATAAACAAAAGGGAAAGCCTAAAAGTTCTCCTTCTTGGTGTCTTGGAAGGAATGGGATGGAGAATGGGATGTTTTGAGAGAGTGGAGCTCTCCTCCTTTTATAGCCAAAATGTTTCTCTCAAATGTTGATGCAGTTTGGCCTTATTAAATGACATCTTAAAGTATTGATCCCTTCTCTAATGTTGTTAATAATTGTCTTGGAAGTGTCCCCTAAAATATCAGCGAATTTGGACGTGTATTCTGAGAGTTATGGTCGTTTTACATTGATCATTTTTTCTGTCCAGGCAGACGCTCCAAATCGCAAACCTCTGGATTAGGGTGATTTAATTACCCCTTAAACGGCCAATTCACGTGTAATTTACTTCATTAAAGATTCTAAAAAACTCCTTTCACCTCTCCCCACCAAATATTACAACAGTTGGTCCCACCATGAATGAGTTATGGACCCCACACCAAAATTCAGATGAACTGTGAAGAGTTTTCATGCTCCCAATTCTGAGCTTCATTTGAGCTTCTATATGGCCGATTCAGCTTTTAGTTAAAAAAAAGTAAATTGAACCTTGGATGTTTAGAATCTGTAAAATAAAGAATTTTTCAAATTGGATTAGTGTAGAATATGTTATTGCCAAACAACAGAAATAATCTAAACTAGTTAAAAATACGAAATAGACCATTTTTACTATTGAGCTCAAAACAACACCAATTTCAAAAAATGAAGCATTTCATCATAGTTCAACACTTTTGGGGGTTTAAAATAATTAAATTCAATATAAATTTAATTTAAAATATTTTCTCTATAAATTCTCCCACACATAGAACTAGGACTCCTGGACAAGTAAAAATCAAATCAAATCAAATCCAAAACACATACCAATGAGATCTACCAAATCTATACTAAGAAACAAAAAGATAACATGCCTCATAAAAAACAATTATTTAAAGTTCTTTATTTTATATTTCAATATATATGAACTTAATTTTTTATCCCATGCATAAAAAACACCTACCTCACATGAATTTTCTCTCATCTCACAAATGTAAATGTTGAATAAGGCTTTTCTCATCCAAACTCACACAAGAGTCACCAAGGGTTGATAAATTCCTAATTTTCCACCCGATGTGAGTCAAGGACATGTGTTTCTCATGAATAATTTTCAGGGTTTTTTTGTGGCTTCCTGTTTGTAGGATTTAGATGTTAAAAATTATGAGGCTGAAAAAGGATGGCTTGGCTCTTTTTGAAGAAAAATTGCAAGATTCTAATTTTCAACCAAATAGGGTCTTATTGTCTTCAACGTTGTACATAATGGGGTTCATAATCATTCAATAAGATCAAAATTTCAGTAGAAGAGATTTCAATCTTTTCAAACATGATTTTTCTTCAAAGCTCAAGATAGGCACGCCTTTTGTTTTTACATCGGAAGCTCCAGAAAGGCGCAACTTCTCTTATCATGAATGCTCCAGAAAAGGAACACCTTTCAAAAGAATGAAATTTTAATCATCTCTTCAACATTTTATATTCCCCACAAAGTATCACCGAATGAGTTCTTACATCATACGTTATCTTTCCCAACACTTAAGTTCAACTAGATCTTGCAATTTCACTTCATGAGTAGATATGATGGGGACAATTGGATTATAATGTGGTTATCCTAACAGGATATTCATGGATACTAGGGGCTACAATGAAGGATAAATTTTAGGTGGGCCATAATGAAAAGGATTATTTTGAAAATGGGGATTCAAACCAAATAAATGTCTCAATCATTTAAAACACATGTACCACAAACCCTCATGTTTTGAAAGGAATAAATCAAATTCTAGTTTAAGAAAACTAGGGCTAGTTCTCTTACGAAATGAGTCGAATGAAAAGAATATGACAAAAATGGTTTGTAAGCCTCACGGGAAAGTTTTTTCAATGATATAGATAGTGAAATATCGCATGGGATTCAAAAATCAGTGTACTTTTCATGAAATTCCAAAAGATTTGAACTTGAAACAAAGCCATTTCAACATTCATTTAAGCTCAGTTTCATGGAATAGATTGTTTTACACATTGACATGGGGTTCAAAAATGGAAATGATAATCATTTCAGCTCAAAAGATTCAAAAACACACCAAAAATGAAAAATAAAAACACAAAAATTTGAAGACACACAATTTTTTTAATTTTTTTTAAATTTTTTTGAAAAAAAAAAACAAAAAATGAAAATTCTCAACATCCAAGGTTTCCTCCTCCATGCCTATATGATGTAGTGTCCTCAATGAATTCATGTGGATTTAACATATAAGCAAATTTTCAAATGAATCACAACATCGAACAAGAGTGAAGGAGAGGTACGACCTGATGTCTCTTATTGAAAGACAGGTTAGAGGGGCGGGATCTCCTCCACTGGTTCTGATGGTAGGGTCCCAAGGAACTTCTTTAACATATACCCATTCATAGTGAATGAATCCTTCAGTACATCCTTCACAATCTGCACAGTACCGAAAGGATATACATGAGTAACTATAAATGGACCCTCCCATCTAGAACGAAGTTTAACTGGCATCAACTTGAGTCTAGAATTGAATAGCAACACATTATCTCCAGGATGGAATTCTTTCAGTTGGATCAGCTTGTAATGATTTACTCTTGTTATCTCTTAGTAAATCTTGTAATTTTCAAATTCTTGTCTTCTAATTTCCTCCATCTCCAGTAACTGAAACCTTCTCTATTTCCCAACACTTCCAAGATACTAATTCATCTTTCTCACAGCCCAATATGCCTTATGCTCTAGTTCCACAGGTAGGTGACAAATTTTACCATAATTCAGCCTATATGGACTCATTCCAATCAGGGTCTTGTAGGATGTCTTATAGGCCCATAAGATATCTTCTAAACATTGGCTCCAATCCTTCCTGATTAAATTAACAGTCTTATCCAAAATTCCTTTGATTTCTATGTTGGAACCTTCATCTTTCCCATTAGTCTGTGGATAATTGGGAGTTGATGTTTTATGATGCACCACATACTTCTTCAGCAAATTCTTCATTCTCTAATTTCAGAAGTGAGTCCATTGATTACTAATGATTTCTCTGGGCACTCCAAACCTACAAGATATGTTAGAAGTGAAAAAATCACAAACAACTTTAGCATCGTTACTCCTTGCTGCTTTTGCTTCCACCCATTTGGAAACATAATCAACTACAAAAAAGATATAAGAATTTACAAATGACATTCGGAAAGGTCCCATAAAATCTATCCCCCAAACAGAAAAAATGTCACAAAAATTCAATGGCTTTTTGGGAATTTCTTTTCTCTTTGAAATATTTCTTAAAAACTGACATTTTTCACATATTTTGAAAAATTCATGAGAATCTTTAAAAATGGTGGGCCAATAAATTCCAGATTCGAAAACCTACCTTACAATCCTTTGAGTTCCAAAGTGGCCTCCACAAGATATTGTGTGACAAAAATCAAAGTCATATTTTAAATTCACTTTCAGGTAAACATCTTCTTATTACTTGATCATTGAAAATCTTCCAAAGGAATGGATCATCCCAAATGTAATACCTAAATTCAGTTTTCATTTTTTGAATTTGGTGAGAATTTAAATGAGATAGGACCTGAGATGTTAACAGAAAATTAACTCTGTCAGAATACCAAGACACTTATCCTTCAATCATGTACAACTTCTCTCTTTGAATTTGATCATTCAGTGGGTCTCTTTCTAGAACTTGAATTTCAGCAGTTTTTGGCGGTCTACATAAGCGATCTTCCACTTGGTTCTCAGATCCCTTATTATCCTTGATTTATATATTTAACTCCTATATTAGTATCATCCATCTCACTATCCTTGGTTTAACATCTTCTTTCTTCATCAAGTACCTCAAAGCTGCATGATCAGAAAACAGAGTGATTTTAGTTCCAATAAGATATGATCTAAATCTTTCTACACAATAAAACAACTACTAAGAACTCTTTTTCCATGGTTGTGTAATTGAATTGGTCCGCATCTAAAGTTAATAAGGAATATTAAATGACATGTGGTATTCCCTCAATTCGCTGAGAAAGGACTTCTCCAACTACTTGGTTGGAGGCATCACAAAGTAGTTCAAATTGTTCTTCCCAATTGGGAGGCTGCATCAAGGATGGTGAAAGCAATCTCTTCTTCACCTCATCAATGGATTCCCGACATGCACCATTGAAATCAAAATAAGAATCTTTCAAAAGTAATCTAGAGATAGGGAGAGAAATATTACTAAAATCTTTGATAGATCTACTATAGAATCCTGTAAGTCCTAAAAATGATCTAAAATGTTTCACACAAGTAGGGTAAGGAAATGAATTTATCACTTTAATTTTTGATTTATCCATATCAATTAAATTTTTTGGAAATGACATGACAAAGTAATATTCATCTTTGAACCATGAAAAAAAACTTTTCAGAATTTAAAAAATGATTTCTTTTAATGCAGGATTTCAAAACTTTTTCCAGATTTTTCAATCTATGATCAAAAGAATCTCCAAAAACTATGAAATCATCTAATAAAACATTCAAGAAATTTTCAATGTGATCAAAAAATATACTCTCCATACACCTTCGGAATGTACCTAGAGAATTACATAATCTAAATGGCATTATTTTATATGAAAAAGTACCAAAAGGTCATGTAAATGTCATCTTTTCTTGATCCTCGTGAGGAATGGGTACTTGAAACTAACCTAAAAATCCATCAAAAAATCAATACTGAGTTCTTCCTGTCAATATTTCTAATATCTGGTCAATGTAGTGGATGGGGAAATGATATTCTCGATGACCTGGTTCAATTTCCTATAATCCATGCACACTCTCCAGCTGTTTTGAATTCACATAGGGATTAACTCATTCTTTTCATTCATCACAGTGTTCAAGCCAGTTTTTCTTGGAACGACATGAAAAGGACCGACACACTGTAAATCTGAAATGGGATATATGATCCCAGCTTCCATGAGATTATCTATCTCCTTCTTCACAACCTCCATCATGGTGGGATTTAGTCTCCATTTGGGTTGTCTAACAGGTTTGGATTCTCCCTCAAGAAAAATACTATGTGAGCATATTTTTGGGTTTATTGTTGGGATATAACCTAAGTTCCATGCTATTTCCTATACATTCTACCTCAAACTCTCAATCAATTATTTTTCTTGGGTTTTAGATATATTATTATCAATTATCACTGGTAGTTTCTCTCACACCCAAAGGTATACATATTTCAAATTAGTGGGGAGTGGTTTGAGTTCAATATCAGGGGGATGCTCAAGGGATGAGACTAAATTAATGTTTCCCACTTCCGAAATTTAGACCTCTTGCACCCAAGAAACCATATAATCTAACTCAACATTTAACAAATCATCAAATAAATCATATTTTATCTTTTTCTCCGACATGATGTTAGAATCTCCAAGATCTTCAGTATCCACATGTTCAATGATATTTCCAATGGAAGAAGTCTCTCATGAGTCAAAGAATTCATAAAACATACCTGATTCTTTTATTGATTTTGCACCAACTTCATGGGATTGTGAAAAGCAGGTGTGATCATCCTATGGGTGGCTCATGGATTCAAAAATATTGAAATGGACCGTGCTCTCTCCAAACTCCATGGTGTCCCCTCGTGGACAATGATGATGGTTTTGGTTGCCTTAAAGAAAAATCTCCCCAAAATGATGAGATAATGTGATGGGATTCTATCTTCTTCCATATTGAGCACATAGAAGTCAGCTGGGAATATGATATCTTTGAATTTTACAAGGACATCCTCCAAAAATTTTTAGGGAAAAATGTGGATCTATTTGCAAGCTGGACCACTACTCTTGTGGGCTTCATTTCTCCCATCTGCAATGAAGTGTATACCGAGTGAGGCAATACATTAATTGAAGCACCTAGATCACAAAAATAATTAGTGAAATTTAATGAACCAATAGTGCATGGAATGGAAAATTTCCATGGATCTTTACATTTGGTTGGAATTTGTGGCGTGATAAGGGTTGAGACACTTCTCCCCCAAGTTGATTCTTTTATTTTCATGAAGCCTTCTCTTTTTGGAGCAATGATCTTTCAAAAAAAATTCATACCTTGGAATATTTTTAACAGCTTCAAGTAGGGGGGTATTGATTTCCACTTTCTGGAAGGTGTCCATAGTTTCTTTTTGAAGTGCTTCTTCATGTAATTTCTTTGATTCGATCATCCTTGTTAAAAATGGTGGGGGTAAGTCTTTCTTCTCCCTTTGTTTTCAATTCATTGGAGTTTCTTGTTTCTTATGTTTTAGCTTATCCTTATCCTCCTCCTCTTCCTTTTCATCTTCTTGATGGATATTCTAAATATTTTCTGAATCATTCTCTATCAGAATAGTTTTTATTGCTTCAGTTTCAGGGTTGGGTGGAGAAGGGATTTCTTTTCCACTTCTTGTTATGATTAAATTAACATTTTCTTTAGTATTTGGAACTGTTTGAGATGGAAGCTCCCCTGGATTCATAGAAATGTTTTCAACAAGACTTCCCATTGTGTATGCAATCTAGTCAACCTCATCTGCAAGGCCCTCATACTTGGATTGTAGTTGTTACACAGAAGGTTGTGTGTTGGTGGATGGTTTTTCATATGTCATTCTTTGTAATGGTGGTGGTTGAAAGGATTTTTGTTGTTGGAAGGGCTGTTTATAGGATTATTAGAAGGTATGGGGTTCTGGTATTGCTACTGGTGGTAAAGAGGTTTGTTGGGGTGCTGGTTAAATGATCTCATCTGGTTTTGTTGGTTCTAATGTTATTATTGGGATTGAGGTTGATGTAGTGGATTTTGTTGGAATTTTCTTGGTTTAAAGTAAGCAGCACAGTATTTTATCCCCTGTACCTCAGGGCACTGGTTAGTAAAATGAGTGGAAGAATAACATAAACCACATGCCTAAGCTGAATCTTGTTGTCCATTTTCTTGAGTTACAACCATTTGATGGACTAACCTTTCATGGTAGTAAACTTTTGTTTCAATCAATGTAGATGAATTAGATATTTTTACCACATGTATCCCCATGGTTTCAATTCCACTTAGTCCAATTTTTTGTGAGTTTTGAGCAATCTTCTCAATTAGTACTATGATATCTGCAGGAGACTTGTCAATCAGGGACCCCCTAGATGAGGCATCTAGAATATTTCTATCATTATCCATAAGTCATTGGTAGATGAAGACAAGGGAATGGTGTTCCTCCATTTCATGATGTGGGCAGGTGGAAAATAGCTTCTTGAAAATCTCCCAGTACTCATAGAGGGTTTCTCCAATTGATTTCCATATGATGTAAATCTCTTTCTTAATGACAGTGCTCCTCGATGTGGGAATGAACCTTTGCATGCAACTTTTTTTAGGTCGTCCCAATAATTGAACTCCTAGGGATGTTGTTACACCCAGAAATTTTATGAAAAATATTCTTTTAATTTCATTAATGTCTTGTGTTTTATGTTACACCAAGATTACCTTGCGCTATACACAACACCGTATTAGCTTGCAGTATACGCAACACTATTCTTGGATCATGTTACACACAATTTTGATAATAGTTATTCTACACAACATTGATTATATATATATATTCAATGTTAAAATGAAATATGGTTGGATTATGTTATACGAAACAACAAAGGATTATTGCACAGCACGCAACCCTGACTTGGCTTGCATTACACGCAATCGCGACCTTCCTCGATAGCGTGTGTTGTACGCAATACCGGGTTTTACTAAACAATGATATATTATTATAATATTATTATGAACTAGCCATTATGAATAGTATTAACTAAAATTTCAATCTTATAACATTATTATTCATCTTACACATTTTCTAAAACATGGTATAAGAACCAAATAAATTTTTCAGGTAAAATAAATATTTTTCAAAAAATGCAGTTTTGCCGCCTTTTGATGGCGCACCCACATTAAATCTAGTTTTTGGAATGTTTATAAGTTAAATTTGACAAAATAAAATTCTTCTTTGGAATCATGAAATAAAAATTTACTTTGGATACATTTTTCATATTATTCTGGTAACTTTCATATTTTGATGAATAGTAAAAACACGCTATATTTTAATTAAAAACAACTTTTTTCATCACAATAATTTATATGGTTAAATTATAATATTGAATGGGTTTAAAGTATAAATAGAATATATTTTTACAATTTAATATAATTTATGTCATTAGCATTGATTCTACCTTGAATTCGTAGGATAAATCAATTCAATCTTTTGCAATGTTTTAAAGAAAAACCCATTTTCTTTTGACAATGGGATTAATTTTAATTTAATTTCGGAATATTTTGTGTATTGAATTTGGAAAAATTGATTCCATATTTGGAATCAGTGGATCCAAATTATGTTAATATGCTACTTTTTATTTTTGGGAATTATGAATAGTAACTACGGTAAATTTTATTTACCATAGTTAAAGGTAAATAGGGTAATTAAGGGTAAATATAATATTATAAAATTACCCTAACACATGTCAAAATCCTATTGGATGACTAAAAGTCGATCCATATCACCTAAGGGTCGGATTAGATTCATTTAATGGACTTTTTCCATAAAAATAATTTAATTATTATTAAAACCAAAGAATGTGACAACATGTCACTTTCTTAAATCTTATAAGTATAATAATTTTAATTTAGTCATAAACATCATGAAACATAGAACAAGAATAGTCTCCAGAAATCTAATACAATTATCTACATCATAGGAATTTATTTAGAATATTTAGGGATTAAATAATTATCATTTATTATGACACAAAAATGATGCAATAATTGTCTTATTAATGAAATATTGACATAATTGAAGTTATAAATACCCAAATTGATGTAATATAAGACTTTTTATGAATTAGAATAATTTTATAGGTTAATATTACATTTTATTGTCGATGTAATTAACCTTTTTTGAACTAATCATTCTGTTATGATTTTCACAAAAATGAATTACTAAATAGTGTAAAAATTGACATAAAATAGTTTTTAGAACAAATATTAAATTATTAATTGTTATTTTATTCCTAAATCTAAGGTTCAGAAAAATGACGTAGATATGGTTATATATATTAATAATAAACAACTTGGGGTTATTTTGTCTTGTTATAGTATGTTTATTAACCTTATTGTATAAGAACACAAGAAGACACGGTAAAAGTAAAATTATTTAACTTAATGTTAAATCTAAATGATAGGGTTAACATAGTAACCTAAAATTGTATAAATTCTATTGAATGGGATACTTTCGACCCATCCCCACCTTATCTTTGAAATAAATTAATTTGGAGCTATTTAAAACCGAATTTGACTTTATAATAAAGTAATAGTTTTTGTTATTCCAAAGGTACCCCTATCCTCCCTTATAAAAGGGCCCCACCTCCTCCCTCTCTTCATCACACCACATTGAGCCTTCAAGATCGGCCAAACCCTGAAAAATTTCATTCTCCACTTCCCTAGAAACATCCTAGAGGTTCTGGTCTTCCTCAAAGACCAATGTTAGTGTCCTAAAAGGAGATCTCAAAGAGGTGCTTCAAAGACGAGGTAATGTCCGTTACCGATTCTTTTATCTTTATTTCTTCTTACACCTACACTTAATAGGTTGTTTCATTATTAAGTAATCAAAACAGTATCACTTATATACTGATATGTTATTATAATTATGAAACAAAATTATTTCACCATCAATCCATCCTACGGAAAATGAAATCACCGCGCGTGCGTACATACGGAATACAGTCTCCACGCCGTGGTGTAATTTATTTTCCACCACCACCTTACTTGGATGGGTATAATGGTGTACATAATATCTATATATGATTATTGTAAAGTGATATTGATTCTGAAATAGTATACACACACTCCAATACAATTCCACAATCATTAGAACGATATCATCGCTCGTGCGTCCGTACGGACTACCGTCTCCACGACGTGATGAGATTCATTCTCCACGTTAACCATTCATGAATGATTATAATGTATATATAATAATTAATAATGAGATATATGACATAATAGTGATTCTGTATATATGTTTATATATATGTTTTTCATCTACTTAATTCCATTCAACTCAATAAAGAAAAGAAAGCAGCGTTTATGCGTACGTACGGTCTACCGTCTCCATGAACGGTGTATTTCTTTCCATTTAATGATCTATTATATATATATATATATATTATGAATATTAATTATATATAAATAATGTTTTATATTCTAGAATTATGTAATAATGATCTAAGTAGTCTTATGAATAATTACAAGTCAAAACACGGACGACAAATGAAAGGATTTTACCCAAAACGCTTTTTAACATGGAATTTACAAAAGAAAAGGTAATATAAAGCCATAAGTGAACCATATATGATAACATAACAATGAGTATAATTATGGAATAAGTCAATGACATTATCTAAATCATTATACAGGAGGTTCGAACACATACGAAGCAAATCAGACCTAAGGTAAGGGAAATATCACAATCTCATTTTTATCCGAGATTGTTTATAATTTGGCATTTACTGGGGTGCATTTTATCATCCACGTCCATTTTTCCTCAATATGTAATATTTACATCATTCTAAAATATTTTATATCCAATTTTACCCTTTGGTTAGTTTTTAGTAAAAGATATGAAAGGAATCTTTTGTGATTTTTTGTATGATGTACTTTTTGACTTTTCTGACAAAAGTACGAGAAGAATGTTTTTTTAACTTATACGGCATGAATGGATTTTTAAAAAATTATTTCATAGAAGTTTCCTTTAAAAGTTTTGAAGTTTATTTTTAATCAACTTTTTTATTTTAGAATTTTATGACATGACAAGAAAGGAAAAGTGTTTTTGAAGTAGAAAGGATATTTTCCTAAAGAATGGAGTTCAAGTGTTTTATCAAAATTATTTTCCATCTAAGATAAAATAGGGTTCTGTTTCTATCCCTATTATTACATTTATTGGATTATGTTGTGATGGAAATATATTTATGAATTCATTTATCTTATCTGAATTGTTTTATGATGTCATGATGTTTAAGATTCCCATTTTTATTACATGGGTTATGCTATGATATATGGTTTATGATTTTGTGGAACACATAAGAATGGTATCATTATGAGATGGTTGGGACATATATATCCCTCCAATGCATTGGGTAAATATTTTATATCTTATGAGATAGACATGGATGGAATGGTAGCTTATTCTGGTTCAATGAAACAGGACTGAAACGGGGAGTGAACTCGGTTCAGAAATGGACTTTGTCCACTAAGATAGTCTTGGTAATAAGTCTTGACTAATAAGAAATGATTCTATATGATTATATGTGTATGACAAAAAGTTTCATGTTTTATGTTATGATTATTGGGATTACATTTCACTACTATGATTCATCCCATGTTATGAAATTATGATCCCTTTTGCAGGTTAAGATTTCTAAAAGATATGTTCTTATGAATATGACGTGATTGATATTTCTTTTGTTTACCCTTACTGAGAATTTGAGCTCCCCCTTTAATGTTTTCTTTTCCCCATGACATCAAGAAAGGATTTAGGTTTAAAAAAAAGAAGATCTTTATGGGAGATGTTGAAGATCTTTCACAACGATTAGAAGATTATATTCCGAATTTCCAAAGACACTAAACTATTACGGTCCTTGTGTGTGTGTTTTTGATATGTACTAAGTATTCTGCAAAAGTATTGTAATGTCCATGTATGTCAGGCTTAGGGTCTCTACAGTTGGTATTAGAGGAAAAGGAGGTAGGAATGTATCAGATCCTTGGGAACTATCACATGTGAGCATTGGACGAAGCATGGCTCTCCACCCAAGGTCTTCATGAGGAAATGGCTGCCACTGGGGTGGTGGTGTGTCACGCCCAGGGGGTTTAGCCACCCATCGAGTGCTTTGATAGGTATCAATTATAGTCCCCTGGAAGTAATTCCAGACTGCTATAGTTGGTATCAGAGTAAAGTTTTAGTTAACCTTTGGAAACTAGGATGCGAGAACTTTAGTGAGATCTCTAGAGATATTTCTAAGGCATGTCTAGGGATGTCCCTAAGGTTAAGTATACGTATAGGTTATAGTACTAGAATTACGCTAAAGATCATAGAATTAAACCTAAGTGGTTCGATATTGAAGGTACTCCCCCTTTGTTATGTTGTTTTCCCTAGCATGATTTTTGCCTCTCACACTATTCTTTTTGGGTTTTAGACGATGGATGGAACCCGAAGAAACCGTGTTAATCAATGTAATGGACAATGAAAAGATTTTACTCCTAACCAAACAAATGTTATTGGAGATGGAGTGAAAAATCTTATTGCTATACTTACACAAGATATGAATCATTCTGGACTTCCAAATGAGCAGAGAAGGGAACAAAATTCTATTGAGTCCTTTATGAGGCAACGTGCACCTTCTTTCAGTGGGTCTTCTGATCCACTTGTTGCTGAACAATTGATCAGTACCACTGAAAAGATATTTTCAGTTATTCAATGTTCAGAACATGATAATGTCATCTTAGCAGTATATCGTTTGGAAGGTGAAGCTGATCAATGGTGGAGTCTTATCAAGAATACGAGGCAAAGAGATGAAATTGAGTCCATGGAATGGGACGCGTTCAAGAACTTATTTTTCAATAATTATTTCCCTAATATTCTTCGAACAAATACGGAGAAGGAGTTTCTTGAACTAAAGAAAAAGGATGATGAATCTGTTGGTATATACGAAGTAATTTTTACAAGGCTTTCAAGGTATGGATCTGGATTTATCATCCTACCTGAAAGTAAAGCTGATCGATTATTTTGTGGCTTAAAACCAAATCTTCGAAGGGCATTAACTATAAGAGACTTCAGGAGCTATGAAGAAATTGTGTGTTGTGCTATCAAGGTAGAAATGGAAGTTGGTGTTACTTATCCATCTCATAGTTTTGATAAGAAATGAAAGATGGAGTTCAAGGAGAAATCTCAGAATAATGGTGAAAAGAAGATGAATCTTTCCATAAGCTCAAAGTGTGGAAAGAAAAATGATGTAGATTGTCTTAAAGGGACTAGAAAATGTTTTAAGTGTGGAAAAGAAGGTCATCGAGCATCTAAGTGTCGAAGTAATGGAAAAAGGGTTTCTAATGATGTGAATAAAGAAAAGACTGCAGAGAACGCACCAACAACACTTCAATGCTTCAAGTGCAAGGAAATGGGGCATTATGCTAATAAATTCCCTGATCCAAGGGTTAGTGATGATATACATGAGCAACCACATAATGCAAAGGACAAAGGAAAGTCACATGCGATCACTATTGGTGATGTTGAATATGACAACGATGTGGTGGAATGATTAAGTGTTTATGTAATGGGATTCCAGAATAATGTCGTATATAGTATCGTGGAATATTGGAATATTTATGTTTTGGTCTACTGTGGTTTTCAATAATTTTATGGCATCGGTAACCATGAAAAGTGATTGAAATATTTTTGGAAAGCAGATGATATGCACATAATGATGGGATAAAGAGAATCTAATAAGTTTGATAGTATTCATGAGCTCATGATTTATATAAGGACTAAGTGATATCATGGTTTGAGGATATAGAATTTTGAGGATTTTGGTATGTGGAAAGTGTTAACTTTTAAATGAATTCATGTTTCCACTAAGGTTCAATGGATATTCATTCTTCACGAGAATACATGATTAAGGTATTCACATGTTTGTAATTTGACCAAGAAGATATATCTTATGATATATGGGGGATAAATGATGGCATTCACGTGATCATTTTCTTTATACTATGAGCATGGACCGAACTATTTTAGATAAGCCAAAAGATTGGAATGGATTATGTTGGACATAAGTTAGTATTGTTTAAGGATAAACCTTTTTTTGATATTGTTGATGTGATGTTATAGTAATATAGATTTAGAAAAAGGACAACCTGCAGGATGGGCGATGACCCATCGCATCGGACAAGGTTGTGGAAATCAAACCCACAACCGAAGTGCGACTGGCCTTTATCGCCTACCACTGGCCTACAAGAAGTCCCTGTTTAGTAGAAACTAGTTTTATTATATTAAGGAATATGATATATGAAGTATAAGTCCATTTTAGGAACCATATATGACTAATCTCACTATAGATGGACTTATGTATTTTTTGATAACTTTTCTATCCTTTTATTTGAGACAGATGGAATGACCCATCATTCTATCACATGATCTGATAACACATCACGAGTGACAAATTCAACGTCATTTCTTTAAGAGATTAAGTGGAAATTTTCCAATGAACGACTAACGGTGAGACTATACTAAAATCACGAAAGTATTTCTTCTAATTCCAATTTCATCAACTTTAGGGAAATTGTCTTGAAAACCAAAAATTTTGTCCTAGTTCCCTTATATCCGATGAATCATATGGTAACTTAGATTTTCACACATTAATAGCTTTGTGATAGTTGGATGTTTCATAGCCATGTTCTCTACAACTCTCCATCAGAACATGATGGTTAGATGTTTCTTCCATATGCATATTTTCACCTATGTTCTCCTACGTGGAAACCCAGTGATGAGTTAATTTTGGTAACCATTACATTTCATACATTAGTTTTTAAAGCCATGTTTTGGTATTCCTTTTTACGATATGGGTTTTATTAAACAAACTTTCGAGTAGTAAACCATTTATAACCCCGACGAATTTCGAGGGTGAAATTCCGTTTAAGGGGGGTAGAATGTAACACCCCGAGATTTTATGAAAAATATTCTTTTAATTTAATTAATGTTTTGTATTGTATGCTACACCAATATTACCTTGCGCTATACGCAACACCGTATTAGCTTGCAGTATATGCAACACTATTCTTGGATCGTGTTACACACAATTTTGATAATAGTTATTCTACGCAAAATTAAGTATATATATATATTCAATGTATAAATGAAATATTTTTGGAATATGTTATATGAAAGAACGAAGGATTCTTTCACAGCACGCAACCCTGACTTGGCTTGCATTACACGCAATCGCGACCATCCTCGATAGCGTGTGTTGTACGCAATACTGAGTTTTTCTAAACAACGATATATTATTATAATATTATTTTGAACTAGCCGTTATGAATAGTATTAACTAAATTTTGAATCTAATAACATTATTATTCGTCTTACAGATTTTCTAAAACATGGTATAAGAACCAAATAAATTTTTCGGGTAAAATAAGTATTTTAAAAAAAATGCAGTTTTGTCGCCTTTTGATGGCGCACCCACATTAAATCTAGTTTTTGACATGTTTATAATTTCAATTTGACAAAATAAAATTTTTCTTTGGAATCATGAAATAAAAATTTACTTTGGAAAAATTTTTTATATTATTCTGGGAACTTTCATATTTTGATGAATAGTAAAAACACGCTATATTTTAATTAAAAACAACTTTTTTCATCACAATAATTTATATGGTTAAATTATAATATTGAATGGTTTTAAACTATAAATAGAATATATTTTTACCATTTAATTTAATGTATGTCATTATCATTGATTCTACCTTGATTCGTAGGATAAATCAATTCCATCTTTTGCAATGTTTTAAAGAAAAACCCGTTTTCTTTCGACAAAGGGATTAATTTTAATTTAATTTCTGCAACATTTTTGTATTGAATTTGGAAAAATGGATTCCATATTTGGAATCAGTGTATCCAAATTATGTTAATAAGTTACTTTATATTTTTGGGAGTTATGAATAGTAACTACGGTAAATTTTATTTACCATAGTTAAAGGTAAATCAGGTAATTAAGGGTAAATATAATATTATAAAATTTCCCTAACACATGTCAAAATCCTATTGGATGAATAAAAGTCGACCCATATCACCTAAGGGTCGGATTATATTCATTTAATGGACTTTTATCTATGAAAATAATTTAATTATTATTAAAACCAAAGAATGTGACAACATGTCACTTTCTTAAATCTTATAAGTCTAATAATTTTAATTTAGTGATAAACTTTATCAAACTTATAAAATGAAAAGTCTCCAGAACTATAATACAATTATCTACATCATAGGAATTTATTTAGAATTTTTAGGGATTAAATAAGTATAATTTATTATGACACAAAAATGATGCAGTAATTGTCTTATTAATAAAATATTGACATAATTGAAGTTATAAATACCCAAATAGATGTAATTGAAGCCTTTTTATGAATTAAACTAATTTTATAGGTTAATATTACATGTTAGTGTTGATTTAATTACCTTTTTTCGAACTAATCATTCTGTTATGATTTTCACAAAAATCAATTACTAAATAGTGTCAAAATTGACATAAAATAGTTTTTAAAACAAATATTATATTATTAATTGTTATTTTATTCCTAAAAATCTATGGTTAGGCCAAATGACTTAGATAAGGTTGTATATATTAATAATAAAAAACTTTTGGTTCTTTTGGCTTGTTATAGTAAGTTCATTAACCTTATAGTATAAGAACACAAGAAGACACAGTAAAAGTAAAATTATTTAACTTAATGGTAAATCTAAATGATAAGGTTAAAATAGGAACCTAAACTTGTCTAAATTCTATTGGATGAGAGAATTTAGACCCATAGCCACCTTAGATTCGAAATAAATCAATTTTGAGCTATTTAAAACCGAATTTGACTTTATAATAATGTAATAGTTTTAGTTATTCCAAAGGTACCCCTCTCCTCCCTTATAAAAGGGCACCACCTCCTCCATCTCTTCCTCACACCACTTTGAGCCTTCATGCTCGGCCATCCCATGAAAAAGTCCCTTCTCCACTTCCCTAGAAACATACTAGAGGTTCTGGTCTTCCTCAAAGACCAATTTTAGTGCCCTAAAAGGAGATCTCAAAGAGACGCTTCAAAGACGAGGTAATGTCTGTTACCGATTCTTTCATCTTTATTTCTTCTTCCACTTACTCTTCTTAGGTTGTTTCATTATTAAGTAATAACATCAGTATCACGTATATACTTCTATGTTATTATAATTATGAAACAACTTTATTTCACCATCTATCCATCCTACGGAAAACGAAATCACCGCGCGTGCGTACGTACGGAATACCGTCTCCACACCGTGGTGTAATGTATTTTCCACCACTACCATACTTGGATGGGTATAATGGTGTAAATAATAACTATATATGATTATTTTAAATTGATATTGATTCAGAAGTAGTATACATTCATTCCAATAAAATTCCACGATCATGAGAACGATATCATCGCTCGTGCGTACGTACGGGCTACCGTCTCCAAGATGCGATGAGATTCATTCTCCATGTTAACCGTTCATGAATGATTATAAAGTATATATAATAATTAATAATGAAATATATTACATAATAATGATTCTGGATTTATGTGTATATATATGTATTTCATCTACATAATTCCATTCAACTCAATAAGGAAAAGAAAACAGCGTTCATGCGTACGTACGGTCTACCGTCTCCATAAACGGTGTATTTCTTTCCATTTACTGATCTATTATATATATATATATATATATATTCTGAATATATATTATATATAAATCATGTTTTATATTCTGGAATTAATTAATCATGATCTAAGTAATCATATTAATAATTACAAGTCAAAACACGGACGACAAATGAAACGATTTTACCCAAAACGCTCTTTAACATGGAATTTACAAAAGAACGGGTAATATAAAGCCATAAGTGAACCATATATGATATAATAACAATGATTATGATTCTGGAATAAGTAAATGACATTATCTAAATCATTATACAGGAGTTTCGGACACATACGAAGCAAATCAGACCTAAGGTAAGGGAAATATCACAATATCATTTTTATCTGAGATTGTTTATACTTTGGCATTTACTGGGGTGAATTTTATCATCCACATCCATGTTTCCTCATTATGTAATATTTACATCATTCTACAATAGTTTATATCCAATTTTACCATTTGGTTAGTTTTTAGTAAAATATATGAAAGAAATCTTTTTTCATTTTTCGTACGAGGTACTTTTTGACTTTTCCGACAAAAGTACGAGAAGAATGTTTTTTTTAACATGTACGGCATGAATGGATTTTTAAAAAATTATTTCCAAGAAGCTTCCTTTACATGTTTTCAATATTATTTTTAATAAACTTTATTTATTTTATATTTGTATGACATGTTAAGAAAGGAAAAGTTTTTTTGAAGTAGAAAGGATATTTTCCTCAAGAATGGAGTTCAAGTGTTTTATCAAAATTATTTTCCATCTAAGATAATAGAGGGTTCTGTTTCTATACCTATAATTAAATTTATTTTATTGTTTTGTGATGGAAATATTTTTATGAATTCATTTATCTTATATGAATTGTTTTATGATGTCATGTTGTTTAAGATTCCCATTTTTATTACATGGGTTATGCTATGATATATGGTTTATGATTTTTTGGCACACATAAGAATGATATCATTATGAGATTTGTTGGACCTATATCTCCCTCCAATTCATTGGTTAAAGATTTTAAATCTCATGAGATAGACATGGCTGGAACGGTAGGTTATACCGGTTCAGTGAAACAGGACTGAAACGGGGAGTTAACTCAGTTCTGAAATGGACTTTGTCCACTAAGATAGTCTTGGAAATGAGTCTTGACTAATAAAAAATGATTCTCTATGATTATGTGTGTATGACAAAAAGTTTTATGTTTTATTTTATGATTATTGGGATTACATTTCACTACTATTCTTTATCCCATGTTATAAATTTATGATCTCTTTTCCAGGTTATGATTTCCAAAAGATATGTTCATATGAATATGACGTGATTGATATTTCTTTTGTTTAACCTTACTGAGCATTTGAGCTCAACCATTTATGTTTTCTTTTCCCCAGGACATCAAGAAATGATTTAGGATTTTAAAAAAAGAAGATCTTTATGGGAGATGTTGAAGATCTTTCACCACTATTAGAATATTATATTCTGAGTTTCCAAATACACTAAACTATTACGGTCCTTGTGTGTGTGTTTTTGTTATGTACTAAGTATTCCGCAAAAGTAATGTAAGTTCCATATACGTCAGGCTTCAGGTCTCTACAGATGTAGATTGTAAAACCATTCATTAGCCGCTCCTTCAAGTGAGAAAGGGAATGCCCTCCACTAGAATTGGTCTTCGGGTGCTCCTCTTGGCCTGAAACTTGAGAAAATGTATCTGAATTATTCAATGTGCCGATTTTGATCTTCTCCTGCAAGACCATGAAACTTTGGAATCATACAGAATCATATTGACACTAATTCAAAATCATTTGGTTCAGTGGGTGCAATTAGTTGGTTATTTTGAATGGAAAATTTTGGTGCGCATAGATCATGCAGGGTTAGGTTGGGATTTCTAGCCATGATTTCAAGTTCAGAGTGAACACTAATAGTTTAACATGGATCTGAGAGATCTATTTCTTCAAATATTTCTGGTGGGTTTCTTTTTCGTAGTTGGGTTAATGTTCTGTCAATTTCTAGATGAAATTCAATTAATGGTTCTTTTGAGTTGCAGGACATTCAATTTTGAATTTTTTTGTTGCACTGACTCCCCGGAAACAGCGCCAAGTTTGATGCATGCCTATCATAGGGCGTGGAAAAACAATTTTTTTCCTAACATAAAATATAGTAATGTGGTTGACCTAGGATTTCTCTTGAAGAAGAGTCCCAAAAAATGGTTTGTCACTTTAAAACGAGTGTAAAAATGTTTTGTTTTTTAAATGAAATTCAAATGATTGAAAAACTATGATATTAACAAAGGTGATTAGGTCCGGGTTAGTTTTCTAATTGTAATTCTATCATTGTTCAATTTAATTTAATCCTCTTCATATTTTTCGATTAAAGTGAGTTTCCATAATTTTTTCCCCTCACTTCCTTGGGGAAATTATTGTGGTTTGAGAAAACCTTATCAAGATCTCGGTCTTTTCAAATATCCATCCATGTGTAAAATAGTTGTATTGAAAATCCATAATTGAAATGGGAAATTCCCAATCGGGTTTTTTTTATCCCAAATAATCAAGAAAATTCACTACACCTTTTACGCGTACTAACGATCGTCAAGTACTTCACCACTAATCCCTAGTTTTTTCCATTGTATATAAACAAGAAATTGGTGGAGGGATATTATGATTATTTTACCAATAAAAAATCAATGAAGGAATTAAAATTCCAAAATGATCATACTTGATAACAAAATCCACTATATGTAATTTAAAAAATCATTGAAAAAGATAGAAATTTTATTCAATTACGTTCACAAACTCAAGCATTACAACATAGAAAACCAACCACTAGTGCAGAAAACGTTTTTTACGTCACCATTTTTTACGTCGGTTATATAAACCGACGTCATAATATGTAAAACGAGGTTTTTTACGTCGGTTATTTATTAACCGACGTAAATATTTGTATTCGGTACACCTTTAACGTCGGTTATTATTATAACCGACGTTATTAATCGCGCGGCTTCGTTTTTGACGTCGGTTATAACAATAACCGACGTAAAAAACGCGGTTTGCGAAGGCTTTTGTACGTCGGTTATTGAATAACCGACGTAACAAATGCGGTTTTTGAAGGCTTTTTTACGTCGGTTATAAAATAAACGACGTAAAAAAAGAATCCGCAGATGTTTTTGACGTCGGTTATTCCATAACCGACGTAAAAAAACGCGGATTTTGAGCCCTTTATAACGTCGGTTATAAACTAACCGACGTAACAAATGAATCGGAGGAAGGTTTTTACGTCGGTTATTGAAATAACCGACGTTATAATTGTTTTTAAAACAATTATCACGTCGGTTATTGAATAACCGACGTGATAACTCATTTAAAAATTTACCCAGACCCGTGGATTGTCATTCGCGAGTTTACCTTCGACAGTCGCGACTCGTCTCTCTCGCGCGTAAACCCGAATCGGCTCGTCCATTTCGTTGGTTTAGATTCGTTTTGCGATCATCGTTTCTCATATTTAATATCCTCGGATCAATCATCTAAACTCGCAGCACTCAGGTAATCCTCCCACTCGTTCGTTTTTTTTCGGGGATAGTATATATATATGTGTTGTGATTTTTTTGTTGAAACTAGCTAAGATTCTTCGATTGCGAACCCTTTTAACTCGTTTTGGCACCATAATCTTATTTATCATCCCTAGATCTATTTGTTCGACTTGAAATATTGAGTAATTTTATGATTTCACTAATTTTTCATCGTTTTCTATAAATCCCCGAGAGGGTTGGGGCGTGTCCATTTGGATGGGTTTCCCTTTTACAGTTGTTACTACTTTATTCACAAACAACAATGGCATAGGTGCATGGATTTGGGGTCGGGGGGTGTCCAGGGGGCTTTACAATGGGGTGGGTGGGTGTGGGGGGCTGTCCAAGGGTGTGGGTGGGTGTTGGGGGGTGTCCAGGGGGGTGTCCAAGGGGGTAGGGGGTGGGGGTGGTGTTTAGGAGGGGTGGGGGGCTGTCCAGAGGGTTGGGGGGTGTCCAAGTAGGTTGGGGGTGGGGGGTTGTGTCCAGGAGGGGTGGGGGTGCTTTCTAGAGGGGTCGAGGGCTGTCCAGAGGGGTTGGGGGGTGTCCAGGGTGGTGTCCAAGGGGATGGGTGGGTGTGGGGGGCTGTCCAAGGGGGTGGCGGCCTGTCCAGAGGGGTCGGTGGAGTGTCCAGGGGGGGTGTCCAAGGGGGTGGATGGGTGTGGGGGGCTGTCCAAGTGGGTGGCGGCCTCTCCAGAGGGTATTTGGGGTTGTCCGGGTGGGTGGGGGGGCTGCCCAGAGGGTTGGGGGATGTCCAGGGGGGTGTCCAAGGGGGTAGGGGGTGGGGGGTGGTGTCCAGGAGGGGCGGGGGGCTGTCCAGGGGGGTTTACAAGGGGGTGGGTGGGTGTGGGGGGCTGTCCAAGGGTGTGGGTGGGTGTTGGGGGGTGTCCAGGGGGGTGTCCAAGGGGGTAGGGGGTGGGTGGTGGTGTTTAGGAGGGGTGGGGGGCTGTCTAGAGGGTTGGGGGGTGTCCAGGGGGGTGTCCAAGCAGGTCGGGGGTGGGGGGTTGTGTCCAGGAGGGGTGGGGGTGCTTTCTAGAGGGGTCGGGGGCTGTCCAGAGGGGTCGGGGGGTGTCCAGGGTGGTGTCCAAGGGGATGGGTGGGTGTGGGGGGCTGTCCAAGGGGGTGGCGGCCTGTCCAGAGGGGTCGGTGGGGTGTCCAGGGGGGTGTCCAAGGGGGTGGATGGGTGTGGGGGGCTGTCCAAGTGGGTGGCGGCCTCTCCAGAGGGTATTTGGGGTTGTCCGGGTGGGTGGGGGGGCTGTCCAGAGGGTTGGGGGATGTCCAGGGGGGTGTCCAAGGGGGTAGGGGGTGGGGGGTGGTGTCCAGGAGGGGTGGGGGGCTGTCCATAGGGGTCGGGGGGTGTCGAGGGGGGTTTACACATCGATTTGTTTTATATTTCAAAATTGTTTACATTCAAATTATGATTTTTTTCATATAAAAATATATTTGTCTTATCTAAAAAATATATATATTTTTGCTATTTGTTATAGGTAATAATGAGTCGAAGTTGGATTACGGCACATCGAATGAGCAATGAATATGAGGAAGGTGTTGATGCCTTTTTGGAATTTGCTAAACGAAATGTTCCAAGTAGTGACATTTTTTTCTGTCCATGCCTGAAATGTCTGAATATGAAGAAGATGAAAAGTAGAGAGATAAAAGATCATCTGATTTGTCATGGTTTCAATCCGAGTTACAACCCTTGGATTTGGCATGGCGAAACTGGACAGAATGTCACTGATGATAATGAATCGCAAGATGGTAACTCCGATGGAATTGAAGAAATGATTCGCGATATTGTAGCAGAACAAATTGAGATAGAACCGACAGTTGCACGTCTATATGGTGATGCCGAAAAACCATTATATCCTGGTTGTACAGATTTTACGGTTTTGTCGGCGGTGTTAAGATTGATTAACCTGAAGGCGAAACATGGATGGAGTGACAGAAGTTTTACAGAGCTGCTACAATTGATGAAAGACATTCTTCCAAAAGATAACGATCTTCCAGATTCACATTATAAGGCCAAAAAAATATTATGCCCGATGGGATTGGGATACAGGAAAATACATGCCTGTCCGAATGACTGCATTATATATAGGAAGGAATATGAATTTCTGAAAGAGTGTCCTAAATGTGGGACATCACGGTATAAGGTGAAAGAAAAATCACAAGCTGATGTAGAGATTACAAAGCTCCCTTCAAAGGTATTTTGGTATCTTCCTATAATTCCTCGTTTCAAACGTTTATTTGCTAATTCACATGATGCAAAAAGGTTAAGATGGCATGGTGATGAGCGGGTATGTGATGGAAAAATACGTCATCCAGCTGATTGTCCACAATGGAAGAAAATTGATGCCCAGTACCCTACATTTGGAAATGAAATTAGAAATCTGAGACTAGGCTTGTGCACTGATGGAATGAATCCATACCGAACCCTCAGTAGCACACATAGTTCATGGCCTGTTTTATTGGTAATTTACAACCTCTCTCCTGAAGTTTGTATGAAGCGCAAATATGTCATGTTGAGTATCATGATCTCTGGTCCAAAGCAACCCGGCAATGATATTGATGTATACTTGTCACCGCTGATTGATGATTTGAAACTGTTATGGGCTGATGGTATTAGGGTGTATGATTCTTATAAAATGGAATATTTTCATCTGCATGCAATGCTTCTATTCACTATAAATGACTTCCCAGCATATGGAAATTTGTCTGGATACAGTGTTAAAGGGCATAAAGCATGTCCAATTTGCGAACAACAGACGTCATATTGTCAATTGCATCATGGGAGGAAAACAGTGTACATGGGTCATCGAAAGTTTTTGCCTATGGATCACCCTTATAGAAGACTAAAAAAGGCATTCAATGGCTCACAAGAATTTGATACTGCTCCTCAATCTTTATCCCCAGAATTGTATTTTGAGAGGGTGAAAAACCTTGATGTGACATTGGGAAAGACACAGAAATCTGGTAATGATAGACATATTTGGAAGAAAAGGTCAATATTTTTTGAGCTACCATATTGGAGGTATCATGAAGTCAAACATAATATTGATGTCATGCACGTGGAGAAGAATATCTGTGATTCTTTGATCGGAACATTGCTAGATATTAAAGGAAAGACAAAAGATGGGTTGAATGCAAGGTTAGACATACTGTCAATGGGAATACGTTTGGAGTTAGCTCCCACTCCTAAAGGAAGACGGACATTTCTTGCCCCGGCTTGTCATACATTATCGAAGAGGGAGAAAAGTAGCTTCTGTCAGTGTCTTCATGATATCAAAGTGCCTCAAGGTTATTCTTCAAATGTAAAAAATTTTGTCTCATTGAAAGACTTGAAGTTGATAGGTATGAAATCACATGATTGTCATGTCATGATGCAACAAATTCTACCAGTTGCACTGCGTGGAATATTTCCCATCCGTGTCAGAAAGACTGTAATGAGGTTGTGTTATTTTTTCAATTCAATTTGCAACAAGGCGATTGATGTGAATGCTTTGAACATTTTGGAAAAGGATGCAATTTTTATACTTTGTCATTTGGAAATGTATTTTCCTCCAACTTTTTTTGATATGATGGTGCATTTAATGATTTATCTGGTTCGAGAAATAAGACTTTGTGGACCTGTATATCTTCGTTGGATGTATCCTTTTGAAAGGTATATGAAAATATTAAAGGGATATGTTAAAAATCCATATCGACCTGAAGCCTCCATTATTGAAAAGTATATTTCTGAGGAGGTAGCAGAGTTTTGTACGAGCTACTTGGCTACGGCGCAACACATAGGTTTGCCTCCATCTCGCCATGAACGGGTTAATAATGAGGGAAAGGGGATTCGTGGATTGAAAGTCAAATCACTGTCAGCTGAACATATGAAGAAGTTAGAATCATACATCTTGAATAACATAGCTGATGTTCAACCGTATATCACATTGCATATTAATGAGTTGAAACAATGTCATCCAAAGAAGAAAGAAATGTGGATTTTGAATGAGCACAACAAAACTTTTTTTCCATGGTTTAAAAAGACCTTGCATGGTAGATCAGATGTATCAGAGACATTAAAATGGATAGTGGGTGGTCCATCTTTAAATGTGATAACATGGTCCGCTTATGTCATTAATGGCTATACATTTCATACGAAAGCTCAGGACAACAGAAGTGCAGTTCAGAATAGTGGTGTATTGGTGTTTGCAGAAGCAATGCATTTTTCGAGTGCTAAGGACAGAAACCCAATTTCGGCATCAACTGCATATTATGGAGTGATTGAAGACATATGGGAGGCTGATTACTTTAAAATTAAAGTTCCCGTTTTTAACTGTAAATGTTTTATCGGTAACAACAGTGTCAGACACGATGAATTTGGAATGACACTTGTTAATCTGAATAGATTGGAAGACACAGCTGATTCTTTTATAATGGCAACACATGCCAAACAAATTTTCTATGTAGTAGATCAGTCAGATATGCAGTGGGCTGTTGTTTTACAAGGGAAAAACCAATATGTTGGTGAGGATGAATTTGATGAAGATGCTGATTTATGTGAAATCCCTACTTCCATGGAAAGATTAACAGAACATAATGATGAATATGTTGAAGACATGGTTTGTGCCATAAGGAACGATCACGACGAAGGAATTTGGGAAAACAATCCAACTGTACATTCCTAAAAGTACAGGTAACACAAGTTTATTTCTTGTTTACATTTAGTTTTTTCATATAATGTTAGATACTGTAATTTTTTTACTTATTAAAACATGTATCAAACCAAAACGATAAAACAATAAAAACCGTAAAGAGGAGAAGTCATGGGCGCACCGGCTGGCCGGTGGTGGATCACCTGTTGGCCGGTGGACCAGACAGAGAGCCTTCCTCTCTGTCTGGACCACCGGCGGGCGGCCGGTGGTGAGCCAGCGGCCGGCCGGTGATCCAGACAGAGAGGAAGGCTCTCTGTCTGGTCCACCGGACGGCCGCTGGATCACCACCGGCCGGCCGGTGGACCAGACAGAGAGCCTTCCTCTCTGTCTGGATCACCAGCGGCTGGCCGGTGCTGAGCCAGCGGCCGGCCGGTGGTCCAGACAGAGAGGAAGGCTCTCTGTCTGGTCCACCGGCCGGCCGGTGGTGATCCAGCGGCCGGCCGGTGGTCCAGACAGAGGAAGGCTGTCTGGTCCACCGGCCGGCCGGTGGTGAGCCAGCGGCCGGCCGGTGGCACCAGGCAGTGGGCAAGTCCACTGCCTGGGTCCTCCGGCTGGCCGGTGTGCTCACACCGGCTGACCGGTGGACTCAGTGAGTCCACGTTTCAGCTTTCTTGGGCCAACACTTTGGAAACCTTTTGCCTGTGTTTACCATGTTTATCATTGTTTAACATGCTTACCATATTACCAATGTTTACTATTATGTAATTTAGTACACTTTTCTATTTGTGAACTAATGTTTGTTTTTTTGATTTGAAGGAAAATGACAGATCAATCAGTTGATCAGCCACATGATTCTGGAGATGAGCATATTGGTCATACATCTGGGGAGGAACATTCACATGCTCCTATTACGAAAAAGAGTTCAAAGGTTGGTAAGCGTGGGTGCACACGTTTACCAAAATTATCACTTGCCCGTACGAAGGAGGAGAGGATAGTCGTGGAGTTTGATGATGATGATCTTCCTAGAGGTCCAAATGCTAAAGATTTGAAGGGATTTGTAGCAACTCAGGCTAAGAGCAAAGTAAGCATTCTCTATGATGATTGGAGAAGTGTGGATAAGGCGATAATTTCTCAGCTGTGGGAGACCATTTTGGTAAGATCTTTTGCTATTGTTTGACTGTTCGTTAAATGTTTCTAGTATATATAATATTTTTAACCTCTTTTTTATCAGATGACATTTGATATTCCTGACACTGGAGGAGTCAGGAAGAAATGCTTATCGTTGGCTGCTAGGAGATGGAGGGATTTCAAATCAACCCTCTCATCTGATTTCATTTATGGTCATAGGAGTCGTGAGAATCCATGTCGTATATATCCTTTTATAGATGAAGACACATGGAGACAATTTTTTGAAAGTAGAAGAAAAGAATCATTTTTGGTAAGGGAAATGTAAACTTTTATAAGCTTTCTTATATAAATGATCTTATTATTGTTTTGTTAATGATTACTTATTCTTAATTTACAGCAAACAAGGAAAGCTCATCAAGAGATCCAATCTAAAAATGTATACCCTCATAGTTTATCTCGGGGAGGGTATGCATTGTTGGAAGAACAAATGACGGCAGAAAAATTTCAACAACTAAGAGCTGAGTCTTCAAGCTCTGGAGAGGTGGCCCCTCCATCCCCTCCATCTAGACATGAGAAATGGAAAAGAGCTCGGAAGGGCAAAAAAGGACAATATCTTTCGGAAGAATCGAGACTCGTAGTTGAGAGGATTGTAAGATATCTATTTTATTTATTTAAGTTTACTATTTTCGTCATATATTTCCAATCATTATAGAAATGTTCAATTAATTATTACAGGACTCTCTTGAGGAGCAGAGTTCACAGGGGACATTTACACCATCTGGGAGGGAAGATATTTTATCTGTGGCATTGGGAAAGCCCGAACATCCTGGCCGTGTAAGAGGATATCCGGCAGGTGTATCGGTAAGAAAAGTGTTGCCACGTTCCTCAACTTCTAACGTTGAGGGAGTTTATAAAAAAAAAATAGAATCCTTGGAGGCTGAAGTCCATAATATTAATGCGACAATGGAGGAAAAGATTAGAGCATCGGTGCAGTTAATGTTTGCAGACTTGCAAAGACAATTTCAGGGTGCAGCTCCCACTCCACCTCTCCCAGTAGCTCCCACTCCCCCACCTCAGCTTGCGGACCCCATTTTTGATCCTCCTCCTCCGCCGCAGCTACCTACTTATTGTGAGTTGTATGTTGATGATCCTCAACATCATATAGTTGCATATGGGATGTTATATTGTATAGGAGATACAGTTCATCATCAACAGTTAGAGGTAGAGAATCAGAGGGTCACTATACAGGATATTATAGATAGATCAGCTCGGATACCATTACCTACAGATGAGGTGACGACAGTTGGACATAGTATCGGCCATTTTTTACTTTGGCCATCCAGACTTCTTCGACTCATTACCATAGAGGTATGGATGTTATATCTTTTATTTTATATTTTTATTAATGTTTTATCATTTTAAAACTAATATATTTTTCAATTTATTTTTACAGGAATACTTCAAAGGTAAAGAAATACTGTATAGACAACAACAAAGACAGATAGCTATGACATCAGATGCAGATACTAGCAGTCTTGACAAATTGTCAAGATATTCAAATTTGTTGGCGGATCATTATGACTTTACAATGGAAGCTCATGTCTGTGGACGTGAACTATGTGTGGGGATTATGAAAACTGATATCATGGAGTTTGTCACTGGAGATAAGTTGGGCATCAACGTGGCGCAAATTTTTATCATGTAAGTCTTAACACCTTTTCCTTGCGTTATATTTATTAAAAATGTATACTTATGTCGGCTTTGTATTAGGTATCTGTATAAAATTTGTGAGAGGAATGAGCTGACAGATGTATATGGATTCGTGGACCCACAATTGATTTCCCCTGAAGCATGTGCATTGGATGAGGAACAAAGAATGCTATATATTGCTGATAGATTTGAAAAGAATGTAATCACACAGTGTTGGATGATGCCTTTTTGTGAGAGGTATGAAACACATCCCTCTCAAAGAGTTAATTATCTTTTAACATAAAAAACCACTAACGTTAAATTTCCTTTTATCAGGGATCATTGGATATTAGGGGTTTTTTGCCCTAGGGAGAAAACACTTTATTGGATATGCTCTCTCCATGATGATGTGCGAGAAAGTTTTAAGAATATATTGGAAACGTAAGTTTCAATTTCACAATAGTTTTATATATTATAATGAATTTTAAATTTACCCCATTCGTATTATTTTCTAACAGGGCATGGGTCCACTTTCGAAAAAGCGCAAAGAAAAGGAATTTCAAGATCAAATATGTACATGCGAAGGTAAATATCCATTTATAATTTTTACATTTTTATTTATTACATAAAAATAATATATTGAATTTACACTCATTCAAACAGAAATGTCATGAGCAACAAGGCATCATCGAATGCGGATATTACATGTTAAGATTTATGTATGAAATAATAACAACTGGGACAGTTCTGAGTTTTGACCTGGTAAGATTTCCTCTTTCTCATAATATTTCAATTTGATTTATTCATTATACACGTTGACTACTATCATTTTCCTTTGTAGCTTTTTGATGACCCTCAACCCTTTACTGCTAAAGATATCAAACACTTACAAGTGGAGTGGTCAAATTATTTTACAGGTTTGATTGACTTTTAGTTGTTTGTAATGTAAAATGTAATTTTGAATATTGTCAATGTAATTGTGTATTTCTTAGTCGTTTAGGTTGGATTTAGTTTTTTTTGAAGTTGACAGTGTAAGTTTTGAATGTTATATAAGTGAATGTTTAATTTTTCTCTACTTCTTGTTTTGGTCTACTGTTGATGGTTTTTCTGGTCTGGATTTTGGTATGGGGGGAGAGGTTCCAAGGGGGTGGGTGGGTGTTTGGGGGGTGTCCAAGGGATATGGGAGGGGTGTCCAAGGTGTGTTTGGGGCTGTCCTAGGGGTCGGGGGGGTGTAAATGAGGGTGGGGGGTGTCCAAGGGGTGGGGGGTGTCCAAGGGATATGGGAGGGGTGTCCAAGGTGTGTTTGGGGCTGTCCAAGGAGTCGGTTGGGTGTAAATGAGGGTGGGGGTGTCCAAGTGGTGGGGGGTGTCCAAGGGATATAGGAGGGGTGTTTGGGGCTGTCCAAGGGGATGGGGGGGTTTCCAAGGGGTAGGGGGGGTTTCCAAGGGGTCGGGGGGGTGTCCAGGGGGTGGGGGGCTGTCCAAGGGGTGGGGGGTGTCCAAGGGGTGGGGGGTGTCCAAGGGATATGGGAGGGGTGTCCAAGGGGTGTTCGGGGGGTGTAAATGAGGGTGGGGGGGGGGGGTGTCGAAGGGGTGGGGGGTGTCCAAGGGGTGGGGGGTGTCCAAGGGATATGGGAGGGGTGTCCAAGGTGTGTTTGGGGCTGTCCAAGGAGTCGGTTGGGTGTAAATGAGGGTGGGGGGTGTCCAAGTGGTGGGGGGTGTCCAAGGGATATAGGAGGGGTGTTTGGGGCTGTCCAAGGGGATGGGGGGGTTTCCAAGGGGTAGGGGGGTTTCCAAGGGGTCGGGGGGGTGTTCAGGGGGTGGGGGGTTGTCCAAGGGGTGGGGGGTGTCCAAGGGGTGGGGGGGTGTCCAAGGGATATGGGATGGGTGTCCAAGGGGTGTTTGGGGGGTGTAAATGAGGGTGGGGGGCTGTCGAAGGGGTGGGGGGTGTCCAAGGGGTGGGGGGTGTCCAAGGGATATGGGAGTGGTGTCCAAGGTGTCTGGGAGTTCTGTCCAAGGGGCCGGTTGGGTGTAAATGAGGGTGGGGGGGCTGTCCAAGGGGTGGGGGGTGTCCAAGGGGTGGGGGGTGTCCAAGGGATATGGGAGGGGTGTCCAAGGGGTCTGGGAGGGCTGTCAAGGTGTGGGGGGGTGTCCAATGGGTGTTTGAGGCTGTACTAGGGGTCTTGGGGGTGTAAATGAGGGTGGGGGGGGCTGTCTAAGGGGTGGGGGGGTGTCCAAGGGGTGGAGGGTGTCCAAGGGATATGGGAGGGGTTTCCAATGGGTGTTTGAGGCTGTACTAGGGGTCGTGGGGGTGTAAATGAGGGTGGGGGGGGCTGTCCAAGGGGTGGGGGGTGTCCAAGGGTTGTGGTGGGGCTCCAATGTGGTGGGGGAGGGCTGGCCAGGTTGTTAGGTGGGTATAGATGAGGGTGGGGTTCAGTTGGGGCTTGGGGGAGGGCTGGCATTGTTATTTTTGTTTGGTTTCTGGTTGCTTTTTGGTGAGAGCAGTGCAATTATTTAAAAAATAATAATTTCTTTCACGTCGGTTATTTTATAACCGACGTGGTAAATAAATCGCCAGGGGTTTATCACGTCGGGTTTTTCTAAAACCGACGTGTTAAACCGTTCCCGGGGCTTTTAGCACGTCGGTTCCTAATATAACCGACGTGCTAAAAGGCCTGGGAATCGATTTACCACGTCGGTTATTGGATAACCGATGTGCTAAAACGTTTCCCAGGCCTTTTTATCACGTCGGTTTCTTAAATAACCGACGTGATAATAGGCCAGGGGCAGGGTTTATCACGTCGGTTATGACATAACCGACGTGATAAACGATATCCCAGGCATTTTATCACGTCGGTTTAGGGAATAACCGACGTGATAAAGCCCCCCCGCGCATATTTATCACGTCGGTTATTATATGAACCGACGTGATAACCACCGTGATGTTAGGGATATTACGTCGGGTTTTAAATAACCGACGTAAAAAACGTTATTTATAACGTCGTCCGTATTAACGTCGCCTAAAAACCGACGTAAATAATAAAAAATAACCGACGTAAAAAATGTTTTCTACACTAGTGAACCCATCCCCAATCACTCTAAATGTTTACCCCACCATGGTAAGTGTAATCGAGATGAATGGAAAAGAAGAAGGAATTAAAAAACTAGGAAAATGAAAATAAATAATAGTTAAATCTGAAAAGTTTTCCTTCTTGGTGTCCCGTAATGAATGGGATGGAGAATGGGATGCTTTTAGAGGGTGTAGGTCTCCTCCTTTTATATCCAGAATTTTTCCCCTGAATGTTGACGTGTTTTAGCCATATTAAATGACATCTTAACACATTGAGACCTTCCTGAATGTTTTTCATACTTATCATGGTAGTTTCCCCTAAATATCTCATAGAATTTGGTCATGTATTCAGATAGTTTTGGCCATTTTACTCTGAGCATTTATCTTGTCTAGTCAGACCGTCCAAATCGGAAACCTCCGAATTAGAGTGATTTAATGAACACTTAAACGGCCAATTCATGCGGCCATTATTTCATTAATGATGCTCCAAAACATCAATCATGTCTCCCCACTGAATATCACAACATTTAGGCCCACCATGAATAAGTAATGGACCCCACTCCAAAATTCAACAGAACTGTGAACAGTTTTTATGCTCCCATTAGTGAGCTTCACTTGAGCTTTCATATGGCTGATTCATCTTTTAGTCCAAAAATAGTAAATGAAGCCCTGGATGTGTAGATTATGGAAACGAAGTAATTTATCAATTTGTATTAGTGTAGAATATGTTATGGATAATCTAAAGAAATAATTTAAAATAGTTAATAATCTGTAATGGCCCATCTTTAATGATTAGCTCAAAACAACACCAATATCATAAAAATGAAGCATTTCATCTTAGAGTAACAATTTTGTGGGTTTAAAACAACTAAATTCAATGTAAATTTAATTGAAAATATTTGATCTATCAAAAATAAATATCCCCAGTAAAATATAAAATTTGATATCTAATAATATGTTGTTGGGGATCCCCAATATATAACTTGTAATAAATGGGAATGTGTTGAGGAGGAGGATTCAGAGTTTTTCCAGCATGAGAAGGTATATGACCTGGGTTAGAAGGACAAGTTAGCATTGTGGGATATGAATAAAAAGGTGGATGAGTGGTCTACGTAGCTTGAAACTATTTTTTCAAGTCTGTAAGCATCGACTGCACAAAAGATCTGATCATGTCATCAATCATCTCAACTATATATTGAACATTACCTTCTAAAAATACATTTTTCTCGGGATTTTGTTATGTAGAATCTAAAATATCCTTGCTACCCTTAGGTATGATTGTCCTCTATGTTCTATTCTCTTCAAGGGAATTCTATACAAAAAATTTGATAAATACAATAGTGTATCAAAATATATAATTATATGCAATAACATTAATAATATAAATAAATTAAGTAAATTATTACAAACCTCTCAGATCAACCTTAAACGATTCTACAAGATATTGGAAGGTTTTTATAATAAGGCCCCTCTTCCATTTTTCATATTTAGTTTGGGGGATGGAAGGTCATCCTTTATGGAGCCTAAAAACTCAACCCTCAATTTTTGAACACATTCAGTTGTCATATTTTACTTCAGTATTGTATAACCTACATGAGATAAAGTATGGTTATATATATATTTTGTTGATTAGATATAATGAGGATATATCCTCCTTCATTATCAATTAAAAATAAAAAAACCAAAATATGAAAATAAATATAAAAAATTCAAAAAAATAACATTGTACTTTCTAAAAATGTTTCTTGTTCTCTAATAACAATAAAAAAATACCATGTATCTTCATCCGTAATAGGATATATATCACATGGATGTTTTATTTTATATTTCTCCAAAAATATAATATGATGTGAGGTTTGATTTAAAATCCCTCAATATCCAAGAATCTAAAGATAATAATTTTTCTTATCGCCTACAGTAATTGGGATATCATATTTCGTATTAAAGAATATAAAAACTATATTAGTTAAATAATTTCATGATATATAAAATATTAAAAACGTGGAATACCGATTTTTCTTCCATAATAGAGATAATTTCTCTTTATTGACACTTTTCTGATCACATTTCAAAATACTATATTTTCTTGAATCATTAACAATAATAAAAGAATTAAATTTGTTGAACTTGGATGCACAGAATTGTCATTATCAACAAAATCAACAAATATCTTCCTGTCCAGGGTACATGAAATAAAAAATTCAGTAAACATTTATTTATGTTCACCAAATTTGGAAGTCCTATCTGCCCCCATGGAAGTAGATGACTCTTATGTAGTTGGATGAGAAGGTTCCACAAGAGAATTATATATATATTATCCTCCCCCAAATTATGAGGCGAATCTAATGATTTAATTGTCATTATCTTATAAATAAAATTTACAAATTAGTACAAAACGATTAAAATAAAACCATTTCATATAAAATATAATAAAAATAAAAAATGTTATAATTAAAATTAAAAAAATATAAACACGATGTTATTCATATTTTTTAAAAGTATATAAATAAAATTTCAAGAACATTAATAATACATTAAGTGAAAAATAAAGGAAAATAAATCCAATATTTAAATAAAACATTAATTATTATTTCAAAATAAGAAAATAAAAATAAAACCATTCTAATGAAATCTCTCTTTATCATTTTTTCATAGTTTACAATACTATTTAAAAAATAATGACAATATTATTTATCTAATTTTATTTATTAGTTTACCATTTTAAAATAATACAGAAAATATTTAAGAAATATTTTGGGATATATACAAAACAAAAATATATATTTTGTAAAAATTAATATAAATAAAATAGTTACATAAAATTTGAATAATTGGATAATAAAAAATAATAATGAATTTTTTTTTCTAACATAATGGTATATGTTCAAATAAATAAACCAATATATTTAAAATTTTATCAAATTTTATGAAGTAAAAAATAAATTATTATATATTACCTAAAAATTGAGGAAATTAGTAATGGATTATTTCCCCATATACCTTCCCCAAGATAAATTTTTTTGGATCAAACGATATCTACGACGTGGTCATCAATATTTTCTATTAATCAATATTTGTAAGTAGAGATCTCATGTGATTTAGCATCCTCATAATGTGTTTCATCCAGAAAATACATTTTTATTTGTAAAATTGAAGACCACTACATATTTAATGGATAAGGAACATATAAAATTTCTTTTTCATTCTTTGAGATGATAAAAGGATCAGTTGTAAATTATAATTTTTTCAGATTAACTAGTATTATTCTGAATTTATCATTTCTCACACTAGTGTTACTGATAATCCATTTCAAATTAAACACTAGAACTAAAAATTTAATGTAATCCACCTCTTGTATCTCATAAAAGACTCAATAATAAGAACTTGAGGTGATGAATGGGTTTTTCTCTTTAGCACAAAAAATGCATTTCTACTCTGAACTATAATACACTACTATAATTAATTGTACATTTATTACCCTAATCATTCAAATATAATGTATACCTATTAATGACATACCTACAACATGGTATAAAATTTAATCGTGTTTCACCCTATAACCATATCAATTTGTTTATACATCTAATCTAACATGCATGATCTCTTTAAAATAGGGAATGAAGTTTGGTAATGATTACTCAAAATCCACAAATATTTCTCCTTTGGATAACATTATTTTAATACATTAATATGAAATGTTATATGTAGTTGATAATTATCATGGATATTAACAAAATATATAAGTAAATTACTAATCTATTCATCAATCAGTGATTTCACATTCAATCCGGTGATCAGTTTTTACCTTTTAATTAACGCATTCATGTCATTATATAGGAAAACTAATGTTCATGAATCCCAAAAAGTATATTGTATAAATCATTGTATCCTCAAAAATATAATTCTCAATAATGATGGCTTTAAGTTGATATTTATTCATAATATATCCCTTAAATACCATCATATACCATTCAAAAGGATACATATAATATAGATACTATGTTAGTAAATATTTATTTCTCACACAAAATGGACTAGGAAATAAAGCATTTTATCAAAATATATAGTAGAAAATAAATTTCTTGTTAACAATCTATATAGACCTAAATATTCTGTAAATTATTCATTGGATTAAGATCTATTTTATTTTATAAATTTAACAAAAAAAATAATACACTTTCATGATAGTTATTCTGGCATGGATAGTAAATAATTCCCATAATGGAATTGGTAGGAGTTATGTCATGATTATGTGAAAATATCAATATTTTATTCCTATCAACATAAATTATTTTCATGAAACGATTTTTTTACATTTTTAGAATAAAGATAATAAAATATTATATTATAGGGGCACTGAAAAAACAATTTCTCTCTATCCTTTGTTTAATTTATGACAACATGAAGGCATTCATGTTTTTCAGCCACTATGAGTTGGAGTTAACTGAAAATAAATTCCCATTGACTTTAAATCTAATCATTAATTAACCACATATGTACTATTTTATTTAATATCTAATTTTTTTTCAATTAATATATCATAATTTTTATTCTCCACCATTATAGAATTAATGTCATATTTTAACTTATGATGGATATAATAATGAAGATAAAAAATTTCTTCAACATATTTCTACCATAACAATATTTTTCTAAATTTTTGAATCTAACATCAATGTTTTTCACCCATTCAATATATTGATTAGTGTAAAAACGTGTTGAATAAATATAAAATTCCCCTGATCTTTCTAATTATTTTTTAATATTCTATTTGATATATCTATAGATGAAATCCTCTGATGACATGTTTAAAAATATCTATCATGTTTTAGAAAATACTAGGAAGTATGTTGTTCAATAATTATAAAATATCGATGAACCTTTACCCTATATTTCAGAAAATTTCCATATAATGGAAATCTATTTCTACTGAAAAAACAATTAATGTAATTCAATATGGTCCATTTTATATGAATCATGCACTATATTACCTTCCTTGTGTTAATGTCTTAAATCCTTAACTAATGGTGACAATAAAACATCAATATCATTTTATATTCTTTTTTTTCATAAATATTTTAATGCAACATGATATATTTACACTTCTTATTATGTTATGGAGATAATTTTTAAATTGACAACAAAATATGCTATCCATAATTCTTAATACCAAGGATTTGAAATGGTTTTATTATTTTTATTCACACTACAAGTTCTATATTTGTAACTTATTTTTTGATTTTAGGAAACATTAGGTCAATTTGGTTAATCTATATCCTACCAGTAGGATCAATTAATTTTCAATTTCATATACTCTCATATATATTCCATCATAAAATATTTTAATCAATTGTAAATTAAACGTTTCAATTGATAAATTATTGGATGATATAACATTTAATTGATTTTAGTATTTGTAAATACTAATTTAACTTGTAATTTTTATTTAATCTTATATGGTGATGTCCAACATTTTAGAAAATCCAACAAATATTCATATTTATTCCTATATATAATTTATTAATTTCTATAGACATGTATCTTTTTTAATCCCAACCTCATCGGGTATAATATATTCTTCTTGTTAAAATGTGATGTTAGAATATCATTGTATATCTGATGTATTTTTTTCGAAATATGTAACTACTCTAAAAAGCTATTGTCACTCCATCTATTTTAACCTTTAATTTAATCATTCATAACACCATTAATATAGAAATAAATTTATTAAAACCTATATAAAATTGGTTTTTATCATCAATAGATAGACACTAAATTATCTATTCTTTTACAATTACCTATACTTGAATATAAAAAATCATTTATTCAATTTTACCAGTGTTATAAGCTGTAAAACAGTCATCATCATCATCAATAGATCTTGGATTTTTCCAAATATCATAATGATAAATCTAATGATGTAACTGGAATTAAAATAGTGAAAAGTGAATGAGGGTAGATTTCCCTAGGTTAATAATTTTTCATACGTAAAATGTTCATGAATGGATAGAAAATAGGTCTTCGTTTGGAACATTTTATTTTAAAAATTCCAAAAATGGACCATAATCATCCTCATATTTGTCACATTTTCATAGTACAATAATCCAACATTGAGACATTATTTTCAATTTAAAATATCCGTGATTTAAAATAAGTTATTTCAATTTGAAATATAATTTAAAACCCACTTTTATAAATAAAAATAAAAAGTACATTAACTTTTTTATAAATAAAGGAAGGATAAAGAATTTATATATAAATACATCAATTTACAATAATTAATTATTATTATTTCATAAAAAAATCACAAAATATCATTCAATAATGTTGATAATCTGAATAAATACTACATATACTCTATATTAAAACCCTATAATCAACAAAACCTTCAAATATACTATTCACAATATAGACAAAAAACTCCTTAGAAATACATTAATTAGTACATTAGCAATATTTATAAAAAAATAATAAAATATTCATTTAGTCAAACCATAATGTCAAAAAATTCACATACAAATTAAAAAAATAACTTAGATGCATGTATAACCAGAAGTACAAATATAAATAGTAATTATATGAAAACAATTATCTCTGATAGATATCATTCATGAAACCATGCCTAAAAAATTAATCAATTAAATCAATCCTTGGGTTCATTAATAATTGATACAAAAAATATATACAAAAAATATATATCAAATGGGGAATAAATTATAAGTCCATGGAAATGAAGGTACAATTCAAATAGAGTGAAAGTGGTGGAACATGAGAGAAAATGGTTGATTGTGGTGATAATTCCAAATGAATCATACTGGAGCCCACAAAATTTGAAGGAATAAGGGTTAGAGTTTCCAATGCCTGATAAAATTGATATCTTTCATGAGAAATAATATCCCAAAAAGGAGTTTACACAAGGTCTCATAATATCTTAATAGTTTTTTACATCAGTTATTTAATATCCAATGATAAAAACACATTTTTCTTATTTTTTATTAAATAATATAATTGAAAAACAAATTTTTAAATATTTTATTTAATTTATTAAATTCAAAAAAAAATTCCGTATATTTTTCTTGTTGGTTATAAATTAACCGATTTGAATGACAATTTATTACATTAGTTATAACTAACTGTTGTGAAAACAATTCCCCTTAAATGTATATTAAACCAGATTTTCAATTATTTAGAGATCAGGAAGGAATTTAGGTAAGTATAATTTATCTTCCCAGAATGATTATTTTATCACAGATATTAAATAAGAAAATTAAATAAAGATACACATATCATCTATGTGATATGGTGATGAAAATGAATCGCATCACCTCATAGAGGTGGTATTCCCTACATATGAAAGAAAGATGCTGTCATTATCTAGTTTATGTAATTGTAATAAGGTAGATGTAATGTCATAAAAAAAATATTTCATGAATATAACATATATCAATTAAATCAATCAATATAATAAGATTTGGGAGGCGGTGATGGAAAATGAATTACTCTGGTTCACGAGGTGGTAGTATAGAATATACAAAATTGATGGTTCCACATCCCATTTGATGGATGAGGATATGTATATAGGTTCATACTTAATTGTAATAACATCAGTTTATCTAAGATATACTAATTTGACTATATGAAAATTTCTGAATTATATTATATGGTGGTATAAGTTGAAATTTAAAAAACATTTATATAAAAGAGACACCTCTTTTCCAGAAAAACTCATTTTTTACACCTTAATCCCCATAAGGTTGGAAGTATTCCAAATTGAACCTCTGTAATGAGGGTATAGATTAAAAGAAAGTATTTATTGAGATATTTTCATATAAAAATGGCTCTTGAAGTGAGATGATGAGAGGAGAGGAGGAACCCTTTTATATGTGTGTGGGGGGTACTTTTAGAATTATATAAAATATTTAATTATTATATTTTAATTCTCATGTTAAATTTATTAAAAATGATTTATTTAATATATAATATTTCAATTTTACAAATCTTCATATAAAATAAATTTTTAAATGTTATTTGTATAAATTCTCAACTATCTTTTTGTTTTAGTGTCTGATTAACACATCCCATTGTTAGGACAATATCACTATTTTTTAATCATTAGGGGAAATAAAAGTTACATAAAAATTATACATGGCCAATAAATGAAAATGATATATGTCTTTAATTAAATTTAATTCAGTTTAACAATTTTTTAATTTTATGTCATTTAATGATATATTATTTGATATAAAATATCATTAGTGTTATTTTTTGATATACAAGATATATTATTATAGTATATGTGTCTAACCCACATAAAATAGTTCAAAAAATGTGACTTATTATAATATAAATAATATATAGTACTAATATTATCATAAAATTAAATTTTTAAAAGTTTAGAGATCATTTTAATCATTTTCATTTATTTTAACCTCTGCTTTATTTTTTTAACATTAATAGTAGTATTGAATTTTACTATATCAAAGGGGTAAAATATTACTTATATATTTGTAATTGGATCCTTAATGGTCATGTTATGAAATTTTAAACAATTTAATATACTAATTGTTATATTTTGTTTTATAAATTTTAAATAATTTAATAATATAATATTTTACATATAATATAATTTTTTTTATTTTTGAGACCGTGCATTGAATTTTACCTTGAAAACTACTTGAAAACATCTATATTAGAATATAAACCTTAAACAAATTTAAAATATGAATTATTTGTCTATAAAATTCACGGTAAACTTTGACTAACTACAATAATATTACTTTTATAGTTTTTAAATTCATTTACATGGGTTTTCTAGTTCTTTCATAACCATCATGTCCATGATGAGTGAGTATTTATGTTAATTTTAACATCCACAAAAATTACAAAAAATAAAAAAACACAATTTTTTTATAAACATTTCGTAAAAATAAGTTATTTTTATCTATATAAAAAAATATTATAGATATTAAAATATATAGAGTTACATGTTTTACTTTATACTTAATTAAAATATAATATAATTTATTTTCAATAAAAAATGGAATAATATTTTCATTAATTGTAAAATTTGATGATTGTGGTAGGACTGCAGTCATCAAATATATGGAAAAGAAATTTTATCGAAATTTTAGTCCTTATCAAATTATTTTTAACCATAATTGCTTGATTTTCCCTAACTTTGGTGGTAAATTTTACCAAGATTACTACTAATAATGCATAAAATTAAAAAAGAAATATTTAGTAAATATAAAATATGTGTTTAATAATATGTTTTCAACTATTAAAAAACTGATTCTAATTTTTCTATAAAATAATTAAAAATTAATTCCGCAAAACATAATGAAATATGTTCTTTAGTAAAAATAATTTATGCCTAAAAATGTAACTTATACAAAAATTTGGTATAATGATGTAAAAAATTTAAATAATTATATAATATATAATTAAAAGATAATTATGTTATGCTGAGATCAAATTTTAATAAAATTAGAAATTTTTAATGAAAAGAAATCATAATTTTACAGAAATTTGTATTTTTCTCTATTCCTTGAAAAATTAATGTTTAAAAAAATATAAAAAATTATCCCTAAGAAAAATATGATATATTAATATAAAAATTTATCTTTTTAATAAAATACACTAGATTAATGCTCAAGAAATTAATTATAATATTTTCTAAGAAAATATAGAAAATCCCATTTTTTAAGAAAACATATTTTTGAAGAATAAAATTTAATTAATAACAAATTATGGACTTATTTCAATGAAATTCATCAATATATATTTATTAAGTTTGGAATATATATATATATATATATAATAACTATGTAAATTTTTTTCATATCCACCAATTCAACCTCTAGGTTATAAGGATTATATTTAAATAGTAATATCTCACTGTTCGTTTAAGATTTATTGTGTATCTTGTACGCTAAAAAACATGGTATTATTTTAAACCCCTTGGTTATTATTTTTCACCTAACACTAATGGGAAATTTATAGATTCAAAATATTGATGAAATTTTAATCTGTGTTCAATATATTTCTCAATACCTTTTTAAAAATATTCATCCAAATAAGTGTTATCCATTTTGGGGTTTCTTTTTGGATGTCAATGATTTTTTTATAAGGAAATGGTTGGGTGTAATATATATTTTTTCTCCAAGTATATATCATATTCAAATTATATGAAAATATTATAAGTGATTTTTCTTAGTTATTGTTCATTTTGAACTATGTTTATGATGAAAGAATGATAAGTGGAGCTAGAAATAAGTTGTTGCCCATGACGTAGTGTAATGGAACACACTACCGTATGAGTGGATAATCCAAACCCTAGACTGGAAATACATTAGAGGATAATTCTTCCATTACACATAGTATGACCATGACACAGATGAGGATATTCCATTTATTGGTGAATGGGGAATTTTCAGGATCTCTATGTCAAGTAGGTTATCTGCACCATAATGCACTATTGCAAATATTTCAATGGTTTTTGAGATTTTATATTCTAATTAATATAAAACATGGAATATTTCTGTAATTCCTCGACCCCAGTTACCCAGTTTCGGTACATTATTAAATAACATCAGCATGATCACATAAGATCGTGTCTCGAAAGACCGATTAGTTTAGTAGCCTTGGAATCACTAGATATATTCATAAAGTTTACATTATGTCATAAAATGAAAACTACAACAACATAGTCTCCATAGTCCACACTCATATCCCCTCACACTATCCCTTCAGGTCATTCATAAAATACTTCTTCACATCCTGGGAAAAATAAAACATAGATAGTGGTGAGTTCAGATGCCCAGTAGGGATAACAATATAGAGGAAACTATCATAAATAAGAATATACATTTAAGGCAATGTATAACTAAAACAAAAGCCTTTTAAACATGAACATCAATATAATGTGATAGAAATAAAATTAAATAATGCCATTTAATTTTTTACATGGATATTCTACAAGTCTAATAATCACATGAAATATCAATAACCACTTTCATAATGATGTAATACATAATGACAGACTATCATAACCACATAGTCAAGGCCTTGTGCCCAGACTACAACTAAGATTTATTCAAGGCCTTGTGGCATGAAACTAGTTTGTCCCATGAGACATACCGATGCATTGAGGATCTATATTAGGCTTCACCCATCACTTATTAATTCCAATGCATTACTCATATAAACAGGTTTAAACATAACATAAGCATTCATATTAAAACTAACATATAAAATGGAAATACTTTCTCTATAAACCATGAATGCTGTAAAAATAAAACATCCACAGTCAAACATATCACAAAACATTCAATAAAATATGGAAGTTTGGTATCATAATAAATAAACTTCAAATAAGCTTAAAATCTATCAAAGGATTTTGACATAGATAAAATCAAAACTATTTGAGAGAAATATCTCTTTTTTTAAATCATTTGAAATTCACATAATTATAAAATAAAACATTTACTGTTAAAATATCCTTGTAATATTATAAGGGAATCTTCAATGATTTTATAATGGCGGAAAATAGATACACCTTCCGTATAAGTTAAAAAAGACATTCTTACCTTAATTTTGTCAAAAAGGTTAAAAAGGACCTTTTTTGGGAAATGACAGAATGATTCATTTATAAACATCTTTTAATAAATCCACAAGGGAATAAAGGACTTTAAACCATAGTCTATAAAATAGTGAGAATTATTTCAAATACGTTTTTCAGAAACATGGATTTGGATGATAAATAGGTCGTAGTAGATAATTACGTATAAACAACCCCAGATAATGAAGAGATTGTGAAATAAACCTTTACCTTGTACTTTTTCTTGGTTTATGGTAGGTTAACCTCCAGTATAATGGTGAAATAATTGTTATTAAATTATATAAGAATCATATACATTAATATGATATCATATATTATCTTTTAACATTGATTTGTTAATCATATCTTAGTATTATCATTGTTCCGGGTGTTAAAGGATTCGTTTTTCTTTATATTAGTTGTCATGTGAGCCATATTTGTAATGGAGGGATGTATATTATTTATATACAGAATTATATCATGTCTCTAAAAATTATTTTTAATCATCAAATGAAATTTTGTCTTTAATGGATACGATGGGGAATGAATCTCATCGCGTTTGTGAAGACGATAGTCTGTACGTATGCACGGGCGATAATATCATTCTTTTGATATTAAAATACTATATAATTGGATGGTATATCATATATACAGAATCATTATCATGTTATATATATTATTTTCATGAATTATATATCATTATTATACCCATCTAAATAAAAATATTTTGAATAACAATTACACCACGACGTGGAGACGGTAGGCCGTACGTACGCACGTATGGTGACATGTCATTCAAGTGATGTATAGAATAATGAATTTTGTTGTTACATATTTATAATAACATCAAATTATACAGAAGATATTGGATTTATTATTATATAATGGAAATAACAAGGAAAGAATATGTTTGACAAGAAAGTAACTTGAAAGAGGGTGGTGAAATCATTACCTCTTCTTCGGGTTCTTCCTTTTGATTTGATCAAAAGGGCTCCTTAGGTCGACCTTATGATCAAACTAAGGCCTATATGTTTAATTGAAGGAATTTTGGAGGATATTTGGGTAGGTTTTGTCCAATCCAAAACGCTTTGGAGGTGTAAATTAGAGGGAAGGGGAAGTGCCCTTTTATAAGAGGGGTGAGGGGTACCTTTGGAAGAGATAGAAATATTATTTTATAATATATTTATATTCGGTTTCTAATGGATCCAAAGGGTATTATTTAAATTTTAAGGTGGGTATGGGTATAAAAGCACTCAACCAATATGTTTTAGACAGTTTTGAGTAACTATATTATCCTTATCTTATAGTTTTAACTCTTAGTTAATTAGTTTCACATTTACCATGGCACATTGTATTTTTATATTATACAGTTAATAAAATTTTTATATGCATCCAATCGACCCCCAAGTGTCCCCTTAATGATACACCAATATTGATATAAGTCCTTTGGAGGATCCTTTGATTTTGAGGAATTTAAAATCAATTAATAATAAAATATTGTTTTAAAAACTCCTTTATGTCAATTTTGACAATATTTGGTATTTGATTTTTTTGTAAATATTAATAGCATTATTACATAGAAAAAACATTATTAAATTAATACTTACATGTCATATTAATAAATTAAATTCATCGAATTCATTAAAAGTCTCAAATTATATTTATTTGGGTATTTATAATACCAATTATTTTAATATTTCACTAATAAGGTAATTACTGCATCATCATTGTGTCATAAATAAATTAAATTACATAATGTCTAAAAATTATAAATAAAATTCCATTATGTAGGAATTTTTTTTCCTTTCTAATTAATATTTATAACAAAATTTATTTTATGTATAAAACTATATTAAAAATGTTTTAGTTATTAAACATTGATTTTAACTCTATTAACTCTTCCTTGAATTTAATAATAATAAATGTCCTAGTCTAATACAAGTAGACCAAAGAGGTTCATATTTTATTCCTAAGGTTTTTTTGGTCAAATTATACTTATCAAATAGTATTAGGACATGTGTTATGGTAATAACAATATCATTTTTACCCTTAATTACCCTATTTTCTTTTAACCGTGGTAAATAAAAGTAAAAAAGTAACTATTCACTGAAATGTATTTTTATCTTAATGAACCAATTTTTACTCCTTGATATTTACTGTGTCTCTCAGATTTTTGAAATTCCACTCACAGATGCAGTAAAATCAAGTTTTAAGTGAATTTCCAAATTGTCTTTGGAGATGTGTAAAAGACGGTGAAAAGTTCAATAAAATGTTAATATATCTAAAACTATTATAAACTAACTACAATGAATTACATTGAACTTATATAAGTATTATGTATCTATTTTGAGTTTAATTAAATTTAAATAAAATAAATAATTATTTAAATAAAAATTTGGTTTTAAACTATAACTCATTGTTTTTTCACTATTCATCAAAAATTGAATGTTTTCAGAAAAATACAAAAAAATTCACCATAAGCTAATTTTGATATTCCAAATCCAAAAATTATGTCCATTTTTAAAGATAAAATTTATAAAATTTCAAAAAGTGGTTATTACTATTCATACCGGCTAGTTTGATTGGTTGTAGTGTGTGTTAGAACTTGATGTTTCGTACAACACACGCTACTGTATTATTCAAAGAGAAGTGTAACATCGATGATTGGGGCATTACATTCTCCCCTCATTCAAATAATTTCATCCTCAAAATTTCTAGAATACTACTAAATGAAAAGACTTGGGTGGTTCTTCGTCATATGTTCCTTAGGATCCCACGTTGATTCTTTCATCTTATGGTTTCTCCACAAAACGTTTACCAGATGAGTCGTCTGGTTTCTCAGTACTTGTTCTCTTGTATCAAGAATCCTGATGGGCTCTTTGCAATAAGGCAGATCGGGTTCCAGTTATAATTCCTCATAGGCGAGCACATGCATTAGGTCATACAAGTATTTCCTCAACAATGATAGGTGGAACACATGGTGGACTTTGGAGAGACTTGGTGGCATTGCCAAACGGTAAGCTACAACCCCAATTTGTTCTAGAAATTCAAAAGGTCTGATGTACCTGGGACTCAATTTACCATTTTTATCGAAATGTATATTTCCCTTCCATGGAGATACCTTCAATAAAACATGATCTCCTACATGAAATTACAAATCCTTCCTTCGGTTATCGGCATGACTATTCTGCCTACTTTGAGATGCTTTGATGTGGTTTTGGATTTCCTTTACCTTTTCCATTTTTTCCTCCACCAGTTCTGGGCCTACATGTTTTCTTTCACCAACGTTGTAATGACCCACTTTTTTTCAATGGAAATTACATTCATATATTTTTGTCATAAAATAACATGAAGTCACAACATAATGAACTATTAAGTGATAAGTGACCTTTAAGCATATGTTTGTCACTTCTGTGTTTGGAATTTTCCAAATCTGACATACACGGTTGTGTTCAAGATGATTTTTGGAGTCTAATGAAACAAAAATAATTTTTGGTGAATAGTGACATACCCTTATGAATAGTAACATACCCTTATGAATAGTAATATGACCCTTATGAATATTAAATCATCCAACATAATAGTAACATTACCTATGAATAATTAAATAAAATTTAGACATCTTAGAAAGTGACAATTTGACATTAGTAAAAATTTTGGTATTTTGTAAGTCATAAATAATTTATTATAATTAATTAATTAATTTAAAAGAATATTTATTTCCCTAAAATGTATTGAATCAATGTATTATTGTTTTTAGAAAATTTTATACGACCCTACATAATTTTTTAAAACACTATAAATCAGTTTTAATATGAAAAACTTTTTAATATGTAAATTATGATTTTAATTAAATATTAAATTGATAGTATTTAGAAAATTATTTTTCAAAAATGGACTTCATTTTTCAATTCTATACATTGAAAAATAGTTGGGATAATTTTTTGCGCATTTTCTGAAATACTTGAATTTTTTATGAATAATAGAATCTGATAATTCACTATAAATGCTAAATAGTAAATAAATTGAGTCATCGATGATGGTATGCTTATGTAAGCCCACTTGATTTGGGATTAAATTATAAAATTACTATTCTTGTTCATTCCAGACTCACTATTCCTTGTCTTATGGTAAATTAATAAACTAATGAATTTTATATTAAGGAAACCCTTCTCCTCTACACTATAAAAGCCACCCTTCACACCCCCATCTCTTCACACCTCTCAAGCTCCAATCCTTCTCTAAAATATGCAAAAACACCTTCCCTATCCACTCCCCCACGTCTAAGAGCTGATGTTCTCATCAAAAGGCCAAGCATAGGCCCTGAAGGAGGTTCTCAATAGATGGATTCTAGAGGTAATTTCCCTCCCTCTTCTCCTTTAATTTCCTTTCAAGTTCAAGTTCATTCTTGTTCTCTCCCCACCTATATTAATCTAAATATTATTTGAACTCCATTATTATACATATACAGTAAGTTAATGTTTCTAATGGGATATTATATCTCCACACTCCCTTTCCCTCTTCCTTTTATTTTATTAAAGAGAATGTTGTTCGTGAGGTGTTAATTTATCACCTTCAAGAATGACATGATTTCTTATTCCATTTCTACCTTCAGATGTGTACATGATACCATTTTTATGGTAGAACCAGAATATTTTATATTTATTATCTCCTACTTCAGGTTCTGGAACTAACTTATGACCATATTTCTAGTGATAAAATAAAATAGGTTCATTATGATCGAAAAAATCACTCAAATTAACCCAAATAAGCATCATATAATTATTATCTAATGATTCATCCAAATGTATCTAATATAATTCATTATAAAATAATTCAAGCTCCTATAATATCATAAATAACATGTAAAATCATTTCTGGATGTTTACCCATGTTCTACCCAATCATCAATTTCAGAATACAAGTGAACCACCCAATAAAAACCATAAAAACGAACATCCCCGAACAATATTTTTAAACACTATAAGTTATACAAAGGAACATAATATGAAATAATGAAACCATAATGAATCCTATTAATTTAATCATGGTTCTTTATTTATTATTAAGGAATATAATGTCATTATACATGACATTAAAGTGAAGGAATCATTCAGATACAAGGTAAGGGGAAATCTCGAACCCAATTTTCTTCCTTCGGGTTCTGCCCCTTTCACTCAATTTTTGATATGGTTAATCCATAAAGACAATTTGTTCATAATTGAATTTTCATTTCTGTGATATACATGTTTGTCACTGGTTGTTATGTCAAACCAAATGTTCTCCAAAATAACTCCTCTTTTAAGAACACCCCTTTTACTTCTCACTCAAAGTGGACGGTTCTTGTAACATGTATGTTGTTCCGTATTTCTTTTGGGAACCCAAATTTTATGAATGTGTTCTTATGAGATGTAACCCATTCATTTCCGTGGGCTAGTTATGTTCATTTATGTTATATGTTCATTGTGGAATGCATGATAAATGATAATGTTATGATTTGATTGGTATGCCCGGAATTATATAGCGCAATATGAATGTTAAAATGCGACGAGTAGCGCTACAATGCATTGGGTAAAGTGATTAATCTCATGAGTAAATGTTAAATGATGTGTGAAAAAGATTCTATCTTTGTTCACAAGTATGTTTAGTTGTTAACCACTAAGAGATGATGTTTCATTTTTATCCATTTCCACATTTCAAGTCTTTTATTTATACTCCTCTCATGTTCATGATCTTTTTCCTATATTATGATTATGATCACCCAATGATATATTGTTCTTATCTATCATCTTACTAGGATTCTAGCTCTCCCCTTTTGATTTATATTCTCAGGTGTCTACATGTACTATGGAGAAGATAGGTTCCACTACGAATCTAGATAAGTATAAATTAAATAAATGAATATGGTTGATGTTGTATTTGTTATGTGTGGTCCCTGTTTTCCCAAGACACTAAACCTTTTGATTCTATATGGGTAATACGGTTATGTTGTTTATCTTTGAAATGATGCAATAGTAATGTATGAAATGGAGGGGTCTCTATAGTTTTTATCAAAGGAAAGGTTTAGTTAATTTGGGAATTCGAATTATTGAACCCTTGGGAAAACCAACAGCATGAGATTAAGTACAAATATACACACAAGAGTATTTACCTAGGGATCCCATATGTTATGTTTTTGGTATAAATTGTTTAAATGAATAAGTTATTCATGACTTATTTACTTCTGTTTTGTTCTATCCTTTTCTATTTTAGAAATTGTGGGAACCAAAAGAAATCAGGCCAACAACTCTTGTGAGGGCCAATGAAACGATTGCCCGAATAACATACCCAATGATTTGGGAGGTGGAGTTCAAAACATCATGGAGATTCTTACCCAATTATCTCTGGTTATGAACAATAACCATAATAATGGGGAGCGTCCTTCTTCACCAAAGAGGTAGAAACTGGATATTGACTATTTTATGCGGCAACGACCACCGACGTTTAGTGGATCTTCTGATCCACTAGTTGCAGAATAGTGGGTCAACTCCATGGAGAAGATCATTTCTATGCTTCACTGTTCTGAGATGGAGAAGGTGACTCTATCCATTTATCATCTTTATGGACAAGTTGATCAATAGTGGGCTTTGATTAATAACACCAAGACAAGGGAGTAAATTTAAGAGATGGAATGGGAAGACTTTAAGATAATGTTTCCTAATAAGTATTTCCCATGAACTCTTCGCATGAAGATGGATAGAGAATTCATAGAGCTCAAACAAAAAACAAAAAGATAATATGTCACAACCTATGAAGAAAATTTCAAAAGGCTCGCAAGGTATGATTTAGGTTTAGTTATCAACAATGATAGCAAAATTGAACGTTTCTTTAGTGGATTAAAACCACACCTTCGAAAGGCTCTTGTAATAAAGGACTTTGGGAGTTATGAATAAGTTGTTCGGTGTGCTCTCAAAGTGGAGATGGAGTTTAGAGAATGGTCCCATGGATATGGTGATATGAAAAAATGATGGAGTCTCAAGCTAGTGGATCTAATGATAAGGGGGGGGGGGGGGGGAAATCAATGAACCACACGCCAAAAATGTGGGAAGTTGCAGAATGGGAACTTCCTCAATGGGACGGGGAAATTCTTCAAGTGCGGGAAAGAAGGACACCATGCTCAATAGTGTAGAAAAGGCATGAAAAGGAAGGATAATGTAGATGATTAATGGATAGAACCACTCAGTGTTCAATGCAACAACTGTAAGGATCTAGGGAACTATGCAAAACCGTGCACTAAACCTTGAGTTTTCAAGGGTAATCAGCATCAGAAACCACCAAATCCAAAGGAACAAGGGAAAGATCATGTCATCACTACCGCAAAGGTGTAGCTTGATACTAATGATGTACAAGGTACACTTCCTATTCACTAAATAATGGAAATATTCTTATTTGATTCTAGTTCTACGCATTCCTTTATATCTGGCAAGTTTGCAAGGACTATAGAATCGAAGCACCGAAACATTGAAGTAGAGATATCTGTAAAAACACCAAGTGGTACAATCATTGAAACCCAAGTGTTTGCCTCTTCTCCTATTGGCGTTTGTGGTAAGATTCTTCCATAAAATCTCGTAATAATTACCTTGGTAGAATTCAACGCTATAATGGGAATAAACTGGCTCTCATTATATAGAATGCATATCAACTGTTGGGAAAAGGAAATCTCTTTTCATATTTCAAACCATCCCATGCTCCTCTACAAATGAAAAGAAGATCATGAATCTCCTTTTAAAAATCCTTCAATGGCATGTTTGTTGATTCCCTATGAAGAAGCATTCCTTTCCCAAATGGTTGAGTTGATGGAAAGTTCAAACCTTGATGAAATTCCCATCGTGAGGGAATATGGCGATGTATTTCCCGAAGAGTTACCCAGAATTTTCCTGGATCGTGAGGTAGTGTTCTAAATTGAACTTATACCCGGAGCTAATCTTATCTCAAAGTGCCCATATAGGATGGATCCTATCGAATTGGAGGAGTTAAATAAGTAGTTGCAAGGGCATCTGGACAAAGGGTTCATAAGCCCTAGTGCATTGACTTGGGGTGCACCAGTGCTCTTTTTGAAGAAGAAGGATGGAACAATGCGGCTGTGTATCGATTAGTGGTAACCCCACAAGATCACCATAAAGACCAAGTATCCTCTCTCAAGGATTGATGACTTGTTCGACCAGTTAAGAGGAGCTCAATACATTTTAAAGGTGGATCATCATTCTGCATATCATCAGGTAATGTTGAAGAAGGATGATATATAGAAGGCTTCGTTCCGAACAAGGTATGGGCACTATGAGTTTTGGGTGATGCCCTTTGGACCTACTAATTCCACTGTAATAGTCATGGATTTGAAGAATCAAGTCTTTAGAAATTACCTCGAAATTTTTTTTTATAGTGGTTATCGATGATATTCTCATATACTCCAAGAGCAAGGAGGAAAATGGAGAACTTCTATGACTTCTTTTTGCGACATTAAGAAAGGAGATGTTGTACGCCAAGTTCAGCCAGTGTGACTTTTGGATGAAGCAAGTCACGTTTTTGGGACATGGGATCATAAGTGAGGGAATTTATGTTGATCCTTCAATGAGAAAGGTGATGGAGGAATGTACTAGGACCTCTAGTTTCACAAAAATCCGTAGTTTTCTTGGATTAGATGGGTACTACCAATGTTTTGTGAGAAACTTCTCATGATATTCAAGCCCAATAACTATGTTAACAAGGAAAGGGGTAAAGTATGTCTATACGAATGAATGTGAGGGAAGATTCAAGGAGCTATAGAGAAGGCTGATCACTCCACATGTACTCACACTACTGAAAAGTGGAGGATGTTTTTTGATATATAGTGATGATTCAGAGAAAGGTTCGGGTTGTCTACTCATTAAAAATGAAAATGTGAGAGACTACCCCTCACGACAGTTGATGATCCATGAGAAGAACTACTCGACGCATGATCTAGAGCTGGCAGCAGTGATTTTTGCCTGGAAAATCTGGCGGCACTACGTTAATGGAGAGAAGTGTGACATATACACCGACCACAAGAGCCTAAAGTATATATTAACACAAAATGAGATCAACATGTGTCAAAGTATATGGTTAGAGCTAATCAAGGATTACGATTGCTCTATTCACTATCATCCTGGAAAGGTGAACAAGGTAGATGATGCTCTAAGCAGAAAAGAACCTGCTACTCTATCCATGTTGCGGACTGAGAAAGACCATATCTTCATGGATATGCAATGAATTGATTTGGAAATTATAAGGGAATGGGATAAATCCTACCTTTTCAAAATAATTGTGCAACCACCCATCCAAGAGAAGATTAAAGAAACACAAAGGGATGATGTGGAGATACAAAAGAGGGTGAATGTAGTTAAGGAAGGGAAGTTGTAAGAGTTCCATATCGATGATGATGTTGTGTTTCTGTTTGGAATGTGGCTTTGTGTACCTTCATCACCTAGGATAAAGAAGTTTATATTAGAAAATGAACATAGCTCAACTTTCTCTATCCATCCTGGGAGTACCAAGAGGTGACGTGATCTCCGAGAACACTTCTGGTGGGATAACATGAAGAAGGAGATTGCAGAATATATATCAAGGTGCTTGATATGTCAACAAGTTAATGATGAGTGACAAAAGTACAAAGTTATGATAAATCTATTGCCTATACCCATGTGGATATGGAAAAAACATTACTATGGACTTTTTCATGGGTCTTCCGAAGACGTCAATGGAAAATAATTCAATATGGGTTTTGGTTGACCGACTCACCAAGACTGTCCATTTATTGCTATTCGGTAAGATCTCTCACTTGATCAACTTGAGAGGATATATGTGAAGGAAGTGGTGAGATTGCACAGTGTTCCACTCACAATTCTCTATGACTGTGATCCAAGGTTCACATCTAAGTTCAGGATGATCCTTCAACATTCTTTGAGTGCTGAATTAAATTTTAGCACGGCCTATCACCCCCAAACTGATGGCCAGTCTTAATGAACTATTAAGATTTATGAAGATATGCTAAGATACTGCTCTCTTGAATTCAATTTTGGTTGGGATCATAATCTCCCATTGGTGGAGTTCTCATACAACAATAGCTTCCACTCGAGTATTCAGATGGCTCCGTATGAATCTCTTTATGGGAAGTGATGTAGAACTCCAACCTGTTGGGATGAAGATGGAGAAATATAGCTACATGGGCCCGATCTAGTTCAAGAGATGATAGAGATGGTTCAAGTCATCTAGAAACACATCAATTTTTCTCAAATTCATAAAAAGATCTATGTTGAAAACCGTCGAAGGGACTTGTAGTTCAATGTTGGATATAAAGTCTTCCTTCAAATATCTCCATGAAAGAGAGTCATGCGATTCGGGAAGAAAGGGAATCTAATCCCAAGGTATATTTTCCATTATGAGATCCTTGAATACATAGGAGACGTGGCCTATCGTCTTGAACTTCCACATAATATTGTTCAAGTTCATGATGTGTTTCATGTATCACTACTGAGGAAGTACATACCAGACCCCTCAGATGTACTAAACTCAGAGGTGGTGTAGTTGGAAGATGATCTCTCCTATGATGATTAGCCAGTAAAGATTTTGGATCTGAGAGACAAGGTTCTAAGCCAAAATACAACCCATCTTCTCAAAGTGTTGTGGAGGAACCCTATGTTTGAGGAAGCAACATGGGAACTAGAAGAGGCAAGGAAGGAGAAACACCCTCACATGTTTGTGTAATGTGAAATTTCAGGGGCAAAATTTCATAAGGGGGGGAGAATGTAACAACTCAATGTTTTTAAATTTAAATTCCCTTATTATATTTATGTCATAAAATTAAATTAAATCAAAACATAATGAAATACTAAGTGATAAGTGACCATTAAACATAAGTTTGTCACTTCTGTGTTTGGAATTTTGAAAATCTGACATACACGGTTGTGTTCAAGAAGATTTTTGTAGTCTAATGAATCAAAAATAATTTCTGGTGAATAGTGACCTACCCTTATAAATAGTAACATACCCTTATTAATAGTTATATGACCATTATGAACAGTAAACCATCCAACATAAGAGTAATATTACCTATGAATAATTAAATAAAATTTAGACATCTTAGAAAGTGACAATTTGAATTTAGAAATGATTTGGAATTTTGTAAGCCATAAATAATTAATTATAATTAATTAATTAATTTAAATGAATATTTATTTCCCTATTATGTATTGAATCAATGTCTTATAGTTTTTACATAATTTTATAAGACCCTACGTAAATTTTGAAAACACTATAAATCAGTTTTAATCGTAAAAACAGTTTTTATGTATATTATGATTTAAATTAAATATTAAATTAATAGTATATGGAAGATTATTATTGAAAATTGGAATTCATTTCTGGATTCTACACTTTGAAAAATGGTTGGGGTAAATTTTTTGTATTTTTGTGAAATACTTGAATTTTTTATGAATAGTAGAATCCGATATTTCACAATAAATGCAAAATAATGGATTAATTGAGACTTTGCAAATGGTATTCTTATGTATGCCCATTTGGTTCGGGATTACGTTATATAATTACTATTATTGGTCATTAAAGACTCTATATTTCTTTTATTTGGGTAAATTAGTAAACTAATGAATTTTATATTAAGGAAACCCCTCCCCTCACCACTATAAAAGCCACCTTTCACACCCTCATTTCCTCACACCTATCAAGATACATGCCTTATCTGAAATCATCCAAAAAACCGTCCCTATCCCCTCCCCCACGTCCAAGATCTGCAAGGCTCATCAAAAGACCAAGATTAATCCCTTAAGGAGGTTCTCAAGAGGAGGATTCTCGAGGTAATTTCCCTCCCTCTTCTCCTTCAATTTCCTTTCAAGTTCAAGTTAATTTGTTGATCTCTCCCCACCTATCTTTGTCCAAATATTATGTTATATCCATTATTATTAATATACTAAATTCTTATTATTCTTATTGGATATTATATCACCACACACCTATCCCTATTCCTTTTATTTTAATGAAGAGAACGTTGTTTGTGAGGTGTTAATTTATCACTTTCAAGAACGACATGCTTTCTTATTCCATTTATTCCTTATGATCTGGTCATGAAATCATTTTTATGGTAGAACCAGAATATAGTATATGTATTATCTCCTACTTCATGTTCTGGAACTAACTTATGACCATATTTCTATTGATAAAATAAAATGGGTTCATTATGATCGAAAAGTCACTCAAAGTAACCCAAATAAGCATCATTTAATTCTTTTCTAATGATTCATCCACATGGATATAATATAATTCATTATTAAATCCTTCAAGATTATGTAATGTCATTAATAATATGTAATAAAATTTTTATATGTTTACCCATGTTCTACCTGAACATCAATTTATGAATACAAGTGAACCACCCAAGAAAAACCATAAAAACGAACATCCCCGAACTATGTTTTTAAACTCTATAAGTCATCAAAAGGAACATAATATGACATAATGAAACTAGAAAGAACCCTATTAATGTAATAATGGTTATAAATTTCTAATTACTGAATATAATGTCATTATACATGACATTAATGAGAAGGAAGCATTCAGATACAAGGTAAGGGGAAATCTCGAACCCAATTTTCTTCCTTCAGGTTCTCCCTCTTTCACTCCATTTTTGATATGGTTACTCCATAAAGATCATTTGTTCGTATTTGTATTTAATTTTCTGGGATATACATATTTGTCACTAGTTTTTATGTCAAACCAAATGTTTTCCAAAAGAACTCCTCTTTTAAGAACACACCTTTTACTTCTCTCTCAAAGTGGACGGTTCTTGTAACATGTATGTTATTCCGTCATTCTTTTGGGAACCCAATGTTTATGAATGTGTTCTTATGAGATAAAACCCATTCATTTACATGGGTTAGTTATGTTCATTTATGTAATATTTTCATTGTGTCATGCATGATAAATGATAATGTTATGATGTGACGGGTGCACCCAGAATTATATAGCGCAATATGAATGTGTAAATGTGACGGGTACGCCCTGAATTATATAGCGCTACAATTCATTGGGTTAAGAGATGAATCTCATGAGTAAATGTGAAATGATGGGTGATCAAGATTCTAGATTTTTTCACAAGTATGTGTGTTTGTTAACCACTAAGACACGATGTTTCATTTTTATGCATTGCCACATTTCAAGTCTTTTATTTATGCTCCTATCATGTTCATGATCTTCTGACATTGTTATGATTATGTTAACCTCTTGATATATTATACTTATCTATCCTCTTTCTGGGATTATAGCTCACCAATTTTGATGTATATTCTTAGGTGGCTACATGTACTAAGGAGAGGATAAGTCCCACTAAGAATCTAGAGAAGATGAAATTAAATAAATGTTTATGGTTGATGTTGTGTTTGTTATGTGTGGTCCTAGTTTTCCCAAAACACTAATCCTTTTGATCCCCTATGTGTACTGCTATTATGTTTTTTATCATTGAAATGATGTAACAGTAATGTAAGAAAAGGCCGGGTCTCTATAAACATCATCCCAACAGGTTGGTGTGTGACATCTCTTTCTGTATAACGCTTCATATGGTGCCATCTAAATACTTTAATGGAAGATATTGCTATAGGATAATTCTACCAGAGGTAAATATTGATCCCACATAACCTGAAAGTCAATTGAGCATGATCTCAAAATGCCCTCAAAGTTTTTAATAGTCCGTTCTGATTGTCCATCTGTTTGAGGGTGGTAGGTAGTGCTAAAATGAAGATTAGTATCCAAGGTTTTCTGAAGACTATTCCAGAATCTTGATTTAAAACGGGGATCATTATCATAAACAATCGATAGTGGTACTACATGTAGTCTCACAACTTCATTAATATATAGTCTTTCTAGAGTTTTAAGTGGTATATATTCTCTTATATCATGAAAATTTACTGACTTGGTTAGATTATCAACAATGACCCATGTTTCATCGTTCCTTCTATGATAATTTAGTAGTCCCATGAAACATTCCATCGTGATATTATCCCATTTCCACTCAGGTATGGGAAGAGGTTGCATGGCTCCTCTAGGATGTTGCCTTCCAACTTTCACTTGTTGACAAACCATAAATCTTTACACAAAATCAGCAATCTCCCTCTTCATGTTGTCCCACCAAAAGTGTTCTTTTAAATCCCTATACATTTTGGTGCTCCTAGGGATAATAGAGAAATTGGAACTATAAGCGTCGCCCAATAATTCCATTTTTAGATAAGGTATATTGGGAACACAAAGTCTCTTCCCAAATTTCAAAATTCCATCTTCATACAAAATGTCACTCAATCTCTCATCAATGACAGCTTTAATCCAATTTTGAAATTCTTCATCATCGGTCTGAGAACTCTTTATCCTTTCCAGTAAAGATGGTTTGGTAACCATTTGAAAAATCATTGATGTTTCACCTTCCATGGTGATTCCCATATCCATATTTAATAGATCCATGTATATAGGATCCCTTTCAACTCTCATCTTGTTCAAAACTCCATGATATTTTCTACTCAAATCATCTACCATCTTATTTTCCTTCCTCAGGTGGTAGTGTATCATGCAATCATAATCCTTGAGTAGTTCAAGCCTTCGCCATTGCCTCATGTTGAGATCTTTCTGTGAGAAAATGTACTGCAAACACTTGTGATCGGTATATATCTCACATTTTTCACCATAGAGGTAGAGTCTCCAAATATTCAAGGAAAACATTATAGCTGCTAACTAAAGATCATGAGTAGGATAGTTTTTCTCACGAATTTTCAGCTATCGTGATACATAGGCAATCACTCTATCATTCTTCATAAGGACACAACCCTGTACATTTTTTGATGCATCACTATAAATAACAAACCCATCATTCCCCGATGGTAGAGTCAATATAAGAGCATTGACTAATCTTCTCTTCCATTCTTTAAAACTTTCTTCAAACTCTTTTTTCCAAACAAATTTAACCCATTTACGTGTGAGCTTCGTTAATGGGTTATCCAATCATGAAAAATTCTAGACAAAACGTAGGTAATAACCTATTAAACCAATAAAACCATGTACCTCAGTTATACTCGTCAGGGATGGACATTCTTGTATTTCCTTGGTCTTAAAAGGATCAATAGAGATTCCATCTTTAGAGAAAATATGGCCAAGAAAAGAGATCTCCTGATGCGAGAATTCACACTTGCTAAACATCCCATACAATTAATGTCTTCTAAGAGTCTTCAAGATAATGCGCAAGTGATTTTCATGATCTTCATAGATTTTGGAATATACCAAGATATCATCAATAAATACCACCAAAAAATCATCGATATATTCCTTGAAAACTCTATTCATTAGATCCATGAATACATAGGGAGCATTAGTCAGCCAAAAAGGCATTACTGTAAACTCGTAATGCCAATACCTGGTTCGAAATGTTGTCTTCAGAATGTATTCCTTCATCACACACAACTGATGGTATCCTGATCGAAGTTCAATCTTTGAAAAGTATTGAGCTCCATGCATTTGGTAAAATAAATCATCAATGTGAGGTAGGTGATACTTGTTCTTTATTGTTATAACATTTATTTACCTATAGTCAATACATAACCTCATGGATCCGTATTTCTTCTTAACAAAAAGGACAGGGGATCCCCATGGAGAAAAACTAGGTCGAATAAATACCTTATTTCTCAATTCCCCTAGTTATTTCTTTAGTTCAAATAATTCCACATTTTCCATTATATAAGGGGTCTTTGATAAGGGCCTTGATCCAGGAATTAAATCAATGCAAAACTCAATTTCTCGTTCTGGAGGATGTCTAGGTAAATATTCCAGAAACACATCTATATATTCAATCACAATAGGTACATCCCCTATTTGAAGATTTCATTCCTTACCCACTAGTATTTCATTCTCTTCCTCCCCAATAATTGAATTTAGTTGTGCTACTGGGGTTGTATCTAGGTAAGATTCTGGTGGTGACGATTCTACTCTAAAGATAAGGTTTTCTTTATCGTCACCATCAAAAATTGTAAACTCCTTCTTCTTAAAATATATCATCACATCATGGTCCGAAAGACAATCCATACCGAGGACTATATCAAACTCAATCATAGCTATTATGATGAGATCAACAGATACAGAACATTTATATGCCCTAGTGGGAAAAAATCCACAGAACATTGTAGTAATGATACATCCCTTAAGAGTTTTAATTGACAACTCCCTTGTTAAATCAAATTGTAAATATCTAATTTTCTTATCAAAATGGGATGATATGAAACAATTTGATGATCCAGAATCAAATAATGCATTGGCTAAACTGTAAGAAATCATTAAATTACCTTCCACCGTGTCTTTTAGAGTTTCTACCTCAGCAGTAGTGATAACATATGGTTGGCCCTGATCCCTTGGACTTTTCTAAGGTAAGTTCCCATGAAGCTTAGGACATTAATTTGCATAATGTACTATCTCCCTGCAGTTGTATCATTAAAAATAGGTAGCTTCTTTCTTCCCCATGAAATCATGAGCTTGGTGGATTTTTTCACCACACTTATAACAGACTCCCATTCCATTCAAACAAGTATTGTGGTGTTTCTGCCCACATTTACTACAGGATAGATAATCAACTTTTCTCTTCTTCCAATTATTTCCTTTTCTAGTTTGATCACCAGATCCCTTATTCACTTTCATTGCTTTAATGTCGTAAGACTTAGAGAATTATTTTTCTGTCTTGATAGCACATGGGACCATATATTCCTATGACGAGAAGGATTGTGACAATAATTCTCAACAAAGAAATGTTTTTACCCATCAAATAAATGATAAATCTTACTTCTTGGGATATGTATATAATCTCAAACATACCATGCTAGCCTTGTAAATTTACCCTCATACTTTGCGACATTCTCATCCTCCATTTGTCTCAGACTCAGAAATTGCCTTTCCATATCTGCTCAATGGTCATAAGGGAAGTATTTTTCTAAGAAAATATCTCTTAACTCTGTCCATTCCATATTTGATTCTGCATCATCCTCCATTGTGTTTTGTATCAATGTATACCATTGATCAGCATCTCCAGTGAGGCGATAAACTTCCAGGATAAATTTTTCCCTTTCACTACTCTCCAAATCCTGAAATATTTTCTCTAGGGAACATATCTATTGCTCAGCTACCAATAGATTTTTACTCCCATTAAATGTTGGTGGTTTTTTCCTCATGAAGCTGTCTAACATTGATCCTCCATGCTTCGGATCAGTGTGATCCATACGGGTAAGGTTGTTATTCATAACCTGAGTGAGTTGTCCCAGTATGGTTATTAGCTGATCAGCTCAAGTTGCATCACTATCTGGACTATAATTATCTTGAGAGGGAGGGAAATCCCTACATGGAGGGAGTGCATCGATATCATTTCAATTCCTTCCACTAGGCGCCATTTCTAAAAAATGGCATAAACTATATTAGTTTATGAATCAAAATACATAATTCCATACTTGTAAAATGCTTATCATAAATTGAATAATTTATTTATATAATCCATAATAATAATAATAAGTTTTCTTTAAGGATGTATATACTCGTAAAACCTTCATTACGATTTTTCAAGAAAATGAGAATTATCTTAAGCATATCCCCCAGGAGTGTCGTAACCAAGAGTGCAGCAAGGCTCGTTGTCGTGCACAAGTTCCCGTTCGAGTCTATATCAAATCCGTGTTTTCGGGTTTTACCCCATAAGTTCATCTGTGCCAGAGTCGTCTCTACCTGCTCATATCCATACAGAGATTTTTTGCTCGGAAAACCCACAAAATCTCTAAAATAACAAAATTCTAGGAATTTATTCTATACTAATCCCCAATGTTTATCTTAGGGCTATATGCTCTAATCAGAGTGTATCTAAATCTATCTTCCAAGGTTTGTACTAAAATTCCACTGATAATAAATGTACGCCTTGACCCCGGTTACCCAGATTCAGTGCTTTATTACATAACACTGGCATGATCATGAAAGATCAAGTCTCGAAAGACTGATTAGTTTACTAGCCTTGGAATCACTAGGTACATTCATAATGTTTAAATTACATCATAAAACGAAAACTACAACAACATACTCTCCATATTCCACACTCATATCCCCTCATACTATCCCTACAGGAAATTCGTAAAATACTTCTTCACATCCTGGGAAAAATAAAACAAAGAAAGGGGTGAGCTCAGATTCCCAGTAAGGATAACAATATAGCAAAAACTTTCATAAATAAGCATAAAAATTTAAGTCAATGTATAACTAAAAAAAATCCTTTTAAACATTAAATTCAGCATAATATGGAAGAAAAAAATGAAATAATTCCATTTACATATTATCATTGATATTCTACTAGTCGAATAGTCACATGAAATATCAATAACCACTTTCACAATTATGGAATTCATAATGTCAGACTATCATGACCACATAGTCAAGTCCTCGTCCCAATAATACAAATAAGATTTTGTCAAGGCCTTATTCCAAGACACTAGTTTGTCTCATTAGACCTACTGATGCATCAAGGAGCTATAGAGGGCTCCACCCGTCACTTATTAAGTCCAATGCATTCCTCATATGAACAGTTTTAAACATAACATATAAATTCGTATTAAAACTAACATAAGAAATGTCAATACTTCTTCCATAAACCATAAATGGTATAAAAATAACACATACATAGTCAAACATATCACAAAACCTTCTATTCAATATGGATGTTGTGTATCAGATAAATAAACTTTAAATAAGCTTAAAATCAATCAAAGGATTTTGACATAGATGAAATCAAAACTATTTGAGAAAAATATCTCTTTTTTTAAAATCATTTCAAAGACACATCATTATAAAATAAAACATTTACTTTGAAAATATCTTAATAATTTGAACGGTAAGATTTAATGATTTTATAATGGCGGGAAATAGCCGCACCCACCGTATAATTTTAAAAAAGACATTCTTACCATAATTTTTTCGAAATGGTCAAAAAGGACCGTGTATAAAAAACGTTGGAAGTATTCCTTTATAAATATCTTATAAAAAAGTCAAAAAGGGTATAAATGACTTTAAACCATAGTATATAAAATATTAATAATGATATTAAATATATTTGTAAGAAACAAGGATGTGGATGATAAAGAGGTCCCCGTAGATAATTGCATATAAACAACCTCTGATAATGAAGAGATTGTGAAATAAACCCTTACCTTGTAATTTTACTTTGATGAGGGTAGGTTAACCTCCTGTATAATGGTGAATTTTTTTTTATTAAATTATACTAGAATCATATACATTAATATGATATCATATATGATCTTTTAACATTGATTTGTTAATAATATCTTCGTATTATCATCGTTTCGGGTGTTAACAGATTTGATTTACTTTATAATAGTTATTATGTGATCCATATTTGTTATGGATGGTATGTATATTATTCATATCTTAAATTATATCATTTCTCTAAAAATTATTTTTAATCATAAAATGAAATTTAGTCTTGAATGGATACGATGGGGAATGAATCTCATCGCGTTCGTGGAGACGGTAGTATGTACGTACGCACGAGTGACAATATCATTATTTTGATATTAAAATAATATATAATGGGATGTTATATCATATATACCGAATCATTATAATGTTATATTTATTATTTACATGAATTATAGATCATTATTTTACCAATATAAATAATAATATATTGAATAACAATTACACCACGACGTGGAGACGGTAGGTTGTACATACGCACGTATGGTGACATGTCATTCAAGGGATGGATAGAATAATGAATTTGGATGTTCCATATTTATATTAACATCACATTATATAGAAGATAATGGAGTAATTTTTTTAGAATGGAAATAACAAGGAAAGAAGAAGTTGAAGAAGAAAGGAACTTAAAAGAGGGTGGTGAAATCATTACCTCTTCTTCATGTTCTTCCTTTTGATTTGATCAAAAGGGCTCCATAGGATGGCTTTAGTATCAAAATAAGGCTTCTTTGTTGAATTTAGGGAAGTTGGGAGGATATTTGTGCAGGTTTTGGCCCAGAAAAAAGGCTTTGAAGGTGTAAATTAGAGGGAAGGGGAAGTGCCCTTTTATAAGAGGGGTGAGGGGAACCTTTGGAAAAGCTGGAAATATTATTTTATAATAAACATATATTCGTTTTCTAATGGCTAAAAAGTGGATTATCTAATGTTTAAGGAGCGTATGGGTTGAAACCCACTCAACCAAGTGGTTTTAGACAAGTTTGGGTCACTACATTAACCATATCTTTTAGTTTTATCTCTTAGTTAATTTGTTTGACATTATGATGTAACTTTGTATTTTTATATTATATAGTTAATACACATACTATATACATCCAAGAGTCCCCCCAAGTGGTCCATTAATGATACACCTATCATGATATATGACCTTTGTCTGAACCTTAGATTTTTTGGAATTTAATATCAATTAATAATATAATATTTGTTTTAAAAACTATTTTATGTCAAATTTGACACTACTTGGTATTTGATTTTTGTGACAATCATAACAGAATTATTACTTCTAACTAAAATTATTAAATCAATACTAACATGTCATATTATGAAATAAAATTCGTGGAATGCATTAAAAGTCTAAATTATATTTATTTGGGTATTTATAATATGAATTATTTTAATATTTGACTAATAAGGTAATTACAACATCATCATTGTGTCATAAATAAATTAAATTATTTGGTGTCTAAAAATTATATATAAAATACAATTATAAATGAAATATTTTTAGATTTCAAAAGAATATTTATAATAAATTTATTTTTTTATAACCCTATATGAAAATGTTTTAGTTATTAAACATTGATTTTAACTCTTTTAACTCTTCTTTGAATTTAATAATAATAAATGTCCTAATCTAATCCATGTGAACCAAAGAGGTTCATATATTATTCCTATGGTTGTTTTTTGTCGAATTATACTTAGCCAATAGAATTAGGACATGTTTTGGGCTAATAATAATATAATTTTTACCCTTAATTACCCTATTTACTTTTAATCGTGGTAAATAAAAGTAAAACGTTACTATTCAAAAAACAATTATTTCTATCTTAATGAACCACATTTTACTCCTAGTTATTAATTGTGTCTCTAGGATTTTCAAAATTCCAGTCACAGAAGTGGTAATATTTTGTTTTTTGTGAATTTTCAAATTCTCCATGGTGGTGGGTAAAAGACAGTGAAAAGTTCAATGAAATTTTTATATATCTAAAATTATTCTAAACTAACTCCAATGAATTATATTGAAAATATATAAGTATTATATATATATATTGACCTTAATTAAATTTAAATAAATTTAAATAATTATTTAAATAAAAATTCGGTTTTAAACCATAACTCATTGTTTTTCACTATTCATCAAAAATTGAATGTTTTCAGAAAAATACCAAAAATTTACCCTAAGCTAATTTTGATATTTTGAATCCAAAAATTATGTCCATTTTGAATGTTAAAATTTATAAAATTTCAAAAAGTGGGTATTACTATTCACAATGTCTAGTTTGATTGGTTGTGGTGTGTGTTAGAACTAGAAGTTGCGTACAACACAAGCTGCTGTATTATTCAAAGAGATGCGTACCGTGGATGCTAGGGGTGTTACAATTTCATATAAATGTATATTATTTATGGGAAATAAAATTAAATAATAACATTTTTTAAATATAGGTTGGTTGAATTTTGGTAGTTCTATAAATATATAGATCTCTATGTGGAAACCACTATGTCTACACCATAATAAAATAATTTATTAATGGACTGCATTGTGATGCCTATGAATGCACTATATCTTCTGATAAAGTTGTATGAAAATTTTTAAACACTAATATTTTATTCTACAACCCCTATGAACACACCACAGAATTGAAAACTATGAATTTTTAGGTATTTTATTTACATGGCTACATCTGATGACTTTGGTGCATATTTCAATATATAATAATAAAAAAATTAAATTGCATGATTAGGATATTTAAAAAAAGATACATATGATTAGTTGTATGTATGAAGTTGATAATTTAAATTTTATTTTAAAATTCAAATGAAATCAATATAAAAATTGAAATGTTGTTCATTTTTTGTGCAGTAATGAAAAATTGAGAGCAGAAGAGTAAATAGGGGGAATAAGAAGAAGTTATTGTGCATTTTGGTTCATAGTGAAGAGATCATAACTATATTTTTATACATTGAAGAAGTATAATTGGATAACTAAATAAAATATAGATAGGTATGGTTGGAATCCTTTTTTATTATAGATATATAATTTTATATTAAAATTATTTTAGTCTGCGCTGCACAATCAAAATCGGGAGACCTAATATAATTAAAGTTTAAGGAAAATCCCTGATAACTGTACCTACAAGCTTAAATTACTGGGTTTTATAATCTCAAGAAAATTCTAGATCGTGCCATAGACTTTCCTTCCAATCATGAGAGGTGATCCTTAAAAAAAATTTGTTCCCTTCTTTTGTGTTTGTGTGTCTGTTGAATGATGATAAAGATTCACCTAAAACATTGAAGTCTATTGTTTCACCAAAAAAATGTAAAATATTTTGAATCATTTATTCCCCCACCTATTAGTGAATCCTCATTGATCTATGGTAATCCTTTTCATGTGAAATCAGAGTGTTGGATTCTATCATTTTTTATTTACTACTTATTGTTTGAGAGTATGTTTTTATCTGTTCAATGTGGGTGGTCTGTATTTTATTCTTTGATCATAAAAAATCATAATTCAATGAATAAAATGGATTTTTTTTTATATTTTTTTAAACAATTATCATATATGCATTGATATGGTTTTTCAATTTCTTATGTCAAAATGTTTGGATGTTCTTGATGTTGCAATTATTGGATTTCTAGCGCATACATAAAATATTTCATTCATAGAAGAATATATAATAATATTGAGAATGAGTGTTCTTCCAGGAATGTTTTACATTAATTATTATCGAAGAATTAATTTCTCAAATTGAGATTTATTTCAATGAATCTATTTTTTATAATACTTTTTATTATCTTTTGGAACATTTTTACACCTAGGAGTTGACTTAGTGCATGATTCTGAGGCTTAGGAAGGCTTAATATTGATATGCTGAAAATAATAAATATATTATTCCATTAATTCACATATTTTTTGAATTATTTATTTTCCCTTTGATATGAATCTCATATGTAAAATCAAAGATAAAGGTTTATTCCTAAAGTTTTGGTTTTTCTTAGAAATGATATAAAGTTGGTCAATATCAGGTTTTGGTTGGGAACAATCATTGGTGGTGAATTAAATAAAATCAATACTTATATTATTTGTCTAAAATTAAAACCTAATGAACAACTATATGTATGATATTATTCAAAATATCAAGGTTTATCTATATAAACCCATTAGATTAAGGGGTGATCCATTTTATAGATGGTGGATAGGATAAAATACCCATAACGAATGGATTGTGGTACACCATAATATGATCTGAGAGTGTTTAAAATATTCATCCCTATCACTAGAAAGTGTTTTATTCAGCATCTATTGATTCAATATTGATGTAGAAAGTGTAATTTTTTGTCTCCCCCCATTGCTTGAATTTTTAATTAATGAATTTCATCTTCTTTTCATTAGAATTTTTTTCTTCACATGTAATGTTTCTTCTATTATTCTCTAAACCAGTAAACGTGATCTCGTTTCATACATGCTAAATAGCCATGTAAATTGAAAATTTCGTATTCATTGTCCATGATCTCATCAAATAATAATATTATAACATTTTTCATGTGGTTTATCCACAATATTAATCACATTATTTTCCATTAACCGACATGGTCATGATTTAATATTTGGCAGTTGGGTTCGGGCATGATCAAATCCTTATATACGATATGGAAACAGTGAAAAATCAATGTATTATTTATTTTTTGTTGATTCTTGATGCATTCACATGTTTTGGAGTATTTGTACTATTTTTAAACACCAAAAAGTAGAATATGTGTTATAGAATCTTATGTGGGTGATCTGATTTCGATTTCCAGTCACCATAAGTTGGTAATCCGTGCATAAAGATGTAACCATTTATTTAATAGAGTCAACCTGAATAAACGATAGTAGAGATATTGCATCTAGAGTCCCTGTTAAGACACTTGGATTCAAAAAAAATCATTACTATACACCATGTATCTTGAGGGAATACATGTAATGTAGTCTGGGTTCTAGTGGTGTCTAGGGATTCAACCAAGTTATGGATCACATGCCACGTGATCGAGACCATTTTCTATGTGGTCAGGACCACATTCTATGCCACCCTACTTAGGAGGATAAGCAATGTTCAATCTATACTTTCCATGGGTCTATGAGTGGTCATACATGAAATTTATCTTTAAGGATAATCCATGTGGTTGTACCAGGCTACCTGATATGTGTTCCAGGTGTACACACCTAGGGCCCCGGGTGGATATAAAAACTATTTTATAGTATATACATGTCGTGTGGACTAAAATGGATTCTCAATCAATGTCAAGGGTAGAAAATTCCATGGTGATGAGGTGTGGTCACACTCCATATGACTACTTCAATACAGCATATATTTCCCCAAAAATCAACAATATCATGTATCATCACCACTGAGATATGGATTTGGGCTCATGAGAAGCCTATCATGATTTCTTTCATGTAGAACTAAATGGTAGCCTTCATATTTTATTTTTAGGTATCAAACATTGTGTTTTGAGTATGGAACCTCATTAGATTATTCATAACCAATTAAATTGATTGGGTAGGATCATCATTGAGATGTTATTGTTGGTACTCCTCTAGAAAACTGGGGCACGGGTACCCTATACTATTCACATAGCTAGAGTCAGTTCACCCACACAACATATGATATAGTTATTATATATATAGTGTGTTAGTCTATAATCATATATCTCTAGAAGGATGTGATCCTTCCATAGATGTGGTTATCCTTTTGTATTAGGGCACACTAGTGAGGAGTGAGTCACTCCACACAAGTTCAGGGGATGCTGTAATTGTTTTTCTATATAAAATATAGACATATTGGGTAGTAGTGTGACTAAAAATTAATAGGTGTGTAGTGGGGATAGATGTCCCATTTCCCTATTTCATAGGAATATTTATGATGTTGTATCTATGTGATGGGTTTTAATTTCTCTCTTAATATTGGTTGAGATAACTACTTTTGTATCTTTATATTTACCCAATTATGGTTTATATAGAGTCATTCTAGGTTTGTATATAAGAACCATTACATGAGATTTTCTAGCATGTGTTGTCTATTATGCAGATGACTTCCATATTAAGAGTGATTCCAATGGAACATAGTGGTATTTGGGTGCAATAACCACATTTGGTGGTTGAACATAGAGGTCAAGTGTTGGTCCCTCTCAGTTTTCTGATTTTATAGTTATTTTTTATTTGGGTCTTATTTTATGGTTTGGCATGTATATTTCTCATTGATACATTTTTTTATTTTACAATACTATGATGTATTTCCCTAGAGTTTATTTCATGCACAATTTCCCTCTAGATTTTATAGTCATATTTTCATTCATAGAGATGGTTGTGTGTGTGTGTTTATTGGGACATTAGGATAAGGCCTCCCATTTCTGTTTATGCCTTCTCAATAATTTTTTGAATACCCTAGCCTATTCGAGGTGGGATTGGGGTTTTCAAACATGTCCTTCCACCCTTCATGCCGACCTTAGTGGGATTGGTCACGTCTGAGTGGTATCCAAGGTGGTTCTTCCTTGGGTAAGTGTTGGAGTTAGACACATGGTGAGGATTGGTTTGGGAAAATTGGAAATAGTGTCAGGGTTACTTAACTATAGATTTTAGGCATGGGAACACATTTTTTATGCAAAATTAAATATATACATTCACTATGACTCTATGTATATTATTATCAACACACATGATAAGACATCTGTTGTATGGAACCAATTGAAATTAATCATATATGATTGGATATATTGACTTTTTCATCCTACTTCTTTTATCTACTCATATATATTCCAATCTAACCATGGTGTATCATGATAATTTATAAGATTAATCCATGATGATAGCCAGTTGGGATGATGATATAGGATTGTGATGATTATTAGTTGAGTGATGATGCCTTAGTTTATGGACCTCCTCATAGTGTCTCTTCTAGGTAGTAGTAGATCAGTTCTGACAAATATGGATTGGTGTATAGTTCTAGTAGTTCTGGATGAGTATATATGTAGTATTATCACACAATGTGAGTTCCAGTGATACATACCATTGACGTTTTGTGGAAATATACACCCTCGAGTAATAGAGGATTTGATTGAGTTACTGGTCAAGGTTTTATGTCATGATCATAAATTAATTGATCAAATGGATTCAATTACCATAAGGAATCATCATGGGGATATATTGAGATGGTGGATTCTGGTCACATAGATGCATGATTAGATAATTCCCTGATCTATAGACTTACAATACCGATTTCATGTTGAGTATTTCCATTAATTATTATTCCTTATGTAGATTAATCATCATCATGGTCTGTATCAGTGTTATGTAATAGTATTTGAGTACACTATTAGTTTCACTAACCTCATATGTTACTCCCTCGATGTGTTGTAGGTTGTTTCCTATCATGAATAGAAGATAGGATATGGTATTGACATAGAAATCCATGTAAGAGGATTCTCCCAGTGCATTCCTACCTATATGATGGAGTTCTAGAATTGGATATAGTTATTGAGAGATTCCAATTAGGGGGAAGGTGGGATGTTGGAATAGATAATGTTCATCATGGGGTTGATTCATATAATGTTCCTTGAAGATGTCATTTTGTAGGGTCTTGGCACATGAGGAAATCACATTTTCATAAAAAGGAATATTGGTCTATAGCTCAGGGATTTTATGGAGGATCCAGTCATCTAGGAGAGGGATGATTCTGGTTTTGTGATGAATGAGGACACATAGCTCTTTGTTTTCATAACGATCATGTATTGAAGAGTATGATTATAGTGGTTTAAATAACATGATATGGGTAACATAGTTATTAGGGATATCCCATACATGGCTAGGGAATCCCAGTTGGAGGATGTGACAATTGAGGACTAGGTGGATCTTTGTAGGGAGGAGCTACAGGTTGATGGATATGTTATAATCTACATCCACCATAATGACTAGGATGGACATGCATGTTTTAGAGTGCTCGTGGTCATGGTCATGGGCAGTTACTAGCTATGTAGGGGCATGATCAAGATACTCTTGAGATGATTTTTAGTATGATATTTTTCTTCCAGACTCTTTATCTAGTACATGCTGACATATGTTCAAGTCATTCCCTAATCACCAGACCCATCGAATGATAGAAAGTTCTTCTATCATAGACTTTATCCTAGTATTTATTTCTAGACTTTCAGACTGGGAGATATTATTCGATATCACATAACATTTGGAATTTTTATTTGGTGTTTGGTGGAGATATTTTCTCAAAGGACATATTTTTCGATATTATGATACCCTATCATTCCTTAATGAGTATGGATAAGTTTTTATAGTGTTTCCCATGATTGTATACCAATGTTGCTGAGTTATGATACATCAGATATATGGGACATGATTCACTTTTTTTGGATAGATAGATCTCATGGAATAAAAAGTGGGATTTTTTAGAAGAAGATTAAATCCCATTACCCCCAATTTATCATGTGTATCCCTTGGTGATGTTAGATCATCATGCATCTTTCATTCTTTAGTAGTGTAGGATTATGTGGACATCTTCCCCAAATTTTTTCCAGAACCACCTCCAGAGGGACATATGGTATGTTATATCAAAATTCTCTCTACGAACACACTGATATATTATGTGTCATATTTTATGATAATTATTGAGTCCTCGAAGCTAAGGGTTTAGATGGAGGAGAATTGAGATAAATGTTTATTGGAATCAATTTTTCCTAGTGGGATGATCAACTTTTGTTCATGAAAAATGAAAATGATATCTTGAAACATTGTATTGATTTTCATCACATGAATTAGTTAATGAAAATAAATGTTACCCCATTAAAAGGGGTGATGGACTATTTAACTAGTCGAGAGGTGGAATTTGGTTATCAAAGATTAATAATAGTTCTGATTTCTAATAGTTTATGATTTAAAGGGATGATATTACAAAGGCAACATTCCAGTGTCGCTACAGACATTATGAGTTCATTTTTTTGGTGTGATGACTTCCACCAATATATTCATGGATCTTATAAACTAGAACTTATAGACCTATTTGGAGCATTTTATAGTTTTCTTCATCAATGATAGACACATAAAATCTATATTAAATTTAGATCTCTCAAAGTATATGACGATAGTATTAGACATACTCTAGGAGAACCATCATTATGGTATTCTCTCTTCGTAAAAATTTTGGTTTGGTGAGGTTGAATTTGTAGGGAATTGTGTCTTTGATAATGCTTTGTCTATGGATATGATGTGGATTTTTAGTGACATATTAGGAGACACCCAATAACATACATGAAATATGGAGTTCTCATGGATTGGGAATGTACTACAAGAGTATTGTGGTATTATTTTCTAGGATAGAACCACTTTGAGTACCTTGGGAAAGAAACATAATCCTATTTTATGTACTAAGAAATGTAAAAGTGTCTTAGATGATATGATATAGAGTCTGAATAGTGTACTTTTGTTGATATGATCAGTAGATGATGTTTAATGCATATTTTTCTATTCTGCCTTAGGAGTAGGGCTTAGTCGGATGTTGATGGGTTAAAAAAATTTATTTCTTACATGTCTAGGAAGTCATGAATCATTAAGAATAATGATGAAACTATTGACCTAGAGTTGGAATAAATATTATTTAATTTGAAGATGTATAAGAAAAATCATTTTGGTGAGTGTTGTTTTGTTTATTCTGGCCACCAGAGCCTTAGGTACATCATCATCCAGAGGACACATAACTTGATATTAAGGATTAGGATGTATTTCATGAATGAACATGAATATGAAATACTCCATACTACCGAGAAGGGATATTTTCTGGAATATTCCTTTAGAAGGATTAAATTTTCTCTGTTGGTAATGTGGGAATATAAGTTGTAGTCACCATTTCAGCTCAACTTGGTAGAGGATATGGGTATAATTTCCCTTCAGTAAATTATAGTGAAGCTTATAATAATTCAGCTTCTGTGGAGGTTTAGATTTGATACATTGAAATTGGGGTCTTCTGTGACCAAATATCCTCAGGATATTTAGAATGTGGATTTTATGAAGGAGGGAGCATGTTATCCTTTTACAGGGATGGACTGTGGTTCTGATCTTGTTGCTGGAGGTGGTGACTAGGTATTTTTAAACTATCAACATAAATTTAAATACGGATGTGTGAAATATGATTATATATACCTTTAGTGTATGTTTTGGTGGAATATAATGGGGAATAGTGTTTCCATGTATTTCCATCGTTGTCTCACATATTAGCTAGTAAATGCTGAAACCCAGGTTCTAGTAGGTTTAGCACAACCTACTAAGATCTTAGATTAGAAGTGTACTAAGATATCAATGGGAATTTTCACAAGGATTATACTGAAAATAAGAGTCCATGATTCTATTAAGGTTATTATTTACTTTCTCACCACTTCGTCATAGTTTCTCTCTATCAGGGGTAATAATTTATTGTAATGTTTGGGGAAGATGTAGTTGAGGGAGATCTTCAAACATTACATGGTAAGCATGATGATCATCACCATTCATGATACATTGTTCACATATTAGTTTTGGAGAGTCCATTAGGAGGATTTTGGGACCCAGTTATTGATGGGTGCATTTTTCAATACCCAAAAGGATGACTAGACCGATAATACTATGTAGTTTTTTGAGAATATAGTGAGGGATAATGTGATAGACTTCAGATAGAGCTGGGAGAATCACATTACATAAGTGGTTTTTTTTATAGTAACAACCACCACACTTCATTCTGCACAGAACCATTAAAATAGATTTTTGGGAGACGTTATAGGTCATCTATATATTGGACTCTATTTGGTGGTACATTTCTTATTGGGTTATATTTTCTTGGGATAATGAAAGAGAATATAACGACTAGAATATTTTTGAATAAAATTCTCCATTTTGATATAATTAAATGTCTTATGGATATAGAAAATATATTCACTTATTTTGTTTTATTATATCAAATTGTATTGAAATCACCATTAAGTACCATTATCATTGATAATAAAGTTGTTGAATAGTGAACACATGACCAGTATAAATATAGGGTTTTAAAAAATCCCTTTGAAACAAACACATGAAGTGATGAACTCAACCAGTATAATCATACCATATGATGGAAATATACAAGTGATTATAGGGGAGAAATTGTTTTTTTAACATTCACCAGAAAAATCCCAAGCTGATATCCAATAACTTATGCATGATTTAAACTTTTTATAGGAGAAGCTCAAGCTCTTCGAGATCACAACCCAAACCATGCTTACTAAAATACACCAGGAATTCCACACCATCACACACATTACTCTTAGGTATTATTCTAGTGTATTTAACAGATATGATTCAAGGACATAGAAATAGGAAAATTTACCTTATTTTATATAAAATAATGAATATATTTTCATCTTATTATTGTTACCTAGTAAATGATTTTTAATGCACAAACTGTATTTTTGTTTAGTATTATAATTCAATTATAAAATATATTTTAATGAATTAATGTATTTCAAAAACAATTTAATTTTTTAAAAAATATTATTATTAAATTACACTTATTAAATATAAAATATCATATATATTTTATTTATTCTAATGTCATTTTTATTTTGGTTAAAAAAATTTGATGAAAAAAACTGAAAATTTTCCACAAAATTAATATGATTCTTGGAATCATGTCCTTAAATTTATCCAATAGTATATTTTCTACAATTTTTTGCTATTGTAAAATGTTTTCAAGGAAATAAATTCCGTATAAATATATGAGGTATTTTATGAAATCATAATAGTATAATAGTGATGTAATAAATAAGAGGAATAATTTTAAAAAATATGTTTTCCCTCTAAAATAATTTTATTTTATATTTATTTGATTTATTTTATAAGGATATATTGAATCGTTCAAGACCTATAAAACATTTTACTATATTAAAATCATATCATTTATAGTTTGACTCACCTCTCCATAGGAAATAGAAATATTTAATTATTTTCCTCCATTTTCCTTTCAAAATAATGTAATCCCATCCTATTTTCTAGAAACCTTATTAAAAACCATGTTTTGGTTTTTGGTTTGGAATATTTTTTTATGTAGTATCCAAAACCAAAATAATAAATAAATCCCCCTCCTTTCATATATAATGCCACCAAAGCTCCAATTTATCTTCACCAGAACTCCATGATTCCCATCCAAACCCTAAACTCTACTCCCTAGAGACCTCCCAAGGTTCCCCAATCTCCCATGAAGTGTCTGATATGACTTTGGAGTTACACATCCATGTAATTAATTCTCAATCTCATTTTTTATCATGTCTTTCATTTATGATATGCCATTTTGAATTGAATTTTCTTATGTTGAGATACACAATTACATATCCCAATTAATATAAATTTTATTGTTAAATGATGTTATACCCATTCAATCTCATTTATCCCTCTTATGATCCATTATATACCATCATCAATATGCTAAAAGTTGGTAAGGATTATTCCCCCTTTACATTTTATCAAGAATTAATTTGATGTAATGAATTTTAAATTACTTTTTACTACATTGGAATAAGTTCTAAAATATCCCTCTTACTCAACATTACATATTTAAATTATTATTGCTCCATTTCTTCCTCAACAACACATTATATAAGTTTATATATGAATTCATTATGCTTCCAAAATTGCACTACAATTTTCTATACCAAAATCATCATGTAGTGAGTTCCATACCCATTTCACTATCAAGGGTACATACCATTATTCACATATAGATTATGGATAGAGAATTAACTTAATTTATTACATGTTTCTTAATAATGAAATAATATATGATGTTTAATGAATCCATGTTATGTGATCTATATCGAACACTTAAACATGATAATGAAATTATTGTGAATGGTGTTCCCCGATAGCACTCCAATGCATTGGGTAACAGTTGGTATTATGATATTTCATGTTAGGATGTATTATTTACATGATTCCTTTATGGGACCTTTTCATCCATGGGGTCTTGGAAGATTTATCCTTGATCTATTTATGATGTAGTGTGTTACTTTTTAGAGTCATTTTCCATGTTATGATTATAATTCTATATCATTCCTTATTATTCATGTTTCTTTATTCTCCATTGATATGCCTATTTTATAACCAATATTTTACTCAACATTTTATTGCTTTTTTATTACCTAATTGGAATTTTTTTATCCATGTTATTATGTATGTCCTCTACTTATCCCAAGTAGTGTTAAGTATGAAGGAATTTTTTGGTCATGTTAAATATGTTGTTATAAAGATGTTTATTTTCATGTTTTATGTTTTTATGTAATGAACCTAAACTACCAAAGCAACTATACATATTGATCTTTTGAGTTTTATTAATTTCAATTTTATGTAATAAATCAAGTTTAAAAATGATATAAATAGAAGTGTTGTTATAGTTGTTATTAGTGGGCAGGATTAGTTATTTTTTGGATTAGGATTAGAAAACCATAGTGAAAAACATTATGTTTAAGACTATTTGTAAGAAATAAAATCCAAAAATTTTCGGGACTACATAGATAATGGATTATAAAAAAATAAACACACGTCTGAATAATAATAGTGGATCTGGTTCTGCACAGATGTACCTAGGAGTAAAATATCTAACAGGGGTTTTCAGGCCTAACTCAGGGTAACATAGTACATGACAACGGGGCTTACTGCACACCTAGTTTGAAACTCCCATTGGATATGATTTGGTTTATTTATAATCTCATTACAAAACATTATTATGGGAATGAAAAAATTATCTTAAGAATGTTTGTTCATAAGTTGATCATGGATAACATACACTTAAGCCAAGAAACACATAGGTTTAGGAGATAAATGTAACTAACAAGTTATTTCTTATTGTCGTTGGATTCCCCATAACGTGTTTAATAGATTAAAAGTAATCATTAATAAGTATTTATTGGATAATGAATAAAAATAAAAAATAATTTAAACTTAGGGTTATCATCCATACTTCTATACGTTTCATTATATCATGAATGTTTAGTAAAACTATTAAAACACCCCCACAATGTAAGGAAGTAGAGATGTTGTTGAAAATGATAAATGTGGAAATTATTGCATCCCATGATTATAAATCCACCCCTATCTCAATTTGTGGATTTAACTTCTCTTCAAACCTTGTCATACATCCCTTAGTGGAATTTGATGCAATTTTAATCATTTATTGGATTTACCTATATTGAGAAAACATAAGTTTCCATGAGAAGGAAATCAATATATGTATTGAAGAGTATGAATATTATTTAGAATCATCATATCAAGAAAGGATATTATTTCATTATGAGAAATATTATCTAGTTCAAAGGATTGAGTATATTAAATAATCCATCCTCAAATACATGACTGTTGTGAGGGAATTTTGGAATGTGTTTCTTGAGGAATATCGTGGAATTCCTCTTAGAATGGTGGTTGAATTTTCAATCAAGCCAATACCTGGGGAGTTTACAATATCCAAGAATCTATATAAAATAGATATTGTAGAAATTGGGTATCAAAAGAAACAACTACAGGAGAATCCAGATAAAGGGTTTATACACCCATGTGATTCACCAGGGGGTGCACTAGCCCTCTTATACAAGAATAAGGTTATGTCAATGCACCATTCCATTTATTATTGTGAGCACAAAAAATCATTATAAAGTACAAGTATCCTTTTCCATGAATTTATAACTTGGTCAATCCACTACATGGGGCACCATACATCTCCATGGTGGATATTTGGTTGGGATATTACCATGTAATGTTGAAGAATAAGGATATCCCCACGAATACATTTCATACAAGGTAAGGGCACTATGAGATCATAGTGATTCCCTATGGACTCATGAATGATCCATCAGTATTCATATACATGATGAATAAAGTATTTAGAGAATACCTCGAATAATATGTGGTAGTTATTATATATGATTTTATAATATACCCAAAAACCAAGGAGGAACATGAGGATCATATGGTCACTATGGAAAAGACAATGCAAAAGGAGAAAAAATATGTAAATTACAAAAAATCTGAGTTATAGTTGAAATATGTCACATTCATGGGGAATATCATCATAATCAAGGGTATATCTATGTATCCCTCTAAGACAAAAAAAAATAAGGTATGGTAGATATCAACATATATGTTAGATATTTGTAGTTTCCTTGGTTTAGAGGGATATTATATCCAATTTGTGAGAAATTTACAAAATTTTAAAACTCTCTTACCATGATAACTTGTATGGTAATTAAATATTCATGGAATGAAGAATGTGAATAAAGCATTAAGGAGTTAAAATATGGCTTTTCACTTCCCATGTGCTCACACATCACATAAATCGGGAGATATTCGTTATTTTTAATGACACCTTAATGAAGGTATTGGGATGTTTGTAAATGAATAATGGAAATTTCCTTGCCTATGCCTCAAGGTAGTTGTTAATTCTTGATAAAAACTACTACACACATGATATAGAATTAATATCTTTAATCATTGCATTAAAAATCTTGTGTCACTATCTCTTTGTGGAGAAGTATGAAATATATATGGATCACAGAGGTAACAAATATATATTCCAACAGAAAGATATAAGTATGTTCCAATGAACATGGTTAGAACTCACCAAGGATTAATAATGCTCAATCCCTTATCATCCTATGAAAGAGAACAATGTAGTGGATGCCCTATGTATAAAGGGCCTATCAATTCTATCAATGGTGAGAATTGAGAAGGATATAATATTATTATAATTGAAGGTTATGGATGTTTCAATCATAATTAAAGGAACGTGATCAATTATTTCATATATTATTGCTAAAATATCATGTAGAATGGTTAATTGTTTCTCAAAAATATTTTGTGAGAATCTAGAAGAATGTGGAAACTAAAAAAAGGAAATCCTCAAATTTCAATGATAGTGGATAAATAATTGTGAGATTTTTATCAAGACTATGAGTTCTATAAAAATCTATGTTAAAGAAGGATATATTAGATGATACAAATAGTTCAACTTTGTCCATTCATCTACGGAAAAAATGATTTATCAACATCTCTGAGAGAACTATTGGTCAGCTAAAATGAAGAAAGAGATCAGATATTATACATCAAGTTTCCTTGAATGATATAAAGTGAGGCCTGAAAGGTAGGAGTTTAAGGGGATGTGGAATTCATTACCCATACCAACATAAAAATGAGAAAAATTATCATATAATTTGTCGACACACGTCAAATGGATTCAAGGGAAACAATATTGTATGGGTTTTTGAGGATTTTCATATAATAATTACACACATCATTATGATTCGAGAGGATTTATCACTTGATCAACATGATTTGATATACATCCAAGAACTGGAAAGTATTCATGGAGTACCACTATCTACTATGTATGATTGATATCCATGATTCACCTATAAGATTTAGAAGAGTATCCAGCATTCTATATACACTAAACTGAATGTCAGTATAGCTTACACCCTTAAACGGATGGCCAATCTAAGTGAACTATCTAGACACTTGACATGCTGAGAGAATTCTCAATTTACATATAAGTTGGATGGGACCAAAATCTTTATTTGTTGGACATCTCTTATAATAGTAGATTTCACTCATGCATGAAAATAGACCCATATGAAGTCCTTATTGGAAGAGGTGAAGAACATATGCATGTTGGGATAACATTGGGGATCACAAGCATATTGATCTTAAAATGGTCTATGTAATGGTGGAGAAGATAAAATCCTTCAAGCAGAACATTAAAACTTCTCAGAGTCGAAAAAGGTGTTACGTTGACAGTCATCGATGAGACATAAATTATTCTATTTGATACATGGTATTATTCCATATATCTACATGGGAGATAGTTATTGGATTTGGGAATAAGTTAAATCTAATTACATGGTACATCATCATTTTTGATATTCTAGTTCACCTCAATGAAGTGGCCCATCGACTAGCACTCCAACCAATACTATCTCAAGTATGTAATGTATTCCATGTATCCCTCATAAGAATATATATACTATATCCATAAAATGTACTCAATCCAGAGTTGTTACCATAGTAGAATGAAATTTCTATGAAGAGAAGATTGTGAAGATACTAGATCAAGAGAAATAGTTCTATGAAATAATACAATGCCCCTCATAAAAGTGTTGTAGAGAAACAACACGTTCATAGAAGAATTGTGGGAACTATAATAGGTGATTAATATGAGTTACCTTGAAATATTTTAGTGTGTAAAAATGAATTTTTTATGGAAAAGTTTCAAAATGTTGATGATTGTAATGACTAGAACATTTATGCACAATATCCCCCATTTTTCATTAATTAAATTCCTTATCCATATAGAAAAGACATGAACTTATTTTGATTCATTATATCCAATAATATTTAAATTCCCATTAATTATAATTACCATTGATAATATAGGTGTTGATTAGTAATCACTTAGCTAGTATAAATATAGGGTTTTATTAAATCCTTTTAGAACTGAAAAAGGAATTGATGTCCCAAACAAGTAGGATCATACCCTATGAAGCCCATCTATTAGATCATCCAATGGAGATAGAATTTATAGGATTTCTCCTATACCAAGAAGAATATTAGATCCAACAACTTATGCATGATCCAAACCATTTATGGGAGAAGAACATGATCTTCGAGATAATGCCCCAAACCATGTTCAAATAATGATGCCATGAAAGCCCGACCATCACAAACATTTATCTTATGGATTATGCTTGTGTATAAAATTTATATTTATCAAGAAAAATTAATATAAATATTTAAATTTTATTATATAAAATAATAAATATATTTTCATCCAATTTTTTTTATATTTTATATGATTATTAAGGAAAAAAATGTACATTTGGTTAGTATTTAAATTCAATTAAGAAATTTATTTTGATGGAAAAATGGATTATTGGAATAATAAATATGTTAATATAATATTATTTTTAAATTACTTTTATTAAATACAAATGATCATATAATTTTTTTGAATTCAAATTTAATTTTTATTAGGTTTTGAAAAACTATTATTAAAAAAACCCATAATTTTAAATAAATGAGAGTTTTTATATTAGCAGTGAAAATTCTAATATTTTGACAATTATTCAGATAAAATTCATATCTTGTTTTTAATTTTTACATCAAAGTTATCCAATGGAGTGTTTTTCATAATTTTATGAGATGGGAAAACTTCTGTTTAAAAATTAAATATCATAGAAATATTCTTTTAGTTTTATGACATCATAATAGAAAAATAGTGATGTAATAAATACTATAAAAGTTATAATTGGATGAATATATGTCGCTCCAAGAATATTATTTGATTTTATGTTTATATAATTTATTTTATAGAGCCATATTGAATCCTCTAAAACATAAAAAATATTTTTATATTTGAAAATTATTTCATTGAAAGTGTAGCTCACCTCCACATAAAAAAAGGTAAATATTTTATTATCTTCATCCCTTTTACTTATAAAATAATTTAATCAACTACCCTTTCCAATAAACCGTGTGAAAAAAAATTGCAATCATTTTTGGTTTGGAATATTTTATTATGTAGTGTCCAAAAAAATAATAATAAAGATATCCCCCTCCTTTCCTATATAATATCACCCAAGATCCCATTTACCTTCACTAAAACTACTTGAAGCTCATCCAAACTCTTACTTATACTCCCTAGAGTCTACCTAAGGGGCCCTCATACTCCTATTAATCCTCTCATTAGGTTTTCGAGTCACACATCCAAGTTAGGGATTCTCTCTCTCTATTTTTTCAAGTTCTTTATTAAGGATATTCCCTTTTTATTTCCATTTTCTAATGTTGGGATAAATTCTTAAATATCCCCCATACATTCCATTTGATGTTTAAATTATGGTATCCCATTTCACTCTCATTTATCCCTCTTATAAAATTTAATGTACACATGTAACAATTCTAAAATTTTGTAAGGAAACTTTCTCCCTACTCTTTTATTAAGCATTCTTTTTTGGATTTTTCTTCTAAATTACTTTTTCAAATTATGGGATATGATATTAAATATTTCGCTTACTATATTTTTCACATATAAATTATATTATAACTATTTATATGTCATTAATGATTTTTATGAATTTCTCTATGATGACACTATGCTATTAAAATTTCACAATGAATTTCAGGGCCAAATTAATCATGTAGTGAATACCATACCGATTTCTCTATCAAGGGTATTAAACTTAAATAAAATATACTAATTTAATAGGGAATTACACGAATTTATTATATATTCCCTGGTCATGGAAAACTTATGATGGTGAATGAATCCATGTTATTAGATCTATGTAAAAAAATCATGTGAATTAAATGATTATGAAGGGTGCACCCTAATAGTTATTTAATGCATTGGGTATTGGTTAGTATCCTGAAACATAATGTTGGGACAATAGATTTAGCTACATCCTTTATAGAACTTTTTCTACCATGGGGTATTTGAGGATTTAGAATTGATCTATTTATGATGCATTGTTTTATATAGTTTTCACATTTTTGATGTTATGATTATCATTCTATATCATTCCAATATTTTAATATATATTTTATGATCTATTTATATGACTATTGTATTACATGTATTTTATTACTCATGTTATTCCTTGTTTATTATTTTAACTGGATTTACATCCCGCCACATCCTTATATATTTCCTCAGGTTATCTAGTGCAGTGTTATGTATCAATGAAAATTATGGTCATGTCGAAGGAGTTATCAATAAATATTTTGTTTCACATATTTTATATTATCAGGTAATGTACCTAATTTCCCAAATACAATGGACCTATTGATAATTGGAGTTGTATTAATTTAAATTAAATGTAATAATTTATTGTTTACAAAGAAATAAATATCATGGTTGTTATAAACAAGGTACAAGTGATTCAAGCGCATTTGAGGATATATCTAAAATTCCACAGATCTTATATAGAGAAATTTCATAACATATTAGAGTTTTATAAAGGAGGCTATGTGTTCTTAAAAATATTCCCACGATGAGGATTACAATGAATTTGAAGGTGAGGAAATAAATTTCCAATCTTCATCAGGTTATTCGAGATCCTATGGAGGGTAGGTGATGTTTTTTAAAGCGTGGAAATTCCCCCATAGTTTGTGTAAGGACTAGGTTGGTATATAGCTAACACTGAGAGGGGGGTGATTCAATGATTGAGAATTTTTTATTCAATTTTACCTTTTTCCCCTATACCTATTATACCTATTATGATCTTGATTATATTATTCACTTTTTTCTCTCATATGCATGTATATGCAATCTATAATGAGAACACACAATGTTTTTACATGTTTCACTACTTTAAAAGAGAAGATACATCTTTAGTATGGTAATAAATAATACATTCTATATAGTAACTAGATAATTTTTCATTTGTGTGATTACAATGAGTAGAATATACCCATATCCTCATGAAGCACTTTGAAAAAAATCCAATAGTGAATTTTTTACAGCTCTTAGATGGATCATTATATGGGATTCTAAGACTGTCTTCTCCTAGTTTATGAGTGTTTGTAACACTAAGAAAGTCTTCCAATAGTTGGTTCAGGTCTAATGTCATAGTTCCTCATTGTTCATAATATCCTTCTTCTTCACTTTTTTACTTGAATCACGTCATACAAGAAATTATTGTTATCTCATCCCAGAAACAAACCTAATAAATATATAATCTATTCTTCTATCATTAAAAATAATATGAATGAGTTGTTGACTAATGATCACTACAATATATTTGACCCAAATTATAATTAGACTATATCAATTTGGTCACCATATATTCTTTTGTTCATTTACCTTTATTATTCATTGAAAAAGACAACTTCACTGAGATTAATTCTCCTTATTCATCCTAGAATCACAAAATTTCTTTGAGATTATTAAATAAATTAATATCATTTCATCATAGAATCATATGAATTGATATCACCAGAATAAATGAATTTATAACTTCAACCATCCTCTTCTTCTTTGAAAAATGATAATTTGGAATAGTGATGTTGTGTCTTATTCTATTTCTTCAAAACTCAATACCAACCTACGAGTGTATCAGAATAATTTCTTCTTCAATATCCCTTTGTAATATCACAACCTTCATTAATAAAACATTTATCTTTCATGCAACTTTTGAGTGCCTTGAGAGAAACCTTTTTCTCTTTTTACAAAATATATGACATTTTCATGGGAAAAACCTGCATTTCACCTACTGATTATGTGCACCTGACAACTTGTTCACCAGTTGGGGCTTCCACAGAACTCACTACTTACACACCACTCCCTACATTCACGAAACTCACTACATTCACTCCCTACATGATCACAAATAACATACATACATGAAACTAACATCTTACACCCAATTCACTACTTCTGGTCTATTCTTGCACACATCTCACTGCTTGTGCACTGTTCTTGTGAGAAACTCAGAACATGCATACCACTACGGACATACAGGCAACACACTACTTGCACACAAGACCTTGATTTCATGCAACTAAAAACATAGATGACACTTCTGTTCTCACAAAACACAATACTACATTGATGATCTAGAGATAATATTTCCACTTCAGTGTTAAGAAATCCAAATGTTAAGGTTTGCCAACCAATTTATCAATGTTTCACCCCACACACAAATTCTGTCTTATTCTAAACATACTACATGTGCACCACTTTCTACTTGTTCACCATTACCTTTAATTTCCAAACTTATTTCCTTTATAATATTTTTATGTGATGATCTTGAAATATAACATTAAAAAAAATTACAAACCACCTTAACACTTGTCTACAGCTTCTTTTTTCCAAAATCACTTCTTTCCATTCTGCAGTTTTTGTATCAAAATATATAGAAAACAATACAAATAGACCAACCTTAAAATATACTTCAGAAACAAATCTCAAACTGATTTCTAGAAACATAAAAAAACCACTATATTGTCAAATTTCTCCTTTTATTATCCACCTTTAGAATCACAATATTTTCAAATGAGAGTATAGTAACTTCCTTATTTTCCATCAACATCATTTTTTCCAATAAAACCTTAATATAATTGGCTTCACTTGTACGCCCCCATTCTTACATAAGGATTTAATCAAAATTTCTCCAAACTTTTTATAATATTTTGGAAATAAATATTAAAAAATAATAGTCATATTCCATAGGATAATTATTCAACCATAAAATCCAATGTAATCAAATGAATCAATAACAATTCTCTAGGAATTTCCATGAAACTCAATGTATTCAAACAATTGATAGGTTTTCTTAGAATATAAAAACATAATGGATTCATTCAATATCTATTAACCATGGAACTAATTCATAATATTGACAGAAATGATCTATCTATATCTCCTTGAACACTATTTACAAAAAATGAAAATCACTTCACAACAAAAACAATCCACGCACAAAGGTGAAAGAAATCTCCCACTTTATATTATTGGTAATACCAATAATGTTCTTCCAAATAATTATGTCAATATATTGAATTATTATCCTCTCTATCCTTATTAATTTTAAAAAATTAATTTCACTTTACCTCCACATTATTGACAAGAAATAAAAATTTCTTTTAGAAAAGGGTATCTTTCTATAAATAATCAGTGTGTTATCCATCGTTTCAAATTATGTCTACTTGAGTTGTGCTCGGTGTAGAAAAAGCGGACATTATTTAGACAAAAATGATTTCCATTACCAACTGATCATGATAATTCATTAAATGAGATTTCATATAATTTTTATCAACGATTATTCACATTAATTACAGTGTGAAAATAATAAATGTGAGATGAATCATTTTAAGAAAAATCAACCTGAAACACTTTCACTAACTTTAACAAAAAAATCAAAAACATTTAAGTGTTATAGGTAGGTTTAAAGAACTTGGGGAACATACATTATTCTTATGTCACTGAATAATTCAATTGTTCCCCCCTTCAGAATTTTTTTTATTTATAATAACCAATGATGATATTTTTCAGACACAAACCTTTTCCAACGTCGTGATCTTCAAGAAGTTTCTAGAATAATTAGATTTGATACGAATTGAAATAATAATTCTTATAGATTATTCATCTGTATCCCCATCATGGTAAACTCATATCATCATCTTCACAATGGTCTATCTCATTAGGATTGGATTTTAAGAAATTCTAGTAGGGAGATTACATCATATTTGGTATTCAACATGTGATGGTCCATATTGGGAGACATTCACTACTTTCCTATGATGATATTGTAGATCATTTTTTGAGTAGAATACCCTAGTATATGATCAAACCAAGATGGAATATTCAGAATATGGGCTTCCTAAAATATAACAACACATTCATTATATTCATAAAAGATAACCCTTTATCATATTGATATTTTAATATCAAATGTGTAAAAACTAAAGGATGGATACATCTTCTATTTCACTATCAAGAGTTGATAGTAATCCTTACTTCTCTAGTTTTCCCCTTAAGAAAATGGCTCTCCATCAATTCTCTATATTATAAATCCACATACAATAAAAAATTATTTTAAGGAATAAGGTACATTATTCCATTATCAACATGAATAGTAAGGTTGAGAAACTTTTCTCAACTAAGATTCTCTATTTGATACAGTCTTAATGCTTTCACATCTGAACAACTCTTTTTGTTTATATTTATATAGAATGGATTTATTTATATCCTATTATATATAATGTTGATAAATATTCTCATTAACGACCATCATGTATGATAAATCTTTAATCACTTTTAGGAAAAATTCTTATTTTGGTAATATTCGTTAAAAAACCTTTTGAATTGTGTCAAGATATCTTGCATCTCTCACATAGATCATATTTAACATAAGAGTTTCCTTTTTTGAAACATATCATTAAATTTGTCTTTATAATATGGAATCTTTTCATTTCCTTATTCACTATCCTTATCTTATATATCTTCATGTTTCCTCATTCATTCTAAGTCTTTTGGCCAAATAACATACATGTCATTAGGTACTATGGTTGAAATTATGGATCTTTGACATGGGTTCTTCTTAGTGTCATCTCTCTTGGTGGTTGTTTTGGATGCACCACCCTTCACCTTCATCGATTTATAATCCATGGATTTCTCACAATTCATCATTGAAATATTCTTATGAACGTTTTTTTCACAAACTATTTCTTAATTTCTTCCAGTAAGAGCTTATTCATTCTTATACCACTTACTTGGTATTCTATTCTTATCATTATTGGATACATGTTTAGATAGAAATATACCAAACTTGTGACTAGTACCATTTCATATATCATAGATTTTATCAATAATTCCAAATCTATTTCTAGTATAGATATTCATCTAGACTATTAGATGTGTCTTCTTCATATCGAGATTGGTCCCCCCTTAACATAGACTTCCTTTTGTTTTATATTTTTAGGATTGTATGAACTATTTAATGGAAAATTCAAAAATCTATCGGAACACCAACATTGAACCACAAATCATGATTTCTGGATATATTCGGTCTATTTTTTGGCTCTTATTCAAGATGTGTTGTGCTCTCTATGGGGAACTATCTTCCATAATATTTCCCATATCCACCATAGTCATGTTTTTATTATTCTTATCACATTTCTTCATCCATATTTGTTTTTAATATTTATTCTCACCTGCACTATTTTTTATAACATATTTTGAAACATAAGTACAATATGGTATGGATGGTTCATTTTCTTTATCAACATTGGTGATAGATCATTGATAGATGTTATGATCTTTCTATCACATTTTAGAGGTCTTTAAAAAATATAATCCTCCAATGAACACTGATCACCAGTTGAAACTATCTATTTATTTTGTAAAGTTACAATATGTGGCTTCTCAAGATTGTCCAAATGAGATTCCAATTCTAAAAATTTCATATGGAAGATTATTTTCTGATCTTCAATCACAATCATATTCCCTTTATATTACTTCTTCATTCTTTCAACATCATATTCATGTAGCATAACATTGTTTTGTAAGAAAAAGTAAGGTCCATTGAACTTCATAGAAGTTAATTCTTAATATAAACCCTCACCATCAGTACTCTTCTTCAACTTATCTTCCTTTTCACATATCTTTTCATCTAGTGTCTTATTGACTCACTATTTCTATTAAAATTAATTGATCCATTTTTAGGAGTATATTTCAAATTTTTTCATTGTTTGTTTAAATGTTCCAACTTGTCTATATAGATTTAAACATTCAACAATTATTTCATACAACACAATCTCAACAACATCAGTTTATTTTTCTATAATGGTGATATCTTCCAACATATATAGAAATACTCAACAATTAAGGGTTGTAATTTCATTACGAATACCATGCATAATAACTCTTAATATATAAACTAATAACTCTTGAGATGTTTTAGATTAAATATCATCACCACATGTTCTATAATTTTCATCCTCATGAATTATTTTAAATGTACTAATGTATACCTCTTTATCACTATAGGTATCAATATTTTCCATCTTCTTGGGGGATACCTAATCCACCTGCTCATTAATTTCCAAGTCTGATATGTCTATATTTTGAGAAATTCATTGAGAAATATATTCATTATATTTATTGGATAATCAGGAAATATTTTTTAAATTTTCCTTCTCATTATTTTTTCTATTCATTATGGTCTTGGTGGATGTATAATTCTACTCAAAGATATCAGACTCTTAACTAAAACTACACTTCATTGTTTACTCATAAAAAACTCAATTATTAAAATGATAATTTCTTCACTATATATTATCTAACATAGGTGAACATTGATATGATAATAATTGTAAGGAAAAGTTTGGGATACACCTAACACATATAGGAGGTCAATCAGTGTTGGGAACGTTTTAATCAAATTTCATCTTTTTTATCCCAATACCTCTTATACCTGCTAGGATTTTGATTTTCTTCTACATTTTTCACTACAGTATGAAAATATATGAAATTTGTAAATATATATCATGATATTTTTCTACGTTTCACAACACAATAATATAAGCTACATTCTCAGCATGGTTTAAAATAATCCTAACCAATAAAACACTAGAAAATAATCCTTTAGTGTGGTTACAATGAGTAGGATATACACTTAATCTCCTGACGAAATGTGAAAAAATAAAAGAGTTCATGTATTAAATATCATGTAGGTATCATTATACTGACCTCCAAGATAGTATTCTCCTTGTTGATGAGGGACTGTAACACAAAGAAAGGAATCTACCAGGCGATTCATATCAAATTCCATAGTTCTTCTTTGTTTTTCAACAATCTTCTTATTCAATTTGTTACTTATAAAACAACAGCAATGAAACTCCTCTTATATATTCCCATAATCAAACATGAATACTTCATAATCTTTTTCTTCTATCAGCCAAAATAATATGAATGTGTTTTGGACTAAGGAAAACTAGATTTTCACTAAACCAAATTATAATCACACGATAACAGTTTGATCACTAGATCCTATTTTAATCTTTTCCATATCATCTTCATTTTAAACCAACTACCATAAGAACTATTCTTATTCTTCTTTATGGAATGAGAAACATAATTTGTGACTATTAAGACAATTATTATCATCACAACAAAGCATCATCAAAATTGTTATGTCCTGAATAAATTAATATAGATTGGCCACTATCTTCTTATTCTTCTTTGACAGAAAATAATGTGGAACATATAATTAGTTTCCTATTATCTCCCTTTAATACTCTATAAAAGAACATTAGTGTATTAATATACCATCTTCTTCAAGCTCATTCGTGAGTATCACAACATTCATGAGAAAAACTGTTATCTTTCATACTTCTTTTGAGTGCCTTCTGCTCAAGCTATTCTACATTGCAGGAGATAATTGACATTGTCATGAAAAAATAACATGTGCATCACTTAATACATGTGTGAAACAGTCAAGTTGTTCACCACTACTATATTTCTCAGAACTCAATGCTCATTCCCCACCCCCTTCTTGCGCGCCACTCACTTCTTGAGCTCCCTACATGTGCTATAGTCTATGGTTGAACAAAACACACATAATTATGCAGAAATCACTACTTGTGCACAACTCACTACTTGATCTCCCTACTTGTGCACCACTCAATACTTTCACATCACAATTTTTTATGACTCAAAACTTGTGTTCCACTTATAACCTAAACACAACACACTGCTTGCACAAAAATCCCAGATTGTGTATAACTCAAAACATGTTTTCCACTTATTCTTATACACCAAACCCTTCAACTTACATGCTCTAGACCATTGAAATTTTCTTAGGTGTTGAGAATTAAGAATATATATGTTCCTCCACTTATTTATTGGAATTTCACCCTACCTACAGCTTCCTACATTTGTAGAACTTACTACATTCACGCCACTTCCTACTTTCACACAACTACCTTAACTTGTTCACAATTAATTATTTTTTATATTTAGATATGATGATCTTGAAATATGACATTTAAAAAAATTTACAAATATCCCTAATAGTTTCATGGAAGTTTCATATTCCAAAAAAAATCATTATATTCTCTAAATTTTTAAACCCAAAAATTAGGAAGACACTACAAAATGGTTACACATTAAAATCATCTTTGGCAAAACCACTCAAACTGATTTGCAGTAAAATCAAAAAAAAATCATCTACTTTTTCTATTTATAATTTGATTGATCACCTATTGAATCATCAAATTTTCAAAAGGATGTATTGTAACTTCCCTTTCTTCCAACAACATCATTATTTATAATAATACTTGAATACAATATTCACCACATATACTCCCCAATTTTTTCATAAGGATTGAATCACTTGTTATCCAAACAACATATGATATTTATAAAATAAAAATCAGAGAATAATATTCACATTAACTATTAAAGTTATTCTTAAAAAACTTCCAATGTCATAAAATGAATCCATTTTAATTATCTTGGTATTTCTAGGAAACTAAAATTCGTCAAAAAATTTACAAGTTGTCATAAAATACCAAGAAATTGACGACTTCATTCAATAAAAATTAAACATGGAACTAATTCCTCACATTAACAACAATGAGATCTTATTATCTCACTAAAAATCATTACCAAAAAATGATAATCACTTCTTGATAAATAAAATCTATACAAAAAGTGGATACAATAGTTAAATAAGGTGAAATTCATGTTCCGTGTGATGCATGAGATATATGCATAACCCTAAACACATTATTTGAATGGGTGAGCTAGATGTTGAGAATGGTGGAACCTTCATAGAGTAGGAATTGGAGATCAAGTATTAGTATGAGAGGTTCATGTGTATAAAGGCTAACCATTTAGGTTGTATGATTTGGAAAAATGAGAAAATTCACGAGATGTTCCCTTTGATTTTGGCTCCTCAACATGTATGAATAATTGAATAGATAAAATATTTGGAATCCATAAAATGAAACATGGTTTCTGTAAAATTCATAGCTATACAAAGTGCATGACATATGAGTATAAGGAATGTAGTATTGGTTCAAAGAGAATCTATGGTTTTGGATGAGATATGGATCACATTCCATGTGGCTTGGGCTACACACATTGTAATGCTAACCAGGTGTCTATGACACGTTCCTGCTATACATGTCCTAGGAACCTGGGATGTTTTACATGAAATTATCATTGGGGAAATTCCATGTGGTTGTACATGGCCAGTCATTCCATGTTCTAGGTGTACATTCCCAAGACACTGGTTTGATGTTCACATCATGGCCAAATGTAGACACATCATGTCACATGACATGGATTCCCATTCAATTCCCCTATGAGAACAATCCAAGAGGATGGGGAGAGGTCAAAACCATGTAAAAATAAATAAATGACTTGGAATAGTCTTCAAAACATAAACATTACATATATCCTTCCTTAAGACTCAGATTTGGGCCCAAAAACATCTTATACTTAGTTTATATATATATATATAGAATTCAATGGTATCTCTCATCTTAGTAATTAGGTTTAGAATGATGTGTTCTAATCATTATTATACTTTATTCTATTCTTATCAAATGGATGTGATTGGTAAAAATAATTAAAAATATTTCGGTTCGGTACTCCCCTGTCACACATCGGTGTGACTCCCTAATACTCTTCACATGGGTGGGGTCGGTATTCCCCCCACTCATCAGAGGGTGTTGGTCCTATTTAATTGGAGTGGTTATCCCCATCATCAAACTCTAGTGGGAATCTTTTCCTACAATGTATCCGGTTCTCCCTCTTATGTGTAGTGTAGTGTCAAAGATTATACCCCTACAATTAGGTTTTAGTGGGGTTTCATTTAGTGATCGACATAGATTATAGACCATTTGAGATGTGTTCTAACTCATCATTAATAGATGGAATTTTAAGATGGATATCCCTTTCTTTTCATTTTGGGTTTTGTTATGATCATATATAAATGTGTTGGGTTTTTGGATCCACTTTTATTTGGGATGTGTTGACTAAAGTTTAATCTTTCAATTGATCCCTTTATGTTTTTTTGGGTTTCATAAAAAGTATGTATATACATAAAACTACATGGGAGTTTCTTGGAATGTGTCAGGTTTTTTATATTGATGGTGGCTTTATTGAATAATAATGATACATTGGTGCTGTTACCCCATTCGGTGTCTTGATATGGTGTCATGGAGATCAGATCTCTCACTTTTACCATTTTTTGAGTTGTTGGGTTTGGAGTGCTATTATGTTTGGGTGTGTATTTTTCCCATTTTACAATTGTTTAATTTTTACATATTCTAATGTAATTTTATATAGTTTTTTTCATTTAATGTTATAATCTATGTTTTAGACATTTATTATTTCATTGCACTTTTTCATGGAGAGGGTTTTGTGCATATATATATATATATATTTATTTATATTAGGATAAGGAATTCAATTTTATTTTATTACTTATCAACACTTGTAAATAGACCCTTCCATATTTGAGGCAATATTGTGTTTGTCCTAACAAGTCTATCACTAGCCTTGCAGGCCCTGGTGGGCCTGGCCTTGATATGAATCTCAACAACCAAATACATTTGTGAAAAACTTGTAAATGTCCATGGATTTAATGAGAAGGTGAATAATTCTATGAAATATAATTGGAGACTCAAATATGAATATATAAAAAATTAATTAATTTTAAACTGTAAATGATTTCTCCAAAATACTTAATTATTTTATGAGTAGGATAATAAATTATGATGATAAATTTGATCATATAATAGTGGTTGACAAGATAATCTATATCATACCATATAGTTTTATGTTAATGTTTCTTCTCATTAATACTCTGATCTATAATCAGTTCCACTAAATTATTTTTATAATATTTTAACCATATATTATATAGGAAAATAACTTGTTGTCAAACAGAAGTGTAATACTATGAAAGAAATCTCTTTTGAAGACTCAATTCAATAGAATCAAAAGAATATGGTTGATAAAAATGAATCTGATTATTATGATTCCAATCGTGATTTGAATGAAAAGTTTTATTAGATGATTTCTCAAATCTATAGAAATTTCAGAAGAGTCAAAGTAAGGTTTAATTGTAAAATTAAACTTAAATGATTATTATGTGGAGTATTATGATTTTTAATATATATATTCTTATGTTGAAAGAAGATAAATTCAATGATAAAAAATAAAAAACATCAAGGATAGTATTTAGAATGATGGTCTATTCTTTAAAAAAATAGGGTCTATTTTAAAGGTAAGATAAAAAATATCTCAAAATTCCAAATGGGATTTTTATTATCTAAATGTGAATGTATAGAATGTAGTGATCTGGATATTGACTTGTATGTGTCACACTATTTTGATGAAAAATGATCATTTCAACTGATAATGAATAAAAATTCAGTAGTAAAAGTTTTATAGAAGTTGAATGACATTTATAATTTGAAATAGAATTATTGTTGAAAAGTGAACTCAAATAGAATCTCTAAAAGATCATTATGTTCTAAAAGGATAAATGAAATATGAATAAGTAAAATCAACCTTTAATAAGTAATGAATCAATAATTATTGAATAGAAACATAAATTTAATTAATTAGTTTCTTATTTTAACATGATTTTTTCTTAAATTGATAATTCATGTGTCACAATGGAATTAGGGGTAAGAATATTTAAATTTGTCTAATATTATAGAAAAAAATTGTTGTGTGTAAAAAAATACAATCAACATTGAATCTAAATTCTGAGAACCTTACTCGTGAAGTTGGGGAAATCTTATATCATTTCATGTTTTTTGGGAATATGTGGGGATTAGTCATAATTGAAAAGAAAAAAACATTGACGGGATTTATAATATTTAAAATAATAGGATTCAATTCAATAAGACAAAAATTATTCCCAAATCATCTGATTTTAAATATACTGAAAATTTAGAGTGTACCCACATGAATGAATAAAATACTACAAATTTTGATAAAAAAGGAATAATATGAAGTTGATTATATTGAAGGATGGGTCAAAAGTCCACCAAATTATTTGCTTAAATATATAATCTAAAATCAATAGTGGGAAGAATGTTAAATTATAGGTTTAGATTTAGGGAAAACATGATTTATATAAAATAATATATAATTTTTATAGATATTTCTATAACTATAGGGGATTTGAGAACATTGATAATGTGTATTAGTTTATTTACCAAAACAATGATTACTTTAGATAGTCTGGAAGAAAAAAAATTAATAGGGATTCATCTTAGTCATACGTAACAATTCAGAGAGAGCCAATGAAATCATAATTAATAATTGAAAATAGATTTAATCCATTGGAAGAAGATTGTGAATGATGTGAGAAACCGGTTTGTTTTCCAAAAGGTTTCCTTATTATTTTACCATATATAATTATAGTAGAATAAGGTTCTGATAAGTCTTCAAATGTGATGGATAATACAAAATAAATATATTTTGTTTGTGATGTTATCTTTTAATGTATCTAAAAGAGAAAGTCAATGGATTCTTATAGTTTTTTGTTCTCATATGGTAGGATATCTAAAAAATATCCTAGATGTCGAAAAATTTAAATATGGCTCGTGAACTTTTGAAAATGTTGGGTTAGTAAAAAAAGGCTCTAGATAATCATTTACTAGTAAAGACCAACTGAAATCCAAAAATCACATTGTATATCAAAGGATGGAAACACAACATTCTTAGCATATCTCAGTTATATAATGATGAAAAAGAAGTGATCATTCAGAAAGATAGTTTTTTAATATATTTAAATATTGGTGTTTATTGACATGACAAAAATGAACTTAAGGTAATTTATTTTATATTGATGATGTATGAAGATCTTGTTGTTTATAAATTGAATTAGAAAATCAGTTATGTCACTAATGACTTGTTCATCGTGGCTAAAATATCATGTGTAAACTCAATCATTTTAAAAATAATCACGACTTTACTTTTTTGGAATAAAGAATATAATTTTGTAAGTTCAAATTTTCTTAATGGAAAGGTTGTGATTACAACAAATTTTTTTTTGAAATAACAACTACACCTTCTTTGGAAATAATTCACTCTATCATTTGGGGGCTTATTAAAAAATAGTAAATAAATGAAGATAGGTATGTTATTTCATTTCATAATGAATTTATTCATAGAACATGTATGATGATTATGAAACATAAATCAGAGGCCTTAAATTGGTTTAATTTTTTTCGGGTCTAGTATAGAGAAAGAGGGTGATTTCTCTTTATTAAATTTTAGAATTGATAATAGTGTTGAGTATACATGTGGTTGATTTGAATCCTATATTGAATGAAATTAAATTCAATATGAAATCAGTGTTCCGTGTTCACTAAAATAAAATTCTGTGGATGAATGAGAGAACATAATTCCAATAAATATAGCTTGAACTAGGTTTCTATATCCTGAAACACCAGATTTTCTTAGAGCCAGTACACAAGATCGGTTGTTCATATTAAAAATCAATATTTTTGGTAAAAATTCATATAATTAATTATTATAAATTTATCTTAATAATTCTCCAACATTTGTATATATGAGAGTTTTTGGGGGACCTTTTACAATCCATTTTATTGTTGAAAATATAGAATATTTGATCAAAGAGGTATTGATGGTATCTTTACTGGTTTTCCACCAAATGGAAGGGGATATCATTGTCATAATAATTTTATAGGAGAATTAATTTATTATGTTTATGTTAATGTAATGGAAAACACAAATGAAGTGAACTCAATCTATCATGATGTTCTCAGGTTATAGGTTATCATGATATTTAGTTAAAAATTCATGCTTTCATTCTAAGTTAATTCTCAATAAAAATCATGTTTTAAAAAAGAAAATGATGAATACATTTTTATGAAACAATAAGTTGAATCATTAAAAAATTATGAGAATAATAAAGAGGTTAAATATGAAGTAGTAGATTTATAAAATCCTTGTGATGAAGAAAAATTATACTCAAATCATTTTAGGATGACAAAGAAATTACATGTCAAAAAAATAATTACAAATCATGGGTAATAAATTCAATGAATAAAATATTTGAGTAAAAACTCGCATATCTCATTATTCTCTCATGATGAGCCAAAATATGTTCTTAATGAAATGAAACATAAATATAGGTTTGGTGAAATGTATAAAGAGTTGGACCAGATTGAAAAGAATGAGGCTTTGGAGTTGGTACACAATCCCAAAGGGAAATATATTATTAGAACAAATTGGGTTTTTCTAAACAGGATGAATAAAAAATATGATGTTATGGGAAATAAGGAAATATTGGTATGTATAATGAATTCATATTTTGGAAGAGTTGACTTAGATGAAACCATTTCTCTATTATTTATATGTGAACCCATAATTTTTTGTGCTATTATTTTACAAAGGCTTTATAAGATCATTCAAAGAGAGGACAAGTCATCCATCCAAAATATTGACATGGAAGATGAGGTATATATATGTAAAACTAAATAATTTCTTCCTAGATGATGATGATAATTATTTTTTAAATTTAATTTAGTCTTTATATGTTCTAAATTAATCAAAAATTTAATGGTATTTATAAACATTATAATAACCCAAATAAATTGAATTTCAGAAAATAGATATTTGAAAACAGTTTTATATTAAATATTAAAATGAGGTGTTTCCCATTATTATTTTCTATGTATATGATATAATATTTATGGAAATTCTCAAAGTGTTAGTGAATTTCTTTCTAGCGAAATGAATAAGCATTTAGAAATTTCGATGTTTGGTGAGGTGAACTAATAACTCACCTTACAAATTTATCAATAAAAAGATTATTTTTCACTATCTCATGATAATAATTCTAAATAAATATTTCAAAAAAATTGACATTGATGATTATAATAATAATTATAATAACGTTTTGTTGTGGAAAGTTTTATAAAAACATGATCTTGTAAAAGTTCATCTATCCAAGGAAATTCTAGAAGATGATTGGATATTTTCTTTACATGAAAACATCAAGACCGAATATTGTGTATGATATTAAATCTTGTGTCAGATATCAATTTGAAATAGAAGGGTTTCATTTAATTAATTGAAAATAAAAAATTAGATATATAAAAGGTACAATTAATTTTAAAATAGGATGTAAACGTTAAGCCATGATAGGTTTGGTTTTTCAGATACAGATTAGGAAATATTTGTTTATGATAGTGGAATTACATCTTTTGGAGCATTAGTTCATAGAAGAAGATGTGTTTTTTGTACCTGAATAAAGGAAAATTTATTTACTCTCAGAACTGATAAAGATAAATATATGGTTAATCCTCATGCCTCAACATCTCTTATATGGATGGATATTGAACATGAAGATTAAAAGGTTGAAGTGAAGTTTTTATTTGTTATAGGATGATATAATCATTATGAAATTAATAATTCAAAAAATTTAGTACATAATTCATGGTCAAAGTAAATTAATATAAAATATAAAATCATTGATGATATAATGGATAAAAATAATTTTAATTTCTAAAATGTTGCTAAAATAATAAATGTTTTGTATTTTTTTACAAATAAATTGTCAGAATAAGAATTTATTAATTAGAGGTTGAAGATAGGTGTTCAGCCTCAACCTATATAATATTATATTATTGTATTTTCCACACTATAATATTTTGTTTAGATATTTTTCCAAAGGGGGATAATATTTGACAACATTAATATTTCTTTAATGTTTAACTTACAATTGTTTGAAAAAAATAGAGAGCACATTGTAGGGGGGTATACATTGATATATTTTTTACCATTGTAAGGAAAATATATATTATGTTGGAATTACTAAAAGGGGTAATCTAAAATTTCATAATTTAAGAAATTTTTTATTTTTTTTATGTTTTTGTAGGAAACTTATACGTTTAATGTTTTGAAATAATTATTTATGTGATGGAGAAGATCATGTGAATGAATATGATGTAAATATATCAATATTTGTGAAAAAATAACAATATTTATTCAATATTATTGTTTATAACAATATGTTAACTCATTATAGATTTAAATATTTTAAAGGGAATCTATTGAAATTCGTTCATTGTTTCCTTGGGATTGATGTTCCTTGGATGAAAATAAAATCCAATGAAAGAGATTATTCAGTTCAAGAATTGATAAGATAATTGTTGTGATTTTGGGAGGGTGGAGGCATTGTAACATATATATGATTGGATATGATAGATTTTTTTTAGATGGAATAAATATTATTAAAATATAATTATACAATGGAACGTGATATGTTTTTAGTGCTCAAATATCAGGAATGATGTTCATGATGAATAAAATTCAAAGGATAAGTGGAGTGGTATAGAAGTTTCATACCATGGTATATTTTAAGGGTCCATTCTACAATTTCAATGAATATGATTCCACCCATGTTTTCCATTCCCAGTAATAGAATTCTATTATACAACCGATCATGACGAAAATTTATAGGAGGCTTAGTGTATTTTTTGTATCATTTTATTTTTTGGATATCAACATTGTATAATGTTATCCATGCAAAAAAACTAATATAACTATTTTTTATGGTTCTATAAATTTAGAAATCTCTAGGATACAAAACTGTTAACAAACCATTGTCAATTAGATGAATAATGTTATATACTACAACCAATAAGTCCATTATACTGATGTAGGTTGGATGAATTTATGTGTTTTTTAAGAAATCGATATCTCCACATAATAGACCCCAAATCCAAGACATAGTTCATGTATTATCTAAAGATATTTGAAACAACACATATCACCATGAATCAACGTTTGATGTAGTTATAATAAAGCTAAATAAAACTAATAGTTTGTTTTGTAAGCCCTTTGGTTATGTAATAGAAGTTGAAAATGAGTTGTTATGACGGATATTGTGAAAATGAATTTCTCTGATGAATTTGGAGGTTATTTCTGTTTATAGTGACCTTTAGTTTCATATTTTATGATTACAATATTTTGGAACAAATATCCCAAGGATACGTTTGAATAAGGATGTATATGGATTGAAGGTGAATTTCAAATTCAGTTTAAGAATATATAAAAAGGGTGTTTTTGGGAATCTTTTGTGTAATGAAGAAAAATTTAGAGAATAATAGTGAAATGTAAGATAAATAAGAGATGAAGAACTTTTGATGAATATTATCATGGAAAGTTGATATCCTAACCGTGTTTATATAGGATTGATATGAATAGGATGGGAACTACACGATAATTTTAAGGATATTGTTGGAATGATTTATTCTTGTTGATAAAAAAATTTATTTTATAATTATTTTAGTTCAAGATGAACTACAATAATTGGGACACTTTATGTAATGAGATTTCAAGGATAACCCCTTTAAGTTTTACTTATATGTTGAAACTACTAGGAAGTATGATCTTAGTAGAATATAAATCACTAATATGCCTTGCCATATCATTTTGAGAGGTTGATATTTTTAATCATCTATTCCCTTACATTTTTTTTGTGTAAAATGATTATCTAGATTCACATTTTCCAGTATTGACAGTTGTTTCTCTCTAAACATTTTAAGCATTTTTAATCAATTTATTCTCCACCTCTTACTGATTCCACATTGATCCAAGAGGGTCCTTTCCAAACATGACCTTCAATTATTTTAAATGGTTATTTCTAATTTGTTAAGTCATATTTTCCTTTGATAATGTTTCAATTATTGTTTTTATCACTCTTTCAATTTTTGAAATGAGTCATTGTTTCATAGTTTTGGATATCAAGATGCATCAAGATTCAAATGGATGTTGTGATATGATTCATGTCGGTAATCAAGATTCTAATCAATAATGTGTCAGAGCCCCCAATATTATTCCACTAACATCTCCAAAATGATTTTATAAATTATTACATGATAGAGAATGATCCCCTATTATTATGGAAAATCTCAAAACGAATTGTCTTCTTAACTATGAATGCTAACTATACCATAACCCTAATATGAATGGAGTCAATAAAAATTATAAAATTATAAATTTAAATGTGAATATTATTCTATGAGGTTTAAAATACTTCAAAATTAATAATATTTGAGAAAATATTATTTAAATCGATATTCTAGAAAATCTGTTCTCCAATTTTATTCCTAGAATGTTATTCAACAAAAAGAATATTAATAAAATGGATTTTAAAAATATTTTCAATTTCTCTATTTCTTTATTATTGTGGAAGTGAATAATAATAAAAAGATATAGATCTAAGAATCCAATGAAAATTGTTTAGCTATATTTCTTATAGTATATGTGTCAACTAGTAATCTTAGTTATAGAAGACACAGACTCTGTCAAGATCATGGAAACTCATTTGCTCAAGGTAGTCATACACAAAATTAAAAATATAGAGGGTACCACTAGAAGTTGTTAAATAATAAAAACCCATATCTGAAGGAAATAAATATAAATGAGAGATAATGTGATAAATGTGGTATGGAGGTGAATTATTCATGGACCTTTCATATGCTGAATTATTTTGTTCATATTTATCAAAAATCAATAATTGTAAATGAGATCAACATTGAATAAATCATTACTAACAAGACCTTTAAGTACAATGATGATATTATGAAACTTTACATCATTAATTATTTTGTAAACCTTGATGGAATCAAACATACATATAATGTTCTAATGCTCAAGATGAAGATGTATTTTTAGGTTTATAACTATTGTCAATAAATATTTCATATTATGTTTTGTTGTGTTTTAATTTTATTTCATATATATATATATAATGAATTTTTTAAAATTCTATATTAGTATAAATACCCTAGATTAATATATTTCTCTCACTATTGGTTAAATGGTGCACTTACATATAAAAAATGAGTAATATTTTACCAACCTTAAATTTCGATGTTCTCATGTGAATACATTAATTATTATTGATAAATTAATCAAAATATCCATATAAAAAAATATTCATGCATAGGGGTTCGTAATGTTTAATAATTTTTCTCACACCTATGTATTTATGAAATAGATTAATATTTTAAAATATTCATTAATATGGATATTTTATTGAGACATTAGATTAATTATGTGAAGAATTCAACCATATACTAAGAATTCCTAATGACCACAAGTTGATTTAATATAAAATTCATGGTTATTATGTGAATTATTCCATGTAAATATATTTACAATCAAATCACATATGTAAAACCATCTTTTTACCAAAAAAATACATTTATTGTGTGAAATAATTATTTGGGTCACCTAGGAATAATAATGATAAATTAAATAATAAAATATATTCATAGTCATTCATGGGTTGATAAAAATGATATTAGTGGTAATTATTTTCCATAATGTACCTATTATTAGGGAAAATTGACTATAGGACCATCAGTATTAATAGTTGAGACTAAATCCTTGATGTTGTTAGAAATAATTCATGTTGAAGTTTTTTGGAGTTGTTTCCATAGAAGAAACCAATTTATGTAATTTCAATTATGAATACATATTTATTTTTTCACATATAGACTACATATTAATAATGTGAAAATAAAAATTCTTCTTAGAATATAAATAATCCATTGATCTTCAAATAAAATAGATAAAGATAACTTGAACAATGATCCCAATGCTTATTAAAAATTAACCATACAAAAAATAGAAATGTCAAAAGTATATTCTTTTCACCATAAAAAGTTTATTCTTAATGATAATCATCATTGATTTATGACAATAAAAAAGGGAATAAATGAATGGTTCTTCCCTATTAGGTGTATCCTAAGGAATCACTGAATCATATATGCTATTTTCATGGTATTCTTCAATCCATTATGGTATCCTAGTATCTCAAATGAATTGACAGTTGGATATGGATCTTTAAGCCGGAAATATTCTTGGTAGAGGTTTATTGGGAGAATTATGCACATTATACCCAAGGTATTTCCTACATTACATTGGCTATTGGGAGGTACAATGAGATTAGTAACTAAGACACATATTTACATGGACATTTCAAAACCCTATAATACATTATTGTGTTACAACACAAAATAAATATCAGCCAAAAGTATCCAATCAATTTCATCTTATGAAACAATTAATTAATGATATATGATCCTAAAAGAATATATAAATTCTAACTCTTATCATTTTTCTTCACCAAATCAAAACCCCTTGATATGTTAGGTAAAATTTAGTCTCCTGACATGCATTATATGAATATCATGTTATACAATAACTAATGAATACTGATGTCTTTTCTCAATGTTATGACAGTTAGTAACATAACCACATGCTTTATTATAATGATACATTACGATATATTCCATAATGTACCGTTAAATTATAATATTGAATGATTTGAAGTCACATTTAATGAAATAGAATATACCCCATTTATTAAAAATGACTGAACCCATTGCATCGCTTGAACATGGGATTTTGGGAATATATCCTTTAGTATCCCACTTATAATAATGTCTAAAATACTTTAATTACATTGACCCATATACCCTATCACATGTGATGGCTGGTGAAATCTTGTCAAAATATCATTTGGATATCATCCGTTTTTTGGAAATCTATCATTTACAATACCTAGTATTACATTGTATGGAATACCTTGTGACAAAACCATCAAATAATCATTGCGATAAAACCCAATATATATTTAGAGAAACATTAGGATTCAATCACAAACCCTATCTGGTCAAACAATAATTTTGAACCCACGACTATTAATAGAATTAAAAAAAAGAATCACTAAATCCAAATTTATAAGAAAATGGTGCCCCATATAAAATAATCAATAATACTGAATCTATAATGAGGTCTGGTGTGATATCCATAAAAAATGTGCCTTTATACCTGTGTCCCCTAGGTGCATAACAGGCTAGAATTTTTTTTCATACTACCTCTATTTCAAACACATTGAGTGACTAAATAACATAGTGTATATCAATCCCATATAACATCTTCAAACATTCTCAACACTTTGAGTATAGACTAAACATATCGATGATTACAACCCATGTAATTATTTTAGTAGACGAGTATATCATATGTTCCTCATCCATGTAGGAAATTACATCATATAAAATTTCTATGAATGGACATATATTTTCTTTTCCTATCTAAATTTTTATATCATATTTCATACTCAATATTTGAGAGGAAAAATCATATCTTGGTTGATCTCAAACCAATGGAATGAAAAAATACATACCCACCAACCGCTTGATTCGTTATTCCCTAAGTCTTTCATAGTAAATGTATCAAATTTTGATATTTCTCATGTATGGTTTCTCACAAATCTCAGGTAAGGATGACTCTAAATATATTAATGAGGTTCCCATAGTACAATAAAATACACTGTTTATGGAACTCCATTTTCTTATAATTTATGCTCCACGGAAAGAAAAAAAAATTTATTCATAATGAGTATATTTCATATCCTGATACAACAATAATAATCTTGCAGACCATAAAATTTCAACATAAACTATAATACTCCATCATGAAAATTGATTACACATAACTCAATGTCACACATTGGGGGGATAAATATAATTACACTTCAAGAAATGCAAATTAGTATGTACATATATAAAGTAAATGTGAAGGGATGATAATTTATAAGTATTTTATGATACATTTAATATATTTAAAATATTTTCCAAATGTTTAACAAAACCTTATTTTCTTCATGAATTTTATTTGAAAATACCACCATAAGATATCTACTAAAATTATGAAGGATGAATCAATATATTAGAATATGATAATTCACTACAACGTCTAAAACATAGAAGAATATATTTATAAATTACACCACCACACCACACATCCTCCAAAAATAATCTAATAACAATTATTAAAATAATATTATTTATAGAATATAAGTTAATATAATAATATAATTTAATGTGTTTCTAACATAATTTCTACTCCATGAATGTTAAACTATTTTACTTTTATTAAAGAAATCAGAAGATGAATAAATGTCTTATGTACTGATCCAATGATCCATCCCACTAAATATATTAAAAATATTCTAGAGAAACTAGTTATTTAATATTTTGATATCCATGGGTAATCATTCGATGTAGATCTTATATTCATGTCTATATATCAGCTTGTCCATATTCACCCATCATCACAACTCCTGCAGTTGGTATATTTTTCATTCTATTAAAACTCTCTTAAGAAAAACCATACATTTACACTATGAAAAAATAATATACTTTATAGAAAACCATTAGGAAAATATTTTACATATCCTTTATAAGAATAAATATACACAAGTCTTTTGTAATTTTTAAACACTTCCACTATGATGAGTTGAGTGGTTGACTTCTAATTACATCTTTTGACTACGTCATCTGGTCTATAAAACATATAGTCTTCTTGTATTTGGATGTATGGACCTCATGGATATTACTTATTCCATCTCCATCCAGGCCACCAGATGTTATTGATCCTTAATTTTTTATTTTTTTAGTTGTACATCCTCTTTTAGAAATGGATTTTCACAGCTATTCATAGCAATATCCCACTTAAGAATAATTTTCTAGGCTTCACAAATACGTCCCTCATCAAATTATATAATCCTTATTCCATTCCTAAAACTTTTGTACCAGCTAAAAGTTTTTCCAACCGTTATTTATATCATCCAAAACAAACCATGGTGAATTACTACCTAAACACATCCTAAACTACTACTATTTTTGTATTGACCAAAACTAATATAAGAGAAATTTCATTATCGATTTAATTAAATGTCTTATTAAATGGATATAGAAAACACAAATAATATTTTTGTTTTGTTATAATACCTTTTTAGTATCATTAGAATTTATAATATAGTCGTTCAAGAGTGATAACATGACTAGTATAAATATAGGGTTTTAACAAATCCTTTAGACGTGGACAAACGAGGTGACGGAATAATCTTATAGGATCATTCCTTGTGAAGCCCATTTATCAGAGCATCCAAGGAGGATGCCTTTTCTGGGATTTTCCCTATACCAAGGCCACGGAATGATCCAACAACTTAAGCATGACCGAAACCATTTATGGGAGAAGTTCAAGCACATAGAGATCACAACCCAAACCCCGTTAAAGGAACAACACCATGAAAGCCCCACCATCACACACCTTACTCTAATAGAGTATGTTGATTTAAATACATGATTTTTATCAAGACCCTAGAATTATGATTATGTATATTATTTCTTTTATAGAATAATTAATATAGAATCATTTTATTTCTATTTTTAAAGTACTAATTTTATTTTATGGTCAATATTCTAATTGAATTAAGAAATATATTTATATGAGTTAATGAATTATATATTAATAAATTATTATTTTTAAATTATTTTTAATAAATATAAATGATCATAGAATTTTTATGAGGCCAAAATTAATTTTTATTATGGAATAAAGAATTTTTTTTTCATAACCCATCAATTTTCAATAAATGTCGGTTTTTATTTTATAAGAGAAAATTGAAATATTTTGAAACTTATTTGGATAAAATTAATATTATTTTTGAAATTAAGATATCTAAATTATACAACATTTAATATTTCATAATTTTCTGAGACAATAGAATTTTTTTGTAAAAATTAAAACCAATATAAATATATTGTTTGTTTTATTGCATCATAATGGATCAGAAGCATAGTAATAAACACTAAAAAATGGTTCGTCAAAATAATATACGCTTTACCTAAAAAATAATTAGATTTTTCATCTATTTTATTATTTTATAAATCCTTAATCAATCCCCAATAATATATAATATATTTTATGATTTTAATTTCATTTAATTAATAATGTTACTCAAATACACATGAGAAACGATAATATTTTAATATATATAGCTCATGTCCTTATGAAATAATATTTTCATTTCATATTTGGAAAAAAACATGGGTAAAAACTCTGGCATGGATTGTGTTTTTGAATATTTAATTATATATATTTCAAAACCTCTGTCTGTGAAATATTGAAGAATTTCCTATAATTTTTTATATAAACACACCAAATATCCAAATTATATTCACTAAAATTTCATTTATCACATTCTAACTATATCATCCATTCTATATAATCCTACCATGGCAACCCATGGTCTCAATAATCCCTTATTCAACATTTTTATGTCATATATTCAAGTAAGGGTTCCTTCAATTCTCATTTTATCCACGTTTACTTATATTGTTACTCCATTTTATTTTCTTTTTAAAATTATGTGGTAATTTTGTGAACATCCTACATACTTCCCTAATTATGTTCAAATGATTACATAACCCTTTATCTCTCTTTAATCCCTCCCATGTACACCTGTTATCATGACAAAATATCATAAGAGTTATTCAATTTCTCCTCTTTCTACATGTTTTTTATTAGGATAAACCTTCTATTTCAATATTTCATAATGTTTGGACATTTATTTCTATGTCAACAGTACTCTAATTTTACAGTATATATGATGAGAGACACATTTATCTATCATTATTAATTTTTATGAATTTTTATGTCACGCAATTATTCTGCCCAAATTGCACCGTGAATTTCCCTTCCAAACCAATTGTGTAGTGAATACCATACCCATTCCATAGTAGGGGGGTTCAAATTTTATTACATAATTTTTTTAAGGACAAACATCTATTTATTTTACACCCCGTGATCATGGAATAATTTCTGATGATGAATGAATCCATGATTTATTATCTATGTGTCATACATAAGCATGATCATGAAAAAAAAGAGGCCATTGCACCTATACACTACTCCAATGCATTGGGTAACGTTTACAATCATGATATGTTATTTTGGGATTGAAATTTAACTTCACATGAGCCTCAGGCCTGTTAGTGAGGCGTCCTTAAGTGTATCAAAGAGACCCGGGATCAAATCCAGGTGGGGGATAATTTTCAAGTACTGTAGCAGTATTGTATCTATATTTTAGCAGGTACTATAGCAGGAACTGATCAGGACTGTAGCAGGTAATGTAGCGGGAACTGTAGAAGGAACTATTTGGAACTGTAGTAATCCGGAATATGCCCCCATTTGGGCCTTCGGGGCACCGATTTGGTCCCCGATTCCTTCAAGACCTTCGGGCCACCCACGCCTTCGGGCTAGTTTGGCCTTCGGTCCATCTCAATGCTTTTGGGCCACCTTAATGTGTAGATGAAAACCAGAAAACCTACAAGGAAAAGCTTAAGAAGGAGGAGGAGAAAGGAGATTTCACCATAGCAGAAGCTAAACATATTGCAAGAATGAGATAGTATGGAACCTTCTATTAGGACAAGCCTGTGAATGCATAGGAATGCCTGGCTGAACAGCCATGTGAAGGTGGAGAGATGATTTCACAATGAAGATGCTGGGGAGGAATAGTTCAAAGTAGTTAGTCTTGGTTTTATGTAATGTTTGGAGCCTATGAGAAATTAATTCCTCTAAGACCTTTGGGCCATGTAGTTATTAAGCCTACTGGCCTTGTAAGTGTTCCACCTCACCCCTTGAAATGTGGATTATCAAAAATCAATAAAAAATGAAAGTCGTTGGGCCATTGGAGGGATAGAAATTTAACTAATTCCATTATGGGACATTTCCCACTATGATGTTTTGGCAGTTTATCCTTGACCTATTAAGCAATTTTTTATGTTGTTTCCACATTTCCTTGTTTTGAATATCATGTTATATCATGTTTTATGATTCATGTTCCATTATGTCTAACTAATATTCCTTGACTAACATGAATTATTAATTTTTGGTTTTTCCATGTTTAATCCTTACATAAATTTATAGAACACCCCTTTCTTATTTATATCCTCAAGTTATCCCATGAAATGATAACTTCCAAAAATACATTTTGGTCATATAAAGGATATTTTCAATAATGTTTTTATATTTCATGTTTGATTTTGATTTGAAATGTCCCTGATTCCAAAATTCATTATAAATATCTATGTTTTTTGTTGTATTATGTTTAATAATATGTAATTAAAACATGTATGAATGTAACAAAGATAATTGGGGTTTATAGTTGGAATCAAAGGAATGTTTAGTTATTTTTTGGATTATGATTAGAAAACTATATTGAAAGCCTTAGGGATAAGACTATCTATAAAGAAAACATACCTAAATCTTTTTTAGTATAGATTATGTGGTTTATTGTGAAAATTCATTGTTGTTTGGATATGAAAAATTGGATGTTTCTCTAGAAATTATGTATATAGAGACCAAAAACAAAGACACTGCTTTGATCTAAACTCAAACAGGAACAGGTTCATGACAATGGGCCTCACTGCACTCTTGGATTGACACTATTAAAAGAGATTATATGGTAAATTCATAATATTATTATGAAATATTATTTAGGAATAAAAAAAAATAGATCCCATAAGAATATACCTTATTAAATAGATCATTGATAACATATATTGAAGATTATAATTTCATATGTTATGAAAAAAATTAACATATATCTTATCCCTTTAATGTAATTGGATTCCATTTTTTGTGTTTAAAAGATTAAAATACATACCCATAATTTTTATTTTTTTTAGACAACGTTCGGTAATATGAGGAATTGGGATAACAACAGATTAAAAGATTAATATAATAGACTCCATAATGAGAATCCAAAACATATGGGAGAGGGAATCACAAAATTGAAATTATACTATCTCATTTAATTATTACTTTGAATACAAACATGGATCAAAAAGAAATTCCAACCCCCTTAATAATGAATAAGTCGTAATCGAGAGATTCATGATACAAAGACATCATACTATCAATGGATTATCGGATCCCTAAATCATCAAACAATGGATCAAATCTATTGAGAATATATTCTACATCTATTAATGCTATGAACAAGATAAGATTCTTTTGTCTGCTTATCATATGGAGGGTGATATTTATCAATTATGGAAATTCATCAAAAATATGAAGCATGAGAATGAAATCAAGGAGATAGTATGGAATCATTTATAGGTAATATTTTTCAATAAATATTTTCCATGCACCCTCAGACATAAGATATAAAGGGACTTACTTTCCCTCATGAAAAAATAAATTGAATGTATTAGAGCGTATGAAGAAAACCTTACAAGGCTTTCAAGATATGTTTTTAAATTTTTCATTTCCCCCAAAGTCAAGGATAACCACTTTTTTGGTGGGATAATACCTAGTATATGGGAATTCCTAGTGATCCTTGAATTTTATATCTATGAGGAAATTTTCTAATATTCTTTCAATGAAAAAAATGGATATCATCAAATATCATGGATATCATAGGGATAAAAAGTTGAAAGTATAGTAAAATTTTAGAGGCTTGATAGAGATATCTAGTGGTGACTAGAAATATAAACATCCCACTTGATAAATTTGTGGAAATAAGAACCCTAGAAACTAACTAAATAGGATGAGAAAATTCTGTAGGTGTTGTTATGAAGGACACCTAGAAAACAATTACTAGAATGAAAAACTATCTAATTTAATAAATGAAATGAATCCTATGGTAAACCCTCAAAAAATTGTTTATTTCTATAAATGCAATGAACTTTGTCATTTATTAAAAAAATTCACTAAGACATGAGTTTCTGGAGGCAACCCCCAACATCCAATGAAGGAAGGGTGAGCTTTATCTGTCACAAATTTCAAAGTGATTCTTAAGAACAAAGTGGTGATACGTACACCATTTATTCATTCAAAAATAGTGAACATACTTTTTGATTATGGTTTGACACATTATATTATATCTCGTAAGCTTATTTGACCAATACAAACACCACAACTAAACATGGAAGTATAGATGTTTGTGAAAACAAAAAAACGAGAAATTATAGCATCTGATGTATATAACTGCCCCTATCGCAATTTGTTGATTAAAGTTTCTGAAGAACCATATCATACCTACCTTGGAGAAATTTTATGCAATTATTGACATGGATTGGATTTCACCATATATATCAAACATAAATTCTTCCAATATGTAAATCACTTTTCATATGGATAATGAACCCTCAATTCTAAAAAAATTCAAGGAGGGGGAGGAATCATGTTTAGCAATATCATCCCCTAAACACATTTTACTACCATACGAGTATGTGTATCTTCCTTGTAATACAATTTCTAGGGATGGATCCATCCTCAAATACATGATTATTATGAGGAAATTCATTGATTTGTATCTCGATTAATTTTTCGTTATTCAACTTATTAGAGAAGTTTACTTCTTGATTGATCTTATACATGGGGAATTTCTAATATCCAGACTCCACATAGAATTGCTATTTTGTAACTTTTGGAGATAATGAAACAACTATAAGAGAATTTGGATAAAGGTTTTATTTGACCAATTTCAACACCATGTGGTGCACCGGTAATCTTCATCCAGAAGAAGGATGGATCAATTCTTTTTTTCATTGATTATTGTGAGCTTAAAAAATCACAATAAACAACAACTATTGTTTTACAAAAATTGATTACATTTTTGATCATCTATGTGGAGAAGAATATGTATCTATGGTGGATCTATGGTTAAGAAATTGCATTGTAAGGGTGAAGAAGGAAGATATCCCCAAGATTGATTTTCGTACATAGAACAGGGATTAAGAATTAAATGTAATTTATTTTCGACTCACTAATGCTCTAGCAATATAGATGTACTTTATTAAAAGGCTTTGTACAAATTACCTCAATAATTTTTTGGTAGTCTTTATTGATGAAATTATAATATAATATAATAGTAATAAGGAGCATGAGGATAATTTATGTACTTTTATAAGTACCATGTGAAAGGAAAATCCTAGTTCCAAGTAAAGAAAATGTGAGTTCTGGTAGAAGGATGTCTCTTAATTGAGGAATATCATCACAAGAAATTTAAAATTTGTATGCCTAAGGTAATTATAGGATGGCCGAAGATATCATATTTGATAGATATCCATAGTTTTTTTGTATTATCTAGGTATTTTCATCGATTTGTGAGAAGTATTATTTGATTTTCAAACAGTCTAACGAAGCTAACTTATAAGGGAGTAAATATTTCATGGAATAATGATTGTAAAGAAAGCATCAAGGAGTTTAAATGAAGACTTACCATAGTGCTCATGCTCAAACTACCCACAAGTGGAGATATTTTTTTACTATTCAGTAATGCTTCAATGAAGGGCATGTAATGAGTGTTGATGCAAAATGACCAAGTCATTTACTATGATTAAATGAATTTGAAGGTTTATGGTCATAACTATCTAACACAATATATGATGTTGTCTCTAGTAATATTTTCATTAAAAATTTGGTGGCATTACCTATTTAGGGAGACATATGAAATATATACATATCACAAAATCCTCATTTATATATTTATAATAAAATAGTTTAATATCAACCAATAAAGTTGGTTAGAGCTAATCAAAGACTATGATTGCTCAATTCAATACCATACAGGGAAGGTGAATAAAGTGGTAGATTCTCTAAGTATAATGGATTCAGAAACACATTCATTTATGGTAATTTTGAAGGATATGTTCTTGTTTTACCTAATGAGGATGGTCTTGTGAGTCATAAAGTAATGAATATCATTAATACTTTTAGAAATGATTGATCGACCGTTTATTCTATAGAGGTTAAAGAACGCTCAAAGAGATGATGTGAGAATTCCAAAGAAATTTGAAATTATTAAAAAGGTAAATACTCAGAGTAAAATGTTAATGAAGAAAGTGTTGTAAGATTTTGGTCAAAACAATCTGTACCATCAAATTCGTAGTAAAATAATGAGATGTTTGCTTATTCACATTGACAACCTTATCCATTCAACTTGGAATAAAAATGATTTATTGTGTTCTCTAGGAACACTATTGGAGGGAAAATATGAATAATATGATCACAGAATATAATTCAAGATGTATTGTACGTTAATAAGTGAATGCAGAAAGGAAATAAATAAGTGAATAATGTAACCATTACCCATACCGACATAGAAATGGGAAAACATCACCATAGACTTTGTCACGATGAATCCTAAGACAAATAATGGAAAAAATTCTATATGGGTTTTATTTGATTATCTTATAAATATTACACAATTCATTAAAATTCAAGATGTTTTATCACTGGATAAACCTGTACTAATATATATTAGAGAAGTGGTGAGGCTGTTTGGGTTACCAAAATTGATTGTATCAGATTGGGATCCATGATTCACCTCTATTTTCTAGGATATTTTCTAACATTCTTTGAATATTGATTTAAACCAAAACATGAATTATCACCATAAAACTTTTGGAAATTATAGGAGGACTATCCAGACACTTCGGGAAATATTGAGATCATTCTAATTAGATATCCAAGGAGGATGGGATCAATATCTTCCTCTAGTTGAGTTCTTTTACTAAAATAATTTCATCTGAAGAATCCAAATGTCTCTCTTCTAATTCCTATAAGGTAATAGGTGTAGAACACATTCATACTGGGATGAAGTTTGGAATGAAAATTTCTAGGTCGTGAAACAACCGAGGAAATGGTGGAGATGTTAAAGACCATTCCACAACACATCGATGCTACTCATAGTAAATAGAAAATATATGTTTATAATCATAGAAAAGGCATATATATTTATGTTGGAGACATGGTATTCCTTTTCATATCTCCATGTAAGAGAGTAATGAGATTTGGGATGATGGAAATGTATATTCCAAGGTACATTGGCCCTTTTGAGACCCTTGATCGCATCAGATCAGTGGCCTATGAACTAGAACCCATAAAAAACCTATCTCAAGTACATGATAAATTTCATGTATCCCTCTTGATAAATTACATACTATACCCCCTTCATGTACTCAATCTAGAGGTGGTACCATTGTATAATTTCCTCTCTTATAAAAAAATTCCATTGATGATTTTAGATCATAAAGATAATATTCTATGAAATAAGACAATTAATATTTAAAAACTATTGTGGATACACCACAAAATTGAAGAAGGAATGTGGGAACCATAGGACGAGATGAAACAAAGATACCCTCATTAGATTTAATATGGGAAATGAAGATTTTGGGGGCAAAATTTTTTAAGGTGGGAACATTCTAATGACCCAAACTATTATATGTGAAATTTCACATTAGATTTAATTAAATGTATTATTTTTTAAAATAGATATATAAAAAACAAACACTCCATTTGTTTTATTATAATGACAATTGAGTATCATTACCATTGATAATATAGTGATTGAACAGTGATCACATGACTGGTATAAATATAAGTTTTAAACAATTCCGTTTGAAACAGACAAAGTAGGTGATGACCTCAAACAGTAGGATCACTCCCTATGAATCGTATTTTTTTGAGCTTCTATGGGAGATAGAACTTATGGGATTTTCCCAAGACCAATCCTAATCCTATATCCAACAACTTATGCATGAGTAAAACCATTTAAGGGATAATTTCAATCACATTGAGATCGCATCCCAAACCATGTTCATCAAACGATCCCATGAAATCCCAACCAAAAACACCATAATCATAAGTTTTTTGATTTTTTTAATAATGTTATATGTATCAAATCCCTATAATTATGATTATGTTCGTTTTTTGGAATAGAATAAGGATTGTACATACATTTTATCATTGTTTTTATAGAAAGAAATAATTTTTTATGTTGACACTAAAATTGAATTAAGAAATATATTTTGATTAAAAAGTAAATTATATTTTTATAAAATATTATTTTTAAATTAATTTTAAAAAATATAAATGATCATGTACTTTTTTTGAGTCCAAATGTTACTTTTTTACTAATGTTTAAAAATGGTTTCTGTGAAAACATATAAATTTTCAATAAATATTAGTTTTTATTTTAAAAGTTAAAATTAAAATATTTATAAAAATATTTGGATAAAATGAATATTATTTTTGGAATCAGGACATCAAAATTATCCAGTAGTTAATTTTTTGTGATTGCCAAATTTTTGGGTAAAAATTAAATAGCATATAAAAATAGTGTGTTTTATGACATCATAATGGCCCTATATTGATGTAATAAACACTATTGAATGGATATTCTTCCAAATATATGTCATAACTTATATATAATAGGATTTTATTTTTTTTGACTTATTTTATAAATACTTAATGAATTATCCAATATTTATAATATATTTTATGATTTTAAGATCATTTTTTTAATAATGTGACAACCCTCCACATAGGAAAGGATAATATATTAATATATTTTTCAATTTCATTATAAAATAATATATTTCAATCCAATTTGGAAGAAACCATGGGATAATACCATGGTAAGGATTGTGGTTGTGAAATTGTAGTTATATTGATTCAAAAACAACTGTTTCTGAAATATTAAAGAATTACCCTCCCATTTGTTATATAATCCCATCAAATATCACATTTCCCTTCCCACAAAATACATGAAGAACATAATTACTGTGTACTAACTTTTCTATAATCCTCCAAAGTAACCCCAATATATCAAGAACCCCTCTTCAAGCATTTTAAGTCACACACTTGAGTAATGGTTTCATTCATTCTCATTTTTTTCCATGTTTCTATATATATATGGACACCATTTCATTTTAAATTAAAAATGATAGGGAATGTTATCAATACTCCCCCATAAAATTTTATTATTTTTGAATGATTTGATACATCTTTATCTCTCATTGAACACCCCCATGAACAGCGGCCACCATGACCATGTTTCATAAGAGTTATTCAATTTCAACACTTTCTTCAAGTTTCTTTATTATTTTACTCCTTATATTTCCAAATTAATTATGTTGGTACATGTTTTTATATGACCCAACTAATTTATATTTCAACTATATATGATGATAAAACCGTTCCTCTCTCATCAATCAATTCTATAAATGTTTATGTCATGTCGTTAAGCTGTCGAAATTGCACCGCAGATTTCCATTCCAAAACAATTGTGTAGTGAATAACGTACCGATTCCTATCAATGGTCATATATTTTATTCACATATTCCATTTTCATAATTTCTTAAATATTTTAATTTCATACCCCTTTATCATAGAATAAATTATGATGATGAATAAATCCATGTTTTGTGATCTATTTAGAACACTTAAGCATTTGAATGTAATGAATGTGAAGGGTGCACCCAGAATTATATAGCACTATAGTGAATTGTGTAAATTTAGGTATCATGATACTTCTTGTTGGGATAGTGGTTTACCTAATTTATTTATTGGACTTCATCAAATATGATGTCTGATAGTTTTTCCTTGACCTTTGATGTAATGTTGTATGTTGATACCACCTTTCCATGTTATGAATATCATGTTATATCATGATTTATAATTCATGTTCCTTTATTCCTAACTAATAGTAATTTAGTAACATTTATTATTAACTTCAGGATATTCTATTTTTACTCCCTTGCTATGCTTTATAGCTCAACCCATTCGTATGTACATCCTCAGGTTATCCCATGCAATGTTAAGAATTATGGAATGTTATTGTCATGTAAAATATGTTTTCAATAAAGATGGTGTATTTCATGTCACATGTTTATATGTAATGTAACTAAATCCCAAAGATACTAAGATTCAAGATCATTTGGGTTTTATTAAGTGTAATTTTATGTAATTAAATCATGGTTGGATGCAATAAAAATAATGGGGTTGTTATAGTAGGTATCAAATGAATGTTTAGTTATTTTTTGAAGTCGGATTAGAAAACTATAGTGAAATCCTTAGGGATAAGAATAAGTATATGAAAAATATCCCAAATTAATTTTGAGTATATAGTAACTAGTTTATCATGAAAACAAATCCCTTTTAGGAAATAGATATGTGGATGTGGCTATGACCAAAATTTATCTAAGGGGAAAACAAAAAAACACTAATTTTTTCTAGACTCGAACAGGAACTGGTACACTACAATAGGCCCTACTACACTCCTGGTTTGACACTCCTATGGTATATTATTTGTTAATATAAAAAAATTATTATGAACCATTATTAATGGAACAAATAATTGGATCCCGTATGAGTATATTTTAGGAAATATATCATGGATAACATAGATTTGATCCTAGAGATTCAAATGATAAGAAAATAAAGATAATATATAAGTTATTTCTCTAATTTCAATGCATTCCCATTTATGTGTTTAATAGTTTTAAATACATACCCTAATTTAAATTTTATTTTTGATGATGGACGATAATATGATGAATTAGGCTAACGAATGTTGTGATGATCATTTTAATGTCTGACCTAATGAGATTCCCAATCTAATGGGAGTGGGAATCACATACATTTTATTGATACTCTCTCAGTTAAGTCATGTTTTTAATAAAATTATAGATCAAGAGGAATTTCCTACCAACCCTAAGAAATAATAAGTCATAATTGATTGCATCATGAGACAATGGAATCCTACTTTCGAGGGATCATTTGATCACTCAATCACTAAACAATGGATCAACTCCATTGATAGGATATTCATTTTTAATTTATGATCCAAATAAGATAATTATCTTCTGGAATCTTATCGAATGGAATTTGAAGCTCACCAATGGAGAACATTGATCCATAATATGAAGCATGAGGAAGAGATCGAGGTGATGGGGTGGAATTGTTTCAGGAAAATGATTTTTAATATATATTTTCCATGCACCCTCAAACATAATATCTAAAGGGACTTCCCTTCCCTCAATAAAAAATAAAGAAGAATCCCCTGGTGCCTATGTGGAAAGATTCACAATGATTGGAAGAAATGCCACCAAATTTTTCATAACCCCTAAATACAAGGTTTTCTTTTTCATTTGATGGATAAAACATATCCGACGAAAATCCTTGGTGATCCGTTAATTTTATAGATGCGAGGGAATTGTTTTATGTATCCTCAAAGTCAATCTGTAGATCGACAAATCTCAATGGTATGATTGGGATATGAAACAGAATGATGAGTTAAATTCTGGAATTACTATAGAAAGATCTAATATTGAAAATAAATTTCAACATCCCACTAAAAAAACATGCGTACAGAAGAACCCAAGAATGTGCCTAAAGGTGATGAGAAAATTATTTAGGTGCGTTAATGAAGGGAATATAGCCAGTGATTTCCGGCATGAAAAACTAGATACCACAGTAGGGGTATGGAATACAACGATAAATCTTCACAAAATTGTTCATTTCTAGAAATATTGGGAACTAGTTAATTTCTCAAACCAATGCACTATGTCAAGGGTTTTCATAGGCAACCAACAACCTCTAATGTACCAAGGACATGAGTTTTCCATCAAAACTACAGAAGTGAATCCTGAAAATGATGTGGTGACTAGTATGGTAATTATTCCTTCAAGAATAGAAATCATACATTTGGATTTGGGTTCTATGAATTCTTTTATATCAAAATATAATAGTATAACAATCCAAACTCCAACAAAAATCCTAAAAGTAGAGATATTGGTGATAATGGAAAATGTATTAATCATAGAATTACATGTATATAACTCATCCTCTATCACAATTGGTGGATTTAACTTCCCAGTGAACCTTATCAAACATATCACGGTATAATTTGAAACAATTATTTTTATGGAATGGTTTTCCCTATATATATCAAACATATATTTCCATGAGAGGGAAATCAATATCCATATGAAAAATAAACGCTCAATTATATACAAGTGAAAGGGGGAGGAAGAATATTATTTTGAACCATCATACAAGGAATGGATAGTACATCCATATGACCATGAATATCTTTCTCTGAAGATTGACTGTTTGGAAGGATCCATCGTCAAATACATTCTTATTGTGAAAGTATTCACTGATGTGTTTCTTGAGAAACTTCCTTGTCTTCCTCCTAGAAAAGGTGTAAAATTATTGACTGATCTTATACGTGGACTTTTTTCAGTATCTAAGACAACATATATAATAGCTATTCTGAAACCTGAGGAGATAAATACCCAAATATATGAGAATTTAGATAAATGGTTTATAGGCACGTGTGATTTCCCATGGTGTGCACCAGTCCAATTCATTAAGATGTTGGTTGGGACAATGCACCTTGGCATTGATTATTCTGAGCTCAAAAAAATCGTGATAAATAACAAGTTTACTTTTCCAAGAAATAATGACATATTCAATTAGAAATGTGGAGTGAAATAATTATCTGATGTGGATCTATGGGTAGTATATTACTATGTAAGAGTGAATAATGACTATATCCCCAAGATTTATTTTTGTACAAGTTATAGAAACTAGGAATTTATAGTAATGTGTTACAGATTCACTAATTATCCATAAATACTCATGGAATTGATGAATGGAGCCTTTATAGATTACCTCAAAAAATACTTTGTGGCCTTTATTGACAATATTATAATATAATCAAAATGTAAGAAAAAGAATTAGTATCATTTATGTACTGTGATAAAGACCTGTAAAAATGAAATTCTTTATTCCATTTACAACAAATATGATCTCTGTTTGAAGGAACTCTTTTTCATGGGTATATCATTCCAAGAAATGGTATATTTTTGGGCCCTTCAATGAGTTTCGTAATTGAATGATGGATGATGCCAACATCTATGATAGATATCCATAGTTTCTTTGGATTATCTAGGTATTATCATGGATTTTTGAGGCATTTTTCATGATTTTCAATCCCTATAACCAATATATCTCAGAAGGGAGTCATTTATTATTAGAATGATATTTGAGAAGGGTGATTCTTGGATTTGAAAAGGTAGATTTTATCTATGAATGGGATCACACTACCCACAAGTGGAGATCTTTTTGTAGTATTTAGTGATGCTTCAAAGAAGTCCCAAGGATGCATGTTTAGAAAAATGAAAAAGACATTTCCTATGCTTCGAGGTAGTTGAATGTTCATGACAAACACTATCCAAAACTTAATCTGGAGTTGGACGAAGTGATTATCACTTTGTAAATTTTGTAACATTTCCTATTTGGGGAAAAGTGTAAAGTATATATGTATTACAAAATCCTCAATTATATATTCACAGAGAAAGAGTTTAATATGATCCAATTAGAATGGTTAGAGCTGATCAAAGACATTGTCTTCTCAATTCACAACCATTTGGGGAATGATAATAAAGTGGTGGTCGATCTATGTAGAAAGTATCCATAAACTATTTCATTTATGAAAATGGAGAAATATATGATCTTCTTACACTTGAAGCGGATGGAAAAGGGAATCATAAAAGAAGGAACATCATCGACCCTTTCACAGATGATATCTCAACCCTCTCTTCTAGAGAGGTTAATGGATGCTGAAAGAGATGATGTGGGAATTCATAAGAAAGTGGAAACTATTAGAAGATGTAAATCCCTGTAGTTTAATGTTATTGAAGAAGGTGTTGTAAGATTTAGGACAAGACTGTATGTACCATCAAATCCTGAGTTAACAGAGGAGTTGTTGGATGATTCCAATAGATCAACCTTATTTATCCACCCTGGTTTCAAAAATCTCTATCAAGATCTTCAGGAACACTTTTGATGGGTCAATATGAAGAAGGAGATCACAAAATGTACATCAAGATGTATCATATTTCATAAAGTGAAGATGGAAAGGGAAAAAATATTATTGGATGATGCAACCATTAACCAGACATACATGGAAATGGGAAAACATCACCATTGACTTCGTCACCAATATTCCTAAGAGAAAAAGAGAAAAGAATGCTATTTGGTTTGTGGTTGATCATCATACAATGAAATCATACTTCATTACAATACATGTGGATTTCTCATTGGATCCTATTTTACTGATATACTTTAGATAATTGGAGAGGCTCCATGGTGTACCACTATCAATAGTATCTGATAGAAATCAATGATTCACCTCTATGGTCTAGAAGAGTTTACAACACGATTTAAAAACTGAGTTAAACCTTAGAATGTATTATGTCTCTCATATGGATGTATTATCTGAGCATACTATCCAAAATTTTAAGGACATGTGAAGATCCTGATCAGTGAAATTCAAAGGAGGATGAGATCAACATCTTCCTATGGTAGAGTTATCTTACAACAACAATTTCTACTCCAGCATCCAAATGTCCCCCTATGAATCCCATTATAGGAAAAGGTTCATCACACATTCATGGAGGGATGATGTTGGGGAGCAAAAAATACTAGGTCCTGAAATGGTTGAGGAAATGGTGGAGATGTTTAAGACCATTCAGAAGCACATCGAGGCTACTCAGAGTTGAAATAAAATATATGTTGACAATCATCAGTAAGACCTAGAGATTAATGATTTAGTCATGGTATTCCTCCACATATCTCCATGGAAGAGAGTAATGAGACTTGGGAATAAGAAAAACCTCAGTCCAAGGTACATCGCTACTTCTGAGACCCTTGATTTCATCCGAGCAGTGGCCTACTGAGTAGCACTCCCATATAACCTATCTCAATTACATGATGTATTCCATGTATACCTATTGATAAAGTTCATACGAAACCATTCTCATATAATCAATCTAATGTTTGTTCCATTGGAGAATGACCTATATTATGGTGTCATGCATGTGAAGAACATAGATTATAGATAAATTTTTCTACGGAATAAGACAATGCACTTGGTCAATGTTTTCCGGAAAAACTACATGTTTGAAGAAGCAACATAGGAACTGTAGGAGGGGATGAAACAACATTAATGTAATATATTTCAATGTGGTATTTTAAAATTTCTAGGGAGATATTTTTTGAGAGGGGAATATTGTAATGACCAGAACTATTATAAGTGAAATTTCCATTTTGATTTAATTGAATGTCTTATTTTGAAAAGCTGATATAGAAAAAACATGATCTCAGATTTTGTTATTATAATGATTGTTTTGTATCATTACCATTGATAATACATACATAGAACAACAATTAAATAAATAGTATAAAAATAAGGTTTTAAAATATCTGTTCATCACAGAAAAAGGAGGTAACGCCCTCAACCAGTAGGATCATTGCCTATAAATCCCCTTTATCAGAGATTCTGAGGGAGATATCATTTATAGGTTTTTTCCTATTCAAAATCCAAGATGAGGTCTAACAACGTAAGAATGAGAGAAATATTTTTGGGATAAAATCATGTTTATTGAGATCACAACCCAAACCATGTTCACTGAACGACCCCATGAAATCCCCACCATCACACACCTTACTCTTAGAGTGTATTTTCGTGATAAAATGGATATGTGTCAAGGCCCTATAATTATGATTATGTTCATTATTTTATGTATTGAATAAAAAAAATACTCTCATTATATTATTGATAAAAAATTATTTCTTTTGTTAATATTTATATTGAATTATGAAATATATTTTTATGAATTAATAAATAATAATTCAATAAATGATTTTTTTAAATTATTATTATTAAATTTAAATAATCCTATAATTTTTAAAAGGGTAAATGTAATTTTTATTAATTCTTAGAAACTATTTTTGTAAAAACCCATCACTTTTAAATAAAGGTTAGTTTTTATTTTAAAGTAAAAACTGATATATATAGTTAATTATTTGGACAAAATGAATCATATTTTGGGATTAAGGACGTCAAAATAATCCTACATTTATTTTTTCATAATTTTCAGAGATAGTCAAATATTTGGATAAAAATTTAATAACATATAATTACAAAGTGTGTTTTAAGTCGTCATAATGGACCAATAGTGATGTAATAAAATATATAAAAGTTATATTCGTCCAAATATAAGTTTTATATTTAAAATAATTATGTTGAGATTTTTTAAAAATATTATATAAAAGACTTAGTGAGATGACTAATATATTTTATGATTTTAATTTCATTTGATTAATAATGTGACTAAACTATATATAATAAAGGAAAATATTTTAATATCATTGGCCCATGTTCTTATTAAATATCATATTCCATCCTCTTTGAAAACAATAATTTTATTTTTTGTGGTTTTGAATATTAAATTATTCATATTAAAAACATAATTTTGTGAAATATTAAAGGATTTCACTCTCATTTCCTATATAAACCCACCAAAGATCCGACATATATTCACTATAAATACTTCGATCACATCCAATGTATGTAAAAGTAAGGGTTCCTTCCATTGTCATTTTTATCCATGATTCTTAATCCTGTTACACCCTTTTATTTTCACTTACAAATGATGGGATATGTTTTCAAAATTCCCCCATATATCCCTTTTTATGTTTTAATGATTAGATAATTTTTTCTCTCTAATCAATCCATCCCATGTACACATATTACCATGCCGAAATTTTATAAGAGTTATTCCATTTATCCTCTTTATTTAAGATTCTTTATTATGATACAAGATATATTTCCAAATTTATTTTTTGGGAGATGTATTTCTATTGTCCTATTACTGTAAATTTCATGTATGTATGATGAGAGACCCACTTTTATCTCACTCAAAATATTTTAATGAATTGCTATGTCATGATATTAGGCTACTGAAATTACACTGCAAATTTCCATTCCAAAACTATTTGGTAGTGAATATTGTACCCATTCTCTATCAATAATATTAAATTTTATCCACATATACATTTTTAGTGAGGATTTATATTTATTTATTCCACATCCCTTTCTTGTGTAATCAATTATGATGATGAAACAATACATGTTTTAGGATCTATGTGGAACACATCTGAATGAGAATGAAATGAATGTGATGGGTGCATCCAGAATTATTTAGTGCTCCAATGAATTGGGTAATGATTACTATCATGATACATCATGCTGGGATAGGGGATTACCTGACTCATTTATTTGACATTTCCCACTAAGATATCTCGGTAGTTTATCCTTGGCTTATTATGTAGTGTTTTATGTTATTTCTACATTTCCATGTTATGAATATCATTTTATGTCATGATTTATTATTCATGTTACTTTATGACTCAATGAAATTCCTTTCCTATCATGTATTATTATCTCAATGTTATTCCTGGTTTACTCCCTTTTTAGACTTTATAGCTCACCTCGTTCTTATATAATCCTCAATTTATCCCATGGAATGTTAAGTACGATGGAATGTTGTGGTCATGTAAATGAAGTTTCCAATAAAGATGTTATATTTCATGATTCAAGATGACATGAAATGGAAATAATTCCTAAATACATTATACTTATCTATCTTGCAGTTTTTTTCTAGTGTAATATTATGTAATTAAATCATGTATGAATTTAAAAAAACAATAGTGTTGTTATAGTTCTCAACAAATCTACTAGATCAAGAGACCCTTGTATATTATCTTGATCCAACACCCCTTCCTCAAAAAATATCTATCTATAGAGTAAATTTAGGTGAATATTATTATTCATTGAATGAAAATAATTAATTTAAAATTAGTGAATCTCACTTCGGAAATGAAAAAATTACATCCTATTATCTTGAATATTATGAAATCCTCCATTATCACCTTTATCTATATCATCTTTTTCCTAAAATTCATTATATAAAAATGCATTGATTATACTATCAATAGTGAAAATTCCAATTAAATCTTGAACATCAATCTCAAAACCATTCCATTGAATATGAACACATAAATGGTGGCGATCTTTAATGTTTCTTAATTTTCTCCAATGTCTGATTCAGTAAACCCCTAAAATGAATTTCATTTGTTAAAGAAAATTTATAAACTTATATAACCATTTATATACCATGGAATCTAATTCCTATCCTTAAAATTATATATTCTAGGATTCAACATGTACCCTTTAACAAATAATAATACTTGTGAAATGTACATTTGAGTACAAAACATGGAACATATCAGGGTTTTAACTACAAATTCATAGACAATAAAGTCTTCTCCTTCTTCATGTTGAAGAACTCTAAAAACTTATGAATTTAATATTACAAGATTAGATATAAATAATTAGAAACCAATTACATCTCAATCCCCATCCCTAAAATCCATTTACATTATTCTAGATCATTCAACTAAAATCATCCTACAAATTCTACATTCTTCTCATTGATGATTTTATTCATTGCATTAAAAATAGTTATATCATAGACATAGTTGAGTAGGAGGATAAAAACTCATCATCCCATACTATTTCGTAACATAAATAATATATATTTATCAATATGTATTTATCCCTTTTTGTAAGTGGTTAATTTTTTCCATAGACATAGAAATTTATTCACACCATATAGAACCTTCCTTAGCTTGTATAAAATATCCAAGATTTGATTCCTTGGGTATCCAACCAAGAGATCAATGTAGATCTCTTCATCTAAATCAACATGAATTTTTTTTCTTTCTATACATTTATTCTATTTGTTTAAACCCATTTCTAACTATATATGCCCTATAAATCCATCTTTAATATGGTTCTGACATTAACCGATAAAACCATTTATTTGATTTACTTTCTTTCTAATATGAATTTCTAATATCTCTCTTAATCTAGACAAATATATTTAATAAATTTAAAGCAACATTCCTTACTCCCACTAATATGAGTATTTCTATTTTGTAAAATAATCTACGATCACATCCTCTCTATCACCAATAATAATTAATTAGTGTATACTAATTCCAAAAGATTTATCTTGGTGACTTACTCTATTAGATATTCATAACTCCCTCTACAACGAATCACCTAATTTTACTAACACTTTTTGAAATTTATATTCCATTTATTGTTCCTATAAATCTATTCACAATGATTTTACAGTCCTATATCATTTTAGTACATTAATCATATTAAAAACCATGAAAAACGTAACTTTAATCAAATATAACTTATATACATTCTATTGTTTTTTTGTACAGATGTACTATCTATGTTCTATAGATAATTGATAACTTTTAAAACCCCATTCAGTTAAAGTCCACCCAATAATGATTATTTTCTCTTATTATATTTCTACACTATATTCTGATTCATCAATTGGATCACATCATTGAATATCAAATTTTTAGTTATTAAATAATTCTAAAGGATTTTATAAAAGAGTCAAAAACAAATTCATTGTTTCTATATCCCACAGAATGACATCCACAAGACTCAGTATCAATTATGTTCCTCTCCATACAATAAATGTGGATATTAATGAGTAAAATAAACATTTTAATATGTTTTAAATAAACTGTAACAACCCCAACATCGTTATCCCATGCTCGGTGCCTTAAATAAATACATTTTCATTAGATACAAGAAATAAAATCCCAAATTACCAAATAGTTTACTTGTCTTGGTAAACTAGATACAAATTTGAAATTAAAATTACATTAAAAAAAATTAAATATCATAAAATATTTTCTTTGTAAATTCAATTATTCTCCTAGATTAACCATTCAAGTTAGTCATAATAAAATTCTACGAAACCTATGGAAAATGAAGGAAACTAAAGGGGTGAGATCAAATGAATTTTAAGGGAAATTTATTGGGGAATATAACCTGAATCAATGTGGAAAATCAACATAATAAGGTATACAAATAAACACACATTTGATGTAATTAATTAAATAAGAATGAAAATGCATCCATTGATGTTTTCCATAGTGAAAATATTCTATATACTAATAACTAAAATGATGGAAATGATTTATTTTTTATTTCATAACTATCAAGATATATCATCTAGAGAGTTAATTTCAATATCAATACTCCTCCCAATTTCTGTATGTGGCTAGAAAACCATATTATTCTTCTTAGAAGAAAATTCAAAGAGTTTTTTACAAAATTATTTTGATTCATGATACTACTGAAAAATTAAGGGGATTTCATTAACATGTCCCCAACATGTGTCTTTTATGCCTAAAGAATTACACATCTATCGAATAATTGATTTTAAAATACTTTTTTAATTTAATGTGTATCACACAAAATTGAAATATTTGAATCATAATCCACATAAATATAAATGTTCATCAAAAGATAAATTGAAAAGAATGATGATAAATTGATTCAAGATATGAAATATCAATGGGGATGTACACAATACAAAATTAATAAGTGATGAATAAGGCATATCTCACATATGTAAAAGTGAGATGAGTTAAAACATTACCTTGCACTTCGTAGTAGTAGAACATTCATTAGTATCATGTACAATGGTTTAAAGAATTGTATTAATTTATAATAGAATCGTATCAATATTTTTTATTTAATATACAATCCATTCAAATAATATTATCACCTTTTTCTTAAAAATATTATGTTATTACCCATTTTTTGGGTGTTAACTAGACCATTTTCCTATACATGTATTGTCATGTAATTCATGGTTCATGTTCATAGGGCATAGTTATGTCATCTAAAAAATGATATTAAATTCAAATATATCATATTAATTAATTATTTTAATTTTTAGAATGATTCTTTAATTTTGAATATGAAAAATTTATTGCATCACGTTGTGGAGACAGTAGGGCATACCTACGCAAGAGAAACAATATCAGTCCCTTAATAGTGACATTTTAATGAATTATGTGGTATAATAAATTTTCCATAAGAAATATAATTTTATATTAATTATATATACCCATTATTCTCATAATTATACCTATCTATGTAAAGTGGTGATGAAAAAAATTAAACTACAATATGGTGAAGGTAATCCTTACGTACAAAAATGTGGTTATTTAAAATATCATAGGATGGATAAAAGTTGGAATATAGTTATATCATTATCATAACAACATATAATAATATAGGTGATACTTTATTTATTACTTTACAATGGAAAAACATATGAAGATGTTGTAGAAGAAGAAAAAAAATTTGAATAATTCGATAAAGAATATTACCAATTATTTAGCATACATCATTTAATATCTTCCAATGTAAAATAGGGTAGTTCATTTGGAATAAATATAACCTATACAACATAAATAATGTTTTTTAGAAGATAAAAGAAGTTTTTTGTAAGATATGATCTATAACTGAATTTTTAAGAAATTTTTGACCATATATTATCCCAATTATGATTACATATTTCTTTGTTTTTTAGATAGTTAAATAAAATTATTATTTCAATAAAATATCATTATTGTTAAATTACATACTATTCATTTAATTCGAATTAATATATATCAAGAAAAAGTGGGAATTCGAATATAATGCTTTCAAAAAACACTAATATGTCTTATAGATCTATAAAATCCAATAAAAACTATATATCATCCAAAATATATCAAAATTAATATTTTTGAAATGAAATTGTTTTATTTTTATGTTAATTAAAAAAATATCATATTAGCATTGCAGAAGCATTTATGTTAATTATATAATTTATGAAAATTCCAAGTAAATTTATATAACTAAATTAAATTCATTATTATAAAAATAGATACTTAATTACTATTATTATATTGATATTATCATTATGTTGAATCATAAATTATATTAAATATAAATAGATTGACAATTTGTAACATTTTATGATTTAAATAATACATAGGTTCCTTTGATGTAAAATTGGTCATTAAACAACTTAAATTTATATCAAGGTAAAAAGGTTCAAATATATCTCATTAAATAGTTTTTAGACAAGTTTGGGTCACATTCATACCCTTAGAAATTGGTTTTAACCTTATTTTAACTTCTTTAACTTTTATCATGAAAACATGTGTTTTTACAACTTGAAGGATAATACAGTTACAAATAAATTCCAAACAAACCATAAATTAGTCATAAATGAAATTTTTAACCTTAAAATAATATATTTCATAATCTCATATTTTTTTAATTTTATTCCATTTTAAAAAATATTTTTCATTTTAAAAAATAATTCGTGTTAATTTTGAAACTATTCATCACATGATATTATAATAATATCATAAAAACAGATAAGAGAGAAAAAATATTAATACTTATTTAATATTTCTATGAAATCTAGAAAATTCTAAGATGGCCTTAATTATGTTAAATTTAAAATTTTGAAGTATTTTTAATCACATTAATTGTATATTTCAATTGATTAAACAATTATTGCATCATCATTGTGTAGAAAATTAATTTTCTTATTTTTTACTTAAATATGAAAAATAAATTATCCAGATGAAGCTAAAAATTTTATTTTTGGAACTGAATATTAGTAGTTGAAGATACTTTTTGAATAACAATATTTTAAAAATGATAAATAAACTAAAAACATGATTATGGCATATTTGACTTTCCATAAAATAAAATACTACAATAGGCATAACGTCATCCCATTGGATCCAAAAGAACCATAAAATAAGAACAAGGATTATTTTATTAGAAATCAGTCATAAAATAAAATTAAGACAAGTATAAGTGTAATGTTATAACACTTGTTATATTTTTTACCCTTATCACCTGATTTAGACATAACTGCAGAAATAAAAAATCACTAAAGAAACTATTCATATAAATAGAAAAAAGGGGAATTTCTTATAATTTTGGAAATTATAATTAAAAATATAGAATCCATTTGTCAAAATTCATAACATATAATTGTATTATGTTAATTTAAAATTAATATCATTGATAGAATTGGAAAATGGGATTTTAATGTGAAAACATTGGAAGGATTGAAATGTATTTATATCCAAAGTCAATGTAAAATTAATTCAAATGAAATTTATTGGTCTTAATTTTAAAAATATGATGTAATTAAACATTATATCCATTTAAATATATAATTTGGAACTGTAAATTATTTCGATAAAAAACATAATTTCAATTAAAGTGAACTATTTTATCATCATTCATTAAAAAATTAAACATATCAAAAAATACAAAAAATTTAACTAAATAATAAAACTTTCTTTTTATTTCAAATAATAAGTTTAATTTGATGATTAAAAATAATAAAAATAATAAAATTCAATTCTAAAACATTTCTTCCATTAAATAGCGGTAAAATTGCCTTTAAAAAACAATTTGGCGTAAAATTTGATTTATTTACATCTCAGGTCTATAAAACACAGAAGAATAATTTAATAAATTATATTGAACATATAATATATAAATTTCATAACTATTTTAATATAATTAAATCAATCCAATTTAAAAGATATGTTATAATATTATTATATTATTCATTAAAGCTAGGTGTTTCCTACAACTCAATATTTGGAAAATATTAACATTAAAAAGAGACATTATTTGAAATCATGAGGTGTAATATTCTACCCACATTCCTTTAAATTTTTCTTTGTAGTTTTATGTTTCACTTCAAAAATAAATGGCTTGAACTTTAAACATTACTTATGTGAAACCTGCATTTGAAATAGGGTTAATAATATATCCTCTTCATATGAGGTGAAAATGAGAAGGTTAACACGGAATTAGTCTTTTGAAGATGATAACATTAGTGGGAAGTGAAAATATAGACATTGAAGATAAATAAAAATATGAATTTCAACTGGAGTGTGATATAGAACGTGGTCATTAGAAATTTACCACCCCAAAACAGCAAATCAAGTGATCAGTTACATGGAAATTATTTTATTTGTAATAATAGTAAACATATAATTTTTTTGTTCTAAAATACTTTCATATAATTGAGGTTTTATTTAATTTTTAATATATTCACTTGATAAAATAGACTCACTTGGTTTATTTCTATTTCATAATCATATTATCATCATTCACTGATGCTTTGATCTATTTTATCATCATCTCTTACACCAAAAAATGAATGTTCATGATGAATTTATTATAGCTAAATAACTCTTAATAAATCATAAAGTCTTCATGTAGTTCCTTCAACCCATAAATATTTATCAATAAAAAATTTTTTTGAATAGGTTGTCTAATATTATGTATTATAGTTTCAATTGAAACAAAAATATCTAGTGTTTAACATATTTAATTAAATATATAGTTTCCTTAAGAATCATCTAAAATACATCGGTCCAAATTCAATGACTAAAAATTTATAAGTAAGGTCACAAAATTTCAAAAATCAACATAACATTAGATTCAGATAGTATCATAATGTAGCTTCAATTGTCACGTACCAAATATTTTATCACTTTAAAACCATAAATTAATTTCACACATCCATGTACATAGAGAAGAAATACCAAAGTCAGATCTTTATATATATCATGATTCTTATAACCGTAGAACAATTTATTAAATAATTATTTAATACAAATATTGGATAATATTAATCATTGTACATAATTCTTAAAACATTTTCTATTCTTCATAATTGTATTAAAAAAGACGTCTTCCCTTCATTTTTCCTTTTTTATATCTTTATAATTAGTATTATAACTTTTATATATATAAACATGGTGATTCTAACCATTTAAAAATACCCAAATAACATTGAGGGTTACACTAATCACAGTGATATATTAATGAGGAATCATTTATAAGATGCATAATTCATTACATCTTCTTCTAAATATATGATTCTTTATGTTTCACCAAGATTAACCATCTTCATTAAAAAAAATATAAAGGTTTCTATGCTATATATATATACTTATACTCAAATTCTATCATAGGGTTTTTTTTTATGTTTTCCTATATATAGTTCACATGGTTTCCACTAAACATCCTCTAATACAAACTGTAATGAACCTGATTCTAGTAGCCCAGAGTCAATGCCTTGCATTATTACAATGTCATAATATATTTTAAATTTCAATCCAATAAAGTGAATATTTTAGTTATCATGGTAATCTAGGTACATATTTAAAATTAAAATTACATTGTAAACATAAAATAAAAAAGTATTTTCTTTGACAACACCATTATTCTCTAATCTTAACCCTATGTAACAATCATAATATTCTTCTTCAGAACCTATGTAAAATAAAACACAACACATGGGGGAGATCAAATTCTTAGTAAGGGTAATATTCATCAGAATCTATGTTTAATCAATCATCATAATCAATATATGGAGTTAAATAACAAAAACACATTCCATGTTATTAAAAATATGAAAAATGAAAATGAATCCATAAATTTTTTTCAGAATGAAAATCTTACGGATGTTAATAAATAAAATGAATTAAATTTATAATTTTTGATATATAAACTATCAATATATATCCTCTTATTGATTATTATAAAGATTAATCCCAATTTAAATTAATGTCTCTAAGTAAAATACCATTTCATTCTCTTAGGAAACAAATGTGAAGGTGGTTTTCACAAACTAATTTCATCTGAAGATACTAATGATTCATTGAGGTAATTTCATTTATTGGTCCCTACCTCATTTATTTCATGTCTTAATCATTCCTCAATAATCACATAATCAATTTAAAAATATATTTTTAAATCAAATTTTCCCATACTACATTTAAATATTTCAATCATAAGACAAATAAAGATTAATAATTATACATCAAAAAATTCCAGACCATAAATATAATGATATTAAAGATATAATATGTCATTGGTTTAGTACCCCACAAAAAATAAATATGTGGTTAATAGTGAATATCTCAATGAAATAAAAGCGAGAATGGGAAAACTCCTTCCACACGCTTTCCATTAGTTTAATATTCCTTAACATCATAAATAATTGTTTAAAAATGTTATTAATTTAAAAAAGAAAAATGTACATAATTATTATTTAATAAATGATACTCTCATGCCATATTATAACCTATTTTTAATAACATTTCGTTATTACCCTTATTTATGGTATTAACTGCTTCATTTTACCAAACCTATTTTGTTGTGTAAGTCATATTTCAAAGGTATATAATATAGTTTGATTATCTATAGAATTATATTAAGGTAATTGATATCATATTTATTCCTTATATAAAATCTTATAATCATTATTTAATGTTGAACATGAAAAATGAATCACATCGCGTCATGGAGATGGTAGGTTGTATGCACGCACGAGCGGTTGTATCATTACCTTAATGGTGAAAGGGTAAGGAAGTGTATGGTATATTAATTTTTTATAGTAAATATAATGCCATATTTGTTATATATATCTATTTTTTTCTCAATTAAACGCATCTATGTAAATAGGTGATCAAAAACCAATTGCACCATGATGTGGAGATTGGTAGTTGTGCTTACGCATGCATGATACTTTTGTATTTAATGGGATGCACAAAAGTTAGAATACAGTCGTAACATAATACTAATACCATCTCCAAATATATTTTATACTTTTTTATTTATTTATCATGGAATAATACTTTTAAATAAGAAGTATAATAAGGAATAAACTGGAAAGAGTCGATAAAGACAATTACCACTTCTTAGAAGGCCTTCCTTTAATATCTTCTAAAGTGTTCTAGGTTAGGTCTTGTGGAATGAAAAACAATCTATTACAAAAATTAATATTTTTATTGGATAATATTTTAGTTTTGGGTTGTCCTATATGACTCCAATATGTATGAGGATGTGATGTAGTATGTTCCCTTTTATAATAGAGGTGAAGAAACATTTAGACATTGCCAAAATATGAAACTATAATATGGCTATTCTAGGACCAAATACATCAAAATGGTATATAAATTAATTTGATAAGACATTTCAGACCATATATTATCGCATTTGTTATGATTTTTTTTATGTTTTTAAATAATTAAATAACTTATTAATTCAATAACATATCAATATTTTTAAATTTGATTGTATTCAATTAATTTACTGCAAGTACACTATGAAAAAGTGATAAGTATAATATAATGATTTCAAACATCACTAATATATCTTATAGATCTAAAATATTCATTAGCGACACAAACCCATCCAAAATATATGTAAATTAATAATTTTAATATTCAATTATTTTATTTTTCAATTATTTAAAGAATCATTTTACTAGAAATGTAAGAGAATATGTGGTAATTATAAAATTTCATAAAATTAAAACTAAATTTTTATGTTGAGACTAATTTCATTAGGATAATGATATAAATTTATTTTCTTCTAGATCATTATTTTTCTACTATATAGACACATATATGATATTAAAAACAAAGAAATTTACATTTTGTAACTATCTCTGATTTAAATAAAATATATGTCATTTCCATATAATAGTGTCCATTACACAACTAAAAGAATATATATAGGTGAGAAGGTTATAATACTTTTATACAATAATTATTACACATTTTTAGTTCATCTGTTTACAATTATAGATTGGTTTTAACCCTTATATAACATCTTTAACTCTTACCATGACAACAACAGTTTTTACTCTTTGAAGGTTAATATAGTTACTATAAAATGAAAAAATAAAGCCTCAATGATTCATTGATTTAATTTTTAAATTTATCCTAATAATTATTTATAATTTTATATTTTTATGAATTTTATATCATTTAATAAAATATAATTTTTTTTTAAAATCTCATTAGTGTCGATTTTGAAACCAATCATTTCTTAAATTTTGACAAATATTATAAAAACATGGAAACATATAAACAAAATAGTTATTACATACATATTATTAACATTTCATATATATAATTTCTTTATGAAAGTTATTATATCAAATTATAATTATTTTATTGTTTTTAATAATATTTAATGCATATTTTCATTAATTAAAACATTACTGCATCACCATTGTGCAAGACATTTATTTTATTATTTCTTCAAAAAATGAAATGTAGGTTATCATTATAAAATAAATAATATTTTGATTTCATATGTCAATTTATAATCAAATATATCTTCTCATGAACCATATATATAAAATCTAACCCTATTAAAAACATGGGTATGAAATATTTGATTTTCTTTAGAATAAAATACTTTAAAAGGATTAATGTCATCCAAGCAGATCTATGTGGCCATAAAAATGGCCCAAAAAAGTTTTTAATCGACAATAACTCATAAAATAAAAGTATGAACAGTGTTAGGATAATTTTCTAATATTAATAGTATTTTTGTTTACCCTTAATTATCTGTTTTACCCTTAATTGTGTTAAGAAAAACACTACTAATGTAACAATGAATAATGTCATGAAATAAAACTGTAATATATTCAAATTTTAGAAATTATTAGTCCAAATATGAAATCCATTTTTCATGATCCATTACATAGATTTTTATTAAATTATTTTAAAATTATTCTCATTGAAGGAATGAGAAAATCAGTTTAAAAAATCAAAATGTTCAAAAGGATGAAATGTGTTTATATAAAATACCCAATTTGAAATTGATTAAAGTAAATTAAATTAGATTAAAAGATAAATAAAATACTAATTACACATAAAAATATTTTTTTACAAATTTTATTATTAGATGAAAAAAATAGTAATCAATTAAAATTAAATATTTTGTCATTATTCATCAATATATGAAACTAATCAAAAAAATACCACAAATTAAATAAAAGTAAATTTTTATATTAATATTTAGAATAAAAAGTTTATTTTGTTAAATATAATTAATAAAAGTGTTGAAATTTAGTTTCAAAATAACTCTTCTATTAAAAGGCGGAAACACCACCCTACAAAATATAGTTTTTTATGTTTAAAAGTGGATTTATTTTTATCTCATGTCTAGAAAACACATAAAATGAATTTTAAAAATTACAAGACAATATAATATATAAATTTAATAATTATTTTAATACCATTTATTCCCCCTTATTTAACATATTAGTTATTATAATATTTCATTATTCGTTTAAGATAAGTGTTTTGTGTAGTGTAAGATTTAAGAAATGATCAACATTAAAAAGACTCATACAATAAAATCATTTTGTGTAATATAATAATTACATAAATAAAAACATACATAAATAATATTCAACCCTATTAGAGAATCTGGAATCTTGGTGATCACTTGTTCCATATCTTTCCTTACTTCTACTGAAAACACCTAGGGGAATCCCTCTGTAATTCTTAAAAACCAATCTTTCACAAATCATTGGAAGTTTATCCTCATCATGATACAATTATGTTCTGGTATAACTCATATTCTCATCTAAAAATATATTCCCTTATACCATTATAATATCCCAAACACCATGTTTTCATACTCCCCACCATTATTCGACCTCAAAACCAGAGTTTTCAACTAATCTATATTACAACCATGGAATCCTGTCAGTTGAAGGTTCTGGATACCTCGAACTAAATATTTAATAATAAAAACCATTGTTTTAGTTTTTCATTATCAATTATTATCACATAGAGTAATGACCCTCGATGATAATTAATAAGATATTACCCCCACATGTGTTTCAGAACCAATAAGAACATCTGATTCTATAGTGTTTTATCTTTTATTTTTAATGATACCGTGCAATATATTATATATATACAATCATCACATATCTCATAATCTTTTCAACCAGTATACATCACACTTTTATTATCCATGAATTTCAACCACTTCCCATTCAAGTAACTCAAATGACCATACTATAAAATTTTGGAATTTATTTCCATTGCACGCATCATACCTTATGATACATCCATAAGGTAGAGTGTCTCATACATCACCCCATTGTCCACAACCATGGAAACACATGAAATATTATCTTCACCATCCATGAATTCTATACATAAACCATAATACTATAACTATGTAATAAAAATTATGTTATTCCATAAACATGGGATGTTATTCAAGCCTTGAAACTCTAATAATGTTTTATTCTATTCCAAATAGACATATATTCCTTTATTACAATTTTTATATTGTAATAATACATTAAAAAAAATTCCATATCTTTTGAATGTATAGTTCCTCATACTCTACCTATTATATATTTCTTAAAATGAGGATCTGGAGTCTATAATATAGAACTCAAGTGATGTTGTTACACATAACAATAAACCACTCATATCATTTAATACAAGATTCATTGATCATATTCCATAATAGAATATTCCAAAAATCACTCTCTTCTCATTTTAAGATTAATTTAATTAAATTTTCTTCCCACAATTCCCAATCATGAGACCACCATCCATGATGATACTCTTTCTCCCACATTCTATTTTATTCTATTTTTTATGACATTACCATACGGTGGAATTCCCCATTACTTATAAAATATACTAATTTCTTAAAGTGTCATGGGAATGTATTTGGTTATGTTTTTTTTCATGATTAGGACCCTAATGTCAATAAAATGACATGTATTTCTGATTTTTTTTCATAGTGGTGACCATCACATCCCAATGATCATGGAGGGAGTTATGTAATAATAGATTATTCACCATATCTCATAAGTTTACATTCACTAAATCCAAATAAATTATAATCTTGTTAATTTGATTGAGGTGATATGATATCAGTTTAAGTTTATAAATCATTATGTTGAAAAGTATCCTCAAAAAAAATATATCCATTACTGTCAGTTTCTCATATATTTTTTGGGTAATTATAAAATTTTCAGGTCATTTATATATCATAGATTTATTTAATAAAAATTATAGGATAATAAATTCATATAATGCCTAATTATTTTTTACCTACCATATATCACTCATCCTCTATCATCAATTCAATATTTTTTCATGTTTATGGTAGATCATGGTCACTGTTTAGTATAAAAACATTTATCTTCATTCTAAAAAACCCATAATCTATTATATATATATTATACTCCCATTAACGTTCTCTCATACAACATAATTTACTAAAATTAATAGTATCCCACTATATTTTTCAAAAAATTAGAGGTATCAACAAAAGTGTAATAAATATTATTTTAAAAGGAAACTGGAAGAGTGATGCTACTAAACCGAGATCTGAAACACCTTATCTAGTGTCATACCATCTCAAAAACTCAATATTATGCTTTTATAACCCTTTTTTTCTCATAACAATCTTATAGAAGTCTATTAATAGATATCCTCCATAACATAACAGGGCATAAAAATTTTAATAATAGACGATACTACTCAATAACATATGGAATATATAAGAAAATGCATCAAAATCCCACCACAAAATTTACCACCTCGAAATGAATTATAAAAATAATTATTATAAGACAATTATTGAATGAATACAAGAAAAAATAAAAATAAAATTACTTGGTTTGAATGTGAGTCCTACTATACTCTGGTGATACTACTTTAATTTAATATAATGAATCAATAGATTATAATAATTTATTCATACCTGGTTAAAAGATACATCCTTTTAAATATTGTATAAAATGGTCAGTGTAACCATTAATCATATCCTCTGTTATCCATTGCAGTGCTTCCAAAAATCATATATCTTTTTGGATAGCTATATATTTGTTAAAAGGCTACCACCACCTCAAAACAACTAGAAATTATAATTCTTCCAAAAGTCTCAGAATAATATCTATTCATTTTTCCATGGAACAAAATCATATGTACATTTTCCAAAAATAAACCAATAAGAAAATATCTTATGTATCCTTTAGAGAAAAAAATATATAAGAGCCTTTTTATTTCAAATGATTTTTCACAATGTTAATCTAGTGGGGATAATTTAAATTTAATATTTTAACTACATCATACGTTCATTATAATTTTATTCCATCATATATTTGGCCATGTTAACTCTGTCACTAAAACTAATGTTATCTCTATACAAGCCTTAACATGATAGTGTTCGAAAATTTATTCTTCTGAAAGTTCTAATGCTTCATTCATAACCTGGTTTTCAACTATAAAAATATCAATTCATACATAATAACATGTCTAATATATCGCATATGATAGATCATCATTTTTCTTACTACACATTTTTGGGTTCTGTTAACTCATTATACTTCCTTGTATTTATTTGGACATATCTATTGGACCATATAATAAAAATATTCCACCAAATGTTTTAGTGAGTTATATATAGGAGTAATAACATTTGAATAATCCTAAGACTTTGTAATTATATTTATAATGTTAAATTACTGGAATATATTGAAACTCTTTAACTTCAAAACATATGAAGTTTTGATGTAAATTATTTTTTGCCCATATAAAATATTTATACGAACAAAATAAACATCCGTGAAAATACATCCATTTAAATTCTTCCATGAAATATTATAGTGTCTAATTCTACTTTTACATTATAATTTTATAAAAAATCACTACACCTTTTAGTATTCAATTGAAATTCAATCTGGTATGAAAAATAATATAAAATAAAAAATGCTTATTTACAATTGTACCCTAAACGTTTTAGGATATCAAGTAAAATTTTCATAAAAAATTGAATATGTTTATATTTTATTTTTTATATTTAATTTCTAAATTATAATTGTAAACCTTTTAGACTACTAGAAACAGTACAGATTTTAGGATATCATGATAATATACAGAAACTCCATTGTATAGAAAAAAATTATTATATACATTTACTTGGAATAATTAACATATAAAATATTATTTCCATATCATATATGGTGTTCTATGAGTTTGGAAATATTTAGTAAAAGTAATACCTTACCAAATATATTAGAATGATAAAGCACTATATCCTATGAAAAAAAACATTATCCCTGATAAATATACTTTACTATAGATTCAATTTTATGATTTTATAGAGAAATAAAATAACAAACCATGTGTATTATAAAATATTCATCTTATTTATTAAGAAAATAGATTACATGCTCTCTATAAGGGTAAAAAATTATTTAAAAAAAATAAAAATAATCTCTTCAAATTTATCCTTGATTTAATTACGTATTTTAACCCTGCTGTCATTGCAACAAATCAATTTATCTACTCCTAGATTGGAAAATGTCATGTTTTTACCACTAATATATTCCTTACATTGAACCGTATGTATATGTATAACACATTTCAAAAATACAACTGATATCACATACCATCAATGATAAAATATTATAATTATATAAGATTAATAAATAATTTTAAATCTCCATATGGTTTCTTAAAACCTTTTAGGTGATAAAGGCAATTCCTTCACTAATGGATAGTCATTCTATAAATAAAACTTTATACCTTTTCCTTTTATTGAGTGAGTAATAGTGTCTACTCTCCATGGCATATTCTCTTCCCTATTAAGAAAAAATTATCCCTTGTCCTTTTTTACCATGAAAATGACTCTCCACTCAGGATCAAAAATATCGTCATCAATGATCCTAAATATTTTAAGGATATCTGGTTAACTTTTATTCAACTCATTCATATTATAATTCAAAAAAAACAATCTGAACACTTCCAATAAAGATTTTAAGTAATGTTCATATATAGATTCAATATAAGTGGTGAATTTAGTCTCTCTACATCATGTAAATACCGAATTACATTGATCACATGTGTTGATATTGAGGTCCCTTTTTCCATTATGAATAAAAAATTTCCTTTGAAACCATCTACATTTCAACCATATTAAGATGTTTATAAAGAATTTTTAGGTTCAATGCAAGTTTATAAGAACCCATGATCTCATATATTTTTTTTCATTTTTCCAATTAATGATAACATAAACCTCTAGTAAATTCTTTTGATTCTTATAATAAGAATATATATCTTATCGTGTATATCTTCACAAGTTGGTTTCTTTAGAAGTGGTTCCTATAACAAAAATAATTTTAATATTACATAATAAATAGTCTCATGTTTTGATACTAGTTAATGAAATTACTATAATTTGGGTTTTCTTTATCCAATATATATCCCAATATAATTATTTATGCTAATGAAATTATCCAACTTAATGTCTTTTATTAGGTGAGTACCACTTTTTATAACCATTAGACAAGGAAATTCATTAAATGGGATCCCCCTGAAATTTAAATCCATTTCTAATTTCATCATATCCATTAGTAGGTTAGGATCTATATATCAATAATCATTGGAAAACTTTAAATTTTTTACCATTTCATAGGATATTTGGTAGGGATTCGAATGATATCATATACAACATATTGATACTTAATGTAAATACTATGACATTTCAAGAATATTATTCTATATTATGAATTTTCTTATAGTGAATTTATGTTTCTGTTATCATGGGAAAATACCATTATAGTTATTGAATGATTTAAATGACTTTATGTGGGTTCACAGTTTTAAAATTGTCAGGGGAAACTCTGTGGTACACCTTAATAAATCATGTGGTTTTTTTTACAAAAAGATTGTGGGTGGTATAGAGTTGAAGCATAGTTAGAACATTTAGTGTGATATTACCAAGAAACCATGTGAATCATGATAATGGGTAATGAATAGTTGTCAAAAAAATTAATCCAATGAGGCTAAAACTATTTAGTTCATTGGATAGGTCGATAGACTCACATGGATGGCACATGATTTGATAAACCGTGCAACTAAACTGTGTGAATGTGAAATCAATCATCCAAATTCGTCCTTAATTTCATAAAAACTCCATATTTTTATTTAATATTCCTCATACACCTAGGTTTGTAAATCCTATATATTTTGGAGGCTCTACTCAATGATTTAGATCCATTTCATGTCTCATTAAAATGGATTTAGTGGTGTTGGGTCATGGAAAATTGATTTGTGATATCTACCATCATCCAATATTTGTTTTTATTTTAGACCTACATTTATTTCCATTAAATAACTCATAGAACCAACATGTAACGGTTAGATATATGGTCTGTGATATGGTCAAAAAAATTCATGGATCATAAAAAGATTAGTGAATGACCAAGCGCATCATCGACCATACATTCATTAATCCCAACTCTAGCAACATTGGTAGATATTATGAGATATATTAGTGTGAAGGTAGAACATTTTTATCAGAATATTCATAGATATAAATTTAAAACATATTTCTATAAGAATTTATATTAGTTATAGGATCTCTTGGCATGTTGGATATATATAGACCAAACCATAATCACCATATATTCTTTTATAATTAAACTAGAATTCACGTTATTACATGGACGAATATCATTATGGATTAGAGTATTTGAGATTTAAGGAATTAATATTACATAAAGAACATATATATATATAAGAATAGGACATATCTAATCAGTATCCATTTTTCATAAAATATAAATCATTACAATTGAATCACATTATATTTTAAAAAAAAATTTATGACTTCAAACATGAATAATTCTTTCACCATACATATCATTAAAACCAAAATTTTTTAATGAAACATGATATGTGAACCAAATTAGTAATGTACATATTAATAATAATAATAATAATAATAATAATAATAATAAACCATTAGTCCACAAATACATAGAAACATATTAATTTTTTCAAAATAAACATTGGTCTCAAAATGAATATTTTATTACATAATAAATCACCTCCCCTATGAAAATGTTTTCATAAAGAAATTTTTATGATATCTTAAATTTAAAATAAAAATACTAAATATTTATTTGTAGTCATGAAAACTCAACATAAAATATACAAAGATATAATTTTCACCATTAAAAAGTATCATATACTTTCCTTTAGACAAATGATAAATAAAATATGTTGAGAAATCATAAAATATCTATTTTGACTCTTATGAAGCATGGATAAAACATGCAGGTAAATAGGAAAAAAAATTCCATATAATACTAATAATTAATATTATTAATTTAATAACCATATGATCATTATCCAATCCAAAATAACCTAACATCCATCATGGACCCACCCATCTTAGGTTTATCATAGAACCATCCCTCATTGGTTAATAATATAAACATCCATGATTTATTACTAATAGAATGTCACATCATCATAAAAATTATGATGAACCATAAAATAATTACAACTCATAAAATCTTGAAATTTCTAATATGACATGTAGAAAAATATTATTTTAATCTATAAGATAACATTTCTCTATATTCAAATATACAATACATTTTAAAACTCAACTTTGATAATAAATAGAAAATATGGAGTTGGTTTTCTTTGAAAAAAATGAATTCTATTAAACTTAAACAATAATAATTTAACAACTACAATGGTTGGAAAATTTAATATCATAGAGTTACTTTAAAAGAACATTATTTATATCTTATTGTAAATAATATTAAATCATTCAGTAAAAAGATTCAACATGACAACCTTTCAAAGAAATTAAAAAGTGACATTAAATAATCTTTATAATTATTTTATTTACATATTAATATTTCCATAAAAAAAATTTAAATTATAGAAATGGAATATTAATAGAGGTTTAAGGGTTATATTAAATGAGAACTTTTATAAGACAATCTCATACCTCATGACTGAATTATCACAAGCATTGTTTATATACCAAAATAATAAACTTATCATAATTATTTAAATTATTTAAAATGATTATAATTTTTTACTTTTATTAATTTCACTTAATACAATTTTATAACAATTACTTAATTATTTAATTTCACATTAGTTTTTTTATTATATTCTATTAACAAGTAGAAAATCAATTTGGTAGGTAAACTTTAGAAAAAATGAATATTATTACATAAAATCCAGAATAATAGTCATGAAATAATTATCATTAATATAAATTAATTATACTTATAAATCAAACCACCAAATATAGTTATGAAAAATGAGAAATGTTGTAATCATGGAGACAAAAGGTCATACTTACACCCGAGTAATGTTTCCATTTATCAATGACCATTATTGGAAAGATGGAAATTATTATTTGTATCCTTCAAGAATGATTCCCTAATAATAAATATAATATTAAATCTTTAAACATTATAATATATATTATCTATTGCATGTATTGTGGAAAAAAGAATAACATCACTTTGTAAAGGTGGTAGTCCACACATACGTATAAATAACATTATCATTTTTTAGTAAATGGAGAGATAATGAGGTAAATGTTATGATATATTTTAAGAATGATAAATATTATTGGAATATCAAAAAAAAATTATTCCAATAGTAAAATTTGATTGTGGGAGATGTTGATTGAGAACCAATTACAATGATTTGCAAGGTGGTATTGCAATGTAAACCTGAACGATGGTTTCGTTACCCATTTCAAGGAAGAAGAAATAAATATAGGTTGTTAATTTAAAATATAAACATATCAATATATGGAAAATATTAATTTAATTATATTATCTTGTGTTAAGAGTTTTTTAATGTAGTGTAAGGATAAATAAAACCAAATTATGTTGTTAAAATAATACCTCTTATTTCTAAAAATATCAATTTTCATAAAACCTTAAGTCCTCTAAGATTGATATTATTACAAAAATAAGGCAAATATATTATGGGTACGAATGTTAGGAATCTTTTTTGGTATTTATTAGTATAAAATTGAGTTTTACATGTAAGTAATTGATATCATATTTTTCCCTTTTATAAAAGAGCGGAGGGCCAATCTGTAAATTTCATATTTTATAATTTAATAATTAATTATATAGATATCCTAAATGAAATAAGTTGAAAATATTTAAGATAATATGACGATGATTAAAAATAGTCTCATAAAATATATTCTATATAATTTTAGATTGCCTTTTAACTCTTATCTTTAACTTTTTTCACCCTATTAACTATGTTCACAATTATAGTTACAACGTGGTTTTGTACTCTATAAGGGGAAAAATATTAACTATAATTGAAAAAAATTACATTAAATAGAAAATGGTTAATACTTGTAATCATATCATAATAATGAGCCCGAATCTATAATTTATATGAATTTTAAAACATTAAATAATATATTATTTCAAAAAAATATCAATAATTTCCATTTTAGACCAATTCATTTACATTGAAGATTATAACATGAAGAAAAAAAATTAAATTAGAAAAAAATATTTTTAGTACATACTTATTGTGTTATATTTTTATAGATAATTCATGGGTAACATTAATTAATTCAAAGTATACTACTTTTAATATTTTTAATAACAATTAATTTATTTTCAAAATAATTTAATAATTACCCCATTAGTGTTTTGTAATAATTTAAGGTAAATTTTTATTAACTAAAACTAAAAAATAAATTAACATGATCAAAAAAATTTAATTGATAAAATAACTCATATAAATGAACATATCCTCTTGTTATACCAATGTATAAAATCTTAATTTTATTAAAAACAAGAGTGTGATATCTTTGACATTTCATTAAATAAAATATTATAAATTTGATAATCACATAAAATTGGATAAAAGGCCATATATTCAAAAATTGATTGATTATAGGAAATATTTACTAATATAGTATTTTTTTTCAAGTGTGAGGTTCATTTTATAGTCATATTTGTATTATTTTTTACATTAATTACTTGATTTAACCTTTTCCACGATAATTAAGTTACTATGTTTCTGTTTATATTGAGAAAAACATAAAATCGAAATACTTATTAAATTTGTATCCATTAATTCAAAAAATTGAATCAATTATCCAAAATTCTAAACATAAAAGTAGAAGTATTGAATTTAAAAGTAAACAAAAAAACAAGGAAAAAATATTTTCCAAAATATTTCTTTTTATGTATAAAATATATTTATATTTAATTCGTATATAAAACTAATTCAAAATACATAATTACGTTAATTTGAATAAGAAGTAACTAATTAAATTTTAAAACTAATAAAAAATAAATTTTTACATTATAACAAGTTTTAAATAAAATACAATTTTCAATAAAAATAGTATTTTTCACAATTTGATGAAAATCAAAACATTCATAAAATTATAAAATATTCATTTTATAATAATTTTTACACAATCACTTAAAAACTAGGTTCATTTTTTGATATTAAGTTTATATAATTTTGAAAAAAAAATTTAATTAAAATTTTATAATACATTATAATCATATTTGATTAGAAAGAAACCTTTTTTCATTTTGATCAAAAAATTGTATAATATTTTTATAATGAATATTAATATAACAATTGTTATATTAAATATTCAAAAATATTTTATATAAACATTAAATGGGATGTTACATTGTTCTCCCTTTTGGAAATTGTGTCTTTGTAATTTTATTCACTTATTAAATAAGTGGGGATATATTTCCCACATAGAATTTTGAGACTCCCATGATTCTTTAATAACCATATAGGTATTTCACAAAACTTTACCCTAGTGTATTACCTTGTTATGCAATACGATATCTCTATAGCAAAGAATCTAAATAGGCTATCACTCAAAAGAATAAATTTCTTCCAATTGAACTACCTTAGGTCTAAACACAATCGATGATTCTTGAAGATACTTTCATAACATAGAAAAATTATAAACATTATGTACCTAACATAAAATCATAGTTATGGTTACTTGGTATGAAACTCATCCTATATTATTTAGGATTTCAAAAGTTTCAATATACATTGTACATAGAATCTTCTTATGAAAAAAATATCACTCCCCCATAGAGACACAATAAGAAATAAATTATTACTTATCTTGAATGAAAGATCATTCCTTTGGTTATCCACATAAATTCTATTCCATCTGTCAGATATCATTATATGTTTTTAAATTAACGTTACCATAGAAACCATTTCCTCTATCAATTCAGGTATAACAATTTTTATTTTACCTACTTCGTCTTCCAAATAATGAGTTCAGTACTTGTTTCCATATAATTCCTCAAAGGTTCCATTTGTATATTAGAAGGAAAATTATTATATAAGAAAAATACACTAAAGAATTTTTTTATAGTAAATTCCATAGTAATACATTGAATAAGGACGAATAACATCTTCAAAGGTATGCATTGTTTAATTATAATATCAATTAGACTAAATATGGAAGGATGTAATGAAAATTAATTTAGTTCTTAATAACATATGAATTCATTTTAAAAAAAACTATACTGACCCAGGAGGCCCAAATTGAAATGTTGACTTAATCTCTTAGTCATCATCTCTCGAGGGATTTACAGTTTCCTTCTCATTCTTATAATTTTTGGTTATTTATTTGGATTCCCTACATCTTTGGCATTATAGTCTCCTTTATTTACTCTTTCATTTTTTTTCTTATTTTGGAACAATGATTCCCCTTGCCTCAACAAATCTGTGTTTAGTTGTCACACTTTATTCCTATCCTCCAATTTTTTAGAATATCTCTCAATTTGAGGAATATCTCATCATCAATGTTTTGTTTATATTAAATAGATTCAATTTTCAATCCCATGAAGACCATTCTATATATGGTTATTCTATATCTGACATCAGTGGTTCCCTTTAGATAATGTAATGAGGAACAACATGAGTGATGATACCTAGTTTCATCTCATCATCAACTGGTTTTGACTCCTAGTGATGTTTTTTTATTTTATGACAGTTTTATAGTTCTATGGTTTGTTGGTGTTACTCGGTTATTCTCCTTAGTTGGATTAATTTCTATTGGGGATCGAAGATGTTGATTTCTCTTTTATTGATGATTGATGCTCATTCCTAGAGGGTTTGATGATACTTTTTCATTTATTTTTATTTCCTATCATTTGTTTGATCGATGAAGAGTATCCATTACTATAGGTGGTTCAATACCAGATTCTGACTTGTTTCTATGGATTTTTTTGTTGATAAAATGATGATGGTGAATGTCGAGGAGGATCAGGAGGGTTTCAAAGGATATTTACATCCTTACCTTGTTCGTTTCCAGCTAGTGAGGCCATTTCTGTAACATCCCAGGTAAATAAGTAATATGACATTTTAATATTTATTAATATTTGTGAATAAAATATTAATATTACATTAAAGGGGATGTTATGTTTGATGGCTTACCCAACACGCAACAACGTGTTTCTTTGATATCTTATGTTACACACTAATAATATAATAATATTATTTTTAATGGTAGTAAATGCCTAGTCATTGTAATTGAATGAATGAATAGAAATAACTACAAAATTATTATATATGTTTGTTAAATATTCTAACAATTACCCAATAAATTATAGAGGCTTAAAATGCGAATGAATCCAATTTTTTTAGCATAAATATTCTTATATTATTTAAAAGGTCGATTAACCATATTTTGATGGAAAAACCTTTTTAAATAATCTTTTTTCCGATTTTATATTTTATATATGAAAAAATAAAATCTTCTTTAGAATCAAGAAATCAAAATTTACTTTGTGTAAATTTTTGTTATTTTTTCGATAAAATTCATTTTCTAATTAATAGTTAAAATGTTGTATTTTAATTCAAAACCTTATTTTAATATAATTTTTTTCTATGTATATATTATTATTTTTAATTGGTTTTAAATTGTAATTCGAATATATTGTTACCATTTAATCTAATTGTGGTCATTAGAATTAATTTGACTTTGAATGTGGACATAAAAAAGTATCAATCATTTGAAAGGTATTGTTTCTTAAAAACACGCTATTTGTTTCGCTAGCGGGAATTAACTATATAATTTATTAATAGAAAATTTATTTTCTAGATTTGGTAAAATTGACATAATTTTTTATTTTTTAATATACAATATATCATAAGGTAATTTTTTGGTATTTTTCTAATAATGTTCATTTTTTAATAAATAGTGAAAAATATATCAATTTAATTCAAAACATTCTTTTCATACAATTTATTTATATTGATATTGTCATTTTAATTTGTTTTAAAGTGTAATCAAATTATTGTTTTATCATTTAATAATTTTTTGGTCATTTGATGTAATTTCACTTTAAAATTGTATGTAAAAACAAATCAATCTTTTGGTAGATTTTACATCTTAAAAACTTATCTTTGGTTTTGACAACGGGAATTATTTTTAAATTAATCACAACATTTTTTGTGTTTTTAATTTGTTAAAATGGATTAAAGATTCTGAATAAGAAGTTCCAAATATGTAATTAACACTCATTTGTTTTCGGACATTATGAATAGTAACAATGACAATTATCTTTAATTATCATGATTAATTAGTAATCGAGAAGTTAAGGGTAATAAAATAATTTCATAATAATATAAAATGACCCAAGAATGTGTAAGAATTCTCTTTTTTGAGTCATTTCCGACCATAAAAATCTTTTTTCCAAACTTGAAGGCCCATGGAGTCACATGGGTGTGGTAGTGACATTTATGACATTATTTATTAAAAAAGAAGAGAAATATAACAATGATTTATGTATACTGAGTAAAACAATTTTAATTATGTCTAAAAAATGATATATTAGACTATAAATAGTAATTGGAATGTTATAACTATTTCCAAGGACATGGTGTCTTTTTTTTAAATTTGTAGACATTAAATAAATTTATTTATTTATGACACCATGATGATGCAGTGATTACATCATTAATGAAAGATTTAAATAAAATGAAATGATAAGGTTAAATATAAGACATAAACTTTTCTAAAACCTATTGTATGGGTGTTTAAAGAACTCTTATCACCATATCCTCAAAATATATCATTGTGGGACCTCAAAAATTTGGATATAATTTTTTAATAATGTAATGTTTCGAAACGTTCCAAAAGTCACCCTCCTCCCTCTTATAAATGGCTCCCACCTCTTCCCCCTTACCCAAACCCCTCAATCCCTTGTCTCATCAAACATCTGCTCATATTATCTTTAAACATACCTCTCTCACTCTTAAGAGCCTCACATTCTGTAGAAGTCTTCCCAAGGACGCCTTCGGCTCAAATCAAAAAGAGTTACTCGATTTAGAGGTAATGTCTTTTCTTGAGTTTCTTTCTTTTATTTTCCTTCTTCACTCACCACTATCTTCTTATTATTTTATCACATAATACCACTAGTATCCTAAATACCCAAGTATGTTTTTATGATATGTATTATACCTACGATTACACACACCTCCGTCTAATGGTTAATGAACATAGAGTTTCTGTGAGTGGCGAATTACTAACTCACGAAAAGATGATTGTTAAATCTTCTTTTAACACCTCTCATGGTGGCCATTAGGATGTAACTATATTTATATATGATATTTATTATATTTATTTATTCTATATTCTTCCTTTATTAATTTTTAAATCATACCTTTATGCTTTCATGTTCTGCAAATGCGATGATTTCATTTGAGGATGTGTGGACAACCGCCCCCTTAAGTGATGTGACTTGATCATTCCAAACATGAAATTTATAAATAATGTAATTAATGAACTTATTTAACATATATAACATATATATTATAATTTAACTATAACATATCGATGTCTCATTTAGTTTTAATGTTCATTAATATGACAAAAAATGAATGTAGCGTTCATGCGTACGTACGGTCTACCTTCTCCATGAATGGTACATTTCATTTCTTATATCCAAACATCATTGAATATTGTTAAATACAAATATAATGGATATATATTATATTTAAATCATGAAAACAATTACGATGATGATTTACTTATAACTACATGTACAATTCTCTTCAAACAAGTTCATTTTTGACTCATGTACCGAACATCGACAAAACGTATGATATGAACTGACAGAATTAACTAAGTATTATAATATGATAATATGTGATATGAATTCAATAATAAACATTAAAGGAATTATTATTAAATTTTAAATTGAACATGGTTTATTATTCAGGAATATAATGAAATGAACAAGACAAGTCAGACTTGAGGTAAGAGATCCAACCTCTCTCTTTCTTTTCAAGTATTCTCCTTTATGTCATTTATTTTAATCTCCATGTTATTATGTTGGGGATGTTATTTTATATTCATACTACTATCATTTTCATGTTCATACGATGATATACCCCCTCTTTCTCTCATCAATTCATTTTAAGAATGTTTAAGTGGCATCGTTAGGCTGCCGAATTTTTGTAAGGGGATTTCTTATCTCACATTTAATTCTGTGATATTTCCATTGTTCGCCTCTTATTTATTGAATGTGGTGTATATTTTACTGATATTTGATATATATTATCAATATTCTATCTATATTCATGGTATTATGTGATTTATTTGGTTCTTATTATCTTTTGGTTATATGACTCGATTTATTACAATGAGGTAAGGGGTTTTTATCAAACTTTTTATTCCCATGAGAATCATGCTACATTTTCCAATATTTCTGTTTATGTGGTGTATGTAATTCCCATGATTTTATTATTTGTGTACTATAATTTTATTTTTTGGTATTTACATCCTTATTGTATGACCCTTCTTTCATGGGGTGTACGTTTCAAAAGTTACCAAAATCTGTAAGGGAAACATTCACCCTCCTCTTTTTAAAAGACTTATTTTTAATAAGTCTTTTAATTTACATCTTATTATGTTGGTATATGTTCTTATATATCTTTATTGATGTAAATTTTCTATTCATGTGATGGGAAAACCTTTTTATCTCTTATCAATTCATTTTCTAAATTTTAAAGTAACGTCGTTAGGCTGTCAAACTACAGTAAGGGAACTTCATAACGCAATTTAAATTATTTGTGTTAATCCTCTACTTCTTGATTATGTCATGCTATGAATATGTGTGTATGACATATGATTGTTTTACACAAAATATCCACTTATATTGAGGGTATTTATATTTTTCACACATAATTATGTAATTGATTTATCCTTAATCTAAGGATACAGTCCTTGTACGGGACATCATCTCAATCATCATTCATTGATGAATCTTTTTATTTATATAAGACTTTATTTTATATGGTGTATAAAAAAATTTTGAATTTTAATTTTATTCAAAATTAATCTTTTTACACCAAGCATTTTACTAAACGACAAAAGGAATGTTTTTTTCATACGTATGTGGCGACAACGAATTCTCCGACATCATGGCCATTATTTAAGTTTCAACTTCCTCTACAAGCCACAAAATTTTTAATTGAAAAATAAATACCATGTTTTACTTTTCCTTTATTTTGGTATTGATAATTTTTTTGATAATGTTTTTATAATATCAATGTGTTCTATTGATATCTTGAGATTGAAATGTGGAAATATTATTTTTTCTTTATGAATGTTCTATGTGATATGATTATGTTATGGTTCTTAGGAATTTTTTATGAATTTGGGTGGTTATGTGATAAACAAAGGGCAGGTGAGCCCGAGATAGCTCTGAAATTTATTGGGTAACGTGAAAGAGTTAAACGCTATGGTTTCGCCATAGAGATTCAGGGAACATACTGTGATGGGTATTCCAAATGTTACCATGAGGGTTACTCCTTACGTAAGAATGTTATGAATGCCTCAAGTTTCCTTTATGTCTTATGATTTATATTATTTCTTCATAGATCTTATGATTTTATGTGTTATGTTAAGTGTTTATGTTTTATGAGTAAAGTATGTTTTCATTCATTCTTATGTATACATGGACTAATGTTTTCATTCCATATTTTTATATCCCTTACTGAGGTTTTTATACCCATCCCATGTTTTAAAATGTTTTTATAGAAATTAAAGATGAAGAGGGTCAAGGATGGAATCAAGGAAAGACATGATATCTAAAACATGGAAGTAGATATGATTCGTTTTAATAGTTTTTATTTTATGAAAAAAATGAACTATGTTGATGTATCTGATTTGTAATTTTTTTAGATGTAATAGTTATATCCTAATTCTCTAAAACACTAAACCTGAAAAGATCCTCAATGTAAATTATTCATTTAATTCATCATTATGTAATGTTTTAAGTCCGGGTCCTTATAGTTGGTATCAGAGTTCTGTTTAGATAACTTTAGAGGTTAGGGTATTCTTTATGCTTAAGTGACATTACCATAATGGTTAGGATTTCAGAAAGAGTCCTAGTTTTTTTAGATAATGTGAATGAGTTTAATATAACAAGAATAATTATATCTTATTATTATATGATGATTTTACTGATATAGTCACATTGACCATTTTGTTTTTAGTAAATGGCTAGACCTAGAAGGCACCAAAGTAACCGTGGATGTGAAGTAAACTGTGACGGTTTTCTGAACGAGGAACTGAATGATATGTGAGCTACAATTAGAACTCATGTGGTTATTCTCAACCAACTATCTGGAGACATGATTGACCACCTTATCCTTTGTGATTTTTATAATACATCATATATGCGACAAAAAAAATCCCTATGAATGTTCAGGTAATAATCATATTGGTAAATGTGTTAAAAACATATGTGTCAAAGATGTGGAAAGAAACACCTAGAAAAATGTTTCAAAGTGACAAAAAGATGTTATATATGTGAAAATGAATGTCAGAAAGTAAGAACCTACCATGGAAAAAGGAAGCATCTGGTTGACTCTGTGAAAGGGAAAAAAGTTCTTTTTGAGGGATCAATTGAATGTTTTAAATGTGGTGGGAATGGTCATTATGAAAACACATGTTCTACGAAGAAGTTTTGGGAATGGGATCACCAAGATCATACAAATATTCGTTTACCAATACCTAATGCCATTCCAATTGAGGATAAAGAAACTAACAATGACCAATAAAAGGTATGTGTTATTTCTTTACATATGTATTCATATTATTGAATCATAGGATATGATTCAAGATTTTGTTTGTAGGAAATAAGTATTTCATAATAATTTTGAAAGGAATGGTTAATGGATCCTAAATAATGTTGAGTGAGTAAGAAGTCAGCATATAAAGGATTCAAGTGTTATGTTAGATTTTAAGACGATGAAATTATTAAAAGTATTTAGACTGTTTTTATGATGAGATTACATTAGAAGACTTTTTATAGTATCTGTAACCCAGATGTTTGATATATGACAATTTTATTCAGGAAATAATTATCTTTTATTTTGTGGATATAGTGATAAAGAACCATTTGGGTTTATATGATTCTTTAATTTGGGGAATTGATTGGTTAATACTTTTTGGGATGCAAAATGAATTTTATTAGATAACCATTGTGGTTAAAATATGTTATGGTTATTTTTTTATGAATTTATTTCTTTTCCAGAATATTATAAAATTATTTAGTTTTTTAAAAAGGACAACACATAGACCGTGTGACAATCTGTCACGTCGGATGAAGCTGTGGGAATCGAACCCACAACCAAATTGAGACTTGTATTTATCGCCTACCACGGGGATATGTGAAGTCCCTGGTTAGTTTGACTAATTATTTTTAGTTATATGATTTTATGAATCAATAATATGTTGATTTTGGGTTACATATGGAAATTATTAACCTATCAGGGAGGATATGTGATTAGGTGAATTAATTTTAAATATGAGACTTTAAGAGTAAATGATGTTATTTGGAGATAAATGTTTTGATTTATCTTGGAAGACTATGTGAATAAATCCTTTAGAGATTTGGGTTTCAATCATATTTTGGATTACATTGATGAATTTAATGGATAACTATTTATTTAATGGTCTTTCTAGAACCATTGGTTCTTTTTGTTGAATTTTGGAGATTAAGAGTAGTATTTCTTTTTATAAAAGATTATCCTTTTGGGGATTTTTTTGATCTTGTACTTGAAATTTTGGTTTTGGTTAAGGTATAAAGATATGGGAAATATATAGTTCATCTTTTTTGGATTAGGTTATTCTCAAAAGGTTGATTATAGCGCTATTAATGTGAAAAAGTCATCCTAAATACTCATCTTTTGGAGAAAATATAAGTTTGTGTAAGAAATATAGTAAGTGATGAAAGTCTACATGAATAGTAAGTATGTTTCCTTATGTTTTAGTTAAGCCCATAAATAAATTCCTCAATGAAAATTAACTTAAAAAAATGTTGTCTATTAATGTTTCCTACTGGAGAATGAAATGTTGTTTAACCCATCACAAGTTTGTGATTATCTAGTGATTAACATTCTCCTAAATCATGTTTTCTATCACTCTCCATCACACATTAATGGTTTGTTTCTTCTCTGTATCCATGTTTTCATGAAATCCTAGTATCTGTTGTCATGGGTGTCATTTTTACTTTTCTTTCCTTCTATTAATGTGATAGTGGTACTGACTCTTTTTCCAATGTGGTACTTTCAATTAAATTTTTGAGCCCAATATTAAAATTGCGAGGATACAATTCCCAAAAGGGGGAAGGATGTAACATCTCATGTAAATAAAGATTATTAAAATTTCATACATATTAATATTTGTGAATAAAATATTAATAATACTTTAAAGGGGATGCTATGCTTGATGGCGTACCCAATAAACAACATCGAGTTTCTTTGAAATCATAGGTTGCAAACTAATAATATAATAATATTATTTAAAATGGTAGTAAACGCTTAACCATTGTAATTGAAAAAATGAATAGAACTAACTAAAAAATGATTATATATTTTTGATAAATATTTTAACAATTAACCAATAAATGAATGAGTCTTCAAATTCGAATGAATTTAATTTGTTTTAGCATAAATATTCTAATATTCTTTAAAAGGTCGATTAACAGCCTTTTGATGGAAAACCCCTTTCAAATGTAAATTTTTTCACTTTTATATGTTATATTTGAAAACATAAAATCCTTCTTTATAATCATGACATCTAAATTTACTTTGTGTATTCTTTTTTGTTTTTTCGATAAAGTTCATTTGTAATGAATAGTGAAAAATGTTGTATTTTAATTCAAAACCTCCTATTAATATAATTTATTTGTATGGTTATATTATCTTTTTATTTTGTTTTAATGTTTAATTAGAATTTATTTTTACCATTTAATCCAATTATGGTAATTATAATTAATTTCACTTAGAAAATGGACATAAACAAGTATCAATCTTTTGATAGATATTGTTTCTTAAAAATACGATATTTGTTTTGACAGTGGTAATTAACTATATAATTTATTAATTAAACTTATAGGTTTTTAATTTTGTAAAATGGACATCATTTTTGTATTTGGAATATCAAATATATCTTAGGGTGAATTTTTTTTATTTTTCTAATAATTTTCATTTTTTAATGAATGATGAAAAATATAGCATTTTATTTCAAAACTACATTTTCCTCCAATTTATTTATGTAGATAGATTTTTATTTTAATTTGTATTAAGGTGTAAATAAATTATGTTTTTATAATTCAATAAAAATTTGGTCATTGTATGTAATTTCACTTTTAAAATTGATGTAGAAACAAATCAATCTTTTTATAGATTTTACATATTAAAAATCCATCTTTGGTTTTAACAATGGGAAATTTTTTTAAATTAATTACTGTAATATATGTGTTTAGAATTTGGTTAAATAGATTCTATATTTTTAATAATAAGTTCAAAATTATGTAATTAATACCCTTTGTTTAACATTATGAATAGTAAGGACGGCAATTATCTTTAATTATCATGATTAATTAGTAAACAGGTAATTAAGGGTAATAAAATAAAATAATAATAATATAAAATAACCCCAAAATTTATCCAAATCATCTCTTTTGAGTCATGGCCATCCATGATAATCTTTTTACCAATCGTGAGGGCCCATAGAGTCACATGGGTGTGATAGTGACATTTATGACATTATTTTTTAAAAAAGAAGAGAAATATAACTAAGGTTTGTATATCCTAAGAAAAACAATTTTAGTTTTGTTTATATAAATTATCTATTAGAATATAAATATTCATTGCAAACCTAAAAATATTTCCTACATCATGGTATTTTTTTATAATTTTTAGACATTAAATAAATAAATTTATTTTTGACACCATGATGATGGAGTGATTACCTCATTAATGAACGATTTAAATAAAATGAAAAGATAAGGTAAAATTGAAGACTAAAACTTGTCAAAAACCTATTTTATGGGTGAACTTAGAACCCTTAACACCTTATGCTCAAAATATATTATTTTGGGACCTTTAATAATCTAATACAATTTTATAATGAAGTAACATTTCAAGACATTCCAAAAGTGACCCTCCCCTCTCTTATAATAGGTCTCCACCTCTACCCCCATAACCACACCTATAAAGCCTTTTTCTCATCCAAAATCTACCCATATTATCTCTCTACATCCCTATCTCATTCATAGAAGCCTCACATTGGTCATAAAGCTTTCCAAGGAATCCTTTGGCTCAAATCAAAAAGAGTTACCCGATTTAGAGGTAATGTCCTCTATCGAGCTTCTTTCTTTTCATTTCCTTCATAACTCACCAATATCTTTTTTTTATTTGAACCCATAATAACTCCAGTATCCTAAATATACTAGGATATTTTTATGATAAATATTATACCTACACTTACACATACCTCCGTCTAATGGTTAAAGAACATATTGTTTCTGTGGGTGGTGAATTACTGCCACACGAAACGATGATTGTTCAATAATATTTTAACACCTCTCATGGTGGCCATTATGATGGAAAAATATTTATATATGATATATATTATATTTATTTCCTCTATATGCTTCTGTATATTATATTTAAAACATACCTTTATGGTTATCATGTTGTGAAAATGCGATAATTTCATATGAGGAAGTGTGGACAACCACCCCCTCAAGTGATGTGACTCGTTAATTCCAGACATGGAATTTATAAATAATGTAATTAATGAACTTATGTTACCTATATAACATATATATTATACTGGAATTATAATATATATATATCTCTCATTTAGTTTTAAATTCTATTAATTTGACAAAAAATGAAAGTAGTGTTCATGCGTACGTATGGCCTACCATCTTCATGAATGGTACATTTCATTTCTTATCTCCATACATTATGGAAAATTATTAAATATACATATAATGGATACATATGATATTTATATCATTAAAACCATTCCGAAGATGATTTACTTTTAACTACATGGACAATTCTCTTCAAACAAGTTCATTTTTGACTCATGTACCGAACATTGACAAAATGTATGATATGAACTCACATAATTAAGTAATTATTATATCATGATAATCTGTGATATTAATTGAATAATAAACATTAATGTAATTCCTTAAGAAATTATAAATTTACCAATGTTTATTATTCAAAAATATAAAGAATCAAACAAGAGAAGACGGACTTGAGGTAAGGGATCCGACCTCTCTCTTTCTTTTCATTTATTCTCCTTTATGTCATTTATTTTAAGATCCATGTTCTTATGTTAAGGATGTTATTTTATAATAATTATAATATCCTTTTCATGTTCATATGATGATAGAACCCACCTTTCTCTCAACAATTCATTTTAATAATGTTTAAGTGGCATAGTTAGACTGTCCAATTTTTTTATGGGGATTTCTTATCTCGCTTTTAATTCCATGAGATTTCCATTATTCGCCACTTATTTTTTTCATGTGGTGTATTGTGTACTTAAATATGATATATATTATCATGAATCTATATATATTAATGTAATTATGCGATTTATTTGGTTCTTATTATCTTTTGGTCATATGACTCGATTTATTACAATGAGGTAAGGGGTTTTTATCTCACTTTTTATTCTCGTGATACTCATGCTACATTTTCCACTATTTCTTTTTGTGTGGTGTATGTTCTGACCATGATTGTATTATTTGGTTAATATAATTTAATTTATGGGTACTTACATCTTCATTGTATGACCCTTCTTTCATGGGGTGTACGTTTCGAAAGTTACCCAAATCGATAAGGGTACCATTCACCCTCCTCTTTTAAAAAGACTGATTTTTGTTAGGTATTTTTATTTACATCTTATTATATTGGGATATGTTATTATATATCATTATTGCTGAACATTTTATTTCAAAGTTATGATATACCCTTTTTAACTCTGATCAACTCATTTTCTATATTTTAATGTGACGTCGTTAGGCTGTTGAATTTCCGTAAGGTAACTCCTTAACCCAATTTCAATTCATTGGGTTAAACCTCTTCTTTTTGATTATTTCATGTTGTGAATAGTTATAGATAACTTTGGATTGTTTTACACTTAATATATACTTATATTTAGGGTATTTATATTTGTCACACATAATTATGTAATTGATTTATCCTAAATCTAAGGATACCGTCTTTGTACGGGACTTCGTCTCAATCTCCATTCATTGAATAATCTTTTGATTTCTACATGACATTATATTATACAATGTATAAAACCCTTTTGACATTAAATTTCATTCAAAAGGCATCTTTTTACACGATGCATTTTACTAAATGAAAAAAGGTATGTTTTTGTCGTATGTATGTGGCGACAATGACTTCTTCGCCGCTGTGACAATTATTTGAGTTTCATCTTCCTCTACAAGCCATAAATTTTTGAAATGAAAAATAAATACCATTTTTTACTTTTCTTTTATTTTGGTATTGAAAATGGTTCTGATAATTTTTTTATTTTATCAATGTGTTGTATTGATATATTTTGATTGAAATGTGGAAATGTTATGTTTTATTTCATACATGTTTTGTGTGATATGATTATGTTATGGTTCTTGGGAATTGTTAATGAAGTTGGTTGGTTCTGTGATAATATAAGGTCAGTTGATCCCGAGATAGCTCTCCAATTCATTGGGTAACGTGAAGGAGTTAAACACTAAGGTTTCTGTGAAGGTATTTAGGGAATATACTTTGATTGGTATTCCAAATGTAACCATGATGGTTACTACCTACATAATAATGTTACGAATTCCTCAATTTACCTTTATGTCTTATGATTTCTATGAGTTATTCATAAATATTATGATTTCTTTAGGTATGTTTTTTGATTATGTTTTATGAGTAAATTATTTTTTCATTGATTATTATGTATACATGGACTAATGTTTTCTTTCCGTATTTTTATATCCCTTAATGAGCTTTTCATGCTCATCCCAAGTTTTTGAAATGTTTTCCACAGCACATAAGGATGAATAGTGTCAAGGATGGGAACATGTAAAGACATGATATCTAAAACATTGAACTAGACATGTTTCTTTTTAAAAGTTTTTATTTAATGAAAAAAAAACACAATAGACGTGTCTGCTTTGTAATTTTTTGAGATGTAATAGTTATGTCCTAATTCTCTAAAACTCTAAACCCAAGAAATACTCAATGTGAATTATTCATTTAATTCATTATTATGTAATTTTTTAAGGTCGGGTCCTTATAAATTCCCCTTTGATCTCTAATCTGTCTTTATGTTCTTTTTATCCTCTGATAGTTGGTTTGGTAAAAAAATCCAAATAAGTTTTTTGATGTATATCTCGAGCATATGTTAGTGTTCTAGGTGGAATGTATTTCATTTGATCTCGTTTCTCCTATTTGGATACCACTACAGTGAATTTTTATTTTCATTGGTGATGGTATTGGGAGGATGATCAGTTTCTATTGGAGGTTTGTTCGTGGTAGCAATATTCTTGTTGGTTCTAAGCACTGGGTTCCATAATTGATTTTATGCATGTGATGTAATTATTTATTATGAGATTTTAAATATTATTTTTTGAATATCGAATTTTTGTTGTATATAATTTGGCAGTTCTGTTTGACCAGCTATTTATGTGGTTCCCTCATCACATTTTAAAATTGTCTTGAAAATATTAAAAAAATCATATTGGGGTGATGTGGACTAGGTATCAAGGTCAGATACACTAGTGAGAGGGATTACATGTTACATAACTATGTCCTTGAGATATAATTAAGAATAATGATCCAAATACATTGTATCTAAAATGGGTTGGAAATATAAAAATTTATTTAATTGATCACTAATTACAAAAAACACATCATTTCCATGATATGTATTTTCTAATCCCACCAAAAATCAATGGATATATTTTACCATTTCCATTTTTATAGTGGTAATGGATTAAGAATATACTTTTGTAATATTCATTCTTCTTTAACCTGTTGAAAATTCAAACATTCCATGGTAATGTTAGAAATATATATTTTCATTCCATCAAACCATTAAAACTCATGAATGATTGTGTACATCAAACTGTTATATGAATGATTGAAAAATATTCAACTATAAGAATCACTTAATAATTCTCTATTAAATTAGGTAATACAAGTGAAACATGGTATCATTGCAAATCCTAAAAGGCATTCTATATCAATATTGAATTATAGAACCATCCCCATCATATCGAATTATATCTTTTCCTCTAAAGAAGATCCTCCTTATAAGATTTCTTAGTTCATTTAAATAGATAAAAATATATTAAAACCTAATACAAAATACACTAATATTATGCATCTAAATGATTTAGGGAAAAATTAAACAAATCATTAACCTAAGGGTCATGATTTAAACATAGCACGGTGAATGAAGAACAATTGTTTCGTTTAAAACCACTACAAACATTGATTTATTTTCAAGGACTGTATGGGATTATACGTTAATAATCAATGATTAGTTCGATCAATATTTTATTACATCATGCTTTATTATTCTATATGAATACTTTCATCAACATTTTGCAATCAATATATATTTCACAAATTACTCTATATAAATGATTCCTCTAATTTATTATAGAAGAAATACATATCAACAAAAAAAATATCATGTATATGATAATTATATCCTGAATTTTCATTTTTTGTGATACATAAGAAATTACCTGACTATTCTTTATCTAGAAACAACCAAGAACCTTCCAGTAAGTATCATTATAGATGCAAAAAACACCATTCAAAGAGAAATATTCCAAAACAACATAATTTAGGCATATTTTTTTATATAAAAACACATTCATCACATTCCTTCATCTAGATTAATTCATCTACATTTGGAGTTAACATAGTTAGTGGGCTCTCAAATATAGAATTGTTTTTGTCACACTTCCTTAAATAACCCAAAAATTTAATAAATCCATGAATTTATATATCATTTTTAGACTTTCCCATGTCTTAATATCTTTATCTCCAATAGGTTCAACAATTATTCTATCTTTAGAAACAATATGACATAAGAAATATATCTATTGAAAACAATATTCTCACATAAGAAATTTCTAATATAGTTTGTTTTCCATTCAGGTTTGAAAAATATTATTTGAATTCATTAATGATCTATACATATTTTATAATATAACAATATATCATTAATAAACCCAACAAAAAACTGTTCTAAGAACTCCTTGAAAAATATATTAATTTGATCCATAAATGAAAATACAGCATTCGACATCCCAAATAGAATAACTACAAAATCTCAATACCCATATCTAATCTGAAAAACATTCTTTGTAATGGTTTTCTCCATCACCTCTGACTTATAGTACCCTGAACAGTGAACAATCTTCAAAAAGTACATCCCATGTAGTTGATAATAAAAAAATAAATTATAAGATGCAAAGGGTACTTATACATATAAATGATGTAATTCATTTCTCTATAATTAACGAAAACTATCTTTGAAAAATATTTATTTCTAAAAAACATGAAATGGGTTTCCAATGGTGATGTTCATGGATAAATGATATAATTATCTTGGAATTCCTATAATTTTGTTATCAATTCTAAAATTTCTACTTGATTTATTTCAAATTTGGTTTTTGAATTAGGCATAACATCATTTACTATGTTAATATCAAACAAAACATATCAATTTATAATAACACCTGATAAATAATTCGGTAAAAAATCAATATATTCATATACTAGTGGGAATCACTGTTCTGAATATTTTCTATCTTTTCACAAACATGTGTTAAGTACGTTTCATTACAATTTCTAATCAATTTCTCATCTTCTTGATGTATTATCAGTGATATGAAATCATTTAATAAAAAAAATTGTATATGAATCCATTTTATCATTATATACTAATATCCAATAAATTCCAAAAACAATATCAAACAATACCATGGGAATTTCAAAAATATTTTCTGGAAATCGAATTTCACAAAAAAAAATATGAACATTCCTCTAAATCTTGGTTGGTTAAATATTTAATCCCAAATTTTCAACAAATTTATATCCCACAAGAAATTCCTATGATTATAGAACAATTTAGAATAATGGGAGTGGGTGTTGAATAAGTAGTTATCTATTTAAGAAATCTTCAACATTATGAAACATTACACCCTAACTAGTTAAAGTAATTTCCATATTACCTTTTAACACACTCACTTCCATGGAAATGTAAGAATGTAATAAAATCACTAAATATTAACAAGGTTTGGACTCATTATGAGAAAATATATCCTTACCACGGCCACTCCCATGGGTTTTTATAAATTCACTATTTTCTTGATGTTGATAATTATTTTGGGTCAACTCCTTTTAAACACCTTTTATCTCCACATATGAATGATAATACTAACTCCCAAAAATTAAAAATTTTGGCTTAATTTTCTTTAAATAATTGAAAAACTATATAAAATTGTTCAAAACATTCCATTAGTGGTTCATTAGGATATAATCTTTTGATAATAACTTTTTTGAATTCCCTTAACTGGTAATATTCATCCAGTGTTCCAGTGTCTGGTGGCTCTTATCAGATGATCCATCACTAAATATTGAATATTAAAAACCCATTATACATCATGATTAATAACATTAGTACTTAAAAAAATCAGCATGGAAACACTCTTTATTTCTTATATATATTTCCCTCTATCTAATTTTTAGTCTTAAAATCATCCTAATATTCTAATTTAAAATTTTATTCTATCTAGAGTTTTTCTTCAATACAAAAACAGAAATCATTTGAAAATACAACTCTGACGCCAAACATCCAGCATCACAACATTTTTGTAATGAAAAATAATATGAAAATCAAGAATTCCATATTCTATTTATAGTCTCACATGGAATAATGAATTTTGAAATACAATTTAATTTTCTTACATAATAAAATTCGTATATCTAGATTTCAAAATCATTTTCATTACACTAGGATGTTACTAAACACTTACAAAAACAAATTTAATCTTATTGAGTTATATAACATTTAAAACATTCATACAAATTTACTAATATCCATGTTTAATTAATTTCTAATAAAATTCACATATAAGTTTGATAAGAAAAATTATTGAATAACAACACGACAACATCATAATTTATACTTTATAATCAATAGTAATGTTTCCTTAAAAAAATCCATTTAATGAATGGATTCTTCGATGAAAACATTCAACGAAATAATCCCCCCCATTGAAAGGATTATCCTATGACAACCCCTTTGTTTTATCTATCTATTAACTATACCAATCTTCCTAATACAAACAAATATTTCTATATCTTTATCTCAAAAAATCTTATCAGATGTAGTTTCTTGTAAAAAGTTATTATAATGGAATTCCGTACAAATACATTTTATTTTATTCTTCATTACAAGAAAAATTTATATTTTAAATTGTTTATCTAAATTTAAAAACATCAGAATATTGAAAATTAACATGTAACATAACTTTTCTTTCAAAATCAGAAAAAAACTGAATGCCTGATAGATTCTTATTACTCTAATTGTTTCAATTGACATAGATGTAATGAGGATGAACTAAATCTACATTTGTATGTTCCTGCGGTGTTAATGGAGACGGTTGAATAAATTTTTGAAACTTATGGAGACATAGTTTATATGAAACATTCTACCCTATAGAAATATATTTATCTAATTAACTTATGTATGATGAAGAATTATCAAAATTCCTCAAATATATCTTATCTACTTATCTATGTATGATACTCTATATAAATACCCATGTAAGATCTCCATGGAAATATTTTCTCATATTTTATAATATTATATCATATTCCATTAAGTATTTATTCCACATTTTGAAAACCCAAAAGAGCTCATCTATAACATTACTTCCATTTTTTAAATAAAAACATTTTTTGATGATATTTACCTTTGAAAAAACTCAGAAATTATAAAAATATATTTTCTGAAAAAAGAATAAATCAATGATAAGCATCTGGTGAGGTTTTTATGATATAAATGTTTACATATCCTCACATTCAAAAAAATATTCTTTGATTTTTTCGATTTGGACCATTGAAATGCTAGAACATTTGAAAAAAACTATGAATCAACTATCTGTTCAAAACTATATGTCGTGAAAACAATACCTTTCTATTTTAAATTAATGATGGTATCATGGGATTTTCATGATATAACGAACTTTATATTTCCATATCATCATCACAAATTTGGTTATAAAGATAAAAACATTTCATCTTCCATACACACCGACATTCTTTTTCTCAAGAAACCTCATATACTATGGTTTTACAAAAAACATCCTATAAAAAAGGATACTTCTAAAAATGAAAAAACATTGATATAAAATCATCAAAAATGATCTTAAATCCAAAAAATATGATTGTTTACATCATTTTTTATAAACTTTTAACAATAATTATTATTCAACACTCCAATATCATCACTACTCATTTATATACCATCTAAATTTTGTTAACCATTACTAGAATATATCATTTCTCAAAATTCTATATCCTGACACCACTCTACTGGTTAAAGTAATTATTATGCTTAAAAATAATTCCATTATAAAAAAACAATTTGTGGACATGTTCATATAATTTCTTAACCACTTTTGTTAACTATAATTATTTATATCTCCCATTTTATGATAACCACAAATTCATATTCATTTAAATGGGAAAAGTACTTTTATCCCAATTCTAGGTATAAAAAAGTTATATTTATTAACATAAATTTCAGTGATAATCCATTGTAATGTGGGCTAAATTTTGTAACATTTTTTTGATATATTTTGTGAATGTTTAACATGATGTTTTGTTCTCAACTGATCGAATATCACCCCTGGAACAGACTCTATATAAACATCAAAACTTTTATATATTGTAGAAATATACTTCAGGTTCAAATCTCCATCATCAACATTATCCTTAGTGAAATGAATCATAATATCAATGTGACTCAATATTGAGTGTCGTGCATGCTTTTTAGAATCAAATCTTGCACTCTGATTAAAAAAAAGTGTCTTAATTAGTTTGAAAACATCAACCTTTAAATCACAAAGTTGAACATCTATCCATAACATTAGTGTACAAGATTGAGTGGCTAAAACATATTCTAATTCTACGACACGCTATGTAAATAAAATCTATTTCTATTAATTATGTCTCCAAAATCATTTATCGAGGCCAAACATTCCTCCTTAAGTTGATAATATAGTATTATATTATACATATGAATAAGAATCAGTAGAAGACAAATTAGTTTTATATCTAGAAGAAAAATTTTCAACATAAATAATGTTATGTCTTGTGGAATTTAGATAAAGTAATATTTGAAATAATTTTCAAAATTATTTAAAACTCACACTTTTCCTAGATTCATCATTACTAATCTTCATCCAAACATTAATAGGATTATAAATTTCATTGGATTCGTTCATTTCGAAACATTTATAACAATTACATTTCATATAGTACGTATGATAGGAAAATGTAATTTTATTTTAGTTGATTTTGTAAACACAAGAAGAATGTTAATTCTACTAAAAATAAAATTACAAGATTTTATTCCCTCCATCATAATCAATAAAATTATTTTTTAAAATCACCGTAAAATATTATGGCATCCACATAAAAAATTACAATTAGGGTTCTTGAACCGACTTCTTTAACATAAATGTCTGTATCAACATTACCTTTAGAAAAAAATTTACCTTTTCAACTAGTGATCATCTTTTCATTACCTTACTCACGTAACATGTTTAGATTTGTATAAATATTTATTTAAGATAAAAACCTTGATTCCATATTTATTATTTAGAAACTCACTAGGCTTCTCAATGTAATCTTATTTCCCCAATCTCCCTATTTAATAAAATTGACTTTTCATTTATATGATAAACTATGTCACAATGTTGTGATGCCATAGTTAAGAACATTTTTATAGTTTCCAATCATCCTATAAGAGAAGTGTTTTCTTGAAAATTTAATCCTTCAACCTATGAATAACCATTATAAAAAGGTCAATATTTTTTTCTAGAAATTTATCCATCTTCGTTTACCTTTTTTATAGATCCACTTTTCATTGATAATAGTATTTCTAATTGTGTATAGAAGAAGTCCCCAATTTTCATTTTACTCAATTTGATATAATTCTTCATTGATTTCTTGTACCATTAATTTTTTTTAATTTCATTTGAAATTGATTCGGATTCATCTGGTTATATAAGTGATGTATGACTTTATAATGTCAACACTTTTATTTTATGAACTAGAACATGTTGATTTCAAATATATTTTTATATCATGAGAAATTATAAAGGTTTCCAAGTTTCATATTTTTTCTTCCAACTTCACATTCCTCACCACACAATTCTTCTGAATCTTTATGAACCATACTCAGATCACTTTCATCACCAGTTTTTTTATTTTCTTTGGATGTGTTGATTTAACCCCCAAAATGATTTTAAGATACATTACTAAGGATTTTGGATTTTCAATAATGATAAAAACATAAATATCAACTAACTTGTTTTAAAATTTATTTAAAAATTTATAACTTATGAAATTAGGTTAAAATCACATGATAATTTCTTCCATATATTTTTCATAAGATTTTATGAGATCCGTATTTTTTAATATTTAGTAAATGGGGACTTCTATGAAACATGGAATATTTTGGTGATGGTTTTTTCTAACACAACATTTCATTAGAGATCATGAGTTCTTTATTCTATAAAATAAATATATTTTGTACATGTACAACCATTCTAATAGATTATCTCTAGTATAAATTTAATGTTTATACTATTCCACCAATCATTTTCCCATTTCCACTAATGACTTATTTTTTACTTTATTCTTCCCTATAAAATTCATGGGTTTATGAAGCATTATATTGATGTTCTGTTTTATTATTATTTTATTAAAGTGATAATAATTGCACGTAAAATTATTTCCATTGCTAGTTCTCATCATAATTATGTAAACCCTAACATCTCTATCAATATCTATTTTGAATGATATAGGCATTTCTACAAACCTCAATTTTGTGTTCCATAAACATGATATTCTTCATCCATGTGTAATAATCAATAATAAAGATAAATTAGAAATATCCTTTTGGTCATTGATGTCTCGTCGACCAAAAAATATCATTGTGAATAAGATCAAGTGGTTCAGTGGATGGAATCTGAATATTATTACTGATTTTCTAACCACATTCCAATTATATTTTTTTAAATCTTCATATTCTTTAATTTACAGTGTTGGAATGTTTTTATCATAAAAAAAAAGTAGAATTATTTTTCATAATTTTCAATTCCAATAGACTAATCATGTGATTGAACAATTTTATCTCATTTTCAAGACTCAAATAACTATAATTACAATTTTATTATATTTTTAAGAGATTTCCACCAGTTCTTTCACCCATGGTGACAACATTACCTTATTCCATAGTTTTTATTATACATAGATGCGTTCAAAAAATCACATTTTTTTCATCAACATAATGTTATATGTCACTCAATAAATTGTGCTCAATGCCATTGAGAAACAAAATTTCCTTGTATTTTCTCTTTTGAGATTCTATCTTAATAGTTCATATTCGTTGAATTTTTAATGAACTATCATGTCTAAAGGTCGATCCCTAATACATCATGATTTTCAATATCTTTCGATATTATCAAATCAACTATTATGTGTGAGGAATAACTAATATCAAGAATCCATGGTTTATTACTTTTAGTTTCTTTCATATTTTTCTCAACTATAAACTTACTTTCATCAATTTTATTTATCAAATTGTCCTTTTATTTTATTTAATAAATATTTTTCCTTGTAAGAGTTGTCATATATTTTTTCGAAAAGAGACATGATTGATCTTATCTTCCAAAAAATTCATGCAAAAAATCAAATTGACCTTTCATTAGAGATTACATAATATATTGAGAATTAACTATTCTATCATTCTTTGTCTTAGTAATGATACCAATTATTCATTATTCAGAACCAAAAAATGAGAAAAACCAGAAAAAACTATCATACATGGGTTTTCTGCAAAAGTATTATCTTTCTCTATAGAATGTTATTTGAACTTCTTAACTTATTTATAATCTTTCTTTATTCATCCCTGGGTTATATTTAGTAGGAATTAAATTTTTATATTTTTTGGATGTGTATATTTCCCACTTCCCATCACAAGATAATCTTTCCAAACATTTTTTCAAACACCTGAAATGTTATTAAAATTAGATGAAAAATTACATTTTTTGGATACAAATATAACTAAATTAATGGAATGAACTTTATCTACAGTTTTTCTTGATTTATCCTTTTACTATTTGTACTTATAGAAACTTTTATTCAAATTTATTAAGGTAGTTTCAAACTCATGCCAATTTGAGTGATTTTTACAAACGTCAGAATATTTAGAATAAATGTTTCTGTTGGTGTATTCTACCTTTTTACATGTTCGTAAATTCCCATTTTATAGTTTCGATTCTAATGAATGTACTTGCATTCACCCTCGAGTGAAAATTTAATTCCAATAACAAATACCTACTTTATTCTTCCTTATTTTTATTTAATTTAAGATAGTTCTATTTTTTTTAAAGCATGCTCTAATTTCTGATCTGACACGACACTATCATTCTGATTCTTCACCTCCTTCTTCTTATTTATTGATTAAAAAATATTCCCTTTTATAAAAATATTAATATAATTTTTATAACTTCTTTATCATTCTTATTTTGAAGAACAAATATCATATATGTTAGATTTTACTTTCTTACACAATAAAATTATTCTATTTCTAGTGAACTTTTCCTTACAAACAATGCACTTACTATTTTTCATATATGTTTTTTCAAGAATATTCTATCAAGGATTAACTACCGAATGAACTCCATATTAAAAAATATTCTTCTAGGTATAATTCAGAGATTATATCCTAATTCCACCATACAAAAAACATTTTAGAGAATTTTTCTTTCATTAATTCCTATTCCTCTTCGATAATTCATGTTTATAAGTGAGATGATTTCTTCGTCCAATGCATCACATTCATCAAATTCGCAATCAAAAAAGTAAAAATATTTTACATCTTTAATTTTCCAGTTTCTTGAAGCATTAAAATAGTTTTCATCTTTTATATAATTTTTGAATGATGTATGTTTTTTATTTAACAAGAAACAATAATGTTTTGCAATTGATTAGGTGATAAATCCTCAATATCATCCAATGAAGAGATTTTAAAATAAAACCTATAAAATATTCTTGTTATGATTTTCTTAAAATTAATAGAATATTGAAATGCATCCCCAAATCCTATAATTTTTCATAAAACATCATTAAATCCTGTGTTGTATTCATCAATAGTGACTTTATATCTCATTCTGATATCTTCAACCTATCTTTAATAGAATAGTAACATTTCCACCATCACTTTATTCCATTGATTAAGGATACATTCACGATTTTAGAAAATATAAAAATACATTTTCATAACCATAACCTTCTTATAGATATTATCTGATAGAGAAATAACAAAAAAATAATCCTTTGAATCAACTTCATGTATCTATTTTGGGAAACATTAATGGGGTAAATTTTCAGTAAGGCATAAAAACATAATTATTGTAGCATCATTAACAAGAAAACACATCAATAAAAATGTATGAATGTAAAAAATGTACAAAAGAATTAAATGATTCAAAATAATTGTAAGAACCATAATTTTCTCCTTTTCGACACCCATTAGTCCATAAAAAACTCAATTTATAGAAAGTGAATATAAATATTGTATCATCTCCAATTATACAACTTAAATATCTGGATAAGAATGATTAAAATTGATTCCTATCATTATTTTTTTTAAAAAAAATATTTGATCTACAATAAAAATTATGTAGCATTATTTAAAACATCTCCACAAAATTTATTAAAGAAAATCTATACTAGATATTACGTTTTTTAGATTTTTCTATCCATAAATCATCATCCAGTGTTCTAGCATGTGGTGGAATCTATATGATTCACCAAAAAAAATATTAAACTTTTATAAAAAAATATATTAAATAAAATTTAGAAACTCAATGCCTCCAAAAACACATATATAAATGCTATATATAATAAATTTTTATGTTTCTCTAGATTTAGTTCTCATAATAGGACTCCAAATAACACTCTGAACAAAAACATTCTTCTTTTTGTTATTTATCTTCAATAAGAAAACATTCATCCGTTGAATACTGAACTCTGTCAAAAATATTAAATTGTATTAAATTCTTTCAGAAAACAGTGTAACGCCTCGACACCAGTTACCCAGAGTCTGTACATTATTTTAATACATTGGGATGATTACAAGGAATCAAGTCCCGAAGTACCGATCGGTTTAGCAGTCTTGGAAAATATATTACATACATGAATGTTACATTATACTTTATAGCATACAAAAAAACATAATTAATCATTTACGAACTCCATTATTCCCATAGATTAACCCTGCATTTCAATCAAAATTCACTTCTTGGAATCCTGGGAAAAATAAAACACAGAAAGGGGTGAGATCAAATGCTTAGTAAGGGTAATAAATACAGCGGAAGAAAACATAAAAATTAAGCATGGTGAATAATTGAAACCAATGCCTTTACCAATAATAAGCATGAATACTTTTATGGATGGAATATGTGCTGAGTAAATAATGCCATAATAAAACCTAATAATGGATATTCTACTAGTCGAATGACCACATGAACGATCAATATTATATTCATAATGAGGGAATGTATAATTCCAGACATTCTAAAACATTTTGTCAAGGCCTCGGCCAAGACGTCTAAAAATGAATAAGGCCTCGGCCAAAACCATATATCAAATTGGGAAAGGGCCACAACCAATTCCATGTCTAGTTGTCTCATGAGACCTACCGATGCATTAAGGAGCTATAGCAGGCTCCACCCGTCACTTACTTTGTCCAATACATTCCTCATATGAAAAGGATGAAACATAACACAAACATTCGTATTAGAACTAGCATACGAAATTTCAATACATTAACCATAAATCATGAACGGTATAAAAATAGAACATCCACAGTCTAACATATCATTAATCCTTCAATACAATATAGAATATTGTATTATAATAAATCAACCTAAATCAAAAATAATATCCAGTAATCGATGCTGACATAGTTGAAAATGATGAGTAAAACATTTTGAGAGAAATATACTTTTTGTAAAATCATTTAAAAGTCCAACATTTATAAAGGAAGTAATTTAAAATATATTTTTGAATTAAAGTGTCCCATACCACTTTGAAACTTTTGAAAAGAATTATTATTTCAAAACATTCATGTCCATCTAAATAAATCCTTAAAATCATTTTGAAAACGTGGACATTAATTTAAAACATTTAGAAAGATAAATCTTTAAAAATATTTTAAATTATGATCTTGATAAAGAGTACCTTTCACAAATATTTAAAATATTTATTTTGAAATCAGTTTTATGAAAAATCGACATGGATGATAAAAATGTCCATGTAAATACTTACATATAAACAATCTCAGATACTAATGAGATTGAGGAATTAACCCTTACAAATTTGGTAACATACAAAACATACACCCCATGAGAAGTATCATACAATGAATATATAAATACACATAAAATAAATTTTTTTACACAAAGAATACAATTATGGGCAGTACATACACCACACAAAAGGTAATAGTGGCAATATGGCATGAATCTCACAGGAATAAGGAGTGAGATGAAAACCCCTTACCTTATACTTTTCCTTGATAGAGTGTAGTTTAACCTCCTATATAATAGTTAAATCATTTTTATTAAATTATACAAGAATAATATATATAAATATGATATCATATATGATATTTTAATATTTCTTTGTTAATAATATTTTAGTATTATCGTCGTTTCGGATGTTAATTGATTCGTTTTCCTTTATATGCTTTGTTACATAAGACGTTTTTGTTATGGATAGATTGTATCTTATTCATATATAGAATGATATCAAGTCCTTAAAAATTAATTTTAATCCTCAAATAAGAATAATTCTTGAATAGATATGATTGGGAAATTAATCTTATCGCATTCGTGGAGATGGTATTCCGTACGTACGCACGAACACTACTTCCATTTCATTTTTCATTTTGAAAGGTATAAAAACAAAATGATAGATAAGTATATTATTATTAAATTATAATATAATATCATATATATGTTACTTATTTTCATTAACACCATCCTTTATATGATCCTTGTATGGTATGAACGAGTCATATCACTTTGAGGGGGCGGTAGTCCACACATCCTCAAATGAAATTATCGTATATATATACAACATGAAACGAATAATGGTAAAATATAAAATGGAATTACATAAGATTATATATAAAATAAATATCATTAATATCATCTTTAATTACAGTTCCATCATAATGGCCACCATGAGAGGTGGTAGGAGATAATTGAACAATCATCGTTCCGTGAGGCGCTTGGATGCCATCCACAGAAACATTATTTTCTTCAACCATTAGATGGATGTGTGTGTAAGTGTAGTTCGAATAATTATCATTACAATAGCCTAGTATATTTTGGATACTATTTTTTTATAGAATAATAGAATAAGAAGATTTTAGGGGTTGGTGAAGTAAAATAAAATAAAAGAAGCTAAGAGAAATCGTTACCTTTAATTTGGGTAACTCCCATTGGATTGAACCAAAAAGGACTCGTGAAGTGCCTTCTGCTAGAAGTAAGGGTTTTAGGATGAGGATAGGGATGTTGAGAGAGTATTTGGGTAGTTTTTGAATGATCCAAAAGGCTTTGAAGGTGTGAATAATTTATTATAATTGGTGTCCTTTTATAAGGGAGAGGAGGGGCTCGTTAAGAAAAAACCTAATGCATTAATTTATAATAAATTAATATTCAGTTTTAATGGCTCCAAAGAGTATTATTCAATGTATAAGGTGGGGATGGGTCTAAATCCAGTCAACCAGTAGGTTTTATAAAGGATTGAGTCACATTATTAACATTGTCTTTTAGTTTTAACACTTAGAAAATTAGTTTGATATTTACCATGTCTCTTTGTATTTTTATATTATATGGTTAATAAACATACTATAAACTTCCAAGAGACCCCCAAGTGGTAAATTAATGATTAAAATATCATTATATAAGTCCCTTGTCTAATACTTATATTTTTAGGAATATAATATGTAACACCCCGACCCTAGCTACCCAGAGTCGGTGCATTATTACTTAACATTGGCATGATCACAAGAAAGATCAAATCCCGAAAGACCGATTGGTTTAGTAGCCTTGGAAACACTAGATATAATCATAAAGTTTTACATTACATTTCAAAGTGAAAAACTACTACAACAACAAAGTCTTAATGTCCACACTATTAACCCCTCATAATATCCCTGCAAGTCATTCATAATTTACTTCTTCACTACCTGGGAAAAATAAAACATAGAAAAGGGGTGAGCTCAAATGCCCAGTAAGGATAACAATATAGTGGAACATTCAAAATAATCATAAACATTTAAGGCAATGAATTACTAAAACAAAAGCCTTTTAAAATTGAACTTCAACATAGTATGGCAAAAGTAAAATGAAATAATTCCATTTACTTATTCACATGGATATTCTACTAATCGAATAATCACATGCAATATCAATAACCACTTTCATAATGTTGGAATGCATAATGCCAGACTATCATAACCACATAGCCAAGGCCTCGTGCCAAAACTACAAATAAGATTTTGTCAAGGCCTTGTTCCAAGACACTAGTTTGTCTCATGAGACCTACCGATGCATCGAGGAGCTATAGCGGGCTCCACCCGTCACTTATTAAGTCCAATGCATTCCCATATGAAAAGGTTTAAACATAACATAAACATTCTTATTAAAACTAGCATACGAAATGTAAATAATTTCACCATAAACTATGAATGGTATAAAAATAGCACATCCATAGTCAAACATATCACAAAACCTTCAATACAATATAGAAGTTTTGTATCATAATAAATCAACTTCAAATAATCTTAAAATCCATCAAAGGATGTTGACATAGATGAAATCAATATTCTTTTTAAAGAAATATCTCCTTTTAATTTGAAATCATTTAAGATCCATATAAAATAAAACATTTTCTTTGAAAATATTCTTATAAGATTGTAAGGAAATCTTTGAAGATTTTATAACGGCGTAAAATAACCGCACCCGCCGTATAAGATAAAAAAAACATTCTTACCTCAATTCTGTCGAAAAGGTTAAAAAGGACCTTGTTTTGAAAACGACGGAAAGATTCCTTTATAAACCTCTTATAAAAAGTCAAACAAGGGTATAAATGACTTTAACCCATATTCTTTTAAATAGTAAAAATGTTTTGAAATACATTTTTAAGAAACATGGATGTGGATGATAAAGATATCCCAGTAGATTATTACGTATAAACAACCTCGGATAATGAAGAGATTGTGAAATAAACTCTTACCTTGTACTTTTCCTTTGTTGGGGTAGGTTAACCTCCTGTATAATGGTGAAATAATTGTTATTAAATTATACAAGAATCATATACATTAATATGATATCATATATGATCTTTTAACATTGCTTTATTAATAATATCTTAGTATTATCGTCGTTTCGGGTGATAATCGATTCGTTCTTCTTAAATGTTAGGTTACGTAAGACATGTTTGTAATGGATAGATTATATCTTATTCATAATCAGAATGATATTAACATTATTTTTAACCCTAAAATGAGAATAATACTTGAATGGATATGATGGAGAATGAATCTTATCGCGTTCGTGGAGACGGTAGTCCGTACGTACGCACGAACGCTACTTCCATTTAATTTTTATTTTAAAAGAATCAAATCCAAATGATACATAGGTATATTACTATTCCAGTATAATATAATATTTTATATATGTTACTTAAGTTCATTAACACCATTCTTTATACGTTCCATGTGTGGTATGAACGAGTCATATCATTTTAAGGGGGCGGTAGTCCGCACTTCCTCAAATGAAATTATCGTATGTATATACAACATGAAACGAATAATGGTATGAAATAAAATGGAATTACAGAAGCTTATATATAAAATATATATCATTAATATCATATTTAATTACAGTGCCATCATAATGGCCACCATGAGAGGCGGTAAGATGTATTTGAACAATCATCGTTTCGTGAGGCGTTAGTTTGTCATCCACAGAAACATTATGTTCATCATCCATTAGATGGAGTTGTGTGTATGTGTAGTTTTAATCCTTCTTATAACAACATCCTAGTATATTGAGGATACTGGTGTTGTTACAAAAGAAAGGAAATAAAAAGGGTTTGGGGGTTGAAGAAGCAAAATAAATGAAAATAATTTAAGAGAAATCGTTACCTTTAATTTAGGTAACTTACTTTGGTTGGAAACAAAGGACTTCTTGAAATGCTTTATGCCTAAGGGGAAGCTTAAAGGAGGAGGAGAGGGATTTGGGGAGCTTAGTTGGGCAGAGTTTGGACGATCCAAGTGTCTTGAGAGGTGTGAGGAAAAGAGAAGGAGGAGTGCCCTTTTATAAGAGGGGTGAGGGGCACCTTTGGAAAAGCTAGAAATATTAATTTATAATAAATTCATATTCGGTTTCCAAAGGCTCCAAAGTTGACTATTCAAAGGATGAGGTGGGGATAGGTCGAAAACAACTCATCCAATAGAATTTAGACAGGTTTGGGTACTTATATTAACCTTATCTTTAAGTATTAACTCTAAGTTAATTAGTTTGACTTTTACAATGTCTCTTTGTATTTTTATATAATATGGTTAATAAACTTACTATATACATCCAAGAGACCCCCAAGTGGTACATTAATGATGAACGTATCATGATATAAGTATCTTGGCCGAACATTAGATTTTTAGGAATTTAATATCAATTAATAATATAATATTTGTTTTAAGAACTCTTTTATGTCAATTTTGACACTATTCAATAGTTGATTTTTGTGAAACTCATAAAAGATTGATTACTTCGAAAAAAGTCAATTAAATCAATCCTAATATATCATATTATCCTAGAAAATTAGTGTAATTCATTAAAAGTTTCATATTATATTTATTTGGGTATTTATAATATCAATTATGTTAATTTTTTACTATTTTAGTAATTACTGCATCATCATTGTGTCATAAATAAAATAACTTATTTAATGTCTAAAAATTATAAATAAAACATCATTATGTAGGAAATCTTTTTAGCTTTCTAATTAATATTTATAATCGAAAATACAACATGTATAACCCTATGTAAAAATTGTTCTTCTAAAAGATGTAAGCTTATTCCATTTTTATTTTTATTTTAACTTTATTAATATAATGTGTCCCTACCACATACAAGTGGCTCCAAGGGGTCCCCAAATTGACCCAAGGATGCCCATGGTCGGGTATGTGTCCACCAATAAGGTTAGGACACGTTTTAGGGTATTTTTGTATTATTATAATATTATTTTTTAACCCTTATTTACCGGATTTACCCTTTAACCATGGTAAATAAAATATTTACCGCAGTAATTATTCAAAATGTGTAAAAATAAAAGTTACCTATATACATAATTTGGAAATCCTGATTCCAAATATGGAATCCATTTTCCTAAATTCAAAACACAGAAGTGGCAGAAATTAATTTAAAATTAATTCCCCCTGTCAAAACAAAAAGCGTGTTTTTAAGAGATAATAACTATCAAAAGATTGACACTTGTTTATGTTCGGTTTAATTGTAAAATTATGTCCAATGATAAAAATTAAATTGAATGGTAAAAATATATTCTAAATATACTTTAAAACCACTAAAATTCATAATTTATCACTATTAATTATTTTGATTAAAAAAGTTGTTTTTAATTAAAATTTAGAAATTTTCACTATTCATCAAAATATGAAAGTTATCCGAAATGTACCAAAATTTCACCCTAGGATAATTTTGATATTCAGAATCCAAAAATGAAGTCCATTTTGAAATATAGAATATATATGATTTCAAAAAGTAGGTATTACTATTCACAACGGCTAGTTTAATTAGTTGTGGTGTGTGTTAGAACTCGAGGTTGCGTACAACACACGCTATCGCATTATTCGAAGGGAAACGTACCATAGAAGCTTGGTGTGTTACATTCTCCCCTCCTTCAAATAATTGCGTCCTCGCAATTTCTAGGGTATTAATGCATAAAAAGACTCGGGTGGTTCTTCATCATAAGTTCCTCAGGTTCCCACGTTGCGTCTTCCATCTTATGATTTCTCCACAAAACTTTTACCAGACGCGTCGTCCGGTTTCTCAGTACTTGTTCTCTTGTATCAAGAATCCTGACGGGCTCTTCGCAATAAGACAGATCGGGTTCCAGTTCAAATTCCTCATAGGTGAGTACATGCGTCGGATCAGGCATGTATTTCCTCAATAGAGATACGTGGAACACATCGTGAACTTTGGAGAGACTTGGCGGCATTGCCAATCGGTAAGCTACAACCCCAATTCGTTCTAGAATTTCGAAAGGTCCGATGTACCTGGGACTCAATTTACCTTTCTTTCCAAAACGTATGACTCCCTTCCATGGAGATACCTTTAGGAAAACATGATCACCGACTTGAAATTCCAAATCCTTCCATCGATTATCGGAAAAGCTCTTCTGCCTACTTTGAGCTGCTTTGATGTGATTTTGGATTACTTTCACCTTTTCCACCGTTTCCTCCACCAGCTCTGGGCCTACAAGTTTTCTTTCACCAACGTCATCCCAACAGGTTGGTGTACGACATCTCTTTCCGTATAACGCTTCATATGGTGCCATCTGTATACTCGAATGGAAGCTATTGTTATAGGAAAATTCTACCAGAGGTAAATATTGATCCCACATACCTTGAAAGTCAAGTGAGCAAGATCTCAACATGTCTTCTAAGGTTTGAATAGTCTGTTCTGATTGTCCGTCTGTCTGAGGGTGGTAAGCAGTGCTCAAATGAAGTTTAGTATCCAGGGATATCTGAATACTTTTCCAAAATCTTGAAGTAAAACGGGGATCACGATCAGAAACAATCGATAGGGGTACTCCATGAAGTCTCACAACTTCATTAATGTATAGTCTTGCTAGACGTTCCAGGGGTAGATCTTCTCTTATAGCAAGAAAATGTGCTGTCTTGGTAAGACGATCAACAATAACCCATATTGCATCGTTCCTTCTAGGAGTCTTTGGTAGCCCCATGACAAAGTCCATCGTAACATTGTCCCATTTCCACTCCGGTATGGGAAGAGGTTGCATGACTCCTCCAGGCTGTTGCCTTCCAGCTTTCACTTGTTGACAAACCATACATCTTGACACAAAATCAGCAATCTCCCTCTTCATGTTGTCCCACCAAAAATGTTCCTTCAAATCTCTATACATTTTGGTGCTCCCAGGGTGTATAGAGAAATTGGAACTATGAGCGTCATCCAGCAATTCCCTTTTTAGATCAGGTATGTTGGGAACACAAAGTCTCTTCCCGAATTTCTAAATTCCATCTTCATACACAAAGTCTCTCAATCTCCCATCATTCACAGCTTTAATCTTCTTCTGAAATTCTTCATCATCGGTCTGGGAACTCTTAATCCTTTCTAGTAAAGATGGTTTGGCAACCATTTGAAAAAGCATTGATGTTTCACCTTCCCTGGTTATTCCCATGTCCATCTTCTCTAGATCCATGAAAATTGGATCCCTTTCAATTCTCATATTGTTCAAAACTCCATGGTCTTTTCTACTCAAAGCATCTGCCACCTTGTTTGCCTTCCCCGGGTGGTATTGTATCGTACAATCATAATCCTTGAGTAATTCAAGCCATCTCCTTTGCCTCATGTTGAGTTCTTTTTGTGAGAAAATTTACTTCAAACTCTTGTGATCAGTATAAATCTCACATTTTTCACCATAGAGGTAGTGCCTCCATATCTTCAAAGCAAAGATCACTGCTGCTAACTCAAGATCATGAGTAGGATAGTTTTGTTCATGAATTTTCAACTGTTGTGATGCATAGGCAATAACTCTATCATTCTGCATAAGGACACAGCCAAGTCCTTTCTTCGATGCATCACTATAAATAACGAACCCATCATTCCCCGATGGTAGAGTCAATATTGGAGCATTGACTAATCTTCTCTTCAGTTCTTCGAAACATTCTTCACACTCTTTTGTCCAAACAAATTTAACCCCTTTACGTGTCAGCTTCGTTAATGGGTTAGCCAATCGGGCAAAATTCTGGACGAAACGTCGATAATAACCTACCAAGCCAATAAAACTACGTACCTCAGTTATACTCGTAGGTGCTGGCCATTCTTGGATTGCCTTGGTCATAGAAGGATCAACAGAGATTCCATATTTAGAGACAATATGGCCAAGAAATGAAATCTCCTGAAGCCAGAATTCACACTTGCTAAACTTCCCATATAATTCATGCCTCCTCAGAGTCTTCAAGATAATGCGCAAGTGATTTTCATGATCTTCGTAGGTTTTGGAGTATACCAAGATATCATCAATAAATACCACCACAAATTCATCGAGATACTCCTTGAAAACTCTATTCATTAGATCCATGAATACAGAGGGTGCATTAGTCAATCTAAACGGCATTACAGTAAACTCGTAATGCACGTACCTGGTTCGAAATGCTGTCTTCGGAATGTCTTCCTTCTTTACACACAACGGATGGTATCCAGATCGAAGGTCAATCTTTGAAAAGTATTGAGCACCATGCAGTTGGTCAAATAAATCATCAATACGAGGTAGGGGATACATGTTCTTTATCGTTATAGCATTGATCTCCCTGTAGTCGATACATAACCTCATAGATCCATCTTTCTTTTTAACAAAAAGAACAGGGGCTCCCCATGGAGAAACACTAGGGTGAATAAATCCCTTATTACTCAATTCCTCTAGTTGTTTCTTTAGTTCGACTAACTCTACAGTGGCCATTCTATAAGGGGTCTTCGATATAGGCCTTGATCCAGGAATCAAATCAATAGAAAACTCAACTTCTCGTTCTGGAGGATGTCCAGGTAAGCCTTCTGGAAATACATCTACAAATTCTTTCACAACAGGTACATCCTCTATTTGAACATTACTTTCCTCACCGACAGTTATTTCATTCTCTTCCTCCCCAATAATTGAATTAAGTTGAGCTACTGGGGGTGGATCTAAATAAGAATTAGGTGGTGATGATTCTGCTCTAAAAATAAGGTGTTCCTTATCATTATCATCAAGAATCGTAACCTCTTTCTTCTTACAATAAATCTTCGCATCATAGTCCGAAAGCCAGTCCATACCGAGGATTATATCAAACTCAATCATAGGTATGACGATGAGATCAGCAGATAAATAAAATTTATGTGCTCTAATGGGGACTGATTCACAAAACTTTGTTGCAACGATACTTCCCTTAGGAGTTTTGACTGACAACTCCCTTATTAAAGCAAATTGGAAATATCTAATTTTCTTAGCAAACTGTGAAGATATGAAACAATGCGATGATCCAGAATCAAATAATGCATTTGCTAAACTCGAGGAAACCATTAAATTACCTGCCACCACGTCTTTCGGAGCTTCTACCTCAACAGTAGTGATAGTATAAGCCTGGCCTTGATCCCTTGGCCTTTTCTGAGGTAAGTTATCCTGACGCTTAGGACATGCATTTTCATAATGCCCCATCTCCCTGCAATTGTAGCACTGAACGTTGGTAGCTTCCTTCTTCCCCTTGCAATCATGAGCTTGGTGGCCTTTTGCACCACACTTGTAACAGACTCTCATTCCCTTCAGGCAAGCACCGGGGTGTTTCTTCCCGCATTTACCACAAGATGGATATTCAACATTTCCCTTCTTCCACTTATTTCTATTCCCAGATTGATCAGCAGGTCTCTTCTTCTCTTGCTTCGCTTTAAAGTCATAAGACGTAGAGAATTCCTTTTCGGTCTTGATAGCACATGAGACAATGTCTTCGTACGATGAAAAGGATTGTGAGACTAATGCTCGACGGAGAAATGGTTTTAACCCATAAAAGAAACGATCAATATTACTTCTTGGGTTGCGAATATAATCTCCAGCATACCTCACTAACCTTGTAAAGTTAGCCTCATACTTTTTGACATTCTCATCCTCCTTTTGTCTCAGACTCAGAAATTGTCTTTCCATATCCGCTCGATGGTCGCGAGGGAAGTATTTTTCTAAAAACAGATCTTTGAATTCCCTCCATTCCATATTTGATACTTCATCATCTTCCTTCATGTTTTGAATCAATGACCACCATTGATCAGCATCTCCAGTGAGGCGGTAAACTGCCATGATAACTTTTTCCCTTTCACTGCTCCCCAAAGCCTGAAATATTTTCTCTAGGGAATTTATCCATTGCTCAGCTACTAAGGGATTTGTACTCCCATTGAACGTTGGTGGTTGTTGCCTCATGAATCGATCTAACATTGATCCTCCACACTGCGGATCAGGGTGCTCCATACGGGTAAGGTTATTATTCATAACCTGAGTAAGTTGTCCCAGTATGGTGATTAGCTGATCAGCACCAGTTGCATCACCAGCCCCACTATAATTATCTTGAGCAGGAGGTCAATCCCTACATGGAGTGCGTGCATTGATACGGTTTCCATTTCTTCCACTAGGTGCCATTTCTAAACAATGGCATAAACTAGATCAGTTTATGAATCAAAATACATAATCCCATACTTATAAAACACTTAACATAAATTGAACTATTTATGGATATAATCCATAATCATAAAAATGCTTTCTTTGAGGAAGTATATACTCATAAACCCTTCATAATGATTTTTAAAGATAATGAGAGTTATCCTAAGCATATCCCCCGGGAGTTTCGTAACCAAGAGTGCAGCAAGGCCTGTTGTCGTGCACCGTTTCCCATTCGAGTCTAGCTCAAAGCGGTGTTTTCGGGTTTTACCCCTAGGTACATCTGTGCCAGAGCCGCCTCTACCTGCTCGTATCCAGACAGGGATGTATTGCTCGGAAAACTCACAAAATATCTACAATACCAAAATTCTAGGAAGTTCTTCTATACTAATCCTCAAAGTTCATCTTAGGTCTACGTGCTCTAATCAGAGTTTATCTAAATCTAGCTTCCAAGGTTTGTACTAAACTTCCTCTGATACCAACTGTAACACCCCAACCCTAGCTACCCAGAGTCGGTGCATTATTACTTAACATTGGCATGATCACAAGAAAGATCAAATCCCGAAAGACCGATTGGTTTAGTAGCCTTGGAAACACTAGATATAATCATAATGTTTTACATTACATTTAAAAGTGAAAAACTACTACAACAACAAAGTCTTCATATCCACACTATTAACCCCTCATAATATCCCTGCAAGTCATTCATAATTTACTTCTTCACTACCTGGGAAAAATAAAACATAGAAAAGGGGTGAGCTCAAATGCCCAGTAAGGATAACAATATAGCGGAACATTAAAAATAATCATAAACATTTAAGGCAATGAATTACTAAAACAAAAGCCTTTTAAAATTGAACTTCAACATAGTATGGAAAAAGTAAAATGAAATAATGCCATTTACTTATTCCCATGGATATTCTACTAATCGAATAATCACATGCAATATCAATAACCACTTTCATAATGTTGGAATGCATAATGCCAGACTATCATAACCACATGGCCAAGGCCTCGTGCCAAGACTACAAATAAGATTTTGTCAAGGCCTTGTGCCAAGACACTAGTTTGTCTCATGAGACCTACCGATGCATCGAGGAGCTATAGCGGGCTCCACCCGTCACTTATTAAGTCCAATGCATTCCCATATGAAAAGGTTTAAACATAACATAAACATTCGTATTAAAACTAGCATACGAAATGTAAATAATTTCACCATAAACTATGAATGGTATAAAAATAGCACATCCATAGTCAAACATATCACAAAACATTCAATACAATATAGAAGTTTTGTATCATAATAAATCAACTTCAAATAATCTTAAAATCCATCAAAGGATGTTGACATAGATGAAATCAATATTCTTTTTAAAGAAATATCTCCTTTTAATTTGAAATCATTTAAGATCCATATAAAATAAAACATTTTCTTTGAAAATATTCTTATAAGCTTGTAAGGAAAGCTTTGAAGATTTTATAACGGCGTAAAATAACCGCACCCGCCGTATAAGTTAAAAAAACATTCTTACCTCAATTCTGTCGAAAAGGTTAAAAAGGACCTTGTTTTGAAAACGACGGAAAGATTCCTTTATAAACCTCTTATAAAAAGTCAAACAAGGGTATAAATGACTTTAACCCATATTCTTGTAAATAGTAAAAATGTTTTGAAATACATTTTTAAGAAACATGGATGTGGATGATAAAGATGTCCCAGTAGATTATTACGTATAAACAACCTTGGATAATGAAGAGATTGTGAAATAAACCCTTACCTTCTACTTTTCCTTTGTTGGGGAAGGTTAACCTCCTGTATAATGGTGAAATAATTGTTATTAAATTATACAAGAATCATATACATTAATATGATATCATATATGATCTTTTAACATTGCTTTATTAATAATATCTTAGTATTATTGTCGTTTCGGGTGATAATCGATTCGTTCTTCTTAAATGTTAGGTTATGTAAGACATGTTTGTAATGGATAGATTATATATTATTCATAATCATAATGATATTAACATTATTTGTAAACCTAAAATGAGAATAATAATTGAATGGATATGATGGAGAATGAATCTTATCGCGTTCGTGGAGACGGTAGTCCGTACGTACGCACGAACGCTACTTCCATTTAATTTTTATTTTAAAAGAATCAAATCCAAATGATACATAGGTATATTACTATTCCAGTATAATATAATATTTTATATATGTTACTTAAGTTCATTAACACCATCCTTTATACGTTCCATGTGTGGTATGAACGAGTCATATCATTTTAAGGGGGCGGTAGTCCGCACTTCCTCAAATGAAATTATCGTATGTATATACAACATGAAACGAATAATGGTATGAAATAAAATAGAATTACAGAAGCTTATATATAAAATATATATCATTAATATCATATTTAATTATAGTTCCATCATAATGGCCACCATGAGAGGCGGTAAGATGTATTTGAACAATCATCGTTTCGTGAGGCGTTAGTTTTCCATCCACAGAAACATTATGTTCATCATCCATTAGATGGAGTTGTGTGTATGTGTAGTTTGAATCCTTCTTATAACAACATCCTAGTATATTGAGTATACTGGTGTTGTTACAAAAGAAAGGAAATAAAAAGAGTTTTGGGGTTGAAGAAGCAAAATAAATGAAAATAATTTAAGAGAAATCGTTACCTTTAATTTAGGTAACTCACTTTGGTTGGAACCAAAGGACTTCTTGAAATTCTTTCTGCCTAAGGGGAAGCTTCAAGGAGGAGGAGAGGGATTTTGGGAGCTTATTTGGGCAGAGTTTGGACGAGCCAAGTGGCTTGAGAGGTGTGAGGAAAAGAGAAGGAGGTGTGCCCTTTTATAAGAGGGGTGAGGGGCACCTTTGGAAAAGCTAGAAATATTAATTTATAATAAATTCATATTCGGTTTCCAAAGGCTCAAAAGTTGAATATTCAAAGGATTAGGTGGGGATAGGTCGAAAACAACTCATCCAATAGAATTTATACAGGTTTGGGTACATATATTAACCTTATCTTTAAGTATTAACTCTAAGTTAATTAGTTTCACTTTTACAATGTCTCTTTGTATTTTTATATAATATGGTTAATAAACATACTATATACATCCAAGCGACCCCCAAGTGGTACATTAATGATGAAACTATCATGATATAAGTCTCTTGGCCGAACCTTAGATTTTTAGGAATTTAATATCAATTAATAATATAATATTTGTTTTAAGAACTCTTTTATGTCAATTTTGACACTATTCAATAGTTGATTTTTTTGAAACTCAGAACAGATTGATTACTTCGAACAAAGTCAATTAAATGAATCCTAATATATCATATTATCCTAGAAAATTAGTGTAATTCATTAAAAGTTTCATATTATATTTATTTGGGTATTTATAATATCAATTATGTTAATTGTTTACTATTTTAGTAATTACTGCATCATTATTGTGTCATAAATAAAATAAATTATTTAATGTCTAAAAATTATAAATAAACCATAATTATGTAGGAAATCTTTTTAGCTTTCTAATGAATATTTATAATCGAAAATCCAACATGTATAACCCTATGTAAAAATTGTTCTTCTAAAAGATGTAAGCTTATACCATTTTTATTTTTATTTTAACTTTATTAATATAATGTGTCCCTACCACATACAAGTGGCTCCAAGGGGTCCCCAAATTGACCCAAGGATGCCCATGGTCGGTAATGTGTCCACCAATAATGTTAGGACACGTTTTAGGGTAATTTTGTATTATTATAATATTATTTTTTAACCCTTATTTACCGGATTTACCCTTTAACCATGGTAAATAAAATATTTACCGCAGTAATTATTCAAAATGTGTAAAAATAAAAGTTACCTATTTACATAATTTGGACATCCTGATTCCAAATATGGAATCCATTTTCCTAAATTCAAAACACAGAAGTGGCAGAAATTAATTTAAAATTAATTCCCGCTGTCAAAACAAAAAGCGTGTTTTTAAGAGATAATAACTATCAAAAGATTGACACTTGTTTATGTTCGATTTAATTGTAAAATTATGTCCAATGATAAACATTAAATTGAATGGTAAAAATATATTCTAAATATACTTTAAAACCACTCAAATTCATAATTTATCACAATTAATTATTTTGATTAAAAAAGTTGTTTTTAATTAAAATTTAGAAATTTTCACTATTCATCAAAATATGAAAGTTATCCGAAATGTACCAAAATTTCACCCTAGGCTAATTTTGATATTCCGAATCCAAAAATGAATTCCATTTTGAAATATAGAATATATATGATTTCAAAAAGTAGGTATTACTATTCACAACGGCTAGTTTAATTAGTTGTGGTGTGTGTTAGAACTCGAGGTTGCGTACAACACACGCTATCGCATTATTCGAAGGGAAACGTACCGTAGAAGCTTGGTGTGTTACATAATATCAATTAATCATATAATATTTCTATTAAATATTAATATATGTCAATTTTGACACTATTTTATATTTTGTTTTTATGAAAGTCATCACAACATGATTACATCGAACAAGATAAATTGAATAATCCCTAACATGTCATAGTCACCTATAAAAATCGTGTATGTCATAAAAACATTGAAATTATATTTATTTCAATATTTATAATACCATTTATATGATTCTTTCACTAATAAGGTAATTACTACATCATCATTGCACACTAATAATATAATAATATTATTTTAAATGATAGTAAATGCCTAGCTGTTGTAATGGAAGGAATGAATATAAATAAATAAAAAATTATTATATATGTTTGTTAAATATTTTAACAATTACCCAATAAATTCTAGAGGATTAAAATGCGAATGAATCTAATTTTTTTAGCATAAATATTATTATATTCTGTAAAAGGTCGATTAACCATCTTTTGATGGAAAACCCTTTTAAAATAAACTTTTTGTCACTTTTATATGTTATATTTGACTAAATAAAATCTTTATTTACAATCAAGAGATCAAAATTTACTTTGTGTAAATTTTTGTTATTTTTTTGATAAAATTCATTTTTTAATTATTAGTGAAAATGTTGTTTTTTATTTCAAATCATTCTTTTAATATAATTAATTTATATGGTTATATTATTTTTTAATTGGTTTCAAATTTTAATTAGAATATATTTTTACCATTTAATCCAATGGTGGTCATTTTAAATAATTTCACTTTGAAAATGGACATAAAAAAGTATCAATCTTTTGATATGTATTGTTTCTTAAACACACGCTATATGTTTCGACAGTGAGAATTAACTATATAATTTATTAATTAAACTTTAATGTTTTTAATTTGGTAAAATTTAAATCATTTTTTAATTTGGAATATAAAAAATATCTTAGGGTGATTTTTTGGTATTTTTCTGATAATGTTCATTTTTTAATGAATAGTGAAAAATACATCATTTTAATTCAAAACTGCCTTTTCATCCAATTTATTTATATAGTTATATTGTAATTTTAATTTGTTTTAAATTTTAATCCAATTATTGTCTTATCATTTAATACATTTGTGTTCATTGGAAGTAATTTCACTTTTAAATTGGATGTAAAAACAAATCAATCTTTTGATAGATTTGACATCTTAAAAACTCGTCTTTGGTTTTGACAACGGGAGTTATTTTTAAATTAATTACTGAAATTTTTTTATTTGTAATTTTTCAAAATGGATTAAATATTTGGAATCAGAAGGTCCAAATTATTTGATTAACACTCTTTTGTTTTTGGACATTATGAATAGTAACAACGACAATTATCTTTAATTATCGTGATTATTTAGTAATCGGGTAGTTAAGGGTAATAAAATAATAGAATAATAATATAATATGACCCAAATATGTGTAATAATACTCTTTTTTGAGTCATGGACGACCATGGTAATCTTTTTACCAAACTTGAGGGCCCATGGAGTCACATGGGTCTGATGGTGACATTTATGACATTATTATATAAAAAATAAGAGAAATATAACAAAGGTTTGTATATAGTAAGTAAAACAATATAAATTTTGTTTAAATAAATGATATATTAGACTATAAATATTCATTTGAAAGTTAAATCTATTTCCTACAACAAGGTATCTTTTTTTTTAATTTTTAGACATTAAATAAATAAATTTATTTATGACACCAGGATGATCCAATGATTACATCATTAATGAATGATTTAAATAAAATTAAATGATAAGGTAAAATAGAAGACATAAAATGGTCTAAAACCTATTGTATGGGCGTATTAAGTAAACATATCACCATATCCTCTAAATATATCATTTTGGGACCCTAAAAATCCGAAAATCATTTTCTAATAAAGTAATGATTCAAAACATTCCAAAACTGACCCTCCTCCCTCTTATAAAAGGCTCTCACCTCTTCCCCCTTACCCACACCCCTCAGGCCCTTGGATCATCCAACATCTACTCATATTATCTATACACATACCTCTCCCACTCTTAGAATCCTCACTTTCGGCATAAGTATTTCCAAGGAATCCTTTGGCTCAAATCAAAAAGAGTTACACAATTTATATATAATTTCTTTTCTCGAGTTTTTTTCTATTATTTTCCTTCTTCGCTCACCACTATCTTCTTATTATTTGATCCCATAATACCACGTGTATCCAAAATATACTAGTATGTTTTTATGATAAGTATTATACCTACACATACACACACCTCCGTCTAATGGTTAATGAACATTCAATTTCTGTGGGTGGAAAATTACTAACTCACGAAACCATGATTGTTAAATCTTCTTTTAAAACCTATCATGGTTGCCATTATGATATAACTATATTTATATATGATATATATGATATTTATTTCCTCTATATTCTTCCTTATTTTATTTTTAAAACATACCTTTTTGCTTTGCATGTTCTGTAAATGCGAAAATTTCATTTGAGGAAGTGTGGACAACCGCCCCCTCAAGTGATGTGACTTGATCATGCCAAACATGGAATTTATAAATAATGTAATTAATGTAATTATTTTAGATATATAACATATATATTATAATTTAATTATAATATATCTATGTCTCATTTAGTTTCAAAGTTCATAAATATGACAAAAAATGAAAGTAGATTTCATGCGTATGTACGGTCTACCATCTCCATGAATGGTACATTTCATTTCTTATCTCCAAACAGTATGGAATATTATTAAACACATATATAATATATATATATGATATTTAAATCATGAACACAATTACAAATATGATTTACTTATAACTACATGGATAATTCTCTTAAACAAGTTCATTTTTGGCTCATGTACAGAACATCGACAAAACGTATGATATGAACTCACATAATTAAATAATTATTATAAAATTATAATATGTCATATGAATTGAATAATAATCATTAAATGAATTCCTTAATAAATTATAAATTTACCAAGGCATTTTATTCAGGAATATAAAGAAATAAACAAGACAAGTCGGACTTGAGGTAAGGGATCCTACCTCTCTCTTTCTTTTCTAGTATTCTCCTTTATGTCATTAATTTTAATCACCATGTTCTTATGTTGGGGATGTTATTTTATATTCACACTACTATCATTTTCATGTTCATATTATGATATACCCCCTCTTTCTCTCATCATTTTATTTTAATAATGTTTAAGTGGCATTGTTAGGCTGCCGAATTTTTATAATGGGATTTCTTATATCGCTTTTAATTCCATGAGATTTTCATTGTTCGCCACTTTTTTATTGAATGTGGTGTATGTTTTAATGATATTTGATATATATTATCATTATTCTATCTATATTCATGGTATTATGTGAATTATTTGTTTCTTATTATCTTTTGGTCATATGAATCGATTTATTATAATGAGGTAAGGGGTTTTTATCTCACTTTCTATTCCCGTGAGATTCATGCTAAATTTTCCAATATTTCCTTTTATCTGGATTATGTACTTCCCATGATTGTATTCTTTGTGTAATATACTTTTATTTATTGGTATTTACATATTCATTTTATGACCCTTCTTTCATGGGGTGTATGTTTCAAAAGTTACCAAATTCAGTAAGGGAACCTTTCACCGTCCTCTTTTTAAAAGATTTATTTTTAATAAGTATTTCAATTTACATATTATTATGTTGGGATATGTTCTTATATATCCTTCTTGATGTAAATTATTTGTCCATGTGATTAGATATCCTTTTTATCTCTCATCAACTCATTTTCTGAATTTTAATGCGACGTCGTAAGGCTGTCGAATTTCTGTAAGGGAACTTCTTAACCCAATTTCAATTATTTGGTTTTAACCTATAATTAATGATTATGTCATGCTATGAATATGTTTGGATGACATATGATTGTTTTACACATAATATCCACTTATATTGAGGGTATTTATATTTGTCACACATAATTATATAATTGATTTATCCTTAATCTATGGATACAGTCTTTGTACGGGACTTCGTCTCAATCTACATTCATTGATAAATCTTTTTATTTCTACACGCCTTTATTTTATACGGTGTATAAAACACTTTTGACTTTTAATTTCCTTCAAAATTAATATTTTTACACCAAGCGTTTTACTAAACGACAGAAGGAATTTTTTTTCTTACATATGGGGCGACAACAACATCTCCGCCGCTGTGGTCATTATTTAAGTTTCAACTTCCTCTACAAGACATAACTTTTTTAAATAAAAATTAAATACCATGTTATACTTTTACTTTATTTTTGTATTGAAAATGGTTTCGAGAATGTTTTTATTATATCAATGTTTTTTATTTATATCTTATGTTTGAAATGTTTAAATGTTATGTTTCCATTATGCATGTTCTATGTGATACGATTATGTTATGGTTCTTAGGCATTATTTATGATGTCGGGTGGTTACATGATAAAAAAATGGCAGGTGATCCTGAGATATCTCTCAAATATATTCGGTAACATGAAAGAGATAAACGCTATGGTTTCTCCATAGAGATTCAGGGAACATACTATGATAGGTATTCCAAATGTAACCATGAGGGTTACTCCCTATGTAAGAATGTTATTAATGCCTCAAGTTACCTTTATGTCTTCTGATTTCTATGATTTCTTCATAAATATTATGTTTTCATGAGGTCTGTTAAGTGCTTATGTTTTATGAGTAATGTATGTTTTCATTGATTCTTATGTATACATGGACTATTATTTTCATTACGTATTTTTATATCCCTTACTGAACTTTTTATGCTCATCCCATATTTTTGAAATGTTTTCCATAGGAATTAAAGATGAATAGGGTCAAGGATGGGATCATAGAAAGACATGCTATCTAAAACATGGAAGTAGAAACGTTTCTTTCTAAGAGTTTTTATTTTATGGAAAAATGAACTAAGTTGAAGTGTCTACTTTGTAATTTTTTGGATGTAATAGTTATGTCTTTATTCTATAAAACACTAAATCTGAAAAGATTCTCAATGTGAATTATTCATTTAATTCCTGATTATGTATGGTTTTAAGTCTGGGTCCTTATAGTTTGTATCAGAGGTCAGTTTAGAAAACTTTTGAGGTTAGGGTATTCTTTATGCTTAAGTGACATTACCATAATGGTTAGGATTTCAGAAAGAGTCATAGATTCTTTATATAATGTGAATGAGTATAAGATAACATGAATAATTATATCTTTGTATTATATGATTATTCTACTGATATAGTCACAGTGACCATTGTGGTTTTATTAAATGGCTAGATCTAGCAGGCACCAAATAACAATGGATGTGAAGAAAACTGTGACATTTTTATGAACGAGGAACTAAATGATATGGGAGCTACAATTAGAACTCATGTTGTTATTACCAACCATATATCTAGAGTCATGATTGACAAGCTGATCCTTTTTTATTTTTATAATACATCATATATGTGACAAACAAATCCCTACGGAAGTTCAGGTAATAATCATAATGGTAAGTGGGTTCAAAAACATATGTGTCAAAGATGTTGAAAGAAACACCTAGAAAAATGTTTCAAAGGTATAAAAATATGCTATAGATATCAAAATCAAGGTCATAAAGTAAGAACCTACCATAGAAAAAGGAAGCATAGGGTTGACTCTACAAAAGGAAAAAAAGTTCTTTTTGAGGGATCAATTGAATGTTTTAAATGTGGTGTGCATTGTCATTATGAAAACACATGTCCTACGAAGAAGTTTCAGTAATGGGATCACCAAGATCATACAAATATTTTTTTACCAATACCTAATGCCATTCCTATTGAGGATGAAGAAACTGACAATGACAAATGAAAGGTATGGGTTATTTCTTAAGATATGTATTCCTATTATTGAATCTTAGGATATGATTCATGATTTTGTTTGTAGGAAATAAGTATTTCAGAATAATTTGGAAAGGAATTGTTAGTGGATCCTAAAGGATGTTGAATGAGTAAGAAGTCACCATATAAGGGATTCAAGAGTTATGTTAGATTTTAGGATGGTGAAATTCATAAAATTATTAAGGCTCTTTTTATGCTGAGATTACACTAGAATACTTTTTATAGTATCTGTAACCCAGATGTTTGATATATGAAAATTTTATTTAAGGAATATTTATCATCTATTTTGTGGATATAGTTATAAAGAACCATTTGGGATTATATGATCCTTGATTTTGGGTCAACGATGGGTTAATACTTTTTGGGATGCTAAATTAAAGTTATTAGATAACCTTTGTGGTTGAAATATGTTATGGTTATTTATTATCAATTTATCTCTTTTTTGGAATGTTATAAAATTATATAGTTTTTTAAAAAGGACAACACGTAGACCGTGTGACAACCTTTCGCGTCGGACAAAGTTGTGGGAGTCGAACCCACAACCAAATTGCGACTTGAATTTATCGCCTACCACTGGGCTATGTGAAGTCCCGGGTTAGTTTGAATAATTATTTTTAGTTGACGATTTTATGAATCAAGAATAAGTTGATTTTCGGTTACCTATAGAAATGATTAACCTATTAGGGAGGATATGTTATTAGGTTAATTACTTTTCAATATGAGACTTTAAGAGTAACTGATGTTATTTGGAGATAAATGTTATGATTTATCTTGGAAGACTATGTGATTAAATCCTTCAGATATTTGGGTTTCAATCTTATTTTGGATTACATTGAAGAGTTTAATGGATATATGTTTATTTAATGGTCTTTCTTCTACCATGGGTTCTTTTTGTTGAATTTTAGAGATTACGAGTAGTATATCTTTTAATAAAGGATTATTGTTTTGGGGATTATCTGATCTTGTACTTGAAATTTTGGTTTTGGTTAAGGTCTAAAGATATGGGAAATGTATAGTTCATCTTTTGTGGATTAGGTGATTCTCAAAAGGTTTATTATAGAGCTCTTAATGTGAATATGTCATCCTAAATACTTATCTTTTGGAAAAAATATGAGTTTGTGTATGAAATCTAGTAAGAGATGAAAGTCTACATGACTAGTAAGTATGTTTCCTTATGTTTTAGTTAATCTCATAAATAAATTACTCAAAAAATATAACCTAAAACAAAAAAAAAATTCGGTTAATGTTTCCTACTGGAGAATCAAAATCCATTTAACCCATCACAAGTTTGTGATTTTCTGGTGATTAACATTCTCCTAAATCATGTTTTCTATCACTCTCCATCACACATTGATGGTTTGTTTCTCCCCCATATCAATGTTTTCATGAAATCCTAGTATATGTTGTCTTGGGTGACCTTTATAAAGAATGTAATTAATGAAATTATGTTACCTATATAACATATATATTATACTTGAATTATAATATAACTATGTCTCATTAATTTTAAAGTCAATTAATGTGACAAAAAATGAAAGTAGCGTTCATGCGTATGTACGACCTACCGGCTTCATGAACGGTACGTTTCATTTCTTATCACCATACATTATAGAATATTATTAAATATTAATTTACTGGATATATATGATATTTAAACCATGAAAACCATTCCAAAGATTATTTACTTATAACTACATGGACAATTCTCTTCAAACAAGTTCATTTTTGACTCATGTACCAAACATTGACAAAACATATGATATGAACTCACATAATTAACTAATTATTATATCATGATAATATGTGATATTAATTTAATAACAATCATTAATGGAATTACTTAATTAATTATAAATTTAACAAGGTTTATTATTCAATAATATAAAGAACCGAACAAGACAAGTCGGACTTGAGGTAAGGGATCCTACCTCTCTATTTCTTTTCATTTATTCTCCTTTATGTTAATTATTTTAAGATCCATGTTTTTATGTTAAGGATGTTATTTTATAATAATATTAATATCCCTTTCATGTTCATATGATGAGAGAACCCATCTTTCTCTGGTTAATTGATTTTAATAATGTTTATGTGGCAATGTTAGGCTGTCGAAATTTTGTAAGGTGATTTCTTATCTCGCTTTTAATTCCATGAGATTTCCATTGTTCGCAACTTATTTATTTCATGTGGTGTATTATGTACTAACATTTGATATATATTATCATGATTATATCTATATTAATGGTATTATGTGATTTATTTTGATCTTATTGTCTTTTGGTCATTCGACTCGATTTATTACAACGAGGTAAGTGGTTTTTATCTCACTTTTTATTCTCATGATATTCATGCTACATTTGATGCTATTTCATTTTGTGTGGTGTATGTAATTCCCATGATTATATTCTTTGTGTAATATACTTTAATTTATGGGTACTTACATCTTCATTGTATGACCCTTCTTTAATGGAATATATGTTTCGAAAGTTACCCAAATCGGTAAGGGAACCATTCACCCTCTTCTTTTTAATAGACTTCTTTTTGTTTAGTATTTTAATTTACATATTATTATCTTGGGATATGTTATTATATATCCTTATTTCTGAACATTTTATGTACAAGTGATGATATAACCATTTTTATCTCTCATCAACTCATTTTCTAAATTTTAACGTGACGTCGTTAGGCTGTTGAATTTATGTAAGGGATCTTTTTATCCCAATTTCAATACATTGGGTTAGACCTCTACTTTTTGATTATGTCGTGATATGAATATTTATGGATGACCTATGACTGTTTTACACTTAATATCTACTTATATTTAGTGTATTTATATTTTTCGTACATAATTATGTAATTCATTTATCCTTAATCTACGGATATCGTCTTTGTATGGGACTTCGTCTCAATATCCTTTCATTGCATAGTCTTTTGATTTATACAAGACTTTATTTTATACAGGGTATAAAACCCTTTTGACTTTAAATTTCATTCAAAATTAATATTTTTACATGATGCATTTTACTAAACGAAAAAAGGTATGTTTTTGTCGTATGTATGCGGCGATAATGACTTCTTCACCACCGTGACCATTATTTGAGATTCAGATTCCTCTACAAGCCATAACTTTTTGAAATGAAAAATAAATACCATTTTTTACTTTTCTTTTATTTTGGTATTGAAATTGGTTTTGATAATTGTTTGATTATTTCAATGTGTTGTATTGATATCTTGTGATTGAAATGTGGAAATGTTATATTTCATTTATGCATGTTTTATGTGATATGATTATGTTATGGTTCTTGGGCATTGTTTATGAAGTCAGTTCGTTCCATGATAAACTAAGGGCGGGTTGTCCTGAGATAGCTCTCCAATGCATTGGGTAATGTGAAGGAGTTAAATGCTAAGGTTTCTCCGATGTGATTTTGGGAATATACTGTGATGGGTATTCCAAATGTAACCATGATGGTTACTCTCTACATAATAATGTTATGAATTCCTCAAGTTACGTTTATGTCTTATGATTACTATGAGTTATTCATAAATATTATGATTTCTTGAGTTATGTTAATTGATAATGTTTTATGAGTAAATTATGTTTTCATTGATTCTTATGAATACATGGACTAATGTTTTCTTTCCGTATTTTTATATCCCTTACTGAGCTTTTCATGCTCATCCCATGTTTTTTAAATGTTTTCCACAGGACTTAAAGATGAATAGGTTCAATGATGGGATCATGTAAAGACATGATATCTAAAAAATAGAACTAGACATGTTTCTTTTTAAATGTTGTTATTTTATGAAAAAAAGAAACTCAGTAGAAGTGTATACTTTGTAATTTTTTGAGATGTAATAGTTATGTAGTAATTCTCTAAAACCATAAACATGAAAAATAATTACTGTGAATTATTCATTTAATTCATGATTATATAATGTTTTAAGTCCAGGTCATTATAAATTCCCCTTTGATCTCTAATCTATCTTTAGGTTCATTTTATCCTCTCGCAGTTGGGTTGGTAAAAAAATTCCAAATAGGTTTTGTGATGTATAGCTAGATCATATGTTATTTTTCTCGGTGGTATATATTTCATTGGATATTGTTTCTCCTATTTGGATACCAATGTAGTGATTTTTTGTGTTTATTTGTAATGGTATTTGGAGGATGATCAGTTTCTATTAGAGGTTGGTTCGTGCTAGCAATGTGCATGTTGGATCTAAGCATTGGGTTCCATAATTGATTTTATGCATGTGATGTAATTATTTATTATTAGATTTTAAATCTCATTTTTTGATTATCGAATTTTGGTTGTATATAATTTGGAAGTTCTGTTTGACCAGCTGGTTATGTGGTTCCCTCATCACATTTTAAAATTATCTTGAAAATATTGAAAAATCATATCGGAGGGATGTGGACCATGTGTCAAGGTTAGATACACTAGTGAGAGGGATTAAATGTTACTTAACTATGTCATTGAGATATAATCAAGAATAATGATCCAAATACATTGTCTCTCAAATGGGTTGGAAATATAAAAATTTATTTAATTGATCACTAATAAAAAAACACATTATTTCCATGATATATATTTTGTAATCCCACAAAAGAATCAATGGATATATTTTACCATTTCTATTATGAGAGTGGTAATGGATGAAGAATATACTTTTTTAATATTAATTCTTCTTCAACCTGTTGAAAATTCAAAAATTCCATTATAATGTTAGAAATATATATTTTCATTCCATAAAACCATTAAAACTCATGAATGACTATTTACATCATACTGTAATAAGAATGATTGGAAAATATTCAACTATGAGAATCACTTAATAATTCTCTATTAAATTAGGAAATACAAGAGAAAAATAATATCTTTGCAAATCCTGAAAGGCATTCTATATCAATATTGAATTATAGATACTTCCCCATCATAACCAATTATATATTTTCCTCTAAAAAAGATCATCCTTATAGTATTTCTTAGCTTATTCTAATAGATAAAAATATATTAAATCCTAAAACAAAATACATGAATCTTATGAATCTAAATCAATTAGGAAAAAATTAAACTAATCATTAACCCAAGTGTCATGTTTTAAACATAGCACGATGAATGAAGAACATTTGTTTCGATTAAAACCACTACAATCATTTCTTTATATTCAAGGATTGTACGAGATTATACGTTAATAATCAGTGATTAGTTTGATCAATATTTTATTGCATCATGTTTAATTATTCTATATGAATAATTTCATCAACATTTTGTGATCATTATATATTTTAGAAATTACTCTATATAAATTATTCCTCTAATTTATTATAGATGAAATCTATATTAACAAAAAAAGTATCAGGTATATGATAATTAGATAATGAATTTTCATTTTTTTGTGATACATAAGAAATTACCTGCCTATTATTCATCTGGAAACACCCAAGAACCTTCAAATAAGTATCATTATATATGAAAAAATCACCATTCAAATAGGGATAATCCAAAAAAAGGTAATTTAGGCATCATTTTTCGTTACAAAAAAACATTCATCAAATTTCTTCATCTAGATGAATTTATCTACTTTTTGAGTTAACCTAGTTAGTGGGCTATCAAATATAGAATTTGTTTTTCCACACTTCCTTAAATAACAAACAAAATTAATAAATAAATGAATTTATATATCATTTTTAGACATTCCCATGTCTTAATATCTTTATCTCCAATAGGGTCAACAATTATTCCATCTTTAGAAACAATATGACCAAATAAATAATTATATTGCCAGAAAAAATCTCACTTAATAAAATTTTAGTATAGGTGGTTTTCCATTCAGGTTTGAAAAATAGTAATTTGATATCATTAATGATCTACATATATTTTAGAATATAATACTATATCATTAATAAACCCAACCACAAACTGTTCTAAGAACTCCTTGAAAAATATATTAATTTGATCCATAAATTCAAATACTGCATTCGGCAGCCCAAATAACATAACTACAAAATCTCAATACCCATATCTAATTTGAAAAACAATATTTGTAATGGTTTTCTCCTTCACCTTTAACTTATAGTACCCTGACATGAGAACAATCTTCAAAAAGAACATCCCTTGATGTTGATAATTAAAAAATAAATTATAAGAGGCAAAGGGTACTTATTCATATAAATGATGTAATTCAATTCTCTATAATGAATAAAAAATATCATTAAAACATCTTTATTTCTAAAAAAACATGAAATGGGAACCCAATGGTGATGTTAACAGATAAATGATATAATTATCTTGATATTCCTATAATTGCATTATCAATTCTAAAAGTTCTACTTTATTTATTTCAAAATTGATTTTTGAAGTAGGCGTTGCATCATTTTCTATGTTAATATTAAACTAAACCTGTCAATTTAGAATAACACCTAATAAATCATTCGGTAAAAAATATATATATTCATTTACTATTGGGACTCACTATTCTGAATATTTTCTATCTTTTCAAAAACATGTGCTAAGTACCATTTATTTCCATTTATAATCAATTTCTCATATTCGTGGTGTGTTATCAATGATATGAAATCATTTAATAAAAAAAATTATATGAATCCATTTTATCATTATAAACTAATATCCAATACATTCCAAAAACAATATCAAACAATAAAATGGTAATTTCAAAAATATTTTCTGGAAATCGAATTTCACTAAAAAATATATGAACATTACTCTAAATCTTGGTTGGTTAAATATTTAATCCCAAATTTTCACAAAATTTATATCCCACAAGAAATACCTATGATTAAAGAACAAATTACAATGACGGGAGCAGGTGATGAATAAGTAGTTATCTATTTAAAAATTTTCAACTTTATGAAACATAACACTCTAACTAGTTACAGTTATTTCTATATCACTTTTCAACACACTCACATCCATGTAAATGTAATAATGCAATAAAATCACTAAATATTTACAAGGTTTGGACTCAGTATGAGAACATACATCCTTACTATGGCCGCTCCCGTGGGTTTTTATAAATTCAATATTTTCATGAAGTTGATATAGATTTTGGGTCAACTCCTATTAAACACCTTTTATCTCCTCATATGAATTATTATACTAACTCCCATAAATTTAAAATTTTAGTTTATGTTTTTTTAGACAATAATAAAACTATATAAAATTGTTCAAAACATTCCTACAGTGGTTCATTAGGATATAATATTTTGATAATACATTTTTTGAATTCCTTTAACTGGTAATCTTCATCCAGTGTTCCAGTGTCTGGTTGCTCTTATCAGATGATCCATTACTAAATAATGACTATTAAAAACCAATTATATATCATGATTAATAACATTATTACCTAAAAAAAATCAGCATGGAAACTCTCTCCATTTCCTATATCTATTTCCCTCTATCTAATTTTTTGTCTTAAAATCATCCTAATATTCTAATTTGAAATTTTATTCTATATGGAATTTTTCTTCAACACAAAAACAGAAATCATTTGAAAATCCATCTCTGATTCAAAACATCCAGCATCATAACATTTATCCAAGGAAAAATTATAATAAAATCAAGAATTCCATATTCTTTTTATAGTCTCACAACGAATAATGAATTTTGAAAAATAATTAAATTTTTCTACATAATAAAATTCTTATATCTAGATTTCAAAATAATTTTCTTTACACTGGGATGTTACTAAACACTTATGAATTTCTTTTTAATTTTATTTAGTTATCTAACATTTACAAAATTCATAAAAATTTACTAATATCCATGTTTATTATATTTTTAATAACATTCACATATAAGTTTGATAAGAAAAATTATTGAATAACTACATGACATCATCATAATTTATACTTTATAAACAACAGTAATGTTTCCCAAAAAAAGCTTCATTTAACGAAAGGATTGTTCTATGAAAACATTCAAAGAAATACTCCCCCCATTGAAAAGATTATCCTATGACAACCTCTTTATTTTATCTATTTATTAACTATACCAATGTTCTTAATACAAACAAATATTTCTATATCCTTATCTCAAAAAATATTATCAGATAGATTTTCTATGAAAAAGATTTTATAATGGAATTTCGTACAAAAACATTTTATGATATTTTTAATTATAAGAAAAATTTATATTTTAAATTGTTTATCTAAATATAAAATCATCATAATATTGAAAATTAACACGTAACATAAATTTTCTTTCAAACTCAGAAAAAAAATCCTGATAGAATCTACTTACTCTAATTATTTAAATTGACATAAATGTAATGAGGAAGAACTAAATCAACATCTGTTTGTTCTTATTATATTTATGGAGATGGTTGAATACATTTTTGAAACTTATAGATACTTAATTTCTATGAAACATTCTACCCTGTAGAAATATATTTATCTTATTAACTTATTTATGATAAAGAATTATCAAAATTCCTCAAATATCGCTTATCTAGTTATCTAGGTATAATACTCTATATACATTCCCTTTTAAGATCTCCATGGAAATATTTTCTCAGATTTTATAATATTATTTCATATACCATTAATTATTTCTTTCACATTTTGAAAACCCACAACATCTCATCAACAACAATACTTCCATTTTTCCAATAAAAACATTGTTTGATTATCTTTATCTTTGATAAAACTCATAAATTATAATAATATATTTTCTAAAAAAATCATAAATCCATGATCAGCATCTGGTGAGGTTTTTCTGATAGAAATTTTTACATATACACACATTCACAAAAATATACAATGTTGTTTTCAATTAGGACCATTAAAATTATAGAACATTAAAAAAAACTATGAATGAACTATCTGTTCAAAACTATATGTCTTGAAAACAATACCTTCCTATTTCAAATAAAAGAAAGTATCATGGGATTTTCATGATATAAGGAACTTTATATTTCCATATCATCATCACACATTTGGTTATAAGGATAAAAACATTCCATCATCTTTACACACTGACTTTCTTTTTCTCAAGAAACCTCGTATACTATGGTTTTACAAAAAACATCCTATAAAAAGGATACATCTAAAAATTAAAAAACATTGATATAAAAACATCAAAAAAGATCTTAAATCGAAAAAATATTATTTTTTTATATAATTTGTTATAAACTATTAACAATAAATATAATTCAACACTCCAACATCATCACTACTCATTTCTATACCATCTGAATTTTGTCAACCATTACTAGAATATATAATTTGTAAAAATTCTATATCCTAACACCACACTACTCGATAAATTAATTATTATTTTTAAAACTAATTTCATGATAAAAAAACAATTTGTGGCCATGTTCATATAATCTCTTCGCCAGTTTTATTAACTATCATTATTTATATCACCCATTTTATGATAACCAAAAATTTATATTCATTTAAATTGGAAAAGTACTTTTATCCCAATTCTAGGTATAAAAATGTCATATTTATTATCATCCATTTCAATCATAATCCAATGTAATGTAGGGTAAATTTTGTATGATTTTTTGATATATTTTTTGAAGGTTGAACGTGATGTTTTTTTCTCAACTGATCAAATATCACCCCTGGAACATACACTTTGTAAACATCAAAACTTTTATATATTGTAGAAAAATAAATTGGATTCAAATCTCCAACATCAACATTATCCTTAGTGAAATGAATGATAATATCAATGTGACACAATATTTAGTGTCGTAGATGCTTTTTAGAATCATCTCTTCCACTTTTATTATAAAAAATTGTCTTAATTAGTTTGAAAATATCAACTTTTAAATCACATAGCTGAAATTTTGTCCACAACATTAGAGTACAAGCTTGAGTAGCTAAAACATATTCAAATTCTAGGAAACTCTATGTAAATAAATTCTATTTATTTTAATTATGCCTCCTAAAACATTTATCTAAGCCAAAAATTCCTCCATAAGTTGATAATATATTATTTTAATATACTTCTAAATAAGCATCTGTAGAATTGTGAAATCTATTTTCACAACATATTTTGTCCAACAAACCATGTGTACATGTTAATTTGTCATGAATAATAATTCTTCATTATGAGAAGATATGGTATTATTTTGGATCAATTTGATATATAGAAGTCAAATTTACAACATAAATAATGTTAGGTCTTTCTTCAGTTAGATAAATTAATATTCGAAATAATTTTCAAAATTATTTAAAACTCACAATTTTCCTAGATTAATAATTACTGATATTCATCCAAACATAAATAAGATTATAAATTTCATTAGATTCCTTCATTTCAAAACATTTATAACATTTCTATTTTATATAGTACTTATGATTGGAAAATGTAATTTTATTTTAGTTGATTTTGAAAACACAGGATGAATGTTAATTCTCCTAAAAATGAAATTTCAAAATTTTCTTCCCACCATCAAAATAAATAAAATTATTTTTTAAAATCCCCATAAAATGTTATGTCTTCCACATAAAAAAATTACAATTAGGGTTCTGGAATCGACTTCTTTAACATAAATGTTTTTATCAACATTACCTTTAGAAAAAATTTCACCTTTTTCAATAGTGGTCATCTTTTCATTACCTTACTCACGTAACATGTTTCAATTTGAACAAATATTTATTTAAGATAAAAACCTTGATTCCATATTTATTAATTAGAAACCCACTAGGCTTCTCAATGTAATCTTCTTTCCTCAATCTCCCTATTTAATAAAATTGTCTTTTCATTTATATGATAAACTATGTCAAAATGTTGTGATGTCATAGTTAAGAGCATTTTGACAGTTTCCAATCATCCTATAAGTGAAGTGCTTTCTTGAAAAGTTAATCCTTCAACCTATGAATAACAATTATAAAAATGTCAATATTTTTTTCTTGAAATTTATCCCTCTTCATTTACAGGTTTTATAGATCCACTTTTCATTGATAACATTCTTTCCAATTTTGTATAGACGAAGTCCCCAATTTTCATTTTACACAATTTGATATAATTCTTCATTGATTTATTGTACCATTTATTTTTATTTAATTTCATTTGAAATTGATTCTGATTTATCTGGTTATATAAGTGATGTATGACTTTCTAATGTCAACATTTTTATTGTATGAAATAGAACATGTTGATTTCAAATATATTTTTATATGATACCAAATTATAAAGGTTACAAAGTTTCATATTTTTTCTTCCAACTTCACTTTCCTCACCACACAATTCTTTTGAATCTCTATGAACCATACTCGGATCACTTTCATCACCACTTTTTTTTATTTTCTTTGGATGTGTTGATTTATCCCCAAAAATGATTTTAAAATACATTATTAAAGATTTTGGATTTTCAAAACTGATAAAAACATAAATATCAACTAACTTGATTGAACATTTATTTCAAAATTTATATCTTATTAAATTAGGTTAAAATCACATGATAATTTCTTCCACATATTTTTCATAAATTTTTTTGAGATCCGTATTTTTTAATATATTTTAAATGGGGACTTCCATGAAACATGGAATATTTTGGTGATGGTTTTTTCTAACACAACATTTCATTACAGATGATTATTTCTTTATTCCGTAAAATAAATATATTTTGTACATGTACAGCCATTCTAATAGCTTATCTCTAGTATAAATTTTTATGTTTATATTATTCCACCAATCGTTTTCCAATTTCCACTAATGACTTATTTTTTACTTTATTCTTCTCTATAATATTCATGGGTTTATGAATCACTATATTGATGTTCTGTTATATTATTATTTTATTAAAATTATAATAATTGCACTTAAAATCATTTCTATTGCTAGTTCTCAACATCATTATGTAAACCTCAACATCACTGTCAATATCTATTCTGAATGATATATGCATTTCGAAAAACCTCAAATTTGTGCTCCATAAACATGATATTCTTAATCGATGTGTAATCATCAATAATAAAGATAAATTAGAAATATCCTTTGATTATTGATGTCTCGTCAACCCAAAAATATCATTGTGAATAAGATCAAGTGGTTTAGTGGATGGAATCTGAACATTATTATTGATTTTCTAACCACATTCCAATTATAATTTTTTAAATCTTCATATTATTTAATTTCCAATGTTGTAATGTTTTTATCATAAAAAAATTAGAATTATTTTTAATACTTTTCAATTCCAATAGACTAATCATGTGATTGAACAATTTTATCTCATTTTCAAGACTCAAATAACTAGAATTACAATGTTATTATATTTGTATGAGATTTCCACCACTTCTTTCACCCTTGGTGACAATATTACCTTATTCTATAGTTTTTATGATACATAGATTCTTTCAAAAAATCACATTGTTTTAATTAACATAATGTTATATGTCACTCAATAAATTGTGTTTGATTCCATTGAGAAACAACAGTACCTATGATTTTATATTTTTAGATTCTATCTTAATAGTTCATATTCATCGAATTTTTAATGAACTATCATGTCTAAAGGTATATACCTAATACATCATGAATTTAATCATTTTTCGATATTATCAAATCAACTATCATGTGTGAGTAACAATTACTATCAAGAATACATGGTTTATTAATTTTGGTGCTTTTATATTTTTCACAACTATAAATTCGTTTTCATCATTTTTATTCATCAAAGTGTCCTTTTATTTAATTTAATAAATAATTTTCCTTGTAAGAGTAGTAATATATTTTTTATAAAAGAGACACGATTGATCTCATCATCCACAAAATTCCTGCAAAATATCAAATTGATTTTTCATTATAGATTACCTAATATATTGAGATTTAACTATTCTATATTTCTTTTAATTAGTAATGTTACCCATTATTCATTCATAATAAACAAAAAAATGAGAAAAACCAGAAAAAACCATCATACTTAGGTTTTCTGCAAAAGTACTATCTTTCTCTATAGAATTTTATTTGAATTTCATAAATTATTTATAATCATTATTTATTCATCCCTGGGTAATATTTAATTGGAATTAAATTTTTATATTTTTTGGATGTGATATATTTCCCACTTCCCATCACAATACAATATTTCCCAACATTTTTTTAAACACCTGAAATGTTAGTAAAATTAGATGAAAAATTACATTTTTTGGATACAAATATCACCATATTAATGGAATAAACTTTCTCTATAGTTTTTCTTGATTTATCCTTTCATTATTTATACTTCTGGAAATTGTTATTCATATTTCTTAAGGTAGTTTCAAACTCATGAAAATTTGAGTGATTTTTACAAATGTCACCATATTTAGAATAAATTTTTCTTTTGGTATATTCTACCTTTTTACATGTTCATATACTCCCTTTTTATAGTTTAGGTTATAATGAATGTACTCTCATTCACCATTGAGTGAATATTTTATTCCAATAAAAAATATCTACTTTATTCTTCAGTGTTTTTATTTAATTTAGGAGAGTTCTATTTTTTCAAAACATGCTCTAATTTCTGATCTGACATGACACTATCATTATTATTCTTCACCTCCTTCTTCTTATTTATTGATTAAAAAATATTCCCTTTTATAAAAATATTAATATAATTTTTATAACTTCTTTAACAATCATCTTTTGATGAAAAATATCATATATGTTATATTAGACTTTCTTGCACAATAAAATTATTCTATTTCTAGTGAACTTTTCCTTACAAATAATGTACTTACTATTTTTCATATATGTTTTTTCAAGTATATTCTATCAAGGATTAAATACCGAATGAACTCCATATTCAAAAATATTCTTCTAGGGATAATTCATAGAGCATATCCTAATTCCACCATACAAAAAAAATTAGATTATTTTTCTTTCATTCATTCCTATTCCTCTTTGATAATTCATGTATATAAGTGACATGATTTCTTCGTCCAATCCATCACATTCATCATATTCAGAATCAAAAAATCAAAAATATTTTACATCATTAATTTTCAGGTTTCTTGAATCATTAAAATACTTTTCATCTTCTTTATAATTTTTGAATGTGGTATGTTTTGTTATTTAATAAGAAACAAGAATGTTTTTCCATTGATTAGGTGATAAATCCTCTCTATCATCCAATGACGAGATTTTAAAATAAAACCTATAAAATATTCTTGTTATGATTTTATTAAAATTAATAGTATATTACAAGGCATTCCCAAATCCTGTAATGTTTCAATAAACATTATTAAATCATGTGTTGTATTCATCAATAGTGACTTTATCTCTCATTTTGGTATCTTCAATCTCTCTTCAATATAATATTAACATTTCAACCTTCACTTTATTCCATTGATTAAAGATACATTCACGATTTTACAAAATATACAAATCCATTTTTATAACCATCATCTTCTTATAGATATTTTCTGATAGAGAAATAAAAAAATTTATCGTTTGAATCAACATCATGTATCTATTTTGAGAATCATTGATTGGGGAATTTGTCTGTAAGGCTAAAAAAACATAATTATTGTAGCATCATTAACAAAAAACAAACAAATGAAATTGTATGAATGTTAAAAATGTACAAAAGAATTAAATGATTCAAAATAATTGTAAAAACCTTAATTTTATCCTTGTCCACACCCATTAGTCCATAGAAAAACAAATTTTATAGAAAGTGAATATAAATATTTTATCATCTCCCTTTATACAACATAAATATCTGGATTGGAATGATTAAAATTAATTCCTATCATTAAATTTTTTTTGAAAAATATTTCATCTACAATAAAAATTATGTTGCATTATTTAAAACATCTCCACAAATTTTCATTAAGAAAAGATCTACCAGATATTACTTTATTTAGATATCTCTATCCATAAATCATCATCTGGTGTTGCAACATGTGGTGGAATCTATATGATTCACCAAAAAAAATTCAAATTTTATAAACAAATATCTATTCAATAAAATTTAGAAACTCAATGTCTCAAAAAACACATATATAGATGCTATATATACTAAATTTATATGTTTCTCTATATTTAGTTCTCAGAATAGGACTCCAACTAACACTTTGATAAAAAACATTCTTCTATTTGTTATTTTTCTTCAATAAGAAAACTTTCATCCGTTGAAAACTAAACTCTGTAAAAAATATTCAATTGTATTAACTTCTTTTAGCAAACAGTTTAATGCCCCGACACAAGTTACCCAGAGTCGGTGCATTATTTTAATTCATTTGCATGATTACAAGGAATCAAGTCCCTAAGGACAGTTCGGTTTAGCAGTCTTGGAAAATAGATTTTATACATGAATGTTACATTATACTTTATAACATACAACAAAACATATGTAATCCTTTATGAACTCCATTATTCCTCTAGCTTAACCCCGCATATCAATAAAAATTCACTTCTTGGAATCATGGGAAAAATAAAACATAGAAAGGGGTGAGCTCAAATGCTCAGGAAGGGTAATAAATATAGCGGAAGATAACATAAAAATTAAGCATGGTGAATAATTGAAAACAATGCCTTTTCCAATAATAAACATGAATACATTTATGGCGGTAATATGAGCTGAGTAAATAATGCCATAATAAAACATAATCATGTGTATTCTACTAGTCGAATGACCACATGAACCATCTATATTATTTTCATAATGAGGGAATGTATAATTCCAAACATTCTAAAACATTTTGTCACGGCCTCGACCAAGACGTCAAAAAATGATTAAGGCCTCGGCCAAAATGATATATCAAATTGGGAAAGTGCCTCGGCCAATTCCATGTCTAGTTGTCTCATGAGACCTACCGATGCATCGAGGAGCTATAGCGGGCTCCACCCATCACTTACTATGTAAAATACATTCCTCATATGAAAAGGTTGAAACATAACATAAACATTCGTATTAGAACTAGAATACGAAATGTCAGTACGTAAACCACAAACCTTGAATGGTATAAAAATAGAACATCAACAGTAAAACATATCATTAATCATTCAATAAAATATGGAATATTGTATTATAATAAATCAGCCCCAATCAAAAATAATATCCAGTAAAGGATGACGAAATAGTTGAAAATGATGAGTAAATCATTTTGAGAGAAATGTCCTTTTTCTAAAATCATTTAAAAGTCAAACATTTATCAAGGAAGTAATTTAAAAGAGATTTTCGAATCAAAGTGTCCCGTACAACTTTTAAACTTTTGAAAAGAATTATTATTTCAAAACATTCATGTCCATATAAATAAATCCTTAAAATCTTTTTGAAAACGTAGACATTAATTAAAAAGATTTAGAAAGATAAATCTATAAAACAATTAAAATTCTGATATAGATAATGATTAACTTTCAAAAATATTTAAAATATTCATTTTGAAATCATTTTTAAGAAAAATGGACGTGGATGATAAAAATGTCCTATTAAATACTTACACATAAACAATCTCGGATAATAATGAGATTGAGGAATTAACCCTTACCAATTTGGTAACATACAAAACATACACCCCATGAGAAGTATCATATAATTAATATGTAAATACACATAGATTAAAGTGTTTAACACATAGAATACAATTATGGGAAGTACATACACCACACAAAATGAAATAGTGCCAATATGGCATGAATCTCACGGGAATAAGGAGTGAGATGAAAACACATTACCTTGTACTTTTCCATGATAGAGTGTAGGTTACCCTCATTTATAATAGTTAAATCATTTTTGTTAAATTATACAAGAATAATATATATAAATATGATATCATATATTATCTTTTAATATTCCTTTGTTAATAATATTTTAGTATTATCGTTGTTTCGGGTGTTAACTGATTCGTTTTCCTTTATATGATTTGTTACGCAAGACGTGTTTGTTATGGATAGTTTGTATCTTATTCATATATAGAATGATATCAAGTATTTAAAAATTTCTTTTAATCATTAAATTAGTATTATTCTTGAATGGATATTATGTGGAAATTACTATTATCGCGTTCGTGGAGACGGCAATCCGTACGTACGCATGAACACTACTTCCATTTCATTTTTCATTTTAAAAGGAATCAAAACCAAATGATAATAGGTATATTATTATTATAGAATAATTTAATATCTTATATATTTTACTTATTTTCATTAACACCATCATTTATACCTTTCATTTATGGTATGAATGAGTCATATCACTTTGAGGGGCGGTAGTCCGCACTTCCTCAAATGAAATTATCATATGTATATACAACATGAAACGAATAATGGTAAAATTTAAAATGGAATTACAGAAGATTATATATAAAATAAATATCATTAATATCATATTTAATTATAGTTCCATCATAATTTCCATCATGAGAGTTGGTAGGAGATAATTGAACAATCCTCGTTTCCTGAGGCGTTTGGTTACTATCCATAGAAACATTATGTTCTTCACCCATTAAATGGAGATGTGTATAAGTGTAGTTCGAATAATTCTCATAACAATATACTAGTATATTTTATATCCTGGATTTTTACATAATAAAAGAATAATAAGAGTTTAGGGGTTGGTGAAGTAAAATAATATAAAATAATCTTAGATAAATCGTTGTCTTTAATTTGGGTAACTCTCTTTGGTTTGAACCAAAAAAGACTCTTGAAGGGCCTTATTCCTAAGGTAAGGGTTGTATGAGAAGGAGAGGGATGTTTATAGCGTATTTCAGCAGGGTTTGACCGAATCAAAAGACTTTTAAGGTGTGAATAATTGATTAAAATTGGTGTCCTTTTATAAGGTGGAGGGGCTCTTTAGGAAAAACATAATGTATTAATTTATAATAAATTAATATTTGGTTTCTAATGTCTCAAAAGTGGATTATTCAAATTCTAATGTGGAGATGGCTTTAAATCCACTCAACCAATAGGTTTTATATAGGTTTGGGTCACATTATTAACATTGTCTTTTAGTTTTAACCCTTAGTAAATTAGTTTGATATTTACCATGTCTCTTTGTATTTTTATATTAGATGGTTAATAAATTTACTATAAACTTCCAAGAGACCCCCATGTAGTGCATTAATGATTAAAATATCCTGATATATGTCCCGTGGCTGAACCTTATATTTTTGGGAATATAATATCAAATAATCAAATAATATTGCTTTTAAATATTAATTTATGTCAATTTTGACACTATTTGATATTTTGTTTTTATTTAAGTCATCAAAACATGATTACAACGAAAAGGATACATTGAATACGCTCTAACATGTCATATTCACCTATAAAACTCTTATATGTCATAAAAATTTAGAAATTTTATTTATTTCAATATTTATAATACCATTTATTTGATTCTTTCACTAATAAGATAATTAACGCATCATCATTGTGTCATAAATAAATATAATTATTTAATGTCTAAAAATTATAAATAAAATACCATGATTTATGAAATATTTTTATTTTTCTAAAAAAAATTAATAGTCGAATTTATCTTATGTATAACCCTATATTAAAAATGTTTTAGTTAATAAACTTTGAATTTAGCACTTTTAACTCTTCTTTAAATTAAATAATAATAAATTTCAAAATCTAATCCAAGTAGATCTAAAGGGTCATATTTTATTTATAAGGTTTTTTTTGCTGAATTAAATTTATCAAATAGAATTAAGACATGTTTTAGGGTAATAATAATATCATTTTTTCACTTAGTTACAATATTTACTTTTAACCGTGGTAAATAAAATTAAAAAGTTATTATTCACAAAAAAATATTCTCATCTCATTGAACTACATTTTACACCTTTATATTAATCGGGTCTCTCCGATTTTCAAAATTCCACTCACTGAAGTGGTAAAATTATGTTTAATGTAAATTTTCAAATTCTCCATAGAGGTGGGTAAAAGAAGGAGAAAGGTTCAATAAAATTTTTAAATATCTAAAATTATTATAAACTGACTCCAATGAATTACATTGAACTTATATAGGTATTATGTATCTATTTTGACCTAAAATAAATTTCTATAAAATAAATAATTATTTAAATAAAAATTTGATTTTCAACTATAACTCAGTGTTTTTCACTATTCATCAAAAATTAAAAGTTTTCAGAAAAATACCAAAAATTTACCCAAGTATAATGTCAATATTCCAATTCCAAAAATTATGTCTATTTTAACAAATTAAAAACATATATGTTTCATTTATTAATTTAAAATTAATTACCCTTGTCAAAACAAAAATCGTGTTTTTAAGAAACAATAACTGTCAAAATATAGACACTTTTTTATGTCCAATTTCAAAGTGAATTTACATCCAATAACCAACATTGGATTAAATGGAAAAAATATAATCTAATTATACTTCCAAACCATTCCTATTTATAGTTGTACACTATAAATTATCTTGATTAAAAAATTTGTTTTCAGTTAAAATATAGTAATTTTCACTATTCACCAAAATATGAATGTTATCAGAAAAACACCAAATACCAATTGAAACTAAATTATTATATCCCGATTATAATGAAGAAGTTTATTTTTTTTCAAATTTAATATATAAAAGTTTAAAATATTGGATTTAAAAAGGGTTCTCTATTAAAATGCGGTAAAATTGAATTTTTTGAAAAATGCTTCATTTATCTGAAAAAATGTATTTCTTCTTACATTATGTCTAAGAAAATCATAATGTAGCTTCTAAAATTATAAGTATTATATAAAGTTCAAAATTCAGTTAATACTATTCATAACTTCTTTTGAACGGCTAGTTTGGTAAGTTGTGGTGCGCTTGAACTCAGTGTTGCGTGTAGTGAAAGTTATTGAATTACATTGAAAATATAACATACTTTGAAATATTGGGGTGTTACAAATATTCACACTTACATCATACATTCCATCCCATATTTATAGTCTCAAAAGAAATATAAATGGTAAGAAAAAAAATTATTTTCCTACAAAACAAAATTCATAAATATGAATTTCAATATCATTTTCATTTCACTGGGAAACTTATCAAATATTATAAAACATTTATGAATCTTTATTAAATATCAATCATTTATAAATTTCATCAAACTTCTTTATACCTGTTATTTATTAAACTCTTCACACCATCTTCATATATGTTTGATAATAAAAAACATTAAAGGAAAAAAACATCACCACTATTCATAAGCTATAAAATATTATAAAATTTCTCACCAAAACATTTATATCTATTTAATTGATTTTACAATTAAAATTTATACAAAGCACTACTATATATAGAGTGTATTTTATGTTGACAGGATGTCTGTTTTTTTCCCGGTTGACTCTATATTATCATAATGTCTCAAATCAGAATCTCAACACATTATTCTCATAAAAGTTCACATGATGGAATTTATTATAAACATTTCATTTTATGGATATACATATAAAATTTATTATTAGAATTTCTATGTACACAATTGAAAAGGTATTAATATTAAATTTCAGGTTGTAAAAAAAAATTCATTCAAATTTCCAGTATATTGAATGTCTAGTAAACATCTTATTTCTGTTATATTATCTTTAACTATATGAAAATAAAAAAAAACTAAATATAACATTATTTATTCCACTTGATTTACTAAATATGATTACAATATTATTATAACTTTTATAGACATTTATTTCATGACATGTTCTTCTGAGTATAAAAATATTCATCTGATCAAATTTTGTCTGATGAAGCAACATCAAACTTCCTCACATATCGCTTATCATGTGATCTATATTTGATAATCTATTTCCAAACCCAAATCTCATATTCATGTTTTCAATTTCTCCTACACTGAAAAATGAATTCATATTCTAATATGTATTTCATTAAAATATTTCAAAACCTCACATTGTTAGCTACACTAACAATTCCATCATTGAGACAATTTTTTTACGATGATATTAATCTATGTTAAAACTAATAAAATCAATATAAAATAATCTGAAAAAGGATTCATCTGATGATCTATATCTGGTCAGGATCATCCGACATTTTTTTTTCATATTTTCACATTCACAAACATCAACTCTAGTTTGTATGATTTTGAATATTTTTCTAACAAAGAACATTGTATATCCTAATATACTTAATATATCATAGTATGAAAATATATAAAATTCAAATTACAATTTTAAAAAACCTCCCATATCATGATATATTTATGAATTAAGGAACATGAGTTCTATATAGGATCATATGACATTCAGTTGGGATGTTAATATTATTCAAACATCCTTAATTATTGAATTTCCTAATCTATAGAGAGATCTTCATTTCTAGTTAGAAAAAAATACTTCAATTTTTTTTTATAAATACATAAATAGTTGTTTATAAAATAATCAGGAATCATCTTTTATAGTTTTAAGGGTAGTATTCCCAATTTAATTGAAAATTTATCAGAAATAAAATAATTTGAATATTCAAAGTCAAACATGTTATTGGAAATATTGAAAAAAATAGTGAAATACATATTTAAACTTAAGGGGATGGACCAACATCAATAATTTTGGGAGAAAATCATTTTCCATACAATTTTCCTTCAGCTCTTGATGGTTTCTTTCCTGATTTAATAACTCTGCGCACATGTTATTATATTTTCCCTACTAATTCTAATTTAATATTCTTACCATCATCTTGTCATTATTATTATAATTATTTTACTTGCATTTATGATCCATATGCCTAAAATTTAAGCATCAAAATCAATTCCTATATTTCAGTAGACATTCTGTTGGTTTATCTTTACCACACATATCACAATATGGAACTAGAATTTCTAACCTGAATGATTCTTTGATGAATTCTACATACTTTACCTATAATTATAAAAAAATATCTTCTTGTTTTAATAAAATACTTTTCCATAAAAAAATATTTCTACCTTCTCATCATTTCAATCACGATTCTCATAACTTTTATACACACGAGAAGACAATTCCTATTGATATCTTGATTTCTATCCTGAGTAAATACAATTAATTTTACAGTAATGATCGAAGAAAAAATTAGGAATGTGTCACTCAGACATGTCAATTTTTCATCACAAACAACCACTATGTAACACTCTATTTTTTTAAAGTGTTTCAATTTTAATATATATTTTTTCATTGATATCTTGTGATACACGTAAGACTGAGTTTTAACACCACATTATACACAATAAAATATTATTTAAAAAAGATCCTTATAAGATTTTTATTAAGCTACTGGGTATTAATATGACTAATTAAATTATGAATTTTTTTATTTTATAATTATATAAATAAATATTTTCATCATTTTTTTATAAATAAAATATAAAAATCATTCAAATGAAAAATAATAGTTTTATAAAATAATATATTTATCAAAAAATTGGTCCATTAATGTTTTCCACAGTTATTTGAAGATATTTTTATAAATATTATAATATTTATTTGAAATAATTAACTTTATTTTTTAAATTATAATTTCAAAATTATTCTAGAGTGATTTTTTAAAAATTTCTAGAAAAGATTAATTTTATTATGAATAGTGAAAAATACTAATATTTAATGAAAACTAATTTTTACAGAATTTATAAATTATTTTATTATTAACAATTGTATATAATGTAAAATTGGTTCACTTATTTTAAAATTTCATTAATTTAACACATTGTGATCAATTTTATGTTAAATTTCAAAATAAAAACATTCTATACTTATTAAGTCTTTTATTTGAAAAAAAATGACTTTTCATCACATATATGGGTTATATTTTAATTTAAATCCTGTAACTACTTTGAATTGAATTCATAAAAACGGATTACATATTTGGAATTAGAAAAATTTATTTTTTATAATAAATTAAAGTTATTTCCTGGCCAATATTAATATTAATGATAGTAAAAATTAATTAAAATTTTTAATGTAAAAATGGGTTTATCGGGGGTTTTAATAAAAATAAATTGTTAAAATGACCCGGAAACAATTCCAAATCCCATTTTATGGTCGTATTTTGACCTTATCATAATTAAGGTTCAATAATGGTCTTTTTTAGCCTTCTGTAATGAGAAAAATTTGGGTATTACTTTTTGTTTTCAAAACATCCAGGTGTTTACAATCCACCACTTATAGAGGTCAACCCCATCTCCTATAATATTCACACTCCCATACATATTTTCCATTGAAAACCCATAATGAAATCAATTTAATCCCTCCTAAAATCCAAAAATCAATTATTTTATCAAAAATATAATCCTGAAATGCATTATATATAAACCTAAAGAAATTTTTTTATGAATTGGAAAATTTATTAACCATGCATTTTTTAAATTATCAATATCATTCCTTAAAATATTCTCCAAATATTATAAAATAATATCAACATTCTAAAAAATATACTATAATTTAGCAATGTTAATGGCATAACCTGTACCCACATCCACTTTCATTAAATGGAAAATGAAAATGTATGCGTGTGTATGGTGGACTACCACCTCACCAAAACTATATTGACCATTTTCCATCACCAACATCCAAGGATCGATATAATTATTAATTTAACATATTTATATAATATTTATGAAATTCATATAATTATATATTTATTATATCACATATGAATCCTTATGTTCTAATCTATTTGGAAACAATAACGTCGTTCAAGCGTAGATATTGACTATCAGCTACACATAGTGACATGAAATGTTTTTTTATTTTATTTTGAAAATGATGGTAGTAATGGTATATTTAATGAATATAGATGATATATCTGATATAATATTTTTATATAATGGAGAATTATTATTTTCATTTCTTCCATTCGATCTTTTTGAAAAATTTAATCCTAGTTCATTTGTACATATGACCAATCATCTTCTAGATAATATAAAACATTTCACCATATCTAACTTTTATTGAAAATAATGAACAATTATATAATAAATATATATTATATTTTTATCATGGATGAAATTATTGAGATTATAAAACCATGATATAATTAGACGAATAAAAACCACCATACCAAAATATACATGAAAAAATATGCAATTATAACCTAAAAGAGTTATTTTTATAAATGATTATAAATAACCATGTCATAAAATAAAATAAATATATCATAAATCATATAATATATATGTTATTTTGAATATATATTATATTTCACATAAATACATATTTAATATATTTGGATGCTTTAACATGTATAATGGAAATCAGTCATGAAGAAAGGGTTTCACACATCACTTTAACATCTATGAGACATATTCTATATTCACCACATAATTATTTTTTATATATTATATTCTATAAATTATATATTTTTTATAATTATTTATTTGATCTTCATGTAATTTTGTCATTTATTTTATGTTATTAATTTCTTGGGATTTATGATTCAAAATTTAACAAAGTGGTAAGGGTTTATGTTACAATATTTTTGATTGTTTTCATTACTTTTTATTAAGTATATGATGATGAAATATTATTATTGATTTTGGAAAAAAAAATCCCCCAAGGCATCATTGAAGCATTTGTAGGTGATTTTTTTTGTTGACAAGGATTGTTAGTTTGTTGAAAAAGATGGTTTCCATGACGAGTTGTCGATATCCAAAGATATTATTGAAAATGTATGCTAAAAAAGAACAAAAAAAAAGGAATGGTTGGTCTGGGGGGAGTATAAAATAATAGATATAAGGTGCATCCTTTTTCTAGTGTTTACCAAATTTTTGGGCCTCATAATCAAGAATATAGATATATGTATTTTTTTAATGGAAGTTGTGGACTAAATTGAAGGTGGTTTGTAAACATGCGGGCAAGGACTGTTTTGGGATTAGAATTCCCCAAATGGAAGAGGTATTATGCGTGAAAAAGATTTGATAATGTGAGAGAAAGTTGAGGTTGCGCGAAAGAGACTTGTGCTGCCAATGCGACGTCAAATGGGGTTTTTCGTGTAAGAAGAAAATCTTTCATGACATGACGAATCTTCCAAATAAGGGTCATCGATGACTATAAATACTAGGTGACCACCCTAATTCTAAGTTTCTCAACACTTGGATATAATTTGAGCTCAATATTTCAAAATATTTTCATGAAAAGGGAGCTGCGTGAAATATTTTCAGTTGCGTGCAAGCTATGAATATTCCGTGTATGATTTGAGTTGCACGTAAGTTGGAAGTTTCACACAAGGTGTGTTTCAATAAAAAGGTGGAATATTGATCTCAAGGAATTAATGTTGTACACAATCTGTTGTAAGGTTTGTGTGAAATATATGAGGTTGCCGACTAATACTGTGCTAAAGTTATATTCCTCAGTGGATGAAAGTAGAAGATCAATAAAGTATCTACATAGACTAGAGGATTCATTCAATAGAGATAATGAAGTGACCTACATGTCTATAAACTATGAGTGGATATTATAAAGAAGTTTTGAGCACACTGTAGTTGTGAGAGTAGTGAGTAATCACATTGTGGTTGGTTGTAAACTAGGAGGGATAGTGAGTCCACTCTGAACCATTAAACAGCGGTGAGCTTATAGTGGATTTGGAACGTCGACACATTGCTAATGTATTCTCATTGGAAGTAGCCTAGTGATAGTGAACCAAGTAAAATTGTAGTGTCATGTTAATGTTTTATGCTTTTTTAATTATCTACAATGGGACAGATAGATGAGAGAGTTTTTTCTAACAAAAAATAGTGAAAAGGGGAATTTGTTTAAATCAATCATACCATGATTCACCTACCAATTCAATTATCTAGAATAGTCGACCTAAAAATGAACTCCTAAATAAATTCATGAATTTTATTCCCATGTACTTATTCATGATATTTTCATGTAATAGTGCAAATTTCTATCTTTTGGTACTAAATATTATGGAGAACATGTTTTTATGAAAATCCAACTTCATCACTCTCTTCGATAAAAACAATTCCTTCCAAAATGATGATTTCCAAAAAAAAATCATGAAATTTGTAAACATACTAAAAAAAAATTTATTAATGATATTTTGAATCAGTTTTTACTTTTTACAAAATGGTTTGAATAGAAATTTATTATTATTTTTAAATGAGTAACTTTTAAACTTTTAAAAATAGTGGGAAATGAATGATTTTTTACTTATATGGTGTTTATGAAATTACCTATCATCATGAACACTCAATTATTTAAACAATAGTTTAAAATTTTTAAATTTTATTAATTTTATAAAATGTATTAATCAATACTCTTGAAATCCATATCTTTTATAATTGATTTTACAAAGTGAAAATTTTATTTTCCACATAATTTATTTTAATGATCCAATTAAAAATTTTCAGTTCATCAAAGTCACATTTTTTCAAATTATTCCCAACTTGAATATGTTTCAATGATACCATAATTATTATTTGTCTTGGTTTTTTATGATTAGTTTGGTTAGGGATGTACCATGTTGATATCATTCACATTAACTATGATGCTTTGTGATTATTAATATGAAATATGGAAAGTATTAACATTTTTTATAATATTATCAAATATTAATATTCATATTGATTATGTTTCTATCATTTCATATGAGAAGATAATTAGACATTGTAAGTGATAGGTGAGGTTCTCTACGACACTTCGATGAATTTTTTGGTCTTTTGAGACAAATTTGATTAGGTTTTGGTTGTTGCTTTACCAATTTTTATATATTTCTTTGTTGGGGACCTCAATGGTATGGTAGATATCTTGGTTCAAGGCCTCAATGATATTATTTAGAGGTCAAAATTTATGTATTACATTATTATGAATTTTTTTTTTCTATGTTATTTTTGAATGATATTTGTGGATGAGTTTCTTGATCATGAAATTATTTATATGGTATGATTTGATCACCATTTATTCCATCTGTAATATCCTTATGTTATTGATTAAATGAAATTTATTTTTAGATATTTACCATAAAATTTTTATTATTCATTATTCATGATATCTTTTATTATACGCATACCCTTTATTATAGTGTGATCTCACTCATTTCTTATGTTTTTCCCTATGATTCGAGTGGTTCCAAATACACGTAAATAATGCTTCATGAACACCAGTTTTGACACTCCTTAGGGATATGATAGGTTTAATTCTCATTTCCTTTAGAAACTATTCATACAATTAGGAAATAAGATTTGAAAACCATCCCAAATAAACCATATTAGTGATTCATATGTTATCTAGGAATAACTTTTAATATTTAATTTTAGAATTTCCATAGTTTAGGGATTATAAATTTGGATTCAAAATTATAAAATATAATATAGTTTATTCTATTATTTAGAAGTGGTTCATAGTAAAAATAATTAAAATTATACGGATTCACATAACACATGTAGGTATTTCCCTCTCAAAAAAAGATAATGAAGCTAGAGGTGGATCTTCTACAAAGAACAAAAACAATTTTGACAATATAGCGGAATGTTAGTCAGGTTATGATCACTAATCTAGACAGTAGGTAGTATCCTACTAAGCCATAACATGTTGAAATAGTGTTATAATGTTTTATTCATCAAATAACTCAATTATTCATGGGGATGAAAAATATATTTGTATGTTATAAATGGAAAAGTTACATAGTGATGATATTTCATTCGATAAGATGTATTGAAATGGAGACATACTTCATATAATTTTTTCATCTATCTAGGTATGTGGATCAATAATGTTCATTGATACAAAACACCAAGGGTTTAGAGGACATAATAGGCTTGGAATGGTATTTTTTTGAGGTAATTTTTTTTGAAAAGAATTTTCCTCACAAAAAACGAGTGAATGTGGAGTGACAAATATTTAGTCTAAGTACAAAGGAAGGGTAAAATGTTTATATATATGAATTTGACATTACATAGTTACCAAATAATCTTCTAGACAATATAAATAATCTAAATAGTTATATTTTCCATTTCATATATGGGCACAAGAAAATCCTTTGAAGGGGAATACAATCTTAAACATTATCTTGATATGAGGATACCGTACCATGTGTTATCTATAAATAAGTTGAATTATAAATTTCTTATATATTATAAGTAATGTAAAAGAATATTATTTAATCAAAGATAAAAAATGATAATCGGAATAATGAAAAGAAGGATTTTTGACATGTGGAAATTATTGGAAGAAACACATAGGCACATTCTTGAATGGTATAGGAGTTTGTTTTTAGTGTGGAGAGAAATTCAATCAGGAACACAAATGAATGGTTTATAATGAAACCATTAATGTTCAGGGTTTTAATTGTAAGGACATGAGGCATTATAAAAATGAATTCCCCAAGTGTCAAGGGGATATACCTCAGGATAAGCTATAAGATCATGGTCATGCTTATAAAATTATTGAAGTAGAAGTGTAATAATTAAAGTTATTATGTTTGGGAATTATGTTGATCAATTATTTCATCAATGATTTTATAGTTATAAGAATCATGAAATGTATAATGATTATACTATATTACCTTTCATTAAGGATTACACAAACATATGTTGAATAATTCCAATAACCAAAAATGTGATTCTATAACATGTTTATTTTTAAAAAAATACAACACTATGGGATGATAATTATTAATATATGTTACATTTTTATATAATAATGATAGAGATATTTTTATTGGACAATATTGGGGACCATGAAATTGGATAGTAATTTTATGACATATGTTTACATCATTTGGGATTTATTGAATATATTTGATAATCAAATATTTCCTTTATTAAATAAGGAGAGAACTAATTTTGTAATATTGTATTTTTTTATGGTTTTATAGAAATAAATGTATTATCATATATGGTATGTAACATTAATATTTACTTTATATTCTATTTGTAAATTAATTTTATATTGATTTTTTGGAATTTATAGATCTTCCCTATAAACTTTTGGACTTTGAAATTAGTCATAAAAATTTGGTTTCTTTATGAAATGTATCATGTTTAAATTTGGAGTTATTATTGAGGTTATAGAAATTAATTTATTATTGGATAACATTTACTAATATTCTAGTTTTTGGAGAATATCCAGATATATAGTGAATGGATTTTCATACACTTTTTTGGTTCTTATGATATGTTCAAAGTTATGTTTAGTGTTTTTTTTATGAAAAAAATGATATTTATTTCTCATCATTGGGAGAAAAGGATTATATATTTTGGAAATTTATTAAGTTATTTAATTATAAGTGTAATTTATGTATATTTCCTTATATTCCATTTTCTTCTTGGTAAATGAATTCCAAAACAATATGAACAAGATTTTGAAACAAAAATGATATCATATTATGTTCATTTTGATGTACTGATGGTTTTTTCTCTCATCAAAAATTTATTTTTTGGTAGTTGTTTACATTCTCATGATCATTCAAATTCTTATGATCAATAATCTCTATCAATAAACATAATTATTCATTCATTTTTTCTATGTCTATATTTTTAATTTTCAGTAATGTTATCTTATTTTGAAACCTATTTTGTGATAGTTTAGATGAACATAATATTGTCTTATCTCTCTTACCAATAAAAAGTATTATTATCACTTTCTATGATTTAGGTTCTTCACAAAGGGATTTAAATTATCAAAAACTTTATTTACGAGCACAATATCAAATTGTGTGGATGAAATTTATTTAAGGAGTTTATAATTTAACACTTGGATATTTTTTAATATATTTCCATTCAAATATATTTTATTTCATTAATAGATTGTTCTAGATTCAAAAATTTCTTTTAATGAACCACAATATACTATTTAAAAAATTGTGTAAACATGATAGTCATAACCAATCTATTAAAATGGTAGTTATAAATATGACTAAATAAATTTTAATAATTATATATTTTCAAATTTATAAATAATTTCAATGATTATATTATTACTATAAATAAAAAAATAAAAATCATTCGAATGAGAAATAAACATTTTCTAAAAAAAGTTATATTTATAAAATACAACTTAGTTGTGTTTTTCAAACTTATTTGAAATTAATTCTTACCAAATTTATAATTTGTTTTTGAAAAAATAACTCGATTTTTGAAATAATTTCTTTAATATTATCTTAGTTTAATATTTTTTTAATTTTCTGAAAAGATCTATTTTTTTATAGATAATGAAAAATACCAATTTATTAAAAAAATACATATTAGATAGAAATAAATTCAATTTTAAATCATATTATAAATAAATTTTAATGTATAATGGGTAAAATTATGTTATAATTAAATAATATTGGTTATTTTGATCAATTTTATGTTCATTTTTTAAGGTCTCGGACTACATGGTGTTACGTTATTGATTAAACTTTGGATTTCGTCCCTTAGAGTTTTATAATTTAAAGTCTACTGGGTGTATGAGGATGCTTGTGGCTATTCTGGAAGTATATGACCTAAAATAATGTAAAATAATGTTATCATATCGTGTTTAATGGTTGGCATCACTACTGGAACTAAGATCTATACCAACAGTTTAGGAAAAATTGTTGGTATAGGTCACTTATATGGACCTATACCAATGGTTTGGCCAAAACCATTGGAATAGGTCACTAATTTGGATAAATACCAATGGTTTTTTCAAAACCCTTCGTATAGGTCACTTATATAAACCTATACCAACAGTTTGTCAAAAACCATTTGTATTGTTCCCAAAATAAAAGAATCTATACAAACGGTTCTAAAAAATCCTTGGTATAGGCCTATACCAATTGTTTTGCGAACCTAGTATAGTTACATGAATTTTTTATGGAATAATTTTACAGAGAACATTAAATAAAAAAAATTTAAAATATTTATGATAAAACATATATATATATATATATATATATTTATGAAATTAAATTCACAAATGTCAAGTTAGGTTAGTGGTTAGGTCGTTCAATCATACACTGGAGGTAATGGAATCAAAACCAACAGAATGCTTCTTTTTGGAAATACATATTTCAATGGTTTTATGGAACCGTTGGAATAGGTTTTTCATATTACTTATACCAACAGTTTTTCAAAAACCTTATCCTAATGTTTTACTATCCAATAGTTCTCCAAACCAATGGTATGTGGTATTTTTCTAGTAGTCTGTATAGTTAGAGGAAACTGTTCACCCAAACTGTGGTAGCTGGGGGGATTGGTGTACAATTAGGTTTACCATGCAAGGGGGAATCCATACCATGCAAACTTTTATAGAGGCATTTCACATAGCAGGATCATGGGTTTTCAAATGTGTATGTTACCTAGGTTACAATGTAACTTGGACCCCTCTTGTATTGAGTAAGGAAGATAGTTTGTTTGTAGTTTGGAAAAATGTGTGGAAAAACTATCTTCCCCATTAAAAGTTAGGTTTTATAATTTCACCCCATTCAGATTTTATGCTTTCAACCCCATCTCATCTCCAGCAACCTTAGTGATAAAAAAATACCATGGCTTCTCAAGGATCAATCTCATTCATTTCTTGGCCATTTGGAGTTCCATTGGGTGAAAATTGAAGATATGGTTGAGTCCCACACTTCTATATTATCTCTTTTCCATATAAGCACTAGTATATTTGTTATTTATCTTCTATATACATAAAACAAACTTTTTTAGTGGTTCATAGGTGGTGGATTAAATGTATTCATTAATAAGATTCAAATTCTATGGTTAAGAGAGTGTTTTTCTTCATAATCAAGGTAGGTGTTCTACAAGTTATATCCCATAATATTGATTCCTGATTTATGATAATGTGGTTGTGCTATGTAGTCTTCTTATTTTGAATGGGATTAATTTATTAATATTTGGAAAAATGGTGGGATAAATTATGAGTAAAACCCCTCATGATCCCCATGAGATGCCTTTAAAATGATTTTATTGGTTTTGGGCCACCCATGGGGTGTTCCAATATCAATGAATATGAAATAAATGTGATGTTAAGCCCATTATTTACAATAGATAAAGTGGAACCCATGATGAACATGTTGAAAAGTTACTTTAGATCATAACAAGGTGCTAGTTGTATTCGTTTCTAGTTCATGGGAATGTTATAAGGGATTTGATCACATGATCTGAGAAAGGGTAAAATGGATTAATAGGAACCTGTCAAATGGATTATAAATTTTTAATTGAAATTTGTAAATGGAATAAGAAATATTAATTGAATAATATATTAAATGGGTTATGTTATGGGATTTGATGAATATGTAAAATGGGATAATGTATGGGAACTTTTGATTATGCTAAATGGGCTAAGCAATGAAAAGGAAAAAGTGTAAAATGGGTTTTCTTAGGTAAATGGTAAATGTGATAATGGGTTAAGGAATGAGGATGATTCAAATGTATTATGAAATTTTTTGTTCAATGATTTGTGTATTGGTTGTGTGTGGTTTCTGATATGGTATATATGGAAAATGAATAAACAAGCATGTGAACATGGAATAGAATTTTTCAGGTATTGTAATTGAGGAGCTATACCCATGGGTTAGGGTATAATGAGGCTCAAACCCCACCATTATGATGCATGGTCCATGAAAGGGGATTTAGTCTCTATTCCCCTAACCGTTTCATTAGATGAGAATAACTGGATTGAGGCTGAATGTTAGGTGTGATGTATTTTTTTCTAAAATTATTATCCCTAGTGTGAAAAGCAATATGAATTATTCCCTTATGTATTATAATTGACCAAAATACATTGTAGTGTAAATGATGTAAATACCTAACCCATGGAACAAATTATGAGAATAAATAAAGTGAATATTGGTTTCTAATGGATCGCTTAATTGTATTTTCCTTAAAATGTCATTATTTCATACATGTGTTCACTATCTATTTAGACTGGATATTTTGTTGACACCATCAGTGATGGACTACTGAGTTGTACTCACACCATTCTTAAGCCACCATTCGACACCCAAGGTGACTTAATGGTTGAAGACTATAAAAAGGAAAATGTCTCATGCTAGAGGGTAGTTTGAGCTTGTGATGTGCATCGATGTGAGGATCATACTTGGTGTGAGAACCTGTTCTAGGGTTTTTTAAATTTTTTCTTTGATTGGGGTTTTCCTTATATATAGTATTGAATGACATAACATGACATGTTTATCATTTAGTTGATGGATTGAACCCAATTTTGAGTAATGGTAGTTAATTAATGGTTGTTGATAATTTCGTATTATTATTTTTCTATTGACTCATATTCTATATATTATGAATTACTATGATATAGATTGTATAGTTTCCTCATGTTACTTATTTGAACCTCTCTACTAGTCGATAGCATGTGGAATACAAGGAAAAGTGCATGAGGCCATGTGGTGACCTATATCGGAGAACCAATATATTGGATTAAGTTTTGGGAATGTTACATTGTGGAATCAAAGGGGTTATTTTTTATCATTATTTTTTTGGAAATGGTTTCCTTGATATTTGGAAGTGTTGTTCTTTGGAAATTAGCTCGGGCATGGGAGTAGCTAACCCATGTACATGGAATAACCCATGTACCTTGGGTGGTTATTGTTATTCTTGATGTGTGTTTCAACAGTTCAAATGATATTTCACCATTGGGTGATGAACATGTTTTTTTGTGGGATCATTTTATAATATTTTTCTCATTGATGAAATTTTATGAGGATGTGTATTCATACCTCATTATTGGATCCTAGGGTAAAAAAGGCATGCATTATGCTAGGAAAACATAGGATGAGTGTGTGATACAAGAGGGGTAGAATGCATTTCATATTCCAAAAAATGTTAATGAAGTCATGTCTAATAAAGGTGATGAAAATGGTTGAATGGTTATAATGGTGTAGAATAATTAAATACTTATTCGTAATGAAATGTTCTAAATTTGTTAAAATATTGGTTATAACAAGTTTTTAAATGGGAAATATTTTTAATAAAATATATTTATGTCCTGATGTTGTAAATGGTTAAAAAAAGGTTGTCTCATGAATGTCATGTGATTATGTATGTTTCCTTACCCATACTGACCACAAACCATTTTAGAGTTGGTTTTGGGAAGTGTTTTAGGAGTGACAGTGTCTGTTGTGGTACTTTATGTGAAATGAGATTTCGTGGGCTAGTGGGGAGACTTCTTTTATGGAAAATGTGGAATATTTATGTCATATGTTCAATGACTTGTGTTTGTAATTGTTGAAAAATTCCACCATGTTGATGTGTGTCTGTTGGGAGATAAGACGATATCTCTAGGAATGCTCTAATTGTAGTAGACCAGGAAAAGCTATTGCACCAATATAACTAATGAGAGGACCAGTTTCATGAGAACATCACCCATTTCACTCTGATAATTTAAAGGACCCATGTCATGCCCTGTATAGTATGTTTTTTTAATATAGATGTCTAGTCGATGCACTCTCTCATGTATGTTTGAGAGGGTGTACCTGAGACTGGAGTGTTTTGAAAAGAGTCCATTTAGATGATTATGGATCAGTTAGATACTCCTCATCAAAATATCATCATGTTGGTGGATCATATATTATAAGGACCAGAAGAGTGCTGGTGGGATATTTTTGGTTAGGACTAAACTATCTTATGGTATGTTATAGGAATACTTCCAGAAGAAGATTCACAATAATTTAAATATGGAGACATTGAGAGAGGTGAAAATTTTAGAGTTATGAATTTATCACAATGGATAATGTTAGTGATGTATTATGGGGGTATCTTCATGATCTGGTAATGAATCATTATAGAATTTATAGGGGATGAGTATTCTATAATAATACAATAAAAGGATGGACTTATACATGATATTTATTCATAAGTGAACATGTTCTTCTTTAAGATGTATTTAGAGGTTGTGGACAAAGAATTTATTTTAGATGGAATATTAATGGAGGATTTAGGTTGTGGGAATTTATTTACTTTTATATAGTCTAATGGTGATAATTTTAATGGGGGACGTCATTTAAAAAATCTCCAATATGGTGGAAGTGTGAAGAGTAGTCAAAAGATAGGATCAGCCACTTAGGGTGGTGATGAGGTATTTTTCTATCTTTTTGAATGATAGGGGCACACACATGGCTAGTTCCCCAAACCACCAGTTGAGTGATGAGAATGTGAACAAATGGGTCTTTTCTAGAGGTTCTTTAAGATCCATAAATAATAGGGTATTGATGGAGGATCGAGGCTGATGTTAAAAACAAGAATGGGGCAATTTACCTTAATATAGAATGGAAGTTAGGGGTCGACTGGTCGTACCAGATGAGGTGGTGGGAATCATTCTCCCGAGAGAGGGTTCCCCTATCTATAGGATATTATTGCTCTAGGTACATAAAATAGATCCCATTGTAGAGTTTCATGTATATTTAATGTTGTTCAGACATCAACTAGTGGTGGCAATTTAGGACCATATGATGTTTGAGGTAGAATAATTGTAGCTTATTTGATTTCTAGATCTTTATTTGACAGTGGATCCTTTAATTATTTTGGGTATTATAATTTTTTTGTTGTGTTAGGTCTATTAGTGGAATGAGTGATAGGTGTTGTGTTGATTAATACATTGTTAGTGGTGCGAACAAAAAATATCAGGCAAGGTAAGGTGTTTTTCTCTGTATATTGGATGGTTTCGTTTTCTGTTAGACTTTTATTTAATGATATGTTAGGTTTTTATCTTATTTTTCTCTTGGATTGGTTGGTTATGATCCATTCTCATATTAACTGAAACCATTTTAGTGTAATGTTGACATATCTTAAGGGGTATTTATGTCGATTGTGGGGAATGGGATCTCTGGGAAAGCCATACATGTCAGGTTTGTCAGGAGTTGGGTGAGATTACATCTCAAGTTTCTTATCTCATTCATAATTATGAGGGAGTAAGTAATATTTTCTTTCCTCTGTGGTTTTTCTGTTTCAGTATCTATTTCTTGATAATTTTTTTGGGTTACCACCAAAGAGGGATGTTGAGTTTTTAATAGAGTTGTTTTCATGACCAGAATCAGTTATCATTTTGCTATATAGAATGGCACTGATAGAGATCACTGTGTATAATGTTTTTCCAAGTAAGACACTCAGGGGTGTGAATTGTGATACTGTAAAAATTTCTATTAAAAATTTTATTTAAGAAGATTCCTCCAATTTAAAATAAAATTGGCCAGTTAGTCAACATAATAAAATTATAATAGTTTAATTGTTCAAATATATTATCACAAGATTGTTTAATTCTCAGTAATATCAATATGAGATATTTATATAACTTTTAAAACTATTCTAATAATTAAAAGAAGTTATAACAACTATCCATGACTAACTATCAAAGTAAAATTTAGTTTTTTGAAATATATGTTAAAATAAATAAAACATTATTTGAAACACACACTATATAAAACAAGTGGATTAGTTTCAAGACAAAACCTAATCCCCTCAACTTGGTTATAACCTTCCACCAATATGTATATATAAATAATTATTATTATCCAGACCTTGGATCAGGGTTAAAAATAGTACATAGGACTACGCAGGTCAAAATGACCCTTCAACTATTCTATGTGGGAAAACAAACACCCAGGTCACACAATACCTCTTCCATAGTTATACATGGATAAAAAAGTTTATAATGATATTTGAGTAAAGATATCTTGTATGTTCCAATTTAATGAAGGTGACATAGTGTTTTTATATAAATACACACAATACCTGAAAAAAATAAAAAAAATAAAGAAAATATAATGAAAAAAGTATTAGAAATACTATGAGTGTTTTTATATAAAGATATATACTTTTAAGATTTAGCAGAAGTGATTATCGAGTCCTCATGTGAAAAAGAGTACCTCTAGTCTCGGGTTCTAGTTTCATGTTCGGTGAGATATTCCTTTTCTCCTTTGAGTTTCCATAAGGATTCTCTTAAGATGGTTCAAAAAAGTGTTTTTCTTTATTTGAATCCAGAAATCATTGGATTGTGTTCTTTTATTGTGTTCCTTCATGTATGGATGTTCTCTTATTGTCCACATTTAGTCCAATTTTCATTATTTTTTCACAAGTTCCAGGCTTTTCTATTACTTATATTTCTAGTGTTGGTGCCAGCTAGAATCATAATTTTATACCTCATACCTCATACTATTAAGTGAAATGTCTATAAAAATCATTAATTATGTCAGTGTCATTAAATGACTAAAATATGAATTTAAGAAATTACTTTTAAATTAAATTGAAAAATATAGAAAAATGGTAATGTGTGGAATGTTTTCACAGTTTTAGTGAGACTTTTATGGTGCCATAGTCACTGTGAGACAGTCATGGTGAGACTTGAAATGGGTTCTTCTTTTTTTCCTTTGATCGGTATCACTGGAGTGATGTCTTATCCTTGGCCAATTGTGGAACCAATAGTTTTATTGCATTAGTAAATCCTTTTTGAAATTTGAAACTGATAGCACAATCACGATGTTGGGTATTTATGAAAATTTTGAACCATTAGTAATTCTATGATGTCAGGTAAATGGTGTCTAAAAATGTTTTCAAAATTCTGAATGGCATCTTGTTACGGTGTTATGGAAATGGTTGAAAGGAAACTGTGTCATATCCTTTGGAAAATTATACATTCATTAGAGATCTTACGATGTCACAGACGATGTGAAAATCCAAAACCAGTAGATAACTTATTGTGTCATAGACTTATAAAAATATCTGTAAACTATATTAAGATGTAATAATCTCATAAGGGATTAGACTTAATAATAAGAACTAAAAAATGTATTAGAATAAGATTAATCATATTTGATAATATTCATAGATAATTTTTAATAGGTTAAACATGATCTGTGGGAATTAAAACAAGAGTAATACTATAATATCAACATTTTTGATAGTCACAAATCATGGAAATAATTAGCCGTTTTTAAAGACAATATATTTTAAGATAATATTTGAGTATATATGTGATATAATGTATATTAATTATTATTATCCCAGGAAGAATATTTTTACATAAATTAATTTTATCTTTTTACATAAATGGCTTGGCTTATTTTTCTCCGATTGGGATTATAAAAAAATAGAAGAAAAATTTGAATGAAGGAAACTAAGATAATAAATACCAAGAGTTCACATTTTGTTGAATAGAATGAGAGTGTTAATTACAAGAATAAGAAAAATTACAAAACAACCCTATCAAAATAAATCCTTCACTTCTCTTCATAGCCAACAATATTTTTTTTGCACATTGAATAAACATCATGAGTAGTCACATGAGTAGAAGTAGAAATTGTTGAAGGGGTTGATCCAATGGTGAGAGAAAGAAAATACACTCCTTCCCAGACAGAGGGTCAAAAGGATGGTTTGGTTGAAGACTGAGGTAATGGTTGGTCCATAATAATAGGTTTGATCTGGCTCAAATCCTGAGATACAGACATTATAGCGGGAGAAAAGGTACTAGAAGAGGAAGGTGTTGAATAAGGATATAGAAGGGAAATTGAAGGATCCACTAAAAAATTACTTCTCACTTGGAGATTAGTCTTCAAAAACTTAATGAAATCAGAGATAATCTCACCTGCACACTACAAAGCCTTATCAAAGTCAAAATTGTTATCCAGAAACTTTTCCAATAGGGGATTGAAGTCTTTTATCTTTTAAACAGAAGTCTTGAAGTCTTGATTTATATGGGTAACATCATAAATTTTCTACTAGATATTTGATGTGATTGGTTATATCAAGCTTAGAATAAATTATGTTGAAGTAGAAGTACAATTTCAAGATGATTTATTCTTGACCATCATTAGAAATCTTTAAATGTTTCGTCATCAAATAAATCACTCAGTCACTATTCTCGTTGATAGTAATGAAGCCTTCCTAATCAAAACCACACTACACTGACTAAAGATATTCATTGAAAACTATTTTGATTAGCTCACTATCCATAGGCTAATATGGGTTTCCATAGGTAGTTGGATTTGTAACAACTAATGTGAGAGACGTAAGTTAATTTAAAAACATTTGTAAACATATGTTATACTCAGTGATCTTCTTATTAAATCCAAAAACAAGTTCACACATCTCACTATCTATCTTGTTGTGGCTCTCTCTCACTTTTTCATAAACTATATCTGCGTTTGGTTGAATCATAGATACAACCTTTTGTGGGATCTGATCACCAACATCCTCAAAAGGATGAGCAACACAAGTTTCTCCAGATTTTAAGACTTTTTAAATATTTTCAACCATAGATTTAAGAGACTTCACCTCACAACTCAATTGTTTGTTCTCGATCATATGTTACTGAATTGCATGAATAGTATTCTGTTGAATCCGCCATATAATTTTCTCTAATAGAATAACCTCATTTCTTTTACTAAGGCTATTCATAGGGGTAAGATGTGATGTCATGATCTTTTCATATCCATATAAAAAGGTGTCTCTAAGAAATTTTCTTCACTTTGACTCTTTATTCAAGAATATTATTGAGTAGGTTTTGGAATAGGAACTCAAACAGGTTTAGACTCCTTAGAAAAGTATACTTCTATAGTATAAATCAATATCAATTGAAACATTCTATAAATATCTATTCCTTATACTGTGGTGTGTTGGATATTATCTACATCAAAATAGATGGGAAACCTATACCAGGTATCTAAAGAGAAATGGTAAATGGGATTTGGATGTGGCACCCTTTCTATGCTTGGGTGATTCTCCCCCTTAATAGGTGAATCTCTTTCATAACTAAGAGACTTAATATCTTGACTCATTTCAAAACTTTCCACTCGGTCGGGCACACCCATATCTTTTTTATCTACTAAAATTCTAGTTCCATCATATCTTAAAAAGAGAATATTATTTTAGGTTCATATGTTTGATCATATTGTTTCACAGTAGTAGCATCTTCCTCAATATCAAGTTCTTTTTCAATTCTATCACTTCCTTTAGCAACAACTATATATTTTGAAACAAATTCTTGTCGAACAAATATGGTATTTTATTCTTTGTCTAAGATAGTTTCTTCCTCAGTTGTAGCAACAACATCATATACTTCTTCATCTAAATATTCAAAAACATTATCAAGTTCTAGATCTAGACTAGATACACACTTAGGTCTTGATGGACTTTCAACCAGTTTAATTTTTTCAAAATTTATTTTATTCTCATCCACCCAATATTTCATCAATGGGTTATATATAATTTATATTCATCTACCTATATCCTTTGAGATAAAAAATTAACAATATTCAACCACGTATTCATTCGGACCAACTAAACCCTTGGAAAACAGCATTGCAGAAACTATAATTGGATAAAACATAGAAATTGATTTTGATGTTTTCTTGATCATTTCACAAATTTGAAGTATAATATATTTACCATGATTGATCTGGTGCCCATTATTCATAAGATGTATCGAGAACACATTTTTATACATAGGGTTGGTAAATTTTTCTTTTCCATGGAAAAATAAGACGTTGAATAAGCATGAACAACAACCTTGTCTCACATTAGAACTTAGTAGCAATTTCCCTTCTCTTCTTCTTATTTATAGTCAAACATTCAAGAGACTCATCAAAGATAAACACATCACAAAGATAACGAGGACATATTTGGTAATCCTCAAATATTAAATCATAATTTATTCCAAGGAATCAATCCCACATCCTCAAAGAAAAGGTAAAACATTGACCATTAACCCGACTTCTTATTAAAAATTCATCTTCAATAATGAATGATAATTCAACGTACTGATAAAACTCATAAACAAGCCTTGGATAAATCATTCATTTATCTTTTTGGAAACAATTGAACCATCCCTATTCAGCCAATATTTCATGAAATTTTAATTACATTCTAGTATCCACTTCAGACAGACTTCTTTCTTTTGTAATACAGTTCGACCAGTAAGGCTGGGATTCATCAATTTCTCAGGAATTATTTTCACAACCATTTTAACATTCTTCTAAGATAAGTTTTTCTCAAGAGTTGATGAAGATGGTTGTATCATTATGGGAATCCAATATGGGATCAAGAGAGATGAAAGGCTTAAAGAGGGATAATAATTATAGAGATAAGGGTTTTAGTTTTAAGAAAATAGAGCTCTTGTGAATAGAGGAATGAAAAATATTGGTTTTTTATCATTTATGGATTTAACACTATTAAAACACAAAAAATTGGTATAAAATATGTAATGTAATTGATACATCAATATGGAAATGATAATTATAAAAATAGAAATCTGAGTTATTATGGTGAGATTGGAATAGTTAGTCTCGGTGTCATAATTATGGTGGGACTCTAAAACGGTGTGAATGTATCATTGAGACATCGAGGGTGTGACCTTAATTGAGAGACAGTATTTGTGATACTGTAGTTGCGGGATATTAACTACAACACAAAAACTTGTGAAACCGTTAATCGTAAACCATAAACTGTAAAATAGTAATCTATTCACGTCCAATTTATTATCCCTAACTCATGTATGTTGTAATGAATCCTTTCAGAATTTAATAGATTAGTGAATATATGAAAAAGTTGATGTTCATTTCCAATTAATTCCATAGTGATATCGCATTTTTGTTAATGATATCTGAAAATGTGATGTATTACATAATATGATTAGTCCTCAAATGGGAAACTGGATTCTTGGAAATGTTAATAACAATTTTATTTTCATAAATTATAGGCAATCTCTGAATTGATATCCATAGTCTAGTAATGTCTGTTTCATCCAAAAAATATTCACACTAAAACTACCATCATCTATATATTCATCCTTGGAAGTATATAATGGAATATAGTTTTCCTTTTTAAAACATCATGATACTAGAGACTTGCCAAAAAAGTTACATGTTCTAGAGGTTTTTTTCTATCTAACTTATAACCACCAAAATCAGAATCAAAATAGCTAACAAAATAAAATGATTTTACACTAAGAATGAACATTCCTAATATGGTATTATCTTTAAGCTAATTTAAAATTATTTTAACAACATTTATATGAGACTTTTTGGGGTTTACATGAAAATATACACACATGGAAACACTAAACATAATATCAGGTCGACAAGAAGTTATGTAAAGTATTCTTACAATCATTATTCTAGAAGTTTTTAGATCCATAGATTTAAAATTTCCATCAATATCCAACATATAGGTAGTAGTCATTAGAGTATCATTAATTTTAGTGTTATCCGTGACAAAATGTTTGATATGATATTCGTTATATTTAATTTTATTTAAAATAATACATTCTTTGGTTTCAAAATATTGAAATCAAAAAATTAATTTTATTTCACCCATGAAAACTCATTTCAAATTCATTTTTCATCATCTTTGAAAAATCAGTACATAATGAATTTCATGAAGATACAAAAACAATGTCATTTACATATATTTGAAAAAATACAATAACTTTATAAATTAGTTTTATAAAATGAGTGGGATCATCTATACCTTTTATAAAACCTCTAGAAATACAAAAACTACTTAGTCTATCGTACATTGATCTTGGATACTATTGTAAACCATATAAATCCTTAGTTAATTTAAAAACATTATTCTAAAAATGTGGGTTTCTAAAACCATGGGTATTCTAAACTAAACAACATTCTCAACTATATAATCATTTAGGAATTCACTCATGAAATCCATTTGATATATTTTTAAATTTAGATGTGGTGCATATGGATGATTGATTCTAAGGGATTCAAGTCTAGCTACTAGGTCAAAAGTTTCTTCATAGTAAATTATTTCATCTTGACTATAAATTTCTATATCCAATCTATATTTTTTTTATAACTATGTTAACAACTTCATCTACTTCATTTCAGAACACCCATTTAGTTACTATGGGAATGGTATATTTGGTGTTATACACAAGTTTACAAACAATATTTCTATCAAAATAATTTAGAACTGTTAAGGATTTATTTTAATTATAGGCCTGATTAACACTCTGTTAATAAAATAGAATTTCTTTATTTATAGCTTCATTCCAAAAGAAAATAGGTAGGTTATAATCAGTAAGTAAAGTAATAGAAATTTTTCGTTAGGTTCAATTTATTCTTTCCACAAAACAATATTGTTGGGGGTTTCCATGTGGAAGTGAAATTATGAATACTACAATTATTGTGAGAAAAAATATTAAAATTATTGATTTTTAAACACAAATCCATTGTCACATCTTATAGATTTTATCCTAATACCACTATGATTTTATACATTCCATGCATACATTATAAAATGACAGATGGCTTCACTTTTATAAGCAGAGAAGAAGGTCCAAGTATATCTAGAATAGTCATCTAAAATTACATAAACATAGTTCTTTACATTTAAACTAGAAAATCTAGATGGTAAAAACAAATCCATGTGAACCAACTCAAGAGGTTGAGAATTTGAAACTTCTTTCATTGGATGGAAAGTGATTTTTTGTTGTTTTCCCTTTTGATAAGGATTATATACATTATCATTTAGAATGTCAAGTTTGGGTATGTCCTAGACTAAACCATCTCTAGTATGATTTTTAATAATTTGTATATTGTGGTTTCCTAGTATTATATTCCAAATCCAGAAGTCTTTTAGAAATAATACTAATCATGAATCATTCTAAGAAACAAATGAATCTTTGTTTACAACATAGGCATTTTCATTTCTAAATGAAGAAAATACTAATTCATTTTTATAGTTAAAATATTTACAAGAATCTTGGTCAAATTCTACATGAAATTCATCATCACATTATTATGAAATTCTAAGAAGATTAAATTTTAATCCATCCAAAAATTACTTTAGATATTAAAACTGATTTAGAGTTACCAATTTGGCCGATGCAAATTATTTTTTCTTTTATCATTATCACCAATCATGACATCCCACCATAAATCTTTATTAAATTTTTAAGTCATGAATAATCTATAATACTATGTCCTGAGCATCCACATTCGAAGTACTATAATCATTTATAGGATCTCTTCAAATTTCATTCCTAGAAAATAATCAAACAAAAACATATTATTGTACCAATACATTTTTGGGTTCGGTAACATTAGTAATTAGTGATTTAGGTACCTACATCAAATTCATGGGTTTCATATAAGAATTATGTAACATATGTGAAAAATAAACTCTATTTGGTCCAGGGAAACTAGAGAAAGTAAAGGATCTTCTAGAACTATAACAAATAGTAGTATTTCAATTCATAGGTAGCAATAAAGATTTTCAAGATTTAGTCACAAAATTATTTTTGGTTATATTTCTTTTCATAGGTTGGTATCCAATACCACCAGTGTATTTATGGGATATTTCATTACCAAGAATATAAGTAAGAGTATTTTTTCCATTATTAAATTTCTCTTGGTCCTTTTTCAATTACACATTAGATAACAAATTTTCCTTGTTCATCTAGAGTAATTGATCAATTTTTCTTATTTTTCACAAAAAATTTGTATTTAATAGTAGTATTCAAGGAATGATGTTTCGTTAATGATATATATTTATATTTTACCTCATTACAAGTTTCTTCAATCATATTATAGTATTCAAGTAATTTTTACATACTCATATTTTCTTTATTATTAGATTCATTTATAGAATAATAAAAATTAGGTACATGATACTCAAGGTTTACCTCAGATGTTTTTTTTTTCAGAAAACACATATTTTCTTTTCCATCCTTTTTATCATTTGATGAAATTGAGTCACATAAACTGTCCTCAAAAGTACTCCAAGTTGCCTTCCTGTAACTTTAATACTTTTTATTTTTTTTCTTTGTGTATCTTCTTTTATTTTAACATTGGACAAGAAAACTTTGAATATCAATTTCTCTGGTATTCGTAGTTTATTATTTAATCATATTCGACAATTAATTTTCAATTCTTCTTCTTGTTTCCCTTGTGATCATATCATCCTTTGAAGTTTGGATTTCAAAAAAAATACTTTAAAAAAATATTACATAATATATCTATTTGAGTAATTCAATTATCTCTATCTTGTGATGATTGTTAACTGTTGTATCATCTTGAAGGGGATTATAATTTATCCATTTTATTTATTTATTTTTGGATGTAGTGGGTTTTAAGGCCATTGAATTTCCCTTTAGTTAATCTTCCACTTTCTTGTTGACTTTTAATTCTTCCTAAATCATCATTCAACATGGAAATCAACTCCCTAACATCTAGCTTAATAATATCACAATATTCTCTAATTTATATAGAGGTAACTATCCATCTATCTGGTAAGCATCTGATTATTCTCGTGATTTTCTCCTTGGATGTAACATCTCTTGAAAGAGAGATCATAGTGTTCACAATTTCATTAAGCCTAATATACATGTCAGAAATTGGCTCATCATGCATCATTTTAAAGTTAACAAATATAGTAGTATATGTGTTAAATATCATTTACTTAGCACTAGAGTTCCCTTCCTATGAAATATATAACATACCCCAAATTTCATGGGCATCATTAAATGCATAAATTATATTAAAACCAACATATCTTTAATAATAGTATAATTAATTCATTTATTTTCAATTATTATTATAATAAACCATATTTGGGTCATCTCAAGTATCCCTATCAGTAGGAGGAATCTTTAATTCATCTATAACAGAAGACAAAATCTCCAAACTCAATCAATCTAATTGCATCTTCAATTTAATTTTCCATTGTTCATAATTTGTTCCAATAAATAATGGAGGTCTATTAGAATTTGTACCTTCAAATATTTTATCTATATAAAATAATAGAGTGATGATGTTTAATGTATTAAAAATTTAGAACGAACACAAAAAATTAGATATTTGAAACATAAATAAAATTGCAGTTTAAAAATATTTTAAATAGATTAAAAACATTAAGAATAGTATCTTGAAAACAATCCTCTAATACCAAATGTTGTTCGGAGTATGAAACTCTTGAAGGGGGTTAATTGAGTTCCTATAAAAATTTATGTTAAAATTTTTATTTACAAATATTCCCCCAATTTAAAATAAAACCGACTAGTTAATCAAATTAATAAAATTATAATAATTTTCCTTTTCAAATAGCTTCCTATAATATTGATTAATTCTCAGTTATATCAATATGAGATATTAATACACCTTTTTTAACTATGTTAATAATGTAAAATTTATATAACTAATATCCAAGACATACTAGCTATGTAAAATTTAGTTTTCATAAATATATGTTCATACAGAGAAAAGCTAAATTGAAAGAAACAACATAAAAAGAAGTGGATTAGTCTCAAAATGAGACCTAATCCCCAATACAAGGTGATACCATACCACCTAAGAATATATATATATATATATATATATATACACACACCACAGATCATGGTTAACAATATTTTATGAGAATGTCTAGGTCACAAGACACCAGCCACTATTCTACGTGGGAAAACAATCATCCAGGTCACAACAGATTTATTCCATAGTCAAACGTGGGTAGAAAAATTTTTAGAAATATATTTCAGTGAGGATATATTGTATCCTCAAGTTTAATGTAAGAGATAGTGTTTTTTTAATACAGATACGCACACTTCTCAAAAAGAAATAAAACAACACACAACAGAGCAAAACTAATGAGAAAGAATTATAAATTCTCTGAGCATTTTTTTATGCACATATAGACATGTTGGATATAGAAGATGTGATTTTTGAGTCCTCTTATGAAAATAGATCATTGCTAGTATCGTGTTCTAGTTTCTAGTTTGATGGAATGTTTCTATTCTCTTTTTAGTTTCTATAAGGATGCTCTCAAGTTGGATTAGAGTAGATTATTCATTGTTTACATCTAGTAGATATTCGAAGTTATTCTTTCAGAGTGTTCAGTCATGTATGTATGTTCTCTTCTTTTTCACATGTAGTCCACTTTTGATCATTTTTTCTCCATTTCCACGCTTTTCTTTTATTTCGTGTGCTAGTGTTGGAGCTGATAGGATGCACGATTTCAACACCTCATGCATTGTACTTTCCAGTGACCTATCTGAAAAATATTATTAGTTAAGTCAGTATCATTAAATGACTCATATAATACCGTTTGAAATAATGTTAAAAAAAATTGATATGTATGGAACAATGTAAGAGTTGCGTGAGATAGTCACAGTTCCACCGTCATGGTGAGAGAGTCACAATGAGATAGTCACATTGAGACAATCACGGTGAGGTAATTATAGTGAGAATGGGAATGGTTTCTTCTCCTTTTCCTTTTGTCAATATCACTAGAGTGATGTCTGGTCCTTTTTTAGTTTTGGAATATGTAACAATGTTGTTGTAGCATATCCTTTGTGATATTTGAAACTGATATTGTGGTCACCGTGTTGGGTCCTTTGAGAATTTTGGAACCAGTTGCAAGACTATGGTGCCAGGTAAATGATTTCTAGTCCTTTGTCAAAATTCTAAATGGTGTCTTGTTACGGTGTAGTTGAAACGGTAGCAAGGAAACAATTTTAGGTCCTTTGTAAACATCTGGAATCCTTAGCGATCTTACTTTGTCACAGTCTTTGTGGAAATATAGAACCGGTAGTAAAATTATGTTTTCATAGACATAACTAATTTTCTGTAAACTTTATTAATAAGTAATACTCAAAGAATAGATTACACACAATTATAAGAACTATAAAATGTAATAGAACAAGATTAAACATATTTGACAGGATTCATGCATAATTTTTGATAGGTTAAACATGATTTGGGAGCATTGAAACATGAGTAGTACAACACATAAAAATAAATTATATTACTTGGAAAATAAAATTTTTATTCACCCAATTACATCACCTTGGGGATCTCTACTTTTTTTTCATGAAGGCTGATGGGTCTTTGTGGTAATGTGTTTATTACTGGAAGCATTTGAAGAAGATGGTTAATAAAAGATACCCTCTTCCTAAAATTGATTACCTATTTGACCAACCAAGGGGTGATTTTGTGTTCTAAATGATTTATACTAGATCATGGTATCATTAGCCAATGTCAATACACTCTAATGTTTCACAAAATTACTTGAATCGATGGTATATATTATATGAGTATTTTGTTATGCTGTTTGGGTTGACCAATGTGTCGGTGGTGTCTATGAACTAAATGAACCAATGTAGTCACTCTTACCTAGATCAATCTATAATTGCCTGTGTTGGTAACACCTTGGTGTACTATAAGACTCATGATGGCTGTGAAAAAATTCTTGACATCATCCTTTGTACACTATGAGAGAATATGATATAATCCAATCTATCAATGTGACATTTCTGGATCAATAGGTTTCATTTATTGGTTCACATCATCTCATAGGAATGAGTGTCAGCTAACTCATAGAAAGTGAGTGCAGTTGCTTCTTGGGAGTAGTGTAAGACTTCTTCTTAAGTCAGATTTTTTTGGAGATTTGTAGTCCATTACTAATGTTTCATCAAATACTTTTTCTATTTGGATGTTCCTCATGAGGGATTGACTATGATGGACCCAAAGATAGATTGGTATTGGGAATGATATAATTATTTTCAATTGTAAAATAAGTGGTTATCCACCACATCGATCCAGATCCTACATGATCTAGGTAAGTATTATACCTTGTTCTGTGAGGCATCTAGTGTTGGGCATGGGGATGTGTTGATAATAAATGATATCATTGCGGGGTATGGGCCACGACAGATATGGACTCATGAAAAAAATTACCATATGTAATTTCTTGAGTATTCTTTGGTGTTTTATGCTTTAATGTGTCAGTGGAACTACTTCTTGATTGAATAGAATACAATTTATACTGATCATAAAATCTTTACGTACATTTTCTGTCTACATGAAATGAATCTTAATCAGTGATGATTAGTTTTTTATAAGTATTTTTTTAATTTGAAATAGTTTACATATTGGAAAAGAGGAACAATGTTGAAAAATTTTTGAGTCTAAAAACTCAGAATTATGTTGTTCAAGAATCCAGCTCCATTTGGAGAACGATATCTTTTTTTTTTGAGATAAATATGGAGGTGTAGGATGGCCAAGGGTAGATGACCCTTAAATCCATGCTGATTATGTCGATGATTCTAATATAGTTAAATGATACATAGTGTAAGGATCTGATTTTTTTTCCTTGAGGGAATGTCTTGATGGCAGGAATTCAACTTCGGTTGGTCCATTGGTGGTGATGATATCATTTCTGTTCATGGTCTTTTTTTGGGTGCCAATGTGCTTGTGAGACGAGTTCATACAAGTGTTTCTTGAAAAAAAGTGTGAAGTGCATCACAGATTGGAAAAAATGTATCATAATCATTAGAGGTATTATTGGTTTACAAGGATGAAGAATTTGGTTGCTGGCTTAAGGGTGTCATGCATTACCAGTTAGCAGGTGAATGCTGAGCATCATCACATGGGTGTTTTATTTCAACCATTTCCTATTCCATAATGGAAATGGGGTAAGGGGACAATGGATTTCATGGAGGGTCATCCTTGTACGCCATGGAAGGATGATGTTATCTGGGTTGTTGTGGATTATTTAACAAAGATAGCTTATTTATTGTGGATTTTAGAGACCATCACCATAGATCAGTTGGGTGAGCTATATGTTCAGTAGATAGTAAGGTAGAATGGGGTGCCCAAAATAATATATTTAGATCAAGATATTATTTGTAATTCATGCTTCTTGAATGGGTTATAGAAATTTATTGGTACCCACATATTTTTTTATTATGGATTTCTAATTGAAGATGGATTGGAAATTGGAGCGTACTATTTAGGTACTGAAGGTCCTGATGAGGGTTCGTTTCCAAGAAATTAGTGTATCATGTGAGAAGAATTTGGATTTTTTTGATTTTTCATAAAAAAATAGTTACCAAGATAAAATTCTGAATAAATAATATGAGTTTCCCTATGGTCAACCATGTAAATATCTAATGTGTTTGTTATAGGTTAGGGAATCAGATTTTTTGGGACTTGGCCTCATGTAGGATATTCCATACCATCTTCAATTGTTTCATAAACATATAGAAATGGATCCATGTAGGTATAAATCTTATGTATATTGGCATCATAAACCAATAGAGTTTATGGTGGCAGATCTTGTGTCTCTTCAGGTGTCTCCATGGTTGGATGAATAATATATTTAAAAATAGGTTATATTGGCTCCTATATAAATGGGGACATTCGAGATTGTAGATTCGATGGAATAGGTGGCATACTGATTGGGTATTCCAATTTGGTATCATGGAATGCATTGTGTTTTTCTGGTGTCATAGATTCGACACTATCACCCTGACCAAACTCATGTGATTGATTTTGTTGATGTCAAGCATGGGGATAATGCGTCCTTTGAGAAGAATCCATTTCATATTATAAATTATTGAGTGAATGTCTTGCGAGGAAAGACTATAAATTTGGATCCTAATTTGTGTTATCATGGTACTTTTCATGAAAAAAAACACATGATAGTGAAATAGATATAGGGGATTAGTGGCCCAATCTATTTACCTCAGAAGCTCAGTGTTTCTTAGCATTGTGGCTTGAGTAAGGGTCATTATAATGTGGGGAGGTTTTGTGTTCCCGAAATTCATGGGGCTATTATCTTTTTTTAATTTGGTTATAATCCCGTAATATTGGTTAATTATATTTTAACATAGTTTATAAAGAATATTGGGGGAGTTTTGAGGGTTCAAAACACAAAATAAAGGGAAATTGGGCCATTATGTTCTTGTTTCACGGTTGGCACACATTTAGTGGAACCTTAATCCCAAACCATGATAGAAATGATGGGTCGTGGATGGTTAGGAAATCCAAGAAAGGCGGAATAAAAACTGTGAAACCATGAATAAGGGAATTGTACAAGGTTGGTGCATGATTTTCCAAATCTTACATGCTCCTAAGGTAACTGTCTGACTTGGTACCCTCTTGGATAGAGGAAGACACATAGTTGGTGAATAGTTTTGAAAACTATGTAGACTGACTATGTTCCCCATTAGAAGTGGGTATTTACCATTTCCTCCACTATTATTTTAGATTTTCTAACTGATTACATCCACCATTTCTTTTCCCGCAACCCTAGTGATGTTCCAAAATGAAAAATGCTTCCCAAGGATCGATCTATTTCATTTCTAGGATGTTTGGTGTAACTTTTTGTATGAATCAAGGGTTTAGGAGAGTATAACACTTCACTTTACTATTTTTTCATATTAGGTATTGTATATTTTTTCATCATCTTTTGAATCCCTAAAACCATACTTTTACATTGCATCATAGGTTATGTGTTCGATGGGTGATTGAATCCGGGAGTAAGGATAAGGTTAGGTGAGAATTCAACCTCAAAATCAAGGTTGGTGGTCTACAAGTTATATTCCATAGTATTGATTCATGAATTATGTGTTTGTGGTTGTGATACAGTGTTTTATTATTGGGAATGTGATTCTGTTAGAGAGATTAACTAAAATTATGGTCTAAATAATGATTTAAATAACTCATGATCCCCAAGGAATGTGTTGGGAATTATTAGACCGATTTAGGGCCACCAATGGGGTGTTACAACATTCCTAAAAATCTAAATTTTGGATGTTAAGCCTATTAATGGTTTAAAATATAGAAGATACCACGAGGTAATTTTGTCTTATTTTTTTAAATCACAAAATTTCACTAATGGTAGTTGTGTATTATTACTAGAAATGTTATATGGGATTGGTTGGAATTATGTAAGAAAGGGTTAAATATATTAATGAGAACATGGATAATGGCTTATGAATTTGTAATGAAAATGTAGAAATAAATTAAACCACATCAATATATGAATATGTTAAATTGGATAATATATTGGAATTGAGGGATATTTTAAATGGGCCAATGTATGTGAAATTTTGGTTGTGCTAAATGGGTTAAGAAATGAAAATGGAGATCAGATAAATGGCATATGTTAAGTACATGGTATATGTTCTAGTGGGTTAAGGATTAATAATGATTCATGTGTATTATGAAATTCTAATTTTTAATGTTATATTTGTATGTTTTGTGAATTCAGTGATATGGTATATATGGTAAATGGATAAATAATCGTGTGAACATGGATTTCATGTTTTAGGTAATTGGACATGAGTATCTACACTAATGGGATGGGTTAGACTAATGCTTTAAAACCCACCCATATAATTACTAGGTTAGATATGGGGACTAGGGCTCCATACCATAGACGGTTACATTTTTATTAGTCTACATCGATCGAGTCTTTGAGGTAGTTTTGATGAGTTTGTTTACGAAATGTTTTTCTCTAGAGTGATAGGGAACATGACTTACTCTAATATATATGATAATTTACCATCTTAGGCCATAGTGTAAATGTTGTAAATTACTAACCCAGGGAAAAAATTATGTAAATATATTAAGTGAATATTGTTTACGAATGGAACCTTAGTTGTCTTTTCTTATCTTCTCATTATTTACTACTTTCATGCACTATCTATTTAGAGAAGATATTTTCTACACACCATTGGTGGAGGCCTATGGAGATGTACTAACACCATATCTTGGCCTCCATTGGGTACCCAAGTAGACTTCTTGATTTAATGTTATGAAAATGTAAAGGGTCCTATGCTATAGGGTATGAGGGGCATGGGATGTTCATGCTGGAGGGAGCCAAACATGGTGTCAGAACCCGTTCAAGACATTTTTTTAGTTTTAAATTGTTTCAGATTTTCCTTACACTTTGCAATGTATGATACAACATGGAATATTTTTCTATTGATTGTGAGATTGTACCAAAAATTGTTAAATGGGTGAATGATTTTTTTCATTTATTTTTTTATTTTTATGTGATTTCATATTTTATATTTTGTGGATTTCTAAAGATAGTGTAGTATCCCCACATGACATAGTAGACCATCGCTTTAAGCCAACTACCTCTACCATACAGGGAGGGGCGACTAAGGCCATGTGGTGACCTGGCTTAGATAACTAGTTTATAGTATTATGGGTTGGGTATGTTACAATTTTAAATATAAAAACATTGCATACATATGAAAAAGTTTTCTTGAAAAGAACTTTTTTATCGCACTGGTGGGTTTTATTTACAATTCAATTCTATTATGTTTTTGAATTGATATATAAAAAACGGATTTATGATTTGTAATTTTCATAATATATAATATATTATATATTAAAACAAAATTCCGGTCATAATGAATTGTAAAAATAGTAAAAAAAAGGGAATAAATGAATGGTGGGGAACAACTATTGATTGTGTTTGAATCAAAAGTTCAACACCTGTATCTATCTAGTATAGGGAGAAAAAAATACAAGAATGGATGTTGAACATGATAAAAAAGTTGGTGCAACCATATTTTAACAAGGATCCTACAAGGTGTGACCAAGATGGTAGGTGATATAGTGTTTCCATGAAACATTTCCTTTTTGAAACCCCTTTATATCAGTATGATGATGATTAAAAATATTTAATAAATCTTAAATAATAGAAGTGGATGTCAGTAATGTGTCAGAGGGAATATTTATTTGACTAGAAGCTATTTCAACATGGGCTCAAGTGTTCTAGATTAAAGTACTAGAAGGGGAGAATCAAGCAATTACGAGAGGCGTAATACCCCAAAATGAGTCGATGGAATGTATGGATTCAAGATGAGAAATTCAAGAATTACTGCATATCCTAAGTTAATGGGAAAGAGACCAAATTTTTTCTCGAATTTAGCATGGTAGGTGAATGAAACCAATGTGGTAACATCCTCTCTTGACAGTACATGGAATCTTAGTATATTATGAGGTATCTTAATTTTATATGGGGTCAGGATACAGTAATATTTTTGTGTTGAGGATGATGTTTTTTCATCATCCCATATTTTTCATATTCGGAATACCGATTTTATATGAGTTTAGAAAAAAATATATCATCATCTTATGTGGATATTTTTCGAGGAAATTTAATGTCATACAACTCAAATTATGGCTTCTACTAGTTTAGTTTCATGGATATTGGACCATAGGGGATGTTACTAGTTTATATATATAGATATTGGACTTAAAAGGCATGAGTTTCCTAATGGGTTTTTTTTTGTGAAATGGGATAGTGAAAAACAAATTTGAATGGATGGACAAAGAGACCATTTTCCATACACAGACACCTAAGAAACCATACCCATGTTAATGTTAGGATATTGAGGGGAAATGGAACTATGATGTGTCTGTGGTGCTGAACGGGCCAATGATATTAGATCCAGGGATTTTAAAGTATCCAATAGAAATTGGAATCATTCCATATATAGTTTTGGAATATGGCGATGGTATTATATTTATAAAACACCAGGGAGGAAGAAAAACACGAGAATGATGTGACGATATTCATAGATTATGTTCATAATTATGGGACCAAAAGTAGGTAAATCAAGGGTGTTTAGGTGGATCCTTAAGATTTTATACCCGATGTGAATGTTGGAAAAAGTCCATTCACCACACAATGAAACCCTAGAACCATCTATTCATTATTCAAGGTCATATAGTTTGGACAAATAAATTCGAAAAATAGTTTAAAGTCATGATTCTTGGATGTGGGGAATGTTTTTTGAGGTTATTATCATGTCATGAAATAGGTAAACCCCAAATTTAAATGAGGAAGTTGAAGGCCCACATACCATATAAACACCATGAAATAAACTACACAAGGATTATGGTCATAATGCATGGATCATTAGGGTGTAAAGGGAGAAATGTTTGTCAGTGAAATTTATCCCCTCCCCTAGGGGAGTGATTCTGATTAACCGGTGGCTGGTCCCAAATAAAGAAAGTCTAAATTCACTATGTATAACATTGTAATTCAAATCTAGAAACATTTAGTTCTGGGACACTATGTGCTGGAAGTCAAACATTGAAGTGGATCTTTCATCTCTAGAAATGAAAATGAAACATATCATATCATCCATATGAAGAATCCTATGTTTGTTTCATAGGTAATACTGTAGTTTCATGGAGATAATTGAGGATATTAGTTTGTTCATCTCATATTCTTTTAATGAGGCATCCATTTTTTATACGGGTTATGGGTAATAATTAATATCATACATTGATGAAATTTGTATTTACGATTTAATGTTGTGGAACATAGATTATGGAAGATAATAGTTCAAATTAATAGAGCCCAGACTATATTGTATGAAAAAATTTTATGGTCATAATGATTTTACTCTAATGATATGTTATTAGTTTTTGGTCATAGAGTTCAGACCTCATTTTTTTTAGTTTAAGGTTGCGTAGAATTATCAATCACTCATAGTTTATATTAATATTTTTCGAACCAAATATTTCACATGAAGTAATTCATGAGAAACATGGAATTGGTGTGTGGTTAGATAGCTCTCAATCTGTGGTGATAAAAGAGTATGGTCCATTGGAATATAACTTATGGATAATGTATAGTTCTTCTCAATTAGGTTCCCAGACCATTTTATTTCATTAATGTATTATCCCTGTTCGAATATCTAGTTCCACATCACTCTAAGGGACAGAATAATAGGTGAAACATCTTATTGAATCTTCTCATCATAGTATTCATCTACCTCACTAGGTAGTAAAGGGCCTAAATAATATTTTCCTCAAGGGATTCCAAATCAACTTGTAAAACTTCTACAATAATTTTTAGCGTCATTTGGTAAACATAACCTCGATGGGTAAAACATCATATGTTCAATAAATTATGGAGTATGGGGTCACTGAGTTGGAATTTATAGTCTTCATCTAGTAAGGAGAAGTGAAATTACGGACCTTTTCAATCCAAATATTTTAGTAATAGACCAACATTATCTACAACATACGAGATTGGTTTTTGTTGAATACAAGAATCTAACCATTTGATTGTGAACGATGTTGAGAAGTATGGTTGGATTTGATGTTGTTATTGATGTAAATTTTATTCACTTAAATATCCTATAATATTTTTTATTTTATTTGATAATTAAATTTGTAACTAAAAATTGATGGATGATGTTGGAGTTCAAAAAATCATTTAAGGACCTAGTTTTGACATCATTGAGGGAAACCTCTCCATACCTTTAGGGAAATAAGTATGATATAGTCAAATTAAATTTTCTCTATTATGTATAAATTGTGGGGGTATATGCCCAAACATTGAATCTCTATACTAAATAGGACCATGAAAATTTTTTCATGTAGAGAAGATATGACAGTAGAAGATAAAAGTTATCATGGATCTGACACACTTTGTACCTCTCGGTGAACCCAATGTAGTCATGGATCTTTGTCATCATGAAGTGTCCAAACCTATAAATTTTGTGGGAGTGCATAAATCCAGCTTGATTGGTTCTAATGTATTTGATAACAAACTATTGGACGACCTGAGCTATTTATTTTCCGTGGATGAAATAGTAGAGGATTCTATCAAACCCATTCTTGCAAAGGGCTTTCCCATGGATAAGACTACACTAGAGGGTGAAATTTGATACATGATAAAATATTTTCCCACATTTGGCTCACTCTACTGGGAGACTAAAAAACTAGAGATACTCGTTAAATGGAGTCATTTAATCATCCATTTCCATTATTGTGGGGGATTAGAGGATCCTAAAACAAAAGTGATGGTTTCTAGTATATTTATGTGTTGTATAATGTCATCTAACGCAAGGGGTACAATGATCCTTTGGTGTTCCACAAGAATTTCAAGGTCATATGGGATGATTTCTGCAAGGATTACTGATAATCATTTTAATACATTGTCTTTACCAATCTGTCACTTTGGAAAGTGGATCACCATCTATTGGATAGGGAATTGGGCCATCATCTAATTGGTATGTTATAACATGGGAAATTTCTCTTTATTTATGAATACATAGTCACCCTTGGTCCTCTTGATGACTAACTCAGATTCTCCCTTAACAAGTAAACACAGGACATAAATCTCGAGGGACAACTCATGATAACTAATAATGTAATGCTACACTTTCTCATTTTTTGTGAATTGTTTGAAAATAGGATTTTTACAACAAGATTTCGTATTCTAGAGTGATTAAAATGATTCAAAGGACCACTCTTTTAAGAATGGGGTCATTATTCATTATACACGTCAAGCTCTAGGTGGTTCCATTGAAATTCAAATTCTAAAAACACACTGCCTAATACACTAGGAGAATACATTGATTTGAAAATTGTATATCCAAGGGTAGTTAATCAGGGATCGGATGTGCGGCCAAGATTTCTATCATTGCCTATCCTTTCGTAACATCTTATAAAAAAACATGATTTCAAACTAATAGAGGATTACCAAATTACATAAAGTTATTTTTTTGAGAATAGATTGATTTAGGATATATTTTAGTTGTTATGCTAGATACACCAGATGTATATCAAGATTATAAAAATAATTTCACAATTTATTCACTACAAAAACCTACAAAACACATATTTTCTTAATAATGGAGTATATGGTCTCTCTATTGGAAAATGATGATGATATAATATAAGATTTTTCCCCTAATGTCTTTTATTTTCTTTGATAAAATGGAACTATGGTACAATTCCATAGAGATTGTGTAGAGAACCAAAGGCTTTCCTAAGACAAGAAGAATCAGAATAGAAAGTAATACTAGGAATATCTTGGTATCCATAATGTAAGTACAAAACTCTTCATCCCACTAGTAAAAAGTTTATCTCTTCATGATCCTCAAGAATAGATTCAACCATAATGTCATATATTTTATAAATCTCCATACGTAGGCTAAGTGGCTCTACCATACAATTAAATACCAATTATTTCTCTAGGGTATCATTTTACTCATTTCCTTGATTTTAAATGGGAAAAACATGATGCATCTATATCTTTTAAAAAACATGAGTAATTTTTTATTGCTAACTCTCAATGAGTACATCATGCGGATCACCTTCAAATGCTATGATAAATGGAATCCAAGAACATTTTCATGATCTCGGAAATTTATTGATAGTGGAACTGTTTGATAACCTGATCATCCTAAAAACATTCCACCGACATTGTGATAATCTTCATAGAGATGTTGTTCATAGACTACTGTTATGTTGGTTCCTTAATTTACAATACCAAAAGGCTTCACCTGACATATAAATATACCTTGGGATACCATTAAGGATGTGTAATCCTAATCCCCAGGTTCTATCCAGATATGAATATATCTGATGTCTCGATCCATGACAGAAATGACTAGAATCAAGATGTAGCATCAATCAACAGATCAAAATATGTAATGAGAAAATAATATTTCATATAATGGTTATGGAGGTCTTGAATGTTGATAACGAATCTGATCATCCAATTATTCTTTCAATCTCGGGTAATGTTTGTTGTACAAATGGGGTATTATACCTCCCAGAAAAAGTGACCACTACTAATCATGTCAACTTTATCCTCGACCATAGATAGGTGATATGGGTGCATCTTTGTGGGAGGTTTTTTGAAAATGTGATGACCCACTAGAAGGCCAAGGTGACATAAGAAAATATGTGGATCTATCATGGGAAAGACATCATAGCTCAAGGATAATAAATCCTTATGATATTTTTATAATTCCATATACTAATGACGTTTCTCTCAGGTCATGGATTCACTGATAAGTACTAGTCTTAGATATTCCTTAGTACCATGTTTCACCATGGTTAACCCATCAATAATAGTGGAGACATTGTATTCATATGAAGGAAAGGTATAATCCCAATCCTCTTCTTCATCTAAGTCAAAGGGACCATATGGAGGATTTGACTCTTTTTGGATTATTGGCCCAAAAGGAGAACTAATTTTTTCACTAGTGGATAAGAAATCCTAACCAAGGTGTTAGTCTACTACCATGACTATGAATATTGATGTTTTGAGACAATTTTATCTGGTTTCAGGCTACGAGTTCCAATAAAGATATCAATGAAAATTTGATGAGGTAAACTTTTTCTAAGTAAACTCATCTCTTTGGAACATACATGAATTGCATGGATTAGTTACCATGTGGAATCATCACAAAATTTATAGGGGTACGGTCAGTCATTATCAATTATTCCTGTTCATTATAAGAGTATGAGGTAATTTATGAAGGCTAAATTTTCATGGAGTCAATAAAAAAACCACAATGATATATTGTATTGGTATATAAACTATATACGAGGGGAAAAGATTTATCTTTTAAATCAAAATATAGAAAAAAAATAGAGCACAATAGATTGTTATGGTCATTGATGAACTAAACTCCATTGTTATGGACATGCTTCAACATCCTTTTTTAGTAGTCAATATCGTGACAGAAGGACTCACGAGAGTCAACTGTGGATTCATCCCCTAGGAGTACCCCTAATTGACTATCTGGAAGTACATATGGAACTAGTGGTACGGATAGGGGACTTCTCAATGAAAAAAAATCCCTTCCCATAATCACATTTAATATTTTATCCTATAAGAATACAATAAATTTGGTGCTTGATATTATACCACTGAATTGAGTCTTCTGCTGAATGTTTCCAAATGGATTCATTACACTCTTATCATATACCTGAATCATCAGGTGGGAGTGGGACATGTTTTCATTTGTATGTCCAAACTTATGGAGCATCTTGGTTTGGACTCAGTTTATCCTAAAGCTAGTATCCACTAAGAGATTTTATATTTCAACTCCAGTGAAATGTATTGTGATATACAGTGGGATTATATTTCCCTAAATGGTGAAACAATCATCTATTCTTGAAAATGAGAGAACAGCTCGAAATTACTCTCTCATAGATTCCTCTACATTACAGGCCTTAGTGAAATCTACCTCAACATAGAAAAGTGGAGTTCTATTATTATTTAAATCATAACGGATATAGTGGTGAGATTCTTTTTATTGATATAATTTTGTGTTAAGTGAAGATTTTTTCTTGAAGAGGGTCGTTCCTGGGGATAAGGTGAAACAGATTCCATTTTATAAATCATTGGTCTCTAGAACATAATGTAAATATTGTTTTAATGGATACCTATGATGCAATGAATAATTGAGGGATGGGTTCTAGTATGATAAGTTAGAGCCTTGGATGGATATGGATGATCATTTGGTTGTTGCAGTGGAGTATCACGATCAATAAGTACATTTGGTGATACTTGCATACTTGACATGGAAGACTAGGGGGGATATGATTGATAAGATCTATATAAGGCCTATATCTTCGTTTCAATATCTGGAACAACCCAGTTTGAATTTCAAATAGGATAATTATAATGGTTCTAATTTCTTATACCTCTCCTTCATCCACATTGATGGAAAAACCCTGATTTATTGACTTGTAACTCCTCACCATAGAGCATTGAAAATAAATTCATTAGTTTAAAATACTTCATATTGGTTTACGCATTATCATCTTTGTTATATTATTATAATTTTGGTAAAACCCTATTCACATCTCTAATATCAGGTTTCATAAAGTCGTGAAGGTGTGAGATGGATTTGGAACTGATAGCAGAATCACATTTCACTTTTGGATTCAATTCATCTTATTATGATACATGGATTGCTAAAAAACATATGTGGATGTATTATTTGGTAGATTCATGGATAAAATATTAGTTTATTGTTAGCTTAAATATTAATGGATAATAAAATAATCCCAAGTGATTGTATTACGAGCCAACTAGTCATCATACTTCTGCATCCCATAACTATAAACCTTTTGAAACTCCCCAGATCCTTTTCTGTTACTTTATGGTTTAAAAGAATCATGATCCACATAGTACATGACATCACCCAATTTAAAAAATAAACAATATATTTATTCATGTATCCAAAATTTTAATACAAAATCATTCTCTAGTGGTGTTTCCAATTATTCCAGGATATGAGAAATTGTCAGCATGTTCTGTGAGTCTGGCCAACTAAGATCTCTTGCACTTAAGAAACATTAGGATTCACTTTTCAATGAAACAAATGAAATATCCCATAACCAATAAAACAATGAAATAATATTCATGACACTTTTTGTAAAAATAATCCTACAAGTATGGATTTAATGGTGGGATGGAGATTCATTCTCTCATTGCGGTGACTATACATGGAGATGTAGTTCAGGTAGTGGCTGCACTGGGTGAGGCTACACATGGAGATGCTCTTCTAAAAAGGATATCATAGCTACATTATCTCAATAGACTCTTCATGGGTAGTGGTGATTTTTTTTCTTTTACATGTATTCTCATGAGATCTAGGAGGGGAAATTGGAGGAAATGTTTTTTAGTCTACTGTATGTTTTTATCCAGGCACTAAACATTCATTGTGGAACCCTGAAATCCCCATTGGGAGTTCAGGGATACTAGGGTTGATATAAGTACATTCTTGATGTTATCCTTTCACATCAAAACCATCTATTTAGGGAAAGAAAATTTTTGAGAATGTTTATAAGTCCCTACAATCGGGTGAAAATGTCAACGACTCACCTATTATATATCTAATTGAATTTGAAGTGGTTGGTGATTTTCTTCAAGAACAATGTGGATCTAAAATCATTCAATAACTATCTATGGTCTCCCACATAGTTGTAAATGATCCATGTGGCATGATGACTATACTAGAGCAACACATATCCTTCCAAATTTTGTATGATGCTTCAAGGCTTGGCGGTCTCAAACTACTCATGATTCCCAATCAATGAGATGCACCTTGCGGAAAATTGGGCCATATTCAATATTGGGTCACCCATCTCATTAAACAGGGTGAATCTAGGTCAAACCAACCCCAGAGGTGTTCAAACATGATCCACCCATGCTAGTTAAAATAATAACATAAGAATAATTTCCAAAAATTATATATCTAAAGACTCAAGATGGGTGAAGAGAGTATCAATCACATCATATTTGTGAGTATTTGTGGCCAAAAGTACATTGAATGAATATATGAATTGGGGAGTATTTCATAATTGATCATGAGGTGGATAATCATTCTTCCCATGTGTGGTGTGAAACTCATTTCTAGCTCATTTTTTATATATCCCAACATCAACCCTAACTAGGAGTACAAGTCAACCATGTTCAAATTAGGGTGTCTGACCGAGGAGGACTGGGTGTCCCAGTGGGGAAGAGATGTGATCCCTTATGAAATTGTTGTGGTATGGGTGCTTCTCAATAATGTGATCGGTGAAGGTACTTTTATAATCATAAATATATTATATATAGTATGATATGATGTGGTTTGACTCAAGTTTTTGTGCGACCTCAGAGGGATCAGAAAGTTCAATAAATCCCTTAACTCTATCAACATGCTGATGAGAAGGATGTAATATATCTTTGTGTTGACTCTTAAGGACTATTACCAGTCTTTGGCGATGAGTGAAGATTCTTGATGAAGGGTATTAAGTTAATTGTTTCACCCCTTTAGGTGGGGGTTTTCCACTTCTACCTCGCATTAGAGGCCATATTTACCTAATAATTTAACAGGTTATTGGGGACCACATTAACTAGTGGGTTAGTTAGAAGGGAACCTTCACTATCAGTAGATGTTCTTGATTGAATGTATTGTCAATGCCATAATATTCATATGATATGGAGGTTGAAATACTTACCTGTCATCTGATCTTCATGTTTAGATATACCACATTCAGGACACAACAGAGCACAACAAGGCTCTTGGCATATTTTTTCCAGAGAATCTACTACTAGTCGTACGACTGTGGACGATGGTATATTGGGAGTGATGTATTATCAGTACTCTTACTCAATATGTGAATAAAAGTATGGAGACCATGTCTTCATAGGTAATCTATAAAATATAAAACTAGTTAGTGAAGTTTCACCCAGATAATAATCATAAAAACTACATGTTACTTGGTGAGGGAATCCCAAAATAAAAATATTAGATATTCCAGTTTCTATATTAGAACTGATAGCTATTTAAAAGCTAAAAAATGCAACAAGTTGTCTTTATCACTAACAGGTGGATGATCATGGTACTGGTCGTCCCATCTCACTCTAGCACATCCCGTAATTAGGATTGAGTCTCTTATGCAAACCTAAATTTTAGCTGATATACCAAGAGAGGGGCTAATTTATGAATAAAATATGTGCCAAATGATGGGATGTGTTAATTCAATAAGGTTTTCCTTATGACTTTTCCATTCCTTCTTGTTTTTAAAATCACAAACACATTATCTTTAAGAAATTTTCTTTTATAAGGGAAATAGCTTTCTTAAGGAAAATCGCTTTTATAAGAAAAATTATCCTTATCACATTTTCATACATATTATTCTTAAGTATAAGATTCGGATTCATTGTTCTCGGAATCATTGAAACTTTGATATAAAGCATTCTGTTTTAGGGTTCAGATTCTGGATAAAAACTATATGGAAGTTTCATTCCAAATTCAGGATATGAACTCTGACTAAGTTCTATTCCAGATTCAGGATACGAATTTTGAAGAAGAATTCTCATTACAAATTCTGAAGAAGAATTCTCATTACGAACTCTAATGAAGAATTCCCATTACGAACTCTAATGAAGAATTCTCATTACGAATTCTGATGAAGAATTTTCATTACGAATTCTGATGAAGAATTCTCATTACGAATTCTGATGAAAAATACTCATTACGAATTCTAATGAAGAAATCCCATTCCGAATTCTCATTACGAATTCTGATGATGAATTCTCATTATGAATTCTGATGATGAATTATCATTGCGATTTCTGATGACGAATTCCTATTCCGAATTCTCCTTCCGAATTCACCTATTAAACAGAATTTGAGTATCTTTTTTTTATACACTCTGAATTAATTCAGAGTATTTGAGTATCTTTATTACACTCCGAACCTTCACTCCGAAGTTCTCATTCCGAACTTTTATGTTAGAATTAAAACGATGTCGTACATTCTGTTACACTTGTTTTGTTATAAAACGATGTTGTCTGTTTTGTTATAAACTAACCGTTGTCTAAGTGACACGTGTACAGGTCCCTCCGAACATTAAGGAAAATATGACCGTTGGAGAAGGAGCCGACCTTACCTATAAATAGGAGCTCATTTGAAAGAGCTCGTATCTGATGGATAGCTTATAGCTGATGAAAGTGCTGAAAGGCTGACAAATTTTCTTGAAGTGATTTCTAGAGAGAGAGGATCTTATTAACTCTCAATGCTTCATGCGACTCCGAATGTTGCTGATTACATTCGAGGGCTTCCGGGGATAGAAAGACAGAGGTGCCGACTACCTTAAAGTTCGAGGGCTTTCTTGCTGAGGAAGACAGAGGTTGCCAACTACCTTGAAGTTGAGGGCTTGCGGGGATAGCAAGACAGAGACTCTGATCTTCGTATCTAGGGCTTACCCTGGTGTGGGTAAGACAGACTTTCTTGAAAGTATAAATCAAGGGACCTTTATCCAAGGTTGTTGGATACCCTTCTCTTTGGGTTAAAAGACTTATATCTTGTTACTAGTAGTTTTACTACTTGTTTTTATTCCGCTGTATTTTGTAATATAAGGAAAGTATAACTTTCTTATACTTCCTTATTTGTACTCTGATTCATTTAGATTATATATGCTTTAAGGTAGAATCTCATATTGTAACTTTTGTTAAGTTTCAATTTCCGGAACCATATTTACGGAACCTACTTTTGGAATCAATTTCTATGTTTAGTTTGGTATTAGAGGTGTTGTGAATTAGCTGAGTTTAACTTTGTTGAACATAGCCTTTTCCTTTAATTTAGGAAACTATAGTTATTCATAACTAACATTAAAGGTTCCAAAGGAATTTTTAAAGTATAAAATTCACCCCCCCTCTTGTATATTGAGCATCTCATACTATATTTCGATCCTCCAATTGGTATCAGAGGTTGGAAACCTCTTACTCTATACGAATCTTACATTTGGTATCAGAGCAAGTTACTGAAATACTTGTACTCACATACAAGTTTTTCTTTCTCACTTTATCCTTCTGAACTTTGTCATTCTGAATTTGTCCATTCCGAACTTTTCCCATTCCAAACTTTGTTATTACGAATCTTTTGCTACTAACAAGTTTGTGTGCAAAGTTATTTTTAGTATGGCAGGAATTAATGTTGGATCTATTGACAATATGAATCCTACAAGACCACCTATCATTGATGGTAATGACTATGAATACTGGAGAGATCGTATGAAGACATTTGTTATCAATACTGGAGTAGAAAACTTTGTCATGCTTACTGTTGATTATAAAATTCCTGACAAGGAAGTCAGAACCTTTACTAACCAGGAAAAGAAAGAATATCAACTCAACTATAAGGTACGCAATACTTTACTATGTTCAATGACCAGAAATATATATAGCCAAATTTCTTCTTGTGAAGCAGCTAACTGTATATGGAAGAAGTTAGAGGTTACACACTTTGGGACTTCCAAGGTAATCGAGACTAGAAGAGCTATGCTTAGAGCTGAATATCATGGCTTCAATTTTCCTTATGGAGAACCTATCTTTAAAATTCAACAAAGATTTATGACTATCGTCAACAGTCTACAATCTATGGGAGAGAAAGGTTTAGATGATGAAGCTCTTGTGGACAAGATAATTGATATTATTCCCAATGAGTGGGAATCCAAGAGAACAGCTATAGATGAGAGCAGGAAGGTCACTCAAATTACTCTTGATGAATTATTTGGAACTCTTCTACAACATGAAACAAGAATGAAGAGAGATGCTGACAACATCAAGAAGAAGAATGGAAATGGTACTGTTGCTTTTACTACAACGTCGAATCAGATGAAAGCTAAGACTACTGAGAGAGTAACCAGATCCATGTCTAAGAAAGTCATTTTTCAATCCGAATCTAGTGAGAGTGAAGTCTCAGAAAATGAATTAGCCAATCTTGCTCGAAGGATGAACAAGATAGATGGGCAGAGAAACTTTCTATCCAAGTATAAGAAAAAGGACAGGAAAGATAAGAAAGAAGGAGAAGTTACTTGTTATGAATGTAAAAGAGCTGGACATATTAGACCAGATTGGCCTATGCTCAAAAAAAAGAAAGGAAGGAAAGACATTCAGACAGGAACATGAAAAAGTATTATAAATCTAAATCTAAGAAAGTTCTGAAAGCTAATGACACCTGGAGTGCTAGTGGTGGTGACTCTTCAGATGAATCTTCTGATTATGAATCTTCAGGACAGAAGAATCTTGGTCTTATAGCCAGATTACCTATTGATAATCATTGTCTTATGTCTAAGGTACGAAATTCTGAATCATTGACCAATGTTTCTTTAAATCCTAATGATAGTAAGTATTATAACTCCTCTGATGAAGAATCATCTTCTGATGAGGAAAATACTTTACCTACTTATGAATAAGTCTCTAGGTTTGCTGAACTTCTTGAGATTGAGAATTCCAAACTCAACAAGAAACTTGATAAGGAAAATTCTAGGAATTCTACTCTTACAAAAGAGATATCATATCATTCTAAAGATCTTGATAAGAAAAATACTGATTTTGAAAATATTTCAAAAAATCTTGAGGAAGTAACTTCTGAGAAGAACAAACTTTCTAAAGAGTTAGAAAAAGTAATTTCTAATAAAAATGTTTTCGAGACTAACTCTAGTTCAAAAACTAATGATTTTGAGGATAAAAACTTGGTTGTAAAACTCAAGTCCGAAATTTTTTCCATAAAGAAGTGTTTATGAAACTTTACCCATGGTAAGGAAAATTTTGATAAGATGTATTCCCAAATACGACCTTTAAGAAATAAATCCGGATTTGGTTATACCCATGCAAAACCAGTTTTTAGTAACAATTATTTTGTTCCTCAAAGTGCCCCATTTTGTACTAAATGTCAATGTGGAGGTCACTGGGCAAAAAGTTGTTCCTTAAATAAAACCCAATCTCTAGGTTTTCACAAAGCATACTTTTCTAAGAAAATATGGATACCTACAATTTTATTGTCTGGAAATCTCGGATCCAAACATGTTTGGATTCCGAAAGTCTAATGTTCTTCTTGATTTCAGGAAAATAAAGAATGTACCAGCAACAATACATGGTACATGGATAGCAGATGTTCCCGGCACATGACTGGTAACAAAAGATTTTTTGAAAAGATTATCAAAACGAAAGGAGGAAAGGTAACTTTCGGAGACAATGCTATGGGAGAGATTGTTGGTATTGGTAATATTGTTCTTTTAGGTAAAACCTTGATTTCAAATGTTCTTTTTGTTAAAGGTCTTAAGCACAACCTCATTATCATAAGTCAGTTATGTGATGAAGGTTACCTTGTGAATTTTAGGAATGATAAGTGTTTAGTTCACAATTCCAAGGAAGAATTTATTCTCTCAGCCAATAGGCAAGAGAATGTCTACACTTTGAATCTAGAAGACCTCAAGAGCCAAGATTTACCTTGCCTATGTGAAATGGAAGATCATTCTTGGTTATGGAATAGAAGACTAGGACACTGTAATATGAGAAACCTATGTAAACTCTCTAAGAAGAAACTAGTTAAGGATCTACCGGAGCTTAGATTTGATTCTTCTAAAGTTTTTGATCCTTGTCAATATGGCCAGAAACATAAATCTAGTTTTAATTCAATCGGTGAAGTCTCAAAAACCGATGAATTACAGTTAGTGCACATGGATCTTTTTGGTCCAACACAAACTGGAAGTATTGGAGGCAAATACTATGTGTTTTTTCTAGTTGATGATTACACTAGATTTACTTGGGTCTATTTTCTAGAAAAGAAATCTGAAGCTTTTTCCTATTTCAAAAGTTTTAGAGCTCAAGTTAAAAATGATAAAAACCTTCCATTGAAAACTATTCATAGTGATCATGGAGGAGAATTTCAAAATTCTGATTTTCAAACTTTTTGTAGTAAGAATGGTATTACTCACAATTTTTCAGCACCTAGAACTCCTCAACAGAATGGTGTAGTTGAAAGAAGAAATAGAATTCTTCAAGAGATAACTAGAACCATGTTGAGTGAATATTCTATTGCTAGACATTTCTGGGCTGAAGCTGTATGTACTCCTTGTTATACTATAAATCGAGTTTTGATTAGACCTTTTCTTAATAAAACTCCTTAAGAGTTATGGAATGGAAGAAAACCTAGACTTTCCTACTTCAAGGTTTTTGGTTGCAAAGTATTCATTTTGAATACTAAAGATAACCTACATAAATTCACACCAAAATCTGATAAAGGAATTTTCATAGGTTATTCCACAACCTCTAAGGCTTATAGAGTTTTTAATAAAAATACTTGCACTGTTGAGGAAACAGTACATGTAAAATTTGATGAATCAGATCCTTTTGTTTTTAAACCATCTCAACATACATATTTAAATGTGTTTTCAAAAACTGATTATCAACCTTTGATAGAAGAACCTTCTGATAAGGAAATTGTTCTAGAAGATACTTCTGAAATATTTACCCCAGAAGACTTTCTACCCTATGTTGATGAACAGGTTTTACAAAACCCAAATCAGCTGTTTCTTAAGAATCATCCCAGTGATAGTATCATTGGTGATGTAAATCAACCTGTAAGGACTAGAAGTTCCTTAAGAAATGAAGTAGAACATCTAGAATTTCTTTCCCAATTAGAGCCTAAAAGCACTGATGAAGCTTTAGGTGATGATGATTGGATCAAAGAAATGCAAGATGAACTAAATGAATTCGAAAGGAATAAAGTCTGGACCTTGGTTGAAAGACCTAAGGAAACTTCTGTTATTGGAGTAAAATGGGTTTTCAGAAATAAATGTGATGAAAATGGAGTCATTGTTAGAAATAAAGCTAGACTTGTTGATAAAGGCTATAATCAGCAAGAAGGAATAGACTATGAAGAAACCTATGCTCCAGTAGCTAGACTTGAATCTATCCGTATTCTACTTTCCTTTGCAGCATTCATTAATTTCAAACTTTTCCAAATTGATGTAAAATGTGCTTTTCTTAACAGTTATGTTCAAGAGGAAGTTTTTGTTGAACAACCTCCTGGATTTGAAGATACAAAACATCCAGATCATGTTTTTAGACTTACCAAAGCTTTGTACGGCCTTAAACAAGCCCCACGAGCATGGTATGATAGACTTACTGGATGTTTGCTTCAAAATAACTATGTTAAGGGAAATGCAGATCCAACCCTTTTTATAAAGAAATATAAGAAAAAATTTTCGATTGTTCAAATTTATGTTGATGACATTATATATGGTTCAACTCAGCAATCTTTGACGGACTCTTTTACTAGTCTAATGAAATCAGAGTTTGAAATGAGTATGACAGGTGAGTTAACATTTTTCCTTGGTTTTAAAATCTCTCAAAAACCAGAAGGAACCTACATATCTCAACATAAGTATATTAAAGATCTTCTGAAAAAGTATGGTTATGACAACACTAAAAGTATAAGTACTCCCATTGGTACCTCAAACTCTTTAGATCTTGACGAAGCTGGGAAACCAGTAGATCAAACATCTTTTAGAGGTATGATAGGAAGTCTCCTTTACTTAACAGCTAGTCGGCCAGACGTAATGTTTTCAGTATGCTTATGTGCAAGATATCAATCCAATCCTAAGGAATCTCACTTAAAGGCAGTAAAAAGAATTTTTCGCTACCTTAAGGGAACCATGGATCTAGGATTATTTTATACCTCTGGAAATGATTTTGTTCTAAAAATCTTTTCTGATGCTGACTTTGGAGGATGTAGAATGGATAGAAAAAGTACATCCGGAACTTGTCATTTCTTAGGGGATTCTTTAGATTCTTGTTCATGCAAGAAGCAACATTCGGTAGCACTCTCCACTACTAAAGCTGAATATGTAGCAGCTGGAAGTTGTTGTGCACAAGTGTTGTGGATGCAACACACACTCACAGACTATGGCTTGAGTTTTACTAAAACTCAAATTTTATGTGATAACACAAGTGCCATTTCCCTAAGTAAAAACCATGCACATCACTCTCATGAAAAACACATAGATATTAGGCATCACTTTCATAGGGATCACACACTTAAAGGAGATATTATTCTTCAGTTTATTGGAACGCAAGATCAACTTGCTGATATTTTCACAAAATCTTCTCCTTCTGATATACTTGAATATATTAAACAAAAGTTAGGAATGATAACCGTAAGGTAATCTTTCTTAATAAACTTTCTATTGAAAAAGTCTCTTTACAGTAATAAACTCATTTTCATAGGGGGAGTACATTTGATTTTTTGTTTAACAAAGTTTTTCAAAATTTGTTTTCAAACTTTTAGGAACAAATATTTCCGGAATGGAACTTCTGGAACTAAAATTTTGCAAATTGGACATTCTCGTACAGAACACTTCTGGAATGGATGTATTCGTATTGGAAATTTCCGGAATGAAAATTTACGTACTGGCAGTTTCGTAACCAGATATCTTTGTACCAGTTTTTTTTCATACTAACATTTTTTGTAATGTATTTTTCTTACTAAGTTCTTCGTACTGTTTTTTTTTCTTCTTAAGTTTGTTCTTCGTACTGAGTATTCCGTAGTGAGTTTTTTTTCGTACTAAGTTTATTTTTCATAGTAAATTTTTTTGAGAAATCTGCCATTACGAATAATCCTCCTAATCCAATCCGAAAGGTATGGTTACCCTACTCATGTTTTCGTAGTCATATTTTACTTGCTGGAATTTTCTTGTACTAAGTTTTCGGATTATAGTTTTCTTAACTCTTTGTTTTAATAAAAACCTCAAAAAGATCGGATTCAAGCTTCCAACCGTCAGATCTGATCTCAGCTCATTCTAACCGTTAGATCAACAGCGGAATGTGAACCGTCATCTCGTCGCCTATATAAAGGGGACCTAAATACTCGTACCACATCGATCTCAAAGCTCTCGCGTCTCGAAGCTCTGACTCTCTGATTTAAGGCCATTCCGATCTTCAGTCTTCTCCGTTCCGAACTTCTCAGAGAACATCAGATCCGAATGTCTGCGGAGTTAGCATCTCAAGAGATGTCATCTACTAAGCCTATTTCTCAGTGGTTAGTTTACAGAGAAAGGTTAGTTCATCCAGTTTTCTTCAACAACTACGATTCTATCATTTCAAAGAATATTAAGTTGAATGGTTGGGAAGATTTTGCGGTATCAAAAACCAGGAACCAAGATGAAGTATATTCAGATTTACTTGTTGAGTTTTATGAGTCAGTTTCTTTCTTCAAGGAAGATAATAGGGAGAAGTTCTCTTTTAAGTCTTATGGCAAGACTTACAAGCTTTCTCACACCAAGGCTGCAGGCTTGGTAGGGCTGTCTTTTGAAGGAGAAGCCGAGTTTATTTCGCATGTCTTACCGGACTCTAAGGGTAGCTTCGACAAGGAAAAATCCTTAGAAAATCTCGGAATAGATGATGACAAGGCTCCGAAGATTGCAAGTCTATCTACAAACTTCCGGATTCTTGAATTCTGGGTGCAAGGACCTATCGTACCAAGGAAAGGTGATAAAGATAGCTTGAAGAAGAGTGAGATCTATATCTTAGATTTCCTGATAAATCTAAGGAAGTTCAACTTGATGAAGCATATTCTTCTTACTATTGAAAATTTGAAGAAGGGGAATCTGAGAGCTCAGATTATTATGTATCCAGCAATCCTCTCCAAGTTGATTGTTCGGTGCCTTGAGTCTTTCAAAGAGGCTTGCAAATCTAAGCCGAGAGTTTGCAAGATCATGCTGCTCAGTGATGGCACTCTTAAAAGAATGAATGTAGCTTTTGACAAGAAGTCTGGAAAGTTTATTGATCTACCTCCTCAAGAAGAAGTGGCTCTGAAAGTTGCTGATCCGGAATCATCTAAGCCAGTAAGGAAGAGAAAGATGAAAGAAGTGGAAGTACAAGTAGAAAATCCTAAGTCTAAGGAAGTCCATTCCGCACCTCCAAAGCCTAAGAAGAAGAAAGCCTATCCTGATGAGGTTGTTACAATGTGGAGAGCTGATAAAGAGAAAAGGAAAGAAGGGGATCCGCAGTTCGGATTGGACCCTGTGGAAGCTAAGGATTTAAAGGAAAAAGCTGCTGATGAGCTTGAAAAACAAGCTAAAGAAAAGAAGCTCAAGAAGAAGATGTCTGAGGCTGAGGTAGCTCAGGCTTTATTGAAATTCAACGAAATGGTTTCAGCAACAATTCCAGTTCCGAGATCTTTCTCTCTGGAATCTCTACCTGAGACTCCAGGAAGAAATCTTGTTGCTCCGGAAGAGACTGTTGCTACGAATACTGAGGAAGTAGAGCAAGTGGAACAAGTAGAAGAAGGTGCTGAAGGAAGTGTTGAAACCAGAGATGTTCTGAAACAAGTAGATGATTACAAAGGGACACCTTCGGAACACTTATCAATCCGTACTTCAGAAGCTGAATCTTCGAAGCTAGTTACACCTGCAATGGAAGAAGAGAAAGGAGAAGAAGAAGTTGCCTATCATGGAGAAGAAGAACAACTTTTACATGATATTGTTCAGATGGAAAACGTAGAGGTTGGTGTTCAGGAAGTTGCTGATGAGGAAGATTTTGTTGTTCAAGTTTCTGATAGTGAGAAGAAAACTCCGGAACAGAATTCTATTCCAAAAAATGACAAGTGAACGAAAATTCTTGCTGATACCCCGATCTCATAAATAAGGAAGAGAAAGGAAGTTGGTAGCTCTTCAAAGAGAAAGCTTCAACTTGTTGAGGAAGAAAACTCTCCAAGCAAGATTTCAGATTCGGAGTCATCCTCGTTGGGGCATGACTTTGTTGTTCAGTCCTTAAAGAAGTTGGTGGGAACCATTCCAACCTTCTCTATTATTGACTCAAGATGCCAGATGCTCCAACATGCGTTGAATCAGAAAACCGACTCCGTATCTATGGTTATGGATAAGTGCGTTGAAATTGAGGCTCAGTTCAAAACCTTCTTTGTTGGTTACGAAGCTCATAAAAGATCTTGCAAGAGGATGACAAGCTGGTCGAAGAAGAATGTGGAAGAGATGAGGTTTCTTGATGAGTTTCAAGATAATGTTTAAGATGCATTTGAGACCGAGGACAAGAAGATTAACGAGCTGACTTCCTCCTTTGATGAAAAGCTGACTGAAGAAAAGAACTTCCGGATCCAAGAAGTCAGGGATCTGAATGGGAAGTTGAATTCTGTTTCTCAGAATTGGAAATTTTAAAGGGATCATCGGATTGATTTTGAAGAAAGGATGAAGGCTTAGGAAGAAAAGATCCAAGCTCAGGAAGAAAAACTGAAGGCTCAGGAAGAAAAGATTGAAGCTCAATCCGCAAGAATAGTGGTCTTAGAGAAGCAAGAAGAAGAAGATCATAAAGACTTAAAGAAGATCAAGACTATTCTTAAAGGGCTCATGTCAAAGGAAAAAGATCCGAAATAACCTAATCTGATCTTTTTTTTGTAATTTTTTCTTTGTTGTCGAGATTTCAAATTTCATTAAAGTCGTACTTGTTGTTTCTATTGTTGTCATTACTAATCTTTCAGGTACTTTGTTATTTTTTCCATTCCCTCCAATTCTTTTTGAAAATCACAAAGGGGGAGAAGGAAAAGATCCTTAAGAAAAAGAGGAACTCTAATAAAAGTTTATCAAAGGGGGAGAAAGAAAAAATACCCAAGGAAAAAGAACTGTAATAAGAGTTTGTTTAAGGGGGAGTTTTTTTCTTAAAGAAGACCTTATAAAATATCACTCTGGAAAAATGAATACAATCCTTAGAGTTTCAAAGCCTAAGGGGGAGTTAGTCGTATTCATCTATATCCTTAAAACAAGGGAGATAAGCATTAATATGTTTCTTTCTTATTAGAATTTTTTTTCGTAAGGATGTTTGTGCTTTCCAAAAAGGGGGAGATTGTTAAGTCAATAAGGTTTTCCTTATGAATTTTCCATTCCTTCTTGTTTTGAAAATCACAAACACATTATCTTTAAGAAATTTTCTTTTATAAGGAAAATAGCTTTCTTAAGGAAAATCTCTTTTATAAGAAAAATTATCCTTATCACATTTTCATCCATATTTTTCTTAAGTATAAGATTCGGATTCATTGTTCTCGGAATCATTGAAACTTTGATATAAAGAAATCTGTTTTAGGGTTCGGATTCTGGATAAGAACTATAAGGAAGTTTCATTCCGAATTTAGGATATGAACTCTGAGTAAGTTCTATTCTAGATTCAGGATACGAATTCTGAAGAAGAATTCTCATTACGAATTCTGAAGAAGAATTCTCATTACGAACTCTAATGAAGAATTCCCATTAAGAACTCTAATGAATAATTCTCATTACGAATTCTGATGAAGAATTTTCATTACGAATTCTGATGAAGAATTCTCATTACGAATTCTGATGACAAATTCTCATTATGAATTCTAATGAAGAAATCCCATTCTGAATTCTCATTACGAATTCTGATGATGAATTCTCATTACGAATTCTGATGATGAATTCTCATTATGATTTCTGATGACGAATTCCTATTCCGAATTCTCATTCCGAATTCACCTATTAAACAGAATTTGAGTATCTTTGTTTTATACACTCTGAATTAATTCAGAGTATTTGAGTATCTTTATTACACTCCGAACCTTCACTCCGAAGTTCTCATTCCGAACTTTTATGTTAGAATTAAAACGATGTCGTATATTCTGTTACACTTGTTTTGTTATAAAACGATGTCGTCTGTTTTGTTATAAACTAACCGTTGTCTAGGTGACACGTGTACAGGTCCCTCCGAACATTAAGGAAAATATGACCGTTGGAGAAGGAGCCGACCTTACCTATAAACAGGATCTCATTTGAAAGAGCTCGTAGCTGATGGATAGCTTATAGCTGATGAAAGTGCTGAAAGGCTGACAAATTTGCTTGAAGTGATTTCTAGAGAGAGAGGCTCTTATTAAATCTCAAAACTTCGTGCGACTCCGAATGTTGGTGATTACATTCGAGGGCTTCCCGGGATAGGAAGACAGAGGTGCCGACTACCTTAAAGTTCGAGGGCTTTCTTGCTGAGGAAGACAGAGGTTGCCAACTACCTTGAAGTTGAGGGCTTGCGGGGATAGCAAGACAGAGACTCTGATCATCGTATCGAGGGCTTACCCTGGTGTGGGTAAGACAGACTTGCTTGAAAGTATAAATCAAGGGACCTTTATCCAAGGTTGTTGGATACCCATCTCTTTGGGTTAAAAGACTTATATCTTGTTACTAGTAGTTTTACTACTTGTTTTTATTCCGCTGTATTTTGTAATATAAGGAAATTATATCTTTCTTATACTTCCTTATTTGTACTCTGATTAATTTAGATTCTATACGCTTTAAGGTAGAATCTCATATTGTAACTTTTGTTAAGTTTCAATTTCCGGAACCATATTTCCAGAACCTACTTTTGGAATCACTTTCTAAGTTTAGTTTGGTATTAGAGGTGTTGTGAGTTAGCTTAGTTTATCTTTGTTAAACATAGCCTTTTCCTTTACTTAAGGAAACTATAGTTATTCATAACTAACATTAAAGGTTCCAAAGGAATTTTTAAAGTATACAATTCACCCCCCCTCTTGTATATTGAGAATCTCATACTATATTTCGATCCTAAAATTGTTATCAGAGGTTGGAAACCTATTACTCTATACCAATCTTACAGGATGTATTTTAGAGGAAGTTCCATTATCAAGATCATGTTTATATAGTGTGGGGTGTTTATCATTTCACCTTTTGTAAGAGTGGAAACATCATTATAAGGATTAGTGGAGAGATCACCTTCACCTAAGGGTGTCAACCCATACCCTGACTACTCCCCAAATTACTGTATATTGGTTGATAGCAGGAAACCTGATGGTGATGAAGACAGTTTCAATGGGAGTCCTTGGAATGATACCAAAATTTACTCCACATACAGGTATCTATAGAGGTATATAGGTATTTTATAGAGATCATCTTTTGGGATCATATTCATCCACTGGAGGGTATATTCCCAGGACTGTAGAGGTATGGGTGAAGGTTCCCTCAATGAGTCATCCATCACATCAGAGTCTGGGCGGTTAATAATGATTTTACACTTCATTGAGTTTCACCTTTGAGGTAATGTTATTTCTCAAAGAGAGGATTTCTGAATGCCACTCTTGTTTCCACCCAAGTGTGTTGTCTCCTGTGTGGTGGGAATTCTCCCAATGATGGGTGTTCTCCCTCTTACACCAGGATGGTTCATTAGAATGGGGAATATATTATTCATGGGGATAATTTCAATAAAAGTTATTTTAAGTATGGGGTGAACCTATTCATTTTTTTTATTGGTATACATAAAAAATCCTCATTGGTTTCTATTAGTGTGTGAAGGACTAACACATTGGTTATTGGTGGTGTGAGGATGACCTTCGAATTCATCATTGGTGTGGTGCGGAGGACTTCCTCATTGGTTTATTGTGGTGGGGGTGGACATGTGCATTGGTTTTTCATATCAAAATATGGATTGAACTAACTTTTATTTTCACCAATGATAGAGATAGCCATCCCAAACATCCTGTGTGGTGGAAGACGTATCAATACCTGGAATGGGAATACAAATTCTTATTTAGTAGTTATGAGGATTAGATTGGATACACATGTGGTGTCAGGGTCCCATAGAGCTTCATAAGATTCACTTTTTGGGAAATACTATGAGTATTACACTAGTATTTTTCATCAGGTTTGTGAGTTTGGGGTTAGTCAAGCATATAATGAATCAAACTACTAACTGACTAGATGAATCTATTAGTTCTTGAATTTACTCAGTCGGAAGGGATCCCTCCTATGTAGCCCTTGAGTGGTGGCCACTGTAGAAGTGGATAAAAAGTCACCTATAGCCTAATAATATGATATTTAACTATTAGATAATATCATTGAGAGCCTCCCAAGGTAGTCTATTAGTAGAGCTGTATATTATTTCCCTCTACATAGCCCATGGGGTGTCAATGAGGATCTGATGACTGAAGATCTTGGCAGGCCATGTTGATGGTGGGAATTTTTGGATCCTAATGGATATGATTATTGAAAAATTAAATATTGGGTTGAATTGTATGTTTAGAATCATTTTTTATAATTAAATGCAATTTAGTTTAATATGATTTTTACTAATTCAATTCTTGAAACTTCTTATTATTTTATAATAGTAATTAGATAGAGCTCTGGGTTCGATAAAAAAAAGTCATCAAAAAATGACATGATATGTACTCACATGGTCATATTTTAGATTAATAATATTCACTATAAAGAAATGATTTAATTATAATAAGAGAGATATAGATCATAATCAAAATGGTTATGATAATCATAGTAAAAAATTTAATTATTCTATCATAATTTGTATAGAATTGTATTGGGTAAATGAATTAATAGTAATCACTAAAATCATAATTACGCAGATCATCATAACTAAATTGTTAATATAATGATGAATATATAAAATGATTCACTTTCTATTACAAATCATAGTAACTGTAATCAATTAATATAATACAATTCTATTAACCCAAATTGAAGGGTATCCAATAACCTATGATAGAGGTCCCTTGATTTATTCATTCAAGAATGTTTATCTTACCAACACCAGGGTAACCCCTAGATACAATGATCAACTTCTATCTTTATATCCCCACAATCCCTTGATTAATAAGGTATTTGGATCATTTGTCTCCCTATACTAAAAATCCATTGATCCACAAACAATTGGCACAGTTTTCTTCCTATCCACAGAATCCCTCAATCATAATCTCCAATGATCAAATTCACACTAGGAGAAGAAAAAATCTTTGAAGTATTAAGTATATATAACTAGTTGTTCAAAACTTGAACTCTTCGGTGCCATTCACACAAAGCCACTATTATATAGAGCTCTTGTACAATGTCATGAACTGTTCAGAGGTACAAGGATCATTTAAATTACCTGATATTTATAGACCAACATCCCATGATTCATCTTTGATTCAAAAGATCAGACTTTCACTTGAAATTGAAAATGCACTTATACACATGGCACTCTAACGATCATCTTATAACTGTAAAAATTACATTATTTTATAATTCATATTAAAATATAATACACAACATCATTTTCGTTTAATTGATTTGAAATTATAATGATATTGTTATCTAGATATGATAAAATGAGTTTGATCGAATCTATCTATTCTTATAGAGATTGTGATTATGATTTAAATGTTTGTGTGATACTGGATGTTTTTACAATTTAATCCATTTTCAGTGTTCAGAATAAAAGTTTTATTTGATGTGTTTGATAAAAATTGAATTTGGCCTCATTATGATAATATTTGAAATACTTTTCTTGATAAAATCTAATTATTATGATAAGTATCATATGCGTATGAATGAAATCATAATGATAAACTATGAATTAAAATATCTTAAAGAAAGCATTTTAAAAAGTTATATGAATTCATTTTGAAATTACATGTGACTAAATGGTTATGTGATTCGGTATATAATAAATAGTTTGTGAAGTTCAAAACAACTGTAATTGAGAAAATAATAATACATTCCACTCAACAATCTCCCACTTTTTGAAAATCTCAAACCACAAGTCTTTAGTAAATAATTGTTTTTTAAACAAGGTTCCAAATAAATATTTTAAAAAACATTGATATTCATAATTGAACAGTTATATTTATCTCCTTGAGTTAAAAACTCTACTGATAATCTTATCGAATGTGATTTAGTCCCCCTTATGATAAGAATCCCCAAAAGATAATATTCATTTATTCTATGATATTATCTCCCCCTTTTTAATACATTCTCAATTTTTATAATATTTATCCCCCTATCAATATCAGTCACCTAATTTTAAAAACCATTACCCCCTTTATGATTTTCAAAAAGTAATAGGGAATGTCTTCTCATAATGTAAATAAGAGTTATAGAAACAAAAATTTTAAATTAATAAATAATATATAGTCTATAATAAGTGAAAAAACATTCATCAAAAACAAGAAAACCATTCCATCAATAAAAATATACATTTCAAAGACATTAATTAATGTTTCCGAAAAAACTACAAGAGTTAATGAAATTCATTTCTTCTCCATTTCATTTTCCTTGTCATTTTTTATGAGGTCGAACACTGATATCTTTATTATCATAAATTCCCCATTATCATCCACTAGCTTATCAAGAGATTCCTTTTGAGCATAGAAACCCAACCCTAGATAGCTTAGATCCAATGGCTACTACTATATACATTGGCATGATTACATGGAATCAATCCCCGAAAGACTAATTAGATTATTAGTCTTGGTAAACTAGATACATAAATGAGTATTTTATTGAAAATCAATACATTGATTGAATCATATTTTCTTTTTCATCAAAACATATAGACAACATTTAGGATAACTCTAATCCATCTAGTATATTTTGGAAATTTATTAATAATAAGATTGATGGTTTCTTTGGGAAATAAAAATTATAAAAGTGATCTAAAATGATATGTAATTGAATAATATAGTAGAAGAAATAATGAATCGATGAGAATTGTCAATATGGCATAGTAGATAACTAAACACACATTCCATGTAATTAATAAACTGAATAAAAGTATATAAGAAATATGGACATTTAATAACCTCAAACAAAATCCCTTTAAATAACATGATAAGGAAAAATAAATATTTCAATGTATGAAACGAAAACACATTCCATTAATCAACAATCTAAAATGAAATGTATCCATATATATGTAGATGCAAAATCTCATTGATTAAAATTAACTGAAATGAATATGAGGTAAATTTATTTCATTAGGGACATCATGTATCAAGGAGTTTAAAATATATTACATCCAATACCTTTAAAAATTTGATTTAACATTAAGGTTAGAAACCCATTTTTGAAATTATTCATCTCATGAGAACCCGTCGATGCATTGAGAAGCTATAAAATGTTCAGGATCCACCAATTATTTCTTGTCCAAATCCTTCTTCATATTGAATATTCAAAATGAAAAATATTCCTTATCAAATTACTATATTGGATGAGATATATAGATCTATTAATAATTCTCTAGTTAATAAAATGACTGTCAAAGTATGAAACATATGAAAAATGGTATACAATTAAGGTAATAGTAATACCAATGAAAAATGAAATGTATAATAAGGGTAAATTCAAAGGTCAATGATCATAAACAATTGAATACATAAAAGTGAATAAAAATAAATCATAGAACTGTATATTAATACCATTCTGGGATGAATCAATAACAAACAATCTAGATGAAGAATACGGATGGTATCGATATACTAATCCCAAGTGGAGTAAAATATTGGGTTATTGTTTTTGACGAAAGAAATTATTAACTATTAAATACATTTCTTGAGGAAAATAACAATTTCTCTTGAAAAATCATTTGAAAAACAAATTATTTAAAAATATACATTTTAATCTTGAAAACATGGCTTCAATGATATAATGGCGGATGAATCCATACATGACATTAGTGGTAAAAATAATATTCCTTTATACGAAAAAATGATATAAAATGACTCATTTGGAATATGACAAGATGATTCCATTGAAACATTACTAAAAGAAAAAATATGGTAAAAATGTCATTATAAAATCAATTTAAAAACATGATTAAAAACCATATAGTAAACCACTGGTTTATGTATAAAATAGGTTCTTCGAATAAAGTGAGATATAAAGTGGGGTTTTCAGGAAATTTTTTTTCTAAAAACTACTTGGTACGAAAGAGTGGAAAATGGTACTGAGACCTTAAATGGGAATGAATAACCATATAATAATGAAATTTTCTTTTAAAAACGAAATATAATTTCCCCAAATGGAAATTCCAATAAAATATCATTATGGTTAGACTTGAGAAAAATAATCATTAAACATTCCAGAGTGTCCCATACAACTTAAAATAATATATAAATCATAAAATCAAATAAAGAATAATATTAATATATAGTATTAAATACCATGAAATAAAAATTTATTCAACATATAATATTTCAAAATATCCAGTAGAAACACCACATAAAAGAAGTCAGTGGTGAATATGACATCTATCTCATAGATGCAAAAAAGTGGGATGGAAATCCTTACTAATGTAGTAACAAATGGATTAGAAACCCAAAGATAATAATCCTTAAATAGAACATTTAAATACCATGAAAATAATATAAATCATGATATTATATGTCAATTTGGCTTTAATTAAATCATATTTATGATATTCGGTGTACAACAATTATGTATGCCTTACGTAATGAAAATGATACAGGAGTACCTTACCTTGTGTTTCCTATGAGGTGAACATCCTATAACTTCATGTATAATAATCATAATATATTTTTAGAATTTCTTCAAGAATAATTTCATGTTTATAATTAATTTTATTTCACTTATTATGATTTTTTTCAACTAAATAAGAAATTATGGTTACGTCGGGTGTTTCTGACAAATTCGGTTTATATGTCAAATCAACAAATGTTGGTTAACTATGGTCAAAGGGGTCATTATATAGACTCTCTAGAATGATAACCAAGAAATAATTTTGATATTTTTACATCAATTAAACTTTTAAAATATATTATTATATATGGTTATGAAAATGATAATATGTAACAATCATGGAGAAGGTAGGTCGTACATACACATGAGTAACATTCCCATTTTTAAATGATCAATTCATAGAGATGTTAAGTTACTAAAATAATTCAATAATTATCATTATATAATATATACTATATTATTTAATAACATATAAATATATTTATATATAATTTTTTTAGTGTGAATGTAATCACTTCAGGATGATGTAGCAGTAGTCCACATGTCCACGAATAATGTTATCACTTTTTATGATTGTGAAAGGGTAATCAAGAAAATGATATAAATGTATATATCTAACCAAAAAGGAAAATATTTAATTAATATTATGTATATGTTTTTTATGTATCATTTTTTTAAATATTTCCATTAGTTTATACATTCCATGTATCATAAAAATAAAAAACATCGCTTGGAGGGGGATGTAGTCCACACTTCCTTAAATGAGATCATAATATTTACAAAACATTGAAAAAATAAATTTATATTAAAAATAGTAATTACATAATGTAAAATGATTATAAATAACAAATATATCATATATAAATATATTTTCTATCATAATTTCCACCATATGAGGTGGTAGTGCAGAACTGAACAATCATAATTTCATGAGGTAGTAGTTCTCCATCCAGAGAAATATTATGTTAGTTTCCCATTAAATGGAAGTGTGCATATGTGTAGGTTAAATGATCATAATAAAAACATAATATTATATTTACAATACTGGTTTTTTAATACATGAATAGAATAAAAATATTTTAAGGTTTGGTGAATGGAAATGAGACTAGAGAGATTGAGAAAAGACATTATCTCTCAATCGAGTAACTTCTATGGTTTTGAAACAAAATGCATTGTTGGAAGGGTTTATTCCCCAATGAATGATTATAGGTCATGGGTGGGATTTTGGTAGATCGTTTGGGGTGATCTTTCCTGAGCATAATTTTTTCGAGAGTTCTGAGGAAAGGGTAGAGTTGGTGGCCTTCTATTCAGAAAGAATATGACTCACTTGGTATTTTTGAAAACCAGTTAGGTGTGCACATTTTCTTACATATTAAAAATAATAAAACCCAAAAAAACATTAATTGAAGATTTATATCCATAATATTTCCATCCAATTGATTTGGAATATTCTATAGGTCATTTGGGCCCTCAATCAAATGGTTTTAGTCTATTTTAATCTTAATTACACATTGATCACTATAATTAATTTTAATCAAATTCACTAATCATTATTGTCAAAATTTAAGTTGATATTATTAGAAAAATATGATCTTTATTAAAAAAAATATTTTTTATTTTCAAAATTCATATTATAGAATTGAAAATTTTAGATTAACACTAATCTTGCATATATAAGATTTAACTAGTTTAATTAGAATAATGTACAAATGATTGTTATGTTTTAATAATAAATTTAAAAAGATATAACAACTATAATGAATAATATTATATTAATAAATAAATAATTCATCCATTGTTACATTAAAAAAAATTTAATATAATTTAACATTAATAATAATTTTAAAAAAAGGTTATAGCTAAAACACAATATTTTTTACTATTCATTAAAAATTGATGTTTTTCTTAAAAAAACCAAAAATTCAACATAAGATAATTCTCAAATTATAAATTAAAAAAAATTCAATTAATTATAAAATTAAACTCATAAAAGTTCCAAATTTATGATTTAAAAAAAGGTTCCTTTTTAAAAGGAAATAAAATTTGCATTATAAATATATAGGTTTTTAAGAAAAAACAATTTTTTTGTTCTTTGTTATGCTAATCAAATCAAAGGGATAAAAAAATATTTTGTTTAATTTGTTACATATTTATTACATTAATGTAACACATTGATTTTTATTATTTTAATATGTTAGGGTAAAATGGCTTTGTGATCCTAAAAAGTGTTGTCTATAAAAATAAACTTTTAATATTCAATTGGTTCTGATATTAATTTATAATTTATTTTCAACCAATGATTTAGTTTTATAATCCATATATTTTCATATTTTAGTTAATAGTATTCATTCTACTATTTATTATATTATTATATTAAATAATAATTTTTTATTACAAATTGTTTCTCTTGACGACTCGATATTGCATATAAAACATGACTTGGAAGAATTTTGATTCTATAGGTAACAAAAGATATATAGAAATGTATCTACTGAATGCCGCACAATAAAACATAGTGTTGTGTTCATTGAAATATATATGAGACCTATTTTAAATATTAAATATATTATAAAGTATCAGGATATTACCTTACGTGCTTGGTGTCTCGTGTCATACACGCTATCGAACACAAGGTTCTTACATTAGTTTTTATGGTGTCACATTATCCCCACCATATTCAAATTTAATCCTCATAATTTAAAATCAATCATGGTGACATATTTTTTGTTACTTCCTATGTTTTAAATCCCACATCATGGGAATGGTTTATAAGTAATATTCCTTAAAATAGATATTTGAAAGTACAAAGTTAACATGAAATACCATGTAACTAAGAATATAATTAAAATTAAATCATTGGAATTTAGAGATATGTTCTTAAAGAAAAAAACAAGAATATTTATAGTGATTTTATGAGGTTATTAATCACAAACAAGTGAATGATCGATGGAATGATGAGGGCCTCAAATCCATAAATATTCTATTATTTAGAAGGCTATTGGTTCAACAGAAATTTAGCTATTTGGAAAAAAATAATTTCTATGTAATTTTACTAATGTTGTTTAATCAATTTACTATCTAAGAATATAATGATTTTTTATTACTTGATGGCTTTTAATCTCGTGTAGACAATCATAACATTTGGTTATGCTCCGATCGAATTACAATTCATCCCTTTTCTATATAAAATAATAATTAAAAATAATGATTTTTTACTGACTAAAGAACTAAAAGAAACTTTTAAAGAATCGTAAGTCCTATAAGGAATTTTTTAGTCTTACTATTTTTCCATAACTATCCTTAAAATATAATAGGGTTAATATATTAATACCATATCCTAAAATGTAATATTACAGGTTGATCCTTAACAGTTATTCGTCAAATTGTTTAACTATGAACCATGGATATTTACAAGGACACTTCATATGTCAATGGTTACCATGACACCCTTATCATCCTTATTTCATTGGTTCATGTCCTATGACCTTGCTTATTTGATCATTTGTCAACTGGCTTACTTTTTTCCCTTTCTATAACCATATTACCATAAATTAAAAATAAAAATATTATGGACATCGTTCAAATTAAAATAATCTATAAATATCATTTTAACTAATGTTTCCATTAAAAACTCAAAACATAAATACATCATCCATTTTATTTCCACATAGATCCTTTTTTGTTCTAGGGTTTATATATATTAATATTTATTGGATTTATAAATCATGTCACCTTATATTCAATATAAAACTTATAAGGTTTATCCTAGGTTACTTATTAGGTATCCAAATCCTTCATAATGGTTTTTAAAGAAAAATTGGATTATCCTATGAATATCCCAGGGGAGTGTCCAATGAGGTGTGCAGTAAGGCTACTTTTCATGTACCAAGTTACCCAGAGTCATGCTCAGAACACCTTGTTGGAGTTTTTATTCCTGTGTGCATTTGTGCCAGAACCATGTCGACTTGTAGTATCGAGGAAGTGATGTTTTTATAATCAGACCCACATAATATATAATTTTCCAAAATTATAGGGTTTTAATCCATAATTTATCAAATTATACCTTATTATTATGTTCTATAATATTGGTTCTCCTAAATCAAGTTACTAAGATTTCTACTAAACATCCTCTGATACCAACATTAGTTACTAATTCCCAGATATCCCAAAGCAAATGTATTCTACCAAATACATTGTAATGATTTCAAGTAATAAATCCTCAAAGGACTATTAGTTTAATATTCTTGGTAAGACAGATACATAAATGAGTACTGTATTACAAATGAATACATTGATTACAACCTATATTTTTTAAAACAATAAACATCTTTGATTATTACTCTAAACTACCTAGTATATTCCTGTTTTTCTTTCATAGTATGCTTCTTAGATTCCTTGGGAAATAAGAATAATTAAGGTGAGAAAAAATGACCATTAAGGGAAAAATATAGTGGAGGAAATAATGAATCAGTGAGAATAATCATTATGGAAGGGTAAATAAATGGACACACATGCCATGTAATCAATAAACTAAATGAAATTACATATGAAATATGGAATGATAACAATTAAAAACACATTCCATTCAAATAACTAGATTAAGAAAAATAAAAACAGAAAATATGAATCTAAAATAATTCCATTAATCAATGAATTGAAATGAAAAGTATATATTGATATGTTGATGCAAAATCTTATGGATGAATAATAATGGAAAATACTTGGAGAAAATTTGATTTCTATAAATACGTCATATCTCTAGAACATGAAAATTTATTACTACCAAGAACATTGACAATATGGTTTAAAACTAACTGTTGAAATCCCTCAATTATTCATCTAATGAAAACCATTCGACGTATTGAGGAGCTATATAAAGTTTGGGATCCACCGATCATTTCCAGTCCAAATCATTCCTCCCATAAAATAATCAAAATAACTAAAATGACGCATCAAATAATTGTATTGGATGATAAATATTTACCAATCCATAATTCTCAATTTAATAAAATAAATATAAATGCAGGCACCATATGTAAAATGGTATATGGTTTAAGAAATTGTAATATCCATGAAAATTGAAATTGATAATAAGATGAAATGCAATGTTAAATATTCATAGGAAATTTAATATATTAAGGTGGCTAGAAAATAAATCATGGAAGTGAATTTGAATTCTATCATTGGAAAAATAAGTTATAAAACATCCAAAATAAAAATAAGGATGGTATCAAAACGAAAAACCCTATTAGAGTAAAATAAATAGTTGTTGATGGTGATAAAATAAAAGATTAAATATTAAAAATATTATTGAGGAAAATATCATTTCATTTTTGGATACCCATTTTAAAATATTTTTTACTTAAAATAATACATTTAAACACGAAAAAAGGTTTTCAATGAAATGATGAAAAATGAATCTGTACATGTAATTCTAGGTAAACAATTTTCATTTTGAACAGAAAAAGGATAGAAAATTCTTCATTAGGAAATTAATAATAAGATTCCATCAAAACACTAGTAATAGACAAAAAAAGATTAAAATATCATTACCAAATCATTTAAAAAATATGTTTTAATGACATTTAATAAAACATGGTTTTTATAACAAAATAGGTTCTCTGACTAAAGAGAGATAGAATGTTAGGTTTTTAAAAAAACATGTACTAAAAATATCTTGGTACTAAATAGTTGAAAAATGGTACTAACACTTGAAATGGTCATGAAAAACTAAATTAATAGAGAATATTTTTGTTATAAAATGGAAATATAACTTTTTATAATGGAAATTCAACTAAAATATCATTTGGATTAGCATTAAGGAAAATAATCTTTAAACATTCCATTGTGTCCAATACAACATTGAAAAAAAATTAAATCAAAAACATAATGTGAGAAAAATATTAAATGAAAGTATTAAACACCATGAATTAAGATGAATTAATGATATAATATATCAAAATGTCTAGTAGGTAAACCACACATATGAATTAAGTGGTGAATATGACATTTATTTCACAAATGTAAAAATTGAGATAAAAATCCTTACTGATGTAGTAAAAAATAGATTGGAAAACCGAAAATAAATAATTATTAAATAAAAAATTTAAATTCAATGAATAATATATAATTCGTGATATTATATGTCAATTGGGATATAAGTACAACATATATAAGAAATTATCTAAAAATCAATTAGGTATACCTCACGTAATGAAAATAAGTCAAGAATACATTACCTTGTGTTTCATTTTGGGTAAATATCTTTTAATTTCATGTATAATATAATTTTTTTAATTTTAATATTTCTTAAGATTGTTTTTCATGTTTAGAATAACATTTATTGCACTTATAAAAATTTTGTTTTTGTGAAATTAAGTTTACGTCAGGAGTTTTTGACTATATTCGGTTTATGTGTCAAAGCATCTATTATTGGTCAACCATGGTCAAATTTTTTATTATATAAAATCTCTAGAATGATAAAAACTAAATAATTATCATATATTAACATAAATTATACATTCAATATCAGTAATTAAATATGGTTATGAAAATTAGAATATTTACAATCAGGGAGATGGTAGACAATACTTACGCATGAGTAACATTCCCATTTTTAAATGATCATTGAGGTAAGAGGATAAGTAAAAAAATCATCCCATAATGATCATTATATAATTAATAACATATTATTTAATCACATATACTTATATATATATATATATATATAATTCTATGGTGTAATATGAATCACGTCATGTTGAGGAGGTGATAGTCCACATATCTACTAATAATATTATCACTTTTTATGTGCGTGAATGGGTAATAAATATGTATATCTAGAAAGATGATTATGTCTTTAATATCATGTATATTTTTTTATGTATCATATGTTTAATTATGTCTATTAAATTATATATTCCATGTATCATTGGAACAAATCACATCACTTTGAGGGGGTGCTAGTCCACACATCCTCAAATGAGATTATCTTATTTTCAAAACATGGAAGAAATAAATTAATATTATAAATAAAATTAAATATTTTTAAAACATTATAAATAATATATATATATATATATTATAATGGCCACCATAATGAATGGTAATGTAGAATAGAACAATCGTTGCTTCATGAGGAAATAGTTTTTCGTCCCTAAAAAATTATGTTTGTTACCCATTAGATGGTGGTGTGAATATTTTTAGTTTAAAAAATAATAGTGATAAAATCCTACTATATTTACTACACTTCTATTGTTATAAAAGAACATAACAAAATTATTTCATAGGTCGGATAATGGAATTGAAACTATAGAGATGGAGAAAATAAATTACCTTTTAATCATGTAAATTATTTTGATTTGAAACAAAAGACTATGTTAGAAGGGAATATGACCATTGGTATTCTTCTAGGTAGAGGGTAGAATTTTTTGGAGACAATTGGGTCTGATATTGGCTGATGTAATGAGGTTTGAGAGGTGTGAATAATGGGTACAGTTGGTGGCCTTTTATATGGAAGGAAATGGACCCACTAGGTGCTCTTGAAAAGATGTTAGGTGTGAACATGATAATACAGAATAAAAGTCATTAAAAACCACACATATTCATTAATAGAAGGTTAATGGACGAAATATGTCCATTTAATTTGTTTTGGACATGTGGATAAGTCATTTGGGTATTTAAACATAGGATTTTAGACCATTTTATCCTAATTACACCTTATTCACTATAATTAATATTAATCACATTCACTAAAATATTTACTAAAAAATTAATTGGATTTTATTTGATCAAAAATATTATCTTGATTAAAATGGTTTATGATGGATTTTCAATATTCAAATACCATAAGAGGCAAAATTTATATTAATATAAATCTCAGTCTAACGAAATAACTGGTTATAATAGAAAGTTGTTCAAAAGAATGTTATGTTTTTCTATTCAATTTAAAATATACATTAATTATAATGAACTAAATTATATTAATAGATTTATAATTAGTAAAATTTTACTTTAAAACAAATTTATAATATAATTTACCATTAATAATTATTTAATCCAAAAGGCATTTTTTATCTAAAGAACAATATTTTTCACGATTCACATAAAATGACGTTTCTTTATAAAATCAGAAAGAATCATCCAAAGATAATTTTGACATTATGATTTCAAAAATTATGTCTAATTTAAAAAATTAAATTCAAAAAATTGTCTATGATTTGATTTAAAATAGGTTCCCCATTAAAAAGTGATAAAATTTTCATTATATAAATATTGGTTTTAAGGAAAATAATTATGTTTGTTCATATATTAAGTTTATCAAATATAATGGATGAATATAAAAAATTTATTGTATATGTAACATATTAATTAAATTAATATAAATCACTAATTGTAATTAATTTAATCTATTTTAGTAAAACAAAATTGTGAGCATAATATAGTTTTCTATAAAAGTATCCTTTTAATATTAAACTGTTTATTATATTCATTAATAATTTATTTCTAACCTATGATTTTTTGTATAAAACATAATTATTCATAATTTAGTCAATACTATTCATACAAAAATTTACATCTTTATATATTAAATAATAATGTTTTAATTACATATTGTTTCTCAGTAAGAGTTGATATTGCATATAGCACAAGTCATTGAAGAAGGTCTCTTTTATGTGTAACACAAGTTATCATGGTAGTTGTCAATTTCATGTAAATCAGTAAAATTTAGTGTTTTTTGCATTTAAATATATATATGATCTATTTTAGATATTAAATATAGTATAATGTAATAGGATATTAGCTTAAGCACTTATTTTCGCGTTTCATACATGCTATCAAACAGAATGTTCTTAAAAAATTTTTTCGGGGCATCACATTGAGACCTAATATTCTCTTCTTGTTCTTATAAAAATTGATCCAGGTTATGATTAAAATATTCCAATTATTGAACATTTTCTTCCAGAGTAATAATTCTTTCTTCCTAGGATTTAATCATCTATTCCTGAACTAAAATTTGATTGATCAACAAAACCTTTTGATTTTTCAAGTCAAGTATCTCATATATGTAAAACATCATCTATGAAACATGAAACTGAATATCATTCAACATTATTTCATTAAATATGAAATCATTGTATTTTATATTATTATGGCTTTTGTAATTTTTTATCTTTCAACTGGTATCACATTCCATCTTGTTGTATGAAACTTAAAGTTCATTTACTAGCCTTATAATATCTTCTATTGAATACTCATGAAGATTGATACATTCCACATACTTATAAAATTTCTTAAAGACCTTATTAAAACACTATCTATGATCATTTTTAATTTACTCACATAATTTTTAATTCATAAATGATCATGACTAGTTTTTTTCTAGGATGCATGAATGGGTCTGATCATTTTTTTTATTTTATGAAAGAAAATCAATAGTACCTTAAATAATTGGAAAATAAGTAATTGGATATAAAATTATTCAAAAAAACATGAAAAATATACTGATCTCTTATTAATGAGATAGTATTTTATGAATCAGTGTATTTATCAAAAGTAGAAACTTCTTTACTATGTCTTCTCGTATCTTCGTCATATGAATTATGATTCCAATCATTTTCAGATTTGGTTTCTTCTAGTTTTTTCTGATATATGCATTAATTTATCATCATATGATTTCTTATCTTTATTAACTAATGTTTCATCTCTTTTTAATGGTTCATTTAATTTTTTGGATTCTTGAGACCTTATTGGAATTCTATTTGAATGAGCCTTTTGATCCTGACCACCATCTTTTTCATAATTCATTTTTTATTTATCTCTCTCTTTCATTTACATTATATATTTCTCTTATAATTCTTATAAATCATCTCTATAAGCCCCTTAATTGAGATATAGATCAATATATCTCATTTTAGAGTCCCCTTGTTCTTCTAAAAACATTTCTGGATAATCTTTTGTCTATTCCCATTCGCTAACTAGTAGTTTTCCTTTTCCTTTTACAAAAACAGAGGGAATGATTGATTCATTTTTAACTATTTTCGAAGAAGATATTATAGCACTATATTTTCAGTAATTATCAAAAAAAATTAAATATCAATAATATCTTTATTTTTGGATTCACATGTTTCCACCAACCCTTTATTTTAGATCATTGATTCCAACATCATTAAAAAATTCATTATTCCAAATCAAAATTAAATTTGAATATATTTATCATATCATCACTAATGAAATGAAATATAATATTCCATTTCACTCACTTAATTGTAATATTAAAAAATTTCGTTATTTATAAAATGGACTTACTCAAAAACATTAAAAACATAACTAGTAGAGACATAATTGCACTAGATTCAAAATTTTTGAGGGTTATGAAAATATAACCCATCAAATTCATGTTTCAGAAATTAAAAATGTATTAAAGAATAACTACATCTGGTACATATAATGTTTCTCTATCACCACATCTAGGTATTATGAAACCTTATATCCAAAGGGCTCTAATATAGTTATTTGCTAAAAGATGAGAAGTATTCGTTTTGGTCTCATAAACATAAAAAAGAGATTGTTTGAATATACTCTTAATGAATGTTCCCATTTATTTTGGAATCTTTGGAGAAGGGAAAAAGGCATAGACCTCTGATGGTACAGAAAATATTTTTTTCTCCTTATTTAGACATGCATGTTTATCTATAATAATTAAAAGAAGTTACTTTTAAATGATCATCATCATTCACAAATCAATAAAATTGTCTTACATCATCCACAATAATTAGATCTTAATAGGTGTTGAGTTCTCTAATATAGAATAATTCCCATCATTTTAATTGAATAATTATTTTCATTAAATAATCAAAGTTATAATAAAACTCTCATTTTACATACTTTTAGATAAAAAATTCCTTATTTTAGAAATCCTTTGGAGGCATATCACCTAGAGAAGTTACTATAAATTAAAACATCAGTGCAATAATAATCCAAGCATTACAAAACTTCATTTCATGGCTATTCAAAGTGATTAAGTATTTCTATGAAATTTAGTGATAGATTATGTGGGTTAGGGTAGGTTTCCCATTATATAGTGGAATAATAAATCACACTTTTGGTTCTAGGGCTCATATTTGATTGAGTTAATTCTCTAGTTGAGATAAATGATCTATTGAGGTTTTTAATGAAAATTTAAAAATTTATCTTATTCGGGATGAATATGATAACTGATTTAAATAAAAATTTAATACTAACAATAAAATTGGATATAATGTAAAAAGGAATAGAATTTTTACCATTCTCAATTAATAGAATGATTTTTTAGTTTTGATGTATTATTCATCAAAAAGAAATAAAAATTTGAAAAAAAAATATTGAATTTTTTGAGTACCAATAATTCAATTTATTAAAAAAGGTTATGATAAAATTTTAATGTGTAAAAAAATAATTTAATTTTAATAATTAAAATGAGGTTGAAAATTATTAAGTCTGAAAATTTTTGGATTTGAAAATTTTTTGTCAAAAAAAATTCTTAATAACAAATATTCTAATAAAGAAAATTTCCTAGTATGAAAAATTTTGAGCATTAAATTTCTGAGTACAAACAATTTTAACTAATGTTTTTTTAGTACAAATGGTTCTGAGTATGAAAAATTATAAGTAAGAAAATTTCTATATATTTAAATGGTTTTAGTTTGAAAAATTATGACTAAATTTTTTTTATGTATGAATCATTTCTGGGAATAAATATTTTTTAGCTCAAAATATTATTTGTAATAAAATAAATGTGTATGAAAAATTATCTGTATGAAATTTTATAAATACCTTAAAATTCAGAGATTGTAAATTTCTGTGTATGAAAAATTCTGAGTATATATGTTTTTGAGAAATAAAAAATTATATGAAATGAAACGAAGAAAACAAATATCAATCTTATGCACTCCCCCTTTGAAAATGAGTGCCTTAATGTAAGGGGATGATTTATACAAGATGTATATTCTGATTATTAATTTACAAGTAATATTCCTATATTATATTTAATAAGTTAAAATATATCAGAAGGAAATGGTTTTGTGAAAATATCATCATGTTTTTCTTGCATTTCGATAAATTTTAAAATGAATATCCTTCAATTATGTGATCCCTAATTATATGATGCCTAATATCTATTTGTTTTTCATGTGAGTAATGTCTGTGGTTTTTACATAAAGCTATGACACTAGTGTTATCACATAGTATTTGAGTTTTAGTAATACTCAAGCCATAATCAGTGAGTGTGTGTTGCATCCAAAACACTTGAGCACATCCTCTTCCAACTGATACATATTCATCCTCAACAGTAGATAGTTCTATGTAGTGTTGTCTATTAAAAAATCAAGAAACTAAAGAATCAATTAATAAATTACATGTTTCATATATACTTTTTCCTCTCAATTTTATAACCACAAAAGCCAGCATTCGAATATAATTTTAAATCAAATTAACAACAAGAATAATAAAATTGTCCCAAATTCTTTGTTCCTTATAAATAATGAAAAACTACTTTTGTATATTTTATATGGTATTTACTTGGATTTTTTTATACCATTCACATAATAATACTAAAAAACTATCTCTATATTACTAGATATTAATTATAGTAGACTTCTTATCATCCCTTTAAAAGTTGTTTGATTTATTAGTTTTCTAGCTTCATTAATTTCAAGAGTATTTAAGGTACTGATGGTATTACTAGTACATTTAGTATTCTCATATCCATACAATTTAAGAAGATAATTAATATAATTTTCATTTGATATATATATGTCCCATTTTGTATTGAGAAATATGAAACCCAGGAGAAAAAGTTACTCTCCCATCATACTCATCTAAAAAACATATTTAATTATATTTATAAAAGATTATGTTAATGTTTTTATATTTGACCTGAATATAATGTAATCAACATAAATTTGATTGATCAAAACATTTTTTGTTTTCATTATTTATAACAATATTTCGATCCGTTGTACCATTAACAAAACAATTTGTAACAAAAATCCAATTAATCTATCATATTGGGATCTAGAATCTTATTTGATGCCAAATAAATCATTGGTAAGCTTGAATACATATCCAAAATGTTTTTATCTTCAAATCAAGGTGGTTTTTCTATTAAAACATCATCCTTAACTTCTATAATATGAAAAGGACACTTGAAATCCATTTTGAATATATTTGAAATTAATGAATGTTGTAAATGATATTAGAATACAATTAGATTCAAGTCCATATATAAGAGGATATGTGTATTATTAATTTCATAAATCTTATTGATCAGAATAATTAGAAACTAGTCTTTCTTTACTTCAAATGATTATTACATTTTCATTACATTTTATTCTGAAGACTCATTTTAATCAAATTATATATGTTTCTTTATAAATTTCAACCATGGTATAGTCTTCAACCGTTTCAAATTAATTTAGTTCATCATTAATTTATTTAAACAAATACTCATCTCTTAATGCCTCATTAGGACTTTTTGGTTTCAATTTAGAAAAATATTCAAGATATTCTAATTAATTTCTCAATGAAATTATTGTCATTATATGTCGATTTACATCACAAATGATACTATCAATAGAATTATTATTATGAAACATATCATTTGGGTTTTGTAAAACATGTTCATCAACCTAAGATAGAATGTCTTCCAAAGTAAATACAAAAGAAACAATTTATTATGTATTTTCTTTATTTTGGGAGTCTTATATTAATGGTTGATAATCATTTTTGGAAAAACAATAAAATATGTAGATTGATATTTTTAAAAAACAAAAGGACGTATTTCATCAAATTTAGAATGTACTATTTACTCAACAGTACAATAATTTTTATTGAATACTCTTAATGACATATTTAGTGGAATAGCCTAAGAAAATAACTTCAATATATTTTAGTGTGAATTTATTTAAATTATATTTTCTATTAAAAATTAATAATTTTCATTTAAATACATTGATGTATGGAACCTTTTTTGGCCCTTCCATAACTCATAATGAGTTTTATTTAGAAATGGTATAATTAAAACACGATTTATAGTATAATATATAGTGATCAAAAATTAATCCCAAAAGTATTTTGAGAAATAATATTCACGAAACATGGTTACTAATATCTCTTTATGAGTATGTTTTCTTTTTTTAACAACACCATTTTGCTGAGAATTTCTAAGATCTAAAAAGTTAGGTATAATTCCTTTCTTATTTAAAGAGTTTTTAGAATAAAAATTTACAAATTCTCCACCATGATAACTATGAGTATTTACCAATGGATGGTTTTCCTAATTTTTAAAATTGGATAAATTTTTTTAAAATAACTATAGGCTTCAGATTTATTTGCTACAATAGAGACAAAGGATATTTAGTGTAGTCGTCAAATAAAAATATAAATACTACTTTTCTTCAATAATTCCAGTTTGTGTAGAACCTAATAAGTCCATGTTTGCTAAATTTAATTTTTTAGAAGAGGAAACATCTCTAATTGATTTAAATTTTGACTTCTGTTTATTTTCTTATTAACAGAGGCCACAGAATTTTGAATAATCAAATTTAATTTCTAGTAGACACTTAACAATCCTTTTCATATAAAATTTATACATCATTATAATATTATAGTTTCATAATATTCTATTCCATAACAACAATTGATCTTTCATTATATATTGGAAATATAGTTCATAGATACTAAGGTCTTCTATGTTGAGTGTATAAACATTCTAATGAATATGGGAAGAAAGAAAGAATTCTTCCTTGGAATTTTGTACTACTCATTTATCATTCTAAAATTTAATAATTTGTCTTTCATCAAATAATTTACTTATGTTTATAAGGTTTTTATTAAGAAGTTTTACAAAGAAACTAATTTAAATCAATAATTTTCTAAGAAGAACATTATTTCCAATACCTACAATTTTACCTTGAGAATTATATTTGAATATAACACATCAACCATTCATTTAAATAATATTTTCCTATATGTATTTGTTTCTATAAATGTTCATGATACATCTACTTTCCACACACGATATGTTTTTGTTTTTGGGACACCCAGTATTATCCAATAAATTAATACAGTTAGGTCTTATGAATCCTAACATTCTTGGATCCAGAAATGTTAGAAAGAAAAATTTTGGGAACCAAAATTTGTTTTGAAAAATGGGATTTGTGGAATCCCATGGATTCAATTTTATTTATGTAAAAAAAATTTCCAATGACCTCCACATTGAAATTTTCTACAAAATGAGGAGTTTTTAGGAACAATGTAATTGTTACTAAAAATGGTTTTGAATGAGTATATCCAATTTTTGAACTATTATAATAAGGATGAAGTTTTTTATAAGTTTATTAAATCGTTAATTACTATTGGTAAAATATGATAAGAGTTTATTTAATGATATTATTTTGGAATTTTGTTTTATAAATAAATTCTTATCCACGTTATTATTATTTTCAAAATTTATTTTTGTTTCAAAATAAAATTCTCAGAAAAGACTTTTTCAAAATCCTTTGAAAGATTATTATTATCATAATTATCTTTATAAATGTTTTTTAAATATATTTAATTTCAAAAAAAATATTATCAATATCATTACAAATATCAGATACAAATTTTGTCAAAATATTTATTGTAGAAATTTCATTATAATGTTTCTTACTAACTTTATAATTTTTACTCTCATGAAATTTTGAAAATATAGAAACGTTTTCATACCAATTTAATGTATTTTTATGACTAGATAAAGATAATTCCCCCATATAAAGATATATAAATACATTCATAAGGATGATTTGAACTTCAATACATATTAGTGATAGATTTTTCAGTACACACCATATACATGAGACATTTACATTAAAATAGAATTCTTGTGTATAGACCTATATTTTTCTGATATGAAATAAAATAATTATAAGAATCTTCATAATAATATACTCCACTAGAAATCTATGAGTATTTGGATTTCAATAATTTATTTCCTTTAGACCTGTAGTACTTTATTTTGATTCGTCTCAAAATTTCACTCTTTTCATTCTTTCTTCTTCGACTTTGGAAAATGAGGTGTATTGTGTCCTTCTTTCTTTCATTAATAGCACAAACATAAGTATCCTTTTTTTTCCTTTTCCATTTTGTCTTATATCTATACTAGAAGTCCTTCTTAGCAAAAATTTTGTTCATTCCTCAAAAAATTGGACAATTCATTCTATAAATGTTCTGATTCACTTCAGTTTGATTGACCTAAAAATTTCTTCATAGTTTATTTTATTATCTTTCGTTTAATATTACCCTTCGTCTGATTTTAAGTTGAAGTCAAATTTAATCCACCGTTATTATTTTTAAATATTTTTTATATCTTTTCAATCTGATATCATATTTCATGATAGTTTCAAATAACTCATCATGGTTTACCTTTGTGACTTTTCATGATTCATCAACAACTATCCCTTTTTATTCTCATTAATTTGGAATGATATATATGTTATTTTCAAATAGGATCCCATCACATAGTCATTTTCTTCCATGTATTGTATACTATTCCCAATTTCCATGAATCTATATTGTACCATAACAATAGGTTCTCTATAAGGGAATTTGAAAGCTTAATAAACCACCCTTAATAGATATTCTTGTTTAAATGACTTTATATGTACCAAAAAGAGTAATGTGTAGCTTCATCCAAATATTGTTGACTACTTTATAATATTTAATAGGGATATATATATTTCATGCCATCGAACAAATTAAATTATCTTGTACCTTTTAATTCAATTTATATTACTATTTTAATTTATTGGAAAGGATTCTAACATACATATCAGTAATTTTATACTATCTAGTAAACATAAATATATAATAAACTCTAGTGTTGATAAAGAAATTCTTCATTCTATCCCATTATTAATAATCATTTCCATTAAAAATTAGTTGTATTGTAGGATTGAGATTATTAGTTGAAACGAAATTAAGTCCTTACATATTTACAATGGTATAAAAATTATTTTCCATAGTACATGATAGTGTATATAATATTAAAAAAATGATTATAAAATATAATTAAATAATTTTCAAAAGTAATGTAATAAAATATATGAGCACTAAAAACCTAATATGCTACTAATTGTCGAATTGAAATATATATGAAGATGGAATAATACAGTGGGGAGAATTGTATGTTTAAAAACTATAGTTTTTATACATAATGGAATAGTATTTTAATAAGATTTAAACAAATTCAATTCACAAAACCTCTAAGTGTATTGGAACATCAACAAAATAGGGCCCTAGTTCTAATGGATAATGTTTCAAAATTAGAATGTTTCAATAATTATTCCATATGTCATATTTTAATTTAATCATATTCACAATAAGGAAATTATTTAATCAATGTAGGAGAGATATAGATCATAATCATAATAGTTATGATAAATAGAGTAAAAATAAATCATTCTATCATAAAGTTTAGAGAATAGTATTGGGTAAATTAATTGATAAAAATCACTAAAATAATAATTAAAAATATAGCAATCACTAAATAGAGAATAGAAATATGAATATAAAATAATTCACTTCCTATTACAACGAAGCCGAAATATAAACAACTGAAATTATACAATTCTTTTAACTGAAACAGAAGTGAATCGAATAACATTTAATATAGTTCACTTGATTTATAATTTCAAGAGATTTTTTCTTACCCGCGATGAGTTAATTCCTCAATATGGTGATTATATTCTATCCTTTTATCCCTACCAGACCCTGATCAAAAAGGTGATCAGTGCATATGTCTTCATAGCCATGAAATCCCTCAATAAACAAAAGATTTGTACAATTTTCTTGATATCCATATAATACCTCAATCAAAATCACCAACGATTGATGTCACAAAAAGTGAATAAAAACTCTCGGATGTAACATTTATGTATAAATAGTAGTTCAGAACAAGAACTATTCTGCATCTTTCGAACAAAGCATCAATTTGACAGAACTCATGCACAATGTATAGAATATGTAAAATGTTTTGAGATCAGTCAAATAACATGGTATTTATTGTCCAACAACCCAAAAATCTTTTTTTATTCAAATAGGCATATTTTATAATGAAAATACATAGGGACATGGACATCTGGAACTCCAATAGAAATCTTATAATAGAATCAATGACGTCATTTTATAAAGAATATCAAACCAGAATGCACGAAACTATTTTGTTTTAGTGGTTTTCAACATATTATGATATTTTTTTCTATATATGTTTAAATGAGTATGATCGAGTTTGATGATTCTATGACTGGTGTTGAGTACAATCTAAATGTCAGTACAATATTGTTTAGTGTGTACGATGTCAACAATTTTTCAGGGAGTGCATTAAAAATCATATTTCATGGGTATAATTAAAATCATTTTTTACAAGTTATGATAATCCTAGATTGAATTGTTTCTATAAAAAATGATTATGATAATTATCATTTTCATATAAAATAAATTGTAATGACACGATATTAATTAAATGATATTATAGAATGTAAGTTTAAAATATATATGAATTAATTTTTAAAATACATAGGACAGAAAATAATAACTTATTAGGTATTTAAGAAATATTTTCTGATTTCCAAAACTAAAGGAATATGGAAGTACAAAATACTTATTACTCAATAGGAATGACCCATTTTTGTTCATATTACTGAACAATGTAATTTATCATCTTATTTTCAATGAACTCAGATGGTGAAATGTAGTTTTAGTGCCCATCATCTATTTGGGTGGTGGTTATTGTGGGAGGAGTATAGTCAGTGGAGATTACTAAACCAATGTTTCCTCTAACCCAAATTCCATTGGATCTTGTTAACTATTTGTATTTAGCTTGAATAACATAAAGAATATATATTCAACCATCAGTAAATATATAGTTAAGGTGATTAAAAATTCGGCTAAATCATCATTATTCATGAAATGAATGAGGAATCCCCACTAATGATGTAATAGACCAAGGATGGATAACATTATCTTCCAAAAGTTAGAGGAAAAATTCATGATGGGACCACCACATTCTTTGTGGGACATAGACCAAAATATCTCGATCAAATGACCTGGAAATATATGGTTCCAAAATTATTGTTTTCTTTATATTTTCAGGAGTATAGTATCCCATTCGGTTCCACTTTTTTCATTCTGATTCTTTCATTGGGGCTATCACACCACACTAATTTATTTTCCCACATTTCCAGATTCCAATTATGGGTGTCTTCCATCACTGTAATCAGTTATTTCATATCCTTGTTTAAAAAAGCATGGTTGTATTTCCTTTCCTACATTAATGGATCCATCCTTGGATAATTCCACCTATTTTGGGTGTTTCTCATTTATTTATTCATGTTTATAAAACTCATTACCAGTGCTATATCAAGGTGGACACCACTTAATTACACTTCTTATATCTCAGTTGAGAACATTCCTTCAATCATAGGGGGTATTAAAATTAGGCATAGGGGGCATGTTAGGATGTTGGGTAGGTTGCACGCTTATATGTATTCCCATTTTGGTAGGCCATATCAAGTGTGAGGCATCATAGACACAGATCCCTAGGCATCCAATGTCAGTTATGAAGTTGTTTAATCTAGGGACGTAGGTCTTAATATGATTTTGAACTCTAGTATCCCACATTTATTGTATGAAGTATGTATTATGGATCAATTCATAAGATTATCATCTTGTGCATACAAGTTAGTAAAATTCTTGACATCTCTTGTATATGGTTGGGTGGTTATTTGTGTCCACAGGTGAAGATTTGACACAAAATATTTTATTGAGTGTGTCCTACATGGGGGGAAAATTTTCTCTGGGTTTTGAAAGAATGTGTCCCATAATGGGGATGATTTCATACAAGGATTTGATAGAGTTTGGTAGGACCAGTCAATGATGTCAATGTCATGTGGTAAGTACACAAATGTTACGGAAGGAGATCCAAAGGGGGTGGTGTGAGATTTTTCTTGAAAGGTTCATGGGGTTGGAGGTTTATACCATGGTGAGGGAGGATGGTGTTAGATTAGAAAAGTAAGATAGCTGGTGTGGGAGTGTCATCCCATAGTAGGGGGGATGGTATTGGGATTATATATGAAAATTTCATGATAGAAGAGTTTTATCCCATAGGGGGGAGGAGATGGAATCCCATTATTATGGTACCTGGGGAGTCATGTGTTCATCACACATGGTAATGCTGTAGTTTTAGATCATGTTTTGAGGTTGTTTTAATGAATTTTATTATCATTCAAAAATGACATGTAGTAGTTTTATGAAATATTGATTGGATATAGATGTGACTTAAAACGTGAGGGGGACAATATAAAGGTTAGATGAATATCTGTAAAATGTACTCTCTACTGATATAAGTAATTCCTTTCCTTCAATGATTCCACCTATAGATAATATTTTTCATTACACATGTACATAGGGGTAGGGAATGGTGTAAACACTACCATGGAGGAGTGGGAATATAGAGGCCCAAAGTTAGGGTTTATTTTATTAGGTGGAAAGTGAATTAGGGGACCATTCTTAGATGAAAAATTCTGGGTAGGTAGTACCGGTCCCCATGATATTTGTGTTGTGGTAGAGCTGGTCATTATATGGTATAGGGGCATTGGGAACTCCACTTACTCCAAAGTAGATTCATTGAAAGCGTGAACCATTGAGATGCCTGGAATATGGGTTTCATGTATTTTTGGATTTTTTGAATTTTTTAGGATTTTTGGAGGATATGGGTCTCACATTTTTTAAGGGCCTTGTGAATGAACATGTCTCATTAAAATGGGTGACCCTACCTCATAGTAATTTCTTGGATACCGTGTGTTTGGTCTATCAATGGACGATTATCTTGTGAAACCCAAATATCAAAAAGTGATTTCTTCTTACAAAAATTATATAGTCCTTTATTAATGAAAAATACACCATGGTTTGAGGTTCTTAGAATCCTCTGGGAGGAAATTTTGTGGAAGAGGTCTACTATGGAAATCCATCTCATCTCTCACCCAAAAAACATCAGTGTATCATGAACTCATTGGTTTTCCCAAAAGATGAAAATTAATTTCCACTTGAAATTAAAATAGAGGGGGTGGTATTTATATTATTAGTGGTGGCGAGGTCATTATTTTCACAATTGATGGAGGTATATGTGAAATTTTATGATCCTAGAAAACTGATGGGGTTCTGTTTCCGATGCTTTCGCCGGGGCGCGCGTGTCCGTCCGCCAGGGAGGGCGCGCTACTTGTGGCCTTGCATTCCCACTTTCCAAAGGCAGGCGAAATCCGTTCCTTGTTCAGGGACGTCTGCTCCTTGATCGAAACCGGGATGATGGGATGTCAGTTCTTCCTTCTGTGTATTCCTCCTCGGGGCTCGTCACCTAGTCCGGGTCTCCCTCAATGATTTAAGACGGGTTCGTGAAGCTCATTCCCGGTGCCATATCTACATGGACGCCAGTTAATTACGCTGCTTCCGTCAAGACACTGCAAGGGGTCTTGTCAGGACAGCAACCTGCAGGGAGGAGAATGGTCACGTTGGGGCATCATCGGCATGTCTGTCTTTGGACCCTCACACAGGGCTTCTCGAGGGAGCGGAAGCCCGAGGCATCCCACATCGAACGTGGGTAATGTGTAACATCTGAGGTTTTCCTCATCTTTTCATGTTTAATACGGGGTATGTCGCATGTTTAATGTCTTGCGGAGACGGATCGTGTTACAGGATCCCTTGGGGGAACAACGATGTTGGGGCCAGCACGTGGGCGGCCTCCCGTATGACATGGAGTGGGAAAGGGTGGCATGATCTCACCGGGATGTGGTGGCCCGGGTAAGGATCAGGATGGATGGTGGGGTGAAGCATGGGGCTTACATTCTAAGACGGCCCAAGAGGGGAGATAAAGTTTAACGTCATGTGGGACAGAATACAATTTAACGTCATGCGGGACACGATACAGTTTAACGTCATGCGGGACGGGATAGAGTTTAACGTCATGCGGGACGAGATACAGTTTAACGTCATGCGGGACGGGATACATTTTAACGTCATTCGGGATGGGAGATTTGGGGCTTACGCTCTGAGGCAACCCAAGGTGGTCAGGGGACCGACATGGAGAGGTCGGGATGACTGGGTGGTGGGCTTGAACCTCATGGAGGCTTCCTACGTACCGTGCGCTAGCACGAATCAAAGTCCACGTAGTTCGCTGGGATGGGGCTTACGCTCTGAGGCGGCCCATAGGAGGATGTCATGGTCGATGCGCACTCTATGCCCACGTGATTCATGCTCGGTGTGGGAAACAAGAGGCAGTACGGACCAGACAATCACGTCGCGAAGGGTGCGTCTGTGAGAAGTGGAATGGCGCTTATGCATTGTGCGGCCCAAAGAGGAAATAGGGGCTTACGCATGGTTAGCAGCCCTTGGTGTCGGGGCTTACTCCAGGGTGGAGGCCCATGGTGCGACAATGTACAGTGGGAAAAGGACTCCACTGGACTTGGCAGGGGGGAAGTACGGAGATGCACTGGTGCAGTCATTCGTACGAAAGGTTAGGGGCTTACGCTCTGAGTCAGCCCTTCCCCCGTGGACAAACACCGCTCCGACAAGGAGGATCTCATTCCATGTGAGGAAGAGACCACTCCCATGGAGACGAGTGGGCGTAATGAATGTCCAAGCTGGGGGGACCCTACGTGCGAAGCACGGGGTCGGACCACAGTTTAACGTCTTGTTTTAAGGACGAGGTGCTTAGCGGGTTAACGTCCTGCAGCTTGGACGAGGTGGGTTTTCTCCACACCCCTAGGGCTTACATGCCCAATGCCCTCTACCCCTTGTGGAAAGTAAGGCTTCGGCAAGGCCATGGTGAAGTGGGGTCGTAGGGCAACCCATCAGGGGGTCCACGTTAGCGTGGCTATGCGAAGAAGCAATAGCCGTTAGCGTGCCTATACAGAGAATCATAAGGCAAAGAAATGCAATGGGAAACACGGCCCAAGGGACCTTGAGGTTACTTTGCACGAGCCTGGAAGGCCGTACGCGAAAACAACGCATGGCTCGCATGCCCGGCAGGGGAGACATCAGGTGCTGGTGCAGGGGGCAGCCAAGGGGCGTCAAAGTGAGGGGTCCTTGGCCTTGCGCGCGAAAGGGACGATTTGCACACAAAACACCGGGACGGTGTGCAATTGGAGTAACGAAATTGCGCGTGAAGAGGGAATTACACGCATTGTTTTGCGCGCACGTTAGGGTATTGCACGCGCGGACCACGGATTGTGCGCAAGTGGGGAAACCGGGGGAAGGGGAAAATTCACTGAAGCCGGTGGAGTTGCGCGCAAAGGCGAACTCCGGGGCAAGGTTGCGCTGAATTCTGGATTACCTGGATGTCATCTTTCGCGCAGGGGGAGCCGAATTGCGCGCATGAGAGTCGCTTCAGATTCCTCAACCCCCAAACCGTTCGGGGTCACCTTATATTTATAGGCGACCTCCGGCGTGGAATCCAGGCGGCGCGCGAAGTTTTCCATGCCGGGAACCGCTCGCGCGCAAAATCTCGCCGCGGAGAAACGGGGCACGCAATTATTGCGCGTCTCACCGGTCAAATTCCACGAATCCCGGGAGCACTTCGCACGCAGAACATTTTTGCGCGTGGATCCTCATTTATTTCGCGCACCACTTCCCAGGCCTCCGGATCGGGCCTCTGATTCTGAATATGACTTCGCTTCGTCATTCCGAAACATCCCCTGGGAGTTGCGGCCTTTTTTCGGCATCAACAAATGCCCCCCTTGGAATGGGATCGGCGGGAGGTCGCAACGATCGTATTCCAAGGGAAATTCCAAAATGATAAGTCTCCTGATCAAGTGGCGCGCAAAAAATCCAACGGGGCATGCCAAACCTACGGACGCCCGCGAAATATTATTTCCGCGCGGCGCAGAACCCTAGCCTCGCCTATAAAAAGTGGCACTGGGTCCCAGATCCGTACTTCCACTTTTTCTGCACGATAAGGTTATCGCTCTCGTGCGCGAAATTGCTCCGCGGCTGCGCGTAATAACGCACTGGCATTGCGGAATTCCTTCCGAAAAATGGTCGTGATTTCGTGCCAAACCGGGATCTTCTGCGCTTAGCGTGCCGATTGCGCACTCAACTCCAGGATTTAACGCAACTCAGCTAGATAGCGCGCCGAAAACTCCGATTTCTCGCACTACATCCTGATTTCGCCTAACTCCCGAAATATTTGAGATGGCAGCAAACGGAGTTGATGAGGGGGAAGCCGCTGCCCGTAGGACAGAAATGGCGGTGAATGAGGAGGTATATGGCGCCAAGGTGATCGTCCCCAACAACCTCACCTTGTTCAATCTGCTGACTTCGGCCCAAAAGGCATATCCCTTGTCGGACAACCTCCCTCTCTTGAATTTTGGAATCCTAGAGGAGGTACCACTGTCGGGATTCGAGGTGGACACACCGCGGTCCTAGGTCACTCGGGAGAATGAACTTACTCGCTACAACATCACCAACAATGGTCATCCTGCCATGGAAACTAGACACATGGATGTATATGTCCTGAACCCAAGGACCAGGACCATTACTGGGGACGAGCCTATGGCGGAGGATTCTCTGGCCCTCTACGTGAGCACGTTCCGTCAGAGCATCATGGATGACACGAAGGGCTGGCTGAAGGATTGGGACCTACGGTCCGGGGGTAACCTCACCAGGGAATGGGCCTGGGCGTTCTGGGTTCGCCATACCTACGACCAGTTCGGAGACGAACTGCGGTATATCGGCATGTTCGAGGCGGTATGGACATCGCAGTTTCATTTCCACTATCAGCCTGAACTCGGACCGGAGCTATTCACCCGGTGGTCTCCTGACACCAACACGTTCCACCTTCATCATGGGGAAGTCGGCGTCAGTCTCTGGGACGTTCACTGCATCAGCGGTATCACACTAGAGGGTTACCAATACGACGAGTTCGTTCCTCCAAAGAACACCTGGGGAGACAGGTCGCGGACGCTTATGCTGACGTGGCACCTGCTGCAGTTGGCCAAGGAGAGGCTGGGGGTTAAGGACATTTTGAAGGACATCGCCTACAAGGGCTGGTTCAGCCTATTCCTTGAGAATGATCCCACCGTCAAGATGTCGGGATGGGGAAAACGGTGCCCAACCACGACTTAGAGTAGCAAGGACGAGTCATACTAGAAGTCCCGTGAGGCAGGGCAGTACCAATCATGGGGCTACCGCGTCATTGAGGCCTGGGACCCGAACGTCCGGTATGCCGGGTTCCTTGCCGCCTTCCTGAGCGGGTGGATCCTACCGGTGTAAGACGTGAGGATGGGCGTCTGTCCCGCGACTTTGGTGATGGCGGGCTCCATGGACTCCAACAAACGGTTCAACTTGGGCTTCCCCATTCTGGCCAAGCTGTATACCATTCTGGGGCGTATCTCACGAGGGAGGTCGCCTCGGGGAGATTGTGGTCCCTTCCAGATTGTCCTCGGCTAGGTGGAGGCTCATCTTGGTGGGTATACTTTCCCAAACGCCGTCCGTCCTCCGGGAAATGTCTTGCGACCATCCGTATTAAACATTGCAGGGGTGGCGCCATTGAAGCTCAATGAGGAGGGCGTGAGGATCCGCATTGGTAACCATGCCAACTTCAACTTCAGCCTGTTCCCCACCCCGGTTGGCCAGCTGGTGGACAATGGGCGAGGCTCTCTGGAATAGCAGGATTACTTCTAGAGCATTCGGGGAGGGGTGCTTGTGGCTCGGATCAACGGGAAGGTGATCTGTGAGCCGTTTGTGCCATCCCGATTCGCCAGGCAGTTCGGGTGCCTCCGGCGAATGCCGAAAAAGGTATTCACAGCTGTCTGGTAGGAGAAGAATCCATGAGTCCTGCACCAGATGTGGTTAATGTTTACCACCTTCGGCTCTGGCGACGTCGTTACTCTCCCTCCCATCGGGGTCGATGCCAGCCTAGCAACGGAATATGCCAAAAACTGGACCATTGCGTACCCTGAGGGGCTATTACGCAAGCGCATCCAGCAACTCGAGGTTACTCGCGCAGAAACCGGGTGACGGGAAAGAAGGGAAGGTGTCATTGGAAGGGGGGAACCGAGGGCGCGCCAGGCAGCAAGTCTTGCGCAGGCCAGGACTTCGGCAGCGAGGACATCACATGGTGCCTCCACGTCCTCGTTACCCGCAGGGGGGTCAAATGAGGCGGTTAGGGAACTTCCTGGGAATCAGATAAGATATCTTCTTGAACCCTACCAAGACGCAATTTTCCAAGAACTATGGTCGGCCTGGATGACCCTGCGGCAATCGCTGAGCATCGAAGCCATCTGGCAGAAGATAATGTAGAATGGGATCCAACTGTTAGAGGTGGGTCTCGTTCGGATTACCGACCGAGTAAATTTCCATCGGCGGCACGCTTATCTGACGGACATGGATGCATACGCACGCCAAAGGGAGCGGCGTGCGGAGCCAACTTTCCTGGTGAATGTGATGCTCGGCCAGGAGCATGATCTGGAAGCGATGCCGCCGGGAGAAGGCGACAGTGATGAAGAACTGGAGGGGGAGGAGGAAACCGGAGAGGACGAAGGCGAGGGAGAATACGAAGAAGAGGAGCCCGATGGTGAGGATTTGTAAGGTGCGACCTACCAAGGGAGTCTCCGAGAGAGTGGTGAGATTTCCGACTCTAATCTCGACATAACCGAGATTCGCAAGGTTTGTCTATGTCTTCATTCATTTCCCTCATTCATCCATTCTGCTTTCCAACTTCTAACTCACTTCCCAATCTTACTCAGGAGCAGCTGAGCGGTGGACGGGCGTCCCCACCTGAGGAAGGCGGAGAGGAACCAGTGGGACATGATGGGGATCCGACACCCATAATTGAATTAACCAACACAGAGGGGTCTCCCCTTATGGCGGCTTCTGCAGCGGCTGGAACACTGGGGACCGACGCTCTGGATTCTTGTAAGTCTCATGCTTCACTACTGGTGCTTGGTGTCAGGAGATCCCGTCTAACCAGCGTATGCCCCACGTAGTGATCTCAACACTGGAGGAACGTCAGGCTGCGGAGCCCGGGCCATCTGCGAGTCGACCAGCGGCGGACATACCACCTCGCTCGGAACATGCTCTCTGCACGGAGTCGGCCCCGACAATAGATGAACAGAGGGTGGCAGACATCAGCGGCGTTGTTCCGAGAACGCGGTTGGAAGTTGGTGGAGGCATCATTGTTGCTGGGGCGAGGGAAGGTCGCCCAGACGTCGAGTATTCTATTCCTCAAGAAGACATCCCTAGGGTGGATCCTGCTGCCGATCTACTGGCGACTTTCCCCATATACCGACCTGCTGACCCTGAGGAGATTGATGACTCAGACTCAGAGGCAGCCAAGGAGAACCAGATGACACGGCGCAAGGGGTGGAAGTGTATCCAGCGCTTTCTCAGGCAGCCCCAGTCCGATTGGCTGAGGCAGATGGGATCACTTCAGACCTGGCTGCGCTTCCTGTGCGCCGGAGGGGCTGATGCTCAGTGCCTTCATCTGACGGTCCGTGATTACATAGCCGAAAAGATGTGTGAGAGCAGCCGGCGTGCCGACATTTCCCAATGCCAGGAAGGATCGACGATTTCTCAAGCACCGCTGAGGGCGGAGCAAGAAGTCCGGCACCTCGAAGGGCAGGAGGCCGATAAAGAGGTCTTCATCGCAACATGCTCTGAGCTCGTGGAGCAACTGACCGCCCAGCTAGCTGATTCCCAGGAACAACTGGTGGAGGCGAGTCACCAGATGAGCGTGCTTCGAAGCGAGCGGGCTCTGGCACAAGCTAGGGCTGATGAGCTGCGCTCTGTGGTGGTCGACCAGGAGATAGTCTTCGAAGAGCGAAAAGCGGTCCTGGAGGCTACCAGCCAGAGGGTAGCAGCGGTGGAAAGATCGCTTCAGCACGCTAAACCCTGAGGGATTTGTTTTCGCCTTCTCATGAACTTTTTTCCTGTATTGCTCATCGTCTCAATCCAATGTATGGCCAAATCCACTCTTTTTTACCCTTGGTTTAATGCGCTCAACCATAGTTTTGAAACAAATAACAACTCACCCCTAGGCTCCTGTGGGACATGCCCAACTCAACAAGAAAGAGGTGCTTGTACCATCATTCCTTTCAACTGTGGGGCATCGACCAAGCTTCAGGCGTCCAAAATCGGGCCTGGACTTTTGAAGAGACCCCATGCCGATTGATGTGTTGACTTCTCAATGTGTCTTAACACATGAGCGGGGCAATGCCGGGGGCATTGAAATCCATCCGAACATAAGGGGATGGAGAGAAAGGGTGCATCACGCTACCCAAATTTGGAACCCAATGGGGCGCAACCATGGAGGATAACTGTCAACTATGGCGGAAACACAACATCCATATCACGTTGGCCCAGAATGGGAGGACAATAAATGAGGGCTGACCACTGACCATGTTTGCAACACGGGGCCTAACTCAAATATCATTGGTCAGTTTTCCAGAATGTTGGCCCAGAACAGTAGGCGGACCATAGGTCGAGCATCCATACTGTTAGGGGGTCCCGTCAAACCTGACCAGTTCTCCGGAACGTTGGCCCAGGATAGTAGGCGGACCATAGGTCGAGCATCCATACTATTAGGGGGTCCCGTCAAACGCGAAAGTAAATGAGGGTCCGAATAAGGGAGAACGCAAAGCGCGGGAGGTGGAGTAGTGGCTTGTTCGAACAGAGTCCAACACTCTCGATATTGCACCACCAGGGCGAAGGCGCATTAGGCGGACGTACCAACCTGAGCACGGGTCGTCCAAATTTCCAGGCAGGACCTCTTTGGCAAGTGAACCGCTGCTTCCCATCATTACCATGGGGCATCCCGAACATGCTCGGGGTAGATATCCTGATTACACCATTTCTCATGAAGGCGGGCCGAGGGGACGACAATAAAGAAGGACGGTGTTCAGCTATCCCTGGGGCTGGACCCAAGACGAAATGTCCGGGCGGTCCTACGTATCTCATAAGGATGAGAATCAAGACACACGTAGTTCTGAAAATACAGTTTAACGTCATGATGGATGAAATACAGTTTAACGTCATGCAGGACAGAATACATTTTAACGTCATGCGAGACGAAATATGGATCTTAGTTTTAGGTCTTAGAGCTCAGACCATGAGGATCTTAGTTTTAGGTTTTAGAGCTCCTACCATGAGGATCTTAGTTTTAGGTCTTAGAGCTCGGAACATGAGGATCTCAGTTTTAGGTCTTAGAGCTCGGACCATGAGGATCTTATTTTTAGGTCTTAGATCTCGGACCATGAGGATCTTAGTTTTAGGACTTAGAGCTCGGACCATGAGGATCTTAGTTTTAGGTCTTAGAGCTCGGACCATGAGGAAGGGGGAGAAACAGACACATGGCCAGGCGGCTACAAAAAACCCGACGTGAAGGAGGACCTAAGCCCTACATAACATGTTCTCTCTGGGAAAACGCTCGAGTCAAGGGATAGAACACGGAGGTAGGCTGGACCCACAGGGAAGTTCCCCAGGCATTCTTACATATCTCATAAGGATGAGAATCAAGACACACATAGTTCTAAAAGTGACATGGTAAGATACCAGTGCCAAGGGAAAAGGGGGAGTGCGGGTATGGCCCTTGCACTAAAAGAAGCGGCATTTGATAAATCTTGTTTGTCCTTTAAGGTGAGTGGTTTTTTTTTGTGAAGCGACTGGCCCAGAGTAGTAGGCCACGGTGTCGCCACAAGCATCAAGCCATGATAGGCGTTGACAAATGGCATGGCATAAAACCAATACACAACGTGATGTCCTCTTCAGCGAGGTCACCAAAATGCAGTGCCATTTTTCGTCGTGCGGCCAGGACAATAATGTCACAGTTTATGGTCATGTGATAGGACCAACAGCACAGTTTAAGGTCATATGGTTTGGAGCAACAGCACAGTTTAAGGTCATATGGTTTGGACCAATAGCACAATTTAAGGTCATATGGTTTCGACCAACAGCACAGTTTAAGGTCATATGGTTTGGACCAACCGAGAGAGGAGCCTCGGGCAAAGGAGCCTATGAGGGTTCAACAATCAGGGAGGGGCAGCAGATGCAAGCTCCCATCTATGCTGGGCCTGAAACGCAATGTCTGGGCGACTCCTCACTCCCCTAAGGGGATGACGGTCAAGCTGCATGCGACCCGCAAGGAAGAGACCCAAGCACATACTCTAGCGCTCAGACCGTAGGAGCCCCGAGAGACATCGTTACGTAGCTCGGTCTGTCTGATGTGTGGGGGTGTACTGAGGGTTAGTACAAGGAGTGTCGAGATTCCACCTTTGCACAGTGGGGTGGAAAATGACATGAACCATGCCACCAACATTCAGGGCCTGGGGAACCAGCATGACGACTGAGGACTACTGTTGACCATGTTCGCAACACAGCATCCTATCGTGATAGCCATGGGTACAAACAAATAAGCATCAACCGCTGACCATGTTCGCAATGCGGTATTTGTTTCAATTTGTTGTCTGAAACCCTATAGGGCGTTGGCCCATGATGGTAGGAGAGCCCTTGGGCGTTGTATCCAGACCATTCTTGGGAGTCCCTCCTAGTATGAAAGATGACAGGGGCCCGAATGAAGGGGAACACGAATCTTGGAAAGTGGATGGAACTTGCCTATGTCGAATCTGGCACTCCATGTTCTAGACCAGAGTGCTTTGAGCACATCAGCAGACCACTGGAAAGGGTCAGAGGGCCCAGTCCGAGAGCGGCCAAGAGAAGGCGTATCCCTAGGCAAAAGAGGGGGCATAATACCAAACACCCTGGGCACCGGGAGATAATCGGATCTCCTAAGAGATGGGGCTGGTCCTGACATCCAGATGTTCAGGCGGTCCTACGTATCCCATTAGGATGGGAATCAAGCCACACATAGTTCTGGCAATACAGTTTAACGTCATGTTGGACAGAATATAGATCTTAGTTTTAGGTCTTAGAACTTGGACCAAGAGGATATTAGTTTTAGGTCTTAGATCTCAGACCATGAGGAGCCCAGATGTAGGGTAGAGTGCAGTTTAAGGTCTTGCTGGACCATACAGTTTATGGTCATGTTGGACTGTACAGTTTAAGGTCATGTAGGACTGTACAGTTTAAGGACATGTAGGACCATACAGTTTAAGGTCATGTAGGACCATACAGTTTAGGAAAAATACTTCTTGAGGAACCTGGCATTGGTGGGAGGAGTGATACGATCCCCATCCATAGTCACCAGGGAATACGCACCATTGGGATAGACCTTGTGGACAATAAAAGGTCCCTCCTACATTGGCTCCAACATGGGTGGTTTCCTGCCGGGAATCAATGGCTCTATGAGAGCCAACACCAGGTCACCTTGTAGGAATGATCGGAGGCGAACCTTCTTATCGAAAGCTCAAGCCATCCTACTCTGATGCCTTTCCAGGTTATGTAGAGCGCGAAGCCTACTTTCGTCCAGTGCTTCCAATTCGGCTAGACGGATCTCGGAAACTATGTCCGGCGCTTGCGGGTCGTAGACAGCCGTGCGCAATGAGGGTAGTTGGACCTCGATGGGAAGGAAAGCCTCAGCTCTGTACACCAGGGAATACGGGGGTCACCTGGGTGGAATTGCAAGTCATCGTCCTATAAGCCCAGAGGGCGTTGGGGAGCTTGTCCGACCAACTTTTCCTGTTCTGACCGACCATTTTTTGCAGAATGTTAGAGAGGGTTTTGGTAAAGGCCTCAATCTGTCCATTCGCCCGTGCATAATAGCGGGAGGTGTGGTTCGAGCGAATGTTGTACTTGGCATAAAATATCTTTAGCTCAGCCGCTCGGAAGTTGGTTCTGTTATCCATGAGGATAGCGTGAGGTATTCCAAAATGATCAATGGTATTGGAACTCACAAAGTCTGCGATAGAACCAGCCTTTACTTCCCTAAGCGGGGCTGCCTCTTCCCACTTTGAGAAGAAATATGTGGCGGTTAAGATGAACTGGCACTGGCGGGCCGTCGTCGGTGGGTAGGGCCCTATGACATCCAACCCCTATACTGCAAGGGGCCAAGAATACTTAGTAGTATGGAGATAATCCGGTGGCCGATGCACAAAGTTAGCATGAACTTGGCATGCATGGAACCTCTTGGCGTACTCGATGCAGTCGTGGATCATGGAGGGCCAGAAGTATCCCAGTCTCCGAATCTGGTGGGATAACTTCGACCCAGCCTGGTGGGCACCACAGGAGCCAGCGTGCACCTCCTGCATGACCTGTGGGATCTCAAATCCTTGAAGACAATGGATGAGAACACCATAAAACCCGCGCCTGTAATGGAGCTGCTCACGGCGAGGACTGATTTGAAGGGTGAACTGCGGCGCGCGGCGCCGGATACGTTCCTGCTCCGCTCGGTCCATCGGAAGATTGCCATGCCGGAGATATTCAACCAGAGGTGTCCTACAGTCAGGAACTATTTCGATCACCACGCCTGGAACCTTGGGGGGTCCCGACGCGGGGGCACCAGCGGTGAGATGGTTCCCTCACGGGCCACGACCGCCCTCCGGGATAACAGGAGCAATGACACTTCGGTGCGCCACGTGGATGATTAGGTCATCCTGCTCGGGCTCCGCGAGTGATGCGGCCAGGCTGGCCAAAGCATCTGCTCGACTGTTCTGCGACCGGGGAATGTTAACGACATCTGGTCGGGAGGGGAACTTAGCCATTAGATGGAGGGTGCACTCCAGCAATGACACAAGTTCTGGCTTCCTGACCGCATAGTCACCGTTAACCTGCTTGATGTCTAGCTTAGAGTCCCCTTTTATATACAGGTGGGGAACGTTAACCTCCAGAGCCAACGCGAGGCTCGTGATGACGGCATGATATTCTGCCTCATTGTTGGTGCAACCCTATGACAATAAGAACAATAATGGCAGCACAGCTTGCTCCGGGGTGATGAAGACGATACCCAGGCCCACTCTGTTAAGCTTAGGATCGTTAAGCCTTCTACTGGTAGGGCTTCGGGAGGCGCCATCAAAGTGCATCTGCCAGCATGGGGTGGCATGATCAACTGAGAGGATTGCCTCATCAGGAAAGCCCACATACAGCGGCTGGTCCACAGAGGGTGGATGAGAAGATAAGAAGTCTACCAATGCAGTCCTTTGACGGCCTTTTGAGGTACAAACCTAATGTCGAACTGCTGGAGGATCACCGCCCAGCGTGCCAATCGGCCGGTCTACATAGGCCGACTCAGGATGTATTTCTACTGGTCTACCCGAGAGACCAACTGTACCTCATGGTGCTCCAAGTAGTTCCTCAATTCCTACACGGCAAATACGAGCGCTAGGAAGCTCTTCTCGATGGGAGAATATCTAATCTCCACGTCGAGGAGCATGAAGATGAGGTAGTAGAGGCTATTCTCTATTCCCCCATTGTTTTTCTGGGTGAGAAGGGTGCCGAGGGATCACTCCAGGGTGGTCACGTAATGGACCAGTGGCCTTCTGGGAATGGGTGGCATCAGGACTAGAGGTTGAAGCAGATACTGCTTGATTTCCTCAAAAGCGGTCTGGCACTCTTCATCCCACCCATAGGTGGCGCCTTTCTTCATGAGCCGAGAGAAGGGCTTACACTTGCCGGCCAGATTCACAATGAATCGGCGTATATAGGATAAGTGGACTTGGAGGCCTCGAAGATCCTGAATATTACTCGGGGGAGGCATCTGACTGATGGCCTTGATCTTCTCGGGGTCGATCTCGATACCTCGATACCTGACGATCAAGCCAAGAAACCTTCAGGAGGTGACCCCGAAGACACACTTCAACGAGTTCATCTTCAAGTGACGAGAACAGAGAAAAACGAACACTTTCTCAAGGTCTCTGAGATGGTCCAGGTGCTGAATATATTTAACCACCAGGTCATCTACATATCACTCCACCAGCGTCCCGAGGATCGGCTTGAATATGCGGTGCATAGCGCGTTGATAGGTGGCACCGGCGTTCTTCAGGCCGAAGGGCATAACCTGATAGCAGAAAGTGCCCTGGGGGGCCCTGAAGGCAGTGTACTCTTCATCGTCGAGGGCCATCCGGAATTGGTTATACCCGGAGTACCCATCCATGAATGAGTGGGCTTGGAACCCATCTGTTGCGACGATCAACAACTCTTTCATGGGAAGTGAAAAGTCATCCTTCGGACAGTGGCGATTAAGATCACGGAAGTCGATGCAGACCCTGATCTGCCCGTTCTTCTTCCTGAAGGGCACAATTTTGGCTAGCCACCTGGGGTACTGGACTTCCCTGATGAAGTTGGCCTTAATGAGCTTCTCAACTTCAGCCTCAACCATGGCACCGTGAAAGGGGTGCATTTTTCTGGGAGGCTTCTTGAACCCGCGATTGTTTGCTGGGAGGCCAAGGCGGTGGACGGCTACCTGGGGATCTAGTCCCGGCATCTCGTCATAACTCTAGGAAAATACATCACGGTGCTGTTTGAGGAAGTCTATGTACCATTGTCATTCCTCGGGAGGCATAGCGGCGTTGTCCAATGTGGGTCTCGGGTCCGCCTCACTACCAAGGTTCACCTGTACGAGCTCGTCGACCGTGGCGAAGACTCCCTCCTCAAAGGAAGGAGTTGCATCTTCCATGTCTTCTTCTCCGCTTGGGGAATGATCATCCATGGGGGGAGCCGTTTCGGGGAGGCTCAACACTGATGGGGAGCTAGCACCAGCTTGGGTGGCGGACGTCGTCACGACGGTAGGCTCATGCACCGCGGAGACCATAGCGACAAAGGCGGTTGATCCAATCCCATCCGGCCTACGGCCCAAGGGGCCACGCTTTACGACATCGAAGAAGTGGTGTCCCGTTGTCCTGAGCCGGTCGATCTCGGCTCGGCGAAACATGCACGTATGACGCACCGCCGTTGCCATAAGCCCAACATCCCGATATCGTACGGGGGTAGGAGGCTCGGGGATCACCCGGGCCTGGTTGGTGTAAGAGTACGAGGTGATTTACCGCCGTCACTTTGACCCGGAGATATGAATTCCTCTGGTACTCGAGACAACAAAGCACTCTCCCATATCGGGAGTTGTGGCCTCCAACCGATGGATTGGGAAGACATATGTGTCATCCAAACCTGCCCAGGGATCACTCGCGATAGCGGCAGGCTCAACCTCACCTGCCAGGATCTGCTTGTCCTTGCTCTTGTAATAGTCTCCGTCCAGGTAACAAGCTTCACAAGAGGCAAACGGGGATGCATCTCCTTAGAGCACACCCACTCGACACTTAAGGGAGTATTTGAGGCACTGATGGTATGATGAGGGAACTGCTGCGTGAAGATGGAGCCATGGCCAGCCCATCAACACATTATAGGCAGTGTCTTGAGAGACAACCATGAATTCAGTATTGGTAATTAAGCCACCGAACTGGGTCCTCAGACGAATCTTGCCGAGTGGAGTTTGCTCGGTCCTATCATACCCCTGGATTCTGAGTTCAGAGGGAGTTAAATCATCCTCGGACAACCCCAGTTTTCGCAGTGTCCGAGTTGGGATCAAGTTAATCCCAGAACCCGTGTCAACAAGACAGCGACGGACCTCCACATCATTGAACTGACTGGTGATGTACAGCTGGCGGATGTGCCCCCGTATGGTAGGGTCTTCATCTTCACCGGAGAACGAGATAACCACCTGACATCCGGCATCCTCAATCACCTCGGTGAGGAAGGCTTCTGCGGCCGCTACCTCCGTTTCAAACTCGAGGGGGATTCTCAGAGCCTCGATGAGTTCCTCACGCATTTCAGATGACCGGAGGAGGGCCTCAAGGATGGAAATCCTCGCAGGAATGTCGTCCAGATGCTTCGGGACATCATACTTTTGAGCAAAACGCGAGCTTCTACTTACATGAGGTCACTCTGTGATTGGGGGCATGACGGGCCCTTCTGGCGGGACTGGTGACTGACTGGTACTAGGCACGTTCCGCTGTTCACTAGCTGAAGCCCGGGAGGTGGCTGCCATGCTAGGACCGGAAGGCCGTAGTCAGCCAACGGTAGGGCTGGGCTGGTTGCGACGCGGGCAAGGCGATTCCGCCCGATCCAGCAACACGAACGGTGGTGGAAGGGAACCTGTTGTCACCGGATGAGGGATCTGCGAGTGTTTCTCTCTACACCGGGCCTACTCCCTGGTCTCGTTGGCGTGCATGGACTGACTGGAGGTAACGACCACCGTGCCCCGACGATTCACGTAGCCACGGCTCCGTCGACGTTGACGACGGCTGGGGACATTTGGGAGGTTCACCCGGTTCTCCTCATCGTCGGGAGCCACAAAGGGATTTACCAACTCTACGGTATTAACCTAAGAGTACCCCGGGCTCTCGGGGAGATTCATCCGGCGCTCCTCGTCGTCGGGAGCCACAAAGGGATTTACCAACTCTATGGTGCTAACCGAAGCGTACCCCCGGCTCTCGGGGAGATTCATCTGGCGCTCCTCGTCATCGGGAGCCACAAAGGGATTTACCAACTCTACGGTGTTAACCGAAGCGTACCCCGGGCTCTCAGAGAGATTCATCCAGCTCTCCTCGTCGTCAGGAGCCACAAAGGGATTTAACAACTCTACGGTGTAAACGGAAGCGTACCCCGGGCTCTCGGGGAGTTTCATCCGGCGCTCCTCGTCATCGGGAGCCACAAAGGGATTTACCAACTCTACGGTGTTAACCGAAGCGTACCCCGGGCTCTCGGTCGAGGAGTCATCCATTAATGGGCGGGGTCTCGGAGGGATCCCCATTCCCGGGGTCATGAAATCGCCAAGCGTGCGAGAAGATGACGGCAATGGAAGGGCGCGTTCTTTCTTCTTGCGTCGCCGCCTGCTCTTCTAGGAAGAAGAAGGCTGGGACGACGAGGCCAAGGCGGCGCTCGCGGATTCTGAGGGCTCTAGCCGGTCCAGGCAGGCATGGATGATTCCATGGGCACGAGAAACCATCTTGCGGTCAATCCAGTCGTTATACTTCCAGGACCCACTGTCCGAACCCTATTCTCACTTGTCCCTGTCGTCACTACTGCCATCTGACCCCACAAAGACACCTTCCACCTGTGCCGGGGATGGGCCCAACCTGACTATGTTGTTGTCAATCTATTCTTGGAGCCAGTCCTTGAAAACATATAATTGTTGGATGGTGTGTCCCAGGAACCGGTGATAAGGGCAGTAGTCAGGGAGATCCGTGAGACACGCCTCTTCTGGCTTCCGGCACTCAGGCAGCCGCACGATCCTCTGCTCTAAGGCGCTACAGAAATAACCGGGGACCTGTGCCTCGTCAAATGAGTAAGCCCGATTCCTTCTGCCTAGAAAGGGGACCCTTGGGGGCTGACCATGGCCAGGGTCTGGAGGAGAAGTCCATGGAGGCGGAGCCGGATTACCTCGCCTAGGTGGTGGCGGTGCGTTACGCGGAGGCTCTTGCCGATTTTGAGGCGGTCGCTGCTGGGCCGGAGGCTGTGGGGGTGGACCCCAATGAACCTGCTGAGCTGGCCTCACCGGCAGGAACTCTAGCTATCTGGGGGCCTCTATCTACGCCACAGCAGCGAGCTCGGCTCTGGCGGATCTCCTTGTCGAGATCACAGGAAGCAGCAGATGTGCCTAGCTGGCCTGTTGCAGGGCTTCTTCGAGGCGCTGAGCCTTGTCCGAGAAGTCGCGGAACCCTCCAGGGTAATTCTGCGTGATCAGGGAATGAACCAACACCGCCTTGACATTCACCACACACATCGTCAGTAATTTCTCCTGAGTCAGTGGCATGTCATGGAAGTACGTGAGCCCCTTCCACCGGGTGACGAAGTCCGCGACTCACTCGTCGGGCCTTTTCTTGCACCTGAAGAGGTCTGCAATGTTCATCTTCTGGGTTGTGGAACTGAACTAGTAGAGGAATTGTAGACGAAGGTCCTCCCAGCTAGTTACTGATCCAACAGGGAGAGGGCTGAACCAAACGAACGCTGGTCCCTCCAGCATCTGAATGAAGCACCAGAGCTTGGCAGCCTCCTGCTGCGCCGGAGTCCCCAACATTGGACCGCACCTTGAGTTAAAGTGGTCCAAGTGTTTTGGAGGGTCTCTGGTCCGGTTAAAGGGGGAAAAAGTGGGATTCCCAAATCCTGGCGGGGCCGGCATGTCATCCACCCATGTGGGGTACGGCTTGCCATCCGGTGGGATCGCCACCTGCCAAGTTTCCAGGGCCTCCAAGCGAGCGATGAGTACCTCCATCAGATCATCCGGATGCGGATTCATGTCCTAACGGGGATCACAAAACACAATCGCATTTCTAGGCTCTTTGATACGATAGTCACGCTCAACGGCTCGGGGGGCAGCTGGCGGAGCGACTTTCGGAGCGGCAGGAGGAAACCGACCAGGGTCTCCCATGTTGCCTCGCTGCTCGGGAGGGTTCGTCGAAACATATCGCGCCCTCTTGCCATGGGCTCCAGTGTCTCCCCTGTCGGCGAACACGACACGGTCATGGTTCCCCGAGGGGATCTCAGTAAGGGGTAGATGCTCCTTCCCCTGCTATCCTGGTCTAGGGTTGCCGTAGATAGGTCGCCGCTCTGCAATGCGTTCGTCCAGGAGCTCATCAACTAGCCTCTTTTTCTAGGCTAGCTATTGGCGCAGCGTGGCCTTCTCGGGATCTTCCTCTGCCTTCTGCACTGAGGAAGATGGGTCGGCGGGTTTGATAGGCCTGACGGGCTCTTTACCCTTGCCGATGTTTTGGCCTAGCGCCAGTGCCTCCGTGGGTACAGGAAGGCCTATGAGGCTCCTCTGTTGGCGAGTAATCCTCGCAGATGGGTCCAGTAGCGGCCTGTCCTCAGGGGGTGAGTCCCCGTCAAGGAGCTCCACAATGTTTCCCTCATCTGAAGGTTCATCCATGTTGACTGATACTGCCCTTGGCGATGTTCCCTCAGGGCTGCCCAGTGGGTTGGGCTGCTGGCGGATCGCACAGAAGATGAGAGCATCATACTTCCCCCACCCACGGATGAGCACGTGGGGGGTGGCCTCCTCAATAACCCAGTAGAGTACTTGAAAACTCTGGACGCATTGTTGCTGAAGGGCCTCGTGGAGGCCCAGCGACTCGGGGTGCCGGACCGCGGGGAGTGCGGCTAGGTCAACCCGGAGGTACTGCTCACCAATCTCCTCGAGATGCGCTTGGCTCCCAGGATAAGGCGCTAGCTAATGACAGAGGCGGGAGTGAGTCACCTGAAGAATCTGGTGGAAGCATTCAAACTCCCTCACGGTGAGTGTCACTGGCACATCAAAACCCGATTCTGCGACCGGCCAAAACTTCTCATGGAAGTGGCCCACTGCAAGAACGGTCCAGAAGCTCCACGGCTCCAGCTCGGGGTCCAGAACTTTCTGCCCCTGCTCATCCACCGACGAAAGTCGGGGAATTGTCAATGGCACCGAGGCAGGCCGTCGGGGCGGTGGGCTGGCTGGTGGGGAATACGGTGAACAGGCATATTGGCCGCCGATCCCTAGGTCATCCTCCAGAGGTTGCAGTGCCCTGGCCGCCATGTCGCTATAGGATGGGCCGGTGGATGGGCCTCCTATCACAACGTTGGTGCTCGCCGAGGGTGTGTCACCTTGCGATCCTTCCGTCAGTCCGCAGAAAGGTTCCTCATCCTCCCTAACAGGGGAGAGACGTGCTTCTGAGGAGATCAGCAGCAACTGGGCTTGATCCCTGGCGGTACGCAAAATCCTCATCCTCCTGGATATACCTTCAAAGGGAGGAGGAAATCATACGGATCTCGCATTTGGGGAGTACCAGACTGACGCGCCGCGTCCCCATCCCTGCCCTCAACTCGAAAGGTTGGGGGGAGGTTCTATCGTCAAGTCGTACTCTAGCTCAGAATCCGAGAAACAGACTGGTCTGATTCCCATCCGGACTCCCCTGACATTCCTCTGATGGCAACGACGCCCGACCTTCCTACCCCTGGGTAGTTCTTCATGGTACGGACGACTTCCTTCATTGGGTCCCCGGCCACAATAGATCTGGGGCAGAGGGGACCAGAGGTCGGGGTGCGAGAAGCACCGGGACAGATGTCGAAAGGGACATGGGGAGGACCTCCATGTGAGTGAGAGACTAGACACACAATGGTTCCATGCTCGCGACCGGCAGTAGGGGGAGTGACCTCATACCCCATATAGTGGGTGCTGGAAGGAGTCATACCTGAAGCATAGCCGTCGTGAAGAAGCTTTCGGCTTCCCAGACTGGTGGCATGGAATGAGCCTTCATGGTGAGCGGCACCACCGCGGATTGGTCCGAAATGGCCATTTCCAGTGTGCGTGACTGGGAGATTCGAGCTAACCTACCTGCAGGGCAGTCAGGGATTCGACCCCGGTCGGGCACGTGGCTTCCCCTGATCAACATGCGCAGCGATCTGGGAACAGGAGTCTGCAGTGGCTGGGGCCACAATGGTTGCTGATGCTGGTGCTCCGGGACGGACGGTCTCCCCACCTCGCTCCCAACGCTGGCGTCGAGTCAGATGGGCTGGAGCCGGCAGTGCGGTCATGAAGATTGCCTACTACTCAGTTCGGGGAGTCGGGCGGCGGTGTCGACGCAGCCTGGCGGGGGTTCATGCGGGTAACCCCTATGATGGATCGCCGATCGGGTGAACCTGGACATCCCCCACCTCATTGGCGTAGGGGAGGGATGTGTCACAGCGCTCCGGGGATAGGCTCCCGAAGCGGTTGAACGTCGGCGTGGGGAGCGGCGTCTCCCTGCACAGCCCTCGAGGGCGGCGATGGTGGTGAGGCGCGACCGCCTCTAGATCCAAGCGGGCCATGCCCCTGGTGGGGATGATCCCCTCCTCATCATACCTACAGACCAGGTTACTGATCACCCTCAGTTGGATGATTTCTGATGGGGAGGGGGGGCGCAAGAGCCTGGCTGCTACGGCAGTCGAAGTCTGAGTGACCGTGGGATAGGCGGGACCGCGCGGGGTAACCGCGTCGGCACTGCCCCTGCCCCTGCGCTGGTGGGCAGGTGGCGATCGAGCTCCGAATGCAGTGATATGATTCCTGGAAACGGGGAGATGAACCCATTAGTATAAACAGGAAAGGAGATCAACAACCAAGGCCCGACATCATTCCGTCTTCCATGGTCGGCGAGAGGGATCCCCGCTGACGACGTCACAGAACGGAGTAGTCAACATCCTGACGGCCTCGACCCCTGGAGGGTTCACGTCACGGTGAGGGTTACCCGGACCTGGTGACATTCTATTATTCTGATGCTCCAACGGCTACCATTCCCCGTGTTGAGGAGAAGATATTCACGTCGGGTTCACCATTTTTTGTTTCCGACGCTTTCACTGGGGCGCGCGCGTCCGTCCGCTGGGGAGGGCGCGCTTCTTGTGGCCCCGCATTCCCGCTTTCCAAAGGCGGGCGACATCCGTTCGTTGTTCAAGGACGTCTGATCCATGATCGAAACCGGGATTATGGGATGTCGGTTCTTCTTTCTGTGGATTCCTACATGGGGCTTGTCACCTAGTCCGGGTCTCCCTCAATGATTTAAGACGGGTTCGTGAAGCTCATTCCCGATGCCATATCTACATGGACGCCAGTTAATTACGCTACTTCCGTCAAGACGCTCCAAGTGGTCTTGTCGGGAAAGCAACCTGTGGTGAGGAGAATGGTCATGTTGGGGCATCTTCGGCATGTCTGTCTTTGGTCCCTCATCACAGGGCTTCTCGTGGGTGCGGAAGCCCGAGGCATCCCACATAGAACGCGGGGAATGTGTACCATCTGAGGTTTTCCTCAGCTTACCATGTTTATCACGGGGTATGTCGCGAGTTTAACGTCTTGCGGAGACGGATCGGGTTACAGGATCCCTAGGGGGAACACCGATGTTGGGGACAGCACGTGGGCGGCCTCCCGTATGACATGAAGTGGGAAAGGGTGGCATGATCTCACCTGGATGTGGCGGCCCGGGTAAGGATCAGTATGGATGGTGGGGTGAAGCATGGGGATTACGTTCTAAGATGACCCAAGAGGGGGGATACAGTTTAACGTCATGCGGGACAGAATACAGTTTAACATCATGCGGGACTCGATACAGTTTAACATCATGCGGGACGGGATACAGTTTAACGTCATGTGGGACGGGATACAGTTTAACATCATGCGGGATGGGAGATTTGGGGCTTATGCTCTGAGGCAGCCCAAGGTGGTCAGGGGACCAACATGGAGAGGTCAGGATGACCGGGTGGTGGGCTTGAACCTCGTGGAGGCTTCCTACGTACCGTGTGCTAGCATGGATAAAAGTCCACGTAGTTCGCTGGGATGGGGCTTACGCTCTGAGGCGGCCCATAGGAGGATGTCATGGTCGATGCACACTCTAAGCCCATTTGAGTCATGCTCGGTGTGGGAAATAAGAGGCAGCAGGGACCAGACGATCACGCCGTGAAGGGTGCATCCATGAGAAGTGGAATGGGGCTTACACATTGTGCGACCCAAAGAGGAAATAGGGTCTTACGTGTGGTTAGCGGCCCTTGGTGTCGGGGCTTACTTCAGGGTGGAGGCCCGTGGTGCGACAAAGCATAGTGGGAAAAGGACTCCACTGGCCTTGGCAGAGGGGATGTATGGAGATGCACGGGTGCAATCATCCGTATGATAGGTTAGGGTCTTACCTTCCGAGGCATCCCTTCCCCCCGCGGAAAAACGCGGCTCCAACAAGGAGCATCTCATTCCATGTGAGGAAGAGCCCACTCCCGTAGAGACGAGTGGGCGTAAAGAATGTCCGAGTTTGGGGGACCCTGCGTGTGAAGCACGGGGTCGGACCACAGTTTAACGTCTTGTGTTAAGGAAGAGGTGCTTAGCAGTTTAACGTCTTGCAGTTTGGACGAGGTGGCATTGCTCCACACCCCTAGGGCTTACATGCCCAATGCCCTCTACCCCTTGTGGAAGGGAAGGCATCGGCAAGGCCAAGGTGAAAGGGGGTCGCAGGGAAAACCACTGGGGGGTCCACGTTAGCGTGGCTATGCGAAGAAGCAATAGCCGTTACCGTGCCTATTCTGAGAAGCATAAGGCAAAGCAACGCAACGGGAAACACGGCACAAGGGACCTTGAGGTTACTTCGCACGAGCCTGGAAGGCCGTGTGGGAAAACAACGCATGGCGCACATGCCCGGCAGGGGAGACATCAGGTGCTGGTGCAGGGGGTAGCCAAGGGGCGTCATGGTGAGGGGTCCTCGGCCTTGCGCGCGAAAGGGACGATTTTCGCGCAAAACACCGGGACGGCGCACAATTGGAGTAACGGAATTTCACGCGAAGAGGGAATTACGCGCAATGTTTTGCGCGCATGGTAGGTTATTGCGTGCATGGACCACATATTGCACGAAAGTGGGGAAACTAGGGGAAGGGGAAATTTCACTGAAGCCGGTGGAGTTGCGCGCAAAGGCGAACTCCGGGGCAAGGTTGCATGGAATTCGGGATTACCTGGATGTCATCTTTCGTGCGGGGGGAGCCAAATTGCGCACACGAGAGTCGCTTCAGATTCCTCAACCCCCAAACCGTTCGGGGTCACCTTATATTTATAGGCGACCTCTGGCGCGGAATCCAGGCGGCGCGCAAAGTTTTCCGCGCCGGGAACCGCTCGCGCGCAAAATCTCACCGCGGAGAAACGGGGCGCGCAATTATTGCGCGCCTCACCGGTCCAATTCCGTGAATCCCGGGAGCACTTCGCGCACAGAACATTTTTGCGCGTGGATCCTCCTTTATTTCGCGCACCACTTCCCGGGCCTCCAGATCGGGCCTCTGATTCCGAATATGACTTCGCTTCGTCATTCCGAAACTTCCCCCGGGAGTTGCGGGATTTTTTCGGCTTCAACAGGTTCTGCTAACTAGAGTTATGTTGCGTGAAGTTTACTATCAATGATCTGTTTAATCAGATATCAATGTTCCATGTAGTTGAGGACCTCTACAAACTGGATCCATTAATAAATCTTTTTACCAATTTTAACTTGCTACTTTTGTAGATTTGTTTGGAATGTGTTAGTACAAATGTACTTGAAAACAGATGTGCCTTCCTTAACCTCTCATTAGACATGTGTATATTTGTGTAAAAATTGTATTTGATATAATTAACATATTTTTTTAAATTATCATATAAAAATTTACATGGGTTGAAATATTTCTTATTTTTAGAAAAATTAAACATTAATTGAATAATGAAAAATAGTAATTTTTGGAAAAATTTCATCTCTTTTAAATAAATTCTGTATTATTAATGTCCCTATATGATGTGAATTTTTTTTCATGTAATTATTATTTAGCTGAATTTAGTCAATTTAATTACATTTCAATCATATTTATTCTAAATTTTAGTATAATATTTTTTTTCATATAATGAAGGATTTTTCTGAAAACTATTCTAAAGTGAAAAATGTTTCTCAATTTCGATTAATTAAATTAACCCATAATTATTAATGACTTAATGTACAATTATATATTATATATCCATAAATATGAATTTAAATTCATATAATTATTATTACTAGACATAGAAACAACATAACATAGTATTTTTATTGAAAAGTGTTACTTTCATAATGATTGTTGGTTTAATTTCATATTATGTTCCTCGAAATTTTTAAATTGAACATGATAAAATAGATTATATATTTTAAATCAATGTAATTTATATTCTAATTTATTTTCAAGATAAATTTTTTTGATTATTAATATTAAAAATACTAAAAATATTTTATCTTGTTGTAAGGTTAAAACGAGTTTACCAATGGATTAAAATAAATGAATAATGTATAAAAAAGATCTAAGATCTTGTCACCATTTTATTTTATGGAAATATTTTAATATTCTAAAAATTATGGCTCAATGATGATTCACATTTGTGCATTTTGGGAATTGAAAAACAAGGGTTTATGTTTTTATTTTAATCACTTCTGAGTATTTCGTCTCCACTAATTCTAAAAGGCCACCCCGTATCATAACCTCTTCACACCATTATATCCTTTTGGATCGTCAAATACCTACAAAAATACACTAATTACTTCCATAGCTTTTTCCTTGAATCCATTTTTGTTACCACGAGGAATTATTATGATGATTTTAAAAATGTTTTGGTTTTATTGGAAACAAAATATTGTAACGAATTGTTTTTTTCAACATGTGAAAGTTACCAAAATATCCAAAATGGAGTTCATTATGATGTTTATAGATTTTCAGATAGAATGTTATATAGCAATATTGGTTGAGTAGAAGAAGTGATAAAGTCATAAATTTTGAAATTTATGTATCTTTATAGCTATATGTTAGATGATGTTGTGTTGATACCAAGATCCTATCGTCACAAAAAATCTCAGGATATAAGATTTTGATAATAAGGGCACATTGATGTGTTTTGGGCATATAGATACAGAAACTAATATCTAGATACAATTTTTTGGAAAGAAATTTTCGACAACGGTTTTGTAAAAATTATGGGTTTTAAAAATACTTTCATTGGACAAGTTAGAGTTGAAGATTATTGAAGTATCTAGGTTTGTACAACTTATGAGAATATTGAAGAGGATATAAGAATTTTAATTAAATAATTTTTAGAAAACCATCTCTGGATGATGGATATAGGATGGAAGCCTATAGAATCATGTGATATGGATGTTCAGATGGATATACTGAATAATATATAAAGTTTTGTGTTACTATATTTAGATGTTTTAATAAAATGAAAAATAAAATCATAGTAGCACAAAAATTCATAATTTAATAATTATAAAAATAAAAATTAGTAGATATTAATCAATTCTATAAATTATTTTTGAGAAATCATTATATACTAATACTTTTGAAGATGTTTGATGGTGTAGAATGAAAATTATATGAGGAAATAGTTTTTAAAAGGAATAGAGTCTAATCATTCTAACTAGACACAAATTACCAGAAAACAAATGAAATGTCATTGGTTTTTCTAAGAAACTTAATTTACAATAACACATGAAAATATTAGTTCTAAGCTTTTCTCTAATTACATAATGTTGTGTTTTTTTGAAAATCCAATAAGATGTAAAATTCATATAGGTGGTTTATTTTCCTATTTCTTGATGTTTTAATGAAAGATAGGTCTTTAGAATAAGAAAAAAATTCATTCAACCAGCATCAGTAAATCAATAAGAATAAAAAAATTATTTTTAGTTACATTATAAATTTGTCAAGATATATTTTATATAAAAAGATGATATTCCACAAATAATTTATTTGTATAATATGGAGACACTAATAGGATAGCTAGATAAGCATATTATGAAAATTTAAGGAAAGAATATTTGTAAAAATATTGATATATTCACTGAAGATATATATTTAAAAGAGTTTTCAAGGTGTTTCAATAAATATGGAAATGGAATTTTTTACTTATGATTCAAGATAGATAAATTATAGAAAATAATTTTTTGGAATACTTTTTTGTAGCTTTACAAAGGAATATAAATTTATACGAATGAAAATGTTATACTTATTTCAATTGGTTTTAATTTATTTTTGAGATAAATAATGTTGAAATAATTCATTACTATTTAATGTAAATAGAAATTTTTAGAATTTTCTAAACATTATATAATTCAAAAAGATTCAAGAAGAATCCAAAATTTTTTTAAAGAGTTAATAAAAGTTAGGAGCCGTTAAAATGATGTTAAAATGTGTAAGAAATTTGGATTTCAGAATATTAATGACTGTGGTAACAATTTTCAACTTCCCACCTTTTCTATTATAAGGATCCTATAAATACAGTGTGGAATATAAAATGTGTGAAAAACTATTCATGGAAAATATCTGGGATTACAGATGAATTGTGTTAAAATTGAGTTTCCAATTAATGTTGCTTTTCATTTTGATGATTTTTTTTGGGAAAAGTGTTTTATTATAGTATCAAGAACAATCAAAGACTAGAATTTTGAATAGATAAGTTTGATAGAGACCATTTTAGTAGAGTTTATACATTATTGAGTTTTGATATTCATGAATAATTCATTGTTTGTATCTCATGCAGTCTCATAATGGGGAACTAAACAAAAAAATCAGATATAGGCACACTAGATGGATATTTTTCATACAGGGAAGATAATATAGAGGATGATCAAACACACATTCCTAAAAAACGTTTTTTTATTAGTATTTGAAAAGATTCATAAATTTTTGGATTAAATTATGTATGAAATTATTTTATGTTCAATTGAGTATGTATAGTCCTTCACATTATGAGATAGAAGAAGTCCAATGAGAGTTGACTCAAAACAGGTATTAACTTCTCAATAATAGTGAATATACATTGGCCAATGGGAGTTGAAATGAAAATGTTGTAGGTTCCCCCACTGATTCTATACCATGTATATCATGATTGAATTTTTTTTACTTTAATTTTAATTTATGTGTGTTTGTAAAATTTGATAATAAAATAACTCTATCATGTTTTAGTGGTTAGTTTTCTCAATATTGGAAAATATTAACAGGAAAATAACACATTCAACCCCCATTCTTAGTTTTTCAATGATCCATAGTAACCTTAATTGGTATTACAGTGAAGGTTCTCTTGTGGAATATTTATAATAGAGAATCACATTTTGATAAAGATAATTGGTGTTCATACATTCTATGAAAAATATTATCATGGATGAAAAAATAGAATGCTAAACTATCTTCTATTTTGTGGAATAGATGATTTAGATGCGTCCATGATCGGGTCCCCCCTCATAGAGAAGAATTATCCAATAAATGTTTTGAATAAACAAATATAGTGGTTAGTGGGAAATCCATAAATGTTATCTTTATGTATTTATAAGAAACTTTTTTATGATGTTCATGTATCTCAAAATAGATAAGGAAACATTGAAAAAACTCAAAATTATCTATGTGGTGAACACCAATGTGAAATAAAAAAAGTTACAAATATAGTAATGAAAAGTTGATGATATCAGAATAAGAGATGAAAAAAATGTTGATGAATAATTCTCCAGGTATAATGAAACACATCTATTTTTTCGATTAATTTTTCTAATAAATTAATTTTTTATAGCTTTAATGAAATAGAACACATATTTTTTTCTTTCATACATGAAATAATGATTTTTAACAAACAATAAAAAACTATAAATTTTATTATTTAAACAATAAATTAATTACATAGATATTAAATATAGTGATATAAATAATAATAACTAATTTTTAAAAATAAATTATAATGGATTTATATTATGAAAATATATTGTAAAAACATAATTTTCACTATATTTTTTAAATGTTTTGAAAATAATATGTTTTTTATTTTTTATGAAAAATAATACAATTGATTTTTCAATATTTTACAAATTGTTTTAAAATAATCATTATTTTTAAAATCATCATTCAAAATTAGCTTACAATGAATTATCATTATTTTTTTAAAGATCAACTTTTTAGTTAATAGTTGAAAATACATGTTTTAATTGAAAAAATAAATTTTCATTGAATTATTTTATAATGATACTTTTTGTTTTAAAATTGGTTTAAATGTATCATTTGTTCAATTATATTAAAATTATATAAATTTAGTTAACTGGAATAATTTTTATATTTTATTTTTATATAAATTATTTTTTAAACACCTTAACAATTTCCTTTTGAAAAAAAAATATCGCAGCACACCAGAAGGGTTAATTTTAAATTAAATTTTACCATGGTTATGTGTGGTATTGAGAAAAATGGATTTTATATTTGGAATAAAAAAAATTTATATTATAAAATATAGCCAGCTTAATTGGTCTTTATAATTAATAGTAAAAAATAGTAAAAAAACAATTATCCTCTTTAAGGTAACATGGGTTTATTGGGAGTTAAACTAGAATGATAACTGTTTAAAATGACCCCAAAAATGAGATATACATGAAAAATGAAGTAGTTATTTCCCAAAATATGACTTTAACGGGTAACTGTTAATTAAAAATTAATAAAAAGTCAAAAAAATCATATATGATATTGTATATAGAAATATTTTTATATAATACATTAATTATAGTCTTATCTTATTTAGATAGTTTGTTTATATGTATACGGTAGAAGTTGATACTTATGGTATGATATTTTTTTCACAATCTTATTTCCTTGAGACACATGTTATTTAATTCACGTATCCTGTTTATTAGGTGTATGTAAAACACCTTTTACATATAATGTCATGAATTTATTTATTCTCTTGATATTTAATGTTTCATTTAATGTTGTTCCTTCATGTTGATTACAATTCAATGTTACCAATTTGGTAATTATTTTATTTTACAATCTCATCGTTTGATAGGATTATTTATGATTTTTTTACCATGAAATTATATTATAATTAATCTCACATAATACACATGATTTATATTCCCATCTGGTTATCTCATAAGTGTATATATATTCTATTAATTTTTCTCTATTTATGTATTCAAGAGATAAAAATTATATTGTTATGAAAAATCATATTTATTTATCTCTTAAGTTAAAAAATCTAAATTCCTCTGAAATAAATTTTTCTAGTAGTTTTTTCAGAAATGTTTTTAACATTATCCAAATAAATTATTAAATGAATTTTTACCCCTATTTGATTTTTGTAAAAAAAATGTTTTGAAATTAATGTTAACATCATATTCTAAAATCCAATTGCTTGGATTTTTCGAAAAATGTAAAATGAATTTTTTTTTTCATTTATAAAATTAATGGTATAATTTTATACCATAACCTATCATTTCATTAGAGAATACATTTTATTATTCTTAGTTTATATTCATATAAATGGATTCAGAAATTTTTTAGGTTTTCAAAAAAAATATTCTTTCATTTAAATTTTCATCATGAAATAATTTAATTGTTATTTCAAAATCATTTTACACCTTAAATTACATATTTTGTCATTACATGTTCGTTACTGGGGATATTATGTGAGGATACAATTCTAATTACTTCTTATAATAGTTTATCTTTACGAAAGAATTTTATTTATGAAACCTATTTTCACTTACATGGATTATACCATGAGGAAATATATATGAAAACTGCATGTTTTAATGGGTTATGCTATGATGAAATGTTGAAATTCTTATTAAGCCTATGTATTTTCTATAGGTTTTGATTTGTGTAATATTTAATGAAAACCATTTCATTTCATGGTTTATGATATGATGAATTTTTTATGATATTTTGGAAACTATATATAAGATTTCATTATGTGATACGTGGGACCTATATTTCTCTTCAATGCATTGGGAAAATATTTCAATTTCAAGTGATAGATAGGACTAGATTGGTGAGTGAACTTGGTTTAGTAAGGTGCATTTTCCACTATGATGGTCTTGGTAGTGGTCCTTGACAACAATGATTCTTTGGAGAGTGAACCCATTATTCTATTATATCCATGGTATTGTGTCTCAAAGGCTATGAAAATTATTTTCACTACATATTTGTATGAAAATAATCTATCTCTTAGGACAATTTTATTCTCACATTGATCATGTTCATAGATTAACTTATTATTCATGTATTATGATCTTTGAATCTGTATTCAATGAATCATGATTATGATCTTTTATATAAAGGTTTTGGTTTTCAAATATTATGATCACATTATCCAACACATACATCTAAGTTATACTTATGTATCTACCTTATTTACCCTCACTTAGCATTTGATCTCACCCTTTGATATGATTCCTATCCCTATATTAGGAATAATTGGATTGTGTATGATAAGTCTAAGAAGAGTTCTGTTAATAATGAACTTAATGAGAGATGATTTATTTTACATATAAACTAGTTTTTAAGTTTCCATGTTTCCAAATTCAATATACCTTTATGATCCTATAGTGTGTTTTTATGAAATGTAATAAGTTTTTATAAGAAAGTGATATAGTTTTTATTTACAAAAAATACAATGTCTCTGTAGTTGTTATTATGGGATAGGTTTAGTTAACAATTAGAAGCCAGGAAGACAAATCATTAGTTATATCCTCAAATAAATTTATATGTATAATTATAAGGATAAGTAAATGTATAGGAAAAAGTACTGGAATATTGGTAATGTATTGAGAGAGTGGTTTCTAATAAATTACATCACTATTTGGATACAACTAGTTTATACAGATTTGTAGTGCGGGCACCAAGGGGTAATAACTCTAAAAGGGATACATTTATCTGGACTCTAAAGTCACCTGGTGGATGAAAAATTGTCTTACTACAATCCTAGTTTTACACTTTAGTGGTATATTCTTTAAAAAATCCCAGTCTCATTATAATCAACCAATAAATATTTAAATATATTATAATAATGAATTAAAAAGGATAGACAAATGATGTCATAGATTATAAAGTAGATGTCATCAGTAATGCACCCTATATGTATTTTTTTTAATTATTATATACTTCCACAATATAATTATTGATTCTTACACTATTATATTTTGTTTTATTCAATGATTATAACATGAATTTATCATGTTAATGATGAGATCGAAGGAAAATGAAATTATTTCCCTCTTGAGAATCCAAATGTTATTGAGGAATGAATGAAAAATATTGTTTCTACACTAATGAAACTTTTTCAATATATGAATCTAATTGAACATCCAAATGATCAAAGGAGGGAATTACATTCTGTTTAGTCCTTCATGAGGAAACATCCAACTTCTTTTAGTGGAACTATTGATCTGCTGGTTTCTAAGAAATTGATCAATACCACTAAAAATATATTTTCTATTTTCTAATGTTCATAACATGAAAAATTATTTTTCATTATCAATCATTTGAAAGTATCAGTGAATCAATGGTGGGGTATCATGAAAAATACAAGGTAATATGATTAAATTTATTCTAGGGATTGGAATGAGTTCATGACCATATTTTTCAATAAGTACCTTCCTCTTAATCATCATATGAATATAGAGAAGGAGTTCATTGAGTGAAATAAAAATGATAATGAATATGTCAGTACTTGCAAGGAAAAATTTAAAATACTTGTATGGAATTATTATGGAATTCTCCACAAAACTAAAGCTATGATTTATCGATTCCACAATTGTTTATTACCGAGTATTCAAATGGAGTTATCCATTTGAGACCTAAATAGATATGAATAAATTGTTCGATATTCTATCAACGTGAAATTTTATGTTGGATTTACATATCAATATCAAAATTTGGATAATAAGAGAAAAATGTAATTAAAAAGGAAATCTAGAAACCATGGAGAGAAAAATATGTACTTTTCTTTTTTGATTAATGTGTTGGAAGAAACATAAGGCAAATTTCATTTAGTGGATTAGTAAATGTTTTCATTATAGAAGGAAGGTCATTGGGAATTCGAATGTTTATGTGATGCCTTGAAGTGAGATAACGATGAAAAGAGAGATAATAGTTCATAGAATTCACCCCTCATACTCTAGTGTTTTAGATGCAAGTAGTATGTTCATTAAGCAAACCAGTTCCCAAATCTAATGTTTTATTTTCTTCTTCGATGATGGTAACTTTCGATGCCATTATACAAATGTGAATCTCATGTGATCACTATTTATAATGAGTGAAATGATAAAGATATGGTGAAATGTACACTTTCCATCCACTCTAGAAATTCTAGTGTATTATTTGACTATGGATCTACTCATACTTTCATATTAAAAAAAATTCTAAGGGTCCAATGAATCTAGAAAAATAATTATATGTAAAATTATAAGTGAAAATATCTAATGAAATGATGATCTCATATAATGCCTATAATTATTCATCATTTAATGTTTTTAATTATATAATTTTATTAAACATTTTACTTCTTATTCTAGTTTAATGTTATGTTATCGTATGCATGGATTTACGTTCTCTACATAAGTTGCACATCACTGTTTGATTAAGGGAGGTCACATTTGATATTACAAATTAATCTATGACTGTATCAGTGCAATAATCAATAAAATATTCATATTGAAATAACACTAATTTAATGGGTTTGGATTACTATTAAAGAGGGTCCTTTATCTCATATGGTTTGGGAGAAACTCAATATTGATGATTCACCTTTTTTCAGTTTTTTTATAGATTTCAAAAATTGTTTCTTATCCATTCCCAAAAACCAATAGGCCATTTCAAAATAGAACTCAATCCACTTTGAAACAACAATTTCATCTACTACATATAGAATGTAACACCCTGAGATTTTATGAGATATATTATTTTTAATTTCTTTGATGTCTTTTATTATAAACTACACCAAGATTAGCTTGTACTATACGCAACACTGTATTAGCTTGCAGTATACGCAACACTATTCTTAGATCGTGTTACACAAAATTTCAAGTTCGTTTGACAGATTATATTCTACACAACATTTAGTGAATATATATATATATATATTCAATGTATAAATGATATATGGTTGGATTCTATTATACGCAACAACAAATGAATCTTGCACTACACGCAAAACTGTCATGGCTTTCTTTACACTCAATCGCGACCTTCCACGATATCGTGTGTTGTATGCAATACTGAGTTTCACTAAACAATGATATGTTATTAAAATATTACATAAATTAGGCCTTATGAATAGTAATACGCACTTTTTGAAATTTAATAAATTTTATCATTCAAAATGGACTTCATTTTTGGATTCGGAATAACAAAATTAGCCTAGGGGTGAATTTTTGGTATTTTTATGAAAACATTCAATTTTTTATAAATAGTGAAAATAGTGGGTTACTATTTAAAAACCGACTTTTTATTTATATAATAATTTATTTTATTTAAATTTATTTTAGGTCAAAATGGATACATAACAGCTATATAAGTTCAATGTAATTCATTTGAGTCATTTTATAATAATTTTATATATATAAATTTTTTTTTGAAATTTTCACCGTCTTTTACCCACCTCCTAGGAGAATTTGAAAATTTACATAAAACATAATTTTACCGCTTCTGTGGGTGGAATTTCAAAACTCTGGGAAACACGGTTAATATCAAGGATTAAAATGTTGTTTAATAAGATAAAAATAATTTTTTGTGAATAGTAACATTTTACTTTTATTTATCACTGTTAAAAGTCAATATGGTTATTAAGAGAAAACATGATATTACTATTACCCTAAAACATGTCTTGATTCTGTTGGATATGTGTAATTCGACCAAAAACAATTTTAGGAATAAAATATTACCCTTTACTTCCAATTGGATTAGATTAGGGCCCTTATTATTATTTTACTTAAAGAAGAGTTAAAAGAGTTAAAATCAACGTTTAATAACTAAAAATAATAATATAGGGTTATACATAAGATAAATTTGACTATAAATATTCATTAAAAAGATACAAAGTTTTCCAACATAATGGTATTTTATTTATAATTTTATACATCAAATAATTTAATTTATTTATGTCACAATGATGATGCGGTAATTACCTTATTAATGATATACTAACATAATTGATGTTATAAATACCCAAATAAATGTAATTTGAGACTTTTTATGAATTACACTAATTTTATAGGTTAATATGACATGTTATTATTGATTGAATTAATTTTATTCGAACTAATAATGTTGTTATGATTTTTACAAAAATCAATTACCAAATAGCATCAAAATTGACATAAAATAGTATTTAAAACAAATATTATATTATTAACCATTATTCGATTCATAAAAATATAAAGTTTGTCCAAATGACATAGATAAGGTTATTTATATTAATACTGAACCACTTGGGGTACGTTTGGCTTGTTATAGTAAGTTTATTAACCATAATAAAACAATAGGACATGGTAAAAGTTAAATAATTTAACTTAGAGGTAAATCTCAATGATAAGCATACAATAGTATCTGAAACTTGTATAAAACCTATTAGTTGAGAGTATTTCGACCCATCCCCACTTTATCTTCAAAATAAATCAATTTGAAGCTCTTATGAATCGAAAATGAATTTATTATAAAATAATATTTTATGTTTTTCCTAAGGTGCCCCTCTCCTACCTTAAATAAGGGAACCTCTTACCTCTTCTATTTACAAAATTTTGAGCATTCATTCTCGGCCAAACCCTACCCATTTCCCTTATAAACATCCCTAGAATCATTATAGAGGTTCTGTTCTCCTCAAAAGACCAACACTAGTGCATTAAGAGGAAATATAAAAGAGGTGTGTCGAAGAAGAGGTAATCTCTTCTACCGATTCTTTCTTGTTTCGTTCTTCTTAAACTTATTATTCTTTGGTTGTTTAATTATAAAGTAATATCATAAGTAAAACTAATACACTTATATGTTATTATAAATATGAAACAACCACATTCCACCTTCTATCCATCCTACAGAAAACAAAATCACCACGCGTACGTACGTACATAATACCGTCTCCACGCCGTGGTGTAATCTGTTTTTCCACCCCCATCTTACATGGATGGGTATAATGGTGTATGGAATAAATATATATGGTTATTATAACATCATATTGATTATGAGATATTACATCATCCACTCCAATTCTATTCAATAATTATTGGAATGATATCATCGTTCGTGCGTACGTACGGATTACCGTCTCTACGACACGATGAGATTCATTCTCCATGTTAACCATTAAAGAATTATTATAAAGTATATATTATGAATAATAATGAAATATATGACATAATGAAGCTAATGGATTTATTTTTTTGTGTATATATATATATTTCATCTACTTACTTCCATTCAAGTCAATAAGGAAAGGAAGATAGTGTTCATGCGTACGTACGGACTACCGTCTCCATGAACGGTGTATTTCATTTCATTAATCTATCTATTATATATATAAACTGAGTATATATGATATATAAATCATGATTTAAATTATTGAAGTATTTATATCATGATATAAGTAATAATAATATCTCTAACAACAAGTCCAAACAAGTACGCCAAATAAAACTATTTTACCCAAAACACTTCTTTAACATGGAATTTACAAAAGAACGGGTACAATTAAGTTATAAGTGAATCATATATGATATAATAACAATGAATATGATTATATAATAAGTAAATGTCATTATTTATATCATTATATAGGAGGTTCGGATATGTATGAAGTATATCGGACCTAAGGTAAGGGATAATTATTCCAATCTCATTCTTATCCGAGATTGTTTATTCATAAGTATTTATTAGGGTTATATTTTTCATCCATGTCCATAAAAATGTTTTTCCGTGTATGTTTAAAGTCATGTTTACCCCTATTTGACTATTACTTTGTGTTATAGAAGAAATCTTTCTTTTGTTTACCATATTTGGTACTTTTTGAATTATCCATTAATGTACGAGAAGAATGTTTTTTTAAATTATACAACATGAATGGATTTTTACGGTTTTATAACACCTTATTTTAAAGAATCTTACTCTACAAGATTTCATTACTATTTTCAATAAAATCCATTTCTTTTAAAATTTCATTGAATTTTGTGAAAAGAAAATGATTTTGAAAAAGAAAGTATATTTTCCTCAAGAATTCATTTCAAGTGTTTTATCAAAACTATTTTCAATCTAAGATGACATTATTTCATATGTGTATATTCCAAGTATAATGTCTCTATGATTTGCATGTTTTCTCTTTTCTTATGATGAATTGTTATCCATTTGTTTTATATAGATTATGTTATGATGGGATAATGTTTATTAATCTCATTTTATTCTTTGGGACATTATGACTGATTTATGTTTATGTTATGGCACACGTAAGAATGATTTCATTATGAGATGGGCGGGACCTATATATCCATCCAATTCATTGGGAATAGATTTATTTCTCATGAGATAGACATGATTGGAATGGTAAGCTAATCCGGTTCAGTGTTACAGGACTGGAACGAGAAGTGAACTCGATTCAGAACTGGACATTGTCCACTAAGATGGTCTTGGCAGCAATACATTGGCTACTATGGAAATCATATCATGTGATTAATGGTTTTCCACAATTAAATGTTTTATTCCCATGCTATTTTATCATGAATAATTTTTATTTTTGACATATTCCTTACGTACTTCCAAGAATTATTTCACAACTCAAGATTTTGATGGGTAAACATTATGTTCATGTTTTGAATTTAAAATGTATATGGTTTGTTTTATTTTTTCCATACATACCCATACTGAGCATTTGAGCTCACCCTTTACATGTTTTCTTTTCCCCAGGATATAAAGAAAGGTTTTAGGTAAGAAAACAAAAGGGGAAGATCTTTATTGGATATGTTGAAGATCTTTCACCGCGATTAGAAGATTATGTTCTGAGTTTCCAGAAACTCTAAGCTATTACGGTCCTTGTGGGTTTTTTTGTTATATATTAAGTATTCCGCAAAAGTAATGTAATGTCCATTTAAGTCAAGCTTTGGGTCTCTACATTTGGTATCAGAGGAAAGGATTAGTTAAACTTTGGAATCTAGGATGCGAAAACTTTAGTGGGATCCATAGAGATATTACTAACGTATGTCTACGTATGTCTGTAAGGTTAAGTATAACTATAGGTTATAGTCCTAGAATTACGGTAAAAATATTAGAATTAACTCTGAGATGTTATATATTGAAGTTACTCCCCCTTTATTATGTTGTTTTCCATAGCATGATTTTTGCCTCTCACATTTTTTTTGGGGTTTTAGACGATCGATGGAACCCAAAGGAACCGTGTTGATCAATGTAATATGCAATTAAATGATTTTACTCATTAAAAAACAAATGCTATCAGAGATGGAGAGAAAAATAATATTTCTATACCAACAAAAGCTATAAATCATTCTAGACTTCCAAATGAGCAGAGAAGGGAACAATATTCTATTGAGTCCTTTACGAGGCACCGTCCAGCTTCATTCAATGGGTCTTCTGATCCACTTGTTGCTGAATAATGGATCGGTACCATTTAAAAGATATTTTCCATATTACACTATTCAGAACATGAAAAAGTCATTCTGGCTAATTACCGTTTAGAAGGTGAAGCAGATCAGTGGTGGACTCTAATTATTAATATGAGGCCCAAAGATGAAATTGAATCCATGGAATGGGATGAGTTCAAGAACTTATTTTTCAATAAGTACTTCCCTCATATTCTTCAAACAAAGATGGAAAATTATTTCCTTGAGCTTAAGAAAAAGGATGATGAATCTGTTGGTATATACAAAGAGAATATTACAAGGATTTCAAGGTATGCATTTGGCTTTATCATCCAACCTGAATGTAAAGTTGATCGATTCATTAGTGGCTTAAAACCTAGTATTCGAAGGGAATTAGCTATAAGACACTTCAATATATATGAAAAAATTTTGTGTTGTGATATCAAGGTAGAAATGGAAGTTGGTGTCACATATCCATCTCATGGTTTTGAAAAAAAATAAATGATGGAGTTCAAGGAGAAATCTCATAATAATGGTGAAAAGAAGATGTATTTTTTTATGCTCAAATTGTGGAAAGAAGCATCATGGATATTGTTTTAAAGGGACTATATTATGTTGTAAGTGTGGAAAAGAAGTTCATTGAGCTGTTGAGTGTCGACGTAATGGAAAAGGGTTTCTAATGATGTGAATAAAGAAAAGACTGCATAGAACGCAACACCAACACTTGAATGTTTCAAGTGAAAGTAAATGGGGCATTATGATGATCAATGCCCTAATCCAAGGGTTAATAATGATCAATGTGAGAAACCTCTTAAGGAAAAGGATAAAGGGAAGTCACATGCGATCACTATATGTGATGTTGAGTATGACAATGATGTTTTGTAATGAATAAGTGTTTATGTAATGGGATATCAAAATAGTATCATGGAATCTCATTTATTGTATTGTGGAATTTTGGAATATCTATGTATTGGTTTTCAATAATTATGTGGTACCGGTAACCATGAAAAGTGATTGAAATATTTTCGGAAGGAATATGATATGTGCATAATGGAGGAATAAAGGGAAAATGAAATGATCTCATAACTGATATAAGGACAAAGTTATATCATGGTTTGAGTATATAGATATTTTGGGATTTTGGTATGTAGAAAGAGTTAACTTTTGACAGCATTATTGTTTTCACTAAGGTTCAATGGGTATTCATGTTTCAATAGAATACATGATTATGGTATTCACATGTCTGGAATGTGACCAACAAGATATATTTTATGATATATGGAGGATAAATGATGGTATTCACGGGATTGTTATGTTACCTTTCAAGTAATCATTTTCTTTATACAATGAGATTAGACATATGTATTTTGGGTAAGCCTAAAGATTGGAATAGATTATGTTGGACATTAGATAGTATTGTTTAAGGATAGAACGTTTTTTGATATAATTTCTGTAATGTTATAATAGTGTAGTTTTAGAAAAAGGACAACCTGTATGACGTGAGACAACCCATCGCGTCGGACATGGCTGTGGGAATCAAACCCACAACCGAAGTGTGACATGTCTTTATCCCCTACCACAAGCCTACAGGAAGTCCCTGGTTAGTTGAAACTGGTTTTATATTATTAAGAGCTATAATAGATGAAGTATAAGACCATTTTCGCAACCCTATATGATTAATCTCAGCATAGATGGACTTATGTATATCTAATAAAGTGTGCTAAATTTTTCGTGATAGAAACAGATAGAATGACTTATCACTCTATCGCATGATCTATTAACACTTCACGAATGAGAAATTCAACTTAATTTCTTTAATAGATGAAGTGCAAATTGTTCAAGGCACAAAAATGGTGGGATTTTACCAAAATAAAGTAATTATTTCTTTTAATTAAACAATTCATTAACATTAGGGAAATGATCTTGAGAACTAACAATGTTGTCCTTGTACCCTCACACTTGATAAATTAGATGGTACATTAAATCATCACAAATTTATGGCTTTGTGATTGATGTATTTTTCATAGCCATGTTCTCTACCACTCCCCATCAAAACTTTATGGTTAGATTTCTCTTCCATATCCATATTTTCACCTATGTTTTCATATATGTAAACCCAGTGCTGATTTACATTGGGTGACCGTTATGATTATAACTTCCCTTTTTAAAATTAATTTTTATTATTCCTTTTTACGATTTGGGTTTCTATGAAATAAAATTTCATGTAGTAAACCATTTATAACACTGAGTAATTTCGAGGGAGAATTTCATTTCAAGGGGGTAGAATTTAACACCTCGAGATTTTATAAGATATATTATTTTTATTTTCATTGATTTTTTTTATTATACACTAATCCAAGATTATCTTGTACTATTCGCAACACTGTATTAGCTTGCATTATATGCAACACTATTCTTGTATCATGTTACACAAAATTTCAGGTTCGTTTGATAGAAGTTATTCTATGCAACATTGAGTGTATATATATATATATTGAATTTATAAATTAAATATGGATGGATTATATTATAAAAAACAATAAAAGAATATTGCACTACAAGAAAACCTGACTTGGCTTTCTTACAATGCAATCACAACCTTCCGTGATAGCATGTGTTGTACGCAATACTGAGTTTCACTAAACAACGATACGTTATTAAAATTTTATATAAACTAGCTGTTATGAATAGTAATACCCACATTTTGAAATTTTATAAATATTATCTCTCAAAATGGACTTCATTTTTGGATTCAGAATATCGAAATTATCCTCGAGTGAATTGTTGGTATTTTTCAAAAAACATTCAATTTTTTATGAATAGTGAAAACACTCGGTTACTATTTTAAAACCGACCTTTTATTTAAATAATCATTTATTTTAATTAAATTTATTTTAGGTCAAAATTGATATATAATACCTATATAAGTTCAATGTAATTCATTTGAGTCATTTTATAATAATTTTAGATATATAAAAATTTTATTGAACTTTTCACCATCTTTTACCCGCCTCCTAAGAGAATTTGAAAATTTACATAAAATGTAATTTTACCACTTCTGTGAGTGGAATTTCGAAAATCTGAGGGACATAGTTAATATCGAGGGGTAAAATGTGGTTTAATATGATAAAAATAATTTTGGGTGAATAGTACCTTGTTACTTTTATTTACCACTATTAAAATTATATAGGGTAATTAAGGGTAGAAATGATATTATTATTACCCTAACACATGTCCTAATTATATTGGATAAGTTTAATTTGACCGAAAACCACCTTAGGAATAAAAATATTACCCTTTAGGTCCACTTGGATTAGATTAGGACACTTATTAATATTTTATTTAAAGAAGAGTTAAGAGTTAAAATCAATGACTAATAACTAAAAAAATTAATATAGGGTTATAAATAAGATAAATTTGACAATAAATATTAATTATAAATATACAAATATTTCCTATATAATTGTATTTTATTTATAATTTTTATAAATTAAATAATTTAATTTATTTATGTCACAATGATGATGCAGAAATTACCTTATTAATGAAATATTAACATAACTGTTCTTATAAATACCCAAATAAATGTAATTTGAGACTTTTTACGAATTCAAATAATTTTCTAGGTTAATGTGACATGTTATTATTGATTGAATTAATTTTATTCAAACTAATACTGATGTTATGATATTCACAAAAAAAATTACCAAATAGTGTCCAAATTGACATCAAAGTGTTTTTCAAACAAATATTATATTATTAACTGTTATTCTATTCATAAAAGTCTAAGGTTATTCCAAATGTCTTAGATAAGGTTATATATATTAATAATGAACCACTTGGGGTGTGTTTGGCTTGTTATAGTAAGTTTATTAACCATAAGAAAACAAGAAGACATGGTAAAAGATAAATTATGTAACATGGAGATAAATCTAAATGAAAAGCTTAAAATAGTAACCTAAACTTGTTTAAAACCTATTGGTTGAGAGGATTTCGACCCATCACCACTTTAGCTTTGAAATGAATCAATTTGGAGCTACAATAAACTGAATATGACTTTATTATAAAATAATATTTTATGTTTTTCCTAAGGTGGCCCTCTCCCCCTTTATAAAAGGGAACCTCCTCCTTAGAAACATTATAGAGGTTCTAGTCTCCACAAGAGACCAACTCTAGTGCATTAAGAGGATGTTTAATAGTGGCGCATCGAAGAAGAGGTAATATATTCTACCGATTCTTTCAAGTTTCTTTCTTCCTAAACTTATTATTATTTGGTTGTTTCATTATAAACTAATAACATCAGTATCAATAATATATTGATATGTTATTATAAATACTAAAAAACCCCATTTCACCTTCTATCCATCATACAGAAAACTAAATCATCGCGCGTGAGTACGTACGTAATACCGTCTCCACGTCGTGGTGTATTCTATTTTTACACTTCCACCATACTTGGATGGGTATAATGGTGTAAAGAACAACTATATTTGGTTGTTATAACATCTACTGATTCTGATATATTACATCATCCACTTTTATTCCATTCAATAATTATTGGAGGGATATCATTGCCTGTGCGTATGTACGGATTACCGTCTCCAAGACATGATGAGATTCATTCTCCATGTTAACCATTCAAGAATGATTATAAAGTATATATTATGAATAATAATGAAATATATGACATAATGAAGCTACTGGATTTATGCATATATATATATATAAGTATTTCATCTACTTACTTCCATTCAAGTCAATAAGGAAAGGAAAACAACGTTCATGTGTACGTATAGCCTACCGTCTCCATGAACGATGTATTTCATTTCATTCATCTATCTATTATATATTTATATATTACTGAATATATATGATATATAAATAATGATTTACATTCTGGAAGTAAGTAAATCATGATATAAGTAATAATAATATCAATAACATCAAGTCCAAACACGTATGATTAATAAAACGATTTTACCAAAAACGCTTCTTTAACATGGAATTTACAAAAGAACGGGTACTATAAAGTTATAAGTGAATCATATATGATATCATAACAATGAATATGATTTTGTAATAAGTAAATGACAATATTTAAATAATTATATAGGAGGATCGGATGCGTACGTAGCATATCAGACCTAAGGTAATAGATAATTATACCAATCTCATTCTTATCTGAGATTGTTTATTCGTAATTATTTACTGGGGTTATATTTTTCATCCATGTCCATAAAAATGTTTTTACATGTATGTTTAAAGTCATGTTTACCCCTCATTGACTTTTACTTTGTGTTATGGAAGGAATCTTTTTTTTTACCATATGTGGTACGTTTTGACTTTTTTGTTAAAAGTACAAGAAAATGTTTTTTTAACATATGCGAAATGAATAGATTTGTACGGTTTTATAACACCTTATTTTCATGAATCTTACACTAAAATATTTCCAGAATATTTTAAACAAAATCATTTTCTTCTAAAATTGCATGGAATTTTGTGAAAAGAAAATGATTATGAAAAAGAAAGGATATTTTTCTCAAGAATTCATTTCAAGTGTTTTATTAAAACCATTTTCCATCTAAGATGACTTTATTTCATATTTATATGTTCCAAGTATAATTTCTCTATGATTTACATGGTTTATCTTTTCTTATGATGAAATTCTATCCATTTGTTTTATATTTATTATGTTATGATCGGATGATGTTTAAGAAACCCTTTTTATTCATTGGGTTATGAAGAAAGATTTATGTTTATGCTGTGGAACACGTAAGAATGATTTTATTAAGAGATGGGTGGGACCTATATCTCTCTCCAATGCAATGGGTAAAGATTTATAATTCATGAGATAGATGTGGCTATAATTGTATGTTAATCTGGTTCAGTGTAAAAGGATAGGAACAAGGAGTGAACGTTATGTTCATCTTTTGATATCAAATGTATATGGTTGGTTTTATTTTCTCCATGCATACCCTTAATGAGCATTTTATATCACCCTTTATTTGTTTTCTCTTCCCCAGGATATAAAGAAATGTTTTAGGTAAGAAAAAAATGGGAAGATCTTTATGAGAGATGTTGAAGATCTTTTACCATGATTAGATGATTATGTTCCAAGTTTCCAAAAACTCGAAACTATTACAGTCCTTCTGTGTTTTTTTATGTATTAAGTATTCCACAAAAGTAATGTACTGTCCATTTACGTCAATATTTGGGTCGCTACATAGAATTACCTCTTATTTAGTCTTAGGATTTTAAAATGATGCTCTAGGAGAACCATGACAAGGGATTCATTTGACCTTGTGTGTCACTATGGGTTGGACCGATTATTTTTAACAAATATAAAGATGGATCAATGTGGATTTAAATTTATTATTAAGGGATAAACAAGATCATGATCATAAACAAGTATACTCTACACAGTATTTATAACCTACTTGGTCAATGACATGGAGCTAAATGCCTTCTAATGACTGACCATTGAACTGGATAACATCTTTTGATTATCATGAAGGAGGATATACAAAATAGATCATTTCAAACTAGGTATGGACACTATGAATAGATAGTGATTCTATTTTATCTTACTAAATATCTCTATATCATTATATATTTCATTAATATGACATTCATAGATTAATGTGGTCAATATTTTGTAGTCTTTATAGATGGTATTCTTATCAATAAATAGAGAAAGGAAGGGCATGATAATCACTTGATAATTCTACTAAAGACCCAATTAAATAATAATCTATATGAAAAAAATATTAAAATTGTGATTATTGTATTTAAATATTTAAATTTTAGGGTCACATAATCTCAAGAGATAGTATATTGGTAGTTCCATCAAATATAGAGTCTATTTAGTGTTATCCTAGACCAAACATGGTGACTGAGATCAATAATTTTTTATTATGAACTCAATATTATCAATACATTGTTGATAATTTCTCAATACTACCAAATCTAGCCACAAATTTAAGGGAGACAAGTTCCTCATGATAGTTGAATGTGAGAAAAATTTCAATGAACTAAGGAGATAATTCCTAAGTTCACCTGTTATTACATTACCCTACAATGGATAAGGGTTTTAAATCTAAATTAAATTATCCAAGAAGTTATTTGGATGTTTTATTATGTACAATTATATGGTTATAACATATTTCACATGATAATATATGGTTCATGAGAAATGTTACAGAACTAATGATTTAGATCCAGCTGTAGTAAAATTTTTCATTAAAGTTATTGAGGAAATATCTTCATTGAGTAAAGTGATATATATATACATACATATACTCACCAAAAAGATTTAATCTATATATTCAAAAATAATGAGATAAATATGCACGATATAAGGATGTTATATATGATTACATATTATAACTTCTCAATACATTACCTCTATAGGAAATTGAACACAATGTCCTATACATTGATTCAAATGGATCATAATGTTTTCCATGATATGGATCAAAATATATATAATATTTTTGTTTTTTCAAGGGAAGTATTTGGAAATATGAAATAAAGGGGATAAATATTATCTTTCTCAATGGAATGTTAAACCATCTACTAAACTAAAAATTAAAGAATAATAGAAGTAAGATATAGAGGTGAAGAACAATGTAAAACATGTTACTTGTATTAACCTTGATTATGATTGATTGATAAGGTTATGGAACCATGTATGTGTTCTATCCATACCATCTTTGAAGAAGTTGTTATAGGAAGTATATAGTTCTTCATTTTCTATTCATTATTTAATTAGGAAAATATATACAAATTTTAAATAGTATTTATATTGGGATGACATGAAGAGACATATAACATACATTATATCTCAGTGATAGGTATGTTATGAATTTTGGGATGATAGAAAAAGTCTACAAATTTTCTACATCCATTACCCATACAAGAATAGATATGGTAAAAAATAACCATACATTTTTTCAATCAAACTCCACTAAATTCCAAAATAGATTAATTAAATATGTATTTAAGTGGATCACCTTACAATTTCAACATAAATAATCACTATTTTATAATACACCTCTCTTGATCTTCTTGATAGAATATATATTAAGAAATTGTTAAGGTTAAATTGATTACCACATCCCATTATGTCTAATCAGGATATAAGGTTACACTCAATGATATTAATAAGTCTTGAACATGAACTAGATATGAAATTTTGTTTTGACACTACAAACCATCTTCTTATATATGGAGAGTTTGAGAGAAATATTAAAACCCTAGAAGATATATTGATATATAATTTTATAGATTTCAAATGTGGTTGGGATAAAAACTTTCCTCAAGTAATTTTTTCATATAACAATAGCTTCCACTAAATCACACATATTTCTATTTATAAAACCTTCTTTGGAAGGAAGTGTTTATCACTAATGTGGTAGAAGATATTTTTATGAAGAAAGATATTGAAACTTGAGATAACAAATTTAATATAAGATTTGTCTATAGAAATTTAGAGGAACATAGTGATAGGTTAGAGTCAATAGAAATGTTGAGATGATAATTTCTGGCATGATCTATAATTTTTAGTTAGTGACATGGTGTTTCTAATAATTTCACAATAGAATAAGGTAATTAAATTTGTAAATAAGGGAAATTTAATCCCTAGGTATATCGGTCTCTTTGATATTGATGATCATATTTTGATGCTAGCCTATTGGTTGGTGCTTCCAAAAAACATATGTAATGATCATGAAATGTTCCTTGTATAATTTTAGGGAAGTAAACAATATATCATTCACATTTACTAAACATATTGGTCATACAACTATACCATGATAATTCTTATGAGTAATAATTGACGATGATTCAAGATAATACATAAAAAATTATTTGAAAAAATACAACTCAGTTGGTCAATGTTTTGATGTGAAACCAATCATTTGGAGATGCTTTGTGGGAAATTGGGGAAATTAAGAGAAAGAAGTATCCTCGTTTTTTTATATTGTATTGAGGAATTTCGATTGTGAAATTAATTTTATGTTGGGATGATTCTAACACCTATAGTTTTTATGAATTTATTTTATTGTAAAAAATTAATTTACACCATAGATTGTGTTCTATGCGTAACTAACTGTAGCATGTGTTAAACAGAACATCGAGATTCAAATAAACCATGAAAAACTACTTGTAGTTTCCCAACCCCACTAACCACTTAACCAGCAGTTGGATTGGTCGACACATGGCCTCAAGCACGCATCCCTATATTCTAGAGGTCATAAACATATAAAGAGGTCAAATGGTGGTGTTGTGGGGAGACTATACCATCAAGATCAGACTAGTACATCATTATGTTTGGTTTATGTCAATGAAAACATCATAGAAAGTAAAAATAATTAATCCACGTCATCTGGATAATAATAATAAAACGTAATAAAAGAATGGACATTAAAAAAATACAACAATATATGAATTAAAAACTAACGATTCAAGTACAAATAGAAGGGAAAACAATAGGAAGTAAAATACAATAAGAGATTGAAGACCAAAAGGCTATATCCTCAAGAATTCTGGGTATTAGCTCACTCCTACTCTCATTATCTCTATGTACCTATTGCAACACATGTAATAAATACATGGACGTACAATGCATAGAAATGCTCAGGTACCCCAGTGGAATGGTGGTCTTAGTAGGGTTCAAGATACAATCTCATAAGGCTTGTATCAATTAATTTTTTATGCTCTATATAGTAAAATAAATCAATAACCATGTTCCATAATAAATAAAATCATGGAAGTAAATAAAAAAACAATAATCAACTCGTTTTGGTTTCCTAAAGGGACACTCGTCCAATATTACTATCTTTGGCCCAAGAAATATGTATGAAAAGAATTACTTATACATGTAAAAATATGAACCCAGGGGACATAAAAATCAAATATGTTAAGTAAGGGATTACCCAAATCTTATTCTTCAAATGGGGGTGTCATTACCATTTCATAAAAAATTTGTTCTCATAAAAACAGTAAAAAATTAATCATATGAAATAAAAAATATATCAATTTTTTAAATCCAATGTTGGTGTCCCATTCATATCCATTGAAATCTAATAGAATCCCAAGGGTCACTATAGGAACAATAAATATATCCAAAAACTCTAATTCCCTCTAATAAAACTGATACGACAACCCTTTTGTCACCCATGTAATGGTGAACTCTGAGTCTGTACCATCTATATCACATATGGATATGGTGTTACCTGAGGCATGGAATATCCTTCTTGGAAATAAGTTTATCTTTTGTTGATTCACTATGGGAATCATGTTACTCATGAGTGTATGTAAATCTACAAAATATATCAAACAAGGAAAATTAAGTTATCTCTCATGGCACATCAAGTTTATCCAACCGAGTACGTCAATTCCAACCATGAAATCATTAAATCAGGGCCACGATCTCTCATAACCCATTGTAGGTAATCAATATCAATCATGTAACATCCGACGGCAATATATATCCTCAATCACATTCCATCAAATAAACATCTCAATACCACATTCTCACCAAACCATCCAATCAATACATTTTATACCATACCAATATGGAAAATTGTATATAGTAAATGATCATTGAACTAATCATGAGAAATAAACTCATATTAGGCATAATAAATATACCACAACATTATTATAATGACATCCAATCAATGTAATTTCAATACTACAAGATTACATGATTCTCTAGGCATAACATTTAGAAATAATTAACTATATAAGAATATATGATTATATGATATCACAAGAAAGGAAATTATATAAAACTAAATCATATGAACAACCTATTAGTGTTTATCATAAGTGGTTCACTTTATAATGTCTGATGTTTTAGGATCAAGGATAATCAGACGGTCAACCATTCATTCAAAATTATTTTTATTGATTATGGAATTAACATATGAGTACAACTAACATGGAATGTAACCATCTTAGTAATTGAAAATTTCCCATTCAAGTTGGAAACAACAAAAGGGGTGTCCAAAAACAAATATAACATCCCACAAATGTGTTTTTTCAAATCATATAGTCCGATCAGGCATGGAAATCAATTTTTATTAATTTATTAAATAAGAAAGAAGTGACACAATAAGGGTCTGTTGAGTGGCATGAAAAAAATAATACATAAAGGAGAGAAATAATAGTAGAGATACTATACCAACTACCTTCTACCATGGAAAATACACACATATTATATAAATAATTTATTAGTTATTTTATTATAGAAATCAATGAAACTGTTCGATGCCCTATAAATAGGGTGAATGAAGGAGAACCAAAATAGCACAGTTGTGGGGGAAATGAATGGGAAATAGAGTCAATATTAATGTATACCATTCCCTATAATTTCCACTTTACCTAATTGTGAAGTATTTAGATCCCTAATGAGGGTGATTTAAAAAACACAACCGTGGAGGAGGAATTATTCACTGAATATATGAGAGTAAAGAGAGATATGAAAACATTCCTTATTAAGGGATAAATAAGACTTAACCACCAAACCAAGTAACATGGTTTGGCCATAGGGTACTCCAAATTGTGGGACAACCGTGTTTCTCCTTCTGCTTTAGAACACCACCTCACAGAGTTTGTACCATAGGTTTATCCTAACCCTAGGCCAACAGTGTGATGAATAGTGGGAGGTTATTGACTAACTACCACTAACATTTCAAACTAAGCACATAGTTGGGGTAAACCATGGAAATAATTTGTGACACTAGATACACCACTGTTTCAGTCCACATGGTTTTCTATTTGGGGCCGCATGATTTCATAAAAATTTTGGGCCCTTATCAAACCACCCAAACATGTGATTTCGAGGCCTGATGCCCTCAAAACTCAATGAGATTCCTGAGGGACCTCTTAGTCCATTACCAATGTATAAAAACAGAAACTATATGTGTTCCAACTATGAAAATATTGTTTGGATACATGGTTCAAATATAGAACAATTGAGTAAATTCCAAAAGTCATATTCCCTTGGAATTATACCTTGGCTCAAATAACATGACATCACAACTTCCCCAACACAAAACTTCTCTTCCTTGAAAATAGGTTGGGAATATTGAAATCATCACCCAAAAAATAAGTGTTTTTATGTCTCATATAAATGATTTCCTTTCATTAAAAAAATCCCTAACACAAATTTAATAATTAGAAAAGCATATAACACATAGGCCACCAAGAACGTAGCTAACACTTGCTTGTTGTTGAACCCCTAAAACAATGCATACTCGATCATGTTAATCTATTGAAACTGCCATGTTGTCATTTGCTTAAGATTTTTTCCTATGGTTCTCCCCACCATAGGATAAAAAATGGGGCCCACTCTGAGCCATAGTACCTCCACTATCAATATTTTCATAAAATTCATGACCCTAATGGTTTTTACAATTCTCCTCGAATGATTTAGAAATGAATAAAAAGATGATTATACATAGACCTCATTTATAATGGTTCATCCATAATTTCACACAAATCCATGGGCAAAACATATTTCACTCTTCTCCACCTCACAATGTGGCATAAACGATTCTTCACTGACCACACACATTAAAAATTTAGAAAAATATGTCTATCATGTCTATATGAAATTTATAAAAAAGTATTGATGTAGATAGCCAAAGTATCACAAATTGAACTAAAATAACATTCCCCAAGACAATTTTTATTTTCACTGGACACCCTAAATGAATCCCACAATAGACTTCTAATGATGTTTCCTAGTCAGAAGACCACATAAACATTCACACTATAATTCATTCCTACTAAAAAATGGGGGTAACAAATATATATCATGTTAGAATATTCACCCTTTAAACATAACCTTTGAACCTGAAAACAAGCCCTGGATACCCTCAGATTCATTAAAATAAATCCAAAGGAACTAACCCAATGTAGTCCATATGTATCATTATAATTGATATGTCGGTACAAGGCTGGGACTTCCATATCAAATGATTAACTGAGCCCAGGACGACATCCACCTAGAGATCAAGTTATAAGAAACAAACTAGTTTCTAGGAGTCCATCCAAGGAATCCCTACATGATAACCTTTATATCACTAAGAAATAACCATGATCATTTAAAAAACCATATTGTAGAAACTAAACTCTTGTGATGTTTACTTATTGAGATAAAAAACCCTTCAAAACTAGATAAACATATAATAGATGCTCTCTAAGTGCATCAAAAACAACGTTAAGATAGGGGACATTCTCTACACTATGAAAGATAAAACATATAAATTTAGATGATTCACCCAAAAAATATCTAATACACTAAGGCCACTATAGGGTCTTGAAAAATCTGCAATAGAGAATGATAATCTCGTTAATTCAAGAAGGGATTCTACCCAATTTTCCTCAAGGAATTAGGACAAAATATGATGTTCGCCCAAGAATCAGCAAGGGATTGACCAGTCCGCGTACCGGTCCAAAGGTGACGGTACGCGTCCGGTTCAGCAGTCCACCTCTTCTGCGGACCACTGTCGTTCACGGAATGGAGGCGAGAGCCCTCCGCTGGTGCAAAGCAAGAGGATAGCAAGGCTGGTCCAGCATCCCGAACCGCCCTAGCCGCGAATTGCGACAACCGTCCCGGACCGCATACTCCTTCATTCGCGAAATAGAAGCAAAGCCCTACGCAGCCGCGAAGCATTCCTCGACATTGTTTGGTTCGTGGTTCAATGCCCCAGCAGCGGATTGACCAAGTCATCCGTAAACTGGGTCTCCGGTCATGGGCCTCCTCAAAAGGTGATGCATGGCCATAGATACACCTCTTTCCCACCTCTATAAAATAATGTTGATGGAGAGAGAAAATGAGAGATGATCGATTATATTTGGGTGGAAGGATTTCGGAGGAAGGAGCTTAGGATTAGGAAAACAGGGAACTTCCAATTCGTGAACCACAATAGGTATGAAACAGGGAACGAATTAACAAGGAACTGAAAATTCATAATAAATTGGTGAACCGTAAACATAAAAAGGGAAAAAAAGACCGCGAACCATGGCCCCTCTGTGGATGTTCCTCCCACGGACCTGGGAATTTATGATTTTTTTCAATTCGACGTACCACATATGTAACACCCGAGACTTTTATGAGAAATATTTTGTTTTTATGTTATATACATCAAAGTAATCATTCACTACACACAACACTAGCTTGGTTTTCTTTACACACAATCACGGCCTTCCTTGATAGCTTGCGTCATACGTAAAACTGAGTTTCACTAAACAATGATATGCTATTAAAATATTATTAAAACTAGCCGTTATGAATAGTAATACCCCTTTTTTAAATTTTTTAAATTTTATTTTTCAACATATACTTCATTTTTGGATTCGGAATATCAAAATTAGCCTATGGTGAAATTTTGGTATTTTTCTGGAAACTTTCAATTTTGGATGAATAGTGAAAACACTGGGTTACTATTTCAAAACCGGCTTTTTATTTAAATAATTATTTATTTTATTAAAATTTATTTTAGATAAAAATTCCTACATAATACCTTTATAAGTTCAAAGTAATTCATTGGAGTCGTTTTATAATAATTTTAGATATATAAAAATATTATTTAACTTTTCATAGTCTTTTACCCACCTCCTAGGAGAATTTGAAAATTTACATAAACTTTAATTTGACTGCTTCTGTGAGTGGAATTTCAAAAATCCGAGAGACACAGTTAATATCAAGGACTAAAATTGGTTCAATGAGATGTGAATAATTTTTGGTGAATAGTAAATTTTTACTTTTTTTACCACGGTTAAAAGTAAATACGGTAATTAAGGGTAAAAATGTTATTATTATTACCCTAAAAATGTCTTAATTCTATTGGACAAGTTTAATTCGACCAAAAACAACCTTAGGAATAAATTATGACCATTTAGGCCCACTTGGATTAGATTAAGACATTTATTATTAATTTATTTAAAAAAGGGTTAACATAGTTAAAATTAAAGTTTAATGACTAAATCATTTTTAATATAGGGTTATAAATAAGATAAATTCTACTATAAATATTCATTAGAAATATATAAATATTTCCTACATAATGGTATTTTATTTTTAATTGTTAGACATTAAATAAGTAAAATTATTTATGACATAATGATGATGCAGTAATTATCTTATTAATTAAATATTGACATAATTGATGTTATAAATCCCTTATTAAATGTAATTTGAAACTTTTTATGAAATAAATTAATTTTATATGTTAATATTCCATGTTAGAATTGATTTAATAAACTTTTTTCGAAGTAATATTTCTGTTATGATTTTCACAAAAATCAATTACCAAATAGTGTCAAAATTGACACACAATAGTTTTAAAAAAAAAAATATTATATTATTAATTGTTATTTTATTCCTAAAAATTTAAGCTTCTGCCAAATGACTTAGATAAGATTATATATATTAATAATAAACATATTGGGGTTCGTTTGTCTTGTTATAGTAAGTTTATTAACCTTATAGTGTAAGAAAACAAGAAGACATGGTAAATGTAAACTTATTTAACTTAAAGTTAAATCTAAATGATATGGTTAAAATAGATTCCTAAACTTGTCTAAATTTTAATTTATGAGAGGATTTAGACCCATCCCCACCTTAGATTCTAAATATATCAATTTGGAACTATAAAAAACCAAATATGACTTTATAAAAAAAATAATATTTTTAGTTTTTCCTAAGGTGCCCCTCTCCTCCCATATAAAAGGGCACCTCCTTCTTCTCCTCATCACACCACATTGAGCCTTCACGCTCGGTCAAACCCTGCCAATTTCTCCTCTATGCTTCCCTAGAAACATCCTATAGGTCATGGTCTTTTCAAAGATCAATTTTAGTGCCCTAAAAGGAGGTCTCAAAGAGGTGCTTCAAAGAATAGGTAATGTCTGTTACTGATTCATTCAACATTATTTCTTCTTCCACATCTTCTTCTTTATTTGTTTCATTATGAAGTAATAACATCAGCATAAATAATATACTGAAATGGTATTATAAATATGAAAAAACCCTATTTCACCATCTATCCATCCTACGGAAAATAAAATTACCGCGCGTGCGTACGTATGGAATACTGTCTCCACGCCGTGGTGTAATCTATTTTCCACCACCGTCATACTTGGATGAGTATAATGGTGAGACTAATAACTATATATGAATATTTTAAATTGATATTTATTCAGAAATAGTATACATACACTGCAATACAATTCCACGATCATGGGAATGATATCATCGCTCGTGCGTACGTACGGAATACCGCCTCCACGATGGGATGCGACTTGTTCTACATGATCTTCATTGCATAATGATTATATAAATGAATTGAATTAATTAATATGATATATATTACAATAATACTGTTATATAAATGAGGTATCTATATCCTAAAAATAAGAATAGTAATTTATTTGACAAAACACTCATAAGAACAAAAACTAATAACACCCGAATAACAAGTAGCAATGAAATATTACTAATAAAAAGCTATGGATATGACCATATATGATATCATAAAAATAAGTATAATTCTGGAATAAGTCAATAACATTATTTAACTCATTATACAGGAGTTTCAGTCACCTTCGATGATAATCAGACCTAAGGTAAGGGAAAATCTCGCAATCTCAATTTTTATCTGATATTCTTTATACTTCATAATTTACTGGGGAATATTTATCATCAAAATCCATATTTTCTCAATATGTAATATTATTTATATCATCCAACAATTGTTTATGTCAAATTTTACCCTTCGGTGAGTTTTTAGTAAATGATATGAAAGGAATATTTTGACATTTTTCGTACGAGGTACTTTTTGACTTTTTCGGACAAAGTATGAGAAGAATGTTTTTTTAAAATTATATGGCCTAAATGGAATTTTTAGAACATTATTTCCTTGAAACATCCTTTATAAGTTTTCAAGTTTTTTTAATCAACTTATTTTAGTTTCAAATTGTGTGACATGTTAAGAAAGGGAAAATGTTTTTTGAAGTAGAAAGGATATTTTCCTCAAGAATGGAGTTCAACTGTTTTATCAAAATTATTTTCCATCTAAGATAATATAGTGTTCTGTTTATATCCCTATTTTTACATTGATTTGATTTTATTATGATGGAATTATTTTTATTGTGTCCTTTTATCTTATATGGATTATGTAATGATGGCATGATGTTTACGATTCCCATTTTTATTCCATGGGTTATACTATGATGCATGATTTATGATTTTGTGGGACACATACAAATGGTTTCATTATGAGATTGGTGGGACCTATATCTCCCTCCAATGCATTGGGTAAAGACTTATATCTCATGAGATAGACATGGATGGAACGACAGGTTAAACCGGTTCAGTGAAACAGGACTGAAACAAGGAGTGAACTCGGTTCAGAAATGGACATTGTCCACTAAGATAGTCTTGTCTTTGAGTCTTGATTACTAAGAAATGATTCTATATGATTTGGTGTGTATTCCACAATGTTTCATATTTTCTGTTATGCTTATTGGGATTACATTTCACTTCTATGACTTATCCCATGTTATGAAATTATGATCTCTTTTGTAGGTTAAGATTCCCAAAATGTTATGTTCTTATGAATATGATGTGATTGATATTTATTTTTTTAACCCTTCCTGAGCATTTGAGCTCACCCTTTTGTATTTTTTCTTTTCCCCAGGCTGGGAATAATGATATTAAGTTGGATATTCCAAAAAAGGGACTCTATATATGATGAAATAAATGGGAGACAACGTAGATGATTTATGAACCAGTTGTGTATGTTTCCTTGTTTCTAAGGGCACTATACCTATATGGTCATTTCATGGGTTTGTTATATGTTTTTAATTAGTATGCTTCAATTTTGATGTTATAACCATGTATGTAAAGTATGGGTCGTTATAGTTGGTATCAGAGGAAAGGAATAGTCAACCTTTGGAAACTAGGATATGAAAGCCTTAGTAAGAACCCTAAGGATAAGTCTAAGAATAGAACACGATCTTTGTGTTTTAAAAATGGCCATGAACAACCTATGGTAATACCTTAAGTGTGAAATTTTATTCCTGATTATGTGTTTTTTCTATTATAATTAGTGTTTCTCACATTATTCTTATTGGTTTTAGTCAATGGCTGGAACCTGAAGGAACCATGTTAATGCAGAATGCGATGGGAAATGAAATGATTGTCCCCCTGAGAAACCAAACGTTATGGGAGCTAGAATGAAAAATATTGTATCCATGCTCACACAACATTATCAAGCTATGAATCATGCAAGACTTCCAAAGGACCAAATGAAGCAGCAAAATTCTGTTGAATCCTTCATGAGGCAGCGTCCACCTTCATTCAGCGGGTCTATTGATCCATTAGTTGCTGAAAAATGGATCAGTACTACTGAAAAGATATTTTCAGTTCGTCAATGTTCTGAACATGATAAATTCATCTTAGCAGTGTATCATTTGGAAGGTGATGCTGATTAATGGTGGAATCTTAACAAGAATACGAGGAAAAGAGATGAAATTGAGTCCATGTAATGGGAAGAGTTCAAGAACTTATTTTTCAATAAGTACATCCCTTGTATTCTTCGAACAAAGATAAAGAAGGAGTTTCATGAACTAAAGAAAAAGGATGATGAATCTATTGGTACCTACGAAGAAAATTTTACAAGACTTTCAAGGTACGCTTCTTGTATTATTATCCAACCTGAGAGTACGATCGATCGATTCTTTAGTGGCTTAAAACCAAGTCTTCGAAGGGCGTTTTTAGTAATAGACTTCAATAGCTACGAGGAAATCGTTCGATGTGCACTCAAAGTTGAGATGGAGATTGGAGTAACCCATCAGTCATATGGGTTTGATAAGAAGAGGAAAATGGAATTCAAAGGAAAATCAAAAGAACACACTGAAAAGAAGACGAGTTTTAACTTATGCTCAAAGTGTGGATAGAAACATGGAGGTAGATGTCTTAAAGGGACAAGTAAATGTTTCAAAAGTGGAAAGGAAGTTCATCAGGAATTTGAATGCCGCAATGATGGGAAGAAGATGTCTACTGATGAAAACAACGAAAAGGATACATAGAGTGCACCTCCTACACTTCAATGTTACAAGTGCAAGGAAATGGGGCATTACTATACTCAATGCCCTAATCCAAGGGTAGTCGATGATGATCGATGTCAAAAAACTCTTAAGGCTAAAGACAAAAGAAATTCACATGAAATTTCTATCAGTGATGTGGATTACGATAACGATGCGATGAAAGGTACACTTACCATCCACTCTAAAGTAGAAAATGTTTTATTTGATTATAGATCCACCCACTCATTTATTTCTGAAGAATCTTTGAAGGGTATTACTGTATTACCTCAACAATTAGATATTGAGTTAACTGTGACAACCCCTAATGGAACTTCAGTCGCAACAAATGTTTATAATTCATTTTCGATTTAACTTTGTGGGAAAGTGCTCCCTAAAAATCATGTGATCCTTCCTATAGTAGAATTTGATGTGATTATTAGCATGTATTGGATTTCTTGATATGGAGATCATATCAATTTCCAAAGAAGGGAAGTCACATTTCATATTCAAGATCAATCTATGATCGTCTATCGAGACAAGGATGAACAAAACCTTCCAGTGAAAATTTCTTCCATCATATGGGTCGTGATTCCACTAAATGAAGATTATTTATCTCAAATGGTTGGTGATAAACTCATGATTAAGAATATGCCCATTGTACGAGAGTTTTATGATGTCTTTCCAGAGGAATTACCAGGTCTTCCACCAAATCATGAAGTTGATTTTTCAATAGAACTCTTACCGGGTGATTTACCTATTTCAAAGACACCTTATAGAATGTCCCCAACTGAGTTGCAGGAATTGAAGAAGCAACTCCAAGAGAATCTTGATATGGGATTCATACTCCCTAGTGCGTCACCTTGGGGAGCACGTGTTCTGTTTGTTAAGAAGAAAGATGGATCAATGAGACTCTGTATTGATTATCAAGAACTTAACAAGATCACGATCAAGAAAAAATATCCTCTCTCACGCATTGATGACTTATTTGAACAACTACGTGGAGCTCAATACTTTTCTATTATTGATTTTCGTTCAGGGTATCATCAATTCAGGGTCAAAAGGGAGGATATACCAAAGTTGTATTTACGTACAAGGTATGGACACTATGAATTTATAGTGATGCCATATGGTCTTAATAATTCCCCTTCTATCTTCATGGATCTGATGAATACTGTCTTTAGAGACTATCTTGATCAGTTTGTGGTAGTCTTTATAGATGATATTCTCGTATATTTAATGAGAAAGGAAGAACATGAAGATCACTTGAGAATTATATTGAAGACCCTGAGAAAGGAGAAGCTTTATGCCAAATTTACCAAGTGTGAATTTTGGCTTCAAAAGGACGCATTTTTGGGTCACATAATCTCAAAAGAGGGGATATCTGTGGATCCAGCAAAAACAGAGGTTATTGAAAGATGGTTGAGACCAACAACAATAACCAAGATCTAAAGGTTTCTTGGTTTGTCTGGATATTATCGACGTTTTGTGAAAGATTTTTCACGATTATCTAATACACTCACCAGGTTGACTCGAAAAGGAGTTAAGTTCGTGTGGACGGAGGAATGTGAAGAGAATTTAAAGGATTTGAAAAGAATGTTATCCAGTGCACTTGTGCTCACACTTATTTATAGTGGAGAACGGTTTTTGATCTACAGTGATGCATCCAAGAAGGGATTGGGGCGTGTTATCATGAAAAATGATATGGTGAGATTTTATGCCTCATGATAGTTGAAAATCCATGAGAAAAATTACCAACTCATTATTTGGAGTTATCTCAAGTAATCTTTGCATTAAATATTTGGAGGCATTATCTTTATGGAGAAAGGTGTGATATTTATACAGATCATAAATGTTTAAAGTATATTTTCACACAAAAGGAGCTGAATATGCACCAAAGAATATGGTTGGAGCTGATTAAGGATTACGACTGCTCAATTCATTACCACCCTGGGAAAGAAAACAAGGTAGTAGATGCATTAAGTCGACAAGACTATGCTAGCTTATCCATGATGAGGATCACAAAAGATCGAATATTTATGGATTTACAAAGGATGGATCTTGGAATTATAATGGAAGGGTGAAATCTTATATTGCTCAAATGAATGTTCAACCATCTATACATGTGAAGAATAAAGAGGCATAGAAAGAAGATGTAGAGTTACAAAAGAAGGTGAGAAATGTTCCTGAATTAAACCTTGATTGTGATGGGATAATAAAGTTCAAGAATCAGGTTTGTGTTCCTCCCATCCCCAAATTACAGAAGGAGATTCTAGATGAGGCTCATAGTTCTTCATTCTCTATTCATCCTGGATGAACGTGGATGTATAGGGACATGAAAGAGTACTTCTGGTGTGATGGCATGAAAAGATATGTTTTTCTGAATATGTCTCTCGATGCTTGGTTTGTCAGCAAGTTAAAGCTGTGAGATAGAAGTCTAAGGGGATGTTACAACCATTACCCATACTTTAATGGAAATGGGAAAACATCACTATGAAATTTGTCACTAGACTTCCTAAAACATCCAAAGGCAATAATGCTATCTGGGTCATAGTTGATCGTCTTACAAAGTCTGCACACTTCATTGCTATTAGAGAAGATTTCTCTCTAGATCATCTTGCCAGGATATATGTAAAGGAAGTGGTAAGATTTCATGAAGTACCACTTTACATTATATCTGATCGGGATCCGAGGTTTACCTCAAAGTTTTGGAGAAGTCTTCAGCATACTCTGGAAATAGAGTTGAGTTTTAGCACTGCTTATCATCCTCAGACAGATGATCAGTCTGAGAGGACAATTCAAACTCTAAAATATATGTTGAGAGCATGTTCTATGGATTTCAATGGTGGTTGGGATCAACACATACCTTTGGTGGAATTTTCTGATAATAATATCTTTCAATCCAGTATTTTGATGGCTCCTTATGAATCCCTCTATGGAAAGAAATGCAGGACTCCAACATGCTGGGATGAAGTTGGGGAAAGGAAGCTATTAGGACCTGATCATGTTGATGAGATGGTAGAAAAGGTTCGATCAATTCAACAAAACATTAGAGCTACTCAGATTCGACAAAAAAGTTATACCGACAATCGAATAAAAGACCTAGAGTTTGAAGTGGGTGATAAAGTGTTCTTACGAATATCTCCTTGGAAGAGGGTAATGAGATTTGGGAAGAAGGGAAAGTTGAGCCCTATATATATTGGTCCTTTCGAAATACTAGATCGTGTTGGGAAGGTAGCTTACTGATTTCCGCTTCCACAGAATCTCTCCCAAGTTCACGATGTGTTCCATGTATCTCTCCTGATAAAGTACATACATGATCCTTCACATGTACTCAGCTCAGAAGTTGTACCGATGCAGCAAGATCTTTCTTATGAAGAACAACCAATAGAGATTCTGGATCGTACTGAAAAAGTCCTATGGAACAAGACCACTCACTTGGTGAAAGTTTTATGGAGGAACCACCATTTAGAAGAAGCTACAAGGGATCTTAAGGATATGATGAGGGAGAGGTATCCTCATCTGTTTGTTACAATGTGACGAATTTCGAGGGAGAAATTCATTTTAAGGGGGGTAGAATGTAACACCCAAGTCTTTTATGAGAAATGTTTTTTTATGTTATATAAATCAATGGAATCTTTCACTACACACAACCCTATCTTGGCTTCCTTTAAACTCAATCTCCACCTTCCTCGATAGCTTGCGTCGTACGCAATACCGAGTTTCACTAAACAACGATATGCTATTAAAATATTATTAAAACTAGCCATTATGAGTAGTAATACCCACTTTTTGAAATATTGTAACTTTAATTTTTTAAAATGGACTTCATTTTTGGATTCGTAATATCGAAATTAGCCTAGGGATAATTTTTTGTAATTTTCTAAAAACTTTCAATTTTGGATGAATAGTGAAAACACTGGGTTACTATTTAAAAACCGACTTTTTATTTAAATAATTATTTATTTTATATAAATTTATTTTTAGTCAAAATTGATAAATAATACCTTTATAAGTTCAAATTAATTCATTGGATTCATTTTATAATAATTTTTTATATATAAAAATTTTATTGAACTTTTCACCGTCTTTTACCCACCTCCTAGGAGAATTTGAAAATTTACATAAAACTTAATTTGACAGCTTTTGTGAGTGTAATTTCGAAAATCCGAGAGACACGGTTAATATCAAGGACTAAAATGTGGTTCAATGAGATGAAAATAATTTTTGTTGAATAGTAAAGTTTTTCTTTTTTTACCACGGTTAAAAGTAAATAGAGTAATTAAGGGAAAATGTTTTTATTATTACCTTAACACATGTCCTAATTCTATTGGATAAGTGTAATATGATCCAAAACAAACTTAGGAATAAAATATGACCATTTAGGCCCACTTGGATTAGATTAGGACATTTATTATTAATTTATTTAAAGAAGGGTTAACATAGTTAAAATCAATGTTTAACAACTAAATCATTTTTAATATAGGGTTATACGTAAGATAAATTATACTATAAATATTAATTAGAAAGATAAGTAGATCTCTTACATAATGGTATTTTATTTGTAATTTTTATACATTATATAATTTAATTTATTTATGAGACAATGATGATGCAGTAATTATCTTATTAATGAAATATTTACATAATGGATGTTATAAATACCCAAATAAATATAATTTGAGACTTTTTATGAATTAAAATAATTTTATATGTTAATATGACATGTTAGTGTTGATTTATGTAGCTTTTTGCAAACTAATAATTCTTTAATGATTTTCACAAATATCAACTACAAAATTGTGTCAAAATTGACATAAACTAGTTTCTTAAACAAATTTATATTATTAATTGTTATTTTATTCCTGAAAATCAATGGTTCGGAAAAATGACTTATATAAGGTTATATATATTAATAATAAATAACTTGGGGTTCTTTTGGCTTGTTATAGTATGTTTTATTAACATTATAGTGTAAGAAAACAAGAAGACACGGTAAAAGTAAATTTATTTCACATAAAGTTAAATCTAAATGATAAGATTAAAATCGATACCTAAACATGTCTAAATTCTATTGGACGGGAATATTTCAACCCATACCAACCTTATCTTCGAAATAAATCAATTTTGAGCTATTAAAAACCAAATATGACTTTATAATAAAATAATATTGTTGGTTTTTTCTAAGGTTCCCCTCTCCTACATTATAAAAGGGGACCTCCTTCTTCTGCTCCTCACACCACATTGAGCCTTAAAGCTTGGCCAACCCCTAAATAATATTCCTCTTCACTTCCCTAGAAACATCCTAGAGGTCCTGGTATTATTTAAAGACCAATTTTAGTGCCATAAAAGGAGGTCTCAAAGAGGCGCTTCAAAGAAGAGGTAATGTCCATGACCGATTCATTCAACTTTATTTCTTCTTCCACTTCTTCTTCTTTAGTTTTTTCATTATGAAGTAATAACATTAGTATAAATCATATACTGATATGTTATTATATGTATTAAACTACCCTATTTCACCATCCATACATCCTACGGAAAACGAAATCACCGCGCGTGCGTACGTACGGAATACCGTCTCTACGCCGTGGGGTAATCTATTTTCCAGCACCATCTTACTTGGATTGGGATAATGGTGTAAATAATAACTATATATGAATATTGTAAAGTGATATTCATTCTGAAATATTATACATACACCCCAATACAATTCCATGATCATGGGAATGATATCATCGCTCGTGCGTACATACGGAATACCATCTCCACGATGTGATGCGACTTGTTCTAAATGATCTTCATTGCATAATGATTACATAAATGAATTTCATGAATTAATATGATATATATTACACTAATCACATTCTGTAAATGTGTTATCTATAACCTAAAAAGAAGAATAAGAATTTATTCGAAAAAACACGCATAAGAACAAAATGTAATAAACACCTGAATAACAAGAAGCAATGAAATATTACTAATAAGAAGCTAAGAATATGACCATATATGATATCATAAAAATAAGTATGATTCTGGAATAAGTCAATTACATTATTAAAGTCATTATATAGGAGGTTCGGACTCCTACGAATAAAATCAGACTTAAGGTAAGGGAAAATCTTGCAATCTCAATTTTTATCCGAGATTGTTTATACTTCAGAATTTACTGGGGAATATTTATCACCCAAATACATGTTTCCTCAATATGTAATATTATTTATATCCTCCCATAATTGTTTAAATATATATTTACCTTTCTCTTAGTTTTTATTAAAAGATATGAAAGGAATCTTTTGTCGTTTTTCGTATGAGGTACTTTTTGACTTTTCCGTCCAAAGTACGAGAAGAATGTTTTTTTAACTTATACAACCTGAATGGAATTATTAGAAAATTATTTCCATGAATATTCCTTTACAATTTTTCAAGTTTATTTTTAATAAACTTCTTTTAGTTTAAAATTGTATGACATGTTATGAAAGGGAAAATAGTTTTTTGAAGTAGAAAGGATATTTTTCTCATGAATGGAGTTCAACTGTTTTATCAAAATTATTTTCCATATAAGATAATATAGTGTATTGTTTCTATCCCTATTTTTACATTGATTGGATTTTCTTATGATTGAATTATTTGTATGATTTCCTTTTATCTTATATGGATTATGTAATGATGGAATGATGTTTAAGACGCCATTTTTATTGCATGGGTTATACTATGATGCATGATTTATGATTTTGTGGCACACATAAGAATGGTTTCATTATGGGATGGGTGGGACCTATATCTCCCTCCAATGCATTAGGTATGATTTATATCACATGAGATAGACATGGCTGGAACGGAAGGTTAAACTGGTTCAGTGAAACAGGACGGAAACGAGGAGTGAACTCGGTTCAGAAATGGACTTTGTCCGCTAAGATAGTCTTGGTTATGAGTCTTGATTACTAAGAAATGATTCTCTATGATTATGTGTGTATGCCCCAAAGTTTCATATTTTATGTTATGATTATTGGGATTTCATTTCACTTCTATTATTTATCCCATGTTATGAAATTATGATCTCTTTTGCAGGTTAAGATTTCCAAAATGTTTTGTTCTTATGAATATTATGTGATTGATATTTCTTTTGTTTACCCTTACTGAGAATTTGAGCTCAACCAGTTGTATGTTTTGTTTTCCCCAGGTCAAGAAGAAGGATATTAAGTAGGATATTCCAAAAAAGGGACTCTAGATATGATGAAACAAATGGGAGAGAATTTAGATGATTTATGAACCAGTTGTTTATGTTTCCCAGTTTCTAAAGACACTATACCTATACGGTCCTTTCATGGTTTTGTTATATGTTGTAATAAGTATACTTCAATTTTGAAGTAATAACCATGTATGTAAAGTATGGGTCGTTATAACATAACACCCTCCTACGTAGGAAAAGCCCTAACCGACGAACCCCCGACCGGTGTCGCCACTGGCAGTCGTTACTCGCATGGACTCCACCGCATACCACCCTGGTACACAGGCCGAATCCGAAGCCGCGTAACACCCTGGTACGCAGGATTCATGTTATTCTACGGACCACCCTGGTTCGCGGATGGCTTCTCCCGCCGCATAGCACCCCCCTACGCAAATGGCGCCACTCCCAATACACCCGTGTGTCCCGCCAACTACTTCGATGTTCCCATCCCCCGAGTCAGGTAAAATCCTTCCAATCCGTCCTGGCCTTTTGAAATCCCCTCGCTGGCCCATTCATCGGCCCCATGCCAAGGCCTCCACCGAAGCCACCAGACCTGTATGATGCAACCTTTGGGAACATCAGTGTGTCGCCTTATGTTCACATTCACATGGTAATTGAGGGCAAAGGGGTTGCTCCGGCCCTTGAGAAAATTCCCAAAACATTCCTGGGTTTACATTCCCATGGTAATGCAGGGTCAGAGCCCGAAGTCACATTTATACCTCTCCGATCACTAGATTGGAGGACCCCACTGCCATTTCCCTTTAGATACGGCGGTGGGCACTTCTCCTCTCTTCTAGGAGTGAAATGGAAGCCTCCTTGGTGTAATCCCCTAGCATTTCATTTGGGAGGTGGCACCCATACACCTCCTTACTTCCCCGGTTCCAAGGAACAAGAGGGGAAATGGACACAGGGGGTACCCTTTCCCTCTCCCACTACGCTTTGTCTCCATAGGGCCCCCATACTAGAGTAAGTCCCAATATCCATTTCTCAGGTTGCTCCATGTGTAAGCCCCACTACGCTTCTCACGGACGCACATTTTGCGACGTGGTCGTCAGGTCTCTGTTGCCTCTTGGTTCTCACACCAGGCATGACTCATATGGGCTTAGAGTAAGCAAAGACCCTGACACCACCCATGAAAACTACGAGAACTTTGATCAATGTTATGGCATGGTACGTAGGAAGCCTCCATGAGGTTCAGGCCCATTACCCATTGGAACCCCGGTCCATCTTCAAGTCAGTTATCCGACACCACCCCCATGTGTACTACGAGGACATTGATACATGGCAAGGTATGGTATGTAGGAAGCCTCCACGAGGTTCAACCCCAACAATCGGCCGTTCTTACCCCTTTATATCAGTTCATCCTTCGTCCCGAATGACGTTAAACTGTACTCCCTAACTATGAGGACTTTGATTCCCCTCAAAAGGATACGTAGGAAGCCCATATCATGGGTTCGATCCAAACTCTCAAGTCGTTATCTTTCCCCCCTGGATGACAATCAACTCCAGTGTGCCCAATTATGAGGCTTTAAATCAGCGTCGTCCCAACGAGTCCCAACTCCTCAGAGTCATTAATCCAATGAAGGATGGTAAATATCGGGACTAAATGATTCTGAATCCCTGTGTTTAGATGACCATTTCCAACCATGAATAACTCGTGGATACAATGCTTGGGTATAATCCAAAGATTTGCGAACATATGAATACGTCTTAAATCTATAATAGAGTCCTGGAACAAGAAATAATTCCCCCCAAAAGCATGCGATGAGCTCAAATTTCCATCCTCTCGACCAATGTGAGTTCTTAAGTGTCGCTGGTCAAATCATCAAGCAAACTCCTGCATTTAGAAATCAGGTCCACGTATTGTCGGATACGGAACCGTTGGGCATTTCGAACCGATTCGAAACAAAAAATGTTGAACCTGACGTGAATATTTAAAAAATCATGAAGGATTTAACCTAATCCCACTAAGTACCCCATTATACTCACAAGGAGGGCCAAGCAAGGTCATTAATTATGCATGGGATCATGAGATGTTTCTTTAACGTGTTTGATGTTTGTATTTGTTAAAATATTTGACAGGTACCAATCATAAATCCCTTCTATCCAATGGAATCACGGAGGAACCCGTAGGTACCAATCAGAACTCCCTTCGATCCAATGGAATCATGGAGGAACTCGCAGGTGCGCGCTTCAAAATACTTTGTAACCGGACTTCCTCATAAATGAAGGACCCCGTCACCTACCCATTGTCTTTAACACTGGGTTTCAAATGCATTGATCAGAGAGTACCATCTAAATGGTACTCCCCTAATGGTGGAGGAATCCATGCATGCCCTCCAATCCGCCAAGGCTAGCCGGTCGCCTGCCCAGTAGAGACCATGAAATCAGACCCAGATGGCGCTTGTTTTTGTCTGAAACTGTTTTGGGTGTTTATCCCTGGAACGAGACAATTCATACCTCTGTTATCTTAGCGAGGCGGATGAGGTCGACACGGAGGACTTAATCCCCACTAAATGGGGGTTCCACTCTAAGTCCCCCACCAGAAGGCGTCTTCGCGGATACTCCATTACTCAATATCCTCACGCTAATGAGGATGGCGCCCCAAGGATCCAAGCCCACACTCCCCGAGCTCCGACCCCTTAGACCGCCCGAAGAGGGCGACAAACATACAAGCAGGGACTAGTCATCACCCTTGTCCCTAAGGAGGAACTCCACTACCCAGTCACGAAGATGTATCACGAGTAGCCACATACACCTGTCCGCTCCTCCAAAGTCCTCCATCCAGACATGGAGGCATCATATGAGCAGGCACACATCCCCGCCGAGCTCCATCAAGCCCGTCACTCACACAGGACGACACCTACCCAGCAGGCACCTCTCCCTGCCTAGGGTTGTGAAGTCCACCAACCAGACATGGTGGTGACCCAGTGCCTACAGGAACAGCTCCTTGAAGATGCTCTTGAAGCCTACCATCCCGATATGGTGGCGATCAACAAAGCCCGCCATTCAGATGTGTCAGTAATTAATAGGAGGGCATGTATCCCTACCAAAAAAGGCCACCAACACGATGTGGTAGGAAACCAATATATGTAGGGCCAGCTCCCTGTGGATGCAAGTAAATTCCACAATCCCGATGTGGCAGAAAACGAAGAGATAAGCTGGAGTATCTAGGCACACTGGTAGATTCATTCACCTGACCCGAAACAGGAGAATTGTCAGTCCCCACTGACCACCGGAGGACTAGATCAGGATATTCCTACTCTGATACCAGAATGGGGCTTCATACCCATTCAAGCCAAAGATGTCTCTCTGCATATCCTAGAAATGATGGAGGAGAATGTATCGATCCTATATCATATGTTGCAAACTTTCCATAATTTAATTTCATCAGTGGAAACAACAAGGACTCGGGCCCGTGATCCCGTCTCCCCCATTGAGGTGACTCATCTAAGAGATGAGATAGCTGCCTTGAAGCAGATCTGCATCCCTGCTACCATCAAGGAGGGTCTTCGGCCATATTCTGTGACGCAAGGGAAACCAGATCGAGCAGCTTCACTCGTTCCAACTGGGGGGCAACCTTCCATCATGGTGGACGCTTCAGAGTAGGAATATATACCTGCTAAAAGTCAATATGTTCTTCATCATATCCTGGCAGCATCATGATACCCAATTAGAAGGGGAACCAAAGGTGAACACAGTCATAAATAGCAGACGGTCCCTGGTGCCCGTAAGAAAGCTTCCCGAACGGGGCGAAGGCATCCAAAAAATAAAGAGTGGGTTCATGACTCCACTCTGCTGGAAGCTGGGGTTCCCAAATATATTAAGTGCATATCGAAGGCTCAAAACCCTTCCCACCCACTACCATATTATGGGAGCGACAGTAGAAGTTGTGAAGGTCCTCCCTGCAATGTTGCTACCAACAGCTCTGAAGGTGCTCCCCAGAGCACCCGCGACGGACTCCCCCACGATATTTTAATGATCAATCACGAGAGTTTCTCTTTTTATGTGAGTCGTGGAAACACTCCGCATTACTAGAAGTTCGAGCAACAAGAAGGCCCTCCACTTTCTACGGTCCTCCCTGAAGGTCCTCCCTGAGGTATACACTGCAAACACTCTCAGTGAAGTGGGACCACAGATTATGAAAGCAGTCCCCTCTATCATAGTCGCAGCTGTGGAGGCCCTCCCCGTAGTGATGCCACATCACGACAAGAAGGTCCTCCCCTTGACATGGCCTACCCAGAAGGTCCTCCCCGAGGGTTATGTTGCAATGACACTCCGTGCAGCTAGGCACTATATCACGATGGTAATCCTTGCCACTCTGATAATGGAGGTCCTCCCCGTTGAAATGTCAACCCACGAGAAGGCCCTCCCCTCATTTCCATACATTATAAAGGCCCTCTCCAGGGTGTACCCCACAAACATTCTCCATGTGGCAGCTATGATGGTAGTCCTCCCCACCACGGACACCATTATGAAGGTCCTCCCTGCGATGGCCCCATGAAACATGAAGGTCCTCCCCTTTTTGCTGTGTATCTTGAAGGTCCTCCCCAGGATACACATTGAACGTCCAACCATGATGGTCATCCTCACCATGATGGAAGTATTTGTAGAGGCCCTCCCCGTAATAACGCTACGCAGCCAGAAGGTCCTCCCCTCACTCTGATACACCTTGGAGGTCCTCCCATGGGTGTGCACTGAAAAAGTCCTCTATGTAGTGGGGAGTCAAGTAGTAATGGTATCCCTCACTCTTACGACACAGAGCGCAGAGGTCCTCCCCACTGAGATGCTATTTAATGAGAAGGCCCTCCCCTCGTTGAGGTACATTCTGAAGGCCCCCCATAGGGTGTACCCCACATGTTATCTCCCTGTGGCCCCTGTGATGGTAGTCCTCGCCATTGCGGTTTCCATTGCGAAGGTCCTCCCCGCAGTGACATGTCATATCGACAGGAAGGTCAATCCACTGCCATATCAAGCACTGAAAATCCCTCATATGTCGAGGAACGTAGAAGGAAGGGATCAGGCATGTCATAATCCAAATTAGTCACCAACGACACCCTTCTTTGGTTCGGAGATGGTCTGGGGCCACATTCATCTTCTGAACCACCACGGAATCACCCATATGAGAATTCAAGACCTACTGGTCCCACTTCCTCCAGCCACACTATCGGTCAGTGCCTCAGTTGGGCCGACTAGGTAGAGGAATCACTAGTGGAGGAGGATGCTGACATGTTTCACCTGAGAAAACGACTAGCCAGAGATGATATCCCAGTTATTTTTTGGCCCATGACCACCTCTCAATTTGAAATACCCAGAAATATGTCAGAGGAATGTGTGCAAGACATCTACTCCAATATGTGGGAAACCCTCCACCGGCTAAAATCAAGCTTCCTGCCCTATGATGGGTATGTAGATCATGTTAAGGCAATATAAGACCTCCTGCATCACATCGACCTGGATGCTCTTCCTTCGGTGAGACAACTGTGACCAGAGAGGTGTGAAGGAAAAATGGAGTTAGCTTGCCTACATGCAATGCACCCGTTGTGCTACCTCATTGGCGACGATCCAATGGGAGTCCATATCAGAGGATGGGGAGAACATGGAGCTCTGAATTTCTCTCCGCTCCCTGCCTAGAAGAACCCTTTCAGCGTAGTGTCTTTCCATGCCATCATGACAAGACAACGATCAAGTGGTCCTCTATTCGGGAAAGGTGACACACCCAACAAAGATAGGCCTTGAGTAAGTCCCAGAAGCATCAGTCCCAGTGAGAACAAGCCATTAACGAACTCTTATATCAGGTCTCTGAAAGCATACAACAAGCCTCTCGCCTAAGAGAGACCAATCAGCAGTCATTGCCAGCCTCCCTGGAGTGGATTGAGTCGTGAGTGAACTCATCATCAAGTCTATTTCACCCCCAAATGGGGGCACGCAAGATCAGGCATGTAGCGATAGCTGCAGCTGCTGCTGCAATCTAGGGCCAACCCTAGCCTACAGGGTAGGGGGATTTTTAACAAAAAATTCTCCCATAAGACCAATAATGATGGAAAGAGACTCAAGTTACAAGGAACGGAGCCAAGACCAGCCCTCGGGGCTTGGAGAATTTTTACCACATCATCAACCACCTCCCCCACAAGAATTAGTATTCTCTCATCTAGGGAGGATGGTCAGAAGAGGAGGTTCCTGCCATATCTCGTCCCTCGAATCATCAACCCCACCATGTGAGAGGCATATCGTAAGGTCGCATCAAAGAACTCTCTTCTTCACCCTTCGTCATGGAGCCCGAAAACAATCTCTGGACAGGAGGGGGAAGACCAGCAAAAGGCGCAGGAGATCCTCTTCTTATTTGGAAGATGTTGTCTCCTCCACCCCGTGATATGCATACATCAATGCCATAGAGTCTAACCCCACCGGTGACACCGAAGACGATGCAAATCCAAATGGATCGGGAGATGAAGGTTCGAGTCAGGATGTGACTCACAATGAACCATCAGGTATGCACACCTGGAACTAGAGGGTCGCCCTAAATATGACCGCCCTTACAGCTAACCCTCCTCCGCTTACCGTGCGAGCTTCAAACATGTATAGGAATAAAGGACTGGTTACCCGCAACCTATCTCTTTCTCTCGATAAAAATGAGCAACTTACGCTTGAAGAGAGATTCGCTCGACTGGAGGAGGAAGTGAAATATTTGAGGTGACTTAATGCCGAACTACTCTAGAGGAACCGTCTTATTGAAAGTGCATCCCAAGAAGAGCCACATCTTTCACTCCCAGCAAGTGCACCTCAAGGACCATGGTTTTCCCTGGCAGAAGAAGCACGGTCAGGGCCCCCACCCAATGAGGCGCTCGGTCCGTCCAACTACATGAACATGGATTCGGGTGAATACCAAGAAATCCCTCCACTTCAGATGAAACCAGAGCGAGTACGTCCGAACCCTTCGAAGGTGTCACAAATGGCATACACACCGTTGGTGCTAGCCAAGCCGGATCCTCAGGTAATTCCTCAGGCTACAATCTCCCAAGACCGGTCCCAACATTATGTAAACCAGGGACACTCCAGCACTATAGAAGCACTGAAATCTCTATTGGAAGCAATGGAAGGTCGATGTGCTCCGATACAACCGGAGTGGAATCCCTACCCAGATTGGTCGAGAAACAAGCCTCCTCCCCCAAATTTTGGGAGCCCTGTATTCCCTATTTTCAATGGTTCAGGAGATCTCGAACATCACTTGATGCACTACGCATCTTATTGTGACCCAACGATGGGATATCCGGAACATCAAGAAGTAGTAAAACTCAGATTCTTCGTACGGAACTTGCAAGGATATGCCTTCGTCTAGTATACATGTTTGATCGCACGGTCAATAAAAAGATGTAAAGACCATCTGCAGCAGTTCATGTTCCACTACATCTCAATGTTGCCTAACAAAACAGTCAGCAACCTCAAGAATTGCAAACAGACGGATAGTGAGAGGGTCTCAGATTTCATTGCCAGATGGAAAGGTCTGACCTACTCTCGGAACAAGCCAATGCCTCAGGATGAGATGCTTTCCATATGCATCGATAACCTTCAAGATGAGCTGCAAACACCTCTCATACCAGTGGAGTGCACCATTGGCTTCCACCATCTCTCGGCCATCGCCTACAGAATTGAAGACTCCCTATAGCGGACCAATATGAAGTCTCAAATAGCCTCGCATGCTCTTGTAAAGAGACCAGTTAGATTTGAAGCATCCTCTGTCATACTCAAGCCAACCCATGTTCCAGCTCCACTGCCTAGGCCTCCACCAAATCATCAAAGGAACCTTGTATATCAGCGGCCAACTCTGCCCAAGCGGGACGATCAGAGAGGATCGAAGAGGAACCAGTTTGAGGAATTAAGAGAAAAAGTATACTCCTTCTAAGAGGACCAAGTCCACGGCTATTTCATCACAACCGTGAATTGAAACTTGCTCTACCTCCCAGAGCCATGGAAGCCCGAAGAGGTCAGCCACGATGACATGCAGGACTACTATCCCTACCATCGAATGTTAGGGCCCAGTATCCTTGAATGATTTATCTTTAAAGAACTTTTGAATAGGATAGAAAACTCTAGGAAAGTTGAACAGGGACCACCCCTAACACATGTGACATATATTTCTACCACCGACTCCGAAAAAGGGGAGGTGTGGCAAGAAGTCACCAGAATGAAGGGGAAGAAATTTGATAGTTGGATGACTCGGAAGACTATCAATTGAGCTCAGGGCATACTCCAATATCAATTACAGCAGTCGGTGTTGCCGCCAACAGCCCCTAATGCCGTGCAACCGAAAATATCTGCATCACACCCCTCCATAAGCCAGTCATTCAAGAGTAATAAAAAAGTGGGGAGACAAGATCAAGAAGAACAGTCCGCAACGAGGCCAAAATTAACCCCAAAACTATCGGATTTTATGCCCTAAAACATGGAACTATGGCCACCGACCCACCAAACGACACTATCAGGGAAAACCGACCAGGTTTACCTATCAAAGGATGAGGAGATAATATTTGGTTCAATCAACATCATCCATATAATGGAATCGTTCCCTGATGAAGGGTATGGTTATAAACCTGAGTTCTCGATGCAAGGTGTCGGGAGGAGGAATCGTAGAGGCAGGGGATAGTGGGGAAGACACAGTCGCGGCGGAAACCAACCCTATGGTTTTACCCCGGCCCAAATCGTTAATATCGCGGAAACCCATGGGAGATCCCTTCAATAGACTCAACAAGAGAAAGAATATCCATCCACCTCCACAAGAGTCCACATTGGACCTATCATTCTGTGGTACCCATCAGAGGTGGAACATATGTCTAGTCGCCTAGTGCGCACAAACAGACCGGCCGGGCCGAGTCCCCAGAACGTGGGAACACCGTCAACCTCCATCCCTATGGACGGTCGTTCCACACCGCGTGCTCCAACTCCTAAATTTCCTTCTAATACTCTCCCACCAATGGGGACGTGTCGGCCGTTGGAGTAAAAATACAATATCCTTAAGCAGTTGGCGTCAGTACCATCAAAGATGTCAATTAGGGATGCCCTGAGTTTGTCAGCAGATCTCAGGGAGGTGCTTATTGAAGCCTTGATTAGCCCCAGGAGTTCCAAGCCAAGTTAGCTGCTGCTGGGATTTACCAGACGGAGACTGGCCCGACTAAATTCAATGTGGTGATTTCCTTCACCGATAAGGATAAATATTCCATCATGCAAGGGCATATAAAATCACTAAATGTTTCTAGCACACTATATGGTGTCGGGATCTGAAAAGTCTTTATTGACAACGGCTATGGAGTTAACCTCCTTCCCCTACGAACATTATGCATGTTGGGATACAATGAGGATGACCTAATCCCCTCAGCCACAACCCTGTTGAGTTATGACAGCAGTGAACAGAAGCCAATGGGACAAATCAAGCTGAAAACCCGTTTTGGAGACCTTGTGGCCTACTCAGAATTCCTGGTGGTCCAGTAGAACAAAATATTCAATGCCCTACATGGGAGGTCGTGGCTCCATAAGCACATGATTTTTCCTTCGTCCAACCACCAGTGTATCAAATATTGAGTCAATGAAAAAAGTGATACATTGCACGCTGACAAGGCCCCTTTCGAGCTCTCCGAGTCACACTACAATGATGCCGGGTTTTATGAGAAAAAGAAGAAAAAGCCTTTGCTTGATGGTATTGACTAGATCACCACTACAAATGGTCTGGAAATGGTTCCTGATGATCCCATCAGGCAGCTTGGAAGAGACTACGTACTTCCCATCCACCATATTGAGAATAGGGGTTCATGTCCGGGCATACACTCAACTGTCCTCATGATAGTAGCTATAACAGCCGAGCATAGCAGTGCAGACATGGCCGCTAACCCTCAATTCGGGGACGAGTACCTGAGCAGGGACGCCCACGATTCCTCTCCCTCAAACCCCCGAGAGGTCGGTCCGGAAACTCTCCCCCGTCAGATCAAGAATATGAGAATGAGGAGGAGGAGGAGGAGGAGGAGGATCTAAGGGATTCACCTCCCACATTTGAGGAAGGTATATCCACATATATGGACAGCTCAGGGAAATAAACCTGGGTACTGAGGAAGACACAAGTCCCACTCTCTTTAGTGCATCCATGTCTCCCGAGGAGCACAAGGTAGGTACCTCCTTCCTGAAGCAAAACCGGGATGTTTTTTCTTGGAATTACCCCGAGATGGAGGGACTCGATCCTGAAGTGGTGACACACCACTTAGGACTGCCATAAGACCACTGAGGCTATAAACAAGCTTCCATAAGAACGCACCCCTCACATGTTTCCAAAATAGTGGCTGACGTCGATAAGCTTATTAAAGTGGGCTTCATTCCGGAGGTCCAATGCCCCATCTGGTTGGCCAACACTGTCACCGTCAAGAAAAAGAACGGACAAATCCATGTCTGCATTGATTTCAGATATCTCAATTGGCACTGCCCAAATGATGATTTCTCGGTTCCGATTACCGAATTATTAATCGATGCAATGGACATGTATGAAGCTCTATCCTTCATGGATGGTTATTCTAGGTATAATCAGATCTGAATGGCCCAAGAAGACAAAGAATCCACTGCCTTAAGATCCCCTCAAAGAATATTCTGTTACAGGGTAATTCCATTTTGTCTCAAGAACGTTGGCTCCACATATCAACGCACCATTCATCGTTTCATTAAACAATTCCTTAGGAGATTTGTTGAATGTTATGTAGATGACTTGGTGGTTAAATCAAGACAGCGCTCAGATTACCTGTCAGACCTTGAAGTTTTCTTCACCAAACTATGACAACATAGCTTGAAGATGAACCCCTTCAAGTGCACCTTTGGGGTTACCTCAAGGAAATTTATTGGCTACGTCAAACGCCATAGTGGCATCGAAGTTGACCATGAAAAGACAAAGTCTATCCTTGGCCTTCCACCTCCCCTTAATCTCACTGAGTTGAGAGGATTCCAAGAGAACCTGGCCTATATTAAGAGGTTCATTGCCAACCTGGCAGGCATATGTTTTCACTTCACGAAGTTAATGAGAAAGGGTGTTACCTACCAATGGACAGATGATTTCCAGGAGTCATTCGATAACCTAAAGAAGTACCTCTTAATCGCGCTGGTGCTCCTGCTCGCGGTTGAAGGAAGACCTCTTAACCTATACGTGATGGCCCTAGAATGGTCACTGGGATCCTTCCATGAATAGAAAAATGATGTCAGCAATTCAAATAGTCTCTATTACCTCAGTCTAACCATGATCAATGCTGAAACACGATACTCAAACATCGAGAAGAGTTGTTTAGCCTTGGTCTTTGTAGTTCGAAAATTGCGACATTATCTGCAGCATCCTGAAGTCCATTTGGTCTAGCAGAGTAACCTGATAAAGTACATCCTCAGCTGCCCAATGCGGACCGGGCACCTATCCCAATGGAAATCCATTATACACCAAATTGAAATCAGGTCTGTCCCCCATAAGGCCATCAAAGGCCTGGCGTTAGAAGATTTTTGGAAGAGCACACCTCAGTAGGGACCACAACACTAGACTTCGAGTTAGCTAATAAAGATTCTTGGTTCAAGAGGATCTCCCAACATGGGAAATGTACTTCGAAGGTGCATCCCGAAACTCAAAAGGGAAAAGGATGGAGGATACCAAATTTAACAAGGTGGGTTTGGGGATAATACAAATGTCCCGAGAAAAGGCAGTCTTTCCATATTCTTTCCTCCTGTTAGAAGGATGTACGAACAATGAGGCGGAGTATAAAGCCCTCATTGCGGGTCTGGAGAACGCACTCCAGGCACAAGTATGGCACCTTAAGGTAAAATGTGACTTGGAACTGGTCATAATGAAAGTTGAGGGTGACTATGCTATCAAAAAGAAGGATATGATTCCCCTATTTGACCATGTCCAAGGGTTAATGGAAGAATTCTCCATAGAACCATCATTGACCTATATTCCCTGATCTCAGAATGACCAGGGTGATGAATTAGCTAATGCGGCCACAACCCTTACTGACCCAGACTAGGATGAAACAGTTATTAGTATTGCTCGTCATTGAAGGGTCCTACCGTTTGTTCTAAATAAGATAGAAGAAATCAACGAAGTCATTCCTACCCCTGAACAATATGCTCCTGCCACCGGTTGGATGACCCCGATTGCAAACTACCTCTAAAAGGGAGAACTCCCATCAAACAGGGATGAACGAGAGTAAATACGGAGAAGAGAAATCATCTTTATCCTATATGGTAGCATGGGTCAGTAGGAGGTCCTCTACAAATGAGGCCTCGATGGAGTACTCATCAGATGCAATGATGGAAAAGAAACTGATGTCGTCATGACTAAAGTGCATGTCGGAGTATGTAGAGCACATCAGTCATGGTCTAATATTTCCCCTCAGGTTTGAAGGCTTGGGTACTATTGGCCAACCATGGAACGAGATTGCGAGTACTTTATCGCAAAATGCCACCCATGAAAAATTCATGCCAACTTCATACATCAACCCTTGGAGTTACTTCATCAAGCTAAGTACTCATGGCCATTTTCCATCTAGTGAATGGACGTCGTCAGACAAAATCCTCACCCCACGACCAAACAAATCATGTATATCCTCACAGCAATTGACCTCTTTTACAAATGGGAGGAAGTTGTACCCCTTAAGGAAGTCGGGGAAAAAACCATTGCTAGCTTTGTGAAATCCAATATCATCACTAGATTTCGCGTCCCTCATACCATACTAAAAGATAACGACACCAATTTTTGCTCTGATGAATTGGAGAAACTATACCGAGAATATAGTGTCAATTCTAACCACTCATCCCGCTACCATGCAGCGGCCAACGGACATATAGAGGCTTTCAATAAGACCTTGTCCAACATTCTCCAGAAAATGTTGGACAAAGACAAGAAATCATGGCTAGATAAACTTTTTCATGCATAGTGGGCTTATCGAACCACAATATGCACCGCTACTCGGGGTACTCCGTACACATTAGTATATGGAGAAGAAGCGGTCCTACCCATTGAGCTCCAATTACCCTCACTCTGTGTTTCCATTTGTGGTCAGTTATCCAACGATGAGAAATTTTAAAAACAGCTATGTGAATTGGAACAGCTCGACGAGAAGCGGTTGCACACTCTACACCATATGGAGGTATATCAGAACCGGATCGCACGATCCTTTAATAAAAAGGTTCATCTTCGGTCTTTCATGGAAGGAGAATTGGTGTTGGTCCTCTGGACCCTAATGATACCTGGAATGAAACCTCCAATGCTCGGTCCCAAATGGTATGGACCATATGTTATACACAAGGTCTACCCCAATGGAGCATATGCCCTGATGTCCATGGACGGGAAATTCACCACTGCTCCTACAAACGTGAGGTTTATGAAAAACAATTTAGCATAATTAATGGTTTTTTTCATCCAAGATGCAAAATGGTAAACTGCCAAGCCCCAACAGTCCAAACTCTATGACCCTAATCTAAGAGTACTCCATCCTTAGCACATGACGTTAAACTGCATAGAGCTTTTAGAGAACTACATATGGCTTGATTCCTACCTCTTTATAATACATAGCGATGCCAAGATCCCTCATCCTAGTCCATCCATCCCTAAATAAAGATAAAAATTCCATTTTCCCCCGTGTACGGATCAGACCTGCATGGGGTGTATTCCTCGTCCAAACTGCACGACGTTAAACTACATGGATAAGAAGTTAAAAATGCTTTTTCCCCCATGTATGGACCAGAACTACACAGGGTTTGATTATAGTCCTTGTCACATGATGTTAAACTGCATGGATAAGAAAAAAATAAAAAAATTGAAAAATTTGAAAATAAACATGCCCCCTTCCCCCCGTGTAAGGTCCAGACCTACACAGGGTGTACTCCAAAGAGAATTACATGTGGCTTGATTCTTGCCCTCACAGGATACATAGTGACACCCGAATCTTATCTCCCAGCCCATCCACCGAGAAAAGAAAACACAGGTATATATAGCTCTCGTCCCTACAACACGACGTTAAACTGCACGGACCTCATCCTAACCACACGACGTTAAACTACACAGACCCCATCCTCACCACACGACGTTAAGCTATGTGGCCCTCACCTCAACCCACCCAAGATATATGGAGAAACAATATGGGAATACTCCTCATTCATTTGGATGCATCCTCTCCATACATCATACTCCACGACCTGGATAATTGCGGATCTTCACAATCACTCATGTCCATTGGAAGTGGAAAGTTATCGACCCATGGAAACCATTGCATGACTATACATACCATGCCCTCTGTGGCTTTTCCTATTGATATCCCCTAGCCTGTATACCAAGGCATGATTTCCTCAGGTGATACCCTTCCTATCTCTATACAGTTACCGGCCTCAGAGCCCCCATATCATATATCTCGATCCAAAAATTTATAGAGTAATGGTTTACAAGTTCATTCCCCACTCACATCCGAATGCTTCCAGGTTATCCCTACCTGGTTAGCCTATATTTCCACCCATGGTTATCATGATTACATGCATATACAAACATCAAGCTAGGGATAAGCTACTTTGACTCGACAGGCAATTGCGGTTGAGATGTTTCTTGTATGCCTGGACACTATTATCCCCATATTCTGAACTCTGTACTATGAGAAATCCTTGATTTTCATAATCATTCATGTCCATCAGAAATGGAATGTTATCGACCTAGGGACACCTTTGCATGACTATTCATACCATGACCTCTGCGGCTCTGCATATTGATGGCCCATGGCCCGTCTACCAAAGGCAAGATTTCCTCGGGCGGTACTCTTCCTAGGCTCGTACGCCTACCAACCATAGAGCCCCCATGACATACCTCCCGATCTGGGAAACCCCAGATTTATAGTTTACACCCTCATTCCCTCACACTTGTTCAATCTATACCAAAGCATCCTAACTTAATTTCCCTCCGGGTGATTATAGCGATGGACACCCGATGGTCCGAACTCTACGACCGTTAAACTAAGAGTAATTCGTCCTTGCCGCATGACGTTAAACTATATGGAGTAAAGGTATAACCCATACACAATATAAATAGGCATGGTGAACTATTCAAGCTTTAACAGCATCCTGGGATGAACATCCCTGACATGTCTAGATATTTCCTTACCCAAGGACAGACTTCGTGGCCCAGTCAATCGCGGATCCCCATAATCATTCATGGCCATCGGAAGTGGAAAGTTATCGACCCGTGGAATCCTTTTCATGACTATGCATACCATTCCCATAGCGGATTTGCATACTGATAGCCCCTGGCCCATCTACAAAAGGAATTATTTCCTCGGCCAATACTCTTCCTAGCCTTGTACTCTAACCATCCTCAGATCCCCCATATCATCTCTGCAGATACAAGAAGCCCGGGAACCATGATTTACACCATCAACCCCTCTCCACGTCTTAGACATGCTGACATATTCAAACCCCATTAAATTCTGAGAAAGAGAGGCCTTTGTAACTACATCCTAACTGCATTATGATTACAACTGCATGGAGTATGTATTTGCTGCATGGAGAGAAATTTCAAAGACCAAGAATTAAGCATACAAAGAAATGCCTCTAATGGTAAGCATTTTCAAGTATTTAAAAATTATCCCATTTCCTCGCTGCATGACGTTAAACTTCACAACATCTTCAAAAATGATTCCCGTCCTTACCTCATGGCGTTAAACTGCACGAAATTTAAAATGGCCCCCATCCCTGCTACACGACGTTAAACTGCACGGTCAAACCTGTCAAAGGTTCTTTCAGGAATGGAGGTTTTCCTCTGTCCCTTAGTGCATGGTATAGACCTACACAAACCACCGTCTCACACTAGTATGAGAAGGGGTGACTTCACCCATTCCCAAGAAATTTAGCCTAGGTGTTTCTCTCATATCTAGGCACCATCTCCGCATAAATCACACTCTATACCCAGAAAGAGTCGAACCCTTGTAAACCACCCCTGGTAGTCCCGAATCACAAACTTCCTTGAAATTTCATGGCTATTGGTATAATAAAATCATTGAACTAAGGAAATATTTGCATGAATACACATACCATTCCCTCAGCGGCTCTGCATATTGATCACCCCTTGCTTGTCTACCAAAAATATGATTTCCTTAGGCAATGCTTCTCTCCGTACACCTCTTGGCCTTTGAGCCCCCGTATCCATCTCGGGATTCAGAAACCTTTTGAGTAGTAGTTTACCTACCTCTTTCATAACACTACCTTAATATGGTGGAATGTCTCTGAAGAGATTACCGAGAACCATGAGAATCCATTCCACCATGAAGAATGTCTTGGATGCACGACATTAAACTGCTTCAAGATCCAACCATCCTTCACGCTAACTAAATGCGTAGGACAGGGACCTTGCGTCCACACTCTTGATTAATACAGATGTTCTCAAACCCTTTCAGACGTCACATACCCTTTCCAATCCACCCATGGTGGTTTCCATAAGCTGGACTTCCACGAAGTCCTCAGGCCATCCAAAATGTATAGTCATTGACTTATGGAAACCTTTTCACAAATATACATACCATTCCCTCAGCGGGTCTACATATTGATCGCCCCTTGCCCATCTACCATAGGAAAGTCTACCTTAGGTAATGATTTCCTACCTCTGAATGCCGATACGGCTCCCCTGCCTTTAGGCATGCCCGGTATGTCATTCATATCTAAACATATTTCCCCCCACGTGCGTCTAAAAGGTATTGAGACATCTTTTAATCAACCAATCTTTTTCAGGGCCCTCGACCCCCATATTTGGTCAATGTTTTTCGACCTAAAACATCAGTAATGATTGTCTTGTTGATAGGGCTTAAAACCGCTCACAAAAAGAGGCGCAAATCCTGTTAGGCCAAAAACCCGAAAAGGGCGACCTAAGAAAATGTCGAGACATACCCTCTAGGTCCAGACCAAATGGGCCAAAAATAAATTATGGTATTAAATGAAAAGATAAAAAGTTTGTGGGGTTTTTCTACAAAACCCTAGAAAAAGTCCAACTATGGTTGCTGGATCCTATGGTCCAGGAAAATGTTAGAGCTCATTTCTATCAATTGTCCTGAACACTGATTATTCTATGTTCTGGGAATTATCATACACGTAAATCATGAAAAATGGTTTCTATCACGGGAAAAGACAAAAAGAGCGCTAAAGAGAAACATCTCTGTGTTCTATAGAAATGTTTATGAGAAGGGAATCCACAATACAGAGCCTCCTCTTGCGTGGAAGGTTATTACAAGAGGTTTTTGGTGGATTCATAAAGTTGTGTCAGGCACTGATGAGAATCCTAGATTGCTTGATAGAGATTCAACAGCAAGGCTGTGTCAGCTTCTGCACCATCTTGCAATGCTTCTTCCTCCTATGATTCCTTTGAGCTCGCCCTCATCCCCTCCTCCACCTGCCACTCCCCTTCTTCAATTATGGTTGTGAAATTAGTCTCCTCCTACTGTAGCTGCTATATGTCACTCATCATAACCTCCATTCGAGAACGCTGCATAATGATTTCTCACGGAAGTCTTGCGACTACCCGGAATGATCATGAGGTTCTGTTAGGCAAAGCTGTCGGGTTGCGAAAAGGTTGGATTCAGATTGAGCAGCAGAAAGGCAAGATTCGAGATCACCCAGCTTCTCCTAGTCAGCAACCTCCTCCTTGACTATATCCTAAATACCATGATAGTAAAATCCGTCAAATCCTAGTAGCATAAATAGGCTGCAAAACCTCGACAATTTAGTCGGCATCTCGGCCAGGGGCGTCTGAGAAATCGGCTTCCAAATTTTCTCCAATTCCCTTTTGAGAGAAGGTCGAAGTGTGGAAAGGACTCGTTGATCAGGATCAAAATCACTACCAGACGAAGACATGTACTCTGGGATGAACATCTCTAGGGAGGGACTCGATGCGGCCTCCACGTAAACTCCGACACCGCGAGGATTTCGCCCCCAACAGTTGTGGTCACGGGTACGATTGAACGTGACGGAAAAATCGCCAATGCTGAAGTTCGTAGTCCTAAAGCTCGAAAGTTGATAAGAAATGTAAGTATCCCTATTCAAAAAGGGGAAGAGAAAGGGGTCAGTGTTAATAGATTTAAAATCTTACGCTCTATCATCAATGCAATAGTGCCCTCAAGCTCTACTCCGCCACTACCGCTTGAGGAAGACGCTACATCATCGAGAGGAAAGGGAGTCCTGGGAACCCAGAGGCGTCCAAGACCTATGGCCACACCCGAGGCCATCAAATCCTAGAGGTGTCCCCAAGAGGTTGTCTATAGAGATCAACCTCAAGGAAATTACTCCCCTGGTGAACAGAATGATATCCAGCACTGGGTTTCCAACGACCGGGCTGAGAAAAGGCTCTTCCTCCATCGTCGTGGGATCCATATAAACTGAGGTGGCTAGCCCCATCGGATATGGGGTCCCCTTAGTAATCATGGATGCCCTATCCTCCCCGGAAATTGTAGAGGTTGTATGATCAATGGGAGTCTAAGTTTCCATCTGTTCCTCCTCTGACATATCTCTGATTGATGAAGGAAAAAGGAAAGAGGCCATATCACTAGCCCGTTCAACAGGGCCCGCCATCTCACTACGCTCAGGTGTGGCAATAGGTGGTCCCTCAGATAATAAAGGGAAAGAGGTGTGACCACTTGGGAGGCCACAACTAGGTCTTCGATTGGCCCTACACCATAGCACCAAAATAGTTAATGACTGGAAAAATCAGAGCATATGAGTCAGTAATCAAGGAAATGAGAGTTATGATTACTGAACACGCCCTGGCTGAGACGTTTCGATAATCGGGATTCCTGAAGATGTCTCTAGATTTTACCTGGAGATAAATCTCCGCTCGGAAAGCTATGAGGAGTGGGAGGAGGAAAGACCCTGGTTGGATCCATGATGGTTGCTTCAATGTGCTCAGCTACACCCAATTAGACCCATAACACTAGTTTTGGAGTGAATGTACATATGCGTCTATCGCCTTCAATGAGGTGACTATTTCAATGAGATCCTCTTCCGACATTAGGTGAGGTGGAGTGAAGATAGTCCCAATACCCGGAAGCTTGAGAGATCTCTCTTAGAGTAATGACCAAACCTCTTCATCCGAGCCACTGACCATCAGGTCATCCCAAATCTTCCATGAATCCGTAAATGGGGCTGTAACAGGAACGGCTAGCTGGGGGGATTGACTTGAGAGGGTCGGGCAGCGGCATGGGCTGGTGGAATCACTAACAGCTATGTTTGTCCTCCAGATCTTGTCACCACTCTAGAACTATCTGGAGCAACTTGTGGGAGAGACCTCAGGGAATTGTGGAGAAATTCCTATGCCTCAGCCGCAGTGGGGTGACCACCAAAGTCACCACCCCCTAAAGTGGGATCACTCTCTTCCTCCTCCTCGTCAATCAACAATCGTAGCATGGCCTGGACTCGAGGAGTGAACACAGCATAACCCCGGCGTACATGAACGTAAGCCTCGAGGACCCAAAGATGCCGCTTGGCCCACTACGGGTCCGCATCATAATGAATGTCAATAGGAGAAGATATGTAGCCCATCCCATCAAATGCCACTTCTGACTCCTGGAGATGATGCCACATAGAACGGGGTACTGGCTATGAAAGGATGACAGACCTCTGAATTCTTCCCATTGGCCCCAGGAAATTAGGAATGCTGCATCAGCAGGGATGGCTTACTCTCTCCAAGTGGCTTCGAGGGCATGTGAGGATACACCTATTCCCGTTAAAAGTTTCTCCAGAAGCATGGGACCAGTAGGATTTTGGAGATCCTTTCCCAGCCTGGTTAGAGAAGAGTCCCTCTTTCGCTTCCTCTTGCCCTTCGATGCCTTAGGACGTGAGATGGTGGTCACCCACATCCCTAACTGGCCATTCGGGTACGATTTCACCCAGGAGTCAACATTGATCTTGGATAAGAAATGCATGGACTCTGCAAGCACGAGTGCCATAACATCGCATCCAGTGTCCTCCTGGGTGAACATTAACCACAACTATCTGTCCTCCATTAGATGGCGGTTCCTGTGGGTGACATTGAGTGAAAGAGGACATAGAGCACGGACGAAGCAAAATTGACGTCTGAATCGGCAAGGTACGTACCCCTCGTAGATCAGCTCCCGACCGATACGAGCCGCCAGAGTGCCTTATCGAAGGGAAAAGAGGTATCCCCACTTACTAAATTCTTCTCATATGGTGTTTTTAATTGCACCAGACGGAGAGGGATATGGTTGGAAATTGAAATGATCATAACTCAAGATCTGACTCAACATTATACGCATATTATGAAATTTCTTCTATCCATCCTTATGTTGGGTCACCTACTCTTCGGGCATAACCCCGCGGGTTAGTTGCAAGTACGGATAGAGTGCGGTACCCTAAATCTGAAAAGGGTTGAAAAAAGTATAGCAGTTCTTAATATGCGCTCCCAGCCATCCCCATAGGATTTGAAAAGGGTCGGCAACTCAGTTTGGCTGATTCCCCTTAGTAATATTTCCCAGCAACCAATAAATCTTTTCCAGTATCGGGATGACCATGTTGATGATGTTTCCAGTAGCCAGCTGTGCTACCATAAAAAATGTGGAGACCCACATGCCACCAGTCTCACGTACAATAAAATAGACATCTACTCAAGAACATGGTCAGAAACGCTGCCATGCAAAGTAGTTGATCAACGTCTATCACCAGTTCCTAGCCCCACCTGTTGAACTGGACCTCCTCCAGGATCAGCCAATAGTTGCTCCTCTTCCTTCGGGACTCCATCGTAGGACATGTCGTGGGACTGTGGGGAAGATCCATGGACTTTCTTTCTCTGGAAAAAATCCTTGATCCAATCACGATACGGGAAAAGCTCTTTAGGAGATGTATCCTCTGAATTTCTTTCGGGGCTGACCAATAAGCTGCTTCACCAAGGGCGGATTCCTCTATTCGTCACCCCACATAGATGGGGGAGGCATGAATTCATCATACATGCCCCCAACAATGGGGACCCTTGAAATCTGGAAAACATCCCAAAGTCTGATACCCACTATATGTTCTGGGCGCAGCGGAAGCGCATTAGTGGGTTTGCCCAACTTTAATTTTAACGTTAAACAACGTTCAATCCGAGATCCGTCACGATATAAAACCCAGAATCTTATGAATAGAACAAAGAAATAAAATAAAAGAAGAGTCCCAGAACCCTTGAGGAGGATCATCATATGTTGATTATAATTAATTTAATTAATGCATAAGAATTACCTCGTTGGAATTCTTTCTTCGTTGATGTGTCTGGTCACGATTTGGTGATCCGTCATTGTGTCGTCGAATCCAAGTGTAGGATTCCGCTAGCAGTGATCCACACGTGTGTCACGTATCTCTGGATATTGCCGAAGGGATCTCCGAGTGCTAGCGCGGAAGAACCTTCGCTTGCGATATCCGCCTTTGACCGCCTTGATCCGGTGGAGGATCTTGCTCTCTTAACTTGAGGGCGTTCTTGGTGGAAAGAGAATTCTCTCTTGGCCTGAGAGTATTTCCAAATCCATTGTAGACAACCAATGGCTCTCTAAAATGTTGGGGTTGTGAGGATATTTATAATCATGTTTGAGGTTAATAGAGTTATGACAATAAATAAACGCGTTACGCGTTTTATTTATTTCATTAACTCTTATTGAAAAACCCCCCCATGTCGAATTATTAATTCCTTGACATGCGCCCACGATGATTATAATAAATATCATTTAATAAAATAATATTAAATCCTCAAAATCCCAACTGGGAAAACTACACAGCGTGTAATAATTAATACAGGACGTGTACTTGTTTTCCATAAAACTACACGGCGTGTATATTTAATATACACGGTGTGTACTTTTATTTTCCATTTTTCTCCACCACATTTATTAGACCTTGAGTAATGACTATTTAATTAATAAATAAATTTAACTGCATTACTCGCTAATAAATATATTATTTCATCCACAATATATTCTCTCGAATAACTAGTGTCAAAATAAATGCGATCAGACATCCTTAAATAATTATTATACCACAGTCGGGAATAATATTTATTTAACTTGTTAAATTAATATTTAACTAAGATACATGGACACACTTAGTGTGTGACCCTCTAGGCCTCTTTCTCAGTGGCATTAGGCTGAGCCTGCCTAAATTCCAAGGTTAGCGTCTAGCAACACGCCAAGGCACCCATAGAGAAAGAAGTTAACGCCGCAATGACGTGTTACCTCCTACGAACTCTTACCGTGTAATATAATCCCTTTATCTCGATATCTCCAATCAAGCGGGTTTCATTCTAGTTCCATCAACCCATGTGATTGATTATTCTTTCCTTGACTTCCCGGAATTGAACTTGCCCATACCTTACCATGACCATGGATTTATTTAGGCTATATCAATTCCATCAAAGGGCCTAGGACATTTACTTCCGTTATGGAACAGAAGGGGAAAATCCTTTCTCGCATTATCTATTAATGCGGTATTACTCGTGACGCACCCAACATATCCTACCTCACTGCGAACAGTGTGTCATCACAGTTTTTGTCAATACATCTAAGTGCGCGAGTTGTAATACCCATTAGTAATAATCTTAAATTCTAAGGATCAATACACACGTCCGTAGATAGGAACATCCAATGACACTATGAAATGTGGATTTCCTACTGGCGGGTCTCATTCTCATAATATCCTCCTGGATATTACCAAGGGCACACACCATGAGAAGGTTCCTCAATGTTTTATGAGTCCTCACCCCTAATGACCTGTATTATTTGTGTCCCTCAAATAATATCATCCGGCCATAGAACATACATTCAAGAACAGTGTTATGGAACTTCCGGGTTCTCATCATAGCAGGGATCTGCTACGACCCTTTAATGCAACAGCTGTCCTTAGGACATTATCACATGACATGTCACGCAGAAGAACAATCAAGATGTGATAAGGCTTTTATTTAATGAATAAAGTACAAAGTATTTGGTTCTAGACCACCAACTCCAACAGACTCCCACTTGGACTAGAGCCAACTGCTAACAACCTTTAACCTGCTAGCTCTCACATGATATTCATGCTTCTGATGAGATAGGCCTTTAGTCATGGGGTCCACCACATTCTCTTCCATGGATACTCTGCTCACGGCAACTTCACCCCTTTGATAGAAATCCCTCAAGAGGTGATACTTCTGGAGTATGTACCATGTCCGTTGATGTGACCTTGGTTCTTTTTCAAGAGCCACCGCTGTAGTATTATCACAATACAATGTAATGGGATCATTACTGCTAGGCACGACATCAAGCTCCTAGAAAATGTTCCGAATCCAAACGGCTTCTTTGGCTGCATCAGAAGCCGCTATATACTCGGACTCCGCTGTAGAATCGGCGGCAACTAGCTGCTTTGAACTCTTGCAGCTCACAGCTCATCCATTGAGATAGAAAACATATCCAGATTGCGACTTATGATCAATCTTGATCTGTTTGAAAACTAGCATCAGCATACCCTCTGATGACAAGCTCCTTGTCTCCTCCATATACCAGTAACATATCCTTAGTTCTTCTTAGATACTTAAGGATAGTCTTAATAGCAGTCTAATGTTGTTCTCCTGGATCTCCTTGATATCTACCTACCATGCTCAGTGCATAGGCAACATCAAGCATGGTATATAACATGTCAGACATGATGGATCCTATAGCCGAAGCATATGGGATCTTGCTCATCCTATCTTTCTCTTGTTGTGTCTGGGGACACATTTTCTTAGAAAGATGTAAGCCATGTGACACTGGAACTAATCCCCTCTTGGATTTTTCCATACTAAATCTCTTTAGTATCTGGTCAATGTATGTAACTTGATTTAGTCCAAGAAGCCTCTTGGATATATCACGAATGATCTTGATCCCTAGAATGTAGGCTGCTTATCCTAAGTCCTTCATGGAGAAACACTTGTTCAACCAGTCCTTAACTGATTGTATGGCTGGTACTTCGTTTCCGATAAGTAATATGTCATCAACATATACCACTAGGATGACGACCACATTCCCATTAAACCACTTATAAACACATGTCTCACATTCGTTATTAATGAAACCAAATTCCTTTTTGGCGTCATCAAATCGAATGTTCCATGACCTGGATGCTTGCTTCAATCCATAAATAGATTTCGGCAACTTGCAAACCCGTTTGGCTTCACCTGGTGTCACAAACACTTTTGGTTGTGTCATATAGACATCTTCCTGAAGGTTCCCATTAAGGAATGCTGTTTTGACATCCATCTGCCAAATCACGTAGTCATGGTAAGCTATTATGGCAAGTATGATTCTAATGGATTTAAACATGGAAACTGGCGAGAAGGATTCATCATAGTCAATTCCTTGACGTGTTCTGAATCCTTTAGCCACTATCCTTGCTTTATAGGTGCTAACTTGACCTTCCATGTCCATCTTTCTTCTGAATACCCATTTGCATCCAACAGGCTTTACATCAACTGGGTCATCGACCAGAACCCAAACTTGGTTCTAATACATGGAATCCATCTCAAGATTCATAGCTTCTAGACATCTTGCATATTCTGAGCTTTCTCCTGCTTCCTTTTAGGAGAGAGGTTCATCATTGTCCAACAATAATGATTCACAATCCTCGGTGACTGAGAAACCACATCTCTCTTGTTCCCTTACCTCTCTTGGGCTTCTACCCAGTACTTGTGTTTCTGGAACCTCTTCCACGGGGACCAATGGAACTTGTTCATGTACCAAATCCTGTGTATCTTGAGCATCAACATCGTCTAAGTCAATCTTACACCCACTATCCTTCTTGAGGATGTGCTCCCTCTCAAGAAAGACGACTTGTCTAGCGACAGTCACTTTCTTGTCTTGGGGGTTATATAGGTAATATCCTTTCGTTTCGTTGGGATATCCTATAATGATACACTTCGTGCCCCGGGGTTCTAGTTTGTTTCTTGAGAAGGCCTTAACAAATGCCTCGCATCCCCATACACATGTGTGCGACAAATTGGGTTTCCTTCCATTCCATAACTCGGATGGAATTCCATTTGTCGCCTTAGTTGGTACTCGGTTTAATGTGTATGCTGCAATTGGTAATGCATATCCCCAAAAGGATAATGGAAGATCCGCATGACTCATCATCGACCTCACCGAATCTAACAAGGTGTGGTTCCTCCTTTCACTAACACCATTCCACTGTTGTGTATAAGGAGGAGTGAGCTGAGATAGAATCCCAGACCCCCGTAGAAGATCGATGAACTCTTGGTTCAGATATTCTCCACCTCGATCCGATTGAAACTTATTTATCTTCTTACCAAGTTGATTCGCTACTTCATTCTTGAATTCCTTAAATTTCTCTAAGGACTCTGACTTATACCTCATTAAGTAGACATGGCCATATCTACTCAAATCATCAGTAAAAGTAATAAAGTAAGAATATCCACCTCTAGCTTCTACTGGAAATGGTCCACACACATCTGTGTGTACCAATCCTAGAAGCTATGTGGCCCTTTCACCTTGTCCACCAAAAGGAGGCTTGGTCATTTTTCCTTGTAAACAAGCATGACATCTATCAAGTGGTTTTAGCTCAATAGAGTCTAAATAGCCATCTTGGACGAGCTTTGTCAAGCGCTTCTCGTTCACATGACCAAGGCGGTGATGCCATAACTGGGTGATGTATGAGTCATGTGAGTTTGTTTCTTTATCGATTGCCAACACATGGTTTTCGTAATTTAATACATACAAACCATTATTCAAATGTGTCATACCATAACATAAGTTGTTCTTATAAAAGAGACAACCCAAATTTCCCAACTTGAAAATAAATCCATCCATATCAAAACAAGACATAGAAATTATGTTCTTGGTAACACTAGGAACAAAATTAGAGTTTTGTAAAACCAAAATCAAGCCAGTTGGCAATGAGAGGTGATAGTCTCAAATAGCCAACGCAGCCAGCCTCGCACCATTGGAAGCTCGAAGATCCACCTCTCCTCTGACGATCTTTCTAAATCTACTTGGTTCCTACATTTGAATACAGATGTGGGCCCCAAAAGCTGTATCTAATTCCCAATGTGTAGAAAAAGAAAGATTGCACTCGATAACGAACGCACCTTTAGTGTCCCCACGCTTCTGGGTGCAATTCCTCTTCCAATGTCCCTGCTTGACACATGAAAAACACACTGCCTCCCGTTCCTTGCCCTACCTCTGGATCTTCCCCTTCTTGGAGGGACGGTGCTCGGGAGCTTTAGACCGTTTATAAGTCTTTGTCCCCTTTTCCTTGTCCTTCCTTTTCTTGTTCACCATAAGGACTGCGGGTTTGTCATGCCCCATGTCCTTATCTACCTGGAAAATCAAGGTAAGAAGCTCTGATAGACGCTTCTCATTTCTGCTCATGTTATAGTTAACAATAAAGCTAGAGAAGGTCTTGGCCAGTGATGATAGGATGAGATCTGTACGCAACTCATTCAGGAATTTAATTCCTATGATATCCAAGCGTACAATGTAGCCAATAAGCTTGAATACATGAGGCCCAGATGGCACAAACTCTCCAAGCTTCATGGTAAACATATAATTGGAGATCTCATACCTCTCCTATCACACCTTCTCTTGGTAGAGATCTTTAAGGTGAGACATCAAGCTATACGCATCCATGTTTTCATTTGCTTCAAGAGCTCATTAGACATGGCCGATAGCATGAAACACTGGACATCTGTGGAATCATCCATGTGTTTCATATAGAGAGATAATTCCTCATCACTAGCCTCTTTCCCAGGCGCAACTGGAATAGGCTCTTCCAGCACATATAATTTCCTTTCGTGGCGAAGGACGACGCGTAAACGCCTCTGCCACTCATGGAAATTGGTGCCGGTGAGAAGGTTTTTTTTCTCTCAAGTATGGTGCGCAATGATATGTTTGAAGTAATTTTCTTGTCGTTTCTACAAATTAAGATGAGCAAAGGTTTAGTTCTTTATTATAAAATTGAGACAAATAAATTAATACTTATTAGTCTCCAAATATTTTATCGAAATCCAATAGCCCTCACCATTGACTTCGGAATATTCTGTTGCGTGAATATTCTAGTGGCAAGGATCCATATTGCCCTTCGCATTACCCCAACTAGGGTTGGTCAAGAAAATTGAAGGCTTTTAGGTAGGCATTCCAAATGCCAACAACATTAACTCGCAGTTCCTTGATCCGCTGAGTGGACTCCCCAATCCTGAAATCCTTTTTTTGGATTTCCTCAACCTTTGCCTCTTGGTCACACCAAGTCCTGCTGTGGCAGTCAACCCTTGATGCGAACCAAGTCAAGTCAACCCAAAACCTTAAATTAGAATTCCCCGATAATTGAAAGCACCCCAACTAGGGTTGGTCAAGCACTTTGAACTATGGTTCGATTCTAACCAAGATTATGGAAGGCTATGCCGACTTAATATTTATCTTGAGGTATTTTATCCTTATACGTAAATTGCGATTTTATTATCTTTGATTACATCCTTGTTAATATTAAGTGGGATATACTTATGTGATTAACCATGTCTAAGATAATATTTACATATAAGCCAATTTTATTTTAGTTCCATCTTGCATGCTCGTTTAATTCATTAATTGTGTGATTGTGACAACACACCCACAATAAATAAACCATGCAACTGACAGAAATAAAATAAATGGTATGATCATGAGATTTTTTATTTGTTAGTTTATCTAGTGGTTGATAAACTAACCCAAGTCCTAGGGGAGAAACACCAGGAACCTTTCGGGTTCATGTCTATAGCTTTCCACCTGTCCACCTTTGTATCTCCATGGATTGGTTTCACCTTGGCTCCTAACTTGAGCCGCCTCCACTGGCTTGGGAGCTCCATCCATTACATATGCATTTATCTCACACGCAGGTGAGGGGTAAAAAAAGGTTTTTACATAAAATAATCCTTGGCCGCGTAGGCCATACATATTAATGAGGAGATGGCTCGCAGGCCAACAAATTTAATTTAAATAAATAAATTAAAAGAAACCATTCTCATACAAAGGTCTCGGTCTAGCTCATGATCATCCATACATGCAATGATATTTACGGATAAATAAAACTAGAATTCAATTCTTTAATCGTTCTTGTTTAAGAAAAATCACGCTCGAATCAATTAATTATCTCTAATTAATCAATCCTTTTATCTTAAATCAATTTTCTGAATTTCCTTGAGATTCTCATCCATCATAATTTTAAACAAATAAATTCATTTAAAATTATCCTTGTACGTAACTTGTACCTAGGAGGCAACCCGGTGAATTCCCATTTATTATGCAGATGTTAAATTAAACACATATATATAAAACACCTATCACGTGTCGTGCCTCAGATTTACGCCTACACCATGGTACATGTCTCAAGGGTTTGTATAATATAATAATAACTTTTAATAATTCTGCATAATTTGGGTGATTACAGGGCGTGTAGTTCTAACTACACGGTGTGTACTTTTCTTCACCGTCCATCCGAAGTACACGCCCGGGGATAAGGCGTGTTAATGTACTTCAGAAATTTTCGTTGTTCACGGCATGTACAGTGGGACACACGCCGTGTATTTTCCGTGTTACACGGTTTCTATCTGGGCAGGCTGTGTACGGAGGACACGACCCAACCCTAACCTGAAGGGACTACATGCCGTGTTCATTGGACCACACGACATGTATTCCGGAAACTGTATGCCACCTTTTTCTGGTCAACACACAGTGTCTTAAATTCTTAAAAAGAATCCAATACACTGCATGATTTGGCAGATCAGTCAATGCATTGAACCTAGACTACACAGCGTGTACTTTCGAATACACGCCATGTATTCTGGTGTTATACGGCCAGAAAATTTTTCCTCTTCCGGATGAGTTCCTATATTTTATTTTAATCAAAATTAAAAGAAAAATCCGTTTCTGTGAGGTGAACGAGAAATGAGGGAGGAAGAACAGATCTCGAGATTCAGATTTTCAGAACGATTAAACATGAATTGAAATAACTAAATTATTAAATGCGTAAATCACCAACGAAAAACTAAATAATTATAACCAACGATATGGCCGCTCTGATACGACTTTTAGGTTCCGAGCGCAGTGGAAGCGCGTTAGTGGGTTTTCCCAACATTAATATTAACGTTAAACAACGTTCAATCCGAGATCCGTCACGATATAAAATGCAGAATCTTCGTAATAGAACGAAGAACGAAAAGAAAAGTAGAGTCCCGGAACCCTTTAGGAGGATCATCATATGTTGATTATAATTAATTTAATTAATGCATAAGAATTACCTCGTTCGAATTATTTCGTCGTTGATGTGTCCGGTCACGATTCGGTGATCCGTCGTTGCATCGTAGAATCCAAGTGTAGGATTCCTCTAGCGGTGATCCACACGTGTTCCATGTATCTCCGTACATCGCCGAAGGGATCTCCGAGTGCTAGCGCGGAAGAACCTTCGCTTGTGATATCCGCCTTTGACCGCCTTGATCCGGTGGAGGATCTTGCTCTCGTAACTTGAGGGCGTTCTTAGTGGAAAGAGAATTCTCTCCTGGTTTGAGAGTATTTCCAAATCTGTTGTGCACAACCAATGGCTCTCCAAAATGTTGGGGTTTTGAGGATATTTATAATCATGTTTGAGGTTAATAGAGTTATGACAACAAATAAACGCATTACACGTTTTATTTATTTAATTAACTCTTATTGAAAAACCCCCCCATGTCGAATTATTAATTCCTTGACATGCGCCCACGCTGATTATAATAAATATCATTTAATAAAATAATATTAAATCCTCAAAATCCCAACTGGAAAAACTACACAGCGTGTAATAATTAATACACGGGATGTACTTGTTTTCCATAAAACTACACGGCGTGTATATTTAATATACACGGTGTGTACTTTTATTTTCCATTTTTCTCCACCACATTTATTAGACCTTGAGTAATGAATATTTATTTCATAAATAAATTTAACAGAATTACTCGCTAATAAATATATTATTTTGTCCACAATATATTCTCTCGAATAACTAGTGTCAAAATAAATGTGATCAGACATCCTTAAATAATTATTAAACCATAGTCGGGAATAATATTTATTTAACATGTTAAATTAATATTTAACTGAGATACATGGACACACTTACTGTGTGACCCTCTAGGCCTCTTTCTCAGTGGCATTAGGCTGAGCCTACCTAAAGTCCAAGGTTAGCATCTAGCAACATGGAAAGGCACCCATATAGAAAGATTTTAACGCCGCAATGACGTGTTACCTCCTACAAATGCTTACCGTGTAATATAATCCCTTTGTCTCGATATCTCCAATCAAGTGGGTTGCATGCTAGTGCCATCAACCCTTGTGCTTGATTATTCTTTCTTTCACTTCCCGGAATTGAACTTTCCCATACCTTTCCATGGACAAGGATTTATTTAGGCTATATAAATTCCATCAAAGGGCCTAAGATATCTACTTCCATTATGGAATGGAAGGGACAAATCCTTTGTCGCATTATCTATTAATGCGGTATTACTCGTGACGCACCCAACGTATCCTACCTCGCTACAAATAGTGTGTCGTCACAGTTTTAGTCAATACATCTAAGTGCGCGAGTTCTAATACCCATTAATAATAATCTTAAATTCTAAGGATCAATACACACGTCCGTAGATAGGAACATCCAATGACACTATGAAATTTAGATTTCCTACTAGCGGGTCTCGTTCTCATAATATCCTCCTGGATATTACCAAGGGAGCACACCATGAGAAGGTGCCTCAATGTTTTATGAGTCCTCAACCCAAATGACTTGTATTATTTGTGTCCCTCAAATAATATCATCCAGCCATAGAACATACATTCAAGAACAGTGTTATGGCACTTCCGGGTTCTCATCATAGCAGGGATCCGCTATGACCCTTTAATGCAACAGCTGTCCTTAGGACATTATCACATGACATGTCACGCAGAAGAACAATCAAGATGTGGTAAGGCTTTTATTTAATGAATAAAGTACAACGTAGTTAGTTCTAGACCACCAACTCCAACAGACTCCCACTTGGACTAGAGCCAACTGCTAACAACCTTTAACCCTCTAGCTCTCACATGATATTCATGCTTCTGCTGAGATAGGCCTTTAGTCATGGGGTCCACCACGTTCTCTTCCGTGGATACTATGCTCACTGCAACTTCACCCCTTTGATAGAAATCCCTCAAGAGGTGATACTTCCAGAGTATGTGCTTTGTCCGTTTATGTGACCTTGGTTCTTTTGCAAGAGCCACCGCTGCAGTATTATCACAATACAATGTAATAGGATCTTTGCTGCAAGGCACCACATCATGCTCCTGGGCAAAGTTCCGAATCCAAACGGCTTCTTTGGCTGCATCAGAAGCTGCTATATACTCGGACTCCGCTGTAGAATCGGCGACAACTGGCTGCTTTGAACTCTTCCAGCTCACAGCTCCTCCATTGAGACAGAAAACATATCCAGATTGCCACTTCAGATCATTCTGATTTGTTTGAAAACTAGCATCAGCATACCCTCTGATGAAAATCTCCTCGTCTCCTCTATATACCAGGAACATATCCTTAGTTCTTCTTAGATACTTAAGGATAGTCTTAACAGTAGTCCAATGATGTTCTCCTGGATCTGCTTGATATCTTCCTACCATGCTCAGTGCATAGGCAACATCAAGCCTGGTACATAACATGGCATACATGATGGATCCTATAGCCAAAAAATATGGGATCTTGCTCATCCTATCATTCTCCTGTTGTGTCTGGGGACACATTTTCTTAGAAAGATGTAATCCATGTGACACTAGAACCAATCCCCTCTTGGATTTTTCCATACTAAATCTCTTTAGTATCTGGTCAATGTATGTACCCTGATTTAGTCCAAGCAGCCTCTTCGATCTATCACGAATGATCTTGATCCCTAGAATGTAGGCTGCTTCTCCTAAGTCCATCATGGAGAAACACTTGTTCAACCAGTCCTTAACTGATTGTAAGGCTAGTACGTCATTTCCAATAAGTAATATGTCATCAACATATACCACTAGGATGACAACTGCATTCCCATTAAACCGCTTATAAACACATGGCTCACATTTGTTCTTAATGAAACCAAATTCCATTATGGCTTCATCAAATCGAATGTTCCATGACCTGGATGCTTGCTTCAATCCATAAATAGATTTATGCAACTTTCAAACCCGTTTGGCTTCACTTGGTGTCACAAACCCTTCTGGTTGTGTCATATAGACATCTTCCTGAAGGTTCCCATTATGGAATGCTGTTTTGACATCCATCTGCCAAATCTCGTAGTCATGGTAAGCTGTTATGGCATGTATGATTCTTATGGATTTAAACATGGCAACTGGAGAGAAGGTTTTATCATAGTCAATTCCTTGACGTTGTCTGAATCCTTTAGCAACTAGCCTTGCTTTATATGTGCTAACTTGGCCTTCCATGTCCAGCTTTCTTTTGAATACCCATTTGCATCCAACCGGCTTTACATCAACTAGCTCATCGACCAGAACCCAAACATGGTTCTGATACATGGAATCCATCTCAGAATTCATAGATTCTAGCCATCTTGTAGCTTCCGAGCTTTCTCCTGCTTCCTTGTAGGAGAGAGGTTCATCATTGTCCAACAATAATGATTCACCATCCTCGGTGACTGGGAAACCAAATATCTCTTGTTCCCTTACCTCTCTTGAGCTCCTACCCAGTACTTGTGTTTCTGGAACCTCTTCCACAGGGACCTGTGGAACTTGTTCCTGTACCATCTCCAGTGTATCTTGAGCATCAACTTTGTCGAAGTCAATCTTGCTCCCACTATCCTTCTTGAGGATGTGATCCCTCTCAAGAAATATGACTTGTCTGGAGACAGTCACTTTCTTGTCTTGGGCGTTATATAGGTAATATCCTTTCGTTTCCTTGGGATATCCTTTAATGATACACTTCATGCCCTGGGGTGCTAGTTTGTTTCTTGAGAAGGCCTTAACAAACTCCTCGCATCCCCATACACATGTGTGCGACAAAGTGGGTTTCCTTCCATTCCATAACTCAGATGGAATTCCATTTTCCGCCTTAGTTGGTACTCGGTTTAATGTGTATGCTATAGTTTGTAATGAATATCCCCAAAAGGATAATGGAAGATCCGCATGACTCATCATCGACCTCACCATGTCTAACATGGTGTGATTCCTCCTTTCACTAACACCATTCCACTATGGTGTATAAGGAGTAGTGAGCTGAGATAGAATCCCAGACTCCCGTAGAAGATCGATGAACTCTTGGTTCAGATATTCTCCACCTCGATCTGATCAAAGCTTCTTTATCTTCTTACCAAGTTGATTCTCTACTTCATTCATGAATTCCTTAAATTTCTCTAAGGACTCTGAATTATACCTCATTAAGTAGACATAGACATATCTACTCAAATCATCAGAAAATGTAATAAAGTAAGAATATCCACCTCTAGCTTCTTCTGGAAATGGTCCACACACATCTGTGTGTACCAATCCTAGAAGCTCTGTGGCCCTTTCACCTTGTCCACCAAAAGGAGGCTTGGTCATTTTTCCTTTTAAACAAGTGTGACATCTATCAAGTGGTTTTAGCTCAGTAGTGTCTAAATAGCCATCTTGGCAGAGCTTTGTCAAGCGCTTCTCGTTCACATGACCAAGGCGGTGATGCCATAACTGGGTGATGTATGAGTCATGTGAGTTTGTTTCGTTATCGATTGCCAACACTTGGTTTTTGTAATTTAATACATACAAACCATTATTCAAATGTGCCATACCATAACAAACATTGTTCTTATAAAAGAGACAACCCTTATTTCCAGACGTGAAAATAAATCCATACATATCCAAACAAGACACAAAAATTATGTTCTTGGTAACACTAGGAACAAAATAACAGTTTTGTAAAACCTAAATCATGCCAGTTGGCAATGAGAGATGATAGTCGCCAATAGCCAACGCAGCTAGCCTTGCACCATTGGCAGCTCGAAGATCCCCCTCTCCTCTGGAGATCTTTCTAAATCTACTTGGTTCCTGCATTTGAATACAGATGTGAGCCCCACAAGCTGTATCTAATACCCAATGTGTAGAAATAGAAAGATTGCACTCGATAACGAACGCTCATTTAGTGTCACCACGCTTCTGGGTGAAATTTCTCTTCCAACGGCCCTGCTTGCCACATGCAAAACACAGTGCCTCCCGTTCCTTGCCCTGCCTCCGGATCTTCCCCTTCTTGGAGGGACGGTGCTCGGGGGCATCAGACCGTTTATAAGTATTTGTCCCCTTTGACTTGTCCTTCCTTTTCTTTTCCACCATAAGGACTGCGGGTTTGTCACGCCCCATGTCCTTATCTACCTGGCGAATCAAGGTCATAAGCTCCGATAGACTCTTCTCATTTCCGCTCATGTTGTAGTTAACAATGAAGCTAGAGAAGGTCTTGGGCAGTGATGATAGGATGAGATCTATACGCAACTCATTCAGGAATTTAATCCCTAAGATATCCAAGCGTTCAATGTAGCCAATAATATTGACTACATGAGGCCCAGCTGGCGCAGACTCTCCAAGCTTCATGGAAAATAAAGCATTGGAGATCTCATACCTCGCATGTCTCTCCTTCTCTTGGTATAGATCTTTAAGGTGAGACATCATGTTATACGCATCCATGTTTTCATGTTGCTTCAAGAGCTCATTAGACATGGCCGAGTGCATGAAACACTGGACATCTGTGGAATCATCCATATGTTTCATGTAGAGAGATAATTCCTCATCACTAGCCTCTTTCCCAGGCGCAACTGGAATAGGCTCTTCCAGCACATATAATTTCTTTTCGTGGTGAAGAACGATGCGTAAACGCCTCTGCCACTCTTGGAAATTGGTGCCGGTGAGAAGGATTTTTTTCTCGAGTACGGTGCGCAATGATATGTTTGAAGTCATTTTCTTGCCGTTTATACAAATTAAGATGAGCAAAGGTTTAGTACTTTTTTATAAAATTGATTCAAATAAATTAATACTTATTAGTCTCCCACTATTTTATCGAAATCCAATAGCCCTCACCATTGACTTCGGAATATTCTGTTGCGTGAATATTCTAGTGGAAAGGAACCATATTGCCCTTCACATTACCCCAACTAGGGTTGGTCAAGAAACCCGAAGGGTTTTATGTAGGCATTCAAAATGCCAACTGCATTAACTCGCAGTTCCTTGATCCGCTGAGTGGACTCCCCAATCCTGAAATCCTTTTATTGTATTTCCTCGACCTTTGCATCTTGGTCACACCAAGTCCTGCTGTGGTAGTCAAACCTTGATGCGAACCAAGTCAAGTCAACCCAAAACCATAAATTAGAATTCCCCGATAATTAAAATCACCCCAACTAGGGTTGGTCAAGCACTTTGAACTATGGTTCAATTCTAACCAAGATTATGGAAGGCCATGCTGACTTAATATTTATCTTGAGGGATTTTATCCTTATACGTAAATTTCCATTTTATTATATTTGATTACATGCTTGTTAATATTAAGTGGGATATACTTATGTGATTAACCATGTCTAGGATAATATTTACGTATAGGCCAATTTTATTTTAGTTCCATATTGCATGCTCGTTTAATTCATTAATTGTGTGATCGTGACAACGCACCCACAATAAATAAACCATGCAACTGACAGAAATAAAATAAATGGTATGATCATGAGCTTTTCTATTGGTTAGTTTATCTAGTGGTTGATAAACTAACCCATGACCTAGGGGCGAAACACGTTGAACCTTTCGGGTTCATGTCTACAGCTTTCCACCTATCCACCTTTGTATCTCCATGGATTGGTTTCACCTTGGCTCCTGACTTGAGCCGCCTCCACTAGCTTGGGAGCTCTATCCAATACATATGCATTTATCTCACACGTAGGTGAGGGGTAAAAAGGGGTTTTTACATAAAATAATCCTTGGGCGCGTAGGCCCTACATATTAATGAGGAGATGGATCGCAGACCAACTAATTTAATTTAAATAAATAAATTAAAAGAAGCCATTATCATACAAAGGTCTCGGTCTAGCTCATGATCATCCATACATGCAACGATATTTACGCATAAATAAAACTATCATTAAATTCTTTAATAGTTCTTGTTTAAGATAAATCACCCTTGAATAAATTAATTATCTTTAATTAATCAATCCTTTTATCTTAAATCATTTTTATGAATTTCCTTGAGATTCTCATCCATCATAATTTTAAACAAATAAATTCATTTAAAATTATCCTTGTACGTAACTTGTACCTTGGAGGCAACCAGGTGAATTCCCATTTATTACACAGATGTTAAATTAAACACATATATATATAACACATATCATGTGTTGTGCCTCAGCTTTATGCCTACACCATGGTACACGTCTCAAGGGTTTGTATAATATAATAATAAATTTTAAAAAATATGCATAATTTGGGTGATTACACAGTGTGTAGTTCTGACTACACGGTGTGTACTTTTCTTCACCGTCCATCCGCAGTACATGCCCGGGGATAAGGCGTGTTAATGTACATCAGAAATTTTCGGAGTACACGGCGTGTACAGTGGGACACACGCCATGTAGTTTCTGCGTTACATGGTTTCTTTCCGGGCAGGCCATGTACGGAGTACACGACCCAATCCTATCCCGAAGGGACTACATGTTGTATTCATTGGACCACACGGCGTGTATTGCGGAAACTATGTGCCACCTGTTTCTGGACAACACAGGATGTCTTAAATTCTTAAAAATAATCCAATACACGGCCTGATTTGGCGAATCAGTCAATGCATTGAACCTAGACTACACGTCGTGTACTTCTGAATACACGCCGCGTATTCTGGCATTATATGGCCAGAAACGTTTGGCTCCTCCGGATGAGTTCCTCTATTTTATTTTAATCAAAATTAAAAGAAAAATCCGTTTCTGTGAGGTGAACGAGAAACTAGGGAGGAAGAACAGATCATGAGATTCAGATTTTCAGAACGATTAAACATGAATTGAAATAACTAAATTATTAAATGCGTAAATCACCAACGAAAAACTAAATTATTATAACCAACTACATGACCGCTCTGATACCACTTGTAGGTTCCGGGCATAGCGGAAGCGCGTTAGTGGGTTTTCCCAACTTTAATTTTAACGTTAAACAACGTTCAATCCGAGATCCGTCACGATATAAAATGCCGAATATTCGGAATAGAATGAAGAACAAAAATAAAAGAAGAGTCCCGGAACCCTTGAGGAGGATCATCATATGTTGATTATAATTAATTTAATTAATGCATAAGAATTACCTCGTTGGAATTCATTCTTCATTGATGTGTCCGGTCACGATTCGGTGATCCGTCATTGCGTCGTAGAATCCAAGTGTAGGATTCCTCTAGCGGTGATCCACACGTGTGTCACGTATCTCCGGACATCGCCGAAGGGATCTTCGAGTGCTAGCACGGAAGAACCTTCGCTTGCGATATCCGACTTTGAACGCCTTGATCTGGTGGAGGATCTTGCTCTCGTAACTTGAGGGCGTTATTGGTGGAAAGAGAATTCTCTCCTGGTTTGAGAGTATTTCCAAATCCGTAGTGCACAACCAATGGCTCTCCAAAATGTTGGTGTTGTGAGGATTTTTATAATCATGTTTGAGGTTAATAGAGTTATGACAATAAATAAACGCGTTACACATTTTATTTATTTCATTAACTCTTATTGAAAAACCCCCCATGTCGAATTATTAATTCCTTGACATGCGCCCATGCTGATTATAATAAATATCATTTAATAAAATAATATTAAATCCTCAAAATCCCAACTGGAAAAACTACACAGCGTGTAATAATTAATACACGGTGTGTACCTGTTTTCAATAAAACTACATGGCGTGTATATTTAATATACACGGTGTGTACTTTTATTTTCCATTTTTCTCCACCACATTTATTAGACCTTGAGTAATGACTATTTATTTCTTAATTAAATTTAACTGCATTACTCGCTAATAAATATATTATTTCATCCACAATATATTCTCTCGAGTAACTAGTGTCAAAATAAATTCGATCAGACATCCTTAAATAATTATTAAACCACTGTTGGGAATAATATTTATTTAACATGTTAAATTAATATTTAACTGAGATACATGGACACACTTAGTGTGTGACACTCTAGGCCTATTTCTCAGTGGCATTAGGCTGAGCCTACCTAAAGTCCAAGGTTAGCGTCTAGCAACATGCCAAGGCACCCATAGAGAATGATGTTAATGTCGCAATGATGTGTTACCTCCTACAAATGCTTACCGTGTAATATAATCCCTTTGTATCGATATCTCCAATCAAGCGGGTTGCATGATAGTGCCATCAACCCATGTGCTTGATTATTCTTTCTTTGACTTCCCGGAATTGAACTTGCCCATACCTTACCAAGGCCATGGATTTATTTAGGCTATATCAATTCCATAAAAGGGCCTAAGATATCTACTTCCATTATGGAATAGAAGGGACAAATCCTTTCTCGCATTATCTATTAATGCGGTATTACTCGTGACGCACCCAACGTATCCTACCTCGCTGCAAACAGTGTGTCATCACAGTTTTCGTCAATACATCTAAGTGTGCGAGTTGTAATACCCATTAATTATAATCTTAAATTCTAAGGATCAATACACACGTCCGTAGATAGGAACATTCAATGACACTATGAAATGTGGATTTCCTACTGGCGGGTCTTGTTCTCATAATATCCTCCTAGATATTACCAAGGGCGCACACCATGAGAAGGTGCCTCAAAGTTTTATGAGTCCTCACCCCTAATGACCTTTATTATTTGTGTCCCTCAAATAATATCATCCGGCCATAGAACATACATTCAAGAATAGTGTTATGGCACTTCCGGGTTCTCATCATAGCAGGGATCCGCTCGACCCTTTAATGCAACAAGTGTCGTTAGGACATTATCACATGACATGTCATGTAGAAGAACAATCAAGATGTGAAAAGGCTTTTATTTATTGAAGAAAGTACAAAGTAGTTGGTTCTAGACCACCAAATCCATCACCCACCTCCTCGTGGACCAGATAGAATGTATTGGTATCCAAACTCCAACGGCTCATATGCTACTTGGAAAAGGCATGGGGTTGATGGGTATAGGTTTGGGACACCCAGGCAGCTTCATATAAGCCCACGGCTTGCAATTACACTTCAAAATCTGCACCACTCTGGTGAACCCAAAAGGGCCACCCCCAATCAAATGACTTAAATGCCCCCCGGGCTGGAGGTCCCAGTCCGCTGACCAGCCATGTTGTTTGTTCACCATAGCATTACGAGAAATGCTCTGGTAATAGTTAATTTCCCCATCCTGCTAGTGTTGTTCTCCTATCGGGGAAATATGAAGGTGATTCAACATAGATCTGGCAGCTGTATCCTTTGGGATAGGACACCCTCTAGAAGATATCACAGATCGAGGGGTTATACTTGTAAAAATAGATGCATCAGGATTGTTGTCCCGAGATGGTACAAGAATCGGTGTATAAGATAGAAAACCGAACCCGTAGGCAGGAAGGTTGTTGGAAAAGGTGTATTCCCACTCTAACTCGGAGAGCAATCTATAAAGGAAAGGGTACAATGGGGAGTGGCAGATTCCATCCGAAACAGAGCTGGCCACATCCTTTAGGCGTTGATCCCCAATTGGGAGAGGATCGACAGCAGTCTTGGGTGCAGGGTGAGGAAGAACCATATTTTCTCACTGCATTATAAAAACCAGACAGATAGTTAGTCCAAAATAATAAAAATTTGGACAAAAATACCATGTATTATGTAAAGGATTATGTCAAGGGGCCTTCATGACAAGGTCCGTGAGAAGTCCTTCAAAGGTGGTTCGAGACGATTGTGTCATGTAAACCAACCCTACGCTGAAGATGTCTGTTGTCCTATAGCCCGCAAAGCATTGGACAGAAAACCACGAACCAGGCTACTCCACGTAATCGAAATCATGAATTAAATGTTTAAGTTCGGAGGACTTAAGAAATTTTCAATGTCTAGAAGATTTTCTGTTCGTGGACCACTAAAACCGCGTAGCAAGTTCCTACGCGGCCCGTTGTAACTTACTTTTGTACTTAATTAAATTTTTTGGTTCACAGCTGAGAGGTTGGTCCATGAATGAAGGCCGGCACGAACGAAGAATGGTCTGTGGAATTGGAGAATGGTTCGCGGATGAGGAATTTTGAGAAGGATCACGCACACAGAGACTGAACTATTTTTTCGAAGAATGCGGTAAAGGACAGAGGAGAATGGCCCTCTGTATTTATAGGCCTGGTCCCCTATTGGGTCCACCCCTCTACCGAAAATCATCTACATTTCAGGACCACTCCACATCGGAATAGTCTCATCTTCGTTTCGATCAGACCCCATTTTGATAGGGGGAATTTGTAGGGTCCAGAAAAATCTGCAAAAGAGAATGATAATATCCTTAAGTAAAGTGGCGATTCTACCCAATTTCCCTCACGAAATTGGGAAATAATATGAAGAGCACTGAAGAAATAAACAATGGACCGACCGGTCCGTGTACCGGTCCAACTGTGATGGTACACAGCCGGTTCAGCAGTCCGCCTCCTCCATAGACCATTGTCGTTCGCAGAATGGAGGCGGGATCCCTCTGCGGGCGCAAAGCAAGATGAGTGCCACGCCGGTCCACCTTCCCGAACCACCCCATCTGCAAACTGCAACAACCGGCCCGAACCGCATACTCTGTCATTCGCAGAATAGAAGCGGAGCCCTGCGCGGCTGTGAAGCATTCCTCGACCTAGTTTGGTTTGCAGTTCAATACCCTCATAGAGAATTAACCAAGTCATCCGTAAACTGGGTTTCTGGACATGGGCCTCCGCAAAAGGTGCCACATGGCCACAGATACACCTCTTTCCCCCCTATATAAAGGAAGATTGAGGGAGATGGAAACAGAGAGATGGTCGATTAGATTCTGTTGGAAGGATTACGGAGGAAGGAGCTTAGGATTTCGCAAACAGTGAAGTTCCAATTCGCGAACTAGAACAGGTATGAAACTGGGAATGAATTAACAGGGAACCAAAAATTCATAATAAATTGGTGAACCACGAACATAACAAGGGGAAAAAAAGAAGATCGTGAACCAAGGACCCTCCACGGATGTGCTCCCTGCAGACCCGAGAACTTATTCCTTTTTTTGATCCAACGTACCGCGTAGCACCCTCTTACATGGGTGAAGCCCTAACTGACGAACCCCGGACTGGGGTTGCCCCTGGCCTTCATTCCTCGCATGGACTCTACCGCATACTACCCTGGTACGTGGACCGAACCTGAAGCCACGTACCACCCTGGTACGCTGGATGACTGTCAGTCCGCAGACCACCCTGGTTCGTGGACAGCTTCTCTAGCCGCATAGAACCCCCCCCCCCCCCCGATACACGAAGGGTGCCATTCCCCATACACCTATGCGGACCACCAACTTCTTCGGTGTTCTCATCCCTCCAGTCAGGTAAAATCTTTCCAATCTAGCTTGACCTTTTGCAATCCCCTCGCTGGCCCATTCATTGGCCCCGAGCCAAGGCCTCCACTAAAGCCAACAGACCAGTAAGATGCAACCTTCAGGCATATCATCATGGTGCCTTGAGTTCACATACCCATGGTAATTGAGGGCGAAGGGGTTGCTCTGGTCCTTGAGCGGATTCTTGAAGCGTTCATGGGTTCACATTCCCTTGGTAATCCAGGGTCCGAGCCCGAAATACCCTTTCTACCTATCCACTTGCTAGATTGGGGGACCCCACTTCCATTTCCCATTAGATCTAGTGGTGGGAAATTCTCCAATCTTCTAGGAGTGAAAGGGAGGTCTCATTGGTGTAAGCCCCTAGCCTTTCTTGCAGGAGGTGGCACCCATGAACCTCTGTACTTCCCCGGTGCCAAGGGCCAAGAGGGGAAATGGACAAAGGGGGTACCCTTTCCCTCTCCCACTGCACATTGGCACCATCGGGCTTCCATCCAGGAGTAAGTCCCAATATCCACTTATAGGTTTGCTCCATGTGTAAGCCCCACTCCACTTCTCACGGATGCACCTTTCACGACATGATCATGAGGTCTCTGCTGCCTCTTATTTTTCACACTGAGCATGACTCACATGGGCTTAGAGTAAGCACTGACCCTGACACCACACACATGAACTACGAGGACATTGATCCATGTAAATTCATGGTATGTAGGAAGCCTCTACTATGTTAAATCCCATTACCCATCATACTCACAGTCCATCTTCACTTTGGTTCTCTGGTACAACCCCCATGTAAACTACAAGGACTTTTATCCATGCCAATGCATGGTATGTAGGAAGCCTCCATGAGGTTCAATCGCAACAATCGGTAGTTCCGACCCCCTTCACGTTGGTTCATCCTTCATCCGGCATGACGTTAAACTCTAATCCCGAACTACGAGTACTCTGATTCCCCTCACAAGGATATGTAGGAAGCTTGTATCACGGGTTCGATCCAAATGCTCAAGTCGTTATCTATCCCCCTGGATGACAATTAACTCCTAAGAGCCCAGTTATGAGGCTTTAAATCAGATTCATCCCAATGAGTCCCAACTCCTCATAGTCATTAATCCAATGATGGATGGTAAACCTCAGGCATAAATGATTCTTAATCCCTGCATTTAGGTGACCATTTCCAACCATGAATAACCCCTGGATACTATTCTTGTGTATAATCCAAAGATTCAAGAACATATGAATACGTCTTAAATCTATAATAGAGTCCCAGAAGAGGAAATAATTCCCCCCAAAAGCGTGCGATGAGCCCTAATTCCCATCCTCTCAACCAATGTGGGTTCTTAAGTGTCGCTGGCCAAATCTCCCAGCGAACGCCTGCCTTTGGAAAGTAGGTCCATGTATCGTCAGATACTAAACCGTTGGGCATTTAGAATTGATCTGAAACAGCCATATTAAGCTAACCACCCAGTAAAATTCTTTACTAACCATGAAAAACTACAAGATGGAAAATAAGATGATCCACTACTAGTCAACTCCTTGAAAGAGGATCCACATCACTTGTTGACACATCGACACTGATCCCTGATTCCCTTACCACCTGTGGAATCCCTTGGTCACTCGAGTGAAACAACCAATTTATAACCTTAACTAATCATGTATTCAATTGTTGTGTACACATAAAAACAAATTCATCGTCATAATTCCTCACATGAACTACATTAAAATGGTATATATTCTATCATAGGGGAATTTTACACAGCATTGATCAATTATAATCTGTCCTTCTAGGTAGGTTCCTTCTCTATGGAAGGAAAAAATTAACTAAAATTGATGTTCTTCTGCCTACCATAATTGTTTCCTTATTCTGAGATTCGATGAGAAACAAACTCATCACATGGAACATGCTCCATTGACCACTATTGTGGTACTGGATGTGGATAAAATGACTATGAGGCATTAAAAGAAACATACATAACTATCCATTGAGTAGATCTATGTTATATTCAAATTAATACACATGTGTGATGCTCCCCCAAGTCATGTTTCTATATATCAAGCCATTAGATGTGAGATCAAAAAACTGAAAAGCATGTTTAACTTCTGATGGTCCTTTGAAACATCATTCTAAACATTTGGGTGAGTATGGGTCCTTACTAACGCCTATGTCACCCTAATCCAAAGTTTTATAGACTTCAAAGTGTAACCACACAGGTCTTAATTAATAACTACTAAACATAAATGGTTGAAAACACCATACCATAACTCAACGAGTATCACGATTACCAACACAAAATACCACGATATTACATGAGTAGAATGGTACATCCCTCTCACTATACATAGGCATAAGCGACCATATGAATTTGGGTATTGGATGGCCTACAAAATATGTTAATGAAGTCATTTTTACCCATATTAGTATTAAATGTTTTGACTCTATATCAAGCCACCCCTCACTTAAGAGGGAGAAAAGAAAGGTGACACAACCCACTATGTGGTGACAATTCCCGGGGCATGTATAACCCATCAAACGGATCATTTAATAATACTCACACTCAGAGAAAGGGAAAAAATAAATCATGAACACCTATTAATAATGGGTGTCATTTAGAATGTATGAGTACTGCATGGTACTGTGGCACCCAAAAAATACCTCAAAAGGGAATTTCTCAAAGGAGCAAGAATGGGATCAAAATGTCTAAACTACCTACATCTGATAGGCCCTTACTGAAACAGAAGGTATTGACCCAGAGTGAGGCCATTAATATTATGGTCCCCTATGGTTAAGGGCCTATCATTTAGTTTTAGACAAGAGAAGTAAAAAATCCTAAGTAATTATCATGTTTTGTTTAAAGAAAACCCAAGAAATCATTCAACTACCCTTATATGAAGGTTCAAAATTAATAACCCCACACAATGATACATTTTAAGGAATTAAACCCAAATATCACATAACTCATTATTATTTATAAGTTTTTGATAGAGAAAACACATAACTAGTCACTAGGGAAAATATTTTAGGTATTTTAAATGACATTTTCAAGCACTATTATTCAATGAAATATCATTATTATTAGGCCATTTTATCACATAAAATCATTTTAGGAACCTTTATTTTACGTATTGGGTTCCACAAAAAATATCTCATGTAGATTAAATATATGTGGATTTCATATAGAGGTACCCTTAATTTAAGAAGCCCCATCAAAGAAAAAACAATAAATAGATATCTACATTTCAAAATAACATACCCCCATGGGGTTACACATTATGACATATCAAATGAAGGGAGACCTACTGTGGTATTATTAAGCCCTAAGAGGTTCAAAAAACAACCTGATTTTTAGCATACCACAACTAACCCACTTGGATCCTATTTTGAATTTAAAATTTTATCTGTATTGGCCATTAAGTCCATGAAATAAGGGAACATTCCATAATGAGAAAATTATCCATTAACGACAAATTTTTTTATTACTCATCAATGCTCAAGGAAATTCCCATAACAAATGGTTTAGTTTTATAGGTTACCACCCCACAAATTATAATTAACCAATTGACCATAGAAATTTGGGGTGACTCCCAACTAACTATAACTTTTTTATCCAAGATTTAAAAAAAGGTTTACAATACTTTAAACATGTGAAGAATCATAAGTATATGAATTACATATAAATTGAATAGATTTTATGGGTCACCCTTTTCCAATTCAAAAAGTACCCATACTCTCTTGAAATTTGAAATTGGTTCCCATATAACCACAAATAACATTAAGGATAAAAGGTAATTTTATCATCATTAACATTGATAAAATTTTATTTATGTATATTAACTACATTAACGATGGTTAATTTATATGGGTTGTCACTTTACAACTTATAAGGTTCCCATGATAAATAACATTAATGAATAACACGATAATACTCAAGTAGAAAGCACTGAAACATGGAAATAATGATAGTCATGATAAATTTAAAAATCATATGCACACCAAATAGTCATACATACTATGTAAATCACACTCATAATGTTATACAATAAGAAAACATAGGACTGAACATGCTACTAAAATATTTAACATTGAATTCAACATGAAGGCCCAAAAATAATCTTGTCCCACCATCAATTTCTAATATCCTATCAATGGAATCTACATGGAATAGAATATTCATGGTATGAGAATCCCAATGTTCCAATAATGATTCATGTAATGTTATACCCTTGCTACAAAAGGACAATGGTAAATGTTTTGAATTAAAAAAATCAAGAAGAGGATGAAAATAGTCTAATTACTCAAGGTGAAATCATAATAAATTATTACTATAAGTAGCAAAAACATCAATTCAATCCCAATACACCTATAATTTTATATATTCATGGGATTATCACTCCATTCTAGGTTATTTACCTAGCATGGACACATTTCTAGTATCCAATCTACCATGCCAAGATTGGGAGAAAATGTAAAATAAAGCACAAACACCACTTTGTAACATCACAAACAAACTAAACATTAAACTGGTAGCCCAACCAGTCACCATAAGGCCCCATGAGTGCCTCCCCACATGATAGAGTCTACCGACTAGCAGCATGATTCAAATAGAAGAATGGTGGGGAGACTATACCCTCGAGATTAGATTATTACAATGATACCTCGAGTGTAAGTCAAACACAAAAACATAATCCATATAAATAATTAATACACAACAACAAAAGAAATATTTATCAACAAAAATAAAAGAAAATTCATATCCAAAACACCATAAAGCATAAGTGAAAAACTAATTGTACAATTAAAATCAAATGTAAATATAATATGAAGGTACCATACAATAAGAGAACATTGACCCAAAGGATAGGTCCTGAGGAATGCAGAGTACTTGCCCTGTTGTGTTCTCTCAAGATCATAATACCCAAAACATCAGAAGCAATAAATCCAAGGACCTAAAACCCATATAACTGATCAATTTCCCTAGTTTAATGATTTCTGGGGCATGGTGTGAGATATAATATCAATATGCTGACACCAACAATGTCTACACCGATCCATTTCATGCAATAAATGAATAATATTATTCTATTATAAATAAATACATGGAAATTAATAAACAAAAATTATCCAACTCGATGAAAGTTCCTATAAGAAAAACTCTACAATATCACATACTACAACTCATACTAGATGTCTAAAATGATTTACATGTTCATGTAAAAACATGTACAGAAGGTCCATTATGAACATAGAAGTTTATGAAGGAATACCCCCAAGATTGTTCTTGGTCTTGGGTTATTCTTACCTTGTCATCATACAAGTGAACATGTAATAATAGTAAATAATACATCTAATGAAACTAAAAATAAATAAAAGTATCAAATATGATTGTGGTGTCCCTAGCCCATCCAAGGAGATCTAAATGAATCCCATGAGTTTCTACAGGATCATATGATATAAACAATACCTATGAGTCTATCCAAACCAACCCATACTACATACCTTGGATTAATCAACATATAGTGAACTCTGAGTATGTACCATGTATCTCACATAGGGGACAAGGGATCACCTATGGCATAGAGTTTCCATTCATCGAATGGGTCCATTCTCAGTTTCTCCCCTAGGGAACCAGTTTCACTCATGAGTACATGTAAACTATCCTGAGAGGGTATACCTAGAAATCAAAGGTATTTCTCTCAATGCATCAAGTAGATCTAGTTGGGACTCATGTTCTCTACCAACTCATAGTTTTTGATCCATATCAATTTAGGGACATCCTAATTAAGATATATCCATAATCACATTCCATATAATAAACATCCCAACACTACATGATCAGTAAAGTAACAAAATTATATAATTTAAACTAACCAAACCTGAAAAAAATTATACGTTAAAGGAACAAGGAATGAAATATGATTAATTCATTGACATGGGGGATAAGAAACATTGTACAACATAATTATAATGACATGTTATCAATGGAATGTAAATACCACAAGTAAAAATCACTCCATGTTATAGAATTAATACACAATTCAATATACAATAATATATGACTACATGTCATCATAATAATGGAAATGATATAACCATACTGCACATGACCAAGATAGGATCTTTTATCATAATAGGTTCCATTTATAAGGTTAAATAGGTCAAGTGAATGTTTAATATTATGGAAAACTGTTCATTCCAAAATAATATTAAGGATTATGGAATTAATTATAGAGTAACACTAGTATGGTAATTAATAGTTAAGTGATTCGTTAAATATGATATTAAAGGTTGAAACACCTAAAGGTGTGTCCAATAGAAACATAAACACCCCACCGATGGTTTTCACCATATGGGAGGGTCTCACTGAACATGGAAAACCATTATAATAAATTAATTAAACAAAAACAAAGATCTACCAAAAGGGATTGATGAGTGGTAGAAAAGTACCTAATTTAAAATTTGTTGAAATGAAAAATAGATCATATGCCTCCTACATTACACCAAAAAATTTAAAGGCTTTCAATATGGTTCTTTTATTTCATATGATTCAATAAAAATCAAAGAATTTGTCATGTAACCAAAAAATATGGGAAATTAATTCACACCAAAATTGTTCAAATATGAGAGAATAGAAGTGGAAAAAGAATAAATATGATTTATATCTTACCTTTAGCTTTCCAATGCACCTAATAGTAAAGGATTTGCAGTCTGAATGAGGGATATTTAAAAACAAAACCTTGCAGGAGGAGGGAGACCTCCATGTGTGAAAGAGGTGGAGAATCCCATTGTAAAGAAGAGGGGAGAAAAGAGATAAATTAAAACAATCCAAATGAGGTGGAAAGGGTAAATTTAACCTCAAAAAAATGTTTTTGGTTTTTCTAAATGGTTGGCCAAACCTTATGGATTTTTCTTCATAGGAACCCCACCTCACATGGTGTTTCCAGCATGATTACCCTTACCATGTGCCAATTGTGTGATGAATAATGTGAGGTTATGGCATAAGTATCACTAACTATGATGGGTAGGATCACAGATTGGGTAATACATGTGCATCCCATGAGACACCAAATGAACCTCTAGTTCATTCAAAACTATTTCCTGCTAGGGGCCACTCAGTTTTAGATAAACAAAGCACCCTATTCAAACCACCCAATCTTGTAATTTTTCAGGCCCTGTGCCCCTAAAACTCAACGAGACGCATGAGGGACAACTTAATATTTTATCCAAGTCCAAAAACAATAATTTTTTGTGTATCAACCCCGTTAATATATTTCCAAATCTCAATTCAAAGAATAGAATGTTTAGTAAACTCCAAATTTCAAATTCCCATGGAATTCAACCTTAGCTCAAAAACACGGGTAGTTACAATATTAATAATATTATTTAATTAATAATTTTATTACCTATAAATGAAAAATATATATATTACTATTACTATATTTTTTAAAATATTATGTTTAATTGTTTTATATAAATAATCATATTGATAAAAAAATTTCAATAATGTCATTATGTATTTCCAAAATACTATGTTTTATATTTATTTTGGTGGACAATTATAAAATTACATTTTTGAAACTTTTATAAATTAAATTTTATAATAATAAATTTATTATTTAAATAATCATTTCTACATTATCTTAGAGTGAATTGTTTTTATTTTTCTGAAAAATTTAATTTTCTAGTGAATCGTGAAATGTTCTAGTATTTCTGGAAAACATACATTTCATTTATAATATTTACCATATTAGTTTTTTGATTTAAAATAGAGTTGAAGGTAATATTATTTAAATTATATATATATTAATCCAATTCATTTCATTTAAATAATTTTCATATATAATTATGATATAAAATTTTTTAATACATTTTATCTTTTTCCTTTGGAAAACATTTTTATTATCACGTCACTGTGCTTAATTTTAAATTAAAATTTTCCAATTTTGTTAATAAAATTTGGAAAAATATATTACATATTTTATAAAATAATAATTTATATTATCTATTAATATGAGATTAATTATTTACTTTACTTAATATTAAAAATAATAAAATTTATTTTCCATGGTTATGATAAAATTGGTTTACAAGGGGATAAAGTAAAATGTTAAGGGTTAAAAATAACACAAAAATGTCCAAAACAATTTTCCTTAACATATTTTCACCCTATATCTTAAATAATATACCATGGAATATGTTTGACCCTTTTTTCATGAGAAAGTGTGTATACATGTTTTTCATTAAAAGAAATTACAAGTGTGCCAATTACCTCACATACAAAAGGCCACCCTTCTCTTCTCTAGTTTTCACTTCCTAAACCCATTGGATCATACAATTCCATACCAAAATACATCCTTAATCCATTACTCATATCCTATAATCCTTATTTTCATCATCAATCCATGTTAAGAATCCTTTCGGTGAAAACCAAAATTAGGTTGTCTGAATAAGATGTAACACCCCTAATCGACTATTTTATTTTATTTTTTCAAAAAAACTACTCCAATTATTATTAAAAAATGACGAAATAATAACGTTAGTTTCGAAAATATACATATATTTTTTTGTGTTAAGGTATTGTTTTATATATATTTATTCTTCCATCAAATGGGATATGAAATAATCAATCGTGTGTATAGCGGACTCCCACCATAGAAATTTATGTTATTATTTTTCCATCACCAACTATTGGAGATAGATATAATGATGGATTAAATTTTTATATAAGATATTTATGATATTATTATTCTTATTTAATTATTATATCACATTTTTCATCATTATTTCTATTCTATAGGAATAAAATTACATCGCTCGGTTGTATGTCATAATACGGCCTCTCAAAGAGAGGTGATTCATTCACACATTACATGAATGGTATTAAAAATGATTTTAATTGAAATATATATAATATATATGAAATTATAATTTTTATAAAATGGTTATATTTTATTTTTTATTCAATCATCTGATTTTGTAAGAACCCGGGTTTTTTGAATGGGTCAAAATCCCGACCCTATTTGAATTTTTGACTTTTCCTTGAGAAAACTAGAGAAAATGGGATGTTCCTTGAAATTTCCAGACTACACATTGTGTACTTTAAATACATTCCATGTGTATGTTAAGAGAGTGATCAGCCATTTGCTCTTAGAGTACATTCTGTGTGATGACCGGTAGAAATTTCTTACTATAGGGTATGCAGTTTTAGAAACGCTGTGTAGTCTGGCCGTTTATAAGGGATATACATGGCGTGTAGGCCTGGTGGCTGGGTAGAACTATTTATCCAAGTACACGTCATGTTCCTACTGGAACAACCTTGTAGTCTGGCTGTGTAAGAGAGAAATACATGGCATGTGGGTAAGTTGGTGAAGAATAGTAGGAAGATCAAGTACACACCATGTACCCCTAAGTACACATCGTGAACTCAAGTAGGAAGGTTATGGAAAGTAAGTCGGTATAATTCCAGCCGCCTTATGAACAATTAAATGATATAAACGGGGTGCAGTCCTATATTACATGCTTTGTAGTTTCTTTTTTGGAATTAAAATGGGCAATAGCCTCGTTTTGTGGTGGAACTTCATTTTTTTCCTCCAGGTTTCATAAACCAAGTCGGTTGAAGCTTCTCTTCTCTCCTAGGTCTTCGTCCAATGTCATATTTGATCATGGTTTGATGCGTTGGAACCCCCTCAGTAAGGCCTTGATTTCTCTTGAGCGGTTTTTTTTTCTGTTCTAGAAGGAGTTATAGGGGTTTGAGTGGGTATGATTATTTTGTAGATCTACCGTGTTTTAGACCTAATTGGAGGCTGTTATCAGTGGAGTAGCATCGTACGAGTCTCAGGTAGGGGGTACAAACCTATTATTGTGTTATTTTAGTCATTTGGGTGACACAACCTTCACCGCAATTTCGGGTATTTTGAGCGGGACCCGTTTTATGTGTTGTTTCATATTTAATTGGTTTTTTGACCTATGGGAGGATTTTGGGTATGCCCTGCTACCAATTTTGCATGAGCGGGGCTGAGTGAGGGGCCATTTCTCATTGGGCCATTTTGTCCAGGGTATTCCAAACTGGTTTTAGTTGAAATAATAATTTTTTAAACTATTGAGATTAATTTATTATGCCTAATATATATTGTTAGAGGCATTAAAGTCCTCAGTGTTACTGGTTGATAAGCATTGGGATATGACAATTCAACTATTTAGAATTTTTTTCCTTTTTATGTTTTTTGTTTAAATATATATAAATAAATATATATATATATATATATAGCAATTTCTGAATTGCATTTGCAGTACCCCTTTGGGTGGTGTTGGGCCTGGCCCGGGTTACTTTGGGTGGTTTTGACCACAGGATTGGGAATCATGGACGTTGGCTTAAGGCGGTACGACTATCAGGTTGGGCATTTCCTGAGTTACTATGATAGAAAGTCCATCAAACATGAGTGGCATGGTCGCAGGGACACGAGGTGTCAGAGGTGTTGGGGCTTGGGAACTATTTTGGTGAATACCACTCACCCGGAAACGTTGAAAAGTGTGTATATATAGAGACTCCGTGATAAGGTTGTTTTGACCACTCGTGTGGGCAGAGACCCCCGCAGTTGCAGTTTAGGTACTATTGGTTTGGGGGTGATTGTCATAGGAAGCCATGTGGGATGTGAGTAGCCCTTACCGGATAGTATTGAGGCTATCGGGTTGGGGGTAGAAGCTCTACGTTATTTGAGGATAGATATTGATGTCCCTCCTGAGACTTTTTTTGATGGCAGACATCATTGTCCCTCTGGGTACTTTATTTGAGGGAAGACATCGATTTCCCTCCGGTACGTCTTTGAGGATAGACAACACTGCTCCTCCATGTTACTACTGTTCGGCGTTCCATTAGGATGTCGTCACATGAGACCTGTGGTGTTAGGGGGAACATGGTGTCGGGATTCATGATAGAGATTTCGGCGTTTGCCGAAGCAAGTGACAATCTATGGTGGCTACTGAGCACCAGTGGATTAAGTGGTTATTTGTGCATTTTATTTTTTACTGTTTTTCTTATTGATGTATGCCTGATTAAACACTTATATTAGATATGGACCATTGGGTGGTATCCTAAAAAGATTTTTCTCACACCCGGCACCGGCCCTTCGGGAAACGTGAAGACATTATGGATTTTCATGTAGGAAAGAAGTCAGCTTCATGAGCTGGGATATAATAGATGTTTCATGGAGAAGGTATGGACCTTGAGGTTATAACTAGCTGGTGTTACCATGTTTTTCTTTATTCTTGTATTTGCATGTTTACCTGATTTATAGCTGTAGTTGGTTAGCCAGTGGCACCCTTTTTATATTCAGATATGCATGACCTGCTTTGGATTCATGTTTTATTTTTCATTATTAATTACAAGTGATCTCCATGCTGTTGTGATGATTTCCGCTTTTGTTTTTTATATTTATTACTTCTGATGTTTATTGATATTGAATCTTCTTCTGCTTTGCGGGTCTGTTTCGAGTCTACTGAGTCATTTATTCCGCTACAACTTTGTTGTTATACTTCGACAAGTACCATTATTATTATCCTCTGAGAGGGTATAGCCTCCCCACTATATCTTTTAGACCCTCGCCCTTAGTCAGTAGCCTTTGGCATCTGGGGAGGTGTGCCTAAGGTAGTAACACCCGACCCGTTTAGCACTTTTCGGGTGGATGTTCACGTATGGGTAGTTACGGAGTGGTATCAGAGGAGTTATTGATAGAGATTTAGTTGCTGAATTTTACTGGATACTAATGAGATTGAGACTTCTCTTTTTATTTCAGATGGTTTTACTACTTGTGATATGGTATACTTGAGATAGGTTGTTATTGGTACTGGGTTTCTATCTTGTTCTTGGGTGCCTGCAGCCCCAGGTACGAGGGATGTACCAAGTTACCTTGGGTGGGAATTTTTTTTCTTCTCAAATTACAGTTTATATGATTTCCATATTGGTGGCTCACTTGATGTGTGATGTTATGGATTGTGATACGTGACCCTTGACCCGATGCGGTAAGGGAGAATTGGACCTCGGACCGGGTGGTAAGGCTTGTTTGATTGGCTTTTGATAGGAAAATTTTAGGGTATTTCAATTTGATAACTACACGTATTCTTTTTGAAGTGATACTACCATGTGAATAAAATCAATTTCCATGATTTGTATGATTTGAAATGTGAATAGGTGATATTCTTGAAAGAATTTCTTGTTGTTTCAATGTGTATGTCATTCTTTATATTTTTTTAGAATTTCATGTGATAGGGTATTTGGGTCTGGATCTTGTGCGAGTAGAAAGGTATTATCAGTTGAGGTGATTTTGATCATGAGGATTTGGTGACTCTTTCATAGTTTTGAGGTATCATTGGTTTTCGGGGTGGGCATGGCCCGAAGTACTTTTCATACATGGCACTATTAATGGCAGGTAATGAGTCCATGAGGTCGGGATGCCGTGGGCATGGGTTGTAGTGGGGGAAGAGTAAGGGTAGTTGTTTTATGCTACCTCATTACTACTTTCTTTATCTGTGTTGAATATATATTGATATATATATATATATGGGTTGTCTGACCATTTATAGTATTCAGTAGGTTTCTTTCTGACAACTCAGATGGAGCGGCAGGTGGGAGATGATATCGTGCCGTAGGTGGAAGATCAGGTTCAGGATCCGGTGCAGGAAGAGTAGGAACCACATGTACTAGCTGAGGGACATGACCAGGTTCAGGAACCAGTACAGGCATGACAGTAGTCGGGTTTGGCAGGGTTTGGGTCGTTGCTCGACGACCAGCTCCGAGCTATCCTAGTACGTGTCCTGCAGTGGATCGAAAAAGGTGTGTATGGTACAGAGCCATATATGTCTTATCTAATGAGGGAGTTCCAGTCATAGAACCTTCCGCTTTTTCAGGGTGAGGGTGGTCCATAGGCGGTTGATAACTGGATAGAGAGCATTCAGATGATCATCGAGCAGCTCGAGACGCCTCCAGGGTGGAGGGTCAAGGTGGCGACATACATGCTGTGAGAAATGAAAAAGCATTGGGGGGATGTGCAGGTTTAGGCTTGCAATCACGAGGGACTGGCATGGAAGGAATTCGAGGACAGGTTCTTTGAACACTTTTACCTAGATACACTGAGAGCCGAGAGAGCTCCGGAGTTCTTGAATCTTCAGTAGGGAGACATGTCTGTCATGGACTATACAACTACTTTCACTTAGCTATCTCACTTTTCACTTGGTATGGTAAGTGATGACACATCAAGTGTGAGGCACTTCAAGGATGGCTTACGACATGCCATTTAGTTCTAGGTGAATATCATCCGTCTGGGATATTTTTTAGAGGTGGAGAACCAGGTGCTCATAGCACAGAGAAACTAGAGGGATTGACCCCAGGTTGGTCGGGCGATAGCTTCAGGTGATGGTTTGGACATTAGGAAGTGAGAATGGGATGAGTTCCACCAGGGAAGTTAGGACAAGGAATCATCTAGACCACCTCTTAGAAGTTCTTCATTGGTTTTCCTTCAGTGTGGATAGCTAGGGTATGTTCGGACTCAGTGCGATTGGCCTCCAAAGGAGTACCAGACATGTGGACATGTCGGGAACTTTGAGAGATTTTGTAGGTAGCCTTCTTTGACATCTGACAGACAAGAATCCTAACAGATGGCGGCATCTAGAGTTGGTTCAATTTTAGTACCAGGTGAGGGTAGTTGAGGTTCAGATGCATGTGGAGGATGTGACAGAGACAGTGGGATCCAGCTAAGGGTTCAGTAGCCGGTGGCTGGTACAACACTGCATGGAGGTTAGGCATCATCTAGCCATACATCAGTCTAGGTGCACACTGTAGAGCTTCTAGAGTCTGAGCAAGCTGGTGAGGCAACAATGGTTAGAGGTACAACATGGGTTTGGCCGTGATTTTCCATGTTTCTATTTTTTTGCATGAAATGTAGAGGCATGTTTGCTTTGAGTGCATGGAGTGCACAAGATCTATGTGGGCTGACTAGATGCTAGTTAGTGGGATTGACACAATAACAGGTTTGTGATATACAGATATATATATATGTATGAGATGTGTCGCATCAGGGGCCTTGGGGATGCGGGTTACATGAGATGACTTGGGCATCGAGGCATCGAGGATGAGGGTTACTTGAGGTTCTAGGCACCAGGACCCCGTGGAGGCGGACACCGATGTAGAGCGGGATACATTGGGTGTTGGGAACAACACATGAGCACCAATGAGGAGCATGCGTGATAATGAATCACGGAAAGACTATGTATCTGAAAAATACGTTAGTAAACCATTGTTAACATTGAGTTTTGTTGGTTTGAGACTGGGTTAGGAGATTCCTAAGGTGGGGATCCCCCTTGAATAATTTAATAGGGACCTCTGCGACCGAGAAAGTATGGGTTACTTTGATCAGGGTGGTATGTTTGGTGCCACCTCCAGGTTTTGTTTGATAGCTTGAGGATGTGCTATGTTAAGGTGGGGAGATTTTAAGAAACCGGGTTTTTAGAACTGGTAAAAATCCCAACCCTGTTTGAAATTTTGACTTTTCCCAGAGAAAACTGGAGAAAATAGGTAGTTCCAAGAAATCTATAGACTACACGCTGTGTACTTTAAGTACATGCGGTGTATATGTTAAGCGAGTGACTGGCCGTGTGCTCACCGAGTACATGCCGTGTGATGACAATAAGATATTTCTTACAACACGGTGTGTAGTTTTAGACATTCCATGTAGTCTAGTCGTGTATGAGGGATATATATGGCTTGTAGGCCTCGTGGCTGAGTAAAATTGTTTAACCAAGTACACGTCCTGTTCCTCTTGATCACGCTATATAGTCTGGCTGTGTAAGAGAGAAATACATGGCGCGTGGGTAAGTCGACAATGAAGAGAATGAAAATAAAGTACAGGACATGTACCCCTAAGTACACGCCATATACTCATCTCGGTAGGTTCTGGAAAGTAAGTCGGTGGAATTCCAACCACCTTATGAATAGATAAATGATATACACGGTGTGTAGTCCTAAAGTACACACCATGTAGTTTTTTTGCATTAATATGGATAGTTGCCTCGTTTTGAGGAGGAACTTCATTTTGTTCCATCGGGTTTCGCAAACCAAGATGGCTGAAGGTTCTCTTCTCTCCCAGTTCTTCGTCCAAAGCCGGATGCTATCATGGTTTGATGCATTGGAACCCCCTTGGTATGTCCTCGATTCCACTTGAGTCATTTTGTTTTATTTCTTTTCTAGAATTATTTATAGGGGTTTGATTGGTTTTGATTATTTTGTAGATATACCACATTTTAGACCTAATTGGAGGTTTTTATCGGAGGAGTAGCATCATATGAGTCTCAGGTAGGTGGTTCATACCTCTTTTTGTGTTTTCATAGCCATTTGGGTGATGCGGCCTTCGCCGCGTTTTTGGGTATTTTGAGCGGGACTTGTTTTATTTTCTATTTTATATTGAATTTATTGTTTGACCTATGTGATGACTTTAGGTATGCCATGTTACCATTTTTTATTGAGTGGGGCCGGGTGAGGGACATTTTCTCAACAGGGCATATTGGTCGTGGGATGACAAAATGGTTTAAGTTGAAATATTAATGTTTTAAAATATTGAGTTTAATTTATTAAGCCTAATATAAATTGTTAGAGGCATTCAATTCCTCAGTTCTTCTGATTGATAACCGTTAGGTTAGGGCAATTCAACTATTTAGAATGTTTTTCTTGTTTATGTTTTCTATTTAAATATGTTTTATATGCAATTTTTGAATTGAATATCTTGTACCCATTTGTGTGGTGTATGTCTTGGCTTGGGTTACTTTGGGTGATTTTTCCCACGGGATTCGGTGTCAGGGACCTCAACTTGAGGCATTACGACTATCAGGTTGGGATTGGCCTAGGTTACTAGGATGGCAAGGCCATCAGACTTGAGCGGCATGGTCACAGGGACAAGAGGTGTCAGAGCTATTGTGGCTTGGGAACTATTTTGTTGATTACCTCTCACCCAGAAACATTGAGTAGTGTGCACACAAAGAGATTCTGTGATGAGTTGGTTTTACCACTCGTGTGGGTATAGGCCCCCGTAGTTGTGGTTTAGGTACTATTGGTTTGGGGGTGCTTGCCCTAGGAAGCCACATGGGATGTGATGAGCCTTCAAGGGATAGCATTGAGGCTATCGGGTTGGGGGAAGATGATCTCCGTTATTTGAGGATAGATATCGTTGTCCCTTTGGAGATGTTATTTGAGGGTAGACATGGCTTTCCCTCCAGGTACTTTATTTGATGGAAGACATCATTGTCCCTCTGATACGTCTTTGAGGATACAAATCACTAATTCTCTTTGTTACTAGTGTCGGGCGTGCATTAGGGATGTCGGTATGTGAGACAGATGGTGTAAGGGGGAACATGGTGTCGGGTTACATAACAGAGATTTCGGCGTTGGCTGAAGTAGGTGACACTCCATGGTGGATACTGAGCACTAGTGGAGTTAGTGTTTATTTTTCCATTTTACTTTTTACTGCTTTCCTTATAAATGTATGCCTTCTCAAACACTTTTTTTAGGTACGCACTGTTGGGTGGTATCCAACTGATATTTTTCTGACACCCTGCATGGGCCCTTCAGTACAGGTGCATTTGTTATGGATTTTCGTGCAGGAAAGAGTCCAACATCAGGATACGGGCTGTATTAGCTGTTGCATGGAGATGGTATGGACCTTGAGGTTCTTCCTAGCTGGTTTTACCATGTTTTTCTTTATTCTTGTATTAGCATGTTTACCTATTTTATAGCTGAAGTTGGTTATCCATTGGTGCCCCTTTTATATTCAGATATGCATTACCTGCTTTGGATAAATGTTTTGTTGTTTAGTAGTAGATACAAGTGATCAGCATGTTGTTGTGATTATTTCCACTGTTTTTGTTTATATTTATTGCTTCCACTATTTATTGATATTGAATGTGCTTCTGTCTTTCGGGTCTGGTTCGTGTCTTCTGAGTCATTTATTCTGCTACATATTTTTGTTATACTTGGACCAGTACCATTATTATGATCCTCTGGGAGGGTGTAGCCTCCCCAATATACCTATAAGACCCTCACTGCTAGTCGGCAGCCTTTGAGATATGGGGAGTTACACCTAAGGTAGTAACACTCGACCTGTTTAGCACTGTTCGGGTGGTTGTTCGGGTCCGGGTCATTACAAATTTATAGAGAAAATGGAATCAACGTTCATGAATATGTATAATGTACAATCTTTATGAATGGTGTATTTCATTTTCTATATCAAAAAATTATATATTATAGTAATAAAAAATGTACTGAATAAATATTATATTTATATATTGTTCATAATTATTGATATTATTATACCATAATCAATTTATGTGGACCCAAAATAAAAAATCAAAACAAACACGGAAAATAAATTAGTTATTATCAAAAACATGACATTGACATATAATTATTTATAGAAGTTATGAATGTTATTAGTGTGAAGTGGATGGAATAGAATGTTCCCCACGAGCACAATGAAACTTGATTCTCAAATGTTTTCCTGATGTGGTTTCCTTTCCGTCTAGGTTTCCGGGGTTGATGCCCTTCGATCCTGGTCCCTCATAGCCCTGTTTTTATTATTATTCTTATACCTATGGCTAAAAATATTTCAAAGATCACATATGTAGTGTGTCCCCAGGTTTGGGGTTTTCTGGATTCAAAAATATTCATCTGATCATCTCATCAGTTTGTAGGGATGATTTCAGCATGTCAGTAGAGATCTTATCAGAGTCTTATGATGAGGTGATGGACTGTCTCAAATGGACCATTTTCACCTTTCATGGATCACCAAACCACCAATATAAATTTTCAATAATGTTGTTTATTCTTGGGGTCTTTCAGATCCAGTCCAATCCTCATAAGATCAATGGTCTTCTTTCTGCCTTTTTTTTACTTCGGAGTTGGATTTTATTCATGCATGGTGTAATTCTCCCCAAATCATGGGTGGGTAGTAGTTTAAACTAGCTCTCTGGTCAATTGATAAGCACAGAGGGAGGGAAATTTATTGTGGGGCATATGGATCTTTTTTCCTGGTTTTCTACTACCATTACATAATGGTTCTATTCTAAATGTTATTTGATACTCTCTTAGAGGTTTTCTTTGTTCAGATGATATTAATCGACATGGTGCAGATGTTTCTCTTGCTCGAATCTGTGTTGAACTAGATATATCAATTCCCATATCGAATAGGATATCATTGAATGTGAAGGGGTCATTTCCTGGAATCAAGAGATTATTTATCCGGTATTACCTAGGTAATTCTCCCATTGTTATCTTAAAGGTAATTCAGTGCAGGTATGTAGGAAATATAGAGGGGGTGGGACTCGGCCTTCAAATCCTTCCCCATTCAAAAGGGGTGTCCGGTCTAATGTTTCCCTGATTTACAAGATAGGAATTCTTGTTTTAGATAGAAGTGTCTCAGTTAAGGTACCCATATCTAATGACGATTATGCTTTTATTAATCTAGATTTTTATTTTAGTAATGTGTGTTTAGCTATTGAACAGTCATCGAGATACATGTTTTAGGATATTAGTGATTCATTACTGCTACTGAGTAATTCTTTTCATTTTGATGGGGGATCTTCATTTGATGTTATTGTTAGAGATGTGTTCATTTGTATTTCTCTAAATTTACAACGCATCAGGATTTCCTGGGAGGTTTATTTAGATATTTGGTCCCCTAGGCTAGTTCTATAAGGACTCTTTCTTTGCTAACTGAGCCCTTATCTTCTTCAACCTTGGCCCTAGTTGAGATAAGTGAAAACTTTACCTCCACAGGTGTTTCCATTGACTTACATAGTGGATTAATGTTAGGAGATGACATATTAAATACATACATCTTGTAACGCCCCGACCCCAGTTACCCAGAGTCGGTGCATTAAACATAACATTGGCATGATCACAAGAAAGATAAAATATCGAAAGACCAATTGGTTTAGTATCCTTGGAAACACTAGATAAATTCATAAAGTTTTACATTACATAATAAAGGGAAAAACTACAACAACAACATATTTTTTTCATAGACCACACTCATAACCCCACATACTATCCCTACAGGTCATTCATAAATTACTTCTTCACATCCTGGGAAAAATAAAACATAGAAAAGGGGTGAGCTCAAATGCCCAGTAAGGATAACAACATACCGAAAACTTTCATAAATAAGAATAAACATTTAAGGCAATGTATAACTAAAACAAAAGCCTTTTAAACTTGAACTTCAACATAGTATGGAAAAAGTAAAATGAAATAATGTCATTTACTTATACACATGGATATTCTACTAATCGAATAATCACATGTAATATTAATAACCACTTTCATAATGATGGAATGCATAATGCTAGACTATCATAACCACATAGCCAAGGCCTCGTGCCAAGACTAGAAATAAGATTTTTCCATGGACTTGTGACAAGACACTAGTTTGTCTCATGAGACCTACCGATGCATCGAAGAGCTATAGCAGGCTCCACCCGTCACATATTAAGTCCAATGCATTCCCATATGAAAAGGTTTAAACATAACATAAATATTCATATTAAAACTATATTATGAAATGTAAATACTTCAACCATAAACCATGAAAATAACATATCCATAGTCAAACATATCACAAAACCTTCAATATAATATGGAAGTTTTCTTTCATAATAAATCATCTCCAAATAAGCTTAAAATCAATCAAAGGATGTTGACATAGATGAAATCAAAATTCTATTTAGAGAAATATCACTTCTTATTTTGAAACCATTTAAGAGTCATATAAAATGAAAAATTTGCTGTGAAATATTATTATAAGCTTTTAAGGGATGATTTGATGATTTTATAATGGTGGAAAATAGCCGCACCCGCCGTATAAGTTAAAAAAACACTCTTACCTTAATTCTGTCGAAAAGGTTAAAAGCACCTTGTTTGGAAAATGACAGAAAGATTCCTTTATAAAAATCTTATAAAAAGTTAAACAAGGGTATAAATGACTTTAACCCATATTAATTTTAAATAGAAAAAATGTTTTGAAATACATTTATAAGAAATATGGATGTGGATGATAAAGAAATCCCAGTAGATTATTACGTATAAACAACCTCAGATGATGAAGAGATTGTGAAATAACCCTTACCTTGTACTTTTCCTTGGTTGGGGTAGGTTAACCTCCTGTATAATAGTGAAATAATTGTTATTAAATTATACATGAATCATATGCATTCATATGATATCATATATGATCTTTTAACATTGCTTTGTTAATAATATCTTAGTATTATCATTGTTTCAGGTGTTAACTTACTCGTTTTCTTTTATATGTTTTGTTACGTAAGCCATGTTTGTAATGGATAGGTTGTATATTATTCATATCCAGAATGATATCAAGTCCTTAAACATCATTTTTAAATCAGAAAATGATAATTATACTTGAATGGATACGATGGAGAATGAATCTCATCACGTTCGTGGAGACGGTAGTCCGTACGTACGCACGAGCAACAATATCATTTTTTTGATATTAAAATAATATATAATATGATAGTATATCATATATATAGAATAATTATCATGTTATATTTATTATTTACATGAGTTACACATCATTATTATACCCATCCAAATAATAATATATTGAATAACAGTTACACCACGACGTGGAGACGGTAAGCCGTACGTACGCACGTATGGTGAAATGTTATTCAAAGGGTGGATAGAATACTGAATATGGTTGTACCATATTTATAATAAAATCACAGTATATATAAGATACTGGAGTTATTATTTTAGAATGGTAATAACAAAGAAAGAAGAATTGGAAGAAGAAAGGAACTTGGAAAAGGGTGGTGAAATCATTACCTCTTCTTCGGGTTCTTCCTTTTGATTTGATCAAAAGGGCTCCTTAGGTTGGATTTATGATCAAACTAAGGCATCTAGGTTGTAGTGATGGAGTTTGGGAGAGTATTGGGGTAGAGTTTTTCCGAACAAAAAGGCTTTTAAGGTGTGAAGAAATGAGAAGGAGGAGTTCCCTTTTATAAGAGGGGTTAGGGGCACCTTTGGAAAAGCTAGAAATATTAATTTATAATAAATTCATATTCGGTTTATAATGGCTCCAAAGTTGATTATTTAAATTTTAAGGTGTGAATGGGTCGAAAAAAACTCAACCAATAGAATTTAAATAGGTTTGGGTACTTATATTAACCTTATCTTGAAGTATTAACACTAAGGTAATTAGTTTCACTTTTACAATCTCTCTTTGTATTTTTATATTATATGGTTAATAAACTTACTATATAAATCCAAGAGACCCCAAGTGTCCCATTAATGATACACCTATAATGATATATGTATCTTGGCCGAACCTTATATTTTTAGGAATTTAATATCAATTAATAATATAATATGTGTTTTAAAAACTCTTTTATGTCAATTTTGATACTATTCAATAGTTGATTTTTGTGCAACTCCTAACAGAATGATTACTTCAAAAATATTTAATTAAATCATTCCTAACATGTCATTTTAACTTATAAAATTAGTGTAATTCATAAAAAGTCTCAAATTATATTTTTTTGTGTATTTATAATATCAATTATTTAAATTTTTCACTATTATGGTAATTACTGCATCATCATTGTGTCATACATAAATTAATTAAATTTAAAGCCTAAAAATTATAAATAAAATACCATTATGTAGTAAATATTTATATATTTCTAATGAATTTTTATATTCGAAACTCCAACATATATAACCCTTTGTAAAAATTGTTTTTCTAAATGATATATTCTTATGTCATTTTTTACCTATTTTAACTTAATTAAAATTAAGTGTCCCTATCACCTACAAGTGGCTCCATGGGGTCCCTAAATCGACCCAATGATGAATATGGTCGAACATGTATCAACCAAAAAGTCTAGGACACGTTTTAGGGTAATTTAGTATTATTATAATATTATTTTTTAACCCTTATTTACCTGATTTACCCTTAACCATGGTAAATAAAATATTTACCGCAATAATTATTCAAAATGTCTAAAAATTAATGTTACCTATTTAAAAAATTTTAACATCCTGATTCCACATATGGAATCCATTTTTTCAAATTCAAAACACAGAAGTGGCAGAAATTAATTTAAAATAAATTCCCGTTGTTAAAACAAAAAGCGTGTTTTTAAGAGATAATAACTATCAAAAGATTGACACTTGTTTATGTCCGGTTTAATTGTAAAATTATGTCCAATGATCAAAATTGTATTAAATGGTAAAAATATATTCTAAATATACTTTAAAACCTCTCAAATTTAAAATTTATCATTATTATTTATTTTGATTCAAAATTTTGTTTTTAATTAAAATTTAGTAATTTTCACTATTCATCAAAATATTAAAGTTATCCGAAAAGTACCAAAATTTTACCTTAGGCTAAATTCGATATTCCGAATCCAAAAATGAAATCCATTTTAAAAAATAAAATATATATAATTTCAAAAGGTAGGTATTACTATTCATAACGGCTAGTTTGATTGGTTATGGTGTGTTAGAACTCGGTGTTGCGTACAACACACGCTATCACATTATTCAAAGAGAAGTGTACCGTGAAAGCTTGGGGTGTTTCATTCTCCCCTCCTTAAAATAATTTCGTCCTCGAAATTACTAGAATACTTATCACATGAAAAGAATCTACTGGTTCTTCATCATAAGTTCCTCGGGTTCCCACGTTGCCTCTTCCATCTTATGGTTTCTCCATAAAACTTTTACCAGACGCGTCGTCCGGTTTCTCAGTACTTGTTCTCTCATATCAAGAATCCTGAAGAGCTCTTCACAATAAGACAGAACGGGTTCTAGTTATAACTCCTCATAGGTGAGTACATGCATTGGGTCAGGCCTTTATTTTCTCAATAGAGATACGTGGAACACATCGTGAACTCTGGAGAGACTTGGCGGCATTGCCAATCGGTAAGCTACAGCCCCAATTCGTTCTAGAATTTCAAAAGGTCCGATGTACCTGGGACTCAATTTACCACTCTTACCAAAACGTATGACTCCCTTCCATGGAGATACCTTCAGGAAAACATGATCACCAACTTGAAATTCCAAATCCTTCCTTCGATTATCGACATATCTCTTCTGCCTACTTTGAGCTGTTTTGATGTGATTTTGGATTACCTTCACCTTTTCCATCGTTTCCTCCACTAGTAATGGACCTACAAGTTTTCATTCACCAATTTCATCCCAACAGGTTGGTGTGCGACATCTCTTTCCATATAACGCTTCATATGGGGCCATCCGAATACTCGAATGGAAGCCATTGTTAAAGGAAAATTCTACCAGATGTAAATACTGATCCCACATAACTTGAAAGTCAAGTGAGTAGGATCTCAACATGTCTTCTGAGGTTTGAATAGTCCGTTCTAATTTTCTGTCTGTCTGAGGGTGGTAGGCAGTTCTCAAATGAGGTTCAGTATCCAGGGATTTCTGAAGACTCTTCCAGATTCTTGAAGTAAAACGGGGATCACGATCAGAAACAATCGATAGGGGTACTCCATGAAGTCTCACAACTTCATTAATATATAGTCTTGCTAGACATTCCAGGGGTAGATCTTCTCTTATAGCAAGAAAATGTGCTGACTTGGTAAGATGATCAACAATAACCCATATTGCATTGTTCCTTCTAGGAGTCTTTGGTAGCCCCATGACAAAGTCCATCGTAATATTGTCCCATTTCAACTCCGGTATGGGAAGAGGTTTCATGACTCCTCTAGGTTGTTGCCTTCCAGCTTTCACTTGTTGGAAAACCATACATCTTGACACAAAATAATCAATCTCCCTCTTCATGTTGTCCCACCAAAAATTTTCCTTCAAATCTCTATACATTTTGGTGATCCCAGGGTGTATAGAAAAATTGGAACTATGAGCAGCATCCATCAATTCCCTTTCTAGATCAGGTATATCAGGAACTCAAAGTCTCTTCCCGAATTTAAAAATTCCATTTTCATACACAAAGTCTCTCAATCTCGCATCATTCATAACTTTAATCTTCTTTTGAAATTCTTCTTCATCGGTCTGAGAACTCTTAATCCTTTCTAGTAAAGATGGTTTGGAAACCACTTGAAAAAGCATTGATGTTTCACCTTCCCTGGTTATTCCCATGACCATATTCACTAGATCCATCAAAATTGGATCCCTTTCAATTCTCATCACGTTCAAAACTCTATGGTCTTTTCTGCTCAAAGCATCTGCCGCATTGTTTTCTTTCCCTGGGTGGTTGTGTATCGTACAATGATAATCCTTGAGTAATTCAAGCCATCTCCTTTTCCTCATGTTGAGTTGTTTTTGTGAGAAAATATACTTCAAACTCTTGTGATCAGTATAAATATCACATTTTTCACCACAGAGGTAGTGCCTCCATACTTCAAAGAAAAGATCACAGCTTCTAACTTGAGATCATGAGTAGGATAGTTTTTTTCATGAATTTTCAACTTCCGTGATGCATAGCAAATAACCCTATCATTCTACATAAGGACCCAACCAATTCCTTTCTTCTATGCATCACTATAAAGAACGAACCCATCATTCCCCGATGGTAGAGTCAATATAGGAACATTGACTAATATTCTCATCAGTTATTCGAAACATTCTTCACACTCTTTTTTCCAAACAAATTTAACCCCTTTAGGTGTGAGAATCGTTAATGTGTTATCCAATCGGGCAAAATTCTGGATGAATCGTCGATAATAACCTGCCAAACCAATAAAACTACGTACCTCAATTATACTCGTAGGTGATGGACATTCTTGGATTGCCCTGGTCGTAGAAGGATCAATAGATATTCCATATTTAGAGACAATATGTCCATGAAAAGAAATCTCATGAAGCCATAATTCACACTTGCTAAACTTCCCATATAATTCATGTCTTCTCAGAGTCTTTAGGATAATGCCCAAGTGATTTTCATGATCTTCATAGATTTTGGAGTATACAAAGATATCATCAATAAATACCTCCACAAATTCATCGAGATACTCCTTGAAAACTCTATTCATCAGATCCATGAATACAGAGGGTGAATTAGTCAATCCAAAAGGCATTACAGTAAACTCGTAATGGTCATACGTGGTTCGAAATGCTGTCTTCGGAATGTCTTCCTTCTTCACACACAACTGATGGTATCCAGATCGAAGGTCATTCTTTGAAAAGTATTGAGCTCCATGCAGTTGGTCAAATAAATCATCAATTCGAGGTAGGGGATACTCGTTCTTTATTGTTATAGCATTGATCTCCCTGTAGTCGGTACATAACCTCATAGATCCATCTTTCTTTTTAACAAAAATAACAAGGGATCCCCATAGAGAAACACTTGGGAGAATAAATCCCTTATTACTCACTTCCTCTAGTTGTTTCTTTAGTTCAACTAATTCTATAGTGGCCATTCTATAAGGGGTCTTTGATATAGGCCTTGATCCAGTAATTAAATCAATGGAAAACTCAACTTCTCGTTCTGGAGGATGTCCAGGTAAATCTTCCGGAAATACATCTACAAATTCTTTCACAACAGGTACATCCTCTATTTGAACATTCCTTTCCTCACCTACAGTTATTTCATTGTCTTCCTCCCCAATAATTGAATTTAGTTGAGCTACTGGGGGTGGATCTAAATAAGAATTAGGTGGTGACGATTCTGCTCTAAAGATAAGGTGTTCCTTATCATTATCATCAAGAATCGTAACCTCTTTCTTCTTACAATAAATCTTCGAATCATATTCGGAAATCTAGTCCATACCGAGGATTATATAAAACTCAATCATAGGTATGACGATGAGATCAGCAGATAAAGAACATTTATGTGCTCTAATGGGGACTGATTCACAAAACATTGTTGCAATGATACTTCCCTTAGGAGTTTTAACTGACAACTCCCTTGTTAAATCAAATTTGAAATATCCAAATTTCATAGAAAACTGGGACGATATGAAACAATGCGATGATCTAGAATCAAATAATGCATTTTCTAAACTTGAGGAAACCATTAAATTACCTGCCACCACCTCTTTCGGAGCTTCTACCTCAGTAATAGTGATAGAATAAGCTTGGCCTTGATCCCTTTGCCTTTTCTGAGTTAAGTTCTCCTGACGCTTAGGACATTCGTTTGCATAATTCCCCATCTCCCTTCAATTGTAGCACTGAACATTGGTAGCTTCCTTCTTCCCCTTGAAATCACGAGCTTGGTGGCCTTTTTCACCACATTTGTAACAGACTCATGTTCCCTTCAAGCAAGTACCAGGGTGTTTCTTACCACATTTACCACAAGATGGATATTCAACCTTTCCCTTATTCCCCTTATTTCTGTTCCCAGATTGATCAGCAGGTCTCTTCTTCTCTTTCTTTTCTTTAAAGTCATAAGACTTAGAGAATTCCTTCTCGGTCTTGATAGCACATGAGAAAATGTCTTTGTATGATGAGAAGGATTGTGATACTAATGATCGATGGAGAAATGGTTTTAACCCATCAAAGAAATGATCAATATTACTTCTTGGGTTACGTATATAATCTCTAATATACCTTGATAACCTTGTAAAGTTAGCCTCAGACTTTGTGACATTCGCATCCTACTTTTGTCTCAGACTCAGAAATTGCCTTTCCATATCTGCTCGATGGTCACAAAGAAAGTATTTTTCTAAAAATAGATCTTTTAACTCCTTACATTCCATATTTGATACTTCATCATCTTCCTTTGTGTTTGGAATAAATGACCACCATTGATCAGCATCTCTAGTGAGGCGTTAAACTGCCATGATAACTTTTTCCCTTTCACTAATCCCCAAAGCCTGAAATATTTTCTCTAGGGAATTTATCCATTGATCAGCTACTAAGGTATTTTTATTCACATTTAACGTTGGTGGTTTTTGCCTCATGAATCGATCTAACATTGATCCTCCACGCTACAGATCAGGGTGCTCCCTATGGGTAATGTTATTATTCATAACTTGAGTGAGTTGTCCCAGTATGGTGATTAGCTGATCGGCACTAGTTGCATCACCAACTCCACTATAATTATCTTGAGTAGGAGGGAAATACCTAAATGGAGTGCGTGCATTGATACAGTTTCCATTTCTTCCACTAGGCTCCATTTCTAAACAATAGAATAAACTAGATCAGTTTCTGAATCAAAATACATAATCCCATACTTATAAAACACTTAACATAAATTGAACTATTTATGGATATAATCCATAATCATAAAAATGTTTTCTTTGAGGAAGTATGTACTCATAAACCCTTCATAATTATTTGTAATGAAAATGAGAGTTATCATAATCATATCCCCTAGGAGTGTCGTAACCAAGAGTGTAGAAAGGCCCGTTGTCGTGCACCAGTTCCCATTCGAGTCTAGCTCAAAGCGGTGTTTCGGGTTTTACCCCTAGGTATATCTGTGCCAGAGCCGCCTCTACCTGCTCGTATCCAGATAGGGACGTATTTCTCGGAAAACTCACAAAATCTCTACAATACCAAAATTCTAGGCAGTTCTTCTATACTAATCCTCAAAGTTCATCTTAGGTCTATGTGCTTTAATCAAAGTTTATCTAAATATATCTTCCAAGGTTTGTACTAAAATTTCTCTGATACCAACTGTAACTCCCCGACCCCAGTTACCCATAGTCGGTGAATTAAACATAACATTGGCATGATCACAAGAAAGATCAAATCTCGAAAGACCGATTGGTTTAGTAGCCTTGGAAACACTTGATATATTCATAAAGATTTACATTACATCATAAAGTGAAAAACTACTACAACAACATATTTTCTTTATAGACCACACTCATATGCCAACATACTATCCCTTCAGGTCATTCATAAATTACTTCTTCACATCCTGGGAAAAATAAAACATAGAAAAGGGGTGAGCTCAAATGCCCAGTAAGGATAACAATATAGCAGAAACTTTTATAAATAAGAATAAACATTTAAGGGAATGTATAACTAAAACAAAAGCCTTTTAAACATGAACTTCAACATAGTATGGCAAAAGTAAAATGAAATAATTCTATTTACTTATTCACATGGATATTCTACTAATCGAATAATAACATGCAATATCAATAACCACTTTCATAAAGATGGAATTCATAATGCCAGACTATCATAACCACATAGCCAAGGCCTCGTGCCAAGACTAAAAATAAGATTTTTCCAAGACCTTGTGCCAAGACACTAGTTTGTCTCATGAGACCCACCGATGCATCGAGGAGCTATAGCGGGCTCCACCCGTCACATATTATGTCCAATGCATTCCCATATGAAAAGGTTTAAACATAACATAAACATTCGTATTAAAACTATCATACAAAATGTAAATATTTCATCTATAAACCATGAAAATAAAATATCCATATTCAAACATATCACAAAATCTTCAATACAATATGGAAGTTTTGTTTCATAATAAATCATCTCCAAATATGCTTAAAATCCATCAAAGGATGTTGAAATAGATGATATTAAAACTCTTTTTAGATAAATATAATTTTTATTTTGAAATAATTTAAGAGTCATATAAAATTAAAAATTTTCTTTGAATGTATTCTTATAATCTTTTAAGGGAAGCTACGACGATTTTATAATGGTAGAAAATAGCCGCACCCGCCGTATAAGTTAGAAAAAACATTCTTACCTTAATTCTGTCGAAAAGGATAAAAGCACCTTGTTTGGAAAATGACGGAAAGATTCCTTTATAAAGCTCTTATAAAAAGTCAAAAAAAGGTTATAAATGACGTTAAACCATATTCATTTTAATTAGAAAAAATGTTTTGAAATATATTTCGAAGAAACATGGATGTGGATGATAAATAAATCCCAGTAGATTATTACGTATAAACAACCTCGGATAATGAAGATATTGTGAAATAACCCTTACCTTTTACTTTTCCTTGGTTGGGGTAGGTTAACCTCCTGTATAATAGTGAAATAATTTTTATTAAATTATACAATAATCATATTCATTCATATGATATCATATAAGAACTTTTAACATTGCTTTGTTAATAATATCTTAGTATTATCGTTGTTTCGGGTGTTAACTTACTCGTTTTCTTTTATATGTTTTTTTATGTAAGACATATTTGTAATGGATAGGTTGTATATTATTCATATACATAATGATATCAAGTCCTTAAACATCATTTTTAAATCATCAAATGATAATTATACTTGAATGGATACGATGGAGAATGAATCTCATCGCGTTCGTGGAGACGGTAGTCCGTACGTACGCACAAGCGACAATATCATTCTTTTGATATTAAAATAATATATAATTTGATAGTATATCATATATAAAGAATCATTATCATGTTATATTTATTATTTACATTAGTTACACATCATTATCATACCCATCCACATAATAATATATTGAATAACAAATACACCACGACGTGGAGACGGTAAGCCGTACGTACGCACGTATGGGGACATGTTATTCAAAGGGTGGATAGAAAACTGAATATGGTTGTACCATATTTATAATAACATCATAGTATATATAAGATACTTTAGTTGTTATTTTAGAATGGTAATAACAAAGAAAGAAGAAGTGGAATAAGAAAGGAACTTGGAAAAGGGTGGTGAAATCATTACCTCTTCTTCGGGTTCTTCCTTTTGATTTGATCAAAAGGGATCCATAGATTGGATTTCAGATCACACTAAGGCCTCTAGGATTTAGTGAGGAAAGTTGGGAGAGTATTTGGGAAGAGTTGGGCCGAACCAAAAGGCTTTGAAGGTGTGAAGAAATGAGAAGGATGGGTGCCCTTTTATAAGAGGGGTGAGGGGCGCCTTTTGAAAAGCTAGAAATATTAATTTATAATAAATTCATATTCGGTTTATAATGGTTCAAAAGTTGATTATTTAAATTTTAAGGTGGGGATAGGTCGAAAACTACTCAGCCAATAGAATTTAGACAGGTTTGGTTACTTATATTAACCATATTTTTAAGTATTAACTCTATGTTAATTAGTTTCACTTTTACAATGTCTCTTTGTAGTTTTATATTATTTGGTTAATAAAAATACTATATACATCCAAGAGACCCCAAAGTGGTCCATTAATGATACACCTATCATGATATAAGCCTCTTAGCCGAACCTTAGATTTTTAGGAATTTAATATCAATTAATAATATAATATTTGTTTTAAAAACTCTTTTATGTCAATTTTGATACGATTCAATAGTTGATTTTTGAGAAACTCATAACAGAATTATTACTTAGAAAACATTTAATTAAAGTATTCATAACATGTCATATTAACTTAGAAAATTCTTGTAATTCATAAAAAGTCTCAAATTATATTTATTTGTGTATTTATAATATCAATTATTTTAATTTTTCACTATTACGGTAATTACTGTATCATCATTGTGTCAAAAAATAAAATAAAATATTTAAAGTCTAAAAATTATAAATAAACTATCTTTATGTAGTAACTATGTTTATCTTTCTAATAAATATTTATAGTCGAAAATCCAACATATATAACCCTATGTACAAATTGTTTTTCTAAAATATATATGCTTATGCCATTTTTGTACTTTATTTAACTTAATTAAAATTAATTGTCCATATCACCTACAAGTGGCTCCATGGGGTCCCAAAATCTACCCAAAGATTCCTATGGTAGAACTTGTATCAACCAATAAGTCTAGGACATGTTTTAGTGTAATTTAGTATTATTATAATATTATTTTTTATCCCTTATTTACCGGATTTACCCTTAACCATTGTAAATAAAATATTTACCGCAGTAATTATTTAAAATGTCTAAAAATAAAATTTACCTATTTACACAATTTAAACATCCTGATTCCAAAAATGTAATCCATTTTTCAAAATTCAAAACACAGAAGTGGAAGAAATGAATTTAAAATTAATTCCCGTTGTTAAAACAAAAAGCGTGTTTTTAAGAGATAATAAATATCAAAAGATTGATACTTTTTTATGTCCGGTTTAATTGTAAAATTATGTCCAATGAACAAAATTGTATTAAATGGTAAAAATATATTCTAAATATACTTTAAAACCTCTCAAATTTATAATTTATCACTTTTAATTATTTTGATTTATAAAGATGTTTTTAATTAAAATTTAGTAATTTTCACTATTCATCAAAATATTAAATTTATCCGAAATGTACCAAAATTTTACCTTAGTATAATTTCTATATTTGAAATCCAAAAATGATGTCCATTTTAAAAAATAAAATATATATAATTTCAAAAAGTAGGAATTACTATTCATAACGGCTAGTTTGATTGGTTATGGTGTGTTAGAACTCGGTTTTTCATACAGCACACACTATCACATTATTCAAAGAGTAGCGTACCGTGGAAGCATGGGGTGTTACACATCATCATCCCTCATGTTTCCTCTTACCCAATAAAATTTGTGTGCTCGTATGCCTGATGGTTTGATTCATCCAGGATATAGGAATTACGATAACCATTTATCTTTGAGCATGATTAAGACGGATTCTATGAGGTATCATTATGTCTCGACTTCTATGGTAAAATATATATCTTCCCTAGATAATGGAGTTTTTACTAGGTCGAGGCTTTACTATATTAAGTAGTATCTGGCCTCCATTTCTAGTCTGACCAAGATGCATGGGGCCATAGCCAGACATAAACTATTCCAATGATTCCAATAGTCATTAGGATAACTCATGGCATTGGTGATTAGGTGAAATGCGATTTCATGGAAGGGGAAATAAAGATGTATAAAGTGTGTATTACTACTATTCTCGAGCACACAAAAAATATGAGTAAGATTAAAAGTTTAATCATAAACTCATAATGCATGTAGGCATGCATACAGAATTGGATAACCATCATATATGGGCCTTTTGGAATAATAATTTTTTTGTGGATCTAGTTAATGGTAGTGATCAATATATTACATTGAAATTAATCATATATGTGGAGTTGGTGTTTCTATCCATTATGAATGGAATCTCTGACGCTCAAAAGCGAGAGAGATTATGGCATGAGTTTAATAGTTTTGATCTGGAGGAACATCATTGGAATGTTGGTGGATATTTTAACATAATTGATAATCCAAAACAAAATAAATAGAGGGGTGAATTTCCTTGTGTGGATAGCATGAATTTTATACATTTTATTGATGGGAAGGGGCTTCCTGATATGGGTTATTTTGTGTATTATTTCACACGGGGTAACAACAGGAAAGGAATCTAGCATTGCTAGATCCATCTTGATCTTTCACTAGGTAATGTTCATTTGGTTTCTCAGTTTCCTAATTATAAGGTGGGCCATCTTTTCTATGGAATATAAAATTGCTAACCTTTTCTTCTATCCTTATCCTATAGGCTTATTGGAAATGAAAATTTTTTCTCTTATGATTACTAGAATGGTATGCATGATTATCATCAGATTGTCAGGGATTGTTGGAAGGAACCAGTTCGAGGATATTCTTGGGTGTCCATTAATAATAAGATAAAACACCATAAACATAAGATTTATTCCTGGAAAAAAATATCTCCCTCTTATTGACTGTGACCTTGAATATCTAAACAAGAGGTTGAGAGTATGTAAAACATTCTTGATGATATATGGGATGACACAATCATTATGGATCTTTCTTGTAAGAATCATTATATGGACATTATTATACAGAAACATGAATGTATAGGTCATGAAAGATGTAGGGTGAAATGGATTCATGAAGGAGATAGAAACATGGCTTATTTCAATGCTTGTTTTAAGGAATGTAGAAGGATTGTTAAATCGAATATCCTTCATGAATATGGATCATTCTCGGATGATGGAAATGTGGTTGGTAACATGGACTTCTCATTCTTCATAAATTTCTTTTTTGATTCTAATCTGAATATAGGGAATAGATATCCTAGTGGGAATGCAGATATATTTGAGGTAATACCTAATATAATGTCGGTTCAGGACAATATTCTTCTAGAAGCTATCCCAAATGAGAAATAAATCTATAATTATATGATGATCATTAACCTGGGGAGTTCTCTTGATCCAGATGGTTTTCCAAGATTGTTCTATATAGGCTCTTGGAATTTGGTTAAGGCTAATCTCATTTTGGATATTCAAGATTTCTTTCATGGTGGCTCTATCCTAAGGGTCGTGAGAGATAATAATTTTGTAATTATTCTTAAGACTAAAAATCCATATTCCATTCAAGATTATAGACTAGTGAGCATGTGAAATTTTACATACAAAACAATTTCAAGCATTATTAACTTGAGGCTACCTTATTATGTTCCACATAGGGTTTCTGTAGAGCAACAGGGTTGTGTTTGAGTTTGATCTATTCAGGGAGTGGTTTCCATGGCTCATGAAAAGATCCATGATATCTCATTAAATGTCATGGATAAAATATGGATTTAAAGAATGATATGAATAAATCTTATAATATAATTGAATGGGGTCTTATCATCAATGTTATTAAGTGTACGGTCTTCTACTCATGAGCCACAAATATTCTGTTTTGTTGCTTCAGATATTCTTGGAAGGCCGTTTCTTTTATGGTAAAACTCATGGTTTTTTCAAGGCTACTCGTGGAATCAGACAAGAAGATCCCATTTACCTGACTCTTTTTATTCTCATGAATGATACTCTTATCAACCATATTAATAAGAAGATATCAATAGGTGCCCTTATTTTATATCGAAGTAAAATAAATCAACTGACAATCTCCCAATTGATGTTTGTAGATGATACCATGATCTATATCAATTCTAGGGATAGATTAGTTTGGGGTTTTTATTAAAATTATGGATGAGTATAGTTACTGGAATGGGAAAACTAATAACAAAGATGGAATTAATATGTATATTTCTGAAAAATGTGGTGATATTAATGTTTCATCTTTATCTATAATGGCGAATATATAGAGAGGTTGTTTTCACTTGAGCTATCTTGGGTCTCCTATATCCCCCGTCGATACTAGAATAAGATACATCAATGGAATTATGAAACAATTATGAACAATGTACTTAACTCAAAAAAACCTTATCTATCCTTTGGTGGTAGGATTGATTTAATCAATAGTGTTTTACATGCAATGCCTATACATGTTCATCTATCCATCAATGTTCCTAAGGGGGTTTTCAATAATATTAATATAATCATGGATGTTTTCATATAGGATTCTCTTTATGATGGGAAACACAATTTAACTTCGTGGAAATGATTATAAAGACCTGTACATGAGGGTTTCATTAATGTCAAGAATATAGCAGATGTTGTCTAGCGCATGAATGAAATTATTGAATGATATGTAGTAGAAGAGCATACTCTCTGGGGTAAAATTATGTATTTACAAGGAAGGGGTTCTTTAAATGATAGCAGTGGTTATTCTCCATTCTGTTCTTTGACCCATAGAATTAATCCTACCCTTCACAACACTCAAGGTGGATTATTGGTAAATGGGATATTTATTTTTTAATTCATAATTGGGCAGTCTCTAGTGTTGTTTTTCCAAACTATCTAGGACCTAGTATCTTCTTTAGAGAGTAAAATATTTATACCTGTTTAAGAATTGAGGTATTGAAAAAAGATAAAAAATAAGGTGTTTTATAGTATTAAATTAAATTTGGATCAATAAATATGTTCTTCCAATTTTCTAATTCAGGTTTTTTTTGCAGAGGACTTTCATAGGATTATTCATTTCCAAGAGCAACAAGACTCATGGAATAATGTTTTATGGTGAAACAAAATTATTTCTAAATTCACCATCTTAATATAGAGTATTAGAAACCAGTCCATATCATTAGATGATAATGTGAGAAGGATGGATATTAATATGGTCTCTAAATTTCATAGCTGCACAATTCACAAGGAGGAAGAATCCAGTCATCTCTTTTTTGAAAGAGAATGGGATATTAATGTCTGGGAATGTTTTTGAGAGTTTACTATGAATTTTTCAACAGACCTCCTTGGAGAATCATTCCTAGAAAGAGGGTTATCTAGTCTAAATGGCGAAAGCCCATAAAAATTTATAGGTAATTGATTCATATTGTAGGTTGTTGGTGTATATGGAAATCCAAATATAAAGATAGACATTAAGGACATGATTCTATAGGAAGATATATTGGCATAAGAACAAAGTACCTCTTGTTTTATTTGGTTTGTGGATTCAATGATTGTATTCATGACCCCACTCTGAGAACCATACAAGTGGATATGACATAATTCAATTATTCTAGTTCTTCTTTAAGAGGAAACTAGGTTTGTTGGTCTCCTCCAAACGTGGATTACAAAATAAATTTTGATGGTTCTTGTATTTTGGGGAATATGCATTGCGGAGGGGTGGTCCAGGATTATAATGGGAGTGTTCTTATATCTTTCAGCGCCTATTATGGTAAAGGGAACTCTATTAAAGAAGAGAATGACTTATTTTTTTTATTATATCATAAAAACCTTTTAAGGATGAAGGGGAACCCAACATGACTTCAAGGACATAAGAAATTAATCTGTGCCTAAAATGACCAAAATCCATAAATCCAAATCCAAACAACAAGGGAAGTGCCTCCCCGACATAAAACAATCAGTCCAGCTTCCACCTTCTCATCACACATGGCTAGTTGTCCCGTGCAGTGATGCACGATCCTGATATCGAGGGAAAAGGTCATACCCTCTCAAATGTCTGATTCCAAATATTCATGATTGGATGAAAACATAGCTCTAAACCTCATCTAGAACAACCCCTGAAGTAGAAGTGGATGCATAGACCCTTGTACCTCTAACTTCACAGTACAACACTCCACCCAAGCAAAATCAATCATAATTGCACAGCAGATTCACTGCAAGAACACGAAACACATCATCAATGTACAAAAACCCTTCACAAACTATCATAAGTACCAATTTCAACACCATCCGAGCATAAAACATCTTGTCACACCATTCAAAAAATCACACACATCATCAAAACAAAAACTAGTAATAAACTCATGGAAGACATCCAAAAACTCCCCTCTCCAAGCTACTCTAGATTTGTCGTCGACCACACCCGAAACATGCAGGAGATGTTGCCAAGATGCACCGATTCGAGCCGAGAATCAGAGCAATGTCGGGGCGTGATGTTGCAGAGACTGAGATTCTTTCCACACCAAACTGATCCAAAACATGGGAGCCACATTGAGAAAATATTTTAGAAGATAATCTGAGCCATGCCGATCCGATCCAGAATCAAGAGCTATAGCAAGACTCGTCATCTTTGAGGACCCGGAGTCAACGTCGAGTCACATCACAGCCCCATGAGCCACACTGACGCAGAGCTACACCATCTCTGAGAAGATCCAGAGAGCCGATATCGAGACTGAATCACGCCAGTGGAGGAAGGGAGATAGGCTAAGGAAGAAACCCTAACCGCCATGAGGAGAGTGAGATTCCACTCAGAGGCCGAAAAGGGTGAATATTCAGGAAGAGGAAAACGCAATGTTCACAGGTCATAAATTGTGTTCCCTGAAATGTTTTAATCTTGATAAAGTTGAATCTAATTCCATAAATTTTCATGACTCTATGCACCGTAATATTCCCTCTCCTTGGTCGATTTCCTACATAATCAGAAGATGTAAGGGTAGCATCAGCAAGAACATTTAGATAGTTCATAAGTGGGGTGAGGGAAATAATGTGGCATATAATCATGCTTCCATGGTGGTGGAAGACCAAGGGACCAACGTTACCTATTTTTCCACCATTTTTCAACTGAAATCTGAGGGGATAGAACTGATTAGAGGAGATAAACTTAGTCCTCATTATTTTAGACCTCCTTAGGATTTTACTTTTTGGCTATTCGCATGGTCTTGTTTTGATATTGGATTTTTTAAATAATAATAAAATGCAATGTTGAATGAATGGTAGGAAATTATTAAAAAAATAGTAATTAATGGTTATATGAAAATAATATATGATATGAGATATATAATTATTTTCCTATAATCGATGTAATATATACTTATATGTATTATATTGGAGGTTTTCAATGTGTATTATTAAATTCAGTACTTAAGGTAAGGGATTTTTGTTTCAATTTTCAACCATTGAGACATATATTGTGCAATGCACCTATCTTCTTTTATAAGGTGTATAAACATCCCCATTGACAATAAATTTCATGAATTTATTTACTATCTTTATATTTTTTATACTATATTTTTTCCTTTGTGAGGCTTACAATTCAATATTTCTTATCTAGGAAAGATTTTATGTTATTGTCTTATAATTTATAGAGATTGTTTGTGATTATATTTCCGATGTTAAAATATTATGACCCATCACTCAATAAACACATAAATTTTATTATCCTTTGGTTTTTTCAAGATAATAAATGTATCCCTTAAATTTTACACTAATTATATACACAAGAGCTCAAAATAATACTTTTAAAAAAATTATCATTATTTATGTCTACAGTCAAAAAATTTATTTTCATCTAAAACCATGTTTTAGTAATAAATTTTAAAATTGATTTTAATATTTTCCAAATGAATTATTAAATCCATTTTAACCCATATTTTACATTTTTTAAATAAAAATTTTTATGGAATCTTCATATTGTTTTCCTCGAAATTTCTTGTTGTATTTTTAAAAAAATGGGAATGGAAACATAATTTTAAAGTGTACCACATTAATTGAATTATCAATTATGTTGAGAAATCATTTAATTATTGGTTCCTTTATTATTTTAAAAATAAAATTTCATTTAAAATTATTTTAAAATAATTTTAGTATTAAAATGTGTTTTTTAATGTGTAAATTATAAATTCGAAATAAAATATGTTAAATAATATTTCAAAATATTTTTCCATCTAAGATGAAATCAATTAGAGTTACATATTCCTTTATATAGATTTAGTTAATGTATAACATTTTTTTTGTTCCGTTGAGTGGTTTATGTTTATGATGGAATGTTTTTTATGAATCCTATTTCTGTTCCTCTAGTTATACCATGATGAAATTATTATGACACATACTTTTTTGATGACTTTTTATGGGAAGTATCTATTTTCAACATGCTATGATATGGTGAAGTTTTTATGAAATCCATTTCATTTCATTGTTTATGAAATGATTAATGTTTTATGATCATGTGAAACACATATGTATGATTTTTAATATATGATGGGTGGGACCAAATCTACCAAAAATTCATTTGGTAAATACTTATATATCATGAGATATATATGAAAAAAGAGTGTGTGTACTCTATTTAGTAAGTTAATTTTTCTACTATCATTATCTTGGTAGTGAACTTTGAATATTCATATGTGTTAAGGAATGTACCAATTCAACTATGATAGCCTTGGTAGTGATACTCATCTTATATGGAAATGGTTTTCAATGCTTATGTGTATGGAAAAAATCATTTTTTTATGCCAATTTTATACTCTCAAGGATCATGTTCTTTTTATTATATTATGATTAAAATCTTATAATCTTCCGATATGTATTCCATGACTGAATATTATGATATTTTTTTTTCAGGGTATGGTTTAAAAATATTACTCTCATGTTATGATACCATTATGTACATGTCATGCTTTGGTATATTCTTTGTTTACCACTACTGAGCATCTAAGCTCACCATTTATTATTTTTCCTTTACATAAGTTATGACAAAATTTAGTATATATTATATTTTAAGAAGTATTTGAGTTGTTAAGAACATAGTGTGAGATTATTTAGTTCACCTATAAACAGGATTTTTATGTTTCAACGTTTTAGGAGGAATTATAACTTTACAATCCTAAAAAAAGGCGTTTGTATAATATAATTACTATTAATAAAAAAACAATATAATTTATATATATTAATAGAATGATTTTATATATTTAATGAATTTTTGTGACACATAAGAGGGTTCAATGATGTCTTGGAATATTAATCAGTTTTTATGAAACTCCTGAGAAACTTCTCAAATTGGATCGATTCTACAATTTTGTATTTAGAAGATAAATAGGATTTATCAAATGAATAATTTCCCAAAATTATATATTCTAATGAAATAAGAAAGGTTCTGACACTCAAAAATAATAGAAAATATGAAATGGATTTTGAAGCAACAAGAAAGGTGAAAATTTATAATGTTTATTGAAACTGGAAAAAAAATCCCCAAAATATTTGAAATGCTTCCATACATGATCCAAGACAGTAGCCCGTTTTGCAAGATTTGATTTGGTGGGTCATAGTTTTTAAACAATGTTACGGATTATGAGTTATGGACATGTGAAGTTGGGCTGGAAAACTAGTTTGTGATGCCCATTTGTGATGCTCTCTCTGCGATTACGGATCAAGGGAATTTGACTGGAGCCCTCGGGGCCACCCACTGTTGCAAATCTCATCCTTCACAATTCCACTATAGAGAAAGGAGGTGAGATGCTCCATGAACCCCTTTGACATTTGCGATCCTCCATAGAGTGAGGAGGCAGGATGCCCCAGGAACACCTTTGATGTTCACAATGTGCCGTGGAGAGAGGAGGTCGGATGCTCCATGAACGCCTTTGACGTTCGCAGACCCGCCACTGTGTAAGGAGTCGGGATGCTCCGCGAACCCCTTTGACGTTCACGGTCTGCCGCAGAGCGAGGAGGCGTGATGCTCCAAGAACCCCTTTGACATTCATGATCCACCACAGAGTGAGCTCTGTCTTCGCACTGAGCGGGACCTGCTTCATGGCACCTCTTCCCTATAAATACACAGCTCACCCCCCTCATATATATGGTTACACCACCCCTTGGATGGCCGATCGATCCCATTTCGTGGAGCTCACGAGCTCTGTGAAGTGATTCCCTTCACACCCTTTGCGAAGGAGGGAGCATCTTAAGGTTTCTTGAGGATCCCTGAGTAGCTTTCCACCACAAAGCCACTCCACGAGCCCATGCTCTACTAGAAAATTTCTTCACAGATCTTCTCCACAATTCCATGCTCTATGAGCATATTTTCTTCACGAAACTGCTTCATGGGTCCATGCTCCATGAGCACCTTTCCTTTGAAAAACTACTTCATGGGCCCTTACTCCGTGAGCTCCTTTCATTTGTGAAGATTCTTTACAAGACACCATACCCCAAGATCCCCTTTTCTCTCTAAATCTAATTCGTAGAGACATATCCTTTTCAAGGCTCCTACCTTCATGCCCATCGGTCCATACCACAGGGGCTGCGCCCACGCACCCCAACTCTGGTTCAGTGTCTGGCAGCAGCCCTAGCCCTCTGAGCTGGTCTCTTCGCTACTACCACTGACCCCCATGATAAACTAAGAGTCGCACTGCAAAATTTTCGGGCCGGGATGTCAGCAATTTCAATTTCTCCCTTATGAAAACCCACTTTCCACCTATAGAATACCATTTTTTGAGATACAACTCTGCACAACATTAAACACCTTTAGTCGACATATTCCTCTTGGTTCATTTCCCATGTCTTGAATTGATATTATCCTCATTAATTCCCAAGTACCTATAGTTGAACCATTTCTCATCTAACTCATCCACACCCCATCACCTGGCTTCTATAGCACGTTGAACCAGAATGGGTCACCCTTGCGTAAGTCCAAACACCAACCATTTCTATGCACCTTATGACTAACAGTCATCTCAACATGACTATAAAATCTAGCACACCCTATGTTCCAAACATATGATGCCTCTTTCTCTATACGAGAGATTCCTTATTCTTCATGCATAAGATGCCAACATGCCTCTCTAAACGACTTTAAACTGTAGTACTCCCTGTGTGAAAAATATAAGATGCCTCTTTCCCAAAACAAGAGATGCCTTATGCACCACGCATAAAATTCCAATAGTCCTCTGTACATGACTTTAAACTGTTGCATGCCTTGTCATTCAATAATGTGATGCCTTTGATTTCAAATAAGATATGCCTTCTGTGTTAAGCATAAGATTCCTCATACAATGGTTATAGTGGCACAATTTCAAGAGCATTGGAATACATTCAAACATTCCCCCACTCCACCACATGGTTTGTGTGTACTTTATTTAGATCTTTATCCACTTCCATGTACGAAAGGACCCCTAACATCTTGGTCCCATGCCGCATCGACTCACCTACCATCCTGGGCCAACACTCCATAAACCATTGGACAACATATCAGGTCAGGTCCTGTGTTTCGAACATTGTTAGCAGTCGACCCTCATTTGATTGTCTATTTTTCTAGCTAACATGATATGGATTATTTGTTTCAAACATGGTTAATAGTAATCCTCCATTTCCATGCCACCCTCATTGTGTTCTAAATGCCGGGTATGTGATTCACACTTTTCATATCCATTTGTTCAGATTGATTTAAACACCCATGGAATTATCTCTCTTGTGCACTAGCGCATATGTGAAGGCATCAACCCACCACTGAGTTTGGATTCCATCATGGTCATACATTTGGAAGACATTACCAGAAGCTTCCTTGTTTAATTCCCACTCACCGTTGTCACTCCATAGTGGAATCCAGGCAGCTTCCTTGCCTAAGCCTCATCCACCCTTGATTCTCCATAGCGGCACCTGGGCAGTTTCCCTGCCTAAGCCCCATTCACCATTTCCACTCCATAGAGGCACCCGAAAAGCTTCCTAGCATAAACCCCATCTACCCTTGTCGCTCTATAGAAGCACTCGGGAAGCTTCCATGAATTGGCCCCATCCACCCTTACCGCTCCATAGTGGCACTCGGGCTGCCTCCTTGCATAAGTCCCATCCACCCTTGCCACTCCATAGAGGCACCCGGGAAGCTTCCTTGCATAAGACACATCCACCCTTACTGCTCCATAGCGACACCTGGGTAGCATTCTTGCATAAGCCCCATTCACTATTGTCGCTCCATTTCGGCACCCGAGCAACTTCCTTGCATAATCCCCATCCACACATACCATTCTATAGTGCCACCCGGACAACTTCCTTTCATAATCCCAATTCACCTTCGCCACTCTATAGCGGCACTCGGGAAGCTTCCTTGCATAATCCCCATCCACAGTTGCCTCCCCATAGCAGCACCCAGGTAACTTCCCTACATAAACTCAATCCACCCTTGCCATCCATAGTGGCACTTGAACAACTTCCTTGCATAAGCCCCATCCACCCTTTCCACTTCATAGCGGCACCTGATTTGATTCCTTGAATAAGCCACATCCACCCTTGTCAGTCAATAGTGGCACCCGGGAAGCTTCCTATTGTAAGCCCCATCCACCCTTTCCACTCCATAGAGGAACCCGGGTACCTTCCTTTCATAAGCCTCATTCTGTATTGGCACTCCATAGCGGCACCCGAGCTTCTAACCATGCATAAACCCCTATTTTCCCTTTGGGCCGCTAACCACGTGTAAGCCCCCATTCCATTTCCCACGAAGCACCTTCCACGACATGATCATCGGGCCTTTGCTGCTTCTTGTTTCTCACACCGAGAATGACTCACGTGGCATTAGAGTAAGAAATGACTACGACATGCTGTCTAGGCCACCTTAGAGTGTAATCCCCAAACCAAACCAGAAGTACGTGTACTTTGATCCTTACCAAGGAAAGGTACGTCGGTGGCCTTCCTGAGGTTGAATCTTGATAACCATTGGTCCCGACCATCTTCATGTCGGTGAACAAACTCTATCCTTAACTATGTCGTCTTTGAACCTTGACAAGGAAAGGTACATATGAATCATATCATAGGTTCAAGACCACCATCCATTGGTTCTGAACCCCTACACGTCGGTTCCCACCACCAGAACTACGTGGTCTTTGATCCTTTCCATGGAAAGGTATGTAGGAAGCCTCACTGAGGATCAAGTTCACCATCAATTGGTCACGACCATCTCTAAGTAGGTTTACCAAACACACCTACCGAACTACATGGACTTTGATCCTTATCATGGAAAGGTACATAGGAATCCTCCTTGAAGTTCAGGCCCAATTCCCATCTGCCCCGACCACTCTATATCAGTCTACCCCCATCCTCCATGATGATAAACTATACCACCCTTTTGTCCTTCATGACATTAAATTGTCCCCTATCCAGAAGTAAGAAATTATCAATACCCTAACCACTAGTATGCCATTATCAATCCCATTTAGCCGAAATCCATTGCCAACCACATTCGACAGTAAGCTGTTGATGTCACCCAATTTTTGGTGAGCTGTTGAAGTCCTTCGTCGACGGTAATCCGTCTTCATATAAACTACATGGACATTAATTCATTGCATCATAGATACATAGGAAGCCTACCTAATGTTCATACCCATCACTCATGTCTCATCCTGATCTATCTGTCAATCCCATGTGTTCCAAGAAGATCATTCCCCAACTTGGAGGATCTGTTTCCTCAAGACCCCATCCATGCATCCATTCTCACAGGTCGCGTCCTCTAGTGTCCCATCATCCCACCGAACTATGTAGACATTGATTCCTACCACGGAGATATGTAAGATGTCACTTCAAGTATCAAGACCAACATCACCATCATCATCAAAGAGGTTCCATATCATTCTCCCTCTACATCATTCAACTCTCCATCATCCCTCTAAATTCTTACTCATGCCGCCATATCCTGGTGGGATCATGTCATCCACCTCCTCACCGCTTCTAGCAGTACCCCAACAGAAATCCACGCGTAACCCCAACATGTCTCCAGGTCATTGTCCTTTGTGTACACCCCAATTAATATACCATTCAAACTATGTGTGTTTTGTTCCATAACGTCTACATAGGGTACGTTGGAAACCTCCACAAGGTTCAATACTATCCAATGTTAAACAATCATGTCACTCCCTCTTAGGGATATACAAATCTAAACGGTCTCTATGAGACGTTATGATCACCCTCATAACAACTCTGTAAGACATTAAACTCATGGCCTACCTCGTGTTAAACATGATATTAATGAGGAATAACTCGAAATACATGACTTTGGTGTAACCATCACCGCAAGATGTTAAAAACATGACATACACTGTGATAAATAAGGGAAGCTGATAAAAATCACATAGACTTTCCTCTGGAATATCATACCCTACGACTGATTTGGGATTCCTCAAGTTTTGTTCCCTTGATATGCAATCTTATGAGGAATAATATAGGATCCCCAATGTCCACCCATCCAGATATGCCCTGACATGCCTGATGTTACCTTTTACTCTGACCGAAGGTTGCTACCATGTCAAGAACCCAAGGAATGTTTAGATGGAAGTAGTTTAATTAATCAGCATCCGAAAATATATGGCACCAGGATTGAGATTCCTGAACCATGAATTAGTCATTATGGGAGACCCAGAATAGGTAATATGTTCTGAGGTAAAATCCACGGAAGGAAGAACCGACATCTCAACATCCCGTTTCGATCAAGGAGAAAATGTCCCAGAATAAGGACTGAATGCCACCCACCTTTTTAAAGAGGGAATGCAGGGCAACAGTTGCGCACCCTCCACGGATGGATGCGCATGCCCCAGCGAAAGTGTCAAAAATAGAAAAGTTGAACCCGGCATGAATCTTTTTTTCTTCAATAGAGTGTATACCTAATATGTCGGGAAAACTGATACATCACCCATGTGAATCCCCTATCCTTCATATATGAGAGGATGAGTTACATTGGGTGTGTGAAGACTACAGTCCATCGACTCCTCATCGACCCCGCTGCAACAAGAGGCCGTACAGGGGGAACAATGTCCCCGACTCCATCAGCTCCTCACCGACATCGCTGCTTCAAGAGGCCGTAATGGTGGAATCTTCCACCTGACACCTTTGGATCCTCACCGACTCCGCCGCCTCGAGAGGCCTCACATGTGGCATCTACCACCCGACTCCATCGGCTCCTCACTGACCCTACCTCCTCAAGTGTCCATGCAGAGGTGATCTTCCCCTGACTCCATCGACTCCTCGCTGACCCAGCTACCTCAAGAGGCCACACAGGGGGAAACCACCGCCGACTTTATCGACTCCTCACCAACCCAACCACCTTAAGAGGTAGCTCAGGGGGAACTCCACCCCGGACACCATTGGCTCCTCGCCAAACCCACCGCCTTAAGAGGTCGAGAAGGGGGAACTCCGCCCCTGACAATATCAGCTCCTCACTGACCCCACCACCTTTAGAGGCCCTGCATGTGGCATCTGTCCCCGACTCCATCAGCTTCTTACTGACCTAGCCAACTCAAGAGGCTACGCAGGGGGAAACACCCCTGACTCCATAAGATACTCGCTGACCTCGCTGCATTAAGAGGTCGCGCTGGGGGAACTCCTCCCCCGACTCCATTGGCTCCTCGCTGACCCCGAAAGCTTAAGGGGATGAGCAGGGGAACTCCTCCCCTGACTCCATCATCTCATCGACGACCCTCCACTTTATGTGTCCGTGCATGAGGCATTCACCACCCAATACCATCGGCTCCTCGCCAACTATTCCACCTCAAGAAGTCGCACAGGGGGCATCCCCCACTCGACTCCATCGACTCCTCTCTGATCGCACCACCTCAATAGGACGCGTAGGGGGTATCCTACACCCTACTCCATCAGCTCCTCGCCGACCCCACCACCTCAAGAGGCCATGCAGGGGGCATCCGCCCCAAACTCCATCAGCTCCTCGCCGACCCCACCCCCTCAAGAGGCCGCATAGGTGGCATCCACCACCCGACACCATCAACTCATCGCCAACCCCACCACCTCCAGATGTCGTGTGGGTGGCATCTGCCACCCGACACCAGCTGCTCCTCACTGACCCCACCACCTTAGGAGGCCGCGTAGGGGGAATCTTCCCCCAACTCCATCGGCTCCTCGCCGACCCCGCTGCCTCAAAAGGACACATAGGGGGAATTCGCCCCCAACTCAATCGGCTCCTCGCCCACCCCGCCGCCTCAAGAGGCTGTGCAGGAGGCATCCCCCACAAGACTCCACCGACTCCTCGCCGACCTCACCGTGTTAAGAGGTCACACAGGTGGAATCTACCACCCAACTCCATCGGATCCTCACCGACCTTTGTCACCTTAAGAGACCATGTTGGGGAACTCCGCCCACGACTCCATCGGCTCCTCGCGACTCCGACGCCATAAGAGGCCGCGAAGGGGGAACTCCACCCCCAACTACATCATCTCTTCGTAGACCCCACCCTCTTAAGAGGCTACATAGGTGTCATCCACCACCCAACTCCATCAGCTCCTCTCTGACCCCAACACCTTAAGAGGTCTCTCAGGGGGCACTCCGCCCCCGAATCCATCGACTCCTCACTGACCCATCCACCTTAAGAGGTCACACAGTAGTCACTCCTCCCCAACTCCATCAGTTCCTCACCGACCCCACCTCATTATGAGGCTGTACAGGTGGCATCCACCCCTGACTGCATTGGCACCTCAATGACCCCGCCGCCTCATGAAGCCGCACAGTGGGTGTCTTCCCCTGACACGTTTTGATGCTCTCTAACTCACCCGCCTCAAGAGGCCGCATAGTGGGCAGACCTGGCAAAACCTCACCCAAACCAACGGTACATCTCTAACATCACCAACAACCACTGAGGAGGTGATACTTATAACTCTACCATTTGGAACAGAGTCTTGCGTTCCTCTTGAGCTCTATCGCCCCATCGTACAAACGTTCTAGGATTCCACGCCATCTGTGCTCCATCTCCCCTATCGTACTGGCGTTCCTGGCTTCCACGCCTTCTCGGATCCTTCGCCCCCGTCGTACCGACTCTCCAGGCTTCCACACCTTCTAGGCTATGTTGCCCATATCATACCGATGCTCTAGAATTCCAAGCCTTCAGGGCTCCTTCAACACCATTATATCGATGCTCCAGGCTTCCAGGACATTTGGGATATAGCACCCCTTTCATATCGACTCTCCATGTTTCCACGCCTTTTGGGGTCTTTCTCCCCAGTCCTACCGACGTTGAGGCTTCATGCCTTCCCGGCTCCATTGCCTCTATCAAACCGACTTCCAGGCTTCAATTCCTTTTGGGCCCCATCACCCCCATCATACCGACATACATGCTTCAATGCCTTTTGGGCTCTATCACCATCATCATACTGACATCGAGGCTTCCAGGCCTTCCGGCCTCTGTCTACCCTGTCGTACCGACGTTCCCGACTTCCTTTCCTTTTGGGGTCCATCACTCACAATGTACCCACACTCCAAGAATCCATTCCTTCCGGGATCTATTTTCCCCATCATAATGATTCTCTCAGCTTCTAAACCTTTAGGGCTCCATTTCCCCCATTGTACTGACTCTCCATGCTTCCACACCATCAAGGCTCCATTTCCCCGATTGTACCGATGTACAGGCATCCATGCCTTCTGGGCTTCATCGCCCCCATCATACCGAGGCTCTAAGCATCCATACCTACAATGATCCATCCCCCCATTGTACCGACATTCCAATATTTTATGCCTTTTAGGGTCCATCATCCCATTGTACCCACGATCCTAGATTCATCACCCCTCTAGACTGAGGTAATTTTTCAGCCCTACCACCCTTGAGACACTCTGTGTTATCCCAAAAAAACATTGCATCAACCACAAAAGTCCTCCATGTGGCCTTGACACATGTTTGTGGAATTTCTACTGTGAGGTAGCTTAGCTCATGCATGCAGAACATCCATGCATACGATTGTGGAATTTTAGGGGAATCCCATCATATAGATTCACGCATTATCCCAAACCACCAAAATGGGGTATAGATGACCATCCATCTACTGAAACGATCCTTGTGGTTTCACAACATAGTATCATGATGTTAAACTACATAACAACCGCATCCTAGCTACACGATGTTAAACTGCATAACAACCATCATCTTGGTCGCAAGACGTTAAACTAAGAGACGACGTCTTGGTCACATGACAAGAAACCTATACAACATTTTGGTCAATGTTATGTGACCTAAAACTATAGAAACCATGATCAAAGCTACACGACCTAAAACAATAGCAACCATGGTCATTGATATGTGACCCTAAATGCAAGACATCACTCAGCCTGCATGAATTTAAATTGCATCATCATCTATCAGGATGTTAAACTGCTAATTATCATCATGCATGACTTTAAACAGCTCACCTTCATCTTGCATGACGTTAAATGGTTCATCTTCATCCTTGATGATGTTAAACTGGTCATTATCATCGTACATGACTTTAATCTACTTCATCATCCTGAATTACGTTAAATTGATCATCTTCATCCTGCAAGACGTTAAATTGCATCATCATCCTGCATGACTTTAAACTGCATCATCATCCTGCATGACGTTAAATTTTTCATCTTCTTCATTCATGGCATTAAACTGCATCATCGTTCATCATAACGATAAACTGCTCATTATTGTCCTACATGACTTTAAACTGCACCATCATCCTATATGACATTAAATTGTTCCTCTTCGTCTAGCATGACGTTAAACTACATCATCATCCTACATGACATTAAACTATTCATCTTCATCCTACGTGATATTAAACTGGATCATCATCCGTCATGACATTAATCTTCTCATTATCATCTGGCATGACTTTAAACTACATCATCATCCTACATGGCATTAAACTCTTCATCTTCATCCCACCTGACATTAAATTGTATCATCGTCCTGCATGACATTAAACTGCATCTGCTTCTTGCTTGACATTAAACTATTCTTCTTTTTCCTACATGACATTAAACTACATCATCGTCATGCATGATGTTAAGATGTTCATCTTCATCCTACATGATGTTAAGCTTCATCATTGTCCTTCACGACTTTAAACTGCATCAGTAGCCTGCATGAATATAAACTGTTCATCATCGTCCTACATGAAGTTAAACTGCATCATTTTCTGTCTTGATGCTATACTACTCATTATCATCCTGCATGACTTTAAATTCCATCCTCGCCCAGCATGACTTTAAACCGTTCATCTTTTTCCTGCTTGATGTTAAACGACATCAGCGTCCTACATGAATTTAATCTACATCGTCATTTGGAATGACATTAAACTATTAATCTTCATCATTCATGATGTTAAACATCATCATCATCCAACATTACGTTAAATTTTATATCATCTAGCATGACATTAAACTGTATGCCATCCGGCATGACAATAAACTGTATCTTGTACGACATGATGTTAAACTATATTTCATCTCACATGATGTAAACTTCCACGTCATCCCGCATGATGTTAAACTGTATGTCATCTCGCATGAAGTTAAAAATAATGTCATCCCACATAACTTTAAATTGTATCTTGTCCCACATGATGTTATATTTTATGTCATCCTGCATGATGTTAAACTATTTGTCATCTCGAATGATGTTAAATTGTATGTCATCCCACATGAAGTTAAACTGTATGTCGTCCTGCATGAAGATAAACAGTATGTCGTCCCTCTTGATGTTAAACTATATGTGGTCCAGAATGAACTTAAACATTCCAGTCCTACATGACATTAAACTGTGCATCGTTCTGCATGACATTAAACTACATCTCTAGAACAATGTATGGCTTGATTCTCATCCTCATGGGATATGTAGGAACACTCAGACGCTCTATCTTGAGCCCAACCCCCAATTTCCTCTTTGGATATCCCCTCCTAGGTAGAGTTCTTTTGGAGGATCCCACATGGTGTCATATTGTATTCTTTTTACCCACCCATGTAATGGTTATGATGACTACACCATGTTCCCTCCTTTATTCTTCTAATCATCTCACATCCTTATCACATGATGTGAAACTACATTGCCCTTTTATAACTACTTATGGCTTGATTCCAATATTCATGGGATACGTATGACCGCCCAGAAATTTTATCAATAGGCTCAGACTCAAACTTCAGGACCTCCCATTGAGATAAAACAAATGGTGTGGTGCAGGATTTTTTCCTCATTCATGGCGAGATATTTTTCCATGCCACACATATCCCCTTGAGACATCCCTCCATTCATTTACCACCCGTTTCGTTAACACATGCCTCTTCATGCTTTGTGAGCCCCATCATTTGTGTTTCCATCACCTTCTATATCCAAGAGGGCCCCCAAATGGTATGGATGCTCAGCCCAGGGGCCCTCCTACCAATAAAGGCTAATGTCCTCATGGATTGCGAGTAGCAAATTGAAAAAATAATTATGTTGAAAATATGTTCAATGGTCGACGATCAATTGTTTACACTGAATTTTAGTCAAACAAGGGTGGATATTTTGTTATAAACCAGGTCAAATGTTTTCCTCTATCCTCGTTTCCACTTTGTGGACTTTCATAAGTGTGATGACTCTCCCTCTCTATCCCACACACATGACATTAAACTAGTAATAAGCGGTCTGATATCTATAACCCTAAACTAATATCACCTTCGTCCTCACTATATGATGTTAAACTATTTGATGGGTATGAAATTTTTTCTATGATCCAGCCTCAGGCCCCTCGGCCTTTTCAATGCCCTAAACCAAGTTATCACTTAGGGCTATACTATTGGTGTGGGATCATGTCCTCATTCTTGTTGGGTTATTAGCTGTGTCGTACACTTCCCTAGAGGAGATACCTTTCCCATGCCTTCGTCCTCACTACAAGACATTAAAATCCAAGATGGCCCTAAAATTCTTTCCACGGACCATCCTCGGGCCCCTAGACCAATTTATCACATTGGGTTGTATGGTGTGGTGCGAGATTAAGTCTTCATTACCTTCAGGATACTCATTGTGTCATACAAGCCCCTCATTGTGTTATCTTTCCCTTATTTTCATCAACCTTTCCCCCAGAACTATGTATGGCTTGATTCCCATACTCATGGGATACGTAGGACCGCCTGAATGTCTTGTCTTCGGGTCCACCCCTATCTCTTAGAAACCTCCTTGTCATTTTGGCCCCTTGTCCCACGTTCTTCTAGAAGAAGGGTATACAATGTGGTATGTGATTATGTCCCCATTCACGTCGGGTTTATAACTACCACTATGCATACCTCCCTCTCTCCTGAGTGGCCTTCTCTCCCTTTTCCCACTCTTATCTCTTTGAGTCGACTACCCTTATGTTGGGTCCCCGGCCCTCTTCAATGATTCCCCAATTGGCCCATGAGTACTTAGGTCTATAACCTAGAGTGTCAGATTCTACGTGGAAATGAATTCACCCATTTTTTAGGCTTTGTGTCCCTCTTCATTTGGGGCTTCCATTATCTTTCCCATCTGAAGAGACCCCTAAATGGAATGGATTCTAGGCCTAAGGGATCACATACCATTATGGTCCAACATCGTCAAGTGTTTATGAAAAAAAATCGATACAAGTCCCACGTTGCGAATATGGTTAGCGATCGACGCTCATTTGTTGCTCCCATTTTTTGCTGCACGATATGGATGCTGTGTTTTGAACACAGTCAATATTTATCTACATCGTCACGCCAGTCCCTTCAAGCATTGAATGTTTGTTAAATTATTTTCATTATTTTTCACCACATCATGTCCAAATGGAATTCAAACACTCCTGGAACTATCCCTCAGTTCGTATATGAATGTCAAGAGAAAAAATCTGGGGTAAGGCATCATTCGTTGGTCTTCACCAACTTCCCATTGGCATGCATTCTAGGTATTTTAAAAACCTATTTTGCCCTAGTTTCCTACACTGTGTTTGACTCACATGGTCTTAGGAATTGGATGGAGGTCAGCACATACTTGGAAGGATTCTAACTCTCCATGGTCTAAGATCTAAGACCCTAAACTAAAATTTCTTTTAAAATAATGTACAGTTTGATTCCCATTCCCATTGGATATGTAGGAATGCCTATACATCTCATCTTTGGGTCCAGCTCGAGTTCCACTGATTTACCTATTCTGTTATGTCTTTTGGTCTCTGACTCTTATAGGGTCTCATGGAGTGGATCATGTGGGCTTATTCCCTCATTCACATAGGGTTTGTAATAGCCGCACCACATACACCCCTTTCTAGGAGTTAGCCCTCCTACATCCTATCCCACGTGACATTAAACAGTATGTTGTCCAACACGATGTTAAAAGGAACCTTCACGAACTAAATGTGGCATGATTCCCATTCCCATGTGATATATAATAACACTTGGACATCTCGTCTTTGGATCCAGCTCACTTAGGGGATATACTTTTTTCCCATATCCTGTAACATTTTATGGTCCCTAACCTCGAGGATTCCTACTAAGAATCGCACACGGTATGATGTGGAATTTGTCCTCATTCACGTTGAGTGTGATTTATCACACCATGAAAATTCCCTATGGAACCTCATATCTCCTATATATGTCCAAGCCATGTGACATTAAACTATGATGCCTAGTCCCTCAGGACTTTAATCTGTTACATCTATACTGCATGATGTTAAAATGCATGGTTGGTCACCACACATGACCATAAACTATGAAATTATTTTCCTGGCCGCACGACCAAAAACGGAACTGCACCGTGATATCCTCACTCTAGGGGTAATCATGTTTGGTATTGGTCACACACCGTACCATTTTTCAATTCCTACATATGACTTGATTATTTGGGGGATGCCGGGACTTTCTATCTTAGGTCCATCACTTCACAAAAAAACAATGCTCATTCATCCTAAAGGGCAAACAAGATCTATAAAATACTGCTTCTTTTGGAGCTAGGGCCAGACCCACACAACCTTATTATCTCTGTCCCATGTATCATACCGTGTGTCCCTAAAGAATTACGTACATCTTGATTCCCATCCTCAAGGGTTACGTAGGAATGACCAGACACAATGTCTCTGGGTCCAGCCCCTGGAATCTAAAATCATGACCTCTCTTTCGGCCCATCGACATGATCTCTCTTGGGAACATGTTGTGAATTGAGTACCTCATGGGTCCTCAGTCACATTTAGTTTTGTGAATGTTGTACCATGTGCCTCCCATTTCATTTCCCAACCTGGCCCGAGTTCTATGACCCTAAACTAAGATCTCCCTATGGGAATTATGCGTCATGACAGGCTACTTCGCCGCCCTATGCCCAATTCATTAAATTAACCCCCCTTAAATGGATCATCATGTGACCAATAACTTGGATTCATGCAATCTCTGGACCCTTTTCCTTGTAGGGGTACTCAACTCCCTCTATATGATACGTCTTACTATCATACTCAGATGTGTGGTGGCCGTATCAGAAGTGTTAAATTTTTATAGGTAAATTCTCTCATTCCTTGTCCAAGATTCGTGATCCCGTTATTTGGATCTGCATCCTCTTCCATGTCCGAAGGGACCCCCTTTTCATCCTAGTCTCATGCCACATTTGCTTACCTACCAACTTGGGCCAATGTCACTGAGGACCCAGGATGAAGTTTGCGACTTGTCCTATGTTTCGAATATGGTCAGCAGTTGACCCCCATATTTTTGTCCCCATTCAAGGGTAACATGATATGGATGTTTTTTTCAAACTTGGTCAATAGTTATACCCTATCGTCACACCACCATCATTGTGGTCTGGATCTCGAGCACCATGATTCACCTGTTTTCACTTAATTATGTTCAAGTGGAATTTCAACATACTCGGATTTTATCCTCCACGCATCTAGGTGCATTATATAGGTGGGTCATCATTATTGTGACGTCGTTCATATAGTGTCCCATTGCCCCAAACATCTTCCTTCTTGTGCTAGGAAAGTCTAATCACTACTCCTTATTTCCCACATCGATCATGAATCATGTGGGATTAGTAGTTCTGGTAGGACATTTACTGGCGCTATCATGCCACACATGCCTATCATCGTCCCACATGATATTAAATTGAATGCTCCGAACTATGTATGTTTTGATTCCCATCCTCATGGGGTACGTTGGAATTCCTGGGCACATTGCATCAGGCCTATAATAACTTTTACTTTTGGTTCCTTGACCTAATGAACTTCCTCTAGGGATACGTTGGTGGGATTATGTCCCCATTCATGTAAGGTTTACCAATACTGCACCACATAATCCCTTCTTGGGATCTCCACTTTTTTCCTTTCGTCCTATTATATAGCGTTAAACTCCATGAACCCACATGTACTTGACATATGAAACTGTAATGTGGTTCAACCCTGATCAAGTTCAGGATTCCCCATGTTAGTCATGGGATGCACCAGATCCATTGGAAGAGTGGATTTCTCCTATCAGGGTTGGCCTCTGGCCATGCCGAGGTTAAGAAATATGTTTGGATTGATTCTCATCCTTATGAGATACATAGAGATGTCGAGGCATTTCACCTCTTGCCTAGCCCCAGGGTCATTAACCCTCTAAGACCCTCAGCCGCGATCATGGTCCAGTCTCTATGACCCTAAACTAGGAGCCTATAGTCCATATACCATGACATTAAACTGTAAACCCTGGTCCATGAAGTATGACCTTTAAACTATGTACATTGTCCTCACTATATGATGAAAAACTACATGTCATTCCAGGTCCTTACTAGAGAGGTCATGTTCGGAAGTAGGAATGATCCCTGATCAAACCGATGCTCCCACCTAATGTTTCTTCACCATGGTGGTCTAATTTCATGAGTGTTGGGCTCTATTAAAACAACCCATCACTCCACACTCCATGCTTTGCATGACCTTAATTCATACCCTCGTCCTCTTTCACATCTAAAACAACCCCCTAACAGTATGGATGCTCGGTCTATGGATCACCTACTATCATGGGAAAATGTTCTAGAAGACTAAAGGATAACATTATAAGTTAGGCCCTGTGTTTCGAATATGGTCAACGACCACCCCTCATATTTTACCCCCATTTCAGGATAATGTAATGACGATATTTTGTTTCAAACACGGTCAACAATTTTTATTCATTATCATGTCGTCCCTAAAGTGTTCTGAATTTTTATTATCATGATTCACACCTTCCATTCCCCTATGTTCAGATTATGTCAAATTCCCCTGGCGTTTACCCACTCATGCACAAGATCACACTGGGAAAACTATAATTTGACTATTCTAAGAGCTTAATTCTCTAGTCAGGTATCCCTCTTTCTCCATATAAATTCTGATTGTTTGTTCAGAGAGCCCCATTCTCTAGCTAGAATCACTATTTTGGGATGCTCCCAATGGTGATCAATGTCCCATTCAGATCCCCTCATAGCTTCAGTTTTATAGCACTCTCGTACAAGTTAATGATCTCCTATTATCTCTTGTTTCCCACACAGAGCATGGCTCTCGCAGGCATAGATATTTATTTGGATACTTCCCAATGTGTTCAAGTTACAATAGAACCTAATAAATGCATTTTCATAAGGAGTTTCCTCAGAACGTGGTCCGCCTCGTCCTCCTTGTCCTCTTTGGACCGCATTCTTAGGGGTGGCATTTTTTGGAACCAGAAAACGCATCCTCAAAATATTCCAGATTCTTCCATAAAAGATCCAAGATTATATCATGTTTTGATGGATTTGATTTGGTAGGTTTTAGGGACTGAATTGAGTTATTGATTTGGAGTTATGGGCATTTGAATTTGCGATAGAATACTAGTTCGCAAAGCCCATTTGCGAAGCTCCCTTCGTAATCGCAGAGCAAGGGAAATTGATCGGATCTCCTGGGGCCCCGTGCCGGTGCAAAACACCTCCTTCATGAAGCCTATATGGAGAAACATGGTATGATTCTCTATGAACACCTTTTAAATTCTTGAACCCACTGCAGAGCAAGAGGTGGGATGCTGAATGAACCCCTTTGACATTTGCGAACCCACCACAGTGCAAGGACGCGGGATGCTCCACGATCCCCTTTGATGTTTGCGATCCACCATAGAGCAAGTAGGTGGGATGCTCTGCTAGGGCATTCTCATCCATCCATGGAGGGCACCCAGCTTTTTTACTACATTCCCTATTTCCAAAGGTGGGAAGCATCAATTCCTTATTCAGGGATTATGGATCCTTGATCGAAATTGGATGATGGGTTATCAATTCTTCCATCTATGTATTCCTCCTTTGAACTCGTTACCTAGTGTGGGTCTCCCTTAAAAATTAAGTCGTGGTTCATGAACCTCGTTCCTAGGGCCATATCTTTGTGGACACAGGTTAATTACGCTACTTCCCTCAGGACATTCCAGGGGGTATTCACATGGTAGGAACCTTCGGTCAGAGTAGAAGGTAACATCAGGCATGTCGGGGAATATCATGTTGCGTGTACATTGGGGATCTTATATTCTTCCTCATAAGAGTACATCTCAAGGGAATAGTACATAAGGTATCCAACATCGGTCGCAAGGTATCATATGCCATAAGCATGTCTCTAAGGTTTTCATCAGCTTCCTATGTTTTATCATGGGGTATGTCGTGCGTTTAACATCTTGCGGTGAAGGTTACGCCAAAGGAGTGTCTTACGAGGTTTTCCTTAGGCATCACATGTTTAACACGAGTTTGGTTGTGTGTTTAATGTCGTGTAGAGACTGTAGAGGGGGGTTAGAATATCCCATAGAGATGTATATGATTGGTATATTCCTAAGATTGAGTTCCATGAGTGTTTACAATTGGATGGGATTGATCCTCATGGAGGTTTCCTATGTACCCTAGGTAGAATATAGGGATCAAAACCCACATAATTATAAGGGGTAATGAATCGGTGTGAAAATAAATGTAAAAAACATAGAGACATGATTGGGATTATGAAAGTATTGTAGCCCGTGTACTGATAGGTGCAATGAGGAGGTGTATGACATGATCCCACCGAAATATGGTGTCACGGGTAAGAATCAACATGGGTGATGGAGAGTTGAATGAAGTGGAGGGAGAATGAAATGGTGAAGTTGCGCTTGAGCCTTGAAGTGAATTCCTACGTATCCCCGTGGTAGTAAATCATAGTCCGCATAGTTCAGTGGGATGATGGGACACCTGAGGAGGTGACTTGTGAGAATGGAAGCATGGATGGGATCTAAAGGAAATAGAACATCTGAGTTGAGGCATGATCTTCTTGGAACACATCGGATCGAGGGATACATCACTAAGTGACATGAGTGATGGGATTTAACCTCAGGTAGGCTTCCTACGTATCCCCATGGTTGGGAATCAAAGTCCATGTAGTTCATCTGAAGATAGATTAATGTCAATTTGGGACTTCCACGGCCTACCGCCAATTGGGGGACATCAACAACTTACCTATTAATGTGATTGACAATGGTTTACCACTGAATGGGATGGAAAACGGCTTACCGCTGGATAGGGGATTGACAACGGCTTACCGCTGGATAAGGGACATTTTAGTGTCATGTGGTACTAAAGGGGAGAAAATTTTAATGTCATTGAGGATGGGGGTGGACCGAGGTGGAGTTGTTGGGATGGATGGGAGTTGGGCTTGAACCTTAAAGAGGCTTCCTACATATCATTCCATGACAAAGATCAATCTTCACATAGTTCAGGAGGATAATTTAGTGAACTCATGTAGAGATGGTTGGTACCAATAGATTGTGGGTTTGAACCTCAGGGAGGATTCCTACATATATTGCCTTAGTATAGATCAATGACCACGTAGTTCAGGTGGTGGGAACTGATGTGAAGGGGTCAAAACCAATGGATGGTGGGATTGAACATCAAGGAGGCTTCCTAATCACCATTCCTTGGCAAGGATCAAAAACCACATAGTTTAGCTTGGAGTTGGTTCAGCGATGCGAAGATGGTTAGGACCAATGGTTGTCATGATTGAGCCTTAGGGAGGCTTCCTACATAACTTGCCTTGGCTAGGATCAAAGTCTATGTAGTTCTAGTTGGGTTTGGGGATTACACTCTAAGGAGGCCCAGAGAGGATGTCATAATCAATTATTACTATAATCCCAAATGAGTAGTGCTTAGTGTGAGAAACAAGAGGTAGAAAAGGCCTGATGATCATGTCATGAAAGGTGTGTCTATTGAAAATGGAATGGGGGCTTACACATTGTTAGCGGCCCAAAGAGGAAACATGGTCTCACGCATGGTTATAAGCCCATGTGCCACTATGGAGAACCAATGGGGAATGGGACTTATGGAAGGAAGCTGCCTAGGTGCCACTATGGAGTGGAATGGGTGGATGAGGATTACGCAAAGAAGCAGCATAGGTGCTGCTATGAAGCGAAAAGGGTGGATGGGGATTAAGTATGGAATCAACCTGAGTGCCGCTATGGAGCGGAAAGGGTGGATGTGTTTATGAAAGGAAGCTGCTGGGGTGATGCTATGGAGTTTCAAGGATGGATGGGGTTTATACATGGAAGTTTCCTGGGTGCCGCTATGGAGTAGAAATGGTGGATGGGGCTTATGCAACGAGGCTTCCTGGGTGCTACTATGAAGCAGCAATGGTGAAAGGGTCTTACACAAGGAAATGATCTAGGTGGCGCTATGGAGTGGTAAGGATGGAAGGGGCTTATACAAGGAAGATGCCCCGGGTGCCACTATGAAGTGACAAAAGAGAATGGGACTTACAAAAGGAAGCTGCACTGGTGCTGCAATAAAGCAACAAGGTTGGATGGGGCTTATGCAAGGAAGTTTATAGGGTGCCACTATGGAGCATCAAGGGTGGATGGGGCTTATACAAGGATGCAACTCGGGTGCTACAATGAAGCATTAAGTGTGGATGATCCTTATACAAGGGAGCTCCACAGGCACTGCTATGGATCGACCAGGGTGGACGTGGATTATGAAAGGAAGCTTCATGGGTGCCGCTATGGAGTGGCAATGGTGAATGGGGATTACACCAGCAAACTTCTCGGGTGCCGCTATAGAGAGGAAAGGGTGAATGGGTATTATGCAAGTAAGATAAACAAGTGACACTATGGAGTGATAACGGTGATAGGGGATTACATAAGGAAGCATCCCGTAATATCTTCCTCATGTATAACCAGGAGGGAATCAAACTCAGTGGTGGGTTGAGGCCTTCACCAATGTGCTAGTGCACAAGAGGTATAATGCCAAGGGAGTTGGAATAAATCCAAATAAAGGGATATGGAAAGTGAGAATCACATGCATGGAATTCAGAACGCAATGAGGGTAGAATAGCGATAAAGGATAACTGTAGATTGTGTTCAAAACACATTATTCATATCCTGTTAGCCTAAAATGGGGAAAAAATCAAGGGTCGTGTACTGACCGTGTTTGAAACATAGGACCTGACTTGAATTTTTGTCCAAAATCATATGGGGAGTTGGCCCAGGATGTTATGTGAGCCGATACGGCATGGGATCAGGCCATTAGGGGTTCTCTTCAGAGAAGGAAGTGGATGAAGATCTGAATGAAGGACACACAAAGTGTGCGGTGGAGTGATGGAATGTTTTAAAGGATTCCATCGCTTGTGAAATTATTCAATTGTAACCATGGCATAAGGCTTCTTATTCTTATCACATAAGTCTTCTCTGATTTAGAATAAAAGGAATCCCATTATTGAATGATAAGGAATGATATAGTTTAATGTTATGTTGATAGGACTACTGGCATCTTATGCTTGGCAGATAAGTTATCTCTTGATTGGGGAAAGAGGCATCCTATGTTTGTCACATGGGGAGTACTACTGTTTAAAGTCATATAGAGATGCCTATTGGAATCTTATGCGTGGAGCATAAGGCATCTCTCGTATAGATCAAGAGGCATCCTATGTTTGGCACATTGGGTGTGTTAGTGTTTATAGTTAGGTAGAGAGGACTCTTAGGCATATGAAGCCTAAAAATGGTTTCTGTTGGGACTTATGCAAGGGCGGATATTTCTGGTTCAACCTGGTATAAAATCCTAGTGAAGGGGTATGGATGAGTTACATGAGAAATGGTTCAACAGAAGGTACTCAGGGAATTTATGAGTAGAATCCCAACTGATAACATGGGAAATGATCTAATAAGAATATGTCAACTTAAGGTGTTTGATGGTTTGTGGAGGAGTACCTCAAATCATCATATTACATAGGTGGAAGGTGGGTGCGCATAAGGGTGAAATGGAAAATGATGACACCCCTGCCCGAAAAATTCATGGTGCGACTCTCAATTTTTAATGGGTGTCAGTGACGGTAGCAAAGAGATCGATCCGGAGTTCCGGGACAGCAACCTGACACTGACCCCAAGTGGGGGTGCGGGGGCACAGCCCCCATGGTATGGGCTGGTGGGCACCAAGGTAGGAGTCTCGCAAAGGATAAGTCTTCACAAAGTAGCTTCACGGAGCAAATGGATCAAGGAGCGTGGGGTATCGTGGAGCATATTTGAAAAGTAAAGGTGCTCGCGGATCATGGGATCACGAAGCAGTTTTGAGAAGGAAATGTGCTCGTGGAGCATTGACTCGCGAAGTAGTTTCGCGAAGGAATTATGCTCATGGAGCATGGATTCATAGAGCATCTTAGTGAAGGTAGATAATCACGGATCATGGACTCACAGAGCAGATTCAAAAAACAAATCTCCTTGGGGATCCTCGAGCAACCTAATAGTGCTCCTAATTTCAAAAAGACCGTGAAGGGGATATATTTTCAGATATCGGTACCTCTACGAAATGAGAGCTATCATCTACACAAGGGGTGGCATAACCATCCGTATGAATGAGGGTGAGCTGTGTATTTATATTGAAGAGGTGCTGTGAAGTTGAGCCTGCTTAGTGCGAAGACAGAGGTCGCTATGTGGTGGATCACAAAATTCAAATGGGTTCGCAAAGCATGCTGCATCCTCGCTCCATGGAAGATCACGAACGTCAAAGGGGTTCATGGAGCATCCCACCTCCTCACTCTGTGGCAGGTTCACAAATGTTAAAGGGGTTCGCGGAGAAACCCAACCCCTTGCTCTATGGAGGACCGCGAACGTCAAAGGGGTTTGCGGAGCATCCAACCCCCTTTCTCTATGGAGGGATCGCAAACGTCAAAGGTGTTTGTGGATCATCTCAACTCCTCACTCCGCTGTGGATCGCAAATGTCATCGGAGTTCATGGATCATCCCCCCTACTTGCTCCGTAGAGGTTTCACGAATGTCAAAGGGGTTTTTGGAGAATTCAACCTCCTGGAACCACAAAGGATTTTTAGAGGAGGAGTTTTTCACCAGTGCGGAACCCCAGGGGATCTGGTCAAGTTCCCTTGCTCCGCGATCGTGGAGGGAGCTTTGCAAATGAGCTCTACAAGCCAGTTTTCTAGCCCAACATCAAATGTCCATAACTCATAATCTGTAACTTCGTTTGGGACCTACGACCTACCAAATCAAATCTTGTGAAATGGTATAAAATCTTAGATCTTCTATGAATACATTTGGAATATTTTGGGGAAGCCTTTTTGTTTGAACAATGTTTAATATTATGATCTTTAAGATTTTTAAGATAAAGATGATGATGATTTGAATAAAATTTCATTTAACTTATCACTATGATTTATTAAATAGGAAGAGGAATAAAAGGGGGAAAACAACCTCTCAAGTAATTTTATAATCGTGTCATTTAGAAATTTGATATTAATATCAATAATAGAAATTTTATTGAATATGAATGTCATTCTGAAGAAATAAATTGGTGTGATATGAATGTTAAAACTTATAAGAATGATGAAAATATTCTGGTGGTAAGAAAATGTTCCACCGAAACGTAATATGTACATTTTGTATGTAATTAAAACATAAATTATTTGATATTGATTCATCTAATTTTTTTTAAATGTTCAAAATATTCATTAAAAATGTTGAGAAAAAGGATGTTTTGTCAAAAAGTGAATAATAATGAGGAATCCAATATTATAGATGATATCATCTTCGATCATAACTTTTAGAATGTCGCGAGAACAACAGAAATGTCATGAAAGTAATCATAATGCTGATGAATGAATGCGGAACCATTTTTGAGTGATAAAAATATGTTCCCAATCAAAAAGGAGATCATATATAAGTAGTTCTAAAACATAAATTAATAGTTTATAAATAGGAAATAGTGGTAGAAAATCTTAGTAAGAAGCATGAAGCTATACAATAAATGGTATATCAAAATTAGTAAGTAATTATTGAGGATGAAAATACCTTAATAAAAATGAATGAAAAATTTAACATTGCTTCTAAGGTATTTTTTAAATCATCTCAGGCTAAATAGAATTCTCCCTCCAAGAATCAAGGTAAATGTACATCGACTAAATATAAAATTTCATATGATATTACTAATATATTAGGTGTTAAGAAAAATATAAGGAAAATGGGTTGATATGAGATGAAAAAACAAATCACATCTAAAAAATATAAAAATATATATTCATAAAAAATATTTCCCAAACTCATATAAAGAAATAGAAGTAAAAATTTATGAACCTCAATAAACATTCTTTATTCAAAGATCATACAATTATATAAAAAATAGATTGGATATTTTTTTTACTAAATATGTGGAATTTATGGTCACAAATCTTACAACTATATTCAAAAGACATATATTGTTGGAAAGAGGCACTAAAAAAGTAGGAGAAATGGTGGAAGAATAATAAGTTTCTTTCCAAAGCAATAATATATAAGAAAAGGGAAAATTCGAGATGTTATAAAAATAAAAATGGAATTTAAATTAGATTTTATGGAGAAATTATCTAGAATATATGAATAAGTTGTATAAATTGTTGTATAATTTGAGATTACTATTTTGGAAATAGTTCTTATGATAAAAAATAAGAGGTGATCAAACATATATCTTTTTGGTGAAATGTCATTTATTGTCTAGAAAATACTAAAATAAATAAAAATAAACAAAACATGGATACATGATAGTAATTTTTCATCACATTTGATGGGGGATATAAAAATATTGATATATTTTGAAAACTATTATGTAGAAGTAGTTACCTAAAAAAGTGATAATTTAATAAAAATAAGATAAATAATAACTGTTATAATTGACCAAGAGAAAATAAAATATGAGGAAGTGTTATATGTTTATGTTCTTAAACATAACATATTTAGTGTCATCCTACATAATGATGATGAAAAAGAAGAAATTTTTATAAAATATTAATGTATTATCAGTATTTTGGAAGATGGTAATGGTTTTACCATTTGAGGAAGAACCAATGGAAATCTATTTCATATATGATATATATGTAACCATTTTTATTTGAGTACTTAATGTATTAATAATTTCTTTCTTCGCAGACTCAGTATGTTTTGGTATAAAATATTGAAAAAACTTTCAATAGTATATTTTTTAAGAAAAAAATAAAACTTTTGTGAAGTAGGGAACTTATATATGTACAACATGTCAAAAAGAGAATATGGTTAGAAAAATTATTTAGAATTAAGAGATCCAATCTAACAGACCACTTAAACATATTCAATGAGATAATTATAGTCCAAATAAACATCAATCAACAAAAATATATTTTATAATTACAAATTTTATTGATGATTTCACTCGGATGACCGACATTAGTGTCATGAAGCACAAATTAGATGTTATAAAAATATTTATATTTTCCCAAAGGGATATTGAAGGGGAATTGGGGTTTATATAAAGAAGATGAGAATTTATAATGGTAAATATTATACATATATTTACTTTCAATAATAAATGACGTAACATGGAATTAAACAATAGTATAGTCATACATAAACACATCAACAAAATAGTGTTGTAGAATGGAATAATTGATGTTTAGTGGAAATGGGAAGAATCATGTTGGTAGATTACGATAAAAAATTATTATACTGGAGAGAAGCTATTATTACTAATGTACATGAACAAGGTAGTTGTTTATAAGGCTAGAATAAATTATGAGTTCCTATGAAATATGTTTTAACAAAAACACTTCAATGGAATATTTAATAGTTTATGGAATTCTATGTTTAATACAAATAAAAAATATGAATCATGGAAATTTTTATGAAATAGATTTTAACAACCCTAATCCTTATTACAGACAAAACAATTACTTATTATATAAAAAATCACTTAAGACAACTCTTAGGATCAAGAGGTATTGTGCCTTGGGAAACTAGGAACCTTGCATAACAACGTAGAACATAAAACACAACATCTTTATTGAAATCTTCTTTTACAATGACATCAATATTTTTTTTTGTACTTAGCATTGCATGGGATAAAACGAGGATATGCATAAGAGAACGGTGAGCTATAAATCCCAGTAAGGGAGTAAAAATACATAACATAAAGAATAATGTACATTTCCAGAAATTGTCATATCAATGTAACAACAGAGAACCATGAACACAAAGGCATGATATAACATGAATGTCCTAACATGGAAATTTGGCAATAATATTTAACATGATATTAGCATGAGCAAAGTATCATTGCACATGGAGAATTAGTAAACACTCATTGAATATGAATTAGCAGGAGTAAACCCTCACTGGACTTAAATTAGAATGAGTAAACCCTAATTTCACATTACATATCATAATTATATTGTTTACCCAATGCATTGGAGCACTATCCAGGCACAACCATCTTAATCATTTCATTTCATGCATAAGTGGGCCATATAGATCATAAAACATGGATTCATTAAACATCGTAATTTTTTCAAAAAATAATATATAAGGAATACATAAATGTAAGTCCCCAATCAACAAGTACATGTGCATAAAGGTGAATACCCTTGATAGAGAAATGTGTATGGTATTCACCTACATTATTATTTTGGCATGGAAATTTTGGTGTAACTTCAGAATCATAACAACATCAAATAGAAATAGTAAAATAGGTTTATGATAGAGAAAGGGGAATCTCACCATTTATATATGAAAAGGAATGTACGAGGGTTATGTAACATAATACCCCAACTTATGTAATTTAATTTAGATATATAACATTAAATAGATTCTTGAATGTAAATGCGAAGAGATAAATTTCATAAGGAATTTTGGCATGGTAATGGGTGTACATGGGAAGAATTAATAAGATAGTAATGATAGGTTGATATAGAGTATGAAATTATAATCTATACCAATGTTAGGATCCCAATACTGGTGAATATGCACAAAATACAAGGGGGGGGTGAATTGTATACATTAAAAATTTCTTAAGGAAATTTTGTATAAAAAAATTCACAACACCTCTAATAAAAAAATAACATTCTTATAGAAATAGAGATTACCTTAGTCTAAATCTTAAGAAAAAATTCTTTTGAAGAAATTCTACCACAAGGCATATAGAATCTAATATAATCAGAGATACATGGTAGAAATTTTATACATAATGAATTCTTACTAACTTTTAGAATGGAGATGAAATTTACAATAATCTTTTAACCCAAAGAGGAGGGTATGCAACAAACATGGATTAAGGTCCCCTATTTTATACTTACAAGAAATTATATCTTACCCAAACTCGGTTAATCCTTCAATCCTATGATTGGTATCTATATTTTTATCCCTGCAAGCCCTATATTTTGAAGGAAATCAGCATCTCTAACTTCACAATCTGATGTCTCTGATTTTAAAGAAATCACACCTCTACACGAAGAAATTTTTCACAAAACAAAGTTTGAACAATCTGTTGAAATTTTCTGCACGAATTATGAGATATTATAAGAGCCTATCACCCAAGATAAATTCACTTTTAGAGAGATAAACTCATCAATTAGACCATTCATCGATCTATATGGATCTCATCATCTGAGGTCCTATTTATACATTTTAAAAAAACTATCGGTCGATTCTCCTCTAACGGTCATATTTCCATAAATCCCAGAGGCACCTGCACACATGGAAAACATACAATGGTTAGTTTATAATAGAAAACAATCTTTTTATATAACTAACCATTAAAATTAAGATCTTAAAACTTAAGTATAATGAACTTGGAATCCAATAAAATTGAAATGATATGAAAAAAATTATATGGTTCAGAATTCTAAGGAAATAAAGCATTGAATAATAAATTACGGAATTATAAATATCAGAATGCATTTTGATAAACTCGGTATGAGTAATATAAAAGGAAATATTTTATTAAAACTCTGTTTTACAATTCCGGTACTGGTATCATAATTTATGGTAGGACAGAATATAACTGGTATCATATTATAGAATGCAAGGAAATTCTCGGTACCAATATCTTATTCTCCAGTAACAGTGTCATAAGAAACAGTGTCACTATATCTAACTTAAAAAGTATTAAGAAAAAATTATTTAGAAATGCAAAATGGAAATTTCTTGTATAGAAATTTTGGCTATGAAAAAAATCAGCATTTAATGATGTATGAAAAAAAATCTTCTGATATAGAAAAACTCAGAATATGAAATTCAGTATAAGGATTTCTGATATCGGTATGACAAATCTGTCTCAAGTAAATTTCATTACACATAACATGTAATTTAGAATTAACGAACTTTAGAAACCAAGAAAAGAAGAAATCTACATGTAAGGAAAATATGATACCATATTTCATTCTAGATGGAAATCGGTATTGTAGAGAAAACAGAGAATAGGAAACAGAGTATTAAGGAATTCCGGTATGGTATAAACATGGACCAAATTACATAACCTTATGAACTTTTTTATGAAAGACACATATTTTTAAAAACCATAATAATTATAAAAAAATTATTTCAAAAGACTAATAAATTTTTGGTTATAAGGAAATTTATGTAACAGTAAGAAAATATATGAAATTGTAGGGAAAATATATTTATGAATAAGGTGTTTATGATTTTCAAAAAAATAATAAGGAATGGAGAGGTCGTATAGACCTAAAAATCTCCCCCTTTTTGGAAAGCACAAAAACATGAAAAAATTTGACAACGGAAAGAAATAAATGCTTAGAGTTAAAACAATTAGTTCCCCCTTAAGTGTATGACTTAGGGTAAATTATTCTTCCCTTAGGTATAAGTTCTTAGAGTATGAAAATATCCTCCTCAGATATATATTATTCTATTTAGAGAGACCCCCCTTAGATGTAGAACACATCTTTATAGATGAAAGTTAAGAAATTTATTTTTCCTTATATTTTACACTTAGAAAAATTTTCCTTTCATTTTTTTCTTCTTTTAACTTCTCCCTTTGATATAATTCTCCCCCTTTGTGATTTTCAAAAAGGAATGGAGAGGGTCATATAAGGTTAGAATGAAATATACATGAGAAAAAATATATATAATATTTGAAAGGAATTATGTTTTACATGAAAGAAAATTCAACAAAATTTTGGTATGAGAAAAACATATCAACCCTCTTTTTTCTTCTCTGAAAGAAGATTTTTCACCAAGGAATTAATCTTTTTGACTTCCTTGTGATCTTTTTGAACCTTCTTTATTAAGGAATATTGCTTATCAACCTTCTTCTCCAATGCCTAGATCCAGAATTCAATGGACTGATTCTTATCTTCAATAACTTTGATAACTTCCTCTTGTGAATATGATTTCTTAACAAGACCAGCGGATATCCCTTTTTGATGTTTGAAAACTTCAGCTACAATAGTCATTTTGTAAAGACCCGGAAATTTCAAGGAAAATTTTTTTTTCTTCATTTTCTTTGGAATTTTACAAGAACACAGTTTCTGACAGCGCCTGATTCCGAGGCCCGGTGTGCCCAGAATCAATTTCCGAAGTTTTGCTCGGGTACGTTCAGTGAACGAACGAGCGGGAATTTCTAACTTTTGAACCGGTGCCCGGAATCAAATTCCAAGGGCACCGATGGAACCGCAGCGCCGGTTTTTTTCTTTGGAATGCCTTTCCTGGAGTTGCGTTTGCATGGGAGCAGTTGTTTATTAAGGTTGTGGTTTAAGTGTAAAGAAAAATAAAATTTATGTTACAAATTTTATTTATCATCTTAAGTGGTTGTATCCTAAGTGTGGAAGTTGGGGTGGAATCACAAGTTCCTAACTAACCAAGTGAGTATTAAGGTGAGGTGGGGCCCACACGAGCCCCAACCCTTCACCTTCCCCTTAACTCTCTTCTACCCCCTTTAAACTCCCTTGCACTTAATGTGCCAAAACCCCTCAAATTCCTAACTCCTTAAACTCCTTAACTCCCTTGAACCCCCTAATTAAATGTGACTCTTCACATCCACCTTCATTAATTTTGGAGCCTCTCCACCCATTAATGAAGGATGTAACTTAATGAATTTGAATTATTTTGAATTCATTAAGCTAACACTACAATAAGGTGTGTTGTTTTATTGTAGGGGTTTGTTGTTGCTTTATTTAATTATTTTTACGTTCTTGGTTCTAGCATGACAAACTTGAGGATGAACGTTTAAGTGTTATCGTCTAACGAGAGGGGGACCGGACCGCACAAACACGGCCGGAACCCCCTCCTTTGTTCTTGAATGTTTCTTGTGGATGAAACGAGATAGCGTGGTGCCGTCGCACCACGTGGGAATCACAAGGAAATTATTGCGCGGCGCCGTCGCGCCGCACCGTGGAAAGAATAATCATGAACACGACGCCGTCACGCCGCGTCGAAGGAAACCGAAGACGCCGCGGCCTGAGCGGGGCCGCGGCAGAGGGGCGCGGTGCCGTCGCACCGCGCCGGATGACGAAGGCCGCAGCCGGTTCCGGGCCGCGGCGGATCTTGATGACCGGCGGCCAGCCAGGCCGCCGGTGCCGGAAGACGGAAGAGGACTGGCCCTTGCCGGTCCTGTTGACAAGAAGCCGCCCGGCCAGGTCGGGCCGGCCGGGTTGGTGGAAACCAGGGGAATTTAATTCCCCCGGGCAGTTATTTGGCCCCCCATTATGAGGGGGGCCGGTTTCACAAAAGGGGGGGGGGGGCAGGCGGCCCCCCCGTTTCCAGCAAGCTCGGCCTTCGGCCAAGCTGGCAGCGCGCCCAGCGCGCTGCCTTGCGCCGAACCGGCGTGCCTGGCCTGTTCGCCGCGCCGGGCCACGCCGGGCCGGGCCGCGCCGGGCCGGGCCGAGCCGCGCCGCGCCGGGCTGTGTCGGGCCGGGTCGACCCCCTCCGGGGCGAGTCGACCCGGTTCGGGCCATCCGGGGGGGTCTCGGGCCGGGACGGCCCGGGCCCGAAACCCCCGTTACAGAGCGGTTTGGTCAAATGCCTGTATCTTGGGCTACGGGCCTCCAAACGACTCGTCGTTAGCGGCAACGCGATCCTTGGATCGAGACGGTCGTTTCGGTATACTATACTCAAGGTGCACCTTCCTTTTCGGGAGCCTACGTGGTTAAAACTCCATAGTTAAGCGTGCTTGGCCTAGAGTAGTGATCAGGATGAGTGACCTCCTGGGAAGTTTCCCAAGGTGAGTGTGAGACGAAAAATCCAATAACACTCAGACTGGGCATCCGATTGACGCGCCGTATGTTGCGTTGAGTTCCTGTTGACGATACAGAACTTTTGGCATCCTCCGTTTGAGTTTTGGATGTAGATGGATAGTGGCCGGGTTGGATCGCACCGAAATCCAACCGGGCCCCTGGAACGGAAAAGCTGATATCTTTCTGACAGAACGTCCGTTTGACGAACCGTCAGCGGCGTTGGTGATCGCGTTGAGAAACGGTCCCTATGAGTTTACCCTATGAGAGTTCGGGGTACATTTGAGATACGGTCGGGTTTGGTTTGCTCACGAAACCAACCGGGCCCCTAGGACGAAAAGGCTAATAACTCACAGACCGGGCGTCCGATTGACGCGCCGTCTGTTGCGTTGAGACCCCTATGACGTGGCGGTCCTTTGAGATACTTCTTCATGGGACTTTGAGATACTTGGAGTATCAACCTGTAGCTCGTGGAGCGGACCCTCCTAGTGACGAGCGTGCGGAGTACGGAGACCGTGTAGCTGCCTGAGACCCGACGACTGCTGATCGAACAACTCAGAGTGTTACAGAGGTGCGCTTGGTTGTAGCGGCACATGGGAGCGCTTGGGTGTAGCGGCAGACCCACGATAGAGTTGCGCTTGGTTGTAGCGGCACATGGGAGCGCTTGGCTGTAGCGGCATACCCACGACAGAGGTGCGCTTGGTTGTAGCGGCACATGGGAGCGCTTGGTTGTAGCGGCAGACCCACGACAGAGTTGCGCTTGGTTGTAGCGGCACATGGGAGCGCTTGGTTGTACCTGCATACCCACGACAGAGGAGCGCTTGGTTGTAGCGGCACATGAGAGCGCTTGGTTGTAGCGGCAGACCCACGACAGAGGTGCGCTTGGTTGTAGCGGCACATGGGAGTGCTTGGTTGTAGAAGCTGGCCAGCAGTACTCGATGGGTGGAGTTCTTCAGCAGTCTTAGGTTAGTGAGCAGTACCTCGGAGTCGTGACAGGACCACTGTACACTCCAGAGACGGAGCTCTTCAGCAGTTACGGTTTCGATAATGAAAATCCTGGTTTGAGCTGAGACTTTTGACCTTGTGTTTACCTCATGATTGATATGGCTCACTTGCTAACTTAGGTATATGTATGGGCATATACCCGGGTAGTGGTTATCCGTTGATTTCACAATCCTTGTGTTTCCTCATGATTGAGATGGGTTACTTGATAACTTAGGTATATGTATGGGCATATATCTATGTAGAGGTTATCTGTTGAGATCTTCTTTGTGGTTATCCTTTTTGGTTTATTGAGATCTTGAGGGTCTCAGGGTCCCTACTGAGTATCGTTATACTCACCCCTGCACGGGCTATGCCCGCACCTCGTTGTGTTGGTTGCAGACGACGGGCAGTGCTGACAGAAGCCGAGTGTTCGAGGACTGGACAGTACCTGGAGGTGGACTATACGAAGAGATGGTACCCGGAGGAGGACCTCGCGACGAGGAGGTACCCAGAGGTGGACGTGATGACGAGGCGGTACCCAGAGGTGGACCACTGGGCGAGACATACTCGGAGCGAACGATGGGACCTGAGGAGCAGAGGAGCTATCTGTACCCACCCTTCAGGTGGGATTTCCAGTGGACAGCTCAACGTAGTAGCTTTACTTTTCAGTTGTTGTTTTCCCTTTCGAGTTATACTTTACAGTTGGGCTTGTATTTCCGGCCCCTTTTTACTTTCCGCACTTACTGTTGTACTCAGTTTTTACATAGTGTTTACTTCTTCCGCTTGTAATCTATGGTGCTTGTTTTCTTTTATAAAGGCAATGCCTTCCCAGTTATCGGGACTTTACACCTTTGGTGCTAGTCGCCAGCCCCTGGCCTATGGAAGGCGGGCTTCGGGTAGTCACGGCACGGGCCCCGAGGAAGGGTCGTGACAAATTGGTATCAGAGGAGTTCGGTTCTACTGCAGAACTCAGGACTCTGATCTTTTTCTATGTGAAGTAATAGTGTTAAGGGTACTGAGTGTGGTCTTCAGTTTAGGGAGTCTAGTGTTGGTGCGGCGGCCGACGTATCCGTACACCAGGACCTTGACTACTGATTTCCGACTTTGTACACAAAAACACTGATTGTGTGTGTGTTTCCAAAGTTTTAAAGTCAGCTCAAACCAGGTCATCTCACCAGGTATAAGACGTTGACCGTGTCGCATCTGTTCAGGATGTCTCCACGCAGACAATCAGTTGGAGTTCCGAGAGAGTACTCGATGACGGCTCACCGAGCGACGAGGCTCTGGTGCAGGGCCCTTTTTACTATGTTGGCACCCTCGGGTGGTGTACCAGTACATCACCACCTATTGGGCAGAAGATGCCAACGGCTATACTAGCAAACTGTGCACGCTGGCAGAGCGCATTGCACGAGTTCCAACAGTAGGGGCCTCAGAAGTTACGAGGCGAGGAAGATTTCCAGACAGCAGAGCAGTGGCTGGAGGCGATTGCTAGAGTTTTCCGCCTAGCTGAGACATCAGTAGAGTGGATGGTGGACTTGGCCAGTAGTGTTTTCCAGTGAATGACCATGAGGATGGTCCGCATAGTTATGAGGCTTCGGTACGTGAACCGATGCCTGAGATAGTGCCTTTGGGTAGTGTGTCAGCTATACATCACTACCAGTTGGTCAACAGTTAAAACCGGTGGTACCGGTAGGTGACACATGTAAGTTTACTGCCTTACATGTGTTCTAACTTCAGATACCCTCATGTTCCGAGGTGAACCTGACTCATAGACGGCTGAGGACTGGCTTGAGGAGGTGGCCGAAATTTTCTAGAACTTTTACAATTTCGGCGGGACGACGTGTTGATAGCTGATAATTCATCGAGGCGTACCAAACATATCGGGTACTCGATGGAAGCGTTTCAATCAGTGAAATAGAGGTTGGACCTCTGAGCATGGTATGTTTAAGGGCTTCCGAGCCAGCACCTTTTCTCTATGCATTTCTACTTAGGCTAGAGTGCTAGAAGGAACCTTTGTGGTTGAGAATTCTTTGCTGATCGAATACAGCCAGAGAATGTTAGAAGTTTGGAAAGCAGGAAACTGACACCAGTCTCGGAGACTTGGGCATGTAAAATGTTTCAAGAAGAGGAAATGTTAAGGATAGATGAATCTGCAGAGCAGCAGACATGGAGGCAGAGCTTGGAGAGCAGCTCGTGGTGGTGTACATTCCAACATGTTACCATCACCCGCCTTTGTAGTCTTCCCTAGACTCAGGGAGTTGGAGAGCAGGGAAAGAGGGTAGCTACTTGCGGTCATGGAGTGTGACCAAAAAGGGGCTCTAAGGATGATTCGAAGAGCAGAATTTATCTTTTACTAGCTGCCGTAGACACAGGCATCGAAACGAATCATCCCTTCCTTCCATGAATCTAGTCCCAAACCTAGAGATTCCGGTTAAGCCATTGACTTGACCCTCTCATCTGGAGATACCTTTGGGAGGAGACTCGATAGTCACACTTACGCCGACGGTGTGATCAGACCCTTGAGGCGAGTGTCTCGGTTAGGACCTCTTGGTGGCAGCGTCGAGGCCTTACGACGTTAGTTTGAGTATGTATTTGGTGATCACTGTTCATACTCAAATTGACAGTATTAGGCAAACGTTGGGATGAGTTTTCCTTGGTCGGCGAAAAGGAAACCCTGGGCAGCACAAGATAAACTCGTGCACGAGAGGGTGTAGCCGATCATTCTTGGGTCGGCCTACCATACCCTCGTGGCAGCAGGAGTTTTGAGTTTCAGTTCTAACCTAAAAAGGGAGACCTTTAGAGTTCTAGGATGGGGACCACGTTCTTATACAGGTCTCACCTCGACGAGGTTTACGGAGATATAGCCGAGGCGTCAAGAGATCTCCGAGGTGAAATATACCTTTCTAGGTCCCCAACAGGGTAGGCGAGGTGGTTTATCGCTTGACCCATCCACCTCAGTTTCACCAGGTGCACGATGACTTTCACGTAACTCAATTGAGGAGATACGTGCTTGATCCTTCACACATCATCGACCTCAGGGAGTTGGACGTCGATGATAGAGCGACATGCATGGAGGTTCCAGTGGGGATCAAGAATAGAAAGGAGAAGATCCTACGAGGATGATCGATTCCTTTGGTGCACTTCCTTTGATAGTACGGGAACCTCCAGGTGAGCACATGGGAGCGGAAGGCTCAGATGCGTGCTCTGTACCGCTTTTGTGACCCTAGTTTGTGATGAAGCTTTACGGGGACGTAAAGCCCCGAGGTGGGAGTAATGTAAAGACCCGGAAATTTCAAAGAAATTTTTTTTCTTCATTTTCTTTGGAATTTTACAAGAACACAGTTTCTGACAGCGCCTGATTCCGAGGCCCGGTGTGCCCAGAATCAATTTCCGAAGTTTGGCTCGGGTACGTTCAGTGAACGAACGAGCGGGAATTTTTAAATTTTGAACCGGTGCCCAGAATCAAATTCCAAGGGCACCGATGGAACCGTAGCGCCAGTTTTTTCTTTGGAATGCCTTTCCTGGAGTTGCGTTTGCATGGGAGCAGTTGTTTATTAAAGTTGTGGTTTAAGTGTAAAGAAAAATAAAATTTATGTTACAAATTTTATTTATCATCTTAAGTGGTTATATCCTAAGTGTGGAAGTTGGGGTGGAATCACAAGTTCCTAACTAACCAAGTGAGGATTAAGGTGAGGTGGGGCCCACACGAGCCCCAACCCTTCACCTTCCCCTTAACTCTCTTCTACCCCCTTTAAACTCCCTTGCACTTAATGTGCCAAAACCCCTCAAATTTTTAACTCCTTAAACTCCTTAACTCCCATGAACCCCCCAATTAAATGTGACTCTTCACTTCCACCTTCATTAATTTTGGAGCCTCTCCACCCATTAATGAAGGATGTAACTTAATGAATTTGAATTATTTTGAATTCATTAAGCTAACACTATAATAAGGTGTGTTGTTTTATTGTAGGGGTTTGTTGTAGCTTTATTTAATTATTTTTACGTTCTTGGTTCTAGCATGACAAACTTGAGGATGAACATTTAAGTGTTATCGTCTAACGAGAGGGGGACCGGACCGCACAAACACGGCCAAAACCCCCTCCTTTGTTCTTGAATGTTTCTTGCGGATGAAACGAGATAGCGTGGTGCAGTCGCACCACGTGGGAATCACAAGGAAATTATTGTGTGGCGCCGTCGCGCCGCGCCGTGGAAAGAATAATCATGAACACGACGCCGTCGCGCCGCGTCGAAGGAAACCGAAGACGCCGCGGCCGGAGCGGGGCCGCGGCGGAGGGGCGCGGTGCCGTCGCACCGCGCCGGATGAAGGATGCCGCAGCCGGTTCCGGGCCGCGGCGGATCGTGATGACCGGCGGCCAGCCGGGCCGCCGGTGCCGGAAGACGGAAGGGGACCGGCCCTTGCCGGTCCTGTTGACAAGAAGCCGCCCGGCCAGGTCGGGCCGGCCGGGTTGGTGGAAACCAGGGGAATGTAATTCCCCCGGGCAGTTATTTGGCCCCCCATTATGAGGGGGGCCGGTTTCACAAAAGGGGGGGGGGGGGGGCAGGCGGCCCCCCCGTTTCCAGCAAGCTCGGCCTTCGGCCAAGCTGGCAGCGCGCCCAGCGCGCTGCCTTGCGCCGAACCGGCGCGCCTGGCCTGTTTGCCATGCCGGGCCACGCCGGGCCGGGCCGCGCCGGGCCGGGCCGAGCCGCGCCGCGCCGGGCTGGGCCGGGCTGTGTCGGGCCGGGTCGACCCCGTCCGGGGCGGGTCGACCCGGTTTGGGCCATCCGGGGGGTCTCGGGCCGGGACGGCCCGGGCCCGAAACCCCCGTTACAGAGCGGTTTGGTCAAATGCCCGTATCTTGGGCTACGGGCCTCCAAACGACTCGTCGTCAGCGGCAACGCGATCCTTGGATCGAGACGGTCGTTTCGGTATACTATACTCAAGGTGCACCTTCCTTTTCGGGAGCCTACGTGGTTAAAACTCCATAGTTAAGCGTGCTTGGCCTAGAGTAGTGATCAGGATGAGTGACCTCCTGGGAAGTTTCCCAAGGTGAGTGTGAGACGAAAAATCCAATAACACTCAGACCGGGCGTCCGATTGACGCGCCGTCTGTTGCGTTGAGTTCCTATTGACGACACGGAACTTTTGGCATCCTCCGTATGAGTTTTGGATGCAGATGGATAGTGGCCGGGTTGGATCACACCGAAATCCAACCGGGCCCCTGGAATGGAAAAGCTGATATCTTTCTGACAGAACGTCCGTTTGACAAACTGTCAGCGGCGTTGGTGATCGCATTGAGAAACGGTCCCTATGAGTCTACCCTATGAGAGTTCGGGGTACATTTGAGATACGGCCGGGTTTGGTTTGCTCACGAAACCAACCGGGCCCCTGGGACGAAAAGGCTAATAACTCACAGACCGAGCGTCCGATTGACGCGCCGTCTGTTGCGTTGAGACCCCTATGACGTGGCGGTCCTTTGAGATACTTCTTCATGGGACTTTGAGATACTTGGAGTATCGACCTGTAGCTCGTGGAGCGGACCCTCCTAGTGACGAGCGTGCGGAGTACGGAGACCGTGTAGCTGGCTGAGACCCGACGACTGCTGATCGAACAACTCAGAGTGTTACAGAGGTGCGCTTGGTTGTAGCGGCACATGGGAGCGCTTGGGTGTAGCGGCAGACCCACGACAGAGTTGCGCTTGGTTGTAGCGGCACATGGGAGCTCTTGGTTGTAGCGGCATACCCACGACAGAGGTGCGCTTGGTTGTAGCGGCACATGTGAGCGCTTGGTTGTAGCGGCAGACCCACGACAGAGTTGCGCTTGGTTGTAGCGGCACATGGGAGCGCTTGGTTGTAGCGGCATACCCACGACAGAGGTGCGCTTGGTTGTAGCGGCACATGAGAGCGCTTGGTTGTAGCGGCAGTCCCACGACAGAGGTGCGCTTGGTTGTAGCGGCACATGGGAGCGCTTGGTTGTAGCAGCTGGCCCGCAGTACTCGATGGGTGGAGTTCTTCAGCAGTCTTAGGTTAGTGAGCAGTACCTCGGAGTCATGACAGGACCACTGTACACTCCAGAGACGGAACTCTTCAGCAGTTACGGTTTCGATAATGAAAATCCTGGTTTGAGCTGAGACTTTTGACCTTGTGTTTACCTCATGATTGAGATGGCTCACTTGCTAACTTAGGTATATGTATGGGCATATACCCGGGTAGTGGTTATCTGTTGATTTCACAATCCTTGCGTTTCCTCATGATTGAGATGGGTTACTTGATAACTTAGGTATATGTATAGGAATATATCTATGTAGAGGTTATTTGTTGAGATCTTATTTGTGGTTATCCTTGTTGGTTTAGTGAGACCTTGAGGGTATCAGGGTCCCTACTGAGTATCGTTATACTCACCCCTGCACGGGCTATGCCCGCACCTCGTTGTGTTGGTTGCAGACGACGGGCAGTGCTGACAGAAGCCGAGTGTTCGAGGACTGGACAGTACCTGGAGGTGGACTATACGAAGAGATGGTACCCGGAGGAGGACCTCACGACGAGGAGGTACCCAGAGGTGGACGTGATGACGAGGTGGTACCCGGAGGTGGACCACTGGGCGAGACACACTCGGAGCGGACGATGGGACCTGAGGAGCAGAGGAGCTATCTATACCCACCCTTGAGGTGGGATTTCCAGTGGACAGCTCGGCGTAGCAGCTTTACTTTTCAGTTGTTGTTTTCCCTTTCGAGTTGTACTTTACAGTTGGGCTTGTATTTCCGGCCCCTTTTTACTTTCCGCACTTACTGTTGTACTCAGTTTTTACTTAGTGTTTACTTCTTCCGCTTGTAATCTGTGGTGCTTGTTTTCTTTTATAAAGGCGATGCCTTCCCAGTTATTGGGACTTTACGCCTTTGGTGCTAGTCGCCAGCCCCTGGCCTATGGAAGGCGGGCTTGGGGAAGTCACGGCACGGGCCCCGAGGACGGGTCGTGACACATTTGATCAAGAAGATTTTTTCCTTCACTTTTACTCACTAACTCACTTGAAAATTTCACTGAGAAGGAAGTCCAGACTTTAGTCAGCTGATTTTCTACATCATAGAAAGCTCCCTTAGTTGAGTCCATGATGTTCGAGAATTTTAGAGCTTTATCTAATAAGGTTCGGGTCCGGATCATCACTTTCTGATTTGAATGTTTTTGAGCATTGTGATAAAGGAGAAGATTATTATGATCGGCTTCTCCTTTCACCACCATCTCCATTAGCATAGATGTTTAATTCTTCTTCTGATTTAAGGTTTCCTACATAATTTTCCCCAAAGAATCTATGTTAGCCAGTACCAGAATGGTTCTTACTAATTTCCTTGATGAACTTTTTACAATGTTATTTCCCATAGGTGACGAGAACATAGATTAATATTCTTCATTATTGACCTTTCAAGTTGAGGATTTTGGATTCTCAATATTTTGAGGAGAGTTAGCATCATAAGGGGAAACCAGAATGGCCTTCCCCTTATCAACTTTCGGCAATACAGTGGGTTTGGAACCCTAAAGGATTTCCTCATTTTCTATAGCCTTATCATATCTAAATCATCCATGAATCTCTTCTTCTTCTTTCTCTTCATCATCTCTGCTATCACTATTTCCAGATTCTGGGATTTCATTTTCATCTCTGGTTACATAAATCTCTTCTTCTACAACTTCTACTTCTTCAACTTCAGTCTCAACTTCTTCTTCTTCTTCTTCCTCTATAGAATCTCCCAGGGTTTCACCATAACCATAAACTTGTCTAATCGCATCAATTTCTTCTTCTTGGATTATCTCATCCTCTTCATGTACTTCTACATGTGGTTCTGGAACTGGTTCCGGTATCACTAGAAGTTTCCTTGCCTTCTTAGGTTCCGAAGTGATATCCAGTACTGGTAACTTTTTATAGGATTTGTCTACTTCCTTCAGCAAGAATTATATAAACTCTTTATGAGTTATATTTCTTTTCTACTTATTCTCCTTAGCATATTTCTCTAAAACATTATTAGTTTGAATCTTCAAATCCTTAACCTCTTCTGGATTCAAACCAATGAATGGATCCCCTTCCTTCCTGGATTTAGCTAACTTCCTCCAGCTAGTTATGATATCATCAGAGTAAGCCTTCTGTTTCCTTATCCCTGGTGGATCTAAAGCCTGACCTACTGAGATATGATCTTCATGAGAGACCTCATCAGACTCCTTCTTATTATGAGCACTTTTAGAAGATTTCAATACAGACTTTTTTGGTTCTGTTTTGGATGATCCCAAAATATCTTTCTTCAATACCCTCTTTTTAACATCTTAGGTCACAATTTCTTCAAACTTCATAGAGTACAGATTTTAATAATGTTTCATTCTCGTCGGCATATCTTCACATAGAAAAAAAATATTATAAGACCTCAAAGCGTACATTCTTGCAATTTTCATTTCAGAAAAAACTAAAACAACTATCCTTGAGATAGTGGCAGGGTACATCAGGATTTGGGATTTTATGATACCTAATTTTACAGCATTAATCTTAAAAAAAATATATTTTACAAAATTAAACTTCATGAGGTTGATGAGAATGTCTAACAAGATAATTTCACACATCATTAAGGAATCTTTTTCCCATTTCCTTATAATAAAGAACCCCTATATCCATAATGCTACCAACCTATGTTCCACTGATAAGTGTGCATGTTTTGGAGTCTTAACTCCCAGGATGCCAAGGTTTTTTAAAGCACAGTTCATCTCGAAAAAACCATCCTTATCCATAATTTTGTAAGAACCTATGAGGGAGTCTCCATCATATAGAATTTCTAGGATATCATCTGCTTTCTGGCATAAAACGATGTAAGAGTTTTTATAAGCCTTAATCATTAAATACTCCTTACTTTCCTTCTCAAATAAATTTACAGAGTCATAAAACTGTATGACTAGCTCTAGATATACAAGATTTAGAAACATTTTCATTTCTAAACAAATAATCTCTCAATGATTACATTTTATAATATGACAGATAAGGGAATCATACCGATTGTAAAAGTCTGAACATACAAGTCTTGCCTGAAACATCATCTTGTCTTTATTCTCCTTGACAACCATCTGGTTGGAACTACATGACATTCAGATCTATAAAAAAATCTAATGAAAACTGGAATGAAAAACACTAATGCAGCAGAACATCTACATGAAGGCTTAAGGATCCAGTGGTGTCCTTATGAAGTGGGGTAGACCTTATATAGACAAACTACGACCTTTCACTTCCATAATGAAATCAAATGACTGTGATTTTCCTAGAATGATCTAATGGTTGAGTATGGTTGAAAAGATATATCCATACCGAAATATTGAGGTTATATTAAAAATAAAATTCTAATTCTAAAGAAATATGAATCTGAAGAAAAATTTCTAAAATGAAAGAAATACCAACAAATAGAACTGTAATAAAATAAAAAGGGGGTAAGAAAATTTACCTTTAAGGAATATCGGAAGAAATTATCAGTATCGAAGAGAAAAAACATCTTGGGGTTAGAAAAACTAGACATCGGAAATTTGACTCTGAGAACTACAAATCTGGAAATATGGATTCTGAGAATTTCGATTCTGGGATTTTCAAAACAGATACCAGAAAGAAATTGAAACTCACTGATTCCAGGAAAAAACAATTAAGGATTCTTTTTCATAATTTTCAGACATACGTACTCCCCCCTGAATTTAGGATTGATTTAATTTTATGAGATGTTTAAATTATAAGTATATATGAATGATTATCTTACAGATATCATTCCTATCTTCTATTTAATGTATTCAAATCTATCGGATGGTAATGGTTCAGTAAATATATCATCAAGTTGTTCTTGCGTTCCAATAAATTGAAGAGTTATATATCCTTTGAGTTTGTGATCCCTAAGAAAGTGATGCATAATATCTATGTGCTTAGTATGAGAGTGGGGTGTAGGGTTTTTACATAGGGCTATGGAACTAGTGTTGTCACACATGATTTCAGTTTTGGTAAAACTCATGCCATATTCCGTGACTATGTGTTTCATCTACAACACTTGAGTACAACAACTTCCATTTCCTACATGTTCTGCTTCAGTAGTGGAAAGTGCCACAGAATGTTGTTTCTTACAAGACCAATAAACTACAGAATCTCCTAATAAATGAAAAGTTCTAGATGTAATTTTTTTATCCATTTACAACCAGTAAATTCAGCATCTGAAAATATTTTTAGATCAAAAACTTTTCAAGTAGAATAAAATAGTCCTAAATCCAATGTTCCTTTTAGGTACCGGAAAATTCATTTCACAGCCTTAAGATGGGATTCCTTATGATTTTCTTGATATATTAAACATAAGAAAATAGAAAAAATTATGTCAGGTTGACTTCCTGTTATGTAAATTAAACATCCTATCATTCCTGTATAAGATGTTTTATCAACAAGTTTCCCTACTTTATCAATATCAAGATATTATATGTTCTGATAAGAGTACTTATATTCTTAGTGTTATAATACCCAAAATTTTTGAGTAGATATTTGATTTACTTTTTTTTAGATATATATGTTCCTTCTGGTTTTTGAGATATTTGAAAACAAAGAACGAATGTTAACTCACCTACCATACTCATATCAAACTCAGACATCATAAGATTTTCAAAGAAATATGTTAAGGATTTGTTAAGTGGATCCCAATATAATGTCATCAACATATATTTGAACAATTAAAATATATTTATTATCTTTTTTATAAAATGTTTTGGATAAGCAGTTCCCATAAAATAGTTGTTTTGAAGTAAAAATCATGTATGTCTATCATACCAAGCTCTAGGGGCTTGTTTAAGGCCATATAAAGCTTTGATAAGTTTATATTCATACTTAAGATGTTTTGAATATTAAAAACTAGGAGGTTTTTCTACATATACTTCTTCCTATAAATATAATTTATGAAAATCACACTTCACATCCATTTGATAAAGTTTAAAATTATAGAATTCTTCAAATGCTAGAAGAATTCAGATAGATTCAAGTCTTGCTACCGGTGAATAGTTTTCTTCATAGTCTATTCCTGCTTGTTGGTTATAATCTTTAGAAACTAATCTTGCTTTATTTCTAACTATAATCCCATTTTCATCACATTTATTTCTGAAGACCCATTTTACACCATTATCATATGCATCCTTAGGTCTCTCAACCATGGTCCCGAATTGGTTTCCTACAAAGTCATTGAGATCATCTTGCACATCCTTTATCAAATCTTCATCACTTAAGGATTCCCCATTATTCTTTGGCTCAAATAGGGATATAAAAGCAACTTTTTAAATTTCATTCCTTAAGGAAATTCACGTCATTACATGTTGATTGACATCTCCTATGACATTATTTGTAGGATGATTTCTATGTAACAACTGATTAGGTTTTGAAAAACATTATCATCAACATATGGTAGAAAATTATCAGGGGTAAATGTTTTAAGAATATATTCATGAACATTTTCCTTAGATGAATCTTTAACTATAGGTTTTTGATCATTTTTAGGAAATATGTTTGGAGGATTTTAAATACGTTGTTTGAAAAGAAAAGGACCAGTTTCATCAAATTTATCATGTACCATTTCTTCCATAGTACACATTTTTTATTGAAAACATTATAAGCCTTATAGTTAGTGGAATAACCTAATAAAATTGAATCATTGGATTTTGGTCCAATTTTGTGTAAGTTATCCTTAGTATTAAGGATAAAAACTTTACAACCAAAAACCTTGATGTAAGAAACTTTTGGTTTTTGACCACTCCATAGCTCATAAAGAGTTTTATTAAGAAAATGTCTTCAGAATATTGGATTTATATTATAACAGGTAGCACTTACACCTTCAGCCCAAAAAGGTTTTTCAATAGAATATTCACTCAACATGGATTTAGTTATCTTTTAAATAATTAAGTTCCTTCTTTCAACAACACCAACTTTTTCAGGAGTTCTAGGACTTGAGAAATTGTGAGTAATACATTTCTTACTACAAAAAGTTTAAAAATCCGAATTTACAAACTCACCACAATGATCACTAAGAATAGATATAAATGGATGGTTTTTCTAATTTTTTACTTGAGCTCGAAATGATCTAAAATAAGAAAAAGATTTTGATTTTCTTGCTAGAAAATAGACCCAAGTATATCTAGTGTAGTCATCAACAAGAACAAATTAATAATATTTTCCTCTAATACTTCCAGTTTTTGTAGGGCCAAATAAATCCATATGCACTAACTGTAGGGAATTAGATTTTGAAAAATAACTAATATATTTAATGCTAGATTTATGTTTCTTTCCAAACTGACAAGGGTCACAAACTTTTGATGAATCAAAACATTGAACAGCTATATCCCTAACTAATCCCTTCATTGAGAAAATACTAAGGTTACAAAGGTTGTAGAGTCCTATCCTTCTATGCCACAACCAAGATTGATATTCAATTTCACATAACAAAGGAATATCTTGAATTCACATGTCTTATATGTTTAAAGTGTAAAACTTCTCATGACTCTGTGATGTAAGGATATATTCATCCTTTGAATTGTGAAGTAAACACTTATCATTCCTAAAATTCACAACGTTTCCTTCATAAAAAAATTGACATCTGCTTATAATGTTGTGTTTATGACTGTTAACAAATAAAACATTATAAATTAAAACTTTTCCAAGAAGAATGATAGAACATAAACCGATAATCTCTCCTTGATAATTATCCCCAAAGATTACTTTTCCACCATTATTTTTGACAATCATATGGAAATAACTTTTGTTACTAATCATATGACGAGAGCATCCGCTTTCCATATACCACATATTTTTGGTACATTCTTCATTTTCTTTCAAAGACAAATGTTAGATCTTTGGAATCCAAATTGGTTTGGATCCGGGGTTAGATAGTAATATTTTAGGAACCCACATCTATTTGGAAATATAAGACTTGTGGAATCCTAATGATTGAATTATGTTTAAGGAACATGTTTTCCTCCAATGTCATCCACTTTGACATTTTGTACAAATGGTGACTTTGGATGGAATAAAATAGTTATTTTTTAAAATAGGTTTCTTATGAGTATAGCTTACTCCAGAAGTATTTCTGTGAGTTCTGATTTGGGAATATATCTTGTCCAAATTTTCTTTACCAGAAGAAAAATTGGAAAGAAGATTCTTATGGAAAAATATTTCATATTTTACTCTTATAAATAAATTCCTATCCTCAAGAATTATTTCCTTAGAGTTAAATTTTTCCTCAAAAACATTTCTTTTTGAAATAGCATTCTTAAGATATTTAGAAAGTTTTTTGTTTTCAGAATTTACTTCCTTAAGGTCTTTATAACATTTTTCTAGGAGCTCGTCTTTATCATAAAGATCTCTAGTGAGATATAAAATCTATTTTGTAAGAACTTCTTCTCTAATATTTTCCTTGTCTATGTTTTAGAAATTTTATTATTATTATCTTCTAACAACAAGGAAAATCTAGATACTTCTTCATACGAAGGTATTTATTCATTATATAAAGATGAAGTATCTTCATCATAAGTAATATCTATAGTATAAAAATTTTTATCAAGAGATTAATTTGATAAAGCCTCAGCAGAGTGTACCTTGTCCATAAAAAATGTATTAGGGAATGAAGTAGCAGTAGTGAGTCTGATATTATTCTATATTGATGAATCATATTCAAAAGATTAACTTTCAGAAGAGTCTCCACTATATGCACTACAAGTGTAATTTTCTATAAGACTTATATTTTGATTAGAACATTTGAACTTTTTATGGTTTCTCTATGAATTCCTATCCTTCTTATACTTCTTTTTCAAAATAGGGGAATCTGGTATGATATGACCTGTTCTTCTGTATTCGAAGAAAGTAACTTCCCTATCGTTCTTTTCTCGGTAGTCTCTCTTCTTAAACTTATTCTGATAGTTATTCTGATCTACAATCTTTTTCATTATCCAAGCAATATTAGCTAACTCATTCTCAGATTTTTGTATGTCACTTGATTCGGACTGAATAGTACCTTTCTTTGACTTTTATCTAGTAAGTCATTCTAGAGTTTTGTATTTCGTATGGTCAGAAGTTTTTGTGAATTCAACACTTCAATTTCCATTCTTTTTCCTAATCTTATCCCCATATTTCTTCATTATAGTCTCATGCAGATGAAGAGTTCCAAAAATCTTATCTAAATAAATATGGGTGACTTTCCTGTTCTCATCAATTGATGTCCTCTTAGACTCCCATTCATTAGGCATTATGTCTATGATCTTGTCAACAAGTATTTGATCATAAAGACCATTTCCTCCCATAGATTGTAAGCTATTCATAATAGTCAAGAACATTTTTTGAACATTTCTTATGGGTTCTCCATGAGGAAATCTAATGCCAAGATATTCATCTCTAAACATAACTCTTCATGTATCTATAACTTTAGAAGTCCCAAAATTTGTAACTTCCAATTTCTTTTAGACACTATTTATAGTATTTCATGAAAATATTTGACTATAGATGTTCATAGTCATGGAACATAGAAATGTATTTATGACTCTAAAATTATCTTGAAATTCTTCTATCTCCATATTAGTAAAATATCTCAATTCCTTATCAGGAATCTTATAATCTCCTATCAGCATCAGGTAGTTATCAACTCTAGTATTTATAAGGAAATGCTTCAAAATATCTCTGCAGTACTCATAATTGTTTCCATCAAAAATATGTGGTCTAGTAGGATTTAAATTATCCAAAGAACCAATATGCATGGATCCTTCCATAAAAAAATATAAATTTCATTGACAAAAAGATCAGTAGTAGTGCTTGAAGAAAATAAATAGTTCTTAAAAACACTATGAAAAATTGTAAAGTCTAAGAAATATAAGAACTAGAGTATTTATATGAAAAATATGAATCGAGAATTGTGAGTCCAAAAATATGATTCCATGAATATATGGAAGAATGTGATTTCTATTATGAATCTAATCGTGAGATTAATTCTTATTGAACCAACAATCTGAAACAAATTGAAAAATTGATTCTGAGTATGAGGTAACCTCCTATGATACCAATTGATAGGTTGGTATGGAGTATAAAATTCTACTCTATACCAATATTAAGAACACAATAGCGCTAAACATGAAAAATTTACAAGAGGGGGGTAAATTGTATACTTTAAAAATTTTATACAATAATTTTCTAAAAACAAAATTCACAACACCTCGAAAAAGAAAATTACATTCTTTAAAAAATATAGAGTTTTAAAGTCTAAAGCTTAAGAATCTTTTCTTACAATGAGATTCTACAACAAGGCATATAAAAACTCTTACAATTAGATATACAAGTTAGAAAGTTTATACACAATGAAAACTTCCAATCTTTTACAATGTTTTGGAAATTTACAGTCTTCTTTTAACCCAAAGAGGAGGGTATCCAACAACCTTGGATAAAGGTCCCTTATTTTATAATTACAAGAAATTCTGTCTTACCCAAACCCAGGTATTCCCTCAATCCTATGATCGGTATCTATATTGGTATATTCATAAGCCCTCGATTTGTAAGGAATGCAGCACCTCTGACTTCACAACCCGAAGTTGCCGATTTTTAGGAAATCACACCTCTCCACGAAGCAATTCTACATGAAGCATTGTTTGAAAAATCGGTTCAAACTTTCTACATGAAGCCTGAGAGTTTATAAGAGACTCTCACTCCAGAAACATTTACTTTTATAGAGAAAACTCGTCAAATCTCCCATTCATCGATCTATATGGATCTCATCATCTGAGGACCTATTTTTATCTTTTCAAAAAACTACCGGTCGGTTCTCCTCCAACGGTCATATTTCCATAAATCTCAGAGGGACGTGGACACATGGAAAACATACAATATTTTGTTTTTAATAGAAACAATGACATCATTTTATATAACTAACCATGAAAATAAAAATCTTACACCGTAAGTGTAGGGAACATAGAATCTGATAAAATTGAAATGATATGAATGAAACTATACGGTTCAAAATTATAAGGATATAAAGCTTTGAATAATAAATTCCGGCATTAAGAATTTCAGAATACATTTTCATAAACTCGGTATGAGTAATGTATAAGGAGATATTTTATGAAAACTCGGTTTTACAAATTCCGGTACTGGTATCAAAATTGATGACATGACAGAATATAACCAGTATCAGATTATAGAAGGCAATGAGATTCTTAATATCGGTTTTTTATTCTCCGGTATCGATATCCTAAGAAAATTTATCATTGTCTTTAACATAAACTGAATTAAGAAAATATTATTTAGAAAATAGAAACAAAAAGTTTAAGTATAGAAATTTCTGCTTTGAATACATCGACATTTAAAGATGTATGAAAATAAAATTTCTAATATAGGAAATCCCGTTATAAGAAATTCGATATAGGGATTTTCGGTATTAGTATGACAAATCTCTCTCAAGAAAATTTCAGTACCGATAATCAAGAATACAGAATTAATGATCTTTAGAAACCCGGAAAATAGGAAATCTACCTATAAAGAAAACATGATAGCGGATTTCATTCTTTATGGAAATCGGTATCTTAGTGAAAATAGTGAATGAGAAATGGTGTGTTAAGGAATTCTAGTATGTTATAAACAAGGACTAATTTTTAAAACCTTAATAACATTTCCAGTATGAAAAAAAATATTTCTCAAAACATTAATAATAATAAAAAAAATTATTTCAAATGTATAAGGAAATTTTGGCTATAAGGAAATTTATGTAAGTGTAGGAAAATATATGAAAGTGTAAGGAAAATATATAGTTATGAATAAGGTGTTTGTGATTAAAAAAAGGTTAAGGAATGGAGAGGTCTTATAGACCTACCATGAAAGAGGTATTTCATAATTAAAACATAACAAGGGAAGTATGGGGGAGTTTCTAAATCATACCCTATCATTTGTAATTGAAGATAAATTGGTATAACAACATAATGAAATTTGAAAAAAACTGAGAAAGAATACATCCTTTACTTGGAAGTATGATCCCAAAGGATTGGGTGAGGCTTGAATGTGGCTTATTTGGATCTCAGGGCTCCTTTAGGAGATTATATAGAGAGGAGGTAATTGGATGGTCATTATCCAAATCGTTTTAGTGAATAAGAGTGCGAGATTGAGTGTTTTATATAGGAAAGGAGAAGGAATTATTTATTATTTAGGTATTGGACACCACACATTAAACTAATCAAAACCACAAACCATCCCAGGATTTTTCCCAGGATTTTTTCTAAATTCGAGTGGAAAAATTATTTTAGATGTCCAGTGGTCAAACTTGTTAAAATATTATGGTTGCTTCAGTTGAGGTGAGTCACACTCACAAGAAAATAATTTTAAAATATTAATATGTTTTATATGTCTTGGAGGGTCTAATAAGGGTTTATAAAATCTATAAAACAAACTCAAAACCTCATTATGTTAAATGTTAAACATATATTTTTTGAAAATACCATTTATATTATTTTATTACATAACTATTGGGTAAATATGATGTCATAATACACGTTATATAATTAAATGGTATTTATTTTTTACCCAAAAATTCGACTCTCTTGGAAAATTATGAAAAACTCACCATTGGATAACTTCAATGTTCCGGTTCCAAAAATAATATTCATTTTATCTAAATAATTTTCTAAATATTTCAAATTTTACTTATAGTATGGAAAGTGACATTAAATGAATATTCAAGGGTTTTGACAAAAATAGTTTCAAACCTGAATAAAAATTACAATTTCAATCATAATAATTAACCGATAATTTAAATTTAATAAAAATTAATTTAGTAATAATATTTTTTAAAATATTATTTAATTTAAAAATCTATTAATTCATCAAAATGGTTTTCATAATTTAATATTAACTAAACGTACTATTTGTGCTTAAAAAACTATTTACAAAGTAGCAATAATAAAATGACTGTATATTAATTATACAAAATAAGGAACATAATTTTAGTTCTAGGTTATTGTTACATAATGATTTATAACACCTTTATATGACCTAAGGGTAAGATGTGTTGTGGTGAAAGCCTCTTGGGGTAGCTTGGATAACATCCCTCGGGTAGAAATTTTTATCAACTTCAACTTCTCTTGTAGGAGGTTATGTTCAAGATTAACATGTTGAAAATCATCATAGGCTTGATCAGGAGAGAATATCAGTGACGCCGCATTTTTTCTGAGCTCTGAAAAATGAGATTCGTACAAATCAATTCTACCGGATGAAGCCATCACTTCTTCTGTCTGAGTATATTGTATTTGTTAAAGCCCTATATTTATACAAATAATTTTATATCTGTTCAATGGATATACTAGTAATGGTAATAATTATTAATGGTATTTTAAAATCCCAAAACATAAAACTAAATTAGTTAATGTGTTTTATATAACCATTTTAAATATTAATACATTTAATCGGATCAAGATTAATTTTTATTAGTATATGTTTGGGTCGTCCTAATATTCTCCCATAAGATATTTCACCCTCAAAATTTATTTTTCCCATACTAAAATAGATGAGTTAATCTATACTTCATAACTTCCTATAATCCCCACATTTCTTCTTCAAACATATTGTTTCTCTATAACACCTTGATAAGGGGAAGTGTCTTATTTTTTAGAACTTTTTATCTACGATCTATGATCATCATTGTCTTCTCTTTGAGGGAGTGGTCATTCTATAATGGTACCACCTTTGGATTGAGTACATGTGATGGTTCAGGTATGTTATACCATAAGGGTGATACATGGAATACATCATGTACTTTAGATAGGTTTGGTAGAAGTCTTAGTCGATAGACCACTGCTTCAATGCGATCAAGGATCTCAAAATGGTTGATGTACCCTGGACTAAACATACCCATATTCTCCAATCTAATAAATATCTTCCACAGTGATATGTGGAGGAATACCATGTCTCCATCATCAAACTCTAGTCCTCGTCTATGACTATCAGCATATCTCTTTTATCGACTCTGAGTATATTAAATTTGTTGTTGTATGTCTAAAACTTTGCCACCATTTCTTCGACCATATATGGACCTAGGAGTTTTCACTCCCCAACTTCATCCCAACATGCTGTGGATCTGCTCCTCTTCCCATAAAGGAATTCATATAGACTCATTTGGATTCTTGAGTAGAAGCAGCTATTATAAGAGCACTCAACCAGAGGAAGTTTTTGATCCCATCCTCCTTTCAATCCCATTGAGAATTCTCTAAACATTTCCTCAAGTGTTTGGATACTCTACTCAGATTGGGTATCAGTTTGAGGATGATAATATGTACTGAAGTTATGATTAAAATTTAGAGCATGTTGAATACAGTTCTTGAACATAGAGGTAAATATTGTATCTCAATTTGATAGAATAGAATGTGGCACTCCATATAACTTTACCACTTCTCAGATATATATATATGTTCTAGTTGACCCAATGAGAAATCTTCTAGAATTGCAATGAAGTGTGCACTCTTTATAAGACAATCCACAACAACCCAGATAACATTTTTTCCTTCGCATGCCTTCATAAGACTAGTGATATTGTCCATGGTGATGTTCTCCTATTTCTATGTGGGTATGGGTAATGGGTTCATCATCTCCTTCGACTTCTTCCTCCCATCCTTCACCTACTGAACTACCAGGAACTTAGAGGTATACTCGGCGATCTCATTATTCAGATTATCCCACTAATAATTGTCTTTGAGGTCTCGATTCATTTTTTGGTTTCTTGGGTGAATGGAGAAATTCAAACTATGTGCATCATTGAAAATATATTTATTTAACTGCAGATTTGATGGAACATATAGTCTTGAAACAAATCACACAATTCATTCTTCATTAACATCGATCTTTTAGGATTTTCCTTTTTTGATAATTTCCATTTTCATTTGAATTTCCACACTATCCTTTTGATCATCCTTTCACTTTTCCAAAAGATATGGTTGTGAAATCATTTTTCAAGGGATTAATGATGTTTCCTTTTTTATCATTCCCTTGTCTGTCTTCATCAAATATAAGAAGATTGGATCCTTTATAATTATCATCAATAATATAATCACTTGGTCCTTTCTAATTAGAGCATCTTTCACCATGTTTTTTTCCTAGGGTGGCAAACGATTGAGCAGTGAAAGTCATTGGTCATCTATAATCATCTACATTGGCACATGATAAACTATTTCAGTGTTAATATATACTTGAGGATTTTGTGATCTGTGTATATTTCACACATATCCCCAATTAGGTAATTTCCCTTAATTTTCAAAGTGAAGATTACTATAGTCATATCCAGATCATGTTTTGGATATTTTTTTCTCATAAATATTTCTATTTTCCTGATTCATAGGCAATGATTTTTTTCATTTTTCATCAACTCCCAACCTAGGACCATCTTTGAATCATAACTAAATACCACAAAAATTCTCCACTTGTTGGTAGTGTGAGCATCAGTGTAGTGATTAGCCTCCATTTGAAATCCTTGAACCTCTCTTCAAATTGATCACTCCAAGAAAACATTACACCCTTCTGAGTTTTCTTGGTAATAGGGTTCAAAAATCATGAGAAATTTATACAAAATCAGCGATAATATCCATCTAACCCTAAAAGGCTGTAAATATCCATCAACAATGTCAACCTTAGCCATCCCACTATTATAGCTATCATGGAGGGATCCATAGATATCCAATTTCTTGTGATGATATTACCAAAAAATGAGTCTTCCTTTTACATGAACTCACACTTTCTATACTTTTCTTAGAGATTCTCCTTTCGCAAGGTCTCTAGTACAATGTTTAGATGATCATCATTCTCCTCCATGGTTTTGCAGTATATTAGAATATCGTCTATAAATACTACCACCAATTAGTTGAGGTAATCTATAAATAATGTATTCATCAAGTCCATGAATATTTATGGAGCATTAGGGAGTCCAAAAGGCATTACTATGAACTCATAGTGCCCTTACGATGTACAAAAAGCAGTATTGGGGAAATCCACCTTCTTCACCCTTACTTGGTAATATCATATCCATAGATCCACCTTTGTGAAGTATTGTGCTCCATGTATCTAATCAAACAAGTCATAAATTCATGAAATATGATAGTTGTTCTTTATCATGATTTGTTAGATCTCAAGATAATTAGGGAAAAGGCATATTGACCAATTGTTATTCTTGAAAAATAGGACTAGTGTAACCCACGGGGAAGCACATGGGCATATTAAAGCTTTATCCAGATTCTTTTTTAGTTGTTTATTTAGCTCCTCAAGCTCCGATAAATCCGTTCTATATGAAGTCTTTGATATTGGAAATGCTCTAGGTATTAGATAAATTGAGAATTCAACATCTCTTCTTGGATGGGGCCGGGAAATTCCTTAGGAAATAGTTCAACAAATTATTTGGAAATAGGAATGCCTTCATGGATGATTTCCTTCATATAATTAATCATTTGAGCATGATACACATGCTCATAGTGTAGTAATATCCATGTTATAGATGATGGTCATAATGATGATTCATCCTCTTCCTTGATCTTGTACATAATCGAGGGTAAATTCTCTATATAGAGAGTGATTTCCCTCTCATGGCCATTTATGTACGCTCTATATAGGGAAATCCAATCCATGCCATGAATTTCATCAAACTCCACTACAGGGTGTTTGAAGAGGTTCACCAGGATGTTAAAAACACAAATTGTGATAGGGGAGGAGTTATATTGTTTGGATTCAATGGTTTACCCATTTTTCATTGTCACTGAAATCTCTACTACCATGATTTATGGTGGTTTTGGGATTGTTCTATTAAACATTCTGGATATAAAATAATGTGTAGAACCAGAATCATAAATTACATTCGGTATTCTTGAATGAATAACTAGTGTTCCTATAACCACTTCTTTTTTAGAGTTTTCATCAGTTGTAGTGATGGAAAAATCTCACCCTTCATAAATTAGAGGTTGTTGGTTGCCTCTGAAAACCCTTGGCATGGAAAACTGGTTTTCAATGTGCCCTGGTTTATGGAATTTTAAGAAATTAATAATGTGTTTAGGTTCGAACGAAGTGTTCCTCTCCTCTGTCACAACAATGAGTTTTTCTAGATGGTAGATAACAGCCAGGGGCACTTCTCATCCATATATAAAGTATTTTCTCATCCCCTTCATGAAATTTTTAGGGTTCTTATTTCAACAACTTTTGTAAAGTGTGGTGATAGAATTTCTTACCACCATTGGAATTATCCATTAGACCACCCGAATTAATGTCCACATTACGCTTCTTTTACCCATGATACCCCTGAGATTTAGTGATCTCTATTTAATTTTTTAGGGAACATTGAACAATTTCCTCCTATATCTCAATGTCATAGATTGCTAGGTCTTTCCGTAGTCTAGGATTTATCCCAGCAAATAATCGGTAAACATTGCATTTAGGGGTAAAGAAATATCCAGAGGCATATCATAAAATCCTTGTGATGTTTTCTTCATACACTCTGATTGATTTGTCATCACTTTGCATGAGGGAAAGGAAGTCCCTTTCCATCTTAATATAGAGGGTTGTATGAAAATGTTTATTGAAAAACATTTACCAGAAATCCTTCCATTCCAACACCTCAGTATCCCCCTTAGGCTTCTTAATTTTTATCAATGTCCACCATTAATCATCTTCTCCCTCAAAGTGATAGGTATCTAGAAGAGCCTTCCATTGTTTAAAACATTGAAGGGTGGAAAATATAATATCAATAGAGTTGATCTATTTTTTGAATATTGAGGGAGAAAATGATCCATTAAAAGTAGGATACTTTTGTCTCATGAATCTCTCGATTGCAGGTTGTTCTTTCTGGGGGGGGGTGGATGTTTTCTTGACCCATATTTCTATTCATAAATTCAGTTAACTGAGAGAGTATCTTGAAAATTTTAATGATTCGTGTTTTCATCTTATTTTGAATCTCATTACAACCATCATCACATTGATATATTCATTATTTGTTAACTTGATTCCCCAAATTACTATCCATTGGATGGAATAAAAGAGAAGGTAGTGGTAAAACATAAAGGGGAATCTAATGACAAAAACGGATAACTTATAAATTACATTTATTTACATAATTTATCTATGTTATCCATGATCTACTTCTCAATGTATATTCTTAGGAGAATTTGTTTAATTACCTTAATAATGATTCATACCAAGATTATGAATTTACCTAAGAGTATCACCTGGTAGTTTTATAAAAAAGAGTGTAGCAAGGCCCATTGTTTTGCAGCCATTCACGTTCGAGCCTAGCTCCAAGAGATGTTTTTGGGTTTTACCCCTAGATACATCTATTCCAGAGCCGCCTCTACCTGCTCATATCTAGATCGGTTTGAAATTTATTGATAATACACTTACTCAATAATAAAAAAAAATTGGGGATATTTTTATTATACATACTCTTGTCCCTAATTCTTTCACTAGAGTTTTATAATCATAATCCCCAAAATAACTAAACATATCCTCTGATATCGACTATAAAACCCATATCTTTTTTACACACATAAACATAATTTATTATAAAAACATTATTATAAATAAACTATGAGGATCGAGGGGTCTAGTGTCTTGAGAAATTAGAAACATTACACAATAACTTAGAACATAAAACCCAATATCCATATGGAAAACATCTTTTATATAACCACAACATTCCATCGTACATTGCATTGCATGGGATAACCTAGGGACATGCATAAGAATAGGGTGATCTATAATGCATAATATTGGAGTAAACAAGGAATAACAAGAAGAATATAATACTTGTTAGGAAATAGGAATATCAATGGAGCACAATAAAAACATGAAAAAAGTGTAATCATATAGCATTATTATCCTAGCATGGAAATGTGGAAACATCATTTAACATGATATTAGCATGAGCCATGGTTCATTGCATATAGAGCATGAGTAAATAGTCCTTGCACAATAATTACCATGAGTAAACCCTAATTTTACTTGAATTAGCATGCTTAAACCCTCATTTAACTTGAATTACCATGATACTAAACTTTAACCAATGCATTGGAGTGCTCTCAGGGTGCACCCTTCTTAATCATTTCATTTAATGTAAAAGTGTGCCACATAGATCATAGAAAATAGATTCCTTAAACGTCATAATTTATTCCATGAATAAGAGACATGTAAAACATAAATATAAGTTCTCAATCCACAAGTGCATGAGAATAATAGTGGATACCGTTAGTAGATAAATGGGTATTGTATTCACTTACATGATGATTTTGGCCTGGAATGTTTTTTGCAACTTCAGCAGCATAATGACGTGAAATAGAAATCATAAAATGGGTGGATGAGAGGGAAATGTGTATCTTACCATTTATAGATGAAATGGATAGTAAGGGGTCATGGAACATAATAAACACACTTAATTAAAAAAAAATAAGCATAATATAAAAGAGTTCCTTGTATGTAATTGAGAAGAGATAATTTTCTTGCCGAATTTCAGCATGGTAATGAGTGTACATGGGAGGGAATAATGATAGAAAAATAGGTATATCATCATTAAAACATAAGAAGGGTATTATGGGGAAGGTGAAAAATAATACCTCAACATTATTAATTTAAAATAAAATGTTATTACTATATAATGAAATTTGGAACACAATGAGAAAAGAAGAAATCCATTACATAAAGTGTCATCCCAAAGGCATTACAGAGGCTCGAGAGAGTATTATTGGGAGCACGGGGTGCCTTAAGAGGATTATATAGAGATAAGGGAAGGTTATAGACTAGATCCAAATGGTTTTAGTGAATCGTAATGGGATATTGAGTAGGTTTATATTAACAAGGAGAGGGAATTCTATGTTATTTATGTTTTGGAAACCACATATTATAGTAATCAAAAACACAAACCATCCCATGGTTTCTACCCATGGGTTTTCCAAAGTAGAGTGGAAAAAATTATGTTATAAGGATAATGGCCTAAATTATTAAATTATTAGTCTTGGTTATGTGGAGGTGAGTCACACTCTCGATAAAGTCTTTTCAAAATGTTAAAATGTTTTATAAGTCTTTGAGGGGTGACTAAGGCTTTTTAAAATAAATCAAAATAACCCAAAATATCATTATATAAATGGAAAAACATATATTTGTCAAAAAAATTATAGTATTTTATCATATCACTATTGGGTCAATAATATGTCATAAAACACATTATATAAATAAAAAATATTTATTTTTTACCCAAAAATTCAACTATCTCAGAATATTATGAATACTAGTCCGTTAGATAATTTCTACATATTTATTCCAAAATATATACCTTTTAGAAAAATAATCTTCTTAAATATGTGAAATTTTTCTACTAAAATAAAAAATGACATTGATAAAAAATTTAGGGGTTTTGACAAAAATAGCTTTCAAACATTAATAAAAATTACAATTGCATTTATAAAAATTATATGATCAAATATATTAATTAAAAGTAATTTAGTAATAATATTTTATTAAAATATTATTTCATTTAAAAATCCATTAATTAATCAAAATAGTTTTATTAATTGAATACTAACTCAATATACTATTTGTGCTTTAAAACCTATTTACAAAGTATCAATAATAAAATGAATGTGTATTATTTATTCCAAATAATGCACATAATCATAGTGCTAGGGTATTGTCACATAACCCATTATAACACCCTTATATGACCTAAGGGTAAGGTGTGTGATGGTGACCTACTCTTGGGGTGGCTCAGATAACATCGCTCTAGAGTTAATCTCTATCAAAATCCACTTCTACCATTGGCTGTTTCATTCATGCTTAACGTGTTGAAGCTCGCATTGGTCTTGGTCATATGGGAGGCCCAGTGATTCAACCTCTTTTCTGAGCTTCAACAAATGGGTTTCGTATAGTGAAATTATATTGTATGGTTCCATCACTTCCTTTTTCTAAGTAAATTGGATTTGTTAAAAACCCTATATTTATACTAATGTGATTACTTTTAAACATCTATATTAGCAACAATAATATTTATTAATGGGATTTAAAATCCCAAAAACATAAAACCATATATTTTAATATGTTCTATATCACCATTTTACATAATAATACATTTCATTAGATCAAGTTGAATTTTTATTATTAAAATTTTATGTCATTACCTAGATGATGATGGATGAATCTTTGGATAGTAACCTAATAAAAGATGTTAAAAAATCTGGAACTACATTTATATAGTTTCCTACCCAATATGCCACTATTTGGTTTCCTTATATGCTTCACCCAATAAAATGAAGTACAACTCCTTTCATTCCATAAGCTACCGAATAGCAGTGAGGTCATATATTGTGTCTTATGGGAGAGTATGACCTCTTGATATGAGTGTCATGAAATGGTATGAATCAATGATAAGTAGTGGAAAAAATAATAAATTGTTATCATATGAATAAATATGATTCATCAAATATAACCAATAGGCGGATGATTAATTAATTTCATATACAATTTTTTTGATCATTCCATGGTTCAATAAGAAATATGATATAGAGGATACATGGTTAATTGAATATACAACATGATAATGATATTAAAAAGTACAAAACACTTCCTATGCTAGAATCAATATCATAGTCTCAGTCCTCTACTCCCATACTCCATACTAGTACTAGAAAATCAAACATCAGATACTGGTTGGTTCACTTTATCTACACCTGCAACCATGAGGCATTTTTTGGTACTATACTCATCCTGAATACGGTGTTAATGATACGCAGTGTTCCACCACCTACAGTGAAATGAAATACCTAGTCCATTCATATAAAATGAGAAGAGTGCTGTTAAAAGTAAAATAATAAATAAATAAATAAACCACGGTAGGTTGGTTTCCGAATGGGACTCCCTATCAACACTACATATTTTGGCATAAGCTATTTATCTATGAACCAAGGTCAACCTGTATCAATATAGTATATAGTTGGATTTTATATAAACATGTATATATATATATATATATTTCATCTTTCATACATGTGTGGAATGACCATCAGGGCCATCGTATAATTCTAATGTAAACATGGGATGAACACAATCATGTTCATTGGCATAATAGAAATGTACTTAGATCTATAATTTTCATTCTAGATTTTATTATAAGAAATCCGTAGAGATCATTAAATGAGATCCTAAACCATATAATGTAATCTGTAAAAATGAACCCAAGTATTTCTCTACGATCACTATAAATACTCATCAACATAAGATTCTGTCCATAGAGATCTGTAAAAAGAGATAACATATATCATTCTCATGATAGTGTAAAGTTATAACCATCTAAGCCCATACCAAGTATACCACATATGGGATCAATTATCACTCATTTCATTTTATAACCATCTCTACCATTGAGCTCATCCATGGTAACTGAAAGGCAATGTCGTGGGCACTCTCAAATGGAGTTTGATTTTTTGGGTACTTGGGTGCAATTGAGTGGCTGACCAATGTCATCTCCAAAAGGATTAAGTAAATTAAAACAGTATCTTAAAGGTATTCTAAAAATATAATAAAATACAATAAAAACACTACTTGAATCGATGAGTGGTTTTTTATCATTAATAAAACTAGAAGAAGTTTTCTGGAAAAAGATTGAATTTCTTTTGTTTTTAATTTTGAAATGAAGTTCGATAAAAAAGACGCAACAAGATGATGTTTTTTTAGAAAAAATGCTCAATGACGTAATCGATAACTCTAGCGCTTCATATACTTATCAATAATTTTCATTTAAATTAATATCCACTTTATAATAATCTGTAATTTATTAACCCATGAATCAAACGAGAGTTAACTTAACCACATAGATGAAATTACATAAACCATAGGCTAGCTTCAGAACATGCAATCACAACACCCTACATTGATTGATTTTATATTGTTAGATTATAGACATTGGTTAATTATAGGACATATCCATTTGTTAAATGAGTATTAATTGAGTTTAGGGAATAAATTTTATCTCTACAAACTTATCTCGTGTGGTCTGGTATTACCGATTATGTTTGTGCTCTCACAATTTACACAAAATCATGACCTCACGTGTTTTGGTGTTAATTGTTCTGTTGCTTACACAGTTTCTTCTAATATATAAACACAATTAATGAATAATATTAAATGAATTATAGTATCTAATTTATTCAAAATAAATTAATGAAGAGGGTAATAGATATATTGATTACTAAAAATAACTACTCTTCCATGGGCGGTGTAGCCATTGTAGAAACGTATTGCATACCCATGGGGTTAGAAAGTGTATAACCCATTATTGTTTCTACTATTGAATTCCAGCCAAAAGAAGAATATAAGAAGTTGAAAAGGAAAAATCATATCATATTAATTGCATAAAAATTCAAATTACAAGATTGAATGCATATAAATAAAAAGGGGGGGGGGGTGAGAGAGGAGAGCCTTCTTGGAAGAGATTTTTGCACATGCCTTACTTCATCCAAGAGTTTTTAGGGTATCATAAGAGACACCCTTTTAGAAAAACCATTCCAAAGCCTCAAAAATCCATAACAATGATTTAAAACATCCTTTAAATAGAGTTGGGGAGGGCTTGGGTTATAGAACATTTGTAAATGTCAAATAGAAATTCGGCCAAATTGATTAATCCCAAATGCAATGCAATTTTGACCTAAAAAAGTGATAATTAGAGGGCCTTATAGAAAAATTACTTGTTGAAAAACATGTTTCCGAGATTCCCTCCAAATTTGGGCCCAATCCAAATCCGTATGAAGATGATCCAGCTTAAATGGTGAAGTGATGTCCAATCTAGATTGTTTATTCAAACTTAGTCTTCATGGCCCATTTACTCCACTCCCAATCACGATCGAGCTCCCATTCCCTAAATAGAATATGTATCCCATTAATTCGGTTATATAGTTACACAATTTTATGTCACAATAAAGTACAGAATAATATTTATGCCTAGAATACTATAGTAATGTTTAAAAGGGTAAAACGGGAATTTTAATCAACATTTTAAATGAATGATCTAATCCCATAGAATCCATAATTGAACATATTTAGCATAATTTTGGAGAATTATATCATTTATCATCACTTAAATATTCAATACAATTGTGTTTTATCAACTCCACAATTATCCTTGGTCAATCCTGGGAAAAAACTCATATCATGTATTAGATAAAATTATCACAATATATGCATGTTCATATTTCTCAATAAACGGTCGAAATGTAGGAAAAGTAAGAATCCCATTAAAATTCAATTGCAATAAATTTTCAATTCATTGTCTCATAAATTGTGTCAAAACAAAATCCAGTGAGATTCATAGCACATATCATAGTGAAACAAGTCATGGGTCTATCATGCCACACATTCTCTACGTGTGTGTGCCAACCATTCCAAGATTGTCTCTCCATGCATTATCTTATATATTTATGTCAATAAAAACTTTTCTTCTTACCTTTTTCTATTCCACCAAACCTATTCAACATCTTTTGTAATAAAATTCCAAAACCCACTCATTTAAGCATTCCCAAGAGTCAAACCATGATCTCCTGACCAAAATATCCCCACATGTTGTAAATTTCATCACTCCCCTCTTTATTGATTGTTTTTTTTTATTTTTTTGAATTTTTTTCGAGAGACTACAATAGTCAGATGTTAGGTGCACACACAAAGGTCAATCTGGAAATGTGATGGAAAAAATCGTAAGAGAAAAAAAAACGTACAGAAAGACCATGTTATAAGGTGAAAGGAATTACATATCCTTAATATACATTCAATTGGGTAAGAGATACTCACAAATCAAGATTGTGTGAAAAATTGTATGGAGATCTCAATGAAAAAATTTACCATGAACAAATTATACAAATAAAAATGTTATAATATAAAAGGATTTATAATTACAAAACCATTAATATCATCAATGACCTCAATTTTTATAAAAATAAACCCTTGATGATGAAATCTAACACATGCTTATAATTATGTTAATGAATTTTGAAAACATGCATTTCCATATGTTCCAAATGATAGTAATACCTGATATATTTTTTTCTTTTTTGTTGATTTTTTTTTGTTTTTTTAGTTTTGTTTTTTATCTTTTAACCAGAAACATAATAAAAAATACACATAAAACACCGAAATGAAAATCCAAAATATCTACACCTAAATGTTATCCCCCCCCACACTTAAAATATTTCATTGTCCTCAATGTGAACCTGTGAGTTGATATATACACATGAAATGTATAATTTAAAATAGGACAAATAATATAAAAGTGGAAGGGTTAGGAACAACCAGATATATTTATGTGATGATATGGTCAAGCAGTGTGATAAAATCCACTGCATTAGTTGGATGCCCCTCAATGTATTTCATTAAACGTTTCCCATTGACTGTAAATCTCTTTAGAGTGTCCTTTTATGTGATCTCCACTACACTATAAGGAAAAAAATTAGTCAAAACATAAGTATATAACCACCTGGATTGAAACTTACCATGCATCAGCTTGAGTCGTGAGCTATAGAGCAAGACTTTCACTCCAACATGAAATTCAATTTTCTAAACTATTTTATTATGAGATGATTTTTATCTTTCCTTATAGAGCCTTGAGTTCTAAAATGATGAAAATCGAATCTCCTCAAACTCTTGAATTTTCAGTTTCATTTGGATTCTGGCTTGGGACGAATCCATATTACATTTTTTTATAGCCCAATAAGATCGATTCTCATCTTCCATAGAAATAAGAAACATTTTCAAAAAAACAATCTTGAAATGGGGACATACCAAATGGGTTTCTTGTATATTGTCATATAATCCCCCAATTCATCAACCAAGCACTTGCTCCAATACGTCCATTTTGGGTACACAGTTTTCTCCAAAAGTAGTTTCAACTCACGATATGAAACCTCATCCTGGACATTCATTTGGAGGTGGTATGGTGTTGATTTTTTTGTGTGCCACCCCATACTTGTGAAGGAGGGAAGCCAACTTCATAATGTAAATGTGTGTCCCTTGGTCACTAATAATGACTTTCGGTACTCCAAACCTACAAAAATCAGTTCTTTGACAAATTCCACAACAACATCAGAATCATCATTCTTGGTGGACTTATCCTGCTCCCATTTTCTCACATAATCAATAGAAACCAAAATATAAAAAAACCAACAGAACATGGAAACGGACCCATAAAATCGATTCCCCACACATCTAAAATAACTCAAAAATAATATGGGTTTTTAAGGCATCTCATGTCTCCTAAATAGTATCCTAGTGTGTTGGCAACGAGGGAATGAATTAAAAACACACGAGAATCATGGAAAAAGATAGGATGATATAACCCATAGTCTAATACATTCATAGTTATCCGTTGGGGTCTAAAGTGTCCACAACATCAGTCAATGATGGAAGAAATGGCTATGCACTCTCCCGAGGCCCCTCTCTTTCGACTTTTCCTTTTCTATAGTTTCCTCATGAAATCCTCTATGGATTCTATGGCGGCACATCTCTCCAGCATGCTTCTTATCCTTCCTTCCTTCTTTAGTATCCTCTCTATTTGCCGCTCCCTCTCATTATTTCTCTCTCTCAGCACTTCCTCTTCTAGTGTTTCATTCTGAACCCCCCTTGACAGCTTTGGCGACACATCGGTGCTCCACTGCGCTTCTTATCCTCCCTTCGAATGATGGTTGTCTACTACTGATGCCCTTAGACGTTCTTCCCATGACTCTGACTTCGTGTTCTCCAATGCCTCTCCAGGTCGGATTTAACACAGTGGTTCAAGATGTTTTGGGTATCGATATTTGGTGGTTGTTGGGTCTCACGACGCTACCTGGGTCGGTTTTTTCCTGCATGGTTATCTCCACGGTATCTAACTCATCTATGTTGCTATCATTCGGAGCCCTCGTCCGATTAAAAATCCACCCTATCCTCACATTCCGGTGATCATATCCTGGTCATATATGGAGCGATTGTAACATTGATGTTTTGGGAGGTGTGGTTCGACGGCCGTGTTCCAGGCCGGGGACGTTCAACGATGGATTTGGTACTTTCAAATTTGTTCCTCATAATGTCGACAATGTTTTTTTTCTACTTATCAGTGGTCGATTTTCTGTTTGGTGGTGTTAGATTTGTGTTCTTGGTTGGTCTGGTGTTTGGTTTATCTTTATTAATATGGGGGGTTGACGTTGACTTGGTGCACTGTGATGTCCTTTAGAGGGTTCCATGGGTTCTCTTATTTTTCTGTCTCGTTTTGGTGTTTTGGTTGTTACTGGTTTATGGGGATTGACGACATCTTGGTGAGATGTTTACTGCGGCTCTGGTGGTCTCTGACAGTCTTCAATATCTGATGTGTTGTTTTTAGGTGACATCTATGCAGTGATAGATGGTGGTGACAACAGTGGTAAATCATGATATGGATTTCTCGAACTCATTTTGGGTGTTTGATATTATTGAATTTTGAAATGTGAAATTAAGTGGTTTCCGCATGGTATGTAGGTTGCCTCTCATCCATAAAGCGGTATTTTAAAATCCCAAAAAAAGTGTCCACCTCAAGACACTGTATAACATAATTGCATAACAAACTCAAACTCATGATCTGGAACACACCTCCTAATAACATCATCACTACACATGCGCCAGAGGTATAGATAATTACACACATAATACCGAGATTCACTTTTTAATTTTTGTACTTGATTTTTCTTTAAATTTACTGGTATTTTGTATGAAACAAGGTAGTTCACTAAATACGCATACCAAGGATGCGTACCAGAGATTAAATTAAGACAATAATCAAGGAAAGTTTCCCACAGTGGTACATGGGACAAGGTGTCAGCCTACAGTGTGTGAGTAATCCTACTAATGTGGTATGCAAGCAAGTTTTCTGACCTCAACTTGTCCTTTATTTTAATACAGAATTCTTAATGAAGGATCATCCATCGGATTAGCCAAGGCTTTGCATCGGGCTTCTTTAAGAGGTACCTCATAGCTTCATGGTTTGAGAAAAAAACTAATTTAGAGCCGAATAAATTAGAATGGAATTTATCTAAAGCAAATATGATATTAAGAAACTATGTTTCTATGGTTGTGTAGTTTGATTTGGCTGAATGCGGTGTCCTCAAAGCGTAGGCAATCACATGTGAAAGTATCTCCACCCTATGTGATAAGACAACTCTAACCACAAAGTTGGATGTGTCACACATAAGCTCAAAAGGAATGTCCCGTTGTGGGTTTTGTATGTTCAGTGGAGTGGTCAAACACTTGCTGAGCTAATAAAATGCTACCATGCATGAATCATCAAACACAAAATCAGAATCCTTTTAATATAATCATGTCATAGGACGAGTGATCATACTAAAATATTTGATGCGGTGCTAATAAAATCATGCCTCCCATATGATAAATCTAGCATCAAACACACATGAAAGATAGGGTAAGGATGAAATGATATCTAACTTGGATCTATCAACCTCTATTCCATGTTTTGACACTACATTCCCTAACACTACGGGAAACCCTATTATTTGCGACAAGATTTATTACCATTTCAAATAGTTCGTCGAAGTGGTCATTTGCGATAAGGTGGTAACCCCCTCTCAAATAACCAATTATTTACGACGGGAATAGGCGCCCCAACATGAAAGCATACACACAGTTTGGTGTGGTTTGCATGCCAAACCGTGCAAACGGGTATTTTTGACGGGTTAGCACTACCTGTTGCAAATTCCTAGAGGTGGTTAGACAAAGATATGATGGGGGATCCCCCATATCAACTAGTTTGACCCCAAAAGTTATTTGCGACGTGTCCCATCGAAAATAACTTGCGGTAGTAAAAAACTATTTGTGATGGGATATTGTCCCATCGCAAAAATTGTGTTGGTAGGTCCCTTTTTGCGATGGGGCTCGTCGTAGATAACGTTTTAACCACTAACCTTAATTAATGTGGCCGGAGTTATTTGTGATGGGTCTCATCACAAAAAGAGTGTCGACAGGTCCCTTTTTGCGATGGGGCCCATCGCAAATAACTTTCTAACTACCGACCGTAATTAATGCGGCCGAAGGTATTTGTGATGGGTCCCGTGCAAAAAGCACTATTAGTGATGGGGGTCATGTCGCTAATACTCTCATCGCAACTAATCTTACATATATATGCCCCCTCTGTTTTTTCTTCTCTCTGCCTGAGTTTCTTGTTCCTCTGCTTCTGTAAACTAAAATTTTAGAGTGAAAATTTTTGAGTTAGATTTTTTTTCGAAGAAGTTGTGAAGCCGTATATAGTTATAAGAGATCAAGTTTAAGGGTATTTATGTTTTATTTCATTTTGCATTTTCTTCTTTATATTAATTTTAATTATTGGTGATTTGTTTTAATTAAGTTATATTTAAATTGTTTTGTCATTAGTAGTTATTTGTAATTATAAAATTAAATTATTAGTACTAATTCTTAGTAATTTGTAATAATTAATAAGTATTAACGATAATTAGTAAAGTATATAAATAATTAGCAAAAATTAGTAATTAGTAGTAGCCTTTTGAAGTAATTAATAGTAATTAACACTAATTAACAATAATTAGAAAAAAATATTAATAATTATAAACAAACAGTAATAAATATTAACAATTAGTAATAAATAGTATTAATTAGTAATAATTATTAATAAATACTAATAAATACTAAAAAATACTAGTAATGGTTAATAAATAATAATAAACAGTAATAAATATTAATAAATACTAATAAATACTAATAAATAATAATAAATGGGTAATAAATACTATTAATTAGTAATGAATACTAATAATTATTAATAAATATTAATAATTAGTAATAAATACTAATAATTAGTAATAAATACTAATAATTAGTAATTAATACTATTAAATAGTAATAAATACTAATAAATAATATTAAATACTAATAAATAGTAATAAATATAATAAATAGTAATAAATATAATAAATAGTAATAATAATAATAAATACTAATAAATATAATAAATACAAATAAATACAAATAGATAGTAATAAATAGCAATAAAAAGAAATAAATACTAATAAATAGTAATAAATACTAATAAATGGAATTAAATACTAATAAAGAGAAATAAATAATAATAAATAGAATTAAATACAAATAAATTGAAAAAAATACTAATAAATAGTATTAAATACTAATAAATACTAATAAATACTAATAAAAAATAATTAATAGTAATAAATACGAATAAAAATTAATTAATAGTAATAAATAGTAATAATTAATAGTAAATACTAATAAATAGAAATAAATAGTAGTAAATAGAAAAAAATAGTAATAAATAGAAGTAAATACGAATAAATAGAAATAAATACTAATAAATAGAAATAAATACTAATAAATATAAATAAATACTAATATAGAGTAATAAATAATAATAAATACTAATAAATGATAATAAATAGTAATAGTAGCATCACGAGGAGGACATGCATCAATAGCAGCAATAGCAGGAGCAGAAGCACGAGGAGGACATGCGTTGATTGTAGCAGCAGCAGCACGATAAGATGGACTACATGCATCGTCTGACTCATTGTTTAGGGATGAAATTTCCCCCACCGTCTTTTCCATCTCTTCCAACTCCTCCATAAAAATACCGCCAGTGAATTTTTTGTTCTGTTAAAAACATTTGAATTCAACATTGGATGTAATATTAACTGGTTACAGTTTTTGTCTTTCATATTGGTGCGAATATTGCCTAATTTTTTAATATTTTAATATTTTATATTTATTATTAGTTATATATTTTTTAATATATCATTATTTTACTAGAAATAATAATAATATTTTATGATTTTTTAATTTTTTTCGGAATAAAGAGAATTTTAATATTTTTTAATATTTTTTATTTTTATAAAATTAATAATATTTTTTCAATAATCATAATTTTATTTATATTTTTTTTATTTTATTAATTTTTTGTAAATATTGTGAATTTTAATATTTTTATTTTTTCAATATTTTTATAATATTTATATTTTTTTATTATGTAATTGCAATGGGGCCTTTTGTGAAGGGTTTCATTACCGTCACAATATGTTTTTTTCAATGGGCCCATCACAATTGGTTTATAACATATAATCTATTTGCGATGGGTCGATGTCCCATCACATATAATTTTTGCAACAGGCATGTTAATGAAATTTCTTGAATATATAATGTATTTAATTAAAAAAAAATTGTGATGGGCCCACTTCTCGTCGCATGTTATATTTGTTGCGACGAGCCCGTCTCAAAAAAATACTATTTTCATCGTCGTTTTCTATGATGGACCCCGTCACAAAAGGGTTTTTACGATGGGAGCCCGTCGCAAATTGCTCGTCGCAAAAGGATGAAATTGCAATAGTGTTTGATAATGCCATTCAAACCATAAAATGACAATTCTCAAAGTTCAGGACCAGATTATTCTCAATACCACGACTCAAAACCTTTCACAAACTATAGATACAATCATCAAATGAAGACCCAGACACTGTAAAATCCTCTATAAATACCTCCATGCAGGATTAAATGAAATCTGAAAAAATACTCACCATGCATCTCTAGAATATACATGTGGCATTGCAAAGTCTAAATGGAATCATTCGGTAGGAAAACATACTGAATGGACAAGTGAATATTTTCTTCCCCTGATCCTACAGAGCAATAAGAACATGAAAATATCATGAAAATCCATCCAAGAAACAATAGTGTGTCTTCCCAGCTAGTCTCACAAGCATTTGATCAATAAATGGGAGGGGAAATGGTCCTTCTATGTGGACTGATTTAGTTTCTTATAATCAAAACACACATTCCAACTATTTTTTACCCTCATTGGAACTAACTCATCATTCAAATTTTTAATAATAGTAACACCACTTTTCTTAGGAACAACCTAAATAGGACTTACCCACCGGGAATCTGAAATGGGATAGATTATACCTACCTCGAAGAATTTGTCAACCTCTTTTTTAACATCCTTTAAAAGTGTTGGATTGAGTCTCCTTTGTGGATACCTAATCGGGTTTTCCCTATCCTCCAAGAGAATTTTATTCATTCAATTGGAGGGGATAATACCTGATATGTTAGAAAAGGTCCATCTAATTTTCTTATTTTTCTCTCTCAAAAGGTTCCAATGTTTTTCTTCACGTTTAAAAGATACTTAGTTAGGAATGATAACATGTAATATTTTACCACTCAACAAGTATGAATAATTGAGATTAGGTTGAAATGGCTTGATTCCCAATATAGGGGGTGCTGTATAGATGGAGATAGTGAATGAACTAAAATATGTGCACAAAGAGCATCAGTATCAGAATAGATAACATCAAAATTAGAGAATAGTTCATCAAACATATCAACATACTTATCATCCATGTCATAATCAGAGTTCACATGATCAAAATCAGAGTATGAATCCATTTCAAAATAAAATATAAGAGAGTATTATACATTAGAAACAGGTGTGCAAGTACTATTATACTTTAAACTTGAACCAATACTAATAATCTCCCTAATCCTTATACAATCAAATTCCATGTGGTTTTTATTTGTTGGTTCAAAATGGGAGTTAACAAAAGCAGATTTGTTCTCTCAGGGGTACTTCATGGATTCAATAACATTAAATTTCACAACATCATCCCCAAACTCCATGGAAAGTGTATCCTTATTGACATTTATAATAGTTTTTGTTGTTTTGAGGAACGATCTACATAATATAACCGGAGCATGTGAACTTACCTGAACATCCTCCATGTTATGCATGTAGAAATCTGCTAGGAAGATCATGTCTTTTACTCAGACAAGTACATCCTCAAGGACTCCCACTAAATATTTTGTAGCTCTATTCTGCAACATTCCAACTACTCTCATCAGCTTTAACCCACCAACCTATAAAAAGAGAATACAAAGTGAGTCATCACATTTATCGAAGCTCCCAAATCACAATGAGCATCAGAAAAGTGAAACTCTCATATGGTTCATGGTATGGTGAATGCCTATGGATCCCAGCACATTGTTGGCATTGTTAGAGGTGGTGTAATGAGTGTGAAAAAATTCCTTCCAAAATTGATCCTCTCATTTCCCTTGATCCCTCTTCGATTGGAAAAAATTTCTTATAGGAATTTGGCATACCATGTGATTTTCATCATGTCTTCAAGTAATGGAATGTTGATCTCCAAACGCATGAATGAATCCAAAACATATTTTTTACATCACCTCTTCAGCCATATTTATTTTTGTACAACTCTATTTGGAAATGGATGGGTTTTATGAGGAACATCATCAATCTTTTTCACTCCTTCATCTTTCACCTAGGACATCTCATTAGTTAGTGTGGAATAAAGATTCTATGGAGATGAGGTGAATCCTCGTGGAACGATCGGTGTAGATGTATTAGTTTTTTTCTTCCCACTTCTCAATGTGATTTCACTAACAATACCATAGGGATTTTTTTGTATTTTGGGAAGGTAGATTTCTAGAATTCATACATTCCAATTCCTGGTGGGCAATGGCAATCTGGCTCATTTGAGTCTTTAACTCCCTCAGCTCTGAACCTTGACTCTTCATCTCATTCTATTGATTAATTATAATTTGTTTCAAAAGAAAATCTGTGTTAGAATATACTATTGGATGAGAATTTCCTTGTTGATGACTTGTTGATGCTTGAGCTTCAAATCTTCATTGGGTTTGTTGGAAACCCTATTGGTAAGGTGGATGATGCTGGATGTTTTGTTGAAAAGGGGCCTTTGTTGTTGCTGAGAGCCATACCTCATGTATGATTGATCTTTCCAACATTGTTTATATGTTGTAGAAAAAGAATGAAACTTATTTTGAGGATATGTTAGTGGTTGATTTTGCTGTTATGGTCTCATAGGAAACACTGCTGCACAATATTCTGTTTCATGTAGTTGGGGGAAACCGTCAGTTGGGTGGTCTGTTTCAGTGAAAAATAACACAAGGACATGAAGGAGAAAGTTGGAATTTATTTTGATCAAAATCAATCTACCTCACCATAGTGGTCAATTATTCTTACTTAGTATCAATAAAATTACTTTCAAGAGAATATGATCTTTCCTAATTTACTCCTCGTACATGTTGTGTACCTCGATTGCCAATTTGTTGGGATTTTTGGTCAATATTGTCAATCAATGCATGTGTAGCTATTGGTGTCTTGTCCACCAATTCCCTCCAACCTCATCTTTCACCATTCCTCTATCCATATGTGTGAGGCATTTTTAGAAGTATTTTATGAGTAGTTTCTCACTAATTTGGTGATGTGGGAATCTTGCACAAAACTTCTGGAATTGCTCCAAGTACTCATAAAAAACTCCCATTGGGCTTTCTTGATCTCCGAGATCTCATTTCAAATTGATGTGGTCCTTGATGCTAGAAAAAATATCTACAATAAATGGTGTTTCAAATAATTCCAACAAGTTACATATTTTGGTTGTAAATAATACATCTAATCATTTGTCGGTCCGTTGTGTGAGAATGGGAATGATCATAGTTTGATTTGATCTTGAAGGGAAATTCTTGGTTTTAATGTTGACAAAACCACATTAAATTATTTTAAATTTTTTTTATCCTCTATAGATAATACATGAAACCTTTAAAGAAGATGAATTAACCCACATTTCAGTTCAAAGTCCGATTCAAGATTCGGGTACGCAATGCAATTTTGTTTATAGTTTATATCAGGTGTAGCCCATTATTGAATTGTTATATTAATTTAATGGTTATTGTATTCAGCCATTTGTTCTTATTTTATATTATACATAAAATTTTTTCCAATTTAAATGTTCTTGTAGTGGTGTAATTATCCAACTGGTCGAATGTTGAATCTTCCTGTAGACAGAGAATGTTTGATTCGAGCTCGTAGGCTATGTTCAACCTTATAGCCAATATCTGAGAGATCTTTGGGATTATTTTTGTTATAAATCAAATAAAAATGAATAGAAGTAAAGTGGAACTTAGTAAAAGAAAAATGATATTTTTGAGTTGATGGTCCAAAAAGAAGAATAAAATAATAGAATAAGAAGAAGAAGATAGAAAACAAAGAATGGGTAAAGAAGAAATAAATACTAGAAGAAGAGAACAAAATGTAAAATAAAATAAATACATTTAAATGGAAGAAATAATTACTTTCCATCATGGAGAAGACATTATTTTGAATTTTTCTATCATGGACTCTCTCAATTAAAGTGTGATTTTTGGGTACTTGGGTGCAAGAGAGTGGCTGAACATGGTCGTCTCTCAAAAGAGGATGTAAATCAAAACGTCATCTTAAAGGTATTCTAAAAATAAAATAAAATAGAATAAATACAATTTTTTAAAGGATGGGGATTTTTAATCATTTATAAAACTAGAATATGTCTTCTTGAAGAAGAATGCATTTTTTTATTTTAAATTTTTAAATGATGATTGATTAAATAGATGCAACAAGAAGATGTTTTTTATAAACTATTTTAAAAGGAATAATCGATATAACTATACCTATTCATTTACATATTAATAATTATCATTTAAATTAATATCCACTTAATTATTATCCCTATTTTGTTAACCCTCGAACCCTATGAGAGTTAACTTAACCACAATGATGAAATTACATAAACCCTAGGCTAGTTTCGGAACACGCAATCGTAGCATATTCCTTTGATTGATGGTATATGGTTAGATTATGGTCAGTGGTTAATTATAGAAAATATACATTCTATAAATGAGGATTAATTGAGTTTAGGGAATACATTTTAACTCTACAAACTTATCCCATGTGGTGTGTTACCGATTACGTTTGCGCTCTCAAAATTTACAAAAAATATCAACCTCATGTGTTTTTCTGTTAAATTTTCTGTTACTTACATTGATTATTATAATAAAAATATCAATTAATGAATCATATTAATTTAATTACATTATATAATTGATCAAAAATAAATAAATGATGAGGGTAATAGGTAGATTGATTACTAAAAAGAACTACTCTTCCATGGGCTGGGTAGTCATTGTAGAAATGTTTTGCATTCGCAAGGGGTTAGAAATGGTATAACCCAATATTGTTTATACTCTTGAATTACAAACCAATGAGGAATATAAGAATATAAAAAGTAAAAAACACAAAATATTAATTTAAGAAAAATTCATATTACAAACATGAATGAAAATAAATACAAAGTGGAGGTGGGAGAGGAGATCCCTTTTAGAAAAAATGTTTCCACAAGGAATTACTTATTCTAAGAGTTTTGAAGGGATCCCAAGAGGAAATCATTAATCCACACATTCCCAAATCCTCGACCAATCCTCCCAGAGAGTGAAAATATCCTTTAAATAGAGTTGGGAGAGTGCTGGGGTTTAATTGTTTTTAAATGTGAAATAGAAATTCGGCCAAATTGTTTAATCCCGCTTTATCCTTGTCTTCTGACCTCAAAAATGCTCTAATTATCAGGACCTCTAGAAGGATTATTTGGTCATAATCAGATTGTCGAGAAACCATATAAATTTGGGCCCTATCCATGTCTTGATGACAAAGATACGATCGAAATGTTGAAGTGATGTCCAATCTGGATAGTTCAGTCCAACTTTGTCTTCATGGCCCATATACTCCACTCAAATGCACGATCTAGATCCCATGTCATAAATAGAATTTTTAGCACATTATGTCAGTAACACAGTTACAATATTTTATATAAAAAAATTTACATAAAAATATTTATTCCTAGAAAACTATAGTGATGTTTAAAATGGAAAAACTAGAATTTTCATCAAATTTTAAAATGAATGATCTAATACCAAATATTCCATAACTGAACATATTTAACATAATTTGAGGAAATAATATCATTTATTATTAATAAAATATTAAATAATGTTGTGTTTTATTAGTAACTCCCATAGAGAACCTGCATCGCTCGTGAGTAAGTAAATGATCAACCTGGTGAGACGGTCGAAGGAATCATATAAGGAATCCAAGAATCAATCATTGTATATTAATATTTATTATAAACTATAATTATATAGCATAAAAATACCTTAAAAGTTTTCCTTAATTTAGGTCTCTTGTATTCTCCTTTGCTGGATATGAACGTATGGTTTAGCTATCAAGAACTCATACCACATAAAAGAGAATTTAAATCTCTATACGCAAATAAAGTTGAAATATTCAATTAATCCAATAAATTCAAGCTATTGAATACAGAACTAATGCTGAAACATATGGTCAATAATTTATTTTTAATAAAATAACACATCCAAGATAAATGAAATTAAATTCGGTTCAATGGAGTAAATCTCTAATCCTTTAGTAAGGGATTACCCATAGGGGTGGCTCATGTAAGGGTAATTAGACCACAACAATGATTTTTGGGTTCTTAGATATCTATTACACATGAGAATAACATTTAATTTAATTAATTTAATTTTATGGAGGTGACGCCATAGGATTTTGAAACACGACCTCATAGAACATGATAAAATGAAATTACATTTTTACGGAATATTAACACACCACCTATCATTGGTTGGTATAGAACCACCCATCCATTCCTATCATTTCACATAAGAAAGAAAAAAACATAGACAAAAGACATAAAAATAGTGTATACTATCTCTTACTAAAATACCCAAAAAGATGATGATATAAATTGATAAAGGAAGGAACATGAATGGGGAGCATACTATGGCAGATCGAATGTGAAGGATGATGAATGAAACATATCATAGAAGATGAATAAAAAGATGAAACAAGGTTAAGCATGGAAGGATCACTCCTATGTAGACCCTACTAGAGAAATAAAGGGGCTCTATCAATATAAGATTTTCTTGCACCCATAAAATGATTTGACATGATATTTACAAATATATTATTATATAAAAAAATTTAAATATTATTTAAAACATGTTTTTATAACAAATGTTGTGTAATTCATCAGTTTTCTCATTCATATGGAAAACCAATTCATGAAGAGAATGGTGTCTAAATAAAACAGTAAACATAATGTATTTAAATAAATGTTAATTATTTATAATACACATTGTGTATTTTACCTACAAAAAGCATGTATCCCTCCACCAAATATATTTGAAAGGAAAACCGAGTATCCTAAATCCTCGGTCTCCAAGGTCTAATCAAATATAGAAAACTAATGAGTTTTGGAATGAATTAAAAATATTTTGAAACTCTATTAAAATATGGGTAATTATACCCTTCCCTCATTAAATAAATGCATCCATGAGTTCTCCTTATATTTGTGGTAAATAATCATCTAAGAAATGATTCTTCCAATAGATATGTACATTGAACTCTATCTCTCAGGTCTCATCTTATAAATGATCATTCTTCCATAATATGCAAACTAGAGGAATTTTCCTTCTTTATAAATCCATTAGGATTCAATCATTCATTTTTACATGATTTTACTCAAAGGGAACATCTACATCAATACAAATATACTAATGATCAAATGAATGAAATAAATCATAATGATAATAATAAAGCTACAATACAAGGAAGAATTTGTGTGTAGATGGATACCAACAAGGTAAATCCAACCAATATGATACTTTTCTAACTCTCTCCCTGATCACAAAATTCATTACATATTGTGGTGATAACTTACCCAATATAAAACTACATTGATTAAAAAATATAACAAAAACATATAAAAAGACCTATTGTCCACCCAAATACTGTAGAGGTAAGTGCAGATGATTTTTATAAGGATTATATAAAGATTAAGAAGTATCTATATGATTATGAATTTGTTATACTATCTCTGATGTCTCCTAAATTAGATGACTAACTAGTAGTGTTGCCACTCTTTCCACTAACAAGAATAAGGATGAGTGGAATGGTCAACTATATTGGTACACATAGGGGTCTATCTAAATAGTTTATTATAATGGTTATTTTATGAAAATTATATGAAAGGTCAGTTTTTCTGTATTGAACATACAAAATCAAGGAATCATGCCTGAATCATGTCACCTATCACTCTTATCATATTCTCAAACTACCCGTCGATTTGAGGTTGATATTCTATAAATATATGAACATATGACTCATGTTATTTTTTCAATGATTTACATAAATGTGATGAAAATATTAAATCTCTATCCAATTTTTTAGAACATGGAACACCATGAAGGTGTACAATCTACTAAATATAAAACCTTAAAATATCATAAAAAATGTCTCTTAGATAGGTAATTATTGTTTGAATTTGAAAATCTATTAATGATCACCCATAGTACTTCACATCATTTAATAAATCTTATAAAACCCACCATGAAATCCATGGTGACATCATAAATTTTCCACTAAGAAATAGATTGAGGTTTTAAAAGTCCTACACTCTATTTGTGCTCCACCTTTACCTACTCACAAGTAGAAAACAATGTTCTAAGACCTACAATATGTATCTTCTTTCCTAACCACCAATGTTAAGGATGTTTGTCTCAGTACTTCATGGTAATCCCAAGGTGTAGTTCCCTAATAGGGGAATGATATTCCCTCATAAACTCTTACAACATTTATAAAGTATCACAAGTACACAGATGGATGTGAAGAATCTCACCCTCCTCGATAAACCACCTTGTAAGGGGGTTCATAATGAAGATACATTCCCTCAATGGTAATCCTAGAGAATCTAAATTTTATCTCATCTAAAAATATTATAGAATGGTATATGTCAATGCCAAATATACCTGAACTGGCTTCCCATAATAATCTGATACCTCCACATGTATCTTATCAAATAACGCCATCAACTTCTGTTCACTAATATCCACCTAAAAGACTTTTTTCTATATATTTCAGCTGAAGAAATCAGCTACTGAATTTCCCATTATATGTTAATAAGAGAAATCAATTTCTAATGAATGTAGGTACTCTATTCAGATGAGATTTTAGAGATTCACATTATGTTGTGTGAATTTATATTTGATAATTTTTTTGTATGTGTAAATGATGAGCCATTACCCAAATAAATAACACCTCCGATAGCATATGGCATAAACTATAGATTCTGGCTCGAGGTCATGCGTAGGGTAATTATGCTCGTGAAGACTCAACTAGAATTACAGTTATAATAAATCCTAATATCTCTACACCAGAACAACATCAATCCTAATTATTTATCATCATAATAAATCCATAGATTGTTCCCAACACGATCTAAATTCATATCAGTGAAAATGTTAGACTCCATTTTATATCAATAATGGTTGTCTCAAATGTGTCTCACCACAATAATATAGCAACCATTTTTTCAATATTGTAAAAGGTTATTATAGGCATGAAATATCCTCAATACTATTTCCTTAATAGAAATCCAACCCCAATAACTTTTATGTGCTAAATAAATTATCAGGATGCACCCAAGGAACTATGATTCTCAACTTCTCTAGTTCAATCGAAACTCCTTACTATATGGAAATATGACTACTGCAATGACCCTTTCTAACGCCCCGACCCCAGAAGCCCGGATCAGGTAAATTATTTTAATACAATGGTATGATTACAAGGAATCAAGTCCCTAAGGACCTATCAGTTTAGAAGTCTTGAAAATAGATTACAAACATGAATGGTAAATTAGAAATCCATCAAAATCAAATACACTTCATGGAATCATGGGAAAACAAAAAATAATAAAGGAGTGAGCTCAGACGCTCAGTCAGGGTAAATAAATTTTGCGGAAGCTATAAAATTTCCTGGCAAGATGTGTAATAAAACCAAAAGCCTTTTAAACATTAAAGTGAGCGTAATATGAAAAAAAAATAAAACATTACCATATAAACATGCACAAGGATATTAAACTAGTCAAATAATCACATGTAATAATTAATTTCATAACGGGGAATGCATAATGTCGGACATCATAACCATATAGTCAAGGAATCGTTCCAAGACAATAAATAAATAAAAATTCATGGCCTTTTTCCAAGACACTAATTTGTCTCATGAGACCTACTGATGCATCAAGGGGATATAACGGCCCATCCCGTTACTTATTATGTCCAACACATTCCTCATATAAAAAATGGAGACACATAACATAAAAATTTGTACTAAAACTAGCATACGAAATGTCAACACATTAACCATAAAATAAGAATAGTATAAAAATATCACAACCATAGTCAAACATATCATAACTCATTTAATACAATATAAAAGACTATATTTATTAAATCAACCTCAAACAAGAATAATATCCAATAAAGGATGTTTACATAGTTGAATATAATCAATAAAACTCATTGAGAGAAATACCATGTTTTATGAAATCATTTAAAAGCATAATAATTTATAAAGGATGTAATTTAAAAGATATTTCTGAATCAAAGTGTCTCATTCCACTTTGTAACTTTTGAAATAAAGTAACACTTAAAAAATCATATCCATGTAAATAAATTCTTGAAATCATTTTGAATACATATACCTTAATTAAAAATATTTAGAAAAATAAATATTTAAAAAAATTTAGAATTATAGGCCAGTTAAAGAGTACCTTTGATAAAACACTATTTTATTGAATATTTTATTGATAATAAATGATATAATTTCCTCACATTGTGTTAAACATGTTTATTTATAAAATATTTGGGATTTGATCATTCATTTGAAAATTTGGTGAAAATTCCAGTTTTACCCTTAATAGGGCACTGTAGTATTTCGAAGATAAATATTTTTATGTTTATTATTTGAATTTCAACATTTGTAACAGTGTTTATAACTTAATTATATACAACTTTTATTCAGGACACTAAAGCTAAAGAGTTCATTTGGTTGTTTCAATTGGGCCATGAATTAAAAGTTGGGCTGGGATCGCCAGAATGGAGAAGGTTCTATATTTGGGCCATATCCTCTACATACGGGCTTTCATTGAGCCCAGATTTTGAGGAAAGCTCGGGGACATGATGTGGCACAAATCATCCTTCTGGAAGGCCGGTGAATTCACGCGTTTTGGAGGTCAAATGGGCGGTTCAATTGGCATAAAATATTTGGCCGAATTTCCACATTCACACTTGAAACCACTTGTAACCTCTCCTCCCCTCCCCTCTATAAATTGGAGTTTTTCTCATTTGGAGGGGTTGGGACGTGCATTGGGAAGTTGAGGGCAGAGGAGAAGTGGATCCACTCCAATTCTCCAACCAGTTCAATAAGGGTATCTCTTGAAGCAAGGATCCCTTCGACGAAGCCTTCTTCTTCTCCTTCATGTTGTAATGATTTTGTTTATGTAATAAACTTCTTTGTTCTTCTTTTATTTCTTATCTTTTCTTCTGTTTTGTTTAAATTTCTTCTTCTCTTAATCTTCCTAATTGGGCTGGAATTATTGAGTAGAAGCGTTATTGGGTTATACCCATTTTAAACCTTTGCACATGCAAAACGCTTCTACGATGATTACGCCACCCATGGAAGAGTTGTCTTTTAGTAATCGATCTATCTTCTACCCTCTTCATTTAATTATTTTGAATCAATGAGCTACTGTAATTCACTTAATATTATCCATGAATTGTGTTTTTAAATTGTAAGAAACTAAGCAAGAAATTGAACAATGTACACAAAAACACGCGAGGTCGGGATTTTGTGTAAATTGTGAGAGCGTGATCATAATCGTTAATACAAGACCACACGGGATAAATTTGTAGAGTTCAAATATAATCCCTAAACATAATTCATCCTCATTTCCAGAGTGGATATGTGCCTTAATTTACCACTGACCATAAGCTAATCTTAGAACATCAATCAAAGCAGGGTGCTCCAATTGCATGTTCCGAAGTTAGCCTAAGGTTAAATTCACTTCAATCTTCGTGGTAAAGTTAATTCTCGTAGGGTTCGGGATTTAACAAATTAAGGGATAATAATTAAGTGAATATTAATTTAAATGATAAGGATTAATAAATGATTGAATAGGTAGAGTTAGATCGATTACGTCTTTTAAATATTGTCTAAACAAACATCTTTTTGTTGTGTCATTTTAATCAAACTTCATTTCAAAACTAAAAACAAAAAATACAATCTTCTTCCAGCAAACTTATTCTAGATTCATAAACTATAAACAAACACCCCCATCCTTTCAAGTAGTGTTTTTATTCTCTTTTATTTTACTTTTAGAATAACTCTAAAAATTGTTTTAATTCACTTCCTCCTTTGAGAGACGACCTTGGTCAGCCACTCTGCTGCACCTAAGTACCCCAAAATCATACTAATCATTTGAGCGCGCCCACGACAGCGCTCTTTCAAATTAGCGTCGTTGCCGGGGAGGCAAGTAATTATTTCAATCAATTAGAGGTATTTATTTTATTTTACATTTTAATTCTTTTCCTCTCTTCTTTCTTCCTTCTTTACCCAATCTGATTTTTTTTTCTTCTTCTTCTTTTATCTCTTTCTACTTCTTTTTGGACCATCAACTCAAACTTCAAATTTTTATTTTACTATGGTACACATTCCTTCTTTTCATCTTTCATTGATTGATGACATGAACTAATCCCGAAGATCTCTTAGATCTTGACCCTGAGATTGAACGTAGCCTTAGGGCACGAATCAGACATTCTCAGTCTACGTGAAGTTTCAACATTCAACAAGTTGGAGAATTACTCCAATATCAGAACATTGAAATTGGAAGCAATTCAAATTCAACCATAAAACAAGAACCAATGGCTGGAAACAATGGAAATGAACATAATAGAACCATTCGAGAATTGGCTGCACCTGATATTAACTATCAACCAAATTGTATTGCATACCCAAATCTCGAATCGGACTTCGAACTGAAATCTGGGTTAATTCACTTACTTCCAAAGTTTCATGGACTCTCTGGTGAGGATCCCAATAAACATTTGAAAGAATTTAATGTGGTTTGCTCAACCCTAAAACCTAGAAATGTATCTGAAGATCAAATCAAACTAAGAGCATTCCCATTCTCACTTGATGGAGCTGCGAAAGATTAGATGTATTATTTACAACCTGAAGATGTAACTTGTTGGAACGATTTGAAACGTCTTTTCTTGCAGAGATTTTTTCCAGCATCAAGGACCACATCCATTCGAAAGGAGATATCGGGGATCAAGCAAGCCCAAGGGGAGTCAATGTATGAGTACTGGGAGAGATTCAAGAAGTTGTGTGCAAGCTGCCCACATCACCAAATCAGTGAGCAACTACTCATCCAGTACTTCTATGAAGGACTCACACCCATGGAGAGGAGCATGGTGGATGCTGCGGCTGGAGGAGCATTGGTGGACAAGACACCAGTAGCTGCACGTGCGTTGACTGACAAGATGGCCCAAAACTCCCAACAATTTGGTGATAGAGGTACACCACATGTCAGGGGAGTACATCAGGTAAGTCCTTCTTCTCTTGAAAGTCATTTGATTGATACTAAGTTGGAAGAATTGACCACTATGGTGAGGCAGATTGCATTGGCACAAAAGACATCTCTACCCCCTCCTTCAAGGCCTTGTGGTATTTGCACTGAGACAAACCACCCAACTGACTGTTGCCCACAACTCCAAGAAACAGAAGATTGTGCAGCAGTGTTCCCTGGGAGACCATTTCAGCAGCAACAACAACAACCATATCCCCAAAAGAAGTTTGATCCAACATACAACCAAGGGTGGAAAGATCTAGCAGACATGAGGTATGGCTCGAGACAACAACAAAGGCCACCCTTTCAACAAAACTTCCAGCAGCCTCCGCCTTACCAGCAGGGTTTCCAACAACCCCAAAGGAGATTTGAAGCCCAAGCATCAACAAGCCAACAACAAGGGAATCCCCCACCAAAGGTAGACTCTAACACTGATGATCTTTTGAAACAAATTGTTCTTAATCCACAGAATGAGCTGAAGAGTCAAGGTTCGGAGCTGAGAGAGTTGAAGACTCAAATGAGTCAGATTGCCACCGCCCTCCATGAACATGTGAGTAAGAATTCTGGAAATCTACCTTCCCAACCCACTCCAAATCCAAAGGGGAATGTTAGTTCCATCACATTGAGAAGTGTGAAGAAAATGAATGATACATCTGCACCTACCATTCCACCGGGATTCACCTCAACTTCAGAGAAGCCGCATTCCATACCAACTGATGAGCAATCCATGGAGAAAGATAAAGGTAAGAAAAAGATTGATGATGTTCCTCATAAACCCCTTAATTTTCCAAATAGGGTTGTTCAAACCAAGAAGATGGCTGAAGAAGCAATGAAAAAGGAGGTTTTGGACACATTCAAGCGTGTGGAGATCAACATTCCTCTACTTGAAGCTATTAAGCAAATTCCAAGGTATGCGAAATTCTTAAAAGAACTTTGTACCAATCGAAGAGGGCTTAAGGGAAATGAGAGGATCAACCTTGGAAGGAATGTCTCGGCACTCATTACACCAACTCTAGCAATTCCAACAAAGTGCAAGGATCCCAGGACATTCACCATCCCATGTACCATAGGGGAGTTGCACTTCTCTGATGCTCTTTGTGATTTGGGAGCTTCCATAAATGTGATGCCTCACTCTGTATTCTCTTCCTTGCAGGTTGGTGAGTTGAAGCCAACAAGAGTACTGGTGCAATTGGCGAATAGAGCCACGGCATATCCAGCGGGAGTCCTTGAGGATTTACTTGTCCGGGTAAGAGACATGATCTTTCCAGCAGATTTCTATGTTCTTAACATGGAGGATGATCAGGTAAGTTCTCATGCCCCCATTATCTTAGGTAGACCCTTCCTCAAAACTGCAAAAACTATCATAAATATAAATGAGGTTACACTTTCCATGGAGTTTGGAGATGAAGTTGTGATATTTAATGTTATGGATTCCATGAAGTACCCCTCAGAGGACCATTCTTCTTTTGTTATCTCCGATTTTGAACCACCAAGTAAAAACATCATGAAATTGGATTGTCCTATGCTTAGGGAGATTATGAGTATTGGTTCTAGTTTGATGTCTAAGAATACTTCTACACCCATTTTTAAGGAACAAGTCTCTCTAAGATTTGATTTTGAAATGGAATCATATTCTGATTTTGATCATGTGAACTCTGATTATGACATGGCTATTGAGTATGCTGATGGATTTGGTGCTTTATTCTCTGATTGTGATGATTTTTATTCTGATACTGATGTTCATTGTGTAGATATGTCTGTTGCATCAATTTCTCCATCCATACATCACCCACCTACATTGGAACTCAAGCCATTGCCCCCAAATCTCAAATATGCATACTTGCTCAGTGGTGATAGATTAACTGTCATAATTGCTAACAATCTCTCTTTTGAACATGAAGAAAAACTTTTGAATCTTTTGAGAGATAATATTAGGGCAATTGGTTGGACATTGGCAGACATATCAGGTATTAGCCCCTCCATTTGCATGCATAGAATTCTCTTGGAGGATGGGGCTAAACCGGTGAGACAGCCATAAAGGAGACTTAATCCCACCATCCTAGAAGTTGTTAAGAAAGAAGTTGAGAAATTACTCGAGGCGGGTATAATTTTCCCTATTTCTGACTCACAATGGGTTATCCCTGTTCAGGTTGTACCAAAGAAAACTGGTTTCACTGTTATAAAAAATGAAAATGATGAGTTAGTTCCTGTGAGAGTACAAAACAGTTGGCGAGTGTGTATCGATTATAGGAAACTAAATCAATCCACTCGTAAGGACCATTTCCCACTTCCATTCATTGACCAAATGCTTGAGAGACTAGCTGGGAAGACACACTATTGTTTCTTTGATGGATTTTCTGGCTATTTTCAGGTTCCCATTGCAGCAGAGGACCAGGAGAAGACAACATTCACCTGCCCATTCGGTACCTTTGCTTACCGAAGGATGCCATTTGGACTTTGCAATGCCCCAGGTACCTTCCAGAGATGCATGGTGAGTATTTTATCAGATTTCATTGAGACCTGTATGGAGGTATTTATGGATGATTTTACAGTTTATGGGTCCTCATTTGATGAATGTCTCTCTAGTTTGGGTGATGTGTCGCATTGTTGTATTGAGAAGAATCTGGTCTTAAATTTTGGAAAATGTCATTTCATGGTCGAAAAGTGAATTGTCTTAGGTCATATAGTCTCACAACATGGAATTGAAGTTGATAAATCTAAGGTAGACATTATTTCATCCCTCCCATATCCTACATGTGTGCGTGATGTTCGATCATTCCTTGGGCATGCTGGATTTTATCGACGCTTCATCAGAGATTTTAGTAAGATCGCTCTACCCTTATCTCGATTGCTTCAAAAAGATATTGACTTCAATTTTGATGATTCATGCAGGGTATCATTTGATGAGCTGAAGAAGTGTCTGACCACTCCACCAATCATACATCCCCCACGGTGGGACCTTCCATTTGAGCTTATGTGTGACGCCTCCAACTTCGCGGTTGGAGCTGTCTTATCTCATAGGGTGGAGGGACGTTCACATGTGATCGCCTATGCATCGAGGACACTAGATTCAGCCCAATCAAACTACACTACCACAGAAAAGGAGTTTCTTGCTGTCATATTTGCTTTAGATAAATTCTGTTCATATTTATTGGGCTCTAAAGTAGTTGTTTTTTCTGACCATGCAGCTTTGAGGTACCTCCTAAAGAAGCCAGATGCAAAGCCACAACTTATCCGTTGGATGCTCCTTCTTCAAGAATTTGATATTGAGATAAAGGACAAGAAGGGATCAGAGAATTTGGTGGCGGACCACATGATTAGGCTTACTCACACACTAGAGGATGACACCTTGGATCAGGTACCACTTCGGGACACTTTCCCCGATGAGCATCTCTATACCATCTCAGGTAAGCATCCTTGGTATGCTGATTTAGTTAATTACATTGTTGGCTCTGAAATCCCAGTAAATTTGAAGAAGCATCAAGTCCAAAAATTAAAAAGTGAGTCTAGGTATTATGTGTGGGATGATCCGTACCTCTGGCGCATGTGTAGTGACCAAGTCATTAGGAGGTGTGTTCCCGATCATGAGTTTGAGTCTGTTTTGCATTTCTGTCATACACTTACATGTGGTGGACACTTTGGACCCCAACGGACAGCTAGGATGGTTTTAGACTCTGGATTATATTGGCCTAGATTATTCTATGATGCCCATTTGTTTTGTAAGTCATGCTCTCGTTTCCAACACACTGGGAACATTTCTAGGAGACATGAGATGCCCCAACAACCCATACTATTTTGTGAGATTTTTGATGTATGGGGAATCGACTTTATGGGTCCTTTTCCTAGTTCATTTGTATTTTTGTATATTTTGGTTGCTGCTGATTATGTGAGTAAATGGGTGGAGGCCAAGGCCACCAGGACTGACGATTCTCATGTTGTTGTGGACTTTGTCAAAGCACATATTTTTTGCAGGTTTGGAGTACCAAAGGCCATCATCAGTGACCAAGGGACACACTTTTGCAATAGGAATTTCGCTTCCCTCCTTCGAAAGTATGGGGTGACACACAAAACATCGACACCATACCACCCCGAAACAAATGGCCATGCTGAGGTTTCAAATCGTGAGTTGAAACAAATCTTGGAGAAAACCGTGCAGCCAAATAGGAAGGATTGGAGCAAGTGCTTGGATGATGCATTGTGGTCTTATAGGACAGCATACAAGACCCCCATTGGTATGTCCCCATTTCGGATTGTTTTTGGGAAAGCGTGTCATCTCCCCGTGGAAGTCGAGCATCGGGCATATTGGGCTATAAAGAAATGTAACATGGATTTGGCCCAAGCTGGAATTCAAAGGAAGTTGCAAATTCAAGAGCTTGAGGAGATTCGACTGTCATCATATGAGAACTCAAGGCTCTACAAGGAAAGATCAAAAGCATCTCATGAAAAAATGATCCAACAAAGGGAGTTTCATGTTGGAGAGAAATTCCTTCTCTATAGTTCACGACTGAAGTTGATGCCTGGTAAGTTGCGTTCCAGATGGTTAGGTCCTTATATTGTGTCTAATGTTTTTCCTTATGGTGCAGTGGATATCACACAAGAGGACACTAGAAGGAGCTTTAAAGTCAATGGGAAACGTTTGAAGAGATACATTGAGGGACATCCTACTGATGCAGTGGATTTTATCACACTGCATGACCCCATCATCACTTGATCACATCAGGCTGTTCCTAACCCTTTCACTTTTATATTATTTGTCCTATTTAAAAATTCTGAATTTCATGTACATATATCATCTCACGGGTTCACATTGAGGACAATGCAATATTTTAAGTGTGGGGGAGGGAACCTTTTAGTTTAGTATTTCAATTGTTTTCCTGTTAAAAAAACCCAATTTTTTTTTGTGTTTTACAAAATTTGTGTGTTTATTTTAAAATTTTCTTTGTGTTTTTGAAAATTTTGGGCTGAAATGATTTTCATAACCATTTTTAAATCCATATAAATAAGTGAAACAATTTACCCCTTGAAACTAAGCTTAAATGAATGCTGAAATGACTTTGTTTCAAGTTCAAACATTTAGTAATTTCATGAAAAGTACGCTGAATTTTGAATCCCATGCCAATATCACTGTCTTTATATTTGAAATAACTTTCCTGTGAGGCTTCTAAACCATTATTTTCATATTCTTTACATTCACCTCACTTCTTGAGAGAACCAAACAATACTTGATTTAACCAGAATTTGATCTATTCCTGTCAAAACTTGAGGGTTTGAGGTACTTGTGTTTAAATGATTGAGGCATTTGTTTGGTATTAAAACCCCTATTTCAAAGAATCCTTTTTTATAATGGCCTACCTTGAATATTTAATCCTTGTAGCCCTTATAAGCCATGCACAGCCTGTTAGGTTAAGCCACATTACAAGCCAATTTTGAATATCCAACCAACTCTTGAAGTGAAATTGCATAATCTATTTGAGCTTAAGTGTGGGGGAAGTTGTCTTGTGTTGTGCCACCACATTATGTGATACTTTGGGTGGAAAATTAAATTCTGAAGAGATGAGTTTGCTGCTAAAGAAAGTCATTATATTGAAAGCTGTGCCTTTTCTGGATCTTTCATGACAAGTGAAGCTGTGCCTTTTCTGGAGCTTCTAATTGAGGTGGAAAGCTGTTCCCATCTGGAGCTTTCAAGAAAATCATGTTTGAGAAGATTGACATTTTTTATGCTGAAATGATGAATGGTGTAAACCTTTCATGACTTTTCATGATGATGGAGCTGAATTGATACTATGGGGATTGAAGAGAAGACCATATTTAAGTGAAAATTAGATTAATGCAATTTTTCTTTAAAAGAGTCAAGCCCTCCTCATTCAGCCTCAGAGTTTTTCACATCTTAATCCTACCAACCGAAAGCCACAGAACAACCCTGAAAAGTCCTCATGATAAACATATGTCCTTGACTCACATCGGGTAGCGATGTAGGAATCTATCAAGCCTATGGTGACCCTTGTATGAGTTTGGATGAGAAAGACATTGCAAAAAAATTGATATTTGAGTGATGAGAGAAAATTCAAGCGAGGTAAGTGTTTTGTGCATGGGTGGATAAATGAAGTGGAAATATATTGAATGATATAAATGGAGAACTTGAAATAAGGTTTTTTATGAGGCATGATATCTTTTTATTCTTGGTGTGAAATTGATTGATCTTAAAGATATGTGTTTTAAAATTGGTTTTGATTTGATATTGATGTTTATTTGATATGAGGTTTTGCCCAGGTGTGCAAAAGGGTAAGTGTGGGGGAGTTGATAAAACACTATTTTATTGAATATTTTATTGATAATAAATGATATAATTTCCTCACATTGTGTTAAACATGTTTATTTATAAAATATTTGGGATTTGATCATTCATTTGAAAATTTGGTGAAAATTCCAGTTTTACCCTTAATAGTGCACTGTAGTATTTCGAAGATAAATATTTTTATGTTTATTATTTGAATTTGAAATTTTGTAACAGTGTTCCTAACGTAAGTATCTACAACTTTTATTCAGGACACTAAAGCTAAAGAGTTCATTTGTTTGTTGGAATTGGGCCATGAATTCAAAGTTGGGCTGGGCTCGCCAGAATGGAGAAGGTTCTGTATTTGGGCCATATCCTCTACATACGGGCTTTCATTTAGCCCATATTTTGAGGAAAGCTCGGGGACATGATGTGGCACAAATCCTCCTTCTGGAAGGCCGGTCAATTCACGAGTTTTGGAGGTCAAATGGGCGGTGAAATTGGGCATAAAATATTTGGCCGAATTTCCACATTCACACTTGAAACCACTTGTAACCTCTCCTCCCCTCCCCTCTATAAATTGGAGTTTTTCTCATTTGGAGGGGTTGGGACGTGCATTGGGAAGTTGAGGGAAGAGGAGAAGTGGATCCACTCAAATTCTCCAACCATTTCAATAAGGGTAGCTCTTGAAGCAAGGATCCCTTCGACGAAGCCTTCTTCTTCTCCTTCATGTTGTAATGATTTTGTTTATGTAATAAACTTCTTTGTTCTTCTTTTATTTCTTATCTTTTCTTCTGTTTTGTTTAAATTTCTTCTTATCTTAATCTTCCTAATTGGGCTGGAATTCATGAGTAGAAGCGTTATTGGGTTATACCCATTTTAAACCTTTGCACATGCAAAACGCTTCTACGATGATTACGCCACCCATGGAAGAGTAGTCTTTTAGTAATCGATCTATCTTCTACCCTCTTCATTTAATTATTTTGAATCAATGAGATAATGTAATTCACTTAATATGATCCATTAATTGTGTTTTTAAATTTTATGAAACTAAGCAAGCAATTGAACAATGTACACAAAAACACGCGAGGTCGGGATTTTGTGTAAATTGTGAGAGCGCGATCTTAATCGGTAATACAAGACCACACGGGATAAATTTGTAGAGTTAAAATATAATCCCTAAACACAATTCATCCTCATTTCCAGAGTGGATATGTGCCTTAATTTACCACTAACCATAAGCTAATCTTAGAACATCAATCAAAGCAGGGTGCTGCGATTGCATGTTCCGAAGTTAGCCTAAGGTTAAATTCACTTCAATCTTCGTGGTAAAGTTAATTCTCGTAGGGTTCGGGATTTAACAAATTAAGGGATCATAATTAAGTGAATATTAATTTAAATGATAATGATTAATAAATGATTGAAGAGGTAGAGTTAGATCGATTACGTCTTTTAAATATTGTCTAAACAAACATCTTTTTGTTGTGTCATTTTAATCAAACTTCATTTCAAAACTAAAAACAAAAAAAATACAATCTTATTCCAGCAAACTTCTTCTAGATTCATAAACTATAAACAAACACCCCCATACTTTCATGTAGTGTTTTTATTCTCTTTTATTTTACTTTTAGAATACCTCTAAAAATTGTTTTAATTCACTTCCTCCTTTGAGAGACGACCTTGGTCAGCCACTCTGCTGCACCTAAGTACCCCAAAATAATACTAATCATTTGAGGGCGCCCACGACAGCGCTTTTTCAACCTTCCATAAAACCTTAAAATATTATTTTTTTAAAAATTTCAATGAAACATGGACATATATGATAAATATGTCCTAGTAGACACATACAGATAAACAATCTCAGATAATAATGAGATTAAGGAAATAACCCTTACCTTGTACTTTACTTTGATTGAGGGAATATTTAACCTTTTTTATAATGAAAAAATTATGGTTTTCAATTATAAAAGAACCATATTAATATTTATGATATCATAATTGATTCATTTATGTCTTTATACTACCCATCTAATAATAATTTCTATGTTAAAATAACATTTCAGGTAATAATCACTTGCTTTATCCTACGTGTTTTAACTTGTTATTAATGATCTTATCACTTATATAATTATTTAATTGGTTCCATAATATAAAAAATTATTTATAAATCATATATATTATGGATATAAATATTTATAATACATAGATATATGAAAAGGGGAAACACTATTTATAGATATGGTAGGAGATAAGAACACAAAACTGCATTTTCTGTTTTCATATCATATTGAATGAAAGTAAGTGAATGAGATATATATAAATACATATACATATATATATATACAATAGTATTATTATTTCATATATTACATAATTATTAATAATAAATATTTTTATAATAATCATTGAAAGGTGAATGTGGAAACAAATCTCATTGCATCGTGTGGACGGTAAGTCGTACGCACACACAAGCAACGATATAATTATATTGATGGTGAAATCATATGTAAATGGTGTTATATAATATATATTAAATAATTAAATAAGTTATATTTATTATTTACATCAATTATACTCATTATAATGCCATTTTAAATAATGAAGTGCTGAATAACAGACTACACCACAATGTGGAGACGGTAAGCAGTACTTATGAATGTATGGTGACGTTGTCATTAATAGGATGGATAGAATAATGAATATGGTGGAAAAATATTCATAACAACACCACAATATGTATAGGGTACTTAATTTATTATTTTTGTATGGAAACAAAAAGAAAGTGGAAGTATAAGAAAAAAAGGACTTTGAGAGTGATGATGAAATAATTACCTCTTCTTCGGGTGCTTCCTTTTGATTTGAAAAAAAAGAATCTATTAATTAGCTTTATGATCAATGTAAGGCCTCTAGATTAAAGTGACGGTAGTTTTGAGGATATTTGATTAGGGTTTGGCTGATCCATACTACTTTTGAGGTATTAATTTTAGAGAAGGGATGTATCCTTTTATAAGAGAGGTGAGTGGCACTTTAGGAAAATATTTAAATATTATTTTATTATAAAATACATTTTTGATTTTAGTGGATCTAAATGAATTTATTTTATATTATAAGGTATGGATGGGTTTAAAGCCTTTAAACTAATTGGTTTTAAACTTGTTTGGGTCACTATATTTGCCCGATATTTTAGATTTAACCCTTAGTTAAATAGTTCAACTCTTACCATGTCTTCTTGTTTTCTTACACTATATCTTATATAAATTTACTATAAAATTCCAAGAGAACCTAAACTGGTTAATTAATGGAATATATATAATTATATAATACCTTTGGTCAAACCATATATTTTTAAGACTATTAAATAATTTAATAAAATGTTATTTGTTTAAAAAATTCATTTATGTCAATTTTGACGCTATTTAGTATTTGGTTTTTGTGAATGTAAACAAAAGTTTGGTTAATTCGAAAAAAATACACTAAATCAACCATATCATGTCATATTCACCAATAAAATTCATTTATGGAATTAAACGTCTCAATTTACTTTTATTTTGATATTTATAATATAAATTATTTTAATATTGTAGTAATTATGTAATTAATACATCATCATTTTGTCATAAATATATTTAATTATTTAATCTCTAAAAATTATAAATAAAATAACATAATGTTTTAAATATTTTTAATTTTATAATGTATATTTATAGTAGAAATTATCTTATGTAAAATAAATATAAAAAATGGTTTATTTAATAAAATTTGAATTAACACCATTAACACTTCTCTGAATTAAATATAATAAATGTCATAATCTAATACAAGTGGATAAAAAATGATCTTATTTTTTTCCTAAGGTTTATTTTTGTTTAAAAAACATATCTAATATAATTAGGACATGTGTTAGGGTAATTATAAAATCATTTTTACCTATAATTACAACATTTAATTTTAACTGTGGTAAATGAAATTCAAAAGTTACTTTCACCAAAAATTATTTTCATCATATTGAACCACAATTTACAAACTTATGTCAACCATGTCTCCTAGATTTTTGAAATTCAATTCACAGATGTGGTAAAATTATGATTTATTCCAACTTGAAAATATGCCTAAAAGGTGTGTAAAAAACGTTAAAAACTTCAATAAAATTTTTATGTCAAATCATATTATAAAATTATTCCAATGTATTACCTTCGATTAATATATTTATTATTTATCTATTTTTACATTATGATAAATTTCTAATTAAAAATAATTATTTATATGAAAAATTCACTTTTTATCAACAACGATGTGTTTTTTAGTTTTCATTAAAAATTTTAAGTTTTTAGAAAATTACAAAAAATTCACTCAAAGATAATTTTTATATTAAAAACTAAATAATTATTCATATTTTACCAAATTTAAAACATATATGTTTCATTAATTAATTTTAAATTAACATCTATTGTGAAAACCAGAAAGTAGGTTTTTAAAATGTAAAGACATTTCAATGATTAACATGTGTTTATGTATAATTTAAATGTTAAATTATATAAAATTACCTATATTATATTAAATTATGAAAAAAATAATCTAATAATACTATAAAAACCCTAAAATTCATTATTTATCACTTTAAATTATTTCGATTAAAAAAGTTGATTTCAATTAAAATTTAGTATTTATTTACTATTTATCAAAATTTGAATGTTATTAGAAAAGTACGAAAAACTTATCCAAACTAAATTTTTAGGTCCCTCTTAAAAATAAGAATTTATTTTCACTAAATTGAATATATAAAAGTGTTAAATATTGTATTAAAAAAAGGATTCCCCATTAAAAGGCAATAAAATATGTATTTATTTTAAAATAATTCTTTTATCTGAAAAATGGAATTTTCCCTTATATTTTTTCTAAGAAAAAAAATAGATGAATGTTAAAATTATAAAGGATATATATAAAATCACAAATGATGTTAATAATATTAATAACCACTTCTTAAACAACTAGATTGATAGGTCATGACGTGCTTGAACTGTATGTTGTGTGTATCACAAGCTATTGAATTATTTTAATGTTATAACATGCTATGAAATATTGGGGTGTTACATTCTTCCGTCATTCAATAAATTTAATTCTAGAAATTTTAAATTGTTCTTAGAAAATTAAAGGTATAAAATAGAAATACTTATGTGGAAAACACACATCAAAAATAGGGTTAATAAAATTTATTCTTAATAAGTGGGAAAGAGAAATGAAAAAGTCACCACCAAATTAGGATTTAGAATAGAAGAACATTGGTGGAAATTAGATATGCATAATTAAGAAGAAAAATTTAATTATTTATATGGAGTGATTGAGGTCATCAAAAAAAAAGTTAAAAATTAATGTAAAATTTAGGGAATCAAATCAATCAATCTATAACGATTTAATGTATCTTTGGTTCAATACAACATATGGAATTAAGATAACACATTTTTTAGATATATTATTTTATTATTATTTTTAATAGGAGGCATTAATTTACTATCAAGATAAGAATTCATGAAAAAACTCTTGATTTCAATACATTTCATAATCATATTCTCATAATTTGGTTATGCTTTGATCTATTTTTACTGTATTCCTTACACATAGAAATGAATGTTCAAAAATGAATTTTTTCACTCGAAGCACATTTTATAAATTATATGGTTTGTAATTATTCCCATAATCATATAAATGTTTTTTAAAACCAAAATATTATTCCAATGTTTTCAATAAATCAAACTTTAACCCAAAAAAATATCAAGTGTTCAACATACTCAATTCCAAACTTTAGACATATCCAAAATCTGTATGTTCTAACTCAAAGTCCAAAAATTTTAAGGATGATCAACATAACGTAATGAATATCTCTTTTATCAAATAACATCATGTGAATACCTTCATCATGTATTCAATTAAAACATGGTGACACCCTGAATAACCCTAAAATGTATTTTGAATAGGTATGTACATCCATATTCCTTTTATAAAACAAAGAATACTGAATATACTCCTTAAATACAATAATGTTGTAATCTCCAACAATGATGGAATAAATAAACCATAAATTATTTCCATGTTAGTCAACAATATCCAATATATTTATCTAACTCAATTATCCCTTATTCCAAAATAACCACCTCATAATTAGAACCATATTAAGGATTATCTTTCTCTCAACCATATATTTTCCAAAAGGTGTAACCAGCTATTGAGTCACAGTTTGGGGTACCACATAATCTAAAATCCTTAATGAGATAGTACTACAATACAATCCTTATATACTATATAATTATTATAATATGTACATAATTAATACAATACTCAAATAACAAAATTATTTAATAACAACTAAATAATACTAATCAATCCTCTTTATATATGGTAGTGTCATAGCATGATTATTATCCAATAACATCATTCGGGTTATACTTCGATGATTGGTACATTGATTTTCATAGTGTCCCATGTCCTTTCAGATGAAGCATTTTACATTTGAAACCTTTTTCTTACCATAGTAATCATAAACGTCGTGTCCTTTTTCTCCACACTTTTAACAAACTCCAATTTCCATCAAAAATTTACTTAGGTGATTCCTTCTATAGTTATAGTATGTGATAAAAACCTTCTTTCCCTTCTTCCATTTATCTATACTTTTCCATTATCATTTTCTCTTTCATCCCTTCAAATCCATAGGACTCATAGAATTTATTACTTATCTTATTAACACATGATACTATTTCTTCATATGGTGATAATGTGTGGGAGAAGATTTCACATCTAAATGTTGGATTATTCCCTTGAATGATTATATTTATCATACCCTTTAGATCATGCATATTTCTAGAGTTTTAATTCCTTCTTCTGGGTGCCATTTCTAAATGGTGACATACACTATGTTAGATCATATCATAATTTATAATCCAAAAACCAGAAAAAATATCAATATTAATTGAATATTTCCACACATCAAGTATCATTATCATAAAAAGGGTTTCTTTTATGACATATTTACTCATAAATCATTCATAATGGATTGTAATGTAAATATGAATTATCCTAAGTATTTCCCTAGGTATTGTCAAACAAGGTTAATAGTAAGGACCTTTTTCATGTACCAGGATACACCGAGTCATGGCCAAAACTTCTTGTCAGAGTTTTCACTACTAGGTACATCTGTGCCAGAACCACATCCACTTGTAGTATCCAGACATGGATGACTTTCTTGGAAAACCAACATAATATCTACATTACGATACTTTTGGATGTTCTTTAATACTAATCCTAGAAGTCTATATTGGGGTATGGTTTTTTATTAGATTCTATCTAAATCTATTTCCAACGTTGTGTCTAAAATTATTCTGATACCAACTATAATGACCTAACCCCCAAAACCCAGAGCTGGTGTATTATTTTAATACATTGTCTTGATTACATGGAATAATGTCCCAAAGGACTGATTAGTTTAGCAGTCTTAGAAAATAGATTACATAATTGAACATTACACTACACTTCCATCCAAATAAAATACCCTTCATTTAATCCTAGTAAAACAAAATATAATAATTTGGTGACCTCAAATACTTAGTAATTTTATATAATTTAGCAGAAGCTATAAAATTTTAAGGCATGATGTGTACTAAAAACAACAGCCTTTTAAAAATAAAATTGATCAAGATATGAAAAAAAATAAATCAAACATTACAATATAACCATGAAATAAGATATTATTCTTGTCTAATAAACACATCTAATAATTAGTTTCATAACGATGGAATATTTAATGTCGGAAAAAATAATTACATAGTCAAGGCCTAGTTCCAAGACTACAAATAAAATTTTTGTCAAGTCCTTGTTCTAAGACACTATATTTTCTCATGAGACCAACTGATGCATCTTGGGGCTATAGTGGGACCCTCCCATCACATACTATGTCCAATACATTCCTCATATGAAAAACAATGAAATATAACATAAAAATTTGAACTAAAACTAGCATATGAAGTGTCAATACATTAACCATAAACCATGAATGTAATAAAAATAGAACATCTAAATTCAAACATATCAAAACTCATTAAATATAATATTTAAAATTGTATTATAGTAAATCAATATTTGTCATGAATAATATTAAATAAATGATGTTGACATAGTTCAAAATAATCAATAAAACTCTTTCAGTGGAATAACCAGTTTCATAAAACCATTTAAAAGTTGAACAATTTATAAAGGATGTAATTTAGAACATATTTTTGAATCATAGTGTACCATAAAACTTTTTTTAATTTTTAAATAAATTAAAACTTCTAAAAAATCATGTCCATGTAAATAAATCCTTAGAATCATTTTGAAAACATGGTCATTAATTAAAAATAGTTAGAAAACTTTTATTTGAAAACACTTAAAATGATAATCTAGTTAAATATTCCCTTCCATAAAACCATAAAATATTAAATTTTAAAACATTTTAATTGACCTTGGATATAGATGATAAACATGTCCCAATAGATACTTGTAGATAAACAATCTCAGATAATAATTAGATTGAAGAAATTACCCTTACCATGTACATTCATTTGGTCAAGGGTATGTTTAACCTCTATTATAATGTATATTTTATGTTATTAAATTATACCGGAACCATATTCATTTTTATGATATCATACTTGATTCATTTAGGGCTTAATCTACCCATTTAATAAAACTTTCTATATTAAAATGACATTTCGAGTGATAATCGCTTTCATTATCGTATGTGTTTTAACATGTTATTCCTAATCATATAAATCATATTATTATTTAATTTCGTACAGAATATAATAAATTATTTATGTTTCATATATATTAAGAATATAAATATGTATAACAGATATATAAATGAAATGGAAAACATTGTTTCTAGAGATGGTAGGTCGTACGTACGCATAAACATCGTTTCCATTTTCATAACGGATTCAACGGGTGTAAGTGAATGAGATATATGTAAATATATATATATATATATATCCAATATAAATATTATTTCATATATTTCATAATTATTAATAATTTATATTTTAATAAATATTTTTTAATGGTGAACGTGGAAGTGAATCTCATTGCGTCATGGAGATGGTAAGTCATACGTACACATGAGAAAATATTTCATTCAATTGATGGTGAAATCATATGTAATTGGATGGTATAATATATATATAAAAAATAATTAACATTTTATATTTATTATTAAATAAATTATAATCATTATTATACAATTCCAAATAATGAGGTGTTGAATAACAAATTACGCCGCGACGTGGAGATGATAATTCGTACGTATGCATGTATGGTGACATTATCATTCATTGGATGGATAAAATAATGAATATGGTGGTACCATATTTATATTAATATTAAATCATGTATAGGGTACTCGATTTATTATTTTTTTATGGAAACAAAAAAACAAAGAGGATGTGTAAGAAGAAAAGGTCTTTGAAAGGGGTGATGAAATAATTACTTCTACTTCTGGTGATTCCTTTTGATATGATCAAAAAGGCACTTTATGATGGATTTTTGAACAATGTAATTCATTTTGGTTGAATTTTGGGTAGTTTTGAGGAGATTTGATAAGGGGTTGACTGAGACAAATGGCTCTGGAGGTGTGAATTTACGAGAAGGGAGGTACCATTTTATAAGTGAGGTGAGGGGCACTTTAGGAAATGTTTGAAATATTATTTTATTATAAAATTAGTCGCAATTTTTAATGGCTCAAAATTGATTTATTTATAAGATAATGTGAGGATGAGTCTAAATCCTCTCAACAAATAGGTTTTTGACAATTTTATGTTACCATATTAACATTATCTCGTAGATTAAACCTTTAGTTAAATAGTTTAGCTCTTACCATGTCTTATTTTATCTTACACTATATGGTCAATAAACTTACTATAAAATGCCAAAAGAATGAAAAATTGTTCATTAATTACATATATATAAATATATATGTCTTATGGCCAAACCAGTTATTTTTACGACTATTATATAATTTAATAAAATAACACTTTTTTAAAACTCATTTATGTCAATTTTGACACTATTTAGTATTTGGTTTTTGAGAAAGTAAAAAAAAGTTGATTACATCGAAAAAATAAATTAAATCAACCCTAAAATGTCATATTAACCTATAAAATTCATGTATGTCATCAAAAGTCTCAGTTTACGTTTATTTTGATATTTATAATATCAATTATTTTAATAATTCATTAATATTGAAATTACTACATCATAATTGTGTCAAAAATAAATTTAATTATTTAATCTCAAAAAATTATAAAAAAGTATCATGTTTTATTAAATCATTTTAAATTTCTAATGAATATTTATAGTCAAATTTATCTTATTTACAACTATATATTAAAAATGGTTTAGTTAATAAAATTTGAATTTAAAAGTTTTAACACATCTTAAATAAAAGATAATAAATGTCATAATCTAATCCAAGTCGATCAAAAAGTATCTTATTATTTCCCTAAGGTTTATTCTAGTCTAAAAACACTTATCCGATAGAATTAGGATTTTCGTTAGGGTAATTTTAATATCATTTTTACCTTTAATTACCACATTTACTTTTAATCGTGGTAAATAAAATTCAAATGTCTCTATTCAAAAAAAAATATTTTAAACAAATCAAACAATATTTTACTTACTTATTTCAACAATTTCTCTTGGATTTTTGAAATTCATTTCATAGATGGGGTAAAATTATTACTTATGGAAATTTGTAAATGTTCCTAGAAGGTGGTTAAAAGACAATAAAAAGTTCAATAAAATTTTATATGTATAATATTATTATAAAATGACTCTAATGAATTAAATTGTACTAATATATGTATTTGTATCTATTTTGACATTAAGATAAATTTTTAATTAAAAATTGTTATTTAAATGAAAAAGTAGGTTTTTATCTAAAACGTAATGTTTTTCACTATTAATCTTAAAATGAATGTTTTCAGAAAAATACCAAAAATTCACTAAAAGTTATTTTTGATATTAGAAATTCAAAAATGAAGGCTATTTTACCAAATTAAAAACATATAACTTTCATTAATTAATTTAAAATTAATACCCTTTGTCAAAAGAAGAATGCAAGTATTTAATAAGTAAAAACTATCAAAATATTGACATGTGTTTAAGGCTAAATTAAATGTGAAATTACATAAAATGTCCTATATAATATGAAATTATGAAAATATAATCACACTATACTTTAAAAAAACTCAAATAAATAATTTTAAAATTTTAATTATATTTATGAAAACAGTTGTTTTCAATTAAAATTTATTATTTTTACTATTCATCAAAATATGATTTTTATTAGAAAAGTACCAAATATTTATACAAACTAAATTTTAATGTTCCACATATAAAAAAGAATTTAATTTCATAAAATAGAAAATATAAAAGTGTGAAATATTGGATTAAAAAAGGGTTCTCCATTAAAAGGCAGAAAACTACATTTTTTAAAATATACTTCTTGTATCTTAAAAATTTAATTTCTTTTTCTATTTTTTATATGAAACGTAAAAGAATAATGTAAAAATTATATAGGATATATTAAAATTTAAAAATTGGTTAATACTATTCATAACCGCTTGTTTAATGGTTGGTTTAATGGGTCGTGATGTGCTTGAACTCAGTGTTGTGTGTACCGCAAGCTATTGAATTACTATAACGAGATAACATACTATGAAATCGTAGGGTGTTACACCTATATCGATCCAAAAGGGTAATTTTTTGGTTCTTAGCATATATATAGTGATCTCTTAGTGTATTCATCATGATGTAAATATGTTAGTAGTGGTCATGTCGAGTGCAATAATACACAGAGTTACTTTCCCTAAAAACTAACAAAAAAGAATCCAAATATATGTGAAAAAATCAATTCATTAAGGACATGAAAAAATTGGTGCATTCCTAAGGCTGAATGAAATAGTCAGATACTTTTACCAACTATATATACTTTTAAACACTTTGCATGGTATGTATGATGGTCTGACATGTGCCTGTAGGTAGCTTGACCTCCAATCAATCATAGATAAAACAAATGGATATCATTGCATGTTTATGATGTTTTCCATATCTTTTAGTGAATATCAGTTCATATCCACATTTTGGTTCAATCAACAATATTCCATGAAAATCCTATGGGTTCCAACCTCTATATTGGCGAAAAGGAAAGGGGAACCTCATGATTATGTATTGGGACATATAAAAACCCGGGCTTCTAAATCTTCTAAATTCATTATGAGTTCCAGAATCTTAGTAGGGTCCATCCTATAGGTCGGATTTTTCACTAGTTCCTCCCAAGGAAATTAATTTGTGGTGAACTATACCTCAATCAAAGGAGATAATGCATATAAACCATTGTGCATGATGTCCCCATAAAAATGCACAATAGGAAGGAATTATTGACACCAAATTACGCAATCACTCATAAAGATACAACCCATAGGGACTCTCAATCCTCATATCTCATGATGCTACGGTAGAGATCAACTCACAGAGACATTCCCTTTACTCTCAAAAACATTTATATTTCCCAAAAATTATGAAAAAAGACACCCTTCGGTGAGAATAATCAAATTGAGAATGTAATTGACCCAACATATCCATCCATAGAATAACATCAGATCCTTTCATATTAAAGAAAGAAATATTCTAGATTGATAGATATAACCCATATGAAATGGTAAATACTACCCTGGAATATACTATCTTATCGAATCCCTAAAGGTGTTTCAAGAGTCATCATTGTACAAGAGTACTCTAGATCCATTCCCAAAGTATTTATGATTTTGATAGATATAAATAATGTGAAGTGCCTATATCAAAAATGTTAGGAATTAAAGTAGAGGATACTAGAATAGTTCTTTGTAATATAGAAGGCCATGGAATCTATTCCTCAGGATTAGACTGCATTGCATATATATGTCCCGATTTGGAACCCTGAGATACAAATTCACTGACCTAGGAGGGTCTGTACATTCAGTGTTGAACCTCTGATGTCCAACTTTATCTTCCATGAAATCATCCTAATTCAAAAAACCCAGTAGTAGACCATCTATCATACTAACTTGGAATGGAAAATCTTGTTTTAGAATGTTGTGTTAGTGCAAATCCTTTCTAACTATTTATTGGATGAATGTTTTGGTATAAATGATGTAGGTTACCTATATTTTCATAATCTCGGCACATGATTAGGTTCTTCATACGCTAAGGATTATTATTTCCAATCACACCACACTAGAAAAATCCCACATAACTATATATTAATGTCCTTTGAATATCACATCCCTCATGATAAACAAAGAAATAACATTTCCTAATGCTAGAAAAAATGTCTCCCTACGTCGATGATAATCCTCTATGACTCATCGTACAAGTATCCCTTAAGAATCACTCCATTATGAGTGCCAAGTTCATTATATCTAAAAAATGGTCAATCATAAGGAAATCACTTATGATATGACAGAGTATGTAATTCCATCATCAAGTCATCTCATAATCATCAATTCTTCACTATTCATCAATAAACGAAAAAACCAATGATTAGAAAATTGATATGAATACTCCATCATAGAAATATTTCCCTTCCTATAGGTGCATAAACTACCAAGTGTAGTCTTATGTCATTATATGTTGAATTTATTTTCCCTAGAAGAATGTTTGGAACTATTCACAGACCATACCCAGACGTCCCATAGCTTGAGAGATAACATCCCACCAACTCTTGGATAAATAATGGATCATATATATAGTGATCTTAACACACTTATATGTAGTCATTTCTGAATGTTTGAAGATTGAGGCCATGGACTCCATCCATGACTCAATAACCTAGGGACCACCATTATTAGATAATATTGTTGGATGTTTCTACTAGAAAACCCATGTTAGCTATTCCATATAAGAGACATGTCATCAATATAAATGTATTGTCAACATTAAACTAATAAAAACTCTACTAAAACTGAGTATCGACGCCCAATGGAGGTTCAAAATGTTGGGCCACTAGAGGAAATACAGGAGGTGGTGCTAGAGGGTCATGGACCACCACCTATAGATCAAGGTCATCTCAACCATTATGGAATACTAATCATGGACTTCAGGGAAGTATAGGTTGAGAATTTTCAAATATATTACCCAAATAATATTTAACAAGATATAGGATCAATGAAAACAAATTAGGATAGGTCAAAATACTTCCAATAACAACATCACATATATCTAAATTCCCTTAAATCTAGGTCATGTTGATATGATTGGTGATGATAGATCATAGGAGACACTAACTTCTACCCAATAATATGGTTATGTTAGGTTCCATGTCTCATATAACACATTAGAAGTTCATATATTTAGAGTTTCAATAATAAGGTATAGATGAAAACAACCTTTACTATACAATTGTCTCCACCATTTACTAGTAACCATTTCAGTTAAAAATAAAATATATATTATTTCATACTTATTAATATAAATTTAAATATTAGTGTCTAGTTAGATTCATCACCATTAAAAATTTATATTGTCCCATACACTTATAAATTTAAATTGGTTTGTCATGTAACTATGACCTCACCATTACGTATGGTATTAGTATATTTCAAGTAATATAGAGTGATTTTAATAAATGAATCACCATTCCTAATTTATTTTATTAGACTCCTCATAATTCATAATTTTCATTTAGATAATCAAATCAACTTATTCTTGAGCCCATAGAACCAATGGTTTAATGATAAAACATAGATTAATTGGTTAATTAATGTTATTTGATTAATATATATATGAAAATACCATTTATATAGATGCAGAAACATTAATAAATATATTTATGTTATCCCGTCATGCAATTCCATCAAATTTACATATATAATTATCTAGGAAGTCACAATAATCATAGGGAATACAGGAGACACAACAACGAAATATATCTATATTGAATGGACTAATTCATTACATGTGAATACTCATGTTCCTCTAATGATGCATGATATGATACCACCTTGTCAAACTAATATAATGATAATTATTCTATAATAATAATATCTATAATAATAATGTCATGAGACATGTGAATGACCCAATAGTGAAACCATTATAATTGTAACAAGTACAAACCAAAATAGAAATATCATATCCTGGGTAATATGAAGTTCCCATATACATGGGTGAGCTACCCCAAGGATAGTCTCCCAAAAAAATTACAAAAAATTTATTAACCTCCTATATAAAATCCAAATATCAATATAAAAGAAAATGAGAAACTACGATACAATATTATAGAACCCCACTCTGGAATCCACTAAGTGATTCCTTGAGATGGTTGGCCACATGACCTTGAAAAACCCCTGGTACTCTAGAGACTACAGACTATGGGTGAGGGCCTAGGATGGTCTTATGGGGATACAATTACCACTTGATCAGTGTTTAAAACAATGATATGTAATAATAGTAATCAGTGGAAATAATAATAAATAAGTAGTAGTAGAATATTAAAAAATCATTTAATGTATCCAATAGGTGGAAGCTTAATCAAAATCATATACAAAAATTATGATCATGAAAATATGCTATACATAAAAGGAAATACACAAGAAACAGGGGAAAAATACTATAAATAATCCTAAACAGAAAGAAAAAAAGACCAAAAGATACCTCTACTAAGATCAAGAGAATTGGCTCAGTCCTCTCCTCCCATACTATATCCTAATAATGGAAAATCAATCAATGGATGTTGGGTGATTTTTATTGTTTATACATGAACACATGAGGTGTGTTCAGGTACCATATGCTTCCTACATAGGGTGTGAGATATTGGTAGCATGCCAAAACAATAATTTTATAGAACTATCCAATTTCTGTATTTAAAATGAGAATTATTCTAGTAAATGTAAAACAATAAATATACAATGTCTTGCATGGTTCATCATGGGACCCCCGACCAACAATACCTACATCCGCCTAAGATATATATATCTAAACCATGATAAACATATAAAAATATAGTATATAGTTAGATATTATATATACATTATTATGTACATTTTGTACATTCATATATATATATATATGTATATATTTACATGTATGTGTCAGTCTTCTAAAATACATGTTTTGAAATACTATATTGGCTATTGTAAAGGTAAACTAAACAAAATAATTTTATCGGGATTGGAAGATTCATCCATAGATATATAAATTTAATTCGTGATTTTTTGAATCATAATCCATTGTTTTTAAAATATGTAATCCTGATCCCTTTCAAGTTTATTATTAAAAATGAACCCATGTATCAATCTAGGAGAACTATAAATAACAATCACCATAATAACCCATCCATGGTGATCCTTTCAATGGAATCCCAAGAATTACTATTGTAATGGTGTAAAGACATAACTCTTTGACCTAATCCAATGGATACCACTTTGGGGAACTAGTATCACTCGTGGAATGGTATAACCATATTATCCATTGAGCCTATCCATTGTCACCCCAGAGGGAATTAGTATCAGTCATTGGTATGTATGTAATATACTTTTTGAGACTATCCAAGGAATATGAAAATGAATTCATGTATCTGTCCTATATAATTAATATTTATTAGAAATTCTAATTATATATAGTGATGATATTTTCCAAGGAGTACAAACATTGGGACCCTTGTATCACACATGGCATGACATGAAGGTATGGTTTAGAAATCTGTAACTCATCTCATTTAATGTGGAATTAAAATACCAACACATTATCCATGTTGGAATACTAAATTAATTAAATTAAAATAAGAAATATAATAAATAACATGGGCTAATACATAAGATGAATCAGTTATAGTAAATAAAATATCACATCCATGATAAAAGAAATTAAATTTGGTTTTATGGAATACTGATCTAAGATGTTAAGAATGGAATACCCTTATAGGGATCATGTCGTGGTAATCACCCCACAAAATTGATTCTAATGTATATAAGTCTCTAATACACAAGATAATAACACTTATTTTTGTTAATTAAAATTTATGTAGGTATCACTAAAGAAGTCCAACACACGATACAACAACCTATTATAAAATTCAACAAAAAATTCTCGGATAAATTCTAGACAACCTATCATAGGTCGGTAGATTACTAATAATCTGTTTCTAACCATTGAAATTAGATAAAATGGAATAAAATGGAAAAAATTGTAGAATCCAGAAAAATAATGTTCATGATATCTCATGAAAATAACACTAAATATGTATATACTAATAAATAAATGATGGAAGAGAAATGAGGAACTTACTTTTTTGGTTCCAATGCAATCAATGATGACGGAAATGAAGATTCAATGAACAATAACCCAATGGACCTTAGATATATGTGGGGGGAACACTCTCGTGTGGCTCCTACTCGAGAAAAAATGGGGATCCCTCAAAACAAAAGCTGTTTTCCCCATTAAATAAAACATGAAACTTAATTTATATTTTAATTTATATATATAAATTTCATGAATTGTTCAAAAACTATATATATAATACACATCGAGTAAGGACTGGGTTTTCTTCTTCTAATGAATAAAAAAATCAAGATGTGAAAGGGGTATGGACAAACCAATATATGTTGTGTATTAAAATACATTTTGTGTATTGATAATAAAAATCGTGTATTTATCCTTTTTCATCCACCATCCCAGCTACTATTTTATTCCCTGATGAAAATTGACTAGCCTAATAGCCTAATCCCTATGTTCCAAAAAAATAGAAACTCAAAGAGTGTTGGAAAAAAATTTAATGAATCTATACTTCTTTAAAAATAATGTACATTACAACTTACAATAGTCAATGTCTTAATATGGTTTTAAAGTTGTTTAGGTAAAACATTATTAAAAATGGTTGCTGGAAATTATAAGGAATAAAAACTGAATACTTCTAATGAATGTGATGATGATAGTGAGCCAAAATAGTTATATGAATCCTAATATGAATTGTGTGGTGAGGAATGTAAATATGGTAGAGTAATAATGAAATTTCAAACACTGTAGAAATAGGTAGAAATTTTACAATTTCCTGTATATCAGAAAGCTGTAATTCAGACTTGAATATGGTTGATATTATAAAATCATACATATCTTACAATAGATATTAAACCCAAAATACTTTCAATAGCATTTTAACACATAGAATTGGTGAATAATATGAATGATTAATTAGAAAAAATTTACAAAAATAAAACATGGTAACTAGTTACCATGTTCTTTAGTAAAGAATGATGTATTTTAAAATGCCTCTATAGATAAATGTCAAATTAACATTTATAATATTAGTGAAAAAAATATCGCCTTGTACGTAATGGTTGTTCACATGTTGAAGGTGTATATTTTGAAGAAAAATTTCCATCTATATAATGATTAGAAATAATAAATATCCCCATAACTATGGCTACAATTTGTTGTTACAAAGATTATCAAATGGATGTAAAGTCGTATTTATTAAATAGAGAGATTAAAGAAAACGTTTACATTCGAAAAAATTATAGGTTTCCACTTGATAAATATATATTAAAGGCTTTTAATCTATTGAAATTCATATATGGTTTAAGATAATCTCCACAAGTTTGGTACTCAAAACATGATGGTTTTTTGAAAAAGATAAATTTTTCTAAAGAGAAATTTCCTATAATCATTATGGTGAATAAAGAATATTTCTGTATAATGATTTTGATATTTTATGTGGATAAAATTATTCTGACTAGAGATTAATAAAATAATTGTAAATATTTTTCTAAATAAATTAATAAAATATTTAAATTTAAATTAGAGAATTGAATTTTTTCATGGGTCTGGAATTTTACCAAAAAGAAAATCACATTTTCTAATTTCAAGAAAAATTTTCCAGATAATTTTTATAAAACATCAGCATTATATTATCTTAAGAAGTTTCAAATCAAATTTAATTTCGAATGAAGTTGAGTACATATGAATCTGGGAAAAGAATGAATAATTTTTTTTCAAAAGATGATAGAAATATGGTTTTTTTTGATAGCCTCAATAATTGATATTGTTTATGGTGTGTGTTTATGTTCTACATATTTTAGAAATTCAAAATAATCTCATATGTTCGAGGAAATATAATTCTAGGATATGTTATAGGGTCATGATCACATGATGTTTTTTATTAAATATTTTTTTATACAATCCTTTTTGGTAATACTAATTCTTATTAGGCCAATGATTGTGATGATAAAATATCAAATTCTAGTTGGAAATTTTTTTGTGGTTTATTTGACATTTAATATTTATAAAAAAAAATTATTAACATTGATCACATCAAAATTAAATTATATTACCATAACACATGATGTTAATCATATATTGAGGATGAAATATTAGATATACTATTTTAATGTAGATTTTTTCAAGCCCTTGAATATTTTTTGTGATATTTATTCTTCCATTTATTATTCTAAAAGTTCTAAAAATCACTCAAGATAAGAAAAATTTAATATTAAGTATCTCTTCATAAAATATAATGTTACTGGTGGTGATGTGGTTTCTGTAATAAATTTCCATGAAATATAAATTTTCTGGTATTTTCAAAAAAGAAATTCCAAAAGATGTATTTGTGGAATTGAGGTTTTAAAATCAATTTGAGATTACACTAAACACATTCAAAATATTTATTAGGAATTACCCCACCACGCGTTGTATTATATTGACTTAGGGAGAAACAACGTTATAAATTTATTTATGTGAAATAGGTAAACATTTATTCTATGAAGGGGGAGTGTATGTTTATTTTGTTTCTCAAATGAATATGTATTTCTGGCTATCATATAATGGTTCAAAAAAGTTATAAAAATAAAATTTATTGTTGAATATTTGGAAAAAGTGGAAAAGAAAAAGTGAGAAGAATTTATCATTACAAAACCAGAAAAAATATTTTCCCTGAGAGAAAAAATCTAATAAAAAATTTACTTTATATTATTGTGTAGTTTAATAAAATAAACAAGGAGATTTTTTTTTGATTTGATTATTTATTTAAAAAATCATGATTTATTAAAATTTGAATATTGAAAAATGGTGAGATGAAAAAATTATGATTTTTTCAATAGATCTAAATAGTTAAATTGAAGATCCTTTTTGATTATTTTTCAATATTATTATTTTTTAAATTATATTTTCATTAAAACTTTCATTTTAAAACAATATGGAGTTTTTGAAAGTTATTAATTGAAGCTTATTTTGAAATTTCTAGAGGCCTAGATATAATGATTAATACCATAGTATCATGATAAGTAAATGTGAGAAGGTGAAAAACATTGACTGTTACTTAAAATTATAACAATAAGTAAGACAATGCTAAGATGATATAATTTTCCTAACATCATGGAAAAACTAGTAAATAATCTTCTTAAAATAAGGGGAATATGATGTTTTATAGACACATAGTTTTGGATATAAATTTTTAGTGAGATTGATGGGATATTGATTTTTTTGGAAATAATTTTTTTGAAAAGTTGATTATTGGCTGAAAATGGTTTGATTTTTAGTAAAGTATATTAGTTTATATACGTTTTGAGAGGAAAAAGTGGTGATTATAATTTCCATACAGACATTGAAGGAAATCCATTATGACTTTCATAATCGAATTAACCTTGGGAAAGGTATATGATTAATATTTTGAAACAAGGATATTGTAAGAATATCTGAAGTTGTGACTTACTGAGTTTATACAATTCTAAAACATTTGAAACAATTAAGAGTGGAACATAAAATTATGTATTAATACTTATGGAAATGAATAGTGGGAGATCATATTCAATTCTAAACACAATTTTTGGGATATGAATTCCATAGTGAGACATGTGAAGAAGTCTATAGATAAAAACATAAGTTGATTAAATAATGTTCCTAAAAGGAGAAAACGCTCAATTTTTTAACAAGAAACATAGTTCCAAAAAAATGAGAGAAGAACTAGTTTTTCATGATCCATTAGATACAGAAGAACAAATAAAATTTTTGGGATATAGTTTAGTTTTTAATTTGAAAATGAAAATTATTGTGTGAAAAAAATATGGAAAATTAAAAATGGTGAAGAAAGAGTATTTGAGTTAAACATGTTTACATGAAATTATAGCCTTTATAATATTAAAATTTATAGTCAACTATCTTTAGTAATCAATAATAATATAAAATGGAAACATTACATATTTTTCAAATGGTTAATTAACTTTTGGATAGAGAAAGAGAGGTTTCTGGATATAAATGTTTCTAAATGATAATGAGATAAAAATCAGCTGGACAAAGATGTTTTGGAAAAAATATTACATATAGACTATTTTTAAAATTTTAATGTTTGAGATGATGAAATATTTTATTTTATTGATATTATCATGTTACGTAAAGATATGTATAGATAGAGGTTTGGACTCAGGTTTTTAGAGGGATTAATTGTTGAAAAAAATTCCATATAGAGTTCTCAAAAGATTTATATAACTGGGTATGGTTATATGAATGGTAATGTTGTTCTATTTTCAATTTTTATATTTCATTCGAAGAAAAATAATTTAGGAATAATACCATAAATTTATAAAAATAATGATAAATCAAGAATATTTGAGAAGAATATAAAATTCTAAAGAATAGATTTGACGAGGTGAGAATCGTTGAAATTTATTTAACTCTGTAGTAAATTAACAGTTTTAAATTAATTTATATGGAATATAATTTTAGTGTAACACCATTTCTATTCTGGGGTTCTTATAAATAAATAATTTAAAGTATTATATCTTTGAAAGTATTCCTTGAAATATTGAGGAATAATTGTATCATATTTGAGTTTCCAACCATATTGAGTTTTCATATTGAATAATAGTTCCAGATGAAAGGATATTTTCAATAAAAATATTTTATAGTGAAAATGATTATAACTCTATCTAGATAAATATAATAAAGAATCCTTTAGAAAAGTTTTCAAGCAACATATTTTTTCTAATCATAAAGAATTCCGAGTCTATATGAGGGGACATTTTTTTGTGGGGAATTAAATAGAACTTTTTGGACATAGACACATGGGAATAACATTATCCTAATAGTGAAGAATAGATATAGGAAGATTGAACCGATATTCTGCACACAAATTTATTGGATAATAATTAGAAAATATTTATATTTTTTGAAGGAATCATTTTTTTTTTAAATTTTTGAAATGTAATGGGAGTCAATATAAGCTTCTCTTTCAAGATATAGAAGGAGTGCAATTGGTGTTGACTCAAATAATGTATTAAATTATTTTAAATATTGAATTTCCATATAATAAAAGTTTCCACTAAATGAATGTTGGTTCACACACTTTTGTTGAACTGTTCAAATATTTTTTTACATACTTTCCCACATTTTATTGTATGTGAGTTATTCAAAAAGAGTTAAGGAAATAAATATAATAATTTGTTAAGGTTATGTTCCTAAATAATGAAAATTTGTAAAAATAAACCATCTAATCCCCCCCCCCATCAGTTTTCTTTTGTTTCCTGGGATCTTTAGATCACAAAACCAATTTAGGAAGGCCCTATGTACAATCCTAAAAAGGTGGCCTAAAGAAGTTATATCTTTCGTAACCAAGAATTTTTTTTGTTTCTTATTATAAACAGGTAAAATATTCATAACCCATGATGATATGTTAATATAAATGTCTACCATATTCTTAGGTGATATTTTTTAAAATGGTATTACCAACATTTTTCTCTTTTTCTATAAAATGGGTAATAAAACCATCATTTATGTGTACGAAAAACTACCTCCTCACAAATAGATGTAATTAGTTATACATCATAGTATTTTTTGGATACATATAAAGGATGATTTAATGTTTATATTTAATATTTCAAAAATATTGATCATTCATTAAAATTTTTATATCATATACATTATTTCATTACCATCCATTGAAAAATGGTAATGTCATTCATGTGTACAGTAGACTAGAGCCTCACAGTGTAATGTGATTCATTTTTTATACCTCAAAAAATGGATGGTATATGTAGGTGTAATTATGTAAATAATATGATTCTTATGATATAATTCTCATTAACTAAAAAAATAATACTGAACATCTTCCAATAAATATCTCTTAAAAATTAAAGTAGTGTTGATGCCTACGTATGACCTACTGTCTCCATGAATGTGACATAGTTAATTTTTCATAAACATTATAAATGTATGGTTTTAATAGTTTAATTTTGGTTTAAAATTTATTTTTATTTCATGATTATTATTCTTGAGAAGAAAAAGTAATGAACTCATTGACTATCATCAACACACCGAAGAAGTTTTAAAAATTAAGACTGAACATCCTCAAAACACACAACTTGGATGTAAAAGATTAAATAATAAAATATGAATGTAAAATAACAATAATAATATTATTATGGAATGTTATTAAAAAATTTAAATTTTATTTTGATATAAACTAAATGATATATGTTTATTATAAAATAGTTCAGTTATATGCATGGAATGTCTGGACTCAAGGTAACAGTATATCATCTCACTTTTCTTTTTGTGTTACATATTCCATATTCACCAATTAATTAAATTATGTGTTGTATATATACTGAAAATTAATTATTTTTCATAATATTTACATGAAAATTATATGTATTCACAAATCTATGTGAGGTTATCTCATTCACGAGGTTCTTATCGAGATATTATCAAACTAGTAAGGGATTTCATATTAATTTAAATTAATTGAGAAGTATTTTATCATTATAAACATAAAATATTTCAAAAGGTTCATATATAGTTCATCTATGAATATGAAAAAACTAATATTATTATGTTCATGAGATTTAATATTTCACTTGATGTTATTCTTTCATCAGTATTTGATTGAATGTTTCTAAAGTAGAAATGGCTTTCTGTTACAATATCTTTTATTTAATGATTATTTATAATCAATTATCCATTTGAAGAAATAATATGATATTATTTTCGTGAACCATAATGATTTTGTAATCCGTTTTTATAAAAGTGGATTACATATCTAGTATCAATTTACACCTTTATAGATTAAAAAAACATCAAGGAAGGCATTTATAAGTGATACTAATATTGTATCTTATTTTTTATCAGGAATATTTTTCTCCCATATCAATGTTTTCAAGAACAAAATTCAAACATGAATTTTCATGGGATATTAATTTATTAAAGCTATTTTACATGATCATTAAGATTCTTTTAAGAGTTTTTTTAAAAAAAATTCTTAAGGTTTTCCAAATGGTCCACTTTTAACTTCTGTTACAAAAAAGTATGAAAATAATTTTATTTTAAAGTCTAAAACATTAAAAACAATACCATCATCTGGTCAATTATTTTACATGAATTATAATGTAAATTTCAATGCATATTTTCAATGACAAATATTTTCACAGTATTTTCTAATTTTTAATTTTTGAAATGATATTTTGATAGTGAAAAAGTTATTTTCAATTAGAATGTTTTATTGGGATTTCAATGGTATTTACATTAATAAACATCGGCAATACTTTATTTTACTTATGATAAATGGGTATATTATGTAATTTCACCATCCTCATTATTTGTTTCAATTGATAATAATTTTTTCAAAGATATTTTCATGGAACCCATTCTGTTTCAATGGGTTAATTAGGTTATGAATGGAATAAAGAATGTTTCTATGAGTATTATGATGGGATGAAATATCTATATAATTTATGTATGTAATGCTTATTATATTTTTCTTATAGAGGTTTAATACCTATTTTATCATACTGGGTATCCCGGTATAGCTTTTATGACAGGTTGAATCCCATTACAGCTCATGATATAATGGGTTGAGTACTATTATAACAGAATATAGGAATAGTTATTCCACTTCATATATTATTATATAAAGTATGGGACCCATTATATATCTTATATTAATTGGTTAATTATATTTAAATTAGACCATATGTTAATTCCAATTTATAGGGGTTCTTGTAAGGGTTCTTGGAATAAATTATTCCATGATACCAACACATTTTATATATTAATTATACGTGTTTTAATGATTCATTTGATCATGAATTAACTCCCATAAATTGTGATTATTGATTCTTATTTAACATTCCTTTTAAAATATTTATTCCATATTTTATAATTGATTATTAGTGTATTTATAAGTATAAATATTCCATTTTTATGCTAGTTTAAATTTATTTTGTTATCATACACTTATGCTCTTCTTATGACCATTGATAAAGTTCAATTGTTAATGATTATGTTTACCCATACTGAGAATTTGAGATCACCCATATTATGTTTCCGTTTACCATGTTTATCAAGAATGATGTTGAAGGAATCATATATATAAGGGTTTAATATTTATAATGATGATTCATAAATTTTAAATAATAAATGATGAGAAAAGTTGTAAAATATTCAATTAAAGTCATCGGTATTATTTGTTAAAGCGAATTCACTTGTTATATAAAACATAAAATCTAAATCTTCCCTTGGTATATAAGTGATTCAATATTGAATTTTGTTTTTATAATATTTGGATGGAAAACTTTGGTCATATTTATCAGCATTAATCTATAAATGAAATGATTATGTTTCTAGAATCGAGTTTGGGAGTGTAGGTATCAGGCTGTTATAGTTGGTATCACAACAAGAATTATATAAATTTATGGATTTGGATGTTTATCTTGATGTTATTATAAGAGTTATGGATTCTATAATATATGTTCATGTTTAAGGATAAAAATAACTTCAAATTCTTATACACCCCATTTTATATTTTATGTAAATAAATTTTTAGGTGAATAATAACATTTTTTGAGATATTATATTAGTTTGAGGAATATGTAACCTAAAGTATTAGTGTGAAGTATTATTTATTGATTAATACAAAAAAAATTTGTCTATATAATTTTTATTTTATTAATTGACATTAAAATTTATCATATATTTGTTGATGAGGTAATTATGCATTATTTTAATTTCATGATACATGATATAGGAAACAATGTGATTGAAAATTTAACTGGTTACTACGTGGATAATGAATAAGTTAAATATTTTGATGATCATTACAATATTAATGTAAATTGAACATTATGAGATCTTTTTTTAGGAATACAATTAAAATTAAATTTCGGAATTATATATGATTTTATTATGGCTTTATAGTGATTCACGTTATTTACATAATTGAAAAACATATCATGGAGATTATGTGATGTTCATATATGAATTTTTATATGAGAATTTATGTGTGATTGATTTTTTTTTTGAGAAAAATGTTAATTTTTTTATAATAACATGTGGCTAATTAATTATAATCTTTATGAGTCAATCATATTCAAGAATAATTTAAATAATCAAAAGGATAATTCCTTCCCAAACGATTTAGAGTATTACTGATGAACTTTTGAGATTAATGATATGAATGATTATTGATTTTTGGAAGTATCATACATTGTGTTAACCATATTTTTATTTTAAATATATAAATGTTAGAGTAATATCTTATAAAAATTATAGGTATTATGTGATTCATTTGAAGTTGATTTATTCTTACTATCATGAAAAATTCATCTTGAATAGTAATCAAATTGAAAAAAGAAAATATTTTCAATTAAAATTATTAAATTATAAAACTCGACTAATCAAATAAGTATATTTACTTATGATCCTCATCTAGATGTTATGGAAATTACTCAATTGTTTTAAAATTTACATTTAAAAAAGGTTTTCATATTACCATCATTTTTAATGAAATATAAAGTCTTTCTCACACTCCTCTTTTTATGGTTTTTTGGTTGTTTAATTTCTTATGATCATTCAATTTTTGGGGGTCAATGATCAATTCCAAACTCCATCATTAATTTGGAATTTTGATTTTATTCAATGTATATATATTTTCATTTCACTAATTATTTATTATTTAGAGACCTATTTATGTATTATCCCACAAGACCTTATTATTTTCCATTCCTTATTTTCAAATGGATGTTTTTATAACCATTTTTGTGATGAGGGATTTCTAGAAACATATTATCAAATGTAATGAATTTAATTATTTGTATAATGTTCGAATTGTTAGGAAGTAATTTATTAGAAGGTCAGGGGATATTCTTACACCATAATAATTTAAAATAAGAACATTATGTTTGATAGCGTATACAACATGAAAACCCATGCATAAACAACCCATGAAATATTCAACTGTTATTATCTAGGCATTAAATTGAAAGGAATGAATATTATTAACTATATTTTTATGAATTTAAATAAATTTCCCACTCAATAATAATTTATTTATAAATTATTAGTGAATAATCCATCAGTGTTTTTATTATAATTTTAATAATAAAACATATTATTTAATTAAAAAATATATGATCGAATATTTCAATTAATTATTTAAAAATTTTATTAAAATATAATTGTTTTTTAAATCTATTTTTTAAAATTAAATTAATGTTACATTTTGGAAAGTATGAAAAAAATTATTTCTTTAGTGAATAGTAAAAATGTATTTTTGTTTAAAAACAAAAATTTTTGTTGATTTATAAAGTAATTTAAATTCCCCATTATGATTTAAATTTGATTTAAAGTAACATATGAATTATTCTAGTATATTTAACCAAATTTTATATATTTGAATGACTTTAATACCTAATTTTATTTTAAGTTTATTTTTGGGTTTCATAATGTATATTTTTGAAAACTATTTTAATGTGAATAATGTTCATCCTTTTCACATAGTTAAAATAACACCTAATGAGGAATGATTTATATAGTGTCAATGAATCCAATAAAGAAATCATGTGTCTACAATATTAATTTGTAATAAGATACATGGTTTCACATCCAGATGGGCTAAATAGTTTTTTAGTATTGGTAAACAAGATACAAACTTGACATTGTTATTGCAATTGAAAATCAAAAATAAATAAAAAAAGAATCTTAGAACTTGGGTTTTTCTCATATTTGTTCCTTGTGTTTCAATAAAAAAGCTTATTGTTATCATGGTTAAATTAGAATATAATAAATGGAAAATCTCAGATGCTCAGTAAGGGTAAGCCTATAGAAATATCTATGAATAAAAAGGCATAATCAATATGGAATGATAAATAACTAAAACACATTCCATTTAATAAATAAACTGACTATAATATGGAAGGAATAAATATTTATAACACAAATCCATATAAATAATCACAAGATATTGAAATATAACCATGGATATTCTAACTAATCAGATAATCACAAGGAATATCAATATTTTGATTCATAATGATGGAATGTATAATGCGAGACTTCATAAAAATACCATTATTGCCTCATGACCGGAATTCCTACAGGTAATGCCTCATTCCAATATATCTTATATAAATATATAATTCATAATTTAAATACTAAATATATTTTGTTTCATGAGATTGAGTAAGGCATCAGGGGGTAATGTAATTTTGATCCCCACCCATCACTTGTTAAGTCTAATTAATTCCCCATATAAAAGTGGTGAAGAAACATCAATATAAAGGTTAATATTTAAATATAATAACTACATAGAATAATTATATTTTATGTATATGATCTCCCTATGATTTAATTAAATTTGATTTTAATTAGAGAATAAATATCTCATGGTTATTATTATAGGATAAACATTAAGTAAGTTGTAAATTTTTATGAATTAATACATTATATATCATTTGGAAGATATATATAGTTTACCTCAATGTTTTAAGGATTCATTGACTAGGAATTGAATGAAAAGTGAAAAATTAGTACTTGATATCATCGTCAGACAGTTCCTCTTTCTAATATGAGAATGAAAACCATAAAGGATGTTCTGTTATAATATTAAATAAATTTAAATTATTTTTCATATAACTAACTTCATTTGGTATAATTTTCATACATCAACATTGTAAAGACCCTGAAATTCATTGGATTTTTTTTAAATACATGGAAATTTTACGAGTTCGCGAATACTGATAGGGCATGATTCTAAGGCCTGTTGTTCCCGGAATCAATTTCCGATGTTTTGTTCGGGTACATTCTATAAACATACGAGAGGGTTTTTATAACTCTTGAACTGGTGCCTGAAATTGAAATCTGAGGGCACCGTCGAACTCACAGCGCCTGTATTCCCTTAAGAAGACTTTCACCTAGATAGCAGTTGGTCGAGAATGAAAGTTAATTTTTGAGTTTTTAAGAATATTTTAAATAAAAATAAAGGCAGAATTTATTTTTATTCTTGGTCTTTAAAACCTCCAAGAGGAGGTTAGAGGTGGGGGCTACAACACCACAACCTCTCATTAGAGGTTATGGTGGTGGGTCCCACCTAAGGTCTAAACCCCTCTTATCAATTAATGTGGTGGGGACCACTCGAGGATGACACCCCCATTAAATTGGGAGGATCCTCTTCAAATCCCTTATAATATGGGGGGAACCTCTTCAACTCCCCCATATTATGTTATGCCAACCCCTACAATTTAATTGTTCCACCCACCATAATCAATGACCTTTTTAAATTTATTCCATCCTCTCATTGATTAATTGGAGGAGCCTACATAATTAATTCACCTTTTGTAAATTTGTGCCAATGATTAAAATAATGGACAAAAATTATTTTGGCCACTTCATTTTGGTGGAGCTTGAGAGAAAAGTGAATTCTCTCCAAATAATAATTCTCTCCAATAAAGAATGTTCTCCAATGAAGAACACTCTTCCAGCGAAGAACGCTCTCCCGACGAAGAACGCTGATGAGGGAAACCTTCTACTACGAAGAATGACCCGCTCTGAACATCTTTTTCGGACTTTTCTAATGTGGAACGTGTTTGTCTACCACAATTTGAAGACCATATTTCTGAGATTTGAATGAACAACGACTGAGGAATCAAAGGTAGGGGTTTAGTTGCTTTTAAGTGTCATGTTCTTCCTTCGTTTTAAAAATGAATAATTATGATGTTTTTCTATTGCGGATGGAATGTTGTGCTTCATTCATGAGAACCAATCGCTATCACCCTAATTGTGGAGGGTGCCGACCAACCTAACATGGACCGACATCCTCCGTCGATCTCTCTTCATGTGACGTTCTATGACATGGTGTTAAAGAGATTACGACGAAGGCGACAACGACGAAGGCCACATAACCTGACGCCTCGGTAAATCGTGCCGCCCCCACGGCACACCGATGCACCCAGCCGAATGACACCGGCTCGAGCGGTGAGAGATGCTCCTACCCACGGACTCCTGGCACCCTGCCGGCGCACGACCAACCTACCTGCGGCCTTCCCGGCCACTGTCACACCCTGACCGGCACCCTGACAGTGGCCCGCCTACCCACGGCCTCCTGACGCCCTGCTGACATGCGAGACGCCTACCCGCGGCCTGCCTGACTAATGTCATGCCCTTCCCGGCACACCGTCGGCACCCCTTGTCCTCCCGGTGCGCTGCAGCGCCCTGCCCGGTGGCACCGCGGCCTGCCCGGTGCCTAGCTGGTACCCCCACAGCCTTCCTGGCGCCCTTCTAAACCCTACCAGTTGCCCCTGGGCCGGCCACCACATGACCCACGTGCTCCCGGCCGAGCTGGCATTCTGACTCCCCCGCGCCCTCCTGGTCGCGCCCTTGCGGCGCTTGTCGAACCAGACCTGGCCTTCGGGTCGAGCCGCCTACGTGGAGACATCCGGGTCGAACCACCCTCGCAGTCCGCTAGGTCGGGTCCAGTAGACTGGGACAAAAATAACGGGCATACCGGGTCGAACCAGACCGGGTCGGCCCAGTTTGGGTTTGGACAAGATGGTCTGACCGGGTCGGACTGGGCCCATGCCCATTAACGTCCCCTTTGATTTCTGTTGGCCATATCATTGGAACTTACTGGTTGTTTGATGAACCGTCAGTGATGCCGGTATTCATGGAGAAAAGACGTCCCTTGGAGAATACCCCACTATAGTTCGGGGTATATTTGAGTTACGGCCAGGTTGGATCGTACACGAATCCAACAAGGCCCCCAGGACAAAAAGGCTAATTACTAATAGACCATTTGTCTTATTGACGTGTCGTCTATTGCGTTGAGACCCCTATGACATGGCGTACCTTTGAGATACTTCTTTGTGGAACATCATAATAGTTGGAATATTTACCATTAGATTGTTGAGTGGATCCTTCCAATGACGAGCATACAGAGTGCAGAGACCTAGTAGCTGGAAGACCTGACAATAGATTGATCGATTTGACTCTGAATTATTCGACTAGCCCAGTGGGTAGCACCTGGTAGTTTTCAGTAGACCCACGACGAAAGAGCTCCTATTATTTGGTGGAAGACTCATGGTACTCGACAGGAGGAGTACCTCTGCAGGATATTAGGGGGAGTGCCTAGTAGTTGGCGATAGACCCACAGTAGAGGAGCGTCTGGTTGTTGGTGGAAGACCCACAACAGAGGAGCGCCTGGAAGTTGGAAGTAGACCCACGGTACATGAAAAGTGTAGTACCTCCGTAGTCCATGTTTAGTGATAAGCACCTTAGTGTCGTGACATGCCCACTGTACTCGAAAGAGGAGGTTTTCTACAGCAGTCGTGGTTTCGATAATTAAAATCCTAGTTTGAACTGATTCATTAACATTTGTGTTTTCCTCATGATTGAGATGGGTCACTTAATAACTTATGTTTATGTATGGGAATATACCTAGGTAATGGTTATCTATTGATTTCATACTTTTTGCTTTATCATTTTTGGATTTTGTGAGACCTTGAGGGTCTTGGAGCCCCTACTGAGAATTGATATATACTCACCCATGAACGGGAAATGCCTGCACCTCATTTTGTTGGTTGAAGATGACAACAAATGTTGACTGAGGAAGAGAGTAGCAGGACTAGATGATGCTTGATGGTGGACCACTTGGTGAGATGGTTCACGGAGGAGATGGATAGTTGAGAGTGCTGAGGAGGCTATCTATACCTATCCTTCAGGTAGGAACCCCGAAGGATGACATAGTAGTTGCTTTACATTTCTTCAGTTATAATAGCTTTTAGTTGTACTTGTATTTTCCTATTGGGTTTATATTTCTAGCCCCTTTTACTTTCTAGCACTACTTTTGTATACAGTTTTACTTAGTGCTTTGCTTTCAGTTGTGTACTCTAATGTGTTTGTTTACAATTATAAAGGAGATTCCTTCCTAGTTTAGGTATTTATGCCTTTGGTGCTATTCTCTAGCCCCTGGCCTATGGAAGGCAGGCTTGGGGTAGTCACGATATGGGCCTCGGGGGATGGGTCGTGACCAATTGGTATCAGAGAAATTAGTTCCACCGCAAAACATACAACTCTGATCTTTATTTTCTATAAAGAATTTTTGATAAGGATACTAAGTGTGTTTTTCAGTTTAGGGAGTCTAGTGTTGGTGCGGGAGACCAACATATCCATACACCAGGACCTTGACATCTAATTTCTGACTCAATGGATGAAAACACTGATTGCGTCTGTGTTTACAAAATTTTCATTAAGTCATCTCAACTAGGTCAGCTCACCAGGTATAATCTTTTGACCATGTCGCATCTGTTTCTTTTAGGATGCCTCCCCGTAGACGACCAGTTAGATCCCTAATATTTGAATGCATAGACATCCCACCGAGCGACGAGGCCTCAGTGTAGCGCCCTTTTCCAGCAGAGGAACTAGCGGTACTACTTCCCGTTGGGCCACTGATGCCCCCAGCCCCAACAGCAGACGATACACGCTTCTTGAGCGTGTTTCATGAGTTACAGTGACAGAGGCCACCCAGGTTCAGGGGAGAGGTAGACTCACATGCAGCTGAGGATTGGCAGGAGGCTGTGGTGAGAGTTTTCAGACTGGTAGGGACACCAACCGACTTCATGGTGATCATTGTCGTGAGTCTCCTTCACGTATCAGTAGGAAGATGGTGGAGCCTGAATCTCCAGGTGCTCGATAAGGCGATGCTACTCTGGTCAGACTATGAGAGCATATTTCGAGTAGAGTTTGTCCCAACCACTCTCCACGTAGAGCGGATATAGAAGCTACTTTATCTGCAGCAGAGCAATGTGACAGTATTATAGTACTCAGTGAGGTTCACCGACAACTCGCGCTACTCCACTGATATGGTACGAGACCCATTATTTAGGGCTCAGACCTTTGATAAGGGACTCAGGTGAGATATCAGAGCTCTGATGATCTCACATAGCATCCTGACGCAGTCAAGGGTAGTAGAGAGATCCCTCCTAGTGGAGAGTTTCTTTGCTGAGCAGTCTCCATCGGTGAGACCCATCACTATTCGACATGCATCAGAGTCTTCTACAAATGGAATTAGACAGATGCCACAGAGGTCCAAGAGGACCAGACGCACAGGTGGTCGACCTTTTGACTCAGGATCAGTTGTGCGGGGCACCCGGAGTGGAGACAAAGACACTCATTCTAGGAGTGGGTAGTGTTACTCATGTGACAGGCATGGTCACATGGCTCATGTCTGTTCGACCCACTGTATAGATGATCAACCAATAATTGAGGGACCTCCCAAGAAGTGGAATAGGTTCGAACGAGGTGGTCCGCAGGGGGGAGGCGGAGGTGGTAGATGACCTGGATGTGCTGTTGGAGGTGGATGACGTGAAGAGGTGTTACCACCACCACCAACAGAAGGTCCACCCTGACAGTAGGGAGCAGGTGGATAGGGGAGATATTAGCTCCAGTCAGCAGAGGATTACGATCACAGTGCTCCAGAGTTGATTCTTTGTGTCTATTACACAATATCTTCAGTTCTTATAAACACATGTTCCAGTAAATATTTTATTGCCACATCCCTCTTTCGAATATCAGAGATTCTGAAGGAGCTATTAGTTTGTTCCTTACGGCTAGATACTTTTACGATATCTAATTTGACAATTACACACTTGTGCCGTTAGTGAGAGATTACTCTAGGAGGCGAGATATTTGGCTGGGATCTATTAGTAGCGGCATCGAGGCCTTACGACGTCATCTTGGGTGTGGACTGGTTATCTACAATCCCTGATCAGATCAACTATATTAGGAAAAAAGTGCGGCGTTTCCACATAGATGGGACCAGTTTTACCTTCACCGCCTAGAAGGGAACCTTTACAGCACATGACATACTTACTCGGAGGAGGGAGAAGCCAATCACTCACCAACTGGCTTGCCTTACCCTCGGAACAGTTGATATGGAGAGTCCGACTTATCCTGTAGTGGTGGACTAGTACGTAGATGTTTTCCTTGAGGATGTTTTAGGACTACCTCCTCACAGAGAGGTGGACTTCTACATTGACATGTACCCCGTGACGACACCAATATCTACTCCAGAATATCGGATGGCTCCCGCTGAGCTTCGTGAGCTATAAGTATAGATGGAGGACTTTCAAGGGAAGGTATTTATCCATCCCAGTGTTTCTCCCTAGGAATCCCCAATTATGTTCGCCAAGAAGGCGGATGGGAGATTGAGGCTCTGTGTTGACTACCGTTTCCCGAAACAGGTGACCTTGAAGAAGAAGTACCCACTCTCGAGGATTGACGACCTCTTTGACCAGCTTAAGGGAGCACAATGGTTCTCGAATATAGACATCTGATTAGGCTATCACCAGCTCGGAGATTGTGACAAGGATGTGAAGAAGACGACCTTCCGGTGTTGGTACGACCACTACAAGTTCATGGATATTCCCTTCGCCGTAACCAATGCTCCAGCAATGTTCATGTGTCTCATGAAAATGATCTTCTAGTCTTACCTCGATTGCATTGTTGTAGTCTTCATCGACGACATTATGATCTACTCGACTACTGAGGAGGAGCATGCCTACCATTTGTAGGTGTTACTAGACACACTCAGAGAGCACAATCATTATGGTAAGCTCTCTAAGTGCCCGTTTTGGATTCAAGAGGTTCGTTTCGTGGGACACATCATATCAGTGGCTGGATTTGTAGTGGATCCAAATAATATTGAGGTTGTACTTGCTTGGGAGGCACCCAAGAGTGTGGGAGGGGTTCGAAGTTTCCTGGGATTGGCTGGATACTATCAGAGGTTCATACTAGACATCTCCAGAGATGCAGCACCACTATCATCCTTGAAAAAGAATGGGATACACTTTGTGTTGTCAGAGAGATTCTAGTAGTGCTTTCAAGAGATGAGATAGAGGCTGACTAGTGCCCTCATATTGAGGCTTCTAGAGGAGGGCATAGGGTAGGTAGTCTACTATGACGCATCAGGGACCAAACGTGGGTGTGTCCAAATGCAGGAGCGAGTAGTGATTTCTTATGGTTCTCAGAAGCTGATACAACACATGAAGATCTATGATACCCATGACCTAGAGTTACCAGCAGTGGTCTCCGTCTTGAAGATGTGGAAACACTATCAGATGAGACAACATTTTACCATGTTCTCTGATCACAAGAGTCTTAGGTATATCTCCTCTCAGAAGGACCTAAACCTGAGTCAACGGCGATGGCTCTAGTTCCTCTAGGACTATGACTTTGAGATAGTCTATACTCCTGGGAAGGGGAATGCTGTACAAGATTATCTCAGTAGAATATCTGGTATACAGCTGCTATGAGAGGCGATAGAGCAGCTGTCTTCTTTACAGACATCCTTTGTGGATAGATTTAGAAAAGCATTCCTTCAGCATCATACGATCACTCCCCCACTTCTTCAGAGATTCAGGGAGGCACAACTGGGGATGCTGACTGTGAGACACGACATGCTCAGATATCCATAGGGTAGGCACCTGATGGATTTTATGAAGGTGGGGAGCATGTCATCCTCTTCATAGGACATACCATGGTACCATTGGCACTTCAAGAGGATATGTTGAGCGAGTTCCACACATCCCCTCTAGCAGTACATCACAGAGTGTCGAAGATGTACCAGGACATTCGATGATAGCAATGGTGGCCAGGGATGAAGAATGTTGTAGAAGAGTTTGTCTCTCGATGCCTCTCTTTTCATCAAGTGATGGTGGAGCACCAGGTAACAGAAGGCTTGGTACAAACTTTAGAGGTCCCATAGTGGAAGTGGGATGTGATATCCATGGAATTGGTGACAGGTCTTCCACGTATATCCGGTGGTCGCGATTCGATTTGGGTGATCTTCGCCCGACTCAACAAGTTGGCCCAATTCTTACTGATCAGATAGAAGGGTTCAGTAGAGATATTAAGACGCCTATATGTGCATGAGATTGTGTATTTACATGTATTACCTTCCTCTATTGTCTCCGACCGTTACACAAGGTTAACTTCCCGGCTATGGAAGGGGTTGTAGCACGCTTTTGAGACGTAGCTATGTCTGAGTACTGCCTTCTATCCTCAAACAGATGGTCAGACTAAGCGGACCATTCAGACCCACAAAGACATGCTACGTGAATGTTTCCTCATCTTTTGTTGCAGTGAGGAGGATCACTTGCCTTTGGTGGATTTTGCGTAGTACAATAGCTATCACTCCACCATAGGGAAGGATCCTTTTGAGGAATTGTATGGGCGACCTTGTAGATCACCCTCATGCTGGACTGACCCTGGAGAGTAATCACTAGTGGGACCATAGATGATACGGGCTACAATGGAGAAGGTGTAGATCATCCAGCAGCGGATGAAGATAGCACATAGGAGACAGAAGTCGTATGATGACAGGAGACGGAGACCTCTGGAGTTCAAGGATGGAGACCACATCTTTCTACGGGTCTCACCTCGACGAGTTATATGGAGATTTGGCCGAGGCGACAAGTTATCTCTAAGTTCCATTGGACCATTCCAGGTCCTCAGCAGAGTAGGAGAGGTGGCTTACTACTTAGCTCTTCCACATCCGTTTCACCGGGTGCATGACGTCTTCCATGTATCTCAGTTGAAGAGATACATGAACAAGACTTCTCACATTATAATCCATGCAGAGTTGGACATCGACGATGTGGCGACTTTTACGGAGGTTCTAGTGGATATTGAGGATCGGTAGGAGTGGATCCTATGTGGGCAGTCGATACGTCTGGTGCACATTTGTTGGCAGTACAAGAACCTCCCAGAGAGCACATTGGGTCATGAGGCTCAGATGCGTGCTTAGTACCCCCATTTGTTCCCGTAGTTCGAGTTGTAGCTTACAGGTACATAAAACCATGAGGTGGGAAAAATGTAAGGACGTGAAAATTCCAATGATTTTTCTAAATACATGGGAATTTTACGAGTCCGCGAATACTAACGGTGAATGATTTTGAGGCCTTGTGTCCCCAGAATCAATTTTCGATGTTTTGTTTGGGTATGTTTATTAAATGTACGAGCGGGTTTTTATAACATTAGAATCAGTGCTTGGAATTGAAATCTGAGGGCACCGTCGAACTCGCAGCGCCGGTAATCACTCAAGAAGACTTTCACCTCGATGGGAGTTGGTCGAGAATGAAAGATAGTTTTTGAGTTTTTAAGAATATTTGAAATAAAAATAAAGTGTAACTTTGTTTTTAATCTTGGCGGTTAAAACCTCAATGTGGAGGTTATATGTTGGGGCCACCACACCATAACCTCCCATGAGAGGTTATGGTGGTTGGGCCTACTTGAGGTCTAAACACCTCTTATCAATTAATGTAGTGGGGACCACCGAAGGATAAAACCCCTTGAAACCCCCATTAATTTGGGAGGATCCTCTTCAACTCCATATTAATGTGGGGGGGATCCCCTTTAACACCTCAACAATAAGTTATGCCAACCCCCACTATTTAAATGTGCCACCCACCTAAATCAATTGGCTTTTCAAATTTATGCGAACCTCACGTGGATTAATTGGTGGAGCCTACATAATTAATTAGTCTTTTTAAAATTTCTGCCAGTGATTAAAATAATAGACAACCTATTATTTTGGGAACTTCCTTTTGGTAGAGAATCTGGGAAAAGAGAATTCTCCCCAATTAAAAATTATCTCCAACAAAGAACACTCTCCAATGAAGAACAGCTGTCTGGCGAAAAACACTCTCCCGAAGAAGAAAGCTGACGGGGGACTCCTTCCACTACGAAGAATGACCCCCTCATACCTTATTCCTTAGACTCCTCCGATGTTGGATGTGTTCATCTACCACGGATCGATGGCCATATTTCCACAACGTCAACGAATGGAGACCGGAGAATAATAGGTAAGGGTTTAGTTTCTTTTAAGAATCATGTACTTCCTTTCATTTAAAAACAAAGAATGCCAATGTTTATCTTTTGTCTATGGAATGTTGTGCATTGTTGTTGAGATCCAATTGTTATCACCCTAATCGAAGAGGGTGTGGGCCAACCTAACATGGCCTGACATTCTCCGTCAATCTCTCTTGTTTTCATGTTCTATGGAATGACATTAAGGCGACGATGATGAAGGTAGAAACAACAAAGGATGCGCTACCCGCGACCTCTACCTATTGCACCGCCCTCGCGGTGCACCGATGCACCTGACCGAACGCCACCAGCCCGAGAGGCGCACTCCCTGCCTACCTGCGGCCTCCTGTCACCCTGCTGGAAAGTGGCCCACCTGCCCATGGCCTGGTCGATGCACTACTGGCGGCCCACCTACCCATGACCCCCAGTACCCTGCCGGCACATGGCCCGCCGACTCGCAGTCTACTCGGTTGCAACCGCGACCTGCTCGGCACACTGTCGGAGCCCCGCGGCCTAGCCGACCGCTGCCCAGCCATGCCCGGCACCTCGGCGCCCTGCCCAGTGCTCTGGCTGTGCACAACCCACCGGTTCGCAGTTAGCCTGGCCTCTGCCGCACCCAGCTCGGCGTAACGCCAACGCCCCACGACCTGCTCGACCGCTACCGCGCTCTGCCCGGTGCACCGCTGGCTCCCCGCGGCCGGCCCGACTACTGCCCCACCCTGCTCGGCACCCTCGCACCCTGTCTGGCCACTGTCGGAGCCCTTATCGGTGCCCCCGTGCCCTGCTCGGCGCCCCCCGCGCCCTACTCTGCGCACCGCCGGCACCCTGCGGCCTATCCGGCCATTGCGGTGCTGTGCCCAGCGCCCTGCCAGTGCCCATGTGGCCTTCCCGGTGCCCTACCGCGCCCTGCCGGCCACCCCTGAGTCGTCCTCTATGCGTGACACCCTAAACTGGCTGCCCCCGAGCTGGCGTCTTAGATCCATTGTGCCCTCCGGGCCGTACCCTCACAGCGCTCGTCGAACCGGCACCGGCCTTCGGGCCAAGCCGCCTACATGGAGACATCCTGGACAAACCACGCTTGTAGTCCACTTGTTCGGGCCCAGTGGACCATGCCAAACTTAATGGTCTGGTCGGTTCGGATCGGGCCTAGGCCCATCACAGACCCCTTTTCTTTTTGTTGGCCATATCATTAGCACCAGACGTCCTTTTGATGAACCGTCAGTGGTGCCCGTATTCATTGAGCGAAGTGGTCCCATCGAGAATACCCCACCGGAGTTTGGGGTATATTTGAGTTACAGTCAGGTTGGATCGTACATGAATCCAATCGGTCCCCCGAGACTAAAAGGAAAATAACTAACAGACCGGACATTCGATTGACGCTCCGTCCGTTGCGTTGAGACCCCTATGACGTGGATGACCATTGAGATACTTCTTTGTGATGCTTCGCGATAGTTGGAGTATTGCCTAGTAGCTCGTGGAGAAGATCCTTCCAGTGATGAACAGACAAAGTGCGGAGACGTAGTAGCTGGAAGACCTGATGATTGCATGACCGATTCGACTCGAAGTGATTCTACTAGCCTAGTGGGTTATGCCTAGTAGTTGGAAGAATACCCACGACGGAGGAGCGCCTAGTAGTTGGCGGCAGACCCATAGTAGTCGACAGGAGGAGTACCTCTGCAGGCTATTAGGGGGAGTGCCTTGTAGTTGGCGGTAGACCCACGGCGGAGGAGCACCTTGTAGTTGGCAGCAGACCCGCGATACTCGACAGGAAGAGTACCTTAGTTGTCCAAGGTTAGTGAGAAGCACCTTGGTGTTGCGACATGCCCACTGTACTCGATAGAGGAGGAGTTCTCCAACAATTCGGGTTTCAATAATGAAAATAATGGTTTGAGCTGAGTCATTGACTTTTGTTTTTTCCTCATGATTGAGATGGGTCACTTGAAAACTTAGTTATATGTATGGGCATATACCTATGTAATGGTTATACATTGATTTCATACTTTGTGGTTTATCATTTTTGAATTTTGTGAGACCTTGAAGGTCACAGGGTCCCTACTGAGTATCATTATACTCACCCCTACATGGGAAATTCTCATACCTCATTGTGTTGGTTGTAGACGACAAACAATACTGACTGAGGCATAGAGTTGCAGGAAATGACGGTACCTAGAGGTGGACCACTCGGTGTAATGGTTCACAGAGTGGATGGACATATGAGAGTGATGAGGATTCCATATGTTCCTACCCTTATCGTAGGAACCCTAGAGGAAGACCTAATAACTGCTTTAATTTTCTTCGGTTGTACTTGCTTTTAGTTGTACTTGTACTTTCCTATTGGGATTGTATTTCCGGCCTCTTTTACTATCCATCACTTTTTTTGTATACAGTTTTACTTAGTGTTTTTTCTTCCAGTTGTGTACTCTGATGTGTTTGTTTACAATTATAAAGGCAATGCCTTCCCAGTTTAGGGATTTACACCATTGGTGCTAGCTTCCAGCCCCTGGACTATGGATGGCGAGCATGGGGTAGTCCCAATATGGGTCCTGGGGGACGGGAAATGATAACCATTCTCTCAAACATTAATATAGTTACTTATGATTCTATCTATGGAGATAAGTACATATATCTAATTTGTCGGGAATGCTTTTTAGAAATAAATATATTGGGACCAAAGATTAATTATGAAATGATAGAGACAGTTAGTTCCATTCAATATCACATATGGGTATCTTAGGGGTGAATGAACAATTATGCTGACAACTGTCAAGGAGATCTAAAGTAAGATTTTGATAAAAAAGGTATAACGATTAATATCATCATGAATGATATTTATTAAATTTAGGATTAAGGTAATGATTTTACATAGATATATCATCCCTTTAAATATATATATCATATATGTAAGGTTTCATATCACATGATTTTCCCATTGATTCTCTCTCATGTTAAAAATTTATTCAACATATATCTCTAATAGAAGTTAATACACAATAATTTACATGTGCAGAACATATGTACCATACGATTAGATCATGATATTTCTTATGAGGATCAACCAATGTGGTTTATAGATTATAGAAAGAATGTGATATAGAATATGACCACCCAAAATGTCATTGTTTATTGGTGAAACCATAAATTTTAGGAAGGTAATTGGGATCCCAAGGATGTTATGGGGAAGATATATCCTCATTTTTTGTATCATAGTTATAATATTTCAAGCATTAATATCATATAAGGGGGTATAATGTTGTAACCAGATATTTGACAATATATTTTTCTTTATATAAATTTTATTTCATTGATATATTACATTACATGCCACACTTATTTTAAATGATCCCAATTATACTATTGAAATTTCATTATTTAAATAGATTTTATAGAACATAAAATATATTATTCCTTATTAATATGATTAATTTAATTACCAAAAATTATTTTTTATAATTGTATAAAATGTAATCATTGGGGTTTTATTAGTCTTGAAATTTATATAAAATAAATTTATCATAAGATGATATGTTTTTATAAAACCTATTGATGTGAAGACTGATTTTTAATCATTATATATTTTTTTAATCTATATTTATGAATATATTTTATTACATTTTTATAATATATTGAATCAAAAACATAAACATTCATATAATTATTTTTCCTGGTAATCAATAATACTAATCCCATTTTTATGTATAAGAATTATTTTTTCTAATTACAATATTGTTTCATTTTCTACACATATTATAAAAAACATTTATTCCAAATAAAGAAAATATTTTAGTAAAATTAATTACATATTTTGAGTCACTATAATTCATATAATTTAATATGGTCATCTTAATTATTGTTCATAATTACATATAAGAATAGTACAAATATGTTACCATTTTTTGGGTTAAGATGAGTTTACTACGTTGGATTAATCTAATATACAATGATAGATATTCATATTAAACAATCCTAAATATTATTCAATGAATATATTTCACCATTATCACATCTTAGCTTCTAATTAAGGTTAAAATTTTTCCATATTATTTGGGAAGAGACCATATATTATATAAATCTAGAAAATAATTTTGTGTGTTCATCCCCTCACATATAAGAGGGAACCTATTATCATGCCTTATTAATAAAGTTTTCACCTCCAATATTTTCCATTAACTACCCAAAAAACATATTATATTGTTTTTATTAGTTATTTATCTCTATTATTACCCAAAAAAAACCATGGAAGGATTATGGTGTAATACAATGGAGGTCTCTCAAAGAAGATCAAATTATCTTACCCACATTTCCAAAGACTATCTATTCTTATAATTCCAATAAATATGTTGTATCGATCCTAAAATAAATATTATAATATCATAAATATACTAATATTTTATTATTATGGTAAAACTATTTCAAATATCATTTCCATCAAATGGGAAATTAAAGTGCTTCTCATTTGTAAGTAGGTACGACCACCTTCACATAATTATATGATTCATTTACCATAATAATATCTCAGGGTTGGTTATTATGATTTATTTAATGTTTTATTATATTATATTCATGAATAAAAATAATAATTTTATATTATTATATTAAATACCTTCTTACCTTTCCTTCCATTAGAAGATGAAAACATCTATCAAACACATTTGGAGAGTACCACCTCCCCGAAGGGATGTTATTTTTCTTACATTTCCTCATTACATGGATGGTAATAAAGATACAATTTATGAATATATATATTATATTTATTATATAGTAATAATTTTTGAATGGTTAATTATAATTTATATTGCTTTCATTTAATTCATCAAAATGTGAAAACACATGTCATTCATGCGTATGGAATACCATATCCATGAAGTGATGTAATAAATTTTTCATAACTAATTTATATCAATGGATATAAATTTTATATAAATACTAAATATAATAATTATTGCATGAATATGAATCTATTTATTATATAACAATGAACAATTTTCATGGAGTAAAACTATTAAACTCATATATATATGGAAAATGAAAATTTGTTCACAAAAACCGTGTTCATTTTAAAGATGACGTTGTAAATAAATAGATAATTGAAAATTATAAATGAATGATAAAAAGTAATTTATATATTAATATTTTTTATTTTTATATTTATTTTAAATTTATATTTATTTATTATCATTCATATACTCATTTTTAACAATACAAGACTTGAGTTATTGGATTTATGTTACAATCCCATTTAGTTCTAAATTTTTTAATGTTATATTTTCATTAACGGAATTTATATTATCATTTTAATTTAAAAAATTTATAATTTTTTCTCATATGTTTTATTTTGGTTTTCATGTATTCCTTTTTTCCTCTCTTTGGTACATAATAATAATGAAAAAAAAATTATAATAAAAGTTGATTTTATTTCTTCTATTATTTTGAATTTTTTCTTCCATGTTCATGTTTTCATTAAATAAATTTCAAGAATGATTTAAATTCTCTCAAAGTATTTATTTACCCCATTTTATTAATATTTTTCATCATCAACACTAAATTAAATAGAACCATTTATTTTCAAAATAAGGAATATTTTACTAAATGGGTGTACAAAATTATTGTTTTAACATATACCACATGAATGGAGTTTTCAACCATAATGACTAATCTATTCATCGAATCATGCATTATATAATTACATAGTTTTTATAAATGAAAACCATTTAAGTAATTATATAGAAATTTTTATATTTTAAATTCCTAATTTAAAAGCATTGAAAAATGTATTTTCCTTCAGAAATGTTCAAATTGATATTTTAATGGAATTTACATAATGATAATATCCATTGATTTTACATAGGATACACTAGATATGTGATCCAGTTAAACAATTCTTTCGATCATTATATGTTAATTATTTATGATGGTGAAATCATTATAAAACATTTTTTCTTTTCCATTGGTTAGGTTATTTTGAAATAATATGAGATTTAATCAACATCTGGAATACATATGATTGAGTTATGAAAATAAACTTTTTGGGAAAATTATATAAAAATAATTAATTTGGAAATATTATTGATAAAACACTTGAGATTATCAAAATAATATTAGAAATGTTTTCAAAAATATATGTTCACATTTTTTAGCATTAATAAAACTGCATGTAGGTATTATCAAAAGATTTTTCATGGACATGACTATGAACAGATATATTGTAATTTTGATGTGTGGGTATGATTTATTCTATATATTCTCATTATATTATTTGTATAAAGGATGGAATATATATATATTTAATTATTTATCTGTCGGTATGATTTATTCTATATATTCTCATTATATTATTTGTATAAAGGATGGAATATATATATATTTAATTATTTATCTGTCGGTATGATTTATTCCGAATATGATCACAATATTATAATCATGAATGATTATAAATAACAATGTTAACAATATTTTTATTTCCAACAATTATGATCCCACTTGAATTTTTTAATCATGATTGATGATTATTGATTAGAAACCATAATTAATAATTATTTCAGATATGACATTATATTATTTGTTATTATCAATTTTTTTCTTGACTGTTCTATGTTTTGAATATGAACATGATAATGTCTTAAAAATCTTATTATAATCATATTATCTATTCAGATTGATGTCAACCTGATTACCATTACTAATAATTTTACCTCACCATTTATTATTTCTTCCTTCCCTATGATTTATGGGTAATTATATTTATGAATTTTTTATAATGTTACTTATATTATGATCATTGTTGGAAATGTTAATGATTGTTTAATAAATTAGTTGATTGTGTATCTAGTATCGAAAGAACTAAGTATTTTAGAGACCTTGGGAAGGTATATTTGTGATAGGTATGAATCCTTCTTGTAAAATTAGGTAATATTTATGTCATCTATGATCAAGATACTTCATGACCAGTTTAATAAATTGTGGGATGTGTATGAATTAACTGATGATATTTGATTTCTAACATTAGAAAACATGTAAATCAATCAAAACCTATTCAATATATTTTTTTATTAATAATGTCTTACTCTACTCATTCCTCCCACGATATATTTTATTGGTTGAAATATATTTTATGATACTTGTAAAGTATCCTCAACATATTAATATAATGTAGGAAGTACATTAAATCATTCATAACGATTACTCCAAGAAACCCAAAATTTTAATCATAGTGGGTAGTGAATCTGTCACAACAGCCAATAATGAATAATTTCTAAAATATTTAATTTTCATGAACATAATACATGTGTGAATGTCCGATAAAGAATAAATTAAAAAAAATAGCGTATCATCAATGATTTATAATGTAAGTCTATACAATTGAGGTCATTACTAAATGATTTTAAACTATATGGTCACTATCCTAGTCACATGAGTTAATTATGAATGATAATGTATTTTTTGTATGTATTTATTCAGCGTATACATTATTGACCAAGACATATGACCTTAAAATTAAATAAAATTGAAATCTTGGATAAAATAAATTAAAATTTATTCAAATGCCCCCCATACAAAATGTTAGACACCATGGATGTCTTGTGGAATATCTCTTAACACATGTTATAGTTTTGTATAGAGAATCATATAATTTCCACATGGTTCTTATATCGAGCATGAAATATGTCAGATCAGGTATCTTTATTGATTCCCCATTTTATTATAATAAAATTAAACCATGTATAATGTTAAGGGATAGTTTAATGAAACTTTTATAATATAAAAATACATTGATAAAATTATATTACTTAGACCAATATCAATATATAGGAGACAAATATATGTGTGGATTATAATCCCGCTACTATACCTCATCTAGGAATATTAATACCTCTTCCCCAGTGAACAATATCATATTCATAGGGATTGATTTTTAGAAGAACTATATTTAACCTTATTCCTATTATCTACGTATACTTTATAATATTTGGTTATTCAGACACATCAAAAATTATAATATAAAATTTAACCCCCTACATTTAATTGGAAATGGATTATTTTCCTAGTTTAATGAGTTTACCTTCCATTGTATACCACTAACATTGGATGAATATTTTATCATAATAATCTTTTTCTTGATTATTATTATTTTCAGATACATAGTGACACTTGGATTTATTATTCCCCACTAAACCACAGTGTAAACATATTCTCATTATTTTTTTTAAATTATCTTGGTCAACATTGGGAAAATATATTTTAGATATATGTGAGCATGGTTACTGTTACTTGAGGATGCATAATGACTCCCAAATTTCATATCTTTTATCTATCCATTAATTCAAATAATGGAAATTTATTTTCATCATAGTTTTTATAAATATAAATTTTTTTCTTGATGGTACTTCACCATGGTAAACCCTAATTTTCATTCCCTACACCTAAGATTGGTTTGTCTAAAGGAAGGATCATAGGAAACTGTTATGTTCAGAATGAAGTTATTTGGGACTCAAGTAATTTGCAAGTTTTTGTAAAATTCCATTATATATCCATAATTGATTTCAAATATTTAAAAAATTATTCTCTTACATATAATAATTATCTATGATAGAAAATTTATCGTAGCATTTTCAAATTAAAAAACACAATAAAATGATTCTATTTCAGTTAAAATCATCAGAAACAAAGTGATTAATAATGCATACCTTTGTGATTCTATTGTTATAGGTATATTAGTTGACCCTAACATCCTGGTTCACCAGAAATATGATTGAAAATTATTCTCTACAATATCATATCAATATGTTTCATGATTCTTATATTTAAAATAGATAAAATGATGAATATATATCGTATACATGGCCCATCCGTGGATTCTAATAAACCCCACAACATCAACCTAGTATTTCACTAGATCGTTCATATTAATTTTTACCTCAATGGGCTTAACACATAGACGAATAGAAATCATATTTTTCATGACCCATATCAATTCAATGTCCCCATATAATATTCCCAGTTATATGAACATAAAACATATTTCAACTATGTCTTTCTTACTTTTTGTCAAATTACATGAAATTATGTCAACATGGTTTGTATTTTACTATTTTTAATGATCTTTTTATAAGTTCCAATTTTCATACATGATATCTCGATCATTATTAATTTTCCTAAAATAAGGGTTTTTTTCTATAATATTATGATAATGAAAACCCTCCCACTTAATATTATATCATAATAATTATAGCTTCCCCTAAAATATAAAAACATCTAATTTTTTGATTAATTTCATTGAATGTTACCTAATGACATCTGAATAATATATTTTCATCATAACCAAAATTCAAAACGAATTTCCTGTTTTTATGGAAATAATACCATCCTAATTATGGAATGACCTAGTTTTAAATTATTTCATTACCCGTAAAAATATAATTTTTTATAAATTATAATTATCAGCCCATGTGTTTTGTATTTCTATAAACCATTCATGACTCTAGGTAATGAGTATATTTGACCCCAATGGAAAATTCTTCTTAACAATGTACACACACCACCAATTTGACTGCACATATTTTACCTTGTAATGTCTTATCATTCAAATGAATTTTCATCCTAAGGATAGGATCCTATAATATATTTAAGCACCTAATTTATTAACAGAACAAGTCATTCTTATATAGTCAGTGTTCATCTTTTTAATCATTATTCCATATCACTATCATTGTTCCAGGAAGATCAATTTTATATATATGAAAAGGAACAACTTATTTTCATGATATCTGGTCATTCATAATATTCACTCCCCATTTAATTTTTCATTTATAACCTATTTTATTACATCTTGTAATTAAATTGTGTAATCCACCTCATTGGTAATTATTCTAGTATTGAGGTTTTTAATTAAAGTCGTTTTTTATTATACATGAGTAATCTATCCAAACTTTTTTGACAATCTGTATAAAATTAAATTCAATCACTCACTAGGTCACAAAAAATATCATATAAATCTGGGAGAAGAGACAAAATTAATATGAGGTTGTAAACTATTTAATAGAATAATTTTAAAATTTCATGTCCTCGCTCGATATGCCGCCATTTTTAAGGACTAATAATAGATATGAAAAAATAAAAATCCTACAATGGTTTTTGGGCCCAAAAAATGGCCTAGTAAAAAGGTAACATCGACTTATTTTGACTACTAATATAAGAATATGTAATTGATGTGTAATATCATATCTCTTGTATAATGCATTCTATTAAATAAATTTTATTGTATCCTATTTTATTTTAGAACCCTCCATGCTTATTTCATGATTAAATAAACCATATTACCTTTAACAAGGGTTGGAATATTAAAAATCTCCATGGATATCAACAAAACTAATAATTTAATTCAATGCGTACTTATTTTGGTCTATTTATTCATTCCCCCAATATGGATATATATATCGTCCCCTTGATATGTTGGATCATCCAAAGGCATATACATTCTATGTTGATGAGTGTAGAATCTATGTATTCCATTGAACCATTACAGTTGAACACCTCATTAAAATTTGGTTAGTAGTGATCGCTATCTTATATATCCAATATTACAACCCATAAAACAATTTTTATGGGTTATTAATTACACATTCCATAATATAAATATTCACATTGATTCAATATCATCCATATTATATACCAACCTATCAGGAATATCCTAATATAATGGACATGAAATCTCATCCTTGATCACTTCGAACATCCATAATCATGTTACAGTAATATATATGATTAAATGGATTAATATTCATGAACATTATCTAAATTACCATATACAAGGGTAGATTATAAATTCATTGAACTGCATCCATGTTATGTTTTTCTCTGACCTTTCTATATATAATAATATACTCAGGTGGTAAATTTAGTCTGCATTAAATATAATACACCCTTATATTTATAATTAAAAAAGGTATTTTATCTTCATAACATTATAAATCAATAATTACTTTATCCTTTTCACATCTCATGTTCAAAAAATAAAGAGCTACAACAGACTAGAGGAGTGCATGTCCACCAAATGTCTCTTAATATTGCACAACCAATCTATAGAACATTAAATTAAATTAAATATTTATATCTTCATATATAGATATAAAAATATAGATCTGATTTTTTTTTGGTTTTATGTTCATTTTCACTAACATTGAGGGTCTTAGTGATATGTTTGATTAGTAACACAACGATTTAGTAATTCACAGTGGGTCTACACTGTCCATTTTCTATATAATTTTTTTAATCAATATTCCAAAATATGTAACCATAACCATTAATAAGATAATGTAAAATATGTTTCACTATAAACATATTCTAATTTTCCCTTCTATAGAACAAATTATTATTATTATACTGTTATTGTTTATCCCTTTTATATCTTTGACACATCTCTATATATATTCTAGGATGCTCAATTTGTTATTTAAATTAAGATACTCTATATTTTAATGATATTTGGCCATTCATAACATTATATCCACATTTAGTTTTTTCTTTTTCTATTTTTCTACATATATTGTAATTAAATTGTGTAAAACACCTTATAAATATTTACTCTAGTATTTTGAGTTTTAATTCACATCATATTTGTGTCACCCATTTACAAACATTGGTGATAGTACCCAATAGTGAACATACTCAAAATGTATGAGTCCATTGGTTTGAGTGTTGAATGAGGGATTTCATATTTATCATATTATACAATAATAATTACTTTATCATTTTCTCCTCATATGGTCACCAAATAATGCAATGTGATAGACTCTAAGAGTTCATGTCATCCAAATATATCCAATGATAGAAAAAAGTCTCTAGAAAGTTTTCAAAAAATAAATGTCAACATTTACCACCAAATATAGAGCAATAATTCATTGGAATAATCATAAGGTGTGTATGTTAATTTTCATGAACATTGAGGGTCCATTTCATTGGAATGATTATTAACACAAGTCTTTAGTAATTAATTGGGGGACTATATCAATCACCTATCTATACAGGCTGCTTTAATCTATAGTAAAATCTATGTAACCATAAACATTAGTATGCATAGGTAAAATATTATTGAACTAAAACATTACCTACATTCTCTTATTAATAGTTCATGTAATTCATATATATTTAGTTTTTATCCCATTAATTTCTATTCCATATCGTTATCTTAGATCCATGAATATCAATATATGATTTAATACAAGTAAATTCTTATTTTTTGAGAAATTATTCCCTTATAAACATTCAACCCCCCTTTATTTTTTCATTTCTACCAATTTTTTCCACACATCATATCTTCAATATTTATAATCCAAATTTGATATAATTATTCATGTATTTGGATTTTGAAATTATTTAATGTTTTTCTCACCCTTTTCAAATATTTCTATATTATTGTTAATATATTTTTGTTATTAAATCATATACCTCACATTTTCGAATAATAATATGATAGTCGTCTAAAAAAGGGACATAAATCATGTTATGTTAAAACTCATTAATTGGAATCATGATAAATTTCATGTCCTCAGTAACTATTCCCCCATATTTAAGGATTTGGAAAAACAATATATGAATAAATTGAACGAACCCAATTTTTTAGGGACTAAAAAATAGCCCATGAAATATCTGATCCCTTATGATCGGGACAACGATTCTAGTAAATTGTTGTTGTGGTGAGATATCATATATCTTTTCATTAATAGTGTGTTTAATACATGTTAGTATAACCTATTTAGTGTAATACACTCTATGGATATTCCTTCATTCCATAAACCATATTACATTTCTCATATGTTTGTATATAAAAAAATATCCATGTCTATCAATGAGATTCATTTTTAAATCCAATATAAAATTCTATTTGATTATGTATTTATTCACCAACTATATCTCTGTATATGTAACCCCTCAATATGGATGGTTAGCCAGAGGCATCTGCATCGTAAGTATATGAGCCTATTTTTTTACTCCATTGAGCCATTATAGTGGAACCCATAATTTGAATGTGTTAAGTACCATTGGTGGAATGTATATCCAATATCATGAATCCTAAATCAATTTATATGATTAAAGATTTATCCATTCCAAAATATTAATATTAATATTGATTCAATACCCATTATGTTATAAACCATCATATCATTTTCCTCCAAATAGACGTGATACAAAATATCATCCCTATAAATTTTAAATTGTATTCATCTTGTTACCATAACCCATAAGATTCAATGTCTAGAGATACATGACCATAATCTGAATTCCAATATCCCAGGGTAGTCCATAAAAACATTGAACATAATTCATGTAATTTCCCCTCTTTAATTTATGTACATACTAGTCTAATCATGTTATCAAATCTATCTAATAAAAAATTCCAATTATATTGGTTTGAGTTTTTAAAAAGGTATTTCATATTCATCAAATTATACATCAATAATGACTATTTCTAACAGAAATACAATTTCAATAAAAAATAGGATGGTCTAATGAAGACTAGTCAATACATTCCTTTTATCCTATAAAGTATATTCCCTAGATAATTCATTCATTTTTGGTTCACCCTTTTTAGTTTCCTTTGGAATTCTCACCTCATGATAATTTTCTGTATTTGAAAGGTTTCCAATGGTATTTTTTGCGGAACAGGAAACAAAAAATGCTTCTATATCCAATGTTACCTTCATTCTAAAGGCATATGTTCATTAGGGATTTTGGAAAACTATGTATGAGAAGTCACATTGGTGGAGAGGATGTAAGGTGGGGCTCATCACACCCTATTGGGGGGAATTACTTCATACTTTAGGACTCTCTATTAAATATAATAAATGTTAAATAATCCTTTATTAATTCTCAAGTATTATATAGTTCATCATAGAGTTAACAATATAGTATTAGCATGTATAGAATATATAATAATCTCTTTGTATTTGATGTTCTTCATCAATGGAGTTATAAGTATGTATATATGGATATCCCTTAATGGTATACAATTATGTATAGTCATTGATTCATTGGTCTTGATAATGGAGATAGTTTTCTATACAATCAATGGGGTGCTCTAAAGTGTATCATCATCTGGGGAGATGGGTGTCACTCAATATTTTATTATCGTCTAGGGAGACTGAAATTGTTTTGATTATAATATAAAACACCTATGGAAAATATCCTATGTATTCTCAGGAAATTAATCAGAGCCCACATAGTTTGGTGCCTCTTAATGGGTAACATCATACCTTTTAGGGTCATGTGATAAGGACATAACCATACAATTTAATGTCACACATCAAGGATGTCTAGGAGGAAGATTACAATATAATGTTTGGTGTAGTACATATCCTAAATCAACCTAAGAAACTTAGAAAAATATGAATTTCCATGTTGAATTATACCATGTTGGGAATATAGCCAAGAAAGAAAACGGTTGATTTAGATTTTAGGATTTTGACTTCATGGAGGAATCCTATGTATCCTATTTTGATGGGAATCATATCCCGTGTATTAATGTCACGTATCAAAGGGGACCACGACCCTTTGAGTGGATTAAGATTGGGATTATTCCAAAATAGGATTCCCTTATAAATGTGAATAATAGTAATGTTGTAACTCATGCTAGTTGGGGGTCTAAAATCATGACTTTCTCTTGATGAATATTTCCATATTAAGGGAATTATGTTTGGGGCTTACTCTAAAGGAATATTCCCATTGAGCTCAGGCCTCATCCAGGATACCTACATATCCTTGTCAGTAAGAAATAGAGTTCTCATAGTTCAATGCAGTACATTGAATGTGCGAATGTTTTGATATTCATTACCTCTAAAAACAGATGATTCATGCTCGGTTTGAAAAATAAAGAGAAATGGAAGATCAATCAAACCACACATTATGCATGTTTCCATTGGTGGACATTGAGACAAATCCCAAAGGGATAAGAATGGGGGGTTGAGTGTTCCCATTTACTAAACCTTCTCCCCCAATGGTATAAGAGGGGGTACGATGATGAAAGATGCTGAGGTTATGACATTTCCATCTCTTCACTTCACCACGAGGAGGGAATAAACGTAAAGGATATGATGGTATATAGGTTCAAGACTACAAAATCTTTAAAAAGGGTTATGGGCTTACTCGTGGAGGGATTCCCTATAATTGGTTCCAGAATGGGATGATGATCTAACTCTATGTTGGCTTGAAAATATATCTTTCCCCTCAACCACCCTTATAGTAACTAGAGGATTTAGGTCATAGAGATGAGAAAGGATTGATATTTTCTTAAACCTTATATATTGTATTTGGAACTCCCCAAAATTTCCCCTATGGTCGGGGTCCTCATGACCGTATACATATAAATCTACATGTTCCATGACGATCCCATCAATCTGGTAGGACATGTATGGGAAACCTCAATTCGTAGAAATAATATTTCATATGGGGGCAACCTAGGTGTTCTTTTCACCTTTTTTATTTATGTCCGGAGGTTATAGGGGATATTTTACCTTGTTCCATTTTAGAAAAGGGATCCAAAAAACGAGGGGCCCTACTACAGATGGCTTTGAAGAATGCCTCACGAATGGATCATTCATGAAATAGGTTAACGAAAACCGAATAAGTAAGTGAAATGGGTGCTTCACCACGGTACGTTTGGTTGAACTGATGGAAACTAGGGTGATAGAAAAACATGGTGAGAAAACATGGGAAATAGTTGTCTTAAGCCTTCAAGGGTCTCTACCTGTGTTCAAAAAAGTCACTCATGTAGGACCTAATTTGAGGAAGGGTAACTCATTATAGTCTTTATTAATCAGTGATTGGGTGCATTCCTTGCTCGGGTTATTTATTTGATCCCATATGAGGACATTAAATTCACTATTCCCTTTTAATTACCATCATTTTTGGGTGTTAGAGATTAACTACAAGGGTACGTAGGTCTTGAGCAAAGCACTATGGTTATCAGAGGATTGGTTATCCTTTAGGATATTCATTTTTTACAAATTAAGATCCCATAGTCTTATTTATAGGTTAATATAAAACCATAGGTTAATGTGTAATCTCTCATATGTGTTATGATTAGGTCAGCCACACAGGTAGCATGTGCATCAATGGTACTTGTGGGGAATGTGCGAATGACCTTTGGGTCTATTTAAAACCCTTTCCATTTCCACTTTATTCCTTATTTTTTTCTAAGGTAATTCACATTTTTACCATTTTATCCATGTGACCAAAAATATTTTCAAAAACAATCCCCCCTTAGTGTTAGATCTGAAATAAAAGCGGAGTTCTTGATCATGAGGTAAAGGGATGAAACTGATGAATGAGTCGTGAAAGGTATTCACACAAGGATTACACATGGCTGGCCTTATTTATAATTCTAAGAAGGTAGATCACATGTGAATGTCACACATATAGGTTTCCTCGCCTATAAATGGTGTCCTCATTTTAGTGAAAAACTCTTGCAACTCCGAAATTTTAGAACTCTTAATTATAGTCTTTTGTGCTAGACTTATACCTAGATATTTCACTAATGCTTTTTATTAAGGGATCCATTTGTGCATATTTAGTATATATATGGATAGAGATTCATATGTTTTGATGAGTGACTTGCACATGGATCACAAATGATGTTCTTGTGCAAGGCACTGGTGCGATTCACATGAGCGAACCACTTAAGAAAATTCATGAAATATCCAATTATTATTATATTCATGGTTTTATTCAATGTGAACCTAACCATAAATGAAATTGATACCTCTTAGAAGATTAAAGGGATACCAGCAATATTTTAATTTCTGATGAATATTAATGTAAATGAATTGTGGATATGATGAAAGTTAATGGTCATGATTATTACAACATTTGCGACACTACTCTTCCGAATATGGAAGGTTCATTCATGAAATATCACCATAATTTTATGGAATGTGCCGATATTGCACTTTATGGATAGGGGAATATGTGGAAGGTCCTCATACCAGATCTAATGAGCTACTGCTTGGCCTCTTGTTTTCACGATCACAATAATTTCATAGAGGCCAACATTTATGGCATGGGTATATAAATCAATGTTGGGACATCAATAATGACCATTTTTATGCATTGGATCACATGTAAATTGGAACTAAAACTTAACAAAACTGAATGAAATCTTCATTTCTATTCATCAATATTTGGGAATTCACAGATAGATCAATCGAAGAGCTGGAGGAATGTTTGAGACTTCCACCTTGGAGTGGGTGTTATGCTTGGATGGATGTGGGAAAAATAGGTGTGCCAATCCTATGTAAAAATCAAAAAGGACCACAAAGAAATTGGAATTTATGAGGGTGTGTGGGTAAAGAAGACATACATGTATTGTAATGTTGAGTTTTTTCCTCAATCTATTGAGCTGGTTGAGTCCATAAAAGAATTCATTCCATTTAATGCATGAAGGAGATGGCATAATTTTGTGGGATGTTCACAAGATCTTAGGGTATCCGATACTGGGAAATAAATAATAAAAAATCATCCTTCCAAGGGAGATAGTGGAAGATAACAACATGAATACAACTTTAGTTTTGGAGATATTGATAATTGATCATGATATGAAGTAGTTAGTCCCTCTCTTAGAAGTTTATATTCATCTAAGGTCATGGATGGAAACTTTATTGAGGAAGATGGGGAAATTCCCAACTTGAAATTATATGAGGATCTGTACAAACTAAAAGAAGATAAGTGTACCTGATACCTTCTATCCGATGTTGGAGAATAGATAATTCTATAAGTGGTGATATGAAATCAAGACAAAAATTCTAGCTACTACATTTCTAGATAGAATTCTTTTTACATGCCTAAGAATCTATTTGCTGGATGTCTATGATTCCAGTTATGGAAGAAGGTCAGGGACATTCATTGTAGAGGCCTAGGTGTTGGAATATTTTTTTTGGGGTTTCCCAACCCTCATTTCGTAAAATATACATAAGATCCTATTTCATATTCAAATATTGAAAGTGTATTTCATAATTAGAAGACTATTCCATATTTTTTAGGGATGGATTTCATCCCACATCAGAACATACTCTATGTAAAGTAGTATCACGGTCACTGGGATCATATTCTGACTATATGTCCATGTTGTATTTTGTATTCCTCACATATCATTAAAACCCCATAGAATCCAAACAAGGTTGATATTATTTAAGGATTCAAACTTTTTTCCCCATGATAATATTACCAGAGGGAGAGTTACTAATGATAGGAAGGAGAGCATTGGGATAAATTGATAAATCATGGCCTTCAGGGATGTTGTATTGGTGACCATGATCTATGGTGAGATTATATGTGAGGATTTTCCTCCTTATCAGTTTCCATGCCAGCTGACGTACCTGTTGAAAATTAATATATCAACCTGGTACACATAAAAATATAAAATCATATGACGTTAACATATCATATATGGATTATTATGGGTATAGAGTTTACATAGGCGGTGGTAAACATACCTCCAGCAGCTGTAACCAGTGGGTTAGCCTCTTGGTTTGTCAAGGCTTGGATATATATGTGAGAACTGTATGTTTTATCTAATACACAATTTTTTGAACTAGATAAATTTTACCTGATAACAAATTCACCTCAAGGTTCTTTGTTCTTCTTTATATGGGTGCAATTTTTCTTCTAGTGGACCATATTTCCACATGAAAAAAATTTCATCATGTACTCTTCCCTTCCCCTTTATCATCATTTTCATAGAAGGGTGTAGAGAAGCATTGGTCCTAAATATCTTCACCTTCCCTTTCCAATTAGTCACCATAAGGATGGAAGTCTTTTCGCACTTCATGTGTTTTTTACTTGGAAATGGAGGATAAGAAGATACAGTAGAGAATTATCAATGTTGTTCATATTGAAATTTACAAAAAAATGATAGAATCTATAAGGTATTGATTTGAGAATGAGATCAGTAGCCAAATATTTGAGTAGATTAATCCCTAGAACATCTAGATGCAGAATGTTACCAATAAGCTTCACTACGTGAGGCCCATCTAGGGGAACCCTCTAAAAGGTTATTCTAAAAGAATTACATGGATATCTCAAATTGTTCTTGTTTTTCTCTATTCTTGTAAGGACCATGGAGGTGCTCTAGCGTGATATAAGAATTCATGTTTTTGTGAGACTTCATGAGTTAACTTGACATTGATGAAAACATCAAACATTGAATGTGGACCGCATCATTCATAAGTTTCTTGTATACCAGTTTCTCTTCATCACACACATATTTGGAAGAAAAATCAGGTAATGAGGAATCCATCATGTATGATATTTGTTCGTGGAGTAGAATAATCTTAAGGAATCTACACTATTTCAGGAAGCTTCAGGCAGTGAGGATGTTGTATTTATCCAATATTGATCCCAAGGATAGTGTGGTTGACAATATTCCCATTTTTTATTCAACAATGAAAGGAGAATATAATTAGTACATTCATTAATAATTTTTTTATGAAACAATAAATTAATTTTATTAAGTGTCTTGTCATTTTATCAATTCCAAACAGCCATCACCATTGAACTCAGAATGTCTAGTATCTTAGAAATTAAATTGGAAAGGATCCATATTACTATTATCATAACCCCATATAGGGTTGGTGAAGATATTTTAACGTATTTAGGTGTGTAGGTCATTTCCAATTGTTGGCATGCAGCTCCTTTATCCATTGAGTGGACTCCCCAATCCTAAAATCCAATCCTGGATTTACTCCACACATGCATCCTATTTTAAACCTTGTATTGCAAGGGATGCTCGTCATGTTACTAAATGGTTATGTCAACCAATCTATTTTCATAAGATCTTCCTATATAAAAGTAAGTTTCCCAACATGATTTGGTCAATCATATGATTTTATTGAGTGTTTCTATTAATCAAGTAACAGAAGGATTAATATGTCTTAAAATTTTAGTGAGGGATTTTTATCTTTTATAAATAAAATCCCTTATTATATTTATCACATTCTAGTTAATATTACATGGAACATACATAAGTGATTAACCATGTCTTGTTAATATGTACACATAAGCCAATTCTATATTAGTTCCATATTTCTTTCTTGTTAATTTAATAATTATGTAGTCATGAAAATAATTACATAATGAAAAACAATGTGATTGATAGAAATTAAATATAATAAATGGAGTCATCATGATCTCTTATAATGGATAGATTATCTAGCAGTTGATAAACAGACCGCTGACCTAGGGGATAAACACCATGTACCATTTATGGTTCGTGTAAACATCTTTCAACCATTCCACCATTGTATCACCTTGGATTAGTTTCACCTCATCTTCTTACCTAAACCGCCTCCACAATCATGGGATCTCTATCCATTATATATTCTCTTTAACTCACACACATGTGAAGGGTAAAAAGAGGTTTTCATAAATGAAATCATGGGAATGTAGGCATAACATATCAATAAAGAGAGATGGAATTCAAGGAAAATATTTAATTTAAAATAAATTAAAATGAAACCAATCACATACCAATGCCTGGAATAGCTCATGATCAACCATATACATTCATGAAATTAAACATTTAATAAAACTGACATTTAATTATTTAATAAAATATATTAATAAAAATCATGCTTGAATCCATTAAGTGTTATCATTAATTAATCAATCCCTTTATATTAATATATTTCAGAATTACCATGAGATTATTATCCATAACCTTTGATGAAACACATTCAACACTAGTTAGAATCTACAAGACATGTAATTATGAACATTACACAAAAATTATTGTTTAATTATGTGTAATTAGGTAAAGTACACAATGTGAAGTTCTGACTACATGGCGTGTAATGCCTTTACTATCTTATCCGATGTACATGCATAGGGGCTTAGTGTGTGAGGTGTACTTTGGATTTATCGGAGTACATGGAATTTCCAGTGGGACACATGCCTTGTTGTATCTAGGTTACACCATTACCGATTAGCTAAACCATGTATGGGATAAACGGTTTGGCCCTTGACCTGAAGGGACTACACATAGTGTCCATTGGGCTGCGTAGCGTGTAATTTCTCTAACCATGCACTAGTCTGTCCTAGTCAACATGCAGTGTAATAATTAAGTTCACCGAATGTCATTAATGTACACATCTTGAGTAATTGATTAATTACTCATGATACACTGAACAGAACAACATAGTTTTTAATTTTCATTGCACGACATGTTACTTCGACTACATGATGTTTATTGTCAGGTTACTAGGGAAGAATCATCTGTAACTCCATAAGAGATCCTCGATTTAATTTTAATAAAAACAAATTTTCATTTTTGTTAGATCTCTGAGAAATGAATAGATGAATAATGGGTCTCAAAATTGATATGACAATAATGATTGAACTTGAATTGAAAAACTAAATTTTTAAAGTTTAAATCATCATCTAATTATTTAAATAATTATAAATGATGATTATCCAACTATGATACCACATGAAGGATCTAGTTGCAGAAGAAGCGTGGAAGGTGGGAGGGAACATCTTTTCTTTTTCGGTAATTGATGGCCAATCTAGGATCAATATGATGATGAATGCATGTATCCATGGATTAAAATCAATGATTTTTAAAAAGGGAAGTAAATAATTAGATCTGAGAAAGAGGATACTCAACATGACACTTATTATAAATTTATTAATTTTTTATGAAATTAAATACCTAGGTCTTTGGTAATTTATCCATTGATGGAAGATTATCATCTGGAATGACCCTTTCATATTTCCTTTGTTAAACTCATGAGGATCAATTGTGTTATTTCACTAGTGGTGATCCACATGTGCTCCAATGGACTCAAAAAAATGCCTCTAGTCCTCTAGGTGCTACCATGAAAATGTGATTGTATTGCGTTGACCATTCATGATTGTTAATTCTTTAGTATTGATGAACTTATCTCATTCATGAATGAGATATATGATAGAATTCAAGAGAGAAAAATTTTGGCTCACAATTTCCTAATTCCCTAGGGTTTTTTCATAGTAGGTGTACATCCCTATTAATCAATATGTGGTTTTAGTAACAATATTTAATTGAGAAGTAGAAATTCCATCGAATTATTCCTATTAGAGAAAACTCATTCCACATAATAACAATATAAACAGTATAATTTTTTTGTACTCCCACTTGCGCAAAACGGATTGATAAATTAAATCTCGTTCCACATAATTATAACAATATTGTTATTATTTTTTTTGTCAACTAGATAAACATGATTTTCTGACTTGTAAACAATTAATTTAGCAACCGACATGGTCTTAGTCCTTTTAAACTAACCTTCCATTTATTTAACACCCAAATAAAATAGTTTATTATTTTAAATTAATATTTTTATTTAAAAACTAGTAAATAAACATTTATTAAATTATAACTAAAATAAATAAATATATTTTATTCGTAATCCACTGAATAAATATTTCCTTAATTTATGAGATCATTTAAACGTGAATAAAATTTTTCCTAGGTCTTGAGGTTAATATTTATTCCATTAATTAAATTACAATATATTTTAATCCAGACCACCAAAAACAGTTCACGTTTGACCCTCTATGATTCTTATTATTTGGAATTTGGTGGGATCGCCAAAAGTTCAAGATTATTATCTAGTAATGGGTCGTTGAAACCAAAAGAAAATATATAAAGTCACAACAAATAAATCTACATACAATATCTAACTCTGTAATATAATCCATTTGTCACAATATCTCATCGACTAGGTTTCATTATAGTTTCGTCAACCGTTATGCTTGATTGGTAATTCTTTGACTACCAGAAATAAACGTGTCATTACACCATGGACATGAAATTTAGGGTGATTGTTCTATTTTAATCAAAGGCTTGAGATATGAACATCTATAAAAGGAAGGGAAAAAATCATTCCTAGACTCATCAATTAAAAACATGTCACTCGTTATGCACCAAACATTCCCTACTTCCCTCCAACATATGGTGTGATGTTTTTTGTTATTAAATTAAAGTGTGTGAGTTATGACATGTATTAATGATAATTTTTAATTTTAATTACCATTTCACATGATCAATGATAGGAATATCTGATGAAAAAATTCATACTTCTGGGTCGGTTCTCATAATCTCATGTCTTTGAAATTACAATGTGAGAACATCATGAGAGGAGGTCTCATCTGCTTACAGATACTCCCACATGATAGTCTAAGAATACTTGTTCTATCAAAGTATGTCATCCAACCACATAACTATATTTACTAATATTTTCTTAGCACTTCAATGTTCTCATCATAGTGGGGAATTGCTCTGAATTTTTTTATATGAAAAATAATACATGATATTATTACATTATAGTCATTCAGAATCAATAAACAATATTTGATAAGATGCTTAAAATTTAAATACATTAAATATTCATGTAATCAAACTAAAAATAGTTGTTTCTAGGACACCAAATCCATCACTCATCCAACCAGAGTGGATGCTTCAAGATTTATTTACCACATGAAATGGGACTGGTTGGGATTTCCTCTATTATGCTGAAAGGTATGTAACCCAAGGATGATATGGAGAATGACCGTAACCTTGAGATGTATTTTGGTTAATAATAGATTTCTCCTACCATTGAAAAGGCATCAGAAATTAATGGCCTTGTATTTTCAAGTTGCTCACTATAGGAGGGCTTTATCATCACTAAATTTATAATTAGAGACAATTTGAAACAATACTAGTGAGAGAAAATTCGTAGTGAATTCCATCATGGGTAGGAAAAAAATTATAGATTACAAAAAGGGTAATACCCTTTTTATCTTTAGTCTTATAGACACATGGAAGGTCATTGTGGGTCTCATCAAGAGACAAGCTCTCAAGATAGGCCATATTAGTGTCATTGAGCAATCATTCTTAGTGAAGTGTCTAGATTAGACATTTAGAAATACTGCTACTACTCTAGTAATTTTGTAATGGGAATGTTGGATATTGAGCTAACACATATAAATGTTTGATGGATTCATGAACATCATCATTATGTATAGCTGGATCATAGAACATCTCTTTATTTCCAAATGTCTTTGTAGGTTCTTCTTCTTGGGTTATTTCTTATGAGAGATTAGGGAAACTTGATAAGAGATGTTTTTGAAATGGGAATGTGATTATTCCTACCATAGTATAGCGATTGGGATAGGATGATTACCAAAAATTATATTAGGTTGATGTTCTTAATTTGGTTGTCCCTGTAATGTGGTGTAGTTACCCCCAGTACCCTTCTAGACATGATAATTGGTGTGTTTCTACTCTGGGGTGTTATAATGGCGATCCAACCATTTTTGTGGGGACAGAGTTATGTATCTGTACCTCGGGAACTACTTTCCACTCTGTTATGATATCTTGTCAAGTGACCGGGATATGAGAATGAATTTGTGTCTTCCATTTTACCATTACCATGATAAGATTGGATAATTTAGTCACTTGATTTGGATATAAGTCCATTAAATACCTATGGTATGTGTATGAGAGTACTATTTTCCCCAATTTCCTTCCATTAGATATTGAATGTACTCGGGTGTGAAGGTAATGAGATGGGTCTTCCACCTTCTTTTCAATGGTACATTCCGACTAACTTATCCGGGTGATGCCAAACAAGGATGTTGGTAGGCTTGATGAATGATGACCTGTGTGTGTTCCTTCTAACCGCATGCCATTAAAAATGGAGTGTGGATATCATGAGTACTTCAAGATTAGTTTGTTGGAATGATTTTTTGGGGTAAGTAGCTGTATGTTCTAGATTTTAGGGTGCAACCATATATTGTTGGAGGGAATATCTGAATGCATCAATGTGAATCTACTTGTTAGCCAAGTGAATAATAATGGGTGTACCTAAATTCTAAATATTTTCCACCAAATTCTATTTGAGGGCTTCTCTAGAGGGGGAAGATGTTTGAACATGATAGATTAATGCCAATTTTCCTACCCGATGGGCTATCTTGCAATCTCATGTCTGAAGGACATTGGATGGATATCCAAGAGAAACATCATCATCATGTTGATAGGTTCCTGATTCATAGCTTTCGTGTTGTTGATTATTGGATGGATCCCTCAAAAAGGACATCCGGGTGTTCTAGGCAAGGCCATATGTGGCCTCCTGGTCCCCCACTAGGATATAAGAGCAGGACACATTGTCACATTCATAAGATATGCTCTTAAATCGATTTAAGACGGTGGTCAGATCCGTCTACTTTGGGATGAGACATCCACATTCAATAGATGATCATTGGTGGTTGTTGAGATGGTGGTCCAATTGAGTGGTATACTATGTGGGGTCCATAACATTTTTATGATACTATTAGACCAGAAAGTTAGATACCTATTGTTGAAGACACTGGGTTGGTGATTGAAACCTTCACAAGGATGAAGACCTGACCAGAGATGTATCCAACGAGTTCATTGGGGATATATTGAATGAATCCATTGGATTGAGGAATGTTTTGGGTGTCTGTTCATATATATATATATATATATCAAACACAAAATAGAAACTAATTCAAAGAAGAATATTATTTCAATGAACACATTTATGATTTATTGTTTTGTCTAGATCTATTTTATCATGTGTAAGGGGACTGATAGATGGGTAATAATATCATCTTTGTTAAGGATTCACATCAGGTTCACGATTTTTTATTTATAAGGGAATTATTTTTCATTGAGGAAAAATACGGTTCAATGAAGACTTGTCAATACATCCCTCTTATCTGGAAAGGTGTATGCTATAGTTATCTCATTAATTTAAGGTTAATTATTTCTTTATGCCTGGAATTCATGCCTCAGGATGATTTCATATTTTCTTATGGTTTCCAATGATTTTATAGTGATCCAGAATCACCTAATTAATATATATCAAAAGGCACCTACTTTCCCAATGTAGGGGATTGTTATGGATTTTGTCAAATGATTCTTTAAAACGCGTATTGGTTGAGCTGATGGGAGGTTGGGATCAGCACACCCATTGGGGGGGGGGATTATTTCCTACATAGGGACTCTATTATAGACATAATAAATTTCCATGAATCCTTCATTAATTTCCAATTGTTATTTAGGTCATCCCAGAGTTAACAGCCAATCATTAGAATATGTAGAATATAAATTCACCTGTATGTATCTCAGGCTCTATATCCATTTTGATATCAGTATCAATCTAATGTTCTTCACCAATGCTATCCATTTATTTACAAATTATTGATTCCTTATTAATGATGGTTATTCTAATATTTTATCTACTTAGGGAGTTCTCTATATTTTATTATTTTTTAGGAATTTGAGAGTCATTTTGGTGTTTAATATCATCTCGGTATATTGGAGTTGTTTTGATGTTGTAATCAAACCCATATGGTGGAATTCCAACCTATCCTTGTGAATGGAATCAGAAACCACATAATACGTTGCTACATAATGTGCCACATCATACATTTAATGGTCATGTGTTAAGGACATAACCATAAAGTTTAACATCATGGGGTAGGGATGTTTCGGCAGATGATGCCTTCTCAATGATTGGCGTGGGACAAATTCCAATATTGGCCAAGGAATGAGGATGAGATATTAATATACATGTTGAATTAGATCTTCCCAGTAATATTTACCCGAGAGACCATGATTGATTTTGGGTGGTTGGTTTGTTCCTAATAGATTATTCCATCAAATCCCATTTCGATGGGAATAAAATACCATGTAGTTCAGTCATGTCTCATAGGTGAGTATGAACCTTTGAGTAGATTATGTCGGAAATTAATCCTGAGTAATATTTCCTTGTAAAAGGGACTATTTTTAATGTCCTAAATCATGTTGTTTTTTCGGTTAAATCGGGATTATTACTAAAGAGGATGCCCAGATTAATGTGATATTTATTGGGTCTTACTTTTAAGGAGCAATACCATTGAGCTCGAGACATAACTAGGCTTCTTAAATATCATAATTAGTATGAATAAGAGTTCACTCTGTTTAGTTTTTTTCACATGAATCATGTTAATGTTTTTATTGCAGTTATCTATAAACTCACATAGGTCATGATCATTGTGAGAATAAAGGGGACACATAAGATCCAAAAAACCCCACAATATTCCATTATTTTCTATTGGACATGGCAAAAAATAAAGAAGGTATAGTTATAGGGAATTGAGTGTTACACATTCCTCTAAAAATTCTACACAAATAAAGTGGAGGGTTCAATGGGGGAAGATTCTTATGTTATGTAACATTCCTCTCTTTACATAATCTGAAAGAGGGAATTTAAGTAATAGATGAAGAGGTAGAGAGGTGAAAGAATAAAAACTCATACAATAATTTCTATGATTTTAATCTTGGAGGGATTACCTGTAACAGGATTTATGACCAGGTGATGATCTAATTCGATATTCAATGGAAAATCTAGATTAATACTCACCCACCCCATAGAGAACTATAGGAATTGGGTCATAGAGACGAGAAGGGGAATACATGGTCCTAAAAATTATCTTTGATATTAGGAAATCCCCTAAAGTATCTCTGAGTTAGGGGTCCTCAGGAGCATAGATATAGAAATATACATGTTCCCCAATGATCCCAACCATCTGGTTGGAAAAGTGTGGGAAACCTCTAATAGTAGAAATACAAACCCAAATGGAAGATATATAGGTCTTCCGTTCTCAAAAGTTTTTTATATTCAGAGTTATTTTATGAGGTTTCACCTTGTCCCATTTTAGAAAAAGGGGTCCAAATAAAGAGATTCCCTTCCATGGATGACTTTGATGGAGGCCTCATGAATGGATCACATAGGCAGATGGTTAGGGAGAACCAAGAGGTATGCATAAGTGGGTATTTTTGTAGGATGGTCTCGGGAAAATTATAGAACACTGGATAGAGGAAAACTTTAGTGACTACACATTGGTTATAATTTACTAATGTCTTCAATGCTATCCAATGGTGTGACTAGAATTATGTCATGTAGGATCCTATTTTTGGAACAGTACCTCACGCTAGTCTTTTTTTAATTAGGGTTTGGAAGAATACCTCATATAGGTGTTGTTTATTTAAAACCATTGGATTAATTTAGGTCCACTATACCCATTTAATTATTTCTCAACTAGGTGTTAGATAATAACATATAATTTTAGAGAGGACTTGAGTGAACCATTAGGGTGATCAGAGAATCAGTTGGTCTTCGGTGAATTTTTTCCATACAAATAAATACCCTACGGTTGTATTTATAGAAAAATATAGGACCCTCGTTGAAGGTGTAATCTTGAATATGTGATTCATGTAGGTCATCCATGCAGGGTTCTGAATAGGTAGCTTATTCACCGATTGTACTTGGGGGGCTTGCGTGAATGTCCATTAGGGCATTTGAAAACCTTGACATTTTCCACTTCATTCCTTATTTTTCCCTTTGGTTTTCCACTTTGTCTCATTTTCATCCATGTGATAAAATGGATTGTCAAAATGACATAAAAATATTCAACTCCCATGATCACTTAACATATCTATGTTACCATCTCAAACATTTCATGTCCTCAAAATGTCTCCCAAGACTACACATTCATTCTATAGAACCTTCTCTGAAAGTATATTTCTTCATCATCCAATGGATGTAGCATAATAATGCTCCGGAATAATCTTTGGGTGTGTATGTTCATCTTCACAAACATTAAGGGTTCCTTCGGTAGGGTTTATTTATAATACCCAACATTACTTGTTCAAGGTAGGTCTATATCACCCATTTCAATATACATAATCCCTTAACATATATTTAAAACATTATACCCCTATAAATTTATATGAATAGGAAAATGTTTTTTGGCCTCATACATCATATATATTGGACCATGTTTCGTGAACTAAAACTACATACATCGGGAGACATGAAACCCACCATGTTGAAAACTATTAAAGGGAATCCTTGGAAAATTCAATTCTCTCCCTACTTGAGAATAATTTTACAATATTTTTTGGAAACTAGCTCGTTTAATATTGTAAAGTCACAAAATGTTTTGGTTTGAAAACACCTAAAGGGACACCTATAAAAAATGAAGTCTTTTTTCCCACTATTAAAACCCTATGTGAATCTTTGGTAAAAGGTGGGATAGAAAAAAATAGAGCTAATGATTTTATGGTCTACAACAAGATCCCAAAAAAAGTCATTCAATGATCACTATGTACTTTTAATAAGGATTATATTGTATGGTTCATATTTTATCTCATCCACAACAAATTAGTATAGATAATTTATGTGAAATTCATAAACATAATACTCTATGGAACATGAACATATTTGAATATTGGAATCCATATTCCAAATCCACCCTTTCTCATCATCAAAAAGATTATTTTCATCAATTATCAAATGGGGAAAACACTTGGTTTACAATGATTATATATTTGGATATTCCTATAAAAAATCCACATAATGGATGAGATTTGTCATCTAAATAGACTATCACTAGTGTAATCATGATTGTTTTTATTATTATGACCATTAATGAAACATTTATTGGAGGAAATTATTTAAAAAAATAGACTAAATATAGAATTATAATAATAGATTCTATTCCTATAATCACCTAAGGGCCATGGCTAGTGGAAATAATTATGAAGAATATATTTCAAAATCATTATTTACATTATTCATTTCACGTGTTGTGTTTGGGAGGATTTATTTTTTCATTATATCAATCAATATCATTTTTAAAAATAAATTAAGATGTAGAAAGTTGTACAACTAGAATCATTGATTTAAAAAAAATATTGGAAAATGTTGTTTCAATTGTATTGAAAAATGTGGGATGGGGACCATCAAGAGAATTGAATATCTATTAATTAATAAATCATGTAAAAATATATATTTTACATTAATTTAGATATCAATGATCAAATTTTGAACCTAATCAAGAAAATATTAATGTCTGTATTTCTCTAAAGAATTAGTTTGCTCAACCAAATATAAAAAACCCAACCTATAATCCACAATTCATCTCTATATTCTCAATTTATTCCATTAACATTTGAGTGGTTACATTATCAACTAGGAATTTAAGATTGAACTTCATCTCTCTATAGTGTCACAATTATTAATAGGGAACACACATGAAACATGAATTTTCAAAAATTATTTTTCCTTATATAAGTTTCATTTATTCCACCTCATTATCATACTTCTAAAGTATTTTGTTTAATGCATTATAGACACTACATTAATCATAGCCACCATAACAATATATTTTAATCATATGATAGTAATGATGGAGTATTTCAAGACATAAATTTAATGGGGATTGAGAGGTCATATTCTATATATACTTATATGAGACCGTTTTTGTGATGTGAAACTAACAAAAAACATTTATATTAGGATCCAATTAAATTATATAATATGCGATTAAATTTTTCACAGAATCACTGAATCAACCAACCTATGTTACAATCAAATAAATTAAGGTTTATAGGTAAATTTAAGTCCCTATCCATGGAGAATAATTTATCATGAGATAAGTGGATCTCTTTGTGGTCATGGAAATAAGGGATTGATTTACTAAAACTAAAAAAATGACTATTACATATTCATTATAAACCAAATTACAAAAGTAATATTTTAAAATACTATACATACTACCTGTCTTTTGGGGAATATATCATTATGGAAACTACATCCTTGAGAAAATAAATACCTTAGTTCTCTCCTATAGGAAGGATATTACTCTCTACCATAGTTATAATGTTGTCCATCAATTCTAGTTTATCTCTTATCACTATATTAACAATGTTGTATCATGTAATATTTGGATCATATGCTATGATATGTCTCCCCCACATATCTGTATTTATTATAATATGAGGTCATATTTTATTGACGATATATATTCTCTACAAGAGGAGTAAATGTGGGCTCTTTCTCTTTGCTGATTTTTTGGAAATCTGAATGGGTGTTGATTTGGTTCATGGTGGATCCACTACATTTGATCATTGATCCCATGGATTTATTCATCGCCTATGGTGAAGGATTCCAAAGATGATGGGATTTCATTTGATCACATTGAGGATAGAGTGAGGGAAGAATAAAACACCATGTTGAAGATTGATTGATTCAATACCGTCACATCTCTCTGTAGGTTTTTCACAAATTGTCATCAGACCTCTGAGTCCTTACATAAGTGAATAACCAAAAATGGGTCTAAAGATTTTGTGGAAGTGAATCCCAAAATTATTTAATATCGTCAGTAGTAGTGTCAGTTCTCTCTTCTTACTTCGATTCCAGGTCCGCAAAGGGACCCCCCCCATTGACGATTGATGATATCAAGGGTCAGTTGATTCAATGCTGGAGTTTCAGTGAATGGTGATTCAGTTTACATGGGAAAATTATGTATCATATTATTTTTTCATCCATAGAACATGAAAGATTTTCTTGGGGCATTGGTTCAATTATTTTGAAGCCTATATTCATCATTCTTTAGCAATGGTACCCCTTATCATACCACTTTGCAATTAAAATATGTTCCACACAAGAATGGATTAGAATTAGAGGCCTTAGTTGGTTTTTTGGCATCTATATATCCTATGGGATGTTTCATATGCTATAGGGTCACCCATTAATGTAGATAAAGAAACCAAACACTCTAGATTTGCTCTATTTTCTCGTGTTCTAGTATAGGATGATATAGTTCATATATTTATTGATATTGTGTTTCTCATTGTGGGTTATTTTAAGATTTAACATTCAACTCGGTATGAATGGGTACCCGATTTTTCTAAATCTTGTCTTTGAATTGGTCACTCATGTGATCAATGTTTATGGAACATACATTATGCTCATTTTAAATCCCTAATACCCTCTTCTGATTGGTGTAATATAGTACATCCAAGAAATATACAAGATTAGAATATGGTCTTTAAGAAAAAGGACACTTCCTCATATGATGAGGCACTCAAACAATGCATGACTGAGACCCCTATTAGTGGGGATCATATGAAATTTTTTTCCACCGCATGATGCTTATGTTGTTGTTAGTAATGGTGATGGTTGGATACCACCCATGATTGTTGATGCTAGTTTTTTGGGATTTCAAAATTATCAATTAAATCCTAGGATTACATGGATGATAATGATTATGACTAAGAGATATCCATTCAAGAAAAGGTAACTCGTAGATGGGTCAGGCATCACCGTATTTTGCTTATAGTTATGGTATGATTAAATTGCCTGATGCTGATTTCTTTGATATATAGATTCCTAGAAAACTGATAGATCTCTCTTTTGAATGGAAAAATGGGTGTAAGTGTCTAGGGATAATATTTTTGGGAGCTCATTGGTGGACATATGGACCATTGTTGGGTTTACTGACCCTACTTCTTAAGCTGGTACAAAAATGGTTTCCCCTGAGAATGTACAACATGGTTCATATGACCCTGCTATCCAAGATAGTGAATCACCTATTATCCAAGATAAGGTGCAGCATGCTATCCAGAGTAATTCATAGCATTTTCTATAGGATAACGTACAAGAAGGTAAAAAACATGCCTCTCATTTAGACATATTAGATGGGGTAGGATCTCTATCTGAATATAAGGATGTTGCCTTGCAAACCCCCACCATTCTGTGACACTTGGTAGATTAAGATATAATTAATTTCATTGCAATGTTAGACACTATGAACACACCTGAATTTTAATTTCTCAATCTTGAGGATCTTGAGAGTGCAGGTTCTAGTAACTAAAAAAATTATAACTTACCACATTATATAGTGGGAGAGGTTTTTTAAAAGTGGATTTACCATGATAAGGGTGTTGTCAATTCTATTCATAGTAGGAAGAGTCGAAGGAGGATTCCCCTACAAAACAGATGGAGGTTATCCAGAATATACAATAGAAGCCTATGAAGGTGGATGATGGGGCTTTCCATGTTGCAAAGGAGGAGGTGGAAGTCCAGGATAAATAGGCTAGCAAGGATGTTCATGAATAGGTAACATATTATATGTATTAAAGTGATGAACCACACGCTCAAGTGGAGAACAACTTATCTAAAAATGATACGACATACCAAGAACCAAAATTGAAGACAATGCAATGGAGAAGAGGGTTCCCCTCAATGCTTCTGGGGGGGGAGCTCGAGGTTAGGACAAATTAGAAATATGTGATTATTTTTCTGATCATTCTATCTATTTTTTTGTGTGATGTTGTCACTTTTTTAATATTTTATCCTTGTTCTTGGGATCCATTAAATTTCACTAAGAAATTGTGGCGTCTTGGATTTCTCAATCTATAGAGGATCCATTTTTTATATACTCTATAATTACATTATTAAATCTTATTGAAATCCCTTGGATATCCCTAATTTTCATATTTTTAGAGAGAATTCTAACAAAAGAGAATGGTGGATCCAAGTCCCCACCCAATGAATTATTTTGGTAAGAGTATCTCTTGAAAGGGTTTCCAAATATATGAATCTGAATTAGGATAGTGTACATTAAAATAATTATGTTATAATTAAATGGAGGTGACTTACAACCACCAAGATCATTTTTAATGGTCCTACATTCTTATAGGGTGTTATAGGAAATGCAAGTTAAATCCTTTTTCTATCATTTTAATGGTATTAGTAAATGTTAAAAGACCTCTTATGATGAAAAAATTTAGTAGATGCATCCCAAAATCAAAATTGAGTATATTCATAATTCAAAAATCACCCCATCCTCCACCAATAGAAACAACATATTTTGTTCAAAAATTTATGTTTTATTCAAGTGCTTCATGAACTCCATATTTTGGTTCCACAACAATCTCCCCTTTAGAGGTACAATAGATTCATGATCCAAGGGAGTTGGATCCTCCGTACTATAGATGAATTAGATTGTATCAACATGAGATAATTTTTAATAATTTAATAATACCTGAAGGTTAATGTGAAGAGGTAAATATAGAATCTACCATCTCGCATTATGTGAAGTTTGATTTAAAATTTCTTTTCAACCGTCAATTTTTGGATTTCCCTAGTCATCAGACTATTAGAATAAACAACCGTTGAATGTAATGGAAATACCATTAATGGGTTGGATTTTTATATTTATATATTCTCTGATTGAATGGAAGTTCCCCTTAATCCATTATCATTGGAATCTAAATGAGTTATCTGTGATTCCATGGAATCCTTAGAAGGTTATAATAGTGAAACAATAAGTGATAAATATTCTTCTAAATCATACAATGACATATAAATAATGATTTTTGTGATGGAATTAATAGTGAAATATTATACTCATGGTGTGCATACATCTAAACATATAGTGTGATGATTTTTGACTATTGATCCCATTACCATTACATGTTCAAGGTTCTAATAGACTTTTTAACTTTTTTAAATTAATTTTTATATCATTCACCTGATTTATATATATTTTGACGAACCATATCTTTAATACAGATTATTACATAATTTATTACAATAATACACAATTAATAAAACACTAAAACATCATTAGTCCATGTTTATTTTGGTTATTAAGTACATAACATGCCATATTAACATGTATCCACCATGATATTATTGAAATATTATGTAACATGCTCTAAATATCCATTTTTTTTATTAATTTTGAATGAGATAACTCGGGAACATACATGAAAGTAATGTTAGATAGAAATCCTGCTATGGGAATAATCCAAGAATAACATGATGAATGAAATACAAGTTATCCAATATTCATATCAATGAGACCTAAAATAGGTGATAATCATAAACCTGAAAATTGAATCATGGTATTACATGATTAAATAAAGGAAACAATGGAATGTAGAAACAACATAAAACATGACATTATATGCATAAATCAAGCATAAATGTAAGGAAAAAAAACAAAATGTTATTAGTATAACCTCTTATTCAATATACATGGAATCTCATGAGACTAAAAATTTCCAACTATGCTCAAGGGGAATATAATTTTTATCCCAACCACCACATTTATATAGTGTACAAACATAAGTGTGCCACATAGTTCATACAACATAAGTTAGTATTTAATAAATTTTCATCCCATAATTAAGGAATGTGGGTCCCTTATTAGGATGTCACAAATCAATGAATTGTAACCCCTAGAAGTTTATGGTATGTATCTTTTTAAATTTAATCTCTTTGATAGCTTATGTTTGCATGCATAACCATGCTTAAATAACCATTATATACTATAAAAAATAATATTAAAAATGAAATTATATCCTAGATGTTATATTTTTGGTTATGAATAGGATTAAATAACATATTAAATTTTATTATTTAATTCCTTTGTTACCAATTAATAATAAATGAAATTTTAAATCCAATTTCATATAAAGGAAATGTATTTATAAAAAATAATTAAATTAATAGAACTTTTTTTGTACCAATAAAATAAAATATCTAAATTTTTGAATTATAATATATATATAGTAAATTCAATAAAATGTATAAAATTCATCACATGTGTTTTCGAGACATGATATAAGAAAAAATATGATTTTATGCATAAAAGATGTACTTTTATAAAAATATGGGTTTAACACATTTTTATGGTGCACTTATTTCAAATATATTTATTGACACATTTTTAAATACAATTTAAAAAAAAAATCTTCTTATTTTAAAGTGGAATATAAAATTTTTCATTGGTTTACTTTTTTTATTTGTATGATAAGATTTATGTTTCGATGAACATGGATAATACATAGAATTTTAATTAGAATTTTTTTTGTCTAAATAATTTATAGTGATAAATTGTTTTTTTAATTGGGTTTAATGTATAATTATATATATATTTTTATCATTTTATTTAATTTAGGTTATCATAATCAACTTCTCATGGAATTTGGATATAAAATATTTTCCTTCTTTTGAACGTTGTCACATTAAAGACTCGTTTTCTCATTCCGTTAATGTGAATAATTTTAAATTATATATCGAAACATCTTTATTTACAATTTTTAAAAATGGATTTCATATTTGGAATTCGTGGTTCTAAACTAGTTAAATTTTTAACTTTTATTTTAGGAAATTAAAAATAGAAATATTATTAATTTTTATTAACACAATTAAAGAAAAATCATGTAATTAAGGATAGAAATAATATTATTAATATTTGAGGATTACCCTAACACTTTTTAATAATTTATTGGATGGTTTTTTTTACAAAAATTATACAAGGGAAAAATTTATGGTATATTGGATCCACTTGGCTGAATATAAACTATTTTTAAGTATTTTATTCTATAAAAAATCTAACATGTCATACTCATGTTTTTTTATAAATATTACATTTCTTATATATGTTTATTAAAAAGATATATTTGATTATATGTAGTAATTTAAAATCTTATTTTATAAAAATCATCATTAAAATTTATTTTTAATTTTTAGGGAATAATTTATAAAATTATTTTCAAGAATAACGATGATGATGTAGTTTTTTAATTAATGGACATATAAAATATATGTAATTAATAAATTTAATTCCAAATAATTTGATAAGATTAATGTCATAAAATAATTATTAATATGACATATAAATATTAGGGATTTATAAAAGTTTTTTTTTGATGTTATATTATATATTGATATTTTTAAAAAATTCAATAAATGAAAAGAGTCAAAATAGACATTAATGATTTTACAACATAAATAATAATTTATGAAATGATATAAAAATAATAAAAATATAAATGTTGGAATAAAAATTGAGATAAAATTTAAAATTTCATCCACGACTACTTAATGGTTCATTTTGAATTTTATAGTAACTATATTAACCCATAATGTGCAAAAAACCATGTTGTCACTATAAGAGTTAAAAGGTTTAACAAAAGGTTAATGCCAAAAAATAAGGTTATAAATGTCACATAAAACTATCTAAAAATTATTTTCTAAATTTATTTCAATTAATAATTACCATATCATCTAAATAAATCACTTTCAAACCATTTTTAATTTCCCATTAATTAATATTAATTTAATATTTTTGGGAGATTCCAAAAATGCCCCTCACCCCAATTAGAAAAGGGATACTCCTCACTCACTTCATCATACCACATTGGTCCTTATATATCAAATAAACTCTAACCATTTACCAAAACTATATCTCTAACTTCATCCCATAAGAATTAAATTTTGAAAAAATAATACTAATGAAGTCATTTTCTGAAAATCAATATGAGATACCAAAATAAGAGGTAACGTTCATCAACGAACATCTATGTTTTATTGATTCCTTAAACACTATAAATTATATTCATTTTATTTTTATATAATAACATAAATATACTCAATATAATTATATTTTTTATTATTAATGGTTATATCAACACTGAAACAGACTTCCATAAAATGGGATACATAATCATTATTTATGTGTACGTCTGACTACTACCTCATGAACCAAGGAAATTCGTTCTTCCATTAACACCTTTCACCATTGGTAAAAATGATTTAATTTATATTTTTATATAATATATATTATATTTATGATATTTTTTATTTTTCTATTCTTTTATAATTATTAAATAACACATACTATAATTATTTTGGTTTTGTGTAAATACAATAAAATTATTTGTGGACATGTGGACTATCGCGTTATCAAAATGATGAGGTTCATTTAAAAAATTACATGGCAGGTATTAAGTATGGTTATTTTGAATTAATATGATATATATATATATATAATTCTATTAAAATTTTATTAATTAATTTTTTTCATTCAATATGATATGATAAAGGAAAAAACATCTTATGTACATTCGACCTACTATCTTCATGAACAATATATTTCATTTCTATATTTTATATATTATTATAAATACATATACAATGAATTAATATGAAATTTATTTTAGGTTTATAATAATGGATATTATAAAATCATGATATATGTATGAGGATAAAAATTAAAACAAATCAAAACACATGTGAAAAACAAAGAGGTTATTAACCAAAACATAACATTGAAATGTATTTTTTAATAGATTGTTATGAAGTCATAATTAATTAATATATGGTATTATGGAAATGGATATGGTTATATTATAGATTTATAATAAATACATATTTATAATAGATGATGTTTAAGTGAGTAAGATGATATTCAATTCATATAGTGAGGAATTTTTGTAACCCTTTTATTCCATTGAGATACAAGCTTTATTCACCACTTATTTATTTTATGTGGTATATAATACCCATTTAATATTATATCATAAAAATAACTAAATAAATTGAATTAAATATTTCATTTTATGTTACAGTTTATATGATTTAATTGAGTATAATGTGGTACGAGTTATTTCAAAATCACATTAATATTTGGGATTGTTTAAGTTCATATCTCCACTGGGGACCATTTATATTTTATGTCCATGTTATTTGAAAATTCGTTCAAAAGATTTTTAAATATTATCCATTAAATATTTTAATTCATTACACATGTTGTAATTATGATAAAATAATTTTAATTGAATATTTTTATAATTTTTCAAATGAGGTGCATTATGAATTCATTTATAAAAACACTGAAGGAATGTTATTTAACTTATGTGGAATGATATCATCATTATACTATCATGATTCCTTAGATTCTTCAATATTTCATTACATGTATACTGGGTTCTTATAAGATACAATATATTTTTTACCATTATTATCTAATATAGTATATTCAATTTTTTAGAAATGGCGCTAAGTACAATAAATAGAAACCATATCAATACATGTAATACATTTAATAATTTCCCCATTTCATGTTAATGATGTTGGAGATGGAGCTGTAATAGAATATTAATAAGTTAAAACTATACTATGATAACTGATTGTTGTTATGAACATTTACATTACCCATATTGAGATTCTTGATCCACAATGTGAAAAAATAATGATATACCTCTTCATGATGAAATAACCTCTATCAGTCAGTGGGACTAAAAATCTATGTGTATATGATAAATGGACAAGTTATGTAAAAAATATTTTTCTCACATTGGGAAGTAAATAATGAGAAAAGCTTACCATAGAGGTTTATCTTCCCTCTACAGATGTGGATCAAGGATTGTTATTGATTCAAAATAATGAGTATGAGGTAATAAAAAATATTAAATGAAAATATTTTAGGTATTTTTTATAGAAAAATATTTTCTTTTTGAACAATGAGACGATATGGAGAGGCTATTTCTAAGTGTGAAGAAAAAAAGAGAATGATAATGTTACTAAGTATGCAACCAACATTAAAAGCTTATCAAGGCATGCTGCAGAAAACATATGTAACCCAAGGAGTAAGATTAACCTTTTCTTTGATGGGTTATGAACATTCCACTGATTGGGACTTTTATGTCAAACCTTCTCATTGTATGAGCATATAGTCTCATGTGTTATCAATAAAGTGAAATAATTATCAATTTATTTTGACATCAAAAGGAAGAAAAAGTACAATATACTAATATAAATTGATTCTTATAAATGGAATAAGTTAATGAAGAATTTTACAACATTTGGTACATATGGAAGGAAACACTCTGGTATGTGATTAAAAGGAAAATGGAGTTATCTTCATGTGTGGTGAGAAATTCCATCATGGTAATCAATTCAAGTAAATGAAGAAAGATAAAAAAATTATTCTACAATTTTAAAGAGATATGGAACTAGGAAAATTAATTCCCCATGATTTAAAGACATATACCTTCTAATAAGAAAATAAATCATGGTCAAGATTATACTATTACTACAGTTGAAATGGAATAATTACATTATTTTATTTCTAGTTTCAATAATCACAAGATATATATGGATGTATTGTTTCATTCATTCTTTATGTTTTGTAAGAATTCATGATTTCATTAAGGTATTAAATATGATAACTGTATTAAAATATTTGGTATGTTACAATAATATTTTAGTTATATTTTTTTAGTAAAAAAGGATGTTAAGTTTATTTTTGAAAATTTAGACACCTTCCATACAATTTTTTGGACTTGGAATTTGGACAGAAGTATTTTTGATGAGTCTTAAGGAATGACTTTATTTTTTTGAATATTTGATATTATTAAGTGAGGTTAAAGTATGACTTTTTTTATAAATTTTTATAACATTTTTTGGTTTTAGTAAAACTTTAGAGGATGAAAGAAATACTTTCATACCATATGAATCATAAAAATTGCATTATAGATAAAAATTTATCTTAAATATTCATCTCTAGGAGTGTGATTAGAATTAAAAAAAGAGAAAAGAACAACCAAATGACGAAATTATTAAAATTAAAGAAATCATGTATGTTTTGTTGAGTGATTTAGATAGATGGTAATATAGTCTATCAAATTTAGAAATAGGATTTTGAAAAAAAATCTATCCATTTACTTTTAAACCGAAGAATTCTATCATCTTTTAATCAACCATAAGATTTATGGTTTTCTGATTATTAACATTATAATAAACAGGTTCTATAACAATTTCCATCAAAACATGATAGTTATATTTCAATTTCATGTCCATGTTTTCACTTTCCGCTATTTATTTCGTACTCGAATTCATTTTTTAAAGTGATCCTCACATTTCCCCTTCCCCCTTATTAGGAGGATGTTTTATTAACCCTAATTTGTATATTGGTTTTCCACAAAGAAATTTTCTTGAATGAACCATTAATTTTTGAAATGAAATTCTAAATTGAGAGGACTCAATTTAATAGAGGATAGAATGTAACACCATAAGATTTAATTGTATTTATATTTTTATAATCAATCTCTTCGATAGCATACGTTTCACGCAACAACGGTCTTAATCATGACCCGATATATGATTCATATTATTATTTAGAAAAAAATTATATCATTTTTATAAATTGTTGGTTATTAATTGGATTAAATATATTATGAAATTATATTAGATAATTAATTTGTAACCAATTAATTATAAAAAAACTAAAAACCAATTTAATAAAAAGTAAATTATTTCATTAAATCTATTTAAATGCAGACACCAATGTTTTATAACAATAAAACAAAAAAAGAAATTTTTTTTATTATATTTATAAAACATACACATAATATATTCAATATAATGCTTAAAATTAATAATTTGTGTTTTCTTGAAATTTTAAAAGAACAAATCCAATTTTACATTAAAAAGATATATGTTTATAAAAAAACATTTTTACCACCTTTTGATGGATAAATTGTTTTAAATTTAGTATATTTTAAATTGTATGAATTTTAATTGAAAAAATAAATATCTTATTTTATGGAGGAATTTAAAAATCTACTATTTTTGTTTTTTTTTATTTTTCCCATAAGATTAATATTTTGAATAATGATCATAAAATATTTCATTTTAATTGAATATAGATTTTTGTCTCAATATTTTTTAGTGTAAAAAAATATTTTTAAATTTTTGTTAATTATTTTTTGATTAATTTTTGTCATTTCATTTTGTTTAGGTCATTTTATTAAATTTTACAAGAATTCGGATATAAAATTCATCTCATTCTTTTGAAAATTTTTACATTAAAACCATGTTTTATCATTACCTCAAGGGGAATAATTTTAAATTAAATACTGAAACTTATGTGTTCTAAATTTTTTAAGAAATATTTTTTGTTTTGAATTAGTGGGTCAAATTTTTTAAAATAGATTCCTTTTATTTTAAGACATTATGAATAATAACTTTAGTAATTTTAATTATCATTATTAAAGGTAAATATAGAAATTAATGGTAACAATATAATTATAAATATTACAATATTACTTAAAAACTTTTCCAAAATATATTTTATTAGATAATATTGAAATAAACCATCATTGTATAGATATTTTGGCCATTTAGAGCCACTATAGTGACTATAAGTTATATTTAGTATTTTATTCTAAGGAATGTCCAATATCCCATACTCATGTTTTCAATATGTACTAATTTTTTTATATTTAGTAATTTAGATGATATCTTTGACTATAAAAAATCATTTAAAATATAATTTTTTTCATCGTCCAGATAATTTTTTAGAATTTTTAAGGAATAAATTTTATTTTATAGGCTTGCACAAAGATTATGAAATAATTAATTAATTAATGGGAATATCAAAATAATTTTATTAAAATTTATCAAAATAAATATAATTTGATATAATTAGTGTCATAAAATAATTGTACATGTTACCTAGTCATTTTAGGGATGCAATAATTTTTTTTGATGTTCTATTATGTATTGATGTTTTTAAAATGTTTATAAATAAATATTCAAAATTTTAATTAATGATATATTAAAATAAATAATATTTTTATAAATGATATAAAATTAATAAAAATATATAATTTGGTCAAATTATCTAGACATGGTTAAAAATTTCATACATGAAAAATATATTATTCTTTTGGCATTTTATACTAAATATATTAACCATTGAATATTAAAAAGAATATTTTTCACCATAAGAGTAAATGGGTTTAACTAAGGGTTAATGGTATCTGATAATGGTAATAATGTGGTATAAACGTATCAAAAAATTATTTTTTGAGAGAATTTAGATCCATATTCATATTATATTTAAAATAACTGAATTATTATAAATTTGTAATGGAAGATAAATATATATTTATTTACTATATTTTGAGTTTCTAAAATGCCCCTCCCCTCAATTATAAAAGCGAACAACATACCTCAATTTTATACACCACATTGGTCCTTCTATATTGACTTAAAATTACAATTTTCACCTCTGAAAATCCATACCTTCATACCGTATACATTACATTGGGAAAAAAGTTTCCAAAATAAGTTCTTCTTGTGCAAATGAAAAGGATATTCCCAAATAAGAGGTAATGTTTTTCAACAAAAATGTTTGTTTTATTTCATTCAATAAACCCCTTAAATTGTTTTTAATTTTATATTCTTATAATAAAATTATTATCATCAATATAATTATATTTTGTTATATTATTTATTTTTTCTACAGTCCCAAACATTTCCTAAAATGGGATACACAATAATCATTCACGTGTACATTAGACTACATACTTATGAACTAGTGTCCTTCATTCATCCATTACCACATATTTTGGGGAGAAATAATGATTAAATTTATATTTTATATGATATATTAATACAAAATAAGTTTTAATATAACAATGCCCTTCATGTCGTCCATTTTTTGTAAATATGACATCTTTGTTGGGGAAGTGTGGACCACCGCCTCCTCAAAAATATGTGATTCATTCAAAATATTCATCGAATTTATTAAGGATGGTTTTAATGAACTTATATGATATATATGTAATAATTATTATAATATAAGTATATTAATAACTTTCTTTCAATAAATATGATAATAAAAATTAAACAATATTCATGTGTACGTACGACCTACCGTATCCATGAATAGTGTATTTATTTTTCTATTTATATATTTTTAGATTATTATAAATATATTTATACTGAATTTATATGATATCTATTTCATATTGATCATTGTGGAGATGATGAAATCAAGATATAATTAAGTGTATAAATAATAGAACAAATCAAAACACATGCAAAAACCAAGTGTTTATTACCTGAAATAGAACTCTAAGATAGAATTTTTAATAAACGAGTAATATAAAGTCATAAGTAAATAATATATTATATTATAGAAATGAATATTATTCTATGATATATAGATAATAATCCTATATTTGTTATTAAGTATGTATGAGTGGGTATAATTAGAGACAGGACATAAGGTACCAAATTTTCATCAATTATTTAATTCCAAGGATACATGATTTATTCACAACTTAATTATTTTATGTTTTGTATATATGTCCCCTTTAACATAACATCATGAATCTTCATATATTATATTATGTTCTTAGGGAAAAATTAAATTAAACACACACACACCTCACACACAAGCTAGAATGGTTGTCCATATAACCCCCAAGGGAATAACCCACTCATTAATCCTTATTTATTAAATAAATAACATCTAGGACCATTAGTAATGAATCCCATTTCATGGACCATAGTAAAAATAGGAATAAAAACCCATTAAATGGTCTGCAGTCCAAAATGTTTATCAAAAGTCCCACTAATGAATATTTCTTCTAAACACTAGGCTGCCATAGTATTTGCTATAGTGATGTTACTGCTATAGTTCATTCTACATTATCCAACATTGCTACTGTGCCATTAGATCTATAGTTACAACATGGATATTGTGATACTACAATACAACTAAAATAATTCTACCATACCTACCTCCAATGGGTTTTTAACCCCCCCCCCCCAATTTGAAGTTGAATTATGGGGTGATCCACTAAGCCAACACCCAACTACAATCTGCCTATATTATTGGTATTAAAAGTGTTTTTAATGTTACGGGAAAACAAATTTAATTTATTACAAAGTGGTAAGGATTATTTTATGATCTCATTATTATTTATGACTTTTTATGTTTGATACTCCATTGGGGAATATTTTTCTTCAATTTCCTTATTTTTTAAAACAAATTTAAAAAATATTTTTACTATTATCCAATAAATGTTTATATTCTATTTACCCTTGTTAGAAATTTTATAAAATTTATTGAATCTAATATTTTATTCATTTCCAAAATGAGTAACTTTATTACTTTTTAGAAAAATATACGTAAGGAATGTTTTTTAACTTATACATAATAGATATATTTTCCCACTATTATGAAGCCTTCAGGTTTTGATACTTCCTCTACTTGTTTCAAATAATATTTTAAATGAAAATGTTTTCTTTTAAAATTACATTTCCATTTTTATAAATTATATTAATTTAGAAAGAGGTATTTCACACATGTATTTTCAAGGATTTTATTAGAGTGTTTTCATCTATTTTAATACCCACTTCTGAATTTTACTCTTTTTTGATGATGATATAATATGATATCATTTACCAATGGTTTATGATCAATATGACATTGGTTGTTCTATTTTTATATAATTAACTATATTATATATAATATTTTTTCATTATGATAAATGACTGTGAAATGTTATTTTCATTCCATGTGTATATGTTGTTTTTGATCACCCCATTCATATAAAGAATGACTTCGACATAGTAACTGACATTTGGGAACCCATATATGTCTTATTTGCCTTCGTTTTTCACATCATACAAACTGGAGATGTAATTTACCAATTCCATGTCAATTTATTTGAAATCATTTATTTGGATGAGGCCTTAACCATTTTATTTTTAGATGTTGTGGCTAAGTCCTCCACGGTATGTCTCAGAAGAATATCATTATTGATTTCATCATTAAGATATTAGTTTTTGATATTACATATGATTATTCAACTATTATAATATCAATGGTTATCTTTCCATTCTCATATTATTATTTAAATGGCATGTGATTTAGTTCTTTACCTTTCAATATTGTTTATGTCATATAGACTCATATCTTCCATTGTACATGTAACATCCCAGGTAAATTAAGAATATGAGATTTTCATATTAATTGTTATTTGTGAATGAAATATTAATTTTTCTTTAAAAGGGGTTTTATGTTTTATAGCGTACCTGATACGCAACTACACATTTTTTTGAAATCTTACGTTGTACACTAATAATTTAATAATATTATTTTAAATGGAAGTTTACTCCTAGTTTTTGTATTATCAGGAATGAAAAAACTAACTACAATATGATTTTACATTTTTGTTAGATTTATTAAATTTTATCCAATAAATTTTTTAGGCTTAAAATATGAATGAATCTAATTTTAAGCATAATTTACATTAAAAGGTCAATTTACCACCTTTAAATGGAGAACACTCATTAAATCTAGTTTTGGTAACTTTAAAACATTATATATGACAAAATAATATCCTTATTTATAATGGGTATATCAAAATTTACTTTGTGTTAATTTGTGGAATTTTTCCGATGAAGTTCATTTTTTAATGAATAGTGAAAAATATTGTATTTTAATTCAAAACTGCATTTTAATATAATTTATTTATGTGGAAATATTATATTTTTAATTGTTTTTAAATTTTAATTAAAATAAATTTTTACTATTTAATCCAATTTTGGTCATTGGAATTAATTTAACTTTGAAATTGGACATAAACAAGTGTCAACCTTTTGATAGTTATTGTTTTTTAAAAACACGATATTTGTTTTAACAACTGGAATAAATTTTAAATTAATTAATGCAACATCTATGATTATAATTTGTTAAAATAGACATAATTTTTGAATTCAGAATATCAAATATAGCTTTGTCTGAATTTGTTGTATTTTTCTAAAAAAAATCAATTTTGATGAATAGTGAAACCACTTATTAGTAGTAAAAAAATTGACATTTTCAATTAAAAGAAAGTTTACACTTCTGTGAATTGAATTTCAAAAATCTGACATACATGGTTCTTATTATTAAGTCAAATGTGGTTCAATAATATGAAAATAATTTTTTTTTGAATAGTAACTTTTGACATTTATTTACCGCTGTTAAAGGAAAATAGGTTAAATCAAGGTAAAAATAACAATTTAATAATTTAAAATTACCTTAACACTTGTATTAAACTTATTTGATAAGTAATGGCCAATCATGGGCATTGTTGGGTCGATTTTGAGACCCCATAGAGTGACTTATGAACGATAATGACACTTTAAATTAATTAACATAAAGTAACGACAAATGTGACATAAAAAAACATTTTAGTAAATTAATTTTTATATGGTGTAATATAAGTAATATTTTTGACTATAAAAATTAATTAGAAAACTAAAACTATTTCTTACATCATGGAATTTTTTTATAATCTTTAGACATAGAATAAATTAAATAATTTATGACACAATAATGATGCAGTGTTTACCTCATTAATAAATAATTTAAATAAGTAAGATTATAAATATGAAAATTACATCCAAAACCTGTCCAATTATTCTTTAATGATTTTATTTGGACCATGAGGCATCTTATATTTGACTCTAATGATTTTTGGACCTTTAGAAGGTGAATATCATTATATAATAAAATAACATTTTCACACTTTCCTAAAGAGCCCCTCATCCACCTTATAAATAGAGACCATTTCTAACCAATTCCTCAGACCTCTCAAACCTTTTGGCTCTTAAAAAATCTACCCAATTAAGCTAAATAAATCCATATCCTCCATCTAGAAGCCTTACCTTAGGCATAAGGAACTTCAAGAATTCCTTTTGGTTCAAACCAAAGGAAGTTACCCAAATTAAAGGTATCACTTTGTGTTAACTTAATTTATTTTATTTTACTTCTCTAACCTGTAAAATCATTTAATTCCTTTCTTTTATAACAAAAAGAGTATCCTCAATATACTAAGAAGTTGTTATGAGAATTATTTGAACTAAACTTACACACACCTCCATCTAATAGGCGAAGAACATACTGTTTCTGTTGATGGAAAACTAACGCCTCACGAAAAAACGATTGTTTGATTATATCCTACCGCCTCTCATGGATTCCATTATGATGGAAATTTATTTATAAATTATAGATTTTATGTTTATTTTTTTATTATTATGTATTTTACTTTTATAGAATACCTGTATGGTTTCCATTATGGGTAAACGTGATAATTTCATTTGGGGATGTAAGGACTACCGCCCCTCAAAGTGATATGACATGTTAATGCCATACGTGGGATTTATAAACGATAAAGTTAATGATGTCATGTATGATATTATACTAGAATTATAATATACCTATGTATCATTATGTTTTAATTCTATTAAATTACTAAATAGAAAATAATGTTGCGTTCATGTGTACGTACGGCTTACCGTCTCCATGAACAGTGCATTTCATTTCTTATCTCAAAAATGTTATGTGCTATTTTAAATACATATATATACTATATATATATTATGTATATAATATCAAAATAGTGAATATCATTCTGGAGATAATGGACTATTGACCACATGGACAACTTGTAAATATAAGGTGTTTATTTTTGACCCAAGTACCAAATATCGACAAAACAAACGTTATTAACTTAAAGGAATAAATAATGTTTATAAAATGGTAATATGTGATATAAAAAGAATAAGAAACTTTAAAAAAGTTCTAAATCAAGTAGAAATTAACATTAGTTTATTCTTCATCAGATTAAAGAACGAACGGATCAAGTCAGACACGAGGTAATAGACATTTTTCAAACACCTTTCATTGAGGAATATTTTGTTTTACTAGACGACTTTCTTTTATACACTGTATAGACACCCTAAACTTTTTAAAAGGTATATTTTTCTACGAAGCATTTTACTAAATGAAAAATAGGAATGTTTCTTTAAATTTATGATGTGACAACGATCTTTCCACCACCGCGAGTATTATTTGTTTTTTGGATTCCATAACAAGCTGTAATGTTTTTTTTTCAAGGAAAATAAATACTATATTCTCTTTTATGTATTTTGTTATTTAAAATGGCTTTTATAATGTATTTTTTATTTCAATATATTTAAATGATATATTTTTATTTAAATGTGGAAAAGTTTTCTTTCCTTTATATTTGTTTTATGTGTTATGATTTTATAATGTTACTTAGACATTTGATGGGTGCTTACCTGATAAACCAAATGACGGGAGGTGAAGTGATAAACCAGGACGAGTGGTTACGTTATAACCTCAAATGAATTTGGTATGGAAGTTGGCCTAATGGCTATTCCATTTAGTGATATGTTTGGAAGTCGACAGTGTGGTTATTCCATTTATGTATGTTTATGTCCCATGTTTCCTTTATATGTTATCTAATCTTTATATGGGGTTTATGATAATATTTTAGTTACAAAAGGTTATGTAATGATCTCTTATTATGTGAAGAGTATTTACTACTTCATAAAGGTAAAAAGTATTACTTTTGATATAGTATTCACGGTTTACTTGTTGTTTTGAAAAACTAACAGTTTTCCTTCTCTGTGTATCCCTTACTATAATTTTTATGCTCATACGAAGTTTTTGAAATGTTTTTCACAAGAAAAAATGTGGAATAGGGTCAAGGATGGGATCAACGAAAAGTCATGATTTATTAAACATAGAACTTGACATGAATATCTTTTTAAAGAGTTCTTATTTTTTGAATGAAATGGAAACCAAGTAGAAGTGTCTACATTTTAATTTTTCTTTCAAAATGCAATGTAATAGTTATGGCCTAATTCTCTAAAACTATAAACATAAAAAGATCCTTAATACGAATTTTTCATTTAATTAAAGATTATGTAATATTTTAAGGTGAGGTCCTTATAGTTGGTTTCATAGGCCAGTTTAGAAAATTTAGGATTTATGGTATTGTTAAATAAATGACCACAAATTAATTTATGGTAATATAGAAATGATATAACTTTTACATAATTACCATGTTGCTTCACCTAGGATATTTATGTGTTCAGAATGGTTTTTCGTAGAGGAAATTGGGAAGCTATGTTGGGTTGACATTAAGAGGAATAAAACCTTCCAAATCAGCATTCTGAGATGGTTGGAATTGGAACTGAACAGTTGGTTGCAGTGACTGAACAATTGATTCATGCAATAAATTATAGTGGTATCCATACATGAGATCTGCCAGATCAATCATAGAGGAACATGTATGTAGTGGAGCATTTCATGAGTCAACATCCCCCATCATTCAGAGGATCATCTTACCCTATGATAGCTGAAGGGGGGATTAAATCACTGGAGAAGATTTTCAATGTAATGGGGTGCTTATCACATCAAATGGTTAGTCTTTTTGTTTACCGTTTTTAAGGTGAAACTGATCAGTGGTGGTCGATGGTGGAAAATATCAGGGATAATGGGTAAATTGATTCTCTTTATTGGGATGAATTTTAAGGTATGTTTCTTGAGAAATATTTTCCTAAGGTGGTTTATCTTAGTATGGAAAAACAGTTCTTGGAATTGAGGCTAAAGGCTGACTCTGTGGCTTCTTATGAAGAAAATTCCACACGACTGGCAAGGTATGCACCAAATTTCATCTGAGATCTTGATAGCAAGATAAATCGATTTTACATAGGACGAAATCCATGATATCGAAGAGAATTATCATATCATGAGTTCAGAAGTTATTAAAAACTTTTTCGATGTGTGGAGAAGGTGAAAATGGAGTTTGTCGATGATCATGTGTTCGATGAAAAACACAGAATAAGAGGTCATGTTGGCAGGCAAAGGGAAAGAATTCATCAAAGAAGCCTGGAGGTAAGAAAATTAAATATTCATCTTGTGAGAAGTGTGGTAAAATCAATTACTGGTGAATGTTTATCAATGTCAAGAAAGTGCTTCAGGTGTGGTAAGTCTGGTCTTATTTCTCTTAACTGTAAGGAAGATGATCAAGCAAGAAATTGAAATCCATCGGTATGATGTTTTAAGTGTAATGAAATGGGTCATTATGCAAATGAGTGTCCCACAAAGAACTCAACTGAGTGAACAAATAAAGGGGTGGTGGAATCCTTTCCAACTAATTCAACATATGTTGGTCTATTAAACGAAGTAGTATCAGGTACACGATTTGTTTTTTGAGATTATGCCAATGTGTTGTTTGATTCAGGGTCTACACGCTCTTTCATTTATGAGGGGTTTTCTAATAAATTGGGAATTCCATCTCATGATATGAATACATTACTTATGGTACAAACACCAGGTGGAAATTTTGAGACAAAAAGAAAATATAAGAACTTCTCTGTCCTTATGTGCGGGAAGAATCTACCTTCAAACCTTATTTTTTTCCTCTAGTAGAGTTTGATGATATTTTGGGCATGTATTGGCTATCTGTTTGTCATGCTTAGATTGACTGCATAACTAAATAGGTATCATTTCAGATATATTTACAATTTGTGTAAAAGAATGAACCCTTTCTTTTGATAACATATCAGGAAGCTGAGAAACTAGTAAAATATGGAAATGAATGTTACATTACTGATATTGTTCAAAATAAAGAAAGTGTTGATATTAATGATGTATGAGTGGTAAATGAGTACCTTCATGTTTTTCAAGATGATTTTCCTAGTATTATATGTGGTCGAGAATTTGGATTTACTGTTGAATTAGTTCATGATGCTAAGACAATCTCAAAACCCCCATATCAAATAGATTAAAATGAACTTTTAGAGTTAAATAAGCAATTGCATGAGTTTTTAGATAAATGTTTCATTAGACCTAGAACATCACCATGGGGTTCTCATGTCTTTATTTTTAAAAATAATGATGGTTCAATGAGACTCTTCATTGATTACAGAACACTGAATAAGATCACTTTTAAGAACAAGTATCATATGCCTCATATCGATGATTTGTATGAGCAGCTCTAGGGACCTCAATATTTTTCGATTATTGACTTGAAATAGGGGTATAATAAGTTGAATGTAAAGGATCCAGACATTCCTAAGACCGTGTTTTATAATAGATATGACCATTATGAATTTTTTAGTTATGCCTTTTGGTTTAACAAATGCACCAGATGTATACATGGATCTTATGAATAGAATATTTTGTGAGTTCTTTGATATGTTTTTGGTTGTGTTCATAGATGATATTTTGGTTATTCATAATGTAAAGAGGAGAATGAAAGTCATTTAAGGTTCATCTTTCAAACCTCAAAATAAAAGAAACTTAATGGGAAATTCTCCAACTGTGAATTTTGGTTACATCAAATTTCTTTCCCTGGTCACATTATTTAAAAAAATGGCATAACTGTTGATCCTACTAAAATAAATGTCGATAAAGAATGGCCAAGACCCACAAATGTAACCATGGTCCCTAATTTTTAGGGTTTGGAAGGTTATTACTAGAGTATTGTCGAAAATATTTCATTTTTATCTAGTCTAATGACTATGTTAACTCAAAAAGGTGTTATGTTAATTTGGAAAAAAGAACGTGAAGATTGTTTTTAGAAATTGAAAAGAAGATTGGTGAATGCTCCAGTTTTGGAACTACGTTCCAGAAATGGTGAGTTTGTTATTTATAGTGATGCTTGATTGAAAGGTCTTGGATGTTTCCTTATGCATAATGATCAGGTAATTTCTTATGCTTCACATTAGTTGAAACCACATGAGTTAAATTACCCTACACATGATTGGAATTAGATGCTGTTGTTTTTTCTTTAAGAATTTGAGGGAATCAATTGTATAGAGTAAAATGTAAAATATATACATACCAAAAAAGTTTAAAGTATATATTCACTCAGAAATAATTGAACATGAGATAGAGGAGATTACTGGAATTAATCAAGGATTATAATAGCAGAATCCATTACCATCCGGGAAGAGAAAACAAAGTTGCTGATTTTTTTATTCAAAAAATTAATGTCTCATTAACCATGCTACATTTGGAATGACATCCTTTGGGTTTTGATTTTATGATATTTGGGATAGAAGTTGTTGGTGTAAGAAATTATTTTGTTTTGTTTTACGGGTCAGTGAAATCATCTCTATCAGATAGAATAAAGAAAGCACAGAAAGAAGACAGTGAGTTGCAGAAAAAGGTAGAGTTGGTTCAGAAGGGTAAGTTGAATGATTTTAACATTGATAATTATTGTGTTTTGAGGTATGGGAATAGATTATGTGTGACTTGTGATTCATAGTTGAAGAATGAGTTGTTCTGTGAAGCTCATAGTTATCAATTTTCAGTTCATCCTGGTAGTACTAAGATGTAAAAAGCTCTTCAGGAGTATTAATGGTGGGATAGAATGAAATGAGATATTGTTGATTTTACTATAAATTGTATAAATTTTCAGCAGGTTAAAGAAGAGAAGTAGTTAGCGAAAGGTATTATTTAGTATTTACCAGTTCCAAAGTGGAAATGGGATAATATATCCATGGATTTTGTTGTTGGATTATCGAAAACAACTCAAGGTGATTAGGCAATCTGGTTTATAGTTGATCAATTGAATAAATCTACTCATTTTCTTCCTTTTTAAGATACATTGTCTCTAGATCAACTTTCTCGGTTGTATGTTAAAGAGATAGTTGGGTTGCATAGAGTTCACCTCCCCATTGCATCTGATCGTGATCCCAGGTTTACTTATATCTTTTGGAAGGGCCTTCAAAATTCATTGGGTAATGAATTAAATTTTCGTACAGTTTTCCATCCTCAATCATATGGACAGTCATAAGGAACAATTCAGACCCTGGAGGATATGCTACGTGCTTGATCACTAGTTTACCTGAGAAGTTGAGACCAACATATTTCGTTGGTTGACTTTTCATATAATAAGAGCTTTCATTCTAGTATACAGATGTCTCTATTAGAGGCATTATATGGAAAGCATTGTCTAACTCCAGCTTTTTGGGATGAAGTAGGTAAAAGGAAGCTGATGGGAACTGAATTGGTAGAAGAGATGGTAGAGAATGTTCAGTTTATTTAGAAGCAATGAGAACAACTCAGAGCAGACATAAAATTTATGTGGATAACCAGAGGAAGGATATTTCTTTTTGAGGTAGGTGATCATGTCTTTCTCAAAGTTTCTCCATGGAAAAGTGTGATGGGTTTTGGTAAGAAGGGAAAGTTGAGACTGAGGTTCATTGGACCTAATGAAATCCTGATGAAATTTCGATCAGTTGTGTATAGAGTGGCTTTACCTCCATGTTTATCCGAGGTACACAATTTTTTTCATGTTTCGATGTTGATAATATATATACAAGATCCATATCAGTTTATGAGCCCATAGGTAGTTCAGTTATAGAGAATCTCTCTTATGAAGAACAACCAGTCTGGATTCTTGACTGTAGAGAGAAATTTTTGAGGAATAAAGTAATTCACCAGGTAAAGGTTTTTTTGGAAAAACCATAATTTTGAAGAGGTAATGTGGGAATCGAAAAATGATATAAGGGATAAATACCCCACTTATATTCATAAGTGATTAAAAATTGCAAGGACACAATTTCCAAAAGGGGGGAAGGATTTAACATCCCAGGTAAATGAAAGAATAATAGATTTTCTTATTTATTAATATTTGTGAATTAAATATTAATTTTACATTAAAAGGGCTTCTATGTTCGATAGTGTACTTGATACTCAACAATGATTTTCATTGAAATTTTAAGTTGCACACTATTAATATAATATTATTATTTTAAATGGATGTTAACTCCTAGAAGTTGTATTGGCGGGAATGATCAAAAATAACTACAATATGATTATACATGTTTGTTAGATGTATTTACTTTTATCCAATAAAAGTTTGAGGCTTAGAATGTGAATGAGTCTAATTTTAATGAATAATTTACATTAAAAGGTTGATTCAACACCTTTTAATGGTGAACCCTCTTTAAACTAGTTTTGGTCAATTTAATACATTCTATTTGACCAAATAAAATCTTTATTTAGAATGGGTACATTAAAATTTACATTGTGTAAATTGTTTAGAATTTTTCCGATAAAGTTCATTTTTTTAACGAATAGTAAAAAATATTGTATTTTATTTCAAAACTACGTTTTAAAATAATTTATTTATATTGTTATATTATGTTTTTAATTGGTTTAAAAGTGTAATTAAAATATATTTTTATAATTTTATCCAATTTTTGTGAATGGAATTATTTTCACTTTGAAATTGGTCATAAACAAGTGTCAATCTTTTGATAGTTATTGTTTCTTAAAAACATGATATTGGTTTTAACAAGGGAAGTTAATTTTACATTTTTAATGAAACTTATATGTTTAGAATATATTAAAATAGATAATATTTTTCAATTCAAATATCAAATATCGCTTAGGCTGATTTTTTTTTGTATTTTTCAGAAAAACTTCAATTTGTGATGAATAGTGGAACCAGATAGTAATAGTTTAAAAACTACCCTATTCATTTAAATGAAATTTTACCACTTCTGTGAATTTAATTTCGAAAATCTGACATACATGGTTTTTATTAGTAATTATAATGTGGTTCAATAAAATGCAAATAAATTTTTGTGAATAGTAACTTTTGACTTTTATTTACTGCGATTAATGGTAAATATGGTAATTAAAGGTAAAAATAATATTATATTAATTCAAAATAATCTTAAAACATGTCCTATCCTTATTTGAGGAGTAATGGCTGACCATTGGCATGCTTGGACAAATTTTGGTACCCCTTGGAGCCACTTGTGAATGATAATGATACTTTAGATTAATTAACATATAGTAAAGACAAAAATAATATAAACAAAAATATTATAGTAAATTAGTTTTTATATGGTGTTATATAAGTAATATTTTTCAATATAAAAATTAATTCGAAATCTATAAATATTTCCAATATCATGGTATTTTTTTTATAATTTTTAGACATCGAATAAATTAAATTATTTATAACACAATAATTATACACTGTTTACCTCATCAATAAATCATTTAAATAAATAAGATTATAAATATTAAAATATCATCTGAAACATAACCAATTCTTATTGTATAATTTTATTTAGACCACAATTCATCTTATCTTTGACTCTATTGATATTTGGACCTTTAAAATTCGAATATCATTATATACTAAAATAATATTTTTACCCTTTCCTTAAGAGCCACTCCTCCCCCTTATAAAACGATACCATTTATATGAAATTACTCACACCTCTCAAGCCTTTTTACTCTTCCATCCTCTTCCCAATTAAGCTCATACATCTCTATCCTCCCCCTTGAAGACATAACTTAGGCAGAAGGCACTTCAAGAATTCATTCTGGTTCAAACCAAAGGAAGCTACCCAAATTAAAGGTAACAATTTCTCTTAACATCTTTTATTTTATTTTACATCTCCAATGCCTAAATTTTTTCATTCATTTAATTTATAACAACCCCAGTATCCTAAATATACTAGGATGTTTTTATGATGCGTATTTTAACTACACTTATACACACCTCCATCTAATGTGTGAAGAACATAATGTTTCTGTGGATGGAAAACTAACGCCTCACGAAATTATGATTGTTCAATTATCTCTTATCACCTCTCACAGTGGCCATAATGATTGAAGTGTATTTATTTATGATCTAATTTATTTTTATGGTTTCTCTATGCTTCTTTATTTTACTGTTATAGCATATCTATATGGTTTCCACTATGGGTAAACGTGATAATTTCACATGAGGAAGTGCGGACTACATCCCCTCAAAGTGACATGACTCGTCAATTCCATATGTGGGATGTATAGAATATAGAGTTAATGATATTATGTATGATATTTTACTAGAATTATAATATACCTATGTATAATTGTGTTCTAATTCCATTAAAGTAACAAATATAAATGAAAGTTGCGTTCATGCGTACGTACGACTTACCGTCTCCATGAACGGTGCATTTCATTTCTTATCTCCAAAATGTTATGAACTATTCTAAATAGATATATATACTGAATATATATTATTTATATAGTATCTAAATAGTGAATATCATTCTGGAGATAATAGACTATTGACCACATGGACAACATGTAAATATAAGGTGTTCATTTTTACTCAAGTATCAAATACCAAAAAAACAAACATTATTAACATAAATGATTACATAATGTTTATAACATGGTAATAAGTGATATAAAAGTAATAATAAACTTCAAAATGGGTTTTCAACAATTAGAAATTTAATTTAGTTTAATATCCAAGAGATTAAAGAATGAACATGTCATGTCGGACATCAGGTAAGGGAATTTGTTTCAATCTCCTTTCATTGATGCATATTTTGTTTTAATACACGATTTTTCTTTTATACACTATATAAACACCCTTGACATTTCAAAGAAAATATTTTTCTACAAAGAATTTTACTAAACAAAAAAACAGAATGTTTCTTTTAATGTAAGAGGGCATAATGACCTTTCCGTCGCGGCGAGTATGATTTGTTCTTTGGCTTCCTTAACAAGCCATAATGTTTTTTTTCATGAAAAATAATTTCTATATACTATTTTATGTATTTTGGTATCGAAAATGTTTATGATAATGAATTTTTATGTCAATATATTTAAGTGTTATATTATGATTGAAATGTTGAAATGTTTTCTTTCCTTTATATTTGTTTTATATTTTATGATTTTATAATGGTACATGGAGAGTTGATGGGTGGTTACATGATAAACCAACTGACGGGTGGTGCCTTGATAAACCAGGATAGGTGGGTACGTTATAACCTCCAATTCATTGGGTATGGAATTCATCCATATGGCTATTCCATTTACTGATATGTGTGGAAGTCAACTATAAGGTTATTCTATTTATGTATGTTTATGTCCCAAGTTACCTTTATATGTTATTTTTTATTTATATGGGTTTTATGGTAATATTTTGGTTACTAATGTGTATGTAATTATCTTTTATTCAGCGAAGTGTATTAACTACTTCACAAATATGAAAAGTTTTACTTATGATAATGTATTCATGGATAGTTTTTGTTTTGAAAAAATAACAGTTTTCCTTCATTGAGTATCCCTTAATGAGCTTTTAATGATCATCCCAAGTATTTGAAATGTTTTTCATAGGACTTAATGTGAAATAGGGTCAAGGATGGGATCACGGAAAAGTCATGTTTTTTTAAACATGGAACTAGACATGACTCTTTTTTAAAGATTTCTTGTTTTGTGAAAATATGGAATCTTAGTAGAAGTGCCTACTTTGTAATTTTCATTGAATTGAAATGTAATAGTTATAGCCTAATTATCTAAAACTCTATACATGAAAAGATGCTTAATGTGAATTATTCATTTAATTCAAGATTATGTAATGTATTAAGGTTAGTTCCTTATAGTACGCTTACCCTTACTAATAATTTGAGCTCACCCCATTCATATGATTCATTTTTATAAGATTCTATGAATTATATAATTAATTATATAGTGGTTTACACAAATGAGGAAGAATGGAATACTCAAAGAAAATCTTTTTGTATTTTACATTTCAAAATCTAATCTTGTTTTCATGTATGTATTTAGTTTACCAAAACTACTAAAATTTTTTGGCCATTTTGATTTGACCCCTTATAATCATTATAATGAGATGAATTAATGTACTGGCTCTTGGCATCTCGGGATGGGGAGTTACATGAATGATATGTATTTCAAGGTGAATACATTGAGTTGAGATGTGGATGCGTATTCACTACAAAAATGTTTTCCATGGAAATTCATAGGATAATTTTAGCAGAATAATGGGGGTATATAAATATTACAATGATGGAATAATGAGAGTTAAACGGTTCTTTCACAGCTTTTAAATCATATAGTATGTATGAGGTATCTTAAAGAAAATATCACTAGAATATTAATTTGAACTAAAAACAAATAACATAAATAATTTTCATAAAAACATGGATAATGAGAAGATCCCTTACATTGAGATGATGTTTCCATCATCTTGATATAAGTTTCATAATATCTTTTGGGAACATTGGGAGGTATATAGCTAGTCAACGGAAGAGTAAATTCAATTTTAAAGGATTTTGACTGAATATGAATGGTAGTTTGGATGAGTTTATAAGTATAAAGGGAGGGAGAATATTTTTTAAATTACAAAAGATATTATACTATATAAAATTAATTAATAAAAATACAAATCCTTTGTATTTTCCCATAGATTCCCACAAATGTAGTGGATTTAATTGTTTTTTAAAAAATTTAACTGAACAAATTAATATAATACCATTGGGTGATGTGTAAGAGAGCCATGCTTACAAATAATTTATTTTCAAACATAAAGGTATAATATATGTATTGGATGATTCATAATGGATTTATAATAATATTTTATTTTTAAAAAAATTACTTTAGAGGTAAAAATATTATTGTTCTGGATACTATTTATTTTACTTAGTAAATAATTTTTTTCCTTTTAAGATTTCATAACCCATAGCATATATTTATATTATATTTAATTTTACCCAAAAATTCATAGATCATATAGAGTTATACAAAAGTAACCATTTAATAAATTTTCCATAGTAATATAAAAAATAATATTAATTTTACCCAAATAATTCTATGGATATCATATTTTCAACTTTTAATTGAAAATTCCACATTTATTGAGAAATGTTAATTTTTTATAAAAACTATGTTTGGACCATTATAAAGATAGAGATTCAATTAATAAAGTTATATTACAATATTTAATTAATAAATATTATTTAATAATATTATTTTATTCAAACATAATTTATTTCAAAAATTGTATAATTAATCAAAAAGAGATTCTTGATTGAAACTATGTATTTACAAAAAATAAAATTTATTTTCCATCAAATAAAAATATAATTCTAAAAATATATTAATAATTTAATTCTAATGAAATAACAAAAAGAATTATAAATATTCATTATTTTATTTACAATAAAAATAATAAAATTCAAATAGTTATAATCTATATAAATAACACTTTATTAGACCAAAATATTCCCTAACGGTGTGTTATATGATTGTGAGATTTATTTGGGGTTTTTTAGAAAACATAGATTGGGTCATGATGAAAATATACTTAAACATGTCCCGCAAATAGTTTCACACATGCTATAGTTGTTTAATATTTTCTTCATCTTTGTCAAAGGAAATTTCAAGTGAAGTTACATAGCTAAAAATATTAGATAAATTTTCCCTATAGATTATGTCCATATAGATTTAGCTCATCAATAACTTTTTCTATGAAAATTGGATTTATGAAATCTCAATATTTTAATTAATCATACAGTCACCGTATAAGAAAAATGATGCTTATTGGTTATTTAAATGTTAAATGATATAATTTATAATGGTCATAAATATCCAATATATTTCAATTATTTTCTATAACATAATTTCATAGTATGAATTTTATTCATTCAAAAATATATATTTAATCATAAATGTTTATATTTTCACATTATTCCCCCATTAAAAATTTCACCATCAATGTTTCCATTATATAAAGACAAATAAATTATTGTACATTTGTTACATAACCTCCTTTGATTCTCATGTCTCTATTAAATATTTTTCTAAAGGGTTTAGGGTCAAGCCCCATTTATTGAGAAAAAATGAAAAGAACACTCTCAATAAGGAATGGGAAAGAGGAACCCATTATATTAAGTACATGTGATTGGTTTGGTATGTAATTAGATGATAGATATATGTAGAAAAAAATGTAGTTGAAATATGTTTAGTTGGAACTTATTGGATATGACATCACTCTGATGCGATCAAGGATCTCAAAGGGGATGAAATATCTACGTCTATGTTTTCCCTTCTTCCTATACCTAATGAATTTCTTCAATGATGATATACAATGGAACACTTTATCTCCATAATCAATATCAGGGTCTCGTATTTGATTGTCTGTAAATATTTGCCAACAAATTTGTGTGGATTATAAATGAACCCAAATAGACTATAAAATATCATTTATTTCATGGAAAAGATTAGATTCCCTTAGCTTCCACTATCTAATTACCTCCCAAAATGTCGGTGTCTAACACATCTTCCCATACAGAGCCTTGTAATGAATCATTTGAAAGATTCAATTAGATCACTACCGATATAATATCTCCACTTTGGGAATGTGTGGATCCAAACATTCTTGTAAATCCATTGAACATTATCTCATGATTTTATATATATTATGAATAGTCCTTTTGGATTTAACATCCATCTATGGGTGAAAAATAATGATCATGATTTATTCTATATACAGTGCTCACTGAAGGATTTTCCAAAACCTATAGGTACTCCTTATATATCGGTTTGATATAATAAAGATTTGAAATCCATGCAGTTTTACTGCTTGACATTTGTATATCATAGAATGTTGGTCAAAAGATAAATCATCCTTAATAGAAATTGAAAACACTTTCCTGTAAAGGGGATCAACTGCCACCAAATAGTGTTATTGCCTTTAATTTACCTAGGAAGACCTATTAAAAAATTTATTGTTATGGTTTCCCGTTTTCATACTTGTATGGGTAATGTATCCACCATACCCATATTCATATTCCATTCATCCAATACATATTTTAATTCCATGCATCGAGATATAAATTTTGAACCACCCTCTTTAGGTTACCCAACAAAAATTTCAACATCAAATCTCACTATATAATTGGGCTTCATTGGTGAATAGAGAATATAGAACCATGTTTATAATCATTATGTTCCCTATTTAGTTCTATTTTTTTGGGGACACACATGTGGGTTCCAAAACCTATAATGCTATTTTTATCAATGTTGTACTCCATAATTTTTTTTGTATTTTTATGTATCACTTTATCTTTTTTCTAGGATTCCATTAATAAATCATGAATGAATGGTTGATCTGTTATTTGAAAAAAGTTGTACTATGCGCTTTTCATTATTCACATATATGTCTTGTTAATTTTCCATGAAGGGGTGATCACTTTTAATCCTCATCATAGATAGAGTTATATGATCCATTTTACTCAAATAATATACCAATTTATCACTATACGAGGATATAAATTAATTGATTAATTTGAATATTTTATCATCTTTAAATTACTTCACTAAATAATATTATGATACTTTTGTGTGAAAATAATCATTAGAAATTTATTATCCAGATATATGTAACATCCATCCATACATAAATAATTCTAAAATATTCAATTCAAATATTACTGATGTCAATTCTAGATCATTAGTTGGTTAGTTATACTAAAATATGATTAATTAGTAAGAGTAATAGGATATAACTTTGATATCTTTCATGATTACATAACCTAGGTCCTTTTTAGATACATCTCTAAAGATCAAAAATCATTCCCAACAGGTTGGTAATATGAGCAATTGTTTAGTGTTTTTCATCTACATCAAAAATATAAATCTCTCATCACATTAATAATTCAACAGAAAAATTAACTTATTATAAAATAACATGGTTATTGGGATTGATAATCCGGAGAAGTTTCCCAAAAAATGATGATTGTACCTAGCTAATACAGGTAAATTATAGATCATTTTAATTTTTTTTGTTATGGTCCATCCTTAAATTATCAATGATTATTGAAGGATCTATGGTTATCCATTTACTGGTGATAATGTGTTCTATGAATGTTATTTCTATTTCTAGAACACTTAATTGTGGTAATTCATAAAAAACTATTTCCTTTCATAATGTATTTTTATTTAAAATTAAAAGGAATCTCTTGTTCCTCAATTCTTTTGGAGTAGATAATAACAAAATCAATACAAATTACCAAAACATTGTTGAGGAAATCCCTAAAGAGTATATTCATTAAATCTATAATGATTTCTAGAGAATTATATTTTTAAAAAATCATCACTATAAACTCATAGTGTTTGTACATTGAATGAAATATAGTGTTGGGGATATCCTATTTCTTCATCTTTACTTGATTATAATTCATATTAATATCCACATTGAAAATGTATTTGGATCAGTGTAGATGATAGAAGAAGTCATCAATATATAAAGAGGATAATTGTTCAATATTGTTATTTTTTGAGCTCGTGATAATCAGTGATGAGGTGCATTGACCCATCCTTATTCTTGAAAAAGAGGACCAATGAACTCCATGGTGAATTAAATGGAATTATAAACCCATTATCTAGATTTTCCAATAGATTCTTCTTAATCTCATCATATATAACCAATACGCCTCTCTATGGATAATTATATACTGGTAAATCTCATTGTTTAATCTCAATTGAAAACTCAAAAAAATACCTTTCGAAGACCAAAAAATCATCAAGAAACCCATAAAAATTTTTCAATAAAAAGAAAATATCATCAAAGATGATACTTCCTATAGTTGAAATCATTTATGATGGATGAAATAACTCATAGGGAAATAATATCAATTTTTTTATTATACCATAGAAGATTCATCCCATTCCTAGAAGATGAATAGAATATGAGGGTGATTCATGATACAAAGGGTTATTTCTATTTCTCTGAACATTATGTTGTCCTATTATAGTGTAGTCCAATCAATTCATATAATAACACTGAATTACACTAAAGAATGTATCAGAATGATTCTGGGGAAGATAATCACAAATATTTATATATGGGAGGAGGTATATACATGGGATCCCATAATTTCGACATTTTGAATCATACAAAAATAAACCTCCATGTCATGTGATGTTATATGAATAGTATTACAAATCATGGTTAAAATGATATAATTTGTAGATCTATAGCTCATAATACTGTCAAAAACTATTTTATTCTTATTATAATAAAACAATTAACCAATATAGACTAAGGGAAGATATTTTTTATCAATAAAATATAATCATGGGAAACTAGGAACATTAATTGGATTGATAATAAATAACATATTTTCAGTAAACATTTCATTCCATATCTTCAATTTAAGTTAATTTGAATTTATTTCATATTGTAAAAGAATATTTTGTTCCCTAATTAATGGATTGTATGAAGCATGTGAATTTCCACAATCATAACCCATAGGAGTGTAGATCCATGCATTTAGGAAGTCCCATTTTCATAGAGTAGGTGATTGTTTTATCCCACTAAATGATCCTCGTTTGAGGTTGTTACCCCTATGTACCATTTTCCTACAGCCACATTCACTTGTAGTATACAGATAGGGTTGTTTTTCTTGGAAACTGTTTACTATATACATTATAAAATATTATGTACAGTTTTTCAAGTTTAACATATCCACAATACCTCAACTAGTGTTTTATAATCTTAGTGACAATAAAATAACTATAAATTTCCCTATCACCATCTTTGACCACCCATTACATAAATAAAATTATTTCAATGATTTTTTACATATATATACACGAAATAAAACCATATAACTTAATCAGTACTACCTTCATTGGGTAATTAGGGAAATAATATAACAACATTAAAAATATATACAATTATTTATCAAAAATCATCTATAACATCCCCCAAATTTCCATTACTTGATTAAAATAGCACAGGATATCCAAGGGACATACATAAGAAAGAAGTGAGTTAAAAATACTAATATGTGAATAATAAAATATTAACATGATGAATTTAATAAATGATAGTCAGTATTGATATCAAATATATTTGAGATGGGTGATAATAAAAAACATGAATAGTAAAAGATGGTATAAGTTGATATCATAAAGGAAACATAGGAATGTGGAAACAACATAAAACATGACATCATAACCATTTGTCGAGGCCCTAACAAGGATAAAAAAATGTAATTTTCCTTGGATTAGAACTCATGAATTATAAATATCATCTCATAAAATAAAAACACTAACCAATTAATTGGAGGAATATATATATTTGGGCGCACACATCACATTACCCCAAATGGTCCGAAGTCCTTCAATTTATATTAATGCATAACATGATGCTAAAGAATTAGAATAATTTACCGAGAATATAACTACTTGAAACTTCCCCTCCCCATATTCTACATCGTGATGACTGCTCTCCACCTTCACATGGATGTTGTAGTGGGATTCCCATGCATATATTGACTAGTCCTGATGGAAATCTCCAAAACATGTCTTTATTCCAAATATGTTAGCTTTTGCTCTGTTGAATGTTCCTTCTCTAATCCACATCTACGTTCTTCTCCTTATAGAGTGTTCCTGGTTCATTTTATGCAAAATTTCACGTGGCCCGAAAAGTAGCCTTAAGGAGGCCCAAATACCTTAAAGGGCCAGAGGACCAAAATGGTATCCTAAAATACCAAACGGATGAATAGTTCTGGGTTCTAAAGTATCGACCAGTACCTGCTATAGTTACTACTAAAGTGACTTTTAAAGTACTGCAATAGTATGAAAAATTTTGTCTCCACCCACCATTAAAATTCATATCATGTATATATATATGTTTTTCTCATATGTCATTTAATGTAAAGGTGTCTTATATCACTTTTATTCCCATGTTTATGAAGTGTGGGTTATAGAAAAGGATGCCAGATTTCAGTGAGTGATAATAAAATCTAGATGAATACAAATGTGTTGAGAGGGGGATGGGTATTCATTAAAAAACTTTTTGTCATTTAAATTGTCGTGATAATATCTATCTTATAATGGGGTTTCAAAATGATTCTTGTTGTGGGGGATTAATGAGAGTGAAGGGGGTATATCATCACTTGGACATCATAATGGATGTAATGGGGATGTAAAAACATATAAAAACATTATTAACTTGAAATAAAAAAGTAATAATATAACTAAGGTTTTAGAATAAATATATAAGTAGATGATCCCTTATCACCAAGTGTGTTTACCAAAATATTAAGTAGAGAATATTCTGATCATGGGGGAAACAAGTGGATTTTCATAGGGGAGGGAAGAGTAATATAGTTCTTGATGGGATTCAATTGATGAGGAATGGTAGTATTTGAAACATCACATATTTTTAGAAACATATGTATCTTTTAATTTTATGTATAATTATATTCTATTATCATTAAAAAAGTGATTAACGAGTTCTTGGTGGTTTCAATAGTGTGTAGTGATTTTTCGTAGCCTATATCCTTAAATTTTAGAACAAATATGCAAGGAACGTGGTTTTATTAAACCATGTACCTAATGTGACATTGTTTTTTCAAACTATGAGGGGTACTATAGGGATCCTTTTAGGGGTTTCACAAGATAGGAATGATTTTTCAAAACTATGTGTTTAGCTACATCGGTGGTTCCACACATTTAGTAATGGAACATGGTTGGTGCATAGTTTTACCAAACCATACGAACAAACTATTTTCCCCATTAAATAAGGGAAAAGTTTTCCTTTTCCATTTTTCATTATATTTTTAACACCTATATGTATTTAAAACCCATACAAGACCTCCTCCCTCATATTGAGAGATCCCATTTCTATAAAATGTAATATATAATCAATTGTCCCTAATTAGGCATAATTTTTTTCATTTTTTTTGAGTTTTATATCCAATGTTATTCTAAATAATCCACATTTTTACATTCTCAGTTTATCTCACAATTATTAGAATTATATCTATGTGATGAAATATTCCTTATTTTTCAGGTATTCATATATTTCTCAAATTTCTTAAATTTCAATAATTCATTCTCAATTCACAGAAATATAATAGATGAAGAGTTTCGTAACTTCACACGTTTTGTGATTCCATTCATTTACCATAATGATTTGATGTTTATTTCATGGGACTGGTTCCATGCATGCAAGACCCTACATGTGACACCTATAAAATGTGTTTTTGTTAATATATTTTTACCCTTTTAAGGAATACTCCCATAGACCCCCTCCCCACTATATAGATTTTTTTGGGGTTTTATGATCAAAACATGGCTACCCACTGGGTGAGATACATTTATTCATTTGACACCATTACATTTTAACATGAAGAATAATCCTTCTGAGGATTGTTCGAGTAGACTTAAATTGTCATTGATTAGTTTAAATAATTGGATTATTAATTGAAAAGGATGATTCATGAGTGGAAAGACCATATAACCTTTTCCCATTTCCATGAAATATTCTAATATCTAAATGTATTAATTAAAATTATAATGATATATTTGTATAGTAGGGTCCTTTCTTAATGGTAAATTACACTCTTAACTAAATGAGATTAAATTGTGGGAGAAATGGATATACTTTGATTGGATCTTATGATGACAATTATATATAGTTATTTATAGAGAACCCTTTTCCATGTCCTATTTTACCAAATTTGGTTTTCATTAGCAATGAAAATGTTGTCATCCCATTTTTTGATTCATTTTTATTGGGTTGAAATCCCCTTGGACACATTAATTGTTTTATATTGTGGAATGTTTGGTCAAAAAATTGTAAACCCATCCATTAATTTTTTTAGATATAATAATACCTTGGGTTATCTCATTGGATTCAAATTAATTTCTTATGATGTGAACCACATTAAATTATCTCCTCGGGATCCAATAATTACTAACCGGATTCTACTTATGATTTGTTCATAGGGTTGAGAACAATTATTAGTATAAGAGTTTGTTAATAAGGGTTCATCCCTAGATCACACTCAGACCCATTTATCCAAAATTCATTGGTTATTACTATGAGTTGGATCGACCATCTATGATCGTGATGCATTGGTTTGACCTAAGGTTCCATATTATTTTTATTGTCACATGGTTACTAATTCAAAGGTGTTAAGTATTTTTTTAATGTAATCGCAGTAAAACGAGAGTCTTCTTGGTACATGATCCAACTTGTTTTATTATTTTTTGTAATTAATTAATTAATATACCTTTCTATTGTACATTTAATATTAAATGGTCGAATTATATTATACACTCATGGTTGTGGTCAACTGGGTTTTTCTCACAATATTATTGGGAAACAGATTTGAACCCGAACAAATTTTATGGATACATGTAGGGTTAATGTAAATCCCCCTACAATGGATGCATCAAAACTATTCTAGGATGAATAATGGGAGTAGATGAAATATCTATTTCCCAAAATTCTGGTGAAGCCTTTTTGTATTTTCTATATATTTTGGTTCAGCGTTTTCTTATATTCTTCATCCAGTATTCCCATATTTCCCTTTTAAGTAGTATCATGAAATAATTATCATTTTTTAAATGATAGAAGCGAATTATTTTTTAGATTTTATTTATCTACATAATTTAACTATTCATCTGACTTATGTTTCATTCTTACCCTTCCAATGTGTTTTCTCTCATAAACCATTGTGTCCAAACTTATCATGAGGGTGTAGTATTTTTTTACAATCCTAGACCCTCACCACTAGTCAAAAACCTCTGGTGTATGGGGAGGTGAACATGAGGATATGTGGCTTACTAGCTTGGGGAATCAATATAGTGGCTCCAAATCTAGGGAATCACATGTTTTATGATAGCCTATTTTTCTTTTATCATACTATTTGGGGTTGATATAAATTATTCAAATATGTTTTCGAATTTTTAATGATCCTTATCCATATTGTAGCTAACCGACATGTAGGGAGATTCCAAATTACACAGGGAGGGACATTCTATTTTGGGTTTTTCCTATCATAATTGTAAAAAATCACCACTTGATGATGCACATATGACATTATTATTATAATTTTGGAATCAATATTTATCTTTGTCCTGGTAGAAGAAGGAATAATTGATCAATATATTTTGTAGACATCGTAGATATTTATACATCATTCCTATGGAATTCAATCAGTATTTGTTTCATGAATTGATTTATTCTTGTTTTTGTATATTTAGTGTTGTATTTATGATTCAAAATAAATTTTAACCAAGGATAAAATAATTAGTTGAAAATAAAGTATCCCAATCATCGTAAGAATTTTTCCCAAATAGATTGATTGAGGCACCATAAACTAGTTATTTTTTAATGTTTGAGCAGAGATCTTATGCATTACAAGAGATGAAATTTTAGTGGTTTTGATTTTATAAAATACAATTTCAATTTAATGAGTATATGTTCCACTTTAAATTATGAATGACGATTCATCTAATTGAGCATGGTAATGTTATATCTAGTTACAGTTCCTTGTTGTTCCAATTTTATCATTTAATGTTATGACTATATAACATGGTAATGGTAACCCATCCAATAAGACCATGACCAACAGACATATATATAAATATAAACAGTATGATTCATAAAAGGTTATTTAATTTTTATCATCAAATGGGGATTCCAATTTCACATAAATGGTGATATTTCCTGTTATATTCAATTGAAAATCTATATATTATAACCTTATTATGTAAATGATAACAATAACTTGAATTTTCCATAGTATTGAATTGTTTGGAGTATTTTTTGTGGATTTTATGATAACTTATTTCATCTATACCTCGATTTGGGAGCAGGTGGAGTGCTGTTGATTTTTTATAGGAATGCAATAAACTTTTATATTTCATCAATCTATTTTATATTTTCGCATTAATCCTATTTTGAGGTTTGTGTTTGTAATTTTAAAAATATGCATCCATGAGGAACTAAGGCCAATATTTTGGAGGGTGGAAGTGACTATATTCTGAAGATGGTAAGACCAAACATGCCACATGTTCCACCCCTGTCTCCTCTAGTTATTCTTGATTTGGGAATAAATTCTCTGTTTAGTGGGGGTTTCTATGTTTAATGAATAATGTGTAGTGAGATTCTTATATTAAAGTGTTTACCATGGTGTTCCAGTAGTAAAATTGTCCTATATTTTTTTTGGGAACGAGGTGCATAGACAGTTGAGTTGTTACCAGAGTCTATTCTAAATATCATAAATCATCATGATGATTCATAAAAGAGGATATTGAATACCAATTCATATATACTTATAGGGTCATCAAAGAAAATTTTTAATGTATTGACTATCTATGATCAGCATTGATTTATGGTTGGGAGTGACATATAGTATAGATTCTATTACATCATTCTTCCCCATACACAAAGTGTTTCTAGATCTTGAGATATTTTGTTACTTGATAATGGATATTTATCAGTTATGGAATAATCAATGCACTATATGGAGGTCTAGTATTCTATTCCAACTCTCATTGGTGATGAGGTATCCAGAGAAAGGGTGTATGAGGATGGAAATAGGTACTCTATCTGATCAAAAGTTATTTTTTTACATGAAACAAATATTTATATGATAGTCAACTAGTCAATGATCAATAAGAAAAATATTTTTTATGATGAGGGTGACCGATAGGGTAGTTAAGAATCTAGATAATGATACCATATCAAATATTAATTAATGGTACATGAAAGATTTAGTATCCCTAATTTTTTTCTCAATTATTGGGTATTCACTAGGTTGTGATGGACAGAACTCCAGTCCTATGCCCATTAGTGAGGGGAACCCTTTTTTCCATAGTAGACCAGCTATCCTTTTACTCACTATCCATCCTATATTTTATTCTTCTATTACATAAAATTTCACTTATATAAAATGTTTCCGGTCTTCATGAAGGTTTTACCCATCACTCTCTTTCTTCCTTAGAGTTATTTGAAGATTCATCTCTATAGAACCTTACCATAGTGGATCACTTCAAAAAATATAATCCATCAGTTGAATCTAATGATGGGTTCATGTTTGGATGATATGAATTACAATATTTATCAATAATGGGGATTCTTAATCATTGGAAAATTATGGTTCTCTTTTCTTTAGTGGATAACATGGTTGTCATTTTGTCAAGGTCTCCTCACACAGACAATAGATATTGATTCAACTAATTTTGATGGTCTTATGATTTCTACATGAAACACGATGCACCGACAAATTTTATATGGTAATGTTTCTCTGAAGTCCATATTCACTTCCAAAATACCTCTATTATCCATATGATATGAAATTTTGTCTGCATTTTGGTGATAAAATAGTAAAACAGATTCAATTTTTCATAACATCAATAAATATTTCTACATTGAAGTTAAAATTTATAAAATTCAATATTAATAGATATTGGATCATTCTTTGGGTCGAGTTTTGGTGTAAAATTTTAGTCACCATTGAGAAATTGATAGATTAATTCTCTTCATGAAGTTTCTAAGACATTTTCCTCTATTTTCATATGTGGCTTCATGAATTATCACGGGGAGGGTGATTCTATCACTCATAGAATGTATATATATCATGCATCTCTCTTAGATAGAAATTTTGATGTTGTTGAAACATCAACTGATCATCCTCCTAAAAAATATTAGGACATTGGAATAATGAAATGAAGTCAGTTGATATAAATTATATATAAAATGTAAATTTGGTTGCTAACAAGACGGAAGTGAAGAAAATTAGAGGGGTTGAATTGATCCATGTAATGATTTCCTTCTCTTGTTTTTAGATACTTTGAAGGCTGGAGGAATTTATAATAGATATTAACCTGACCCTAATGTTGGTTCAATGGTTGATAATTATAGGACTTCTCTTCCAAGTCCATACTCTTAATTACAGTTATCTCTTGGATATAATGAAACTGATTTCTAAGAAGAGGGTACTATGGCCAGCATAATGCACCATTATCAAACCATTTCCCAAACCAATTTATATAATTGAATATAATGAAGAAAGAATCTTGTGAATTTGAAGGGTGGTATATTATTAAACCCATATAGAAAAGGAAACATTTTGGGTCATGGTCCAATCAAGTCATTGAGTCAAGTGATAAAGACATTGACTATAAACCAGTTATATATTAGGAATATGATCCCCATGAGAACATGAATGTAGGATCTGTCTCAAGGATTGGAAAATAGGGAAATGTTTTATCAAGAAATGATCTAGTTCATAAGGGGGTGGGGGAGCCTCAAAATGATTACCATAATTGACAAAAAATATTAATAAAAGATCATTAAGAAAAAAAAATAATTGTGGTACATGAATAAAAATAGAAAATAAAAAATTGTTGACATGATTAATCAGGATCCTGGTGAGCTAGGTGAAAATGGTATAGTTGGGGTCAATAGGGCACATGAATTAAAAGCCATTGGAATGTACCGGAAATAAGTGCTAATAGAATATTTGAATGGAACATAATAAACAATGTATTTGGTAAAGAAAAATGTATGGATCATATTCTTCTCCATATGAATTAAATGCTCAAAAAAGTATACTAGGTCAATTCAATGAAGGAAGAGGTCAATTGAATATATGAATAAATTATTGAAGTTGATACCATTGAGAAAAAAAGTGTGTCGATCAATAATCATTAAAACATTTTGGCTCAAGGATTTAATTACTGGGATAAAAAATCAATGGAATATATCTAGTCATTTGGAAACTTGGAAATCATTCTGAAGATCTTATTCCTGATGATACTAAAAAGAAGATAACTACACTTCACTGGGAGTTATATGGGAGGTGTAATTCCAATAATATTGATCTTATATTTAATATTTTTTTTGAATTTTTCCAATCATTAATTCATCTTTTTTTTTGAATTGTGTAGTTTTACACTATTTTGAGAAAAGATCTTCTAATATAAAATTTATTTGAAACACCTAGACATGGTATTTACTTATCCATTGGAAATAACATTCACCAAGACAAGTATTTTCTATATAGATCCATCCATTGTATCCACACTATTAGTGTTTTTTTGTACCTAGTATTGGAGGCTAGAGAAATCGATTCCCCAGTTATCTAGATTCATAGTTGAGTGCTAACCATAGAGATTAATGGGTCATCATTAGTGGTGTTTTAGAAAAATACTTCCTATTTCTAGTGAGAGATAATTTTCACTCACTCAAGGTTTTGGCGTTGAATAATTTTCTGTATGTCCTGAATGGTTTAGGAGTACCACCACCCATTATTTATGATGAGGTGTTTGAGGATTAGGATGTTTGGATTCAGAAACATAGTTCCATATGAGATAACATAATAATGGAATTGAGGTTGTGGATCAGGGAAATGAATCAATTAGAATTATGTATTGCAGTCTACTGATGTGTATTAGAGTTACTGGCCTTATATTGTTAGAGGTATGATTACAGTAGCCTCTACATTAGTTTTTCTCTTGTTTTACAGTGTTTCATCATACATTTTTAAATGTGTGACTATTTGGGAAGGTATGGGGCCAGGAATATAGGTCATTTTTAGAGCGATGAACCTTGACACACAAGTGGAAATAGAAATATAATAATTACACAAGTGCACGGACTTCCACTTGAAGTAGGAAAATCTCATTTCGTATGGATTCTATTCATCATCTACATGAAAGGTCTGGAAAGAAAAATTAGGATAAACTTGTAGATTCCTTGACACTGTCATGTGGATTACTATTGTTATAGTTTTTCTGTCACAACACTTGATGGTGGAATCCATATTCAAAAGGGTGATTGAGACATCGTGGTGAGTCAATTTAAACCATGGTAGTGAGGGATATGTTAGGTGACGACCAAATTTAAAAGCATTTATTTGGATGATAAGGGTATGTAAGGTATATATTTTACTTTTATAATGGCATGTTTCTGGGATGTCTTCCCTAATGATTTTCACATGCTACCCACTAAGAAATAGTTGGATTTTACTATTGTGGTAGTTCCCTGAGCAGCAGGGGTGTACATTTTTCCTTACATGGTGTCTACAATAGAGTTGTGGGATATCAAGTGAGAGCTAGAGTTCAGGGATTACAATGGATTTATATGAATGAGTACCTCTGAATGATGCTCACCTATCCTTTTTCACTATGAAGGCTGAGGAAACTACAATGATTTTCATGGATTATCTGAAATAAAATCATCTTATAGAAAACAATTGATATCCTTTACCTTATATTAGATGACCTTTTTGATTAACTTAGAAGAGTTCATACTATTTCAAATATTCATTTGGTACCAAGATTCTATTAGGTGCATTTTAAACCATCAAATATACAATATATATCATTTCATAGTAGATATTTGTTTTATAATTTTATGGTAATTTTGTTCAGTCTCATTAATGCACCAACTATTTTCAGGGATATGATGAATCTTGTTTTCAAACCATATCGAGATTGATTTTGTTTAGTCATAATGGATGACATATTATGTTAATTAAAAACTCAATAAAAACATTCCAAACAAATTTATTTAGTTTGGATTACACAATAGGATATCCTTTTGTATGATAATATCACCAACGACCACTTTTTGATCGATGAATTTCACTTCTTAGATCACATCATATCAAGAACATGGGTTTCCATATACCAAAAGAAGGTAAGGCTCCGGTTTTTATAAGATAATCCCATGAATTTATTTTAATATATAGTTTCCTAGTAAATGATAGATATTAATGTATCATAATGTGAGAATTTTAACTCATAGAGTAACCTCGTTTATGCTTAACAAAAAATGGTGTTATATTTAGATGGGAATAACATAATAAGGAATATTTTTGGAAGATAAAAGGAAGATTAACATATGTTCCCATCTAGATTCTTCCAAAGCGAGGAAGTGAAAAACAATATCGGTATAATGCATCATGAATCAAATTGGGATTCATTATGATGTTGGGTGAATGATATATTGACTAGATTCCATTAATGTTGAGATGTTTGGTGAGAATATTTCTTAGAACACAATCTTTTGTTTGTAGTTTTTCTTCATTCATTGTTTGGGAAGTAAATTTTAGTGGTTATAGACTGTAGAATCCATAAATTGATATTCACGTAACATGACATACACCAATAGTAGAAAAGGCATATAGAATAACTATATTTTTTTGATCCTATAATTGATTATAGACCTATTAATGTCAACAAAGTATCAAATTCTCTGAAAAGAAAGACATAGAGACATGCCATTTAGGAAGCCACTATTGATTGGATATTAATGGGTTCATATTATTCAATGAGTTTATTAGTACAAGATCATCAGGGTCATTCAACATCACTATTAATTACCACCTCAATTATGGATACAATGAAGATGATTAAGGTTTCTGTTTATGAGGAATTCGTTCTATTTGGGATAATTTCAGGAGAAGACTTGTCTCCTAGTTGGTCCATTGCTGGGGGTGAGGCCTTTCACGTTCATTTAAATTTCCAGGTTCATATATATATCTGCGAGTAATTTATGTTAGAAAATCATGACTCTTATTTGTTATTAAAAACTAGTAAGACCACGTTGTACTATTAAATTCACCTCTAGTATTGGTTGTTGGGGATGAAACGGGATATCACAGATTCAATTACATGTGTTCCTCCTTTCATTAGGCGAAGGCATAACAATAATGTCCATTGGGGAATTTATAGCCATATCCCATTCTATAATGGAAATGGAATGACATCACTATGTATTTTTTAGTGTCATTTCCATTATCTCCCTGGTGATGCCACATTGTATGGGTTATTTTTGACATACTAAAAAATTCACCTACATCAAGAATATATGGGATACAATCATAGTGGATTTGATTTGGAACATTTATTACAAATAGATTATACATATTAATGATACTCTACACAACATCATTTGAGATAGGGAGTCCTTGTTTACATCATGGTTCTGGTAGTGGTTGTAGAAAGAACTTGGTACACTTGTAATTCTATGTACAACCTACCACACTCAGACCAATGGGAAGTGTGATAATATGATATAGATGTTAGAGGACATGATTTGTGTATATATCATTTATTTGGGAGTTCTTGGGACAAATATCATACTCTTATAGAGTTTTCTTACAATGGTTATTTCAATTATAAGATTCAGATGGATCCTTAAGAGTAAAATGATGGTAGCCTATATCATTCACCCATATTATTTTTTAGTAGGTGAGGAATCAGTACTAGGACCTCATCTTTTCCAAGAGACACAATATAAATTATAAAATAACATAAACCAAAAGGATACTAGTTAGTCTCGGAAGAATTCATTTTGCTGATCTCCATCGATAACCTCTAGAGTTAATGGTTGGCTAACATGAGTTTTTTCATGTATTGAATAGATTACTGCATTAGTGATTTACATAGAAATGTATGTTATCACCTTGGTAAGGAGAACCTTATGAGGTCAACTCATTGTATTATCAGATAACACAACCTTTGATATAAAGGTATATGAACTAATTATTCAACATTTCATCATTATGTAATTATTAATTAGATATATCTCATGTTTTCCATAATAATCAAGTGGAGTTAGATTTTTACTCTTATTTTGAGGGGAACATAATACATATTTTTGATCAAGGAATAATGGATCTCTAAAATTGGTTAGTTCCTTAGGTATGGGAACCATTGAATCACAAATCTACGTTGGATGATACATGTCAATAAGAGGATGAAATAAGTTCCAAGTGGATAGATCATTTCATTGATGATGTTATACCACCCATAGAAGGGAAACTCATAATTGAGTCATTTTATGGAGTCAATATTGAAATGTACCTACATGTTAGATAGGTAATTATCTTTTAATTATTAGTATTATTATTTTATTTTATCTTTACAAATATAATTGACATGATCATGGATGATTTTAGAGTGTATAAGGTTGTTTTGAAATCAAGAGCCCTTAATTTTGGGGGAATCATGTGAGGCCTAATTTTTTTTTAATTGATGCCACATGGTTTTGATAAATCATGTAGGATGTTCTAGGGAGATACAGTAGTGTCACATATACTATTCAACATTTTTTAAAACCATTTTCCCATCCTAAATATTTTTGAAAACAATATTTCCATCTACATGAGTAGTGTGACATATGTAGTATTATACAATGGTCAACACATGGAATGTCAAAACCCTTGTGTATAAACCATGTAACCCTATAAAGAAGGGTTAAATTACTGATGTAATTAATATTTTCATGACTTATTATATTCCCCCTTTACTTATTTTATATGAAATTTTCATAATTTGTGTGAAATATTAATGTTTTAATATTAAGTATAATATTTGAGCATTTTTAGAAGTAGTCAAATTGAGTCAGTTTAATGTTTTAATTATATCTATCACTATACTGATCCAAATTGTGTGGTTCTTGTTTTTTAGGATTCTTCTTTCAATATACAACATTTCATTAGAAGGAACCATGAGCCAATTCTGCCATTTGAAGGGTCATATGGTCCTCACAAACAAGACCAATGAATCTGTGAACAAACTGGACCATCCTTGAAGATTGATTTACTGGGCTCAATCCAGAAGTTCAAAAACTTTAACACTCCACCATAATTCGGGGGACACTACATTTCATCTTGGATAAAAATTTCATGGCCCAAATCCAAGTACAAGGGTCCCAAATAAATCTTTGAAGTCCAGCCCACCATTCAGGCCGAGAATAAAAATCAGTATAGTATGCATGACATATCTCCTGATGTAATCATCCAAGAGAGCTGAGATTTTTCAGTGTGAAAGAGGAGCTATAGGTTGCCGACTTTATTGAAGAAACAATTCGGATTTGAAGGCATATTCATATTCAAAAACCCTTTCACATTATGGACTTCAAAAAGACTGGATTGAAATGGAAAGTTTAAGTTTGTTTAATAAACCGGCCATAACTTTTTATCATTAAGTCCAAATGACTCCAAATTTTGAGAGTAGTCGGCCAACATTATTTTCTACAACTTTGAAGAAGGAGATATTTAATGATTCGGCTGTCTGAATAGCTCAATTGGCGATGCAAGTGGAGGTACAGATTGGGAAAGCAAACAGTCCACTCCTTGGGCTATAAATACTCTCTCCTTCTCTCCTTGAGAGGGGTTGGCATTTCAGAAGAGAGGAGATCATATTGGCACGACCAAAGCTTTTCCAAAGGCTTTGGAAGACCTGTCATACTCATGTTTACACTTGAGAGACCTTTCCTCCTCTCTTTGTTTTCACTTACTTTTGTGTTCTTCATTTTTGTAATCTTGTAATTCTCTTTCTTTGTAATTCTGTTTTAATGCAAGTTATTTCTTCAATATCACTTATTCTCTTCCAACTTCTGTATTTTAATATTAATGTTCTTAAAATAGTTTAAATTCAGTTCAATCCCCTTCCCTTATTTAGCTTCCTCATTCAATCGAAAGCTCGTTTTTAATTATCATCATTGTTCGTGTGTGTGTGTCGACGTACCACTCTTTTCTTATCCCTTTCTTTTTCTTCTCTTATTAATTTATAATCATAATCATTATAACCAGATTATTAATCACCCAAATGGCTGAGTAAATCTCTCATTGGGGTGAGTTATAATTTAGGTATGCTAATTGATTGAGAGCTTCTGCTCGATGAATATTCATTGAATTAACATTGTGTATGTTGGACTTAACATGTCATGGATTAATGACTTGTTTTGTTTAACATGTGGTTTCCATGGATTATTGGAAAACCCTGTGGCTGACCACCTTAGTAGAATTTCTAATTCTTCTCATTCTGAAATAATTGATCCTGAATTTCCAACCGAACACCTCTCCTCTCTCACTCCAAAGTTACCATTGTATGCCCCAATTGTCAATTACTTGGTTTCCGGTGTTTTCCCTGAATATTTTTCAAAAGAAAAAAAAGAAAAGATGAAAAGTGATTCAAATCATTATTTTTGGGAAGATAATAAACTTTGGAAAACTGGGACTGACATGGTAATTAGGAGATGTGTTGATGAAACTGAACAATCCTCCATCTTGGAATTCTGCCACTCAATGCCTGGAGGTGGCCACTTTGGACCACAAAGGACTTCTCGAAAGGTCCTAGATTCTGGATTCTTTTGGCCTTCACTCTTCAAGGACTCACACGAGTTCTTTCAATCATGTCCCACTTGCCAAAAGTTTGGCACAATTTCCAAAAGAAACGAAATGCCTCAAAAGCCATTAATCTTCTGTGAGCTTTTCGATGTTTGGGGCATCGATTTCATGGGACCATTTCCCCCTTCCAATGGATTCTCATACATTCTTCTTGCGGTCGATTATGTTTCTAGGTGGGTCGAGGCCAAACCCACTAGGAAAGATGATGTTCAAACTGTGAGTGAGTTCCTCAAAACCCATATCTTCCATCGATTCGGAACACCACGTGCTTTGATAAGTGACTTAGGAACTCATTTCTGTAATAGAACCATGGAGTCACATTTGAAAAAGAATGGGGTTGTACATTAAACATCCACTGCATATCACCCTCAAACAAATGGAATGACTGAACTTTCTAACAGAGAAGTGAAAAGAGTGCTTGAAAGAATTGTTAAGCCAACAAGAAAAGACTGGCCCGATAGACTTGGTGAAGCACTTTGGGCCTATCGAACAGCCTATAAGACACCCATTGGGATGTCTCCATTTAGGCTAGTTTTTGGTAAAGGCTGTCATTTACCAGTTGAAATCCAACATAATTTATTTTGGGCTGTCAAAACTTGTAATTTTGATTGTGAAAAATCTGGTGAAGAAAGATTGTTGCAGTTGACTGAATTGGAGGATCTTCGACTCGATTCGTATGAGAACTCCATTCTCTACAAAGAAAAGGCAAAGTCACTCCATGACAAGAACATTCTTCGAAAGGTATTTCATGAAGGTGAAAATGTAATGCTCTTCAATTCTCGATTTCGACTTCACCCAGGTAAGCTTAATTCTCGTTGAGAAGGTCCTTTTGTTATTACTAACGTTTACCCATTTGGTGCAGTGCAAGTCCAAGACCCTTCTTCAAAAAGAACATTCACGGTAAATGGACACCAGTTAAAGCATCACCATGAGAGGTCTCACAATCCAGGAACCACGTCGACTTCCATCGAAACCCCATCCACTTCAATAGAACCACCACTGGATGGAGACCCGCCAAATCCAAACCAGGGGGCACCTCTTTCCCTTTAACTCTATCTCTCCTCAATCTCTCTTCCCTCTCTTCTTCTCTCTATTTCTTCTTCTTCCTCTCTCCCTCTCATTTTTTTACAACATTCTTCCACAACCTTTTTTCTATTTTCTTTTTGGGTGGATCTGTCATTAAAAATAAAAAAATTTAAAAAAAATATAAATAAAAACAAATGAAAATTGAAAAAAAGGGGTGTCATAATTACTCATCATCCAATATTGAAATTTTGTCCAACCATTTTGGGGAGTCAAAAGGCTTGTTTTAAACTCAAATATATTGAATTTTTATCTCAAACTTGGGTAAACAATTTTGTGTCAATAACAAACATTTTGAATGAACAATTTTTGGTGGAAATTGATTCTCCCCAACCGTGAGGAATAACATTAGCCTTCATGCCAAGGTCATCTATGGCCATCTTTTTCATTGTGTGTCTTCACCACTGATTGTGAGTCTTGAGTTTGTGGACCTTCGAGCTGAATTTCCATATTTTGTGTGCATTAATATGATAGAGGCATTTTCTAAGCCACATGAGAATCAGAATAGCCAAATAGCCTCCCGTTACCCTTACATTGATCCAACTTTTGAAGGCCCCTTTGAGCCTATGAAACCCTTTCTTTTGATAGCCACATTAAAAGCCTAATACCTTGTCCCACCCAACATCTTCATGGATTTTCATTGTACAATTTATTGAAATTTAAGTGTGGGGGGAATAGACTTCATTTTTGGGCGTACTTTCATTGATTTCAAATGTGTCATCATATGCTTGAGGGAAAGCTTCCATTAAAGTGTGGGGGAGAGGTTGTAATTATGTGAGATTTGGGGTGTATATGTGTAATTGTCATTTGTACAAAAGTCATTGAAAAATGTTCAAAAAAAATGAAAAAAAATTATATAAAAAAAATGAAAAAAATAAAAAAAAGGAATGGGTTGTGTCTTGGGTGGGTTAAAAATAATTCATCATCAACCTTTGATCGTGTTATAAATTAGTTCCATGTGGAGATCAAGCATGGGTTGGGAGATGACTGTGAGACTTGTTTCAGGCACAACTTTCGAAAAAAAAGAGCAAAAAAAGAAAAAAACACTTGAATCATCTTGTATTGTGCCATTATTGGAAGTCTTCCATGTTGTACATATTCCATCATCTCAACCTATTCCATTTTCTATCTCCCTCACTTTTCATTCATCACACATTCATTCCCTTGTAAATATGTGTTTCTATTTCCTTTCAAATCAAATTTCAAAAAAAAAATGTGCATTGATTTTTCCATGTTGGTGTTTTTAACCCCTCTTTTCCTTTGGACATTATATACCTACCGTCCCATAGCCACTGAAAAACCTCTTAAAAGACCTCTTGATTATTGTACACATTATATTTGGGAATGGAAGCTGAGAGCTCTTACAAACTCTTGATTTTCACTTTTGGTTGGTGAATGAGTGAACCTCCTTAAATACATTTTTATCATCTTGAGAGGAGTAAGTTTTGAGTGCCTACATTTTCCAATTCAAACCTTGAACATGAAAAATTGAATTGTTTATGATTCATTATTGTGAACCAAATTTGTGATGGAATTCAATATGGATGAGTAAAATAGTCTAAACCTCCCCTGATTGGAGAAAACAAAATTTTAATATTTGTTGGTGAGTGAAAATGATTTTGTCATGTTTTTTTTATTTGTTGCACATGAGGACACGCACAAATCTAAGTGTGGGGGAGTTGATGTAATTAAAATTTTCATGACTTATTATATTCCCCCTTTACTTATTTTATATGAAATGTGCATAATTTGTGTGAAATATTAATGTTTTAATATTAAGTATAATATTTGAGCATTTTTAGAAGTAGTCAAATTGAGTCAGTTTAATGTTTTAATTATAAATATCACTATACTGATCCAAATTGTGTGGTTTATGTTTTTTAGGATTCTCCTTTCAATATAAAACATTTCATTAGAAGGAACCATGAGCCAATTCTGCCATTTGAAGGGTCATATGGTCCTCACAAACAAGACCAAAGAATCTATAAACAAACTGGACCATCCTTGAAGATTGATTTACTCGGCTCAATCAAGAAGTTCAAAAACTTTAACTCTCCACCATAATTTGGGGGACACTACATGTCATCTTGGATAAAAATTTCATGTCCCAAATCCAAGTACAAGGGGCCCAAACAAATCTTTGAAGTCCAGCCCACCATTCTAGCCGAGAATGAAAATTAGTATAGTATGCATGACATATCTCCTGATGTAATCATCCAAGCGAGCTGAGATTTTTCGGTGTGAAAGAGGAGATATAGGTGGCCGACGGTTTTGAAGAAACAATTCGGATTTGAAGGCATCTTCATATTCAAAAACCCTTTCACATTATGGACTTCAAAAAGACTGGATTGAAATAGACAGTTTAAGTTTTTCTAATCAACCGGCCATAACTTTTGATCCTTAAGTCCAAAGGACTTCCAATTTTGAGAGTAGTCGGAAAACAGTATTTTCTACAACTTTGAAGAAGAAGCTATTTGATGATTCGGCTGTTTGAATAGCGGAATTGGCGATGGAAGTGGAGGGACAGATTGGGAAAGCAAACAGTCCACTCCTTGGGCTATAAATACTCTCTCCTTCTCTCCTTAAGAGGGGTTGGCATTTCAGAAGAGAGGAGATCATATTGGCACGACCAAAGATTTTCAAAAGGCTTGGGAGAACCTGCCATACTCAAGTTTACACTTGAAAGACCTTTCCTCTTCTCTTTGTTTTCACTTACTTTTGTGTTCTTCATTTTTGTAATCTTGTAATTCTCTTTCTTTGTAATTCTGTTTTAATGCAAGTTACTTCTTCAATATCTCTTATTCTCTTCCACCTTCTGAATTTTAATATTAATGTTCTTAAAATAGTTTAAATTCAGTTCAATCCCCTTCCCTTATTTAGCTTCCTCATTCAATCGAAAGCTCGTTTTTAATTATCATCATTGTTCGTGTGTGTGTGTCGACGTACCACTCTTTTCTTATCCCTTTCTTTTTCTTCTCTTATTAATTTATAATCATAATCATTATAACCAGATTATTAATCACCCAAATGGCTGAGTAAATCTCTCATTGGGGTGAGTTATAATTTAGGTATGTTAATTGATTGAGAGCTTCTGCTCGATGAATATTCTTTGAATTAACATTGTGTATGTTGGACTTAACATGTCATGGATTAATGACTTGTTTTGTTTAACATGTGGTTTCCATGGATTATTGGAAAACCCTGTGGCTGACCACCTGAGTAGAATTTCTAATTCTTCTCATTCTGAAATAATTGATCCTGAATTACCAACGGAACACCTCTCCTTTCTCACTCCAAAGTTACCATGGTATGCCCCAATTGTCAATTACTTGGTTTCCGATGTTTTCCCTGAATATTTTTCAAAAGAACAAAAAGAAAAGATGAAAAGTGATTCAAAGAATTATTTTTGGGAAGATAATAATCTTTGGAAAACCGGGGCTGACATGGTAATTAGGAGATGTGTTGATGAAACTGAACAATCCTCCATCTTGGAATTCTGCCACTCAATGCCTGGTGGTGGCCACTTTGGACCACAAAGGAATTCTCGAAAGGTCCTAGATTCTGGATTCTTTTGGCCTTCACTCTTCAAGGACTCACACGAGTTCTTTCAATCATGTCCCACTTGCCAAAAGTTTGGCACAATTTCCAAAAGAAACGAAATGCCTCAAAAGCCATTAATCTTCTGTGAGCTTTTCGATGTTTGGGTCATCGATTTCATGGGACCATTTCCCCCTTCCAATGGATTCTCATACATTCTTCTTGCAGTCGATTATGTTTCTAGGTGGGTCGAGGCCAAAACCACTAGGAAAGATGATGCTCAAACTGTGAGTGAGTTCCTCAAAACCCATATCTTCCATCGATTCGGAACACCACGTGCTTTGATAAGTGACTTAGGAACTCATTTCTGTAATAGAACCATGGAGTCACTTTTTAAAAAGAATGGGGTTGTACATAAAACATCCACTGCATATCACCCTCAAACAAATGGAATGGCTGAACTTTCTAACAGAGAAGTGAAAAGAGTGCTTGAAATAATTGTTAAGCCCATAAGAAAAGACTGGCCCGATAGACTTTGTGAAGCACTTTGGGCCTATCGAACAGCCTATAAGACACCCATTGGGATGTCTCCATTTAGGATAGTTTTTGGTAAAGCCTGTCATTTACCAGTTGAAATCCAACATAATTCATTTTGGGCTGTCAAAACATGTAATTTTGATTGTGAAAAATCTGGTGAAGAATGAATGTTGCAGTTGACTAAATTGGAGGATCTGCGACTCGATTCGTATGAGAACTCCATTCTCTACAAAGAAAAGGCAAAGTCACTCCATGACAAGAACATTCTTCGAAAGGTATTTCATGAAGGTGAAAATGTAATGCTCTTCAATTCTCGATTTCGTCTTCACCCAGGTAAGCATAATTCTCGTTGGGAAGGTCCTTTTGTTATTACTAACGTTTACCCATTTGGTGCAGTGCAAGTCCAAGACCCTTCTTCAAAAAGAACATTCACGGTAAATGGACACCGATTAAAGCATCACCATGAGAGGTCTCACAATCCAGGAACCACGTCGACTTCCATCGAAACCCCATCCACTTCAATAGAACCACCACTGGATGGAGACCCGCCAAATCCAAACCAGGGGGCACCTCTTTCCCTTTAACTCTATCTCTCCTCAATCTCTCTTCCCTCTCTTCTTCTCTCTATTTCTTCTTCTTCCTCTCTCCCTCTCATTTTTTTTACAACATTCTTCCACAACCTTTTTTCTATTTTCTCTTTTGTGTGGATCTGTCATTAAAAATAAAAAAAATTAAAAAAAAATATAATTAAAAACAAATGAAAATTGAAAAAAAGGGGTGTCATAATTACTCATCATCCAATATTGAAATTTTGTCCAACCATTTTGGGGAGTCAAAAGGCTTGTTTTAAACTCAAATATATTGAATTTTTATCTCAAACTTGGGTAAAGAATTTTGTGTCAATAACAAACATTTTGAATGAACAATTTTTGGTGGAAAATGATTCTCCCCTACCGTGAGGAATAACATTAGCCTTCATGCCAAGGTCATCTATGGCCATGTTTTTCATTGTGTGTCTTCACCACTGATTGTGAGTCTTGAGTTTGTGGACCTTCGAGCTGAATTTCCATCTTTTGTGTGCATTAATATGATAGAGGCATTTTCTATGCCACATGAGAATCAGAATAGCCAAATAGCCTCCCGTTACCCTTACATTGATCCAACTTTTGAAGGCCCCTTTGAGCCTATGAAACCCTTTATTTTGATAGCCACATTACAAGCCTAATACCTTGTCCCACCCAACATCTTCATGGATTTTCATTGTACAATTTATTGAAATTTAAGTGTGGGGGGAATAGACTTCATTTTTGGGCGTACTTTCATTGATTTCCAATGTGTCATCATATGCTTGAGGGAAAGCTTCCATTCAAGTGTGGTGGAGAGGTTGTAATTATGTGAGCTTTGGGGTGTATATGTGTAATTGTAATTTGTAAAAAAGTCATTGAAAAGTGTTCAAAAAAAATGAAAAAAAAATTATATAAAAAAAATGAAAAAATTAAAAAAAAGGAATGGGTTGTGTCTTGGGTGGGTCAAAAATCATTCATCATCAACCTTTGATCGTGTTATAAATTAGTTCCATGCGGAGATCAAGCATGGGTTGGGAGATGACTGTGAGACTTGTTTCAAGCACAACTTTCGAAAAAAAAGAGCAAAAAAAGAAAAAAAAGAACACTTGAATCATCTTGTATTATGCCATTATTGGAAGTCTTCCATGTTGTACATATTCCATCATCTCAACCTATTCCATTTTCTATCTCTCTAACTTTTCATTCATCACACATTCATTCCCTTGTAAATATGTGTTTCTATTTCCTTTCAAATCAAATTTAAAAAAAAATGTGCATTGATTTTTCCATGTTGGTGTTTTTAACCCCTCTTTTCCTTTGGACATTATATACCTACCGTCCCATAGCCACTGAAAAACCCCTTAAAAGACCTCTTGATTATTGTACACATTAGATTTGGGAATGGAAGCTGAGAGCTCTTACAAACTCTTGATTTTCACTTTTTGTTGGTGAATGAGTGAACCTCCTTAAATACATTTTTATCATCTTGAGAGGAGTAAGTTTTGAGTGCCTACATTTTTCCAATTCAAACCTTGAACATGAAAAAATGAATTGTTTATGATGCATTATTGTGAACCAAATTTGTGATTCAATTCAATATGGATGAGTAAAATAGTCTAAACCTCCTCTGATTGGTGAAAACAAAATTTTAATATTTGTTGGTGAGTGAAAATGATTTTGTCATGTTTTTTTTATTGCACATGAGGACACGCGCAAATCTAAGTGTGGGGGAGTTGATGTAATTAATACTTTCATGACTTATTATATTCCCCCTTTACTTATTTTATATGAAATGTGCATAATTTGTGTGAAATATTAATGTTTTAATATTAAGTATAATATTTGAGCATTTTTAGAAGTAGTCAAATTGAGTCAGTTTAATGTTTTAATTATAACTATCACTATACTGATCCAAATTGTGTGGTTCTTGTTTTGTAGGATTCTCCTTGCAATATACAACATTTCATTAGAAGGAACCATGAGCCAATTCTGCCATTTTAAGGGTCATATGGTCCTCACAAACAAGACCAAAGAATCTATGAACAAACTGGACCATCCTTGAAGATTGATTTACTGGGCTCAATCCAGAAGTTCAAAAACTTTAACTCTCCACAATAATTCTGGGGCCGCTACATGTCATCTTTTATAAAAATTTCATGGCCCAAATCCAAGTACAATGGGCCCAAATAAATCTTTGAAGTCCAGCCCACCATTCTGGCCGAGAATGAAAATCAGTATAGTATGCATGACATATCTCCTGATGTAATCATCCAAGAGAGCTGATATTTTTCTGTGTGAAAGAGGAGATATAGGTGGCTGACTTTGTTGAAGAAACAATTCGTATTTGAAGGCATATTCATATTCAAAAACCCTTTCACATTATGGACTTCAAAAAGACTGGATTGAAATGGACAGTTTAAGTTTGTTCAATCAACCGGCCATAACATTTGATCCTTAAGTTCAAATGACTCCAAATTTTGAGAGTAGTCGGCCAACATTATTTTCTACACCTGTGAAGAAGGAGATATTTGAATATTAGGCTGTCTTAATAGCTCAATTGGCGATGCAATTGGAGGGACAGATTGGGAATGCAAACAGTCCACTCCTTGGGCTATAAATACTCTCTCCTTCTCTCCTTGAGAGGGGTTGGCATTTCAGAAGAGAGGAGATCATATTGGCACGACCAAAGCTTTGACAAAGTCTTGGGAGGACCTTCCATACTCAAGTTTACACTTGAGAGACCTTTCCTCCTCTCTTTGTTTTCACTTACTTTTGTGTTCTTCATTTTTGTAATCTTGTAATTCTCTTTCTTTGTAATTCTGTTTTAATGCAAGTTACTTCTTCAATATCTATTATTCTCTTCCACCTTCTGTATTTTAATATTAATGTTCTTAAAATAGTTTAAATTCAGTTCAATCCCCTTCCCTTATTTAGCTTCCTCATTCAATCGAAAGCTCATTTTTAATTATCATCATTGTTCGTGTGTGTGTGTGTCGACGTACCACTCTTTTCTTATCCCTTTATTTTTCTTCTCTTATTAATTTATAATCATAATCATTATAACCAGATTATTAATCACTCAAATGGCTGAGTAAATCTCTCATTGGGGTGAGTTATAATTTAGGTATGTTAATTGATTGAGAGCTTCTGCTCGATGAATATTCTTTGAATTAACATTGTGTATGTTGGACTTAACATGTCATGGATTAATGACTTGTTTTGTTTAACATGTGGTTTCCATGGATTATTGGAACCATAAATACACAACCATAAATAAGATCTGATTGAGATTATAACCTTAAGTTAAGTTAAGTCTTGGTTTAAAGCCTTAACACTTAAGAATTCTAATCAACATCATCTTGTGACATGGGTGTTAATTTAAATGAAATATAAAGAAAAGCTCGAGGATATAACAAGCTTAACTAACCTAATGATGAACTCACCCCAATATTTATCAATTTGGTAAATCAAACATCATCCATAAATCATTTCAATTAAGCTCTGCAAACAAACCCCCCTAATCAAAATACAATCAACAAAAAACAAACGACTACTACAAAGTATCATCACCGAGGATTCGACCCGAGTGCTGCTATACACATTAGCAGAGCACCGGAACCTTGAACGGTCGATAGGCGACAATCGGCCGCACTTTTAATTACCCTTTCTAAATTTATGCATTATATTTTTAACCCATATTTTTATTCTCTCACTCAAAAAATACCTCCTCCCTCACATTGAGAGATTTCATGCAAATTCATGTTATAATTTGATCTATCTCCCTCAATATGACTCTATTTAACACACATTTTATGACATTGGATATAGAATAATATGTACCTCAATCCTCTTCCTTCATTTATCTATTTATCTCACTATCGATTACATTATATCATAAAAATATGAAATTTATATTTTCATAGTGTTCACCTATTTATTACATTTATTCCAATATATATTGATTCTAAGGACAATTATGTATAAGCAGTTGTGTAGATCTATAAGGTATATGGTCTCATGTTCTTCCATAAAATTATTGATTTTTATTTCATTCTTCTTGTGTTGGGTCCATCGATCCGTCTATACATAATGTTTACAATATTATCCCTTAATAGACTATTTACCAATGTAATGAATACTCCCATAGACCTTCCCTATGAATATTGTATAATGACGATGAACGCAACCAGAACATTGCTTTTGGGTGTTCCTTAAGTGAATTTGAGACCCTTAAATTATACATTGACTAAGTATCCTTCTAAAGAGGGATCATGTAGAATTACATGATCATTAAATAATTTAATTAATTGGAATGTTCATTGATTAAGATGAAACATGATTATGAAGGCAATACTACTTACCCCCATTTCCATGACTTATCCACATCATTAAATGAGATTAAATTAAAATGAAAAATTGTATAATTGTATTACATTTTCTTTTCATTATGTTAATTATTATCTTGAATAAATGAGATTAACTAGAGTGTGAAATTTCTATTCATTACCTAATCCTTATTATAAACCCTATAAATATATATATTTATAATGAGGATTACATTGTGCATGTATTTTATGACTTTTATAGTTTTTATAAGGCTACCAAATGGACATAACCTAATCCATTGATGCATTTTTATTTCATTGATACCCACTTGGACTTGGTATTTGTTGTCTCTTGATGAATTAAAAATCCTAAATTTGGGGTCCCATCTATTAATTTTATTCAAAAACAAAAATCCCTTGGATTATCTCCATGGATTCATTATAGTATCTTATGATGTGGACCGCCTCAAATTGCCTCCATCATCACTAATCAGGTAAATATTGGGTCTTCCTATAACTTGTTCATAGGGATCATTATAATTATAATTATACAAGATTATTATCAAGTTTTCATCCATAGATTATAATTCTAACACTCTAAAAAACATCATGTGTTACTATTATGAGTTCGGTAGACCCTCTAAGGCTACGGCACCTTGGTTTCACCTTACGTTATGTATTGTTACTACTATATCATGGTTACTCATTCATAGACATCTTGGATTATGCTGAATATTGTATTTTTATATGGGTTTCCATTAGGAAAATTATAAGAAATGATATATATTTTTAATATATTAATTATTTTTATAATAGAAAAATTTACTTTTATATTCACTAGATTGATAATATATTATGTCATTGGCAGTGGCCGATTGGGGTTTTTAGACACCCTCATTGATCATGTAATTGTTACTATTAATTATTTGATGGATACATGTAGGGGTAAAGTAATGTTCCTCACTATAGATTATTGACCACTATTCTAGGATAGTGCATGGGAGTACAAGATAGTGCAAGTGATGGTGATTCAATAATTTCCATTTTGTACATTTGGAGTATGTTTTTATAGCATGTTTCGTATATTCTAGCAATCATATTCCCTAATTTACCCTTTTATATTGCATCATGATAAGATAATCATTGTATATATGATAAAGGAGATTCTAATTTATGACTATAGCTAGTTGAATGATTTACTTATTCATCTAGTATATGTAGAAATCATTCTCTTCAACTAATTTTCATTTTATCTAGTGTTTCATCCAATTTGATGACTACTATATAGTCTCTCATTTATACCATATTAAACCCTCATTACTTTTCAATAGCCTCTATCTAATGGAAGGATACCATGAGCCAAGGTGTCCAATCGTCTTGGGAACAAATATAGAAGCTACAATGTCATGGAATCACCTGATGGTGGTGGGGCGGGGTAATATAGAATAATATTGGTGAGTTTCAGAATTAATTTCTAAATACGTGTTTCGAAATCTATAGGATAATTTAAACCAAAAAATAACTAATATAATGGGTTCTCCCATGGTTTCTCACAAAGTGTCTCTTTTTTCTTTTTTTAAAAAGAAATAAAAGATATTATTAATAAAATACCTTTGGTGATGTCAAAGTGAGTTATGTTTATAATGAATTTCATTTAAAACCATAAAATATCATATATTTTTTGGAGGATTTATAATGGATTTATAAAAAAATTAAAATAACTTCAAACCCCATTATTTTCAAGGGGGAACACAATTGTTTCCATGTATATAATTTATTATATTTATTAAAACACATTGGGATCTTGGATGTCATATTACATAGTGGATGTTCATACCGTATTTAATTTTTACCAAAACAATTATTATCTCAATGAAATACGACATGGTAACTGCTGGTTAAAAACTATTTGATGATTTTAAAAAACAATAAATTTGCCTAAATAATTATTTAAATATTATTAGACACACTTTTAATTATTAAATAATTTTCCCCTAATCATAATGACAAATAATTCTTTTTTTCTTCACTCATATTAGGATGATTTACTAATATCTATCCATGTGGTTCATAAATATACATCTATTCTCTTCTATATTGAAGTAATTTTACCATATAATATATGCATTATTAAAGTTGTTATATTTGTTGAGGAATTCTATATTGATATTTTTTCTACACTAATATTATATATTTTAGTAATCTAGAAGATTGGTAGTATATCTATCCATCGAGAAAGAATCAATCCATCACTGAGTATTCTGTATCATTAGAATAGAGTGATAAAAAGTAGTTGATAATACCAAATTTCATATCTCATCAACTATGATTAAAACTAGTGCATTTAATGGATCTACTTTTTATGTATGACCTTTATGATTATGATAATATTTATTCAACAGAAATACATATATTGGGAATGATCACTTCATTATCTGTTAATAAACTTCACATGTGTAATCAAAAGGGGTGTTATTAAAAAATATAACAAAATGTTTTTGTATGTAAATACACATGGTATCATGGTGAATATTGTTCGGTAACCATGCATCCACATTGAAAACACACTTTTAATGTGATCCCACCCATGATGACATAATATAGTTTTTTAAAAAAAATGTAATACTTGTGAAGGGGGATCAATCCTGTGAATTTCTAAGAAATTTTGTGTCAACATTAATTTGACATATTAGCCGCATGAATATGTTAACTTCTTATTGATCACAATGAGCCTATATGTTCATGATAATGTATAGAGATGTAGATTATATGGATGTTCATTTCTTTCATAAGAATGAAAATCACAAAGGAAATTGATAAAAATGAATACTCAGCATATCACTATTTATTTATAGTATCAAAACCTATTTCTTACGAACTAAATATTCTTGATTAAACCCAAACACCTTACCATGATGACTATGTGATTTCCAATAAACTGTTATCTAACCAATGTGGGGTTCATTTTTATATAATATAGAAGAACCCCTTACGTTATCGACTAGGAACAATTTCAAGAGGGTACAATTTTTATTTCACACATCATCACCCAAATACCATGTAATCCCCCATAATCTACATGGAATGATGATTAAAGATACAATGTATTAACCCAACCTTCACATTAGATAATATAAAAATGTCATTTTTCACGTGACCATATTCAACATGGGTCGATGACAATTAAATAATGAAATTTTCCACCTAGTTCACCATGTTCCAATTATACATAACACTAAAATGTCATCCCTCATAATTTACCACTATACCTATCACTAATATATGATCATTCCATGTATGCACCAACTCAGTAAGTGAAATTATTTCCTAATGAATCAAGGAAAAGGGACCACATTGTCGTTCAAACTCAATTATTTGATGGGCTATTTTAGAATGTGGTTTTATTCATCATATCCTATAAATACCATATTTTATTATTTGTAAAGGTTAATAAATACAATAAGGGAATGATGTAATATTCTTTAATGAGTATAAGGTATAATTTTTTTTAAATTAATTAACGAATTTTGTAAATTATGTGAAGTCATGTATCGGAAAAATTTGCTTTATAAATAGATTAACATAATAGGTCTTGAAGAAATAATTATACATAATGGAATTCTTTTATTGTTGTATTCCACATAATCATGCTTCAAATGGATCCTAACACATTGGATTTATTGGGACCATATATAATATATATCCACTTTATAACATTCATTCTTCAAGTGGATCAACCCCTTCATTGGTGAACCAAGTGGGCCAACCTCACTAAAAATATTTAATACTAAAAGAAAATCACATAGAAATATTCACTATATAATATTGTTATATATTCTATGCTCTTTCATGGACATAATATATATTACATACTTCACCGAACACCTTCCTACAATATTGGAAATCTCACCTGTGTCTACTCACGACATGGACCGTCCTTCCCACCATAATCTAACTAAGTGAAAAAAACATACATGTTGTAATGGTATAATCTATCACATTGAAAATTTTATATTGTCTATTTGATTAACTAGTATCCTAATTTCACCAACGAAACACACAAAAATACAGGATAATAACATATCAGTGTCTAGTCAATGTAAATTATCTGGTTGTTGTTTATACGTCATACCACCTATTTATATCAAAAATTTCCAATAATAGATGTGTTCATTGTATACATCATAAATTATATTGAAATAAAAGAAAATAAAATCCTGAATTTTAATAATGATGTGGTTCGCCATTAAATATATGTCGATCAGACCATCCGTTGGCTAGGTAGCAAGACCCAATAGGACATGGAATGCACAAAATTACATTGGATTCATTGTTGATGTCCTAGTATATTTATTATGTGGGGACATAATTGAAAGTATAAGAATTATATATACCATAATATTCCCCTGAATGTGAATAATCATAGTTCATATTTCACTACCCATAAATAGGTTGGAATATGGGAGGAAGAATCTCATACATGAAGAATATGCCAACTCCATATGTTGTCTCCGTTTACACTTATGGGCTTAGGAATTATGGAATTTGAAAAGACATATATATAATCTATGTCCAATTTTTTATTTTTTTCACCATTAGAAAAAAACTATCTTTTTCATCATGAGGTTAATATTTATTGAGACCATTATAATAACCCAGTTCTTCTTTCTAGGTATGGATCAATGTTTCGGGTTGTTTTTTAGGAAAAAGTAATAAAGGGAAAATTTTATAAGTACAAACTGTGTACCTGGTAACAATAGGTAGCCTTGAACTAGTCGTGCGATGACCGTGTACATGGCTGTGTGGGTGACTTGGGATACCGCAATAAATGGGGCATGTTGAGGCTAGTAAATGATGTGTACATTAAATGAACCCGCAATGTACTTTTATTTTTAAATAAATAATCTGAGTGGGGTAACATATCATCTCCAAACCATCTTTTTCTTCCCGTCTTTCGTACACGAGATTGACGAGACAGTGGAGAACATCGAACACCTACTATTCCTCTATTCGAGAATAGATTGAGATGTTGTCATGTCAGTTGGATTCCCACCTATGAGTTCTCACTTCCCCAAGAGCCTCTCTTCAGGATTTCTCCTCCCCCTTAAGTAATCGAATGTTGAATGATTTTAACCACTTTGTAGATCTATGTCGTTCTAGGTCGATTCAAGGGATAACGTTCAACTATAGTGATCTTCCTACATCGAGGTAGGTGGTTTGTGAATTTCTTCAATTTCATTGGATTATATATTCTTAAAGTGCCTAGTACCCATAATGGGGTATTTCTTATTTTATATTTTGACCTATTTAATAATGACTAGGTTTTGGTTGATTGATTAAGTGTTATTTCCTATGCATAAGATTGTATACCCAGGTTTATGGGACACCTCATGGGTGTGTTCCCTTGTTTTACTATTATTTCCCATTTGGACTAGTATGCCTATGAGGCATACGATATTTCCATGCATTGAGTTATTTATGATGGAGTGGATTTGTTTTATGTGATGATTGTTTTTATTCATTGATTAATGTTGAGACATGTAATTGTTTAAATTGAATGTAAATCCTTTAACGAATGTTGTATGCGTACTGATCTTCCAATGGACCGATAGATCATTGGACATGGAAAACTATGCAGGTTTCCATTTTTATTTACACATGACAGTGAGATCCTTTGTATAGACATTGACCTTGGGGGTATTAACTATGAGAGCTATGTGGAGGACATGTATAATTTATTAACTCCATGTGGACCTAGGGGCATTGATCATGAGATCCACCAAGGTGGTCGTTAATATTTTGTTTAGTGTTGTGTTTAAACATGGGGGTTAGACCGGGATAGCTTTCACAGAGGGTTGTTATGAATGATTAATTATTATTTTGATGAGTCTCTAGGCCAAAGAAAAAAGCTTGGAAATGGTCATACTTGGTTGTTTAGATAGTCTTCTAGGACATCTATTGTTAGTATTTGGAGAGGGATACAATGATTAGGCTAGATACTAGGATTCATTATTCAAGAGTTTTAATAAATAATAAATGAAAATGAATGTAATTTAAAACTATTGGATAGTTTACTTTTGAGTAATTCCTATTTTATTTCATCATCTATTCATATTTCTTTCTATATATATTCACTGAAAATTAGCCACAAATCGTTCAGTGGATGCCTACTTGGATTCTTCTCAAAACTAGATTGGGTCTTGAGTTTGGACCGAAATAGATTATATAGTTGCAGTTATAGATAAGGTAAAGCACCTTTCTTCATCAGGTACTTGAATGTATATTGAGATTGAAAGCATGGGACCAATATGAGGCTTGTGATGATATAGGAGTTTACTCATTTCATTACTTTTGTTCCATTATTTTATTTCAATCATTTTTACTTGTTTTGATTCTTTCTTAGATACCTGTGACATGCATAATTTATTTATATATTCTGATGTTTTTTATACAATAAATATTCATAGGTTTACTTATATTGTATGGTATTACTGCTTCTACTATTGTTTACTATTTGTTTCTGCTATTTTACTATTCCAAGGGTGGCATAATATCCCTACTATCTCACCCAAGGCCCTCGCAGCTAGTTTGAAGCCTCTATGGTTTGGGGAAATTCTCTTAAGGCCATGTGACCAACTAGGTATCAGATACCTCTAAGTAGAACCCAGAACCAGGACATTAAAAATTTGTATCAAAAGAGTTTCTTTTTTTTCTTTTTCTTACTATTTGGATCTTATAGATTTATATTGAAATGAATAGGTATTTGGAAGTAAACTATTCTTAGTAGTAGCTAACCTATGTATAAGTAAAATCAATGTTACCTCTTATATTTACATTTTTTTGGTTTTTCAATTGTTACAGTTGATTTGATTTCACTATTGGGTGATTCACTGGGTTTTTCGGTTATCATTGATATTATTAATGTTCTATTTCTACATAAACATAATGAGATGAGGGTATTCAATCTCATGCATTATATAGGCACTTTATAGAGATCACATACCATGCATTATTATCATTCTACTTATGGTGAATTATTAACTTCATGATATTGTGATAGTTGTTGTGCTAGATATTCATGATGTTGTGATAGATTCTGTGATAGAATACCTAGTATTTTAGAAGGGTGTTGGAAAACATAAAGTTTTATTTGGATGGATGGGAAGCATTAGTCCCAGAGGTGTTGTGGGCCCCCATGAATTAGAATATGTGGGATCATGTTTGAACATTAACTGAATTTTTTAATGTTATGAGATGAATACAGATTCCAAAAATTGATTCAAAGAAGTATGGGCTTCCATAGGATGGAAATTTCATGTCTTGGAAAACATTTTATGTTTTAATGGATTAGAGAGATGTTTCAAAGTCTTACTATCTGGAAACCAGAAAACGTGGCATGTGACGTTATAAACACACACCATGTGTTCTTTATTTATATAAGAAACATATTTTCATAAGTAAAATCTATGTACAAGGAGTACACTCTATATAGTGCATGAACGTGTTACTGACTGCTTGAGCAGAGACATAGGATTAGAGAACTTTTAGTAGAGCACAATATGTCTAGATTGTACACGTCGGGTTGTAAAGAACTGTGTATCTGTCTGTGTGAAGAATGAAACAGGTGGATGAAACATAGTTTGTTCACGCCATTTCCCGTTTTTGCATGTCTTTTAGATTTGAATGCGTATTTGACTATGTGACTAATGACACGAGAGGTGAGAATATAAGTAATACATGTTTTTTATAGGGTGAACACCCCATGTAGTTTCACCAAGGAGAGAACCATGTTGTTCTAGATGTGTATAGGATCCTAGGAAGAAAGGAAAATTCAAGTACACGTCGTGTATCCAGAGGAACACACCATGTGTATTGGTGTTACCAAACTAGGTTTGGAAGAGTTATATGATATGATGAAAGCATTAAATAAAACATTGTGTAGGGGTTGTACACGATGTGTAACACTGTTTTTTAAAACATGGATGTTTCTTATCATGTTCCTTTCATTCACTTATATGTTTTTGTCCTTGATAATCTTGAACTAAGGTTTCCTCATGACCTTGTAGAGTTATTCACTTAAGATTTCCTCCCATTGTTTGATAGATAGTGGGCAATGATCATATATCAGTTATAGTAGATCATGGACTACCTACAGATCCTCCCACTGTGCTCGTCTTGGCACCAACTATTATACTAGATATAGTTGCAGATGTACAGTTCCGTGAAATATTTTGAATGATTTTACAGACATTTAAGGTTGCACCAGACTCTTCCCCATCGATGACTTAGTTGACGCGGGTCTTCCCGTAATAGAATCCTCCAATGTTTCTAGGTGAAATAGGACCACATGTTGTAGAGTCATGGTTGGAGTCCATGGTTGATATCTTTTAGCATCTACAGACGCCGTCGTAGTGGAGGTTGTAACTTGCTTTGTACATTCTATGTGAATCTGTTAAGAGATAGTGGGATGTTATCTCATAGGAGAGAAATCATTGGGATATGTCAATGTAAGAGTTTTAGAGGACTTTCTATGACTAAATCTACTCAGATACTTTTAGGGATAATCGATCATGATAGTTAATGCATTTAGAATTGGGTTCTCTATCAATTATGGATCACACATCTCATTTCACTTAACTACAACTCATTGCACTTGTCCTGGGAGGTGACGAGGTATCTTGAGGATGGTCTCTGGTGTGATGTATGATCGCAGGTGAATGTCTAGAAGATGACATCTATGACTGCTATAGTGAACCAGGTTATGATTACTGAGTACAATCTGAGGGAGTTTTGAGTTTTGATCCATGGTGGTTCAGTATCTACAGCTGTTAAATCTTTCATTAATACTTGGAAGCATCGTAGGGATCCTTCATGTGGTGACTCAATTGTCATGTATGTTTCTACCGATATCCAGTTTAGGTACTACTAGTGCGTAAATATTGGGATGACGTGACCACAATGCTAGAGAGACTTAGTTTAGGTATGATCTTGCGGTAAGATAGGTCAAATTCATCGTTATTCTTATTTTTCTCACCAAATGATATTGAGAGGGGATCAGTTATGACTCCACGTTCAGAGTCAGGACCACCAATTTCTCCTCTCCCAGGGAACTAGAGTACATCAGGACGTTTACTATGAGGAGTTGGTCATGGGATTGGTAGCCAAACAGAAGGTTTTCAGGGACAACAAGGTGGATCAGCTCATGGTATTTAGGCAGGTTGTAGGGTTGCGGTACAGATCAAGCATCTGTAGTGAAGAAGACCTAGCAAGATCAGGATCCCATACCTTCAATGGTTATAGGTATGATTCTAGATTCCTCCATTTTAGCTTATTCTCTTTTTGATAGTGGGTATTTACAAAATTTTATATTTGTTTCCATTGTGGTGATCCTTGGGCTCTTCATATTTACATAAGAGGATGTTATGATTCTAGACACTCTATTGGGGGTTTGGACGACTAGTTTACGTAAGTGCGAAGAGTTTCCTCTTGAGATTGGTTGGTGTCACTTCCTATGGGACCTCAATTTCATAGTGATGTCAATCTTTGATTTCATTCTTAGAATGGATTAGTAAGCCTCCTTTCATTCATTTTTTGACTTCTATTGTCAAGGGTTACTTTTACATCACCAGGGGGTGAGTCTTTTCTATACAAGGGAGAATGGGATGTGTAGGATAAAATAGATGGACTCGTGCATCATGTTTTTGGAGGAATAACCACACAAATTTATAGTTTAAATCTTGATAAATAGGGGACTTTACACATGGACTTTTTTCCAGTGGCGGATCATTTCAGGGATGTCTTTCCAGATGAATTTTCAGGTTTACCTCTAAAGAGAGAGGTATATTTCATTATTGAGCTCATTCCAGAAGTGGCTCCAATGTCTATTCCTCCATATATGATGGTTTCACTAAAGTTACATGATCTCATGATGTAGTTAGAGGAGTTATAGAAATAGGGTTTCATCCAACATAGTGCTTATCCATGGGGTTCTCCTGTCCTTTTTGGGAAGAATGTAGATAATACCCTTAGACATTTTGTGGATTATCAGTAGCAGAACTAGTTCACGTTCAATAATTGATATCCCATGTAGAGGATTAATGATCTATTTTATCATATTTGAGGAGATAATTGTTCTCAAAGATTTAAGAGATCCAGTAATCATGACTTGCATGTTAGACCATAAGATATACCTCTTAAAACCTTTTAGATCAGGTATGGTCTATATGAGTATTAGGTTATGATGATTGGTCACACGAATGTGATAGCCTTTTTCATGGAATGGATGAACCGAGTGTTCCATAATTACGTCGAATCCATTGTATTAGTCTTCATGGACATTATCGTTATGTACTATCACAAACGACATGACCATTCCATCCATCTTGTGATATTTTAGAGTACACTGAGAGAGCATCATTTATATTCTATGCTCTCAAAATTCCACGTTTGGATGGACCATCTTCCCTTTATGGGTCTTGAAATCTTAGATATAGAAGTATCAATATACCCAGGGAAGGTGAGAGAAATAGCTTCTTGTGAGAAGCCAAAGTAAATCATTGGGGAGAATTATTTTCTAGGGCTGATAGGTTTTTATAGAAGATTTATACAGAACATTTCATGCTTAGCAGTGCCACAAATTGTCCTGACTATGATAGGGTAAAATTTACATCTGGAAAAATTCCTATGATTCATCATTTCAAGAGATAAAAGGGACATTGACTTCAACACCAATACTGATTTTTTTGACCCGGGAAAGTGTTTCACTACAAACTATGATGCATGAGGTATCAAGCTAAGAGCAATTCTTATATAGGGTATGGAGACATTACATACGGGTCTCAACATTTAAGGCCACATGAGGTGAATTATATGATGCACAATCTCAAGTTAGTTATAGTATTTAATGCTTAAAATATTAGATACATTATCTTTTGGGATAATATTTTGTGTGGTAAACCAACAAAAAAATTCTAAAGTATATATTTTCTAATCATGATCTAAATTGGAAATAGATAAGGGGGGTTGAGTACCTTCATTATTTTGAATTTGAGATTGCCTACACGCCTAAAAATGGAAACGTAGTGGATGATGCGTTGAGCATGAGGACATAGATATAGGCAGTTCAGGTGGCCAGTAGTGAGAGGATGCTTATGGATATTTTCTCTGAGATGCATTTAGATGATCATGAAAGACAGGGGTGGAAGATTCTTTCTTCTATAGTTTTTACCTCTATTATACTGGATTTAGTGTGAATGAGGAAGCTATTAGATTCGGAAGGCCTAGTCCTATGGTAGTGTGTTAGGAGATGACTCCACTTCTAGGAGGACTGCAAGAGACGATGAGATCTTCCATTTTAATTGAAACATATGGGTGTCAGCAGACATACGTGGGGATTCGATGAAGATTTTTATTACTCAATTTTTTCAGTTCATCCTTGTGTCACCAAGATGTATCCATATATACAATGTCAGTATTTCATGTCTGGTATGAAGATGGATGTATATGGTTATGTTATGAGACATTTCACCTGTCTGTAGGTGAAGGAAGAGAATCAACAACAATTTGAGATTTTATAGCAATTAACCATTCTTGAGTTGAAGTTTAATGATGTCTTTATAGAATTAATGATGGGATTACTGAGGTCACATAGAGAAAATGATGTGGTTTGGGTAGTTCTTAACAAACTCACGAAGGTTTCACATTTCATTCCTATCAAGAAAACCATCATTTTTTATGATCATGGAAGGTTATACATCCACGATATTATACATTTTTATGGGGTTCCTCACTATATTGTTTCAAAAAGGGGTGCCTATTTTACATATCATGTCTGGAAACAACTAAAAATGGATTTTGGAACACAGGTTCTCATGAGTACATCATAACATTCCCAGTTAGATGGCTAGTCCGAGTGCACAATTCTGGTGTCGGAGGACATTATTTGATCATGCATCCTCTATATTGGGGGATATTGGGATAGACACAGACACCAAGTTAATATCTCTTATAATAACAACTTTCAGGCCATGATTCATATCAAACATTATGAGGCTTTGTACGGTGGTCGTTGATGATCACCACTATGTTGGCGGGAGGTGGGAGAGGAAACTAGGATGGAACCTCATTTTTTCTTGGAGACCATTGGGAAGGTGGAGTTGATTCATATGAATATGGATACTATAGTGTTTTGGTAGAAATATTATACTGATCAAAAAAAGACATCCTCTAGTGTTTGAGGTTGGAAATCAAGTTTTCTTGCGTGTCACGCTGAGGTTGGTAGATATGAGGATTAAGAGATAGGGGAATCATTCACCGAGGTATGTTAGACTATTTGAGGTTTTGGATAGATTCAGGACTGTTTCCTATCTATTTTAGTTACCTCATATGTACCAGGATATTTAGGATTTCTTTCATGTTTCACATCTAAAACTCTAATTTTCATACTAATCTCATGTTTTCCGACTTTAAGAGGTTGAATTGGAAGTGGATGAATTTTCTGATCACCCCTAGGTTGGTGAGAGGTAGGAGAGGACATTTTTTGGGACCTCATTTTTTCGAAGAGACCATTGAGTAGGTGTAGTTGAATTAGAAGAGGATGGATACTACACAATATTTGCATAAATATTATGCTGATCAACGAAGACGTCCGCTAGAGTTTGAGGTCCAAGACTGGGTTTTCTTATGAGTCACAGTGATTTTGGGACATAAAAGGATTAGGATATAGGGGAATAATTCACCGAGGTATTTTGGACCGTTTGAGGTTTTTTAGAGTCGGGACACTTTCCTATCAGCTTTAGTAACCTCATAGGTACCAGGATATGTAGGGATTCTTTCTTGTTTCTTATATACAATGCTAATTTTCAGACCAATCTCATGTTTTCTGACCATAAAAGGTTGAGTTAGTGGGGGATGAATGTTTCAAGGAGTACCCTATTTAGAGTGTGGATTGTGGCATGAAGGTCTTGTGTGGTCGGTCTATTCCTCTAGTACGGGTTCTATGGTATCAGGGGAGAGAATAGGACGAAACATGGGAGGGGGAGGCCGACGTATGATCACAGTGATTTGAGTTGTCTGATGTTTCTTATTCACCACCCATGGAAGAGAAATTTGGGGGAAAATTATTTTAAATGGGGGATGTTTGTAAGAACTAGGATCATTATTTCAGGTTTTTACCTTTATTTGGTGTTTTTTTAGGAAAAATGAAGAAATGGGTAATTTTCTATATACACGCTGTGTACTTTTGAGTACACATTTTGTACCAAGTTACCGCGTGTAGCAGTGTAGTGGTCATGTAATGGATGAGTACATAGTTGTGTGGGTGACATAGCAGACTACCGAAAGTGGGGGCTAGTTGAGGCTATTAAATTGTCTGTACATTAAATAAACAAGCTATATAATTTTATTTTTAATTGATTAATCGATGCAGGGTAACGTCACTTCTCCAGAACTATCTTCTTCTTCTTCCGGTGTTTCGCATATGAGTGTGATTAGATTTCTAAGATCTTTGACCCCCTACCGTTCCTATGTCTGATCTCTGATAGGGACGCCACTGAGTGCATTAGATTTCCACTGGTGATTTCTCTCATCCCTTAATTCCTCTATTCTCGACATCTCACCTATCTTGAGTTATCAAAGTGTGAATTATTTTAATCTTTTTGTAGATCTAAATCGTTCTACATTGATACAAGGTATGACATTCAACTATAGTTATCAATTGTCATTGAGGAAGGTGGTTTGTGACTTTCTTCAAATTTCATTGCATTATATATGATTTATGTGTGAATATCCATGTTAGGGTATTGTGTACTTTTGATTTTGACCCTGTTTAGTAGCTGCTATGGTTTTGTTGATTTATTAAGAGTGGTTTCCAATGCATATGATTGTATAACCTTGTTTATTGGACACCCCATGGGTGCATTCCCTTTTTTGACTTTTGGATATTTTTCCTAGGTTTCTTTTGATGCACACTATGTTTCCTTACCTAGAGTTATTTAGAATGGAATTTTTTAATATATGTGATGCTTGTTTTTATTATTTGATTAATGTTGATCCATTTAATAGTTTGAATTGCATATATACCCATTAATGAATGTTGTATGTCTGCTGATCGTCCAACGGACCATGAGAGCCTTGGACCAGGTAAATAGTGGGGTTTTCAATTTTAATTTACACAGTAATATGAGGGGATTTGTGTAGAATTTTTTCCAGGGGTATTGACCATGAGAGCTACCCAGAGGCCGTGTATAAATTATTAATGTTATTTAGACCATGAGTTATTCACCCTGAGAGTTTCCTAGGTGACCATTTGCATTTTTTTAGGCCTATGATTAATCCAGAGGGGTTTGACCATGTAATATTTCTGAGAGGGTTGTTATGAATGGTTGATTGTGGTTGTGATGAGTCACCAATCCAAATCACAAAATTGGACTCGGTCTTACATAGTGATTTAGAAGGATTTATGGGAAATCTGTTGTAACTATTTTGTAGAGAAATATATAGTTTAGTATATATCCTGATATTCATCATTCTAGGGTTTGAATGAATAATAAATGAAAATAAATGTAATTGAAACTATAGGATTTTACACTTTTCAGTTCTTCCTAGTTCATTGCTTCTTTTCTACATATTTCATGCTATATATTTTCACAAACTATTGGGTATAGATCATTTGGTGGTTGCCTACTGGGATTTTTCACACACACTATTCAGTTCATGCTTTTACACCCAAACTGATTATATGTATTTGGGTATGGATAATAGAAAGCACCCTTCTTCATCAGGTACATGATTTTTGTTGAAGTTGGAGAGCATGGGACCCAGATGAGGCTTGTGATGATGTCAGAGATTACTATTTTTTGTACTTTTGTTTCAGTATTTTATTTACATCATTATGACTTGATTGGATGCTTTCTTAGAAACATGTGACATGTGTCATTTATTAAAATATTCTCTAGTTGTTTAAACTATCACTCATCTATTGTTTACTTATAGCATATGGTATTACTACTTCCACTGATGGTTTCTATTTAAATCTATTGTATTACTCTTCCAATAAGGGAATAGTTTTCTTACTATCACACTGAAGTCCATCACTGCTAGTCGGTAGCCCATAGAATTTGTGGAAATGATATTGACACCATGTGAACAACCAGGTATGGGGCACACCTCGGATACCCCCAGAACAAGGATGTTACAACCATCATAATAACATGATATAAAACTACAGGGCAATATCCATATCCCTTGCTATTGAATGTCACTGTACAATCCTATCACAATTCATTAAATTGTTAACCAAAAACAATGTGGTATTTTATTTGTATCAAAACAAGATATCTGGGATACCTCTCATATGATTAAAATAATAATCATAATCCTATCATTGACTTCCGTATAGGGTCATACACCTCATAAAACTACAAACATCCTTCATTGTTAGTCTATATCCTTTTTGATCATGGTCCTCTCATCATGTAGAGAGATATTCCCTATGAAATCTAATGTTTTTTATATATTAATGATCAAACCATTCCCCAAATGGCAGTACATATACCTAGTGGGTTTCCCTATATTTCCCTTGGAAGAAAGTATTTTGAAAGAAATCATATTATACTATGGGGGCTATATTCTAACTAGAAGAATCTCCCCAAAAATCACAACACCATTTTCCTTATTGAAAATAATCTAACCACAATGGGTTGAAGTCCCAACATGGCCAAAAAAAATTTAAAATCATGCATATTCCCCATATAGACCATCAATTGGAACCCTTTTCTTAATCTTCCATACTGGTTATTGACAAATAGAATTGATCATTCTTCATTGCATTACATTAAAAGGATTGTTGTGCCTCATTTTTTATAACAATCTATGTGTTTTTTAATTATGTTCCCAATGATATATAATAATCCCCTCATATAAGAATGATCTCGAAATCATTAACACTCAACACCATCCTAGGTGGTATAAAACACTACAGTGTCTATCTAGGTAGATTTAAATAATAATTCCCTAAAATTATATTCATTAATTACTAAAATAATTATGAAGAACATAAAAAACATATTGATGTTCATGTTCATGAGAGACATATGGTTTGTAAAATATATTTATATCAACACTTTCTAATAATCAATTGGATGGAACATGAGTAAAAAGACCGAAATTAGGGATAAGGAAAGAATAAAGACCATGTCATAAATCTATAATAGGGACCACAAGTTGTAATGATCCCCCCATAAAATTGTTTTATTTTCCCCAACATCCCACTATATAGATTAATTTAAACACTAAAGTGTTTCTCGTAATGAATGAGTAACGTAATTACACTAGAATAAAATTTCACACTGACATAAAACCCTAACCACACCACATGATTAGAATAACATATTTATTTTTTCCTCAGAAACATTGTGTGTTATACACCCCTCCCACAAAGAATATCTAAATCCATTCGGGTTAAATTGTTTTCAGTCTTAATACCTCAAAAACCCAATCACATATTTTTTTCATTTTATATCCATATGGGGAACTATTTACAATATGATATTTAAGGATTTATTAATTTATCATTATTTCAAAACATGATGATGAAAATTATAGTCTACAATGCATTGAATTTCAACACCTCAAATTTCAATTTTCATGTATGGTCATTGTGGAATGACAAATATTATCATGGGTCAATTCATTTATCCAATTACATTTTCATTTCCCTAGCATCCCAGTTCCGACTTCATTATAAATTTTAAGCTCTTTTATAAGGATGGATACACTTAAAACCAATTTTGTATCTCTTATAGTGCTTCCCAAAACCATGAACCCTACATATACTACTCTATTATCAATTACATTACACTATTCAATACTTATTTTTCAACTGATATATACATCAAAATCACAATCCAAGAAAATATCTGGTGACTAGTTGTGGCCATGGATTGATTTCATTAAAAATAGAGATGTAATTAATAGATACATATTTACATATTTTATGTCAATTATATTGTTTCACAAGACAGGAGTAACATCATAATGGACTCTTATTGAATCATAAATTTCATATTTATAGGAACATCATATAATGTGGGGTCATATTTTTTATTAAGAACAATTTTCGCAAAATGACTCACATGATGATAAAAAATGATGAAACATTTTTTTCACCCAAGGAATTCAATCTAAACACAAGAAAACTGAATTATGATAGGATAATAAAATTAGTGTGAAATGTAACATACTTGCTCTGGGTTTTTCCCAATGGTGCCATGTCCTCAGTTGGTCACATGGCCTCAAGTGCATTTCCATGAATGCTAGAGGATTTTAACTAGTAGCGAGGGAATGTAGTGTGACAATGGAGAAAATATCTCATCATTGTTAGTGAAACACAGTGTAATAACAACAATAAACAATAGTTGAAAGATTAATACAATACCACATATGTAAACAATGGAATAATGATAGTAAATAAAAAACCAGAGCACATATATAAATGGTGCAAGTCACATATGTCAAGGAAAGAATCCAAACAAGTAATAATTCTGGAAATACAACAATTAAAACCAATATACTGGAAATAGTAAATAACTCTAACAACATTCCAAGCCTCATCTTGGTACCATGCCCTTAAGCTCCAACAAAAATCAAGTATTAGATGTATAAGGGTGATTGACCTTGTCCATACCTGAAACCATATAAGTTTTTTGGGACAAAAATCATGACATAAACAAGGTTTGAGGAAAATCCCATTAGTAAACTACCAAAGACTTGTGCCTAACTGTCAGTGAATATATATAGTATGAAATATGAAAAATGAATAAATTAATAAGGAGGTACTAAAAAGTTAACAATACAATATTTTAAAATTACATTCAATTACATTTATTAATTATCTAAACCATTGAATAATGAAAACCTAGGATCTAGCCTATACTCTGCATCCCCTATGTAAAAGAGAAACATATGACTCAAAATACCATATCACAATCAAATAAGACTGAGTCCAAGCATGTGCCTTGGTTTGGTACGCTCTACATAATAAATCAATCATTCAATAGCTACCCTTTGGAAATTTTCTCGTAGTCTAACCCCTTTGGTTTAATATATCATCAATTAAATAAATATATAATGACCCTATGGTAATACTCACATAGTCTAATGCCTTTAGTCTCACAAAAACAAATACACTAAGGATGCACTCACCATAATTTTCCCCTAGGGTTTTAATGATAAACTATAGAATCTGTGATGAAGAATTCAATTTCCAGTTTCTATGTGGTCTCTTAAATATATAATATATACATTATTAGGGATCACTCACCATCAATCCCCACTATGGTCTCAAAATTTAAATATAACAGATACTATGGGGAATCCCTCAATGTCAATTCTCCTTATGGTCTAACTACACCAGGTTCTCACATCCCTTTGTAATATAATCGTACACAAAGGATATCCAGTAGCCCAAAGTAATCCCAACTTCTATAAGTCTAAGAATATAAATTGCATAACTAAGCCATTCAACAAATAGAAATAAGCAATCAATTTCATCCTAAAAATTTCAAGAAAATGAGGTCTTCCTCATAGGAAACCTGACCAAACGACCATAAAAAATCAGACAAGGAAACTCACCCATGGTGTGTCCCATAAGCATGAAATTTAGCATAATGTATAAATGAAAACCCTTAATTTATTATTGAATCTATGGAAGCTTATAACATGATTCAATTCCTTAACACGAAATACCAAAATAATGGGTAATTGGAACATAGGAATATATAAGTCATGGAAAAACTCCAAAAGGAAAAAAACCACCTACCTCAATGTTTTACGGCGAAAAAAAATTGAATCTATGCCCTTGAAGCTTTCTAGAATTTCATATATCTACAAAATGGTCAGGAACGTTCAACCTGTGATAACTAAAGAAAGAGAAGAATTAAAGAAGAGAGAATATAAGGAAAGAGATAACACACCATTGGGAATCTAATTCACCCAGCAACATCTCAATCAGATCCTGAATTGAGGAATGGGAGGTTCTCAAAGTTAATTGGCCATACATCACCCTCCTATTTGAGACATGATAAGACGAAAGGGGTTCAGAGATGAGACATTACCCAGATCTAATTAATCAAGTAAAAATAATATTACATGGTGTGTTAGTTTAATGTACACATCATGTAATATCCTCAACCATACCCCACTTTAGGTGGTCCACATGGCCATGTACTCTTCCATTAAATGGCTAGTACACAACTACCAACGACAACCGAGTACATGGTGTGTACTCAAGAGTACAAGGTGTGTACTTAGAAAATTTCAAAATTATTACTTTTACCTCAAAACTACTTGAAATGAGATCTGTACCTGAATAGAAGATGTGGGTTATCAAAAACATACCCCCTTAAAGTAATTCATCCACAAATTTCCCTTCCAAGGGTGGTGGAGAAGAAACATAAAAAAACTCAATCCCAATGATCATATATCAGCCTCCCTTTCCCATGTCTCATAATCGCCCTTGCTACCATATAAACTATACCAGTGGAACAGACTGGCCATAAAGAACCTTTGTATTGCGATCCAAAATCCAAATAGGGTGCTCCTTGAAGGGCTAATCCACCTCCAACCAACCTGCTTGGGTTGAAAATTTTTAGATGGGTCCGAAAAGTTGTGTTGTAGCTGAAAATGGAAAAAGACATCATGTATAGCCTGATACCTATAAGGTAACTATAACCTATAGGCCGCCAAACTGACTCAATTTTATTTATAATTTTTATACATTAAATTATTAAATTTTCTAATGACACAATTATGATTTAGTAGTTACTTTTTTAATAAAAGATTAAAATAACTGCTACTATAAAAATAAAAATAAATTCAAATTGAGACTTATGATGCATTGCACTAATTCTATGGGTTAATATGACATGTTAGGACTTATTTAATGCATTTTTTATGTAATCATGTTTTGTTGACTTTCACAAAAACCAAATACTAAATAGTGTCAAAATTGACAAAAAAAGAGTTTTTAAAAACATACTATATTATTAAATGATATAATATTCTGAAAAATATAATGTCCAACCTAAAAGACTTGTATAATGATATATATTTCCTTGATTAACCACTTGGTGTTCTTTTTTCATCTTATAGTATGTTTATTAACCAGGTATTTTAATAATATAGGAAGACATGATAAAAGTGAAACAATTTAACTAAGAATTAAATCTAAAAGATAAGTTTAATATGGTGAATTAAACATTTATAAATCATACTGCTTTAGAAGTATTAAATACAACCCCACATTAGTCTCGAAATATATACATTTGGAGGAATTGGAAACAGAAACCAATTTTATAATAAAACAATATTTCAAACTTTTCCTAAAGTGACCCACACCTCTCTTAGAAAAGTGTACTTCCCCTTCACTTAATTTTTCCCCTCATAATAATTTTGTGTCGACCAAAACCCGCTCAAAAATCCTAATAAATACCCAATATTCAACCCAGGGGTCGTACATTGATCATAAATACATTGTAAGGGGCCCTTTGGATCAAATCAAAAGGAACCACCTGAATATGATCTCATAATTTCATCACATCTTTAAAAATTCTTTTCTTCTTCCACTTCATTTTTATTTGTTGTTCCCATACAAAAATAATAACTATAGAACCATATATATACTATTATTTTATTATTAATATAGTACATCCTTGTTCATTATTCTATCCATCCTACGAATGACAAAGTCACCATATGTGTGTATGTACGACTTATCGTCTCCACGTCATGGTGTAGTTTGTTATTCAACACTTCATTAATGGATGGGAATAATAATGAGTAGAATTGATATAAATAATAAATATAACATGCTAATTATTCGGTATATATGATATACCATACAATTATATATGAGTTCACCATCAATAGAATGATATTGTGACTCTTTCAAATGTAAGGATTACTGTCTCCATGAACGCGATGAGAATCATTCCTCATCATAACCATTCAAGAATAATTCTTATTTTCGGATTCAAAATAAAGTATAATAACTTAATATAATTCTATATTTGAATAAAATCCAACATATCCATAAAAAACATGACTTAAGTAACAAAACATATATAGGAAAACGAATCATTTAACACCCGAAACCATAATACTACATAAATATAATTATCAATGAAATATTAGACGATCACATATGATTTCATATTTAGGAATATGGTTCTAGTATAATTTAATAACAATGATTTAACTATTTTACAGTAGGTTAATGTACCCTTGACCAAGGAAAAGTACAACGTAGGGGTTAATTTTACAATCACATTATTATCTGAGGTTGTTTATACGTGAGTATCTACTGGGACTTCTTTATCATCAACATCCATGTTTCTTAAAAATGTATTTCAAAACATTTTTACTATTTCTTGGATTATGGTTTAAATCCATTTATACCCTTTTTTACATTTTATAAAATGTTTTGAAAGGAAATTTTTTGTCTCTTTCCAAACATGGTACATTATGAAATTTTCTACAAATTGGGATAAGAATGTTTTTTAAACTTATATGGTGGGTGGAATATTTTCCTCCATTATAAAACCTTTGAAGCTTTACTTACAAGAAACTAAGAGTATTATTATAATAAACGGTTTATTTTATAATTATGTTACTTTTAAATGATTTCTAAATAGAAATAGATATTTCTATGAAATTAGTTTGGATCTCATTTATATCAACATTATAGATGGATTTTACACTTGTTTTATATTGATTTATTATGAAACAATCATCCGTGTTGTATAAAAGGTTTGGTGATATTTTTGACTGTGGATTTGTTTTATACCATTCATTGTTTATTGTTAAAATATTAACATTTCTTATGCTATTTATAATATGAATGTTTATGTTTTGCTTCAACATTTTCATATGAGTAATGAATTGGACACAGTAAGTGACTGGTGGAGCCCGTTACAGTTCCTCGATGCATCGCTTGGTCTCATGAGACAATCTATTGTATTGGCACAAGGCCTTGAAAAAATCTTATTTTTAGTCTTGGCACGAGGCCTTCACTATGTAGTTATGATGTTCGGTATTAGGAATTCCATCATTAAGAAATTATCTATTGACATTACATATGATTATTCAACTAGTAGAATGTCCATGCGAATAATTAAATGGAATTATTTGACTTATATTTTCCATATTACATTGAATTTTAAGTTTAAAAGGATTCTGTTTGTGTCGTATATATTACCTTAAATGTTTATTAATATTTATGATAGTTTCTTATATATTATTATCGTTACAAAACATCTGAGATCTCCCCTTTCTTAGGTTTTCTTTTTACTAGGATGTGAATAAGTATATTATGATTAAACAACAAGGATAGGATAAGGGATAAGAGTGTGTTTAAAGGGGCCTGATGTTGTTGTTTATTTCATTTAATATTGTAATGTAAAACTTTTGTATGTATCTTGTACTTCCATGGCTACTAAACTGATCGGTCATTTGGGACTTGATCCCTTGTGATAATGCCAATGTTATGTAATAATACAACGACTCTGGGTAACTAGAGTCGAGGTGTTATAGTTGGTATCAGAGGAAGTTTAGTACAAACGTTGGAAAATAGATTTAGAATTTTTTTTATTAGAGAACATTACCCTATGATAGACATTGAGTATTAGTATAGACGAACATCCAAAATTTTGGTGGTGATAATATTATGTGGCTTTTCCAAGAAAATACATCCATGTCAGGATATTAACAACTAGAGGCAGATCTAGAAAAGATGTACCTAAGAGTGAAAACATTGAAAATGATTTTTAGTCTTTTATTGGGGAATCCTAGTACACGACAATGGGGTTTGCTGCAATCTTGTTATTGGCACTCGCGGGGTATATGCTTCATACAATTCAAATTTTCATTACAAACCATTATTAAGGATTTATGAGGAAATACTTTCTCAACGAAAACATTTTTATGATTATTGATTATATGCATAAAATTTTCAATCTACGTTACATATTTTACATATTTGGAATTATGAATTGCGATTCATAAACTAACCTAGCATATTCCATTGTTTAGAAATGGTTCCCAGTAGAAGGAATGATAACTCCAGAAATACGCATGATCCAAAGAGTAAGAAGTATCATATCATTCATGGTATTAAGACAAAGTTTTGATGGGAAAAAGTCTTCTACGTATTATCATCATATAAATAAATAGTATCATGTGTTAATATTATTAATAAATAATTATTTATGTCCTATGGATTTGAAGAGAAGCCAGAGATGAAAAGGATGGTAGATGGAAAGATGGATAAAGGGAAGAAGAAGAAAAAAGGATTTTCTCATATATGATAACTATGGAAAGAATCACCATGTTAAATGCATGAAAGGAATGGGATATTGTTATATGTGTGGAGAAAATAGACACCATGTAAGTGATTTCAATGGTAAGAAAAAATATTCTAATGTACAACACTTCAACTGCAAGGAGTTGGGACACTACGCGAATCAACTTCCAAATCATCAGAGTATACCCCAAATGATGCTATTGGATAATTATCAAGTTACGATATTACTGAAAATGAAGAATAATAATTAGTGTTCTTATATTTTTATGAATGATTTATGTCATTTGAGTATTATATTAATGATTTAATGGTTATATTAATTATGGAAATAAATAAGGACTGTACATATGTACTATTTTATTGAGGATTTGAGAATATATAGTACTATGAAAAGTGACTCAACAGTAAGTTGAACTTTTTTGGAAAATAAATGATTGAAGGAACGATAAAACTTAATATGGTCCTAATTCCAAGGTAGTGATTTTGGAATAAGATATGGTTGACATGGATAAATTATATTCGATCTTCTTGACTATCTTGGAACTGATTAATGGTTTTTTTATTCCATCACTGTTAGAGTATTCAAATTTTTTTGATATAAATAATATATATAATATTTTATAAGGAATAAGGGAGGATGAATGTAATAAATGAGGTTTTATAGTAATTCATGTTGGTACCATCTTTTAAGTGAATACGGGATGAATGTAATCACTTGTTATTATGTGGAAAAAAGAGTTCTTCATTATGTAATGTTGACCTTCCTTATAACATTTTGGGATATGAGTTTGGACAGATGTATTTTGGAAAATTTTAATGATAGGAATGGATTAAGATGGACATTGGATACTATGGTTTAAGGTTAAATGTTTTTCAAGATTAATTTGGGATTTTTTTAACAAAAAAACAAATGGTTGGGCGATAACTTGTTGCATCCCATATGGCTGGGAGACTTGAACCCACAACCGAAGGGTGATAAGGGTGAATCCCCTACCACTATCCTACATGATGTCCTAGTTTGTATGATGTAGTTTTTTAAGTAATCAGATAGATGAATTCTAAATTCATTTTTTGGATACCATGTACAATTAGGATAAATTGAATATTTTTTATTTCTATTATCTTCCAGATTGAAAGATGAGTTTGTGTTAGAAATTAGTTAATGGATGGAACTCTATTTGTTATGTTTTTTTATTCTAAGAAGATATTAATTCATAATCATTAGGGAAATTATCTTAAAACCAAAAAGGTATTATCATAACACCATATGTTTTGATTAACCAATTTTATTTTATTTCATCATAGATTTATGGCTTTGAGGCACCCAATTTTATATTTATTGTTCACTTGTTTGTGATTGATGAACTCAATAATTCCGTATAAATATTTATGTTTTATCTCCAATTATGTGTCTCAAATTGCCACCAAAGTTCTCTTATTCGAAATCATAATTAGGTGGTGACATTTTTATTTACCTCTCCCTCTTATTAAGATGAAGTTTTATTAACTCGATTTCTGATGTGGCTTTTCCAAAAAGGTATTTTTTAATTTTAACATTTTACCTTCGAAGAAAAATTTCAAATTGCTAGGGCACAACTTATTGATGGATGGAGAGAATGTGACACCCCAAGATTACATAGTTAGTTATATCATTAAATTAATTCAATAGCTTATATTGCACACAAAAACAACATGGCTTGCATTATATGCAATATTGAGTTTCTGTGAAACAACACGTTAGTATTATAATTATATAAATGATATATTTATTTATAAATTAAATATTGTGATATGAATAGTAACAAATAATTTTTTTATTTATAATATTTTCACATAAATAAAACATATTTATTATGAAATGTATATGTTTCGTTAAAATTGTTATATATTTAGAGAAACTATTTTCATAAAATAACAAATTTTTATGTCCCTTTTTAAAAATTAATAAAATTGATATTTGAAAATCCTAAGAATTAAATTTGGAAAAAAAATATTTATTTTTGGATTCATAATATCAAAATTATCTTAGGATGAATTTTTGGTATTTTTCTGAAAACATTAATTTTTTTATAATTAGTGAAAAGTACTGCATAACAAAAAAAACTGATTTTTTTTTTAAAATTATTATTTTTAATTAAATTTATTTTTATGTAAAAATAGATACATAATACCAATGTTAGTATAATTAAATTCATTTGAGACATTTTATAATAATATTAGATATATAAAAATTTATTTAATTATTTAACGCCATTTACCTACCTTTTAGGAACATTGGAAGTTTTGAAAAAAAAACTTAATTTTACCACTTTTGTGAATTGAATTTCAAAATTCTGAGTGACACGATCAACATCAGTATGTAAAATGTGGTTCAATAGGATGAAAATAATTTTTTTAATAGTAACTTTTGAATTTTATTTACACCATTAAAAGTAAATAATGTAATTAAAGGTAAAAATGATATTATAATAACCCTAACACATATCTTAGTTCTATTGGATAAGTGTATTTCGACCAAAATAAAACATAGGAATAAATTATGATCTTATTTTATTAACATGGATTAAATTAGGATAATTATTATTATTTTACTTAATGAAGAGTTAAAAGTGTAAAATTATAATATTAAGAACTGAAACATTTTTAATATAGGGTTATACAAAAGATAAATTAAACTATAAATATTCATTAGAAATGTAAATTGATTTCCTATAGAATTTTATTTTATAATAAAAATATGACATTATATAACTAAATTTACTTATTACACAATGATTAAGAAGTAATTGCCTTATTAACGAATGATTAAAATAATTGGTATTATAAATATAAAAAAAATGTAAATTGAGACATATATTGCATTAAACGAATTTTATAGGTTAATATGACATATTAGTATTGATTTAATGTAATTTTTTAAAAGTAATCAAGTTACTTTGACTTAAAAAAGGAAAATACTAAATAGATTCAAAATTGACATAAATTGTTTTTTAAAAATATATATTATTAAATGATATAAGATTCCTAAAAATATATGCTTCATCCAAAGGACTTATATAATGATATATATTTCATTAATTAACCACTAGGTTTTATCTTGGAATTTTATTGTATTTTTATTAACCATTATTAAAATAGTACTAGAAGACGTGGTAAAAGTTATTCTACTTGACTAAGAGTTAAATATAAAAGATTTGTTTAATATGGTGACATAAATTTATCTAAAACCCATTGGTTGAGAGTTTTTCAACCCATAACCTCCTTATAATCGAAATAAATCCATTTTAATTCATTAGAAAACGAAAATTATTTTATAATAAAATAATATTTCGAGATTTTCCTAAAGTGAACCTCACCTCTATTATAAGAGGGTACACCCTCTTCACTTAATTCCACACCACAAAATCCATTTAACTCTACCAAACACTAACCATATATCTTCCCAACTACCGTCACTTAATTTTTGAGGCCTTACATTGATCATAATTCCATCCTAAAGAGCCCTTTTGATCAAATCAAAATGAAGCACCCAAAGAAGAGGTAATAATTTCATCACCACTTTCAAAGTTTGTTTCTTCTTCCCCTTGATCATTCTCTATTGTTTCCATACCAAAATAATAAATATAGTACCTTATACATTCTTTAATGTAATTATAATTATTTTACATCCATATTCATTATTATATCCATCATATGAATGGAAAAGTCACCAGACGTGCGGATGTATGATTTACCGCCTCCACATCGTGGTGTAGTTTGTTATTGAACACTTAATTATTTAGATGGGTATAATTATAAGTATAATTGATGTAAATAATAATTATAACATGTTAATTATTCTTTATATATGATATACCATCCAATTACATACGATTTCCCCATCAATAGAATGGTATTGTCGCTCGTTCAAACATACGGATTACCGTCTCCACGAACGTGATGAGATTCATTCTCCATTGTAACCATTGAAGAATAATTTTCATTTTATGATTAATAATAATGTTTAATAACTTAATATATTTATTAAATTTTAATCAAATAAATCATATCAATATAAAACACAAATTATTCCACAAAACAAATAAAGGAAAATAAATCAGTTAACACCTGAAACAACGATACCACTAAAATATAATTAACAAAGCAATATTAGAAGATCATATATGATATTGTATTTATTTATATGGTTCTTTTAAAGTTTAATAACAATTATTTTACTATTATACAGGAGGTAAACATATCCTCGACCAAGGAAAAGTACAATGTAAAGGTTAATTTTACAATCTTTTTATTGTCTAAGGTTTTTTATACGTGAGTATCTACTGGGACCTCTGTATCATACACATCCATGTTTCTTAGAAAGGTATTTCAAAACAATTTTAATATTTCTGATATTATGGTTTAAAGTCATTTATACACTGTTTTTACACTTTATAAATTTTTTTGAAAGGAATCTTTCCTTCGCTTTCCAAACGAGGTACTTTATGACCTTTTCATCAAATTGAGGAAAGAATGTTTTCTTAACATATACGATAGGGGCGACTATTTTATTCCATTATAACACCTTCAGTGATTCACTTACAAGTTTATATGATTATTTTCTAAATAAAAGTTGTCTTTTATAATTATGTGACTTATAAATGATTTGAATATTGACTGATATATTTCTCTCAAATAGTTTTGATTTTATCATTGTCAACATCCTTTAATGGATTTTACATTTGTTTGAAGTTGATTTATTATTATACAATATTCCATTTTATATTAATGGTTTTGTGATATGTTTGATTGTGGATGTTTTATTTTTAAACCAATAATGATTTATGGTTAAAATATTAACATTTAGTCTGCTAGTTTTAATGCCAATGTTTATGTTTTGTTTCAACCTCTTCATATGAGGAATGAATTGAACATATTAATTGATGGGTGGAGCCAACTATAGTTTCTCGACGTATCGGTAGGTCTCATTGGGCAAGCTAGTTTCTTGGAACAAGGCATTGAAAAAATCATATTTCTAGTCTTGGCACGAGGCCATGACTATTTGGTAATGATGTCCAGAATTATGCATTCCATCATAATGGAATTAGCTATTGATATTACATGTGTTTGTTCAACTAGTATAATATCCATGTGAATATGTAAATGGAATTATTTTACTTATATTGTCCATATTATTCTTATGTTTATGTTTTAAAGTTTTTTAGTCTTATATATTTCCTTAAATGATTATTCTTATTTATGATTGTTTCTGCTATATTGTGATCCTTACTGAGAATATGAGATTACCCATTTCTTATGATTCCTAATTCCCAGGATTTGAAGAAGTGTATAATGATTAACCTATAGGGATAGGCTATGGGATATGAGTGTGCTCAAAGGGGACAAAATGTTGTTGTTTTTTCCTTACATAATGTAATGTACAACTTATGTCTGTATGTAGTACTTACAAGGATACTAAACTAATCAGACATTTGGGACATGATCCCTTGTGATCATGGAAATTTTATGTAATAATGTCCAGACTCTTGGTAACTAGGTTCAGGGGGTTACATTTGGGAAAATACCAGGTCCCAACATAGCTGCCTCTCCTGCCTCTATTAACATAGGGGCGATCAGCATGGTCTACCATACAGAGCCTCATAGGGTGCCATATGAATCGTCACCTGAAAACTGTTATTGTAGGAAAACTCAAATAGGGATATGTGTCTCTCCCAAGAACAACTGAAATCCAGGACTCATGCTCAAAGCATTCCCTCCAAAACCTGAATAATGTACTCAGTCTCTTCATCTTTCTGGGTATGGTAAGTTGTAATCAGAATTATATGTGTACGTAAAGACCTCGGTTGTCCTTTCTAGACATGAGAAGTAAAACAAGCATCCCCTTATAAAATTATAGGGTTTGGAATCTCATTAAACCTTAAAATCTATCAGATGTACAAATTTCCAAGCTCATCAACACCGATGGTCCCCATCATCGGTAAAAAGTGTGCAACCATCGTATGTATGTCAATGACAACCTAATATACATAATTCCCTTCAGGTGAACTCTGTAATCCTGTCATGAAATACATCAATAAATCATTCCACTTCCACTAAGTAATGGGTAACTATTTTAAAATCGCTTTCGGTCTTTGATGCTCCACCTTCACATGAAGACGAGTGGGACAACTCATAAAAAAACTAGAAACATATTTCTTTATACATGGCCACCAATACTGACGTTGTAGATCTCGATACATCTTGGTAACACAATGATGAACTACCAATACTATGGAATTAAAGTATTGTATCATCTCCTCGTGTATGTCTACTGACACCCATATGAACCCACAAAAATTCAAGATCTCATCCTCACCTATGGTCAACCCATGAGTAGGTTCCTTTCCTGACACACTCTTTTGTAGGACTAGGCCTTCATAATATGATCGTTTCCTCATTCTCACTCGATCCAAAAGGGTATAGGCAATAGATAAAGAAGAATGATACGTCTTCCCCTGTCTTTCGTGCACCTCCAAATGCATCATAGAGAACGTATCGATAAGCTTCCCCTCATAAATAGCTTCCTAAAATACCTATATTTGGGTCCTTCTACTATATGCCTCAACCCACGCATTGCATTTCCCAGGAATGTAGTAAAGCTCAAAGTCATTAGACTAAAGGTACTCCACCCACCATCATTGTCTCAAATTCAAATCATGCTACATAATGATATACTTGAGACTTTTGTGGTCAATGAACACCACAAAATTCTCTACCAAAAGTTAATGTCTCCAAAAGAGTAAAGCATTCACAACTATTTCTAACTTGAGATCATTCGTCGGTTAATTACTCTCATGTGGCCTAAACATCTAAGACCCATACACAACGAATCCACCCCCTGCATAAGTACCTCTCCCAACTTGATACCTGGTGCATCATAGCAAACAATGTTAATTTTTCTAGTATCTAGTAAAACTTGTATCGGTGTTGATTTTGTTCTCCCTTTTAGCTCGTGAAATGCTGAATCATAGGAATATGTCCACAATTCCTTCATACCCTTCTTAGCCAGGACCTTCAGTGGTGCTGATAAGCTTGAAAAGTCATATATAAAGTGTATGTAGTGTCTATCCAGCCCTAGAAAAATCTGTACCTCAATGACGTTATTCAGATGCTCCACAAATACTACTACTATCAATTTCTTTGGGTCAACTAATACTTATGTCTCTTTGATAACATGACCAAATAAGTGAATTTGATCCATCCAAAAGTGTAATTTTTTGAGATAGAAATATAAGTAATGATCTCTTAGTTTATGAAAAACGACCACATAATGAGTGGTATAGTCATGTCAAGTGTTAGAGTACACCAATATATTTTCCAAAAAAATAACCACAAAAGGGTCCAAGTATGGATGGAACACTCGGTTTAACTGTTCCCTAAAAACTATTGGTGCATTCATGAGACTGAACAACATAAACACATACTCATATAGAATTTAACAACTCCAAAATAATCTAAGAGGAATATCTAATGGTTTAATGTGGAACTGATGATAAATAGATCTCATGTCAATATTCCAGAACACGCGGGTGCCTCAAAGATAATCAATGTGATCATCAATCATCGATAAGGGATATCAGTTCTTTACCAATTTTTTCAGCTTCCGGTAATCCACGAAAAGTCTAAGAGTACTGTCCGCCTTCATCGCGAAAAGGATAGGCAAACCCCAAGGAGAAGTACATAGTCGGATGAAACCTTTTTCCTACAACTCCTCTAACTACTACTTGAGATCTTGTAACTCAAGTATATCAATACTATAAGGAGGAGTGGACACTAATGATGCTAATTGAACAAGCACAATTGAGATATCTACCACTCGCTCTGGAGGTAAACCTAAAAAGTAATGTGGAATGACATCTCTAAAACATTCTACCATTGGAGAAAAGTCTATCTATGAAATCCCATGGTCACCCAGAGATAAAATAGTATCCTAGGCTATAATTCCTCCCATACCATGATGCTTGGGTCCCGCTATACTTTTCTGGAAATCCCATTCACCCTTGTGTAGAAAATATTGTCCCTCTAGTGACGTGAAAGTCACCCTATGGTGAAAGAAGTCAACAAAGGACTAGGAGGAGAAAAAATAGTCTATCTTGAGAATTACATCGAAGCCGGTCATTTATTATACATATAGGTCCAATAATAAATGACACCAGCCAACCACAAGAGGGAACACATTTCAATGATGTACACTAGTCTTCCTAATCCCTAATAGTGTTTATAGCATCATAACAACCTCAAAAGTAAAGATAAAGTGCCGATGAATCCCCACAAGAGAAACATATATGAAACATTGGACATCCCCTATTTCAAATAGAGTTGATCCTAAAACATAGGTAACTAGAATCTTACCTATAATTGTAGAGGTTCTAGGATCCTTATCCTGCTAGGATTTATCCACTACAAAGGATTGACCTATACTGAAACCCTATGATAATGCCTGAATAACCTTAACTGATCCACCTTGCGATCACTGAACACCTGTATCCTGACTACCATGGACACAACCTCCTTATCAGACTGAATAATTATAAGAACTCCAGTTCCAATACAGATGAGAAGTTTTTGGTCCTTCTCTTGAATGTGGAGTCATTGAAAGAACCCCTATCACTATCTACATGTGAGAAAAACTGTAAAAATGCTGACGATGGCCCATGTTGCTGCAATATCGGCACTCGACTAGGTCTCTCAAAAAACGAGGTCTCATTTTCCCAATGTTTCCTTACTAGTAGCATACCAACCGACTACCTAAAACTATATCTCGTCTACTCATATCTCCACATGTAGACTCCTTACATCGCTTCCTACTATCAGTAAGAGAAGTAAAAACTCTGGATGCCAAACCTCTCTAGCTCACAACTCCAAACTCCCTCCGATTACATTCAGTTATCAAATCCTAGTCGATTATAGAAGATATTGAAGTCAATCTGAATATGATCACCTTGGATTGGATATCATGTCTTAGAGAATCTTCAATCATCCTAGCTTGAAATAACTCATCACTCACAGAATAGGAGTGAATCGTTTAGCTATGTAATGTAATAAGAATATTCCATTACCCAAAGAGTACCATATTCTAGACCCATGAACTCTTGGGCTCGGTTGGTCCTCAAGGTCTTCAAGTAAAAATAGTCATTGAAGGTCTGCTAGAACTCATACCAATACATATCTTGTTAGCGTCATGAATATGATATCACATCCCACCATCTCTTGGAAGAATATAGAATCTTTTAAGTCGATAGATTCACCCTCCTCTCAATTGGTGTATTTAGATGATATAATATAGACAACATGTCCTCTAACCATTAATGTATAGCCTAAGGTCCTCCATCCCCTGAGAAAGTGAGAGGATTCTACAGATGAAAAAATAGCATCAAATCTTCCATAGACATGGGAGGATGCATTGCTCCCTGTTAGGTCTACATTAACCAAATAAAGACTTCATGGAATTGTGCATGAGCACCTGTGTCTGGTATAATAGATGGTGCCAAGACTAAATTTATGGGAGGATCTGGTGGTTGTCCCTGATTTACCATTTCCAGTGTCTGATCTTTTCCCTATATTTAGAGTACAACTAGAGGACGTCTTGGTAGGATGACTTTTCAAGGTCTAGAACACACCTATGTTCAAGATTTTTAAGTAATGAAATTTAGAAGTGAAAGAAAATAATATGAAAAAATTAATTCATATTTTTTCAAAACAAGGTTATATGATGTGTATATCTTCTACACGAAAGGTTCCCTCAGGTTTCAACTTAGGTGTATACCTCTACGAAACCCGGATGTGTAATAACCACACACACAGCATGTTCATTGGATGAAAGGATGCGTACATGATCTTTCCCTCCTGCCAAAGTTCTTCTACATGGGAAAAGCACATGGTTCTCTCCTAGGTAACACCACATGGCATGTTAACACTAGAAACGACCTATACTAACTAATACTTAATAAATTGTGTCGTTAGTGGCACAGTAGAAGACATGGTGGACTTCCACATGGAGTGTTCAAGCTAGAGACAATGAGAACTACCAGAAATTTATTAACTTGTGTCGTTAGTCACACGGCTGGATACATGGCCTCTACATCATGACATGTACTCCCAGTACACAGTGTGTTCAACCCAACAGTTACCAACCCATGACTCTTCTCATATAGTCAGTCACACAGTTAAAGACTACACAGTGTGTATATACAATAAATGTCATGTACTTAAGAAATTTTTTTCTTTTAGGAGAGAAGAACACATGACATGTGTTCATAACACCACAATGCGTGTTGTCCAGGTTTCTGGATAATAGGCCTCATAAACTTATGTGAAACCCTAAAAAAACATAACATTTCGACCATAGGACGGAAAATAATGTCCCGTGAGAGCCCAATTCCCAATAATCAATGTTTAGAATACTCATTAACGTCCGTAATTGACAAAATTTAATGAATGTTCAAAATGATCCACCAAATTCCGATCCAAGAGGGACTATAATACCCTACTGACCAAGGTTTTCCATCCATTAGAATGAAATTTTACATATTACCAATACCCTATAAAAATAGGTATTTTATTAAGGTATCTATAAAAACATCATGAATATGTAACACAACATAAATCATATCAACATGCAATAGGTAATGCACCATAATTGGCATGACAATAATGCATGAAATGTGATCTCTATTAAGTGACTATATGATTCATGAGATTCCATACCCTAATCTCGTCAGGTTTCAACAGAAATAGAACCACAATGACATAAGTCATAATAGAAACAAACATGTGTATCACCCAATAATGAAACAAAATCAATGGTAATGATTGAAAAAATAGAAATAAATTGAAATAAACATGGTAACATGAATTTTTCAAGGTACATGGGTTAGATAATCCCATGTACAGTTTATTACCAATAATATATTCCTTGTCATCCCTACCTATAAGCTCCAAATAGTAAGACCAATCAGAAAATAAACCCTTTTGATACCAATTTGTATCTTCCCAGATCTGGGTGCCACCCAAAGGTGCCTCGTACCTAGTTTGTGAAATTTCCTCAAGCACATTTTCAAAAAGGCTAGAGGCTGCCGATATGTAGCGATGTCCTTGGGTGTGATAGTGGAGAATCTATGACCACATTGAAAAATCTACATAAAAGAATAACATCAATAAAATAAAGTGAAAATAATAATATCATACAACAGAAGTAAACATCGGAAGACTGATAGTAATTAAACATCTAGAGCACATATATAAATGATGCATGTCACATATGCCTATGAAAGCAGTCAAACAAGTCACAGTACTAGAAATAAAACACTTAAAACCAAAGTATTGAAAACTATAACTAGCTCGAATGGCATCACAAGCCTCAGCTCGGTCCCATTCCCTCTAGCTCTAACATCAATCCAATACCTGATTTAGAAGGGAGATTTCCCTTATCTATACCTACAAGAATATAATCTATTTGGGTAAAAAAACATGACCCAAACTGGGAGTGAGATGAATCCTAGTAGAAGACCACTAAAATATTTGTGCCTAACTGTAAGTGAAAATATATAATAATCAATATTAAAAATTATTCAATGAACAAGAATGTAATCAAAAGTAAACAATCCTATAGTTTCCAATTACATTCATTTATCTTTATTAATTGTCTAACCCTTTGAATAATGAAAACTAGGGATCTAGCGTAAGCTCTATATCCCCTATGTAATATATTTATAGATGTCTCAAAAGTCTATCAGACAATCAAATATGATTGAGTCCAAGATTGTGAATTGGATTGGCAGGCTCCTCACAATCAATCAATCATTCACTACCAAGCCTTTGGGAATGTTCTCATCGTATAACCCCTCTGGTTCAACATATCATCAATTAAATATCAATAAAACAACCCTTTGGGAATTCTCACAGAGTCAAACCACTTTGTTCTCACAAAAACAAAGACACTTTGAGGATGAAATCACCATCAATTCCCCATGTGGTCTTTTAATGATAAACTACACTCATTGAGGAAGCAGCCAACATCAATTCCCCCTGTGGAATCTTAATGGTATACTATATAAACACTGAGGGGACACTCACCATAAATACCCCCATGGTCTCGGTATGTAAACATAATAGATGCTATGGGGAAGATCTCAACATCAATTCCCCCAATGGTCTAACTACACCAGGTTGTCATTGACCTCTGTAATATAATCATACATAAATGATATCTGGAAGTCCAATGTAATCTCAACTACTACAAGGATATACATATATAATGCATAACATAGTAATTCAAAAAGATTCAACAAGAAATCAATTCCAACAAAACAATAATGGTAAGGAAATAAGGACAGCCTCATAGGCAACCTAGACCAAACAACCGTAAACATTCAAAAAAGAAAACGCACCCATAGTGTGTCCCCTAAGCAAGCAATTTAGCATAATGTATAAATAAAAACTTGTAATGAATCAATCAATCTAATGTAGATGATAACATGTTTTAATTACTTAACACGAAATACCCGAATAATGGATAATTGACACTTAGGATTATATAACTCAAAGAGATACTCTGAAAGGAAACAAACCACCTACCTCGACATTATATGATGAACACTCTTGAACGTCAGCATTTGAATAATCTTAGAACGTAGTAGATCTATAAAATGTTCAAAAATGTTCAACCTTAGATAACTAACTAAAGAAGTAAAATCATGAATAGTGACTAGGGAAAGAGAGAACTCACCTGTGGGAATCCAACGCATCCAACAATGTCTCAATCGGAGCTCATATAGAGGAATGGGAGGTGCTCGAAGATTATTGGCCATACGTTTCCCTCATGTACAAGAAACGGGAAGAAGAAGGGGGTTATAGAGTTGTGATAAGACCCAGTCCAATTAATAATATAAAAAGAAAAGTACATGACAAGTTCAATTAATTTACACGCAGTGCACTAGCCTCAAACGGACTCTGCATTAGAAGGTCCATACAGCCATATACTCGACCATTACACATCTATTACACAACTAACCATCGAAACTAAGTACACAATGTGTACTCAATAGTACATGGTGTGTACTCAAGAGTACACATAGTGTTTTGATAAAATTTCCAAATTCTTCCTTTTTCCTTACAAACAACCCAAAACATGACCCATACCTGAAATGATGATTTGGGTTCCTACATGAAGTAATAGAAGTTTAACCGAATCATCCATATATTTTTAACTTCATACTATAGCTCAATTACCAAAAACATTTTTGTCAAAATTAAAATAATTATATTGTTTATGTTCAATTGGAAATGATAAAAATATTTAAATTCATTAACACATTGAAGTTATCAATATGTTTCACTATATGCTTTGAATTTTTTCCCTAAATCATGTATTTTTATTAATATAATTGGGAGTGTGATTAATAGGAAACTCATGTATTTCCTATGAAAATGTTATTGGAATATAACACAAAATATATTGTTTATTTTTATGGATTGGATAGGTTGTATAATAAACAATCATTAAAACGATTATTGACCAATTTCAAAAAAACTTCATTATAAGGATTTCATGTGAATATGTTTATAATGATATGTTTAGTTAATGATAGATTTAATATTGGTAGCATATCACATATTAATAAATTCTTACTAAACAGATCTGTAATAGCTGAAGGAGTGGATTATGTAACCTAAAGATGTTAAAATGGTGGTTTTTCTATAAATACTAGTTTTTGTTGGGGTATTATTGTTTTCTAAATATAATAATAGATGAATAAAATTATGTATTCAATATTAGATTATAAATTATGTTTGAAAAAAAACGGTACACACTATTGAGAATAAATAATTTTATTATTTAGTTGTGCGGAAGTTGAGGTTTCACAATTATTAATTTTTAATATGAATTACATTAGATGAAAGAAGGAGAAGAGGATATTACATGAATTTCAGGATTAATTTGATATAAATAGTGTCAATTTTTAGTCATTACACATTGATTAATTACTAAATTGGTCATGGCAAATTTCATTTTAATCAATATTTTCCACCATTTGGATGATGTTTTCGTCATCGTATATATCTATGATATATTTATTTACATCTAGATAGAGGATAGATATAGGAGGAATTTGGAGATTATATTATGAAAATTATGATAACAATATTTATACAACAATCTATTAAGGTGACATTAATCTATCATTGAATTATGATTTACCTGGAACATGGTGTTCATGTATGGATTATTAGTCGACCTTGAGTATGTTGTGGTAGTAACTATTATAGAAGATATATAAATGATAATGGAATCAAAAGTTTTGTTAATATTTTTTTATATAATATAGAACATATAATATATTTCTTGTTAGTGGATGTATAGAATATGTCTATTGCAATTGGTATGGAAATATTATTTTGTAATGAATAATATTTGATAGAGTATTAAAAGATATAAAGGATATGAAATTATATTTCAATCATATTAATATGAGAATCCATAATTGTTAATATTATTCAAATACATTCATTATGTGTAATATTCTAAGGGATATTGATTCTATAGAATCAGATAAAATCCTATTATTCTTTGAAAAGTAAGATACATGAGATGAAAACACACTAAATGTCCTTTAACTAGTGGTGTCTTTTTTTTGATACAATGAGTTTGAGTTACTATCACTTTGGTTAGATGATTATAGTTTATATAAACCATAAGATACTAAAAAATATGAATTATTTGGTTATCTTAATCCCAAGATAATGGATGTTAGTCGAAGACATGCAGTAGTTTGATGTCAATAATGTGTATACTCTAATGAATTGAACTTCGGTTCATAAATTCCAATATTAAATGATAGGTAGAGTTGGTGTTTATTTTGGAAGAGTAGAATATGATGATTTGTATCATCATTAAGTTGCACAAACCACTAACAAAAAAGATACAATAGTGGGGAGACACGGATAATGACCCATGAGTCCCACCATCAGAAGGCCCCATCTTGGTGGTTAACATAGAGGTTATAAATATCTTCTAAATATGAGGTATTACTATCTGTAAGAATAAAATATTGGGATATTAGATGAATCAACTACTCTCAACTCCATGTAGTAAAATAATAGAGTTACCAAAATCTATCCAATAATGAATTTTTAAATAAAACTAATACAAATAAGAGTCTTTGATGTAAATACCCAAGAGTAACACAAATGCATTCAAGTAGAAACTATCCAAATGTCTGAGCTAGTAATGTCCATCACGATCTATGTAGTCCCCCAAGAATCCTGAAATTCAGTTTTAAAACATAGAGTGACAATACATGTATTCCCAATATGAAAAAAGTATTTCTTTCACACATGAAAGAATAATTATAATGAATCCGTTAAACAATATCAGAACCATAAACACATAAGAAATTAAATTACAAATTCCATAACATCAGAAAAGAACAGTCACCAAATAGATTAATCCAACTATAATAAAACAATGGTAATCATATTGATGATAGTGTAACTCACACCAGAATAACATATGTGTAGGTACTCCTAACAATTTTATATAACATCTCATCACATTACATCGCATCGCATCCCATCCCTTCTGTGGAAACTTCATCCATCATATCACATTATATCCATAACCAGAACAATATGATATCAATAACAATAAGGATATAAACATTTTCCCCTCCTCATGAAATGAACGACCCTAACCATAACCCATCTAAATAATCTCACATGAAAACACATTGGACATAACATCACACTTTTCTTGAAGATACATTGAAAATCAAATCACATCATATATCAGTACCACACATTTCACATCATGCCATCATAGGGAATGCATTTCGTCATATCCTAGAAGAGGGAGAAGGAATTACTGGTAATCTATCTATCTATCCACTCCACCAGAAAGAAGGATAAAATACCCCAAAACTTGTTTTTGTCTATAATAAGAACTTGAAAAGGGTGGATAACATATAGAAAATCCAAATGAAATATTGTATAAATTTAAATAATATAATGGAACAGAAGTCTAACCTATTGGTTCATAATAAGAAAATCATCCAAAATTATAACATCGCCACATCAACTCATACACTCTAACACAGTCACTGCCAAATATAAATGAATGACGCCACCCTAAAGAACAAAACTCAACATTTCAACATCTTTACTAATTAATGAAATTATTAAATTTTTCACATCACCATTATATTTAAATTAAAAAAAAAATTTATTTCATATTTCTTGAAAAATTATTCCTCATTTTCTAACCCATTAATTCATGTAGAAAAAAGTTCCATTTAAATGACAAACCCCCCTTTAATTAAAATTTTGTTATTATTTTCAACCATTATTCCATGTTATTCCATATTAATTATATTTAAACAATATTATTTTTTAATTCCATTGTACTTATGAAACTATCATAAAAACATCACATCAAAAGACATACAATCACGAACATTTCAACAATCCCACTTATCTAAAATTTCAACCACATCTACCTCCTTGTCCCAATCACCACATCACCATCACACTATATCACAACTGCCCCATAACATGACCGTAAAACACAACTCACATTTATATAAAAAAATAACTTACATTAAAATCCCCTTATACATATTATGATTGTTTAATGGAATTTTATTTAATTCCACTTATCTTTTAAGGTTATTCTCATACAATATGAATTTTCTTATGTGAAACCATTACGTTTACAAAATATAAATTATTAAAAAATTATATTATGGATGATATCAATAAATCATAAAATAAGTGGTCCCTAATACCAACATAATAGAACAATGAAATTCTCCTTAAATCCATGATTTTCAAGGGTAATGTAGGAAAATATTAGATCAATATCACATTGTCAAAATGATGTAATAAAATTTTACTTATTCCCTTCCACTTCAATTGAAACTAATATAATTAATAATCATCATTAAGGAAAATTAATAATATCATCCAAGGGATAAAAATATAAAACCTTCACATATGATACAATCTATAAATTCATGAAGGCTCCTTACCTAGATGAAATAATCCTCATGCAATTCGTTACTCAATATAAGGGGTTTCATTCACAATATGGATCCACTTACTAAAAAACATGAACCAATACCAGTAGAGTTCCATGACTCCATGGGAAAGGATTCAGAACCTATATTTTTGGGGGAATGTGATATGGATAAAATGAAGAAATCATCATCTTTTTAAATTCAAATGATATGAAACCATCAATATTTTTGAGTGATGATATAATTTTAATTTCCCATTAATGCTAATCTCATTAAATTTCACATAAAGGAACCATTAAAACACACTGGAACTTTGAGAAATAGTGGATATAAATATCCATTTTTAAAAATATCTCAATTATCTCAATTAATTATTTTATACCATTATCCATTAAAAATAATATCAAAAGGAGAAAACTAAAATTTACAAAAAAACAATAACATGATACTTCTAGACGATACAAAAAATGTTTATCCATTGAAGTTACCGTTTAGAGAATCTATCAGCAGTTACAGTCCAATAAAAACATCAGATGTCACCACTATTATAAGCGATCAAAAGAAACTTCTAGACAGTAAATTAATTTTCCATGATAGACATCCAGACTGTGTCTGCTATCATTTGTATATAGCATTAGAATCTACCATTGGGAGGTAACTCTAGAATAAGTCTAATTACATTTCGATCTAACATCAATATTAATCATTGGACCAAGTCGATTAATATCATGATATATATTCACAATCTATTTCTAGAATAAGTTTACTATCTTTAGGATCTATTTTAATAAGATACCTTCAGTATCATCATACAAACAATGTTTTCTATGATCAATAGCTACTATAAAGATATACCACTATCCTATAAAATAATATTTTCCTTTTATTATCATCTAAAATATTTGGGAACTTCTACAGGGACCACTACCACCAAATATCCCACAATTTAATTGGTTTTAAGGTATAGAATATTAAATGTGATACCACTAAAAATATTATTTGCTTAGAGAATAAAAACTAATATAGAAAGGGTTATTGAAAATGTCAAACCAACCATACCTTGATATACCAATCAAGGATATTATTACATGTAGAACTCCATTATAGAAAAAAAATTACAACCAAATGAAACCATCCCAAACATATTGCATAGCCATAGTCCTCCTTTATTCCACATAACCACATCCACAACCCTTTCAACCCCAATGAAGTCAAAAAAAATGAATATACCAAATCTAAACATAATTGATCCTCAAATAAAAAATCAAGTAATTTCATCTTCCATGTCTCGAAACTATATCCTTTGTCTTGCATTAACTCTCTTGTATGGTTTAAATAGCCTCAATGTATAACACATCTTGATTAGGGATCATTATTTCCTTTCTTCATGTTAATTTATCATTTAAATTCACATCATAAAAAATGGATTGTAGAAAATAACATATAAAACAACACGATCTTCATATCACAACATAATTAAAAACAAGGAAAAGAATGAAATGATACAAAAAATAAGGGTATTGGTCACACATCTATGTATCATTCTCCCACATACTCTCATCCATTCAATGTTGGATCCACAATACGTGATATAATTGGATTTTTCATCCTTATAAGACATTAAATTTATGATATTTCATCTCCAAAAGACAATCCATAATTATTTCATCATTATCAATATTCAAATCAGAGTATTTGATGACATTGGAGTAATCGTGATGTCATCGACGATGTTGGGAGACATGAAAAAATTCTCGAATTCTATCCAGTCATGCAAGATATACCAAATTATTATCTACCTCACAAATTTTCTCTATCATCTCAAATATCTCACCATGCCAAGGTGAGATATTACTGCCCTTATCAAACATCCACTACCGACATCGAGGGAATACCTACATGAAAACGTTGCCTCTACACTCAAACTCCGAGGAAATCCTCTAATGATATGGATTTGAAATATTCCATTCCTATTCTACTCTTAACTTAAAACAATAAACATGGACATTATATTCTATTCTCTGAACCACATCAGGAATGAGATGAGGAAATACCAATCCTTATACCAACAGAACATAGAACAACAAGTACACCTTTAAAAATACTAAAATGTATATGTGTCGATAGATGTCTGATATCTATTGTAATAATACAACCATGATCAGGTGTTGTGACTAAGATCTACGAAAAAATTATTATTCTCCCTCTCACTATATCCACAAATGACTGGATATTCTGTATTGTCTATCTATTGGTCTAAGGATGGAATATAGTGATGTTACATAATTATGTGCCATAATTATGTTTCAATCTTCTATAAACACACAAAGTTAAACATGCTTCCCAATATGAGAAAATTCACATCAAAACCCCTTGAATCCACAGAATATCATCCATAAACCTCCTTTCAAAAAAATTCTATGACACTAGAATCTATGACGTCTAATATGTGAGGCAACATTATCTTTCAATAAATAATTTAACATATAACATTGAAACATCCCTTATCTTAGGGTAACCCTGTGATAATGTCCCTTAGGAATACATTTAACTCAAAAACATCCTGGGGATGTAACAATATTCCAGTAACACGGTGTCTAGACTTTTCTTTCTTGAAGAATAAATAGGAACCCATAATCACCTCCATGAAAGGTTTTATCCCAATCCACCAAAAATATGTCCCCATGATATGGTACATCTTGGAAACTCTTGGGAATATGGTAAAAGTTGATATATGAAACTGAGAAAGTGATCTGCCACACATCTATTTAAGAAAAAATATCTTTCCATAAATGAAGACATACTTTTGAATACCCTATGACCATCCCCTTAGTGAATTGACTTGGCCAACATGGTCATGCATCATTGTAGACATTGAGTCTCCCCACTAAAAATACTCTACCCACCCTTTAATGTAATATTTCACTATCATATCTCAACTATTTCTATAGATGCTTTTACCACATCCATCCTTGAATTATTTATCAATCCATAATCCACAACATTCCCATTTCTATAAGAGTATGTGATCTGAAGAAAATAATCTGGATGAAAATCCACCCACAAACTATTTGAATAGATTCTTATCCAATTGAAATATATTAACCTCTAGCACTTTTGAAACATAAAGACCACAAAGGACTACCCAATGTGGTTTTATAACCATAACCTTAGTATAAACACAACTAATACTAAATCGATATCATCGGTGGAATTGTTAAACTCTTGGGGGTAATAACATCCCAGAACAATAAGATATTACCACCTTCTACTACATCAAGGGACAACCCAAGACCATAAGGTAGGAATCATAAAATTGTAAAAATATCACTGCTTCCTTAGTAAATTGGATAACTAGATAAATAATCAATTACCCCTTCAGTTTGTCAAACATTGTTTGGATTTGAAAAGTCTAGATAAAACATTGTTTCACCAACCACTCTCTCTAAAGATTAATATCTATCTAAGAAAATATTTACCTCAAACACCTTTGAACCCTGAACACCAAAAAAGCTACCCAATGTGTTAATATACCCATAACCTTGGTGCATAGACAACTAATACTAACTCTATATCATGGTTGGGATTTTAAAACACTTATTGGGAATAACTTCTTCTTCTAATATGATATTACCACCTTCCACTACATCAATGGATATCCATAGACCATAAATTTGTAATCATAAAATATTGAAATCATCACAACATTCTCAGGAAACTAGAAAACTAGGGAACTAATGAATTTACACATATGTTAGGTAAACCTTTTTTTGAACTAATCAGTATAGATAAAACCCTATTCCACCCCATTTAAGGATAAGAAATGTCTTATAATCCATGAGAGGATAAATAAGATCCTTCCATAATATCCCATAAGAGAATTAAATCCTTGAACCCCTCCCCCCCACATTATTTTTTAATTCCAAATAAACAATCATCTCAGCCTTAATGGGTGCACTACCACACCCCGATGATACACCACATATCCATGTAAGTGCGCCTTTCATGTCAAGAGGAAGAACATGGGAAAATTTCCATAGATTTAGTGGGGTATATGAACCTGAAAACTAGATCTGATTGAAGTGGAATTATCCACTTATATATTTTAGTAGATCAATATTTCATTAATGGAAATGACTATGAACTAGGTCAGGAATTCACATAACTTAATTTTCATGTTCCCCATGAAGAAATAAGGGTTTCTTTTGACATAAAATGGCGTAACCACATAATTGAAGTTCCTATAATAGGAAATAATATAATTTTTTAAGATATACTAATCTTTCACTCTCAAATTGTGTTATCCACACCATATATCGATCATAGAGAACCTTCTTTCCAAAAAAACTAATTAAAATCATCATAAAATCTTTATAAGTTGATAGAGATTCCTGATCCTCACCTATTTCAAACTATTGAAGTCTATGTAAAAACTTGGACTACTATCTGACATCATGGTGAAGGGAAATGGAGAAATCCATTTTGAAAGACTAGGAAAGATGAAATAATATTTCATTATATCATCTATTTGAATATTTGACTCATGTAACTCAATTGTTTTCATCCAATAAAGGTCAGTGAAATTCAAAGAATCCCCCATATTTTTGATTATACCAAATGTGATATCATTTCGAGGGGATACCATCATTAAAAATTTGAAAATATATAATAAAAAATATTCAATGACCCTGGAAACATCAATTGTATCATTTTATACTAACTGTTAAAAAACAAATCCATCAATGAAAGAAGTGTCTATGCATGTCTTCATCCCACCAAGAAACACTGCACGCCCAAGAAGAGTACATGTTCTCTATCCATATATGAGAAAATGAGTCTCCTCAATTAGTAGTCGATAATAAATTAAATAGAAGATAATCCTTTTATATTTAGGATGATATCAACTGTATGCATTTAAATAATGAATTGGTCATCATGAGAATAATGTGGACCCATCATCAGTTTACACCCATAGAGAACATGAAAGACTTTGGTGTGGACTAAAAATATTGTAGTCAAAACTAGATGGATGAAAATACTATCTACATCTAGTCCCATAGTACAAAGTGCAGTGGTTGTAACAAAGGAGTTTAAATATCCAAAATAAAAAAATGATCAAATAATAGTAGATGAAAAGATGAGAATACCATAAAATATATCGAGACCCTATTCCACTACAACCTCATCAGAATGAAACTAACTATTCCTACCTTCTCTCACCCTCTTTTGATAGTCGCATCTACAAACACAATTATGTTGAGACCATTGAACATGAGGAAAATCCATGTGTCAACCTCAAACTAATATATCCCATCTTACAGGGTACTTAGCATACTACACCTACTAAAAAATAGCCTTGTCGAAAACATCTGTTGAAGATGACATTGAACCAGTATGCCTCTATATAAAATGTTCTTGAGAGACCACAGGGAACTGACCTTGATTATTTATACTTAACCCACTAATGAAACACAATGGCCCCAATCCCCCAATAAAGACATGAAAACAACATGCCTCAGAATGAAAAATGGGAAGTTGTTGTGGTCGACTACATTTCAATCGAAATCATGAAGTACCCTGATCCTTTCACCAGAAACCAGTTACTATAATCCATACAGAACCCTACTATCTACCCTTTAATGGTTAGCTTCCTCATGAGTTTATCTTCTCAATCCCCACTACCTTCTTTTAATCAATTAGAAACATCAAAATCATAAAGGGATTAATAAAATATTGATTAGAAGGATATAGTGTATCCTCAATATCTCTTCCATGAGACTCCTAGTCCAACAATAGGTTTTCAGAAAAGAACAATAGATCCTTGAATTTCCTCACCTGCAACTACAAAGACTAACTCCCCTTTTGGAGGGACATAATATACTACAACTTCACTATATTCATAGTCGATGAAAGGTAATCTTCCAAAGACACATTCTAATTTTTGACCAATGAATCATTTTTGACCTTCCTCTCACCCAGATATTGATTCAAACTATTAAATATATCTCCATACATCTTAATAACTTATAGATGGACCTAATACTCCATCAGGGTGCTAATCAAACTGAATATGGTCAAAATATCTTCCAACCAACTCTATGTCTATACAATGAAAATGATTCTGTCAATTTTACCCAAATCATTCCTCTATAAAGTGTGTAATAGCCTATATCAATGATCATCCACCCCATTTAGATCTATCATTCAGCAGTTTTCTAGACCATCCTATTAATCCTACATTAATATAACCACACATGGATGATGACCATAAGGTATATCTAAAAGGGAAATAATGATTTCCCTGCATTGTTGTATGTAATTTTGTTAAGATTTGTTTAATTCATTTTACATTATTTCTAAATTCTTAAAATTAAATCCTTTTAATTCAAAATGAAATATAGTCATGATGATCTATGTACCTGTCTTAGGTATATACCTTATAAAAAATTCAACATCTCTTTGTCCCTCAATAACCCTAGAGTCCACATAGATGTCATAGGGGGACCTAAACACTCATGTCCTAGCCGGTCTTCCATGTCTATGTTCGAAATTAAGGTCCACTAGAACTAGTTCCATATAATTCAATAGAATCCTTAATGTTCCAAAATCCGATCTCCATTCTTTATCTCAACCCTCATATTGGATACCACTCTTTAATGAACTTATATAACAAATGATTCTTCAATTAGAGAGAGATATTAACCCTTTAGTGCCTCATCTAATAGGACTAATGTTGGAAACTAGATCAAAGGTTTTAAAAATTACTAAAATTTTTGGAATAAAATTTTATATAAAATAGTATTGGGAGATAAAATGAATAATGTATGAGAAAATCCTTGAAAAGATAACATAGAAATATGAAAAACTATCTAATAATGAATATGTAAATAAAATTGAAATATATAATTCTAAAAATTAATTATTGAAATGTAATTCAAAATCAGTGATAAAGAAAGTAAAAAAGGATCAAGAAAATAATGCACAAATAATACTTATATTTCATGTAGAAACCTGAAAATAAGATTATGTATATCAGGTCTGAAATAAATTATACATAAAAAAAATTCCAATGTCTCTCATGAACATTCAAAATAATTATAATAATGCACATGTTAGAAAATAGGAGAATTAGAAACATTAAAATGTTTAAACTATCCAACTCCCAACCACACAATGTAATTCTCACAACTTAATGAATAGACTATTTAATAACACAGTATGATGTATATCAATGATAGGGTACCCCTCAACATATTCCCACTTATTATCGAACCTCAAACCGCTAGGATATTTTTCATGTTTCTTCCACCTCTGTCATAAAACAAATCATCACATCACATCACATCACATCACAACCTTCAGGTAGACACATGGTCCATCACACAACTTCCAATCCCACCAGTAGACCGGGAAGACCTCCTATCACATCCCATATCACCCGCAAACTTCTAGGCCATCACATCACATGAAATATATAACCAAAAATTTATGTAATCTAAAAATGAATAAAATAAAACTCATTACCTCCTATCACCGAGTTTGAACCACAAATTAATCTATATCATCATCTTACATGAAAAAACCTATGGAATAACATCACACCTTGGATAAAGACACATGGTCCACCACATAACATCAAATCTCAACAGTGAACTTTTGACTTTTGGTCATCACATTTCCGGCATGAAATCATTTCCTGGACAGACATTCAATGTGTGGATGGACATCCATCGAACATAACCATATGTATACTGTGAAAGTACCAACAAAAGTATTCATAGTTGGAATTAGAAGATGACATGGGACATGATCTTATATAAAATTACATGGAAATAAAAAATATTTATTTTTATATAATTTCATGGAACATAATCCCTTTTTATAGGTTCACAATAAAAATAACATCCCAACTAATAACATCACCTAATTACCTCACAACCTTTTCCAATTTCACTTCTAATAATAAATTAAAACACCACCACACAAATCAAAATATATATTCCATCTTCATTCTAAAATAATAAAATTATTCTATATTTCTCATTACCATATATTATACATTTATATAAAACATTTATATCATTTACCACCCCACTTATTTCTTATTTTAAAGAACATTAATTCATGTATAAAAATTAAACATTTAAACTACACGACCTAATTCAACTTATATGTTCTATTTTCATTTGATCAAATATTCTAAACCAGCATATACCATTTCATTTAAAATGTTATAATTCATTTATTTCCCTTACTATAACAAAAAAAATATAAAATCACCACAAATTTTATGGATAAAAAATCCATAATACTTATGAAAGTAAGAAAAAAAACCACTATCTAAGCCACAACTAGCACCTCTTCACAATTTCCACATCAGCACCACCATCCATAAACACCACTTTATAGAATTCCCACATAATGAAAAACATATTCAAAAATCACCACAATATCCATGAAATGTAAAAATATCAATTTTAAGTTTGTTCGAGGGTATTTTTATCAATGTGGAATTACATTAAAGGGGATTACCACCCAATAAGAATTTACATGGGGTAACCATTTCATTAATCAGATATAAGCGAATTAAAAATTCTATCCTTGGTGATAATATACAATTATAAAAAACAAGTGCTCCCTAATACCACCACTACAAACAATGATTCCAACATACATGATTTTTTTGGTAAAAAATGAATATATAAGATCAATATCCCAATATCAAAAATGTGTAAAAACATGTGAATCATCCCTTTCCCATTCAGTATCAATTATACTAGTTAATTTTCTTAATTAATTAAAATGAAAATCATCTTCCCCACTTGATAAATCATATAAAGAAATGAAAGCTATTTTACCTCAATGAATCAATCCTCATATGATTTGAAGCACCAAAAAAGTGTTTGAATGCCTATAATAGTTCCAAATATAGGGTGAACAAAAATGAATTGAAACACAGTTATATGAATATAATGGAAATGATTTGAAAAATCCACTCATGATAGATAGAAATACAGAAATAATGAAAGAAGGATCACATTTTTAGAATCAAAAGATATGAAACCATCATGATTTTAGATCAAAGATATAAATTTAATTTACCATTAATGTACCTCTCATTACATTCCACAAGGAATACACTTTTAAAACTCTACAGTTTTTGAAATTTGAGGATATAAAAATCTTTTTCAAAAATTGATCATGACTAAATTAATTAAATATTTAAAACCATTTTACATCAAAAACAACATCAAAAAAGAGAAATTATAAATTCTATAAGAAATGAAACAAGCTAATCCTAAGGGTTTCTGCCATAATCATCATGTAAATTTTATTTCAAGAGAGTGAGCACGTTCTACCAGTATTTACCATAAAGGGATACTATAAGGCGACACTGTTAGTAGCTTCCATTAGATGCTATTATTAGAATCTATCAAAAAGAGATACCATCATAATATTCTTCTAGAAAATATCTATTACCATTAGAAGATATAGTTAAGAGATACTAATAGGAGCTACCACAAGACCATGTCTTCCAAAATTATAACTAACCATCCAGATCTATCATCATACAAATTGGATAACTATTAGAATCTATTTTAATGAGTTTATGTCATGATCTACCACTATAAAACATTTAACTCCATTAAGAGACAATAATACTATCATACTGTGAACCCACCCACCTTTAAGATCTATATCACCTACAAACTCATTATCACCCACTTTGATCACCAATTCCATCAGTTTTTAATCAATGCAATGGGATAAATAGAATTTGATTTAACCTTAAGAGAAACTAAAATATAACTTAGGGTGATGATATAAATATTTTTATGTATAATTATAGAAATATAATTTGCTTAAATAATGTAGGATATTCATGTGTTTGTCAATGAATACAATATTTTCAATTAATAGTTCTATTTTGAGATAATCATTAAAACATGAACGAATGATGGTGGGTTAATATTATGTTTTCATACAAGTCTTGAATTATCCATTATCATTTAATCATAATTCATGTTGTATTAAACAATATAGAGATGGTATGATGACAATAGTGAAGAAAATATATATCATGATTTATGATTTTACTTTTGTGTGTTTTGAATAAATAAGGATATAATGAATTATATTTCATGATACCTCACTATTCTGTAATTATAAGCTGAACAATATAGAATAACAAGCATAGTGTATATATATATATATTAAATTCTCAAATTAAATGTCATCTTTTTTTATGACAGGACATCAAACATAAATTTATTTTAACATATATTATAATTAATTTAGATAGGAAAAATGGTTATTTAATTTTTATAACATTGGATAGATTTTATATGTTGAATAATTTAGTAGATTTATATGTTAGATAGGGTCAGAAAACATTTATTTCATGTATTTAGCATTGAAAATAATGATTCCTGATTGGAATTACCATTCTTATTAGTGTTTATTATTCCTTGGGTTATCAACTAACCATAAGAATTCCAAATGATACACAAATTGATTATTAGTTTATGTGTAAAATTATAAAATTAGGGAAAATGTTATGATTTTTAGTATTGGATTATTTTGATTTATGGAAAGATCATCTTGATAAATTTCAGTTTACATATAATAACGATATTAAATTAGTTAAATAGACTGTACCATTTGATGAAAGTTTTCAATAATATATTTTATTTTTCATTTCACTATATTTATATTATGGGATAATCCACTGTAAGATTCATTATTTTATTATAAAATATATTTATGGTATACCATGTTTTTAAATTATAGTGATATATCTCAGATTTAGGATCATATTTATTAATTATGTATTTAATTTTTGAGATCTTGGTTTTGAATATCGATTATTTTTTAGAGTGTTCCCATCATTAGGATATTGTAGGGTTAGGAAATGGGGGTAGTAGACACCCTGAGTAATGAGTAATTTATTATATTTATCTGGATATATATTTTTTGATTTCCAATAGATACTTTAAATAAATATATTGTTTTCTATTATATCATATTCATGTCTCTATTATAGAGATACATGTTATAAATTCATTATATCATTAGTTGTGATGATCTAGAGTGAGTGGTGGGTGCATCATTTTTGTGGTAAATTTTATTTATTGTGAATTAGATTGAGAACACTTTTTTGGGGAAACAATACATAGTTTTCTAGTGTATAAGTATGAAAATTTTATAAAAATGAATAGGTTTTTCTATATATTCTCACAATGTATGCTCAATCACATTAATGTTTCCAAAATTCCCATTATAGTGTCTTTGTAGTGAAATGAATATATTTGAATGTGTGTTTAGGATATGAAATTGAAAATTAAATATCATACATTAGATTAGGATTATTTATCGAAATTAAAGAATTATATTCTGGTAGTGGATGAATTTTTATTAAATCATAAGAACTATTGGGAGTTAATATAATATTAATATAGGGATAATTTCATAATTTTTATATTCAAGTTATTGTTATTTATTTAATTTTGGTGTATTATTTCATTGTTGATTGAATTGTTATAGTATTTTCGGATCAAATAGAAAGTGGTTCCTTATGTATTTCATGTGTATATTAAGGGGTATATGTATCATAATGTATTTCAATTCCTATTTTTTTATATTTGGTCAATAAATGAGAAAATATTAAATAAATAATTTATTTTTTATAATATATGATTCATGTACATGATTTAATAATTCAATGTTTTATTTCATGAATAGATGAACTAGTTGTTGAATTATTGATCGACAATGTAGTTAATCCCTCAAACAAATTAAAAACATAGATATTTTTAAACGTAAAAGTATATATTTTTAATTATAATAAAAAAATACACTTCTATAATGAATGAATGAAAAGTATATCTTGTTACATTTTATTCAATTTTTAAATAGTTATTATATGTAGGATTTTAAATCGGTTTTTTTATGTATCTTCCAGATAAATTAGTTGAATGAAATTATTATTTTTTTGTACTATCATTAGTTGGTGAATATTATTATAAACCATTTTTTAATTATATATATATATATATATATAATTTTTTGTGATATATATATATATATTTATTTATTTAAATAAATTGTTGACAGTTAAGAATTTATAACTTAGGTGTAACATGTGGTATTAGGAACATAAAATACCATTTTGATATATGTGAATTTAATGTTTATATATGTCTTATTTGAATGAGTTCTTATTGAAATAACCCTAAAAATTATTAGTATTATTTTGGAAATTTATAGATTCCCAATCATGAACAATACTATTTATAGTGTAATTTTCACATAGCCACAAATTTAATTTTGGATGAAATTTTGTTTTTATGCATTAACCCTTAAGATTTAAATTATGTATTGAATCCATGATAGTGAAAATAATTTGGAAAATATTTAACAGACTAACACAGATCCTACGAATCCTATAACATGGATAAATAAATCCTATAAATTGAAACTCACTATTAATATTGAGGAATATCCACATTAAACCTCGCTAAACAAGATACAAATTGCAAAAATAACAAGTTTGTGTCTATGTATTGTAAAGTAATCATGTAGGTAAGATAAAAAGGGTTATTAATTGTTTATCATAATAATGGGTATTAGTTTAATGGATTAAATATATAATTTATTAAGAATTATATTACAATGTGAAATTCATAAGAAATTTTACATATGATATATTTATTAAATTTCTCCATAATGATATGTATTTTGGTGAAATTTTATAAGAAAAACCTAACATATAAGAATGCGTGTTAGACCTATGTGACACATGGTAAATGAGTTGTGGGTAGTTGACATGGGACTTGATGTTTTTATAAATATTTTATAATCTGAAGAGTATATGAATGTTTTTATTTATATGGGGATGTTATATTAAACCTTTTAACCAACAATTGATATAGAGATATATTGATGTGACATAATGAACATAGTTATTATTTTAGGGATCACATGTATTATTTCACTAATATTAATTAATGAACCTATTGGATTCCATGAGTTGTCTTTGTAATTTCTCATTTCCCTGTTATATAATATCTGTAAACTGTGTTATGAATTTTCTATTAATGGTGTTATTTGAGAAGGTTGTTCTACACATTATATCAAAACTCTGATTTTTTGGCCTATATATATGTTAATTATGGGTATTTTGCATTTTTATCTATGTTATATTGATCTTACTGATGTGTCTTTTTGTGGACATAAAGTGATGTGGTGAACATGATTGGAAAAATTGGAAAATTTTGTCTGTGTTCGGATTCACGTTGGTCATTTTAGTGAATGATAACCCCACTGGTTTTGTGAATTAAATAATTTTATATTATTGGAATTACATTCATCACTCAAAATTAAATTATTTTTTGTATGGGAAATTAATCTTATTATTTAGTGTCTCATTATTATGTTTTTACCCATACTCAACAAGTTCGCACTTATGGATGTACAGGCTCCAAGCCTCAAAAAAATGTAAATGGATTTTCCCTACTGTTGGATGGTTTATCATGGAGTTTAGAAATGATATATTTTTTAAAACAAAAAATGTTGTTTATCCCCATTATATTAAGAGATAAAGTTATTAATATTTTTGTCCTTTTATAATATTTGAGTATTTATAATATAATTAGTAAACCATTAATAATTAACTGTATGGAATAATATGACATTCCATGACTAGAAGTTTTGTGAAATATTATTCAATATACTTTTTGACCATTTAATATGATTATACGTCAATATACATTATTTTTTTAATAATTTAACTTATTTAGTTATTTACAATTATGGTATTTAGTATATAACATGAGGTTATAGGTATCCCATTATATTTACCCAGTCAATGATGATTATTTAAATAATCAATCATATGAGGCTACATGAAGGTTTTTATGTTCAGTATCGGTTAAACAAGGTTGTGGCAGAGAATGAAAAAAATACAACAACTAGTCCCAATTTTATTCAATGGTTGCTTTTAAACAACTATTTATTTCAATATATCCATAAACTCATTAATATATATTTGACACAAAAAATAGGTTCAAATAATGAAAAAAAGTGTTAGGGTTATTATTTTCATATAAAATAGTGATCATGAATTTTTTCCTTGTGTCTTCAAAAATACAAAAAATTATCATCTAGGTTTATATTTATGAAAATTGTGAATGCAATGACCTGGAAATATCATGGAAATTTTTTTCTTAAATACTTTGTAATTTTACAAGTCTGCGGTTTCTGACAGCACCTGATTCGGAGGCCCGGTGTTCCCGGAATCAATTTCTGATGTTTCATTTAGGTATGTTCAGTAAACTTACATGCGGGTATTTTTATCTTTTGAACAGGTGCTCGAAATTTAAATCTGAGGGCACCTATGAACTCACATCTCCGGTATTCTCTTAAGGGGAACTTAACCATAGTTGTGTTTTGTCTTATGTTGTAGTTAAAATTAGGGGATTCATTTAGAATTAAATAAATTTTTTGTGTTATAATTTTATTTTAAGTAGAAGTTAATTACTCTAAAGGTAAGTTGGGGTGGGGACCACACCCCATCTAACTTCCCATGGGAGGATATAACTAAGTGTGGTGGGGCCCACACGAGTTCATAACTCCTTAACTCCCTTAATGTTTCCATTAACACACCCTTTAATTTATTTGACAACTCCCCTTCATTTATTTTGGTGGAGCCTCTCCACATTCCACCCTCCCACAATTAATTTTCCAACCTCGTCAATTTAATTAAGTGAGCACACTTAATTAATTGATTCAATTTGAATTAATTCAAAAGGAATGGAAATATTATTTTAATATGAGAATCTTATTGTTTCATTTTGGGTTGGAAATTATTCTCTCTGGGAAGGCTCTACAATAATAAAAAGAAAATTGTTCTACTCCAGCGAAGAACATGAAGAATGATGTACGACTCGAAAGACGTGAAGAAACTTCATTATTTCTTTATTCCTCGACATCAACAGAATCAATGACTCTTCTTACAATGTTGAAGGGATGTCACCATTCTTCCTCTTGCATCTAGGAGGCATTTCGGCTTAGGCCGGCCGGACAGGAGGGCGGCGCCGCTCGGCGCCGCCGGTTCGGGAAACCGCACCCCCTGCAGCGTTCGGCCAGACGGGCCGAGCTGGTTGGACATCCAGGCTAGGTCGCACCACGCCGCGCCAGGCCACACCGCGCCACAACATGCCGGGCCACACGCTTCACCGGGCCGGTCCGACACCAGCCGGCTCGGACCCACCGAAACTGGGACGACCCAACCCGCCAGCCCACTGGGCTTGACGGGCCATGCCCGTTTCACATAAACAAGAATAACATCAAGACTGCATGTCTGATTGACGTTCCGTTTATGACACTTGGATTCTCATGACAAGGCTGTACTTTTGCGATACTCTAAGTGGGTTTTGGACGACTTTGAAAAAACTGCCGTGTTGGTTCGAAACCGAAACAAATCGGGCCCTTGGCGCAGAAATGCTTATAACATAAGGACTGGATGTCCGATTCAGGTTCCGTCAACTACGTTGGATTCCTTTTGATGAGACAATACTTTTGGAATACTCCACTATAGGTTTGGATGTAGTTGGGGTACGATCAGGTTGGTTTTAGCTTAAAAACCAACCGAGCACCTGTAACGGAAAAGCTAATAACTCTCAGACAGGCCATCTGATTGACGCATCGTGTGTTGCATTGATACAATTATGAAATGGAGGACCTGTGATATAATTCTATGTTGGACTTCTTGACACTTTGAGTATCGTCTTGTAGCTCGTGGAACGGACCCTTCCGGAGACTTGCGAGCAGACTACGGAGACCTAAAAGCTGGCTGAGACCAGATGACTGCTTGTCTCATTCGTTTCAGAGTGACTTGACTAGCCTAGTGGGGAGAACTACTGTGTGAGGTTGCAGAACCATGGCGGAGGAGCACTACTATATGAGGCGGTAGACCTGTGGTACTCGACAGAATGAGTACCTCTGTAGGCTATCAGGGGGATTGCTACTGTGTGAGGCGGCAGACCCATGGCGGGGAGCGCTACTGTGTGAGGTGGTAGACTCGCGATACTCAACAGGAGGAGTACCTCAGCAGTCTAAGGTTAGTGAGTAGCACCTCGAAGTTTCAACATGACTATTATGCTCGATTGATGAGGAGTTCTCCAGCATCCGTGGTTTCGACATCATGAATAAAAATCCTGGTTTGAGCTGAATAAATGTCTTTTGTGTTTTCCTCATGATTGAGATGAGTTACTTGATAACTAAGTTATTTGTATCGTCATATACCTAAGTAATGTTTATCCATTGAAATCATAGTTTCTGGTTATCCTTGATTGTTTTTTGAGACCTATAGGGTTTCAAGGTCCCTACTGAGTATCATTATACTCACCCCTGCATGAGCTATACTGGCACCTCATTGTGTTGGATGCAGATGGCAGTCAATGCTGACTAAGGCTGAGTGTACGAGGAATGGATGGTTCTCAGAGGTGGACCTCATGACGAGACGATACCCGGAGGAAACGGACGGGCATGGAGCTCTGAGGAGGATTTCAATACCTACCCTTCAGGTAGGATCCATGGTTGACGATCCAAGAGCTACTAGACACCTTCCAGCTGTTTTTATTTTTAGTTGTACCTATTTTTCCTTTCCTTATACTTTACTGTTGGGCTTGTATTTCCATCCCCCTTTACTTTCAGCTTACTTTTTACACAGTTTTTACTTAGTGTTTTCTTTCGCTTGTACTCTTGTTGTGTTTGTTTTCAGTTATAATGCCAATGCCTTCCCATTACTAGGTATTTACACCTTTGGTGCTAGCCTCCATACCCTGGTCTATTGAAGGTGGGCTTGGGTTAGTCACGATACGGGCCCTGGGGGATGGGTCGTGAAAAATTGGTATTAGAGGAGTCAGTTCTACCGTTGAACCTAGGACTATGATATTTTTTTTCTATGCAGAAATAGTGTTAAGGGTACTAAGTGTGGTTTTCAGTTAAAGGAGTCCAGTGTTGGTGCGGGTGGCCGAAATATCCATACATCTGGAACCTTACTCTAATTTCTGACTAAGTGAACGAAAACACCGATTGAGAGTGTGTTTTTAAATGTTTTCTTTATGTCAGATCAAAATAGGTTAGCTCACCAGGTGTAGTCTTTTGACCGTGTTGCTACTGTTCTTTCATGATACCTCCCCACGGACGACCTGCTAGATCGTAGAGAGTTGTAGGTAATGATAGTCCACCGAGCGATGAGGCCTCAGTACAGGTCCCTCTTCTAGTAGAGGAATCAGTGGTACTAAAACTCGTTGGGCCACTGAATCCACCAGCCCCAGTAGTAGGCGATGTACGTTTCTTGAGCGCACTGCATGAGTTCCAGCGCTAGAGGCCACCCAGGTTCCGGGGAGAGAAAGACCCATAGCCGGCTGAGGATTTTCTGAAGGCTATGGTGAGAGTTTTCAGGCTAGTAGGGACACCAGCAGACATCATGGTGATCCTCGCTGCCAGCCTTCTTTAGGTAGCAGCAGGAAGATGGTGGAGCCTGATGCTCCAGATGCATGATGAGGCAACACTTCTATGGGAAAACTTCGAGAGCTAGTTCTAGGTGGAGTTTGTACCAGTCACCCTTCGAGCGGTGCACATACAAGAGCTACTACATCTTTAGTAGGGTAGTAGGACATTGGAACAATACTCAGCAAAGTTCACTGACCTCTCACAATACACCACTTATTTGGTATGAGACCCATTATTCAGGGCCGAAACCATTGAGCAGGGACTCAAGTGAGAGATCAGAGATTCAATTATCTCTCAAAGCATGCCGACACAAACATGGGTGATGGAGAGATCCCTCTTAGTGGAGAGTTTCCTTGCTGAGCAGTCTCCAGTAGTGGGTCCCACCACTAGCCGACATGTAGCTGATTCTTCTGTAACTGGGAGTAGATAGATAATGCAGAGGTCCAAGAGGACCATACCTATAGGTGTTTGACCGCATGACTTAGGGTCAGTAGTGTGGGGCACCCAGGGTGGAGGTAGATCCATACCTTCTTGGCAGTGTTACTCATGGGACAGATAGGGTCACATGACTCGTGACTGCCTGACCCGCTGCTCGGACGATAAGCTAATAGATGAAGGGCCTCCCAGGCAGAGACTGAGGTTCGATCATGACAAACCGCAAGGAGTAGGCGACCGTGGAAGAGGACCTGGGCATGCAGCTGGTGGTGGATGCCGCTTCGAGGTTTTTCCACCAACACCACACGGAGGTCCACCCCGACCGCAGGGAATAGGTGGACCTGGGAGAGAACAACATCAGGCAGTTGAAGCATACGACTATGGAGCTCCGGAAGCAGGTGGACAGGAGCGGTACTAGTTCCAGGAATAGAGGCCTTTCTTCTTGGTGTTTCTAGATTCTTTTATGTTTCTCTTTGTGGTTGTTATGTGTCTTTGTAATTTTAACTGTAGTAATAAAAGACACTTGTCCTTGTGATGTTTTTTTCTTTTCTTTTTTGTGGTTAAAATTAAGAGGCTCCGATTATAACCGTTGACTTGACTCTCACATTCAAGATTCCTACTGGAGGAGACCTAGTGACCACACACTGATGCCGACTGTGTGACTCACCCCTTGAAGGCGAGTGTGACGGTTGGATATCATGGTAGTAGCGTCGAGGCCTTACGACATCGTCCATGGAATGAATTAGTATCGTTCATTTCATGATTGGATATATTAGGAAAAGGACTTTGTTCATCCAGGGGATGATATCAGATTTCCCTTTTTGACAAAGGATAAATCATAGCAGCTCTTGTTGAACATAGGAAAAAAAAGGTGAAGACGAGTTCTTACAATTTCATAGTCTCACCCATTTTTCGTTTCGCGAATGGTTTACGGTTCACTCCAATCTCAATAGTCTCAAGTGTGTCTTCTCTTAGAAGGACCTGAACCTGAGACAATAGTGATGGCTTGAGTTCCACCAGGACTATGAGTTCAAGATAGTCTATACTCCTTGGAAGGGTAATGTGGTAGCGGCTTCTCTTAGCAGGAGTTCAAGCATTCAGCTATTAGGAGAGGCGACAGAGCAGCTGGATTCCTTACATATATCCTTTGTGGATAGAGATGGTGGAACCTATCTATATTCTCATATAGTCACTCCTCAACTTCTTTAGCAGTGTAGGCAAGGTGGCCTATCGCCTGGCCCCTTCACCTCAGTTTCACCAGGTGCATGATGTCTTCCATGTATCTTAGTAGGGGAGATGCATGCATGATCCATCGCACAACATCGACCACGAGGAGCTGGACATCAATGATGGGGAAATTTTCACAGAGGTTCCAGTGGAGATTGAGCATCGACATGAGCGGGTCCTGTGTGGATGATCCATTTCTCTGGTATGCATTCATTGGCAGCATGGGAACCACCAGGAGAGCTCATTGGAGCAGGAGGCTCAGATGAATGCTCAGTAACCTCTTTTTTTCCCTATTTTGTGTTTTAGCTTTACAAGGACGTAAATCCCTGAGGTGGGGGTATTGAAAAGACCCATAAATTTCAAATAAAAATCTTTTCCTAAATACTTTGGAATTTTACGAGTCTGTGGTTTCAGACGGCACCTGATTCTCAGGCCCGGTGTGCCCGGAATGAATTTATGAAGTTTTGTTCGGGTACGTTTAGTAAACGTAAGTGTGGGTTTTTCTATCTTTTGAATAGGTGCTCATAATTGAAATCTAAGGGCATTGATGATCTCGCAGCGCCGATATTCACATAAGGGGACCTTTACTATAGATGTGTTTTGTCGTATGTGGTATTTAAAATTTTAGGATTCATTTAGAATAAAATAAAATTGTTGTGATACAGTTTTATTTTAAGTGGAAGTTATTTCCCCCGAAGGGAAGTTGGGGTGGGGCCAACACCCCACCGAACTTCCCATGGGAGGATATAACTAAGTTTTGTGGGGGCCACACGAGGCCCTAACTCCTCAACTCCCTTAAAATCCCCATTAACACCCCCTTTAATTTTTTGATAACACCCCTCATTTATTTTCGTGGAGCCTCTCCACATTCCACCCTCCCATAACTAATATGACAACTTCATTAGTTTAATTATGTGAGAACCCTTAATTAATTGATTCAATTTTAATTAATTCGAAAGGCATGGTAATATTATTTTAATATGAGAAGCCTATTTTTTCATTTTGGGTGGGCAATTATTCTCTTTGGGAAGCCTCTGGAGTAATAAAAAGAAAATTGTTATTTTCTGGAGAAGAACACGAAGAACACACTACAACTCAAAGAATTTGAAGCAAATTCATTCTTTATTCTTTCCCCGACCTCAACGGAATCAACGACTCTTCTTCCAACGTTGACGGGATGACACCATTCTTCTGCGATGCCTTACTATAATGACACTTGTCTTCCGCGGCTCGACGACGTGAAACGTCAATTTGAGAGGTAGGGGTTTTTTATATTTCTACGTGAATATATTATCTTATTCTTCATTCATAGTTGGATCCTTGTTTTATCTTCATCCATAGGATACCGCCTAATGTGGATGGCGTGGACCAAACAAACACGGCCCAATGACCCTCTGTTGATCATTGTTCTATTTCGATGGCAATAGTGACAGAAGGGGTGGTAGTGACCGGAGAAAGCGGTGACCATATGTTGGCCGCGTGGAGAGGAACCGTGGGCCGCTCGGTCAAAGAAGAACATGCCTGCCATAGTCGGCCGGGCAGGTGGAACTGCGGCTCCCCATGGAGTCACACTGTGGAGAACCACAGCCCGCGCATCGCGGGCCACTTCGGTGGGAAAACCTGCATGCTCCTCAGCTAGCCAGGTTGGAGAAGGCCGGGGCACCCGCAAGTTCCGCACGGGAGGGGAGCAGCCTGCAGGGGCCGCTCATGTTGGGAAGACCGGCCGGCTTCTGCCAGCCGGACATGAAGGCGGCGCCGCCGGTTTGGGGAACCAGGTTGTTGCGCCCCCCACAACGCTCGGCGATCCAGGCTGAGCCGCTCGGCCAGCCGGGTCGGGCTGCGCCACGTCGGGCTAGGCTGGGCCACGTGCTTCACTGGGAAAGTCCAACACCAGCCAGTTCAAACCCTCTGAAACTATGACGACCCAACCTGCCAGCCCATTGGTCTTGAGGGGCCGATCCCGTTTCACTAAAACGGTAATAACTTCAAGACCACATGTGTGATCGACGCGCCATTTGCGGCACTGGTTTTCTCACAAATAGTTTTTCCTTTTTCGGTACACTTAGTTAGTTTTTGTCGGATTTGGAAAAACGGCCAGGTTGGTTCGAAACCGAACCCAGCCAGGTCCTTAGAGTGGAAACACTTATAACCTAAGTATCGGACTTCCGATTGTTGTGTCGTCAACTAAGTTGGATTCATTTTTATGAGAAGGTTTTTTCGAATAATACACTGGAGGTTTGGACATAGTTGTTGTATGGTCAGATTTGTTTCATCTTAAAAACCAACCAGACCCCAAGAACGGAAAATCTAATAACTCTTAGATCAGCAGTCAGATTGACGCGCTGTCTGTTGCATTAAGACCCCAATGAAGTGAAGGACCATTGAGATAATTCTTTGTGGTAATTTTTGACACTTGTAGTATTAGATTGTAGCTCGTGGATAGTACCCTCTAGAAGACGATCAAGAAGACTACGGAGACCTAGAAGCAGGCTGAGACCTGATAACTGCTTGTCCGATCCATTTAAGAGTGACTTTACTAGCCCAGTGGTGAGCACTAATGTGTGAGGTGGAATAACCATGGCATAGTATCTCTACTATACGATGTGATAGACCCGAGGTACTCGACAGAAGGAGTACCTCTGTAGGATAATAGGGGGAGCGCAACTGTGTGAGGCGGTAGACCCATGGTGGGGAGCGCTACTGTGTGAGGTGGCAGAACCGCAGTACTCGACAGGAGGAGTACCTTAGCAGTCTAAGGTTAGTGTGTAGCACATCAGTGTCATAAAAGGATTGCTATGCTCGATAGAGGAGGAGTTCTCCAAGAGTCGTGGTTTTGACATCGTGAATAAAAATCCTCGTTTGAGCTGAGTCAATGACTTTTGTGTTTTCCCCATGGTAGATATGGGTTACTAGATAACTTAGGTATATGTATGGGAAAATACCTATGTAATTATTATCTGTTTAAATCATACTTTTTTGTTATCCTTGTTGGTTTTGTGATACCTATAAGTTCTCGGGGGCCCTACTGAGTATCGTTATACTAACCCCTGCACGGGCTATGCCCGCACCTCGTTTTGTTGGATGTAGATGTAGGATAGCACTGATTAAGCCTGAGTGTGCGAGTACTGGACGGTTCTCGGAGGTCTACCTCACAACGAGATTGTACCCGGAGGAGGCAAGTATGCATGGAGAACTGAGGAGGCTTTCATTACATACCCTTCAGGTAGGATCCGTGGTGACCAATCCAGGAGCTACTAGACACCTTCTAGAATTTTGTCTTTTTAGTTGTAAATGTTTGAATTTTCCTTGTGCTTTTCTGTTGGGCATGTATTTTGGGCCCCTTTACATTCAGCACACTTGTTACACAGTTTTTACTTAGTGTTTTCTTCCTCTTGAACTCTGGTTGTGTTTTTTTCAGTTATATAGGCAATGCCTTCCTAGTACTAGGGATTTACGCCTTTGGTGCTAGTCGGCAGCCCCTGGAATATCTAAGGTGGGCTTGGGGTAGTCACGATACGGGCCTTGGGGGACGATTCATGATAGTGAGTCCCCCTATAAATACCATGAGTAACTCCTAGTGTTATAGGAATGAAAATTTTTAGAACTTTTCAATAAGGGATGCTAAAAAATCCAATTTAAAATAAATTTTTACTTATATTGATATAGAATCATTGTATATTGTATGTGATTCCCAAAAAAATATAAAGACAGTGTATATATGTCTAATTTTATATATATCCAATTATTAAGACACGTGTTAAAGGAAAAATTGATTGAATAATTTATTTTATATTTTCTAATGGTATTTTTCATGAAATTATTTGGAAAATGAGTTATTTTTACTATCCTTCTCCCTCTTTTGTCATTAAATTTATAAAACTGTGTGAAGATACATAGATCATTGTTGAAATTAAATTTTCATGGAATTTTTTCTTTTTATTATAACAATGTTTTAATGTTTTATTCTTATATTGTTTAAAAGGATTCAAAGATACACTCAAACAAAAAATATTACATGCCTGTGTGACTCCAACATGAGTTCATAGTTTCCAAATATATGAATTCATCTAATTTAATGTAATATAATATTATTAATAGAAATATATATATTTTTTGTTTTTTGTGATAAAAGTATTCATTTGGGTATGTCTCGACTCGAAATAACTTTAATCAGATCATATACAATGGTACTTATAGAATTAATTAAACAACATGAAATTTGATCCTTACCACCCAAATAGAAACATTATGTTGTGCGGTCCTTATCATCTAAAAAAATAAAAATTGTCTATATACATAAATTCAGAAATTATAATGAGTTTTCCAAAAGTATTTATGATATCCCCATTATCTGGATATATCATAAAACTATATTCTATATAAACCATTTCATAAGTCAGAAAAAATCATTGTATGCATTTTTTTAGGAATTCCAAATACCTGGAACACTTTTATATACCAATATTATAGTATTCTATCACTGGTCCAATAGATAAGGTTATAATAATATGTATCATTCCCATATTGAAGAATTATATATGAAAAATTTAAAATGTAATCATTATCCTTTCCCTTACTTTTTAGATTAAATTTAAAAAAACTTTTGCCATTGAAATAAACTACATGTCTTTCATTTACATGTAGGGTTTTGATCATATTTAATGAATTTAAATATTATGTACTAATTTTATTCATTATTATTACCATATTACATGGATATAAATATTAGGATTAACATTTTTTTAGGGGATTATTAACACCATTCATTTAATTACAATGTTGTCAAAACACAATGGATTGTTGTTTCTTGTGTTTTATTTGCGAACAATAGTTAACAAATTCAATGAGTATGTGAGAAAAGATTAATGATAATGTTGTTTTTACAGAATGGTTATTCATATGATAAGAATCAATACATAAATACTCTTAAATAGAAGTAGAGTTTCACTAAAATTTTGTATGGTCATTATAAATGATATTATGAGTTTGGGTGATTTATGTAAATGATAGAATATAATGTGTTTTGAAATGTAATGATGTTAAATTTATTTAGTAATAATGATTATTTTAATATATAGTTAAATTTTAATTATTTATAAGATGAAAATACTACTGTTTATATGAATTGTACTATAGTTTGATGAATGAAATTCCTACTATATGTTATTCTTAATAAATGTGATAAGCCAACATTGTGCATATAAATCATGGAGAAAATATTATTTAAATAACAATTTGATGATTATGGTGATTTATATTTAATGATTTTATATTATGAAGTTACACTATTAAAAGAAACATATTAACATACATTAAAGGATTAATTTATTTCTAAAGGGTATATTTTTTGAATCTATGTAGCCAAAAAGTTAAATGATTTAATAAATAATTTAGATATATCAGTAAATTGAGAAAAATAATGAATCTCACATTTTTATTTAAGATATTTTTATAAGATATATATCTTAAATTTCTTTAAAATATTTATAAAAATGATAAACCCTTCCCTATTAAAATATTTTATACATTTATATACATTGAAAATTTGGGAAATAAAAAACCATAATTTAATTTTAAGAGATTTCTACAAATATGTAACTATAATATTGAGTTACATTTAGTGTTAAATCTGTAATTAAAGATGTAATGGTAGTGTTTTGAAGAGTTGTGAAATTAAAAATAATGATCATACAGTACAAGAAGATATGTTATATAAGATAAGACACATGGAATATGAAATATCTGGATGATTGGAATGATAAAATTTTAAATTAGATAAATGATCAAATGATATGTCATATTATTCTATAATTATATTTAATTATTTTTAGAATCATAGTTTTTATAGAATAATTGTAAGGCATGATGATTTTAATTGAAAAAGGGAATAATAAAAGATTAATCTTGATTGTGTTCAGAAGATAGAGATGTAAGCTATAAACATGGATCTTGTGGATTTTTGTTGAGGATCAGGTACAAAATATAAGTATGAAGAAATTGGTAAAAATTCAGATGAAAATATAATCAATACCATAATATATAGTTATGAATAATGTTAATAACAAAAATGTATTACTATATAAAATTTTAAAATAAATAAATATATGAATTCTATATCAAGATATTAATGGGGTCCTTAGGAATATGTTATTTTTGTAGAATTATATAATGTAAAAGAAAAACTATGGTAAATATTATTTCATGGAAGTATGGTTTTAAAACTTATATAGAGGTCACTTGAAGATTTTACATTCCATAACACTAAATATTTGGTTATTAATATACATAGTGGTTGTGTTGATCATATGGCGAGGAGGGTGCAAGTAGAGAAAGAAAAGTGGTCTTGAAGAAGATATGATTAGATTTATTGGATACCTGAAGATGAATCAGAATGAAATATTTGGTATCTTAGAATGATAATCATGTAGTGTAGCTATAAAATACCATTTGAATCTCAGAAGAAATATCCGGTTTATTTCAAGGAGAAATAAATGATATACCTCGTTTTGTAATGGAGAGGAAACCAAATAATTTATAGTTGATAAATTTGAAGTTAAATATATAATATATTGAATATATGAGTTATTTCACAAAAACAATTTGTGAATCCAATGGAATGTTTATAGTGATTAACGAGAATTAATGAAACAAAAAATCAAATTATTGATGTCATGATTATTGTCAATATTTTTTGAAGCCTTCAAGGTGGATTAAAAATTGAGTTTTTGGATCATTGATAATTTTTTATTGTTCTATTTTTATAATCATTAAATTATTTTTTCTAAGATTATAAAAAGTTATTAAATTTATAATGTAGATCTCACAATACATAAACTCATACTAATAATAATGACTAAATAATAAAGGTCTTTATTCACATCCAGAATCTGTTCAGGATATTGATAAGATACAATGTGATTTTGGATATCATGTATTGAAGATAATATTAATTAATGAATTGACTATTAGAGAAATTTATTTCTACAGTTTATGAGCTAGATATAAAAATCAATGAACCAAAAGATAATGGTATCAATGAATGGTTTGCAAAAACCTTTATAAACCTCAAAAAAAGAAGTATGTGTATTTGGAGAAGTTTCTTAACCTTTAGTTTCAGATGTTGAGTGGAAGATTCCATGGCTCTTTTTCTAAACTATGTTTTGAACCACTCATGGTACTGAATTAGAATAATGATATATAATTGATGAAATATTATTAATAATGAATATATTAGAGTTGATATTGGATAATCCTATAGAATAACGATGTTATTATGATAATGTTCATTCAGAAAATACCATTGATGACAAGAGGAAACTAATGTAATATATGCCGAACAAATTAGTTTGATGAATACTAGAAAGATCTAGAATAATGAACCTAATAGAAGGTGGATTTGGGAGAAGGGTGTTTTTTTTCAAAATAATACGGTATTTAACCTAAAAAGGGGTGAAATTTGGTGAAACAAATGCACAAAAAATTGGTCACACGCATTGATTTATTTTAACGGTAGTATCCAAATTTGGACAAACCTATAGAACAGATTGAGAAAATACTATCATAATATAAACAATCATTAAAAATAATGTATGCATAGAGGAATGATGAAAACCAATAATACTTTTATGTAAAATTAAAATTAAAAATAATACTAGGAGTAATAGTTTTAAAACCCAAAACACCTATAATGTATTTTATAAAAATTTCAACAATATCCTCTCAAGGAGATCTTCACGTAAACCAAAAGTTTCAAGGGAGACATTGAAGAAAGTATTTAAATTACATTACATTAATTTAAATCCAAATAAAATCATCATGAAAAATATTCAACCACCCAAAGATATGTCAACATCAATGTTAATAAAAAATATATAGACTAATAATTTTATAATAAAAAATAGAAGGAGCCTATATCATTGCTCCAAATTCCCGTCAATTAGCATAGTTTATAAAACCTTTATTCCCCAAATATGAATCTACTCAAAATAATGGTTGAAAAAGAATGTAATTATAATGATATATCATTAATAAATTATAATAATAACACCATAATTATATGTTATATGTTGTAACTATTAAAAATAGAGACTAATATAGTCATAAATGAAATTATTAAAAAGATATCTTATGACTAAAAATTAAATATATCAATTTCATAGATATCTCTTTGGGTATTTTAAATAATATTCTTCAATGAAAAATGTACTATTTTTAGACAAACTACAATATAACAAGACTTAGTAATAATTGGGATCAATTATAACCATATAATGACTAACAATATATTTATTAGATGGACTCAACATCAATAGAAATTTTTTAATTAATAAAATTTGGGCATATACAATGCTCTAAGATCATGTAAATGAAATCATATAATAATCAGATAAACATTAAATTCCCTAAATAGGATATCAATAAATATTCATCCTCTATAATCCAATAAAAAAATAATTTATTTATAATGGAATGAAGAAAACCGATGAAACCTATATGTATAATTAAAATTAAAAAGACTTCCTAGAGTACAAGTTCAAAAACCCAGAACTCCTATAATGTATTTTTTAAAAATTTATAGACACCTCCTCTCTAGTAGGTCATCATGTAAACCAAAATATTCCAGGGATAAATTAAACAATGTATATAAATAACATTCCATCATTGTAGATACAAATAAAATAATTATAAATAAATATTAAACCACATGATGATATTTCAACATCATAGTTAACGAAAAAATATCTAAACTATGAATCCTATAATCAAAAAAATGGAAGGAGATTATATCCCTTCCCCAAATTACCATCAATTTGGACAGTTTATAAATCCTTGATTCACCATATTTGAATCTCCTCAAAATAATGGTTGATTAGAATTTAATTATAATGTGAGAACATTAAGGAATTATAATAATATCAACATAATCATATGTTATACATAGAAACTATTAAAATTAGAAACTAATATAATAATAAATTAAGTCATTAAAAATTAATTTGAATAATAAAAATTAAATTTGTCAATTTCATAGATATCTCTATGTATATTTTATACCATCATCCTTAATGAAAAGTGTAATATTTTTAGTCACAATGCAATATGACTAGATTTAGTAAACCTTGAGATCAATTCTAAATATATTAAAACTAAGAATATATTTCTTATAATGGACTCAACATTAGAAGATATTTTCTAATTTAATAATTTTGGGACTATACAATTCTTGAAGATTAGGTAAATGAAATTTAGTTATAAACTTCTTCCATCGTGATATTTACAATGCTTCAGCTAAATCTTAAATTCCCTAAACTGAATATCAATATATATTCATCCTCTATAACCCAATAACAAATTTAAACATTAAGTGAAATAAGATTCATTCCAATATGAATAGATATTATGAATATAGATGATATCAACAAGTCATTAAATAAAAAATATTTAAATTTTCTTTCCACAAATGATTCAAGAAGAAAAATTTAAATAATGACATATCTTAAAAATATATTATATACTTATTAATAATTAGCATGGGTTTATTTATGAATTTAACATTTAATCTACGATCATTATTAAAAAAACTAATGTGTCCAAAAATTATTATTGGATACTCTATTTTAAAAGAATCGGAATAAATTACTCACAATTATCATCCCTTCCATTATCAATTACCCTTATCAATTCTCTCCATTATTAATATAAATTTTTCTATTTATCAAATATCTAAACTATTTCTATTTTTAAATAAACATACAATAAATTAAAATAATTATACAATTTATCCCCATTAAATATTTCTCCACTACTATAATAGATGAAAAAATATTCATAAAAATATTTAAATGGATTATCTGAGTAAATATTTACAATTAGAGGGGATATTTTAGTGGAATTTAAACCATCCATATGTTATCTACTAATATGTTTCAGTGATATTCATCTATTAATGATTTCTATTTATTGTGTTCAATTAAAAACTTCTTATTTTCAAAATTATGATGGAAAAGTTCAATATAAAATAAAATTAAAAAAATAACTTCATGAAGAGTTATTTATATATTTCAATAAAATAAATATCTCAAAATAAATAATACCAGAGAAAAAAATGTATGGTTTTAAATTTTATGATTGATAAACTAACATCACTATGATTATTTGAAATAATTCCTTTATTTTATTCATTGTTTCAAAGTAATGATAATTTTTTTTTGAATATAGGTATAATTGTATATAAATATTATATCATGATAATTGTAAATTTTAATGGGATAAAAACTATATATAATTTTCCAATATTTCTAAAAAATAGTTTACTATGATGTAAATAATACCAGAGAGAATTTAATATGTTATATTTTTAACTAGTATATTTTTAAATAAATTTTGATTATTTAACTTCTATAAAAACAAATGTTTTGTACATAGAGAATTTATATATTTTTAATGAAAATAGTACCATATTAATCAAATTTTTTAATTTTAGATGATAAATACAGTATAAATTGAAATTCATGATTGCATAAAATTGACCCAATGTAATTTATTTATAATGTAGCCATGTCTATAAATTTAAAATTCTATAGAAAACATGAGTTTGATGATAATGGCATTGAATGTATATGAGTGAGTTTTTTCTAGATGTTCACGATGCAACAGAAAATAATATCGGTTAGCAATTTAATTTTCACATGAGTGATGTAATGTGTTACAAGACAAAAAAATAACACTTGTGAAATAAAAATGAATTGGTTATGACTAAAATAAAAAAAAACTAAATTTCTCTTGTGTCAAGAACAATTTATTTTAATAACATCCTCCTTACACATATTATTATTTAATAGTGGAGTGTTTGGCCAAGTGTTACATCATCCAATACCATGAAAATAATGAATATCTTATAAAAATGATCCTCTTTTTTTCTATCTAAAATATTCCATTGTTGTTAACATCCATGTAACTATTGTGAATAAATATCATTCTCAATGAATAAATTAATATATGTTTTGATGTTTCTCTGCGACAATTTAAAATATTATATATGACTTTAAAATGTGATTACATTAAATTTTCATTAAATATATAACATAAGAAAATGGAAAACATAATTTTGGCTCAAATAGTTCTGTAATATAGTATGCTTATTTTAAATCCCCAGTAAAGTTTTTTCATAAATGATTATCTTTTATTCCTAAATACCTTTTTTAATTTATTATGATATAAAAATAATCATTCTATAATAATTGTTATGAGAAAATAATTCTTAATAACTATGATATAATGTTCTGATGTTAAAATAAACCATTCTAGTTTTATATATATTTGAAAAAATAAAAATAGTAGTCCCAACCATTTTTATAATTCCATTAACCCTATCATTAAGATATGAGAAAACCATTAGAATGTTATATGTCAACTAAAAAAAATTATTTTGATCGACATAAAATTGAACAATGATAGTGTCATTATAAATTTTTGGGATAAAGATGGATGGATTCATACTTTCTCTTACAAAATTATTTAATGGAAAAATCATGTTAATTTGTCCTACAAGTAACATGGATATTATATATGGTTATGGAGTGAATTTATATGTAAATTTATTAATTTTTATTATTTATCATTTTAAAAACAAGGGGTTATTCCACATAAACATACTATTGAACACATTAAGTATGAAATGATCTTATATATTACATTTTAAATAACGGAAAACTGTACCTTCTCTGAATGTTAGTAGGGTACAAATAGAATCATTCTGTGATACAAATGAATTTTTTGTCCAAACGTTATGAATTATTCAAGATAATAAGGCCTAGTAAAAAAGAAATATCTAATTTCCCACAATTGTTCAATATTCTTCACAGTTATTGCTTAAAACCATTTTACCATTATCAATATAATTTGTTTAGTAGATTCACCAAAATTATAATCTATATTCAATTAAATTTTTTTACAAACTCTTTTAAAATCATTATCCGACTTTCATCACCCATGGTTTTTTCAATAATTTAAAATTAAATTTCATATATTATTGAATAATGCAGAAATTAATTTCAAATTGAACTATGAGATTTGAAAAGTCAATCTACATGGCCAAAAATATTTGTAACAAGTTAATTCATTATGATAAATTAAGTTCTAGGTAAAATTAAAAATCTTACATTCTGATATATTTTACCACTTATATTTTAGTTTCCATTATATTTTTAAATTATATTGTTTTAACTTTCACATTATTTTGTACAACATATTATGGTCTCAGTTCTATAAACTAGACCTGTGATAATTGATGAACTCCATTTGATAGGGTTAACATCAAGAAAATAGAAAAATAAAAAAGTATATTATTTTAAATTTAAAATGAATAATTATTAAAAAAATATAATTATTTTATAAATATTAAATAGACAATAAAAAATTTCAACAATAGACTCCGAATTGAAATTATTTTAGAAGATATATATTATTTGAAATAAATTCATTTTGAAACAAATATTGTAAAATATGAATATATTGGTATAATTAGACACTATAAATAAAAATTATTTTAATTTACAAATGGATAATGTCGTTAATTATTTATTTTATATAAATAACATATCACAAGACTGGGGAAAATCCTAGCTATAAAATATTCACTACATATTGTGGGAAATTTCAAATATTAAAACCATTTCATTGTTGAATGAAATAATTTTACAAGGTCTTATATTTACTTAAATGTTATTACTAATATGTTTATATGAAATTGTACTTTTATATTTATAATTTACAAACTCTACACCATCATTAACCTATATAGTAATCATTGGTATGTTTTTTTAATAAAATAATAATGGTTTTTTTAAAAATTATTATTCAAACATCAATGAATCAAAATATATAATTGTAATATTTGATTAATCATTAAAAAAGGATTATTAATTAATTTCCCTCACTCCCTCTAACGGCCCAAAGAATTCGTTTTTTTATTGATTTTTGATAATCCACCTTTAAAGGGGTGAGGTGGAACCCTACAAGGCATGTAGGCGTAAGTATTACATGGCATGTAGGCCATAGAGGAATTCATTTCCCGTAGGCTTCAAACATTACATACAACCCAAAATAACTACTTGGAACTGCTCCTCCCCAGCATCTTAATCATGAAATCATCTCTCCACCTTTGCATGGCTGTTCAGGTAGGCTTTCCCATGCATTCACAGGCTTGTCCCGATGGTAGGTTTCATACCCTCTCATTCTTGAAATCCGTTTATCTTCAACTATGGTGAAATCTCATTGCTCCTCCTACTTCAAAAACTTGTTCCTTGTAGGTTTTATAGTTTTCATCTGCATGTTATGGTTGCCCGAAGGCTTTGAGGTGGCTCTAAGGCCTTACTGACCTAAAGTCCTGGGTGGCCCGAAGCCCTTAAAGGACTCGAGGACCAAATCAGTGGACCGAAGACCAAAATGGGGGAATATTCTTGGCTGCTATAGTGCAAAACAGTGCCTTCTACAGTCCCGCTATAGTACCCGCTATAGTTCTGCACAGTTCCTGCTAGAGTACTGCTATAGTACTGCTATAGTCCCTGCTACAGTATCCCAGAAATTATCCCCCACCTAGATTTGATCTTGGGTCTCTTGGATTCACTTAAGGAGTCCTCACCAACTGGGCTGAGGCTCATGTGCAATTTTCCTCAAATAACAAAATTCTATTCATTATATGTTCAACTATAACAAGATTTATAAACTAATTGTACATATTATTTAAAAAAAATGGAATTGTTTTTAAAAACTATTTTATTTATGTTATCCATATTTCACTAAATATAATAATATTTTTCAACTAACATATTCTTTTACTTCATGTAAGTGTCATGTATGTATTAATTTCTTCAATTTTTGAAATATATTCCTCATCTTTCAGTGATTTAAAAGTTTCATCATCAAATTATGTTTATCTTAATTCATTATCCCATAATGAAACAAAATTATACATCATGGTTAATTTTTTTTGGGATTCAATATTTACCTTTTTTTATAATATATTCATATTTCTTATGAATATTCAAATAAAACTACACAATAATTCAAAGAAATATCTGAAGTATTTAATATTAAATTCTCCCTCAAATTTTATAATTATTTCTAACTTATAAGTCATAAAATATTTGATAACCTCATTGGTTTTCATTCATTCCCATTATATATAGGATAGTATGGCCTAATATAGCTAGTGTTATTTTAATTCATAAAATATCATTTCCAAATATAATTATTTAAAAAATGATACTTCTAATATAATTTTTTATAGTAACATAATTATTTCAGTGTATACACCTTTTACATTGACTTCAAATGTTGATCATGGTCATCCCAGTATAGTAACACACCAAGATTTAAAAATTTATATTTTCCATTAAAACCAAATGTTATCAACAGATTTCTAGATAGTAAATGTAAATACACAGACACCAGTACCGAGAGTTAGGGGTTACATTATTACACTGGTTCTAGATACTATAAATCTCATCTATAAGGAATGAATAATTTATTAGTCTAGGTAAAATAGATACATACACGAATTTAAAATTACATTTTAGTCATAAAATACACAATGTATATTCAATGATAAAACATTTAATAACCTTAGTGTAACCCTACACGTCAAACATAAAATAGGTCATGATATCCTGATGAATATAAAACATAAGAAAGGGGTGAGTTCAAATGCATAGTAAGGGTTAAGTACATTGAATGCTATCATGAATCAAAATTGATTATCAACCGGGATATGTGAATAACTAAAAAAATCTATTAAAAAATTGAATATCATGATAATGCAAGGCATCATAAATATGAAATGATAAATTACTTAAAATATATTCCATATATTAAATAACTGATAATGAAATTATTCTATATATAATATCATTGTGAAAATATCATAGATAATAATATTAACCGAATATTCAAATAAAAAATTGTTAATTATCGGATGTAATGTCTTCCTAACATGATAACTATACAAATAAAACATTTCAAAAGATTGTTTAAAATACTAGGTAAACATCTATCCATTTTTTCCAACATTACCTTTCATATCAAGACCCTTAAAATGAATGTTTAAAACTAATAGTTACAAACCATCTAGGTTTGGACAACAGATTTGTTACATGAGATATTTTGATGCATTGAAGAGATTTATATAAAAATTACCCAACCATTCAAAAATGTATACAGTATTCCTTAAAAAATCAAATAATGAATTTAATTCATAAATAATTTACCTTATAATAAAACATCTTTCTTGAATAATGGATAAATAATTATAACTATTTTAAAATTAATCTAAGAACATTTCATGTAAACACCAATAGTAAAAATGACATATGGTTTAGGAAATAATCTATACCATCATAAATGAATATTCGTATTTATGTTAAATTTAATATGAAATGATTATAAATATGTGAATGATTAAAAGGATGGTATCATACCAATATATACGAAGTGGTGAATATGTTTCATTAAGGTTTCATTTCATTGATAATTAAATGTACCATACAAATATCATTAAATATATTTTTTGGGAAATATGTTTTTTAGTTTGAAATACAATCTATGAATGATACTACACATATATGATGGAAAACATTTTTTTATAGAAATAAAATTTTAAACATGTAAAGGAAACATAAAATAATAAACGTGCTATGAATGTTTTAAAAGAAACTCAAGCCATATAAAAAAACAATATTTTTTATATTATTTTTTTACAAAAGGCATAATGTAATGTGTTCAAAAAATGACAGAAAATACATTTTAAAATATTATCTAAAATAGTAAACATGGTTAAAATGACATAAAAATATTGTATTAGGATAATGAAAATATTTTTGATTTATTTTTTGAAAATATTGAAATGGAAAGTAAATAATCCCTAAGAGATATTTAAATATAAAAAGTCTTGAAAAATAAAGATATTGTGAAATAAACACTTACCACTCTAGAATCATATTAATCATAATCCCTATAAAACAAATAAACTCTAATTAATAAGTAAATACATTGATGAAAAATAGATTCATGATAAAATATATAAATGAAGGAAGTATATAATCCTCCTAAAATATTATTGGTTCGTAACATTAATATATTCCTCAATCAATGAAAATTGAGACGATTTCCTGTATCACTCTATCTATTTTCTTTGAACATGTTTGAACATACTTTATTTTAGCATACATCCATTATTTCTCTTCTTAAAGGACATAGGGTTGGTCTTTTGGAAGAAAAAGAACCTTAAAAACAATGATAAGGTTGTTAATAATATAAATGGTTAGTGTTTTTCCAATATTGATAGATCAAATATTTGTAATTAAATGAATGAAGGGGTCTTATTTAAAAATTGATGTGAGGTAAACATTGGAATTTCTCGAAATATTAAATTATAATAATACTAATTTAGAGGAAATTACTTCTAAATGGCCCATAAATGAAAAATAGATTACTTTATTGACCATATATATTCCCCTTTATCATTACATAATATTTTTATGATTTTTATGTAGTTTAATAAAATATAATATTCATAAATTATCAATATTCTCTATTTTGACACTAATAATTACAATGACATTAAGAATATCAATAAAAAAGATATATTCATACAAATTTTTTTAATCAATCACTAATTTGTATTATTAATATAGAATGTTTCATGATGATCAAAGGTAAACATTATTATATTACATTTAATATTTTTATAGTTATTTATTTTTTACACTAATTGGATAATTACTATATCATCGTTGCATAAGAATTTATGGTAACTATTTCTTCATTAAAAATAAAAAAAATGATGATGTAGAAAAATATAATTAATTGTATTTGAATATTTATATTCAAATATATCCTCTAGATAAACCCATATTAAAAATGATATAGTATTTAAAAAAGAATGTGACATTTTGATATTTCATTAAATAAAATATTATAAAACTCGAATTTTAATACCAATGGACCTAAAGGGTAATATAACCAAACATTTATTGATTTCGGACATAAATGACTCATATGTTAAAATATTGTCATATTTTAGTGTCATTTTCCAGACCTTATAACATTTATTATAACATTACATTCCATATTTACCCTTTAACGTGGTAACAAAAATTTATAAGGTATTTTTTAATATTGAAAAAAATAAAAGTGATATATTTAGTAAATTTGGAACTTATAAATTGAAGTACTAATTACATTTTTAAAAATTAAAAAACATATAATTAGAGAAATTTATTTAAAAATTAATCCAACGAAACAGAATGAAATATAGTTTTTCAGCAAAAATATAATGTTATGTATAAAAATTATTATATTTTAAATTCATCTACGAAATTGATTAAAAACATAACATTATTTTAAATAATATTATAAAAATAATTTTAGTTTGTAACCATTTTATCAATAAAATTTAATATAAAATTCTTAAAAAAAGAATATCATTTTCAATGAAAAATAGTATTTTTCACTATTCAAGGGAGAATCAACCTTTTAAGAAAAATATATAAAATTCCGCATAAACTAATTTTGACATTCCGAATTCTTAAATGAAATTTTTTTTATTATATACAATTTATAAATGTTTCAAAAAATATTTTATATTTATTTTTCAGTTGAAAATAATAAAAATAAGTTTTTGATTAAAACAAATACATGAAAAATAAGATTACTTTAATAATACTTGTGTGATTAATTTATATGAATTTATAAATAATTTTTATTAATATTTACTTCATATATATTTCATTGTATTGTAAATATTTTTCACACCTACAAAATTAATGTATAGTTTATAATAAAAGTATATCATTATTCTTATAAGCTCCTTGTTGAGTGCACTACAAGCTATCAATTAAATATTAAATATAATAATATTAAGGGATTTTATATTTTCCACACCGTCAATAGAGTTCATCCTTGCAATTTAAAATTTCACTTCATAAAGAAATGGGTAATTATTTAAACATCTTTTATTGAATAACCCTCATCATTAAAATGGTAAATAAAACATTCACATTAAATTATATAAAGGAAAATATGAAGCTCATCACATGATAGGTTCCCATTTAAGAGAAAACAAGTGGGAATTGAAAACATGGACATATAAGGAAAAAATAACTGTCTAAGATAGATGTTGAGTGATGTAGCACATGATTATAAGAAATTTGACCACAAAAACCCGTAATTATATTATCGGTTAAAAAACTATTGATTTCTCAATAATAAATGTAAACAAATAACATTTTTATTTTCTAATACATTTCATATAGTTATCTAATTATTTTACCATCATGATAATCCACTTGAGAAAATAAAATTACTTGATTTCAGTCCAAAACATAATCGTAATAAAATCTTTTGGAAATGGTTTTATTTTTTTCTACCCCATTTCTTATAATATTATATATATATTCATGAATATGTTTTCTTTTCTGAAGCACTTTTAATGAATAAAATTGTCCACAAGTTATTATGTCATCCTCTATACAGTTATCAAACCAAAATTGTTTTCACACATTATCCAATGTGATAAATAATAGATTAACTAAGAAAATTGTTTCCCAATGATCAACTTAATCAAATCTATAAGTAGTTATCCTTAATATTGATCAAAAATATATCAGTATAAAAATATTTAGAAGTTCATTAAATTTTCATAATCAATGATAAATTATATTTCCCAAACATTGTAATGCATCTGTGAATGTCACATAAAAAAGATATGAAGACCTTTATAACCATAAAATCATAATAAAAAACATTTATTCTTCCAAAAATAAAATATTAGGTTATTGAATATATTCCTTGTATCCAAATATATAGTGATCTCTAATAATGATAACATAAACTACTAAATCAATTAATAATTTATTGGACACCATTATTATCCAATGAAAATATATTTATCAACATTATCACATCATTAAGAAAATATTTATTGTTATCTTTCCAAAATCATGTGTTTTCCAAAACATAAATTTTCAAAAGAGTCTATTCTCATAGTTACTAGTAGTATTCATCACATTCTTCTATATACTTAATGAAAACATAATAAAGTAAAATAAAAATATATCCCATGAATAATATAGCCATAATATAATTGAAAAAATAATTTCCAAAATAATTCTTGAATCCAAATACAAAAGCACTTTAATCATTCTACTTTGATTATAGTATTAACAGATGATTTACATTGATCCATTTTCTTATTTGAAGATATATTCCCATTATTCTTGGGACATTCATTATTAACTATCCCCATCTCCATGCAGGTACAAAGATGTAAATAATAATGTTCTTTCTCTCCCCTACAATCATGACACTCTCTGAACCTTCTCTCCAAATATTTATAAAATTCCCATTACATGAAAAGATTTATGCGGGTGTATCCTTCAACATTTATCACATGGGGAAATTTTTTGATTCTGTTCTTTCCCATATATGTTTTTTTTTCTATTCCTAAACATCATTAATTATTTTCCTTTATAACCATAAAAAAAATTAATTCATTATATGTCTTGATATTCCAAGATAATATATCTATATATGATAAGAATGTATTGGAGATGAGTGCCCATAGAGGGATTGGTTTTTTCCCACCAATGAAACAATATATATTACTCGTTGGACTATGTATGTTGCCCAAAACAATAATAGATAATCTTCCAATGTTGGAATCATAAATATAAACATTTTCTCTTCATTTTTCTTTATAATCAATAATTGTATCTCAATATCTACTCATTTTTTATGAGGAAATTAATTTTCCATTAAAATTTCTTTAAAAGAGTTCCATTCCATGTTATTTATTTCATCCTCCTCCTACTTATATTTTTTCGTAAATTAACACCATTAAACATCAACAATTGATAGATGATAATGTGCCAAAATAATTTTACCACTTTCTTTACATCCCAAATTGGGAAATGAATTATTGGAGGAACATATCTATTTCAAATCTATAAATAGATTTTTATTCAAATTTAATGGTGGAGGTTATTGATTCTGGAAGAGTTCTAACGATGTTACCCATCATTTTGGGTAATCATGTTTTTCCATATAATAGGTTTTTTTAAAAACATTATATAGTTATGCCAATATAATTATACTTTTTTTCAACTCCGAGCTATAGTTCCAACTCATTAATGATTAGTTTTCCTATAAGGAAAATCCCTATGTTGATAATGTCCATTGATATTGTTTCCATTCATAAATATAAAACCAATTTCCATATAATGTTATATACTATATTGTGAATCATAGTATATAATTTCCAAACCATTGAAATACTTATCATAAATTGAAAATTTATCTATAAGTAATATCCAAATCATAGGCGAGGTTTATTTTGAAATATCCTCAATGTATGTTAATGGATTATGTTTTGATAAATTATGTTTTCCTAAATCGATTTTCTATGATTTATACTAAAATTTATATAGTAGAATATATAAATACCCTACCCCATTATCCATGATATTGTGGTTACCTTATTATATCAGCACTAGATATAATAAATCACATTCAGAAGAACTAAATAATATAGTATTCAAGGTAATGTAGATATATATTTGAAATTTTAAATAAATTTTAGAACTACAATAAAAAACAATTTTCTTTGAGGACACCATTATTCCCCTTAGCGTAACCCTTCATATCCAACAAAAACAGTATCTTGGTATCCTATGGAAAATAAATCATATGAAAGAGGAGATATCAAAATCTCAGTAAGAATTATGTACATAATAATATATCCTGAATAAAAATACACAATCAACATGGAAATGTAAATAATGAAATACGCATTCAATTTAAATAACTCTATAATCTTGATAAGACACTGGATACTTCATATAAAAATGAAAATAACATAATAAAAATTAAATTTTACCAATATATACGAATGAAATGCATCCATAGATAATATCATAGTGAAAATATTTTGGATAATAATAATACAAGAATTATAAAATAGAGAAACTCTTAATTATTGGGCTTCCCTTATTAATAACATGATACATATACTATGAAGACCTTTCAAAATCCAGTTTAAAACTTCATGGTATAATATAATCTAGGTTATAAAACATTACATATACTATAAATTCAAATGAAAAGACAGTTTAATAGTACTTATTATAAACCAATGAGGTTTGGCCGTCTAATTTGTCTAATGAAAATAGTAACTACATTGAGGGGATTTCTATAAATTGCCCATGCATGTTCATGCATATCCAAATGATTCCACATATTTATAAAAATTTATTTAATTCATAAATAATGTGTCTGATTATAAATAATCCTTATTGAATAAACGATGTGGATTTATAAATATTTCAAATTTAATTAGATAATATTCATTGTAAGAACCTAAATTAAAAATTGGTTTAAATTTTATGGAATATTCATGTCCATGACAAAATAATAACAGTATTTAAGAAGCAATTAATCTCTAATGATCACATTTAAGTTAATGATTCAAGGATGATATCATTTCAATATATACCTAGAAGTGAATAATTTAAATAAATGGTTTCTCTCATTGATGAATAATACTCCCGTAAAAACATCATTAAATAATTTTTTTATGAAGATAATTATTTTTACATTGAAATTTTCTTTTAAAAAGAAATTTTTCATATATGGAAAACAATTTCATTGAAAATAACCTTATAAACATGTAAAGTAAACATCAAATAATTAAAGCATTATGACAGAGGAAAAATATGATCATACTGCATAAGATTAAAATGACAGCCAATTTTTATCTTTTTGGAAAAAGGATAAAGTAAATAATTTTGAAAATGACAAGAAAATACTATTTAATACATTTTATAGAAACATAAATATGGGTTAGAAAGACTTTAAACAATTTTATGTGAATATTAAAATAAATAGTTGAAATAATTTTTAAAAAATAAGGATGTGGAATAGAAATATCCACCAATGAAGACTTAATCATATGAAATCCATATTAAAGAATATATTTTAAAATAAATCCTCACCACTTGGGTATCTTATTATTTGTAAGCCTAATAAATGATATGACTTAAATTTAATATTTAATTATCATGAGAAATAATATATGCAGGATATAATATATCAATTGGTGCATTATTTACACATGATAAAAGAATATAGGTTCATGAAAAATATTTCTCAATGGAATAAACTTGATACAATGTCCTTTAACTAATGTTTTTATTTCCATTATACGTGTCTAAACCTCATCTTATTCGATGGACTTCTTTTAGATCTCTGCTTAAATAAAATAGGGTTGGTTCTCTCGAAGGAAAAGAACCTCTAGAACAAGGATATGGATGATAAAAAGAGAAATATATTGGGGCTCGTCAAGTAAAATGGATCAATGTGTTTTAAATAAGTGATGGAAGGGGTATCCTTTAATAATTGATTTGAGGGAATCTTTTGGAAGTTGACAAAATATTAAAATATAACAAGTCTATTCTGGATCCAAATCCTTTGAATCAGACTATAAATTAGCATGAGAAAACGTTTTTGACTATATATTATCCCTTTTATCATTATTTTTGATATTTTTGTATTTTAATTAATTCAATAAATATTATATACCTAAAATACCATCATTTTGAATTTTGATACTATTGATTTCTTTGAATTTAAGAAAATCCATAGAATAACATATCATCAAACCGAAAGTTTAAATGATTCCCTATTATTTCCTATTCATATAGAATTTTTTAGATCACCATAATATATTCAAATATAATAATTTTAATATTTTATATATTATTCATTTTATTTTTTCATTAATTGAATAATTACTCTATCGGTGTTGTGTAAGAAATTAAAATAATTATTTAACCACTATAATTTAAAATCAAATTCTTTGATGTGGATTAGTTTTATATGATTTAGTAAAATATTTATAGTAAATATTATCCTCTACAAATACAAATATTAAAAATCTAATATGTACCAAAAACATGAATATGACATCTTTAACCATTAGTATGGTAATAAATTTTCTAAGGTTACAATTCATATTGACAAAAAATAAAAGTTTTATATTTAATAAATATTGAAATTAAGAATCCAAATATGGATTCTATTTTTTAAAATTCAAAACTCAAAATTTAAATATCATAATTTTAAAATTAAATCATAAAAACACAATGAAAAACTTGTTTTTAGAAAAAATTTCATTTTATTTATAAACATGCCTTTATTTAACATTAAATATTGAAATCTATTCGAATGAAATTATTTTTATTTTTGATAATATTAAACAATATATTATACATTATATCCATTTTAAAGTGAAATATTACTTAATAAATTATTGAAATAGAAATACAATTCTTAGTAAAAAACATTTTTCACTATTTAGTTGAAAATTAATATTTTTAGAAAAATTCCAAAAATTCACCTTATGTTAATATTGAAATGAAAACATCAAAAAATGATTTTAATTTTTTCAAATATATGTTTTAAAAACCCAAAATTAAATAATATTTGATTTTCCATAGAAGGAAATAAAAATATCTTTTTGATTAAATCTTATATTTGATGAATAAAATGACTTTACCAAAAAAGTGTATTTATTTTCTAAAAATTAATAAATATATTTTCATTTAATATTACTATTAGATATATTTAATATCATTCACACAAACTATGTCAATATTTAGGTTATAATAATATTATATTATGGTTTGTTTTTGCTCAGTGCTATGTACACCAGGTGTTATCAATTTAATATTATATATTCTAAACTCTCAGGATGATATAAACAAAACTAAAACTGAAAAGTATTTGAATGTTATGTAATAATAAATATTTAATAATTTATTTTTTAGTTAAAATTGTTATTATCCAAATCCTGAAACATATAAATATACATATATATATGATTTATTTTAATTATAATGCATTAATAAAATTAATTTAGAATAAATAAATAACATATAATATCATTTTAGGAATAAAAATATATTTTCATTAAAATATATGTTCATTATGATTTGATGATTAGTATTTTTTTTAAAAATGATTTAAATGGAATTTATTAGTAATATATATAATAAAGTGTATTAAAATCAATTAAATAGTTATTCTTATGAAAACAATAAATATATCGTATACAAAGTAGAATCATGTTTCCTTAAATTGAATATATGAGTAATGCATGTTTATAAATAATTTAATTTTTATTACATTTTGGAATTGAATAGGATAAGATGATCTAATATTTTTAGACTGAATTATTCATTTAGGAATTGGAATAATTTTCTTTTTGAGGAATTTAATTTAGTTACCATGGAAAATATTAGATTCGATGGAAAAAAATTTATCTTTCAAGGAATGTTCCATTTCTAACTATTCTAAATAAAAATAACATTGATACATATTATAAAAGAACTATAATAATATTCTTAGAAAAATAAATAAAAAATAAAACTAATTTATTTGGTAGTTAGTGTTAAATATGATCATGAACTCATAATGATCCAAACTAATGTTTATATAAATTTTTTTATAACATAGTATATTTTTTATTTTAAATTATATTGATTTTATATCTATAAATATAAATACATTGAATAAATTTTAATTTTATATTCGACATGTTAAAAAAAATTAAAAGGTATTCTTATATTATTCTAATATGTTTACATCCAATGTGAAATTTTAATAACTATTCTTTAGTATTAAAATGGGTAACATAATGTATCTCTATTTTTACTAATGAAATTTGACACATAGATCATCTGTAATACATTTAATAGAATATAATGTCACATAGGTATATCTCACAAAAAATTTCCAACCAATCTTACCTATCTCTCATGAAATTATATTCTTACATCATACAAAATATTATTTTCAAAATTTGATTACAATATTTTGACTTATAAAACATACTCACATCCAACCATTTAAACTCACAACTATAGTTATAAATTCCCATTAGACACTTTCAATTGCTTTCTTATAGAACCATTATAAATATTTTGATCCTCTAAACTCAACATAGTTCTTAATATCATTAATTTCCAAATGACACTTTTAGAGAATCTAAAAATTCTCCTGGATAAGTAGTTTCATTTTCAGAAAGTATGGAATTAAGGTTGAGGAAATGAGTTTAACTTATAATATGTTTTTAGGAGACTATAGTGTGGATTTATTATAGATAAATGATCCTATGTTTTGTAAATTAATTTTCATAAGTAAATTGTCTCAAATAAATTAAACTATCTATTTCTTCAATTATGATATTATTTGATAGGTTTAATGTTTTGATTCAGGAAGTGATTAAAAATAAATATATTTTATACTTAGGAAGATATAATAGGAATCATAGAATAATTTAGTTATTTATTAGTAATTGATTTTTTATATATGGGGATTATTATTAGAGAATATTAGTGATGTCCACAAGGATAGGTCTAATGGATATTTCAATGCATAGGATAACATTCTGAAATTCTTGTAATGTATAGATTTAATCCTTTTCCTGGAAATAATATCCACATCTAGAAACTATAAGTAGTTTCATTATATCATAGAGATGTATATATGGATATTAAATCTAATAAGAGTGTTGTTTATTGTCTTAGTGATCACTATGTATAAAAAAATTCCAAAATAGACACATTTTTTTTTACTAATGTGAGATATTCCTTGGTAAATCAAATTTATTACATAAAATTTTGAGAAATTTATAATGTTAAGGAAATATTTAATGGAATATGAGAGAAAAAAACTCATAGAAGAAAAATCTAAACAAAGAATAATTATTGGGTATAAATAATGGAAAATGTGATGGGTATAAGGTGTAATAGATTCAAGGATTATTTTTTCATTAGTCCCTTATGATTTAAATAATGAAGAAATATGATTAACTATTTTGGTTCATGATATTACAATATCATATAAAATCCATGTATATAAAGTATCTAATAGATAATGTAATTACTATCTCAATGATAAACCATATGGGTTTGATAATGGAATATAAACCATTCTAAAATGATATCATATTTTATGAGTAATATCATGAACCTTATTGAGCTCTTAAATGAACCAAGGATATAGAACATAATATTCTTACTCTAATGTTAAAATATTCACCTTACTCTAGTGGAACTTTTAATACACTTCTTACTAGGTAAAAGATCAATTTTTTTGAAAATATATTCTCTATTATCTAGAAATCAAAGTAGAGAATATCATATATTTGTTTTATTATATAAAATCCCAGGATGAGCAATTGTTGAATCTCATTATGAATACCAAAATAAATGATTATTTTGCTCCTCAGACAATCAAAAAATCAAGTTATATAAGAACATATATTACATACATTATTTTATACTAACTAAAAAACATGGACGCAATAATCCAAAATTATAAAATCAATTATGATAGTTGAATATCTTAAATATAATTAATCATTAGGTATAGAGATTTATAGAATTATGAATCATTATAAACTAATAAATCTCATGTCCTATGTACCATGAAGTCATTATTTCATTATATATATATATATGAAACTTCATATCTATAATTAATCATTAGTAAATCTATAAAATTATTCTACAAATGTTTCATGTGTTAAAATGTTACCTATACCCCATTGCATCACATAATGGGGAAATAGAAATATTAGAAGGTGTGAGCTCAAACACTGAGTAGTGGAAGTAATAAAACTGAACTAATGATGATATATATGGGAAATAAGTATTAATGAATGTATAATTAATCATAATTACTCTATAGTCAACTTGAATCGTGTATGTAATATTTAATGTATAACTATAAATACCTTATATAAAAACCTTTTTCAAAGATATTATCATATTTTTAGAGGATAAATGCACTAATACCTGACTTATTATTTTCATGATACAAAGAAATACCTCCAGGGGATATATAATTTCAAGCCCCACCCATCCCCTGATTAAGTCCAATAAGTTCTCCCAAATATTCATATATAATGTATATACCTTTATCTATGGAACCTATTAAGGAATATGGAAGAACCATTTTCATTAAATTTTATAAAAAAGAGTTGATGTATTTGTTGATAACTATCCTTTTTGTTGAAGAATGTTTTATTTTCCATGAATCAGGCCCAGTCATTCATAATGAGGTTATTTTATGGACATTGGTTTACAGATCCATGTTTTTGAATGAAATTCCCCATACATAGAAGAAGTTTTGAAGATGATCTTTTTTATCAGATACTTTATCATATTCAATTCAATAGACATGACATTAAAAATAACAAAATTTACAAGAATCATAAAAATATTAATGTTTCTGATGAGTTTTAAAAGAAGAAAGTGATGTTATGAGTCATAATGTTTTCATAATTTCTAATAAACATTATTCAATTCATTATTGATAAATAAGTTCACAAAAATCATGAATTCATTCATGGTAAAATATTTTGAATATATGGTAGAGTGGTTAAAATAATTTTAAATATGAAAAATATTATTTTCATCATAATAGGAATTACAAAATAATTTGTTGAAAAAGAAAAATATATTTCTATGCCTAAGGAATAAGAAAAGCATACAATGATTTTCTTACTCATATTTTCCTACACATATTTTCCTACTAGGATTTTAGTTCTTGTATTTTCATATTGTAAAATCATACTATGATTTTCGTACTGAATATTTCTACCTCAAATTTCCATAATAGATATATGGTACTGAGATTTTCATTCTCAGATTTTTATAATAGGATTTTCATACTGAGATTTTCATTTTATAAAAATCAAACTAATAATGAAATAGATCATATTGAGCTAAGAAAAAAGTAGAACATAATGAGATGATAAAGAAACAGATCACAATGAGATGAGGAAGAAAATAGATTTTAATAATATGAGAATGAAATGAAACATAATGATTTTTAGAGAATTTTAGATTTGCGGAAGCAGTGAATGGTTCTAAGTGTCCAACCTTTATTTTTAACTTCTACTATAAATTAACACTTAGATAATTTGTTTATTCACATCATTCACACATGTTCCAAAGGTGGAGTATTAGAGAATTTGATGTAAAAGTTCCCATATTATTGAAAAAGAACTGTATTGAGTGATCTAGTTGATGATTGAGCTTTTCATATTGAGAATAAATTCATTATATTGAACCTTTGTACTCAGAACATAGGATATGGGATCCATCATTGTCATATTCATGTAATTGTATATAACAACTTTCATTTTCTTATACATATAATTAGATAAAAATCTTTCATTATCATACATAGAAAATAAAATCTAGTATCAAGTATCATTGTATTAAGAAAATAGGATCCAACATCATTAGATTTATAAAATTGGATCCAGCCAAATCAGGTTAAGGATTCATATTGAGAAATTATTGAGCAGATTTGACAATGTATTTATTAATTTGTTTGGATAATTTATTTATTATGAAAACATTGTAAATTTAGTGGAGTTAGTATAATCATTCCTATCTGGAGATATATGGTGTCAAACCAAATTTGGAAAACGTTGTATTCACTTCTTCTTAATATTTTATTTCCATAGGCACATGAAATTGTCTATGGTAAGGATGTAGGTTCTCACACTAAGGATGACCCCGGAAAAATATTGTTTTCTGTACATTCTTTCCTACTTTTCATACATGAGAATTTAATAAAAGTTGTTAAGGAATTAATTATTAACTGGTTAGAGGGGCTATTTTTGTATATGTTTTGAAACTTATAACCTATTAATAATATATTTAACCCCCAAGTCATTTGGTATTCACTCATTTTTAATTGAAATTGGTTTTAGAAGGAAGGTTCCCTTATTGAATCATTATCATGTATAATATCCATTATGTCAACATTATATGAATTCCTACATTTTATTGAAAAACTTATTATGGATAGAAATATAAGATGATTATTTATCTCATATCTCTTATAATTGAATTTTTTGATGCAACTACTATTGTTTTTCCACCTATTGATAAAGATGCTCCAGTGATGTTACTTGATAAGATAAATATACAATTTGATGGGAAATATAGAAATGAAATCCTTATATCATTATCATATAATTTTTATCAGTATTTGATAGGTTTCAAAACATTAAAAAGTATGAGGGACAATATATAATGTGTTTTTGAAGGGAATTAAAATGTTAAGGACTAAAAGCTCCAAATATATTGTAGTATGTATGAGAACATCAGATTGAGAGATGAAGGAAAAAATAAATATTTCACAAGATTAAATGAAATTGTTTGCAAAATTAGTGGATTCAAAGATTTCATAGAAGATTCTAAAATTCTCAAAAACATAAGATAAGAATTACAAATTGGGTTAGTTAGAAAATTTATTCTTTATAAGATAAAAATGCAGTACCTATTAATTAATTGCATAACACTATTTTTTCAAAATCAATAATAAAATATTCAATATTAGAAAAAGATGATGAAAGATGAAATGGATTTTGAATCTATGATAATGTTGAAAATTAATGTTTTTGATGATGTTGATCCATAGGAATATGAAGATAAAGTGTATGATGAGTTGAATGAAAAATGCATGTCTCTTATATCTGCGAACTATCAAATAAGAGGAATAAGTATGAAGTTAAAATTGCTCAATTTTTTTATTGTGATGGTATCATGCACTTTTCTATGAATTTACCCAATAAAAATGTTTGTGACTACATATATGATTCCAATTTAAAACCACGATGGATGAATAAGAAGAAAAATGATAAAGAAGAAAAATCTTCCAAGACATTTACAATGAATTTAACTAAAAGAATAAGTTTGATGAGTAATAAAGTAGAATCGAACTCTACCAACAAAAAATCTTCCAAAGATTAAGTTTTAGAGCAATCCATCACCTTCATTGAAAATTTAACGAAATAAAAAATTCTTTATAGGGTAAAGAAGGTGGTGAATAATCATATAGAGAGTATCAACCCAGAACATAAGTTGTATCATGTCTTGAGTTAAAAAACACAATAAAAAAATTATAGTTGTGAATAAATATTGTAAATATGTTTCTGTTATATGAAAATATATTATCAATCAAGAGAAAGAATACATCAAGAATTTATCTTAAAAACATAGATTGTTGAATAGGGAAATATGAATGAAAATGGTAGTAAGAAGATGGATTCTAAGGAAGAAAAAAATAACATATTTCAATAAAAACATATTGATCAGTGAAGTACATTGATAAATTTGACTGAAAACTTCAATAGTTCATCATAAGTAAAATTTGAGACTTTTAATGATGCTAATAAGGCTCAATACGGGAATTATGTGAAATAATCTCTTACCGAAAATAATTTTTCATATGATTATTTTAACATTTCATGTTCTGAAAAAATTATTGGGAAATAATGGGTGGAAATTTTTTTGATAAACCTATAAAATCTATAAAATTAGATAACTCACTCAAAATATTAGATGTCCCACATCTTGAGTGTGTTAGATTTGAAGGAAGTTACTAACATACACAAAATTTCAATAAAGAAAGAAATTCTATCAAAATAAAATCAACATTAAAAGGTTATTTTTGCCAATGTGGAATCTATGGGAAAAAATATTATATATTTTGGTACAACATTTCCTTATTTTGAAGATGGTTTGAGAGAAGTGGAAGAAATAGTGAAACTCAAATGAGAAACGTTCCTAACTTACAAAAAGATGAAGAAAAGAATTCTCAGGGTTCTAAAAACATGCTAATAAGAAAATTATTTGAATATATGGAAGAAGTTCTTATAATAAGTGATAAAGATGTCTAACATGCCAAAATATGTGTGAAACTCCTTCTAAAACACTTTTCATATGATGGAAAAGAAATGAAAGGTTAGAAGTAGAAAGTTGAGGAATGTGATTTTATTTATGAGAGAGTTTTAAAAGAAAGTAAAACGAACAATCCATGGTTACATGATAGTGGTTGATCATCATATATGGTTGGAGATCTAAAAAATAAGAAAATATTAAAATTCATGATGGAGGAGAAGCTACCTTTGGTAATTATAGTTCCTAAAAAAATTTGTTTAATCAGAATGAAAGGGATTGGAGTTGAAAAGTTAAAATATAATGAATTTTTTTTGTTTATGGACTAAAACATAACATATGTAGTTTAACTAAAATATTTTATGATGTAAAATAATATTTTGTTTTAAAAAATTGTATCATAAAATTTTTAAAATATGTAAAAGTCAATAAAAAATTAGAATGAACAAATTTGAATCTATTTCAAATAGGAGAATTCAATATCTCCTTTAACATGAATGCTGAATATAGAAAAATTGTGGCACAAAATACATGGACACCTTGGGTAGAAAAAAATTAATAAACATTATAAAGTTGATGCTTTTCTAAATTTTATAGAATTTAAAAGAATATATGAAGATTTCGGTTTTAATTTCCAAAATGGAAATATGAAAATCCGAATGAATAAGGGAATTGACATTCATTCTAAAAAACCACCATATATTATTAATTCTGATTTTTGTGTACCAATGAGACATCGTTTAAAAAGTGATTATAAATTATCAAATATTATTGATTATTTCAATTAAAATACCTACATCATTTTTATAAATCATAATTTAGAGGCCATTCAACTGTTAAAATTCATTACAAATTATGTTAGGAATGAAAAGGGGTTTTCCATAAAAAAGTTAATACTAGATAATGACACCTAATATAAAATAAATAATATTGAATATTAATTTGGAATGAATGGTGTCCAACATCAGTATTGTGGTACATATACTACACAACCAAATGGAGTATCATAAAGAATAAATAGAATATTGGGGGAAATGTGAATATATATTTAGCTGAATACAATCATTCAAAATTATATTAGAGAAAAGATATTAGTAATATTGTACATGTTCAAATTTGATGATTGATAATAAAGAAAACAAACATGACTCCTTGTGAAATGTGGTATAAAAAACCTTCATTTAAATACATCAATGTTTTTATAATTCTATGTTTTCTCAAAAGAAAAAAATCTGGATTTGGGAATGTTTGATGGGAACAAAAAGGAAAGAACTTTAATGGGTTATTCTCCAAATATAAGAAGTTACAAAAGTTTCATCATATGATTTCAATAGACCACATACTCATATGATGAGAAGATAATTTAAAATCAGCATTCTTTTTCAAATGTTGGTGAGATTGTTAGGTAGGATAAATTGGATAATTTTAACAATGGATAAAGTAATTAAAAACATCATTAACATGATTTATAAGAATAATTTATTATGTAAATTTTAATTGGGAATGAAAAATTGAAATTTTCTACCTTAAAAAAAAATATTGAATCCAAAAAAATTATTTGGAATCATAAGGATACGGTTTAGATATTAAAAAAGTTTATATTAGAAAATAATACATTAATTATCTCAAATATTGAATTGGAATCAGTTCCAAAAGATATAAAATACCATGAATGGGTGGATACTAGGAATGATGAATTGGATCAAATTTAAAATAATGAATCATGGAAACTTTATTGATGGATAGAAAATAAAAATATTATCATAACTATGTGGGTTTATAGAAGAATGTAAAATGAATATGGCGATGTTTCAAGAAACAAAGCCACTCTTGTTTATAAAGGCTATAAATATGTGAAGTGTGAGGATATTGAATAAATATTTCCTCCTATTACATTATTAGAAACTATTCAAATGTTTCTTTCAGTGGTCTCACATCATAATTACAATGTTTATCATATGGATGTAGTGTCATCTTTCTTAAATGGTAAGATTAAGGATGAATTTTACATTGAATAACCTAGTGGGTTTCTAGTTTACGAGGATAAAAACAGTGGTTTTAAATTAAATAATGATTTTTATGGACAAAAACATGCAACATGTGTAATGTATATTTACCTTCAAAATTGATTTAGAATGATTAATTTCTCGAAAGATAATGTTGATAGAAATGTATATGTGATATATTTTGACTCTAGAAGCCTAATTTTAATTGTTTTTGTGGATGATATAATATTTTATGGGGATGGAGAAGTTGTTTGTAAATCATTATCTAAGTAAATGAAAATGAATTTTGAAATTTCAATGATAGGATTATTAACATTATTCCATTGATTATAAATTAAACCAAAACAATACATTATATTACCCCAGAGAAAAGTATACAAGGGAATTGTTAAAAAAAACATTGGATAGAAGAATCCAATGATATTTTATATCCTAATTATGTGAGAAAAAATTTGAGCAATGGTGAATCCGGAATTAGTGGGAATCATAATGAATTTTAGATTCAGATAGGAAGTCATCTTTACCTTACTGCCTTAAGGCCTTATATTTTTTATGTTGTAACTCTGTTTTCGAGGTATCAAGGTAATATGACAGAATAAAATATATTGGAAGAAAGATAATTCTATGATATGTCAAATGAAAACCTCAAATGGTTTGGTATACAAAAGAAATAGTGAAATAAAGTTCCATGGTTATAATGATACAGATTGTTTTGGAGATTGTAATGACAGAAAATAAACCATAGGAAGAACATTTTTCTTAGGTGAATTTTGTGTGAGTTAGAATATTAAGAAAAAATGCTCGATAGCTTTGATAGTAGGTTCATATGAATATGTAATGACCACTAAATCTCACCAATGTTGTAGATGAAAGATTAACTAGAAAATTTTAATGTAAACATTTCTAAATAGTAACGATCCATGTATTTATAGAACACTTTTTTTTAATATATATAAATATTTATGAATAAGATATTAATTTTAATTTAAAGAGGAAAATTTATTCTTATAGTTAACTCAACATGCAACTACCGGTTTCTCCGAAATCATATGTTGCACACGACGTTGAGTTATAACAAAAAATAATGCAACAATACAATTTTTAATTTAAATAGTTGATAACGCATATACATTGTATTGGAGAGAACAAAAAGAAATAAATACAATATTATAAAAAAATTTAATAATGTTTTTACATTTATCCAAATAATTTTAGAGGCATAAAAGGTGATTGAATCCAATTTTTAGCATAAAATACTCTAATATTTTTAAAATGTCATTTTATAGACTTTTGATAAAAAACCCTTTCTAAATTTAGTAATTTTAAATTATAGATTTTATATTTTACAAAATAATAATCTTCTATAGAATAGTGAAATAAAAATTCAAATATTTAATTTTTTTTAGTTTTCTCATAGAGTTAATTTTTTATGAATAGTGAAATATATTTGATTTTTTTTCAAAACCGCCTCTTCACATAATTTGTTTATATAGTTTGATTTTCATTTTAATTGGTTTTAATGATTAATTTTATTATGTTTTTATCATTTAATCCAATTGTTTTCATTTGAAGTAATTTATTATTAAATTGTAAATAAACACATATCAATATTTTGATAGTTGTTTCTTCTTAACAACCCAATTTCTGGTTCGGACAACAGAAAATAATTTTAAATTATTTACTCCAACATTTGTGTTTTAAAATTTGAAAAATGAGATTCATAATTCAAATCAAAAGGTCCAAAATGTGTAAATAATTACGTTTTTTGGACATTATGAATATTAACTTATGTATTTATTTTTATTCACCATTTTTGAAGGGTAATCAGGTAATTGAGGGTAAAAATAGTATTATAATAATATAAAAAATTCCTAACATGATTAGTAATCCAATTGGATGAGATATGTTACACCATGATCATCCTTTTTTTCTATTTTAGGACCCCATGAAACCACATGGGTGTGATAATGACCTATTATAATATTTATTTTAATGAAAAAGGAAAAAAAGCATAATTTATCTCATGACCACAATAATTTTGATTTGGTTTATATAAATGATCTATTTGACTTGAAATATATATTAAATATATAAATATATTTTCTACTTCTTGGCTTTTTATTTATAATTTGCATATATTCATAAAAAATTTAATTATGACACAATGATGATGTAGTGATTACCCAATTAAAGAAATTTTCAAATAAATTATATAATAAATATAAAAATAAATATAATTTGAACATTTTTGTTCCATCCAAGAATATTTTGAATGTAATTTATATTTTATTTATGATTTAATTCTTATTGTTATAATAAATCAAGTTTTTATGACTTTATCCAAAATCAATTTCTAAATAGTGCTAAAATTGACATAAATGAGTTTTTAAAACAAATACTATTTTATTAAAAGATATAATAGTCATAAAAGTCTAAAATTCGGAAAAAAATTATATAATGTTACAAAGTACATTAATGATTTAGTTTTGGTTCTCTTGGAATTTTATAGTAAATATAGTAACCACGTATTTTAAAAATACAGGACATGTAATGAGATAATGTTTTTAGATAAGGATTAAAGATAAAAAATAAGGTTAATTTTGGGATATAAATTTATCTAAAAAATATTTTTTGGGGGGATTTACACCCATAATAATATTATACAAAGAATTTATAACTCTTTAACTATTATAATTATTAATTTTTTTATTATAAAATAATATTTCAAGACATTCCTAATTTTCCCCTCCCCTCCCCCATATAAAAGGAAAACACATCTACCCACATAATCACACCTATCAAGCCCTTTTATCATCCAAATTCTACTCTAATAAGAAATAAAAATCCCTAAATTACTCATAGAATACATAAAACAGAATAATAAAACTCAAAAAATCATTTTGGCTAAAATCAAAAGGAGTTACCCATTTTTGAGTTAATGTCCTCTCTGGAGATCCTTTACTTTATCTTCCTTGTCCAAACATATGCTCTTTTTATATAATTATTTAATAAAAAATAAATATCCTCATTATAAAACTATTTTTTTATTCTAAGGGTTATAAATGTACTTACACACACTTCTATATAATGGATATGAACACACTATTTCTGTGTATGGTGAACTACTGTCTCACGAAATGATGATTATTCTATCTTCTTATTAAACCTCTTATTATGGTTATAATTATGGAACTATATTTATATATGATATATATAATATTTATATTTTCTCTATGAATCTTTTTTTATTTACAACATAGCTTTCTGATTTCTATAATGTGTAAATACGATAATTTCATTTGAGTAGTGCAGACTACTACCCCCTCAAAGTTACATGACTCATTCACTCCTTACATGGAATGCATAAAATATAGAATTAATAAACTAATTTAAGATATATAATATATATATTATTTTATAATTATTTCATACCTATGTTTCATTTAGTTTTCATTCCATTAATATGACAAATAAATGAATGTAACTTTCATGCGTACGTATGGCCTACCATCTCCACGAACAGTGAATTTCATTTCTTATCAGAAAATGATATGGACTATTATAAATACATATATAATATATATTTATGATATCTAAATCATGAATAAATTTATGGAGATGATTTAATATTTACTACACATAAATTTTACATGAGAAAAATTATTTTTGACTAAAGAACGGAATATCGACAAAACAACTGATATGAAAGTGAATAATTATGTGATTTTTATAACAAGGTAATAAGTGATATAAAATGAATAATAAACTTCAAATTTTTTATCAAAAAAGTATAAATTAACTTATGTTTAGTATTAATGATGAACAAGTAACATACATGTCGATTTGGACTCAAGGTAAGGGAATTTCTAAACTCAATTTCCACACATTGTGTTTTACGGAAAATTTGTTGATTATATTTTGACAGGATTCTATGTGTAATAACTCATTATTTAATTATGTTTTAATTTACACTTAAAAATATTTGGATATACTTTTTCTACACATAATCACACCATTTAAAAATCATACACCATTTTTACGAATATTGTAAGGGAAATCGTATCCTGATCTCATTTCAATTAGTTAAATATTCATAACATTGGTTTTTTTTCAAGAATATTTTTGATTAACCTTTTATTTTTTACACTAAATACACATTTATATTCAGTGTATTATTAATTGTCACATGAAATTAGGTCATCAATTTATCCTTCATATAAAGATATAATCATTGTTAGGGATTTTGTCTCAATTTACATTCCATGGCGACTTATTTGTTTTTATACCACAATTCAATTTTAAATGGTGTATATAATTCCCATGGACATATTATATCATGAATGTACTTATTCTGAATATATTGTATGTTTTTTTTAAATTTTATTCTTTTATAAATTTTATTCATGAATTTTCTCAACTAGTAAGGGACACTTTAACTAAAAGATCATCTTAAATGTTATAAAGATTTAATCTTCTAAATCCTTTTATTTCGTGTACTTGTTTTTAAAATTATATTAAGGAATTATTTATATGGAAATTAATGTATCTATTTAAAAATTAAATTAAAATGTTTCACTGGGGTTTTTGACAATTTGATTCAAAAATATTCTTTTAAAATGATTTAAATGTGTTTTATAATTGGAATGATTATTTCAATAACATGGAATGTTTTATTTAACATATATGTCATGAATGGAAGTTCATAATTTTATTTCAAAATTATTTATTGAATTTTACATTACATTATTCTCATTTAATTTTTAAATAATGTGTTTTAATTTGTAAGTGTGGTACTTGTTAAGATGGAATTTGTTCTCAAATTGGAAATGATAATTTTTGATTTATATATGTTTTACATGTTTTGATTAAGTTGTGGTTCAGGGTAATTTCTTATGTATAAGGGTGATTCCATGATAAACCAAGGTCATGTGATCCCATGATATATCTCCATTGCATTGGGTAATGTGATTAAGGTAAAAATTAATTTTTCACCTAAGAGATTTAGTGATTATACTGTGATGGGTATTACAAATGTAACCATGAAGGTTACTCCCTATATATCTATGAAAGCTACAATATATGTATGATATGGATGAAGCAAGATACATTTATATTTTATGATATCTACAATGTTTTTAGGAATCTAAGTATTTCCAAATGTAATAATTGTAGTTTAAATTTTAATGAGTGAAATGTATGATTTTGGGAAAATGATTTCATGGGTTTTAAATATTCATGGACTAACGGTACTATTCATTATTTTATATTCCTTACTGAAATTTTTTTGATAATCCATTTTTTCTAAAAAAAATCACTGGTTATAAGGATGGTTAATATAAATTAATAATTCTAGTTTATTTTTATCATGAAATGAATTCTGGTTTTATTTGATTTTTATATTTTGGAAAAAATGGATAGAGTAGAAGTGTCTAATTTGTAATATTTGAGATGTAATGTACTAGTTATGGATTAATTATCTGAAACTCTATTCTTAAATTTATCCTCAAAGATAATTCTTGAGTTAGCTCATGATTATGTAATATTTAAAGTTAGGTTCTTACAATTTGTATTTGAGGAATGGTTTATAAAACTTTTGGGATTATGAGTTTTGGATAAATATATGGTGTGTCTCTCTCTCTATATATTTTTTTAAATACTTGTTTTATATATTTTTTAGATCATGGAAAACAAGTTAGAAATTGAAGGTATAGGACCTAAAAAACATTCTTATATCTTCTTAATGACATGATTACAATAATAATTTCAATTTCATGTTTGGATGATTGTGGATACTTTTCTAGCATACATGTCACTTGAAATCAGTTATTTGAGACATCAAACACCTCCACTATACCTCGATACCCTCACAGATCATGGGTTTTATTTAATCAAATCCTATTTTATAAATATTATTATATTTTCATGAAAGATAAATATTATCAAGACATTTTCAAATATTCTTACTTGTTATAATATTTTAAATAATATTATTATTCTGAAAAACGGTGTTGAAGAAAGATACCCTTGCACAACCTATTTATATTTTCATTAAAAATATAGTATTTCCACACATATGTATAGTATTTTAAATGGACCATTGGTAGAATTTTTCAACTCAAACTCGGTCTGACTGTTTTATAAAAATCAGGATTTATCAGATGTTTGGAAATTATATGTCATTCATGATTATTTTCCAAAACTATTTTTCTGTGAACACACTTATGAACCAAAGTTTACATGGTCTGTTTTCATAATGATAGAAAATGATTTTTCTGGATATATGAATCATTGTTGAAATGTGTAGTCCTTTAATCTTCACGAACAAGAAGAAGATGAAACCAGGTGGACACCATGATCAACATACAATGTTATGTCTTTTGGAAATAGTTTTATTTTATCATATAACAGTGAAATAAAAAAGTTGTCACTATATATATTAGACTTTCTTAATTAATGTGTTGAAGTTATTATTTATTGGGATGAAAATGAGAAGTATAAGAAAAAATGTAACGCCCTGACACCAGTTACCTAGATTCGGTTCATTATTACATAACATTGACATTATCACAAAAGATCAAGTTTCTAATGACCGATTTGTTTAGTAGCCTTGGAAACACTAGATATATTCATAAAGTTTTCATTACATCATAAAATGAAAAACTAAAACAACATAATGTCTCCATATACCACACTTATATCCCCTCATACTATCCCTGGAGGTCATTTATAAATTACTTCTTCACATCTTGTAAAAAAACATAGAAAGGGGTGAGCTCAGATGCCTAGTAAGGATAAAAATATAGCAGAAACATTCATAAATAAGCATAATAAATTATGACATATCTAAAACTAAAAAAAATAATTATAAACTTGAACTTCAGCATAATATGTTAGAAAGAAAATGAAATAATTCCATTTACTTATTCACATAGATATTCTACTAATCAAATAATCAGTAGGAATATTAATAACCACTTTCATAATGATGGAATGCATTATTCCAAACTACAAGAACCACATAGTCAAGGCCTTGTGCTATGACTAAAAATACGATATTGTCAATGCCTTGTACCATGACAATATTTTGTGTCACGAGACCTACCGATGCATCAAAAGAGCTATAGAAGGCTCCACCCATCACTTACTAAGTCCAATGCATTTCTCATATGAACAGGTTTAAAAATAACCTAAACATTCATATTAAAACAAGTATACGAAATGTCAATACTTTCTCCATAAACCATTAATGGTATAAAAATAACACATCCACAGTCAAACATGTAACACCCTAAGCATTCACGATACACTTCTCTTTCAATAATGTAATAGCTTGCATTGTACGCATGTTCGAGATTCTAACACACCGCAACCAACAAAAGTAGCAGTTATGAATAGTAATACCAAATTTTTGTAATTATATACAATTTATATTTCAAAATGGGCTTCATTTTCGTATTCAGAATATCGAAATTATCCTAAGTAGATTTGTTTTTAATTTTCTGAGAACTTCCAATTTTCAATGAATAGAGAAAATACTAAAAAACATCTTTTTTAATAAAAATAATTTATAGTGATAAATTATACTATTGAGTGGTTTAAAATAATAATTAGAATATATTTTTACCATTTTATAAAATGGTGTTCATTATAATTACTTTTACTTTGAAATTGGACATAAGCAATTGTGAATCTTTTGTTTGATATTCTTTCTTAAAAACATGCTAAGTGTTGTGATAGCGGGAATTAATTATTAAGTTAATTAATCCAACTTATATGTTTTGAATATTGTAAAATATAAATTATTTTTGAATTTGGAAGATCAGTTATATCTTAGGGTGAAATTTTGGCATTGTTCTGAAAAACATCAATTTTGATGAATAGTGAAACCACTAAGTGGCAGATAAAAAACTGATTTTTCGTTTAAATGAAACATTACCACATCTATAATTGGTTTTTTAAAAATCCGAAATACATGGTTTTCATTAGGAAGTAAAATGTGATTCAATGGGATAAAAATAATTTTTTGTGAATAGCATCTTTTAAGTTCTATTAATCGCGATTAAAGTTAATTATTGAAATTTAAGGTAAAAATGATATTATAAAAATATGAAAATATCTTGAAACTTGTCATAAACTTATTTGATGAGTCATGACCGAAAAGGGCACTGAATGGAACAGCTTTGGTACCCCATGGAGCCATTTGGGTATGAAAATGACAATAATAACTTTTTATTTAAAGTGAAAATAAATTTGTCACAAACATGTGTTGTTTATCAAAAGAAATTATTAAATTGGGTTATATAAGTTAAATTTTAGAATATAAATATACATTGTAAAGATTAAAATATTTCCAACATCATTATATTTTTTTTAATTTTTAGACATTAAATAAATTAAAATTTTTATGACACAATGATGATGCATCGACTACCTCATTAATTAACGATTTAAATAAAATGAAAAGATAATGTAAAATCTAAGACTTAAACATGTCAAAAACTTATTTGATGAGTATATTGGGAACCCTTATCACCTTATATTCGAAATATATCATTTTGGGACCTCTAAAATCGGAAAATCATTTCATAATAACGTAATATTTCATGACTTTCCAAGAGTGCCCCTCCTCTCCTCTTATAAAAGGCCCCCACCAATACCACCTTATTCACACCATCAAAGGCATTTGGCTCATAAACACTCAACCCGGATACTCTCTAAACGTTTATCCCTTCATCCTAGAAGCCTCACTATTTTCAGAATTCTTACCAAGGAAGCCTTTGGCTCAAACAAAAAGAGTTACCCGATTTTAAGGTAATGTCTTCTCTAATGTCCTTTTGTTTTATTTTTCTTCTCCAACCCCCTAAACTCTTTTTATTTATTTATTTTGTAACAAAAAAAATATATTAAATATACTAGCATGTTGGTATGAGAATTATTTTATTTAAACATACACACACCTTCTTTTAATGGTTAATGAACATACTGTTTCTTTGCGTGGCGAGATACTGCCTCACGAAACGATGATTGTTGCATCTTCATTTAACACCACTAATGGTGGTCATTATGATGACAATATTTTCATATATGATATATATATTATTTTTATTTTTTCCTTTTTATTATATATTTCTCATTTATGGCATAACTTTATAAATTCCATTACGGGTAAAAGGGATAATTTCATTTTAGGAAGTGCGGGCTACCGCCCCCTCGAAGTGATTTGAATCGTTAATGCCATATGTGAGATTTATAAAGGATAGATTAAATTATATTATATACGATATTATACTGGAATTATAATATACCTTTATATCATTATGAGTTGACTCCATTAAATACGAAATAGAAATGAAAGTAGCGTTCATGCGTACGTACGGCTTACCGTCTCCATGAACGGTGCATTTCATTTCTTAACTCTAAATGTTACGTAATATTATGAATGAATGTATATAATAGATATATATGATATATATGATGTCTACATAATGAATACAATTCTGGAGATAATATATATTCTACCACATAAACAACTTGTAATTGTAGGAAGTTTATTGTTGACTCAAGTACCAAAGATCGACAAAACGATCGTTATTAACATAAATGACTAAATAATTTTCGTAACATTGTAATAAGTGATATAAAATGGATAATAAACTTGAATAAGGTTCTTAATCAAGTATTTATTAACTCTAGTTTATTATTCAGGATATTAAAGAATGTTTGAGTGATGTCGGACACGAGGTAAGGGAACTTCTTAACCCAATTTCCGTTCTTTGGGTTAATCTCCTACTTTCAAAATATGTCATGATATTATTATGTACTATCTTGTATTTGTACTTTAATTATGTGTAATTATATTGAATACACATTATATATCTATTTTATTTAAAAAGTGATCTTTTTAAGGGACTTCGTCTCAATCTCCTTTCATTGAGGCATATTTTGATTTATACACAACTTCCTTTTATATGGTGTATAAACCCAATTGAAATTTAAGTTTATTAAAAAGGAATATTTTTTATACAAAGAATTTTACTAAACAAAAAAATGGAATGTTTTTTTTCGTACATATGCGGCGAAAATGACATCTCCGCCTCCGTGACCATTATTTGAGTTTCAGCTTCCTCTACATGCCATAACTATTTTTTAAATGAAAAATAATTACAAAGTTTTAATTTTCTTTTATTTTGGTATTGAAAATGGTTTTGAAACTATTTTTATTATATATATGTGTTGTAAGGATGTCTTGTGATTTAAATGTGGAAATATTATGTGTCCTTTATGCATGTTTTATGTAATATGATTATGTTATGGTTTATGATATTTTTAAACCTATTCATATGAGGAATGCATTAGACTTAATAAGTGACGGGTGGATCCCGCTATAGCTCCTCGATGCATCAGTAGGTCTCATTAGACAAACTAGTGTATTGGAACGAGGCTTGAAAAAATCTTATTTTTAGTCTTGGCACGAGGCCTTGGCTATGTGGTTATGATAGTCTTCCAGTGTACATTCCATCATTATGAAAGTTGTTATTGATATTTCATGTGATTATTCGACCAGTAGAATATCAATGCGAATAAGTAAATGGAATTATTTCATTTTATTTTTCCACATTATGATAAAGTTCCTGTATAAAAGGCTTTTTTTTAGTTATACATTTTCTTAAATGTTTATATTTATTTATGAATTCTTCCACTATATTGTCATCCTTACTGAGAATCTGAGCTCACACCTTTCAATGTTTTAATTTTTCCAGGATGTGAAGAAGTATTTTAGGAATGACCTGCAGGGATTATCTGAAAGGGATATGAGTGTTGAAAATGGAGACTATGTTATTGTAGTTTTTCACTTTATGATGTAATGTAACATTTATGAATATATCTTGTGTTTCCAAAGATACTAAACTAATCTGTATTTTCAGACTTGATATTTTTTGATCATGCCGATGTTACGTAACAATGAACCGACTCTGGGTAACTAGGGTCGGGGAATTACAGTTGGTATCAGAGGTAGTTTTGTACTAACCTTAGAAGCTAGGATTAGATAAACTCTGATTAGAGCACACAGACCTAAGATAAAATTTGAGGATTAGTATAGAAGAACTTCTTAATATTTTGGTATTATAGAGATTTTGTGAGTTTTCCAAGTAATATATCCCTGTCTGGATACGATAAGGTAGAGGCGGCTCTTTCATAGATGTACCTAGGGGTAAAACCCGAAAACACATCTTTGAGATAGACTCGAATGGGAACTGGTTCACGACAACGGGCCTTGCTGTACTCATGGTTACGGCAATCCGGGGGATATTCATAAGATTATTCTCATTTTCTTTACATAACACTATAAAGGGTTTTGAGTATATAATTCCTCAAAGAATTTTTTTTATGATTATGGATTATATCCATAAATTGTTCAATCTATGTTAACTGTTTTACAAATATGGAATTATGTATTTTGATTCATAAACTGATCTGGATTATGACATTGTTTAGAAATGGTGCATAGTGGAAGGAATGGAAACGGTATCAATGCACGCACTCCATATAGGGATGGCCCTCCTGCTCAAGATAATTATAATAGAGCTGGTGATACAACTGGTGCTGATAAACTTATCACCATAATGGTACATCACACTCAGGTTATGAATAATAACATTAATCGTATGGAGAACCCTGATCCGCAACATGGAAGATCAATGTTAGACCGCTTCTTGAGGGAACAACCACCAACATTTAATGGGGCTATAAATAAATTAGTATATGAGCAATGGATAAACTCTTTAGAGAAAATATTCCATGCCTTGGGGAGTAGCGAAAGGGAGAAGGTTGTCATGGATGTTTACCACCTCACTGGAGATGTTAATCAAAGGTGGTCAATGATTCAAAACAAAAAAGAAGATGAAGAAGTATAAAGTATAGAATGGAGGGTGTTTAAGGAAATTTTCATAGAAAAATACTTTCCACATGACCATCGAGAAGATATGGAAAGGAAATTTCTAAGTCTGAGGAAAAAGGAGGATGAGAATGTTGCAAAGTATCAAGATAACTTTACTAGGTTAGTGAGGCATGCTACAGATTATATATGTAACCCAAGAAGTAGGATTGATCATTTCTTTGATGGGTTAAAACCATTTCTCTGTTGAGATTTAGTATAACAATCTTTCTCAACATACGAAGATATAGTCTCGTGTGCTATCAAGACAGAAAAGGAATTCTCTAAATCATATGACAACAATGTAAAGAAAGATAAGAAGAGAATGGTTGAACAGGAGACAGATAAAGGGGAAAAGGTAAAGAAGGATTTTCCATTATGCGTTAATTGGGGGAAGAATAACCTCGGTACTTGCCTAAAAGGAATGGGAGTTTGTTATAAATGTGGACAAAAAGGTCACCAGGCTCGTGATTGCAAGGGAATGAAATATGCTATCAATGTAGAATGCTACAATTGTAGGGAAATAGGGCATTATGAAAATGAATGTCCTAATCATCAGGGAAACATACCTCATAAAATGCCAAGGGATCAAGGAAAATCTTATGCTGTTACTACAGTTGATGTGAAATAATTAATGTATTGGTGTTTTTTGACTCAAGAACTATATAATTGTTATAAGAATAATGTGTTATATATAAGGATTGTACTACTGTACTTTTTTTTCATTAATATTTTAATATGATGAAGGTAATCATATTATTTAGTATGTGACAATAAGAGAAACATTACATTGTTTGAGAAATCTAATGATACAATTGATTTTGGAATTTAGAAACTTTTTAGAGAAAGTGTGGACGGAGGTATTTTGGGTAACTATAAAGGTTGGAATGGATTAATTTGAACTTTTGATAGTATTATTTAAGGTTAATAAATTTATGGAGATTATTTTTGGAATATTATAATACTATATTTTTAGGAAAAGGACAACCTGCATGTTGCGGGATAACCCGTCGCGTTGGACAAATCCGTAGGAATAGAACCCACAACCATAGTGCGACATGCCTTTATTACCTACCACTAGCCTACAAGAAGCCCCTGGTTATTAAAAAATAGTTTTCCTAATCTAAATGGAATGTGTTAATGTTTGGAACCTTGTACGATTAGGACAAATATAATATTTTTGAGTTCTATTATCTTTTTGACTGAAGGATGAGTTTGTGGTAGAAATTAGTTGAAGGTTGAAACTATACTTGTCAAGTAAATATATATATACCTATCTCTTATTATATTAATAAATTAATTATTAATCTTTAGGAAAGCGATATTAAAAAAAATGTGTTATCCTAATACCTTTTGTTTTGTTAAACTGATGATATTTTAAATCAACATAGATTGAAAGCATTGAGGCCCTAAATTTTAAACATGTTTGTGATTGATGACCTCAATCACTCCATACAAATATTTATGTTTTCCCTCCAATTATATGTCTCTAATTTCCACCAATGTTCTCATAATCAAGATCATAATTTGGTGGTGACTTTTTTATTTCCCTTTCCCTCTTATTAATGCTAAATTTTGTAATCATTATTTCTGATGTGGGTTTTCCACAAAGGTATTTCCTATTTTCATCCTTTTATTTTTGAAGAACATTTTCAAATTGAGAGGACTCAATTTATTGAAGGATAGGAGAATGTAACACCCAAAGCATTCACCATACGCTTCTCTTTCAATAATGCAATAGCTTGTATTGTACGCAAGTTTGAGATTCTAACACACCGTGAGCAATCAAAGTAGAAGTTATGAATAGTAATACCCACTTTTTGAAATTATATAAATTTTATATTTCAAAATGGACTTTATTTTTGTATTCGGAATATCAAAATTATCTTAAGTTGAATTTTTTGTAATTTTCTGAGAACATCCAATTTTCTAGGAATAGAGAAAATACATAAAAATATCTTTATTAATAAAAATAATTTATAGTGATAAATTATACTATTGAGTCGTTTTAAATTATAATTATAATATATTTTTACCATTTTATCCAATGGTGGTCATTATAATTAATTTCACTTTGAAATTGGACATAAACAATTGTCAATCTTTTGATTGATATTCTTTCTTAAAAACATGCTATTTGTTTTGAAAGTGGGAAGTAATTATTTATTTAATTAATCCAACTTATATGTTTTTAATATTGTAAAATAGACATCATTTTTGAATTCGGAAGATCAATTATAGCGTACGGTGAAATTTTGGCATTGTTTTGAAAAACATAAATTTTTTTTAATAGTGAAACCACTAAGTGGTAGATAAAAAAACTGATTTTTCGTTTAAATGAAACATTACCACTTCTTTGATTTGATTTTAAAAAATCCGACATATATGGTTGTAATTAGGAAGAAAAATGTGATTCAATGGGATTAAAATAATTTTTGGTGAATAGTAACTTTTAAGTTCTATTAATCGCGATTAAAGGTAATTAGTGAAATTTAAGGTAAAAATGATATTATATAAATATGAAAATATCTTGAAACTAGTCCTAAACATATTGGATGAGTCATGGCCGACCAAGACAATCCATGTGTCAACTTTGGGACCCCATGGAGCCACTTGGGTAAGAAAATGACATTAATAACTTTTTGTTTAAAGTAAAAATAAAATTGTCACAAACATGTGTTATTTTACAAAAACAATTATTAAATGAGGTTATATAAGTTAATATTTCAACTATAAATATTCATAATAAATATAAATAGATTTCCCACATCATTTTATTTTTTTATAATTTTTAGACATTAAATAAATTAAATTTTTATGACATAATGATGATGCATCGATTACCTCATTAATTAACGATTTAAATAAAATGAAAATATAATGGAAAATATATAACTTAAACATGTCAAAAACCTATTGGATGAGTATATTTAGAACTTGTATCACCTTATCTTTGAAATATATCATTTTGGGACCTCTAAAATCCGAAAATCATTTCATATTAATGTAATAGTTCCTGACATTCCAAGAGTGCCCCTCCTCTCCTCTTATAAAAGGCCCCCACCACTACCACCTTATTCACACCATCAAAGTCATTTGGATCGTACAACCTCTGCCAAAATAATCTCTCACCTTTCCTCCTGTCATTCTAGAAGCCTCAATTTGGGCATAATGCTTCCCAAGGAAGCCTTTGGCTCAAATCGAAAAGAGTTATCCGATTTTAAGGTAATGTCTTGTCTAATGTCATTTTGTTTTATTTTGTTTCTCCAACCCCCTAAACTCTTTTTATTTATTTATTTTATAACAAAACCAGTATATTAAATATACTAGGATGTTATTATGATAATTATTTGATTTACACTTACACACACCTTCGTCTAATGGTTAATGAAAATATTGTTTCTGTGGGTGGTGAAATACTACCTCACGAAACGATGATTGTTCAATATTCTATTAACACCTCTCATGGTGGCCATTATGATGACACTATTTTCATATATGATATATATATTATGTTTATTGTTTCCTTATGCTTCTGTATTTCTCATTTATTTCATGCCTTTATGATTTCCATTATGGGTAAACGCGATAATTTCATTTTAGGAAGTGCGGACAACCGCCCCCTCAAAGTGATTTGAATCATTAATGCCATATGTGGGATGTATAAATGATGTAGTAAATGATATTATATATGATATTATACTGGAATTATAATATACCTTTATATCATTATGATTTCATTCCATTAAAAGTGAAATAGAAATGAAAGTAGTGTTCATGCGTACGTACGGCTTACCGTCTCCATGAACGGTGCATTTCATTTCTTACCTCTAAATGTTACGTAATATTATGAATGAATGTATATACTATATATATAAGATATATGTGATATCTACATCATGAATATAATTCCGGAGATAATGGATATTCTACCACATAAACAACTTGTAATTATAAGAAGTTTATAGTCGACTCAAGTACCATAGATCGACAAACGACCATTATTAACTTAAATGACTACATAATTTTCGTAACATTGTAATAAGTGATATAAAAGGGATAATGAACATGAAAAAGTCTCTTAAGAATGTATATATTAACTCTAGTTTATTATTCAGGATATTAAAGAACAGTCGAGTGAAGTCAAACATGAGGTAAGGGAACTTCTTAACCCAATCTCCGTTCTTTGGGTTAATCTCCTACTTCCAAATTCTGTCATGATATTATTATGTACTATCTTGTATTTATAAATTCTTTATGTGTACTTATAGTGAATACACATAATATATCTATTTTATTTAAAAAGTGATCTTTGTAAGGGACTTTGTCTCAATATCCTTTCATTGAGGCATATTTTGTTTTAAACACAACATTCTTTTATACGGTTGATAAACCCCTTTCACTTTTACGTTTATTCAAAAGAAAAAAAATTTATATGAAGAATTTTACTAAATGTCAAAAGGGAATGTTTTTTTGTCATACGTATATGGTGACAACGACTTCTCTACCACCATGACCAACATTTGAGTTTCGGCTTCCTCTACAAGCCATAACTTTTTTTAAATGAAAAAAAAATACAAAGTTTTAATTTTCTTTTATTTTGGTATTGAATATGGTTTTTAAAATGTTTTTATTATATAAATGTGTTGTATTGATATCTTGTGATTGAAATGTGCAAATGTTATATTTCCTTTATGCATGTTATATGTGATACGATTATGTTATGGTTTATGGTATGTTTAAACCTGTTCATATGAGGAATGCATTGGACTTAATAAGTGACGGGTGGAGCCCGCTATAGCTCCTCGATGCATCGGTAGGTCTCATGAGACAAACTAGTGTCTTGGCATGAGGCCCTGAAAAAATCTTATTTTTAGTCTTGGCATGAGGTCTTGGCTACATGGTTATGATATTATGTCATTATGAATTCCATCATTATGAATGTGGTTATTGATATTGCATGTGATTATTCGACCAGTGGAATATCCATGTGAATAAGTAAATGGCATTATTTCATTTTATTTTTCCATATTATGCTGAAGTTCATGTTTAAAAGGATTTTTTTGTTATACATATTCATAAATGTTTATGTTTATTTATGAATACTTCCACTATATTTTCATCATTACTGATCATCTGAGCTCACCCCTTTCAATGTTTTAATTTTTTAGGATCTGAAGAAGTATTATTGGAATGACCTTCAGGGATAGTCTGAAGGGGATATGAGTGTGGAAAATGGTGACTATTTTATTGTAGTTTTTCACTTTATGATTTAATGTAACATTTATGAATGTGTCTAGTGTTTCCAAGGCTACTAAACTAATCGGTCTTTCGAGACTTGATATTTTGTGATCATGCCGATGTTTCGTAATAATGCACCGACACTGGGTAACTGGGGTCGGGGCGTTACAAAACATATCACAAAACCTTAAATACAATATGGATGTTTTGTATCATAATAAATCCACTTCAAATAAGCTTAAAATCCATCAATGGATATTGACATAGATGAAGTCAATACTATTTCAGAGAAATATCTTTTTTTTAAATCATTTAAAAGTCACATAATTATAAAATAAACCATTTAATTTGAAAATATTATTATAATCTTGTAAGGGAAGATTCAATGATCTTATAATGGTGGAAGATAGCTACACCTGTCGTGTAAGTTAAAAAAGACATTCTTACATTAAGTATGTCGAAAAGGTTAAAAAGGACCTTATTTGGAAAATGACAGAACGATTCATTTATAAACATCTTATAAAAAGTAAAAAAGGGGGTATAAATGACTTTAACCCATATTATATAAACTAGTAAAAAAAATTGAAATAAATTTTTAAGAAATATGGATGTGGATGATAAAGAGGACCTAGTAGATAATTACGTATAAACAACCTCAGATAATGAATAGATAGTGAAATAAACCCTTACCTTGTACTTTTCCTTGGTTGAGGGTAGTTTAACCTCCTGTATAATGGTGAAATAATTGTTATTAAATTATATGAGAATCATATACATTAATATGATATCATATATGATCTTCTAACATTTCATTGTTAATAATAACTTAGTATTATCGTTGTTTCTGGTGTTAACATACTCGTTATCTTTTATATGATTGGTTATATGAGCCGTGTTTTTTATCCATGGGTTTTATATTATTAATATCCAAAATGATAACATGTCCTTGAACATTATTTTAATCATCAAATGAAAATTAGTCTTGAATGGATATGATGGGAATTAATCTCATCGCGTTCGTGGAGACAGTAGTCCGTACGTACGCACAAGCAACAATATCATTCTTTTTTATATTAAAATTAAATATAATTTGATGGTATATCATATATACATAATTATTATAATTTTATATTTAATATTTTACTTAATGTACACATCATTATCATACCCATCCAAATAATAATGATTTGAATAACAATTACACTGCGACGTGGAAACAGTAAGCCGTACATACGCATGTATAGTGGAATTTCATTCAATGGATGGATAGAATAATGAATATGGTTGTAAGATATTTATAATAACATCACAGTATATATAAGATACTGGAGTTATTATTTTAGAATGGAAATAACAAATAAATATAAAGTGGAAGAAGAAAGGAACTTGAAAGAGGGTGGTGAAAACGTTACCTCTTCTTCGGGTTCTTCCTTTTGATTAGATAAAAACAGCTCCTTATATAGGCTTTCGAATCAAACTAAGAACTCTAGATTAAATTGAGGGATGTTTATAGGATATTTGGGCAGGGGTTGGCCAAAACAAAAGTCCTTGACGGTATGAATTTGAGAGAAGGGGGAGTGCCCTTTTATAAGAGGGGTGAGGGGCACCTTGTGAAAAGCTAGAAATATTACTTCATAATAAATTCATATTGGGATTATAGTGGATCAAAAGTAGACTATTTAAAATATATGTTGCGGATAGGTCTAAAACGACCTAACCAATAGGGTTTAGACAGGTTTGGGTCACTACATTATCATTATCTTTTTGATTCAACTCTTTGTTAAATTATTTGACATTTACCATGTCTCTTTGTATTTTAATATTATATAGTTAATGAACTTACTATATACTTATAAAATACCATCAAGTGGTCCATTAATGATTCACCTATAATTATATTAGTCCATTCGAAAAACCATGGATTTTTAGGAATATAATATAAATTAATAATATAATATTTGTTTTAAAAACTCCTTTATGTCAATTTTGACACTATTTAATAATTGATATTCAATAAAGTATTAGAAACTTTAGTAATTTGAAACAAAATCATTAAAGATAAACTAACATGTAATATTAACCAATAAAATCCTTGCATTACATAAAAAATTTCAAATTAGATTTATTTTAACATTTATAATAACAATTATTTGATTCTTTCATTAATAAGGAAAATACTGCATCATTATTGTGTCATAAATAAATTTAATTATCCATTGTCTAAAAATTGTAAATAAAATCCCATTAAGTATGAAATATTTTTAGCTTTCTAATTAATATTTATAGTCTAAAATATATCATATATAACCTTATATAGAAATTATTTTTCTAAAAGATATATGCTAAGGCCATTTTTGTATTTTCTTTAACTTAATTAATATATACTGTCATTATCACTTACAAGTGGTTCCATGGGGTCCCAAAATCGACCCAAAGATTTCCATGGTCAGACATATACAACCAATAGAGTTAGAATACGTTTTAGGGTAATTTAAAATTATTATAATATTATTTTTGTACCCTTATTTACCGGATTTACCCTTTAACCATGGTAAATAAAATATTTACAGAAGTAATTATTCAAAATGTCTAAAAAAAGCTACCAATTTACAAAATTTAGACCTCCTGATTCTAAATATGGAACCCATTTTTCTAAATTGAAAACACATAAGTGGCAGAAATTAATTTAAAATTTATTCTTGTTGTTAAAACAAAAAGAGTGTTTTTAACAAATAATAACTATCAAAAGATTGACACTTGCTTATGTCCGGTCTAAATGTAAAATTACTTCCAATTACCAAAATTGGATTAAATGGTAAAAATATTATCTAATTATAATTCCAAACCTTTAAAATTCATAATTTATCATGATTAATTATTATTATTAAAAAAGTTGTCTCTAATTAAAATTTGTAATTTTCACTATTCATCAAAATATGAAAGTTATCAGAAATGTACCAAAATTTCACCCTAAGATAATTTCAATATTCTGAATCAAAAAATGAAGACCATTTTGAAAAATAAAATGTATAAAATTTCAAGAAGTGGGTAATACTATTCATAACGGCTATAATGATTGGTTGTGGTGAGTTAAAACATGAAGTTGCATACAACACACGCTACAATATTATTCAAAGTGAAGCATGACATGGAATCTTGGGGTGTTACATTCTCCCCTCCTTCAAATAATTTCATCTTTAAAATTTCTATAATATTAATACGTAAAAAGACTCGGGTGGTTCTTCATCATAAGTTCCTCGGGTTCCCACGTTGCCTCTTCCATCTTATGGTTTCTCCATTGAACTTTTAACAGACGAGTCATCCGGTTTCTCAGCACTGGTTCTATGGTATCAAGAATCCTAATGGGATCTTTGCAATAACAATGATCAGGTTCCAGTTATACTTCATCACAGTTGAGTACATGCGTTGGTTCAATAATGTATTTTCTCAACAGTGATATGTGGAACACATCATGAACATTAGAAAGACTTGACAGCATTGCCAAACGGTAAGCTATAGCCCCAATTCCTTCAATAATTTTGAAAGGTCCTATGTACCTGGGACTCAATTTACCCTTCTTATCGAAAGGTATAACACCCTTACGTGGAGTAACCTTCACAAAAACATGATCTTCTTCTTGAAATTCCAAATCCTTCTTTCAGTAATCAGCATAGTTATTCTGCTTACTTTCAGCTTCTTTGATGTGGGTTTAGATTACCTTCCCCTTTTCCATTGTTTCCTCAAAATGTTCTAGGCCTATAAGTTTTCATTCACCAAAAAAATATCAACAGGTTGGTGTGCGAAATCTCTTTTTCATATAACGCTTCATATGGTTCCATCTGAATACTCTAATAGAAGCTATTGTTATAGGAAAATTCTACAAGAGGTAAATATTAATCCCATATACCCTAAAAGACAAGTGATCAAGATCTCAACATGTCTTCTAATGTTTTAATTGTCCATTATTATTGTCCATCTCTTTGAGGGTGGTAAGCAGTGCTTGAACGAAGTTCAGTATCTAGGGATTTCTAAATAATTATCAAGAATCTAGAAGTAAAACATGGATCATGATCAGAATCAATCGATAGAGATACTCCATGAAGTCTCACAACATTGATAATATATAGTATTTCAAGACGTTCAAGTGGTAGGTGTTCTCTTATGGAAAGAAAATGTGCTGACTTGGTAAGATGATCGATAATGACCCATATTTCATCATTACATCTAAGAGTCTTTGGTAGCCCGATGACAAAGTCTATCATAATATTATCCCATTTCCAATCAGGTATGGGAAGAGGTTGCATGACTCCACCAGGTTTCTCTCCTCCATCTTTCACTTGTTGTCAAACCATACATATTGACACAAAATCAGAAATCTCCCTCTTCATATTGTCCCACCAAAAATATTCTTTAAAATCTCTATACATTCTTGTTCTCCTAGGGTGTATAGAGAAATTAGAAAAATGAGAATCTTCCAACAATTCCCTTTTTAGATTAGTTATATCGGGAACACAAAGTCTCTTCCTAAATTTCTAAATTCCTTCGTCATACACAAAGTCACTCAATCTCCCATCATTCACATCTTTAATCTTATTTTGAAATTCTTCATCATTGGTATGAGAACTTTTAATCCTTCTAGTAAATATGGATTGGAAACTATTAGAAAAAGTATTTATGTTTCACCTTCCATGGTTATTCCCATATCCAAATTTACTAGATCCATGAAAATTAGATCCCTTTCAACTCTCATTTTGTTCAAAACTCCAGGATTTTTTTTTGCTCAAAGAATATTCCACCATATTTTCCATCCCCGGGTGGTATTTTATCATATAGTCATAATCATTGAGTAGTTTAAGCCATCACTTGTGCCTCATGTTGAGTTCTTTCTATAAGAATATATACTTCAAACTCTTGTGATCGGTATATATCTCACATTTTTCACTATAGAGATAATGTCTCCATATCTTCAAATAAATGATTACAGTAACTAACTCAATATCATGAGTAGGATATATTTTCTCATGAATTTTCAGCTATCGTGATGCATAAGCAATAACCCTATCATTCTGTATAAGGACACAACCAAGTCCTTTCTTTGAAGCATCACTATAAATAACAAACCCATCATTCCCCGATGGTAGAGTCAATATAGGAACATTGACTAATCTTATCTTCAGTTCTTCAAAACATTATTCACACTCTTTTGTACTAATAATGTTAACCCATTTACTTGTGAGCTTTGTTAACGGGTTAGCCAATCAGGAAAAATTTTGGATGAAACATCGATAATAACCGGATAAACCAATAAAACTACAAACCTCAGTTATACTTGTCGGTGCTGGAAATTCATAGATTTCTCTTGTCTTAGAAGGATCAATGATGATTCTATCCTTAGAGACAATATGGACAAGAAAAGAAATCTCGTGAAGCTCGAATTCACACTTTCTAAACTTCCCATAAAATTCATGTCTTCTAAGAGTCTTCAGGATAATGCACAAGTGATTTTCTTGATATTTCTAGCTTTTGGATTATACCGAGATATAATTAATAAATACCACTACAAAATCATCGAAATATTTCTTGAAAACTCTGTTCACTAGATCCATTAATACATATGGTGCATTAGTCAATCCAAAAGGAATTACTATAAACTCGTAATGCCCATACCTCATTCGAAATGCTGTCTTCGGAATTTCTTCCTTCTTCACACACAATTGATGGTATCCAGATCGAAGGTCAATCTTTTCAAAGTATTGAGCTTGAAGCAGATGGTCAAATAAATCATCAATATGAGGTAGGGAATACTTTTTCTTTATTGTTATAGCATTGATTTCCCTATAATCAACACATAACCAAATAGATGCATCTTTCTTCTTAACAAAAAGTACAAGGGCTCCCCATTGAGAAAAACAGGGGAGAAAAAATCACTTATTACTCCATTCCTCTAGTTGTTTCTTTAGTTCAACTAATTCCATAGTATAAATTCTAAAAGAGGTCTTCGATATGGGCCTTGAACAAGAAATTAAGTCAATAGAAAATTCAATTTCTCATTCTGGAGGATGTCCAGGTAAATCCTCTGGAAAAACATCAATGTATTCTCTCACAATAGGTACATCCTCTCTTTGAACATTCATTTCCCCACCCACAGTCATTTCATTCTCTTCCACCATGATAATTGAATTTAGTTGAGCTACTGTGGGTGGATCAATATAAGAATTATGTGGTGGTGATTCTTCTCTAAAGATAAGGTATTCTTTGTCACGATCATAAAAAATAGTAAGCCCCTTCCTCTTATTTTAAATTTTTTCATCATGGTTCGAAATCCAATCTATACAGAGGATTATATCAAATTACATCATGGGTATGACAATGAGATCAGTAGATAATGATCGTTTATATGCTCTAATGCGGACTGATTCACAAAACATTGTTGCGTTGATACTTTCCTTAGGAGTTTTAACTGAAAACTCCATTGTTAAATAAAATTGGTAATATCTAATTTTCTTAACAAAATGAGAAGATATGAAACTATGTGATGATGCATAATCCAATAAAGCATTTTATAAACATGAGGTAACCATTAAATTACTTGCCACCACGTCTTTTGGAGCATCTACCTAAGTAGTAGTGAGAGAAAAATCATGGCCATGATCCATTGGCCTTTTCTGAGGTAAGTTATCCTAATTCTTAGGACATTTATTTGAATAATTTCAATCTCCCTGCAATTGTAGCATTGAACATCGGTAGCTTCTTTCTTCCAATTGAAATCACGAGTTTGGTGGCCTTTTTCACCACACATGTAACAGACTCCCATTCCCTTCAAGAAAGTACTAGGGTGTTTTTTATCACATTTACAATAGGATGGATATTTAAAATTTCCCTTCTTCCCCTTATTTCCATTCCCATAGTGATCGGAAGATCTCTTCTTCTCTCGATTTTCTTTAAAGTCATAAGACATAGAGAATTCCTTTTTTGTTTTGATATCACATGAGACAATATCTTCGTAAGAAGAGAACGATTGTGAGACTAATGCTCGATGGAGAAATGGTTTTAACCTATAAAAGAAAAGATCAATCTTACTCCTCGTGTAATGTATATATTATGCCGCATGCCTCGCTAACCTTGTAATGATAGCCTCATAATTTGCGACATTCTCATCCTCCTTTTGTCTCAGACTCAGAAACTGCCTTTCCATATGTGCTCGATGGTCATGAGGAAAGTATTTGTCTATGAAAAGCACTTTGAACTCCATCCATTCCATATTTGATAATTCATCATCCCCTTTTGTGTTTTGAATCAATGACCACCATTTGTCAGCATCTCCTATGAGGCAGTAAACTGCCATGATATCATTTTCCCTTTCACTACTCCCCAAGGCATGGAATATTTTCACTAAGGAATTTATCCATTTCTCACCTACTAATGGGTTATAACCCCCATTTAGTGTTGGTGGTTTTGCCTCATGAAGCGATCTAACATTGATCCTCCATGCTAGGGATCTGGGTGCTCTATACGGGTAAAGTTATTATACATAACATGATTGAGTTGTCCCAGTATGGTGATTAGTTGATCAGCACCAGTTGCATCGCCAGCTCCACTATAATTATCTTGAGTAGGAGGGAAATCCCTACATGGAGTGTGTGAATTGATACAATTTCCATTTCTTCCACTATGGACCATTTCTAAATAATGGCATACACTAGATTAGTTTGTGAATCGGAATACACAAATACAAACTTGTAAAACACTTATCATGAATTGAAATGTTTTCGGATACAATCCATAATCATAAAAAAAATTCTTTGAGAAAGTATATACTCATAAACACTTCATAATGGTTTGTAAAGAAAATGAGAATTATGCCAAGAATATCCCCTGGGAGTATCATAACCAAGATTGCAACATGGCATGTTGTCATGCACCAGTTCCCGTTCGAGTCTATCTCAAAGTAGTGTTTTCAGGTTTCACCCCTAGGTACATCTATTCCAGAGCCGCCTCTACCTACTTATATCCAGATAGAGATGTATTTCTCGGAAAACCTACAAAATATCATCAATACCAAAATTCTAGGAATTTATTCTATACTAATCCTCAAAGTCCATCATAGGTATATGTTCTCTAATCAGTGTTTATCTAAATCTAGCATCCAATGTTTGTACAAACAGGCTCTGAGACCAACTATAATGCCTCGACCCCAGTTACCCCGAGTCGGTGCATTATTAAATAACTGTGGCATGATCAGAAAAGATCAAGTATCAAAATATCGATTAGTTTAGTAGCCTTGGAATAACTTGATACATTCATAAAGATTACATTACATCATAAAATGAAAAACTACAACAACATCTTGTCTCCATAGACAGCACTCATATCCCCTCATACTCTCCCTATATTTCATTCATAAAATACTTCTTCACATCTTGGATAAAATATAACATAGAAAGGGGTGAGCTCAGATGCCCAGTAAGTATAACAATATAGCAGAAACTTTCATAAATAAGCATAAATATTTAAGACAAATGTATAACAAAATCAAAATCCTTTTAAACATGAAATTCAGCATAATATGATAGAAATAAAATTAAATAATTCCATTTAAAAATTCACATGGATACTCTACTAATCTAATAATCTCTTTCAATATCAATAACAACTTTCATAATGATAGAATCCATAATTCTAGACTAGCAAAACCACATAGTCAAGGACTTGTGCCAAGACTAAAAATACGGTTTTGTCAAGGCCTTGTGGAAAGACACTAGTTTGTCTCGTGAGACCTACCGTTGCATAGATGAGCTATAGCGGGCTCCACCCATCACTTACTAATTCTAATTCATTCCTCATATCAACAGGTTTAAACAAAAAAAGCATTCATATTAAAACAAGCATACGAAATGCCACTACATTCTCCATAAACCATGAATGGTAGAACAATAACACATCCAAAGTCAGACATATCAAAAAAACCTTCAATACAATATGGATGTATTGTATTATAATAAACCCCCTTCAAATAAGCTTAAAATCCATAAAATAATGTTGACATAGATGAACTCAAAAATATTTGATTGAAATATCTCTTTTTTTTAAATCATTTAAAAGTCCTAAAATTAAAAAATAAAACATTTATTTTGAAAATATTATTATAATCTGGTAATGTAATTTTTGACGATTTTATAATGGTAAGAAATATCTGTAGTTGTAGTATAAGTTAGAAAAATACATTCTTACCTTAATTATGTCGAAATATTTAAAAAGGACCTTATTTTGAAAACGACGGAATGATTCCTTTATGAAAATATTATAAAAAGTCACAAAGGGATATAAATGACTTTAAACAATATTATATAAAATATTATGAATGTTTTGAAATACATTTTTAAAAAACATGGGCGTGGATGATAAAGAGGTCCTAGTGGATAATTATGTATAAACATCTCGGATAATGAAGAGATTGTGAAATAAACCATTACATTGTACTTTTCCTTAGTCAAGGGTAGTTTAACCTCTTGTATAATGGTGAAATAATTGTTTTCAAACTATATAATAATCACATACATTAATATGATATCATATATGATCTTTTAACATTGATTTGTTAATAATATCTTAGTATTATCATCGTTTCAGGTGCTCACTTACTAGTTTTCTTTTATATGTTTTGTTACCTAAGTTGTGTTTGTTATACATGGGTTCTATCATATTCATATTCATAATTATATTAATTACTTAAAAATTATTTTTAATCATGAAATGAAAATCATTCTTGAATGGATATGATGGGGAATAAATCTCATCGCATTCGTGGATACGGTAGTCCGTACGTACGCACGAGCGACAATATAACTATTTTGATTTTAAAATAATATAAAACGATATGGTATATCATAAATACAGAATAGTTATAATGTTATGTTTATTATTTAATTCAATTACACATCATAATCATACCCATCCAAATAATAATGTTTTGATTAACAATTACACCACGATGTGGAGACGGTAAGTTGTATGTACGCACGTACGGTGACATGTCATTCTACGGATGGATAGAATTATGAATATGGTAGTACCATATTTATAATAACATAATATTATATAGAAGATACTATATTTATTATTCTAGAATGGAAATAACAAAGAAATAAGAATGGAAGAAGAACAGAACTTGGAAGAGCGTGGTGAAAACATGACAACGTCTTCAGGTTCTTCACATTGATTTGACTAAACAGGCTTCTTAAGTGGGATTTCTGATCAGACTAAGGCCTCTAGGTTGAATTGAGGGATGTTGGGAGAATATTTGCGTAGGTTTTGGAAGTACCAAAAGGCTTTACGGTATAAATTTTTTGATAAGGTGGAGTTTCTTTTTATAAGAGGGGTGAGGGGAACCTTAGGAAAAGCTAGAAATATTAGTTTATAATAAATTCACATTCAGTTTCTAATGTATCAAAAGTTGATTATATAAATTTTAAGGTGGGGATTGGTAGAAAAAAACTCAAACAGTAGGTTTTATATAGGTTTGGGTCACTACATTTACTTTATCTTTTTAATTTAACTCTTAGATAAATAATTTGACATTTACCATGTCTCTTTGTATTTTTATATTATATAATTAATAAACTTACTATATACTTCAATGAGACCCCCAAGTGGTCCATTAATGAAATAAAGATCATTATATAAGTCCTTTGGATTAACCATATATTTTTTGGAATAGAATATCAATTAATAATATAATATTTGTTTTAAAAACTCTTTTATGTCAATTTTGATGCTATTTAATAATTGATTTTTGTTAATGTCTTAAAAACTGTATTAATTAAAAAAACTCATTTAAGAAATCATAACTTGTCATAGTAACCAATAAAATCGATTTATGTCATCATAGTTTTCAATTATATTTATTTTAACATTTATAATACCAATTATTTTATTTTTTCATTAATAAGGAAAATACTGCATCATTATTATGTCATAAATAAATTTAATTAATCAATGTCTAAAAATTATAAATAAAATCCCATTATGTATTAAATAGTTTACTATATCTAATGAATATTTATAGTAAAAAAAATAACATATATAACCATATGAAAAATTTGATTTGCTAAAAGATATATTCCTCTGTCATTTTTGTATTTATTTTAACATAATTAATATAATGTGTCATTATCACTTACAAGTTGCTCCATGGGTCCCAAAATCTACCCAAAGATGCCCATTCTCGTACATGTTTCAACCAATAGGGTTAAGACACGTTTTAAGTAAATTTAAAAATATTATAATATTTTTTGTTTCCCCTTATTTACCGGATTTACCTTTTAACCATGGTAAATAAAATATTTACCGAAGTAATTATTCAAAATGTCTAAAAATAAAAGTTATCTATTTAAAAAATTTTGACCTCCTGATTCTAAATATGGAATCCATTTTTCTAAATTCAAAATGCAAATGTTACAGAAATTAATTTAAAATTAATTCCCTTTTTCAAAACAAAAAGTGTGTTTTTAACAAATAATAACTATCAAAAGATTGGAAATTGCTTATGTCTAGTTAAAATTTGAAATTATGTCCAATGACCAAAATTGGATTAAATGGTAAAAATATTATCTAATTATACTTCCAAAAAAATTAAAATTTATAATTTATCGCTATTAATTATTATAAATAAAAAACTTATTTTAATTAAAATTTATTAATTTTCACTATTCATCTAAATAGGAAAGTTATCAGAAAAGTACCAAAATTTCACCCTAAGCTAATTTTGATATTAAGAATCCAAAAATGAAGACGATTTTAAAAGGTAAAATGTATAAAATTTCAACAAGTTGGTATTACTATTCATAACATCTACATTGATTGGTTGTGGTGAGTTAGAACTCGAAGTTGCGTACAATACACGCTATTGTATTATTCAAAGAGAAGCGTACAATGGAAGCTTGGGTTCATACAAAAACAATTGTTTTTAAAACATCTTAGGGTTATTTTTGAGTTTTATAAAAAGGGAAACCCTTAAAATGGGTGACAACCCATCTCATCCGGAAAAGCTGTGGGTATCGAATTATGATTTATTATTTTTAGTTAAATTATTTTATGGACCAAGAATAAGTTTATTTTTGGGAAATAATGTTTTATCTAATGAGTATATTTAGTATTTTAAAATTAATATTTGGTTAATTGATTAATGATATTTTAGACTACATTTTGTAATTTGGGAACATTATATGACTAATGAAAATAGAATACTGTGGGATTTAATTTGAGGATTATTGATGAAATTTTATTTTATAAGAATATATGTTTTTATTTTGAACATATTGAGATTTGGGTAAATAATTCACTTATTATACAGAATATGTGATTCTGTTAATTAATTTTAAATATGATACTTTAAGAGTAGTTGATTTTATTTGGAGATAAATTTTAAGATCTATTGTGGAATACTATGTGATAAAATCCTTATGAAATATGGTATTTAATCTCAGTTTAGATTATTTTGAATAATTTTAAGGTCAACTATTTATTTAATGATCTTTGATGAACATTGGTTATTTTTGTTGAATTTTTATGATTAAGAGTAGTATTTTTTTAATAAAGGATCATTCTTTTTGGGGATTATATTATCTTCTACTAACCATTTCGAATTTGGTTAATGTATAATTATAAGGGAAATATGTTTTTCATAATTGGGGGAATATTTGATTCTCTAGAATTTGATTTTATCACTTCTTGTGTGACCAAGTGATATTAAATACTCGTAGTTTAGAGAAAATATGAGTTTGTGGTAAATATTTATTAAAGTATGAAAATATAATTGACAAGAAGGGTTTTTTCCTTATATTCATAGTCATACTAAGAAATAAATTCCAAAAAATAATGAAAATAATATTAAAACATTAAATTTAACTGATTCCTTTTTATACTTGGAAATCAATGACCATTTAACCCTTCACGTTTTTATGGTTTTCTGGTTATTATGTTTCTCATGATCATATTTTCTATCACTCTCTATCAAAACATGATGGCCAATTCTCTCAACCATATCTGTGTTTTCTTATATAGACCCATATTTTATGTTATATCAGGTATCCTATTTTACTTATCTTTCATTATTTTAAGGTTATATTTTTATTTACTCTTTTTCTAATATAGTATTTTCAATGATGTTTCCGAGCCTAATTTTAAAATTGCAAGTATGCAATTTCCAAAATGGGGGAATGATGTAATGACCCATGGTTTTATAGAATAATAATTTTTAATATCTATTAATATTTATTAAAAGGATATTAATTTTACAATAAAGGGGACACTTTTTTACATAGCATATTAGACACACAACTATGGGTTTCTACAAAATCATATATTGTACAAATTGTTGAGTTATACTGATAAATAAAACAATGATAATTTTATTATTTTAAATGGTAGTTAATGTATATAAATTTTATTGGTGAAGATGAAGGTAACTAACTAAAATATAATTATACATGTTTTCTAATTTTTTTATTTATCCAATTAATTATAGAGGGTTTAAATGAGAATGAATCCACTTTTTAGCATAAAATACTCTAATACTTTTAAAAGGTCCTTTTACCACCTTTTGATGGTAAAAACATTTTAAATTTTGATTTTATCAATTTTATATGATATATTCTCAAAATAATCTTCTTATATAGAAGAGGGACATCAAAATTTACATTGGTTAAATTTATGGTAATTTTCTGATAATGTTCAGTTTTTAATAAATAGTGAAAAATACAACAATATAATTCAAAACCGCCTTTTCATCTAATTTATTTATATAGTTAGATTATAATTTTTAATGGTATCAATGTGTACCTTACTTAATTATTTATCATTTAATCCAATTATGGTTTTTGGAAGTAATTTCCCTTTCATATTGGAAAAAAACACTTGTTAATATTTTGATAGCTTTTACTTCTTAAAAATCACATTTTTGGCAATGACAATAGGAATTAATTTTTAATTATTTACTGAATATTAGATGTTTTGTATTTCAAAAAATGGATTACATATTTGGAATAAGATGTTTCAAATTGTCAAAATATGTACCATTTATTTTTAGTCATTATAAATAGTAACTTTAGTTATTATTTTTATTTACCATGGTTAAAGGATAGGTCTGGAGAATAAGGGTAAAATATAATATTATATTGTTATAAAACTACTCTAACTCGTTCCCTAATCCTATTAGATGAGATATTTCAAACCATGAGAAATCTGTGGTAAATTTTAGGACCCCAAGGAGCCACTTCAGTGTGATAATAACATTTTATAATAATTATTTTAATGAAAATGGAAATATAATAGAAACATGTATCTCCTAACTAAAACAATTTTTACTTGGTTTATATAAATTTTATCACATAATATAAATAGTCATTAAAATATAAAAAATATTCAATATATAATGGTATTTTATTTATAATTTTTAGACATCATATAAATAAATTTATTTATGACATAATGATGATATATTGATTAAATTAATAATGAAATATTCAAATAAATAATTTTATAAACAATAAAATACATGTAATAAGATCATTTTTAGGACATAAACGAATTTCTGGGATGAAATTTACTTTTTTAGGTATGAGTTATATTTTTGGATAGAATAAATCAAGTTACAATAATATTAACAAAAATCAATTTCTAAATAGTGTCAAAATTGACATAAATTAGTTTTTAAAACAAAAAATCTTTTATCATGTGATATAATAGTCCTAAAAATATAATATTAGTTGAAAAGGTTTATATAGAGATAAAACTATAATTAATGATCCACTTTTGGTTTTAATATTATTTTATACTAATTATAGTAACCATATATTATAAAAATGCAGTAAGGTATGGTAATAGTTAATGATTTTATATAATCGTTAAAGCTAAAAGATAAGGTCGCTTTTTGTTGCCTAAATTTGTCTAAAACCTATATTATGATATAATTTCAACACATCATAATATTATCCTATAAATTTATCATTTTTGAACTATTATTATTTGAAAATTAATTTATAATAAAATAATATTTTGAGAATTTCATAAAGTACCCCTCCTCCCTCTTATAAAAGTCCATAACCACTACTACCATACTGACACCTATAATGCCCATTTTCTCTTCCAAATTCTTCAAAAATAATCTCCTAACATCCTTCCCTTAATCCTATGATCCTTCCCTTTTGAAGAAGGCGAATTAATAAAGCCTTTTGGCACAAATTAAAATGACTTACCCAATTTTGAGGTAACGTCTTCTCCCAAGCTCCTTTCCTTTATTTTCATTCTCCCCCACAATGCACTTTTTGTTCCATTATATCATAAAAAACCGGTATTTTTAATATAAAAGGATTATTTTAGGCTATGAAATCTTGCTAAACTTACACACACCTCTATCTAATGGATATGAGCATACTGTTTTTGTGTACGAGGAACGACTACCTCATGGAATGGTGATTGTTCAATTTTCTCCTACCACCTCTCATGGTGGTCATTACGATGGAAATATATGTATATGTGAAATATATTATATTTATATTATCTATATTCGTTTATATTTTTTTATTTACATCATATATTTATTCTTTACATAATGTGAAAATTCGATAATTTCATTTGAGGATGTACGAACTTCCGCCCCATCAATGTGATAGGACTCCTTCATGCCATACATAAAACGTATAAAGGATTAAATTGATGAAAATATGTAACATATATATAATATATATTATAATATAATTATAAAATTTGTATGTATCATTTATTTTTCATTCCTTCAATATGACAATGAAATGAAAGTAGCGTTCTTGCGTACGTACGACCTACTGTCTCCATTAATGGTGAATCTCATTTCATATCTTCAAACGTTATGGACTACTATAAATTCATATTTAAAAGAAATATATTATATTTAAATAATTGATATTATAATTTATGAGATTTATTTTTTACAAATTGTCAATTTATAACAAAAAAAGTTCATTTTCGACTCAAGTGGTGAATATCGTCAAAATGGATGATATGAACATGAATAATTATATGGTTATTATAACAAGGTAATAAGTTATATAAAAAACTAAAAACATAAAAACGTTCTCAAACATGTATAAATTAACATATTTTTATTTTTCAGGAAGAATAAGGAATGTACGTGATGATTCGGACTCAAGGTAAGTGAATTTCTATACTTAATTTTCACTCATTGGGTTTTATGAATAATTGGTTGACTATAATATGCTAGATTATGTGTTGAATCACTATTTATTTATTTATGTTTTAATTTCAACTTCACTTTATGTGGTTGTTCTGTTTCTACACATAATCACCCCATTTATATATTCTTAGATAATTTATATGAATATTTTATGGGAAATCTTAAATCAATCTCATTTAATTGAGTTAAATATCAATGTTAATGGTTTTTTTATCGATGAATATGTGTGATTAACATATGATTATTTTATACTAAATATAAAATTTTATTGGGTGTATTTTTATTTTTCACAACTAATTATTCCATTTATTTTTTCTTTAATCTAAGGATAAGATCTTGGTAAGGGATTTTGTCTCAATTTACATTCCATTGATAATTATTTGTAGTAATAAAACAATTAAATTTTATATGTTGTATAAACATCCTTTTGAAATATTATATCTTTAATCTCCTTATTATCAGGATGTTATATGTTTTTTTAATATTATTCTTTAATTATTTTTATTCATGTATTTTCTCATGTGGTAAGGGACACTTCAACTAAAAAAATGTTTTAAATATTCTAAAGATTTAATCTTAAAAATCATTCTCTTTCATGTCTATGTTTTCAAAATTACTTTTAGTACTTGTTCAGATTGAACTATGTTTTTTTAACAATAAATTCCTTTAAAAAGTTTTAATCTTGTATAGGAAAAATTGATTCAAAAAAACTTTTAAAATATTTTAAATGTGATATAAAATTATATTGATTATTTAAATAAAATAGAATATTTTATTTAACATATATTACATGAATGAAAGGATTTTGTTTTAGGTCATTGTTATGTATTGAGGTTTTCATTACATGTTTACAATTTTATTCTAAAATAATGTGGTTTAATTTATTAGTGTGTTTCATTTAAAGATGAAATGTAATTTCAAAGAGAAAATATTATTATTTCATTATTATTGTTTTATGAGTTATTATTATGTTATGGTTCTTGGAATTGCATACGTATATGGGTGGTTCCATGATAAAACAAGATAGGGTGAGCCCATGATAGCTCTCTAATGAATTGATAACATGACATGGTTAAACGTTAAGGTTTCTCATAAGAGATTTTGAGAATATACTATGATGGGTATTTCAAACAAAACCATAATATTTAATCCCTAGGTTACAGTGAAAGCTACACTGTATGTATGGTATATTTTCCATAAGTTACCATCATGTTTTATGATTTCTGTGAAGTTTTGTCGTTTTCTTTTGATAACACGATGTAAGCTATGTATTTTATGTTTTATGGGTGAAAAGTATGATTCTGTAAAAAAATTAATTGGTTTTAAATATTCATGGACTAAATGTTTCACTACGTATTTTATATTCCTTACTAATATATTTATGATAATACAATATTTTTGAAATATTTTTTATAGTGTATAAGAAAGGGTTACAGAATGGAATAATTCAAGATGATTTTTATCCAGAAATGAATCCTTTTTATGGAGTTTTATTTCTGTGAAATATTTGATATAGTAAAATTATTTACATGGTAATAATTTAGATGTAGTGTAATAGTTATAGATTAAATATATGAAACTATAAAACTGAAAAGATACTCAATGTGAATTATTTACATAACTCAATATTATAAATCATTTTTAGATGGGTCCTTACAATAACAATTGAAGATTCATTATGGTAATCAGTGTGAAATTGATCATTATAAGAATCATTTCAAACATCTAAGATCAAAGAACACTAATATAATGTTTCACTTTAAAAAAGAGAACTTTTCTACTAGAGATGTTTTTCTAGAATACATTTCAATAAAGTATCATATTGATGATATCATTACAAAAGAAATTCTGGACTAATGGTTTGTTTAATTGATCATGTAATATAATGTTCATCTTCCTCCCATGTCTCCCTAAAAACCATAAGGAAGATCCCCCCGAATTATTTGGATTATGTTGAATAAGGGGATAGAATGTAACAAATTTAACATTGTATAAAGTTTTGACATATCTTATAAAGTGAATATGAAGCTGTTGTTATTAAATAATGTGTGGGAGGAAAAGAAAACATGAGAGGAAAAAAGAAAATTTAGGGTGAGTTTATCATTACATGGTTTCAAAACATGACTTCCGCAATGGTATGGAATTAATTAAAAAAATTACTTCATCTAGTAGTGTGGTTTGAATACTCACTCATCTTGGAAGGATTTGTGTTGAAAAAAAAAATAACACGAGTTGTTTACAAAAAGATGAGTTATGAAAATTTCAGTGAGTTGGAAATTTGTTAACAAGGGTAGTCAGAATATCTAAAGGGGGAGATTAAAAAACCTTTTTGGTAATTTTTTTAAAAAGATTTTGTATTTTTTCACATCAAAATTTTTTATTGAAGAATGTTTTATTTTCTAGGAATTGGACCCATTCTATCATAATGATGATATTTTGCAGACATGAATTTTTAGACCTAGGTTTTTGTATTGATCTCCATCAGACACAAAAGAAGATAGAAAGATGAAGTTGTTTACCAGATACATTATCGTATTCAGATCCATCGACATGAAATTAAAAATAATTGAATTAATAAAACAGATAATGATTGAATTTGATTATGAGTTTTGAAAAAATAAATTTTAGTAATGTGTTTGAAGGTTTTTATACATCCTAAACTAAATTATATGATGCTTTTTTGATTGTAAAGTTATCATATATCATGGAATAATTTATGGTAAAATAATATGAAGAATTTTTAGATATATTTTAATAAATTCCTAAATAAAAAATATTATTTTTATTGTAATTGGAATTACATCGTAATGAACTAAGAATTAAAAAGATGTTTCTAAGACTGAGGAAGAGAAAAATCATACTAATATAATGGTACTCATATTTTCGTATTATGATTTTATAACTAGTAAAATTGCACTTGTAGATACATAGGACTTTTACATATAAAATTACATGATGTTCGGAATAATTAAAAATAATTTCATAGGAAAAGGATCATTAGGTATAGAGTCTTGGAAGACTAGGTACATAGAACATAAAACATGGAGCTGAAAAACACATCTTTATTTAATCTCCATAAATTTATGTTATCCTCAATTTAGCCTTTACACATGCATTGGGTTCCCTGGGGAACACATGAACAAAAAGATGAGCTAAAAATCCTAGTAAGGTAATGAACTTAAGGATACATCATATGCACATGAGTTAAGAGGCAGGATATAATAATATCCAAAGCATTGACCATTTGAAATCATATCATGTAAACATGGGATCATATAATCATGGAATCCTATAAATGTGGAATAAAAAAACATTTCTCTAGTATGGTTTAAGGCTAACTTCCGAACTCGCTTCCTATTTTAGTTTGGGTTAAGGAAAAATGCAAATCTGAATTCCCATTTTAGTATGGGATAAGGCTAACTGGCAATCCCATTTCACATCGCATCTCATGAGACATAACATTACCCAATGAATTGGAGCACTATATGGGAACATCCATCTGAATATTTTCATGAAAATTTATTCCACATTAATAATCATAAGTGATCAACTATACATAAACACACATGTACCTATGGGATGAATTGGGTCCTAAAATCATGTCATAAAGCATAACCAATGAGTGTATCATGAATATGTCCATGAAAAAATGGGATTAGAACATACATGGAAGTTCAAAAGGTAAAATAGTATTATAACATGGTAAGTGGTGTCAAACATATGTGGCAACATATAATAAATCTATTTGAGAAACATTACGATTAAAACGTTTTTTTGTGTTTTAAGGAAAATACTATAGAAATATAAAAATATAAAAGAGGAAAACAATTTATATAAATACAGAATTGAACCAAAAAGTTTTTCATAATAAAAATACCAATTTTATAATGACAATGGTGTATAAAAACAAATAATATAGTGTACATGAAAATGGTTAAAGGTTTGGGATGTTCCCTTAAAATAGGTTTTCTTATCAGAATGTTCTAAAGAGGGAATCATTTAAAAACTTGTATATCCCTAAATGAAATCTAATTAAGGGTATTCATAAACGAATTTTTTAATAATAAAAAACATTTATAATATGTACAGAAAGAGATAAAATAACTCCATTTTTATATAAATAAATGTAAGTCAACATGAATGAACAAAAACGGTTGGGGTATAATTCGTTATAGTTTTGTTCATGGTATCAGGTGTACCTAAAAGAATTATTGAGAGATAATAGGGGTTTTTTATAACATATAATTTATTATTGAATTAGGGGGTAGTTCTAAAAACATACCCCATCATTTGGGATTACATATAAAAATTTATAGCATAGATGTCAATCTTGATTAAGATATAAATGGACAAGATCCCTTACATTAAGTCCGGTGGTGTTCTATAATTTTTATTAATGACCCGAATAAACAAAATAGGATTATTAATTAATAATTAAAAAACCTATTTTATAAGTAAAATAATTTTTATAACATTTTAAATTTCATTCAATTCCATTTTCATTGGTTAAAATGTTCAATTTCATTGTTCCTGTCTGGTTGCTTGCATGGTTTTTAAAGATCGGTTCACTACTATTTGTGTTAGGATAAACATTTTAGATAAAAGTGGTTGACCATAATTGAAATTTTATGTTATTAGTTACATAAAGGATATTAAATGGTCATAAATATTCATTATTTTATTGGGATTGAAGATGAGTTATTATTAAACCAATAGTGATAACTGTTTTGGTTAATTGGTGGGTTTTATGACAATGACTATTTTTTCTTTATAACATAAAACAATTTGTAAAAAAATTATTATACAACACTAACTAGGATATATTACATATATAATAATCTTGTTCTACAATAACTATAATGATTTCATGACTATAATTAAATATGATAATTGAAATGGGTAAATCGTTGTCCATGAATGTGCTATATTAGCACATCTCAAACGGTGCTATCATTTTATTCAAATAAAATATGGGGAAAGTATTGAAGATAATGAAATATCCCATTAGAATAAATAAATTCCATTACATGTATTTTATTGGATTTATTATACCATTTGGGTGAAGGGATGTGAGGAATGAAATAAGAAAAGAAGAGGACATAAAATAAATAAAATAAATGGAAGGAGGAAATTATCTCTTGAGCCTACCTCCATTTAGAACGTCTTAAGGGATGATTTTTTTGGTATATTTAAGTGTCTATGGGACATTGGAAGTGGGGGTGGTTCTTGGGGAGAGATTTGGTCAGAAAATTGGAAAGGGACTAGACTTGAGAGGAGTAAAGATAAGAGGGTGTGAGGGAGGGGGTCTATAATGGATTAGTGGAGGGAGTTCATAAATGTTTAATAATTAGATTATTAATTTCTCTAAAAACAAGAAATAGTTATGATTACATGACCAAAAATATTAATGTGTGCATTTTATTTTGATCCAATGGCCATTTACATCATCTAGAACTCATGCATGATGCAGAAATTCAGGTTTTAGGATTTATTATGAATTATCAGATTTTAATTCATAAAAAATTCAAGAATTTTAAAAAAATCATAAAAATTCACCATAACCATTTATCAACGTGTGGAATCCAAATTTGAAATTAATTTTTCTAAAATAAATTTCTAAATTTGGTTAATTTAATATTTAATTAAAATCATAACTATTATTAAAATCCAGTTTTAAAACATTCATTTACTTATTCTAAAATATAGGTAAATCATTCTTTCATGTGAATATTATTTTTATACTATCATAGGTAAGGTTACTATTCATTAGTGTATATCAGAATTTATAAGGTTATGTTACTATTCATAAGGTATGATACTATTCACCAAAAATTACAATTTTCATTATTGGACTCCAAATAACTTAATGATCACAATCGTGTATGATATATTTTCAAAATTAAAATCACAAAAGTGAAAAAATTATGTTTAAAGGCTCATATAACTTAGTAGTTCATTATTTTGTGATTTGATGTTATTATGACATATGAAAAGTATTTCCATTGAGAAACATTGAGTAGTTACATTATTCCCCCTATTGATATTTCTCCCTTGAAATTCTGTTTTACATTCTATGTCCTAAATAGGTGGATGTACTTTTACATCATTACCTCCTCAAGTTCCCGTGTTTCCTCTTCGTACCTATGGTTCCACCATAATACCTTTATTAGGTTGTTAGTCTTGTTACATTGAACAATATCTATATGATCCAAGATCATCACTGGCTACTCCTCGTATGAATGATAATACTCCAACTATACTACTTAGGAAGAGAGTACATGTGAAGGGTCTGGTATGTACTTCACTAAGAGGGATAAATGAAAGACATAAGTAAATTTAGACATGGTAGGTGGATGTTCCAATCAATACACCACATCTCATACTCGATCAGGGATCTTGAAGGGGCCAATATACCTAGGACTTAGCTTTCCTTTCTTCCCCAACCACATGACCTTCTTCAATAGAGATATGCGTAGAAATACCATGTCTCCCACTTTGAACTCAACTTCTCATCTACGGTTATCTGTATAACTCTTATGTCGACATTTGGCTACCTTGATTTGCTGCTGAATGGTTTTCACCTTCTCCACCATCTCTTCAACAATTTCAGGTCCTAGTATCTTACACTAACTAACATCATCCCAACACCCATGTGTTTTACACCTTTTCCCAAAAAGGGATTTATATGGTGCTATTCATGTACTCAAGTGGAATTTGTTTTTGGAGAATTCAACTAGTGGAAGATGTTGGTCTCATCTTATTTTGAATTTCATAGAACATACCCTCATCATGACTCAAGTGTCTAAATAGTTTGCTCCAATTGGCCATCAGTTTGAGGATGATAGGCCATAATGATGTTTAGTTCAGTGATTAGAGCATGTTGGAGACTTTTCCAAAACATAGAGGTGAATCATGGATCACAATCTGATGCATTAGATATAGGTACTCCATGAACAATTACAACTTCTATGATATAAATCTTTGCATGTTTATCCAGGGAAAAGTCCTCTCGAATAATTATAAAGTGAGTTTCCTTTTTAAGATGATCCACAATGACCCATGTAGCATTATTTATTATATATGTCCTTGGAAATCAGGTGAAAAAGTCCTTGGTAATGTTCTCCCACTTCCACACTGGTATGGGTAGTGGTTTCATCATCATATTAGACATTCTCCCCTCAACCTTCACCTGTTGTCATACCAGTCACTTTGAATTATATTTGGAAATATCCCTATTCATATTTTTCCATTGAATGTTTTCCCAGAGATAATGAATCATATTTTCTCTCCCTAGGTGGATCGATAAGGTTGAGCTATTTACATCATTCAAAATATCGTTCGTTATCTATGTATCAGATTGTCCACAAAATCATGTCCCAAATCTTACAGATCCTTCCTCATCAATCAAAAACTCAAAGGATTTTCCATTATTAATATATTTCACCCTTTTCTGAATTTCCACATAATTTCTTTGAGTATCCAATACTTTCTCCAATAGGGATGGTAGATCAATAATTTGAGTAAGGATTTATGATGATCCTCAATTAATGATTCCCATGTCCATCAATTTCAAAACATTGAATATCAGATCCGTTTAGATTACCATCATTGATAAAGATGCAAAAACCATTCTACATGGAACATTCAAAACCTTATTTTTTTACCGATATAGTAGTATATTGGGAAATCATAATATACGATTAGATTTATTCATCTTTTCATGTGCATATTATGATATTTTTGTGTGGATATATATTTCAAACTCCTATAGTCCGTATATATCTAATACTTTTCTCCACAGAGATATTGCTGCTAGATTTTCAATGAAAAGATCGCAGCCACCAACTCTAGATCATGTGTGGGATACTTTTTCTCATGTATTTTCAACTTCCTTAATGAATATGATATCAGATTATGATTTTCCATTAGCATACAACCTAATCCCTTATTTGAAGCGTTTACATACACCACAAAATGTCTTTACTTTATGGGATTGTGAGTAATGACATAATGATAAGACTATATTTCAACTCCATAAAAGAGTATTCACATTCCTGAGTCCAAAAAAATATGACTCCCTTCAATGTTATCTTGGACATTGTGTTTGACAATCGTGAATTGTTTTTCACAAATCACCGATAATACTCAGCTAGACCAAAATATTTGTGGATCTCCATGACAAAAGTTATCATGGGGAACTCTTTAAATGCATTTATCTTAGAAGAGTAAATACATATACCTTTTCTGGTGATAACAAGCCCCATGAATGATACTTCCTCCATCTAGAACTCACATTTACAATACTTTGGATAAAAATTATCCCTTTACAATGTCTTGAACATGGTATTAAAATTATCCTGATGTTTCTCTTTACTCTTGAAGTATATCAGAATATCATCAATAAATACTCACAAAAATTTGTCGATGTATTCTCTTAAGACTATATTCATTAAACTGATGAAAATTTCTAGAGAATTTGTGATTATTAAGGGAATAACTTTGATCTCATAGTGTCAATACCTCATTCGGAAGGTAGTCTTGGGAATATCTTCTTTCCTCACCATTAGTTGGTGATATAATGACCGAAGGTCCGCCATTGAGAAATAAATGGAACGATGAAGCTCATCGAACAAGTCATATATATTTGGCATGGGATACATGTTATTTATTGTGATATTATTAAGATCATGATAATAAATGCAGAGGTGCATTTATCCATCCGTCTGCTTGATGAATAGGACTGGAGCACCCCAATGTGAAGCACTTGGGTATAAAAACCCTCTCCCAGATTCTCATGTAACTGCCTATTCATTTCTTCCAGCTCTATGGTGGCCATTCTATATGTTTTATTTGATATAGGTAGTGATCCAAGGATAGGCTAAATCAAGAAATCAATCTCAAAATAAGGAGTATGACCTAGAAACACTACATGGAATACATCAGTGTAATCCCTCCCTATGGGAATGTATTCAATCATGATTCTCTTATTTGTCTCAATCATTTGAGAAAGATATACTTTATCACAATGATGTGGTGAGAGGTACACTTTTTATTTATATAAAAATATAGTATTTACTATATGATTATAGTTCTACTCATTATTTCATATCTTTTATGTTTAGAAGGTCTATTCAAAAACCACCTCAAAAATTGGAGGGAAAGTTATTTGTGAGAATAGAGAATGGGGAAATTATTGCATCCATGGATTATAAATCCTCCCCTGATAACGTTTGTGGAATGAACCTCCCAGAAAATCTCTTCATACATCCTTTAGTATAGTTCGACATTATCCTCCTCAATTGTACTGATAGCCAAATCCCTTCCCTGTTTCCTTGGAGGTTGTTGCTGACTGCCTCCGACAAACCTTGGATTCGGGAAATTTCTTGCATAATGACTACGCTCCTTGTAGTTGTGACACTTCACCATTGGTTGAGCATTGATCTGAACCTTACATTAATCCTCAACATTAGTGGTATTTTTCCTATACCATTGGCAGTTTTCATCTAGATGACCAAAAATTCGACATTTGAAACGATTCTTCATTCCCTTGAGGTAGTTCCCAGGATGCTTCTTCCCAAAAAATTTACAAGGGGAAACGTCAGGCTTCGTTCCATCATGGGATTTTTTTTGTTGAACAACCCATGTTGATCTCTATTTTTTACTTATTTTCACTGGTCCTATGAGACCACTAAGAGTCTCCAATCTTCATTTCAACCATCAGGGCACAACATACAATCTCATCATAACCGTCGAAGTCTCGAATCACCAATGCTTTATGTAGACTCGACTTTAGTCTTCTAAAGAAGTGATCCACCTTTATTTTGGTGTTCATGACAATGCTAGATTGGTACCTTTTAGGAATTGTGATTTTTGCTTCATATGCCCCAAAGAACTCAAATACCTTTTTCTTGGAGTATGAGGAACATTCCATGTATCATGAGATGGAGGGTTCATGGAATTTATTTATGGAAAACATCCTATTAAATTCCTCCCAATTCCTAGAATCAATTTCTTCATGGGACTTTGTATTAATGATCATTATCCTCCACTAATCAGTTTCCTCATCAATATTATATAACTCCTGTAAAGAAAAAAAGTATTCAATAGAATCCATTCTTATATTTATGTCATATAATGACATGGAGTCAGAAAACAATGAACTACTAAGTACTATGTGACCTTTAAACAAAAGGTTGTGACTAGTGTGTTATTAATTTCGAAAAAACAGACATCTATAAGGGTGATCTGTAAATTATTTGGAGCTTGATAAGACAAAAATATTTTTGATGAATAGTAACAAACCCTTATGAATTGTAGCATACCTTTATGAATAGTAATGAATATAAATGAATAGAAATTCAGCCAAAAAAATAGATACATCACCCCTAAATGAGATAATACAATTTATACATCTTAAAAGTTAAAAAACGGTCATAGTATAAGAATTGGTATTTTTGTATGTCCAAAATATTTTTTTTACTATTTTACATTCAATTTAATAATTTAAAATAGAAATTTATATTCATAAAATATTATCAGAAATTGTTACATTATTTTTTTATGGTTATAATATATTTTTATGGGACCTTGATTAATTTTTCATGTTGTTATATAAAGAGTTATAGTTTCAATAATTATTTTATTGAATAAAATATGATTTTATTTAAAAATTAAATTAAAAATATTTAGAATTTTTTTTCCAAAAGTGGAGTTCATTTTGGAATTCAACACATTGAAAAATGGTTAGGGTGATTTTTTTAGGATTTTTCTAAAATACTTGAATTTTGTGAGTAGTAAAATAACACTTTTGAGTTTTCGGTATATTTGATTACATCATAATGATGTAATAATTATCAAAAATTTATGGTGGACATGGGTATAGTACAATAAGATATTATGTGTCCAAAGTGACTAATACGATGGGAAAAAACCATTGGTAAGCCCCTGGTTTCACAAAAACAACTAATGCAGTGTCTTTTTAAATTAACAAAAAAATCTATCTCTTTTACTATAAATACCCACTCATCCATTCGTTTTATTTCATTACTAATCTATCCTCCTATAATATCTAGGGTTATTACCTCCATATTATCCCTCCCAATGTCCCATAATGCCCCCAAGGTCCCAACCATCATGTATTTGGATCTACTCCTCAAGGTATGGGAACCTTTCACCCTCTACTTTTTATCAACAATTATTTTATGTTTTCACTTTAAATTACCATTCTAATATGTTGGGGTTTTATATTTTTTATCACTATAACATTCCATTTTTTCATATGAATATATTCCCTCTTCACTCTCACCAATTAATTCGATGAAATTTTAAGTGACGTTGTTAGGCTGCTGAATTTTCAAAATGGATCTTTAATATTTTCTATCATTTCCAAGTTCATCTATTTTCTTTTTCATTCTTCATTTACATTAGTCCATATGTTTTGATGACTTCGGTACCATACATGTACTATATTTTTTCATGATTAATTAATAATTCTTTATCATATCACCTTTCTTTTTTATATATACTATAATGAAAATACCATATGAGATGTGATAATTTACCACATTCAAGGACGATGGATTTCAATTTCTGTTATTATCTTTAATTCTGGTGATAAACCCATTTTAATGGGTGAAATAGACGATAATATCTGTATTATGTCTCATATATGGTTATGTAATCCTTTGGTACACATGGTTTTGATTTATAAACAAAACATGTTACTCTTGGTCAAAACCAACCAATTAACCGAAATAGTTATCATTAAATAATTTATATAATGAATCATTTTCATTCTATGAAAACAATGGAATTTACAATCATATAACCTCCTAGATTTTCATTAATTACATATAACTCCAATTTGGGTCAATCATTTCCATTTTTCATGATTCTTATAACATGAATATAAGTGAACCGATCATCAGAACCAAGGAAACAAACATACCCTAAAAATGAAATTGAACCTCGTATCCAATCAAAAGGTTATGACTAAACTCAAATAGGTTTTACTAAATCATTTAAATATAAAATAGGTTCTTGAATTAATAATTAATTAAATTAATTTTATTATTCAGTTTATAAATATCAAGTGGAGAACACCCTCGAACATAATGTCAGAGATTCTATCTATACCACCTTTATTCCTTCTAGTTTCTCTATCATTATTTTTACCCAAAATAAGTATTCTTTTATTTTTATGAAAAACATCTAAATTCTATTTATTTTCATCAAAATAATTTTTCAATATCCATCCCTCATCCCCTTTCTGGGATATACATGTTTTAAGTGATTCCCTCCTTAATTCATCCCATTAAGAAAACCCATTTTAAGGGAACATCCCGAATTCGTACCCAATTTCACGTGCACCATATTCTATGTCTTCAACCCCATTGTATTAATTAAAAAAGTCTTTTTATTATGAAATCTTTCTTGGTTAAATTATGGTTTATATAAAAGATTGTACTCTTTTCTATTCTAAAATCCTTATTGTATTTTCCATTAAACCACATAAAAATGGTTTAATGATAATTTATCCAAAAAACATTTCTTAAATGTTTTCACTTCTGTTCGACATCAATTATCATATTATATGGCTATTTTAACTTAATAACGTCCATGTATGTTATAATCCCTCTCTTTCAGGGACAAATTCATGATACGACCATTGTTTATTCTTTGTTTTATGATTGTGGTACCCAATTCCTTCCATTGGTATACTTATGTTTAGGTATGGTTGATTATGGATTATTATTCATGTGGAAAGAATATTCATGAATATTTTGAGATGGGTGAACCAAGATAGCACTCGAATGCATTGGGAAATGTTAATTCTCATGAGATGCATTGTGAAAAGGGATTGGCAGTTAGCGTTGACCCATACTACTATGGGAAACGTCATTAGTGGTTAGCCTTGACTCTTACTAAAGAAATGAGTTATGTTTCTGACACATTTAAATAATTCTATGTTTATATGATCCCATGTCTATATTTAATGATTCTATATTTTCCATTCTTTTTATATCTTTATATTAAGACTCCCAAATCAGGTGCTTAAGGTTTATTCTTATATTCATTACCTAATGTGGCATTTGAGCTCATTCCATAGTTCATATGTTTCCATAGATATCCTATGCAGATGTATGAGCATGGTGGAAGTTATGAGATCATTGTGGATATTAAATAAATAATTTTTTAGCCCCATGTTTTATGTTTTGTGTACCTAGTTTTAAAAGACACTAGACCTCACGATCCTTTTTCTTGTACTCCGATTTATATTTATACTTAAAATTGTGTAATGTTATATATAAAAGGCTAGGGTCACTATAGTTGGTGTCAAAGGATGGTCTGATTATTTTTGGATATTAGAAATAGGTAACTTTAGTTGGAACCTTATGGGTGAGACAATGTATAAGAAAACATTTTTAAATTTTGGTAAGTATAGAGTAAGTGGGTTTTTAAGAAAATACGTACCTATTTGGATACAAACAGGTAGAGGCGGCTTTGGAACAGATGTACCTATGAGTGAAAACTCCGACAAGGTGTTTCGGGATTGAACAAGGGTATCCTAGTACAGAAAAATGGGACTTGATGCACTCTTGGTATTGGCACTCCCTGGGGTTATGCCATGATAATTCATGAGCTTAGTGAAACCTGTTATTTAGGGAAAAAACCCAAAATAATATAAGACATGAAATCGATAAAGGATAACTTAGATTAAAACATATGGAATCACAAGTTAGAATGTACTTATCCTTTTATGTTCAATAGTTTACATTTTATGTTTAAGAACAAAGTATTCAAGCCCTCTAATTGTACGTTGTTTTTCTTAGTTAATGGTGCGAAATAGAATAACATGTTCCAACAATCAATGTTAAAGGGAATGTTAATAATGTCCAAATGATATGCCAGATAGGACGGTAAAGGGTGCCTAAAACATCATGACAGTACTTGATCAACTGCCTCAAGTTAGGAATGATAACTTGAATCATGTGGAATTCCCTCCTCCTCAAAGAAGAGAGAAATTTTCTATAGAATATGTGATGAAGAAAAGGCCTCTCTTGTTTAGAAGATATTCGGATCCCCTAGGCATGGAAGAATGGATTAAATCCCTTGAAAAGATATTCTCTATCCTCCAGTTCTCGGAAGAATAGAAATTTGTACATGAGGATTATCGTTTTGATGGGGAAGCTGAAAAATGGTGCAAATGATCAAGAATACAATTTCCCAAGAGGAAATTGATTCCAGGGATTGGGTGGAATTCAAGAAGATGTTTTTAAATAAATATTTTCCTCGAATCCCCTATCTCAAGATGGAAAGAGAGTTCCTCTGACTCAAGCTAAAGTAAGATGTTTCCATTGGGGTGTATGAAAAAAATATTACAACCCATGTAAGGTACACCTATGGATTTGTCATGAACACTGAAATCAAGGTTGATCACTTATTTGGTGGACTAAAGCTGATTCTCTAAAAAGCGTTGGTGATTTGAGACTTTGATAGTTATTAGGAGATTTTCTTTTGTGTCCTCATGTTTAAAATAGAGATTGGAGACTCTTAGTTTTCTCATGGTCATAGTGATAAGAACCGAAAAATGGAGAACAACATGGGTGGTTCAACATTCAATTCCCATGATGAAAAGAAGCCAAAATATCCCACTTGTAAAAGTTGTGGAATGAAGCATCTTGGGAACTATTTAAAGGGAACTATGAATTACTTAAAACGTGGAATGTTTTGTCATCTGGCTAAAAACTGCCGAAGGGATATGAAAAATCCCACTAACATGGAACAATAAAGGAAGGTTTAGATCAATTCTCAGCTAGTGGTGTTGTGTTACAATTTCAATGAGCATGTGCATTATGAAAACAATTTCCCTAATCTAAGGGCTGTCAGAATAAATAAACAATAACCTCCAATGAAATAAGGAAGTTCTTATTCTATCACTACTACTGAGGTGGAACCAGACAACGATGCAGTGACATGTACGCTATTTATTCATTAAAGAATAGAAAAAATACAATTTGATTCTAGTTCTACACATTCTTTCATATCTTGCATGTTTAGTAGAACTATTTAACAACCACCTCAAAATTCGGAGGGAATGTTATCTATGAGAAAAGGGAATGGGGAAATTATTGCATACATGGTTAACATTTGTGATCTGAACCTCCCAGCAAATCTTGTCATAATTATTTTAGTGGAGTTTGATGAAATATGTGGCATGTATTGTCTATATTTATATAAGGCCAACATCAACTATCAAGAAAGGGAGATCACTCTTCATATCCCAAATCATCCTTCAGTTCTATACAATTGTAATAAGAATTATGAATCTACATTAGAATTATCGTCTCAAGTTTGTATATTATGGCCTTATAAGGAAGAATATCTATCTAAAATGACTAAGAAAAGGGAGATAATAATGATTGAAGACATGCCCATTGTGAGGGATTACACTGAGGTATTCCCTGAAGAGTTTCCCTTGACATCCTCCTAATCGATAGTTCGAGTTCTCAATTGATCTTATCCTCAGATCACTACCTATATCAAATACACCTTTCAGATTGGCCACTATAGAAGTGGAAGAGTAGAAGAAGTAGTCATAGGAGAATCTAGAGAAGGGTTTTATACACCCAAGTGCTTCACTGTGGGGTGTTCCGGTCCTCTTATATAAGAATAATGATGGATCAATGTGCCTCAACATTGATTATTTTTAGCACAATAAAATTACGATAACGAAAAAGTATCCCCATACAATGATAGATTACTTGTTTGATCAGGTTCATGGGGGATGTTATTTCTTTAAGGTGTACCTTCAATCATTATATCACCAATTAATATTGATGAAGGAAGATATTACCAAAAATACCAATCAAACGTGCTATGGACACTATGAGTTCATAGTGAATCCCTTTAGACTCAATAATACTTCGGAAATTTTCATGGATTTATTGAATAGAGCCTTTATAGATTACCTCAACAATATGGTGGTAGTCATTATTGATGATATTCTGATATACTCCAAGGGAATGGAAGAATATGAGAAGTATTTGAATATTGTATTGACGACTTTGTGAAGGGATAAGTTTTATGAAAAGTACAATAACTATGAGTTTTGGATGGAGGATGTATAATTCGTAGGGCATGTTATCACCAAAAATGTGATATTTGTGGACCCTTTCAAGAAAAAGATTATAGAAGAGTGGCCTAGGACATCTTCTGTTATAGAGATCTGCAACTTTCTAGTTCTAGCTGGGTATTATCGACAATTTGTGTAGAATATTTCACAATTGTCAAACCCAATGACCAAGCTGACCTAGAAGGGAGTATCGTTTGTCTAGTCTCAGGAATGAGAAGATTGTTTCAAGGAGTTGAAAAATAGGCTAATCACGATGCTAGTACTCACACTCCCAATAAATGGATAACTTTTTTTGGTTTATAGTGATACATCTAAAAGGTTATAGGATTGTTTTTTGATTCCAAATGATAAAGTGTTAGTCTACGCCCCAAGGTAGCTGAAAATCCATGAGAAAAACTATCCTACGCATGATTTGGAGTTGGTAGCTATGATCTTTTCATTTAAAACCATGTAGGATTATCTCTGTGGGGAGAAGTGAGGGATATATATTGACCATAATAGTCTCAAATAAATATTCCCACAAAAGTGATTAATATGCATCAACAATGATAGATAGAGCTCATCAAGGATTTTGAATGCTCAATATACTACCATCCTGGTAAGGAAAATAAGGCGGAATATGCTCTATTTAAATAGGATCATGCATCTTTATCAATGATGATAATTTAATGGTATCCATTCTTCATAGATTTGAATAGGATGCACATGGAAATAATTAAATGAGAAACATCATCAATCCTTTCTGAAATGATTTCCCAACCATCTCTCTTTGAAAAAATAAAGGATGCTCAATGAAAGGATGTGGCACTCTTGAAAATGGTGGAAGCTATCAGAAGTGGGATATCCTCTATCTTCAAGATTGAGGAGGAAGGCATTGTAATATTTGGGTCACGATTATGTGTACCATCTAATTCAGAGATAATGAAAGAGAATCTGAATGATGCGCGTAGCTCATCCTTCTCTATCCACCCATAGAGCATAAAGATTTATCGAGATCTCCGAGAGAACATATGGTGGGACAATATGAAAACGGAGATTGATGAATATACAACAAAGAGCCTAGTATGTCAAAAAGTGAAGTCTGAATGAAAGAAGTCTAAGGGGATGATGAAACCACTACCCATACCAACATGGAAGTGGGAGAACATCACTATGTACATTGTCACTGAACATCCATGGACATCCAAAGGAAACAATTCTATATGGGTCATTGTGGATCGTCTTACGAAGATAACTCACTTTATTGGGATTCGAGAGTACATTTCATTGGATCAACATGCACATATATATATCAAAGAAGTGGTAAGTATTCATGGATTACCACTATCTATTGTATCTGATCATGATTTGATATTCAACTCGACGTTCTGGAAAAGTCTTCAACATTCTCTAAGCACTGAACTAAACTTCAATACGGCCTATCATCCTCAAATTGATGGAAAATCTGAGCAAACTATTTAGACAATGAAAGATATGTTGAGAGAATGGTCAATGGTCGTCAGAGGAGTATGTGAGAAACATCTTCCATTGGTTTAATTCTCTTAAAACAACAGTTTTTACTCAAGCATCCAAGGAAACCATATTAATCTCTTTATGGGAAAAGGTGAAGAACACCGTCATGTCCCAATGAAGTCACTGAGCATAAGAATATAGGACCTAAAATGGTTGAAGAAATGGTGGATAAGGTTAAAACCATTAACAACACATCAAAGTATCCTAAAGTCGACGAAATAGTTATGGAAAAAATCTTCGATGATACCTTGATTTCAAAGTGGGAGACATGGTATTACTACGCATATCATTGTTGAAGAAGGTCACGATGTTTTGAAAGAAAAGTAAGCAAATTCCCAACAACATATTCCCCTTCATGATCCTTGATCGATTTGGAGCTGTGGCCTGTCGACTTGATCTTACCCCGACCATGTCTAATGTACACAATTTCTTTCATGTATCCCTCTAAAGGAAGTACATACCAGACTCTTTATATGTAATCTTTTTAGAGGTGGTACAGTCAGATGATGATCTTTTTTATGAGGATAAGCCAATGATTATCTTGGATCATAGAGATAAATTTATATATAGTATGACTACTCAATTTGTCATTATACTATGGTGTAACCATAAGTAAGAAGAGGAAAAATGGTAACTAGAGGATGCAATGAAGAAAAAGAACCCGCAATTATTTTTGGTCTAGAATATAAACTGAAATTTCGAGGGATAAATTTCTTAAGGGGGGAAGAAACTAATAACCCAATGTTTTGAATGAAATCACTTCTTAAAATTATGTCATATAATTGGATGAAGTCAAAACAAAATTAACTACTATATACTATGTGACCCTTAAACATATGATTGTCGCTTGTGTGTTTTTAATTTCAAGAAACGATCATCTATAATAGTGACCAATAAGTGATTTGGAGTCTAATAGGGTAGAAATAATTTTTGTTGAATAGTAACATACCCTTATGAATAGTAGCATACCATTATGAATAGTAATGAATATGAAATTTGGACAAAAAAATTGAAACTTCACCCATGAATGTAAAAATACAATTTATGCATCTTAAAATAGAAAAAATGATCATAGTATAAGAATTGATTTTTTTTGTATTTTAAAAATAATTTATTTACAATTTTATGCTTAATTTAATAATTTAAAATGGAAATATATTTTCATAAAATTTAACCATAAATTTTTAGTTTATTGTCTCATTATTATATTATTATTTTATAGTACCTTGATCAATTTTCCATGGTGTTATAAAATGAGTTATAGTTTTAATGTTGATTTTTTTTGTAATTTATGATTTTATATATAAATTAAATAAAACATCTTTAGTAAATTATCTTCAAAAAAATGGTGTTCATTTTTGAATTCTACACACTGAAAAATGATTTGGATGAGTTTTTGGGATTTTACAAAAATACTGGATTTTTTTGTGAATATTAAAAATACTCATTCGAGTTTTCGGTATATTTGATGACATCATAATGATATAATAATTAATAAATAAATTTGGTAGCATTTGTAACAGTAAAATAAGATATTAGGTGTCCCAAGTGGCTAATTAATGGGAAAATACCAAAGGAAAGAGCATGGTTTCACCAAAATCACTAATGATGTTTCTTTTTAAATTAATTAAAAATATCTCTCTTTTACTATAATTACTCACTCTTACATTCCTTTTATTTAATTACAAATAGATCCCCCTATAAGACATTGTGTTTTTACCCCTTATTATCCCTCCCAAAGTGTCTTCAAGCTCCCAATGTCTCAACCTTGTTGTTTTATGGGCTTTTCCATATGGTATGGGAACCTTTCAGCCCCCTCTTTTTGTCAACACTTATTTTAAGTTATCTCATTAAAATTCCATTATCATATGATGTAGTTCGGTATTTTGAATCAATATTAATTTCTTTTTGTTTTACATATGATGATATGCCCTTTTCTCTCTCATCAATTCAAACTATGAAATTTTAAGTGACTTCGTTAGGATGTTAAATTTTCGTAAGGGTTCTTTAAACTTTTCATTCTTTTCAAGTTCAACAGTTTTCTTTTTCATTTCTCTTTTACTTTTGACCAAATTTTGTGATGAATCCATTCACATAAATGTACTAGATTTCTGTCTGGAAAATGGAATAATTCTTCATCATCTCTCCTTTTATTTTTTTTTATATATTCTAAAATGAAAATACCATCCGAGATGTGCTAATTTACCACATTCAATGACGATGGGTTTCAATTTCAGTTATTGTATTAAATTATGGTGATGAAACCATTTTAATGGTTGAACCAGATCATAATATATTTATTATGACCCATATATGGTTTTGTAATCCTTTTGTACACAAGGATCTAATTTATAAAACAAAACATGTTCTTTGTGGTTAAAAGCCGCCAATTAACCCAAACAGTTATCTTCAAATAATTTATCTTATGATTCATATTATTTCTAAGTTAAAAAATTGAATTTAAAATTATGTAAACTCCATGATTTATAGTAATAACTTACAACTAAAATTCATGAAAATAATCCCCATTTTATAATATTCTTAGAACATGAATATATGTGAACCGATCATTAAAACCAAGGAATCAAATAGACCTGATCAATGAAATTGAACGTCATAACCAATCTAAAGGTTGTGAATGAACTCAAACAGAATTTACAAAATAATTTAAATATATAATAAGTTCTGGAATTATCAATTAATGAACATAATTTTATTATTCAGGCCATTAATATCAAGTGGTTAACACCATCGAACTTAAGGTAAGGGATTCTATCTGAACCACCTTTATACCTTCGGGTTGTTGTATCATTCTTTTTACCCAAAAGATAATGTATTTTATTTTTTTGGAGAAACTTGTAAAATCTGTTTATTTTTTCAAAAAACATATTTCAATATCCAGCCCACATCATCAATCAGGGATATACTTTTTTTGTTATTCCCCCTAAATTCATCCCGATAAAAAAATTATTTTATGAAAATATCATGAATTGTTTCCCAATTTCAAGTGTACCCTATCCTATGTTTTAATCCACAATTGACTTTATAAAATAAATATTTTTATTATGAAAACCTTATTTGATCAATTCTGGTTTCATATAAAACATTTTCCACTTTTATATTTTAACAGTGCTATAGTATTTTCCTTAAAACCACCCAAAAATGATTTAATGCTATTGTATGTAAAAAAAATTGATATATGTTGACACTTTGGTTTGACAACACATACCATGATATATGCCGATTTTAACTTATTAACATCTATGTATGTTCTAATCACTTACTTTCATGGACACTTTCATGATACGACCATTGGTTATGCTTTCTGTCATGAGTGTGGTACCCAATTTTTTCCATAGGCACCCTTATGTTTATGTATGGTTGATTGTGTATTATTATTCATGTGACAAGAATATTCGTGAAAATTCAGAGATGGGTGAACCTAGATAGCACTCCAATGCATTAGTTAAAGTTATTCCTCTTGATATGCGATGTGAAATGGGATTAGGGGTTAGCCATGACCCGTTCTATTATGGGAAACGAGATTGGCGGTTATCCTTGACTCATAATAAAGACATGTTCTATGTTTCTACAACATTTTTATGTTTCCATGTTTATATGATCCCATGATTATATGTTATGATTCCATATGCTACATTCATTTTATATCATTATGTCATGCCTCCTAACTCATGTGCTTTTGCTTTATTCTGTTGTTCATTCACTTACTGTGTATTTTAGATCATCCCTTTTTTCATATGTTTCCCTAGGATATCCTATGAAGATGTATGAGCTCAATGGAAGTTAGGATATCATTATGGATATTAAATAAAGAAGTTTTTTAGCCTTATTTTTTATGTTTTATGTACCTATTTATCAAAGACACGATAATTCATTATCCATGGCTGGTACTCTGAATTATATTTATGATTAAAATCATGTAATGATATATGTAAAATGGTAGGGTCTCTATATCACCAGTACAAATTTCTCTTCTTCTAAGCACTTGAGGACAATAAATATCTTTTCTATTGAGTGAATCTATTGTTCGACGAGGAGGGACTCAGAAAATCAGAAAATCATCGGAGGCCTTTTCCGAATGAAGGATTCTATGGAAATATGCTCTTTCCTTGGAGGAGGAAGGCGTTTTCATGTTTCAAATTATTATTCATAACTCGAGCCAGTAGAGAAAGTACTGTAATGAATATTTGAACACTCGTTCCCATCATATCAGGCATATAAATAGGAAAATCTCCAAATTACCTATCACATTCACTGTTGGAATGTAATTTTCTATTTCACACCCTTAATAAAGGAAAATAAAATATAATTAAGGGGCTTGAATACTTAGATATTGAGAATAAAAAGGAATCTTTGAACATAAAAAGATAAACTTGTAAAAGATAAGTATATACAAACTTATGATTCTGTAGGTTTAAATCTAGGTTATCCAAAATATCTTTCATAACATATAATCTTATAGGATTTTACCCATAATAATGGTTTGTACGAAGATCATGAATCTACAAAAACATATCCCCTGGGAGGGTCGTAACCAAGAGTGCAGCAAGACCCATGGTCATGCACCAGTCCCTATTCGAGTCTAGCTCGATGTAGTGTTTTTTGGTATTACCCCTAGATAAATCGATGTCAGAGCTACCTCTAACTTCTCATATCCAAATTTGGATGAATTTTATTTATATACCACTTACTCAATGCTCTCCAATATTTAGGAATGTTTTCTTACACATTGTCTCATACTTACGGTTCTCACTATGGTGCTCAGTTCCTTATATCCAAAAATAACTACACCATCCTCTTATACAAAATGTAGGGAACCATCCATTTTACATATAACATTACCGTATTTTGAGCATAATTATACATCATTTTATAGGAAAATGATCATTACATCTAATTTCATGGAAGACTAGGTATATGAATCCTAAAATATGGGGCCAAGAAACACTTATTTATTTAATCTCCATAAAGAGATCCTAACTTCTGTTGAGCAGTTACATCTTCATAAGGTACCTTGGGGAATACATGTACAATGGGATGAGCTAAAAATATCAGTAATAAAATGAAAATTAGGATACATATTAAGAACATGAGTTAGGAGGAACGACATAATGATATCCAAATTATGGAACATATGAAATCATAATATATAAGCATGGGGTAAAATGAACATGGAATCATATAAATTTGGTAGAATCATAAAAATTTTGTTTAATATTTGTCATGTCTAACCTCCAATCCCATTTCACATTTTAGTAAGGGTCAAGGGTAACCACTAATCCCGATTCCCATTATAGTACAGATCAAGGCTTACTGCCAATCCTATTTCACATCGCATCTCACGAGACTTAACATTACCCAATGCATTGGAGAACTATCTGCATGAACCCATATCACCATTTTCAAGAATATTATTTACACATAAATAATCATACATAATCAACTGTACATAAACATAAGGGTACCCATGGAAATAATTGGGTACCATAATCATGACATAAAACATAACCGATGGTATCATGAAAGTGTCCATGAAAGAATGGGATTAAAACATATATGGATGTTCATAAGGTAAAATAGCCATATAACATGGTATGTGGTTTCAATAAAAAGTGACAACATATAAGAAATTTATTTGAGAAAAATTACCCTTAAAACATTTCGGTGCAGTTTTAAGGAAAATAATATAGAGCTTCTAAAATAGAAAAGTGGAAAATCATTGATATAAAACCTGAATTGAACCAAAAATGATTTCATAATAAAAATTATGATTTTATAAAGTAAATTGGGACTTAATCACAAGGATATAGTGCACATGAAATTGGGTAAAAATTTGGGAAGTTCCCTTAAACCAGGGTTGCTTATCGGAAAATCAGGTTTTCTTATCAGAATGTTCCAAGGAGGGAATCTTTTAAAAACATGTATATCCCTAAAAAATAGTAATTAAATAGTATTAATAAATTAATTTCATAAATCTAAACATAATTTTTAATATTTAAATCAATTTAAATGATAGATCTATTTTTATATAAAGATTAATAAGGAAACTCGAATGAACAAAAAACGTTTGAGTAGAATTCGTTTCGGTTTATTGGCATAGTGTCGGGTGTACCTAATATGGATTAATTAGAGTGAAAAGGGGTTTATAATTACATATAAATCATGAGGTAAGTATGTGGGAGGTGATAAAACATAACACATCATTTGGTATTATGCATAAAAGTCATATCATAGAGTGAAATCTTGATTAAGGGAGAAATGGAGAAGATCCATTACCTTAAATATGGTGGTGTTATAAACTTATTATTAATGACCTGAATAAACAAATTAGATTAATTAAATAATAATAATATAACCTATTATATAATTATAATTTTTTTATTACCTTTTTATGTTCATTCAAGACCAATTTTATTTGATTTAAGGATCAATTTCATTATTCAGGTCTGGTTGCTTTCTTGGTTTTTAATGATCAGTTCACATATATTCATGTTCCGATAAACATGTAAGATGAAAGTGGTTTTCATGAATTTATTTTATTTGTTATTACTTAACATCAAAAAGATTACATGGTAATAAAATTTATTTTGGTTATAGGGATTGAATATGGGTTATTATATAAAACCTTAGGGATAACTATTTGGGTTAATTGGTGGGAATCATTAGAGTGAACATGTTTTTTTAATAACATAATTCAATTAATACAAAAATGATTACATAAACTTAACTATGATATATTAATTACATAATAATCGGGTTCAGCCATAATGAAAATGGATTCATGACCATAATTAATGATAATAATAGAAATTGATAAACTGTTTTCCTTGAATGTGTTAAATTAGCTCATCTCAGATGGATCGTTCATTTTCTTCAAATAAAACTTGGTGAAAAAAGAGAAGATAATAAAATATACCATTAGAATAAATAAATTCAATTACATGTATGTTGTTGGATTTTTATGCCATTTGGGTGAACGGTGGTGAGGAATGAAACAAGAAAGAAAATAACTTAAAAGAAATAAAAGAGTTGGAATGATGATTTTACCTCTTGAGTCTACATCCATATAGAACCTCTTAATTGGATATGTTTTGGTATTTTTAAGAGGTTATAGGCCTTTTGGTATGGGGGAGGATCTTGGGGAAATAATTTGGCAGAATATTGGAAATTCACAGGTTATGGGAGGAGTGGAGAGTAGAGGGAGTGGGGGGTTTACAGTGGGGGAGAGGGGGTTTTTCATAATTTTTTAATCATTAGATTATTAATTTATTTAATGACCATAAATAGTGATGATTCCATGAAAAGAATGTATTGTGTTCAAGTGAGTTTGATAAAATGTAAATTTACATCATCCATAACTCATTCATGATGCAGAAATTCATGTTTCCTCATTTATTGTGAATTATCAGATTTTTTTATTTATCATAATTTGAAGTATGTTTGAAAAATCCCAAAAATTCACCCTAACCATTTTTTGACATTTGAAATCCCAAAATGAAATCCATTTTTTAAAAATAATTTTCTAAATATGATTAATTTACTATTTCATTTAAATCTCAATTTATTATTAAAAACTAGTTTTAAAACATTCATTTAATTATTCTAAAATATTTCTATATCATACTTCCACATGAATATTGTTTTTATACTATCATAGGTATGGTTTCTATTCATCAGGGTATATCACTATTCATACAAGCATGTTATTATTCATAAGTGTGTGTTACTATTCACTAAAAAATGTGTTTTTATTGGACTCCAGATAAGTTATTGATCGCAATCATGTATATTAGATTTTTGAAATACAAATCACAGAAGTGAAAAAATTATGATTAATGGAACATAACACTTACTAATTCATTATGTTGTGATTTCATGTGATTATGAAATATAAATTGAAATCCATTTAAAAACATTGGGTCTTTAGAGTACTATGTTTCTCGTACGTGTATTTTCATACACAAATTTTTATGCTCATATTTTTGTACTGGGTTTTTGTACTTGTAAAATAAAAAAGAGATTTCAATACCCATATTTTCATATAAATATTTTCATATTGTGATTTTCTTACTTGGAAAATTGTATTGATATTTTTTTATACAAATTTTCATACTAAAATTTTTGTACTACGATTTTCGTACTACAAAAATCATACTAAGAATGAAACAGAGCCTAATTAAATAACAAAGTAACATATCATAATGATATTATAAATAAATATATCATAATGATCTTAGAAAGATAATAGTCAGAACTATATTAGAGAAAAATTGATCAAAATGAGCTAAGAAATAAATAGATCAAAATGAGATAAGAAATATATATTGATTTTAATAAGTCAAATATGATTTTTAATTTTTCATAAATCTCAGAAAAATATCAGGAGGGTCAAATAAGTCAATGATGAATTTTTAAATGAGATAAATTTTTAGAGATGATGAGATTTTAGGAAGTAGGGAATTTTTACATATTTCCCACCTTTTTTAGTAACATTTAAAGACATCCTCAGATAATTTGTTCATTTGAAAATTTCACCCACATAAAATAGGAAGAGATCCACAAAATTAAAATTGAATGTTCTCATCTAAATGAAGATAAATTGTGTTGATAATTCTAGAAAAAGATTGAGTTTATTTAATTGAGAATGAATTCATTTTTTTGAATCATCATTCTCAAAAAATTAGATATCAGATCTAGCATTATTGTATTTAGAAAATTGGATCAATGATCTAGCATTATCGTATTTAGATAATCATATCTAGAATTCAGAATTATCATCCTTAAAAAAATCAAATCTAGGATATAGAATCATTTTATTTAAAAAATCATATCTATCATCATTGGATTGAGAAAATATTATCTATCTAAATTGGATTAAGGATTAGACTAATAAATTATTCAGCAGATTCAGAAAAGTATTTATTCATTTTTTCTCTCTCAATTTTCCTATATGAAAACATTGTAAAATGATGGGATTATTTATAATCATTCCTTTCTAAAATATAAGGTGTATAATGAGAGTTCGAAAAAGTTTTATTCAGTTATTAAAAATAACGGAGTCTTATAGACCCGTGAGAGTAACTATGGAAAGTATGTAAGTTCTCACATTAAGGAAAATACCTATAAATATTTTATTCTTTACATTCTTTCATACATTTGTATTACTGATTATTCACTAAAAGATAAAAATTAAATAAATCATAATAGTTTTCAAGGGTTAGGTTTCTAAATAATTTTAAAACATATAAAAAGAGAACAATTGATTATTCCCCCATTATCATTTGTTAGTTAATGCTTTGTAACATCATATAAACAAATTGATATCATTATAATGTAATATATGGAATGAAATTATATAATAAACCAATGTTAACACTCATGAATAATCAATAATGAAATCACTTTCCCCAAAAGTCACTAATAGGAATATCTTGATCTCATCCCATATAGATAATAATGGTGGTTGGTTAGAAAAAACATAGTCAACATTCAAATAATAATCTATATCAGAATAAACATATATATTTCTAATATATATCCTTATTTCTAAAGAATATAAATAATTTTAATTGAAAATAATCCAATATAAAATATGTTAAATATGATATTTTCACAATATTTAGAAATGAGTATACAAATAAGTCATTTATGTAATACTCATAACCATGGTCTATATAGATAATAAATGTGGATAATTTAAAATGATAATAAAACCAGTGAAAAAAATGAAAATATAATGATGAAGAAATAATTTAAAAAAACAATAATTAAAGTAATTCTTTTAATGATTCCAAATTAAAAGTATTCCAAAATTGAATTTTTATACCTAAGTATCTATCATTATAATGATATAACACACACAGAGATATATATATATATATGTGTGTGTGTGTGTGTGTGTGTGTGCGTGTGTGTGTGTGTGATGATAAATCATGAAACTTGAACCCTGTTAGGGTATATCCTTTTGAAAATAAATAGGGAACTGGGAGAAAAAACCCAAAATAGATTCTAGAAAACATTTTTATCATTTAAGTAAAACCAAAATTTAAATATAAAATTTTATGGAAATATTTTAAAATATGACATGAAATCATTTTAAAAATATTACATTATACAAATATCCAATATTGTACCATTGAAATCATAAAATGTTTCTATTCGATATATAGGCAGATGAAGGCAAAACATGAGAAGGTTAATGGAAACCCCATTATATTATTATCAAAAATATTTTGATATATAACACACATTTTATGAATGGTAAAAACATTTATTTTTATTAATACAATTTTTTCTTAATAGGTTTATGAAATCACATAAAAATATATATAGTTGGGAGAAATCATGTATGAAAGGAAGAAGTTTATGATGAAGAATGAATAATTTTAAAACAAGATTGTGGTAAAACTGAAAAAAATGATATAGTACCTAATAAAATAATAAAATTCCATAATGATCCCCAATTACAATAAATAAGTTCAAGGTAATTACAATAAAATAGTAATATAAATTTTATTTACCAAAAAATATTATGAAAAGGCAACACTTGATCCTAATGAAAATTGAATAAATTAATATGATATAGATTTTTTAATCACCTAAATTATAAGTAATTAATGTATAAAAACGTAATGTGATAGTAAATCCGTAGAACACCATAATAAGGATCCTTCGTGAATATCATATAGCATGTCTCAAAGAATCATAATTGAGATAAATAAATCTATTACAACCTAAGAAACACATTAATCAAAATCCCTCTAATGAGAGAAATTGTAATTGAAATTGAATCAGCATTGTCAAAATAAATATCGTAATATTTTATTTCAATTATTTTATATATAAACCACATTAATTAGTCTAGGTGGATTATTATAAACATATCAAAATAAATGAATTTAATTTAACAACTATTCCCTCTTTCTTGATTCATTATTAAATATCATAATATTTCCTAAATAATAAAAATAAGTTCATTAAATATGTAATAATTAATTTTATTTATAAATATCTGATCCTATATTCCTTGTTTATAATAACTATGCAAATATATATTATTTAGGTTTTACCAATTTTCAACACATGGGATATTTAATCTTTATCGCTTCAAACTAGTTTCATCAATGTTATGTCAGAAAAATTATTATAATAAATTAATTAATTAATTAATATATAAAATAAGTTACTAGAATTTATTTTTCAATATATTCTCAGAAGTTATAATTTAATTTCATGGTAGTATTTTTAAAACCCATGAAGATGATGTTAGTGACGAACAAGTTTCTATGATTCTTAATGAATGAAATATGTTTACATAATTAATGTTATAAATTTCGATATATCCTTAAATAAAAAATTTATTTCCATATTTTTTATTATACATGAAAATAATTTATCATAGTCATTCATTATAAAAGTGTTTAGTGTTGTTAATGTTAGTGGTTAAACCAACACAAATATGATTCTAGAATGTCGAATGGGTGAGAAGGGGGTTTTCTAGTATCAATTTCTTTATAACAGTAGAATATTGATCTTATTTATGATATAGCAATGTGATATTTGAGGATTTAAAATTATTATAATGGTATAATAATTATATAATACTAATACATAGAAAACATTGATCGTGATCCCCTTTGTTTACTCATTTCTAATAATTTAATTATTGTTAATAATTTGGAACATATAATATATAGGATACAATATTTTTAATAAAAACCCTAAATGAAATCAACCTATAATATTTATCCTTTAATACCATTTTTAGGACAATGAATTAAATAAATTTATGAAATGTAAAATGAAAATAGATATTTCTATGGATGTTGTGGTCCACACATATGCATTTTTTATGATTTCATTTTTCATAGAACATGAGAATGATGTATTATGGATTATTTAATTTAAATTATAATAATGGAATAAATTTTTTAAATATTTATAAAGTTATATATTTGGACCATTATTTTAAGGTGAGGAAGGAAGATGAAACACAATACATCGTGCATATGGTAGTTCACACAACACTTGATTGAAAATTATTATTATCATAAATATAAAATAGAAAAAGATTATTAATTAATATTATCATTGAATAATAACATTAACTGTATGACCAATTTTTATTTAATTACATAGGGATTGGAAAAATGAAAAATGAATGAAAATTTAAATGAATGAAGCTAAATAAAAAATTATTATAGGTATTGAGAAATTTTTAATTTTTGTAGAAGATCACAAGTAAATGGGAAGAATAAGAAAAATGATTATGATAATAACATCAAGATAATTTAAGAGGCTTATATTTGAAGATAAAAAGGAATAAAATCAAGAGTAATAATTTTTTTTGAGATCCATGATTGGTTGGTGAGTGTCCCATTTTATTATAGGAAAGAATGACATTTTTTTAATATATATTAGATATATATAAATAAATCACAGTTAAACATTTTAAGGGGCTCAAATACTGAGAAATAATATTTTTAGGATTAATAATGATAAAATCCCTTTCAACACAATTTATAACATGTTTTAATCATGTTTCATTCCCATTACCCATTGAATTATTACTTTTACCATATTAGATTTTCTATGGTAATTATATTATACCAAAGGAATCATAATTCTTACTCCTTAATATAATGTGGTACTAATACGATATTTTGGAAGAAACGATTCTAAATTTTAATACCATTTCATTTTAATCAATTTATAAAAAAATTAATATATAATTTTAATATTAACATTCAAACTCAATAATAAATAATTTTTTAGAAAATATAATTTATGTTCTAAAATATCCTATATGGGCTTCTAAATTAATATTTTTTAATTAAAATGTTTAAAATAAATTAAATATTTTATGTTGGAAATTTTTTTTCATTAATTTATTAATAATACTTATTAATTCATAATTTCTTTATGTTCACGTTATTTGTAAAGAAATAGTTTTTTTACATATCAGATAAATATATATTATATTTTAAAATAAAAAACACAATTTTCAATATTATATTTGTAGAACTAATAGAAATATAATTTTCTTAATTCATATTATATTTTTAAAATTTCATACTGATTTTTTATATAAAATTGAAAAATATAGTGGAAAACATTTCATAATATAAAATAGATTTTTAATTTTTGAACTATAATTAGCCTTTTTTTAAAACCAATTTTAAATTAGTTTATTGGTCATTGATTATTTATTTAATCAATTATTTTATTTTATAATATAATCATAATATTCTTATACTCTTGATATATAATAAAAATTTTAAGAAAATATATTTTTACTCAAAATAATATTTTCATATATCTGTTATATCGACTCATTAGATATTATTAAAAAAATGTTATGGTTAATTTATATAAATATATATTTTATAATGTGGTTACTATTTTTCATTTCTACTAATTTAATTACAAAGTTTTAATAGTTTAATTATTTTATAGTGTTATTCGAAATAAACTTTTTCTTGTTGAGAAATCTATTGAACAGATTAAAATTATAAGTGTAATCATATTTTAAAATATTATTATCTTATATTATCCCCCAAAATAAATAAATTACATCCTACCAATTTGATTCATATTATCGTTTTAATTTCTTTAATAAACTCATATTTAAAAAAACACCTAAATAGTATATGCTTGTTTATGATATATAATATTATTTATCTATATAAAATATTATTTTATTAACATTATAATGGTTGTTAAGCCAAATCAATTTCACAACGAATTATTCAAAAAGAATATGATAGAGATCTATAAAGAATAACTTCCCACATATCTTAAAAAATATTTATATGATAATCCCAAACCAAGGAGATTTTATTTATTTTTCAATATTTTATAGTCGATGAAAGCATACATCGATTCAGACAATAGAAAACAATTAATTGAAACTATGTATCAGATACATTATTTGTTGATTCATGTTATTACCCTTTGTTAAAAATATTATCACTAACTATTTCCCATATTGAACATGAATTGGGACATTTATAAAAAATTTACCCATATCTCATGAAATTAATGAAACTGCTTTTACTTGCTTTTATATTTTCCTAAATATTATGAGTTTGATGACTTTCAACTCCACACATATAGTTTTTACAAGTTCCACTAAATAATTTTCACCAATATGTATTACCACATTTTTTAAATGATGTAAATTGAATAGTATTTCCTTTATCATCTTCATCACAAGAAATTTCATTAGAATATATCTTTCTATTATTTTTTGTGTTAGTACATTTCCTATTTCACATTGTTATTCATATTTCATGATGTATTGTTTGATATAATGAAAAGGTTTCCAACTCCAAATCACATTTGTATAGGTTATCATTCATTGTAATATCTGTAGTTTCCATCACAAGATTTTTTTCTTCTAGTTCCAACCATTACTAGATATAAATGCTTAATCTATGTGGTTAAAAATAATCTATATAGTGGGATAATTGTAATTAATAATAAGAAATGTATTATAACATAAATGTTCAAAATTATAATCTCATTATATTTTAATTTCATTAATTAATCAAATATCCATATTAGTATAAACTTTATCATCATTATTCTATCCAAGGACACACTGAGTTAGTTTATAGCATACTTATTACCCAACCTCCTTATTGTAACTAGGAATTGAATCCATTAAAAAACAATATAATGATATTTTTATTAATCAAAGAATATCCCTATGTATTTTCTATCTAAATGTGTAGTCTTAGGTTAACTCATCTTGAATTAGATTAATGATTGAGTGAATGATCAACCAACCCTTTTCAGGGTGATTACCCCTATTAAATATATGTCATAGCCACATACACTTGTGAGTATATTGACATGGATATATTATTTTGAAATAAAATTACTCAACATATTTCAAATAAATTACGATGAAAAATTATAAAAATCAGTATCTATAGGGTATTTTTTAATTTTCTCAATCCCAAATACTAATCTAAAATGTGTGTTATTACCTTATAATTAAACCGTATATATTTCAAAATATATTATTTATACCATTATGATGATTATAAAACTTAAATTATCAATCATTAAATTATCATCAATAAAAATATAAATATATAATGATATCTAAACTATTCTATTGAAACAATTTGTGATTCCCAAGAGCTAAAATTTCTTATTTGGTTCAAAAATAACATACATGACATATGTTTTCAAATATTAGTTATAAAATACTAGATATAATAATCCATAATTAAAAAATCTATTATAATTTTTTAATTTTTACACATGGATAATTTTTTCACATTTAAATCATTAGTTAATTAGGATACATTAGAAAAAAAATTCAATTTTTTTAAGGAGACATATTTTCATTATATATATTGAACTAATCAATCCTAATGAATATTTAATATCTCCCATATGATCATTCGGGAATTCATTCTTGTTGTAAAATTATACTGCTTGTTAGTGTAGTACCATATTCACCACCTTTCAAAAATAAGGATGGAGGTGAGTATCCTCTATTAGGTTCCAATGAAGATAAATATTTATAAACAATTCAACCAATAATATTTTTTATAGTACCATTTCTTAGTGGAGGAGGCCAGAGGGGATAGATGATAATGTTTAATTATTCTCATGAAATTAAACTACAGCATCCCCTATTATTATTGTGTACATGAGGCAGACATGATTAAAGTGTCTAGAAATAAGTTATGAATATGTTAATCGATAACATGGACACCATTAGGGATCAAAAGGTAAATCTTTGAACCATTATACTTCACCCCACCACTAGATGGTGGCATGAAATTATGATTTATTCAGGGAAATATAAATGGATAACCTGGGTGTCCTTCAAGGGAATCTATATTGAGGGGAAAAATTAATGCAATATTGCTAAATCATGATCATAATTTCTTGGAGTTCTAATAGGGGATCATAATAGTGCCGGTATATTCAGTGTGCTTCAACAAGTTTTATTTTTTGGTACTCTTATGGGAAATAGAAATTTTATAAAAGTGCATAAATATTGTTAATGGTATTCAAATAGTTTTTAAACTCCATTACTTTAATATTGATCTAAAGTCCACTACACTTAAATTCACTATAAGGATTAGATGATATTGAAGGGAATCAAGGTAGAAATCGTTCAATTTCTTATTCCATGTTTCAGTGGATGAAGAAGTGATTTATCTAGAGTGGTCCCACTACTAAACTATGGGAATAAGAGTACGTAGTTAGGGGTGGTTGTTAGTCTATTTTTTAATAAATAGTGTAGAGAATAGGTTCTTAGACTCCATATGTGGAATATTTCTATACTAGGATCTATAAATATAGGAAATGTTGAAACTACCCTAAATAATATCATGACTCTCTATTTAATTATAACCCATGGGGAATGAATATTAATTAAGGGTGAATATTTTAGTAGGATATAGAGATACATATAGAATTTTTAGGCAGTGATGTTGGTGGAGTAAATTAGTTGTTGGAAGAGACCCTATAGGGGCTAGTGAACCCAGTTACTCATGAGCCCCTAGGGTCATGGAGTTGTTGTTAGAAGAGATTTTATTGGTGATAAATCTCTAAATGATGGAAAATAGGGAAGTTAAATATTTCAAGGTACTATATTCATTTAATTTAAAAATGTTTCTACATTGTTTGATATAGGGTTGTCACATTCAACCATATCAACTCAACATTTATCTATGATATAAATAAATATCAAGTTCACTTCACTTTTTATCAATTGATAAACCCATGAAAAATAAATTTGATCGTCATAAATTTTTTTATAAATTATAATTACGATTTTTGGATTAGTGTATATTGAGATTTTAAAAATTAAAAAGATAATTCGTTTTATTGTCAACCTTGAAATGAACTACTTAAGGATATATTTTTCACACATCAATTTTTATGAGAATGTTTGAAATTTATGTCATATAATGGGGAGAATATTGTTTTAGATAATGAGTTGGATATTAATTTAGTAATATTTTGAATATATCCTTGTTAGCCGTAATCCCTTTTATATGAGGTGGTTGGCATGAACATAATGGTATACTAAAAAATGAAACCCTCCAGTTTTACAAAAATGGTGGGCTATACCTGATATATTTTTTTAGATGATGATTACCTCTACATATGGGAGTTTATTTCTAGATTAATATAATTATAAATACATAAGCTACATCGACTCCAATTTATTTCACGGTTTTATTGTAACAGAAAGGGTTTATGGTATAGTTTTATGATCAAGAAGAAAAAGGCATAAACATACCAATAACATATCAAGAGGGTGATTTTTTGTTGTTCTATATGAATGAATATGGTATTAATTGTCTTAGTGTAATGTGCATAAGGTTAAAGTTGATTATTCTAAAAGAAAGTGGGCATTGTGATTGATTTAGTACTTGTATGATAAATTAATTGGCCATAATGATTTTAAAAGGTACATTTTAATTCTAGGTAACATAAACATAATTTTTAGGGTAGGAGATACCGAAAAAATATTTTAAGAATAAATATGGGTTGTAAGAGAATATCATTATAAATTTTCGAAAACAAAATCAACTATAGTATTTAGGGATTTCATGAAAAATATATTTAACCTGAACATGGACTCCTTCATCGTTTAATTTATAGATGAAATTATAGAATACACTAAGATATTATAATATCATTATATATATTCAAAAAGCATTTTCAATATGATTCAAACACATTTAATTCATTCATAGTTATCGAATTATCCCTTTTGGATCCTAGATGATCAATTTCAATGGAAGATTGGTTTTATTGAAGGAATGTATATTTATCAAGAAATAGTATAAGAAGTTATGTCATGCAAACAAATTTATATGGTTTTTGAGATTTAGTGTTTTCGTTATTTGGGATGGGCACTACCATACGTTCGTTAATGACATTTATAGAAAGGAAGTGCATTGGAAAATGATTACAAACAATGTATTCATGATTTAATGGATAAACCAATTTAAGAGGCCATTATGGAGTTATAGATGAGATTTTTATCGACTCATTTAATGATTCTTACTGAGACTAGGTTTGTGTAAGAAGGGTTTAATAAATTATTATGTGTTGGGTTGGGATAATTGTTGATGTAAGGTGAGAAAGTATTTTATTATCAATCATGTCAATTGTGACTCCATGAGTGGAACTACCCTAAACATGACATAGAGTTGGATGTGGTGGTTCTTTTATTGAAATTTTAATACTATAATTTTGGTGATTTGATTCTTATATAAACTGAACATATCTATATGTGGTCTATTTTCTAAAAATGAAACAGAAATATTCATCAACGACTTTGGGAAAAATATTTGAAGATGATAGACTTTGAGATAGTGTTATGTCATAGTAAATAAAATATGTTGTATGAAGTTATTATAAGGAAATATAAGGATGTTATATAGTAAAATTTTGTTTTATAATGGAATATTACAAATATTCGAACAGTCGAGAATGGTGGAATTAATGTGATTCAATGGCTTCTGGACAATTCTCCCTTTAAGACCATATCCTCATTGGTTGAATGAGTTATCAATGTCCAGAGTTTGAAAAATATTTTATAATTATTCATGATTGTATTTCCAAAATAGATTATATTATAAGATGGTATTTCGATTGATGTGCTTTGATTCACATTCATTGAAGAGTGATAGGTCCTTCTCCAATATGGGAAGATATAGAAACACACACATTTAACTCATACATATAAAATACGTAATGTAAAATCCATGAAAAATTCTTTTAGGTTTTTTTTCATGGGAATTGTGGATATAGAAAAAATTTATCCATAATAGATATACATAATAACTAAATTAGTTCTTCATAACTACAACCCTTATGAGAAATATCATACATAAAATCATTATTAATATCCTACGGATGATAAACATAACAATGAGTGATAGTTTATTCTCAATAATGATATACATGGGATATATCAATGATCATGCTATAATAACATGAGAAAGAAGGATTGAGAATATGATATTTTTGTATAAAACCATACCTAATATATCATAGATCAGAATAACGATTCAATGGAATAATGATTTTTAGTCTATAATATGTGAATCATAACAGAATCAAATAATATGATTTGAGGAGCATAACATTTTTATAAAAACATGGTTTGTGGCAAAAATATAAGTGTTTAAAATAATTCCTTCAATCAGACCTCATTTTCATAACTATATCAGTATATTTTATATCCTCCCCAATTCATCATAAACGTAGTCATGTTTTAGTTTAAAGGTGCACTCCCCAATCATGTTCTTATCATCTCATTAGATAAATATCTTCACCAAACTCATTGGAAGGATATATAATTTTGGGAACACTATTTAGATAATGAAAATGGAACATATGTGTGATACAATATCATAAAACATTTATCATATCATTACCCATAAAAAATAAATGACTTTTAAAAATAATCATAAATTATAATTGTAAAAAAATCTATATAATCAATATGTATGGTGTTGTTGGATCATATAACTATGAAAGCTTATTTCACACCCAATGTTTTAACCTTAGATGAAAAAATTATTTAAAAGGTCTCTGGAATATTTCTTGATGAAAGTATGCATTTAATTTTAAAATAAATTCTTTAAAATCTCAAAATATTACAGGTTAATTTGTAATTTTTTTTCTATAATATCCTCCGAAACGTTTATAGGAAAAAAAATTAGGGATCTTAATAGAATGTTGTAAATTTCATGTCATGCACATTGAAATGAAGATTTAAACCCATTTATAGTCAAAATTAAAAAGATACTCATTTGGAAAATGAAAAAAAAATTAATTCAAATTATTATTGTAACAAGTAAAACATTGTTATAATAGAATAAAATAATCATATAAGGATTGAAATAATTTTTTTCAATTCATTTTTTTAAAATGTGACTATGGATGAAAAATAATTTTCAACCGAAATGAGAAATAATATCAATATTCCTTAAAAATAGTCAAATGGTATCATGAGTTTAAAATGAGAGGAAGATGAAAATAAAATAATTAATATCAATCAATTAATAGTTAAAAATTAAATTCAATAAATTATTTAGTTATTGGTCATAAAATTATATCATTTAAAACATAATTAGAAACATATTTTTAAATAGTGATATTGCAAGAGAAACCTCAAACATCAAATTCTTCATGATTAGAATGTTATCTAAAATTCTATACAATAAATTTAATATTTCTTAGTTCAATAATATATACATTTAAATAATTATTTTATTGTGTATAATCCACTTGAAACATTTCATCAAACATTTTCAAATAATTCCTCACGAAAATTATATTGTCCTTCTGTCAACTATTTGTTTATGTATATATTGGTTTTATAGTTCTGGTCATTGAACTTAGATTAGTGTTACATAAAAAATATAATGTTATATTTAATATAAATATCATATATACTCATTATATATATATATATATTTGTATTCATTGGTAAGAGTAAGAGATATAAAAATAAATTACACCGCTCATAGAGAAGCTAGACCGTACAAAAAGCAGAATGATGCTTACATTTTTCATTATATGAAATAGAAAAAATTTAAATAATAATTCACATTTTCATAATAATAATTATATATTAAATAAAATATAAATTTATTAAATCCATCATTTTATTCATCTATGTAATGCGTGATGAAAATAAAATTACAAAACAACTAGAAAATAATAAGTCGTATGTACGCATGGGCGATGTTTTTTATTTCTATAGGGTAAAAAGGATGTGATAATTTTCGTTACATCATAATAATTATTATTAAGTATATTTAATATGTAAAGTTAATTATTATATGTTTTAAACCATTGATTCATAGGAGGTAGATTTAGGAATAAAATAGAAAACATGTGCTTAATAATTATACATCTTTATTGCGAAACATCATTTGTATTACACCTTAATCATTGATTTGATGGTATTTGGATATAAATTTAATGGTATGTGTTTAAAGAATATATCAAGGTATTATAGTGGACATGGCTTAGATATAATTCTCAAATGTTGTGAGGGAGAGAGGTGAAGAGGTGTCTATATATAACTATTGGGTGATGACACTCTTAGTATTACTTACATAATTAAATTATTATAAAATATTATTTATATTCTATTAAATACAAATTTATACATATTAATTGTAGGATTAATATATGTAAAAGTTATCTCATAAATAAAAATTTGGACTATTTTATCTCATTTTTTTCCATTATCACATCAATATAACACCTTGATAATAATTTTGACAATTCCCAAAATACCACTGTTTTAACTCATTAATTTAAAAAAATTCTAACATAATTGAAAAATACACCCATAAATTGACCATGGTTGATATGTTCAACAATACACTTTTAACATTGTAAATGATAATATTTTTCATTATTTTAAATCATTTAGTAATATATTGTTCATTTTGATATCATTGATGACATTTGTGATATATTTATTTTCATTAACATTATATTCATGAATATTGTAAAAGAATTAAAATAAAAAAAATGTCTAATATTTTATATTTAATAAATTTTTTTTATAAAAACTAATTTTTTAAATTTATATTACTTTTAATATTTTAAAAAATATTAAGTTAATAATTCTATTAATTAGACAAATATTTTGATTGTGTTTCATACAAATATAACATAATTAATAAATTAAAAAAATTGAAAAATAAATTACTATATGAAATAAAGTAATTTATCGTTCCAAGATAAAATTATAGATAATGATATTTGAATATTTTCATATTTAAAAAATATTATAGTTATTAATGTCCGGAGAGTGAAAATTATTGTTTATTGTCTTCGTAATTTAATTCAATCTCCATAATAAATGATGGAACCATGTGTACCAATTTTCAAAAAAAGTATTTTAATTTACAAAAACCACTCATATAATATGATAAGGGAATGTTTTGTATATATTTTATGACTTATATCAATGTTTACCCCTATTTCATCCAATTAACCCTTTTAGAGGTGAAATATATTTATCAAGGTTACAATTCATAATTGAAAAAAAGATCAAATTACCAAATTTTATCCTTTATGATCTCAATAATAGAAACCATTTTTTCTATATATAATAAAAATAATATTCTGAATTTAATTTAAAATTAAACAGGAAGATGTGATAAAAATCTATTTTCTATAATGATTTTTTCTAAATCATGAAATAATTTTATTTTGAAAATGATTTATTATTTCCAATAACCTTAACGGTATGTTTATAATATATGGAAACTAATGGTACATTATAAACAACACAAAACTTTATGAATGTTTGTAAATGATTTAAATGGAAACACCAATCTCAATTAATAACCGGCCCTTATAACTTTTTATCGCAAAGTCAATATCTTCAAAAAATTATTAAAAACTCATTCAATGCATGTCATGACATTCTTATTTTTAATTTATTACCATTTTTTAAATATACATTTCTTAAATTGGTATAAATTATTTATATTATTTTGTCCTAAAAAATTAATAAAATCATTTTTTGGGAAAAATTAGTATTTTTAATGTATATAATTATTTTTTAAAAAATAATTACATAATTTCACATATGTATTATTTTACTAAATCCTTTATTTATTTAACTTTCCTGTGTTTTAATATTTTTTTATTGTTATTCAGTCCACAAATTTCAAAACAATGATATAATTTTATACTCTATTATAGTTCATTTATACATCTTGTTGCATGTATCACAAGATATCGAGGTTATTGAATTTATTTGAAGTGAAATATTTCATAAAATGTCAGTATGTAATACTATACACCCATTACAATTAATTTTTCCCATAAAATTTAGACACTTCAATGAGGATATATCTATTTAATCACATCCACATATTACCATGTATCTTCTTTAAATTTATCATTTCTCTACAAAACATTATAAAACTGAGTATTCATTTTTTAAAATTATATCAATGCTCCCTGATTTCTACTAGTTTTTAATTAAACAAATTACCTTGCTCTAATGTTATACACTATGAGTTCATATCATCTGTTGGATCATTTATGTACTTCCTCATGATATATATATGAAATAAAATGTAAACCTTAGGGAGGATTAATAGAAGCACCAAGAAATAATATTTCATCACTACTCAATCAAAAAATATAAGTGCATAATATACATTGGGATAATCTATCCGTTTTTGAATGTCATGAACTTTTTCCATGTAACAATTCATGGAAATACCATCGCACTAATAAAAAGTATAAATTTCACAAAAAATTGTTTGCATAAATTTTCTATTGACTTTGAGTTTCCTTGATTTACTAATGAATGGGTCAAACCATATGTTTCATTTACCTAGCCAACACATGGACTAAAATATTTCCTTATAAACCATTATACCAAAAAATGGGAGAAATATACAATTTAGCCAGAGGTATTCAAAAGGATATCTTTGAATGGTTGAGTAAAATTATTTTTCTTTGAAAACACATCTAGGGGAAGGTCCAGATCTCAACTACCTTTAAAATACAGAGACAAATATCACAGCATATCTGTTAGGGTATGAATGTTTCTCTGTGGCTAAAAATCTATATTTTGAAGATAGTAAGAACTAATGAAATACTCTAAATCAATATTAGGATAAAAAAATTGTTGGATCATCGAGGTAAACCTAAAATCATGGTCAGATAATATAAAATGTGGTATTCAATTCTACCATACCACAAAAATATATCAAATGAGATCAATAAAATAAATATTTTATTGTCATTAAATTAAGATATTTTGCAACTAACTGAGCATCTAATCATTGAGGATATATATTGAAATTCCTATATAATTTTCAAGATATAAATGTTCAATATGACTATGACCTAATAAGATACTTTAATTTTTTATAATTATTCTCATGAAAAAAAATTCATCATTCAATATTTATTACACTAAAAAAAACCAAATTGATTATCATGTGTATACAATATTATACTAATAAATCATATAATGTTGAAATTCATTTATCAGATATCAAAAATATGATAGAGTCATTTTAATTAGAGAATATTTATGTTTATACTAGGTCATTCACATCCTTTAGAATCCATGATTTAGAATATAATACTTAACCCAATAATATATATTAGTTGTGTAAATCTTGGTGCGTAGTAAGTGAATAGTCCCCATAAACTAGAATAATGGCTATGACATACTCGATCAACTCATTTAGGGTTATTACCCCTAAATTCAACTATTACAAAACCACTTCCACTTGTAGTATCACAAAAATTACGTTTTTATGAAAACCAGAATCATTAATTTACTAAAACATATGAAAATACTCAATATATATGAATTACAAAAGGGTTATCATTATTTTTTTATCATCATAGATTCCAATGTGTACTAAAATTTTATCTGATACAATATATATCATCCCATACATTTCATACATAAAAATTACACTTTATTCATTTAATATCCGTTCTATAAAATTATGATCAATTCCTAAATCCTATTAATGTATTGAAAATGAAAAATTGAACGTATGAAGAAACATGTTCATAAGTTATCTACATTTTCTTCAAATTTATTCTTTACGACACCCATCATTCTTAGCCATATCAAACATAAAATCTATCTTCAGATCTTGGATATGTATACACTATAAATGGTGAGATGAAAATTTTAGTATGTTTAAACAAGGAATATATCGATTTTAAAATAATAATATAATGAGAACAATTTTCTAATAACATCATATTATGATCGTATAAACATGTCCATCTTGTCATAGTTAGTAATAAAAATTCATTATATATATATATATGAAGTGCGTAAGTTGTGATTAAAAAAATAAAAGAATATAAACCAATAGACTATAATATTGGTGTAAGAAATAACTATTTGGAATGAAACTATCTATTGAAAATCATTTCAATAGTTAAGGATCACTACAAATATTATTATAAATGATTGGGTTCACTCTGCATTCCATCATATTCTTTGTGAAGGTTCTCTCATGATTATCATAATGTAAAGTGACACTTATTGAACTAGGATCCCTCCAAATCATATAATTTTTATCTATTGAGATATCGATCATTAGAAAATGCATTTGAGGGATATATAATTAGTGAATCTGTAGTTATAAAATTACATTAACATATATTAGTTTCATTAGCTCATAACACATTCATAATATCATAACCCATGGATAATAAATGGGTTTGATAAATATTTCAAATTTTCGTCATATGAAAACTAATGGAAAAAATTTGTTTCTTAAAATCATGTCGTCATTATCATAAAACATTTATAGAATGAAAAGGTATGGTATTATTGGATCATATCCATATAAAATCTTATGTATCATCAAAATATTTTATCTTAAATAAGAAATACATTTCAATGGTCCTAGGAATATTTATCAAGGGATAACCCATTTTCAATTTGCAATATATTCATTATGATATAATGATATTTAAAATATTATTAAAACATTGTTTTTAAATATTAAATGGAAATTATATATTAGTATTCATAATATATTTTATTATTGATGGATCAAAATTCCATTCATTTCATGTACATTAAAACAATTATTCCCTTTACATTACTAGTAAAATGTCAAAATTACATCAATATGAAAATGAAAAAGTGATTGATTTAATGAAATAATAATTAAATCATGTGTAAAATTTAATTTCATAGAAAATATGAGAAAAGTTATAATATTTTGGAGATATTGTTTTGATAACATTTATATGAATTAAAAATTGTTTTAGACTAAAAGGACAAATAAATTTTGTTTCCCTTAAAAATAGTTTTCCAAACTCTTTATTTGATAAAAAGTGTAAATTAAAATGAAAATAACATAATCTATATAAATAACCTTAGTAAAATAACATTAATGTAATTTATAAAATATGGGTTATAAAATTCCATCATCATATACTACATCATATTAAATCCTGATAAATAATGTGATATTAAAATAATTTTCTTACCTAATGTTCCACATTCTTTGAAAAAACTATAAACATATATAAATTAATATTAAATATTGTAAAAATTTATAATGGGATCATTAACATACTTATAAGATCATATATGATCCAATTATAACATGAGGACACTAATTTATTCATAATTACATAGGAAAATTATTATTTCCATGTGTTTACAATTTCTTTTTTCAAGGAAGTCTTTATGTTGTCATTCAAGTCACTGTACATTGATAATGGTTACATCAAAAAAAATATTAACCATTAAATAAATATAATATATATTCATTAAATATATAATTCCTATCATCCTTCGAAAGTAAATATTGTTAAAGGAATTACCTCTTTCATGAGGATGGTAGGTCATCCGTAACTATGAACGATAGTGCCATTTTTCAATAGATTGGAAATGAAGAAAGGTAAATAGTAATTAAACATTATAAAATTACAATAATATAATAAATAAAATCTATATTTATAAAATATATAAATATATCCATACATGGAAAGTAGTGAAGAAAAATGAATTACACCTCTATATGGAGATGTTAAGTTATATGTACCAAAGAACTATGTTTTAACCTTCTATATAGTGAAAATAAAGTGGATAATGTGAATTCCATCATCATAATAACTATTATATTTATTTAAAATATTGAATTTTTTATTTTAAAATTTTTACCATATAATTAGTAGAGGTAGAAGAAAAATTAAATTTTATATACTCTATTATGAGTTACGCCTATTCATTTAAAAACCTCTTTTGGATTACAATAAGGTATTATTGTCAGTATTTTCTATGAAATAATTAAAAAATATGTCAAAAAATATAGGAAGAGATTCCCTTTTATAATTGAGGGGAGGGGAACTAATGTGATTAGTTAATTTATTAAATGAATATAAATTATATTTAATAATAAATTTTCTCCATATTAATAAATTTTTATGTGATAATGATAATAACTCTATATACTCACATTAAAATAATTTTTAAATAATTATGTCATTTTTAACCATTTTGGATTAATTTTAACCCCTATTAGTCAATTCTATAATTACCATAATATCAAATTTTTATACTATTTTAGGGGATGTAATATTATCATAAAAGGAAAAAATATCCATTAATGTGTCAAGGATGTTATTTTAAAAATCATAGCATTCAATTTTATGATAGGATTTTTATAAATTTTAAAAAATTTGAAATTTTTTTTTAATAAAATATAAATATTGTAAATTTTAAATCTATTCATTTAAATTAAAATCAAATTCATCAAAATAATTCCGGAATTTTAGTATATAATTTTAATACTTACTTAATATTTTATATTTATCAATAAAATTAATTTAATATAATAATTATTCCATATTTCTTAACATTTAATATTTATAATATCATTTATTTTATTCTTCTATAATTTAATTAATATTGTGTCTCTGTTTCATAAAAATTTATAGTAAATATTCTTTAACTGATAATTTTAAATAAATTATTATGATAAAGAAAAATTAATTTCTATTTCAAGAAAAAATTTATAATTGGACATTAACTATTTTATAAACAAGTAAATATATTTGATATATTATATTTAAGAGAGTGATATTTTTTTTATTTATTTATTAAATTAATATAAATGTAATAATAAAATAATTTTTTTAGAAAAATGAATAAATTTAAAAACATTTATGGAATATAAAAATCTCTAACAATCAAATAGGATAATTTCAATCGTTAGAGAAATATTAATCCATTTCCCAATTTTCTAACCATGTTTTACTTATTTTACTATAACCGAGGAGAAAATTATTTACCGTGGTAACTATTTATAACAAAAAAGAGACCAATGTAAAAAAATTGGACTCTTTTACATATAAATTTTCATTCCAATTTCCTTGTTTCAATTAAATTAACTGTTTGAAATTATTTTAAAATAAAATCTGTATCAGGAGATGAATATCAGTTGTGCATGAAAAATAACATTCTGTAGAATTAAATATTTTAATGCCAAAGTCTGATATATAATTTATTCCACCACCTATATATAGATTTTTAAAAATATAAAAAAAAATTAGTGTTTAATTTTTAACCCATTTAACAAATGATACATTTCAAATTTAAAAAAAAAGATAGGTTTCCACAGAAAAAATAAATATTTTTAATTATTTAGTAAGAAATGAATCTGTTTAGAATAGTATCAAGGATTCAATCTAATATATTTTTTTCTATTATTTCTTCTACGTGTTTTTTTAATTTAATATACAAACTACTCATAAAAATATTTAAAAACAATTTAGAGATGAAATATATCATTAAAGCATATTATGATTTTACTAAAAATTAAGTACTTATATATCTGTTTATTTTTATTTAAAAAAAATATACATATTTTATTTTTTTTCAAATATTTTTTATTCTTACACACTCCATCAAATAAAAATCTATGTTAAAACAATATTCAAAAATAGGGTTCAGTTAAAATCATTGTCTAATTTGTACGATATATTGATGAAATTAAATTTATTTAAAGAAAAAATATACCATACCATCTCAATGTGTAATAAATTTTCTAATTGATGAATCCCATGATTTTTAGTTGGAAGTCCACTTGGGATGAAAAAATGGTGTCCTGATGTCAGAAGAAAATTATAATGGAATGTCATGAAAATAAAAATTGCATAATTTTTCATCCACTCTCTAAATTCTCAAAGGATCAGGGAAGAGAATCATAAAACTGAATGTTATATCCTACCACTTCTAGTTCATTTGTTGAAGTGGGAGTATATAAAAATGTACATAATTAGTGGAATCAATAAGATCCCGAAAGTTTGAAATACTGTGTGGGTGGTAGTGGATTAGTTGACATTGGTGGACCAATTCATTCGATTTGGATAATAACTCAGTAGATGAGAATGGGAAGAAATATGTTCAGAATTTGATGCCACTAAATAGAGTTATATTGAGTCTTGTATCTGATACAAAGTATCAATTCACATTCAAGTGTTGGTAGGATATGAAATAGGTAATGGGGAATTCGAAAAATATATTTATGTGTTTACATCTTCAAATTCATGGGATGCTAGAGACAACGATCAATTGATTTATAAGAAATTCATTAATTATGTGTTATATATTTTATAGGTTCATGTGGTGATAACATGGATATGTTATAATTCTATAACAATAATAGTTTTTATAGACAATTCATATGGATTCATTTGTGTGTCTATATTGACATCAATTATGTTCTATGTATGTTATCATAAGGCAAGTGAATCATCCAATATTCTCATTTTTGGTACATGAGGCAATATAGTAGTTGTAGTTGATATGTAGGTGGACGATTATATTTTAGAATAGTAAGCATTCATAAAATGATTAGAGAATATGATCCTTGAAGATTGATGTATGGTGATTGAGTTCTCCTTTGGGTTTCTCATTAGTCATGGAATATTAATTTGAAGAAGAATGTTATGTTAGAATGACAGTACATTGGGTCATTTGATATCATCTTACTCATAGGTATTCTGTCAAATTTGTTTTATATTCCTATACAATATCAATTTGTGTATAATTTATTAAAAATGTCTCAAACTCAAGGGTACAAGTTTAAAACTAATCATGTGATAAAAATTAGGATTATTAATCTATATCTAAATGAATATTTTTAGAGGTCCAATTTATTTGTCAATAAAATTGATAATTTTTTGTGAGGAATAATTCTTCCCCTTATCTAGATTTAAGTGCATCTAGGGAACCTTTAGGAAGATATGTGTTAGTGGGGGTAAAACATTTGGTATAGTGGATAGAATTTTATTAATATATATATATATATATATATATTGACACTCATCTTTAGGATGAAAATCCCTTATAGGGGTAGATTATAAAATCCTAAATTTTTATTTACTCCACTTTTAAAACATTGATTCATGTTAATGAGCATATTTAACTGACTTGAGGTGTAATATATAATTACATTGTTACAATTACTTATTGACATTTATCTTGGTTTTAATTTATTTGGAATTTATTTTTGGTTGTTTTGAGTGAATGTTTGATAATATTATAATCCCAAGGGGTAATTCTGGGATGGTTTAGGGTTAGGAAAGATTATCTGGTTTAGACTAGAAAATAGCAAACCCTTTGATGGTTCACTAGAGGGAGGTGATGTATTTTTACAAACCATGAAGGAAAACACCCCTAAAATATTTATCCTTTGGGTAAAATGATTTTCAAAAATAGAAGATGGTTACCCAAACCATGTATCAACCTATTAGAAACCATTCACTCGAAATATTAGGGGAACATGGTTTGGGTGAACTGTTAGTATAACCTTGCGGCTCCCTCCATAAAACTGTGTACATGGGAATTTAATCCCTATATTGTTTTTAAGAAGAGGGGTACAACTTTTTATCCCAAATAAACCCCATAATGATCATAATCAATTTAATTTGTGCTAAATTCTATCAATAATTGGTTTTTACTACACCCTCCCTTTCTCCTAGAAGATCAAAGAACGATTGATCTAATATGATATTCTCTTGGTTATAGATCTCCACTCATGTGGTATATTTTAATCTCCACTCATTTCCCCAATAAATATTGGTTAATCATCACATTATTGTTGGATATAATCAATATTTATATGGATAATGATTCGAGGGTGTCTTACTCGATCTTCTTATATTTGTTCTTCATTTTTGATCTCATTGTGGGTGATTTCTTTGACATTGTTATTAATTATAGTGGTTACATAAAACATAAACCTTAAATTAGAACCATGAATTACTTTTTTAAACATAAACGAGTTTTTAAATTATTCTTAAAACAAGAATTTTTGATGTGGTCATCGATTGTGACAATAGCATAGAATTTATGAAATCTCATATTTTTAATGGAATTAAAATTGTTGGGAAAATTAGAGAATGTTTATGGATTAATTTTGAGATTGATTTGGTGAAATCCATTTGCTGTTGACCCTTATGAGAAATGGACTAAATTGAATTTTTTATGTAAAGAAGATGAATTTTATTAAAATAATGATTTGGTTTTTTAATTTACAAGGTATGTTTAAAACTGAAATTGGTGAATTGATTTTTGAATTGATATTAATGTTTTTATTTTCCTAGAACATATTAGTATCTTTAATTCTAGTTTTTGGATCCCATGATGGGGGATGATTTACTACTCAGTATGGTCACACCTAATGTGGTATAGATTGTTTTCTGGATATGGAATCTTATATAGGGATATAGATTGATTTTCATAAAATGGGAAACCCAATTGGGGAATTTATATGGGTACAAATATATTTATTTTGAGCCATGATCATTGAATATATAATTGTTTTATTTTTTAAAACTTTTTTCAAAATCAATTTTATCTAAATTGTTCATTTATGCCTATTATGAGATGTCGGCAATCATTTTCTACGAAGGATTGGTTTTTAGAAAAAAATGAAAATTATTTTCCAAGACATCTTCTTTTGAAATTGAGAGAATAATAGAATTTTAATTAAGTTAAGGATTATGGAACACATGGTGAAACTCTATAGGGTTTTTTAAATTATAACCTAACTTTTCTCTTAAGAAATTGTAAATTATCTTTTATTAGGATTAACCAATGGTAAAACACCACTTGGAAGTGTGGATTCCATTAATCCTTGTATCATGAAGTGATGGTGGTGACTTGTGAAGTGCTATCAAATTGCAATGTGGGTTGTTTAATTTTTATATTATTTAATGTTTAGTACATTAAAGATTTACTTTTTTTTGGATTGTTTTACCTATTTGGTTTGAGTACATTATCTATGGGGAGTATTGATGACACCAACTTGTATACCTTATATTCTAATATTTTGGGAAAATTCATTCGCTTCTTTTTCTTGAATGATTCCAGGTTACAGTATCCATCCTATGTGGATTATGAACACCCTTTAGGCCATGTCCGATCCACCTAGGATATTAGGATGTGAATGTATCTGGGGTGGATCATTAAAAATTAGAATCCAATATGTGTAGTTTTTTATCATTCATTGATGTTAATATGTAGGTAAGATATACTAGTAGAAATGAATTAGGGCTGTTTGAAAATAAAATGTCTGATACCTAGGAATATCTCATCATAATGATCCTTCAATATCCATTCTCTTATGAAGAAAAAATGTGATTAATGTTTTGAACTGACTTCATTATTATCAATGAATTGTTTTTTTGTTTTTTGAAATCCCATTCTTTAATTATATTTGATGGAATTGGTATTACAATATCTTGGGTATTTTTATCCATTATATGTGTAATAGTAATAATAAATCAAATTTTTTCTATTAATTTTTTGTAGCATCATTCCTTTGAATAAAATGATGATTTTCCACATGAAAAAGTTAGTTATGGACTATAGTGATAAAAACATGCAGTGAACTAGAATATTGTTTATATAGTATTTTATGTCATCAATGATCTTGGAAAATCACCACTACCTTTTCTCATTCAATGTAAAATTGTTTAACCTAAAATGGATAAAAGAAATAATTGTGATCAAGATTTTCTTCGCATGAATTAACCTACATTCCATGTCTTTAATTATCCCCGAGATGCTAAGTATTTTTTGAAATATATCGAGTAATTTTTTAGTTAATGGAAGTGACTCATTCTATAAAGTTAATATGTGTTACCTTACATGTTGAAGGACCTATTAAGAGATTGTTGGAATTTATTGTGACAATGAAGAATCACGAGGGTTTGTAATGGAATGAGTTATCGTCATATTCACTAATTTTTTTAATCTAAATTCTATGGTATTAGAAAATTATATGGAGTTTCTAATGCTCTAGCAGGGTGAACGGATAATAACATAGTATGTGGACCATTTCTCTATCATCAAATAGTTTTCTCATGAGGTAGTGAAAAATAAAATTATAAAGGCGTGATGATTTGAGATGGTTATTCTTTCATATATCTCATATGATGTTTTCATATTGATGCTAAATTCATGTGATCATGTATTATAAATATGGTTGATGGATCATACTGATAAATATGGTAAGTAAATTTTTACAATTTTTCTCTCTTCTCATAGTGGTAGACCAGTGAGTTCATTTATGGAAAATAGAAATAATGATATGTTGCATGGTGGGTATAGGTTTTAGGTTTCTTATAAGCCTCAAACAGTCCATGAAAGTGTCTCTATGACTTTCTTTCAATGTGGTAAGGATGGTAATTTGAAATGAATCTTCACTGAGGCACTAAATAATAATAGGTTGTGTAATCATTTAGGTTCCCAATAGAATATATTACATTTATTTTCTTCTCAAATTTGCGATATAGCCTCATTGATGTCTTCATGTAATATGGTGAAATCAAAATATTCAATATATAAGGGGATTAAACCATAGAAATATGAATCAATGCTTTCTTACATATTCTAAGAGACTCTACAGGAATTGGATGCGGTCCCATTACTGTGATAAGTATTGGAAAGACCCAGAATTTACATTTCTATTTTTAAGTGTATGAAAATTTCACAAGTCCAAAAAATTTGACAGTGCATGATTCTGAGGAGCTGAGTGCCCAGATATAATTTCTGAACATTTTTTTGGGTACGTTCAATAATCATATGAGTAAGTTTTTATAACTTTTGAACTGGTGCTCAGAATTGAAATCTGAGGGAACCGTTGAACTCGCAATGTCGATATTCGCTTAAGAAGACTTTGACCTCAACAGTAGTTGTTCGACGGTGAATGTTTATTTTTGTGTTTTTTCGTGGAAATAATAAAATAAAATAAACTTCATTTTGTTTTATTTTGAGATCCCATATAGATATTTCAGATGGGGACCACCCGAACTAACCTCCCATGAGAGGTTATGGTGGTGGGGACCACCTGATCTATCCTCCAATGAGTGGATATGGTTGTGGGGACCACCTGAGCTTAAAACCTCTTGACCTCCCTATTAAGTGGTGAGAAACCCCTTGAGCTCCCCAGTTAATGATTCCACCACCCCCCTTTAATTAATTTATTCCAACCTATGTAATTAATTAACCCAATTGGAATTCATGCCAACAACTTAATAGATAGTTTGATCCATTATTTTTGGATGCCATTCATTTTGGTGGATTGGGAGAAAAAATTGGGAGAAATGCTCTCCAACGAAGAATGATTATCCTTCGACAAATGATTCTCCAATCTCCGTCGAAGGATCTCTAATGAGGAACTTCTCCACCTAAGATCGAGGGAACACCGAAATCACCACAATCCGTCTATACCCAACGACGTCGTCTCATCCCTTGCGACCTCCTTTAATGAACAATCTAAGGTAGGGGTTTATTTGTGTATGGATAATTTCCCCATGTTTTTCCTAGGAATTCTTTTTTTGGATTGGGAATAAAATTTTACGGGAGGTTGTAAAGATTGATGTTCATCTTCCTGTTTTTGTTGATCAATATGCTACCACCCTATCACGGAGGGTATGAGCCAAAAAATAGGGCCTGACCCCTCTGCAAATCTTGTGATGATTTGGGGTGTTGAATGTGACAAAGTCAATGAAACAATGACACCAACCCGTGGCTAATGGCGCCTCATGACCTCTGTGCCCTCACAACACCCCCATAGTCGAGCCACTCCACGACACCCACGACCGTCGTGCCCCGCTCCTCAACCCCTCGTTGCCCCGCCGCGCCGCCCCCGGCCACCACCAATTGGGCCGATCCACCGCCGCTGTCTGAAGAGATTCCACAATTGTTGCCCTTTGAGTCATCCCGTGGTGCTTCTAGGAGCCACTCCAGCCGAGCCGCCACGCTGCCCTGAGCCGCTCTGGCCGAGCCACCCTACAACCCCGCCCCGCTTCGGCCGAACCTCCCCACAGCCGAGTTTCTCCAGCCGAGCTGCCCTGTGGCCTCCACCCTCCAGGATGAGCCACCCTAGCTGAACCGCCTAGTGGCCTCACTCCATCCATGGCCGAACCCCTGCGGCCCCTCGTGTCTTTCCGGGCTGCCTAGTTGTCCAGGTGACCAAAACCAGGTCCACGCATGCCGGGTCTGGCTGCATCAGATTGGACCCAGGCCCACTACGACCCATTTACTTCTTTTGTCCATAACATTGGAATCAGATGTCCAATTAATGAACCATCAGCGGTGTTATAAATCATGTAGGTAGTTAGTCTCTTTTATTATACCCCACTGGAGTTTTGGATTATGATGCGTAACAACCAGGTTGGATCGAGCACAAATCCAACCAGGCCCCCGAGACTAAAAGTCTAATAACTCATAGACCGGGCGTCCAATGGACGCATTGTCTTTTGCGTTGAGACCCCTATGATGTGGAGGTCCATTGAGATGATTCTTCATGGGACTTAGTGGATGTTATAATATCTATCAGTAGCTTATGGAGAGGATCCTCCTGGATACGAGCGAGTATAATGCGGGAAATGAGTAGCTAGATGAGACTTCATGACTACTGACCTTTTCAACTCAAAGTGACTTCACAGACCCAGTGGGAAGCACCTCTGTGTGACGCAGATGGCCCATGGTGTGGATCACCTCCATGTGACATGGCATACCCACAATACTTGTTAGGAGGGGTACCTCAGCTGGCCACAGTGGGAAGTGCCTCTATGTGACGCGACAGAAAAATGGTACCTGCCAAGAGGGTTATCTCAGAAAGTCAAGAGGGGGAGTGCCTCTATGTGATGCTGTAGACCCACGGTGGGGAGCACCTCTGTGTGATGTGGCAGACCCACATTACTCGATAGGAGGAGTACCTCAGTAGTCCATGATTAGTGGGAAGAGCCTATGTGTGAGCAGTAGGCCCACTATACTCGATAGGGGAGGGGTTCTCTAGCAGCTGAGGTGTTCGATGATCTGACTGGATATGTTACTTGTTATTAACCCTAGAATAAATCCTGGTGTGAGATGATTTAGTAACTATTTGTTTTTCTCATGATGAGAAGGATTATTTGATAACTTAGGTATATGTATGGGAATATACCTTGGTAGAGTTATCTATTGATTTCATACTTTGTGTTTTACCCGTGGTGGATTTTGTGAGACCTTGAGGGTCTTGGAGTCCCTTATGAGTGTTGTTATACTCCCACCTGGATGGTCTATGCCCGCACCATGTTGTGTTGGATGCCGATGACAGACATCGATGACTGAGGTTAGGAGTACGAGGACAGGACGACGCCCGGAGGTGGACCAAACGGCGTGTCGGTACGCAGAGGAGACGGGTGTACGTGGAGTGATGAGGAGGCGATTCGTACCTACCCTTCAGGTAGGAACCTTAGTGTATGATCGAGTAACTATCTTTTTCTCTTTATTAAGATGTATTTTATTTTATTTGAATTTGTACCTTTACTGTTGGGCTTGTATTCCGACACCCTTTTTCAATCAGCACTCTTTTCGTTATACTGTTTTCTTTTGTTCATATCTTTTTGTGTGCTTGGTTTCGTGTTTTTATAGGTTATAAATGAAATGCATTACCAGTTTTACGAAAAACTTCTTTTGGTGCTAGATACCATCCCCTGGCATAAGGAAGGGGTTATTGGGGTAGTCACGACACATTCCCCTGGGGACGGGCCATGAAAAATTGGTATTAGAGGAGTCAGTTCAACATAAGAACTAGGACTCTGATCATTCTCTATAACAGAAATAGTGTTATGTGTAGTGAGTGTGGTTTTCAATTTAGGGAATCCGGTGTTGGTTTGGCGGGCGATGTATCCATACATTAGGACCTTGGTTTCTGATTTCCGGCTCTATGCACAAAAACACTGATTACCTGTGTGTTTTAAAAAATTTCCGTTGTGATCATCTGAGTCATCTAACCAGGTATAACTTATTGACCATGGCACACCTGTTCTTTTCAGGAACCCTCCATGCAAAAATCTAGCTAGGGTTCCAAGATTTGTACACACTGATAGTCCACCGAGCGATAAGGCCTTAGTGCAGGGCACTTTTTCAGTAGAGGCACCAGTGGAGGCACAAGAGGTACAATTACCCATTTGGACACCGATGCCACCAGCCCTTACAGTAGAGAGTGCTTTCCGCTTGAGTGCATTGAATGAGTTGTAGCATTAGCGGCCACCCAGGTTCAGGGGAGAGACGGACCCACTTGCGATTTAGGATTAGCTGGAGATTATGGTGAGAGTCTTCCGACTCGTAGGGACACTAGCCGATCTCATGGTGATCCTTCCCGCCAGCCATCTTTATGAAGCAGTGGAAAGATGGTGGAGCTTGAAGCTCAGGTTCTCGACAAGGTGACACTTCTCTGGGAAAATTTTGAGGGCCTATTTTAGGCAAAGTTTTTCCCAATGACTCTTTGTGCAGTGCATATACATGAGATTCTTCATCTGCTGTAGGGCGGCATGACTGTAGATCAGTACTTAGGGAGATTCACTCACCTCTCACAGTACTCCATGAATATGGTATGGGACCCATTATTTAGGGCCCATAACTTTGAGTAGGGGCTCAAGTGGGAGATCAGGGTTTGATGATCTCACTCAGCATCACGACGCAGGAAGGTTTGTTAGAGAGAGGCCACTTGGTGGAGTGTTTTCTTGTTGAGCAGTCACCAGTAGTGAGACCCACCACTAGTCATCATGTAGCAGAGTCTTCTACAACTAGAAATAGAGAGAAATCACAGTGTTACAAGAGGACCAAACCTACAGGTTGACAACAGCATGACTCACGATCGATTGTGCGGGGAACCTGAGGTGGAATCTGTCAGGAAAAGATTATGCAATGTTACTCATGCTACGAGCAGGGTCACATGGCTCGTAACTGTCCAACCCATCATATGGATGATCATTAGACGGTCGAACGACCACCCAGACAGAGACCGACTTTTGACCAACGAGTTCATCAAGGAGAAGTCTGACGTAGCAGAGGAGTTGGCCATGCAGGTGGTTGTGGGCGATGATTCAAGATGTTTTTGGCACCACCACCATGAGGTCCACCACGACCAAAGGGAGAAGGTAAATTGAAGAGAGCTTGACTATAGGAATCTGAGTCTTACGATCATGGCGCTCCAGATATGATACGAGGTATGATCTATGTCTACTCCATGTTAGCTGCATTATATATAGACACAGGTGCCTTTCATTCTTTTATTACAACTTCATTTGTTCAGAGCTCAGAGATTCCAACAGAGTCATTGGCTCAATACATTCATCTAGAGACTCTTACATGAGAGTATTTGTTGATTACACACTGGTACCAGTAGTGTGAGCTTACTCTAGAAGGTGAGATATTCGGTTGAGATCTCCTAGAAGCAGTGTCGAGGGCTTATGATATCATCTTGGGTATGGACTGGTAATCTACAGTCCATGCTCAGATTGACTGTATTAGGCGAAATATGTAGTGTGTCTGCATGGATGGGACCAGGTTTACCTTCACCGGTTAGAAGGGAGACTTTACAGTATAGGATGGACTTATGAGTGGATAATGCAACTGATCACTCATTAGATGGCTAGCCTTCACCTCAGAGCTGTTGATGTAGAGAGTCCGAGCTATCCTATAGTAGTGGACTAGTACGCTGATGTTTTCTCTGATGATGTTCTAGGTCCACCTTCTCATAGAGAGGTGGACTTTGACATTGAATTATACCCTAGGATGACACCGATATCTACACCAGCATATCGGATGGCTATAGCTGAGCTTCGTGATCTACGGGTATAGCAGGAGGACTTTCAGGTGAAGGGATTCATTCAGCCTAGTGTTTCTCCATGCGCTACCGCAATTTTGTTCACCAAGAAGTCGAATGGGAGCTTGAGAATTTGTGTCGACTATCGGTGCCTGGACCAAGTGATTGTGAAGAACACATACCCACTCTTGAGGATTGAAGACCTATTTGTTCAGCTGAAGGGATAATGATAGTTCTCGAAGATTGACCTCGAATCAAGCTATCATATGCTCAGAGTTTGGGATGAGGATGTGAAGAAAATGACATTAAGATGTCGGTATGGCCATTACAAGATCTTTGTTAGGCCATTCGGCATGTCCAACATTCAAATAGTGTTCATGGGACTCAGGAACAAGATATTTCAGCCATATATTGATCACATTGTTGTATTATTCATCGATGAAATTCTGATATACTCGGCTATTGAGGAGAATCATGCCTGTCATTTTGAGGTAGTACTGGACACACTCCAAGAGAACCAAATTTATGGTAAACTCTCTAAGTGTTAGTTTTGGATCTTAGAGGTTAACTTTCTATAGAATGTCATATCAGAGGTTGGAGTTGCAGTAGATCCAGCAAATATTGAAGAGGAACATTCTTGGGAGCCACCCAGGAGTGGGACAAAGGTATGGAATTTCATGGGTTTGGCTGGATACTACTGGATATTTGTACTGGATTTCTCTATTGTTACAACACCACTGTTAGCCGTGATGAAGAAGAGGCAACCTTTCTTGTGGTCATAGAGATGGAAACAAAGTTTTCAAGAGCTGAGGCTGAGGCTGACTAGTGCCTCCATCCTAAGGCATCCAAAGGAGGGCGTAGGGTACATAGTCTACTGCGACGCACCCGGGACCAGACTCGGATTTTTCCTGTTGCATGAGCGAGCATTGATCACATATGGTTTTCGACAGTTGATACTGCATGAGAGAACTACGCAACCCAGGACCTAGAGTTTGCAGTAGTGGTCTTCACCTAGAAGATTTGATGACACTATCTGATAAGAATTTCTTTACAATGTACACTGATCACAAGAGTCTCATGTATATCTTCTCTTAGACAGACCTTAACATGAGATAAAGACGTTGGATTGAGTTCCTCCAGGACTATGAATTCGAGATTTTATATACTCCTGGTAAGGGGAACACTGTTGCAGATTCACTCAGCAAGAGGTCTGGTATACAACTGCTAGGTGAGGCGATGGAGCAGCTGGCTGCTTTATAGATATCCATTGTGGATAGCTATGGATCAGCTTTTCTTCAGTCTCTTATAGTCACTCCCCCACTTCATAGGTTAGGTAGGGAGGTACAACCTGGGGACGCTGACTGCGAGATAAGACGTGCTCAGATATCCACAGGACGTGCACCTAATGGACTTTCTAAAGGTGGGCGGCACGTCATCCACTTCAGAGGACGTACCATGGTATCAGTGTCACTTCAGGAGGACGTTTTGAGGGATTTCCACACTTCCTCTCTTGTAGTATATCCAAGAGTGGTGAAGATATAATAGGATCTCCGATTACAACACTTGTGGCCAGGAGTGAAGAAAGCGGTAGTTAAGTATGTTTCTCGGTGCCTCGCTTGTTAGAAAGTGAAGGCGGGGCATTCGGAACCAGAAAGCTGGGTTCATTCTATAAAGGTCCTAGAGTGTAAGTGGGATGAGATATCCATATACTTCTTGACAAGACTTCCATGTACATCTAGAGGTCATGATTCTATCTGGGTGATTGTCGATCACCTCACCAAGTCATCCCACTTCCTACCAATCCGAGAGCTAGGTTTAGTAGAGAGCTTGGGGCGTCTCTATACACATGATATTGTACGGTTACATGGAGTAAACATGATGATTATCTCTGATAGTGATTCATGTTTTACTTCCCGACTATGGAAGGGGTTTTAGGACGCTTTCAAGATGAAGCTTCGTTTGAGCACCGCCTTCCATCTACCGATAGATGGCCAGACTGAGCAGAGCATTCAGACCCTTGAGGCATGTTGTGTGCCTATCTCCTCAACTTCAGTCACAGATAGAAGGATCACTTAACATTAGTGGAGTTTTCATACAATAAAAAATATCACTCCACTATAGGTATGATACATTTTGAGGCATTGAACGGGAGACCTTGAATATCACCATTCTGCTGGACTGACCCAGGGGAGTCAGTACTCGTGGGGCCATAGATGGTACGGGCTACCACAGAGAGGGTGCAGATCATCCAGGAGTGGATGAAGACTGCACAGAGAACGCATAAGTCGTATACCGATAGGAGATAGATACCTCTGTAGTTCGAGGACGGAGACCACATCCTTTTACGGCTCTCACCCTGATGAGGTTTACAGTGATTTGGCCGAGGCGAAAAGTTATCTCTGAGATTAATCTGACCCTTTAAGGTCCTCAGTAGAGTTGGCGAGATGTCATACTGCTTAGCTCTTCCACCTCCATTGCACCGGGTGCATAAAGTCTTCCACGTATCCTAGTAGAGGAGATATGTGCATGAACCTTCTCACATCATCGACCATGGAGAGATGGATGTTGATGATGGGGTGAAATTTATGGATGTTCTAGTAGAGATTGAGGATTTACAGGATCATGTCCTTCATGGATGGTTGATACCTCTGGTGCGCATTCTCTGGCAGCACGAGAACCTCCAGGAGAGCACATGGGGGCGGAAGGCTCAGATTCGTGCTTAATAACCCCACTTGTTCCCTTAGTAAGAGTTGTGTCTTTCAGGGACATAAAGACATGATATGGGGAAAATGTAATGATCTGGAATTTCCATGTAATTTTTTTAAATATATGGAAATTTTATGAGCCAACGAAAATTGAGGGCACGTGACTCGTAGGACCAGAGTGCCCAAAATGAATTTATGAACATTTTTTTGTGTATGATCAATAAATGTACGAGTGGTTTTTTATAACTTTTGAACCGTTGATCGTAATTGAAATCTGGGGACACATTTGAACTCACATAGCCGATATTCGCTTAACAAGACTTTCACATCGATGGCAGTTGGCCGATGGTGAAATTTAATTTTTGGGTTTTTGTGGAAATAATAAAATAAAATAAACTTCATTTTATATTATTTGGAGCTCTCATGTGGATATATCAGGCGGGGAACACCCAAACTAAACACCCCATGAGATGTTATGGTGGTGGGGACCTCCTGAACTAACATCCCATGAGAGGATATGGTGGTGGCGACCACTCGAGGTTAAAACCTCTTGAACTACATGTTATGTCGGCGAGAAACCTATCGAGATTACCACATAATGGTTCCACCACCCCCATTAATTAATTTTTTCCAACCTATGTAATTAATTATCCCAATTTGAATTTATTCCAACAACATAATAGATAGATTAATCTATTATTTTTTTCTACCTTTCATTTTGGGGGATTTGGAGAAAATAAATGGGAGAAAAGATCTCCAACGAACAAATCCAATGAAGAACGCTTCTCATTCTACGATTTCTTATGAAAACTTCTTTAAAGGATTGCTAATGAGGAACTTCTCCACCAACGATCAAGGTAACATGGACTTCACCAATGTTCGTCTATCCCAGATGATGTTGTCTCCTCCCTCGCGACCTCCGTCAACGAACAATCCAAGGTTGTGGTTTATTTGTGTATTAATCCTCTTCCCATTGTGTTACTTTGAATTTTTTTTCAAGATTATTAATAAATCGTTGCGGGAGGTTTTAAGGATTTAAATTCTTCTTCATGTTCTTGTTGTGCCATATGCTACAACCCTAACATAGAGGGTACACGAAAAACAAATATGGCCCGACCCCTCCTCAAATCTTATGATGATTTGTGGTGTTGAATGGGATGAATGCAATGGTGCAATTAAACTACACTGCGACCACTGCCACCTCGTGACCTCCACACCCTCGTGGCACCCCCACAGTCGAGCCGCACTGTGGCACCTACGGCCACCGTGCCCCGCGGCTCCACAACCTGAGGCCCTGACACGCCACCCACAGCCGCTGCCGACTAGGCTGAGCCACCGCCGCTGTCTACCGAGCCGTCTTCGCTGTCTGCTGAGCCGCTGCCACCATCCACCGAGATGCCTTCGTCGTGGCCCTCCAAGCAACTCGGGCTGAGCCATACAGTGTCCCCATGCCACTTCGGCCAAACCGCCACTCGGCCGAGCCACTCCAGTCGAGCTGCCTCCTGGCCTGGGGCCGCTCCGGTCGAGCCGCCACGTGGCCTCCGACCTCCTATCCGAGTTACCCTGGCTGAGCCACCCAGTAGCCTCGCGCCATCCACGACTGAAACCCCGTAACCCTTCGTGGACTGTCAGACTGGACTCGTGCCCACTAGACTCATTTAGTTTTATTGGCCATTACTTTGGATCCGGATGTCTGTTTGATGAACCGTTAGCGACATTGGAATTCATGGAGAGAGATGGTCCCATTGAGTATAACCCAATGGTGTTTTGGATTAAGATGGGGAATGGTCTAGTTGGAATGAGCACGAATACAAATGGCCCCTCAAGACTAGATGGATAATAACTCACAGACTGGGCGTCCGATTAACGCGCTGTCAGTTGCATTGAGACCCCTAAGATGTGGAGTAACATTGAGATTCTTCTTCGTGAAACATTGAGGCAGTTGAAATATCGACCAGTAGCTTGTGAAGCGGATCCTCCTAGAGATGAGAAAGCATAGTGCGGGAACCCAGTAGCTGGCTAAGACTTGATTATTGTTTTCCTTTTCAACTATGAGTGACTCGACATGCCCAGTGGGAGCGCCTATGTGTGATGCGGTAGAACGATAGTGGGGAGTGACTCTATGTGATGCGGTAGACCCACGGAACCTGACAGGATGGGTAACTCATCAGGACATGGTGGGAAGTTCCTCTGTGTGACATAAAAGACACACGATACTCGACATGTGGGTTACATCAGCAAGTCAAGAGGGGGGCTGTGTGTGATGCGGTAGACCCATGGTGGGGAGACCCTCTATGTGATGTGGAATACCCATGATAGGCGATAGTAGGAGTACCTCAGCAGTCCATGATTAGTGGGATGTGCCTCTGTGTGACATGGCATGCCCCCTATACTTGATAGAGGAGCGGTTCTCTAGCAGCTGAGGTGTTAAACAATGTGACTGGATGTGTTACTTGTTTCTACCCCTAGAATAAATCCTGGTGTGAGATGAGTCAGCATCTCTATGTTTTCCTCATGATTGAAATTGATTACTTGATAACATAGGTATATCTATGTGCATATACCAAGTTAGGGTTATCTGTTGATTTCATACTTTCTGGTTTATCCTTGGTGGACTTTGTGAGACCTTGAGGGTCTCGAGGTCCCTACTGAGTATCGTCATAATCACCACTACATGAGCCATGGCCACACCTTGTTGTGTTGGATGCAGACGACAGACAGCGCTGACTACGGTTTGGAGTAACAGGACAGGATATGGCCTAGAGGAGTACCATATAGAGTTTCGGTATGAAGAGGAGACAGGTGGGCGTGGAGTAATGAGTAGTCGATCTGTACCTACCCTTCAGGTTGGAACCTTGGAGGAAGATCCACTGGCTATCTTTTTCTCTTTATTCAGTTGTATTATATTTGAGTTGTACTTGTACCTTTCCTGTTGGTCTTGTATTCCGACCCCCTTTTAATTTCAGCACTCTTTTGGTTATACAGTTTTCTTGTGTTCATATCTTGTTGTGTTTTTGGTTTCATGAGTTTACCGGTTATAAATGCAATGCCTTCTCACTTTTAGGGAAAACACCTTTTGTTGATAGTCACCAGCCCCTAGCCGATGGAAGTTGGGCTTGGGGTAGTCACGACACGGGCCCTAGGGGACGGGTCGTCACAAGTAACATAACTATATATTAATCATTAATGAATGACTTGTTAGACACTACTATATCTCAATCATTTAGATTAACTCATGTTGTGAAATTATTTAAACTTTATATGAATATTTAATCATATGTGATAAATAATAATATTCCCCTTAGACAGAAGAGAGAGAAGGGCCCTTAATGTTCTTCTTTTAATTTCACATTATTAGATTTTGACCTTGTATTGGATTTATTACATCAAAATGGGTGTGCTGTGTCTTTTGGGCATAGTGAGACCCATGAACAAGTAAAGGCTTACTATTTGTAGGATCGAAATAATTATGTAGATGCTCAATATACAAGAGTTGGGTGAATTTTATTCGTTAAAAATTATCTTAGAACCTTTAATGATTGTTAAAACTTTCTACTATTTAAAAAAGTAAAAAAAGGTAAATTCACAAGACCTATTAGTTCTACAAACATGAAAGATTACAAAAAATATGGTTCCAGAAATGAAACATTAGAAAATTTTACAAGGAAAAATATTTTACCTTAAAGCATATAGAATCTTACTAATCCGAGTATACAAGAACTAGAAAGTATAAGATAATTATAAATTCATTATTAATCAAAATGCAGTGAAAACAAAACATGAAATAATACAAGTAACAAGTTTGATATCTTTTAACCAAAAGAGTAGGTTATCCAATAAACTTGGATAAAGGTCCCTTGATTTGTTCATTCAAGAAATTATGTTTTACCCACACCAAGGTAAGCCGTCAATAAGAATATCAGGTTCTGTCTTACTATCCCCGCAAGCCCTCAAACTTCAAGGTAGTTTGCACCTCTGTCTTCCTGATCCCAGAATTCCTCGAAAATTAAGGTAGTAGACACCTATGTATTCTTATCCTAGGAAGCCCTTGATTTTATGTATCAACAATCAGAGTCTCATGAAGAAATGTGAACAAGATTTTCAGTATTAACAATGCATGGGAGTCTCTCTCTCTAAAAATTACTTCAACATGTAATCTCTATAGTTATAGAACAATGTTTTGAGCTCATTAAAATGTGCTCCTATTTATAAGCACATTTATAATGGTCAAGTCCCTCATCCAACAGTCATATTTTTCATTGAATTTAGGAAGGACCTATACATGTGTCACTCAAAAAATGGTTGGTTTGAAACATAATGCATGAAATCATTTTATTACTATAAAAAGGGTATGTAAATTGTGCTTCCTCTATTAAATCTATTTTTTGGAGTCTAAGGAGAAAATAATGTTTGGTGTCTAAGAGGGAAACAATTAGATTTTATATTACATAGATATTTAGATTCTATTTTCCAAGGAATTCGGAATCATAATTCTATAGACTTCAGAGTCCGAATTCTGAGGAATTCGGAATATAAATTCAAAAAATTTCGTAACCGGAATTATTTGGAATTTGGAGTCTGAATTCTAAATAATTCGGAACCCGAATTATAGGGAATTCAGATCCTAAATACATAGGAATTCATAACCTGAATTCTAAGGAATTCGGATCCTGAATTCTATGTAATGCATAACCTCAATTCAATGGAATTCAGATCCTAAATTCTTAGGAATTTCTAACCAGAATTTCAAATAATTCGTAGTATGTAATTCATAGAATTCCAAGTCTGAATTTAAGAGTATTTAGAGTCTGAATTTCAAAGAATTCAGAGTCTTAATTCCAAGGAATTCTAAATCTAAATTCAGATCCTATTAAAAGAAAAACAGGTATCTATTTATTTATAAAATTCTGAGTATTTATATGTGAAACTAAATTTTACACTTTGGAATAAAAAGAGTTAGATTTAGAAAGACTAGAATATGAAAAATGAAAAAACAAGTAAGGATAAATTTCATTGGGGAAGGAAATTTTTCCTTATTAAGGAAAATATGAGTGGAAAAAAAATTTGCCTTGAGATTGAGTGTTTATGATTATCACAACCTAGAGTAATAGAAAATTCATAAGGAAACCTTATTAACTCAACAATCTCACCCTTTTTGGATATCACAAACATCCTTACTAAAAATTATATATGGACTTTTAAATTTTTAAGATCTTGGAAAAAAATATTATCCCATTACTTATGGATCATAATGAATACGACTAACTCCCCCTTAGGCTTTGAAATCCCTAAGGATTATATTATTGATTTCCTAAATGATATTTTACATTTTCATGAATATGAAAATATTCATGATAAATACTCCCCCTTGGATGAAATCTCCCTTAGGGAAATTTTTCTTCACATTGTATTAATTTTGACATTCCTTTCTCCACCTTTGTGATATTCAAAATGGAATAAAGGGAATGAAAAAGAATCTATTGTACATAAAATATTAGTACTAAAAAACCAATAATATAAAGTTTAACAAGAATTTCATTATGATTTAAATAACTTGTGTAATAGGAAAATACAAAAAAATATCGTATTTGGGATAAAATTATCCCTCATTTTCATTCGGCATTAGCATCTTTACAATAGTCTAAAGCTTCTTGAGTTCCATGTGATCATCGTCCATGTGCTTGAGTAGTTGATCTTGACATTCACTTATCTTTTCTAAGGATTAAATATTATCTTTCTAAGCATTAATCAAAATAGTATGAGCCTTCCAAACATCTTCTTGTTTTGAAATTTTTCCCTCCAAGCTTGATTCTATGATCCCATTACCTCTTCCAGCTCTAAAAAACTGAATACAATTTCTCATTCAGATATTTCACTTCTTGCTTCCGACTAGTTTATTCAAGAGATATATTTTCTAAAAAAGACATGGAGATATCTTTGACCTTAGAATTTGTGGTTTCAAAGGAATCCTTGACATTATCTTGAAACTTATTGAGAATTATCATCTCATCAACAGATTTCCCGGACCAACTAATGATCTTCATGCAAGATATTTTATGGGCTTCATAATTAATGAAAAAAGTTTTGAAATCGGCCTTATGTTTGTCACACTTATCCATCCCCATGGATACTGATTCTATTTTTTGATTTATGGAAAGATGAAGCATTTGACGTCTTGAATCTATGGTTGTAAATATTATAATTGTACCAACCAGCCTCTTCAAATACTGAACAACAAAGTCATGGAAAAGAGAAGATGAATCTGAATTTTAATGATTTGACGACGATGATTCTTTCTCAAGAAAAAAAACATTCTTCTTTAATGAATCAGAAGAATCTTTCTTGCTAGAAAAAGACTTGGTAAGAGTATCATCCATCACCTGCTTTCCCTTATCAATTCTCTGAATGATATCTTCTTTTTTTAGGTGGTTCATGTTCACTATATGATAGATGAACAATCTTATCTTAATCAACTTCATCCTTCTCATATCCTTCCTCAACACAATCTAGTTGTATGAAATCATTATTTCTTTTTTCTTCTTCAGAAAATATATTTACTTCTTCCTAACCCTTCTCATATTTTCATGGGGTATCATGTTTTGAATACTTGGCTTCAGAAGTTAATATTGATAACTTCTAAGAAGGACTCTCCTTCTCATGATAATATTCTACTTGCTTTATCATATCTTCGGTAACAACACTCCCTTCTTCTTATTCTTCTTCTTCTTCTTCATTCACTATTTATTCTTCTTGATCTCGCTTCAGAATCCTTAAATTCATTCCCATAGTCTTTGGTATTGATTCTACTAAAAAGGATTTTGGTATCAGAAATTTCTCAGAAGCTTTCTCAGAATCCTTAAGAAAAGATTTTACCATCACAGCCTTAGATGTCTTATTATTCTGCTTCTTCTCTTTTTTTTGTTTCTAACACTCTTCAGAAGTCTTTTAATTTAAGGCTTTTTCCTTAGTAGGTTTCATGAAAAAATAGGCTCTTATTCATTCCATTTTTTCTCATCTTCTCTCAACTTATCAATAATTTCATCAAGATATGCCTTTTGTTTCTTTTGATTCAGAGGTGCAGACTGTGATTCCTTATTCACTAGGGTTTTCCTTTTTTCCTTCCATTTCCATTGCTTTCATATTCCATCCACCCTTTTGGGAAGTCTCATCCAATTCTTGATTCATTGGAAGAACATGTATGTCAGCTTCCGAAAATTCATAAAATTTACCTGAAACTCTAGAGAAACCGATTTTTATCCTTCTTAGGGTTTAATCACTTAGCAGCATCACTTTGAAATTTCATGACATTGACTTGCCCGAAATTTTAATTTATTATAAACAAGAAAAATGATCTTTCATAGGATTATTGGAAACATAATAATTAAGGGCTTCATATTTTTATTCTTGATATTCTCAATCATAACCAAAATAAACTTAACTAGATTCATCTTCGGGAGGTTCACTAAGAAATCCAAAACATACATATCAATTTTTTTCATTGTATCATTATCTCCATTCCTTGGAATGATAAATCCTTGAACCAGAAGTTCTAAAATCCACAAATTCGTTGAAAGATAAAGAATCTTCATAGTCTTAACTCTAACCAAACCATGGAACTATATGGCCTTTTCATTATCAAAACTTCTTATATCATCAGGTAACTTATGGGAACAAAATTCTGTTTCTCCTTTGAAAGGTATTCCAATCAAATAGGGTTCCATGGAATAAAAAAGTGAATAAGTATTACCATAACTCTTGAATGAAAATTTCTCTTCGCCTCCTTGATTGAAAAAAGATATAGATTCATAAAACTCCACTACCAACTCCAGAATCACCGGATCCTCTGTATTGGGTTTCGATACAGCTATACTCTCCCAGCCATTTTACATGATGTTAATTGAGATTATTGAATCATTATTACTAAATAAGATAGGGCCTAGAAAACTATAACAATAAATCTACCATTCAGATATTTCCTTTACGATGGACATTTCTTTATGAGGAGAGGATTCATTAGAAATTTGGAACTAAGAATACATGAGAAATTTGGAATAGTCTTTAATAGGAAGGGCAGAGATTCAACATGCAAGAGCTTGGGGTTTGATATGGGATTACCATTGAGAGCCATTTATATTGGAAATTGAAGTGATAGTTCAGCTTCCCTGATTGATCGAATGGCTAAAAGCTTCTTAAGAACATCTGATGGTTGAGGTGATAGATGATGAAAAATTTTGACAGATTCTGATCTTTTTCTTTCTTTAATAAAAACATTTGGATTCAAGGAAAAGTGAATCCAAAATTTTTTGAAAAAAAATGATAATTCGACAAGTAAAAGATGATTATTAAAATCTAGGAAGGAAAAAACTTTTTGTATTACTAGGAAGATTATTAGTAATAATGAAAATTATTCTTAAAGAACTTTAGATTCTGAATATTGGATTACGAAAATTTTAAATTACGGAAAAAAAAGTTTGATCACCAAAAATTTAGATTATGAAAAAATTTAACTATTAAATTTTTAACTACGAAAATGTTTACTACAAAAATAATGATTACAAAAATTCGGATTACAAAAATTTTAACTTACAAGAAAATGTACTGCCCTTATGAAAAAATAGTTTGTTACTCTAAGGATATAGGTTTCAACAAGAATTTAATAAGGAAGATTACCTTATAGTTATCATTAATAAATTCTATATAATGTATTCAAATATATCATATGGTAAGGTGTTTTTTTTAATCTGGATGATGATCTTGCATTCCGAAAAATTGAAGAATGATATCTCTTTTTTGTGTGTGATCCCTAAGAAAGTGATTCCTAATATCTACATAATATTAATGAGAGTGATGTGTAGGGTTTTTTCTTAATCAAATTCCACTAGTATTATCACACAAAATTTGAGTTTTAGTAAAACTCATACCACAGTCTGCGAGTGTGTGTTTCATCCACAATACATGAGCACAACAACTTCCAGCAGCCACATATTCAGCTTCAGTAGTGGAAAGTGCAACTAAGGGTTTCTTTTTTCAAGACCAAGAAACTAATGAATATCCTAAGAAATGAAAATTTTGGATATACTTTTCCTATCCAGTATACATCCACCATAGTCAGCATCTGAAAATATTTTTAAAACAAATTCATTTCTATAAGTTTAAAAGAGACCTAAATCCATGGATCCATTTATGTTGCGAAAAATACCTTTCACTGCCTTTAAATAAGATTCCTTAGGATTGAATTGATATCATTCACATAATCATATTGAGAACATTATGTATGGATGACTAGGTATCAAGTATAGTAGACTCCCTATAATAACTCTAAATGATTTTTGATCTACTAGTTTCCCAGCTTCATCAAGATCAAGTGAATTTGAGGTGAAAATGGGAGTACTTATACTCCTAGTGTTGTCGTATCCATACCTTTTAAGACGATATTTAATATAAATATGTTCAGATATATATATTCATTCTGGTTTTTTAAAAATTTTAAAACTAATGAAATATGGTAACTCACCAATCATACTCATTTCAAACTCAAATTTCATTATATTTGCAATGGAATCAGTTAAATATTTCTATGTTGAACAAAAGATAATGTCATTAACATAAATTCGAACAACCCAAACATTTTTCTAATCATTATTTATAAAAAGGATTGGATCATAATTTGCCTTATCATATTTATTTTGAATAAAAAATCATGTAAGGCTATCATACCAGGCTCTTGGAGCTTGTTTAAGTTCATATAATGCTTTTGAATGTTTAAAAACAGGTTTAGGATGTTTTGTATATTCAAAACCAGGACATTGTTCAACAAAAACAATCTCTTGAACATAACCATTAAGTAAATCACATTTAACATCCATTTGAAAAAAATTTGAAATTAAAGAATGATGAAAAGGCATGTAGAATACGATTAGATTCATGTCAAGCTACTAGCGCATAGGTTTCTTCATTGTCTATTTCTTCTTATTGATTATAGCCATTAGCAACTAATCTAGCTTTATTTCATACTATGACTATATTTTCATCACACTTGTTTCGAAAGAACCATTTTACTCCAATAATATATGTTTCTTTTGGTCATTCAACCAAGGTCCATAATTTATTCCTTCTGAATTCATTTAACTCATCTTGCATAGATTTTATCCAATCATCATCACCAAACGCTTCATCAGTGCTTTTTGGAATTAATCAGGAAATGAATGGTAGATTTTCTACTTCATTTCTTAAGAAACTATTAGTCTTTATATGATGATTTATAGCACCAACGATACTATAACTTGGATGATTATTAAGAAACAACTGATTTAGATTTAGTAAAACCTGTTTATCAATGTATGGTCGGAATTTTTCTTGGGTAAATGCTTCTGAAACATTTTTTTGAACATTTTCCTTATCAAAAGGGTCTTCTATCAAGGGTTGATAATCAGTTTTTGAAAAAAAATCTGAAGATGTAGGTTGAGGATGTTTAAAAACAAAAGGATCAGCTTTATCAAAGTTAACATGTACTGTTTCTTCAAAATTACATGTGTTTTTATTGAAAACACTATAAGACTTAGTTGTTTTAGTGTATCCTAATAAAATTCCCTCATCCGATTTTTGTGTGAGTTTGTGTAGATTATCTTTAGTATTCAGAATTAATACCCTGCAACCAAAAACCTTTAAGTAGGAATGTCTAGGTTCTATACCATTCCATAACTCATAATTGGTTTAATTAATTAAATGTCTAATCAAAACACAATTTATTGTATAGCAAGAAGTACTTACAACTTCAACCCAAAATTTTTTTACTACCGAATATTCACTCAACATGGTTCTTTTTATCACTTGAATAATTCTATTTCTTCTTTCAACAACACCATTTTGTTGAGGTTTTCTTAGTGCGGAGAAGTTATGAGTAATGCCTTTTCCACTAAAAAATGTTTCAAAATCAGAATATTGAAATTATACTCTATGATCACTATGAATAGTTATCAATGGAAGGCATTTCTCATTTTTAACAAGTATTATAAAAATTTTAAAATAAGAAAAATATTCATATTTCTTTGCTAGAAAATAGAACCATGTAAATCTAGTGTAATAATCAAAAAAGATAAATACATTATATTTGCTTCCAATGCTTCCATTTTGTGTTGGACCCAAAGATACATTTTCACTAACTATAAAGAATCCTTAGTTGAGACTTAACTAACTGATTTAAAACATGATTTATGTTTCTTGCCATATTAAAAAGGATAAAAAATGTTTAAAGAATCAAATATATGATCTGGTAGATCCTTAACTAGTATTTTTCCTGGAATGTTTGAATAGGTTCCTAAGGTTAGAGTATCCTAACCTTCTATTCCATAACTAAGAATGATCTTACATTACACTAAGACAAGGTAGATCTTATCTTCTAAGTTCTTCTATGTTTAGTGTGTAAACATTCTCTTGCCAATGTGTAGAAAGAATAATCTATTCATTTTAATTGTGTATTAAACACCTATCATTCCTAAAATTTACAAGGCAACCATCATCAAATAATTTATTTATGCTAATAAGGTTTTTCTTAATACCCTTAACAAATAAAACATTTGAAATAAATGTTTTTCCGTGTAGAAAAAAGTTACCTATACCAATAATTTCTTCCTGGTCATTATCTCCGAAAGTTACTTTTCCTCCTTTCATCATGATAATCTTTTCAAAGATGTTTTTATTACAAGTCATATTTTAGGAACATCCATTATCAATGTACCATGTATTATTTCTTGTACTATCAATATTTTCCTGAAAATAATAGTGTTAGTCTTTTGGAACCCAAACTTTCTTGGATCTAGAAACATCTGGAAGAAAATTTTTAGGAATCCACATTTTCCTTGAGAAATATGTTTTATGAAAATCTAAAGACTGAGTTTAGTATAAGGAATAATTTTTTTCCCAATTCCCACCACATTTACACATAGTGCAGAATGTTGCACTTTGATGAACTATATAATTGTTACTAAAAAATGGTTTTGAATGATTATGACCAAAAAAATAATTATTCCTTAGCGGTCCAATTTTTGAATACATCTTATCCAAGTTATCCTTACCTAATGTAATGTTTTACAAATACTTATTCATGGAAAATATTTCTAACATTATTTTAATAACTAAGTATTTATCCTCAAAAACATTATTTTTATCAATGAAGTTAGTCTCTATAACATTTTTCTTATAAGTTAATTTTTCTTGAACCATAAAAAGTTTATCATTCTCAGAATTAGATTCCTTATGATTTTTTGAAATACTTTCAACATCAAGGGGTTTTTATCATTATCTTTAGAAATATCAGATATTTCCTTAATAAAAATAGTAAATCTAGAATTTTCCCTATCAATCTTTTAATTGATTGTAGAGTTTTCATTCTTAAGGAGCATAGAAAACCTAGAAAATTCTTAATAATTAGGTAAAGTATTATATTCATCAGAAAAATATTTTTCATCTGAAGATTCATAATATTCACTATCACTATAATTATAATTGATGGATACATTGGTGATGGATTCATCATTGTGTACCTTATCCATTAAACAATTATTTTCAATATGCAACTTGGGAAATAGACCAAGATTCTTCTATCCAGAAGATTCATACTCTGAGGATTCTTCAGAAGAGTCACCACCACTAGAACTCTATGTGTCATTGGCTTTTTTAGAACATTCTTTTATTTATCCTTATAGTACTTCTTTCTATTCATCTCAGAATTCTTTTCCTTTCTATCTTTTCTCTTAAGCATAGGACAATCTAGCTTATATTCCCTACTCTTTTTCATTCATAGCAAGTGACTTCTGAGTCTTTCTTGTCCTTTCATTCTTTCTTATTGTATCAATAACTAATGTCTTTATTCCAAAATATCTTGTTAATCCTTCTAGAAAGGTTAGCTAGTTAATTCTCAGAATGTTCTATTTTTCATGATTCAGATAAAATAGTGACCTTCAAAGATTTAGATTTTGTAACTCTCCCAGGATTGCTGGATTTCATTTGATTTTAAGTAGTTATAGAAGAAACACTTCCATTTCAATTCTTATTATTCTTTGGAACAACATCTCTTTTCATTTTAGTATCATGTTGAAGAGGAGTTCAAAAAAACTCATCAAGTGTAATCTTTGAGACATTATTATTCTCATCAATAACTATTCTCTTTGATTCCCACTCATTAGGCATGATATATATAATCTTGTCCATAAGTGTCTTATCGTCTAAAAATATTCACCCATTTATTTTAAACTAATTACAATGTTCATAAATCTCTGTTATACCTTACAAAATGGTCCTCCAAAAGGAAAACAGAAACCATGATATTATGCTCTTAGAAGTTCTATTCTAGTTTCGATAACATTGGATATACCAAAATGAGTTACTTCTATTTTCATCCAAATTCAATTCGTATCTTCACAAGAATAAATCTGTCTATATTTATTCATATTTAAGGAACAAAACAAAGTATTGTGTACCTTCAATTTTGGTTTATATTCACACTTTTCTTGATTAGTAAAAGTTCTGACATCTTTATTATGAATCATGTAATCTCCTATAATCATTACAATGTAATCCACTCCAGTATTAAAATCTAAAGTCTTCATACAATCTCTCCAATATTAATAATTATTCCCATCAAATATAGGTGGTCTAGTATGATTAAAATTTTCAATTGAACCAACATTCATTCTTGCCATCTCAAAGAAAATATCTTTCCATACAAACTTGTAAATAGTAAATGTTTGTAAACATGGATAAAAATACTATGCATGGAAAATATAGAATAGTGAAAACTGAGCAAGAAAAAATTTATGCAAATATAAGTATATCAGATACCTCCTTTGATAACCATTGTAGGATCGAAATAATGATGTAGATGCTCAGTATACAAGGGGGGGGTGAATTTTATACATACAAATTCCTTCAAAACCATTAATGCTGGTTAAAAATTTCTATTGTTTAACAAAGATAAACAGGGTAAATTCACAAGAATTATTAGTTCTACAAACTATCTAGAATCTGGAAATGTGATTCTGGAAATAAAACTTAAGAAAAGTTTACAAAGAAAAATATTCTACCTTAAATCGTATAGAATCTTACTAATCTGAGAATACAAGTACAAGAATTTATAAGATAGTCAAACTTTCTTTATTGATCAAAATTCATTGGAAAACAAACTTTTAATAATACAAGTAAAAATTATGAAATCATTTAACCCAAAGAGTAGGTTATCCAACAACCTTGGATAATGGTCCCTTGATTTATACTTTCAAGATAGTCTGTATTACCCACACCAGGTTAAGCCCTCGATAAGAATATCAGATTTTGTCTTCCTATCCTCACATGCCCTCAAACTTCATGGTAGTCGGCACATCTGTCTTCCTTATCATGGAAGTACTCAAACTTTTAGGGAGTTGGTACCTCTATTTTCATGTCCTCAGATGCCCTCGATTTTACACAGAAACAATCGGAGTCGCACAAAGAAATATGAACTAGATGTTCACCATGCACAAATCATGAGAGTCTTTCTCTAAAAATCACATTAGCTGGTAATCCCTAGTGTTATATAAGAGTGTTTTTAGCTCGTTTAAATGTGCTACTATTTATAGGCACATTTTCAACGGTCTACTCCCTCCTCCAATAGTCATATTTTTCCTTGAGTTTTGGAGGGACCTGTACATGTGTCACTCAAAAAATGTTTAGTTAGAAACAGAATGAAACACATCATTTTATAACTATAACAAGGGTATTTAAAATGTTGTTGATCTATAAAATCTATTTTTTGGATCCTAGGGATAATATAAAGCTCAGAGTCTAGGAGAAAAAATTCAAAATCAATATTACAACGATATTTGGATACTTTTTTCCAAGGAATTCAGAATCCGAATTCTGTAGAAAACGTAGTCTGAATTCTGAGGAATTCGTAGCCTGAATTCTGAGGAATTTGCAGTCTGAATTCTGAGGAATTAGGAATGTGATTCTTGTGGAATTCGAAGTCTAAATTCTAAGGAATTCGGATATGGAATTATAAGGAATTCAGAACCTGAATTCAATGGAATTTAGATTTTGATATCTAAAGAAATAATAACCTGAATTTGAAGGAATTTGGATCCTGAATTCTATGAAATTCGAAACCTGAATTTGATGGAATTTGGATCCTGAAATCTTGGGAACTCATAACCTGAATTTTAGAAAATTCTAAGTCTGAATTTTAGAAAATTCGGAGTCTGAATTTTAGAGAATTCGGAGTCTGAATTTCATAGAATATAGAGTATGAATTCTGAGGAATTCAGAATCTAAATTCAGATCCTATAAACTGAATAATCTATATATATGTATTTATATAATTCTGAGGTTTTATATGTGAAAATGAATTTTACACTAAGGAATAAATAGAGTTAGATTTAGAGAGACTAGAATATAAACAATGAAAAAATAGGTAAGGATAAAATTCCTTGGGGAAGAAAATTTTTCATTACTAAGGAAAATCTGAGAGGAAATGAAATTTTCCTTGAGATAGAGTGTTTGTTATTTTCAAAACATTTAGGAATGGAAAAATCATAATGAAACCTTATTGACTCAACAATATATTTTCTAATGATTGGAATGTAATATCAGTGTTTTTTACATTGATTGAGCATGTCTGACTGATGATCCCCCTTCAGTCACCATCTAGTTTCCCTCTACTTTTCATTATGATATCTATGGTCTTCCATTTGTACTAGTGGAGGAGATATCTATTAATTTATTACCATTGAACTAAGTATGTATCTATTTTTTCATACCATATGAACCAATATAATTTATAGAGTTAAATCATCAATTGGATCATTGGATTGAGAATATCTCTATAGTTCCAAGTGTGTCACATTGGAAATAACCTATTCTATTTATGCTCAAATATAATAGAACACTTTACCTATGGGTTGATTACCATAATCCCAATCGAGTTACTCTAAGGAAAATGTATCATGTGACACTAACTGTTGATCTGTTAGACAAGTTAATAGTGTACAAGTAATTCAGAAAGGTTGATTTTTGGAATGTTTATCACTAATTGATGATTAATGAGTCTAACATTGAAAAGAAATCCTTTAAAAGATGTTATATTCTCTTGCATTATTTTTATGCCCTTCGGATTGACAAATTCTCATGTGGTCATTATGGCCTTCAGGAATATAATATTATATGTGTGAATTGATTCATTAATGGTTATATTTATGGATTATATTTTTCCGTATGCCAAAACAATGGAAGATTATATGAATAATTTGATATATGTAATATAATTATTCAAATATCACATATATTAATGATATATCTCAAAAATAAATTTACAAATCTGAGAATTGAATTTATTGGGGATTGTGGTCATAGAACAATGAATCTACATCGATCAAGATAAGGTGAAGGCTATTATGACATGGGATAATACGTGTAATGATTTTTATATATATAGTTTAAGGGGATGGGTGGGGTATTTTCATAGGGGTTTTTAATAATTCTCAAAGGTAGATTCTCTATTTACAAACCTCACTCTAATGGGAGGGATGTACTTTTGGAATGAAAAATGACAAAGTTCATTTGATGAGTTGAAATTTATTTTCACTTATTCCCTATTATTGAGTCTTCTGGATTATGGGAAGGTCTATGTGTTATTCCAAGACACTTCAGGATTAGGTTTGATAAGTGTTCATATATAAGGTTATAATGTCATATCCTATATCCCCATATATCTTAGGTTACATGATAATAATTTTCAAACCCATGATCTCAAAATTTTAATTGTGATGAAATATCGTTGGAGTTGTAGGAATTAGATTTTATGAGATAGGTATTTCATTTATTGTGAAAAGATCATGTTGAGTTATTTTTCTTCCAAATAGATTTGAATTTTCTAGATAAGTGACTGGTGGAGTACCTGTAGTTATTTGATTTAAAATTAACAACAACCCTAGGAAGGAAAATTTCATTTTTAATGATTTGATTGGAATACATATGATCATGGATGTGAAATAATCATTATAAGAATAGATCATTATATATCTTTTTTCACAAAATCTTTTGGAATTATGTGAGTAAGAGGCCACGGTTGTCTTAGAAACTATTTAGTTGACCAAACTATTATCAATGTGATTATTTAAGAATAAAAACATGATGATGAATTCTATAGAATTAGGGACTCGCGTTATTGAAGGGTATCTTTGGTCATTCGTCATTTCCTTTTGAGAGAATTATATTTTTCCATACCCAGTTTCATTGTTTTCTTATTCTAAATGAAGTGATAGTGGATTTCCCTACTTATTAGTGGGTGGTTAAATAGGGTGCCACAATGATGTTATATGACATGAGAAGATGATTATGGTTTCCATGTGAGTGATAATATATTGACAAATTTCATTCTCCTTATAACACTAGATAACATGTCAATTCAAAAAATGACAGACCATTATATTTTTCTTCAACCACATCCAATAACATCATTTAAGTGGGATGATATCTCCATGGACTTTTAGGATAGTTTTTCATGTAAACATAGGTGAAATAATGTGATATGGGTTGTAACCATTATACTAAATAAATTAACTCCCATTATCGCCGTTCGAGACATAATAAAAATTGTGGACAAGGTACATCTCTCCATGTTTAATATTTTTAGATTTAATAGAGTTACTTATACTATATTTTCTCATTAGGATCCTCATTTTACATCTCTATTCCACATGGGCCTCCAAGAAGAACTTGGATATAAATTTTATTTCATTATGGTATGCTTTATACATATGGATGTTTATACAAAAATAGTTATACAAATACATGAGGACATGCTACGTCCATGCATTCATGAAATTTATGGAGCATTGGAAATTTTATTGGGATTATTTAAATATTCATATAATAATAGTTATGAGTCTACAGTTTTTATGGATTCATTTGAGGACATATATAAAAATACATGTAAATATTTGTTCTATAGGATAGAGATTGGTGGAGCTTACTTTATTGGGTGATTTTTTTTCAAAGATATAATGATTAAGATTAAATGTATTCACTATATAATTCTTATGGCATAGAGATTCTATAAATATTATGAGTAATATATTTGTTTATAGTAGTATTTTTCTATTTTTGGCCATGCGTATTTGGTATTTTCAATATTATTGTACCACGGGTTGCTTTGTAAATAGGGAAGGCATGAATCGAGGTTTGTGTGTCCATATGTGATTATTGAGTGGGTGGGGAATGTGGATTACGATTCATAACTTCTATAGTATTTAAACTCAATACTCATTGTGTTTCATGTTTCACAGCTTCATTGTTATATTTTAGACCCATCAAACATTTTTAGAATGGAAGATCATGTTATTCAGCCAAATTTTTTTTATGAATGTGCATCCAGTCTGTATTTTGTATTCTGAGAATTATGTAAATCATGAGTGGATGTTACCTTTTTTTGGTGTGCTATGTTATTATGGTTGTGATTCACATATGATTTTATAGAATTGGGTTCTGATGTGAGAGTATTGTCCATGATGTTTTGGTATGCAATCTTCATTATTGGATTTTCATTGACAAAAAATAAAAACGATGGGGAGAATATAAAATATTTTTACTCTATTACAACTACATCTTTAACCCTATCTTGGTTTTATTTTAATTGGAATTTGTTTTTATGTAGTTTAGGGTGAAATTTTGATAATTTTGGATGCATAAGGGGTAGTGAACCATTGGCGTGTGGTTAGTGACAATAGTTTGTTATGTCCTAGAAATCCATACAACCTATAATGGTTTATGTGAGAGTGGTACATGTTTTTTCAAAATAGTGTGGCCAAATACTAATAATTGTGTGGACTTGGAATGATTACATAGTACAGTTGTCACTTGGTTTCCAAAACCATTTACCCACCTAGGAAATACCATAAAGTCCCCGATATTACATGCACACATTTAGTATAACTATTTGGAAACCATAATAAATATATCGATGTGGGATTTTAATACATTAAATATTTTTGAAAAAAACAAGGAAATCTACATATAACTCCAAATCAACCCCTATTAATCCAAATTCCCAAGTAATGAAAGGTCTCAAGAAGTTTTTGTATCTCTTTTAAACCATTCTTTTGGTGGATCGTAGCATGATTGATCTCATTTGATCTTCTTCAGTTAATGTTATCATGTGGTTTGTTATGATATCTTTTATGTTGATCTATAAATATTAATATATTATTACATTATGATGGATCTAATATTTATTTATATAGATCTTGATTCTAGGCTTTGTACTTTCATCTTCTTTTCAACATTCATTATTGGTGATCTTTTTTATAGTGTTTTTATTGACCGGGTTATTAATTTTTTGGTGGTTCTATAATGATTTATAATTAAATTTAATATTTGAATTTTTTAATTAAAATGTAATGTTTATTAATTTTTTTTAAATCTTATAATTTTGGTGATTTGGGATTTATTTTGATAATGGCATTGAATTTCTGAAAAAACCCCAATTTCAATGAAATTGAAATTTTTAAGAGAATTTTAGAAAATAAATGGGCTAAACCATATAAAAAATTGATAAATGTAATTAGATAGGGATACTTGAGGGAATTGGATTAATTTAATAATTTATTTTAATGGTAAGATATTTTATTAGCGCTTTTATTTGGTTATAAATTGAAAAATTCTTGTGGAAAACTAAAATTGGGAAATTTTATTTGAATTTATTTGAAATGTTTGATTTCTCCATTATTGAATTTTAGTTTCACTTCTAGTAATGGGTTTCCATAAGGAGGAATATAATAATTATTTTTTATGGGATACCCTAATGGCATTTAGATTGACTTCCCATTATAGGGTCCCCAAATAGTGTGTTGAATGATTATTAGAAATTGGATCCTATGATGGTGTGTAGTATTATATACCAAGATGTGATCCCCTATTGGGATGGTGATATAGGTATGAACATATATGTATTTTTAACAATTACATTCAACTATATAGTTGTTTTGTTCATTCCAATTTTTTATTATATAATAATTTTGATAAACATTTTATTTAAACATTGTTTTAGATATCTACCATTATTTTCTACGAAGGCATGTTTCATTAAAATAATGATAATAATTATTATAAATTTTTTTGAAATTGATTGTATAATTGGTTTATCATGATGAAATTGTTTAAGGAACACATGGTGAGACCTTATAGAAAAGATTATGTCATTCCCTACTTTTTCCTTTCAGTTCTTGAATATTTTGTTTTTTTTGGTGTTTGAAATAGAATAAAACCAGTTAGAGATGGTGGATGTTCTTTATCCGTTGAACCTGGAGTGTCAGATGCGGCTCATGTGGATTTTATCCACTAGTTTCATGGGTGGTTTGATATTAAATCTTGGTAGAATTTGAGTACTTTTGTGATGTGATATTGTGGTTTTGTTTTACCATTTTTTGGTACGTTTTCCTTGGGGTGTTTTGACAATACCAACTTGTATTTTTTATAATCTATTATTTTGTGGAAAAATAATTATGTTATATTTATTATATGATTTCATTATCTAGTTTTCAATCTGTGTGGATCTTTAATATACTTTAGGCCATGTCAAAGTTGGCAAAGTTATCATGGTACCATAGTATATGTACTAGTTTGTGACATAAGGGATGCTATGAGTGTTTGGACAATAAAAAGGACAAATGGATGGATAACTGTAAAATGTGATAGTTTAAACTACGAAATAATATTGCTGACATAAAAATATCTTTTCAAGAATCCATCAATATGAATTTTAAAATTATTTTTGTATTTATTTTAATGAGGTTCATTAGGTTTTTATGATGGGGTAATGTATCATTCAACATATTTCCCAATATAATTTATATCGATGTAAATCCATAGTTAACCTTTTGAATTTGTTCATTATTATAAGATTTAAAGCAACACAAAATCTTCCATTTTCTCATTAAAATTTTCATCCCACCTAGAAACCTACTTCTTCTGTAGATGTGTTTGGGTGATCCAACTCCATTCGAAATCCATATTCACATTAAGAGTTCAACATAGAGATATAGTTCATGTACCTTATATACAACTATAACATTATTATAATATAATCATCTCTGGTATATTTTAATATTTTTATTCCTTTTTTGTTTGGTTTCTAATCAACAAGGTTTATATAATTATGGAATGACCAGGGTGGTTTTAAGTATTTAGAGTGCTATAATTATATGTAACGAGTAACACATACGGTTGAAAAATTATTTCCCCATTTATAGGTGGTCCTTATCATTACCACTTGTTTATATAGGTTCTAGAAATGATTATATAATGTACTTATTTAGCCCATGGAACCTTTTTTTAATGTTTTATCCCATTAGGTATGTTTTTGGAGCTGTGTGCGGCATATTGTTTATGATTAATCACATATGTATTCTGGTAGTTATGACTCATGTTTGATATTATGTGATTTTATATGTATTATAATGTCTATATATATATACATATATCATTTTTCATCTATATTATAAAGTACACTATCTATGTAAATCAATATGGAATTTATCCTTGAGGGGGTTCTATTAGTCATGGGTTCTAAATTAAAATGGGATATCATTGCAAGGGGGATATGTTAAATGGGTTTTCCTTTGTATCCCAGTGAGGGGATATAATTTCCCTATCCTTTTACACATATTATTACATGATTTGATACATAATAAAATATCAAATTACATGATTGGGGTCGTAATTTATATGGTATTTAGATTTTTGGGTACATAAATAAGAATACATATAAATATAATAAAACATATTTATTTTTTTATCCATAAAGAGATCCAAGATTCCATTGATATCCTATATTATTCATATGATAATATTTGGAATACAGTAACAAAAGGGATGAGTTAAAAACCCAGTAAGGTTATAATCAAAGAAATAAAGAAAAGAACATTGTTTGGGAGGCATAAAATGTTGACATAAAAATGAATGGAATATGAATAAACATAAGGATTCATAAAATATAGAACATTGGGAAATATAACCATGGAATCATATGAATGTGGAATCAAATAACAACATGATATATGTATGAGTCATGGATAATTGCTAAGATTGTTGCACAAATTGAACAAAGTCCCATAAATGAATTATGTTCACTCCCTAATCCATGATGACATATCATGTGAATATACATTACCCAATGCAATGGAGAACTATCTAGGGGAATCAATCATAAGATTTTCCTGAATATGTGTTCTAAAGGAATAATCAAGTATAAGGGTTACCCATGGACTGAATTGGGTATCATAATAATATCATAAGTCATAAAGAAGAAGATATCATAACATTTTTCATCAAAGAATGTATTTAAATTATACATGGACATTAATATGGGAAAAAATTAACATGATAATTAATGTAAAAATAAAAATATAGCATATAAAAATATGGTTTTATAGATATTACAAATGAATAGTTTTAGTGTAGTGTAAGTAAAATATTAAAGAGGGTTCAACAAGATAACAAAATACTTGTTTTCATGAAACCAGAAATGAACAATTATAGTTATTCATGATAAGAATTGTTATTTCTTAAAACTAATGGTGGATTAAAATATATTATGTACTTCACTTAATAATGGATGATAAATTGGGAAGTTCCATTTAATCGAGCTTTTTCATCAAGATGATTTGAAAAAGGACCCTTTTTAATCCATGGATTTCCCTATAAAAACGATTAAATGATCTATTTAAATGATTTTGGAACATATAAATAAAATTTATAATAAATACATTAAATGAATGAATTATAACAATGGTGAAATATAGAGAAGGTGTAACCGGGAGGAATAAATGGAGGATCAACAACAATTCAATTCCTTATGATTTAATGTTTTTCTCACATGAATATAATGTCCATAATAATCAAATTAAAACAATTAAATAATTAATTCAAAACCATTTATACATGTACATGATTTATTATAGTTTTATTACATTAATTTTTTATTTTTTTATGATTAATAAGATTAAATTTTTATATTTTAGTAGTGTTAATTTCCTTGGTTTTAATTATTGGTAAACTTGTATAAATGTATGATAGATCATGGAAATTGAAAATAGATATATGAAATTGAATTTATTTGTTAATAATGAAAATACATAAAATTAAATGGTAATATGAGTCTCTTTTATAGTTTTGGGTTACGATGAATCATTATATAATATATTAGCGATAATCTTTTAGATTATTTTATCTGTTTTTGGATTATCACAAACTTGTTTTGTTTCATTATTTATTTATTTTTATAAAATTTAATTCCAGAACATAAAAGGGTTATAAAATTAATTTTAAAATATATACCAACCATTATAGTGGTTTTATAACCATCCATTAATGTATTAAAATAAATTAAAACATATCGTCCTCAAAGGTGGAAAATCAACACCTCAATGATGGTATATTCATTTTTAAAATAAAATTAAGCGGAGAAGAGACATGATTTTGTATTTTGAATCAACATAATAAAATTACAGTATATAATATATAATGGATTTATCATTCACGTTTGGATAGGGGTGTTGAAGATATTATAAGAAAATAAAAGAATGTGAAAAGAAAATAAATAAAGCCAAAGTGGATTTTGCCTCTTTAAATATTGTCTTTGAGAACCTCCTCAAGGAAATTGGTTTTGGTATTTTTATTATAAAAGAACATCTTTGATGTGTGGAAGATATGTTGGAGGAGTAATGGGTAGAAATTGATCAATTTTTATGTATTAAGAAGTGTGAAGAGAAGATGCGGGGATGGTTTTATTTATAGTGGATGAGTGGGGTGTTTTATTTATTATTTTATATATTTATTTATTATTTTTACGTATGACTTGGTATATTGTGAATTATTTTTAAAACATATAGTAAATATTGAATTTTATATTTAAGAAAAGGTTCTAACATTAGGAATACATCATCCATGATCCATTTAATCATCTATTTACCTTATACCATAAATTACTGCTTTTCAATATTTATAAAAAATTCACATTTTTTTGAAAAATAAAAAAACACCACTAAAAATATTAAATATTTAGAATTAAAAAATTCCCTCGATATTATAAAAATAATTTTATAGATATTATAAATTTAACTTGTAAATAAAATCATCATTTATTCTGAAAATATCATATTTAAAATTATAACAGATTTTTCAACACCTGAAAAACTAATTAATGTCTCATGAAATTTTCTCCAAATCATAATAAAACATAATAATAATTTATTAATATCATTTATGAAAATATATATTGTTTCAAATAATTATATTAATTATAAAATTTTAAATAATCATTTGTTTTTCACATAAAATACCAAAACCTAATTTATTATTTTTAAAACATTTTTTAAAAATTTCGTGATATATATATAATATTTTAAAACATAAGTTCTATAAATGTTATTAATAGTTTTATATGTGTAGTTACTATTTTATTTTCTAGTTTTCTATTCATAAGGTTGATATTACAACTGAAGGGTGATATTACAATTCCATTTCTTTTGGTTCCTTAATTAATGAAAAGGACACATATTTCCTTTCTTATTCATTTATAAAAAACAAATCTTTTCCTTATTTGATTTTATGTGATTTATACTAGATTAAATAATTATAAAAAGTTAATCTTAATTTATTGGATTTTGGGACATTATACTCTCCCCATATGATTTGTCTCCCCTAAAATTTCTTTTTTACATACTATTGGGAAAACATGTTAGGAGAATTTTCTATTATTGCTTCACCTTCATCCCATTTTACCTCTTTGTACATATGGTTCTACCATAGTACTTTAACCACTGAGTAATATTTTTGTGTAGAAAATTTTGTATGTGGTCAAATATCATCAATAACAAATCCTTAGAAGGGAGATCATTTTCTAACTATACAGAATGTGAATTAAATTCATTTGAGTGATATGGTATTTACATCCTCATGTGAGATTTATGGAATACATCGTTTACTTGAGACATGGTTGGTGGAAGTGCTAGTCGATAGGCCCCAGCACTGGCATAGTCAAAAATCACAAAGGGGATTCACTTTATATTCTTCCCAAATCTTAGATCCTCTTCCACGAAGATATGAAGAACATTACCATTTATCTTACCTTGAATTCTAGGTTCCATTGATGACTACTTTCATAGGTCTTATATTGACTTTGTGATGCCTTGATGTGCTTATAAATGGTTTTCACCTTTTTTACCCGTTATTTAACCATTTCAGGTCCCAGAAGCTTATGTTAACCATGTGGTGTGATATGTTTTCTATGTGAACATATATTTGAGTAATGGTGCACTAATAATACTCTTTTTTAACTATTTTAACCAGTTATCACATTAACTAGTTCTGAAAATAATTACTCCCCTATGTGTTATCTTGGTTATTGGGTTTGACAATCATGATAAGTTATTTAGAATCCATCATTAATACCAAGACATAATAAGGAAACTATGGGTCTCTTTTACAGAGTTTTTTTCGGGCCACACATCGATTTCTATTATCATGGAAGGGTCATGAAATATTCCATTGATGGTGACCGCAGTCACTATGAATGATATTTTCCCCATACAAAACTCAAATTTACTATACTATGAATAATTTTTATCCTTTCAAAAATCATTCCGCACAATATTCAAATTCCCCTCAAATTCCTCCTTTCTCTTGGATTGTATCTTATAATCATCAATAAATTATAATAAAATTAATTTAGGTAATCTATAAAGAATTTATTCATAAACAAAATTAAAATTAATGGATCATTGGTGAGTCTGATGGGGGCCATTATAGACTCATATTATTTATAACCCATTCAAATGGTTGTCACTGGAAAAATTCCTTCTTCAATATTAATTGGTGATATCCTGACAGTAAATCAAAATACGATAAATACTTTTAGTAACATAGTTGATTGAACATGTCATATATCCATGGAAGGGGATACTTATTATTTATTGTTATTTTCATCTCATAATAGTCAAATAAAAGGGCTCATTCATCTATCTTTTCACTTGAGAAAGAGGATTAATACACCACATGGTGATGAACTTGGGTGTATAAAAACCATATCCAAATTATCCTATAAATTCTTATTCAGTTATTCAAACTAAATGGTGGCCATTATATAAGGATTGTTTTAAATGATAATAGATCTAGGAATATGTTCAATTGAGTACTCAACCTACCAGTATAAAGGATGACTGGACAAATATTCAGTGAAAAAATCAGTTTAGTCTCTCACAATGGCCATGTCTTTGACCACTAATCTCTCTATTGTATCAATAATTTGAGCTAGATTTGATTTATTATAAGGAAATTATATCCACAATTTAGATGATGATTCATATAGAGGTTGATCCCCCTCTTTAAACATGTATAGAGTTGAACAATGCCTCATGATTTGAATTGTTGCATGCCTTTCCTGATAGATGATGTTGGATTTGTTTAAATTTATCTAATCTATATCCAATATAGCAAGAAAAATGACCAAAAATATTAAGGAATGATTTTCTCTGAGTATCAATTCACAAACATTCACTACATAGGAGTTATATACTTTGGAATAAATAATTTTCCCATTTTAGATTCTCATATATAAATCATCCTTGATATTTTTAGGGGGTGTTTTAATAGTTCCTCTAAACATGTAAGCTATAAAATAATTTGTAGAAACATAATAAAATGGTACATTTTATATTATTGAGTGAATAAATATCATACATGTCACATTTTCATTATCTGGATCCACCTTATATAGGGTGATATCATACTTTTTTCCTTGATGCCTTTGAGTTTTTTATTGTTGATTTCATCAAACAACACATAGATTATGGAAATTACTTTCATAGTTATCATGTTCCTTGTATTTGAAAAACTTCAATAACGGATTGGTGTTTTGTTTATCCTTCCTTTATTCATTCACATTAGTGGGATTCATTATATCTATTCCAATTTTATTCGACATATTACCCTTTCTTCGATATTGGAAGAATTTTTTGTTCCCTTCAGGTAGTTTCATGGATTCTTCTTCCCACACATTTGACATGTGGAATGTAGGGTATTATTTTCATTATGGTATTTTCTTTTGATCCATACGTATTAAGCTCCATTTTAATATCTTTTTCACTGATCTTAATAGACCACTAGGATTCTCTGATTTCCATTTTAATCATTAGCGGAATACGAAAAATGTCTTTATAAATGTTGAAATCTCAATTCTACAACACTTTACATAGACAAATCTTTAGTCTGTAAAATTGGTGACCCATTATTCTTTTTTCTTTTCATGAAAATTCTAGAGGTGTATAATGAAATAATTATGTTTTTATTACTCTTATACTCTAATAGAATTTTCATCTTTTTTCATTATTACATGGAACTCCATTCATTATTAAGATAGAGGGTTCTAGGAAAATATTTATTGAAAATTATTTTCGTAAAATATTTGCATTTCAAGGAATAATTTTCCTCCTTAGCCCTTTTGTTCATGGTCAGGGTTCACCACTGATCATATTTCCTATCAACAAAAATATAATTCTATCAAAATTTCTCTTATTCGAATAATGAGAGGATATAAAATATTATCTCAATGATGTTAATCAACTATTTCACAATGATGTGATCAGAATACCCCAAAATAATGCGATGCCTTTTTTGAATAAGTTATTTGAACACAAAATTAAATTTTTTAGAAGAATTATGGAATTTGACATGATTCATGTCATTAATCAATACTTGAATTAGTAGATAAAATACTATAATAGTTTTCTCAGAACCTGTTCCCATAATATTGGGCAGATAATTTGGGAAATAATCACATTGGGAATCACATTTATTATTATAATGAGTTATTATGTTTCTAGATATTAACTATGAAAATTAACATCCATGTAGGGTGGTTTAATAAATAGTTAATAAGCATAAAAATAAAACATTGAACATAGAATAATAAACATGTAAGTTAAGATTATATCCAAACCACGATAAACTATGTGTCAATCATGGTTATCTGTTGTGATAGAATTATTTCTAGTGTTCTCACTAATGATCTCTAGTAAAAATGTTAAAAAAATAAACATGGATACCAACAATATTGGCCCAAGTATCTCACTCATATTATAACATGATATTAATCATAATTAACAATCAAATTAAATTCAAATAATTTTAAAGACTTGTGTCTTTGGATGATTAGGTATATAAAAATGAAATCATGGAAATAGTTTAAAAAATATTTATTTTCATCATCCATAGGGAGATCCTAATTTCTATTTATATATTACATTTTCATAGGATAACTATAGTAATACTTGAACGAAAACGATGTGTTAAGAATCCCAGTAAGGGTATTAAGATAAGAATAAAGAAAATCACATGGGTTATAAGGAATAAAATGATGACATAGAAATTAATGAAACATGAATAAAGAGAAGGATGAATCAAATGTAGAGGATGGGGACATATATTTTTTGCATCATATGAATGTGAGAACCACAAAAAATATGGTATAAGTATGTACACATTCCAACAACTAAGACCAGTGGACATGGTGGACAATGTCCCATAAAAGAATCAGGTTCACTACCTATCATAATGTTGTCATAAGGCCCAAAAATTTAATGTCATAATGCTCCCAATGAAATAAAGGAATTAAATCATACATGCAAAAAAATATAGTCAAATAGACATAGATCAGGATAATTGATGTTAAACTAAAGTGAAAACACATAAAAATAGTTTTTATGAATTATTAGAACGGAAACATTTTAGTCTGGTTAGAGGAACATATTACATAAATTTTAAAGAGTAAAAGGTATATTTGTTGTCATAAAACTATAAATTAAACAAGATGGGTATTATGATAAAATTAGTGATTTTAAAAAAATTGTCTTCAAACTGATTACGGATTGAACATAAAATTTGGTGTGAAATCGAGAATTTCCCTTTAATGAGGATTTCTTATGAAGAATATCTAAGATGTGGACCTTTTAAAACCATGTATATTACTTTCAAAGAGGGAGAACATGATATGTTTACCTGATATTGTATCATATAAATAGAATTTAGAATTATTATAAAAAAATAAATAAGAATTACATTTGGTTAAAGAGGGACAAATCCTAACCCAAATGAAAAATGGATGTTCGGAATTAATCCCTTATATTATGTCCAACTGTGTTCTGCACTTCCTATTAATGTCTTGTATAATCATATTAATTCCATTAACTAATTAATTTATTGAATTTTCATCATTTAATTTATTTAATATGATTTTATTAAATTAATTTATATCATTTTTTACGATTAATATGTTTCAATTCCTTTTTTTGGGAGTGTTAATTTCATTTGTTTTCATGGTTGGTTCACTAGTATAAATGGGTTAATGATTATGAAAAATGAGAATATATTTAAAAAATTGATGTTATAAGTTATTAATAATAATAAATAGATTAAATGGTTGTATTATTCATTTGATTATTTTGCGTTAGGATGAATCATTAGACAATATTTTAGTAGTAAATTTTTAGATTATTTCAGTGCTTTTTTTGATCATCACAAACAAGTTTTATTTCAATATTCATTATTTTGAAATAATTTTAGTTTTAGAATATAAAATATATTATAAAATAATTTTTACAATCTATTTGAACCATTATAATGGTTTTATGTCTATCCTTTAATGAGGTAATGGGAAATTAAAAATTTCCACCCTCAAAAATGATAAATCAATACCTCACTCGTGAAATTTTAATTTTTTTAATAAAAGGAATAGAAGAAGGTACATGATATTGGATTTTATATTGACATAATTACATTTTAATATATAATAGATAATGGATTTTTAATACATTTTCTGATATATGATGTTACATCCCTCCCCTCATCATTGGCTTGAGAAGGCGAATGCACATCCCTTAGCCTTAAGTAACATCCCCAAGATGAAAACGGCTAAAAATAAATGCAAAGGAATTAATTAACAGTTGGGAAATGATCTAACCATATAAAATAAAAAAACTAGTAAAAAATTACATAACCAAATAAACCAATACATTATTCATGATATTAATTAAACACAACATAAATCAGTACCATTTATATCGATAAAAACTACAAAGGCATACCAAAATGGAAGACTAAAAAACATCCAAATAAAAAGTGGAAGATATATCAATAAAAAAAATACACTAAAAAATATAAAACCAATATCACAAAAGATCTACACTCCATATCCAATAAATAGACCTAGTATCACTAATAACCTCCAGATAAATGTGATACTTTGCATTTTCCCATGACCAAGTAAATGATATCTGAAAAAGCACCAATTTTCCAAAGAAGGACTGAGTACTAAAAATCAATAGAAATTACAAAAATGTCATCCATTATCAAACATCTAGGATAGAAAAATTATAAAAATTTACTTAATTTTTTTAAATATGACTTTAAATTTTTCAATAACTAATAACCAAGCCAAAAAATTCCAAACCAAAGATGTTTTTTCAAATAAAATAATTTTAACGAAAAGTAACCAATCATGTCATTATAACCATTTCAAGATTACTATTGTAATTTACCATTTCTTATCCCATAACCACACAAACCCATATAAACAATCTCATAAAAAAGCTCTGTGTTACCTTTGACAGTGGAAATTTCACGTCCAAACTCATGATGGTGGAGCTTCCATGTCCAAACCCATGACAGTTGAACATTCATGTCTATTCATGTTACCTTAATGGTGGAAATTTCATGTACATATTCATCCCACACTATAAATTCAAAACTAGTCAATCTATATCACCTAACTATATAAACATTTCCTCACAACTCAATCAATTCAACAAAACCACAATTTTATTGAAAACCATAAGCATAACTCAATTCAATAAAACAATCCTTTTATTGGAAACATTTTTTACTAACAAACCATTTCAATACAAATCACATTTTCTTGAAATTTTTTCCACACCTCAAAACCAAATAACTATTTTAAAATTATCATTTTTAAATCATGTTAACAAAATCACATTTCTCAAATATACATGATTTTACACAATGCCAAAAACCATCACCAAATATGGCATCCAAAAATCACTGGAAAAAATATAAAAAACAATTCCCTTGTAAAAATAATATTTTGAAATAAATCCTTCATTATCAAAATTGTGTGGTTGATTTTGAATCCACCTACCTCATAAAAAATGGGGAAAATAAAAAATGGTAGTAAAATTACCAAGAAACATAATTGAATCTCTGAAAACCAACCTTAGATCTCTTCCCCTATCATTTAAGAAAAAAAATCTCATCATATTTGGAATAAAATTCCATATATCATTCCCATCTATAATTGTATATAATAAAATTAGATTGAGGAATATGTATATATAAGTAAATCTATGAATAACTATAATAAATTATGACTTACCATGATAGTAGAGCTCGAAAACACCATGGAATTAATTTGGATCAAATAAAAATTGATGTAAAAGGTTTTACTAGCTAAGAGAGGATGAAATCCATAGTTACTGTAGGTTTGAGGTAAAATGAGTGTTTAAAACACAATCCCAACCTAGAGACACTTTATGTGGGTACAGTTTTTAAACTATACATGGTTAGTCACATTAATAGATATAATTTTTTCTTACATTGTTACATCTTCTATATCATGGGGGACCTAACATGATTAGATCACATGGTCAGACAATCCATGTTCCAACCGTGAAAATGTCCACTAACCCATGTTTCATGGTTTCTCCTAAGGGGTCACATGGATTGGAAAAGTTGTTCAACTACTCGTGCACCTTTTCAATTATCCTTTATCTCATTGTGCACGGTTTCCATTAATAATTCACTAACAATTAACCATTATTAATGACTAATGAACATTACAAAAGTATTCCAAACCATCCCAATTTTTACTTATATACATTCCATAGATAAAAGGCATAAATAAGGTTTCACTTATTTGGAACTAGGATGATATATTCTCCACACCATTTTCCCATCCATAATTGAAAATAAGATAACCATTTATGCTTTGAAAGTGTTAGGGCCATTATACACTCTTTTAATTCTCCCATTCTGGAGTCCCTTACTAGATTTATCCATATTTCCACAATATATATAATAGATTGATGCTTTTTTCCATGCAAGACATTATCTTGATTATCCAAAATCTGTACTAGAATGTGCACCAATAAAGAATCCAGCTCCTGGTCAACATGATCATATCAAATCACATTGTATGTATGAGGATTATATTATTTCAATAAAGATTTAGAAATAAAATTATGTATATCACTAAACAATGGTGGAAATGAAAACCAATATTTCAACACTCCAACCTATCTATGTTTCTCAATAAGGGATATTTATCGAGGAGATAATTGTACGTGATTCACATAAATGATGATGTCAATGCCTTTGAGATATTTTGAAGAAACATTATCACTCACGTAGAACAAAAACAGTCATCAACAGTGATCTTCATATGATTTCTGATGACTCTGTGATTTTACTATCCATTTCTAAATAAATAATATCTTCTACACTATTTCATGGACATGGATTGGCTCAACCAGTGATGAATCACCTATTTCCACCCAATAAGGTGGACAGTGATAAGGACTCCAATACAATTATTCAAATTGAGCCATATGTATCTATTCATGATAAATATTTTTATATTATAAATCCATAAATGATATGTTCCATTCACACGAGACACCAAAATCCATTACACAAGACTGCAACATGTATTCCAACATTTTAATCAACCATATGTATTTTACATACATTTTATGATTTTATGTCATAGTCATGGTCAACTGATTCAAAAGGAAATTCGGTAAGGATTTATAGAAATGATATGTAAACCTCAGATCTTTGACTGAGATTAATGGAACTTCTAGACCCTTCTACTTTACCACATCTTAGATATAGTTTTTTTGAAAAATCCTCCACTATATGATATTCATGAATTGGGATGAAATGAGTTCAATTTTCTAACTAAACCACTATCACCCATGTGAAATCATGTTATAGAACAATTAATGGGATACCTATTTCAAAATCCATGTCTATCTACTACCATTCCTAAATTGGGATTGCAAAAGAATACAACATTACTATTGGTCTCTAATGTTGTACCTTATCTTGCTACCAATTTAATCATCTAAAAACAAAGTCTACAACCTTCCTTTTTATATAGATCAACCAAAACTATGAATTAAATTCCTTATACATATTTTGTGCTCCATAATGGTCATCCCATATTAAATATAGTAAACATTAATTTCTTCTCATGAGAATCCATAGGTATGAGCAACTTATTTAAGAACCACAATGCTGAATTTTCAGCCATCTTTCACCCCTTAATGGTCACCCCACCATTGAGTTTTTACCTCAATGCCACATATTCTGCATCATATATCTATTCCCCTTTAACCATCTCCACCATATATGGAAAAAAGGAAACTATAAAGAAAATTTTATATCAACTCATTCATCACATTCAATGTCCATGTCTCATATCACTAACATCAACTGCCACTAATCTAAACCATCTTTTTCAATCTGATCATATTACTTTCTTCTTAATGCATCTTCCAACATATTAATTTTATCTAATGTATACATTATATCAAATTCAAACATTTTCAGATTCTCTATACCTATTCTTTTTCATAGTTTTAAATCCATTGGTTATAAAATATGCTTCAACCTCTTATGATTTGTAAAAATAGAAAACTTTTCACCAAATAAATAATGATTACAACTCTTCAACGAATAGAAGATAGTAGAGAACACCAAATTTTATGTTGTGTAGTTATTCTCATAAAATAAAAACTAGAATGATCCATAAGAAACAACATTCTCCCCTTTCATGAGAACATAACCAAACGTAGATACTATGGAATCATAATACACCACGTACCCTTGTATTGTTTCTGATATAATCAAAATTGGTGATAATGTATGGAGAATGTGATTCTCTGGAAAAGACATCTGACATTCCTAGCTCCATTGTAATTGAACATTATTCACTATCAATGTTTTCATAGGTGACGCAAGTCATGAAATTTCAAGAAAAAATAATCGATAAAAACTAACCAATGCAAGGAAACTATATATCTCAATGATGTTATTTTTTTGGTTTCCAATAGATAATAGCTAATATATTTTTTGGATCAACAGAAACTCCTATTTTAAAAATTAATTAGATAAGGAAAAAAACTATTATATAAAAAATCCACAAATTTATAATTTTTCATAAAACCGATGTTCCCACAGAATTCCCAATGCTGTCACCAAGTGTTTCTCACCTTCATACATTATCCTTAAATTCCCCAATATTTCATCCAAAAACACCACCACGAAAAATCTAGATACCTATAAAATATACAATTCATGAATGTGATAAATTCCATTAGTGAATTTGTAAGACTAAAAGGCATTAAAAAATATTTATAATGGCTATATATGATTCTGAAATATTTCTTTGGAATATATTTATTATGAACCTGGAAGGTGTGATATCCTGATTACAAGTCAATTTTATATAACTAACAGGATCCCAAAAATTTATTGAAGAGATCATCATTAATGTAAGTGGATTCCAATTATTTATCATAACATGGTTCATCATATGATAATATTGGAATAACATTAGAGTTCAATTAGTCATTTTCAAAAATTAGACTGGTTCTACACATAAAGATGGGCAGCGTAGAATTTATAATTTTTATTCCATCTCTTCCAATTGATCATTAAATTCCATAAATTATTTTGGTTCCACTATATTAGATGGAAGAAAAATAGGATATTTCCCTAGAAATTTATCAATTGAAATATAACCTTCCCTTATAGGTGGAAACCCTGAGATGTTTCCATGAGAAACAACTAAAAAACTGATCCATATTTTTTTTAAACAATTTTTTCTCAATATAATCCATTGATTCTATATTCAATGTCTCAAATTGGTACAAGATCATTTCCATTTTTGGTGAAAATAATCCCATTACCCTTATGTCTACATTCATATATCTTCTAAAGAGAGGCTCGACACCATCCTTAGTCATAAAAAATCCTCGTGTATAAATGTAATTATGATCATTGATCATCATCTACTAATCCATACCCATGATTATATCACAGAAATCCGTATCAAGCATAGAGAAATCCCATTTCAGATCGGTTATCAATAGTTATATAACATCTTCTAGACATAATGGATAAAAATTCCATTTGACCAAGAGGAGATTAACATATTAATGTTGAAGTCATCATATCTACTTTTAAGTCATTATATCAACAACATGAGAAGAAATAAATGAACATGATGTATTGGTATAAAACAATGTGTCATGTGGTTTTAATTAAAAAATATACCCCTCTCTATTGGTTGTCAAGAATGATCACCCTCAATATCCGGATATGCTCCATGTAATTTCATAATCATTTCACTTTCTTAACTATTTCCCTACTACGATTTCCCTAACAAAGGTTTCATGGTATTTCTGGAATCACCGTGGTTGGCTCTATAATATTGATGATACTAATTATCATACCATTTTCTTGTTGAAGCATATAAAATTTGTGACACATGAGAAGTGTCCTGATCACATGACCTCAGATAATTTCAATATAACACTTTAGATGAACCATTTGGTTACAATTATGGAATTATCTAGGTTTTCCCATACATTTTCACTTCATGTGATTTAACTAACTAGATTAGAATCCCCTTTTATTGCTCTTCAGTTTTAGAGGTAGATTTATTTTTCTGGTCATTAGATTCTGATCCATACTCCCCAACCCTATAATGATTTTTACCTTGTTCACTTGATTCCAACAGTAAATTTCTCACCATTTCCCTAAGGTGTCAACATCATTCCTCCACATGATTTTACCGATATGTCCCTTTCTTCTACGATCATACTATTAACCATATCATTATAATCTATTGTATAGAACACATAAATCTTATAATGAATCTTTTTCCTCATCCCCTATTCAATAATGTATCTCTACAATGATGCGATAGTAGTAAATTATGGTGAAAAGTGGAATAAATTCATGAATTTATACCAATACATTTCACTGTGAGGATCTCATGATTCATTCTAAATAAATCCATAATTCTTTGAATTCTACACACGCGAGGTTAGAATTTCTTGTGGAACAAATCATTAAATTCATCCCACGCATGTTCGTGGTCTAATTTAGCATGAATAGATAAATCCTACTAATATCAAGCAAGATCATCCATTATATACTTATATATCTCAATATTCAATTCCACTATAGGGCCACAGTAATTTAAGATTCAATTTTTCCTATTCATCCACACATATAGCTTTTCTGGTTCCAATTCAGCCCAAATGATGGGTGGATAATACTTCTAGAACTATATGTAATTATCCACATTATTTAGATAATCTTTTAATTTACTCATACCCATATCTTAAAAATATTTTAATATAATCTGATCCATCTATTGGTTCACATGTGGCTCTCGTGTGTAACCACACTATCAACAGCTTCTTTAAGATGGTTTCTATAATTCCTACCAAGTTACATTTTATATAAACCCTAAATATTCCATAAGTCTCACTCTCTAACAACATAAGGATTAGAGATTTAAAATGACACCACATCACAATAAACACAATAGTGCTTTTGATGCTAGGTAATTACAATTTTCAATCATTTTTTTAAGAATTTCATCAATTAGTTCCAAATCAAAGTATTTAAAAAACCAAAACCATGCCATTTCTCCAAATAATTCATTTAAATACAATTTCAACATTTTCCAAAACTCAAAATATTACAAAAATCATAAATCTTTACTAAAAATGAAATATTAACTCTTAACAGGATGTAATTTCTACAATGCATGTAATTCTCATCTCATTTGATAAACCCATGACAGTGAGATTTCAAATCCAATAAGTGTCTCCAAAATAATTCTATATCCCACTCTATTGTAACTTTCTGTTCTGTATAAATAAGTTAGTTGTGTATTTTTATTATCTACATTTCAAGTCCTAACAATACAAATCATTTCTATGATCCCAAAATATAAATAACAAGAATGAATTCTCAACACCAATATCAAAAACCTATAACAATTTAAAGATTACCTTTTTCATTATTATATTTGTAATGACAGAGGTGATACCAAATGTTACATCCCACCCCTCCTCATTGTCCTAAGATGTTAGAATAAAATCATATTCATTTAAGAGACATCCAATGAAGAAAAGGTTGACAATAAATTCAAGGGGTTAATTTATAATCAGGGGATGATTTTACCTTCTAAAAATAAAAAAACAATCAAAAATCAATTAAAAAATAAACCACTACATCATTCATGATATAAATGAATGAAAACTCAAATTATAAGGACCCGGCCTTAAAACATTACATAATCTTGAATTAAACTAATAATTCACATTGAGGATCTTTTCAGGTTTAGAGTTTTAGAGATTTAGGACATAATTATTACATTACAACATGAATGTTACAAGAAGACACTACTACTCAGTATCCATTTTTTTCATAAAATAAAAACTCATAAAATAAACATGTCTACTTCCATGATTTAGATAGCTTGAATTTTCATTGATCCCATCCTTGACCCTATTCATCTTTAAGTCCTGTGGAAAAATTTTCAAAAACATGGGATGAGCATAAAAAGATCAGTAAGCATTATAAAATAAGGAAGGAAAACATTATCCCATCAATAAATATAAATCAATGAAACCAATACTTTTCAATCATAACACACCTTACAAAATCATAAGATTTATGAATAACCCATAGAAATCATAAATCATAAAGGTAACTTATGGCATTCGTAACATAATTACATTATAGCTATCACAGCTACATTGGGAGTCACATTTGGAATACCGATCACAATAGATTCCATAAATCTTTTTGAAGTAACATTCATGTTTACCTTCGTCACTTTACCCAAGGCATTGGAGAGCTATCTCGGGTTCACCCACCCTAGGTTTATCACGAAACCACCCGTATACATAAACAATGCCCAATATCCATAACATAACACATAAAACAAGAATAAAGGAAAGATAACATTTCAACATTCAAAACAAAATATATCATAAAAAGATATTGAAATAAATAATGCTTTATCAAACCATTTTCATAACCATTTAAAACATTTAATATATATAGATTTTTGAATCAAAGTGTCCCATTCCACATTGAAGATTTTAAATAAATTAACATTTTAAAACATTGATGTCCATATAAATACATACCAAAACCATTTTGAAAACATGGGCATTGATGATAAATATTTAGAAGAATAAATCCTTAAAACATTTAAAACGATATTTTAGTTAAAGAGTTTTTAACAAAATGAGAGATGATTGAATACAAATAATTGAGGAATAAAATTTAATAATAACTTTATAATATCATGAGAATAAAAGTATTCATGATATAATATGTAAATGTAAATTATATACACCATATAAGAGTTAATTGGTGCATAAAAATAATGAATTCTCAATGTAATGTAAATTGAGATGCAATCCCTTAAAAAGACAGTATCCTTAGATTAAGGATAAATCAATGACATAATTTATGTGTGAAAAATATAAATACACCCAATATAAGTGGATATTAAGTGTAAAACAATCATAGGTCATTCACACATATTTATAGCACGACATAATCAACAAGTACAAGTTTAACCCAAAGAATTGAAATTGGGTTAAGAAGTCCATTTACAAAAATTCGATAGCCAAACGGCATCACTTTAAAATTCAAGAAATGATTTTATGATATAAAAATTTTATCTCATCACATGTACATATAATGTACATAAATAAGTATATATATGAACATATCCCAACATAAGAAGATTTAAATTAAAAGACATAACAAAAAAGAAGTCTTTTAAAAAGAGGAGGGTGAAAGGTTCCCTTATCGATTTGGTAACATTCAAAACATACACAACATGAAATAAGGATCATAAAATGAGGATGTAATTACCAGTAAATTAAAGTGTATTACATTTGGAATACATTCATAGGAAGTACATACACCACATGCAATAAATAAGTGGCGAACAAAGGAAATCTCACAGATTTGAAAGTGAGATAAGAAAATCCCTTCGAAAAATTCAGCAGCTTACCGTCGCCACAGATATAACACCCCAGGTAAATAAAGAATATGACATTTTCATATTTATCCATATTTGTGAATAAAATAATGATATGACTTTAAAGGGGACGCTATGCTCGATGGCGTACCCAACACGCAACAACGAGTTTCTTGGGAATCTTACGTTGCACTCTAATAATAAAATAATATTATTTTAAATGGTAGTTAACATGTAGTAGTTTTAATGGAGGGAATGGATATAAATAACTAAAATATGATTATATATGTTTTTAAATGTTTTTACATTTATCCAATAAAGGATAGAGGCTTAAAATACGGAAAGAATTCAATTTTAGGCGTATATGCCCTAGTTTTCACTAAAGGTTCACTTATCATCTTTTGATGTTGAACCATCATTAAATATAGTTTTTTTCACTCTTAAAAATTATTTTGGACCAAATAAAACTCTAATTAAGAATCGGGACATCAAAATTTACTTTGTGTAAATTTTTGGTATCTTTCCGATAAAGTTCATTTTTTTAATGAATAGTATAAAATGTTGTATTTTAATTCAAAACCTCTTTTGAATATAATTTATTTATATGATTAGATTATCTTTTGAATTGGTTTTAAAGTGAAATTAGAATATATTTTTACCATTAAATCCAATAGTGGTCGTTGGAATTAATTTCACTTTGAAATCAGACTTAAACCAGTGTCAATCTTTTGATAATTATTGTTTCATAAAAACACGCTATTTCCTCTGACAGCGGGAATTAATTATTAAATTAATTAATCTGACTTATATGTTTTGAATTTTTTAAAATAGTCTTCATTTTTGAATTCGGAATATCAAATATAGCTTATGTTGATTTTTTGGGATTTTTCTGAAAAACTTCAATTTTTTATGAATAGTGAAACCACTAAGTGGTACTTATAAAAAATGATTTTTCCGTTTAAATGAAATTTTGCCATTTTTGTGTTTTGAATTTCAAAAATCAGACATACAAGGTTTTCATTAAGAAGTAAAATGTGGTTCAATGGGATAAAAATAATTTTTTGGTGAATAGTAATTTATTAAGTTTTTAATCGCGATTAGTGGTAATTAGTGTAGTTTAAGGTAAAAATAATGCTTTAATAAAATGAGATGAGCTTGAAACATGTCCTACCCTCATTGGTTGTGTCATGGACGACCAAGAAAAGCCATGGGTCAACTTCGGGACCCCATGGAGCCACTTTGGTTGGGAAATGACATAAATAACTTTTTATTTAATGTAAAAGTAAAAATGACACAAACATGATATGTTTTACTAAAACAATTTTTCAGTGGGGTTATACAAGTAAAATATTTTATTATAAATATTCATTGGAAATATACATATATTTCCTACATCATAGTAATTTTTTTATAATTTTTAGACATTAAATAAATTAAATTATTTATGACATCATAATGATGCAGCGATGACATCATTATCTGACGATTTAAATAAAATGAGAAGATAATGTAATCTCTATGACCTAAACATGTCCAAAACTTATTGGATGGGTGGATTTAGAACCCTTATCACCTTATACACGAATTATATTAATGTGGGACCTTTTAAAACCGAAACACATTTTCAAATAAAGTAATATTTCTTACATTCCAAAAGTGCCCCTCCTCTCCTCTTATAAAAGGCCCCCACCTCTACCTCATTTCACACACTCCTCAAGCCTTTGGCTCGGCCAACCCCTGACCATTTACTCTCTCCACATCCCCCTCCTCATCCTAGAGGATTCCCTTTTGGAATAATCCTTTCAAAGGAAGCCTTTAGGCTCAAATCAAAATGAGTTACACTTTTAAAGGTAATTCATTCTCTCATGTTCATTTGTTTTATTTTTCTTCTACAACCCCCTAAACTCTTTTTATTTACTTCTTTTGTAACAACACCAGTATATTCAATATACTAGGATGTTTTTATAAGTTTTATTTGAGCTACACTCTCACACAACTACATTAAATGGTTAAAGAACATACGGTTTCCGTGGATGGCGAAATTCTGCCTCCCGAAACGATGATTGTTCAATACTCGTTTAACACCTTCAAAGGTGTCCATTATGATGTCACTATTATTATATATGATATATAATGTGTTTATGTTTTCCTTAAGCTTCTGTTTTTTTTTCATTTTGGGCATACCTTTATGGTTTCCATTATGGGTAAACGCGATATCTTCATTTAAGGAAGTGCGGAATACCGCCCCCTCAATGTGATTTGATTCGTTAAATACCATATGTGGGAATTATAAAGGATGGAACTATGATATTATATATGATAATATACTGTAATTATAATATAACTTTGTATCATTATTATTCCATTCTATAAATTACGAAATAGAAATGAAAGTAGCGTTCATGCGTACGTACGGCTTACCGTCTCCATGAACGGTGCATTTCATTTCTTACCTCAAAATGATTATGTAATGTTATAAATGCATGAATGTACTGGATATATATGACATATATGATATCTAAATCATGAATAAAATTCTCGATATAATAAACATTTGGCCACACGAACAACATGTAATGGTAAGAACTCCACTTTCGACTTAAGAACCAAATATCAGCAAAACAAATATTATTAACATAAATGATTACATAATGTTTATGACATGGTAATAAGTTATATAAAAGGAATAATGAACATTAAAGAGGTTCTTAAGGAAGTAGAAATTAACTCATGTTTATTATTCAGGAGATGAAAGAATGATCGAGTCAAGTTGGACCCGAGGTAAGGGATCCTACTCCTCTCTTTCTTTTTAAGTACACACTTTTATGTCATTCCTTTTAAAGCTCATCTTTCTTGTTATTGGGATGATCATTTATATTAAACTTACTGTAATTTTTATGTTCATGTGATGAGAGACCCTATTCTCTCTCATCAATCCATTTTGGATGTTTTGAGTGGCGCCGTTAGGCTGCCGAACTTTCATAAGAGATCTAAACTCTCTCTTTCTTTTTAAGTACTCTCCTTTATGTCACTTCTTTTAAGCTCCTCTTTGTAATTTTGGGGGATGTTATTTTATATTCCTCTTGCTGTACATTTTATTTTAATTTGATTAGATACCCTATTTGATCTCATCAATCCATATTTGGAAGTTTTATGTGGCGCCGTTGGGCTGCCGAGTTTTCGTAAAGGATTTTTCATCTCACTTTTATTCCTATGAGATTTATGCTACATTTGCCACAAATTCCATTGAGTGGTGTATGTACTGCCCATTATTCTACTCTTTGTGTAATATACTTTCGTTTATGAGTATATACATCAATTATCTATTGTCATTCTTTCATGGGGTGTTTTTTTGAAAGATACCCAAGTCGGTAAGGGAACCTTTCACCCTCCTCTTTTTTTTTAAAAAAGACTTCTTTTGTTGGGTCTTTTAATTTAAATATTGTTATGTTGGGATATGTTCTCATATATCCTTATTGATGTAAATTTTATGTCCATGTGATGAGATACACTTTTTATCTCTCATCAACTCATTTTGTTGTGATGCCGTTAGGCTGTCAAGGGAACTTTTTAACCCAATTTCGATTTCTTTGGGTTCAACATGTAGTCATGGAATATGTCATCCATTGAATATGTATGAATGACCTTTTATTGTTTTACACTTAATATCCACTTATATTGGGTGTATTTATATTTGTCACACATATTTTTGAGATTGATTTGTCGTTAATTTAAGGATACCTTCTTTGTAAGGGATTTCATCACATATGACATTTCTATTGAGGGTTCATTGTTGTTATGCACCAATTCACTCTTATATGGTGTATATACTGTCCTTTGGAGTATTATATCATGAATAAATTTATTCTCATGATATTATAATGTTCTGACTAAATGTTATTCCTCAATTATTGTATTCAAGTGTCTATAATTTTGGTAAAACCCCTTTAACCAAAATATCGTTTTAAATGTTTTAATTATTTGTTCTTATTAATATCCATGTTTTCAAAATGGTTTTAAGGATTTATTTATATGGATATTAATGGTTTAAAATATTAAGATTCAAGGTGGTATGGGACACTTTGATTCAAAAATCTCTTTATTAAATGCTTTAAATGGTTTTGGAAATGGTTTCTTTTTTAATGGATTCATTATTTCAATATACTAAAATGTTATATTGTGATTGAAATGTGGAAATGTTATGTTTCCTTTATGCATGTTTTATGTGATACATTTATGTTATGTTTCATGGGAATTGTTATGAAAATGGGTGGTTCTGTGATAAACTAAGGGCGGGTGAGCCCGATATAGCTCTACAATGCATTAGGTAACGCGAAGGAGTGAAACATTAAGGTTTCTCCGAAGAGATTTAGGGAATATAATGTGATGGGTATTCCAAACGTAACCAAGAGGGTTACTCCCTACGTAAGAATGTTATCAATGCCTCATGTTACCTTTCTGTCTTATGATTTCTATGATTTATTCATGGTTTGATGAGGTGTGTTAAAGTGCCTATGTTTTATGGGTAAAGTTTGATTTCATTCTTATGTATATATGAACTCTTGTTTCCTTTCCATATTTTTATAACCCTTACTGAGCTTTTTATGCTCATCCAAAGTGTTTGAAATGTTTTTCACAGGTCAAGGGAAAGGTACATGATGTGATGATAGTGTCAAGGATGTTTCAAGAAAGAATCCATGTTTTCTTTTCAATATGTTTACATTGATGGGAAGAATGAATAATGTCTTTTATCTAGCCACTTTTTTTAAAATGTGGAATGTAATGCAAGTTTCATGATCTAATTCTCTAAAACGTTAAACCTGAAAAGATCCCCAATGTGTAATCTTGTAATAACTCATGATTAAGTAAGGTTTAAGGCTGGGGCCTTATAGTTGGTATCAAAGTTCGGTTTAGATAACTTTAGAGGTTAGGGTATTATCTAAGCATAAGTGACATTACCATAATGGTTAGGTTTTCAGAAAGAGTCCTAGTTTTAGATAAAGTGAATGAGTAAGTGTATCTTAGTGTTTACCTTACTCATTAGTACATTATGTTTTTTTTGATATACTCACACTGATATTTCTATTCTTAGTGAATGGATGGATCTAGCAGGCACCAAAGAGGCAAGAGGGTTGAAGGAAACTATGGTGGTTCTATGATTAAGATACAAGATAAAATGGGGGATTCAATGAGGAAACTCGTGGTTGTTCTAAACCATCTATAAAGGAGTCATGATCAACCACTTGAACCTTGGTATGATCTTTGATGCATCATGTACGAGATGTCCAGTCGATGTGGAAGTTCAGGTAATAATTATAAAGGTAACCATTAGATTTTATATGATCCTTACTTTTGAGGTAATTATGGGTTATTATATGATATGCTGGAAAATGAAAGGCATGAGATAAACTTGAGGTTAAATTATGAAGATTTTATCCCTTTTTGGGGAATGATTTGAGAATTATATAGTTTTGGAAAAAGGACAACACACAGACCATGTGACATCCCGTCGCGTCGGACAAAGCTGCGGGAATCGAACCCACAACCAAAGTGCGACTGGTATTTATCGCCTACCACTGGACTACGTGAAGTCCCTGGTTAGTTTGACTGATTCTTTCTAGTTATATGATTTTATGAATTAAGAGTAAGTTTATTTTGGGTTATTTATGAAAATGATTAACCTATCATGGAGGATATGTGATTAGGTTAATTACTTTTCAATACGAGACTTTTGGGGAAACTGATGTTGTTTGGAGATAAATGTTACGATTTAACTTGGAAGACAATGTGACTAAATCCTTCAAATATTTGGGTTTCAATCTTATATCGGTTTAATTTGAAGAATTTTATGGAAAAATTTTTTATCAGATGATCCTCGTTGAACTTTGGGTTTTGTTGGACAAATTTTGGAGATTAAGCATAGATTTTCTTTTTAAAGGGTTATCCTTTTCTGGATTATCTGACCTTGTACTAACATTTTTTTTATTTTTGGTTAAGGTATAAAGATATGGGATGTATATAGTTCTCTTTGGTGGATTAGGTGATTCTCTAGAAGTTGATTATAGTACTCTTAATGCGAACAAGTCTTCCTAAATACTCGTCTTTTGGAAAAAATATGAGTTTGATTAAGGAATCTAGTAAAAGATGAAAGTCAACATGATAAGTGATTGTGTTTCCTTATGAATAAATTCCTCAATAAAAAGTATCTTAAAACAAAAATGCTGTCTATTAACTTTTCCTACTGGGGAATCGAATACCGTTTAACCCATCACAAGTTTGGGATTTTCTTATTGTTAACTTTCTACTAAACATGTTTTCTATCACTCTCCATCAGAACATGACCCTGTGTTTTCTCCCCCATGTCCATGTTTTCCTACATGGAGTCCTAGTATGGGTTAACTCGGGTGACCTATGTACTTATCTTCCTTTATTTTAAAGTTTTTGTTTTACGGACTATTGTTCCGATGTGGGACGTTCAAGGATGTTTCCAAGCTCAATTTTAAAAATTACGAGGACGCAATTCCCAAAAGGGGGGAAGGATGTAACACCCCAGGTAAATAAAGAATATGAAATTTTCATATCTATCCATATTTTTGAATAAAATATTGATATGACTTTAAAGGGGACGCTATGCTCAATGGCGTACCCAACACGCAACAACGGGTTTCTTGGGAATCTTACGTTGCACTCTAATAATAAAATAATATTATTTTAAATGGTAGTTAACATGTAGTCGTTGTAATGGCGGGAATGGATAGAAATAACTAAAATATGAATATATATGTTTTTAAATGTTTTTACATTTATCCAATAAAGGATTGAGGCTTAAAAAACGGAAAGAATTCAATTTTAGGTGTATATGCCCTAGTTTTCACAAAAGGTTCACTTATCACCTTTTGATGTTGAACCATCATTAAATATAGTTATTTTCACTCTTAAACATTCTTTTGGACCAAATAAAACTCTTATTAAGAATCGGGACATCAAAATTTACTTTGTGGAAATTTTTGGTATCTTTCCGATAAAGTTCATTTTTTTAATGAATAGTATAAAATGTTGTATTTGAATTCAAAACCTCTTTTTAATATAATTTATTTATATGATTATATTATCTTTTGAATTGGTTTTAAAGTCAAATTAGAATATATTTTTACCATTAAATCCAATAGTGGTCGTTGGAATTAATTTCACTTTGAAATCAGACTTAAACCAATGTCAATCTTTTGAACCTTATTGTTTCATAAAAACACGCTATTTCCTCTGACAGCGGGAATTAATTATTAAATTAATTAATCTGACTTATATGTTTTTAATTTTGTAAAATAGACTTCATTTTTGAATTCAGAATATCAAATATAGCTTATGGTGAATTTTTGGGATATTTCTGAAAAACTTCAATTTTTGATGAATAGTAAAACCACTAAGTGGTACTTATAAAAACTGATTTTTCCGTTTAAATGAAATTTTTCCATCTTTGTGTTTTGAATTTCAAAAATAAAATACATGGTTTTCATTAATAAGTAAAATGTGGTTCAATGGGATAAAAATAATTTTTTGGTGAATAGTAACTTATTAAGTTTTTAATCGCGATTACTGGTAATTAGTGTAGTTTAAGGTAAAAATAATGCTTTAATAAAATGAGATGAGCATGAAACATGTCCTACCTTCATTGGTTGTGTCATGGCCGACCAAGACAAGCCATGGGTCAACTTTGGGACCCCATGGAGCCACTTTGGTTGGGAAATGACATAAATAAATTTTTATTTAATGTAAAAGTAAAAATGACACAAACATGATATGTTTTACTAAAACAATTTTTAAGTGGGGATATACAAGTCAGATATTTTATTATAAATAGTCATTGGAAAGATAAAACGATTTACTACATCATAGTAATTTTTTTATAATTTTTAGACATTAAATAAATTAAATTATTTATGACATCATAATGATGCAGCGATGACATCATTATCTGACGATTTAAATAAAATGAGAAGATAATGTAAACTCTATGACCTAAACATGTCCAAAACTTATTGGATGGGCGGATTTCTAACCCTTATCACCTTATACACGAATTATATCAATGTGGGAACTTTTAAAACCGAAACACATTTTCAAATAAAGTAATATTTCTTACTTTCCAAAAGTGCCCCGCCTCTCCTCTTATAAAAGTCCCCCACCTCTATCTCATTTCACACACTCCTCAAGCATTTTGCTCGGCCAAACCCTTCCCATTTACTCTCTACACATCCCTATACTCATCCTAAAGGATTCCCTTTGGTCATAATCCAGTCAAAAGAAGCCTTTAGGCTCAAATCAAAAGGAGTTACACTTTTAAAGGTAATTCACTCTCTCATGTTCATTTGTATTATTTTGCTTCTCCAACCCCCTAAACTCTTTTTATTTACTTATTTTGTAACAAAACCAGTATCTTAAATATACTAGGATGTTGTTATAAGATTTATTCGAGCTAAACTCTCAGACAACTACATAAAATGGTTAAAGAACATACGGTTTCCGTGGATGGCGAAATTCTGCCTCCCGAAACGATGATTATTCAATACTCATTTAACACCTTCAAAGGTGGCCATTATGATGTCACTATTTTTATATATGATATATAATGTGTTTATGTTTTCCTTAAGCTTCTGCTTTTTTTTCATTTTGGGAAAACCGTTATGGTTTGCATTATGGGTAAACGCGATATCTTCATTTAAGGAAGTGCGGACTACCGCCCCCTCAAAGTGATTTGATTCGTTAAATACCATATGTGGGAATTATAAAGGATGGAACTATGATATTATATATGATAATATACTGTAATTATAATATACCTTTGTATCATTATTATTCCATTCTATAAAATACGAAATAGAAATGAAAGTAGCGTTCATGCGTACGTACGGCTTACCGTCTCCATGAACGGTGCATTTCATTTCTTACCTCTAAATGATTATGTAATGTTATAAATTCATGAATTTACTGGATATATATGACATATATGTTATCTAAATCATGAATACAATTCTCGATATAATAAACATTTGTCCACACGAACAACATGCAATTGTAAGAACTCCACTTTCGACTTAAGAACCAAATATCGGCAAAACAAATATTATTAGATTAAATGATTACATAAAGTTTATGACATGGTAATAAGTGATATAAAAGGAATAATGAACTTGAAAGAGGTTCTTAAGGAAGTATAAATTAACTCAAGTTTATTATTCAGGAGATTAAAGAACGATCGAGTCAAGTCGGACCTGAGGTAAGGGATCCTACTCCTCTCTTTCTTTTTAAGTACACACTTTTATGCCATTCCTTTTAAAGCTCATATTTCTTGTTATTTGGATGATCTTTTATATTAAACATACTTTAATTTTTATGTTCATGTGATGAGAGACCCTATTCTCTCTCATAAATCCATTTTGGAAGTTTTGAGTGGCATTGTTAGGCTGCCGAACTTTCATAAGAGATCTAACCTCTCTCTTTCTTTTTAAGTACTCTCCTTTATGTCACTTCTTTTAAGCTCCTATTTGTAATGTTGGGGGATGTTCTTTTAAATTACTCTTGTTGTAAATTTTATTTTAATGTGATGATATACCCTATTTGATCTCATTAATCCATATTCGGATGTTTTATGTGGCGTCGTTAGGCTGCCGAGTTTTCGTAAGGGATTTTTCATCTCACTTTTATTCCTGTGAGATTTATGCTACATTTGCCAAAAATTCCATTGAGTGGTGTATGTACTTCCCATTATTCTACTCTTTGTGTAATATAATTTCGTTTATGAGTATATACATCAATGATCTATTGTCCTTCTTTCATGGGGTGTTTGTTTTGAAAGATACCCAAGTCGGTAAGGGAACCTTTCACCCTCCTCTTTTTTTTAAAAAAAGACTTCTTTTGTTGGGTCTTTTAATTTACATATTGTTATGTTGGGATATGTTCTCATATATCCTTATTGATGTAAATTTTATGTCCAAGTGATGAGATGCACTTTTTATCTCTCATCAACTCATTTTGATGTGATGCTGTTAGGCTGTGAAGGGAACTTTTTAACCCAATTTCGATTTCTTTGGGTTCAACATGTAGTCATTGAATATGTCATCCATTGAATATGTGTGAATGACCTTTTATTGTTTTACACTTAATATCCACTTATATTGGGTGTATTTATATTTGTCACACATATTTTTGAGATTTATTTGTCCTTAATTTAAGGATACATTCTTTGTAATGGATTTCATCACATTTGACATTTCTATTGAGGGTTCATTGTTGTTATGAACCAATTCACTCTTATATGGTGTATATACTATCCTTTGGAGTATTATATCATGAATCCATTTATTCTCATGATATTATAAAGTTATTACTAAATGTCATTCCTCAATTATTGTATTCAAGTGTCTATAATTTTGGTAAAACCCCTTTAACCAAAATATCGTTTTAAATGTTTTAATTATTTGTTCTTATTAATATCCATGATTTCAAAATCGTTTTAAGGATTTATTTATATGGATATTAATGGTTTAAAATTTTATGATTCAAGGTGGAATGGGAGACTTTGATTCAAAAATCTCTTTATTAAATGTTTTAAATGGTTTTGGAAATGGGTTCTTTTTGAATGGATTCATTATTTCAATATACTAAAATGTTATATTGTGATTGAAATGTGGAAATGTTATGTTTCCTTTATGCATGTTTTATGTGATACATTTATGTTATGGTTCTTGGACATTATTATGAAAATGGGTGGTTCCGTGATAAACTAAGGTCGGGTGTGCCCGATTTATCTCTCTAATGCATTGGGTAACGCGAAGGAGTGAAACGTTAAGGTTTCTCCAAAGAGATTTAGGGAATATACTGTGATGGGTATTCCAAACGTAACCAAGAGGGTTACTCCCTACGTAAGAATGTTATGAATGCCTCAAGTTATCTTTATGTCTTATGATTTCTATGATTTATTCATGGTTTGATGAGGTGTGTTAAAGTTCCTATGTTTTATGGGTAAAGTATGATTTCATTCTTATGTATATATGAACTCATGTTTCCTTTCCATATTTTTATAACCCTTACTGAGCTTTTTATGCTCATCCCATGTTTTTGAAATGTTTCTCACAGGTTAAGGGAAAGGTACATGATGTGATGATAGTGTCAAGGATGTGTCAAGAAAGAATCCATGTTTTATTTTCAATATGTTTCCATTGATGGGAAGAATGAATACTGTCTTTTATGTAGCCACTTTGTTTAAAATGTGGAATGTAATGCAAGTTTCATGATCTAATTCTCTAAAACATTAAACCTGAAAAAATCCTCAATGTGTAATCTTGTAATAACTCAAGATTAAGTAAGGTTTAAGGCTGGGGCCTTATAACAGAAACATTCTTAAAATTAATTGATGAGAGTAAGAGAGGGTATGTCATCATATGAAAATACAATTTACAGTATTGTGAATACAAAATAACATCCTCCAACATATGAACATTGAGCATAAATGAAATGACATAAAAGAGAGTACTTGAAAAGAAAGTGAGAGGTCATATCCCTTACCTCGTGTCCGAATTGACTCGATCATTCTTTAATATAATGAATTATAATCTAAAGTTAATTTATACTTTCTAAAGAACATGTTTCAAGTTTATTATTCCTTTTATATCACTTATTACAATGTTATAAACATTATGTAATCAATTAAGTAAATAATTTTCGTTTTGTCGATATTTGGTACTTGAGTAAAAAACGGACATCTTATAATTACATGTTGTTCATGTGGTCAAAGTATAATTATATCCAGAATTATATTCATGATTTATATTTCATATATATCATATATATCTAGTATATATATGTATTTATAATAGTACATGATATTTAGAGGTAAGAAATTAAATACACAGTTCATGGAGACGGTAAGCCGTACGTACACATGAACGCTACTTTCATTTCTATTTCTTATTTTTATGGTAATAAAACATTATTATACATAGAAATATTATAATTCCAATATAATATCATATATAATATCATTAAATCCATCCTTTATACATCCCACATAAGGCATTAACAAATCAAATCACATTGAGGGGGCGGTAGTCCGCACTTTCTCAAATGAGATTATCGTATTTACCCACTATGGACACCATAAACGAATAATATAAAATGGAAGTAAAGAAGCATAAGGAAATCATAAACATAATATATATCATATATAAATACAGTTCCATCATAATGGCCACCATGAGAGGCGGTAATATGTAATTGAACAATCATCGTTTCGTGAGGCGTTTGTTTTCCATCCACAGAAACATTATGATCTTCATCCATTAGATGGAAATGTGTGTAAGTGTAGTTCAAACACTTCTTATAAAAACATCCTAGTATATTTAGGATACTTGTTTTGTTACAAAATAAAGATATTAAAATATTTTAGGGGTTGGAGAGGCAAAATAAAAGAAAACAATTTAAGAGAAATCGTTACCTTTAATTTGGGAAACTCCTTTTGGTTTGAACCAAAGGACTTATTGAAGTGCCTTATGCCTAAGGTATGGCTTCTAAGAGTAGGATAGGGATGTGGAGAGATTAAATGGGTAGAGGTTGGATGAGACAAATGGCTTGAGAGGTGGGAGGAATTGGTTAGAAGTGGTCTCCTTTTAAAAGGTGGATGAGGGGCTCTTTAGGAAAGTGTGAAACTATTATTTTATTATATAATTATATTCAGTTTCTAATGGTCCAAAAATCATTAAGGACGAATATAAGATGAGTCATGGTCTAAATAAAATCATCCAATCAAAATTGGTCATGTTTTGTATAATATTATAATCATTATAATATTATATATTTTAATCATATATTAATGAGGTAAATACTACATCATTATTGTGTAATATATAAATTAATTTATTCGATGTATAAAAATACTAAAAAAATACGATCTTGTAGGAAATATTTTTAGCTATCCATTTAATATTTTTAGTCGAAAATAGGAATAATATAACACCATATAAAAATCATTTACTAAAAGAGTTTTGTTAATGAAAATTTTGTCTTTACATTAAATTAATTAATGTAAATTGTCATTTTCACTCCCAAGTGGATAAATGGGGTCCCAAAATAGACCCAAAGACGCCCATAGTCGTTAATGACTCAACCAATAAGGTTTGGAAAAGTGTTAAGGTAATTTTTAATTATTATAATATTCATTTAACCTTGAATTGCCTTATTTACCTTTAACCACGGTAAATAAAAGTCAAAAGTTACTATTCACCAAAAATTATTTTCATCTTAATGAACCACATTTTACTTCTTGATAACAACCATGTATGTCTGATTTTTGAAATTCAATTCACAGATGTGGTAAAATTGCATTTAAATGAAAAAGTCAGTTTTTTTGACTACCACTAAGTGGTGTCACTATTGATCAAAAATCGAAGTTTTTCAGAAAAATACCAAAAAATCATCCTAAGACATATTTGATATTCCAAATTAAAAAATTATGTCTATTTATACAAATTAAAAACATAGAAGTGGCATTATTTAATAAAAAATTATTTCCCGCTGTTAAAACAAATAGTGTGTTTTTAAAAACAATAACTATCAAAAGATTGATACTTGTTTATGTCCAATTTCAAAGTGAAATTAATTCCAATGACCAAAATTAGATTAAATGGTAAAAATATATTCCAATTTTAATTTAAAACCAATTAAAAATATAATATAACCATATTAATAAATTAGATTAAAAGGCACTTTTTAATTAAAATACAATATTGTTCACTATTCATTAAAAATGAACTTTATTAGAAAAATACCAAAAAATTACCCAAAGTAAATTTTTATGTCCCCATTCTTAAGAAGGAGTTTATTTGCTCAATTAGAATGTATTAAAGTGACAATAACTATATTTAAAAAGGGATCCCCATTAAAAGGCGGTAAATCGACCTTTTAATGCAAATCATGCTTAAAATTAGATTTATTCATATTTTAAGCCTCTAAAATTTATTGTATTAAGGTAAATACATTTGACAAACATGTATAATAATATTGTAGTTAGTTTTTTCATTCCCATCAATAATATGGCTAGGAGTTAACTACCATATAAAATAACATTATTATATTATTAGTGTGCAATATAGTATTTCAAAGGAACATGTTGTTGCATATCAGTTACACTATCTAACATAGCAACACTTTCAAAGTAAAATTTATATTTCATTCAAAAATATTAATAAATTTGAAAATTACATAATTTTTATTTTCTTGGAGGGTTACATCCTTCCCCCCTTTTTACAATTGCGTACTCGCAATTTTAAAATTTGGCTCGAAAACATCATTGAAAGTCCCACATCGGAAAAAGAGTCAATAAAACTATCCCTTTAAAATAATGGAAGATATATATAAAGGTCACTCGAGACAACTCATACTATGATTTCATGTAGGAAAACATGGATATGGAAGAAAACATAACTCTCATAGATTAATAGAGATTGATAGAGAAATTGATCATAGAATGTTAAACGCCACAATACCATGAATTTGTGGTTGGGTAAAAGTCTAATGATAAAAGAGAGGTTATAACACAATTTTTTTCAAGATCCATTTCATAGAGTTGAAGAATATTTTTAATAACTAGACTAAGATTGTAAGGAAATATGCATACTTGTCATGTATTGTTTCATCCTTTAATAAAATTATACCACAAACTCATCTCTTCTCCAATCGATGAATATTCAAGATGACTTGTTCACATTAAAAGCGCTATAATAAATGTCTAGAGAATTACATAATCCACAAAAGATGAATTATAAATTTCCCTTGTCTTTAGAAATTAACCAAATCCAAAATTTCTTGTACAAGATTAGATAATCCCCAAAAGGATCATAATTTATAAGAAAAAATATTACTCTTAATCTCCAAAATTTAAAAAAAACCCAAAGTTCAAGAAACACCATTAAATAAACTACTATCCATAAAATTATCCAAAGTAATCCAAACGATGATTGAAACCCAAATCTCTGAAGGATTTAATCACATTGTCTTCCAAGGTAAATCTTAACATTTATCTCCAAATAACATCATTTACTCTAAAAGCCTCTTACTGAAAAGTAATTAACCTAATAACATATTCTCCAAGATAGGTTAATCATTTCCATATATAACCCAAAGTAAACTTATTTATTATTCATAAGATAATATACCTAAAAATAATTAGTCAAACTAACCAGGGACTTCACGTAGTCCAGTGGTAGGCGATAAATACTTGTCGCACTTTGGTTGTGGGTTTGATTCATGCAGCTTCGTCTGACACGACAAGTTTTCACACAGTTTGTGTGTTGTCCCTTTTCAAAAACTAAATAATTTGATAACATTACCAAAAAATATATAAATTCATTAAAAATAACCATAATATATTTTCACCACAAGGTTATCTAATAACTTTCATTTTTCATCCCAAAATGTATTAACCGGTAATTGCCTCAAATTGAAGGATCATATAAACCCAAATAGTTCTTTATTACTACAAATAAAAAAAATTATTCCATGAATAAAATTTTCATATATCAATCTTCAGGGATACACATAATATAAAGAGTCTTCTAATTTAATCCCGTCATCAAAAGAGCCTTAATACTTTTATGCATTTCACCATCTTGAAATCTACCGTAACTCGTGAATCCCTTATATGTTGACCTCTTACTCATTCAACATTCTTCATGATCCATTAACTATTCTTTACAAACTTATTCTAAAATAATTCATTCCTACATACAAAATCATGAATCATATCCTAAGATTTCAAAAATAGGAAAACATATGTTAAGAAATAATCCATACCATTAATTGGTCATTGTCAGTTTCTTCATCCTCAATTGGAATGACATTAGGTATTGGTAAACAAATTTTATGATCCAGGTGATCCCAATCCTGAAACTTCTTCATAAGAAATGTTTTTGCACAATGAACATGCTCACCACATTTAAAATAGTAAATTTATCCCTCAGAAAGGACTTCTTTCCCTTTCCTAGAGTCAAATAGATGCTTCCTTTTCCCAAGGCAGGTTCTTGCTTTATGAACTTCATTTCCACATCTATAGCATCTTTTTGTCCCTTTGAAACATTTTCCTATATGTTTATTTCCACATCTTTGAGACATAGGTTTTTAAATATAATTACATTTATGATTATTAACTGAAAATTCGTAGGGATTTGTTTCTCACATATAGGATGTCTTATAAAAATCAATAAGGTTCAGGTGGTCAATCATGACTCGAGATAGTTGGTTGAAAATAACCACAAGAGTTCTCATTGCAGCTCCCATATTATTCAGCTGCTCATTCAGAAAGATGTCATAGTTTTCTTCACATCCATTGTTACTTTGGTGCCTACTAGATCCAGCCATTTACTATAATCAAAAAGGTCAGTGTGATTATATCAGTAAAATCATCATATAATATCTTATGGGGAGGGTAAACACTAAGATATACATATTCATGATATCTTAATATCATTCAATTTATAAAAATAACTATGACTCTTTCTAAAATCCTAACCATTATGGTAATGTCACTTATGCTTAAATTGTACCCTAACCTCTAAATTTATCTAAACCGACCTCTGATACCAACTATAAGGACCCGACCTTAAAACATTACATAATATTTAATTAAACGAATAATTCACATTGAGGATCTTTTCAGGTTTAGAGTTTTAGATATTTAGGCCATAACTATTACATTACAACATGAATATTACAAGAAGACACTACTAATCAGTATCCATTTTTTCATAAAATAAAAACTCTTCAAAAGAAACTTGTCTAGTTCCATGTTTTAGATTGCTTGACTTTTCCTTCATCCCATCCTTGACCCTATTCATCTTTAAGTCCAATGGAAAACATTTCAAAAACTTGGGATGCGCATAAAAATCTCAGTAAGGGATACAAAATGAGGAAGGAAAACATCATCCCAACAATAAATACATATCAATTAAACCAATACTTTTCAATCATAACACACCTTACAAAATCATTAGATTTATGAATAACACATAGATATCATAAATCATAAAGGTGACTTATGGAATTTATAACATACATACATTATAGATATCAAATCTACAAAGGGAGTCACATTTGGAATACCCATCACAGTACATTCCCTAAATCTCTTAGGAGAAACATTCATGTTTACCTCCATCACGTTACCCAATGCATTGAAGAGCTATCTCGGGCTCACCTACCCTAGGTTTATCACGGAACCACCTGTATACGTAAACAATTCCCAATAACAATAACATAACACATAAAACAAGCATAAAGGAAAGATAACATTTCCACATTCCAATAACAATATATCATATCAAGATATTGAAATAAACAATGCTTTATCAAACCATTTTCATAACCATTTAAAACATTTAATAAATAGATTTTTGAATCAAAGTGTCCCATACCACTTTGAATATTTTAGAGAAATTAAAATTCTAAAACATTAATGTCCATATAAATAAATCCCAAAACCATTTTGAAATCATGGACACCGATGATAAATATTTAGAAGAATAAATCTTTAAAACATTTAAAACTATATTTTAGTTCAAGAGTTTTTAACAAAATGGGAGATGCTTGAATATAAATAATTGAGGAATAAAATATAATAATAACTTTATAATATCATGAGAATAAAAGGATTCATGATATAATATGTCAAAGGACAGTATATACACCATATAAGAGTGAATTGGTGCATAAAAATAATAAAGTCTAAATGGCATCCTTATATTAAGGATAAATCAATGACATAATTTTTGTGTGACAAATATAAATACACACAATATAAGGGGATATTAATTGTAAAACAATCATAGGTCATTCACACATATTTATATCATGACATAATCAACATGTAGAAGTTTAACCCAAATAATTGATATTGGGTTAAGAAGTCCCTTAACAAATATTCAACAGCCTAATGGCGTCACATTAAAATTCAGAAAATGAGTTTATGATATAAAAAAGGTATCTAATCACATGTACATAAAAATTACATCAATAAGGATATATAAGAACATATCCCAACATAAGAAGGTGTAAATTAAAATACATAACAAAAAGAAGTCTTTTAAAAAGAGGAGGGTGAAAGGTTCCCTTATCGATTTGGTAACTTTCAAAACATACACCACATGAAAGAAGGATCATAGAATGAGGATGTAATTACTCATAAATTAATGTGTATTACACAGGGAATACATTATTGGGAAGTACATACACAACATGCAATAAATAAGAGGCAAACAACGGAAATCTCACGGATTTGAAAGTGAGATAAGAAAATCCCTTACAAAAATTCGGCAGCCTAACGACGCCACTTAAAAATTCATAAAATTAATTGATGATAGAAAGAGAGGGTCTCTCATAATATTAAAATACAAATTACAGTATGTTGAATATAAAATAACACCCTCCAACATAATAACATGGAGAATAAATGAAATAACATAAAAGAGAGTACTTGAAAAGAAAGAGAGAGGTCAGATCCCTTACCTCGTGTCCGAATTGACTTGATCGTTCTTTAATCTCCTAAATAATAAACTAAAGTTAATTTATACATGCTTAAGAAAATTTTTCATGTTTATTATTTCTTTTCTTTCACTTATTACCATGTTATAAACATTATGTAATCATTTAAGTTAATAATGATCTTTTTGTTGATATTTGGTACTTGAGTCAAAAATGGACTTCTTATAATTACATGTTGTTCATGTTGTCAAAGGTTCATTATATCCAGAATTATATTAATGATTTATATTTCATATATATCATATATATCTAGTATATACATGTATATATAATAGTACATGTCATTTAGAGGTATGAAATGAAATGAACCGTTCATGGAGACGGTAAGCCGTACGTACGCATGAACGCTACTTTCATTTCTATTTATTATTTTAATGGAAATAAAACATAATTATACATAGGTGTATTATAATTCCTATATAATATCATATATAATATCATTAACTCCATCCGTTATACATCCCACATAAGGCATTAACGAATCAAATCACTTTGAGGGGCGGTAGTCCGCACTTTCTCAAATGAGATTATCGTATTTACCCACAATGGAAACCATAAAGGAATAATATAAATTAAAAGTACAAGAGTATAATGAAATCATAAATATAATATATATCATATATAAATATATTTCCATCATTATGGCCACCATGAGAGGAGGCAAGATGTAATTGAACAACCATCGTTTCGTGAGGCGTTAGTTTTCCATCCACAGAAACATTATGTGCTTCATCCATTAGATAGAGGTGTGTGAAAGTGTAGTTTGAATAATTATTATAAAAAATTCCTAGTATATTTAGGATACTAGTGTTGGTACAAAAAAATCAATAAAAAGAGTTTAGGGGTTGTATAAGTATAATAATAGAAAACAATTTAAGAGAAATGATTACCTTTAATTTGGGTCACTCTCTTTTGTTTAAACCAAAGGACTTCTTGAAGTGCCTTATGAATCAAGTAAGGCTTCTAAGATGAGGAGAGGGATATAGAGAGCTTAATTGGTCAGAGGTTGGATGAGCCAAAGTTTTTTAGAGGTGTGAAGAATTGGTTAGAAGTGGTCTCCTTTTATAAGGGGGAGGAGGGTCTCTTTAGGAAAGTGTGAAACTATTATTTTATTATATAATGAAATTCAGTTTCTAATGGTCCAAAAATCATTAAGGTCGAAGATAAGATGATTCATGGTCGAAATAAAATCATCCAATCAGAGTTGGACTTGTTTTGGATAATATTTTAATCATTATAATCTTATTTATTTTAATCATTTATTAATGAGGTAAATACTACATCAATATTGTGTCACAAATAAATTAATTTATTCGATGTCTAAAAATTATAAAAAAATACTATCCTGTAAGAAATTTTTTTATCTTTCCAATTAATATTTATAGTCCAAAATATAACTTATATAACACCATATAAAAATTAATTACTAAAAAAGTTTTGTTAATGACAATTTTGTATTTACATTAAATTAATTAATCTAAATTGTCATTTTCACTCCCATGTGGATCAATGGGGTCCCAAAATCGATCCAAAGATTACCATGGTCGTTAATGACTCAAACAATAAGGTTTGGACAAATGTTAAGGTAATTTTGAATTATTATTATATAATTTTAACCTTGAATTGCCCAATTTTCCTTTAACCGCAGTAAATAAATTTCAAAAGCTACTATTCCCCAAAAATTATTTTAATCTTAATGTACCACATTTTACTTCTAAATAACAACCATGTATGTCGGATTTTTGAAATTCAATTCACAGAAGAGGTTAAATTCTATTTAAATGAAAAAGTCTATTTTTTAACTAGCACTAAGTGGTGTCACTATTTATAAAAAATTGATGTTTTTCAGAAAAATACCAAAAATTCAGCCTAAGCTATATTTGATATTCCGAATTCAAAAATGATGTCTATTTTTACAAATTCAAAACATTGAAGTGGCATTAATTGAATTAAAAATTAATTCCAGTTGTTAAAACAAATAGCGTGTTTTTAAGAAACAATAACTATCAAAAGATTTATACGTGTTTATATCCAATTTCAAAGTGAAATTAATTCAAATGACCAACATTGTATTAAATGGTCAAAATATATTTCAATTTCACTTTAAAACCAATTAAAAAGATAATCAAACCCTATAAATAAATTATATTAAAAGGCACTTTTGAATTAAAATACAATATTTTTCACTATTCATTAAAAATGATCTTTATCAGAAAAATAACAAAAAAATTACCCAAAGTAAATTTTGATAACAACATTATAAATGTAACACCCCGAGCTTCCACGATACGCCTCTCTTTCAATAATGCAATAGCTTGCATTGTACGCAACTTCGAGTTCTAAAACACCGCGACTAATCAAAGTAGCCGTTATGAATAGTAATAACCACTTTTTAAAATTATAGAAATTTTATATTTCAAAATGGACTTCATTTTTGTATTCGTAATATCGAAATTAGCCTATGTTGAATTTTTGGTATTTTTCTGAGAACTTCTAATTTTTTATGAATTGTGAAAAATACTTAAAAACAAATTTTTTAATCAAAATAATTTATAGTGATAAATTATACTATTTAGTGGTTTTAAAGTATAATTAGAATATATTTTTACTATTTTATCCAATGGTTGTCATTATAATTAATTTAACATTAAAATTGCACGTAAACAATTGTCAATCTTTTGATATAAATTGTTTCTTAAAAACACGCTATTTGTTGTGACAGCGGGAATTAATTATAAAATTAATTAATGCAACTTATATGATTGGAATTTTGTAAAATAGACATAATTTTTGAATTCATAATATCAATTATATCTTAGGGTGAAATTTTGGCATTGTTCTGAAAAACTTCAATTTTTTGATGAATAGTGAAACCACTAAGTGGTAGTTAAATAACTGATTTTTTGTTTAAATGAAATATTACCACTTCTGTGATTTGATTTTCAAAAATCCGACATACATGGTTGTCATTAAGAAGTAAAATGTGGTTCAATGAGATTAAAATAATTTTTTGGTGAATAGTAACTTTTAATTTCTCAATCGCGATTAGAGGTAATTAGTGTAGTTTAAGGTACAAATAATGTTATAATAATATGAGATGAGCATGACACTTGTCCTACTCCTATTGGATGAGTCATGGTAGACCAAGAAAACCCATGGGTCAACTTGGGGACCCCATGGAGCCACTTTAGTTGGAAAATGACATTAATATATATTTATTTAATGTTAAAATTAAATTGACACAAACATGAGTTGTTTTACTAAAACAGTTTTTAAGTGGGGTTACACAACTCCAAATTTTGATTATAAAAATTCATTAGAAAGCTACAAATATTTCATACATCATAATATTTTTTTTATAATTTTTAGACATTAAATAAATTAAATTATTTATGACATCATGATGATGCAGCGATGACCTCATTATTTAACGATTTAAATAAAATGGGAAGATAATGAAAAATCCAAGGAATACACTTGTCCAAATCCAATTGGATGAGGAGATTTCGAACCCTTATCACCTTATCCTCAAATTATATAAGTGTGGGACATTTATAATCCGAAAAAGCATTGTGTAATAATGTAACATTTCAATCTTTCCAAAAGAGCCCCTCCTCTCCACTTATAAAAGGCCCCCACCTCTCCCACCTTATTCACACCTTAATGCCATTTTTCTCGGCCAACCTCTGCCCAAATACTCTACCAACTTCCCCCAATTACTCATAGAAGCCTCACTTTGGGCAGAACTCTTCCCAAGGAAGCCTTTGGCTCAAATCAAAAAGAGTTACCCGATTTTGAGGTAATGTCTTCTCTAATGTTGTTTTGTTTTATTTTTCTTCTCCAACCCCCTAAACTCTTTTTATTCATTTCTTTTGTAACAAAACCAGTATCCTCAATATACTAGGATGTTGTTATAAGAAGTATTCGAGCTAAACTTACACACACCTACATCTAATGGTTAAATAACATACGGTTTCTGTGGATGGAGAATTTCTGCCTCACGAAACGATGATTGTTCAACACTCATATAACACCTTAAAAGGTGGCCATTAAGATGTCACTATATTTATATATGATATATAATGTGTTTATGTTTTACTTATGCTTCTTTATTTCTCATTTATGGCATTATTTATGATTTCCATTATGGGTAAAACGCGATAATTTCATTTTAGGAAGTGCGGACTACCGCCCCCTCAAAGTGATTTGAATCGTTAATGCCATATGTGGGATGTATAAAGGATGGAGTAAAGGGTATTATACACTATATTATACTGGAATTATATTATACATTTATATCATTATGATTTCGTTCCATTAAATATGAAATTTAAATGAAAGTAGCGTTCATGCGTACGTACGGCTTACCGTCTCAATGAACGGTGCATTTCATTTCTTACCTCTAAATGTTACGTAATATTATAAATGAATGTATATACTGGATATATAAGATATATATGACATCTAAATCATGAATATAATTCTGGAGATAATGGATATTCTACCACATAAACAACTTGTAATTATAAGAAGTTTATTGTTGACTCAAGTACCAAAGATCGACAAAACGATTGTTATTAACTTAAATAATTACATAATGTTCATATCATTGTAATAAGTGATATAAAAAGGATAATGAAATTGAAAATGGTTCTTAATAAGGTATATATTAACTCTAGTTTATTATTCAGGATGTTAAAGAACGGTTGAGTCAAGTCAGACACGAGGTAAGGGAACTTCTTAACCCAACTTCCATTCTTTGGGTTAATATCCTACTTTAAAATTATGTCATGATATTATTATGTCCTATTTTGTATTTTTACTTTATGTATATGTACCTATAGTTAATACACATAATAGACCTATTTTATTTTAAAATTATCTTTTTAAGGACTTCGTCTCAATCTCCTTTCATTGAGGCATATTTGGTTTTATACACAACTTTCTTTTATACGGTGTATAAACCCCTTTGACTTTTATGTTTATTCAAATGGAATCTTTTTTATACGAAGAGTTTTACTAAAAGACAAAAAGGGAATGTTTTTCTTCCCGTACTTATGTGGTGACAATGACTTCTCCGCCGCCGTGACCATTATTTGAGTTTCGGCTTCCTCTACAAGCCATCACTTTTTTTTAATGAAAAATAAATAAAAAGTTTTAACTTTATTTTATTTTGGTATTGAAAATGGTTTTGAAAGAATTTTTATTATATCAATGTGTTGTATTGATATCTTGTGATCGAAATGTGGAAATGTTATGTTTCCTTTATGCATGTTTTATGTGATACGATTATGTTATGGTTTATGATATGTTTAAACCTATTCATATGTGGAATGCATTGGACTTAATAAATGACGGGTGGAGCCCGCTATAGCTCCTCGATGCATCGGCAGGTCTCATGAGACAAACTAGTGTCTTGGAACGAGGCCTTGACAAAATCTTATTTGTGGTTTTGGCACGAGGCCTTGGCTACGTGGTTATGATAGTCCGGCATTATGCATTCAATCATTATGAAAGTGGTTATTGATATTTCGTGTGATTATTCGACCAGTAGAATATCCATGTGAAGAAGTAAATGGCATTATCTCATTTTACTTTTGCCATAGTATGTTGATGTTCATGTTTAAAAGGCTTTTGTTTTAGTTATACATTGCCTTAAATGTTAATGTTTATTTATGAAAGTTTCCGCTATATTTTTAACCTTACTGAGCATCCGAGCTCACCCTTTTCAATGTTTTAATATTTTCCAGGATGTGAAGAAGTATTTTATGAATGACTTGCAGAGATAGTCCGAAGAGGATAGAAGTGTAGACTATGGAGACTATGTTATTGTAGTTTTTCACTTTATGATGTAATGTAACGTTTATGAATGTATCTAGTGTTTCCAAGACTACTAAACTAATCGGTCTTTCGAGACTTGATCTTTTGTGATCATGCCAGTGTTACGAAGTAATGCACCGGCTCTGGGTAGCTGGGGTCGGGCGTTACAGTTGGTATCAGAGGAAGTTTAGCACAAACCTTGGAAGCTAGATTTAGATAAACTCTGATTAGAGCACGTAGACCTAAGATGAACTTTGAGGATAGTGTAGATGAACTTCCTAGAATTATGCTATTGTAGAGATTTTGTGAGTTTTCCGAGCAATACATCCCTGTCTGGATACGAGCAGGTAGAGGCGGCTCTGGCACAGATGTACCTAGGGGTAAAACCTGAAAACACCGCTTTGAGCTAGACTCGAACGGGAACTGGTACACGACAACAGGCCTTTTTTCACTCTTGGTTACGACACTCCCGGGGGATATTCTTAGGATAATGCCCATTTTCTTTACAAACCACTATGAATGGTTATGAGTATATACTTCCTCAAATAAAACCTTTTTTTGATTATGGATTATATCCATAAATAGCTCAATTTATGTTAAGTATTTTACAAGTATGGAATTATGTATTGTGATTCATAAACTAATCTAGTTTATGCCATTGTTTAGAAATGGCTCCTAGTGGAAGGAATGTAAACCGTATCAATGCACGCACTCCGTGTAGGGATTTCCCTCCTACTCAAGATAATTATTGTGGACCTGGAGATACAACTGGTGCTGATCAACTTATTACCATACTGGGACAACTCACTCAGGTTATGAATAATAACCTTACTCGTATGGAGCACCCTGATCCGCAATGTGGAGGATCAATGTTAGACCGCTTCATGAGGCAACAACCACCAACCTTCAATGGGAGTACAAATCCTATAGTAGCTGAGCAATGGATAAATTCCATAGAGAAAATATTCCATGCCTTGGGGAGTAGCGAAAGGGAGAAGGTTGTCATGGCAGTTTACCGCCTCACTGGAGATGCCGATCAGTGGTGGTCGCTGATTCAAAACACAAAGGAAGATGATGACGTATCGAATATGTAATGAAGGGAGTTTAAAGAGATTTTCATAGAAAAATACTTTCCTCGTGACCATCGAGCAGATATGGAAAGGCAATTTCTGAGTCTGAGGCAGAAGGAGGATGAGAATGTCACAAAGTATGAGGCTAACTTTACAAGGTTAGCGAGGCATGCTTCCGATTATATACATAACCCAAGAAGTAAGATTGATCGTTTCATTGATGGGTTAAAAACATTTCTCCGTCGAGCTTTAGTATCACAATCCTTCTCATCATACGAAGATATTGTCTCGTGTGCTATCAATACAGAAAAGGAATTCTCTAAGTCTTATGACAAAAAAGTAAAGCAAGAGAAGAAGAGAACGGTGGAACAAGAGACAGATAAAGGGAAAAAGGGAAAGAAGGATTTTCCATTATGTGATAATTGTGGGAAGAATCACCCTGGTACGTGCCTAAAAGGAATGTGAGTTTGTTATAAATGTGGAGAAAAGGGTCACCAGGCTCGTGATTGCAAGGGAAAGAAAGAGGCTGTCAAAGTTGAATGCTACAATTGTAGAGAAATGGGTCATTATGCAAATGAATGTCCTATGCGTCAAGGAAACTTACCTCAGAAAAGGCCAAAGGATCAAGGCCAATCTTATGCTGTGACTACAATTGAAGCGAAATAATTATTGTATTTGTGTTTTTGGACTCAGGAACTAGATTATGGTTATAAGAATAATGTGATATAAAAGGATTGTACTGCAGTACATGTTGTTTTCATTACGGATTTAATATGATGAAGGTAATCATATTTTTAGTATGTGACAATAAGAGAAACATTACTTTGTTTGGGGAATCTGAGGTAACAATTCATTTTGGAATTTAACGACCCTTTAGAGAAAGTCTGGACGGAGGTATTTTGGATAACTATTAAGGTTGGAATGGATTAAGTTGAACCATGGATGGTATTGTTTAAGGTTACAGAATTTCTGAAGATTATTTTTGGAATATTATAATACTATAGTTTTAAAAAAAAGGACAACCTGCAGGGTGGGGCATAACCCGTCGCGTCAGACAAAGCTGCAGGAATCAAACCCACAATCATAGTGTGACATGCCTTTATTTCCTACCACTAGCCTACAGGAAGTCCCTGGTTATTACAAAATAATTTTACTAATCTAAATGGTATGTGTTAACATTTGGAACCTTATACAATTAGGAAAAGTATAATATTTTTGAGTTCTATTATCTTTTTGAGTGAAAGATGAGTTGAAGGTTGAAACTCTAATTGTCAAGCATAAATATATATATATACCTATCTCTTATTCAATGAATAAATTAATTCTTAAACTTTAGTAAAGGGATATTAAAACAAAAAAATGTGTTATCCTAATACCTTATGTCTTGTTGAACTGATGATATTTTAAATCAACATAGATTGAAGGCTTTGAGGCCCTCAATTTGACAGTTGATTGTGATTGATGACCCCAATCGCTCCCTACAAATATTTACGTTTTTCCGCCAATTATATGTCTCTAATTGCCACCAATGTTCTCCTAATCGATATCATAATTGGGTGGTGACTTTTTCATTTCCCTTTCCCTCTTATTAAGGCTAAATTTTATTAATCTTATTTCCGATGTGGGTTTTCCTCAAAGGTATTTTCTATTTTCAACCTTTTATTTTCCAAGAAAAATTTCAAATTACGAGGACTCAATTTATTGAAGGAGGGGAGAATGTAACACCCCGAGCTTCCACGATACGCCTCTCTTTCAATAATGTAATAGCTTGCATTGTACGCAACTTCGAGTTCTAAAACACCACGACTAATCAAAGTAGCCGTTATGAATAGTAATAACCACTTTTTAAAATTATAGAAATTTTATATTTCAAAATGGACTTCATTTTTGTATTCGTAATATTGAAACTAGCCTATGTTGAATTTTTGGTATTTTTCTGAGAACTTCTAATTTTTTATGAATTGTGAAAAATACTTAAAAACAAATTTTTTATTCAAAATAATTTATAGTGATAAATTATACTATTTAGTGGTTTTAAAGTATAATTAGAATATATTGTTACTATTTTATCCAATGGTGGTAATTATAATTAATTTAACATTAAAATTGGACATAAACAATTGTCAATCTTTTGATATAAATTGTTTCCTAAAAACACGCTATTTGTTGTGACAGCGGGAATTAATTATAAAATTAATTAATGAAACTTATATGATTTGAATTTTTTAAAATAGTCATTATTTTTGAATTCGGAATATCAATTATAGCTTAGGGTGAAATTTTGGCATTTTTCTGAAAAACTTCAATTTTTGATGAATAGTGAAACCACTAAGTGGTAGTTAAATAACTGATTTTTCGTTTAAATGAAATATTACCACTTATGTGATTTGATTTTCAAAAATCCGACATACATGGTTGTCATTAAGGAGTAAAATGTGGTTCAATGAGATTAAAATAATTTTTTGGTGAATAGTAACTTTTAAGTTCTTAATCGCGATTAGAGGTAATTAGTGTAGTTTAAGGTACAAATAATGTTATAATAATATGAGATGAGCATGACACTTGTCATACTCCTATTGGATGAGTCATGGCCGACCAAGAAAACGCATGGGTCAACTTGGGGACCCCATGGAGCCACTTTAGTTGGAAAATGACATTAATATATATTTATTTAATGTTAAAATTAAATTGACACAAACATGAGTTGTTTTACTAAAACAGTTGTTAAGTGGGGTTACACAACTCCAAATTTTGATTATAAATATTCATTAGAAATCTAAAACGATTTCCTACATCATAATATTTTTTTTATAATTTTTAGACATTATATAAATTAAATTATTAATGACATCATGATGATGCAGCGATGACCTCATTATTTAACGATTTAAATAAAATGCGAAGATAATGCAAAATCCAAGGCATAAACTTGTCCAAAGCCAATTGGATGAGGATATTTAGAACCCTTATCACCATATCCTTTAATTATATTAGTGTGGGACCTTTAGAATCCGAAAAAGCATTGTGTAATAATGTAAATTTCAATCTTTCCAAAAGAGCCCCTCCTCACCACTTATAAAAGGCCCCCACCTCTCCCACCTTATTCACACCTTCAAGCCATTTGTCTCGGCCAAACACTGCCCAAATACTCTACCAACTTCCCCCTATTACTCCTAGAAGCCTCACATTGGGCATAACGCTTCCCAAGGAAGCATTTGGCTTAAATCAAAAAGAGTTACCCGATTTTGAGGTAATGTCTTCTCTAATGTTGTTTTGTTTTATTTTTCTTCTCCAACCCCCTAAACTCTTTTTATTAATTTCTTTTGTAACAAAAACAGTATACTCAATATACTAGGATGTTGTTATAAGAAGGATTAGATCTAAACTTATACACATCTACATCTAATGGTTAAGGAACATACGGTTTCTGTGGATGGCGAATTTCTGCCTCACGAAACGATGATTGTTCAACACTCATATAACACCTTCAAAGGAGGCCATTAAGATGTCACTATATTTATATATGATATATAATGTTTTTATGTTTTACTTATTATTCTGTATTTCTCATTTATAGCATACATTATGATTTACATTATGGGTAAAACGCGATAATTTCATTTTAGGAAGTGCGGACTACCGCCCCCTCAAAGTGATTTGAATCGTTAATGCCATATGTGGGATGTATAAAGGATGGAGTAAATGGTATTATACACTATATTATACTGGAATTATATTATACATTTATATCATTATTATTTCGTTCCATTAAATATGAAATTGAAATGAAAGTAGCATTCATGCGTACGTACGGCTTACCGTCTCCATGAACGGTGCATTTCATTTCTTACCTCTAAATGTTACGTAATATTATAAATGAATGTATATACTGGATATATAAGATATATATGACATCTAAATCATGAATATAATTCTGGAGATAATGGATATTCTACCACATAAACAACTTGTAATTATAAGAAGTTTATTGCTGACTCAAGTACCAATTATCGACAAAACGACTGTTATTAACTTAAATAATTACATAATGTTCATATCATTGTAATAAGTGATATAAAAAGGATAATGAAATTGAAAATGGTTCTTAAGAAGGTATATATTAACTCTAGTTTATTATTCAGGAGGTTAAAGAATGGTTGAGTTAAGTCAGACACGAGGTAAGGGAACTTCTTAACCCAACTTCCATTCTTTGGGTTAATATCATACTTTCAAATTATGTCATGATATTATTAAGTCCTATTTTGTATTTTTACTTTCTTTATGTGTACCTATAGTGAATACACATAATAGACCTATTTTATTTTAAAATGATCTTTTTAAGGACTTCGTCTCAATCTCCTTTCATTGAGGCATATTTGGTTTTATACACAACTTTCTTTTATACGGTGTATAAACCCCTTTGACTTTTATGTTTATTCAAATGGAATCTTTTTTATACGAAGAGTTTTACTAAATGAAAAAAAGGGAATGTTTTTCTTCCCGTACTTATGCGGTGAAAATGACTTCTCCGCCGCCGTGACCATTATTTGAGTTTCAGCTTCCTCTACAAGCCATCACTTTTTTTAATGAAAAATAAATAAAAAGTTTTAACTTTCTTTTATTTTGGTATTGAAAATCGTTTTGAAAGCATTTTTATTATATCAATGTGTTGTATTGATATCTTGTGATCTAAATGTGGAAATGTTATGTTTCCTTTATGCATGTTTTATGTGATACGATTATGTTATGGTTTATGATATGTTTAAACCTATTCATATGAGGAATGAATTGGACTTAATAAGTGACGGGTGGAGCCCGCTATAGCTCCTTGATGAATCGGCAGGTCTCATGAGACAGACTAGTGTCTTGGCACGAGGCCTTGACAAAATCTTATTTGTGGTCTTGGTATGAGGCCTTGGCTACGTGGTTATGATAGTCTGGAATTATGCATTCCATCATTATGAAAGTGGTTATAGATATTTCATGTGATTATTCGACCAGTAGAATATCCATGTGAAGAAGTAAATGGAATTATCTCATTTTACATTTTCCATATTATGTTGATGTTCATGTTTAAGAGGATTTTGTTTTAGTTATACATTCCCTTAAATGTTAATGTTTATTTATGAAAGTTTCCGCTATATTTTTAACCTTACTGAGCATCCGAGCTCACCCCTTTCAATGTTTTAATATTTTCCAGGATGTGAAGAAGTATTTTATGAATGACCTGCAGAGATAGTCCGAAGAGGATACAAGTGTGGACTATGGAGACTATGTTATTGTAGTTTTTCACTTTATGATATAATGTAACGTTTACGAATTTATCTAGTGTTTCCAAGGCTACTAAACTAATCGGTCTTTCGAGAATTGATCTTTTGTGATCATGCCAATGTTACGAAGTAATGCACCGGCTCTGGGTAGCTGGGGTCGGGGCGTTACAATAAAGAAGGATTTTATTTGGTCGATTAGAATGTATTAAAGATACCAAAACTATATTTAAAGAGGGTTCTTCATTAAAAGGTTGTATATCGACCTTTTAATGTAAATTATGCTTAATATTAGATTTATTCACATTTTAAGCCTCTAACATTTGTTGTATAAATGTAAATACATTTGACAAACATGTATAATAATATTGTAGTTAGTTTTGTGCATTCCCACCAATAAAATGGCTAGGATTTAACTACCATATAAAATAATAATAATATATTATTAGTGTACAATGTAAGATTTCAGAGGAACCCAATGTTGCGTATTGGGTACGCAATCGAACATAGCAATACTTTCAAAGTAAAACTTATATTTAATTCAAAAATATTAATAAATATGAAAATTTCATATTCTTTATTTTCCTGGGTTATTACACAAATAAATAACATTTACATCAATGGCAACAAAAACAAGTTTCATAGAGGAAAACTACAAACCATTCAAATAAACAGTAGATGACATATCCATGATGACTCAAATACTCAGAAATTGAACTCAATTATCTGAAATGATCTATGATCCAACTCTATAAAAAATCATGAGTATCACTAGTCACCATGAGAAAAATGGGATACATACACTTTTCTCATGTCCTGGTAAATAATATCCATAAATGGATCAATATTCCACATAATAATTGAGTACTAAAACTCATTAGAAATTATGAAAATTACATCGTTTTCATTCCACTTGGATAGAATATGTTATCACATTTCCATAATAAAATTTATATAAAACCTATTTGAATGCTTTCATCAACTTAACACAAAGACAATGAATTTTATACAAAAGCATTTTTCTCAAATAATCCAATTTCTAATGAAGGATAGAAATAATTTCATTCTAAACTTTGCATGATTTTTTTCACTTAACATCAAATATAACATAAAAAAACACACCCAGTTAAAAAACTACACACACAAGATTAGTGTTTCCATTGACGATGGAACTTTCACGTCCTAACCCATGATACTGTAATATTAACATGAAAACCCATAACTTTTATGTTGTAACATTAACATATATATCCATCCCATTCAATATATTATAATCCATTTAATCCATATAACATTCTAATATAACCATTTCTACACAATTGAACTAATTCCATAATACAAAAAATTTATTTGAAACCATTTTTTCCAAAAAAACCCATCTCAATAAAACTCCTCTTTTATAGAATACCATTTTCCATAAATCAAAAACACAAAACTAATTTAAAATCACAATATTGAATACATCTTACTATATTAACCTTTTTCAAAGAAACCTAATTTTTTACAATGCTACAAACCATAAAAAATATGTTTTCTATAAATCAGTGAACAAAAAACTCCAAAAACATTTCACAAAAAATAGTAATCAGAATTTTGTTTTCATGTTCTATATAGATCAGTCATGATTGAATCTACCTACCTCATAAAACATGGAAAGAATGTAAAATTACATGATAATTTCCATGAAACTGTGTTGAATCATCAAAACCCCTCTATAAATCACATCATATTTTCAGTCAACTACCATAGTTATATCCACAAAGGAAGTAGATCTAAGGAACCATGAGAGATGGAGATATATAACTAATTAAATCAATGAAAAAATACCATAAATGATGACTTACCATTATATATGGGCTTCAAGCACCAATATATTCTGTTCAATCACTTCCAAATCTAGGGATAAGGGTATCATTTCCCTAAAGAGGTGGAATATTGATTTAGTGTCGGTTTAGAAAAAACGGAGGTTTTAAAACACAATACTAACATAGTTATCCTTTTTAGGGATTTAGTTTTTTAATACTGAATGGTTAGGTAAACTGTTATAAAAATGATGTGCTAACCATGTGACATATTTTATATCATGGGGGGCCTCACACTGTTATATCACTTGGTTAGAAAAATCATGCGCCATGATTTCAAAATCACATTGTTCCAAGTTGCACGATTTCTCATAGGGGGCCGCATAGTTAGAATATACCATCTAACTTCTCATTTATCCCATGAATCATTGTACTTTTTTTATTCTAGGTTATTCATGGTTTCCAATAACCGTGCACTAATTGTGAGCCTTTAGAAAATATCCTAAAATATTACAAATGTACTTCAAACCCTTCTAAATGTCCCCTATATAGTATAAATAATTAAAAGAATAAATAAATTTTTATCTTCTTACAATTGTGGATGATACAGAGGAGGTTAGGATATTATATGAAATTAAAATAAATCAAAAGAAAACAAATAAAGGGAAAGAGGTTTTTACATCGTGAAAAATTCTCATTGAAAAACTCCATGGGGAAATTTGTTTTCATTTTTTAATAAAAAAACATCTTCGATGTAAGGATGATACATGGAAAGAGTATTGTTATGATTGTTTTCATGATTTATGTGTCAATATGCGTTAGAAGAAGTGGTAAGGAGGTGTGGCACATATAGTAAAGGAAATGGGTGTTTCTTGCTTATTTTATACATTTATATATTATTTTAGCTTAAGAATATGAATAGTGTTGATTATTGTGACTTATTATTGGTACTAGTGCATGTGAGTTAGGAATAATGGATCTTACATCATCCATACATCATCCATAACTCAAATATTCATTTATATATCTTGAAAAAAAAATTCAAGTGTTTCTTCATTCAAGAAAAATTCTTATTTTTTAGTAAAATCACAAAAAAACAGCCCTTAAATTTTTTATACTATATAATTAACAAATGGATGACATTTTATAAAACTAATTAACAAAATTTTAGAAATGTAAATTTTTTTAAAAAATCATCATTTATTTGTAAATTACCAATTTTAAAATTATTACATTTTTTATAGTACATTGAGAAACAAATTTTGGTCCCATAAAATTATATTGAAATCATAAGACAAAAAATATTAACTTTTGAATTTATTTTATTAAAATAAATTTTTTATTAAATGATTATATTAATTAAATATTTATAAATAAACATTTATATTTCATAGAAATACCAAAACATAATTTATCATTTTTCTGATATCATTTATATACATAGTCCAGGGTATAAATATGTCATACTTTCATTTATAAGATGAATAAATTTTATTTATATGTTCAAAGGTGTAGTAGCATTTATATTAGCAATTTTACTATTTATAAGGGTAATATCACTATTACAAGGTTTATATTTCTATTTCTATTGGTTTAGGATTCCCTATTTATGAAAATCTTCTTATTTCATTTATTCATAATCTATAAAGTTTTATTTTTGTTTTTAATGTGATTTTATCGGATTTATACTATATCACATATTTCAAATATGGGAAAACATTCAATGAATTCTTGGTCTTTATAGGAGAGTATTTTTGGTCATGGTTGGTGGACATTAATTCCAGCATTGAGCTAATTCAGATAGAGCTAGTCTATATAGAACCGACAATATGTTAATATTTTGTTATATACTTGTAAATGTCTACACTCAATTTTTCATAATGGTGTTTACTTATATATGAAAATAAATTATGTTATGAAATGCTTTCAATAAACTATTAGGTATTTCACTCACACCCTACTAATGTAACATGATGTCCTTATAGATTTTATGAATATGGATCAGGTGGAAGAAAAAGAACATATGGTGTGATATTAAGAATGATTAGCCTAGGGTGTGGAAAAGAATAATGGAATTTGAGATTGAATTTAGTAAAAAACCCAAAATTTATAAAATAATAAACATTAAATTGATAGTGTATGTGATATATACCACCAAGATTAAACATCCCATGAAACATATGTCATTAAATTTAATATCATTAATAGCTTGCAAAAGAAACAATCCCGAATCTAAATAAACAGTAATATATTATACGTTTACAAACTAGACACTAAATTTTTCCATATTAATAGTATAAATAAATATGGAAATTATTTTTATATGTTTGGAATAAAAAAAATAAAAAAATGAGAATAATTTTATCTAAAAAAATTTTATTTCTCAAAGATAGTTTACTCACATGTTACATAAATAATTGAAACAAATGATACACATTTAACAAATTTAAATAAAAAAGAATAATTTTTTAAATCAACATATCAAAATTATAATTGTTTTAATTTATATATTTCACAAAAAAAGATTAATTTTTTCAGGAACAGTTAAATATATAGATTTTTTTAAAATAACTTTTTGTTTAAAATAATCAAATTGTTAATTTAATTATAAATATTTTTAAAAGTAAAATTTCTTCATTTATATATATAATAATCAATTTTATTTCATTAAATAATTTTTATATTTTCTTTCAATATATAATATTTGTAATCATTTGATCATTTTCCCATTGAAAAACTATTTTTACGTCCTGTATGCAGTAATAATTTTAAAATAAAATTTCCACTATTGAAAATTTAATTTTAAATTATGGATTCCATATTTTGTTTCATAATGAATTATATTATATAATATGGTCAATATAAATTTATACCAATTTTTTTTTGAAAATAGTAAAAAATAATTACAAAGGTTAAGGTAAAAATGGTTTTATAAGGGGTTAAACATAAAGAATATGGTTTAAAATGACCAAACTATTTATCTAAAATATATTATATGGAAATATTATGAACATACAATGTATATTTCTTGGTAGTAATCTATTTTGGACCCAGGTTTCTTATGAAATACATTGTTCAGCCTTTTTCTCATAAAATATTACATGTGCGTCACTCACCTCAGTTATAAAAGGAAACCACTATCCTCTTTTATTAACACCTTAAAAAACATATTTTTTAAGATAATACATGAACATATTACGTAAAAAATTTCCTAACCACATCATAGTATAATTGGTTAGGTAAAATATCCAATATTTTAAAACATTAAGAATAATCCAAATGAGGTGGTCTGAGAATAGGTTACATTTATAACTATGTGTTTTTTTATATCTTCTTCCACATCCTTAAATTATTATACATTAATGATTGAAAAAATAATAAAAGTACCTAAAATATACAATTTTTTATTAGGTCAAGGTAGATAACTATATCCATTTCCTCTTCCCTCAAATGGGAAACAATAATGTTAATCGTGTGAATGACGGACTACTACGTTGAGAACTAATGTGACACGTCTTCCATTAACAAATATTCTGGTTGGGAATGATAACATATAAAATTAAAGTATATGATATTTAAAAATTAATTTTACATCATTATTCATTATATCATATATATAACGTTTTTACTTTCTATTAAATTTGGGATACGATAACTTCACTCTGTATAATCATTTATACAGAACACTTATATCAGGGAATGATTTTCCTGCCTCAAACTAGCTTCAAAAATTTATGCATTCAAATATGTACTACCCACCACCTCAGGTGAAAACATAACTATGTTCATAAGATTTGGTGTATATTCCATTAACTTCATGTTCCCTTTATTAAATCTAAAGATATCCTTTGTACGTGGAATTCGAACGTATGGGGATATAATTGTTTGTTAAAAAATTCCTCAAAATCCCCCCATGTCATACCATGGTCTATCCCAGCTTGGACCTCCAGCTCCCACAATAGAAGGGAAATATCTTCAAATAACTATGTGGTAAAATCTACTTTTACCTCTTCTAGTGTTACAATTATGTCATATATACATTTCTTTCTGTTTAGCCACGCTTCAACCCATTATATCTCCGAATCACCCCTAAATTTGTGCATATTCTACCTATGAATATGAACATCATATTACACAAGTTTTGGTTCAACCAATTTAATTCTAAATTCCACAGCATAGAAAGCTTTCACTTTACTCTGCACTAGAAGCTGGTTCACCTGATGCTCTGGTGCGACGACATTTTCAGCAACATCCTCTTTTTGGTCCCTACGACACCTACCGAGTGCCATTTCGATCAACACAAAAACAACCATAAGTCCCACTCACTTAACCAGAAAGGGTATAACATTTTTAAATTTCAATTAAATAACAACAATAATAATTTGGCTTTAGACAAGTTCAAATTTCTGATGTTGTACTATAATTAAATGTCCACCATGTTTTGAAAATCAACCCATTATCAAAATATCATGAGTTCCCATGTTTTAAATCCTTCTGTTTTAAAACCCAATTCAAATTTTCCAAAATCCTTGAATTCATACCACACTATAAATTATTATACCCGGATAAAATATGAAACCTATAGGGAAGTCATTTCTATCATTCATGTGTTTCTCATCTCGTTGGTTACACTGAAAATAATGAAACTTCTAATTCCTATAAGTGTATTTAAACACTTCTATACCCAAATCCCTGTTAACGTGATGTTCGGTATAAAAGGGTTAGATTTGTCCTTTTATGATATGATTTCCATATTCCAAAAATCATATTCCTTACCACCATACTGAATAATGGAATAGATCAAGAATGAATGTCAACACCAATGGACCGAACAACTATTCTCACTTGAATGCCAAGTACCAAACAAACATATACCATTTGTAACATATCACCCCATCCCATTATCTTGAGAGGTATGAGGAATGATACATGGCCTTAAGAGACATTACCAAGGTACCAAAGGCAATAAATAAATTCTGCGGGGTTTGAAAATAAATTGGGGGAATGATTTTCAATTGAGATAAAATCAACAAACCAAGAATCCATTATAAACCAATTACTTGATGCATGTAAACAAAATGAAAAAACACATATATAAAAAAGATAAAACCAAAATATTTCCTAACATTACCACATTCCCAATAAAACCATGCCAAATATCAGAGTACTGCGAGGAATACTACACAGCAAGACCTCACAATTTATGGAATCATCTATTGTTCCACATCAATCTCCATGCTCCAAGAACCACAAAATCAAAAAATCATCTTGCCAAACTACCAGGAAAATGATATGCATTACCCTTACCTATGTCCTGGAATACAAAATCCACAAATCACCCAAGTGATAAAGTAGAGGGTGGCTACAAATACTCAGTAGGTTTTCCACAAATGACTTCCCAATACACATCACTAGGATAAAATCATTAGCAAATATATATAAAATAGTTAATAAAAAACATTCAATAGTGAAACGACTTACAAAAAACCAAACATTCCTTTACTAATCCATTTTACCCAAATGCCTGCAATACATAGGAAAGAAGAAACCGTTCCACAATTCATTCAACTCATTCACATTATCACAAATATTTTCTTCTTTCATAGAAACACACAACAAGGAAACAAACATGGTGTTACATCCCGTCCAAACCCATTTAATAGATTCAAAATAAAGTTGTACATCCCTCCCAACTTTACATGATAGTGTCCCTTACATACACTATTCATTATATTTTTATAGTGATACTCCCCACCCACGTTACATTATTCCATCCACAACATATCATGCTCATTCCAATAACCAATCACGTAACACACCAAGGCCACAACAACATGCCAATAACCATTTCATAATCAAACATTCACTTGAATCATCATCCATGTAATATCACATTTCAATAATGCATCCCCTTTTATTTGAAAATAATTTTCTTAAAACATCTCCATAATACATCCTGAGTAATCGATTTAAAAATACACTTTTTAAAATACAATAAAAATAACTTTTCACCACAAATCACTTTTTCTTTTACAAATCCCCAAAACATACCAAAGGGGTTTCTAACCAATTTATCACATCAAATCACAATTAATTTTGGGAAAAAAATTAATTTCATCAAATATATGCGAGTTCTAACCTAGTGTAGTCGAGAGAAATTCCACCTAGCATTAGTGTTCTAGTGAAATCAACCCACAAGTAACAACACAAAAACTCTGGATAAACGCTCCACCAAAACCACTTTATATCTTCTTACCTACCATATACAAGCCCTAATATCATCACATAAAGAACCAAAAACCCTATATATACATTAAACTATTGTATATCTATAAAACAAAGAATGAGGGATGAGTGGATATATAAAAAAACACTAAACAACCAAGAGAGAAGGCTTATTAAAGATGAGTCTCCTTAAAACGACCTTGAAACCACTTCAAATACCTTATAAATCGAGTTGAAGAGAACCCATAACCCTTTAGTAAATAATGATTGTGGCTCGAGTGGTAGAATGTTATTGTATCTATATAGAAATCTTGACTAATCCTATATTTTTATAAACCCATTTTTACAGGACAAACAGTTAGCTCACCCTGTTAGAAAAACTATGCACTAATACTGTTCTTGTTTCATCCTTAAAGGAAACTCTTTCACAACATCTTTTCTCACTAAGAAAAATAGTACGTAATCCATGTGTTACCCCACTTCCTTCATGGTTTCATCTCTCACGGTTTCCCTTAACCATACTCAACCCGTGCATCATTAAATAGGCTTCCAAAACCTTCACAAACTCTCTTAAACTATACAATAAACTCTATATTCATAAAAAATGACATCAATAAGGTTTACATACCTCAGACTAGGGGTAATAAAACTCTAATAATTTATCATTTATTTTTTATCTATTTATTGATATATTTCTGGATTTGATTGTATAATCTGATTATCAGTTAATGAGATAATAATCTCCGCATTAAGTTTTATTATCCCCACTACTAATTGGTATCCTCATTTGAACATGGAGGAGCACATGAAATTGTGTGGAATCCTATCATTGACCCATTTATTCTCACCAATATGTTACTTCTTGAATGAATTTGATGATAATATTTCAACTATTTCTAAATGATTGTGGTATTTTATGTATAAAATAAATAATGTTTTGATACATATGAAAGTTGATTCCAAGAAATTATATTGTTTTAAAATGTAAAAACATCATGATATTTAGATATTACAATCTTAATTGATAGGTTGGATTTCAAAAATAATAGTTTTAGAGATGTGTTTTTGTTATGAATTTAGAATAATGGAATATCCTATAATATGTAATATTTTTCTAGGAATGTTTTTGGGAATTATTGATAAATTTAGAGGAAAATGGATTTTTTGGATTTAATTAATTTTATGTGTTAGTTAAAAAAGATGATAAATCAAAAATATATTTCAACTATTATTTATGTGATGTAAATTCTATTGTTTTGATGTTGAGACTGACATAAAGATACAATAATCATGAATTCGACGTCATGATTATAGATAATATTTTTCAATTAATTTAAGATAATATATGTTTAGATTTTTAAAATTGTATAAAAACTATTTTAATATATTCTAAATATATTAAGGGTATAGTTATATATATTTAGAGAGAAAATTTTTTAGAATTCTGATCATATATACCCATTTGTTGTCGATTTTATATTGAATTTTAATGGGTGATTTAATTTATGGACTGCTACTGTTCCGTCGGTATTTAGGGGAGGTAATGTGAGGATAGAAATGTTTTTGGATGATATCTTATTTCATGTAATTCATGGTATGAAACATGGATTTATTATGTATGTTTGAAAGGGTTTTTTAATTTTATATCTAAATGTTATAGTTTAAGAGAATCATTGAGAGATAAACTATTTTACTTCTGAACAATGATGTTGTTGAGGTTGAAAATGTTATTCAAAAAAACTTATATAAAATGAGTGTAGAAGATAGATTATTTTGATGATAAAAAAGGATTATATGTTTAATAACATAGTATAATTACATTGGGGAAAATACTATTGGTGAAGGATAATAATTGAAATTCGATGACCTATTACTGAGGAATATGAGCATAAAGTTTATATAAATTAATTTTATAGTAAAATAGATATTATATTCAAGAATTCATTAAGGAGAACTATAAGTTAGTAGAGGGAACAATGAAAATCGAAGCACAACAATTTATGTGGTTTATAAGCAGTGAGAGACTATATAAAGATATTATTAAGAGATTGTTTATGAATTTGTGTGGTGCTTCTCTAGGGGTTTTTAATGAGACATACCCACTTGTGACTATGGGTAACACAATAATTCAGGTTAATAAATAATTAATTATATGATATTATGAAAAAAATAAAAATCTACGCCTCAAACTAGAATTGAACCTAACAAGTTATATAATACCACATTAGGGTTGAACCATGTAAAAAACTATTTTTCATTATCAATTTAATTTATATTTTTCATGTTGTATGAATATGTTTGGGGAATTGTTGTGAAAACCTTATATTTTATCTATGCTCATGGAATGGATAAGTATTTATTGTAAAACAATATTGTTGAAATAGTTTAGTAAAACATGATACCATTGATTCTCCAACTTCTCAGTGTTACGTAGATATCCCTTGGGAGCCTCATATAGGACATCGATTGCATCATAGGTTTTATATTATTGAGAAATATCATTAATATAATCAAATCAATCCTTAAATTACACATTTTTTGGTTAAATACATTTTTATATATGTATACTCTATGTAGTTTAATGATATTATTGTTTTAACTTCTATATTAGCAAAAAACTAGTAAATTTATATTGATCTTAATCATTCTACGATACTGAGAAAATCATTTTGGAATAGTTTATTTGAAAAACATATTTAGTAAGGAATATAAAATTAAATGAAACCAATTAGTAAATTTAAAAATTATTAAATAAAATACATTTTTTTTCATTTTTACATAATAATATATTCTCTAAAAAATTAGTTTATATACCAAGGAAATCAAATTTATTTTACAAATCCCACATTAAAATATTTTATACTCTCGTAATGGAAAATTCATAATTATGAACATATATTAGAAAACATGATAACTTGATATAATATTTCTTGAAAAATAAACTTTTTACCATTATAATCCATGATAATTTTATTAACCATAAGACCATTTTATTTACTCATTAAATAAGAATATATTTATAAAATACCTTATGATGTATTAGAAATATATTTGTAATCATTGTACAATATTTTTTTTCTTCCCTATAGTAACCCTTATAGGGACACATATAACTAGAATGACTAAATTTTTTTATTCCAATTTTTATTCTCTAGATAAAAAACCATTAGAAAATGAATTAGTGGGTTATATCGGAACCTCCCATCCTTAACTAAAATCACCAAGTACCATAAAATAAACTAAAAAACCTAAACAATTCAATTCATTTTTGGGACATAAAATTTCACCAATATGAATATGAACCAATAGTTATCAAACAAAAATAATATGAATTATATTTTCCTATGATAATGAGTTTAAATGAAAAATTAACAAAAATACTGAAATTTAATTTACATCACGAAATTGTTTAAAATACAATAATATTTATATATTGTATCCTCTTAGAAAATGGATATGTATTTTATTTGACAAATTCATAGAAAATAGTCTTTTAACACATTTATAAGATATACAAAATTAATATCTATATAAACAAATAAAATGATTTCATATTAGAAGGTAATAATGAATGTAAAAATTCATTTTAAATTAAATAAATAATATTATATGTTCTAAAGAAATATTATTAAAAATATGTGGATGTGGATGAAAAATATTTGGAAAAAATACATTAAGACATTAATGTGAAGAATTTAAATAAAAATACCATACTTGAGTCCCACATTTCTTTGTACGACTTATAAGATCATGATTAATTAATTTTTTTTAATTATTATCATTATTTGGAACCAATTTCATATTAAATAACAAATTTTAATTTTTATTAAAATTTATTACTTTAATTTTTTAATTAATACTATTTAAGGTTTAACTCATGCATTTTTAGGATGTTCAGTTATGAATCTTGAAAAACAAATCGATATGATGACTATGGTTAAAGTTATTATTGTTCTATAACTGATAAAATCTTCATTATTTTATAATTATTATGTTTATAAAATAAAAAAAATTATTAACCTTATATGTGAGGAAGTGAAGGAAAATGAAATGCATTTCTAAATGGAGGTGATAGTCCTTAACTACACACTAGTGAAGTTTCAATTTTCAAAAATATGAGTTAGATATAAATTAAAAAATAGATTATATTTTACAAATAATAATTATAATATAAATAATAAATATATTTATTAAATACATTTATATATCTAGCCACATAAAATAATAATTTTAAATGATATATTTCACCTAAATGATTTGATAGTCTAAATGTATTCACAAGGGATATTTTAATTTTTCATTTGTTTGAAATTATGATTAAAAGAGTAGTTATATCAAAATAATAATATTTAAATATGTTAATTATAGAGCTTAAATTATTATTATATTTTTATAATAGATTTAATTATTGTTGAAGGTAATAAAAATTTAATGAATTCAGTTAAGAACATTATTTATTTATTTTATATCCTCTGATTTCATAAACAATAATCCTTCCCAGTGTGTTATTTTGTTGTGAAAAATACATCTCAGTCATGGGGAAAAGAGCTCGGCTTTATTTTGGGTAAACCATTATTAAAATAATGTTCGCCATTAATTTGTAGAAATTAGTGGTGTATTATTCCTTTTAAAATGGAGGGGTGACACTCTTGTAAATATTCAATGTTTTAAAACAATATTAATATCTCAAAAAAATAACAATTTTTAAAAATTACCACATTTAGAATATTATATAATCTTGGATGAAATTTAATATTCCAATAATATATGGGATAAAATTATGGGAACTGATCTCAATGTTTTAACTATGACTTGTTACCCCTACCCTGGTTACTCACTTATTAACATGATCACTTATTTTGAGTATTAATGATGAAAATGTTCAAATGATCATATTTTTATAATGATAATCAATTATAATTAATCCATTTTATATGGATAAATTTATAATGCAGGTATATTTAAATTTTGATAAACATAAGGAATCAGTAGAAATATTTGTTAGAGAAAAATAATTTTAAATTATAAAATTGAAATTTGAAAAAAAATCTTGTATTGAATATATTAATATAAAATTTATTAACTGATGGTGACAGTGTTTAATTTTATGTTCCTATTAAAATAAAAAAAATTAAATTTGAGCATTATTACTACATAAGTAGAGAAAAATATAAAAGTATATATTAGTATAGAAAATTATAGTTTTGCATCAAGACACCGAAAATTGGTTTCAAAATATAAAATTTTATTTTTATATTCATTATTTAAAACACACACACACACACTCATATATATATATATATATATTATTTAAAAGGATTTAAAAAAAATATTTTTAATTTATTTCATTGAAATTTCATGGAAATAATAATATATATAAAAAATTTATTGGTCATCATTCATCTAAAAATAGTTTATTTAAAAAAAATCATTTATTTACACCCTATGATTTGTTTATCATAATAAATTAAAAAATGACATAAATTTATTCACTTTAAAATTTTAAAATTTATAATTTTTCGTTAATGAAAATAATATATTTTATGAAAAACCAATATTTTTAGAATAATTTTTTTTATTTTTTAACTGAAATATCATTAAATAATTATGAATTTGAATATAAATAAAAAAATCTATTTATGCACATAAATCAGTTTGAAATTTTTTTTTATACATTTTTTATTTTGAAAATATTTCCCTTAAAAAATATTCCCCTCATAATATTATTCATTACTAAACGTGTAATTTTATTTTTCTACCATTTGTTTTTAAATTACCCTTTCCATTTTTAAATATCACGATTCTTCAATAATAGATTAACATAGAGATTGAACATAATCTGTGATAGCTTCTATCTATGTTCTTGAATCTAAATATTCATTTACACAAAAAAATGATTTTCCACTATCTGAACCACATCCAGTCTCAAAAAAATGAGATACATCAGAAATATATCTTATTAACAAAGAATCATGGGACATGTCACTTACTTAAATCAAGATCATTGAAAGGAGAAACTATTAGAAAAATTATCCTCCTGTCAATATTATGTCATATATACCAATACATTAGACACATAATTTTCCTTCTATCTCAAAATAAAAAATACATTTTCATTTAGATTATTAAAAATAGGGTCACCCAAATTGAATGAAACATGTTTTAATATGTTATTTGAACAATTTATTCATCAAATCACAGTTATCAATACATATTACAATATTATTATTACATTGTCATCCATATATTTGAGAAATTCCCATCTCAAAAACATTCTCCCATTGACTTTGTCGCAACGTTTTTCATTATAACATATCATTCAATAAGAGGCATAAAATGGTGCAAGATATATATTGAATCAAAAATTATTTATGTAAATAAATTCAAATAATAATGGGTTTTTATCCAAAATTTCTAAAAATCAAACAAAAATACCATTATTTATTATTCATTCACCATTATTCATTGGTTTAAGGTAGAGAGCTAATTTACCTTATACACACATCCTCATATGTATTATGTTTTCAACTTATAGAAAGGGTATGAATAGTTTAGTGGGGTTATAATACACTCAGTATAAAATATCATAAACAAGAATTATATAATTAAAATAATAATAACATAAAATAGGATAGTGTAAGTGAACAATTAGAGTACTATAACAAATGACAGATCTTGTTTCAGATGTCATAAAAGTAGAAAACCAAATACCCCAACTAGGTAAGGAAAATTATAGTTTATTAAATAAATAATAATATTAATAAACATAGTGTACTAGTAGAATAGATTTTGTATCAGTACCACCTCTAAAAACCCAAATATATCTCCTCATATCCTTATCAATGAGCCATTTCCCTTTCCAGGAACCCTGATCATGATGTCTATACAAGCATCATGATGCCCTCATAGGTTGTGTTTATAATACCAACAGGACACCCATAATACATATTTAATATAATTTATCATTAATAAGTAGTGTATACAATCAAAAATAAGTAAATGAATAATAAAACAATAATTAATCGTGTGACAAATTGTCAAGTACTAACCAAGGTTTTTTGAATCCAGGTTTTACATACCTCACATCCATGTTCTATGGATAGTAAAAATGTAATTTTGGTTCTGGGATTTTCATAATCTAATAGAATATATCCTACAATATCCACAAGGATAACCAATCATTGGTTTATGACCCATGGTAGTTGATCCTTATATCTATCATAAAGAAAGTCCCAATTTTATCTTTCCCTCTCTATAACAAAGGTCAGGCCTCAAGTATATATTACATTGTCACTATCATAGGTCGGGCCTTAACTAAATATTTCTTTTTCTATGGATATGGTCAACCACCAAGTCCAAAATACACTTATACAATGTCTCTTTTCATCGTATTCATCAGTTAATTACACACATTCCCGCAAATCTGTGGGATAACTAAGCCATTATGGTCTAGTAGTCAATTTTATTCATAAAAACATCCATTTTCCATATATTCATAGACAACAAGTCATATGAAATATAATTACACCATAAAATATATTTTATAATTCTCAGAATCCATAAATACACACACATGAGTTCCAATATCAGGCATGTGACACATTGGATATCTGTGAACACACATTTGGTTAATACCAAACATGGACCTCATCAGTAATATATACACAAAAATAAGATCAATATGAAGGAATAAAGAGTATAAAATATTATTAATTATATTTAGATTTCTAATTATCATTTATCATAAGAAACCTTTATATTTTTTATCCAATTTTCAAAATAAGGGTTTATCATCTCTTTTTCAATTATTTATTTCTATATTTTTGTTCTAAAATATAAAATTTATATTTAGTGATACCCTTAAAACATTTTATTTTCATGTTCTATTTATTAATTCATATTTTATTCAATATTCATTCAATTAATTTCATCCATCTTATTTTTATATCTTCCTTAAATATATAATAATATTAATTGAATTTCATTTTGATTATAATACCTATTTTATTTTACATATTCTATTTTATTTTCGAAGTATCTTTATTTAAGTGAACTTCCAAATTTCATATTTATTATTGTTACCACACCAATAATGTTTTTAATAATAAATACCATTTCAATTTAAATCACCATTTACTGAAAACCCAATCAAGTTCAATTATGGATTAAAGGAGAATATTACGCAATTTTAATCCTCATAGGGTCCTTTAATCACATCCAAAGCTTCAACTATTCCATTTTTTTATTTACACATCTCCTTCATCTTTGTCATGAATTATTCTAAATATGAACACAATATTAAGTCCATATTACTCATTATTAAAATATTTTAATTACAATAATTTAATTTCTTCTTATATTAAGATTTCTTATGATATAGCCTTAATGAATTATCTATGACATGATTAGAAAACCCAGTGAATTCTGATGGGTTTTATCATTCTTTTACACTATGTGTGGTTAATTATCATTTTTTAGAACACATATGAATGTACATTTTATGCATACGAAGGGTGAAACATGATACCACTAATATTTTTTTGTATATTTTTTAAATTTCATGTCATACCATGTACAGTGGAGATATGTTTTTCCTATAAAAAATATTATATTTTTTATGATAATCCTTGAACAATGGTTTTATTGAACGGCCTGTAATCTTTAGAACACCATGTTTTATTTTTCTAAGTAGTGATAGTTAACTTATTATTAATATTAAATAACTTATGTTGTTTCTATGTATTTAAGATTTCATGATTTAATGATATAATTTCATTATTCATTAATTCTATGTTTATCTCATACACCTTTTTAATGGTAGAGGTTTCTTAATTTATGATTACATATATCGTTATCTAGATTTATTGAAAACTATTATTGTTTAATGTTGTTTTTAAAAATAAATTTATCCTCTATTTATATTTTCCCAAAATTTTATGATTTAAAACATTTTATCATATTGATGAGTTTTTACCTCACTAATAATTTGATCTCACACATTCAATTGAATAAAATACTGGGGTTATGAATATGAGTACAACTAATGTGATATCTATAGGGGATCCGATAGCGTATAAAATATGGTTAAATATTCAAAATATTTTTAAAAAATGATCCTTATATAACTGGTCCTCAAAGACTAAAAAATAGGTTCTATGAGACATGTGAGATTATAAGAATATGTAATTATTATATTCTTTTATTGATATAAAATAACGATATGATTACCATGCACATCTATAGTTTGAATTAAATTATAATGTATTTGTTCTATCCATTTTAAGATATTTGTATAATATAACATTTGTGAAAACCCTATGGATGTGTGTAATAAATGTTTGGAGGTTTAGGAGGACATCACGAAATTTTTCTAATTATAATGTATATTATTTAATTGTAATTAAATTTTATTTTTAATACTTGAATGAAAATATGGATTTATCCTAGATGAAATATGTGGTATTCAACCTAAAAAAGGCTGGTAGCTAGTAACTCCTTTATCACATAGATCATGATGTTTGGGCCTAACACTATACACCTAGTTAGACATTTTTTGGGACATTATTTGGCCGGTTAGATTCAATTTATGTGAACTTTCTTTAGATTTTATTATTTTAAGGATTTAGGTTAATGGTGTATTATGAAACCCTATCTATAAAAACATACATTTAATAATGATTGATTTAGGATGAACTAAAAATTCATATAATAGTTTTAAATAGAATATAATTTTGATGTGGTGTATTTCAATAGATAATTTATATTAATTATATTTTGATGTTAATTTATCATCGATCACATTAAACCCTTTTGGATTTTTTATTGGATTAACCAGGAAGTTAACATTTGAATGATGTGGTACATGTATAAAGAATGGATTTTATAATTGAAAACCCTAAAGATATAAGATACAGAGTGATAAATATTATGAGAATTAAAAACCTCTGATTATGATTTATAATAATAAAATGAACTATGATGAATTTCAAAACACACCAAGGAATAGAAATAATGATTCTCATATAAGTTCAAGTGATGATGATGATGATGAATGAAAGAATATTCCACAAATTGTATTTCCAAAACTGAGTATATAGTCACCTAATGTAATGTATCAACGAATATTGATGATATTATATTCAGGGTAATGATTTTTATTGAAAAACTATACATCATCTAAAAATGATTATCTTTTTGGAAATGGAAAAAAGTTGAAAAGTATTTATCATTGATGTACTACAATGAGATAAATGTCATAAATTTTTGGAACATGGGAAATATCATAAAAAATTCCTTTATCCATGGGAGAACATGATTGATGGGAGTCTTCGTCATCAAATTTTATAAGATAAATAAAATTCTAATTCCATTGAAACATCGATTTTAACATCTAAATTTGATATAGTGTGAGGGACACTAATCATTCACTCCATAACATCTAGTGTTGTATTTGTATCTTATTTCACCCACTTCATTATATATATAATGTTTTCATAGAAAAAATACCATCATCTAAATGATTATATATTTATTTATCACAACTAATTATTGATATATAACTATTGTATCCCTTGTTTTTTATATAAATTTTCTTTTTTCAATTCATAATATCGTTCTTTTAGAAAAATTTAAGGTGACTTGAAAAATTGATTTCTAATATTCAATTGAAAGAAAAAATATTTAGTTTCGGGTAATTACATTTGATATATTCCTATTATAATATTTCAATTAATGGAATATTATGATAAATCATTATAATAAATTTATATAATGAGGTTCTTGATGAAAAATAACAATATACTCGTAGATTAAATGGTTGGATAAAAACTAAATACTATAGATAATACTATTATGATGAAAAATATTTGTTACATAAAATTTAGAGGTTTCAATTTCTCATTAAATTATACCATGTTCCATGAATACAATTTATATGACCATATCTATTATCATTTCTATGTTAAAATTAATATTCTTATGAATTTATTAAATTATAGAGGGGATAATGTAACACCCTGACATTTTAAATTATAATTCCCATTAAAATTAAATGTGTTCAAAGACTTAGTACAAATTAAATACAGAAATAAAATGAGTCACATCATATTTTATGAATATTGTAATGAAAATATCATAATAATAAAATATCTAGTAAGAAATTAATTAATTATAAATGACTATAGATTTAGATTAAGAAGAATTTATATATTTATGTGATTATTTCAATATAATTAGTAATTAATTCGAAAATGTTTTTTATTTAAATTAAATATATATATACATATATATGAATATGAAATAATTATAATATTGATTTTTTAATGTTTTAAATATTATCGTAGGATAAATTTGTGTTTCTAAAATAATTTATTATAGTGAATAATAAAAAATATTGATATTTCTAATACCACAAATTTTATTACATGAAATTAATTCAAGAATAATAAAATATCTATTGAAAATAGTTTCTTATTAAAAGATATATTTAAAATATAAAATAAATAAATTAGTAATACATTATTGATTTGGTAAAACCCATGTAAGAAAATTCAGATTTTAAATAAAATTCTAAACAAAAAAACAATATTTGATTAAATATGATTGAAATTCTTCATTATCAATTATTGAAAATAAATATAAAAATATAGATTTAATATTTTTGATAAAAAATTTCATATTATGTTTGATGGTTAATTTAATTTTAAGGAAAAAAATAAGGTTATAATGATTAATGTTAAAGAAGACGATAATTTTTAAAGGCTTATTTTAAATGAGCAGTTTTATTATTTTTTGTAATTTTTTTGATGATCTAGGTTTTTTGATAAGGTAAAAATATATTATTTTTAGGTATAATGTGTTTATTTTCAATTTTTATCATACCCCTAGTAGTTTCTTTGTCCAATTTGGTTGTTTTTGGGGAAAACAGTGGATAAAGAGGTCAAAAGCTGGTTATAGGAAAGGAACATGTCTTATACTGGAAGTACATATTGTGTAATACTAGTTCACAACATATAGTGGAAGTTCGCGATGTTTAGGATTTTATTTCAGAAAAAGAAAAATCATGAAGTAAATTTTGTCTACTAGAGGTACACGTCATGTACAAGCCCACCAGGTTTTTTAAAAATAGAGGCAATAACCTGTTATTTTTTCTGGATAGAATATTTCTCTTGTTTTTTAATCCCAAAAAAACATCTAAATAGATTTTTCAAATATATAAGTCTTTTGACTCTGATTAGAGCATGGGTTTTCTCATTGGAATAAAATAAATAAGTACTTGATTCCTTTTCAGTCTTTCATGATTATTTGGTATGACAACTGTGCTATTTGGATTTAGGATCATATTCCTAGTATCTTGATCTTCATCCATTCTTCAGATTTATTCTAAACTAGGTTGAATTATTAAATGATATTGGATAATATTTTTAATATTGAGACTTGGTAGATGATATATACTTTTTATCAGCCATTTGGGTTCTTTTTAACGCGTTCGGCCATTTCACCGCCTGTTCGACATTCCCACGAGGCCTTATTTTCTCGAGAGTTGATTTTAGAAGTTGTTATGGGACCCAGTGAGGATGTTCATAGGTTCTGTTTTGTTACATTGGAACCCATTTCTCGATTCAAGGTCACTCTTGGGGTGGGCCTTTTATAAATTCTTTGTTTATACATGATTAAACCACCCATGGCGCGTGACATTGTGCTTTCCTTAATAGATGAACCATATTAATTCCTTAATGATTTGAATAGTTTTTTTATGATATGTAAAGCCTATTTATTTATTTTAACTCATGATGAAATGCCTATTTTAATATTTTGGCTGGAATTAAAAGTTTGAATATGGGTTGGTATACCTATATAAAATATATAATGGCATGTTAAATGGATTATATTGGAGTGAAGACCCTTATTCGTGTAATTGATAAATTAATTTTCTATGTGAGTATACTCAGGTATTGGGCTGAATTATGTGTGTGGGTATAATCACATTGGTTTAATTGTTCATTTTGAATATTTTTGATTGATTGGTCTTATATATATCATGTACTTCTCTCCATGGATCTACAATGCAGTAGTGGATGCATTAGGCTGACTCTTCTCCTTCGTTCTTGATTCCATTGGATGCCTCTGACTTTACTACTCCATGGATATGGATTTATTAGGTTGCATAAGATATGCCATTGAAATTCTCCGAGGACCCCAACTTGTGCCTAGACCGATATTCCACCGGGACACCCATGGGACATGATGTGTATTCCTTGGTCGTGCTCCTTTGATTCACCCTGTTGTGGTCCACAATCATTACATGGATGCCCTAGTACGTGACTCCGTTGAACTATACCTTATGGTCTAATTTTCATTATACCGTGTGGCCATGTGATTCTACTTTTCATTATGACATAGCCATGGAATTCACTTTTCACTATATGGTGATGTTGTGGGATTCAAATTTTTACATTACAGTGTGGCTGTGGGATTCAACTTTTCACAATATAGTGAGGTTGTGGGACTCTTGACATATTTATATAGCATGGATGTGGATTATTTGATATAGATGGATATAAAACATGACCATTTGACTGTTTTACTTTTTTATAGATTCCTTATTAGGAGATGACACTTTTTCAGGTAGCCTTGAGGGGTTGTTCAGTATTACATATGATATTCGACTTATTCCATGGGAATACAAAATTACTATACTGTTTTCATTACACTTTCTCGCAATTTTTATATCAATGTTTGAACTATATATACCTATGTGGTTGACAACTGTAATTCATTTATAACACCTTGTTTGGGCCACATTGGGGGCCCGAATAGATTTCATTATTGTAGGTGATGATAGGGGAAAGTTCCCTGGTACTGGTTATTGACTATGGATTAAGAGTAAGAAGGCATTAGACCAAACTAAGTCTTGGGTGCTATAGAAACTTTTTGGACTTTTTTTCTTCTTTGGATACTTGTTCCTTATTGTATTTCAGTGATCTATTTTGGCTATTTTCAAGATACTTGTATCAGTTTCATAATACTATATATAAAACACTTCTGATTATTGCTATGTATTCTTATCATGTCTTACTTTTAGTTTATTGTTGTTTATTTCACTTCCCTTATTTATTTTATATTTAAATTCCACTTTGATACTCTAGTACTGAGGAAATAGTCTCTCCCCAGACTCACATAGGACCTCTACTCTATTCGGTATCCTCTAGTGTTTGGGGAGATGTTCTTGAGTCCATGTGTTCAACTGGGCTTGTGGAATCATTGGGTTGCATCCAGGACTGACATATTACAATGTGGTACGAGTGGATTTTTTCTGGTATTCGATACTGTATGGAAACAATATATATGGATATGAAGGAAGTGAATTTTAGAAAAACTATGTTTAGTAGTAGATACCCCGCATATAGGTAAAAGTAAAATTTCCTTGAACGCATTTCGATTTTTCTAGATTTCAATGGTTATAGTTGCTACGATTTAACCAGTGGTTGAAAAACATGATTTATTTTGTGTCTATTTATGTAATTGTGGGTTATATTTCAGTTACAACCCAAGGAGATGAGGGTATTCCAACTCATGAAGTATTTTGAAACTAGTTAGAATCACATTCAATTCATTATTCCTTATCATATAGGATTCATTATATATTTCATGAAGTTGTGATAGTGGATGTGATATTTTTTCATGCTTTTTTGTTAGTTTTGTTGTAGTGGATAAAAAAGTGACATCATCTTTCAATTCATAATGTGTAAGGGCCCTTATGAATTGGGAAATTATGCCCCAATAAAACGAATGTGCTAAATGAACATGATATATGTTTGGTTTGAATGGGAACCATGTTTGGATTCATGGGGTGTTATTGGAACTCATGGGTTTAGGATTGGTAATCCCTTGGTTGTATTTTCTTAATAATTTAGAAGTGAAAATGAATTGGAAACATGAAATGATGAATAAAGACATGACCTAGACCAGGATTTTGACTAGTAACGAGGCAATGTTTCTAGTGGTTTGTGGTGGTTGTTTGTTATACATTAATGGTTTTCGAAGTAGGTTGTTGTTTGACATGGTTTTAGGTTGATTTTGACCCATCCTACACATTTGAGCTGGGAGAATTTCTTATATTTACATGGACCCTTGTCAAACTATAAAGGCTATTATGGTTAAAATTTTAATGATAATTGTATTTATTTAAATTGGATCCCAATGCCAACCTGTAAAGAGTATGGACACCATACAGATTAGTAGATGGGAACGAATATTACTAAACCACTAGGTAAATCACCAAGCAGTCTATCTAAAAATGGTTACAAATGTGAATTTCATTAATTTTGACCAAAATTAAATTGAATGATTTTAAAAATGCTCAACTATACCATGTAGGTATGTTGGGGAATGTTTTTAAGAGATGAACTATTTTGAGTGTTCATACTTCTTATCATTAAACAATTATAATTGGGTTACATTGTTAAAAACCTAGGTTGGTTTAATGAGATCCCTGCAGGTTTCCTTTGTAGTTAAAAAGAATTTATATGATAAAATTTCCAGGTATGATGGGATTTATAAATGTTTATAATGTCTATAAATGATTTTTTGTGAGACTTTACTGTTTTATTTATATTGTAGCATGTGTTTATGTTATAATTGGTACATTATGAATTGGTTATGAAATATTTTTGATTCTAAAATATTGAGGCACAAATAATGGGATGACATGAAAATGGAACCAGTAGTGGAATATTGTTTTTAAAACCTTGTGTAAGGGTTTGGAAGATCTTTGAGTTTATTGAGAATGAAATCCTGTACATTTTCTATAGGCTTTTACCTTTTTTAACAATGTATTTTTTGGTAGTGTTTTGAACCTAGTAACATTCTATCTGTGTGAGCTAATGATGGATTTGACACTCATGCATTCATAAGTGGATATCCTGAGTTAGGTATCACCCTTCGTACCTTAAGACAGTTCAGATAGTTTGTGAACTATTTCAGATGTGTTCTGTTGTTTGGGGGTGTTTTTCATGAGTATGACCCTGATGTTCTAAATGAGACTCTTTTTTTCATGGTTGGTCATGGTGTTTATGACCCTTAATATGGGATTGTGCATTCAAAAATTCATGGTTCAGTAAGATAAGAAAATTTAGGGCTTAGTCAGATGGTTATGAGGTCGTGTTAACTTCCCATTTATTCATGTATGGATGACTTGGTACTTCAACATAGTATTTAATGGTTGTATGGGATGATGTGCTTTTGAGACTGTTTATACAAGATCCATCGGATACGTCATTGAATAGTGTATAAACCATATGGATTGTATTCATGATTTATTGTTTTCTCAGGTGAACTTAGGGTAATATGTGTTAGTATATGTCATGTTTGTTGAGTTTTAAATGATTTAATAGACAGATTTATACTGATAAAAATCTTTGAGCCTTATGATGATGAGAGTGCCATTGGGTTAAAAATTGAGTAAAGTGACGTTAGTAGGAAAGAAACCTATTTGTATCACTATTAGGGATGAATATCTAGGATTCATGTTTTTCAATACACTGGATGGTTTGATTGGGTCTTTCATTCCAAATTCATTGATGTGGTGATCAAAACTCAGCATAGTATGACATGTCACTTTTAGATGAATATGACCTAGAGCTCTCTTGAGCGGCCGATCTATCCCTTATTTTGACAACTAGGACACTCCAAAGATGGGTACTGTCAAATCAATTTTGGTAAATGTATACTTCCAAGAATAAAAAGGAAAACTTGGGAGGACCATTTAGAAATTTTAACTTTTTCTTAGGATCCCTTAGGTATGTTGGCTTTTGAAAATGGATATGCTTACTCAAAAGCGTGAAGTTGGTATGTTTGGATGTGTCCCCATATTTTGTAAAAATATTTGAACATTGAAGAACATTCGTGGTTAATATTGAGTGATCCAAAGATTCCTAGAGTGGTAATGGATTATAATATATAAATGCCGATGTGTTGGTAGTGTGAATTCGAGGATCTTTTATGTGGTCAAAGAGTGGTGGTTTGATGGCTTCTCTCTCAGTTTCCTTGGTTTCCTGTTAGTTTAATCTTATGTATGTTAATAGCATGTCCTATATCTTGATGTTATCCTAGATGCACTAAGAGAGAGTGTATCTTACACAAAGATGATGTTTTAAATGTCTTTTGGATTGGTAAGTGGTCTATATCCATTTTAATGCTAGATTCATGGTTCTATTGAGTCAAGGATAGTTTGTATTGATATATAGTTTCCTGTATAGGAATTCCTTTGGTGTAATCCTGGAAACTAGTCATTTCCTTTGGACATAACCACTGGGTGGATGCCGATATGGGGTTAGTCCATGTTATGATATGGAAATATTTTCTTGTACAAACATCTCTTTATTAAACATGGGGTAAGGAATAAAATTAAAAGTTCATTGAAATCCATTTTATTCAATCAATGGATACCCGTGTTTTCTTAAGGGGCTATGAGGTGGTGTTTAAATGGGTAATGGTTCCAGATATTTGCATTTGGGTTACACCTTTGTCTGTGCAGAGGCACGACAGTTCAAAATAACCATGGGATGGTTTGAGAAGTGAGTGACACTAAAAGGAATGTATGAACATTATTAGATGTGTTCATTACAAATAAATAATTTCTTAGAAGTATGCATTGTATTTTTTGTTGGAATATGTCAGTTAACAAAGCTGAGTGTTTGAGAATTTTTGGCCTGAGTTGCATGACTTGTTTTCTTCCTTCTTATTTTACGGTTTATAAAGGACTGTTTTTCAGAGTATTGTTAGGAGGAGGCTAGTGTGGCATGTGAAGGATATCCCTTTTTCATGAAAACATATATCAACCTAGTTTAAATTCATAGTGCCTTTTAGGGAAGAAAATTCCAATGGTTTATGTATTGTAGATGATAATTCTCCCCTTTTAAATGTTAAAGCATAAGGTGGGAAGCACCTTTGGCTCGATTCCCGACAAGATGAAAATGTGATCATGTATCTACCTGAATGGTCTCAAGAAATCACATTCATGGTGTTTTAGTTTCGAAAAATATTGTTGTATCAAGTATTAAGGGACTGTGTGAAATATTATTGAAAATTTATAGAAGGGAATTAGGTTATTGAAGAAGAAACATGACTATTTCATGGGGTTTCACACATTATCATTTCAAATAGGGACACCAACATTACGACTCATTTTGGGAAAAGATTTCAGAGGTTGTGGGGTATTCATGGGCTCTTAATAACATCATACTTACACAATACTTATATCCATTGAGAGCATACAATATAGGTGCTATAGTACATGATGCATGCATGTAACTTATATTTTGGTGGCTCTTGGGAGGGGGACATTTCCCTGGTCTAATTCCCTTATAATAGTAGTTAGCAGGAGACAATACGTATGTATCCTTTTGAGTTTTTATATGGTAGGTCATGTCATTTTCCATTAAACATTATGGAGGTAAGTGAGGGAGATTTTCTAGGACCACGTCTTGTGAAGGAGACTTTTGAGAATGTCCAATGGATATATAAATTGATGGCTACTATATAGTCTTTTTTGAAATCTTATTCCATTCGATGTAGAAGACCTATAGAGTTGGAGCCCACGGAGAAATTTTTCATTCAATTTTTACTATGGTAGGGCATTGGAAAATTAGTAGACAAGGCAATGTTTCACTAAGATAAGATGAGTTGTTCGTGATTCTAGATAGAGTTGGGTTTGTTTTCTACAGGTTATAGTTACCTTAGAGGTATCAATCCATGCATGTATTCATCCATGTATCTCATCTATGCCACTATCACTAAGACCCATACCACATTTTTCATCTGAAAGAGGTTGAGCATCAGGTTGATGCATCCTTCGAGGAGAATCTAATTCATATCATTGATAGGAGAATAAAGGATCTCTATGATCGATCATTTCCTCTAGTATAGGTTCTATGGAAGCATGGTCTTTTACAAGACGATACTTGTGAGAGTGAGGCCAACATACATATTTAGTGGACGTGGTTGTTTTTAGAATAATCATAACCACCCATTAGATTGAAATTTGGGGATGAATTGTAAAAAGGGGGGAATATAGTTAGATCCCTAGTTCTTCATGAGGTATGGATCTTTTTTTGGGTATCATGTGATTATTTTCCTATTTGTTTTATACCCTAAGCCTGGACATGGTCTATTTGGGATGTTTGTGGGGGAAAATGAGAAAAGGAGTCTGAAGGTTGGATTTAGTCTTGGTAAACATTGTGTACTAAAAGTACACGTTGTGTACTCCCTATTCACAATGTGAAGTAGATGTTCATTACAGGTAGTGATTTATTATTAGAAAAATAAAACATGGAAGTAAATGTTGTGTACTAAAGGTACATATCATGTACTTGTCCTTCATGTTTTTTTAAATCAATATAGTAGCCTCTTATTTTTGATATACATAATATTTATCTCATTTTTTGAAACCTAAAATCCATATAAAATTTTTATTCAGATCTAGAATTCGTTTATACTCTGATTTGAGTGTGATTTGTCTCATTGTAATTGCATCGGTAAGTAATCGATTCCTTTTTGTCGTTCTTGATTCTTTAGAACAAGGACTATAAGATTTTTATTTTGGATCATATGCCCTCTTAACCAATTATTTATCTATAATTCATATTAATTCTATACCAGTAACAATTAGAACTTGATACTGGATGAGCGATCTACTTCGGAGCTGAGGTAGATGGTCTATTATATCTTTCATCTTTTCGGGTTCTATTCAGGAAATCTGCAATTTTTTTCCCATCAGACTTTTTAGAAAGGTTTATTTTTTGAGTTAGTTTCTTTTAGAAGCTATACATGGACCTAGGGAGGATGTATATATGTTCCATTTCAGTGTGTTGGAAACTGTTTTTCGATTCAAGGTCACCCATTTGGTGGACCATCAAGACATTCATTGTTTATACCTATTTAAACCACTAATGGGGTGTTTTCTGGTCCTTCCCTTGATAGAGTAATCCAGTTAATGCCTCAATGAGTTTAATAGTTTTCTTAGAAGATGTGATGCCTCCTTTCCTTTTTATATCTCATGATTTAATGACTATTTATATTGTTTGGATTGAATAAAATGTGTTAATATGTGTTAGTATACCTATATAAAATGATTAATGTCATGTTAAATGTTTTACAAGGGATGTTAGGCCCATATGGTTGTAATTGATAAATGTATTGCATGATTGTGTATAATCATGGCCTCTGCTGATTTACGTGAGTGGGTAATCTCACAAGGATTTAATTGTTTATTTTGGTAGCTTTTGATTTAATGGTTTGATAAATGTCATGGATTTTTCTCAATGGATCTGGAATGTTGCAGTGGGTGCCTTGGGTTGACTCTGCACCATGGGGATGGATTCGGTTGGATGGTTTCGGCCTTGTTACCTTGGGGATTCGCCTTTTGTGGGCTAGTATAGGACATGCCATTACCATGCTCCTAGGACCTCAAACAGTGTATGGACAGAGTTTCCACCAGGATGCCCATGGGACTCATTGGGGATGCCTTGGATCAGCTCCTTGGATCCATCCCATCATCATCTAGAATCAGTACAAGGATTCCCTGGTATGTGACACCTTGAATCCATCCCTTGGGTTCTAATTCTTATTATGTAGTGTTATCATTGGATTCTACTTTCCACTATATGGAATGGGTGTGGAATTCTATTTTTCATTTTACGATTTTTCAATGTGATTCTATTTTTCACTTTATAGTGTAGTCTTGGGATTAAAATTTTCATTATATGGAAAGGTTGTGGGACTCGTGACTTTTTTATATAGTGTGGTTGTGGATTATTTGATACAGATGGATTTACATCATGTTCATGTGACTTGTTTACTCTGTTATAGCTTCCTTGTTAGGAGATAACTCTTTTGCAGGTATCCTTTAGGGTCTATTTAGTACTACATATGATAGTATACTTATTCCATGGGAATACACAATTTCCTTAATATTTTTATTACACTTTCTACACATTCTAGGTCGCTATTAGAATTATATAGACCTGGGCGGTTGCCTACTGTGATGTTTATCTAACACCCTATTAGTTCCTCCTTAGGGACCCAAATATATTACATTGATAAAATTGATGATAGGACAAAGAGCCATTGTATAGGTTTTTGGATGTGGATTTGAATAAGGGGAGTGTAGTACCAAGATGAGGCTTGTGATACTAGGGGAATTTTTTGAACTTTTTCTGTTTTTGGGACACTTAGACTGTATTTATTTCCTTGTACTATTATGGATATATTCTAGATACCTGTATTATCTGCATAATTTTGTATATGAATCCCTTTTTGTTATTGATATGTATTATTTTCTTCTATTACATTCAATTGACTGGATATTATTCTCTTCTTCTATTTATATTTTTTCATAATTCCACTATGATACTCTGGTAAAGAGGGCATAGTATCCCCACTGACTCACCTAGGCCATCACTACTAGTTAACAACCTATGGAATTTGGGGAGATTCACTTGAGGCCATGTGGCCAACTGGGCTCAGGGCATCATTGGGTGGCATCCCGGTCTGAGACGTTATATTTTATATTCAAATTATATATATATATATATATATTGTAACGACCCAAAGTTTCATTAATTGAAAATCCTTCTTGATCCAGTTAAATGTCTCTTTATGAAAAATGTTTTTATAAGATGTCAAATTCATTGGATTTCTGTTAATAATTTTTACCATTGTTAATATAGCGGTTGAACAGTGATCAAATGATTAGTATAAATATAAGGCTTTAACGAACCCAATTTTTTTAATCAGACAAAGGAAGCGATGGCCTCATCTAGTAGAATTGCCCCATATGAAGCCCATTTGTTGGATCTCGGAAAAGAGGTGGCGTCTTTGGGCTTCGACCTTGACCAAGCCCAACCTGAGCTTTATTATGTCAAGCTCGAATGTGACTGTCTACAGGAAAAGTGAAAGTTGATAGAGATTACCACTTGAGAGATATTATCTGAGCCACCCCAAGAGTCTGTCACCATCGCACACCTTACCCTTAGGTCTTATGCGGCTGTTTGAAGGGGTTATGTAACAAATATGTAGTACTATTTTCATGTACATTATTTTTGTATGTAATAATAAATATAATTTCTAGTCATTTTTTATACATTGTAAATAGTTTTTAAAGTACAAATGGTGTTTTTAGTTGTTATTTAATTACGAAATCTATTTTATTAAATTAATGGATTTTTGAATTAAATATTTCTTTAATAAAATATTATTATTATTATTAAATTAATTTTTAATAAATATAAATGATCTTATAATTTTATGAATGCAATTAAAATTTTTATTAAGGTTTGAAAGCCATTTCTGTCAAAACCCGTGAATCTTTGAGAAATGTCGGTTTTTATTTTAAAAGTGAAAAATCAAATTTTTAGAAAATTATTTAGATAAAATAAATGTTATTTTTGGAATCAGGACATCGAAATTATCCAACAGTGAATTTTTCATTATTTTTTGAGACAGTCAAATTTTGGGGTAAAAATTAAATACCATTTAAATATATAATGTGTTTTATGACATCATAATGAACCAATGGTGATGTAATAAAATACCATAATCCTTATGTTCGCCCAATATATGTTTTATCATTAAAATAATGAGGTTTTGGGTTTTTTGACTTACTTTTAAAAGCATTAACTAAGCCCTCAAGACTTATTCAACACTTTGTCGTTTTAAATTAATTTCCATGGGAGTGTGACTCACCTCCACATAAGCAACCTTATTATTTTAATAATTTCGGCCCTTGTCCTTGTAAATTTTTTTTCTCTTTCTGTTTCCATAAACCATGGGAAAAAACCATGGGATGGTTTGTGGTTTGGATTAGTTTAATATAAGTGGTCCCAAACCTAAATAATAAAGAATTCTTTCACCTTTCCAATATAAACCCACCCAAGCTCCCACTTCCTCCTCACTAAAATCCTTTGGAGTTCTTCAAAACTCTGTGCTAATCTCTCTATAATCCTCCAAAGGTTCCCCAAGCTCCCAAGAAGCTTATCACAAGCCTCTCTCTAGCCTTTAGAAGCACACATCCAAGTAACGGTTTTTCTTCCTTTCTCATTTTTGTCCAATTTTCATTAAGTTGTTTTCCATTTTAATTTCAATTATAAATGTTTGGGTATGGTTTTTCACCTCCCTCACACTTCCCTATTTATTTTTTAATGATGGGAGACCCTTTCTATCTCATTAAATGCATCCCATGTACACCCGTTACTCTTCCAAAATTCCGAAAGGAACTTCTCTCTCCTCTTTTACATTCCAGCAATACTTTTGTATCATGAATCTAAATTCCATTACAATTGTTGGTACATGTATCTATATGACCTACTTACTATCCATTACAAGTAAATATGATGAGGAACCCCTTTCTCTCTCATCAACCATTTTTATGAATTCTTATGTCACGCCGTTAGGCAGCTGAAATCGCACCAATTTTCTATGCCAATGTCATTGTGTAGTGAATACCATGCCCATTTATACATCAAGGGTATTCACCTTTATGCACATTTACATATTGATTGTACGTTTTCATGTATGAATTCCACATTTTTTTTATCATGGAATAAATTATTATGTTTTATGAATCCATGTTTTATGATCCATGTGGCACACTTATGCATGAAATTAAATGATTAAGAAGGGTGCACCCTTATAGTGCTCCAATGCATTGGTTAAAGTATAGTATCATGATATGTCATGTGCAATGAGTGTTTACTCATTCTAATTCAAGTTAAATGGGGGTTTACCTGTTCTTCATGTTCAATTAGGGTTTACACATGCTCCATGTGCAATGAGCCTTGGCTCATGCTAATTCAATGTTAAGTGTTGTTGCCACATTTCCATGTTATGATTATCATGCTTTATCATGCCTTTATGTTCATGTTTCTTTTATTCTCTATTGATATGCCTATCGTATAACATATATTATACTCCTCATTTTATTCCATGTGTACTCCCTTACCTGGCTTTATAGCTCACCCTTTTCTTATGCATGTCCTCAGGTTATCCCATGCAATGCTAAGTATAAGGGAATGTAGTGGTCATGTAAAGGAATTTTTCAATAAAGATATTGTATTTCATGTTTTATGTTTTTATGTAATGATCCTAAGCCCCAATGACACTAAACCTCTCGAACTTCTTTGTTGTATCAAGTGGAGTTTTATGTAATGAATCATGTTTAAGTTGTAATAAAATGCCGGGTTGTCATAGTTGGTATCAAAGGGAGGTTTAGTTATTATTGGGATTAGGAAAACCTAGTAAAGCCTTAGATACAAGACTAAGTATAACAAAAACATCCATAAGTTTTGTTCAATACTAAGTAAGTGGTTTATCATACAAATACATCCCTGTCGGGATACTAGCAGGTAGAGGAGGCTATGGCATAGATGTATCCAAGGGTAAAACCCGAAAACACCGCTTTGAGCTAGACTTGAATGGGAACTTCTGCACGACAACGGGCCTTGATGCACTCTTGGTTACAACACTCCCTGGGGATATTTTTTGATAAATTCACAATCTTATTATGAACCCTTATTATGGGAAAAATTCCTCTAAGAATATATGTTAAAAAGTAGATCATAAAAATCCTAGATTGAATCCTACAGACTCATGAGTTAAAGAAATTAAAGTTTATTTATAAGTCATCAACTTTTTTCTTTGGATTACCCTTTATGTGTTACCCCTAACTTTCCTTTTATTCCAACTAATGGCCGGTAATAGGAGGACTCGGGCTAACAACCGCTGTGAAGATCAGTGTGATGATTGTACTAATGAGATCCCAATCCAATGGGAGCCGGAATCACAAACTTTTTCACGCTTCTCTCTCAGATAACTCATGTTTTGAATAGAAAAATGGGTCAAGATGAACGTTCAACCCCCCCCCCCTAAGAAAGAACAAGTCACTATCGAGAGCTTCATGAGACAAAGTTCTCCTACTTTTAGTGGATCATCTGATCCCATGATCGCTGAACAATGGATCAAGTCCATTGAAAAGATCTTCTCCATCCTTCAATGTTCTGAACAAGAGAAGGTTCTCCTGGCTGCTTATCGTATGGAGGGTGAAGCTGATCAATGGTGGACGTTGATCAAAAATACGAAGCCTGAGGAGGAGATCGAGGCTTTGGAATGTAAGGAATTCCAGAATATGTTTTTCGATAAATATTTTCCGCGCACCCTCCGGCTTAAGATGGAAAGGGACTTCCTTTACCACAAGAAAAAAGATGAAGAATCTGTAGGAGCGTACTAGGAAAACTTTACAAGGCTTGCATGATACGCTTCCAGATTTGTCGTTACCCCCGAATGCAAGGTTGACCGCTTCTTTGGTGGGCTGAAGACTAGCATGCGGAATGCATTAGTGATCTGTGACTTCGACAGCTATGAGGAAATTGTCCGATGTGCCCTCAAGGTCGAAATGGAGATCGGGGAATCACAGGGGTATCATGGGGACAAGAAACGTAAGGTGGACTTCAATACTGGTGGTCCGATGGATAAATCCAACGGCGCTAAGAAGTTCCAGCACCCCACATGCCAAAAGTACGGAAAGAAGCACCCTGGAAATTGCATTAAGGGGACGAGAAAATGCTTCAAGTGTGGAAGAGAAGGGAACCTAGCTATTAACTGTCGGCAAGAAGGACCTGTGGCTACGACAGCGGGGAGGAACGCTCTATTCGAACCTCACCGCATTGTTCAATGCTCTAAATGACAAGAACCAGGTCATTTTTCAAATCAGTTCCCCAATCCAAGGGTTATAGGAGGCAACCAACAACCTCCAAGACAACAAGGAAGAGCTTTTTCCATCACTTCTGCCGATGTGAACCCTGACAACGAAGTGGTGATAGGTACGGTATTTATTCATTCAAGAATATAGAACGTACCTTTTGATTCAGGTTCTATGAATTATTTTATATCTCGAATGTTTAGTAAAACAATCCCAGCACCACCACAAATCATGGAAGTAAAGATTTCGGTGAGTACATCAAATGGAAAAATCATTGCATCCCATGAATATAAGTCCTCCCCTGTTATAATCTGTGGATTGAATTTCTCGGCGAACCTTGTCATACTCCCTCTGGTGGAATTTGATTCAAATCTTGGCATGGATTGGATTTCCGTATATAGAGCCAACATAAATTATCGGGAGAGGGAAATCACACTCCATATGGAGAATCGACCCCCGATTCGTTACAAGTGTTAGGAGGAAGATGAATCTCCTTTAGCTGCATCATCTCACGTGTGGATATTACTGCCCTATGAGCACGCATATCTAGCTCAAATGATTGAGTCTAAATAAGAAACTATCCTTGAAGAAATGCCTATTGTGAGGTAATTCGAGGAAGTGTTTCCTGAGGAACTGCCTGGTCTTCCTCCTAGAAGAGATGTTGAGTTCTCAATTGAACATATACCCGGGGCATTACCAATATCCAAGACTCCATATAGAATGGCTGTTGTTGAGATTGAAGAGCTGAAGAAACAACTACAGTAGAATCTGGATAAAGGGTTTATATGCCCAAGTGCTTCACCATGGGGTGCACTAGTCCTCTTCGTCAAGAAGAAGGATGGGTCAATGCGGCTCTGCATCGATTATCGTGAACATAAAAAATTCACGATAAAGAACAAGTATCATCTCCCAAGAATCGATGACTTTTTTGATCAGTTGTGTGGAGCACAATACTTCTCCAAGGTGGACTTGTGGTCGAGATATTATCAAGTAAGGGTGAAGAAGGAAGATATCCCCAAGACTGCTTTTCGTACAAGGTATGGGCACTATGAATTCATAGTATTGCCTTTAGGACTCACCAATGCGCCAGCAATATTCATGGACTTGATGAATAAAGTCTTTAGAGATTACCTTGACAAATTTTTGGTAGTATTTATAGATGATATTCTAATATACTCCAAAACCAAGGAGGACCATGAGGAGAATTTAAGAACTGTACTGGAGACATTGTGCAAGGACAAGCTCTATGCAAAGTACAAAAAGTGTGAGTTCTGGTTGAAGGAGGTCTCATTCTTGGGCCATATCATCACAAGCAATGGGATATCTGTGGATCCCTCCAAAACAGATGCAATTGAGGGATGGACGAGGCCAACACCAGTAACCGATATCCATAGATTCTTGGGGTTAGCTGGATATTATCGACGATTTGTGAGAAATTTCTCACGATTGTCCAACCCTCTTACTAAGCTAACTCGAAAGGGGGTAAAGTTTTCTTGGAGTGATGAATGCGTGGAAAACTTCAAGGAGTTGAAAATGAGGCTTATCACTGCACCCGTTCTCACTTTAACCACAGGTGGGGATCTTTTTGTGGTATTCAGTGATGATTCGAAGAAGGGCTTAGGATGTGTGCTGATGTAGAATGATAAAGTGTTATCCTATGACTCAAGGCAGTTTCAAATCCATGAGTGAAACTATCTAACACATGAACTAGAGTTGGTGGCTGTGATCTTTGCCTTGAAAATGTGGAGGCATTATCTCTATGGAGAGAAATGTGAGATATATACTGACCACAAGAGTCTTAAATATATATTCACACAGAAAGAGATTAATATGCACTGGAGAAGATGGATAGAGCTCATAAAAAATTATGACTGTTCAATACATTACCACCCTGGGAAAGTGAACAAGGTAGCAGATGCCCTAATTAGAAAGGATCCAGCGATTCTATCAATGATGAGAATTGAGAAGGATCCAATCTTCTTAGACTTGATGAATATAGATTTGGGAATCCTAAAGAAGGGAAAATCATAAATCCTTTCACAAATGATTGCTCAAACATCTCTTTTGGAAAGGTTAAAGGATGCTCAAAAGGATGATGTGGGAATTCAAGAAAAAGTGGAAACTATCAGAAAGGGAAAATCCTCGGAGTTTAATGTTAATGAATAAGGAATTGTGAGGTTTGGGAAAAGACTATGTGTTCCATCAAGTCCGGAGCTGAAGAGGGAACTTTTGGATGATTCATATAGTTCAAATTTCTCTATTTACCCAGGGATCACAAAGATGTATCAAGATCTCTGAGAAAACATTTGGTGGGATAATATGAAGAAGGAGATCGATGAATATACATCAATGTGCATGGTGTATCAGAAAGTGAAGGCAGAGAGGCAGAAGTCTATGGGGATGATGCAACCATTGCCCATACCAGAATGGAAATGGGAGAACATCACCGTGGACTTTGTCACCGGACTTCCAAGGACATCCAAAGGCAACAATTCAATCTGGGTTGTTGTGGATCGTCTTACATAGACTGCACACTTCATTGCTATTCGAGAGGATTTATCTTTGGATCAACTGGCACAAATATATATCAGGGAAGTGGTAAGGTTGCATTGAGTACCACTATCTATTGTGTCTGACCGAGATCCAAGATTCACCTATAACTTTTGGAAGAGTCTTCAACATGCTCTGAATACTGAACTGAACTTCAGTACGACATATCATCTTCAAACTGATGGCCAATCTGAGCAGACTATACAAACACTTGAGGATATGTTGAGAGCATGCTCAATGGACCTTAAAGGAGGATGGGATCAACATTTTCCTCTAGTTGAGTTCTCTTATAATAACAGTTTCCACTCAAGCATCCAAATGGAACCATATAAAGCCCTGTACGAGAAAAGGTGCAGACCACCAGCATGTTGGGATGAGGTCGGTGAACGTAAGCTACTTGGACCAGAAATGGTCGAAGAAATGCTAGAGAAGGTGAAAACCATTCAGCAGCATATCAAGGCAGCCCAGAGTCGACAGAAGAGTTATGCAAATATTCATCGACGAGACCTTGAAATAAAATTTGGAGACATGGTTTTTTTACGCGTATCTCCACGGAAGGAGGTCATGAGGTTTGGAAAGAAAGGGAAATTAAGTCCAAGGTACATCGTCCCCTTCGAGATTCATGATCGTGTTGTTGCTATGGCTTATCGACTAGAACATGCACCTATTATGGACAAGGTGCATGATGTATTTCATGTATCCCTCTTAAGTAAGTACATACTAGACCCTTCATATGTACTCTCTTCCGAGGTGGTACAATTGGAAGATGGTCTTTCTTATGATGAGCAATCAGTGAAGATATTAGCTCGTAGAGAAAATGTTCTACGAAATAAGACAATGGCCCTCGTCAAGGTGTTGTGGAGAAACCCCAAGTTTGAAGAAGCAACTTGGGAGTCGGAGGATATAATGAAGCAAAGTTACCAGCATTTATTTTAGTGTGGGAAAAGGAAAATTTTGAGGGTGAAATTTCATAAGGGGGGAATATTGTAACGACCCAAAGTTTAATTAAGGGAAAATCCCTCTTGATCTAATTAAATGTCTCTTTATGAATTTTTTTTATAAGATGTCAACTTATTTGGTTTTATGTTATGAATTTTGACCGTTTTTAATATAGTCGTTGAACAGTGATCACATGATTAGTATAAATATAAGACTTTAACGAACCAAATTTTTTTACTCAGACAAAGGAAGCGATGGCCTCATCTAGTAGAATTGTTCCATACGAAGCCCATTTGTCGGAGCTCAGAAGAGAGGTGGCGTCCTTGGGCTTCGCCCTTGACCAAGCCCAAGATGATCTTCATTATGTCAAGCTCGAACGTGACCGTCTACGAGAAAACTGGAAGTTGATAGAGATTACCACTCGAGTAATGTTATCCGAGACACCCCAACGGTCTGTCACCATCACACACCTTACCCTTTGGTCTTATGCGGCTGTTTTAAGGGGTTATGTAACAAATAAGTAGTACTATGTTCATGTACATTATTTTTGTATATAATAATGAATATAATTTCTTGTCATTTTTATACATTGTAAATAGTTTTTAAATTACAAATGGTGTTTTTAGTTATTATTTAATTAAGAAATCTATTTTATTAAATTAAAGGATTTTAGAATTAAATAATTTTTTAATAAAATATTATTATTATTATTATTAAATTAATTTTTATTAAATATAAATTATCTTATAATTTTATGAATGCAATTAAAATTTTTATTAAGGTTTGAAAGGCATTTCTGTCAAAACCCGTAATTTTTTTATAAATGTTAGTTTTTATTTTAAAAGTGAAAATTCACATTTTTAAAAAATTATTTAGATAAAATAACTGTTATTTTTGGAATCAGGATGTTGACATTCTCCATTGATGAATTTTTCATAATATTCTCAGACAATCCAATTTTTGGGTAAAAATTAAATACCATTTAAATATATAATTTGTTTTATGACATCATAATGTCCCAATGGTGATGTAAAAAAATACCATAAACCATATTTTCGGCCAATATATGTTTTATTATTAAAATAATGAGGTTTTGGTTTTGTTTGACTTACTTTTCAATGCATTAATGAACCCCTCAAGACTTATTCAACACTTTGCCTTTTTAAATTAATTTCCATGGATGTGTGACTCACCTACACATAAGAAAACTTGTTATTTTAATATGTTCGGACCTTGGGCTTGTAAAATATTGTTTTCCTCTTTCCTTTTCCAAAAACCATGGGCAAAAACCATGGGCTGTTTTGTGGTTTGGATTAGTTTAATATAATGGGTCCCAAACATAAATAATAAAGAATTCTCTCACCTTTCCTATATAAACCCACCCAAGATCCCACTTCCTCCTCACTAAAATCATTTGGAGTTTGTCAAACATCTGCCCTACTCTCACTAGAATCCTCCCAAGGTTCCCTAAGCTCCCAAAAAGCCTCTCACAAGCCTCTCTCTAGCCTTTGGAAGCACACTTCCAAGTAAGGGTTTTTTCTTCCTTTCTCATTTTTGTCCAATTTTCTTGAAGTTGTTTTTCCCTTTTAATTTCAATTATAAATGGTGGGGTATGGTTTTTTACCTCCCTAATACTTCCCTATTTATTTTTTAATTATGGGAGACCCTTTCTCTCTCATTAAATGCATCCCATGTACACCTGTTACTCTACCGAAATTCTGAAAGGAACTTCTCTCTCCTCTTTTACATTCAAGAAATACTTTTGTATCATGAATCTAAATTCCATTAAAATTGATGGGACATGTATCTATATGACCTTATTACATTCTATTACAAGTAAATATTATTAGGAACCCCTTTCTCTCTCATCAACCTTTTTTATGAATTCTTATGTCACGCTGTTACGCTGCCGAAATCACAATGATTTTCTAAGCCAATGTCATTGTGTAGTGAATACCAAGCCCATTTCTCCATCAAGGGTATTCACCTTTATTCAGATTTATATATTTATTGTAAAGATTCATGTATTAATTCCACATTCCTTTATCATGGAATAAATTATTATGTTTTATGAATCCATGTTTTATTATCCATGTGGCTCACTTATGCATGAAATGAAATGTTTAATAAGGGTGCGCCCTTATAGCGCTCTAATGTATTGGGTAAAGTATAGAATCATGATACTTCATGTGAAATGAGTGTTGACTAATGCTAATTCAAGTGCAATGAGGGTTTACTTATGCTTCATGTGCAATGATGGTTTACTCATGCTCCATGTGCAATGAGCCTTGGCTCATGCTAATTCAATGTTAAGTGTTGTTGCCACATTTCCACGTTATGATTATCATGCTTTATCATGCCTTTATGTTCATGTTTCATTTATTCTCCATTGATATGCCTATTGTATAACATGTATTGTACTCCTCATGTTATTCAATGTGTACTCCCTTACTGGGCTTTATAGCTCACCCTTTTCTTATGCATGTCCTCAGGTTATCCCTTGCAATGCTATGTATGAGGGAATATAGTGGTCATGTAAAGGAAGTTTTCAATAAAGATGTTGTATTTCATGTTTTATGATTTTATGTAATGATCCTAAGACCCAAATACACTAAACCTCTTGATCTTCTTTGTTGTTTCAAGTGGAGTTTTATGTAATGAATCATGTTTAAGTATTAATAAAAAGCAGGGTTGTCATATATATATATATATATTAATGAGTATGATTTTTTTACACATTTATGAAAATATATTTTCACTCATTTAGTTAGTGGATAATACTAAAGAATATTAATAAAACTAATTTATGAAAACAACAATTTTCTACAAAAAATATTTTTCGACAAATTTTATCTTATATTTTAAAAGATAATGTTCTCATATATAGAAATTCAATTTGATAAAATAGTGGTTAAATTTTTTTTCTTTCAGAAAACTTTTTATTTTCAGGTGATCATATATTTTTTAAAAACTAAAATTACATATTTAAATACTAGTTACCAATGAAAAATAAAAAATGATTTAGTTTAGATGTATAATGGTAACTGAATGAAAAAAATTAAAACATGTGTTAAAATACATGGTTAAGGATTTATATACCCAAACCCATATCTAGTCAATTATGGTCCACTATTGGAACCATTGAAAAATTAATAGTGTCAAAGAATCATTATGATGTAATGGGTATTTAAAAAATTATGTTTTCCCACATGTATAAAAGGGATCTCTAATCAAACTTTAAACTAATATATGATTTGGTTTAATTATTACAATATAATAAATATAAATCTAATATAAGTCTCTTACACATCCATAAGCCCCATTTCTTTATAATGTATCATAATCAATTTATTTCCAAGAATACATTAAATATAATGTTAGTGCTATCCACATGTGTAATTCCAATTCCTTGGTATTTTATTCATAACCTTAATCTAAACCCTAATCTATTATATTTCAATGAATATATTATAACATATTTTATATCAATATTATTAATTTTATTCATCAAATTTAATCTTATAGTTTTATATAAAAAAATTTTCTAGAAATAATGACATTGTTAAGCATTATGGAAACTACTACCTCAATGAAGAAAGAGTTATAAATTTTCAAAAATTCGATAAATTAATAATTATAATAATTTTATATCAAAAATTTATATATTTTTGGTAAAATTAATATTATTTTCAATTGATAATTTAATTTCATATATCCCCACACATTATATTGAAAATGAATGTGTCTTCTATGTAATAGGTGACTAACACCACTACAAACCACATATTTAATTTTTAGATTAGCCCATAACATGGAAGAATGTAAAAATATATATAATTTATAAAAATTTATTTATAAAATTATTAATATTATATATCTATAATATGTGAGAATTTATAAGTGATGTTAATAATAAATATTCATAGTAAATTTTACCACATTAAATGAATATCTTGATGAAACATTATTATTTTGAGTCTATAGGGGAAACCTATAAACTATATATATTATGTGATAATTAATTAAAAAATTATATTATAATATCTAATTATTGATATTATGAATCTAAATTAAATTAATTTTAATGATAATCTATATTTTAATGACATTTTAGGAAAATTTACTAAACCACCTAATGTAATTGACATCCAAAACAGATATATACTAAAATGATGTCATATTTTGGTAGATAAACATTATAATTTAAAATATTAAATAATATGGATCATGATAATGTTTTTCATAAACCAAATTATATTATTCATGATTTTATTATCATGCATAGAATGATCCATGGTACTAAGTAATAGTTTCTTAATCACAATTTTGTTTCATTCAGATATAAATCATATTAACCTCCGATTTATTTATGTTGTATCTATATTGGGAATGGATTTGATTTGTTACATAAACTGAATGAAATATAGATTATTTAAAAGTCCATATCATGTTCTATCTTCTATGTATTTTTATTTAAAAATCTTTTAATGATTTAAGGGTTATAATTATCAAAAACAAACATTCTTTGACTTAAAATCATTAATCATAAACATCTTACATTATGAACGGTTTCATAAACCCTATGATTTTATATATTTCATTTCAATTTTATATGGGAAATTTATTTTGAATCAAATATCCATCCCTAATACTATTCTTCACCAAAAGTTAACAAATTGTTAAGAATATTTCTCATTCTCTTTAATAAGGATTTTTCATCATTGTCTGTATATTCATTTCTCTCTAATGTCCTACTATATTTTTGGAAAAATATTTTTTTATTATTTTCGAAACACTTTTATGAAAAGTGAGAAACCCAAGGACACAAACAAGACCACAAAACACATCCAAAATAGACCAAACAACCAAACACCCAGATCAAACAACAAAAACTAAAATCCAAAGTCTCCATACCCATCATTATAACCAATACAGGAGTCCTCTGTGGTGGCTGTTCCCAATTCAGAAGCTGGGTTGAAACGCCTCATGAAATCTTCATTATATTCCCGCCTCAAATCATCCAAAGTGATTCACCCAAGTCCATATTTCTTGGCTAGACTGCCTTTTTTGAATTCCAGTGTCACCCCATGATCATGCATAAAGGAGTCTCTAGTGCCCAATGGACGAAGCAAATAAGAATAATCATTCTGGCCTCTTTTTTTGGAGTAGCAGAAGCCACTCCTCCATCCTCAGTCCTGTTTCTATACCCACCTTGGACTAAATCACTGATGCCACACCCATTAGGAGCTTCCATACCCATAATTTGTCCTGCCCCACCCTGTACAATGTTGTTATACGAGAGCCTTGTCAAACCACCACTGTTTTCTTTGCCGCTCTCAGAGATCTCCCCCCCCCCCTTTTCTAGGGAAAACATTCTTTGGATAGGTTGTTGACCGGCTGTGTTGCAATGGAATGTTAGTATCAACTAAATAAAGTCATTTAGGTTGCTCAATCATTTCATGCTCATCATATATCACTATATGCCTTCCTTTTTTTCTAGCAGGAGCCTCATGGGGACCATTCTCTGCATCAGCATCAATAATAACTGAATTAATCACCTCCACATCCTCTTGTTCCAGGCCCTGGAAATAGTTTCTTGTAGGAACTGTAATTAGTATCCCTCCAGCAGCATTCTTCTGACCAGATTTCACATTCTGATGACCTTCCGAATTCTCCACAGGAGGCCATGTTATCTCTGTTGCCTCACATTGCACTCCTTAGGCCCTGCTGTTAAAAGCCTGCACACCTCCATCACAAGAGCCACACTTATCCTCAACTTTCATTCCACCATCCCCCACATGAAACTCACTCCTCAACCTTCTAAAAACAGAAGAAACCAGTGGATTAAAGGCAGATTTATCTCCCTTGCCCACTACAGGTGCATCCCTACTCACCAGGTCAGAATCCTTTCCAGGATTAGTTCCACACTGCTTCATATGTCCTTCATCGGTCCTCCTCCTCTAACCTTCCTCTGGTCTCCTCCTTGGAACAAACTTCCTCCCCTTGAAACCATCCGCATGACATTCAGAATCCAAATGCCACAAACTGCAGCAGCTCGAACAAAAGTTGTCCCACGATTCAAACACTACTTTTTGTTTCCATCGAAACTCCGAACCCACTGTAATCCAGAACCACTCCACCGGAGGCATTGACACATCAACCTCAAAACAAATTCAAGGGTTAATCGAGTGACATATAGAGGAAGTTTGACCGTCCAAACAAAGAAAGTGGCCGACCATGTTTCCAATCATACGAAGAATTGAAGGATTGTGAGAAGGTATAGGGAGCTTAGGAAGTCATACCCAAATCATGCTGGAGGTTGGATCCCGTTTCATACAAAGGACGTACGACCATCTTAGGAGAGAAAACTTGAAACCGTTACATCGCCTAGGGGCACCAGACCAGGCTCGAATCAGATCATCTTCCGAGGCGAAGCGAACCATGAAGTGACATCTATACATTAGACCAACAACTGCATGTTCTTGTAAATCCCATTTACTGAAGAAGAAATGATCAAAGTCATCCACCAGGGGTCTTCGGAGATTGAAACGTGCAACCAACGTAAGGTCCAGATGACTCGAAGCTTCCAAGAACTCTGCCATCGAAATCGGCAACTGCGGACCACCAAGATGGGACTCTAGAACCTTCGGACTTAGAGAAATCATCGGGAAATCTGGGAGAAAATTAGGGTTGGAAAAGGGGGTAAACGGTTTCCGAGATCTCGAAGGAGGCCGAACCAAGTCCTCTTCTCCCCCATTCCCACCTCCGGGAAGGGGGGGAAAGCCGACGTGGAGCATTCTAGGGTTCCCTCATCTCCTCGAAGGAATTTGTCGAGCCATAGCCCAAAAGTCCCAAGAAACGTCTCGTACCATCCTACTATATTTTTGGAATCCTAATTATTTATTATAGAATTTGGACATAATATTTACCATCAATGTTCTCTAACTAATGTTTCATTACGACAATTATGATGTTTCATTACTTAAATTGAATTTAAAATATAAAATAGATTATTCTAAGCCACAATCATTAGTATTTAGTTGCATGGTAATATTATTTTCCTACATTATCTCCAGTCATATTTGAATGTATTTTACTCATATTTAGAATATGGGTTCTTTATATATACTACTTTTTTAGTTTATAATTATTTGGTGGATATAAACATTTTTTTCATTCATACTTCACCATTTTATCTAAACAGAAAAAATATAACATCCATTTTCTTATATGTGCCTAATACCACTCCCATAAAATATCTCAAGAATGAATTATGTTTGAAATGACCCTCTAATTTATATAATGAGAACCTAGTTCAATTTTTATTTTTTTGGAAATATTTATTCCTTTCATTCACTAATAGATATTTTTCTGAATGAGAAAATAATCAATGATGTGATTAGTTTTTTTATTGTGACTCAAGATCCATAGCATGAATGATTATAAATTGGAGCCTAATATTAAACATCCAAAAAAATTTATTAACATATTCTCATTAAATGTTTTTGATTCCTTCTTTTTTTGGGATTATGTATGATATAATATTTTTTGTACTTTGAGAAATGATTATAAAAACGACTCCCTTATAATTAGTTTTGTAATATATATATTTTATGTTTGTTCATTTTTTGACATGTGGCATGGATATGAATGTCAATGTTATGGATTTTAAGTGTTACCCCAGATAGAATTTTAATGGACTGGAAAATAATTTTATCTCATGAGATACCATCTATAGAGATTGAGTGGTCAACCTAAGCATAGTATGTTCTATTTTTAAGGTTTCGTGCCTCAAAATATGATTACAATGGAATGAATGTTTTCCTAGCCACAATAGATAATATATTATTTTTATTTATTCTTGACATATACATATTAGATGAATATATTTTTGAAATATTTATGATTCTATGATTTTTAGATTTCATTTCCTAGTGCCATGTATCTATGTTTATCTCTCACTCTTACACCATAGAAAATGGTTGTTTAATAGTGATTAAAGAAACTTCTAACATTTGTTATGGAAAAATATTATTTTTCATATTATTTTCAATCATAAATATATCCCCATGTATATTTTAGCGTATGTTAATGATCTAATAAAAAACGATAAATTGATGAGTTTTCCTATAATTTTTTGTTTGAGTTCATATCTTTTTTTCCACATGTTATGAATATTGGGTAAATTATGAGATGACTATAAGATATTCTAGGGTAGATTATCTATATATAAATATTTAACTGCTTTTAAAAATAATTTTCATTCATAATATTTCAAAAAAAACAAATATTTTTTCATTATGTGTGAGAATATTATTAGATTTAATGTTCATGTTCTTGTAATTATATAGAATAAATTTATGGTTATCCTGGATAATTATAAAATCTAAAGAAATATCACTTAAAAATTATAGAATACCAATATATTTATGTAATTGAATAAAAATTAGCTAAATAGTATTAATAGAAAAATATCTATTTGGTAATCCTATAGAAAAACACTTGTATTTTTTTTCTAAAATTTAAATTCAAGAAGTGAAATTGATTAAGAGTCCTATTTGGTAGATACAATTTAGCTTTAACCAACTATAAAAGGAATATATTTCATGGTCAAATAAAATATATCTTTAATAATTCCTTCTCAAAAATATATTTCCATGAGGTCTCTTTATATCTTAAAGAAACTAGGATGATCAAAATATAGAGAGATATGAGGCTTGTTTAGAAATATCATCATCATCTAAAACTCACCCAGTTTAGAAATCCTCTTTCTGAATATTTTGACACATTATTTATGATCATTACAAATAGAAAAGCTTATTTTCATGAATAATTGTTCATTTAAATTAAAACATTGATCATCATTATTATCCTTTATAATTCATCCAGATAACGATGATTGTATTAATACAATATTAAGGAGAGAAATGATTCTAGATAATTAACTTAAAATCCTTGATTTAGTGAAAAATTAACTATGGGGTCATCATCCAATCGTAGTATGGTAAATGATAAATAATCCTTAGAATGAATTTTATATTGTAATAAGTTTTATATAATTTAATTATAAATAATAAATAAATGATAATCATTTATTGATTAAATCAAACTTATTTGAAATATATTTACCCATTTCCAGTGAAGAGATATTTAAAAAATTTATCTCTAGTATATATATGTCACATTTCAACCCTTATAAATGAATCCTCTAAATCATTAAAGAAAAAATAAATATAGATACTTCATGGCCAGTTATAGCATAATTTGTCTCATTATGTTTTAATATGTGTCCGTTTTATATAACCGCTTGATCACTATCTATCCAAACACATCCATGACCCTTCAATGAAATACGACAATAAATTTTAATCTCTATTTTTCGTGATATAAAGTCTAATATTAGATCACTAACAACTATTTTATTTATTTCATGAAAAAATTCACCACAACTAGGTTTTTAAAGGAATTTATCCCATGTATGAGTCAATTTGAATTATTCATTAGCAATCCAGGAATTATTTTTTATCATGAAATCTACAATAAATGTCATGTCTAGGAAAATGAAGAATTACTATGGTATTTATGGGTCTATTATAATAATCTTAAAAATTATCATTAGTATGTTGAACTATTAGGCCATCTTAAAATATGAAATTCCAATGAATGGAAATATCGTATAACCAATACTCACATTGGATGAATTTTACATACATCACGCTTTCATTTATGGTCAGAAAAAGTTGTTAAATGTTTCGGAAGATCGCTATAATTTTTTTGTATTTAAAAATATACTCAACAAATATTAACATTTTTCTAAAAAAATAATTGTTAAGATAAATAATAGTTTACGAAATGATCAACCCAAAAGAAATAAGTATTGAAAAATAGTGTCCATATCTGTTCTAAAATTATAAACTCTAAATATCTACTTAAAATAAATTTTGATGATGATTCCCATATATGAGTTCAATATTAAAAAATTAATATGCCCCAAATAGGATATGAAACAAGTCATCAGTATGTTGAAAGTGATTCGTTTTCATATAGTTAATGTTGTAGAGTTCTCTATAGTAAATGCATTGACTCATTGAACTTACCAGAATTTTGAAAATATATAATTGAATTTGAATGTGAAGTGGAAGGGCTGGTGAAATCATCATCATGTAATTTTTCTAATTTCTTACATTGTTTGTATATATTTAATAGATCGATATGATAAGAAGGTGTTGATAAATAATTGATTTAAAAACTATTTTAATAGTTAATTAAATATCCTGGACATTAATAGAAACTTGAATATCATGTGGAAATATAAATACCAATTCATTTACCACATATAAATTATCAATTAAAATGATTTCATAATTTAAATAATTTTACAAAGAAAAATTTGACCAAAACTATTAATCAATTTATAATAATCATGATATGTTATAAAATTAATAAACTAATTCATATATATGAATTTAATCACACTTGGAAAATTGAATTTGAATTATCTAACTCAATAATAAACCCTAGAATCAGTAAAAAAAGATAATAAATCCCTCAAATAAGATCAAACTCTAATATCTATTTAAAAAGGAAATTTTTAGGAAAAAACATTCCTCATATAAAATTTGAAATATTCCCATAAATCATATTAATTAATAACCAAAATATGTGTTATTACCAATTTTCCTTATTATATTTATACATGTTATATTTATATAGTAAAATAAAAGTTTGAATAAATAAAATATTTTATTTGTCCTAACTTAAAAATGAAATTGGCATACACTGTGTAAACAATAAATTTCCTAAATAACACTTCATTTTATGTCCCATAATATTATGATGTAGTAGGGAATAATTTTTCCACAAAATTATTCTTATTATGTTAATGATATATATTTATCATTATTTTTATCATACAAATACATACCTAATGGAAAATATCATGATAATTTAAACACGTCATTGTTTGTTTTCCATAATTGGCCAAACAATTAAATTTTATATTTTCATTTTATCAATGGTCATGATGTAAAAAATATTTAGTATTTCACAACAAGATCCTTATTTTTCTTGATCTCGATGATATTAAATATATATTCTTTTTTAACGGATTTATTAATATATTCAAGAAGGATATTGTCCTTAAATTTCATCACATTCATGGCAAAAATGTTATTCTTTTCATTCTTATCCTTGATCATAGGAATCCACTCAATGAAATCACCTTCGAAATTATAAATAGAAATTCTTTCATTCTAAATACCTAAAAATCTATACCCATGAAATATTTTATCTAAAACAAAAATTGACCACTTTTATTTCACTGGTTTTATGGATTCTCCAAACCCTATGGGTGATATTTTATTAACATATTCCTTCATGAAGAAGTTGGTTACTCCCTTTAATGTATTCCACCATTAATGACCAACCTGAATTTGAATACTAAAATAGGTAGGTCGTTATACACATACTATTACCACCAATAGTTACTAATTTGTATGTATTTTATAATATCCCTTTATTCCTACTAGATTTACCTAGTTTCATATATAATAACCAAACACAGAAATTAATATATTAGATAAATAAATGAGACAACCATTAGATATTATCACAAGAAATTAAAAAATCTATATTAATGTCCATAAAGCATATTATTATAATATATATTCCACTAATGTTATATAATCATATTATATTATAATAACTACAAAATTTCTTTTAAAAATAAAACCTTAATTAAAAGAATTATATTAAATGATAAAAATTAATTCATGTCTAGGATCATTTACATTTGATATTTATTTTTAATTTTGAAAACTCAAACAGTAAAATTGATAACTACCCATAGATGGGATGTCTTAATAAATAAATATTTCTTATATTTACATTATTTTATCATTCTTGAATGAAATTATTCACTCTATATAACAAATTATAGTATAATAGTTTACCTTTTTATATTCTTCGACATTCATATACTTTTTTAAAAGTTTTAGAAAATATAGGATGAAAAAAAACTCTCAATGAGTTGTGAAAAATAAAACCTATTAGTATAATTGAAATTCACAAAAACCCATATGAATTTAATATTTTTAGATAAGAAATTTTTAACTGAAAAATTAATTTACATACTCCTGAAAATATGGAATTTTCTGTAGTTTTTAAAAAATAACCTCTACTAAATATATAGTGGAATATTCATAATCATGAAATTTTTTTAAATAACCTAATACATCATGAAAACATTTACTTAAAAAGAAAACCATAAAGATTTTAATAATAAAAATCCAATCATTAAACAAAATATAATTATTATAAAAAATTAATTAAGATTTATTATATAAAATACAACATCAATAATAGATAAATCACAGAGATAAGATATTATATTTTCATTATATTTCAATTACAATAACCATGAATGAAATCCAACCAAAAGAATAACCTATACAATTAATTTCAATATATATTCATTGATGACAAAATCAGTTCCCAATGAACTAATGGTTAATATAATTTGAAACCCTTATCATATAAAATTTATATATACAATAAAATGTATAAATTGACATCCAATATTTTATTACAATTATGAAATAATTATTTCATCCCATAATCAAATAAATAATTATATAAAAATAGAATTAAATATCATTTTCATTTATAATTTTTAAAATGAAACATTCACCCCAAAATTTTAATGGAATAACCATTTGAAAAGGTTTTATAAAAAATAATAATATGGAAAACAATGTACAAAAATGATGATGAGAATAGTTGTTCATGTGGTAAATGTTTTGAAAAAGTTTCATTCCACATATTTATAAGGAATTCAAAAATAATCAAGTCATGAAATATCATTATTATTCCTATTTAAATATTTATAAATAATTCCAAGGATATTTGAAAATATATGTATGAAATTGTTTAAAGTTATATATAAATAACATTGAATGAATATATACATGTAATAGAATGATTTAGGAGTACTTAATAACATTTAAAGCAACATCTTCATTAAAAATTTCTTACTTTAGTCCCATATTGCATTGTATAGATTCTACATTCTTTAATAATAAAATATTATTAAATATTTACTTTATTTGGAACCATTTCCTTTTATTATATTATTTTATTTTAATTTTTTCAAAATATTACAAAATTAAAGATTTAATTAAGTTAGAATTGATCATTTTGAGGCCTGTTATTTCCAAATCTTCAAATAAATGTTCATAGAATAACCATTGTAAAAAGGTAAATGGCTTCACAATATCTATAAAATTACTAATTTTATAATTCTTTTTATTATAATAGAAATATATGTTTTAACTATAAATTTTAGGTTTTAATCAAATAAATTATGTCATTTTGTAGAGGTGGTAGTCCACACATAAACATAAAAACCGTTAACTTTTCAAACAAATGATGGAAGGAATATAAAAAATATTTTACCCTTATAAAATAATTATAATATTAAAATATATTATATAATATATATATATATATATATCCCCTGGTATTAGGTGGTGGTGAAAATAATATTCATCACCTTATGGAGGTGGTAATAAGTTCATACATCCATGTGTCATTTTAATTTTCCATTTAATATAGAATAGGTTAAAAATAGTTTTTTTTCAATATAACACCATTTTATGATAGTAAAGATATTGCTGAAATTAAATTTTTTAAATTTATAATAGGTTTGAATAAGTAATTAAAAAAATGAAACATTAACATACTCTATTTACTCCTATATAACGTTATTTTACATCCTCCATTAAGTCACACCTGAACACTTATATTGGTGAATAAAGGACCACTAGAACATGAGAAGTGTTTGGAGGTAGGATTGGGGTAGATCATGGTTATGCTACTAAGCCCAATGTTCCTGGGGAAGTGAGGGGTGACATGATCAACATAGAAGTTATGTGAGTTTCACTTCTATGTATATTCAATCTTTTAAAATAATATTAGGGACACATTGAATAAAAATTAGACCAAAATAATCATATTCTTTAGATATGGCTGCTAAAAATACACACATTTGAGATGATTAGATATAATATTTTGGTTCATTATCTCATACTGTTAATCATATTATCACTAAAAACCATCTACTATGGTGACTCAATTTTTACCATAGTAACATATTTTCAAGACAAATAAATAAAACTATAATCCTTAAAAAAATTAAAAATTATGTTCCCAAATATAAAATCCTTTTGATGTTATTAAATTTCTAGATATAGGAATAATTAATTTTAATATAACAACACCAAATACAGTGAATATTTTTTTAGAATATCGTTTTCTTAATCAATATAATTAATTTCCACAGAAACTGATAATAGTATTTCTTCCAACATAATCTATTGATTTATTTTAAAAATAAGTGGGTAATTATTATTTTTTTGTAATATATAATTTTATGGATCATTTTTATATTTCGATTGAATTAAATGGTCAAAAATACAACTTTTATTATAAATATTATTTTGGTATTAATATACAAAAATGATTAATACATTCGATATAATAATTTTAAACATGTTTTACTTTTAACATATACATACATATGATCTATTAAAAATGTTTTCATTTTTTTCAAATAATTGTTATTACATGTTGATATAAAAAAACACCAAAAAAAGGTTTTCACTGATCATATAAATTTAAATTTATTACGAAAATTATTGAATTTTTTCTGTAAGATAATTTTTTAAATATTAATTAAAAATTGAATTAAATATTAATAATACTCATATTATAATATTATTAAATTTAATATTTAAATAAAATTGCATAATTTTTGGAAATTAATTTGGTTAGAAGAAATAATTATACTTTGAGAATAGAAAAAAAAAATTATTTTAGGGGATATGAATCAATGAAATAAAATAATGAATATTAAAAAATTATGAAATTGATTTATCAATAACTTTACATTTTTTTAACATCTAATAATTGTTTAATCTCAAAAGGACACCATATCAAATTCTTGATGTTTCATAAAGTATGTAACATTATCATTGAATTAATTAATTAATTTTCATGTCAAATTAATTTTAATATATATATATATATATTTACTTTATGTATTATATATTTATATTATAGATGCTTTATCACTTTCTGAGATTATTTTAAACATCTATTTACCCATTAATTTTTTAATATAGTTATGAAAACTATGAATTAACATTTGTTTATTTCATATATGATAGTACATGAAAAAACATACTCTATATTACATTAAACAATATATTGTCTTATTTATCTATTATAATTAAATAATTAATTTGGGACTCGGTTGATGTTAATTAGTTTGTTGTAGGAGGGTTATTTTAGAAGATAACCAATTTTTTGTTTTATTTTCATAAATTTCTATAGTTCATACATATTTTGGTACCATATATGAATGGTCACATTAAATTTTTGGTCCTCTCATGAAACTATTGAGAAAATAAAATTTAAATAAAAAATATTTAGAACAATAGGAAATGTGGAATTTAATTGGTTATCCACACAAGTGTAACGTCCCGGACCTAGGTGCCACGCAACGGGTGCCCCGAGCCCGGATCGCCACGTAACCTCAAGCGCATTTCCCCAAAAGCTAGAGGCTGCCGACTAGCAACGAGGGCCCATGTTTGATAGTGGGGAAACTATGCAATCATTTGTCAAAGTGTAGCGCAGTGGAATTTAAATAAATCATACACCGACAGCGGAGGTAGTAAACAAACACAACTGAAATAAAGTACAACAGTGGATATAACCAACAATATATAAATGATGATTCTACATGTTTCAAGTTCTATGAAAGCTGTTAGAACATGTTATACATCAATACAGTACAACAAAATACAAATTACAGCAAACAAGCAAAACAGCTGGCAGTGGCATCGGGAGCCTAGGCTCTGTCCCATGCCCTCCTATTCCTTATCAACAGTCAAGTACCTGTATAGGGACTCTTTCCTCTATCTACACCTACAACAACGTAATCTTTTTGGGCTGAAAAGCATGACCCAAAGAGGGTGTGAGAAATATATCTCAGTAGGCACCCACAAAAGGCATGTTCCCAACTACGTGTAAGCAAGCAATAATAGTGTGAAACAGTAAAATTAAATAAAGTAAGTAGTAATCAAAAGTAACTAACATAACAATTAAATTTCCATTTTATTATTCATTTAATCCATTTAATTTATGGACATTCTATGCTCAACAGCACCAATCCCTCAGGCCAACCATAACCTCGCCCTCAGGAAAATATAGTAAAACCACGCCCTCAAGCTATACAGAATATTTCCCTCAGGCATTGTAAAAAAATTCTCTCCCTCAGGAATATGAAGTGTCGCCCTCAAGCACAAATGTCAAGCCCTCAGGCACGAAAGGTTGCCCTCAGGAGAAATAGGAGGTTGCCCTCAGGCTAATACATTCACTCCCTCAGGATAATCACAATCACGCCCTCGGGCTAAACTCAACAACTCCCTCAGGCTAAACAGATAATCGGGTCATGCTTAATAGGTTAACAATAAGTAACAAGAAATTCCTATCAAGTCAATTCTACAATTACTACTTTAAAGGCATACCCTCGGGTATCCTGGACAAACGACTAAACAGTGAAACACACTCCAGCGGTGGTTCCGGATCCAAACAACGACCCCAACCAGAATTTTATTATCACAATTGAATACCTAATCAATTCTATGCATTAAATATAGTAATAGACTCTGCCACACAACACCCCAACATGGGTTCGTGGCACAAAAATGCAAAAAAACACATGATAGTTGGAAAAATAATACCAAGCCACCTACCTTATACGTCAATGAGCGTTATATCCGAATGCCGACACTAGAAACGCTCAAGAAGGGCATAGATATGACGAAGAACAAAACACATTTAAACTTCAATAACATACGTTATGAGAAGAAGTGTTAAGAATGGTACAAGGAGAGGATAGGGCTCACCAGTGCGGTTCCAACGAGATCATCCGAAGCCAAATCGGATTCCAGACGAACGCCTGGTGGATCTTCAAAGATCTGGCCTCCTCCTTTTGCTCCAAAATGGATCAAACGCCTCTTCTATCGAATGAGGAGGCTAATGAATATTTTAAGCTGATAAAACAAAGTACACGGCGTGTACTTCTGAGTACACACCGTGTAATTCTTTCATTTAACTATTCATTTGGAGGCACTTCCACACTATTCACCTGTCGACCTGAGTACACGACATGTACTCCTGAGTACACGGCGTGTACTATCGCGCAGCTAGCGGTGACTCCACCGCCTTATTGTATAATCCTGCCGACTGACTACATGGCATGTTAGTTACCACCACATGGCGTGTAGTTTGTTCCTACACCCCTCTTCATTGACAAGGCTACACGCCCCGTGTACTCATCCCAATATTGCCAAAATTACACGGCATGTGGAAAACGTACACGGCGTGTAGTTTCAAAATTTAGCATTTTTCCCCATTTTCCATATTTCCTAAAAAACACTTAAGAAAAAGGAAAATGAAGAAGCTCGTACCTAAAAAATAAGAACCGGGTTCTTACAAACTTCCCCCCTTATAGCAATTCGTCCCCGAATTTCCCTTCCAAGGGTGGCGAAGATAAAGCTCAGAACAGCTCTGGCCACTGAGCACGTACGTCGGCCTCCCGCTCCCAAGTCTCGTCTTGCACTCGGCCATGCTGTCATAGCACCCGTACAAGAGGAACTGACTGGCCTTGGAGAACCTTCGTGATCCTGTATATGATACGGATCAGATTCTCCTCAAAGGATGCATCATGCTGATGCTCAACCTCCTCTGGCTAAAAGGTGTGAGACAGGTTTGAATGATAGTGACGCAACTGAGACACGTGGAAGACATCGTGCATGGCTTGGTACTCATGTGGTACTACAACCGATATGCAACCAGCCCGACTCTCTCCAGAGTCTCGAATGGCCCCGCATACCTCGGTGAATGTTTACCCTATCTCCTAATCTGCTTGTGTCCCAGCCTCGGCGAAACACGTATAAAAACCTGATCCCCAACGACGAACTCCAAAGGTCGTCTGCGGTGATCAGTATAAAACTTCTCACGAGACTGTGTGGTAGCCATCCGCTTCTGAATCAACTGGACCTGCTCAGATGTCTCCTACACGAGTTGTGGCCCCAGTAAAGCTTCCTCACCTGCCTCTAACTAACACAAAGGTGATTGGAATGGCCAACCATATAAATCCTCATATGGTTCCATATCAATAGTCACCTGAAAACTATTTTTATAGGCAAACTCGACTAAGGGTATATTCTTCTCCCACAAGCCCCCAAAGTCCAGGACACATGTGCGCAGCATGTACTCTCGCACCTATATCTTTTTCTCTGATTGGCCATTTGTCTGAGGGTGGTATGTTGTGCTCAGAAGCACCTGTGTACCTAGTGCACTCTGAAAACTCTGCCAGAAACGAGACGTAAAGCGTGCATCCCTATCTGAAATGATAGAACGAGGGACCCCGTGAATACATACGATCTCTCGGATATACAGCCTTACGAGCTCGTCCACACCGAAGGTCTCTTTGATCAGAAAGAAGTGATCTACCTTCGCGAGTCTGTCCACGACAAACCACACTGCATCATTTCCTCGAGGTGGCCTCCGCAAACCCATCACGAAATCCATCAAGACATCATCCCATTTCTACTCTGGAATGGAAAACTGCTATAACACCCCAGTTGGCCTCTGGTGCTCTGCCTTCCCCTGCTAACAGGTGGAACACCTCGTAAAAAAACTAGTTATCTCTCCCTTCATACCTGGATACCATTAATGATGCCTCAAGTCATGGTACATCTTGGTAACCCCGGGATGAACTGCCCAAGCTGAAGTATGAAACTCCAGCATCAGATCCTCGCGTATATCCCCTGGAACCCGTACACATCCATGGAATCAAAAAACCTCATCATCGCCTATCGTTCAACCAGAAGGAGGGTCCTCACTTGCCACTGAATCCCATAGAACTAGGCCTTATCAATCCGATTGTTGTCTCATCCTCACTATGTCCAGGAGGGTAGACGTCATAGCTAAAGAGGAAAGATAAGTCTGCCCCTAACTGTCGTGCACCTCCAGATGCATCTTAGAGAACAAATCCATGAGCTCCCACTCACCACTGGCCTCCTACACTGCCTGTATCTGAGTCTTTTTACTCAGTGCATTAGCTACTGCATTTCCTTTACCAGGTGTATAGGAATGCTCAAAAATCGAAGGACTGTAGGTACTCAACCCACCTTCTCTGCCTCAGATTCAGATCACGCTGAGTAAAGATATACTTGAAACTTTTGTGGTCGATGAAAACCACAAAATTCACTCCCAACAGATAATGTCACCAATAGCGCAACGCATGAACAACTACAACCAACTCGAGATCATGCTTCGGGTAATTCCTCTCATGTGGCCTCAATTGATGAGACTCGTACGCAAAAACTCGGTCGCCCTGCATCAAAACGGCTCCCATCCCAATCCCGGATGCATCATAGTAAACTATATAGCTCTTCTCCTGCTCTGGGAGTATCAGGATCGGTGCTGATTTCAACCTTCTCTTCAGGTCCTGAAAAGCTGCCTCGCAAGCTTCCGACCAAACGAACTTCACACCCATCTTAGTAAAACCTGTCAATGTTGCTTCTAAGCGGAAGAAGTCCTGTATGATGTGTCTGTAGTAACAATCCATCCCTAAGAAACTCCGTATCTCAAACACAATATTAGGCTGATCCCAGGAAACTATTTCTATCACCTTCTCTGGGTCTACTACAACTCCTGCCTCGGAGATAATGTGACCCAGGAAGTGAATCTGGTCCATCCAGAAGTGGCACCTTTAGAGCTTAGCATATAGCCGATTCTCTCTCAGTGTACTCAATACGATCTCAAGATGGGTGGAATGGTCGTGTCGAGTATGAGAGTACACTAAGATGTTGTCCACGAATACTACCATAAAAGAATCAAGGTACGGATGGAACACATGATTCATCAGAGCCATGACAACTACCGGCAAGTTCATCAGTATGAACAGCATAACTGTATACTCATATAGACCATACCTAGTCCTGAAAGCTGTGAGAGGTATTTCAGATGGTCTGACACGCAGCTGATGATATCCGAATCTCAATTCAATCTTCAAGAACACTCGTGCTCCACAAAGATGATCAAATAGATCATCTATCCTCAGAAAGGTATATCGGTTCTTAACTGTCAACTGGTTCAGCTTCTGATAATCCACACAAAGTCTGAGGGTACCATCCTCCTTCTTCACAAAATGGACTGGAGAACCCCAAAAAGAATTACTGGTCCAGATAAAACCCTTCGCCTGTAGCTCCTCTAACTGCCTCTTGAGCTCCTGCAAATTAGGCGTGGCCATCCTATAAGGAGGAATGGACACTGATGCTGCTCTTGGAACAAGCTCGACAGAGAATTCCAACTCACGCATTAGAGGTAGACCTGAAAATTCATCCTGGAAGACATCCCTAAAATGATCAACAACTCGAGGGAAATCCGTCTGACAAGTCCCCTGATCATCCAGATATAAGCTCACAATCTGGGCTGTGACTCCACCTCACCCATGATACTCTGGTTCAGCTCGACTCGCCTAAACATCCCATTCTCCCATGTATAGAAACTCTCCGCCCTCTGGTGACGTGAAACACACCCTACGACGATACCAGTCTACAAAGGCTCGAAATAGAACCAACCAGTCCATCCCTAGAATAACGTCATAGCTCGTCATCTCCAAGACATAGAGGTCCCAACGGAAGTGACTCCCTCCAACCTCAAAGGGGCACTCCTTGCACTGACGTACACTAGTCGTCATAGTCCCCAACGGAGTGTCTAGCGTCATGATATCCGAAGAAGAAGAAACATCGAGCCCAAGGCTAACCACAATGGGTACAGATATAAAACTATGCGTAGAAACCATATCAAAAAGTACTGAAGACAAGACAGAAGCTACTAGATTAGTACCTATGACTGTAGAAGGTCTGGGATCCTGCTTATGCTGGGTCTGTTGCACAACATATGCCTGCCCAGTGCCGCGGCCCTATGACACAGCCTGGCTACCCTGAGCTGTAACATCCTTCTGCCTCTATAATCCTAGTGTCCTGCTACTACGACCACAACCACCATCTCTGCCTGCATGCCCTGTCGTATTCTAGTTCCCAGACTGGTAAGAAGCCACTGGTCCTGCTCCCGCACCAGGAGTTTGCACAAAACCCCTCTCACTAGCAACTGGTAGCACCGCCCTGCAAAAGAACTGCAGATGACCCATCTAGGTGCATGCTTGGCACTCCAGTGGGTCTTGTGGACACTACAACCTCTTGTGCCCCTCACTACCACACTAGTAGCACCTGATCGGGCCACCTGAAGAAGTTTCCTTGCTGGTACTGCCACCTTGAGAGAAGTCCATTTGTCTCTTCCTCTTTCCAGTAGAAATAGTGCATGTAACTGGTGCTAAACCACCCTAGCCCACACCACTCGATTATCACAGGTTCATATCTGTAATCAGCGCATGGTTCACAATCACGTGTACAGTAGGAAACCTGAAAACATTCACCAGTGCTCAGATGTCATACTGAAGAACATCCTCAAAACTTCTGGCTCTCAACATCTCAACACCCACCAGCACGGGTGAAAAACGCTGAAGCTCTGTAAAACAAGCAGAATAGTCTATCACAGACATAGCACCCTGCTGCAGATTCATGAACTCTCGAGCTCCATCTGCCCTCAGCGTCTCGAGAAAGAAGAAGCCATAGAAGACTACATGAAAATCTTCCCACGCCATGTACCTATGATGCTCTGACTAGGTGGTAACATCTCACCAACTCTTGGCGGAATTACATAGCATGTAAGTCGCGAGCTTGACCCTCCGCCCAGGAGGCATCTCTAAGTGCTTGAAAATAGTCTGCATCGATCCTAGCCAAGACTATGCAGCCTACAGTCTGCCATCCATTGAAAATGTAAGCAGATGCTACTGCTGAAAGATACGCATCAGCTCAGCCATAGATGTGGCAGCATGCGGATCTCCCAAAAAGGTCTGCATGAACCGCAATAAGCCTTCACGGAACTGCGCCTCTGCGCCTGTGTCCGGTATAACAGCTGGCGCCGCATCTGGCTCTGTTGGAGGATCAACGGGTAGCCCATGGCCCACCATCTCTGCATTATAATCGTCGCTCCTCTCCTGGTGAACAACTCGTGGTCGTCTAGACGGCATGACACTACAAGGTCAAAAGCATGCCTCATATTCAAGATTATTAAGATCGGAAAGGGAAGGAACCTCAAAGGAAACAAGAGGAAGAAGGCATTTAAAATTTTCAAAACAAGACTACACGACTTGTACAATGACTACACGGCGTGTACTTGACTTCCCTTCCCCTGCCCGAGTCTTTCTACACCGCTAAGCCACACGGCATCCGTCGAACAAAACTACACGGTGTGTATAATATTTACACAGTGTGTACGTTGTTATTTTACAACTACCCGTGTTGTCTCTGACACGGCCAACTACACGGCTTGACAGTACATGACGTGTTACACCCGTACACAGCGTGTACACCACCCCGTTTCCCAGCAACATGGCTAACTCCACACGGTATGTCCTCGGACCATACTACAAGGCATGTCCCATAGGTACACGACGTGTTAATAGAGAGTTGACACCGGCCCGTGTTGTTAGTTACACGGCCGAGTCCCCAGGTCACACTACACGGCGTGTGAATCATTGACACGACGTGTTCTGTGAAGGAGTTCACTGACCCATGTTGTTAGGTACACGGCCAGACTCTGGGTCAACACTACAAGGCATGCACAAAACTACACGGCGTTTTTTGCCCCAGCCTTTCCCTACCTCGTGTCGCTGCCCACACGGTTTGTGATATGGGAAGAGACTACACAGTGTGTACTCAAGGTACACGACTTGTACTCAAAATGTTCATTTTTCTTCTAGAATAGAAGAACATACACAGCGTGTATAAAAATACTACACGGTGTGTATACTGGTGTTTCCAGACAGTATGCCTCAGAAACTTCTCTGAAACCCAGAAAATACTGAAAAACAACACCTAAGTGTCAAATTACGACCGGTGAGGGCCCATACTCCCCACGAATCAATGTTTGATATTTTATATGTGATATAACCTATAAACTGCCAATGATCCACCAAATTTCGGTCAATGAGGGCCTATACTCCGCAAAAACCAATGTTTAGCATTCATTCACTAAACAGGCTCACATAAAATTACCCTATCACATAGCAGGTATTTTATCAGAGTGGCTATCACAATAGCATGCTTGTCGAGAACAACAACTGTCACAACAACATGCGAATTTCTAATACACCTACATGGCTGGAAACTATGCATGGCATGTGATATCTAACATGTTCCTATATGATGCATGAGACGTCATAACCTCATCTCATCGGGTTGCAACTAAATAGAACCCATATATAAAATATGAACAGCATAATCCAAGTGTTACACCAACAGTGAAAACATATCAACCGTAAAATTGAAAAATAAAAAGAATGCAAAATACGAGGTAGACTGGCTTTTCCCTGTATGCAGGTTAGCTATGCCCAGGCACAGCTTATTACCAACTACATTTCCATCTTATCCCTGACTACGGATCCAAAGAGTAAGTCAAATAAAAGAAACCCCTTTGATACCACTTTGTAACGTGTCGGACCCAGGTTCCACGAAACGGGTGCCCCGAGCCTGGTTCACCACATAACCCCAAGTGCATTTCCCCAAACACTAGAGGATGCCGACTAGCAGTGAGGGTCTATGTCTGATAGTGGGGAAACTATGCCCTAATTTGTCAAAGTGTAGCTCAACGGAATTTAAATAAATCATACAACGAAATCGGAAGCAATAAACATACACAACTGAAATAAACTACAGTAGTGGATATAACCAACAGTATATAAATGATGATTCTACGTGTCTCAAGTTCTAATAAAGCAGCCAGAACATGTTATACATCAATACAGTACAACAAAATACAGAGTACAACAAACAAGCAAAACAGCTGGCAGCGGCATCGTGAGCCTAGGCTTGGTCCCATGCCCTCCTACTCCTCAGCAACATTCAAGTACCTGTATAGGGACTCTTTCCCCTATCTACACCTACAACAACGTAATCAGTTTGGGCCGAAAATCGTGACCCAAACAGGGTGTGAGAAATATATCTCAGCAGGCACCCACCAAAGGCATGTGCCCAACTGCGTGTAATCATGCAACAATAGTGTGAAATAGTAAAATGCAATAAAGTAAGAAGTACTCAAAAGTAACTAACTTAACAGTTAAATTTCCATTTTATTATTCATTTAATCCATTTAATTTAGTGACATTTTGTGCTCAACAGTACCAAGCCCTCAGGCCAACCAGAACCTCGCCCTCAGGCTAATATAGTAAAACCACACCCTCAAGCTATACAGAATCTCTCCCTCAAGATTTGTAATAGAATTCTCACCCTCAGGTATAAGAAGTGTCACCCTCAGGCACATAAGTCAAGCCCTCAGGCACAAACGTTTTCCCTCAGGAGAAATGGGATGTTGCCCTCAGGCTAATACATTCATTCCCTCAGGCTAATCACAATCACGCACTCAGGATAAACGCAACAATGCCCTCAGGATAAATAGATAATTGGGCCATTACCAATAGGTAAACAATATTTAACAAGAAATTCATCACAGGGAAATTCAACAATTACTACTTTAAATGCATACCCTCGGGTATCCTGGCCAAACGGCTAAACAGTGAAACACACCCCAGGGGTGGTTCCAGATCTAAACAACGATCCCAACCAGTATTTTATTATAAAAATTAAATACCTAATCAATTCTAGGCATTAAATATAGCAACGGACTCAGCCACACGACACCCCAACATGGTTTCATGGCACAAGAACACACAAAAATGAACAACAGTTGAAAAAATAACACCAAGCCACCTACCTTATAAGTCAACGAGTGTTATATCCGAACACCGACACTAGAAATTCCCAAGAAAGGCATAGATATGATGAAGAAAAAAACCCATTTAAACGTAAATAACAGACGTTAGGAGAGGAATTGGTAAGAACAGTACCGGGAGAGGAGAGGGCCCACCCTTGCGGTTCCAACGAGATCGTTCGAAGCCGAATCGGATTCCAGACGAACTCCCAGCGGATATTCAAAGATCCAGCCTCCTCCTTTGGCTCCAAAATGGATCAAACACCTCCTCTGCCGAATGAGGAGGGTACTGCCTATTTTAAGCCAAAACAACAAAGTACACGGCATGTACTTCTGAGTACACGACGTGTACTTCTGAGTACACGGCGTGTACTTCTTTCATTTAACTATTCATTTGGCGGCACCGCCACACTGTTCACCCGCCGACCAGAGTACACGACATGTACTCATGAGTACACGGTGTGTACTATCGCCCAGTTTGCGACGACTCCACTGCCTTACAGTTTAAGCCAGCCGACTGACTACACGGCGTGTAAGGTACCACTACACGACGTGTAGTCGGTTCCTACACCCCTCATCACCGACAAGGCTACACACCCCATGTACTCATCCCAACACGGCCAAAAGTACACTGTGTGTGGACAAAGTACACGATGTGTAGTTTCGAAATTTAGCATTTTTCCCAATTTTCCATATTTCCTCAAAAACACTTAAGGAAAAGGAGAAAGAAGAATCCCGTACCTCAAAAATAAGTATCAGGATCTTACAACAAGTATAATCAATATAACATATCGGGAATGTGTTTATATGTGAAAGTGTTTAATAAAAATTACTACACTAATATATTATATTTTTGGGTGATGCACTATAGTTTATAGGGACACTCCCTTTTTTTAATTTGATTACAACTTTGGGAAATAAAAAAAATTATTGAATTATGGTTCACATAATATGTTTACTGACATGAATGTATCATCATGATTAGGATTTGGAATCGGTATAACATCCATAAAATTATATAGATTGATTTTTTATGATCCATGTTTCCTAATCTACCACTCCAATACGAGAGGTGTTTGACACCACAAATAAATAAATTATTAATTATTATCTATAATATCTAAGTAGCTATTGTTTCTCATGATATTTATAATTTTACATTAGAATAATACCATTACATAAATCCACATCCATAGGTATGTATAGAAATATTACATCTCTTTCTTCTCCAATGATTTAGATATCACAATATTCCCATCATCCCCTTAACAAATGTAATGACATACTATAATGAACAATTTAAATGATGAATATGGTAAATAAAAAACCATTTCAATCATTAAAAAATGTTCCTATAATAAATTTATAGTATATATATTTTAATAAATTTAGTTCCACCAAAAAATAAAATCCAAATGAATAATTCAACTAAGATATAATATTCATCATTATCCTTTATCTTGGTCAATAGAAATCATTACAACAACTACTTCTTTATGTGAATAGTGTACATTTCCAAAAAAACCATGAGTCTACCTTTATGTATAATCATAATTTCTTTTATAAATCAACGTAAAATATCATCATATATGTCCAATTAATATATTTAGACCTAATTCAAATCCTAGATTTAGAATACATAATATATTTTTAAAATACGAATTATTCTCATTCTCCATCACCACTATATTTAGATATATATTTCTGGTTAAAAAAATCATTCCATTTTATGTAAGTATGAAGTTATAAAGTCTATTTATTTCCCTATGGTTTATTACCTAGATATAATATATATTCACACCTCAAGATTAGTAACATATTCATTCAAAAATTTATAATTCATGCACTCCATACCTTTCTGAATCCTCAAATGGGTTACATTAATTTTTAATAAAATATGCATTATTTAAAATAACATCAACAATATATATTTGGATTGTGATTTATTCTATTATTCTATATCATTGATAAGATAATATAACCATAAATATAGTATTTCAACATTATCCTCAGTATTTTAATTAATATATTTTTTCCAATATTTTTACTATCTATTGAATTAATATTTCCAATCAACCATATTTTTTTCAATTTCATTATAAAAAAGAAATAATATTTTTTATAGATATAAATTATTTCATAAATATACTTCCAAAATTTTTAATTGAGTAAATGTGAGCATAATACTAGTGATTTATCTGGTCATCTTTTCATGGATAAATAATATTCCCATTCTAGTAACTCACTATGATAAAATTAAATTATACTAAGGTAAATTTGTTTGTGTTCTTATTCATTATAATGATTTAAATTTCTATTTTCATATTTTCATATCTAATAAATTATTTTGAGTAATAAGACCATAATAAGTGATAAAAACAATTAGAGTTCTTGAATAAATATGTGAATAATGGGGTATTCATGTTAGTGATTAGAATTTGTATATAATTATAGATAAATTTCTAATCTAGTAATAAATAAATAAAATCTCTATTATGAATGGATTACCTCTCAAAAAAACGACTATAAATAACACAAAAATCATGATTCTTTGTGAGGATACTCTTGTCTCCTTGTAAATGTGATTAATTAAATTTTTATATGGTTATTATGTCGCTTAAATCAGTAGAACTCACATCCCATGGAAGTTAGATTATAAACTATTGTTACTGGTTTAGATACCCATTCTTATTTTATTACCCTAACCCTCAAATCATATAAACAGTGTAAAAATAAATATAAAATTAAGATAAGAAACTTAGTGATATAACAGTTCTATTTCATTCAACCTGAAATTATCAAAATAATTATATATCTCACATAACCCCAAAAATGTGTTTCTAGTAATTTATTAAATAAATTATTAATAAAAATATGATACCCTAGTTAATGTTATGAACCTCATATTTTTTATTAGTTTTAGTTCTTATCTCTACTTAGTTGGATGAATAATTCAATTCAACTGGGAGGAAGTGAGGAATTAAATTGGGTATGTATGTTTATTATGGAGTGAAAATGATAAAAATATAATGGAAGGTGGTGTATGATAGTTTGGTTTGGTTAGATCACATAGCCACATGGAATTACCATATCTATTAGAAATTTCATTTTATGCTCCCTTTTAATTATATGAATCATTCTTTTGAAAATATTTTTCTTAAACTTCTCCATTTGGATAGATTTATTTTTCATTTGGAATAATCTAGGAGGCTCTATAATTTCTTACTCATTGATTCTAACAACCAACAATATATATTCCCTTATAAACCTAAATATTCTCCCATAATTAATTCCCATTTCCATTAATTTGATTTTGGTTAAAAAAATGTTTCTAAAATATTATTGATCATATGATGATTAAAATTTATATTTTCAGAGGAAATTTGGGTGTAGATTTTTTTCCATTGTTCCATGTATTATGTTTATTTCATCTCCATTTATTATTAATCATTGAAAAACTATATAATTTTTTAGGTTAACTTTTATAGTGTATATTAGTGAATCAGGAGGATCCTTTTAGGATTCTGAATCAATTGGGTTGTTTTTAAATTTCATTAATGGATTGGAATAAATTGGTTAATTTTGAGGAGAAATCTAGTAATTAGGTGTTGTTGTAAGATCATCTACCATTGATAATGGTGGAGAATCTATTGGTATAATCCACTGTAGGGGAATGACCACTCCATCATTAAGAATCATTTTCTATGACCAAAAAAATCACATCAAAATTAATTACAAGCAATTAAAGTGTTATGATTTGGTCCTTATTTTAGTTGTTAATTTTTTATTATATTTGACTTCTAGTTGTATTTATTGGTAGACATTCACTGTTGAAAATGGTAGACATAAATCTATCTTTGGTGGTGATGAATTTTGAAAAGTATAGAGGTTTATTCCTAATTGAGGTTATAGATAATGTAGTTTTGATAAAAATGATATACGGGATCACAGATAAAATCATCAGATAATACTTGATTTTAATTTCATACTCCTATAGTGAATTTCCAATTAATTCTATGATTGATCACACATTGAATTTTTTTAATTACTCTAAACACATCATTAACATCAAATTCTCTCTCATCCTTCCCACAACATGTGATTTTATATTGTTTCTATGTGTTCCATCTTGTACTGAATACGAGGACACTACACCATAATGTTTATGCACCAATATGATCATTTAATATTATCTTAAAATGAATCCATGGGCCTTGATATTTTATTAGTTTATTAGTAATGAGTTTAGAAACTCTTTTTATTTTACCTTTTGATTTTGATTTTTGTAAATAAATATTACCATCAATATCAAAATATTATATTACCACAATTTCTTCTATTCATACATTTAAAAATTATTATTACATAATATTATAAGTCACAAAATTAAATTATAAATAATTTAAAAAAGTATGGATTTGTGTTTACTAATTTCATAAAAATGAATTTTAATTTTACAATTAAAAAAATGATAATCTCTTGAATATTAATTCATATTAAAAAAATATAATTAATATAATATAAAAACAAAAATTAAATAACTTTGTAATGAAAAAATACCATTTATTATCATTTATCCATGACTTTATTTGTAAAAAAAAATTCATGTTATTTCAATACTTTCCATCACCATAGTTTCCACATTTCATACCTTCAATAAAAGAGAAATTAACATCAATAAATCATATTATAAAATCATAATTAAAATTTATCATTGACCACATTTAATGGATTTTTGAGTATAATAATTTTTAATGTGACTATTTACTCAAAAAATATAAAATACATAAATATAAATAATATTTATTTATAATAATGAAAATTGGTATTTATATAAAATAATATAAACCAATAAAGAACATTTATGCAATAAATATTTCCTTTGTAAAAATATGAATACAGTAACTAAGATATGTAAATAATTTTATTATATGAGTATTATTCTTATGAAATAAGATATTTAAACTATCTTTATAATATTCTTGAAGAAAAAAATACTTAATAAAAAGTTGATGAAAACCTTATTATTCTTTCAATAAAATCCATGGATATTTATATTATAATACATGGTATATAAGGAAAATGTAAAATAGAGTATGGGGTGATCATATATCCTTATTAATGTGTATCATAAACATTAAATATAGCATAGAAGAATCAAGGAAAAGATAATATTGCTGAAATAAATGAGTTTACATGTTTCGATTAGTCAAAATATATTTAGATATCTAATGGGGTAGATCTATGGATATCAATCAATACCAAAAAACCTCAAAAAAACCATCTGTCACTCTTTTTTGATACTTCCATCCCACAGAATAGAAATGATGAATTAAATCTTATAAATTGGGGACAAGTGGTTTTACATATGTTAATTAAACTATAACAATCCAAGAAATGTATAATTAAGATACGTGGAACTACTAACATCTCCAAAATCGTTTTTTTTTTGTTTTAATATATTGAGTTTCCAAAATAACCCTTCATGTTTAAAATCATCTCAAAAAAATGGATTACTAGATATTTCTTGTATAAGAACGATCTCACATATCTCATAGAAATTGATAAATCTTCAATGAATAATGAAACAAAATTGCACCCATAATAGTTTAATAATAAACGAATTTTTCATCCACCAGATGAAACTCCTTGATATTCAATTTAGATGACTCATTGACCTCTAAAAATTTATTTTCTAACATTTCTTCATAGCACTAGAATTACTTGATATCATTCTTGAACACATATGGAATTATCCTCCACCATTTATTTGAATCACAATTTTTATTTAGCTATTGTATTGAAGTCTTTATTTTCTTCTTATTGGTATCAATTTATATTCACAAAAAAATGAATATTATTTCCATAAAATTGTACACCATAAATTCCTATATAAAAACATATCCATAGAATCAAATAAATTTGTCCGATATGATCCATATATCCTTCAATTACTAATAACATTTAATAATTCTAAAATTTTTCATTCTCATAATCTTACTAAAATATGAGGACATGATCCTCACACTAGTTTTGACATGAATATCACCCATGAATGGGAAATATCAGAATATATATTGTGATTGAAATATAAATATACCTATTTAAAATGTTAATCTTATTTGTAATTTTTTGACTACATTCATAAATAATCATATTATGAATGGATTCTTGAAATTGTTAAATTTATATCATAATCCATGTTAAACTACATACTTCTTCTATAAATGTCTCTTACATATTTCCATGAATATGTGTCTTAAAGAAAATTAAAAATTAAATTACCATGTAATAATTCCTACATATTGCACAGATAACCTTTATATAACTTCCTTAGTTATACGACTTCATCTTAAATTAAAAACAAAACTATTCTTATGATTCAATCATTAATAAAGTATTTTTCTCATAAGTATTATATTTTTCTATACAATATTTTACATTCCAATTTACGTATATAGTTTTTTCTATTATGTATAGGCCCTAGTGAACATTATGTATCACTATGATGTTCTCAAATATTTTTTAATTTTTTTAAGAGTGTTTTGTAGTAAAATTTATGTATATATAGATTCCTCTAGTAAATTTAATTATTCTTCCAAGTAATCATTATGTATAATCTTTTTAAATATTCTGTGTCGGGATGATGAAAATAACATATACGTGGAACATTTCAAGAAAATTTATTTATTTTCCCATATCTATCAAAACATATACATTCTATTACATAACAGCATTTCGAAATTATTATAATATTATACCTTCATGAATCATCATGTATTACACTTTTTTATACTATGAATCTTTTACCTATTCCACTTTGATGATAACTCCACATAGGAAATTCCCATTGGACTCGTGTCATAGTGTGTTCCTATAATTCAAAAATTTCCTGACATCCTTAAATAAATACCACATAAAACTCTAATTTACCTCTATAATACACAAATTAATAAAAAATTATTTAAATATACTTCTAAACAATTATCATCTACTTATTTTCCAAAACAATGACATACTGAATTACATCTAAAATAATTGTATTTTTCAGAACAATAAAAATAATATTAAACATTTTAAGTTATAATTCATATTTACTTTTTAAATAATATTATGTTATTAATGAATACTCATTTCAATGAACAAAATCCTAAAAAACTCTAGCTGGTATTTGTGTGACAATCCCCCCTTATGGTATGTTGAAAAATCATTCGCAACTGATAGAATCCATATTTTGATGAAGACATTGGACCATAATAGCAACATTATATATAACCTAATGTCATTATATGTACAATAAATTATTTACAGACCACCTAATATATTCCAATAATAGTCAATATCACACTGATAATGAATATTCAAATTAATTATTCTTCATCAAAACAGTTCCTTTATATTTATCTCCAATAGTCATCCAAAAATATTATCCTTGTGAATAGTTATTGAAAAATTAATCCCCTTTATAAAACAATTTCATGGGATATCTCCCCTGTTATTAATAGAAATGGTCACCCCAAACCATCAATATATATAATTTTGGTTATCTTTTCCCAAGAAACTCATGGAAAAATTCTATACATTTATCAACAAACATTGTTTTCACATTACTAAAATATCAAAATATAGTTCTAGAAATGAAAATATTTCATTGAATTGACCCTAACGACGTTGTTATAAATTGAAAATTTCAATTTGGATTAAAACTGTCTTATCCATTCTGTCAATTTAGATAGATATATATCCACTCTACGAGACAAAAAACACCTCCCAAAAACCATTTTGGGTAGTGTTATTAGTAAGATCTTCACAACCTAATATAGTATTGATAGATAATTAAACCTCACAATCCCCTAATAAAATTTATCATTGATGAAATGATCGATCAATATAATAATATTTGTTTATGAGTTATGTAAAATTTTTGTTAAGCATGATAACATTTGATTAAAAACATTTAAATATAATTGGAGATTTCACAATAATCCAACATCCTAAAACTATTTTAGTATATATAATAATTAAAAATATTGATAAGTAGAATAAATATATATTTATATATGTATATAATCCTTAGTTATATGTAAATTAATATCATTCTCCTTTCAGAGTAAATAAAATAAAAATACTCCAATATAAAATGAACCATATAATGTTGAGTTGGGATCATTCATGGAAATAATCCAATCGATGTATGTGTATACCAAAATCAAATGTTTATGATTATTTTTGTTCAAATATATTGGAATAAAACATGCTACTAATAATATAAATAATAATATTTTATCTAAAAAGTTCGATACGTTTGGTTAATTTTGGTACATTGTGGATTGAAACGTTGGAATCAAAATGTGAGCCCTATCATTTTTAGATAAAAAAGGCATCCAATAATGTTCCCTTATTTTTTAATATCAACTTTTTTTCCATAATATTATATTAAAACTAGAATATTAATAGTTATCACTGTGTTGATTATGCATGAATCTTCTACTACCACACTAATGAATAATTTATTAGAATATTTCGAATTAGATGTAAATGATCCATGATTTACATTCTCTAACAGAGCATGGAAAATGATAAATCACCAATAAAGGATATCTAAAACTAAAAATTCTTTTATTTTTCAAAAAATTTACTTTTTTAATATCTAATCCTCAATGATTATAGTCTCCACATAGATGATCTACAATATCTATTGATCATTATCTTTAATTATGTAAAGATGATAATTAAATCTGTATTTTCTAAATCCAATATTTCACACTTATTTTTCAATTAAAAATACCAAAAAAATGATGTAAACCTCAGCCCATAAAATTACCTATTTATATTGAACACATTCCTATAATATTCATCTATAAGAAAACAATCTGATTTTTCAATGGACTCATTATCCTAGATCACTCTTTTTATGAATAAATAATTTATGTAAACTTTTTAAATGTTAAACATTATTTTCATTATGGTCTCCATGAATATTCTAGTAGTTTCTAACCAGGATGTGGAGATGAATAGTTCATCTACAACAATTATTTTTTTATAGCACAATTCATTCACATCAATGATGCGTTGTTTATAGTCAACTATGCATCATCATTATTTTTTATGGATCACCCTTTTAATTTCATTGGATTTTTTTATTTTAGAATTAAATAACATATAATGGTTGATTCTAATAAATATTCAATAGCTACAAAAGACTTATAATAACAAATAAATTTGTATTTGGTAGTGTTATAAGAAAATGTTTTTTACTTGAGAAAACATATATGTATGTTATATATTATTTGATGATACTAGAACATAAATTGCGTATATATTAGAGGAAAAGTGATTTAATTGAATATGGTTTCACTAAAATATTGGTATTATCTTCATGTAAGTACTTATAGGAGATTTAAGTGTATATAATGGTTGTTTTTGTTCCATTTTAATATTATATTCCTGTTCATACACACAGAATTTAAAGAATAATATGTGTGGGGAAGGTTATTGGATTGTTTTAATGACAATTATGGGGCTCTTGTTTAAATATTTTTTTAAATAAAATTAGTTTCTATCTATAAATATATTCAGGGTGTTCTGTTACATGTATGGTTTGGAAAACAAGAGGTTATAGGGTTGGTCTAAACCTCATATGGATGAGACAACCTGTGATCAAAAAGTTCAAATATATAACTTGTGAGGTTGAAAAATATATTATAAGTCTCAAAATGATATAAAATATTTTATAGAAAACATATCAAAATAATATAAAAGTATAATGAACAGTTTTTAAACTGGATGAAAATTCAATGGTTTTTGAACTTTTTCTTTTACTGGACGAACTACATTTTAGATCAACCCTAAAAAAGGTATTTCAATACTTGTAAAGATTCAATGTAATTTTTTTGACTTATGGGAATTACCAAAACGATTATAGGGTTTCTGGAGAAGTTTTTGGAGTTCCAAGTATAGATAACTCTGTTTTATATGAAAATTTAGAGGGTGCACCGTTTGTCTAAAACCGTACAGCCCACATTAAGAAAATGTGTGGATTATTGCAGTTGGATAGATGTTGTCTCATAGGATATTCATGTTTTTCTATACCGTACACCTAGAACAAATGGTTAATGAAATAGTTAGAACCTAAACACTATTAAGATGAAGGTTGAACGTGGTTTCCAAATCGTGAAACCATCATGTGCGGGTTTCCAAGGAGACCAGTGAAGGGGCGCATTGTTAGCGTATAGTTTTATAAACTGTATGACCATAATTTCCTATGAAATAATGGTTAAAATAATTAATGTAATTATAAAAAAAATAAAATGAAAAATATCTACATATCCTCTCCTCCCTTTCATTTTCGCGAGCACCACTCCCTCCTTTCAAGGCGCACGATGAACCCCAACCCCAAACTCCTCCTTATTTCACGAATTAAACTGATGTTTCCACCATTTTATTGCATGAACCTTCATGGTGAGTCTCATACTCCCTTATTCTTCCATTTTTGGAGGATTTTTTTATCTCTTCGTCACTCTGTGAAGTCTATTCAAAGCATAGGGTTAGGGGTAACCAAGTTTTTGGTTTCTACCACATTATTAGGACATGTTAATTGTCTTCAAGGGTGTTTTCAGGTGTTTTTAAGTATCCTCTATTGAAGGTGATTTGGATGGGTTAGATTTGGATCTCTTCTATCAATATAAGTTATAGTATCCCATTCATTGTTTTTATTTCTTTTTTTAATATCTGGGTGTTTATTAATTTATGAGCCCTAATTATATTTCTAGTGGGTTTTAATCATCTTTGATGATTTTCACACATATACATAAGTATGTATGTATATATATATATATATATATCATACATGTATTTATTCCCACGTGGAATTGGAAATATATTCTTTTTCTATGATATATATATATATATATATATATATAAATGTATGAGCCTGAAAGTGTTTAGTAGTTTCTGGTGGTCATCAGTAAACCAGTCTACTGTTGAGTATTCAGCTTGGATCCTCTTTAAGGTAGGGTATCATCCCTTTTACCATTATTTAATGAATTCATTAATTAATTACATACATCACTTTCATGAGATTTTAATTAATCTAGTTAATTCTTTCGATTATATTCCCCTTAAATTTGAATTCTATTTGATCTTGAAAAAGCATTCAATGTGATAAAAGATTTGTTGGATAATAGATATCATGATTTTATAATAAATAACATCTAATGGAGTTTATTTTTGATCAATATAATATGTATGGACTAGAAGTTTATGTTTTCCTACTTTATTCCCTAATGAAATTTTTGGTATATAGCATGTCAAGACTTCACCATATTGATGTTATAAAATGAGTGCCCCCTTTGTGGTACATAGAATTTCATGCCTTTAAAAAATATTTTACATGTTTCGTTTTCTTTTAAATTATGTTCCCAATTTCACATATGTGTTTCAATGATACAAATACTCCCGTGGGTGTTCTGTCCCTTTTGACTTGGAATTTACCAGATGGGAATTTGAGTTGTTTCCCTGACATTCTCCTTGATCATTTTCCCATGGAAATTATAAATGGAATTTTCATGTTTAAATTGAGTTCATGAATCTAGAATAGTGATTGTTTTTCTTAGGATGGGTTAAATAAAATATCGAAATCCTTTAATTGAAAGAACCATGTCACCTTCATCGGGATTTGTTTATGTAAACCAATTTTCCATGTATAGGAAAATTGAGTAAGATGTCCCTTTTTGAAAAGTCACTTATACAGACAATATTATCTTTAAAATTGTTTAAATGGGATAGAATATGTAAATTGGAAATTCATAATGGGATAATCCTTATATATTGATTTTTAATGGAATTTCCTTGTGTATTATATTATAAAATGGGCCTTACTATGGAAATTGAAACTTATAAATGGAATTTTTTTATGAATAAAATTATAAATGAATATGATTGTTTTATAACTATGATAAAACTATTATATGGTTTGGATAATGGATATGTGTGGGAGGGATATGCCTCATGTAGTAAATTGTGCATGAATGTGACCAAGCCAATGCCAATAATTTAATTGAAATGATTTAGATGTGTTTCCTTATGTATATATACGTGATCACTCCTCCTTGCATGTAAATGAAATGGGAAATGAGATACATGAGCTCTTAATTTCTCATTAATTATTTATTGTGAATGATTACACCATTTAGGATATAGAGCTAAGGGACTGTGAGATCCCTTTGGGTTAGGAAGATCTTTTGAGATTCCACTTTGATTTCTATTGTACAGTGAGGTTTTTAAAAAGGAGGAATGCAACATCTTCCTTATTAATTTCAAAAGTATCATGAGGAACTTTAGTATAAAGAATATGATAGATTTTAATTCTAGTTTAAAAGGACTGTGACAACCATTGGTGATGAAAACCATGAGAACTCTTAGTATTGGGATAGGGGATAGAGTGAGAAAGATTTCCCAGGTATTGGATATATGTGGGTTCCATCCTCATCCATCTCAAAATATAAATTTATTTATAAACAATATATATATATACATGTATATATATTCACATGATTAGATATACATTTAAATTATGAGATGAAGTAGTTATAGCTGACAGCTGTCCCTTATGAACCTAGATTGGTGGGTTTTTACTTATATAGTTTTCATTGTTATCTCTCCATACATGAACATAGTTAAATATAAATTTCACTATATTTATTGGTCTTGACATCATTTGTGTTTACCTATTGGTATTTTAACTCACTCCCTATTCATGTACCCTTAGTGGCCAAGTAGACCATTGGATTATTGGACTACTGAACTTGAATGATTTCTTGTTGTTGTGGGATATTAGCCAGATTTTGGAGAAAAAGGACTAATCTGTAGCTTAGGATTCTCGTGGATTTTTCTTTAGGATATTCTAGTTATTTTCATTATTTGATTCATATATTTGTGATATTTTCTAAATAATGATGTATATTTACTTCTTTTAATTATCTATCATCACTAATACATGAATTAATGTTTTTTATAAACTTGATTTGGCCATTTTCATTCAATTAATTATTATTATTATTCCACTTCTCAGTTATAAGTTCAATTACTACATCATCATTTTTTGGATATTTATATTCTATTATAATTCTTTGAAACTTTGGTAAGAGGTTATAGTCTCACCATTATCACATGTTCAGACCATCTCTATTAGTCAGTAACCTATGGCATATGGAGAGATGCGGTTGAGGCCATGTAACCCACTAGTTTGGCTACCAGTTTGATTGTAATCTAATCCTGGACATTATGTAGTGGTATTAAAGGAATTTTGTTTCCTTTCCTTTGTCTTATTATTTTGGGATGGTATATAAGATAATAGAAATTTTTTCGCACATGGTTAATAGTTATTCATATGACTGATATCCCATTTTATGGGAAATAATTAGGTGATCAGTGTTGGGTTTGTCTTTCTTGTTGTTTTTATTATCGTTGATGATATTCCTCATTAATTTATTAATGTATTTTCTAATTAATAATGGTTTATTGAATTTCAGAAATTTTACCCAGATTCTAATATTGAAATGATGTTACATTTTATTCATGGTACTGGGTGGATAGAAATTCACATTACTTTCATAGTGTCATTCTCTATAGTTTCATATTAGTTTTCATATGGATTAGAATAGTCTTCCTTGAATTTATTCCATGCTTCTGTTCTTACAACATGTTTTTCTCTTTTAGTTGATTTTAGTGACATTCTAGTTTTGTTTTATTATGTAAATGGTTTCATGGGATTAAAACATACGGTTTGAGAATGCACGGGAACATGTTTCTTATTGTGAGGTTTATGGGGTCATTTCAATCGGGAAAGGGTAACCCATATATTCAATCTATCATTACCATAATATATACATAAATATTAATGATGTTTTTAAAATGTGAAGGATTCTATTTAAATAGTACTGTGAAATCCTTTTTCACTAATGAGATCCAGAATTTGTAACTGTGATGTGTATGGGCTCTTTTCAAGTTACTAGGTGGCCACCCATATGACTAGAACATTCTATATGATTTTGTTAAATAATTAAATGGGTTTTATTTTTAATAATTGGATCCAATTTTAAATCAATGAATTTTATGGGAACTCCATTAATTGGAAAATGGAAACCCATGTAGTCGAACTCTTGTATGTTATTTTAATATTGTATAATAATTATAAATGTTAAAATATATTTGGTTTGTATCTAAAATCAAATGATTAACTAATAAATTCACAAATAGACCCAAGTTGGTCAGTTGGGAATTTTTATTATTGGATGAACCATTTGGTTGTGTAAAACATAAAATTGAGGAACTGTAATTGGATTGATTTCTAGAGAACCCTGGTTGGCTCAGCAGGTCCCTCATAGTTCACCTTATTTGTTAAATAGGAATTTTATGATAACTTCTCTAATATCTATGAGATATGAATTATTTTTAAAGTTATAAAATTATGTTCTATAAAACATGCCTATTTTACCTTGGGGTTTTAGTTAAAATATTTTACCTTGAGTTTTGATTTTACAAAAAAGGTGTCTATGGTTTGATTAAATATTTTTATGATTACGAATTTAAATTTGAAAAAGGTGATTGACTTGGATATGTAACCATAGCTTGTGTCTGAAGATTGAAACCATCAATAAGGGTAGGTTGGGCTTCTTTTCATGTTCCTTGGAATGAATGTAGGAGTACTTCATGTAGGCCTTATATTCCTTAGTGATAACTTATATGATCATCTAATGATTATAGTAACTTTTTATCAATATGATAATGTGATAGATTTGACACTTGTGTTCTCGTATGGGGAAAACCCTTATTATATACCACCATCAGAACTTGATTACTCATTAATGATGTGAGTTTTAAAATTTTAAGTTCCATCTTGGTATCATTTTCCCATGTAGGACTCCTAGAGATTAATGAACCCCATGTTCAGGTCGGTTTTCATGTTAATATCGATTCTTATTATGGGTATGAGGATGTTGACATGTTTTGTTAAAGAAGGTTCGTCAACAGTCAGGCATGGTTGGAAGCTTCTTTGGTTTTTTGAACACTTTCCTTTTCCACTATAGTGGATGATGTGGCATGTCATTATCCCAGTGAATGGTATTATAAGGAAACACAAAAATGGGTTAAATATATTCTACTATTGAGTATGGTATTAGGTTATTTTATAGTAGAGTAACCTTAGAATTGAAGAATGATGGTCATCCCAATGATCATGATGTCTTCCCTCTAACTCAATTGTTCTGAAATGTCTGTCATATTTTTTAATTTCATGACTAAATGATGTTGCATAAATGATCAGGGCTCGGAGGAGCCTCACACATGTGACTGAGGTCAATCTAGAATGAGTGTTCTCATGAGAGGGTAGTCTATCCTCTCCCTCAATTAATGGGGAACTCCTAAGGTGGGGAGAATCATGTTAGTTTTAGTGTATACATGTTGGCTTTGTCTCAATAGCACAATTGTTTTTGTTGGTTGTGTATGGGACATTTTAGAAACAAAATTACTATTCCTTATACTTCATGGTCAATTATTAAATGATTGTAGTATTCCATGGTTTTTAAATGATTATGGATGGATTATGAATGTGTAATGGAAGATGAGGTTGAGTTTCATCTTGAATTTGACCAGTTGTGGTTTGACTATTCATCTCTCCAGTTTTTATATGGGTGAATTGAATCCCTTTCAATCCCCATAGTGTATTATACGATGTTATGATAATGTCCCATATTTATACATCATCCTTGATTCAATAAGAGAGTGTCGTTCTAATTCTACACTAATTCTATAAAAGATTTTGATATTTTAGGGTTGTTCTCTTTCAATGTGTCATAATGGATGTGTGTTTTCCTAAGTTGTTTGGACAATAACATCACATAAAGTCAGTTATGTACTTTGTTGGATGTGTTTTTAGTGAATATGAGTTGCCTTGGGATAAGGAATCAAATATCTATTTATAATGTGGTACCCATAAAAGATGAACTTTTTTATAAGTGGTCAGCGAGAGAGTATTGACTCATTGACGTTCTTGTTCAATGAATAAAATATTGGGAGACCTTTCTCTGGTACATCAATGGGTGGAGAAGATTGTATTTTGTTTTGGTTGTGTATTTTCATGAAAAGACAGCTTAAATTCCATCTAATGTAGGTTTTCCATATTCATGTTAAAATTTTTGTATTAGACTTGAATGATTTTCTGGTTTAAGACTTGATGTTTTTTTGGGTATACTATTTTATGAGGATTTCAATTATAGATGTTATGAAATGATTTTCCCTATTGTGGTACATGTCATGTTATTCCCTAACAAGGAGTCTTAGATATTGTTTTATCTTTTAAATGATGTTCCACTTGTAACATATGTGCTTCAATGGACCCAAGACACCCCATGGGTCTTTGGTCCCTTTGCACATGGAATTTCCCAAGAGGGCATTTGAGTTTTTTCCATCACATTTTCCTTGATATTTGACCCTTGGGTGTTATAAATGGGGATACAAAGTCTTAATTGAGTTCCTGAATTGGTTGGTGAGAATTATTTTATTAGGATGGATTAAATGAAATAGTGGAATCCTTTAGATTAAAGGACATGTCTCATTCATTGGCATTAGTATCATGTAGACGAATTATCCACATTTAGGAACATTGAGTAATATTACCCTATAAATATGACTCATCCCATGAAATTATTTCCATTGATAAAACCCTTAAATTATTTTTACGAAGGAAATTAATGATAGGGTTATGCCTTATGTAGCGATTTTTTATGAATGTTACAAACCAATTCCAATGATTTAAAACCACTTCTTATGATATGTTTCCTTAAGTATATATATGTGATCATACCTACTTGTGTGTAAATTAAATGGTATCATGAGATTAATTAGAGGTTATTTCCACCGACATTATGTATTGTGAATGATTATTCCCTGTGGGATATGGATCCATGGTTCCATGAGATACCATTGGGAAAGGAAGACAATGTGATCTTTCATATTGATTTCTAATGGACCATGAGAGACCTGAAAAGAAAGTCATGTGAGGTTTTGTATTGATTTTTAAAAGACCACGAGAGACATAAGTAGGAAGACTGTTTGAGATTCTATTTTTCATTTTGAAGCACCATGAGAGATTTTGGGCAGTAAAAGCATGAGAACCCTGGGAGTTCGGCTTGGGGTTAGATAGTAAAATATTTCCCTAGTTTTGTATATTTATGGGTTATATCTCAGTCCATCCCAATATTTATACATATATATATGAATATAATATATATATATATACATATATGTACTTATATATAGTGAAATTATCAGACAAACATTCCTTCTTTGAGATGATGTAGGTATAGTCGTTAGGTGTCCCTTGGGTACCTGGATCGGTGGTTGTTTACTTGTTCAGTTTTATTTATTATCAATATCTACCCACACAATGTTAAATATATGTTTAACTCTCTAGATTGGTCTTGACACTATGGTTATCATATAAATGATATTCTATCTCGCACTATGCTCGAGTACCCTTGGTATCCAAATAGACCTTATGATTGTGGGATTGTAATCTTTGATTGATTTCTTATTGTTGTGTGATAGTACCTGGAGTTAGAATCAAAGGACTGAGCTAGATCTCATGTTGGTCATGGAGTTTTTCCTAGGAATTTATAATTCTTCTCATTATTGGTGTCTTGTATTTGTGTTATTTTTTCATGAATGGTGTATGTTTACTACTTTATGTTATGAATAATTACTATGATATGCATGCATGTTTTGTATAAACTACTTTGGAAATATTTATTTAGTTGATTATTATTATTATTTTGTTTCTCTCTTGTATTCTCATTTACTAATTATTGTATTTTATATTACTTATATTATATTATAACTGTATACATCTCCGATAAGAGTTTATAGTCTCCCCACTATCATCTCTCGATTCCCTCTCCACATGTTGGTATCCTCTTGTGTGGTATAGTGTTGATGCATTATGTCATGATGTTATGATAAATAATATAAATGTTGAGAATCTATCACCATAAGTTTTTAGTAGTTATAAATTATGCATTGAATCCTCATAAGATAGAACAAGGACATCTTATATTTCTATTCTTATAAAAATATATTTGAATTTCAAGAAATTATATTTCCATGATGAAAATATTTGTGTTGATTTATTCACTTTGATCATAGATTAAACAACAGAAAAATAATTTTTTTATTTAATAATGGGATGATGAAGGCTCTCAATTTAAAAAAGGTGTTTTCGAAAGGGAGATGGATAATTTACTGTTCTAAATAATTGGCCACACCATAACCAGTGTCAAAACATTCTCATTATCTAAGAGATACATGATTAAATGTTCATATATGAGGATATGGAGTTCGAAATAAACTATATAGTTCAAAATAATTTAATAATGTTAATAATAAGAATGTGAATTTTTAATTAAAATTCAAATGATATTTCTTGGTTGTTGTGGTCTATGATATATGTTTAATTGTGCATCATTGAAGATGGTGAATTCATGATAAAATAGATGAAATTATTGCTGATTTGGATATGAGGATAATAGGGGAGATAGATTTGGATGTAGTTTATACTACCATATAATTTGTATTAAATTATTAATGATTTAGATACCAAAAAATGAGTAGTGATGTTTCATATTGTGTTATTCTTAAAAACTAAAGATGTTTTTATGGGAATTCATGAATATAAGAAGAATATAAATAAGATTATGAACAACCCAGAGAACACATGACATGATAGAAGTCTATTGGGATAAGGAACGTTAGTTGTTTCCAAAAAAATTATCAATATAATTTTTAGGATACAGTTATATATGATAAGTGTTGAATGAAATAAAGAGATGTGTAACATGTGTTCAGGATAATCATATCTCATATATATGAACAAGTGATACTAGTGGGTCATGTAATGATGATGTATCCTAATAACACCAATGACTAACCATGTTGTTTTTAATATCAAACACTATAAATCACTAGGTTACATGTATTTTTTGTCTAATTGATGTTAAAAGAAATTAGAAACCATTCATTATAACATGTGGTGAATTATTTTGTAAAATATTCCTTAAATAAGTGTAAAATAAAATATTACCCCAGTCTCTGTTATTTCTAGTAGATTTTTTAGGTGGATCTACAAGAGGAATGATAGTAATGGTTCTATTATTCCGTCACTGGATTTTAAAATATTTTATTTTCTAGACACTCTCAAGAAGAATAAGTTTTCATACATTTCTTATTTATATTGTAACATCCCAAGCTTCCATGGTATGCTTCTCTTTGAATAACGCAATAACTTGCATTGTATGAAACTTCGAGTTCTAACACACACCACAACCAAAAAAACTAGACGTTATAAATAGTAATACCCACTTTTTGAAATTTTATACAGTTTATCTTTCAAAATGGACTTCATTTTTGGATTTGGAATATCGAAATTTTCATAGGGTGAAATTTTGGTATTTTTTTGAAAACTTTCAATTTTTGATGAATAGTGAAAAACACTGAGTTATAGTTTAAAACAAAAATTTTATTTAAATAATTATTTTTTATATTCAAATTTAATTAAGGTCAAAAGAGATACATAATACTTATATAAGTTCAATGTAATTCATTGTAGTTAGTTTAGAATAATTTTAGATATATAAAAATTTTATTGAACTTTTCACCATCTTTTGCCCACCTCCTAGGAGAATTTGGAAATTCACATAAATCATAAGTTTACCACTTCTGTGAGTGGAATTTCAAAAATCCAAGAGAAACTATTAATATCAAGGGGTAAATGTGGTTTAATAAGATAAAAATACTTTTTGGTGAATAGTAACTTTTTACTTTTATTTACCACGGTTAAATGTAAATAGGTTAATTAAGGGAAATTTATATTAATATTACCCTAAAACATGTCCTAGTTATATTGGATAAGTGTACCTAGACCAAAAAAACCATAGGAATAAAATATTATCATTTAGGTCCACTTGTATTTGATTAGGACATTTATTATTATTTAATTCAAAGAAGAGTTAAAAGAGTTAAAATCAATGTTTATTGACTAAATTTTTTTTAATATTGGTTTGTACATAAGATAAATTAGATTATAAATATTCATTAGAAACATAAAATGATTTCCTACATAATGGTATTTTATTTCTAATTTTTAGAGAGTAAATAATTTAATTTATTTATGACACAATATTGATGAAGTAATTACCTAATTAATGAAATATTAAATTATTTGATAATATAAATACACAAATAAATGTAATTTGAGACTTTTTATGAATTCCACTAATTTTATAGGTTAATATGAAATTTTATTATTTATTTAATAATGTTTCTTTATAAATAATCATGTTGTCATGGTTTTCACAAAAATCATATACCAAATAGTGTCAAAATTCACATAAAAGAGTTTTTAAAACAAATATTATATTATTAATTGATATTCAATTCCTAAAAAAATATATGGTTCTGCCAAGAGACCTATATAATTATAGGTGTATCATTAATGGACCACTTGTGGGTCTCTTGTATGTTTATAGTATGTTTATTAAATATATAATATAAATATACAAAGAGACATGGTAAAAGTGAAACTAATTAACTAAGAGTTAAAACTAAAAGATAAGGTTAATATAGTGACTGAAACCTATCTAAAACCTATTGGTTGGGTGATTTTCGAACCATCCCCACCTTAAACATTAAATAATATACTTTTCACCCATTATTACCCGACTATGAATTTATTATAAAATAATATTTCTAGATTTTCCAATGGTGCCCCTCACCCCTCTTATAAAATGGCACTCCCCCTTCTTTAAAATAAAAACCTTCAAATCCTTTTGGATTGGCCGAACCCTGCCCAAATATTTTCTAAGATTTCTTAATTTCAACCTAGATGCATTATTTTTATCAGAAAGCCATCTTAAGGATCCCTTTTGATCAAATCAAAAAGAAAAAACCTGAAGTAAGGTTAATGTTTTCACCACGCTCCTTCAAGTTCCTTCCTTCTTCAACTTCTTCATTATTTGTTATTTCCATTCCAAAATAATAAATCCAGTATTTTCAATATACTGTGATGTTATTATAGATATGGTACAACCATATTAATTATTCTATCCACCCTTTTATTGACATGTCAACATACGTGCGTACGTATGGCTTACCTTCTCCACATTGTGGTGTAATTGTTATTCAAAACATTATTATTTGGATGGATATGATAATGATGTGTAATTGAAGTAAATAATAAATATAATATGATAATTATTCTGTATATATGATATACCATCCAATTATATATTATTTTAATATCAAAATAATGATATTGTCACTCGTGCATACGTACGGACTGCCGTCTCCACGAACGCGATGAGATTCATTCCCCATCGTATCCATTCAAGAATAATTTTCATTTGATGGTTAAAAATAATGATTAAGGACTCTATATCATTTGGGATATGAATATGATACAACCTATCAATAACAAACATGAATTCTGTAACAAATCATATAAAAGAAAACAAGTATATTAACACCTAAAATGACGATAATACTAAGATATTATTAACAAATCAATGTTAAAAGATCAGGTATGATATCATATTAATATATATGATTATTGTATAATTTAATAAAAATTATTTCACCATTATATAGGAGGTTAACCTACCCTAAACCAAGGAAATGTACAAGGTAAGGGTTTATTTCACAATCTCTTCATTATCCGAGTTTGTTTATACGTAATTATCTACTGGGACCACTTTATCATCGACATCCATGTTTCTTAAAAATGTATTTCAAATAATTCTTACTATTTTAAAGAATATAGGTTTAAGTCATTTATACCCTTGTTTTATTATTATAATATGTTTATAAAGGAATCTTTCTGTTGTTTTCCAAACATGGTCCTTTTTAACCATTTCGACAGAATAAAGGTAAGAATGTTTTTTTACTTATACGGCGGGTGCGAATATTTTCCACCGTTATAAAGTCATAAACTCTTCCCTTACAAGCAAATAATGATATTTTCAAAGTAAATTGTTTATTTTATAATTATGTGACTTTTAAATGGTTTCAAAAAAAGAGATATTTCTCTCAAATAGTTTTGATTTTATCTATGTCAACATCTTTTGAAGGATTTTAAGCTTATTTGAAGTTTATTTATTATGATACAAAACATCCATATTTTATTGAAGGTTTTATGATATGTTTGACTGTCGATGTGTTATTTTTATACCATTCATGGTTTATAGAGAAACTATTGACATTTTGTATACTAGTTTTAATACGAATGTTTATGTTATGTTTAAACCTATTCATATGAGAAATGATTTGGACTTAATAAGTGACGAGTGGAGCCCTCTATAGCTCATCGATGCATCAGTACGTCTCATGAGACAAACTAGTGTCTTGGCATAAGGCCTTGAAAAAATATTATTTGTAGTCTTGGAACAAGGCCTTGACTATGTGGTTATGATAGTCTGGAATTATGAATTCCATCATTATGAAAGTGGTTATTGATATTTCATGTGATTATTAAAAAATTAGAATATCCATGTGAATAAGTAAATGGAATTATTTCATTTTATCTTTTCCATATTTTGCTGAAGTTGTAGTTTAAAAGGCTTTTTTTAGTTATACATTGCCTTAAATGTTTATGCATATTTATGAAAGTTTCCGCTATATTGTTACCCTTACTGGGCATCTGAGCTCACCCCTTACTATTATTTCTTTTTCCCAGGATGTGAAGAAGTATTTTATGAATGACCTTCAGGGATATTATGAGGGGATATGAGTGTGGACAGTAGAGACTATGTTGTTGTAGTTTTCATTTTATTATGTAATGTAAAATTTATGAATTTATCTAGTGATTCCAAGGCTGCTAAACGGATCGGTCCATCAGGACTTGATTACTTGTTATCATTCCAAATTTATGTAATAATGCACCGAATCTTAGTAACAGGGGTCGAGGCATTACAGTTGGTATCCGAGGATGTTTAGTACAAACCATAGTATCTATATTTAGATAAACTCTGATTAGAGCACATACACCTAAGATGGACTTTGAGGATTAGTATAGAAGAACTTCCTAAAATTTTTGTATTGTATAGATTTTGTGATTTTTCTGAGAAATGCATCCCTAACTGGATACGAGCAGGTAGAGGAGGCTCTGGAATAGATGTACCTATGGGTAATACCCAAAAACACTACTTTGAGCTAGACTCGAATGGGAACTGGTGCACGACAACAGGCCTTGCTGCACTATTGGTAACGACACCCTTGGGGGATATGCTTAGGATAATTCTCATTTTCATTACAAACCATTATGAAAGGTTTATGAGTATATAATCCCTCAAATAATTTTTTTATGATTATGGATTACATCCATAAATAGTTCAATTTATGTTATGTTTTTTACAAGTATGGAATTATGTATTTTGATTCATAAATTGATCTAGTTTATGCCATTGTTTTGAAATGGAGCATAGTGGAAGAAATGGAAACTGTATCAATTCACTCTCTCCATGTAGTGATTTCCATCCTGCTCATGATAATTATAGTGGAGTTGGTGATGAAACTAGTGTTGATCAGCTAATCACCATACTAGGAAAACTCACTCAGGTAATAATTAATAACCTAACACATATGGAGAACCCTGATCCGCATTGTGGAGGATCAATTTTAGACTACTTCATGAGGCAACAACCACCAACATTCAATGGGAGTACAAATCCCTTAGTAGCTGAGCAACAGATAAATTCCTTGGAAAAATATTCCATGCCTTGGGGATTAGTGAAAGGTAAAAAGTTATCATGGCAGTTTACCACCCCACTGGAGATGCTGATCAATGGTGGTCATTGATTCAAAACATAAAGGAAGATGATGAAGTACCAAATATGTAATGGAGGGAGTTCAAAGAGATTTTCATAGAAAAATACTTTCCTCATGACCATCGAGTAGATATTGAATGTCAATTTCTCATTCTAAGACAAAAGGATGAGGAGAATGTCGCAAAGTATGAGGCTATCTTTTCAAGGTCATCAAGGTATGTTGGAGATTATATATGTAACCCAAGAAGTAAGGTTGATTGCTTATTTGATGGGTTAAAACCATTTTTCGTCAAGCATTAGTCTCACAATCCTTCTCGTCGTACGGAGATATTGACTCATGTGCTATCAAGACAGAAAAATAATTCTCTATGTCTTATTACATTAAAGGAAAGAAAGAGAAGACGAGATCTTCTGATCAATCTAGAAATGTAAATAAGGGGAATAAGGGAAAAGTTGAATATCAATCTTGCCCTAAATGTGCAAAGAAACACTCCGGTACTTGCTTAAAAGTAATGGGAGTCATTTACAAGTGTGGTGAAAAAGGCCACCATGCTCGTTATTGCAAGGGGAAGAAGGAAGCTACCAATGTCCAATGATACAATTGTAGGGAGATGGGACATTATGCAAATCAATTTCCTAAGAATCAGGGGAACATTCCCCAATAAAGGACAAGGGATCAAGGAAAAACTTATTCTATCACTATGGTTGAGTTAGAAGCTTCGAAAGACGTGGTGGCAGGTAATTTAATGGTTTCCTTAGGTTTAGAAAATGCATTATTTGATTTTGGATCCTCACATTGTTTCATATCTTCCTAGTATGCTAAGAAAATTAGATATTTCCAATTTGATTTGACAAAGGCGTTGTCAGCTAAAACTCTTAAGGGAAGTATCTTTACTACAAAGTTTCGTGGATCCATCCCCATTAGAGCACATAAATGTTCTTTATATTCTAATCTCATCGCCATACCTATGATTGAGATTGATATATTCCTTTGTATGGATTGGATTTCGGACCATGATGCGAAGATTTATTGTACGAAGAAGGAGGTTATGATTTTTGATGATGACGATAAGGAACACCTTATCTTTAGAGAAGATTCGTCACCACTTAATTTTTATGTAGATCTAGCCCCAGTAGCTCCACTAAATTCATTTATTAGGGAGGAAAAGAATGAAATAACTAGGGGTAAGGAAAGGAATGTTAAGAAAGAGGATGTACTTATTGTGAATGAATATGTAGATGTGTTTCCGAAAGATTTACATGGACATTCACTAGAACGAGAAATTGAGTTTTCCATTGATTTAATTCCTGATTTAAGACCTATATCGAAGTCCCCTTATAGAATGGCCACGTTGGAATTAGTGGAACTAAAGAAGAAACTAGATAAATTGAGTAATAAGTGATTTATTCGCCCTATTGTTTCACCATGGGGATCCCCTTTCCTTTTTGTTAAGAAGAAATATGGATCTATGAGGTTGTGAATTGACTACAGGGAGATCAATGCTATAACAATAAATAACAAGTATCCCCTACCTCGCATTGATGATTTATTTGACCAACTGCATGGAGCTAAATACTTTTCCATGATTGACCTTCGATCTGGATACCATCAGTTGTGTGTAAAGAAGGATGACATTCCAAAGACAGTATTTTGAACCAGGTACAGGCATTACAAGTTTATAGTAATGCCATTTGGATTGACGAATGCACCCTCTGTATTCATGGATCTAATTAACATAGTTTTCAAGGAATAACGTGATGATTTTTTAGTGGTATTAATTGATGATATATTGGTATACTCCAAAAGCTGTGATGATCATGAAAATCACTTGCGCATTATATTGAAGACTCTAAGAAGACATGAATTATATGGGAAGATTAGCAAGCGTGAATTCTGGCTTCATGAGATTTCTTTTCTTTTCCATATTGTCACCAAAGATAGAATCTCAGTTGATCCTTCTAAGACAAGAGCAATCCAAGAAGGGCCATAACCGACGATTATAATTGAGGTATGTAGTTTTATTGGTTTAGCAGGTTATTATCAGCTTATTGTCCATAATTTTGTCTGATTTGCTAACCCAATGATGAATCTCACACGTAAAGAGGTTCAATTTGTCTAGAGAAAAGAGTTTAAATAATGTTTTGAAGAACTGAAGAGAATATTGGTTAATTCTCTTATATTGACTCTACCATCAGGGAATGATGGGTTCGTTATTTATAGTGATGCTTCGAAGAAAGGACTTGGTTGTTTCCTTATGAAGAATGATAGAGTTATTCCCTATGCATCATGACAACTGAAAATTCATGAGAAAAACTATACTACTCATGATCATGAGTGAGCTGCTGTAATATTTTCTTTGAAGATATGGAGACATTATCTCTATGGTGAAAAATGTGAGATTTATACTAATCATAAGAGTTTGAATTATATTTTCTCATAGAACGAACTCCACATGAGTCAAATGAGATGACTTGAACTACTTAAGGATTACGACTGCATGATACAGTACCACCCGGGAAAGGAAAATAAGGTGGTAGATGCTTTGAGTAGAAAATATCATGGAGTTTTGAACAAGATGAGGGTTGAAAATGATCCTATATACATGGATCTAGAAAAGATATATATGGGAATCACTATGTAAGGAGAAACATAAATTCTTTTTCAAATGGATGCCAAACCGTCTTTACTAGAAAGGATAAAGAGTTCTCAAAACGATGATAAAGAGTTTAAAAAGAGGATTAAAGCTGTCAATGATGGGAGATTGAGTGACTTTTTGTATGAAGATGGAATTTAAAAATTTGGGAAGAGACTTTGTGTTCCCAATATACCTGATCTAAAAAGGGAATTGTTGGATGATGCTCATAGTTCCAATTTCTCTATACATCATGGGAGCACAAAAAAGTATAGAGATTTGAAGGAACTTTTTTTGTGGGAAAACAAGAAGAGGGAGATTGCTGATTTTGTGTCATGATGTATGGTTTGTCAAAAAGTGAAAGCTAGAAGGCAAAGTCCAAGAAGAGTCATGAAACCTCTTCCCATACCTAAGAAAAAATGGGATAATATCACGATGGATTTTGTCATTGCACTACCAATGAATCCTAGAAGGGACTATGCAATACGGTTCATTGTTGATCATCTTACCCAGTCAGCACATTTTCATACAATAAGGGACGATTTAACACTTGAATGTATAACAAGAATATATATTAATGAAGTTGTGAGGCTTCATGGAGTACCCCTATTAATAATTTCTGATCATGATCCAAATTTTACTTCACGATTCAGGAAGAGTCTTCAGAAGGCCTTGGATACTGAACTTCATTTGAGCACTTACTACCACTCTCAAATAGATGGAAATTCAGAACGGACTATTCAAACATTAGAATAAATTTTGAGATCTTTCTCACTTGACTTTAATGGTATGTGGGATCAATATTTTACATTGGTGGAATTTTCCTATACCAATAGCTTCCATTTAAGTATTTAGATGGCACTATATGAAGTGTTATATGAAAAAAGATGTCGTACACCCACCTGTTGGGATGTCGTTGGTGAAAGAAAACTTGTTGGCCCAGACCAAGTTGAGGAAATGGTGGAAAAGGTAAACGTAATCCAAAAACACATCAAAATAGCTCAAAGTAGGTAGAAGAGCTATGCAGATAACTGAAGGAAGGATTTGGAATTTCAGGTAGGAGATCATGTTTTCTTGAAGGTATCTCCATGGAAGGGAGTTATACGTTTCGGTAAGAAAGGTAAATTGAGTCTTAGGTACATCGGATCTTTCGAAATTATAGAATGATTTGGGGTTATAGCTTACCGTTTGTAATGTCTCCAAATCACTCAAAAGTTCACGATGTGTTCCACATATCAGTATTGCGAAAATACATGCCTGACCAAACGCATGTACTCACTTACGAGGAATTAGAACTGGAACCTGATCTGTCTTATTGCGTAGATCCCTTCAGGATTCTTGATACAAGAGAACAAGTGCTGATAAACCGAACAACTCGTCTAGTAAAAGTTCTATGGAGAAACCGTAAGATGGAATAGGCAACGTGGGTACCCAAGGAACATATGATGAAGAACAACCCGAGTCTTTTCATACAACAGTATTCTATAAATTTCTAGGATGAAATTATTTGAAGGAGGGTAGAATGAAACATCGCAAGCTTCCATGGTATGCTTCTCTTTGAATAATGAAATAGCTTGCATTGTACGCAACTTCGAATTCTAACACACCTCACAACCAATCAAACTAGCCGTTATGAATAGTAATTCCCCATTTTTAAAATTTTATACATTTTATCTTTAAAATGGACTTCATTTTTTGATTTGGTATATCAAAATTAGCCTATGGTAAAGTTTTGGTATTTTTATGAAAACTCTCATTTTTTGATGAATAGTGAAAAAACACTGAGTTTAGTTTAAAACCGAATTTTTATTTAAATAATTATTTATTTTATTTAAATTTATTTATGGTCAAAATAGATACATAATAAATACATTAGTTCAATGTAATTCATTGGAGTTAGTATAGAATAATTTTAGATATATAAAAATTTTATTTATATTTTCACCATCTTTTACCCACCTACTAGGAGAATTTGAAAATTCATATAAAACATAATTTTACAGCTTCAGTGAGTGTAATTTCAAACATCCGAGAGACACGGTTAATATCAAGGAGTAAAATGTGATTTAATAAGATAAATAATATTTTTTTTTTGACTGGTAAATTTTTACTTTTAAATAACACGGTTAAAAGGAAATAGAGTAATTAAGGGTAAAAATTATATTAATATTACCCTAACACATGTCCTAATTCTTTGGGACAAGTGTATGTCGACCAAAAACAACCTTAGGAATAAAATATTATCATTTAGGTCCACTTGAATTATATAAGTACATTTATTATTATTTAATTCAAAGAAGAGTTAAAAGAGTTAAAATAAATGATTATTAACTAAAACATATTTAATATAGGTTTATATATAACAAAAATTCAATTATCAATATTCATTAGAAATAGAAAAATCTTTCCTACCTAATGGTATTTTATGTATAATTTTTAGATATTATAAAATCTAATTTATTTATGACACAATATTCATGCAGTAATTACTTAATTAATGAAATATTATAATAATTGATATTATAAATACCCAAATAAATGTAATTTGAGACTTTTTATTAATTCCACTAATTTAATAGGTTAATATGACCTGTTAGTATTGATTTAATTGTGTTTTTTCAATGTAATCATGCTGTTATGATTTTCAAAAAAATAAAATACAATATAGTGTCAAATTTGAAATAAAGGAGTTTTTAAAACAAATATTATATTATTAATTGATATTCAATTACTATAAATCTATGTTTCAGCCAAGAGACCTATATAATGATAGTTTTATCATTAATGGACCGTTTGGGGGTTGCTTGAAGTTCATACCTTCAAAGCCTTTTGGCTCAGCCAACCCCTGCCCAAATATTCTCTCAACTTCCCACAATTCAATCTAGATGCCTTATTTTGATCAGAAAGCCGACCTAAGGAGCCCTTTTGATAAACTCAAAAGGAATAACCCGAAGAAGAGGTTACGTTTTCACCACCCTCTTTTAAGTTCATTTCTTCTTCAAATTCTTCTTTCTTTGTTATTTCCATTATAAAATAATAACTCCAGTATCTTCTATATACTGTGATTGTTATTATAAATATGGTACAACCATATTCATTATTCTATCCACCCTTTGAATGACATGTCACCATACGTGCATACATACAGCTTACCGTCTCCACGTCGTGGTGTAATTGTTATTCAAAAAGTTATTATTTTGATGGATATGATAATGATGTGTAATTGAAGTAAATAATAAATATAACATAACAATTATTCTGTATATATATGATATACCATCCAATTATATATTATTTTGATATCAAAATAATGATATTGTCACTTGTACGTACGTATGTACTACCGTCTCCACGAACGAGATGCGATTTATTTACCATCGTATCCATTCAAGAATAATTTTCATTTGATGGTTAAAAATAAGGTATAAGGACTTGATATTATTCTAGATATGAATAAGATACAACCTATCCATAGCAAACATGACTTATGTAAAAAAACATATAAAATTAAACAAGTAAGTTAACAACTGAAACGACAATAATATTAGTTTATTATTAACAAATCAATGTTAAAAGATCATATATGATATCATATTAATGTATATGATTCTTGAATCAGTTAATAACAATTATTTCACCATTATATAAGAGGTTAACCTACCGTCAACCAAGGAAAAGTACAAGGTAAGGGTTTATTTCAAAATATCTTCTTTATCCGAGGTTGTTTTTACGTAATTATCTACTGGGACCACTTTATTATCCACATCCATGTTTCTTAAAAATCTATTTCGAATCATTATTACTATTTTACAGATTATTGGTTAATTTCATTTATACCTTTGTTGACTTTTTATAAGAAGTTTATAAAGGAATCTTTCTGTTGTTTTCCAAACAAGGTCATTTTTAACCTTTTCGACAGAATTAAGGAAAGAATGTTTTTTTGACTTATACGGCGGGTGCTGCTATTTTCCACCGTAATAAAATTGTCGAAGCTTCCCTTACAATATTGTAATGTTATTTTCTATATAAATGTTTTATTTTATAATTATGTGACTTTTAAATGGATTTAAAAAAAGATATATTTTTATCAAATAGTATTGATTTCAACTATGTCAACATCCTTTGATGGATTTTAAGAATATTTGAAGTTGATTTATTATGATACAAAACATCCATATTGTATTGACGTTTTTATGATATGTTTGACTATGGATGTGTTATTTTTATACCATTCATGGTTAATGTAAAAAGTATTGACATTTCATATGATATTTTTAAAAAGAATGTCTATGTTATGTTTGATCCTGTTCATATGAGGAATGCATTGGACATAAAAAGTGACGGGTGGGGCCCGCTATAGCTCTTAGATGCATTGGTAGGTCTCATGAGAAAAACTAGTGTCGTGGAACAAGGCCTTGACAAAATCTTATTTGTAGTCTTGGCACAAGGCCTTGACTATGTGGTTATGATATTCTGGAATTATGCATTCCATCATTATGAAAGTGGTTATTGATATTCCATGTGATTATTCTACTAGTAGAATATCCATGTGAATATGTAAATGGAATTATTTCATTTTATATGTTCCATATTATGCTGAAGTTCAAGTTTAAAAGGATTTTTTAGTTATACATTGCCTTAAATGATTATGCTTATTAATGAAAGTATTTGCTATATTGGTATCCTTCACGATAATCTGAGCTCACCCCTTTCTATGTTTTATTTTTTCCAGGATGTGAATAAGTATTTTATGAATGGCCTGTAGGGATAGTATAAGGGGATATAACTGAGGACTATGGTGACTATGTTGTTGTAGTTTGCATTTTATGATGTAATGTAACCTTTATGAATGTATCTAGTGATTCAAGGCTACTAAACTAATCGGTCATTCAAGACTTGATCTTTTTTTATCATGAAAATGTAATGTAATAATGCACCGACTATGGGTAACTGGGGTCAGGGCGTTTCATATATAATGGATAATTATAACACAACAAACTATAATAATATTCCCAACTTATATGTGAAATGATATCTTATATTGTTGGATATAACAATTAAATACCATTTTTCTATATTTCATAATTTTTTGGATGCTTCCACTAATAGATCGAATCACTGTAATATAAGGTGCATCAATGGACATAATGGAGATCAAGGATCTCGAAAATTATGTGTATTATGTAAATTCTATTTCTTCATCCCTTTCAGTGAGTGAAATTATGAAATTCATTAAAATAAAAATTTAAAAATACATATTGAAAAATAATTAGGATATCTTTGGAAGTAAAACCAAAATTAGTGCTTTAAATTTAACCAATTAGGATGATGAATTATGTTTACCTGAAGATTCATCATTGTGAAACTATGCATGTATTATTTAGAAGGGTTAATGAGTTTGGGGGTATAATAATAGTATTTGGAGAGATGTTATAAGAATTTATAGTGGTAGAGATTATATTTTGAATATAACATAATAAGATTCTTGAAAATCCATTCTCCTTGTAATATAATGATCTTGAGTTAGCATCGATTGATGAATTTTACAACATTTTAATTTATTATGAAATGAGATAATGAAAATTTTCCTATATATTTTTACAGGTTAAATGGAAATATATTTTAAAAACATAATGTTTTTGATTTATAGGATGTATTTTTATGATAAATAATGAATCAATATAAGTTCATATTTTTATATGGACATGATGATTGATAAAATGATTTCTCTTAAGTAATTTCATTTTTAAATTGACAATGTAATGTTAAAGGGAAATATCCATTTAAAATTTTTTATGAGTCGATATATTGTAAATTTTTCTGCAATCTTCTCATAATAAAAATATGAAGAAGGTAGTGATATAAAAGATTAAAATAATAAATTATTATATTTAAATAATGAAAAAAAATCATCAGTTTCTTCTTTATATAATGTTAGTTAAATTTATAAATAAAGGAGACATATCTTTTTGAAATATTGTGAAGGGATAGATGATAAAGTAAAATATGGGACTTCTAATGATGAAGTTGGTAAAAGAAATCCCATTGAAATAATGAATAATAAAAATATCAATTTTAATGAAAGTAATAATTATGGTTGTGAAGAAGGGGAGATTGATATAAAGTTCATTTTGAAGATATAATTTAATTATTTACTCTTAAATTTGTATAAATTGTTGAAGTTGATCTCAATATTGATGAAATGTAATTAATAATTCAAAAAATAAGGAATCTATTCATTTAAAATAAAAATAAATTTTCATGGAAGATGTTTTTGGTTTTATGAATATTTTTGAAAAATGAAAAGAATCTAAATATAATTATAAATTAACAGATGAAAGATTAATAGAATGATATTGATTATATTATATTGAAATTAATCAAGGCTAAACTATAATTGAACAAGATCATTTCCAACATTAAGAGTTCCATTTTAGAAGCTGGATGATGTTAAAATCGATTTAGGCAGAAAATAAATTTCTGTATAAGAAAAAAATAAATTAAACATTTATTGTAAATATAGAGAAGAAAATATTCGTAGAAAAATATTTTAATGCCCTGACCCTAGTTAGCCATAGTTGGTGAAATATTACATAACATCATAATGATCCCAAGAGATCAAGTCTGAAATGGCTGATTAGTTTAGTATTTTGGGATGTACTAGTTATATACACATGTCTTACAATACATCATGAAATAAAAAACAACAACATTGTGTCCCCTTTGGACACACTGGTATCCCATAGCATGTCCCTGTAGGTCAAACAAAATATAATTTTTCATATCCTGGAAATGAAAACAGAAGAATGGTGTGTGATCATATGATCATTAAAGATAACAATAAAATAGAAACTATCATAAATAAGAATAAAAAATTAAGGCAATGTATATGACTAAAACACAATGCTTTTAAACATAAACATCAGCATAATATGCCAATGATAAATCAAATAATTCCATTTAATTATTCACATGGATATTATACTAGTTGAATAATCACATGTAATATCAATAGCTTATTTCATAATGATGGAGTGCATAATGTTGGGCATCATATAACATAGTTAAGGAGTTATGCCAATACTACAAATATGATTTGGTCAAGGACTTGTGCTAAAACACGAGTTTGTCTCATGAAAACTACCGTTGAATCGAAGAGATATAGAGGGCTCCACCCATAACATACTAAGTCAAATGAATTCCTCATATGAAATTGTTGAAACATAATCTAAATATTCGTATTAAAACTATCATATGAAATGTAAATATTTTAACCACAAACAATGAATGGTATACAAATAGCACATCAACAGTCAAACATAACTCATTCAATACAATATAGATGATTGTATTATAATAAATCTACCTCAATCAATAATAATGAAGGATACTAAAATTGATGAAAATAATCAGTAAGTCATTTTGGGAGAAATATCCCCTTTTCATGAAAATATTTAAAAGTCTCACTATTTATCAATGAAGTCACATAAAAGAGTTGATGGAATCAATGTGTCCCAAAAAAACATTGAGGCTTTTGAAAGGAATATTAATTTTAAAACATTAAGGTTCATATAAATAAATCATTAAAACCTTTTTTAAAAAATGGACATTAATGAGAATGATTTAGAATAATAAACCGTTAAAAAATTTTAAAATGGTATTTTAATTAGGTATCCTAACCAAATGAGATTCACATGAATAAAAATAATTGAGGTAATAAAAACTATATAATTCCATGAGAATAAAGAAATTCATGATATAATATGTTAAATTACATTATGCACAACATATAAATGTGAATTGGAACATAAAAACAAAAAAAATTCAATGGAATGTAAATTGAGATGAAATCCCATATAAAGACTATATATATAGGTTAAAGATAAATAAATGAAATAATTATATGTGAAAAATATAAATACCCTAAATATGATTGTATGTTTATTTTAAATCAATTATAGTACATTCACACATATTCTTGTAAAAACAACACCAATGACCTGGATGTTTAACTCAAAGAATGGAAATTGAGTTAAGATTAGTCTTATCATGTTCATATCGATGACTTGAGAATTTATAAATAGATTTATTACATGTATCAAAAGTATAAAAACCCAAAGGTGAGTGGAAACAACGAAATAAATAAATAAATAGTTATTTCAAACAAAATCCGAGAGTAAAATAATCGACGATGTTTATGTAAAACCCAATGAGTGGAAATTGAAATAAAAAAATTCCCTTTCCAATTTAGTAACATAAGAAACAACACCCCATGAAATAAGGATCATACAATGAAGATGTAAATACCCATAAATTAAAGTATATTATACAATGAATACAATCATGGATAGTACATAAACCACACAAAAGAAAATAATGACAATACAACATTAATCTCACTGGAATAAGAAGTGAGAAGAAAACCACTTACCTTGTACTTTTCCTTAGTCAAGGATATGTTAACCTATTGTATAATATTTATATCATTGTTGTTAAATTATAAAATAACCACATATATAAATATGATATCATATATGTTCTTTTAATATTTATTTGTTAATAATATTTTAGTAATATCATTATTTTGGGGGTTAGCTGATATGTTTTCCATTATATGTTTTGTTACGTAAGTCATGTTTGTTATAGATAGGATGTATTTGATTTGTACATAGAATGATGTTGAGTTCTCAAACATTATTTTAAATCAAAAAATGATAATTATTCTCGAATGGTTATGATTGGAAATTAATCTCATCGCATTTGTGGAGACGGTAATTCGTACATAGGCACGAGTGCCAATATCATACTATTGATGGTGAAATCATATATAATTGGATGTTATATCATATATACATAATAATTAACATGTTATATTTATTATTTACATCAATTATACTCATTATTAATCCAAATAAAATAATTAATTGTCGAATAACAAACTACACCCTGACGTGGAAATGGTAATCCATATGTACCCACGTGTGGTGATTTTTTCATTCATAGGATGGATAGAATAATGAATATGGTTGTACCATATTTATAATAACATAAGTGTGTGTAGAAGGTACTGGGGTGATTATTGTTTTATGGAATCAACAATGATATAGTAAGCGGAAGAAGAATATTACATTGAAATAGGTGGTGAAATTACTACCTCTTCTACAAGTGCTTCCTTTGGATTTGATCAAATGTGCTACTTAGATTAGATTTTTGATAAATGTAAGGCCTATAGGTTTAATTGAGGGTAGTTGGGAGGATATTTGAGTATGTTTTTATGAGCCAAAAGGCTTTGGATGTGTGAATTTTATACAAGGCGATGTACCATTTTATAAGAGATGTGTGGTTCACATTAAAAAATATTGAAATATTATTTTTTTATAAAATCATTTTCGGTTTCTAATGGCTCCAAATGGATTTAGTTCGAGGATAAGGTGTGTATGGGTCGAAATATTCTTAACCAATGGTTTTAGACCTGTTTATGTCACCATATTACTCTTATCCTTTATATTTAATTCATAGTTAAATTGTTTATCTTTTACCATGTCTTCTTTTATTTTTATATTACGTGGTTAATGAACATACTATAAAATGCCAATAGAACCTAAAGTAGTTCATTAATTACATATATATCATTATATAATTCCTTTGGAAGAACCTAATATTTTTTGTAATATTATATAATTTATTAATAGAGTAATTTTTTTAAAACACATTTATGTCAATTCTGACACTATTTAGTATTTGGTTTTTTTAAAAGTCTAAAAAACTTGGTTACTTTGAAAAAAATATATTATATCAACCCTAAAATGTCATTTTAACCTATAAAATTCGTGTATGGAATCAAAGGTCTAAATATTTATTTATTTTGATATTTATAATATCAATTATTTAAACATTCTTTAATAAGAAAATTAGTGCATCATCTTTGTGTCATAAATAAATTTAATTATTTAATGTCTAAAAATTATAAATAAAATATCATGATGTAGGAATTTTTGATTTATATTTGTAATGACTATTTATAGATAATCTTATCTTATGTATAACCCTATAAAAAAAATTGATTAGTAATTAAAGTTTGAATTTTACACTTTTAACTCTACTTTAAATAAAATAATAATAAATGCCCAAATCTAATACCAGCGTATCAAAGAAGATCATATTTTATTCCAAAGATTAATTCTGGTGAAAAAAAACTTATTCAATAGAATTAGGTCATGTGTTAGGTTAATTATAATATCCTTTTTACATTTAATTACCCAAATTACTTTTATTCATGGTAAATAATAGTCAAATTTTACTATTCACCAAAAATTATTTTCATCATATTAAACCTCATTTTACATACTGATGTCAATGGTGCTTCTTAGATTTTCAAAATTCATTTCACAGAAGCGGTAAAATTATGTTTTATACAAATTTTTAAATTTTCCAAGATGGTGGGTAAAATATAGTAAAAAATCAATAAAATTATATGTATATATATAATATTATTATAAAAAGACTAAAATAAATTACATTGGAATAATAAAGTTATTATGTATCTATTTTGACTATAAAATAAATTTTAATTAAAAATAATCATTTAAATAAACAGTTAGATTTAAACAATACGGTCGCCTTTTTAACTATTCATAAAAAATTGAATGTTTTTAGAAAAATAAAAGAAATTCACGCAACTCTTGTTTTTATATTACAAATTTATAAATGATATCTATTTTACCAAATTATAAAAATTGTCGTTTTATTAATTAATTAAAAAAAATAACATTGTTAAAACCAGAAAGCAGATTTTTGTGAAGTAAAAACTATCAAAGGATTGATATGTTTTAATATCAAATTTGTATGTAAAATTACATCCAATGACCAACATTGGATTAAATTATAAAAATATAATCTAATTATACTTTAAAACCATTAAAATTTATAATTTCAAACTATAAATTATTTTGATTAAAATATTTTTTTTTCAATTAAAATTTTTTATTTTTCATTATTCATAAAAATATGAAATTTATCAGAAAAGCACCAAAAATTTATCTAACCTAATTTTCTAGGACCCAATTCTAAATAAGAAGTATATTTTTTTATATTAAATATATATAAGTTTAAAATATTGAATTTAAAAATGTTTCTCCATTAAAAGATGGAAAAATTGAATTTTTTGAAAACACTTCTTTTATCAGAAAATTACTTATTTTTTCTAAAAAATTGAATTTGTTCTTATTTTATGTCTAAGAAACACATAATAATGATGTTAAAATTTTATTGACTATATAAAATTCAAAATCCTATTAATATTATTCATAACCTCTTTTTGAACGGCTAGTTTGGTAAGTCATGGGGTGATCGAACTCGGTGTTTTGTGCAGCACAAGCTATTGAATTACATTAAAGAAAATAACATACTGTTAAATCAAGGGGTGTTACATTCTATCCCATTTTTAGAAATTCCATCCGTGAAATTTTAAAATTGGTCTTGTAAACTTCATTGAAAGTCCCACATCGGAAAAAGAGTCAATAAAACTATCACTTTAACAGAAAGAAAGATAAGTACAAATGTCACCCGAGATAACCCATACTAGGATTCCATATAAGAAAACATGGATATGGAAGATAAAATAAGTTTCATGTTCTGGTTGAGTGTGATAGAAAAAATGATCAGGAGAAATTTATCAACAATAAAACCACAAACTTGTGTAGGGTTAAATGGTCATTAGTTTCCGAGTAAGAAAACCAATAAAACAATTTTTTATTGTTTTAATTTTCATTTTAAAAAGTTGAACAATTTATTTATGATATTGAAAAAGAAAATAATGATATATACTTACGTTTCATGAATACATTCAGGCTTTAATATATTTCTACCACGGACTCTTCTTTTCACCACACGATGAGTATTAATGATTACTCTGTCACACCTAATGTTCTAGAATAATGTTCTAGAGAATCACATAACCCACAAAGGATGAACTATATATTTCCCCTATCTTTAGAGATTAACCAAAACCAAATTGGTTAGTACAAGATCTGATGATCCCAAAATGGATAAACTATTATTGAAATAAATACTAATCTTAATTTCCAAAATTAAAAAAAATACCCATTGTTCAATAAAGAACATTAAATAAACAATTGTCCTTAAAATCAATTAATATAATCCAAAAAAATATTGAAACACAAAACTCAAAAGAATTTAATCACATGTCTTTTATACTAAATCATATCATTTATCTCCAAATAATATCAACAACTCTTCAAGTCTCAAACATAAGTTTAATTAACCAAATTACATATTATCTATGATATGTTAATCATTTAAATTAATAATCTAAATCCCTATAATATAGATATATTGTTCCATAATAAAAATCCACCATTACTAATCAAATGAAATCCCATAGTATTATATATTCTTTAGGCATATAGTGTTCCCAACAGAGAGAACGTCTTCCAAAATAACATTCCTCACTTAATCACTATATCATTTTCATATACTAAGTATATTCATTTGTTAAAAAATAAGATCCCAAATGAACTTATTATTGATCAATAATACAATTTAATGAAAAATAATTAGTCACACGAACCACGGACTTCACATAGTCCATTGTTAGGTGATAAATACCAGTCACACTTTGGTTATGGGATCGACTCTGGCAGCTTTGTCTGATATGAGGGGTTGTCGCACGGTCTACGTGTTGTCCTTTTTCAAACTTTATTTTATAACATTCTTAAAATGAGGTAAATTCCTCAAAATAACCATAACCTAATTTAACGAAAAATTTTATCTCATACCATTCATTTTCATCCGAAAAATTAATAACAGTAATTTCCTCATATTCAAGTATCATGTAACACCCTAAGATTTCATAGTACATTATTTCTTCAAAGTAATTCAATAACTTTCACTACATGCAACACAAAGTTCAAGCACACCACCAATTACCAAACAAGTCATTAAAAAGAAGTTATTAATAGTATTAACTAAATTTTAAACTTAATATAATCCTTTTAATTTTAGAATCAATATTATGAGTTTCTTAGACATGATGTGAAAACAAATTTATTTTTTTCAGATAAAATTATTATTTGTTAAAAAATGCATTTTTATCACGTTTTAATGGTGATCCCTTTTTAAATCCAATTTTTTTAACTATTATATCTTAAATTTGAAAAAATAAACTTCTTCTTTACAATTTAGACATAATAATATAGTTTCAATTAATTTTTGGTGTTTTTTTGATAACTTTCGTATTTGGGTGAATAGTGAAAATTACTATATTTTAACTGAAAACAACTTTTTTAATAAAAATAATTTGTAGTGATAAATTATATATTTTAATGGTTTGTAAATATAAATATATTATATTTTTACCATTTAATCCAATGTTATTCATTGGAAATAATTTCAATTTGAAATTGAACATAACAAAGTGTCAATCATTTGTTTGTTATTATTTTTTAAAAATAAAATTTTTGGTTTTGACAATAGGAATTAATTTTAAATTCATAAATGGAACTTCTATAGATTTAATTTGGAAAAATATAATTAATTTTTCAATTAATTATATCAGAATTATCTTTAGGGGAAATTTGGTTATTTTTCTGAAAACCTTCATTTTTTGATGAATAGTGAAAAACACTGAGTTATTGGTTAAAAATGACATTCTATTTAAATAATTAGTTATTTTATTTAAATTTATTTGAGGTAAAAATAGAAAAAAAATACCTATATATGTTCATAATAATTTATTGGATTCATTTTATAATAAGTTTTGATATATAAAAACTGTATAGAACTTTTTACCGTATTTTACCCACCTCTTAGGATAATTTGTAAATTTATATAACCTTAATTTTACAGCTTATATGAGTTTAATTTAAAAACTACAAGAGATATGTTTAACCTCAGTTTGTAAAATCTGGTTCAATAAGATGAATATAATTTTTGGTGAATAGTACCTTTTGATTTTTATTTACAGTGGTTAAAGGTAAATAGGGTAATTCAAGGTAAACAAAATATTATAATAATAAACAATTACCTTAAAATTTGTCCTAACCTTATTGGATGAGTCTTGGCCGACCATGGGAATCCTTGGGTCACTTTTGTTAACCCTTGGAGCCACTTATGGATGATAATGACACTTTATTTTAATTAACTTAAAGTAAAGGCAAAAATGACATTAAAAAATATCTTTTAGTAAATCAATTTTTATATGGGGTTATATAAGTCATATTTTATACTAATAATATTCATTGGAAATATAAAGATATTTCCTACATTGTAGTATTTTTTATAAATTTTAGACATAATATAAATTAAATTATATATGACACAATAATGATGTAGTATTTACCAAATTAATAAATGACTTAAATAAATAAGATTATTAATATTAAAACTATATCCAAAACTGGTAAAATTCTCATTTGATGATATTATATTGTCCATGAGTGATCATATATTATAATGTAATTAGTTTCGGACCATTAGAAACCGAATATCACTATATAATAAAATAATATTTTCACATATTCCTAAAGAGCCCCTCCTCCCCCTTATAAAAGGACACCAATTCTATCCCCATTCCACACACCTCTCAAGCCCCATGGCTCATCAAAAACCATTAAAAAAGTCTCTAAATATCACTATCTTACAAATATAAGCCTTACCTTAGGCATAATTCAATTCGAAACTTCCTTTTGGTTCAAACCAAAGGAAGTTACCCAAATTAAAGGTAACAGTTTCTATTAAATTCGTTTCTTTTATTTGGTTTTATTTTACTTCTCCAAACCCCCTGAACTATTTTTATTATTTTATTTTATGAAATAACCATTATAATCAATATACTAGGATGTTTTTATGAGAATTATTCGAACTAAACTTACAAAACCTTCTATCTAATGCGTGATGAACATACTGTATTTGTGGTTGGAAAATTAACACCTCATGAAACGATGATTGTTTGATTATCTCTTACCGACCCTCATGGTTTCCATTACTATGGAACTATATTTATATATGATATATATATATATATATTATCTTTATTTTTTCTTTATAATTATGTATTTTCCATTTTTATCATACTATTATGGTTTCCTTTAACGGTAAAACGTGATAATTTGATTTGAAGAAGTGCGGACTGCCGCCCCCTCAAAGTGATATGACTTGGTAATGACTTATGTAGGACTTATAAAGTATAGAGTTAATAATATTATATATGATATTATAATGGAATTATAATATACATAATTATCATTATTTTTTTAAATTCCATTTAAATACAAGATAGAAATAAAAGTAGTGTTCATGCGTACGTACGACTTACCATCTCCATGAACACTACATTTCATTTGTTATCTCAAAATGTTTTGTACTATTATAAATACATATATTTACTGAACATATATGATATATATGAAATCTAAATGAGTAATATAATTCTATAGATAATGTAATATTGACCATATTGATAATTTATAATTATAACAAGTTTATTTTTTTCCTCAAGTTCCAAACATCGACAAAATGTCCGATCTGAACTCAAATAATTAACTAATTGTTATATTAATGTAATAAGGTATATAAAAGGAATAATAAACTTGGTAATATTCTTAAGAAAGTATAAATTAAATTATGATTATTATTTATGAAGAACAAGGAACATACGAGTGAGTCAAGTCGGACACGTGGTAAGGGGTTTCTTATCTCACTTTTAATTCTGTGAGATTTCCATTGTTCACTACTAATTTATTTCATGTGGTGTATTGTGTATTTCCATTTGATATATATTATCATGAATATATTTATATTCGTGATATTCTATGATTCATTTGGTGGCTATTGACTATATTTCATACGACTCGATTGATTACGACGATGTAGGTGTTATTTCCTCAATCTCATCATTATCCGAGATTGTTCATGTGTAAGTATTTTTTTGGAAATACTAATCATAGATAACCATATATTATAAAAATTATTTCAAAATGAATCTTTTAAGGTTTTATGGGAGGTTCTATTTAACTAGATCATTATTTTAAATGTTTTAAATATTTTTCATTATAAACCCTTTTAATTAATGTCCATGTTTTCAAAATGATTTTAAAGATTTATTTATATGGACATGAATGTTTTGAAATGATATTTATTTTAAAAACTATTCAAAGTGTTATGGGACACATTGATTCAAAAATACTTTTTAAATGACTACCTTTATAAATTGTGAGAATTATAAACGATTTTGTGAAAAGGGGGTATTTCTCTCAAAGCATTTTACTGATCATTTTCATCTATGACATCTTCCTTTAATTGGTTTTAAAATTGTTTGAATTTGATTTATTATGATACAAATCATCCAAAATGCATTGAATGTTTTGTGATATGCTTCACAATTAATGTGTTATTTTTATACCATTCATGGTTTATGGATAAATTATTGACATTTTCTATGCTAGTTTTAAAACGAATGATTATGTTATATATAAAACTTTTCTTATCATAAATGTATTGGACTAGAATGTTATGGGTTGGGGACCTGTATAAGTAAGCCCTCCGGGTTGGTGTTCGGTTACAGTAGACCCTCCATGCTGGAGTTCAGTTACAGAGGCTCTTCGGGTTGGAGTCTTGTTACAGAGGCTCTCCGGGATGGAGTCCGGTTACAGAGGCTCTCTGAGTTTGCGTCTGGATACAGTTAGCCCATAGGTCCTTGCAAGGGGCCTTGACATAGAAATTAATATATAGTACTATAAATTCCCTCATTATGAAATTTGTTATTACATGTGATTATTCGACTAGTAGAATATCCATGTGCATGTTTATATGGTAATGTTTGATTTATGTCTGATATATTATGTTCATGTTTATGTTTAAAAGGATGTTGTTTTATTACACATCTTTCCTTCAAAGTTTATAGATTCTGCTAAATTATTTACCCTTACTGAGCATCGGAACTCACCCCTTTCTTATGTTTTATTTTCCCAGGATATGAAGAAGTTAGTTATGAGTTACTTTCATGCATAATCAAGGAGGAGTAGATGATTCTAATGTAAAAAATTACTATTGTTTTTAATTTCAAATTGTAATGTTGAACTTCATGTATGTAATCTATTTTCCAAGACTTCTAAACTGATCTATCTTTTGGGACTTGATTACTTGTTATCATGCCAATGTTAATTAATAACGCGCCGACTTTGGGTATCTCGGGTTAGGGGGTTACAGTTAGTATCAGAGGAAGTTTAGAAATAACCATGGAAAATAGATTTATAGAAACTCTTATTAAAGAACATTACCCTAAGATTGACTTTGATGCTTAGTATAACTGAACTTCCTATAATTTCTTTACTGTAGATATTTTGTGTGTTTTCCAAGAAATACGTCTTTGTATTTTATATAAGCAGGTAGAGGTGGCTCTGGCACAGATTCACCAAGGGGTAAAACCTGAAAACACCACTTTTAGCTAGACTCAAACAGGTACTGGTACACGACAACGGACCTTGCTACACTCTTTCTTACAACACTCCTGTGGGATATGCATAGGATAATTCTCATTTTCCCTAAAAATAATTGTGAAATATTTATGAGTATATACCTCCTTAAAGAAAATATTTTTATGATTATTGATTATATCCAAAAATTGTTTAATTTACGTTAAGTATTTTACATGTTTAGATTTATTCATTTCAATTCATAAACTGATCTAGTGTATTCCATTATATATAAATGGCACCGAGTAGATGTAATCTGAACTCCAGAAATACATATGATCCAAAGAGTACAAAGGATCATATCATTCATGGTATTAAGCCAACATTTAGAAGGGAAATATTATCCCATGTATTCTAAAGATATGAAGAAATAACACCATGTGTTAATAAGATAAATACAAAATTCACTAATTCTTATGGATTTTGATGGAGGAAAGAGAATAAAAGGATGGAAGAGAGAAAGATGGATAAAGGGACAACAGAAAAGAAGGATTTTCACATATGTTATTACTATGTAAAGAATCACCTTATTAAATACATGAAGGGAATGGGTGTTTGTTATAAGTGTGGAGAGAAAGGAAACCAAGTATTTGATTGAAAGGGTAAGTAAAAGGTTTCAAATGTACACTGATTCATCCGCAAGGAGTTGGGACACTATGCGAATCAATGTCCAAATCATCAATATATACCCCAAATGCTTCTATTGTCTTGTAATCAAGTTATGATACTACCAAAGATGAAGAGGGATGATTAAGAGTTCTTATGTTGTTATTAAATTATTGTATCATTTGACTATTGTATTAATGATGTACATGTTATAAGAATTATAGAGTATATAAGGATTGTATTGTAGTACTATTTCATTAAGGACACGAGATTGTGTGGAGCCATGAAAAGTGTCTCTATATCAAGATAAACGTTTTGGAAAGTACATGGTTGAAGTAATGAAAAATATTAAATATGGTCCTGGTATTGAGGTATTGATTTTGGAATAAGAGATGATTGATTTAGATAAAATAAATTGGATATTATTGAATACCTTGAAACTGATTAATGGATTGTATATTCCATCATTGATTGAGTTTATGATTTTTTTGGATAGAAAGAGTATATCATGTATTCTATAAGGAATAAGGGAGTGTGAATATAATAATTAATGTTTTCTGGTAATTCAGGATGTTATAGTGTTTTAAAAGAATACATGATGAAGGTGTTCCCATGTTATTATGTAGAAAAAAATGATCTTCATTGTGTTTACCTTCCATATAAATATTGGACTATGAGTTTAGACAGATGTATTTTGGATATGTGTAGTTCTAGATTATTTTTTAATTTCCATAAAAAGGACAAACTGGAGTTCGGGAGGCAAACTGTCGCATCCAGCAAGAACACGAAACATGAACCCGCAACCGAAGGGTGACAAGGGTGTATCACCTACCACTGGCCCATGTGATGTCCAAGATTGAATAATGAAGTTTTTTAATGGTCTGGTATATGAATTATAAATTCATTTTTTTGGAACCCAATACGAATAGGATAAATAGAATATATTTTTTATGATCTATTATCTTTTAGAGTGAAACATAAGTTTGTGGTAGAATTTAGTTAAATGATGTAACTCTTATTATCAAGTAAATTTTTTTATTCTCTTATTCAAAGAAGAAATAAATTATTAAACATTAGATAAGGGATCTTAAAACTTAAAAATGTTTTATTCTAATACCATATGTTTTTTTGAACTGCTGATATTTTAAATCATCATAGATTTATGGCTATAAGGCTCCCAATTATACAATTGTTTGGGACTGATAACCTCAACCAATACCTATAAATATTTAAGTTTTTCCTCCAATTATGTGTCTCTAATTTCCACAAATGTTATCTTAATCATGATCATAATTTTGTGGTGACTCTTTCATTCCCATTTTCCTCTTATTAAGACTAAATTTTATTATCCCAATTTCCGATGAGGGTTTTCCCACAATGGTATTTTTTATTTTCATGATTTTATTTTCAATGAAAAATTAAAAATTGAGGGGACACAATTTATTTAAGTAGAGAAAAATATAACACCCAAAGAATTCATAGTACGTTATTTTTTCAATGTAATTCAATAACTTGCACTACACGCAACATCGAGTTCAAGCACACCACGACTTACCAAACTAGCTGATAAAAAGAGGTTATGAATAGTATTAACTAAATTTATACCTTTATATAATACTTATAATTATAGAATCCATATTTTTGGTTTCTTAGACATAATGAAAAAACAAATTAATTTTTTCAGATAAAAGAAGTATTTTTTAGAAAATGCAATTTTACTGCCTTTTAATAGAGAACCCTTTTTATATCCAATATTTCAAACTTTTATATATTCAATTTTACAAAATAAAAATCTTATTTATAATCGGGACATAAGAATTTAGGTTTAATAAATATTTTCTGTTGTTTTGAAAACATTTATATTCGAGTGAATAGTGAAATACACTATATTTTAACTGAAAAAAACTATTTTAATAAAAACAATTTGTAGAGTCAAATTATATATTTTAATTGTTTGGAAGTATAAATAGATAATATTTTTTCTATATGATCCAAATATATTCATTTAAATTAATTTCAATTTGAAATTGAATATAAACAAGTATAAATATTTTGTTAGTTATTATTTCATAAAAACACGCTTTTTGGTTTTGATAACAAGAATTAATTTTAAATTAATAAATGAAAATTATATGTTTTTAATTTGGTAAAATAGAATTAATTTTTTAAATCATAAAATCAGATTTATCATAAGGTAAAATGTTTGTATTTTTCTAAAAACCTTCAATTTTTGATGAATAGTGAAAACACTAGGTTATTTGTATAAACCAACATTTTATTTAAATAATTCTTTATTTTTTTAAAATTTATTTTGGGTAAAAATAGATACATAATACCTATATATGTTCAATTATTTCATTGGAATTATTTTATAATAATTTTAGATATATATAAATTTTATTGAACTTGTTACCGTCTTTTACCCACCTCCAAAGAAAATTGCAAATTTGCATAAAACATAATTTTACCACTTCTTTGAGTTGAATTTAAAAAATATGAGAGACACAGTTAACCTCAGTATGTAAAATGAGGTTCAATAAGATGAAAATAAATTTTGGTGAATCATATATTTTGACTTTTATTTATCGCGGTTAAAGGTAAATAGGGTAATTCATGGTAAAAAAATATTATAATAATACAAAATTACCTTAACACTTGTCCTATAATTATTGGATGAGTCCTAAATGACCATTGAAAACCTTGGGTCGATTTTTTGTCCCCATATAGCCACTTATGAATGATAATGACACTTTATTTTAATTAACTTAATGTAATGGAAAAATGACAAAAAAATATATTTTTGTAACTAAAATTTTTCATGGGGTTATATAAGTCATATTCTTGACTATAAATATTAATTGGAATTCTAAAATGATTTCATAAATTATGGAATTTGTTTCATAATTTTTAGACATCATATAAATTATATTATTTACGACACAATTATGATGTATTGTTTACCTCATTTATAAATGATTTAAATAAATAACATTATTAATATTAAAACTATATCAAAAAGCAGTCTAAATATTATTGGATGATTTTATATAGACCTTTAATAATCTTATACTAGACTTTAATAAGTTTTGAACCATTATAAAATGAATATCACTATATAATAAAATAATATTTTTACACTTTTCTAAAGTTCCCCTCCTCCCCTTATAAAAGGACACCACTTCTAACTCATTCCACTCACCTATCATGCCCCTTGGCTCATCCATCCCTGGCCCAAATAATCTCTCAAGATCCCAATGATACACCTATAAGCCTTAACTTAGGCAGAAGTCACTTCAAAAAGTCCTTTTGGTTCAATCCAAAGAAAGTTACCCAAATTAAATGTAACGATTTCTCTTAAATTCTTTTCTTTTATTTTGTTTTACTTTACTTATCCAATCTGAATAAACCCTTTTTATTCCATTATTTTATAAAAAATCCAGTATCCTCAATATTCTAGGATGTTTTTATGAGAAGGATTCAAACTACACTTACACACACCTCCATCTAAAGGGTGAAGAACTTTCTATTTCTGTTGTTGGCATACTAACACCGTAAAAAAATGATTGTTCGATTATCTCATACCACCTCTAATAGTGGCCAATAAGATAGAACGATATTTATATATTATATATATATATATATATTATTTTTATGTTTTCATTTTACATCTGAATTTTCCATTTATATCTCACCTTTACAGATTCCATTATGGGTAAAACGCGATAATTTCATTTGATGAAGTGCAGACTACCGCCCCTTCCAAGTGATATAACTCATTAATGACTTATGTTGGATGTAGAAAGAATGGATTTAATGATATTATATATGATATTATATTTTAATTATGATATAACTATGTATCATTATGTTTTAATTCCATTAAAATACAAAATAGAAATTAAAGTAGAGTTCATGTGTACATGCAGCTTACCGTCTCCATGAACGGTGCATTTAATTTCTTATCTACAAATGTTATATACTTCTATAAATACATATATATACTGGAAATATATTATATATATGAAATATAAATTAATAATATCATTCTATTGATAATGGAATTTTGATGACATGGACTATTTATAATTATAACAAGTTCATTTTTTACTCAAGTTTCGAACATTGACAAAATGTCTAATATGAACTCAAATAATTAAATAATTGTTATAGAAAGGTAAAAAGTGATATAAAAGGAATAATAAACTTGATAATATTCCTATGAAAGTATAAATTAACATATGTTTATTATTCAGGAAGAACAAGGAACATACGAGTGAGTCAAGTTGGACACGTGGTAAGGGGTTTCTAATCACAATTTTAATTCTGTGTGATTTTAATTGTTCAACACTTATTTATTTCATGTGTTGTAATGTTTATTTCCATTTGAAATATGACATCATTATTATCTTTATATTTATGATATTTTGTGACTCATTTGGTAATTATTGACTGTTTTTGATACGACTCGATTGATTACAACGATGTAAGGGTTATTTCCTCAATCTCATTATTATCCAAGATTGTTCATGTGTAAGTATTTTCCGGGACTTACATATCATAGATACCCATATTTTATAAAATTGATTTCAAAAGGAATCATTTAAGGTTTAATGGGAGGGAATATTTAAATATATCATCATTTTTAATGATTTATATATTTATCTTTCAAAACCCTTTTAATTATTGTCCATGTTTTCAAAATGATTTTAAGGATTTATAAATATGGACATGAATGTTTTGAAATGATAATTATTTTAAAAAGTTTCAAATTGGTATGGTACACTTTGATTAAAAAATCCCTTTTAAATGAATACCTTTATAAATTATTAGAATTTTAAATGATTACATGAAAATGGTTATTTCTCTTAATGCATTTTACCAATCATTTTCATCTATGTATACATCCTTTAAATGGGTTTTAAACATATTTGAAGTTGATTTATTATGATAAAAATATTCAATATTGTATTGATTTTTTTGTGATATGTTTGACTATGGATGTGTTATTTTGATACCATTCATGGTTTATGTATAAAGCATTGAAATTTCATATTCTAGTTTTAATACTAATGTTTATGTTATATTTCAACATTTTCTTATGATGTATGTATTGGACTACTATATTTCGGGTTGGGGACAAGTAAAAGTAATCCCTCTGAGTTGGGGTCTAGTTATGGAAGACTCTCTTGGTTGGAGTCAGGTAAAAGAGGCTCTCCGGGCCAGATTCCGGTTACAGAGGCTCTCTAGGATGGAGTCTGGTTATAGAGGCTCTCCGGGTCTGGGTCCGATTAGAGTAAGCCCATAGGTCATGGCACAAGGCCTTCACATAGAAATTAATGTCTCATTATATACGTTCCCTAATTATGAAATTAGTTATTACATGTGATTATTAGACTAGTATAATATCCACGTGGATGTTTATATGGTAATGTTTGATTTATTTTTGAATATTATGTTCAAGTTTATGTTTAAAAGGAAATTGTTTTATTACACATATTTCCTTAAAAGTTTATATAATATGCTAAATTATTTACCCTTACTGAGATCTCCCCTTTCTTATGTTCAATTTTACCATGATATAAAGAAGATAGTTATGAGTGATTTGTAGGAATAAACTAGGAGTCTTGGACATTTATAATGGAATAAATTACTGTTGCTTTTATTTTCAAGTTGTAATGTTGAACTTCATGCATGTAATCTATTTTCCAAGAATACTAAATGGATCGGTCTATTGGGACTTGATTCTTTGTAATCCTGCTAATGTTATGTAATAATTCATCGACTCTGGGTAACTGGGGTTTGGGTATTTCAAATCATATAAACCAAAATTGTTATTTATAACAATATCCACAAAATAAAAAATAATTCTTCCTCAAATAGAATATTCACATAACAAACTACATGGTTAACATACAAGAGAAAATTCTTCTAAATTAATCCCATCATCAAATATAATTAATACATTTAATCATTTCACCATCCATTTATTTCCACATTGGGTTTTCCTTGTCCAAGTGTTTTTTATATAGAACAGAGCATTGAATCGGGCAATTCCTAGGTCTCCTATATTTATGTAAAATGACTGGAAAAGGATTCTTATGATCATTTTTATTTTCTTCCATAGTACTCTTAATATATCTTCTACAATTATATACATTACGTCTTACTTTCCCACACATAAATCATTTATTTGTTACATTGAGAAATATTCATGGGTGTCTCCTTCCACATTTCCCACATGATGGAAATTAAGCATTCTTTTCTCCATAGTGTCCACTATTGGAGCTCTTATCGTTATCATCCTTTATTTTCATTGTTGAGTTTGGGAGTTGGTTAATATATATGTTGTGGATCATATTTTCGTAAACCTGCTTCAGAATAAACACTATATATTTTATATCTATCTATATTCCAATTAGTTTCTCATTCCCACCATTATGAGAACCTTGTAAATCATGTTCAATGTTACTATGACTTCCTTGGAATCCATCCATTTACTAAAACCCGAAAGCATAATTTGAGTAAAAATAGTCATAAAATCATTTATAGAATATCATGACACCTTATTTTGAATCTAAAACACCTTATAATTCACCAAGGTTTTTTAATTTCATCTTATATTAAAATCATTCCAATCGGTTTGTAAAGAAAATGTCAATTATCCTAATCATATCCTTCAGGAGTGTCATAAAAAAGAATACATCAAGTCCCATTGTTGTGCACTAGTTCCCATTCAGGTCTAGCTCAATGTGGTGTTTTTGGGTTTTACCCATAGATACATTTGTACTAGAGCTGCCTATACCCTCTCGTATCTAGATAGGGATTTATTTCATAGAAAAATCACAAAATCTCTACATTAACAAATTATATTAAGTTCTTCTATATAAACCCTAAAGGTCTATCTCAGTGTACTTTTCTCTAATATGAGTTTTTCTAAATCAAGTTTCCAATGATTTTACTAAACATCCACTGATAAAAACTTTAATACCCGGACCCTAGTTACCTAGAGTTGATGCATTTTTACATAACATTGGCATGATCAGAAGAGATCAGTTCCCAAAAAACTGACTAGTTTAGTATCCTTTCATGTAAAAGATACATACATATTTTTTATATTACATCATGGAATAAAAAAACAACATTTTGTCCCTTTTGAACACACTAATATCACTTTGCCTATCCTTACAGGTCAAACATAATACACGCCATCACATATTAGGAAAAAGAAAATATAATAAAGGGGTGATCTCAGATTCACCGTAAAGATAAAAATATAATATAAAGGATCATAAATAATCAAAGACATTTAAGGGAATGTATATGACTAAAACACAATACTTTTAAACATATACTTCAGCATAATATTGTAAAGATAAATCAAATAGTTCCATTTACATATTCTCATTGATATTCTACTAGTAGAATAATCAATTGTAATATCAATAGCTAATTTCATAATGATGGAATGCATAATTTTGGACATCATTACCACATAGTCAAGGCCTTATGCCAAGACTACAAATAATATTTTTTTCAAGGCATTATTCCAAGACACTATTTTGTCCCATGAAACCTACTGATGCAACTTAAAGCTATAGTGGGCTCCACCTGTCACTTACTATGTCCAGTGAATTCCTCATATGAAAAGGTTGAAACATAATCCAAATATTCGTATTAAAACAAGCATACGAAATGTCAATATTTTAACCACTAACCGTGAAAGGTATAAAAATAGCACATCCACATTCAAAAATAACTCATTAAATACAAAATAGAAGACAATATTATAATAAATCAAATTCAATCTATAATAATTAAGGATATTTACAATAATGAAAATAATCAGCAAAACTATTTGAGAGAAGTATCCCTTATTTATTGAAAACAATTAAGTGTATCATTATTTATGAAATAAGTCATTTAAAATAAACTTTTGAATCAAAGTGTATAATACTAGTATTAAACCATTGAAATGAATATTAATTTTTAAAAAATCTTGTCCGTATAATGAAATCCTTAAAACCATTTTCAAAAAATCTACATTAATGAGAAATATTTAGAAGAATAAATCATTAATACATACAAAATGATATTTTAGTTAGAGTTCCTAACCAAATTAAAGATGCTTGAATAAATATAATTAACATAATAAAAACATTATAATATCATGATAATAAAAGGATTTATGATATACTCTTTCAAAGAATAGTATATACACCGTATAAAAGTGAATTGTGGCATAACAACAAAGAAGTCTCAATGGAATATAAATTGAAATTAAATCCCTTATAAAGATTGTATCATTATGTTAAGTATAAATCAATGACATAATTATTTGTGAAAAATATATATACACTAAATATGATTGGATATTCAGTGTAAATCAATAAGAGGACATTCACACACATTCTAGTTAAAACAACACCAATGACTTGGATGTTTAACTCAATGAATGGAAATTGAGTTAAGATTACTCTTATCATGTTCATATCGATGACTTTAGAATTTTTCAATGGAGTTATTATCTGTATCAAAAGTATATCGACACAAAGCGAAGTGGAAATTACTACATAAATAAATAAATTGTGATTTCATGCATAATCTTGGAGTAAAATAATCACCAAAGTTTGCATAAAACCCAATGAGTGGAAATCGAAATTCGAAATTCTCTTACCAATTTGGAAAATTTTGAAACATACACCTTATGAAATAAGGATCATACGATGAAAATATTTATAACTATAAATTAAATTATATGACAAAAATAATAAAATCATGGGAAGTACATACACTACACCAAAGGAAAGGATGGAAATGTAGCGTGAATCTCACAGGAATAATAATTGAGGTGAAAAAACCTTACCTTTTACTTTTCCTTAGTCAAGGGTATGTTAACCTCTTTTTTAATTGTTATATAATTGTTATTAAATTATAAAATAACCAAATTCATAAATATGATATCATATATGATCTTTTAATATTACATTGTTAATCATATTTCGGTAGTATCATTGTTTTGGGTGTTAACTGATTCGTTTTCCTTTATATGTTTTGTTATGTAATTCGTGTTTGTTATGAATATGATGTTTTTGATTCATATACAATATGTTATTATGTTCTTAAAAATTATTTTAAATCATAAAATTAAAATTATTCTTTAATGTTTAAGATGATAAATTAATCTCATAGAGCTCGTGGAGACAATAATTTGTACGTACACACGAGCAACAATATCATTCTATTTATGGTGAAATCATATGGAATTGGATGGTATAACATATATAATAAATCATCAACATGTTATATTTATTTTTTAAATTAGTCAAGCGCTTTATTATACGCATATAAATAATAAAGTGTTGAATAAAAAACTACACCACATCATGGAGATGGTAAGCCTTACGTGTACACGTATGGTGGCTTTGTCATTCATAGGATGGATAGAATAATGAATATGGTTTGACCATATTTATAATAAAATAATAGTGTGTAGAAGGTACTGGAGTTATTATTTTGGTATGGAAACATTAAATAAAGAATAAGTGGAAGAAGAAAAGAACTTTTAAAGAGGTGGTTAAATTATTACCTCTTCTTCAGGTGCTTCCTTTGGATTTGATAAAAAGGGCGCCATATGTTGGCTACATAAAAAAAGTAAGGCCTATAGGGTTAATTGAGGGTATTTTGGAGGATATTTGATCAGGGGTTGGCTGAGTCAAAAGGATTTGGATGTATGAATTTAAGAGAACAGGAAGTACCCTTTTGTAGGTGAGGTGAGAGTCACTTTAGAAAAAACATGAAGTATTATTTTGCTAGAAAATCATTTTATGTTTTTAATGGCTCCAAATGAATTAATATCGAGGATAAGGTGGGGAGTAGTAGAAATATTCTCAACTAATATGTTTTAGGCCTTTTTAGGTCACCATATTAACATTATATTTTAGATTTAATTCTTAGTTAAATAGTTTAACTTTTACCATGTCTTCTCATATTTTTATATTTCATGTTTGATAAAGAAACTATAAAATTCCAAGAGAACCTAAAGTGGTTCAATAAGGACATATCTATCATTATATAAGCCCATAGGGAAACCATTATATTTTTAGGAATATTATATCATTTAATAAAAAAAAATTTGTTCTAAATACTCATATATGTCAATTTTGATACTATTTAGTATTTAGCTTTTATGAAAGTAAAAAAAACATGATTACTTCAACAAAATCCTTTAAACTAACTCTAACATGTCCTATTAACCTTTAAAATTCGTATATGGAATCAAAAGACTAAATTTACATTTATTTGGATATTTATAATATCAATTATTTTAATCTTTCATTAATAACTTAATTACTCTATCATCATTGTGTCGTAAATAAATTTAATTATTGAATGTCTTAAAATTATCAATAAAATATCCTTATATAGGAAAAAATTTATATTTTTAATGAATATTTATAGTCAAATTTATCTTATGTATAACCCAAGATTAAAAATGGTTTAGTTATTAAACATTGAGTTTTACACTTTTTACACTTCTTTAAATAAATTAATAATTAATGTCCTAATCTAATACAAGTGGATAAAAGATGATCATATATTATTCCTAAGGTTGATTTTGGTCAAAAAAATATATATCCAGTAGAATTGGGACATGTTTTAGGCTAATTATAAAATCATTTTTACCTTTAATTACCATAATTTACATTTAACCGTGGTAAATAAAATTCAAAAGTTTCTATTTACCAAAACAAAATTTCATCATATTGAACCAAATTTTACATACTAATTTTATATGTGTCTCTCATATATTTTAAATTCAATTCACCAATTTATTAAAATTTCATTTTAGGAAAATTTTTAAATTTTCCCACAAAGTGTGTAAATGACGGTAAAAAGTTCAATAAAATTTAGTATATCTAATATTTTTATAAAATGAATTAAATTGGACTAATATTGGTATTATATGCCTATTTTTACTTTCAAATAAATTTAAATAAATAATAATTATTTAAATAAAAAGACGTCTTTAAAAAATAACGTAGTGTTTTTCAAAACTAATCAAGAAATGAATGTTTTAAGAAAAATACAAAAAATTCCTCAAAAGATAATTAGGAAATTACAATTTAAATAATGAAGTCCATTTTAAAAAATAAAATACCTAGATGTTGTACTAATTAAATTAAAAAAATTCCATTGTCAAATCCAAAATGCGGGTTTTTGAGAAGTAAAAATTATAAACAGATTGATATGTGTTTATATAAAATTAAAATTTAGAATTACCTCAAATTACCAAAATTGTATTAAAAGATAAAATAAAATATAATTATATTTCAAAACCATTATAATGTATAATTTAACAGTATAAATTATTTTGATTAAAAAATATGTTTTCAATTAAAATTTATTATTTTTTACAATTAATTAAAATAATAAAGTTATCAAAAATGCTCCAAATATTTATCCAAACTAAATTTTTATGTCCTGATTTAAAAAATAATTTAATTTTTTTAAATTGAATATATAAAAGTGTCATATATTTGATTTAAAAATGGTTATCCCTTAAAAGGCGGTAAAATTTCTTTTTGGGAAAAATACTTCTTTTATTTGAAAAATTGAATTTGTTCTTATATTATGTCTATGAAATAAAAAATATAGATGTTAAAATTATATGTAGTATACAAAATTCAATATGATGTTAGTACTATTCATAACAGCTTTTTGAACGGCTAGTTTGGTAAGTCGTGGTGCGCTCGAACTCGGTGTTGCATGTAGTGGAAGCTATTGAATTACCTTGAATACAATAAATTACTATGATAATCTTGTGGTGTTATAAATCTAGTGAGACTATGAAATATTAAAATTCCAAGAACACTAAACTAAAGATAAAAAAACTTACTACTGGTGAGTCAATCGGTTTTGATAATTGTTGAACCCTCTGGAAGATTGCTGAATTCTTCCTATGATTGCTATTTTAATAATCACAAATCATCAATTACTTAATCCAGTTGTTTATCTCATAATCACAATCACTTAATGAATCCGTGTATATTGGTTGGATCCTGTTTTTATCTCTTTTTTATTGATTTACAAGTATTCTGTAAGTCATCCATATCAAAGGACAATAGTCGCACCGATCCATATCAAATGACAACGGTCGCACCGATCCATATCAAAGGACAACGGTCGCACCGATCTATATCAAAGTAAAAAGGTCACACCGATCCATATCAAAGGAGAACGGTCGCACCGATCCATATAAAAGGACAACGGTCGCACCAATCCATATCAAAGGACAACTGTCTCACCGATGCTGATCAAATGAGTCACTGAAGATGTCTCACCGATGCTGATCAAATGAGTCACCAAAAATGTCTCACCGATGCTGATCAAATGAGTCACTGAAAATGTATCACCGATGCTGATCAAATGAGTCATCGAAAATGTCTCACCGATGCTGATCAAATGAGTCACCAAAGATGTCTCACCGATGATGATCAAATGAGTCACCGAAAATGTCTCACCGATGCTGATCAAATGAGTCACTGAAAATGTCTTACCGATGCTGATCGAATGAGTCACCAAAGATGTCTCACAGATGCTGATGACCCGCCGATCACTTGACACACTGATAGTCATAAACAACTATTTGAATTTCTTTATCTTTATTTAATCTAACCAACTGTCATATTAGGAATATTTTAAAGGCTCTTTCATTTATTTAATGTGTGTTGTTGTATGTTAGGGAACCTTACCTCGTACCTGCAAAAAGAAAATCATATCTTTTGCCGGAGCTCGTGCTTTAAAAGTAGGATGTTGTTGTCGATCTCAAAAGGAGATATACACATGCGGGTATACACACAAATACATAATAGAGTTAAACACGTGTTGTGAAGAGGTTGCAGCCGCACTGAACAAGTGAAGAACACTCAAGCTGGTGTACATGAAGAAATACGTCTGAGCTTACAAGAAGATCACCTACAATCAGCGTACCAGAGAAGAGCTAAGAATAAAAAGAGAACATCAACTCTATAGCTTCTTTAACATTCTCAGAACCTAGAAGTCAAGGTAATAGACGATACTCTGTTTTCCATACAGAAACCAGAAGAGGACTCAGAGTGAATTCTGATCAATCAAAGGAGTCCAGAACTGCATGCTAATCACAAGAGCCATTTCTAAACATTAAATATTTGCTCTGTGATTTATCCTTTTACATATTGAGCAGTGTGTGTTATATGCTGTATTTTACACACACACTGTCTCCTGTACTCTAATTGGAGGATTTTTAAATCCTCACTCAACTCTCCTAATTTTGTTTTTCCCACTGGGATAGTGGTAGAGGTCGTGAGACCTGGACAGCTGGTTGCTGTTGTGTTTGCTCCCACCAATAACTATGGTAGAGGTCATGTGACCTGGACACCTGGTTGCTGTTGTGTTTGCTCCCACCAATAACTGTGGTACAGGTCTTGGACCTAAGAAGATGGTTTCTATTGTTATCCTCGATCCAGGGTGTGGATAATCTTTTTATAAAAGCTTTTGAGAGGACTAAGTCTCGGCTTGGGACCGAACCTCTTTGTTATATTTGTTATTTTATATCTTTCAAAGTTATTCTTTTATTTCGCTACTAATCTCTTTAAAACCAAAACTGTTTTAAAGTCACTTTGATAATTAAATTCACAAGTGTTTATATCAGTTGTAAATCAGTAAGTCAGTTTCAAAAGTTAATCAAGTATACTGATTTGATTAACTGGGAACTAATCAATCACTTGAGAACCTAACAAAACATTTACTGTGATATAAATTCACTACAGTTTAATTCTGTATTCTTTTTGGGGGACTTTTAACTCAATGTTTTTAAACAGAAGTTTTAATTGGAACTCAATTCACCCCCCTCATGAGTATCCACTCCGACCAACATTTGGTATCAAAGGTTGTTTAAAATATTTTGTACTCTGTTTTTCAACCGTGATTTTTGTTGTATTTTAAAGTTCTTAAAATTTCTGTTATTTCTAAATTGTTATCTCTTTAAATATTTTCCTTAAGTAAGCTGTCATGGATAATAGAGTTGAAGGTGTTGCTACCAATAGACCACCATTTTTCAATGGAACTAACTATGCTCAGTGGAAAATCAAGATGAAAATTCATTTTGAAATCCTGGGTTTTGATATTTGGACTGCTATAGAATCTGAATATAAAATTCCTACTACTGTTAGAAATACTTGGAATGAAGCTACTAAGACAGCCTACAATAATAATTGTAAAGCATGAATGCCTTATATTGTGCTCTAGGAGATGAGGAATTTAATAGAATATCTGCCTGTAAAACTGATTATGAGATTTGGGATACCTTAGCTATGTCTCATGAAGGAACAAATAATGCTAAGGAGATGAGATTGAACACTTATACTATTAAGTATGATAATTTTAAGATGAAGCCTGATGAACCCATTTCTGATATGTATCTCAGGATTAATGAAATTGTCAATACAATGACTTCTCTTGGAAAGGATGTTCCAGCAAAGGAAAAAATCATTAGAATTTTGAGATGCCTACCTCAAAGACGGAGAGGAACCTCTGTCTCCATTAGAGAATCATGTGACATCGGTGAACTACCAGTTAAGGAACTAATTGGAAAGTTGATGATGTATGAAGAATAACCCAAAGTAAACAAAGAAGATGATGATGAACCTAGAAGGAAGTTTGTCTCCTTCAAAACTATAACCTCAAAGAATAAGGATAAGGAAAATCTTCAAGCTAACAATGAAAGTTCAAGCTGTGAAGACAGTGAGAGTGACTCTGACAGTGATGCTGAGATGGCTCACATTGCTAGAAGTTTACGAAATTTTATAGGAAGAATAATTTTTTCAGAAAGACAAACTACAAAGGTAAGTATGGAAATAAGGGACATTGGAAAAAGGATTGGAAGAAATCTGACAAATCAGATGAAGTTGTCTGTTATGAGTGCAAAAGGAAGGGACACATAAAAGAGGACTGTCCAAAGCTGAAATACAATAAGAAGTATGAATTCAAGGATAACAAGTATAAGAAAGCCAAGAAGGCTACTTGGAGTGCTTTTGAGGATATTTCTAGTGAATCTGAATTTTCTGAAACTGAACACAGAATCAAGGCAAACATGTGCTTTATGACAAATGCTGCTGAGGTAACTTCAGAAACTCCTGCATCTAATTCGTATTATTCTGGAGATGATTCTGAATGTGATAACATGCCTAAATCTGAACTGTTTGAATATTGTGATATGTTAGAAGAAACCTATAATGAGCTGAAAGACAAATACAAAGATTTAAAGAAACAGTATGCTTTAACTATTAAACATAAATCTGATCTTGATATTAAAATGGAAATGAATGCTCAGTTGCTTAAAGAGAACACTGAACTAAAATTATCCAATGAGCAACTAAATAAAGTCTTAGAGAAATTTACAAATGGTAAATATACTCTTACTCAGATGCTAGGTAAGAAAATTACACCTAGATACACTACTGGTATAGGATACCAACCTGGACAAAGGAAGATTACAAGAACTAGATTCATTCCTAAATCTGGACAGAATGTAGCTAGCTTTGGAACTTTATATGCTTCAACGAGTTATATTCATAGTTATGGATCCAATAAGATTTATCTTTCCAAATCTGCTGATTCTAGAAATTCTATGAGACCTATTAGACAAATCTGGGTACCTAAATTATTAATGGCTAACCTGTCTGGACCCAAGAAGATCTGGGTACCAAAATCATTTCCTATCTAAATCTGTTTTGTAGGGAACCTGCTTAAAGAGATCCTGTAAAAAGACCTGGTACTTGGACAGCGGATGTTCAAGACACATGTCAGGAGACTTCTCATGCTTTAAAAGCTTAGTCAGAGTTGATGGAGGTTTTGTCACGTTTGGTGATAATTCTAAATGGAAAATCATTGGCTTAGGCCATATTGGTAACACTGAATCAGTATTAATTTCTAATGTTTTATTTGTTGATGGAATTAAATACAATTTGTTAAGTATTTCTCAGTTATGTGGTGATGGTTTTTATGTTAAATTTGAAAATTATTCTTGCAATGTTTTTAATTCTAAAAATGATTTAGTATTTGCTGCTTTGAGAAATGAAAATGTTTATGCTGTTGATAAAAAATCTTTAGCTAAGCAAAATATTACTTGTTTAAATGCTTTTCATAAAGAGTCTTGGCTTTGGCACAGAAGATTATGACACTATAATGTTCATTCACTTAGAAAACATGCTAGGAAGAACTTAGTTAGAGACCTACCCAAACATCAATTTCTAGTAGACAAAGTTTTTAATCCCTGCCAAAAGGGAAAGCAACATAAAGTTTCTTTTAAATCAATGAAAGAAGTGTCAACTTGTCAACCTCTCGAGTTGGTTCACATGGATTTATTTGGACCTAATAGAGTTTATATTTTAAATGGGAAGCATTATGTCTATGTTCTTGTAGATGAATTTTCTAGATATACTTGGGTATACTTTCTAGATCACAGAAGTGAAGCTTGTTCTTACTTTGTTAAATACTCCAACTCTGTAGAGAACCTTAGTGTACTTAAGATTAAAACTCTGAGAAGTGATCATGGCAGTGAGTTTGAAAATCATGAGTTCGAATCCTACTGCTCACACAGTGGCTACAGTCACAATTTCTCTGCCCCTAGGACACCTCAACAGAATGGTGTAGTAGAAAGGAGGAATAGAACCCTGCAAGAAATTGCTAGAACTATGCTTAATGAGTATGAACTACCCGTTTACTTTTGGGATGAAGTTGTAAATACACCTTGTTATGTTATTAATAGAGTATTGATCAGACCTGTTCTTAAGAGGACCCCTTATGAGTTATGGAACCATAGGAAACCTAAGGTTAACTACTTCAATGTTTTTGGCTACAAAGTCTTTATTCTTAACACTAAAGATAATCTTGATAAGTTTTCATCCCAGAGTGATGAAGGAATTTTTCTAGGTTACTCAACTTCTAGTAAAGACGATAGAGTTTTTAATAGGAGAACCAAATGGGTGGAAGAATATGTTCACATCAAATTTGATGAAACTGATCCACATGAACCTACGACCTCTCTTGAAAATCTTGAAGATGATCTCTCTGGTTTGAACCTTAATGATAAAAATAGTGGACCTGTTGTTAAAACATCCAGTTCTGGAAATTTTCCAGACCCTGCTTCTGTTGAACCTCAACCTGCAGATGAACCTGAAATTTCTAGCCCTACCTTTTCAAGACCAACTAGGATTCTAACGAACCATCCTTTAGATGTTGTCGTAGGAAATCTAGATAGAGGAACACAGACTAGAGCTTCTCTTAGAAATCAGGTTGAACATAAAGCCTTCTTGTCACAGCTAGAACATAAAAATATCAATGAATCTATCAATGATGAATTTTGGGTAATGGCTATGCAAGAGGAACTAAATCAATTTGAAAGGAACAAAGTATAGAAATTAGTAGAAAGACCTAAGGACACTATAACCATAGGCACAAAATGGGTGTTTAGAAACATGGTTGATGAATCTGGAAACATCATTAGAAACAAAGTTAGGATAGTTTCACAAGGTTACAATCAAGAAGAAGGAATTGACTATGAGGAAACCTTTACACCTGTAGCTATATTAGAAGCTATTAGTATCTTTCTTGCTAATGCATCGCATTTGAATTTCAAGTTATATAAAATGGATGTGAAAAGTTCTTTTCTAAATGGTTTTATTGTTGAAGATGTTTTTGTAGAACAACCACCTGGTTTTACAAATCCCCATTTTCAAAATCAAGTTTTTAAACTTTCTAAAGCTTTATATGGTTTAAAAAAAGCTCCAAGATCTTGGTACGAAAGACTTTCAAACATTCTTATTTCAAAAGGATTTACAAAAAGAATAGCTGATCCCACTCTTTTTATAAAAAGGATTTCAAAAGATGTGTTAATAGTACAAATCTATGTTGATGATATTATTTTTGGATCTTCTAAAACTTATTTATTTACTGAATTTTCACAGGTTATGAAAAATGAGTACGAAATGAGCTTAATGGGAGAGCTTAATTATTTTCTTGGTTTTCAAATTTTTCAAACTAAAGATGGAATTATTCTAAATCAAAGTAAATATACTAAGGATTTATTAAAACGTTTTGGTTTGGATAGTATTAAGGAAAGTGATATACCTATGAGTACCACCTGTAAATTGGATTTAGATGAAACTGGTAAACCAGTAGATCAAACAAATTACAAGGGTATGATTGGGAGTTTACTTTATCTTACTCCTAGTCGATCGGATATTATGTTTAGTGTGTGTATGTGTGCTATATTTCAAGCTAATCCAAAAGAATCAAACTTAATGGCTATTAAAAGGATTTTTAAATATCTTAAGTATACCGTGAATTTATGTTTGTTTTATACAAAAGGACAATCATTTGACCTAACCAGTTATTCAGATGCTGACTTTGCTGGATGCAAGTTAGATAGGAAAAGCACATCTGGAACATGTAATTTACTTGGAAAATCGCTAGTATCATCATGTAGTAAGAAACAGAACTCAGTTTCATTGTCTACTGCTGAAGCAGAATACATCGCTGCTAGTAGTTGTTGTGCACAGATTCTGTGGATGAAACACACCTTATTAGACAATGTATTTTATTTTAAACAAGTTTCAATTAACTGTGACAATACTAGTGCGATCAACATATCTAAGAACCCTATGTCTCACTCTAGAACTAAGCATATTGATATCAGACATCACTTTCTAAGAGATCATTATCAAAAAGGTGATATTTCTCTAAAATTTATTAGTTCTGAACATCAATTAGATGATATTTTTACAAAGCCCTTATGCTCTAAAAGAATGAATTTCATTAAAAAAGAATTATGTATGATTGATCTGTGAAACTGATCTGTAAAACTGATCTGTGAAACTGATCTGTGAAACCGATCTATGAAACTGATCTGTGAAACTGATCTGTGAAACTGATATGTTAAACTGATCTGTGAAACAGATTTGTAAAACTGATCTGTGAAACTGATCTGTGAAACAGATCCCTGAAACTGATCTGTAAAACCGATCTATGAAACTGATATCTGAAACCGATCTGTGAAACTGATCTGTGAAACCGATCTGTGAAACTGATCTGTGAAACCGATTTATGAAACTAATCTATGAAACTGATCTGTGAAACCGATCTTTCTTTATATTAATTTTTATTTTGTTGTTAATTAACTACTTTTTTCTTTTTTATGGGAACCCTAAATGATGCAATAAATGATACATGACTATTCCTATTCCCCAAACTATCGACCTTTCATTTCTTTCCTGCAAAACCTATTTTTTCTTCTCCTCCACTTCGAACCTTCGAACTCCTTCTTTCCCCAGAATCATCAAATGTCTAAGCAGAAGAGACCGAGGAAAGGATCAGAAAGTCATGAACCGTCAAAGCGTGATCGAGGCGAGTCGAGTAGTACCACTCAAAGATCAGTAAATCCGAACCTGGAAACTCGGATTGTTTCTGTAGAAAAGGAAGTCAGCTCCGCCTGGCTTTTGACAAGTAAGTCGTTATTGTTAAAAGTTTTATATTCGCAAGGATGGAAAGCCTGGTTCTCAGATAACACTCGTGTATGCTACCCAAAGCTAGTGCATGAGTTTTATATAAATCTGCAAGTTACATTAGATGGTGTCGAGGCTGCCAGAATGTCTTCGGTAGTGAAAGGAATGTAAATATCTTTTTCGTCAAAACAATGGGCTGAATGTTTGAATGTACCCCACGAGGGTCGGTATGAGGATTATGCTGGAAACATTCCTCCAACCACTGAGTATTTCTCTTTTGATTTAGCTCTAGAGATTTTGACTGGAAACAGAGTGTCAAGGAGAATCATAGCATCAGAGCTAGATAGTGAATGTAGACTTCTCTTTAAGTTTATTCAGCACCAAATTTGCTACAGGAAATGAGATTTTGCTGCTGTAAGATACCAGGATGTTTTTCTGTTGTTTTTACTAAAGTCCCATGAGAAGATCAATTTGTATAGATATCTAATGGTGCAAATAGCTGGAATGGTGAAACCTACTAAGAAAGCCACTTCCCTGTTCTATCCCAAAATGATCTCTGCTATGTTAAAAAGTCTGGAAGGCATTGATGAAGCTGATGAGATAGCTGAATCTGATAGTGCTTGTTGAATTACCAAAGAGATTTGTAAACGGATGAAGATAAACTGGAACCCATGGAAAAAATACTGGGTTGCTGATGAGGACAAGTTGTATGAATTCTAAAATTCCACTGATCTTGGAAAGAGGCCGAAGGGTTTGAGAGACCCTGGTTTGAAATCGGATGAGGAACCAATTTGTTCTGATGACGAAGAAGAGGTAAATGTTGAAAGGAATAAGGAAACTGAAGAATCTGGTAAACAAGGTATGGAAGACGCGAAAACAGAAGAAGGAAGTATGTCATCTCTTGATTATAGGAGTGATCCTGATACTATGAGTCCTAAGAGATGAATAGACTTTGGACCTGCCAGTCCACCTTTACCCTTACCTGAATCAGAACCAGTTCTTGGTGATGAAGAAGCCAGTGACACTAAAGTATCTGACAGTGACATTTCTGTGAAGAATGGAAATGAAAATGGAGATGATGATGATGATAATGATGATGATGGTGATAACCGACCGGTGGATGGTCTTGCTGAACCTCCAACGGAAGTACATCAAACTGTACCAGAAACAGATATCGATGGCAAAAGAGAATCTCTTAAAAACAGTGGAAAAGCAAGTTATGATAAACTGAAATATACTCTGTGTGCTGCTGTCTGGGATGATTACCCTGGTTTTGCTGTTTTGGGTTTAGAGTATTCTGAGGAGGAGGAAGAAGAATCAGAATCTACTACGGTTATGATGGAAAGCCAACCAGTTAGGGCAAGGTCTGCTCATGTTGTTGATGCTGCTGGTGCTCATCTACCTAGTTCTATTATCTCTCAGTCTAATTTTGACAAGTTAAAAAGGGAGTTGCTTACTGCTATGAGAGACACAGTTAGAGAAGATATTTCAAAGTCTATTACACCAGACCTGGCCAATACTAGTGAGTTTATTGGAAGACACATAGCCTCTCTAAATCAGATTCTAAAGGATCTACAATATGTGTTAGTTTCTTTATCCAATGAATTTAGATCCACTATCTCTGGTATGATGGAAGTGTTGCAGAATCTGATTGAACATCTTAAGAAGTCTGATCTGAGAAAGTTGAAGGCAGAGATAACTCATATAGTTTCTCAAGCCAGTTCAACCAATGAAACCAATATCACCACTCGTGAGCTAGAGGCTCTATAGCAGTCTGTGCATGATGAATTGGCTTCCATTAGGCAAGTTCATGATTTGGACTCGTTGAGGAAGATGAAGGAGCATTGTGATCACATTCATAAGATGGTGACAGTATATTCAGCAGATGCCACTAAAGATCAGAGAGAAATCAAGGAAATGGTTGATCAATACTTTTCAAAAATCTATACCAAGCATGAGATGACTGCGAATTTCAAAGTGCTAGCTGAAAATATGAGACAACCCCAAGTCACTCAATCTTTCAAAACTCAAGTTCGACAGTTGCAAGATTTTACTCCAACCATGGAACGGTTCATGGAAAATAAGGATGATTTTGAGAAGGCTATGCAGTATGGTGCAGAAGTCATTCAGAATTTCCTAAATCTTTTGAAGCCTTATCTGAATGCACAAGCCACTGCCGTTGTGCTTCCTACGGCTGACCCTCTCGGTTCCTCTGATGTCGCTCCAAATCAGATCGCTGTTGCTCAAGCTCTCTCTCATCTTCGACCAGTTCCCCAGCAATCTTCTCAACCAGCTCCTCCACCTCCACAGCAAATTCCAGTGGCATCCTCTCCTCCAACCTCCAGAGTCGTTTTACCACCTTTTTAAATTCGCCCAGTTCAACCTTCCTCCAGGCCTTCCAACATACCCACCATTGATCTGTCCGACAAGGGCAAAGCCCCTTTACACCCCCAGTAATAGATGTGCGTTGTTGTTGATAGGACGATCCCTGTTCTGATTGTACTATGATGTATTATGAACTTTATTCTCTTTTCTTTTTATTCTCACTACTGTCATCTTGTAATATCTTCTTTATCTATTTTACCTCCTCTTTTATTATCCCAAAGGGGGAGAAATCTCTATGGATCCATGGGAGATATGGGGGAGATTTATATCTTTATATGGAAATGCTTGCATAAGTTTTTAACAGGCCTAATTTCAGGGTGAGATTTATATTTCATTTTTTTATGATTCTTATTATGCCTTATTATTGATGATATCTTATATTTATTAATGGCTAAGCCTTGTGATTGGCTAAGAGTTGCGATTATCAAAAAGGGGGAGATTGTTGAACCCTCTGGAAGATTGTTGAATTCTTCCTATGATTGCTGTTTTAATAATCACAAATCATCAATTACTTAATCCGGTTGGATTTCTCATAATCACAATCTCTTAATGAATCTGTGTATATTGGTGGGATCATGTTTTTATCCCTTTGTTATTGATTTACAAGTATTCTGGAAGTCATCCATATCAAAGGACAACAGTCGCACCGATCCATATCAGAGGACAATGGTAGCACCGATCCATATCAAAGGACAAGGGTCGCACCGATCCATATCAAAGGCCAACGGTCGCACCCATCCATATCAAAGGACAACAGTCACACCGATCCATATCAAAGGACAACGGTCGCACCGATCCATATCAAAGGACAACAGTCTCACCGATGCTGATCAAATGAGTCACCAAAGATGTCTCACCGATGCGGATCAAATGAGTCACCAAAAATGTCTCACCGATGCTGAACAAATGAGTCACCGAAAATGTCTCACTGATGCTGATCAAATGAGTCACCGAAAATGTATCATCGATGCTGATCACATGATTCACCGAAGATGTATCACCGATGATGATCAAATGAGTCACCGAATATGTCTCACCGATACTAATCAAATGTGTCACCGAAAATGTCTTACCGATGCTGATCGAATGAGTCACAAAAGATGTCTCACCGATGCTGATGACCCACTGATCACATGACACACTAATAGTCATAAGCAGCTGTTTGAAATTCTTTATCTTTATTTAATCTAACCAACAGTCATATTAGGAATATTTTAAATGCTCTGTCATTTATTTAATGTGTGATGTTGGATGTCAGGGAACCGTACCTCGTACCTGCAAAAAGAAAATCATATCTTTTTCTGGAGCTCGTGATTTAAAGGCAGGATGATGTTGTCGAGCTCAAAAGGAGATATACACACGCGTGTATACACAAGACTAGATAATAGATTTAAACATGTGTTGTGAAGAGGTTGTAGCCGCACTGAACAAGTGAAGAACACTCAAGCTTGTGTACATGAAGAAAGACTTCTGAGCTTACAAGAAGATCACCTACAATCGGCGTACCGGAGAAGAGATAAGAAAAAAAAGATAACATCAACTCTACAACTTCTTCAACATTATCTGAACCTGGAAGTCAATGAAATAGATGATACTCTGTTTTCCAGAAAGAAACCAGAAGAGGACTCAGAGCGAATTCTGATCAATCAAAGGAGTCCAGAACTACATGCTAATCACAAGATCCATTTATAAACTTTAAATATTTGCTCTATGATTTATCCTTTTACATATTGAGCAGTGTGTGTTATATGATATATTTTACACACACACTGTCTCCTGTACTCTAACTGGAGGATTTGTAAATCCCCACTCAACTCTCCTCATTTTTTTTCCACTGGGGTAGTGGTAGAGGTCGTGTGACCTGGAAAACTGGTTGCTGTTGTGTTTGCTCCCACCAATAACTGTGTTAGAGGTCATGTGACCTGGACAGCTGGTTGCGGTTGTGTTTTCTCCCACCAATAACTGTGGTAGAGGTCTTGGACCTGGACAGCTGGTTGCTGTTGTTATCCCTGATCCAGGGTGTGGATCATCTTTTTATAAAAGCTTTTGAGAGGACTAAGTCTCGGCTTGAGACTGAACCTATTGGTTATATCTGCTGTTTTATATCATTCAAAGTTATTCTTTTATTCCGCTGCTAATCTCTTTAAAACCAAAACTGTTTTAAAGTCACTTTGATAATTAAATTCGCAAGTGTTTATATCAGTTTTAAATTAGTAAGTCAGTTTCAAAAGTTAATCAAGTCTACTGATTTGATTAACTGGGAACTAATCAATCCCTTGAGAACCTAAAATAACATTTACTGTGATATAAATTCACTACAGTTTAATTCAGTATTCTTTTTGGGGGACTTTTAACTCAATGTTTTTAAACAGAAATTTTAATTGGAACTTAATTCACCCCCCTCTTGAGTATCCACTCTGACCAACAATAATAATTCATATAATGACTCGGCCTTCAAGAGTACATATTATTGTTATTTCAACTAGAATTAATTTTATATCATTCCTAATGATATTATCAGTTTATATTTCTATATAATTGGGTCATAATTAAAACATAAAAACTCAGAAACATATAACGAGGATAATTATTCAAATAGTATCCATTTTTTCCAAATTGAAAATGTTTTTAATGAATAATGAATTACTTTCAAGAAATATATTCACAACATTCCTCTTAGATTCTTCCTTTCAAATAAATATCTTAAAAAGATGATAAATACATTTTAAAACAGGGGATGAGAACGAACATATCAGTAAGGGTTATGAAACAGAACGGAAAAAACCATTAGACCATGAATACATATAAACATATGAACTCATTTTCACAATGATATACTTCTCACCCATAAAGAATATTATGCATTGTTAGAACATTACATTTATATAAATCATAAAAAACATAAATAAATCATTTAGGTAATTTTTTGATTCATTTCCTTACCATATTTACATGTGATTTTCCCCATCACAGGTACCATATAATTTTTAAACCTTGTGGATACATGACAATGTATCCCTCATGGATACCTTGTGGTGTAACCATCACAATTAAACCTATAATAACTGTTATGGTCAACATAAAATCGGATCATAACAAATTAAATGGAGGTATATCACATAACCATCCATATTTGGTATATAAGATAACCCCCATCATCATAAAAAATTCTAAATAACCATAAAATAATCATAAAATGTGAATACTTGCATCATAAAAACATTCCATTAGTAATATCACTTAATTGAAAGAAATAATCTACACATACAAAGGAACACATTTTAATTTAATATCATAATTAAATCTTGTAAAAAACTCTCCAATGAATATGGCATCGTGAAAATATTAAAATCATCTCTTATTGTATAATTTAAAAACATTGTTTTTTGAATTTGAATAAAGAGTCGTTAAAGATGATTTTAAATTTGATGTCCCTTACCACATGTTTTAATTCAATTAAACGTGTTAAAACCACCTGAATAATGATTTAAAAAGTGTTATTAATTTATTATATATATATATTTTCTTATTAATAATACCTTATAAAATATTTTACAACATCTTTACCCCCATTAATTAACAATATTTTGTTATTTTCATTATTTCATGATCATTTATTTCAGGGAATCCATGGTTGGTTAACTATGGAATTTCTAGTATAATGGAAGGATAAAAACATAAGTGTAATAAAAATCTATTAATATTTTCTCATCATTTCATATATTATTTATTTTTGATATGATGATCCTTCATTATATAAAATATTAATGAAAAAAATTAATTTTTGGATTTTATTTTTGATTATTTTGAAATTAAATCATTTTATTTCATATTGAATTTATATATTTATTCTAGAACATGATATAAAATATAATATCTATAATAAAATATTATTTAAAAACAATTACAATATTTCTACCATCAATGAAGGTGGTAAATGAAAATTAAAACTCGTCTTCCAAGAATGTGGTGAATTGACACATCATGTACAATGATATCATTTTCAATAATAAGAGGAGAAGATGTGAGGTTTGATTATAGATATTAAATTAACATAATAAAATTATGATTTATTAAATATACCATTTTTATCATGTTACATGGATGAGGTGAAGTGAGGAGAGAATAATAAATGAAAATAAATTGAAAGGAAAATAAAACAAAATGAAATAGGATTATACCTCTTGAATTATTATATTTGAGAACCTCATTAAGGCCATTAATTTTTTTTCCTTTTGGTGATACTAGTCATTCTTAGACATCGGTAATTGTCATGGGATACTAATGTGGAAACTATTAGAAAAGATACAATGTCTTTTAGTTATGAGGATTAGAGGTGGTGTTGGGTGGTATTTAACGTGTAGAATAGGGGTGTTTTTTAATTATTTTATTCATTAGTTTATTATATTTCATGAAGACTGTGAATATTTATGATAATGAAATAAATATACTAAAAAGGGAAGATACATATATTATTGTTCTTACATCATCAATACATCATCATTGACACAACATTTCATGTATTTTGTGAATACCATAAATTACTACATTTCATTATTGGCAAAAAATCCACTATTTTAGAAAAATACCAAAAAAATAACATTAATCACCTTTAGACATGTCGAATTCAAAAATAAAACTCTATTTTTTCAAAATATTTTTTTAAATATAAAAAACTAAATTTCTAATTAAATTCATCATTTATTGGAAAAATAATGATCTTTAAAATGTAAATGATTTCATGAAAATTTGAAAAATTAATTAAGGAATTTTAAAAACTATCATATAATTACAATATAACAAAATAATAATTTCTGGATCTATTTAAGGAAGGCAAATTTTCATTTAAATCATTATAATTGTTATAAAATTGTTTATAAATATTTTTCTTTCACAAAATTACCAACACTTAATTTATCATTTTCAAATTATTTATTTACTTCTCCTGTGATATAATTTCGTTATATTTTCACTTATAAGATATCTAAATTTTATTTATTACTCCACAGGTGAGTGTACAATTCTACTAGTATAGATTCGTTAATTTATATTAATACCACTTATTTTATTATAAATTGTAATGAATTTATATATTTAAATACAGAATGAAAAAAAATATATTTTATTAGTACCTCATTGTTAAATTATCCCCCTCCACATTCTATAAATTAAATCCTTTTAATTATTATTAACATATTAAATAAGTTTGGGTACCTTTCCCTAATGTAATAGTTAGATTCCCATGTTTCCTCTTCAACCCTATTGTTTCTCAAGAAAACCATAACCTGGTGAATTATCATATTCCCCAATAATAGCTCTATGCGGTCCAGAATCTGAATATGTTTCTCATCAAAAACATGATTCTCTTATATCGGAACTATATCTAGGCTCAAAACATGATATAAATATGGAACAAACATTCTTAACATCAAAAAATTAAATGTATTATGATCCAATGGAAAAAAAGAAGGAAAATGCGCTCACTAGGAAACTAATACAAATTTACCTGGATTTCATAGTGTGTAATTAATAGTGGACTTACCTTTTCTTTATTTCTGAAATGCATCAATATTTTCCTTGGGTAGACATTATGAATTTCATGATTACTTACATCAAAATAAATATCCTTCATTGGGTTATCTTTATAACTTTTCTACCTGCTTAGAGATATCCTAGTATTATATGGTGTCATCATTACATTCTCAGAAACTTCTTCTAGTAATTCTTATCCCATAAACATCATTTCCACAAATTCACCCCTAAATTATGGATTTTGATATCTATTTACAAAAAATACATCATAAGGTTCAATCTGTATGTGGGAATTAAAAGTTTTATAATAAGAACGTTGAACAAAAAAATTTATGATTATCCCAAAATCCTAAGTAATCCATTGAACTAGATCAAATAATATCCTCCAATATCTGAATTGATCGCTCAGTATGCCCATTAGATTGAGGTTGAAAAGTAGTGTTGAAATTTAATTCAGTTCCTAACAATTTCTGAAGTACTTTCCAAAATTTAAAAGAGGACATGAGATCACGGTTATATATAATGGAATGAGAAAACACAAGCCAACTGATAATATATTATATGTACATCTGGGAATTTTGATATGAAGATATTGTAACTCGAATGGGAAGAAAATGTGAAGATTTATTTAGTTGATCAATAATAACAAAAATATCATTTTTCCCTAAAGAATTCAATGTTTATCCCTCCATGATATCCATGGAGAATTTTTTCCATTTCCACTATGGAATTGAAAGTCTTTAGAACACTTTTTACTAATTTTCACTATGATTTATCTTTTTGACAAGTTAACCATTTCATGTTAAAATCAGCAATAACATTTTTTATTCATTCCCACTAGTAATAATCCTAATGGATCATCTACATCTTTGTGTTAAAGGGATGAAATAAAAAATTGAGAACTGTGAGATTCACATAATAACTCTTTCATCAAACGTGAATTAAGAGGAATAAATAATCACTTAAAAAAATATTAAATCTTTATCAATTTTAATTTTTTTAATGTAATTATTTTTCACCAATTATACAATTTTGTTAACTCATGGTCTTCCCTTTTCACATTCTTAATTATTTTTATCAGATATGATTAAACAGACACTTTAAAAAAATAGATGAATACCTATCACCAACAAAATTTAAACCAAAATTCATAAAATCAATAACCAAGAGTACATGTTCAAAACATTATATTGTTAATGTATCATGATATTTTGGGGTCAATAAATCTTCCACATTGTTTTCTTTTCCTAGGTGGTAGTCGATCATGCAATCATAATCCTTTATCAGTTAAGTCCATCATATCTACCTCATGTTCAATTCCTTTATTTTGAATATATACTTCACGATTTTAAATTTAATATATATATATATATCATATTTTAATCAATCTAAATGAGATATCTAGATATTTAAAGTGAAAACTATATATTCTAATTCAAAATCATGTGTCTGATAATTTATCCTTTGTGTTTTTAGTTTTCTTTAATAATAAGAAGTTACCATACAATTATGAATTAATAAACAACAAATTACCTATTATAAATAATCCCATTTGATGAAAGAATTTCCATTTCTAGAAGGAAGGTCCCCAATTGGTGTATTCACCAATATCATTTTTAATTCCTAAAAAATATCATATTATTAGATCTTATTAAATATAACCCCATTTCATTTTAAATTTTTCATATGGCAAGGTAACCATGTTATGTTTATAACAAATAATCGATAATTTCATGCTAATATAAGAAAAATACTAATCTTAGTAAAATTTTTAGGTCTTAGCCATTCATCAATCTTCTTTATTTGGATGAATCAATTATAATCCATAGTTATTTACAAATTTTCACAAGAATAGAAATTATTTGCAACAAAAAATCACATTTGAAAAATTTCCCATATAACATACTTTATTATAGGGTTTACAACATAATCTAGATATGTTTTTCATGATCCATATAACATTTCAAATAAACCAAAATATCATCAATATAAATAATTACAAAATTATCCATATAATATTTGAAAATACTATTTGTAAAATCCATATTCACAGTAGTAGAATTGGTCAAACCAATGGGAATAACAATAAACTCATAATTTAATTATCTAATTTGTAACACTATTTTTGGAGTTTCATCCTCCATTATATTCAACTGATAGTACCCAGATCTAAATTCCATCATGGGAAAATACTGATCTCCCAATATCTGGTAAAATTATTCACAAATATGAGTCAATAGATCCTTAATTTTAACATTTATGTTATTCAAATATCTATAGTCAAAGAAACTACTCAGGGAAACATATTTATTTTTAATAAAAAACTAGATCACTCCATGGTGATGTGTTGGGAGGAATGAAACCATTATCAAGAATCTCATAGAATTGATTTTTAAATTCTTTAAGTTCCACTTCAACCATTCCATAAAGGGGTTTTAAATTTGGATTATCATCTGAATATAAGTAAATGGTTAATTTATCTTCTCGAGTAAGTATAACACCCAGAAAATCACTAGGAAAACCCTTCAGGTATTCATTCACCATTGGAACATCATTAATAAGAACACATGCCGTGTTTTCAAAAATATGTGCAAGATAACATTCATATCATTCATTTAACAATTTATCATCTTTTTTATATGTTATCAATATTATAGGTTCATTCATGTAATAAAAATGAAACTATTTCATAAAAACAACATCGTTAGATATATAATTAATCATAGTATTTTAAATTGATAACCAATCTAGAACCTGAATAACATCAATCTATAATAAGGTAAAACACATGGTTTTCAGGTAATTAATTTACATAGACAAAAAATTTAATATTATAATAATGACCACTACCTTATTATTTCCCCCTTCTGTTTTCACTATAATATCATCTTTCATTTATTGTGGTGAAATATCCAAGTTACTAGAATATTTTATAGAATTAAATGAATATATATACCTCGTATCAAATATGAAATTAGAAAAATATTAGTAAACAAACAATGTAATTGATATTACATCATTGGATATCCTGAAATATTATGAAGTAGTTTCAAATTATTTCTCTAAAACATTCATCTTATAGTCCATGTTCTTCCCATTATTTAGATCTTTCTTTGATCAGGTATGTGACGACCCAGACTCTCAGAGTCCTTTCCATTTCCATAAATCCAGATCCTAAATGGGTATCGTCTCGGCATGAGACCGATCAGCGCGACCGATCAGCGAGACTGATTGGCGAACCGATCGGCGAGACCGATCAGTGAACCGATCAGCGAGACCGATCGGCGAGACCGATCGGTGAGACCGCTCGGCGCCACCATTTGGTGAGACCGACCGGCCGATCGATGAGACCGGTTGGTGAGAATGACCGCTCAGTGAGACCGATCGGTGTCACCCAGCCTTGTCGGGGTTTTCTAGTGACGTGCGCAAATTAGGTTTTAAAACCTATTTTGACCCCATTAAGCTTGTTTTAAAGCCCGGTAACGCCCATAAATGTTTTAATTAAATATTTAATGAATTAACATGCTGTATGCGTAAGTTTAAACCACCCGACCCTTTAATGAAGTGTGGGGCCGTGTGGTCAACCCACGACCCCCCGCTCCATAGGCGGTTCGACGTTGGTATCTCAACTATCCCCGGCCTTTAAAAACCAAAAGGGTTCTCCCCAGGTTTCTTTTCTCGATCACCCTGTGCAAGTAGTACCCTTCGTTCAGACGAGCAGTTTTTCGTTCGGACAAATCGCATCACTATTCGTAAAGTTCCACGCCCGTCCTTAGCATTGATCATTGATCAAGAAGTAGGAAATTTCTCCTTCATCTCCCCCTTTTGGGTATCATGCGGGGTGGGCATGCTGTTGTTTCGGTGGAATTGGATTAACCAAACCTTAATGTAGATAATGAACGGACTCTAAAGAACAAAGGGGGGCTATGATCGATGAGTCTGTTTGTTTTATGATATTCTTTTTTGAATTTTGCGGGCTTACTCCTACTAAAAATCATGATCGTTGGTGGTATTTCACTGTGCCATAATGAACCCTTACCTCTGGTGATGTTTAAATGGATTTTATTGTGGTTGTGAACCCTTGGTGTAAAATAAATTAGTTAATTATGTACATTCGGCTAAATATATTGAAAAGCACCAGGATCAAACCTTTTTTGTGATAACCCCGGTTAAAGTACAGTGGAATTGAAATCATGGAGTGTGTTAAATATTTTAAATCTAAAAATACCTGCATGGTCCTACTTTGCTTGGTGTTAGTGGATTGATTGTTCTTCTTTCATGGGCCATTTGCTGGGTGATGTGGGAGGGGATGGGATCCCCTATTATTATACTCTCAGTGGTTGTGAAATTGGGGATGGGATCCCCGGTGTTATGATTCCATTTGTTGTGACTTTAAGGTCGGGTGGTTACCTTGATTGTATCACAAATTCGGGTGGGACCCTCTGTTGATGAGAAACCATTTGGGGGGACACGGGGCAGTATCCCGGGGTTTTCTTTGGTTCTAATACTTCGAGGGATCTCACTTATCCCTTTGTTTTTGTGACTTTATGAGAGAACCGTGTTCGAATGTTTAAATTGACATTTGGCAAGATCCTTTTCCTTAGTTTGTAGTTTCCCAGTAGTGCATAATCTTATTTGAACATTAATATTGAACATGAAAACAAGGATGGGAAAAATGGGTTTTCGTTTGGTATGAGTTGTGACTCGGACTTGAGTATTGTTTGTGTTCCTTTGGCTGGCTGAAAAACCTAATCATGGGAGAGTTCTTGTTACCTATATATATACTTGTAGTTTGGTGTTTCCTATTCGTGCCCCATCCATGTTGAGCACTTAGTTCCGAACACCCCAATTTCATGTGAGATGGTGTTTTTCCCAAAACTAATATTAGTGGCTGGTTATTAGATCCTTTTCTGCTCCCTTTCCCAGATAGCCCAAGTATCTTCGGGCATGCTGTGATGGCCTGAGGTCCATTATTAGCCCAAAAAAATCCGGGCGGGGTAGTGTGATGGTTATGGCCTAGGTTTGTGTGGGAAGGTGGTTTCCCAAGTATCTTTGGGATGAGGCCCAGGTGTCTTAGGGAGTGGCAGTAGATCATCTAGCCCAGGTGTCTTCGGGAGTGGCGGTGGTTGTCGTGGCCTATGTGTTTACAGGCGTGGTTACGTGTGACAGTTGTGGCCCAGGTGTTTGCGGGTGGGGTTTGGCAGTGGGACTGCGTGAGGATGTGGCCTAGGTGTTTGCAAGAGTGGTTACGTGTGACAGTTGTGGCCCAGGTGTTTGCGGGCAGGGTTTGGCAATGGGACTGCATGAGGATGTGGCCCAGGTGTGTGTAGGCAGGGTGAGGCAGTGGGACAGCGGTGAGAATTGCGGGATTGGTTTGATGTGTAGGATGTCTTTATTAACAAGTGGGAAAGTGGCGTGGGGTACCCAATCATTGATGTCCTCTTACTATATATATTACTTGACTTGTGTTATTTGGGGAGTGTACCTTGGTGAGGCTTGGGTGGATAGTTTACCTTGTTAGGAATCTGGTCTACTCTTTTTCTCACGGGACTTTAGTATATTCCCCCACTTGTACACGAGAGTCATTGGTCTTCCCAACTGAGTATACTTGTATGCTCACCCTATGTATATAAAACAACATTCATGCTTCGAGGAGGACTTCGAGGATCGTGCAGGACCATACTAGCTCGGACCTTTGGGGCAATTACAGTTCGTGTTTTTATTTCTTAGTGCATTACCATTGTAGTCACATTGTACTTTGTGGTATTTACTATTGTAACATGCATTGGGAGTGGTTCTTGGCTTTACTTTTACTTTCTGCTTTTGGTGTTGTTGGGATTATTATCTTATCTCCTAATCCCATTAAAAGAAAAAGGGTAATCCCTTCCATTTAGTGTGTGATTATATACCCTTGGTGCTAGTCGCCACTCCAGGACCTATTGAAGGAGGGTTTCAGGGTTCATTATCTATCCTTGAACTTAAATAAGGAAGGGCCTAGCAATCTGATGACCCTTCCTTCCTTTTGGTGAAGGCGGGTCGTGACAAGGTATGTGTATAATCACACATATAACCACATTTAAAACACTTTACAATTTTCTTATCAGAGTATAACATTCCATCACAAATAATTTTTTCATTTAAATCTCCGGACATATGTCCAAACATACTAAATCAATAAAAAATCCTTAATTTGTAAATGCATTCTACAGGGTTGTTATTTTCACACAATTCAAAAACAGAAACTGTATTTTCATTAATTCATATTTATTTTATTTATTCTTACCCATTTATTTCAATATGGACCATTTCTTCTACATGTTTTCAAAGTATACATGATTATCAACAAACACCATTCATACCCTCTCAGCACATCAAACAAGTTTCTCCTAACTATTGAATTCTATGCAATTCAATTCCCTTTGATATTTTGGATTCAATTATGAGTAAAAATAATTAATTTCCCTATCGATATCTCAAAAATGATTTAGAGAATACATTGAAAATAGGGTGAAAATTAGTTAATTCGTGAAAACTGAATCTTCCTCCTTTTTCTTCAATTCATGAAATTTCTTTGTCATAATATGTCAAACCACCAAATTAAAAATTTATCAAGGAAAATATTCTTAATTTCAACCCATTCCAAGGCATTAATATCTACATTATAACTTATATTCATGAAAATTAAATATTTCTGGTCTACATCACCTTCAAAATAGTAAATAGAAATACTAACCTTTTGATTATCTGAATACACCATGAAATTAAATAACCCTTTAAGGAATTTAATACAACCTTCAGCCACCACTAGGTCGGAATATCCACTAAACTCATTATGGTGTTGCCTCTACAAATTTTCCCCACTTTTCAAGTTTCTTTGATGTATCTCTATATATTTAATTACATGTATTTAACATCCATTTATAGCCTTAAAAAATTAATAATTACAGGAAAAAATTTCTTAGTTCCAATTACAACTATTTCAGGTTTCCAATTCAAAAAGATATCATCATCTAAAAACCATCATACTTCAGTTTCCTAGTTTCTTCTATACAAAACCACTCTCAATACAATTATCTTAGATGAAAAAACATGTTAATATTCAAATTATATATCATTTCAAAATAAAAATAATTTATAAACATTTATGGGATTCTATAACAATCATATTTAGCTCTAAATGTATGTCAACTATTCTCTAATACTAACTATATAAAATGGACCTAAAACATTATATATTATTGTTAATTGAAGTAGAATATATATTTTTTCTTTTAAAATGATTTTATCACATTAAAATTTTATATAATTAGTTCATATTTCATATATGATTTCCCAAAATAATAATAAAAGGGTAATAAATAATACAATATCCTTTTCATCCAAAATATAATTTTTTTAATAAAACATGTATTGTTATCTTGAAAAATATTCACAACATTCATCTTGAATTCTTATTTAAACATACCCATCCATAAAACATAGGAATGATATTTTATAACATGGTATAAGCATAAAATCTCAATACATGAAAAAATTGAAGTAAATAAATTATTATTCGATGAATACTTATAAAAAGATGAAATCATTTTCACAAAATTACACTTCTCCCCTATAAAGGATCATAAAATTACATTTTCAGAAGATAAGATTTCCATAAATCATAGATAACATCAAAAAAACATTTATGTAAATTGGCGAATAATTTGAATACCATACATAACTGTGATTTTAATCCTCATGAAAACAATATATTGTGTAACCCTCATAGCTTCCTAACAACATAAACCCCTTGGTTACCTTCTGGATTAACCATCAAAGTTACAATTAGAATAACAATTACAATCAACATCCAAAACAAACGTAACCAATTGATTAGAGGGATATCATGGAATAAACCATCATTTTTTATTAAGGAAGCACATGTCATCATAAATTGTTCTCATGAATGATGACATAATCCCAAAATGTGGGTACTTCCATCATAAAAATATTCCTTTAGTAAAATCACATAATTTATTGGAATACTACACATATACAAAGTAATGAATATTATTTAAAAATAATCATGAAATATTATAAATATGTATTTAAAAAATAATTTTTCTTGAAAACTAGAAAGGATTTTGATGTTTCATAAGTTAAAATACATTTTTTAAAATGTAAAAATAGACACTCTAGAGTATTTTAAACGAATATTCCTTATCAATGTTTTGAACATATTCAAATGTTTTAAAACCTCTTGTATAATGGCTTAAATAAATTTATTAATTTATAAAATTACTATATTTGTATTTATAATGACTTATACAATCTTTTATAATATATTTTCACCTATCTATTAGTAATATTTTATTATTTTCATTGTTTTGGGTGCATTTATGTTTTGGTTTCCATGGTTGGTTCTTTATGTAATATATTTTTGAGTGGAATAAGGTTTCATTTCTAGAAATAAAATGTATTAATGTTTTTTATAATTCCATATATAAATTTTTTCTATTATGATGATTATTCCTTAGATAAAAAATTAATGAAAATGATTTAATTTATTAATGAAGTTATTTATGTCCATTACGAACTTATATAATTTTATTTAATTTCATGTTTATATATTTGTTCTGGAATTTTATATTACTTATAATATCATTAATAAAATATCATTTTACCATAGTTATTTTCTATGACCATCCATGAATGTGATAAATGTAAATGAAAACTCATCTTCAATGAAGTCAAGGAATCAACATGTCATAGATGATGATTTAATTTTCTATAAAAATATAATTATATGAGAGGTTTGATGATGGATATTAAATAAAATATAAAAATAAAATATATTTAAGATAATGTAGTTATCATTTCACCAAGATTATGTGTAGTTAGGAGTGGATAATAAATGTAAAGAAATTGAAAATAAAATAAAATAAAATGAAAGAGGATTTTACCTCTTCAAATCTACTTCTTGAGAACCTCCATAATGACCTTGGATTTGAACTTTTGGTGATACTAGTAGGTCATGTACCTGGGAATGAGGATTTGGAAGGTAATTGGTTTGAAATTAGATGAGATACATGGCTTTCTAGGATTTAGGAGAAGAGGTAGAGAGGGGTGGTATTTATAATGGAAGAGAGTTGTGTTTTTTAAATATTATATTCAATAGTTTTTTATTTTTGTCCACTGATATAGATATTTTTAAATACATGACTAAATATAGTAAATAAAAATGATAATGTAGAGATTATGGTGCTTACATAACCAATAAAACATCAATGACCTCATAAGTTTTTTCTTTTTTAAATACTGTAAATTACGATATTTATTTGTTCACAAAAAATTGAACAGTTTACAAAAAATACCAAAAATTGTCCCATACCATTTTTTGATGCATAGAAATAAAAATAGACTCCACATTATTTAAGTAATTTTTTCAAATTTTTTAAATTTATTTATTAATTAATTCATCATTTATTCAAAATATACTGATTTTAATAATACAATAGATTTTACAACACATTGAATAATTAATTAATGTCTCAAAAAATTTTCATATAAACAAAAGATAACAAAATATTAGTTTGTGGATATATTTTATAATTATAAATTTTTTATTAAATCATTAATTTATTTATTGAATACTAAATAAATATTTTAGTTTCAAAAAAATACTAACACTTAATTTATTATTTTTAAAATCATTATTATATATTCCATGATATAAATATATCAAATATTCACATATAAGATTCATAAATTTCATAAATATTTTCATTGGTGGTGTTACTATAATATTTGTATAAATTTCGTAATTTTAATAAATAACACTTTTCCCATTATATATTTATAATGAATTAAACTATTTAATTCTAGATTGAAAAAAATAATATTTTATAAGTACCCAATTGTTATAATTAAAATATCTATAATAATGTATCCATATTTTGATATAATTTTGGTTCAAGGAAAAAACATTTTTTTAATCAACGATAATAATATTATATGTACCAAATTATAGGGAATATGAATTATATATTGTAATATGTGATGTATTTGGATGTTTCACATACTATAGAGAATTTTTACATTAATAAATGATATTTTAATTCAACTACTATAATCATAATATTCCTAAGAGTATTAGGAAGAATTTTTTTACTATGAGTCATATAATTAAATTTATGAACATTTAGAAGAATATTTGAGATTCTAGAATGAATTATCTATTTTTTTATGTTCATAAAAAATTATATTAATGTTGTCAGTGTACATGTCAATATAATAATGATTTCATATTACTTATACAATACTATGATTTTTTATCAATTACATCATCTATATAAGATGAATAGTAATGATAAAGGGAGATATTTTTCATTGGAAGATTCATTTAATGCAAAAAAATGATGAATGCTATGATATTTGGAAAATAATTCTAATCTCACATGGAAATAGATTTAAAAATTATGAAGCGTATTGAATAGTTATTCTATGGCTCAATTACCATTGTAAATGATGGGTAAGGTATAATTGAAGGAGTTATTTAACTAGTTTTTGGGAAATAAAGAATGAATTAATATTACACTCAATAAGGTATATTATAGAAAAAATATATTTTTTTTTCAGCATTGTGAAGAAGAAAAATAATTTGTATTTAACAAGGCCAGTATATTGTTTAGGAACCTAAAATATGAAAGAGTGATGAAAATTAAAAAATTAAATATATTAATATAATTAAATAGATAGATTCTAGACAAGCATGTTATCTTATTGTTAAAGAAGAGAACAAATTATAGAATTAATGGATTACATATCTTATTAAATGAGTTTTAAAATTTTCTATAAAGGATAAAATGTTATAATGTTTCATTAATTAACATATAAAATGATTGGATTTAATCTATATATCTAAATTGAAATATTTGAAATTATCCTCATAAGAAGTTAGAAATACAATCAACATACCCATTAAAGATCAGTCATACATATTTTCTTTATTCCTAATATAAAGAAATAAACTAATAGAGGCAATTATTTTAGTTCATTAATTAATGATTCTTCGTGAATTTCATGTTTTAAATTTTGGAAACCTTAGTTTAAGGCATTAAGGATGCATAAAATATTTAAAGTATGTATTGAGAAAGAGTGCAGTGTTCCCCTCAAAATGATCCATAAATATAATATAATTGAGATTACCAATATTTTTGATTGATTCTTTTTTGGTGAAATAGGATATCTAATAGGAAATAAATCCACTATAAATATAATAAAATAATACTGTGGATTAATGTAAAAACTTATGTTTGTTGGATATTGATTTTGAAATATTATATGGGTGTGATAATTAGAATATATTTTAGTGAGAATATTTTAGAATTTAAGTTCATATGCAAAACCATTTTCTAGAAAAATTAATTTTAGATATATCCCTATATTGAATATATGACAAAAAATATATTTTTTAAATATCATTATGTTTTTCAACAATTTTTTTTATAAAAAAGGTCACAATCTTTTGGAATTTGAAGATAATGTTATTGAGTTAATTTTATTAGGATAACCTATAAATAGAAGAGGTCTCTGACACTATAATATAAAGAGTCTAAATAATTTAAATACTATTTATGGGAGGGTGTTTTAATATTTATATAATGTGGTTTTATATTATTATCGATGTTCTTGATGTTAGGATAATGAATTTTTTATTTAAAAATCACAAGAAGTTTTAGAAAATTATGAAATTATATAATATATGTTTCTTTGGGAAGGATATTTAGTAATTTCATGTGATGAGGATAAATCTTAGTCATCTTATAAAAGGGATATAATACATGTGTATGGCTTCAGTTTCTTATAGAATAAAATATTGTATGTATAAAATTCGAGACATTTGAGGAACGATCGCATATATTATTGTTTTATCATGTTTTACAATAGATGTGGAAGTATCTTTAGGGCATTAAGAGTGGTTTTATTCAATGAATGGTGAATTTGACTATAAATAGAGGAGTGATACTTGGGATTGAGTTCTCGTGTCTATATTACAAAATTTTATCCGGAAAAGTGGAAGTTCTATAAAAAGATAAAGGAAAGTGATGAAGAATTTAGAAATAATGCATCCCATGTAAGCAATATCTATTCATAATTATATGGATTAGACATTGATGAGACATTTTCACCAATTTTAAGGATATAAGCCATTAATATATGTAACAACCTAGTTACTTATAATTTTTTTTCTTTCATAAATTAAATAGTCAAATCCATTATAAATTTATAATGAAACTAGTGGTAATTATTGAAATCAAGGAGTTTTTATTAATGGAATAATAACATGACATTAGGAATATTAATTTTGATAATATAATAGTAACATTACCAATGAGAGTATAAATAATTTTTTTATATTATATATTTAATCATGATATATTTATATCATAGAATACGTAATTAAATGTTTTGGAAATGATAAATTAAGTGTTGGTATTTCTGTAATTCATAAATATTTAATTTTAATTTCATAATTAACATAAGTATTTAACATAAGTTTTTTCATAAAATATAATCATAAATTAATATTCTATTAACATATGAATATATGATAAATTTATGAGACCTTAATTAATTTTTCAATGTATTTAAAATTCAGTTATTGTTTTAAAATATGATTTTTTTGAAAAAAAATATGATTTTAAATAATAATTAAAAATTTTATATCGAGAAAATTATTTTCATAAAATTTATTTCTACTTTGAATTCAACAGTTTGAAAATGTGTTGGGTGAATTTTTTTTTATTTCTAAAAAATATATGATTTTTTTGTGAATTGTATAATATGATAATTTATGGTATATATACATTATATGATAAATACATTATTCCCTTAGTCCTGAATGATTTATGAACCACAAATATATCATTATATTATTATTTTAATATATTAGGTGATAATTAAGAAACTATTCATTGTCTTGATCCAAAATAATAAACAAATGAATAAAATATTTTATAAATGCTGGTATCCTCTACAATAAAAACCACAAATCACTACTTATTTTTATCATAACTCAAAGAAATTTAAACCACATAATTTATTCATAATTATATTAATAATTTGCTTCCCCATGTACAAGGACTTTTTGTCTCGCAAAATGTCCAAATCCAAGGGCCTTAAGGGGGGTCTCAATGTAGAGATTTAAATAGTTAAAATTATACTCCATTTTCTTTTATTATACTTTTGAATCCTTCTTCTTTTCATATACTCTCTCCACCTCCCCTTATCCATGTTAAATAAAAAATATACGATCATATATATATATATATACTGGAATAATATCATAATTTTTGAAAAATTCATCATCAAACTTTTTATCCTCTCAATTTTATTCAGAAAATGAGAACCTTGAATGTAATGTGTCAATTTATCTCCATCATGGATAATATACATAACTTTTTCATTATCACCTTCATTTATGGTTATAATATAATTATTATGTTTTAATAATATTTAATTATACATATTATATTTTATTTAATGTAATTTATCAAATATTTAAAACTGATGTTGAATAAAATGATATAATATCATTATGATATTAAAAAAACCAATATAAAATAAATCATTCTCATCACTATTTTATTTAACGATTAATCCTCATATCAGGAAAGAAAATAATAAATGGTATAATTTATAATTTTGGAATATTTTTAAAAAATTTATTTCTAATTCTATATTTTTTTATCCACTCAACATGGAAATACATAACGAACCAACCTTAGAAAGAATGAAATAAATGCACCTAAAACTATGTAAATTAATAAAATATTATTAATAGAAATATGATATAATAATATCATATATGTAATTATAAATATTAATATGTTCCTTTAATATATTAATAACACTTATTAAACCATTATACCTGAGGCTTTAAAATTTTTAATGTAAGATGATCTAGTGGTAAGGGAATTCATACCTTAATTTCGATTCTATGGATTGACCTTCTACATCATTGATTATGTGGTACTAAGAATATTTTGTGTAATTATTTTTTATATTATGTTTTATTATGTTTATTTTCATTATATACACTTATTATTATTGTTCTCTAAATTATCACCTAAATAATATTATATTGGAAATGGACTTTTCTTTACAAAAACACTTTAAAATTTCTATTTTACAAAAAAATTGTGAAGGAATGTTTTTATGAAATTATTAATTTTTCTAATTATATAATGGTTATGGGGAATCATTTATGATGATGGTTTGAACCATTATCTCCATTAAATTCATTAGTTATATTTATGTTGCAGGTTAACTATATGGAAACTCCAAGTGTAACTTTGATGGTTACACCATATGGTAGTCATTAGGGTTACATGGTAAGGTAGACACGAGGGTTACACTTTAAGGTATACCTGAGGGTTTTAAATCCCAGGGTAGACGTGGGGGATTAAATCATGACTAATAATTTACTCATTTTGCATTATGTTATTATTTATGTTTTTTATTTTTTATGTAAATATCATGTTTTCATAAACTAATTATATGATACTTACTAGGTGAGAAGTATGTATTTGGGGAAATGATTTTATATGTCTATAAGTATACATGTATCAATGGTTTTCATCCTTTTTAAATTACATAATTAGATTTTTGTGTTCATCCCATGTTTAAAAAATCATAGGGTTTAAGGGTGGGTTATAGAAAATGAGAAACCATGATGAATGTTGTGAATAAATTTAATGAAAAGAATTTATGCTCTTATTATACACATGTGTATAATAAAAAAATGAAATTTTTTTACTTCTATAAAACTTTCTATTCTTGTGGGTTCATACTTATTAATTTGTTCCCACATTTTTAAAAATCTAAACCAAAAAGATATTTTGGAATGTATAGAGGGGAACTATAATGGAATTTACTAGATTGTGTAATATTTATGGATGGGTCCTTAAAATTGGTATCAGAGCATGGTTAAGAAGACATTATGAGTTCAGATGATGTCAACAGAATATCATAAATTATTTTTACATTAATTTAATGTTGAAATGATATATAATTTTTATATTTCTATATTTCATCATCTAGAATAATCCATGTTAGAATGGTTTTTTGTAGATGAAAAATAGTACATGATGTAGGAAAACACTGAGATAATTAAGTATTTTGGAATCCATTACCTAGAATCGTGGTAATTGGAACTGAACAGTTTATGATAGTAATGGATTAGTGGAAAAATCTATAAAAGGAAGTGGAATCTATGCCATAGAACAACCAGAGCTACCACAAAGTAACATGACGATTGTGGAACATTTAGGAAGAAACACCAACCTACTATCAGTGGATATTCAAAAATAATGGCAGTTTAAGGGTAGATTAATTCCATTTAATAAATATTCAATTTTATGGTATTTTTAGATAATAAAAATATTTGTCTTTCAATTTGTCATTTCTATGGTGAAGCTTATCATTTGTAGTCAAGTTTCATTAATACTAAGAATTTTTAGGATATTGACTTCCTAGAATGTGATGAATTTAGTAATATATTACCTAACAAAAATTTTCAAATAGTTATTTGAGATATAATAGAATATAAATTCATTAAATTGAAACAAATGTTGGAGGATCGAGTGGTCGTGTATGAACTAAAATTCAACCAAATTTCACTATACACTCAAAATCATATTCAGGAGCTTGATTGAGAATCAATCATTTTTACTCCGGATTGAAGCCATAATATCGAAAGGAATTGGCCTCCAGTTAATTCAATAGTTATGAAAAACGTACCTGATGTGTTGATAGGGTAGAAATGAAGTATTTTAATAATTATGTGTATGTTGAAAATTAGTAGAATTAGAGGTCAATATGTAAGGTGATGGGTAAGAATCAATGAATGAAATCTGACGGTAAGATTGACCAGTTTCCAATTTCATAAAATTAGTTTAAAAATCACCCTATGGAATTCCTTATCAAAACATGGGTGTTTTTTGATGTGGAATGTTTTTTCATATGGCCTATTATTGTGAATAAAAAATTTTAATATTAATTCTATTAAGAAAACTGATTTTTTTTTTAAAATTCATTTAGATGGGTCATTATACAAACACATGAACATTGAAAAATATAAATGATGGAAAGTATCCATATTTTAAGATGAATTGTGTAGTGAGATCCTTTGAATATTTTTTAGTAGATTTAGAGCCTTCCAAAAAAGTGGCATTAGGTACATTGTTTTTTTACAAATATTTTTTCCAAAGTATTATTTTATACGGGCACTACACATTCCGTTATTTCTAATAAATAATCTCGTAAATTAGAAATTCCACCTTAAGAAATGAGATTATATCTTACGGTCATTACACTAGGGGGAAATATTATATCCAAATATAAAAATAAGAATCCTCAAATTTTCTTCTTTGGAAATTCATTACCGACAATCCTTGTTGCTTTTATCTTAGTAGGGTTATATTTTATTCTAGGAAAGGATTGAGTTTCTCTTTCTCATTCTAATATTTATTTTAGAGCTAAGGAAGTTATTTTTTCAGAAATATTTTTAGTTTGTGTATAATAATATACCCATACAATTGATAACATATTTGAAAACTGAGAAATAATAAAAATATGGAAATTAAATTTATCTTTTTTATGATGTTTAATATAAGGGAAAATTTAATATTAAATATGTGTTAGTGGTAAATGAATACATGTATGTTGTTCTGAAGATTTTCTCTATGTTATAACTAATCTGGAAGTTGAATTTTCTATTTACATGGTTCCTAATGCTAATCCATTTTCTGAAACCCTTTATCGAATGGATTTGGTGAAAATTATTGAAGAAAAATCATTTAAAAGAGTTTATTGATAATGGATTCATTAAACATTTCACTTCACCATGGGGTTCTCTTGTTTTGTTCTATAAAATAAAATATAGTTCCATAAGACTTTGAATTGACAGTAGATCATTTAATAACATTACCATTAAGTATAACTATGCATTGCCTTATGTATAAGACTTGATTTATTATCTCTAGGGAGATCAGTAATTCTCTATGATCAACTTGAGATCTAGGTACCATTAACTGAATGTGAAGAAAGATGACATCCAGAAAACATCTTTTCACATTATATATGTGTATTATGATTTTGTTGTTATAACCTTTGATTTGAAAAATTACCCTATAGTTTTTATGGATATTATGAATAGAATATTCATTTAATATTTACATTAGACTTTTTTTGTTTTTATTGATGATATTCTAGGAATTATTTAAAGAAATTAGGATTGTGAAAAATATGTGTGAATTTTCTTGAAAATTCTCAGTGAAAATAACTTATATAGAAAAATTTTCAAGTGTTGTTTTTTGATGAAATATATTTCTTTTCAAGGGAATATTATATATATATATATGTAAAATCATTTTATTCATCCTAAAAAAGTTTATGTTGATTGGTGAGGACCTACAAATGTTATAGGTATTCATAGTTTTCTTTTATTATAAGGACATTACTGGCAGTTTTTTTTAAAACATTGCATAGATATCTTGACCAAAAACTAGGATAACATGAAAAGGGGTTAAATTTATTTTAGAAAAAAGACTATAAATCTTGTTTTTAGGAACTAATGAAATGAATGAATAATTCTCTAGTTTTGGAACTACCTTCTATAAATGTTGAATTTCTTATCTATTGTGATTCATAATTGAAAGGGATTGGTTTTTTAATGAGGCAGAATGATCAGGTAATTCCTTATTCCTTAATAAAACTGAAAATTCATGAATTAAATTATTCCAATCATTATTTATAAGAACAAACTGGGGTTATCTCTTTGAAAATTTTTAGGCATTAATTATACAAAGCCAAATCTAAATTATATATTGACTATAAAATTATGATGTATATATTCACATAAAAGGAATTAAACATGATTAATAAAAGATAGATTAAACTAATAAAGGATTATTCATTCATGATCAATAACCATATTAGAAAATAAAAATATGTGCTAGTTCCATGAGTTGAAAATATTATGCATCAATAACCTTGTTATGTCTGGAATAATACCCCTTGATTAATGATTCAATGAATTGTGGATTAGAAGTTATTGGTGATTGAAATTAATTTTTTTAGGTTTCAGTTAAGTCATATATACCATAAAGTATTATAAAACAAAATGAAGAATATGACAAGTTAAATAATAAATGTATAATTGGTAAAATTTAGTATGTTGTTAGAATTTAATTTTGATAAAGATTTTGTTTTGAGATTTTGGAAAACATCATTTGTGCCTTGTGATTAAATATTAAAAATGAGTTATTAAGTGGAGCTCATAGATCTATGATTCTATTATATCCTAGAATCGTAAAGATGTATTGAGATATTTGGTACTACTACTAGTGGGGTGGAATAAAAAGATATTTTTTCAGATTTTTCCATGAAATGATTGATAATCTGAGAAGTTAAAGAAGAGAAAAAATTACCTCAGGGGATGCTTCATACTTTTACAGGTCCATGGTGGAAATGGTAAAATATATCCATGTACTTCATCGTGGTACCACTATAGACTACTCGAGGTAACAGTTTGATGTGGGTTATTGTAGATTGATAGACTAAATATTCATATTTACTGTTTATTCAATATATTATGTCTTTGAAAAACATTTCACTATTTTACCTCAAAGTGATTCTTTTTTACATGGAGTCCCACATTCCATTGTATTTGACTCTAATCCCAATTTTACATATAAATTTTATAAATGACTTCATAATTCATTGGTCATATAATTAAATTTCCAAAATACTTTTCATACTCAATCTGATGGAAAGGCCTAGTGAAAATTCAAATAATAGAGGATATGATTTGATATATTCTAAAAGAATTCTAGGGATTTTAGGGTCAATATATTTCATTTGATGAATTTTTTATAATAGAATCTTTCATTCTAGTATATAGATATAATAATTTCTAAAATTATATAGAAAGTGGTGTCAAACTCTAGCTTTTTGGGATGATGTCACCGTATAGAAGTTTATGAGAGTAGAATTAGTAGAGGAAGTGACTGGGAAAGTAAATATGATCCACCAACACATGATAAAAACTCATGACAGGGAGAAATGATATATTGATAACATGATAAAATACATTTCATTTGACGAATTTCATCATATATTTCTTAGAATCTCAGCATGGAAAGATTTATGCATTTTGGTAAGAAAGGTAATCTATGTCCATAGTTCATTGGACCTTATGAAATCCTTGGAATAGATGGACTGTTCACCTACCAAGTATCATTTCCAAAGATTTTATCTTAGGAATAGAATGTTTTTCATGTTTTGATGTTTAGAAATTAGGTTCAATTTTTATCTGATTTTTTTATACCCGAAGTAGTTTAGAAGGAAGAAAAACAATCATTTGAATAGAAACCTGTTAATTTTCATGATTGTAGAGAGAATATATTTGAGAATATGTAAATTCACTCAGTTAACATTTTTTGGAAAAACTATACGGTTGAAGAAGAAACATGAGTATATTAAAATGATATGAGGTAAAGGTACCCTCACTTGTTTAATAAGTAATTAAAAATTGTTCGGACACAATTTCTAGATGTTGGGGAGAATGTAATAACACATGTACTTCTAAAATAATTTATTTTAATTCTGAAAATAAATTTTCAAATTCTTTATAGCTGTGTAATGAAATAATTGGTATTTATAGAAATTAAAAAAATTACTAATGGAATAGTAACATTACCTTAGGAATAGTAATCTTGATTATAGAATAGTAACATAATCAATGATATTATAAATAAAGTGTATATATCTTATAAGTTGAATCATGATTTATTTATATCATGTAATAGGTAAATGAATGTTTGTGAAATGATACATTATATGTTGGTATTTTAAAAAATAATTAAAAATTATATATTATTTTAAAATTAATATAATGATATAAAATAAATTATTTTTTAAAAAATATATTTTTAAATTAATATCTTATTTTCTTATTATTGTAATATAATTTTATGAGACCTTAATTAATTTTTCAATGTATTAAAAATTTAGTTATTTTTTTTAAATTTGTATTTTTTGAATAAATTATGATTTTAATTAAAAATTAAATTTCTATAATCAAAAACATATTTCCATAAAATGGATATATTTTTTCACTCTACGTTTTGAAAAAATTTTATGGTAAATTTTTTTATTTTCATGAAATACTTGAATTTTTTGAATAATAAAAGATGATAATTTAGTCTATATATATGAATAATAAGATAAAGACACTATTTCAAGAGTCATGAATGATGTAAGAACCATGATATCGAGATTAGATTAATTAATTTAATATATTTTATGATTATTATAAATCTATTCAAATTATTGAGCCAAATTAAAAAACAAATGAATAACATATTCAAGAAATACCCCTCTCCATCAATATTAAACCCACCCCTCACCACCGCTTCTTCCCAAATAGAAAATATTTGTGCACTATCTTATTTCTAGACAATTCCCTTCCAAATTTTCTTATCCATGTCTAAGACCTTCTGGTGACACCAAAATAGTAAAAAAACTAAGGGCCTTAAGGAGGTCTTCGGGAATTATAATTCAAGAGGTAAAATTATCTTTTATTTTCATTTATTTTCTTTTAATTCTATTTTTTATGATACTATCTTCACCTACACTTATCCATGTTTCATTTAAACTCCAATTATTTATATATATATTGGACTGCTATCATTATTATAGAACTAACAATCACTAAAATTATTCTCCTCTACCTATTATTCTCAAAATGATAACATCATCCGCTTGGTGTCGAATTACCACCATCATGGATGGTACACATTAATTTTTCATTATAACTTTCTGGGATTGTCATAAAAACATTATTATTGATAAATAATGTTAACTTATACAATGTATAAGTTATTTATTTTTTCTGGAACCAATATATGAACATGGTATTAAATAAAATGATATATGTTCACTATGATCATAAAAATATCCAAAATAAATTAAATCATTCTCATTAATGTTTTATATAAGGATTCATCATCATATAAAAAATATATGATATTAAATAAAATAATGGAAGAATAATAACAACATTTAATTATAATTTGGGATTTTCATTCAATTTTATTTGAAAATCCATAATGAACAAACCATGCAAACCAAGAAATAAATGCACCCGAAACTATGCAAATAACAAAATATTATTAATAAATGGGTGGAAATCTGTTTTAAGAATATAATATATGTAATTATAAATTTTAATATTGTTAATTATTCTATTATTAACACTATTTAAACCATTATATATTAGTTTTGAAAATGTTTTAATATAGACGAACCTGAGGTAAGTAAATTCTTATCCCAATTTCCATTTTTTGGGTTAACCTTATACATAATTGATTATGTGGTACTAAGATAATTTGTGTAATTAATTTTATTTATATTATGTTATATTATGTTAATTTATATTTTATACACATATTCCTTTCATTATACAAATTATCAATTAAATTATATGAAATTTTAAGGGATATTTCTCTAAAACTCATTTTTTAAATATCTATTTTACAAAATCCCAAAGAAATGCTTTTAGGAAATTATCATGTTTTTTTACTGTGTTAGGGTTCATGGAAATTTTTTATGATGAAGTGTGGTACCTATATCTTCCTCAATTTTATTGGTTATGTTTGATTTTGAGGTTTATTGTATGGTTACATCATGTGTAACTATAATGGTTACACCATAAGGTAGCCGTGAGGGTTACCATATAATGTAGCCATGGGAGTTACATTGTAATGTATCCTTGAGGGTTGAAAGTCATATGGTATCCATGAGGGTTCACATCCTAAGTAACTAATTCTAGACATTACCAATATGGTATTATATATGTTTTCATTGTTTTACATAATTCTTATCTAATCACAACGTAACTATGTGATACTTATTGGCTGATAAGTATGAATTTTTGAAAATTATTTCATATGTTTATAATTATACTTGTACTAATGGTTTCTAGGATTATTATTATGAAACTTACTAATCCCTTTTTTCTCATCTCATGTTTTTAAATGTTTTTCAAAGGTTTTAAGGATGTGTGGGAGGAAAGAAGAAATTAAGATGAATTTTTTGATGACTCTTCATGAAAATATTTCATGTTGTTATTAAATACATTATTATTATGAAAAAATTGATATTGTTTCTGTAGTACCCACTTTATGATGTTCTGGATTGATATATATGAATTATTTTATAATTTTATTAAAGTATAACATAAAAATATCATTTGGAATTTAAATAAGTAAATTTGAATGTAATTTACAAGATTATTTAATGTTTAGGTCATGGACTTTATAATAAATATCTAGTAATATTAGCCTAATATAAATATATTATATTTGAAATGAATTTTTTGTATGATTTTATTAATGTTGAGTTTGAAGGAGAGGTAAAATTTGAGAATCCATTTGGATTTTTTTGAGAAGATTACAATTGTATTTTTAGTATCAAAATATTCTATTTATTACGAAATTAAACAAATGAGTTTACTATTGTGTGTAGCTAAACTGTTTAAAATTTTATAATTTCATAAAGGATAATTTAGAAAATAATATCTATATAAATGTTGAAATATATTTATATTTCAATATTATAGGTTATATATATTATAATATATTTTCTCTTAAGGATAAATACGGTCATGATATGTTTTTCAATGATATCAAGACATTCCTAGAACATTCTTTGTTTGGGCATATGATATACCTTCATGGATTAAAAATTTATAAATAAACAGATAAAATATTTTTCTTTCATGTTTTCTATGAAATATTACTTTTGAAAAAGGTTAGCAATAGAGGATAAAAATATTTTTTAAATTTCTATTATATTGGGTACCAAATAGATCAATGATGTTTCCAGAAGTTGATCCAATATAATTTAGAAAACTTAATGGGTGTATATTCTAATTAACCACTTCATGTATAGATATATTTTACATTGTAACTCATTATTATTGGTATCATTGTTCTATAAAAGATTCAAATTTCATCATCTTAAATAGGATACATTGATAAAATAAAGACATATATAAGGAATGATTTATTTATGATATAAGGTATATATCTGCAAGAAGTTTCATTCAAAGTGAATGAGGGTTTTTTGGAACATAAAAAAGATTAGTACTATATATTTTAGTATAAATGATGTTTAATATATTGATTTTAGCCTAGATACAAGTAAATAAATGTTTATTGGAACTAAATTAGAAGATATTATCGTTGAAGCGAACCTCCCAATGATTTTTAACCATGATAATAGTAGTTCTATAAATTTGTTGGGATATCCCTATTCAAACATATATTTCCATGGACATGGATATAAAATATCAAATTATTAAATATATTTTGGAGATAAATTAGTTTGGGTTATAAATTTTTCCCATCATGGATATGAAGGATGATTTTTTCACTAAATTGTTTCTAATTGATGCATTTTAGAATTTGAGGTTTATGGTGGGATTTCAACATCACTAATCTAAAAGGTAATGGTATGGTGTTATTTTACCATATAAAATCATATATTTTCATATTTTCATCTAATGTGGAGAAATTATATCATAAATATTTCGTTTTTTATCACTCTATATATTTTTTCATGATTCTAATAATTTAAATAGTGGGATATATCTACTAATATGCATTTATCCATTTATGGGAGTGATCTTTTATGGGGACAATATATTTGGAGAAAATTATTTAAAATTTTATGATTTTGATTAATTATTTAGAATGATTGAACCATTTTAATTTTTTTATTTATTTTCATGAATGAATTTGTTCGATAACAAGTTTCATGGAAATATCTATCAAGTCAGGGGAAAGGTTGACTTGATGTGGATATGAGGAGATATTTCGGGGATATTATTGATACGATGTGATAAGATTTCAGAATAATACTATAGAATATGAATGTGGTCTTAGGAAATAGTATTTTAATGTGATTAATTTAAATTTAATGGTTATATTATCTCTTGGTTTTGACAGGAAATCGTAGTCAAAATCTCACAATTTAGTGGATAATTTATTCGGTGAAGGCTGGTTCTATATTTGAATGAGTTTGAATATAGTTTTATATTGTGTTTGATTATTCTGGAATTCAGGGTTTATATTAGAAAATATCATATTTTTTATATACACCATGTATGGATTGGAAAAAGATAGTTTGTAAAATTTATATACAACTCTTGATGTTGGTATAAATAGAGGTCATATTGATATGACATAAATATCATTAGGATGGAACAGTCTATTGTAATGTTTAGATAGAAAACATGTATGGTTCGATCAAGCTCTCATGTGTTTGGGGAATTTTATAATATTCTAATATATGGTTTTCAAAATTAATCGTAAGGTTTAAAATTATCATCAAAAGTTAAGAAAAATATCACATAATGGTATTTTCTAGTTCATTATAAGGTTTAGATACGTTATAAGTTTGAATTTGTACTTTATAAGGATCCTGGATTTTGAAATTTTATTGATATTATATTTCAATGAATTTTCTATGTAGGTTGATTGAAAATATGATTTATCATGGTTTTACTATCATAAAATTATTTTTATCATTCCTGATATAGATGAAGATGGAATGAATTATGAATAAATAGTCATGTGAATTAATAAAGATTAGTTACTATTAAAAGTGATTTATCACACCAAAACTACTGTCACATCACTCTAAATATATTTAACTGACATGGTAAAATAAAAAAAAATAAGAAACAAAATATAAAAGTAGAATGTTTAGTTGAAAATTGTTGAAGGAAATGATTCAAATTTATTTTTTAATTTAAAATTACAATTTTATAGAGTTTTTATACTGCTTATTGTGAGCGATATATAGTGTGTTTCGATTGTTTGATGATAGTGATTGTGAAAATAGATGAGAAGATGGAATAGTCTTTTAATTCATGACTTTCATAGTATAGATACCTATAAAGATTTAATTCATCATTATATTCTAAAGATTCATATTAATGATGATGATACAGACACTGAGTGGAGACATTCCATATTGTTTTATTCATTCCAATTGAATTTATTTCTTGAAATTTTGTATGAATAAAAAAAAATAAAGATATTATCAAACATAAAAATTGATAACAGTATATTATTAGAAGAATATTTATGTTTTTATCAAAATATTTAATCATTTTAAAATGTGGTAATGTAGAAAAATTATCCTAGATAACTTAATTTTGGGGTCTAATATCAATTACATTGGTAGGATTACAAGAAATCAAGCCTAAGAGGGGTGATTATTTTAGTAGTCTTGCTAAACTAGATACATACATGAGTCATTTATTATAAAATAATGAATTATTTCAACATAGTTTTTATAATAAATAAATAACAATTTCAATAACACTAATCCAACTATATATTACCAAAATATCTTTCTTGGTATTATTCTTTGATACATGGGGAAAGAAGGAAAATAGCAGTGCTTTAAAATGCTCAGTAAGGGAAAAATATAATATAACCAAAAATGAATCAATGAGAATATTCAATATGGAAAGGTAAAAAATTGAACACAAATTCCATGAAATTTGATAATCAATCTAAATTCATAAACAATATATAAAGGTAATAACATGAAAGAAATTCTATTAAAATAACTCGATAAGGTAAAATAAATATGGAAATGTAAGAAACTGAAACAAAAACCATCTAAATAAATTAAAATGAAAGGTATAATTATATATGTCCATGAATAAATCATGGATGAATAATAAGTGAAACTAAATGAGGTAAATTCATTATTAATGGATTCCATGTCTAAGAAAATGAAAACCTATATTGTTATGACTATTAAAAACGCAGTTTAAACTACATGTATAATTCCATATTTACTAATTTGAAACAAACATGAAGGGTATTTTCACTAACTAATTGAATATCATGATATTACTGGTGCATTGAGGGGGTTCATTAACTGGTCCCCAGCCCATAGATATTTCACAAACTGATCTCTAATTTGTATATATTGTGTTAGCCGTTCCCCAACCTGTATTGTGAATGGATAATGAATTTAAATAAATATTGTGCCATATAAAATATCTATATTGACTAAAGAATTAGGGTTCAAAAATATTTACAAAAATGATAGTATAAATTTCAATGTAAAAACCATATGAAAAATGGTATATAGTTCGAGAAATAATCATATCCATGAAAAATGGTTATGATAGTTATGGGAAATTCACTGCAAAATGATCGTAAGAAATTTAATATTTCAAGGGGATTAAAATAAATCATGGAATTTAATGTGAATAATATACTTTGAAAAAAATTCATAAATCATACCTAGGATGAAATAGGTTATTATCAATACATAAAATCCCACCTAACATAAAAGAAAGAGATCATGATGTCGATGAATGGAAAAACCATAAAAATGTCATTTAAAAAACATTCTTAAGGAAATTATCATTTCCTTTAGAAAAACCTTTTGATAACCACTTTCATTGAAGATAACTTTTTTTTTAAAAAATTATCATTAAAAATTATTCTTTTAAATAGGAAAAAGAACCTCCAAAGAGGTAAATCTGTACAAGACATACATGGTAAAAGAATATTCCATTACATGGTAAATGGTTAGAAAAATGACTTGTTCAAAAAGAAATAATAATATTACATTAAATGCATTTTTAAATGTCAAAAAGGGTAAAAATGTCTTTATAGAATCATTTTAATAACATTTTAATAAAACAAGGTTTATAGAAGAAAAATGTTTCTTCAACTGAAGAGAGATAGAAGGTCGGGTTTTCTGAAAATAATTTTCACAAACATTATGAGTACCAAAGAGGGAAAATGGCACTTCAAAATGTTCATGAATAACTAGAGGAGATAAAATGTAATGTTTTATTTAAAAATTTTATTGTAATTTCATTAAATTAAAATACCGTTAAAATATCATTAAACATATTTTTGAGAAAAATAATCGTTAAACATTTCAAAGTGTCTCATAAAACATTGATACATGTTAAATCATAATCCTAATTAATGAATAACAGTAAATTAAAGATTAAAATAACCTTAATTTAATAGGAATAATGATATAATATAACAAAACAGGTATTTTATACACAACACAAATCTTGTATGTAGTGAACATGATATGTATCTCCCAAATGTAAAAAGTGATATGACAATCTCATACATTGAAATTCCTTTCTAGTGAATGTCATTTAACATCATATATAAAAATATTAATTTAATTATATAAATTAATTATAAAATTTTCATCTTTATAATTAATTATATTTAAATTTTTTCTATGTTTATTATAACTAATAAAAAAATTGTATTAGCATTGAGTATTTATACCAAATTCAGTTTTCGTGTAGAATATAAATTTCGTAGGAAAACATATAGTCCAATTTTTCATTATATAATATTTATTGAATAACAATCATGATATAATTATAATATTTACATATTAATTATACTTTTAAAATCAATAATTAAATATTGTAATGAAAAATGAAACAACATTATGATCATTGAGACGGTTGGTCGCACGTACGCATGAGTAATGTTATCATTTTTCAGTAATCCTTATAGATGGAATGTATATAAAATTATATATTTCAAAAATTATAAATATATAAAAAATAACATATTATTTAATGATTGATTCTTATATATATAATTATGTTGATTTAAAAATAATCATATAATGTTGAGGAGGCGGTAGTCCACACAATCACGAAAAACGTTATCACTATTTTTATGTGTGTGAAAGGGTAATAAAAAAATGATATATATAATATATTTAATTAAATGTAATTGAGTAATTAATTTAATATAGTGTTTATTATGTCACATATTTTTAATTTAATCTATAATTTATTCGTTCCATGTATAATGTGAACGAATCACATCACTTCATGGGGGAGATAGTCCACACTTCCTCTAACAATGTTATCATATTAACAAAAAATGTAATGTATAAATGGTATGTATAATAAAAGGATAACATAAGTATAAACACATAAAAATTATCATATACACCATATAAAAATATATTTTACATCATTATGGCCACCATGAAATCCCATAATGGAAAAAATGAACAATCATCATTGTGTGAGGCAATAGTGCACTATACACAGAAATTGTATATTCAACACACAATAGATGGATTTGTCTATAATTTTAGGTATAAAACCATAAATAAAAATATACTATTGTATTTTGGATACTTTTTTGTTATATAATAATCTCATATGGATACTTTAGGATGTGTACAATGGAAATGAATCTAGAGAGCTTGAGAGAAGATGTTACGCAAAATCGGGTAAATTATTTTGGTTTGTACCGAAATGGTATATTGGAAGGAATTATTCTTAATGTGAGGATTCAAGGTCTAGGGGAGGTTTTATGGAAATATATATTGATGATCATTAACTAGTAAATATTTTCTGATATTTCATAGGAATGGTGAGTGGTTCTTCCCTTTTATTAGGGGGGAAAAGAAATCACATAGTATTTCTTTTATAACGGTAGGTGTACTCACATTTTTACATAAAAAAAGTAATTGAAAAACAAAAAAAACATGATAATGTAAGGTTAATGTCAGATTTATGTCCGTATAATTTGTGTTGGACATGTGGATTGGTCATTTGGTCTCTTATGCTGGAGGTTTAGTCCTTCGTTAAGATTACTTTTTCCTTGATAATAAAAATTAATTTTATTCAAATTCACATTTTTTTTGTAAAAAAATTTTTCTTGTTAGAAATTAGAAATTATTATGATTTAAAATATTTAATCGATTTTTAAATATCTAATAATATAATTGGATGATTTGAATTTAAATTTTATCATGTATGCAGGACGACAATGTAGGTTTCTAAAGATAAAACGTCTAAAAGATTGCTATGTTTTTATAGTAATTTGAACGTAAAATTGATTCCATTAACATATATTTTATTAATTTATAAAAATATTATATTATTAAATATTAAAATAAAATAAATTAATAATCTATCCTTATAAATAAATTAGAAGGAAAAACTGTTTGGAACTAAAATTCAGTATTTTTTTACAGTCATTAAAAAACGATATCAATCCCAAAAAATATCAATAAATCACCATAACCTAATTAATATTTTTAAAAATAAAATATTAAGTATATTTTGAAATATTAAATCAATTAATGTGTCAAAAGTTATATTTTAAAATGGTTCACCATTAAAAGAAGTTGACATTTATTTTATCAAATTTTTTTTTTTGTAAAATACAGTTTTTTCTTATCTTTTGTCTATAAAAATAATTTATGAATATAAAAAATATTTAATTAAATATAATATATATATTACGTTAATAACCCTCATTAATTTTAATTAATTTAATGTGTTAGCACAAAAAATGATTTTTTTCCTAAAAATAGTTTTCTAGTAAAATATTTACTTTATATTTAATTTCTTATTACATTAATTTATTATTAATTTGTAACCAATTAATTCATCATATATTTTTATATTGCATAATTTTCATATGATAATTATTAATATTTATAACTACCAATTTAAATTCTATTTTATGACTCATTATATTGTAATAATATATTTATGATCGACAAAACTTGGTCTTTCATGTAATGAATGTCGTCGAAGAAGATCTCTATCGCATCTAATACAGTATAAATCAAAATTACATGAATTGAAATATGTATAATCAATTATTAAAAGTAAATATATTATAAATTCTCTCTATATTATATTACCTTATGTGTTTGGTGTCGTGTTTCATACATGATATCGCATAAAAGGGTCATACATTAGTTTTTAAGGGTGCCACATTCTCCCTATATTATTTAAATTTCATCCTCAAAACTGAAAATAGATAATGTTAATAGCTTGTTTGATATTTCCTCTGATTAAATTGCACATTTTTAGAAGGTTTTGTACAAAATACTACTAAAAAGATAGAATGGGAAGTAAAAATTGACACATGGACTACCATCTAACTCGTTCTTTAAGTATGATTAAATTAGTGGAAATTGAAAACAAATACTTGTATGGAAGGAATAAATATTAATATGGAGTGAATGTGGTCATAAATTAGAAAAAATGGAATGATCAATAGAATTTTGAGGCCTCAAATCAATAAATATTTAATGATTTAGAAGTCCATTTGTTCAACATAAAATAATGTTTTAGGACAACATTTTTGTTTGAATATACTTTTCCTAATGTTAAGGAATTATTTTAATTTCTATGCATACCTACTTGATATATTTATATAAACATAATTTCAAAATTTGTTTTTGCTAAAATATATTTTCAAACTCATTTAAAAATTGACATTGATACCTTAAGCACTAAAATAAATGTCTAAAAGATCTTAAGTCCCATAAAAGACTTTCAAGTAATAATATTTGTCTTTAAATATCACCCAAACCCAATATGGTTAATATATTAATCTATAATCCTAAAAAGTGATAATAATGGTTCATCATTATCATTTTTTCATCAAATTCTTTAACTAAAAAATGAAAATTTGTCCTGATGATTACCTAAGTTAGTTGTTGGAATGAAACCCATATCATCCTTCAGTCATTGGTTTATGTTCTATTGTCATGCGAGATTTGATTGGTTGTCATGCGGATTACAGAATTTCCTTTTCTAAAACCATATTAATATAATTTAAAAAATAAATATAATGGAAATCTTTGAAATAAGGTAAATTACTAAATAACCTTTAAATTACTTTTTTTAATGGAACCCTGATACATAAATAATTCATCGATTTATTTCCACAATGGTCCTTTCTTAGTCTTTAAGATTATACAAAATATAATTCTTAGAATTTCTAAATCATGACATCTAATCTACAATATAAAATACCTTAGGTTTAGCCAAGGATATTCATCTTTATTATCTATTAGAATTCTTTCAGATTATTTTTAATGAAAATGTGGAATATCCTAAGCAAATGGCCTAGGAGTGTCAAACCATATGTTTAGAAATTCCCATTTTCATTTACTTGGTTACCCTGCTTATGTCATCACATGCCTCATTAGACTTATTACTCCTAGGTACATCAATTCCAGAACCATGTACACATGTATTATCCAGATAACGATGTATTTCTTGGAAGACTCTCAAAATCCCTACCTTAAAAAAATTATAGTATTTTATTATATACTAATCTTCAATTTATAACATAGGGTTACATTATCTTGTCAATGTTTTCTTAAATCTGGTTCATGAGGTTTCTACTAAACTTTATTCAATTCCATTTGTAGCGACCTGACCCAAATATCCCTAAGATGGTGACTACTGTGAATAAAAGTTTCAGGATTACATGGAAGCAATACCCATCAGACTGATCTATTTAGTAGAATTATTACATGAGATACATACATGAGTCTTTTATTAGAAAAAAATAAACTCATTACTACCAATTGTTTCTGCATGAAATTTAATAACCTTTGTGATAACTCTAAACCATTCAATTAATCCTCAAATATATTTCATTGTAAATGTCATGGATTCATGTTGAAAGAAACATAATATGGGTGATCTCTAATCCGCACTAAGGGAACATTATTATGGAAGAAATAATGATTCAATGTTAATAGTGAATATGGAAAGGTAAATAACTCGAAATATATTTCATTCAAATAACCAGATAAGAAAAATTAAATATGGAAATGTAAGAAATTGAATCACATTCCATCTACATAAATAAAAATTAAATGTATCCACATATATGTTGATGAAAATTATAATGGATAAATAATAACTAAAATTAAATATGGAAAATATTATTAATGGAATTGACGTATAAGGCACATGAAAACCTATACCAACAAGACCATTCACAATATGGTTTAAACTATAGGTATAAGCCCATATATTTTGGTTGGAAACAAACTCCAAGGTTTTTTTCTCCAACAAATTTAATCTCATGAGATTAATGATACATCAAGGGGCTTTCATTAACTGACCCTCAATCTATATAACTTACAACAGCTGGTCTCTATCCCGTATGGATATCATTAACCTATCCCCAACCTATATAGTGAATTCCCAAAACTTTTATACAAATAACGTTCCTTATAAAATATCTATATTGAATAAATGATATGGGTTCATCAATATTTCCCAAAATAATCAGATAACATTTTATGTAAAGACCAAATGAAAAATTGTATACTATTCAGAAAATAATCATATCCATGAAAAATGGTTCGGATATTTTGGGGGAATTCATTGTAAAATTACCTTATGAAATTGAATATTTCAAGGGAAAAAAAGAAATCCAAGAAGTGAATTTGAATATTATCCTTGGGAAAATAAATCATAAATCATCAAGATGAGGAAATATTATCGTATCTATGAAAAATATACCAATTATCATAAAATAAAGAGGATTTGTTTTTAATGAGTATAAAAATGATAAAAATTTCTTTTAAAATAACATTCATGAGGAAAATATCCTTTAGTTATAAAACTCATTTTGAAAAACATTTTCATTGAAAATAAATTTGGAAATTATTTTCGATTAAAAGTATCATTTTAAATAAGAAACGTAATCATCAAATTAATGATGGTTAATAAACTTGTACATGTCATACAAGGTAAAAAAACATTCCTACTGCATGGTGAAAGGTTATAAACTTTATTTTTATAGAAAGAGACAACAAGAATATTTTGAAAACATTTGTAAAAGGTAGAAAGGGTAAAAAATTAGTTACTAAATTATATTGTAAAAAGAAAAATCATTTTAATAAAACATGGTATTCAGAAGAAAAAATATTCTCTAATTAATGATATATAAAATTTTGGGTTTTTGAAAACATTATGTGTACCAATGTAATGTATCAAACATTCGATGTTATACTTTTAAATAATATGTGGAAATATTTCGAGACCCAGTGCTGAGACAACATTCGATTCTGAGGCCCTGTGTTCCTAGAATAATAGTTTCAAATATATTAAAATGTTAAATAGGGAATGTGCATGGTTTTACTAAAATAATTTAATAACTCCTAAACAAGTTCTCAACTCAGAAATTAGAGGGAACCATTGTGTTTAGGGTAGCTGGTTTAACATAGGAATTTCCTAACATCAACCAGTGCAGGCTCTTTGAAAAAATAAATTTTTCAAGATTTTATATGAATAAAATAAAATTAATGTTTATTTAATTTTGATGTTTCGTAGAGATGTAGTGATGCAACGATGTAATGATGAGGCAACACTTTTTCGTTTTTTAATATAATAGGAACCCATGGTTGGGCTAATAACACCAGAATTTCTAATAGGTTCTCGAGAGAACTGGAGGCTTCTCTCTTGACGGAAGACAACAATTGAGTGGTTGATCGTGACAATTCTTAATACATCTACAACAACAATGGATCCTTGAAATCTAATGATCCAAACTCCATGAATGGTGTCAAACACTTGCTAATTTCATTACCCTTCTTAGATTCAATTATGAATGCTGACCCACCATTGAACATGTAGACTCATGGTTCAATCATTCATGTCAGGAGGATAATTTTCATGCGGATTAAATGGATGTTAAATCATTGTGTACATAGGTTTGTTGTTCTTCATTAATTATTATTACATTTTTAGATCCAGGAAGACATGAACAAGGAAAATATCTGTCCAATTGGCAGTTTATTTATTTTTTTTCTTTTCACCCTAACTCATGTGTTCCTCATTTTTCATGAATACTGATCTCAGACTAGGGATTCAAACCCACAGTGGAATCAAGGTGATAGAAGAATGTGGCAGATTCGTCTTGTTTAGGAGGAGCACTATAGATCAGACATAGGAGGAGGAAGCACTGACCAAGTAGGGGCAGACTGGCCAAGTGGGGTGTGGCAGAAACATGGTACCTACAAGGTGGGTGGTGGTGATGGTGGCATGTCTTCCATGTGGGACCATATCAGATAAAGTTTTTTGGTGGTATCCAAGGGGAACGATAGGAGGCATTGGGAGTGGGGTTGCAGGACTAGCCAGAACTAGGGTAGTGTCCAAGGGGGTAGGTGATGGGGTGGCTGGCCATGTTGACTGGGGTAGCCTACTGGTGAAGCGTTTGGTTGATTGTGTGGACTAGAGGGACACAGCTAGGGAAGGCCATGTTTGGCAATGAAATGTCGACATGTGTGACATGGGGAGAGTTGGAGAATCTGGCCATGGTCTATCGGTCCAATTGGCCAGACTAGGCCCATCTAGTTCAAGCTGACCTACACAAAACTGGGTCAGGATGGGTCAGTCGATCTGGGTCAGGTCGGACCCAAACCTAATGAGGCCCTTTTTACAATATAGACCATATCATTCAAACCATGTGTCTATTTGACGAGCTGTTTGTGTTGTTGGGACCCTTGAGACAAGACATTCTCTTTGAGATTCTGTTTGTGTGTTTTTTGGATGTTTTCATATAACAGAATATATTATGGAGTATTTTGTCTATGAAAAAGTGCTCTAAGAGAGGAATCTTATGGTTGGTTGTTACATAATGACTACGGGGTTTAAGGGTTTCATGACCAAACAATTTTGTCACGACCCGTCCTCGGGGCCCGTGCCGTGACTACCCCAAGCCCGCCTTCCATAGTTCAGGGACTGGAGACTAGAACCAAAGCGTAAGTCCCGATAAAATGGAAGGCATTGAATTTTTATAAAAAAATAAACACCATAGAGTACGCTAGCTGAAGTAATCAATAAGTAAACTGAGTACAATAGTAATTGCTGGAAAGTAAATGGGCCAGTATACAAACCCAACTGAAAGTACAGTAAAACTTAGAAAAGTAAAGAGAAACAGCTGAAAAATAAAGTATCCTCCACTGGAACGTCCTCTAGAAACCCCACATGAAGGGTGGGTATAGATGGTCTCCTCTGCTCCTCAAATTCGTCCGTCCATACTGTGTACGTTCCGCCTGATAGACCACCTCCGAGTACCGTCCCGCTTCCCAAGCCTCAACCACGATCAGCGTTGTCCGTTGTCTACAGCCAACACAACGTAGTGTGGTCATGGCTCGTGTAGGGGTGAGTCTACGATACTCAGTAGGAACCCTCTGAGACTCTCGAAGGTCTCCCAGAATCCACAAAGGATAAATCACAAAGGAAAAATAGAAAACAAAGTATCAGCCAACACTACTTAGGTATATGCCCATACATATACCAAAGTCAACAATTCCCGTTCGGCTACAACTTCTGAGCCCATGTTCAACCATATCCACACAAGAAAGTTCAACCCAATCCACACAGGAATTCACAACCCAATAAACACAGGAAAGCAAGTCAATCATATCGAAGATCCTGATTGAAATATCAAGACTCAGCACACACAGTTATACTATTCACAAAGATGGGTGGAGATGATTGATGTAGCCTCTGAATCATCTACTCTGCTGAACCCACACACGATCTAAGTAAAGATGTTGTCACTGCCGAACTCACGTAGGATCCAAGTATAGTAACCATCACTGCCGAACCCACGTAGGATTCATGTACAGTCTTCATCGCAACCAAACCCACGGAGGATCCAAGTACAGTCTTCCTCGCTTGAGAACCCATGTAGGATCCACGTACAGTCATCATCGCTGCTGAACCCTTGTAGGATCCAAGTACAGTCGTCATCGTCGTTGTAGACGCAGCCAGCTCTAGGGTTCCCGCACACAGCACGCTCGATTCCGGGATGGTCTGCTCCGTGAGCCAAGGGGTCGATACATCATTTATCATGAAGTTCGTAGTTGATGTATCACAATGTTATGTATCATCAATAGGAACTCAATTCAACAGATGGCAAGTCAATGGGATGCACGGTCCGAACGATATTGGCTTTTCCGTTCCAGGGGCCCTATTGGTTTTTAAGCCAAAACAAACTCGACCGTAGTCCAGATACATCCAAACCTCCAATGGAGTAAGCCAAAAGAACCATCTCACTAAGAGTAACCCAAAAAAGTCAATGACACATCGATCGGACGTCCGGAGCTCAAGTTATAAGTGTTTCCGCTCTGAGGGCCTGGTTGGTTTCATGCTCGAACCAACCTGACAGTACCCAAATTATCAGAAACCGTAAGTGTAATATACTCAAACGACCATCTTGATTCAAGGATCCCAACACAACTGAAGGTGCGTCCATCGGAGGTCCATAGCCCAAGATATGGGCGTTTAAACAGATCTGTCCGAAAATAGGGTGTTCTGGCACGGTCCGACCCGACCTGATACCCCCTGGGTCAGTCCGAATCGGGTCGACCCGACCCGGGTTCGGGTCCGGCCCAGTTTGGTGCAGCCCAGCCTGGCCGACGCGGGCGTTCCGTATCGGCACTGGCGGCCCAGCCTGGCGTGGGCGGCCCGGCCTGGCGCGGGCGGTCCGGCCCAGCGTGGGCGCGAATCAGCTCGTGGCCAAGTAGGATGTGAAGGGGGTTCCGCCCCCCTTAATTTTGAAACAGTAGACCCTCTGGGTCCGCCATAGAATTTTGTTGGGGGTTACGACCCCCGGTCTTCTGAAAAACGGCAGGCCATTATGGCCGGCCGGTTGAGCCACGCGGGACCCGCGAGGGGTCCCGCCTCCTGGAGCGTCGGTGGCCGGCTTGGTGGGTCGCCCCCTGCTGAACTGTTCCGGCCTCAGGCCATGACTCCCATCCATCTGGCATGGCACGCCAGAGCCGTGCCCCTCCACCACGGCTCGTTCTTGGCCACGGCCTCTTTCGGCCTCACCGGTGTGGCGCAACGGCCCCGCGGACCTTCGCCGCGGCCTACTTCGGCTGTGACCCTTTTCCTTCCTATGTGGTGCAACGGCACAACACCACCTTCGTTTCAAGCCACTATGAAGATCAATAAAAAGGGGAAGAGTATCGTCCGTGTTTGTGTAGTCCGATCTCCTCCCGTTATATTGATAAAAATTGGCCAGTCTTTAAGAAATGAAGATCGTTAAATAATACTTGAATGAAGAATCAACCCCTACCTCGATAAACGTTGACATTTGCCTGCGACGTGGAGGATGGCATCGTGAGGTAAGGATTATAAGAAGTCATTGGCGTGTGTCAAAGGATGGAATGGAGTCTCCTCTTTTTATCACAGAAAGAACAAGTGTGACGTCGTTTGTGAATTCCCACGCCTTTTTTTCCTTTCTTTCCATTGAGGAGGAAAAGGAAGAAGGAACCACGGTTGTCGAGTCGATGCTCTTCCTCGGAGTCTTGGCGTTCTTCAACGAAGAACATGAAGTTCTTCAAGATTATAAAGCTATATCCCCCAATATCTTCACATAAAAACTATCCCCCAAAATAAAATAAGACTTATCTTATTTTATTACTTCAAGCCATGCATTTAAATTTTAAAAATTTAAACACATAACACATTTAATTCATTTATGTTTGAGTTTTCTAATTAAATGGTGTGTTATGTTGGTAAGAATAATGAGGGTGAGAGGGAGGAGTTACTCACATAATGGGGGAGTTAGGGAGTTAAAGGAATGTGAAGGGGTGGGGCTCGTGTGGGCCCCACATTACAAATATCATATCATGAGTAGTTTGGAGCTAGTGGGTCCGACCCTAACTCACATTATTAGGATATAACCACTTAATTAGAAATAAAATATGTACCCCATATTTTTATTTACTTCACATTTAATCCTCGATTTTAAAAAACTCCTCCTGAGAAAATGCACATTCAGGAAAGGTCCTCTTAAGCAATTACCACCACTGCGGTTTCATCGGTTCCCTCAGATTTCAATTCCAGGATCCGATTTAAAAGATAGAAAATCCCACTTGTTGGTTCACTAAAGGTACCTGATATAAACATTGGAAATTCATTTCATGCATATCGGGCCATAGAATCAAGTGCCGTCAGAAACTGCATACTCGTAAAATCGCAAAGAATTTAAGAAAAAAATTCCCTTGAAATTTACGGGTCATTAAATTATTCCATCCTTAAGACATTACATCCTCGTAAAGATACATCACAAACTAGGGAAACAAATGAGGGTACTGAGAACGTATCTGAGTCTCCCACTCCCCATGTGCTCTCCTGGAGGTTCCTGTGCTGCCACCTGATGCGCACTAGAGGAATCGACTATCCACGTAGGACCCGCACCTATCGATCCTCGATCTCTACCGGGACCTCCGCAAAAGTTTCCCCATCATCGATGTCCAGTTCCCCATGATCGAAGATATGCATTGGGTCGTGCACATATCTCCTCATCTGAGATACGTGGAAAATGCCGTGCACCCGGTGCAAGTGATATGGAAGAGCCAGGCGATAAGCCACCTCTCTTATCCTGCTGTGAACCTAGAATGGTCTGATGAAGTGCGGAGATAACTTGCCACCCTGACCAAATCTCCGTAATCCACGCCGAGGTGAGACCCATAAGAAAATGTGGTCGCCATCCTCGAACTCTAGTGTTCTCCGCCTCCTGTCAGCATAGGAGTTCTGTCAGCTCGGAGTTGTTCTCATCCACTCCTGGATGACCTTTACCTTCTCCATCTTGTCCAGGAACATCTCTGGTTTTACGAGTGCTGACTCCCTAGGGTCAGTCCATCACAGAGGTGATCTTCAAGGTCAGGCGTACAATGCCTCGCATGGTGTCATCTTGATGGTGGAGTGGTATATGTTGTTGTACGCAAACTACACAAAGGGTTGGTGATCCTCTCAGCTACGACCAAAGTTGAGGACACATGCAGGGAGAATGTCCTCAAGAGTCTGAATGGTCATCTCCATCTGACAATACGTCTGAGGGTGAATGGCGGTGCTCAGACGTAGCTGCATCCCAAATGCCTCCAGCAACCCCTTCCAAAGCCGGGATGTAAAGCGAGCATCTCGATGGAAGACTATAGACAATGGAACACCATGAATCCATATGATCTATTGAACATAAGAACTTTATAAGCTCTCCACTGAGCCATGCTCCCTGATAGGTAAGAAGTGGGCTGACTTGGTGAGTCGGTCTACGATCACCTAGATGAAGTCGTGTCCTCTGGAATTACGTGGAAGCCCAGTCACGAAATCCATAGAAATCATGTCTCACTTCCACTCCGGGACCTCCAAGGGTTGTACCAAGCTTTCTGGTACCTAGTGCCATACCTTCACCTTCTAGAAGGTAAGACATCATGAATTGAACTCTACCATAGCCTTCTTCAAACCTGGCCACCAGTGCTGTCGTCTGAGATCCTGGTACATCTTCGCTACTCAGGGATATACCGCTAATGGGGAAGTGTGAAACTCTCTCAACACCTCCTCCAATAATGTAGCCGGTACCATGGTACATCCCCTAAAAAGTATTTCGGGCTCTCCTCCATGAGAAAATAAATTAGGTCCCAATCATGAGGATATCTGTGCATGTCACCTCTCATAGTCAACATCCCCACATTGTGCCTCACTAAACCACCGAAGAAGTGGTGGAGTGACTATGAGTGACTGTAGAAAGGCTGACCCATCTCTATCCAGGAAGGATATCTGCAACGCGGCTAGCTTCTTTGTCGCCTCTCCTTGTAGCTGAATTCCCGACCTCCTCTTGAGAGCATCAGCTACTACGTTCCCCTTCCCAGGAGTATAGAATATCTCAAAGTCATAGTCCTAAAGAAACTCGAGCCATCACCGTTGTCTCAGGATCAGGTCCTTTTGTGAGAAGATGTACCTGAGACTCTGGTGGTTAGAGTAGAATGAAAATTGCTCTCCCATCAGATAGTGTTTCCACATCTTTAAGGCAAAGACCACTACTGCTAACTCCAAGTCAAGGGTAGCGTAGTTCTGCTCGTGTTGCCTCAAATGTCATGAACCGTATGCGATCACTGCCCGTTCCAGCATCAGGACAAACCCGAGTCCAGTCCCTGATGCATCGTAGTAAACTACGTACACTAATCCCTCCCTCTGGTAGCCTCGAGATGGGTGCACTGGTCAATCTCTGTCTCAGCTCCTGGAAGCTCTACTGACATCTGTCTAACCACACGAAGGGTTTCCCCTTCATCATTATCGTTCTGCAAAGCTGCAAAGATTTCTCCTTTGCCAAAAAGAGAAACCTGGTCTCATCCCCTAGATGAACCACGTTCCATGCTTAATACAGTCAATCCTAACATGAACAGTTGTAATTCATGGCATGGATGATGTCGTAAGGCCTCGACGCATCTACCAAGAGATCCAACCGTTACTCTCTTCTCTAAGGGTTGAGTCACACTGTCGGCATCATTGTGTGGTCTCTTAGTCTCCCCCAGTATGAATCTTGTATGTGATGGTCACGTCAACAGTTTTTAACTGAAACCTATTAGGATTATCATACAAAAGACAAGAAAGAAAATATCACTATTGAAAGTGTCTTTTATTACTGCGAATCAAAGTACAAGGACACAAAGAAAACATAAACAATGATGTCAACGAAGTTAGAAGCATTTTGGAAAAGGGCTTTTATGCATAGAGCTAGTCTGGATCATGTCCACCCGCTTATGGAGATCCATGATCATAATCTTCAACTACCTGAAGTTGTGCTCTCCCATGTCCACCTATTCCCTGTGGTCGTGGTGGACCTCCTTGTGGTGGTGGTGGTAGAGCCTTGAAACGACGTCCACCACCCACTGCTCGACCATCTCATCTGCCACGTCCACTTGCTCCCGACGGACCACCATGGTCAAACCTCTGCCACTACATACGAGGTACCTCTATGGTCTGTCTCTCATCTGCAGGGCGGGTCGGGTAGTCACGAACCATGTGGCCCTGCCCTCCGGATGCTTATCACTGCCTGCCTCTCGTATGACTGGCTCTGATGCGTGTGCCCCACACCTCCAAACCAGCATCCTGAGGTCTCCCACCTGATGGTCTGGTCCGCTTGAACCCCATTGACATCTCTCGACTTCCAGCTGCAGAAGACTCCACTACAGGCTGCCCTGTGGTAGGTATCGCTGCTGGTGTAGGCTTATCAAGAAAGCTCTCTACAAGAAGGGCTCACTTTAGTACTCCTGCCTACATCAGAATGTTGAGGGAGATCATCGAAGCTCTAATCAAATGCCTCAGTCCCTGCTCGAAAGTCTGGGCCCGAAATAATGGGTCACGTACCATGTTCGTGGAGTCGCGTGAGAGATCAGTATATCCTGCCGAGTACTGGGCTACTGACATGATACCCTGTCGCAGCTGTAGTAACTCTTGGATGCACACCGCACAGAGGGTGGATGGAACGAACTCCGATTTAAAGAGGTTTTCGAAGTCTGTCCAAAGCATAGATGCCTCGTCATGCACCTAGAACATCAGGCTCCACCATCTGCCTACTGTTGTGTGCAAGAGACTTTCCTCAAGGATCTCCTTGAGGTCTGCTGGTGTCCCTACCAATCTAAAGACTCGATCAACAGCCTCCATATAATCCTTGGCTTCCTGAGGATCCGTCTCTCCATAGAACCTGGGTGGCCTCTGAGGCTAAAACTCATGAATTGCACTTAGGCGACATGGACTCTCAACTGCTAGGGCTGGTGGCATCGGTGGCTCGGTGGGTAGAGGTACCGCCGGTGCCTCCGCTGTAATGGGGCCCTTGCACTAAGGCCTCGTTGCTCGGTGGGTTGCCATCTCACACAAATCTCTGAACCATAGCCGGCTACCTTTGTGGGGCCATCCTGAAAAGAAACAGGTGAACCATGGTTAATACAGTATACCTAGTGAGCTGACACAATGTATTCATAAATATAACTTTTGAAACACACATACAATCAATTTTTTATGAACTGAGTTGGAAATCAGAAGTCAGGGTCTTGGTGTATGGATATGTCGGCTGTCGCACCAACACTGGACTCCCTAGACTGATAACCACACTCAATACACTTAACATTATTGCTTCACATAGAAGAAAGATCATAGTCTTAAGTTCTACGGTAGAACCTAACTCTTCTGATACCAATTTGTCGCGACCCGTCCTCGGGGCCCATGTCCTGACTACCCCAAGCCCGCCTTCCATAGGCCAAGGGATGGAGACTAGAACCAAAGGCGTAAGTCCCGATAAAAGGGAATGCATTTCTTTTTTATTAGAAAACAAACACCATAGAGTATGCAAGCTGAAGTAAACACTAAGAAAAATGAGTAAAATAGTAAGTGATGGAAAGTAAATAAGACAGTATACAAACCCAACTGAAAGTACAGTACAACTGAGAAAAGTAAACATCAATAGCTGAGATATAAGGCAGCCTCCACGGGAACGTCCTCCAGAAACCCCACTTGAAGGGTGGGTACAGATGGTCCCCTATGCTCCTCAAATCCATTCGTCCATATAGTGTATGTTCCACCTGATAGTCCAACTCTAGGTACCGTCCCACTCCTCAAGCCTCAACCACGATCAGCATCGTCTGTCACCTGCATCCAACACATCGTAGTGCAGGCATAGCCCGTGAAGGGGTGAGTTTACGTTACTCTGTGGGGACCCCGAGACTCTAGAAGGTCTCCGAGAATCCACAAAGGATAAACCACATGGGAATGATACAAAACGAAGTATCAACCAACAATACATAGGTATATGACCATACATATACCTAAGTCAACAATTCCCATTCGGCTCCAACTTCTGAGCCCATGTTCAACCTGGTCCACACAAGAAAGTTCAAATCAATCCACACAGGAAAGCACATCCCAATCCACACAAGAAATTAAGTCAGTAATATCGAAGATATTGATTGAGATATCAAGACTCATCTCACATAGTTATACTATTCATGAAGAGGGGTGAAGATGATTGATGTAGCCTCGGGATCATCTCCTTTTCCAAACCGACGTAGGATCCAAGTACAGATGTCGTCGCTACCGAACCCACGTAGGATCCAAATATAGTAACCATTGTTTTCGAACCCACATAGAATCCAAGTACAGTCAAAATCGTTGCTGAACCCATAGAGGATTCTAGTATCGTCATTCTCGCTGCTGAACCCACGTAGGATCCAAGTACCGTCATCATTGCTGCCGAACCCAAATACGATCCAATTACAGTTGCCATCGTCATTGCAGACGCAACCAGCTCTAGGGTTATCGCACACAGCAAGCTCGATCCCGGTAGGGTCCGCTCCACGAGCCAAGGGGTCGATAATTCAATTGTCTCAAAGTCCGGAGTTGATGTATCACAATGTTCTGTTTCGTCAATAGGAACTCAACGCAACAGACAGCGCGTCAATCGGACGCACGGTCTGAAAGATATTGGCTTTTCCGTTCCAGGGGTCCAGTCGGTTATTAAGCTAAAACTAACCCGACTGTACTCCAACTGCGTCCAAACCTCAATCAGAGTAAGATAATAGAATTGTATCACTAAGAGTAATCCGAAAAATCGAAGGCATGTTGATCGGACGTCCAGACCTCATGTTATAAGTGTTTCCGCTCCGAGGGCCCGGTAGGTTTCATCCTCGAACCAACCCGGCCATACAAAAAGTTCTTCGAAACCTTGTGTTTAATATACCGAAATGAACATCTCTATTCAAGGATCCCAACGCAACTGACAGTGCATCGATCGGAGGTTACTAGCCTATGATATGGGCGTTTGAACGGATCTGTCCGAAAATAGGGGTTCGGGCCGGGTCTGACCTGACCCGATACCCCCTAGGGCTGCCCGAACCGGGTCGACCCGGCCCGGGTCTGAGTCTGGAATAGTCGGGCGTGGCCTGGCCCAGCGCGGGCGGTCCGGCCCGGCGCTGGCGGCCCGGCCCGGCGCGGGCGGCCCGACCCGGTGCGGGTGGTCCGTCCTAGTGTGGGCACTGCTTCGCTCCTGGCCGAGCGGGATGCGAAGAGGGCGCCAACCTCCTCAATTTTGAAACGGTGCACCCTGTGGGTTCCGCACATGAATTTTTCCGAGGGTTACAACCCTTGGTCTTCTGGAAAAATGGTCGGCCATTATGGCCAGCCGGTTGAGCCACGCGGGACGCGCGAGGGGTCCCGCCTGAGGCCGGCCTGGCCGGCCGCCCCCTACCAAACCACCGCAGCCTAAAGACACATATCCCATCCATCCGGGGTGGCGCGGTAGCTTCTCTCCCCTCCACCGCAGCCCATTCTTGGTCGTGTCCTCCTTTGGCATCATCGGCGCGGCGCGACGGCGCCACACACCATTGCTGCGGCCTGGTTTGGTCATGGCCATTTTCATTCCAGCAAGGTGCAACGGGACTGTTCCACCTTCATTTCAAACCACTATCAAGATCAACAAAAAGGGGTGGAGGATCGGCCGTTTTTGTGCGGTCTGATCTCCTCTCGTTATATTGATAACAAACGGCCAATCTTTAAGCAACAAAGATCGTTAAATAATACTTGAATGAATTATCAACCCCTACCTCGATAGACGTTGACGTTTTCTGGCGATGCGGAAGATGGGGTCGCAGAATAAAGTTTCGAAGATGGTGTTGGCGTGCATCCAAGGATGGAACGATGTCTCCTCTTTTTATCATAGAATGAGCAAGCATGACGTCGTTAGCGAATTCTCGCATCGTTGTTTCCTTCCTTTTCGCGGAGGAGGAAAAGGAAGAAGGAACCAGGGTTGCCGTGTCGATGCTCTTCCTCAGAGTCTTGGTGTTCTTCAATGAAGAAGATGAAGTTATTCAAGAGTATAAAGCTCTCTCCCCCAATATCTTCACACAACAACTGACCCCCAAAATAAAATAAGACTTATCTTATTTTATTACTTCAAGACATGCATTTCATTTTTACAAATTCATACACAAACCACACTTAATTCTTTTCAGTTTGAGTTGTCTAATTAAATGGGGTGTTATGTTGGTAATCTTAATACGGGAGAGAGGGGGGATTTACTCACATAAATGGGGATTTAGGGAGTTAAATGAATGTGAAGGGGTGGGGATCGTGTGGTCCCCACCTCCAAAATATCCTATCAAGAGTAGTTAGGAGCTAGTGGGTCCCACCCCAACTCCCATACTAAGGATATATCCACTTAGTTAGAAATAAAATTTGTACCACAAATTTTTATTTACATTACATTTAATCCTTGGTTTTAAACAACTCCTCCTGAGCAAACGCACCTTCGGGAATGGTCCTCTTAAGAAATTACCACCGCTTCGGTTTCATCGGTGCCCTCGGATCTCAATTCCGATCTCAGGTTTAATAGATAGAAAAACCTGCTCGTTCGTTCACTGAACGTACCTAAGATAAACTTCGGAAATTGATTCTGGTCCTACCGGGCCTTGGAATCAAGTTCCGTCAAAAACTACGTACTAGTAAAATCCTAAAGAATTTATAAAAAAAATTCCTTGAAATTTACAGGACATTAAAAATTCTCCTTGTATCATCGACTCTCTGTGTGCCACAGAAGCTCCCTACCCCATCAATGCTCCAAGTGTGAGTGACACTCTGTGTGCCATTTGTAACTACCCGAATCCAGAGCCACTAAACTAGTGCCCCATACCCAGCTCTCCACATGACCTCAAGCACTTTCCCCAAACACCCGAGGATGCTGACTAGCAGTGAGAGCCTCTGTGAGTCATTGGGGAAACTATTCCCTCATTTGATAAGGTATACAAGGGAAATGAAATAACAGTCAATAGTAGAAGCAATAAACAGCATACAGTAACTGAAAGTAAACAACAGAAGCAATGTATATATAGTAATGATGATAAAGATGAACCATGTATAAGTATCTAAGGAAAGCAGCAAACACTACAACATAATGAAATACAACTATGAAACAAAGTACAAAAATTAAACAGTAACTCCAACAGCATCGCAAGCCTAAGCTCGGTCCTATGCTCTCAAGCTCCAACCAAAAATCGTGTACCTGAAGTAGAAGGGACATAGTCCCTATACACACCTGCAACCATATAACCTGTTTGAGCCGAAAAGTAGTGCCCAAACAGGGTGTGAGACTAATCCCAATAGGCAACCACCACAAGATCTGTGCCCTAATATCAGTGAGTAATATATCAAAAGTAATGAAAGTAAATGTAGTAATGAACTAGGAGTACACAAGTAAAAAATCCTACCAATTACCATTCACATTCATTTAATAATTAATTCATTAATTTAATTAAATAACCAATAAATCTATCAAATCTCTCTATTCCAAAGTAAACAGGTAACACAACAGTCATCAAAAGACTACCTAAACAAAAAAGCAGGCCAATAGATCTATGCTTGTGCTTTAGTTTGGTAGATTCATCTAAACAAACCAAACAATCCACATCCACCCTGACTCTCTTGGTGGCTCAAACTAGTAGACCTCTATAGTGAAGTAAACATACAATGGCATAGACACTCTGGTAAGCACTCACGTCGATTCCCCTCTGGTCTTGCAACGATTGCTACGGGCTCTCTGAGGAAGATCTTATGTCTAATTCCTCAAGTGGTCTCAATAAGTGCGTAAAATAAGGACACCCTTAGGAATCAAAAATTCCAATTCCTATAGGTCCTGTGTATGAAACTAATACCAATAGACCCCTAGGGAAGCACTTATATGACTATTCCCTCTTTGGTCTCTCGCACCAGGTTTTCTCAGCCCGGAGTAGTCCAGTCATGCGTAATCGACTATCATCAGCCCTAAGTATGTTTAGAAACTACATTCCTAAATTCTTTAATTCATCAAAAGCATTAAAACAAAAAGAAACACATGAAATCACTTATAACAATAAAACTATCAATTTCAATAGCCTTGCAGTCAAACTGTGCCAAACAGTGATAAATAGCCAAACAGGGATAACAACCATGGGGTGATCCTCAAACATGAAAAAAAGCATATATTAGTATCAATTAACCTTAATCTAACAAGCAATCTAAATAAATTAAACAAAAGGACCAAAATCCCTAACCCGAGAAACCTGAAACATGGGAATCCGGCACTTTTGCACAAAAACAAAAAGACAATCAATGTTAGGAAACAAACCACCTACCTCAATCCTAGGGGATAGATATACTTGAACCTCGGCCTATCAATCGGCCTAGAGTAGGGTAGATCTGAAAAACGATCTAAAACGTTCAACCTACTATACCTCTTATAAGAGAAAGAGTCTGGAAATGTGGCCAAAGATGAACCAAAAACTCATCGCTACAATTAGATTGCAACAAACAGTTTTGAATTCGGATAACCGGTGACAGATCAGAATCTTAGAGAAGATTTGGCCTCCTCGGATTCTCTGGATAGAATTTGGCGAAGGATAATATTGAAATAAGGATTATACGCGACCTCCGTCCACATAATAAAATAAAAAAGAATGTACACGGCATGTACTTCTAGAGTACACGACGTGTACTTGCCTTTTCCGTACTCCGCATTAGTCAGCCTTCAAGTCAATCTTACACGGCAGTGTGTGTGTCCATGACACGACCAGCACACAGCTTCCAGAGGCATCGAAGTACACAACTTGTACTTATAAATTACATGACGTCTACTCTGAAAATTCCCAGATTTTCCTATTTTTCTCAAAACTACAAGAAAAGGAAAATCATACCTGAAAAAAAGATCTGAGTTCTTAAAAACATCCCCCCTTACATAAATTCTTCCCCAAATTTCCCTAACAAGGTTGCGAAGAAGAATCCTCGAACAACTCTAGCCACTGTGATCGCATATCGGCCTCCCTCTCCCAAGTCTCGTCATGTATATGGTCGTGATTCCATAGCACCCATAACAGAGGAACAAACCAGCCACAGAGTACCTTTTCACCACGATCAACATTCATGATAGGGTTCTCCTCTAATGATGCATCCTTCTTATGAAAACCCTGTTTTTTATTACAACATAAACATGCCTTATTACATAAAACTTCACTTGATACAACAAAGAATATTGAGAGGTTTAGTGTCTTTGGGGCATAGGATCATTACATAAAAACATAAAACATGAAATACAACATCTTCATTGAAAACTTACATTACATGACCACTACATTCCCTCATACTTAGCATTGCATGGGATAACCTGAGGACATGCATAAGAAAAGGGTGAGCTATAAAGCCCAGTAAGGGAGTTCACATGGAATAACATGAGGAGTACAATACATGTTAGGCAATAGGCATGTCAATAGAGAATAAGAGAAACATGAACATAAAGTCATGATAAAGCATGATAATCATAACATGGAAATGTGGCAACAACACTTAACATTGAATTAGCATGAGTCGTGGCTCATTGCACATGGAGCATGAGTAAACCCTCGTTGCACATGAAGCACGAGTAAACCATTTTTTCACTTGAATTATCATGAGTCAACACTCATTTCACGTGACATATCATGATACTATACTTTACCCAATGCATTGGAGCTCTATAAGGTCCCACCCTTCTTAAACATTTCATTTCATGCATAAGTGTGCCACATGGATCATAAAACATGGATTCATAAAACATAATCATTTATTACATGATAAAGAAATGTGGAATTAATACATGAAACATTATAAACAATAAGTAAATGTGCATGAAGCTGAATACCCTTGATGGAGAAATGGGCATGTTATTCACTACAAAATAGCATTGGATTAGAAAATCGGTGCGATTTCGGCAGCGTAATGGTGTGACATAAGAATTCATAAAAAAGGTTTGATGAGAGGGAAAGGGTGTCTCATCATATTTAAATGAAATGGAAAGTAAGGGGATCTTATAGACACATTTCCAAACAATTGTAATGGAATTTAGATTCATGATACAAAATTATTGCTGGAATGTAAAAGAACAGAGAGAAGTTCCTTTTGGAATTTCGGCATAGTAACAGGTGTACATGGGAGACAATTAATGAGAGAAAAAGGGGTATACCATCATTTAAAAAATAAGAGGGTAGTATGGGGGAGGTTTGAAACCATACCCCAACATTCATAATTGAAATTAAAAGGGAAAAACAACTTAATGAAAATTGAAAAAAATGAGAAAGGAAGAAAAAACCCTTACATGGAAGTGTGCTTCCAAAGGCTAGAGAGAGGCTTGTGAGAGGCTTCTTGGGAGATTGGGGAACCTTGGGAGGATTCTAGAGAGAGTAGGGCAGAGGTTGGATGAACTCCAAAGGATTTTATTGAGGAGGAAATGGGAGATTGGGTGGGTTTATATAGGAATGGTGAGAGAATTATTTATTATTTAGGTTTGGGACCCCTTATATTTAAATAATCCAAACCACAAACCATCCCATGTTATTTGCCCATGGTTTCTGGAAAAGGAAAGAGGAATACAATATTTTACAAGGCCAAGGTCCGAACGTATTAAAAAATTGGGGTTTCTTATGTGTAGGTGAGTCACACTCCCATGGAAATTAATTTAAAAAGGCCAAGTGTTGAATAAGTCTTGAGGGGTTCATTAATGATTTGAGAAGTAAGTCAAACAAACCCAAAATCAAATTATATTAATGATAAAACATATATTGGATGAAAATTAGGATTATGGTATTTTATTACATCACCATTGGGTCATTATGATGTCATAAAACACATTACATAATTAAATGGTATTTAATTTTTACCCAAAAATTTGACTGTCTCAGAAAATTATGAAAAATTAACCGTTGGGTAATTTTGATGTCCTGATTCCAGAAATGACATTTATTTTATCTAAAAAAATTCTAGATATTTTAATTTTCAATTTTAAAATAAAAACAATCATTTATCGAAAATTCACGGGTTTTGACAGAAATGGCTTTCAAACCTTAATAAAAATTTTAATTGCATTCATAAATTTATAAGATTATTTAGATTTAATAAAAATTAATTTAATATTAATAACAATATCATATTAAAATTTTAATTAAAAAATCCCTTAATTAAATAAAATAGATTTCTTAATTAAATAACTATTAAAAACACCATTTGTACATTAAAAACTATTTACAATGTATAAAAAATGACTAAAAATTATACTCATTATTATATAAAAAAATAATGTACATGAACATAGTACTACTTATATGTTACATAACCCCTTAAAACTGCCGCATAAGACCTAAGGGTAAGGTGTGCAATGGTGACAAACTATTGGGGCGGCTTGGATAACATCGCTCGAGTGGTAATTTCAATCAACTCCCACTTTTCCCATAGACGGTCATGTTCGAGCATGACATAATGAAGCTCAGCTTGGGCTTGGTCAAGGGCGAAGCCCAAAGTCGCCACCTCATTTCTGAGCTCTGACAAATGGGATTCATATGGGGCAATTCTACTGGATGACGCCATCGCTTCCTTTGTCTGAGTAAAAATTGGGTTCGTTAAAGCCTTACATTTATAAAAATCATGTGATCACTGTTCAACGGCTATATTAACAACGGTCAAAATTCTTAACATGAAACCAAAGAAGTAGACATCTTATAAAAACATTTTTCATAAAGATACATTTAACTGGATCAAGAGGGATTTTCTATTAATGAAAATTTGGGTCGATAAAATATTCCCCCCTTAAAAAATTTCACCCTCAAACTTTTCCTTTTCCCACACTAAAACATAAGTGGGTAACTCAACTTCATCATATCCTCCGACTCCCAAGTCACTTCTTCAATCTTGTGGTTTCTCCACAACACCTTGACGAGGGGAATTGTCTTATTTCGTAGAACTTTTTCTCTACGATCTAAGATCTTCACTGGTTTCTCCTCATAAGAAAGATCATCTTCCAATTGTACCACCTCAGAAGAGAGTACATGTGAAGGGTCCGGTATGTACTTTCTTGAGAGGGATACCTGAAAGACATCATGCACCTTGGCCATAGTAGGTGGAAGTGCTAGTCGATAGGCCACATCCCCAACATGATCAAGAATCTCGAAGGGGCTGATGTACCTTGGACTTAACATCCCTTTCTTTCCAAACCTCATGACCTTATTCCACGGAGATATGCGTAAAAACACCATGTCTCCAACTTTAAACTCAAGGTCTCATCGACGATTATCTGTATAACTCTTCTGTCGACTATGGGCTGCCTTGATATGCTGCTGAATGGTTTTCACCTTCTCCACCATTTCTTCAACCATTTTTGGTCCAATTAGCTTACGTTCACCGACCTCATCCCAACATGCCGGTGTTCTGCATCTTTTCCCATAAAGGGCTTCATATGGTGCCATTTGGATGATCGAGTGGAAACTGTTATTATAAGAAAACTCAACTAGAGGAAGATGTTGATCCCATCCTCCTTTAAAGTCCATTGAGCATGCTCTCAACATATCCTCAAGTGTTTGGATAGTCCTCTCTAATTAGCCATCAGTTTGAGGATGATAGGTCGTACTAATGATCAGTTTAGTATCCAGAGCATGTTGAAGACACTTCCAAAACATAGAGGTGAATCTTGGATCTCGGTAGGACACAATAGATAGTGGTTCTCCATGCAACCTTACCACTTCCCTAATATATATCTGTTCCAGTTGATCCAATGACAAATCCTCTCAAATATCAATGAAGTGTGTAGTCTTTGTAAGACGATCTACAACAACCCAGATTTCATTGTTGCCTTTGGATGTCCTTGGAAGTCCGGTTACAAATTCCATGGTGATGTTCTCCCATTTCCATTCTGGTATGGGTAATGGTTGCATCATCCCCTTATAATTCTACCTCTCTACCTTCACTTGCTGACACACCAGGCACTTTTATTTATATTCGGTGATCTCCTTCTTTATATTATCCCACCAAAAGTTTTCTCGGAGATCTCGATACATCTTTGTGCTCCCTGGGTGAATAGTGAAATTTGAACTATGTACATCATCCAAAAGTTCCTTCTTCAGCTCCAGACTTGATGGAACAAATAGTCTTTTCCCAATGAGAACAATAACTTCTTTATTGACATTAAACTCTGAGGATTTCCCCTTTTTGATAGCTTCCACATTTTCTTGAAATCCCACATCATCCTTCTGAGCATCCTTTAACCGTTCCAAAAGAGATGGTTGAGCAATCATTTGTGAAAGGATTGATGATTTTCCCTTCTTTATGATTCCCACGTCCATCTTCATCAAGTCTAAGAAGATTGGATCCTTCTCAATTCTCATCATTGATAGAATCGCTGGATCCTTTCTACCTAGGGAATCCGCCACCTTGTTCGCTTTCCCAGGGTGGTAATGTATTGAACAGTCATAATCCTTGATGAGCTCTATCCATCTTCTCTGGCGCATATTAAGCTCTTTCTGTGTGAATATATATTTAAGACTCTTGTGGTCAGTATATATCTCACATTTCTCTCCATAGAGATAATGCTACCAGATTTTCAAGGCAACGATCACCTCCGCCAACTCCAGATCATGCGTTGGATAGTTTCGCTCATGGATTTTCAACTACCTTGAGGCATAGGATATCACTTTATCATTCTCCATTAGCACACAACCTAAGACCTTCTTTTAGGTATCACTGAATACCACAAAAAGTTCCCCACTTGTGGGTAAAGTGAGCATGGGTGCATTGATAAGACTCCTTTTCAACTCCTTGAAGCTTTCTTCGCATTCATCACTCCATGCAAATTTTACTCCCTTTCGAGTTATCTTGGTAAGAGGGTTGGATAGTCTGAGAAATTTCTCACAAATCATCGATAATATCTAGCTAACCCCAAGAATCTATGAATATACGTTACAGATATTGGCCTCGGCCATCCCTCAATTGCATCTGTTTTGGAGGGGTCCACAGATATCCCATTTCTTATGATGATATGGCCCAAGAATGCGACTTCCTTCAACCAGAACTCACACTTATTGTACTTTTCATAGAGCTTATCCTTTCACAAAGTCTCTAGTATAGTTCTTAAATGATCCTCATGATCCTCCATGGTTTTGGAGTATATTAGAATATCATCTTTAAAGACTACCACAAATTTGTCAAGGTAATCTCTAAAGACTCTATTCATAATGTCAAGGAATATTGCTGGAGCATTGGTGAGTCCGAAAGGAATTACTATGAATTCATAGTTCCCATATCTTGTACAAAAAGCAGTCTTGGGGATATCTTCCTTCTTCACCCTTACTTGATAATTCTCTGACTGCATGTCCACCTTGGAGAAGTATTATGCTCCACACAACTGATCGAATAAGTCATCAATTAGTGGGAGTTGATACTTGTTCTTTATCATGATTTTGATAAGTTCACAAAAATCAATGTAAAGCCTCATTGACCCATCCTTCTTCTTGACGAAGAGGACTGGTGCACCCCATGTTGAAGCACTTGGGCGTATAAACCCTTTATCCAGATTCTCCTGTAGTTGTTTCTTCCGCTCTTCAAGCTCAAAAACAGCCGTTCTATATGGATTCTTGGATATTGGTTGCGCCCCAGGTATAAGTTTAATTGAGAACTCAACATCTCCTCTAGGAGGAAGACCAGGCAGTTCCTCAGGAAACACTTCCGCGAATTCCCTCACAATAGGCATTTCTTCAAGGATGGTTTCTTCTTTGGACTCAATCATCTGAGCCAGATATGAATGCTTATAGGGAAGTAATATCCATGATTGAGATGATGGAGCTAAAGGATATTCATCTTCCTTCTGACACTTGTAAAGAATCGGGGGTCGATTCTCCATATGGAGTGTGATTTCCCTCTCCCGACAATTTATGTTGGCTCTATATAAGAAAGCCAATCCATGCCAGGAATTGCATCAAATTCCACCAAAGTCAGTATGACGAGGTTCGCTAGGAAATTCAATCCACAGATTATAACAGGGGAGGACTTATATTCATGGTATGCAATGATTGCCCCATTTTCCGTACTCACCGACATCTTTACTTCCATGATTTGTGGTGGTGTTGGGGTTGTTCTACTAAACATTAGAGATACAAAAGAATGCGTAGAACCTGAATCAAAAAGTATGTTCACTATTCTTGAATGAATAACTAGCATACCTGTCACCACTTCATTGTCGGGGTTCACATCGATAGAAGTGATGGAAAAAGCTCTTCCTTGCTATCTTGGAGGTTGTTGGTTGCCTCCAATAACCATTGGATTAGGGCACTGATTTGAAAAATGACCCGGTTCATTGCATTTATAGCATTGAACAACATGTTGAGGTTTGAACGGAGGGTTCCTCTCCTCTGTCGCAGCCGCGTGTCCTTCTTGCCGATAGTTTATAGCTTGGTGCCCTTCTCTTCCACAGCTAAAGAATTTTCTCGTCCCCTTAAGGCAACTTCCAGGGTGCTTCTTTCTGCACTTTTGCCAATTGGGGGGCTGTAACTTCTTAGCACCGTTGGATTTATCAATCGGACCACTAGAATTGACGTCCACCTTACGCTTCTTGTCCCCATGATACACCTATGATTATCTGATCTCTATTTCGACTATGAGGGAACATCAGACAATTTCCTCATAGTTGTCGAAGTCACGGATCGCTAATGCTTTCCGCAAGCTAGGCTTCAGCCCACCAAAGAAGCTGTCAACCTTGCATTCGGGGGTAATGACAAAGACAAAAGCGTATCGTGTAAGCCTTGTGAAGTTTTCCTCGTACGCTCCCACAGATTCTTCATATTTTTTCTTGAGGGAAAGGAAGTCCCTTTCCATCTTAAGACGGAGGGTGCACAGAAAATATTTATCAAAAACATCTTCCGGAATTCCTTCCATTCCAAATCCTCGATCTCCTCCTCAGGCTTCGTATTTTTGATCAATGTCCACCATTGATTAGCTTCACCCTCCATACGATAAGCCGCCAGGAGAACCTTCTCTTGTTCAGAACATTGGAGGATGGAGAATATATTTTCAATGGAGTTGATTTATTGTTCAGCGATCATGGGATCAGATGATCCACTAATAGTTGGAGGCCTTTGCCTCATGAATCTCTCGATAGTGACTTGTTCCTTCTTAGGGGGTTTTGGGCGTTTCTCTTGACCCGTGTTTCTATTCAGAACATCAGTTTGATGAGAGGGAAGTGTGACAAAGTTCGTGATTCCCACTCCCATTGGATTTTGCATCTCATTTGTACAATCATCACACTGATCTTCATAACGGTTGTTAGCCCGAGTCCTCCTATTACGGGCCATTGGCTAGAATAAAAGGAATGTTAGGGGTAACACATAAAGGGTAATCCAAATAAAAAAGTTTATGACTTATAAATAAAATTTTATTTCCTTAACTCATGAGTCTATAGGATTCAATATAGGATTTACATGATCTAATTTCTAACATATATTCTTAGGGGCATTTTCCCTTAATAAGGGTTCATACAGAGATTGTGAATTTATCAAAACATATCCCCCTGGGAGTGTCGTAACCAATAGTGCAGCAAGGCCCGTTGTCATGCACCAGTTCCCGTTCGAGTCTAGCTCAAAGCGGTGTTTTCGGGTTTTACCCCTAGGATACATCTGTGCCAGAGCCGCCTCTACCTGCTCATATCCATAAATGGATGTATTTGTTTGATAAACCACTTACTTAGTATTTACCATTAGTTATGGATTTTTTTATTATACTTAGTCTTGTATCCAAGGCTTTACTAGGGTTTTCTAATCCTAAAAATAACTAAACCTATCCTCTGATACCAACTATGACAACCCTGCTTTTTATTACAACTTAAACATGCTTTATTACATAAAACTTCACTTGATAAAACAAAGAAGATTGAGAGGTTTAGTGTATTTGGGGCTTAGGATCATTACATAAAAACTTAAAACATGAAATACAACATCTTTATTGAAAAATTCATTTACATGACCACTACATTCCCTCGTACTTAGCATTTCATGGTATAACATGAGGACATGCATAAGAAAAGGGTGAGCTATAAAGCCCAGTAAGGGAGTACACATGTAATAACATGAGGATTACAATACATGTTATCCAATAGGAATGTAAATAGAGCATAATAGAAACATGAACATAAAGGCATGATAAAGCATGATAATCATAACATGGAAATGTGGCAACAACACTTAACATTGAATTTGCATGAGTCGTGGCTCATTACACATGAAGCATTAGTAAACCCTCATTAGACATGAAGCACGAGTAAACCCTCACTGCACTTGAATTAGCATGAGTCAACACTCATTGCACTTGACATATCATGATACTATACATTACCCAATGCATTGGTGTGCTATAAGGGTGCACCCTTCTTAAACATTTCATTTCATGCATAAGTGTGCCACATGGATCATAAAACATGGATTCATAAAACATAATCATTTAATCCACGATAAAGAAATGTGAAATTCATACATGAGAAATTATAAACAATAAGTAAATGTGCATAAAGGTTAATACCCTTGATGGAGAAATGGGCATGGTATTCACTACACAATAGCATTGGCTTAGAAAATCGGTGCGATTTCAGCAGCGTAACGGCATGACATAAGAATTAATAAAAAAGTTTTGAGGAGAGAGAAAGGGTTTCTCATCATATTTACATGAAATGGAAAGTAAGAGGGTCATATAGATACATGTCCAAACAGTTGTAATGGAATTTATATTCATGATACAAATGTATTGCTTGAATGTAAAAGAAGAGAGAGAAGTTCCTTTCAGAATTTCGGCATAGTAATGGGTGTACATGGGAGGCATTTAATGAGAGATAAAGGGGTATCCAATCATTTAAACAATAAGAGGAAAGTATGGGGGAGGTGAGAAACCATACCCCAACATTCATAATTGAAATTAAAAGGGAAAAACAACTTAAATAAAATTGACAAAAATGAGAAAGGAAGAAAAAACCCTTACTTGGATGTGTGCTTCCAAAGGGTAGAGAGAGGCCTGTGAGAGGCTTCTTGGGAGCTTGGGGCACCTTGGGAGGATTATAGAGATAGTAAGGAAGAGGTTGGACGAACTAAAAGGAATTTTAGTGAGGAGAAAGTTGGAGCTTGGGTGGGATTATATAGGAAAGGTGAGATAATTCATTATTATTTAGGTTTGGGACCCCTTATATTTAAATAATCCAAACCACAAACCATCCCATGGTATTTTCGCATGGATTATGGAAACGGAAAGAGGAAAAAAATATTTTACATGGCCAAGGTCCTAACTTATTTAAAAATTAGGGTTTCTTAGGTGGAGGTGAGTCACACTCCCATGGAAATTAATTTAAAAGGGCAAAGTGTTGAATAAGTCTTGAGGGGTTCATTAATGCTTTGAAAAGTAAGTAAAACAAACCCAAAATCACATTATTTTAATGATAAAACATATATTGGCCGAACATAAGGATTATGGTATTTTATTACATCACCATTGGGTCATTATGATGTCATAAAACACATTATATAATTAAATGGTATTTAATTTTTACCCAAAAATTTGACTGTCTCAAAAAATTATGAAAAATTCACCGTTTGATAATTTCAATGTCCTGATTCTATAAATGACATTTATTTTATCTAAAAAATTCTAGATATGTTAATTTTCACTTTTAAAATAAAAATAAACATTTATCGAAAATTCACGGGTTTTGACAGAAATGGATTTCAAACCTTAATAAAAAATTTAACTGCATTCATAAATTTATAAGATCATTTATATTTAATAAAAATTAATTTAATATTAATAATAATATTTTATTAAAATTTTAATTCAAAAATCCCTTAATTTAATAAAATAGATTTATTAATTATATAATAATTAAAAACACCGTTTGTACTTTAAAAACTATTTACAATGTATCAAAAATGACTATAAATTATACTCATTATTATATACAAAAATAATGAACATGAACATAGTACTAATTATTTGTTACATAACCCCTTAAAACAGACGCATAAGACCAAAGGGTAAGGTGTGCAATGGTGACAGACTCTTGGGGCGGCTCGGATAACATCGCTCGAGTGGTAATTTCAATAAACTTCCACTTTTCCCACAGACAGTCACATTCGAGCTTGACATAATGAAGCTCAGCTTGGGCTTGGTCAAGGGAGAATCCCAAAGATGCCATTTCTTTTCTGAGCTCCAACAAATGGGCTTTGTATGGGGAAATTCTACTAGATGAGGCCATCCCTTCCTTTGTCTGAGTAATAATTGGGTTCGTTAAAGCCATACATTTATACTAATCAAGTGATCACTATTCAACGGCTATATTAACAATGGTAAAAATTATTAACATGAAACCAAAGAAGTTGACATCTTATAAAAACATTTTTCATAAAGAGACATTTACCTAGATCAAGAGGGATTTTCCATTAATTAAACATTGGGTCGTTACACTTCTCTAGCTCAACCTGGTCGGGTTGAAAAACATGAGACGTGTCTGAGAAATAGTGTCGAAGGTGAGAAACATGGAAGACATCGTGCATAGCCTGGTACCTCTGAGGTAACTGTATCCTATCAGAAACTAGACCGACTCTCTCCAGAACCTCAAATGGCCCAACATATCTCAGTGATACCTTAACCTATGTCTTGATCTTCTTGTGTCCCAACCTCGGGGTAACACGTACGAAAACCCAATATCCGACCTTAAACTCCAATGGTCGTCTCCACTAATCAGCATAAGATTTATGCTGGGATTTTGAAATATCCAACCATTACCGAATCAACTCCACCTATTTGGTGGTCTCCTGAACAAGATGATGTCCCAGCATAGCTGCCTCTCCTACCTCAAGCAATCACAAGGGTGATCAACACAACCTACCGTACAAATACTCGTAAGGTTCCATATAAATAGTTCCATGAAAACTATTATTGTAGGAAAACTCCACTAGAGGTATATGTCTCTCCCAAGAGCCTCCAAAATCAGGGACGCATGCTCATAGAATGTCATCTAGAACCGGAATCGTGCGCTCTAACTGGTCGTCTGTCTGGGGATGGTAAGTTATACTCAGAAGTACATGTATACCCAAAGCCCTATATAGCCCATTCCAGAAAATGGTACGTAAATTGTGTGTCCCTATCTTAAATGATAGTACTCGGAACCCCATACAAGCGTATAATCTCACGGATGTACAACTATCCAAGCTCATCAACACCGAATGTCTCTTTAATTGGAAAAAAGTGGGAAACCATCGTGAGCCAGTAAATGACAACCCATAATAAGTCATTCCCTCAAGGAGATCTCGGTAACCCTGTCACGAAGTCCATCGAGACATCATTCCACTTCCACTCATGAATGGTTAGCTACTGTAAAATCCTTTCTGGTCACTGGTGCTCTGGCTTCACCTGCTGATAAGTGGAAGACCTCATGAAAAAACCAGAAACATCCCTCTTTATACCTGGCCACTAATATTGGTGGTTTAGATCACGATACATCTTGGTGATGCCAGGATGTACTAGAAAAACTGAGGAATCAAAGTCTCTCATCAGCTCCTTGCGTATATCTGCTGGCACCCATACATTTACCTAGAAATGAAATATCTCTCCCTCACCTACGGTCCATCCGGGAAGAGTTTCCTCTCCTGACATGCTTTCCCGTAGGACTAGGCCTTCAGATTCTGATAGCCTCCTCATTCGAACTCATTCAAGAAAGGTAGAGGTAAAATCTACATAAGAAAGAAAAGATTGACCTTGTCTATCGTGCACCTCCAAATGCATCTCATAGAATAGATCCATAAGCTTTCACTCGCTGATGGCCTCTTAAACTGCCTGTATTTGTGTCCTCCTACTCAGTGCGTCTGCCACAGTGGTGCCTTTCCCTGGCGTATAAGAAAGCTCAAAATATAAAGAATGTGGGTACTCAACCCACCTCCACTGTCTCAGATTCAAGTCACAGTGCGTGATGATATACTTGAGGCTCTTGTGGTATTTATATACCACGAATTTATCTCCTAGAAGATAAAGTCTCCAATAATGAAAATAATGAACAACTATAGCCATCTCCAGGTCGTGCGTAGGAGAGTTCCTCTCATGTGGCCTCAACTGTCGAGATCCATATGTAACCACATGATCCTACGGAATAAGCACTGATCCATGCCTGATGCCCGATGCATCACAGAAAACTGCATAACTCTTGCCTAGCTCTGTAAAAACTAGAATCGGTGCTGAAGTCAATCTCCTCTTCACCTCTTCAAACGCTGAATTGAAGGATTCAAACCAAACATACTTTACTCCATTATTAGTTGATCCCATCAATGGCACTGCTAAGCATGAGAAGTCCTGTATAAACTGCATGTAGTAACTAGAAAGCCCTAAGAAACATCATACGTAGAAGACATTCTTTGGCTTTTCCCAGGTAACTACAGCTCATACCTTCTCTAGGTCTACTGATACGTCTTTCTATGAGATGACATGACCCAATAAGTGAATCCCTTCAATCCAAAAGTGTCACATTGAGAGGTTACCATATAACTGATTCTCCATTAGTGTATTCAAAATGACCTAAAGATGGTAGCACAGTCGTGTCAAGTGTGAGAGTACAACAAGATATCGTCCATGAAAACCACCATTAAAAAATCCATGTAAGGATGGAAAACTTTGTTCATTAGCACCATGAAAACGGTTGGTGAGTTTGTGAGAACAAACAATATAACCAAATACTCATACAGACCATACGTGCTCCTGAAGGCATTAAGAGGTATTTCAGATGATCTGACATACAACTGATGATAGCCGGTTCTAAAGTCGATATTTGAGAACACTCTGGAACCTCAAATCTGATCAAATAGATCATCTATCCATGGCAATGGATATTGGTTCTTGATCGTCAACTGGTTTAGCTTCGGATAATCCACACAAAGCCATAATGTACCATCCGCCTTCATTGCAAACATAATGGGAGAACCCCAAGGAGAAGTACTGGGTCAGATAAAACCCTTTGCATGTAACTCCTACAACTTCTTCTTGAGATCCTGTAACTCAAGTGTATCCATCCTATAAGGAGTTATGGATACCAGTGCAGCTCCTGGAACAAGTTCAATAGAGAAGTCTACCTATCGCTCCAGATGAAAACCTGAAAGGTCATCTGGAAATACATCTGGAAAGTGATCAACCAGTGGAGGAAATTCTATCTGAGAAGTCCCCTGGTCATCCAGATATAAGCTAGAAATCTAGGCCATAACACTGCCTAACCCATGATTCTCTTGTCCAGCTCTACTCGCCAGGACATCCCATCATCCCTTGTGAAGAAAAGATTCTCCCTTCGGTGATGTGAAACTCATCCTATGGCGATAGTAATCAACAAAGGCTTGGAAGGTAATTGACCATTCCATCCCGAGAATGACATCATAGCCTGTAATCTCCAAAACATTGATATTCCACGAAAAACGACACCCACCAACCTCAATGGGGGTAGTCTAAGCACTGACGCATGCTAGCCATTCTAATTCCCAAGGGAGTGTCTAGCACCACCATATCCTCAGAATTATAAATAGAAAGTCTATGGACTTCCACAGTATGCACAAAAATAAGGATATGATATGGTCCTATATAAAAAAGTGCAGAGGATAATTCTGAGGCTACTAAAATTGTACCTCGATCTATAGAAGGTCCCGGATCCTGCTCCGGATGAATATACTCTACCGCAAAAGTCTGGCTTGCACTGCGGCCCTGTGTAGCATCCTGAGATCACTTAGCTAACCTTCCATGTGCTTGACCACTGCTTCCACAACCTCTACCTTGGCCTAAATGGCTTGAAGAACTCTATCCCTCTGTCTGTTGCGGAACTGGTAATCCTTCTCCTTCATGCGGAGTCGAAACTGATCCTCCTTCACTAGCTGATGAAAGGGAATCCTTGCAGAAACGCTACAGATGACCAATATTGCTGCAATATGATCACTCCACTAGGTCTCTAGGGAATTGAGTCTTCCTATTCATGCTTTTTCCACACTAATATCACACCACATGGTTTCCAGAAGTAAGATCCCATCTACTAGAAGGAATACCCCGCTTCCTCGAGTCACCTCATGTAGACTCTCGTTGGCACTTCATGTTGTCTATTTGAAATTAATCAGTCCTGGATGTTGAACCTCCCTAGTCCACAGCTCCGGTGTCCCTTATATTTCTCTCTATGATAAGTGCTTGGTTGACTATCAGAGTAATATAAGTCATTTGAAAGACGTCCACCTATGATCTGATGCCCAGTCTGAGGCCTTCCTCAAACTTCTTCTCTAAAAACAGATCATCATTCCCCAAAATGGGAGTGGAATGCTATAACTCTATGAAGCGATAGGAATACTCTATAACTGTGAGAGTAACATGTTGTAGGTTCATGACCTCTTTGGCTATGTCATCCCTCAGCATCTCCTGGTAGAAGTAGTCATAGAACGTACGCTGAAACTCCTTCCAAGCCCTAGCATGTTGGCACCCTGCCTGCGAAACCACATCCCACCATCTCTTGGTGGAATATTGCAGCATATAACTTGCGAGCTTCACTCTCCTCTTTAGATGCAACTCCAGGTTCTCAAAGATGGATAGCATGGCTTCTATCCATGACTCTACAGCCCTTGGTCCTTCATCCACTGGGAACGTGGGAGGATGTTCCGGCTGAATAACCCACGTCATCACTGTCGTAGACGGGACATGATGTTGAGATCCTTGGAAGTTCTGCATGAATCTCTGGAAACCCTCTTTAAACTGACCATCAACCCTCATTTCTCGAATCACTACAGTTTCCATGTCCGGAAAAATATGTGGAACTAGTGGTAGTCCCTGATCTACCGTGTCAGGCGTACAATCACTTCCTAATTCCTAACGTGTAACAGGAGTACATCTCAGTTCCATGACTTTTCGAGGTCAGTATCACACATTATATCACATTAACAGGGATAGAAAACGAGGATCGTAAGAAGGGAAAATGTTAAATGAATCATTCAAAAAACAAAAAATATGACTACAAGTCGTGTATAAAGACTACATGGTGTGTTCCCTTAAATCATTTTCATGGGCGTGTACTCGTACATAAACTGGTCATGTAACACCCAAAATACATGGTGTGTTGTCCCAACACATGGCATGCACTTGAATTCTCTTCCCTGCCCGAGTACTTCTACACTGTTAAGCCACACGGCTCTCCTAAGACAAAACTACACGACATGTTCAAGGTATACATGGTGTGTACTTAACAAGCTTCAGCTGGCCCATGTAGTTTGTGACACAACATTTGTACCCATGTCACACAACAAGGCATTTTCTATAAGGAAACGATATATACTAAGAATTCCTAACAAACTGTGTGGTTACTTACACGGCCGACAACATGGCTAAAACTATGAGCCGTGTTTTAGGCAGACACGACATGTGTGAGAAAAGATAACAATGACCCGTGTTGTTCGTGACACGGCCGAGTACCTATATTAAACTACACATCATGTAAAATTCAGAAACGACATGTACATGAAATGATAACACAACCCATGTTGTTCGTGACACAGTCGGGGTACCTATTTCATACTACACGGCGTGATAAACTAGTACACTTTGTGTTCCTATAAGATTTTTCACAACCCAATGTCCTTGATCGCATGGTCAACGACATGGCTATAGACTACATGACCTGTATTCATAAAGTACAAGCTATGTATTTAGGGTTTTTCCAAACAGTTTCCTTAGAACTGCACCGGAGCCCAAAAAACACAGAAAAACAAGCATTAAAGTGCCAAATTCAGATCCATGAAGGCCCATACTCCCGGCGAGTCAATGTATGGAATCTTTAACAAGTCATAACAAGGTAAACAGTATAACAAACTCACGATCCACCAAATTCAAATACTCAAGAGGCCATAACACTGCTAAGACCAATGTTTGGTATCCATGATAAAGAATCTCTAAAAAAACGATACCCTATCAATGTAGCTGGTATTTTATCACAACAGCTATCACAACAACATGCATAGTCTATAATAAATTCTATCACAACAGAATGCAGTGTCTAATGCAATTTAGATGGCATGGAAAAATTCCTGACATGTGACTATCTAACAAGTGCCTATATGATGCATGAGATGGCATACCCTCATCTCATCAGGTTGAAACAAAATAAACCAAAATCATGAAAATAGTAACAGCACAACCCAAGTGCACCACCCAACGGTGAATTCAATTAAACTGCAACATTTGTAAAACTCGAAAATTGAAATATTCGAGGTAACCTAGAATTTTACCTATACACGGCTTCTAGAACACCCAGACATAGCTATTTACCATTTACATATTATTTCATATCCCTATCTAATGTCGCAAAATAGTAAGTCAATAGAAAATAAAAAAACCCATCTGATACCACATTGTAATGACCCGAATCTGGTGCCACTCAACGGGTGCCCCATACCCGGCTTGTCACATGACCTCACGTGCATTTCCCAAAATTCCAGAGGCTGCCAACTAGTATCAAGGGCCTTGGTGAGTCATTGGGGAAATTATGGCCTCATTTGGTAAGGTATACAAGGGAAAGGAAATAATAATCAATAGCGGAAGTAGTAAACTGCATACAATAACTATAATAAAACAGCAGAAGCAATGAATATATAGTAATGATGATAAAGATATAGTAGGTACAAGTATCTAAGGAAAGCAGCAAACACTACAACGTGCCGAAATATAACTGAGAAAAAAATTATGAAAAGTAAAAATGTAACTCCATCAGCATCGCAAGCCTATGCTCAGTCCTATGCTCTCCAGCTCCAACCGGCAATCATATACCTGAAGTAGAAGGGCCATAGTCTCTATCCACACCTACAACTATATAACCTGTTTGGGCTGAAAAGTAGGACCCAAACAATGTGTGAGACTAATCCTAGTAGGCAACCACCACAAGATCTGAGCCCTACTGTCTGTGACTAATATAGCAGATGTAATGAAAGTAAATATAGTAATGAACTATATGTACAAAAGTAAACACTCCTAACAATTACCATTCACATTAATTGAAAAATTAATTATTTAATTTAATTAATTATCCAAGGAGTCTATAAAATCTCTCTATTCCACGGTAAACAGGTAACACAGCAGGTATCAAAATACTACCTAAAAAACAAGCAGACCAATAGATCCAAGCATGTGCATTGGCTTGGTAGACTCATCTAAAACAACAAAAAAATCCACATTCACAATGACTCTCTTGGTGGCTGAAACTAAAAGACCCCTATAGTCAAGTAAACATACAAAGGCACAAACAGTCTTGGAAGCACTCTTGTTGATTCCCCTGTAGTCATGCAACGATAGTTACAGACTCTTTGAAAAAGATATTACGTCTAATTCCTCCTGCGGTATCCATTGGTGCAAAAACTATGGACATTTTTAGGAAGCACAAAGTACAATTCTCATAGGTCCTGTGTATAAAACTAATTCCAACAGACCCCCTAGGGAAGCACTTAATCGACTATTCCCTCTTTGGTATCCTGCACCAGGTTCTCACACCCCTAAGCACTCCAGTCGTGCGTAATCGACTGTCAGAAGCCATATGTAAGTTTAGAAAATACTTGTCTAAAAGCTACAATGCATAAAAAATATTAAAATAGTATGCAACACATGCAATTAGTTATAACAAGAAAACTAGCAATTGCAATAGGGTTTGCCTTGCAGGAAAACTGTGCCAAATGTCAATAAACAACCAAACATGGATAACAACCATGGGGTGATCCTCAAACGTGCAAAAGGAATATATTATTATCAATAAACCATAAGCTAACAAGAAAACTAATGAAATTAAAAAATAGGACCAAAATCCCTAACCCGGGATACCCGAAACATGGGAATATGGAACTTTCAGACAAAAACACAAAGACATTCAATATAAGGAAACAAACCACCTACCTCAATCCCAGGAGATCGATATACTTGAACCCCGACCCATGAATTGGCATAGAACATATTAGATCTGAAAAAATCCAAAACATTCAACATACGATAACTCTCATAAGAGAAAGAATCAGGAAACATGGCCAATGAAGAACCAAGAACTCACTGCTACGATTCTATTCCAATTGACGGTGTTCGATTCTAATAACTGGTGCTAGATCAACGGCTCAGATAATATTAGGCCTCCTCGGATGCTCTGGATGGAATTAGGTGAAGAGTATGATGGAAATAAGGATTAGATGTGACCCCGGTCCACTTAATGAAAAAAAAGAGAGTACACGACATGTACTTCTGGAGTACACGGTGTGTACATGCCTTTTCTGTACTCTGCTTTAGGCAGCCTCCAAGTCACCCTTACATTGTTGTATGTGTGTCCATGACATGGCTTCTAGAGGCATCGAAGTACTCAGCGTGTACATATAATGTACACGACGTGTACTCCGAAAATTCCCAGATTTTCCTCAATTTCTCAAAACTACCATAAAAGGGAAAACATACTTTAAAAGAAGATCTGGGTTCTTACACCATTGATTCTCAATACACAATCAATGTTCCATTTTCCAGTGATGCTCTGTGTGCCACTAACACTCCATGCTCCATCAACGCTCCATGATCCAGCAATGCTACATGGTCCATCAATTCTCTGTGGGCCATCAACGGTATGTGCTCCATCAATACTCTGGGCCCCAACAACGCTTCATTATCCATTGACAATTTTTATTCCATCGAAAATCCTTGTTCGAACCATGCTCCTTGCACCATCGACGCTATGTGTGCCATCGACGCTCCATGCACCATCCACGCTCCATGTGCCATTGATTCTCTTTGTGCCATCGACTCTCTGTGTCCCATGGATGCTCCGTTCTCCATCGACTCTCAGTGCGCCATCAATGCTCCATGTGCCATCAACTCTCTGTTCTATATCAATGCTTCGTGGGCCATTGATGCTTCATTATCCTTCAAAACATTATCCTCCATCAATTCTTGGTGCACCATCGATGCTCCATGCCCCATCGAGTCTCTGTTCACCACTGATGTTATGTGCTCCATCGACACTATGTGCACCATTGATTATTTTTCCCCATTGACTATTCATTCACCATCAATGGTCCAACTCCATTGATGCTCGGTGTGCCATAAACACTCAATGATCATTGATCCATTTACACTCTTTTAACCGTTGAAACCCTGTGTTTCATCTAGTCTCCATGCGTCATCGACACTCCATGCACAGTCAACACTTTTAGTGTCATGTACACTATGAGATCTATGAGCTACAACTAAAAATACCTCTCTTCATGATTTAGAATTATACTTGTGTGAGAAGAATATATTGACTATACATTGGGTTTTCTTTTGTGTTGTATTTCATGTGTTTCCTTTTTGGTATACTTTGTGTATTTTTCATGGTATTTTTATTGTGGTTTTGGTATCCTGACAGAGTACTGTTTTACACAACCTTGCACAATGTTTTCCCACAAGTATCATGTCTTATGCAGAAATTATATGATTTGACGGAGTCCTTAGTGGATAGGGGATAGGTGGTGATTTAAGTGAGATCTCACAGATGAGGTTTGCTTCAATAACATTAGATATTGTTTTACCTACACTTCATGTAGGAATTTCTGTAGATTAATTTTAGGATCTTTTCCATTTCTTTTTTGTTGGGACTGTATGCTAGCCCCATTTACATTCCACTTTATTATTTTTAATCTATTTGGGTTTCTTAGTGGGATGAATACATGTTTACTTAGTGTTTTTAGTTCAAAAATTGTTCCTAGAGACTTGTGTGTGAGTACATGTACATAAAACAATGCCTCCCATTTAAGGGATACACCTTCTTATTGCTAGTTATCAGACCCTGGCCTATTAGAGGGGGTCTGGTGGTAGTGATGGCATGGGACTCAGGGTATAGGTCGTGACATATAGTTATCAAAGGGTTGTTGTTTCAACCGAAAGAACGAAGAGTCAATGAAATTGGTTTTGGAGAATAGATTTATGTGATTTGAGTTCATCTTTTAAGCCAGAGAATTCAGTGATGGTGCAGTGGTCGATGTATCCATACACCCGGACTCTGAATTCAAATTTCTAAATCAGAACATGAGAATACTAGTTCCACGGATAATAAATAGTAAATTAATCATATATTATTTAGTGTTTTATCATGTCTTTATTGTGTTAGTGTCATCATACCTGGCATGATATTTTAACAGTGGTATGTCATGATCTATTTCTGGATGCCTCCACATAGATAACCAACCAGGATTATGATGAATGATCACGAGGATGATCTTCCAAGTGATGATGTGTCAGTACAAAGACCAGTACCAGAGATAGCACCCTCGGGCGGTGTACAAGTGATACCACCACCTGGAGAGAAGTTTTTACTACAAGTGTTACTAGTAGAGGATGGACGTTGGATAAGTGCATTTCAAGAGTTCTATAGGATGCTACCTACCTTGTTCAGGGGTGTGCTAGAACCCTAGGGGTTAAGGATTTGATGGAGGTGGTTACATGTGTCTTCAACCTAGTGGGGATGCCTCTCGACTGGATGAAAGTGTTATCCATAAGACTTATATTATGCTCAGTGGGAAGATAATAGAGCCTAGTTATACCGATAGATGAGGAGACGACCCTCACATGAGCATTATTCGAGCATCTATTTAGGGGGGAGGTATTTCCAGCAACATTACGATGCATGCATATACAAGAGATTCTTCCTCTATAATAGGGAATATAGACAATAATAGAGTACTCAATGAGATTTAAGGATCATTCTCACTATTTCTCCAATATGGTTTGGGACCTATACATTGGGGATAGAACATTGAGAAGAGACTATACTTGGATACCAGGCCATCCATGGTATCCCTTATCATTCTATCACCAATTTGGGTAATAGATCATGCTCTTCTAGTATAGTGTATCATGTCAGAGAAAACACTAGAAGTAAGATATTTCATTAGGCATTATATAGCTGAATCGTTGGCAGTAGGTAGTTGATATATGACCTAGGGATCCAAGAGGATAATAAATTTTAGGGGACGACCCCATGAAACCAGGTTAGTGGTGCGATCCTCTCAGGACAAAGCAAGTAAACTGAAATACAAGCTGTGTCACTCATTTTTGTGGTTGAGGACATTTGGATAGAGATTGTCCAAATCATTGTGAGACCAATGAAAATATTGTCAAGGGACAACCATGAATGTTGTAAATGTTGGAATAGGTTGGTCCACCACTTACTATACATGGAATATAATTTTTACAGGTTGTAGGAGGTGGGTGTATGTTTGAGGTATTACCCCCACCACCCTCAGGTGGTCCACTTGGGGATCAGGGAGCAAGTTAGCAGGGAAGAGGCCATCTTTAGGTGATAGAGGCCTGAGATCATGTGGCTCTTGGGATGATCACTGTTACGATGTATGCCTTTTCCACCTAATCTGCATTTTTTAATCACATGTATATGTAACTCGTTTCTATCCATGACCATTGTTCCAGAAACGAATATCATAGTGGACCCATTGACTCAATTTATACTCTTAGAAACTATTACAAGATAATATTCGGTGATCACACACTTGTTCCAACCGTGTTTCGTTACTCTTTTGGGTGAATGTTTCAATTGGGATATTTTGTTTGAAATTTTGAGTCCTTATAATACAATCCTTTGTATGAACTAGTTATTCATAGTTCAACCCTATATTTTCTATTTTGGTGCACATGGTAGTGTATCTATAAGGACATGTCCTTAAACATTCAATAATATTGAATTAAATGGATAATTCACATTGAGGATCTTTTCAAGTCTATAGTTTTAGAGAATTAGGTCATAACATTTACATAACATCATTAATATTACAAATAGGTAATTATACTCAGTATCCATTTTTTTCTTAAAATAAGAACTCATTAAAAAAGAGTCTGTCTAGTTCCATGTTTTTGATAGCATAACTTTTCCATGATCACATCCTTGACCCTTATTCATCATTACATCATGTGGAAAACATTTAAAAAACTCGGGATGAGCATAAAAAGCTCAGTAAGGGATATAAAATACAGAATGAAAACTTTTTCCCATCAATAAATACATAACAATGAAACCATACTTTTATATCATTACATACCTCATGAAATCATAACATTTATGAATAACAAACAAAAATCATAAATCATAAAGGTAACTTATGGAATCTATATCAAACATACATTGCAGCTATCACAAATACATAGGGAGTCACATTTGGAATACCCATCATACTATATTCCATAAATCTCTTAGGATTAACATTCACATTTACCTTTGTCACATTACCCAATGCGTTGGAGAGCTATATCATGTTCACCCACCCTAGGTTTATCACGGAACCACCCGTATACATAAACAATACCCAACAGACATAGCATATTCATAATCCATAAAACAAAAAAATGGAAAGAAAATATTTCCACATTGAAATCACAATATAAAATTTCAAAATATTAACAAAATCTAAGATTTTATCAAATCATTTTCAAAACCATTTAAAATATTAAATAAAAGTATTTTTGAATCATAGTGCCCCATACCACTTTGAAACCTTTGAACGAAATTTAAATTTCAAAACATTCATGTACATATGAATAATTCCTTATAAACATTTTTCAATGACATGGACATTAATTTGAATGATTTAGAAGAATAAACCATTAAAACATTTAAAATGATATTTTAGTTAAAGTGTTTAAAAAATGAGAGATCCTAGAATACAAATAATTGAGGAATACAATTTAATCAAAAATTAATAATATCAAGAGAATAAAGGTATTAATGATATAATATACCAAAGGACACTATATAAACCATATAAGAGTAAATTGGTTCATATCTACAATGATATCTCAATGGAAATAGAAATTGAGATAAAATCCCTTATAAAAAATGTATCCTTAGATAAAGGATAAATCAATTACATAATTATGTGTGAAAAATATAAATACATCCAATATAAGTTGATATTAAGTGTAAAAAAATCAGATGTTATTCACACATATTTTTAGCACGACATAATCAAGAAGTAGATGTTTAACCCCAAAAATTGAAATTGGGTTAAGATGTTTTCTTACAGAAATTCGACAGCCTAATAATGTCACATTAAAATTCAGAAAATAAGTTGATGAGAGAGAAAAGAATATCTCATCACTTGGACATAAAATTTACATCAATAAGGATATATAAGAACATATCCCAACAAAATAAGATATAAATTAAAAGACATAACAAAAAGATGTCTTTTTAAAAGAGGAGGGTGAAAGGTTCCATTACCAATTTGGTAGCTTACAAAACATACACCCCATGAAAGAAAGATCACAAAATGAAAATGTAAATACCCATAAATTAAATTATATGACACAAATAATACAATTACGGTCAGTACATACACCACAGAATAGGAAATAGTGTCCAATATAGCATGAATCTCACGGGAATAAAAAGTGAGATGAAAAAAACCTTACCACGTTGTAATCAATCGAGTCATATGAGAAAAACATAAAAACCACCAAATGAATCATATAATAACATTAATATAAAGATAATAATGATAATATATATAAAATGAGAGTAAAAAATACACCACATTCAATAAATAAGTGGTGAACAATGGAAATCTCACTGAATTAAAAGTGAGATAAGATATCCATTACCTCGTGGCCAACTTAACTCTTATGTTCCTTGTTCTTCCTAAATAATAATATTAAGTTAATTTATACTTGATTAATAACCATTTTTATTTTTATTATTACTTAAATATCACATATAACCCTGAAACAACATTTAGTTAATTATTTGAGTTCATATCCGACATTTTGTCGATGTTAGGAATTTGAGTAAAAAAGGAACTTGTTATAATTACAATTTGTCCATGTGGTCAAAACTCTATTATATCCCGAATGATTTTAATGATTTAGATATCATATATATCATATATATCCAGTATATAAATATATATATATTTATAATAGTAAGTAACATTTGGAGATAAGTAATGAAATGCACCGTTCATGGAGATGGTAAGTCATACGTATGAATGATCGCTACTTTAATTTGTATTTAATATTTAATGGAATGAAAACATTATGATTACTAGGTATATTATAATTCCAATATAATATTATATTAAGGAAATGTTACATAATTTCATTAACTAGGTCTTTATACATTCCATGTAGGTCATGAACGAATCATATCACCTTGAGGGGGCAGTAGTCTGAACATCCTAAAATGAAATTATCACGCTTACCCATTATGGACACCATAATGGTATAATATAAATGAAAAATACAGAATCATAAAGAAAAAATGAACATAATATATACATATATAAATATAGTTCCATCATAATGTCCACCATGAGAGGCAGTAGGAGTTAATTGAACAATCATCATTTCGTGAGGCGTTAGTTTTCCATCCACAGAAACATTATATTCTCTACCCATTAGATTGAGGTGTGTGTAAATTTAATTATAATCCATCTCATAATCGCATCCTAATATATTGAGGATACTTGTGTTCTTATAAAATATAGGAATAAAATGATTTTAGGGGGTTAGAGAATTAAAATAAAACTAAAGAACATAAGAGTAGACATTACATTTAAATAGGGTAACTACATTTGGTTTGAAACAAAAGGGTTTCTTGAAGTGCTTTCTGCCTAAGGTAAGGATTCTAGGATTGATAGAGGTATCCTGGGAGCTTATGGGAGAAGAGAACTGCTGAAAAAACAACATATACCCATGGTTCAAAACCATGGGTATAGCCCCCAAAACCGTGGGTATAAACTATACCCATGGATTTAAGAACCTTGGTTGTTGGTGGCATCGAAATAGGGGTATCAACCTATACCCACAGTTTAGAAAAACTGTGGGTATAGGCTTTTCCAAGGGTATACCATGCTATTCCAGCGTGGCACACAAAATTCCCCACAGTTTTCAAATTGTGGGTTATTTAAATGCAAAAATCGAGTGCATGGGGGATTCGAACATGCACCTCACACTGCGCCTCACGACAACACCCCACTAAGGGACAAACTGAGATATCATTTTTAATTGTTATATATACATACATCTACGTATATATTTTAATATGATCCAGGTGGGGTATTTAAATTCAAAAATCTTGGGCAGGGGGATTCAATCTCGCGTCTCATGATGCACCTCACGGTCGCGCCTCCCCAAGGGACCAACTAAGCTATCATATTTATTTTTTATATATACATAAATCAACATATATATATTAATATGATCTACATTTCGATAAATTTTAACTATGGAAATTGAACCCGTAACCTACAGCAGTCGCGGAGAAGGGTTTAACAACTGAGCTAAGGAATTTTTGAAAATATAAATTAATATTTATGAAAATATATTAATCTAAACCATGAAAAAATGTCTTCCCACCAAATTTTTTTTGTGTCTCGTCTATTTTTCATTCCACGCCTTAACGTGGGAAATTTATACCCAAAGTTCTAGAGAACAGTGGGTATAGGACTTCAAAAAAACACCAGTACCCACAGTTTTGAGGAACTGTCGGTATAGGTATTCCGAAAATACCCTATACCCACTATTTTCTCCAAAACCATGGGTATAGGTCTTAAAAGAAACTATACATACGGTTTTTGGAACAACTGTGGTTATAGGTGGCCTGTACCCACGGTTTTGGAAAATTGTGGGTATAGGTTCACATACTATCCCTATGCCCATGGTTTTTTACAAAACTATGGGTATATACCTATTTTCCTGTAGTGTATTTTTTACTATCAAAAGGCCCTATTTTTGTGAGAAATGGGTAGGAAGTGAGGTCTTTTTAAATGGTAGACGAGGGGGTCTTTAAGAAAGTTTAAAACAATTATTTTTTTATAAACTCATCTTCGGATTAAATTGGTCAATTAATTGTTAAAGATGAAGTTAAGATGACTAATGATCGAAATAAAATCATTCAATAATAATTGTATAGGATTTGGATATTGTTTTAACAAATATAGTCTCATTTATTTAAATCATTTATTAATGAGATAAATATTGTTTCATTATTGTGTCATAAAAAATTTAATTTATTTGATGTCCAAAAATTATAAAAAAACTACCATGATGTAGGAAATCTGTTTATATTTATGAAAAGTATTTATAGTCGAAATGATAACTTATATAACCACATGTAAAAATTTATTTACAAAAAGATATTTGTTAATGTCATTTTTGTCTTTACTTTAAATTAATTAATATTATGTGCCATTATTACTGCCATGTGTCTCCATGGGGTCCCAAATTCGACCCAAGGATGCCCATTGTCAGATATATATCAACAAATAGGATTGGAAAACAAGTTAGGGTAATTTAATATTATTGTAATATTTTATTTTACCCTTATTTACTATATTTACCCTTTAATCATGGTAAATAAAATATTTACTAATGTAAATATTTAAAATGTCTAAAAATAAAAGATACCTATTTACAGAATTTAGACCTTTTAATATCAAATATGGAATCCATTTTTCTAAATTCTAAACACAGAATTGGAAGAAATTATTTTAAAATTAATTCTTGTTGTCAAAAGAAAAATCGTGTTTTTATGGAATAATAACTATCAAAAGATTGACACTTGTTTATGTCCAATTTGAAAGTGAAAATAATTACAATGTCCAACATTGGATTGACTGGTAAAAATATATTCTAACTACACTTTATAACCAATTAAAAAGATAATATAACCATATAAATAAATTATATTAAATGAAACTTTTGAATTAAAATACAGTATTTTTTACCATTCATTAAAAATGAACTTCATCAAAAAAATACCAAAAATTTTCCCAAAGTAAATTTTGATGTCCTGAATCTAAAAAATAAATTTTATTTTGTCAAATAGAACATATAAAAATGACAAAAACTAGATTTAAATAAGGTTCTCCATCAAAAGGAGGTAAATCAACATTTTAAATAATGTTAGAGTATTTATGCTTAGATTCATTCACATTTAAGCCTCAGAATTTTATTGGATAAATGTAAAAACATTTAATAACCATGTATTATCATATTTTTGTTAGTTCAATTTGTTCCCACCATTATAACAACTAGGTGTTAACTACCATTTAAATAAATAATATTATATTATTAGTGTGCAACATAAGATTTCAATGAAACATGTTGTTTCATATCGGGTATGCCATCAAACATAGCATCCCGTTTAAAGTAAAATTAATATTTAATTCACAAATATTAATAAATATAAAATATTTCATGTTCTTTATTTACTTTGGATGTTAAATCCTTCCCCCCTTTTGGTAATTGTGTCCTCGCAATTTCAAAATTGGTCTCAGAATCATCATTTAATGTCCCACATGGGAAATAGAGTCAATAAAACTATAACATTAAAAGAAATATATAGAAACACAAACGTTACCTGAGATAACCTATACTAGGATTCTATGTAGGAAAACATGGATATGAAAGAGAAAACAAACCATCAAGTTCTGATGGAGAGTGATAGAAAACATGATTAGGAGAATGTTAACCACCATAAAATCACAAACTTGTGATGTATTAATCGGTTTTTGATAACCCGGTATGAAAAGTAAACTAACAAAATTTTTGATTTATGTTCCATTTCATAATTTTATGGATTAATTTACTAAATATAATAATTTCATAATAAAATATAATTACCTTAATGTATAGTTTCATCCGTTAATATGTTTCTACCAAAAACTAATCTTTTTTCCAAACAAAGTTTATTCAAAAAGACTTGTTCACATCAAAAGCATGAGAATCAACTTCTATAGAATCAAATCATCCACAAAAGAAAAACTATATATTTACCTTATCATTAGAAATCAACTAAAACCATAATGGTTAGTGAGATATCATATAATCCCCCAAAAGGATAATCCTTTGTTAAATAAAATACTACTCTTAATCTACAAAATTCGACAAATATTACCGAAATTTCAAGAAAGACCATTCAATACACAATTATCCTTAAAAAATTTCAAAATAATCCAAACTAAGATTGAAACCAAAAACATAAAAGGATTTAATCACATAGTCTTCCACAGTAAATATTAATATTTAACCCAAAAACATAGACTACTCTTAAAGTCTCGTACTGAAGTATAATTAGCCAAATCACATATTTTATATGATAGGTTAATCATTTCCATAAATAACCCAAATCCATATATGTCCATCAGAAAAAAAATATTCTTCCAAAATAAAATTCCACCATTACTCCTCAATTGATATCAAAAAGTATTCTATTTTCCATAGGCATTTACGGTTTCCCCAAAATAGAGAACAATTTCCTTTATCAATTAATCACCAAATCATTTTTCTATAATAAGGATATCCATTTAATAAAACATAACTTCCAAATATAAACATATTCTTGATCCATAAAATCATTTAACTAAATGGAATAAGTCATACTATCCATGGACATCATGTAGTCTTGTGGTAGGCAATAAATCCCAATAGCACATTGGTTGTGGGATCGATTCCCGCTACTTTGTCTGATGTGACGGGTATTCACACGGTCTACGTGTTGAAAGTTTTATAAAATTAAATAATAACCTAACATGTTTTAACCAGAATGGTTTCCATATACCTCTCTTTTTAATCCCAAATCATTATGATCTCCACATCTTAATTCTTGATGTCTTATATATATTGTCATTTTTTTAATTTCACCACCATATGATAAAATAAAATGATCCCCAGAACAATGAACATCATACCTTGGTCATGGTGTCCACTTGGTTTCATCGTTATATTGTTCACGTAGGTAGAAGGTCCAGGAATTGAAACAATGATTTAGAGATCCTTAAAAATCATTTGCGTCCATCAATAAAAATAAACCTTGTACAACTTAGTTCATAAGGTTGTTGATAGAAAAATTGTTTTGAAAAATTATCATGTATGATATATAATTACAAAACATCTGATAAAACATGATATTTATATAACAGTCATACTATGTGTGAGTTGAAAAATTCAATCAATGATCCTTTTAATATACCATAGGTATGTTATGGGAGACTATATTTTAAAATAAAATATAAATAGGTTGCGGAAGGTTCTCCGTCTTCAGTACCTTTTTCAAATTCATAATATGCTTCAAAATCTTGTGATAATGTAAAATATTTGATAATTCCTTTAAAATATTTACCTTTATTGAAAATATGATAATGTCATGAAAATATGATTTGATTAAATACAACCCATGATCCACAATGATATCAGGGTACAGTAGAGGTGTTTGATATCTCAAACAATTTCTTTCACGTGAGTTGTATGTTAGAAAAATTTTCACAATCATCTACACACGACATTGAAATAATTATTTCAAGAAATTCATGTGGAAGAGATAGAAATGTCTTTGAGATCTTCCTCCATCCATTTGTAACATACTTCCCTTGATCTGAAAATGTTTCAAAAATAAGGATTTAACCTAAATAGTAGACATAGAGACTAACCATGTGTCAAATAGAAACTCATAATCATTAAATTTGTCTAAAACGACCTCTGATACATACTATAAGTACCCATCCAAAAAAATTAAATAATCATAAAGAATATGTATAATTAACATTGTGGAACTTTTTAGGTTTAGAGTTTTAGAGAATTAGGTCATAACATTTACATAACAACATGAATATTACATTTATACAATTCTACTAAGTATTCTTTTTTCATAAAATAAAAACTCTTGAAAAAGGAATCATATATAGTCCCATGTTTTAGACAACATGACTTTTCTATGATCCCATCCTTGACCGTTATTCATCTTTATGTCATGTGGAAAACATTTCAAAAACATGGTATGAGTATAAAAACCTCACCATGGGATATAAAATATTAAATGAATATATTATCCCATAAATAAATACAAAAATATTAAACCATAATTTTCAATCATATCATACCTCATGAAATCATAATATTTTTGAATAACACACAGAAATCATAAATCATGAAGGTAACATGTTGAATCCATATCAAACATACATTGTAGCTATCACAGCTATATATGGAGTCACATTTGTAATACCCATCATATTGTATTCCCTAAATCTCTTAGGATAAACAATCATGTTTACCTCCGTCACGTTACCCAATGCATTGGAGAGCTATCTCAGGCTCACCCGCCCTATGTTTATCACGGAACAACCCGTATACATAACCAGTTTTGAATAAACATAACATATTCATAACCCATGAAACAAACATATTGGAAATATATCATTTCCACATTGCAATTAAAATATATCATTTCAAAATATTGACAAAATCAAAGCTTTTATCAAACCATTTTCAAAACCAATTAAAATATTAAATATAGATATTTTTGAATCAAAATGTAACATATCACATTGTGGGTTTGAAAGAGATTTCAATTTCAATACATTCATGTTCATATGAATAAATCTTTAAAACCATTTTTAAATCATGGACATTAATGTGAAAGATTTAGAATAATAATCCTTTAAAAATTTTAAATAAATATTTTAGTTAAAGAGTTTTTTCACAAAATTAGAGATCCCAGAATACAAATAATTGAGGAATAACATTTAATAGGTACATAATAATATCATGAGAATAAATATATTCATGATATAATATTCCATAGGACTGTATATACACCATATAAGAGTGAATTTGTGCATATAAATAATGATGTCTCAATGGAAATGTAAATTGAGATGAAATCCCCTATAAAGAAGGTATCCATATATTAAGGATAAATCAATTACGTAATTATGTGTGACAAATATAAATACACCCAATATAATTGGATATTAAGTGTAATACAATTAGAGTTTATTCACTCATATTAATAGCACAGCATAATCATGAAGTAGATGCTTAACCTCAAATATTGAAATTGGGTTAGGATGTTTTCTTACAGAAATTCGACAGCCTACCAGCCTCACATTAAAATTACGAAAATAAATTAATGAGAGATAAAAGGATATATCATCACCTGTACATAAAATTTACATCAATAAGGATATATATAAAAATATCCCAACATAGTATAATGTAAATTAAAAACATAACAAAAAAATGTCTTTTATGAAGAGGAGGGTGAAAGGTTCCCACACCGATTTGGTAACATACGAAACATACACCCCAAGAATTAAAGATCACAAAAATAATATGTAAATACCCATAAATTAAATTATATTACAAAAATAATGCAATCATGGGAAATACATTCACCACACAAAATAAAATAGTGGCTAATATAGCAGGAATCTAACGGGAATAAAAAGTGAGATGAAAAAAATCTTTCCACGTTGTAATCAATCGAGTAATATGATAAAATGTTAATAACTAACAAATGAATCATAAAATAACTTGAATATAAATAGAATCATGATAATATATGTCAAATGGCATTAAAAATACACCACATGCAATAAATAAGTGGTGAACAGTGGAAATCTCACGGAATTAAAAGTGCGATAAGAAATCTCTTACCTTGTGTCCAACATGACTCGTATGTTCCTAGTTCTTCCTGAATAATAAACATAATTTCATTGATACCATATTCATAACCTTTTTAATTTTTATTATTACATTTATATCACTTATTACATTGCAATAATAGTTAGTTAATTATTTGAGTTCATATCAGACAGTTTATCGATGTTTGGAATTTGAGGTAAAAATGAACTTTGTTTAATAAACATTTGTCCATGTGTTAAAAATTACATTATCTAAAAATTATATTAATAATTTATATATCATATACATCATATATAACTAGTATATATATATAAATATATAATAGTACATAACATTTAGAGATAAGAACTGAAATGCACCGTTCATGGAGACGGTAATCGATACGTGCACATGAACGCTACTTTCATTTCTATTTAATATTTAATGTAATGAAAAAATAATGATAAATTATTATATTATAATTCCATTATAATACCATATGATATATATGTTACATATTTTCACTAACTTTATCTTTATAAGTTCCATGTATGTCATGAACGAATCGTATCACCTTGAGGGGGGTGTAGTCCGCACTTCCTAAAATGAAAATATCACATTTACCTATTATGGAAACCATAATGGTATGATATAAATTAAAAAAATAGAATCATAAAGAAAACATAAAAATAATATATATCATAGATAAATACTGTTCTATTATAATGGCCAAAGTGAGAGGTGTTAGGAGTTAATTGAACAATCATCGTTTCATGAGGCGTTAGTTTGCTATCCACAGAAACATTATGTTCTCTACCCATTAGATGAAGGGGTGTGTAAGTGTAGTTCTTATCCTTATCGTAAAAAATTCATAGTATATTAATGATACTATTTTTATAAAATAAAGGAATAAAAAGAGTTGAGGGGGTTGGAGAAGTAAAAATATACAAAAGAACTTAAGAGAAGACATTTCCTTTAAATCGGGTAAATCCATTTGGTTTGAACCAAAAGTGTTTCATAAAGTTATTTATGCCTAAGGTAAGGCTTCTAGGTATAAGGGAGGAATCGTGGGAGATTATTAGAGTAGAGTTTGTATGATCCAAAGGCTTGAGATGTGTGAGAAATGGGTAGGAAGTGAGGGATTTTTATAAGGGAGAGGAGGGGTTCTTTAGTAAAGATTGAAACAATTATCTAATTATATAACTCATATTCGGTTTCGAAAGGTCAAATAATCATTAAAGTCTAAGTTACGATGACTCATGGTCAAAATAAAATCAATAAATAAGAATTATACAGGTTTTGGATATTTTTTTAATATTTATAATCTTATTTATTTAAATCATTTATTAATGAGGTCAACATTGCATCATTATTATGTCATAAATAATTTAATTTATTACATGTCCAAAAACTAGAAAAATATACCACGATGTAGGAATTTTTGTCAGATTTCCAAATAATATTTATAGTTGAATATATCACTTATGTTACACCATGTAAAAATTGATTTACTAATAGATATTTGTTTATGCCATTTCTGTCCTTTAAATTAATTAATATAAATTGTCATTATTACTCTCATGTGGCTCCATGGGGTCCATAATTAGACCCAAGGATTCCCACGGTCGGATATGTATCAACCAATATGATTAGGACACATATTAGGGTAATTTAATATTATTATAATATTATATTTTACCATTCTTTACTATATTTACCCTTTAATCAATGTAAATAAAATATTTACTGAAGTAAATATTTAAAATGTCTAAAATAAAAGTTACCTATTTCCAAAATTTGGACCTAATAATTCCAAATATAGAATCCATATTTCTAAATACAAAACACATAAGTCGAATAAATTAATTTAAAATTATTTCCCGCTTTCAAAACAAAAAGCGTTTTTTATGAAATAATAACTATCAAAAGATTGAGACTTGTTATTGTCCAATTTCAAATTGAAATTAATTCCAATGTCCAAAATTAGATTAAATGGTAAATATATATTCTAATTAAACTTCAGAACCAATTAAAAATATAATCTACCTATATAAATATAATAGATTAAAAGTCACTTTTGAATTAAAATACAGTATTTTTCACTATTCATTAGAAAATAAATTTTATCAGAAAAATACCAAAAATTTACCCAATGTAAATTTTTATTTCCTAAATCTGAAGAAGAATTTTATTTTTTCAAATAAAACTTATAAAAATGTCCAAAACTATATTTAAAGAGGGTTCTCCATCAAAAGGCGATAAATCAACCTTTTAAAGAATATTAGAGTATTTATTCTTAGATTTATTCACGTTTTAAGCCTTTAACTTTTATTGGATAAATGTAAAATAATTTAACAAACATGTATAATAATATTTATGTTAGTTATATTTATTCCTTCCATTATAACAACTAGGTGTTAAAAACCATTTAAAATAATAATATTATATTATCAGTGTGTAACATAAGATTTCAAAGATACCAGTTGTTTCATATTGGGTATGCCATCGAACATAGTATCCCCTTTAAAGTAAAATTAATATTTAATTTACAAATATTAAAAAATATAAACATTTTATTTCATTATTTACTAGGGATGTTACATCCTTCCCCCTTTTTGGAATTGTGTCCTCGTAATTTTAAAATTGGGCTTGGAAACATCATTTAATTTTCCACATGGGAAAAAGAGTCAATAAAATTATCACTTTATGAGAAAGAAAAAGAAACACAAAAATTACCTGAGATGACCTATACTAGGATTCTATGTAGTAAAACATGGATATGTTAGAGATAACCAACCATCATGTTCTGGTGGAGAGTGATAGAAAACATGATTAAAAGAAAGTTAACCAACCGAAAATAAAAAACTAGTGATGTGTTAATTAGACATTGATAACCTAGTAGGAAATGTAAACTGTCAATGTTTTTTCTTATGTTCCATTTCATAATTTTAAAAATTAATTTACTACATAAAATAATAACATAAGAAAATATACTTAAATTTATATAGAGTATCATATTTTAATAAGTTTCTACTAAATACTAAACTTTTCCCCAAACAAAGATTATTCAAAAAGACTTGGTTGCATAAAAAGCACAAAAATAAACTACTATAGAATCACATCATCCACAAAAGAAGAAATATGTATTTTCGTTGACATTAAACCTCAAATAAAACCAAAATGGTTAGTGCGAGATCATATTATCCCTAAAAAGGATAATCCTTTATAAAAAGAAATACTACTATTAATCTTCAAAATTCGACAAAAGTACCCAAAGTTCAAGAAAGACCATTCAATTCACATTTGTCCATAAATTTTTTCAAAATAATCTAAACTAAGATTGAAACCCAAAACATAGATGGAATTAATCACATAGTCTTCCATGGTAAATTTTAACATTTAACTCAAAACACATAGACTACTTTTAAATTCTCATACTGATGCCTAATTAGCCAAATCACATATTCTCTATGACAGGTGAATAATTTTCATAAATAACCCAAATCACAATATCTCCACAAAAAAATATTCTTCCAAAATAAAATTCCACCGTTACTCCTCAATTGAAATCTTGAATTATTATATTTCCCATAGGCTTATAGTGTTTCCCCAAATTGGGGGACATCTTCCATTTTCAATTAATCACCAAATCATTTTCCTATATTAAGGATATACATTATTAAAACTTATGTTCCAAAAATAAACTCATTATTGATCCATAAAATCATTTAACTAAAACTAATAATTCATACTAACCAGGGACTTCACGTAGTCTGGTGGTAAGTGATAAATCCCAATCGCACTTTGATTGTGGGTTCGATTCCCACAGCATTTTTGATTTGATGGGTTTTCACACGGTCTACGTGTTTTCCTTTTTATAAAATTTAAAAATAACCCTAACATTTTTGAACTTGAATGGTTTCCTTATACCTATGATTTTTCTTCCCAAATCATTATGATCTCCTCATCTTAATTATTTATGTATTTTATATACTGTAGTTTTTTTAATTTCACCACCATATGATAAAATGAAATGTTCCCCCGAATAAGGAACTTCATAACTTGATCATGGTGTCCACTTGGTTTCATCATTATCTTATTCACATAGGTTTAAGGTCCATGATTTTCCACAATGATTTAGAGATACTTAAAAATAATTTTCTTCCTTCATACATATAGACCTTATACAACATGGGTCATAAGTGTGTTCACTAAAAAATGGATTTGGAAAATAATCATGTATGAAATATAATTTCAAAACATCTGATAAAAAATGATTTTTATAAAACAGTCAGATTGAGTTTGAGTTGAAACATTCAATCAGTGGTCCATTTTAAAATACCATAAGTATGTGATGGGATACTATATTATAAAATCAAATATAAATAAGTTACGAAAGGTTATCTTTCTTTATCACCTTTTTCAAAATCATAATATGATTCAAAATCTTGTGATTAGGTAAAATATTTGAAAATTCAATGAAAGTATTTACCTTTCTTGAAAATATATGAATGCTGTGAAAATAGGATTTTGTTAAACACAACCCATGATCCATGATGATATCAGGGTATGGTGGACGAGTTTGATATCTCAAACAATATCTTGAAGGTGATTTGTATGTTAGAAATATTTTCACAATCACTTGAACATGAATTTGTAATAATTTTTGCATTCAAGTCATCGGGAAGAGATAGGAATGTTGTTTGAGATCCTCCTCAAATCATTTGTAACATACATTCCTTGATCTGAAAAAGATTCAAAAATAATGATCTAATATAAAGAGTAGACATAGAGACAAGCCATGTGTCAAATAAAAAATCCAAATTGCTAATGTTGTCTAAACCGACCTCTGATACCAACACTAAGGTCTCGTCCTTAATCATTACATAATCTTGAATTAAATGGGTAATTAATATTGACAATCTTTTTAGGTTTAGAGTTTTAGAGAATTATGTCATAACATTTATATAAAAAAATTAATATTAAAAGTAGAAAATTCTACATAGTATAATATTTTTTTTTAAATTGAAAACTCTTGAAAAAAGAGTCATGCTTTGTTCCAGGTTTTAGAGAGCATGACTTTTCCTTGATCCCATCATTGACCCTTATTCGTCTTTAAGTCATGTGGAAATCATTTAAAAAACATAGGATGAGAATAAAAATCTCAGTAATGGATATAAAATAAGGAATGAATAAATTATCCCATCAATAAATAAAAAACAATGAATCCATACATTTCAATCAAAACATACCTCATGAAATAATAAGATTTATGAATAACACAAAGAAATAATAAATCATAATGGTAACTTGTGGAATCCATATCAAAAATACACTGTAGGTATCACAACTAAATTGGGAGTCACATTTGGAATACAAGTCACACTACATTCCCTAAATCTCTTTGGAGAAACATTCATGTTTACCTCAATCACGTTACCCAATGCATTGGAGAGCTATCTCGGGCTCAAACACCATAGGTTTATCATGAAACCACCCATATACATAAACAATTACCATAGCCATAAAATATTCCTAACTCGTAAAAAAAACCTAATGGAAAGATAACATTTCCACATTGCAATCACAATATATCATTTCAAAATATTGACAGAATCAAATCTTTTATCAAAACATTTTAAAAACCATTTAAAAAATTAAATAAAGATATTTTTGAATCAAAGTGTCACATACCAATTTGAGTCTTTTGAAAGAAATTTTAATTTCAAAACAGTGATTTCCATATGAATAAATCCATAAAACCATTTTTAAAACATGGACATTAATTTTAATGTTTTAGAATAATAAACCTTTAAAACATTTAAAACGATATTTAAGTTAAATAGTTTTTTTTAACAAAATGAGAGATCGTAGAATACAAATAAGTCAGGAATAACTTTTAATCAGAACTTAATAATATGATGAAAATAATTTTATTCATGATATAATATTCCAAAGTACAATATATACACCATATAAGAGTGAAATGGTTCATATCAACAATAATGTCTCAATGGAAATGTAAATTGAGACGAAATCCTTTATAAAGAAGGTGCCCTTAAATTAAGGATAAATCAACTACATAATTATGTGTGAAAAATATAAATACACCAAATTTAAGTGGATATTAAGTGTAAAAAAATAAGAGGATATTCAGACATATTCATATCATGACATAATAAAGAAGTAGATGTTTAACCCAAAAAATTGGAATTGGGTTAAGAAGTTTTCTTACAGAAAATCGACAGCCTAACGACGTCACATTAAAATTCAGAAAATAATTTGATGAGAGAAAAAATTATTTCTCGTCACATTGGCATAAAATTTACATCAATAAGTATATAGAAGAACATATCCCAACATAGTAAGATGTAAATTAAAAGACATAACAAAAATAAGTCTTTTAAAAAGAGGAGGGTGAAAGGTTCCATTACCAATTTGGTAACTTACGATACATTAACCCCATAAAAGAATTATCGTACAATGAATTTATAAATACCCATAAGCTAAATTATATTACCCAAATAATAAAATAATATTCAATACATCTACCACACCAAAGGAAATAGTAGCTAATATAGCATGAATCTCACAGGAATAAAAAGTGAGATGAAAAAAAATCATACCACGTTGTAATCAATCAAGTCATGTGAGAAGAAGTTAATAACCACCAAATGAATCAAAAACTACCATGAATATAAATAAAATCATGATAATATATATCAAATGGAAGTAAAAAATGCACCACATGAAATAAATAAGTGGTGAACAATGGAAATCTCACGGAATTAAATGTGAGATAAGAAATTCCCTATCTCGTGTCCAACATGAATTGTATGTTCCTTATTCTTCCTGAATAATAAACATAAGTTAATTTATATTTTATTTATAACCTTTTTAATGTTTATTATTACTTTTATACCACTTATTACATTTCAGTAATAGTTAGTTAATTATTTGAGTTCATATCAAAAAATTTGTTGATGTTCGGAATTTGAGTTAAAAATGACCTTGTTATAATTAAAATTCGTCCATGTGGTCAAAAATCCATTATCTCTAGAATGATATTAATTATATACATATCATATATATCATATATATTCTGTATATATATATATATAATATTACATAACATTTTGAGATAAGAAATGAAATGCGCTATTCATGGAGACGGTATGTCGTACGTATGTAAGAACACTACTTTCATTTCTATTTAATATTTAATGGATTAAAAACGTAATAATACATAGGTATATTATAATTCCATTATAATATATTATGATATATATGTTACATAATTTCATTAAATCTCTCTTTATATGTTCGATGTATAAGGCCCCAGCCTTAAACCTTACTTAATCTTGAGTTATTACAAGATTACACATTGAGGATCTTTTCGGGTTTAGAGTTTTAGAGAATTAGATCATAAAACTTGCATTACATTCCACATATAAACAAAGTGGTTACATAAAGATAGTATTCTTCATTCCCATCAATGGAACACACATTTAAAATAAAACATGGATTAATTCTTGACACATCCTTGACTCTATCATCTTATCATGTACCTTTCCCTTGACCTGTGAAAAACATTTCAAAAACTTGGGATGAGCATAAAAACTCAGTATGGGTTATAAAAAAAACATGGAAAGGAAACATGAGTTCATATATAAATAAGAATGAAATCATACTTTACCCATAAAACATAGGCACTTTAACATAACTCATAAAATCATGAATAAATCATAGAAATCTTAAGACATAAAGGTAACTTGAGGCATTCATAACATTCTTACGTAGGGAGTAACCCTCTTGGTTACGTTTGGAATACCCATCACTGTATATTCCCTAAAATCTCTTCGGAGAAACCTTAACGTTTCACTCCTTCGCGTTACCCAATGCATTGGAGAGCTATAACGGGCTCACCCGCCCTTAGTTTATCACGGAACCACCCGTCTTCATAATAATGCCCAAGAACCATAACATAATCATATCACATAAAACATGCATAAAGGAAACATAACATTTCCACATTTCAATCACGAGATATCAATACAATACATTGATATAATAAAAACATTATGAAAACCATTTTCAATACCAAAGTAAAACATGGTATTTATTTTTCTTTTAAAAAAGAAGGTATGGCTTGTAGAGGAAGCCCAAACTCAAATAACGGTTACGACGGCGGAGAAGTCGTTGTCGCCGCATACGTACAAAAAAAAAATTCCCTTTTGTCGTTTAGTAAACACTTTGTAAAAAAGATTCCTTTTGAATAAACGTAAAAGTCAAAGGGGTTTATACACCATATGAAAGGAAGTTGTGTATAAAATAAAATATGCCTCAATGAAAGGAGATTGAGACGAAGTCCCATACCTCGTATCCGACTTGACCCGACCATTCTTTAAACTCCTGAATAATAAACTTGAGTTAATCTCTACTTGCTTATGAATCTTTTTCAAGTTCATTATTCCTTTTATACCACGTTATGAACATCATGTAATCATTTAAGTTAATAATGTTCATTTTGTCGGTATTTGGTTCTTAAGTCAAAAATAGACTTCTTATACTTACATGTTGTTAATTTGGTCAAAGGTTCATTATACCAGAATGATATTCATGATGTAGTTATCATATATGTCATATATATCCAGTACATTAATGCATTTATAATATTACATAATCATTTAGAGGTAAGAAATGAAACGCACCGTTCATGGAGACGGTAAGCCGTACGTACGCATGAACGCTACTTCCATTTCTATTTCATACTTCATGGAATGGATTCATAATGGTATAAGAGTATGTTATAACTCCAGTATAATAACATATATAATATCATTAACTTTATCCTTTACACATCCCACACATGGTATTAACGAATCAAATCACTTTTAGGGGGCGGTAGTCCGCACTTCCTAAAATGAAGATATCGTGTTTACCCATAATGGAAACCATAAAGTATGACCAAAATGAAGAAAAACATAAGCTTAAGGAAAACATATACATATTATACATCATATATAAAAATAGTGACATCATAATGGCCACCTTTGAAGGTGTTAAATGAGTATTGAACAATCATCGTTTCGGGAGGCATAATTTCACCATCCACGGAAAACGTATGTTCTTTAACCATTTGATGTAGTTGTGTGAGAGTGTGGCTCAAATAAATCTTATAACAATATCCTAGTATATTGAAGATACTGGTGATGTTATAAAAGAAGGAAATAAAAAGATTTTAGGGGTTTGGAGAAGCAAAATAAAACAAATGAACATGAGAGAAACAATTACCTTTAAAAAGTGTAACTCCTTTTGATTTGAGCCTAAAGGCTTCCTTTGAAAGGATTCTGCCCAAAGGGAATCCTCTAGGATGAGGAGAGGGATGTGGAGAGAGCAAATGGGCAGGGTTTGGCCGAGCCAATGGCTTGAAGAGTGTGTGAAATGAGGTAGAGGTGGGGGCCTTTTATAAGAGGAGAGGAGGGGCACTTTTGGAAAGTAAGGAAACATTACATTATTTGAAAATGTGTTTCTGTTTTAAAAGGTCCCACATTGATAGAATTCGTGGATAAGGTTATAAGGCATCTAAATCCACTCATCCAATTGGTTTTGGCCATGTGTAGTTCATATATTTTATATTATCTTTCCATTTTATTTAAATCGTCAAATAATGATGTCATCGCTGCATCATTATTATGTCATAAATAATTAAATTTATTTAATGTCTACAAATTATAAAAAAATTACTATGATGTAGGAAATCCTTTTAGCTTTCCATTGAATATTTATAATCAAAATTTGGACTTGTATAATCCCACTTAAAAAATGTTTTCGCAAAACATATTATGTTTGTGTCATTTTCACTTTAACATTAAATAAAAAGTAATTTATGTCATTTCTCAACAAAAGTGGATCCATGGGGTCCCCAAGTTGACCCATGGCTTGTCTTGGTCTGCCATGACACAACCAATAAGGTTGGGACATGTGTCTAGGTCATTTTATATTATTAACACATTATTTATTCCTTAAACTACACTAATTACCCCTAATCGCGATTAAAAACTTAATAAGTTACTATTCACCAAAAAATTATTTTAATCTCATTGAACCACATTTTACTTCTTAATGAAAACCATGTATGTCGGATTTTCAAAATTCAATACACATTAGTGGTAAACTTTTATTTAACTGAAAAATCAGTTTGCTTGATTACCACTTAGTGGTTTCACTATTCATCAAAAATTGACGTTTTTCAGAAAATTACCAAAAAATCACTCTAAGCTATATTTGATATTCCGAATTCAAAAATGAAGTCTATTTTACAAAATTCAAATCATATAAGTCACATTAATTAATTTAATAATTAATTCCCGCTGCCAGAGAAAATAGTGTGTTTTTACAAAACAATAAGTATCAAAAGATTGACACCAGTTTAAGTCTAATTTCAAAGTGAAATTGATTCCAATGACCACCATTGGATAAAATGGTAAAAATATATTCTAATTTCACTTCAAAACCAATTCAAAACATAATCTAATCATATAAATAAATTATATTAAAAGTAGTTTTTATGTAAAATGCAGTATTTTTCACTATTCATTAAAAAATGAACATTGTCAGAAAAATACCAAAAATTCACACAAGGTAAATTTTGATGTCCCAATCATAAAGGATAAGTTTATTTTGACAAACATAGTTTATAAAATTGTCAAAATATAGATTCAAAAATGGTTTTCCATCAAAAGGCACTAAAACAATCTTTTAAGAATATTAGTGTATTCCATGCATAAGATTGTATTTATTTTCATTTTAAGCCTCTAAAACACTATATTTATCATTAATAAACATAGATAAAAATATCTATTATTCATTACTTACTTGGGATGTTACATCCTTCCCCCCTTTAGAAAATTGCGTCCCCGCAATTTATTTACTTATCGAATAAATGGGGGTACTTATCCCTCATTGCATTTTCTGATTCCCATGTTGCCTCTTAAATCATGTGGTTTTTCCACAAAACCTTTACCTGATGAATCACCCTATTCCGTAACACTTGCTCCCTGTGGTCAAGAATCTGGACCGGTTGTTCCTCATAAGATAGGTTCTCTTCTAGCTGAACTACCTCTGGACTCAAAACATGAGATGGATCTGGCATATACTTTCTCAACATCGAAACGTGAAAAACATTGTGTACCTGAGATAAACTCGGAGGTAAAGCCACTCGGTATGCAACTGATCCAACTCTCTCTAGAATTTCGTATGGTCCAATGAACCTTGGACTCAACTTTCCTTTCTTACCAAATCTCATCACACTTTTCCAAGGAGAAACCTTGAGAAAAACATGATCACCTACCTCGAAAGATAGATCCTTCCTCCGGTTATCCGCATAACTCTTCTGCCTGCTCTGAGCTGTTCTCATGTGTTTCTGAATCAACTGAACTTTTTCTGCTATCTCTTCTACCAATTCTGGTCCCATCAACTTCCTTTCACCCACTTCATCCCAGAAAGCTGGAGTTCGACACCGCTTCCCATATAATGCCTGAAATGGTGCCATCTGTATAATGGAATGAAAACTGTTATTATATGAAAACTCAACCAAAGAAAGATGTTGGTCCCAACTTCCCCGATAATCCATAGAACAAGCTCGTAGCATATCCTCCAATGTCTGAATTGTTCGTTCTGACTGCCCATCTGATTGAGGATGAAAAGCTGTACTAAAATTTAATTCAGTACCCAACGACTTCTGAAGGCCTTTCCAAAAGTTAGAAGTAAACCTGGGATCACGATCTGATACAATGGAGAGAGGAACTCCATGTAACCTGACTATCTCTTTAAGATACAAATGGGAAAGTTGATCAAGAGAGAAAGTATCTCGTATAGCAAGGAAATGAGCAGATTTGGTCAAGCGATCAACAATAACCCAGATTGCATTATTACCTCGAGATGTCTTCGGTAATCCAACAACAAAGTCCATGGATATATTCTCCCATTTCCACTCTGGAACTGGTAAAGGCTGAAGCATCCCTTTCGGTAACTGCCGCTCTGCTTTAACCTGCTGACAAGTCAAACACTTCACAGTAAAATCAGCAATATCTCTTTTCATTCCATCCCACCAGTAATACTCCCGCAGATCTCTATACATCTTAGTACTGCCCAGATGAACTGAAAACGGAGAACTATGAGCTTCACATAACAACTCTCTCTTCAACTGTGAATCACAAGGCACACACAATCTCTTCCCAAATCTCAAAACGCAATCATTATCAATGTTGAATTCAGGCAACTTACCTTTCTGAACCAGCTCTACCCTTTTCTTTAACTCACTGTCTTGCTTCTGGGCTTTCTTGATTCTATCTGATAGAGAAGATCTCACTGATACCTGAAACAAAACAGAAGGACTTCCTGCACCAACAACTTCTATGCCAAATTTCATCAAATCCTTAACCAAAGGATCACGTTCCAAACGCAACATTGTTAATGAAGCATTACTTTTTCGACTCAAAGCATCAGCCACTTTATTTGCTTTTCCCGGATGGTAATGAATTGTACAATCATAATCCTTGATTAATTCCAGCCATCTCCTTTGTCTCATGTTTAACTCTTTCTGAGTGAATATAGACTTTAAACTTTTGTGATCGGTATATATTTCACACTTTACTCCATACAAATGATGCCTCCAAATTTTTAAAGCAAAAACAACAGCAGCTAATTCCAAATCATGTGTAGGGTAATTTACCTCATGAGTTTTCAACTGTCGTGAAGCATAAGCAATTACCTGATCATTCTGCATTAGGACGCAACCAATTCCTTTCAATGAAGCATCACTGTATATAACAAACTCACCATTCCTGGAAGGTAGTGCCAAAACTGGAGCATTCACCAATCTTCTTTTCAATTCCTGAAAACAATCATCACATTCTTTTGTCCAGATAAACTTGACACCCTTCCGAGTTAGCTTAGTCATTGGACTAGATAACCGTGAAAAATTTCTAACAAACCTTCGGTAATATCCCGCCAAACCAAGGAATCTACGAATCTCGGTTACATTTGTGGGTCTTGGCCATTCTTCCACAACTTTTGTTTTTGCAGGATCAACAGTTATTCCATCTTTAGAAACAATGTGACCAAGGAAAGATATTTGTTGCAACCAAAACTCACACTTGCTAAATTTCCCATACAATTTCTTTTCTTTTAAGGTTTTCAAGATAACCCTTAAATGTTTTTCATGCTCCTCTTTACTTTTAGAAAACACCAAAATATCATCAATGAAAACCACCACAAACTTATCCAAGAACTCATGGAAAATTCTATTCATTAAGTCCATGAATACAGCAGGTGCATTGGTTAGCCCAAAAGGCATTACTACAAATTCATAATGGCCATATCTCGTACGGAATGCGGTCTTCGGAATATCTGCCTCCTTTACCTTCAGCTGATGGTACCCCGATCTCAGGTCAATCTTTGAAAAAAACTGAGCTCCCTGGAGCTGATCAAACAAATCATCGATATGAGGCAAAGGATATTTGTTCTTAACAGTGATATTATTCAAGGCTCTATAATCAATTCAAAGTCTCATAGAACCATCTTTCTTTTTAACAAATAAAACAGGATCACCCCAAGGTGATGTTCTAGGTCTAATGAAACCTTTCTCTAATAAATCTTGCAATTGCTCCTTCAACTCTAAAAGTTCAATTTGTGCCATTCGATAAGGGGGTTTTGAAATTGGCTTAGCATCAGGAACTAAGTCAACAGTAAACTCAACTTCCCAATCTGGTATTATTCCAGGCAAGTCATCAGGAAAAACATCAGGAAACTCATTTACCACTGGCACATCATTAATCTGAACAGTTCCTTTATTTTCAACGACGTGTGCAAGGTAACATTCATTTCCATCTTTTACAAGTTTCTCGGCCTCTTCATATGTTATCAAAAGTAAGGGTTCATTCTTGTAAACAAACTGAAAGTCTTTCTGAAAAGAAACTTCTTTAGCTCTACAGTCAATCTTAGCATGGTAAATAGAGAGCCAATCCATACCCAGGATAACATCAAACTCTACTAGAGGTAGAACAATAAGGTTTGCAAGTAGGTTCTTTCCACAGATAAGGATAGGAAGATTCTTATAAATTCTTTTTGCCTCGACACTTCCCCCAGGTGTTTTTACCAAAAGTTCAGGAGTCATTTCTTGAGATGGTATTCCCATTTTACTAGAAAAGGTTTCAGAGATGAAAGAATGTGTAGACCCCGAATCAAACAACACACTGGCATAGTCTGAAAAAATAAACAAACTACCTGATACGACTTCATTTGGTGGCCCGACATCTGCTGAAGTAGTTGCAAAGGATTTCACCACCCCTTTCTGCTTGTAGTCTAACTGCTTTCCATCACTCAAGCTCCTTGTCGGACACTCGTTTGCATAGTGACCCATCTCATTGCACTTATAACATTTCACTAACTGTAAATCAAATTTGTTTTTACCTTCACCTTGATCCTTTTCAGTGCATTCACGAGCCTTATGTCCCATCTTACCACATCGGTAGCACTTCCCAGAATTCAGAAGACATTCCCCAGCATTCCTTTTGCCACATTTATCACAAACTGGAAACTTAGTTCTCTTACCATCATACTTTTTTGAAGAATTCTTACCTTTCTCCTGCCACCTCAGTCTCTTCTTCTGCTGGTTGTTATAGAACACTTGGTCATCAGCAAACTCCATTTCCACCTTCTCAGCACATCGAACAAGCTTTTCATAACATTTAAACTCACGAGAAGCTAATGCCCTTCGATACTTTGGCTTTAATCCTGAGTAAAAACGATTGATTTTACTATCAAGGTCCCAGATAAAATTTGGAGCATACCTTGCCAATCGAGTGAACCTTTCTTCATAGGCAGCCACTGAGTCTTCCTCTTGCCTCAATTCCAAGAATTGCTTTTCCATCCTAAGTCGAACAGCCTTATGAAAATACTTCTCAAGAAACATACCTTTGAATTCATCCCAGTCAAGAGCATCAATCTCATCGGCATCCCTGATATTTTTAACCATAGACCACCACTGATCTGCTTCACCCTCCAAACGGTAAATAGCAAGACTAACCTTTTGATTGTCTTAACACCCCATGACATCAAAAATCTTCTCCAGTGCTTTAATCCACCCTTCAGCTTGCACAGGGTCAGATGATCCTCTGAATGATGGTGGATGTTGCCTCATGAAATGTTCCACCACTGACATGTTCCTCTGCGGTTGATCTGGCTGATCTCGTGCATGGATACCACCGCCATTTATCGCTTGAGTCAACTGCGCCATTACTGCAACAAACTGTTCAGTTCCAATTCTGACCATTTCTGGATGCTGATTCGGAAGATTATTTCCTTCTGTATGCCTTCCTAGCACAACTTCCCTGTTTCCTCTGCGGAAAACCATTCTGAACAAACATGTCTTAGATGAAGCAACATGGTAATCTTTAAATGCTATATCATTTCGAAAAAGAAAAAAAATATTTTTGGATAATCATTTAATAGAATTCTAACTCCTAAAGTTATCTAAACCGACCTTTGATACCAACTATAAGGCCCCAGCCTTAAACCTTACTTAATCTTGAGTTATTACAAGATTACACATTGAGGATCTCTTCGGGTTTAGAGTTTTAGAGAATTAGATCATAAAACTTGCATTACATTCCACATATAAACAAAGTGGTTACATAAAGATAGTATTCTTCATTCCCATCAATGGAACGGACATTTAAAATAAAACATAGATTAATTCTTGACACATCCTTGACTCTATCATCTTATCATGTACCTTTCCCTTGACCTGTGAAAAACATTTCAAAAACCTGGGATGAGCATAAAAACTCAGTATGGGTTATAAAAAAAAACATGGAAAGGAAACATGAGTTCATATATAAATAAGAATGAAATCATACTTTACCCATAAAACATAGGCACTTTAACATACCTCATAAAATCATGAATAAATCATAGAAATCATAAGACATAAAGGTAACTTGAGGCATTCATAACATTCTTACGTAGGGACTAACCTTCTTGGTTACGTTTGGAATACCCATCACAGTATATTCCCTAAAATCTCTTCGGAGAAACCTTAACGTTTCACTCCATCGCGTTACCCAATGCATTGGAGAGCTATAACGGGCTCACCCGCCCTTAGTTTATCACGGAACCACCCGTCTTCATAATAATGCCCAAGAACCATAACATAATCATATCACATAAAACATGCATAAAGGAAACATAACATTTCCACATTTCAATCACGAGATATCAATACAATACATTGATATAATAAAAACATTATGAAAACCATTTTCAATACAAAAGTAAAACATGGTATTTATTTTTCTTTTAAAAAAGAAGTTATGGCTTGTAGAGGAAGCCAAAACTCAAATAACGGTTACGACGGCGGAGAAGTCGTTGTCGCCGCATACGTACGAAAAAAACATTCCCTTTTGTCGTTTAGTAAACTCTTCGTAAAAAAGATTCCTTTTGAATAAACGTAAAAGTCAAAGGGGTTTATACACCATATGAAAGGAAGTTGTGTATAAAATAAAATATGCCTCAATGAAAGGAGATTGAGACGAAGTCCCATACCTCGTATCCGACTTGACCCGACCGTTCTTTAAACTCCTGAATAATAAACTTGAGTTAATCTCTACTTGCTTATGAATCTTTTTCAAGTTCATTATTCCTTTTATACCATGTTATGAACATCATGTAATCATTTAAGTTAATAATGTTCATTTTGTCGGTATTTGGTTCTTAAGTCAAAAATAGACTTCTTATACTTACATGTTGTTAATTTGGTCAAAGGTTCATTATACCAGAATGATATTCATGATGTATTTATCATATATTTCATATATATCCAGTACATTCATGCATTTATAATATTACATAATCATTTAGAGGTGAGAAATGAAACGCACCGTTCATGGAGACGGTAAGCCGTACGTACGCATGAACGCTACTTCCATTTCTATTTCATACTTCATGGAATGGATTCATAATGGTATAAGAGTATGTTATAACTCCAGTATAATAACATATATAATATCGTTAACTTTATCCTTTACACATCCCACACATGGTATTAACGAATCAAATCACTTTTAGGGGGCGGTAGTCCGCACTTCCTAAAATGAAGATATCGTGTTTACCCATAATGGAAACCATAAAGTATGACCAAAATGAAGAAAAACAGAAGCTTAAGGAAAACATATACATATTATATATCATATATAAAAATAGTGACATCATAATGGCCACCTTTGAAGGTGTTAAATGAGTATTGAACAATCATCGTTTCGGGAGGCATAATTTCGCCATCCACGGAAAACGTATGTTCTTTAACCATTTGATGTAGTTGTGTGAGAGTGTGGCTCAAATAAATCTTATAACAATATCCTAGTATATTGAAGATACTGGTGATGTTATAAAAGAAGGAAATAAAAAGATTTTAGGGGGTTGGAGAAGCAAAATAAAACAAATGAACATGAGAGAAACAATTACCTTTAAAAAGTGTAACTCCTTTTGATTTGAGCCTAAAGGCTTCCTTTGAAAGAATTCTGCCCAAAGGAAATCCTCTAGGATGAGGAGAGGGATGTGGAGAGAGCAAATGGGCAGGGGTTGGCCGAGCCAATGGCTTGAAGAGTGTGTGAAATGAGGTAGAGGTGGGGGCCTTTTATAAGAGGAGAGGAGGGGCACTTTTGGAAAGTAAAGAAACATTACATTATTTGAAAATGTGTTTCGGTTTTAAAAGGTCCCACATTGATAGAATTCGTGGATAAGGTTATAAGGCATCGAAGTCCACTCATCCAATTGGTTTTGGCCATGTGTAGTTCATATATTTTATATTATCTTTCCATTTTTTTTAAATCGTCAAATAATGATGTCATCGCTGCATCATTATTATGTCATAAATAATTAAATTTATTTAATGTCTAAAAATTATAAAAAAATTACTATGATGTAGGAACTCTTTTTAGATTTCCATTGAATATTTATAATCAAAATTTGGACTTGTATAACCCCACTTAAAAAATGTTTTTGCAAAACATATTATGTTTGTGTCATTTTCACTTCAACATTAAATAAAAAGTAATTTATGTCATTTCCCAACAAAAGTGGATCCATGGGGTCCCCAAGTTGACCCATGGCTTGTCTTGGTCGGCAATGACACAAACAATAAGGTTGGGACATGTGTCTAGGTCATTTTATATTATTAAAGCATTATTTATTCCATAAACTACAGTAATTACCCCTAATCGCGATTAAAAACTTAATAAGTTACTATTCACCAAAAAATTATTTTAATCTCATTGAACCACATTTTACTTCTTAATGACAACCATGTATGTCGGATTTTCAAAATTCAATACACATTAGTGGTAAACTTTCATTTAACTGAAAAATCAGTTTGCTTGATTACCACTTAGTGGTTTCACTATTCATCAAAAATTGAAGTTTTTCAGAAAATTACCAAAAATTCACTCTAAGCTATATTTGATATTCCGAATTCAAAAATGAAGTCTATTTTACAAAATTCAAATCATATAGTAACATTAATTAATTCAATAATTAATTCCCGCTGCTAGAGCAAATAGCGTGTTTTTACAAAACAATAAGTATCAAAAGATTGACACCAGTTTAAGTCTAATTTCAAAGTGAAATTGATTCCAATGACCACCATTGGATAAAATGGTAAAAATATATTCTAATTTCACTTCAAAACCAATTCAAAACATAATCTAATCCTATAAATAAATTATATTAAAAGTAGTTTTTATGTAAAATGCAGTATTTTTCACTATTCATTAAAAAATGAACATTGTCAGAAAAATACCAAAAATTCACACAAGGTAAATTTTGATGTCCCAATCATAAAGGATAAGTTTATTTTGACAAACATAGTTTATAAAATTGTCAAAATATAGATTCAAAAATGGTTTTCCATCAAAAGGCACTAAAACAATCTTTTAAGAATATTAGTGTATTCCATGCATAAGATTGTATTTAATTTCATTTTAAGCCTCTAAAACACTATCTTTATCATTAATATACATAGATAAAAATATATATTATTCATTACTTACTTGGGATGTTACACGATGTATGTCATGAATGAATCATATCACCTTGAGGGGGTGGTAGTCCGCACTTCCTAAAATGAAATTCTCACATTTACCCATTATGGAAACCATAAAGTTATGCTATAAATGAAAAATAAAGAAGCATAAATATAACATAAACATAATATATATCATATATAAATACAGTTCCATCATAATGGCCACTATGAGAGGTAGTACGAGTTAATATAACAATCATCGTTTCGTGAGGTGTTACTTTTCCATCCACCGAAACATTATATTATCTACCCATTAGATGAATATGTGTGTAAGTGTAGTTAAAATCATTATCATAAAAAAATATTATATTTATGATACTAGTTTTCTTATAAAATAAAGTAATAAAAATAGTTTAGGGGTTGAAGAAGTAAAATAAAACAAAATAATATAAGAGAAGGCGTTACCTTTAAATCGAGTAACTACATTTGGTTTGAACCGAAAGGGTTTCTTGAAGTGCTTTCTACCTAAGGTAAGGTTTCAAGGATTAATAGAGAGATCTTGGGAGATTATTGGATTAGAGTTTGTGTGAGCTAAAATCATGAGAAGTGTGGGAAATGTGTAGTAAGTGAGGGATTTTTCTAAGGGAGAGGAGGGGCTATTTAGGAATGATTGAAATAATTATTTTATTATAAACTCATATTCGGTTTCTAAAAGGAAATTAATCATTAAAAATTAATTTAAGATGACTCATGGTCGAAATAAAATAATTTAATAAAAATTGGGTAGGTGTTTGATATTGTTTTATTATTTATAATCTTATTTATTTAAATAATTTATTAATGACATAAATATTGCATCATTATTGTGTCATAAATAATTTAATTTATTTGATGTCCAAAAATTTAAAAAAAATACCATGATGTATGAAATATTATTATATTTCCAAATAATATTTATAGTAGAAATGATAACTTATATTACCCCATGTAAAAAATGATTTACTAAAACTTATTTGTTTATGTCGTTTTTGTCTTTACTCTAAATTAATTAATATAAAGTGTCAATATTACTCCCATGTGGACTCATGGGGTCCCCAATTCAACCTCAGGGTGCCCATGGTCGGATATGTATCAAAAGATATAATTAGGACACATGTTAGTGTAATTAAATATTATTATACTATAATATTTTACCCTTATTTCCTATATTTTCCCTTTAATCATGGTAAATAAAATATTTACTGAAATATTTAAAATGACTAAAAATAAAAGTTACTTATTTACAAAATTTTGACTTACTAATTCCATATATGGAATCTAGTTTTCGAAATTCAAAACACAGAAGTGGGAGAAATTAATTTAAAATTAATTCCAGCTGTCAAAACCAAAAGCGTGTTTTTAAGAAATAATATCTATCCAAATATTGACACTGGTTTATGTCAAATTTCAAAGTAAATTTAATTCCAATGACCAACATTAGATTAAATGGTAAAAATATATTTTAATTACACTTTATAATCAATTAAAAAGATAATCTAACCATATATATAAATTATATTAAAAGGAACTTTTGAATTAAAATACAGTATTTTTCACTATTCATTATAAATGAACGTTATCTGAAAAATACCAACAATTTACCCAAAGTAAATTTTGATGCCCCGAATCTAAAAAAAAATTTATTTTAACAAATAGAATTTATAAAGATTACCAAAACAAGATTTAAAGGTGGTTCTCCATCAAAAGGAAGGAAATCGACCTTTAAAAAAATATTAGAGTATTTATGCTTAGATTCATTCACATTTGAAGCCTCTAGATTTTATTGGATAAATGTAAAAACACTTAAAAACATGTATAATAATATTTTTATTAGTTCTAATTATTCATGCCATTATAATGGCTAGGTGTTAACTACCATTTTAAATAATAATATTACATTATTAGTGTACACCGTAACATTTCAAAGAAACCTGTTGTTGCATATCGGGTACACCATTGAACATAGTGTCCCCTTTAAAGTAAAATTAATATTTATTTCACAAATATTAATTAATATGAAAAATGTCATGTTCATTATTTACCTAGGATGTTATAGCATCCTTTGAGTTGGGGCTAGGTTTTCCTTTTTTGTTGAAGAGGAAAACCATGTAGCGTAGTATGGGATAACACAAACGAGGGTGCATCCAATCACGCACCCGTTGGCTTGCATGACCATAATTATAGTTGATCAGATGAGTCCTCAATTTCCTGCATTGGTGGACCAGAACAAGGATGTATTTCCATAAGACTTTTTGGGATTATCTCCACATAAGGATGTGGGTTTAAGCAATGATCTATACCTTGGGATGACACCGAGTCCAACACCTTCATATCAGATGGCTCCCACCGAGGTTTGTGAAAAAAGGGTATATTCGGATTAATTATAGAGGAAGGGATTCATGAGGCCTAGTGTGTCACCCTGAAGAGCCTTGTTTTTGTTTTACAAGAAGGCAGAAGAGAGAATGAGGTTATGTGTGGAATTATGGATTTTGAACCAGGTGACAATGAAGAATAAGTATCCACTATCAAGGATTTATGACCACTTTGATCAGATGATGGGAGTGAAATAGTTCTTTAAGATAGTCCTTGGATCTGGATATCATCAATTTCGAGTACGAGATGAGTACATCCTCAATATGCATTTCATTTTTCATTGTGGCCACTCTAAGTACCTAGTGATGCCGATTGGCATAAAGAATGCCCCAACAGTGTTCATGGGACTCATGAATAGTATCTTTTGACCTTACTTGGATCAGATCAAGGTGGTCTTCATTGATGGCATCCTAGTGTACTCAGCATCCAAAGAGGAGCACATGATACACTTGTGGATGGTCCTGGAATTTCTTTGAGAGCAACATATTTACGGGAAGCTCTCAATGTTCAAGAAGTATAGATGATTGGCCCATTTTTTGGGACACATCATTTAAAAGGATAGACTCGTAGTAGATATGATTAAGATAATGGTGGCACTTTATTAGGAGCCACCCAATAATGTTACTAAGGTGTATATTTTACATGGATTGGTTGTTTACTATGGGAGGTTCATACCAAAATTTTTCCAAGTAGCTAAATCCTTGATTTTCATGACATGAAAGGGACACCTATTTGCGTGGATAGATAAGTCCCATTATTGTATTCAGTAATTGAGGTAGATATTGATGACCGCTCACTTTATAAGACTAGAAGAGGAGAGTGTTGAGTATATGGTGTCATGTAATGCATTAGAGATCGTCCATGGTTGTAACCTGACATAGGGGAAAGTGTTAATTTCTTATAGTTCACATTAGTTGAGACCACATAAGTAGAACTATGAGACCCATGATCTGGAGATTGATGTGGTTGTCTTCGTAATGAATTTGTGGCGACACTACTATATGGGTGAGCAGTTTATCATCTAATCGGACTAGAAACATCACAAGTACATATTATCTCATTAGGATTTGAACTTGAAATAGAGTATTTGGATAGAGTTTCTATAAGACTATGACTTTTAGAAAGTATATACTCATGGGAAGGGGAATGAGGGGACAGATTCTCTCATTCAGAGATCGAGTCCACAACTACAGAATGAGGCGTTAGAGAAGTTATCCTCGTTGCCGACATTCTTTATAGATGGGGATGGTAGAACTTATCCCTGGTTGATGTTAGTTACCCATCCACTATTATAATGACTTAGGGAGGAAATGTTTGGTGATACGGACTATGAGACTACACATTCTATGAGGTCTACATGGAATTACCCTGATTGATATTTGAAAGGTAGGGAACACGTCTTTCTTTTCAAAGGACACACAATTGCACCGATTGTGTTATGAGATGACATGTTTATGTAGTTCCATACATACCCTTTTGTGGTACATATATGCATGTAAACGATACACCATGAACTCCAAATCCATTTTTGATGGTCGAGGATGAAGAAGGAGGTGGTAGAGTTTTCTTCTCGATGCCTAAATTTCTATCAAGTGATGTCTAAGCACAAATTTCTAGTGGTTTTAACTAGAATAGTTGATGTGCTAGAGTGGAAGTTGGATGGGATATTGATGGACATCATGATAGGTTGTCCATACGTGTACATGGTTCATGATACTCTCTTGGTGATCATTGATCTACTCACCATGATGGCCCACATCCTACCAATCTGTGAGTAGAGTAAGATAGAGAGTGTGGGACACCTCTACGTTTAGGATATATTTCAACTACCTAGAGTTCCCTATATGATTTTTTTTAGATCATGATTCACGTTTGAAATCCCATTTTTGCAAGGGATTAATGTTGGTTTTTGGGACATAGTTTCACATGATCACGACGTTTCTTCCCAAGAAATATGGCCAGTCGGATAGGTCTATGTAGGTTCTTTGGGACATGCTACAGTCGTGAATCCTAGATTTTGGAATCAGTTGGGAGGATCACCTACCACATGTGGATTTTTCATACCACAAAATATACCACTCTACCATAGATATGGAACCATTCAAGGACTTAAATGGGTGACCCTAATGGTTACCATATTGTTGGATGGACCCATGAGATTTAGAACATATAGGACCAGAGTTAGTGTATTGAACTATAGAAATTGTGTAGGTTACCCAAGAGTAGATGAAGACAGCAAAAATTTGGTTGAATTCCTATGAGTATTAGTGGTAGAGGACTTTCTATTTCAGGGAGTGTGAACATGTGTTCCTTAGGGTCACTCCTTGATGCAGAATATAGAGATTTAGTCAGATAGGTATGTTATCTCTAGGATATATTTCCCCTTTTCTGATACTACATAGAGCTGGTAAAGTGGAATAATACTTGGAACTACCTCCGCAGTTAGAGTGGGCATATCAAGTCTTCCGCATATCACAACTGAGTAGATACATGCATGACCCGCTGCACATTTTCGACTGCATCGAGTTGGACAATGATTATGGGGAGACTTTTACGGAGTTCCCAGTGGAGATATAAGATCGACGGGGGAGGATCCTTCATGGATGCTAGATTCCTCTAGTGAACATTTTGTGGTATTTTTGGAATCTATAGGAGAGAACATGTGGGAGGGAAACTCATACTCATTATTTGTACAATAATTTGTTTGTATATCATTTTGTTTTTGGCTTTTGAGGATGTAAATCCCTAAGGTAAAAGTATTTAATGTCTTGTAGTTTCCTTGTAATATTTTTATATAATATATAGGATTATTCTAAGACCAATATATGAGATGGAACATGATTCCAATGCTTTATTTTCCATGAATAATTCATTGAAATATGTTAAAATATTAAATACCATGTGTTCATGGTTTTCATGAAAAAGTTGAATACTCCCTAAAAGGCTGGCCATATTAGATGTCTGAGTTCACCATTGCATTTTTTTCTATGTGTTTAACATAGGCAACACATTATATTGATCGATGAAGGTCATCTTCAAAAGTTAATTTTTGGAGGATTTAAATAATAAAATATACATTAAAATAATTATATTTTTAGGTTTCATAGAGACGCAGTGATGCTTCGATTCAGGGATGAGGAAACTGGTTTTATTTTTAAAATTTTGTAGGATCCCTATGTGAGGATCATGAACCTATAATTTTATAGAGTGCCTAGAGAGAATATAATAAATCTCGCTTAATTGTAAATGAAAAAGGAGTAGTGGATCGTGACAGTTCTTAAGAGATTTCCAATTGAAATAGATCCTCGATGATGAACAATCCACACACCAAGTAGGGTGTAAATATCATCTTCAGTTTTTTCCCATCATAGATTCAAAGACAAATATGGAAAACCCCAGGAATATGTTGATCATCGGTTTAGTCATTCTTTGCTGGGTGGATAATATTTATTTGGAATATAGTGATGTTAGATCATTTGGGATATTGGTTATTGTTCTTCGTTAATCCTTTTAATATGAATAGATTAAATCCAACATGAACAAGGACAATATGAAACCAATTTGGTTTTCATGTTCTTTATCCTTTTTATCCAAACTCACATGTTCCTCACTCCTCATGAATAACGATCTGAGATCGGGGATTTTATCCTATTTTGGCTCAAGGTAGAAACACCATAAAGAAGCAGCAATAGATGGTTTAGGCAGAGCGTGGTTGGGTGGATGTTGGTATTGGAAGCACTGAACCATCAAGGGTGGCATGGAAAGGTGGGGTGCGACAAGAATGTGCCACTCGTAGGGAGGCTGATGCTAGCAGCGTGACGCGGTCTAGTCAAGACTGTGTCGGATGGATCTTGTAGCGGAGGATGTTGTAGGTAGTATGCAGGGCTCATATGAGGTGGTTGCAGTAGTGGCAGCATGATGAAACTCAGAGCAGCCTCAGATAGAGGATCATATGTCGGTGGTGAGGTCACGAGACCTAGAAGAACCTACGGCTACAACCCTACGATATACGATGCGGTGGCCGACCACGTTGGTCGTGGGTGCCAGATAGACACATGGTTGTGAAACATTGTGTAACATTGGGATGTGGCTATGTTGGGCCACATCTGGAAGAGCATATCGTACATTCACGACATGGGACATATAACATCCCACATTTTTATAACCAACTTTTCATTACATTATACAAAACCAAGGATCTTTATGTTTTAGTGTCTTGGAAACCAGGAACATAACACATGACAACATAAGAAATTCTTCTGGAACACTTGAAAGACTTCTTCATTGCTCATCCTAAGTTCATTACAACATCTCATAACATGAGAGAATACATAAAAGGAAAGGGTGAGCAGAATGTCCAATAAGGGAAACAAGGTAAACATTTTACATGTGAACTTGAGATACATCAAAAAGTCATGAAAAATAACATTAAGGCATGAGAAAAAGATCATGAGGTATATCATAATAAAAATAACATGTTTCATAACATGAATATGTGGCTACATCATTTAAAATATAAAATCAAGAACATATCACCGAGGTCCATGCCCATGGTGTCCTTTTAAATTACCAAGAATATTCACCAACGTATCCTTAAAATTGTAATCTCAAGTGGTTACATCATTACCCAATGCATTGTAGCGCTATCAGGGTGCACCCTTAAATTTTCCTAAATTATCATGTGAGACACATATATCATCATCAATCATTTCATAAAAAACCAATATAGAATAAAAGAAATGGTTTAAATTTCATAGTCATCACATTTTAAAAACTGCTTTAAAGACGTGATCTTTATGTCACTTTGAACCCACGGAAAAAGGAAAGCGGGTCTCATGTATATAAATACAAGAATTTAAAATATAAAATCATGATATATATGTGAATAAACCTATATAAGAAATATCTTTGATTATTCACTTAATAAAATAAAATAATTTGAGAAAAAGAGAGAGACATTTTGAGACGAAAATTCTACAGCATAACGGCTATGTTACAGGGTTTTAGAAAACATTGAAAAGGGAGGGGACATGGGTCAACCACTCATAAATGATCCAAAAAACAGTATAGGGACAGAATATAATGGATATAAGAACATTTTAATGAAATTTGAAATTCATACCATATGAAATGAAAAACATGGAAGGAAGAAAAAAATAATATTTCTCTTATGAAAATTTGGCAGCCTAACGGCGTCACTTAAAACATAAAAAAAATGATTTGATAAGATCAAATAGGGTGTCTAATCATATGAAAATAAAATATCAGTATGATTTATATATAGATCATACAACAACATAATAAAAAGGAACTTCAAAGACTTGACATGAAAGTAGAACTTTGAAAAATGAGAAGGGTGAAAGAATCCCTTAAAAATTCGGCAGCCTAACAGCGCCACTGAAACATTCATAAAATGAAATGAAGATTGAAAGAGGGGGTATTTCATCATATGGACATGAAAATAACAGTATGATGAATATAAAATAACATCCCCAAAATAAGAAAATGGAGCATAAAATAAATGACATAAATGAGAGTGCTTGGAATGAAAGGTAGAGGTTGGATCCCTTACCTTGAAGAGTAACTTCAAAATCTTGATGCTTGGGACCTTGGGAGGCTTGAGTGAACCTTGGGAGGACTCCTTGGGAGGTAATTAGACCATAACTTCATTGAAGATGATTTTGGAGTCTAAAAGATGAGATAATGGCATGGTATTTATAGGGGAAGTGAGGGGACAAGGCATTAATGGCCAAGGGACACCTCATTGGTGGTATTGGAGAAACCGTGGGCTTGCCCATGGTATTTTCCCATAAAATTGGCCACATAAGAAACCTCATACCAAATATTACTATTCATAAGTCGACCATAAATAATACAGAATTACTAAATCCATAATGACGTAATTAAACACCTGAAACTATAAACTGAAAATTCAATATTCACCGAAAATTCAACTTTATCATAAAAATCTGAAAATTTCACCTAAACCAAATATCGATGCTATGATTTCAAAAATGAACTCCATTTCATAATAATAATTTTCTAAATATTTTTAATTTTATTTTTAAATAAATACACTATTAAACAAAAATTCATTTTTTCAGAAAAATCCCCAATAATAACCTTAACATAATATCGATGATCTGAGTTCAAAAATGAACTATATTTTATAAAAATAATTTTCTAAATATTTTTAATTTAATTTATAATTTAAAAACACTATTCACCCGAAAAAACTAATACTTGATTCATAATTTCTGAAACATTTATTTAGCTATTTTATTGAATCACATTACTTAATCAAGGTGCCTATATTAAATTAATAAATTATTTAAGTGATATTACTAATCCATTTGGTCACATTACTATTCCAAAGCGTAATATCACTATTAATAAATTACTATTCACCAATAATTATGTTGATCTTAATATACACTAAATTTCTTGATGAACACCTTTGTAGAAGAACATTTTTTGAAAATCATTACACAACATTATTTATTTAAGGTTGACATAAATATTTTAAAATTTCCCTTTTTTCCAAAATTCATCAATAATATAAATCCTAAAATTATTCGGACATTTGAAAATTCACAAACTTCACCATAAGAAGAAATCAAAAATTTATTTATCTCAAAGGATTACACAAAGAAATTACAGTCTCCTTACATATCCCCTTATAACCCCAGCATAGGACCTACGTGTAAGTTGTTCTAAGGTGAGAGAATCTAAGGGTGGCTCGGCCAACATCTCACGAGTAGTAATTTCTATCAGTTTGAACTTCTCGCGAAGGCGATTCCATTCTAGATTCACACGATGAAGTTCGGCTTGGGTTTGGTCCAGAGAAAATCCCAAAGGTGCTACCTCTTTCCTGAAATCTGTTAAATGGGTTTTGATTGGCCAGAGACTATTGGATGAGGCAATAAAATCTTCTTTCTATATTAATTAACCATGTTCACTTGTATTTAGAGACAATAATCGCAACATTTAGTTTCCAATGTTCATATTGACCAATGGCCATATAACAGTCGAAACCCAACAGTCTCATTCTAATTATAATTATGTTATCAAATAAAATAGTTTTGTTGAGTATAAAATAAAATAACACACCAAATTCGGAAACAAGATTTATTAAAAATTTCTGGTCATTACTGTAACAGCCTGAGATTTTATGAAAAATATTATTTTTAATTTCATTAATGTCTTGTGTTATACACTACACCAAAAGGAGATTTCACAACACACATATCTGACCTGGCTTGAATTACACGCAATCGCGACCTTCCACGATAGCGTGTGTTGTACGCAACACCAAGTTTCGCTAAACAACGATATGCTATTTGAAATTTTGTAAATTTTATTTTTCAAAATGGAATTCATTTTTGGATTCGTAATATCAAAATTACCTTAGGGTGAAATTTTGGTGATTTTCGGATAACTTCCATATTTTGATGATTAGTGAAAATTACTATATTTTAATTAAAAAAAACAACTTTTTCAATCGAAATAATTAATAGTGATAAGTTATTAATTTTAGTGGTTTTAAAGTATATTTAGAATATATTTTTACAGTTTAATACAATGTTGGTCATTGGATGTAATTTCACATTTAAACCAGACATAATCAAGTGTCAATCTTTTGATAGATATTGTTTCTTTAAAACACGCTATTTGTTTTAACAGCGGGATTTAATTATAAAATTAATTAATGCAATTTCTATGTTATGAATTTGGTAAAATAGACTTCATTTTTGAATTCGCAATATAAAATATAGCTTAGGATGAAATTTTGGCATTGTTCTGAAAAACATCAATTTTTGATGAATAGTGAAACTACTAAGTGGTAGGTTAAAAACTGAATTTTGCATAAAACTTAATTTTACCGCTTCTGTGAATGGAATTTCGAAAATCCGAGAGACACGGTTAATATCAAGGACTAAAATGTGGTTCAATGAGATAAAAATAATTTTTTGGTGAATAGTAACTTTTTACCTTTTTTTACCGTGGTTAATAGTAAATAGGGTAAATAAGGGTAAATATGATATTACTATTACCCTAACACATGTCCTAATTCTATTGGATAAGTGTAATTCGACCAAAAACAAACTTAGGAATAAAAAATGACCATTTAGGCCCACTTGGATTAGATTAGGACATTTATTATTAATTTATTTAACGAAGGTTTAAAATAGTTAAAATCAAAGTTTAATAAGTAAATAATTTTTACTATGGGGTTATACATAAGATAAATTCGATTGTAAATATTCATTAGAAAGCTAAAAAGATTTTATACATGATGGTATTTTATTTGTAATTTTTAGACATCAAATAATTTAATTTATTTATGACACAAAGATGATGCAGTAATTATCTTATTAATGAAATATTGACATAATTGATGTTATAAACACCAAAATAAATGTAATTTGAGACTTTTTATGAATTCCACTAATTTTCTAGGTTACTATGATATATTCGTGTTGATTTAATCAACTTGGTTCGAAAATATAATTCTTTTATGACTTTCACAAAAATCATATATCAAATAGTGTCAAAATTGACACAAAATAGTTTTTAAATAAAATATTATATTACTAATTGTTATTTTATTCCTAAAAATATAAGGTTCGGCCAAATGACTTAGATAAGGATATATATATTAATAATAAACAATTTGGGGTTTGTTTGGCATGTTATATAAGTGTATTAACCATATTGTGAAAGAAAACAAAAAGATACGGTAAAAGTTAAATTATTTAACTTAGAGTTAAATCTAATTGATAAGGTTAAAATAATACCCTAAACTTGTCTAAATCCTATTGGTTGATAGGATTTCGACCCATCCCCACTTTAGCTTCGAAGTAAGACCCTTTGGAACCATTATAAACCGATTTTGACTTTAATATAAAATAATATTTTGAGATATTCCTAAGGTGCCCCTCTCCTCCCTTATAAAAGGACACCTCCTTCCCCTCCTCCTCACACCAATTTGAGCACTCAAGCTCGGCCAAACTCTTCCAAAATCTCTTCTTCACTTCCCTAGAAACATCCTAGAGGTTCTGGTCTTCCTCAAAGACCAATTTTAGTTCCCTAAGAGGAGGTCTTCAAAAGGCGCTTCAAAGAAGAGGTAATTACCATTACCAATTCTTTCATCTTTATTTATTCTTCCACTTCTTCTTCTTAGGTTGTTTCATTATGAAGTAATAACATAAGTATCACTAATATACTGATATGTTATTATAAGTATGAAACAACACTATTTCACCATCTATCCATCCTACGGAAAAAGAAATCACTGCGCGTGCGTACGTACGGAATACCGTCTCCACGCCGTGGTGTAATCTATTTTCCACCACCACCTTACATGGATGGGTATAATGGTGTAAAGAATAACTATAAATATTTATTACAACATCATATTGATTCTGATATATTGTATAATCCACTCCAATTCAATTCAATATATATGGAAATGATATCATCGCTCGTGCGTACGTACGGACTACCGTCTCCACGACGCGATGAGATTCATTCTCCATGTTAACCATTTAAGAATGATTATAAAGTATATATAAGAAATAATAATGAAATATATGACATTATAAAGCTACTGGATTTATGTATATATATATATATGTATTTCATCTACTTACTTCCATTCAAGACAATAAGGAAAGGAAAACAGCGTTCATGCGTACGTACGGACTACCGTCTCCATGAACGGTGTTTTTCATTTCATTTATCTATCTATTATATGTATATATATACTGAATATATATGATATATAAATCATATTTTATATTCTGGAAGTAAGTAAATCATGATATAAGTAATAATAATGTCAAGAACAACAAGTCAAAACACCTACGATAAATGAAACGATTTTACCGAAAATGCTTCTTTAACATGGAATTTACAAAAGAACGGGTAATATAATGGCATAAGTGAACCATATATGATATCATAACAATGAATATGATTCTGTAATAAGTCAATGACATTATTTAAATCATTATACAGGAGGTTCGGACACATACGAAGCAAATCAGACCTAAGGTAAGGGAAATATCACAATCTCATTTTTATCCGAGATTGTTTATTCGTAAGTATTTAATGGGGTGTATTTTATCATCCACATCCATGTTTCATCAAAATGTTATATTATTTCCATCCACCTACAATTGTTTAAATCCATTTTTACCCTTCGGTGAGTTTTTAGTAATATGTATGAAAGGAATCTTTTGTCGTACGAGGTACTTTTTGACTTTTCTGACAAAAGTACGAAGAATGTTTTTTTAACTTATACGGCATGAATGGATTTTTAAAACATTATTTCCAAGAAGCTTCCTTTACAAGTTTTCAAGTTTATTTTTAATCAACTTATTTTATTTTAAAGTTATATGACATGTTATGAAAGGAAAAATGTTTTTGAAGAAGAAAGGATATTTTCCTCAAGAATGGAGTTCAAGTGTTTTATCAATATTATTTTCCATCTAAGATAATAAAGGGTTCTGTTTTATCCCTATTATTACATTGATTTGATTATGTTGTGATGGAATTATTTTTATGAATTCCTTTATCTTATATGAATTGTTTTATGATGTCATGTTGTTTAAGGATCCCATTTTTATTACATGGGTTATGCAGTGATGTATGGTTTATGATTATGTGGCACACATAAGAAAGGATTCATTATAAGATGGGTGGGACCTATATCTCCCTCCAATGCATTGGGTAAAGATTTTATATCTCATGAGATAGACATGGCTGGAATGGTAGGTTATACCAGTTCAGTGAAACAGGACTGAAACGAGGGTTACTCGATTCAGAAAGGGACTTTGTCCACTAAGATAGTCTTGGCAATGAGTCTTGACTAAAAAGAAATGATTCTCTATTATTATTTGTGAATTCCACAAAGTTTCTTGTTTTAAGTTATGATTATTGTGATTACATTTCACTACCATGATTTATCCCATGTTATGAAATTATGCTCTCTCTTTTGCAGGTTATGATTTCCAAAATGTTATGTTCTTATGAATATGATGTGATTGATATTTATTTTGTTTACCCTTACTGAGCATTTGAGCTCAACCTTTTATGTTTTATTTTCCCCAGGATATAAAGAAAGGTTTTTGGTAAAAAAAAAAGAAGATCTTTATGTGAGATGTTGAAGATCTTTCACCACGATTAGAAGATTTTATTCCGAGTTTCCAAAGACACTGAACTATTACGATCCTTGTGTGTGTGTTTTGTTATGTACTAAGTATTCCGCAAAATTAATGTAATGTTCATGTACGTCAAGCTTCGGGTCTCTACAGTTGGTATCAGAGGAAAGGTTTAGTCAACCTTTGGAAACTAGGATGTGAGAACTTTAGTGAGATCCCTAGAGATATTTATAAGGTATGTCTAGGGATGTCCCTAAGGATAAGTATACATATAGGATACAGTCCTAGAACTACGTTAACGATCATATAATTTAACCTAAGATGTTAGATATTGAGGATAATCCACCTTTATTATGTTGTTTTCCCTAGCATGATTTTTTCCTCTCACACTATTCTTTTCTGGGTTTTAGAAAATGGCTGGAAACAAGATGATTCACGATAATGGAGGATATGATGGACAATGGAATGATATTCATCATAATGAAATGGGATTTGGAAGTCCAAACATCATTATTATGCCGAGTCAGCAATCTCATAATATGATCAATAAAGTAAAATTTGGTAAGTTTCCTGACTCGGCTAATAAGAGAAAGATGGAGTTTCATGATGATCATAGAGGAAAGAAAGTTCAATTTTCCCTATGTAAATCTTGTGGGAAGAGGCATCAAGGAGAATGTTTCAAAGGAACTGGAAGATGCTTTGGGTGTGGAAAAGAAGGACACAAAGCAAGTAAGTGCAAAGGAAAAGGTTCAGTTAACACCATGGATGAGGATAATGGTATTGCTACGACATCCACATTGGTTAAATGTTTTAAATGTGGAATGTACGGGCATTATGCAAACCAATTCCCTAAGGGAAAGTCTCATGAAGAGAATCAGTATGGTCGTATGGGTAGTATTTATGTTGATGATGATGAAGAGACTACAAATGATATGTGAGATGAAAGAATTGTTGAAGCTCCATCAATGGTTTAAGAATGTAGTGGAATGATTATATGTTTATCATGTGTAATGTTGTATAAGAAATATCATGCTACTATGGAATAAAGAAACATATAAGGATTGTTACACTGTTGTCTTTCCTTGAGTTATGAATGTGTATGATTAATGGTACCACTATCCATGAAAGGCTATTCAGATATTTTTGAAATTTAGATGATATGCGCATAATGAAGGAATAATAAGATAATGAGGTGTTTGATTGTATTCATGAGCTCATGACTGATATAAGGAGAAGGTTATATCATGGTTTGAGGATATATAATTTTGAGGATTTTGGTATGTGGAAAGTGTTAACATTTAACTTCATTCATGTTTTCACTAAGGTTCAATGGGTATTCAAGAGAATACATGATTAAGTACTTTGAATGTTTAGAATGTGACCAACAGGACATATCTTATGATATATGGGGATCAACGATGGTATTAAATCTCTGGTAATCATTTTCACTATGTTGTGAAAGTGGACTGCAGTATTATGGATAAGCCTAAAGAAGATCTTTTTTTGATATTATTGATAGGATGTTATAGTAATGTAGTTTTAGAAAAAGGACAACCTGCAGGACGGGCAACAACCCATCGCGTCGGACAAGGCTATGGGAATCGAACCCACAACCGAAGTGCGACTGGCCTTTATCGCCTACCACTGGCCTACAGGAAGTCCCTGTTTAGTAGAAACTAGTTTTATTATATTAAGCAGTATGATATATGAAGTATAAGTCCATTTTAGGAACCATATGCAATTAATCTCACTATAGATCGACTTATGTATATAATTTTTGCTAACCTTTTGTTTGAGACAGATGGAATGACCCGTCATTCTATCACATGATCTGCTAACACTTCCAGAATAACAAATTCATCTTCATTTATTTAAGAGATGAAGTGGAAATTGTTCAAGGCATGAACAACAGTGAGATTGTACCAAAATAAAGAAAGTATTTATTCTAATTCAAATTTTCAACTTTAGGGAAATGATCTTGAAAACCAAAAATGTTGTCCTAGTGATCTTATACCTGATGAATCAGATGGTACCTTAGATTGTCACAAATTTATGGATTTGTGATTACTGGCTTTTCCATAGCCATGTTCTCTACCACTCTCCATCAGAACATGATGGTTAGATTTCTCTTCCATATCCATATTTTCACCTATTTGGAAACCCAGTGATTAGTTTATTTGGGTAATAGTTACATTTCATACTTTAGTTTTAAATCCAAGTTTTGGTATTCCTTTTTACGATGTGGGTTTCTATTAAAGAAACTTTTGAATAGTAAACCATTTATAACCCCGACGAATTTCGAGGGCGAAATTCATTTTAAGGGGGGTAGAATGTAACAGCCTGAGATTTTATGAAAAATATTCTTTTTAATTTCATTAATGTCTTGTGTTATACACTACACCAAAAGGAGCTTTCACAACACACATATCTGACCTGGCTTGAATTACACGCAATCGCGACCTTCCACGATAGCGTGTGTTGTACGCAACACCATGTTTCGCTAAACAACGATATGCTATTTGAAATTTTGTAAATTTTATTTTTCAAAATGGAATTCATTTTTGGATTCGTAATATCGATATTATCTTAGGGTGAAATTTTGGTGATTTTCGGATAACTTCCATATTTTGATGAATAGTGAAAATTACTATATTTTAATTAAAAAAAACAACTTTTTCAATCGAAATAATTAATAGTGATAAGTTATTAATTTTAGTGGTTTTAAAGTATATTTAGAATATATTTTTACAGTTTAATACAATGTTGGTCATTGGATGTAATTTCACATTTAAACCAGACATAATCAAGTGTCAATCTTTTGATAGATATTGTTTCTTAAAAACACGCTATTTGTTTTAACAGCGGGATTTAATTATAAAATTAATTAATGCAATTTCTATGTTATGAATTTGGTAAAGTAGACTTCATTTTTGAATTCGCAATATAAAATATAGCTTAGGATGAAATTTTGGCATTGTTCTGAAAAACATCAATTTTTGATGAATAGTGAAACTACTAAGTGGTAGGTTAAAAACTGAATTTTGCATAAAACTTAATTTTTACCGCTTCTGTGAATGGAATTTCGAAAATCCGAGAGACACGCTTAATATCAAGGACTAAAATGTGGTTCAATGAGATAAAAATAATTTTTTGGTGAATAGTAACTTTTTACTTTTTTTTTACCGTGGTTAATAGTAAATAGGGTAACTAAGGGTAAATATGATATTACTATTACCCTAACACATGTCCTAATTCTATTGGATAAGTGTAATTCGACCAAAAACAAACTTAGGAATAAAAAATGACCATTTAGGCCCACTTGGATTAGATTAGGACATTTATTATAAATTTATTTAAAGAAGGGTTAAAATAGTTAAAATCAAAGTTTAATAAGTAAATAATTTTTAATATGGGGTTATACATAAGATAAATTCGATTGTAAATATTCATTAGAAAGCTAAAACGATTTTCTACATGATGGTATTTTATTTGTAATTTTTAGACATCAAATAATTTAATTTATTTGTGACACAAAGATGATGCAGTAATTATCTTATTAATGAAATATTGACATAATTGATGTTATAAACACCAAAATAAATGTAATTTGAGACTTTTTATGAATTCCACTAATTTTCTAGGTTACTATGATATATTATTGTTGATTTAATCAACTTGGTTCGAAAATATAATTCTTTTATGACTTCCACAAAAATCATATATCAAATAGTGTCAAAATTGACACAAAATAGGTTTTAAATCAAATATTATATTACTAATTGTTATTTTATTCTTAAAAATCTAAGGTTCGGCCAAATGACTTAGATAAGGATATATATATTAATAATAAACAATTTGGGGTTCGTTTGGCATGTTATATAAGTGTATTAACCATATTGTGAAAGAAAACAAAAAGACACGGTAAAAGATAAATTATTTAACTTAGAGTTAAATCTAATTGATAAGGTTAAAATAATACCCTAAACTTGTCTAAATCCTATTGGTTGATAGGATTTCGACCCATCCCCACTTTAGCTTCGATGTAAGACCCTTTGGAACCATTATAAACCGATTTTGACTTTAATATAAAATAATATTTTGAGATATTCCTAAGGTGCCCCTCTACTCCCTTATAAAAGGACACCTCCTTCCCCTCCTCCTCACACCAATTTTAGCACTCAAGCTCGGCCAACCTCTGCCAAAATATCTTTTTCACTTCCCTAGAAACATCCTAGAGGTTCTGGTCTTCCTCAAAGACCAATTTTAGTTCCCTAAGAGGAGGTCTCCAAAAGGCGCTTCAAAGAAGAGGTAATTACCATTACCAATTCTTTCATCTTTATTTCTTCTTCCACTTCTTCTTCTTAGGTTGTTTCATTATTAAGTAATAACATCAGTATCACTCATATACTGATATGTTATTATAAGTATTAAACAACCCTATTTCACCATCTATCCATCCTACGGAAAAAGAAATCACCGCGCGTGCGTACGTACGGAATACCGTCTCCACGCCGTGGTGTAATCTATTTTCCACCACCACCTTACATGGATGGGTATAATGGTGTAAAGATTAACTATAAATATTTATTACAACATCATATTGATTCTGATATATTGTATAATCCACTCCAATTCAATTCAATATTTATGGAAATGATATCATCGCTCGTGCGTACGTACGGACTACCGTCTCCACGACGCGATGAGATTCATTCTCCATGTTAACCATTTAAGAATGATTATAAAGTATATAGAAGAAATAATAATGAAATATATGACATTATAAAGCTACTGGATTTATGTATATATATATATATATATGTATGTCATCTACTTACTTCCATTCAAGACAATAAGGAAAGGAAAACAGCGTTCATGCGTACGTACGGACTACCGTCTCCATGAACGGTGTTTTTCATTTCATTTATCTATCTATTATATGTATATATATACTGAATATATATGATATATATATCATATTTTATATTCTGGAAGTAAGTAAATCATGATATAAGTAATAATAATGTCAAGAACAACAAGTCAAAACACCTACGATAAATGAAATGATTTTACCGAAAACGCTTCTTTAACATGGAATTTACAAAAGAACGGGTAATATAATGGCCTAAGTGAACCATATATGATATCATAACAATGAATATGATTCTGTAATAAGTCAATGACATTATTTAAATCATTATACAGGAGGTTCGGACACATACGAAGCAAATCAGACCTAAGGTAAGGGAAATATCACAATCTCATTTTTATCCGAGATTGTTTATTCGTAAGTATTTACTGGGGTGTATTTTATCATCCACATCCATGTTTCATCAAAATGTAATATTATTTCCATCCACCTACAATTGTTTAAATCCATTTTTACCCTTCGGTGAGTTTTTAGTAATATGTATGAAAGGAATCTTTTGTCGTACGAGGTACTTTTTGACTTTTCTGACAAAAGTACGAAAAATGTTTTTTTAACTTATACGGCATGAATGAATTTTTAAAACATTATTTCCAAGAAGCTTCCTTTACAAGTTTTCAAGTTTATTTTTAATCAACTTATTTTATTTTAAAGTTATATGACATGTTATGAAAGGAAAAATGTTTTTGAAGAAGAAAGGATATTTTCCTCAAGAATGGAGTTCAAGTGTTTTATCAAAATTATTTTCCATCTAAGATAATAAAGGGTTCTGTTTTATCCCTATTATTACATTGATTTGATTATGTTGTGATGGAATTATTTTTATGAATTCCTTTATCTTATATGAATTGTTTTATGATGTCATGTTGTTTAAGGATCCCATTTTTATTACATGGGTTATGCAGTGATGTATGGTTTATGATTATGTGGCACACATAAGAAAGGATTCATTATAAGATGGGTGGGACCTATATCTCCCTCCAATGCATTGGGTAAAGATTTTATATCTCATGAGATAGACATGGCTGGAATGGTAGGTTATACCAGTTCAGTGAAACAGGACTGAAACGAGGGTTACTCGATTCAGAAAGGGACTTTGTCCACTAAGATAGTCTTGGCAATGAGTCTTGACTAAAAAGAAATGATTCTCTATGATTATGTGTGAATTCCACAAAGTTTCATGTTTTAAGTTATGATTATTGTGATTACATTTCACTACCATGATTTATCCCATGTTATGAAATTATGCTCTCTCTTTTGCAGGTTATGATTTCCAAAATGTTATGTTCTTATGAATATGATGTGATTGATATTTATTTTGTTTACCCTTACTGAGCATTTGAGCTCACCCTTTTATGTTTTCTTTTCCCCAGGATATAAAGAAGCGTTTTAGGTAAAAAAAAGAAGATCTTTATGTGAGATGTTGAAGATCTTTCACCACGATTAGAAGATTTTATTCCGAGTTTCCAAAGACACTAAACTATTACGATCCTTGTGTGTGTGTTTTTGTTATGTACTAAGTATTCCGCAATATTAATGTAATGTTCATGTACGTCAAGCTTCGGGTCTCTACAATTACATTCTTCCACATTTAATAAATTGTGTCCTTATAATTTTTAAAATTGGGCTTGGAAATTTCATTGAATGTCCCATAATGGAAAAGGAGTCAGTAAAACTATTACTTTAAATGAATGAAAGGGAAGTACGAAGGTCACCCGACTTAACCCATACTAGGATTCCATATAAGGAAACATGGATATGAAAGAGAAAACAAAATGTCATGTTTTGATGGAGAGTGATAGAAAACATGATTAGGAGAAAGTTAACTACAAGAAAATAACATACTTATGATGTGTGTAAACGGTCTTTGATTACCCAGTAAGAAACTTAAATAAACAATGTTTTTGTTTTACGTTCCTTTTAATAATTTTGTGAAATTTATTTACTAAATAGAATAAGAACACAAGGAAATATATCTACCTTCATGTAGAGTTTCATCCTTTAATAAGTTTCTACCAAGACTAATCTTTTCTCCAAACGATTAGAATTCAAAAACATTTGGTGTCATCAAAAGCACAAGAATCATCTTCTAGAGAATCACATAATCCAAAAAAGATTAACTATCTATTTATTCTATCTTTAAACATTATCCCACAAACATAAAGGGTTTGATAAAACAACTCTTCAAAAAGAATGAACCCCATAAGAAGGGAAACTAATTTTAAATTTTCAAAATTCCACGGTACTACCCAAAGTTCATCATATACCATTCCATAAATAACTATCCTTAAAATTCCTCAAAATAAACCAAACTAAGATTGAAACCCAAATACAAGAAGGATTTTATAACATAGTCTTCCAAGATAAAAATTATCATTCATCTCCAAAAAAATCAACCACTACTAACATCTTATCAAAAAAGTACTAACCTTAACATATTTTCCCCAATATAGGTTAATAATTTCCATAAGTAACCTAAATTACTATAAATGAAGCTTAATTTCATCGATTATTCAAAATATAAGTCAACCTTTCCTCCTTAAAGAAAATACCGTAGTAATCTATTTACCTCGATCATATAGGGTTCTCAAAATAGTGAATGTCTTCCAAAATAATAGTCATCTTTTAATCACGTAATCATTTTTTTAAGGAGAACAGCTTCACAACATCAACATATGATACATAATAATAGATGTTTTCATTAATGATATAAAACCATCTTAGGTAGTGACTCGATGTTCTTAGAAAACATTAAGGATATGATCATAGAGCACAAACTAAAATATAACATGACATAGACAATTATTGTGAAGAAGTGGCATGTAATTTAGTCATCATGATCCGTCTCAGCATAAGACTTGCATTGTTCCCCTCTCCATGAATATTTTTGATGCTCATCGTGCTTCTCATCCCTTCCAAGAGGGAATTTCCTTGGATAATGTCCAACTTCTCCACATTTACAACATTGAAATGTATAAGGTACATTAGATCGATCTATTTCTCTATTCATCACATTATCCATTTTTTTTGAAGCAATAGGATACTATATGCCCTATCACCCAACACTTAAAACATCTCCTAGTTCGTTTTTGACATTCTCCTAGGTGCCCCTTTCTACACTTTTTTCACAAAGGAAATTGGGTCTTCATTCCCTTATCAACTTTATCAGATGAACATCCTTGAGACTTCATCTTCTTCTTCGTTGATGAATTTGGGCATTCAACTAGGTACCAATTATTAATTTTGATTTTTGATAGATGGTTTGGCATAATCAAAACATGTTCAACTTGATCTCTCATCATCTATGTCACATTAATAGAGAAATCGTCACATGTTCTATCACATTGATTTTGGAGACATGTCCCTATATTTCCCGCCATTAACTAAGAAAAAAAGTATAATTATGGGCTTAAATACTTATCCAATAATCATGAAAGGAAAACATAAAGCATAGAAGGATAAACTTGTAGAAGAAAAGTATATCCTAACTTGTGATCCTCTAGGTTCCAATATAGGATACCCATGATCATATATTCTAATGTGAATCATTATTTTATTTTATCTTTGTTTTTTTTAATAATGGTTCATACTAAGATTATGAATTTACCAAAGAATATCCCTCGGGAGTGTTGTAACAAAGAGTGTAGAAAGGCCCATTGTCGTGTACCAGTTCTTGTTCGATTCTAGCTCAAATCGGGGTTTTTGGGTAATACCCCTATGTACATATGTTCCAGATCCACCTCTACCTACTCGTATCCATAAAGGGATGTATTTTATTGAAAAACAACTTACTCAATACTCACCAAAATTCCAAGAAGATTTCCTATATTTAGTCCTTTCATATAGGGTTCTTCCTAAAGTTTTAATGTCCTAATTTCCACAAATAACTAAACCATCCATTGATACCAACTGTAACATCCCTCCTTTTTATAACATACCATTTACTTGCATTATACAAAAGTGAGGATCTTTAATGTATAGTGTCTTGGAAACCAGGAACATAATACATGAGAACATAAAACATCATTCTTAAACACTTGAAATGATTCATTATTGTTTATCCTAATTTCATTACAATATCTCATAACCTAGGAGCATACAGAAAAAGAAAGGGTGAGAAGAATGCCCAGAAAGGGAAACAAGGAAAACATTTTACATGTGAACTTGACATCCATCAAAAAGTCATGAAAATTAACTTTAAGGTATGAGACATAGATCATGAGGCATACCATAATAAAAATAACCTGTTTCATAAAATGAATAATTGGATATCACATTTAATATATACAATCATTAACATATCACCATGGTCCAACCCCAAGGTTTCATTTGAAATTACCAAGGTTATTCACCAATTTATCGTTAAAATTGCAATCTCTAGTGGTTACATCCTTACCTAATGCATTGGAGCGCTATCAGTTTTCACCCTTAAAATTTAATTTTTTATCATGTGAGACACATATATCATAATAAATCATTTCATAAACAACCCATATAGTATAAAATAATTGGGTTTCATTTCATAGTCATCACAATTTAAAAACTTCTTTAAAGACGTGATCTTTATGTCACTTTGAACCCATGGAAAAAGGAAAGAGGGTCTCATGTATGTAAATCCCAGAATTTAAAATAGAAAATATTGATATATATTTTAATACCACTATAGAAGAAATGTCTTTGAGTATTCACTTAATAAAATTAAATAATTTGAGAAAAAGAGTGAGACATTTTGAGATTAAAATTCTGCCGCATAACGGCTATGTTACAGGGTTTTAGAAAACATTGAAAAGAGAGGGTAAATGGGTCACCCACTCATAAATGATCCAAAAAAAGTGGAGGGACAAAACATATTGGATATAAGAACATGGTAATGAAATTTTAAGGACATAACATATGAAATTAATAACATGGAAGGAAGTAAAAAATAATATTTCTCTTATGAAAATTCGGCAGCCTAACGGCGTCACTAAAAGCTTTAAAAAATGAATTGACGAGATCAAATAGGGTCTATCATCATATGAACATAAAATATAAGTATTAAAGATATATAGATAATACCCCCAACATAATAAAAAGTAACTTTAAAGACTTTACATGAAAGTATATCTTTGAAAAATGAGAAGTGTGAAAGAATCATTTAAAAATTCAGCAGCCTAACGACGCCACTGAAACAGTCATAAAATGAAATGATGAGAGAAATAGGGGTTCTCTAATCATATGAACATGAAAATAAAAGTATAATGAATATAAAAGAACATCCCCATCATAAGAACATGGAGCATAAAATAGATGACATAAAAGCGAGTACATGGAAATAAAGGGAGAGGTAGGATCCCTTATCTTGAAGAGTAACATCGAAATCATGGAGTTTGGGACCTTGGGAATCTTGAGTTCACCTTAAGAGGACTCCTTGGGAGGTAAAGAGACCAGAAATTTTTTGAGGATGATTTTGGAGTCGAATGGATGAGAGAATGGATTGGTATTTATAGTGGAAGTGAGGGGCCAAGGCATTAATGGACAAGGGACACCTCATTGGTGGTATTGGAAAAACCACGGGATTGCCCATTGTATTTTCCCACTGTATTAGCCACTAGAGACACCTCATAACTTATATTACTTTTAATAAGACGACCATAAAGATTACACATTTATTACGTCCTTAATGATTTCATTAAACACCTGAAACTATAAACTGAAAATTCACTATTCACCGAAATTTCAACTTTCTTAGAAAAATCCCAAAATTTCACCTTAACCGAATATCGATGCTCTGATTTCAAAAATGAAGTTGATTTTATAAAAATATTTTTTTAAATAATTTTAATTTAATTTTTAAATAAATACACTACTCATCGAAAAGTAATTTTTTCAGAAAAATCCTTAAAAAGCATCTTAACATAATATCGATGATCTGAGTTCAAAAATGAACTCCATTTTATAAAAATAACTTTCTAAATAATTTTAAATTATTTTTAATTACAAAAACTATTCACCTGAAAAAACTATTACTTGACTCATAATTTTGAAACAGTTGTTTACCTATTTTATTGAATCACAGTACTAAATCAAGGTGCCTATATTATATTAATAATTTTTTAAATGAGATTACAAATCCATTTGGTCACATTACTAATCCTAAGCGTAAAATTACTATTCATAAATTACAAATCACCAAAAATTATGTTGATCTTATTAGACTCTAAATTTCTTATTTAACTCATTTGTAGAAGACCATTTTTTAAATATCAGGACACATCATTAATTATTTGAGGTTTACATAAATATTTTAAAATATATTTTCTTCCAAAATTCATCAATAATATATATCCTAAAATTATCTGGACAATTGAAAATTCACAAACATCACCATAAAATGAAATCAAAAATTTATTTATCTGAAAGGATTACATAAAGCAGTTACGTTCTCCTTACAAAGCCCCTTATAACCCTAGCATAGGACCTAAGTGTAAGGCGTGCTAAGGTGAGAGAATCTGAGGGACGCTCGGCCAACATTACATGAGTAGTAATTTCTATCAGTTTGATCTTCTCGCAAAGGCAATTCCATTCTACCTTCACACGATAAAGTTCGGCTTGGGTTTGGACCAGAGAAAATCCCAAAGGTGCTACCTACTTCCCGAGTTCTGTTAGATGGGCTTCGATTGGACCGAGACTACTGAATGAGGCTATCAAATATTCATTCTAAATTAATTATCCAAGGTCACTTGTATTTAGAGATAATAATCACAACATTAGTTCCCAATGGTCATATTGACCAATTGTCATATAACAGTCGAAACCCAATGGTCTCATTTTAATTATACTCATGTTATCAAATGAAACAGTTTTGTTGAGTATAAAATAAAATAACACACAAAATTAGGGAACAAGATTTATTCAAAATTTCAGGTCATTACAGGATGGACGAGAGAACCGGGACACTCCTGCAACCCAACGGCCTATCCCATCATTCTATGAAGGTTCTAGCAATCCTAGACCAAACTGGGTCAGTTTCGGTGGCCATATCGAGATAGGTCGGACCTGTACCACACCTGACCCTTTTTACAAAATTGGAAACATCTTTCAAATTGTGTATCACTTTGATGATCAGTTTTGGTGCATTGGGACCCTTGTGACAAGATGGTCTTTTGAGATACTCTAAGTGAGTTTTTGTTAATGTTTTCATAAGAAATAATGGATTGAGTAATAGTATCTCCTAGAACAACTACATTATGAGTGGAATCCTATGGTTGGCTGTGACTTAGTAACTATAGGACTTGGGGGCTGCATGACCCATCGATGCTCCATGCACCATTGACACTCCATTCCCCATCAACAATTGGTGGGACATCAATGCCATGTTCACCATAGACACCCCATGCACCATCAATTTCATATGTTCCATTGATGCCCCATGTTTAATAGATGCTCTATGTGCCATCAAAACTTCTATTGTGATGATGGCTGGGATATTTGTGGACAAAAATTTAAAATTCATCTCTTCGTTCATTAGACTTATACATATGTGAGATGATTGTATTGACTGTACATCAAGTTTTTTCTTTTATGGTGTACTTTTAATGATTCCTTTTTTGTATACATCATGTAATTTTTAGTGGTATTTTACTTTTTGATTCTGAGGTCCTTACCAAGTATTGTTTTAATCACCCCGGCATGGGCCTTTCCAGTATGTTTCATATCTTGTGTAGATTATCAACTCTTTGATGGAGTCTTTTCTTGTGACACCCTGATATTTTACGAGATAGATTTTTCTTTTAAATTTATTTTATATCTTTTATTATATGATACATATAGATTATCTATCGATAGACACTACATCATATTAGCATTCAGTATACATAACAACATTTTTGTCTTGTGTTGCACAAAATTTCATGTTCTTTTGATAGAATTCATTTCATGAAACACTGAATATAGATTTTATTCAATGTATAAATGAACTAAGTTTTTATAATGTTATACACAATACCAAATTAAGCTTACACTACAGACAACACTGAAGTGGCTTTCATTACATGCATGAGTGACCTTCCTTGATTGCTTGTGTTGTACGTGATACCGAGTTTCACTAAACCATGATATATTATTAAAATATTATTATTTTATGTGATATAAACTAGCTATTATGAATAGTATTAACAAAAATTTTAATTTTAATAACATGATCATTCATAGTACACATTTTTTTAAACATGGTTGGAGAACAAAATCAATTTTTTCGATAAAATATATATTTTTCATAAAATGCAGTTTTGTCGCCTTTTGATGGTGCACCCAATTTAAATATATTTTTTGTCACATTTATAAGTTAAATTTGACAAAATATACTTTTACATTGTAATAAGGATTTAAAAATTTACTTTGGATAAATTTTGTTATTTTTCTAATAACTTTCTTATTCTGATAAATAGTAAAAATATGCTAAATTTTAATTAAAAACAAATTTTTTCATCGAAATTGTTTATATGGTTAAAATATATTATAGGATTGTTTTAAACTATAAATATAATATATTTGTATATTTTCAAAAAATTTATGTCATTTCCATTAATTTTATATTGGTTTCATTTGTAAAAACATTTAAATCTTTCACAATGTGTTAAACAAAAACCATTTTTTCCGACAACGAGATTTATTTTTAATTATATACTACATCTTTTGGGTTTGGGGTTCTCAAAAATGGATTACATATTTTATGTAATTTTGTCCAAATTATTTTAATATGATGCTTTTATTTTATGGCCATTATGAATAGTAATGTTGGTAATCATTTTTATTACCATAGTTAAATATAAATCAGGAAATTAATGCTAGAAATAATATTATAAAATTAACCTAACACATGACAAAATTCAATTGGATGAATAAATGTAGACCCATATATCCTAGTGGTAGGAATATATTCATTTCATGGACTTTTTTACATGAAAATGATGTAATTATTATTAAAATAAAATAATGTGACAACATGCCACTCTCTTATATCTTAAAAGTGTAATAATTTTAATTTACTAATAAACATCATAAAACATTGAATGTAAATAGTAAATAGAAATCTAATTAAATTTTATATATCATGTGAATATATTCATTATTTTAGAGATTAATTAATTATAATTTTTGATGACACAATAGTGATGAAAAAATTATTTTATTGATAGAAATATCAAATAAATGTTTATAAAAATATTAAAACAAATATCAACTAAACAAGTTAAAGAGATACAAAAATTATCCTGATTCCTATGACATGTTTGGAGTGTATTAAATATATAGTTTTTGAATTTATATTTTGTGGGTATTTTATTTAATGACAAATAAATTAATAGTGTTAACGTTGACACTATTGATATTTTAAAAAATTAAAATTTTATTAAATTATTTAAAAATAATATAAATATTAAAAAATTACAAAGAGTTATTTATAACATCTTAAATGCCTTAATGTATCTATTTATGGTCAATTAACACCACAAAAGTAAATATTCTTAACCATTAAATATTTATAATTTTATTACCAAAATTAAAATTTAAGAGAATAACTAAGTGAAATAAAAAATATAAGGTTTAAATTGACAAAATAAGTTGTTCAGAATTTATTGGTTGATAATATTACAACCCTATATCATATAATATTATAATTTGAGACACTTTGGAGGTATTAGGGTAGGGTTATATTATATTATAATTTAATATTTTTGATAGTTTCCAAAAGTTCCCCTCTCCTCTCTTATAAAAGGTCACATTCTCTCTCTACTCTTCACTCAATTTTAAGCCTTCATGATTTACCATCCCCTCCAAATTTCTCTTCTAAACTTCCCATGTTACATTATAGGGGTGCCTTTCTTCTGAAAAGATCACCTATATTGGCCTAATAGAAAAATTAAAGGTGGCATGTCAAGGAAAAGGTAATCTCTTCTACCAATTCTCTCAAATTTATTTGTTCTTCTACTTCCTATTATTATTTTTGATTAATTATAAATTAATAACATCAATATAACTCATATACTGATATTTTATTATAAATATGAAACAATATTATTTCACCTTCTTTCCGTCCTATGAAAACTGAAATCACCGTGTGTGCATAAGTTCAGCTTACCGTCTCCAGGTTGTGGTGTAATCTGATATCCACCACCACATTACTTGGATTGGTATAATGGTAGAAATAATAACTACATATTATTATTTTAAAATGATACTAATTCTGAGATATTATACACCATCCACTTCAATACCATTAAATTATTATGGGAACTGTTTCATCGCTTGTACGTACGTACGGTTTACCGTCTCCACGACTAGATGAGATTCATTATCAATGTTAACCATTCTAGAATGATTATAAAATATATTTAATAAATTATCAAGAAATATATGAAATAAAAATGAAACTATATTTATATATATATATATATCATCTACTCAATTCCATCCAATTCAATATGGAAACGAAAACTGTGTTCGGGAGTACATATGACTTACTGTCTCCATGAGCGGTGTTTTCCATTTCATTTATCTATATATTATATATTTATTAATAAACTGAATGTATAAGATATATATAAATCATATTTTTCATTTTTTTATTTAAGTAAATCATGATCTATGTATTAATATCAAGAGTAACAAGTCGAAAAATGTATGATAAAGGAAATGATTATTATCCAAAAAATCAGTTTAACATGAAATTGAAAAATGAACAGGTAATATAAAGTCATAATTGAATCATATATGATATCATAAATATTATTATTCTTATTTTACAAGGTAATAATATATTTAAACCCCTTATACAGGTGTTTCAGACACATATGGAAGAAATCGTACTTGGAGTAAGGGATAATTTTGAAACTTCAATTTTATCTGAGATTGTTTATATAGAAGTATTTTATGGGAATATATTTATCATCCATGTCCATGTTTTATAAAAATGTTTTTATAAATTTTTTAATAATTTTCTATGGATTTATAATGTCATTGTTACCTATTTTTGACTTTTACTACATAGCTTGGAAGGAATCTTTCTTTTTTTACCATACGTTGTACTTTTTGACTATTCGAGTAAAAGTATGATGATAATGTATTTTTAACATGAATGACATGAAAGGATTTTTACGTTTTCCTAATGCATTATTTATATGAATCTTACATTACAATATTTCATTTTTATTTTCATATAAATTATTTTTAAAAAAAACTCAGGTCATTTTGAGGACATAAATTTTTTTTGAAAGATGAGAGGATATTTTCCTCAACAACTACGTTCAGGTTTTTAATCAAAATTATATTCCATATAGGATGAAATAGGGTTATGTTTCTATCCGGATTATTACAATTATTTATGTATGTTTTTTATGGAATCATTTTTATTAAGTCCATTTATCTTATATGGTTTAGGTTATGTTGTCATGATGTTTAAGAGACCCATTTAATTTCATGCGTTATACTATGATGGATTATTTTTGTTTTTTTGGAACAATTAATAATTATTATATTATAATATGTTTGGGACCTATATCTCCTTCCAATTAATTGGGTAATGATTTATATCTCATGAAATAGATATGACTGGAACAACAAGTAAATATGGTTCAGTAATATATGTTTTTAATGACAAGTAAACTAAGTTTAGTAATGTACTTTGTCCACTATTATGGACGTGGTAGTAATGATTTGGCTACTATGGAAATCTTAATATATACTTATTGTTTTTCTACAATACCATTCTTTATTCCAATTCTATTCTATCATGGTTAATGTTCCTTCTTGATTCATTCCTTACATACTTCTAAAATTTATGTCATTTCTCAAGATTTTGATTTTAAATATTATGTTCATGTTTTTACTTTATTATTTTCTTGGTTTGTTTTATGTTATCAATGTTTACCCTTACTGAGAATTTGAGCTCCCCATTTCGGTGTTTTATTTTCCCTAGGATATAATGAATTGTTTAGGTAGGAAAACAAATAGTGAAGATCTTTATGGGATATGTTGATGATCTTTCACCAAGTTAGAATATTATGTTCTAGGTTTCCAGAACACTAAAATAATACAGTCATTGGGAATTTGTTTGTGTCATGTATTAAGTATTCTTCCAAATAAATGTAATTTCCATTAATGTCATTCTTGTGTCTCTAATGTTGGTATCATAATAAAGGAGGTAGAAATGAATTTTATCATTGGGAACTCTCACATCTGAGCGTTGGAAGAAGCATGGCTCTCCTACCAGGGGATTCATGAGGAAATGGATGAAACTAGGGATGTGTTGTGTGTACTGCCTAGGGGGGTTGCCTTTCATGGTGTTCTCTGATAAGTATCAATTACAATCCACTAGAAATAATTCCTGACCACGATATTTGGTATCAGAGTGAATGTTTAGTCAACCTTTTGAAACATGGATACGAAAAAATTAAGGAGATCTCTAGAGATATTTCTATAGTATGTCTAGGGATGTACTTAAGGTTAAGTATAAATATAGGCTACAGTCCAAATATTATGGTAGCAATCATTAATAGCCTAGGATTAAACCTCAGATATTAGAGATTGAATGCACCCCCCTTGTCTATGTTGTTTTAATAGTATAATGAGTTTCCTCTCACACAATGATTTTTGGGTTTTATACAATGGTTATAACCTGACGGAACATTGTCAATTATCAATGCACCAAGAAATGTATTTATTTTCATTCTAAACAACCAAATGTTATGGGAGACAGAATGAAAAATCTAATAGATATACTTACACAAGCTATGAATCATTCTAGACAACCAAATGAGCTGATAGGGGAACAACATTCTATTGATTTATTCATGATGCAACATCCACCTTCATTTAGTGTGTCTTTCGATCCACTTGTTGATGAAAAATGGATCAGAACCATTGGAAAGAGAATTACATCTTTCACTATTTGGAACATGAAAATTAAATTTTGGTTATCTATCATTCATAAGGGAAGTAGACCAGTGGGGGATTCTAATTAAGAATATAAGTCCAAAAGATGAAATAGAATCCATGGAATGGGATGAGTTCAAGAACATATTTTTTACTAAGTAATTCCCTTGTATTATTATAAAAAATATGGAAATAGATTTCCTTGAGCTAAAAAAAGGATGATGAATATGTTGATACATATGATTTGAATTTTACATGACGTGCAAGATATGCTTCTATCTTTATCCTCTAATTTGAATATACAGATGATTGATTATTTAGTGGACTTAAACCAAGTCTTCGAAGGGAACTAGTTATAATCGACTTCAGTATCTATGAAGAGATTTTTTGTTGTTCTATAAAGGTATAATTGTATTTTGGTGTTATATATCCATATCCCGGTTTTGATAAGAAATGAAAGACAGAGTTCGAGGGAAAATGTCAAAAGAATGGTGAAATGAAGATAAATGTTTCCTTATGCTCAAATTGTGGAAAGAAGCATAATGGATATTGTCATAAAGGGACTAGAAAATTTTTCTAGTGTGGAATATATCTTCATTGAGTAGTTGAGAGCCAAATTAATGGGAAAAAGGTTTCTAATGTTGTTAATGGATAAAAGACTACAGAGAACACACCACCAACACTTCATTTCTATAAGGGAAAGGAAATGGGGAATTATGATAATCAATACCATAATTTAAGGGTTAGTGATGATTGACATCAACAACCTATTAAGAAAAAATTCAATGGGATTTCACACATGATTACGATTGGTGATGTTGAATCTGACAAAGAAGTACTGAAATAATTAAGTGTTTCTGTAATGGGATTTCAAAATAGTGTGGTGGAATCTCATTTATAGTATTATAGAATATATTAATATATATGTATTGGTCTATTATGGTTTTCCATAATTATATGTTACTGATAACCATAAAAATTGATTAAAATATTTTGGAAAGAAGATAATATGTGCATAATGATGGGATATGGTGAAAATAAAATGTTTGATAGTATTGATGAACACATTAATGATAAAAGGACAAAGTGATATAATGGTTTGAGTATGTAGAAGTTTTTGTATTTTTGGTGTGTGGAAAGAGTTAATTTAGATAGAATGCATGTTGTCACTAAGGTTCTATGCCAATTCATGTTACTATCATATTTCAAGAGAATTCATGATTATAGTATTCATGTATTTGGAATGTGAGAACCAATAATATCCAAATGAGATATGAGAGACAAATGTTAAGTTGATTTAGTTCACCTCTTTATAATGTTTTTATTTTTATTTTCATGGATAGATTGTAATGTTATTAATTTATGGATAGTATAATTTATATTCTGGTAGAAGTTTGTTAGATTAATGTATTATCTCACTATAGGTAGACTTATGAATATTTAATAATCTGTTATAACCTTTTTGTTGAGGGAGATAGAATGGCCTATCATTCTATTGAATTATCTTCTAACACTACAAAAATGAAAAATTCAACTTCATTTCATTAAATAATAGATGAATTGGAAAATTTTCAGGGAACAACCAATGGTGATATTACGCTGTAATGAATTAATTATTTCTCCTTATGTAAACATTCTTCAATATTAGGGAAATGGTCTTGAAAAAAAAAATTTATCCTATTACTGTCTTATTATATAAATCATAATGTCCCTTAAATCATCGTTGATTTATGGATTTTTGGTATTTAGCGTTCTCTAAGCCTTATTCTCTATCTCTATCCATCAGAACACGATGGTTTGTTTTCTATTCCAAATCCATGTTTTCACTTCCTACCTGTGTTTTTCTATGTGAAAACCAAGTGAATAGTAAATTTGGGTAACCGTTATATTTCTAAAATACCTTTTTGAAATGATTTTTAGTGTTCTTTTTCACAATGTGGGATTCTATGAAAGATTATTTCAATTAGTAAACCATTTATAACCCTAAAAAATTTCGATGGGGAAATTCATTATAAGGGTTCTAGAATGAGACACCCCAATATTTTATGAGATAGATTATTTTTAATTTCATTTATGTGTTGTGTTATAAAAAAACACCATCACTATCATGCGCTATATACCACACAATATTATCTTTTATTATACTCAATGATATTATTGGCTTGTGTTGCACATAATTTCAAGTTCTTTTAATAGTATTCATTTCATGCAATACCGAGTATATATTTTGTTCATTGAATAAATGAACTAAGTTTGTATTTTTTATAAAAATACTCAAATAAATATTTCACTACACGTAACACTTACAAGGATTGTGTTACATGCAAGATCGACCTTCCTCGATAGCTTTCCTTGTACGCGATACCGATTTTCACTAAAAATGATATTTTCCTAAAATATAATTATTTAATGGAATATAGACTAGACGTAATGAATATTATTAACCAAATTTTTAATTTTATAACTTTATAATTATTTATACACATTTTCTAGAACATGGTATGAGAACTAAATCTATTATGTTGGATAAAATATGTATTTCTTAAAAAATGTTATTTTACCACCTTTTGATAGTGAATCCATATTAAATCTATTTTTTGACTTGTTTATAAGTTCAATTTGATAAAATAAACATCTTATTTGGAATAAGGATATAAAAATTTACTTTTGATAAATTTTTGATATTTTTCTGATAGATTTCTTATTTTGATTAATTGTAAAAATATGCAATATTTAAATTAAAACTAATTTTTTTATCAAAATAGTTTATATGATTAAAATATATTATTTAATTGTTTGAAAGTATAAATAAGATATATTTTTATAGTTTAATACAATTTAAGTCATTTTAATTAATTTAATATTGAATTCATATGTAAAAACATTTCAATCTTTCGCATTGTTTTAAACAAAAAATAGTTTTTTCGATAATGGGATTAATATTAAATTAATAACTGCAACTTCTGTCTTTTTAATTTTTTAAAAATGGTTTCCATATTTGGAATATTTAGGTCAAAATTATTTTAATGGGATAGTTTTATTTTTTGGCATTACGAATAATAACTTTGGTAATTATTCTAATTACCAAAGTTAAAGGTATGTTGGGCAATTAATGGTAAAATTAATATTATAAAATTACCCTAAAACATGCCAAAATTTATTTTGATGAATAAAAGATGACCCATATAACCTAAGGGTCGGAATAGATTCAGTTTATGGACATTTGGTCATGAAAATGATGTAATAATTATTAAAACCAAAGAAAGGGACAACATGCCACTCTCTTATATCTTATAATTGTAATAATTTTAATTTTGTAATAAACATCATAAAATGTCAAAAATAAATATTCACTATAAAAAAAATTCTCTATCATGTGAATTTATTTATAATTTTTAGATATTAATTAATTATCATTAATGATGACACAATAGTGATGTATTTTTTTTGTTAATATAAATTTAGAATAAATGGTTTTAAAAATAGTAAAAGAAATTTTATATGAACTAATTAACGTTATCCAAAATTTTTAAATGTTAATATGACATGTTATATGTGCATTAAATATTTTTCTATGAATTTATCTATTTTGGGGATTTTAATTAAATCCAAATAAATGAATAATGTCAAAGTTGACACTATTGATATTTTATAAAAATAACATTTTATTATATTATTTAAAATTCATAATCATGTTTAAAAATTACAAATTTATGATTATAAGGTCTAAAATGTCATAAAATATACATTTATATCAAACTAACACCACAAATGTATGTACTTTTACCATTAAATATTTAGAATATTATTACCAAAATTAAATTTAATAGAATAAATAATTGTCAATTCAAATGATAATATTTAAATTGAAAATATAAGGTGTCAAAAATTTATTAAATATTGATATTAAAACCATATATCATCTCATATTTAAATTTTGGACACTTTGGAGGTTTTTGGGTTGGGTTTGATTTTATTATAAATTAATATTTATTAGACTTTCCAATAGTTCCCCCTTCATCTCTTATAAAAGGGCACCACCTCCCTCTCCTATTCTATCCTTTTTAAGCCTTCAAGATCATCGAAACCCAGACCATTTATCTTCTAAACTTCCCTAGTTACATTATAGAGGTTATGTTCTTCTCAAAAGACCGACTCTAGTTCCCTAAGATAAAATTTAAAGGAGGAACGTCAAGGAAGAGGTAATCTCTTCAACCGATTCATTCAAATTTATTTCTTTTTATAATTAATAATATTTAGTTATTTCATTATAAAGTATTTACATAAGTAACATTAATATACTTATATTTTATTATAAATAGTAAACAAACTTCATTCACCTTCTATATAGCGTATGAAAAATGAAATCACCGTGCGTGCGTACGTACGTCATATCGTCTCCATGCTGTGGTGTAATATATTTTTCACGACCACCGTAAATGGATGGGTATAATTGTATAAAAAAGAAATAAATTTTATTATTATATCATTATTAAAATTATTATATATTATACACCATCTAATTCAATACCATTCAACAATTATGGGAATAATTTCATCGCTCGTGCGTATGTACAGCTTACCGTCTCTACGACGCGATGAGATTCATTATTCATGTTAACCATTCAAGATTGACTATAGAGTATATATTATCAATAATCATGAAATATATGACATCATAATACTACTAGATTTATATATATATATATATATCATTCATTTACTTCCATCCAATTCAATAAAAATTGAAAATAGTGTTCATGCGTACGTACGGCCTACATTCTCCATGAACAGTGTTTTCCATTTCATTTATATATATATTATATATATATACTGAATATATTATATATATTAAAAAATTTATATTTTTTATATATTTAAATCATGATACATGAAATAATATCAAGAATAACATGTCAAAAAATGTATTATAAATGAAACGATTATTACCCAAAACATAGATTTAACATTTAATTGACAAATAAACATGTAATATAAAGCCTTTAGCTAATCATATATGATATAATAAATATCATTATGGTTTCTTTATAAGTCAATAATATTTTAAGATCCTCTATATAATATTTTTGAACAAATTTGGAAGAAATATGATCTAAGGTAAGAAATAATTTTGCAATCTCATTTTTATTAGAGATTGTTTATACGTAATTATTTTTTGGGTTTATATTTATCACTGATGTCCATGTTTTAAAAAAATGTTTTAAAAAAATGTTTAATATTATTATATGTATATTTAAATTCATTTTTACCAATTTTCTACTTTTACAACATGTTATTGAAGGAATCTTTCATTTGATTACCAGAAGTGGTACTTTTTGACTTTTCCGGTAAAAGAAAGGGGAGACTGTTTTTTTATATAATACGGAATATACTGATTTTTAAAAATTCTTAAAGACTTATTTACATGAAGATTACTCTATAATATTTCAATTTTATTTTCAACTAAACTATTTTCTTTTAAAACATCATGTCATTTTGATAAAAGAAAATGTTTTTAATGAAGAAAGGATATTTTCCTCAGGAAACAACATCAAGTGTTTTATAAAAATTATTTTCCATCTATGATGACATAGGGTAATGTTTCTATCCATATTATTAAACTAATATGATTATTTTTATGAAGTAATTACTTTTATGAAGACAGTTTATCTTATATAGAATTTGTTATGATGGCATGATTTTTAAGAAACCCATTTTATTTCATGGGTTTTGCTATGATGGATGATTTTTGTTTTGTGGTACATGTAATAATGATTTAATAATGAGATGGTTGGGACCTATATCACCCTCCAATTAATTGGGATAATAATTATATATCATGATATTAACATGGCTAAAACTGAATGTAAATCTAGTTTAGTAATATAGGGCTAGAATAGTGTGTAAACCTGGTTCAGTAATGGAATTCCTCTACTATGATGGTCTTGGAATCAATGACATGGATACTATAGAAATAATGTTATGTACATATTAGTTTTCCAAAATTACATTCTTAATTAAAATTTTATTCTATCATGGTTAATGTTCTTTTATGATTTATTCCTTACGTACTTCCTTGATTTATTTCCATGATCAGGATTTTTTTTTGTTTAATCAGTTTGTTCATGTTTTAACCTTCAAATTTTTATGGTTTGTTTTATGTTCTCCATGTTTAACCTTACTGAGAATTTCATCTCACCCTTTCTATGTTTTCATTTCACCATGATATAAATAAATGATTTAGGTAGTTCAACTATTGTGGAAGTTCATTGCTGGATATGTTAAAGATCTATCACCAGGTTCAAGGATAATGTTCCAAGTTTCCAAAGACACAAAACTAATATAGTATTTTGGGATTTTTTTTGGTCAATTATTAAGTATTATGAAAAAAAATAATGTCATTGTACGTAAATATTGGGTCTTGAAATTTCTTGACTAGGTTCATCTGGTTCTTTAAGAGATTCCTGAAAAGAAAGGTGGGATTCAGAAAAATAAGATAGATATTTCTGTACTAAACCATCACATATGGATTTCGGTAGATTAATTTCATGAGCATGTACTTTTCCTTTTTCATGGGCTACTATTATGGCCCTGTTTACTTTCCAGTTTTTTAATGTTACTATGTGTGGGTATCATAGTGTTATACATTCATTTTTAATTACCATATTCAGTTATAAACATTTTCTTGTATGTGTGTGTGTACAGGTACATAGTAAAATGCCTCCCATTTCTGGGAGATTCCTACTGAGTGATAGTAACTATCTCCTAGTCTATTGAAGGTGATCATGGGGTAGTCACAAAAAAATCCCCAAGGGACGGGTCGTGACAACCAAAGAGTGGAAATGTGGTAACTTAAAATGGTTACAAATAATCATAGGAGAGAAAATTAAATGTGTTATTTAATAATGGTTATATAATTTCATCAAATGGAAGTACCATTAAATGATGATTAATGTTATTGTTGAGGAAAATAATCTTTAACCATTCCAAAGTGTCCCATACCAATTTGAAACATTATAAATTCTTATACTCCTTAAAGAGTAACAATAAATTAATGATTAAAATAAACTTATGTTAACAGTATTAATGATATAATATAAAAAAATGGGTAGTAGATACACCAAAAAAAAGATGTAATTGGTGAGGAAAAAATTTATCTCACATATGTAAAATGTGAGATGAAAATCTCTTACCTTGAGTTTCTTTTCAGGTGAACGTCCTTTAACATAATTTATAATAAAACTATATTAATTTTATACTTGATTTAGAACATTTTTATTATTTATCATTACTTTTATATCACTTTTTACTATATTTTATATAAATTTTTAAACAATTATATTTTCATTGGGTGTTTAGAAAATTTTTTGTTTATCTGTCAAAAATAACATCGGTAGGTCAACTATGGTAAAAGGGGACATTATATAACATCTCCAAATTAATAATCATTACATAATTTTTATATTTAAAAATTAATTATTCTTTTAAAATCAATCATTATATATTATTTTGAAAATTTTAACAATGTTATGATCATGCATACGGTGGGCTATATGTATATGTGAGTAATGTTCTCATTTTATAATGATAATTATGGAAATAAGGAAAATAAATTTTTGTATTTACAGAATGATAATTTGTATCCTAAATACCCTATTATTTTGTTATACATACATATATTTATAAATTTTGTGATAAAAAAGGAATAAAATCTTGTTAAGGAGGCGGTAGTCCATATATTAACGAATGACATTACCAATTTTTTTAGGTTTTTAAAACAGTAATAAAGAAAATTATTTATATAGTATATTTCTTGAAAGTTAATTATTTTTTAAATATCACATAAAAGTTTTTTATTTAGGATATTTTTAATTGAAACCATCATTTATAAATTACAAGTATACTGTGGATGAATCACATCTCTTCGAGTGGGTGGTAGTGCACACTTTCTCAAACGATGTTATTGTATTAACATAAACGAGAGATTATTAATGTAATCTGTCATAAAAGGAATAAATAAACATAAATACGTAATAAATATCATAAATATCATATATAAATATAATTTACATAATAATTTACACTATGATATCTTGTAAAGGAAGAATGAACATTCATTATTTCTTAAGGAAGTAGTTTGCCCTATACAGACACAGTATGTTTAACACCCATTTGATTGAGGGGAGTTCAGTTGTTGGTCAATCCCTTTATAAAAAAATACTAGTATAATTAGGATACATTTATTTTTATATAATTATTGAATTATTAGAGTTTAGGTGTTTGTGAATTGAAATTATACTAGAGTGCTTGAGAGAAGATGTAGCCTCTTAATCGGATAACTTCTTTTGGTTTATACCAAAAGGAATACTAAGAAAATTTATGACCAAATTGAGAATTCAAGGTCAATATTATAGATTTATTGAATCTATATGGAATTATAGTGGCATATCCTATGTGGTTTTATATTTCTGAGTAAGGGGGATAGGTGGTGGCCTCTTATAAGGGAATAAAAGGACTTTCATTGTATTTTTTAAAAGAAGTTAGGTGGACCCACGTTGTTACCTAAAAACAGTCCTCAAAAACCAAATAAAACTAAATAATGGATGTTTAATGGGTGAAATATGTCCATAAAAGGGGGTTTGACATGTTTCTAGGACATTTATTCCCCTAAGTTAATGAAATAATCCTTTTTTGAGCATAATTCTCCCTTTATAAGTGTACTTAATTTTAATCGCAATCACTGATTATTTTGTTCTAAAATTGTGTTAGTATTATTAAAAATTATAAATTACGATGATTCAAAATATGGAATCCATTTTTCTAAATTCCAATAATATTATTTTATAATATTTATTTATATTTAATATCATAGGTCGTACGACAATGCAGGTTTATTAAGTAAAAACATCTGAATATTTTCTATGTTTTTATAATCAATTTCAAAATCGAATTGATTTAAATGAAATTTATTGTATTAGTTGATAAAAATATGATATAATAAAACATTAAAACAAATGAAATTTAAAATTTATTCTTATAAATAAATTAGATGGAAAATAAGTTTTGAACTAAAATTTTGTATTTTTAACGAGTCATTATTAAAGGATATTTTTACAAAAAATAAAAAAATGCACCATAACATAACTATTATGTTTCTCATTAAATGAAGAAATTTATTTTTAAATATTAAATAAATTATACTATCAAAATATATATTTAAAATTGTTTCTTTATTAAAAGATGATAAAATTTTATTTATAAAAATATATGTATTTTTGTGTAAAATATATTTTGTTCTTATCTTATGTCTATCAAAATTGAAGGATGAATATAAAAAAATTATATAATATACATATATATATATATTACATTAATATCACTCAAAATTTTTAATTAATTTAATTTATTAGTGTAAAATAAATTTTTCATCATTGAAATAGTAATCTATAAAAATATTCACTTTATATTCAATTGATTCTTATATTTTTTGCTAATTAAGATGTATGCAGATAATTAAACCTATATTTCTATAAAACATAATTTGCATAAGTTATTTATTAATATTCATAACTAATATAAGTCCTCGGCCTTAAACCTTACTTGATATTGAATTAAATGAATAATTCACATTGAGGATCTTTTCAGGTTTAGAGTTTTAGAGAATGAGGACATAACTATTACATCTCAAAAGATTACAAAGTAGACACTTCTACTATGTTTCCATAAAATAAGAAAAACTCTTAAAAAGAGACATGTCTAGTTCCATGTTTTATATAGCATGACATTCCCTTGATCCCGTCCTTGACCCTATTCCACATTAAGTCCTATGAAAAACATTTCAAAAAAACTTGGTGTGAGCATAAAAATCTCAGTAAGGGATACACAAAGAATAAAAACTGTTATTTTTTCAAACATCAAGTAAACCATGTATAACTTTATCAAAGTAATACCTTCACCTTCATGGAGTAGTAAAAACTCTTCACTGAATAAAATATCATTACATACCTTTTTGTAACCAAAGGATTACCATAAAACCCATATAAAGAACACATAACATATAAAGGTAACTTGGGACATAAACATACTTATGTGGAATAACCATACGGTCAACTTCCACACATATCACATAATGGAATAGCCATACGGCCAACTTCCATACATACTTAATGGAATAGTCATACGGCCGACTTCCATACCCAATGCATTGGAGGTTATAACGTAAACACTCGTCCTAGTATTCACGGTACCAACCGTCATATGGTTTATCACATAACCACCCGTCAAATGTCCAAGTACCATTATAAAAATCATAAGACATAAAACAATTATAATGGAAAGAAAACATTTCCACACTTTGATCACAATATATCACATAAATATATTGACATAACAAATCCATTATAAAAAACCATTTTCAATACCAAAATACATAAAAGAGTATATGGTATTTATTCTATTTAAAAAACATTATGGCTTGTTCAGGAAGCAAAAGACCAAATAATACTCACGGCGGCGGAAAAGGTCGTTGTCACCGCGTACGTTAAAAGAAACATTCCTTTTTGTCGTTTTGTAAAACGCTTCGTAGAAAAATATTCCTTTTGTATAAAAGTAAAAGTCACAAGGTTTTATACACAATATAAAAGAAAGTTGTGTATAAAACTAAATATGCCTCAATGAAAGGAGATTGAGGCGAAGTCCCTTACCTCGGGTCCGACTTCACTCGATCGTTCTTTAACGTACTGAATAATAAACATGAGTTAATTTCTTCTTGATTAAGAACCTTTATCAAGCTTATTATTCCTTTTATATCACTTATTTCCATGTTATAAACATTATGTAACCATTTAAGTTAATAATGTTTGTTTTGTCGATATTTGGTTCTTAAGTCGAAAGTGGGCTTCTTACAATTACATGTTGTTCGTGCGGTCAAAGGTTCTTTATATCCAGAATGACATTCCTGATTTGGATAGAATATATATCATATATATCCAGCTTATACATGTATTTATAATATTACATAATAATTTAGATGTAAGAAATGAAATGCACTGTTCATGGAGACGGTAAGTCGTATGTACGCATGAACGCTACTTTCATTTCTTTGTCATATTAATTGAATTAAAACTAAATGAAAGGTATGTATATTTTAATTCCATAATTATATTCATCATTTAGATGTATCATTCATTATATATATCCATTATATACATGTACTTTTAATAGTACATTACATTTGGGGATAAGAAATGAAATTCACCGTTCATGGAGACGGTAAGCCGTACGTACGCATGAACGCTACTTTCATTTCTATCTCATATTATAATGGAAAGAAATAATAATTACATAGAGGTATATTATAATTCCAGTATAACATCATATATAATAACTTTAAATACATCCTTTATACGTCCCACATATGGAATTAACAAATCAAATCACTTTGAGGGGGCGGTAGTCCGCACTTCCTTAAATGAAGATATCGCGTTTACCCATAATGGAAACCATAATGGTATGAACAAAATGAAAAATAAAGAATTTTATGGAAAACATAAACATATTATATATCATATATAAATATAGTGTCATCTTAATGGCCACCTTTGAAGGTGTTAAAAGAATGTTGAACAATCATCGTTTCGGGAGGCTGAAATTCGCCATCCACGGAAACAGTATGTTCTTTAACCATTAGATGTAGGTGTGTGTAAGTGTAGATTGAATAATTCTTATAAAAAAATCATAGTATATTTATTATACTGGATTTTTTACAAAATAAATTAATAAAAAGTGTTTAGGGGGTTGGAGGAGCAAAATAAAACAAAAGGACTCAAGTGAAGACATTACCTTAAAATCGGGTAACTCCCCTTGGTTTGAGCTCAAAGGAATCCTTGGGAAGCATTATGCCCAACGTGAGGCTTCAAGGAGTAATAGAGGGAAGTTTAGAGACCAAATGGTCGAGGGTTGGCCAATCCAAAGGCTTTGGAAGTGTGGGTAAGGTGGCAGAGGTGGGGGCCTTTTATATGAGGAGAGGAGAGGCACTCTTGGTAGGTAAAGAAAAGTCACTTTATTTTACAATGGTATTTGGATTTAAGAGGTCCCACATTGATATAATTCTAGGATAAGGTGACAAGGGTTCGAAATCCACTCATCTAATAGGTTTTTTACTTGTTTATGTCTTAGATATTACATTATCTTTCCATTTTATTTAAATCGTTAAATAATGAGGTCATCACTACATCATCATGATGTCATAAATAATTTAATTAAATTAATGTATAAAAATTAAAAAAAAATACTATTATGTAGAAAATCTTTCTAGCTTTCCAATGACTATTTATAGTCAAATATCTTACTTGTATAACCCCATGTAAAAATTGTTTTAGTAAAACATCTCAGGTTTGTGTTATTTTTACTTTAACATTAAATAAAAAGTTATTTATGTCATTTCCCAACAAAAGTGGCTCCATGGGGTCCCAAAATTGACCCATGTCTTGTATTTGTCGGAAATGACACATACAATATGGTTAGGACATGTGTCTAGGTATTTTAATTTTATTAAAATATCTTTTTTTCCTTAAATTGCACTAATGACCTCTAATCGCGATTAAAAACTTAATAAGTTACTATTCACCAAAAAATTATTTTAATCTCATCACACCACATTTTACTTCTTAATGACAACCATGTATGTCGGATTTTTGAAATTCAAAACACAGAGGTGGTAAAATTTCATTTAAACGAAAAAATCAGTTTTTTAAGTACCACTTAGTGGTTTCACTATTCATCAAAAATTGAAGTTTTTCAGAGAAATACCAAAACTTCACCCTAAGATATATTTGATATTCCGAATTAAAAAATGAAATAAATTTTAAAAAATTCAAAACATATAAGTTTCATTAATTAATTTAATAATTAACTCCCGCTGTCAGAGAAAATAGCATGTTTTTATGAAACAACAAGTATCAAAAGATTGACACTAGTTTAAGTCTGATTTCAAAGTGAAATTGATTACAATGACCACCATTGGATTAAATGGTAAAAATATATTCTAATTTCAATTTAAACCCAATTCAAAAGATAATCTAATCATATAAATAAATTAGATTAAAAAGTGGTTTTGAATTAAAATACAACATTTTACACTATTCATTAAAAAATGAACTTTATCGGAAAAATACCAAAAATTTACACAGAGTAAATTTTGATGTCCCGATTCTAAAGAAGAGGTTTTTTTGGTCAAATAGAATGTATACAAGTGACCAGAAATGTATTTAATGACATTTCTCCATCAAATGTTGATAAGTGGACTTTTCGTGAAAATTAGAGTATATAAGACTAAAATTGAATTCCTTTCATATTTTAAGCCTTTATCATTTATTAGATAAATGTAAAAACATTTAACAAACATATATAATCATATTTTAGTTATTTATATCCATTCCCGCCAGTACAACGACTACGTGTTAACTATCATTTAAAATAATATTATTTTATTACTAGTGTGCAATGTACGATTTCAAAGAAACTCTTTGTTGCGTATCGGGTACGCTATCGAACATAGAAACCCCTTTAAAGTAAAATTAATATTTAATTTATAAATATTAATAAATAAGAAAATGTTTTATTCATTATTTACCTGGGATGTTACATCCTTCCCCCCTATTGGGAATTGTGTCCTCGCAATTTTATTCATTTATAAAAATAAGTGGGGGTATTTATTTAGCATAGCATTTTCTGAATCCCACGTTGCCTCTTAAACCATATGGTTTTTCCACAAAACCTTTACCTGGTGGCTTACCTTATTTTGCAATACTTGCTCTCTTTGGTAAAGAATCTGGACTAGTTGTTCTTCATAACATAGGTTCTCTTCCAGCTTAACTACCTCTGGACTCAAAACATGAGACTGATCTGGAATATACTTTCTCAGCATCGAATCATGAAAAACATTTTGTACCTGAGATAAACTCGGAGGTAAAGCCACTCGATAAGAAACTGATCCAACTCTCTCCAGAATTTCATATGGACCAATAAACCGTGGACTCATCTTTCCTTTCTTACCAAATCTCATCACACTTTTCCATGGAGAAACCTTGAGAAAAGAATGATCACCTACCTCGAAAGATAGATCCTTCCTCCCATTATCCGCAAAACTCTTCTGCCTGCTTTGAGCTGTTATCATGTGTTTCTGAATCAACTGAACTTTTTCTGCCATCTCTTCTACCAATTCTGGTCCCATCAGCTTCCTTTCACCCACTTCATCCCAAAATGCTGGAGTTCGACACCGCTTCCCATATAATGCCTCAAATGGTGCCATCTGTATACTGGAATTAAAACTGTTATTATAAGAAAACTCAACCAAAGAAAGATGTTTGTCCCAACTTCCCTGATAATCCATCGAACAAGCTCGTATCATATCCGCCAAGGTATGAATTGTTCGTTCTGACTGCCCATCTGAATGCGGATGAAAAGCTGTACAAAAATTTAATTCAGTACCCAACGACTTCTGAAGGCCTTTCCAAAAGTTAGAAGTAAACCTGGGATCACGGTCAAATACAATGGAGGGAGGAAATCCATGTAACCTAACTATCTCTTTAAGAATCAAACGGGAAAGTTGATCTAGGGAAAAATTATCTCGTATAAGAAGGAAATGAGAAGATTTAGTCAAGCGATCAACAATAACCCAGATTGCATTATTACCTCGAGATGTCTTCGGTAATCCCACAGCAAAGTCCATTGATATATTCTCTCATTTCCACTCTAGAACTGGTAGAGGCTGAAGCATCCCTTTCGGTAACTGCTGGTCTTCTTTAACCTGCGGACAAGTCAAACACATCACAGTAAAATCAGCAATATCTCTTTTCATTCCATCCCACCAGTAATACTCCCGCAGATCTCTGTACATCTTAGTACTGCCAGGATGAACTGAAAACGGGGAACTATGAGCTTCACATAACAACTCTTTATTCAACTGTGAATCACAAGGCATACACAATCTCTTCCCAAATCTCAATACACAATCATTATCAATGTTGAATTCAGGCAACTTACCCTTCTGTACCAACTCTACCTTTTTCTGAAACTCACTGTCTTGCTTCTGTTCTTGCTTGATTCTGTCTGATAGAGAAGATTTCACTGATTCCTGAAAAAAAACAGAAGAACTTCCTGCACCAACAACATCTATGCCAAATTTCATCAAATAAAAAACAAAAGTATCTCGTTCGAAACGTAGCATGGTTAATGAAGCATTACATTTTCGACTCAAATCATCAGACACTTTATTTTCTTTTCCCAGATGGTAGTGAATTGTACAATCATAATCCTTGAATAATTCCATCCATCTCCTCTATCTCATGTTCAATTCTTTCTGAGTGAATATATACTTTTAACTTTTGTGATCAGTATATATTTCACACATTACTCCATACAAATGATGCCTCTAAATTTTTAAAGCAAAAACTACAACAGCTAATTCCAAATCATGTGTAGGGTAATTTACCTCATAAGTTTTCAACTGACGTGAAGCATAAGCAATTACCTGATCATTATTCATAAGGACACTGCCAAGTCCCTTCAATGAAGCATCACTATATATAACAAACTCACCATTCCTGGAAGGAAGTTCCAAAACTAGAGCATTCACCAATCTTCTTTTCAACTCCTGAAAAAAATCATCACATTCCTTTGTCCAGATAAACTTAACTCCCTTCTGAGTTAGCTTAGTCATTGGACTAGATAACCGTGAAAAATTATCAACAAACCTTCGGTAGTAACCTGCCAAACCATGAAAACTACGGATCTCGGTTACATTTGTTGGTCTTGGCCATTCTTCAACCACTTTTGTTTTAGCAGGATCAACAGTTATGCCATCTTTTGAAATAATGTGACCCAGGAAATAAATTTGTTGTAACCAAAACTCACACTTGCTGAATTTTCCATATAGTTTCTTTTATTTTAAGGTTTGAAAGATAACCCTTAAATTATTTTCATGCTCCTATTTACTTTTAGAAAACACCAAAATATCATCGATAAAAACAACCAACATCTTTCACCAGAGTCAACTGAGCCCTCATTGCAACAAACTGTTTTGTTCTGATTCTGACCATCTAAGGATACTAAATTGAAAGGTCATTTCCCTCTGTATGACTTCCCAGAAAAGATGTTTTGTTTCCTCTACGAAAAACCATTCTTAAAAATGAAATATCTTATGAGAAGAAATATGGTAATCTTTAAATGCTACATCATTTCAGTCATACCATAAATTAACTTATAATTTAACAATTTTCTAACTCTTAATGTTGCCTAAACCGACCTCTGATACCAACTATAAGGCCCCAGCCTTAAACCATACTTAATATTGAATTAAATGAATAATTCACATTGAGGATCTTTTCAGGTTTAGATTTTTAGAGAATTAGGACATAACTATTACATCTCAAAAGATTACAAAGTAGACACTTCTACTATGTTTCCATAAAATAAAAAGAACTCTTAAAAAGAGACATGTCTAGTTCCATGTTTTATATAGCATGACTTTCCATTGATCTTTTCCTTGACCCTATTCCACATTAACTCCTGTGAAAAACATTTCAAAAAAACTTGGGGTGAGCATAAAAAGCTCAGTAAGGGATACACAAAGAATAAAAACTATTAGTTTTTCAAACATCAAGTAAACCATGTATAACTTTATCAATGTAATACATTCACCTTCATGGAGTAGTAAAAACTCTTCACTGAATAAAATATCATTACATACCTTTTTGTAACCAAAGGATTACCATTAAACCCATATAAAGAACACATAACATATAAAGGTAACTTTTCACATAAACATACTTAAGTGGAATATTCATACGGTCAACTTCCACACATATCACATAATGGAATAGCCATACGGCCAACTTCCATACATACTTAATGGAATAGCCATACGGCCAACTTCCATACCCAATGCATTGGAGGTTATAACGTAACCACCCATCCTCGTATTCACAGCACCACCCGTCATATGGTTTATCACGTAACCACCCATTAAATGTCCAAGTACCATTATAAAAATCATAAGACATAAAACAAATATAATGGAAAGAAAACATTTCCACACTTTGATCACAATATATCACTTAAATATATTGACATAAAAAATCCATTATAAAAAACCATTTTCAATACCAAAATACATAAAAGAGTATATGGTATTTATTAAATTTAAAAACATTATAGCTTTTTTAGGAAGCCAAAGACCAAATAATACTCGCGGCGGCAGAAAAGGTCGTTGTCACCGTGTACGTTAAAAGAAACATTCCTTTTTGTCGTTTTGTAAAACGCTTCATAGAAAAAGATTCCTTTTGTATAAAATTAAATGTCAAAGGGGTTTATACACCGTATAAAAGAAATTTGTGTATAAACCGAAATATGCCTCAATGAATGGAGATTGAGACGAAGTCCCTTACCTTGGGTCTGACTTGACTCGATCATTATTTAACATCCTGAATAATAAACTTGAGTTAATTTCTAGTTGCTTAAGAACCTTTTTCAAGCTTATTATTCCTTTTATATAACTTTTTTCCTTGTTATAAACATTATGTAACCATTTAAGTTAATAATGTTTGTTTTTTCGATATTTGGTTCTTATGTCGAAAGTGGACTTCTTACAATTACATGTTATTCGTGTGGTCAAAGGTTCATTATATCGAGAATGAAATTCATGATTTGGATATCATATATATCATATATATCCAGAATATACATGTATTTATAATATTACATAATCATTTAGAGATAAGAAATTAATTGCACCGTTCATGGAGACGGTAAGCCGTACGTACGCATGAACGGTACTTTCATTTCTTTGTCATATTAATGGAATTAAAACTAAATGAGAGGTACATATATTTTAATTCCAGAATTATATTAATCATTTATATGTATCATTAATTATATATATCCATTATATACATGTACTTTTAATAGTACATAACATTTGGGGATAATAAATGAAATGCACCGTTCATGGAGACGGTAAGCCGTACGTACGCATGAACGCTACTTTCATTTCTATCTCATATTTTAATCGAAAGAAATAATAATTATATAGAGGTATATTATAATTCCAGTATAACATCATATATAATAACTTTAAATCCATCCTTTATACGCCCCACATATGGCATTAACGAATCAAATCACTTTGAGGGAGCGGTAGTCTGCACTTCCTTAAATGAAGATATCGCGTTTACCCATAATGGAAACCATAAAGGTATGCCCAAAATGATAAATACAGAAGTTTAATGAAAACATAAACATATTATATATCATATATAAATATAGTGTCATCTTAATGGCCACCTTTGAAGGTGTTAAAATATTGTTGAACAATCATCGTTTCGGGAGGCCGAAATTCGCCATCCACGAAAATAGTATGTTCTTTAACCATTTGAAGTAGGTGTGTGTAAGGGTAGATCGAATCCTTCTTATAAAAACATCCTAGTATGTTGATGATACTGGAGTTGTTAAAAAATAAATTAATAAAAAGTTTTTAGGGGGTTGGAGAAGCAAAATAAAACAAAAGGACTCAAGTGAAGACATTACCTTAAAATCGGGTAACTCCCATTGGTTTGAGCTCAAAGGCTTTCTTGGGAAGACTTCTGCCCAAAGTGAGGCTTCAAGGAGTAAGAGAGGGAAGTGGAGAGACAAAATGGACAGGGTATGGCCGAGCCAAAGTCTTTGGAAGTGTGGGTAAGGTGGTAGAGGTTTGGGCCTTTTATAAGAGGAGAGGAGGGGCACTCTTGGAAGGTAATGAAAAGTCACTTTATTTTAAATGGTATTTGGATTTAAGAGGTCCCGCATTCATATAATTCTAGGATATGGTGATAAGGGTTCTAAATCCACTCATACAATAGGTTTTGGACATGTGTAGCTCTTAGATATTACATTATCTTTCCATTTTATTTAAGTCGATAAATAATGAGGTCATCGCTGCATCATCATGATGTCATAAGGAATTTAATTTATTTAATGTCTAAAAATTAAAAAAAAATTCTAAGATGTATTAAATCATTGTATATTTCCAATGACTATTTATAGTCAAATATCTAACTTGTATAACCCCATGTAAAAATTGTTTTAGTAAAACATCTCATGTTTGTGTTATTTTTACTTTAACATTAAATAAAATGTTATTTATGTCATTAACCAACCAAAGTGGCTCCATGGGGTCCCCAAGTTGACCCATGGCTTGTAGTGGTCGGCCATGACACATCCAATAAGGGTAGAACATGTGTCTTGGTATTTTAATTTTATTATAATATCAATTTTGCCTTAAATTGCACTAATTACCTCTAATCGCGATTAAAAACTTAATAAGTTGTTATTCACCAAAAAATTATTTTAATCTCATAAATGCACATTTAACTTCTTAATGACAACCATGTATGCTGGATTTTTGAAATTCCAAACACAGAGGTGGTAAAATTTCATTTAAACGAAAAATCAGTTTTTTTGTACCACTTAGTGGTTTCACTATTCATCAAAAATTGAAGTTTTTCAGAAAAATACCAAAACATCACCCTAAGCTATATTTGATATTCCGAATTCAAAAATGAAGTCCATTTTACAAAATTCAAAACATATAAGTTTCATTAATTAATTTAATAATTAATTCCCGCTGTCAGAGAAAATAGCGTGTTTTTATGAAACAATAAGTATCAAAAGATTGACACTAGTTTAAGTCTGATTTCAACGTGAAATTGATTCCAATGACCACCATTGGATTAAATGGTAAAAATATATTCTAATTTAAATTTAAACCCAATTCAGTATATAATCTAATCATATAAATAAATTAGATTAAAAAGAGGTTTTGAATTAAAATACAACATTTTACACTATTCGTTAAAAAATGAACTTTATTGGAAAAACACCAAAAATTTACACAAAGTAAATTTTGATGTCCTGATTCTATAGAAGAGTTTTATTTGGTCAAATAGAATGTATAAAAGTGACCAGAACTATATTTAATGACAGTTCGCCATCAAATGTTGATAAGTGGACCTTTAGTGAAAATTAGAGTATATAAGCCAAAAATTAAATTCTTTTCATATTTTAAGCCTTTATACTTTATTAGATAAATGTAAAAACATTTAACAGACATATATAATCATATTTTAGTTATTTCTATCCATTCAATACAGTACAATGGCTACGTGTTAACTAACATTTAAAATAATAATATTTTATTACTAGTGTGCAACGTACGATTTCAAAGAAACTCTTTGTTGCATATCGGGTATGCTATCGAACATAGAAACACCTTTAAAGTAAAATTAATATTTAATTCGTAAATATTAATAAATACGAAAATGCTTTATTCATTATTTACCTGGGATGTTACAACTAATAATTTATTGGGTAGTTTATATCTCATTAAATTTTAAAAATATATTATTTTTTAATAAAAATCAGTCTTGCATGTAACCCAAGGAATCTAGGAAGAATTATATTGAATTTAATACATTATAACTCTTTGTTTCATTCATTGTAAAATATAGAACCAATTTCAAATATTAAATATATTATAAAGAATCAGGAAATTATATTACCTTTTGAGATTGGTGTCATGTGCCATCCATGCTATTGAATATATGGTTATTACATTAGATATTAGGGGATTAATAGGGATAATGTTTTTTATGGGAATCATCAAATCACTATCAGGTTATGTGTAAAAATAATTCATAATAATCCATTATCTTTTATACTAATATGTTCTTCTACATGGTCATCTGATTGGGAGTAATATGAATCACACCAATGAAAGGGTAATCATATTTATATAGTGATCATTATAAATTTCAATTCCCCTTTTGATGATGTGTGTTATATGTAAATGAATAGAAAACATCAGTCATCTTAATGGGTGATGAAGGTTGTACTAAAATAAAACTAAATATACCATATGATTATTAATTGACCACACTCTTAGTTATCACCCATAGTTCCTCTAAGTGGTTCCATAAGTTGGATGAGAGATTGGGTTCTGTTTATTTTGGATTACCTATATAATGTTTAGATTTTTAAGTATCACCTGAGAAGATGATATCGACACAAATTACTTTTATTTAAAATTTACAATATACACTCATTTATCTAAAAGTATATTCCCAAATTTAATGGGATAGTTTATCTTATACGGAAGTAAATTATGTTTAAATTCATTTATCTATATTTTATGATGAATTGTATGATTAAACTAATAGACTGATCCCTGTCATTTATGGTGACTCTATGACCATAACTAAAAATAATAATCTAGAGATTGATGTATGTGAAAAGAATTATATATTTTTTCTTTTATCTTAGTGAGTTATGTTTTGATGTACAATGATATGAAAATGTAAAAATCATACGGGACTAGATTTATAACATCAATGAAGTTAAAACGATTTTTAATTATAATAATTTATAGTTTTTGTAGATAATGTATGAGCACCTTAATTAGTATTAAGATAAAAGTATGGATGGATTCTTCAAAGTGGTTAATGAAATTGTGAGAATGATATCAGTATTTAGTGAAAATATTGATACTTTTATTATGGTAGAGAACATCATGTCTTTATGAATTGAAATGAACAAAAATATTATTCATTTTAAAATAAAAATTATAAAATAATCACTCTTTATTATTTAAAAAATGTAATAGTTTCCTATAGGATAAAAGAATAATTTTTTTATGAATATGGTCAAGGATAAAAAAATCTATTTTAAGATATTATACTCATATATATAAAATAATAAATCTGGAAAATATTAATCTAGTAGATTAGATTCAAATTCATATGTACATATGAATTATAATAAATATAATGCCTCAAATTTCTAGATTATTTTCAAGAGTAAGTGGAAATTTCAGGGGAATTCTACCTTTCAAAATTTTAGGTGTGGATCTTGTTGGTACTTTTGAGGAAACTGTCAACAATAAAAAATTGAAAAAGGATATGATAAACGAATGAGAGAGGGTAAATTATAAAATAATATGAATGAAAAAAAATCAAGGTCTTCACCTAAATATTATTTTATGAGTGTTACAATGTTAATAATATACATATTTTCCAATTAAAGTTAAGGGAGAGAAGATGAACTGTATATTGATATTCCACAGAATGATATAGAAAAAATACTTATTATTATGGTGTGAAATAGAAATATCACTAGTGATGAATATAATAGATCCAAAATAAAATAGTTGAGATAGATATGGAGATCATTATTATGTGATGATTAAAATATTTTCTCTAAAATATATCAGAATTATATATAGGGATAAGACTAATAATTAAAGGTAATAAATTTTTACAAAAATTGGAATCTAATTGATAGAATAATTATAAAATCAAATTGAAGATATAAAATTTTCAAATATGATACTTAATTATTTTCATAATCATAATATCATGATAAAAAATTGGTTAATGAGTAAAATAATTATAATTAGCACATTTAATTGAAATTGGTTAGTGGTAAAAAATAAATAAACATTATCATATCCAACATTAAGAATAATATTTTAGAGTTTGATAATTTTTATTAGATATTGAGGATCAAGAATATATATGAAAAGATTTTTTATATTATGGAAAAATTAATAAAATGATGGTGAAATTAATTTGAAATAAACATATCAAAAAGGCCAAGATTGTATCACAGTCTTGGGGTACTCATAAATTTGTGAATTATGGTAACACCATCATAATGATAGAAAATACTACTACTATTAACACTAGAAAGTGTTAGAAGATAATTAATAATAATAATAATATTTCAAAATATTTTTTTAAAAATTAATGTAATTTTGATAACTAAATGATAAAAACAAAACATATGCTAAATTTTTGACAACATTCATTATAATAATGAATGATTTCATTCTATTGATATTACTAAGAACATGACTGTTTTGGGAATATGAGAAAAATGTTTTTGTTTATATTCCAAAATCATAATTTTCATAAGTGTACAGTGAATATTGGAATGATTGGGAGTCATCCCAATTAAAAAATAATATTCTGAGGAAGATTATATATTATAGAAATAATTCTATGAACATTTTTGAAGATAAAGAAGACATATGTGTGTGTTTGGTTAGATAAGTAACTAATCAAATCAATACGAAATCTTTATTGAATCAAAGAAAACAATAGTTATAACTCTTTATATCCTAAGAATAATAATAAAAAAGGTAAGGATAAAACATTAAATTTGATGATGGGATTAATGTATCAGAATTAGAGAGTCCGCATATATTGGATAAAGATTCACATCATCCAAGTTAATAGATGAAAAACTCATCAATTATTTTTTGAAATAAAAATAATATTTATTGGTCATTAGAAATTATGGGTCACTTTACATTAATGGGGTCATCTAAAAAGTATTTAGGAAAGAAAATAACAAATCTGAAATTACTATTTGTATTGATTGATTGAAGCACAAATTGTTCAGTAATTCTTATCCTTATGATAAAGGTATGTAATTCTATTTTTAGAAGTATGGGTACTTTTTTAAGAACTTATAATATGGGAGACTGGTTATTAAAGGAAAATATATGGATTTACATATATTTATAGTGGGTGATGTTGAATACTCATGTTATCCTAGTATGAAATAAGATAAAATATTTTGGCACTAATGTATTATCCATCATGGACATACGAATAAGAATATGTCCACTAATGGAGATAATTTCCATGAGGTTCATATACTAATAAAACAACTAGAGTGGGTGTTCTTTATATTTAAATGAGGTAATATTTAAAATTATATGCACAATAGGGTGAAATTAAAATAAAATCATCCATTACAACACAATTATTATATGATTGGTTTTCCATAAATTATTAATCAACTAATCAACAAAAGTATTTCATTTGTTTAATTGATTAATTTAATACCATTAATTATGTTATCATTATGAACTATAAGCCTATATCCTTAATGATATTTAAATTTATTTCAAAAAACCAAAAATAAGGATAGATGTTTTGTTCTAAAAAATATAGAAATAAGATAATGAAGTATAATTTTCAAATTTGATGTTTGAGTCTAAATAGATATGAATATAATTAAACATGAACATAGTGGACTATAGAAAACAATAGAATAGTGTGTATAAACTAATGAATAGATGTCTTATTGATATAAATTGAACAATTTAATTTGGTAATGAATCCTATCGCTTATTTTGTAGAAAATATATAAGTGATGAAGTTCATATTTAGAACCATTTTATACACATTGTTAATTATAATATTTACCAATATGATATATATTTATAAAATATCAATTATATTAGTATATCATTATGTTTAGAATCCTTTTGGTTATTGAGGTAAAATGTGACCGTCTTAGGATGTTTGAAACGTATGTTATTAATGTCATTTTCCTAGGATATTCTTCAAATGAAATGGGTTACTATTACTATATAAGGGAGAGTGAAAATATTTATTATACTACTAATGTAATTTTTATGAAACATTTTATGAAATTTGTTTCACATCAACAATTATATTTTATATGAGTTAACGAAACAATTTTTTTAAAAACATGAAAAATACTTATAAAAGGAAGAAACTTTAGATGATGTGCATTTGTGAAAAGATGATTAATTAATGTAATGTTTCAATGAAAATATCATTCTTCTCATCCAAGGATATGAAGTCATTTGATGGTATAAAATTTCAATTGAAATCAAATACAACAACCATAAAAATAAAGCATGTTGAGTAAAATTATTGACACCTTATTTTAATCTCAATATTAACTATATATACGTGAAATCTTCTATAGATCATAAAGAGGGGGTCTATTTCATGAATAAATTATTTGACTATAAATAGAATAATGATACTTAAAGTTGGTACATATTCCAAAAGTGAATAATTTTATTAGGATAACATGGGTAATCTATAACAAGTAAATTAAAAGATGTTATAATGTTTGAAAAAGTGTGTTTTCCAAAAAATCATATTAATAGGTTGAAGGAGTGAAAATTTAGGATAAAATTTAACAGGTTTCATGTTTTAATTCCATTTTTATTTTTATTTTTGTTATAGTTTAATTATATAAAGTACTTATCAAATGGATGTTTTTTTCCACATTAACAAAGGTGAGTTGGAAGAGGAGGTATACATTGAGAAACTATATGGGTTCATTGTTAGAGATGATGAGAATTTTTATTTATATTTTATACAAGGCGCTTTTTTTTATGATTCAATTAATTAATTAATGATATTGTAAGCTATACACCTTCTTGAAGAAGCTGAATTTTAGAAAAGGGATACTTGGGAACAATCTATGTATTAAGATGAAAAAGTGTCATATCTCATTGTCACCATTTTTGTAGATGATACTATATTTATTGAAAATGATAGAGATTAATATGAGATTTATTCTAAATAATTTAAGATATTATTTGAAATGTCTATGTTTAGGGAGTTATGGTAATGTATTTGATAAAAAATTATAATGAAGTGATCCCAACTTCATCTCTCTGGAGAAGTATTCTAAGGAACTTATGAAAAGGATTGGGTTAGATGATTTGAAACAAGATGCAAACTGTATCTCAGTTGGTATTGAAATTTAAAAAGTTGTGTAAGGAAATTATGTGGGTCTATGGAATTTATAGAAGCTAATAAGAAGTATATTTTACTTAATATATTCAATTTCATATAAATTTATGTTGTATGACATTGTTCAGAATATCAATGTTCTCCGAGGGTCGTATGGTAATACATTAAATTAAATATTTAGATATAGAAAAGATATATATTGAGATTATTTCCAGATGATATAAACATTACCCCATTTTTCCCCATATATATAAATTTCAGTGTGTTGGTATATAATGAATCATAATTATGTAAGATTTATTAAATTAGAGCAGGATATGTATTTTCACTGAATATATAAGTCAATTAATTTAGATGGGAACTCAATTATAATATCAAATAGTTAAAGTGAATATTACTCTAATTTAGGTTTATGTTAATCAAATTACTATTAGTTTGTTGAGAAAAAAAATTCAACATTTCTGGTCAAAGGATACTGATATCAATTTTATATTCATCCAAATGATTGTGGATCCAAATGTCTTGAATCTAGAATTCGATCCAACCACATAGAAAAAGTATTATGTTTTCACCAAATCATTATTAAATAATTCATTTCAAACGCTGAATTTGTTGTTTGGAGTTCAAATTCACCAATAATAATTCTATGGTATGGTCTTTCAGTCCCCTATCACATCTATTCCTTGGATATTTATTTCAAATTAGAAGAAAATTTAACATTACTTTTTATTTAAATTTATGTCATTTATTTATTTCATTGAGGGGTAAACATTCATATAAGATTGTTATCCATACATTCATGTTTAATATTTTTTGTTGTGATATCCATTACTAGGATAACTTATTTTGGGATAGTTATTAAAATTTTAAAACTAAAAATACATCATTGGGAATGTGTAAACTATTTTAATGGTTTTATAAAAGTGCATGCATGAATTAGTTCATTTTATGGTTCCTTAGAGAAATATTTCATTTTTAGAATATATGTACTGTGGTGATTCTCAAATATAATGATTAAGTATTTATCTTAGATGGTTTGATTCTCAGATTCTCTGTTATGTGGAATAATTTAATCATGTTGATTCATGAATAACATGTTATAAAAAATGAATATAAATCGCCATTATATTAAACAACAAGATATTTTAATTCGATATTCTTCTTTGATATACTGTTTTTTTCTCATATATGTTTTGAATTATAAAGAAATTAATAATTTCTACTCTTTAATTGATTGATAGCGATTTATCTTCCATAGTTAAAGAAATCTAATATTGCGGATTATTAATCCCAATAGATAATTTAGTGAAACTATTGAGACGAGGTGATATGACTGATGAATGATCTTCTAAAATATATAAGGAATATAAAAAATATTATTTATAGAATATTGAGGTGGATATGGTGGTTTGATTAAAATATTTTTTTTGAATATGAATAAGGTTAAAACTAACATAATTTAATGGTTAATTTGTGAGGTTGTGGTTTTTTGGTTTGATTGGAGCAGTTCAAAATTGTATTTATAACTTTTTTGTAATATTTTTAAATTTAATGTTTCTCTATATAAATATTATGGGGTTGGTCTACCCCTCATAACGATGTGATAACTACCAGTTTACAAATTTTCTATTATTTTTATGGTTTGGAAATCTATTTTTCATAATGTTTGGAAAGATACCTTTTATGATTGGAATAGTTTTCAGTAATTTTTAGAATGACAATTTATATAGTTCATAATAGTTATATTATCCTTTTAATAGTTTGTAATAGTCCACCATAAGATTAAATGCTTCCATTGTGTGGTTCAAAAATTCATTATATTGTTGTGACCCAATAACCATAAGGATAATTCTTTTTCCTATTATGGTTCAGACACCTCGAAAGGTTAAAAATTTACAATATGAAGTATTGTTATAGGGAAAATTTCAATGATTTTTTAGATATTATATTTTTATTAAAAACATTTTGGGGTGGTACTAAAGTTGTTTGGTAATTTTTTTGACATACAATTTGTTTACTCAATAAGATGAAAAAGATGTTTCGTGTTATGATGGATGAGTTATGTGAATTATGAGTCATTATTTAACATTTTAATACTTTAGTAATGTCAAAATATTATGGTTCTACTCTCTTGAAACGAAAATAAAATAAAAATATGATCATATAGAAAGAAAAACATGAAAAATAATATTTAATTGGAAATTGTTCGTGAATTTATCAACATGAATGTAAATTTCAAATTAATATTCAAATGTTCATTAATTAATATTATTCATCTTGATATATGTTATATCATATATCCATGCTGATAGATATTGTGAGATATTATAGAAGAATGAATAGGTGAGTTAGAAATGAATTTTTAATGTTTGATAGGTATAAAAATTTTATAATTAAATATTTTTTTTAATAACCATATTATTGAAGAAGAGTAGTAAGAATACTCATTAAAATTGTTTTGTGCATGAAAAATGAATTAATATATTGTGATTTGTCAAAAATAGAAGAATAATAATGAATCACACTAAATATGATAACCATAGTATATTGAATCAAGAAACATTAGTTGTTACTAAAATTTTTACCTTTTTTAATTTGTGGGATGGGATAGTATGTATGATTAACTGAAACAATATCTGAGGTCATGAAATTTAGGTTTTGGAAAATCCCTACATGTTTTTAATTATAGGGTATTATTGAGAGTCATGTAAATATGGGTTATCTAAATCAAACCAATGATTATAAATCACATTATAGGGGTGAGTGAATATAGATTGAATTGGTCATTGTGCTAGACTTTATATAATGATCACACATATAAAACGTCCATCATTTTAATTGGAGAACAATACCGATTAAATAAAATAATTATCATAAATTAAGGTCATTTATTCATCCACCTATCAGGGGTCCTCCATATATCCTATACATGGATCCACAAACATCATCCTTAATATTTTTCCTAGAGAATATCAAAAATTATGTTTTATTCATTTACTTTATTTTTTATTTTTTATTTCATTCCTCAGCTTATGAAAAAACAATTTCCTAATAATTGGTTTCATCTTCTTAATTAAATTTATGATTAACTTCTACTAATGGAATTCTCACATAAGTATGACTTTTATATAATATTTCATCATAGTTTATTTGGAAGTAAAATGAGTTATTTTTATTTCTACTCATTTCCAACAAAATTGATAACATGAAAATCAATTTTCTTATTACTCTTTCATATACTTTTGATGACTTTTTTGGATGAGTACCTAAGAAAAATCCATTCATATCCATAATCATTAACATTGGTATTATTCTTCTTATTGAGATTAAATCACTTCACTAAAAAACCCAAACATACATACTTATTGGATTCTTCCTAAAAACATATCCTATATCTTATTCACATATTGTTTAGATAACAAATGCCTATTGAATAAATGGAATTTGATAATAAATCATTTTATAAAATATAACTATTAGTGGGTTTTATAAATTTTTATCATCTGAGCTAAGTCAATAATGATTTAGTTCATCCTTACAATTATAAAAATATTTTCAGTAGTCCTCTCAACAGAATCATAGTATAATATCCAATGATTCTAGAGATATTATTCCTCATAGACAATAGGAATTTCTATTCCATTATTAGTTTTAATCTTTATTTTCATCCCAATAATTTTCTCATCCAAACTATAATTGGGTGTAATAAACATGAATACATTTTATTTTTTAGAGATTTCAAGAAACCATTCAATCTTTCAGTAATCCTCAATGAAATAAAAATAATATATATATTTTTATTGGAGGTTTTATAAAAAATGGGTATAAGATATCTATGCGAACCAACCCATTATATTTCATTAAATTATCATTATTATGATTATAAGTCTTTAGAGTGATATTATATTATTTTAAAAGTATCATTTGTGTGTGTGTGATCACATGAGATTATAAGGATACAATGTGCTCAGTAATTATTCACCAAATAAATAATGTCATTTAGTATCAAGTTCCTGATCCTTTGGTTTCACAACATGTTACCTTTATCGATGTATAGAAAACACATGTCTTCTTCTCCAATAATAAGGTCAATATTACAGTTTGGGTTTTTTAATGGAAAATAAAACCATATCATTACTGGAGTATTAATTATGAATTTTTGAAATAAATTTCTTTCCACATGTAAAAAAATTGTGTTACACTTATAAAATTATGACACGGGACTTAAAACCCAATTATATAGGAAGGTCACAAGTCATTGCCCTAGATTTTTCATTTTATGAAACCAATGATATTCATGATTATTTAATTCCATAGATGAAATCAGAATACTTTAAAAAAATATCCTTTAGTGGAGATCAATTTTCATAGTCATTTTTTATGTCAATATACTATAATGGAAGCTGACACAATCTCGATAAGTTTAATAAATATAATTTTCTATATATTTCACCATTATTGATTTTTCTCTTTATCAATATTTTCAAATCAAATTAAATTTGAGGTTAAGTATATTTTTCTACATTTTTATCCATTGGATAACCCTTAATATATAGGGATGAAAAACAAAGCATGTTATTTTATCCCATACGATGATTATTCTTGTTTATAAGATCTCATTTTGTAGGTCTTATTTGGTTCATCGTGTTGTAACCATGATGAGTAAGACATATATTTATGTATAATTACTTAAAACCAAAAAAATATACACTATGAAAATATAAATTATATATGTTTCTTCTCATCAATTGTTTTTTCGTTCTTCTATGAATTTTCATTTATCTACAGATCATAGATATTGTGTATTAACTATCTTTCAACCACAATAACTCTATATTTGTGTCATATTATTTTGTGTCTTACTACTCCAGATATAAAATTTATTAATTTGGTGATTTATCCAAATAAAAAATATTTTATGGTTTGGGTTCATGTGGTTTAATATTAACTAAAACTTTTTTTTCTTAAAATTGATTCCCTAAAAATTGATTCCATTATTATTGAAATGAATCACTTATGGGAAATTATCTAACTTTTCCATTGGATCCCTATATAAATTATGTATAATCTATTGAAGCCTATACACTACCACATCCAACTTTTATTTATTTTTCGAATAGGTATTGGATATACTCTCACATTCCCTCTAAAGATCAATTTCATCAAGGGAAGTTTCTAGTTCAACCATGATGTCAAATCTTCCCTCAACTTTAGTGTCTTCATAATCACTTTCCCTATGATTGTGTCTTATGTATATAAACTACATATACTTATTTTATATGTTATTTACATTCCAAAATATTTTTTACTTTTATTTATTCAACATAACATCTTTTTATAAAAAAACTATTATCATTTTGAGGAATCTTTTCTACCAAATTTACTTTAATTTCACCAAAGTATGAAAATTATGAATGGGTACCTTGTGTACAAATAAATCTCATAATTGTTTATCCAACATAAAGTAATATTCCCATAACATACACCATGATTTCATAAATTTTGAAACATCCCTAATATTATTACAATCTATTTTTTATATTTTATGTAGGAAAAGATATTAAATCATTGAATTCAATGTCAATGTGATTATCCCACACAATTGATGTTTAATGTTTTTGAATAAAATATCACGAGAATTGTCCTTATCTTAAGACTTGTTTTAATTCTACCTCATATTTTTTTATATTAGAGATCTATAAAAAACCAAACATCACATCCTTAAGATATTTTCCTGCATGATCTAAGACAAATTAATTTACACTTTCTGGAAACATTCCAAGGACCATTTTAATGATTCTGATAAAACCAATGGTTTTTTCTATTCTACATATGTCCTCAAAAATAATATTCACCCAATCCAATAAATGAATAAATAAAATTTATGTGAATCCTCAAATCCATATTTTTTCCATAGATCCAACACTTTAGTATTATATATGATTTAATTTACACAATAGTTGTTGATTTGTTTCTACAAAAATAAATCTGAGAATTTATAAGAAATTTATATTCTTTATATTAAAGTGTATGATGTTCCTAATAATAAATTGATTCATTTATCATCGACACTAGTTCCCTTTTTTAATTCTAAGATAATGATCCACCCTCTATACTAACTAACATCCTATATATGGAAACCTTTTTTCCATCCTTTCCAATATATTGGAAAAATTTATCAATCTGGTTATACCATACATTGAAATTATTTCCATTGAAAATCATAATTACATTATGGTTCAAGAAAAGATGAATTGTTACTTGGATAGATTCATCATCAAAAAAAATTGATACCAATTTTTTATCCTAATAAATTTTAAAACACTAAGGGGTAGATTCAGTGTATGTAGATAATTAAACATAAAACTAAAAATATAATATTTCTATAATTATAAATACCATTATCCACATTTATATATTTATAAATTTAATGAAATAATGCGACATAAATAATTTTTTCAGGTTCATCAAAACCAAGATAGTCTAAAGAACAAAAAATCGTGAAGTTTTTATGTATTAGAGTCACTATACAAACAATTTATTGTAAAATTTGGAATGGATTCACTGAAATGAAAATATTAAAAACTATAAAGATGGATTAAATAAATACTAACCTTATATTGGAGAACATAGTGATCCTCATGAAAAAATTATGTGTCTTTTAGGAACAATGGATGTAAATTTCCATGGTGAATATCTAGTAATCAGAACCACTTTTACCCACCTAATAAAAATCATATTTCTTTTGATGAGATACATTATTATATCTCCATAATTATTTTCATTTATATTCTATCCCATTTACACAAATACAATATATTTTTCTATCACTATTCTAGATTCTTATAGATATTTTCCTCAACAAAATTATTTTTTAAATAGTCCCACTATTAATTTTTTTCATTTTTCGGTCTTCATATATTTTTTATATTCATTAAAAAATGTGAATGTTATTTTTCTTATATTATGTACCTTTCATTTATCAATATTACTTTCTAAATAGAGTAACATGAATTTTTCCACTATTATCTATGAATCATTAGACTCTTAATAACATCTCATAATTTTTTGTGGATTCTTCATCATGATCATCATTAATTATCATGATGTAATATTAAAACATGTTTTGGTTTGAACATAATATAAGGATTTCATATCTAAAGATATACTTTTTCTATTAAGACACAATAAATTCTAAAAAACATTATTATATGATCTTAATATAAATATATATTAATACTTACAAATAATTGGAAATGCCTATAGTATTTTGAATGACTTTGATCAAAATACATCAAAGGAATATAAAACATGAAATCCTTATTTATTTCATCTCCATAATGATCTCATAAAATACCTTTCATATCCTAAAACTATATTATAAAACATAAGGAATAAATTAATGAAATGGATGTGCCACAAATCCCATAAAATAATATACACGATAAGGAAACATCATATGTGAGTCAAAGGTATAACATGATATCATAAAAGGGATGTTATAAGATTAGTAAAATTTGAGAATTACATAATGACAATGGAATCAAAAGATCATAGTATCATAGGAATGTGGTTAAAAAATAAATTTAAAACAAAAATATGTTACAAATGATAATTTATACCATATCACATGCATAACATAGTCAGATAATTAATTAGGATCACTCCTAAATTTCACACATGATGTCTTATGTTACTAAAACATTAAACAGTGAATTAGACTGATGTCAAGGTGTAATCATAAAAATATGATCAAAATTATGTGTTAAATAAATTAAAATCAATAAATTGCAAAAAATAATAGTAATTACCCACAGAAATAAATGTGTTACTAAATATTTCCTCTTATCATACTCAAAGATATCTCATCAAGATAGAATTTGAAAAAGTAACACAGGGCATGTATTATATTTTCAATGAAAGGGATAAAAATATATTTAAATATGTGAGATATATATATATATATATATAATTAAGAACAATTCAATAATATTAGAGATATATTCAAAGAGAGTTATATGTAGAATTTGCATATCCCAACAAATGGTAATTTAGAGAGATCCCTTACCTCGATCTGGAATCATCATGTGTCGTCCTTATAATCATGAATTATATAAATATGTCAATTTTTGAATTTATTAATAACCATTATAATATTTATTAAATTTTTTATTATCGTTTTAAATTCATATTCTTAATAAATTAATTTAAATATCAGATGTTTTGATGATATATATATCATGTGTCCCAAGACACATTAGTAAGATTGGTATGGTGAAAAGATAATAATAAATTATCATCTCCATAATAATAACCACGAAATAAAAATATTTTTTAAACATAATATAAAATTTTAATAAAAAATAATAAATATGTTTATGATAAATGATATATGTTACAATAAAATAGAGGGTAGGTTGTACACATGCATGAGTAATGTTTTCATTTTTTTAATGATCATGTTATAAAGAATGTAAGTGTTGTTTTATCATTTAAAATTATTATAATAGAAACAGATTAATATTTTTTAATTCACACACACACACATATATATATATATATATCATACATGTTATAAATATGGAATCCCTCTACTTTATTACAAAAACATTTCATTAAATTGTTCAAAATGGAGGATCTTTTAATGTTTATTGTCTTAGAAAAAGGTACATAATACCTGAAAACATAATAAATTATTATAATCTACTCGAAAGGATTCATAGGAGGTTAGGAATAAGTAAAATTATTAAATATCATCACATGGGGACACACATCAAATGAAATAGTGTGCATAATGCCTAGTACGGGAGAATAATGGAAATAATTGACATGTGATATTGTGAAAAATAAATAAGAACAAGATGATTATTATAAAGGAATGAAAAAAACGAATATGATAATAATAAAATGATGAATATTAAAATTTATATGTAGCTAAAAAATTTAAATAATTATTTCTTAAGCATATCACCAAGGATGTACAGTAAAGTGTCATCAAAATTACTAAAGTGATTCACCAAGGTATCATAAAACATGTAATCTCTATATATTAAATTAATTTACCGGTACCTCATAGAAATATTAGGGAGAGAACTTAATGTGGAATATATAATTTTATCCATATATATCACAATAAAACATTGTATAAATTACACATGGAGAATAAAATAAACACGTTTCAAATCAAAATCGTGATGTTTTTAAGTAGTTCTAAAAGACATGATATTAGGACTTGTTAAACCCATTTAAAGGGAAAGTGGGTTGTATGTAAGTTAATCTAGAAATAAAATAGATCATGATTATATCTCGGTGAATAAACATGTAATATAAAGTGGTTTGGTTATTGAAAAAATATAACATAAGATAATTTTCTTAGAAAAATGAGATAAATTTTAAGAAGAAAAATCACCATCATAACGGTATGAAAGATGGGTTATGAAAGTGGTAAAAATTATAACAGCCAATATTTTTACAAATAAAATTAATTTAATTCATCAAACACTGAGTCTTTACATAATGAAAATTTTTAAAATAGAGAGTTACAAATTACCCGTTAAACATAAATTTGCCACGTCTGTGTTTTGAATTTCAAAAAATAGACATATATGGTTACGATAGGTATGTTATTTGGATTCTGATAGGAACAACATAATATTTGGTGAATAGTACAATACCCTTATGAATAGTAATACGTTCCTTATTAATATTAAAAATTATAAATGTATTGTAACCACAACCATCATTGTATAAAAAATGCATCTTATGAAGGATAATATGATTATCATATTAGTATTGGTATTTTTGTAGGTTGTAAATGTTTAATTGAATTTTAATGATTAAATAAATAAATTAAATGAAAAATAATTTTCATGAAATCACATCATAAACTATTATCTTATTGTTATAATATAATTTAATGATAACTAAATTATTTTTTGAAGGTGTTATAAAATTATTTGTGGTTTTTAAAATTGTTATTTTTTTAATAAATTATAATTTTAACTAAAAATTAAATTCTTACTATTTATAGAGTTATATTGAAAAAATTGAATTCATTTTTTAATCCCAAAAATTGGAAAATTTTTGTGGTGATTTTTTAAGATGTTTTTGAAATACTTGAATTTTTGTTGAATAATGAAATTTGATAATTTGAGAAATGTAATAAATAAATGAATTTCTATTATATTATTGAGTCATGGATGATGTAAATCGAAATTGGTTCTAATTCAAATTCAATTATTCTGGTTTTTGGTTATAAAAAACAAGAATATTCACTGTCTTGAGATAAAATTTTAATCTAAGGAATAAAATAATGGAAACCCCCTCGTCTCCTCCGATATAAATATCACCCTCAACCCCTCTTCATGTCACACCACAAATGATTTTATAATTTTTGAAATAATTCACAATATTATTCTCAAGTTTCTTTCCAATGTCCAAGACCTATTGGTATCACCAAAATACAAAACCAGATAACTTAAAGAGAATCCCAAGATGAAGAGATCGAGAGGTAAAAATCCTTTTTGATTTTATTTTATTTTCTTATCAATTATTTTAATTTTCTTATAATATATTAACCTCATATTATCCAAGAGTAATTAAATTTATATTATCTTATATGTAATTTTATTTTTTCATGTTCATTGAAATTTCATGAACATACTTCTTCCCCCTTCCTCTTATTGATAAAATAAAAATATCATCTGTAATAAGTCGATTTACATACATTGTGAATGATGTTTCTTCAACCTCATTAACTTACTTAAAACCTATCAATAAAACCATTAATATGATTAAAAAATATTTTATTTTAAATATTATATGATATATTATGTTTTGGAACCTGTTTTTTGTGTACTATTTATTAACAAAACTAAAATGGTTCGTAAGGATCAAAATTCACCAAAGTAAACTAACTATTATCAATAATGATTTATCAAATGATTAATCATGATACAATAAAATAAAAATGATTTATGGAATAATTTACTATTCAAGAAAAAATTTGATAACATCTCATTTCACTTCTGTTGTTTCAATTGAGTTTGATAGGGAAATCCTTTACGAACTGACCATGGAAGTCATTTAAAGAATGCACCAGACACAATGGAACGAACAAAATATTATAAACTAATGGGATTAATGATGTTTTAAAGTGATCATATAAGGTTTTATAAAAACAATTATTCTTATTCAAAATATTAATAACCTTACTTTTACACTTATTTATAAGAATTGATTAATTTTTATGTAAGATCAACCTAATGTAAGGGAATTCTTAACCCAATTTTCATTCATTGGGTTGACATTCTAAATTATTCATTATGTGTAATTTAAATTATTTTTGTGATAAATTTTGGTTCATATTATGGTTTATAATGTGTATTTATAGTGGATACATGTATCATTTCCCTTCTATTAATTCCCATTCAATATTTATGTTAAATGGATTTTCCATTAAATGTTTTAAATCTATTTGACAAAATTCAAAATGAGTTTTTTTATATATATAGAATGAGTGGTTTATCCTGATTTTGTAATTTTTATTATAATTATTTTTCCATTATATATTGACATAGTAATTTATTATTAATATTATTTCATTCTTTTGTGCACAATTTTTTATATTTTAAAAGTCATTTTTTTACAAAAAACGTATTTTGAAAATCTAAATTGGTTTTGCCCCTGGGTTTAAATGAGTTATCTACTACATTATTCATGATATGTAATTTAGAAATATTTATGTTGATTTTATCCCATTATATCTCAATATATATTGGTTTGATACCATTATAGATCAAGATATGTGGGGTTGATCCTATTAAAACTCAAGATATAACGGGTGAGCCACATTATAACTTTTTAATGCATTCGTTACTCTATAGGTAGAAGTTGAATGAATGATTATTCCATCTATAAGGGTGATTGTAAGAGAGATATGGTAAATATTTCCCAATGAAACTACAATATTTTTTTAGGCATGATAATGAGTTTTTATGAAATGGGTTTTATTGTTTTCTAGGTTATCCTTTGATTAATGATTTATTTATGTGTATCCCTTTCTGATGTTTTTGTGCTCATCCAAATTTTTTAAATGTTTTACATAGTTTATAAGGAATTGTAAGAGAAATAAATAATAAAAAGATAAATTTCATGAAGATTTTTCAATTAAATTTAATTTTACTTGAAATGCATTATATTTCGGAAAAACTGGATATTGTATTATATAGTATCCACATGTATGATTATTGGATGTTATGTATGGTTTTTGTCCAATTTTTTTAAAAATATGAACCTAAAAGGTTTTTTAGTGTGTATGCATTTATTTTGTTATCCAAAACAAATTATTATTTAATTTTTAAAGTAAGGGTCATTATAGGTGGTATCATAGGTTGGTTTAGATAACTTTAGGGGTTAGGATAATGTTAATATTATACCATAAATTATTTTTTACATTATGGTTGATTTTAAATGATATGGAATTTAGATATTACTATGTTCCTTCATCTAATATATGTCTATTTAGAATTGTTTTCTATATAATAAACCAGAAATCTAGTGTAGGAAGGCACCAATATGCTAATATATTTTCAAATATGCAGCTTGTAATGGTCAGAATTGGAACCAAGCTATTTGTGATAGAAATGGCTCAGTTGGATTAGGTGATAAATGGTTGTGTTATCCGCGCTATAGAGGAACCCAACTTACAAAAAATAAACATGCCTTTTATGGAGCATTTTATTATTCAACATCCTCTATCATTTATCATAACTATAGACCCAATGATAGCCATAGGTTGGATCAATTCTCTCGAAAAGATATTTGATGTCATAAGAAGTTGTGGACGTCAGAAGGCAATACAATAAATTTATCATTTTGAAGGTAAATAATATCAATGGTGTTCACTGGTTAAGAATTCAATGGAATTATAAGAACATAAAAGACTATATTGGAAAAATTGTAAGATTATTTTTCTGGAAAAATATTTTAAACAAAAATTCAACACATAATGGAGAAACAATGTTTTGAATTCAAGAAGAACGTTGTCGATTCATTGGCATCATATGAATCCAATTTTACAAGAATACCCAGGTACCTTCCAGATTTTACAAGGGATTTTGATAGTAAAATTAGTAGATTTTACTATGGTTTGAAACCATTTTTACAATTTTCATTGGATTCATAATGGTGTAGAATATATGAGAAACAATTATTTTGCACTAAAAATGTTGAGATTGTGTTTTTTGTCACGTATATCACTTTTGATGAAATGAATAAGAAAAATTCATGTTGGTAGGAATTGGGGAAGAATTCATCAAAGCAATATTGAGGTAAGAAAATCAATTTTCCCTGTGAAAAGTGTGTAAAAAATCCTTTTGAATGTATTGTTAATAATTGAAAATTATACTGATGTGGAGAGTTTGGTTACTTGTCACATGAGTACATGGAAAATGATCATAAAATAAATGGAATGTTAATAGTTAGATAATTTAACTATAAGGAATTGGGAATTTTTTTAAGGTGTGTCCAAAGGTAGTCACTCAGGTAAGAAATTCTCAAGATTTGAAGTAGAACGGTGTATAATACACCCTTGAAACCACATCAGATGGTATTGATTCATCAAATGAGGTGGTATTATGTACATTTATTGTTTTTACATATTTTTCAAATGTGTTTTTTGATTTTGGTTTTACTCATTCCTTCATTCTAAGAAATGTTCTTCAAAATTGGGAATTCCACCTCAGGAAATGAAGCCATAACTCATTGTAAAAACACCTAGTAGAAATATTGTGGGAAAAAGAAAATATAAGAATCAACCTATCTTTGTCTATGGAAAAATTGTACCAAAAAACCTTGTTATATATCCTCTATTAGATTTGGATATTATTATGGGCATTGAGTATCTTCATTTTTATCATCTAATATAGACTATAGAGAAAAATAAGTTTTTTTTTAGAAAGATTTTCATTTTTTTGTAAAATAATGAACCCATAGCCTTGATAACATATGAAGAAGCTAAGAAACTGATAAAATATTAAAATTAAATTTATCTTGATATTATTTTTTAAGATAAAGGAACTATCTGTATTAATTATTTTCTAGTAGTAAATGAATACCAATATGTTTTTACTAATGATTTTCCTGGTGTTATTCCCAATCTGGTGATTGAGTATACTATGGACTTAGATCATAATGAAAAGCTAATTTCAAAACCCCCTTATCAAATATCCCAAACGTATCTTCTTGGAATTCAAAAAGAAGTTGCAGGTTTTATTAGATAAATGAATTTTTTCGACCTAGTAATTCACCATGGGGTTCTCCTATATTATATTTTAAAATGAATGATTGTTCAATGAGACTTTTCATTGATTATAGAAACATTAATAAAATTATTTTTAAAAACAAGTATCAATTTCCTAATATCGATGATTTTTCGGATCAACTATAGGGAGAATAGTATTTTTTTTAAGTTTGACCAGATTTTGGGGTACCATCAGTTGAAAGTAAAGGATGTAGACTTCCAAAATAATGTTTTTCATACTAGATATGGTCATTATGAGTTTTTAGTTTTTCCATTTTGGAAAACTAATGCACCTGTAGTATTTAATGATCTTATAAATATAATATTTCATGTGTTTGTGTTTATTTATAACATTAATTTATATTCTAAAAGTATATAGTACAACGGAAAACATCTAAAGGTTGTTTTGAAAACCTTAAAATCAGATAAATTGTATTGAAAATTCTGTAGGTGTGAATTTTGGATGAAAAAAAATCTATCCTTGGACACATTGTTTAAAAATTTGAAATAACTGTTGATCCTACTATAAACAAAAGTTTTTGAATAGTGGAAAATACCAATAATTATAACTTAGATTCATATTTTTCATCATTTGGCCAGATATTATTGATGTTTTGTTGAAAAAATTACATTGTTATCAAACACACTAACTATGTTAGATTTAAAAAAAAGTTAAATTCATCTATATAAAATAATGTGATGGTTGTTTTCCCAAAATAAAAATAAGTTTAGTGAATGTTCTGATTCTAACCCTATATTTCAGAATTGGTGAATTTTCCATCTAGAATGATGTTTCATTCAAGGGGCTTGGTTGTGTTCTGCTAATGAATGATTAGGTAATTACTTATGAAAAATGTTAGTTGAAACCTACCGAGTTAAATTACCCTACCCATGATTTAGAAATACTTGCTTTTGTTTTTGAATTAAATATTTGGAGGCATCATTAGTATGGAGTAAAATGTAAAATATATACTGACCTTAAAAGTAGGACATACATATTTACATATAAAATAAGAGTGAGAGAAGATGGGTATAACTAATCAATGATTATGATTACATAATTCATTACCATCCTAGAAAAGAAAACAGAGTAGAAGATGCATTGAGTCGAAAAAGTAATTCTAAAGTAACCATGATACTTAAGAATACGACCCTTTAGAAAATGATTTTATAATATTTGGATTGGATGTATATGATTCATGAAATTTATTTATTTTTTGTTTTAGGTTTTGGGTAATTCATCTCTGTACGATAGAATAAATCAATGGCGGAAATAAGATGGTCAGTTACATAAAAACATATAATTTGTTAAATTTAGAATGTTCCATGAATTCAACCATGATAAGGATTCTATTTTAGGGTTTGGGAAGAGATTAGATATTCCTTGTGATTCTCATTTTAATAATGTATTTTTATGTAATGCACATAGTTCTTTGTTTTTAGTTCATCCTGGCAGTACAATGATGTATTGAGAACTATTACAGTATTACCGGTGAGACGGAAAGAAAAGGTATAATAAGGATTTTACAATGAAATGATTTACATATCAACAGGTTAATGAAGGGTGGAAGTTACCTAAGTGTATTATTCAACCTTTACTAGTGCCATAGTAGAATATGTAAAATATATGAAGGTACTTTTTTGTAGGACTACCAATGACATATTGAGGTAACAATTCATTCTCAGTTATTATTGATCGTCTAATTAAATCTGCACATTTCCTCTCTATTCGAGATACTATGTATTTAGATTAACTTTATTCACTATACCTCAAAATGTATTTTCAGGTTACATGGAGTTCCTCTTTCCATTATACCTGAACGTGATCCCAGGTTCCGTTATAACTTTTGGAAAGGCCTATAGAAGTAGTTGTGCATAGAATTAAATTTCAGCACTAATGTTCATCATCAATCTGATGGATAGATTGAGATAAAAATTCATACATTGGATGATATTATTAGAACATTTACAATAGACTACCATGGATTTTGGGATCAAAATATTTAATTAGATTAATTTTCTTTAATTAATATTTTTCATTCCAATATAATGATAAATCCTTTTGAGGCATTTTATGGAAAGTAGTGTCAAACTCCAGTATTTTGGGATGATATTTGAGAAGAGAAGTTGATGAGATCAGAATTAGTATAAGAAGTGTCTGAAAAAAATTACATGATTTAGTGACACATCAGTATATCTCATAGCATGCAAAAAAGTTATGTATACCACAGGAGGGAAGACATTTCATTTGTGGTTGGTGATCATGGTTTCATTAAAATCACTCCTTAGAAAAGTGTTGTGTGTTTTGGTAAAAAAAGAACGTTATTTCCATAGTTCCTTGGACCTTATGAAATCATGTATAATGTTAGACCATCCAACTACTAAGTATAATTTCCTCTATGTTTATCCTAGGTACACAATTTTTTTCATGTTTTGATGTTGAGAATGTTTTTTCCAGATTCATCTCATGTCTTGAGCCTTGAAGTAGTATAGCTATAGTACAAACATTCTTATGAAGAGAGACATGTTAAATTTTTGATCATGAAGAGAAAGTATTAAAAAAATAAGGTAATACACTTCGTGAAAGTTTTTTGGAGAAACCACATGTTTGAAAAGGAAACTTGGGAATCTAAAAAAGCTATGAGGTAAAAGTGCCCTCAGTAGTTTAATAAGTAAATAAAAATTCAGAGGACACAATTTACAGAATGTGGGGAGAATGTAACACCCCATGGTTTTACAAATATATATAATTTAATTCATAAACCATTGAGTCTCAACATAATGAAACTTTATTTTAAGGAGATAGTTATAAACTAGCTTTCAACATAATTTTTCCTCTTCTGTGTTTTGAATTTCAAAAAACTGACATACACATTTGCAATCATTATATTATTTGGAGTATGATAGGTCCTAATTAATTTTTATGAATAGTAATATACCCTTATGAAAAGGACCATACCCTTATTAATAGTAATATGAACCTTATGAATAGTAAATTGGCAAAATGTATAGTAACATCACCAATGAATGTATAATAAAAATGCATCTTATAAGTGACAATATGGTCATCATTCAAGTGTTGGTGTTTTTGTAAGTAGTAAATATTTAATTAAAATTTTATTATTAGTTACAGAATTTAAATAAAAAAAATTTTCTTTATATTTAATAATATTTTCTTACCTTTTGGTTATATGAAAATTTTATGATACCTAAATTAATTTTTCATGATGTTATAAAATATGTTATGGTTTTTAAAATTGTTATTTTTCAAATAAATTATGATTTTAATTAAAAATTAAATTTCTCCTATATAGAAAATTATTTTGATAAAATGGACTACATTTATTAATTATAAACATCAACTAATGGTTGGTGTGAATTTTTGGGATTTTTAGGAAAAACATGAATATTTAGTGAATAGTTAAATTCAATAATTTATGAAATGTTCTAAATAAATGAATTTCATCATCCTGATTGAGTCATGGATGATGTAAATGGAAATTGTTTTAAACTCACATGCAGTTATTACTATTTTTGGTCACAATAATCAATAATATTAAAAGTCTTGAGAAAAAATATAATACTAATGACTAAAATAATGGAAAACCCCTCCTCATCTCCATTATAAATACCACCATATCCCCCTCTTCCTCTCAAACCTCTAATGATTTATAAAATGTCAAAATTATGAAAAATAATATTCCCAAGTCTCATACCCTCTTAAAATACCTAAAAAACAATACCAAATTCCTTAAATATGATCTCAAGGAGAATAGATCAAGGGGTAAAAAACCTCTTTCATTTTCTTTTATTTTCATTTCAAGAATTTTTATTTTCATATAATCGATTACCCTCAACTTATAGAAGATGCATGAAAACTATAGTACCATATATATATAATATAATTTTATCTTGTTTATCGAAAATTCATCAACTTACTTATTCTCCTCTACCTCTTATTCTAAAAATAAAAACATCATTCTTGATGAGTCGATTTACTGACATCGTGGACGATGTGTCTTAAATTTATTTTACATCCTTAAAATTTTTCCATAAATCCATTAATGTTCTTAAATAATATATTATTATTCATATTATATGATATATTTTATTATATAACTAGTTTTTATTCATAATATTAATTATTAAAACAAAAACGGGTCATAAGGATCAGAATTCACCAAAATAAACTAAATATTATTACTTATGATATATCTAATGAGTCATACTAATTCCATATACCCAAATTGATTTATATAATGATTTAATAATCTATAAACATTTTAATAAAATCCCATTTAAGGTATTTTTTTCACATGATCCTTTAAACGACATTTCTCACGTGATGTATCTCCACAAGGGTTTCATGGGGGTTCCTCTGAGGGGGAGGCTGGCACTATCTCTGGAATTGTATCTCTCATTTCCCTTACACCTTTGATATTTCCTATTAGTCTCTGGTAGGAGTTTATTTTTCTCATCGGAGGCTTCATCGGAAGGGGTTTGTGGCCTAGTAGGGGTTTTTTCTTCCTATTGAAGCCCTGGCCAGATTCAACCGTTGTTTTGGAATTTGGATCCTACACTGCTCTTATTATTGGTTCACTGCGGTTGTTTATTTGAGGAATTATGATATGTAGTTTGTCTAGTAAGAAGTGCTCCAACATGTTCATCTTATGATGGCCTCAATCTGCGATGTGATGCGCTTCGTTGGATGGATGTTGGGAGTGGTTTTCTTGAGTTCCCTTCTGTACTAGTGATGGATTCATCTATTCAAAATGTGGTCCTGGTGGTTGGTTCTATAAGGATGCCTATCCCAATCCCTTTAGTGAACTTGTGTCACTCTCCATGAACCACTATCCCAGTCGGTCGGTTGTGCTTGTTTCACGAATTCTTTTGGATGTGCGTTCATTTGGCCATGGTGTCCCAAACGGAAACTCTAGTTCTGGATCCTGGTTAATGAAGTTCTTCGTTAAGGATGGTATGAATTGTTGGTTTGTTCTTCCAAAAACTATTGAATTTTGTTAGATTTTTTTTTTCGGGGTTTGGGATCTATTTTTTGGTGATGTGAAACGACAGTAAAAGTGTTGTTGGGGTGGCGGTGAGGTCCTACACGACGGGTAAGTAAGAATTTTTAACCCAATTTCCATTTTTTGGGTTAACCTTCTACATTATTAAGTATGTGGAATTAAAATTATTTATATGATTTTTTATATCACGTTTTATTATAAGTTTTTATTGTGTATACACATATCTATTATATTCTATTAATTCTCACTACAATTATATATGTAATGGAATTTCATTTAATATCCTTTTAAAATTATATTTAATGAAATTATAAATGATGGTTTTAATATATATAGAATGAGTGGATTCTTGTGATTTCATGATTTTTTATTACTATGATATTTCCATTATATTTTGACATAATAATTTTTTAAGAACATTATTTCATTATTATGTAATCCTTTTTTTTATATTTTAAAAGATAGTTGTTTTGTGAAAAATGGGTATTTGGAAAATCTTAATGTGTTTTGGTCTATTGTTTAAATGAGTTATCAAGGGATTTATTCATGATATGTTCCCTGAATATAGTTGTGTTGGTTTGACCCCATTATAGCTCAAGTATTGTTGTGTTTATCCCCATATATCCCAAGATATGTTGGGTTGATCCCATTATAGCTCAACATATGACTAGTAAGCCCCATTATAGCCCTACAATTCCTTGGGTACTCTAGAGATAGAAGTTCACTGAATGGTTATTCAATGTGTAAGGGTGATTCTACGAGTGGTATATTAAAAAATACCCTGGGAAACTACATGATGTTTTTATACAAGTTAATGAGTTTTTTATGAAATGGGTTTTATTGGATTTTATGTTATCAAGTGACTAATGATCAATTTCTGTACATCCCTTACTAATATTTTTCAACACATCCCATGTTTCTAAATATTTTTCACTGTTTATAAAGACATATAATTGAAAAAATGAAAAAAATTAAATTTCATGCTGATTTTTCAAATAAATTATGTTTTATTTGAAATGTATTATATTTTTGAGAAAATTGATATTTTTTTAAGTCTTATCGACCTGTGTGAATATGGGATTTTATATATTTTATATGTCTTAATTTCCTAAAACTATGAAACTGGAAGGATCCTCAGTACGTAGGAATGTATATTATTGTATAAAACATAATATTGTGTAATGTTTTAAGGCTGGGTCCTTATAAAACTACAGGTGACAGTGGTCTCCAATTCATAAAATAATCATAAAACAATAATTCCATAGAACAAAGTTGACTGCAGAACAATGTTCGGAAACATTAAAGACATACCACATAAAAAGGTGAACATGAATGGAAAAGGTTTCTTGAGATTTCCCTTACCTTGATGAGTAACTACTAAAACTCAAATATTGGGATATTAGGGCTATGAGGACATATTTCTAGGACTCCTAGGGAGGTACAAAAATCGTAAATTCATGTAGGATAAGTTGGTAATCAATTAAAATTGAAAAATGTGTGGGTATTTATAGAAAAATATTAGTATTTGTTTATTAGTATCCTTTGGACACCTTGGTAGTGGTAAATGAAAAATCGGTGGCATAACTATGGTATATTTACACGACATTAGATACTTGGAAAAATTATTATTATATTTTAATCCAAAAATTTAATTCATTATTTTATATAAAATACTTAATCATTATTAAATTATTATGATGTCATTAAACATACCCAAAAACTCAAACTATATTTCTACACTTCACAAAAAGTAATGTATTTGAAAAACATTATATAAATTCAAACTAATCTAATTTCAACCAGATGATTTCAAAAATAAATTTTTTTTAATCTAATTAATTCTATATATATATAATAATTTTAACTTTTCAATATAAAAATGATTATCTATTAAAAATAATATCAGATATAAAATGCATGTGAAATTTGAGACAGTAAAAAAAATTATTGTATCATTTAAGTATAAATAAGGTTATTTTTATTTTAATATTTTACTAAAATAAACATTATTCATAATAAATTAGTTTATTATAATAATTATATCTTTTTAAATGTAATGTTTCTTTTTAGAAAATCAATTTATCACCATCATCATATTTTTTAGAAAAACTATCTCAAAATAGAATTAATGGAACAAAATATATATTTATACAAAGGGATTATAAATTAAGTAACTAAGTCAATTAAACATATCCCCTTATAACACTTTCTTACAATGTATGTTTAAGGTGTGTGATGGAGATTGATTCATGGGTCAGCTCAACTAACATCTACTGAGTCTTAATTTCCATTAACATGAATGTCTCCTGTAAGCGATTTTGTTAAAGCATCACTTATTGATTATTGGATTGGGATTGGTCAAGAGAGTAGCCCAATGAAACTACATCCTACCCATGTCTTAAAAAATGGTCTTTGTACAAAACAACTATTCTATTTGAGGACATAATTTATCCTTTATAAATAAATTATTTTTTAATTTCAACATTTAAATACTAATTATAATGTAAGAATTTATATCAAGAGCATAATTCCCAATGGTTATATTGACTAATGATCATAGTTGGACAATGTTTATATAATAGTTTAAGGTATATGGTGGTATTTCCCTATATATTGACGTCAACAGAAAATGGTTTTGTCGTGAAAAAAATAATATAACAAACATTTATAATAAAGAAATATCATTCAAAAAGTTTGGGTCGATGAACTCTTCAAACCTTAATAAATTTCATCCCAGAAATTACAATACATTCTCTTTGTTGAGAAATGATCTTCTTACTTCTATCTCATAGTTTCCTCTGGTTCCCACATCTCTTCTTCATTTTTTTTTCTCCATAACACTTTGATGAGGTTTTAATATTTCTACATAGTACCTCATCTGTATGGTCCATGATCTCATTCAGATTCTCCTCATAATAAAGATCATGTTCCAGTTGTACCACATCCGTATTTAGTGTATGTGGAGGTTTAGGTATGTAATTTCCCAAGATATATATATATGGAAAAAAAATCAACAACTTGGTCTAGTTTATATGGATTTTCAATGTGATATATCACTTCTCTAATTTGATCATGTATTTCATATGGGTTAATATACATTGAGATAATCTTCCGACTCTTCCCAAACCACGTGAATCTCTTCCAAGGTTAAATTCCAAGGAATTATTTTTCTCCAACTTCAAACATCATTATCTTTAAAGGCTATCATTATAGTTATTATAATGAATCTATGTAGGCATTATTTGTTTTTAGATAGCATCAATTTTATTTCTCATCTCTTTCACAAGATCATGCCCAATAAGCTTTCCCTAGCTAGACTCATCCCAAGAAGTTGGATTTCTACATCGTTTTCCTTATATAGATTAGCAGGGTTCAATTTGAATACATATATAAAAGCTATTTTGGTATGAGAAATCAACAAATAGGATATGTTGATCCCATATACATTTACATGCCATTGATCATGTTCTTAGCATGCCCTCATGTTTTTTAATAGCTCTTTCAGATTTGAGATCAGTTAGAGGGTGATAGGTTTTAATGAAATTAAATTCAGTATTGTGATCATGTTGAATACTTCAACACAATTTTGATGTGAACCTTGGATCATGATGAGAAACTATAAAAAGTAGAACTATGTCATGACCCTCTCCCCAAAAAGTGTACCCTCCTGGGCTGGTAATGTGAGAAGGGAGATAATGACCCCCAAGCCCTTCCTCTAGTAGGCCCCAGGTCAGCGACTAGCACCGAGGGTATAGTAACACAAAAATGAGAGGCATTATTCTATAAGAGAACACATGCGGAAGAGATAGATAAGATAGACACCAACAAAATCCATCTCATATAGAAATATAAATGAAATCCCAAGTACACATATGTAATGTCATGCAAAACTACTACAAATGGATGGGGAAAATTGCATGTACCCAAAATAATGCAAAACAACAGCAACCACAGGCTCGAAAATCTCTTGTAACCCCAAGATAATAGAAACCATATTGATCTCCAACCTGCTCCAAGTGACCTGAAAAATAGTTTATATAAAAATAGGGTGAGTATAATTGTATACTTAGTAGGATCCTCCCCGAAGCCTCTCGTGAAAACATAAATAATTCATGATAAATCACAGTTTACAACAAGGGAATCTAACTCGTCATCTAAATAGTTATACTATGTTCCCAGCCTCATCATGTCTACTCCCACCAAGTAACACATACAATAGTATATAATATAATAAAAAATCTCAAGGGTACCCCGCTACTACTTCCCCACTAGTTTGCCGCTTTTCCCCAATGTCGCACATCCTTTTAATATCTCTCCGAAAAGGATTTCCCGAAAACACCTAGGTGAATCACCACAATATGCACCTTGAGAAAAAAAATACACCACGTCTACACAAGAAAGTAACGAGGAAGTTTTTGGGAACCACCACAGCTCACATAAGGGGTATCATACGTCGGGTAGTATATCCTGAGCCATTACAGACCATACATCGAGTAAAAATCCTCAAGCCATCACAGTCTATAAATGTTACACCTATATTAGTCCATACGATACTATATCTAGAATATATGTGTGTGAACAACCACAATCCATTAAATCCCTCTACACACATATATGGGGAAAACTAACCATTGTACCTACCATCACAAGTATCTACCAAGAAAATAGAGTGGGGACAAAGGGCGTAGTCATCCATCCATCCTCCCACTAGAATATTGGAGAAAAAACCCCCAGTGCTCATAATCCCCGGGGTGTCAGTTTCCCTTACTGACGAGGGGGAGTAGCATATAGAAACCCAAAAATTATAGAATATATTATAGCTCACAACCACAATTTGGGAATAAACTATTCTTAGACTAAACACCATCTTACATCTCTCGAACTCCTGACTACCACTTCTAAGACTATGTATCCTATAAGCACACAACCATTTAAGAAGATTTATTGCCTTACTTCATTCCCTTTTTATCATTTCCACTTAACATTAATTAATTATTTAATCATTAATTTACCATTTTCAATTCCACATCAAATTTCATTATCATCACACCCAAATTCCTCTGTCCCATTACAATATTAACCTCGTCGTTATGTTCATGTAAACTCCAACCCCATGAGTTAACATCATTTATTCAATTATTCAATACAGAATTTCATTCCCATATTCCCAGGTATGCTAGAAAAAAATATATACCACTAAACACAATGGGGCTCAAAATGATGAGTACATTTACTACCCATCGAGTCTTTTTCGCCTATAGAAAGAGCATATACCCATCCTCTCATGAGAAGATAAACAAAGAAAGCACATGGCAAACCCCACGCCTCTTCGCCCCTTTCGGAAGAAGGGTAAGTAACACCAGATGCCTTGAGCAGTGGGGAAAATTAAGCAGATAATCAACCAATAAGAATCAGAAAGCATCCAAAAATCACATCCATGTCATTCCATCATTCCTGGTGTCTTCCCCGACACCCACATTCATTAACTGATATATCTCGCCACTCTAGGCGTCATCTTCTACAACAAACAAATAGGCCTCCATGTAACGACCCAAAGTTTTTTCAATGTAAATTCCCTTATTATAATTATGTCATAAAATAACATGAATACAAAACATAATTAACTACTAAGTGATAAGTGACCTTTAAACATAATTTTGTCACTACTGTGTTTGGAATTTTTAAAATCTGACATACATTGTTGTGTTCAAGATGATTTTTGGAGTCTAATAAAACAAAAATAATTTTCGGTGAATAGTATCATAACATTGTGAATAATAACCTACCCTTATGAATATTAATATGACCTTTATAAATTTTAAATCATCTACCATAAGAGTAACCCTACACATGAATATTTAAATAAAATTTAAACTTCTTAGAAAGTGACATTTCGACCTTAGTAAACGTTTTGGTATTTTATAAGTCATAAAAAATTAATTATAAATAATTAATTAATTTAAAAGAAAATTTATATTCTTAAAATGTGTTCATTTATTATCAAATCAATGTCTTATAGTTTTCAGATAATTTTATAAGACCCTACATAATTTTTGAAAGCACTATAAAATCAGTTTTAATTTTAAAAACAATTTTTTTAAGTAAATATTGATTTTAATTAAATATTAAATTAATCATATTTACAAAATTATTTTTGAAAATTGGACATAATTTCTGGATTCTACACATCCAAAAATGGTAGGGATAATTTTCTGGATTTTTCTAAAATACTTGAATTTTTGATGAATAGTAGAATCTGATAATTCACAATAAATGCTAAATAATGGATTAATTGAGTCATAGATGATGTTCTGATGATGTAAGGCCACTTGTTTCAAGATCACATCATTACATTACTACTATTGGTCATTCAAGACTCACCATTTATTGTCTTAGGGTAAATTAATAAACTAATGAATTTTAGATCAAGGAAACCCCTCTCCCCTCCACTATAAATACCACCTTTCACTCCCTCATTTACTCACACCTCTCAGGCACAAAGAAATATCTAAACTCTGCCAAAACACCTTCCCTAGCCCCTCCACCACGTCTAAGAGCTTCTGGTCTCATCAAAATACCATGCTTAGGCCTTTAATGCGGACCCCAAGAGGAGGATTCCAGAGTTAATTTCTCCCCCTCTTCTCTTTTAATTTCCTTTCAAGTTCAAGTTCATTTCTTGATCTATCCCCAACTATATTCATAAAAATGGGTTTTTAACTCCAGTATTATACATATAATTTAATTTTATTATTGTTATGGGATATTATATCATCCAACACCCTTTTCCCTCTTCCTTTTATTTTATTAAAGAGAACGTTTTTCGTGAGGTGTTAATTTACCACCTTCAAGAATGAAATGCTATCTTCTTCCATTTCTACCTTCAGATCATGCCATGAAACCATTTTTATGGTTGAAAAATAATATGTTATATGTATTATCTCCTATTTATAGTTCTGGAACTAACTTATGGCCACATTACTAAGTGATAAATTAAAACAAGTTTGTTGTGATCGAAAAACAGCCCAAATTAACCCAAAAAATCATCATTTAATTCTTATCTAATGATTCATACACATGGATATAATATGATTCATTATAAGATAATTAAATCTCCTGTAATATTATTAATAAAATGTAATATCAGTTCTGTATGTTTACCCATGTTATACCCAAACATCAATTTAAGAATACAAGTGAATCACTCAACAAAACCATAAAAACAAACATTCCTGAATAATGTTTTTAAACACTGTAACTCATAAAAAGGCACATTAAATAATTTATTTTAACCATAATGAACCATATTAATTTAAAGAAAGGTTCTATATTTCTAATTTATGAATATAATGTCATTATATATGTAATGACCCAAAATTTCATTAATGGAAAATCCCTCTTGATCCAGTTAAATGTTTCTTTATGAAAAATGTTTTTATAAGATATCAACTTTTTTAGTTCTACTTTATGATTTATGACCATTACTTTTATATCCGTTGAACAGTGATCATCTGGGTAGTTTAAATATAAGGCTTTAATGAACCAATTTTCTACTCAGACAAAGGAAGCGATGGCCTCATCCAGTAGAATTTCCCCTTACAAAGCCAATTTGTCAGAGCTCGGAAATGAGGTGGCGTCTTTGGGCACTGCCCTTGACCAAGCCCAAGCTGAGCTTCATCAAGTCAAGCTCGAACGTGATCGTCTACGGAAAAAATGGAAGTTGATAGAGATTACCACTCGAGCGATGTTATCCGAGCAACCCCAAGAGTCTGTCACCATCGCACACCTTACCCTTAGGTCTTATGCGGTTATTTTAAGGGGTTATGTAACAAATAAGTAGCAGCATGGTCATGTACATTATTTTTTTATATAATAGTGAATATAATTTCTAGCCATTTTTGATGCATTGTAATTAGTTTTTAAAGTACAAATGGTGTTTTTAGTTATTATTTAATTAAGAATTATGTTTTATTAAATTAAAGGATTTTTAATTAAATAATATTTTAATAAAATATTATTATTAATATTAAATTAATTTTTATTAAATATAAATGATCTTATAATTTTATGAATGCAATTAAGATTTTTATTAAGGTTTGAAAGCCATTTCTGTCAAAACCCGTGAATTTTTTTATAAATGTCGGTTTTTATTTTAAAAGTGAAAATTAACATATTTAGAAAATTATTTAGATAAAATAAACATTATTTTTGGAATCAGGACGTCGAAATTATCCAACGGTGAATTTTTCATAATTTTCTGAGACAGACAAATTTTTGGGTAAAAATTAAATACCATTTAAATATATAATGTGTTTTATGACATCATAATGACCCAATGGTGATGTAATAAAATACCATAATCCTTATGTTCGGCCAATATTTGTTTTATCATTAAAATAATGAGGTTTTGGGTTTGTTTGACTCACTTTTCAAAACATTAATGGAGCCCTCAAGACTTATTCAACACTTTGCCTTTTTAAATTAATTTCCATGGGAGTGTGACTCACCTCCACATAAGCAACCCTAATTTTTTAATAAGTTCGGACCTTGGACTTGTAAAATATTATTTGCCTCTTTACTTTTCCAGAAACCATGGGCAAATACCATGGGATGGTTTGTGGTTTGGATTATTTTAATATAAGGGGTCCCAAACCTAAATAATAAAGAATTCTCTCAACTTTCCTATATAAACCCACCCAAGCTCCCACTTCCTCCTCACTCAAAGCCCTTGAAGTTCGTCCAATCTCTGCCCTACTCTCTCTATAATCCTCTCAAGGTGCCCCAAGCTCCCAAGAAGCCTCTCACAAGCCTCTCTCTAGCCTTTGGAAGCACACTTCCAAGTAAGGGGTTTTCTTCCATTCTCATTTTTTTGTCAATTTTCTTTAAGTTGTATTTCCCTTTTTATTCAATTATGAATGTTGGGGTATGGTTTCTAACCTCCCCCATACTGCCCTCTTATTGTTTGAATGATGGGATAACCCTTTCTCTCTCATTAAATGCCTCCCATGTACACCCGTTACTATGCCGAAATTCCGAAAGGAACTTCTCTCTCTTCTTTTACATTCAAGAAATACTTTTGTATCATGAATCTAAATTCCATTTCTATTGTTGGGACATGTATATATATGATCTCCATACTGTCCATTACATGTAAATATTATGAGGAACCCCTTTCTATCTCATCAACTTTTTTTATGAATTCTTATGTCACGCAGTTACGCTGCCGAAATCGCACCGATTTTCTAAGCCCATGTCTTTGTGTAGTGAATACCATGCCCATTTCTCCATCAAGGGTATTCACCATTATGCACATTTACATATTTATTATAAAGTTTCATGTATGAATTCCACTTTCCTTTATCGTGGAAGAAATTATTATGTTTTATGAATCCATGTTTTATGATCCATGTGGCACACTTATGCATGAAATGAAATGTTTAAGAAGGGTGCACCCTTTATAGCGCTCCAATTCATTGCGTAAAGTATAGTATCATGATACGTCATGTGCAATGATTGTTGACTCATGCTAATTCAAGTGCAACGAGGGTTTACTCGTGCTTCAAGTGCAATGAGGGTTTACTCATGCTCCATGTGCAATGAGCCTTGGCTCATGCTAATTCAATGTTAAGTGTTGTTGCCACATTTCCATGTTATGATTATCATGCTTTATCATGCCTTTATGTTCATGTCTCTCTTATGATCTATTGATATGACTATTGCCTGACATGTATTGTACTCCTCATGTTATTCATTGTGTACCCCCTTACTGGGCTTTATAGCTCACCCTTTTCTTATGCATTTCCTCAGGTTATCCCATGCAATGCTAAGTACGAAGGAATGTAGTGGTCATGTAAAGGAAGTTTTCAATAAGGATGTTTTATTTCAAGTTTAAAGTTTTTATGTAATGATCCTAAGACCCAAAGTCACTAAACCTCTCGATCTTCTTTGTTGTATCAAGTGAAGTTTTATGTAATAAATCATGTTTAAGTTGTAATAAAAAGCAGGGTTGTAATAGATGGTATCAGAGGATAGGTTTAGTTATTTTTGGGATTAGGAAACCCTAGTAAAGACTTAGATGCAAGAATAAGAATAATAAAGACATCCCTAAGTTTTGGTAAATACTAAGTAAGTGGTTTATCAAACAAATACATCCCTACCTGGATACGAGCAGGTAGAGGCGGCTCTGGCACAGATGTATACTAGGGGTAAAATCCGAAAACACTGCTTTGAGCTAGACTCGAACGGGAACTGGTGTACGACAACGGGCCTTGCTGCACTCTTGGTTACGACACTCCCGGGGGATATGTTTTGATAAATTCACAATCTTAGTATGAACCCTTATTAAGGGAAAAATTCCCCTAAGAATATATGTTACAAGGAAGATCATGAAAATCCTGGATTGAATCCTATAGACTCATGAGTTAAAGAGATTAAAGTTTATTTATAAGTCATCAACTTTTGTCTTTGGATTACCCTTTATGTGTTACCCCTAACTTTCCTTTTATTCCAGCCAATGGCCGGTAATAGGAGAACTCGGGCTAACAACCGTTGTGATGATCAGTGTGATGATTGTACTTATGAGATGCCCAATCCAATGGGAGCGGGAATCGCGAACTTTGTCACTCTTCTCTCTCAGCTAACTCAAGTTTTGAATAGAAACACTAGTCAAGAGGAACGTTCAACCCCCCCTAAGAAAGAACAAGTCGCTATTGAAAGCATCATAAGACAAAGGCCTCCTACTTTTAGTGGATCATCTGATCCCACGATTGCTGAACAATGGATCAACTCCATTGAAAAGATATTCTCCATCCTCCAATGCTCTGAAAAAGAGAAGGTTCTCCTGGCGGCTTATCGTATGGAGGGTGAAGCTGATCAATGGTGGACATTGATCAAAAATACGAAGCCTGAGGATGAGATCGAGGCTTTGGAATGGAAGGTATTCCGGAAGATGTTTTTCGATAAATATTTTCCACGCACCCTCCGTCTTAAGATGGAAAGGGACTTCCTTTCCCTCAAACAGAAAGATGAAGAATCTGTGGGAGCGTAAGAGGAAAACTTCACAAGGCTTGCACGATACGCTTCCGGCTTTGTCGTTACCCCCGAATGCAAGGTTTACCGCTTCTTTGGTGGGCTGAACCCTAGCTTGCGGAAAGCATTAGCGATCCGTGACTTCGACAGCTATGAGGAAATTGTCTGATGTTCCCTCAAGGTTGAAATGGAGATCGGATAATCACAGGGGTATCATGGGGACAAGAAGCGGAAGGTGGACTTCAATGCTGGTGGTCGGATGGATAAATCCAACGGTGCTAAGAAATTTCAGCACCCCACTTGCCAAAAGTGTGGAAAAAAGCACCCTGGAAATTGCCTTAGGGGGACAAGAAAATGCTTCAAGTGTGGAAGAGAAGGGCACCTAGCTGTTAACTATCAGCAAGAAGGACCCACGGCTGCGACAGAGGAGAGGAACGCTCCGTTCGAACCTCAACGCGCTGTTCAATGCTTCAAATGCAAAGAAATGGGTCATTTTGCGAATCAGTGCCCTAATCCAAGGGTTATCGGAGGCAATCAACAACCTCCAAGACAACAAGGAAGAGATTTTTCCGTCACTTATGCCGAAGTGAACCCTGACAACGAAGTGGTGACAGGTACGCTAGTTATTCATTCAAGAATAGCGAACGTACTTTTTGATTCAGGTTCTACGCATTCTTTTATATCTCAAAAGTTTAGTAGAACAATCTCTGCACCACCACAAATCATGGAAGTAAAGATGTCGGTGAGTACGGAAAATGGGGCAATCATTGCATCCCATGAGTATAAGTCCTCCCCTGTTATAATCTGTGGATTGAATTTCCCAGAGAACCTCGTCATACTCCCTTTGGTAAAATTTGATGCAATTCTTGGAATGGATTGGCTTTCCTTATATAGAGCCAACATAAATTGTCGGGAGAGGGAAATCACACTCCATATGGAGAATCGACCCCCGATTATTTACAAGTGTCAGGAGGAAGATGAATCTCCTTTAGCTCCATCATCTCAAGCATGGATATTACTACCTTATGAGAACACATATCTGGCTCAGATGATTGAGACCAAGGAAGAAACCACCCTTGAAGAAATGCCTATTGTGAGGGAATTCGCTGAAGTATTTCCCGAGGAACTTCCTGGTCTTCCTCCAAGAAGAGATGTTGAGTTCTCAATTGAACTTATACCTGGGGCGCTACCAATATCCAAGACTTCATATAGAATGGCTGTGGTTGAGCTTGAAGAACTGAAGAAACAACTACAGGAGAATCTGGATAAAGGATTTATACGCCCAAGTGCATCACCATGGGGTGCACCAGTCCTCTTCGTCAAGAAGAAGGATGGGTCAATGCGGCTTTGCATCGATTATCGTGAACTTAACAAAATCACGATAAAGAACAAGTATCCTCTCCCAAGAATCGATGACTTGTTTGATCAGCTGCGTGGAGCACAATACTTCTCCAAGGTCGACTTGCGGTCGGGATATTATCAAGTAAGGGTGAAGAAGGAAGATATCCCCAAGAATACTTTTCGTACAAGGTACTGGCACTATGAATTCATAGTAATGCCTGTTGGACTCACCAATGCTCCAGAAATATTCATGGACTTGATGAATAGAGTCTTTAGAGATTACCTAGATAAATTTGTGGTAGTCTTTATAGATGATATTCTAATATACTCCAAAACCAAGGAGGACTATGAGGAGCATTTAAGAACTGTACTGGAGACTTTGCTCAAGGAGAATCTCTATGCCAAGTACAGCAAGTGTGAGTTCTGGTTGTAGGAGGTCTCATTCTTGGGCCATATCATCAAAAGCAATGGGATATCTGTGGACCCCTCCAAAACAGATGCAATTGAGGGATGGCTGAGGCCAACATCGGTAACTGATATCCGTAGATTCTTGGGGTTAGCTGGATATTATCGACGATTTGTGAGAAATTTCTCACGATTGTCCAACCCTCTTACCAAGCTAACTCGAAAGGGAGTATAGTTTTCTTGGAGTGATGAATGCGAAGAAAGCTTCAAGGAGTTGAAAAGGAGGCTTATCACTGCACCCGTGCTCACTTTACCCACAAGTGGGGAGCTTTTTGTGGTATTCAGTGATGCTTCGAAGAAGGGCTTAGGATGTGTGCTGATGCAGAATGATAAAGTGATATCCTATGCCTCAAGGCAGTTGAAAATCCATGAGCGAAACTATCCAACGCATGATCTGGAGTTGGCGGTGGTGATCTTTGCCTTGAAAATCTGGCGGCATTATCTCTATGGAGAGAAATGTGAGATATATACTGACCACAAGAGTCTTAAATATATATTCACACAGAAATAGATTAATATGCGCCAGAGATGATGGATAGAGCTCATCAAGGATTATGACTGTTCAATACATTACCACCCTGGGAAGGCGAACAAGGTGGCAGATGACCTAAGTAGAAAGGATGCAGCAATTCTATCAATGATGAGAATTGAGAAGGATCCAATCTTCTTAGACTTGATGAAGATGGACGTGGGAATCATAAAGAAGGGAACATCATCAATCCTTTCACAAATGATTGCTCAACCATCTCTTTTGGAAAGGTTAAATGATGCTCAAAAGGATGATGCATGAATCCAAGAAAAAGTGGAAGCTATTAAAAAGGGAAAATCCTCAAAGTTTAATGTTAATGAAGAAGAAATTGTGCGGTTTGGGAAAAGACTATGTGTTCCATCAAGTTCGGAGCTGAAGAAGGAACTTTTGGATGATGCACATAGTTCAAATTTCTCTATTCACCCAGGGAGCACAAAGATGTATCGAGATCTCCGAGAAAACTTTTGGTGGGATAATATAAAGAAGGAGATCGCTGAATATACATCAAAGTGCCTGGTGTGTCAGCAAGTGAAGGCAGAGAGGCAGAAGTCTAAGGGGATGATGCAACCATTGCCCATACCAGAATGAAAATGGGAGAACATCACCATGGACTTCGTCACTGGACTTCCAAGGACATCCAAAGACAACAATGCAATCTGGGTTGTTGTGGATCGTCTTACAAAGACTGCACACTTCATTGCTATTCGAGAGGATTTCTCTTTGGATCAACTGGCACGGATATATATCAGGGAAGTGGTACGGTTGCATGGAGTACCACCATCTATTGTGTCTGACAGAGATCCAAGATTTACCTCTATGTTTTGGAAGATTCTTCAACATGCTCTGAATACTGAACTGAACTTCAGTACGGCCTATCATCCTCAAACTGATGGCCAATCCGAGCGGACTATCCAAAAACTTGAGGATATGTTGAGAGCGTGCTCAATGGACTTTAAAGGAGGATGGGATCAACATCTTCCTCTAGTTGAGTTATCTTATAATAATAGTTTCCACTCGAGCATCCAAATGGTACCATATGAAGCCCTATATGGGAAAAGGTGTAGAACACCGGCATGTTGGGATGAGGTCGGTGAACGTAAGCTTCTTGGACCCGAAATGGTCGAAGAAATGGTGGAGAAGGTGAAAACCATTCAGCAGCATATCAAGGCATCCCAGAGTCGGCAGAAGAGTTATGCAGATAATCGTCGACGAGACCTTGAGTTTAAAGTCGGAGACATGGTGTTTTTACGCATATCTCTGTGGAAGAAGGTCATGAGGTTTGGAAAGAAAGGGAAGTTAAGTCCAAGGTACATCGGCCCCTTCGATATTCTTGATCGTGTTGGGGCTGTGGCCTATCGACTAGCACTTCCACCTACTATGGCCAAGGTGCATGATGTCTTCCATGTATCCCTCTTAAGGAAGTACATACCAGACCCTTCACATGTACTCTCTTCCGAGGTGGTACAATTAGAAGACGATCTTTCTTATGAGGAGAAACCAGTGAAGATCTTAGATCGTAGAGAAAAAGTTCTACGAAATAAGACAATGCCCCTCGTCAAGGTGTTGTGGAGAAACCACATGGTTGAAGAAGCAACTTGGGAGTCGGAGGATATGATGAAGCTAAGTTACCCACATTTGTTTTAGTGTGGAAAAAGGAAAATTTAGAGGGCGAAATTTCTTAAGGGGGGAATGTTGTAACGACCCAAAATTTCATTAATGGTAAATCCCTCTTGATCCAGTTAAATGTTTCTTTATGAAAAATGTTTTTATAAGATATCAACTTTTTTAGTTCTACTTTATGATTTGTGACCGTTACTTTTATAGCCGTTGAACAGGGATCATCTGGGTAGTCTAAATATAAGGCTTTAACGAACCAATTTTCTACTCAGACAAAGGAAGCGATGGCCTCATCCAGTAGAATTGCCCATTACGAAGCCCATTTGTCAGAGCTCGGAAAAGAGGTGGCGTCTTTGGGCATTGCCCTTGACCAAGCCCAAGCTGATCTTCATCAAGTCAAGCTCGAACGTGATCGTCTACGGGAAAAATGGAAGTTGATAGAGATTACCACTCGAGCGATGTTATCCGAGCAACGCCAAGAGTCTGTCACCATCGCACACCTTACCCTTAGGTCTTATGCGGCTATTTTAAGGGGTTATGTAACAAATAAGTAGCACCTTGTTCATGCACATTACTTTTGTATATAATAGTGAATATAATTTCTAGCCATTTTTGATGCATTGTAATTAGTTTTTAAAGTACAAATGGTGTTTTTAGTTATTATTTAATTAAGTATTATATTTTATTAAATTAAAGGATTTTTCAATTAAATAATATTTTAATAAAATATTATTATTAATATTAAATTAATTTTTATTAAATATAAATGATATTACAATTTTATGAATGCAATTAAGATTTTTATTAAGGTTTGAAATCCATTTCTGTCAAAACCCGTGAATTTTTTTATAAATGTCGGTTTTTATTTTAAAAGTGAAAATTCACATATTTAGAAAATTATTTAGATAAAATAAATATTATTTTTGGAATCAGGACGTCGAAATTATCCAATGGTGAATTTTTCATAATTTTCTGAGACAGTCAAATTTTTGGGTAAAAATTAAATACCATTTAAATATATAATGTGTTTTATGACATCATAATGACCCAATGGTGATGTAACAAAATACCATAATCCTTCTGTTCGGCCAATATTTTTTTTATCATTAAAATAATTAGGTTTTGGGTTTTTTTGACTCACTTTTCAAAGCATTAATGGAGCCCTCAAGACTTATTCAACACTTTGCCTTTTTAAATTAATTTCCATGGGAGTGTGACTCACCTCCACATAAGAAACCCTAATTTTTTAATAAGTTCGGACCTTGGACTTGTAAAATATTATTTTCCTCTTTCCTTTTCCAGAAACCATGGGAAAATACCATGGGATGGTTTGTGGTTTGGATTATTTTAATATAAGGGGTCCCAAACCTAAATAATAAAGAATTCTCTCACCTTTCCTATATAAACCCACCCAAGCTCCCACTTCCTCCTCACTCAAAGCCCTTGAAGTTCGTCCAACCTCTGCCCTACTCTCTCTGTAATCCTCTCATGGTGCCCCAAGCTCCCAATAATCCTCTCACAAGCCTCTCTCTAGCCTTTGGAAGCACACTTCCAAGTAAGTGGTTTTCTTCCTTTCTCATTTTTTTTTGTCAATTTTCTTTAAGTTGTATTTCCCATTTTATTTCAATTATGAATGTTGGGGTATGGTTTCGAACCTCCCCCATACTGCCCTCTTATTGTTTTAATGATGGGAGAACCCTTTATCTCTAATTAAATGCCTCCCATGTACACCCGTTACTATGCCGAAATTCCGAATGGAACTTTTCTCTCTTCTTTTACATTCAAGCAATACTTTTGTATCATGAATCTAAATTCCATTTCTATTGTTGGGACATGTATATATATGATCTACTTACTGTCCATTACATGTAAATATGATGAGGAAACCCTTTCTCTCTCATCAACTTTTTTTATGAATTCTTATGTCACGCCGTTACGCTGCCGAAATCGCACCGATTTTCTAAGCCAATGTCTTTGTGTAGTGAATACCATGCCCATTTCTCTGTCAAGGGTATTCACCTTTATGCACATTTACATATTGATTATAAAGTTTCATGTATGAATTGCACTTTCCTTTATCGTGGAAGAAATGATTATGTTTTATGAATCCATGTTTTATGAACCATGTGGCACACTTATGCATGAAATGAAATGTTTAAGAAGGGTGTGCCCTTTATAGCGCTCCAATGCATTGGGTAAAGTATAGTATCATGATACGTCATGTGCAATGAGTGTTGACTCATGCTAATTCATGTGCAACGAGGGTTTACTCGTGCTTCAAGTGCAATGAGGGTTTACTCATGCTCTATGTGCAATGAGCCTTGGCTCATGCTAATTCAATGTTAAGTGTTGTTGCCACATTTCCATGTTATGATTATCATGCTTTATCATGCCTTTATGTTCATGTCTCTCTTATGATCTATTGATATGACTATTGCCTAACATGTATTTTACTCCTCATGTTATTCATTGTGTACTCCCTTACAGGGCTTTATAGCTCACCCTTTTCTTATGCAAGTCCTCAGGTTATCCCATGCAATGCTAAGTACGAAGGAATGTAGTGGTCATGTAAAGGAAGTTTTCAATAAGAATGTTGTATTTCAAGTTTAATGTTTTTATGTAATGATCTTAATCCCCAAAGACACTAAACCTCTCGATCTTCTTTGTTGTATCAAGTGAAGTTTTATGTAATAAAGCATGTTTAAGTTGTAATAAAAAGCAGGGTTGTCATAATATAGGACATTAAAGAGAAGGAAGCATTGACATACAAGGTAAGAGGAAATTCTCGAACCCAACATTCATCCTTCAAGTTCTCCCTCTTTCACTCCATTTATGATATGGTTACTTTTTAAAGATCAATTTTTCATCATTGTATTTACTTTTCTGGGATATAAATGTTTTTCACTAGTTTTTATGTCAAAAAAATGTCTTCCAAAAGAACTCTGCTTTTAAGAACACCCATTTTACTTATCACTCAAAGTGGACAGTTCTTGTAACATATATGTTATTCCCTCTTTCATTTGGGAACCCAAAGCATATGATTGTATTATAATTAGATAAAACACTTTCCATTCCATGGGTTAGTTATGATGATTTTTATATGAGTTATATGTGGAAACCATGATAATGATAATGTTATATGTGACATGTGCGCCCGAAATTAGATAGCGCAATATGAATATTTCAATGTGACGTGTGTGCCTGGAATTATACAGCACTCCAATTCATTGTTTAAAGTTATTAATCTCATGAGTAAATGTGAAATGATGTGTGAACAGGATAATAGCTTGGTTTACAATTTTCTTATGGTAGTTCACCACTAAGACATGATGTCTCATTTTTATGCATTTCCACATTACAAGTCTTATATTTTTGCTTCCTATCATGTTCATGATCTTTTTCGCATGTTATGATTTTTCTAAAACCATGCTATATTGTTCTTATCTAACCTCTTACTAGGATTATAGATCACCCCTTTTGATGTATATCCTCAGGTGGAAACATATACTAAGAAGAAGACAAGTGCCAACAAAAATCTAGGGAATATGAAATTAAATAAATGTTTATGATTGATGTTGTAATTCTAATGTATGGTCCTAGTTTTCCCAATACACTAAACCATTGGATCCTCTATGTGGAATGATATTATGTTTTTTATCTTTAAAATGATGTAATAGTAATGTAAGGAAAGTCATGGTCGCTATAGTTAGTATCAGAGGAAAGGTTTAGTTAATTTGGGAATTAGGATTAGTGAACCCTAGAGAAAACCTATAGAATGAGACTAAGTATAAATATGCACAAAAGAATATTTACATAGGGATCCCATATGTTATGTTTTTTTAAGCTTTTAAATGAATAAGTTATTCATGAATTTGTTACATATGTTTTGTTCTAACCCTTTTCTATGTTTGAAAATTGTGGGAACCAAGAGATATCATTCCAACAACTCGTGCGAGGGCTGATGAAACGATTGCCCGACCAAAAAACCTAATGATTTGGGAGATGGAGTTAAAAACATAATGTAAATGCTTATCCAATTATCATAGGTTATGAACAATAACCATAATAATGGGGAACATCCCCCTTCCCCAAATAGGTAGCAACTTGCTATAGAATGTTTTATGAGACAACGACCACCGACGTTTAGTGGATCTTCTGATCCACTAGTTGCAGAACAATGGGTCAACTCCATATAGAATATATTTTTTGTTCTTCAATATTCTGATATGGAGAAGCTGACCCTATCTATTTATCATCTAGATGGAGAAGATGATCAATGGTGTTCTTTGATTAAGAACATCAAGCCAAGGGAGGAAACTGAAGAGATGGAATAGACAGACTTTAAGATAATTTTTCTTAATAAGTACTTCCAACAAACTCATTGCACGAAGATGGAGAGAGAATTCATAGAGCTCAACCAAAAAGAAGGAGAATCTGTCACAACCTAGGAAGCTAGTTTCACAATTATTGAAATGTATTCTTTGGGTTTTGTTATCAACAATGATAAAAAATTTGATAGATTCTTTAGTGGATTAAAACCACACCTTTGAAAGGATCTTGCAATTTGATACTTTGGGAGTTATGAAGATGTTTTTAGATGTGCCCTCAATGTGGAGATGGAGTTTGGATAATGTTCCCATGGATATTGTTATAAGAAATGAAAATTGGAGTTTCAAGCTGGTGGATCTAATGATAAAGGTAGGCAGAAAACTCAATGACCTAATTGCCAAAAATGTGGTAAGATACACCATGGGAACTGCCTCAAAGGGATAGGGAGGTGCTTCAAGTGTGGGAAAGAAAGACACCATGCTCAAGAGTGTCAAAAAGACATGAAAAGGAAGGAGAATGTAGCTGATAAAAGGAGAGAACCACTCACAGTTTACTGCTACAAATATAGGGAGCTTGGGCACTATGAAAACGAGTTCACTAAACCTCGAGTTCTCGAGGGTAATCATCGTCAGTAGCCACCAAATCCAAAAGAACAAGGGAAGGATTATGCCATCACTACTGCGGAGGTGGTTCATGATAATGAAGCCGTACAAGGTACACATCCTATTAAGTCAATAATGTAAAAATTCTTATTTGATTTTGGTTCTACGCATTCTTTTATATCATGAAAGTTTGTTAAAACTATAGAATCGAAGCCCTGAAACCTTGAAGTAGAGATATCTATGAAAACCCCAAGTGGTGAAATAATTTCAACCTAAGTGTTTGACTCTTCTCCTGTCGTCGTATGTGGGAAGATTCTTCTTGAAAATCTCGTAATACTTTCCATGGTGGAATTTGATTCTATAATGGGAATAGATTGGCTCTCGTTATATTGACCACATATCAACTGTCGAGAAAAGGAAATAAATTTTCATATTTCAACCCATCCCATGCTCCTCTACCAATGTAAGGAAGATCAAGCATCTACATTGGATAATCCTTCAATGGTGTGGGTGTTGATTCCCTATGAATAAGCATACCTCACCCAAATGGTTGAGTCGAAAGAAAGTGCCAACCTTGAAGAAATGCCCATCGTGAGAGAATACGGCGATGTATTTCAAGAAGAGCTACCCGGAATTCCCTCGAATCGTGAGGTAGAGTTATCAATTGAAATCATACCTAGATCTATTTCTATCTCTATGTGTACATATAGGATGGATCCTATCGAACTGTAGGAGCTAAAGAAGAATCTTCAAGAGCATCTGGACAAAGGGTTCATATGCCCTAGTGCATCACCTTGGGGTGCACTAGTGCTCTTTGTGAACAATAATGATGAAACTATGAGGCTCTGTATCGATTATTGGGAACACAACAAGATTTCCATAAAGATCAACTATCCTCTCCCATGGATTGCTGACTTGTTCGATCAGTTAAGTGGAACTCAATACTTCTCAAAGGTGGATCTTCGTTCTGGATATCATCAGGTAAAGGTGAAGAAGGAAGATATTCTGAAGATAGCCTTTCGTACATGGTATGGGCACTATGAGTTTTTGGTGATTCCCTTTGGACTTACTAATGCCCTGGAAATTTTCATGGATTTGATGAATATTGTTTTTAGACATTACCTCGAAGAATTTGTGGTAGTATTTTATTGATGATATTCTCATCTACTGCATGATCCAGGAGGAACATGAAAAATATCTAAGACTTGTGTTGGTGACATTGAGAAAGGAGAAGTTCTACGCCAAGTTCAGCAAGTCACATTCTTGGGACATGTGATCACAAGTGAAGGAATTTCTGTGGATCCTTTAAAGACAAAGTTGATTGAGGAATTGCCCAGGCCCTCTAGTGTCACATAAATCCGTAATTTTCATGGATTAGCTGGGTACTACCAATGTTTTTTTGAGAAACTTCTCATGATTTTCAGGCCCACTAACTAAGTTAACAAGGAAAGGGGTAAAGGATGTCTAGATAGAAGAATGTGAGGGAACCTTCAAGGAGCTAAAGAGAAGGCTGATCATTTCACCTGTACTCACACTACCAAAAAGTGGAGAAAGTTTTGTGATATACAGTGATGCTTTAATGAAAGTATTGGGTTGTGTACTCATCCAAAATGACAATGTGATAGCCTACACCTGACGATAGATGAATATCCATGATCAGAAAAACACGACGCATGATCTAGAGCTGGCATCCATGAGTTTTGCCTTGAAAATCTAGTGGCACTACCTTTATGGCAAGAAGTGTGACATATACACCGATCACAAGAGCCTAATGTATATAATCCCACAAAACGATCTCAACATGCATCAAAGGAGATGGTTAGATCTAATAAAGGATTATGATTTCTCTATTCACTACCATCCTAAAAAGGCGAACAAGGTAGCCGATGCTCTAAGCTGAAAAGAACCTTATACTCTATCGATGTTGTGGATTGAGAAAGACCCTATCTTCCTGGATATTCAAATAATGTATTTGGAAATCATAAGGGCATGGGATACACCCTACCTTTCCCAAATAATTGTGCAACCATCCATCCAGTAGAAGATTAAGGAAGAACAAAGGGATGATGTGGAGATACAAAAGAGGGTGAGTGTAGTAATGGAGGGGAAGCTGTAATAGTTCCATATCAATTATGATGGTGTGATTTGGTTTGGAACGTAGCTTTGTGTGCCTTCATCACCCATGATAAAGAAGGAGCTACTAGACAATGCACATAGCTCAGCATTCTCTATCCATCATGGGAGTACCAAAATGTATCATGATCTCCGAGGACACTTCCAAAGGGAAAACATGAAGAAGGAGATCTTGGAATATATATCAAGCTGCTTGGTATGTCATCAATTAAAATATGAGTGACAAAAATCCAAAGGAATGATGCAGTTATTGCCTATACCCATGTGGAAATGGGAAAATGTTACTATAGACATTGTCACAGGTTTCCAGAAGACGTCGAAGGGAATAATGAGATATGGGTTGTGGTTGATCGACTTACCAAGAATTCCCATTTTATCGCTATTCGGGAAGATATTTCGCTTGAACAACTCGCAATGATATATGTGAAGGAAGTGGTGAGACTGCATGGTGTTCCACTCTCAATTGTCTCTGACCGTGATCTAAGGATCACATCTAAATTCTAGAGGATCCTTCAACATGCATTGAGTACTGAATTAATTTCAAGCACGACCTATCACCCCTAAACTGATGGCCAGTATGAAAGAGCTATTCAGACGCTTGAATATATTCTAAGAGCATCCTCTCTAGAATTCAAAGGTGGATGGGATCAGCATCTCCCATTGGTTGAGTTATCATACAAAAATATCTTCCACTCGAGTATTTAGATGGCTCCATATGAAGCTCTTTGTGGAAAGCGATGTATAACTCCAACCAGTTGGGATGAAGATGGGGAATGAAAGCTACATGGACCTGATCTTGTTCAAGAGATGAGAGGGAAGGTTTAAGACATCCAGAAACACATTAAATATGCTCATAGTCGGAAAAAGAGAAATACTAACAACCATCGAAGGGACTTGGAGTTCGACGTTGGAGATAAAATCTTCTTTCGAATATCTCCATGGAAGAGAGTCATGCAATTCGGGAATAAAGGGATGCTAACCCCAAGGTATATTGGCCCCTTTGAGATATATGACAACATAGGAGCCGTGGCCTATCGTCTTGCACTTCCACCGAATATGGCTCATGTTTATGATGTGTTTCATGTTTCACTACTGAGGAAGTACATACCAGACCCCTCACATGTACTAAAATCATAGGTGGTGCAGCTGGAAGATGATCTCTAATATGAAGAGCATCCAGTAAAGATTCTGGATCGGAGAGATAATGTTCTACGCAATAAGAAAACCCATCTTGTAAATGTTTTTTGGAGTATCCATAAGTTTTAGGAAGCAACCTAGGAACCAGAAGAGGCAATGAAGGAGAAGTACGCTCACCTTATTTTGTAAAGTGAATGTTGGGGGTGAAATTTCTTAACGGGGGAAGAATGTAACAACCCAATTTTTTTTCAATGGAAATTCCATTCTTATAATTATCTCATAATATAACATGAATACATAACATAATGATCTACTAAGTGATAAGTGACCTTTAAACATATGTTTTTCACTACTGTGTTTGGAATTTTGAAAATCTGACATACGCGGTTTTGTTCAAGTTGATTTTTGGAGTCTAATAAAACAAAAATAATTTTCGGTGAATAGTAACATACCCTTGTGAATAGTAACCTACCCTTATGAATAGTAATATGACCCTTATGAATAGTAATCATTTAACATAAGAGTAATGCTACCCATGAATAATTAAATAAAATATAGGCATCTTAGAAAGTGACAATTCGACCTTAGTAAACGTTTTGGTTTTTTTTAAGTCATAAATAATTAATTATAATTAATTAATTAATTTAAAAGAAATTTATTTTCTTAAAATGTGTTCATTAATTATGAAATCAATGTCTTATAGTTTTTAGATAATTTTATAGGACCCTATGTAATTTTTGAAAGCACTATAAAATCAGTTTTAATTTTAAAAACAGTTTTTTAAGTAAATTATGATTTTAATTAAATATTAAATTAATCATATATAGAAAATTATTTTTGAAAAAAGGAATTTATTTATGGATTCTACACAATGTAAAATGGTTGGAGTTAATTTTTGTGATTTTTCTGAAATACTTCAATTTTTGATGAATAGTAGAATCCAACAATTCACAATAAATGCTATATAATGGATTAATTGAGTCATAGATGATGTTATGATGATGTAATACCACTTGTTTTGGGATCACATGATAACATTACTAGTCTTGGTCATTAAACTATCACTTTTTCTTGTCTTATGGAAAATTAATAAACTAATGACTTTTATATCAAGTAAACCCCTCTCCCCTCCACTATAAATACCACCCTTCACTCCCTCATTTGATCACACCTATCAAGCTCCAATACTTCTCTAAAATCTTCCAAAACACCTTCCCAATCACATCCCCCACGTCCAAGAGATTTTGGTCTCTTCAAAATTCCATTCTTAGGCCCTTAAGGAGGATCTCAAGAGGAGGATTCAAGAGGTAATTTCTCCCCCTCTTCTACATTAATTTCCTTTCAAGTTCAAGTTCATTTCTTGATCTATCCCCACCTATCATCATTCAAATGTTATTGTAACTAAAATATTATACATATAATATAATTTTATGATTCTAATGGTATATTATATCATCCAACCCCCCTTTCCCTCTTCCTTTTATTTTATTAAAGAGAATGTTGTTCGTGAGGTGTTAATTTACCAGCTTCAAGAACGAAATGCTTTCTTCTTCCATTTATTCCTTCATATCTGGTCATGAAACCATTTTTATGGTCGAACCATAGTATTTTATATTTATTATCTCCTATTTAATGTTATTTAACTAACTTGTGGCCACATTACTAAGTGATAAACTAAAACAAGTTTGTTGTGATCGAAAAACCGCCCAAATTAACCAGAACAATCATAATTTAATTCTTATCTAATGCTTAATCCACATTGATATAATATGATTCATTATAAGATCATTAAAACTCCTGTAGTATTATTAATAACATGTAATATCAGTTCTGGATGTTTACCCATATTCTACCCAAACATCAATTTAAGAATACAAGTGAATCACTCAAGAAAACCATAAAAACAAACATTCCTGAATAATGTTTTCTAAACTCTATAACTAATCCAAAGGCACATAAAATCACTTAATGAAACCATAATGAACCATATTAATTTAAAAAATGGTTCTGGATTTCTAATTAATGAATATTATGTCATTATACAGGACATTAAAGGGAAAGAAGCATTCAGATACAAGGTAGGGGAAATTCTCGAACCCAACATTCATCCTTCGGGTTCTCCATCTGTCACTCCAGTTTTGATATGGTTACTCCTTCAAGGACACTTTTTCATGATTGTATTTATGATTCTGGGATATACATGTTTTTCACTAGTTTTTATGTCAAACAAAATGTTTTCCAAAATAACTCCTCTTTTAAGAGCACCCCATTTACTTCTCACTCAAAGGGGACAGTTCTTATAACATATATGTTATTCCCTCATTCTTCTAGGAACCCAAAGTTTATGATTGTGTTTTTATGAGATGAAACCCATTCCATTCCATGGGTTAGTTATGAACATTTTTATATGAGTTCTATGTGGCAAGCATGATAATGATATTTTTATGATGTGACAGGTGCGCTCGGAATTATATAGCGCAATATGAATGTTTCAATGTGACGAGTGCGCTCGGAATTATACAGCACTCCAATGAATTGGGTAAAGTGATGAATCTCATGAGTAAATGTAAAATTATGTGTGAAAAATATGTTATCTTGGTTCAAAAGTAAGTGTGTTAGTAAACCACTAAGACATGACGTTTCATTTTTATTCATTCCCACATTTCAAGTCTTATAGTTATACTTCCTCTCATGTTCATTTTCATATTCCCATGTTATGATTATGCTCAACCCATGCTATATTGTTATTATTTATCCTCTTACTGGAATTCAAGCTCCCCCCTTTTGATTTATATCCTTAGGTAGCTACATGTACAAATTATTGGACAAGTACCTACAAAAAGCTAGAGAAGAAGAAATTAAATAAATGTTTATGTTTGATGTTGTAATTCTTATGTATGGTCCTAGTTTTCCCAAGACACTAAACTATTATATCCTATATGTGTAATAATATTATGTTTTTTATCTTTAATATGATCTAATAGTAATTTAAGGAAAGGAATGGTCACTATACTCCATGCCCCCACATATCACAACAACCATCCATTCTCACATTACAACACAAGCAGCATGAAATCAAACATCTTAACAATTGGTCCATTAGTCCATTGGCCCATTAAAAATGAAGAGGGTAACTCAGAACCCTTCAAGGAATTATCAAACAATTTTTTCTTTGATCCATCTTGAATTAACGGATTTATTAGTCATAGGTTCCAAATTCAGGAAACGTAATCAATAAATTATCAAAAATAATTAAACATGCTCAATGTGCCAAGTTGATTAACATAAAATTACAACATGAATAACCATATTCATTTACAAGCCTATTTATCTTTTAACCAAACAATTGTCAATTAATTTTGGTTTACGATCATTACCAATTCCCATCCAGAATGAACAGAAAAACAATGAAATCATAGATATCACAGTATATACCAAAAAAGAGCCAATAACATATGAACTATATCAATTTATTTATTCAGTTCAAATATTTATTATGTCAATTCCTTTGTAATATAGTGGGATAAAACATGATAATGATACAGTTGCACATAAAAGAAGAGTGAATTAACAAATCCCCTACCTCAAATGGATATTGACGTTCTTTATATGAGAACTGTCTACACAATGGATTACAATCGCCTCCTCTCGTGACAACTGCATCCACCCAAGGATGCCACGGTATGACTACACCAATTGAAACCCTAGAAATGTCCATTAGAATCATGTAAATCACATGTTATAATATGGAAATGAGAAAAAAAGATAAGATTCACCCCAAAAGAATGACGATAAATCATACCTTATTTCGAGGATGGATCGACACATGCCGCTTGCACCAAAGCAGTGGGTGCACATGAGACATGAAGAACATCGAGGAAACCAATCCATTGGGAAAAGTTTGATTTATTGATTTCTATGGGAATGAAGTAATGTTTCGAGCATCTCGAACTATAGAACAAGTAATAATTACAAGGGAGGAAGATATATTGTCCCTTTTGAAGATTTAATGGAGCAACAGTTTAAGTTACGCTTGATTTCCCTTTTCAACGTCATCACATTAAACCACATTGTTTGACCAAGTAAAAACATCTTGAGCCATAGAAAAAATTAATATAGGAGTTATGGCCTTTTAATGGTCCATTGACTCCGTAAAAAATGCTTTAAATGCATTTTACATTAATGGAATTGTTAAAGGGGTGAAACTATAGGAAGCTGGAAACACTGTTCACCATTGGAACCCCACCAATCAGGAAACATTGTTCATGAACCTCAGCATTGGATCCTCACTGTTTTAGAAACACTGTTCATAAACCTCACCATTGGATCCTCACGGTTGGAACCTCACCATTCTAGAAACATAGTTCATTAACCTTATCATTTAAACCTCACCACTGGAACCTCGCCGTTTTAGAAACATTGTTCATAAACCTCACCATTATGGAAACACTATTCATGAACCTCACCATTGGGACCTCACCATTCTAGAAACATTGTTCATTAACCACACTGTTGAAACCTCACTGTTGGAACATCACCATTCTGGAAACATTATTGATGAACCTCACCGTTGGAACCTCACCGTTCTTCAAACACTATTCATGAACCTCAACATTGGGACCTCTCCGCTAGAAGGTCACCATTGGGACTATTCACCTGAGGTTACCGATGAATTGTTCACAACTATCTACCATTGGAACTGTTCATCGAAATGGAAATTTGGAAATGTAGTGGTGAAAAGTCACATTGACCTCCTAGAACACCTCAAACACTATATTTTCACAATGAAATAGACTAGGGAGGTCAGGGCCATTACATCAGATATCTCTCAAAATATTCTCGTCCTAAAGAATTCAAAACCCACGAAAAGGGAAAAAATGAAATGGGTCTGATCAACCACCCATCGAGATACCACTCAAAAGAGAGAAAGCCACAAGAAGAAACAAAAGAAACCATATTATAAACATGAAAGGTATTACCACAAGGGGACTTAATTATGTGGAATGTGTTAAACAACAAACAAATTGGGGTACTGAGCAGGTATATGTGCCTCACGTTCCTAGGTAGTCTCTTCCATGCCACTATGTCACCACAGGACACAAACCAAGGGGATAGAATGCCCGCACAACACGTTCTCTTTTCAGTATTGGATCTATACAGGTTGCTCCTCAAAGGTCTCGTCATCATCACCATTTATATCTCCCCAAAATATGTTGAGAGTGTAATCATGAAGATAAGGAAATAGATGTGATACATGGAAAACATCATTTATCCAACTCATCTACAGGGAAGTGCTACTCGATATGCCACAACCCGAACACAAGGTAACACCTCTAAAGGCCCAACAAACCAGGGAGAAACATTACTCCCACGAACAAACCATCACTACCCCCAACTAGGAGTCACCTTCAGAAACACATGATCCCCAACATTAAACTATAAGGGTCTATTTATTTGATCAACATATGATTTCTGACGATCTTTCGCTATCTTCATCCTCTCACGAATCACCTGAACAATCTATGTTGTATTATGCACTAGTTCAGGTCTGAGAATTGCTGACTATCTGACCCAGTCCAGCACAACGGAGAACGCCATAGTCATCCATAAAAGGCATGAAATGGCTCCATACTGATGGTGGAGTGAAAAATATTAATGTAAGTGAACTCCACCATGGGTAAGTGCCACATTCACGACCATCCAAAATCTAGAACACAATAGCATAAAATGTCTTCGAGAGTCTGGATGGTTATCATTGTCTGACCATCCATTTGATGATGAAAAGCAGTTCTTAGGAATATCTGAGAACCAAAAGCATGCTGGAGACCTCTCCACATCGTAGAATTAATGCAAGGATCTCGATCAGAAATTATCATCTTTGGGACTTCATGAAGTCTCAACACCTCCTATAGATACTACCTTGACAAAACTTCCCCTATTTTCAACTCCTTGATTGCTATAAAGTGGGATGATTTTGTTAAGGAACCAACTACCACCCATATAGAATCAAGTACTCCTGGAACGTGAGGTAAACTAGTAATAAAGTCCATTGAGATATCCTACCACATGTACCGAGGAATCTCTAAAGGCTGGGGAAAACCACCAGGGACGTGGTGCTCAACCTTGACCTTCTGGCATACTAAATATTGAGACACAAACTCTGCAACAACACACTTCAGCCTAGGACACCAAAACTGGATCCTCAAGGCACGATACATCTTTGTCACGCCAGGACGCACCGCTAAATGAGAACTATGGAACTCTATGAGAACCATCTCATTCATCATCAAAGGAAAAAAAATCCTTCCTTTATACAACACTCGGTGTTTTTCATCCTCCGACCAACCAAATGAGGCCTCACCACAAACAACTCAGTCCCTCTAGACCTCCACCTCAAGATCCCCCATCTAGGACTCTTCCACCTACTGCATAAGATAGGACTGCACTATCATCTAAAAAATTCAACCTCTGCCCCCAACTTCTCCCATGTCAAGATGTAATGCTGACAGTTCTTCCATTACTCTCCAGGAGTCACCAGATTCATGAACTGCATCACTGCATGACTTTAGACTCAGTGCTTCAGCTACAACATTCTTCTTTCTAGGTATATACGATATTTTGAAGTCGTATTCCTATAAGAACTACATCCAGCAATGTTGTCACAAGTCCAAGTCACACTCGGAGAAAACATACCTCAAACTCTTATGATTGGTGAAAACCAAATAGCACTCACCAATGAGGTAATGTATCCAAAAATTTAGGGAAAACACTACGGGTGACAACTCAAGATCATAGTTGGAATAGTTATTTTCATGGGTATGAAACTACCGAGACCCATAGGAAACAATTTATATCTACTGCATCAGAACCTAACCTAACCCTAGATGCGAAGTGTTGTAGAAAACATCAAACTAAACTCTCTTTGCTGGAAGACAAAGAACTGGAGCACTTACATACTTCTCCATTAGATACTCGAATACTACCTGGCCATGATCAGTCCATATGAATGCCTAATCTGTCCTAGTCAAAGCTATCATAGGAGTCGCAGCTCATGATAAATTGGCTGCAAACCCCCTGTAGTAGCCTTTGAGACCAAGGAATCATCGCACATCTAACAGTGTCTTGGGGGCTGCCCTAGAAAAAATCACTTCTATCTTCGATGGATCCGTATCCACTCCATATTGGGACACAACATTCCCCATGAAATGGAATTATAGAGACCAAAACTCACACTTTGACAACTTCCCAAACATCTGATGTTGACGAAGAACTCTCAAAACGGTGTGTATATGCTTTTCATGCTCCTCCTCATATTTAGAGTACAATAGGATTTTGTCAATAGAAAGCATGACTACCTTGTCCAGAAACTCATGGAACACAACATTCATCAATCCCACGAACATAGAGAGATAAATTTTCACACTGAACGACATTACAAAAAACACTTAATTCCCATGAAGACAACAAAAAGTAGACTTCATGATATCCTCATCCTTCACACACATCCGATGATATCCTGGTCGTAGGTCAATCTTTGGGAACCATCTATCACCCTTCAGTTGATCGCATAAATCATTAATACAATGAAGAGGATAGTGATTCTTCACTATCACTTTGTTTATGTGACGATAATCGGCACAAAACCATAAACTGCAGTCTGCCTTCTTCTAGAACAAAACTGGTGCACCCCACAGTGACACACTTGTCTGATCAAAACCGCACTATAACATACCATTGAGTTGTATATATAGATCTTGTAACTCTGAAGGGGACATCCTATATGGGTATATAGAGATAAAAGATGCTCCTGGTTGTAGCTCCATCCCAACCTCAATCTCTTTTCGAGGGGGTAATGCTACAACCACTTCGAGAAAGACACCAGGGTACTCTTCGACGACCCTAGGAAACACCAACTTCTGAACCATTGAAGAACTCAGCATCATCTCATCCATCATGGATGATATGGATGGAACATTCCTATGACCCATCTGAGGGTCTCGCTTGCCAAGGTACACCACCAACTCTCCATCCGCATCGAAGAACATAACCTTCCTCCTAAAGCAATACATGATATCCTTAACCGAATACGACCAATCCATGCTAAGGATGACATCGTATGGTTGTATTAATAAACATAATAAATCTCCCCAAGAGCAGTGCTGCCATAACACTAGCTCGTAGTTTTTATATACTACAAAAAAGTCATGTCGGCCTCTAACTAGCGTAGTTATCACCAAGGGCATGAAAGCCTCTCTACCTCAAGTCCCAAACCATGGAAAATGGCTTGTGATATGAAGAGGTGTGTCACTCCTGAATCAAACAAGGCATACACTAAGGTAGAAAACAAGAAAAGGGTACCCCGAACGACATCTATCTCACCTGGAAGAGGAAACACATGAGCATTAAGCTGACCACGACCTCCTCCAAAGCCTCTCAGACCCTGATGCCGACCACCACCATTTCCAAGCTCTACTCTATGAGGAAAGGGAGTGTCACGGGGCTACCCTCTTCCTTCCCCATCTACTCTCTGCTAATCTAAAGATGATGAAACTAGTTGCTACTGCCTCCGCTGGAACTGCCTCAATGGAGGAACCTGGACCAGAGAACCTGGTGCAAGATGACTGCTCTGAAAGGTCGGGCACTCTCACTGTTGATTACCTCAACCACCACAATAAAAACAAGTTTCTGATCCCTTTCCATAGGACTGAAATTTTCTACATCTAGAGAAATGAGATGTGTAGGGATGGGGCCTACCCCCATCTAAATGGAAACTCTTATGCCCTGAAAAACAGGAACCGCATACCATAGCTCTAATTCTCGAGGAATCACGATGACTCCCCTCTTGGGATGATCCGGTTCTTTCCAAAATCCTCTCGACAGCCTCTGAACTCTTCAGTTTGTCGAGATATGTATTCAACATAAATGGGGAGTCCTGGCACTGGATCTCTGGATCTAAAGCCTCCTCGAAATGTCTCGCCCTGGGCTCCTCATCTGGAAACAGGTCTGAAGCAAATCATAAAAGGTTCTTGAAACAGATTCTAATCTCTCACACACTGGAGCTACCTTGTTAAAGGGTAAGAAGCTCCTGGAGACTGGATGCCTTCGCGGTCGAAGAATGAAACTCAACTCTAAAATTTTCTTAGAACTCTTCCCATGAGATCATAGACTCCTTGTGATCCCTGAGGAACAAGAACCACCAATGCCACGCTACTCCACGCAACATCTTCACAACCAAGGACAACCAGTTCTTATTCCGAGCACGGATCGAGCTGAAGCGGATCTCAACCTCCTCTAACCAGTCTTCCATGATTGCATCTAAAATGGAACCCTCGTACTTTTGTAGACTCTGGTGGTAAAACCCTCGAAGTGTCTTCCTCCATGTGTCATCATCGTGTGGCTCTACCCTGTGGCGATCTGCTAGAACAACCTGCTAGACATATTCTATACGATCCTGATCAGGACGTCGACCTAGATCCATAACTATAAAATAACAAACAGTTGGGGAATTTAACCATGAAATATCAAAGCATCCACATGAAGTAATTAATTATTTTCTTTTTATTCATTTTAGATTAACCTATTCCAAGGTCAATCCATTCAAACATATACACAAAGAATAATGATTCATGATCCATTCCTATGTCTCTACCCTGCATCTAGTATCACCTTGTTTAGTATCCATTAGGTACAAATAGTTCTTTACATCAGATCATAGGGGGACCCTAAACGCCTATGACTCATCCGGTCTCCAATGTTTAAATGACTTACTAAACATGAATGACACCTTTTCCCTACCCACACATGCAACCTCACATTTCTCTAACTCCAAACTCCATCCTATCCCTCAACCAGACCTCTGATACCACTCTTTCATGACCCCCTCCGCACAAAGTGTTCCCCTCCTAGGCCGGAAATGGGATAAGGGAGATGATTCCCCTGAGTCCCGCCTCCACTAGGCCCTGGGTTGGCGACTAGAAAATAGGGTATAATAACACACAAATGGGAGGCTTTACCATCTAAGAGAACACATGCAGAATAGAGAGATAAGATAGACACCAGCCAACTCCATCCCATACATCAATATAAATTAAATCCTAAGTACACATATGTAATGTCATGAGGAACTACTAAAAATAGAAGGGGAAAACTAATAGTAACCAAAAGAATGTAAAACAGCAGCAACCACAGGCCCGAATAGCTCCTACAACCCCATGCTAGTAGAAACCAGCTTGATCTACAACCTGCTCCATGTGACCTGAAAAATAGTTTATATAAACATAGGGTTAGTATAACAGTATACTCTGTAGGATCCTCCCCAAAGCCTCTCGTGAAAAAGAAATGAAATCATGATAAGTCACAATGAACAACAAGTGAAACTAAGTCGTTATCTAAACATGTATACAAAGTTCCCACCCTCACCATGGCTACTCTCACCAAGTAACACATACAAGAGTATATAATATAATAACGAATCTCAAGGGTACCCCACAACTTATTCCCACTGGTTTTCCACTTTTCCCCGACGTTGAACGTCCAAATCATTTCTCTCCAAAAAGGATTGCCCACAGACACCAGGGAAATGCACCACAATATGCACCTCATGCAAAAAAACCCCACCACATCCACACAAGAAAGTAACCAGGTAGTTTCTGGAAGCCACCACATCTCTCTTAACGGGTATCATACATCGAGTATTATAACTCAAACCATTACAACCCATACACTGAGTAAGAATATTCAAGCCATCAAAACCTATAAATATTACACCTATAGTAGTCCATAGGATACTATATCCAGAATATATGTGTGTGAATAACCATAATCCATTACATCCCTCTACACACATATATGGGGAAAAATACCCATTGTGCCTACCAGCACAAGTTACTACCAAGAGAAGAGAGTGGGGCCAAAGGGGGTGATCCGCCATCCATCCTCCCACCAGAATGTTGGAAAAACATCCCCCCACCTAGGGCTCAGAATTACAGGGGTGTCAGTTTCCCTAAATTATGGGGTAGAGTAGAGTATAGAAACACAAAAAATACAGAATATACTATAGCTCCCAACCACACTATGGGAATTACCTAGTATTAGACTCAACTGCAGCTAACATATCTTAGGCTCCCAGCTGCCTCTTCTAAGACTAGGTGCCCTATAAGCACACAACCATTTAAAAAGCTTTATTACCTTACTTACTTCCGTTTTGGTCAGTTCCACATTTCATTAATTAATTATTTTAACATTAATTAACCATTTTAAATTCCACATTAAATTTCATTAGCATCACACCCAAATCCATTGTCCCTTTAAAATTACAACCTCATCATTATTTTCCAGCAAACTCCAACCACATGGGTTAACATCATTTATTCAATTATTCATTATAGAATTACTTTCCTATATTCTTAGGCATTCTAGAAAAAGAATCTATGATACTAAACTCAAGGGGGATCAACGCGGTGAGTATATGTACTACACGTCGAGTCTTTCCCGCCTATAGTAAGAGTGTAGACCCATCCTCCCAGGAGAAGCTAAAAATGGAGATCATGTGGAATAACCCACACGCCTTCACCCCATTCAGCAGAAGGCTAAGTAAGAGGAGTTTCCTTGAGCTGTTTGGAAAATTAATGTAGATAATCAACAAATACGAATCACCAAGAATCCAATAATCACATCCATGACATTACATCATTCCTGGTGTCCTCCCTGACACCCACATGCATAAAACGATGCACCTTGCCACTCTAGATGTCATTTGCTGCCACAACCAAATAGGACTATATGCCCCCACATATCACAAAAGATATCCATGATCACATCACCACACAAGCTGTATGAAAAAAAACATCTTAATAATTGGGCAGTTGGACCATTAACAATCAAAATGGTAACTCAGAACCCTTCAAATAATTATCAAACAATCCTTTCATTCATCCATCTTGAATTAAACGATTTACTATTAACAGGTTTTAAATTTGAGAATCCTAATCAATAAGCTATCAAAAATGATTAAACATGCTTACTGTACCAAGTTCATTAACATAAAATTACAATAAAAAGAACCAGATTCATTTAAATGCCTCTTTACCTTTTTAACCAAACAATTATCAATTAAATGTGGTTTACGTTCATTACCAATTTCCATGAAGAACGAACAGATAAAATAATCAAGCATAGATATCACACTATCTAGAAAAACAAGATGCCATAACATACTATCGATATCAATTTATTTATCTTATTCCAATATTTATTATGTCAATAAACTATCATCTATTGGGATAAAACATGCTAACAGTACAGATGCAGATAAAAGAAGAGAGAAATAATGAATCCCCAACATCAAATGGTTCATGACGTTCTTTATGTTAGAACATTCCACACAACAGATTATGATCACCTCCTCTTGCAACAACTGCACCACCTGATGATGCCAAAGTACGATTGCACCAACTGAAACCCAAGAAAACTCCATTTGAAGCATAGAGATCACATGATATAATATGGAAAGATTAAAACATGAGAATATGAACCCCAAAATAATGACAATAAAACATAACTTATTTCAATTAATGATCAACCCTTTCCACTTGCACCAAAGTAGGGGGTGAACATTCAGTAGGAAGAAAGTCAAGGAAACCGATCCATGGATATATTTTTGATCTCATCCTTCCTAATAGATTAATGGAAATGTTTGATTGTCTCACACTATATAACAAGAATTAATAATAAGGGAGGAAGATATATTGTCCCTTTTGATGATTTAACAGAGCAACGATTTAATATACACTTGATTTCCCATTAAAACTAGATCGAATTAAACCACAAGGTTTGACCAAGTAAAAATATCCCAATCCTTTGCAAAAATTAATATAGGAGTTATGGCCTTTGAATGGTCCATAGAGTCCTTAAAAAAGGCTTTAAATTAATTTTATTTCAAAGGAAATGTTAAAGGGGTGAACTTGTTGGAAGCTGGAATGACTTTTCACCATTGGAACCTCAACGTTCTAGAAACACTGTTCATGAACATCACCGTTGGAACCTCAACATTCTAGAAACAATATTCATTAACTTCACCATTCGAACCTCACTATTTTGGAAACACTGTTCATGAACCTCATCATTGGAACCTAACAATTCTAGAAACACTATTCATGAACCTCAAAGTTGGAACCTCACTGTTCAGGAAACATTAATCATTAGCCTCACCGTTGAATCCTCACCATTGGAACCTCACCATTTTGGAAACACGGTTCATGAACCTCACCCTTTGAACCTCACTGATCAGGATACATTGATCATGAACCTCACCATTGAAACCTCACTATTGTGGAAACACTATTCATTAACCTCACCATTTAAACCTTTCCATTGAATGGTCACCATTAGAACCGTTCAACTAAGGTTACCGATTCACTGTTCATAGATGTCTACCATTGGAACTATTCATCGAAATAGAAATTTAGTAAAGTATTGGGGATAAGTCACCATGACCTCCCGGAACACCTCAAACACAATATTTTCATAAAGGAATAGACTAGGGAGTTCTGGTCCATTAAAAACTCCATTCATCCATAAAACATCCTTCGTGTATATCTTTAAAAGTAGATCAATATATAAGTCTTTCTTGATATAGATAAAATGGGTAGTCTCAGTGAGACGATAAACTATAAATCATTTCACATTGTTTAGTTTTGATGTTCTTGGGATACCAATGAAAAATATTATAGTGATATTGTCCCACATCTATGTTGGTATTGTTGTCGTTATAGTACCCCATTAATAATTCTTCACTCAGCATTCACTTGGAAACACACCAAGTTCGTTGTAGTGTAGTAAGAAATCTCTCTATTTATGTTATCCCACCAGTGTTGATCACGAATGGAACAATACATTTTAGTACATCAAATATGTATAATGAATTTATAGTTTTGATACTCATCAATCATATCCTTCATTATTTCTAGAATCCATTGACCACATAACATAATTTGAAATTTCAGTACACCTTCATGATAAATATTGAACTCTGAAAACATCCCATTCTACCTAAACTTCATCTACTTTTGTAACAGTGGATCTTCTCTATGATATTTCTTAACATTATATAGTAATGATTTTTGAGAAATCATTTGGGATAGGGTTTATTATTTATCTTACCTTATGAGTCCCTTATCTTGTTTCACAATGTATTTGATCGATGTATGTCCTTGAATCCTTATCTTTTCCAACAAAATAAGATTTTCTTTTACTCAATGCATCGACAAGCATATTTTATCTTCAAAGCTTAGAATGAATTGAACAATCACAATCTTTAAGAAGTTACATCCATATCCTATGTCTCATGTTCAATTGATTATGTGCTAAAATATACATAAAATATTGGTGTTTTGGGCATAGATCACATTTCTCACCATAAATATATTCACTCATAATATTCAAAGAAAAAAACACATCTAGCTCCAGGTCATGTGTAGGATCATTCTGGTCATGAGGATTAAACTACCGAGATTCATAAAAAATAACCATATTTTTTTTATAAGGATGCACCCAGGCCCTTTCATACATAAATATCTAAAAATGAGTATTTATTCAATATAGGGTAATGTTAACACATGTGTAGTAAAAAATCTATTCCTCAACTCTTCAAAAATTTATTCAAACTCTGTTTTCAAGATGAACCATGACGCTTTTAGAGTTAACATGGTAAATGGATTAGAACATCATGTATTTGTTTGTCAAAAACCACATATAGTATCCCAATAAACCAAGGAATATATGAAACTCAGTTGTGGTTGTTGGATGAGGCCACAACTCTATAACAATTATCTTGGTAGGGTTACCTTAGATTCGTTCATTGGTTCCAATATCCCCCAAGAAAGAAATTTTTTAACCAAAATAAACATTTAGTGAACATTCCAAATAGCCTTACCTTCCACATATTTAGAAATATAACCCTAATATATTCTATATGTCCCTTATGGAAATTGGAATATTTCATAATATCATTAATAAAAAGTAGCAAAAATTTATAATGGTATTATTTAAAGACTATATTCATTAAATACATAAAATATTACAAGAGCAATAATAAAGATGAAGGTAATAAAAAACTCATAATCCTCATATCTTGATTTGAAATAAGTCTATATAATATTATATTTCATCACAATCAATTTAGGAAAACTAGATCGATGATCAATCTATTCGAATAATTGAGCCCCATGAAGCTAGTAAAATAAGTCACCAATCTATGGAATAGGGTCCATGTTCCTTATAGTGATCATGTTATGTTCTTTATAGTAAATCTATAGACTCATTTTTTCATCCTTATTCTTTTAAAAAATATCATGTTCTCCCCATGGAGACATGCATGGTAAGATACACCCCTTTCCAAAAGATCTTGGAGATATTTATTTAATTTATCCAGATCTACATTTTCCATTCAATATGGGGTCTTTGATATCTACTTGGATCAAGGAATTATTTTAAGGGGGAACTATACCTCTCTTTAGGGTGGAGGCCTAATTAACTACTCAAGAAATATGTCACTGTATTCATGAATGATGAGGAACATTTTTATTCATATTCTTTTACTTACTTCTTATTAACTGATCATTTTTATAAAGAATGATATTGGAGGTGATTCAAACCACATATCATGTAGATATATATCTTCCTTGAACACATGTGTAGGTTATCCATTCAAGACTATCAATATTTCCTTGATTCATAATTTTATATCACCATTATAATTTTTTATATTTTCTGTATCTAGTATACTACCCTATACTAGTGTGTGAAAGACTACTATATTTTTGATGTGATTGTGCATTCCAAAGTGAGTACTAGAGTTACTATACACATTTTAGGAATGAATAATCCTAAAAGGATTCCTAAAAGATAACTATTCTTCTATCAGTTCTGGGATTGATTCTATATTCTATGAAAACATGGATGAAATAAAGGAATTTGTAGAACTAGAATTAAACAATGTACTTTATATCTTTTAATGGACTGTGAGGGTACCTGACACCAACTTATTTAGAGATTCCACTCTAGTATTCATGATAGAGAAATCCAAACAAAGCTCACTTTGCCTACTTTGAGGATGATTGTGATTCCCCTCCATTACCATTGGACTTGGATTGTGATTTGTGAGGTTCCCAATCAATCCACACTTCAATAATTGATCTCTGGGAAGGACCTGTACAACCTTTACTATGTTTTTAGTGTTGAGACATTTTGGATTTACCTCACTTCAATAGTTTCGATTAATATGGCCATATCTTCGACACTTGTATCATCTCTAACTCCTGAGTAAGAAGGTCACTGAATTATTCATCACACATTTGATGCATATAGAAGGTTTCACATTCTTTCTCCATCTTCAATGATTAATGTTACTTCCTAAACTTATATCAATTTCCCTTTTCCTTTCATTAAATTATTATGACCATTTCATCTCACTGAATTCTAGTTCAACCATCATATTACTTCTCACTATCTCATCATAAAATTCATAGTCTCTTTTGGCATGATTCTTCTATATATGTTGTCTTAGTCCACTGAATAATCTATCAACCATTCCATTATGATCTATGAAAAATATACTGTTTCTGTGAGAAATACTTCTATGGTTCATCTCATATCTTCCCACTGATTCATATTCCTTCGAATTCATATCTAGGAGTTCCTTATCCATTTTCGTTGTCATCGGACAAGGTAAATATTTTCTAAAAAATGGTTCCTCAGAACACATCCCACTTCATAGCATTAATATCCCTTCTTGGAATTGTATTTTTAATTAGAGTACACAACTGATCAACTTCTCCATCTATGTTGTACATAGCCAGGGTGACTTTCTCTTGTTCTGAATAATGAAGTATAGAAAATATAATTTCTATATATCTTATACGTTTCTCAACAATCATTGGTTCTATTGATCCACTGAAAGAAATTGTTTGTTGACGCATAAAGGGCTCAACAAAAAGTTGTTCACTTGGAGAATAATCTTGTATCTTAGATTGATTCACGTTATTTTTCATAACTCTATTTATTTGATTCATCATTCCCATGAAATTTTCAATTCTCAATTCCGTTCGAGGGCCTACAGTGCCTAGTCCATTGTGATAAAAATTTACCAAGTACCTAAATTTTTTTACTATTTCCTAATAGAATAAATCCTTAGTAATAAATATATCTGTTTAAAAAATAATATAATTATAACAACAATTTTTATGTTAAAACATAATTAAATTATTTATTAACCACTATTATATTATCCAAAAATACTTCATAATGGTTCATAAAAAGCTAGTGATTAACCACACACAAATCTCCGGACTTCCAAAATAGGTGCATAGTGAGGTCCATTGTCATGTAACCGGTTATTTCGAGTTAGGACTAATAGATATGGTCAAATTTGTTAACCCATGGTACATTAATGCCAAACTTATATTCTCTTGTTTTTATCAACACATTGATTTATTTTCTTGGAAAAATTTATTAAAAATTCACCCAAATAATAGGATATTAAACATTTACATAAGGTTATTCCTAATTTTTAAATATAATAATTTGCACAAATAACTAAACCATATTTTGATACTGACTATGGAATTCCACATTTTTATAATAGAAACTTCTTATTATCCTGTACAAAACAGATTATATTTTAATGATCAGTGTCTTAGGAAAAGTACATAATACATGAAAACACAAAACGTTCTTCTATTCCCCGAAAAATGATTCAGCATAGGTTCATCCTAAGTATAATTACTGCAACTCATAACCTCGGTAAATACATTAATGGATAGGATTATCATAATTCCTAATTAGATAAATCAATAGAAATTGTATACATGTGATCTTGAGGAAAATAAATAAGAACATGAGGATTATTAAAATAGAATGAGAAATAGGAATATGATAAAAATAATAACATGAATCATAACATAAAAATGTGTCTAAAAAATTTAATTTCATAATTCATAATCATATCACAATGGTTTTTCACCGAGGTGCCGTGAAAATTGAATAGGTTATTCACTAATGTATCATAAACCACATCATGTCTAGATATTTAATTAATTACCCAATGCATTGGAGAATTATTGAGGTTTAGATTTCATATGTATTAATTAATATGAAACCCATTGTTCATAAAGAAATAAAATCATAATTAACCCATGGATAATAAATGAAATTGGTTTCATATCAAAATCATGATGTTTTTTTAATATTCTCAATGATAAAATAATTGTGTATTTTTAACCCATGGAAAGGAAAAAATGGTATTATCTATATTATTACCTAAATAAAATATATCATTTTACATCTAGTTGAATACCCCAAGAAATTTAAGAGGTTTTTGGTGTTCATATTAAGAAAAAGAGATAAATTTGGAACCATTGTTTTATAAAATTTCAAAAGGAGTGGGAAAATGACTCAATCATTCATAAAAAAAATAAATTCAATAATGGTTTAGAAACATGTGGAAAGAATAACATTTTTTTAAACATGATTGATAGACCACCTAAGAAATTTACATGAAAGGAAAACTGGAATTGAGATTTCCCTCACCATGACGAGTAACTCCTAAAACTCGACGATTGGGACCTTATGAGATTAAAAATCCTTGGGGGAATTATTGGCAAGTAAAATATCAGATATTTTTTAGGATAAATTTTTAATGGAAAAAAATGGAGAAATGTTTAGGTATTTATATATGAACTTTTTTATTTTGTTATTAATTTCCTTAGACACTATGGTTGTAGTAAATGAAAAACTATAGCCTTGACCATGGTATTTTCCGATGGTATTGGAAACCTGGGACATTTATTATGATACTGAAATCAAAAATATTTTTAAGAGTATATATTTATTATTTATTACATTATTATGATATAACAATGATGTTATTAAACATACCAAAAAATCAAAAATTTATTTTTCTTTTAACGATAAAATAATGTATTTTATAAAATTCTCAAAAATTCATCCGAACCTAATTTTGGTGTGATGATTTAAAATATATTATTTACTTTATCATATTAATACTATAAATATGATAATTTTATCTTTTAATTATAAAATTATTTCTTTAATTAGAATAATTGCAGATTGAAACTCCATAGTTGAATTTCTGATACTTGAAAAATTAAGTTTTTATCATTTATGATTAATAAATATAATTTTTATAATATTATATAATTAAAATAAAAATTATTCAGAATACATAATTTTGTTAAAATAATTATATCTTTTCTGAAGAGAATGATTTCTCTCTGAAAAAATCAATTTATCAAATTTATTGTATTGTTAAGAAAAAAAATATCAAAATAGAATTGATAAAACATAAATTTTATTGATAAAAAAGGATTATATATTAGGTAACTAATGAATTGAAAGATAACCATTTATAACATTTTTATACAATTTATGGTTAAGGTGTACTATGATGGATGATTTATGGGGAAGCTCAGCTAACACCACTCGAGTGGTAATTTCCACAAACATAAACGAATCTCATAAGAGATTCTATTCAAGCCACCCAAGTTGATGATCAGATTATGAATGGTCAAGAGTGAAGCCTAGTGACACAATATCCCTCCCATGTTTTGAAAAGTGTTCTCCATATGGAATGAATTTACTGGTTGAAGCCATCATTTATCCTTTCTTCATTTGTTATCCTTTTCCATTTCAAAATATTAAAAATAATTATAACATCAAAATTATTATCAAAGTACATTTACTAATGGTTATATAACATTTGAATCCATAAGTTCAAATTTCCCTTTATATTATGTTTATTTAAAAACCATGTTTTTTTTGTGAATAAAATATGGTAATCCAATCCATTCCAGATGGTAGAATTACCCTTTATATTCACTAATTATAATGCTAAAATTATTTTCAAGAGTATAATGCACAATGGTCATATTTAACAATAGTAATAAATGATCAATAGTTATATAATTGTTGAATCTAGATGGTCACATTTCTATTAACGTGTGATTTCCTTCACATTAATATTTATATTGGGACTATATAAGGAATCTCAATCCATATTCATGTCACAGTCGATTCAATCCCAACACACCTTGTCAATGTTGTTACCCATAGGTACATATGTTCTAGAACCACATCCATATATAGTATCTTGATAGCGATGTATTGCAAGGAAGACCCAAATTGACACTACTCCACCAAAATTCTAGGAAGTTATTCTATACTTATCCATAAATTCAATCTTAGTTATATGTTATCTAATATATGTTTTTCTAAATATATTGCCAAATATTATACTAAACATCATCATTTTCATGTTTTTGTGACCCATCCCAAGAATTTATGGTGTTGTTTCTTACTACCATAACATTAGCATGATTATAAGGAATAAAATCCCAAAGGTCCAAACTGTGTAAAATAATTGGAAAACCAGATATAGAAATGTCTCTTATATTACAAAATATTACACTGATTAAAACAAAATATTATTCTTCTAATGATAACTTTATTCAATCTATGATATCCATGAATATCATTCCTAGTAAACATCTTAGATTCGTTGTAAAATATATGAAAATTACTACTAGATAAAATGATAAGGGTCATATATAACATAAGTAATAGTTAATGCATTAGTATAATAAATATATAAATGTAATAACTAATAAAATAATTCATGTAATCAATAAATTGAATGGGTCAAAAATATGGAAATAAAATAACTAAAAACACATTCTCTATAATTAATAAACTGAATGCCTAAACAATATGAGAAGCTAACAACTAAAAATAAATTACATTCAAAAAACTATATAAGGAATAATAAAATATGAATATAAAATAACTAGAACACATGACATTTAGTCAAGAAACTGCGAATAAAAATAATCCATTTAAATTTAACAACAAAATATATTTGATAAATAATAAATTTATCTAAATGAGGTAAATAATTAATTATTTGAAACCAAGTCTCCTTGGGATGTGGTACCCTTACTATCAATATCGTTCACAAGATTATTTTGAATATTGACTAAATACCCATCTATGGCTAGCCAACTTACCCATCTCATGAGACTACTAATAAATAAAAGAGATATTAAAACTTTTCCCAACATGTTTTGTACCTATCCAAATCATTTTTCATATATCAAATAATCAATTTAACATTGTGTCTATCAAATATATATATATGCAATAGAAGACATATATTTATCAATATTTATTCAAATAATCAAATAACCTTTAATGAAAACTCTATATGAAAAATGGAATATGGTTTTGTAAATTTAAATATCCCTGATAAATGATTTGGATAATTAGGGGAAACTCAATGTTCAATGATTAGAATAAATTTAATATTTCAATATGACTAACAAATGAATCAAGGAATTGAATTTAAATACTCTCTTGGGACTAATAAATCATAAACCATCCACTAGAAGAATAAGTTTGGTATTAATAATACATATCCCAATTAAATTAAAAAATATATTCTTTTTTTGTTGATTTATAGATACTCAATAAAAATATATTTTATGAACAATATTCTGAAAGATTGTTTTTTTATTTTGACTTTTTATTAACAATTTCAATTTAAAGTCAGTTTTTAAAATATATTCATTAAAAATGAAATTTATAAAATTTCAAAGTTTTCTTCATATAATTAATGGTGGGTAAATCCATATATATCGTTTGAGGTAAAAAGAATATTCCTTTTATAATGTAAAAGGTTTGAAAAGTGCCTTGTTTAGAATAAGATAAGAAGATTTATTTGAAAAAAATAAATTGAAAAATTGACAAATGTATTTATTAAATCAATGTGGTAAGGGCAAAAACATTTTTGAAAACATTTTTATAAAATATTGTTTTAGAGGGAAATAGTTTATCTAACTATAGAGATAAATGAAGTTAGTTTTTATAAAAATCATATTCAGAATAATTTTAAGTACCAGCAAGTTAAAAAATAGTAATATTACATAAAAATTATCCTAAAGATCCATATAAGTGTAAAATTATAGTATTTCTTATACATTTATCCAATAATTTCTTCTAATGTAAGTTCATGTGTAAATAATCTCGAACAGAATGATGTTCTGAATAAACCATTGAAAAGACCATAACATTGATGTGAGAATCAAAAAACTAATATATTTTGTATTTTATATGTAAATATACATAAAAAATAGAAAAATAAAAAAATATATATTAGAAATTGATACACACGTAATCATAAAATATCAACAACCACAAGGATGTAATGTGACCAACTGAAAATGAAATGGGTTATGATATATTTTACAACGTGGTATATTTCAATTGAAATGCCCCTAGAAGAAATAAATAAAAATAAAACAATATATTTAATAAAGATAAAATGATTCATGTTATAATATATCAAATGGTTTTGTATATATACCACAAAAAATATATCAGTAGTGAATTTGATATTTATCTCACAGATGTAAAAAGTGAAATGAAAATCAATTACCTTGCATTTCTATTTGGGTGACCATCCTTTAACCTCATATATAATGGTTTTAGACATGTTAATGACTTATTAAAACACTGTATAAATATTTATTATATCATATATGGTATTCTTATAACATATTATCACTCAATTTTTTGTAATCTTTTATTATTTTCTCTATTTCACGTGTTAATTATCATGTTTTTCACGTATGTTTTGACTTGTTACATTTGTTATTATTACGTTGATGAATCTATAATAATCTCTATAATTTATATAATGATGAAAATAATATTTATATATTTATTATATAAGTATTTAAAATATCCCATCATATTTGGATATGTTATTTGAAATGCACCATTCATTGAGACATTAGGTTGTATGTACACATGAATGTTACTTCCATTTTTTTGTTTTATTTAAAATAATTAAATTAAATGATACATATGTAAATTTTAATTAAATTATCATATTTATTTTATATATATCATTTATTTTTATTAAAATTAACCATTATTCATTCCAGGTATACTATGAACGAATCACATCACTTAGAGGAGGATGTAGTCCAGGCTTTCTGAAACGTGGTTATTGTATTTACACTAAATAGAAAGCATAAGGGTACGTGTCATATAGAAATTAAAGAATAATAAAAATATTAAAAATATTATATATAACATAAAGACATATTTTCTACGTTATAATGAAAAAGTAGAGATATATTAAAGGAAAAATGAATGCCATCATTTTGTGAAGCGGTAGTTCACAGTACACATAAACAGTAAGTTTGATACACATTTGATGGAAGTGTGTCTAAGTTTAGTTTTTATGGTATGAATAAAAACAAATACTTATTTTAAGTAATCTTATTTTATTTTGTAATAATTGAATAATAATATTTGAGTGGGTGTATAATAAAAATAATTCAAAAAAATATGGAGGAAGGATGTAACATCTTCTTTCGGTAACACCTTTGTGTTTGCACAGAAGCGATTCATTTGATATATTACCATTAAAATGGAAGATTATAAGATTATGGGAGGTATTTTTTGGATCTATTTGGTATTTTTAGGGTTGATCCAAATTTTCCTAATAGGTGTGAGGAAGAGGGAGGAGTGAGTTTTTTTTATAGTGGAGGAGGAGTGGCATTCTGGTAAATTTTTAATAAGGGAATTCCACACACGTTTTTTCAATGAAAAGAGACACCAATAATGAAAAAATAGATAAACGGACTATAGGTTTAGAAAATTACATAAAATGGATTTTTTACAAGTGTATAGGTGATTTTGGTCTTTAACATTATGGTTTTTTCCTTTGTTAAGCTATTTTTCTTTTAATAATTATAAATAATTTTATTTATATTCTCTAAGTTTTTTGGTCAAAAAATTAAAATTATTAGACATTATATATTATTATGATTAAAAATAAGTATTCTATTTCTCCAAATATTAGTCATAGATGTAAAATAAATTAAATTATGTTTAATCTCGTGTACGAGATAACAAAGTTGGTTTTTGAAGTAAAATGTTTAAAAGATTGCAACGTCTTTATATCCAATTTCAAATTCAAATTTAATAAAATTACCTAATTTAGAATAATGAATATATAATTTATCTAATTATACTATAAAATTAAGAAATATAATATAATATAACTATATAAATAATTTAAATAGGAAAAAATTGAATTTTTATTTTTATTTTAACTATTCATCATAAAATTAAACGGTACAGAAATATAGAAAAAATTTACCCAAATATAATTTTATTGATTCAATTTCAAAAATGATATATATATTGACATATAATGTATATAAATTTTCTTATAATTTAATTTAAAATCTGTTCTTCATTAAAATGTAGTAAAAGTGTATTTTGAAAAATATTTATTTTTATAGGAAATATCTTGTCTTCTATTATATAATGACCATTAAATATATTAGATTAATGTAAAAAATATTTTAATCAATATATAATAAATAATTTCATTAATATAACTTTATAATTTTAATTAATATAATTTATTTGGATAAAAAATCATTATTATCCAAAAAATAGTTTATATTAAAAAAATTCCATTATATTCATTTGGTTCTTATATTCATTTATAATTATTTTTTAACAAATTAATTTATTTTATATTTTTGTAAAAAATAAATTTCTATCAGTTAGTAAGTATTATTCAAAACCATTAAATTAATGTTTTGGTTATATATTATTATATCAAATAATAATATTTCAATAATATATTGTTGTTCTATTAAACTCGGCCTTCCATGTAATTCATGATATCAAAGGATGTATTTTTTTCATGTGATTAATGATATCCTAGTTTTTCATTCATATAAATATATATAATATATTAATTTTTTAAAATACAAATTATATTGTAAAATCGTGAATATTATATTCAATTACGCTCTTGGGGTTGTGTGTATTGCACACCATAAAATACAATGTTATTACATAACAATTATTAATAATTACAATTTCTTCCCATTCCCTTTACAAATATTATGAAATGATATTTTACATAAATATTGGATAATAAAAATCAAGAATAAAAATGGCATTATGTCACTAAAAGACTAGGATTATAATAAATCAAAGGAAACTAAATCATTAATCCTTATTTTACTTTACTTTTTTGAGCTCCTAAAATTCATTTAGTCTTATACAACTATATAGGATAACTTGGGGAATAAAAAAAATTGGTGATATAAAAAACATTTTAAGGGAACAAACATTAAAATGAAACATAATATGGGAGTTAATATTATAACATAGTATCATAATTAAGACCACACATAAGTAATAAAATAAGAGAATTTCATAAATAAAATTCTATCATAAGATCATTGTATGAAATTAATATAGAAGAAACATAATAAACTAGAGATACTTATGTCAAGGATCACTGTTAAAGAAACCTCACATGGTGGATATAGTCCTATTGTGGATTTGGATCACTACCCAATCCAATACATGATGTATCATGAGACAAAAATATTTCCAATTCAATTGTCACTATCATGGAACACTATAACGACCCATACTTTACATACATTGTTATTACTTCAAAATTGAAGTGCTCTTATTACAACATATAACAAAACTAGGAAAGGACCGTATAGGTATAGTGTCTTTAGAAATCGGGAAATATAAACAACTCGTTCATAAAGCATCTACATTGCCTCCCATTTATTTCATTATATCTAGAGTCCCTTTTTGGCATATTCTACTTCATAAACTTCTTCCTGACCTGGGGAAAGAAAACATACAAATGGGTGAGCTCAAATTCCCAGTAAGGGTAAACAAAATAAATATCAATCACATCATATACATAAGAACATAACTTTTGGGAATCGTAACCTGCAAAAGAGAGCATAATTTCATAACATGGGATAAATCATAGTAGTGAAAAGTAATCCCAATAATCATAACATAAAACATGAAACATTGTGGCATAGACACATAATCATAGAGAATCATTTCTTATTAGTAAAGACTCGTTGCCAAGACTATCTTAGTGGACAAAGTCCATTTCTAAACTGAGTTCACTCCCCGTTTCAGTCATGTTTCACTGAACCAGTATAACCTACCGTTCCAGCCTTGTCTATCTCATGTGATATAAAATCATTACCCAATGCATTGGAGGGAGATATAGTTCCCACCCATCTCATAATGATACCATTCTTATGTGTACCACACAATCATAAATCATACATCATTGCAAAACCCATGTAATAAAAATGGGATTCTTAAATATCGTGACATCATAAAAAAATCATATAAGATAAAGGAATTCATAAAAATATAATTTCATCACAACATAATAAAATCAATTTAATAATAGGGATAGAAACAGAACCCTTTATTATCTTAGATGGAAAATAATTTTGATAAAACACTTGAACTCCATTCTTTAGAAAAATATCCTTTCTACTACAAAAACACTTTTCCTTTCTTAACATGTCATACAATTATAAACAAAAGGAATTTGATTAAAAATATACTTGAAAACTTGTAAAGGAAGCTTATTGTAAATAATGTTTTAAAAATCCATTCATGCCGTATAAGTTAAAAAAACATTCTTCTCGTAATTTTGTCGGAAAAGTCAAAAAGTACCTCGTATGAAAAACGACAAAAGATTCCTTTCATATATTTTTTAAAAACTCACCGAAGGGTAAAATTGGATTTCAACAATTTTAGGTGTATGTAAATAAAATTACATATTGAGCAAACATGGATTTGGATGATAAAATACACCCCAGTAAATACCAAAGTATAAACAATCTATGATAAAAATGAGATTGTGATATCTTCCCTTACCTTAGGTATGATTTGCCTCGTAAGTGTCTGAACATCATATATAATGATTTAAATAATGTTATTGACTTATTATAGAATCATAATTATTTTTATGACCTCATATATTGTCATATTCTTAGCTTCTTGGTAGTAATATTTCATTGCTACTTGTTATTCGGGTGTTTATAACTTTTTGTTCTTATGTGTGTTTTGTCGAATAAATTCTTATTCTTATTTTTAGGTTATAGATACATCATTTCCAGAATGGTATTAATGTACTATATATCATATTTACTCATTAAATTCATTTATATAATCATTATGCAATGAAAATCATGTAGAACGAATCACATCACATCGTGGAGACGGTATTCCGTACGTACGCACGAGCGATGATATCATTCCCATGATCGTGGAATTGTATTTGAGTGTATGTATATTATTTCAGAATCAATATCACTTTACAATAATCATATATAGTAATTATTTAAACCATTATACCCATCCAAGTAAAGTGGTGGTGGAAAATATATTACACCACAGCTTGGAGACGGTATTCCGTACGTACGCACGCGCGGTGATTTCTTTTTCCATAGGATGGATTGATGGTGAAATAGGGTTGTTTCATAATTATAATAACATATCAGTATATTACTGATATTGAGGTTGTTACTTCATAATGAAACAACTAAAGAAGAAGAAGTGGAAGAAGAAATAAAGATTAAATAATCGGTAACAGACATTACCTCTTCTTTGAAGTGCTTCTTTGAGACCTCCTTTTAGGGAACTAAAATATGTCTTTGAAGAAGACCAGAACCTCTAGGTTGTCTCTAGGGAAGTGGAAAGAATAACATCGCAGGGTTTTTCCGAGCTTGAAGGCTCAAAGTGGTGTGAGGAAGAGAGGGAGGAGGTGCCCTTTTATAAGGGAGGAGAGGGGCACCATTGGAATAACTAAAAATATTATTTTATTATAAATACAAATTCGGTTTTAAATATATACAAATTGATTTATTTCTAAGATAAGTTTGGTATGGGTCTAAAACCTCTCATCCAATAGAATTTAGACAAGTTTAGGTTCCTATTTTAACCTTATCATTTAGATTTAACATTAAATTAAATATTTTTACTTTTATCATGTCTTCTTGTGTACTTATAATATAAGGTTAATAAACATACTATAAGCAGCCAAATAAACCCCAAGATGTTTATTATTAATATATATAACCTTATCTAAGTCATTTGGCCGAACCTTAGATTTTTAGGAATAAAATAACATTTACTAATATAATATTTGTTTTAAAAACTATTTTATGTCAATCATGACACTATTTAGTAATTGATTTTTTTGAAAATCATAACAGAATTTTTAGTTCAAATAAAGTTAATTAAATCAATACTAACATGTCATATTAACCTAGAAAATTTGTTTAATTCATAAAAAGTCTGAAATTACATTTATTTTGGTGTTTATAACATCACTTATGTCAATATTTATTAATAAGAAAATTACTTCATCATCTTTGTGTCATAAATAAATTCAATTATTTAAATCTAAAAATTAAAAATAAAATATAATTATGTAGGAAATATTTTTAGATTTATAATGAATATTTATAGCCGAATTTATCTTATGTATTACCCCATATTAAAAATGATTTACTTATTAAACTTTGATTTTAACAATTTTAACCCTTCTTTAAATAAATTAATAATAAATATCCTAATCTAATCCAAGTGGGCCTAAATGGTAATATTTTATTCCTAAGGTTATTTGTGTTGGAATTACACTTGTCCAATAGAATTAGGACATTTTTTAGGGTAATAATAATATCGTTTTTACCCTTAATTACCCTATTTACTTTTAACTGTGGTAAAAAAAGTAAAAAGTTACTTTTCATCAAAAATTATTTTCATCTCATTAAACCACATTTTAGTCCTTCATATTTACCTTGTCTCTCGGATTTTCTAAATTCCACTCACAGAAGCGGTAAAATTATGTTTTATGAAAAATTCAGTTTTTTTAACTACCACTTAGTGGTTTCACTATTCATCAAAAATTGAATGTTTTCAGAAAAATGCCAAAAATTGGGCCTAAGCTATATTTGATAATATGAATTAAAAAATGATGTCTATTTTACCAAATTCAAAACATATCAGTTGCATTAATTAATTTAAAAATTAATTCCCATCGTCAATACAAATAGCGTGTTCTTAAGAGATAATAACTATCAAAAGATTGACAGTTGTTTATGTCTGGTTTAAATGTAAAATTACATCCAATAACAAACATTGTATTAAATTGTAAAAATATATTCTAAATATACTTCAAAACCAATAAAATTAATAATTTATCACTATTTATTATTTCTATTAAAAAGGTTGTTTTTAATTAAAATTTAGTAATTTTCACTATTAATCAGAAAATGAATGTTATCCGAAAAGTACCAAAATTTCACCCTAAGATAATTTTGATATTCCGAATCCATAAATGAAGTCCATTTTGAAAAATAAAAATTAAAAAATTTCAAAAAGTGGTTATTACTATTCATAACGACTAGTTTTAATAATATTTTAATAGCATATCATTGTTTAGTGAAACTCGGTATTGCGTACTACACACGCTATCGAGGAAGTTTGTGATTGCGTATAATGCAAGGAAAGTCAAGGATGCGTGTTTTGCAGGCTATTTTGGAGTACCATACAACACAAGACATTAATGAAATTAAAAAGAATATTTTTCATAAAGTCTCGGGGTATTACATTCTACCCCCCTTAAAATGAATTTCGCCCTCGAAATTTGTCGGGGTTATAAATGGTTTACTATTCTAAAGTTTCGTTAATAGAAACCCACATCGTAAAAAGGAATACCAAAACCAATATTTAAAAAACAAAAGTGTGATACGTAACGGTTACCCAAATAAACTAATCACTGGGTTTCTACATATGAGAAAATATGGATATGGAAGAGAAATCTAACCATCATGTTCTGATGGAGAGTGGTAGAGAACATGGCTATGGAAAAGCCAGCAATCACAAATCCATAAATTTGTGATGATCTAAGGTACCATCTGATTCATCATATATAAGAGCACCAGGATAACATTTTTGGTTTTCAAGATCATTTCCCTAAAGTTGATGAAATTGGAATTAGAAGAAATACATTCGTGATTTTGGTATACTCTCACCGTTTGTCGTTCTTTGGAAAATTTCCACTTCATCTCTTAAAGAAATGAAGTTGAATTTTTCATTCGTGATGTGTTAGCAGATCATGTGATAGAGTGATGGGTCATTCCATTTCTTTCAAACAAAAGGTTAGCAAAAGTTATTATTCCATCTTATGGTTAGATTAATCGTATATGGTTCTAAAAATGAACTTATACTTCATATATCAAACCGCTTAATAATATAAAACCAATTTCTACTAACCAGGGACTTCATGTAGGCCAGTGGTAGGCGATAAAGGCCAGTTGCACTTCAGTTGTGGGTTCGATTCCCACAGCCTTGTCCGACGCAATGGGCTGTCGCCCGTTCTACAGGTTGTCCTTTTTCTAAAGCTATATTACTATAACATTCCATAAATAATATCAATAAAAAGTTCTATCCATAAACAATACTAACTTATGTCCAACATAATCCATTCCAATCATTAGGATTATCTAAAATACTTCGGTCCATGCTCATAGTATAAAGAAAACGATTACTTGAAATGTCATCAACAAAGCATGTGAATACCATCATTCATCCCCCATATATCTTGTTGGTCACATTCCAATCATGTGAATACCTAAATCATGTATTCTCTTGAAAAATGAATACCCATTAAACCTTAGTGAAAACATGAATGCTGTCAAAAGTTAACTCTTTCCACAGACCAAAATCCAATAATTATATATACTCAAACCATGATATAACCTTCTCCTTATATCAGTCATGAGCTCATGAATACTATCAAACAATTAATTTTATCTTTATCCCTTCATTATGCACATATCATCTACATTCCAAAAATATCTGAATAACCTTTCATGGATACTGGTACCATTAACCATACACTTTAAAAACTCAATGGAAGACAACAGTGTAACAATCCATAAATGTCTCTTTATTCCATAGTACCATGAGAATACTTATACAACATTACACATGATAAACATGTAATCATTCCACTACATTCTTAAACCATTGACCGAGATTCAACAATTCTTTCATCGCACATATCATTTGTAGTCTCTTCATCATCATCAATATAAATACTACCCATACGACAATACTGATTCTCTTCATGAGACTTTACCTTAGGGAATTGGTTTGCATAATGACCGTACATTCCACATTTAATACATTTAACCATTGTTGATGTCGTAGCAATACCATTATCCTCATCCCTGCAGTTAACTGAACCCTTTCCATTGAACTTACTGGATTTGTGTCCTTCTTTTCCACACCAAAAGCATCTTCCAGTTCCTTTGAAACATTCTCCTTAATGCCTCTTGCCACATGATTTACATAGGGGAAATTGAACTTTCTTTCCTCTATGATCATCAGGAAACTCCATCTTTCTCTTATTAGCCGAGTCAAGAAACTTACCAAATTTTACTCTATTGATCATATTATGAGATTTCTAATTCGGCATAATAATGATGTTTGGAAATCCAAATCTCATTTCATTTGGTTGCTCATGAATAATATCATTCCATTGTCCATCATATCCTCTATTATCGTGAATCATCTTCTTTCAAGCCATTTTCTAAAACCCAAAAAGAATAGTGTGAGAGGAAAAAATCATAATAAAGGGGGAGTAACATTAATATCTAACATCTTTGGATTAATTTAATATTGTTACTTTAGTTCTAGGACTATATCCTATATGTATACTTATCCTTAGAGACATCCCTAGACATACTTAGAAATATCTCTAGGGATCTCACTAACGTTTTCGCATCCTAGTTTCCAAAAGTTGACTAAACCTTTCCTCTGATACCAACTGTAGAGACCCAAATCATGACGTACATGGAAATTACATTACTTTAGAGGAATACTTAATACATAACAAAAACAAACACAGAAGGACCGTAATAGTTCAGTGTATTTGGAAACTTGGAATGTAATCTTCTAATCGTGGTGACAGATCTTCAACATCTCCCATAAAGATCTTTCCATTTTTTTTCTTACCTAAAACCTTTCTTTATATCCTGGGTAAAAGAAAACATACAAAAGGGTGAGCTCAAATGCTCAGTAAGGTTAAACAAAAGAAATATCAATCACATCATATACAAAAGATCATAACTTTTGGGAATCGTAACCTGCAAAAGAGAGCATAATTTCATAACATAGGATAAATCATAGTAGTGAAAAGTAATCCCAATAATCATAACATAAAACTTGAAACTTTGTGGCATACACACATAATCATAGAGAATATTTTCTTATTAGTCAAGACTCATTTCCAAGATTATCTTAGTGGACAAAGTCCATTTCTGAACCGATTTCACTCCCCGTTTCTATCCTGTTTCACTGAACCGGTATAACCTACCGTTCCATCCATGTCTATCTCATGAGAGATAAAATATTTACCCAATGCATTGGAGAGATATATAGGTCCCACCCATCTCTTAATGATACCATTCTTATGTGTGCCACAAAATCATAAATCATACATCATTGCATAACCCATGTAATAAAAATCGGATTCTGTAATATCGTGACATCATAAAACAATTCATATAAGATAAAGGAATTCATAAAAATTTAATTTCATCACAACATAATCAAATCAATGTAATAATACGGATAGAAACAGAACCATTTATTATCTTAGATGAAAAATAATTTTGATAAAACACTTGAACTCCATTCTTGAGGAAAATATCCTTTCTACTTCCAAAACACTTTTCCTTTCATAAAATGTCATACAATTCTAAACTAAAGGAAGTTGATTAAAAATAGATTTGAAAACATGTAAAGGAATATTCTTGGAAATAATGTTTTAAAAATCCATTCATTCCATATAAGTTAAAAAAACATTCTTCTCGTACTTTTTTCGGAAAAGTCAAAAAGTACCTCGTACGAAAAACGAAAAAAGATTCCTTTCATATATTTTCCTAAAAAAACACCGAAGGGTAAAATTGGATTTAAAAAATTGTAGGTGTATGGAAATAAAATTACATATTGAGAAAACATGGATGTGGATGATAAAATACACCCCAGTAAATACCAAAGTATAAACAATCTCTGATAAAAATGAGATTGTGATATCTTCCCTTACCTTAGGTCTGATTTTCCTCGTAAGTGTCTGAACCTCCTGTATAATGATTTAAATAATGTTATTGAATTATTCCAGAATCATACTTTTTTTTATGATATCATATATGGTCATATTCTTAGCTTCTTGGTAGTAATATTTCATTGCTACTTGTTATTCGGGTGTTTATAACTTTTTGTTCTTATACGTGTTTTGTCGAATAAATTCTTATTCTTATCTTTAGGTTATATATACATTATTTCCAGAATTTTATTAATGTACTATATATCATATATATTCATTCAATTAATTTATATAATCATTATGCAATGAAGATCATGTAGAACGAATCACATCACATCGTGGAGACGGTATTCCGTACGTATGCACGAGCGATGATATTGTTCCCATAATCATGGAATTGTATTTGAGTGTATTTATACTATTTCAGAATCAATATAACTTTACAATAATCATATATAGTCATCATTTACACCATTATACCCATCCATGTAAGGTGGTGGTGGAAAATAGATTACACCATGGCGTGGAGACGGTATTCCGTACGTACGCACGCGCAGTAATTTCTTTTTCCGTAGGATGGATAGATGGTGAAATAGGGTTGTTTCATACTTATAATAACATATCAATATATTAGTGATAATTATGTTATTACTTCATAATGAAACAAGTAAAGAAGTATAAGTGGAAGAAGAAATAAAGATGAAAGAATTGGTAACAGACATTACCTCTTCTTTGAAGTGCTTCTTTGAGACCTCCTTTTAGGGAACTAAAATAGGTCTTTGAAGAAGAAAATAACCTCTAGGATGTCTCTAGAGAAGTGGATAGAAGAAATTTTCAGGGTTTGGCCGAGCTTGAAGGCTCAAAGTGTTGTGAGGAAGAGAGGGAGGAGGTGCCCTTTTATAAGGGAGGAGAGGGGAACCTTTGGAATAACTAAATTTATTATTTTATTATAAATCCAAATTCGGTTTTAAATAGCTCCAAATTTATTTATTTCAAAGATAAGGTAGAGATGGGTGGAAATCCTCTCATCCAATAGAATTTAGACAAGTTTAGGTTCCTATTTTATCCTTATAATTTAGATTTAACATTAAATAAAATAATTTCACTTTTACTGTGTCTTCTTGTGTTCTTATACTATATGGTTAATAAACTTACTATAAGCAGAAAAACAAACCCCATGTTGTTTATTATTAATATATATAACCTTATCTAAGTCATTTGGACTAGCCTTAGATTTTTAGGAATAAAATAACCGTTACTAATATCATATTTGTTTTAAAAACTATTTTATGTCAATTTTGACACTATTTAGTAATTGATTTTTGCGAAAATCATAACAGAATGATTAGTTCAAATAAAGTAAATTAAATCTATAATAACATGTCATATTAACCTAGAAAAGTAGTTTAATTCATAAAAAGTCTCAAATTACATTTTTTTTCGTGTTTATAACATCAATTATGTCAATATTTCATTAATAATATAATTACTGCATCATCTTTGTGTCATAAATAAAATAAATTATATAAAGTCTAAAAATAACAAATAAAATAACATTATGTAGGAAATCGTTTTATATTTCTAATGAATATTTATAGCCGAATTTATCTTATGTATAACCCCATATTAAAAATGATTTACTTATTAAACTTTGATTTTAACTATTTTGACCCTTCTTTAAATAAATTAATAATAAATGTCCTAATCTAATCCAAGTGGACCTAAATGGTCGTATTTTATTCCTAAGGTTGTTTTTGTTCGAATTACACTTGTCCAATAGAATTAGGACATGTGTTAGGTAATAATTATATCATTTTTACTCTTAATTACCCTATTTACTTTTACCCGTGGTAAAAAAAAGTAAAAAGTTACTATTCACCAAAAATTATTTTCATCTCATTGAACCACATTTTAGTCCTTGATATTAACTGTGTTTCTCGGATTTTCAAAATTCCACTCATAGAATTTGTAAAATTATGTTTTATAAAAAATTCAGTTTTTTTAACTACCACTTAGTGGTTTCACTATTCATCAAAAATTGAAAGTTTTCAGAAAAATGCCAAAAATTAGGCCTAAGCTATATTTGATATTATGAATTCAAAAATTATGTCTATTTTACCAAATTCAAAACATATCAGTTGCATTAATTAATTTAAAAATTAATTCCCGTCGTCAAAACAAATAGCGTTTTCTTAAGAGATAATAACTATCAAAAAATTGACAATTGTTTATGTCTAGTTTAAATGTGAAATTACATCCAATAACAAACACTGTATTAAATTATAAAAATATATTCTAAATATACTTTAAAACTAATCAATTTAATAATTTATCACTATTAATTATTTCTATTAAAAAAGTTTTTTTTAATTAAAATTTAGTAATTTTCACTATTCATCAGAAAATGAATGTTATCTGAAAAGTACAAAAATTTCACCCTAAGATAATTTAGATATTCCGAATCCAGCAATGAAATCCATTTTGAAAAATAAAAATTAGAAAAATTCAAAAAGTGGTTATTACTATTCATAACGGCTAGTTTTAATACTATTTTAATAGTTTATCGTTGTTTAGTGAAACTTGGTATTGCGTACTACACATGCTATCGAGGAAGGTCGCGATTGTGTGTAATGCAAGGCAACTCAAGGATGCGTGTTGTGAAAGCTCCTTTTGGTGTAGCGTACAACACAAGACATTAATGAAATTAAAAGGAATATTTTTCATAAATTCTTAGGGTGTTACAAACACCCATCATAACATGTTATATATTATGTGTTCTATTAATTGATATCATTCCTATTTCATAAACATCTGAATTTCCATTGTAATGATATGGGTTACATTATCATACCTATTATCATAATCAATGATATTTTTTATAGAAGTAATTTGAGAAAAGAACATAAGCAATGTATTAGAGCATAATATAAATGGGTAATAATATACTTATACATGTGAGAGACATATATATATATAATTTATAATCATTTAATAAAATTAATGAGAGAGTGAATGTGAGTTTGGTTGATAATGGTCGTATCCCATAAAAAATTTGTTTAATGTGGTCTTTTAACTCCATCATAAATCATCATGTTCATTCATTATATTCCAGAATTGTATAATTATTTTATTTTTTTAAATTTATAAATTTTTTTAAAAATTATTAACATTTTAATTTTATTTATTATCATTTTTTATTCACTTAATTATGTAATTAATTTCATGTTGAATGTTTTGATTATATTGTACTCATGCGTCTAAAATAAAGTTGTTAAGTTAGAGAAGTTAAAAAATAGTATTACATCATCATATATAGAAAATAATAAGGAAAAAATCGTTATATTTATGAATCAATTACACTTTTACATTAAAAAAATATATTTATGAAAACAAATGTTACAATCCTGGAGGCGGTTGGTCATACAGATACATGGGAAACGTTCCCATTTCACAACAATCAATATAGAAGGATATTTTTACTATATCATTTAATAACAATAATTATATAATAATTTTGTTATTATTTTTTATATAAATTTATATAAACCATACATGTTATGAGGTATTTAAAAATGATTCACATCACTTAGTGGGGTTGGTAATTCAGATGTGCATATGAACGATGTTGTCATCATTCAATGAAAGGAAATGTATGAAGTATATGATATATGAAATATATAGAATAATAAAAAATTATAAAATTAATATATATATATATATATATATTAAACCAATAATTAGAAATATAAATGAGAGATGATTATGTAAGATATATTACATCAGTTCATGTGGTGGTAGTCTGTTGTACATATGAACAATTCTTTCATTTCTATTTTGATAGAATAGAAGTCACGTGTTGCTTATAACATTAATATAATAACATATTATAATATATAAGATAATTAAGATATTATAAAATCATGAATTAATAATATATTATAGATTTGGATGGAGAAAAAAACAAAACACTCAGCTTAGAACGAAACCACTTCTTCAGATAACATACTTATGTTTTCACAAAAATACATAAGTGTTTTTTAAAAAATAGAGTATATATACTAAAAAGGTATGTAATCAAGGTATTTGGAACTTTTTTTATAATCCAATGTCTTATTTATTTTATAGCTTAGTGAAGAGGTTTCCCAATTTTATAATTGATCAGAAGTGACACTTTATTAAATACCATATAATATTTAATAGTGTTAATTACTCTTAGTCCATGTGATAACAAAACTGAAAAATAAATTATTGGAGAGTAGATATATTAAAGACACACCTTAAATAATAAATATAAATATTTTATCCATATTACCTCTATGCTTATTCATTTTAAAATTTTAATTTTTTACCATATAAAATGTTTTTTCTAATTTTACTAATCATTATTGCCAAAAATTTAGTTAATAATATTATATAATATGAATTATTTTGTATCCAAGTTAAGGATACATTTTATAAAATTTAATTGATAAAAATTTCATAATTTAATTTAAAATAAAACCTGAAATCATTGATAAAACATGTATCCTGAAAAATACATATTTCAACGATAATATGATTTTTCATTAACTATATGAATTATAATATTAATTTTTGTGAATTTAATTTCACATAAATATATATAATATAAATTTCAATAAAAATAATTACTGATTATGATTTATTTTAAATAATTATAATTTATAATCATTTTCACTTAATTTGTTTTTCATAACACTATTCTTTTAATGAAAAAAATAAATTTATAGCATAATAAATAACTTTCTTGATTCAAATAAAATTTATTATATTATTATAAATAAAATTTTTCATATGTGAATTAAATAGAAAATTAAAAATATAATTCTAATTATGAATTACGACATATAGTGAATGGAAATCATAACATTTGGAAAATTATTATTTTTCATTATTCATAGGGAAATAAATAATTTTAGAATCGCCTAAAAAATAACCCTTTGTTCATGTTGAAATTATTATTTATGAAATAAAATACTTTTATAAAATTTAAATAATTAAATTTTAATATATTAATTATAAAATTCTCATAAAACAATAAAACCATTATTTTAATAAACCACATTTGTAAAAATAAATTGAAGATACAAAAATAATTGACTGATTATTTACTAAATAATTGTAATTAAATTTTCATTGAGTGGGAAATTTATTAGTCATTCATAAATTATTTAATTCAATTCATACCCTAAAATTTACCAACTATAGTAAAATGGTCATATTTAAATGTTAACATTCCTTGGCTTTTTTTGGCTCAGTGTGTATTGTCACATATGATATTGAATAGAGTACTCATCCATAAAAAACATTGTGTGTTAGAATAGAACAAAATACATCTAATACAATTTATTGCAATGAAATTCGTTCTAATGTAATGATAAAATTATGTTTTTATTTATTTAAAATCTCATTTTATGTTCCTTAATATAAATTTTAATCTATTTTTTCTAATGAATTTTTTCAATAATGACTCCATTGTGTTTCTTTATTGCTGATTATTCTCCAATAATGAAAACATAAATGAAAATTATGTATCACCCATTTAAAATAAAATAATAAATATTTATCAACCTTAATTTGAATTCTTTGCCTTAAATTAAAAATTAAATAACCCATTAATATCACTCGTCTATATTATAATTAATTCTATTTTTTCCAATGTAGTCTATACTTCCCTAATTTTGGGTCTAGAAAAGAAACTATTTTCATTATTTAATGGTGATGGTAAAATGTATATATCATTGTGATATTCACTAGTTTCCTTTTATTTCTCAGTGTGTATCTACTAGTTTTATTACATATATTGGTTTTCCTCTATAAGTTTTCCAAATTAAATCATGTAACGTTTAAAATCAATTAGGTTAGACATAAAAATTCATCTGGTTGTATTTATATATAAAATTATGACATCTAAGACATTTAAAATTTTCATATTCCAAATGAAACCATATGTATTCTATTAGTTTCCCACATTTCCAATGTACTATAAGACATCACCTCACATATCATCCAAATTATCTTTTATATATACATGAAATGTTTTGTCTTTCAAATTCATTGAGAACTCCCCCATGAATGTTTCTTCATGGTCACCCCATATTTTCTTCATGAAACTATTTATTTTATCTCAACATTTAAAAATAACTTAATAATATCTAATTTAGTTCCATGATTTTAATTTTCTTATGAAAGAAACTCCTTCCAATACAACTTCTAGAATGATGCTTCTGGACTATCATCATATCCTTATATCATAAACAACCACTCTCATAATAACTTCCAAAATATCACACATCTATATTATACTTCAAAAAAAGCCTCTATATTGAATTTTTTTATTATTCATGACTTTTTATGATACATTGGAAGTTTCTTCGACTACCATGTTGAAAAAAATTAAAAAATACTCTATTGGTATTTTTTTTAATTATTCCATATGAGAAAAATATATGGTTCAACATATAATATCATGAATATATAATATCATGAATAACCATAAATAAATTAATTGTGGTGGAATTCCCAATTTTAGTCATCATAATCATATAGTTATGGAATCATCCTAGAAATCATAATCATACTATCAAATACATGTGACGATACATCATATATATTAAATGGAGTATATGATTCAAAAAAATGAAATATATTATTTCATAATATGTGAAGATTTGTCGAGTGGAAATATTGTTTCTTTCCCCACCCATGACAATATAAATCTAATACATTAATCATATTAAATAGTTTTTCTAAGAATTAATTTCAAAAAATTCCAAATCGATTTACTTACTTACACATGTATTTATAAAAAAAGGTTTTTAAAATAGTAGTGATTGGTATATAAGTTTTCAATATTTATCCAATAAATAGAATTAAATTTCCATATAGAAGGATAACAATAAATATAGAACTAATTATTATATATTAATATTTAATTGGAATGTATCCTAGATAATGGTTTAGTTAGGTGGGATATATTAACGGTATAGGATATGAATGAAAAGGTTGGATATCAATGAAATTGGATGAAAATACTATCCTGGATAAAATAGAGTTACTAAAAATATATGGAATTGTAATTGAATTTTAAGGTTGAATAATTAGATGAAATGGTTTCATCATGGTTCATTCATTAATTTCTTGTAATGATACAAAACATAATTACATATGAAAATTAAATAAATTTTGATTATGAATTGAAATAAAAATCTAGTAAATGATATTAAAACCATTAAGTTGAAATGTCCCATATAAAATATTGATAAGGAAATAATAATATCCAAATCATTTGGGGCATTTGGATAGAAATATATTTAATGGATTGACATATTTTACCCTGTTAATCATCTTAAGAAAAGCTATTAGGTCAAATAATAGTAAAAAAATTAAAAATGAGTTTGATATATAACTTTAACTAAGTATCTAACTAATGATTCATGAGAAGAAAATATGATTAAAATAATCCCCAATGGATTTTTTGGGATGAGAATTAGGATTATGGGTCAGTATTAAGAGAAAATTATGTTTAACAGTTCCTTAATTTCTATTAATTTTCATTTTATCTGAGGATGTGGATAAATATATAAAAAATTGACATCTGGTGGAATTATATCCTGAAATTTGATATTTAGGGCATGGTTTTGGTCAATTACAACTTTATGAACTAAAATCCTAAAATTTATATTATTTTGGATGTGTGGAATATTCTTATTAATAAATAATTTTATATTAACTCATAAAATAATTTAATCATTTAAAACAACATTATAGGATTGAAAAATTAATTTCGTTTTTTTAAAATATAGTTATTAAATTATATAGAACTTTTGGTCAATAGAAACCTTATATAGTTTACTAGCATCATTTTTAGCTAATAATGAGGTCCAAATACCTTAAGTTTGAACATTCAATGTTTTAATATTTTTCCAAAAAAATAGATTATCTTCGAAAATTATGAAATATTCACCATTTACTAATTTCAACATGATGATTCTGTATTGGAATACCTCTTTATGACAATAATTATATATTTAAAATTATTATTATATATTTAAAACGAATAATTTCAAGCAACCATTTTAAAAACTTCTCTTTAATAACTTTTATTTTTTTCTAATAAGTATATTGGTAATTATATTACTATTAATTTATAAAAAACAATAATAATAATTTTAATTCTCATTTTGAAAAATTAATTGTATTTATAATATTATGAAGTTGTTTTTATAAAGGTTATATTTCTCTTTCATAGTCTATTTCCTAATGCTGTAATTCCAATAGCTACCTTACCATCCCATTATTTATATTACTCCTATTATATATACACATTATTGTAAAATTAAAGTTCATTAATATCCTTATATTAATACTAATATGTTTTTGTTTTGATTTATTATTATATTCTTCATATTGGAAAAAAAATCTTATATAACTTCCACTAATTATAGAGTACGATATTATAGATTTTAAGAATATCATGGTTCCATATATCTTTCTATGTTCTGTAATAGTAGTTGGAGATATTATTTTGAATTTAATTTTATAATTTATATTATACTATGGTTTTTCAATAAAATTTATTGTGATTATAAAATTAGTTTTATTTAATACAGTTATGTTTTTATATTACATTCTCCCTCATTAAATAATTTCATCCACAATATTTAGGGAATCCATCTTACAATAAATATATATATATAAATACTAACTATATTATTTTTAAAAAACTAACACTATTACATCAGTGGTGAGTATATTATTTAGGAATTACATATATTTCTTTAATAATTATATATATAAAACATCATCGAATTTAGAGGGGATTTGTATAGTTAAATGGTAATCCCAAATAATAAATAAACAAATTGAAATGGGCCAATGCACATTTTACATAGCTTCCCCCTCCATGAAAACCACATAACACCATTAGGTGGTGATGATTTTAATAATACATGATCCACTACATCGAATTTCATATCCTTCCTTTAATTATCACAATATAGTTTATATCGTTTTGAATTCATCATCATATGATTATGAATGTCTCAATTATTCTTCTTTATATCCACAATGATTTCTTGATTAACTATATCCATTAACCAAAAATCATTCATGTATGTTGGGGTATGAAATTTTTTCATATACAAGGTCACATATAGATCAATTTAAATTCTTTAAGACAATGGATTATTATATTAACATTACCCAAAAGGTACATATTTGGCCAATATTCTTTGGGAATCAACTGAGAACAATTATAAAAATTTCTCTAATATTTAAATAGTCATTTATGACTACCCAACTATTTTAGGATTATAGGATATTCTCATATGCATCCAATTATTCAAATAGATTTAATGAAACCTTGAATATTCTGATATGTAATAGGGGAAAATATTAAATATAATTGATATAGGTACTCTGTGATGACTTATGAATTTTTTATATACAGTCTGGAATAATGGGAAAGGTGGAGATAATCTTATATTTCATGTGTATTAGATTAAATAATGTTATCTACAATGAAACATACAATACCATACCTCTTATATGTCTTTATATGTCTAGTAATAAAATGAATTATAATAGTTTTCCCCATAAAATTTATATATGGGGGATGTGAGTCACCATTTAGATGTTTTCTCTCATTATTTTTTAAAACACAAAGAATTAAAATTCATAGAAATAAATTTTATGGTTCATGTTTTCTCTAAGAAATTATCTTAAATAAATTCACATCATGGTACTACCGATGTCTATCACGAAATTTGATCACTGATGGTCAACTTGAAATTCCATCGTGATCTATGGTATGGAAAAAGTACATATTTCATTTACTAAATTCAGAACTACAAAGTTATCGATAAATTAATTATGTCACAATTATTTCATATATTTAATCATTCTTTCTATATATTTTTCATCTTTTTGGTATTTCATTATCATCTCCATCAAATTTGGTTGGAAAATTAGTTAGAAATTATTTTATGTTTCACCTTCACTGATATTTTCCAACTCCACAGATAATTACACAATAAATTTTGATTTATTGTATATTATTATCATGAATATGTCATCATAATATTTCATACTCAGTCTATTAATCACAGAAGTTTCCATTTCAAGGTGTTATTTTATCGTGCAGTCAGTGTATTTTTATAGTTTCACCCATTTCGTATCTCTCATGTAGGAAAAATATATATGTGAAAATGTAATTCAAACTCTTTTTTTTGTAAATATGCCATATTTATTCCATAGAGGTTGTGTCTCGATATCATTAATACAATGATTACAGCTACAAAATCAAGATCATGAGAATGATTATTTTTTTGTGGATCATTAATTACCTTCATTGAAAAGAAAAAAAATAGTTCATCATGATTTAAGATACACCAAATTCCTTTCCACAATGCATAAATATATATAACCAATACTTATATCCTCAATTATAAAGTTAAATTTATTGTATTTCATAATATTTTCTTTGATTCATGTTAAAAAAATTCAAATTCTTTTGAACAATTTTTTTACCCCATTCCACAAGAAGATAGTTAATAAAGTGGATAATAATGAAAATGTTTGGCAAAATCACAGATAGTAACCTTTTCAAACAGGTAATGTTTTTATCTCTATCATATATGGTGTTTTATGCCACTTATTGACTCCCTTTTCCATTTAATGGATGATATATATTCCATCCTTAGAGACAATATGGCCAAAATATTATATTAATAAATCAAAAAATTTCACATAACAAATATTCTATATATGATCATTTCTCTAGGAGTCTAATGGGAAATTTTGATATGATTCTAATTTTCTTAATTTAGTTAATAGTATATCATGATATCCGAAATAAGTTACATGAAAAAAAATTCAATACATTCCTTGAAAACTCTAATCATCAAATCTATAATCATTAAGGCTGGTTGAATTAATCAAAAGGGAATTATTATTCACTCATAATGTCTATAGAATTTATGAAAAACTACTATATTTTGTAAACATTATTTACATTTAATTACTAATAACATGAATAATGACTTATTATTAAGAATATTGATCACCTAGGTGTTGATCAAATATATCTTTAATATATGGATATATGTATGTTATTGTAATGGAATTTATTATCTACAATCTATGTACAGAGTGATATGCAACTGATTATTTTTAATAAATAGGATAGGGGATTCCCAAGGTAAAATACTACAATGTATGAATACATTATCCAAAAAATCATGTGGTTTTTTAATTATCTCTACCAATTACATTTTTTTAATTATGGATGAGTTTGTAAACTAATTAATCATAATGTTTAAGTGAATATCCAGGAAATTGCTTATCAAATACATAAATTTATACTTATAAAATAACCACAACCTCTACACTTAGGATATCATTAAAATTAAAATATTTTTTCTCTTTAAATTTTTTGAAACAAAAATTATGAATATGAGATGAAAGAGTTGGTTCCAGACCTAGCTTAGACAATGATGTATCACCTCAAAAAAAATATTCTATAAAACACTCAAAATATTTTAACATCCTTTCACTTGTAATAAATTAATTTATTATACATTATTAGAATATACATCCCAAGTATTATGTTTGTGTGAAAAATATTTATAGAAATCATGTTTATAACTAGGATATCAAAAAATATATCTTACATAAAATTTCCCAATATATATAGTTTCAATGTGATTTGTAATAGTAGATTTGATTTATAAATGCCCCATAAATTTTCCAAAGGTGAATCAATGTTTTTTGAGAAAATAATATTTATAAAATAGTACATAGATTAATAATCAAAATCTCATTCATATATATTTTAACTAGGTAACTGAAATATCCCTTTACACGAAGGATATTCTAATACATTCCATTGATAAAGAAATATTACAATCTATTACAATAAATATGAATTACATAATGAGTCTATTTAATTGAGTTATCTATAATCTCCCATCTTCGGAGATTAAACATAATATGGATGGGTCATTCTTTTATATTAAGTTGTCATTTTTTGGGAAAATAGTGGAAACAAATATTATAACATTATTTTTTTTACTCAAGTTGATATAGAAGATGGTAAAAATACTGGTTTTAATATCTATATTTAATAATAATGATTTAAAAACATCAAATAAAGATTGAATTTAATGGATCTTTCAATGTAATTATTAAACTTTATGTTAAAAGAGTAATCTCATATCGATTTTAATATTTTACTAATATGGAATGAAATAAGAAATATACAATTTCTCATATTTAACAAATGTTTTATTATAAAACAGATTTGGAAGGATTAAAATTTTTTATATTACATTTCCATATAAGTTTTACTATAAAACTGACATGGAATAAGTCTTTCAACATCGGTTTATGGTAAAACATGACATTTAATTCCATTTCCATTCATAATATACCTCATATTTAAGAGAAAACCACAAGTAAGGTAATATTTTTTTTGAAAAAAACTATATATTCCATCTTCTTATGAATATTTTTAACTAAAAAATAGAAATAACCAATATTTAAAATATAATATCTTTTTCTAATACTCAATTTTTAAACATTAATTATATTTCTATACCTGATACTAAGTATAGATATAAATAATACATAAATAATAGGTTATAAACATGTTTCATATATTTTTTTGGCCTTTATTTATATACAATATGAAATCATTGAAAGTGCATAATAAAAATTAATGTTATAATATTCAAAATTCGAATATATTGATGTAATCATAAAATAACTAATATACATAAACTTATTAAATTCATTCATTATCATAGTTGTGGTGATCTCATACATGAGTCTTAAAATATGAGAAAAACATTACATGTTTCTCATTTAATGAATACATTAGGGTTATAGAGAATTACTATTAAACTAAAAATAAAACATATATATATAATAAATCAAATATTATCAAATATAAAATTTATTTTACATAACATTAAAATATTTAATTTTATTTATCACCTTTTTTAAAAATATTGATCATTATTACACCTTTAAAATAATTTTTAATTTAATACATAATTTTAAAAAATTTGAATAAAATTTTTAAGATTAATCAACATATAAAAATTTACAAAAGAAAAGTATTTAACAAATTCTGATCAAAATTACAAAAATTTTCTAATAAAAAGAAAAAAGATTGTAGTGTGCCTTATTGTGGGAATAACACCACTAAAATACAAAGAAAAATACAATATATTTTGTTAAAAATAATTTATTCCATAATCAGTATCAGTTAAAAATTATCTTAGTCCCTTACAAATCAATTAATGGAAAAATCATACACTTAATATCATTACTTTTGATAATTCTAATATATATATGTGAATATAAAATCATAAGTCAAATCATTCAAATAATTTAAAATTCATTCTAGATTCATAAAAATAAAAATGGAAGAGATATCATTTTGATGGAAATTAATGTGTAGATAAATATTTGAATGAGATTAAAATTAATTCGCATCAAGTCACATTTTTTCAAATAAATTAAAACTAAAATAGAAATTTCCTTACATAGAAAAAACTAAATCACATGTATGTTGATCTCATTAAAAATAAATAGTTTGATGATATATTTTTAGAATATCCACAATGTAAATGTCTTCAATATATATCTAACATTATCAGAAACTCATTAGTATTATCAAATAAAGAAGATATATAGTATAATATTTTCAAACCATACAAAATTTGAGAATTATATTTTGTTACTGGTTCCTAAATATTTTGTATCAATCTTAGTAATTATTTTTATTTTGTATACTACTATATAAATTAAATATATAAAAAATTATATGTAATTAAAAATATCATTTAAATAAAATATTAAAAACAACATAGACCTTGTATCACATGTGAAAAAAAAGGCTAGATAGACATAGAAAAAAATGACCCAATCAATTTAGAACTCTTGTTTCCTTCTATGTAAGAAATTTTACTAGAGTACTTAGATCAGTAATATTATATAGTGTTACTATTTCAATACCAAACTACATAGCTTGGTTCTGTATTAAATCACCCAAAATAAATATATAACTATATTATCTACAATATAATCATGGGTATTTATTACATAGAAATAAAATTTTATGTTATTATTTTAATTAGGTGGTATGGTATTTGAGTTGAAGGACTAAATTGGAAACTATTGTATTATCATTTTTTAAAAATAACCTTGAAATCTAATTGAATTTGATTTCCCATTGAGATTTTGTGTCATAATCCTCAAATTTTAATGAATTTATTTTTTCCCATGATTTATTACATATAAGTACAAAAAAAATACAAATATAAACACATAACTCATATCCAATTACATTGTACTGGTGTTCTGCCTTTCCTAAAGTAGTAGCTATAATTTTCACCCATACCTTAATGATAAAATTCCCTAGAATTTATTTGTCCTAAAGGATATACTAAAATGATATATTAAACTAGTATAGTAGTTCTATCAATTTTAAAAAATACAATTAGTAATTAAAATTAAAATAAAAATCTGTAAATTTTATTAAATATAAATTCAAATTGATATTTTAGAAACTATTAATTCTTTTATACACTCTATTTTCTATTTTTTATGTTTGTTATGGAGATATGAGACTATAATTGAACCATTTTTACGTACCAATAGATTTATTTATCAAAGAATCGGCATTTTGCAATAATTTGTCACTCTTGTAAAGGATACCGTTCAAGTGAAAAAAATTAGGGTTAACATTCTATAACTAGACCACATGGTTAGATCTCATGAAGTAATGTTATAAAAAATAAAAAATAATTATTAACCATGTAATATATAATAATTTTTTCTATATACATTAATTACCATGAAATAAATACTTTATCATGTTGATTTGATGAAAATTTAGTCATTTTTAGTATTTAAAAACCCATACATGAGGTACGCGTTTTTATTCTAGAACTTCTAAAAAACAAAAGATTTTACATGTTTTTTTAAAACATCTTATTCACTCTACCACGAAATATAGAATCATGATCTTAATTTCATTCATTTCATAAAAGATGAATGTCTTCTATGATTGAATGCATTAAATATTAATCATATAAAATGTATATTATTTAAATAATGAGATAAAAATAAATTAATTGTTATATTTTTTTCATTAAGAATGGATAAAGTTTCTATTTCATTGTCTTGTTGATTAAATTACAACACTGATATCAAATTGTACTACTACAACATCTCTACATGGAAATATAACTCTTAAACATTATTGGGTTTGACTTAGTTGGGTGATTATTATCATCAAAATTAATATGTATTATCTTCTCACTGTGTGAAATTGAATTTTCCAATAATCATGTTATCACATGTATATAAACTATAAAAGTAATTTTAAATTAAGATAAAATATAAGTCTCTTTCCTAAATGTCTCACGAGTAGTCCAACAAATAATTTTTGACATTTTAAACAATTGTGTTCATTAAATGATTTAATTATTGAATATTTAATATTATGAAAAAATCATTCATATACCTTAGTAAATATTTCTTTACCTATATTTATATCAATAAAATTAATGAATATAAGGATATTATGGGTACCATCAAATTAATAGAAACTTTTGTATCAAAAAATAATAAATGAAATAATATATTTCTAAAAAATAGTGTCACATAGTTTAATTTTGAAAAAAAAATACCGATTTCATGCCTCTCAAACATAAAATTTGTAACAGAGACTGATAAATATAAAAAAAATTAAAAATTATAAAAAATGTTACATTTTTAAAAATTTATATATCATTTTTAGAAAATAGAATATTGTATTTCTCATTGGTCCATTTAATAAAATTATTTTCCAACTTTCTCAGTAAAAATTGTTTATCAGAATTATCGAATATAAAATTTAATATAAAAATAAATGAATAATCAACACTTATAAATTAAAAAATAAAATCAAACAAAATAGATTTTATTACAAATATAAATTAGTAAAAATAAATAACAAATACGTTTTGGGTAGAATAATTAAGAGACCAATTTGGTGTTTTCAAATATCCGTTCAACATGATCGTTTCATACAACTTCTACTATTTCTACATTTTTATCATTTTTATCATTCGTAAATTTCATAATCGAGGAAAGAACCCCACATAAATTAATAAAACAATCAATATCTTATTTACCCAGATTAATTAATTTCATTTGAAAAATAAAGTATTGTGGATCATTCAACATGATAACAATATAATATATAATCGTTATATGTGTCACTATGATAAATGGTTCCCCTTTGCAACTACATATTTTTTAATCAATGAATAAAAATTAATAATTATAATATTATTCAAAATTATTATTTTAAACCTTGTTACAAATAATAAATATTAAATAAAATTTTGATTAATTAATTTCCCATATTTCCACAATATCTCCAAAATATGTTGTTGGCTCAAATATTAGGGTCTCATATTTTACTCATGAAAAAATAAATGATCCATCTATTAGCATTATCAATCTATTTTGTGTTGCACTATTATAATCCTTATGTTTTTTTGTAGGATTTATGAACATTAATATCAAAACCATTCCATAAGATTATATTTAAAGATAGTCCCACAGCTAACCAATTCAATGATTCTGGGTAGATAAACCTTTGTTGAAATTTTAATTAAAATATGAAAAAATGAATCTTTATTCTCAATCATTAAATACTTTTCCTTAATTTTATATCATAATTCTACTAATCTATAAATATATGATGATATATGTGGTTGAACCTCATCTTTATTGTTTTATATGAACAAATATTCTAAAATCACTACATCACAATGAATTAACTTCACCTTGAAACCATGAATCCCTCAACCATCACAATAAAATATATAATCTATAGATATATGGAGACCAATGTTTCCACTTTATAAAATAATCATTAATGAACTCATTCACCCATTATTATACATATTTTGGTATAATAGTGCCTCTAACTGAATCAAATATTTTGAATATCTCAAAAAAAATATTCAAATGTCATTAAAAAGGATACCCATAATAAAAATAAATAGTATCATGTATTGTTATCCTCAGTAGAGATTTAATAACTTGATATACCATTATATTAAAGATTATTGATGGAAAATATATATATAGATGAAAATTTAAGAGGAAAACATCATTCTCCAACGGATCTAACTAATTTGGAGTAATGACTTTTCAGAAAATGGGTTTGAAAAAATTCATAACATGATTACACAATATCAGAAAGTTACTAAAAATATACCACAATGTAAAACATGAAAAATTTATTTCATAAATATAAGAATGAAATTATTTTTAATAACTATTAATTTAAAATATTTCAATGAAACCAAGTTCTCAACGTTTTAAGATTATCCATTGGGAACATTAATTCTAGGAAGATGGTTTCATAAATATTTCTCCATTAAATTCTTAGTCTCTACTGATCAGAATGTAAACATGTTATGTTTTATTTTATAGTGGGAACTAAATCCAGACATAATACCATAGATATTAATCCACATATATGATGAAATATTTATTTTTTATTTTCTTTTATGTCTATAATTGTTACAATCAAATTGTCACATAATTGTTTCCTAAGATATATAAAATCAATGTTAATTTTTATCTTTAAGAACATCTAATAAGGTAATTTGAATATGATAGTCTATTAAATCAATTTATATTTTTTGATGACTGAAATCATCTTTTCGTTGAAACTAAGAAATAAATATTTTTCACATTTTCATAATATTCTTTATATTAAAATTCTTATGTGTTATATTATATTCCTATAAAATATTAAATAACTTTTTCAATATATAATACCAATGATGTACTTGTAAAAATATTTGAACACCCATGTAAATAGTATCTATTTTATTCTGTAATTGTTACCCTGAATTCTCATCATTACAAATTGGACATGATTTATCACCCTTAACATGGCGTCGATATGAGATTCCATATGAAGAAAATTTAGTTATAGTAAACATTTTCATGGCATGAAAAATATAATATTCATTATTATTAAGTAAATATTTATAACTGATATCTCCCATATAAATTTCAAATCATTAATAAATGGTGAATGATATACATCAATATCCTCTCTTGAAATATTCAGATAAAAAATACTCAAAGTCATCAAAAAATGTATTTTCCTCATATATATAAATGGATATAAAATTTAAACTACCATAAAAAAATTCGATGGATTATTTCCATCAATGTCCAGTACTAGTCTAATATTTATAGCTACACCATACAAATCATGAATTTTTATATAAAGGATCATCCATTGTAGAGGATGGTTATGGTGATTTAAATTTATATATTATATGTGATGATTTTTGTTTCAAATTTTTCATTTTTCCTCATTTTAGTTTTGAAATGGACTCTTAAAATAAGTAGTTATTCGATTATAAAAAATTTTAATAGTGGAAGGATTACTTTCAATACATTTTAATGAATCAAATATTATTTTTTCATCAATATGATATCCTCATAACACCCCCCCCCCGTTATAGACATTTTGATTCACATTCATATATGATTATATAAAATACACAATAATTGGTCAGATCATTTAATTTTTCTACCATAATCCAACTAGAAATACTATTTTCTTTGTATCATATTTTAAATCTTGATTCATGTTTCCTTCTGTGTATAGTTCTTTTAAAATTTTAATTAATTCATGGAAAATTTTATCAGTTAACCTATTTCACTCATTCAATTTAACTAATCATGAAGTTTTTAATTGCAATGCAAATTTAGAGGAATATAAAATTTTAATTTTCATTGAATATGTAAACAATTATTCATCAATTTCTTTTTTCTCGTGCTTTAAACACCAAAATCAAGAATTAGTTCATTAATAAAACAATATATCTTCAACTTAATATTTTCATTAATAGTACGTGTTTAATTTTTAGTTATTTCAAATATTCATATCCAATATGTGTTATCATGGTTAAAAATATATCAAATCATATTATCTACTAATTGTAAAGAATTAAACATTTTCATATTAAAAAAATCATGAATGGGAATATAATTAGATCATTTTTTGGAATATTCAATTTAGAAATATCCAAGAAAGTGTCAACTCTATTTTCATATTCATTAGTGGTTCACATTAATTTATCCTATTTAGATCCATTAATTACATAATATCACAATAGTAATGGGGATCATATTTAAACATATAAACTGGTATATTTGTATATATTTAAAATAAATTAAATATAACAAAAATATTCAATTTACTATATACTGATAATAATTTTATGAGGGCAAACAATTATACTAAATGATATAATAATAACATTGAAAAATATAAATAAGTGTAACTAAAATGTGGCTGAATAAAATGATATCATTTACTATATTAATGGAAAAAAATTTATAACATATAATAAAAAATAGATCATTCAAAAAACAATAAAGAAAAAATACAATATAACATGTACATTTAAAAAATAAAAAAAAATTCTATAGTAATTTATTACTAAAAATAATATATATAAATGAGTGAATAAAATTAAAAAATAATAAATTCTAAAACAATAACTTATAGAAATAAATAATCCATATAAAAATATAGTGATATACATAAGAATTCTATGATAGAGAAATCAAAAACTTTATAGATGACCATAATAATTAATATATAAACTAATATAGCTCTAAATAGAGATGAAATGAAATGGTTGTGAAACTCAAAAAAGATAAAGAGATCAGATATTGTTGGGATGAATGATGTAAATGATGAGTGGAAAATACAAAATATAGAATTAAAATAATGAACATAAATAAATATATTTTCACAAACTAGGAAGATTAAACCAAATGAAGCAGGGGAATGGGTTATGAGCCAAATGTATCAGGGTTTCACATAATAGTGATTGTAGGGATATATAGAGAAATTGGATATTTGAGAGGGTATAATAGACATGAAAAAATAAAAAAAAATAAAGGATAACATAGTCGAAATAAAGAATATCAAAACATAAAATGTAGGGTTGACCATTGTGTGCCATTTATTTTTAGGTTTTTAGGATAATAATGAGATATGCAAGAGGGGACACCGATGTGGGTATTTTTGTAATTGTATTTCTTACAACGAATTTAATAAAAATATATTTTAAAATATAAATAAAAAACATTCCAGGATTTTTTATAGGAAAAAGGACATCGATGTTTTTTAAATAATAAATTTGCATAATTTTTTTATTAAAAATGTCTTCAAATGTTAATAAAACCTTTTAAATTTTAGTTTATTATAAAAACCAGAACGCAAAATAAACTAGGAATATTCATCATTAGTTTTTTTAAACTGGCCTTAAAAGTATCTTTCCATTAATTAGGATGTTGGATTTGGAAATACAGATGATATAATTTTTACATGGAATAATAATTTTTACTAGTATCTCCATATGATACTTTAGAGGACCTACTATTTAAGAATTAAAGGAATTTTTGAAATGGAGAGATCTTTCCAAATAGTATCTCATGAAAATTAAACTTGTATCTCTCCTTGACCACCATAAGAAATTAATATTTTTATATTGGTATAAATCATATCTATTATGCTAAAATATTTTCTCGGTTCAACACCCATGATCACGAGTATTTCAAAAAACATCAAAACATATACTGATATGTTTACTCAATATGTGAAGATCCTTTTCATGTATTGTGAAGTGAATAAAGTGTCTATGATTTATACTTCCAAATGTGATCTGGACACATAGATGATTATCTATTCAGTCATTAGATCTTTACAATAATATTATATTTATATTATATTGGGTGATTCCCTTATATTATAACACATCATTCCCCTATGAGTCATATTTACCTTCTATCAATGTATATTATCAATTCTAATTACTTTATATTAATAATCATTAAATTTTTAGTCATAGGAAAAATTAATATAGTTATCATTGAGTTTATGATCAGGGGTTCTATAATCCTTTCATTTGGGATAAAAAATTACATTGTGTTAATTAAAAATAATATTTAACTTTCTCCTTTATCCTCGTCAGAGGCAGATTCACTTTATTGATAATTGATTAGGGTAATATTCCCTACATAGGTACATGATGTATTAGACATTAGAATCTATCTATTTCCTTATAAATTTTTATCTTTATGGATTATCCCTCCATAGGTGTAGAAAGGTCACATACCCTTTAAGAAATCCCCAAGTTGATTAATTTCATAACCATTTCATGTTGTAAAATTCACCATTTTCATATTACCCTCATACATAGATATCTCTAAATGGAACTCAAAAATAGTATTATTCAATTTCTATCCTTTGATAAAATTATAAATGGAGAATTTAATCTCATTTCTAGATGGAACTTTATAATATCCCTTCATATATTGAATATTATTATAGACACTAACCCCTTTCCATGGATTTGATTTAGTCACTCAGTTATGGGATCAATCTATTGTTTTGGATTATGTATATAGTATTAAACATAACATCATATCCTTGTCAATCTATCCTCACATTCATCAAAATTTTCCTTATCCTTTTATCTTAAATTTATAGATTTAGTTTCCATTTCATATCACTATTCATGAGGGAAGTTTTTTTGGAGAAAGATAGAGGCTACGCCTCTTTTATTAAATAAATTAAAAGATACAAGTCCAAATGAGTGTGGGAAAACATAAAAAAAGAAATGATCATGGGAACAACTAGATACTTGTATTTTTCTTCAATCTTTCCATTAGTTTCCTTTCCTCTTCGCCAATTTCATACAAGACAACTCTACCATGACCGCAACCATGTCCCCAACCTCTCGACCTCCCACTACTTGGACGAAATGGGGGAAGTATTTTTTTTAATTTAACCTTATATGAAATTAATTCCATTTACTCTATCTCATCCTCTATATTCGGGTTTTGATTTAATGAAGACCATCGATTAAATATTTTTCCAATGTTATATAAATTCATGATAAACTTATTCCATACACAAAATATGAATGTATAGAAAATATTCTCATGGTACATGATATATGGTTTGTCATGTAATGTACTTCTAATTCCATTGAAGTAAATGGTTGTAACATTATTAGGTTGTATGAAAATTTTAAAACATATTTAGGGGAAAAGGGTTATTTCGTATTGGCTAGGTTATTACTAATTACCTATTTCATAAACCCAATATAGTCATAAATAGGTTATCTAAAACACCATCCTCATTGAATTTATTAGTGGTAAATCCTTATATATAATATTAGTGTGGATATGGACTTCATTTCCTTTATCCAACCCCATTTTAAACCATGGATTATATAATATTGATTAGGAATATGAAAATGAATTTATATGATTCTTATTAACATGTTTTATTCACTATGGAATTTTCATTAGGGTTTCATAATGTATTACTGTCTATCCATTTCCTTCTAAATCTTGTTCCTTATTATTTTAATAAACATACTCTGATTCTAATTGTAACCACCCAAAATCCAGTAACATAGAACCTATTTTTATTTTATAAAATTGGCATAGAATAAAATTTATAATGTTACATGGTACCAATGAAATTAATAGACTTAGGAGACTATATATAACTCATATTTATGTCTCATTTGAAAACGTTAAATACATAATATATATTTGGTGAAATTTTTTATCACTAATACAATATCATAGTGTCATTAATCATAAAATTCATTATTTATTATTAATCTGAAAAAAAATTAATGAACTTGTTTCTAATCCTAATTATGTGTTATATTACAATGGAATCCATCCAAGAATAATCTAGACATAGAGAATAAAGAGATAAAATAAATAATCAAATAATTTAGTTAAACGAAAAATATATCAATAAAATATATAATAAAAGGCATAATCACTTATATGGATAATAATATTTAAATTCAACATGATTTAATGAATAATTATAGACAAATTAATCATATCTCAATATACATTGGCAATATATCACTAAAATACTTTCAATACCTAATGTCATGACATGATAAATACTAGGGAATATATACCCCCAAAATAATAAACATGTTTACATAAATAAACCAAATATTTCATAGATGGAATATATAATTTCATCCCCAACCACCAAAAAAGCAAAATGAATAAATAATACTAAGGTTTTTTTCTAACAATACATATTATATTGTTCTAAAAGGAACCACATACATTCACATGTACTGTAAATGTTAACATAAAATATTTTAATTAATTGGGATACCAATTTATAATGTATACCATATCAATTTAATTACTTATCTATATATAAGAATAAATATAAATATAGTTGGAGTGTTTTTATACTTCTAGTACCCTTGGATTTTTGTAAGTAACCATTTATTTATACATTTTAAGAATGTAACGTATATGGGTTAAGAATGGGAATTTTTTTGGGACCTTTTTTAATGTTTTTAGAGATTTCCTATAGGTTCACAGGTGTTTTACAATTTCTGTAAACCTTGCTGCACTAGTAGGAAACCATGATTAGAGATACATAATCTAAAGGGGATGCCCACGGGCTGCTCACAGTTTGGCCAAATCACGTGAAATACAAGGAGAACAGTGCACTTTTAAGAATGGCCTTGGTATTTTTATGGTAGTGACATCAGAATGGTTGGAACATGGTTTAGAGAATCTACAAGTAGACAATGTGAGATTCATCTTCACGGAAGTATCTAATACATAGTTAGTGCGCATTTTTCTTAACTATTCTACTAAACTCTGCATGGGTAAAAACCACTTGCTTATAAAGTGGATGTAACATGTTTTTTTCTCTAGGTGATTAGTTTTTACACCTTTTCTTCCCTAAAGGTCATGTATGATTATACCATATATCCAAATATGAGATAAAGGAATTACTTGGTGATTAAAATCTGATTCATCACGATTTCTGTTTGTTCTCCATTGTTATTTTGAGATCTAATTTTCTCTTCCTCAATTTTTCTTATATCTACGCTCGATGTGGGTAAATATGTGATTTTTATTTTTGAATAGTTTTGTAATTGGTTTTTTTCTATTTATTGAGATTTAAGGAGGGATCCTGGAGATTCAACCCATTTTGGGAAGTTTATCATGTCATATATCTTTTTCCCAAAAATTCTTGAGGTAGGTGGATTCCCTCTCAACTCGTCTTTCTATAATTGATTGGATTAGATTAAAATTAATTTATTTGATTGAAATTTATTTTGAAATATCGGTATAATAATTGAAATAAATCATATTTATTGATGATTTATTGTTTTTGGTGAAATTTTTGAATTTTGGTGAATTTTGGTGAAAGGTTATTTAGTATGTTGATTTTAAAATAAAAAATTAAAAATATGTGTTGATGAAATTTTTAAATCCATTTTTTTTAAAAAAAAATCAATAAAAATATTGTTTTATTGAAATGGTTTTGGAATATTGGTATTGCCATGGTTTTTTAGCATACTTGGTGTGTATGTTCATATTTCATTTACAAGGCTTTGTTGAACTATGACCTTATGCTCAGTTCCAAAATTCTAATGAAACACAGGAACTAATTAAATTTTGATGACATGGATGATCGACGAGAGACCACTCATGAGTATTGAACTATCATAATCAGTCATGCATAGTTAGTATTGTGGTTGTGTGGAATAAAACTGTTGTGCCAAATAGATCTTGTATAATTAATTTAAAATTATGGTTTTGATTCTTTCTTGATCAATGTATTTCATTGGAAAAATGAATATTATGGTTCATGTTAATATTTACTTATAAAATCTCTTGGATTTTTTTCTCATAAACTGTTTAAGATGTTTTTTAAATTCATTTATATATTATTTTGAAATATGATTTATATAAATAGTTTTTTACAACTGTTTCTAACTATTTTATCCTAGAGGTCTGAGTGGGGAAATAATTGTGGAAAAACTAATGTGTTTTAATACTCACACCTACTATTTGAATTTAGTGACCTTGATGATTTTATCTATCAGGAAATGGTCAAAGGTAAATTATCACACGTATTTATCACTACCTTGTGATATGTGGGTGTTTTGGTGATGTTGTAACATGGAGAATATGGTTCTTGGAGTCTTGTGGTTATCTTAGATTTTTACTAGTTTATCTTCCACTGTTTACATTTATGTCATAGTCTTCCATTTTGGAACTTGATTTGAGTATGATTTTTATGTATGAGTTGTTGAGTTGAATTTTATAGTTATTTTTTGTCATACATTCAACTATTTTGTTATGAATTTTTTATTTGTTTCATTATTTTAGGTAAAATCATCCCCACATGTTTAATGAAGTCCTTCAACATTTATTTCCATCCTTTAGCATCATGGGGGTATCACTTAAGGCCAAGTATTATCCTCCAACCTTCTCGATACAATGAGTAGAAGGTGGGATGTTACAAATGGTGTCTATTTTGTTCAGTGAAAATTTTGGTGCAGACAAATGGGATTGTTTGTGTTGGAGTTAAATTCATTCTTATTTATTCCTTGGTCAATGATCGTAGAAAGGAGAAGGATTGTTGGGACTTTAATTGTAGAGCATAAAAATATGTATCTAACATTTTTAGGCTAAACATCATGTTATATGGGAGTTGGATACATAATTGTTTTGGATAAACTTATAAAACATTAAAATCTCATTGTCATGGGGTTACCCATTGAGACAAGCATGACATGTATTGTTGAGGAATAAATTTCAACTAGGATTTCTTATCTCAATTTGACAATTAATATAGGATTTTATGTAATGTTTTATTTTTTTACGGTTAAATTATATTCAAATGAAATATTTTTAATAGATCATGGTTGGTATATTATGAAAATAGTTTGATTTTTAAAATCATGTAATGATTTTTTTCCAAAATGGTTGGAATTTTAAATGGTTGAATTTAAAAGAAATTTTTTGATAGTTTATGTGGTAAAAATTGAAATGTAATTCCATTAGTTTATATAAATTGATACTTATGGAGTTTTTTGTTTGTATTTAAAATGGAACCTAGTGGGAATCATAGAAACCAACCGGAATATTTTTCATAGAATGTGGTTTCACCTGATCCACAAGTGAACCAACATCTAGTTCAGAGTATCTGTAGAGGCCTGAAACTTGATGTACATGGACATTACATTAATTTTTCGGAATACTTAATACATAACGAAAATAGACACACAAGGATCGTAATAGTTTAGTGTCTTTGGAAACTGGGAATATAAATATCTGATCATGTTGAACGATCTTTAACATCTCCCATAAAGATCATCATCTTTTATTTTTTTACCTAAAACCATTCTTTAAATACTGTGGAAATGAAAACATAAAAATGGTGATCTCAAATGCCCAGTAAGGTTAAACATATAGAACATAAAACAATCCATAAACATTTGAATGCAAAAACCTAAACATGAAATTTAAACATCAAAATCTTGAGAAAAGACATAAATCGTGGAAGTACGTAAGGTATATATCATAATGAAACATCAACCATGATAAAATATAATGGAAATAAAACATGTAATTTTGGAAACCATTCAGAACATGTTATGATTTCCATAGTTTCCAGGGAATTACTGCCAAGACCATCTTAGTGGACAATGTCCCTTTCTGAATCGAGTTCACTCCTCATTCCAGTCATGTATTACTGAACCAGATTAACACACCATTCCATCCATGTCTATCTCATGAGATATAAATCTTTACCCAATGCATTGGAGGGAGATATATGTCCCACCCATCTCATAATGAAATCATTCTTACTTGTGCCACAAAATAAACATACATCATTTATAATAACCCAACGAATAAAATGGGTGTCATAAACATCATCCCATCACCACATAATCCATATTAAAGAAATGGAAATAATTTCATAATAAGAAAATTTAAACCTTTTAAATCATATAGACATCATACTTGAAACATAATCATATTAAATAATTTCATTTTAGATGGAAAATAGTTTTGATAAAACACATGAAATAAATTCTTGAGGAAAATATCCTTTCTTCTTGATAATCATTTTATTTTCAAAAAATTCCATTCAATTTTAAAAGAAAATAATTTTGTTGAAAATATTAATGAAATCTTTTAGAGGAATCTTCATGAAAATAAGGCTTTATAAAATCGTAAAAATATGTTCATACTGTATAAGTTAAAAAACATTATTCTCATACTTTTGCCGAAAAAGTCAAATAAGTACCTCGTAACGTAGACAAAAGAAATATTCCATACATACCATGTAGTAAAAGTCAAAAAAGCTAAAAAAGGCATTAAACATACATGAAACCATTTTTAGAAAACAGGAACATGGATGATAAATATAACTCCAGTGAATACTTACGAATAAACAATATTGGATGAAAACGAGATTGGAAATGTTATCCCTTACCTTATGTCTAATATGCCTTGAATGTATCTGAAACTCAGGTATAATGATTTAAATAATGTTATTGGCTTATTACAGAATCATATTAATTGTTATGATATCATATATAGTTTACTTATGACTTTATATTACCCGTTCTTTTGTAAATTCGATGTAAAAGCAGCGACTTGGGTAAAATCGCTTCATTTATTGTACGTGTTTCGACTTGTTGTCCTTAATATTATTACATTTATCCTGATTTACTTAATTCCATAATGTAAAAAATGATTTATATATAATATATATATTCAGCATGAAAATATATAAATATATGAGAGATGGAGTTTGAATCTGATTCACGCGCGAACCCTAGTTCGCTCACATCGGCGCCCGCTGATGAACCAAGGCTGGATGATTGTCATGTGAAGGGTGTGGATCATGTTGGACACAGGGATCTCTTCAGCTTGTGTGCTAAAAAAAGGTCGAGACGTTCAAGGAGACGAGACCAGGAATAAGCTTCGCGGATGCGGTCAAAGGTGGGGGAAATTCCCTGTTTCTTGATTGTGATAATGCGTCCTCGGGCAGAATCATTCGCAAAGGGCGTGTTGCACATGTCTCTGCGAATCTGAAAGCCGTTGAGGAAAGGATCACACTATGCAAGCACTCGATCATTGCGAGAGTAGTGATTCCAAAAGGGGTGAAGCCGTGGAAATTCAATGAGCTCATGATAAGGCTGGCTGAGATTTGGGGCTTCAGCGACTGGAAGATGACAGCGATGGGGCGCGGATTTTACCACATTATTTTTCCCTCAGATGAACTAAAGCGTCGGGCCTGGTGCCTTGGTTCGGTCCCTCTCAAGCCTGGCTTCCTCTGAATCCATGAATGGGATCAGAACTTTGATCCAAATACTGTAAAGAACACTTTCGCGCAGATCTGGATTCGGGTGTGTAATCTTAATTGGCTCTATTGGCATCCTCAAATTCTCTGGTACATTGCCTCATCGGTTGGAAATCCAATCCGTTTAGATAAACAGACTGAAAATCCAACTTTTGGACATTATGCGAGAATTCTTGTGGAAGTTGACATGGCAGCCACACTTGTTGAGGAGGTGGTCTTAACCACCCAAGATGACAGTCTCAATCTTGGTATTGTTTATGAGAGAAGACCCAAATTCTGTCTGAACTGTCACTTTTTTGGCCACAATATTTCTGAATGCAACAGAAATAAAATCTGCAGTCTTTGTAAGGGTCGTGGGCATGAGGCTGGAAATTGCAGGCTCAACAAGAGCAATGATACGGATGGAAAGAAGTTAATAGATGAGAATAGGGTCACCAATGCCCCAACCAAGACATCTGGAATTGAACAAATGGTTGATGGTGGGTGTCTGATTAACAGAGATCAGCATAAGGGTTTTGAGGATAAGGAGGTGAGGGCCATCAACATGGATGCTGCAGCACATTAGGTGCCAGTTAATGTTGGCACAGGGATTGAGCCAATTGATGGTGCACTGCCTGGTGATGGTGCACAATCTGGCAATGGTGCACAAGCTCAAAAGGGAGAGCTGGCTGCTTCCCGCGAAGACAGACATGAGGAGACACCTGCTAAAGCTGCTGATGCTGCACAGAGGCAGAATACAGAACTGGCTGCACCTGTGGGTACTGGACCTGCTGCTGCTGAAATTGCTGGAATAATTCTGCATGAGTGTCCTCCCCTGATCTCCTCACCCGGAAGGGAGCAGGCACCTCATGAAAATGGTGAGGATGAGGTCACTGCAGAGCGGCTGGATGCGGACTGGACTGCATCTGTTGGAGCTAGTCCTGATGCTGCTGGTGCTGCTGAAACACTTGAAGTTGAATGCCCTATGGCCCAAGGGGCTGTCTCAAATCCTGGGGTGGCTCCACTGGTGGGTCATGGAAATGGGCTAGGCCATGGACCTGACTCTGGATTGGCTAGGGGGCAGCCTTCTGAACCTTCTGCATTGGGTGAAGCTTCGCTAAATGCAAAGAGAATATTACCTGCCAACCTGCTGTCATTATCAGATGCTTCAGCCAACAGGTTCTCCCTGCTTGATCTGGTTGGGGAGGATAGTGGGACTGAGACTGATGAACAGGTGGCACATGGTCCTGTTGAGACTGGCCTTCTGCTTTATGTGAAGGATGTAAAACAGAATATTGCTGGGCCTAGTGCTAGGCTCAGATCAAATAAATGAAGACCCTCTTATAGAACTGTCAAGGGATTGGGAATCCTCCCACGGTCAGATCCCTTAGACATATTATTATGACCAAAAAGCCGGTTCTTGTTGGTATTGCTGAGCCAAGAATGAATTTTGAGAAGTGGAGTTCCTTTAGGTGGGAGTCCATGGGCTTTTCATTTGTTTCAAGTAATGTACTTACTGGAAATTCTGAATCTCTGTGGGTGTTGAAACATGATAGCGTTGTGGTCAACTCAATGCTGAATGATTCTCAGTCTGTTACTCTATCATGCCGCTGTAACAATGTTTCAATTGCAGTGACGTTTGTTTATGCCTTCAACCTTTATACAAGAAGACGTGCACTGTGGAGAAGCCTTGCCGATGTTTCGGAGGGTATGACGAGTAATTGGGTTATTATTGGCGACTTTAACACTGTGCTTAGGCCTGGGGAAAAGACTGGGGAGCATTTCTGTCGTGTTGCTGCTTCTGATTTTTCTGCTTGCATTGACAAATGTGGCATGGTGGAGGTTCCAATTTCTGGCTCTGATTTCACGTGGAGCAGATACACGATTAATGGAAGACAAGCTAGCAGACTGGACAGATGTTTTGTTCATGTGCTGGATGGGAATAGGGCTCTTGATGTGGCTGGGAGAACTCTCCCACGGTTGCATTCTGATCATAACCCCTTGCTTATTGAAATTTCTGATTGCAATGCCAGAGTAGCCCCTCTGCCATTCAAATTTAATAATGCTTGGATTACTATCCCTGGATGCCGAGAGATTGTTCTGGATGTTTGGAAAACTAGTATTGTGGGCAGCTCATTACACATTTTATGTTGTAAACTGAAACTTGTAAAGGCCAGGCTGAAGCAATGGAGCAAGGAGTCTTTCTCCTCTATTGATAATGATATAAGAGAGGCTGAATGTATCCTTTCATATTTTCAAGACAATGGTGCATCCCAGGAGGTTCCCTCACCAGAGGAAATACAGGCTGCCTCAAGACTGGACAAGCTGCTGGCCCTTAAGGATAATTTGGTTCAGAACCAATCCAATGTGCGATGGCTGAAGGAAGGGGATAGGAACTCCAAATTCTTCCATTGCATTACAAAAGAGAAGAAGGCCAGGAGGAGTATTACTGCCCTTAGCATTGATGGGAGGCTTTTTGATTCAGAGAATGATATTGTGGATGCTGTGACAGGTCATTTTGAAAGGCTTTACTCAGATGTTGGACCTGACAATTCTGATAAAATTATACATTGTTTTGACCCCTCCATTGAGGACAATCAAAACAAGAGGCTCACTGATGTCCCATGTGCAAAAGAGATACATGATGCCCTCTTCTCGCTGAATATTGATAGTGCGGCAGGCCCAGATGGTTTCACTAATAAATTTTTCATGTTCTATTGGGATATTGTGAATGTTGATGTCACAAATGCAGTGAATGAATTCTTCAGATCATCTTACATGCCGTTTGGGATGAATTCAAATTTCATTGCCTTGCTCCCTAAAAATGAAAATGCCCTCGATATCAAAGACTTCAGACCTGTTGCCATTGGGAATACAATACCAAAGGTAATCAGCAAAATTCTGGCCCTGAGATTGGGTGGGGTTGCTAAGGAGATTGTCTCTGGAAATCAATTCGGATTTGTTCCCGGGAGGAACATCCAGGACTGTCTTTTCACTGCTTCTGAATGTGTTAATGTCATGAAAAGAAAGGTGAAGGAAGGAAATATGGCTGTTAAGATTGATATTTCAAAAGCTTTTGACACCATAAGATGGAGCTTTCTGTTTACTATTCTTAAGAGGCATGGCTTCTCGCAGAGATTTATTGGGCTCATTGGATCCGTCTTATCTAGTGCTAGGCTGTCCATCTTGATAAATGGGTCCCCTAGGGGTTTTTTTCAATGCTCAAGAGGTGTCAAGCAGGGTGATCCCCTTTCTGGTATGTTATTTGCTATTGCTGAAGACTATCTAAGCTGGTGCCTCAATGATCTTGCTAATTTTGGCTGGTATCAATCAATGAAAATCGGAAAGGAGCTGTGTGCTCCTTCACAATTATTTTATGCTGACGACATTCTGCTTTTTGGGAAGGCATGTGATGCCACCATCTCTTGTATAAAAGGAATCTTCTCTCATTAAGAAGAGGTCGCTGGCCAGGCAATTAATTGGGGAAAGTCCTATGTGTTTTTTGGGGATGGGCCTAGCTCGTCAAGGAAAAACAGAGTTGCGGCTAAACTGGGAGTCAAAAGGGGTTCCCTCCCTTTCATTTATCTTGGGATTCCTCTCTTTTGGGGCAGGGTTAAAAGATGTCACTTAGAAAACATTGCCCTACGGATCACAAATCAGTTGTCGAGATGGAAAGGGAAAAATATGTCCCAAGCTGGAAGAATCTGTCTTGTTAACTCAGTGATAACTTCAATGTTCGTCTACTCCTTTTCCATATACAAATGGCCAGGATCGCTGATAAAGGAATTAAGTGCCAAAATCAGAAACTTTGTCTGGACTGGGTCAATTAATGAAAGGAAACTTGTAACTGTTGCCTGGAAAGACTGCACGAAGCCGGTTCAAATGGGCGGATTGGGCGTTAAGGACGTTCGGATTTTTAATGACACTTTGATTGAGAAGTTTGTTTGGAGGCTGATTTCAAATCCCCATCCCTTCGTGGAGTTTCTTGCCACTAGATTTCTTGGGAAATTGCAAAATGGATATGCCAGCTACGTGAGATCTTCGGTTTGGTCTGCTATTAAGAAAGCCTACTCTGATATGATGAACGGCTCGAAGTGGTTAGTATGCAAGCAGTCCAGCCTGAATTGCTGGATCACCCTTGGATTTCGCGGCCTATTTGTGATGACATCATTGTTCCACCATCTTTAAAGCATAAAACCATCGCTGACCTCGTGGCGGACCAGGCACTTACTGAAATTCTGCCCAGCCAAATCAGAACGGAAGTCATGCAATACCGTTTCACAAATCATGATATTATAGTTTGGACTCTGGATCTGAATGGGATCTTCCGCACGAAGGTATGCTACAATTCTCAATATGAGTCATCAACTCACCCCCCTAGCTGGGTTTCTGACTTCACAAAGCCCTTCATCCCCCCTGCGCGATCCCTGCTCATCTGGAAAATCTGGAAGAATAGGCTGCCTGTGCAGGCTTTGCTGCAGCGCAAGGGGCTGCATCTTGCCCCGGTTTGCTTTGTTTGTCTGGCAGCGGACGAGTCTCTCTCCCATGTTTTATTCTCGTGCTCATTTGCGCACAAATTATGGTGTTATATGCAGCAGTTTTTTCGGTGCTGTTTTCAGTTTCAGTCACTTGAGGAATTAATGCAGGACATTAACATGGCAAATTTCAGTGAGCAGGTTCATGCTCTTATTTTGGCCGCAATAGCGGCTATTATTGATTTCATTTGGAAGACCAGAAATGACCTGCTGTTCAACATTATTCAGCCACGTTTTCATGATGGTGTCTTAATGATGCATCGTGCCGTTTGTACGGCCTCCAACATTCAAACTGGTTGCATGAAAAATGATGTTTCTGACCTGGTTTTGTTGAGATCTCTTGGTATTAATGGCAGGGCAAAGAAACCATTAATGGTGAAATATATCCGATGGATCCCTCCCCTACCACGGTGGATCAAAGTCAATGTTGATGGGGCCGCCTCAGGTGCTCCGGGGCCCTCTGGATGTGGTGGTGTTTTCCGCACGTATCGGGGGTTTGAAAAAGGATGCTTTTTTCATTTCATTGGCAGTGGATTTGCAATTGAAGCTGAGATTTGGGCCATTATGAAAGCGATCAGGTATGCTGTCCACTTTGGTTGGAATCTGATATGGATAGAGTCAGACTCGTCTGTTGCAGTCCAAATCTTGAAAGAGCGTTCGAGGAATGTTCCCTGGAAGATCCTTCCGGACTGGATTGATTGTCTTCGGCTTCTTGATTCACTCGTCATTGAAGTTTTGCATGTTTACCGTGAGGCCAATCAAGTTGCAGATGCTCTTGCGAAAAGGGCAATCAATGAGGGCACCTCCTGTTGGTCTTGTGTGTCGCCTGATTTCTGTGACCAATTAGTTCAGGAAAATTGCTGTGGTGATGTTTTTTCTCGGCTTTGTTGAGTGACTCTCTGATCTCCTGTTTGTACTCTTGTCACTTTATTTTATTTTATTTTATCTCAGGAGCAGGTTCACCTGTCTCCTAGCTTTCCTAGTATAAATATATTATATATCAATAAATGGAATGAAATACACTGTTCATGGAGACGGTAGGTCGTACGTATGCATGAACGTTGTTTTCGTCTCCTTATAAAATTGAATGGAATTAAATAGATGAAATACACATATATATATACATAAATTTAATATCATTATTATGTTATATATTTCATTATTATTAATTATATATACTTTATAATCATTCATCAATGGTTAATATGGAGAATGAATCTCATTGCGTCGTGGAGAAGGTAGTCCGTACATAGGCACGAGCGATGATACCATTTCCCATGATGGTGGAATTGTATTGGAGTGTATGTATACTATTTAAGAATCAATATAAATTTACAATAATTATATATAGTTATTATTTACACCATTATACCAATCCAAGTGAGGTGGCGGTGGAAAATAGATTACACCACAGCGTGGAGACGGTATTCCGTACATACGGACGTGTGGTGATTTCGTTTTCCGTAGGATGGATAGATAGTGAAATAGGGTTGTTTCATAATTATAATAACATATCAGAATATGAGTGATACTGATGTTATTACCAGATAATGAAACAACTAAATAAGAAGAAGTAGAAGAAGAAATAAAGTTGAAAGAATCGGTAACGGACATTACCTCTTCTTTGAAGCGCCTCTTCTTAACCTCCTCGTTGGGCACTAAAGATGGTCTTTTAAGAATACCAGAACCTCTAGGATGTTTCTAGGGAAGTGGAGAGGCGAACTTGGTAGGGGTTGGCCGAGCTTGAAGGTTCAATGTGGTGTGAGGAAGAGAGGGAGGAGATTCTATTTTATAAGGGAGGAGAGGGGCACTTTGGAAAAACTAAAAATATTATTTTACTATAAAGTCATATTCGGTTTCTAATAGCTCAAAATTGATTTATTTAGAAGATAAGGTGGGGATGGGTCTAAATATTCTTATCCAATATAATTTAGACAAGTTTAGGTTTCTATTTTAACCTTATCATTTAGATTTAACTTGAAGTTAAATAATTTTACTTTTACTGTGTCTTCTTGTTTTCTTACACTATAAGGTTAATAAACATACTATAACAAGACAAACGATCCCCAAGATGTTTATTAATAATATTTATAACCTTATCTAAATCATTTGGCTGATCCTTAGATTTTTAGGAAAAAAATAACAATTACAAATATAATATTTGTTTTAAAAACTATTTTATGTAAATTTTGACACTATTTGGTAATTGATTTTTTTTGAAAATCATAACTGAATTATTAGTTCAAAATAATTTAATTAAATCAATACTAACATGTAATATTAACCTAGAAAATTATTTTAATTCATAAAAAGTCTCAAATTACATTTATTTGGGTATTTATAACATCAATTATGTCAATATTTCATTTATAAGATAATTACTGCATCATCACTGTGTCATTATATAAATTAAATTATTTAATTTCTAAAAATTATAAATAAACTACCATTATCTAGGAAATCATTTTAGCTTTCTAATGAATATTTATAGTCGAATTTATCTTATGTATAACCCTATATAAAAAATGTTTTAGTTACTAAACTTTGATTTTAACTATTTTAACTATTCTTAATATAAAATAATATTAAATGTACTGATCTAATCCAAGTGGACCTAAATTGTCATATTTTATTCCTAAGTTTGTTTTTGGTCGAATTACACTTATCCAATAGAATTAGGACATGTGTTAGGGTAATAATAATATCATTTTTACCCTTAATTACCCTATTTACTTTTAACTGTGTAAATAAAAGTAAAAAGTTACTACTCACCAAAAATTATTCGCATCTCATTGAACCACATTTTAGTCCTTGATATTAACTGTGTCTCTTGGATTTTCGAAATTCCACTCCCATAAGCGGTAAAATTATGTTTTATGTGAATTTCCAAATTCTCATAAGAGGTGGGTAAAAGACGGTGAAACGTTCAATAAAATTTTTATAAATATAAAATTGTTATATAATGACTACAATGAATAAAATAGAACTTATTAAGTATTATGTATCCATTTTGACCTAAAATAAATTTAAATAAAATAAATAATTATTTAAATAAAAATTTGGTTTTTAAATAGTAACCCAGTGTTTTCACTATTCCTCAAAAATTTAATGTTTTCAGAAAAATTCAAAAAATTCACCCTATGCTAATTTCGATATACTGAATCCAAAAATGAAGTCCATTTCAAAAGATAAAATTTATAAAATTTTAAAAGTTGGGTATTACTATTCATAATGTCTAGTTTATATAACATATCGTTGTTTAGTGAAACTCAGTATTGCGTACAACACACGCTATCGTGGATGGTCGCGATTGCGTGTAATGAAATCCAAGTCAGCGATGTGTTAGTGAAAGATCCTTTTGGTGTAGTGTACAACACAAGACGTCAATATTTTTCATAAAATCTCGGGGTGTTACATTCTACCCCCCTTAAAATGAATTTCGCCCTCGAAATTCATTGGGGTTATAAATGGTTTACTACTCAAAAGTTTCATTAATAGAAACCCATATCGTAAAAAGGAATAACAAAACCAATCATTAAAATATAAAGTATGAAATGTAACATTTAACCAACTTAACTAATCACTGGGTTTCCACATATGTGAAAATATGGATATGGAAGAGAAATCTAACTATCATATTCTGATGGAGAGTGGTAGAGAACATGGATATGGAAAATCCAGCAATCACAAAGCCATAGATTTGTGATGATCTAAGGTACCATATGATTCATTGGATATAAGGGCACTAGGACAAAAAAAAAATTTCACAATCATTTCCCTAAAGATGAATAAATTGGAATTAGAAGAAATACTTTCTTGATTTTGGTACAGTCTCACCGTTGGTCATTCCTTGGACAATTTCCACTTCGTCTCGTAGGGAAATGAAGATGAATTTTTCATTCGTGATGTGTTAGTAGATCATGTGATAGAATGATTGGTCATCCCATCTATCTCAAAGAAAAGGTTAGAAAACGTTATCGAATACATAAGTCCATGTTTGGTGAGGTTAATCGGATATGATTCCAAAAATGGACTTATACTTCATCTATCATACCTGTTAATAAAATAAAACTAGTTTCTACTAACTAGGGACTTCTTGTAGGCTAGTGTTCGGCGATAAAGGCCTAGAGTACTTCGGTTGCGGGTTCGATTCCCACATCCTTGTCCGACGCGATGGGCTATCGCCCATCCTGCAGGTTGTCCTTTTTCAAAAATTACCTCATTATGACATTCCATCAATAATATCGAAAAAATTTCTAGCCTAAAACAATACTAACTTGTGTCCAACATAATCCATTTAAATCTTTAGGCTTATCCAAAATACATATGTCCAATCTCATAGTATAAAGAAAACGATTACTTGAAATGTCATCTACTGAGCATGTGAATACCATTATTTATCCCCAATATATCATGTCGATCACATTCCAATCATGTGAATACCTTAATAATGTATTCTCTTGAAAAATGAATACCCATTGAACCTTAGTGAAAACATGAATTCTGTCAAAAGATAACTCTTTCCACATACTAAAATCCAAAAAATTATATATACTCAAACCATGGTATCACTTTCTCCTTATATCAGTCATGAGGTCATGAATACTATGAAAATTTTCATTTTCTTTTTATAACTTTATTATGCACATATCATCTGCTTTCCAAAATATTTGAATCACTTTTCATGGTTACTGGTACCATAAAAGTTCTGAAAACCACAATAGACTAATACAAAAATATTCCAATACACCATAAAAGTACCTCAACAACATTATTCTTGAATACCAATACAAAAACACTTCAATCCATCCTCTTCAATGATTGTCATGCAATAAGTCCTTCCTTGACTTAAAAGTAACCTCTTAGGTCAGCGCATTGGGTTTGGTAATGCCCATGTTCTCCAAAAATAAGACATTGAACTCCATAACAGTTTGTGACTCTATGACCCTTTTCTCCACACAGATAACATCTTTCCCTCCATTTGAGGTATTCCTCAAGGTTCTTCTTTCCTTCTTTATAAATCTCAATCTTCCTTTCTTTATGCTCCTCAACATGCGAACATGCATAAAATTCTAACTTCCCTTTATTTAATGAATTAGGAATACCACTAAATTACACCTTGTTAATCATATATCGTGATGACTGATTCGGCATAATCACAATATTTTTTTCTCTAGGAATTATGCAATTTTGTTGCTCATAGTCACCAATTTTTCCATTGGATTCAATGTTAACCGAATTCCTTTTGGTTCCCTCCATTGACTAAATCACAAAAAGAATTCTATGAGAGGAAAAAATCATACAAGAAAAATAACATAATCAAGGGGGAGTACCTTCGACATCTAACATCTTAGTTTTAATTCTAATATCATTACCATATTTCTAGGACTATAACCTAAACTAATACTTAACCTTAGGGACATCCCTAGTCATAACTTAGAAATATCTCTAGGGATCTCACTAAAGTTTTCACATCCTAGTTTCCAAAGGATAACAAATCCTTTCCTCTGATACCAACTGTAGAGGCCCGAAGCTTGATGTACATGGACATTACATTACTTTTGAGGAATATTTAATACATAACGAAAATAGACACACAAGGATCGTAATAGTTTAGTGTCTTTGGAAACTGGGAATATAAACATCTAATCATGTTGAAAGATCTTCAACATCTCTCATAAAGATCTTCCCCTTTTTTTACCTAAAACCTTTCTTTAAATCATGGTGAAAAGAAAACATAAAAAGGGTGAGCTCAAATTCCCAATAAGGGTAAACATAGAGAACATAAAACAATCCATAAACATTTGAAAGCAAAAACTTCAACAAGAAATTTAAACATCAAAATCTTGAAAAAAAACATATATCGTGGAATTACATAAGGTATATATCTTATTGGAACAAAAACCATGATAAAATATAATGGGAATAAAACAAGTAATTGTGGAAACCATTCAAAACATGTTATGATTTCCATAGTTGCTAAGGTATTACTCACAAGACCATCTTAGTGGACAAAGTCCCTTTCTGAATCGAGTTTACTCCTCGTTCCATTCATGTATTATTGAACCCGATTATATTACGATCCCACCCATGTCTATCTCATGAGATATAAATCTTTACCCAATGCATTGGATGGAGATATAGGTCCCACCCATCTCATAATGAAATCACTCTTACTTGTGCCAAAAAAATAAACATACATCATTCATAATAACGCAACAAATAAAATGGGTATCATAAACATCATCCCATCATCACATAATCCATATAAAATAAATGGATATCATTTCATAATAATAAAAGAGAAACCATGTAAATCATAGAGACTTTATACTAGAAACATAAACATATTAAATAATTTCATTTTAGATGGAAAATAGTTTTGATAAAACACTTGAAATGAAATCTTGAGGAAAATATCCTTTCTTCTTGGAAATCATTTTCTTTTCACAAAATGACATTCACTTTTCAAAGAAAATGATTTTGTTTAAAATAGTCATGAAATATTTTGGAGTAAGCCTCATGAAAATAAGGCTTTATAAAACCGTAAAAATCCATTCATACTGTATAAGTTAAAAAAAACACTCTTCTTGTACTTTTTCCGAAAAAGTCAAAAAAGTACCTCGTAACGTAGAAAAAATAAATATTCCATACATACCATGTAGTAAAAGTAAAATATGGGTAAAAATTAAAATAAACATTAATGAAAAGATTTAGAAAATAGGAACATGGATGATAAATATATCCCCAGTGAATACTTACGAATAAACAATCTCGGATAAAAACGAGATTGGAAACGTTATCCCTTACCTTATGTCCGATATGCCTCGTATGTATCCTAAACTCATGTATAATGATATAAATAATGTTATAGACTTATTAAAGAATCATATTAATTTTTATGATATCATTTATAGTTTACTTAGGACTTTATATTACCCGTTCTTTTGTAAATTCGATGTAAAAGTAGCGACTTGGGTAAAATTGTTTCATTTATTGTACGTGTTTCGACTTGTTGTTCTTAATATTATTACTTATATCCTGAATTACATAATTCCAGAATTTAAAACATGATATATATATATATATAATATATATTTATCATATACATATATATATATGATATATCGATAAATGGAATGAAATACACCGTTTATGGAGATGGTAGACCGTATGTACGAATGAATGCTGTTTTCTTCTCCTTATCAAATTGAATGAAATTAAGTAGATGAAATAAATATATATATACATAAATATAGTATCATTATTATGTCATATATTTAATTATTATTCATTATATATACTTTATAATCATTCATGAATGGTTAACATGGAGAATGAATCTCATCGCGTCGTGGAGATGGTAGTCCGTACGTAGGCATGAGTTAGGATACCATTCCCATGATCGTGGAATTGTATTGGAGTGTATGTATACTATTTCAGAATACATATAACATTACAATAATCATATATAGTATTATTTAAACCATTATACCTATCCATGTGAGGTGGTGGTGGAAAATAGATTACACCACGACGTGGAGATGATATTCCGTACGTACGCACGCGTGGTGATTTCATTTTCCGTAGGATGGATAGATGGTGAAATAGGGTTGTTTAATACATATAATAACATATCAGTATATGAGTGATACTGATTTTATTACCTCATAATGAAACAACTAAATAATAATAAGTAGAAGAAGAAATAAAGTTGAAAGATTCGGTAACTAATATTACCTCTTCTTTGGAGCGCCTCTTCTTAACCTCCTCTTTGGGAACTAAATATGGTATTTTAAGAAGAACCAAACCTATAGGATGTTTCTAGGGAAGTGGAGAGGAGAAATTGGCAGGGTTTGGACGAGCTTGAAGGCTCAAATTGGTGTGAGGAAGAGAGGGAGGATGTGCCCTTTTATAAGGGAGGAGAGGGGAACCTTTGGAAAAACTAAAAATATTATGTTGTTATAAAGTCATATTCGGTTTTAAATAGCTCCAAATTGATTTATTTATAAGATAAGGTGGGGATGGGTAGAAAGCCTCTAATCCAAGATAATTTAGACAAGTTTAGGTTTCTATTTTAACCTTATCATTTAGATTTAACATTAAGTTAAATAATTTTACTTTTGACGTGTCTTCTTGTTTTGTTACACTATAAGGTTAATAAAATTAACATAACAAGACAAACGATCCCCAAGTTGTTTATTATTAAAATATATAACTTTATATAAGTCATTTTGCCGAAACATAGATTTTTATGAATTAAATAACAATTAGTAATATATTATTTTTTTGAAAAAGTATTTTATGTCAATTTTCACTCTATTTTGTAATTGATTTTTGTGATACTCATAACAGAATTATTAGTTCGAAAACATTTAATTAAATCAATACTAACATGTCATAGTAACATATAAAATTAGTGTAATTCATGAAAAGTCTCAAATTACATTTATTTGGGTATTTATAACTTCAATTATGTCAATATTTCATTAATAAGTAAATTACTCCATCATCATTGTGTCATAAATAAATTAAATTATTTAATGAAAAAAAATTATAACTAAAATACCATTATGTATGAAATCATTTTAGATTTCTAAATAATATTTATAGTTGAATTTATCTTATTTATAACCCTATACTAAAAATGTTTTAGTTATTAAACATTGATTTTAACTATTTTAACTATTCTTTAAATAAAATAGTATTAAATGTCTTAATCTAATCCAAGTGGACCTAAATGGTCATATGTTATTACTAAGGTTGTTATTGGTCGAATTACACTTATCCAGTAGAATTAGGACATGTGTTAGGGTAATAATAATATCATTTTTTCACTTTAATTACCCTATTTAATTTTTAACCGTGGTAAATAAAAGTAAATAGTTACTATTCACCAAAAATTATTTTCATCTCATTGAACCACATTTTGGTCCTTTATGTTAACCATTTCTCTCGGATTTTCGAAATTCCACTCACAAAAGTGGTAAAATTATGTTTTATGTGAATTTCCAAATTCTCATAGGAGGTTGGTAAAAGACGGTGAAAAGTTCAATGCAATTTTTTATATCTAAAATTATTATAAAATGACTCCAATTAATTATATTGAACTTATATAGGTATTATGTATCAATTTTTACCTAAAATATATTTAAATAAAATAAATAATTATTTAAATAAAAAAGTCGGTTTTTAAATAGTAACCAAGTGTTTTCACTATTCATCAAAAATTGAAAGTTTTCAAAAAAATATCAAAAATTTACCCTAGGATAATTTCGATATTCTGAATCCAAAAATGAAGCCCATTTCAAAAGATAAAATTTAAAAAAATTTAATATGTGGGTATTACTATTTATAATGGCTAGTTTATATAACATATCGTTGTTTAGTGAAACTCGGTATTGCGTACAACACACGCTATCGTGGAAGGTCGTGATTGTGTGTAATGTAAGACAAGTCAAGGATGCGTGTAGTGCAAGCTCATTTTGGTGTAGCGTAAAACACAAGACATAAACATTTTTCATAAAATCTCATGGTGTTATAGTATCATCCAAGTGTTTCAAGATAAGGATATAGAGAACCATAGGGATGATCTAATACAATTGTATCATTCAGTACAGTTCGAAAAATTGAATCCACCCATCATTTCTGGTAATTATGAATCTAAATGTTAGAGGAGTGGCCACATAGAATGAATCATATCATCGATTTTATCGGTGCACCATCAGGAATAAAATTAAAACTATAGACATATATGATCGAGGATATAGACCACTAGTGGTGGAATATAGCAGTGAAGGATAAAGTGTATCAAGTCGCTAGTAAAGAGTATTTTAAAGAATATTTTAACAAACAATTATATCCTCATATGTTCAAGATCCAGAGAATGATAATGCAGGGAGATAGTGGAAGAGGATCACCTACATCCAATGTGGGAGTAGAAATAAAAATCAGACAGGTGGATCTGTGAATCTTCCTCTAATGCCCATGAGAAAATATGAATTTTTCATATGTAGTTCTTTCGACCACATGAAGTGATAGTGTAAAACACCCCCAATATAATTCCACAATTTCAACAAGATGGGACATATTAAGAATATTTTTTTCAATTTTTTTGAGGCCAGGTTCTCAAGATACATCTCAAGTGTCATATGCCTCATATGCTATGAAGGGAACATGTTAGCAGAACCAATATTGGAATCAGCGTATAGTAATCCATGGAAATTCCAAGTATACAATGTCTCCTCATCAAGTAAAGTCTCTGTAAGTCAACAAGGAGAAGAGTGATGTAACAAATAAATTACATGGATTATATCAGGTGATTATGGATGATCAGGATAAACGATCTACTGTGAGAGGTAAGATTATTTTCAAATGTACCCCTATGCAAGTGGTGTTTGATACTGGTGAATCTCATTTTTTTCATTTCATATAATGTCATTGATTTTCTAATTTTAAAACTCGAGATGATTCCATATGTGACGAGACTTTAAACTCATCTTCGGGGAAGAGAATGTTGAGCCATCATATGTAAAGAAAGTTCTATAACTATTGATGGCGTTGGAATGAAATGGTATATCTCTGTATTGGACATGGATTTATATAATGCATTCATGGGAATGGATCATTTGAAAATTTTCAAGGACCACATTGACAATTATAGTATAAGATTTTGTTTAATGACCGAGGATGGAATCATGTATCTCTTAAAAGGAGGAAAGGTTGAAAAGATAGGTGAAACGGTCTTGTTGGTACTAATAATCAGAACGATATCTTACCAGTTGCTGGATTTGACTCTAGAATCGACAGAAGAGTTCTAGGATGATAGTTTCCTAGCAGTCGCGGATCATCTTCTAATATGTATTTACTAATAACATCTCAGGGTTACAATTGGTAAGGTAAGTCATGTTTACAATTCATATCCTATTGAGAACTTTTCCTATACCACTTACATCTGATAAATTGGAACCAAAAATATTAAGGAAACTAAGAATACAGTTTGATGAGATAGAAATAATTGGTATCATTCATCTGAGCACATCTCTATTGGTTGCAGCAATCCTATTCCTAAATAAAGCTGATGGAACTCAAATTTTGTATGTGGTTTATCATAAGATTAATTAGGTCATGATATATAATAGATATACACATCCACAGATTGATGGTATGTTTGATCAAATGAGGGGATAACAGTGGTTATCTAAAATAAACATGAAATCTAGATATCAGTAATTGTGAGTTTGGATAGAGGATATTCCGAAAACATCTTTGATAAGTAGATATAACCATTATGAATATATGGATTTTTTTTATTATGAATGAAGAAAAATTCATTTTAGAATAGATGAATCAAATATTTTAGAGATATATCGACTCTTTTGAGGTGGAATTTATGGATGACGTATTAGTGTATTCATGGATATGGAATGAGCATTAACAACACTTGAAAAAAAAATTACAATCTTGAGGGACCATCATTTTTCATAAAAATTATAAATGTGTGATTTTTTCATATAAGATATACATTTTCTTGGATATGTGATTTGTGATCAGGTTTTTTTATTTATCCAAAAAATATAGAAGTATATATGTCTTGGACACCCCCAAAAAATGACTTTGAGAGATATATATATTTTGTTCTAGTTAATTATTTTCGAGAATGTATCATGCCTATTCATGGAAAGCCTCTCCAATAACAACTTTGAAAAAAAATAATGTTTCATTCCAATGGAATGATGAATGGTAGAAATATTTTAATGATACAAAATTTCACCATACATCATCATCGATCTTGATACCTCCAAAATTAGAAAAAGTGTATGTGGTGTGTTGTGATGATTTGTGATCTGTGTTGTGGTGCATTCACATGCAAGGAGATCATGTTTTGGATTACGGCTCAAGGAAGTTGAGGATCCCTAAGAAAAATTACCAAACACACAATTTAGAGTTAGTTGTAGTTGTACATGACTTGAAGATGTCGATACATTATCACTTTGGTGAAAAGTTTTCTATTTTCATGGATCATAAGAGATTGAAACACATTTTTTTCGAAATTATATTTTAATGTGAGGCAAAAAAGATGAATGAAGTATCATCAAATCTTTGATTTTCACATAACTTATACACCAGAAAAAGGAAATTCTATGGATGATGCTTTAAATATAAGGTCATAAACTCAGTTGAAAAAATAAGCTTCAGATGGGTTGAAGTTCAAGTCTATCCAAGATGATATTCATGTGGAATTTGAATACAAAGGTGATGTTTTAATGTTCTTTTCAGTTTCCATGGTTTATTATTTGGTAAATATGGTTAATGAAAAATAGATATCTGATACAGAATGTGTGCCTATGAGTTTGAAACATAGTGGTGGGGATACCATTCAGGGATGGTGGTGGGATGAGAGTTCTTTTTTGTGATTTCAGAATTAAATTGTTGTACTTATGCATTTTTAAGAGAAACTTATTCATTCTTACCACCATTCAAGATGGGATGTTCATCTAGGAATATATAATATGTATATAGCTTTAAAAGCATAGTTCTAGTGCAATGTTAAGAAATATAAAGTGGATGAGTTTCTTTCAAGATACACAACATGTCAGTAAATTAAGTCCAAGAATTATCAACTCGAAAGTATATTTCAGTCTTTACCTATTACAGTGTGGATATGCGAGTAGATAGTTATGGATTTTGTAATTTTCATCCCAATAATGGTTAGGAAATACAATTCCATATATGTGATATTGGAAAATCTTAATGAGTCGTCTCACATCATCCCTATTCGTGAAACTCAAACTGTGGGGGATCTATCCAAAATCTATATCCAATATGTGGTAAAGAGGAAATGCATACCAGTTTTAATCGTATCATATTGAGATATGAAGTTTCCATCTCACCTCTACAAATCCTTAAATAAATCCCTTGGGTCTTAGATGAATATGAGTGCAGTGTATAATCCTTATATGGATAGGAAAACCTAATGGGTGATAAAAACATTGTATGATATGTTGTGGGATTTTGTAATAGACTTTGGGGGATCAAGGGAAGACCACATGTCGTTAGTGGAGTTCTAATATAAAAAGAGCTATGAAGCCTTGATTCGTATGGCTCCTTTTGAAGAATTATATATATTTCCTTGTCATTATACATATTTTTGGTGAAAAGATGGGAGAATTCCCATGTATGTTCATGTAAAAGAAATAATAGATAATATTCATTTGATTACAATGAATATGGAGATAGATTAGAATCATCATAAGTCATATGAAGATCATCATCGACGATCGTTGTTGTTTGGAGTGAGTGAAGATGTGTCCTTACAGATTTCACTAAGGGTTGGACATCACCATTTTGGTATGTATGGTAAGTTATATCTTCAATACGTATTCCATTTTGAGAATATTGATTAGGATGAAGAGGTGTAATATCGATTTGATTTTCCACCCTAGTTTAGTACGGTGAAAAATGTGTTCCACATTTCTTAGTTGAAAGAGTGTCACCCTGATCATGACCCTATAAATAGATGGGATTATTTTGACCTAGATCTGAATGATTTATTGGTACAAAATACAAGCCAAATTGTATATAGGTTAGGGAATGTATTTTTTGGTAAAAGACTCAGCCTAGTGTAGGTTTTGAGGAAACATGGTAAACCACAAGAAGAGAATTGAGAATACTTGAAGGAAATAAAAGAGCTATGAACAAAAAATCTTTTAGGGAGATAATTATTTTCTACTTTCTGGGGACTAAATGACCACTTTTGGGAAGAATTTATTGCCCCCAATTTCTTGAATATATCCCGTTATTTATGATTTTTAAGTAGGTTCAGTATATGGGTTATCTTTGGGATGGTTTGGTGACCATTAGGATTGTTTTTAGAGCTTTAATATTGGTTTATTTGTGGCGAAAAGTTTGTGGAAACCATAAAACAATGCATAGTGAGGTTAGGCCTAAAGTTGGTCCGTAGGGGCTGTACATAGTTTGACAACACTATATAGAATCTAAGGAGAAACTATAAACATTGAAAAAATTATTTGGTATTTTTGAAGTGGTGTCTTCAGTGCAGTTGGTTCACTGTTTCTAGACCATGAGAGAGTCATCCTCAAGGATACTTTTGGTGGATGGATATTTCACATTTTTCCTAACTGTGTGACTAAACCTTGATTGGGTTAAAAACCGCATCTTTTAAAAGTGGATCTAATATGTTTATCCCTCTAATTATTAATTTTTTCCTATTTTTTGGCCCTAATAAGGTATTTTTATTCCCCAACGGTCATGTATGGTTTTCCCATCAATCAATAGATTATTTTAAGGCTTCCTTTACTTATTAGAATCTTAATCTTTGTAGTATGTGTTCATTCTTCATCATTTTTTATGAATTTTCGTAGATCTACTGCACCCTTCCGTTATTTTTCTTATATATACACATGTTGTGGGTATATCTAATGTTATGGATACCAAATAATAATATACATGGATTTCTTTATGATAGGGGAAGATATATAATTTTGGTTCATGGAGTTTCAACCCGTTCATGGGATGTTTTCATGTGGTTTGTCATTTTCTCCAAAACTCTCAAGGTTTGTGGCTTCACTCTCAATGCCTCCTACTAGAATTAATTGTCTTAGATACCAATTCTTCTATTTGATAGAAATTTATTGTAAAATATTTGTTAAATTCATTATATAAATCCTCATTAGTGATGATTTAAGGTTTTTAGTGAAATTGTGGAAGTTATGTCAATTTTTGTGCAAATTGATTTGGTTTCTTGATTTTAAAATGGAATTTTTATAAATATACCTTTTCTACAAATTTGAAATGTTTTTTTTGGAAAAACAATTTTCAAAAAAATAATTATTGATATGGTTTAAGAATATTGGTATTTACGTGGTTTTTGATTATAATTGGTGTGGTTGACCATATTTCATTTATGAGGATTTTTTGAATATAAAAATCTTCTAAGTTCTAAATGTCTAATGAACCATTAGAAATTTTTACCTTGTGAGGAAATTCTAGATCGATGAGAGAAAACTCATGATTATGGATCTGTTATAATAAATAATGTACTATTGGTATTTTCGTTGAGTGGAATAAAATGGTTGGGTCAAAAAGAATTTTTGGAATGGTTTGGAAAGTATGGATTGGTTTTTTCTTGAAAAATTATATTTTGTTGGAAAATGTTTTATTATGGTACTTATTTATACATATTTATAATCTTTTTTGTAATTTGTTTAACATAAACTGTTTTAGAAGTTTTTCATGTTTAGATTTAAACTATTTTGGATATTATTTTATATAAACTATTTTATATAAATAGTGTTAACTCTCCAAAACTATTGGCTTGAGTAGGGAAGTCATTAGGGAAAACCATCATTGTTTTTGTACTCACACCTGAATTTGAACTTTGGTGCTTTTGAAGATTTCATCTACCTGGACATGGGAAAAGGAAAATTATCACATATCTTTAGCACTACCTCATCATACATAGGGTTTTTTGTGAAGTTGGATCATGAAGCATGTGGAGCTTTGAGTCTTCTTATATTCACTGAGTTTTATTAGATTGTATTCTATTGATTACTATGATTTTTTAGTCTTCTAAAATGACAATAAATTTGTGTATGATTTTGATTTATGAAATGTTGAGTTAAATTTCATGTTTATCATGCATCAAATAGTGGTATGTTTGGTTAGGAATTGTTGGTTATTGGTTTCTTTTTTTAATGAAAAAACATTCTACACCAGTTTAATGAATCCCTTAAGCATTTATTTCCATCCGATGGAATCTTTGGGATGTCTCTAAAGTCCAAGTAGCAACCTCCCCAACTTCTCAATGAAATTAGGAGGAGGGATCTTAAAAATGGAATCAATTTTTTTGGTCAAAAGTTTTTTGGGGAAAAATTGCTATGTTAGTCTTTTAGTAAAATTCATTCATGTCTATTCCTATGTTTTTGATCATATAAAGGAGTAGGATTGTCAGAACCTGAAATGTTGAGCATAAAAAAATGTAGCTAAACATTTTCTGTTGAACTTCATGTTACTATGGAGTGGGTTCTATAAGTTTTTTGGAGACACTGATAGGATTATGAAATCTCATTGTCACAGGTTTAGATAATGAGCCAATCATGACATGATTTGTAGAGGAATGACTTCCCAATAAGATTTCTTATTTCATTTTGACTAATGATAAATGATTTGTTAAATATTTGTTTAAATGTTGAATTTTGTTTCTATTTAATGATTTTGAAATGAGCATGGTTGGTATATTTTGAAAATGTTTTTATTTCCAAAATCTAGTAAATATTTTTTTTAAGTTTAATGATGAAAAGGGTGATTTGGAAATATATGTTTTCATGGTGTATTGGTAAAAATTTAAATAATAAGAAATTAGTTTCTAGAGAGTAAGAATTATAGAATTTGTTTTTCGGTATAGAAAATAGCGCATGTTTGGTGTTGTAGTAACCATCTGAAAGAAGATACATAAAATGTGGTTGATCATATGCCATATTTGAGAGAACAATGGGTCAGAGTATTGTATAATAATTTTATGTTATGGAAACATGGAACTAGTGACATGATCCATGAAATGTCGATAATTCCATCCATTTCAAAAAATAGAATCCGCTTATCTTCTTGGGTGATTTTGATCCAAAACAAGAGGGGGAATGGCTGAATAAGATGAATTGTATCTTCGATTTCATTTTTACACCAGAAAAGATAAAATTACAACTGGTGAATTATAAGGTTGAGAATCAATCAAGCCAGTGGCGGGATCTTGTGGTGTAGGATAAACTGTATCAACACCTCATTTGGGATTATTTTAATGAATTTTTTAATATGTATGTTTATCCCCACGCATTGATGATATATAGAACGACATAATTCTTTATCCTGAAACAATAAAATCTCTATTTCACATAGTATACATATATATTTATGCATTTATTATGATTTTCAACCAAAATTTCTTCTCTTTTATCTTTTAAGGTACAAATATCTAAATCAAGACTAAGGTAGGAGATTCACTCTAATATGGTTGTATTGTGTATTACTGACTATATAGAAATTTTCAATAGAGGGATGATGGCTGAAAGGGACATCACGAGATCCATGGGAGGAGGAAGTACGTTGATACCAATATGAATTGGCATGAAATCTAATGCAGGGAGCAAGAAGAAGAGCAACAACTACTTCCAGGGTGGGAGTGAGAATTAGAATTAGATAGCTGCATTAGTGAATAGTCTATTGAGACCCCTAAAAAATAAGGATGTTTCCAATGTGGTATCTTGGACCACATGAAGTTATAGTTTCCAACACCCCCAAGATAATTCCATAATTTAAACAATATGGGAAATATTTATGAACTATTTTTGTAGTTCTATAAGGTAAGGTTCTCAATACATTCTCATGTTTCGCAGGCATTGTATTTTTTTTACACGGTGAGGGAAGTATAATAAATCTACGTAGTAGACCATAGCTAGCCATATTGATTCAATGAATACCATGAATCATCAAAAAGGTCAATCATGTCAAAGAAAACAAGGACTAGATTGGAGTGATGAAAAAATTATATGATGTTGAGCAGGTGATTTTGGGTGATCGATATAGACCATTTATTTTGAGTGGTGTGATTATTTTGAATTAGAACCTTATGCAACTGTTGTTTGATACCATTGAATCTAACTATTTCATTGCTTCCCATGATTTTTATTTTATATGTTTAAAAACTAAGATAATATCATCTATGATATAACATAAAAATCCTCTTGGGGAAATAGAATATTGAGAATTCATATGTAGATCTTGTTCTATAACATTTGATGGAGCTGAGCTGAAATGATATTTCTCTTTATTGGGCATGGATGTCAACTATTTAATAATGGGTATGGTTTTGCAGAAACGTTTCAAGGCTAACATTAACTGTTATAGTATCGTAGTTAGTCTCATGACCAAGGATGGTGTCGAGAATCTCTTTAAAGGAATAAAGGTTATAATGATAGGTGAAATGGGATTATTAGAATGTAAAGTGGGAAAAAAATCTTATTTCTTGGTGGAATTGACATAGTAATTGATGGAAGAGATCAATGATTATAGATTCCCAGTAGTTAAATATTTCATTCAATATTTATTTCCCAAAAACATCTTAGGTTTACCAAAGTTAAAGGAAGTGGTGTGTACGATTGATCTCTTTTTGAGGACCAATCCCATGTCAATTCTGTCTTACCGAATATTTCCAACAAATTAAGGGAACTGAATGTATAGTTTGAATAGCTATAATGAAAGGTTTTTATTCAACCAAACACATCTCCTTGGGAAACACTAGTCTTGTTAATATAGAAATCTTATCAATATCTGAGGATTTCTGTGGATTATTGTAAGCTTAACCAAGTTATGATAAATAATATATATCCAATCCCATGAATTGATGATATATTTTATCAATTTATGGGATATTAGTGTTTATCCAAAATAAGAATGATACCAACATATAACCAATAGGGAGTTTTGAAAGATGATATTCTGAAAAAAAAATCATTCAAAAGTATATATGGCCATTGTGAATATGTGGTAATAACATTAAGTCTTATAAATACACCATAATTATGGAATTAATTATTTATATAATTTAGAGATATCTGAATTCTTTTTTTATTTTGTTTTTGAATAACATATTAGTGTATTCACAGGAAAGGCATGTGCATGATAAACACTTGGTGAGTGTTGGAAATCCTGATAGACTATCGTTTGTATGACAAATTTTCAAATTTTGAGTTTTGGATACAATAGTTATACTTTCGTGGTCATGTGATTGGTGAAAAAGGTGTCTCTATTGATCAAAAAATGATAGAAGATATTATATCTTAAAAACCACCAAATAATGTCTTTGAGATACATAACATTCATGGTCTACCTAGTTCTTACCAATATTTTTTAACGACTTTTCATGGCTAGCATAACCAATGAATAATTTTACTGAGAACAATGTTCCATTCCAATGGATTAATGAATGAAAATAATATATTAAATAGTTAATAGTTCTCCTTACTTCATCACATATCATAATACTATTAGAATTAGGGAAAAGTAATGTGGTGTATTAGGAGTCATCAACATCTATTTTTCGGTGAGTTGTCATGAAAGGAGATCATGTTTTCACTTATGGCTCAAGGAAGTTAAAGGTGCTTGATAAATATTACCCAACACACAATTTTGAGTTAGCTGCAGTTGAACATGTCTTCAAAATATGCAGTCATTTTATTTATAGTGATAAATTTAATCTATTCGTGAATCATAATATTTTGAAACATATTTTTCATTAAATGGGATTTGAATATGAGGAAATAAACATGGATGAAGTATCATAAAATTTTCTACTGTAAATTGATGTATACCCTGTGAAAATGAAATTCAATGGAAGATGAATTAAGTAGAAATTCAAATGCTCAATTATAAAAAGAATACTCAAATGAGTGAAAATTCATTAAACTCCTTGCCAATATGCATGTGAAATGTTAATACTAAGGTGTTTTTGATATTTTATTTTTTAGTTTCCATAGTTTTTTATTAGGAAAAAAATGGTTACTGAAAACAAACATCTTATGAAGAATGTGCTGATATGAATTTGAAACCCAATGATTGGGATTTTTTGAGGGATAGAGGATGGATGATATTTATGTGTTGTTGTTCAAGAATCGGACGGTTGTACCTATGGATTTTTAGGAGAAACTTCTCCATTCATACCACCATTTGAGATGGGTTGTTCATCTAGGAATATAAATAATTAATAATGAATTGAAAACACAGTTCTGGGGAAATGGTTTGAAATGGAAAGTGGCTGAGTTTGATTCAAGCATCCTAACTAGTCAGAATATTAAGGCACATTATCAGCCACCAATAGAAATATTTTAGTCCTTACTTATTACAATGTGGAAAAGGGCATAGATGTATTTGGATTATTTAAATGGTTTCCCAAGAACAGATCAAAAACATGATTCCATATGGGTGATTGTAGACCATCATAATAAGTCATCTAATTTTCTACCTATTCTAAAAACTCACTTTGTGGATGAACTATCAAAATCATTATCAAATAAGTGGTAAAGATACATGGAATACTATTTTTGATCTTATTAGATATAAATATCATGCTCACATATTGTTTCAAGAAATCCTTACAAAAATCCCTTGGGACTCATTTGACTATGACTATGAAGAATCATCCTAAAATGGATGAGAAATATAAAAGGATTATAAAAACATTGGAACACATGTTTTGGGATAGTGTAACGGATCTTGGGGGCCCATTGAAAGACCATGTGTGGATGGAAGTGTTATATTATGACAACAACTATCATACATTGATACATATTTCTCCTTTTGATGCATTGTATAAATGTCCTTGTAATTATCCACATTTTGGATAGAAATAGGTGACACATCACTAGTTGGGGAGAACCTTGTCCTAGAAACAATGGAAAAGAATCAGTTGATTAGAGTGCGGGTGGAGATGTCTCAGATTCTTCCTAAATCATATATAGATCATTGTTGATGGATGTTATTGTTTGTAGTGAGGGATCATGTGTTCTTGTGGATTTATCCAAGACTTGGTATTTGATGATTTGGTAGGAAGGAAATTTTATCTCATCAATACATATTCCCTTTTGAGATACAGGAATGGGTTAATGAAGTATCATATTTTCCAACATAGTTCAGTATGGTGAACATTGTGTTCCACATATGTTAGTTGAAAAATTATCACCCTGACCATGACCATGTGATCTAATGGGATCAAATTTACCTAGAGCCCGAAGCATCATTGGTACATATCCAGGTGAAATTTTTTGATAGGAAATAGAATGTCGTGTGTGAGAAAAACATTTTCCTAGATTGGTTTTTTAGGGAAATATAGTCAAATACATGAAGAGACTTGGAGACAAAAGAATGAAATTAATGATCTATGGGTGGGACTCTTTCATGGTAGAGATGTTTTTATATTTTATAGGGTTGGAAATTTAATGGTGGGGATAATTTAGTACCCTTATTTTATAGTAGACAACCCTTTATTTATTATTTTTATGTATGTAAAGTATATGCGTTATGTTTGGGAAGGATTGGGGACCGTTGGATATATGTTTAAGGATTTTCTACAGGTGAATGAGTGGTTCATAGTTTTCAAAAATCATATTACACTTGCTGGAATCCATGAATAGTGAAATAAGGGCTAAAGGTGATGTTCACTAGGTGTTCATGGTTTGTCCAAACCATGCAGAATCCAAGGATAAACCATGAAATTTCATGAAGGTCTTTTTATTTTTTGAGGTAGTGGAATTGGCGTGGTTGGAAAATAGTTTGGATACCATGTGAGTAGATACTTTGAGATTCAAACTTAAGGAAGTGTGTAATTCCAGATTATCACATGTGTTTCCTAACCATGTGACTAAACCATGCATGGGTCAACACCACCTCTTTTAAAGTGGATCTAACACCTTTTTTCTCTATGTGTTTGGTTATTCCATTTATCCTACATTATATCAATATTTTTCTTCCCCAACGGTTAATAATGTTTCTCCTATCAATTCGTATGTGATATTAAGTCTTACCTTGGTGTTTAGAAGCTGATTCTTTGCAGTATGTGTTCGTTCTTCATCATTATTGATGCATTTTCCTATATCTACTTCTCTTTTCCTCTAGTTTTATAATATCTATGACCACTGTGGATTGATATAAGGGTTTTTTATTCCAATTAATTTTCGATATGGGTTTTTTATGATCGGAAAAAAGATATAAGGAGGGTTCGTGGAGATTCAACCCCTTTTGAGATGTTTTTCATGTCGTTTATCATTTTCTCCAAAACTACCAAGGTAGGTGACCTCACTCGGAACTCATCTTCCAAGATTTTTTTGAATAATTTTTAATTGGATTATTTTATAGAAATTATGTTTAATATCTTGTGTGATGCATGATATATATTCATTTTTGTGATGATTTATTGTTTTTGGTGGAATTGTGGAATTTTGGAAATATTTTTGCAAATTGATTTATTTTTTGGATTTTCAAATGGAAATTTTAATATACGTCATTGATCAAATTTTGAAAAGGAATGTCGGGATACGGGTTTTCAAAAAAAATATTCAAATGGTTTTGGCATATTGGTATTGGAATGGATTTTTATCAAACTTTTTGTGTGTGTTCATATTGAATTTATAAAGATTAATTGAAATATGACCTTGTTCTTAGTTCCAACAGTGTAGGGGAATATAGGAAATAATTACCATATAAATAATTGGTGGAACAATGAGAGACCACCCATGGATTTAAAATTATCCTAAATAAGCATGAAATGTTGGTATTGTGGTTGTGTGGATTAAAATGGTTATGAAAAATAGAGTTCTTTGAAAGGTATTAAAATAATGGTTTTGTTTCTTTATTAAAGAATAGATTTTCTTGGAAAATTGGTTATTATGGAACTTGTTTATATTTATTTATAAAACTATTTTGGATTTTTATTACATAAATTGTTCTTGATGTTGTTTCTATTTAGTTATAAACTCTTATTGAAATTGTATTATATAAATTGTTTTATATAAATTTTACTTACTCTTTGACTCTATTTGTGTGAGTATAGAATTAATTAGAGAAAAAAATTGTGTTTTAGTACTCACCCTACTTTGGTTCTTTGGTTATTTTCATATATCATCTACTGAGACATTATAAATGGTAAATTATCACGCATTTTTATCACTAACGCATGATACATGGGTTATTTGGTGATGTTGGATCATGGATCATGTAGAGCGTAGAGTCATCTGGTTGCCTTGGAGTTTTTTTAGTTTTTATTCTTCTGTTTACATTGATTTCATAGTGTTCTATTGTGGAAATTTATTTGTTTATGATTTTTATTTAGAAAATGTTTGGTTTATTTCTTGGTTATCATGAATCATATTGTAGTATGTTTGGTTTTGAATTGTTGGTTAGTAATTTAATTATTTAATCACAAATCATCCCCTACCTCTTAAATTATGCCCTTAGACATTTATTTCTGGCCTTTGGTGTCTTGGAGATATCTCTTAAGACAATTTAGAATATTGTCACCTTCTCAAGCCAATGAGGAGAAGGATAGATGTTAAAAATTGTATTAGTTTTGTTCAGTCAAATGTCTGTTGGAGACAAATGGTTGTGACAGTCTTGTAGTTGAATTCATTCTTGTATATTCCTTTTGTTATGACTATAGAAAGGAGTAGGATTTTCAAGACTTGAAATGTAGAGAATAAAAAGGAATAGCTCACCTTTTTATACAGAAATTAATGTTACCTGGGATTTTGGTATATTAGTGTTTGAGAGATAGTTATTGGATTTTGAAATATCATTGTCGTAGTTATATCTAATGAGACTAGCATGACATGCATTGTAGATGAATGAATTCCCACAATGATTTTATATTTCATATTTTCTATGTATATATGTTTTGATGTAATGTGTTAATTTTTTTGAAAAATTGTTGAAACTTTTTCCAAATTAACGATTTTAAAAATAGCATGGTTGGTATATTTTAAAAATGGTTTGATTTTCAAAATCACGCTTTTTTTAAAAATTGTTGAACATCGAAAAGGATTATTTGTGAAGAAATGATGCGATAGATGATGTTGTAAATATTGATATGATAAGACCTTGGTTTCTAGGGAGTGATACTTATGGAGTATGTTGTATGTAGAGAAATCATCACCTGGTATGAATCATAGAAACCAACTGTAAGACGCTATAGAGAATTTGGTTTTACATGAGCCGAATGAGAACAAAAACTACTTCAGAGTATCATCCATGAATATCACGATGTGGACACTGGGAACCTAAGGGATAGTCCAAGACAAGTGGATGATTCCATACAGTTCTAGAAACATAATCCACCCATCTTCTAGGGAGATTATGAACTAGAAATATTAGAGTAATGGCTAAATATGATGAATCATATCATTAATTTAATTAGTACACCATCAATGATAAAATTTAATCTAGTGACATATTTAGTAAAGGATCTACCAAACTAGTGGTGGGATCTAGTAGTGAAGGCTAAAGTGGATCAAGTCCCTAGATGAGAGTATTTTAGGAATTGATTAACAAAAAATTATATCCTCATATGTTCTAGATTAAGTAAACTGTGTTCTAATTTTTCCTAAAATAAGAAAATAGATCTGTTGTAGAGTATGAATCTAAATTAAAGAATTTAGTATGCTTTGGACTAGAATATTCTTCTAGTTAAGACTTGATGGAACACATCTTTTCATCCGGACTAAGGTAGGAGATTCGCTTAAATATTATTGTGATCTATGTTACTGACTATACCGAGAAGTTCAATAGATATACTTTAGTTGGGAGGGACATCATAGGATCAATGGTAAGAGGAAGTATGTTGATACACATGATAAATGGTGGGAAATATTATGGTGGGACAAAGTGGAAGAGGTACACAAACTACTAGGTTTTGAGTGGGAATTAGAATTAGATAGCAGGATTAGTGAATCTTTCTTCAAGACCCCTGACAAAAGAGAGGTGTTTCTACTATTTTTCCTTCCATGACATTAAGAAAGAGTGCAAAATTCCACCAAGATCATTCCATAATTGTAAGAAAAATGGGTCATCATAAGTGCTATTATCACATTTATCAGAGGATAGGTTCTCAAGAAACTTCTAAAGTGTCATAGTCATCATATGAATCGATGGGGAGATAGATGACGAATCAATATCCGCAGTAAAGTAGATCTAGACATGGAGATTCTGAAAATACCATGAATTATTAGCAATATAAATTTCATCAATGAAATAAGGGACACCGTTCAATGATGAAGTAATTATATATACTAGAGAGGGTGATGATGGATGATTAGGCTAGACCATCTATGGTGAGAGTTACGATCCTTTTCAATTCTACCCTTATGCAATTTTTGTGTGATATTGGTGCATCTCATTACTTCATTGCTTCTCGTGCCTTTGATTTTCTATGTATAAAACATGAGATGGTTCCATATGTGACAAAACTTCAATCTCCACATGGGGAAAGAGAATATTTATCCTTACTGTGAAGAGAATGTTCTGTAACTATTGATAGGGTTGAGATGAAATGGGTATTATCTATATTAGACCTAGATGGAAACAAAGTAATCATGGGTATGGATTGGTTGACAATGTTCAAGGCTCACATTAACTATTATAGAAGAACATCTAGTTTCACAACTATGGTTGGCATCAAACGTCTCTTTAATAGAGGTAGGGTTGTTATGAAAGGTGCAATGGGATTGTTTTTTCCAACAATGGGAATGTTCTCTTACCAGTTGTTGGCATAGACATTGGAATCAATGGAAGAGATCGAGAATAATTGTTTCTCAGCAGTCATGGATCAATTTCCATATTACTTTCCCAAAAAATCATTAGGGTTAACACTACTAATGGAAGTGGAGATAATGATTATTCTATTTATGGGACCAGTCATATCTTCTGATCATATAATCAAATAGAACCAATAGAATTACCAAAGTTAAAGTTACAGTTGAAAGTGAGATAAATAAAATGTTTCTTTCGGCTGAGAACATCCCATGTAAAGAACCAATCATATTCATAAATAATGTTGATGTTACTCTAGGTTTTTGTGTGTATTATCATAATCTTAACCATGTTATGATAATGAATAAATATCCACTTCAAGACATAGATGACTTATTTGATCAATTGAGGGGATCTCAGTGGTTCTCCAAAATAGACTTGCGCTCTGGATATCACCAGTTGAGTGTTTAGTAAGAGGATATTGCATAATATCTTTCAGAAGTAGATATTAACATTATAAATATTTGTTAATGAGTTTTTCTCTTACAAATTCACTAGTAGTCTTTATAGAATTTATGAATCAGATATTTCAAATATATTTGGATTCATTTTTTGTTGTTTTTGGGGATGACATATTCTTGTATTCATGGAAAAAGGGATGAGCATAAGAAACCCTTGGAGATGGTGTTGGAAATATTGATATGCCATCCTTTTTTTACCAAATTACCAAAGTGTTATTTTTTGAAAATTATAGTTACACTTTCTTGGCCATCTGATTTTTGGAAAATGGGTTTCTGTTGATGCAAAAAATATAGAAGGTGTTATCTCATGGGATCCACCGATAAATGTGTATGATAATTAAATATTTCTTATTCTATCTAGTTATTACTGATGTTTTTTTGTTACTTTTCACTACTAGCCTTACCAATGATAGCATTGAAACAGAATAATGTTTGATTTCAATGGACTAAGTAATGATACAAATATTTTAAAGAGTAAAACATATTCTTTACATCAGAACCTATCTTGATACTTCCAAAATCCAAACAGGGGTTTGTGGTGTATTATGATGCTTCAGGATCTGTTTTGTGTGGTGTTCTCATGAAATAAGAACATGTCTTGGATTACGTATCATCATAGTTGAGGGTTCATGAGGAAAATTAACCGACACAAGATTTAGAGTTATCCAAAATTGTGCATGCCTTGAAAGAATTGAGTCATTATCTCTTTTGGGAGAAATTTACTATGGTCAAGCATCATTAGAGCTTAAAACATATTTTCTCACAATGGGATTTTAATCTGAGGGAAAATAATTGATGGAGTCTCTTCATGTTTTCGACATTAAATTGATATATACATAGGTAAAAAAATTAATGGTAGATGAATTAAGAATTAATTTATATGATAATTTGGAAAAGGAATCTTTATATTAGTGGTAGTTCATGTCAATCTAAGACCATATGCATTTGGAATGTAAATACTAAGGTGATGTTATAGTTTTATCTTATGTTTCCATAGTTCCTGATTTGATAGAGATGGTGAGTGAAAAATAGAGATATGATATTGAACATGTGGCTATGAGTTCAATACTCAATGATGGGAAAGTCATTATGGGATGGGCTTTGGATAAGTGTTCTTGGTTAGGGTTCAAGATTCATATGGATATAATTATTTTTTTCAGGAGAAACTTATTCATTCTTACCACCATTCAAAATGGGTTGTTCATCCAAAAATAATGAAAATGTATAAGGATTTGAATGCAAAGTTTTGGTAAAATTGTTTGAAAAGGATAGTGGATGTGTTTATATCAATACGCATAACTTACCTGTAATTTAACGTATAGAATCAATGAACAAAATATATGTTGTAGTCATTACCTATTCCAGTATGGAAATAAGAGAAGATAAATTTGGATTTCTAAGAAGTCTCTCAATAACATTTTAGAAACATGATTATATATTGGTGATAGTGGAATTGATTTAAAATTAAGATCATTTTATCCCTATTCATGAAACTAAAATGGTGGGGGATCAATCCAATATCTATATCAGATAAGCGTAACGAGACATGGTATACCAGTTGTTATCATATCAGATAGAGATTGGATGTTCATGTCTCGTTTCTGTAAATTCTTACAGAAATACCTTGTGAATTGGTGGAATATGAGTACGATGTATTATCCTAATATTGATTTTTTATCCTAAAAAATGATACAATAATTTGAATAAATGTTGTGGGATTTTGTAATGGATTTTGGAATATCATTGGAGGACCATATGTCAGTGGTGGAGTTTTTCATAACAATAGCTATCAGGCATCAATACATATGGCTTCTTTTGAAGATTTATATAAATATCCATCTAATTATCCACTTTTTTGGGTGGAAATATGAGAGAATTACTAGTTGGGCCAATCCATGTCCTAGAAACATTGGAAAACGTTATTTTGGTCAGAAAGTAGGAGGAGATTGATCAGAGTCATCCAAAATCATATGAAGGTCATTTTCTATGGTCGTTTTCATCTGTAGTGAGTGATCTTATGTTCTTACTTATTTTTAAAAAGCTTGGACATTTTTTAGGAATTTATGAAATGTTATCTCCTTGATACATACGCACTTTTGAGATACTATAACAAGTTAGAGATGTGGAATAATGGTTGGAATTACCACCACAGTTTAGTATGGTGACCAATGTGATTCACGTATCCCATCCGAAAAATTATAACAATGATTTTGTCCATGTGATCATATGGGATCATGTGGAACACGATTTGAATGCTACATTCATAAATATTCTTTTTCATATTGTGGAGAGTATAGATAATTTCTTGTGTGGGAAAAGAATCACCCTATAGTGGGTTTTGTTGCAACATGGTAAGGTGTAGGAAGTGAATTGGGAACGTGAGATGGAAATAAAAGGACTATGTCTAAATTACATTCAGTTAAATGACGGTTTTCTAATTTCATTGGTGGGATTGACCAATTTTGGGTAGAAGTATTTACCCCCAATTTTTTATTGTGTACCCCTTTATCTATTACTTTTTGTATATAATGAATATGGGTTATTTTTGGGAAGGATATGGGTCCTTTTGGAAAGTTTTGGGTATTTCATATAGGTTCCAAGGTGGTTTTCTATTAGTGGAAACCATGAACACTTTCATGAAATTGTGCACAGTGATACAAGGGATAATGTGGATGTGCATGGGCTATGCACTATTTTTCTTAACTATGTGGAATCCAAGGAGACACTGTGCGCTTTGAAAAAGGCTTTAGACTTTTTGAGGTAGTGGATTTAGCATGGTTCGCATATAGTTTTGATAAATTGTAAGTATACTAGGAGATATTGTAAGTATACATTGTAGGGGAAATAGCATGGTTATTTCTTGGTTTTACTAACTGTGTGACTCAACCATGCATGAATCATAACCATATCCTTAAAAAGTGTATTTAACATGTTTTTGCCTTTATGTGTTTTTCCCCTATTCAAACCTAACAATGGATTTTTCTTACCCTGTGGTAAAGAAATGTTCTCCCATCGATTTGAATGTGATCTAATGTCTTACCATGGTGATTAGATGCCAATTCTTCCTGGTATGTTTTCACTCTTCACCATTTTTGATGCATTTTCGTAGATCTACAATCCCATTCCACAGGATTTCATAGAAATACTCTTATTTTTGTTATATCAAAGTTTTTGGATGATAAGTATGCTTAGAATTGGGGTTTTTAGGATAGGGGAGAGATCTAAATATGTTGTATGGATATTTATCCCATTCCACGGGATTCTACTCTTCAGCATTTTTGATGCATTGTCGTTTTCTTAAAAACTATAAAGGTTGGTGTCTTTACTCTTGAATCCCCTTAGAAGAATTATTATCTCAATATAAAATTGGATTATTAGATTTAAATTGATTATGAAATATTGGTGAAATTCATGATATAAATTCTATTTAGTTCTTATTTATGATTTTTCAATGATATTATGTATGTTTTGTGAATAGTTTTGAAAATTGACTTAGTTTAATGATTTTACAATAGAAATTTTAAAATATTTCTTTTTTAAACTTTGAAATTTAGTATTGGAAAAATGTTTTTTTAAAAAAATATTTTTTAATTGAAATTGTTTTTCCATAATGGTATTGATGTGGTTTTTTTAATACATGGTGTGTGTATTCATATTGAATTTATGAGTCTTGGTTCAAATATGAACTTGTTCTCAGTTCCAAAACTGTAATGGAACATGGGAAATAATTACCTTATGAATACATGTAGATCGACAAATGTCCACTCATGATTATGGAACTGTTATAATAAAGCACAAATAGTTGGTATTATGGTTGTTTGGAATAAAATGGTTATTCCAACTAAAGTTGGTGGAATGGATTTGAAATTACATCTTTTTTATTTCTTGAAAAATGGATTTTGTTGGAAAATTCGAAATTATGGTATTTTTTATATTTAGTTATAAACTGTTTTGGATGTTTTTTTACTTTAAATATAAAAAAATTTCATTATATTTATTTATAAACTATTTTGGAAAATATATTACATAATATGTCTTATATAAATGATTTTAACTCTTCTATCCTTGTGTAATGAGTAGGGAATTCATTGAGTAAGACCTACTTAGTTTTAGTATTGACCCCTACTTTGGAACTATTGCTCCATTATAGAGGTTATCTACTAGGACATGGGAAAAGGTAATGTATCACATGTAATTAACATTACATCATGAAACATGGGGTGTTCGTTAATGTTAGAGAATAGATCATGTATATCCTAGAGGCTTGTGGTTTTCTTAGAGTCTTATTAGTTTGTTTCCCACTATTTTCATTGATTCCACAGTCTTCCACTGTGGAACTTGATTTATGTATAAATTTTATATAGGAAATGTTTATTTTTTAATGGTTATCATGAATCATATAGAGTATTTTTTGGTTAGGAATATTTGGTTAGTCACAACATTATTTAAAGGAGATTTAGCCCCTTCCAATTTAGTGAAGCACTTTGGAATATATTTGTAGTAATTGGCATCTTATAGATTTTTTTAAGCCTAAGTAGCATCCTCCCAACTTTTCAATCCAATTAAGAGAAGGAGAGATGTTACAATGCTTGATGTGTAATAAAAAATATATATTATAATACTTCGACTCTACATAATATGATCACTATGAGGGGATATAAATTTAATTGTTTTAGACCAATTAAATTATTAAAAAACAACCATGGAGGATATTTTCAAAAATGGAAATGTCATGATTTAAAAGTCTTATGAGTTTATTAAAATAATATTCATAGATAATTTCACGATAAATTCAGGGACTTTTTAGAATGAAAAATCACATTATTATTTATGAACATGAAATGGGAATAAAATGAAATTTTAATGTGAAATGAATATAATAGATTATAAAACCATACCATTATATGTCCTTTCAAATATCTTATCATCAAACCCCATAGATAATTAGAGTGTGGAATCTAAAAAGATAAATGTCGATAATGATTTCAGAACTGCTACCCTACTTTTTCTGTAGTGAAAAATTCATAGGGCCTTCTTCTAAAGGGGAATAGTCAGTGATTTTTAATCTAATACATACCAAAGTGGATTAAAAAAGCTTCATTAGTGGGTATATGAGAGGTAAACCATTCTGAAAGGATTATTAGTTCATTGAAATTTGACATTGGTGGGTTAATATTAGAAAAATATGGGGAATTGTTTATTAATTTATAAACATACACCTTACTGATTATATTTTCGAATAATATAAAATTGTTATCCTTGACATGTATTCAAACAATTTTATTTTACATTTAATTAGTGATTTTTAAGATTTATGATATTAAGAACCAGAATATGTTATATTATATTTTTTTATTAGGGTATATTTTTATGTATTTGGTGTTTTTTTCAGATTAATAAAATATACTTTAGTTTCTCAAACATATTTATAGGATTTGACCATATTATTTTTGTATTATGATCACTATATTTTAATGAATAAACATAATTTTTTTCTTTAGGCCCGTTAATCTATTTATTAAATAATCATTAAAAAATAATTATTTCAATTTTCTTATACAAAAAACTAAAAATATATTAAATAAACAAAAATGATATACATTATTAACAAATTACAAAAAATATATGTGAGATAACATGAATTCTATAATTCTAAATTCCATGTCAATTATTGTTAATTTTAATTATGTTGAGTTTTTTTTAAATTATAACCCTATTTTATTTCAAAATAAATCATTTAGAAGTAGAAAATTTAAAAACACCTCTTCAGTAAATATTTTTTTTATTCCAAAATATATATAGATTGTTATTTTAAAATTCATTAATATATATATATATATATTATAAATAATTAATAGTTTTATTAATAACAAATTAATTTATTTATATTTTTTGAAACAATTACACATAATATTTATAATTCCATTAACATGGTATAATTCATAATAGTCATATTGAAATACTCACCTTAATCATCAACAAGGATTATTCCACTTATATATAGACATTATTACATCATCTAAAATAATTCATTTCTGTATCTTAATACAAAAAATATATATATTTTTATTCCCCAATATACTTCCTATTTATAATAATAATGAATATCATATTTATACCATTCTTTTTAGGGTAACATCCTCTAGAGTATCATATGATGGTGTTTCCATAAATATATGTGTTTTCTATCACTAATTATGTATATTATTATGAATTATAACTTTTTTGTGTGTATTTTTCTGTGAACATGTAATCAAAATTAATGTGATTTTAATACTATTTCAATTTAATATAGACATGTATCAGGTCTTATACCCTCCACATGACTCAAAATGCATTAGAACCCATTTTTAATATGTCTCCTAACATCATGTCCAAGTTACTAAGTCCATTTAAGTTTATCAAAATGATGATGAAGTAACATATTCAATTCATATAAAACAAATTTTATATCATTATGGTGTATCCAATTATATAATTATTCAATTCTAAAATATAATATTTTTTATGCCTATTTGAGGAATGTGGTAAACAATCGAATATATAAAAATTAGTAACAATATCTTTAGAAGATTCAACACAATGTGAAATTATATTGATTTAATTATTGAATATTTTGACTTAAATTACTTATCCCATGATTCTCTACACTATATCTTATTAACCTAAATTTATAGTTTGATTCCAAAATTAATGATAAGAAATATATTTCAGGATTTATATTTAATGATATAATTGAATTCTGTTTTAAAACATAATTAATTGGAAGAATATTCCATTGATGAATACAAATTAGTAGATGAAAAATAATTCATATTAGGGAATGATGATATAAAGGAACTATAATTGGATTTATTTATATATATAATTAATTGAATAATAAGAGTAATTTTTCCTAAATGATATTTAGATAAAGTGAGAGAGATTGATTTCCCAAAATAACGAAAAAATTAAAATATATCCTATAATAAATTATGAATATGGATATTAAATAAACATGAAATGATAGACTATTTGAGTAAATGTGATAGTGATGATAAATAATTCCTTGAAGAAAAATATATCAAACACTAATATTCATTATAATATGTGATAATTTTTGTGCTGAATAAAGTTCATATAGAAATCAACAATATAGATTGATGAGAAGTTAATTATTATCATAAGGATAATTCCGAAGGATTTTTTGACGAACAAGACATCCAAAGAATGTATAAAAATAACATAGGCTAATTATGAAAATAGTACTATAAAAATGATTGTGGAACGGGGGATAAGAAATCCCAGCTATAATGAATAGTTTTGTAACATTATTATTTTTCATAAAATTTATAATGTATATGAAATTTCATAATAATATCAATGGGAAATGTGAGGTGTTTTATTACACAATTATACTATTATAAGATAAGGAAGGTGAAATTAAACTATTTAATTATAGGTAGTCATTTTGAATAATATGTTACGTGATAAATAAAATACCATAATTCTTGACAAGAAACTATAATATAGAATAAATAATAGGAGACATTGCCAAATAAAAATAAAAAATTCCTCAAGAAAACATAATGATTTCTTAAAAAAGGACTTTTTTTGTGACGAGTTGACTTTGATATTATATTGAATCACCAAAATATCATCAATGAATATGAAACCAAATGGTTTAGTGGTAAAGGATATATAAAATCATTTTGGTGAATCACAAGAAAATTTATTCATATTCTTCCAAAAATATAGTTAATATAAAAGTCATATTGGGAAGAGAATATGGAATCATATTAAATTAATTATGCGAATTGTTTTTGGCATATTTCATTGAAATTTATATATTTTATTGTGTAAAAAAATAAGTTATGATAGGAATAAATTTGATATTATGTAATATAGAACAACTATATATCCTACAAAATAATGAATACATTTATTCAATGGTAATTACATTAATTGACATACTTATTTTTAAAAATTAAACAAATAAGAGTATTAATACATTCCTAAGTTGTAAAAAAATTTCAAATCCCCATAAAATAATGAATAAAATAACTCAAATAAATTCTAACATATTATATAATGATATTTTTTGTATGATTTATGAAATGGAATAGATTTTAATAGTAATATATTTTACCTGTTATTGATTATTTCATGGCGGCATGCATCTTGTTTTAATACGTCGACAATGAGGTGAAATAATATATTAATCTATATAAAAGGATTAATAAAAAAAGTTAAAGTTTTATAAAAACCCCAATGATTAAATATTAAAAATTTTAGGCTAATTATAGTCAATAATAACTTATTTTATCAAGGAAACAAGAATTATTTATCATTAGTGTGAAATCCATAATAAAATAATGATCTTTAAATAAGAAATAATGTGGTAAAAAATATGATGTTGACATTACTCATTAAAATTAACCTTTCGATCAAATATTTAAATGAATAAGTACAACATAGGTTTTATTTTGAAAATATATATTTTCTCAACGTAGTAGATAAATTGGAAAAATATTTGATGTTGCATGAAATAAATAAAAATCGTATACAACATAATGTTTTCCTGAAAAAAATAATTTTTGAAGAAAAATAATAGAATAATTATCATGTTTAATGATAATATGGATATTATTGATGATCTACTAAGATAATTTTAAAAAATTGATTCAATTAGATGATTAATAAAATCATTGATAGAAATTACATGTTGGTAAATAATGGTAAATATGAAATATTATTATGTAGAAAAAAATTGGACTACAATCACAGTGACAATGGTGATCATTAATATATATTCGTATTACCTCAATGTAAAACACATGAGTATGATTGTTTCATCTAACTATAATACAATAAGGATGTTGAAGTGGGTAACTCAGCATGTCAAATTTAAAAGAAAAAACAAGTCATTAATTAAGGAATATTATAATAAATTACAAATTAATAAATATTCGTCTTTCTTTAATTTCATGTCACATACCTCTCGAAGAACCTTTGTTGTATAAAACAGATTAAGTTTTTGATATGATCTATGTAATAAAATTAGGTAATGAGAATTTAATTTAAATAGAAAGGGTGATCCTTAAACATCCTATTTGTTGAGTATATGGATTATATGTGACAACAAAATTCTACAGTGGTAAATGATATTTAGAAACTTGTATAAAAAATAATTAATGAAATAATTATATATAAGTTATTAAGGATATTAATTAGATATTTTGAGTAAAACATTGTAATCATCAAATACAAGAAACGTGATTCAAATGTTTGGAATAAGATTATTATTAGCATTCTATTAATAAAAAACATTAAAATAAAAAATGTTCTATAAAAATCAAAAAATAATAATAATCAATTCATATTAAAATATAACCCTACAACCAAACTAACTGTTGATGGTGATAAACAAATGCATCATGTTGATTTTGGCTATCTCCCCAAAAATTTGGTCCAGTTATTCTTGGATATTTGATCAAGATATACAATATATGATCATAAGTATCAATATTGATGGTACATTAAGAAGTATGAACATAAAGAATAGAAAAATGTAAGATATTACAATTCAAAAACATCCAATTTTTTTTTAATATCTTATAATAAATTAAATGAAAAAATATGTTTTTTAACAGGAATTAGATAACGTATCTCAAGGTTATTGATACTTGGAGTTCAACTAAGGATGTCGTATCTAAAATTTATAGGAGTAATGATCCATCCTATAGGATCTTAGTATTTATTCATGTATAATAAATATCAACATAAAATTTCTTATTTTTAATATAGGTGATTCATTTTTTTGTATCCCTATTTTGAATTAATACTTATAACTCATCTTGGGATACATCTTCAATTAAATAATTGGATGTGAAATATATTGAGTTATTAGATATTTGAAATAGTTTAAAAGGATTATATCAACACTACAAGTCCATCCTACCTATAAAAAATGAGTAAATAGATAAATTCATTACCGATATTATTTTTAGACCTACAACTTCAAGAAATTATATTGGTCAATATAATGTGGGGAAACTAAAACAATATATTGTTAGTCTCAATAATAATATTTTGGAAATTATATAATTAAATTAAATCAATTAATGATATACTTATGTTCAAAATTCAAACCAGTGATAAAACAAATTTAAATATAGTAGTTCTACAAGATAGTAATTTTACTTAATAATTTTTCTTCTAAATGTTCATAAAAAAATAAAACCAATATGTATAATAGATGTTTATTTCATAAGTCTTTAATAAATTGAAAATCTCAATATGCCCTAAATAAATTAAAATATATCATAAGGATGTGTATTTTTTAATTTTATTTAAGTTGGGCCTCTAAAAAATAATATTTAAATGAAAGGATGAGTTCAGAAAAGAGAAATTCCATCCATAATTTTATATTTTTTTAATCGAAATCCTTAGTTATCTATTTTTAAGGATAAAATATCAGTATTCATTACGGTAAAGTAGAAATTGATCATGGAAAAAAGTTTCCCCTCATAAATGATAGGTGATAAATCCATGTTTTTATAATTGAATAGTGTATTGAATCTTACATTTGGATATATTAAAAAATTACAGACTGTAATACTTGGGTGGGAAAATATTTTTATTTTTAATTTTTTTGGTCCATAGAAAAATTCTCATCAAAATGAGTAAATTTATTTATTAGGGAAAGTATATGAGAAATTTTTTAAAAATACATGTAATTTAATAAATTCCCATTGTGGTTACAATATTATCTATAAAATGATATGATAATATTTATACTGTTGGCCTATAAAATATATCCAATAAAAATATTTATTTTCACATAGTAATAGAAAATAAATATTTTCTTATATGTATTTGAATAAGGAAACCTATTATCAATAGTGTAACTAAACACTTTATGAATAATCTAGTGAATGGCCATTTGTAGAAAAAATTAAAAAATTTCAAATGTTCATGAAACATTCCAATATAAAAGGAAAAATAAATTAATACATAAAAAAATTATCTTTACATCCATAATTAATTTTTTATTTCACATGATAGTTTTTGGTCCTAAAAACATTTATACAAAAAATATTACTTTTCTTATTTTATTATCATACTCAATAAAAATTAATTTTATTTATCTCTAAAAAATAAATATCTATTTAGTTATTTGAAAATAATTTCTCTATTGTTTAGATAGAAAAAAACTTGAAAATTTATGTCCAATGTGATAATAGTGACGAATTTTATAAAAATATTATTATAATAAATATTAATTATAATATAAATCCTTAACATAAAAAACATAATAATATAATAGTGCATATGACTTGAGGAATATATCATTTTTTAATATTACAAGAACTATGATGTGTGAAAATAGAGTTCTAACGTATTTTTGGGGATTGGTTATAAGAATCACATGTTAAATTTTAAATTTAACTTCACTCTATATAAATTTAATTCTAAAATATAAAAAAAACTGATGAATATAATTTTTTTTATAGTGGTTACTTTTTTAGTTAAATTATCATTATCTTTAATACCAAATATAATATTTTAATTTTTTATCTAAAATCTGATAATGAAATTATTTTTGGATACTCCACTATAAGTATGTCTTATAGTAATTTATATAAAAATTTAATACACTATATAAGAAATGAAAATTTTAAAATATAATAAGAATTCCAATTTTGTGAAAAAAAAAATCCAACGGTTTGAGATGATGGCCCATTAGTTGTGTTTTTAAATCTTCTCTCTATTTTAAACAAATTATATAGATGAGTCAGTGAAATATGAATGGGAAGAAATAGACGAGACTTACTACAATCTATGGAGATATAAACTATTAAACTTATATAGCACCATTTTAAAAGGGATCAACATATCCCAAGTTTTATTGGTTTTTAAATCCATCCGTAATTAAACGATTTTCTCAAAATAATTATTGTGAATATCAATTTTTTTCAGAAGATCCACCAATCACCCCTATAAATCATTAATTATTAAAAAAAATTGATGGACATAAAATATGAAGTATATCAATTTGAATTGTACATATGTTCACTAAATAAATAACATTATGATTTTTTTGTTATATCAAAATTATATTTAATGAATACATGTAATGATATGGGTAGACATATCATACAATAATTTATTTTCTAGTGCATTATATCTTCCTCTAATGGAATAATTATTCATTCCCCATATCAATATGGATATTATATCATCAAAAATTCCTAGATCCACCAAATTTTATCCACCCATAACTTTTCTGAAAAAAAAAATTTATATCATCATTTACGTACCATTCTTGAAACCTCATAGATAAACTCTATATACATTTACCATCACTTATGTTATTTTGAATCTTCAACAAATTATTTATGGGGTCCCATATGTATATTGTTGGAAATTATTGGAATTATAAAATATTTTTGAATTTTTTTTAGAGGAATAATTCTCCTAGTTTTGGTTATGGGGATCCATATCTACACCTAGTGTAAGTTTCAATTATTCCATTACAACATCAATATTTATGAAATAAAATATTAATATAAGGCATCAGTATAGGTAGATATTTTATAAAATTCACTTTATTTTAATAACCCCTTAGTTTTGAAGGGGATTAGGGAATTGTTAGTCCATTTATTAGAGGGATATGACAATGTTCTAACCATGAGATTCATGATGACCACATTGATTTTTTCCATTATGGATATATCCGTGAAATCATCATATTTTATTCAATTTATCTATATAGAGGATATGTCACTCTAGAAGAAACCATTATTTAGTAATAAATTAGTTTCTTAAATTTATTTCATCTATACATTTTAATAAAATGACTTTTTGATAATTAGTTTTATTTATAATATTTTTTAAAATATTTTAATCTTATTAATTTTATGAATATGTTTTTATTCTTTTGTAATTAGTTTGAGTGTTATTAATTTTTTATCAATTATTATTATTACCATTATATATTTAGATAAATTTTAATTTCATGATCTGAGCCTTTATTTTAATTTTATCATATGTAATATTTATTTATAATTTATTATTCACTCATAATAAGTAATAATGTCATTTTATTAGCTTATTTGAGGGAATTTACGTTATATATTACTTTTTGTTAATTTTATTTTGACTATTGGTTTTTTTATCTTAATGTGATGTAATATAATTATTTTAGTTAAATAGTGTATATTATTCAAGTTGTGTTTAGTGAAATTTTTTAACTGAGGTTACATTTTTATTTTTTTAATTAGTTTATGATTAGTTAATATTAGATATATGAATGATTTATGGTTTTATTTTAAGTAAAAATTTGTTGTTTTGATTTCAAATTATCTATGAGTATTTTATATTAATATATATGTAATTTTATTCATATTATTTATATCAACGAAATTCATAACATTATAAATTTAATATTACATTGGTTGAATGTATAAGGTGAATTACTCAATAATTTTATATGATAACTATAGTAGACATAATATTAAATCAGAAAAATACATTCCCTTTATTATAGAAACCTTTTTGAGAAATCTAGTGGTGTATTAACAAAAATAATATTTCCTTGTTAGAATTACATATACCGAACAATGTCAATATATTCCATTGTATAAAAATTTAAATTTTGAAATGCATAAATATATGATTAAAATAAATATATCAATCCATACTTTTAATTGAGAAAGAAATCCTAAATTTGTTTACATAATCCAACACCCATAAAATATTAAATATATATATCAAACTACTCAAATGATTAATAGATCCAATTAAACGCTGTTGTACTGATCTCATTTAGTTAAAAAGACAATAAACATAATAAAAAATAAAAATTACAGAATCAATAATCAAAATAAGTATATTCAATTAATAAACCATATACCCTTGGATTCCATTATATAAAAATGATAATCTAACAAACTAATTAAACTCACATGAAACCGGAGGAAGAACTATGATTAACCAACAATTAAGTTCATTCGTAACACCGAATTATATTTGAATGTCAATTATATATCCCAATTTGTCAATCCCTATAAACTATAGGATTAGTTTCTTTATATATTAGAAACATGAAATTCTTATTTTAAAATAATTCTTCTACATCGCCCACAAAGGTTTCCCTACATGATTTAATTCTAGAGACATTAAAAAAAATTCATTGTTACATGAGGAATAGAAACCTAATAAAGGGGAAACACAAAGAATGGTTAATTTTTAAGACATTTTCTATATCAATAGTGTATAAATAGTTTATTCTAAATTTTTTTATGAGTGATCATAAGATGAATACCATCATTTTATGACACAATATAATTATGTAATCATAAAATTTGGAATTCAAAACCAATAAAACAAAGATAAAAAACTGAAATCATGAGATAGGGATTTGGGAATAACACAAGAATAAATAATAGGAATTTGGGAACATAATAATATAATCATGATCCATAGGAACATAAAATAATATTATCTAACAACGTAGAAATGTGGTGTAAACATAATGATGAAAAATAATTTCTTATGTCATGGATAAATACTAGAACCATCATAATATAGTGAATAGTTATCCAAAACACAATGAATTCTTCCAAACAAATTATAATAAAAATATAGCTTTAGGTTCAATCCTATGTATCTTACATGTCATATAATGATATATAATTCTTACCCAATTAATTAAATGATATTATAAATAATTCCTCATCCATCACAAAATGAAAAACCGTACACATGTGTACCAAATGGAAATGATCAAATTTTTAAATCACCCATTTAAATAATTACCATTGTGAATAAATTGGGTTTCATGTAACACTCTAAAATTATAAAGTAAGAACCTTATATTCGATAGCGTGCATGACACGTGACTCAAAGATTGTAATAGAATATAATACCATGATAATTTGAAATATATTTACTATTTTAAATAGATTATATATATTTTATTTTTTCAATTCTAATAAACACTAACCTATCTTTCTTTACATGCATAAAATTTCTTATTCAATAGAATGTGTTACATGCAAGATCCAGTTATAACCGAAAAATAATATATTATTAAAATATTATTAATATAAGATATATCATGGCCATAAATTTAGCTGCTATGAAAATGGAAACCTAACTTATGAAAATATATGGTTTATAGAAATATGAAATTAATTCATAGGTAATGAATTAATTATAAATGAATATGAAAACTGATTGAAAATAAAAGAAAATATTATTATTTTTATGAACACAAATCTATTTTACCAAAATAAATTATAATAATAAAAATCAGTGTGGGATAGTAATTCCATAAATATATTATATATTCAATCAAAAAATTTCAAATTCATCTAATATATTTCTGGGATTAAGACTAAAAAACCCATTTTATGCATAAAATAATATCTTTTTATTAAGGATTTTTTATATCCTTTTAGTTTAGAACCAATTTTAATTCAAATTATTGAACCTTTAATAAATTTAATATGTAAAAATAAAAATAATATTTTTAATATATACATAAATACTAGTTTTGGTTAAATTTTGGGTATCTTTATGTGAAGTTTCATTTTTTTAATGAATAGTGAAAAATTCTGAAATTAAATTCAAAACACTTTAATCCATGAATTTATTTATAAGGTTAGATTATGTTTTCGATTAGTTTTAATGTTTAATTATATAATATTTTTATCAATTAATATTATTTAGTTAATTAGAATCAATTTATCTCTGAAATTATCTTTAAAACTTTATCTAAATTTTATACGTTTTTTAGTTTAAAAATGTGCAATATCGTCCCCCTCAAAGGATGATGTTTAAATTATTTTCTCCCATATATGAGATTGGAATTTTAAAAATGGATTCCATATTTGGAATCATAATAATTAATTATTTTATTATAAGGTTATGTTAGTTTTTTTTTCAAAAATATTAGTGAAAGTGATTAAAATTCATTACAATGATTAATGGAAAATCAAGCTAAATAGATGAAAAACCATAAACATAAGGCCAAAAAAGACCAATAAACATGTAAAATTTTCATTTTATGGCCATATATTGACCCTATACTCCCTTTTATTCAATTTTTTGTATTATTTTAGCCACATGAAATGTGTTAAACGTGTATGGAATTCCTTTGTGAAAATATTACAAGAGTGACATTAATCCTCCACTCTAAAGAAGCCTCATCTCCTACCACTTCACAACACCTCTCAAGAAACTAGGGATTGAAGAACCTCAGACCACATTGCTCCTAAAAATCCATCTTATCATACTAAAATAATCCTCCGGTTCTAGAAGGAATCTGAGTAATCCTTTTGGATCAATCCAAAAGTATTTACCTGATTAATAGGTATCAAACTTCCTCGTATTATTAAGATTGATTTCCATTCTAAAACCCATAAACTCTTATTATTCTATGACTGAATAAAATACCAGTATCATAAATATAAAAGGCCTTTTTTATTCAAAGGGTTCTACCTAGACATACACACACTTATTTATAATGGGTAAAAAACATATTATTTCATTGTATGGAGAACGACAACCTCACAAAACGAAGATTGTTCATTTTTCCATTAAAACCTCTCATGGTGGACATTATGATGGAAAATATTTTTATATATGATATATATGATTTATATGATATTTATTATTTCTCTAGGATTTTATAATTTCTTATTTATAAGATACCTTTTTTCTTTCCATCTTGTTTAAATATAACAATTTCATTTGAGGAAGTGTGGACTACTTCCCCCTCAATGTAATGTGACTTGTTAATGAAATAATTAGAATGTATAACAGATTGTATTTTTAAATCATTGTAATATATATATCATAGATATGATATTTTAATTATAATATATATGTATATTTTACTTTTCATGATTTTAATATTACCAAGAAACGAAAGTAGAGTTCAGGTGTAGGTACAACCTACCATCTCCATGAAAGCTGCATTTCATTTATTATCCATACATTTTATAGATAATTCTAAATACATATGTGCCAAATATATATTATAAGTACGTCATGGTTAAAATTATTTAAATGATTAAAACATTATATAACTAATAATTACAATAAATAACATGTCAAAGCTTAACTGAGAAACAATGAAATTAACTACCAAAACAGTTAAAATAATGAAATTGTGTTAATAAAAAGGTAATTAAATATTATCAAAAAATAATATATGATATTAAATACATTATTATATTTATTTTTTATGTTAGTAACATATTTTTAATCCCATATACAATAAGATAAATTACACACAACAAAAGGAAGGTTAAGGTAAGGGATTTCTTCTCAGTTTACATTCCATCATAACATATTTTTGTTAGGAATCAGTTCACTTTTATTTAGTGTATATATTTTTTATTAAGATGATATATCGTGAATATAATTATTCTCATTATATTATATGTTTCATTTAATTAATTGGAAATTATGATTTAAATTTTTAAAATTTGTATGTGACACTTCGGAATGTTTGGTGATTATAAATCCTGAAGATTGTTTTCATATCAACAATCCCATTTATTAAATGACTTCTTCTGAGGTATTATTGATAAATTTTTATTATTTACTCCATATGGGTAATTTATAAGTCATTTTATATATTTAATTTATGATTAATTATTTGGACTGGTACAAAATGGGTGGGTCCTGGTTGTAGGTAGCCCCTCGAGGCATGGATAGTTTCATAAGAAGAAATTGTTGGCCAAAATAGATGGGTTTTTACACGATAGCTAAAATATCTTGTCAAACGTCTTTAAAGTAATGGTTCTATGTACCTAAGAATCATGGAATCAAATAATTAAGAATTTCCCTTAGTTAGTTTTAGTTATTATTCATCTATTAAATTTTTCATCGACATATCTATGGATACATTAAATTTTCAGTTCATTGATTAAATGGAATGTGTTTATGTTTCATACATTTAAAAATAGAATTTTTCATATCATGTTATATTAATGGAAGGTTTTATTATATTATTTATTCTCATTTATTCATTATATATTCCACTTTATTTACCATTATTTTTCATTTGAACTCACCCTAATTGTATATAATTTCCCCAGGTTATGAAGAAGAAATATTTATATAATAATTCAACGATTATTTTTCATTATTTTTATTATGTATCATGTTTGAAATTACTATTTCATAAGGTATTATTATTTTCTTATGTTTATTATATATTTCAAATATTACTAAACTAATCAGGAATTCAGGATTTGATTCATTATAATCATGCTAATGTAATAATACAATGCACAGACTCTAGGATTTTTGGGTCAGGGTATTGTTGTTTGTATCAAAGTAAGCTTGGAAACAACAATGAAAACTAGATTTATAAAACATTGATTAGGTAACATAACCATATAAATACATCAAGAAAAATTATATAATAAAATACTATAAATTTGGTAGGGTAGATATTTTGTGGTTATTCCTAGAAATGAATCATTATTTGGATAATACAGGTGGATATGGTTCTATAAAATAAGTAATTAGGAGTAAAAACACCAAAAATGTACTCTATGTATAACTTATGGTAACTCATTTCATGAAAATTGGCCTTAATGTAAATCTATTTTGACACTCTTAGGGAATACGCATAAAAATGAACATTTTCTTCACAATCTATTATAAATGAAATAAAAGTAAAGATGTCCCCAAAGAAACCATCCTTAAAATTATTTTATTATATATTCATAAATTTTCAATTTATATTATGTGTTCTACTACCATTGGTATTATACCTTATTTTAGGATTTATTCAAATGAATACCATTTTTTTGAAATTAATCATAATAGATGAAATGTGAACTCCAATAATGCACATTATTTAAATAGTAAGAACGGTCATATCTTTCATGGCCATAAGACAACATTTCAAAAGAAAATATTTTACCAAATATTCTCATCATATGAAAAAATAGTATCATGTGATAATAAGATAGGCAAACAATTATCCAAGTCATATGTCATTGAAGGGAAGCAGGAGAAGAAGAGTATGGGAGAGAAAAATATCGATGAATGTGTGAAGGGAAGGAAGTATTTTCTAACATGTAATAATTGTGGAAAGAAACACCCTAGTAAATTATTAAAAGAAATGAGATTTTTTTACAAGTGTTGAAATAATGGTCACCATGCTTGTTATTTCAAGGGTACGAAAAATGATTCCAAAGTACAATTATTCATCTACAAAGAGATTGACCACTATACAAATCAATCTCTCCAGAAATAAAATAATATATCCCAAGTGTTGTTATTAGATAATATTCAAGATATACTACTACCTTATATGAATCATAATGATTAATATTCCTTTAAATAAAATATTTCACATGAATATTTTGTCCAAAATGTAATGGTTTTAGGGGTTTTTTAATATATGAGGATTTTATTGTAGTACTTTTATATGAAAATGTTTAGATCATATTCTGATTGGTACGAAGGAACATTATTTGGTAAAATGTTAAAATATTCATAAAAACATTAATAGAGAAATAATACTCTTATTATTTTTTTATTTGGAGATAATGATGAAGAAATTATTGGTTTTGATAAGTTATTACTAACTTTTAGACGATTAATGACTTGTATAAAAGGGGTCTATATAACACTTTTTAATTCTTGTAATATATCCAATAACATGTGTCTTACATAAGGCATAATGAGTAATGCATGTTTCCAATAATATTTTATCATGATTCATGTTATTAATATATTTTAAGAGGGTAAAAGATTAAGTTATTCACATTTTTGTAATGTAAAAACTTTTAACAACCTAATTTTGATTAAAGGATAATGATAAATTCATTTAAGAAATTTAGTGACCATATTTATAAATAATCAGATCCTAATATTTTGGAATGGTTAAGCATTTATGAAATGGTATATGTTTTAATTAGGTTATAGTTTTAGATATTGATTAATTACACCATTGTTGATGAATTTTATTCTATGATATGATGTATAAATAGTTCAAGGAAAAACGAAAATATTATATTGTGCTTATAGAAACATTATATGTTAGTATATTTATTATAATTCTGAGCGAGTAAAATTATAACGGAACTCCAAGAAAAATGATCATGAAACAAAAAATCATGTGATAGTACCATTGCTTCATAACTGATGTAGGGACTTTGGATTGTTAACTTTCTCCTAACCATGTTATATAGAACTCTACATCATAACATGATAGTAATATTTTTCCAAGGTATCCTCGTATTCATTTCCTACTTCTATTCTCCAACTATGGTACTTACTTACGTGAAGATTGTACATCTGTTTCACTGTAATTAAGAATATGAGTTATTTACCCTTTTACGATTCAATTCATTAAAAAATAGTTCATTTTCAATCCCTCTATTATCAATATAAATTTTAAATTATGTGGTTGAAATTTATTTGAGGTTGGGAGAATGTAAGACCCAAAAATTCCAATGTAAGAACCCTATATTTGATAGCGCGCATGACATGTGACACCAAGTGCATAATAGAATATAATTCACTAATAATTTAAAATATATCTACAATTTTAAATCAAGTAAGTATATTATATATATTTCAAGACACACAAACACTATGTTATTTTTCCTTAAAAGCATGAACATCCATGTTTGATATCTTTCATCACACGCAAGATCAACTTTTAACTGAACAATAATATATTATTAAAATATTATAATAATAAGATATAGAATAGCCATAAAATTAGAATTTATGTAAATAGTTAACTATATTATGAAAATATATGGTTTAAATAAATATAAAATATATTCATTAGTATCTAATTAATTATAAATAAATGTAAAACCTATTGAATATAAAGTTACTTATTAATATTTTTATGCTCACAATGCTGTTTTACACTAATAAATTATTTAATTATAATTATTGAGTGATATAAATGTGATATATATATATATATATTATAACAAATAATATATATATATTTTATTGATCTTAAAGATTTTATAGGATGAAAATAAAAACAAATCAAATATTATGCATAAAATACTATCTTTTTTTAATGGAATTTTTTCGCCATTTGGTGGAGAATACAATTTAAATATAATTTATGAAAGTTTAATAAATTTAATATGTCAAAATAAACATTATATTTGGATGAGAAACATAATAATTAGGTTACTCTACATTATTTGAATCTTTCTTTGATGTTTCATGTTTTAATGAATTGTGAAAAATACTGAAATTTAAATCAACATTTATTTTTAGTATAATTTTTTATGTGGAAAAATTTTGTTTTATATTTGTTTCAATGATTAATAAGATCATATTATTATAAATTAATCTAATATAGGTCATTGGAATCAATTTCACCTTTAAATTTATTGCAAAAAACTATTAATACTTTGGATGTTTTTTCTTTAAAATCCAACATTGTCATTCTGCCAGCGGGGTACTTTTTAAATTACTTTATAACAAGTATATGATTGAAATCATGAAAAATGGATTCCATATCTGGATTTTGAATAAAATATAATTTAAAATAAGTTCAACTTAGTGGTTGACCAAAATTATTACTGAATGTGATTAAAATTAATTATAATGATTAAGAGAAAATTAATCATAACAAAGAACTAAAAGTTAAACATTAGCACTAAAATACCTATAAACTTTTCCAAACAACATTATATGGACACATATATAACCTATCCTCCATTTTATATAATTTTTTCCCTTATTTTATCCACATTCATTATAAAAAATGTGCATGGAATTCCATTGTGAAAATATTACATAAGTCCCACTCCTACACTATAAAAAGGCCTCATCTCCTCTAACTTCATTACACCTCTCAAGAAACATTGGCTCGAAAAAAACTACCCAAATATCTACTAAAATAATTCCAATAATCCTATAATACTACCTCTATATAGAAAGCAATCCAATGGATCCTTTTGGTACAAAAAAAATTAGTTACACGATTATCAGGTAACAAACATCCTCAAGCTCTTTATCTTTACTTCAACTATCTAACCCCTAAAATAATCTTATTATATAATTGTATGAAAAAAATGTATCATAAATATACTATGATTTATTTGTAATATTTTTTATCTGTATACATACATGCACATATATATAAAGGGTAATGAACATAGTGTTTATGTGTACGACCAACAACATCCCGAAAAAATGATGATTGTTCGTTTTTCCTTTAACATCTATCTTGGTGGACATTATGATGGAAAATATGTTTTTATAACATATATAAAAATTTTTATAATGTTTTTATTCTTCATAAAATTTCATTTATAACATTCTTTTATGCATTCCATCTTTTTTAAATACGATAATTTCATTTGAGAATGTGTAGGCTTCCCCCACCCCCTCATAGCGATATGACTCATCCATTAAATACATGGAATGAATAAATGATGGTATTAATAAAATTATATAAATTATATAACATAGATATGATAATATAATTATAATACATATTTATCATATACTTTTCATTGATTTAATATGAAAATGAAATGAAAATAGCATTCATGGTTATGTACAACATACCGTCTCCATAAACGGTGCATTCCATTTAATATATCTATAAATTTTAGATTATACTAAATATATATTTACTAAATATATATGAAAATTAAACAATGTTTTTTATATTACTTAACCCTTATATAATTAATAATAACAAAAAATGACAAGATAAATATTACTTGATAAACCAGAAAATTAACATCTAAAATAGTTAAAATAATGAAAGCATGTAAATAAATGGATTATAAAATATTATATGAAGATAATATATGATATTTTAAAAATTAATATGGTTTTTTTATTTTATTAAATTATTTTTAACCACCATACATGAATATAAAAACCAAAAAACAAAATGAATATTAATGTAAAGGATTTTTTCTCAATTTACATTCCAATGAGAGATATTTGTGTTATGTACCAATTCTAATTTATTTTGTGTATATATTTCACTTTCACATGATATATCATGTATCTAATTATACTATTGATATTATATTATGCATTTAATTCATGGTTAATTATGATTTAATTGTTTCAATGTTTTAGGGGACACTTAAAAATGTTTAATAATTATTTTTCATGAAGAATGTATATTCTCAATAACATTTATTAATACATAACCTCTTATAAGGCATTATCAATAAATAATTATTCACTATTAAATTTATGTATTTTATAAGGAGATTTATTTATTTCATATTTAAGGAATATTTTGAGAAGGTAAAACAAGGATTGGGCACTTTTATAAATAGCCCCTCGAGGCATTAGTGGGCTAATGAGACGAAATTCTTGGCCAAAATAGATGGGTTTTTACATGATAACTAAAATGACTTGTGAAAGGTCTTGATGGTAGTGTTTACATGTATCTATAAAACATGGTACCCAATTATTAAGTATTTCCTTCATTAAGATACAGTTATTATTCGTCCATGATATTGTGTGATGAAATATATATGGATATATTATTTTTAAGTTCATTGATTAAATGACATGTGTTTTAGTTTCATACCTTTAAATACTTAATTTTCCTTATATAGTTATTTTAATGACTATTGATTACATATTTACATTTACATGTAGATTTATTCTTAGTGAATCATTATTAACTCTTCTTTATTGACCCTTATTGATCATTTTAGATCACCCTTATTATGTTTCTTTTCCCTATGTTATAAAGAATAAATATTTTAATAATCATTATTGGATGTTGTTTGTTTTATTGATGTATAATATTGAATTCCTATTTCCAAATGTATCATGTGTATCATGTGTGTAATATTTCTTTCCAAGACTATTAAACTGATCGGTCCATCTGGATTTGATTCCTTGTATTCATTCCATTGCAACAAAATAATTCACCAACTTTAGGCTTCTAGGGTCGGGGTGTTACAGTTTGTATGGGAGGAAGATTATATACAACCTCGTAAACTATATTTAGAAAACATATATTATGAAATGTAACCCTAATAAAGTTTTTGAGGATAAATATATAATAACTTCCATGAATTTGGGTGTGTTAGATATTGTGTAGGTATTCTTATAAATACATCCCTTTTCAGATACTACAAGTGGAGGTGGTTCTGGGAAAGAAGTACGTAAGAGTAATAAATCTGACAAGGTGTTCTTGCCCAAACGTGGGGTATCTTGGTACCTAAAAATGGTCTTTAATGCCCCATTGGACTGACACTCTTAGAGGATACTCTTATGATAATTTTCATTTTCATTACAACCCATTATGAAGGAATAGGAAGTAAATATATCCCCAAAGAAACCACTCTTCATATTTTGATATTAGTTATGCATAAAGTTTTCAATTTTTGTTATGTGTTTGACTATTATTGGGATTATATATTATTTCATGGTTTAATATAGTGTATGATATTTTTTAGAAAAGTATCCTAGGAGACGTAATGTGAACTCTAGAAACAACCATGACACAATGAGTAAGAAGAGTCTTGTTTTTCATAGTCATAATCCAACATTTCAAATGGAAATAGTCCCGCATGTATTCTCATCATATAATGAAATAGTATCATGTACTAACAATATAGGTAATGAAATCTCCAAGTCTGATGGAATTTATGGGATGAAATAGAAGAAGTGTATGATAGAAAAAATATATTGATATAAGGAATATGGTAATGGAATACATTCCCACTTGTGGTCATTATGGAAAGAGGCACCCTGGTACTTTCTTAAAAGTAATAGGTTTTTTCTACTAGTTTGTAATGAAATTAAACTAATCATGTGATTACAAGGGTATGAAAAGGAATTCCAATGAATAATGCTTCAACTAAAAGGATATGGGACACTATAAATGTCAATGTATCAAGAGACAACAGAATATATCCCAAGTGATGTTACTGGATAATGGTCAAGTTACGATACTTATTCATATGAATATAATTGATTAGTATTCCTATTCAATAACATTTAATATGAATATTTAATGAGAAATTTAATGGTTAAAATTATTATAGAATATATCAGGATTATAGTGTAGTACATTTTTTATAAGGATTTCATATCATATGCTAAATGGTTCCAAGAAAAATTACTCAGTATAAAGTTACACTTTTTGAAAAACTCGTGATTGGGGGAGATAAAGCCCTTAATATGTCTCTATTGTATAGATAATGTTTAAGAAATGATTTATTTGGACTGGTTTTTCAATCCTAGGAACTGATTAATGACTTTTCAACTAGTATTAAATAAATCAATTTAAGATTTATGTAATTTATATAATAACATGTGTCTTACATAAGGAAAAAAGGAATAATTCATGTTTTCAATAATGTTTTATGTTTATTCAATTTATTTCAATATTTTAATAGGATGCATGATGAAGTTATTCACATATTTGGAATATAGAAATATTGAGCTGCTTCTTATTGATTAAAAGAAAATGATAAGTTCATTTTGTAAATTCAATAACAATATTTCTAAATTGTTGGATCATAATATTTTGGAAAGGTTAACCATTTATGAAATGGTTTATGATTTACGATGGATATTGTTTTATAGATTGATATATTACACCAATATGTGATTAATATTTTTCTATGAGATGATGTTTAAATAGTCCAAGGCATGACCAAAAGATAAGACTGATCTTACAGAGGAAAACCATATAAGTATACATACATTATTAGAGTGTAAACGAATTAATAAAGTTTAATGAAAATGTTCCTGAAACCAAAAATCATATCCTAGTACCATCATTCCTAATGAATCAAATGGACCTTATATTATCATATATTTAGCGATTTTTGGGTGTTAACGTTCTCCTAAACGTCTTTTTATGAACTCTCCATCATAACTTGATTGCTATATTTTCTCTCAATGGTCATGTTTCCATTCCCCATCTATGTTATCCTACTAAGTAACTTAGTTATGTGATCATTGTAATTACTTATTCCTCTTATTATGAATATTTGAAATTAACCCTTTTATGATGTGGGTATTTTAACAGTATTTCTTTTTCAACACCTCTATTACTTATATGAACTTCAAATTTTGAAGATATAATTTATTTATTGTGGGTAGAATGTAACACAACCAAATTCTAAATTAATAACCCTATATTTGATAGTGAGAATGACATGAAACACGAAGCGCATAAGAGAATGAAATAACATAATAATTTTGAAATATATTTACTATTTTGAATACATTTTATAAATTTTTTATAATTTTATGCATGAAAAAACTACATAATCTTTTCTTACACGCAAGAATGACCCTGTTTGATAGCTTGTGTTACACGCAAGATCAATTTTTAACTGAACAATAATATATTATTAAAATATTATTATAATTTGATATAATATAACATCAAATTATTAGTCATTAAATGGGTTTACAAGATTATGAAAATATATTTGTCACCCAAATATAAAATGAATTCATTGGTTATGAATTTATTATAAATTATTATTAAAACTGATTATATATAAAGGAAAATGTTAATATTTTTATGGTCAAAAAATTGTTTTACCTTAATAAATTAACTTAATTACAATCAATAAGAAATATTAATATGATATATATATATTATATAGTCAATAAATTATTTTTTATATTAATCCAAAATATTTTATTGGCATAAGATAAATAACTCAATTTTTTGCATAAAATACTATATTTTTATTATGGAAAATTTACTACCTTTCAGTGGAGAACCCAATTTAATTTCAATTTTTAACCTTTTATAATTTTAATATTTCTAAATAAAAATCATATTTTGAAGTGAAATAAAAATATTTTTAGGTTAATTTTTTGGTATATTTCTGTGAAGTTTCATGTTTTAATGAATACTGAAAAATACTAAACATTAATTCAAAATTGCACTTCTAGATAATTTATTTTTCATTATAATTAATTTTTTATTTTGGTTTAATAGTTTCATTAAATAATATTTTATTAATTAATAAAATTAAGGTCAATAGAATCAATTTCAATTTGAAATAAGGTACCAAAAACTTGTCAAAGGTTTGGGATTTGTTTCTTTAAAAACCTGTACGGTCGTCTAGCCTGCGAGATCATTTTAAAATTAATTTCTGCCAAATAAATGATTGGAATATAAAAAATTTGAATAAATATTTGGTATCATTATAATATTTAATTCATAATAAGGTAGTATTAGTTTTTTACCAATAATATTTGTGAATTTTATCAAAATTAATTACAATGATTAATAGAAAATTATGCATAATAAATGACTAAACCTTACTCTTATGGCCTAAAAATACCTATAAACTTGTCCAAAAGTGATCGTATGGGACTATTTATACTTGATCCTATATTTTATCAAATTATTATTATTATTTGAGCCACTTTCAATGTAAAAAACATGTATCTAATTCCTTTTTTAAAATATTACAAGAGTGCCATTCCTCCTCCACCATAAAAGGGACCCCTATCCTCCAACTTCATCACACCACTCAAGGCACTTTTTCCTGAAAAATAACTTCCCAGATAGATTCTCAACATACCTCCCCATAGTATATAATCGTCCACTTTGGTATTAATAAATATAAGGAATCCTTTTGTTACTTCCCAAAAGTAGTTACCCGATTAAGAGGCAACATACTTCCTCAACCTCTATAGTTTTATTTCCATTATCCAAACCATATAACACTCTTATTCTATTATTGTATAAAAATACAAGAATAATCAATATAGTACATTGTATTAATTCTAAGGGTTTTATCTACACATACATGCACTTCAATCTAATTGGTAATGAGCACATTGTTTTAGGGTAATCCAAACTATAACCTCCTGAAATGATGATTGTTCATTTCTCCTTTACTACATATAAAGGATTCCATTATCATGGTAACAATATTTATATATGATATATATATATGTTATTTATAATGTATTTATTCTTATATAATTTTTATTTATAACATACCATTCGGCTTTCCTTCTTTCTTAAATATGTTAATTTCATTTGATGAGTTGTGGACTACCTCCCATCAAAGTGATTTGACATGTTCATAAAATACAGGGAATGTATAAATGATGTTTCTAATAAAGCTATATAATATATATAACATATATGTGATACCAGAATTATAATATATAGGAATCATTTATTTTCATTATTTTAATATGACAAAGAAATGAATGTAGTGTTCATATAGACATACAACCTACCGTCTCCATGAACAATTCATTTCAATTTATAATCACTAAAACATTTAACATTATTATAAATAAATATTTAATTATTATATATGATTATTGAATCATGGTTTTTATTCTTGATATAATGAAACCATTATATAATTAAAAATTAAAATAAATAACCAGTCAAACCATACACTAGAAACCATGAAATCAACAACTGAAATAGTTAAAATAATGAACGGTTGTTAATTTACAGGTAATAAAATATTATAAGAAGATAATATATGATATTATAAACAAGATTATCTTTCTTCTATAAGTTAGTAACATTTTTTTAAACCACTATAGAAGAGGTAAAATACCACACAACAAAAATAAGTTTAAGTCAAGGGATTTCATCACAATTTACATTACATTGAGACATATTAATGTTATGCACCAATTCACTTTTAATGGGATTATATATTTTAATTCAAAAAATATCATAAATATAATAAATATAATTATTATAATGTTATTATAAATTTCACTTATTCACATTGAATTATAATTTAAATATTTCAAAGAAGTATGGGACACTTTAAAAGGTTTAATGTTTATTTTTCCATAAGAACTTTTTAATGTCAAAAAACCCTTGTTGTTACTTAACCTCCTCTAAGGTATTATCAAAAAATACATAATCATTACTCAATATTAGTATTTGATAAGTCAAGTTGTTTATGTGATATACGAGGAATGATTTGTACTAGTATGACATGGGTGGGGCATTATTATAGATAGCCCCTCAATGCATCGGCAGTCTTATGAGATGAAATAGTTGTCCAAAATAGATGGGTTATTACCCGATAGATAAACTGTATTGTGAAAAGGTCGTTAACAATAGTGGATCCATTTACTTAGGAATGAAGGAATCCAATAATTAATAAATTCCTTTATATAGTTTAATTTATTATTCATCCTTAATATTTTTCATTGGCATATATATGGTAACATTTAATTTTTTTTCATTGATTAAATGGAATGTGTTTTGATTTGATTCCATTCCATATTGAATTTTATCGATATAGTTATTTGAATGGAATGTATTATTAGTTACATACCTTTCTGTGTTGATTTATTCTCATTGATTCACTATTTATTATGCTTTACTTACCCATAATGATCATTTGAGCTTACCCTTATTAGGTTTCCTTTTCTTGGGTTATGAAGAAGAAACATTAGAATAATTGTTCAAGGTTTCTATTTTTTTAATTTTATTATTAATCATGTTTCTTAATTACTATTTACAAATTTATAATGTGTATCATGTATGTAATATGGCATTCCACAACTGCTAAACTGATCATTCCTTCATTATTTGATTCCTTTTAATCATGCCAATATAATAAAACATTTCACCAGCTCTAGGATTCTTTGGTCAGGGTGTTACATTTCATAAAACATTACATATGGAATATATAAATCAAATATAAAAAATAATTTAGATATATTAATTTGAAATATCCACATAAAACCTAATAAAAAGTTACATATTTATACATATATGAATAAAAATATATTTTCATCAGAATTGTTTTTAGAAAATACGAATAAATATTCAAGATATTTGAATAATAATTTTTTAGAAAATAATAAATAATTTAAAAATTATCTAATTTATACAAATAAAATCATATTAAATAAAAATAAATTTGATAGAAAATAATTTTTTAAGGATTATTCATAATTAAAATTAAGGAAATTGGAATGAGAAAGAAATACTATAGAAAAAATAAATGAATAATCAAATGATATTCCTTTCGTATTTTTGTAAAATTATTTTATATTAGATAAAATGTGTCCTTATGAAATAATATATTTAGTGATTAGTAACCATAATAAAATATGATCAATATTTAAATAAAATAAAAATATTATGCTGAGAAAATAAGATGTAAGGTCCTCTCTACTAAAAAACATCATTCACAGTGAATAATAAATCAATGGGTGTGAAAATGGTAAGAATACCTATAAACAAATATTAAAATAGTTTTATAAAATATATGGATTCATAAAGATAAACTACATATAAATCTCCAAAATGAAAATTTATACATTTTTTAGACCGAAAATACACGAACAGAAACCCTCATTGAACAAAATGGTTTGACTAGAACATGGAAGGCTATCATTTTTAGGTTGTAAAGGAGAATTATTTATTAAATATGTTCTTCTTGAGTTAACCATTTTTGTTTATATGTGAATGGGATGGCCAAGGTGATTTCATTTTATCCAAGTGGTTGATTATGGTGGGATTGATTTCTTTCACAACTAGTAAATTTGGGCCATTGTTGTCATTCTTAATGGAAAATCACAATAGTTCCCAATAAATAAATTCATAGAGACCTATTTTCCAATGGTTAGTGGTTTTTTGGGGGTTTATGACCTAATGAATCTTATGAATTTACATTCGTCGAGATGATGGTTGGTTAGATCATAACACCCTTTTGGGGGAACTGTTTTCTAATTTGGGAAACTCTTATTTATTTAATATATGTTTTCAAATCACTTCTTAATACGAATAAAGAACTTGTAACACTAAAATAATGACCACATTTTAAACACATTTACATTTAAAAGATGAGAATATCATTTGTGAATTCATTTGTATGTATCTAAGGTCCTTAATCAATTCCCCAAGAATAAGTTTCTTCTTATATGTTGAAGGTGTATAACCATGATAATCATAATTTGTTGCGATAAAGGGATGAAGATAATATTATATATAGGTAAATGAGATACTATAAGGATTCCTACATATCATAGTTTTTATTGGAATCAAAATCCATGTAATTTTATAAACCCTTGTTGCATAATGTCAGGTGGAAAGAATATGTGTGTGGGCACATAGGCACCAGATATTTGATATAGTGTCTTAAGAAGACATCCTACGTATTGTGGTTTTCTTAGGAATAAATTTTATCATAATATGGACAGGAACTTTGGATTGGAACCAAGGTATATTCCCACATATGGAGGATTTTTATGTCATGAAATTCATTTGGGATTGCATATTGATACATCCCTAAATGGAGGAGATTCATGATGTGAATGATATGACCATTTTAATTCCTGATGAACATGTGTGTTGTACTCTGTGTGAGAAAATAAGGATAATAAGTAATCATAATAACTACTTGTGGGTGTGGTTACTACATGTTGGGACATCCCATGATATGTTTCAATATGGTGCTTAGTACTTAGGGAGGAATCTTACAAATCCTGGTTATGGATAGAGTCAAAATCAAATTAGATTAACTGGATTCTCACTCTACTGTTTGAGGATGTAGGATGGTCATCCTTGGGGAGATATTTTGTCTTGGTGGTTGGAATTTTAGAGACATTATTCTATATACAATAAAGTCGATGCCCATTTCAGATCAAGATATAGAGAGGCTTCCTATGTATCATGGTTATCGAATGAATTATTGTTCTCAAATTATATTTGGTCAGGGATTACACATTGATTTTTCCATTATATATGGTTCATATCATTAATTATGCTGATTATGTCTTATACATTTATGTTTCTATTATATTTTTAGAGACTTATGACATGAATGATATGATTCTTTCAGCTTTATAATCCCATATGAACTATATTTAGTGTGAGAAACAAGGGAAGGAATACGACTTCTCTAATTTCTTATAGATGTGGGACATATGAACTAGTATAAAACTTTTGAGGTTAATATAGTGATCAATCCTTGGTGAGGCATCCTATGTATCCTTTATATAGATAGAACAAGAATTCTCTTATTTTTTTTATTAGGGATTACACATTGACATTACTCTTTGAAGGATAATATAGATCTCAGACCTTGGAGGGTAATCGTACATATCCTGATTATGGAAAGAATCAAATTTCTCAAAGATTTAATGGTTGAGGCTTACACTCCATCGTTCAAATTTGGAGGTTAATATAGAGCTCATGCCTCAGATAAGTGGCCAATATATCCTGTTTAGGGTAGGAATCATATTTCTCATAGTTTTTTTGTCAGGAAATTCATGATGATGTTGTCCTTTGTGGAATCATGATAAGGTTATCAGGTCATCCGATGCTTGGTTGACCTGGCCTGCATGTTTGGATAACAATCGTTGATTGTCAACATGATATGTCGTGATTGTATTCTTGACATGTCAGAGTTTGTCTACCTAAAATCTCCAATCCCAGTCACATGATCCAGTTGACATGTCTAAGGTATGTTTCATAACATAGATGGAATGCCTGATGGTTGTTTCATGATCAAGCATGACTTCATCGAAGCACATATTTAGACTTGAATGGATGATCGTAGAATCCATTACACAATCCCAAAAAACATTCCTATTGGGATCCAAAATATCTTGAATACATTCCCTAATTTCATCATGAAATCTCACTGATACATATAGAGGATGTCACGAGGGACGTTACAACATGATTAGCAGGTGACAAAAGATACAGGATGACATGTATAAAGGACATGGTGAGTTCTTTTTTACATGACCAGAGGACAACACAAGAGCTAGTAGACATACCCTTGAACTATCATGAGACTAGTCTAACCTCTTCATGTGACCCCATATGAGTCAATAAATATGTCTTATGGACACTACATGCTTTGTATGGAAAGACCAAAGGGTTTCATAACACTTGGGTGGGATGCCCAGGGGAACCATGTGAATTTCTTTAATATGTCTATAGGACTTGACATGATCCAAATAGTATAGAAAAGGATAATTTTAAAATATATGTGACATGTCTCGGTTATCTATCATGACATGGGTAGTTCACATGAAGAACATGAGGGTAAGCGTATATTTTATTCACATATTTATGCTATAAATTTTGTATTTTTTACAATGTTTAGTGAAAATGCCTTATATTTTTTTCGGTGTTATCTTGGGTTACATCCCATGAAATCTAGATGGTATGAAATATGTTCTTTGTATGACCAACCAAAATTCCATCATGTGATCTATGAGTGATCACATAAAGTTATTATGCATGTTGCATAATCACTCTAGTTATTCTGTGGATGTTACATGATGGAAATATTTCTTAATCATAACATTAGCCACTATGAGTATAGTGAACCGCACTTTACATACATGGTTAATACTTCAAAATTAAATCATACTTATTACAACATATAACGAAACCATGAAAGGACCTTAAAGGTATAGTGTCGTTATAAACTGGGAAACAAAAAGAACTGGTTCATAAAGAATCTACATTGTCTTCCATTTATTTCATCATATCTATAGTCCCTTTTGTAATATCATACTTAATACCCTTCTTCCTGACCTGGGGAAAGAAAACATACAAAAGGGTGAGCTCAAATCCTCAGTAAGGGTAAACAAAAGAAATATCAATTACATCAAATATATAAGAACATAACATTTTGAAAATCTTACCCTGCAAAAGAGATCATAATTTCATAACATTGGATAAATCATGGTAGTGAAATGTAATCCCACGAATCATAACATAAAACATGAAACTTTTTTTCATACACACATATTCATAGATAATCATTTCTTATTAGTCAAGACTCATTTCTAAGACTATCTTAGTGGACAAAGTCCATTTTTGAACCGAGTTCACTCCTCGTTTCAGTCATGTTTCACTGCACCGGTTTAACCTGCCGTTCGAGCCATGTCTATATCATGAGATATAATATCTTTACCCAATGCATTGGAGGGAGATATAGGTCTCACCCATCTAATAATGATACCATTCTTTATGTGTGCCAAAAAATCATAAATCATACATCATTACATATCCCATGTAATAAAAATGGGATTCTTAAACATCGTGACATCATAAAACAATTCATATAAGATAAAGGGATTCATAAAAATAATGCCATCATAACATAATCAAATCAATGTAATAATAGGGATAGAAACATAACCCTATATTATCTTAGATGGAAAATAATTTTGATAAAACACTTAAACTCAATTCTTGAGGAAAATATCTTTTCTACTTCAAAATAATTTTTCCTTTCTTAACATGTCATACAATTTAAAAAAACAGAATTTGATTAAAAATAAACATGAAAACTTGTAAAGGAATCTTCTTGGAAATAATGTTTTAAAAATCCATTCATGCCGTATAAGTTAAAAAACATTATTCTCGTACTTTTGTCGGAAAAGTCAAAAAGTACCTCGTAGGACAAAAGACAAAAGATTCATTTCATATCCTTTACTAAAAACTCATTGAAGGGTAAAATTGGATTTAAACAATTTTAGGTGGATGGAAACAATATTAAATATTGATGGAACATGGATGTGGATGATAAAATACACCCCAATAAATACCAAAGTATAAACAATCTTAGATAAAAATGAGATTGTGATATTTTCCATTACCATAGGTCCAATTTGATTTGTATGTGTCCGAACCTCCTGTATAATGATTTAAATAATGTTATTGACTTATTCCAGAATTATACTTTTTGTTATGATATCATATATGGTCATATTCCTAACATTTTATTAGTAATATTTCATTATTATTTGTTATTCAGGTGATTATTACTTTTTGTTCTTATTCGTGTTTTGTCAAATAAATTCTTATTCTTCTCTTTAGGTTATAGATACCTCATTTCCAGAATGGTATTAGTGTACTATATATCATATTTATTCATTCAATTAATTTATATAATCATTATGCAATGAAGATCATGTAGAATGAATCGCATCACATCGTGGAGACGATATTCTGTACGTACGCACGAGCGATGATATCGTTCCCATGGTCATGGAATTGTATTGGAGTGTATGTATACTATTTCAGAATCAATACCACTTTACAATAATCATATATAGTTTTTATTTACACCATTATACCCATTCAATTAAGGTGGTGGTGGAAAATAGATTACACCATGGCGTGGAGACGGTATTCCGTAAGTACGCACGCGCGGTGATTTCATTTTCCGTAGGATGGATAGATGGTGAAATATGGTTTTTTCATACTTATAATAACATATCAGTATATTAGTGATACTGATGTCATTTATTAATAATGAAACAACTAAAGAAGAAGAAGTGGAAGAAGAAATAAAGTTAAAAGAATCGGTAACGGATATTACGTCTTCTTTGAAACGCCTCTTTGAGACCTCCTCTTAGGGAACTACAATTGGTCTTTGAAGAAGACCAGGACCTCTAGGATGTTTCTAGGGAAGTGGGGAAGTGAAGTGGGTAGGGATTGGACGAGCCTGAAGGCTCAAATTAGTGTGAGGAGTAGAGGGAGGTGGTTCCCTTTTATAAGGGAGGAGAGGGGCACCTTTGGAAATATAAGAACTATTAGTTTATATTAAATCCCATCCCCACTTAAAAACTTCCAAAAGGCCTCATATCCAAATCCTAGATGATATAGTGTTGTAATATCATCAACCAATAAAATTTAGACAAGTTAGGAATTTATTATAAACATTATCAACTTCAGTTATCCTTATTTATCAATTTAATTTTATTTGTGGTAATAATATTCTAAATTTTAAATTATTATAAATAATTACATATGTGTTGTGAATATTTCATAATTTGACAATTAATGACATCATAGACCATTTAAATTTTAATTTAAATTTTTTAAATTTTTTTGTGATTTTTAAACAATTTTATAATTTGTTATGTTTATAAAATAACAATAGTGTCAATTTTGACACTATTCATTTATTTGAATTTAAATAAAATATATACAGAAGATATCTTCGAACTAAAAGCATTAATAGATTCATAAAATGGTATATGTTTCTAGAAAATTAGTGGATAACATTAAATAATTCATATAATATTTATTTTAAAATTTTTAAAACCATTTATTTGATATTATAATTAATAAAATAATTTCATCATCACTGTTGTGTCATACTTAATAATAATAGGTTAACCCCTAAAAATTATAAATAAATTCCTATGATGTATATAGTTTTATTATATTTCTGGATACTATTCGTGTTCGAAGTTTGATTAAGTTTATCACTAAATTAAAATTATTATACTTATAAGATTTAAGAAAGTGACATGTTGTCACATTCTTCGGTTTTAATAATTATTAAATTATTTTCATGGAAAAAAGTCCATTAAATGAATCTAATCTGACCCTTAGGTGATATGGGTCGACCTTTAGTCATCCAATAGAATTTTTTCAGGTGTTAGGGTATTTTTATAATCTTAAATTTACCCTTAATTATCTGATTTACCTTTAACTATGGTAAATAAAATTTAACGTAGTTACTATTCATAATGCCCCAAAATAAAAAGTATCCAATTTACATAATTTGGACCCACTGATTCTGAATATGGAATCCATTTTTCAAAATTCAAAACATATAAGTTGTAGTAATTAATTTAAAATAAATCATGTTGTTAAGAAAATGGGTTTTAGAAGTTAGAACATTGCAAAAGATTGAAATGTTTTTACCTATGAATTCAATGTGAAATTAATGCTAATGACATACATTATATTAAATGGTACAAATATATTCTATTTATACTTTAAATCCATTCAATATTATAATTTATCCATATAAATTATCTCAATGAAAAAATTTGTTTTTAATTAAATATTAGCGTATTTTTACTATTCATCAAAATATGAAAGTTATCAAAAAAATATCAAAAATTTATCCAAAGTAAATTTTTATACCCTGATTCAAAATAATAATTTTATTCCGTCAAATTGATCTTATAAACATCTAAAAAACTCGATTTAATGTGGGTGCTCCATCAAAAGGTGGCAAAACTGTATTTTTTGAAAAATACTTATTTTACCAGAAAAAATTATTTATTTCTCTTACCATGTTCTAGAAAATGTGTAAGATGAAAAATAATGTTATAAAATTCAAAATTTATTTAATACTATTCATAACGGCTAGTCCATAATAATATATCGCTGTTTAGTGAAACCCAGTATTGCGTACGACGCAAGCTATCGAGGAAGGTCGTGATTTCATGTAAATAAAGTCAAGATAGTGTTGTGTGTAGTGAAACATTACTTTGATGATTTATATAACATAAAAACAAAATCTTTCTCATAAAAGTCTCATCTGTTACATTCTACCCCCCTTAAAATGAATTTTTCCCTCAAAATTCGTCACTTTGTAACAAACAGATGAGGATACCTCTCCCTCATCATATCCTCAAGCTCCCGTGTAGCTTCTTCTAATTTGTGGTTCCTCCATAAAACATTCACCAAGAGAGTGTTCAAGTTTCATAGGACTTTTTTGCTACGATCCAGAATCTCTATCGGTTTTACTTCATAAGAAAGATCTTTCTCCAGCGGTATAACTTCTGAGCTGAGTACATGTGAAGGATCAGGTATGTACATTCTCAGGAGAGATACATGGAACACATCGTGAACTTTAAAGAGATTCGGTGGAAGTGCCAATCGGTAAGCTACCATACCAACATGATCCAGAATTTCAAAAGGACCAATATATCTAGGGCTCAACGTTCCCTTCTTTACAAATCTCATGACCCTCTTCCAGGGAGATATTCGTAAGAACACTTTATCACCCACTTCAAACTCTAGGTCTTTTCTTCGATTGTCGGCATAACTTTTCTGTCGACACTGAGATGCTCTTATGTGTTTCTGAATAGATCTGACATTTTCTGTCATTTCGTCAATGAGATCATGTCCTAATAGCTTTCTTTCCCCAACTTCATCCCATCATGTTTGATTCCTGCATTTCTTTCCATAGAGAGCTTCATAAGGATCCATCTAAATACTGGAGTGAAAGCTATTATTATAAGAAAATTCCTCCAAAGGTAGGTGTTGATCCCAACCACCTTTGAAATATATAGACCAAGCTCTCAACATATCTTCTAGAGATTGAATTGTCCTCTCAGAATGACCATCTGTCTGAGGATGATAAGCAGTTCTAAAACTTAACTCCGTATCTAGAGTATGCTGAATATTTCTCCAGAACATTGAGATAAACCTCGGATCCTGATCAGATATAATAGAAAGTGGTACTCCATGAAATCTTACCACTTCCTTTACATATATCCTGGCAAGTTGATCTAGAGGGAAATCCTCTCTAATAGCAATAAAATGTGACGACTTTGTAAGACGATCAACTATGACCAAGATAGCATTATTTCCTTTGGATGTTTTAGGACGTCAGGTGACAAAGTCCATAGTGATGTTTTCCCAATTCCATTCAGGTATGGGTAATGGTTGTAACATCCCCTTAGACTTCTATCTCTCAGCTTTAACTTGCTGAAAAACATGCATCTAAAGACATATTTAGAAACATCCATTTTTAGGCCATCCCACCAGATGTACTCTTTCAGATCCCTATACATCTTCGTGCTTCCCGGATGAATAGAGAATGAAGAACTATGAGCTTCATCCAGCAACTCCTTCTTTAATTCTGGGATGGGAGGAACACAAACCCGATTCCTGAACTTTATTATTCCATCACAGTCAACGTTGAATACAGGTACATTTCTCACCTCCTTTTGTAACTCTAAATCTTCTTTCTGTGCCTATTTAATCTTCACAATTATAGATGGTTGAACATTCATTTGAGAAAGATACGATTTTTCCCCTTCAATTATAATTCAAGATCCATCCTTTGTAAATCCATAAATATTGGATCTTTTGTTATCCTCGTCATGGATAATCTAGCATGGTCTTGTTGACTTAATGCATCTGCCACCTTTTTAGCTTTCCCAGGGTGGTATTGAATTGAGCATTCATAATACTTAATCAGCTCCAACCATCTTCTTTGATGCATATTCAGCTCCTTTTGTGTGAAAATATACTTTAAACTTTTATAATCAGTATACATATCACACCTTTCACCATAAAGGTAATGCCTCCAAATCATTTATGCAAATATTACCACAGCTAACTCCAAATCATGAGTTGGGTAATTTTGCTCATGGATTTTCAACTATCGTGAGGCATAAGATATAACCATATCATTTTTCATGAGAACACATCCCAGTCCCTTGTTGGATGCATCAGTGTAGATCACAAACCTTTCTCCACTACAAGGTAGTGTGAGCACCGGTGCACTGGCTAACCTTCATTTTAGCTCTTTGAAATTTTCTTCACATTCCTCTGTCCAAACAAACTTAACTCCTTTTTGAGTCAACATGGTGAGTGGGTTAGATAACCTTGAAAAATCTTCCACAAAACGTCGGTAATATCCAGCCAAACCAAGAAAACTTCGGATCTCAATTACTGTTGTTGGTCTCGACCATCTTTCGATAACCTCTATTGTTTCTGGATCCACAGATATCCCCTCTTTTGAGATTATGTGACCGAAAATGCATCTTTTTGAAGCCAAAATTCACACTTGGTAAATTTGGCATAAAGCTTCTCCATTCTTAGGGCCTTTAATACAATTCTCAAGTGATCATCATGGTCTTCCTTGATCTTTGAATAGACAATAATATCATCTATAAAGACTACCACAAACTGGTCAAGATAGTCTCTAAAGACTCTATTCATCAGATCCATGAAGATAGTAGGGGCATTAGTAAGACCAAATGGAAACACTATAAATTCATAGTGTCCATACCTTGTACTGAAAGCTGTCTTTGGTATATCCTCTAATTTGACCCTTAATTGATGATACCCTGAACGAAGATCAGTCTTCGAAAAGTATTGAGCTCCGTGTAGTTGGTCAAATAGGTCATCAATGCATGGGAGAAGATATTTTTTCTTGATAGTGATCTTGTTATGTTCTCGATAATCAATGCATAGTCTCATTGATCCATCTTTCTTCTTAACAAACAGAACAGGTGCTCCCCAAGGTGATGAACTAGGGTGTATGAATCCTTTATCAATATTCTCTTGGAGTTGCTTCTTCAATTCCTACAACTCAATTGGGGCTATTCTATAAGGTGTCTTTGAAATAGGCAAAGCACCTGGTATGAGTTCTATTGAAAACTCAACTTCACGATTTGGTGGAAGACCTAGAAATTCCTCAGGAAAGACATCATAATATTCTCGTACAATGGGAATATTATTAATCATGAGTTTCTCTCCAACCATTTGAGATAAATAATCTACATTTAGTGGAATAAAGACATATAAGATGGATGAAATTTCCACTGGAAGGTTATGTTCATCCTTGCATTGATAGATGATCATAGATTGATCTGGAATATGAAATGTGACTTCCCTTCTTTGGAAATTGATATAAGCTCCATATAAATAAAGCCAATTCATGCCACGAATCACATCAAATTCCACTATAGGAAAGATCACAAAATTTTCATGAAGCACTTTCCCAAAAACTTCAATCGATGAACAATTGTAAACTTTTTATGCGACTGTTGTTCCATTAGGAGTTGTCACAGCAAACTCAACATCTAATTTTAGTGGAAATATGGTGATACCCTTAGAAAATTATTCAGAAATAAAAGAGTGGGTGGATCCAGAATCAAATAAATCATTTTCTACTTTAGAGTGGATGGTAAGTGTACCTCTCACCACTTCGTTGTCATACTCCACATCGCTGATAATAATTGCATGTGACTTTCCTTTGACTTTGGCCTTAAGAGTTTGTTGACGTCGATCATCATCATCAACCCTTGTATTTGGGCATTGATTGGAATATTTCCCCATCTCCTTGAACTTGAAACATTGATGTATAGTAGGTTCATTTTGTGTATCCCTTCCTTTGTTTGCATCATTATACATCTTCTTCCCATTATTTCAACATTCAATTTCCCGATTACCTTTTTTTCCACACTTATAACATTTTCTTGTCCCCTTAAGACAATTTCCTCCATGTTTCATTCCACACTTTGAGCATAAGGAAAAACTCATCTTCTTTTCAGGGTGGTCTTTAGATTTTCCATTGAATTCTGTTCTCCTCTACTTATCAAACCAATGTGACTGATGGATTACACCAATCTCCATCTCAACCTTGAGAGCACATCGATCAATTTCCTCATAGTTATTGAAGTCCCTTATGGCTAACTCTCATCGAAGACTTGGTTTTAAGCCACTAAAGAATCGATCAATCTTACTCTCAGGTTGGATAATAATTCTGGAAGCGTACCTTGAAAGTCTTGTAAAATTTGCATCATAGGTACCAACGGATTAATCATCCTTTTGCTTCAGTTCAAGAAAATCCTTCTCCATCTTTGTTCGAAGAATACAAGGGAAATATTTATTGAAAAATATGTTCTTGAATTCATCCCATTCCATGGACTCAATTTCATCCCTTTGCCTCGTATTCTTAATAAGATTCAACGATTGATTAACATCACCTTCCAAACGATACAATGCTAAGATGACTTTATCATGTTCAGAACAATGAAGAACTGAAAATATCTTTTCAGTTGTACTGATCCATTATTCATCCACTAATGGATCAGAAGACCCACTGAATGAAGGTGGATGCTGCCTCATGAAGGATTCGACAGAATGTTGCCCCTTCCTTTTCTCATTTGGAAGTACTGCATGATTCCTAGCTTGAGAAAGTTATGTGAGCATGGCTACAAGATTTTTCATTCCATCTCCCATAATGTTTGGTTTCTTAGGGGGAAAATCATTACATTTCCCGTCACATTCCTCATTAACATGGTTTCTTCGGGTTCCAGCCATTGAGTAAAACCAAGAAGAATAGTGTGAGAAACACTAATTATAATACGAAAAACACATAATCAAGAATAAAATTTCACACTGAAGGTCTTATCATAGGGTTTTCATGTCCATATCTAAAACACTAAGATTGTGTTCTATGCTTAGACTCATCCTTAGGGTTCATACTAAGGCTTTCACATCCTAGTTTCAAAAGGATGACTATACCTTTCCTCTGATACCAACTATAGCGACCCACAATTTATATAAATGGTTAATAATTCAAAATTTAAGCATACTTATTACAACATATAACAAAACCATGAAAGGACCGTATAGGTATAGTATCTTTAGAAACTGGGAAATATAAAAAACTGGTTCATAAATCATCTACATTGTCTCCCATTTATTTCATCATATCTATAGTCTCTTTTTGGAATATCATACTTAATGCCCTTCTTCCTGACCTGGGGAAAGAAAACATACAAAAGGGTGAGCTCAAATTCTTAGTAAGGGTAAACAAAATAAATCTCAATTACATCAAATTCATAGGAACATAACATTTTGAAAATCTTGCCCTGCAAAAGAGATCATAATTTCATAACATGGGATAAATCATGGTAGTGAAATGTAATCCCAATAATCATAACATAAAACATGAAACTTTGTGGCATACACACATAATCATAGAGAATAATTTCTTATTAGTCAAAACGCATTTCCAAGACTATCTTAGTGGACATAGTCCATTTCTGTACCGAGTTCACTCCTCGTTTCAGTCATGTTTCACCGAACCGGTTTAACCTATCGTTCTAGCCATGTATATCTCATGAGATATAAAATCTTTACCCAATGCATTGGAGGGATATATAGGTCCCACCCATCTCATAATGATACCACTCTTATGTGTGCCACAAAATCTTAAATCATACATCATTGCATAACCCATGTAATAAAAATGGGATTCTTAAACATCATGACATCATAAAACAATTCATATAAGATAATGGGATTCATAAAAATAATTCCATCACAACATAATCAAGTCAATTTAATAATAAGGATAGAAACAGAACCCAATATATCTTATATGGAAAATAATTTTGATAAAACACTTGAACACCATTCTTGAGGAAAATATCCTTTCTACTTAACAAACATTTTTCCTTTCTTAACATGTCATACAATTTTAAACAAAAATAAGTTGAGTAAATAAACATGAAAAATTGTAAATGAAGCTTCTTGGAAATAATGTTTTAAAAGTCCAATCATTTTGTATAAGTTAAAAAACATTCTTCTCGTACTTTTGTCGGAAAAGTCAAAAAGTACCTCATACGAAAAACGACAAAAGATTCCTTTAAAATCTATTACTAAAAACTCACCGAAGGGTAAAATTGGATTTAAACAATTTTATGTGGATGGAAACAATATTACATATTAAGGGAACATGGATGTGGATGATAAAATACTCCCCAGTAAATACCAGAGTATAAAAAATGTCGTATAAAAATGAGATTGTGATATTTTCCCTTACCTTAGGTCCAATTTTCTTTGTAAGTGTCTGAACCTCCTGTATAACGATTTAAACAATGTTATTGACTTATTCCAGAATCATAATTATTGTTATTATATCATATATGGTCATATTCGTAGCTTCTTATTAGTAATATTTCATTACTATTTGTTATTCAGGTGTTTATTACTTTTTGTTCTTATGAGTGTTTTGTCGAATAAATTCTTATTCTTATCTTTAGGTTATAGATACCTCATTTCCAGAATGGTATTAGTGTACTATATATCATATTTATTCATTAAATTAATTTTTATAATCATTATTCAATGAAGATCATGTAGAACGAATCGCATCACATCGTGGAGATGGTATTCTATACGTACGCATGAGCGATGATATCGGTCCCATGATTGTGGAATTGTATTGGAGTGTATGTATACTATTTCAGAATCAATACCACTTTACAATAATGATATATAGTTATTATTTACACCATTATACCCATCCAAGTAAGGTGGTGGTGGAAAATATATTACACTACGGCGTGGAGACGGTATTCCGTACGTACGCACGTGCAGCGATTTCTTTTTCCGTAGGATGGAAAGATGGTGAAATAGGGTTGTTTCATACTTATAATAACATATCCATATTTTAGTGATACTTATGTTGTTAATTAATAATGAAAAAACTAAATAAGAAGAAGTGGAAGAAGAAATAAAGTTGAAAGATTCGGTAACGTACATTACCTTTTCTTTGAAGCACCTCTTTGAGACCTCCTCTTAGGGCACTAAAATTGGTCTTTGAAGAAGACAAGGAACTCTAGGATGTTCTAGGGAAGTTGGGAAGTGAAATGGGCAGGGATTGGATGATTTTTAAGGCTCAAATTGGTGTGAGGAGGACAGGGAGGAGGTGCCCTTTTATAAGGGAGGAGAGGGGCACCTTTGAAAATATAAGAAATATTAGATTATATTAAATCAAAAACCCACATAAAAACTTCCAAAATGACTCATATCCTAATATTAGATGAGATAGGGTTGTAATATCATCAAAAAATAAAATTTAGACATGTTAGGAATTTATTTTAAACATTATCAACTTGATTTATCCGTATTTATCAATTTAATTTTATTTCTGGTAATAATATTCTAAATTTTAAATTATTAAAAATAATTACATATGTGTTGTGAATTTTCCATAATTTGACACTTTACGACATTGTAGACCACATAAATTTTAATTTATAATTTTTAAATATTTTTGTGATTTTTAAACAATTCTATAATATGTTATTTTTCTAAAATAACAATAGTGTCGATTTTGACACTATTCATTTATTTGAATTTAAATAAAATATATAAAGAATATATGTTCAAAATAAAAGATTTAATAGATTCATAAAATTTCATATGTATCTTTTAAATTAGTGGAGAACATTAAATAGTTCATATAATATTTATTTTAATATTTTTAAAACCATTTATTTGATATTGTAATTAATAAAATAATTTCAACATCAAAATTGTGTCATAATTAATGATAATTATTTAATCCCTAAAAATTCTAAATAAATTCCTATGTTGTAGATAATTGTATTAGATTTCTGGATACTATTAATTTTCTATGTTTCATTAAGTTTGTTACTAAATTAAAAGTATTATACTTATAAGATTTAAGAAAGTGACATGTTGCCACATTCTTTAGTTTTAATAATAATTAAATTATTTTCGTGGACAAAAGTCCATTAAATGAATATAATCAGACCCTTAGGTGATATGTGTCGACTTTTAGTCATTCAATAGGATTTTTTCAGGTGTTAGGGTAATTTTATAATCTTATATTTACCCTTAATTACCCGATTTACCTTTAACTATGGTAAATAAAATTTACCGTAGTTACTATTCATAATGCCCAAAAAGAAAAAGTAGCCTATTAAAATAATTTGGACCCAATAATTCTGAATATGGAATCCATTTTTCAAAATTCAAAACATATAAGTTGTAGTAATTAATTTAAAATAAATCTCGTTGTTAAGAAAACGGGTTTTAGAAGTTAAAACATTGTCAAAGATTGAAATGTTTTTACCTATGAATTCAATGTAAAATTAATGCTAATGAAATACATTATATTAAATGGTAAAAATATATTCTATTTATACTTTAAAACCATTCAATATTATAATTTATCCATATAAATTATCTCAATGAAAAAAGTTGTTTTTAATTAAAAATTAGCGTATTTTTACTATTCATCAAAATATGAAAGTTATTAGAAAAATATCAAAAATTTATCCAAAGTATATTTTTATACCCTGATTCAAAATAAGAATTTTATTTTGTCAAATTTAACTTATAAACCTGTCAAAAACTATATTTAATGTGGGTGTGCAATCAAAAGGCGGCAAAACTGCATTTTTTGAAAAATACTTATTTTACCCGAAAATTTTATTTTGTTTCTTAGCATGTTCTAGAAAATGTGTAAGATGAATAATAATGTTATAAAATTAAAAATGTAGTTAACACTATTTATAACAGTTATTCCATATTAATATATCATTGTTTAGTTAAACACAGTATTGCGTACGACGCAAGCTATCGAGGAAGGTCGCGATTGCATATAAAGAAAGTCAAGCTAGTGTTGTGTGTAGTGAAATATTTCTTTGATGATTTATATAACATAAAAAAATATTTCTCATAAAAGTCTCAGGTGTTACAATGAGAAATCCTTTATGATACCTAGATTCATTGTTGTAAGGTTCTAGGGGTTCATCTATCCATCTAAGGCATTATTTTTTGATGATGGGGTTGGGGATTTATATGACTCCTCATCCTCGTTATTCAAATCATTGCATGACAGGTATATCATAATTTCAGGATAGAGTCGGTGGAGGGATTTGATGTCATGTGTTTCATGAGATTTAATTTTATCTCATTTTGTAAGTGTCACATAATTTTAAATTACCACAAGACTATATTGTCAAGGCCTCATATTTTGGATTATTTCAAATTAATTTTGTCTTTCCAAATAACATAGTCATGTCTAAAGTCTTCCACATTTTCCAAAAGACATGTCTATGTTCTTTAATGATATTAGGATGCTCATTTAAAGTCCATAAAAAGATCTTTTAATATTTTATTATGATATTACATGAGATAAATATGGATTTACCAGGGAATTTTTGAGATAAACCGTCTTTTGAAAAGGTATTGTGGGACTATATCATTGTGTGACATGGGATTTACGATTTCAAGAGGGTACAACCTTTTCTTTTTTATTTATTTTTTAATTTACATGTACTTTTCCAGTTTTCATAGTTTTCTTGAGTGTTTTTGAAGAAAATCACTCTCCCCGTCAATGATGTATCATGTGACCAATAATAGGACCAAGGTAGATGCATGATCACTTCATGGAAAGCCCATTATGTTTAAAATATGAATAAAAAGGGTGATCATGTGGTATCTTGGTCATATCGGAGGCATTTCATGTGACAAGGGTGATACACTAGTAGGGCTCTCACATTGTGAGTCAAAAATGATTCCACGGAATTGTGGTGTCTTCTAAACTACCTGGGGGTGCATCTCATGATATTTATGACTAAAATAGGCTCCCTCATTTTGGATATTTTTACCCTTTATATTACAATGGGTTTTGCAGCCTTCATCCAAGGATTTTCCATGAGGGAAACACATGAACAATATGGGGACTCGTGATGGAACACATGACTTGTCTTTATTAGTTTCCCTACTTACCAATGGTGTGTCACATTATTACAGATGGGACTTCAACAACATGAAGGAATTGTTCTGGAATGTTTACATGATTTCCTTTGACGTGTCTTGTGATCATTGATATATCTAATGATGACATGCAATCATTGTTAGGTACAGTCACTCTTCTAAACATTGATGTGTTTATTATTCATGGTTTTATGATGCCATAACCCAATGTAGGGAGTTTGTAAGTCAATGTTATATGATGAAGGGTGAATGGGTAGTGTTGTAAGATATTATAAATATGTCACATATTCCAATACCATGACACAATTACAAGTAATATTTATCCTCTTCACATGATGATATCAAAGAATTCTTGTGGATTTTCATGAACATATAAATATTTCATGAATGTGGTAAGGAATTCCACCAGATTGGCTTGGTGCATTGAGTTATGAATTTTAATCATGGTATGTCAAATAAATTATTTATGAATTTATCATAGCATAAATGGTGTCACATACTTTCTTAATATTGGTTACCTAATGCCTACTAGTTAAATAACCCATCAAACATTCGCAAGAATGGTTCTGTGAAGGTAGATTTGGGGGTCACACAACATCATGAGATTGATTATGTGATTTATTTATCACATATTCTCCTTCACATAACCATTATGGAGGCTCTACATACTTTGTTTTTTTTATGAACATGCGTGAATTTCTTCTGGAGTGGAAAAAACCTCAAACACATTATCTAACAAATGTATTTATAGAAAAAACACTACACTGGATTTTGCATATCCATTAAAGGTGGTGTGTCTTGTAAACACACTTTATTAACCATCACACTAATGTACATAGTCTCTGATCCATGGATGTTTGGCATCAAGATAAATAATCAAAATTATATAACACTATATAACCATTATGCAGTGTGAATTTGTTTTTTCATAATCACATGCTCTTATAGAGATTTCTTATAGCTGTGTGATCTTGATGTAGATTTTCATTCATGCACTACATATCTGCCTCAGACACATGTTATATTTGAAACATAGTATTTTACCATTTTATCATACTCATGAACTATATACTAGAATGTTGATGACATCCCACACTGTCATTAATGCATGATCTATTTTCAGTGCGTACTACATATTTTCGTTGTTCTATTAATCAGAGGATCTTCCTCTTATGAAGAATAACCTAGAAGTTAGACCACAGATTTTTCCATCATGTTCTATAAATTCAAAAAAGGAGTGGCTATCCAAAATGATTATTACTAACTATGTTCCTCACAATCTGATCCCATCCATTGATAACCTTTGATGCATCACATGTCTACCAGGGGGCTTCATGATTCCTAGGTTATTTTACCAAATTATTATTGTGAAGTAGAATATGATATTAGAATTCGAGGGATGGTGTAGTATTCTCATCATTTAGAGTGGATACTATAGATATTCATGTGATATTCTCATTCCTGAAAACATCCCAGTAGCCTGCTTATGTAATCGTCACCTTAACTATATGCTCTGTTTTTTGGAATAGTGTAACTCAGCTTCATGTGATGAACATTTTCTGGAATTTCATGCATACTACCATCAGAGAATCCTTCCATCCATGAACTGAGGTTAAAAAATCACATACCACATCAGAATCACAGTTCCTGCTTTGTGGACCTTTTGGAGACATGTGGATTCTCTACTCTAAATGTTATAGGTTTTAACATGATCAGGCCATCTGGGTTGTTTGATGCAGACCATATGTGTTCAACTTCAATCATATCCATAAACCATTTTTTATCATAAAATATCTGCTTATTGGATTTATACTATAACACAATATATATTTCTTATTGATCTCTAGATCATCATCAATGGATTCATGAATTCTCTTGCAATGTATCCCAACGCACCATCCAGTCTCAATCTAAACTAGGAGTTGTGGTGTGGGTCACCTCATGCACTGATCCAAGAGAACTATTCTTATACTCTACGTGTAATAATATATGTGGTTCTATTTTCTCTTTACATGATATCATATGTTGGATATTTATATGATTTTTATTTATATGGACATTTAAGCATGGGGAGTTTTGATATGAGTAAGCTCGTGCACTTAAGGTTTTGTCGGTGCATGATATCAATCCCATGCACAATGAGAAACCAAAAAATATGATGTTATGAGGATGAAGTAGGTGAAGTGATACGTAATTTATCTATTCATAATATGCATCCTAAACATCATTAGAATATGAAATTATGTATTATGATCTTTAAATAAATAATTTCATTTTTATCTCCACGCAAAAGTGTTCAACATGTGTTTATTGTGTCAAAAAAAATTCCCCATTATAATAGGATTTATTTGGACTGAAAAGAAATAATTTATCAGGTAAATATAATACACAATTCCACATATCTAAATGATGATGTATTCCACCTTTTTTTACTATTAATGAATAGATATTCCAACCATTATATGTAATTTTCTGGTCTTCTTTCATCCATGATGTACATGAAATTTCACAAATCCAATGTTATATGAGACATCAATGAAACCCTTCATATACAAAATATAAATTAAAGCATAATTTTTGGATCTGAATATTTAATTCATTATAGATTCTATTCAAGAAGTTTTGATGAATTCCCAAAAACATGTGATTCCTTATTCATATCTATTCTCTAATTTTCTTGAGATTACAAGATTCGCATAAGGATAATTTCGTAGAATAAATTTCATTAAAGTAGGGTGCTCCTTGATTTTCCAACATTGATAGGCATGTAGAGCATAGATTTGTTTTCTTAAAAGCAAAATGATGGGACTTAGAATATTTTCTATTATTGAAGAATAAATTTTTTGTTCTACCATCGTATAGGTTCATTTATCTCGAATCATTTATCGCTGATGTTTAGAGAGTTTTAGATCATACCTTCTATCACTGTAGTTTAGGGTCTTTCATATCAGAAATTCTATAACTATATTATAAGTACTTTTATATTAAAAAATTTATCATTGTAGTTTATATTCTTTTAGATCATCTTTTATAACTATATTATAGGGAATTTTTTAATTAACCTTCTATCACTGTAGTTTAGGGTCTTTATGCTCGGAAATTTTTTCACAGTAGTTTAGGGTATCTTAGCACAATATTTCTATCATTGTAGTTTATTTTCTTTGAGATCAAATCTTTTGATTCCATGCAGTTTAAAGTCTTACTACTTGGAATTTATTGATGATCATAGAATATTTTGTATACGTTACATGAATGAACAAAAACGCACCAAGGTGTTGAGTTCAGCAATGGTGTTTTGAAGGCTCATTATGATCAGATATCTTCTTCCCAAGGATAATATATATTGTTTTGGTATGTCAGTGCACTTATGTGTTAGTAGAATTTTCCAAAAAAAAAAGTGACTATTATTTTCCAAGGTTCATCGAATATTTATGTGGAAATATCATGTGAGGGAGAAATACTAGGTTTTCTAGGACCTCCTGGATATTTGGAATATGGGTTTTGTATTCCATAACCCAAAAGTTTGAGTCCATTAAAATGGAATGGAATGTCATATTGGGAATGAACCATAACACCCCGAGGATCCAAGATCCTCAATGGTGTTTCTAATGCTCATGAAGAGTGAATCTCATTTCCTGAAAAGAGGGGGCACCTTTAGTTTGTAGGCCGAATACCATATATGTTTTATCATGGTCTAGAAAAGATGATCACTACTCTATTATGAGGTCCATTAGGGATTTTTGGAGACTCATGAATCCATGTGACATGGTTGGGTATGGAGGGAATCTACCCAGAAAGGGTTTTGGCACCCAAGGGCAGTTTATCTCTTAATTTTGAAGCATAAACCCTACACACTATGTTTTTGAGTCATGATATGTGTGAATCAATGGTTTGAGAATGGAGGGTCACTTTCCAACTATGATAAAGGTGACAAGACACTGTGATATAATGTCCAAGATTTCAAATATACCCAGATAGTTTGGTATGGGGAGTTTAAATCATGGACCAAAGTACTATGGTTTGGAGGCTAATATGGGATTGTTATACTAGGGATATAACAAAATGGGATCAAAAACCCCTTTTTGAAGAGTGACTAAATTGGTTGAAAACTATAAGAACATACATGGTAGTCATAGGCATGCATGCATAGTAAAAACAAATCCCTTTTAAGCTAGTTATCCTTTTCAAGGGGCCATGGATGGTATACAATGATCTGAGGTGGCCAACTAATGAAGTGTTATTTGTTGAAGGTGCAATATCCTAAAAGGGTTAGAGCACCCTAAAAGTTGTGTCCCAACCTAGTGAACATATTCTCACAGCAAAGATATATAAAAAATCATTACTATATCATTATCATGAACCATGAGGCTTAGGGAGCATATCATTACATTTAATAAGGATATAGAGTTGGCCCAATGAGCATTATGCATTATTTATCTATGCCCTGATTTTTTCTTAACTATGGGGAAGAAGTCTTCAGCGTGTGAAGACTTCACATGTACTCAAACCTCAATTTTTTGGTTTTGAACCAGGCCAGTTTTGTGTCTCATTCACAATTATTTTAAGATCTTTAGATTTGGACAATTATAGGAGAGATTTTAATATTGTACATCTTTTACTAGATTGTATGTAGTTTGAAGGACATAACACACATGGACCTAACATGGGGGATGTTACAAAAGATATTAATTAGGATAATCATGGTAAATAGTACTCCAATATACTTATAATATATAGATGAAAATATTTTAAATCATGTCTCATGGTTTTTAGGCCCTGAGAAATTATACAGAAAAATCATACTGGGAATATCCTAGAACACAATGAGGTGCTGAGTGTTTCCAAGTGATGTTAGGGATAAAAGTATCAAAAATTACTTGTTATAAAGTGATTCAAGTTTTAGATGACCATATGCTCATATTCAGGATCTATAGGTAGAATTCATAGTCAAAAAATGGTCACATGAATCCATGGATATTTACTAAGGTCTATGAATGATATTTGATAACATGAGGTTCCCGAGATATGAATTTTGATTTATGGATTGAGTTTCTTAAAAGATGGTGTAAGAACCCCATACTATGGTATACATGGGTAAGGATCCCATGATCATTTGATAATGTATGGTAATGGGTAATGGAATGAAAATTTTAATTTCCTGTAGTGGGGACATATATTTCACCATTAATTTTAACTTCATGTGGTTTGGATGTATGCCATGTTGTTTATCAGCATGCAATAATCACATTTTTATTTTCATGCAATTTATCATCATTTTGGGGGATGTGGGAACTATCATGGAAATATTTTCATGACATATTTAATTCCCAATAATGGAATATATATATCAATATCATATGAAAAATGAGTATTTATGACTTGTCCGTAATGTAGTTGGTGTGCATTTTTTAAATTATAGTAGCCAGAGTAAGGTTGTGTGATCTGAGCTTCATTAAGTATCCTATAATGACTCAAATAAGGAAAAAAAATACTTATATAAGGAAAAACACACTTCGCAGGTCTATCCCATACACAAAGGTTGTAATTTTTTCCCTTGATTATTGTGGCTAGGTCTGTGATTGGAGTTAAGGGTGTCACTGCATAACCTTTAATGGTTGTAATCTAGGAACACATTGTTCTTGAGTAACCATATTGTTTAACATCATATGATAAGGTTGTTGACTTCCCAATAAGAAAACATGTATTTTAACTACACCAAAGGATGGAAATATAGTTTTTACTATGTATAAAATGATAATAAGAATCTATCCATATGTATTTTTTAGGATATTCCTATGGAAGTCCAACTTATACATGGGAGGGGGTATTTTTATTCATTATTTTTAATAGACCTACAGTTGGAGATTTAAGAGTCACTACGTATCATTTGAATTCATGAATCAAGCCTCACGTAGTTCATGAATGGAAGTGTTGTAGGATACCTACACCAATAATAGTGTCCCTCTCAGGTGAGGTACATAGGAATGTTCATTTTTATACCATTAAAGATACATATACCATACAGGTTAATGTCTTGTAGTGCATATTCATGGAATTACTTTTAAGGGATTTCATTCAAAACCATGATGAGTATATCACGAGATATTATACAATGTTTTTTTAGAAAAGACCTAACAGAAGTTCCCAATATCCCATTAGCTATGGTTTGTAAATGAAACAAAGATTGTAAAGGTTTCCTCTCACCTTGAAGTGGAGATTAAGGATAAGACTAAGTAATTTTTTTTATTTTGGTTTCCGGACCACGTAAATGATAAATGTGTTCCTAATTATCTCAATGAAATTAGAATCAAGACATATGTAGTTCATGAAAACTCTTGTAGTTTTATTTCATGCAGAAAGGACATTAGCCGAATAGTTTAAAAACATGAGATAGGTGTGTATTTCTCCCAATATGAATGAATATGGATATTGTGGATCCCTATTTTATTATGTCATGCAGTCTAAAAATATTCAACAATTTTTTATGTCATGGAGTAAGGATAAAAATCACCCACCTTGAATGAAAAAGAATATTGATGTTCGGCCCAATAATAGAGGTTTGGTTGTCACTACATATCCTATGATGGTAGAAATAAATATATTCATAATTATAGAAAAAGATTAGTTTAATGTAATGTGGTAAGAAAATATGTTATTCAATTTAACATCATTCAATAAGGACATGGATCAATGTGCAGTTTATATTCATTCTTCCAGAACATGGGATAGTGTGATGTATAACGTCATACTGCATGGATAAGTGATGTTGTTCAATTTAACATCATGATGCTTGGATGAATCCATATATTTTATCATCTTTTTTTTTCAATATGGGGGATACCATACATTTTAAAGTCATGCAACCAAGAGATTAGATGTTTTTTTGTTTAATATCTTTCTACTGATAATTTATACTCCATGCAGTTTATTGTATTGCTGCTAAGAAAAATATGAATATTTTATCATTGCGTGGTTAAGAAAAATAATAAAATGATATTTAGTGTCTTTCATACCGGACATTAGATGTTATACAGTTTGAAATCTTATTCCCATGATGATAAAAATCGTGCCTTTTAAAGCCTTTATACTAGGAAAACATCTTAGAGTTTATCATCATGTTGTTAGGACATGAGATTCCATTTATTTTATAGTCTTACATCCAAGAAATTATTCATGGTAACTGATATGAAAAAATATTTATTTAGAATTCTCACATTTTTTTGGTATCAATTGCTCCCTATCAATAATGGTCCCTTAGAAATCTCTTTTGTGATATAACGTATATATTTTGTAAGTCCCTTTTTATTTAGGCTCCATCTTGCAGGATTATATCCTAGTGTCATTTGGGTCCTAAGAGCTAAAACCAATTATCCAAAGAAAAATTAATAGAAACTTTTTTATTAAATTCTTGTGTGATCTGATTTTGATGGAATTCAAGTTTGTGTAATTTTTCACAACATGTTCTCATCAACCCACACCTTTTTCATCATGTTTCTCTTATGATTTTTATCATATGAGAGTTTTCAAAAAAATGGCTATTTGGTGTAAAGGAATTTTTGAGTCTTTGAGAAACACTAAATTAGTTCTATAAACTAATGAGTATGGTGTTTATTTTGTTTCAGCACACTATGTGGTATAATAAGCCCATAAAAATGGAGGAGATTGTCTAGACATGCCTTCTTTTTTTACAATATTCTAGATTACATTTGAACAATTTTTATTGAAGGTCGTTATCTATCCACTTTCGACTAAATCATCGTTAGATGAATGATTGGACTCAATATTTTAGACCTGGTATAGTTTCTTCAACATTGTATAATAGATGTTGGGGTCATATTCTATAAATATTATATGAGGAAATCCAGACCTAGTGATGATATGGGACATTATGAAGTTGATGATATTATTTTTCCTGACATCCATTATGGTTATTTAATTATTCAATTTATAAAATAAGACTGTATTAGTTTGTATGTAATTTAACATATTATATATGTCTAAGGGAAATGGCCCCACACCATCCATTCCTCAAACGTAGAACAACCAAGAATAAATAGATGTATGTAGAAATTATGGGAGGTTGATGGAGAATGTTTTCATGGAAATGTAATGCATGTTATTTCCTGGTGAATCCCTTACATTATATTTTCATTGTTTTTTCATAGTAACCCATCCTCTACATTTGGTGGGAGAGCCTAATCCCAATATTTTGACCGTCATAGCAGGCTAAATGGATTTCTTCCATGAAAACATGATTCTATATTTATTTTATTCATCTGAGGATGATTCCATAAATTCATCACTTGTAGTAGTATTTTTATTAATTTGCATTATCCTTTAGGGAAAATATCACTACACGACCCTGAATCTATTCCCTTATGGTTGAGTCTATTAGATGTGTCCAATTGTTTAGATAACCGATAATGGGTTCCATCTACCTGGGTCTTTATACTGGTTCATCAAGATTTGGGGTTGTGTTGATTAGATTTATTTCTTCCATATCATAGATGACAATCTATGAGACCATTCATTGGTGCATGATACAGATTATTGCTGCCTCCTAATCTGGTTTGGCCAAGATTGTGGCTATATTAGTCAATATGTCATTATAAGAATTCTATGATCAGGAACATGATGCAATGTGGGATCAAAAGGGAACTCTTCCATTAATCCCCTAACATATGCATTGAGGGGGGACAATCCTCCATTTTGAGTTAATGTTCATCATTGATCTTCTCTATCACTATTTTTAAATCCCCTTTGAAATTTAGTTATCTTTTCAGATGTTTTAGGGATAGTTCCAATACAATAATGAGTTCTTATTATTTGAACTTATTATTCAAGAAGACTTTGGATAATGATAAAGAATTGGGAAATAACACATTGTCTAAATAGATAAATATAATCCATAATCCAAACAATTAAAGATTCATGTATTTTATCCAATTGATGATATGACTTACGGATGAACCATCAAAATACATATCCTATGTATGGGAAGCATCATAGGAATTGAAAAACACCTTATATGGGTTCTCAGTGTCTACTGATTTATTCTAAGGGGAAGGTTGTGTCATGTGAAAACATACAAAGGCTGACCCTTGGCTGAATTCTATAATACTAACTAAATGTCATATTATTTGAGAATGAACTCACATCGAGCTAAGTGGCCAATCAACATCGGACAAACAAGGATTTACATGATCGTATCATTATAAGAGACCATATCTACTTATTGTTGTTTAATGTAATTACTCATCTTTTTCACCATGAATATCATAGAAAGGTAGTTCTTCTCCACATGAGAGTATCAAATATCAATACATAGTGTTGTTCAGATGAGGTAGTAGAGACTGTTCTTACAACCCATATAATATTATTGGGGATAGAACCCAATGATCATTCCATTGAGGCCACATATAAGATGACTGGAATCCCATCTGTTGGAGGCATTAGAACCCATGTGTGTATAAATTAATTCTAAGACTTCATATTGTTATTTTATCATAACAGTCTCCTTGTTAAGTGATTCCCTTCATTATTATCATGATGTTTGGGAGATATTTTCTAACCATGATTGAAATGAAACACCAAATGTGGGTAAGGTTCCCATAGACCCCCTCAGTTAATTGAGAATTATGGGGGTGACATTACAAAAATAGCTTTAGTCATTTCTAGGTCAATCTAGAATGCATGGTCTCATACTAAAAAATTCAAGGAACATACCTGATGTTACATCGAAGATGAAATTTAACTGATTCATTGTTTTCCTATGTTGTCACAACATGTTGGAGATCATTTGAAGATCCAATAAGTTATAACATCACTGTTGATATTTGAACATAATGTATTTGATATAACATTTCGCTATTAATCCCAATAATTCTATAATGATATGATATGATCCCTGATGAACTAATAAGTGGATCCAACATTCTTTAGGACAATGGTAGTATCATTATATTAAAATATCCCTTCTATTTCTCTGATGGAAATGGAATATTCATCATCAGGTGACGTTATTATCTAATTTTACCGTGAGTAACCTTCTATAATGGAAAGGTATTAGAAACCAGAAAATGCCTAGATTAATAGTTATGTTACTGGAAATGAGAATCATTCCTTTTAAAATTTTTGATTATGGTCTCTAAAATCAATTAAGATCATAATATTCAATTTTTTTATGGAGACGATTTGGAAAATCCATATTAGGTATTTTAGTTCTCATACAATGTTTTCATCGATCAGTTTTTCACCATGCACGTTAACATTTGTTTCAAAAGAAGATTGTATCCTCATGGATTCAGTCTTGAATCCTCAATTATCTTTAGGTAAATAAATTATTTGAGTATCTATAAATTGATTCAGTTCAGACTTTTTTGTATAGCTCCAAGAGAAAACACATCAGTGTTACTTTCGAACTATAATGTATATCTCTTTATCTTCACGGGTAATGATGCCACTTTTCAATGTATGTTGTGGGAAAAATTTTATTCCAAAATATACCTACATTAGGTCATTAATAGAGGTGGAGAGACCTTCCTTATATATGCAATGGAAATTCATGTGGTATTCCTCTACTTATATCATGCCTGGTTCTATGGATGATTTTTTAGATAAATTTTAAAATTGGGTGGGGAGGATTATCTATCACATTTGAGGTGAGTTAGGTCGTGAGAAGAAACATTATCATCCCCTATAACCAGAGTCATTTAAATGAGATTCCAGAGTTTATTATCTATTACACTGTCATTTTAGATAGAAGGGAATTGGGACTCTAGGGCCAGGTCTTTCGACACAATTAGATTTATGGGTAGCACATAATCACCACTGATCATAATCCATGGATTCACAAGTGATTTACCAAATATATTGGGGGATGCATCCATTATATCATCTTCCACCACTAGTTTTTCCCCCAATAATGAATAAACATACTTCAGAATATGTGGAATGTCTCAATGGGGTAATTGTCACTATTATGTATCTTGACTTTTTAATCAATGGCGTATTTCATTCATTGATGTAATTTTCAGGGTACCAATATGTGGTTATGGATCCAAGTCCTTATGAGAAGGGAAATTTATATTTTGTATTACTGGATAATGATAAACTCAACATCATATATGAGATCCTCAAACCAAGATTTTATCTTCATCACCCTGAGAGGTCTTTTCTCAGTCTTATCTTACCCTAGAATGGTTGAAATCGTGGGAGAATGTTCTCATTCTATATATCCCAAAAGTTAGATGTTTTGAACATGGATGAGGTTGATCCCATATCCATTTTCAATTAGATCACTTATGATGTAAAAATTATTGATCATTCCCAAAATATATAGGGGAATTATGTTCACTTGGATGACCTCTTCCTTATCCTTGTCAGTGAACAAGATGGTGACATGGCATTATAATTACATGGTCTCCACTCAGTAAAACACATTCCCAATTTCTTCTACCATGAACTCGGATATGTTGTATAGGGATTCAACATGTGCCTTTAGATGTTATTTTGAATGGTGGATCACATCTAAGATTTAGAGGTTGGCTATGACAACCACCTGCTATTTTAGAATGTTGTACTTTTTTTCTAGAGGTCAGTACTTCTCAAGGTGAGGCTACTCCATTCACTATGGCTCATGAGTTGAGGAACTTGAGTTGGATAGTCTAGTTACACATTAAGTGGTTGAGGGATAATTTTCTACCAGTGACGTAGATCAGGATGACCTTCCACATTTCCTCAGATGATTAGACAATCACACACCTCTGAGTAGGTCATCTATGAAAACTAGGAATGGGCATCTATTGGAAAGTTCTATGAAACCTCCATTGTTCTTTTGTGCATACGGGATCACCATTCCATTGGTATCATCTACATATATGTACTCTATAGGTATCTAAACAAAATATGGGATCCGAACAAGCCCATTCTATCCTCTGTATCATTGATTCCTATGCATAAGACTTCCCATTCCCCGATTATGTGTGGGAAAATCATATTTTGAGGCAATTTCAGTATATAAGAAAGTGAATATAAAGTGTATCACTTTGAAAGAACCAAATATCAGTTCATTATATAATTAGGGTTCCGTTTGGTGATGTAGTGACATTGATTTAGATGTTACATAGATGAAATATGAAAGAGTTGGATCATACCTTGGCACCGAATATGAATCATATTCTTCTATTTCCTAATAATCCCAATGGTAGTATCAACCATCAAGTGGAATATCTATCATTATCTCAATATGAAATGGAGCTACTTTGGGTCTACATAGCTTGTCACTCATGGTGGCATAATATCAGTCAACATTTTTTTGAGTCATCCAGTTGTCGAACATCTATATACACCTTTCCAGAACTTCTTCCCAATCACACTATTATTCTTAATAGTAAATCATTATGAAGTCCTCCCACGTTGAGGAGTTATCTAACTCCACTTGTTCAGAATTGAACATGCATTGAAGGATGTATTTAAAGATAATGAACTCCCATATATTATGAACCACCCTTTATTGGGAAGGATAGTAGTTGAGAAGTTATGTGAGGTGAACAACATTATAATTCTTTGGATGTGGATTCTTGAGTATGTTAATTTCTATGGTAGATAAGAAATTACTGAGGAATGTCTCATTTAATAAGAAGTATGCTTTATTTTTCATTTCGTCAAATCTCGGGTTACATTGATTTCTATATGCTTATTTTGGGGGGGGGTTAAATTCTTGTCACTGGATAAGATGTGATGGGTCATTAGGGACATTCATTGGTGCTTGAGTGAGTAATGCTGATGTCTTGAGAGTTACGACTTGTAATTATCTATGTTTTTAAAATGTAAAACAATGTTCATTAGAAAATGTGATATGCAACACCAAACCCAAACAAACAATGATTATTTAAATATAATTGTTTTATCCTTTGCATTAAATTTGAGTATATGAGTATAAAAATATAAATTATTATATATATTGATATATATATTTTAACAAAATATATTGTTTTTTTGGTAAATAATGTATTAATTTTTTACAATCACTTGTTTCTCGTCAAAGTGTTTTTTCTATAAAAATGATTTATATTTATCTTTAAAAAATATATTTATATTATAAATAATTTATCAAATGTTTTTTATATATAAAGTCCCTTTTTTATATCATCATTTAAAAATATACATTAGGTGACACTTTTTTTATTTTAAAAAATATCGATTTTTAGTGAATAATGGAAAATATCATTTTTAAGTGAAATCATATTTTATTTTGATTCAATAAGTAATATAAAAGTCCCAAAATTTTCTTAATTTTATTTAATGGTAAAATTAATATTATTTTGTAATATTTAATTCAGTTAATTAACTTTTAAATAGTTATTTTACAATATTTTTGTATATTATTATTTCTCTGAATTGGAAATTATTTTTTCTGAAAATTGTTTTAAAATTAATAATGTTTATTCATTATAATTAATTAAATAAACCTCCAAAGAAAAATTATAAAAATTAAATTATTATATTACAATAATATATTTATGAATTTAAATTCATATATTTAATAATACTAGTTATATAGTTAAAATAAAATCATAACTTCCATGAAAAATGAATTTTTCTTAAAACAGTTTTCCATCATTCTAGTGGGTATTATATTAAATTAAATTTTTCGAAATCTATAAAATTTGTTTAAAAAATGGATTCCATATTTTTAATCATAATAATTAATATTAGGTAATAATTTTTAATTATCTTTTTAACTATATGAATAGTTACTATAGTAAATATTTATTACCACATAAAAAGAAAAATATTTAATTATGGTTAAAAACAAAAAAATAACCCTAATAGTATTAATATTTTTATTTAAATTTTATTTAAATAATTATTGTATCTCTTAATTATTTATTCTTCTTTATAATGGATTAAGTAATCCATTTGTTAGAAATTATATTTGGATATGATATACAAAAATTGTATTTTTAAGTAATAAAAAATTTTAACTAAGATATTAATAATGATTAATTGAATATTTAATCAAATAAATTATATTTTAATAATTTGTTAGTACCTTTCATTAAAAATAAGTGATCCTATAATTTTTTATTTCAAATTTAATTTTTATAAGGGTTCAAAAACTATTATTGTCAAAAAAACAAAACATTGCTTAATAAATGTCAATTTTATATTAAAAGTTAATAAATACATAGTTAGAAAAATATATACATAAAATTAACATTATTTCATTAATTAGAGCATAAAAATTATCCAATGGTGAATGTTTCATTATTTTATGAGGTAGTCACATTTTCTGGTAAAAATTAAATATCGTATAAATATAATCTGTATATTCTGACATCATAATGATACAAAAATAAAAAAATACATATTATAAAAGGTATACAAAAAAATATATTATTTTTATTTAAAATAATGAAATTTTTTAATTTTATTTATTTTATAAGGAAATTATGTGTCCTCTCAAACATATGGTGTATTGTATGATTTTTAAATCATTTCATTGAGAGTGTGACTCTCCTCCCCATAAGAAAGAGAATAATTTTATAAACATTAGACATTGGAAAAGTAAATTAATGATAAATACTCTCATTTGGAAGAAACTATGTGCAAAAAAATGGGATGTTTTGTGGTTTTGTTTTTTTTTTGTAGACTCTAAAACATAAATAATAAAGAAATCCCCCTCTTTTCCTATATAAACCAAATCAAGATTTCATTTATTTTCAAACAAACTTCTTCTAACATGTCTATACTCTACCTTCCACTACCGAAAGTCCTCCCAAGAGTCCCCCAATCTCCCAAGAATCCCCTCCCAAGAATTTGGGGTCACACACTCAATCAAAGAATTCTTCTATTATCATTTATATTCAAGAACTTATTTTATTTTATATCTCTTAAATTCCATATTATAATGTTGGTATATGTTATTCCATATACCTATAACTTTCCATTTAATATATAAATGATTATATATTCATTTAAATCTCATTAATCATGACATTATCAATTATTTTCTACTATTACCATTCATAAATATAGTTAGGACTCTTATCTTAATTCAATATTCTTCATTACCATATGCCATATATTTTTATATTTCTAATTTGGGAAAATGTTTTTTAATGTTTATATTACTTCCCATTTTATTAAAATGTTATTAGATATCTCTATTTATCTCATCCACCCATTTTTATGAATCTTTATGTCAAGTTTTTATGTTGCTAAGACAATTATGTAGTGAATACCATACACATTTCATATCAATGGTGTTCACCTTTAGTAGCATATATTTTTTTATTAGAGACTTGCATATTTTTATTCCACTATACTTGAGCATGGTATTAATTATTATTATGAATGAAACCATATTGTATGATCTGTGTGTCACACATAAGAATGATAATTAAAATAAAGAGATTGGTTTGTCCGGAATTATATAGTTCCTTAATGAATTGGGTAATTTTTAGTATCATGATAAATCATGTTGGGATAGGTAGTGATCCATATTTAAATATGGGAAATTTTCTCATTATTATATCTTTTTAGTTATCCTTGATTTATGAATATGATGCAACATTTTGAGATTTTTTAAAATTTTCCATGTTATTTTTATCATGTTATTTCATGTCTTATTATTCATGTTTAATTTATTCCTCATTGAAATTCTATTGCATAACATGTATTAACATATTCATTTTATTAAATTTTAATTACCTTATTAGGATTTATAGAACATCCCTTTCTTATTTTTGTCCCAAGGTTACCACATTTAGTTTTAAATACAAAAGTATATTATAAAAATTTTAAATAAGTGTTCAATAAAAAGATGTATTCATAGTTTAATGTTATTATTAAAAGTACATAATTTTAATATATACTTTATTTCTTGAACATATGTGTTTTATTGACTATAATTTTATGTAATAAATAAAAAACTCATGTGTAATAAATATTATGGTATCTATAGTTGGTATCAAAGGTAATGTTTAGTTATATTTTTTATCAGGATTAGAAAACTCTAGAGAAAACATTTGTGATAGGTCTTTGTATAAGAAAAAAACCATATATTCTGTTAAGTATAGAGTAATTTGTTTATCAAAAAAATTCATCCATGTCTAGATAATACCTGTAGACATGGTTCTATAACATATGTTTCTCGGGGTAACAAATCCTACAAGGTGTGTCCGTCATGACTCGGTGTTACCTGATACATTACTATAGACCTTACTGTGTACCTTGTTTGACACTCCCTGGGTATATTCTTTAGTAAATTCATAGGGACATTAGGAACCATTTTTATAGGAATATGAAATTATAATAATATTATATGTTAGGAAATATTTAATGGATAACATATGTTGAATATTAGAAACCCATATTTTTAGGAAATGCATGTAATTTTATAAGTTATACAATTAATGATTCTATATTCATATTTATCTATTTAGTAGACTAAAAATTAAAATCCCTAATTTTACCCTTTACTATATTCTATGAAATAAAATTTGATGAAAATATAGTTATTTATTAGTTTTTTATGTGATATGGTAGATTTTTATTCAACTACATTATGCATAGATAAAAATTTCTTGAGTTCTAATTATTAAGAGAAAAAGATTAAATTATAGTAGAAATTGAATAAAGTACGAAATTATACATCTCAAGAAATAATATTTCATTATGTATCTAGTCTATACAATATTGTAGTTATTCAACTCAATGAAAAGAATCTGAAAAATTCATTTTTTTCTTAGTATAATAATTTCAAATGAATTGATGATAAATTTTCCCATCATGTATTTATGGATTTTGGGTCATTGAAATTAACATGACCATTTTCTATATCACACTCTATTAGTTATTTGGTTTCATTTATATATTTTATTTCTACCATTTCACTTCCCACTAAACTTCTCCTACTTGTAAACATATTTATGTGATAACCTTTGTACTTCCCATTCTCTCTTTTCAAGTGGATATTTTATTGACCCTTTTTATGATGTAATTTTCTTATTAAGATATCTTATTGTGCCAAAAACATAGATACCGAGATAATGATAAAATTACAATGATTTTGTTTGTTAGGGGGGAGAATGCATTTCCCATATTTGTTTAAAATAGTTATCTATGTTATTTAGTATATGTGATACACAACACCAAACCAAAATAAAAAATGAATATTTAAATTTCATAATTTTAAAATTTCCATGAAATTTATGGATAATATTACGATAATCTAATTTATGACATACAAAAATATAATGATATATATATAAAATCTTAAAATATAGATAAATTCATGGTAAATAATCCTTCAATTTCAGATAATTTATATCTGATTTCCAAAATATGTTTTCTTCAAAAATGATTTGTAATTAGGTTTATAAATTTTATATTTATTTTATAGGAATTTAGAAAATTTATTTGAAAAAAAAATTCATTTTTGATGTCATTATATCAAAATTTTCATTGGGTGAAATTTTTGTATTTTTTGAAAATAAAGATTTTCAGTGAATATTTAAAAATACAGTTAAAGTCTTCATTTTTTTGACCAATTAAGTAATATAAAATTCACAATATTCCCCTAATTTTATATAAATTTAAAACTAGTATTATTTAGTTATATTTAATTCATTTCATTACATTAAAATCATTTATACATTGGATTTTTGTTTAAGTTTGTTTTTAGGAATTCAAAACACGATTTTCAAAAACCTTATTTAAATATATAATGTTTGTACCTCATATTTAACTAAAATAACCCATTTTTAGAGATTATAGATATTAAATTTTTGGATAAGATATATATAATTTTTAATTGAAATTTATATAATGATGATTACTAGTCATATAGTCAAAATAAAATCATATTTTCCTTGAAAAATGATTTTTTTTGAAAAAATTGTTGCATCATTCATATGAATTTTATGTTAAATTAAATTTTTACTACTCATGAATTTATTTTTATATAAGTGAATCTATATTTTCAATCATAAAAATTAATATTTTGTATTATGTTCAATTTAGTTTTTTTAAAATATGAATAGTAACTATAGTAAATATTATTTACCATATTTAAAGGAATATAGAATAATTATAGATAAAAATAAAAAAATTAATCTTAATAGTGTAGATATTTACTTTAAAATTTCCTTCAAATGATGATTAGTATTATTCTTTATTTTCTTTAATTTATATATTATTATATAATCGGTTTGATAAAAAATATATTTGGATACGATGAACCATAAATTTAGTTTTTAAGTAATACACAATTTCCATTAATACATTCATTATGATTAACTAATTATTTATTTAAATATATTATATTTTTATAAAATATTTTTTTTGATTAATGTTTATTAAATATAAATGAACTTATAATTTTTATGAAAAAAATTTCATTTTTATAAGTGTTTACAAACTGTTATTGTAAAAAAACCCATGTTTTACTAATAAATTTCAAAATAATTTTAAAATGGAAAATGTTAATAATTTTATAAATATTTAGATAAAATGATTTTTTTGGAAATAGAACATTAAAATTCTCCGATAGTGAATTTTTCATATTATTAGGAGATGGTCAAATATTTAGACAAAAAAATGTTAACGTATAAATATACATTGTGTATTAAGACATCATAATGACCAAAATAGTGATGTAATAAATACTATAAAAATTATCCACGACCAAATATTATTTTTTAATTTAAAATAATTTTGTTATATATTTATTTTATTTATTTTATATATCCATTCTGAATCCTTCATAACATATAATATATTTTAAGGTCGATAATTGATTTTATTAAGAGTTTGACTCACCTTTACATAAGAATGGGAATTATTTTATTAATTTTGTACCTTGGCATATAAAATAATTATAACCACTCCAAATATTCTGAAACCATAGAAAAAACATTGTATAGTTTTTTGTTATGGATATTTTATTATGTAGAGTCCAAAACCAAATAATAAATAAATCCACCTCTATTCTTAAATAAACCGACCCAAGATCCCATTTCTCCTCATTAAAAATCCATGGAACATGTCTATACCATACTATCCACACTCTATAGTCTTTCCTAGGTGCCCCCATCTCTCAAGAAACTCATCCCAATCATTTTGGGTCACAGACTCATGTATGGGGTTTCTCTCTTCTCATTTTCCTTGAAGCACTTGATTTATTTTATATCTCATAAATTTCATTTTCATTTGTTAGGAACATTATTACATATTCCCCATACATTACCATTAATTAAAAAATTCTGATATCCCCATTTCAATCTCATTAATCCTCCCATTATCCATTATGTTCACCTATTGCCATGTCGAATCATTATTTAGATTCTTTTTTATATTTAAGATTCTTCATTTCCTTATACCTTATATTTCCAAATTTAAAATATTGGGGTATGCTTTTCTATGTCCCTATTACTACCCATTTTTATTTATATGTAATTATAAACCATTTTCTCTCTCATCAACCCATTTTTATGAATTGTTACGTGATTCTATTATGCTGCTAAAATTTCACTACGCTTTTCAATGCCAAAACAATTACGTTGATAATACAATAACCATTTTCTATCAAGTGTGTTCTCCTTTATGCACATATTCTTTTTTATGGGGTACTTACATGTATTTATACAACACCCCTTGATCATGGAAAAATTCTGATTATTAATGAACATATGTTGTATGATCTATGTGGAACACATAAGTATAAGAATGAAATGAATGTGATAGGTGTGCTCGGGATTATATAGTGGTACAATTTTTATTGTAATGTTTCGTATTATGATATGTAGTGTTGGTATATGGAGTGAACCTGATTCCTTTATATTAGTTATTATTATTATTATGTCTTGGTTGTTATCCTTGAACTTGGATTATCATTTAGTGTTTTAATATGTTTTCAAATTTTCCATGTTATGTTTATCATGATATATCATGACTTGTTATTCATGTTCATTTTATTCCTCAATGGTGTTCTTATATTCTAACATGTATTAACTTATTCATGTTATTACATTCTTAATCACTTAATATGTCTTATATCTCACCACTTCTTATGTATTTCTCCTGTTTAACTCATTAAATTTTCTGTATGAAGTAATATTATGAACATTTTAAGGTGGTTTTGAATAATGAATGTGTATTCCTTATTTTAAGTTATTATGTAATGTCCCTATTTCCCAAATATACAAGAATTCGTGATCATAAGGGATGTATTATTTCTAATTTATGTAATAAATCATGAAATAGAGTGTAATAAATAGTAGGGTTGGCATACATCTAATACATATATTTTTTACTACACTTTTCACTAATGATGAGGACATGAGTCATGATTTGTATCAGGTTTGCTGAATGGAAGTTCCAAAAAATGGGGTCATTTCTACAATCATATAGAGCACATATAGATAATTAATTAGAATAAGAGGTGTCTAATACTCAACTCAAATATTGTTTTCACAAATATATAGTATTTTCTTCTATGAGAGATGTATGATGAATGAATAGGTTAAACCATTTAATATGGTTGTGAAGTTAGTCACCCTATCATTTTCATGTTTCAGTAATTTTTTCTGGTAGGTGACTGTCATTTTTAATAGAATTTATATTAACTAATAAATAAATTTTTGAAAAAATTATTATCTTCTTGTGATGGATGCTGATGGTAGACTTCAATACCAAACAAAGGCTGGCCATACCAAAATTTGTATAATAAACATCAGTTTAGTAACATTTTTTTATCTTGGGGGACCATCATTAGAACACATCAAGATACAGAGTGTGTGAGATGTTGTTCATGGTTTCCTCCATAATAATATGTAGTAAAGATTAAATTGTCATAATAAGTGGGAGGAAAAGTTTGATCCACCAAATCAGGATATTGTTTCCTCTACATATGCAGTGGTGCACATCACCATTCGATGAATTCTATTCTAGTATTCGGGGAACCTATGGATTTAATAGGCTCTTATGGTACTATTTTCTAAGATACATCCCATATTTAAGTAGTATTGGTAGTCAATGTTGTTACCTACATTCATCTCCCAATAATTCTCAATTCTTCATAATCCTAAATGATATCCCGGAAAAGGGAGAGGTTCTCCCCACAACATAGGGTAGTCATGATCATTTTAGAATTTCAAAATTATGATGTCCAGCTACTTGGATCTAGAGATGTTATAAAACATAGATAACTCTTTTTAGTAGGATCATCAATTCTAAGAAAAATATGTGCCTCAAATTGAATAATTTACTAATATAAACTATTAACTATGACTATATTATAATTGATTTGTCTCAAAGTTTGTATCTCATTCTCATATTTTGACAAATGTCTTTCCATGGAAGGAATTTTTATTTTTCAAGTCATGATATGGATGTAGAAACACTATTTCAATTTTTTAGTAGTGTTACTTCATATAGGTGCAAACTCAATATTCGATGGTGCCAGGTTTCAGATCCTCCTCTGGTTCCGTGTGTGTGTTGCCTCGGTTAGTGATTTCACATCACCCTCCTCTCAGGGTAGTTTTTTTGGGTTGAAACCCCATGATTTTTCAACACAATACATAATATTTCTTTTGTTAAAAGTAAAAACATTCATAGATTCATATCAGGAAATAGGTTTTGTCTCATTCCACTCAACAAAACAGGATGATTCATTACAGATTGTATTAGGGTATTGCATTGAACCGCGGTTCATATTGGTCCATTTTGTCTTGGTACCCTAGTGGGGTGTGATCATCTTAATTGTATTATCATCCAATATTATTCTATAGTTAATGGCCTTTATGGATTTTATGGTTGTGATTTTTGAATAATTCATGAATAGAAGAGGTTTGTCTCATGGTGGGACGAACTGATGGGATGTTGACTGTTGATATTTTACTCCCAACCTAGAGAAGTTTAATTAAATCATTGGTAATGATGATGATGAATATTTCCCCATACCTATGGTTTGTGGGTCATTCAGGGACACAATTGGAATTAATTGTTTATTGAATTGATTATATAATGATTCTATTTAGGTATTTAATGACTCCCATGAAGGTCTTTGAGATATAAATTCTCCCAGACCTGCAAATGATGTTTACCTAGAATCAAATTTTTTTCCCGAGGACACATTTATGGGATTATGAACCTAGTTATGGTGATTGAAATATAAATTTCCCTATCATTGTGATGGGGTTTGTTTACATATTCTATTGAAATTCCCTAAATCTAATAGGGAATTGATGATACAAGGGGTGGAGGAAGACATATACATTATGTTGGACCAATAATATGGGTTCACTCTAGGATAGATGTTAAGGAATTTTCTACTATCTACTTTTTATATAGAGTAGTTATGCTTGCATAAGAGTTGGGTGGAATGGAATCCCATGATCGGAGTTATTTTCTTTAGGATGTCATCGGGTTGATTAAAATCATGGGTTTTGTGTCTAAAATGCAGTCTAGTTTCATTGAGAGGCCCAATTAAAAGATGTGTTGCCTACCCTCTCCATCTATTCATGATGTTTAAAAATACGTGAAGTGGGGGATTATTGTTATAGTGATGTACTAACACATACATTACATAGTCATTGAATTTTTTAGAGGATATGACCTTATAGGCTGGTGTATTTAAAGGGTTCTATTATTTTGGGGACATAGTGAAGTGAAATGCTCCATATTTATAGCATAATTAGATACGATCATTTGGATATGATCTAGAAATCAGTGGTTAAAGGGTTTTCGTGATGTGGAGACATAAACTGTATAGGAATTTGTCATGATATTCCACTATTTGGTTACAATACATTTGAAATACATCCATATACAGGTTAAAACGTAGTTTATTGAATATGTGATTGTGAAAATTTTATCCTAGAGAGGGTAGATGTCTATCCTTCAGTCTCTAATTAGTATCCCACATATTTTATGGTCGATAAGGCATGAATTAATTTTATAGCTCATCTAGTATGTCAAAGTTGGAAGTATTGAGGGGCCAGATAATAATGGGGAGATTAATTATATCTAACTCTCTCCACGTATCATTTTTGACCAATTATTCATCATACTTCCATTCATAGATCTGATCAGACCACAAAAGATTCCCCTCAGGGTCTCCTGGTGACTAGAGTACTGTTCTACTATAAGTAAATTGGGAACTATATGAAGATGACCATGTTTTTTTGATCACCTATCTATATGAAGGCGTTTTAGTTTTGAAAACAAAATTATAAGATAGTTTCTGGGAAAAAAGAGGATTTCATTATCTATGATAGATACCGTCATGGGGAGGTTGATCATATGGAACATCACGAGTTGTGTCCCTGTGATCCACCTCCCCACTACCAAGATGATGAATGTTATGGTAATGATAATCTAATGATTTGGTTGAAGAGTTAACATGCCCTTGGGGTGTTGATAATGTGTCCCAAACATCTTATTGCAAAATATCATTAACAAGGTTATGGATATGAGCCTCGTTCTACGTCATGGTAGGGATATTCCAACGTGCCTTCAAAATTTTGTACAGATATGAAGGGATAAATGATAGTTGCCAAAATTTGATTCTAACCGTCTGGTACTGGGACAGTATGATACCACTTCTAAGAAGCTTATAGAGTATTCCAATGAGAATATACATTATTGATTAGAATTTGAGCCTATTTTGAGGGATGTTGTATTCTCACATGGTGAGACCCTTTCAGAGCTCGAGTATGATCCTATTTTAATATGTACTTATTTTTTGTGGAAAGGATATGATCCTACACCGAAGCATGTGTTGATCTCACATGGTGATCCCCAGTTGGAACTCAAATATGAGCATGGTCTGAATATTATTCCCCAAAGAAATAGGTCAATAGACCTGTGGAATGGGAGAATGGATATGAGCCTCCTAATTTATTGTCCTTGGAGGATTAATGTTTATTCATTTGTCGGTAGATGAAGCAATATTCAACAAGATTCTACGATATTCTAGAATATGGATGATAGATTAACTAGTAGGAATATGAGCTTATCCCGAGGAATCATCCATTATTACATGGTGATCCACATACAGAATGGCGATATGATCCCGATTATTGTCCTTTGGAGTATGTTGTTGGACTTTTTTAATAGTAATATGTGCATGTCCCTAGGAATGTGACCCTACCACTTTGTGAGCCCCAACCATAATGGGTATATGTGACCAATCCATGACCTTTTAAATTTTCTGATAGTCTTTTTTAACAGTCTTTTTCTCTTGTCCCAAGGTATTCGTCACTCTCACCTTATGTGCCCCTCTCGTAATGAGAATATAATCCCATTCCAGTGCCTCTTCCATTATGTGAAATACCTATAATATTTAATGAGAGGAGTAATAATTTTCCCTTTCTCCAAAGAAACTACTTGTTTATAATGAGGTAGTAGTTTAGATACCTAGATATAGGGATAGAAATATGATCATGTCCTTATCTCATTACCAATGTCATAATATGCCGGCAGAGTTCCTCAGTTTTCACTAATATGTAAAGTCACTTAAGAAAAGATATTGTAGGTATATAAGCCTAAAAATTAATTGAATCCACTATATACTAGAAGATATCTTCCATTTAATTGGGGATATGATCCCAATTCTATCCACCTTAAGCCCCCAGAATATGTCAATTGACATCATGTACATGGGTACAAATATGATCCTCCCCCATTCCTACTACATGAATTTTCCCGCAGAATTTTTCTAAGTGAGAAATGTTTTGATCCATCTCAATGGTTACTACTGTAATATGATGAAATAATTCACTAGTAGGAGTGGGAATATAAGACTACTCACATTTTCCTTAATTCTTTCTCACCCGTCGTGTCTTCATTATTCCATGTGCATGGGTATCTGAGGTGGAAGTGTGTCGTGTGGTACCCTTAGAAGGTGAATGATGGGTACCGATGAGATGGTGATGGAAACAATGGTTGATAACAGCCCTACTTGGTGGCTCCTAAACTAGAAGAGAGATGTATTTGACATTCTAGAACACCTTCATTAGAGGCTAAAGGTAGTGATTGCCCCCCTATAGGGATAATCTCTTGAATTAGTTATTTGTGGAAATAAATTCCATTGGATTAGATGAAACATTCCATATACAATGTCAGATCATCATTTTCAGTACATAGTGTCCTTCGTTGGATGCTTTAAGGGTCTACATTATACCATGTCGATGGTTTTCCCTGACCATTGTGTTTTCCACCTTCAGTTGAAATTGTCGGGTAGGTTAGATCATTTTGTGACCCATGAGGGTTGCATCTACGTATTATTTATTTAATGTTTATCGGATGATGTCATTTCTTGGACCAGGGTAAAGTCGATGAGAGTAGGATATGCATTCATTATTTAAAAAATGAACAAGGTATCCAATTTGGAAAATATTGTAGGCATGATGCATGCACAATTTGATATGTGTGGTTAACACAATATTATTTTATTCTAGATCCTTCCACTCTGCTAATGTAGGCTTTATAAATTATGGATGGACTTATTTCATGGGATCCCTGATTATAAATAATTAGATATATGATTTAAGTCATTCATAACAGCTTCTTTGTTTTGGATATTCTATCAAAGTGGCCTGACATGTGGAAAGATAATCTTCCAACAATTGGATGGTTTAATATCAGGGATATTTCTTGCATAGAATACGTCATGAAAAATGGATAGTGTCATGATTAACAGATAATTATATACTATGATATATTTTATTTAGGTTCACCACTTTTTTCAATGTAGTATTTATGACTGAGGTGAATTTGGTTTGTCCTAAGGGTTTATTGTGGGGGTTTTTTATTTATTGCACACTATGTGACGTTGAGTCACCATTGTCATTCATAATGGAATCATCCAATGGTTTCCACATTCATATTTGTGTGTAGACCTAGTTTCCCAAATATTGTAGTCAATTGTGGTTACATACCCAGTGACACATAGGAATTCCCATTGGCCTAGAGTATGGGAGATTGGGATCATCTTACCCATTGGGGGTAATTTTGCATTCTTCTAGACTCTCTTGTAGATCTAATAGACATTCATGAATATATTATTAATTATAAAATAGTATTGGTTACCCTAACATAATGATCATATGTTAACCAATTATATGTGTTGAATAATGGGCTATCATTAGTGAATCCATCCTTATGTATCCAAGGTTCTTCATACATTCCTCAATAATAATGATTGCTTATATGCTGAAGCAATATAATCATGAATGTTATAATTTTATTCCATACAGGGAGGTGGTTAATATTTTATAGATTGGATTGATATATTAGGATGCGTATTACATATCATATTTACTAAATACATCAAAATACACAGAGTTATTTTGACACATTATTCTTAACATCATGGGGAAAATAAATATTGGTCGGAACATAGGAAATGTATATTTGAGCTTGAGTCTCGAGGATAATCCTCCAAATACTAATTATGGTAGGTCTTAGAGTTATCATACGTTGATTATTCCATTTATATAGGACCAATAGAATATTTCCTCATTTGGAGGATGTTTATATCATTCCACCCATCGGGTCTTACATATTGATATTTCCCTGGTTAGTTGAGATTCATGATTCTAATGATATGACTATCACAATTCCCTATTCCCATAGAATCTATGCTCTATGTAAAAACAATGTATTTTATGTAATTAGCCTCTTTGTATGTGGATGTGGGGATTAAGTGATGGTAATTACTTTAGAATGTTTTATAATGGGGAACTAGCTTTAGGGGGAATCCTACGTATCCTGATTATTAAAGGAATATAAGTCATTGTAGTTCCATTGGCTTCTCAGTTCACTGATGGATGAGGTATGGTGATAATACCTTGGGATATATTTTTTCAAGATGGTTGTAATGTAGGATAAATAGTGGGACATACGCCAAAGTTGATTCCCATTTGAGCTCATGCCATAGGAAGGAATCTTATGTATTATGGTTATGGAAGGAATTATAGGTCTCACAATTCATTTGGTTAGGACCTACACATTGACATTGCCATTATATGTGGTACATATCATATTATGTCACTGGTTGGGGATTACACCTTTAATTTTCGATTTTATTTTATAGGGACTTATGAAATATATGCAATGATCATTAAAAAATCCTAAACCCACATGAGATACACATGGTGTGAGAAACAATGGATTGAAAATAACCAGTCTCATTACTTGTATATGAGGGGCTTATGCAATGTTAAAATCCTTTATAAGTCATTATAGATATCTTTCCTTGAATAGGAATCCTACATATCCTATTTATGGGAAGAATTTGAGTTCTTTTAGTTTGTTTGGTTGTGTCTTATACACTAACAACTCCCTTTAGAGGTTAGTATAGATCTCATGTCTCAGAGAGGCTTCCTATATATCCTGTTTATTGAATGAATTAGACTTATCATAGTTTTTTTGTCAGGGATTACACACTAGCATTTCCCTTTGGAGGTTAACATATAGCTAATGCCTTAGAGAGGAATCCTCCATATCTTGGTTATGGAAGGAATCAATGCTCTCATAGTTTTTTTGGTTGGGGCTTACATGCTGACGTTGTCCTTTGTGGATGCTCGAAAGGTTATCAATTAATGGGGTACCCTATTGACCTGAAATACTTTTCTTATTGAAATATGTTGATTTTCAGCTCGATATTCCATGTTGGTCTACATGAAATGTCAGAGGTTGTCTTCCTAACTTGTCTAAAGAAAATTTCATGATCTTATTAACAATTATGATGGATTTCACATAACTTTGATAGAATGTCTAAAGTTTGCCTCATGATTAAGAATGATATGATTGGAGTACATTGAGATACCTACCTAGATGATCAAGGAATCCATTGCATGATCTCTATTGGCATGCTTAGTGAGTGTCACACAATCCAGCAGGCTAGCCATGGTGTCATCATGAATTCTAGTTGACAAACATGAAGGGTGTCCTGAGAGTCAATGCAACATGTCTGGAGGGTGACACATGCTTCGTGATAACATGTATAGAGGACATCGTGACATCATTTTGTCATTCCTAGATGGCATCGTGAGATCAATTTGACATGCCCGAGCACTACCATTGGAATCAACTTTCATGTGTTGGTGGAGCCATATTTGTTTAAAAATTTGGGCAATATGTGACTTTCATTAATATGTCTAGAGTACATCGCATTATTGAAAAATCATACCAAAGGATCATCGTGAGATCTGGGTGACATGTTCTTGTACTATCACTTGACCTAGGTAATTCACAAACATTGATTTAGAGTCAACATATATGTTATTTACATAAGTATCCTATAATTCTTGTCATTTTTCATTCATTTTCTTTCAAATTATTTCTCATTATTCAATGCAATATTTTTTTTACTGTGATATCTTGTATATATGTTGGATGTTATTTGTGATACACACTCAATGTCCTTCATTTATATTATGAGTGATCGTGAGAAATTAATATGTATTCTTCATGGTCTCTCCAATTGTTCGAAAGAACATACCTGATGGAAAACATTCCCAATCTTGAGGTCATGCACTCTGATAAATCTTCTCTAAAGCCTGGAAGCATCAGTACGAGGCTCCAAGGATTCATCCATCTGTTTAAGGATTCATTTTTTTATGATGTTTTTTGGGATTTATCAGCATCTCCACATTGTTTGTTCACTACATTGTGCAATGCATATAGATTAAATCCAGGATGGTGTCGGAGGAGGGATTTGATGTAATTCATTTCAAGATATCCTACTACAGTTCATTACAGTGACATCATATTAATTTTATTCAAAATGAGACCATCTTATAAATGCCTCATTTTTTGATTAATTCCAATTAAAGGGGTCTTGCTGAGTCCAACAAAAAAAGTAGTGGGTCTTCCAAATTTTCAGGCCGACGATGTTTATGCACAATCACAATATGGGGATTCCGGTTGAAATTCCTTCATGTGATTTTTTATGTCTTGTTTCTGATATTCCGTGAAATAAATATGGATTTATAAGGGGACTTTACGATATCAAATTACCCAATCAAGGGGTCTTGAATGACCATTCTAGTGAATTTTGTGAGTTATACATATATAAGAGGATCCTGCCATTTCCATTTTATTTCGTTGTTTATTTTAATAGTACTATTATAGTTTTGTGAGTTTCTTAAGAGTTTTCAAATAAAATCATTGTCCCCATCACTGATGCATCGCGTGACAAAAACAATTCCAGGTGGACATGCATGATCACTTCAATGAAAAACAATTTTTTTCTCTTATGGATCCAAAGGGGGAGCGTAAGGTCACTTGGGCGTGTCTGTGGTCTTTCATGTGACAAGGGAGATACACTAGTGGGGATCTCCATTGATGAGGATATTATGTCTCTATGATATTGTGGTGTCTCATGAACTACATGTGAAACATTGCATAATGTTTATGAACACATGACGATCCATCCTATTGGATATATTTTCCTTTATTTTACAAGGGGGTTTTCAACATTCACCCACTAATATTCTATGAGGATATTTCATGATCAATATTGTATTTCATGATGGTGCATGCAACTTGTCCTAGTCAATCACTCTGATTACTTGTGGCACTTTGAATGATCCTAAATGGATCTCACTACAACTTGATAAAATTTTTGGGGATAGTTTATATTCATTTTGTTGATGTTTAGTGTCTTCCTTGATAGATATCATGACAACATACATACATTTTTAGAGACATTCTATTTTCCCTATGTTGATATGTCACATATTCAAGGTTGTATGATTTCATAACCTAACTGATGTTGTTTTCATGTAAATTATATATGCCAAATGTTGAATGGATAGTGTTGCAAGATGTCTCATAAATTTCAAATATCCCAATACCATGAAACACATACATTTAATTTTTATCCTCTTCACATTATTTTATCAACTATGACATAGATATTCTCATGCACACATGCATGTTGCATGTGTGTAGTATGAACATCCATCTTATTTGAATTGTTCATAGATCCTTGAATTTTATCCATGTTTGGATTTCATGATGTGTTAAATAAAATCTTTAGGACATTATCATAACATACATGGTTCCATGTCCATTTATAAGAGAGTTTAAATTGTTCCTAATGGTTATGTGACACCCCATCCTTTCACATGAATTCTTATAGGAAGGAAGATTGTGTGGTCACCAAATATCATGAGAATGATTCTGTGATTGATTTATTACACATTCTCCTTCGTGAAACCCTCATTTAGGGTCACCATACTTATTTTTTTTGGATAATGATAGTATTCATTCTGGAGTGATAACGACCTCTAACTCGTGGTCAATCTTACGTATTTAAAGAAGAAACACTCTACTTCCATTGCGCGTCCAATAAAGGTATAGTTTTTTGTATAAAATCACTATCATCCATCATACCAATTTAATCAGTATATGATCAAATGATATGTGGAATCAAGAAAAATCTTCAAAATGCCAGAACTCTTGATAACCTTTAAGGACATGCAATTGGATTTTCATGATCGTATAGCTTTATAGATATTTCATGTTGTCTTGTGGTTTGGATGTGGAGTTTTATTTAGCCTCTAATGATATGACTCACACATATGTTATAAATGAAGATTAAAATATTTGAATATTTTATCCACCTCATGAACTATATACCAAGATGTTGGTGACCTCCCAAAATGTATTTAATGCATGTTCTATTCCCAATGGTAACTACATATATTATTTTCCCAACTAATCAAAGGATCTTCTCATATTGTATAATATACCAAATGTTCAACTGAACACATTTTCATAATTTTCTATAGATTCATACATGTATTGGCCAACCATACTATTCACTAGGAACTACATGTGTCACAATCAAATCCCATCCATAGATAACTATTACAGTATCATGTGCCTACCTACAGGCTTTGTGATTCCATAGTTGTTCTCTCAGCTAATGATGTTGAATTGGGAGATGATCCTATAATAATGGTAGTAAAACTCAGCAAGTTTACTATTCATGATTTGTAGAAAACTCATAGACTTGTGGTATTCTCGTGTGTAAATATATAGTCTACATGTAAACATGATCATCTCACAGGGTAGACTCGTATTGTAGACTCACGATTTTGACTACCATGCCTAAAAGTAGAGGGATTATGTACCATCCTCCTCCTTCGTAGCAGAACTCTCTTCATTCATGCAATATCTATTGCCTTGAAAACATCACATTGTATTCTATATATATTCACCACCTTCACTATGTGATTTATTTTTAGGTATAGTGTCTCTCATCTTAATTTTATCGAATTATCATTATATTAAGACTCCATGCATACTGATCTCATGGTCTCCTTTCATCCATCAATGGACCTTTCATAAGTTCAAGCTACATCAGACACTTCTTTATTATGTTGTGGATATTTTGGAGGCATTCTGTTACTCTAATACATAAGTAATAGGATAATATATGATCATTCCATCCATGATGATTGTTTTTGGACAATATGTGTCACACTTTAATCTTATCTTGGATCCATTATTGTGGCATCACATATCTACCTGGAGGATTTATACTATAACCATCGTAGTCAAAATTTTGAGTCTATAATACGAGTCTACCCTTTGTGTCCGTAGATATTACACTGAGTCTATATATTTACCAATGATTTTACCATTAGTCTACGAGTTTTGTACTGATAATGAAAATTAAACTTGACGAGTTTGAAAAGCTTGACTATACCACAATTTTTAAGTCATGTTGTTGGAATGATCAACATCATGGGATTCATGAATTCAATTTAAATGTATCCTAGAAGACCATATACTCCCACCAAATACCTTGAGTTATGGATTTAGTCATCTCATTCGCAAATCCAAGAAAACAATTCAACAAATCTATATTTAATAATATTCCATGTTACATCTTCTCTTCACATGGTATCATGCATGGGATATTCACACAATGGTCTTTCATATTTTATTATTTACATGGGTAATTACGGTATGAAAAATCATGTGCCCTCGAGGTTTTTCTAGTGTGTGATATTTATCCCATGTGCAAGAGGTGTGCAAAAAATCTAGTATAATGAGGTTGAATTGGAAGATGTACGATGTCATTATTCTATTCATAATATTCACAAAAATGATCATTATAATATGAAATTATGGTTTATGATCTTTTAAAAAATAATCACAGGTTTTCATCCATAGAAAATTGTGAGACATGAGTTTTTTTGTATCAACATGCATATATAATATCAATTTCATAGCGATATTGTAAATAAAACTGAATCCTTTACTCTTAAATCCCACAAAACGGGATTAACCAACTATATAGTAAAGATTTCCATCTTAATAACATATTTTAGAAACTTATTCATATATATTCACATTTCTCCTACTAATTTGTAATAATTAATTACACATATACCTTTTAGTTATTATTTATTTCCATCTTCAGATGATGGTAATCTTGAATTTTTCGTTAAAGATTTATTATGGTGTTGTCTATCCATGATATTAGATAAAACTTCCGCCTCTCCCAGATTTCCCAAGGTAGTGGTAAAGATTTTTAATGATTTATATTTTCCCCTGTTATTTTGATGGAATATATGGGAATAATTTTAGAGAATGGTAATTATAAATCATTCATTTCAGGTGAGTTTACGATATTAATGTCATATTTTATTATAAAAATTTATTTTAGTTTTACCCATATAGAAAATAATCAAGAAATAAATTACAATTTAATTTCATATTGTAAAATATTGTATCTCTCTATTCTCTTCATTGATAGTAATTATTAGGATTATATTGAAAAAAATTTCAAGGTTATAGAATAAGTTGTATTAGGACCATGTTATATGAACAAATGAGAAATATTATTTACCTATATTATTGTATTATGATTTTATAAAATGATTATTGAAGAAAATATAACTTCCTATGATCAAGGAATGAGATATTTTATGTTTTTACATTATAAGTTATCTGAAAAATATGGGGCTGATATATATATTAATATGGAATTACTCATTATCATAGTTTGTTGCTTTAGAATAAATAGTTTTGACAACCTTATTAGGATTAGAAGATTAAAAAAAATATGTGTACATTATGTTAGTAAATTATTATTGGTGTTCAAAATAAAATAGAGTGATTGAATTCATTTGGAGTGGGTGTGAGAGAGATCATTGTATGAGTAAAAATTTGGAATATTTCATTTGAAACATAAATTAGCTAATGGGTAAACAATGAATCACATTAAATTATGGTTTTATATGTAAGGTAATTTTTATAAGAAATGTATTATTAACACCCAAATTTAAAATAAAATATAAATAATGTACAAATTTTAATTTCATTATATAAATATTTGTTGACCTCACCTATTTTGATAATCCCAATTATGCTTTCACATACTTTGGTAATCCCAATTAATGTTTATCTATATATTAAACCTTTCAATCCATTATATTCTATTATCAAGAAAACAATAATACTAAAATAGTCCTTGAAATTATTTAATCAATGTTTATTTATGTTTATATAAGATCTGAATTAATTCTAACTCAATCGGATAGGTTTTGCATAAAACAGATTAGTATTAAGTCACTAATCTACTTATAGCTATTGATACAGATCTATCGGTACTTAGTGTACTGAAAGACTTAGTCTACTCATAAAAAAAGGTTACCGATAGACTGAATATGAAAGATTCATCAATATTCAGAGCTACCGGTATGTACAAGTCCACCGATACAGACAGCTACTGACAGAAATTGAGCTACCGATAGAACAAGTCTACCGAGTTACCGATAGAGTAAGTCTACCGATATAAGAAAGTCTACCGATATAAAGCTACCGATACAAAGCAGAGCTATTGATAGACCAAGAGCTACCGATATACAGAGTCCCCAATACAGAATGAAGCTACCAATAAAAAGCAGATCTATCGATAGAATAAGAGCTAACGATAGAAGGAGTCACTGGTATATAGAGGTACCGATACAAGATCAAACAACTACCGATACAAGGAGATATCGGTACATGAACTAATAGCTACCGATGGAAGGTCACTGTTACATAAAGCCAACTGCTACCTATAGAAGGCTAAGACTGACCAGTAAAACTCTATACTCTAAATACTATTTATTTATTAAAGAAACGGTTATATTTTGTGATTTTAATGCAATCAATGTTATTTAATTTGTTTTGTTGGCATGTTAGGGAACCGTAACTAATACCCATAAAAAGTTAATCATTCTTCTTACCAGAGATGAAAATCTATAAAAGGAAGGACAAAGACCATGCAGATTGAAGAGAATCAACGAACTAAGAAGGCACACCATGGGTAAAAAAGACAAGAGCTCAACAGCACTGAAACGTGATGCATTCACACAAAAAGAAAAAGCTACATCCATACCGGGAGAGCAGTACACATACATGAAGCCACTCATTCTAGAGGAGAACAGAAGTTATATCTTGAGTGAAGAACTACAACAAAAACTTCATGCACTCAGGCTGATAAGCTGAACCTAAAAACCAAGGAATAAAATGACACTCTGTTTTTCAGAAAAAAAAACAAGGGAAGGACTCAAGAGTATTTCAGATTAATCAAAAGAGTCCAAAGATGCACTTCAAATCACTAGAGATTTCTAAAACTCATATCTACTCTCTTAGCGATTCTTTTTGTTTAAATTTTGACCAGTGTGTGTGCTCTGTACTTTTTATACACACACTGTCTCCTGAGCTAAGCTGGAGGATTTCTAAATCCTCATTCAAACGTTCTATAACTCCATTATATCCTACTGTGGACAGTGGTAGAGGAAAAGTAAGACCTGGACTGCTTGTGAGCTATTTTTTATATTCCCATGAAGAACTGTTGTAAAGGTCTTTGTACCTGGACAGTGGTTTCCCTATTTTTTACCCCCATCCAAGATTTGGATCAAATTCATATAAATTGTTTGAGAGTACTAAGTCTCAGCTTGAGACTGAACCTCTTGGATACACTTGCTATGCATTTCACTTTAAGTAATAAGTACACTATATATACCGCTACTAACTACATTAAAATATAATTTGTTTTAATGTTACTTTGATAGGTAAATTAGCAAGTGTTTATACTTATTGTAAACTGGTAAATTATTTTCTAAAGTCAATTTACTCTTCTGCTTAAATTAACTGAGACCTAATCAATATTTGAGAAACTAATTAAACATTTACACTCTGTATAAATTCAATACAATTTAACTTGTTTTTAAATAGGGTGATTTTAATAGAAATATTTTTAACAGAAATTTTTATTGGAACTCAATTGACCCCCCTCTTGAGTATCCACTCCGACCAACATTTGGTATCCGAGGCTGTTTTTATTAATACAAGTTTCCAAAACACTTTGTTTTTCAATTGTGATTTTAGTTTCATCTTTAAAGATCTTAAATTTCGGTTAGTTTAAATTTATTTTCATTAAATGTATTTTCTAAAATCTAACAATAGATAATAGACTAGAAGGTGAAGGTACCAACATGATACCTTTCTTTAATGCTACAAATTATTCCCAGTGGAAACTTAATATGAAAATTAACTTAGAGAGTATGGGATTTGATATCTAGACTGCAATAGAAACTCAATATAAAAATCCAAAAACTGATAGAACTACTTGGGATGAACCTACCAAGACTTCATTCAATAATAATTGTAAAGCTATGAATGCGTTGTACTATGATTTAGGAGATGAAGAGTTTAAAAGAATATCGTCTTGCAAAACTGCTTATGAAATCTGGGACACTTTGGCTATTTCCCATGAGGGAACAACCAATGTTAAAGAAATAAGGCTGAGTACCTATACTATTAAATATCATAACCTTAAAATGAAGCCTTATGAACCTATTTCAGACATGTATCTCAGGTTCAATGAGATATTCAATACTATGAGCTCTCTTGGAAAGGATATTCCAGAAAAGGAACAAATTATGAGGATATTAAGATGTCTGCCAAAAAGATAGAGAGACACATCTATTTCCATTAGAGAATCATGCGACATAAGCAAACTGCTAGTTAATGAATTAATAGGTAAGATAATAATGTATGAGGAAGAGCTGAAGGTGAAAAAAGAAGAATATAATGAACCCAAGAGAAAATCCGTGGAATTCAAGTCTACTACTTCAAAAAGAAACTATAAATAGAAAATGGATATTCCTACTAAAATTTCAACAAGTGAAAGTTCAGATTCTGACAGTGATGCTGAGATGGATAAAATAGCCATAAGATTTAAAAACTTCTATTGGAAGAAGAAATTATACAGAAAATCAAATTACAAAGGAAAATATGACAAAAAGTTCATTGGAAGAATGTTTGGAAGAAAGCTGATAAGGGTGATGAATTTATCTACTATGAGTGCAAAAGGAAAGGACATGTAAAAGCTGACTATCCAAAATTGAAGTTCAAGAAGAAACATGAGTACAAAGACAGTAAGTACAAGAAAGCCATGAAAGCTACTTGGAGTGATTCGAAAGACAACACAAGTGAATCTGAAGATTCTGATTCTAAAAAGAATCATGCCAACATGTGTTTCATGACCAACACATCTGAGGTAACCTTAGATACTCATATTTTAAATTCCTATTATTCTGGAGATGATGAAGAATCTAATTCCGATTCTGAAGACCTGACTAAAGCTGAATTATCTGAATATTGTAACATGCTGGAAGAAACATGCAATGAACTTAAAGATAATTATAAGTCATTAAATTAACATCATTCTCTCACTGCAAATGTTAAATCCTCCCTTGATATAGAAAAGGAAATGAATGCTCAATTTCTTAAGGAAAATACTGAACTGAAATTGTCTAATGATCAATTATGGAATGTCTTGGAAATGTTCACAAATGGAAAAGATAAACTTACACAAATACTAGGTGAACAAGTTGAACCAAAATATACCACTAGAATAGTCTATTAGCCTGGACACAGACAGTTTACCAAAATTCGATGTATTCCTAAATCTGGACAAAATTCTGCTTGTTCCAGTTCTAAAAATTCTTATGCCTCAGCTAGTTATTATCATTGTTATAGATAAAATAAAGTTTATCATTCAAAATTAATTGATTCTATAAATTATATAAGACCCATATGACAAATTTGGGTACCTAAAGCCTTGCTTTATAACCTTTCTGGACCCAAGAAGTTCTGGTTCCAAAATCATTTTCCATCTAAACCTGTTTTATAGGAGATATGCTTAAAGATTTCTCACAAGAAGGTATGTTACTTGGACATCGGATGTTCAAGGCACATGTCTGTATATTATTCATGCTTTAAAATATTAATAAATGTTGATTGATGCTATGTCACCATTGGTGATAAATCTAAAGGAAAAATCATCCGCATAATCCAGATTGGTAACATTAATTCAGTTTTAATTTATGAAGTTTTATTTCTTGATGGACTTAAATACAATCTGCTAAGTATTTCTAAGTTATGTGATGATGGATTTAATGTTATGTTTGAAAATGAATCTTTTATTGTTTTTAACTCTAAAAATGTTTTAGTATTTTCTCCCTTGAGAAATGAAAATATTTATGCTCTTGATTTGATTTCTTTAGCCAAACAAAATGTTACTTGTTTAAATGCTTTTCATAGTAAATCCTGGCTTGGGAATAGAAGATTAGGACACTACAACATTTATTCACTTAGAAAACTACTAGGAATAACTTAGTTAGAGACCAACCTAAGCTTGAATTCCCTCTCCGACAAAGTTTGTAATCCCTGTCAATATGGAAAGAAACATAAAGTTTCTTTTAAATCAAAGAAAGAAGTTTCAACTTCTCAACCTCTCGATTTGGTTCATATGGAATTGTTTAGACCTTCTAGTGTTTCTTGTTTAAATGGGAAGGACTATGTCTTTGTCCTAGTAGATGAATTTTCTAGATATACTTGGGTATACTTCTTAGAGTGAAGCTTATTCTTGCTTTTTTAAATACTCCATGTCTGTAGAAAACCTTAGTGGACATAAGAATAAGAACCTGAGAATTGATCATGGCTGTGAGTTTCAAAATCATGATTTTGAATCTTATTGCTCACATAATGTCTATAGTCACAATTTCTCTGCCCCTAGGAAAACTCAACAGAATGGTGTACTAGAAAGAAGAAATAGAACCCTTCAAGAAATTGCAAGAACCATTCTTAATGAGTATGACCTACCTATTTATTTTTGGGCTGAGGCTATGAATACAGCTTGATATATTATTAATAGAGTCTTGATTATAAATGTTCTTAAAAAGACACTTTATGAGTTATAGAACAATATAAAACCTAAAGTTAGTTACTTTAGAGACTTTGGCTTCAATGTTTTTATTCTAAATGCCAAGGATAATCTTGAAAAAATTATTTCTAAAAGTGATGAAGGAATTTTTCATGGTTATTATTTAACTAGGAAAGCCTATAGAGTCATTATCGAAAGAACCAAATTTGTGGAAGAATATGTGCACATCAAGTTTGATGTAACTGATCCACATCAACCTAAGCCTTCTATTGAAAATGTTAAAGAATATTTGACTGTTCTGGACCTTAATGATAAAACTAATAAACCTGCTGTAAAAACATCCAGTTATGGACATATTCCAGAATCTGCTTCTGTTGAACCCTAACCTATAGTTGAACCTGAAATTTCTTGCCCTACATTTACGAGATCAACTAGGATTCTAAAGAATCATCATTTGTATACTGTTGTTGGTAATCTTGATAGAGGGACACCAACTAGAGCTTCTCTAAGAAACCAGGATAAAAATCAAGCCTTTCTTTCACAGCTAGAACCTAAAAATGTCGATGATGCAATCAATGATAAATTTTGGGTAATGGATATGCAAGAAGAGTTAAATCAATTTAAAAGAAACAATGTCTGGGAATTAGTTGACAGACCCAAGGATACATTATCAATAGGTACTAACTGGGTTTTTAGAGACAATGTTGATGAATCAGGAAATATAGTTAGAAGCAAAGCTAGGGTGGTGTCACAATGATATAGTCAAGAGGAAGGTATAGACTATGAGGAAACCTTTTCCCGTGTAGCTATATTAGAAGCTATTAGGATCTTACTTGCCTATATTTCTCATCAGAATTTCAAGTTATATCAAATGGATGTCAAAAGTTCTTTTCTAAATGGATTTTTATTTGAAGATGTTTTTGTTGAACAACCACTTGGATTTAATAATCCTCATTTTCCAAATCATGTTTTTAAACTATCTAATGCTTTATATGGTTTGAAACAAGCTCCAAGAGATTGGTATGATAGACTTAGTGATTTTCTTATTTCAAAACGTTTTACTAAAGGGATTGATGATCCAACTATTTTTATTAAAAGAATTTCAAAATATGTTTTGATAGTACAAATCTATGTTGATGATATTATTTTTGGATCTTCTAATCATTCCTTATGTCCTGATTTTTCAAAGAGTATGCAAAATAAAATTAAAATGAGTCTAATGGGAGAACTCAAATATTTTCCTGGATTTGAAGTTTTTCAAAATGAAAATGGTATTATTTTGAATCAAAGTAAATATACAAAAGATCTTTTAAAACGTTTTGGTTTGGATAATATTAAGTAATGTGATACTCCTATGAGTACTGTCTGTAAATTGGATACAGATGAAACTGGGAAACCAGTGGATCAAACCAATTACAGAGGTATGATTGGAAGCTTACTTTACCTTACTTCAAGTCAACCAAATATTATGTTTCGTGTATATATGTGTGCACGATTTAAAGCTAATCCAAAAGAATCTCATTTTCGTGCTGTTAAAATAATTTTTAAATATATTAACAACATTGTAAACTTAGGTTTGTCTTACCCAAAAAGAAAATCTTTTGAGCTAATGATTTATTCAGATGATGACTTTTCTAGTTGCATGTTGGATAGAAAAAGAACATATGGAACCTGTCTTTTAATGGGAAAATCCTTAATATCTTGATGTAGTAAAAAGTAGAATTCATTAGTTTTTTCCACTGTCGAAGTGGAGTATATGGCTGCTAGTAGTTTCTGTGCACAAATTATGTGGATGAAACACACTCTTTTGGACAATGGATGTGATTTTATGAATTTTTCTATAAACTGTGATAACACTAGTGCAGTAAACATGAAAAAGAACACTATATCTCACTCTTGGACTAAACACATTGATGTAAGGCACCATTTCATGAGAGATCATTACCAAAAGGGTGATATTACTCTTGAATTTATAGGTACTGAACATTCATTAGCTGACATTTTCACCAAACCTTTAAGTTTGGATAGGGTAATTTACATTAGGCATGAGTTAGGAATGTTTAAACTTAATCGGTAGATACCTCACTGATGTAACCTCACCGATGTAACCACAACGATGTAACCTCACCGTGTAACCTCACTGATGTAACCTCACCGATGTAACCTCACTGATGTAACCACACTGATGTATCATCATCGATGTAACCTCACTGATGTAACCTCACCAATGTAACCTCACCGATGTAGCATCACCAATGTAACCTCGCCAAAGTAACATCACCGATGTAACCTCCCTGATATAACCTCACTAATGTAACCTGACCGATATAACCTCACTGATGTAACCTCACCAATGTAACCTCACCGATGTAACCTCACCGATGGACCTCACTGATAGGAATTCACACCGATAAACCCTACCGATGGGTGCACTATTTTAAACTTCTGTCTACCGCCAGAATTTGAATAGTTTTTACTTCATTTTATTTTTTTTATTTATTTTATGATTCCTAAATGATAAAAAAAAGTAATAGTTACTTCTCAATCCACTAAATCTTTTCTTTACCCTCAAACCTTAGCTCCTGAATCTCTCGAAATCCCTAAATCCCTCGAACCAGAGAAGAAAAATACCAAACTTCCTACCATCAGAGATGACACTGATGAGCCGAATGCAAAGAAGCAAAAGTCCGAGCTAGAAGAAAGTGGTAGTGTAGTTAGAACAAGGTCAGGGAGGCAACCAGTGAACCCTCATTTGCAGAATGAAGTTATTGTGATCGAAAATAACTATGTGTGGAATGGATGTTGGCTAGTAAATCATTAGTTCTCTAAGTGTTGGAAGATGAAAAATTGGTAGATTTATTTTCGAACAATAATGGCCCCTACTATATGAAGCTAGTGAAAAAAATTTATGGGTTTGTGAGTTTTGATAAGTCAGAAGATGAGAACCTAGTGATTTTTTATGTTAATGGAAAGGAGATATCTTTTTCATTTATTGAATGGGATGAATGCCTGAACTTACAACATGAAGGTGTTTCTGGCTATGTCTCGAAAGAAATACCACCTAAAAGTGATATATTCGATTATGAAACTTCCCTAGAAGAGTTCACCGGTGATGGAAATAAAATACAAGTGGTGGCTGCTAAAATGGATGCAGAGAACAGATTGTTGTTCAAGTTTGTTCAGCATGTCTTAATACCAAGGAGAGGGGACTTTTCTAATTTAGGATATCAGGATATCTATCTCCTGAATATCTTGAGACATTGTGTAAAAGTGAATCTATGCAGATTGCTGATGATTGAAATGGATGATATGATCAGAACTAAGTCAAAATCCAATACCCTATTATTTTCCAAATTGATCTCAGTGATGATCAAAGTGAAAGGGTTAGCTGAGTCTCCAGATGAGACTATGGTAGTAAGGAACAACTTCTGTATCACAAGAACTGTTTGCAAATATATAAAGATAAATTGGAACCCATGGAGAGGATAATGGGTTAATGATGACCATAAGGTATATGATAAATTCAATCCTATGAATCCTCCTTCAAGACCTAAGGATGTGAGGGATCTAGGTCTAGGACATGATGAAGAAGAACCTGAGTATAGTGATGATACTGAGGAATAAGAGACTTCTATGGAAGATGGAAGGGATCTGGACTTTCCCCCCAAGTCCTGCTGTTGAAATTGTATCTTCAGAAAAAGAAACTTTATAAGAAGAAGAGACACCTGCTGATGAGGAAGACTAGCCAGCCCTTGAGCGTGAACAAGAAAGAGAAAATGAATCTGGAGGATCTGATTCTATTTTCTTAAATCTGAGTCCATTTATTGGAAGCTCATTTGTGCGTGCTATAGATGTAGAAGGTGAAATGGAAGGATCTGTGCCGAATCGAGAGGATCCTCCTGATGTTGCATCTATTTTAGAGATGGAATTGATTGTAGAAGATTATTCTGAGGAAGAAATACCTACTGAGAATACTGTTTTGGTACAAGATAATTCACCCATTGAGAGGGGGCATCAAAACATATTTGGTAGTGTTTCAGTGGATGATAATATTGAGGATTGGGTAGAAGACCCAGGTTTTGTGGATTGTGGATTGGACTATCCTGATTCTGATAATGAGGCATCCCTAAATAGACCAAAAATCAATTATGATGTTCAGACTGAGTTGTTACCAGAAGGTATGGTCATAATGTATGATCTAGACAAGCTAAAGTCTGATCTCAAAGTCAATTTTGTGGATGAAATAAAGAAGATGGAAGGTTCACTAGTGGCATCAATTTAATCGATAATGAATGAATCAGTTACTAGTATAGTTTCTGGAAGAGAACCTGTTGTGATTCCTCCTGTGGATATGATCACCAATGATGACATAGATTCCATAAAAGCTGAAATGAAGGAGCTGTTGAGTAATTCTGTTGCGAGATTAAGGAGTCACTTTGTTGAAGAATTGACAACTTGAAAAGGTCCTTTGAACTCTCTCTCAGCTGTAATGTCTCTACCTTTGTGCAAGAGATAGTGGATAAAGTTAAAGCTTTCCAGACTCAAGTATCTAGACTAGGAGAGGATGTTGAAGCTCTAACGAAATATGTTATCTCTTTAGAATCCTACATGAGTTCAAAATCTCAGGCAGAAAAGGACTTATCCTATGTCAAAAGTGTTGTGAACCAGATGGTATCAGTGTTTGAAGGTATCAAAACATCCCTGAAAGATCATGTTAGCACCCAAGATTCCCAAGTCAAAAATCTTATCAGTGGGTTGACCAAAAACTTCATGGAAACCGTATCTTTATCTGTTGGTTCTCTTGCCTCCAGACCTTCAATAGAACTAAATCAGATTCGAGTTGTGATGAAGGAGGAGCTTGGTTTATCATCTACCAGTGGCTCTGTGGACTCATCTGATCTGAGAAAAGTGGTTATTTCTACAAGATATTCAGATAGAGAAATAATGATGATAGTTCAAGACTATATGATAGAAGATTCTGCCTCTCATAAAGAAGTGAAAGAAAAGGTAGACTACTATTTTCAAAGGATTTGTACCATACATCAACTCAACAATCACTTCAAACTTCTATTAGAAAACCTAAAGTTACCTTTTGTTAATAAAGCCTTCAGAGAGCAATTCATCAAGCTAAGGGAACTGACTCTAGCCTTGGACAAATTCATTGAGAAAAAGGATGATTTTATATCATCTATGGAGAGAGGAGGAGGAATAATTATGGATTTTAGAAATATTTTGTTTTCATTCTTGCATGTCGATGCTAGGCCAGTGATTATACAACCAGCTTTACCTGCCATTGCCTCTACTGCTTCTCTTATTCAGATGATCCCTGCTCAAGCTATTAGAAGCCTCACTCTTATGATTACTAAGAGAGCTACTATGTATAGAACATGAATAGTTTTAGTCGCTTAGCCTCCTGTGATCATCTCTAGAATTCCTAAGCCTTCACCTACATCCACACAGCCTGAATCCTATTCTAATTAAAAGGGAAAATATCACATTGAGGACATGGATTGAATATGTGGCTATGATATTTGATAAGAATCCCTTGTATTTTGTTTTATTTCCTTATACATTTTTGCAACATGTAATACAAATGGATTTTATTTATTTGTCATTTTGTTCCTTTTATCATTGTTGTTTCCCACTTTTTCATTATCAAAATGGTGTAGAAATATTCTCAAAGTATCAAAGGGGGACAAATATTATCTAAGGTGGAGAAATATTATCTAAGGAAGAGCTACTATGTTTTTCACCTCGTATACCATTGCATTTAATTCTACCTCAGATACATTATGTTCTATAATATACTGTTTTCTATGATACAATTGAATTCAATGCTATATCCTCTAATGCAATTACTCGTTATTTTAAAACAATAATATCATAAGTTGTGATTATCAAAAAGGGGGAGATTGTTGACCTCACCTTTCTTTATAATCCCGATTATGATTCCACATACTTTGATAATCCCGATTAATGTTTATCTATATATTAATCCTTTAAATCCATGATATTCTATTATCAAGATAATAATAATATTAAAACAGTCCTTGAAATATGTTAATCAATGTTTTTCTATGTTTATATAAGTTCGAAATTAATTCGAACTTAATCAGATATATTTTTCAAAAAACAGATAAGTATTAAGTCACTAATATGCTTATAGATATAGATAGAGATCTACCGGTACTTTGTCTACCGATAAAAAAATATTACCGATAGACTAAATAAGATAGAATCACCGATACACAGAGCTACCGGTATGAACAAGTCAACCAATACAGACATCTACTGACAGAAATTGAGCTATAGATAGAACAAGTCTACCGAGTTAACGATAGGGTAAGTCTTCCAATATAAGCAAGCCTACCGATATTATTTTACCGATACAAATCAGAGATACCGATAGAAAAATAGCTACTGATATATATAGTCACTGATACAGAATGAAGCTACCGATACAAAGTAGAGCTACCGATAGAACAAGAGCTACCGATATAAGGAGTCACCAGTATATAGAGCTACTGATACAAGATCAAACAGCTACCGATAGAAGAAGCTACCGGTACATGATCTAATAGATACCAATGGAGGGTCACTGTTACATAAATCCAAACACTACCTAAATAAGGATAATATTGACCAGTCAAACTCTATACTCTTAATACTATTTATTTATTAAGTCAACGGTCATATTTTGTGATTTTAACACAATCAATGTTTTTTAATGTTTTTTGTTGGCATGTCAGGGAACCGTACCTAGTACCCATAAAAAGGTAATAATTATTTTTAACATATCTAAAAAGATATAAAAGGAAGGACAAATACCGTGAAGATTTTAGAGAATCAAGGTACTAAGAAGGCACACGAAGGGTGAAAAAGAAAAGGGCTCAACAGCATTGAAACATTGTGCATTCACACAAAAGGGAAAAGATACATCCATATCGGGAGAGCGTTGTACATACATGAACCCAATCATTCTAGAGGACAAAAAAATCTGAATATTGAGTGAAAAACTACAACAAAAACTTCATACACTCATGTCAATAAGCTGAACCTGAAAACCATGGAAGAAAACAACACTCTTCTTTTCAGACAAAAATCAGAGAAGGAATCAGAATCATTTCAGATTAATCAAAAGAGTCCAGAGATGCACTTCAAATCACTATAGTTTTCTAAAACTCGTATCTACTCTCTTAGTGATTCTTTTATTTAAATTTTGAGCAGTGTGTGTGCTATGTACTTTTTATACACACACTTTCTCCTAAGCTAAGCTGGAGGATTTCTAAATCCTCATTCAAACTTTCTATAACCTCTTTTGTATCCCACTGTGGACATTGGTAGAGGTTATGTATAACCTGGACAACTTGTGATCTGTTGTTTGTTTTCCCATGAAGAACTGTGGTAGAGGTATTTGTACCTGGACAGTGGTTTCACAGTTGTTTACCCCGATCCATGGTGTGGATCAAATTTAAATCAATTGTTTGAGAGGACTAAGTCTCGTCTTGAGACTGAACCTCTCGGTCACATCTGTTATGCATTTTAGTTTAAGTCATAAGTATACTATATATTCCACTGTTAACTACTTTGAAATATAATTTGTTTTAAAGTTTCTTTGATAGTTTAATTAGCAATTGTTTATAATTATTATAAACTAGTAAGTTAGTTTCAAAATTCAATTTACTATTCTCATTTAATTAACTGGGACCTAATCAATCTTTGAGAAAATAATTGAACATTTACACTCTGTATAAATTCACTACAGTTTAACTTGTTTTTAAATAGGGGGAATTTAATAAAAATATTTTTAATAGAAATTTTTATTGGAACTCAATTCACCCCCCTCTTGAGTATCCACTCCGACCAACAATATTGATCTATTTAAAATTACTTCTTCTTACCCTATTTTACCTTTTCTAATTGACTAAAATGATAATTATTTTATTTAAAAATTATAAAATGTCTGATCTTTGATAATTTCTATTAGAAAATTGAGAATTTTGAATCAAATTAATTTATTTTAATTCCTATATTAGAAAATTGGTCATTTCAATTTTATCAAAAAATATTTAGAAAAAAAACTTTTATTGAAGATTTATTTATTAAATATATACAATTTTATTTTTATGTTATATCATTTACTAAAAAATGAGTTCAAATATATTTTTCATACAAATATTCAATACATTTTTCTATAATAATCTTAAAAAATTTACTAATTTTATTTATTATGGTAAAAATAAAGAACACTTAAAAAATTTATTTAAAAAGTATGATTTTTCAACATTAAATTACTGTAATAACATACCATTAATTTTAGTTATTTATATTATAACAATAAAATTTTATAATTCCAATGGTATTATAATATATCATCGATTTTTATAAATCTAATAAATCATTATTTCATAATAATTATAATAATATCTAATAAATTACAATAAATTTTTTTACAAAAAATATAATAGTTAATATATTTTTTCCCTCCCAGAAATATTTATTATAAATGAGTTATATTATATTTAATATAATTCAATCTAGGATAATTAAATTACATCAAAATATTTATTATATATAACTATATCCATTGAACATATATCTGATGACTATATATCCAAATCAAAATACAAAATGATAATATAAACAATTTTCATATTAATCCCAATATATAGACCAAAATACATCTCAAAAATCCTGCATCACATTCTCTAATTTTTTCACAATTTATTAAATATTAATAGTTTGTATTATTTTTTATATCGATATCAATTTTTGTATTATATTCCATGTTGGTTATAATGATGATAATTTCAACACTATTGTAGTTTTATTTATGTGTGCTTTAATTACAATTGTAATTTTACTGATTATGCTTCATTTAAATATCTTGTAATGTATTTCAATTTTTAATATAATATTTTTCTGTCATGAAATCAGCTATTGGTCATTTTATTTGGATTTTATCAATATCATAATCCTTCGAATAGACATGATTTATTTTTTGTGAAATATGTTCTAAAGTTAATGGTTGTGATGTGAATGATGGTCACTGTTGATGATTTACTGATGTAGAATAGAATAATAGATGGATAAAATTTAGAACATGTTTGTAAATATCAACTATCGATTCATCGATTATTATTAAATAATGTTTTCCAAGTGAATTTATCCAGAAATTATTGATCCTATGAGCCATTGAATCAATGATTTCAACTAGATATGTGAAAATAGTTCAAGCATTAGATTTGAATGAGGTGCTTCGATAAGATTCTATTTTTAAACTATGAAATGATGATACAAAATTAATGTATTTAAGAATGATTAAATAATTAATCATTCTTATCAATATTGAACCCATTAGTACAGTATTCCTTGTAATATTTAGTAATCCAAGTCATTATGTTAAAGAATCCCCCACTATTTTAATGTGGAACTGAATAGTGGTTTTTTAAAAGAATACAATGAAGAATATTGATCATCCATTTCAGTTAATTGATGATTAAATTAGGAATACTTGTTATAATTGAACACCAAATATCATTGGTGATAGATCTAAAAGGTTTAGTGGGTGAAGAATCATAGTTGTAATGCTCTTTGTAGCGAAACTATTAGGCGAATGAGTGAACCCTAATTGATAGAGTGCCATTATAATTAGAGAAAATTAAGTATTGTGATAAAAAAAATAGCCTATATTTTGGAGATATGTGGAATAAATATTTGATAATTGGTGAGGTGATATATAATTCCCACCAATTATTCTTCTTCCATATATTTGGATTGTATAAATATTGGATATATTAATATTAGGAATTATAATTTCAAATTATGAGAGTAATTGAACTCAATAATTTCAGTAGACTATTCCTCCTTTTTAAATCTCTGTAAGATATTATTTTCATTCTTCCTTTTTAATTATATTATTAGTTATTATAAACAGTTAATATTTTAATTTCATTATATAATCAAGAAATAAAAATAAGTGTTTATGAATTTTAAATATGGGTAATTTTTTATTAAACATCCTATTATGTAGGTCTAATATGATTTTGATAATTTTTTTACTATGAAGTCTATAGGTTATTATTAAATATCTATTTGAATTGTTAATTCATCACTGAATTATCATGTCATATTACTAACTTTGAATGATCTTTTAATTTCTTATTAATTAATGGTGATAGTTATTTATGATTAAATTTTTTAGATATCTAGTATTTGATAATTTGAGCGTGATTTGATATTTTAAGTTCTAGTGTATAAATTTAAATATATTTTCATAAAAATATCTAAAATATATTCATTTATCACACTGTTAAAAATATATTCATATATAAAAATACGTAATGTAGAAAAAAACATTTTTTAGAGAATGAAAAGAGGTTAAGACCTATATAACATTAGTCGGATTGATGTATAAAATATTTGTATAAATCCTTGTGAAAATAATTATTGACATGAAAAATATTGGCATCATGTCAAAATATGGAAAATAAAAATTCAAAAAAAATTAAAGATGAAAAATGTAATTGTTATACAAATGGGGAAAAATAAATTAAAAAATTCCAATAGTGGTTAAAAGTGAAATATATTGATATTAATTCTTTGTGAACTAAATTATTAATTCACTATTATTCAATATTTTTCATATTTCTAAATCACATAAATTAATTTTTTTTTTGTGTAATAATTGTACAATTGTTTCATATTGATATATATAAATATATTATTTGAGGTGTTTTTTTAAATTTGTGTAAGCATTTAGTTATAACTTCTTGTCATGTGTGTGGTGACCTCTATTTTAACAAGGATTATTAATTTTATGGATTACTTAAATATAACTCTTTCTAATGATTTATGTATAAAACATATAATTATAATCAATTTGATATTACAATTATGATCAATTCCATTAGAAAAAATAATTTTCAAAATCAAATCAATTACAGAAATCAAAAATAATTTTGAAAACAATAATTATTTTGAATTTATTTTATTTTCAAAAAACCATTATAAAACTATTATTGTAAAAATTATTCAACTCAACCACAAAAAAAATCAATTCACAACAACCAATGGATTTATAATATCATCAATATTAACACCCATTTTTGGATTAATCTTAGTCCAATAATGAATTGAATATCCCATTGGACTCTGAAAATAATAGTTTTTATGGGTTTTAGAAAATATGAACATTGAAATAAAAATGGGAAAATATTTCTTTGGAAAAATTAAAAAATATGGTGATTATTTTGACCAAAACAACATTGTGCAACCATTTTATTATCAATATAATGATCCTTTAATCATAAATGGGATACTAAATTTTTATGATAACATTCAATCCCACCCATTTATAAAATTTCCTAATAAACAAAGTGGAAACCCACCACTATATCCCTAATAAAGTTTTGTAATGATAAATCTAATGAATTATCCAGATGATTGAGAGTCTATTGATAAGAAAATGATAAATGTTTTGAAACTTTTACTTTACATATGATGAATTTAACAATATTTTCCTTATTCATATTTAAAAACTAAAATAATGAATAATGAAAAACATCTAAAATCGTCGATGATGATGATCATAATTATTTTTCATTAGAAATTTCCTATACTACCCAATAATCTATTTCATTGGATAACCCATCTACATTTATATTAAATAGATAAATTCCATTTTAATTTGATACAATTTTTAACACATTTTTTTCTATATTTTTTTTATGAAATAATTTCTCTATAATCAATAAAATATGTCTCTACAAATGATTAATTACAACAGGATAACATTTTTCTCCTAAAATAAATTCTTCCAATGTTAAAAATGTCATATTTCAATAGGGTAGTGATCAAAATTCATCACATAAATTTTCTACTATGAATTATGGGACTAAATTGATAAGTTATATTTAGAGAGTTTTTTATATTTGAACATTATGTTAAATTTACTACTTTGGGTTCTCCCCAAAAAGTTAAACTTAGTTTTTCAAAATTTTATTATACCTTAATATTTACTATTAAAAATGGTTTAGATATTTATGAAAATATGTTACAACTAATTGAATTTTATTAATATAATTAATTATTAGATCATGAGTTTGATTTTGTAGCTAAATTTTATTCATTCGATAAATTAGAAATGGAAACACATCCAATTAAAAGTTATTCATTATATATTTTGGAGAGTGAATATGATTAGATTATGAAAGGATAATTCTTTTAAAAAAAATCATTTAAATATATATGAAATGTTTTTATTAAGGGTTTAGGATAATTATTTTGATTACGATGAGGTGTGTGATATGTTTTTTGAATTTGATTTTTTGATTCATAAAATTCAGTGGTATAATTTTTTTTGAAAATGAGAATAAATAAATTCATGATTTTTCTAAATAATGTTATACTTTTTTAAATTATTATGAGTTACATGAGTTACCATATAAATCCATTTTTGAATGATTTAAATAAAAAAATTAATTTTTTGGTACAATATTCAAATGATTTGAACTTAAATTTGAATGATCCCTTGATGATCCTTGTGATTATTTAACATGATTTAAAATTGAAAAAATGGATAGACATATTTATGATTCCTTTATTTAGTTTATAATTTCATTTCCAAATTCAGATTAATTTGAAAATGTATTTTTATATTACACCCCATGATTTCAAAACACTTCAATGAGAAATGAAAATATTTTTGAATTTTATGGAAAAAAATCCATTTTCTAAAATTAGTTTACCAAATATAATTTTTGTGGTCATATTTTTGAAGGAGTCATTAATTTTTTATTTCTTATGATTTTATTTATTCAATTATGGTTCCATTTTATAATTGTCAAGATAATAAATATACTAGGTTTTTTACTATAAATGAAATATATTCTCTTTTTATGTGGTTTATGAGGTGTTTTATAATTATTCTATAGGTTATTTGTTCACAGTTTCTTTTTCATTGTTTATATTTTATGTTTTTAATTTTATAGTTCATAATAATTTTTATTCATATTATGTTTATCATAATTTCATGAAAATTTTATTAATAGATTCATATCAATTTATTATATAATTAGATATAGTTTTGGGAATTCCATAACTCATATTTAATATTAATTTTATGATACTTATTTAATTTTTATTGAATTTTGATAATGTCTAAATAAGTCTCTAAATGGTCATAATTGATTCCCAAATTTGTTTTAGGTCTATAAAGGTATAGCTATTTTTATATTATTGTATTACAAAATAATTTATTTATTACTTATGTGATTTATCTCACAATTTTTTTAAACTGATTTCATGGATAGAAAATAAAATTATATAAATTTCATTAAACAAAGAGGACATATAAAATAACTTCTTGAGTTCTCTAAAAGTTGACCAATTATTATGTAACATATCTATAATTCTAAAATTTCTAGAATACAATATATAAATTTTTTTAAATTGATAAATATAGATATGTAAGTTAGAATTAAATAACATTTATTTGGATGGAAATCTAATATGTTTTCTATATTTTATTCAACTTCATGTTTTTTTGAGATCATTATTTAGATACTAAATTAAATGGATGAATCTATGATGTATTTAAGTGAATATTTAAATAGTGTCCAGTTTATATTTCTCACTTTTATAATGACATCTCATGGTATATAATTTTGATATATGAATTTTACAATCCATTGGATCTTTCTTGAATTTATATATATTTATGTTGACTTGAACAATTTCTGATGATGGTTATTGTATGTCAAAATAATCATTGCATGCTCTAAGGTCAAGTGAACGTATGTTGTATTCTTAATTTGATAGTAGGATGAATTTTTAAATCCTACCACATGTTTTCAATGAAATAAAAACATTTAAAATGAAATAGTGGTATTGATTATCCATGCATAAATTTTCACTCTTTTCTTATTGTACACCTTCTTGTGATGATCGAACTTTACATTATGATGTTATATAAGATTATGACTATATTATTACGTAATATCTTCATGTAATCTATGAATTTATAATTCATGGAATGCAGTATTACAAATTTAAACTATCTGTAATGTGTAAATATGAAATTATAGTATGAAAATGGAATGGTTTTCATATTCAAGTTGGTTATACAGTATCACGGTTGACCGGTTGCAAGACTTACGTGTTTTAATATCTCTTTTCACATGAATTTATTGTGATACTACTAATCTCACATTCAAAATGGTGATATCACACCAATGAGTGTCAATGACATAATCATATTGAAAATATCGTATAGGAAGAATATAGTCTACATGATATGTTGATATTGATGATGAAAAGTGCATTACCGGTATATACGATCAACCTATAATGTGAAACCTACCAAGAGATTTATTATTCTAGTTTTATACTATCATTTTCTAATCAACTCTATAAGTAGATTTTTTCTATATGTTATGTTTAGTTACTACCAAATTAAATTTCAATCGAAAATGCATCATGGAAACATTTTTGACCACAGGTTATTCAAATTGTTAGTATATTGACAATAAAAATTTTCAATTGAATTCCAGAATACTTGAACTCACCTCCAGACTACCTGAACTAATCAAAATTTATAATAACAAGATAATTTAATCAATCTCAAGGTGTATACCACATGATCCATTAATTATATTTTTTAAAATCTAAAATTTTGAGTATATAATTTCATTTTATATTTTTTTAAATGTGATTAACATCATTATTATTTTTATTATGTTAACTAATATACTAGTTTCTAAAATTCAAATAAATTTTATAAAATTGAAAATAACTTTATTTAGAATATTTTTATTTGTTTCAAAATAAGAGATAAATTGTTCACAATTTATGCTTGTTAAAATATTACAAATTTTAAATATTTTTTTTATATTTAAAGTATATTTATTTGTATGATTATATTCAAAATTATTATTTATGGATTAAAAAAATATTCAGATATTTTTTTATGGTAGTATAATTAAATTTTGTTACATTAGTAATATCATGAAATTATAAAGTAATTAATTTTTAATTTTTAATTTTTTCTATCCAAATGTTTAATGATTTCTATTTGATTTATTTTATATAATAAGATAGATTATTTTTTTAATAATTTAATGTGTCATTCAAATTGTCTTGAAATATTCATCATTTTTTATATTCATTATATTTTTATGATTGTTTTTCAAGGATAATTTTTTAGCTGTTGGATAATTTTTTACTTTGATTTTGAATTAGATTTCCAAATGGGATATTAGTTTTTTTATAGATCTTATTTAAATGCATCAAGATGCATCCAAAATATATTATTTATGAAGAAATGAATTTTTTGAGAACCAAATCATTTCTCTGAACATTGAAGTATTTCACGAAATAAGTCCAATTAGAGCATGTTTATATATCCTAAAGAGTATCTCATGAGATGAATGAAAACTTATACAGCATATAATTCTATCTTGACAATACATCCTGATATATTTATCAATAAATAGTACCTTTATATTCATCATTTTTCTTCTATTTCATCTTTTTTTCTTACTTCTATAACCCTACAACTAATCTCTCAAATGTGATCTCCCTTTATACTCATGATTTTACATTAAAATATATTATTTCATTAGTTGTTTCTTTCCTCATATTTTGAATCTCAAATTCTAAAGTCAGGGCCATTTGGGCTATGGGTGCTATATTCCAAATTCATTTTTTAATTCGGTTGTGAATCCCCATAAAAAAGTCATCTATCGTGGTTGTACTTCAACAATAAAAAATGTGTTACAAATGGTTTATAACCCCCCCCCTAAAAATTATTAATGAACATAATGTTTCTCTTACTGATTATAGTGGTATAACAATGGACTAAAACTTATTTGGTAAGAACCACTACAACGGTTCATGGGGTCCTTTCATTTGTTTTATCTTTGTTAACTAACTCTTTTAATTTAATTTTAAAATAATTCTATATAGATATAATATTTACACTATTTTATATTTATCTACCATCACCATTATAGTATAAATATTGGTATTAATGGATAAACATTGTATAGAATAGATTATCTCTAATATTATTCTATCATTGATAAAAACAATTTTTGTAAATGGGTGAACATTTAAGAAATTATTATTTTATCCCTATATTTACTTTATTGATTCCAATATTTTATATATATTTTTCAACCATGTAAATTATTTTAGTGTAATTTATTTTTTCTTATTTTATTTTTCTAACCATATCCAAAACTGTACAGTCCAAGTGCGATATATTAAAGATTGATGAAATAAAAGATAACATTGTATCAATTCCTTAAAGTCAACATCCCATTGATTAAGATGATTATAATTAATGTAAATCTATAATAAATCAATACCTCAAGAATTTAATAATAGAAAACTATATAATCAATGTAATATAATAGAATCTATGTGAATATGACTTGGATACTCTTATAGGTTATGATGCTTAAAAATATGTGTTAAATTATTAATTTGAATGTATTTTATATTGACAAATTCAAATATGTGTGATTAGTAATGTTTCTAAATGTATAAAAGATCATGATATATACATGATTATACAATAAACTGACATTATCAAAGAAAAACATATTTGATCTATGACATTATTTCTTCAAGCTATGAAACATGATATCCAGATGGGTGAATACGAAACTGTGATCCTTATGTTCCACTGATTTAGAAGCATTGTGAATATATGGAATTATATTTAATAAGTAGTTTCAAATATATTATATTTTTAATAAGTCCTATCTAAACTACCAAATTAATAAAAAAAATTAAAAATGTCACCATTGATGAATGGAAAAACTGGAAAAATTAAATTATTTAAGAATTTTTTGTTCAAATCTATAGTATGAACAATAACTGAAAAACATAGCCAACAAGTATATATATAAAAATAAAATGTGAAGATTATAAATCTATAAATATTGATTCTACTAACTCTTTCGAATCTAAACTATAGTAATTTGAACAAGAATCTATTTCTCAAAATGTAACTAAAATATTCAGACAAATTAAAATGAAAAGATTGATGAAATGATTTAAGAAAAACTCTCAAAATGAAAAATTAATTAGAGATTAAAGATGTTGTATGAATTATAATCCATCTAATTTTAATTATATTATATATATATATATATAGGTCATATAATTTGCGACTCTCTAATATGTAGTATAAGGGTAAATAAAAGAAGAAGGATAAAAACAAATTTATTATTGTTAGGAGTTTTACTAAAGGATTTAATTCATTTAATAAATAATGAAATGATTAAAAATCAGATATATTGTGCTTTATGGAATTTATAAATTAGGTTACTCCTTAGATCTTTTATACTATATATACTATTATTGATTATGATTCTAAAAAACTAAATATTTTTTAATTAAATGATAAAATAAAAATTTTCAGAAAATATTATTTCAACGATGCTGATTTATATAATAAAATTAAAAAAATAAGATAAAACATTTATTGGAAATTAAATACCCTTTCAGATTAATATTTAACTAAGAAATAATATTTCTATTAATAATTAAAAAAATTAATATTATTTGATATCATGTAAATTCATGAAGTAAAAATTGTAAATTGAAGTTGAAAGGGTTAAGTAATTCTCTTATATTTTATTCTAGGTTAGGAATAGTTTTATAAATTGATGTTTTTGAATAAAAAGTAAAGAATAGAAATTGGATTGGATATGACAGGTGAATAACTAAAATGTATCAAAATCCTTTTGGGAAATCATAATAATTGTTGTACTTATATAGTTACATATTTTCAATGATGCATGAAAGGCCACTATAGAGATGATTTTTTACTTATATTCAAAATAAACTTGGGATTTAGAAACACACATACATTCAAATTATTTTTATGTAGAGTACAATGTATTATATTTCCAAATTATTTTTGGGTTCCAAATTTTGTTCAATACTCGGATTTTACCCAAATATATATGGTTTTAATGAATTAAATAAATAATTTTTATAAGGAAGATTTCATGGATGTATCAATAATGACACATATTTTTTGGAAAGTGGATTATTGAGTAATATGATTGAAGATCCATCATATTTATCACACACTAAAAATATGATTGAGGTATTGTTCTATTTTGATAAAATTTCAATATCAATGTAAAATATATCGGAAAATTGGGTATTTTATATTCTACATTTCTATATATTTTTTATATACTAATGGTTTCAAACATAATTTAATTAGTATATCTATATTATGTAATGAAAAAAATTAAATTAAATTTTGAAATGATATTTTTTTAGTCATTATTTTTGTTTCATTATAATTATATTATAATCGAAAAAAAAAATTTATAATCCATTTTTTTGAACTAACAGTTCTACATGTTAAGTGATTGAATACTATGTAGAGTTATAACATTAATTATAATCATTAATATTTTCTTCTATTTTTCATAATATAATATAACATATATATAATTAATAATGTGCTATAGTTACCTAATATAATGAAAGAAAAACTTCTTGTTCATGGTTATTTTAGTAATATACCATTATAAATAGTAAATCATGTTTTATTTTTCCCTACACAAATTTATATCATTGTAGGGAAAATTTTCTTTAGATATTAAGGATGAATATATTAGTTTTATGTGGGTTTATTTTTCTATATATAACAATGAAAAATTATGTTGATTTATTATATTCTATAATTTGGTTCAAAATAGAAAACATATGTGACTATTTCAACACATAGTGATAAAATTGGTGAATTTAATTATCTAAAATTATATTTTTCTAAATGTTTGATATTTTAAATAAAAAAACTCATGGAACACCATATAAAAATGGGGTTGTAGAATGGAAAAATTAACACTTATTAAAATGGTAAGAACAATGTTATGGGAACATAAATTTCCTTAGTATGACTCCTCACAAACCATTATATCTACATGATATTTTTAGAATAAATTTATTTTATAAATTAGTTGAATAATACTTCTTAGAATAGTTTACAGTCAAAATATTGAAGATGTATATTTTGGACGTTTTGTTTAAAATGAGATTTTCTTTATATTATGGATATTTTTGAAAAACATTATACTAAAACTCATGAAGGTACTTTTATTATCCAATTTAATAATATAAAATCATCTACTATTTTTTTATTAAATATAAGTAGTTATTTAAAAATATAATAATGGTATTTTTTATAAAATTAATTTTAAATTGAATTAATTTTTTTGTTCATGACATTTATGATTTTATTTCAGATAATGAAAGAACATAAGATAAGGATTAATAAATTGGGTGGGGGAATCCTTGACCTAATACATGATCATTAATAATTCATTGAGATCATCCACCTAAAAATTTTATTGATAATATTGAATTTGGTATTAACATTGGATAGTATATTTTAATGTTTTTTTCTAATTATTTTTTAATTTAATATTTTTTCACTAATATTGTTGATGATGATATAAATGATTCTAATTAGATTATTATTTTTCCTGATGACCTTAAAAAATTTTCTCATAATAATGATACCTATTTAGTTAAATCACTATAATGTAATAATTTTATAAGAACTGAAATAATTTCTAGAAATAAGATGGATGAATTTATACAGGTTTTTAAAATAAAGATTGAGTTGATGAAAAATTTTATTTTCAAGAAGAAGTTGTCAATTTTGATGATTCATTTTCACATATTTATATTTTTGAATATACTATTATTTTGAATGATTTTAAATCGATTATCCACATAAACGAAAATATTTGGTTCCAGTCCCCCATAATCAAGCATTGTACGAGTCACTTGGGTTGTGAGTTCACCCCTTTAATGACCAATTGGCCCAGTATTGAACACCCGAACATCCCATTTTCCACAATGAACATACTTGTCTCCCTCGTGTGAAATTAACATCACCTACAATAGTAACAATAAATATAGGCTTGGTAAAAATGTAGAAAATCTATACCCAATATTAGATCAAAACTCGATATCTCAATAAGAAAACAATCACCTAGAAAATGGTACCCACCATCCACAAGAGCACACCCCTTACATTTCCAAATATTTTCTACTCTCACCCATAATGGTGCATCAATCCACATAACCCCACACACATGTTCCATTGGTAGGACCAAACCACTCACAAAATGATTAAATATAAAAAAAATATGTATCACTTATATTATAATAAGTACTAGAATGTGTAGAAGCTATATGGATCACAATTAAACAATCGATGGTCCCGCCTCGCCATCTCTGGGTGTAGAGTAAACTGCATGAAGATGAAATTCCCCTTTACCTTAGGCCCCACACTATTTTTTTGGTGTTTCATATCCATATATATGGATGTTCTTGTCTTAGAGTACTACATCCACCACCACTACCGGTACGACCTATCGAGCTCCAAGTTCATGCGTGATATGTGGTAACAAACCCTTTACTTCACTCGACATCGGCCATGATCCTCCACCAATGCCTAGTTATCAAGGATTCTTACCGAACCCCTATACATTCCCCATCCTTCTACATGATCTTCTATCAAATGGTGATAAGGGGAACTAACCATGCATGTTCCCTAGCCTAAACAAATAATAGAAAGACACCTGGTCACCACCGTGAGAGAATTATCCTCTCATTAACTACTCTGCATGCTTTAACCCTAATGATGATTTCCATAGTGATTGTTCTTTCACTCAAAAGGAGCACTAATGGACCATCCCACATGATCCACAAACCGAAAACCATATTCCCCCATCTAGATTCCCTCTGAAATAAGGGTATGGTCCACTACATCTACAAACCTCATTAAGAGAAAGATATTCACTAGGGAATTAATCTCATGTCTATGTATATTATGGATTTATCTTATTGTGGCCCCCTCATCTCCAACCAATCCAGGAACAAAGAATTGTGCATCTATGAAGCATACTTCATAATATGTTACTAACATGGGTTGAAATCATAAACTCTAAAGAACACTACTGTCTCAAGGTCTCTTCATACAAATCCTTGACAAACTTCTCCTAGATTATTTCCATAACATACCATCATCCTACTCATTTTCAACCAAAATATTCCCCCAACACATTTTCATTCTATGTAATATATAAGTTTCCATCTTGACTCTCTTCTCATGATGAATCATTAGGTGATCCAAATTCATTTGAACAGAATCTATTCAAAACTCTGAATCCTTATGTTAACCCTCTATAGAAAATGTGTGAGGGTTCTGTAATTAAATCTCTCTTGTCTGATCGAACATACTTTGCACAACCCTCCCTTGGTCCCATTCCATTAGCTACATAAAACAGGAAAAGTTATCAGGGAACTGCTCCCCGCCTCTCTAATCTTGGACCATTAGTTTTACCTATACCACTATTGGTGGAGTGTTCTAAGAGATATCCTCTTGTCTCTCAACTAAAACACATAATCATGGCAGTATTTTTTTATAAAATTCCAAAAATAAGTCTTATAATACATGACATAATGATTCCACAATTTACATAGAAGATGGATATCCACTAGCTATAAATAATCCATTTCATGTAAAATATCCCAACAAGAGTCACCACTCCTATAACATTACCCTCAACCATACCTACCGAGGGTCATGGTCAACAAGGGGTAAACAAACATACATATTAACTAGTCTTTAATTAGAAACCCTGTAAAATTTGATTCCACACTCATAATATAAATCATATCTCTTAGGCATACTCTCAGTTTCACAACTTCTTGCAACCAATATTTTAACTCATTTACAACCCTTCATTAAGAAAAATCATTTAACTGTTATTTTTCATTCTTTTTTTCCCATTTTCATCATTATAATTTGAGAGGATTTTCATCAAATTTTTTATGATTGTAAAATGAATTATTCCCTTCATTTCAAACACATAATTTCCATGTATAACTACCATAATGCATGCCACCTTTATTTATAGTTTCCTATAATGATGTAGGAATGAAAAACCTATTGTCATTATATCGATGAGAAAAATATGGTAAAATAGTGACATCACCTAGCAAGGGAATAACCCAATAGTGATATATCATTCAATTGTAACAACAGACATCATGAATAGTAATTACCACCCTAGGTACTTGTGTTTTCCCTCTAATGGGGTTTATTTACTCCCAAACACTGGCTCATTTGTAAGGACCAGAAAAATATTAATCTCCCATATACCATCCCCAAATAATAACACCACAAAAGATAACTCCTCCATTACCACTATTTAAAATCCCTAACCTAGAAGACACTAAACCAGTTCCCCGCACTGGGTCGCTACATGGCCTCAGGTGCACCTTCCTATACACCATAGGCTGTCGAGTAGTAGTTGGTTTCTAAAAGAAGACATAGAGAGACTCTACCCTCTTTCCTAGATAAATCCACAATAAAAAAAGATCAAATAAATGAAACAATAATAAATAAACCAACAATATGAATTACCATCCATTTCCCAAAAAGGGTAACAAATAACCAAATAATAAATATTTAATCTCGTGATAGAAATTAAAAACGTCTATAGTACCCTAAATAATGAAAATAAATGAATCCCCAAAATAGTTCATGAATCCACATTTGTATCATCATTCATGCACTTCCCATGCATAAATCAACTCTCATGAATATGTCATTTTCACTTATCCTCACCGAGAACCATGAAATCTACTCGGGTACCAAAATTCCGGCTGAGAAGGATATGATTACAATATAGTAGGTCACCAAAAATAGTGTATACAAAATATTTGGTCTAAATGGAAAGTGTATAAAAGTATGAAATTAAGGTTATGATAAAAAATAAAACTCAGGTTACATTAGTTTATGATATTCTCTTTGATAATTTATCTTGTAATTTCAATTTTCATCACTTATACCATCTTAATTACAAAGTTAGATTCCATAACATATTCCATGGGTTAGAATTTAACATCTTTTACACAGAGGCCTAAGTCGGTCAACATCTGCAAATGTATATTTCAGGTTCCCTATCTCTCTATGATTGAAAATTTTATAAACAAGTGAATCACACATACTTGGAGGCTTGGTATAGGTAGTATCATCAAATGAAATTGTTAGGGGTATAGAGCCTAATTCCCCTTCCTTAACTAATGAATTGTGGGGTGAGGTTTAGAGATTGATTCTAACCTCACCTATGGGTGTAGATACTCATGTACAATATAACACAACTACAAATCCATGCTCACATGATTATATATCCATTTAACAGATATACCATATCATAAACTATGCATAACCAATACATATTACATTTATAATTCACATTTCCTTCAACATGCCAATCATCTTCAAACTCTAACTCATTAGTACATTTATCATTTAATTAATATTTCACATTTTACCAAGTCCCCATTGTATTCCTTAGACTATTTAGCATAAAAAATTATAATTTTTTATCCCAGATAACATATTCAAGACATAATTTTCTTATACATTAACCCAATTTTGTATTTCGAGTACAATTAATAATTTCTATAGAACAATAACATCATTTAACTTAGCCCATATTATATTACCAGGAAGTCTCTGTCAGAGGAAAACCTCTGACTATTTATTAAAGAAAATAAAATTACAGCAATCAAGTAAATAACACCAAATAAGACAACTACTTGTCATAAGAATCATCCCATCACCATATTAATACACAGTAGCTAATTCCCACTCTGAGCATTCATAGTTTCTCAGGATTTTAGCATATTTCCTTCTCAGATTCAACTTCCCCAATGAGAGAAACACCTTATAAGATTTAAATTCCATTTTCAAACCATTGGAAATCCCAGGAAAACTCCCCCTCTTGGAGGATGATCTGGTAGACACTGGACTTGGAAGGAAATGGTAATCTTTTTTCACCCTTCTTCTAGGAGGAGCATTCATACCACGTTCACTTGTAGGCAATTTATTTTTTCCACCTTGAACCACATCACTATAAGATAGTCTGGAGGAATATCTAATATTTTCTTTGTTACTATCCAATATATTTCCCCACTTTCTGTTGATGTGCACAGAATCAACTGTTTAATATCCATCAATCCCTCCAAACTACAAACCCTTTGATACAGTCAAAGATCTGCCTCCTACTGAGTGCAATTTCATGTTATCATCAATTTTCATGATGAATTGAAGGGAAACCTCAATGCCATGACCAGCATGAGGCCCCATTCAAGGTGTAACATCAGTCACGTCAAGCATATCAGGGGAAACAAGCTGCATATTATCAGAGTCATTCCTTTGAAGGCCATCCTAACTAGGTGCATCTTTCTAAGTCTCCATAGCATCGAACTAGTTGCTAATAGAAACATTATCCAACTGTAAGGGGCCACTTCTAGTATTATAAGACAAAGGTCTCTTCCAGCCCCCAAGATTAGATTTCGGATGAACAAAAACTTGCTTCAAAGAAGGATTCAACAAAGGTTGCACCTCCTTCACAACAACAACAACCACAGTATCCCCTCCATGATCGTTATGTACACTCTCACATGTCGTAGAAGGATGAGACTGGTCATCTATTCTCATTCCCTACTCCAAAGAAGCCTCCTTTCCAGACTTCTTCAAAACCTCTTGAGGAAAAACATTTCCCTCGTTTCTACAAAAAGAAGACCGCCCAGGAAGAGAAGTCTGAGGTTGTATCTCCACCAGTGACGACACCTAATCATCATCGCCAGGGCCATCGTTTCCCAATTTCACAGATTTTGAAGACCCAACCAATTTCTGCTTTGACATACTGACTCATGATGACCAAACCCACGGTAGTTGGCACAAAAACTCATCCAAGACTCAAAGATGACCTGCTGCTTCCATCATAATTCTTCCCCATCTATGATCCAAACCCAATTAACGGGTGTCCTCGCAACATAAACATTGACACATATTATTAGACAAATGGGATGATAGAGGACCTCCGTTCTCTGATTAGAACAAAGGTATCTTGTGATCATATTCCCAATAACACACAAGATAGATGGATTTTGGAAAGATAGAGGGAGACCAGGGAGACTAACCCAAATTGTGATTGTAGATGGGTCGCGCCGCATGTGAAAATCAAAACACCGTCGAAAGAGGAAGAAGGAATATTTGTTGCATCTTTGGGGTTCCCTAGACCAAGCGACATCAAGATCCTCCTCTGATGAAAACTGAATCATAAAATGGTGTCAGTCGAGCATCCCAACCACTGCATTGTCCTGTAGCTTCCAGGAACCGAGGACGAAATGATAAAATTTGTCAACTGATGGTCGATGATGTCAGAATCTCACAACCAGCATGAGTTTATAGAGGTCTGTGGTGTAAGATAGTTCTGGTGAAGATAAAGGGAGATGAGGCGCATCCTGAAATAGATCGGGGACTTTCGGGGACAACGAGTCCTTTGGGAAGAGAGGAAGGGTATCTAGCTTTGAGAATGGAAAGAAAGATTTCCCCTTCTTGTGCAGCTGAGAACGTGAGCCTCCCCCCTCTGATCGGGAAGAGGGAGCAGAACCACAAGTCATTAGGTCTACACCATGGTCATGTGAGAGATCGAGAGCTCCACCATCATCAAGAAAAAGGGAAGAACCCCATGAGATAATCAGATGCTTATCATTATCTTTTTCATAGATCATGTATTTTGGTCCACCCCATGTGTTAACCTAATCTTATCTAACAATCCTCGATTTTTTCTATGGGGATCATGAGGGGATCATTTCATCATTTAGAAAACCATTATACAAAATATCACTGAAGGAATTAATTTCACAACAAAAGAGAAGCAATAACACTATCACACATGCATAAAAAAACTTTTAGATTATGATATATATCATGTAGACCACATAACATTAATACAAAGATGAATTCACCCTTAACCATAGCCTTAGATATGGATTAAATCTCTCATTGAAGGACCAACCTGAAATCCACTAGAAAAAGAGGGTTTTAAGGAATTCAGATGGACAAGAATATAACCACAATCTGTAATTAAAAAACAAGAACAAGAGAAGTATTAGACCTAGCTAAAGCTTTGATTCATAACCAAAGGCACTCGAAATGGCTTGTAATTTATGGATATTTATCAATGGGATGCCTTGGGATCTTAGGTTCATCATTAGTGCTGGACGGGAATAAATGGTATAGAAAAATGGATGAGGAACATAAAATATAGAGGGGGAAAACTTTTAAATATCACTTTTTAAAGAGTGTATCGTTTGGCCACAATATTTTCCAAAACATGTGTTAACCCTAAATCATACTCTATCCAATAGTGGTCCAAATCACAGAGTTATCTTGTAATTCCAAATAGTTTGACTAACTATTCACAAACCATTTTAAATTCCTCTATCAAAGCGTTCAGAAGTTGGCTCTCCCCTTTGCAATATTTATAGTAATCATGAACCAACCATTTGACATGCATATGAAGGACCGATTTTGCATTTATATCTTGTAAAAATCCCCTAAAACACCCATGATCTTCCTCATATGCATGATAAACAATTAATTATCCATATTTAAGGGATTCAAACCAAAATTTAAATAGGAATATTCCTCCATGAAACCTGTGATCTTAAACTTTCACCTAACTATAGTAGAGGAACCAATTTTGAAGGATTACCTCATAAAGAGATTAATTTCATGATAGGATCCTATGAGTATTCAAATACATCTTGTTTATATAATGTTAGGTTGGTTGTGTTATGATATCCTATGTCATACCATGGATGATCATGAAGGATAAAACATAGAAATTTCATTTTTTGTGTAAAATATATTACTTATCCAACGTAGTACATGAGGATTAACCAATTATTTATTAGAGGAGGATAATTGGTCATGATATGGGGTAAATTTCCATGCTATTAAGTGAGTTGTGAGACATTTATGGTATTGATTTTATGATGTTTTTCATGTCAAGTTGTAAATTTTCAATGTTGATAATTGGTATTCAGATGTTTATATTTTTTGTTTTAAATACTACATTATCTTGATTAAATAAGTCACACTATGTTGTGTGAGTCATATAATTATTTATATTTTATCTACAAAATTTCTTCATCTTCATGTAGTAATCCTTGGATATTGAGATTAATTTTCTATGAAGAGTAGATTTATTGTGCATAGATCTAGGAGTTTACTCATGCAATTTTATTCATAATGAGATGTTTCTCTATAATGGTGGTATTCATGCATAGAATGTATCATGTCATGAAAAATATAGATTTACAATTCTTCTTAATTATAGTGGATATTCATTGAATTTTATAGTAGATATTATGTAATGTTTAAAAAAATTATCTCGTTGAATATTTTCCATATAACAAATGAAAATTCTAGTTCTATCTAAGTAAAAATAAAATGATTATTTGGAGGTTGAAAGGCAATATCAATATCATCAATAGAGAAAAAAGATAATTGTGATATATTATGTAAAATAGAAAATATAATTAAAAAATAATTCAAAATAAGTGAAAGAATATTAGGAAGTGGTTTCTAATAACTATTATCACTATAGGCTCCTAGAGTTTATCAGTAAATAAAATTGGGGAAGAATTGATACACCCATGCAGGTATAAACTGACATTGTTTTCATGAAGATTAATAAAATCTACTAGTGTGGGTGAATAAATGTTCAAGTGGTTGAGAGAAGTGGGTTTTTTATTAACATGAATGTTTTATACCTTCTTATCTAGTGAATATTCTCTAAATTTTGTAGAAAAACTAGTTCTATAGTTAATTGTTTGGGGCATGATAGATTATCATATCATGCTCCAAGGATTTTTTCAGTTTTTGTGAATAGGGTGAAAATGATTTTATCCCAATTTTTTTATATTATTTATTCACGTTAGTTTTCTTGGAGATGAGTGTTCTAAATAAAAGTGGATGAAGAACATTGATGAGTTGTATTTTGTGACGGATCAACATTCCATAATTCATCCCTCCACCCATGGTATTTATATTGGCTAAGACTAATAAGTTGTATCATAATTAATTTTTATTGTTGGATCATTCCCCCTTAGAAGAATCTTCAGTGGCTGACATCGACTAGGTGTTTCCGATATTTTATGAAAATATATATTTCTTAGTTTTTAATCGAGTTATACTTTGTTACATTTTTATTTTTTAATTACTTTTACCCTTCTAGGGATAGTAAGTTTATTTTACACTAGTTGATATCTTTAAAAAAATATATGGTTTGTTCTATTGGTTCTAGAATATGGGCTCTATAACCATGTTAATCCAGCAGTGGAATGGTAATTATGTTTTTCAAAAAATATACATACTAAAAATATTATATTATATTTATTTAGTACATGTGAATTTTCGATAAAATATGCATATACCCTGATTGGGACATCATATGTGAATAAATATACAACATTTGGATCTAGAACATGGTGTTTTCCCTAGGTGTGACTGTAGTATGGTATTTATTAGGTTTAACATTAATGTATAACTACTAATGGTTGTAAATTGATTAATTAATTTAATTAATAAATTTAGTTAATTTAATATTACAAATAAAATAGTTATTTTAATCCTTCTTATGTATAATTTCTTGGTATATCAAAATTTTTAAAATAAACCCCCTAGATATAGGAGGGTATAAGATGAACCTAGTGGTGGTGATCACGTATTAAGTAGTGATATTGGATTTTTGGTAACCTCTATGGATAGTGTTAGATGGTGACTATAAATAAATCTATGTTTGATCCAACAGATCAAAGAGATAGATATTATCCTTCAAGTAATGGATTTTATTTTTGTATTTGTACATATTTTTTATATTAGTGGTATTTTAAACTAATTTCTAACAAGATAATCTATAATCAACAATCATTAATACCATATATTTTTTATTTTTTATTTTTTTTAATGGATGATATAATAGATTTTGAATAATTTCTATCAACATCAGATTATTTCAATTTTATATGAAGTCCATGAAAGTTGGGTCTTTCTCATTACCGAATTTTTATATTTCAATGGTTTTCTATCTTCTATTATATGCATGTTAATCATTAGTGTTAATTTTTGGATTATAATTTAACTATACATATATTATGATACTACTATCAATTGATTATCAAATAAGAAAACTTTTTTTTTCTTATATCATGGATGATGATATTATGTTTATGTATCATGGGTTATGGTGTAATAGGATTAGGAATTATGATAATGTTGATATATATTCAGTGCTACACATAGTAGAAGAATTGAGACAGAAATCCATTCCACTAAGAATTAGTGGACGAATATATTTTATGATGATGGTTGATCTAAGGATTAAATATTTAGTAGAGGATCAATGTATTTAAATGTAAAACCATAGTAATATAGTGAATATCGATGATAGATATTGAAAATAAACACATTTTGATGATGTAGTGATATGATAGAATACCAACATTCTGTTGATCAGATCATGGAATCCAACTTCTAAAAAATGATTTATCATTTGTCAACATGCTTGCAAAAGTTTTGAGAAGAGTTTAGAAAAGATTTTTTTTATAGACTTACAAAAATTGGATGACCCATTGAACATGTTGATCATCTATAACATTTGTGAATAAATCTTGTATAATTATGAATAACTCACTCCATATATATTGCTGATGTGGTAGCTAGGGTTTTTAGGGGAGATATATAATAGGGTCATGTGATACCTACCCCATTGGATCGACATGTATCAACGGATAAATGCCTAGGGACTCATATGGCCATATAGTTCATGTATATTGGGACACAGATCATTAATATTTTATTGGAAATAATAAAGGAAGACAAGTTAAATTCTATATACCCTCACAAACATGACATGTCATGTGACCTTAATACACTCCATGTAATGAGGATGATACATTCCATGTTTTAAAATATAAATCATCCATGATGATGAATTAGGAAAACAATTCATGTATCTATTGAACAGACCACATAATTCCTTTTTAATATGAGACAATGGACATATGTGGGCTTCACCTATTTATTTATTGGTGGATTTTTTAACTCACCCATTGGGATAGATATCCTCCTACGAAGTTAGTATTTCTCCCATGAGATTTTGGGCTTTATATTATTTATATGAAGAATCAGATAGAGATTGAATTTTACCCACATTTATGTGGAAAGTATCCCCTATCTATTGAGATTTTTTTAAAGGTATATAGATAATGGAAAATAAAATGATCTTCTAATAGAGTTGATAATTCACTTGTAATAAGGGGGAATGAATCCTCCAACTTCATCTAAGGGAATGTTTGTATCATGGTTTGATACTTTTGAATCAAGACATTGGAATATATATATATATATATATATATTTAATTTATTCATGGTTTAGAAACATACCAAATGAGTTCTGATTCAATATAACCCATGTTGGGTTTTCTTTGAGATGTGATGCTACAACTTGTTGTTGACTATAGGATTTACGGACTCTTCAATGCAACATAAATCACCAATAACAAAAAAGATGTTTCTTTTAGTGATATTATCCATACTAATTGATAGATATAATCATCCCTATGTCCATTATCATTTGATCACATCTATATGGGTTTCATGGTTTTCTACTAAATACTCTTTAGTATTCAGGATCATGATATGACTTTATTTATCGGATTTTCCATATTTTCCTCCACCTAGAATCCCCTTGTGCAAGGTGTAGATTTAATTAGTTTGTTCCTAAATTAATGTTTTTTAGGAATCCTACTATGAATTTTCATTACTCACCCAAACATGGGCCTTGATTTGAAATTTTTTATCCTGTGGTATATGATATACAAGTTGGAGATATATTATCTATAGAGGTGATGATGCATATTGTTTAGAGTTGACACCCAGTGACCCTGAGGGATGTAGTGTTAACATAACATTCAATGTAGTAAAAGATATGGTAATATTAAATGTTTAGGTTTGGTTATATCTTTTAGTGAGAGAATATTTTACATGTATTATCATAATTTTTCTATTCCAGTTATTGGGAATGTATTTTTTCATTTAATTTTAATAATAAATATACCAATTATCTTGTTGATTTCTATATATGTATCAAAAAATCTGTTCAATTTTGTTTAGTTAGTTTTTGTGCATATCATGAAATAATTTATGTTTTCTATTTAATCTTAGATATGTATTTATTTTATATTATTATAGTCCAATGTATCCCATTTCTATCATATTTTTACTTGGTGTTATCACCAATCCTACCCAGTTAGTAGAAAACATGGTTTTCCGATTTTGGCATGTTTATGGCTCAATTTCGGCTTCCTTATATCAATATATGGTTACAATAATTTCTAATTATATAATATTTGGGTTCACTATTATTTTGAATCATTGTAAGTGGATGTTTACACTTAAAGAAAATATTAATCTCATGTAGCATGGAGAGAGTATAATTATTAGAAAAATACCCTAGGGATCATGACAGTAATGCAAAAGAACACAAAAATTGATAAAATATTTTTTTAACAATTTTATATATATGTGTGTGTGTGATGCTGATTTATTGAAAATAATTTATTTTTATGTGGGAAAAACCTATACCAATCTATAACAGTGATTCCACGATATATGAAACTACACTACATGTACATTTACACAAGTAAAAATATATGAGGATAAACCGAAATGAATCCATATATTATTTCTTTTATTGGGTGATAATAATTGTATTGGATTTTAGTGGTATCATATAAAACATTTATGATATGAATTTCACGAAGAGGAACGTTAGAACAATACAACTATAGTTTAACATCATGGTTTGGAGCTCGAAGACAATGATTGAAATGAGGCGATGTTGTTTTGTCTTCACAAACAAACACATTACATAAGGGATGATGAATAATTAATTAGAGTTTTCAATTTTAGGAAATTATAATTCTTTCTTCAATAGTGTTAAATAAAAAATAGTTGAGTTTAATCTTGGAGAAAGTGAGATTGATGATGTTATGTCGTTCTTTTCCTCAAAAATAAAATATTGAAAAGGAATATTGAGATTGAAGCATGAACATACAAGATTTATATGTGGAAAAATTATTAATCTTGTATAATTTTTATTTAAGATTTATCAAGGAAATATTTAGATAAATGATTAATGATAAATTCACATATGGGTTTCGAGGATAAAGGATTTAAAATCGAAAATTCTTAAAAAAATCAATCATTAGAATATTTAATCATTTATTAAATATACGTCAATGAGGTTGGGTAAAAAAACATAATGAGGATGTTGTTACGGTTTCCTTAAGTAGACCATATCCTAAGGGCATGATTATTATTCCACTATTTTTTAATGAATAGTAGAACTAATTGTCTCACAAGAATATTCAAATGAAGAAACTAATATTTAGAGGGATAAATCAAAGAAATAAAATTGAGTCGTATGTAATTAAGAACTATATATAGTAATAAAAATATGAAAAATATATGTTTAATGATGATATAGAATGGATTAAATCTTGGAAGTCAAGAAACACAGAGAACGAATCTGAACTCAAACTCAAATTTAATGAATTGACCAATATTGTTGACATTTTTGATGATTCTATAAATATCATGTCCACAAGATTAAAGAGATTATATGAAATGTTCTATTAATGAGATTAAATATTTATCATCAAGAAGTATATCAAAATGTCAATATGTCATTTATATATTAAGGTGTAAATGCTATAGAATAATCTCAAAAGGATTACATGGTGTTAATGGAAAATTAAGTAACCTTCCCAAAACTGAAACCAATTATAGGTAAATGAAAATATAATTATGGTATTTATTTCCTGAAATAATATTTGGAGGTCTATAAACACCCAAAATAACCTATTCCCTTACATTAATATTGATTTTGGTGATTATAAAATACCTAAAAACCACAACATGTGTGGAAGAGATACATCATCAATCCCGTGGTATTATTTTCGAAATATACTTCATATATAATATGAAAGTTCTATATAAAATATTAATTTTTGAATTCAATAGAAATAAAAAATATGATAAAAATACCTAATGTAAATATTATTTAGAAAACTATAGTTTTTTGTGTGAAATATATAGAAACACATCTATAGCTGTCTCAACAAGGGTATAGAGTATTGTGCTAATAAAGTCCTATAAAATGAGATATTGGATGTGGGAAGATTTCTTATGTGGGATGAAAAATAAATAATAATTTTCATAACTATTATATGAGTATTATATAATTGATGTAATGGTGTAACACTATCATTCACCACCAATGGCCGGAAAAAAACAAACATGTATCGAGAAGAAGTACATAAAAATTGTGAATCAAATAAAAATGAAGATAAAATGAGAGGAAAAAAAATTAGGCATATTTATTTATTTATAAATGATGTACATTGTTACTTATTTCTAGGTGTGTCTAATTATGTGACTCAATTCCTGTATTAAACCTTAACACAAAGGATTGATTCATCAAATGAATATATGGAATGGTACAAATGCATGTTAAGAAGAAATAATTAAATATCAAAATATTTGGTAAACACTCAGAAATGGAATTTATATCAATGGAATAAGAGAACATGTTTTCGAACAAAGATAAGTGACACCTGATCTACCCATCCGTAGAGGACTCAATGAAGGATGATAGAGCTTGGGATATCTCTAAAATAACATCTGGTCACACTAACAGGAGTGATATTTTTTGTAACAACCAAAAACTTTTGTCAATGAAATACTATTATTATGATGATTTCATATTTCATAATCGCATAAAACAACATTAATAATGAAATAAAAATATTATAAATGAATAATTAATGAAATAAAAGAAATTTCTAGAAGTTGAGAAACATATACTAATGGAATTGAAACTTGAAATTTGGAATATTAACATGATAGTTATGAATGGTAAACTAGACACTTGAATGGTAACCTTAGCAATTAAAGTATTAATTAAATTTACCCATTTAATATGTGACAATATGTTATAGTTATATCATAGTATAAGTAAATAAATATTTTAAAAATATTAATTAAGTGTTACTCTTTTTATATGTAATAAATATTTAATTTCATATTTTTGATGAATTTAAAATTTTAAAATAATATTTATTTTTATAAAATGTATTCATAATTTAGTATTTTTATTTATTATTATTATAAGATAATTTTATGATACCTTATTTAATTTTTCAAAGTGATATTAAATCACATAAAATTTTAAAATCTGTATTTTCCATGTAAAAATTTATTTTAATAAAAATTAAAATTTATAAAATTTATAAAATTATTTTCATAAAATGGAATTATTTTTTTAATTATACACATCTAAAAATTGTTAGTGTAAATTAGTGGGAATTTTTTAAATTACATGTATTTTTTTAATAATATAATACCATAATTTATAATATTAGTAAATAAATGATTTTTTTAGTCATTCTTAAGTCAGGGATGATAAAAGAGAATAGTGTCTTTAAATCACATGAAATAATTACTATACTTAGTCTCAGTAATTACCACTATTTATATTACTTCCATAAATAATAAAATATTGATTAAAATAATGAGAAAACACCCCTCTTCTCCACTATAAATACCACACCTCACCACATATTCTCCAAAAAAACTCAAGCCTTGATTCTTTTCAAATTTATACTCACATATCCTCTGAAGATCATACAGCTTGTCTAGGATCTTTTTATATTAATAGAAGTCCAAAACTAGTCCCCTATGGAGGTTCTCATGAAGAAGGTATCAACAAGCATAACCCTCCTTCGTTTCAGGAATTTTCTTTTATTTTCCATTCTTTTATTTTTATACCCTCAAATACCCTCATAAAAATTGTATTATAAACAAGATACAATAAAATTACTATAATATTGTCATGATTACGGAAAAATTTATCATCATCAACTCTTTCCCATCCATTTATACTAAAATTGAAAACATCATTCGTGATGTGTTAATTTACCATAGTCAAGGATTTGAAGTTTCCAATTTCCATTACCACCATTAAGTCTATTCATCAAACCATTTTTATGTCTCAAAAGTTTTATGATATATATTATTTAATGTTTTATAATCAATTTTTACACATGATATTATTTTAAAAAACAAAATGAGTTCATTGTGATCGAAAACTGCCAAAATAAACCCAAACGATTATCAATAACTATTAATCCAATTATCCATCATCATGAAATAAAACCAAATGATGTATAAGGCCAATTTACCCTATGTAATATCATTAATAAAATATAATTTCAATTTTTTATAATTACCCCTTCATTATATTATCTTTCAAACATGTATACAAGTAATGTGATATTGAAAACCAAGGAACCCAATGCTCTTAAATTATGAAATTAGACCTCTTGACCCATAAAAAATACATAAATGAACCCGATATAATGTTACTAAATTGAATAAATTTAGAAAGGGTTACATTATGTTAATTAATGACTCAAATTTTATTATCTAGTAAATTAATATCATGTGAAAAACACCTTTAAACATAAGGTAATGGACTCTAACCGAACCTATATTACTCCTTTGGGTTATTCTTTTTATATTTATACCTAAAATAAATTCTATTTTATTTTTATGAATATATTTTAAATGCAATTTATATATTCCAAAATCATTTATCATGATCAATTAATCCTTATTTTCAAAGATATAATTTTTTTTAAAAGGTACTATACTCAATTATTAATGATAATCAACCATCGTTTAAGGGATCTTCATGGATTATTACAAATGTTCAGGTAAATATTATATTATATCTTGAGCTACCATTATTTTTATAAAATCACTCATTTAATTATAAATACATTCTTTGATCACATGTAATTTTATATAAAATATATTTTCAGTTTATGGTTAATATTATCTTTGATATTTTCCATAAACTGCAATAAAATTTTTTATTTATAAAATTTCTTAAATGTAATTTGTACAAGTATTCACTTTAGTTTGACATCAATTATCATGATATATCCCTATTTTCTCTAACAAATTTCCATGTTGGTTTTAAATCCATTATTTTATAGACAATATTATGATATGTTATTATGTTATGCCTTTTTACAAGATTATGATACCCAATTCTTACAATGTGTAACCCTTACGTATATGTATGATTCTTCAGGTTGAACACACATTCATGAAGATGTTATAATGGGTGTGACCATATAGAACAACAATTAATTGGATAATTTTTATTCTCATGAGAGGTTAGGTGTAGCCGTATTTCTGGTTAGCCTTGACTCATGCTCCATGTGAAACTATCTTGGGTGTTAGCCTTGACTCATGCTTCTTTATGTACAATGATCCTTGACTCGTGATAATGTAATGTTTTATAGTTCAACCACATTACTATGGTTCCATAATTATATGATATCATGTTCTATATATTATTATTCAGTATTTTTATCATTCTCCATGCCTTTTTTATCATTATGTTATTCTTTCTTACCGATGTGATAAGATTTATTCATTGGTTTATTCTTATACTAGGTTTTTAGCTCATCCCTTTGTTCATGTTATCCCCATGTTATCGAATGCTGATGTAATGGATAAGAAGAAGTTAAGACCTCTTTATGTAAATTACATAAAATATGTTATTAGTTTGGAATCATGATGTTTACATATATACCAAATATAAATTACTTATACTTTAAGATCATTGGGTTGTAATTCAGTGTTTAATTATGCTTAAAATTATGAAATGATATGTTTAAATTCTATAGTCTCTATAGTTGGTATCAAATGAAATATTTATTTATTTATAAATATTAGGAATAATCACTTTAGTTATAACCCTATTTATAGGACTAATTATGATAAAACATCCATAGATATTTGTTTCTATAGTGTAAGTGTTTTGTCATGATAATACAACCCTCTCTGGATAATAAAATTGGACATGGTCTTCGCACAGATGTACTTAGGAGTAACAAATTTGAAAAGGTATTCTAGGCCTCACTGGGGTGTCCTAGTACACAACAAGAGGTTATACTGTGCACTCGGTTTGACACTCCTGGGGGATATGCTTTAGTAAATTCATAATCTCATTACGAACTGTTATTAAGGGAAAAAAATAAAAATTCCCATAAAAATATATATTAGAAAAAATATCATGTATATACTACATTGAAACCTATGTAGTCACAAGTTAGAATATATATTTTCCTTTATGTGTGTATCCTGTATGTTTAAATTTTTCTTTTTATGCTCATTAGCTGAGTATTCAACTTCACTAATTGTAATTTCTTTTTCGTAGTTAATGGAGGGAAATAGATGATCAAGTTCCAATAATCAATGTGATTGGAAATGTGATGATTTATTTAATGATATGTAAAATATTATAAGATTATGTGCTCAATTGTTCATGAATTTACTTTCTTAGTTATCTCAAGCAATGAATAATAACAAGGTTCATGTGGAAAACTATCCTTCTCCACGTAAATATAATGTTGTTTTGAATCCTTCAAGTGGTAAAGTGGTCCAATTTTTTAGTGGATCTTGGGATCCCCTCCTCATGTAATAGTGGATTAAATCTATAGAAAAGATATTCTATTTCCACCAGTTCTCATAAAAAGATAATGTTTTACTAGAAGTCAATCGTTTTGATGGGGAAGCTGATCATTGGTGGACACTGATAAAAAATACAATGTTTATGGAGGAAATTGATTCCATGGATTGGGAAGAATTCAAGAATTTTTTTCTTCAATATTTACTTTCTTTAACCCTACAAATTAATATGGAAAAAGAGTTCCTCTTACTTTATAAGAATGATGATTATTATATTGGGGTGTATGAAGCAATTGTTACAAGGATTTAAAGATACACCTCCAGATTTTTTATGAACACAGAAAGCATGGTGGATTACTTATTTAGATGGCTAAATCCAAGTGTAAGAAAATAATTGGAAATTTAAGACTTTAACACTGATGAGGATATTTTTCGTTGTTCCCTAAACTTTTAAATGGAGATCATAGACTCTCAATTGTCTCATTTGCTCGGTGAAAAAATGTGAAAAATGGAGTCTAATGGGGATGGATCAGCAAATAAATCCCATGATTCAAAACAGAATGATTATCCCATGTCTCAAAATTGTGGGAAAATCATCTTGGAAACTATATAAAGGGAACCAAAAAATTATTTAAATGTAGAGGAATGAGACATCTGGATAAAAACATTATAAGGGAAATGAACAATCTAACTAAAATGGAAGAAGAAACTAATGTTCATATCAATGGAAATCCAGTAGTGAAATTTTTCAACTATAAGGAACAAGGGATGTTTTTTATCCAATGCCCTATCCCAAGGGTTGTTGATGGAAATCAACAACAACATCCATGGATGTATGGAAGGGAATATTCCATAACTACTGCTAAGGTGGATATGGGAAATAATGTGGTAACCATTACACTTGTTATTCATTCAACAATAGAGAAAATACTATTTACTTTTGGTTATATGAATTCTTTCATATCATGAAAGATTAGTAAAACTATTCAAACACCACCTCAAAATTCTATGGTTGGGTTATATTTGAGAACAAAAAAGGGGGAATTAAGGAATCCAATTTAGATAACTCCTCCTCGGTTAATGATTGTGGATTAATCCTCATATAAATCATGTCATACCTTATTTGGTGGAGTTTGAGGTTATATTGGGCATGGATTAGATAACTTTATCTTATAAAAACATCAACTATTGTGAAAGTGGCGTCCCTCTTAACACCCCAAATATTCCTCCAATTCATTACAAGTGTAAGGAGGAAGATAAATCTCCATCAATATCATCATATAATGTTAAGATATTACTAGCTTATAAGAAAGAATATATTTATCAAATGATTGAGACAATGGAGATGATTACGTTTGAAGACATTATCATTGTGAGGTATTACACTTATGTATTAATTAAAGAATTTCATGGTATTCCTTGTGGTCGAGAGGATGAATCCATCATTTATAATTTTCTAGGATCTCATCCTATATCAAAATTAAACATATACAATGGAAACTATTGAGCTAGAATAACTGATGAATAAGTTATATTAGAATTTGGATAGGGGATTTATATGCCTGAGTGATTCACCATGGGGTGAATCGTTCCTCTTTTCCAAGAATAAGGATGTATAAATGCATGTATACATTGATTATCGTGAGCACAATAAACTCTTAATAAAGAACAAGTGTCCCCTTCCATGGATATATGACTTGTTTGATTAGTTACATAGGGAAATTTATTTCTCTAAGGTGGACCTTTGGTCAGGATATCACCCATTAATAGTGAAAAAAAAAGATATTCCCAAGACTTGATTTGAAAATGTTATGGAAACTATGAGTTCATATTGATTCCATCTAAACTCACTAATTCTCCTACAATATTCAAGGAAATAATGAATTGATTCATTAAGGATTACCTCAATAAAGTTGTGGTATTCTTTATCGATGATATTTTGATATACTCCAAGATGAAGGAGGAACATGAATAGTATTTTAATACTATGTTGCAAACATTGATAATAGAGAAACTCTATGTAAATTATAGTAAACGTGAGTTTTGGATGGAGGAATAATCATTCTTGGGTCATATTATTACCAACTAAGGCATATCTATCGACCCTTACAAGAAAATGGTATTCAAAGAGTGTCCCAGACCATCATCTATAACAGAGATCTGTACTTTCCTTGTCCTAGATTGGTATTATTGTTAAATAGTGAATAACAAATCATGATTTTCAAACCCAATAACCATATGAAGTGGAGTGATGTTTTCATTGACACAATAATTTGAGGAAAGCTTTAAAGAGCTCAAAAAGGGGTTTATCACTATGCCAGTACTCACACTACTAAAAAGTGGAGAACTCTTTCTGGTATATAGATATGATTAAATGAAGGGATTTGGATGTGTACTATTGGAAAATGTTAAAATGATAGCATGCACCTCAAGACAGTTAAAAATCCATGTTTAGAATTATCCAAAACATGACCTAGAGTTAGCATTGAGATCTTCGTAATGAAAATACGGCGGGAATGACTCTATGGTGAGAAGTGTGAAATATATATTTATCACAAGAGTCTAAAATATGTATTCACATAGAAGTATCTTAATATGTGATATTAAATATGGTTATATATCATCAGCGAATATGACTACTCAATCCACTACCATCTAGGTAAAGTAAATATAGTAGCAGATTCTTGATGTTAAAAGGATCCCACAACATTATAAATGATAATAATTGAGAAGGATCCAATATTATTAGACCCAAAAAGGATTGGGATGGGAATCGTTAATGAGGGAACATCATCAATCATTTTTCAAATGATTTCTAAACCATCACTATTGAATAAAATAAAGGATTTTCAATGAAATGATGTATTAATTAAAGAAATGGTGGAAACAATAAAAATTAGGAAATCCTGTAAGTTAAATATTGACGAAGATGGATTAGTATGATTAGTTTCGCGTTTATGTGTAACATCCAATATATAGATATAGAATGTGCTTAGAAATAACACACATAGATCAAATTTATCTATTCACCTAGGGAGAGATATTATGTATTGAGGTATTCAAGAGAACTATTAGTGGGATAATATAAAAATATATATTACTGAATATACATAAAAGTTCCAGGTATGTCAGAAAGTGATTGATGAAAGTAAAAAGTCTAAAGGGTTGATGAAACCATTACCCATATCATCATAAAAATTGTAAAAAATCACCATGGAAATTTCCACTAGACCTACAAAGAAATCCATAGGAAACAAAACTATATAGGTTATTATGGATTGTCTTAAAAAGATAACTCACTTTATTGAAATTTGATAGGAGTCCTCACTAGATCAACTTGAACAGATATATATCAAAGAAGTGGTTAGGCTCTATGAAGTACCACTATCGATTGTCTCCAATAGATATATGATATTAAACTTGAAGTTCTAGAAAGTCCTCCAACATGATCTAATTACTGATCTAAACTTCAGTATTACCTATCAACCTCAAACTGATGGACAATCTGAGATAACTATTCAGACAGTTGAATACATGTTAAGATCATGTTTTATGGACTTTAAAGGAGGATGGGACCAACATATACTTCTAGTTGGGTTCTCATACACTAATAGTTTCCACTCGGTCATCCAAATGGTTCTATATGAATCCTTTAGTAGGAGAAGGCATAGAACACCAGTATTAGAGGATGAATTTAGTTCATGTCAGCATCTAGGACCTGAAATGGTTGAAGAGATGGTGGAGAAGCTGAAAACTATTCAGCAGCACATTATGGTAGCCTAAAGTCAACAGTTGAGCTATACAGAAAATATTTGATAATACATGGAGTTTAATGATGGTGACATGGTATTCCTATGCATACCCCCATATAAGAGGATCTTGAGATTTGGGAATAAAGGGAAGATAAGCCTAGGTACATAATCCCCTTTGAGAACCTTGATCATTTTTGAGCTATGGCCTATTGAATAACAGTTAAAAATTCAATGTCTCAAGAACATTATGTATTCCACGTATCCCTCTTAAAAAATTACATATTAGATCCCTCACATTTTCTAAATTCATGGGTTGTATAGTTAGATAATGATCTCTCTTATGTGGAGAATCTTGTGAAGATCTTGTGTCACAGAGATAAATTTCTACTCAACATGACTACTCACTTGGTCAATGTACATTGGACAAACCATAAGTATGAATATGTTACATAGGAACTATAGGAGGTGTTGATGGAGAAGTTCCACACATATTTCACCTTAGTGGGTAAAATGAAATTTTGAGGGAGAAATTTCATAAGGGTGGTAAGAATGTAACAACACAAAACTTTTATCATTGAAAAACCCTTGTTATAATTATTTCATATGTATAATCTCATAAAATCAAATTAAGAACAGAATACATAATTTATAAGTGTATATTCAATGAAATAAAAAGATTTTATAGAAGTTAAGGAACATATACCAATGGAATTATAATTTGACCTTTGGAATAGTAACATGACCATTATGAATAATAAACTAATCAATTGAATAGTAACATCACCAAATAATTTATAAAAAAATATTTATCAATCTTATATGTGAAAACATGATATATTCATATCATAGTATAAGTAAATAAATATTTTAAAAAATTTAATTATTTTTTGATACTTTTGTATGTCATTAATGTATAATTTATAATTTTTGAATAATTTAATAATTTAATATAATATTTATTTTCATAAAATGTATTTATAATTTATCAAGGTTACCTCTTATTATTATAAAATAATTTTAGGAGAGCTTTGTTAATTTTTTCTAAGTGACATAAAAGTAGTTATAATTTAAAAATTAATATTTTCCAAGTAAATGATAATTTTTTTAAAATTATAATTTCTCATATTTAGTAAATTATTTTCATAAAATGTTGTTAAATTTTTAATTCTACACATGGAATAATTTTGAGGTGGATTTTTTTTATTTTTCAAATATACTTGAAATTTTTGTGAATAATGAAATATTATAATTTATAGTAGAAGTAAATAAATAAATTTGGGGAAATTATTGATTCATGGATGATGTATATACATAAATTGGTTCAAAAGGAAATTCCTTATTTTCTATTTTTTTCTAAATAATCAATATTATTTCATGTCTTCAGAAAAATAACAAAATATTATGTAAAATAAGGAGAAAACACCCCCCATCTCCACTATAAATACTAACCTCACCACCTCTTGTACACATAGCTTTGAATCCCTAAGACTTTTCAAAATTATACTCAAATCTTATCCTAATATATTCCCACTCATATAGGATGTTTTGGTCTTAATAAAAGATCAAAATCAATCCCTTATGGAGATTCTTACAAAGAATGAATCAAGAGGTAAAACCCTCTTCTTTTTCTTTTAATTTCATTTCAAGTTCCTTTATTATATTTTTCTCTCATCACCTACCATAATACATGTTTTATTATAACTATACCACCTTATAGATACTATAATTTAGTTATTATAATGGAATAATTAATCATCATCTCTCTTTCAACATCCTTTTATACTAAAAATGAAAACATCGTCCGTGATGTGTTAATTTATAACATTCAAGGATGGAAAAGATTTCAAATTATATTACCATATTCAAGTCTAGTAATAAATCCATTTTAATAGTTGAAAAATATTTTATTATATACTATATAATTTTTTGGAATCAATTGGTACACATTAAATTAATTTATAAAACAAAATGAGTCTGTTGTGATCGAAAATCACCAATATAAACCCATACAATTATCATTAACTATTTATCTAATGATTCATCCTCAAGAAATAAAACAAAATAATATATAAGAATAATTTAACCTTTATAATAACATTAAATAACATATATTTTCAATTAAAGATAATTACCACCTCTTTATGTGACCTTTCCTACATGTATACATGTAAACCACTCATCAAACCAGGGAAACCAATGCTCTTAAACGGTGAAATTGAACCGCTTAACCCATCTAAAAGGACATAAATAAACCTAAAAATTTTATACTAAATAAAATAAATTTATAAAGGGTTATATTATTATAAATTAATAAATATAATTTGATTATCTGAGAAATTCAGATCATGTGAAGAGAACCTTTAAACTTAAGGTAAACGATTCTACCCGAACCTCCATTATTTTTTCGGGTTATTATTTTTCAATTATTACCAAAATAAAATTATCATTATTTTTATTTAAATATTTTATATTCAATGGATATAGCCCAAAATCTTATAGAAATTTCATTTTATCTTTCTTCATTGAGGATATTTATGTTTTAAAAGGTTCCCTTCTTAATTCATCCCGATATGCAAGCCCAATTTAAAAGAACTTCTTGAATTCATACACATTTTCAACTGAACTCTATAATATATTTTCTGAAATATTAATTTTATAAAATTATTTATTTTATAATGAATCATATTTAGGTTCACTTCTGGTTTTATATATAATCTTACACCCTTTTCCTCTTAAAATTTTATTTAACATTTTCCATAAACCGCTCAAAATTTTTTTGTTTCTTATGAATCATAAACAACATTTTTTACATGTATTCACATTATTATAACATCTATTATCATTAATTATGTCTATTTTACCTAATTTATGTCCATGTATGTTTTTAATACCTTTTTTCATGAACACCATTGTGATATTCCCTTATGTTTTTCCTATTGAAATGATTATGATACTCAATTCTTACCATGGGTAACCATTATGTATATGTATGATTATTCATTTGGAAAACATATTCATGAACATATTATTAATGGTGTTCTAAGATAGGGCTTCAATTAATTGAGTAATTTTTTGTCTCATGATACATTATATATAACGGTCTTTGTGGTTATCCTTGACTTGTGCTTCATGTTCAACGATCTTGGTGGTTAGCCTTGACTCATACTCCTCTTTTTTCAATGAGCATTGATTCATGCTAAAGTAATTTTTTATGTTTCTTACACATTACTAATTTTTAATGAATATATAACCCTATGTTCTAGATATTATCATTCTATATGTTTAATCATGTTTCATGCCTTTATATATCATTATTTTATGCCTTATAACTAATGTGATATGATTTATTCCTATGTTTATTCCCTTAATAGGCTTTTACCTCACCCCTTTGTTCATGTTATCCCCAGGTTATCTTATGTTTATATAAGGGATCAATTTTTAGGATCCTATTATGAATAATAAATTAAAAATGTCTTAAATTTGGAATCATGATGTTTAATTTTGTCCCTCAGCTCCATAAAACTATACAATACGATCCATATCTTGTAATTAAATGTATAATTATTCTTAAACCCATGAAATGATATATATAAATGCTAGGTTATACATATTTTTAAAAATGGAAAATTCATTCATCAAACATATATGATGATTTAGAACTAGTTGATGATATTTACGGAAATAATTTATATTGATATCTATGGTCCAATACCAACAAAATTTAGTGATGTAAAAAATTATTATTTATTGTGTGTCAGTGGTAATAGTAGGATGAAATTTCTAATACTAATATATCATAATTCTGAATTGTTCATGTGAATTAAATATTAAAAAATATTATTATCTATGATTCATATACTAAAAATACATAATATATAGGTTTATAATTGAATAAAATTCATAAATAATCAGGATAAATAACCTATGAAGAAACATGTGATATGAAATAATGATTTTGTGGCATTAACTCTTTAGAAAAATGTATTTATTAATAGGAGTTTTCTTAATTACATAAATTAAAAATGATCCTTGATAAGAATAATAATGTATATTTTGGAGTGATATATTAATTTAATCTGTTTATAACTCTAATAGATATTTTCCCTATATCAATGAAGAAAAGACACCAAAATAGATGTGGTTTTGTAAGATGCCCACATTGAAGTAAATTAAATGTTTTAAAAGGAAATTAAGTATTCTCAATAAATAAATTAATATAATGTTTTTTGTTCCTATGAATAAAGGCAATTTTCTTTGATATTCATTAAAATTCAATGATTAAATATTGAAAAATAATATTCTTGAAGAATTATTTATAGTTATAATATAAATATTGTGAAAAGCCCCATTATTTCTAATCATGTTAATAGATTTCCAAATGTTAAAGTAATGAAATTTTTTATAAGAACAAGGTTTATATGAGGATCTAAGTGGAGGAACATGGAGATATATAAAACATTGAAGATGACCCCCATGATGTGGATATCATAAAATGTTTTACTCGTGAAAATTATATGTTATTGTTCACTAGATAGTTTCGATGAATATAAAAAGGTTGATGAATCAAAAAATCATATTTATTATCTCAAGTGTGGCCTATGTGTTTTTAAGATTCCTACCATGATTAAAATTTGTTCAAAATGATGGATTATGATATTTACCAAATTGAGATGAACCAAATATGGTAAATTATTTTAATTAATGAAAAATTTGAACAATTTTAGTGTTGTGGATTATGGTTAATAATGTTGGAATGATTAATCTAAAAAATGAATAGTCAATGTCCATTTTGAATTCCCAAATTTAGGGAATTGATATTGATGATATAGTTTAACATATAATCTGTTTAGAAATAATTCATCTATTCATGGTTATGTTGGTGAAAGTGATCATTAATAATTACCAAATGAATGTAGAATTATAATTCCATAATGGATTTCATATGGATCATGTTTACAACACGACAACCAAATAATTTATTATAGATGTAGATAATATTGTTATTTTCATATTAAATATTGTTTTTTATGTGCCAAATCATAAACCTAGAGAATTTTATTCTAGGATTACTAAATACATTATATTGTTTTCATTCTAATGCGAAAATCATGATCAAAAACCACAAAATTATTATTTAAAATAAAAAATTAATTTTAGTTATTTTTTATGTGGATAACTTTATATTTTGTTTATACAGTATGAAAAATAAAAACTATATATAGAATACATGATTTCATAATAATTAATTTCTATTACTGGGGAGTTATAATTTATCATTGGTTTATAGGTAACACATTGATGCAATGAAATTTTTTTTTATTTAAAATTTACCAAATTGGTGTTTAGGTGATAGGGACTATATTATTTTAACACAATTAGTAAATAATATGAAACAAAAATGATATTTTCAAAAGATGGTGATTGTAATGAGGTCCATGAATTTTAATGTAGTAAAATTATTAGTTTCCTATTTTCCTTACCAAGGACCTGATATGATATTGTGTTTCCCACATGTCAATAAAAACATTACAATATTGTTTAAGGGAATAAACATTAAATAATTGAAATGAATTATTTTTTACCTAAATATAAAGGTGTTTTCAGAATATTTTATCATAAAATATAATAATAATAATCTTTGGGGTGAATTTATATATATATATATTGGAATTTGTTATTGGATGATTAAAATTTAGAATCAAATTGTCCATCCTCTATTGTATTTTTTTAATTTCTAGTATAAGAAAAAAGAGAGACATATTTTTACATGTCACTATAGATTCTCCAAAAGTATTCATAAAAATAATCAAGTACCATGCAAGATAATTGAATTTTTAATTTATGAGAAATCATATATCTCAATTAGATTTTATGACCCGATTTCTAATTATATTAGAAAATTAAATTTTCATCATTACATTAATATATACATAAAGATAAATTAATATTTTTATCAAGGAGAATGGTGATCATGGTTTAGTGATTTTTCAATACATGGAAATATAAATTCTAATTTTAGATATCCTAATTGACACACTACCTATGTATGAGTTTAATAGGTATTGGTTAGATATTTGTGTCTAATTATCAATGTCTAACTATATGGATGGGTGAACGGACCCCCACACCTTGATTAAAATTTCTATTTCTATAAAAAGTATGGTGACCCTCTTGAAGTTAATGTTTGGATATTTGATAATCAATAGTTACATTTTAGAGAATCTATATTTTAGTTTACTATCATTGGAGAAGATATTGTCCATGAGCTATATAAAATAACATCTACTTGGTTATATGAATACGGTCAAGCCTTTTTTTCAATTATTATAGGTGGATAAATAGTATATAGGAGTTAGATAATGATAGATTATCTATTAATGGGTACAAAATTATTTTGAAGTCATAAAGAGAATAAAATCATGGAAATCAAAATAAGGGTTTGTCTAAGGAATGTTTTTGAAACTCTTATAATTTATAATGATACTGGATCATATGCGATTAATGTTTTCCATTAGTTAATCATTGGTGAAATATATGAATTGGTCTATTTTAGATAATGGAGTAGGTCGGTTTTTTAGTTATCAGATATGATTGTGTTGAATATATTTATGAAGGATTTTCTACACATGTAAAAGGGATATTATTATAAATAACCCCCTTAACATTTATTTATTTATTTTTATTAACAGTTTTATTTGTGATACATAGAAAATATCTGATATCATCTTGAATAATGATACTCTAGTATGTAAGGCACTTTGAGGATCCCAAACATTATTTTCTATAGAACATAAATCATGTTGTGATAGTATAGGTCACACTGTGAAATAGTATCAATGATTTTTCAAGGAACATACTTCCCTATATATATTTCTATTTTGGATAATATATAAGAGTATTATAGAATTATGTGTACTTTTATACACATTCCTTTTGAGATAATATTATTGTCAAACTATGTAACCTCTAGTTACATTGTGACCCACCTAAAGAATATTATCCAATTATAAAGTATAGACATAATATGATATTCAAATTTCAATTAGATCACAATTTAAAAGGATTTTTTATATTTATACCAAGTTAAGAAAGTATTTTCCTTGGATAATATGTCCCATTGTATATGGGCATGAGTGATTTAAATATTTAAAATCCCAAGCGGTGTAAGATTAATTTAGAAATTAAGGGATAATACATGAGAATCCCCAATGTATCATATTAGGTTTTTTATATTTTTTGTTTTGTAGAGAATAAATAGTTTCATAAAGGGTGATATAGGAATATTTTTAATAGGAAAAATTATTTTTTATGGTTCAATTATTAAAAAGTTATCCATGCTATTGTTGAGTTATTTTTTATATCATAATGAAAGGGATGATAATTTGAAATTAGAGGTTATCATGTAGTGAAATGGTAGGTCAGGTTTTGGTGTTATAATCAACATATATTTCTTGATTTATCCCCATGACAAGCATTATGGGAGTGATCCATGAAATTAAAATATGAGATAAATACATCATGACAAAGGGATTCATAGTGTGGACATGTAGATTTTTAGAGTTCCAGTTTGAGTCAAAAATAGACATCCCATTACGATGGTCATGTCCATGCTATGAATTATTTGATTTGGTAGACCTATAGATTTAAATTTCCAAACATTCAATAGGTAATTACAAGAATTGAATTATGGATTAGAATTGTATTTAAATAAAAAATGTTGTGGAATTTTTGACACCTCACAAGGGTGAATAAATTTCAAGCTAACTGGAAAGATAAATATTCTCTACGGATAAAAAATGTATAAATTTATCTTTAATATAGTTTTAGGAGGATTTTAGAATATAATTTAATGTATGAAATAAAATAGACGATGTAATTATATAGTTTTCATGGAATATTGGGATGGGAGATCCATGAATTATTCTGGTTGGCGGTTTATATAGCCCATCAGTGAATAAAATTAGGTTAGAATTGATACACCACTATCAGTGTAAACAAACTATTTTCTCAATGATCCTAATAACAATATTTATTAGGGTACTAAGTTGTTTGATTCATTAAAAGAAACAAGTTATTTATTTGTATATGGCTTATAATATTGGAGGGTTGTATTGGCTCCTATAAATTATATTCAAGAAGAAAAACACTTTTAATTTTAGTCAATTATTCATTATTATTACATACTACATTAAATATTATTGTTTTGTGGAGCTCCCTTGGTGAATTCATAGCCCTTGGTGTCCCCATCATGGCTGACACGTCATTTTTGGAGAGGTGGTTCCACGGCTCAAGAGACAAGGGTCCGGAGAGGGAGGCACGTACCACCATCCTACATGTAGGGTTCTGGACCATTTTGAATGCAAGAAACAAGGCAAGGCATGATGGAGTTTTATCCTATAGTAGAACCATTACCATCAGATCCATTAACCTACAACTGGATTTGGTTCGTATTTTCAAAAAATGGCAGGAAGCGCCTTCTCCCCATTTTCATCAAAGGTATTCCCACGATACCCAGCTGAAACTAAGTGTCATCAGAGGCAACTGGGTCTGATGGCTCCCCCCCTCTAGGGGTCTCAAACTCAACACCGATGGTTCCTGCTGCACGGGGGTCCTTCGCGGTGGAGGTGTGGTCCGCAACTACAAGGGTTTTTTGTTACTTGCTTTCTCCTCCCACCTAGGATGAGGCTCTTCCCTCCAGGAGGAGGCCTTGGCTATGCTCTAGGATATCATCCTATGTCATCAGAGGAACATAGAGTTATCCGAAGATGAAACTGACTCCAAAATTCTGCACGATGCTTTGTTGGATCACATCCCCTCTCCTTGGTTGATTGTTTAAACTATCAGAAAGTGTAGGGGTCTCTTTGGTAACAACACTAAAGTGATGCACTCTAGGAGAGAGGGAAACCAAGTCATAGACTAGCTTGCTTCCCTTAATGTTACTGGTCATGACCCTATGGTTCTTCACAATGTGATTTCCTTGAAGCTCGAATGGGTAAACTTGATCCGAGGGGATTCCCTAGGTCTTCACCACTTCAGACCTCCGTGAGGATTGTTCTTATACCTCTTGTGAATCTTTATTTTATAAAATTTTACTCTTGATGATGATGATAGATTTTATTTTTCCTATAAATGGGTGAAAAAAAATTGGTGAGGATTCATTTGAGAAGTTTTCATATACATATATTCACCCTCCTATAGTTGAATTTTCTATTTCCAGGACCAATAGATACCAAATAATATTACTTTTCATTTATATATCAATCATAATAATGAAAAATTCTATATATAGTAACATAAATCAACAAGGAATATCTCTTACATAAAAATCACATAACTGTGGCTTTCTAATGGAGGAGTTGACGACACATATAGTTATGATGATAAACCAGAAAACAATATCTATAAAATGGTATGCAATATTTTTTATATTCATTCCAAAACATGGATCATTTAAAATTTCTTATCTGAATGGTTTTATAATAACAATAATAAATCCTTTGAAGTCTGACTATATTTTATCAATATATATTTTTTTTGTTTATCCCTTTTTGAATCCCAAATCAACAAGGGTGATATATAGATACTAGAAATTTTGTAACATTTTTTAAATAAAATATTATCATTAATTAGGGAAATTGTTTTCTAGGATAGAGGTAAAAGGATCAAACATACTCTTGAACAATATTAGATTGAATTTTCTTTATTAGTAATTTCAAGTTTATATTACATTAAGTGGAAATTGGGCAGGATAACATCTAATTAATAAATGATTAATACCTTATAAAAATTATTATTCTATGAAGTAAAACATTGTAGTTGTAAACATTTATTTAAAAACATTAGATTCAATTAAAATGGTTTATGGAGTGTGTATTATAGTAGATGGACCACTTCTAATGTGTCCATTCATCCAATTTTTTTAAAATTTCATTCAAAATATAATATACAATTTATTTTGAAAATATTATTATAGACTCCACCCCCAAAATTTTCTTAATCACAACAACCTTGATACCAAATTAAAATTTTGTTTATAGAAGTCAAAGGTACATCAACTTATTGATTCATGCATGAAAATTAAAAAAAATGTTTGGAAGGGAACGTGATGAAAAAACTCTTTAAAATCAAGTGGTTGTTCTATGTGGGGCTAACTTCATTGATAATCATGGATCTATTCAGTTTACATATGAAAATGTTATTTTAATTGATTCTCTATGTATTCATTACATAGGTATTCCATAATTTTATTTATTTATCCTTTGTTATTTCAATGCTTTTTATTAAAAATATCATATATCCCCTATTATTTATTTAAATTGATTTCAATGATTCACTAATTTTCCAAATCAATATGGATAATATAATCTTTATACATATAAGAAATTTTTGTAAATGATTATTTTCCTCAACATATATATATTAAATTTGATATGAAAATTATCTGTTAACTAAATTTTTTTTGATGATTCAAATTTATCAAAATATGAATTTTAACATTTTATGCCAATACTTTTATACCTTAGATTAGATATACTATATTATCACCAAAATACATTATATATTATTAATCATATATGTAACTCATATAATGTTGATTAGTTTATTTTCTTAAAATTTTAGGATCTAATTACTCATAAGGGAATAATAAATAGATCACTATAATTAATTCAAATTTATTTAGATATCGTTTTCATAGTACATCTATGTATTTCTATTCAATAAAATAAAAAACAATTAATTAGATTTTATAAAATATAAATTTCATTATTAATTATATGTTATCATGTGTCCATTAATCCTCTCTATTCACCATATGAAATAAATAAATAAATAAACAATACATAGTTAATATAAATAAACATATTTTGAAAATATCATATAAAATTTCAAAATTTTCCTCAGTCAATATATAGATCAACATTATCATAATCCATACAAGGTAATATATTTGATTCTATTATTATATTTTGTACATAATAAGTCATATGATTCATCAAATTATGTTCATATAGATTAAAATAATTTTACAAGAAAACTATAAAAATTTCATTAGAAAAAAGTTGTTCCATTTTAAATTTAGTTATTTAAAATATAAAAAGATACAAAATTTTAGAAAATAAATTATTTTAAATGAACCATGAACAATTTTAAGGGATGATTCATGGAATATAATAATTTTGATTTTGGGAAAATCTTATTATGTGGTTATTGTTAAAAAATATATTACGTTATCATATTTAGTAAAATGTACGTTATTATTAAAATGATGGAAAGTTTAATTTTAAACCATTTTTTAGAAATATTAAAATGATTTTTAATGAATTTAAAATATAATTGGTGAATATTAAAAATATTCTTAATGAAATTTAAAGAAAATATAGACAAAAAAATTAATCACATAGAAGAGGTAAATAGCATTTTTTACCATAAAAACATTCATTCAGAACATTGTACAACAAGTGTGAGGACACTAAATAAAACATGTAATTTATATAAATAACCATTGGAGGAGAAAATAAATCTTATTTTTTAGAAATAAATACTATAGTGTAATCATTTTGAACTTGTAAAATGATAAATTGTAACCTAAAAAATTTATCATGTTTTTAGCTTTTAAATCATAATCCCCATGAAACAAATATCACTTTAAAACCTCAATACCATGAAAATAAATGTATATATATATGATATAAAATATAAATGGTTTCATATATAAAACATGTAAATGAAATCAATTTGGAATATGTTATATGCCCCATAAAAAAAATGTGAGACGAAATACACTTATGTCATGCCCCACATGCCTCATTAATGAATTTAACCTCTAATAGAACAACAATAATTTTTTTATAATTATATTTTAGAATAAGGTTAATAAATATAATATCAAATATAATCAATGTATAACATATTAACACCTATTTTTCAATAATTACATTAAAAAAATGTTTTTCAAGGTGATAACTATTTAATTTTATGTGCTTGTTTCGGTTCAACGGTTATGGTCCCTAAACATTCATCATGGATACATAATCTAAATAATGTTAATAATTTATTGTTTATAATATTATTATATAATATCATCATTATTAAATATTAAATTTTCATTCATTTGATAAATATTTCAACATCACTCATATTGGTTGTAAAAACCACCTAAATAAGACTGTTTTATAAACCTCTTTTGAGTAAGAATATGCTATGTTATGATATTAATTTAAATTTATAGAAGAATATTTATATCATAATTTTTATATGTAGTTATTAAATAAAACTTAATAACTATCTATAAAATTCAGACATTGAAAATGAAATATATCACACATGGATATGGTAGTTCGTACATACCAAAACATTCACGTATATTAATTAAAACAAGGCCCACCATGTAAATAATGTTGTAAAAAATTATGGATCTATAATTCATATTATATTAAAAAAAATCATACATTCATTGGGAAGACTTTTAGCGACGAGCTGTAATAAAAGGACCATCAGCTAGTTGGTTGAGTTCTTCGCTCACATGTCTGGTTAAATCACGTAACTTTTGAATCTGCAAATTTCACATATATAGTTTAATGGATAAAGGATTGTGAAATTACAAATTAGTTGAGCTATAAAAATATTAAATCAATTATATGTACATGAGTCTTGAACCACTCATGAAATGTGTTAAAATGATGTTTTTGGATTTGATACTCAGTTGCATGGGGCCTTTTACGTTTCAACTCAGCGATATGCATCCTAAATCACAACACAATATAACGTAAGCAATAAAATAAATACATAAACAAAATACACATCAACTATGAAACTTACTATATCAATGGCATAACTAATGGAGTGTTGAACAACACATATCGATGAGCTTGAACCCACTCGTCGTTCCGCATATCAAATGTTATTCCTTCTTTAATTGGACCCTCGTCAGTCTGGGACGGTTTATCTATCTTTGTTTCAACCTCATTAATATATGAAGCACAGAAATTAGTACACTCATCCATTAAATATACCTTGGAAATTGATGCTTCTGGAAGAGCTTTTTTGTGCACATAGCGTTTCAATGTATTTTAGTATCACTCTATTGGATACATCCACCCGAATTGCACGGGACCTCCATCAATGACTTCACCAGTTAAATGCACGGTCAAGTGAACCATGACATCAAAAAAAGACAGCAGAAAGAGTTTTTCTAGGTGAAATAGTGCAAGTATAATCTTATCCTGTATCTTTTTCAAATCACTCATGCGATGATTCCTAGAATAGAGTTGTCTGAAAAAATTTGAAACTCTAATCAACGGCTCAACAACCTGGGAAGGTAAGCAATCACGAATTTCTATAGGAATTAACTGTTGAAGCAGAATATGATTATCGTGACTTTTCAAACCCTGTAATGTCATGCTCTTCATATTCACGCGCTTCGAAATATTAGAGAAATAACCATCTGGAACCTTAATAGTTTTCAAAATTGATAGAAATGTTTGTTTCTCTTTTTTACTCATTGTGTACTTTGCATCAGGCATGTATGCCTGATTACCTTCACCCAGTTGTAAATGTTAAGGTTTTCTCAATCCCATTTCTTGCAAATCACATCGAGCATTAGCACTATCCTTTGATTTCCCCTTGACGCCTAAAATGGTGCACAAAATATTATCACATACATTTTTTTCAATGTGCATCACATCTAAATTATTCCTTAAAATATTATATTTCCAATTAGGCAATTCAAAAAAAATACTTCGTTTCTTCCAACTAAGACATCGCTGCCTATTTTCAGCAGGAATAGAAGGCAATGCAGGAACCAATATATCTTGAAAATCATACATTGTACGGATGTTTTCTTCATCAAGTTGTGCAAAAATTTCAACCCCAGACAGTATTTGTGGTGATGGGTCAAACTCTCTATTCCCATCAAATGATACACGGTCTTTTCCGAACCTATGCAATGGAGGAAGAAAGCATCTGTGACCAAGATATGCCCACTTTCTACAGTGCTTAATCCATATAGATTTCTTACTCTTATTACAACAAGGGAAATCAAATTCTACTTTTGTACTCAAACCTGATAAGTTAGCATACGCTGGGAAATCATTAATTGTCCATAACAAAGCGGCCCGAAGTCTAACCATTTCATTTCCTGCCGAGTCAAATGTCATTACACCATCGGCCCAAAATTCTTGCAGATCATCAATCAAAGGTTTCATATAAACATCGATTTTATCACCAGGTCCTCTCGGTCCAACAATTATAATTGAGAGTAACAAAAAAGGTTGCTTCATACATACCCATGGGGGAATATTGTATGGAACCAACACCACTGGCCATGTACTATGTGTTGCACCAACCATGGACCTAAATGGGTTAAACCCATCTACTGCCAAACCCAGTCGAATATTACGATCATCTTGGAAAAATTATCGGTGTCTCTGATCAAACTCTTTACATGCCAATGAATCTGCCGGGTGAGTCAATTTATCAACCTCTTTCTTTCTCTCTGAATACCAAGTCATCAATTTAGCAATTTTAGTGGACCAGAAGAATCTCTTCAGTCTCGGTTTTAGTGGGAAATAACGCATCTGTTTAGTGGGAACCTGTTTCCCTTGATTCAAGACTCTCCCAGGAATAATCTGACTACCTTGATTAATCTCATTGGTCTTCCACCTGGATGTATAGAAAACAATACAATTATTTAATTGCGCATTCTCTTTTCTGAACAACATAAAATTATTGTGACATGAATCAATTGTATCATATGTAAAACCAAGATCATCGATTAACTTGCGAGCTTGATAGAATGACTCTGGAATCTTCGCTCCAGCAGGGAGTAACTTCTTCAATAATACCAACAACATGTTGAATGAGGTGTCTGACCACTGGTTCAAGGCCTTCAGGTCTAATAATTCAACGATGAATGACAGTTTACTAAATTTAGTGCATCCAGGATGTAATTCAATATGCGCATCATCAAAAATTTCAAATAATTTCAATTCTTCTATATCTTCAGAATAATGAGTATTACTCAATCCAACATCGTCATTTACGATATTGCAATCTTCAGATTGAAAGTAATGCATCATATCATTTAGCATTATGTTCATCGGATCAACTATTCCTGAATCAAAATTCATATGAATATTTTCTAAGCGATGACATGAAACAAAATCTTCTCCATGATGCATCCATGTCATATAGTTTTTCAAAAACCCATTCAAAAAAATGTTCTCTAACACTATCTCGTTTGAAGGGATATCTATTTCCACATTTTCTGCATGGACAACTAATCATATCGCTTGGAAATTTTTTGGTGAAATCCATAAATCGCTTAATCCCCTTATAATATTCAGCTGAAAATCTATCTTGCATATCAATCCAACTCCTATACATATCTGTATTTAATATAAATCAAAAGTGAAATATCTTATTTAAATTCTAAAAAAACACATATCATTAGAATTTAAAAGCCAAATTTGGATAAATAACATTACCTGCTGAGGACTCGACCGTGGGTAACAGGGTCTGACTCGATTGTGGATCCATGAGGGCACAGTGAATTGACGACAGAGGTTCGACGGCCGGACTTGAAAGGAGAGGAACCGTTGGACCGCGTGGAGGGTTCTACACGGTGGGGCACAATGGACCGGAAGGGTCCAACAGAGGCAGGAGGACTTTTCGGAGGGATGCAACGAGGTCGCGAGGGGACGGCGGTGGTGGGGCTGTCCAAAGGTGCATCGTGGGCAGAGGTGGGGGTTGCTGGGTTGCGGGGGTGTCAGGGTCATGGGGGCGCAGCGCGGAGGCAAGGCAGTGGGGGTCGCCGGGGTGCAGTGCGGGTAGGGGGTGTCGGGGTCACGGGGGCGCACCGTGGAGGCAAGGCAGTGGGGGTTTCCAGTGGCGCAACACGGAGGTAAGGGGGTGGGGATCACCGGGAGGTCGCCGGGAGGTCGGGGGCGCACGGAGGTCGTCGGGAGGTCGCCGGGAGGTCGGGGTCGCCGGGGTCGCCAGGAGGTCGCCGGCAGCACGGAGGCAAGGGGTGGGGTCACGGGGGCACACCGGAAGTTTCCGAGGTTGCCGGGAGGTTAGGGGTCGGGGGTCCGGGTCGACGGGGGTCGGGGTCTCCAGCGGGGTCGGGGTCGTCGGGGGTCAGGGGTCGGGGTCGCCAGGGGTTGGGGAGGGTCGCAGGGGGTCGGGGAGGGTCGACGGGGGTCAGGGAGGGTGGCTGGGTGTCGGGGTCGGGGAGGGTCACCGGGGGTCGGGGTCGGGGTCGCGGGGTCGGGGAAGGGGGGGTCACGGGGTCGGGGAGCGGATGGAGGGGAGGGAGGGGAAATTAGGTGTCTTTTTAGGAAAAATTGTAGCAGCCACCATTTGGCGGCCACTGTTGATGGTATTAGTGGCCGCCAAATGGCGGCCGCTACAGATGCCCCTGCCTCCAAAACCAGATTTTCTAGTAGTGTCTAGAGATCCCCCGAATTCCATGAAATACACCACTCTATTTTCCTCATGCCATATATGTTTTCTTTCTATGCGGTTATTAAATAAGGCCTCACATGATCTAATATGATATATAACAGAAAATTGAGAGGAAATATGATCATTGAGGGTTATGTTCACCTCATACTCTTCAAGAATATTGTAACGATTCATATAAATATGGAGGCCACTAATAAGGGCCTTTTTCGTGGAAACTATGGAGGTTGATTATAACATCTGAGGAAACGAAATCCAGATTCGTGTGCTCAAATAGTTATCCTTACATTCCTGTATTTGATTCTAATAATTTTGACCCAAATTTTAATCTAAACATTAAAAAATCAAAATAAAACTTTTATCACTTACAACATTAATGACCTTTTATGTATAATATTTTAGTTGATTAGGACCATCTTATATCAACATAGACTCAAAAAAACTAGTTCATAAGGATGAATGTATTCTACCATAATTCTAAGAATTTATTTCTTAAAATGAGATCATAAATATTATCCATATGAAATATATAATAGAGATAAATCATTCAACCTCATTCTATATAACCTGTGAAAAATGGAAAATATAAAGTGTGAGATCAAATGCTCGGTATTGGTAAGCATAAGTATTAACAACTTTATGTAATAAATATAAATAATAGTGCATAATGGTGTGATTAAATAATCAATGTGAATGAGGTAGACCTAAAGGAAATAACACATATCAATAACTAGAACAAAAAATATAAAAATATTGAAAATGAAAGAATAATCAGAATCTATAATCATGATCTATGTGATATCAATCATGATCAAATGAAATATCATAATCCTATAGGTAAATCATATCTTCTTCGAAGAACATAATCTCATAGAAACCTTAGTGATTATATACATAACCCTTTTTAGAAACCGTACCAATTGGAATAACCATAAGGCCAAAATCTAATATAATTCTCAAAATAACAAAATTTTTACACAATGCTATAGAGAAATATCTTGTTGCACCCATCATTTAAGCCATAACAGGATCACTTGATGTTATCTAGGTACACTAATAACCAATAACATACATTAAATGAGTAATTAACAATTCATATAGTGAATTAAATTCATTAAAATTAATTGAAACAACCTTTATTATTTTTAGAACATGACTAACCTGTCAAAATGAAATTGGTTTTATAGAAATCTCTTTAAAACATTTTTATCCAGTGTAAAGTAAATAGGTTCCATATAAATATCTTTGAAACATGATTAACAGATTGAAAAGAAAGAATTTTCATAAAAATATCTGTTAAACATTATTAAACCATGGAAAAGAAACTAGTACCATAATAATATCTTTGAAACAATATTAACCATTTAAAAATAAATAGGTATAAAAAATCACATTGATACAATTTTTTCATCTAGGGAGATAATAAAGATAGTATCAATAAAACATATACCTAGTGAAAAATAATGAACAACAAGGGTTTTTGATATTGATAAATTAAAATTCCATTAATAAAACATTAAAATAATTATATATAAAATACCATATTCATTTGAAATGTTAGTTTATAGCACATAAATAATTTTGAAAATTTATTTATTTTAAAATAAAAATAAAAATAAAAATAGGAAGATTTGAAAATAATTTTAAAAAATTATTTAAAAAATTAAAAAATATAAAATCCTTTACATTGTTATTGAGATTAAAATATCATTTAAATATTGTTTGAAAACATTTTTAGGAAATATTGTTTTTAATGAACACAAATTTCTAACAGAAAAGCTATATGAAGTGGTATCTTCTTAAAAACATTTTCAAAAATATTAAGTAACAAAACGTTTAAAAATGGTAAAAATACATTAATATGTCATGAAAAAACTATGGTAGAAGTGATGTATGTATAATTATATTATTTCAACATCGAAGACTTAATCATGCATAATCATGGTAAAGGAGGAGATTGTAATAAAATACTTTTACCACTTTCTTAAGATTAAATAATAATCCCCGTGAAGGAGTGACATTAAATTAACCATTGAATGTCCTAAATAATAATTATATTCATGATATAACATTATAAGGATAATTATTTACACCTCATAAAATAATATATGTTTATAACATAAAAACGTCTCAAAAAATGAAAATTGTGAAAAAAAACAATTGCAACTAGAGTTACATGGAATTTTTAAACCAAATGAAAGAGATATCCTCGGATGGATATGTAAATCACCATAAACTAAATTATAATAATCATAAAATACATTCGCATTCAATATATACACACCACAACAAAAATATGTCGTCAAAATGGAATATAACTCACTGAAATAAAAGTGATTTGTGAAAACCTATTACAACTTGAGTATCATTTTTGATTCAGGATATATTTGAAATAATAAGATAACTTGAAACATTGAATGTTATGATATAAATTAAATTCAATATATAAAATTTCCTAGGTAAGTATATGCACCTCACCAAACCAAACTAGGGGTGAATATGGGATGTCATTCAAGAATAAAAGTGAGACAAAAAATCCCCAAACATTGAGTCTGATTCATAATGCTTGTTATTTATATTCCTAAATAATAAACTTATTGTAATTATTTTATTTATTGATAAAAATTTGCAAGTTTATTGCTACTTTAATTTCATATTTAAATAGGTTATATAAAATTACTTCATCAATAATGTTTAAGTTTGATGTTTTTCCCATATTCAGTATATGTATCAAAACATATATTGGTAGGTTTTCTAATGTTAATGAGGCCAATATTTAATAAAATCATAATTATAATAATCAAATAATAATAATATTTATACATAAATTATTATTTTAAATTAAATAATAGATGATGGTTATGAAAAATTAACATACATTACAACCATTGAGACAGTAGTGCGTAAGTATGCAAGAATATCATTTCCATTTTTCAATGATCATTATAGAAAAAAGTTAAGTAACATTTATCATTAAATAATGATAATTTTTTTATAAATACCAATTTATTTTATTATATATACATATACCATTCTTCTTATGTGATGATGATAAAATAATAATCACACTGCTTTGAGGAGGCGGTAGTCCACACGGCCACAAACAATGTTATCACTTTTTTAGTGCGTGAAAATGAATGAATATATATATATTATGTCTAGAAATAAATATATTTTATGAATTTCATAAATATTTCTAGTATATCATATATATTCATTATGTATACCCTTATTTTATTCCATGTAACACATTAATGAAAAATACATCACATCACTTCGCGAGCCGGTAGTCTATCATACACATGAGTGACGTTATTGTATCCCCTACAGTGTCAAATGAAATAATGTGTATATGAAATAATTACTATATAAGTGTTATTATGTTATAAATATTATAAATATTATATATAAATAGTATTTCCATCAAAATACCCATCCATGAGATGTGGTAAAAGAAAAGTGAAAGACATCATTTCATAAAGGGGTTGCTTTCCGTACACACAAATGGTGATTTTGCAACCCATTTTATGGAAGTATGTTTGGGTGTATTTTATAAAATTATTGTTAAAAATATGAGTATATTAAATATATTTATTTTATTATATAATAATTAAATTATAAAAATTTATGAGGTGGATAAGAAAATAAAATAAAAGTTCTCATTGATATACGTTATCTCTTTTTCGGGTAACTAATTTTAGTTTGTACCAAAATACTTCATTGGAATTCATTATGTAAAAAAAATAGTATAGGGTTTTGGGGGTGATTATATATTGTTATTTTTTCATGGTTTTGATGATTAAAATTTAATGATATCCATGTAGAAGGGGAAGAGTGAGTTCCATTATATATTGGATGAGTAGAAATCTAGTAAGTACCAACAAGGTAAAAGTTATGAGAGGTATCATTACATAATGTACCTAAAATACTAAGACATGTTTGATACAGTATGATATATGGTCCAAATATTTCCATCCAATGGGTTTTGTACAAGTTTATCAGTCATTTCCACTTTTGGTTAATGATTAACAACTATGTAAACTAATTTTTACTTTAATCACTATAATTAAATTTAATTTATTTCACGAATATTTTAGTTCAAAAAATTATAGGACATTAATATAAATTATACATTATTATGATTCCAAATCTTGAATCCATTTTTGAAAATTCAATTCACATATGTAGTTGAATATAATTTAAATTTAATCCCATTGAAAAAATGAGAGGTCAGGTTTTTATAGTTCAAAAGTACATAAAGATTTTATATCAAATTTCTTTATGAAATTGAATAAAATTAACAAAAATGGATTAATATATGTATAATTAAATTTTAATACTTTAAAACCAATTAAAAATATAATTTATCATTATAATTTATATATACTAAATGTCAGCTTTCAATTAAATTCTGATATTTTTCATTATTCATCGAAAAATAAAACTTCTCAAAAAAATTCCAAAAAACAAAATAAATAAATTTTACATTTATATATAGGATGTAAAATTTATTTTGTTTAATAAAATTTATAAAAGATATAAAATTTAGTGTTATAATAACTTCCCCATTAAATGACAGTAAAATTCCATTTATAAAAAATTCATTTTTAGGAAAAAATTTAGATTTGTTCTTTTATTATTCCTATAAAATATATTTTATGAGTGTAAAAATATATATTTATTTAATATAATTAGTATGTAGTAATAAATTAAAATTATTAAGATAAAAATATTATTTTGGCCATAAAAATATTTTTTTTATAAAGACATTTTTTTATATTAAATGGTATTTATTTTCATTTTTATCTAATTAGTAACCAACGAATTCATATTATGAAGTTATGTACACCAAATAATCATGGTTTATTTAATATTATTAATACCATGAATTAAAATTTCTATGTGATAATAATCATTATAAATTATATTATTATTACTATATTAATGTATAGTTAGACTTGACCTTCTGTGTAACACAAGTTATCGAAGAAACTCGATGCAATATGAAACATAAGATAACGTTTATATTGTGAATAAAATAATATAAGTTTTGAATTTCATGTAATAGAATAACGAAAATATTATAAATTCAATTGAAAAGAAATTTTTTATAAAATATTGGGATGCAAAATAATACCCCATTAAAATTAATTCTTCCTTCAAAATGCATCTTGATTTTAAAAGGAATATAATTTTTGTAATTAAAAAATTCAAAACCCACATTAAATAAATGAAATTAATAAAACATACCTAAAAATGTTATTTCTAAAACATAAAGGTCACAAAATGTTATGAATAAATAGGATTCCACATAAGGAGAACACTAGTGATAAATTAAAAGAAGGGTTTGGAAAGGAAAGTAATTTCTCAAAGACTAATAAGGATTGATAGATAATGATGTCAATAAAAGGAAAATAAAAATGAAAAAAATCCAAATAGGTGTGAAAGAGGACATTGATTTCACCAAAAAAATATTAGTATGATAAAATTTTATTTCAATTCATTTTTCATGAAGTTAATATATTCTTTTCATCATCTATTCTGAAACAATAATGTAATATACTTATTTTACAATGATAATATCATCCATTATTCAATTTATACCATAATATCAATTTTTTCCAAACGAGTAGTATTCAGGATTAATTTTAAATTATTTAGCAGTAAATTTTAATTTCTATGACCACATAACCATTAAAGGGATAATGTGTTATTCCAAGTGTGGTATTAAATATGAAATTACATAGGTCAGTGGTAGGCATGAAACCCTTATCATCCTTGGATCATAAGTTTAAGCCCCACTGCCTAATCAGATGAAACATTTTGTCACTTAGTATACATTTGGTCCCCTTTTTCCTTTAATATTGAAAATTACATCCTCCAAAAAACACTTCATGATTATCCAAGGGGTTACAAAAACCCAAACCCAATAAATCATCTCCAAAAAAATCATTGATAACATAAAAAAATTACTATATAAAACCCATGAATAATGTTTCTAAGACATTTTACTTATGATCATCCATAATATTATAGTCATATGGTGGATACTAGACTCCTAAAATAAAATCTCATAAAGAATTATTATATCCAAATTTATCTAAACTAAAATTGGATACAAAGTATAATCGACCAGCACTCTTCGATCTATTGGATAAAATCAGGAAATTTACATTTCTAGATTTGATGTAGATAATTATGACCCAATTTTTTCATGTCGACGTTAAACATAAAAATGAAAAATTTAATCTCTTACAACCATGATGGAATTTTAGGATTATATTTATAAAGAATTAGGACTAACTCATATCAACATAGACTCAGAAACAAATCGTTCATAACGATGACCATCATCTCCGATTATACCTAGATTTTATTATTTCATATTAGGTTATTAACATCATTATTGTTCTATCATTAATAGAAATATCTCATTAGAGATCATACCTTATAAAATGGGGAAAAGTAAAAAAATGGGTGATCACAAATGCATTGTAAGGGTAAATAATTTCATTAACAATTGAATACCATTAAAGAGAATATGTGTTCATAAGGATATAATGACCTAATCAATGTGAAGGATAGAATTGTAAAGAAAATCATAACCATAAATACTTGGATCATAAAATATAAAAATATGGAAAAAATTGATTCATCATAATCAAATATCATGAGCCATGTGATATCATTCAGGATTAAATGAAACATCATAAACCCATAGGTAAAACATATTGGCTTCTTGGAAAATCCTCTCTTATGACACATTCAGAACCCTTATATAACCCGCTCATAACCCATAAAATTTTGAATTAACATATGACCAACATAAAAAATAATTTTATGGAGAATAAAATCATTTCCCAATGAATTGGATCACACTATGGGTGCACTCATCCATTAAGTTGTAACGTGGTCACCTGATGTTATCTTGTTATAACCATCATTTGTAATTTCCATGAAGTGAATAATTAATAAATCACCTAAATAATTCAGTTCATAATAACTCATTTAATCATCATTTATACTATTTAGATCGTTTTTAAACTATTTAAAGGAAATAGGTTTTATAACAATATCAGTTAAACACAGTTAACCCATAGATAAGAAACATGTTCCAAAACAATCTCTTTAATACATGATTAACTCGTATGAATGATACTGGTTTCAAAAAAAAGTCTATTGGAAATATAATTAATTCATAGAAAGTAAATAGACTTAATAAAAATTTCATTGAAATAGGATTATCTCGTGTAAATTATATAGGATTCATAACAATTTCTTTGAAAAAATATTCTTCAATCTGAAAAATGAATGAATACTTTATCAATCCACATTAATCCCATTATTCGATATGTAAAATCAATTAGATTTTTTGTTGATGATTTTAAATTTCTTTAAAATACTATTAAAATCATTTTTTTTTGAAATACCCTTTTCGTATTCAAAATAACATTTTAAAAAAAACATTTTGGAAACATTTTTCATTAAAAATTCCCTTAAATATTATAATGGATTATTTGGAAAATAATTTTAAAAATATTATAAAAATTTTATTAATTTTTTAAATCCTTTACCTTGAAAATTATCTTATAATATTATAATTTTTCTTGAAAACCTTTCTAGAAAATAATATTTTGAAATAACACATATTTCTGACCGAAGAGATATATGAAGTTGGATTTTATTAAAAACACATCCTCAAAGACTATAAGTTATAGAGTGAAAAAATAGTAAAATTAAATGGATATATCATTAATAAATATTGGACTAAAATATATCATTTTAATTATATAATTTCAATATCAAATACTTAATCATGAAAAATTCTAATAAAATATGAGATTGTAACAAAAGAGTCTGACCACATTTTAAATTTTAAATAATAATCCCCTTGAATGAATAACATTAAAATAAACACATAATTTAATTAAGAATAATTATATTCATGAGAAATAACTTCAAATGAGTATTATATAATCCTCATTATAGAATATAGTTGTATAAAATAAAAAATGTCTCAAAGAAGGGAAATTTTGGAAAAAATACATTACCTCATTAATAGAAATGAAAGTGTAAACCCCATGAAGTTAAGATACTAAATTGGAAATATACCTATAAATTAGATTATAGTAAACAGAAAATATATTTTTGGATATTATATACACCACACAACAAAAATATGTGTTAAATATTATATATATCTCATAGAAATAAAATTTATATTAGGAACTCCTTTACTATATGAGTAACTTATTGATTCATGAGATATGTGAATGAATAAAAATAATTGAAACATTTAATATCATGTTTTAAATTTAATTAATGATTTTACAATTCATATTTCAGTATATACAGATCCCAAAATAAATAATTGGGGAGAATGTCATAAGTCTCGCATAAATAAAAGTGAGACTAGAAGCCTCCTTACATTGAATTTGATTCATCATGCATGTAATTTATCATCCAAAATAATAAAATAATTTTAACTAAATATTATATTGGGATCCTTTTTTGAGTTTATTGTTACTTTTATTAGAATGATAAAGATGTTATATATAATTACATAATCAAATATGTTATAGCCATATGCTTTGACCATATTCAACTTCTGTATCAAACCTGACTTTGGTAGGTTGAATATGGATAATGAGGTAATTATTTAAAAATATCCAGTGTAATAATAAATCCATTATAATAATATTTATAAAAAAATAATTTAAAAAAAATCATATAATATTGTTAAGGAAAATGATCCAACATTATAATCATGGAGATGGTAGGTCGTATGTACTCATCAGTAACGTTTTTATTTTTCATTTATCATTATATAAAGAGGTAATTAACATTTTTTATTCCATAATGATAATTATATCATAAATAAAAATTTAAATAATTATATATATCATTATAATTATATGGTGATAAAAAAATAATTACATCGCTTCGAGGAGGCATCATTCTACATATCCATTAACGACATTATCACTCTTACTGCGTGTGAAAAGGAATAGAAAAAATAATATATTATATCTATAGAAATATAATAATTTCATTATTTTCATGTAGATTTCATTTATTTAATATATATTAATTATAGTTTCCATTGTTACCATCAAGGTAACATGTTAGTGAAAACACTTCATATCGCTTCGTGAGGCGGTAGTCCCCTATACACATGAGTGACATAGTTGTATCCCCTAATATATGAAATGTAAAAAGTGTACATATTATGTAATGACACTAAGGGTATTATTATTTTATAAATATTATAAATATCATATATATATATATATATATATTCCTCATAATTCCCAACAATGGGATGTGGTAAATGAAAAAGTAATGGCATGGGTTCATTAGGCATTAGTCTGTTGTACATGTGAATTGTGATTTTGTAACCAATTTGATGGAAGTGTGTGTTTCTATAGATCATACCACTAAGAAAAAAAATCATTACATTTATTATAATTATGTTATTATATTATAATTATATAATAATAATTTAATGGGTGGAGAAATAAATAAAACAAAAGTACTAGTTTATGAACGTTACCTCTTCTTTGGGAAACTCTATTTTGTTTGTTCAAAAATCCTTTCATGGATTGATTTATTCTAAAAAAATCTTGGGTGAGGGGATAAAAGTTAGAGAGTTATTTAGGAATAGTTTTTATGAGTTAAAATTCTTTATAGGTTTGTATAATGGGGGATATTGATTGATTTTATATGGTGGAGGTAGAGTTCCCTCCTTGTAAATACCAAAAAAACACTATTAGGAGGTCTTCCTTACATAATGATCTTAAAATAATGAAATAAATTAGAAAAAATAGAGTATATGGTTTATATATGGGAATAAAATGGGTTTTTGAAAATATTTTATATAACACCCCTAGATATTACAATAGATATCTTATTAAAGAAATTTAATTCATTTGATAGCTCAGGAAACTCCATGTTTAAAGGAACTTTGATATACTATTAAATATTAACATGGAATTTGGAATAGTAATATAACTATTTGTAATAGAAATGTTTTCATTATAATAATTACCTCACTTATTAATGTAAAAAATTAAATATAGGTTTCTAATAAATGAAAATATGATATATTTATATCATAGAATATGTAAATAAACATTTTAAAAATGGTAAATTATAGCCAGTATTTTTATGAAACATAGATTTTTATTAATAATTTATTATCTAATATAATTGTTTCAATGATAATTTATTTTCCCAAGATATATTCATAATTAATTCTTTTACTATTATAATTATATGATAATTTTTGGAGACAAAATATAATTATTCAAAGTGTTATAAAACCTGTTATAATATTAAAATCAGTATTGTTTTCGAAAATTTTGATTTTAGTTAGAAATAAAATTTCTGATATTTAGAAAACTATTTTCTTAAAATGGATTTCATTTTTTAAATATTCACATCAATAAATGGTTGGGGTGTATTTTTGGGGTTTTTCTAAAATAATTGAATGTTTTCTGAAGAGTGAAATATAATAATTTATGGTATTTAACATTCTAAGTTAAATAAATGAATTTTTGATACATTATAGATTTAAGAAACCATTAGTTAGATATAAAGATATCTAGTTACTATAATTAGTCACAATAATAAACAAAATTTATAGTCTTAGGCCCAAATAATAAACTAATGAATTAAATAATTAAATCACACCCCACTCCACCCCTATAAATATAACCTTCACCACCCCTTTTCATAACAAATTATAATCCATGAAGATTGTCTAAATTTTAAAAAAATCCTTTCCCAATCCTCTTCCCCACGTTCTAGATATTTTCTTATTACCAAAATACCAAATACAGTTTCCTTAAGAAGGTTTCTAATGATACAATATTCAAGAGGCTAAAGTGTCCTTCCTTATCATTTATTTTATCTTATTTTCTTAGTCTCTACTCACCTATCATTATTTGAAGTGGTATGATAACTATAGTATCAAATATATACTATTATTTTATTTTTTAAAATTAATATCCATCATCAAATATATTTTATCCCCCATATATTCAAATAATGAAAACATTATTTTTTCTGTATTGATTCACCACCTCCGGGGATAATGAGTTTTCATTTTCCATTACCACCTTCCTGAATGGTAATAAAACCATTAGTATGGTTAAATATGAATTTAATATAGGTATTATAAGTTATATCATGTTCTGGGATGAATATATATATATATATATATATAATATTAAATAAAATTATACAAGTTCCTGATGGACATAAAAACATCCAAAATAAATTAAAACATTTCTAAAATGTTTTATCTAATGATTTATCCTCATACCATATAACCAAATGATATATGAAACAATTAAATATATTTTATTTTCAATTATATTAAATAATTACACTTATGAATTTTTTATTCCATTTTACAAGAACTCCCATAATTATGCAGAAGGAAACCAACCATAAAACCATGAAACAAATGCTCCCAAAAGAACAAAATTGACCATTATAACCCATTAGTAAATACATAAATGAAATAATAATCACAAGTGAATTAATATTTCATACATATGCTAAGGGGTTTCTAATATTACTTTTATTTCTATGAGATATGACTTATTCATCCTTTATTTATTATGTGTGGTGTATGTATACTGAACATTAATATATGAAATCATGAATTTTAGTATCTTCATGGAATTAAAGGTTTCTTAAGGTAATTATTAATTTAATAGGGTAAACGATTTCACTGATTTCAATGTACTAAGGGTTTTTGGGTCTCACATTAATTTTATTGGGACATATTCCATATTTATCACCTATTTATTTTGTACACTACCCCCTTTATTTATTACATGAATTCATTCAAGATTTCATTAAATATCCACATTTCTTGTATCATGGATACTATAATTGTTTGATCTTTATACCATTTTTACATATTTATTTTACTTTGAATGTTATTTTAAGTGGGGAAATATTGATAAATCTCAATCCTCTACTCAGTATAGATAAATTGATAAGACATATTGTTCATTAATAAAATATATATATAATGAATACTTTGTAATTTCATTTATGGGTGGGGTCCAACATTATATATCCCCTCACTGCATCCACATATCCCTTGAGACAAAATAGTTAGCGACAAAACCAATCACATTTTCCTCCAATAAGAATAAGATAATATTCTACCCTCACACTTAAACTATCATATGAAAGGGTATTAACCATAGTGGTTCATGATCCAAATACATGACTTCCAAAAAATAAAAAATTACCATCATTTAATATTTAATTATTTTTACCCATGATATTATCACTATAAAAAATACATGTATGCAATTTAAATGATATTTTATTAATTAAATTGAATGTTGTTGGTCGGAGTGGATACTCAAGAGGGGGGTGAATTGAGTTCCAATTAAAATTTCTGTTAAAAATATTTCTCTTAAAATCCCCTAATTTAAAAACAAAGTTAAACTGTAGTGAATCTATACAACATGTAAAGGTTCAATTAGTTTATCAAAGATTGATTAGGTCTCAGTTAACTTAATTTGAAGATTAAATTAACTTTTGAAACTAACTTATGGATTTACAATAAGTATAAACACTTGCTAATTTAACTATCAAAGTAGATTTAAAATAGTTTTGTATTTCAATGTAATAGCAGCTGAATATGTAAAATAAATATGTAATACTTATAGACATAATATAAAAGAATAGCAAATTCAACCAAGAGGTTCAGTCTCAACCCGAGACTTAGTCCTCTCAACAATTTATATAAATTGATCCACACCCTGGATCGGGGGTAAACAATAGTACACTACTGTCCAGGTACAAAGACCTCTTCCACAGTTCTTTGTGGGAAAAACAAACAATAGCTCACAAGCTGTTCAGGTCTTAATCGACCTCTACCACCATCCTCAGTGGGAAACAAAATATTTATAGAGTTTGAGTGAGGATGTAATAATCCTCTAGTTTAGCACAGGAGACAGTGTGTGTCAAATAAACAGGGTACACAAACTGCTCAAAATATAAATTTAGAATCACTAAGAGAAGTATGATTGGGTTTAGAAATGATTTAGTGATTAGAATTACATCTCTGGACTTGTTTGGTTTTTTAAAAAAGATTCTGAGTCCTCTCGTTTTTCTTATAAAACAGAGTGTCGTGTTCTTCTTTGATTCGTGGTCAAGCTTAGCATCCTGAGTGCATGGAATGTTTGTTTTAGTTCTTCACTCAAGATTCATCTTCTGTTCTCCTCTAGAATAAATTTCTTTGTGTATATCTAGGATTCTTGGAGTATGGATGTAGACTAGAGAATAGTGCTACACATTTGAATGTTGTTCATCTCTTGTCTCTTTCACCCTTCGTGTGTCTTCTTAGTGCCTTTTCTGTAATATGCATCACTCGTAGTGATTTTGAGGAGTGTGTTATTCATCTCTTTTTTTCCAATGTTCTCTTTCCATCACTTTATAGCTTTCAGCTTCAGCAGAAATGAATAATCACCTTTTGTATGGGTACTAGGTACGGTTCCCTGACATGCAACAGAAATCATTAAATAACATTAACTTCATTAAAATCATCAAATGTAAATGTTAGCTATATAAATAAATAGTATTAAGAGTATAGGGTTTGACTGGTTGGTCAATCATTAGTAGCATTCTATTGGTAGACGTGCACGGTGGACTTTGTGTCTCAGAACCTTCCATCGGTAGCTCTTTTGAACTTGCATCGGTAGCCCATATACCGATGACATTAGTTCCATCAGTAGCTCTTGTTATCGGTAGTTGTGTCTCCATCGGTAGTTGTCTCTCCATCGGTAGCTCTTTCATCAGTAGTCTATCGGTAGACGTATACTGTCATCAGCCTTCTATCGGTAGCTCGATATATCAGTGACTATACTTATATCGGTAACTATCTGTGAACTGGCTCTATCGGTAGGCTTCTTTCTATTGGTAGACTTCTGGTATTTTTGTCAGTCAGTAGCTTGGTAGATCGGTTCTGTTAGTGGAACTCCTCATATCGGTAACTCTAGTTTGTGATTCAGTTCTCGTATCAGTAGGCTTTCTCTACTGGTAACAATTGGTGGACATGCACATCGGTAGCTCATTTATTTTGTCGGTAGAATTTGTTTCTGCTTACCGAGAACTCTGTTTATATCAGTGAACTTAGTGTATCGGTGACTCTATCTATTGGTAGATTGAGTACCAGTAGCTCTATACCAGTAGCTATAAAACTTGTCTGTTTTATGAAAAACACATCCGAATGGGTTATAATTACTCTATAACTTATATAAACTTGGATAAACTTGGATTAACATATCTCAGGGATCATTTTAATATTATTATCATCTTGATAACAGATTCAAAGAAGTAATACATAGAAAAACATTAGATTGAGATTATAAAAGTATATTTAAGCATAATTGGGATTATAAAAATAGGTGAGGTCAACAATCTCCCCATTTTTGGTAATAACAACATATTTAAAAAAAATTGTATCAGAGGATATATAATTAAGCTCAATTTTCTCAGCGATAGAATTAAAGAAATTAGAGATAAATGAAAAACCATGATGTCAAAGGTAAAATTTAGTGGTATCAGAGAACATCCGAGAGCTAAATGAAATGATATACTAGAATTAGAGAAAAATCACTAGTATTAGAGGATGAAATTCAGAGGTATTGAAGGTGAAAATCATGATATCTCTTAGATAAAATTTCTCCCCCTTTCATTAATATTTCTCCCTCTGGGTGAAGATATCTTCCTCGTTTTATACTTGGAGATTATTTCTCCTCCTTTGTAAAATTTTTCTCTCCCTTTGTGATAATCAATAAGTGGGAAATAATAAAGAGAAGTGGAACAATAGGAATAGAAGAGAATCACTTGTATTAAATGAGGCAAAAACATACAAAGACAGAAAATAAAATACAAATGATTCCTATCAAACAGCCTAGCTACTGGATCAATCCTCATCCCCAATGTGATATTTTCCCTTGGGATTATAAGAGGATTTAGGAGGTGAGGATTCTGGTGAAGGATTAGGAATTCTTGAAATGACCACAAGAGGCTGAGCAACTGACACAGCCCCTGGTCTGTATTGAAGAGTCCTTTGTGTGATCACAAGTGTGAGGCTTCGAATGGCTTGAACAGGAGTCAGTCGAATTGGAGAAGTAGTGGAGGCAGAGGCAGGCAAAGAAAGAGGGACAATTACTGGCCTAACATCCACATGTAGAAAGGGTAGTAAAAGATTTCTGAAATCCATAATGATTCATCCCCCTCTCTCCATAGCGGATATGAAGTCATCCTTGTTCTATATTAACTTGTCCAAAGATGGAGTCAATTCTCTTATCTTGATAACATGCTCTCTGAAGTCTTGATTGACAGGAGGCAGTTTCATATTCTCAATCAGATGCTTGAAATGACTGGTCATTTGGGTCTTTGTGTAAATTTTTGAAAAATAGGAGTCCACCTTTTCTTTCAATTATTTGTGAGAGGTAGAGGCTTCTCTCATGTAGTCTTGGACTATCTTCTATAATTTCTCTTGCTGATTCTTTGGTAGAGAGAACAACTCTTCTCAGCTCAGATGAGTCCATAGAGCCACTGGTGGAGGCATAACCAAGATCATCTTTCATCATATCTCGAATTTGATTCAAATCCATCGAAGTCTTATATTCAAGGGAACCAATAGAGAAAGATATAGTCTCTTTTAAGCTTTTGGTCAATCCACCGATAAGATTTTGAATATCGGATCCTTGGGTTTTAATATGATCTTTCATAGAAGTTTTGAAACCATCAAATACTGAAACCATCTAGCTTACAACACTCTTCACATAAGATAAGTCCTTATCTAATTGAGATTTTGAGCTCATGTAAGAGCCTAAAGAAACAACAGATTCTTTTATAGATTAAGATCTGCTTCATGTCTAGAAACTTGAGCCTGGCATTCTTTAACTTCATCAACTATTTCACCCATAAAAGTTGATAAATTACAGGAAAGAGATAGTTCAAAAGATCTTTCCAGCATAACCATTTCATCAGTAAAACTGTGCTTCATCTCAGCAACTGAGGCATGAAAGGATTCTTTCAGCTCATCCCTTGAGATATCCATATCAGCCTTGGTAACCAAATCAGCAGGTGAAACTGCTGGAGATGCTCTTTCAGAAGCTAAAATGACCACAAAGTCAGTTATAAATGATTGAATTGAAGAAACCATAGAAACTTCCATTTTCTTTACCTCTTCCACAAAACATTCCTTAAGGGTTTTCTTTAAAGTATCCAGGTCATGCATTCTGACCACATCTTTAGGAAATAACTCAGAATCGACATCATAAGTAATCTTAGGTCTATTGTGAGATGCTTCATTATCTAAATCTAAATAGTCTAAACCACAGACTACGAAACCGAGGTCTTCTATCCAATCATTAAAACCAACAACCACTATAACACTTCCAAGATTAGATCGATGCTCCCCCTCAATGGGTGCATCCTCAATTAGGATAGCAGCATTATCAGCAACATTCATATCAGCATCCTCAGCGGGTCTTTCATCCTGAGGAGAATCATCCACAATCAATTCCATCAATGCAACAGCAGGAGGGTCTTCTGAATTAGTTAAGGGCATTTCAACTTCATTTTCTTCCTCATTAGGTACTAATGAGTGTCCAATTACTGGACTCAGACTCAAATAACCTGACAGAGATGCTTCACTCTCATGAACATCTTCATCAATTTGTACAACAGCCTCTTCAACAGCTTTAAAAACAGCTTCTTCCATATCTTATATATGTTGAACTAGATTTTCAAGAGCTGGGCTAGGCAGCAAGTTAGGGTCTCCTCCTTCATCAGCAGAGGACTCTTCCTCTTCTAAATCATCACTTTAGTGTGGCTCCTCTTCATCAGGTCCCAGAACTGGATCCCTCACATCTTTTGGACTTGAATGATGATTCACAGGATTAAACGTGTCATACACCCTCTGGTCATCATTGACCCATTCTCGTCTCCAAGGGTTCCAATTTATTTTCATGTACTTACAAACTGTAGTTGTGATACATAAGTTATTCTTTACTACCACTGTCTCATTTTGAGAAACATAAACCCCTTTTACCTTGATCATCACAGAGATTAGCTTAGCAAAGAATATGACATTTGTCTTTGATTTCGGCCTTGTCATATCTTTTATCCGGAGCATCAGCAATCTGCATAGATTAACCTTTACACAATGTCTTAATAGGTGTAAGAGATAGATATCCAGATATCTAAAATTGGAAAAGTCTCCTCTCCTCGGTATCAAGACATGTTGAAAAAATTTGAACAGTAGTCTATTCTCTCCATCCATTTTTGCAGCAACTACTTGTCTCTGACTTCCATCACCTGTCAGCTCTTCCAAAGTAGTCTCATAATCGAAAATTTCACTGGTAGATGGCATGGATCTCATGACATACCCAGATACTCCTTCATGTGGAACTTTCAAGCACTCATCTCATTCAATTGATGAAAACGAAATCTCATTTCCATTCACAAAAGAAGTTACTCATTTTTCATTCTTCGATTCTTCAAAGGTTACAAAATCGTAAAATTTTTTCACTAATTTTGGAAAGTAAGGACCATTGTTGTTTGAAAAACACTCTACCCATTTTTTATCTTCACAAACTTCGAGCACTAAGGAACTTCTAGGAAGCATCCATTCTACACACAATTCCTTTTCAATCACAATAACTCGATTTTGCAGATGAGGATTCACTTGTCGTCTCCCCGACCTAGTTCTAGCAACACTTCCACTACCACTTGCTTCTTGCTCGATCCTTTACTTCTTAATTTTCTGCTCATAAGATTCATCTCTGACGGTAAGAAGTTTGTTTTTTTCCATTGCTGGTTCGAAGGATTTAGGGTTTTATAAGGATTCGGGAGATGTGGTTCGAGGGTTAAGGTTTGAGGCTCGGTGGATTTAGAAGTAGCTCAGACTATTGTTTTATCATTTAGGAATCATAAAATAGATTAAAAAAATGAAATAAAATAAAAACGATTTAGATTCTCGTGGAAGACAAAAGTTTTAAAACATCGCACACATCGGTGAGAATTTCTATCAGTGAGGTTACATCGGTGAGGTTTTACATCATTGAGGTTTTACATCGGTGAGAATTTCACATCGGTGATAATTTCACATCGGTGAGAATTTCACATCGATGATAATTTCACATCAGTGAGAATAGCTACCGATTGAGGTTAAACATTCCTAACTCATGTCTAATGTGACTTAACCTATCTGAATTCAAAGGTTTAGTGAAAATGTCGGCTAATTGATGTTCAGTGCCTATAAAATCAAGAGTAATATCACCTCTTTGGTAATGATCTCTCAAGAAATGGTGCCTTACATCAATGTGTTTTGTCCTAGATTGAGACACATAGTTCATCGAGATATTTATTGCAATAGTATTGTCACAGTTGATTGACACGTGTCTAAAGTCATATACATAGTCCAAAAGAGTGTGTTTCATCCACAGAATTTCTGCACAGCAACTACCAGCATCAATGTACTCTACTTCAGCATTAGATAATGCTACAAAATTCTACTTCTTACTAAACCAAGATACTAAGGACTTTCCAAATAAATGACATATTCCAGAAGTGCTCTTTCTATCCAACTTACAACTAGCAAAGTCAGCATCTGAATAACTCATTAACTCAAAGGGTTGTCCTTTTGGGTAAAACGAACAAAATTTTACAGTATGTTTAAGATACTTAAAAAATATTTTAATAGCAAGCAAATGCGATTATTTTGGATTATCTTGAAATCTTACACACATACACACACTAAACATAATATCTAGTCAACTATCAATAACGTAATGTAATCTTCCAATGATACCTCTATAATTGGTTTGATCCCCTGGTTTCCCAGTTTCATCTGCATCCAATTTACAAATAGTACTCATAGGAGTTTCACTTTCCTTAATACTATCCAAACCAAAACGTTTCAAAGATCCTTTGTATATTTACTTTGATTTAAAACAATACCATTTTCATTTTGAAACACTTGAAATCCAAGAAAATATTTAAGCTCTCCCATTAAACTCATTTCAAATTCATTTTTCATATTCTTTGAAAAATCACTACATAAAGAATGATTAGAAGATCCAAAAATAGTATCATCAATATAGATTTTAACTATTAAAACATCTTTATAAATTCTTTTAATAAAAAGAGTTGGATCAGCAATCCCTTTAGTAAATCTTTTTGAAATAAGAAAATTACTAAGTCTATCATACCAAGCTCATGGAGCTTGTTTTAAGCCATATAAAGCTTTAGAATGTTTAAAAACTTGATTTGAAAAATGAGGATTAATAAATCTAGGTGGTTGTTAAAAAAAACTTCTTCAACAATAAAACCATTTAGAAAAGCAGTTTTGACATCCAGTTGATATAACTTGAAATTCAAATGAGCAGCATATGCACGTAAAATCCTAATGGATTCTAATATTGTTATAGGTGAAAAGGTTTCCTCGTAGTCTATTCCTTATTCGTGACTATATCCTTGTGCAACTAGTCTATCTTTGTTTCTATCTATATTTCCAGACTCATCATCTTTGTTTCTAAAAACCCATTTTGTGCCTATTGTTAAAGTGTCCTTAGGTCTGTCAACTAATTCCCAGACTTTGTTTCTTTCAAATTTATTTAACTCTTCTTTCATAGCCATTAACCAAAATTCATCATTGATAGCATCATTGATATTTTTAGGTTCTAGATGTGATAGAAAAGCTTTATGTTCAACCTGATTTCTTAGAGAAGCTCTAGTCTGTGTCCCTCTATCAATATTACCAACAACAGCATCCAAAGAATGATTCTTTAGAATCCTTGTTAATCTAGTAAAGGTAGGACTAGAAATTTCATGTTCAACTATAGGTTCGGGTTCCATAGCAGTAGATTCTAGAATATGTCCAGAACTGTATGTTTTTACAATGGGTTGTTTATATTTATCATTATGGTTCAGAACACTTAAATCTTCTTCAAGATTTTCAAAAGAGGTTTTAGGCTCATGTGGATCAGTTTCATGAAACTTTATGTGAACAGATTCTTCCACACATTTGGTTCTTTTATTAAAGACTCCATAGGCTTTTCTAGTTAAATAATAACCAAGAAAAATTCCTTCATCACTCTTAGAAGCAAACTTGTCTAGATTATCCATTGTATTAAGAATAAAAACATTATAGACAAAGGCTCTAAAGTAACAAACATTAGGTTTTCTATTATTCCACAACTCATAATGGGTCTTCTTAAGAACTTTTCTAATTAAGACTCCATTAATAATATAAAAAGTTGTATTCACAGCATCATCCCAAAAGTAAATAGGCTTGTCATATTCATTGAGCATGGTTCTAGCTATTTCTTGAAGGGTTCTATTCCTTCTTTCTACTACACCATTCTGCTGAGGTGTTCTAGGAGCAGAAACATTGTGACTATAGCCCTTGTGTGAGAAATAAGATTCCAATTCATGATTTTCAAACTCACGACCACGATCACTTCTTAGAGTTTTAATCTTAAGTCCACAAATATTTTCAACATATTTGGAGTATTTAACAAAATAAGAAGAAGCTTCACTTTTGTGAGCTAAGAAGTATACGAAAGTATATCTAGAAACGTCATCTACTAGAACATAGACATAGTGCTTCCCATTTAAACTAGAAACACTTGATGGTCCAAACAAGTCCATATGAACCAACTCGAGAGGTTGAGAAGTTGATAATTCTTTCTTTGATTTAAAATAAACTTTATGTTTCTTTCCCTTTTGACAGGGATTACAATCTTTGTCATATGGGAATTCAAGTTTCGGTAGGTCTCTAACTAAGTTCTTTAGAGTTAGTTTTCTACATGAATAGATGTTTCAGTGTCCTAATCTTCTGTTCCAAATCCAATACTCTTTATGAAAAGCATTTAGGCAAGTAACATTTTTCTTAGCTAAAGAATTTAAATCAACTGCATAAACATTTTCATTTCTTAAAGCAGAAAATATTAAAACATTCATTGAATTAAAAACATTACAAGTATCATTTTCAAAATTGAAATTAAATCCATCATCACATAATTGAGAAATAATTAACAGGTTATGCTTATGTCTAACAACAAATAAAACTTTATAAATTAAAACTGAATCAGTGTTACCAATTTGGCCTAGGCGGATGATCTTTCCTTTAGAATTATCACCAAACGTGACATGGACTCCATCAACATTTATTAAACTTTTAAAATATGAATAAACTCCAGACATATGTCTTGAACATCCACTGTCTAAGTACCATACTTTCTTGTGAGAACACTTTATGTATGTTTCCTACAAAACAAATTTACATAGGGAATGATTTTGGTACCCAGATCTTCTTCGGTCCAGAAGGGTTAGAAATCCAAGCTTTATGTACCCATATTTGTCTTATGGGTCTCATATAATTTATAGAATCAATTGATTTTGAAAGATAAACTTTATTTGACCTATTACCATATGAATAACTGGTTGAAGCATATGAATTTTCAGAACTAGAATAAGCTGAATTTTGTCCAGAATTAGGAATAAATCAAGTTTTAGTGAACTGTCTCTGTCTAGGATGGTATCCCAAACCAGTAGTGTATTTAGGTGAATCTTTTTTACCTAAAATTTTAGTAATTGTATATTTTCCATTTGTAAACTTCTCTAAGTATTTTCTAAGTTTCCCATTTGACATTTTCAGTTCTGTATTTTTCTTTAACAATTGAGCATTCCTCTCTTTTTCAATAGTATGTTCGGTTTTAATAGAAGTAGTGACAGCATGCTGTTTCTTTAATGATTTGTATTTATCCTTAAGTTCATTTCATGTCTCCTCTATCATATTACAGTATTCAAATAATTCTTTACTAGTCATGTTTTAAGAATCAGAATCAGATTCTGTATCATCTTCAGAATAATAAGAATTTAAAACAAGAGTATCTAAGGTTACCTTAGATGTGTTGGTCATGAAACACATGTTGGCATGACTCTTCTTAGAATCAGAAACCCTAGATTCACTTGTGCTGTCTTCAGATGCACTCCAGGTTGCTTTCATAGCTTTCTTGTACTTCTTGTCCTTATAATCATATTTCTTCTTGAATTTTAACTTTGGACAATCAGCCTTGATGTGTCATTTCCTTTTACACTCATATCATACTATTTCATCATTCTTGTCATCTTTATTCCAATCCCTCTTCCAGTGTCTCTTGCTATCATACTTTCCCTTGTAGTTGGATTTCCTGAAGAATTTCTTATTCCTATGAAACTTTGTGAATCTTCAGGCTATTTGAGCCATCTGAGCATCACTATCTGAATCAGAATCTTCACTGGTTGAACTCTCAGTAGGTATTTGCATTTTCTCCTTGTCTTCACTCTTAGAGGAAGTAGACCTGAAAGCTACATATTTTCTATTAGGTTTATCATCTTCCTCCTTATTCACCATGAGTTCTTCCTCATACATCATTAATTTACAATAATCTCTTTTACTGGAAGTGTTCCAATGTCACATGACTCTCTGATTGAGATAGATGTTCCTCTCCACCGTTCTGGAAGACATCTCAGTATCATCATAATTTGTTTCTTAGCTGGAACAGCTTTTCCAAGTGAACTCATTGTATTGACTATCTCATTAAAACTGAGATACATATCAGAAATAGGTTCATCAGTTTTCATTTTAAAATTGTCATATTTAATAGTATAAGTATTCAATCTCATTTCTTTAACATTGGTTGTTCCTTCATGAGAAACACCCAAAGTATCCCATATTTCAAAGGCAGTTTTACAAGTAGAAATTCTATTAAACTCTTCATCTCCTAAAGCAGAGTACAGAGCATTCATAGCTTTACAATTATTATTGTAAGCAGTCTTTTTAGGTTCATCCCATGTTGTTCTTTCAGTTTATGTAATTTTATATTGAGACTCTATAGAAGTCCAAATATCAAAACCCATGCCATCTAAATGAATTTTCATTTTCAGTTTCCACAGGGCATTGTTTCTGCCATTGATGAAATGTGGCCGGTTACTGGCAGCACCCTCTAGTCTGTTATCCAAAACTAGATTTTATAAAATAGGATTAAAGAGATAAAATTTAGAACTAGAAGAAATTTATGATCTTTAATGATGCAACTAAAATCACAGTTGAAAAACAGAGTATTTTAAAAATCCTTGAACAAAAACAAACCTCTGATACCAAATGTTGGTCAGAGTGGATACTCAAGCAGGGGGTGAATTGAGTTCCAATTAAAATTTCTGTTAAAAATATTTCTCTTAAAATCCCGCAATTTAAAAACAAAGTTAAAGTATAGTGAATCCATAAAGAGTGTAAAGGTTCAATTAGTTTCTCAAAGATTGATTAGGTCTCAGTTAACTTAATTTGAATTTTAAATTAACTTTTGAATCTAACTTACTGATTTATAATAAGTATAAACACTTTCTAATTTAACTATCAAAGTAGCTTTCAAATAGTTTTTTATTTCAATGTAATAGCAGCGGAATATGTAAAATAAATATGTAATACATATAGACTTAATATAAAAGCACAAAAAAGTTAACCAAGAGGTTCAGTATCAAGTCGAGAATTATTCCTCTCAACAATTTAAATAAATTGATCCACACCCTGGATCAGGGGTAAACAATAGTACACTACTGTCTAGGTACAAAGACCTCTACCATAGTTCTTCATGGGAAAAAAACAACGGCTCACAAGCTGTTCAGGTCTTACTCGACCTCTACCACCATCCACAGTGGGAAACAAAAGAGTTATGGAGTTTGAGTGGGGATTTAAGAATCCTCCAGTTTAGCACAAGAGATAGTGTGTGTGTAAAAAAAACAGGGTACACACACTGCTCAAAATCTAAAGATAGAATCACTAAGAGAAGTATGATTGAGTTTAAGAAATGATTTAGTGATTATCAGTGCAGCTATGGACTCGTTTGGTTTATCAGAAAATCTTCTGAGTCCTTCTCTCATTTTTCTCAGAAAATAGATTGTCGTGTTCTTCTTTGTTTCTAGGTCCAGCTTAACAGCCTGAGTGCATGAAATATTTTTTATAGTTCTTCACTCAAGATTCAGCTTGTGTTCTCCTCTAGAATAAATTTCTTCATGTATGTCTAGGATTCTTGGAGTATGGGTGTAGACTACAGAAAAATGCTCCACATTTGAATGTTGTTCATCTCTCGTCTCTTTCACCCTTCGTGTGTCTTCTTAGTGCCTTTTATGTAATATGCATCTCCCATAGTTCTTTTGAGGAGTGTGTTATTCATCTCTTTTTTCTAGTGTTCTCTTTCCATCACTTTATATCTTTCATCTTCGGCAGAAAATAATAATCTCCTTTTTCATGGCTACTTGGAACGGTTCCGTGACATGCAATAAAAATCATTAAATAACATAAAATTATTAAAACCATAAAATGTAACCATTAGCTACGTAAATAAATAGTATGAAGAGTATAGGGTTTGACTGGTTGGTCAAGCATTAGTAGTGTTCTATTGGTAGAAATGCACGGTGGACGTTGTGTCTCAGAACCTTCCATCGGTAGCTCTTCTGAACTTGCATTGGTAGCTCATATAGCAGTGACTTTAGTTCCATCGGTAGCTCTTGTTATCGGTAGTTGTTGATCCATCAGTAGTTGTCCCTCCATCAGTAGATCTTTCATCAATAGTCTATAAGTAGACTTATATTGTCAGTCGCCTTCCATCGGTAGCTCAATATATCGGTGACTATACTGGTATCGGTAATTATCTATGAACTGGCTATATTGGTAGACTTCTGTCTATCGGTAGACTTCAGGTCTGTTTTTCAGTCGGTAGCTTGGTAGACTGGTTATATTAGTAGACTTCTTTATATCGGTAACTCTGTTTTGTGATTCAGTACACGTATCAGTAGGCTTGCTCTACTGGTAACTATTGGTGGACATGAAGATCGGTAACTCATCAATTATGACGGTAGACTTTGTTTCTGCTTACCGGTAACTCTGTTTATATTAGTGACCTTAGTGTATCGGTGACTCTGTCTATCGGTAGACTGAGTACCGGTAGGTCTGTACCATTCGCTATAACACTTGTCTATTTTATGCAAAACACATCTGAATGGGTTATAATTACTCCATAACTTATATAAACATGGATAAACATTGATTGACATATCTCAGGGATCATTTTAATATTATTATCCTCTTGATAATAGATTGAAATAATTAATACATATAAAAACATTAGATTGATATTATAAAAGTATATGAAATCATAATTGGGATTATCAAAAAAGGTGAGGTAAAAAAATGTGTTTTGCAATAATTTTACTTTACATATTTATAAATCCATATTTTCTATGATTCACATATCATTGATTCAAGTTTCTGATATATATACCCTTTATTGTGCATTTGTGATCACCCTTTTTGTTTTTTTTCCATCCCCATGTTATGATGATAAAATCATTGAATACTTTTTATAGAAGAATATTAATTTTCTATGTTATGTTTTATGTCTAATTACCAACATAATAAGGGACCCATGTATTTATCTAGTTCTTCAATACTATTAAATTGATTGATACTTGGTGATATAATCTCTTGTATCTATATCATTGTAATAAAATCTCCACCAAATCTAAGATATTGGGCTTGGGGTTATTCTAGTTGGTATTAGATCGTGTATAGTAGAAAGATTTGTAATTAGATTTTAAGTAAATGAGAATTGTAATAATTTCTTATATTTAATTTTTGGCTCAATACTCATGATGATTATAAGATAACATGGTGTGGGTTCGATTATTTATGGATGGATCCTTATATATAAAATGGATTAATAACATAGAGAATGTAGATATTGAGCCACTAAGAATGTCAACATAGTTGGTGTTTCACCTAAGATGTTCATGACCAAATTAGGATATCCTACTCTTGTTATGAATAATAACCATACTATACAAATTCTAGATCATTTAATATTGCAGAATCCCTCATATTAGTGGGAATACTAATGTAGTGGTAGCTACTTAGTAGATCATGTCCCTTAAAAAATTATTCATAGCATTGGGGTGTCATGAAAATAAAAAGGATGTACTGGAAGAATATTTTCTCAACAGAGATTGTAATCAATGGTGTTCAATGATCAAGAATACTATTGAATAATATTAAAAAGAATACATTGAATAGAAAAATTTTAATGGACCATTATTCTAAAATTTTTCTCTCTTGAGAAATTAAATTAAATAAAGATAAAATTAATTAAAAATATAAAAATGAAGAAGGGAGTGTTGCAGATTATGATTCTACCTTCAAAAAACTAGCCATGTATTTTAGAGATTATAAGCAAGATTCAAAGAACAAGATTGATCATTTATTAAATGGTTTTATCCCAAGTCACCAAAGGGAACTAAAATCTAAAAAAATTATTATATGATTAAATAATAACAAGTTCCACTAAGAATGAGAAGGAATTATAAAGATCCAATATTTTCACTGGAAATAGAGAGAAAAAAGGACTTCTGGTGACCATGAAAAAGGTAAGGCATAAAAGAAAAATAGGGGAATGAATCAATTCTCATTATGTAAAAATTTTAGAAAGAATTATATTGCGAAATTCATGAAAGGAATGGGAGTATGTTACAGGTGTTTAGAGATGGATTAACTTCCTAGTGAATTCAAAGTGAAGAAAAAAATCAATGACATTCAATTCTTCAATTATAATTAATTTGTGAATTATTGAAGACAATTTTCCATGCATCAAGGGAATATTCTGAAGAAGAATCCAATGAGATGTGGATAATATTATATGATCACCATAAATGATGTAGAATAACCAAATCATTTATTATAATATACATTTATCCTATATTCAAAATTTTCTAATTCTTTACTTTTTTATGGATTAGTGAACTCATTTAATTCCACCTAGTTTTCCAAAAAAAATTATAAATTTGGATTTAGATTTAATAAGGGGTATATTAGTAAAAACATCTATGGGAACTCTCATTGAAACAATTATGTGTCATGATATCATCATTATGAAACATAGACATGATTTATTTTCAGAACATATCATCATAAATATGGTTGAGTTTTATATAATAATCACATTGTAGTTTTATTTAATCAACTTCAAATAGCTCAATATGTTTTAAAAATTGAACTACATCTTATGTATCATCAACTATGAGTAATGAGGGATGAAATTATAAAAACAATTTTATGGATGGGGTATCAGCATTTTGTGTTTATAGTAATTCTTTAGGAATTGACTAATGTACCCTAAAACTTCAATTATATAATGAACCGATTATTCATGTAATATCTTCATGGTTTTTTGTAGAAATAATTGATTATATTTGGGTGTATTCCAAAAGAATTGATGTCAATGAAAATCACTTTTGGATCATTATTGAGTCTCTGATAATGAAAGAGTTATACATTAAATTTATTAAGTATGAATTATGGATTCTAGAAATTTCTTTTTGTAGCAATATTGTATCTAAGGATTGAATCCATGTTAACCTTGTAAATAAAAAATGAAATCCAATAATTTCATACACCAATTAACATAATTGATCTATGTAGATTCATTAGTTTATAAGGTTAAAATTTGTGTCTCGTAAAGAATTTTTCCCAATTGGTTAACCCATTAACCAAGCTCACATGTAAATGGGTTATGTTTGTATGGAATAAAAAATGAGCCTAATGTTATGAAGAATTGAAAATAATATTAGAAAATTCTCTTATTTTAACTATACCATTATGAAATGAAAGGTTTTTGATATATAGTGATTCGTTAAAGAATGGAGTAGGTTTTTTCCTCATGAAAAATGATAAATTTATTTCATATGCATCAAGGAAGTTAAAAATTCAAGAAAAAAATAATCTAACACATGATATTGAGTTAGAATCCATAATATTTTCTTCAAAGATATCCAGAAAATATATCAATGGTTAAAGATGTGAGATATATATGAATCAAAAGAGTTTGAATTATATCATTTCACAAAAAGAACTCAACACAAAGCAATGATGATGTCTTGAGTTACTAAATGAGTATGGTTTCTCAATAAAATAACACACATGAAATGAAAATATGGTAGTATATGCATTATGTATAAACGATCATGGAAATATATACCAAATGAGTGTTTAAAAAGACTCTAATTTCATGGATTTAGTAAATATTTTTAAAATAATTTTTAGGGAGAGTTAAACATAACTCCTTTTTTAAAATGATTAGGAAACCATATTTATTGGAAAAGATGAAAATATCTCCATTTATTTATGAGAATTTTCAAAAACAATTAATTTCATTAAGGATGAATTATTGGAATACATCATGTATGGGTAGGGAATTATTAATTTTTGAAAGAGTATATGTGTTCCATCAATACTTGAGAATAATGGGGAAAATTTGATTATTATGATTGCTCAAATTTCTCTATACTCTATGGCAGTATAATGATGTATAGATATATTAAGGAACACTTTTTCTGGGATAATATGATGTGGGTAGTTGAGGAATTTGTTTCAGGATGTCTAGTTTTTTAACAGGTGATGTCTAAGAGAAAACATCATATAGGAGTCACGAAACCTTTACATATTCTTATGTGAAAGTGGGATGATATTACTATGGAATTCATCAATAGAATATAAATGACCTACAAAAGGAATGGTATGATATGGGATATTGTTTATCATGTTATAAAATTGTAACATTTTCTTAGTATAAGAGAATATTTTTGTATTGAGCACCTAATAAGACTCTATATTAACAATTTTTTAAAACAACAGGGTTCACATCTATCGATTATTCATGTTCATGATCCCTATTTTACGTTAAAATTATAGAAGATTATTCTAAAGGATTTGGATATTGGTCATCATTTGAGTACTTCTCATCAACCTCATATAAAACAATAGTCTGAAAAGACTACTAAAACATTATAATGAATATTGAGATCAAGATCACTTTACTTTAAAGGTATATGGGATAATTATTTACCTTTGGTAGAGTTTTCCTATAATAATAGTTTCAATTATATTAATCAAATGGATCAATATAAATAATTATATGAAAAAAATATATGTCATACTCCAACTTCTTAGGATGAAATTGGTGAGACAAAACGTTAAGGCTCATAACTTATTAATAGACAATGATAAAGGAAAGACTATTCCTACTCAAGAAGGAAAAAGAGTTATGCTCACAGCGAGATAAAGGATTAGGAATTTCATGTCAGAGATCATGTCATTCTCAAAATATCTATATGGATGGTTGTCATATGGTTTGGTATGAATGGTAAATTGAACCCCGTGTACATCAAACCATTCAAAAATTATATAATGAATTGGAGGTGTAGATTACTATTTAAAATATCCTAAAAGTCTCCCCAATAATCATGATGTGTTTCACATATCATTGTTAAAATTATACATTCCAAACCCAATGCATGTACTATACTAGGAATAAATAGAACCCAAAACTGATTTTTTTTACTTTGAAGAGCCTACCGATAGTATTGACAATATAGAGAAAGTATTATGAAATATGAAAACATTACTAGTAATTTTTTTGTATGAAACCATAAAATAGAAGAACAAATGTGGGGAGATGATGATGTTATGAAGATGAACCACCCAATTATATTTACAAGGAAGTATTTGTTAAATAATTTAAAAAAAAATTTTTCAAAGGAGGGTATAATATAACATAGCATGATTTTACGATATGTATCGTGGTATGTAAATTTAACTTATTTAATAGCTTATGAAACATTGAGGTTAAAAAAACCATGATATAATATTAAATATTAACATGGATGTTGGAAAAGTAATATGACTGTTAGGAATATTAATGTGTCTGTTAAAATAATAACCTAACCTATGACATTATAAATATAATTAATATATCCCATAAATTAAAATATGATATATTTATATCATGTAAAATGAAAATAATTTTTTCAAAAATTATAATTTAAGTGTTTGGTTTTTTGTGAAATGTAAATGTTTATTTACAATTTTATAATTAATAAAATAATTTTATAGAAAATTTAATTCAAGAAAATATATTTATATAGTAAAATTTAGTTTCATTAAAAAAATAATGTAATTTTATGGGACTATAATTAATATTTTAAAGTGTTGTAAAATCAAATATAATATCAAAATTGAAATTTAATTAACCAATGATGATTTTAATTATAAAAATTATAATATTCATAATATTATTTTCATATTATAGACTCTATATTTTAAATCTAAACACCAAAAAATAGTCAAAGTGAATTTTTTGTATTTTTCTAAAATAGTTGAATTTTTGGTGAATAGTGAAATATAGTTATTTACAATATTTAATATTATCAGTTAAAGACCTGATTTTTTTCATTTGTCATGTAATAAACTATTTTTTTGAACTCACATGATCAAGTTACTACAACTATTCACAAGAATCAAGACTATTGACAGACTTGATAAAAAAAATATAAAATAATGATTAATATAATAATAAAACACCCCTCCTCTCACCATTATATACCACCCCTCACTTTCCCTTATCCTGACACCTTCTAAGACTTGAATCATCTCCAAGTTCTTCTCAATTTCTATACTAAGACACTTTCCCATGTAATAGACCTACTAGTCTTTCCAAAAGACCAAATCCATGATTCCTAAGGAGGTTCCCAAAGAGACAATATTCAGGAGGACAAATTGTCCCGCTTTATCATTTATTTCAATTTATTTTATCATTATCTCATCAAATAACATTGTCCAAAGTGGTGTGATAACTCCAGTTTCATATGTATAACATAACATTATTTTTTTAATGTAATATACATAATCAAATCTCTTCTATCCTAATTTTATTCTACATGAATTGCATGGATGTCTTTATTTTTTATTATTGTTTATGATCCACCTTTCAAGGTGTGAGGTGGAACCCCTACAAGGCCCGAAGGATTAAGAGACAATTATATGACCCATAATATTTATGGGAATCACCCATCTAAGACAAAATGGAATTACTCCTCCCTAGAAAATGTCATGATATCATTACTCCCCCTTCACCAGGTTGGTCGGAAAGTGGTCTTGTGTAGAGCTGCATAGGCTTGGTAGTGACAGAAATGCTATACCCTCTCAATATTCCAATTGTAATTAGCTCTTCTCTGGTGAATGTGCCTAATTAGAAACCTCATATGAATTCTTTTTCCATGTTATATGACTAGTATATCTTCAAATTTCATGTGGCCCGAAGTCCTTAGGGTGGCATGAACGCTGTGAGGTGGCTCGAAGGCCTTGAGAGACAACTGGCATAAAGGCCTTGCATGATCAAAAACTCTTCCAGGACATGTGGACCAAACCAGTGGCCCAAAAGGCCAAATGGATGAATATTTTCGGATGCTATAGTACTGAATAATACATACTATAGTTTGTTCTACAAAACCAGAATAATAAATCAAATATATGTCTTCACCTGAATTTGATCTTATATATCTTGTGTCTACTTTTCATGTCCTCAATAACTAGGTTATGTCTTTGGTTCTATCCTCCTTATATTTTAAAAATAAAATCAATGTCAATGACATGTTGATTCCCCACATTTGTGGATGAAAAATTTCCATTTTCCATTACATCCTTCATTGATGTTCATAAAAAAATACTTATTTGTAAATAATATTATAATATTCATATTAAAAATTATATAATGTTTTAGAACCAATAAAAAATAATATTTAATAAAATGATACAAGATCTTTATGGTCATAAAAACCATTAAAATATATTAAAACGTTTTCATCAATACATTATCTCATAAGTCATCCTAAAAACATATAATAAATTATATATTAGACAATTTAAACTTATAGAAGATAGTTAATACTAAATAACTTCAACTCCATATTTTTCCTTCTATTTTACAATAACTCCCCTAATTGTACACAAGGTAACTGACCATAAGACCATGAAACAAACACTACAAGAATAACGAAACTAAAAATTTTAACTGATGAGAATGAATAGAAATTAACATAATAAAATAAAATATATATTGACTAGGTTATGAATTATGTAATTAATAAGTCTAATTTTAGTATCTAGTACGTTAATTACAAGTTTTAAACATTTTTTGACATAAGGTAAGGGGTTTCTTATCTTACTTTTATTTCTATAATATATGACTTATTCACCACATATTTCATGTTTTTAGTGTATCTATACATGATTTTAATATATCATTTAATTGATTTGATTATATTTACGGTATTTAATTTTTCATATGATAACTATCACTTTTACAAGGTACACCATTAGACAGATTACAAAGACGTATGGGTTTTTCATCTCACATTTATTTTTGTGGGAATTATTTCATTTTACTCACTTGGTTCCTTTGTGAACTACCCATTATATTTAAGAGAATCAATAATTTATTACTTCATTAAAATATATATTTCTTATATCATGCATACAATAATTTTCTATGATGTATACCATTTCCTACATTCACTGTTTACAAAGAATAATATTTTAACTATAGAAATATCGATAAATCTATATCCTCTACTGAACATAAATATTTTGATAATTCATATTGTTGATGAATTTGGTATATGTATGAATAATTATTTGGTATTTATGTGACGAGTGGTGTCTAACATTATATATTCCCTCAAACCATCATAATGTATCATCTGACAAAATAGCTGGAGATAAAACCTTTGTGTTTTTTCAAATATGAACAAAATACGTTTCTACCTATAAATGTAAAATGCCATTTAAAAGGTATTGATGGTAATGTATCATGTTCCAGATGATGTAAATCCAATAATTAAGCGTTTCATTTTTCTAGTATTAAGTTATTCATATCCATTATATTTATACTGTGAAAAACTATGGGGATGCATATTTATTCTATATTTATTGATTAAATGGAATTTTTATCAGTCATTTACCATTTCGTGTTTATTTAGACTCATTTTTTTTTATTTACATGTAATTATTTCATGTTTCTACTATATATACCAGTTACTAATAATTTAAAACTTCTAATAAAAATATAAAACATTTATCCAAAGATAAATTTGACCTTCCACTTTCAAAAATGAATTTTATTTTGTCATATATTTTTTATAGAGTTAAAATTTAGTTTTAAATCAAGTGTTCCATTAAAATATTAAAATACAACCTTTTGAATAGATCATCTTTTTATAGATAAAATATTATTTGTTTTTATCTTATTCCTATTAAATATATTGGATCAATTTCAATGTATAAATATATTATTAAATTATTAAATAATTATAATTAATTTAATTTATTAATATAAAAGACATTTTGTCTCATAAAAATAGTTTTTTATAAAAAAAATCATTTGTATTAAATTGGTTTTTATTTTCATTTTTAATTCATTGGTAAAAAGTGAATTCATTTTATAAACATCTGTACACCATTTATTCATAATTTATTTTATCATATTTGTTCCCTCAATTCCATTCTCGAAGTAATAAATACAAGATTAAATAATATTATTCATTATATATCAATGTCAGGTAAGACTAGAATGTGTATAAAACACTAGTTATCGAATAATCTTAATGTTATATGAAATGAAAGATAATATTTGTTTTGAATATAACATATTTTAAATTGTGCATTCTGTATAAAACAAGATACCAAATAATCGAAATTAATTTGAAATAATATATTTCATAAATTATATGGATGATATATTCTTATCGCATAAGAAGAACTATAATCTAATTTAAAAGAACCCCCATTTTATTCATAATCTCATAGACTCTCATGATCCCAAACACAAAGATGAAAATAGAGATAAGATTACTATGATAATTTGGTTTGTTCCAATTCATCTTGTGATTTTTCTCAATGATTGAATCCTAATAAAACATAAAAATATTTGTGAGTGACCTAAGAATAATCAATATCCCCTTGAACATAATATGTCCACTAATTTCCTTAATCAGTGAAAAAGATATTAACTTTCATCCTAGAAGTTATTTATGATGTATATTGTTTTCTAGAATTGTTGAGATCCTATCAGATAAAACATGATCCCATTGAAAATATCAGACACTATAGAGTAGAATTATCTCTCCTACTATATCCATGGTAAAATTTTTCTAGAATACCATGAAGATTATCTGAATGGAAATAGATCATAAAAACCATCCCAGCATATACCATACAAAAATATCCAAAACACCTTCAATAAATAAACGACAGACAGTTTTAGATTCTTTTGAAATGAAATAAATGAATTTTTATCTACCTTTATTACATTAGTGTTCTCCCCTAAATCTATTGGAAGAGTATAATTATGAATATGAAAAATAATTAATTTATAGAAGACATAAATTCAATCTCACTAAACCACTATTTCAATGAAATCATACCCTTGTGTTCATTAAGGATGCTTTAGATTTCCACCTCTTTGAAATATCTTGACCCATGTGAAATGAAATCACACGAGTTATCCTCTTTATATAAATAAATACCATACTAATGTTTTTCTTTTTTTTCCAGAAAAATATGAGTTAACCTCATTAAAATACCTTCCTCTTAAATATGAAATCAATAAAGGATCTTTTAAGAATGATATGAAAGTCTTTAACCAGGTTTTTATTCTAAAACCAATCCTATCCCAACCAAACAATCCATATATTTTGGTTAGAATGTATTTGGAATTTTTTCCATGTATCATCATAGATCTTATGATACCTCTTAAGAATAATATGTTATGGACTTGTTATACTAATACTTATCTCACATTAATCATGTCTGTATATTTTGACCATCCATAATCTCTAATATAATCTTATCCTGAAGTAGTGAAAATAATTTCTCATATTTTAACTAATTATTGCCCCCATATTAATGGGTTTCTCTATTCTCCCACATGTTTATGCAAAGATCTTTCCTTTATTGTTTTAATCCTTTAAGAAATTATTAAAAATTCATTCAATAGATTTGTTAACGATTTTATTATCCTATAATAAAGATATAATATTCATAGGAAGTGACAAGATAAGAATTTCCCATAATATAATTCGAAAAAAGAATGATAAAAACATACCTGCATATTTTTCATTATGGTTTGGAATTAGGTACACTCAAGTCTCAAAATGATGGATAGTAGTTCAAGCTAGATAAATGGGGGCTACAATAACTCAATAGGAATGATCATTTATACCATTCCTAGACCATCCTGAAAATATATCACCCCCTTTAATGGCCTAGATTTGAAATGATAGAATTTACTGTTAAAAGTATTTATTTTATCCCTACTCTAATTAATGAATTATACCGTAATATGGTTGAAATAATGGATACATTTTGACCAACCTTTGAGTAAGAAATAAATATTATCTTCAAAAAAAGTGGTGAGAAATCCTATGAAACTAAAAAAATATATAAATGAGTTGATATTCCCATCCTAAAGATATTAATCGACATATATACTTAATACATATTGACATATAGTGAATTTAGTGGGAGATATGGGATCTTGATATTTAATCTCTTATGAAGACCTGAAACAAATACAAATATCATCACATTATAGAAACTTGTAAAAATATAGATTAGTATAATTTAAAAACTTGGTCATCAAGCACATTATAATGTCATGGAAATATAATTTCCCCAAAAATAATATTCTACTAAACCCAGTCATAGGAATTATAAAATATAGTCTGAATAATAATATTTTAACAGGCCATTTACTTGGTAATCACTACAACTATCACTTTATCTAGACTAATATCCCCTTGAATTATACTATTTTAAATTAAAAAATGTCATTTTCTAGAAATATTGTTAGGGATCAAGATATATTTCAAACTTTTAATGATGATTTTCCATAAAATATTGGGAAATTTACAATGATAAATTGGACAATATTATTTAAAAAATATGATCTATTACATTCAAAATAAAGAAAAAAAGATTTAAAAAATTTATTATAGGAAGATCCTAGAAATATTTGCAAAATGATATCAATGAGGTAATCATTGATAATTTCCCAAGACGAAGTGTACTAATCCAATATAAAAATAGTTACTCCAGATCCACTACTATGATTCAAATGTAATGTATCCTCATTGACTTCGTCATCATTTGAAAGCATTTTCAATTATGCATTTATATCATTCCCCACTAGTCTTAGAATATTTTTGAACAAAATATACTCCTCCAATATCCATATGATAAACCTCGTCTCTATAAAAGATTCATAATTCCATAAGAACCATGAAATGTGTAACAACCAATCTTCCATCCTCGTCATTGTTACTACAGTATGAACCATCATAAAGAAAAAAATCAGAATAATGATGAAAATATTATATTATTCTAGAATAATTAATATGTCATAAATATCATATCTATGTGTGTAAAATAAATCATTAAAACAATACATGAGGGGAAAATATGAGAAATGAATCACATCACTCTGTGAATGTGGTAGTCCGCATGTACACAAGGGTGATACATCAATTTTCCATTTGATGTAACAAAATATAGAAACTTGTTATATAATTACAAAAAAAATTATTTTTTATTGACGATAAAAGAATAAATTTTTTAATAGATACAATATATTTTTATAAGGAAGAAGTATATATAATCATTGAATGTGTAATAAAACTTATTACCTATTCTTTGAGAGACCGCACTGTAATTAATCAATAATACTTCTTATCATGATTATAGGAGAATAGCAGAAGATTTTGTAAATGGGGTATGAACGTGGATGATATCTATGAAGTGATTGGGAAATATATGTTTTGGTCAGAGTATAATAAAAAGAAAATAGGGGCATAAATATATATTATAAAAAATATATATAATTAAAATCTTAAAGACTAAAATATACATCCTTGAGTTTCAAAATTATTATAAACATTTGATTACTTCATAAAGATAACTTTATATATTAAAAAAGATAATGTAAAAAATAGATAAACATGTTTATAATAGATGAATCATTAATGGATAATGGAATGATAAATAGGAAATTAAAAAAAAATTATGTATGAATTTTTGAGTGAAGTGATAAAAAAATAAAAAAATAATATAGGGAACGAAAATTGATAAAGTAGTTTAATTAATTTTATTCTATGAAACCTTACATCTCCATTTTGAATTTTTAGGGGGTTTATTTTACTATCCACTTGGATTTAATGGTAACCATGGTATAAAATTTCACTTTTAAATTAATGGTTTTAAAAGGATGCCAGAATAAAATTGACCATATAATTTTTTTGATTGTCTTAGTAAACCTCAAAGAGAAATAATACCTTTTCATTAAGATGTTCGGAAACGAATCATGAATCCCTTCCATCAAATGGACTAATATATATATATATATATATGATTGGGAGATGAATATTATTACTAAAATAAAAATTATTAATAAATAGTTATGAATATATCAAATAGATTGTAAGAATAATTTGGAGACAATGTGAAATAAGAAGGAATGACAAGAAATCTATCATAATATTACACAAGTCGATGGGGGATAGTGTAATTTATAATTAATTTTTATTGAATCAATTAATGATCATAGAATATTAGGGTTTTCAATTTGATTTATGTTTATGAAAAAGTGAGTTCTCAAACCTCCTGGGGACTTTATATATAGCCCTTAAAAACTTCAAGAATTTATTAAAAATCACCAAGGGTTTTGAAGAAGATGATGAAAAATTTTAGGAAATATTACCTCTACAAATAAACTCTTATAATATCTAAAATGGTTCCATAAAATGCTCTATATCCTAAATGGGTATCTAGTGGAACACCTAGAACTCATGGGGAACTACCTTCATCCACTTTGTAATCAGTGTTCCTCATTTGGTTTTCCATTAAAATCTTATATTTTACATCTACGCAAGTTTTCCATTGGAATTTTACTTCTTCATGTGGAATTTCACTTTATCGTTGATTGTCTAAAAATGTCACTCTGTGTGTTTAATATGTCCATCAGGTACTCATCATGGATTCTTGGATGATTTTAACACTTTTCATCAAGTTCTTAACTATATAACCTGAAAAATAAATCATTATACAAATTAAATAGATTTTTTAATTCATTATATCTAAATATGGTGAGATGAAAAAAACCAGATTTCTATATATTTTTGAATTAGAGAACTAAAAATAATATCTTTTATATGTAAGGGGATGGACACAGATGGAAGTACATTAAATTTTAAATAATATAATGACATTTTTTGTGAAAGTGGAACCAAATGCTTATGAAGAAGAGGTTAAGATACGGTAAGGTCAAAATATCATCAAATAATATGATTAGGACATGTTCATGTGTAATTAGTATCCATATACCGTAGTTTAACCCTCGTAAGCCCAGTTTTAACCATAACCATTGTATCAAATTTTTACCCATTTTACTGCTCATTATGACCAACAATTATATTGATATTATTTAATAAAACAAATTATTTTAATTTTAAATATTTTAACAATTTTAAATTTTTAAATTTTTAGATGTGGAATACATTAATTTTATTATTACTACACAATAAATGATGAAATGTGTTTTTAGAAAAATGATTGTTTTATGCATAAAATTGATTTTACAAAAAAAACATGTATAAAATTTATAAAATGTATTTTTTTTATTATGTTAAATTAATGGAGGCTTATTTGTCATTAAAAAAACAAATGGAAACTTTTATATACTTTAGTAATATATAAGAACAAAAAAAGAATTTTTATTTGATAAAAAACATTACATTGATTTCGAAAATTTTAAATAAATATTTTTAAGTGAAACATAATATTTTAAAATGATTTATATTAAATATTTAATATAAATGGGTCTCATAATTTTTTTAAAAATTTGAAGACATTCATAAGTAATTTTCTTATCATAAAAGTGATAGTTTTTTAAAAGTAGTGTTTTTCACAGTTCAAAAATATTCAGCAATTTATGAAAAATCATAGAAATCCACTCAATTAAATTATTAACATAAAAATTACAAAAATTATTTTTATATTCTAAAATACATTATCTTTAAATAGTATATATTATTACAAATTATTTTGACATAGAACTCCTATAAACCAATTCTATGGTTAATGCATTGTCACTGTATAAAATGATTTTATCAATATTCTTTTAATATTAACAACAATTAGAAGAATGGAATATTTTTGGATTTACTTCATTATTTATATTAATTTATTATTATAAATAATATTTTTTATGTTCATTATTCCATTTCCTACTTATCAAATGATCAACATGGTTATTTCAATCATATTTAAATTGTAATATCTACATCGTGGTTTTTTTTAGCTCTGTATTTCATATACCACATACTGTAAAATATATGACATATAAATGTTTGAAAATCATGGTTTGTTTCACTATAACCCTTACAGAAATTTGTTCCGCTAAATATAATATTTAGAGTGATATTTTTTTAATGAATTTAGAAATAAAAATTCAATTCCTTGGAGTTGAATATAAAACATCTGATCATGTAATAAAAACATTATTATTTGAAAATAACTTTGTTGATAACACATTTCAAAAAAAAGATATAATAAACTATCCTTATGAATAAGTTTAAAATAGAAACGTTAAATTCACCAATAATTACACAAAAAAATGTTCCCAAATAAAGATAATATTAGAGAGATGTGATAATGTGGACATGGAGGTGAAAAAATTAATTTATGGAATAGTATAGAGTGATCGAGAACATGATCATGAGAATGATAACAACCACCAAGCCTATGATCAATATGTTATACTGAAGAACATAAATTCATTATAAATTAAGGTAAATGGTTAAGAATTTGATTTCAATATTAATTTATTATTATTAAGGGATACAATTTCTATCATGATTTATAACATAGAAATATATAAATACATTATTAAATTGATCATTATAACTGAATTTTTATTCCACTTTGATTGATAATTTTAATCAGTTTCCATAAATTATTATAGTAAAAAATGAATACATGAATTTTTTTATTCATCAATCACAAAAATAATCATATAATGGATCACACGATCTATAAAAAAATGAAAAACATTTTACAACTATAAGAATGATTAGATTAAGTAAACATAATACCTAATAGGAATAAAATTTATTATTGTGATGTAATAAATTATTTACATAATCTTAAATAATAACTCCCACATTAATTATATGATATATTGACATATAAATTATAATACCATAAATTGAACATAATATATTTTATGATTCTTATACAAATTCCTAAATCCTTAAAACTAATTTAGTTCTAAAAATTGGGATTATTTAAATTATAATTAAAGATAAAACATGAATATTTTATATTATGAAATAACTATTCATCTTAATAAAAAATAATTGGTATATTCTCCATATAAATAGATTCCCACGTGGTTCCTTGAATGGAATTTCCTTTTTATGAGTCTTAAGGGAAAATTTGATATCCATGCATAATAAAAAATATTTTCTATATATATAAAAACATTATTTCATGATCAAGGAATATTCAATATAAAAGTAAGTAATTTATGTATCACTTGAAATAATTTCATAATATTGAAATTTCTCCAATATAAGTTTTTTTTCTAAATTCCTGTAATTTTTATAGAACATTTTTTCTTATTCTCACATATCTTTATAGTTTAATAATTCCTAATTGGGGGATTGTTTCATTCCCTTAAATTCATGAACCTAATGTAATTACTCTCTGAACATGAATAAATACACCACTCCATTCATATTAGTACTAGGGTGATTCTTTCTATAATTATCATATATGGGATGTTCCATGCATCTCTCATTTTAATTCACCTTATCTAAATTTTTTTTTTATTCAATTTTTCATTTATTATCTATATTTAAATTTGAAAATATTTCACATGGAGATTTATTTCACTATCTAAATGTCACTTGATACCATTTAATCATCTGAAGAAAACTTTTGAGAGATTGGTTCCCATAAGAGGCTTTGATTAATCCCATCAATGAAAGAGTGAATCCTACTATCCATATTATGTGCATAGTCTATAGAATAACTTGATAATATTATAATTTTTTCCTTATACACAACAAGAATTTTGACTTCTCTCTATCAATGATTGTGTAATTTCTTTTCCATATCATATCATTCCTCAAGATGAATGTTTTTTGAAGATGAGTATCACCTAAAAAATTATTACATTATATTTTCTCTATCTTCTAATATTATTTAATTTTGGGAATAAATTCTTATTATTTATCAAAAAAAATCCAATAAACACTGAACTTATAGAATAAAATTCTCCCTATAATTACTCCACATTGCTAAAAATAGTTTTCATGTGGCATGATCCACTCATCACCTAAAAATTGACTAATAGATCAGTTATGTTAAGGAGGTTTCTAATGTATATAATAGTCCAACATTCAATAATCATGATATGATGAAATAAATTGTTTCAAAATAGTTTGGTTATTGGTCATAACCATAGACAAATATCCAAATATTTTAATTATATTCTCAGTTCCAACATCATATGTGTTGACTTTCTCAAGAGGAAATCCCTAAATTGATTATAGGTGTTAAATGAAATTTCGCTCCATCCATTATTCCCCATTTCTATACTGTGTAGTATTATATATTTTCTCATAACATTAATATTCTTAGTGAAAATTTCTATATCATGTGGAATACGTAACATAAAAAGAATATTTATACATTGATAAAATTATAATTTTGGTCTCAATGTCTTTGGTAATATCTCCAAAACATAATAATATTTTTTGGACATTCATAATGGTTCATAAAAATCTTGTGGATAAATAAAATCATTTATATATATTCTATCAAGGTGTGAAGTATTATTCCCACTCATCATCCACTAGTGAAGATCAAGTTAATACAAAATATATATATAGTCCACTAATATTTTTCATATGTCTATGATCTCATTTACATGTTTACAAAAATATAGTGCACATGAATTATAATAAGTTTCCTATTATATCAACAATAACACCCCATATTTAATGTCCCAATATCAGTGGTTATTTCCCAAAATTATCAGAAAATAAAGATGATCACATACTAAAATTTCAAATTGTTTAGCAGTATTTGCAAACGAGATTCATAAATGATCCAAAAATTCCAATTGACATTAATAAAGAAAATAAATAATATTTTGATAAAACTATTAATAATTATAATATATCCCTAAAACTATTCATAAACCCATTCTTGATATCTTCATAATGGAAAAAAATAATAATGGGTTCTCTTGGATTCCTAGTAAAAGAAAGTATACAACAAAATATATTATACAATAAATAAATCATTAATTATGTTTCATAGAAAAAAGATAATCAAATATACAATATAAATAATTTCATAAATGGGTAATATATCTATCGATGAAATGAAAAATAAAAAATTTATTTGATAACAATAAATTGTTTTGTAATGATTGAATTCATAATGGTAAACATCATGGTCTAACAATCAATTCCTTTTTAAATAAAATCATAATTAAATATATTTGGAACATACATAAAACCTAAGATAGTTTTTATCAATAGATAAACTAAGGAATCAATGAATAATATAAATCCTCTATCAAATAATATTAACCTAAAATATTTCATCATATCAATGAAATGTATAATTATTCAACGCATAATCCAATAACTATTATTATTGAAAAATAAGCATTCAAATGCCAATATGCTTCAATATAAATCACTAGAGAAACAAAATCATAAAAAAAATAGAGTAATATGGTGGAAAATATTATTAAAAATTAACTCTAATAAATAATAATATTCATCAATGTATTTAATGATAAATTAAAAGACTTTTATATGATCAGTGGAAAATTTTCTATGGGAAATACCCTTTTAATTTTGATATCGAATATTAAAAATATAAAAATATCAATAATATTAGTTAAAAAATATTTGAAAAGAACCATGGAATCTTGTACATGTTTGTTTAAATAATATATTTTTCATTATGTCCATAAAATTAATTCATAGAGTAAATTATAAAACAAAGATTGTGATTTAGCCTTTGAGTTAAAGTACTTTATATAGAAAACAACTAAAGGATTATTTTTTTTTTGTTTTTATATAAAGTAAAATATGGGTTAAAATGTCTTTAATAAATAATTATATAATTGTGAAAACATTCATTAAATAATTTTAATGAATATCATTGTATGAAAGGAATTTTTCCCTAACCGAGGAGATAAATGAAGTATTTTTTCCATACAAAATTTCATTTTGACTATTGTGTACATAGAGATAGGTAAGATAAATAAAAACAACTAATTTATAGAAAAATGAAAAATAATAAAAAATAAATAATATTTTTCATAATTATTATAATATATTTAAATAAATGATATAGTGTTATAATAAATAATATAAAATGGATTTGAAATGGATTAGAAAATAAATGAGATAGTGTAATAATGATCTATTGATTAATAACATACTAATTTATAATATTAATAAGAAATTAAAAAAAGGTTGTTTTTTTATAATTATTATATTCATTTATTATAAAAAATTATAAAACCACATATAAAAGTAATACTTTGAAAAATAAATATTTATATCATAGAGATAGTAGTCTGTATATACACATGAATGGTACAACCATTTTAAAAAATGAAGAAGGAAAAGAAATAAGGTAGTATTTTAGAATTAAAAAATTAATTATATATCATAAATATCTTATACATTTTGTAAACCCGTAGTTTTATCCGTCAACATTGGTTTTGAAGGAAAATGAATCATATCTCTATTTATAGGTTGTAGTCCAATCATATGAATAAGTGATTCTTTCGTTTATCTTTTTGATGGAATAGAGGTGGAAAATGGTTTTCCTATAAACATAATACAATATAAATATATTTATGATATTGGATTCATTACATGTGGTTTCATTATATATATTTTGATGAAATAGATGATGAAAACCCCTCTAAATAAACAATAAATATGATAATCTATTCTTTAATAGGCCTCTTTTGGCATCCAACTAAATCCTTCATAGGATTGTCTTCAGAGAATACAAAAATTTAATGAATTAATGGAAGGAAACTAGGAAGATTATTAGGTGTGTATTTGTTTACATATAGTTCTATATATTTTTTAATAATGGAGGGGAATTGGTTATATTTTATTTTTTTGGTAATGGACAGACATTGAGTTTCAAAAAACATTTAAAATATGAAAATTAATTTTCCTTTTAATGTTTTTAAAAAATGACAATATATTGAAATTAATATATTTTAAGGTATAAATTTCATTAAAAAATTATTTATACATGTTTATGTTTCATTTTAGCATGTTATCTTAGTTTATCCCAAGATAATATTGTTTTAATAATAACTATAGTAAAAATAAATTTACTATTTTTAGAATTCATTATTATCAAAAAATTATTTTCTCTTACTAAAAAATACAATTCAGGTTACATCCCATGATTTAATGGTATTTATCTTCTTCAATAAATTAAATTTATTTGATATCTTATGTTAAATAGAACACCAAGATTAAAAAATTGATGAACTTTATTATTTGATTGTGCTAGTTATCACCTAGAATTTGGAATGGAAGGAATGAAATTGAATAAATAGTTTATTAAAATATATTTTACAAGTGTTTATAAAATCAATTCCATGGTTATAAATTAATTATAAATTAAAATAAAATCCAATTGAATAAAAAGGCGGTAATTTTATGAAAAATAATTTTTATGACCATTATGGAGTTTTATCTCAATAAATTACATTAATCACTATTATTGAATAATAATAATGAAATTTATATTTTATATATTCATAATCTATTTTTATATTCATCAAATAAGTTGTATAGGCTTAATATTTGATATAAATCAAATTTAAATCATAAAAGCTATATTTTTTTTAAAAGGCATTTTTGTGGCCTTTTAATGGAGGACCAATATTGAAAATAAAAAATTTAAATTTTATAGGTTTTATATGAAAAAAGATTCTAAATTTATTATATATGTAAATAAAAATTATATTTATTTCAATATTGGTATTGTTTCTGATAAGTTTTGTTTTTTTGTTGAATTGGGGAATAATAATGCATTTTAACTGAAACCTACATTTTTATGTAATTTATTTATATATTTAAATTATATTTTAAATTGTTTTTATTATATAATTTGGTTAATTATTAAAAAACCAAGTTAGTTTATTGGAATCAATTTCACATTAAAATTGGATATAAAAACATTTCAATATTTTGAATATTTTCACTTTAAAAATCAGCTTTCATGTTGCATCTAGGAGATTAATTTAAAATCTACTTTTTAAAATTATATGAATTGAATCTAGTAAACCGAAATCCATATTTGAAATTATATGTTTTAAATTATTTTTTATGATCAATTTAATTTTTATTCATTTAAAAAGATTCCATAGAAAAAAAATATTTACCCAATTATAAGTAAAAATGAATCGTGTTAAAGTTAAAATGATAATGGATTAAAATATCTAAATACTACAAAATTTAAATATGGGTTTATGTGTGAATAGAAACTTATCATTCTATAGAATATTAATTTCACTATAAAATTTTGTAGATTAATGACCCCTCAATGTGGTTGGCTTTAAATACAAAATAATCCTTATTTAATTCACTTAAACTCACCTCTCAAAAAGTATAAATACCACCCCTCATGACCCCATTATGACCCCAATGCATTGTATCTCCTAAATTATCATCCAAACCCTCTCATACACAATATAACCATGACCATATTCTTCTTGTATCATAGAAATACAAAATCCATAGTCTTTATGGGTCTCTCAAGGAGGTGATATTCAAGTGGTAATTTTTTCAAAACACATATCTTAATTAATTTTCTTCTTAAAATTTAACCCCTTATAATACATACAATATGAAATAATAATTCCATTATCATGAAAATACTTTTATTTTATTTTTATAAAGAAATATCTTATATCCATACCTTTTATTACCTCCTCGTATTCAGTGAAATTAATCTTTTGTCCAAGTCATGCCAGTTAATTTTCCCTATGAATAATATTTTTTTGATTTCCATTACCTATATTAATTATTGTTATAAAACTATTATTCTAGTTAAATAAAATTTTAATATTTATATTATATCTTAATTATAATTCAATACCAAATAAATACACATAATATTAAACAACAAGATATTAGTTTGTGATGTTTGGAAAATCCCCCAAATGAATTAAACATTTATCATTAATATTTTATCTAATGAATCTTACTCATGTAAGAAATTAAAAATATAAATAGGAAAAATTAATCATTCCTTTAGTTCATTAATAATATTCCATTACATTTATGGTCTTATAATCCCTTTTTACAAAAAACATCCATTGTTATACACAAATGGAATGATCATTATATTATGGAATGAACTCTCCTGAAACCATGAAAATAATGGAATATTATTAATGAATTGGTCATAATATGTTATAAAATCATCCCATAAGGTATTATAAATATGAATATTTTTTATTAATTAGTTAATATCATTCATTAAACCATTATACATGATGTTAAATAACACTACACTAAAAGAAGCATGAGGTAAGGTTTTTTCTCATCTCATATTTACTTTTGTCCAATATATGTATTATTCACCACTTATTAGTTGTGTGTGGTGTATTAACATACATTTTTATATATCATATCATGAATCTCACTATATTAATTTTATTCAGTGTGTCATTTTATAAATATTTCTTTTACGAGGAATATAATTCGAGTCATTACAACTGGTATTTGATTTTATAACTCAATTCTGATTCTCTGGGTTAAACATCTATGTCAGTGATTATGTAATGATAAGATTATGTGGTAAATGAATTTTTTATGTAATAATTCATTTCCACCTGTTTTATGTGAATATATAGAGATTATATATGATCAATTCATTTGTATTTGAATTTTTCCCAGACTTCTTTTATTGAGGCATACATTGTTATTAGACACACACCTTCTTTTATAAGGTGAATTTTAAACCCCTTTTATATATAATATTATAAAATGTAATTATATTCATGATATTATAACTTTTAAAAGTAATATGGTAAACTTTTACTTAAAAATATCTTTTTAAACCTTTTATTAAATATATAATGAATGACATGGACATGCAGACATGCGCTGTTTTCCGTTAAAGATATAACATTGATGAATTTGAAGTATCATGAGATGATAATGTTTTATAAAATAAATAGGTTTTACCCATAATTATTAAAAAATATTTTCAATGTTCATGATGGTATAGGTACCATTATTTTTTAGATAAAGTCATCCAAATTATAAATCATTTCTTTTATTCTATTTTCTGTTATTATTTTCCAAGATATTTTCACTATGAAAAAATTAATTGATGCATTTTATTTCTATGTTTATTGCTTACATGTATATTTTTTTAACTAATTACCTTTACATATTGATTATGCTTATTGATTCATTTTTTATTCCATTTTACTTAAAACATAGTGAGCATTTGATATCACCCATTTATTATGTCTTATTTTCCCCAAGATAGTAATAAGTTTATTATGATTGATATATAGGATTACACAAAGGTGAAAAATAGTCATCTAAAGTGATTCACTATGTGTTATTTTTCATTTTAAAATGTAATTTAATATTCATTTATGTATATAGTATACCATGACTACTAAACTATTCAGTCCATTAGGATTTGATTCCTTGTAATCATGCCAATTTAATAAAGTAAGTCACCAACTCTTGGATACAAGGATTGGGTTCATTATAGTTGGTATGAGATGAAGTTTAGTAGAAGCCATGGGAACTGGATTTACTGAAAAGTTAGGTAATACAATCCTATGAAATAATTTATGATAAGAAGAAGTGTAGGATAATATCCAACATATTTGATAATTACCATGGATAACGTAGGCTAAACCAAAAGACTCAGGTATTGAGTAGAACATGCCATTATTTGGGCATAATTTTGTTAATATTGTCTCACTATAATTAGTGTAGTTTGATGATTACACAATTATTTTTGGTTTTAGAGAGCTTTGAAGATCTAAAGTAACTAGGTTTACATTGAATGATATAGAAAATGTATGGTTGAGAATCCAAATTGGATGGTGGTGAGAGTAAAGGACGTCATTTTTATGCCTAATAATTTATCATGATATATTATTAAACACAGAAACCATCACCAACTCCCAAACAAACAAACATAGAGAATGATATATATTATTTGAGATATGAAGTGTTGATGGTCATGGAGAAAATAATATTCAGTTTTTTATATGGTGAGAATGTGAAAATTAATATTCTTTGGGATCTGAATGAAGTATACAAAGAAAGTGATTTGGTGACCAGAAATTAAAATTTTTGAATAATGGTCTCCCAAAGGTATTATCAATGGTTGAATGATTAAAATTTGGATAGTATAAAAATTATAAAAACCTATGTTGTATGGGAAAACACTTGTATTGAATAAAAAAGGATATATAACTAATGGTTATACTGCTAATGATGAAGTGACTACAAATGAAAAATTAAATAATGGAGTTACTAAGGAATAAGATATTGAAGAATAGTTAATGGTTTAATAATGAAGAAGATTAAATAAAATTACTATGTATTTGGATTAAATAATATTATTATAAAAAAATTATATGGTTATAAAAAACCTAAGATATATAAGGAATGTATTTCCATACTTCTTGTTTAAGTATTTGAGAGAATATGGTGAATGTTACTGATAAACAGGAAATTGATTCAGTATAATGTTCTTTTGAAAATACCTTGATTAATGTAAAATAACCCTTAAATCGTGATTGATTTTGAGAAAATAATAAAAAATATTAATTTATGTTATAGTATTGGTTACTAGGAAAATGGTTAGTGATTTGATTGTTTATGTTATATTTTGTTGGGTTTACTATATGATTGGATTTAAAATATAATTGAACAACATAAGATAATATTTTTGGAAGCATGATTGTTTTAATTAATTGTTAAAGGTGCTAAAGGTATTCATATTTTTGTTACAGGACAATAAGATCTACATTATGTCTAAAATCTGATGACATTGGAAATTTAGTGACATTCATTCTATGATTTTGGTCATTCAATTTGTATAGACTTATCTTGAATGAGTCATAAATTTAAATACTTATAGAATGTATTTAGTTGAACATTGTATATTATTATTCTAAGTTAATGTATGTTTTATTATATTGGATATTAGGTTCTAATAATTTTGGTTTCAAAAAACATGTAATGGATAAAGGAATGATTTTATAATCTTATTATCCATTAACAAGCTTCTAGTATAAAAGAATCATCATGAACATTAATTTCATGGTGTATGTGATGGGGTGAAACTAGATCAAATAATTACAAAACGATGATATTATTATTATTACATTGAAATTAATCATGAATGTCTATTTTATAATGTTTTTATCTAGATAATAAAAGAATCCCTCAACTCTATGAAATTAATTTTTAACAAAAATTATCATTGTTTAATTTTTTACTGTGAAATCAATGGCCTCGTTAACCAACCACATAATTATAATTTTGTGATGGTAGGATTTTTCATGACCATGTTCTCTATAAGTATCCATTATAAAATGATAATTTTATTTTTCTTCCATTTCCCAATTTTTTCATCCTTATAATTTCATCCTATTCGAAAGAATATTTTTTTGGTGATGTTTTAATATACTTTTCCCTCTAATTAATGGGGTGTTTTATCAACCCTATTTATGATGTAGTTTTCCCACATTATATTTTTGAAGTATAAAACATCTAATTATAGAAGTGAAATTTTAAATTCATAGGGAAAAATTTATTAAAATATGGAGGAAAGTAAAACGCAATAATTTTTTGGTTTTTTTATTCTTAAATAAATTCAATTTCATTGATATATGGCATGACATATAACACGGATCTTAAACAAATGATTAAGTATTATTATTTATTTGTGATATTTATCACCTATCTATTTGAATATAGATAATGAATGATATTAAATAAATTATGAAATAAGAATTTATATATGTTTATAAAAATAATTCACTAGTTAAAAATAAATTTTAAATGAAAATAAAGTCAAATTGAATAAATAAAGTATTTTTATAAAAATCTCATTTTTATACCCATAATGGAATTTGTAATTAATAAATTAAATGAATCACTCTTTTTAAATATTTTAATAAAATTTATATGTTTTATGTTAAATAAAAAAATTAAATTCATTCAATATGTTTTATTAGATTACGATTCAAAATAAATTAATTTTAAACATCAAAATATGTATTTTTCTAAAACAATTACCACCTTTTAATATGGAGCCTATTATAAAACTAATTTTTTAATATTTTAGTTGTTTTATATAAAGAAATAACATTCATTTATGAATTAATAGTATTAAAAATATCTTATACTGCTTTTTTTTATTTATGATAAGTTTAATTTTTTGATGAATGGTGAAAAAATAAAACATTTTAATAAAATATTGATATTTTTTCTAATTTATTTTTATAGTTAAATAAAAAATTTTAAATTGGATTTAAAGTATATTTGGATCAATTTTACATCATTAAATCCATTTTTATCATTATAATTAATTATACATTGAAATTGGGTATACAAACATTACAAACTTTTGAAATTTTCTATTTAAAAACTAGCTTTCTCATTCCATGTGTGGGAATAATTTTAAATCAAAATTTTCAAGTTATATAAATTTAATATGGTAAAACAGAGTCTATTTTTTAATAAAAAATTTCAATTTAGGTAGCAAGGGAAATTTATTTATTATGTATTAAAAAGCTTACCATAGTAAAACAATTATTTACCAAGACATAGGAAAAAATCAATCATGGTAAAGTTAAATCGTTAATGGCATAATATACCTAAAAAATAAAAAATTTAAGTGTTGTTTGAGTTATTTAATAACCATAACAACCCTATAAAATATTTATTTCCTTAAAAAAACTTGTAAATTAATGCGACTTAAGTGTTATTGGTTTTGAATATAAAATAAGCATTATTTGATCACTTAAACCACCATGTCCTCAAGTATAATACAACCCCTCAGTACTCAATTTTTAACCATGAGACTTGTACCTCCTAAAATATCTACCAAAACCTCTCATAACCACTCTCCCAATGTTTATTTTTTTCATCCGCTCAAAAATATGAAATCCAAGGACCTCAAGGGTCGTTGAATGATGTGATATTAAATATGTAATTTTTATCAAAACACCTCTCTTAATGTGTGTTATTCTTCTAATTTATCCTAAAATACATAATCAATCATGAAATAATAATAAAATATTCATGGAAAATATTTTAATTTTATTTTTACAATGAAATATCATGTATCATTACCTTTTATTTCCTCTTATTCAAATAAAAAATTAGTTTCTTTGTTCTGCTGGTTAATCACCTCCATGAAAAATGATTTCGTTCATTTTCCATTACCGCAATCAATTATGGTCATAAAACTATTTTTAGGAATATATCATATTTTAATTAGTATACTATATCTTATTTTATGTTCTGCAACTAAAATAAATAATTAATATTTGATAAGATTAAACTAGTTTGTGATGTTTTGAGAACCTTCCAAGATAAATTCAATAGGTATCCTTAACGTTTTATCTAATGAATCATTATCAGGTAAGAAATAAAAATTATATATGGGACAATTAATAATTTTCCTTTTTTCATTAATACTATTACATTCACTTTCTGGGGTTGTAATCTCATATTTCAATAACATCCGTAATTTTACACAAACGAACTAATCATTACACCATGGAACGAATGAACCCAAAACCATTAAAATAATCACACATTCTTAATAAATGGGTCATAATATATTATAAAATAATCCAATAAGGTATTTATAATATTAATATAGTTTTTTAATGATTTAATAGAAATATTTAAACCATTATATATTAGGTTAAATAATTCTACATTAATGGGATGTGTGAGATAAGAGTTTTCCTAGTATCACTTTTACTTCTATGAGATATATCCCCTTTAACCACATATTCCATGTGTGTGGTTTATGTACATATATTTTTATAAATAAAATAAGAAATAAAATTATCTTCATGGTATTCAATGTTTCATCTTATATTTATTAATTTTATGGGTTATATGATTCAACTGATTAAAATTTATAAGATATTTTTTATCTCAATTTTCATTAATTGGTTTTAACATATATTTCATTAATTACATCATGAAAATGTTATGTGAGATATGAATTTTTATGATCACATGTTTTATTTCAACTTTTTTATGAGTATTTACAATGAGGAAACATAATCGACTCAATTTTAGGGGACTTCGTCTTGATCTCCTTTCATTTAGGAGTATTTTGATATTATACACTCACATTTGTTTATATGGTCAATATATAGACGCTTTGAGATATCATAACAATAAATTAATTTTATTCATGTTATTAAAAAATTTCAAATTTTTATTGGACTCTTTGATTTAAATTTCTTTTTTCTATTAATTGACATATAATGAATTTTATGGACACTCAGACACGGTAGGGGCCTGGTAATAGATAACCCCTTGATGAATTGATGGTATCATGAGACAGAAATGTTGTTAAACATAAATTCAGTTTCACCCAAAATTATTAAACCTTCTTATGCAATTTCTTGAAGTTAGAGGTACCATAATCCCTGAGGTCACGACGTCCAGATTATTAAGCACTTATTTCATTCAACTTTCAGCTATTATTATATTAAATATTTTCAAAATGAAAATATCTATGAATTAATTTTCATTCTAATTTTATTGATTAAATGGAATGTGATTTTAGTTATTTACCTTTAAATATTTATTATTCAAATTAATTCATTATTTCTTCTGTTATACTTAACCCGTACAGAGCATTTGTGCTCACCACTTTCGTTTGTTTTATTTTCCCCAAGATTCTCATATGTTTATTTTGATTGATATATAGGTTTATGCTAAGAATAGTAATTTTGTTCTCATAGGATACACAATTTTGTATTTTACGTTTTATAATATATGGTAAGATTCATTTATGTACCTATTTTACCATGAACACTAAAATATTCAGTCTCACGGGATGTGATTCCTAGTAATCACGACAATGTAGTAATGTATGAAAATGAATCTGGGATATTATGGTTGATTTTGTTAAAAAATAATTTGATTAAAAATATGGAATTAATATTGAAATATTCAAATTTTAAATTTGGTACAAATTAATTATAATACTACTGTGTAGAAGGAAACAACATCTGTTTTTAAAAAAATGAATATTTTAGGCATAAAAATTAAATTTATTAAAAATAAATTTTGTTGATTTGTAAAACGAAAGTATTCATATTATTTAAAATAATAGGATATTTATTTTCTCTGAAATGAAACAAAAAATCATCCTAACCTGGTATATACTTCATTAATATAGGATAAATAATAATATTTTTTCTTAATTAATAAAATAATTACTTCGATATAGAGTATGTTAAGAATATGTTTATATGTTCAACATTATATTTCTCTATTCATTATATTACATATTAAATATATATTTATTATATAAAATAGGTTGAATAATATTTCATGATATTATTATATCATTATAATTTCATAAATGGGAAATTATTTTGTAAAATCATATTGTTTAAATATTTAAATAAAATATTATATTTATAAAACATATCAATAACCATTTAGACATCCAAATAAACATTAATGAATCTAAAAGTGATTTATTTTAATATAAAACCAATATATATATATTTTAATAAACAAATTCGATTTTTTCTTATCATTATTATTAACCTTAAAGATATCCCTAATGATTTATATGGTAAACACCAAGGAAAACTCTATGCTCTAATACCAACTATGAAAACCCATATATATTATACACTTTAATTAATAATTTATTATATCACGATAAAAATAATATAATCCAAAATTACTAATTCTAATTTTTTATTTTGTTATTCAGATACATATCACAATAACATGAAATGGGTATATCTTTTCATTATTCAATTACACCACAACTTTCCTTTTAGTTCCATTGAACTTCTAAGATGACATGGGATGACTAGGGGATGTACATAAGAATGGAGTAAAATATAAATACTAGTATGTGAATAATCAAGGTATAAACTAATTTAAATTTTTATGTGTATGTTAATAAAAATACATGATGACAAAAAAGTTGAGAATCATAATCATGAATCTCAATGAATGAAATAGAATGGTGGAATCAAGGAGTCCTAGAAATGTGGTAACAATATAAAACATGACATCGTAAACATAATTTAAAGACAATTACATTGTAATTTTAATATATATCTGTTATGATATCCTCATATTCACCATTAATGGTATCCCACAAGAAAATAAAATTACGAAATGTATTGAAGGACTATATATTTTCACCCCACCAGTCATGTTCATATTGTGTATATACAATTGTGTGCCACTTAAACCATACAACAAAAGAAGAATTTTCATCACTGTTAACCCCAATATTATTGATTGTGGGATGAAGAAATTTAATTTTGTAATTAATAATTTAGAGATATAACATGTTGAATTACCATGAATATAAATAAAGGATGATTTTCAAGACATAAAATTTAGTATAGAAAACACTAAATATTTCAGCAGTATAATGGGTGTACACTGTGGTCAATATAATGAATTAATAAGTTTACAAGGTCATAAAAATATTAATTTTTATTCATAATTATATTAAATTTAGATTTATTAGATACATTTCAACATAAAAAGCTAAATTAAAATTCCTAACACAAAAAAAAGTACATAAATACTAAGGAAGAATAATAGAATCCCTTACATCAGCGGATGCTTCTAAAATATTTGGTGGAACTTATAAAAATAATTTAAAAATCATGTGAGGTTTTTAAAAAGGTATAGGGAATGTAAATTCATGAATAGTGGTTTTTGAGATAATTGTAAATAGATTTTGGGTTGGTATATACAACAAACGATAGTGGAATAAATTATTAATTTCTTAACAGTAGTTATGTACTATATTTAGTAAAATAATGAATACATAAAACATTCAATGGTTTTCTATAATGTTTCTGTAAAATTTAAGTTCAATGCAATATTTAATTTAATTTATAGAGAAGTAGATTAAATTAATACCATTCATGGTGTGTAATTAATACATGTCTATAACTAATTGATTTAAAAACAATAAAATGTAATTTATGATTTGGAGATTCATTATAGTATTTTAAAATTAATTAATCAGAAAAAGAAAACATTATTTTGAAATAATAAATATAATTTTTCATGTATTCCTTCATTGTATTTTCTCAAATCAAATTTTGGATATTATGATTTTTACAATACAAACTATATTTTTATGTTAAAATTACCTTGTACCAAAAACAATTATTGGATAAAAAAATTGTACAAAATTAACAATTGGACAGTCTTGATATAATTATTTCAAAATTAATATTTATTTTCCCAAAATAATTTTATAAAGATATATATTTTTAAATTTAAATATGAATCCTTATTTATTGGGAAAGGATAACTTTTATGAAAAAATTTTATTTATAATCATATATAAAAAATTTAATTGGACTTCATTAAACTATATTAATATATTTATTTAATCAAAAAATATATAATATTAAAAATTCAACAAAATAAAATTTATTTAAAAAATATGGAATTTATACAAAATGAGTCTTAATTTTACAATACACAAAAAATTAATTTTTTTTCCTTATATCAAAATCTAGATTTTACGAATGTCATTTTATAATAATGTCTACATATATAGTAATTATAAAATTAGATCAACACAATAATTATATTTTTAAAAATAATATATAAAAATTCTCACAAATATGGTTAATATACATAACTCATTTTTACATTAGCGTATTCTTTAAGTGTTTGGAGAGTGATTGTAGTACATTTTGAGGATGGGTTAAAGAACAAGGTTTGGGTTGTGATATCTGTAGTAATGAACATCTACCAAAAAAAATTTAAATTAGTTTTTCCATTCTTGAACCTCGACTTTGGCTTGTTCAAGGTCTCATCCCACTGATGCCATGTCCCTAAAAATCTATAAAAAATAGGATTCATATGGTATGATTCTATTGAATGAGGCCATCAATTCATCCATCAATGTCAATTAGATTTTATTATAATCATTAATATATAATATTATCAATTTTCAATATATAATGTATATATTTATAATAGTTATGATGTGTAAAGGGTTTTAAGACTATTCATCAAACTATTAATATATTATTTAATAGTCCAAAATTTTACATGAAATATAGTGAATGTGATTTTTTATAACTATATTTAATTATAAATAATTTTTTCATTTATAGTAGAAAATAATTTATAAATATATTGGACATTAAAAGTTTTGTTATATATTTATGTTACCAAAATTCATGACAATCAACCCTTTCTGCATACCTACTTTGGGACTCTTAGGGGATATTATATGGTTTATTCACTTGAAATTTAAAAACAATTATAATTGAATTAAGGTATTAGTGTGGAATATTTTGATGATAAAATTATAGGAAATAGACCATGGATAACATATATTCCAACATATCGATTTATAAGATAAGTTATATGTTCTATTTCATCAATGTTATGTAGTTCTTCTTTTTTTATGTTAATTAGATCACGTATTATTATCAAATATATGAATTTAAATTTAAAATGTATGGAAATTGTTTATACATTGAAATAAAATATGTGATGTAAAATGAGATGACTTCCATTATGAATTGCCTAATAATATTGTAGTTGGAGTTTAGAAGATCATGGTAATACAAGAAAACATTACTCATGTTATGAGTAATAACACTAATCACATTGAGCACCCTCTTTTTTCTATGATATAACCACATGATGATTTCTAATATATTGGAAAATGACCTCCTACTTTTACTGAATCTTCTTGTACCCTTGTTATAAAATAATGAATTAGCACTATTGATAAAATATTTTCTCTATAGCAATTCTGTATGAAGGATAAGGGAACATTGATTTTTTATCAACTAGATGGATATAAAAATAAGTAATAGATAATGATTAAGAAATTATTATAATAAGTAATATAATGAATCCATATAATGTGATAGATTTAAAAGAATATTAATAGAAATTTATTTCTCATACTCTCTGTCAAAATATTTAGAGGTCATTCCTTAGACTCAATTAAAAATAAGATGAATCTGTTGGGGATTATAAAAAATAACACCACTAAGATGCGATTTTATACTTTTATCATTATAAGGGATTATAAAACATATATTGGATAATTCTTGATTGGGTTAAATTAGATACTTTTAATTGACTATAATTAATGATACTTCTATAACCATAAGGTTTTTTTTTTATTTTCCATCAAAAACATTATGGAAATTAGTTATTTATTGTGGTGTTATGGTACTAGATAAAATTAGTAGAGAAAAACATTTTAAATTGGAATATATTTGGTTAGTAATCATGATGGAAAGAGAATATCACATCCCAGTTTCATATATATGGGGATAAGAATCATAGAAACTAACTCATTTGACAATAATATGTTTCAAGTGTGGGAGAGAAGTAAATCAATCTAATGAATTCATAAATGAGATAATGAATCCATAAAATGTGATGGATAGAAAGTTTGATTTGATCAGTCCTCCTCCCAAAATCTAATTTTAGAAATAGTGGAACCTAAACACACTGTGATTTAATTTTATAAGCCTCTGGTTCTCATTGACAACTGAGAATAATAGCCTTAAAGGAAAATTGAGGCACGGTGTAATGACCCCGACCCTTGTAGCCTAAATACAGTTAAATACTTTATTACATTGGAATAGATAAAAGATATTAATCCACAATTATTGGTAGTTTATAAGTTCTTGGAAACCATATTACATATATGGTACCCATATTATGTTGGGGAAAAGAAAATAAAGAATATATGGTCTAAAAACTTTAAATCATTGAAACTCATTCCAAAAATTTCATCTTCATATCCTGGGGAAAGGAAAAAATAGGGGTTATCTAAAATAATATATAAGGGTAATGTAAAACTTATTCTATTATAAATTGATAATCATAATAAATATGAAATGGTAGATGATTTAAAACATATTCCACATTAATTTATGGACAAGGCGTAATCCATATGGATATGTAAATAATTAAAACCTGAAATATTTAATAAATAAATTCAGAATGAAATGAATCCATAGATAATTTCATTGAAAATATATCATGGATTATAATAATATATAAATTATTAATTAATTAAATTCTCAAATATTGAATTCCAAGTTTCCTTGGAACATATAACTTTTACTGTCAAAACTATTCACAAGCTGGTTTAAAACATAGTGGGTAAAATCCATTTTAATTTGTACAATTAATTCTTCTCATGGGAAAACCGATGAATCGCTAGGATTTCCTTAACTAGTTCACTACCCATGACATTCATTTACAAATAATTACTTATATATAGAATAATTTATTTAAATAATTAATAATGTGCATTATCAAATATCGATATTGAGTAAAAGATATTGATTTATTAATATCTCCCCATTTAATCATATTACATTTAATATAAACAACATATGTTGAAATGGAATATGGTTTAAGAAATTATCATATTTATTAATAATTAATATGTATAATTATGATAAAAGTAATTTCTAATGATAAATTATGATAATAAATTTGGTTTGTCAAGAGAAAGTTAACAATCAGAAAAAGTGATATTGAACAATAACACTTATCATTTATTAATTTTAAAGTCAAATGCCCTTACATGATGTAATTAAAATTGAATTTTAAAATACCTATATGAATTAATTATTCATGATATTAAATATCAATGGTTAATTATATAAACCACATAAAACTTAATTGGTACATAATAACAAATAATACTCAATTTAATTTAGAGTGAGAAAAATCATTAAACATATGCTTCATTTTTTTGAATACTATTTAACCTCTTATATAATGTTTTTATCATGTTATTAATGTATAATATGAAAATATTAATATTTATAATATCATATATTATTATTTAAAAAATATAATCATATTTGTTTTTTAAACCTTTCCATATTTTCATTGTTTTGGGTGTTAAATGTCTATTTTTTTAAGTATGTTTTGATATGTTATTATATTTATCCTATTACATAGATCGTTATTTAATATTATCCAAAAACTAAACTAATATATAAATATAATATATATTCAACTTTTCTTTTGTTTTATGAATAAAATTTGGTGATAGTAAATGAAATACACAGTTTAAGGAGGCAGCAGATCATACATACACTTGAACCCTGCTTCCATTATATTATCATATTAAAAGAAATAAAATAAAATGATATATAAATAATAATTTGTGTATACTTATTATTTAATATATATAACATATATTTACTAAAACTATCCTTAATAAATTTCATGTAAAGGATTAATCAATCACATCACTTCACTATGTGGTAGTCTGTCGTATACACGAGTGATGTAATCTAGTTCCCCATAAATAAAGAACATGGTGTTAAATGTTATATAATAATTATATAAGTATGAATATATAATTATTATCATAAATATCATATATAAAAGTTATTTCCATCATTATTCTCAACCATGACAGGTGGTAATGAAAAAATGAATGACAACGATTTGTGAGGCTACAGTCTTCCATACACATGAAAAATGATTTCATAAATCATTTTATGGATGTGTGTGTGGTTGTAGGTATTAACCAGAACATAAAAACATATTATTATTTTTAATATAATGATATTATAATATAATAATTATATAATCATAATTTAATTAGTTGTTTGAGTAAATATGATAAAAAATGATTGAAAAATGTTAACTCTTCTTACAGTATCCACTTAATTGTTTATCTAATGAATTATTAAGATATATTTATTATAAATATTATTCATATAAGATTAGTGAGTGATGTAATGGAGTGATTTAAAGGTATTCTTCAAACTAATTTGGTTTTAGAGGTTTCTAGAAATTATGAAAAGAGGTTTCATTTTATAAACAAGGTGACTAGAAAACTAATAAATGTTCGAAAGATATAATTACACAAACATTTTATCTAGGTCATGTGGATCAAATAAAAAAACTATATTCGCCAAGGTATAATGTGGAAATATGTCCTGAGAATGTGTGTTGGAGAATTTTCATTGTCATTTGGAACCTTTTGTTTAATATTTAGTCCCATGGTAACCTCATTTTTCTCTTAATCGTTGTAATTAATGATAAATGATTTCACTTGTCACATTAATCAAAAATTATCTATGAATTATTAGAGATAAAAAGAATATTATAATTGAATTTATTTAATCTATTTTTCCAAATTCAACTCATATAATTTTTAAAATTTAATTTACAATTAATCTCAGTGATGAGATGAGAAAGCATGTTTTTAAAGTGAAAATATTTATGATATTACTACGTTTTTATATAAAAATTAATTAAAAATTTATTCTAATGGACTAAATTAGATTAATATATGTATAATTTAAATTATTTTACTTTAAAATCAATTCAAAATATAATTTATCATTACAAATTATTTAAATGAAGTTATGGTTTTCAATTTAAATTTATTATTTTTTACAATTTGTTATAAATGCGACTTCTCAAAAAATTCCAACAATTTACCAAAATATAATTTTGAAATTATGTAACAAAAAAAAAGTTTAATTTTTATAATAAAATTTATAAATGTTTCCAATTTGAGTTTTAAAATAAGTTTCTCCATTAAAATGAAACAAAATAGTATTTATAAAAAAAATTATTTTATATGTAAAATTAGGTTTATTCATATCCTACACCTGTCAAATATATTAAATGAATGTCATTTTTATTAATATATAACATATAAAATTTAGTATCATTTTCCCCTAATAGTAATTAATTTAATTTATTAAGATAAAAATATTTTTGTTCTTAAAAAAGTTTTTTATAAAAAAATCATTATATTCAATTGGTTTTTAAATTTATTTCATATTAATTTGTAAAAATTTAATTAAATTATATATTTAAATAATTATTTAATTGTATTTATAACCATAAATTTAATTTCTATGTTATAATTATCATTTCAAATAATAATATTAATAGTATTCTATATAATTCGGTATTGCATATAATACAAGCCATCATAGAAAGTCAACAATATATGTAATGAAAGATGACTCAGTATTTAATTAATTAAAAGATATTAATAAAATTATAATTGTTCTAATAGTAATATATTGTAATGTTTTGGGGTGTTACATTTTTTCCTCGTATAAAAATTTCATCCTCGAAATTTCATAGATATTACGTTCTTAAAATATTAGGGTAGTTATACATCATAGTATCCTATAGTTCCCATGTTGTTTCCTCCATTTTGTTATATTTAAAATGTACCATTACGAGACATGTGGTCTGATTCCTCAACACCCACACTCTAGAATCGTCAAACAATATGTGTTCTTCACAGTAAGATAGATCAGGTTCCAACTCTATTTCATCAGATGTGAGGACATGTGTTGGGCCTATAATTTACTTTCATAGAAATGGTATGAGAAACAAATCGGGTTATTTTAAGGTATTTTGTGTAATTTCCACATGATAATAAAAAATTCAATTATTACAATAGTTTTTTGGGGTCTGATATACCTTGTGATCAGGTTCACTTTCTTACCAACCCATATAACACCCCATGGAGATACTTTAATGAAAAAAATATATCCCACTTTAAATTTCAAATCATTTTTTTGATTATTAGAATAAAACTTTTTCAAACATTGAAATACTTTATTCTAATCTTGAATATCCATTACCTTTATTTTTTTTTCAACATGTTCCAGGCCTACAAGTTCCCTCTCACAAAATTCATCCCAACAAGTTGGAGTGAGAAATATATTATATATAAATCTACATATAATTCCATTTTAATAATTGAATAGAAACTATTATTATAGGAAAACACTAAAAATGTAAATAATATTAATCCCACATACCAGGAAAGTTGAGTGAGCATGACCCCAAAAAATTTCCATTGATTGAATTTTTATTTTTAACATTCCATCAATTTGAGGATAGTATGTAGTGATCAAATCAAACTCAATATCAAGAGCCTTCTAACGACTCTTCAAGGATTTGGATTTAATAATTGTATATTGATAAAAAAAATTAAATAGGTCCTACATTAAATCTCCAATGTTGGTTAATATATATCCACGGGGGAACTCTAGAAGTAAATATTTATTATAGTGAGGAAATATGAATATTTGGTTAAGTGATCAATTATATCCCATATTCTATCATTATTTATTAAATTATTCAATATTAACCTTATAATATCTATTGTAATATCATCCCACTTCCTCATAGTAATATGAATAGGTTGAGAAAACCTTTGGGATGCTGACACACAGGTTTCACTTATTAAGACCTCGAACATTTGGACAAATAATCATCAATTTATAACTTTATGTTCTCCCATGAATTTTTTCCTTCAAATACCTATACATTATTATACTACCATGGTGTATAAATAAATTTGAGCTATGAGAGTCATCTAGATATTACATTTTTAACTAATTTATATAGAGAACACATAATCTATTTCCAAATTTTATAAATAAATATTCATAAATCCTGTCTTAAAATTTCCAATTATTCGTAGCTTCCATGTTATTCTGAATGTTCTCATAAACTGTTTCAAAATTATGTATCATCTCTTACAAAGATGGTTTTACAATCATTTTAAACAATATTAACATCCCTCATTCCTTATAAATTCCCATATACAACTTTATTAGATCTGTGAACATATGATCATTCTCATTCATAATTTGGGTTACAATGCAATGATCTTTTCTACTCAATGCATCTTCTACCGTATATTATTCATTTTGGTGCTAGTGAATTGAGTAATTATAAAATTATTGTAGGTAAAGACATCACCTTTTTTTGAGATTGAGAACTTTTTTTAAAATATGTATTTAAAGGTTTTAGGATTCATCTACATATCAAATCCATCATCATTAATAAAATTTCCCCATATCTTCAAAGTGAATATAAAAGCTACCAACTGATGATCATGGGTTGTATAGTTCAGTTCATGAGTATTTAATTTTTCATGATTCATATGAAATACATTATCCTTTTTAATTTGTACAGAACTGTGTCCCTTAATTGATTCTTCATCAAGTATAAAAACCCATCACTTCAATATGGAATATTGAAAATCAAAGTATTGAAAAATATCCTCTTTAGTTTATCTAATAAAATATTCACATTCTATTGTACAAACTAACTTTACCCCTTTTTGGGTAATCTTGGATTAAGGTTTATCCAATCAGAAAAATTTAGGAGTGATTCACTAATAGTAACCTTACTAACTATGGAAACTATATCCCTCAGTTATATTCATTGGTATATTCCTTTCAATGGATATCTTTATCTTTGTTGGATCAATATAGATTACATTTTTTGAGACAATATGGCAAAGAAAATAATCTTCCTGAAGACAAAAATCAATATCACTAAAATTCCCATTAGAATCATTCCTTATATGTGTCTCAAGAATATTCCACAAGTGATTCTCATCGTCCTCATAGATTCTAGAATACACTATAATATCAGAAATGAATTCCACAACAAAATCATCACGATATTACCAGGATACTCTATTCTTTAGATCCATAAAAAATAGGGTGAATTAATCAATCAAAAAGGAGTTACTGAAAAATCATAATTTCCATACATCATTATAATTGTTTTATTTGAAATTTCCATATTTATTCACAATTGGTGATATCCATAATGATGATAAATCTTTGAAAATATTCAGATCTATTAAGTTAATGAATAATTTATCAATGAGAGGTGGAAAATTCTCCTTATTAATTGTAATATCATTGATTTTACAATAATAAATACTTAACCTCATGGATCCATATTTCATTTTATAAATGATAATTGTGGCACCCCGTGATGAAAAAATAGGGTGAATAAACATCTTATCACCAAAATTCTCTAGTTATTTCATCACCTCCATGAATTCAATCGTGTCCATTCTATATGAAGTCCTTGATATTTGTCTTACAATATGGATTAAATTAATTTAAAAATAAACTTCACACTCTAGGGGTTTCTATGTAATTTCTTAGTAAATACATCAACGAATAACTATAAAATAGTTATATCCTCAATATGAAGATTAACTTCTATATACACAGTTGTTTTTTCTCTTCTTCACCATGAATTTTATTCAGTATAGCAACTAGGTGTGTATATATATAACAATTTGATGTCGAATATGTTCTGATGTTGATAAGGAATTATAAATCTTCCTCATAAATAATAATTTCCTTCTTATTTAAATAAATTTGTGTATCATATTTTTAAATCCATCTCATGTCGATGATTATATAGAAATCAAATATAGGAATGAAAATATGATCCATGAATAAAGAACATTAATGTGTCATAATTGGTATAGAACAAAACTTCATTGTTTTAATGATACATTACTTAAGAGATTGGAATGAAAACTCCCTTATTAAATAAAAAGGGAAATGTCTAATTTTAATATAATACTTGGTAGATATATAAGAGTGTAATTATCCAGAATAAAATATAACATTGGTTAAATTTGATGATGGTGTTAATGTACCTACCACCACATCATTTGGTACTTCTAACTTAGCTGTAGTTATTTTATAATCTCTTATTGTCCACCTCTATTATAGATTCCATTGACTCCATGGGCATTAATTTTCATTATTCCTTATATCCCTACAATTGAAACACTAAATATCAGTTTTTTTACTTCCATCCCTTGTATTATTTAACATGATGACCCTTTTCCACCACATAAAATATAATCATAATCCCATTAATAATTCCCTATGGTTATTTTTTGATAGTTCTCATAAGGTGGTAAATGACTCATTCCATTCTTCTCCTTCAATATGATCCTTTTTTCATGGTGTCCAGATGACCGCTTATTCTCTTAGTTCCATGTGAATATATATGATTTATAGAATTCATTCGATGTTTTTATGGAATATAAAACTATTTATTCATAAGATTAATTATACTAAGAAACTGGTACCATTCAGATAATTATCTTAATAACATCAAATAAATGGTTGATCTTTCACAATGTGTTGTGTACGTAATATGTATCATACCTAGATAAACATGTAAAGGTATATTAATTATCTGATACACTCCCATATAATTTACATCTCAATATAAGGAACATTATCTTTATCTCATTTTGTTTCTCATGAGTGAAATATTTTTCAAATATTTTCCACTTAAAAGAGTTCCATTCCCTAAGTTTTATTTCTAATTCCTCCCATGTATCCTAGATCAATGAGGACATTTAATCAAAATTGCTAATGAGAAAATAAAACACAAGTATAACCTTTTTCTATTAAAATAAATCCAAACTCTATAAATATCTTATTTATATACTTAATCAATTTCATAGATATAATTGGATTTTTAGTCCCACTAAACGATGGGGGGGTTTTACATAATGTAATCCAACATAGTAAAATCTCACTGTGGAATTGGTTACCCAATTTGGGAGATGTTTTTTTCATATCCTAATTAATATAGCCTAATATATCCCTAATTTTCTCCATTCCAATACCATCTATATTGGATTAATCCATAAGTAAATCTCTAATTTTATCTGTTAGTATAAATATCATCCTTCCATGAAGGATCTATTTCAATAAAATAAAATATATCTTATTAACTAATAAAATTTTGGATTTAAAATAATAATTTATACATAAAATTATGTTGTAAAGAATAACATAAATTAAAAATGTATTCATTTTTAATATAAGAATCATAAATTTTGATTACATTGGGGAAAACATTAAAATATTTCCAAATAGTTTGAATGGAAAGTGTGAATTATCCTATTTATATCCTCTAAGAATGCCAAAATAGGTGTGCATACATTCCCATTTTTGTGTACCACAATATGCTCGAGTGCAGCTTGTTACACCCTTTTTAGAGTTATTACTCCTAGGTATATCTTTCTTAGAACCATGTCCACATGTACTATCTAGATAAAGTTGTATTTCTAGGAATAACGAAAAAACCACTTCTTTACCTAAACATTGGTATTTTCTTCTATACTTATCCTCAAATATATCTTGAGGTTAAATTACATAATCTATCTTTTAGTAAATATATGTTCCATATTTCTAAAAAGTTCTCTAATACCAACTATAATTACCCTGACGACACTAGGTTGGAGGAGGTTCCTTATATAATTACATTAGGAGAGACAAAATATTAGCATGCCAACGGACTAAACAATTTATCTATTTTGGAAGACCAAATTACATTCAGGGTACTCTTATTACATTAGGGAAAAGAAAATAAATCATAAATAAAGTAAAATATTATCCTCCTTGAATCTCATTCTAATAATTATCACCTTATCCTAGGGAAAGGGAAAAATAATTATGAGCTCAAATACATAGTAAGGTTATTGTATATGAGACACTATTATGAATCAATAATCAGAATTAATTTGGAAATATATATAATTGAACACAAAAACCCCATAAATATTTGTGTAAGGCGTAATCAATATGGGAAGGTAAATAACTAAAACACAAGATATCTTCACAATAAACGAAGAATTAAATGAACCCCTAGATAAAAGAATAGAAATAATATAAGGGTTAATAATAATAACTAAATTTAAAATAGGGAAATACTTAAATATTAGATTCCATGTTTCCCAGACACATGAATCTTTTACCATCCGAACCATTCACAAGACAGTTTAAAATATTTTAGGAAAAAATCAATCTGATTTCACCAGTAGATTCATCACATTAGAATATTGATGCATTGAGGGAATTGAAATAAATGGTGCCCAACCCATTCCAATCATTTCCATATCATTATTTATATATTGAATGATATATTTAATTCATGAATAATGTTCCATATAAAATATTTTTATTGAGTAGGATATTGATTTATTGATATCACCTTAGTTAAAAAAAATATAATATAAACACTATTTATAAAAATAGAATAAATTATAATTAATTATCATATAAATTGAATAGAACTAAATAAATTTAATATAAATATAATTTCCAATAAAAATTGCTGGAAATAAATTGATTGTTTGAATATAAAGTTAACAATCACAAAATAAAGGAGATTATACAATAACCTTTACCATTTTGTAATTTTCAAGTCAAATATTATTTGGATGAAATAATTGAAAGTAAAACCGAAAATATCGTAAACGATAAATTAAGCATGATATTAAATCTAAAGGGGATGTATATACACCACATAAATCTAATTTGGTGCATAATATGAAATATGCCTCAATGGAATATAAATTGAGATGAAATATGGTCCCTTATGCTTCATTTTGGTCAAATGATTTTTAAAAAAATGTATTATAATTTTATGTATGGTTTAAAACATTAATAGACCCATTATAATGTTTATGATATCATATATGATGATTTTAAAACATCTTATCATCTATTTTTTAATAACATTCCTATATTTTTATTGTTTTGGGTGTTAATTTCCTTGAGTTCAATGTATGGTTGTACTTGTTGTTTCTCTATTCCTCCTAATTCAATAATTATTTAAATATCACCATAATTTAAAACATGATATAAATATCATATCTATTCTATATATACCTATTTAGAGAAATCTTTATAATTGGTTGAACGGAAATGAAATACATCATTCACGGAGACGGTAGCTTGTATGTACACATGAACGTTGTTTCCATTTAATTTATGTACTAAATTAAAGAGAATAGAATTATATATATATATATATTATGATTATAGTACCACTATTATTTTATAAAAATATTAAAAGTTAATTAAATCCATATTTAAAACATTAATTCTAAATCATGAAGGAATAACAAAACTTTTTCAGACGGAAGTCTGGCATACACACGAATTCCATTATCGTATTCCCAAAATATTTGGATAATGAGTTCTGAGTTATATAATCATTAAAGAAGAACAAATAAATATTAAATATAATAAATATGAAAAATAAATATTATTTCCATTATTATTCCTAGCATTGGTAGGTGGTAATGGAAAAAACGACATCACATCATGATGTGGTAGTCCACTGTACACATGAATGATGATTTTGTAACATATTTTATGGAAGTGTTTGTGGTTTTAGGTCATATGATTATCATAAAACATCCCATTATATAAAATATACTTATTGTTTTATATAATGATGACATAATAATAATTTATGTTGGTGGAGAATAAAATAAAATCAAAATAGTTTTAGAAAAACATTACACATTTATTCAGATATCCTTTATTGGATTGATCTAATGACTTCTTAAGCTGAAATTATTCCCAATATAAGTCTTCTATGATGAGTTAGTAGAATTGTTTTTATTTATATGGTCATGTATTGGTTGAACCAATGTTATTTTAATGGTATTCTGAAGTGAGTAAAGGAGGTTTCCTTTTATAAGTGGGATGAGTTAAAAGCTTGTAAAAAATATAAAGATAAAATTACAACCCTGCTTTTTTCATGAAAAGTGTATCGAATAATAAAAAAACTTATAATATAAGGTAAAAATATGTAAATTCAATAAGATTCGTAATAGTTTCTATATCTTTTTTTCCCTTATGTTTAATGTTTATTACCTTGGTAAACATGTTTTTCTCTTAATCATTGAAATTAATATTAACAGATTTCACTAATCACCTTGGTAAAAAATTATTTTATGCATATTATTCATTATAATTATTATTATTCAGAAAAAATAATATTTTTTTAAAATTATTTCAGATAATTCTAAAAAATTAATTTAATATTAATCCCACAAGTGAGACCATAAATCCGGTTTTTATAGTGAAATTTTTCAAATGTTTACTATGTTTTTATACCTATAGAAAATTTTAAAATTATTAAAATGACCTAAATTGTATTAATATATTTGTTATTGAACTATTATGACTTAAACACTAATTCAATATATAATTTAACATTATAAATTACTTAAATAGAATGACAGGAATCAATTAAAATTTAGTATCATTAACTATTCATCAAAGATGAATCATCGAAAAAATTACCCTATGATAATTTTAAAATAGATAATAAAAAAATAAGTTTTACATTTTCATGTTAAATTTTTAAAAGTGTCAAAATTTAGTTTTAAAACAAGTGCACAATTAAAAGGCGAAAAAATTACCTTTAGAAAAATACATTTTTATATGCAAAAAAAATTATTTTTTTCTTCTTATGCCACTAAAATATGTTAGATGAATGTAAAAAAAATTAATTTAAAAAATATATTTAATAAATATCAACCAATAATAGTAATTAATTTAATTTATTAATATAAAATTCTTTATGTGCCTGAAAATAGTTTTTTATAAGAACATTTCCTTTATAATCATCATGCTTTTATATTAATTTATATGTAATTGGTTACCAACAAATTATACTATATGTTTTAATAAGTTAATTAATAATATTTATAAAAAAATTAATGGTTATGATATCATTTTCATTTTCAAAATTATATTTATAGTATTTGATAAAACTCATCCTTGTGTATAACGAACGTTGTCAAAAAGCCATTATTATCTGTAATGAAATATAACACAGTATTATGTGAATTAAAATATATCAAAAAAATTAACAATAGTATAAAAGTAATATATTTTTATTTATTTGGTTGTTACATTGTTTTGGGATATGATATCACTACTGATGAAGTGGACCCTGATAAAAAAGTTGTTATAGGTATATATTTTATTAATTTTAAGATAGTGAACACATTATTTGATTATATTTCCAGGAAATCATTTTTATCTTGAAAGTTAAGAATATTTATTAATTCAGTGCATCAACAAATTGAGGTTTATTTATAGATGAAAATATAAGGAAATTATTTTATCTCAACTATATAACTCCACTAGTTTCAGTTTTTGTGTTGAATCTGTGATAAATCCTTATTATTCTCTCTTTTGTGGAATTCAACACTATTTTGGGAATAGATTGGATGACCATATATATGAGAAATATCAATTTTCATGAAAATTATATCACCATCCATAAAATAAGTTATCCTTTTATTGTATACATTTGTAAATATGGGGATGAATCAACTGTATAGACATTATCTCAAGCATGGATATTATGGATCTTTGTGAAAACATATTTTTCCCAAATTATTGAGAAAAATGAGCATATAAACATATGTTAAATTCCCATAGTAGGTGAATTTCGTGATTTATTCCTCAAACTATTTCATGGAATTCCACTTAATAGTGTAGTTGATTTATCTGTTGAACATATACATGGATCTTTACTAGTATCTAAAACTCCCTAAAGAATAAATTTTATTGAACTGGAGGAACTGAAGAAGAAACTTCATGAAAATTTATAAAATGGTTTCATACTGCTGAGTGATTCACCATGGGGTGTACCTATAACAACTTGATATTTTAATAAACATTTCTCTTTAACAAATTTTAAATCTTCAATAGCTTTCATTCAACGCAATCGTGAGTTTAAATGATCCACGAGAAACTATTAGTATAAAAATGACAATTATAAACCAGTCGTTAAATTGACATAAAAATTTATAAGAAAACTGACTTAAAAATATCCAACTAAATATGAATTTACTATTTTATGAAAACATTTATTTTTAAGAAATATAGAAAATACTATTTTTTATTGAAATCTATATTTTCTTTTATAAGGTATAAATATGTTTCGGATTAGTTAGGAATTTTAATTTGTTCATTTTTGTTTAAAATAATCCAAATGTGGTTTTTGAAAAATATTTTATAATTAAATTTGTTATAAATACATTTTATGTTTTAAAAGGGTATTTTTCTAAAAAACACTTTTCCATAACATTTTATCGGTTTTATTTTATATTTAATTCTATAACATCTATGTTTTGAATTTTGAAAAATATATATCTAGTTTTGATTTAGAAGGCCTAAATTTATTAAGTAGTACCCTATTATTTTTGGATAAAAGGAATATTATCCATGTAAATTTTGTTACGACGATAAAGGGTGAATTGGGTAATTTAGGTTAAAAATAAAATTTTAATGAATATAAATTGATCCAAACAAAAGGATTTTTTTGTTGAATGAAATTAAACCCCTAACATGAAAGGAAATAACTTAGGTCATTTTATGGACATTGTTCCATGAAAATGACTTATATACTATTTTAATCAATGATAGACACAAAATGTCACATTCCTTCCATATAACATCACTTTTGTATCAACATGGAGAAAATGTCATGACCTTTCCCAGTGGGGCACGCGACGTGACTCCCCAAACTAGCCTCCGATAGGCCAGGGGCTGGTGACTAGCACCGAGTAGGAATAACTAACATGGGAGGCATTGCCTATGTACTTGTACAGACACACACATCTCTAAGCCCACAAATATTCTGAAATGTAAAAACCACTAAGGAAAAGAATGCATGCATACAACTAAACCCAACCAACAGAGTACGACGAAATGTAGAGTATTATAAAAGTAAACTGGGCTAGAATACAAGCCCACCAAAAACCAGAGTCTGAAAACTGAAAAGTCCAACCTATAAGCACAAAAAGGTACTGGGACTACCGCTCGTAGTCGTAGGTATGCCTCGGCCTATAGAGAACTCAAAAAACACGGTCATGTCTTGGTCCGCCCTGGACTCTGTCAAAAGGCTGCTTGTCTGCACAAGACACCAGACGTGAAGGCAAAGCCCGTGCAGGGGTGAGTATAACAATACTCAATAGAGGACCCCAAAAACCACAAAGCAGTACAAAAAGTAAAGTTACAGTCATCTATGCATAGTAAATGTCTACATAACATATAGATCAAACTAGATATAATCAAAACCCAGACTCGTGGTCTAGAGACAAGTCACACAACCGCATACCCCCATTAAGGATTCTGTTCAAAGATTCTGTGATGCACTTGCTTTGGGAGAACACAATCCTCGACTCTTATAGCTCTGATGACGTCCGTTCGAGAAGCTCTGTTCGTCGGGAACCATCACGACGGGTAGCTATACTCATTACTGGAGACACACTCCTGAGTGGAAAGGATCAGAAGATAGATGAACTCATTGTGGGAGACACTCTCCTGAGTGGGAAAGATCTCTATATATAGATGAGGATCACTGCCAGGGCCATAGAGGATACCGCGACTCATCCATAATTCATCTAATAGGTAGAGGATCAACACCCGGTAGAGTTGGTCACATCGATGCCTGACTATACATAGGGTCTGTAATGGATAGAGGATCTCGATCCGAGCCTCTCGGATGGATGTCTGACTCTATCACTGAAAGTCCTGCTAAAGGGATCATAATCCTACGTGAGGGAATGATGCATGGCCTTCAGGGGAACCAGAAGAAGGGGCACTAACCCTAATGAAATATGTCCAAGGTACGGTGAACAAAAGGACTAAGCCGTTTTCCAAAAAATACATGATGTGTAGAAATGATACAAGACATGTTGTCCGACCCCTGGTACTGCCCATGTACAACGGCCTGTGTCGTGAGGCTTGTCATGTAGAGAAACTTAGTACACTACATGTAGTACGGTGTACACATCGTGTCTGGGTAACTGGGGTTGGCTCCGTGTACTCTGGCCATGTTCCCATACACGGTCACCAGCCCGTGTACTCTAACCCGTGTAATCTACACACGGGGTGACCCGCACTGCTATACTCGCCTAGTCATGTGATGAAGTACACAGTTTTGTACTCCATCCCGTGTCTGTGTATCCACGGAATACACGCCGAGCTCCACGTAACTGCCTCTCTCAATCTGTACATGCCATGCCGCCTAAAGTCGTGTAGATCATCACGTGTCCGTGTACTTCCCAAGGTACACGCCTAGCTTCAGGGAAATTCAAACTTGTTGTGTGACTGGGGTCACACGCCGTGTGATTCTTCTATAACCCCGAAACACTAGCTGCCGCCACCAGTACTACACGGAGTTTTCTTTGGAAGTACACGCCGTGTATTCTGGAAATTTCCAGAAACGACTCCCTTCGCCGGTGAGCCTATCGTGGTGCTCCGGTCATCAATCTGATTGCCACAAATCTTCCATTTTTTGGTCTCCCTAACACCACAAAGCCAATTCCGCCGTTTTCGGGCCTCCGGTCCACTCTGAAAACGTGTTCTGATCTTCCCGCATGAAGAACACATGAAGAACTCTCTTTCCAAGCCGACCTAACTTTTCGTCCTCCATCGTCACCGCACCACCATAAGGTCGTTGCACTATTGAACCTTCAATTTGAAATCATTGTGTCGCAGAACAGATGTGCAACAATCCATTGTTCATCGCCCCATGAAGAACGTGAAGAACGCGCAGGGAATGAAGGGGGAAGAAATCGAAATACCAAAAATTGAGGAACGAACATTTGTCGTCATTCATCACGGTGTTGATCCTCTCCTATCAATAGCATTTAAACAGAGAAAGAATCAACAACAACATAAAAAATGGATCAATTCCCCATAATCTTCCCAAAGAAAAATCCCTCCCCCAAGAATGTACGAATCTGCGGATGAACTAGTTCTTGGTTGATATGCGTGCATCATTTAAACTCCAATACGGAGAAAAGATATTGAAATAAAAACCCCTACCTTTCAAAATGATTGATCCTTGATGAAGGCTCCACACTGCCATTGTCTTTGGGATCCTTCAACGGTGGCGCAGTGATCCTTGATTTTGATCTGTCATCGTTCGTCGTCGAGAGTTTGCTCTAATGCGTCGCGAATTCTGCAGAGGTTCCTCTCTCTACATTTCCAACGATCAACAATTTGTTCAACCCATTCAAAAGGGAAACAAGATTTGGCACTTAATTACGCGGTAGTATTAATGACGTTGACTTGCCATTTCGAAGTCATTAAGACATGCCATTAATTGAGGAAACATCTACACCATTGTCGCGTTGTAGCAGACATTTCCTTAAATGAATTAAAAAAAACTTGTTAATTTATTTTATTTTATTTTACTTAAAACGTCTGAAAGATAAACATTCTCCCTCGACCCGCTCCGGTCGAGGATAAGCTCATTCTTATGTCAATTCGTCATCCCGGATGCAACGGTGTGCTCACATTTCTAATTCGGGAATCCATTTGGAAACTGCCACAACCGCGCACAAGTGATGACTCACTTAACATAAAAAGTTCAAACCACCATTCTGGCCTCACTAGACCTCGGAATGATGTGTCGTATTCACGCATGGTCTCATAATAATTCCTTATAATATTTAAAAAATAATAAACAAAAAATATGAGCCATTAAATTCCCCCCACCATGGGGCTTTACATCCCCGAACATCCAAAATAAAGGCTACTCAAAAAGATGAGGGTACTGGGCACGGATCTGGGCCTCCTTCTCCCACGTGCTCTCTTGAAGATTCTCATGCTGCCACCAGATACGCACCAAGGGAATCGATCGCACATGAAGGATCCTCTCATACAGATCCTTGGTCTCCTCCAGGTACTCAGTAATGGTCCCTCCATCCTCAATTTCCAGCTCACCCTAGTCGATGACGTGTGATGGGTCATGCACATACCTCCTCAGCTGCGACACATGGAATACATCCTGTACGCGATGCAACTGTGGTGGTAGAGCTAGGCGGTACGCCACCTCGCCAACTCTGCACAGAATCTATAATAGTATGATGAACCTCGGATAAATCTTACCACCTCATACAAATCTCCATAACCCTCGTCGAGGTGAGACCCGAAGAAAGAAATGGTCTCCCTCCGCGAACTCCGGAGGTCTCCAACATTTTTCAGCATAAGACTTCTGCCAGCTCTGTGCTCTCTTCATCCACTCTCGGATGATCTGCACCTTTTTTGTGGTAGCTCGCACTAACTCTGGACCCATGACTGCTACTCTCCGAGGTCATTCCAGCAAATCTGTGACCGGCAGGGTCTCCCTTACAGATCCTCGAATGGTGCCATACCAATGGTGGAGTGGTTTTTGTTGTTGTACGCAAACTCCATCAGTGGTAGGTGGTCCTCCCAGCTGCGACCAAAGTCCATGATATATGCCCACATCATATCCTCCAGAACCTGAATGGTCCTCTCCGTCTGACCATATGTCTAGGGATGAAACGATGTGCTCAAGCGTAGCTGGGTCCCAAATGCCTCCTTCAATCCCTTCCACAACTGGGATGTGAAACAGGAGTCTCGGTCTGAGACTATAGTCAAGGGGACGCCATGAAGCCGAACTATCTCATGCACATAGAGGCGCCCCAATCTCTCTACAGAACTATGTTCCCTAACCGGTAAGAAGTTGGCTGACTTGGTGAGTCGGTCAACGATCACCCAGATGGAATCATGCCCCTTGGACGTCTGTGGTAAGCTTGTCATGAAGTCCATCGATATTCCATCCCACTTAAACTCTGGGACTTCCAGGGGGTGTGCTAATCCCACTGGACCCTGGTGCTCAGCCTTCACCTGCTGGCATGTGAGGTATCGAGAAACGAACTCTGCTACTGCCTTCTTCATGCCTAACCACCAGAACTATTGTCGGAGATCCTGGTACATCGTTGCCACTCCAGAATGTACCACTAATGGGGATGTATGATGCTCTCTTAGGATCTCCTCCTGGAACGCCACTGGTTCAACAATGCGTCCTCTGAAAAGCAGAACGTGCTCCCCCCTTGTGAATATCCATCAAGAGCATGTCTTGTGGATAACTGAGCATGTAAAGACACATAGTCTACATCCCCAAGTTGTGCCTCCCTAACTCGTTGTAAGAGTGGAGGGGTGACAAGCCTCGACTGTAGGTAAGCTGTATCTTCTCCATCCACAAAGGATAACTGAAATGTGGCTAACTACTATGTTTCCTCACTCAATAGTTGTGAGCTCGACCTTCTGCTAAGGGAATCTTCCACCTTGTTCCACTTCCCAGGGGTATAGATAATCTCAAAATCATAGTCCTGGATGATCTCTAGCCAACACCTCTACCTTAGATTCTGATCCTTCTATGAGAAGATGTACTTGAGGCTCTTGTGGTCAGAGTAGACAAAAAACTGCTCGCCCATAAGGTTGTGTCACCACATCTTCAAGGCGAAGACTACCGCTACCAACTAAAGATCATTGGTTGCATAGTTCTGATCATGTGGCCTAAGCTGGGGCGAACCATAAGCAATCAATACATGCCACTGCATCAGGAAAAAAACATTCATGGTCCCTGATGCATCACAGAAAACTACGTACTCAACTCCCTTCTCTGGCAATATCAAGACTCGGGCGCTCATCAAACTCTGTCTCAACTTCTTGAAAGCTTGCTGTCACTTTTCTGACCACACGAAGGGTTGCCCCTGCCCTTTCAAGGCCATCATCGGTGATGATATTCGAAATAAATCAAGAATGACTCTCCAGTAATATCCTGCCAACCCAAGGAAGCTATGCACCTCCATCACTCTACGAGGTGGCTCCCATGCTAACATAGCCTCCACCTTTCCTGGGTCCACAGATACTCCATCTGCTGGGATGACATGTCCCAGAAAGTGGACCTCCTGAATCCATAACTGACACTTCAAGAGTTTCCCAAAAATCAGGTGCTCCCGAAGAACGTCCAGAACCATCCGCAGGTGTCTCGCGTGCTCCTCCTCTGACGCCGAGTACACAAGGATGTTGTCGATGAAGACCACTACGAACCAGTCCAAATATAGTTGGAAAATACGGTTCATCAGACCCATGAACATTGTGGGGGAATTTGTCATGCCGAAAGGCATCACCAAGTAATCATAGTGACCGTAGCGGCATATGAAAGGTGTCTTCAGTATATCCTCATCCCGCACTCGTAGCTGTTGATAGCCTGATCGAAGGTCAACCTTCGAGAACCACTGTGCCCCCCTTAGTTGATCGTAGAGTTCATCGATCCTTGGTAGTAGATATTTATTCTTCACTGTCACCTGGTTCACACACTGGTAATCCATGCACAATCTCAGGCTCATGTTTTCCTTCTTGGAAAACAAGACTGGGGCAGGTCAGGGTGAGACGCTGGGTCACACGAAACCCTTGTTCTGCAAAGCCTCCAACTGCACCCTCAGCTCACGAAGATCTGCGGGGGACATATGATAAGTTAATGAAGAAATCAGTGTCGTCCCAGGGTGTAAGTCGATGCAGAAGTCATTTTCTCGGCGGGATGGTAATCCTGGAACATCTTCGGGAAAGACGCCCTCATACTCTGCCACCACTGCTGGGAACTGGGAGCTCACAACATCTACTGCTCCGAGGGTAAGGCTATCCTACTCATCAGTGATCGACTGCACCCTCCAATGCATTAGCCCATTTTTTGCTTACTGGGTTTCCATTTCTCCGATAAAGGAAAACCTTGTTCCATCACGGCGGACACACTACACCCTTCACCTAAAATAGTCAATCTGAGCATAGACCGAAGATAACCAATCTGTACCGAGAATGACATCATAAGTCCTCGACGCTACCACCAAGAGGTTCCAACCGAAACTCTTGCCTCCAAGGGTAATATCACAGTGTATTCAAAGGTGTGTGATCATATAGTCTCCTCCCGTAGGTGTCTCTAGGTGTAAGGAATGAGTTAACGGTTCTACTTGAATCTTGAGGTTTTGTAAAAGTCATGTGGCTATAAGGGAATTACTGGAACCTATGTATATGAGTATGGAATATAAGGTAGAAAAGACACAGATCGTACCTTGAATCATCCATGGAGCCCCTGGGTCGTATGCCTCGACCGCATGCAGCAGTCCCCGTCCATGTCCCCCAGCTCCCTGAGCCTGGTGCGGACCTCCTGGGGGTGGTGGTGGAACTAAGTCGAAGTGTCTGCCACCGCCCACAGCTCTCCCTGCTCCTCTACCATGTCTGCTGCATGGTGGGTCTACCTACTCCATTCTCCTCCTCTACCTCGGTGGTCCATCCACCGCTTCCCTGTCAGCAGCTCTACGTGTCGGTCAATCTCTAGCGAGATGTCCCCTACCGTCACATTTGTAGCATCTCTTCTCCCTAGGCTGACTGGATCCAGACTTAGAACCCTGGACTGTCGATCCCCTCTTCTGGGTCCTCCTATGATGTTTCCCGCGTCCATGTGCCTATGCCTGACGTCGGCTCCCTGCTTCCAGGGTCTCTGCACCTGTCTGCCTGCTGCTGACTGCCGATGACTGTCTCTGTTTCTCCAAGAAACTCTCAATCACCATGGCCCGCTCGAGAACTCCAGCATAAGTCGATATGAATAGAGGCACAACACTAGCTAGTATTTCTCTTCGTAGACCTTGCTCAAAGGTCCAAGATCTGAAGTACTGATCCCTGGCCATATCTATCGAGTACCTGGCGAGGTTGGTGAACCTCGATGAATTGTCAGCTACTGTCATACTACCCTACTGGAGCTGAAGAAGCTCCTGGATGTGCACAACTCTTAGCATAACCGGAGAGAACTCATCCATGAAGAGTCGCTAAAATTCCATCCACGAAAGAGTCTCCTCATCATGAGTCTGCATGGTCAGACTCCACCATCGTCCCATCGAACCCTGAAGAAGGCTCGCTCCTAGGATCACCATTTGGTCAGCTGGTGTCCTCACTAGATGGAAAACTCTGGTCACCACCTCAAGCCAGCCTCGGCCGCCTGATGGTCGGGCTCGCCTCAGAAGATGAGGGGTATCTGTCAAAAAACTCATGGAGCACGCTGAGCCTGTGCTCCTCTCTAGTCGGTACCGCGGGTACCACTAGCTGCTCTACTGGTGGTGGTATAGCAGGTGCACCACCTGGTGGCAATGCCTGGGGATTTGGTCCCTGTATCAAAGCCTCATCGCTGAGGGGGTCATCCTCGTGATCATGCTACTGAACCCTAGCGGGTATGAGTCGCCGAGGAATCCTATAAACAAACAATATGTACTATGGTCAATGAGTATATCTGGATATCCGACACAAAATACATGGAAAACACAACCCATTCCTATATGATGCATGTACCTTTTATTTACAGGCAACCAGTGTTTTCGTGTACCGAGTCGAAAAGCAGGTTATCAGAGTCCTGGTGTATGGATAGGTTGGCCGCTGCACCAACACTGAGGTCTCTGGCCTGAAATTCGAACCCAAAACACTCAACACTATTTCCCCAAACCAAAATCACAGACTCTTGGTCCTAAGGTAGAACCGAAAACCTTTGATACCACTCTGTCACGACCCGTCCTAGTGGGGCCCACGTCGTGACTCCTCAAGCCCACCTCTGATAGGCCAGGGGCTAGTGACTAGCACCGAGTAGACATAACTAACATGGGAGGCATTGCCTATGTACCTATACACGCGCACAAATCTCTAAGCCCACAAATATTCTAAAATGTGAAAACCACTAAGGAAAAGAATGCATGCATACAACTAAACCCAACCAACAGAGTACGATGAAAGGTAGAGTAATGTAAAAGTAAACTGGGCCAGAATACAATCCCACAAAAAACAAGAGTCTGAAAACTGCAAAGTCCAACCTGTAAGAACAAAAGGTATTGGGACTGCCGCTAATAGCCATAGGTACGCCTCGGCCTATAGGGAACTCAGAAAACCCGGTCCTATCCTGGTTCACCTTGGACTCTATCGAAAGGCTTCTCATCAGCACAAGACACAAGACGTGCAGGCAATGCCCGTGCATGGGTGAGTATAACAATACTCAGTAGAGGACCCCGAAAACCACAAAGTATTACACAAAGTAAAGGTACATTCAGTTATGAACAATATATGTCTACAGAACATATAAAACAAAACAAATATACTCAAAACCTAGACCTGTGGTCTAGAGACAAGTCAAACAACCGCATACCCCCATTAGGGATTCTGTTCAAAGATTTCTTGATACACTCGTTCTGGGAGAACAAACTCAACATGTCTTATAGCTCTGATGACGTCCGTCCGAGAACCGTTGTTCATCAGGAACCATCATGAGAGGTATCTACACTCATTAAGGGAGACACACTCCTAAGTTGAAAGGATCAGAAGATAGATGCACTCATTACCGGAGACACAGTCATGAGTGGGAAAGATCTCGATACACAGATGAGGATCACTGCCAGGGCCGTGGTGGATACCGCGACTCATCTAGAATTCACCTGTTAGGTAGAGGATCAAAGCCTGGTATGGTTGGTCACGTCAATCCCTGACTCTACCTAGGGTCTGGAATGGATAGAGGATCTCGATCCGGGACTCTCAGATGGATTCCTGACTCTATCACAGAAATTCCTGCTAAAGGGATCATAATCATGAGTTAGGGAATGGCGCCTGACCTTCAGGGGAACAAGATGAAGGGGCACTAACCCAAATGAAAGATGACCAAAGTACTGTGAAAAAAAGGACCAAGACTTTTTCCAAAAAGTACATGGTGTGTAGAAATGATACACGTTGTGTTGTCTGACCCTGGGTACTACCCATGTACAACAGCCTATGTCGTGAGGCTGTTCGTGTAGAAAAACATAGTACACGGCATGTAGTACGGTGTACACACCGTGTCTGGGTCACTGGGGTTGGCTCCGTGTACTCTGGCCATGTGCCCCTACACGGTCACCAACCTATATTCTCCGACCCATTTAATCTTCCCACGGGGTGACCCGCGCTGCTATCCTCGCCTGGTCGTGTGATGGAGTACACAATCGTGAACTCCATCCCGTGTCCGTGTATCCCCGGAATACATGCCGAGCTCCGCGTAGCCGCCTCTGTCAAGCTATACACGTCATTCCGCTTGAATTCGTTTAGATCATCCCATGTCCGTGTACTACCCAAGGTACACGCTGAGCTTTGGGGAATGTCAAACACGCCATGTGATTCTTTTCTGACCCCGAAACCCTCGCCGCCGCCTCCAGTACTACACGACGTGTTCTTTGGAAGTACATGACTTGTATCCTGGAAGTTTACAGAAACGACGCCCTTTTCCGGTGCGCCTTCTGTGGTTCTCCGGTCATCGATCCATTCGTCATATCTCCACAAATCTTCCATGTTTTGGTCTCCCTGACACCACAAATCCGCTTCCGTTGTTTTTGGGCCTCTGAACCACTCCGAACACATGTTCTGATCTTCCCGCAAGAAGAACATGCGAAGAACGCACTTTCTGATTTGGTCTAATTTGTCATCTGCCATTGTCTTCGTACCTCCATAAGGTCGTTGCGGTGTCGATCCTTCGATTTGGGATCGTTGCGTCACAGAACGGATGCGCAACGATCCGTTGTTCGTCGCCCTGCGAAAAACGCAAAGAATGCTCGGGGAAGGAAGGGGGAAGAAATCCAAATAACATAAATTGAGGAACGAACCTCCACCATCGTTCTTCACGGTGTTTATCTGCTCCCGTTAATAGGCTTTAAACGGAGCAAGAATCAACAAAAACATAAAGCATGGATCAATTCCCCATAATCTTCCCAAAGAAAAATCCATCCCGCAAGAATGTACGAATCCGCGTATCAACTTGTTCATGGTTTATCCGCGTTCGCTGTTTAAACTAAAATACGGGGAAAATAGATTGAAATTAAAACCCCTACCTTTCAAAAGGATCGATCGTTGACGAAGGCAATGTGCTGTCATTGTCTTTGGGATCCTTCAACATTGGCGCAACGATCCTTGATTTTGATCCGTCATCGTTCGTCGCCCAGAGTTTTCTCCAACGCGTCGCGGATTCTGCAGAGGTTCCTCTCTCTACATTGCCAATGATCAAGAATTGGTCAACCCATTAAAAAGGGAAACATGATTTGGCACTTAATTACATGGAAGTATTAATGACGTTGACTTGCCATTTCGAATTCATTAAGAGGCGCCATTAATTTAAGAAACAGATGTGTTGCTGCCGCGCTACAGCAGACGTTTCCTTAAATGAAATAAAATAAACTTGTTAATTTATTTTATTTTATTTTACTTAAAACGTCCGAAAGATAAACATTCTCCCTCAACCCACTTCTGTTGATGTTAATCTCGTTCTTAGATAATGTCATTGTCCCGGACGCAACTGTGTGATCAGATTTTTAATCTGGGCATCCGTTTGGAAACTGCCACAACCGCGCACATGTGACGACTCACTTAACATAAAAAGTTCAAACCACCACTCTAGGCTCACTGGACCTCAGAATGATGTTTCTTCTTCGTACCCGGTCTCATAATAATTCCATATAATATTTAAAATAATAAACAGAGAATCCGAGACATTACAAAAAATTTATGTTATGAATGAATATAAACACAAATTTTTAAATTAAGAAAAATATTTTCATGAAATGAATTTATTATTGATTTTTTGGGCCACTTTGGTGATATTATGATATTTATAATGATTTATTTATCATAATTTTAAAGATATCACATTCATGATTTAATAAATATAAATTTTTTTAAAATAGGGTTATACGTTTAATAAATAAAATAATAAATATTATTATGAAAAATAGAATATTTATCATTGGAAATGTATTTTATTTTTTAAAATTTATTAAAGAAATTTTTATTTTAACTAATTACACTAATTTCAGGTATAAATTATTTTTTCTTTGGAAATATCAAATAAATATTATTAAAAATATTAAAATAATTATAATTTGGATTAATTTTTATATAATAAAATTACCTATTATGGTTATAATAAAATATTTTCTTTAATTTTATCCTATTATTTAGATATTTTTAAGAAATCATAGAAATTAATAGTGTCAAATTGACCCTCTTGATATTTTATCAAAATAATGTGTTTGTAAAATTATTTAAAAATAATAAAATATATTTTGAAAAAACATAATATTTATTATATTGTCTAAAATGTTCTAAATTTTACATTTATTATATAATTAATATAAAATAAGTATATATTAAACCTCTTTAATATTGAAATACTTCATACATTAGTTAAAAACTAAATAGAATAACAAGTGTAAATCAAAACGATAATGTTTAAATTGATATAACAACTTTTTAAAAAAAAATGTTGATGAGATTACAAAAATATCTCATCTAATATTCTAAACTTGAATTTTTTTAGGTTTTTTATTGGTTTTCATTTTATTATAAATTAATATTTTTGGAGATTCAAAATGTTTCTATCAACTCGATTATATATACATGCATACTCTCTAACTTATTCACTTCACATTGAGCCTCAAATCTCATCCAAAACCTACACATTTCTAATCTAACCGTACTTATTCACATTACATAGGTCATGTAATTCTCCAAAGAGCAACCGTAGTGATTTAATAGGGAATCTAGACGGAGCTCATTGAATAAGAGGTAATCTCCCCTACCGATTCCTCCAAACTTATTTCTACTTCTACTTCCTATAAAGAGTAATTTACATTAAATATTAATAAATACAATATCAATTATATATTTATATGTTATTATGATTATAGAACAACCATATTCCATATTTTATCCGTCCTGTGAAAAATGAATCAATATGTGTGCGTACGTACGGCGTACCGCCTCCATATCGTAGTTTATTCTCTTTTTTAGCACCACCATACCAAGATTGGTATAATGATAAAATAGTAAAAATATATGATTATTATAACAATATATTGATTTTTTAATAATATATATATACCATCCAATTCCATACCATTTTACAATTATGGGAATGATAACGTTACTCGTGCATACGTAGTACCTACAGTCTCCATGATGCGATGTTATTTATTCTACATAATATCAATTAAATTGTGATTAAATAAATGAATAGTTTGAATAAATATGATATATATTATATAAATATAATTTTTAAAACTACATAATTATACCCGTATAAGGATATCTAGAACATATTCAACAGAACATGCATAAGAAAATGAAGTAGTTAATACCTGAATAATGGGTAATAATTGAATATTATTAACAATAAAAAGATTATATGATCATATATTATATAATAAAAAGTAATATTATTCATAAATAAGTCAATGGAATTATTTAAATCATTATACAGTGGGTTTAGATACATACAATTGATATCGGACCTAAGGAAAGAGATAATTTAACAGTCACATTATTATATGGAATATTTAATACGAAAATATTTATTGAGGTATATTTACTATCCATGTCCATGATTCCTAAATATTTAATAAATAATATTATTTCTATTATTATATTATTTTTATAATTTCAATTTTACCCATTGGTGAATATTTGTTAAATTGTATTAATGAAATCTTTTTTTTTTGTGAGGTACTTTTTGTCTTATTCGAAAAAAAGTATGAGAATAATGTTTTATTTTAACATATATGGCAGGAATTATTTTTATTATTTCATAAATATTTCCTCTATGATGGTTCCATTAAAATATTTAATTTTTATTTTTAAATAAATTATTTTCCATTAAAATTTCATAGAATTTTGATAAAAGAAAACGATTTTGAATAAGAAAGTCTATATTTTTCAATAATTAATTTCAAGAGTTCTGTCAAAATTATTTTCTATAAAAGAATGAATTAATTAATATGGTTCTTTTCAAGTATACTATACCAATTATTCCATTGGATTAATTATATTTATTATATAATTCTATTTATGAAATATATTTTTTACATGGATTATGTTATAAGGGAATAATGTTTAAGAAAACCATTTTATTCTTTGGGTTATGCTATGATGAATGATTTATGTTTTATTGGAACATGTAAGAATTATTTAATTATGAGATGGTTCCTAAATATATCTCCCTCCAATTATTTGGGTTAATATTTATATATCATGTGATAAATAGTGCTGGAATGTGAAATTATCTTGTTTTAACAATATAGGGATAAAATAAAAACTAAACCATGTTCTGTAATATAGGGATGGAATGAGGACTGAACTCGGTTCAATAATGGACATTTCATTTTATGATTGTTTTGGAAATAATCCTCAACTAATATGAAATTGTTTTCTATGCTTCTGTGTATTGCAAAAATTCTAAGTCTTATGTTATGACTCTTTGGAATATGTTCGTTGATTCTTTATGATATTCTATGATTTATCCTATGACATGATATCATGATCTTTCATATGCTAGATAATATTTTTAAATGTTATGTTATTAAGTCTTATGATTATGATATGATTGATATCTCCATTTTTTACCCTTACTATTCATATGTGCTCACACTTTGAAATGTATCTTTTACCCATGTAATCAAGAAGTTTATTAAGTAAGATATGTCAAATGGGGGACTCATTATGATGTACTAAGGGGGAGACAATATATATGACTTATGAACCAGTTTTTCATGTTTCCCATTTTTTAAAAGACACTAAACATATACGGTCAAATAATGGTTTTTATATTTTTTGTAATGAATATTTCTTCAATTTTTATGTAATATATATATATATATATATATATATAATGTATGGATCATTATAGTTAGCATCAGATAAAAGGTAAAATTGACATTTTGAGTATCCCATCAGTCCTATGTGTTTGATAAGAATAGAAAAATGAAATTCAAGGGAAAATATAAATACCACAGTGAAAATAATATTAGTTTCCCTTATGATCAATGTGTTTAATGAAACGTACAGGAAAATGTCTTAAGGGGTAGAAAAGGTTTTATGTTTGGGAAAGGTGGTCATCATGTAGTTCAATTCAAATGTGATGGTAAAAATATGTCTAATACAATTAATATATAAAAGGATACACAGAATTCACCACCTACACATTAATTCTACAATGGCTAGGAAATGGGGAATTATGCTATCCAATTCCTTTATCTATGGTTTATTGATGATTATCGATGCCATGAAATGCTTAAGGCTAAAGAAAAAGGCAATTCAAATGCAATTACTATTTGTGTTGTGGTTACAATAATGAAGTGGTGAAAGGTATACTTATCATCCAATATATTGTAGATAAAAAAATTATTTTACTCTAGATCCACTAAATCTTTTATTTTTTAAATATTTTTCTAATGGTATCACTATATTAACTCAATAATTAGATTTTTTGTTAGCTGTTGGAAATCCTAATGAAAAAATAGCCGAATCAAAATTTTATAATTCTTCTCTAGTTGTTTTTTATAGGATTGTGCTTCCAAAAAATCTTATAATACTTCCTTTAGTGTAATTTTATGTGTTTCTTAGAATATATTGGATTTATCTATATTGATATCATATCTTTTTCCTCGGAATCTAAGTAAAATATCATATTTTGGATCAATTTATGAACATCTATCAATAGAAGAATTATTATGACCTTCCAATGGAAATTTCTTCCCCCCTATGGGTCGTGATTCCTATAAAGGAAGGTTATCTATTTTAAATGGTCATGGAGAAACTCACCATTAAGAATACACCTATTATATTAGAGTTTCATGTTCTATTTCCAGAAGAATATATATGAATTCCATATAATTGTGAAGATAATTTTTTAATAGAACTCATACAGGGTGATATTCCTATTTTAAAGACACCATATATAATGTCCCCAATTGAGTTGTAGGAATTGAAGATGTAACTCCAATAGAAACGTGATAGGGGGTAAATATGACCTAGTGAATCACCTTGGGGTGCCCCTGTACTGTTGGTTAAGAACAAAAATGGATCTATGAGACTCTATATTAATTATTGATAACAAAAAAATATTCTTATCAAGAACCACTGTCATCTTCTCCACATTCATGACTTATTCAACAGACAATGTGGAGCTCAATAATTTTCCAAGAATGGTTTTCATTCAGGATATCGTCAATTAAGGGTCTATAAGGAGGATATAATAAGGAAAACATTTTGTACAAGGTACAAACACTTTAAATTTATATTGATGTCTTTTGGTCTTACTAATGTCCCTGATATCATCATGGATCTAATGAATAGAGCCATTAAAGAATATATTGATCCTTTTGTGGTAGTCTTAATAGATTATATTCATTAATATTTTAAAAAAATGTTAAAAACAATATAATACCTCAACAATTATATTGAATACCATGGGAAAAGAGAATCTATATAAAAAATTGCATTGTGTGAATTTTGGCTTTGGAAAGTTTTATTTTTGGGTCACATAATTGTAGGACCCCGAGACACCCTAAGAGGGGAGGGGTGAATTAGGGTGTCAACTTTTTCTTATTAAAGTTGTGGATCTTGTTTCCACGTTGGTAGGAACTTGTTAAATCTGTATGATAGAAATGATCAGTAATGAAACATTCACATGCAGAGAGATGACACAACTATTTTTACTTGGTTCACCACTAAGGGCTACGTCCAAGGATCATACGCCGACAAGTTGTCAGTCATACCTAAATTCACTATGCTTCACTAGCTGTAGATTACAATTTTTCGGGCACAGTCTCTCTGTCCCAGGATCACTGCCTTTACAAAGGTTTAGGGATAGCTCACTGCTTCCCTCAGGTCACTCCCGTTGACTCCCCCTGGCTCACTGCCATTGGTGAAGTCTCACTCAGTTTATAGACGTATAGGTATCTTCAATAGATTTGCATTGAAGTCTTTTCCTCTGCTCAACATGAGACTCTTCTTGCATCGATGTTTGGAATAGATGCACTAGAACGCACAGGGCCACTGAATCGGATAACCAGAACTTGCAGAAAAACATTACTGAAAATTGTGCGCAACACTAACCCCTTTGCGCGCAAAACCTTATTATTCCGCGGAAAATTTACTTTTTGCGTGGAAAAATATTTCGCGCAAAAATCCCCTTTTTCGCGCAACACCTAATATTTCACGCAAGCCCTGTTATGCGATCCTTTTTCACGCATCAGACCTCAGATCTTCTCTAAGTCTTCAACCCTGTGAAATGAAGGGGGTCACATCATATTTATAGGCGTCTGAGACCCCCGTGTGAAAAATTCCCTTCGGCGTGGAAAACCTCTCATCTGGAGCATAATATTTAGCACAGGTCTCATTTTCCGCACACCTCTCCAGATATTTCACGCAACCCATGCCTTTGCCATTTTTCGACGGTGTGAATCTGAAACACCATTTGCGTGAAAAACTTTTCTCCGCTATTTCACGCACCACGCTATTTTTCACGTCCAACTTAAGTATTTCGCGCGCATCCCTTATTTTCCGTGCAGCCCATGCCTTTTCCATTTTTCACCAATCTGATTTCGAAACACTATTTGCGCGAAAAACCTCGATCCAAAATTTCGTGCATCCCGCTGTTTTCCACGCCCAACTTAAGTCTTTCGCGCAAGCCACTTATATTTTGTACACCACTTCCTTTTTGTGCGAACTTCCTTTTGCATACAATCCATGTCTTCATTTTCCGATTTTGAGGCCCAAAAAATTGGCAAACACTGGGAAACAGCTTCACCTTCAATACTGTTGTCTATTTGAATTGTATGATCACTTTGCTAGCACACATTCGGAACATCGACTGAGGATTGACAACAAACACAAACCAAACTCCAATTCCTGCATAGAACAACCATGGTTCCAACAATCTCCCCCTTTGGGTTTGTTGGAAATCACCAAATAAATTCAATATATTACCATCCACATGCATACCAAAAATGAAAGGATCAACTCAGCCAACACTCTAAGTCTACGTGAGAAATGTTCAGTGTAGAAAACAATATAGGAAGCTTGAATTGGGTTCCCATGTTTTGGAATTCTCAAAGACGCAAGAAATTATCTTACACGGAATTATCATCATGTCATAGAAGCATTATATGTCCACAGACAATCCTGAATTCCTAAATTTATTCCTTTCCTTTCTCCCCCATTGACAATAAACCCAAAGGCCTTTAAATTAATCAATGTTCAGCTCAAACCATACTCCCCCTAGATAGTATCTCCCACATAAACCTACATCACAGCCATAAACAGATAGAAAGAATTACCATAAACAGGGAGAGGGGTATTTCGGAACCTCCTTATGCAGTAGGAGGTGGTTGAACACCGAGGTTCAACCAATGCCTTTCAAACACAGCTGCTAATAGTGGTTTCGTTGGGATATCATCTACTTGCTCATTAGTTCCCACGTGATCCATTCTAATCATCCCTTGATCAACTTTTTCTTTAATAAAGTGATACCTGATTTCAATATGTTTTGTACGAGAATGCTGAACAGGATTCTTCGTAAGATCAATTCCACTCTTGTTATCACAGTAAATTACCATTAGTTGCTTTACCTCATCTCCAATATCTATTAATTATTGCTTCATCCATAGCAGTTGAGTGCATGCCTTTGTGACGGATATATACTCAGCTTCAGCAGTACTAAGAGAAGTACTTACTTGTTTCTTGCTCAACCAGCCAACACAGTTTTTACCAATAAAGAATGCTCCACCAGTGGTGGACTTTCTGTCCACAATATCACCAGCCCAGTCAGCATCTGAAAATGCTGATGATTCACAATCCCTTCCTGCAGCAAAGTGTAAGCCATAATTGTGAGTACCTTGAATATACCTCATGATTCTTTTTACTACTGCTAAATGTTCATCCTTTGGATTACTATGAATGCGGGCAGCAAGACATGTGGCAAAGACAATATCTGGACATGTCGCTATCAAGTACAGTAGGTTCCCAATGATCCTCCTGTACATGGTGGGATCTATAGATTTCTCATTCTCATGTTTTCCAAGTTTGGTTCCAACTGCAATCAGAGTTGACATTGGTTTGGAGTCTTGCATATTAAACTTCTTCTGCATCTCTCTTGCATACATTTCTTGAGAGATAAAAGTTTAGTCTTCCCTTTGTGTCACCTGCAGTCCCAAGAAATATGTGAGCTCCCCAATCATTGACATTTAAAATTATAATTTCATATGATTGGCAAATTCATCCACTGATTTCTACCTACTGCCTCCAAATATAATGTCATTGATGTAAACGATAACCATGAACTAATCTCTCAGATAATTCTTTACATAGAGATTGTGATCTACTCCTCCTCTTTTGAATTCCAGCTTCTTGAGATAAGAATCTACTCTGGAGTACCATGCCTGTGGTGACTATTTCAAGCCATAGAGTGCATTTTTAGATTGCAGACCTTTGATTCATCAGCACCTTGAAGAAAACCCACTGGTTGTTCAATGTAGACTTCTTCTTCAAGTACACCATTTAAAAATGATATCTTAACATCCATTTGATATACTTTATATCCTCTCTGGAGAGCCATGGAAAGGAACAGCCTGATTGAATCCTGTCTAGCCACTGGAGCAAAGGTTTCTTCAACATCAACAACTTCAATCTGAGAATACTCTTTACATACCAGTCGAGCCTTGTTTCTGATAACACTTCCATGCTCAAAAAACTTGTTCTCGAATATCTATTTTGTTCCAATCACATTGTGACCTTTGGGTCTCTATACAAGATCCCATGTCTGATTCTTGTCAATATGATCTAACTCTTTATTCATGGCTTTCACCCAGGATTCATCCTTTGCAGCTTCTTCAAATGAGGATGGCTCCACAACTGACAGAAATGTAGAAGGTTTGTTATTCCACATCCTCCTTGTCTGTGTGGGTGCATGCCTATCTCCAATTATGTTAGATGAATCAATATCTGCTCTACGATTTCTCTTATGAGGTTCAGTCGCATTCTCACCATCCAAGATTCCCTCTTCAGATTCTTCGTCTGAGTCAACATCATGATGTGACCACTGAGTGTTTTGTACATCTTCCTCTATTTCTGTATTTGTATTTATTCCATGTTCACATTCATTCTCATGTTCTATCTCATCAGCATAGGTACTATTTGAAGCATTTGGAGTTTTTCCTTCAATAATTTTAACATCGTTGCTTTCCACAATCCTCCTCAAGAGTTTATTGAAACACTTGTAAGCTTTGCTTTTCATTAGATACCCAAGAAAAATTACTTCATCAGAATTTTCACCAAACTTTCCTTGGTTTCCTTCTTTATTCCGAATGAAACATTTGCTTCTGAAAACACGAAAGTATTTCCAATAAGGCTTCCTTCCATGCCACAATTCGTATGGTGTCTTTGTTTCCCCCATATAGAGCCATGTTCGATTTTGAATGTGCACTGCAGCTTTAACAGCCTCCTTCCAGTAATGGCGATAGATACCACTCTCAATCAACATAGTCCTGGACATATTGTTGAACTGTCGTTTCTGACGCTCAACAACTCCATTTTGTTGTGGAGTTCTCACAGCAGCTACCTCATGCTGTATTCCATGTTTTTCTAGGTAATTTTCAAATTCGATGGATGTGTATTCTCCTCCATTTTCAGATCGCAGGACTTTTATTTAGTGTCTAGTATCATTCTCGGCAATCCGGCGATAAGTTTTCATGCAATCATGTACTTGTCGCTTCCTGTGAATCACCATTACACACGCCATTCTGCTATAATCATCAATGAAAAGGACAAAGTACCTTTCTCCATGGGTTCCAGCAACATTTATTAGGCCACATACGTCAGTATGAATGAGATCAAGAAGATGTGATTCTCTTTTCTTCTTTGACTGATATGAATTACAGACCAGCTTCCCACGAATACAAGCATCACAAGACTTTTCCCGTTCAAGTTTTAGAATGGGAATATCCATGACTATCTTCATCTTAGATATCTTTTCAATGTATTATTGGTTAATGTGCCCCAGCCTTCGATGCCACAAATTGTTTTCTTCTTCAACAGACAAATAGAAAGAGTTCACTTTTTTGTCAACCTGATATAAGTTTCCATCTGTTCTACAGCCTTTCATATGCGAATTTCCTGTTTTTCCTTTTATAGTGCAGCCTTTCTGATTGAAGGTTACTATGAGCCCTGAGTCACAGAGTTGACTTACACTGAGGAGATTGTGGCATAGACCGTCCACATAAAGAACTTCAGTCTTCTTTAGCTCCCCATTGGCGAGAGCAGTATTCCCACTGCCTTTAACATTCAAAGCACCATCATTACCAAACCATACTGTTCCATCAACTTTCTTTTCAATGTTCTTCAAAAGGTCAGCATTTCCATTCATATGGGAAGAGCATCCACTATCAAGGATCCACGTGTTGCTGCTCTTTGTAGCTTTAAGGGCTACTTCTACAAGATTGTATTTCGCAGTCTTCTTCCTCTCTTTCCATGAGATATTGGATTAAGCATAGGATAATGATGGCCTTTTAATACATTCTTCCACATAATCTGATTCTTCATACCCATAATCTTCTTCCAGAGGGGAAAACTATTTTAGAGAACAACATCATCAGGAGGATGAAAACTGGCCCATATTTGAGTGTTGTATGAATTTCTCCTGTCATACTGCTGCCTGCAAAATATAGCATTATGGCCAAAGTTAGAACAATTAAAACAGTAACCATAGAATCTATTTCTTCTATAAGATGGAGGATATGAAATCGGTGTCCTTTGTTGACTTCCCAGATCTTCTCCATTCAAGTTGCTCCTTGCCTCTTTGCAATATGCCATGGTATGGCCCAGATATCCACAGTATTGACACTTCATGAGAGGAAATGTCTTCTCACCTGAATTTCTCCTCATACCTTCATCCATGGAAAAATAGTTGAACTGCCTATCATTTCTGAATATTCGAGGATAATCGTCAGTTATCCTTCTAGTTTGGATTGAGGGTTTCTTTTTCATCACCTCAGGCAATGTTTCAACATGTTCAACCTTTGTTTTGTATTTCTTTTGGATCTCTTTATTTCCAGCTGTTGATGTCTCAGCTTCACAGCCAATTCCACTCTTTCCCATGCAAGCGGGTCTTTGAACACTCAAGATTTTTTCAACCACATCTGAACCAAACATGGCTCTTTCTAGTGATTCTGTATCTGAGAATCTTATAAACGGTATTTTCTTCCTTGATTCTTTTGAATGTGATTCAGTCTCAAGTTTACTCCTAAGAGTAACAACTTCCTCCTCAATACCCTCATAAGTCTAGGACTTTTCTTCCAGTCTTGACATCAGGTCATTGATGACCTTTCCCTGCTCTTCAATTCTCAGCTTTAGATCCACTACATCATCATTGCTTTCAAGTATTTTGGACTGAACATTCACAAATTCTTCAAGATGTTAAATTTCAGCTTCAAGTTCATCAACATATTCTAATGATTCTTCCACCATTTCCTTCCACTTATTACATCTCTTACATTTACTCTCATGTTTGGAGAAAGCGTCCTTAATCTTAATCTTTGGATTACCAATAGCAGTAGTTATATTATCTCTGCTTTTATTGATTGAGTATTATGATATTTCAGTGGTAGCCATCATGGAAGCATGGTTTCCCATTTTAAATTCTAGTTCTTCTTCCTCACAAAATTCAATATCATCATCTTCTTTTTCACAGACAAAACACTTCCTCTGAATTTTATTTCTAGATTTGAAGTCACCCCTTTTTAAAAACCTTTTCCGATACTTCTCAATGTCTTCAACTTCACTTTCATCATCATCTAACTTTCTTTGGAACTGAGAGGTAATGTTCCCAACTCTTCCACAACGAAAACATGCAAGAGGTAGCTTTCCTCTAAATTTACCTTTTCCCTTTTTCAACTTCTTGGCGATGAGAGAAAGAATTTCCTTTTCTTCGTCATCATCACCACCACTATCTTCTGAAATGTTTAGTTTATCCATGGATTTGAATGCCATTTCCTTACTCACGCGAGTGGTGGCATCTTTGGGTTTAACTCTCATCTCATATTCCACTAAACTACTTAACAAATCTTCCAGAGATAGTTTAGATAGATCTCTTTCTTCAAGGGCTGACACCTTTGCATTGTACATGGGAGGAAGTCTTCTCAATATTTTCTTTAGAATATCAATGTCTTTGATCTCTTCTCCAAGACCTCAAATTTCTCCAACAACTTTAGTAATTCGATTAAAAAAATTAATCTGCATTCTCGTTAGGCTGCATCTTTAGATCGTCAAACCTGTTGTGTAAAACCTACAGTTTTGCCTCCTTTACCTTGCTATATCCTTCATAAATGTTTTCAAGTTTATCCCACATAGACTTTTCTGAATTGAAACTCATCACCTTTAGATAGATTTGATTAGAAAGAGCTACGGTGAGTGCATTTTGTTATTTAGCATCTGCATCAAGGATTTTCTTGTCTGTGTCAGTCATAGCCAGGCCTGTTGGATCAGTGACTTGTATTCCTTGAACATTAGAAAACAAAACTTTCATTCCAAGAGATCTTAGATGTGATCTCATCCCATTCTTCCAGATCTGAAAATTACTTCCATCGAAGAGAGGGACTCCCCTAGCATTGACTGCATTCTCCATGGTGACAAAGGATAGATTCAACGCCAACAACCTGGCTCTAATACCACTTTTAGAACCCCAGAACACCCTGAGTGGGGAGGGGTGAATCAGGGTGTTAACTTTTTCTTATTAAAGTTGTGGATCTTGTTCCCATGTTGGTAGGAACTTGTTAAATATGTATGATGGAAATGATCAGTAATGAAACATTCACATGCAGAGAGATGACACAGCTATTTTTACTTGGTTCACCGCTAAGGGCTACGTCCAAGGAGAATACGCCGACAAGTTGTCGTTCGTACCTAAATTCACTATGCTTCACTAGCTGTAGATTACAATTGTTCGGGAATAGTCTCTCTGTCCCAGGCTCACTGCCATTACAATGGTTTAGGGATAGCTCACTGCTTCCCTCGGGTCACTCCCGTTGACTCCCCCTGGCTCACTGTCGTTGGTGAAGTCTCACTCAGTTTATAGACGTGAAGGTCTCTTCAATAGATTTTCATTGAAGTCTTTGCCTCTACTCAACATGAGGCTCTTCTTGCATCGATGTCCGGAATAGATGCACTAGAACGCACAGGGCCACTGAATCGGATAACAAGAACTTGCAGAAAAACTTCACTGAAAATTGCGTGTAACACCGACCCCTTTGCCCGCAAAACCTTCTTATTGCGCGCAAAATTTACTTTTTTCGCGGAAAAATATTTCATGCAAAAATCCCCTTTTTCGCGCATCACCAAATATTTCGCACAAGCCCCTTTATGCGATCCTTTTTCGTGCATCAGTCTTTGGATCTTATCTAAGTCTTCATCCCTACGAAATGAAGGGGGTCACCTCATATTTATAGTAATCTGAGACCCCCGTGTGCAAAATTCCCTTCGGCATAGAAAACTTCTCATCTGGCGCATAATATTTCGTGCAGGTATCATTTTCTGCGCACCTCTCCATATATTTCGCGCAACCCATGCCTTTTCCATTTTTCGACGGTGTGAATCTGAAACACCATCTGTGCGAAAAACGTTGCTCCGCTATTTCGCGCACCATTTAGTTTTTCGCGCCCAACATAAGTATTTCGCGCACATCCGTTATTTTCCACACAGCCCATTCCTTTTCCATTTTTCACCAATCTGATTTCGAAACACTATTTGCGCGAAAAAACTCGATCTAATATTTTGCGCATCCCGCTGTTTTCCGTGCCCAACTTAAGTATTTCGTGCAAGACTCTTATATTTCACACACCACTTCCTTTTTGTGTGAACATCCTTTTGCAGACAATTCATGTCTTCATATTCTAATTTTGAGGCCCAAAAAATTGGTAAACACTGGGAAACAGCGCCACCTTTAATACTGTTGTCTGCTTGAACGGTATGATCACTTTGCTAGCACACATTCGGAACTTCCACTGAGGATTGACAACAAACACCAACCAAACTCCAATTCCTGCGTAAAACAGCCATGGTTCCAACAATAATCTCAAGAGAGGTTATATAGGTGGATCCAGTAAAAACAGAAGTTATTAAATGTTTTAATAGACCAATAATGGTATCTTATATTCAAAGTATTCTTGATTTGACAAGATATTATCGATGTTTTGTGAAATATTTTTCACAACTATCTAATCTACCAGAAAGAGATCACTCAAAAAGGAGTTACATTCATATAGATAGAGGAATGTGAAGAGAATTTCAAATAGATAAAAAGAAGTTTGGTTAGTGCACATGTTCCCACACAGCCTTATAGTGGAGAAAGTTTTGTGATATAAAGTGACTTATCCAAGAAGATTCTAGGATGTGTTCTGAAGAAAAATGTTTTGGTGATAACATAGGCCTCGCTATAATTTAAAATCCATGAGAAAAATTATCCAACTCATGATATGGAGTTATCTATTGTAATCTATGCATTAAATATATGGAGGAATTATCTTTTTCGTAAAAATTTTGATATTAAGAATGATCCTAAAAATTTAAAGAGTATTTTCACACAAAAGGAGCTGAATATGAGCCAAGGAACATGGTTGGAGTTGATTTGACATTATAACTACTCAATACATTACCACATGGGGAAAGAGAATAGGATGGTAGAAGCATTGAAATGAAATGAAAATTATGTCATATCCATGATGAGGACTACAAAAGATCTAATATTACTAGATTTGTGAAGGATGGATATTAAAATTTTCACGGAAGGGGGAAAATATTTTCTTTCTCAAATGATTGTTGAACCATTTATACATGTGAAGATTAAGGAGGTTAAAATAGAAGATATAGAGATTCAAAAAAATATGAGAAATATTGCTAAATTAATACTTGATTATGATGGAATATTAAGGGTCATGAACCATTTTTTTATTCCTTTAATACAATAATTAACTAATGATATATTGGATGAGGCCCATAGTTCATCATTCTCTATTATTCTTAGAAGCAAACAGATATACAGGGACCTAAAAGTGTATTTTTAATTGGAAGGAATTAAAAGAGTTATTGATGAAAATGTATCTTAGTTACTTGTTTTCCATAAGTTATGACTGAGATATAGAAGTCAAATATGGTGTTACTAACATTACCCATATCAAAATGTAAATGGGAAAAATTATTATGGGATTTATCAATGAACTTCCCAAAACATCTAAATTCTATAACGCTATTTGGGTAATAGTTTATCACCTTATGAAGTTGAAAAACCTCATTTATATTAGATAGTATTTATTAATTGATCATATTGAAAATATATATGTAAAGTAAGTGGTAATATTACATGGAGTACCACTTTCCAGTATATCTGATCAGGATCCGAGATTTACCTCGATGTTCTGGTGAAGTCTTCAGTAGGATCTAGGTACATAGTTAAGTTTTATCACATATTATCATCCCAAGATAGATGGCTAGTATAAAAGGACAATTCAATCTCTATAATACATGTTGAGACATTTCTCAATGGATTTAAAAGGTGTTTGATATCAACACCTACCATTGGTGGGATTTTCATATAAAAATAACTTTGACATCAGTATTCAGATTTCTCTTTATTATTCTCTTTTTTGGAAAGAACTACAAAAGTAAAACTTTATGGGATAATTTTTGGGAGGGGAATATATTAGAACATTATATTGTTAATGAAATTATAGAGAATGTCAGATCTAGTAAACAACACATAATAGCATCTCGGAGTCAACAATAATATTATTCTAAAAACTGATGAAAAGCTATAGAGTTTAAAGTATATCACATTGTTTTTCTATGAATATCTCTTTATAAGAGTGTACTGAGATTTGGAAAGAAGGTAAAGTTAATCCCAAGGTATATAACTCCACATGAAATTCTAGATCATGTAGGGAAGGTAGCATATTGATTAGTGCTTCCAACGAATCTCTCTCAAATTTATGATGTGTTCTATGTATCTCTCCTGAGAATGTACATACCTAACCGATCAAAAGTACTAAACTAAAATGTTGGACTGTTGGATAATGATATTTATTATGAAAGGAAAATGATAGATATTATGGATCGTAGATATAATTTTCTACGAAACAAGACCACTCGCTTGGTTAAACTTTAATAAAGGAACCACCAATTTGAGGAAGCTATATGGGAACTTAAGGATATGAGGAGGCATATATACCCTCATTTTTTTTATCCAAGTGATTTATTTTGAGGTATAAATTAATTTAAGGGTTGTATAATGTAACACCCTAATATTTTAATAAACATTTTTCTTTAAATAATTGTAATTCTGTAATAGATTACATTACACGCAATCTTGAGTTTGAGTAGACTATGACGCAGATTTAATATAAACATGACCATTATAAATTATTCATTAAATTGATATGAATATGTATGGATAACTAACTTATAAAAATCAAACTCAAAATGAATTGTTTTTTTGAAAACATTTATTTTTAAATAATATTGAAAATTCAAGTTTTTATTGAAAACTGTATTTTCTTTTACATGGTAAAATTATGTTTTAGATTATTTATGAATTTTAATTTCTTATTTTTGATTTGAAATAATCAAATTATTTATTTTAAAAAATATTTTATGCATAAATTTCTTATAAAAACAGTTAATGTTTTAAAAGGGAATTTTTTCGAAAAAAAATATTTTCATAACATATTACCGATCATATTTTAAATTTAATTATAAAACTTCTATATTTTTGAATTTTGAAAAATATATTTAAAATATTGATTCATAATTTCTATACTTTTTAAGTAGAATATTTTTTTATATGAATCGTTACCATGGTAAATTTTGTTGACACAATAAAGGGTAAATTATGTTAAAAATTATAATGATTACAAAATGACCCTAATAAAGGTAAAAATAATTAATGGATGAATAAATTTAGACCATTAACAATTAAGGAAAAAAAATTCATTTAATGGACACTTTTCCTTTAAAATGTCATATATATACTATTTTAATCAAATAAAGACACATAATGTCACTTTTCCTCATCTATAACCTCCCTTATGTGTCAACATGGGGAAAATTTAAATTATGATTGAATATATACACAAATATATAAATTAAGAAAACTAATTTCTTAATATGAATTATTTTGACGTTTTGGGCATCTTTCATGATATTATGTTATTTATAAAATTTTATTTATTAGAATTTTAAAGATATCACTTTCATGTTTTAATAAATATATTATTTTTTAAATTAGGTTTATGCATCATATAAATTCTAATATAAATATTCTACATAAATATATATGATTTATATTAATAAAGGAGTTTTATTTATAACTTTTATTTAAGAAATAATAATTATAAATATTTACACAAATTTGGGGTTCAAATTATTGGGTTCATGAAAATATCAAATAAATATTATTAAAAATATTTAAATAAAAATAATTCTGAAAAATTAATTTATCCAATGAATGTCATTGAATATCATTACCATTTAAGGATAAAATAAATTAATTTTTCATAATTTATATTATAATCTAGATATTTTTTAAAAATCAAAGATATTAATAGTTTAAAATTTACAGTATTGATATTTTTTTAAAATAATTTATTATTAAACTATTTAAAAATCATTAATCATTTTTAAAAAATATATAATATTTATTATATGGTTTCAAAGGATTTAAATTATTCATTTGTGGTCTGATTTTCATCAAATAAGTAAATATTTAAACATTTTAATATTGAAATATGTGTTAACGTAGTTAAATAGTAAATATAATTACTTAGTATCAATTAAAATTATAACGTTTAAATTGACATAAAAATTTTCTTAATTTTATTGGTTAATCTTATTATAACCTTATATCATATCATCTTATAAAATAGGAATTTTTTGATATTTTTTAGATGGATTTTGAGTTTATTAAAAATTAATGTTATTAGAGATTCTAAAAGTTCCCTTCACCTCAATTATAAAAAGGCACATCGCCTCTCACTTATTAAATTCACATTGGGCCTTCAAGATCGGTAATTCCATGACCATTTACATTATCAACTTCCCCATTCATATTCAATAGTTTCTGGTATTCTCCAAATACAAACCCCAATGCTTTAATAGGGGATCTATAGGGAGCTCATCGAAGAAGATATAATCTCCTGTACCGGTCATTTTAAATGTAATTTTTCATCAACTTTATATTTATGTATTGATTCCATTATAATGTAATAAAAATAGTATCAATTATAAAATTATATGTTATAATGATTATGTAATACCCATATTCCACCTTCTAAACATCTAATGAAAAATGAAATCACCATGCATAAGTACGTATGATTTACAATCTCCATACCATACTGTAATCTATTTTTTACCACCACCTTACATGGATGTGTATAATGATGAAAATAATAAATATATAGGATTATTATACAAAACAATTGATTCTGAAACAATATATATATCATATAATTCCATACCATTACATAATTAGGTGAATTATATTGTCACTCGTGCATACATAAAACCTATTTTTTCAATGATGTGATGGGATTCATTCTACATGATATACATTAAAAATGATTATATAAATTTATATAATGAATAAATATGATATATATTATTTTAATATCATTTTTTAAATGCTATAACTATAACCTAATAAGGATATCAAAAACGTAGTTGACAAACCATGTATAAGAAAATGATGTAGTTAATACTTGAATAACAAGTTATAATGAAATTGTATTAATAAACTATTAAAAATATGATCAAATATGATATCTTAAAAAGGTCTATAATTACAGAATAAGTCAATGAAATTATTTAAATCATTATATAGTAATTTACAATAAAACCAATTAATATCATACCAATATTAATGGATAATTTTTCAATCACATTATTATCCGATATTGTTTAGATATAAGTATTTATTGGGGTATATTTATCATCCATGTAAATGTTTCCTAAATAAGTATTCTGAATTACTCTTTATATTATTCCAAAAAAATAATTTTAATTTTATCCATTGGGGAATTTTTTTTAAATAGTATTAAGGGAATATTTTTTTCATTTTCGATACGATGTAATTTTTGACAGATTCAAAAAAAAATTTGATAAAAATGTTTTCTTTTAACTTATACAACATGAATGGATTTTTATTATTTAAAATTTCATTATATATATGAATTTTCCCTTAAAATAATTCATGTTTATTTTAAAATAAATTATTTTCTTTAAAAAGATTATGGTATTTTGAGAAAATAAAATGATTTCAATGACGATAGGCTATTTTACTCAATAATAATTTTCAAGTGTTCTATAAAATATATTTTCCTCTTAAGAAAGAATTATTTTATATAGTTATGTTTCACATATATTATCCCTATTATTCATTTGATTTGATTATTTTTATTAGGGAATTATATTTTTGAAATCCCTTTGTTTTACATGGATTATGTTATGATGTAATGATGTTTATGAACCCAATTATATTATTTGGGTTGTTCTATGATGAATGATTTATTTTTCTATAGAACATGTAAAAATAATTTCATTATGATATGGGTGGGACCTATATCTCATTTAATTGGTTAAATAGTTTTATATTATGAAATATACAGCGAAGGAATATGAAATGATCTTGGCTCTGTAATATAGGTCTAGAACGATAAGTAAACTTAGTAAATTAATATAGGGATGGAATAATGAGTGAATTATTTGTTCTAATAGAATTTTTCCACTATGATAGTATTAGAAATCATCCTTGACTAATATGAAATTATTTTTTATACTTATTTATATTCAATAAATTCCATTTTCTATGTTATGAATTTGTTGAATATATTCATCGATTCTGTATGAAATTCTATGATTTATCCCATGACATCATATCATCATCATTCTTATACATGATATGATTTTGAAATGTTTTTTTCTTAATTATTATGATAATGATATGATTTATCTCTCCCTTATTTAACTATATTGATCATATGAGATCTCCCTTTCTTATGTTTTTCCCCAAATTATTAAGTAGGGTATTAAGTATGTTACATCAAAAAGGGGTCTAGTAATGATGTAATAAGAGAGAGACAATATAGATATCTTTTGAACCAGTTCTCCATGTATCTTAGTTTCTAAAAACACTATACCTATACGGTCGTGGAATATTTTTTTATGTTTGGTAATAAATATTATTTAATTTTTAAGTAACATATATGTATCAAATGTATGGGGTGTTGTATCACCAGTCTTATTTTTTAATAATACGTATTAGTAAATATATTTATTCCTAAAATAAAATTCTCTCAAACAAATTTAAATTCCGAAAATGAATTCCCTTAAATAATTGAATACATTTTTGATCAGCTATGTGGGGACCAATGCCTCCTTATAGTGGTCCTTTGGTAGAAAATCATTTAATAAGGTTGAAGAAGGGGTATATTCCCTGTACTTCTTTTCATATAATGTAATGAAATAATATGTTCATAGAAATTCATCGTAAACTCCCATATGTTCAAATAATTTTCATAGACTTGATGAATATAATGGTTAGATATTACCATAAACAATTTATGGGAGTCTTTTTGTAAGATATTCTCATATTGTATAATTAAATTATATAATATTATGAGAATATATAGTAGATACTAATCACATTAAACCAATAAAAAATATATGAAAAATATATTAAATATGATTTCTGGATGGAATAATTATAATTATTAGGTAATTCTATCACAGGGGAGAGGATATCTCTGGATATTCCAATGAAAAGTTTTTCTTTGGAATAGACCATACAAAAATCTATAATAATGACTCATAGTTTCATCAGATATGATAGGTACTATAAAAAACATTATTGAATATTTTTATGATTTACAAACTAGAAAGCCAAACAAAATAGTAATAGCATGAAGTTTTTTTTATAATGAATGTGAATAAATATTCAAGTAGTTAACATAGAGGATAATCACTACACATGTACACACAATACCAATAAATTGTGAAGAATTTTTAATCTATATTGAAACTTTAAATGAGTTCTTAAGATGTATCCTCATGAAAATGATAATTTTATATCATATTTTTCTCATCGTTTTGGGGTTCATGTTAATAATAATTCTACACATGATATAGGGATGGAATTAGTAAAGTTTTCACCGAATATTTTCTGGCATTTTCTCAATTTTAAAAAGTATGGAAAATATATGAATCATAAAATAATCAATTATATATTCACATAGAATGAGTGAAACATGAATCTATAAATACGGTCATATATTAGTATGAATTAAGAATACTACATACACTACTATCCTAGGAAAGTGAGTAATGTTATATATTCTCTTATTACAATGGATTAGTTATCCTTATCTATGATGGGGATTGAGAATGTTATAATACTCTTGGACATGATAATATTGGGAATGGGAATAATATTAGAACAAATATTATCATACATTTCTTAAATTATTTCTCAACCATCCATCATAGAGAATATTTAGGAATATACAAGGGATGATATAGTGATATTGAAGGAGCGGTATTATACATAGAATGGGAAGAAATCTTAATCCAATGTTTATAAATATGGTTTTCTAAGATTTTGTTCTGACTATGGGTACCATTAGATCCTACGATAATGATGTGGTCATTTAATGACGGTTATATATCATTATTTTCTATCTATCAATGGAGAATGAATACTAATATAGATATATGAGTGGAAAATTGGTGGGAAAATTTGAAGTGTAATATTGTGTAATATTCATTTTGGTGGATGAAAAATATAGTTAGTGATGTATGAATGATAAAATTCCAAAGGTATTATGTAATCATTTCAAATATAAATGTGGAAACTAGAGAACATCACATTGTATTGTTTTCATGGGGCTTCCAATAAAATACAATAGAAAATGGGATTTGGGTTATGATATACCAACATAATAATGCATCCCATTTAATTTTCATTAGGTATTACATTTATCCATATCAATATGAAAGGATATATATTAAAGATGAGATGAGTTTGAAAGGAATACCACATAAAATTATGGGATGTATGAGTGAATAATATCTACCCATGAGGTTATTTTGATATTTTTCTGAATGGAAATTTAAGTATGATGAGATCTAGGTCCTCCTTTTATAATTTTCTCACATGAATCTAGCTTTTACATGATCATTCTGATGGAAACATATAATTCTCTATATTATATTTAAGCATTAAATCCAAATAGTTGGGGGAAATTTGGTGAATGGAAGATATTTGGACCTATTCTGTAAGGGATGAAAAATAGAAGTTCAACACAATTCAATAACACATTTGAGTATCCCAAAGTTGATATAATAATTATGCTAATATTCATCATGATAACCAAAACATTGAGGTTACTGATAAACATTTTATAAATATATCTCCATGATATAGATTCATGAGGTTTGAGAAGGGAATGATAGGTCACCAATGCATATGTCCCCATCGACATCCTCAATCACATGGGAGTGGTGGTCTATTGATTATAACTTCCACTAAACCCATGTAAAATACATGATATGTAAGAAATATCTCTCTTTATGATGTAAATATCAAATCCCATAAATTTACTGAATAATTATGTGGTATAATTAGTGAATTACCCCTCTTACAAGGAATGTTTTCGGAATTTCAGGGACAGTAGAGAAAAACTTCTACGCATCAAGGAAATCAACCTAGTTAATTTACATTGGCAGAATAAATAATATTAATAGATAAAATGGGATCCAAAAAAATATATGACATAAAATGCCCCAAATTTTCTCACTATATTATATTAAATGAAATTTCTGGGGAGATATTTCTTAAGAGGGGAAGAATGTAATGCCTAAAATTTTATTACTTTTTAACAAAACCAAACTCATGATTTAAAATGACTATTTTCTTATGTTCTACTATAGTTTTACATGGAAAGAAATTTTTATTTCATTACACATTATGAAATGATATAAACTTTAAAATATATGAATCATAATTCATGATAAACACTAACTAATAGTACACACATAATTTTACCATCTACCGGATCGAGCCCTCCCATAGAACGTAATATTTCCTAGAATAATTTCCAAATTATAATAACCATTAGGATTTAGATAAAAAATATAAAGTTATGTATAGAAAAAAATTAAAATTATGGTAATATTGGATATTATATATATATCTAGTGTGAAATGGAAAATGTTATTATACAGGACATAACCATTGATCAAGTTTAATCATTTTTTAAAATGGTTGTTATGGAATTATAACCATTGGAAATATAAGAATTATAATATAATCATTGTGATTATATTATTTTAAATCTAATAGTGAGATTTAATTTATACATAATGGATAAATGATGTCTTCAACCAATATGATCATGTCATATAAAGCTCATTTACCAGTGTTTTGGAGATATGTGGAATCACTTTGATTTTCCCAATACCAATTCAAGGTAGAGATTCAGAAAATTGATTATTGATCAGAGTCAACTAAGGTAGAAGTTACATGTAGTGAAGATATCGGTTAGAATAATGTTTTCTAATCTACCCCTTGATTGTAAAAACATTTTACACCTTACCTTTAGTTATTATGAATGTTACTACAATTTAGTAATACATAATATCTATAAAAATATTTATAATGATATTCTTCTTACATTGTCAATCTATAAACATTAAAAGGAATCCTAATTGTCTCACATATATATTTTTAAAGCGAAGAAAACCATAGATAGCTTATAAGAAAAATAACATAGGTCATACAAGAGAATGTAACACCACGAGAATTTCTTATATATTTATTTTAAGTAAATTCAATCATGGTGATAGCTTGTGATGCAAACAATATTGGATTGAATTGAAATGTATCACTCTGTTAAAATATTTTTATTTAAACATAACACTTATAATATGAATATTAAGTTGGAGGGTATGAATATAATTAATTAAATTATGAAAATTATATTTTTTACATAGATATAAAATAAATTCAATGTTTTTTTATTATAAATAAAATAAGAACATATTTAAAGTAAATGAAAAGAATTTTGAAAAATGTATTTTTATAAAAGATAGTTTAGTAAAACTTTTCAAACATAATTTTAAATTAATTTTTAAAAGATTCATAAAATTTAGTTTATAATATATATATAATTTTTAAAATCTATATGTAATTATTATCTTTGGGTGATTTTTTTAGGACCCTAAAAAAATATTAATTTATTAATGAATACTGAAAAATATTGATTTTTATTTGAAAAATATATTTTTGTTTAAATAATTTACTAGGATAAATTATATTTTAAATTGTTTTTAGTGAAAAATTAGATATATTATATTAATATTTAACTAATTTGTTTTATTGAAATCAATTTCATATTGAATTCCACTATAAAAATATTTAAACATTTGGATATTTTCATTGGGAAATCTGTTTTTTCAATGTGTCTGTTGGTTTAATTTTAAATTGAAATATTCCTTGTATATGAATTTTATTAGAGAAATATGGATTCCAAATTTTTAATAAGTCTAATTAATATAATATTAAAATTTAATCAAATTATTTTTTCCATTATGAATAGTGAAAACAATAAAAATAAATTATCGTGGTTATGGTTAAAACAAGTGTTCCATGGATTAATCTAAGACGTTAAGTGTCAAAATTACATAAATGTCGTCCAAAACCTATTTTTGGGACATATAAATACCTTATCACATATATGGTTTTGTAATGATCCATTTTGAGGCTTATTTCATGAGGAAAACGTTGGATTCACTTCCTCTTCTCAAAATTCTAGGTGTGTCCTCTCCCCCCACTAATAATAGAGTTCCCCTTTCCAATCTACTATAAAATTACCAAACAAAATGGTTCTGAATAAACCTACCCAAAAATATTCCTTAAATCACTCCAGTCATACTAATGGATTTTTTTTATTCCCTCTTGTGGAGGATTTAGGTATTAATATAAAGGTGCCCTCCACAGAAGACGTATATTTCTTAAACATTCGTATTTTTCTTATATCATTATCGACATTCTTAAAATAATTTTTAAATATGATAATATAGAAAAAAAATTATAAAAAATATTATTATAATTTATTATGTTAATATTATAACCTAAATCCATATCCACATCCATTAAATAGGAAACGAAATTGCCGATTGTGTGTATAGAGGGCTAATGCATCATGAACTGATGTAATTAATTTTCTATCACCACTATTAATGGATCGAAAAAATGATGGATTTAATATATTTATATTATATTTGTTAAATTATTAAACTTATCTAAGTTTTATATCACATATATCCTCTTAGTTTCCATTCCGTGGGGGATATGATAACACTACTCGAGTGAACTGGGGACAACCTCCATGTGGATTGATGTTATTCATTTTTCACAGATACATTACATAAAATGTGTTTATAATAAATATAATTAATATATGTTATATTTATAGGATAAAGAAATTAAATAAATATAATATCACTTATAAAATGTTACCTTCGAATCCATTAGATAAAAATAGTGTCGTGAATGCATACATGTGGAATAACACTGCCACGTAGCGATATAAAATGTTTTTAATTTTATTTTACATGGATGGTAATGAATATTATTTTTTTAATATAAATTATATTTATGATTTGAAATTTTTTTTATGGTGATTTAAAATTTTCCTTTCAATCCATAGGTCAAAAAAAATGGAAACACCATTCAGGTGTATGTACATCCTACCATCTCCATGAACGGTGTAATGAATTTTCTATCATTAAAAATTATTGATTACTAAATATATATTTATGTAGAACACATATTATTTTTATATCATTTATTACATTATTTATACTATTAATCATTGATCAAAGTAAAATCACCAAAATAACCCAAAAAACATATATGAATAATGAAGAAATTATAACCTGAAATAGTGTTTCAGACATATAGTTATTAATAAATATGTTATATATGACTCTATGTAAATAATATATCATATGAAATAGGAATAAGGTTATTTATTTTATTTAAAATTAATATTAATTCAATATATTGGTCTTATGAATATTTTTTATAGAAGTTGAATCTTAGGTAAGGGTTTCTCTTATCACTTTAACATTAATGTGAGATAATCCATATCCACAGATTGGTTCTTATATGTGGTGTAGATACTACCAATTATATATGTTATATAACTAATTAGATTATATTAATTTTATTTAATGGTTCATTTAATGATATTTATTTCATGGTGACTATAATTCAAAACTTACAATAGTGGTAATTGTTTATTTTATATTCTCAACTTTTATTGAGATCATTTAAGATAAAATTTTAGATAATGAAATATTATAATCTATAAACCTAGAAACCCATAAATTTTAGGATACTCTATTTGTTCCATAAAATTTCATTGAAAATATCCATTTTAACCTCTTTGGTACTTAAATGTTTTATTAAAATGTTTTCAATAATATTTGGATTTTATCCCTATTCTATCGAAAATACTTTTCCATCCCAAACCATATTTCCTAAAAATGTTTCCAAATTTTTTTAACAGTTTAAATTTTATTTATTAATTAAATATTAATCCATGATTTACTTTATTAAAAATATTTTTATTGTAATCATCATGTAATATTCCATATAATTTATATTTGTATTCTTCAATAAACTTGAAATTAATAATTATTTTAACATTTATGGAATGAATATAATTTCCCTCCATCAAGACCCCCAAATGATTTTATGATTATTTTACTTTTTTAGAATATTATATTTATTGAACTCTGTTGTCAATTTTTTTGTGAAATTTTATTTTAAAATATCATTTTTAAAATGTAAAAGTACTTTTACTTAAGTATGTTTCTAATGGAATTTTTATTGTATTTCTATTTATCAATGAATAAATTGTCATTTTAACATATAATCTATTTTAATTATGTTTTAATGATTCCATCGTATTAATTTCTCATTACAGTTTATGTTTAGTTTTTGGGGATGCACTATTAGGATACCATTCAACTTTTTACTCAAATTGATTTATGATTATGTTTATTGATCAGGGGAAGTATTAACCTTTAATATTCTAGTTTTTTCAATAATATTTTTTATATGGATTATGTTTCACCCCTTTTATATAATTAATTCATTGGAATTATTATGTTATGAGTCGAAATAGAAATTAAATATCCCCTCGAGTCATCAATATATAATATAAGACAAATCCCTTGGACAAATTAAATAGATTTTTACTCATAGTTTTAAAAAAATTTCTAAACAGTCATTAATGTATGATTCATACTACTAGCATTATAAATTATCTAATTATGAATATTTTTTCTGATCATCATGTTATTATTATATGACTTACAGTATTCATGGAAATGTTTCAAGATCATGTGATTTTTTATATAGTATTATTTTACCATCATTTATTCCAACCATATTATGCTTAAGTAGTTTATTTATTGGTGTGTGTTTTATTTATTTAACATTCCTTATTTAATAATATCATTTATTCATAATAGATTCCACATTATGATTGACATTTCTGATGATGTGTTCTCATCCCTTTTATATGTTTTATTTTCCATATAATTTTGAGAAGTTCTTTCTAATTGAAATATAGGGATATGGTAAGTAAAAATATATAATTCATAGTGATAATACTTTTTGTATTTTATTTTTTCAATTATAATGTGAATTAAAAATATATATCTAGTTTACCATTACTACTAAACTATATAATCATTAATGTTTTAATACCTTGTATCTTATATCAACATAGTAATGTTACCACCAACTCTAGACTATAAGGTTTGAGGTATTTATATTTTTTATCAAAGGAATGTTAATATAAATCATGGTAACTAGATTTATGAACACCTAGATTAGAGAACATAACCCTATGATATATGTTGAGGATATTAATATAACAAAATCATAATATTTTGGTTACTTTATGATTTTAATGTTTTTCCTAACAATACACATATGTCTAGATACTAAAAATAGACATGGTTCTGGTACATATTTAGCTAGGGGTAATAACATTGAAAAAGTTACATCAGGATTGACTCGAGAATTATCTTTCACGTGATATTAGGATTTAATGAACACCTTGGTTTACAATCCTATAATATGTTCATAGAATAATCCATATTTTCATTAGAACCCATTTTCATGTATTTGAATATATTTTAATTGTTTAAATTATTCACAAAGAAATTGAAAATATGATTATAAGAATATCCATTAATAAATTTCATAATTTATGTTTTGTGTTTCACAAGTTTTGTGATGATAGATTATCTTTTATAATGTTTGGATATAATACAGTGTATACCATTATTTATAAATGAATCCTTTAAGAAGGAATAAATATAATATCAATTAATGTACCCCATATAGGGATTTACCTCATGGTAAAGATAATAAAGTGGAACTCATAGATGGTACTGATCAAATTAAAACCATATTGGTGAAAAGAGAACATGGTTTTAGAAATAACATTTCATGTATTGAGAAACCTACAAATACACTATTAAATGTATCGTTGTCAACCCAATCTATGAATCAACATCATCCAAATTATAATGCAACAATGAATCCATTTTTACCTAAGCAATGGATATGCTCTTTAGATAATATACTTCCATCATTATGATGAAATGATAGGGGAATATGTTTCATAGAATTTTATTTCCTCTTAGAATATGTGAATCAATAGTGGTTATTTATTCAAAATAATAAGAATGGAAAGTAAATATAAAACATTGAATGGAATGGTTTAAATGAACACATATTGTTAAATTATTTTCCTCATGGTAAATGAGAAAATATGGGTAGAAATTTCATAAATATAAGAAAAATTGAACCTGAAAACATAAAAAAGTATGAAGATAAATTTACATGCTTACCAAGTTGTGTAATAGAATATTTACATAATCCAAACTAAATATTAAACATTTCTCTGAAGGGATTAAGAATATTATTTGATGGTTAATGGTCTCCAAATTACTGGTATCATGTAAGATATAGTATCATGTTTTATCAAGACATAATAATTATTCTTCATGTATTGTGTCTTTATAGGGAAGCAATAAAAGAAGAGGACAAAAGAGAAAATTTAAAATATGGGAAAAAGGTAATGATGGATTGTCCCACATGTGATAATTGTAGAAGAAATCAACCTAATACATGAATAATGGGGATGCGAGTTCACTAAATGTTTTCATATAATGTCCACCATGATCATGATAGTAAGAAAAATAAATAAATATACAATATTAAGTTCACTTAACTATAAAATTATGGGCTTCTCCAATAACAAATCCTCTAATAATCAATGGAATTTACATTAGAAGATTCTAGGGGATCAAGGTTAATCTTGGGATATTACTATATAAGAAGTATCATGATTAATTTACTTATTATTTTGATTCATAAATTATTTTTAGAATAATTTTATCAATGATATTATTATTATAATAATTATGAAAGGTACAAAGATTGAACTATAGTACTTTTTCTTTAATGATTTGAGAGCACGTGATGAATGGTAAGGATTTCCATGGAAACTGATTTAATGGAAAGTTAATCTTTTTATAAACAATGATATTGATGTATCATAAACCATAATATATGTCTTAGGTTGAGATAATTATTAAATGTATATGTTTAAAGGATAGTATTGTAAACCATGTAATTTGTTATTAATCTGATGGATTGTGTTATCTATTCTAAAGTATATTGAATTTTTTAAGTTACATAATAAATATAATAATTTGGTATTATATTTAAGTAATAATGGGGAATATAATTTTTAGAAGTATATAGCTATTCATTAAGGTTATAAGGATATCAAGGTATTCATATATTTTGAATGTGATATTAGTATCTAGTTTATATTATCTGGGGATAATAATGATGATTTTGTAACCTCTGTTTTCAATTTTTGAACTTTGATTTTACTCAAATGTATTTTGGATTACTCTTATGGTTAACCACTTTTGAAATAGATAAATTTGAACATTAGGAGTTACTATTGATGTACTAGATATTAATTTATTATATTTGATATATTTTCCTAACCATTTTTTGTATTATTAAAGATAATAGAAATTACTAGTTAATCATTAACGAATCTTATGATCGGTTAATGGTTAATTTTAATGAAATTAGAATTATAAAAATATAATTTGATATTAATTTCATAGAGAATGAAATTACATACCACCAAAATATGATATTGTTCATAAATTTATATTATTTAATTTATTTTTCTAGATTTATCTATCATGATAGTAAATGAATCCCTCAACATTAGGAAAATGGGAAAGAAACAAAAATTTCATCATATTAACTACATATATAATGAATCAAATAGATTATTAACTAATAAATAATATATTTAATTGTGGTAGATAAACTTATCTTCATATTCCACTTTATTGTTATAAATGATCTATATCACTCTACATAGTTATATATACTTTTATTTTGTTTCAATATCATCTAATCCCACCAATTTTCCCATATTTGTAAACCTAACAATGTGTTATTTTAGATGAAATATGTAAATATTATTATCACTTATCAAGAGGATTTTTTATTAACCATTTTATGATGTTGGTTTCAAATAAAGGTATTTTTAAATTACAACCCCTTAATTTATGAGATCGAATTGTCAAAATGTAATCCATTTACAAGGGTAAAATGTAACACCCCAATATTTTAAAAGAGGGGAATCATAATAAATATTTAATATAAAACTCACAAAAAATAATATAAATGAATGTAATAAATCCGAAAATAAGGATATAATTATTTTAAAATATATTTAATCTCTTTGATAGTTTTTCATTCATGAAACATTGAGTTTAAATGAAGAACGATACTTCATTAAAATACTATTATTTGAATATAGCTATTATAACATTGACATTATATTGGTGGGTATGAGTACGAATTAATGATTTATGTGAATTCTATGGCCTATTTAGTTATAATGTAAATTTAATGGTTATTGATTTATTATAAATAAAATAAGAACTATTTTAAAGAAAATGAAATGTTTTTTGAAAATATATATTTTTTTAAAAGACGGTCTCATCGCATATTACACAGATAATTTAAAATTAAAATTTTAACAACATAGAAAAAAATTAAAAAACAATTCTAATTTTTTAAATATAAATGTTAAAATATTATTTTAGTAAATTTTTTCATATTTTCATAAATGAATACAATCTTGATGAATAATGAAAGATAATTGTTTATATTTGAAACTTTTCTGATCTTTTAAATACTTTTTATGGTAAAATTATATTTAAATTTTGTTTTAAGGAATAATTTGATAAATTATATTAACAATTGTATAATTTATGTTATTTTAATTAATGTCATATTCAATAATAATTAAGAACCCTTTTTATTTTTTGAAGGTTTTTCTTTGGAAAAAATGTTTCTTCAACGCTTCCATAAGAGTAATTTTAAATTGAATTATATCACTTAAGTGAATTGAATTTGGAAATATTTATTCCATATTTGGAATCAGAATAATTTATATTATCTAATAAATGAAAATTAAATTTTTTTATTATTATTAATATTAAATGTATTAAAAATTAATTAGCATGGTTAAGGTGAAAATAGGTTTACAGAAGGATAAAATAAGAGATAAGATTTATAATTTACCTAAAACATTTCCATAACCCATTTTATATCCATATTTATACACTGTACCCTATGAGGTTTTATAATGACCCATTTTTTGGTTTTTTTCTAATAAAAATATGGGTATCACTTTATCTTTTCAATAATAAATGTTTCTCTTCTATACCTATTATTAATATCCATCACTCTCCTATCTTATTTACACATACAAAAACCTTTTTATCAACCAATACCATACGAAATATATTTATTACATACCTCCCCACCTCATATATGCCTTATTTTGATTAGTTACCCATTGCATAAAGGCTTTAGGTAAAAACATAAAGAGTCTCTCTAATGAAAATGTGGAATTATTGAGTGTTCACATTTGTATTATTTCTTCCTCCACATAATTAAAATTATATTAAACTGTGATAATATAAAAAATAAATGTCCTTTAAATAGTTATATTTTATTATAATCATTTTATAACACATATCCACATCCACTTCCTTCGAATGGTAAATGAAATCTTTGATCATGTATATAGTAGACTATCGACTCACAAACTAAAGTAATTAGTCTTCTATAAATACATATCAATGTAGAATATAATGATATATTTGGTATATTTATATGATATTTATTAAATAATTTTAATTATAGAAATATAATATCACATATACCTTATTTCCCTCCATTCCAAGGAGAATGTGATATTGTTTCTCAGGTGTACGCTGGGTTACTGCCTCACAAAGTGATGTATTTTTATTTAGTCTTACACTTTCCAAGGAATGTAGAAAGGACAAGTTTTATGAATATTTTTTATATTTATAACATAATTTTTAAAATATAATTTCACAGATAACTTCTTACCATATAATCCTTTTGAAAATAATAATTTCACTCATGTGTAATATGAACTACCGCCTCTGCATAGTGATCTAAAATGTTTTCATTTTTTAAAATTCATGATAATAAGGAAATATTTTATTAATATAAAATATAAATATATTAAATAATTATTATTCTTTAATTTTAAATTAACATTTATTTTTCTTTCAATCTATCTGTCATGAAAATTGAATCAATATTTATGCATATGTATGATCAACCTTCTCAACAAACGGTAAAAAATATTTATATCTAACTACTATGGATTAATATAAATACATATATAATGAATATTTATTATATATAAATAATTTTTAAAATATGTATATTATGTATCCATGATAAATATTTAAGAACATAAATTACAGAACCAAAATATACAAGAAAAATGAAGCAATGATCACCTAAAATATTAATTTTAAAAATGAATTGTTAATAAAAATGTAACAAAAACTACAATTAAATCATATATGGAATGAAATATATGTGTTTGGTTCTATATTATATGTATAATAAATATATATTCTATATATAGGGGGTATGTACATGTAATAATGAAATCATATATGAGTTTAGGGTTTCTCATCTCGCTTTTACTTCATTGAGATGTATTCAATATTAACCATTTTTTTCTTTTATAGTGTGTATATAAATACACTTTGATATTTTTTATAATTAATTAATTTATATTAATATTATTTAATATTTAATTTTATGTAATTTCATTCATGAGAAATATGATTCAAATTTTTCCAATGTGGTAATGATTTATTTTTCATTCTTATAACTTATTGGGATTGTTTCATAATAAATTACTAATGATGAAAAATTATTATATATCACTCATTAAACTCATTAATTCTATTATCCTAAAATTATTAATTATATTTTCATGTAATGTATTATTAATCCTCTCATTTTTACTTATAATTGTTGTTAAATTATTTTTAGAAAATATGACTTTATTTCTCTATTCGGTTACGAATCATTTTTCTTCCAAATCCATATAATCTAAAAATATTTTTTAAAATATATTATGAATTCTAAGAAATATTTAACAATGAAATTATTAATAATTTTCATATTAGTTTATTTTTTTAATAAATTTTCAGGTCAAATTCCACACATTTTTCTTTTGGGTTTCAATAAAAATATTAAAGGACTCTTTCTTTTAAATTAAACTGTATGAATGGAATTTTATAAAATCATGACCACTCGTTGATTTAATTATTATTTTAAAATTTTAACATATGTTTTTAAAATAATAGTATATTCAATTTTTTCAATATTGTTTTTAAAATTTTTATTTTCAAAATGAAAATGAAATTTTCCTCATGAATGTTTTTACTAACTGTTTCTTGTATTTTTATTTTTCAATGATTACATCCTTCATTTTATCTTATGGTCTATTCAGGGAAAATGTTTTATTATTCCATGATAGTTATTTATTTTGATGGTTTATGATGAGTTTACATAGATATATTATGTTTATATCATTCTCCATATTCCTAAAAAATAATTATAATTATATTTACTAATTAGGGAAAGTATTAATGTTCCCTGTTTTTTCAATGTGAATAGTAATGATTATTATGCTTTACCACATTCATATGATGAATTAATTGGACATATTATGTGACATATGTTTACCTAAATTAAATATTACCTTTTTTCATTATTAGGTCTGATGAGAAAAATATGTTTCCCACATTAAATGCGTTATCACCCATATATTTAGACTGTATTGGGAATGGTATTGACATTATGTTTTAGATATCTGGAATTATTCATTCCCTTATTATGAAATTATTTTTTTATTCCAATGTTATTGTTCAATTAATTAAAATATCCATGGTTATGTTTCAAGCACATTTTATTATTTATATTTAATTATATGATTGTCATTTATTTTGGATATAGTACAATAAAGTAGTTAGTTGAATAAAAAATGTCATTATAAAAGAATTTATAATGTCAAATATCTTAAACATATTATTAGTACCATGTGTTTCATGGTTACATTTCAAGAACATTTTTTTATTTATATGTAATTATATGATCATCATTTATTCCTAACATATTAGTATCATGTAGTAATTTGAATGTCATGTGTTTTAGTAATTTACCATTCTATATTGATTATGATTATTTTTTTATGATAGAATAAATTATATGATTACCCTTATTAATTATATAATATCACTATTTATTATGTTTTATTTTACATAGGATACCATGTTGTGTTTCTTAATTTATAATCTTCTACAAATAAATATGATATTCTCAAATAAAATAGTTTTTGTATTTTATAATATCAATAGTAATTTAATTTCATGTATGTATCTACTTTTCTAAGACTAATAAAAAATATATCCCTTCAGGATGTGATTACTTGTATATTATGCCAACGTAATAATGTATCCATCGACTTTGGGATACTAGGGTCAGTGTTTTTACTGTAATGGTTCTAATGATATATCATCAAACATTAAAATGATACATTACATGGTAAAGGATTCTTTTCCAGTCTCCATTTATGCAGGAAATTATATTGTAATAAGACCTTTTTATTTTCAATTGATTATGTTTTTATGGGTACATAAGCAGTCCTTTATTATCATAATAGAACCCTATTAATGTGAAACATCTGTTTTATCTCATTAACCTCGTTTCATTATCTTTTTTATATCATTTATGTAATTAAAATTATTCTTTGACTTTTCATTCCATACTTGTCTGGTTTTTATATAAAACCCTATTTACATTAAATTTCATTCATCTAGATATAGAATTACATCATTTATTTGTGGCTTACATGTATGATTCCTAATTTACATAATCAATGTATTGAAAAGATGAAATATGTTCTTATGTTATATGATCGATGCGGATGATTTAATCTTTTAAATATGAATGGTGTTCCCTGACCGTAATATAATGTATTGGGTAAAATTTTCTTCTCATAAGATATAATGTTTTTTTATGTTTGGTTTTCCTAAACCATTATTTTATGTTTTAATGGGGTTTATCGTTGACAACTTTTTATAATTTTAGGGTTTATGTTGTTCAAAAACTCTTATAATGACTTTATATTATAATATAATCCATTCATTCCTTGATTTATGGTTTATATGATTCTCACTTTTTTCTATTTCATAATATGCCTCTTGAACCACCAGTATTAATTTACATCCTAATATGCATTATGATTTTGTTCCTTGGTATTACAACTATCCATTTTATTATGTATGTCCCTAGGCTACCCTATGTAGTATTAAGAGTTTTAAGGAACCTAGGATGAAATTTGAGATATTTCAAAAAATGTTGTATTTATTATTTTAGATTAACCATTTTTCTATGCAATTTCTCAATTACCATAGGCCTATAGATTCTATAGGATTTTTTACATGGATATTGAAGATAGAAATCATAAAATAAAATTTATTAAAAATATGGGTTATAATAATTACAGATATTTCAAAAAATGTTGTAATTTTTATTTTATATTAAAAAAATTTCTATGTAATTTCTCAATAACCATATGCCTATTGATTATATAGAATTGTTGTACATGGATATTGATGATATGAATAATGAAATAAATTTTATTATAAATATTTGTTGTAATAGTTATGTATTAGATAATCTTATCTTTTAAACTTATGATATACCCATTAAAACCAATAAAAACTTTTTCTTATGTTAGAGTATTTCAGTAAGAAGCATAGAAAACTCATTAGACTTATCATTCTTGAGTCACTAATAAATTTTTTTTATTTAAATCAGTGAATTTTATCTCAATCATAGACATCATTGAAACTCTATTATTCAAAAAAATAAAATAAATACTTTCTTCGCTCAAACACTTATCTCAGGATTGAAAAATTTCTTGGATATCTATCCTACCTTGATCATCTACATTTCCAATTTAAAAATATTGGTAACCTTTATTATTCATATTCCACATTAAGAATTAATATTCTTAAAAATAAAATTTTTATACATTAAAATGCTTCCCTATATTCTAGTTCCTTATATATTTTTATTCTATATTAAATACAGGATGTAATAATATTCTAACATCAATCCCAATCACTTTTGGGTTTTTTTCATATCAATAAAATGAATGATGCATGGTTTTAAGATTCTTTTTTTACAATGTATAGATCCTTTCTTTAATTTAAATTCCTAATTACAGCCTAATGTGACTACCCTTTGAAGTCATAGGTGTATCGAGGGTTTCCAGGGCTTGTTCAGAGCCTGAAAACCAAATTTTGGGGTGAAATAGGCCTATCACATGGTTCTAAGAAATAATGTGGGGATGGTTGCCTAGTTTCTTCCAATCGTGTGAAGATGGATAGTGTAGTTATACAAGCCACACATTTGAAAAAAAAAATATTTTAGGTGCATGCCCATGCATGCATTTTTTGTACATTTCTATAGTGGACTAAAACACAGTTTTCGCATGGTTAGCCAAACGATGTGAGAAATTTGTGTAGGATTCCCCATTCTTACAATAAAGGGTGCATGGTTGGCGAATGGTTTGGATAACTATGAGGCCAACACATGTGACCCATAAAAATTTGAAAATTTAAAAATTTCCCCATTTTGATATATAATTTCATCATATTTTTTCATTCTTATACTATGTGGGACAATACCTTCATTGAGAGATATTTTGATCAAAATTATCGGATTTGATCTCACTACTCTACCTATTATTAGAATCAAGCATCATCATTCTAATTATTTTAGATTTTGTGTGTTCTTAGTTCCATTTGTTCTATCACTCGTTTTTCTTGGTATAAGATATTATATTTAGGTAGAAACTAATATGCCCAAATTCCAGATTCTTCAATGGTTATTCAATTTTATTCTCATCTAAGTCATATCTGAAAAAAAATATTGGATGATAACTCAATTATAGGCATACGGTAGTTGGTCTATACCTTTCCAATTTGGTTTGGTTCTTCATATACCCATCTAAAATTATGCATCCCATTAAAATTTTCAGTATTACCCAAATTTTTAATTGATTAATTTAATTAAATGGAATCAATTATGGTTTCCCTTTAGTTTATATGGGCATAGTCATAGGTTTTTTCCTAAACAAGGCCACCCATGGGGTGTTACCTTTGACCTATCTATTTTTTAAGAACCCTAAGGGTGAGTTTTAGGATTTCCTAGTTCATGGAGTCCTCTTATCAAATTAATAGAACTAGTTTGATTAATTAGAATGGGTGTTGTTCCTTTTCCATGAGTTGAAATGTTACGCCTTACTTGATTATTGAAATGGATTTTTTCAATTCTGTTATATGAGTGGGTAAACTAGTTTGTTTCTTATGAATTTGAATGTTTTATTGAGTGGGTGTACTCATTTATTTAATTTAATGTGGATTAGTGATTGGGATGAGTTTTCTATTGAAATTTTAGTGGATTAAATAGTTAGAAATCTATGGATATCTATTCCATTTAAATATTGTGATTACTTCAATCGTGGATCTTATGGTACAATATAATATTCCTTGGACTTCTATTCTCCTTTTATATTGATTCCATAGGATTCCATGTGTATGTCAATCCTTTTGAATAAGATTGTTGGAATAATATTAAAAATTATATATTTATATCATCCTTGGAGTCCATCGGTTACATTTCTATGTTTCCACCAAGATTCTCCTATGACTCAATGAGGATTCCTTCGTCTTATCCACCTTGGATCTATAATTTCATGGTTTTAAACTTCTATTTATATATATTTTCTATGTTAAATGTGACATGATTGGTTATACGACACAATCATGGATATTCTGGCATTTCTTATTATATATAATGGTTGTGGATAATATTATCTATTTTGGTGTTTGGAGATGTCGTGTTTTTTTATGACTGCTTATATGATCTTTACCATGATTTTCAAGGGTCCCTAATGGGGCTATAGATGATCAATTCTTTAGTGGTAGTTATTACATGGGCACTTCACTATTTAATACTGATTAATTGTTTTGAATTTCACACTACTTTATCTTATTATATTACACAACTAGAAATTTCTATAGATATTTGGGCGATTACCTTATGGTATTATATATCACATGCCTTTAAGACCATTGTTGGGTACCTAAAAAACATTATGGTTGTATGTAGGGACCAGGGAAAGAAAACATAGTATAATTATTGATTTTTTGTCATGCATAAGAGTATAGGGGCACGAAACTTAGATGAGGATCATGATTTTATTTGAAGCTTAAATTTTTTTCGTAATTGTGGTATTTATATATAAGTATTGTATTGTGATATTTTCTACCCAGTTTGGCTAATTTGTAGATGAATGTATCATTATCTTTTTTATATGAGATAACTTCTTTAATTATTTATATATTCTAGTATTATTTATTTATCAGATGTGTGGTTGTTATATATGTTTCTATATTTCATTTTTTTCCTCTGTGTTATATCTAGTAATGAGGTAATAATATCTCCAAGGATACACCCTAGGCCCCTGTTGATAGCCAACATCCACTAGAGTTCAAGGAGATGCACTTGATGCCATGTGGTCAACCGAACATGCTATATTGTTGAGTGTAATCTAGGGTTTGGAATGTTACAAAGTGGTATCTGAATGGTTTTTATTTAATGGTTTGTTATTTGGATGTAATAAAAAAGGTATTAGGAGGAATTGAAATTTGGTAATGAGTTATTCCTAGGTGTAGCTAACCCGTGTATAGAAAAAATACAAATTTCCTCAAAAAGAAATCTATGTTTTTGGGATTTTGACTATTATAGTTGATTTGATTCAATTATTGGGTGATGCACTTGAACTGTGATGAAATTATTGATATGATTTTAGTTTATATTCTATTTAAGCCTGATTATGTGAGGTTATACCATATAAATAATCATTTTGTGAATGTGTTAGAAATCACATTACATACATTATTCTATGCCAATTATGATTAATTACTTATTTAATTCCATTGTGATATGTTTTGTGATAGATATACAGGTTGTTTTGATAGAATTCTATGATATGGTATGATAAACAAAATTATTACTCGTATTTCTTGCCATAACTGAAGTATGTGTTTCCTGATTAGGCTACAACAATACAATGAACAGCCAATTGTCGCACGTTGAACCATGGAAAATGATTTCCATGGACTAGAAACTTTTATGGTGTGGATTAGGTGGATGCCACATATTAGTTTATAAGGAGTATGGGACCCTATGTATTGTAAATATTGTGAACCATTTGGTAAAAAAAATTAAAATGAAATCTGAAATTAAACTGAAATTTAAATGGAAACTGAAATAATAAAAAGGGAACTTGACCCATACCCATCTTTTGAGTGGGAAAGAGGTAGTGTCACTTGTGAATTTTATAATGGTATCTTTTTCTATAGTCCTAGATTTAAGAGATTCCTTTGCGTTATGACATTGTTATAGGATTTTTATGACATGTACTACATTTTGGTTTATTAACTTTGATATTTTTATTTTCTCAGTCATACACTTGTAATTATAGAGACATGCCTCCTCCACAACCTGAATTTGTTTTCTTGGAGGGTGTTGATGACCATGTTATGGATATGGTTGTCTATGGGTTACTTTTGGATCCTCCTTTATTTCAATCTATGGCCCCATATATTGTTCCTTAAGCAGTTTCAAGTAATTGTTCTGAGAGCGGTTCTATATCATTATTCAGAATTTTCAGGGAGCATCATAAAATACCTTGTCTATAGTAGAGCTTATGTGTGTGTTCTAGAAAGAGTATCCTCTTATGATTTTTATGGTTGGAGAACCACATGTTATTGAGTTTTCAGCTGATTATTTTCTTTCAAACTTCATGCATTTGATGACACCTCATGACGGCAGATTGAAGCTCATGACTTATCAGCTTCGGCAAGAAGCAAACTACTTCTGGGATTTTTTGAACTTGGACAATGTATTGTATGATATGGTTTGGTGGGATTTTCATACTATATTTTATAATTAAATTTTCTCCAAGTCATTGAGGGTAGAGAGGGATTTTGATTTCATGTATCTAGGGGAGGGCATGGTGAAATTTATGGAGTACTCATCATGCTTCCTAGAGCTACATCATATTTCATTGATTTACATTAGTGATGAGTTATAGATGGTGAGTTGCTTCGAGGAAGGTCTAATTTTCCTTTTGATCTCAGGTAAAAATTTTGAATTGATTTTTTTTACTGATATGGTGAATAGGGTGATAATTACATATCCAAACCTAAGAGAAGATAGGAGCGTAGAGTAGAGAAGCCCAATATCTCGACCCAGTGGTTCAACAAATGTTAGTAAAAGCACTATTTTGAGTCTTCCCATGACATGATTACTAGTAAAGAGGTTATTGATGGTACCTTATTCTTCTTCCCTCAGGGTGGTAGATGGGACCATATGAAAAAGTAGGGTGATAATCACCAAATCAAGTGTCAAGCTTATGGTTGGGTGGGCCACATGCACTGTTTATGTAGGACATTCCCTAAAATAGTTAGTTAAAGGGTATCAAATCCAAACCAAATTCTAAATAATGTTTATAACCCCATGTTAGGAATGCAGGTAGAGTAGAACTGTTTATTCATCTTGAATTAGTGGTGGTCATGGATGAGGAATCTAGAAACCAATTACATTGAGACGTCAGAGTGGGACTACTTCGGGCCATGAGGATGTGTCACAATGTCTTAGTTCATGCCAATTATATTATATAAATCCATCTCCAAAGATTCAATTGTTAGACCATATATGGTGAGATTTTCAATCTTAGTATCTTCTACTATTGTATCTACATTTTTTGATATAGTTGAATCTTATAGTTTTATATCTAAACCTATCGTGATAATTCTAGGGCTCAATAAACTATTTGTTGAGAGATTTAGGACACTTGAAACTCCATTAGGGATTAGAATGGATGATTTACATTAGTGTAGGGAGTTCCCCCTTGAGGTTTTATGTTACATGGTTATAAAATTCATTGGTTTTTTTGGAGTGAAGATGAATCGTTATATAAAACATTAATGATAATCGTTTTGGTTAATTGGAGGTTCATTGATCATGATGAACTCATATTGAATTATAAATTAATAATATCTGTAAAAAATATACCAAAACCTTAAATTAGATATAAAACATATATTATAGTCTATTTCAACTATAAATATTGTTTCATGTCCAGAATTGAAGATGATAATTAAAATTTAAAACCTGTCATTCTTGAATGTGATAAATTAACAAATCTCAAATGTTATTTTCATTTATAGTATAAAAGGATGGGGAAAGGAAATAAAATGATGAATTATTCCATCATCATAACAAAATTATAGTACATTTAAGGTACTAGAGTTATCATAACATTTTGAAGAAAATATTTGAGGAAAGAAAAAATAAGGAAAGGAACTTGAAAGAAAATAAAAAAAATGAAAATAAGAATTTACCACTTGAATATATATTCTTTGAGAGCTTCTTTAGGGGAGGTTCCATGAATTCTTAAAAACAAAACAATAGCATTTAATCCCCGTAATCCCCAACCCCATGGGTTAAACATGTGTTTATTCATTTATTAATAGCATTATCACTTTCCATATTTCCATATTTCCAGGTATTTTAGGGAAACATCCTAAGAAACCTGACATAAGGGGATAAACATAGTGAGTATGTGAACTACCCATCGAATCTATTACACCTATAGTGGGAGCATAGACCCATACCTCCTTGAGAATCTAAACACAAAAATCATGTTGCATTCCTCATGCGTCTTCAAATCCTTTGGAAGGAGGGTAAGTAATACCATCTACCTCAAGAAATGTGGATCTTAACGCCGATATAGAACAACAAATTCAACAAGAATCCACTTTCATCTCAATGGGTCATCCTAACTTCAACATATTCCCTTATCACTTGGGTCATCCCTAACATCCATATGAAAATCCTAATGCATCTCTCCACTCTAGGAATCAACTGATACCACAAAAACCAGGCCTCCTGCCCCCATGTACCACAACAGCCCTCCAGGATCATCCATCCCATTATCACATTACATTCGGGCCTCCAATCCTCCACAACCATAAGTCTTGTATCCATAAAAGATCACAATAAGATATAATAAACATATAAAATGGCTCTCGACCATAAACAAGGCATCCATCCTTCACACACAATGAGCTCTCAAGGATCAAAAGCACAAGGCGCTCATCCTTTACAAGAAAGCGGGAAACATAGGATCTATAAGGCATTATCTTTATCCCACAACTTGTTCTTATTCCATATTAAATTAACCAATAAATTATTCATAGGTTCCAATTATAGGCATCCTAAATAACAAACTATGACATGTTATCACCAAAATAATTCAATAATTAATTTAGCATGCCATTAATCCTTTATCAACAAACATCGACATGCTTTATGTTTATCATCCCACTCCATTAATCATGAATACTTACATAAATTTTATTAACATCAAATTATACAATAGCAACCAGATTATTAAACATGCATATTTATCTTTTATCTAATTAATTATTAATTAATTCCAACTTTACGTTCTTTACCAATTTCTTTCAAGAACAGGACAAACAAAAAATCCTAGACATCACGCTATCTACAAAATCAATAGGCAAACTGTTATCATGGTATAAATAAATGACATATGATCGATACCAATTATTTAATATGGTACATAGAATTATTAGGTCAATTATATTTCAACATAAGGGATAAACCATGCTAACTCTATGATTTCATGTAAATAAAAAGAGAAGTTTCAAATCACCTACCTCAAATGGTAATTGATGTTCTTCACATGAGAACATATAAAAGAAAAAAAATCAAGACCACCTCTACTGTAATAATTGCATCCACCCTAGGACATAGTGGAACAACCGAACCAATGAACCACCAAGAAAACGCCTTTAGAAACATGGATATCACATGAGAACACATGGAATCAATAAACAGAAGAAAACTGGTTGAATGAACCTCAACAACGGAAGTAGATAATACATTATATCAAAGACGAATCACTATGGATCGAATGAGGGATATAGGGATCATTACTTGATGAAAGAATCCCCAAAATGCTGAAGAGAGGGTTGTCGAGTCACTTGGGATCAAGGGAGAGTCATTGTAGCTATAGGTTTTGACGAAAGCTGAGTAGCTAGAAAACACTTAAAACATACAACATCAGGGAATTACATGATGTTTAATCCGCCTTTACATAGTGAAATGCCTTGGGGTTGAGTTTCTATGAAAAACACATCACCTCAATGATTGATTTCATTTTTCGAACCCCGAGAAATGTCATGTCATGAATCCCTTTTCACACTTTGAAGAATCTCGTGAAATAGGATGTAACATCATGTAATGTAGTTACACAATGAGTAATCCTGCATTCCTAGCATTTACATAACTAAAGTTCTCCAAAAACCATCTCATCCACCTCCGAGTACTTTGATATCCGAAAATATGAAAAGGGTTTATCTATGCAGATCTAGGTCCTTACACACAATATTGAATTGAACTCCACCAATGTAAGTAAAATGAGATTTTTTAGGAGGATGAATACACAAACATTAACTAGGAAGGAGTAATATACTTTGGATGCAAAAAATTCCCCATTTTCAATTCTCAAAGATAACTCAACCTCTAAATTTTGAGGTGGTATTTGAATACTTATAATATTGTTTCAAGATATGAATGAATACATAGAACCATAATAAAATAGTAAATTCTTTATTCGTGAATGAATAACCAGCTTACCTATCACCGCATCATTTTATGGATCCACTTCAGTAGTTGTGATATCAAAATCCCTTCTTTGTTTCCTTAGTGGTTTTTTTTGATCTCCTCTGAAAACCCTCACCTTAGGGGATTTGTTTTCAATGTTCCCATATTCCTTGTAGTTGAAACACTGCACTACATGCTGTGTGTTAATTGAAACCCTCATTTCTTCTTCCACATTACTATAATTCTTCATAAACCTTTGACGGTTCTTAGCTAGATTACCCATTATTTCACATTTGAATAATTTCTTGGTTCTCTTTAGATTGTTACAAGGATTCGTATTACAACAATTTTGACACGTTGAATATTCAGACTCCTTTCCATCATGGTATTTATTTGTGAATCCACCAATATTAGACTACATTTTTTTCTTTTTTCATTGGGCCCCTGAGAATATTGAGATTATCAGATATCTGTTAAAACTATTAGGGAACAATGGAAAATCTTCTCATAACTATAAATGTTTCAAATGGAAAATGATTTTTGTAGACTCGGCATTAATAAAAACAATCAACCCACCTTGGTTTCTGTTTTCATGAAAAAGCCCATGGCATGTCTGGAAAGCCTTGTAATGTTTTCTTCATACACCACAATAGACTCAAACAGATGATCCAGGTAAAATTGATGTTCCTAAACACCATCACAGCCATGCTATCAAGAACACAACTATTACAACTCTTAAATCAAAAGATCAATGTGTAACAATCAGAAATATATACATCTCATACATCCATGTACTACCTCACCCCACCACATATCATGCGTAGACTCTAAACACACCAAACCTAATGTATCAAAATAGACCATGGATGCTTGTGAGGTACAAAACCACCATGCACCACACGGTTGAGGATCATCCAAACACAACTAGATATCCCAAGAACAAGACCCTCAACTCAAGATCCACCAACACAATCACAAATCACATTGGAAAACTGATGTTCCAAAACACCATCACATCCATGCTGAACAAAACCCAAATATTATGAAACATAAATCAAAATATCCATGTGTAACAATGGAACATAGATTCATCTCTTCCATCTGCGTACAACCCCATCCCACAAAATCCCATGCCTAAACTCTAGACACACCACCCCTGATTCATCAAAACAGACCCTGGATGCTAGTGAGGTACAAAACTACCATGCACCACATAATTGAGGATCATCCAACAACAACTATAAATCCCAATAATAAGACCATTATCTTAAGATCTACTAACACAATCACAAATCACATTGGAAAAATGATATTCCCAAACACCATCACATCCAAGCTGACAAGAACCCAAATATTGCAACTCTTAAATCAAAAGATAAATGTGTAATAATGGGACATAGATGCATCTATTCTATCCACATAATACCCCATCCTACAATATATCATTTCTAGACTCTATACACACCACCCATGATCCATCTTCTCGTAATGAAATTTCTTCCAACAATGCAATAATAAATATGGAAACAAGTTTTTTATTTAATCTAAATAAAATTATTCCAGAAACTAAAATACATATCATCTTCTTCCTCCCCCACACTTGAGTTAAAAAATAATCCTTAATTTAACTTCTATAAAATGTTGTAAATATATAAATAGATTCTAGTGTGGCTATTAAACTATTTATTTCATGGATACTAGGGTCTTCATAAAGTTTATCTAAAAAGGTAGTCTAGAATTAGTGTTCAATATAAAAATCTATATCAAAGTTGTGACTAAATAATACTTGACGCATTCCATGAACAATAAAATATTTGAAAAAAATAAAAAACACAATGTTTTATATCCCAAAACATGTCTCAAGACTCTCAAGAATACTTGAAATGGTAAGAATGTATCAAAAATGTATAGAAACATCTCATACTGGGAAATATTTTATATTCATATCTTACTTGTGGACATGAGTTTCACAATAAATCAAAATTCATCAAATAAAAATATGAGAAACCATGAAAAAAATCTTTTCAAAATTCATTTAAATCCTTAGTCATTCGATTCGTGAAATTTAGAAAAAAAAAAGTAGTAAGATGGTTTAATGTTTCCAAAGTATTCGATTCAGATCAAAAATCCTAAAAACACACCAAAAATGAAAAAGAGAAAAATCAAAAAATCAAAAATAGAATGACATGAAAAAATAATGGAAGAACACTAGAAATTACCAATAATAGACTGACATCCCTCCCCCAAACCTATTACATTTTCTACCTTCTTTTAATTTTAAATCCAGTCAAGTAATATTTTCATAAATAATTTTAATTGTCCAGCTAATAAATTAAGGAAAAGGAATGAAAAGACATGATTTGTTTTTTAGTGAAAGCCTTGAGTTAATATCATATCTAATACCACTTTAAAATTGTAAGAATTAATGGGTAAAATATAATCAAAAATAAATTTAATGGTGAAATAAAATGGATGTTTCCTAGTTTGACCCCGAAGAAGGTTCTAGGTTTTTACTTCCCCTAATGAGACAGTTTTTATGGATTATCCCCAATCTAAGGGTGGATGATGTTTCATTGAGATAAACCTCCACATGTGAATTAATATAGTAAAAATGTGTAGAAATTGAAAATAGAGACCCCAAAAGAATATAATAAAAGTCCCTACCCCCATGAATGAATAAAGATAGAATATGAGGTCATGGGTGGGAGGGAAGAGAAGATAAGGGTAATACCTATTGAGTTTCATGGTGTCTTCCACCAAATGGTATAAAAATTATTGAAGAGGAGTTATTCATATCACCAATTTCTTATCTATCCCTTATTCCTCACCCACTACTTGAATGAATTATTTTGTAACATCCATGGTCTGCTCCATTTGTGTTGTGGTAGAAATTTAAAATAAAGAGAAGTCAGAAAAAAATCATCTTCAATAAGATTAAAATAAGATTAATCAATAAATAAATATTCTCTTTTAGGTGTATCATCTCCATCATCATATTCAAAATAAATAGAGAGTTATAGAGGAAATTATTTTTCATATATAAGAAGATCATGTTTTATTTTATCATCAAAAAAGTGATTCCTTGATTCTACTAAAGAAATTTGATCTCCCAAACATGTAGCAACATGTATATTTTCTTTAGATACCTCCTCAAGTAATAGTTGTGTGTGACATGATATAAGTAATTATAATACTAGATCTTTATCATGTTCCTTAGGATCTTTAAAATAAAAAATTATTTTTAATGTCTCTTCCACCACGCATCCTACTTCTAGATCATGTTTATGTTAATCCAATAGTGTATGGATATATTCTTCTTCCATTATAGCATGCCTCTTCAGTTTTTTGTTTTTCTTATTTATGTTCTTGTATAGGGGATTCAATATCACTTTTAACTTCTTATTTCACCTATTATTGGATATTCCATACATAATAATATGAATCTAAATACAACATGAATAAAGAATTTTTTTTGAAATTTATGATTTTTATCTTTTGTTTTTTGAAAAATGGTGTGTGAAAGTGTTGTACCTCATCAGAAATGATACCAAATTGATGTATGGAGATTTTACATGGATCCATGATCAATATATTATTTAACTAATCATGAAATATAGTACGCACTCAGGACCAGTCACGAGGATGCATCTCACACAACACTAAATGTCAATTGTCACTATTTATATTCTAACTAATATTAAACAAAATAAAATGAATATATGGGTTAAAAAGATACATGTAATATTATCATTTATCTATATATATAAATATAATGTAATGATAATAGAATGAATTCACAAATAATGATGTTAGAGAGAAAGGAGATCCTCCCAAGGGAACACCCACTATTAACCTTAATCCTCTAATTATCAGTTTCAAATTTACATAATTAACTCATTCCATACTTTTTGTTCGAACATCCTATTATACCCCTTTTTGACTATACGATTTAATCAATAATATTTGAGAAATCACACATCCAAATCCTCAATCGAGAAAGAATATTGTAGAAGAGAACGCTAAGCCTCATGTAGGATGTAGAGACACAAAGATTCCTAGACTACTAAGTCCCCCTTTAGCCTAACTCTAAGAAAATAATAAACATTTGGAATGATAGCTAAAAAAAATTGGATAAACACTTGATTACTCCCATGTAATCTTCGTCGAGTTAGTAACTTATAATCATGTCTATTAGAGATCATGGTAAAGAAGAAAGGTGTAGAAACAAAAAATAAAAAAGAAATATTCACAGGAAGAAAAAGACTAATATAAACTAAAAATGAATACAAATATTAAATAAACAAAGAAACTACAATAAATGGCCAAAAAAATCTCCAAAACCTTTTAAAAGGAGAGGAGATACATTTTTATTGGCACAGAGGTGAAAATTTTAGCTCTAAAACCTTCCTCTAAAATATTACAAATGGATGATACATGAAATGGAATAATTTAGAAAAGTGGTATTGTGGAATGTTTTTCTTATATCTTTAATTCTTCAACGAAATTAAATTTATACTTTATTTTCAATGTAATGAATGAGTGATGTGTATTTTACTCCTGAAAACTAATTTGTTTTAGATGACTCTTTATATTCCACATCTTTAGTTTCCAATGAAATTATGTCCCTGAAAAAGAAGGAATAATTCATGGGGAATGTATTAATTTTCTTCTTTAGAATGTTAACTCCATTAATATAAAAGTTTAGCTCCATTTTACTTTCCATTTGTCTGATATATGTCTAAATTAGAAACTCTCATGATCTGGTCATACATTTTGAGGCCTAACTTATGATCTTTTTTGGGCCTCCAAATATTGGATTCAACTCGTAGTCTGATATTATGAAATATATTCCAATGAAAATTGCAAGTCATAAATTTTATCGCAACTCATTTGTCACATCAGGGGAAATATCATTCCTCTTACATGTATGATTTTTTTTAATTCTCAAAAATCATAAAAATCTATTCAATAACATTTCAAAACACACTTGCATTCCATATCGACCTCCGCAAAATAATATTTCTCTCTTCACTCTTGCAATGTTTTGTGGATGTTTTCTCATTTCCAATAACATGTCTGATCCCTATAGGTTTTTATATCCTACTATTATATCCACTTCAGAGATTTACGAATATGTCAATAGTGATGGCTTTTACATGGGTTGTTCTAAGGAAGAGGGTTCACTATTTTTAAATGTAAAAATATCTGATGAATAATGAAAAAGGTTAAGATATAAAATGATGTAAATGTATGAAAATAGTTTTAATCAAGAATGGTATACTCCACAATAAGAAAAAAAATCACCTCAAAACACCTATTGATTTTCTCAGGATATTCACACTTGGAATTTTTTCATCAATGATAAATTTATTCCCGCTTTTCCCCAATTTTAGCATTGTTACATATTTAATTTGAATAAAATCTTTCTCTTAAAAATCAAGTTTTTAGGGAAAAAGAGTTATCTTTTGATCATTATATATTATTGAACTTCTAACTCATATTTTTAATGATGTGTAGACCACACATCCATCCCTCAATCATGAAATTTATTACATAAATAATGTAATAAATTATACAACAAATGTTTTTAATTTCAACTCAATAAAATTCTTTAGAAAATAAAAATATAACTCACCTTCACCCCCCCCCCACTTTTGTTCAATAATGAACATGCATTTAACCTATAGGTTTGTTTTCAAAAGGATAAATAGATTTCAATGTCAATTTATAAAAATGTATTTCATGTCTACTAGGGGAATAATAATGATTATTTGAAAATGTAGGAAAAAACATTAGTTCAATGTAAATAATTCTTTCAATGTGGTACCTTAATCATACTTGACACGTTCCATTAACTCAAAAATCATTGAAAAAGAAAATAAATAGTATGTTTTTTCACAAAACATGTATCAAGACTCCAAATAAAAATATAAACGCAAATAAGATGTAAAAAAGTATTAGAAACTTCTTAGGTTGGGAAATATTTCATGTTTGTACAGTACTAGTATACATGTGTTTCACAATCAATCAAACATTATAAAATAAATATATCAAAAATCAAAAAAAAAATATTTTCAGCAATCGTTAAAATCCTTACCAATTCAAATCAATCAATTTTTCGAAAAACACCAAGATGGTTATAATTTTCCCAGGTATTCTATTCAACTAAAGAATCCTAAAAAAGACCAAAAAAACATGAAAACATGAAATATTTAGAATGATAAAAACATGAAAAAAAATAAAACTCAAAAAAAATTCCTAAGAACACATTGAATTCACTTCCCCATACTTATTTCATTTAATAACCTATTTTAAGCTGAAAACAGATTAAGAAATATTTTCATATGTAATTTTAATTATACATAAAATTAAATAAATAGAACTAAAGTCAAAAGATGATTTATTTTTAGTGGAAACATTGATATATGATCCTAGTTGTTACCTCTTTAAAACAATATTAATGAAATAAAAAAACATAATGAAAATAAATAAATATAAATAACAAGTTGAAATAAATGAGATAATTCTTGGTTTTATTCCCATGTAGGTGCTTGATTTTTACTCCCCCTAGTTAGGTAGCTGTAGTGGATTATCTGCAATCTAAGAGTGGATAGTGTTTCTTTGAGATATACCACCACATGTGATGTGTACCGGTATCTATAAGTTGACACTAAAAACGAAGACCCTCAAAGAAGATAATAATAGTATCAACCTCCAAGAAAGAATAATGATAAAATTTGAGGTCTAGAGTTCGAGGGAAAAGAATATAGGGGTGATTCTAATTGACATTAGTCATGTCAGGAACCATATGGTATGCAATTGTTTATAGAGGATATCTTAATATCAGCCCATTATTCTCTATGTGGAGACCCTTTTTCATAATAAGACTTTGAAATATTTCTAAATATTATTCTATATGTAGGTACTGAGATGATGTGAAATTCTGAGGCCCGGTGTTCCAAGAATTAATTTTATAAATATATTAAATATTTTTTTATTACACATGAATATTTAATCAAATAAAATATGAAAAATATTAAACGATTGATCAGATCAGAAATCAGCGACCGCATTTTTGTCCGTAATGCCATGTTTACCCAAGGCGCAACATAAAATAAGTCAATGTGGTATGTTTAGATCCCTCGCTCATTGGAAGATCATGTTGGGTGATTTAGCGAATTTATTTCATTAATTGATTAAAAATAATTTAACCTAATTTATGTATATAAATTTTATTTTAAAATAATTGCTTCATAAATTTTTTCAATTATGAAAACCCTCTCCTCTCCTCTCCATCCCGTTGATGAATGAAGAATGACGATAAACCCCTGGATCCAAGTGGATCGAAGAATGATGAACGCAACATCTTATTCTGATGATTGCGTAAGTGTGATATTCATCAAAAATGATCAATTCAAGATATGTAAGACTATATTTGGTAATTTTATGGATTATATTAAACATTTGAGCATGTTAATAATCGATTCTTTAATCTTCACCCCCTACATGCGCCAATGCAGTAAATTGAGTTTCCCCTTGAATAACAACTACTTCTAACCCAAATTTAATGTTCTAGATCATTTGGAAAAGAATGTTTGAACAACTATCCAAAACCTTTTCTTATGATGATTTTATACACAAAATATTCACATTATTTGAAGGAGGAACCCTATGGTTCCTCAATCAATAATTTTCGGGCAACCTGAGCTTGATCGGGCACCTGGATCCAGTACGGATCAAACATACAACAACAATATCACGAACGGAGACTGGATCTATGTAGACCGGCCCCTGGGAATCAATGATCTTTGATTGTTTCTCTATTTCTAGTTGGAATGGTGTTGTGGATGCTAGTCAAAGGTGCGATGATGTGTGTGAGGCGGTCCTGCGTGCATGAGGCAGTAGGTCGTAACGACGGTGGTGCGTGGCTCAGGCGAAGAAGGCCATGACAACAGTTATGTGCTTCTTAGGTAGACTATGACGAGGTTTTTTGGGTGGCTTCTGAGTGGATGGTCAAGGAAAAAGGAGACCAAAAACTTTCATATGATGCATCTTCAGTCTGTGGTTTGAGGCGGTGCAAACAGGTTCAGCGGATGACAGATGCCAGTGAGGGATTAGGGATGGCGGTCGGACTGTGGTTGGTGCAGCAGCAGGCCAGAGGCAGATAGGGTGGAAATTCCACGTGAGGTAATAATGAAGGGGGGAGGGAAACCCTAATGGGTAAAAAGATAATAAAAATGAAAATAAAGTAATAATAATAATAAAAAAATTATTATTATTAAAACTTAAATCCCCATAACTCTCTCATACAACATCGGATTGACACACTGTTAATGGAAGTTTGACCCTGAATTCAAGATGGATATTCCAGGTCTAATATTGTATGTCGTTTTTTTGGTTTTCAGATTGTTTACCCAAAACACTCAAATAATAATAATAATATATTATTATTAAATCTTTGACATGTCATAACACTTTTGTGCGACGTTTGTTTGACTTTCCATCCATGGAAATGTGACCCTATCTTTGACATGTCATAACACTTTAGTAGGTTAGTTTTATTTATTACTAAAATTGGTTTCAATTTTAAATAAAAATACACACTTGGAGTCATAACGGTCACATTATGCTTTAGATTAATGTTTAAATGATTCATACATGTCTCAAATGAATTATAGATCATTTTACTAAAGTATAAGAATAATATATATAAGGAATTTGCCTTAATTCTTACTTAATATTGAATTAAATTAATAATTCACATTGAGGATCTTTTCAGGTTTAGAGTTTTAGAGAATTAGGACATAACTATTACATCACAATAGATTTAAAAAGTTGACACTTCTACACAGTTTCCATTTTTTTTAAACATGAACTCTTGAAAAAAAGAGTCATGTCTAATTCTATTTTTAAGATAGCATGACTTTTCATTGATCTCATCCTTGACCCTATTCCACATTATATCCTGGGAAAAACATTTCAAAAAACTTGGGATGAGCATAAAAAGATCAATAAGGGAAACACCAAGAAGGAAAACTATTATTTTTTCAAAACAACAAATAAATCATGAATACTTTAACATAGGTAATAATTTTAACCTTTATGAAGTATTAAATACTCTTAACAAATAAAATATCATTACTTACCCTTTTGTAACCAAAAATATTACCATAAAACCCATATAAATAACACATAACATATAAAGGTAACTTGGTACATAAACATACATAAATGGAATAACCATACGGTCCACTTATACACATATCACTAAATAGAATATCCATATGGCCAACATACATACCCAATGAATTGGAGGTTATAATGTAACCACCCGTCCTGGTATTCACGGTAGCACCTATCATTTGGTTTATCACGTAACCACCCATCAAATGTATAAGTACCATTATAAAATCATAAGACATAAAACAAATATAATGGAATGAAAACATTTCCACATTTCAATCACAATGTATCACTTAAATATATTGACATAAAAAATCCATTATCAAAACCATTTTCAATACCAAAATACATAAAAGAGTATATGGTATTTATTTTCTTTTAAAAACAATACGGTTTGTTAAGGAAGCCAAAGATCAAGTAGTACTCACGGTGGTGGAAAAGGTCATTGTGACCGCGTACGTAAAAAGAAACATTAATTTTGTCTTTTAGTAAAACATTTTGTAGAAAAATAATCCATTTTAATGAAATGAAATGTAAAAGGTGTTTATACAGCATATAAAGTAAATTTGAACAAAATATGCCTCAATGAAAGTAGATTGAGAAGAACTCCCATACCTCATGTCCGACTTGACTCGATCGTTCATTAATCTCCTGAATAATAAAATAAAGTTAATTTATAACTTATTAATAACATTTTTATGTTTATTATTCTTTTTATATCACTTATTACTATTTTATAAACATTATTAAATCATTTAAGTTAAAAACATTCATTTTTTTGATATTTTGCACTTGAGTAAAAATGAACACCTTATATTTACAAGATGTCCATGTGGTCAAAGGTTCATTATATCCGTAATGATATTCATGATTTGGATAACATATATATCATATATATACATTATATAAATGTTTTTATAGTAGTACATAACATTTAGAGGTATGAATTGAAATGCACCATTCATGGAGAAGGTAAGGCGTACGTATACATAAACGCTACTTTCATTTAAATTTTTTATTTTAATTGAAACAAAACATAATGATAAATAGGTATATTATAATTTCAGTATAATATCATATATAATATCATTAACTCCATTCTTTATATATCACACATAAGGAATTATCGAATCACATCACTTTGAGGGGGCGGTAGTCTGCACTTCCTCAAATGAGATTATCGTATTTACCCACTATGGAAACCATAAAGGTGTGATATGAATGGGAATTACATAAGCATAAAGAAATCATAAACATAATATATATAATATATAAATACAGTTCCATCATAATTTCCACAATTAGAGGTGGTAAGATGTAATTGAACAATCATCGTTTCGTGAGGCCTTAGTTTGTCATCCACAGAAATATTATGTTCTTCACCCATTAGATGGATGTGTGTGTAAGTTTAGTTCGAATACCTCTCATAAAAACATACTAGTATATTTATGATACTGTTTTTGTTACAAAATAATGTAATAAAAAGAGTTTAGGGGTTGGTGAAGTAAAATAAAAGAAAACAATTTACGAGAAACTGTTACCTTTAATTTGGGTAACTCCCTTTGGTTTGAACCAAAGGACTTCTTGAAGTGATTTATGCCTAAGGTAATGCTTCTAGGAGGAGGAGAGGGATTTTTTGAGCTTAATTGGGAAGAGTGTGGATGATCCATATGGCTTGAGAGGTGTGAGGAATTCGTTATAAGTGGTCTCTTTTTATAAGGGAGTGGAGGGGCTCTTTTGGAATGTGTGAAAACATTATTTTTTTATATAATTATATTCAGTTTCTAATGGTCCCAAAATCATTATAGTCTAATATAATATGACTTATATTAGAAATAAAATCATCCAATCATAATTGGACAAGTTTTGGATAATTTTTTATTCATTATAATCTTATTTACTTAAATCATTTATTAATGAGTTTAATATTACATCGTTATTGTGTCATAAATAATTTAATTTATTTGATGTATAAAAATTATATACAAATACCATGATGTATGAAATATTCTTATATTTCCAATTAATATTTATATTCAAAAATTTGACTTATATAACACCATATAAAAAATAATTTACAAAAAGATTTTTGTTAATGTTAATTTTTTCTTTACATTAAATTAATTAATCAAAAGTGTCATTATCTTTAATAAGTGGCTACATGGGGTCCCCAAATCGACCCAAGGATGACCATGGTTGGCCACTACTCATCCAATAAGGTTAGTACAAGTGTTAAGGTAATTTTGAATTATTATAATATTCTTTTTACCTTGAATTTCCTTATTTACCTTTAACAGTGGTAAATAAAAGTCAAGAGTTTCTATTCACCAAATATTATTTTCATCTTGTTGAACCACATTTTACTTCTTGATATCAACCATGTATTTCATATTTTTAAAATTCAATTTACAGATATTTTAAAATTTCATTTCATTACAAAAGTCAGTTTTTTTAACTACCGCTAAGTGGTTTCACTATTCATCAAAAATTAAAGTTTTTCAGAAAAATACCAAGAAATCAGTCTAAGCTATAAATGATATTCTGAATAAAAAATTGATTTATATTTTACCAAATTCAAAATATATAAGTGGAAATAATTAATTTTAAAATTAATTCCTGTTAGCAAAACAAATAGCGTGTTTTTAAGAATCAATAACTATAAAAAGATTGATACTTGTTTATGTCCAATTTCAAAGTGAAATTAATTCCAATGACCAAAATTGGATTAAATGGATAAAATATATTTTAATTTCACTTTAAAAAAAATTAAAAAGATAATCTAACCATATCAATAAATTATATTAAAATGCACTTTTGAATTAAAATGCAATATTTTTCACTATTCATTAAAAAGTGAACTTTATCAGAAAAATACCAAAAAAATTACCAAAGTAAAATTTGATGTCCCCATTATAAATAAGGATTTTATTTGGCCAAATAGAATTTATTAAAGTGACCAAAACTATATTTAAAGAGGGTTCACCATTAAAAGGCAATAAATCAGCCTTTGAATGTAAACTATGCTTAAAATTAGATTCATTCACATTTTAAGCCTCTAAATTTTATTGAAAAAATGTAAATACATTTAACAATCATGTATAATTATATTGTAGTTAGTTTTGTTTATTCCCACCAATATAGCTGCTCGGATTTTACAACCATTTAAAATAATATTATATTATTAGTGGGCAACATAAGATTTCAAAGAAACCCGTTGTTGCGTATCGGGTACGCTATCAAAAATAGAAACCCTTTTAAAGTAAAATTAATATTTAATTCACAAATATTAAAAAAATATTAAAATCTCTTATTCTTTTTTAACTGGGATGTTACATCCTTCCCCCCTTTTGTAAATTATGTCCTCACAATTTTTATTCACTAGTCAAAATAAGTGGGGGTATTTATCCCTCATAGCATTTTCAGATTCCCACATTGCCTCTTCAACCATATGGTTTTTCCACAAAACCTTTACCTGGTGAATTACCTTATTTCCTAACACCTACTCTCTATGGTCAAGAATCTGAACTGGTTGTTGTTCATAAGAGAGATTCTATTCCAACTGAACTACCTCTGGGATCAAAACATGAGATGGATCTGGCATATACTTTCTGAACATCGAAACATGAAAAACATTGTGTACCTGGGATAAACATGGAGGTAAAGACACTCTATACACAACTGATCTAACATTCTCTAGAATTACATAAGGTCCAATAAACCTCGGACTCAACATTCTCTTCTTACCAAAATGCATCACACTTTTCCATGGAGAAACTTTGAGAAAGACATGATCACCTACCTCAAAAGAAAGATTCTTCCTCCGGTTATCAGCATAACTTTTCTGTCTATTCTGAGCTGTTCTCATGTTCTTCTAAATCAACCGAACTTTCCCTGCCATCTCTTCTACCAATTCTGGTCCCATCAGCTTCCTTTCACCTACTTCATCCCAAAAAGCTGGAGTTCGACAACGCTTTCCATATAATGCCTCTAATTAAGCTATCTGTATACTGGAATGAAAACTGTTATTATAAGAAAATTCAACCAAAGAAAGATATTGGTCCCAACTTCCCTGATAATCCATCGATCAAGAATGTAACATATCCTCCAATGTCTGAATTTTTTGTTCTTATTTCCCTACCTGATTGAGGGTGAAAAGCTATTCTAAAATTCAATTCAGTACCCAACGACTTTTGAAGGCCTTTCCAAAAGTTAGAAGTAAACCTGGGATCACGATCAGATAAAATGGATAGGGAACTCCATGGAACCTAACTATCTCTTTAACATAAAACCAAGAAATTTGATCTAGAGGCAAAGTATCTTGAATAGTAAGGAAGTGAGAAGATTTAGTCAATCGATAAACTATAACCCAGATTTCATTATTACCTCGAGATGTCATTGGTAATCCCACAATGAAGTCCATGGATATATTTACCCATTTCCACTCTGGAACTGGTATAGGATGAAACATTCCTCTCGGTAACTTCCACTCTGCTTTAACCTGCTGACAAGTCGAACACTTCACAGTAAAACCAGAAATATCTCTTTTTATTCCATCCCACCAGTAATACTCCCTAAGATCTCTAAACATCTTAGTAATACCATGATGAACTTAAAATTGGGAACTATGAGCTTCACATAACAACTCATTCTTCAACTTGGAATCACAAGTCACACATAATCTCTTTCCAAATATCAAAAAACAATCATTATCAACGTTAAAATCCGGAAACTTACCCTTTTGAACCAACACTACCTTTTTCTAAAACTCACTATCTTCAGTCTACGCATTCTTTATTCTGTCTAATATAGATGCTCTCACTGACACCTAAAACAAAACAAAAGAATATTTTACACCAACAACTTTTATGCCAAAGTTAATCAAATCAAAAACCAAAGGATCTTGTTCCAAATGTAGAATGGTTAATGAATCATTATTTTCTGACTCAAAGCATCTGTCACTTTATTTTCTTTTCCCGGATGGTAATGGATCGTGCAATCATAATCCTTAATTAATTCCAACCATCTCCTCTGTATCAGGTTCAATTATTTCTGAGTGAATATACACTTCAAACTTTTGTGATGAGTATATATTTCACACTTCACTCCATAAAAATGACGCCTCCAAATTTTTAAAGAAAAAACAACTACAGTTAATTTCAAATCATCTGTAGGGTAATTTAACTCATTTGGTTTCAACTGACATGAAGAATAAGAAATATCCTGATCATTTTTCATTAGGACACAAACCGGTCCTTTCAATGAATCATTACAATAGATAACAAACTCACCATTTCTGGAAGGTAGTGCCAAATGTGGAGCATTCAACAATCTTCTTTTCAATTATTAAAAACAATCATCACATTCTTCTGTCCAGATGAACTTAATACCTTTTCTAGTTTACTTATTCATTGGACTAGATAACCGTGAAAAATTTTCAACAAACCTCCAGTAATAACCTGAAAAACCAAGAAAAATATGAATCTCGGTTATATTTGTGGGTCTTGACCATTCTTCAACAACATTAATTTTATAAGGATCAACATTTATGCCATTTTTTGAAATAATGTGACCAAGGAAAGAAATTTGTTGTAGCCAAAACTCAAACTTGCTGAATTTCCCAAACAATTTATTTTCTTTTAAGGTTTGCAAGACAACCCTTAAATGAATTTCATGCTCCTCTTTACTTTTATAATTACCCAAAATAACACTAATGAACACAACCAAAAACTTATCCATGAACTCACAGAAAATTCTATTCGTAAGATAAATGAATACAACAGGTGCATTGGTTAAACCCAAAGGTATACCTACAAATTCATAATGGCCATATCTAGTAAGAAACCCGGTCTTTGGAATATCTTCTTCCTTTACTTTCAACTGATGGTACCCCAACATCAAATCAATCTTTAAAAAATACTCAGCTCCCTGGAGTTGATCAAAAAAATCATTGATCTGAGGCAAAGGATACTTGTTCTTAAGAGTAATGTTATTCAATGCTCTATAATCAACAAAAAGTCTCATTGAACCATCTTTCTTTTTAACAAACAAGATAGGATCACCCCATGGTGATGTGTTAGGTAGAATGAAACCTTTATCTAATAACTCCTGCAATTCCTTATTTAACTCTAAAAGTTCAATTTGAGCCTTTCGATAAGGGGGTTTTGAAATTAGATTATCATCAAGAACAAAGTAAATGGTAAATTAAACTTCCTGGTCAGGTATAATACCCGGAAACTCATCAAGAAAAACATCAAGGTACTCATTTAACACTGGCACATCATTAATACGAACAGTTCCTTTGTTTTCAACAATATGTGTAAGGTAGCATTCATTTCCAACTTTTACTAGTTTCTCAGCTTCCTGATATGTTATCAACAGCAAGGGTTCATTTTTTTATACAAACTGAAAATCATTCTGAAAAGAAACATCTTTAGCTCTACATTAAATCTTAGTATGATAAAAAAAATCCAATACATGCCCAATATAACATCAAACTCTACTAGAGGAAAAACAATAAGTTCTGTAGGTATATTCTTTCTACACACAAGGACAAGAATTTTCTTATGTTTTTTTTAGACTCAACATTTCCTCCATGTGTTTTTACCGTAAGTTCTGTATTCATATCTTGAGATGGAATTCCCAATTTACTAGAAAACATCTCAGAAATGAAAGAGTGTGTAGACCCTGAATCAAACAACACATTGGCATAATTTTAATAACCAAACAGTGTACCTGATACAACTTCATTTGATGGCCCAACAGCTGCTGAAGTAGTTGAAAAAGATTTCACCTCCCCTTTCTTCTTGTTGTCTGGCTGCTTTCCTACATTTGAGTTCCTTGCTGGACACTCATTTGCATAATGACCCATTTCATTACACGTAAAACATCTTACTGATGGCTTTTCATTGCCTTCTTGATCATCTTCCTTACAGTTACGAGCAATATGACCAGACATACCACACCAGAATCACTTTACAGACTTTGATAAAAATTCTCTGAGATGCTTTTTACCACACTTCTCACAAGATGGATATTTAGTTTTCTTACCTCTAGAATTCATTGATGAATTTTTCCCCTTTTCCTACCAACTGGACCTCTTATTCTGTTGTTTTTTAAAGAACAATTGATCATCGGCAAACTCCATTTCCACCTTCTCCGCACATCGAACAAGTTTTTCATAACTATTGAACTCATGAGAAGCTAACACTCTTCGATATCCTGGCTTTAGTCCTGAGTAAAATCAATTTATCTTACTATCAAGATCTCGGATGAAATTTGGTGCATACCCTTCCAGTCGAGTGAACATTTCTTTATAAGCAACCACTGAGTCATCCTCTTACCTCAATTCTTGGAATTTTTTTTCCATCCTAAGTTGAACCACCTTAGGAAAATATTTCTCAAGAAACATACCTTTGAATTCATCCCAATCAAGAGCATCAATCTCTTCACTATCCATGATATTTTTCACCATCGACCACCACTGATCAGCTTTACCTTCAAAATGGTAAACAGCGAGACTAACCTTTTGATGTTCTGAACAACCCATGACATCAAAAATCTTCTCCAATGCTTTAATCCACCCTTCAGCCCGCACAGGGTCAGATGATCCTCTGAATGATGGGGGATGTTGCCTCATGAAATGCTCCACTACTGACATGTTCCTCTGTGGTTGATCTGGCTGATCTCATACATAGATACCACAACCATTTATAGCCTGAGTCAACTGTGCCATCAATATAACAAACTATTCAGTTTCGATTCTGACCATATCAGGTTGCTGATTTGAAAGGCTTTATTCCCCATGACGTTGTCCTAACATAGCTTTCTTGTTTCATCTGTGGAAAACCATTATAAACATAGAAATATCTTAGGCGAGGCAACATTGTAATCTGTAAATGCTATATGATATCAATGTTAACATAAATTACTTTATGGATGTTAATTTAACAATACCCTAACTACTAATGTTATCTAAACCGACCTTTGATACCAAATATAAGGACCCATCCTTAAACCTTGCGTAATATTGAATTAAATGAAAAATTTACATTGAGGATCTTTTCAGGTTTAGAGTTTTAGAGAATTAAGACATAACTATTACATCTCAAAATATTTAAAAAGTAGACACTTCACAATAGTTTCCACTTTATTTACAAAACATGAACTATTGAAAAAAAAGAGTCATGTCAAGTTCCATGTTTATTATTGCATGACTTTTCCTTGATCCCATACATGACCCTATTCCACATTATCTCCTTTTAAAAACATTTCAAAAAAGTGGGATGAGCATAAAAAGCTTAGTAAGGGATACACAAAAAATAAAAACTGTTAGTTTTTCAAAACAACAAGTAAACCATGAATACTTTAGTATAAGTAATAATTTTCACCTTTATGAAGTAGTAAATACTCTTCACTGAATAAAAGATCATTACTTACCCTTTTGTAACCAAAAGATTACCATAAAACCCATATAAAGAACACATAACATATAAAGGTAACTTCGGACATAAACTTACATAAATGGAATAACCATACAGTCGAATTCCACACATATCACTAAATGGAATAGCCATACGGCTGACTTCCATAACCAATGCATTGGAGGTTATAACGTAACCACCCATCCTGGTATTCACGGAACCACCCTTAATTTGATTTATCATGTAACCACCCGTCAAATGTCCAAGTACCATTATAAAATCATAAGACAAAAAACAAATATAATGGAAAGAAAAAATTTCCACATTTCAATCAAAATATATCACTTAAATATATTGACATAACAAATACATTATCAAAACCATTTTCAATACCAAAATACATAAAAGAGTATAAGTTATTTATTTTCTTTTAAAAACGTTACGGCTTGTTAAGGAAGCCAAAGATCAAGTAGTACTCATGGCAGCGGAAAAGTTTGTTGTCACCGCGAATGTTAAAAGAAACATTCCTTTTTTTTGTTTTGTAAATTGCTTCATAGAAAAATATTATCTTTGAATGAAATGAAAATTCAAATGTGTTTATACAACATATAAAACAATGTCCTGTATTAGAACAAAATATGCCTCAATTAAAGGATATTGAGATGAAGTCTCTAACCTCGTGTCCGACTTGACTCGGTCGTTCTTTAATCTCATTAATAATAAACTAAAGTTAATTTCAACTTTCTTAAGAACCTTTTTCAAGTTTATTATTCCTTTTATATCACTTATTACAATGTTATAAACATTATTCAATCATTTAAGTTAAAAACCTTCATTTTGTTGATATTTGGTACTTGAGTACAAATGAACACATTATATTTACAAGTTGTCCATGTGTTCAATGGTTCATTATATCCAGAATCATATTCATGATTTTTATATCATATATATCATATATATTCTGCATATACATTTTTTGTAATAGTACATAACATTTAGAGGTAAGAAATGAAATGCACCGTTCAGCGAGACGGTAAGTCGTACGTACGCATGAACGCTACTTTCATTTCTATTTACTATTTTAATGGAAATAAAACATAATAATACATAGGTATATTATAATTCCAGTATAATATCATATATAATATCATTAACTCCATCTTTTATACATCCTAGATAAGGCATTAATGAATCACATCACTTTGAGGGGGTGGTAGTCTACACCTCTTCAAATGAGATTATCGTATTTACCTACTACGGAAACCATAAAGGTGTGATATAAATGGGAAGTACAGAAGCATAAGGAAATAATAAACATACTATATATCATATATAAATACATTTCCATCATAATTTCCACCATGAGAGGTGGTAAGATGTAATTGAACAATCATCGTTTCGTAAGGCCTTAGTTTTCCATCCACAGAAACATTATGTTCTTCACCAATTAGATGGATGTATGTGTATGTGTAGTTTGAATACTTCCCATAAAAACATTATAGTATACTAAAGATACTGGTGTTGTTACAGAATAAAGGAATAAAAAGAGTTTAGGGGTTTGAGAAGTAAAATAAATGAAAAAAATTTAAAAGAAATTGTTACCTTTAATTTGGGTAACTCTTTTTGGTTTGAACCAAAGGACTTCTTGAAGTGCCTTTTGCCTAAGTTAAGGCTTACAATAGGAGTATAGGGATGTTGGGAGCTTAATTGGGTAGAGTTTGGACGAGAAAAATGTCTTGAGAGGCGTGACAAATTGGTTATAAGTGGTCTCTTTTTATAAGGGAGAGGAGGAGCTCTTTAGGAAAGTGTGAAAACATTATTTTATTAAATAATTATATTCGGTTTCAAATAGTCCAAAAATCTTTATAGTAGAATATGACATGACTCAAATTCGAAATAAAATCATCCAGTCAGAATTTTACATGTTTTGGATAATATTTTAATCATTATAATCTTATTTATTTAAAGCATTTATTAATGAGGTAAATATTGCATCGTTATTGTGTCATAAATAATTTAATTTATTTGATGTCTAAAAATTATAAAAAAAATACCAAGATGTAGGAAATAGTTTTATATTTCCATTTAATATTTATAGTCCAAAATATTACTAATATAAAACAACATAAAAATTAATTTCCTAAAATATTGTTGTTAATGTCAATTTTGTCTTTACATTAAATTAATTAATCTAAAGTGTCATTATCTTTAATAAGTGGCTCCATGGGGTCCCAAAATCGATCCAAGGATGCCCATGGTAGGTCAATACACATCCAATAAAGTTATAATAATTGTTAAGGTAATTGGTAATTATTATAATATTCTTTTTACCTTGAATTGCCTTATTTACCTTTAACCGCAGTAAATAGAAGTCAAAAGTTACTATTCGCCAAAAATTATTTTCATATAATTGAACAAAATTTTACTTTTGATATCAAACATGTATGTAGGATTTTTTAACTTCAATTCACAGAAGTTGTAAAATTTCATTTAAGTGAAAAATTTGGTTTTTTGAACTACCACTAAGTGGTTTCACTATTCAAAAAAATTGAAGTTTTTCAGAAAATTACCAAAAAATCAGCCTAAGCTAAATTTGATATTCCGAATTAAAAAATGATGTGTATTTTACCAAATTAAAATCATATAAGTGTCATTAAATAATTTTAAAATTAATTCCCATTATCAAAACAAATAGCATGTTTTTAAGAAATAATAACTACAAAAAGGTTGATACTTGTTTATGTCTAATTTCAAAGTGAAATTAATTCCAATGAACAAATTTGGATTAAATGGTAAAAATATATTTTAATTTCACTTTAAAACAAATGAAAAAGATAATCTAACCATATAAATAAATTAAATAAAAATGCACTTAAGAATTAAAATACAATATTTTTCATTATTCATTAAAAAATGAACTTTATTAGAAAAATACCAACAAATTACCCAAAGTAAAATTTTATGTCCCCATTATAATGAAGGATTTTATATGGTCAAATAGAATGTATTAAAGTGAGAAAATATTTATTTAAAGAGGGTTCTCCATTAAAAGGTGATAAGTCGGCCTTTTTATGTAAATTATGCTTAAAATTAGATTCATTCACATTTTAAGCCTCTAAATTTTATTGGATAAATGTAAATACATTTAAAAATCATGAATAATAATATTTTAGTCGGTTTTGTTTATTCCTACCAATACAACGGCTAGGAGTTAACTACAATTTAAAATAATATTATGTTATTAGTGTATAATGTAAGATTTCAAATAAACCCATTGTTGCATATTGGGTACGCTATCGAACATCACAAACCTTTTAAAGTATAATTAATATTTAATTTACAAATATTAATAAATAATAAAATCTCATATTCTTTATTTACCAAGGATATTACAATATAAATTTTTTTTCTTAGTTTTGAGTACATCAGTTGTCTTTTTTACAAAAATTCCCATTTTAAAATGGAAACACAGACTTTAACTCATACTGGTCACATTATGTATTAGTATGACTTGAGAAAATTTTATCAATGTCAAAAATGATTTATTAATTGTTTTCATAAATTATCAAGACAATCTAAGTGTTTTTTTTCAGTTTTTAGTGAGTGGAACTTTTTAAACTAAAGTGTCGATTTTAAATTGATAACTGACACATTGAGTCATACCTGGTACATTTTGTATCAGATTGAGGTTATAATGACTATTACACTTAAAAAATGACTTACGGAACATTTTCCTAAAGTATCATAACAATATTAATGTTTTTTCTTGGTTGTTAGTAGGTCAATTGTCCTATTTACTAAAATTGATGTCAATTTTAAATAAAAAGAAACACTTGGAGTCATCCCAATCAAATTTTCCATTGTATTTAGTTTTTTACGATTCATACTCATCTAAAATGACTTATTGATCATTTGAATAAAGTATCAATGAAATCCAAATCTGTTTTCTCAATTTTGAGTATGTCACTTATCTTTTTTACTAAAATGCCTTTTTAAACTAGAAAAAAATAGTTTCACTCATACCGATAATAATGTGTATTAGTTTTATGTGAGACTAATAAATACACATAAAAATGAGTTATTATTTACTTTAATTAATTATCAAGACAATATGAGTTTGTTGTCTAGATTTTTTGGGAGTGAAACTTTTTGAACTAAAATGTCGATTTTAAAATGATAATGGACACATTGAGTCATACCTGAAACATCTTATATCATATTAAGGTGAGGTTAATTTATAAACCTCAAAAATTAATTATGGATAATTTTAATAATGTATTAAAATAATCTAAATACTTTTTCTCAGTTTTGAGTTGGCCAATTGTCCTTTTTTACTAAAATTGATGTCAATTTTAAATAAAAAGATGCACTTTGAGTCATACTGGTCACAATATCTGTCATATTGAGATGAAAATTATTCCAATACATCTAAAATTATATACGTACCATTTTCCTAAAGTATCAAAACAATCTAAATGTGCTTTCCTGGTTTTGAGTATGTCAATTTTATTTTATACTAAAAGGTCATGTTAAACTAGAAACATGCATTTTAACTCATATATGTCACATCAGGTATTAGTTTGATGCCAGGCCAATTATTAAACATAATAATTAATTTATGCATCATTTTATAAAATTATACTAAAAATATTATCATGTTTTTTTGGTTTTTAGTAATTGAAATTTTTTGAACAACAATGTAAATTTTAAATTGATAACAAACACTTTGAATCATACTGGGATCATCATGTATCAAATTGAGGTGAGTATGATTAATAAATATAAAAAATTACTGATGAATGTTTTTACAAAAGTATAATAAAAATATTAATTTTTTTCATTTTTTTGTGGGCCAGTTGTTTTGTTTCTAAAATTAATGTCAATTTTAAATAAAAATACGCACATGTAGTCATACCGGTCACACAGGGAATAGTTTTGAGGTTATGTTGTTTATTAAATGTATAAAATGACTTATGGATCATTTTAATGAATTATTCAAAAAATTTAGGTGTTTTCTTGGTTTTTAGTACCTCACCTATCTTTTTTAATAAAATGTCATTTTAAACTGGAAACACACACATTGACTGATACTGGTCACATCATTTATCATTTTTATGTGAGAAAAATTACTATAAACTAAAATTAATTATGATTAATTTTAGTAAATTATCCAGAAAATCCAAGAACGTTTTATTTTTTTCAATGAGTGACACTTTTTTAACTAAAAGGTTGATTTTAAACTGATAACGGGCACGTTGAGTCATAATGGAAAAATCGTGTATCAAATTGAGTTGTTTTTGATTCCTGCACATAAAAAATAACTTATGGATAATTTTCCAAAAGTATCAAAACAATTTTAATGTGTTTTCTTGTTTTTGAGTAGATCAGTTTTCTTTTTTACTAAGATTGAAATCAATTTTAGATAAAAATTTCACTTAGAGTCATAGTTATCACACCATGCATCGGATTGAGGTACAACTGATTCCTACAGGTACTAAATGAAGTATAGATTTCTTTCTGAATGTATAAAAACAATATAAATTTATTTTCTTTGTTTTGAGTAAGCCACTTATTTTTTTAATAAAATTTCATTTTAAACTGGAAACACGAACTTTAAATCATACCTATCACATCATGTATCAATTTGATGTGAGACCAATACATATAAATCAAAAAATATTTTTAAATAATTTTCATAAATTATCAAGACAATATGAGAATATTTTTTTAGTTTTCAATGAGTGACCCTTTTTGAACTAAAATATCAATTTTAAAATAATAACGTACACATAGAGTCTTGTCGGGCACATCATGTATCATATTGAGGTGAATTATATTATTAAGTATCAAAAATATTTTTTTAATCCTTTATATAAAGTATAAAAACAATATTATTGTGTTTTATTGGTTTTGAGTATTTTTTTTTTGTTTTACTAAAATTAATGTCAATTTTAAATAAAAAAAGTACATTGAGTCATATCGGTTACATCATATGAAAATTGAGGTGAGACTAATTATTAGACATCCCAATGACTCAAAACAATCTTAATAGACAATGATGCCATGATTTCCATTGTATTTCATTATTCAACACCTAACACTACATATTGAGTTGATGTTTATATCCAAAAAATCATTTTTTAGCTAAGAACATCGAATCAATATGCAACATTGTAGTTTGACAAATAATGGAAATGGAAGGCTTCATACCAATGGAATAAATGAAAATTTTATATATTTTTTGTATTGTTTTATTGAGTTTAAAGAAAAATATGACTTTCCAAAATTTCTGTAAAAAACTAAATAATTATTAGATAAAAAGGATAAACAAATTAATTAATTTAAAAATTGTAGATTAAATAATGAAATAATTAATTAAATAAGTAGTAATAATTCACCTTTTCGGTGTTTTTGTATAAATTATTGATTTATTTCCTTATATTCATTATCTCATTCGAAATCACAAAGTCCAATCTCTCATGATCATGACTATCTTCGAAAAAACCACCCCAAATCGAACAAAATAAACCACCTGTATAAGAAAACAATTATGATATGAGTAATACTAAAAATAAATAAATAAAACATAAATATAAAATAATAAATTAATTTTATGGATAATTATTTTACTGTGAAAAAATCAATATTATCATTGTTATTGAGAATTGGAGGGAACATGAAGGAAATTAATAAATACTAACACTACATATGTGAAATGGTTTTGAGGGATAATAAATTTGAGGATGTTTCGGTGAAAAAAAGGCTGAAATATGGAAAAAAATATTCTAAAATAAAGAAACTATGAAATTATTATTTCTTTAAAGATATTTGAAAGAAATAAATAATTTTTATATAAAATTATAAGGACATTAGCTAACAAATAATAGAGAAAATGATGACAAAATTTATTAAACAAGTAGTGGAAATTAACCTTATGATGATGGTTGTACACATTCTTGACCCATTTATTTATTTTCATTATCCTAGTTGCATCCCTTAATTCCAATATCTCATGAGTATGAGTAGAGTCTAATAAACCACAACAACTAAAACAAAAGAATCCACCTGTATCAGAAACAAATTATTTGAGTAATAATAAAAAAAAATAAAAAAAATATGAAATAATAAATTATTTATATATACAATGATTTTTCTATGAAAACATTAAGATTACCTATATGATTGAGATCTTGAGGGAACATAAATGAAATGGATAAATTTCAACACTACTAGCGTGAAAATATTTTGAGTGAGAAGAGTTCTATGGATGTTTTTGCATAGAATGGCATGAAATTTGGGCAAAAATCTTCTAAAATAAACAAATTCTACAAGGAATAATGAAAATTAAACCAATGTTCCATTATATAATTTTCTATTAAAATAGAGAAAATATATTGTAAAATTACTTTAAATCTTCCCAAAGGATTTCATTTATTATATTTTATCTTCTATGGGTTTGGTAACATCATCATGTCCAAAAGAAATTATCTCTATGAGTAGCCAAATATTTAATTTAGATTATGTTAATGTAGTATAGATCAGATAATATTACGAGGAAAAACATAGTATATTTTTCTGAAAAATACCTTATCCTTGAGCTTTATTTTTTTATGTTTTTAGGGATTTTTTTCCTCTCTAAATATTCTATAATAGAAGGTGTTTTCTTCTGAATTCATCCAAAGGTGAAATTTATAGACAACTATCACCCTCATCAGCTCATATCCTAAAAACATATCATTTCATTTTGTTGTTTTCCTCTCATCCTCCATCCCTTGTGGACATGAACCTATTGTTACTTTAAATACATTAGGAAGTAGTCATCCATGGTATGAATACTACTTAGAGTATTAAATGAAATATGAAAGATATGAGAGATGAGTATCAAGAAAGAAATTGCATTAATAACTTTTTGGGAGATGAAGCTAACTGTTATACTTCGTTGTGTTATGTAAAGGGGAAAATGCCTATCATTTATAAGAATTAAACCATTGTCACTAGTTATTAACTCATGGACAATTAATGGTGTGATTTAGGGGGAATACATGTTCTTATCAGTGATTCAAGTTCTCTCAGTATAGAGATGTAATTATATATGAATCCCTGTGGGCTATATGAGTTCTATATTTATAGGATAAATCCCACTTTTAATACTTTAAATCTTTTAACTATGTCTTTTCCTACCTCTATTAAAATTATCCATTATGTATTTCTTAAATCCCTTAAACAAATGAAAATGTAATATAGGAAATTAAGGAGTAATAAGAAACCTGGATATTATGAAAAAGAATAACAAACTCTCATTCCATTAACTATATGATATAAAAATGTATTGATAAAACATTTTAATAAATAAATAGTTATTTCATATACATGGATGGATGTAAACGATTCCTAAAGGTGGAACCAATACATGTAGACCAAAAATGATTAATACTTAAAAATAATATAGAATAATTTTTCCAACACATATAGAATTTGATAACCTCTATTATATTTTTGGGAACAAGTAATAAAAAACCTAAGGAATTATTTCCTTTAATATTAATGGTATATCAAATATTTGAAAACATCTCAAAATTATAATTTATATTTCGATTAAAAATCAATAAGGAAATGAAAAAATAGGCGAATAATATACCTAATAATGATATAGGTTTTAAACATATCAAAATTCAGAGTTGATAAATTGATTCAAGAATTATTTCTAGACATGTATAAAATAAGAATTATTTTCAAGCATAAGATGAGTATGTTTTATAAGAAAATTTTATTTTCCTGGCCATTATTGGTTTTATGGTGATTTTTGGTACATAGTATAAACTTTTAGTTAAAATGAGTTGAATAATAGTAATTTTGGAATATAAAGAGGGTTTAAGTTATATGGGAGATGGCCCACGCTTACAAAAGTAGTTTTAAATTGATATGAATCTTCATAAAAAAATTGGATGATGAGTTTCAACTATTGAATGAAATCCATTAAACATGTGACAAATTAAATGGTTGTATGAAGGATTGGTAATATATTATAAAAACATAGATGAATGTGAAAAAATAATTCAAATTGTATTATATGAAAAAGAATGGAATGTAAGAGGAATTTCTTATTGATGTCACACTAACAGATTAATAAAACAAACATTCTTTCATATTAGATATTGGTTGTTCATCTCACATATGACAACTAAATTATTGTAATTAAATATTTTTGACAAGTTCAAAGTGTATTTATTATTTTAAAAATCGTGGATCTCTTAAGATAAATTGTTTTCATTTAAAATTTATTAGAAATAAAAAGCAATGTTAAAGAATAAATTGTTTTAAGATGGATTAATAATTAAAATAACAAATTATGGATTTCAATGACACAACCCGTAGAGTATATTCACTGTGATATATATGGACCCTAAAAGTATAAATCATTTCATTATGATAAGTATTTCATTTCACCAATTTATAATTATACTCAGATCATATGTTTTATTTTTATCATATATATAGATATACATAATGCTCTAAAGGGATTACAATTTTCAGAAATAATATTAATTTATTTATGCACTAAATAAGTCTATATTATATTTTATCATTGCTATCAGTGGTGCACGCCGTTGTGTGCCTTGGCATGATGAGATGTGAGGCGCACGTGGTGAGACCTCACCGAGGCACGCCAAAGGAAAGCACCTCACATGCCAAAGGTGAGCACCTAACGAGACAAAGGATAGCACATCGCATGCCAACTTGATAGGTTTTGTAGTGCCAGAATCAGTAAAGGTACACCACCAGCTACGGAAATTGGGGGGAATGGGGTGGTGGAAATCATGGGTACATGGGTGATGAAAATTAAGGGCGACACGATTGAAATTAGCAGTGGAAGTGGAAAAATTGGTGATAAAAAATGAAAATAGATATCGCCAAACAAGAAATGAATGAATGGGGAGGAGGAGAAATAAAATAACATGGATTGATGTTTTGAATTATCTAATGGAATGTATATATATCACCAAATCTATAATTCATTCAAGGCTTTGAATTGTTTGAGCCTTGATTCGAGTCTTGATTCAAGCTTGGATTTGACAAGGAGGAGCATCGAAAGTAGGTGGTTTCCAGAGAATGATTCATATATCATGATTGATTTGAGATTTCTAGCGTTCTTAAAAGAGATCGAGTCACTTTTATCAGCACTTCCAAAAAACGATGATAAAGATCCCTTTCATCAACACTAAATTAATAAGTGCTGATAAAGGATTTATAATTATAATTATAAATAAGATTATTTGTAAATATATGTATATATTTATATATATTTAATAAAACTATATAAATACAAATATAGTAAATATATTCATCACTAAAATATATATTTATTTTAATTTTAAATTATTTAAATGTTAAATTTTTTATTTATAATTATATAAATACTTTTTTAAAAATAATATTTATATATTTATATCATTACATGTATTTATATAATTATATAAATATATGTATTTCATAAATATAGTAAATATATTAATTATTTAAATAAATTTATTATAATCATATAATTAATTAAATATTTATAATTATTTAATTAAAATTATATAAATACCTTTTAAAAAAATAATATTTATTTATTTATTATTTTTAATACATATAAGTTTAATTATAAGAAAAATATCTATTTATAAATATATTTATTTATAAATATGTATTTACATATATATTTTTGACAATATTAATGAATACTTAATTTTAAGTGCATGCTAGATAAAAAAGATTGAAATTGCAAAATTAAAAATGAGTATACTTTAACAATATTAAAAAACTGGATAATTTGTATTAATTAAATATATATTATTAAAAAAATATGGATATATATTGAAATAAATATGAATACTTATCAAAAATATTAGAACCTAGAAAATAAAAACATACAAATAAATAATAGAAAATGATTATTTTCTAAAAAAAATTAAAATTAATTAATACCTAACTATAATAAAAATAAAAATAAATACATAAAATTTATTAATTGAAGATATGATATATTAAATGTATCAATTTAAAATGAATTTCTAAAATGAATGGTAAAATTTGAATAAATTAAATAAATATGAGGTGAAAGTGTTTTTATATAAGATTTCATTAATTACATAAATATTTATGTGTGTGCATTGTATATGAAAATTAATTAATTGTGTATATGTATTTGAAATCAATTTAACACATGTTTAATGTATCTTAAATTGAAAAAATAGATGACATTCAATTATATCCATTACTTGATGCAATTAGTCATTATTTTCTATTCATATTTATTTATAATTATAAACCATTCTTCACTAAATATAGGACTATTTAATGAAAAACCTACATATTTTGTGTTATATAAATCCTATTTATATAAATTTATATATATCTACATATTTAATATATACTATTTATTAATATTATAAATAATAATTTAATTAATAAAATTTTTAACATTTTTCTTAATTTTCTTATTTTAAATTTTTAATTGTATATTTTTTATTTTACATAAAACTGTATATTTAATATATACTATTTATTAGTATTTATAAGTTATATATAGTATAATTAATTTATTCATTTTTTTCAATAATTATTTAATAATAAATTTTTTAATATTTTTTTAATAAAATCATTTTTATTTGTTTATTTATCTCATTTATTTGGGACCATTATCAGTCCTAAAAAAGTGATGATATATGAACCTGTTATTTGTGCTAAAAATAATATTTTGAAAAAGGGTATCTTTTATCAGCGCTAATGGAAAGAGATAATAAATGTTTCCCTTTGTCCTTACTAAAAATTGCTCACAAAGATTACCATTTATCAGCCTTAAAAGTGTTGATGAAAGGTACACTTTATTTGTTATTATTTTAGAACTGGTAAAGGGAACCTTTATTAACTCTTTTTTCTAACACTTACATAGGCCAACACTATTAAAATATTATTTTATAATTGAAAATTTCCTTGGAATTATCCTTATAAACTAAGTACTAATGATAACTAATGAGGAATAGAATATTTTTAACATGGGAGAGGGTTCTATTAGGTGTAATTTTACAAAGTTTAAATAATAAATTTGATGTATAGGTGAGTCTTGAGGTGGTGAAAGTGTTACACTTTTATAATTGAAGGGAATGGTATTTTCGGATGTAACCATTACATTTTCAATAATATAATGTTACTATTCAAAGGAGGATGGATAAAAAATGAAAAAAGTAGAGTGTAAGTGTGTTTGTTTTTATATTCTCCTCATATATTTTTTTAGAGACAACCTATAGTGATTTTAGCCTTTTTTCATTTAATTTTTTATCTATTACCCAAATTTTCTTTTACCTTGGTAAATAATTTTTAACCATGGTAATAAATATTAATGAAAAATAAAAAAATATTAATCTTATAAATAATTTGAACCTTATTTTCTTAAAACATTAAACTACTATAAGTCAAAAAAAATTTATGTGTTTGAAATGTTAATTTCAAAATAAACAGACATAACATGTAAAAATATGTCTTTTGGAAAAGTGTGTTATTAAGTTTAAAATTTTATATACAAGATAATATTATCATAGATACTAATTTTTATGACATTAATTTTTTTATTATAAAATTAATATAATGTCAGTATTCTTTAAAAAAGTCTAAAATTTAATTTCTCTATCAAAACACCTTATTAGAAGAAAATACCAAAAACAATTTTTAGTAAAGTAAAAATTTTATTAGTATTAAAAATATTAGAAATAAGGTTTAAATATTAAAATAATATTTTAAAATGAATTATTTAATTCCATAAATAAATTTTTTATTACTAAAATGTTTTCTAATCTTATAGGATATTATTACATAATGAGGAATTCATAAAAAATATAATTTTCGCAAAAACTATATTTTTCAATTACAAATAAAGCTCATAAAAAAAACTAAAAAATTCATACAGAAAAAATTTCTATTTTAAGAGTAATATATGGTTTTATTTTTTACTATTTTAGATTCTAAAGTTTGTAAATTTTGTTTTCCAATTAAAATATAAAATATAAAGAAAGATTTATTATTTAAAAAATTGTCAATTTTAAACATTAAGTATTTTTAATATTATTTTATATAAATTTATAATTTAAAGGATAATATATTAGTTTATATTAGTTAATATATAATAATATATTAAAAGGGTTCAATTTAATATACTAGGTTAAAATATACAATACTTAACAAAATAGTTCTCTAAAAAATAATATTTTTACACTAAATACGCATTAAAAAATACCATTAATAATAATTATTCATATTTTAAAATTTAATTTCACTACTATATTGATATTAAAATACTTATTTGAATTTTATATATCCATCATATAATATTTTAATATAAATATAAATATTTATACATTATATATAAATATAATATTTTAATACCATATTTTAAGCTATATTATTTAAAATTTACTTGTTAAAAATACATGAATTTAGTATATCTATTAGTTATTTTAAAAACAACGATGCTTTTAATAAACATATTTTTTATGACCATATTTTCAAAGAACATAATTATAATGACCATATTTGTAATGGCCAGATTTAGATTCTATATATATACTTACTAAATCATCTGTTCATTCCACTCTCATTTTGCAAGGTATAGTTCTTATTGAATATTATATATTTTTCATAATACTTTATACTTTAATGGTATTGTTCTTTATTATACGTTTTTTTTGTAAATTAGTGAGATTTAGGTTTAAATATGATACATGGGATTCTTATCCATGAATATTTTATTGTTTTTTTCTATTGTCTCCCATTGATTTATTCACTTTTAATTTATGTATTTTATCGATTGTGAGTAATAATTTATGGGGTAAAAGACTTAGTTTTATGTAATTTTGTTGTAACATTCCACTTATGAATGAATAAAGTGTTTTTAGTTTTAATTTATATACTATATGATATATTTCATAATTAATTTCAATTTCTTTAAACAAATTGATAAATTATTGTCTAGAATTACAAAAACATGGTTTATAAAAAGAATATGCTTCATAAAAACTAAGGGCATTACATTAACCATGTGTCTAATCCAAATCTAACACCCAATTCCATTCAATGGCCCCATGGATCAATGGAAACTAAAATCACTAAACTACCTTATGAATCAATAATGATTCCAAACAGGGATGTACCATCATTTCCAATTTATAAAAATGATCAGAATGGAGTACCCATGTTCCAAAATTCAAGTTCTAGGAAAAGATTTATAAATTCAAATATAGATGGGAAAGTACGTGGACTATAATCTAGGGGTTCATTTATTGTTCTATATTCATATAACCTTCCCTTTTGTTTTACATATTCTAGATATTTCAAGAGGGTTCACAATGTATTATCCCCTTTGAAATTACTAAGTTTTTTCTCACAGCCACATGATTGACTATACATTCCCTATTTTCTTATGTGGTAGGTTAGTTTTCTCTGGAGGGTCGATCAATTTATTCATATGTTCAGTCAGTTTATTCTTATGGTTGATAGTTTTCTTATATAGTTGATCTCATGGTCGTGCAGTCGATCACTTCATGGTTTCTTGTTATGTATGTGTTGTCACTATGTTGGTTTTGAGGTCGATCAATTCCTTTATACAGGTTTCCATTGGTCATATGGTCAGTCCATTGTTATTGAACTTTTTTTAAATTCATTAAATCCTTTGCAAGGCCATCCTTTCTGATCATTAACTCTTTTGTACAGTCGATCCCTTCATGTGGTCACTTCAATATGTTTTAAAATAATAAATTTTCATAATAATAATATTTTTCAAAAATGTAGTAAAATTCATTTTCAATTAAAAATATGTAAATTGAGGCTTAAATAAAGGGTTTATAATTTTTATGTAGGATTTTTTCTATCTTTGAATTCCTTAAGAATCATGGTTTAAAATGAGTCATCACCAAGAATTATTGAAAACTAAATTCAAGGTGAATTAAAAAGGAAAGTTGATTGTGATGTTTTTAGAGATGTTCAGAAATCAGTATCTTGAATTTTAGAAATACTAAATTTACTCCAATTCAAGTCTTTTTTCTTTATTTTAAGATTTTATAATCCAAAATCTTCTTCTTGAGCCATGGGAGTCATCTTTCACTAACCCAAACTCCTCCTACATATGATTTCCCACCATGTTTGTTAGAATTTTCCTCTCCCTCATTTTAGAAAAAACATGTGGAATTTGAGGTAGGAGTTTGTCCATATCACTTTTTATTTCTCCCTTTAACATACTTTTTGATCAAATCATCCCCTATCCTTGTGATTTTCAAGTCATGACATCATCCATCTTTCATATGTTTTTTTAAAGAACAAATTCGATTTCATTTTTCGATAGGGGATCCAAGTTCTCACATTATTTTGTTTAACAGTGTAATTATCATGAATTATTTTTTCCTTTTGGTAGATATTATGTATTTAAATAATTAATATAATGAACCAAAATAAATAAATTTAAGGGAATTGGGTATATTTTCAAGTAGATACTAGTTTCTCTTAGTTTTTTTATCTATGATCCTTGCAATGAATTTGAAAACTATTGATATATGTTTTTATGGGTTTTATAAACTAAGAGACCTTACGGTAATTATTTTTTGAATTGACATTTCATAAAAGGTTAAACATTTATATTTATAAATTAATTGGTTTTTTGTATATATATAATTTTGTGAAATTAACTGTACAATATATTTTTAATTTTAAAAAAAACCATTTAAATTAATTATGGTAATTTCATGAATTGGATTTATGTTGTTATGTGCTACTATAGTGTATGTTATTATCCTTGTCGTTTTGTGGGATTCGTGGGGATTTTACAGTGATTATTATGATTATTTTAGATGTTTGATTCATTGAGGGATAGAATATAAGGGTTGATATATGGTTATTAAGGTGAGATAGATGAGTTCCACTAATGGTTATGGCAGGATGTGTGATGATTTTTGTTTTAAGGTGAATGGGTTTCATGGTGGCATTTTTCTCGTTTATGTCTAGTTATGGAATAATTGTTTTGATGAATAAGTTGAAATAGTGGGGTTGGAAATTAAATTATTTTTTTATGGAAATTAACTGGTGGAAACTAAATTGAAGAATTCAATGTTAATGAATGTGTTAAATTTAAATTTAAATTAACATGGGTGATGTCTATAATGATTTTTCATTAAATATGGTATTAAATGGATAAATAAATTAATGTTGATTGGTAATGTAAAAAATCTTGGAAAGGTTAATTTTACACAAATGAAATGAGATCATGGGTTTTATGTACTTTTTTGTAGTTGATTTATTTTAGTGATGGAAGTATGTGGTGATAATAGAATTATATTTATAGTGGTGATGGAAATTTAGTATTGATGTGAAACCTTTAGGATTGGTTTGTTTGTGTTTTGTCTTTTCCATGAATTTTCTATATTCACCCAACCCAACATCATATACTACGTACCAAAAATTAAATGTTATGTGGGTGCTTCCCCCAAAATCCAGTATAGTGAAGGGATGGATGACTAATTACCCATATTCCTTAATCTTACTTCAATAGTGGTATATGGTGGAATTACTTATTTGGTCATGAGTACCTAATAAGGATTTCGTAGTTTTTGGTGATACCTGTTGATGAGAGGAAGTGACAATTAGTGGAGTTTATGCGTGGATGTAGGGGACAAGGATGAATTATTTCATATTCATGATACATTAATACCATAGTTATGAGATTTTTTTCTATATGAGATGACATGAATTATATTTTAGTAATAATATGTTTTATGTGGATATTGATTAATTCCGACATATTATTTTTATCCCTTTATAAGGCTGGGGTAGGTAGGGTTGTAACCCAGCCCACATCAGATTTGATGTGATGTATGATATATGACATATATAGAAGGCATGGGAGTACCAAACATTTTATTTTAGGCTATGATAGTAAAAAATAAGTGGGAAAGTAGATTTTAGGTTTCCTTATCTATTTTCTATAAGTTTATTTTACTAGTTATATTCATTATTTGGAGGGTGAGCCTTGGTGAGTTTGGGATGGATATTTTCCTATTTTTGTGTATTTTGGTTATTATTATTCGTCAATGGATCATTAGTAGGATCTGTTGAAATTTTCTTGAGAGACCATGGGTATGATCCTACTGAGTATACAATTTATTATCACCCTATGTATATATAAATTGGTTCAATTTTTATAAAAATGATTTTAAGCCTATATTGGCCACTACAAGATTAGAGGTTGGAATCCTAGTGGAGACTTCACATTATGATTTTCATTGTTACTATTTTACTTTGAATAAATTTATTTATATTTATTTACATGCATTATAGGTTATTGGTTACTTTCTTTTATGTGATGATGCTGTGGTTATTTATCTTATCTCTCTATCCTTTTCATTTTATTAAGGTTAATTCCTCTCATTTGTATGGTTTATACCCATGATGATTGTTTCTAACCTATGATCTATTGAAGGTGTGATTCAGGGGACACTCATGTTTATTACTAGACTAGGAGGGGTACCGATGGAGGTGGTTGGGATAAAGTGGATTTTATGTCTGTGTCTTCTTGAGCATCTTCAACTGGAGTATAGTCATGTATATAGAGAGTAAAACCTGGTTGCTGAGGCTCTGTCTAAGAGGGTTGTTATGGAGGTATCCTCACGATGGTCCTTTGTCACCCCATAATTTTTCTCACATCTTATTGACCTTGATGAGCGTGGTATATTCTATTCTCACCTTTGTAAACCCCCTTATGCTACCTCTTTTTTAGTTTTTTTATTTTTGGAATGAGAAAACACTGTCTGGATTCTGAACCTGCTTTTATAGTAAGGGGGACTAGCTATGAAATAGGTGTTTATCCCCTTATGATCTGACGCTTGGTGATATAATTTTGATTGTAAGGTAGATACCTAAGAAACATAGATGCATAATTTTTTCTTGTTCTTATAATTAATCTTGGTGATATTGAGAAATTAAAATAAAATAAAATTAATTAATCTAGAAAAATTACATGTTATTGGGATTAGGTTTCCACCATTTTATTTTTAGAAATCTCTCTTGGTAAATTTTTATGTGTTGTTATGGGAGGATAGGTTCCATAGGTTGATATAGTTGATCATTGAATGATCGATCTGACAGAGAAATATGTGATGTGTTACAGGGTGTTTCATGCTTTCTTCCATCAGGGTTTAATGAAGTATGAGTGGATTTTATATAATTTTTATATAAAGCAATGTTTTGAGTTTATTGATATTTACATCAAACTAATTCAAGCTCGAGCTAATTTTTTGTTTTCATTGGTAGTTAGTTAGATACGAGAAGTATTGCATCAGTGGTGGATGTGGTATTTTAGATAGTTGAAGAATGATTATGTTTCTAGGGATTATTTATAGAAGGAATTTCATTTAGAGTTCTTATTATAGACAAATAATGTAGAAAAGAGTTTGTAGTTTCTCTCCCTTTAGTAAGGGACCCTAAGCATGTGGTAACTTGGGATCAGGTTCAAGATCGTCATATGTTTCTCTCCAGATCTAATTCTGGATGTTGATTCTAAAGCAAAATTTATTGAATAGGTGTTTTTCCTAGAGATAAAATATACAATCACCCCATTTATGGTTCATACATATATGGTATCATAGAATAAGGAATAGGTGAATGAGAAGATGTATTCATGGGGATGAGTTCCTATAAATGAAGGTTAACAAAGCTTGTTGATGATTAGATATTTATGCGAGGTATCACAGATATCAGGGCCAATGAGGTTATGATATATGGGGATTCGACCTTAGTTGTTTAATTTATGATTTCATGGGGATATAATTTCTTGAGTATCTTTTGAGGGATTTCCATTAACATTCTATGTTATCAGGGGTTTTTGTCACTGTCAAGATCAGTTCCTGAATTCTCTAAGGGTAAATTCTGGAATGAATGATTATCCCCCTTTTTAGTAGAAAATCCTTCCATTGTTTGTTCATTAGATAGTTCAGTATTATTATGCTCAGTTTAGGGGAGATGGAACTCGTCGACTTCATCCCCACAACAGTCATCATCCTTAGGGACCTAGACTCAAGCATGGCCTTAGAGGTTTTCATTACTGAGGTAGAAGATATAGACATGGTTATATGCATTATATATAGTTTCCAATGATAAACGAACCATAGTTTATTAAAGGTACGTTCAATTTATCATGCACTTTATTTCCTTCCTTGTTTGAATTTGGAGATTCATTCTCATTTTTTACACCTTCGTTGGACTATGCATTATGATTGGAGGTGGAGATACTTCTAGTTCTACCGGTTTTATTCCCACTAGTAATAGGATATGTTTTATTTTTTGGTGTATGTCACGGTGTAGAATAATTTTAGGGCAACATCAGTTGAAGGGTTACTTTTTATTTAATGTATAACCATATGATTTAATCCATGGTATATATTGGTTGTACTCTGTTCATGTGGTCATTGACTATTTCTATAGTAGGGTTATGTTTTACAATACAGAGGTCCTGAGAGTAGTGTTCATTGATGAATATGGATATTATATTGGTGGTAGGTGTGTGGACCCTCTTATATCTCAATTGGTAGAGTTATTAGTGGAAGATAATATGGTGTGGGTTCCCATAGTTACGGAGGAGTTTTTAGATGTCTTTACTGATGTGGTTGTGACACTACCCCCCGAGATATGACCTTGATTTTGGAATATATTTATATTTGAGAACATCTTAGATCTTGATGGCTCCATATTATATAACATCCTTGGATCTACGTGATATGAGACTCTAGATTAATGATTTATAGCAGAAGGTCCTCATATGTCCCATTGTATCTACTTGGGGTGTTCCAGTGTTATTCTCCATAAAGGCGGATGGTAGTTTGAGGATGTTTGTGGACTACTAGAAGATGAATCAGGTGATAGTCAAGAAACATTTCACGCATCCATGGACAAAAAATATTTTTTACTAAATTAGGGTGTAAATTGTTTTCTATAGATCAAATTATGGTTTGGATTTCACCAAAAGAGAGTGAAGGAGTAGGATATCCCAAAGACTACCATTCTATGTGGGTATGTGAACTTTAAGTTCATGGTCATTTCATTAAATATCACAAACACACTAAATGTTTTTATGGGGAATATGGAATCCATGGTCCATGAGTACCTAGACTAGTTTATAGTCATGTTCATTTATGAAATCCTCATATATGTGAGTATGGAAGTAGATCATGTCAAGCATATCATAGCTATCTTATTTGTTCATCAACACCATTAACTTTATGACATGTTTTCCAAGTGAAATATTTGGATCTGGGAGGTGAATTTATATGCAAATGTGGTGTATCAGCAATGTTTATTCGTGGTCTATTCAAATATTAGGTAATTTTTTTCTTGGGATGTAGCTAAGAATGTTGAAGAGGTTTACAAATTCAATGTCCATACGGGATACTACCATAGGTTTTTGTTTGAATTCTATCTTATTACTACCCTATTAATAACTTTTACTATAAATGAAAAAAAATAATCTATAATGATTGGCATCAGGTAGCTTTTATGTACCTGATAGAGAGATTGATCAGTTCCATAGTACATCAGTTTCCTGAGGAAGAAGTGTTGTTTGAGGTATTTTGTAACGCTTATCATTAGACAAGGGGTGTATCTCTAAGAAGAAAAGTGTAGTAATATATTATGGATTCAAGAAGTTATAACCACATAAACATAAAAATTACAGCCATTTTGATGTCTCGAACCAAGATCAACATAAAGGTTCTCTAATCTAGGGTTTTGTAAGGTCTCAATCATGTCTCCCCATACGCTAGAGGCTTCCAACTAGTATCAAGGGCCAAGGGTGTGTCGATTGGGAGATTATTACCTCATGACAGAGCAGAGAACAATTGTATAATAAATAGATAAATAGTGTAAGAAACATAATAATAGAAAATATAGAGGAATAATTCCTAAACAACCAATAAATTTCTAAAAATTAGCAATCTCATAGCTATATCATATAAAAAATTATGATCACATTTCATGCCTCAACAAAACTAGAAAAAATGTACACTTGGAAGTATAAAATAGATGCTATAAAAAATAATAAAAACGAATCCAAAAAATATCCAACATCCAGTGCACTGGCATGGTTATCTACTAACCGTCTTTATCCTAAAACGAGCATGAAATTCAGGTTTCATAAGTGGGATGATTCTCCTTATCAACACCTAAATACAAATAATCTTCTTGAGTACCAACAATATCCTAGATATGTTGTGGGATAAATCTCATTAGGCCACCACCAATAGAATTTATACAAATCCAGTCTATGAATATAAATAGAAACAGTGTGCAGGTATATACAATAGTGAAGTAATAAAAATAACTCCCTCATACCTGATTCAACCATAGCTAATGTCTGAACATGTAATAATTTATTTAATTATTTTTCAGTTTATAATAATTGTCAACTATGCTATATTTGATATAGATAATTTAAGATGGTCCAAGGTATAACTATGGTATCTTTAACCTTAGGGGTCAATACAACATAGTAATAACATGCAATCTTGTAATAATGTGTTTGAGTGTATCCTAAGGGGCATCGCCCAAGTCATTCCATTGTAATATATTCTAACCGAGTCCAAGGATCTCATCTAAGGTAAGCACATACTAAGCATGACTAGGCCTAATGAGGATCAATCCATGGAACCACGTTTTTTAAGACATCAATATAGATCCAAGTATTGTATCTAAGGCACCTTAATATATAGAAGATAGTGAAGGGATCATACAACATCATACCAAAAATCCAAGAGTATACAAGGACCATGCTCCAAAATGGGTATCTCCCTTGGATACTAAATACTTGAATCAGAATGGAATCCTATGAGATCATAATGCATTACCTTTGGAATCCATGTCCGTCTCAAGTCTAATAACTCATATAATGGAAAAAAAGGTCTGTATGAAATTGTTAATTTATACATATATCATTATTTAATTTAAGGACATGCAATACTTATGACTTTTTATTTGGTTCATTCCATTAACATTCATTAATGTGACAAGGTATATCAAGGACATTAATCCATCTATTAATTTAATTACATAATCATTTATTAGGTTTATTAATTTTCCTTTCATATTCATGACATATTGGGATAAGTTCATGAAACTAATTACCATTCCATTATATTTAATTTAGAAAAGTAATATATAAACATATACTTTCCATTAAAAATGAATTTTCATTTATTAAATTTAAAAAATTATCTTATAAGTGTCAAGTGATATTGATAACATACTACCTATTGAATAATACATTAATTAAATTAAAACACATACCTTAACAAGTTCAAGTCCAATCACACTTGAATGGTGTCATAGATATACTTGCATTGTTCACCAAGGATTAAACAAGGAAGCAATCTACTTTAGGTGTATGGTGTTGAGGTCACAACCTCCAACGACAAGATGAACATGTATAGATAGGGCTCTAGAATATGATCACAGTTATTTTAAGTAAGGAATATGAATAGTGAAATTCCAAGTTAAACCATTATGTGAACAACAACAAAAAATTATAAATGAAGATACTTTTAGGTAAAAGTCATATAGAACCTACCTTAGGACTATATTACTCCCCACATCCATTATCGACCCTTAGTTTTTACTAGATCATAAAAAAGGAGGAATAAATATAGGACCTGAAGATAGGGCATAAGTGCCTATATCAAAATTATATTGTTAAGAGGAATAAAATTGGTGAACTAAAACTACAGATCGAAGAGCTTACCTGGTGATATTCAATGAGAACAATGGTGATTTAATTAAGGATTAGATGATGAAACAGTATCAAAATCTATGAAGAGGTTTTTAGAATATTTTAGCATGACAAAAAGGAGATCTTTGGTACTAGAAATGAAAAAGGAGAAATAGGGGTAAAGTTATATGTCATTAAGGGAAAAGGTGGTAATTTTTCTAAAATTTTCTATGTAAGAACCTGGATCTTCAGTTTCAAGTATAGATCTCTTTTATGGGATTTTTAAGGAAAAATGGAGAATATAGAAATTTGTAGAGTACACGTCGTGTACTTTATGAGTACACACCATGTACTCCTCTCCCGCTTGAAGCCGTGTGCTGGCCATGTCCGGGCCACACACATGGTGTGTAGGGGTGATGTGGCGGCCGCTTAAAACGGAGTACGGAAAAACCAAGTACACACCATGTACTCTAAAAGTACATGTCGTGTACTTTCTTTTTTATTTCATTAATCATACTGTGGTCATGCCTAATGCTCATAAACATCTTCTTCTCTACCTAATTCCATCCAGAGCATCTAAGGAGGCTGATTCTTCTCCGAGACACCGATCTGTCACCGGTTGTCCAAATCAAACTCCGTCGATTGAAGAAGAATCGCGGCGGTGATTTCTTGGTTCTTCTTCAGCCTCGTTTCTTGATTCTTCCTCTCATATAAGTTATCTGATGTTGAACTTTTTAGAAGTTTTTCAGATCTACTCTATTCTAGGATGATTCACGGGCAAAGGTTCAAGTATATCGATCTTCAAGGTTCGAGGTAGGTGGTTTGTTTCCCTATGTTGAAGTTCCTTGAGTTTTGGTTGCAAAAGTGTCGGATACCCATGTATCAGGTATCCCGGGTTTTAGGATTTTGATCATTTTGTTTATTTTCCTTAAATTGCTTGTTAGATTATGATTAATTGATACTATTGTCTGATTGGTTGCTCGTTTGAGGATCACATCATGGGTGTCTTTCCCTATTTGGGTTTTTGTCGCTGTTTGGCACTGTTTTCCTCTGAGAAAACCCCTATTGCAATTTTAAGTTTACTTGTTATCATTGATTGCATGTGTTTCCTGCTGTTTAAATGATTTTAATGCATGGTAGCTATTAGCCAAGTAGTTGTTGAACTTACTTAGGGCTACTGACAGTCTATTACGCATGACTGGACTGCTCAGGCCTGTGAGAACCTGGTTGAGGTGATCAAAGAGTGAATAGACGATTAAGTGCTTCCCTAGAGTGTCTGTTGGTTTTAGTTCATATGCAGGACCTATGGGAATAGGACACTGTGCCTCCTAAGAGTGTTCTTAGTTTACCCACGCATCGAGACAACAGGAGGAATTAGACGTAAGTGCTTCCTCAGAGAGTCTGTAGATATCATTTCAAGACCATAGGGGAATTGATGTGAGAGCTTCCCTGAGTGTTTTTGTCGTGTATGGTTACTGGACTATAGGGTTCTACTAGTTTGAGCCTCCCAGAGAGTTAGTGTGAATTTTTTTTTGGTTGGTTGTGATGATCCCATCAAGACAAAGAACAAGCTTGGGTTTTGTACTGCTTGTGTTTAGGTAGTCTTTTGAGATACCTGTTGTGTTACTTGCATTACCTTGGAATCGATAAATTTTCTAGTTTCCCTTGGTCATTTAATTAAATGAATGTGAATGGTAATTGGTAGGATTATTTACTGGTGTACTTCTAGTTCATTGTTATATTTATTTTCCTTTACTTTTTCTATATTACTCACTGATATTAGGGAAAAAATCTTGTGGTGGTTGCCTACTGGGATTAGTCTCACACCCTGTTTGGGTCCTAATTTTCAGCCCAAACAGATTATATGGTTGCAGGTGTAGATAGGGATTGTGGAACTTCTACCATAGGTACTTGATTGCTGGTTAGAGCTAGAGAGCATGGGATCGGGCTTTGGCTCGTGATGCTGTTGGAGTTTCTGTTTACGTTTAGTACTTTGGTTTCTGTTTTATTTCATCACATTGATTTGTTTACTTCTTTCCATAGATACATGTACCATACTGCATCAGTATTATATCAGACATTGCTTCTACTTTATTCCAGTTGTTGTATGTTGTTTAAACTTCTGTTATTGATTATGTTTATTCTTCTACTGCATACTTTACCAAATGAGGGCATAGTTTCCCCACTAACTCACCAAGGCCCTCACTACTAGTTGGCACTCTCTGGCATTTGGGGAAACGTGCTTGAGGTCATGTGGCAAACCGGGTATGGGGCACCAGTTATGTGGCTTCAGATTCGGCTCGTTACAAAGTGGTATCAAAGGAGTTTTCTTTGTTTTCTATTGCCTTACTATTTTGTGACAATATAAAGGGATAGGAAAAAATGGGTAGTTAGTACTAAATTGTTCCTAGGATTAATTAACCCTTGTATAGGGAAAATCTATATTACCCCGTAATTACATTTTTCAGTTTTTGTAAGTGTTATTTTTTATTATATTTCACCGTTGGGTGATGCACATGTTTTGTGATGTTACAGTTTATATGATTGTGGTTCTATTTTTTTGTAACCTGATGAGATGAGGGTGTTCCATCTCATTCATCATATAGGAACTGGGTAGGAAATCACATGTCATGCATTTTACCATGGAATTTGGGGTGCATTATAATTTCATGCTATTGTGATAGATTTCGTGATAGATTATGCATACCATTGTGATATATGTTGTGATATAAATTCTTGTTGTGCTGATAGAGTATTGTTTATTTTACATTCTTTTTAGCATAGAAGCCATGATCTGGTCTTAGTGGAGTTATGGGCCCTCGAGGATTGGAATTTGGCGGATCATTGGTTTGTTATGCTGTTTAATTGTTATATGCATTGTTATGATTCCAAGATTTGATTTGCAGGTATTATGGGCCCCCATGGATCAGAATTTGGCACATAGATGGTTGTTTTTCATTTTTCCTGGCGCTCGGTGCAGTTTCTGAGCTACTACCTAGAAAAACCCAGAATACATAGCGTGTGCATTATTCTTACATGTCGTGTAGTTTTTAAACTATTTTACTTGCTATGTGAACAAAAATACGAGGTGTCAGAAAGTCGCAGGGGATATGTCGTGTACTAAAAGTACACACCGTGTAGTAGTCAACCGAATACCAGGCCGTGTCACTAATAACACAGGTCGGGGAAACTCTGGTGGTACACATTGTGTCTTGTACAGACACACCGTGTAGTTTTCTTCTAGGTACCTGGTTGTGTCACAAACAACACAGGTCGGTGTTATCTATTCTTATACACGCCGTGTTTGTTTGAAACACGCCGTGTAAGGGTCATCCGTGGAGTCAGTCGTGTAACCGCTACATGGGTTACCGAAGCCTATCTGGTACACACCGTGTCCTTAGTGAACACACCGTGTAGTTCTTAATTAGGAGGACCGTGTAGGTTAGCCGTGTAAAGAGACTCAGGAAGGGGAGTGTAGTTCAAGTACACGCCGTGTTTTGGAAAAACATGTCGTGTAGTTTGGGATGTTACACGACCAGTGGTGGAATAATTACACACCCATGTAAATGGCTTTAACAAACACGTCGTGCAGTTTAAATACACACCGTGTAGTCGTGTTTTGCAAACTTATGTGTGTTTCTCTCCTATTACCATTGTGTACTCTTTTGTTTTCTGTCCTTGTAAATCCAAAATCTATGGTGTGATTTTGACCTTTCAGAGCTATGGCACTAAGACGTCCTCCTGTTGCATGTCAGGAACCAGGCAGTGACCGTACGCCTGATACGGTAGACCAGGTACTACCAGTAGTTCCGTCGAATGTTCTTGACATGGCACCTGTAGTGATTCCAGACACTGGTGCTGACACTCAGTTCAGAGAGCATTTCATGAGATTCATGAATACTTTCCAGGGAGCTCAGCATCCTGCCCCGTCTATGGCAGAGCTGGCGCAAGTCTTCCAGCAGTAGCATCCTCCCACTTTCACAGGGGATGGAGGACCTCAAGCTATAGAGTCAGGGCTAGAAACCATGCTTTCCATCTTCGAACATCTGGAGACACCCCCAGACAGAAGGTTGAATCTCACGACTTACATGCTGTGTGATTCTTTCAAGAGATGGTGGGATGTATTCTTGCAGGTAGGGCTCCAGCGAACTATGGCTTGTGACGAATTCCACCGTACGTTCTACGGCTACTTCTATCCAGCGACGATGAGAGCCAACAGAGCCAGAGAGTTCATGAACCTGTAGCAGGGTACTCTTTCAGTTATGGAGTATTCCACCCGTTTCACTAAGTTATAGCATTTCAATCCCGTTCTGGGAAATGAAGAGCTGTTTTTGGCATGGAAGTTTGAGGAAGGCCTCAAACCAGATATTAGATCGCAGGTGAATGTCTTCCAGTTGACTTCTATTACTCTGATAGTCAACCAGGCGCTAATCACCGAATGAAATATGAGGGAGGCTGGAGCTATTGACCAGGGTGGTTCAGCACCCAAGGCTGATTCATTTCATACTGACAGCAGTAAGTGCCACCGAGAGTCTACTCGAGGTAACTCGAGGAAGCGAGGTATTGCTTCTGGTAGAAGGGATATTCCTTCTGGAAACTAGGTGGTGTGCTATCAGTGTGGAAAGGGAAGGCATAAGAAGCCTTAGTTCCTGAGAGATCCAGTGGAGTGCCGAGCTTGCAGCACGATGGGTCATCTGCAACGTTTTTGCAGGGTTCTTCTTCCAACAGCTAGGGAAGGATGATCGGTTTCTACTCCTTGTACAGGAGAAGGATTACCAGTTCTGTAGCAGACTGGGGGATGGGGTTCTACAGGTCATTCAGGCCATGGTAGAGGTCGTAGAAATGGTGGTCAGGCTCAAGGAGGATCATCTCAGGGTATCAGGCTACTACACAGGGTCGCAGTACTGGCCAGACGTTTGCAGTAGAGCAGATTCATCGAGAGTAGGATCATGTACCTTCCACAGTTCGAGGTATGATATTAGTATCCTCAGTTTTATCTTATACACTTTTCGATACCGGATCTTCTCATCTCTTTATTACTGTGCACACTGTGGAGAGCCTTAGACTTACTTTCTTTACTTCTGAGGATACTTTGGTACTAAACACTCCTTTGAGACATAGAACTACTAGTGTGCGTCAATGTAAGGAGTTCCCCCTTGAGGTTGGTGGGTGTAACATCTTGTGGGATCTTTATGTCCTTGAGATGATAGGTTATGATGACATTCTCGGAATGGACTGGCTAGTTCCTTTTCTGGCCTTTGTCGACTGTTATCACCGCAGGGTTAGTTTTACGTCACCAGAGGGTGATATTTTCTTCACAAGGGCGAATGGGATGTCCAGGAAATCAGAGATGGACCATAGCATCATGGGTTGGGAAGTGTTATAGCCCAGATTCCTAGTTTATATCTAGATGATTGGGGGACTTCTCAGATGGACTTCCCTCCTGTATTTGATTTTTTTCCAGATGTCTTTCCATAAGACTTTTCAGGGCTACCTCCGGAGTGTGAGGTATACTTCTCTATTGATCTTGTGCCAGGAACAGCACCAGTATCCATACATCCTTATAGGATGGCTATTCCTGAGTTGCAAGAGCCCAGGAAGCAGTTGTCGGAGTTGCAAGGGAAGTGTTTTATCCAACCCAGTACTTCCCCTTGGGGTTCTCTTATGTTGTTTGTAAAGAAGGAGGATGGTACCTTACAGCTTTGTGTGGACTATCGGAAGCTGAACCAGTTGACGGTCAATAACCGATATCCATTGTCTAGGATTGATGATCTTTTTTATCAGCTTCGAAGAGCTAGGGTGTTCTCGAAAATAGACTTGAGATCTGCCTATCATCAGTTGTGGGTCACACCGTCTGATATACCTCTCACAACCTTCCGAAGTAGGTATGGTCTGTAGGAGTATCTGGTTATTCCATTTGGTCTCACGAATGCGCTAGAAGTTTTCATGGTGCTGATGAACAGAGTTTTCCATCCATACTGGGATTATTTCATCATTGTCATTGTGGACGATATCTTGGTGTACTCCCACACTCAACACGACCATGCTACCCATATTGAGATCATTTTAGTACACTGAGGGAGCATTAGTTATATGATAACCTCTCAAAGTTCCACTTCTGGATGGATGAAATTCACTTCACGGGTCATGTCATCTCAGAGAAAGGTGTTTCAGTAAACCCATAGAAGGTGAGAGTAGTAGTTATATGGGATCAGCCGAATAATGTCTTTGAGGTACGGAGTTTCTTGGGACTATCTGGTTACTATAGAAGTTTTATACAGGACTTATCACTCTTATCAGCGCCGTTGATAGGCTTGACTAAGAGGGGTGTGAAGTACGTTTGGTCAGAAGCTTGCGACTCAGCCTTCCAGGAGCTGAAGGGGAGATTGATTTCAGCACCGATTCTAGTTCTGCCAGAGCCAGGAAAGAGTTATATAGTTTTCTGTGATTTATCTGGCATTGGGCATGGAGAATTTCTTATGCAGGAAGATCATGTTGTTGCGTACGGATCTCGGTAGTTGAGGCCACATGAGAAGAACTATCCTACACACGACCTGGAGTTGGCTGCAGTTTTTCATGCCTTGCATTGTTGGAGGCAATATATCATGGGAGAGATTTTTTTGTATATACTTACCACTAGAGCCTCAAGTATATCTTCACGCAGTGTGACTTAAATCTGAGACAGTGGAGGTGGGTCGAGTACCTACAATCTTTCGACTTGGAGCTTGCTTTTATGCCTGGGAAATGCAATATTGTGGCAGACACACTGAGCAGGATGACTCAGTTACAGGTAGTTCAGGAGGCCAGTAGTGAGTGGTAGCTAATGACACTATTCTTTGAGATGCATTTGGAGGTTCATGACAGACAGGGAAAAACGGTTCTTTCTTCTGTACAGGTTACCTCTACTCTTTTAGATCAAGTTCGAATGAGGCAGCTGTCAGACCCAGAGGGCCTAGTCCTATAGGAGGGTGGGTCAGAAGGAGACCCTACTCCAAGGTGGAAAGTGGGTGATGATGAGGTGTTATGTTTTCATGGCCGCATATGGATTTCAGTAGACATAAGTGAGGAGATGACGCAGGAGTTTCCTGCTTCAGTTTGGGCAGCTCATCCTGGTGTCACCAAAATTTACAGAGACTTATGTCGTCTTTATTGGTGGCCAGGTATCAAGAAGGATGTGGCTGGTTTTATTATGTGTTGTTCCACCTGTAAATAGGTGAAGGCAGAGAATCAGTGACTAGTAGGGCTTCTATAGCAGTTACCCATTCCTGAGTGGAAATGGAATGATGTCGCGATGGACTTTGTGACCGGGTTACCGAGATCACCTCGAGGGAATGATGCGTTTTGGGTTGTATTGGATAGGCTCATGAATGTTTCACACTTCTTGATGATCAAGGAGACCTTCAGGGATGATGAGCTGGGACAGTTGTACATCCGAGAGATTGTACATCTGCATGGGGTTCTACACTCCATTGTTTCAGATAGGGATGCGCATTTTATTTCACACTTCAGTCAGGGGCTATAGAGGGCTCTATGTACACAAGTACTTCTGAGTACAGCTTACCATCCCTAGACTGATGGCCAGTTCTAACGTACGATTCAGGTGCTTGAGGATGTGATCTGAGCATTCATTCTAGACTTTGGCAGTACATAGGAGAAGCATATCCCTCTGGTGGAGTTTGCCTACAACAGTTTTCGGGCGACTATTCAAATTTCACCTTACGAGGCCTTGTATGGTAGGCCATGTCGATCACCATTATGCTGGCTGGATGCAGGAGAGGCAGCTTTACTGGGACCTCATTTTGTTCAGGAGACCTCAGAGCAGATATAGTTGATTCGGAAGAGGATGGCTACAGCACAGTCTCGGTAGAAGTCTAATGATGATCAACGGAGACGACCTTTGGAGTTCAAGGTCGGGGATCAGGTTTTCCTACGCGTTACCCCGAGGTTGGGAAATAAGATTATTAGGAGGCAGGGGAAGCTTTCACCGAGATACGTTGGGCCGTTTGAGGTTCCGGAGAGAGTCGGGATGGTTTCTTACAGGATGCAGTTACCTTAGAGGTACCAGGCTATGCACGACGTCTTCTATGTTTCTCAACTTCGACGGTATTTCTCAGACTCATCTCATGTTTTTCAACCCGAGGAGGTTGAGCTGGAGCATGATTCATCTTTTTAAGAGCATCCTATCAGGATTGTCAATCGTAGTATGAAAGTTCTTCGTGGATGGTATGTTACTCTAGTACGGGTGCTATGACAGCACAGGCGAGTACAGGACGAGACCTGGGAGAGGGAGGCCGATGTTCGATCGCAGTGGCCAGAGTTGTTCGAGTGTTCTTATCCTACGCCTTGTTAGGTAAATTCAGGGATGAATTTATTTAAGGGGGGAAGTTTGTAAGAACATGGATCTTCAGTTTTAAGTACAAATCTCTTTTATGGTATTTTTAAAGAAAAATGGAGAATCTAAAAATTTTCAGACTGCACGGCGTGTACTTAATGAGTACACGCCCTGTAGTCCTCTGCCGCTCGAAGCCGTGTGCTGGCCATGTCCGGGCCACACACATGGTTTGTAGGGGTGATGTGGAATCCGCTTAAAGCAGAGTACGGAAAATCCAAGTACATGTCATGTACTTTATTTTTTATTTCATTAATCTGATCGGGGTCGTGCCTAATGATCATAAACATCTTCTTCTCTGCCTAATTCCATCTATGGTGTCCGAGGAGGCCGATTCTTCTCCAAGAAACCAATCCATCACCGGTTGTCTGAATCAAACTCCCTCGATTGCAGAAGAATCGCAACGGTGAGTTCTTGGTTATTCTTTGGCCTCGTTTCCTGATTTTTCCTCTCCTATGAGTTATCTGAGGTTGAACGTTTTAGACGTTTTTGTAGATCTACTCTATTCTAGGCCGATTCATGGGACAGGGTTCAAGTATATAAATCTTTGAGGATCTAGGTAGGTGGTTTGTTTCCCTACATTGATGTTCCTTGAGTTTTGGTTGCAAAAGTGCTGGATACCCATGTATCAGGTATCCCAAGTTTTAGGATTTTGATCCATTTGTTTATTTTTCTTAAATTTCTTGTTAGATTATGATTAATTGATACTAATGTATGCTTGGTTGCACGTTTGAGGATCACCCCATGGGTTTCTTTCCCTGTTTGGCTGTTTATCGCCGTTTGGCACCGTTTTCCTATGAGGCAAACCTTATGGCAATTGTTAGTTTACTTGTTATCACTGATTTCATGTGTTACCTGCTATTTAAATGCTTTTGATTCATTGTAGCTATTATCCATGTAGTTTTTGAACTTACTTAGGGCTGCTGACAGTCGATTACGCACGACTAGACTGCTCAGGGCTTTGAGAACCTGGTGCAGGATATCAAAGAGGGAATAGACGATTAAGTGCTTCCCTAGAGGGTCTGTTGGTTTTAGTTCATATGCAGGACCTATGGGAATAGGAATTTGTGCTTCCCAAGAGTGTTCTTAGTTTACCCACGCATCGAGACCACATGAGGAATTAGACATAAGTGCTTCCCCAGAGAGTCTGTAGCTATCGTTGCAAGACTGTAGGGGAATTGACGTGAGAGCTTCCCAGAGTGTCTTTGCCTTGTTTGATTACTGGACTACATGGGTCTTCTATTTTGAGCCTCCCCGAGAGTCAATGTGAATTTTTTTTGGTTGGTTGTGATGAGCCCACCAATCCAAATAACAAGCTTCGGTTTTGTACTGCTTTTGTTTAGGTAGTCTTTTAAGATACCTGTTGTGTTACTTTCTTTACCTTGGAATAGAGAATTTTTTTAGTTTTCCTTGGTCATTTAATTAAATGAATTTTAATGGTAATTTGTTGGATTATTTTCTGTTTTACTCTTAGTTCATTACTATATTTATTTTCCTTTACTTTTTCTATATTACTCACTGAAATTAGGGCACAAATCTTGTGGTGGATGCCTACCGGGATTAGTCTCACACCCTGTTTGGGTCCGGCTTTTCGACCCAAACTGATTATATGGTTGTAGGTGTAGATAGGGATTGTGTCTCTTCTACCTCAGTTACATGATTTCTGATTGGAGATAGAGAGCATGGGACCAGGCTTTGGCTCACGATGCTGCTGGAGTTGATGTTTACATTTAGTACTTTGCTTTCAGATGTATTTCAGCACGTTGATTTGTTTACTGCTTTCCATAGATACATGTACCGTACTACATCATTATTATATCATAAATTTCTTCTACTTTAGTCCAGTTATTGAATGTTGTTTATTGCTTCTGATATTGATTTTGATTATTCTTCCACTGCATACTTTACTAAATGAGGGCACAGTTTCCCCACTGACTCACCAAGGCCCTCGCTGGTAGTCAGAAGCCTATGGCGTTTGGGGAAATGCTCCTGTGGTCATGTGGCGAACCGGGTACGGGGAACCAGTTATGTAGCTCCGGATTCAGGTCGTTACATTCTAGGATGTACAATTTGGCTGCATGATTTGTCCAAATCATGTGCCAACTTTGCACGCCTCAAGAGGGAACCTGTGTAGTTTGAGAAAATATGCACAAACCATGCTATATGTCTCTACTAAGAAGTGCAGACAACCTACACCGGCATGCGGCCCTGGTTTCATGGATAGCTCAAACATTGTTTCCTACATACTCTTCTAAAAACCCCTACATAGTTAGGAGAAACTATGTGGGTTGGGATACAAGGTTTCTACTAACTGTGTAGACCCATGATTTCTTCCACCGGTCAGGGTTTCGATCTCTAAACAAGCCTCGAACACCCTTGAAACATTTGTTACTTCATTAGGCATCTATAATAGGTTAAAAAAAGAATTATATTGAAATTTAAAAGATCCATATCTCATATAAAAATTGGGTTCTTACAGTCTTCCCCCATAAAGGAACTCATCTTCGAGTTCTCTTCCAATGGAGGTGAAATGTTATCTGAGAACAATATCATCCAATGAGTGCGTACTTTGGCCTCCCACTCCCAAGTATCATCTTTACATGGTAGTTTTACCATAGAACTCATAAAAAATGGATATATTGGCCTCAGAGATATTTTTCGCTTCGTTCAATGAAGTGTATCTGATACTCATCAAATGAAACATTAACATCAGAGTCAAACTCCTTGGGATCAAAAGTTCAGGGTCTGTCAGTATGATAATGGTGAAGCTGTGAAACATGGAAGACATCGTGTATGGTATGGTACTTATGTGGAAATAGTAAATGATATTCTACCAGAATTACTCTATACAAGATCTCAACAGGCCCAACATAATGTGGTGACAACTCTCATTGCCTCCATATATGTCTATGCCCACGTTTGGGTGATACCCATAAGAAGTAATGATACATGGCCTTTAACTTTTTATGTCATCGACGACGATTGAATTATGATTTCTATCTAGAATAATCACTAGAAATGAGATTTATGATCAACTAAAACAAATGAAAAGTCACTTACAAGAGATGAGTACCTAGTAGCGCTGCCTCTATTTCCACTAACAAGCACAGGGGTGAACAAAACAACCTACTATACAAGGCATCATAAAGAGCCATATGAATCCTCGCATGAAACTAATTATTACAAAAAACTCGACGAGAGGTACATGATTCTTTCAATAACTACTTAAATCATGGAATCATGATCATAACATGTCCTCTAACACTAGTATCATTAGTTTCTACTAGCCATAAGTTTTAGGGTTATAAGTTTGCTTAAAATCACATGTGTACCCATAGCACTCTATAACCCCTAATAGAAAATCGATGTGAAATGAGAATAAATATCTGAAAAGATGATATGAGTGAACCGGTGTAGATATATTATCTCATACACATACAATATTCTTATCTCTCTAACTAAGAAATTCTCCTGAATAGGAAGGAAGTGGTATATTTCAGTCAGTCGATCCATGAATACCCAAACTGTATCGCTACCTCGAGGCAACCTTTACCATAAATTCCATTACAACATCATTACATTTCAATTAAAAGACTGGTAATGAAAGTAAAAATATAGTAGGTCATTGGTGCTCCACCTTCACCTGTTGACAGGTGGAACCCCAAGCGATAATCCCTACTATCTAATGTTTCATCCAAGGCCAATAATATTGTCATCGCATATATTGATACATCTTGGAAATGCTTGGATGAACTACCCAATAATAAGTGTGGGACTATCTCATTAGTTTCTATCTCATATTTAGAGGATCCCAGACACACCCATGTATACATAGGACATCATTTCCATCCATAGACCAATCCAGTGTTGGGCCCTCACCAAAAATACTCTCCTAGAGAACCAAGCCCTCTATATCTTAAAACTATCAACTGTTCACCCTATCTAGAAACAAATAGGTAAATATCAAGGACATAAGAGAATAATGATTATTAATCTCAAGAAAATCTTGATGAATCTCAGAAAATGGGGCTATAAATTTCAATTCACCACTAGCTTCCTATAGGGCATATTCTTGAGTTCTCTAACTGAGTGCATCAACCACTGTATTTCCTTTTCTTAGTGTATAAGAAAGCTCAAAATCGAAGGACTGATGGTATTACACCAATATTCACTATCTTAGAATCAATTGAAAATATATAAAGACATATTTTTAGTTCTTGTGGTTTGTATGGATCATAAATTTCTCACCGATAAGACAGTGTCTCCAACAGTGTAAGGCTAGGACAACAACTACTAGATCATGTTTTTGTGTCCGGTAATTTTTCTCATGAAGTATCAATTTGTGAGACCCATATACAAAAACTCTATCCTTCTAAATCATTAATTCAACCATCATAATTCTTGATTCATTCAAAAATACAAAATACAATCTGATATGATCTAGTTGATTCAAAACTGGTGCTGAGGTGATCCTTCCTTTCAGCTCTTGAAAGGCCTTCACACAAGCTTCAGACCATAAGAACACCACACTATTTTTTCATTGAATAGTAAGAGGTTAAAATTTTCATGTAATATCTAATAATTCCGAAGAAGCTCCATATATCAAACTAATTCATGGGATTCTCTTGGGAAACTACAAAACTCATATTCTCTAGGTCAATAGATACTTCAAATTCCACGATAATGTGACCCAAGAAGTAAATTTTTTTATCAATAAGTGGAACTTATCAAGAGTATCATATAGATGATTACCTATCATTGTATTCACAATTATCTTCACATGTTTAGCAAGGTCTAAATGGGTATTCTAGTACACTATGATGTCTTCCACAAAGATGATGATAAAGGGATCTAGATAGGGGTGGAAAAACCTATTCATCAAATCCATAAAAATGATGGGAACATTCTTAAGACCGAATGACATTATTAGATACTCATATATATTATAATAAATACATAAATTCATATATGGTATACCTGAAGGGTTGAATCTCACATGATGACATCTTGATCATAGGTCGGTCTTCGAGAATACCATATATCTTTAGAGTTGGTCAAATAGATCATCTATATATGGTAAAAAATATTTGTTCATAACTATGAGTTGGTTCAACAGTTGGTAATCTATGCATACACGAAGGGTCACATCCACCTTATTGGAGAAAATTATGGGTGAACCCCATGAATAAGTGGTGGGTCAGATAAAAACATTAGACTCCAGATCTTCCAACAGTCTCTTGAGCGCTTAGAGCTCAGTAGGTTCCATCATGTATAGACAAATAGATAGAAGATATTCTCCTAGATCAAGCTCAAATATAAACTCTATCTATCTATTAGGAGTTAATCCAAAAAACATCAGGAAATACACCCCTGATATGATCTACTATAGGAGGAAAATATGTCATATATATCCCCTTCTCCTTCATGAAAAGGCTAGAAATCTATGTAGTTAATCTATCTAGTCCATTATTTCCTAGTCCATCTCTATCGGCTTGGACATTCCCCTCAACATTTTTAAAATAAATTCTTCCCTCTGGTGATGTAAATAATACCCTGGGGTGATGATAGTGCACATAAGTGTGATATGAAACCAACCAATCCATTTTGATAATGACATCAAGACTAGTCATTTTGAGTATGAAGAGGTCCCACGAGAAGGCATAATTTCCTAACTCATGGGGACAATCCTTACATTGTAATATGTCTTATAACAGCAATCCCAATGGTTTTTATAGGGTTATCACACCACATAAGTACTGAATTTACAGCCTATGAATTTCCATATTTGATAAAGAGATAAAGGACTGAGAGACAACTGCATCGACTAAAGCATATAGAATAGTAAAGGCTGCTAGAATAGTACCTCATACAGTAGATGTTCCCACACTATGATCCTCTGGTATTAGCTAAAAATCATTAAACTTTCCTAATTGACTACATTGTTCTTCAATTGGGATACCCTGAGAAGGTCCACTCTGATGGTGCGGATAATGAGAAGTCTGGATACCACAGCAACAACCTTGTCCTCATACATTCTTATCGGTGCTACTCCAACTCACTTCCTGATGTGGCACGACTGATCCTTCCCTTGAATGTGAAGTTGGTGAAGATCCTCTTCCACATAAATCATGTGAAAAGGTCTGAAATAATCTCTAAAGATTCATCATATGGCTGTAAGGATGACACACAATAGGTTCTATATTACACTAGGGATTTATATTCCCCTATCTTCCACACTAATTTCAAATAAAAAATATTCTAGTGGGGATACTATTGTTGCCACTACCCTGAAGAGAAACATCAAAGCTATGCTTCCTGCGACCATAGGAACTGTTGCCCTACCAGGACACCAAACCTATGTTCCTAGTACTATCGGCTTCTCTTAGGTTTTTCTTAGGGATAAAAACATGATTTATTATCTTATAAAAGGTTGTTATGAGAAATACATTCAACTATGAGATGATGGCATACTTGATCCCATCATCAAAGTGTCTCGCTTGCGATAGCTCATCACTAGCTAGAAATAATGAAAAGGGTTTCAAATTTGTAAAACACAATAAATAGTCTATGATAAACATAACACCATTCTCTAGGTGAATAAACTCCCTCTCTTAGTGATATCTCATCATCTGAGGGAAAAAAGAAATCATATAAGGTACTCTAGACGTATTCACATACCATGCCCAAATTATGACCTGCCTAAATAATCACATCCCACTAGTGCTTGGTTGAATCATATAATATGTTTTTAGAAATGTTGACACTCCTCTTTGGAGGCACCTATAAATACTCAAGGATCGAAATAATTTCCTCTTTCCAAGACTCAATATCCTTTGGACAATTATATAGCAAGAAGATTGGAGGATGTTGCAGCTAGAACTCAGGGGTCAGATCATCTATAGTAGGTGCATAGTGTGGAGCACCCTGAATGGATTTCATTATACATAAGAAACTCTCTCTAAGATGAGTGTATGTTTCTAGTTACGGTATAATAGGAGGTCCCACAAGTTTCACTAATGGTGGTAAGACTGGCAGCTTAGGACACACTATGTCAAAAGCATAGTCATCTCCACTTTCTTAGTGCACAATGCGAGGACGTCATTGGGTCATAGCTCAAAAATTTCCAAGATGATTCCTTCGACTTAGATTTCATAAAATATATAAGCACTAGTGGAAGAATATCACAAGATTAATGGCTCACTACCCATGGTACTACCCCAAATACCTACTTAGAAGGCCATGTTATTGGTAAGTATTTAATTTTAATTATAGGGATTCTAGTATGTGAAGGGTCGATTTTGATATTCATCTTCATTTACTGGAACCCTTTTAATTTTTATAAGAATATTTTTACCTTTAAAGTTTTCTTCTGTTTATATACATATAACAAGGATTGATTTAAATAGAAAATCATTCCTAGAAAATTAAGGACCATACACTTTACAACTGAAACATAAACCCATTTAATTTCATTTAACCCCCTATACATTTGGTCTTAGAATGTAACAGGAAAATATATGATGGATCAGCTTGTTAAATTACTGCTCCCAATTCACGAGGTTCCTTACAAGTCATAAATTGATATAGGTAGTCACCCAATCATAACCAAATCCCATATCATGTAACCAGAGGTACATAGCTGACATGGGTGGAAACTAGATACTTAAGATGCCACAATCAACTTATTTAGGAAAACACTATTTATATTGATTTTGTCAAAGTAAATAACTAATTATCTTACCATAAAGAAGATTTTATAAGAATATAAATATATAAAAACCATGGCTCACTCAACAATCATAGGTAACACATGCAATACAAGTAATGAAACACACCTATATGGCATGGAATATGCATGGAATGTGAATTCTATGTACCTATAATAAAGCATTTTATAATGGTTTTTTCACACCAGTCCAAGGTAAAACAACCATAAAGTATATCAAAATACCACACTCATGTGAATAACCTAAAGGTGAAAGTATATCAACTGTAATAAGAAGAAATTATAACAAGAATTTCAAATTACCATTAAACTTGGTATTTACCCCGAACATGGGTTAGTTACTCTCATACGTGACTTATAACCAAGTTCTATCATGTTATTAATATCCAATCTATGTTTTTTAAAATAATAATACAAAATACAATAAATATTTTCTGATACCACTTTGTGAAATCCTGACCCTGGTGCGAGGTGCCCCAAGACAGTGGGCCTCATGGCCTCTAGGACACCTCCCCATATGCGAAAGGCTTCTAAATAGTAGCGAGGGACTACAGTGTATCTAGGGGATACTGTTCCTTCATGTCAGGGTGGAGAACAATAGTATAACAAAATTATAAATAGTGTAATTAGTAAAATAATATAAAATAAAGTGGAATCTTGCATTGATATCCAATCAATGAGTAATCATCAACAGCTGATAACTGTATCATATAAACAATGATAATGGCATGTCATGTCTCTGCAAAACATGAAAATAGGTATACATGGATGTTGTAAATATGGGATAAAAAATAAAAAAGAAACCAAAAACTATCCATCATCCCAAGCAACGACCTGGTAATATGCTACCCTAATTTATCCTAAAGAAAGAAAGCAACAATAGTGTCCAAAGTGGGATTCTTCCCCTTATTAACACCTACATACATATAATATTCTTAAGTTCAAATGGTGTCATGGATAGAGTGTGAGATAAATCTTAGTATTCCCCCACCAACAATATCTATACAAATATAGCATGTAAATATAAACTGGAATGGTGTTCAGGAATATATAATAGATTAGTAGTACAAATAAATCACTCATACCTTCTTCAGCCTCAGTTGGTGTCAGAACATGTAATCATTTAATTAATTATATTTTATTTTATAATAATTATCAATTGTATTTTACATGATAGAGATAATGTAAGAGTATCCAAGGTGTATCCAAGACATCCTTGACCTCAGGGGTTGATCCAATTTAGTAATAACATGCAGTCTGGATATATAGGGTATGAGTGTAATCCAAGGTGTATCACCTAAGGAATTATACAGTAATAAATTCTAATTGAGTCCAAGGATCTCATCTAAGGTCATTGTATGTTAACAGTGATTGGGCCCAATGGGGTGAATCCATGGTGGAATATATATAAATACATTAATATGGATCCTAGAGTGTATATAATATATTATAATATCTAGAAGATAGTGAGGGATCCAACAACTTCTATTCAGGCATCCTCTTGTATACAATTACCTTATTCTAAGGTGGGTATCTCCCTTGGAATATGGACCCTTTATTCAGAATGGAATCCTCTGAGTGCTCAAGTCATTCCCTTGGGAATCCAATGTCGTCTCAAGTCTGACCACTCCTATAAATGTAAAAAGTTCAATATGAAATAAGAAAATTATAAATATATAATTCTTTAATTTAAGTCCATGTAATAGTTATTACATTTTAAAATTCAGCTGATTCATTCCATTACCTTTCATTAATGTGACAATGTATATCAAGGACATGCAAATATCTATAAAATTAATTACTTAAATCATTTATAAGCTTCATCACTTTACATTTTATAATCATGAAAAGGTCAGATAAGTTTATGTAACCAATTACCATTCAATTACATTTAATAAGGCCACATTATATATAGAAATACACTTTCCATTAAACAGATTAAATTTCATTTATTAAATTTAAACACTTACCTTAAAAGGTTAAAGTGATATTTATAACAAACTAATCATTTAATAATTTATAAATTAATTTAAAACACATAAATTGACAAGGTCATGTCCAAGCTCACTGGAACGGCGCAACAGACATACCCACATGGGTCACCAAGGAATAAACTTGGAAGCACCCTACTTGGGGTGGATAACATTGAGGTTATTACCTTTAATGACATTATGAACAAATACTGATAAGGCTATAGAATAAATAACAAGGTTTATAATTAAGGCATATCAAATTAAATGGAAATGTCGAGTGAAATCGGTATGCGCACAGTAATGGAAATTTATAAATGATGTTACTTTTATAGAAAATTCATTAAACTCATACCTTAAGATTTTATAACTCTCCTCATCTGGTATTGGCCCTTAGTTTGGATTGGATAAGAATAAAATGGAAGAAATGATCAACACCCTGAAAATAGGTTATATGAGTCTGAATTAAAATAGAACCATCGAGAGGAATAAAAACAATGAACCATGCCTAAGGATTGAGGAGCTTATCGGGAGGAATCCAACGAGACAAACTGTGATCGAATCTGAGCTCATATGATAAAAGAAGATCAAAATTTATGAAGAGGGGTTTGGGATCTTCCAATGTGAGAAAAATTAGCTCCCTTCTACTGGAAATGAATGAGGAGGGGTAAAGATATATGTCATTAAGGAAAAAATAATAATTTTCCCAAAGTTTCTAAGTCACATGATTTGTTCTACATGGTTGGCCAAACCGTGCGCTAACCATCCACACCTCACTACCTTAAGAGGGAACCAGCAGAGTTAGGCTGTAAGATTTGATATACTATGCACCAAATATGATATATGACTCCACTAAGAAGTACAGAAAACTAGAACGGGTATGCAGGCATGGGAACATGATTTGGGAAAGCTATTCACCCTACTTTCCCTTCTGAAAATCCTCACATGTTTAGGAGAAACAATTCAAGATATCATTCATGGTTTATACTAACCATGCATCCTAGTGATTTCTTCTGTAAATCATGGTTACAAGATCTTAACATTCCCTAGAGTCCCATAAAAATTATCTAACCTCATTATGCATCCATAATAGGTCTAAAAAATAATTTGAATGAAATTTAAGGGACATGTACCTCTTATAAAAACTAGGTTCTTTCTCTCAGTACCTAGAGTAGGCATAAATAGTGTTTTCCCTAAATCTATGGATACATTACCTCATAGATGAGTACTTTGTGGTATTAATTGATAAATTCTTTGTGGATCATGTTGGTACACTGGGGGTGAATTAGTAGACAATAGTTTTACAAATTTATTTTCATTCACTTTTACCGCTATTAAATTAAAACTTTTTCATCAATTAGGATGAATATATCTTCCCAATAAAAAAGCTCATTTATACCACATGCAAGATACAGATTAAATGAATCATAGAATAAATAATGTTTATATGATTCCCCCTTGATGTGGTAGAATATGTCCTTATTCTGTTCAAGATGATTTGAAACATAGAATCTCCAAAATAAATTAATCAATTATTGCAAGTGGGTTGGTCAAGTATCACCCTGAAATCATGGTGGGTAGGTATGAAACACTTCCCTATTTTTACTGGTATTCAAATCGTGTTATTTATACTAGATTACCACCAGTATTATTTATAAATTAATCCCACCATTTTTCACAAACTCAATAGTAACACTATGAGAAAGATCACACAATCTTCAAGTTTCCACTGCAACAAAAAAGTGATCATCCTCTTTATGATAATGACTACAAATCATTTTTTTATTTTATAATGGTCGGTTTAAGGTTTCCCAGTACCCAACACAGAACATTACCACCTGCACACACCGATTCACAACATCCATACCCATTTAAAATTCAAATTCAAATATCCTAAACCAAATATCAACGTGACAGGCCATTGAGTCGCGCACCTGCCAACGTACAACAAGCCTATCTGTGCACCTGTCCACCCACCTGCCATCGAGAAAAGCCTCGATCCAAGATCCATCACCACACACCCCCATTCACTATAGGAAGAAGCCAGAACCATCAGATGACGATGCCACCGAATCACTGTCAGACCACCACCTTCATCCCGTCCACCGGAGAACAAACCATGATGCACGATCCACGACCTGTCTCGAACGAACAAGAAAAATGATTCATCCACTTCAACTGGAGCACTGTTGAGCTTCACCATCATCCTTTGACAACATCGACGAATTTCCAGACCAAGAATCAAGCCCTCAGTGGCCAATAACTACCAGCCCGAAATCAGCAAGCAAAAATCCACCACCAGATCGAAACAAAACAACACGAAATAGACTTCCCCAAACCAACAAAACCAACTCAACCTCAAAACCGCATCCCAACCAGCATCAATAAACCCTAATAAAACATAAAATCAAATAATAAAAATAATAAGTGTCACCTCATCCATCAAAGGAAAATAGATCCTAACGCTGCCATCCAACAACTCGACAGAAACAACGCTCTACCTTCAAACGCCCAAATCTGGATGAAGGGACGGTCTCGGACCACCAGTCCAGGAACTCAGGAAAAAATTCAACATTGTGTCAAAGAGGAAGACACCATTTCCCACATAACGAGACAAACAAGGCCGTAGCAATAGAGAACCACCACCCCGACCAACCGAACTAGGAAGGTGAGGGAGTGTAGATCTGGGAAGGGGAAGGTGGCATGAGAACCCTAGCGGAGCAACGCTGTGCCCCTTACGATCCCATTCCTAAGATTTCATGACTCTTTATGATAATGAGATAAACTAATTCTTTACTAGATCACTTTAATTGAAAGTTTTCAATTTCTACTGAATTTAGTCAAAAACACTGTATTCAAGTTGGATCAGTATACTCCTCAAAATTGTAAAACATGTCACTACCAATTTAGCTCACTGTAATATTAAAATAGACAACCAAAGATTCCTCATTTCATTGAAATTTTCCTTCTTCCTCACTTCGTTAAGAATATTTATTCAGATCCAAAAAATATTACTAATAGTATTTTAAATCCCTAAACACATGTACATTTTGTATCATTCATGAATTTATGTGTCAATTATATTTTCATAGAAATATTATTTGATACATGGAATACTCATCACTCTCTCATGCATTTACATTAACATATGCATAATTATCTTCTATTTATCAAATTATGTCCCATAATACTCTTATTCTTTCAATACTACCACTAAAAAAATATAAACTCTTTGCTTAGCTAATTAAATATAGTACTTGGTGTTTCTTATTCTTTGTGTATGTAAAATGAAGCCTCTAGTACTTCACTTAATAATATATGTGGCATTGTAAAAATTTCTCTTTCATGAAACACACAGATGATATCACTACCTCTATATATAATATTTCATGCACATATATTTCATGAAACAAAACATATCACACTTCTTTTCATATTTTTAGGAAAGAACAACTAAAACTGTCCCTATTTATATGAACTAGCTTTGCATAAATGGATCATGTGATGATATTTCTTCTTATTTTACGTATGTAGGCATGATCACACTTTTTCTTCATGTAATTTATACTCTGTACATAGTAATTTATCTTATCAATACTTAAAGTATGAATAAACATTCGCATAAGGTTTTATAAATGGATAACCATAACAGAACTATTATGTATTGTTTAATCCATCAGGATTCCAAAGAATATAAAAAAACATCATGTATTCACAAAGACTATAGCACAACACAGTGACACACAAATACAAATATTATTTAAGTCTCTATTTTGTCTCTCTTGAATATCATTCGATGGGAACCTTAACCACACTACAAATGTAGATCATGGTGGGTATTTATTGAAGAGGAGCACTGACTCATTCCACCGCCTCAACTAACATTCATCTAACAATGCACACTACTATATATCACACATTTTGAGACTATGAGAAATCATCATCTTGGGATATGAATATTACTACCTTCAAACTCGTAATTTTATCATTGTAATAGTGGGTTATCATGCATTCAAACAAATTTTCAAGCATTCATTCTATCATGGTCAGATTTCATGGCAAATGGTTACTCAACTGGAACATTTTATATTTCATGAAAAACTGTAAAAATTGTATGGGCTATGTGTTACTCACTATTATTATTAACATAATGCATCAAAAAATCAATTTATGATTCCAAATCATCACTCAATTTCACTTGATCATCAATAATGAAAATAAAAGCTTAATCTGATCTATGTACATTCATCCCGAAGATATTACATTGTATTAACCCCTTGGGTGACTAAGGAAAAGGGTGATAGAACAGCTTAGATAAAACATATCGGATGATATATGTTATTTTCATATTTTTAAAGTTGGAAGAAAAATATCAGCACTATCCAAATCCCACATCAATTCATCAATTTGTTTTTGGAACTTCCTTTTATAATAACTCACCACATAGACTAGCTAGAAGAATGTCATGGGGTCTTCTCCCAACACGAACTATCACTACACAATATAGCTCACCCATTTTTGTGCTTCCCCACATAGTGGCACCAGTCTACTCACCTACACCTCTGCATGTGCACAAAATATACTCTTAGACCATCCATGTTGAACATATTATGCTATGGTAGATCCCAATTCCCACCTCTGAATCGACTACACATGGTTCCCATGGATTTCTTACTGGAAGAAACTTTTTTTGTAAAGGACTAAACCAAAATATTCTCAATAAAAAAACATAATCCAATGCCAATGATTCTTCAAATATAATACAATAAAAATATATATATATATTTTTTCATGGTATCCTGAAATTCATTAATCATTTAGTGATCAAACATACAAGTACATAAAAATATGATTTTTCTACACTTTTATACATTTTTTAAATGTAATAATGATTGATAATCAACATAATAAGACCTTCTTAAAATCTGGTAAACAATTTTAATTCTCCTAATGCAATTAACACATGATTTTGACATTACTAAAAACTCAAAAATCGGCATAGTTAATTTTTCTATATTTAATGAATCTCTTAAAATCAAAACATCTTTTCAAATATATAAATATTCCCCAATAATAATTTTTATGAATAATTCAATGTCATAACTCCATACTTCAATCATTATCAAATTGAATTTTCATCATAAAAACACATTGATAAAAACATGGCACAATTATTTCTTCAATAAATTTGGGTTCTTCAGTAAGCCCCTATCGATTTGTTTTCAATACCCAATTCACTTATAAAATCATTGTTTTATTGTCCCACTATTAACTATAAAACTAAATATATAATTATGGGAAATAATTCAACTTATCTCATTCTTTAACAATAGAACATTTCTTCTTCTCTCCTTAAATATCCTCATTTCATAAGATATTTAACTTAAAATAAATTCAAATAGACTTACTTGAGATAGGGATAACATCACTTTTATTAACATATTAAGTTATCAATTAATCAAATACATGCCTAAAAGGTTTATCCCATTTTAGGAAATAATAGTTATCAATATAGAAAACAAATATTTCAAAAAAATCATTATCTAATACCGATAATGAAACCTTAATTTACGTGTTTTTCAAGTGACATTCAAAAAATATTTTACAATAATCTTGAAAAAAAGTTCAAACAAATAAATTAAAAGAATATGCTCCCCTTTATCAATCCATTTTAACTTTTCCATTAAATTATAAGTTTTTTCCCTTCCGATTTAGTGTCATCATTCATATAGAGATTCGAGATCATTCCTCTTTAACGAAAAGCTTCAATTTCTAGAATTTGAAATCATTAAATAAAATCATTACCAAAACATTAAATATTCATGTGATACTAGTTGAGATATTAAACATTGGTAGTTTAGATTTTCCCCTCTAGATGGATGAGCATTATCTATATTCTTCATCATGATTATCTTATTTCGATAATGATCTCCAAGATTAATTTTCATACCAATTGAAATAAATAACTTTGTGATGGATAGCCTCCTAGATGTTGTATAATTTTTTAAAACTAATAATATCTTCAAAACTCCCCATAATATATTCCTTACCTTAAATCCCCTTCATAGAAGAAACAAACACAAAATATAAATGGGAATATGGTTGTTTTTTAATGATTTTTATTGAGAGAAACAGGGATGATATTTATTTCTCAACTGAAAAACTCTTTTTAATTATGCTCCGTATTTTTGAAAAATAATAATGATTACTTCTTATTTGACTTTAAAAATTGTATAATTTAAGGGAAGAATGGGCTTATTGATTTCATAAAATTTCATCTTATATGGAATAGTCTTCTTCACATTGTCAAGTAGTTAAATTTCATTATTCAATTCCTTCTCCAACTTCTTAGCCAATTCTAGATTATTTGGCCATATGACTAATCATTCTTTTGGTACAGGATCATAATTGTTCTTGTGTGTATAATCCTTCTTTAGAGTATAATTTTTAACACAATAATCCACTAGTTTATTTTATTTGTTCTTCAATAGTTGTTTTTTTAGGTAAACATGTCTTGAATTTTTTAGCAATATACACATAAATTCATCACATTACACAAATATCTCTTGTAATCCTAGAGTTATCCCTTTTAGAAAACCTCTCATGAAATTCTAATTTTTCATCTTAATTATCATGTACAAAATCAATCATGTTATTTGTTTCTAAGATTAATTTCTTTTTCTGATTTAGCTTGATTCTACTAACATTAGTGTTTATGGCAAATTTTTAAAGGTCCATTATATGGCCTCTTCTTGTACTGTAGAATCACCATTTCTTTGGTGTGATATTTATTTTATCATTCTTCTTGGGTGTATCTTGCATTGTAGTTTTTTTAAGACTCTTTTCTTGATTATGCCCCATGTAATAATTCTCTACTATTCTTCTTTGCCTCTGTATTTTTTGTGGTCTTAACTTCACAAAAGTATATGAATAGTTCATAGTGGTTATATACCAACACTCCTTATAATTGTGACTAATTCTATTTCTATAATAACATATGTCTTAAAGATACTCAAATCTTTTCTTTATATATATATATATATATCTATTAATTATACTTCAATTTTGTTGGATTTCTCTTCACATAAGAGCTTATATCCATTAATTTTGGACTTTTGTAGTTATCATGCATTGAAAAGTTTTTCCAACAGTCAATTACTTGATTCCAAAATTTCCAACTATACCAACAATAGCAAAAAATATTGTTTTTTATGATTCAATTTGGCTAGCATTGACATATTTTTTATTTTGGATGATATGATTCTTCATATGATCTTCTTATAGGGAACATGAATTACCACTCTTCATTATATACAACATTGATTATATGGTGGGTACTCATAGGTATTCTACACCCTTGTTTGACCAAAATTATTTTTGAAACATATACTTAAAGGAGAAACAATATTAGTTCAAACAGAATCTTCTAGAATAAGGGTTCCTTATTTCAATTAGCTTCCAAAAGAGTTTTTTTAGATAATATCAATATACTCATTCCACTTGAATTATTCTTTTCATAAGTAATACACTTTTCAGAATTACTCTTAGAAACCTTTTTGATCTCTTAGTTTTGTGAACATTTAACTTGGGTGTTCTCCAGAGGTATCAACTTTTCCTCTAACACAAGACATTAATATTTAGATAGTTATTACAGTGTTCATATGATTTCACCATATATTCACATTCATTCTTGCAATTCTTTAATTTTGTTTCCTTAATATTTTTCAAATTGGATTCCATTTCATGAAACTTCTAGTTGAGGTATTTTTTATCATCCTCAATCACTTTCATTTTTTCTTCACATTGACTCTTTATTTTCTAAGCATGATCATCATGCATTTGATTTTCCTCCAGTAAATAATTATTCAACTCTTTAATTATATTTTTTTTAACTTATATCTGGTATTGTTTAATATTTATGGAGGTTTTGTGTAGTTTCCCCTATGAAAAGATTACTTCTATATAAACATTATTTAACACATCCTTCTCAAAATAAGTTATTTATAATTCATCTTCGACCAAAGTGAATCTTTAATTACAATGAAAAGTAGACTATTGTTTTGATTATTTATCTAGGATGAATGTCTCATCCTAGTCTTTGATTTCCAACTGCAAATCCATAATTCTCATGGTAGATTTATAAGATTATTCAAGTGTATGAAATATGTCTATAAGGACAATCTTAGTTACTTCTTTCTCACACATATACATTGTGTATCAATGAGTTTTGAAAAGTCTAAAAAAACATCATGTCTTCATGGAAACTGTAGCATAGCTCGATGAAGCAAGAATACTTATCAGAAATAGATAGCTCCTTTGAGTCAATTTTTTAGCTCTCTAGAATCTCTCTTGATGAAAAAAATATTCACGCTACAAAAGTAAAGAACAATGGGTATCATTACACAAGAAGCACTGACACATTAAACTGCATCAACCAACTTTTATCTATCTTCACGCAATGCCATAGCTCACCTATTTTATGATAATTATAAATTTATATCTTGGGATGTAAATCTCAAGTAATTTTAACTCCTCACTATATAATAATAATTATGGGTTCTCATCCATGTAAAAAATTTTGTAAATGCATTTTATTGTGTTCAGATCTCATGGAAACAGGATACTCGACTTAATCATTTGACATTGTATGCAAGACTTTTAAACATCCATATGCTATGATTGGCTCACTACATTTCATAATAAAATATTAAAAGACATTGATTTATGATTATAAAGAATCACATGATCTCATTTGATAATCCACAATGTAAAGATGATATTGATCTAATATCTAAACCTTTTTCCTAAATAAATTCTATTTTATAAAATCCTAGGGTGGTTGAGGTAGAATACGATCACTGAAGGGTGATCAAACATATCATATAAAACAAATTGGGTGGTACAGGTTCTTTTCATATTTTTAAAGGTGGATGAATAGAATCCCCACTACCCAAATACCATATCAATTCATTGAGTTGTTGAGAAATTCCATTTATAAAAATTCTCCATATAGACTACCAGAAGTGTACAATCGAGCCCACTCCTATCACCCACTATCACCACCCTATGCTATACCTCTCGTCATCGTGTCACCTAACACATTTATTCCAATCTACTCCCATGAACCTTTGTAGTTGTGCTACTCATACCCTCATCCTAGCCATGTTGGATGACTTATGATATGGTCAATCCTAGTTCGGACATCGGTGTGGTTGTACACTGATCCCATGGATTTTTGGTTTGTTGGATAATTTTTTAGAACATGATAAACCAAAATATTCTCGAAATAAAAATATACGACAACATCAAATATTCTTAAAATATAATAATTCAAAAATATAAAGATATGATTTTTATGGTCTCCTCAAATTCTTTAATCATTTTATGATCAAATATCCAAGATCATAAAAATATCTACCATCTCTAATTTTCTACATTTACTCAGCCTACCTATTATTTATATTCAACATCCTAATATCTTCATAAATTTTTTTTAAAAATGTGCATTCTCTTAATGAAATTAAAATGTATTTTGGACATTAAGAATAAATTTTCAATCAAAACTATTATTTTTTATTTATTTAAGGAAAATATTTAAATTAAAAACAAAATTTACAATATATGAATAATTATTAAAAATAATTAAATGTAATAACTCCATAAGTCAATCACTGTCACATTGACTTTTCATCATACAAAAACATTGACAATAAATGAAACATAATTACTACTTCAATCAATTTGGTTTCTTCACATAAACCAAATTTGGATGCGGTATGTTTTTACTCAATATGATTAGAACCTATATCTATAGTTGTAGATAGAGTTTCTCTAGGATTATGATTTTGAGATATTCTACACCTTAGGAAAGGGGAATGTGGTTTCTGATGTGATGAGTTCAAATTTGTATGGGGGATGTTGTTCAAGAGTCCAATGATGTTGGTAAATGGATGGAAAATATTTCAATGATGCATATTGAGGTGAAATAACTTAGTAGAAGATTTCATCTATACTAAATAATGGTAGAATCATCTTTGATGGGGAAAGTAGAGGAGTCTCAGTGGGGATAATTATACATGGAGGTGATAAAAGAACGTTTTAGTCATGATGATGTTAGAGAGGGGTGGTTTGAGGATGTTTATAATTATATATTGTTTAATGGGAGTTTTTTTGTTCTCCTTGATATCCATGAGGAATTTATATATGAGTTTAAAAAATCACCCATAACAGTGCATTTGGGTGTGTCTAAAATGTATCATGGCTTCAGAAGGAAACTTTTTTGTCCTAGTATAATGTATTTTCTGGAAGTGTAAAAGCCCAGAATATGGAATTCTGGTTCTGGTGTTAACTCATAAACCTTACAAATTTGACCCAAATTTTTTCATCTAAACATACGACATAAAAAAGAAATATTGGACCACTTACATACCCAAAGACCATTTAGGTTTATATTTTTAGAGAATTAGAAAAAAGGATTACATATCTTAGAAAAATTAAACAACTGACCCATAAAAGAACTATATTATCTCCCTTAATTTATTCATGTCTAGAACCCTTCTTAGATATATTCTACTTAAAAGATTTATTCATTACTTAGGGAAAGGAAACATAAGAATGGGTGAGCTTAGATTCTCAGTAAGGATAAAAATGTATATACATAATCATACTCATGAACATACAGTATAAAAACATGAGAATAAAATTATAAGATCATACACGTCATGTCAAATATCATATACATGAGTAATGGAATAAATATTATTAGTTTATAAGACTTGAATCATGAGGGAATAAAAAGAATATTCCATGAAATCATACCATTGGAATAAGATAAAGAATTTCTGCCAACACATAAACATGTATTATCATTCCCTATAAGTCACGTCTCATTTCCAAATCTTATCAGGGATCTTCACGGGGGCTGCACTTACTGGGTGGGACACACCACCTTCCCTAGTGGCAGTTTTTTCTTTATAGTAGATCAGGTTTCCTTTTCCTCTCATAGTGTATCAGGTTTCCCATTATTCCCATTGTGATTCATGACTTTTGACTTGTTTCCCATTATTATCTCATGAGACATAAATATTTACCCAGTGCATTGGATGGAAATATAAGTCCCACACATCAAATAATGAAAACCTTACATATTTCTTCCATAAGAATATAAATCATTCATCATAAATATAATATTTCCATATAAAAAATAAGGATATAATCCATGAATCATAACCCTAATAGAGAATATGTAACATCAAATAATTTTAACATAGATGGAAAATGGTTTTGAAAGATCAATTGAAATAATTCTTGAGCAAAATATCATTTCCATAAAAAATATTTTTAATAACATAAAACACGTAGAAAAACATTTTAATTAAAAATAACCATAAAAAATCATAAATGATTTATTGGAAACAATTTTAAATATCTTCAAAATCATTTTCCTTTAAAATTCATAAAATATAATTCAAAACACTTTAAAAAAAAATTTATAAAACATTGTTTTGAGGAAACATAGATTTTCAACAAAAGAAAGAATAACATTAAATGAGACATATAATGTCATGAAAATGAGTATATTCATGAAACAATTAGTCAAATGGAATTATATACACTTAATAAAATAATATATTTACATAACATAATATTTTTCTGAAAGACGGAAAATTGAGACAAAATTCCATTACTAATTTATAACTTCTGAACCATAAACCCTGTGAAAAAGAAATCATCAAATGAATATGTAAATAACCATATATTTAAGAAATATGATCACAAATTAAATAAATATGAAATATATACACCAAAAATATACAATTTTTTAATAGGTCATAAGTCTCATCGAAATAAAAGTAAGACTATAAATCCCCTTATAATAATCATATCATTGAAGTTGGAATTAATCAAACAAATCCATTATGTGTATTCACTATAAATCTACATAAAACAATTTTAATGAAACATAATATAATTAAAAATCATTTCAAAAATAATATTAGCATGAAATAATAAATGATGTAGTAGTTTAACACAATGAATCAAAAATTGAGTTAATAATTTTCTTACTACATGAGTAACGTTTGAATTGTGATCCCTGTGAAAGAGTAACATCAATTGAAACATTGAATATCATGAAATAAATAAAATTCATGATATAACCTATCATAATTAATTATATTCACTGCACAATAAGAATAATTGGTTAATATATCATATATCCCACATAAATATAATTTATAGGAGAAAATCATTACCTCAAGTCTTGACATTCTTTATACATGTTCAAACCTATTCTTCTTTGAAATTTATCCTTTGGATCTCCTCTAAAGGGATCAAGGTATGTTTTTTGAGAAAAAAACAACCTATATATTGGTACTATGAAATTTAAGAAGATGATTTTTAAGATTTTTTTTTGAGATATAAAGATCTATTTGATGTGAAGAATTGAGGGAGGATGTGCCCTTTTATAATTGAGGGGAGGAAACTTTGGGAAATTATCAAAAGATTAAATTAGAAAAAATTTAATCTCAATCCACATACCTCAAAAAGTCCATGAATTTGAATCTAAGGTAGTATAGGGTTGTAATATCATTAATTAGTAGATTTTAGAAACTTTTGGTGTTATTTTAAACAGTAACATTTTGGTTGACCCTTAGCTAAAATATTTTATTTTTAAATAAGGTAAAAAAATATATTAATATTAAAAAACATTTATTTTTACTTATATGGTGTCAATTTTTCATAAATAGTCCATTAATAAAATTTTATAACTTATAATAATGAATTTATATTTCTTAAAATACTTTTATAATTTATAATTAATTTAATAATATATTATTTTCATAAAATATCATTAGTTTTAATTTTGACACTATTAATTACATTGTATTTAATAAAATAAAAAAAACACGATAACATTGAAAGAAATAATTTAATAGACCCCTAATATGTCATATTTACCTATAACATTTGCAGGACACCTTAATTAATTTAAATTATATTTATTTTAATATTTTTAATATAATTTATTTTATTTTCCCTTAGCGGAATAATTATTGCATCATAATTGTGTATTTATTTATGATAAATATTTAATTTCTAAAAATAAAACATAAATTACCCTGATGTAGATAAATATTTCATCTTTCCAAATAATATTTATAGTCTATAATATCTTCTATTTAACCCTATGTTACAAATATTATACAAATTAAAAATAGGAGTGTGAAATGTTTGACTTTTCATAAAATTAAATATTATAAAGGCCATAATCATATTTAAGTGGATTAAAATGGTCATTAATTCGAACATTGGATGATTATGGTCGATATATTATGAATATATAATATTTAGTCATGTTTTTCAGTCTTTTAATGATTCTTATAATTTTAATTATAATCATTTTATTGATTTTTCATCTACTTACACAAGCACTACATTAGTGTTTCGTAAGTATTAAAAGGAGATTATTTAACATATAAAAATTAAAACAAAATTTATATCATAAGAATAAATAAATTAATATCAATTTAATATTTTTTATTCATTAATTACCAAATTTTTCCCCTATTTGGACGCATAAGAGATATTTAAGATAAAGGATGTGGCATTTTGTGACTTTCTTTTATTTAAATATTATATAAGTCATTATTGGGGACTAGTGTCCATTAAAAAACTCAATTTTGACACTTATGTGTTAAGTGTCGAATTATATCCATCTAATAAAATTTGGGTATGTTTTAAGGTCATTTTACAGTCCTTACCATTTTATTTCTAACATAAATTACCCAATTTTCCATTTACTGTGGTAACAAAATTTATCAAGGTTACTAATCAGATTGAACAAAAATAAAAGTGTCATATTTACCAAATTTTTTTCTTATAAATCCAAATATTTCAAACTTTTTTAAAAATACAAATCTCATAAGTTTTAGAATTTAATTTAAAATAAAACTGACAAAATGCAACGAAATACAGTGTTTAGAAAAATGCTATTTTAATATTTAAAATGTTTTTATACTAAATTCAAGTATATAATCCAATTAATAAACCATAATTTTAATATTTTAAATAAAATTCAACTAATTACATTTTAAAACTAATATAAAACCTAATTTTACTTTTAAATACTTTAAAATATATAGTTTTCAATAAAATACAATATTTTCTTACTATTCATTGAAAAATTAAATTACTTAGAAAATTATCAAAATTTCACTTTAGGAAAACATTGATATGCTGATTTAAAAAATTAATTTAATTTTATAAAATAATTCTAAAAATTTCCAAAATTTCATTATATTATTTGTATATAAAAAAATAAAAATTATTTTTTTGAAGAAATTTTGTTTTCATTAAATAAAATTACTTTACTAAAAATATTATAATTCTTTAAAAATAATTTATATATTATAAATGAGTATTACCATCATATATATTTCATTATACTATTCATTCACGCTTATTTAACTTCTAGGTTATAATTGTCACATTTAAATAATAATATTTAGTTTTTGTTTAAGCTCCATGTTGCGTATCTTATACACCATAAAACGTAGTATTTCATGTTAAAATCATAAGATATTGTAGATGGTGTTTTTTTCATGGTGTTTAATCCATCAGTGGGTGAAATTGGATTACTTAATTCACGTAATTGTTTTACAAACCTTTGATGTCCTCTTGTGGTAGTGGGAGGAAAACTAGATGGATTTTGTCACTGGGTTTCCCCGAGACCGAGTGTGTTGTGATATTTTTTTCATGATCATGGACTTACTGATGAATTCAACTCATTTTTTAGTGATTAGGTCATTGAGATTCATAGATACTATAGAGAGACAATACATGGGTGAGGTGTGATAATCCATGGAGTTCCAAAGACCATTGTATCTGGTCGAGAAACTCATTCCACCTCATCAGTCTAGAGATTACTGAAACATAGTTTTGGATATTAGTAACATATTAAAACTAATTTTCATCCCCATATAAAAAAAATATTGGACCATCCAGGTAATGGAGGATTTGTTTCTATATTACATATTAGTTTTTTTCATGTTGTGGGTGAATCAAATACCATTGGTTGTTTTTTCCTATAACAATAGATATCACTCAACCATTGATATGGATCAATTTAAGGGATTGTATATGAGACTTTATTGATCTTCGTAGTGATGGAATGAGTTTCATGAGTTCAAAATCATAGGTATGAATTTGGTAAATATAATGGAATAGAATATTTATATGGGTCAAGTGTGGATGAAGGTGGAACGAGACCAAAATAAGGATTGTACCATCCAACAACCCGAAGGCCATCAAGTTTGTTACTTAAAATAAAACCTTGTTTTAAAGGAAGAAGGGGTAACCCAAACAGATTTCATCAAATTAAGTAAAATAACAACCTGAAGGTCTTAGAGAGAAAGAACAAAATGAAAACATGGAGAGTACCCTCTCTGTCATTTGATCGTGATAAATCTATCCACCGTTGTGTTGTTGTTCGTCAATAAAGTGTCATATGTCAAAGCACAAGCCCGATCTGATGGTTTCCCCTCATTAGGGGTAGCATAGGTTCATTCATTGGAGTAATATTTCTCCTAATTTTATCAAATGTTTTAAGTTATTGGAGCACAATGGATAGGTTTCTTGTCGATTGACACTCCCAACATAGCTATACATGGCTCAAGAAATCTTCCATGTGTCTCATCTTCATTTGTATCTTCATGATGACTCTCATGCCATTGACTAGAGGGATTTGTATATCAAAGATGATGAGACATTTTTGGAGTGACTGGTTGTGATCCAATATCATTTAGAGAATGTGTCGTGTGGGTGGTTTATCCCATTGGTTCATATGTTATGGATGCATGGTGGTTTGAAGTAGAGAACTTGGGAACAAGAGCTGCAAATACATGATAAATACCCTGAGTTGTTTGGTGGTTGATCATTATTATTATGATTTTTTTTTACTTTTTATTGGGATAATATTTTTGAACTTATACCTATTTATGGTATTGATTCTATTTATTATTGATGATGTTGTCTGATTATGTTTTTTGTACCTCTAGTGGATTGGTTGTGTTCTTTTATAGTGAGATCCTTGTGTGGTATCTTACATGGTAGTTTTTCAAACCCCTTTATTTTCTTTTTGGTTTTAGTTTGGATTCACATGGATAATAATTGTTTAAGAGGTATATAATGTAATTTACTAGGTTTATAGAACCTGCCCATTTTGTTTTCCTAAGGCCTAGAGGTTTCAAAAGGGTTATCAGAGTATTTCACCCTTTTAAATTTATAATTTTGTTTTTATGGGCATTGGACTAACTGTGTTCTCACTTACTCTTTTATGTGTTTAGTTAGTTTATTCTTATGGTTAGTGGATTTCATCATACATTTAGTTAATTTATTCTTATGGTTCATATTTTTACCTTATGTTTGAGACCTTGGTCATGTAATTTATTGCTTCATGGCCTCTTGGTTTTCCCATGTGGTCTTTTGGTTGGCCATCAAATCGATTGATTCCTTTACATAGTCATTCATTGGTCATGTACTGGGTTCTTATCATTCAATATATTTATTTATACAAAAGTTCCCTAATGTGGTTGTTCTGTGAGGTAATTTACTTCTTTATTTAGTTGATATTTTCATGGGGCCCATTCTATAGTTTGAATGATCCCAAATTTTCAAAATACCCAATTTTTTCTAGAATTATATAAAGTTAAGTTTTTAAGATAAAATATCAAAATTAAGGCTTAATTATATGGTTGTGAATATTTTAAGCATGATTTTTATTATATATTTAAATTCCTTTTTTTGGGTTTCTAATGAGTTACCTTTGGGAATTTAATTAAAATCAAATTAAAATTAGATTAAAAAGGATAACTGACTATTTCATTATATGTGGTATTTTAGGAATTATATATAGTGTTTTCGAAATACCAAATCTCCTCTTATTTGACTATTTCTTATTTTATTTGAGTATGAAAAATCCAAAATATTGTTCTTCTGTCGTTTGAGGTAGAAATTTTTCTCTATTCTATATTTTTTATATCTTTCCATTTTTGTGTGATCAAACCAACCATTATTCTTTTGATTTATAAGTCAGGAAATCATCCCTATTTCCCCTATTTTCAATATATCATTAATTGTATTTCTTTTCTTGGTATGCGATCTGATTTATCTTTTTCTTGTGTGTATATTTGTAATTAACATGATTTTTTCTATTGGGTGGTGAGTATAGATTAATCAAGATAGTGAACTAAAATAATTTAATTAAATGGGATGGGATGTATTTTCATGTGGTTACTAGTTTCTCTTATTATTGTTATTTATGATCCTTACATTCAACATAAAAGCTATTTATATATGCTATTATGGTTTCTATAAACTGATATACCTTACTTTGTTGGTTTTTTGAATTCACCTTTTATAAAAGGATAATCATATATATCTGGTTATGAATCGGTTGTTGGTAAATATGGAATTTATGAAAATTACTTTGAAATAGATTATAAAAATTGTTAAACCACATTTAAATTCATTATTGTAATTACTTAAACAATATTTATACAAATATTTTCCTCTAGAGTGTTTTTTTCATGTGGTTGTGGGATGTTTTTAGGGATTGTGCGGTGATGGTGTTGATCGGTTCAAATGTAGGGTTGTTAAGGGCCGGAACGTGGGAGTCGATATATGGTTGTTGTAGTGGGATGGTTGGGTTGTGTTGATGGATCTAGAAGGATGTTTGATGTTTTTTGTTGTGATGTTAAAGGGTTATGTGGTGGCATTGTTTTTATTTCCTAGTAACTATGGAATAAATTTGTTCATGAAGAAATTAAAAAGGAAGGGTTGGAAATTATATGAGTGTGGGATGAGAATTCATTTATGGTAACTGGAATAATGATGTTAATGTTAAAAAATGAGTTAAACATAAATAAACGTTAATTTATATAATGACTAGAGTGGTTTTTTCATTAGATATAGGATTAAATAGATTAATAAATGAGTGGTGATCGATAATTTGGAAAATCATAGAATTGTAAATTTTACATAAATGAAAGTAAATTTTGGGTTTTGTGTGGCTATTTTGTTTAGTGGGTTTTATTTTGGTGGTGGAATTATGTGGAAATGGTATCATGGTGTTTATGATAGATGAAAATGCTTCATTATTTATGTGAACCCTTTTTGTAAGGTTTGTGTATGGGTGTGTGTGTGTGTTGTAACTTCCTTATGATTTCTATATTCACTGCACCTGCATTGAGTAACATATAGTGACACCCAAATGTGTTGGGGTATTTTATCTAATGGTAAGGATATTGAGGGAACAAATGACTGCTTATCCCCTTCTTCCATACTCTTCCTTAAGTAGTGGTATATGACAAAAGTACACAGTTTGTGGTTATTACTAACTAAGGATGGTGTACTTGGCGGTGATTATCGGTGATGGGAGGACGTGATGTATAGTGGGGGTAATGAATGGTAGGATAAGGGCATGATGTTGAATCCCTTTATGATTATAATAACCTACCATCCTGGTTTTGAGTTTGTGTTTCAATATGATGTGATATAGAATATTATTTGGATATTTACTAATGGAAACATAAAATATTGGGCCTTTTAGGAAGCTAGGGTAGGTAGGTAGGGTTTTGACTCAACCCACATCATATATGTTGTAATTCATGATATATGGTAAACATAGAAGGTATGTGAGCATAGGATATTTGGTGTTGGGGCAGGAGAGTGGTAACTCAGTGGGGAAGTGGATGGAGAGAATCCTTATCTTTGTTATTGGATATTATTTTACTACATGAATGCATTATTTGGTGAGTGAGACTTTATGATTTTGGGATAGCTAGTTGACCTATTTTTGTGTATATTGGTTAGATTTTTATTCACTAGAGAATTATAATAATCTTTTCTAGTTTTTATGATGGACCTTGGGTGTGATCCTATTGAGATTACAAGTTATGATCACACTACTTATATATAAACTATTTTTCAGGTTTCTATGAATGTTTTGGTGACGGGGATGGAAAATAATAGCTTTGAGGTGAGAATTTATTTGGATCAACTATTTTAATATTTTCCTTGGTACTATTTTACTTTTGAGGCATTTATTTGTATTTCTTGACTTGCATTATGGGTTGTTAGATCATTTATTTTATATGATTGTGTTATTTGGTGATTTTTTATCTTATCCCTCAATACTTTTCATAACATTAAGTTAAATTCCTCCCATTTTTATGTTTTATACCCACATTGCTGGTTTCCAACCTGGGGCCCATTAGAGGTGGGCTTTAGGGGTCACTTCTTCTCTTTATTTCTAGCCTATAAGGGGTTATGAGGGGGTTCATGTTAGTACATGGAATGTAGCCTATAAGGATAATTATGGAAATTTACTATTATTTCATGGAATGTATATGACTACCCATATACCGTGAATACCAAATTACATTTCTTGTGGGACTGGATAGGTGCTCATCTTGAATACCAGATACACATAATCATGTTTTCTGATATAAAAGGAATGTCCAACAAAATATGTAGTATGTGATTAAAATGAGAGTACTCAGTGTGTGCCACCAATTTCCCAAGTTGTGTAATTGAAAATTACAAAATATACCCCTATCATGTCATGACCTTACCCATTAGGGGGTGCCTGGTATGCCATGAGTGGCACCCCAAACCCACCACTAGTAGGCCATGAAAAGGAAACTAGTACCAAGTAGGATATCACACATATGAAATTTCTTACCCTAATGTACCCATACACATGAACAACCACTTCTACATCAAAACCACGCATGATAAATAAAATTTTACTTACCCAAGAAGAAATAAATTTGTAACGCCTCGACACTAGTTACCCAGAGTCGGTGCATTATTTTAATACATTGGCATGATTACAAGGAATCAAGTCCCGAAGTACCGATCGGTTTAGCAGTCTTGTAAAATAGATTACATACATTAATATTAAATTAAACATTATAACATACAACACAACATAAATAATACTTTATTAAGTCCATTATTCCCTTAGTTTAACCCTGCATCTCAATCACAATACAAATTTTTTAATCCTGAAAAAAATTAAGACACAGAAAGTGGTGAGCTCAGATACTCAGTAAGGATAAAAATATAGATAAATCTTTCATAAATAATCATAAAAATTTATGGAAATGTATAATACTAAAAAAAATCCTTTTAAAATAAAACTTTAGAATAATATAGAAAATATAAAATAAAACAATTCCATTTACTTATTCACATGGATATTCTAATAGTTGAATAATCATTTGTAATATCAATAGACACTTTCATAATGATGGAAGGCATAATTAAAGACTTTATAACCACATAGTCAAGGCCTTGTGCCAAAACTAAATATAAGATTGTGTCAAGGCCTTGTTCCAAGACATTAGTTTGTCTCATGAGACCTACTGATGCATTGAGGAGCTATAGCGGGCTCCACTCATCACTTATTAATTCTAATACATTCCCCATATGAAAAGGTTTAAACATAACAATAACATTCGTATTAAAACTAGAATAAGAAATGCCAATACATTATCCATAAACCATGAATGGTATAAAAATAACACATCCACAGTCATACATATCACAAAACCTTCAATACAATATGGAAGATTTGTATCATAATAAATCTTCTTCAAACAATTTTAAAATCCATCAAAGGATTTTATATAGATGAAAACGATTTGGAAAACTCTTTGTGAGAAATATCCCTTTTTCATAAAAACATTTAAAAGTCACACAATTTATAAAGGAATAAATTAAAAGTCATTTTTGAATCAAAGTGTCCTATACCACTTTGAATCTTTTGAAAGGAATTAACAAATTTCAAAAATTCATGTCTATATAAATAAATCCCTAAAACCCATTTTGAAAACATGGACATTAATGAGAATGATTTAGAAGAATAAATATTTAAAACATTTAAAATGAAATTTTAGTAAAAAGGTACCTTAAAAATAATATCTTTGAAAACTATTTTATGAAACATGGACATGGATAATAAATATGTCCCAGAAGATACTTACGTAAAAACATCCTCAGATAATAATGAGATTGTGAAACTAACCCTTACCTAGTACTTTTCTTTAGTCAAGTGTATATTTTACCTCCTGTATATATACCGTAATATGTTATTTAATTATAACAAACCATATTAATATTTATTATATCATACATGATTCATTTATGACTTTATACTACCCATTTAATAATAATTTCCATGTTAAATTAACATTTCGGGTAATAATCACTTTCTTTATCCTACGTATTTTACCTTATTATTATTGATCATATCATTTAGATAATGATTTAAATACTTCAATAATTTAAAAATTTATTTATATATCATATATATTTAGAATATAATTATTTATAATAGATATATATATATGAAATGGAAAACACCGTTTATGGAGTCGGTAAGCAGTACGTACGCATAAAAGTTGTTTCTGTTTTCATATCGTTTTAAACGGAAGTATGTGAATAAGATATATGTAAGTACATAAATACATATATATACAGTATTATTATTATATCATATATTACTTACTTATTAGTAATATATATTTTTATAATTGTCGATGAATGGTGAACGTGGAAATGAATCATATCGCATCGTGGAGACAGTAATCCGTACGTACGCACGAGCGCCAATAAAATTTACTTAAACGTGTAGAATTGGATGTAATATTTATTTTATAGATACCTTATCATGTTATTTTCATTATTTATATACATATTACTTATCATTATATCCATCCAAATAACATAGTGTTGAATAACAAATTACACCACGACGTGGAGACAGTAAGCCGTACGTACGCACTCATGGGGACATTATCATTCATAGGATGTATAGAATAATGAATATGATTGTGAAATATTTATAATAACATCACAGTATATATAAGGTACTGGATTTATTATTTTGGTTTGGTAATAACAAAGAAAGAGTAAGTGGAAGAAGAAAAGAACTTGAAAGAGGGTGGTGAAATCACTACCTCTTCTTCAGGTTCTTCATTTTGATTTGATCAAAAGGGCTCTTTTTGTTGGCTTTATGACCAAAGTAATTCCTCTTAAATTAATTTTGGATATTTGGTAGGATATTTGGGTAGGGTTTGGCTGAGCCAAATGGCTTTGGAGGTGTGAATTTGAGAGAAGGGGAAGTGCCCTTTTATAAGAGGGGTGAGGGGAACCTTAAGAAACGATTGAAATATTATTTTATAATAAAGTTATTTTGGATTTATAATGCATCCAAAATGAATTATTTAAAGTATAATGTGGTTATAGGTCGAAAAAAACTCAACCAATAGGTTTTATATAGGTTTGGGTCACCATATTAACCTTATCTTTTAGATTTTACTCTTAGATAGTTCGACATTTACCATGTCTCTTTTTATTTTTATATTATATGGTTAATAAACTTATTATAAACTTATAAAAGAACCCCAAGATAATAATTAATGACATATATAATATCTTTTAATCATTTTGTTTGAACCTTATTTTTTTTGGAATATAATACGAATTAATATTATAAAATTTGTTTTAAAAACTCTTTTATGTCAATTATGAAATTATTTAATAATGGATTTTTGTTAAAGTCCTAATAACTTCATTGCATATAAATAAATACATTTAATATACCATAACATTTCATAGTTACCTATAAAAAAATTTTATGGCATCAAAACTTTCAAATTATATTTTTTTTAGTATTTATTATATTATTTATTTGATTGTTTCATTAATAAGGAAAATACTACATCATTATTGTGTCATATATAAAAATATTTATTTTATATCTAAAAACTAAAAATAAAATATCATGAGGTAGGAAATCGTTTTATATTTCTAATGATTATTTATAGTATAATATATCAATTATATATCCTCATATAAATTTTTTTTTACAAAACGATATTTTCTTTTTTTTTTGTCTTTACTTTAGATTATTTAATATAAAATGTCATTATCAATCCCAAGTGGTTACATGGGGTCCCAAAATCGACCCAAGAATGCCCATGGTCGGACATGTATCATTCAATAGGGTTAGGACACGCATTAGGGTAATTTAATATTATTATAATATTATTTTTTTAAGCTTATTTACTAGATTTACCCCTTTAACCATGGTAAATAAAATATTTACTGAAGTAAATATTCATAATTTCTAAAAATAAAAGTTACCTATTTAAACAATTTGGACCTCCTGATTAAAAATATGGAATCCATTTTTCCAAATTCAAAACACATAATTTGAAGAAATTAATTTAAAATTAATTCCCTTTGTCAAAACAATAAGTCTGTTCTTATGAAATAATAACTATCAAAAGATTAACACTTGTTTATGTCAAATTTATATGTAAAATTACATATAATGACCTACATTTTATTAAATTATAATCTAATTATACTTCCAAAATATTCAAATGCATAATTTATCGCTATTAATTATTACGATTAAAAAAGTTGTTTTTAATTAAAATTTAGTAATTTCCACTATTCATCAAAATATGAAAGTTATCATAAAAGTACCAAAATTTTTATCCAAACTAAATTTTTATTTCTCTATTTTAAATAAGAAGTTTATTTTGTCAAATTTAATATATACAATTGTAAAATATTGGATTTAAAATGAGGTCTCTATTAAATGGCTGTAATTTGTTTTTCAAAAATACTTCTTTTATCTGAAAAAAATGAATTTGTTCTTACATTATGTCTAAGAAACTCATATTATAGATTCTAAAATTATAAGGATTATATAAAGTTTAACATTCAGTTAATACTCTTCATAACCACTTTTGAATGGCTATTTTGGTAAGTCATTGTGTTCTTCAATTCAGTGTTGTGGGTAGTGAAAGTTATTGAATTACATTGAGGAAATAACGTACTATGAAATCTTGGGGTGTTACAAAATACATACAATAACCACTAGAAAAATCATAGTACAAAAAATTAATATATCCATTGTATGAAGGGAAAAAATACATGCCCAAGGAAAAATAAAGTAATTCCCAACCTAACATTATATTATGAGTAAGAGTCTTACTCACAAACACCCAATCAAACCACAGATTGAGCTCTCCATTAACCAATATAGTTAAGCTTCACCAACACCAGGCTTATAAATTCACCATCAAATTCCTTGTTTTCTGCAAAAGACATTATGTGTACAGGAAAATCCCATGAAAGGGTGATTATAGACATACACATTAAGATCCCCCAAAAACCAAAGAGTGAAGAAATAGAAATAAATATCCATATCAACCCATAAGACAATATCTGAGAAGAAACCTAAGAACATAAAAATACAAAAAAAAGTAAATGAATAAAGAGATATAGGATGATCTTAATCTTCACATCTATCTAATAATTATTTCTATAGCTCTATGTTCCGATTTTTTCTTGATTCTAGTATCCCAATGTAATCCTCACTAAATTAGCTAAAGGGGACCCACACCTTGTTGTTGTCCTTTCATGAACAAGGGGGTGTTGACCCCAAGAGGGCGGAGGAACCATGTCTTTCTTGAGCTCAGATATGAGGGGGTCAACTCCGTAAATAGAATACCCATTCCACATGGTGTATATGGTTGGTTTTCCAATCCAACTATACTAAGTATTGGGGGACCCTTTCCCTTATATAAATGTTCTTCGGGGGCGGTTCTAGTCTTATTGTTACTCTAGATATCACCCACAAATCTCAATGTTAACCAACTATGTTCTATGGTGAGATCTGATCATCCCACCTCACTTCATGTCATTGATGTCAAAACAAAGTCTATCATAATGTAATATGCAAAAACAATACTCAAGGAGGACTACTCATGAGTGAAATTCTGAGTCTAAGAGAAGAATATATGGTAGGTGGAACTTTTTAGGGAAATTTTGTAGTTTATACCTTTGTGTACATGTGTTGTACTAGAATTTTCAAGCCTAGTCATGTCTTAAATATCTTCTTAGAATTTGTAAACTCATATACACAGAATTTATGTCATGGAACATGATTTTTAAGACCACCAAGGTCCTAGGCATGTACGATGTACACAAGCAGCTACCTAGATTGAGTTACATGACATGTTGGTCCTATACATGTCTATATGATATTTAAATTTTTGGTAATCCCTAACAATTTATGAAAGAGGAAAACAAAGTACATGTTCTTCTATAACACATGTCATGTAGTTAAAAATCTTATAAGAATAAAATTCTCCCTCTTGAAGCTTTTTGTTTCATCTTCTCCATCGATCTTTCCACCAAACTCATCAAAATATTTTTTATGGTCCCTAAATCTAAGGAGACTCCTCTAGTTATCTCTTTCCAATATCTATAGTCAAAATAGGTTTTTTATCACCCCTTTTAAATCCTTTCATACCTCTATCACCATCTTAGGGTTTGGTCCTCAATCTAATGTCCACAATCCATTGTTGTTTCTCACCACTTCGAAAAATCATCACTTCCATCATTATTTTCATAAAATAATTCTAATCAGGGAACAATCACTCCTCAAACCAGACCAATAGTTGAATTGATGGAATTTTGTAAGAAAATGAAAACCACATGAAGAATGAGAGGATAAAGTCACAAAAAAGGTAAGTTCCTAGGTGGCCATGGAGATCCCTTTCACTGGTCGTTATCGTGGAAATCAAGGGTATATGAATAAAACCAACACAACAAATAAATTTGTTTGTCCAAAATAAATAAAAAAATTAATAGGGTCATGCCAAAAGTGGGAAAGAATTGGGAATTCAAATAATATGATAAAACCATTATTAAAATCTCATAATAGGGTTGGAAACCATAAATAAAAATTTATACCTTATTTTTTGATCAGTCACAGACAAATAATGGTTTTGTGTTGATAACGATGATGAGTTCTAAATAATCAAATAATTAGTTCACAAATCTCTATGTTCATCAATCTATGTTCATTTCTCTCCATGGTGGATCTCTCAATCTACAGGGTTATTTGGAAATAATAGAGAATATATATAGTGGGGATTTGGTTGGGGTATAATTAGGTTTCAAAAATATAATTAATTAATTAATTAATTAATCAATTATCTAATATAATTCACTTAATGTATTCCCAAATTTAAAATTGATGTGGCACCCGATACTAATGAAATTTCTATTTCCCCTATTCTAAAACCCATATTTCAGATTCAATTACATTCTTAGTTTCTCCATATAATAATTTGTTCATGATGAAATATTTTATTTCTGTAAATATGTGTGTTTAGGATTTAATATATTTAATACTATTAATATATCAATATTGGGTTCTTGAGAAACTCGTAACACCACACCAACTCTAAATAAAAACTTATATTAATATATATAAATATCCAAAGGTATAAATATAAAAACAAAATTTTTTATATTCTACCCACCTTTAAGGATTTTCTTTTTGAAAATTAGAACCTACTCAGAAAGGTTAAGAAACTGAGCCTGAATCTAGAACTCATGCTCCCAAAATATCTCTTAGAAGTTTCCATATTACAAAGTAACTCACACAAGCATGATGGTTTCTCCATGAAGGATCATTTCATGTCGATCCTCAATTTCCATTAGGTACTCTAAAAATGACTCTTTTTCCTTAACATCCAATTTTCCCTAGTCAATAACTTATGAACGGTCGTGTATATATGTCTTATACTATGATTAATGGAATACATCATGAACCTGGTCCAACCATAGGTTTAAATCCAGACAGTAACCAACATCACCAACCATGTGCAGGACATATAATGACTTGATGAACAGTAAGGATAGCTGGCTACCCCAACTAAACCTCAGAAACTGATCTCATTGAGATACCTTATAGAACACATGGTATACCTGATTGAATGAAAATGATATATTGTTTCATTATTCCTTATATTTATATGAACTCTTAGTAATATTCATTCACTCCTTGAACACTTTATCTTCCTCTATCATTTCATTCACTCATTCTGATCCCATTAGAAATGACTTATTTATCTCTGTCCAACATTAGGGTGACCTATAGGTTCCCCTGTACAGTGTCTCAAATGGTGCCATGAAAATAGTGGAGGGATATTTATTATTATATGATAACTCCACTAAAGTTAAGTGATCCTTCTAACTCTGGCTAAAGTATAACACAAAGTATCTCAAAATATCATCCAAAACCTAGATGGTTCATTTAATCTGTCCATCTATTTGGGGGTTGAATATCATGATCATCCATATAAGGATCACGGATTCCTCCTAAAAATCTCTCCACAACCATGACATGAACTTGGAATCATCATCAAAGACAAAAGTTGATAATACCCCATAAAATAGGGTGACATCCCAAATGTACAAGTTCCCCAAACTCTTTATCAAACTTTTCTCCGAGATGGAAAGAATGTGATCTAGCATGGTAAGTCAATAAATAATCAACTAGATATCTCTTTTGGATCTCACTATCCAAGAAATACCTATAAAAATATATCAATATTAAATCTCATTTCCACTATGGGATCTCAAGAGGTTGATTTAAGCATATTGTAACATCATGTACTACTTTCACCTATTCATAGGTGTGGCATTATGAAAAAAATTCAGCAATGATCTTCCTAACTCCTTATTACCAAAATTTTCATTGATGGTCCTAGTATATCTCCATTACTCGATGATGAACACTAATGGGGAGGTATGAAAATCCCCCTTCACCTCCTTACACAATGATATGAGAACCATTTTCCATCCATTTAAAAGGATGACATACTCCCCACCTTCATAATATATTTCTAGTGCATCTCTTGAGGATATATCATTTTGTATATATTTACATCCAATGTCTCCCAACTGATTATCTCTCACATGTTGAAGAAATGGTGGAGTCACTACCATTAATTAGATATAATATTCCACTCTATCCTCCAATATGGTTAGCTACAAATATTTTAACTTCTCTAACACCCCTTCCACTATGTAAGAGTAGGATTTTCTACTAAATAAATTTTTTTCCACATTTCAATTCCAAGAAGTATAGAATATCATAAATTCTTAGTACTATAAGAACTCCAACCAATATCTCTATCTCAGTTTGAGGTCTCTCTATGGAAAGATATACCTGATACTATGGCGGTTTGAGTAAACTAAAAACCACTCGCCTAGAAGATAATGCATCCACATCATTATGAAGATGAGTACTTATGATAACTGTACATAGTGAGTAATGTATTTTTTTCTCATGGTGTCTCAACTGGTTTGATATTTAAGCAGTAATTTTCTACCTCAACATCAACACAAACTTGACCCATAATCTATAGTAATTTAATAAAAACACATACTCAATACTCTCTTATGGAAACCTCAAAATAGGAGAACTATTCAAATTTTTCCTCATCTCCTTGAAGGCTTTCAAACACTGCTTATCCTAAGTGAATGGATTCCCTTTTTATTTCAATATAGTAAAATGGATTGAAATTCTGGAAAATTATACCACAAAATTTTGATAGAACCCAACCAAACCAAGAAAACTCTATACCTTAGATATTCTCTTGGGTAGGACCTAATATATAACTAGCTATATATTTTTTGGTTCTATACATACACCATGTTTAGAGATTAAATACCCTATAATGTGAACCTCACTAATCTAGAACTAACACTTTGAGAGATTACCATATAACAGGTGCTCCCAAAGCAAGTCCATGACTATCACCAAATTCTTGGTGTTATCTTCCTTCAATTTCATGTAAATGAGAAATCCATTGATAAATAAAACCACAAATAGATAAATTAATGGTTCAATGATACAGTTAATAAGTCTCATGAATATAGTATGGGAATTCACCACACCAAATGGAATCACCAGGAACTCATAGTGCCCATAGCGACATCAGAATGAAGTCTTTATAATTTCCTCCTCATAAAACCAAAACTGGTGATAGTTGGACCTAAGTTCAATATTTGATAATCATATCATGAATTTTATTTGATTGAATAGGATATTTATCCTTGGTAAAGGTTCCCATTTCTTCATAGTCACTTTATTCAGGTGATGATAATCGATCCATATCCTAAATATCCCATTTTTCTTCTTCATGAAAAACACTAGTGCCTCCCAAGGGGAGAACACTAGGTCGGATAAAATTCTTCACATAAATATCCTCTAACTACACCCTCAATTCCCATAGCTCAATAGGGGTAATCTAATATGCCTCAAAAGATATTGGTATAACCCTAAGGTTCAAGTAAATACAGAATTTTACTTCTGAACATAAAGATAGTATCATATCATCTTTGAGGAATAAATCCATGTCTCATCCTCTATCACTGGAATCCATTTGTTTGAATATCCCACTAAACTAAGGGAAAAACTTTCCAATGGATAAGAGATAGGTTACGACTTCCCACTCATGATCCCTAAATGAGTTACCAGCAGGTCCTTCTCACCATTAAAGGATAACCTCATCCCATCCACCCATAGGATCCTAAATATCCTATAGTGAAAGATAATATAGGCATGTATCATGGATAGCCAGTCCATACATAGAATAACATCATATGATTTCATCATAAATATTTAAATATTTATTGTAAATCTCCCTCTATTAAGAAACAACTCACACTATCGACAGATGTGTGAATTAATAGAATCACTCCTCATAGAAATATTCATCCATAACTAATGAGAAAAAGTATTTACATGAATCTGATGATCTTGAATAGGGGATAAGGTGATTAAATAATAACTCATAAATGTGTCTATAAGTACTTTTCATAGGGTAGAGAAGATGTAGGTTGTAACTAGAATCATCTCATGCATAGAAAGGTAATATCCCTTCATAGCTTGTACCTGATCATACCCTCAACTACCAACCCTTCAATTCTATCAAAGACCACTTAGGATTGGTGGTATGAGTAATTTATTGCATCATCCTATACTTACATATCCTCCTCTTAGAAATCCATTATCCCCTATATCAACACTTTCTCCTTAATTTCTATCATTATCACCCATAGAAGATTTCATATTATGATGCTCCATAAAATTTGGAGGTCTATCAATTATCTGACAATCATCTTCATCATGGTAGGTAAGGAAATTATGTGAAATGTGGACCTTCTAGTCGCAAGAATAACACCATCTGTCTCTTGTCTAATTAAATCCTTTATAGTATGAAAGTGTTTCTAATACCAAAGAATGATCATGATTGAAAATTGACCTCCTATTCCAAGAACCTGAAATATGATGTATACCTATTATAGATAATGACTCTTCTCCATGATTCCCACTGCTAACTCTATCTATAAATTGCACATCTACCAGAAGTATCTCTATAATAAAGGTAAGTTGTGTGACCCCTATAATCATAGGAATGTATAAAGATATCCTGATAGCTTATATTTTTCTATAGATTCCATACTCAGACTTCCACATCCAGAATTATTCACCTCACACCATATTGAGGGAGTAATAAATGATGTCGTTGGAATATAATGCATACTCTAAAATAGTCATATCATCATGAAATAGCTCTAGAATATATGGAATCCATAATGATTAAAAGTTAAAATGGTAATAATTTTCTTGTAATAAGTGTTTAAACTCATCCAATGAGATTATTATCTTATAATGGGTTTGGGTTACCATACTCAACCCGCACCAAACTACTCCATGAAGAAGAATAGTCACGAACATAACCTTCTGATTTCTCAATGACTTCACAAGTTGAAATACGTAAGATATGGAATCTATTAAATCATCTATTTCTTAAGGGTAAAACTCAATATAAATCCTGAGAGATATTTATGGATAAAAATCATTCAGGTCCATCAGCCTGTTCATATCATCATTCTAGCATTCTGGAACAATCGGTCGCTTGACATGAAGGTGAAAATCTTCCTAAAATTTCATAGGTGGGTACATACAGTGATTAATGGATGTAATCACTACTCTATTTTTGTCTATAGGGATAAACTTGTGAATATTACAATGTACTGAAGCATCATCACTCAACTAATCATTATCATGACCCTGTCTCAGAATGATAGAATGATTCTGTCATGAACAAATCCTACATGTTAACAATATGTACCATAGTTATAGGATAATATATGGGTTGATTATTAAAGAAGTAAATGTATGTCAAAGACCCATTCTTATATGATACATATACCATTGGTTTCCCTACAATTGGTTTCTCAACACACTGAGTCAATAAGCAGGTTATCAGAATCTTTGTGTATGGATATATTTGTCACCACACCATCATCAAGTTACCTATAATGAAATCCAAACTCAAAACACTATAACACAATTTTCCTATATTCCCAAAGCAATACTAACAACACATATATCTCTAAACACTATCCCTATCACAGAATTTCTCTGATACCACTCTATCATGACCTAGCCCACTAGGGACCCACCTTGACTTGTGGTAAGCTAATAGTGACACCGAAATCTCTCCATAAATATTATAGGGGATCATGACTAGAATGGAGTAATAATATCACACATATGGGAGTCCTTAGACTAAAACTATTTTACACACAGTGTGCCATGTATATTTTTTGGAAAAAATACCTCAAGGAAACATTGTAGTGATTTTGGGTTGATTGTATTAATTTAAAAATTGGTTTTTTTAGTTGAAAAATCCAAATGTTATTTTTGAACTGGTATGGTAATAAAACCTTAAAATAGTGTAATGAAAGCTTTGGAAGAAGTCCATAAAATTTTGTGCACATGGTGGTGTCATTTCCTAGAGTTTTCTATATTTTTATGTCTAAAAATTAAGCATTATTTTATGGAAAAGGAAGGATTCTCTCATAGAATTATTGATGTCCAACATTGTTCTTAAAGGTGTTTTCAGTGGTTTGTTAAAATGAAATATTGACCACATTAGATTTTTTCTATGAAAACTACATAAAAATATACATAACATAAAAGTGAAATCAGAAAAGGCATTTAAACGGCATAGGGAGATCGTGAGGTGGTTCATAATTTGAAGAAGATGGTGTTGAATTAGAGGCCTTAATGAATGATTTTATCATTTCTAGATGACAGTTTTGATTCAGAGTCTAGCACAAGGGGAATCATGTGCTATATGAACTACATAGCAAGTGAATTTCATGGTAAAGGAAAATCCCCAAATGAGTTAATCATAATTGTGATTAGTTGGTTTTATAGGTTAATTTGGGTATATAAATGACCCCAAATCACTTTATTAAATACAGAAAATTTCATTAGATATAATTATTTTTGGGATAATTTAAATGAGTTAAAAATCAGTTCATATAGAAGTTTAGCTTATGAAGGATGATGTATGAAAATAAATCTCAATTAGTGGAAGGTGTTTGTGGGGGACTATAGTCTACAAAGGAGAAGGGATTCATGAGGCTTCATTAATCAATGAGGAGAATGCATCTCACAAATCACTCATGCTACATGGTTCAAGTGTTTTCGTGAAGGGTTTAAAATAGTTCATAGAGGAACAAAAAATAGTATATGAAAGGTCTTTCCATAAGTAAATTACCTTGTAGTGAAGTGTATTTCATCTATTAGGTAAAAATAGAGCTTCAGGTCACACTTTTGAGTGAAACAATTATGAGGTGTTTCATATCAATATAAGGATTATAAGTTGAGAGATCAGTGAGCCTTAAAACTATGAATAGTTGTAAACCAGGATGGATAGTGATTATGCTTCAATCCTTGTAATATTAGTTCTCCTTAGTTGATAAGTTACATCAATGAATTTCCTTTGTATGATCCTTCAATGTAGCCCATTTTGGATGAACCAAGTAAAATTGTTTCATATGTTTCATGTTTTAAATCTCATTTGTTCTATGCGATGAAAATGATATAAAAGTGTGTTTCTTTAATGAGAAAAATATATAAAGAGGTAGTTAAATTATTGTACCCTATCCCCCCCCCCACTAGGATATTTAACCTACCTAAAATAACATGCATAATATCCATGTAAGATAAATAAAAATTTTCTATCCCATGTGGAAAAAAATCATGTAATAACCTCAAGAACAACCATAGTAAAAAAAATTAATTTATTCAATGTATAAATGGGAAACATTCATACCCAACCAGAAATAAAGGGAGTCAAAAACTTACATAAGATGAGGAGGAATATTCCTACTCAAGAACATTGAATCCAACCACTACCTGATAACTTTTTCACTCAATACCACTAACCTCCACCAACATGAGGCCCACCAAAGTCACTATCAAATTGCCTATCATTTTCATAAGATAAAATATGTATGGTAAAATACCATGTGTGGGTGATTATATAATACAAATTAAGACATCTATAAAACTAATGGGAGAAGAAATAGAAATAAAAACCTAACACTGATATACTCAAAGAACTATCCAAATGAAGAGAGAGATAGTAAGATCTTTATCTTCAGAGTCAACTTAGAATGATGATTTGGTTCATTGCTCCAGGATCCATTGTTGTCTCAAGGACAATTTATCAATGTAACACTTACTAGATTATATAAGGGGCGACCCATGCTTTATTGATATCATGTCATGGTCAAGGGAATGATGATCCTAATAGGTTTGAGGACCCATAACTTGCTTGAACTCAGATGTGAGAGGGTTCCACTCAAAAAATAGAAGATCCATACCTCGAGTTGTGTATAGGGGGTTGGTTGGGTAGATTCTTATCCTACCAATGCATAGGAAGTGATGGAAGCATCACCTGAAATAAATAAGTTTTGTGGGGGTTTCCAACCCTAATGTTTTTCTATAGATCACCCTTGAGTCTCAATGTCAGCCAACTATGCTTGAAGGACCAATCTAATTATGCCACCTCACATCATATCTCTGGTGTCATAAAAAAATCCATGATCACATACTCTTTGGGAAATTACATAGTAAATACTACACATGGGTCCAATTTTGAATTTTATAGAAGGAGATATAGAAGGTATAACTTTATAATAAATGTAAACAATGTATCCCTTGGTATACAAGAGGTGTAATCCCAAGTCCAAGCCTGTATGTGTCCTACTGATCTACTATGCATGTGTAAGTTCATAAACATGGTGTTTCTGTTAGGGATAATAACATATAAGACCACTAAAAATATTAGGCATGTATCCCCTATACATGTGAAACTTCATAGGTAGGGTCATATAGTATATGCGTCCACCACATGGAAAAGTGCTATTTCATTCATTTTTAAACCCTAACCACCATAGAAAAATGAATGCATACCATGTTTTCTCTTAGAAACCATGAATGTTATTCAAAAATTTCATATAAATACAAGTAATACCATTAGATATTATCTATTATATATGCTCCACTAATCTCACCACCAAACATGCCAAAATATTCATACATGGTTATAAAATCGAAGGAGAATACTCTAATCATCACTTTCCAAAATCTGGTTCCTAGAAATTGTGTTTTTAATTTACCTGTGTGAATCCCATCACACCTATATCACCATCCAAAGTCTTGATTTTCAATCCTTTTTCCACTATCAATTCTCATTCCTCTCCACTTTCATAAATCATTACCTCCATTTTCATTCACACAAAATAACATGAATATGTTAATCACATCTCAAACCAAACTGATAGTCAAATATACTTCCTACCACATTCCAATGAAAAAAATATAAATAAATAGGGGAGAAATTCATAATGAACCAAGGTAATTTTTTCAGTGGTCATTGGGATTCCAGTGACCTATCATTATCATGAAAATTTAGAATGAATAAATTTATAGGGATAAAATAAAGTAATAATTCAACAAGTTCATGCCAAAAGTAGATAATAATTGATAATTTAAAGTATATAATCAATCCCTTCTTGAAATAAAATATGAGGTTATGAAACTAGAAATAATAATCCCTATATCATTGTCAGATCGATCGATGATGAATAATGGTTCTAAATTGATATCGATGAAGAGCTTTGGTGAATCTTATTTTCAGTCCATGAATTTACACATTCGTTGATCCATGTTCTTCTCTCCCCATAGTATATCTATCAATATCCAGGGGTATGTGGATAACCCTATAGAGTCTCCATGTAAGGTATTTAATTGGGGTAGAATTAGGTTTTATAAATTTAATAATTCATTCAATAAATCAATTAATCAGTTATCTAATTTAATTCTCTTAAAATAAACTCTTGAAGGTGAACTGCTACAGACTTATCCCTAACAGACATTATTTCAATCCATTGTTAAAACCTATGTTCTATATTTGAAAATAGTCCAACATCCACATTCAAGGCTCTATTCAATAGTAAATCAATTATTTTCATAAATATGTGTGTGTGCTATTTGATATTTTTAATATTTTTAACATATCGATTCGGGGGTACTAAAAAACCATTAACACTATGCCAAATTTGAAGAAAACCCTAAATTAATATATTGAAATATCCAAATGGACCAAAAATAAAAACCAAAGTCATTACATATCCCCACATGTTGTGGGGTCCCATACATAGCATGTATTCTTAAATAACAAATTTTATTATAGATGGTGTGGGTATGAGTGTTCTCTATAGCACCATGAGTCATCTATTTCAATAAACACATGTTGTGTATGCTATCACACATGAAGTTTGTATCCAAAAGAGGTAGTTTATTCATGTTATACTTTACATGATGAACCACCAAACCTATAAATACACAATATAGACCCTACTTTCATAAAAAAACCATGCATAAAACCACCATAGGTCACATAATTGCCTTATCAGATCCCTTCTCATGACATTAGAGTCATTGTACCATAATTTAGTCAACAATATGGAAACCAATATACTTATCAAAGTTTTATCACTATCATACCACCTCAAAACACCCACCAAATTATCCAGTGACCAAGACACCCTCATCTATCCATTTCTCTATATCTATATCATACTCCCCATGTATTTATTGTTTGATTTCCCAAATCAATACTTTATCATCACACCACCTACCAATGAGAAGGTTGGCGCTGATTTCGTTATTGTGAGAAAGTTAAATAAGAAGAAAATAAAATCAATAAATTAGTGGTTGGTGTGATTCTAACCTTACAAGAGTTCGATCATGGTGTGTTGATGATGAACATGGGGGTTTAAAAGGATAATATGGAAATCATTATAAAATTATGGGTTTCTATAGATAATTATGTGTGGATAAAATTATTATGGAATAATAACTAATTATTTTTAATTAACATCAAGAATGAAATCACACTTTGAATCAAAGAGAAGAGAAATTCATAAAAATAAATGTAGAATCTCTACCTATATAGGTAATTTCTATCACTTAGATTAGTTTGTTGGTATCATACAATTTGATCATCATCGCCATTGTGTTCCCGATTCCATATCTTCATCCTATTTCATCATCAGTTCTACTAAGTTCTGGTCCCTATCCTATCATAATATTTGTATCATGTCGATGATAAAAAGTGTCCAACCTTAAATAAGTTCCATAAATAAAGATTAAATAAGGAGTTTTTTAAGGTTCAATCCAATAATAATTATTAAATTATTAATTTTAATATAACTACTATGTTGGACCACCCCAATGACTGAAAATGTATACGAAGGTTGCATAACCCATAGGGTAAACCCACCCCTCATGGATTTATTTTATTAAAATTTTAAAATGGAACTTAATTTAGGAGATATATACATCCAAACTTGTGAGATAATTATTTAATTAAATAATAGATATTAAATATCCCTTAAAATTCACACGGCTGGAAAATTCATAAATTCTTAGACTAGTGGTAAACATGAAACTCTGAGATCATAGGAAGAATTATAAAATTCATATAAGGTTTTATATATGGGTAAATTTACCATTTAACCCATAAGGATGTTATGAGACTCTAAATATCAAAATTGAACTATGTATAAACTGGGAAAAATATGGTTCAGTTCATCCTCCCTACCATTCGAAATTTTTATCCCCAAAAAGTAAAAAAAAACTAGATATATTAATTTTGGAAAACTAAATCAACCTCACATAGAAAGACAATTCTCCCTCCAAAGTAATTACCTCTACTTTAGGGGCTTCATTTCAAAGTGATCTCAGCATATAACTATCTCATAAATGAACCTTTTATTTTATCCTTAGATCCATTGGTACTAGATTGTTTTGAAGAAATGCCCTGGTAGAATCGTAATCTCACTTCATGTGAGTTTTATCAAGCCTTCACACCCAAATCCATTTTCATATCCAAAGGTAATCCTACAAATTTGGGAAAAATAAAAAACATGAACCACTAACATCCATCTAAAATTATTTTTCAATTATGGTTACCTCAGTGGTGGTGATTTACTCATATGATTTAAATAGTTTTATTTATGGTTATTATATGAAAATAACCCATATATAGTTCACTCTGCCACTAAGAATTTCCAAAATATATCATAATAATACTAGATAATCTAGAAATCAGCATGATTCTTTAAATATACATTACTTTTTATATCATATCCATCTAATAAGGTATAGTCACTAATGTTTCTAGACTATGGAACCTGAAAAAATGTACCTTCTTAACCAACAACTTTGATAACATTCATTTAAAGTTTCCATTCACACATCTATATCCACTAGGTTTACAGGCACTGTTAAAGACAACCTGATCATATTATTCTCTATCCTATATTAAATATACCAACAAGCACATCAGTGAATAAAAATAAACTAAAAAAGACTCAATATCACACCACATTTTATTTAGTATCCTAGTCTATCATAATTTTAAGTAGATGGACATATTGGCTTATATGAACATGCTTTGTCGGCTCTAAACCCTAGGATAACACCTACTAAAACTCGATCGACTAAAAATAAAAATCCACCAGAAATAAAATCCTCCTATATCACCTAGAATGATTTTCTATATGATGAGAGTTACCAGAATAATCCTCTATACGTACAACATTGAAGTATATTCTCTACTAAGGCAGTCCTTTCTTAGAATAACCGTTGTAATATTTAATACAAATTATAAGGAGAAACCATTATCCTCTATTGGAAGTGGACTTTTGTAAACCCCTTTAGGTTTATTTCCTAATAAAATATATTCACACAAGACCACTAAATATTGACTACCTTTTGGGCCTCTCTCAAACAAAATAAGAGTGTGAGTCTACCACTGTACAATTAAGGGAAGAAATATTTCCCTCTTCAAATAAGAATCATCTAATTTAATACTAGATACCTAAGAACCTCCTATATCAATTGGATATGGAATTACTTCAAAGGGAATCAACCACCTCTCCAATTTTTAACCACTCCACGGAATTAAAACTATAATGTCATCAATTTCTACAACTTCAACTTTATAAGGGACAATATCTAATCCACAAATTCAAAACTCACATTATTTGAGTTTACTACATGAATATTACTCTCACAGTAGGACTAGGAAAATATAGTTGATTGTCCAATTGTATCCTATAAGAATCAACATATAAAATGATTTAGTTTTTTTGATCAATAAACACTGTAAGGGTTTTCATCAATCTACTCAAAAACACTTGAAATATATCCTTGTATTATTGGATGACTCCTAAACTAGTATCTCTTTGGGGGATAATCTCGAGTATCCCTTAAAATTATTCATTAACACCTCTATATTCACAAGAAGATAATCCTTATCCATGAACATAATGTATAGATACATGATTGAAATCTAACAAGTAATTTATTACTCACCATACATGAGTGGATTTCGGTCAATGCTCACTATGGAGAGTCTAGGATAGGTGGTGCTGCATAAGATAAAAACCCCAACCCTCAATATCTATCTTAATTATCTACCCTCACCATTGAAATTTAAAAAAATTGAAATGACAAGATTGTTTAGGGAATACCTCATGTGGTTTGGGGGCCTGGATGTGTACTTAAACATGGATATGGTTTTTTATAGAGGGTCCAACATCCATGGATAAAAAATATTAAAAAAGGTCTCAAACTCCAACCTTGGTAGAGAAAACCTATTATGAGTTTGAGAAAAAAATTATCTTCAAATATATTATTATTCTAGGTGGGGATATTATTAAAAAAATCTATATCAATCCAATGAGAGTATGAATTATAAGGGAACACGGGTCTCAGAATCCATCCAATACCCCATTATCTAAGGATCGTGATAGCCTCATAAACTCATGAGGCAATTATCATTATGTCCCATATAGAATATTCATCTTAGATGTAGTATCATCCCTATTAGTGTGAACTAACAAAATCCAATGAGAAGGTATGCACTAAGCCTTAAAAATAGAGAAACTACCACGGTTTGTGGGATAAGGATATCTCTCAGCTGAATATAAACAACAATACCTAGTCACTCATTATTCAAGGGTGAGAGGACTAACTAGAAGAAAATGACCATCATGGTCATACTTCTAAACACAATATTACTATTTGTGGGAAACAAAAATTATCTAATTGGATGAACCTATAACGATTAAATCTTATATGGATGAGATAACTCAGAAAGGACATGTAAGATCATAAGTGACCATTTATAATTCATGTATCAACTTGATTGTACCCAGAAAAATATTTCTTAGAGATATGGTCTGACTAAAAAGTTATCATAGTCCCTATGAAAGGATACATTAACCACACATACCTACAATGGAATCCCTAGTTTGATAACCAAACTCAAAAGTCCCTCAACATCACTACTATAAATTCCTAAACCAATCCTAACAATACTAATAACTCCAATCCCTATCCCTATGATATACCTACTCTGATGTCACTTTGACATGACCTAACTCACTGAGGAACCATCCAAGATGAGAGAAAGTTGAGTTTCCCATCCAAATCCTATTTTTAATTGGCTAATGGATGGTGATTAACATTAAGTAGTCATATAAAATAGCATGGGAGTCCTTAGCCTATATCATCCTACAATATAAACATGTCACTTATGCCTAAAATAACTAAAAACAACAATATTATATCTATAAACAATTTATATTTATAAAATACATGCAAGAGACGTCATATTATTAGTAAACTATCACATAGAAAAATATAATAGGAATTATACATCTGAAATTCATCAAATGTAATAGATATGAGACGCTAGAAAGATCCTCCTCTATTGTAAGGGATCCCAAATCAAGATATCTAATTGTAATAATTAATATTACCATCATAAACCACCAAGATCCATTAAACACCATTATGTTTCATCTCTAAATAATCCATAGTAGCTCTATTCCCACTTAGACCACTTCTAAACTATGATTCATCTACACAGACACAACACATGTGGGAAAAAAGACCATGAAAGGGTGGGTATAAACATACTCAATATGACACCATGAAGCTAAAAAGAAAAAAAATATGCCAATTAAAAATCTAGGGTATAAGTATAACCCAAAGAAAGATAAGAAATAAATATATTATTTATAACTAAAAGTCTCAGGGACATAAAGAAGTCACAGTCATCTCATCTTCAATTAAAAAAAGTTCATATATCATGAGTAACTATAGATTATCAGAGTACCAAAGGTCTCCCAAAGTCTGAAGTTGATAGACTACTTATAATTCATATCATGAAGGTATACAATGTGTTCCAGAGGAGTTACAATGCTCAATGTTTCTAAAATAATCAAAAAATATAACTTCCATATTTCCATTGGGAAAACTAAAAGGTTCCCTACCTTTTTTTTGATTTATGTGCATTAGTTGAGGGAGTATTTCACTCTAACATCCAAAACTAATGTGTATATGATCTAGAAAAAAACTATAGACCATTTTTTTCAAAATATAGTATCTTGTAAATGGATTCATAACCCTTGTTTTCACAACTACCAGTACATATGAAAACCCATGTGTCTCATAGAATTAGTAACATAGGATACAGGCCTCATTGAGATGAATATGTTAGATGAGTGAGTACTAATTGAGAATAGGTTTTTAGTTGATGATTGTTTGATAAAAATATAATCTTAGGATATATTATTGAATACTTGAGATAAAGATGTTATGTTTTGTGAATAAATGTGTTCCTATAGAATATGGTATTGATGTAGATAATACAGTATTGAATAATGATGAATGTGTGGTTAATGTGTTGGATATTATTTCCAATACATAAATAATATTCAAACTCATATTATATAATGTGAGGTGATGATATTTGGATGATTTGAAGAAATTATAATGTGATTTGAATATAATCTGGAATTTTTGTGCTAGAAATCATAAAATGGATAAGACCTTGACTATGTAGGGATCATCTAAAAGTGTGTAAGGATGTCCAGGGGTGCTTTGTATGCATGGTTTAAATCTGTATAATCATCAACTATGAGTTTTTATGGATTAATGGAATGTTATTAATGGTAATTTCCTTATACATAAAGATCATCTATGAATTCATAATAATGATGCCCATTTGAATAAAGGTAAATTTTCTCTTCATAAGAGTTATCCTCATCAATTTAAGGATACTTTAAGTGTTTATAAGGATCATGAGAACCTATGTAAATATCAACGGTGATTATTTAAGGGTTAATTTTAGTTTTCATAAGGATCAATACTTTGTGAAATATTAATGATTTCCATATTTTAACTAGTGTCAAAATTAAATGTTATGAATTTTAGTGGTGTTAATTTGATCATTCATAATGAATTTTATCATGTTTTAAGTATAATCAAAGGCAAGTTAGATGATTCTAAATTTTATATATATGGATTAAATATCATGAATGAAATAATTCATGATGCATTAAAGGGGATAAATCCACACCATGAGTTGGATTTTTGTATAATTAATTTGAATAATTATTAGTCATAAGTAGATATTTTTAATCTAGTAATTATATTCATGAGTTCATACATAGAGATTTTATGAAGTGGGATCTACAGTAAAATGGAAGGAGATACCGAGAAAGATGAAATGATTGATGGAGGAAGTTCCAAGATAGTTATCTTTATATTATATATAGTAATAATTTTCTTGAATAATTTAATATTTAGTGGATTGATTTTAAAATGATACTACAATATTTAAAAAATTATCCTGAAGTATGTTCTGAGTTTTTAGGTGAGTCTTTATAGAGATTTGAGATATTGACCATGGATACCAGAATATTAAAGAATTAATATTTTATGGAGTTTTAATTACAAAAAATCATGGTAAATAAAAAATATTATTCACATGGTATCTATTAATAAATATTCATAAAAATAGAATATGAAGTTTCATGTGATGTATGAGCTGTGAAAATAAGATTGGGTGAGTTGGTCATGAATCTCATAGAAGATGGCGATTGGGATATTAGAAGGTTATGTATCCAAAAAAATTAATAATAATTATTATTATGAAGATATAGATAATGATTATTAATGTTACATGTTGTGTTTTTCATTAAAATTTAAAAAGATTCTTGATACTATGCAAGAAAAGAAAATGAAGAAGAACTCAATACACTTAATGACTTGATACCAGTTTATTGGTGGAAGATGTATCAATTGTTATAAAAATTTATACCATTATAAAGTTAAGGATTCACATGAGTGTGGTATGAACTAAATCATTGTTAGGAGACATGAAATATGTGATTAAAGTATTTACACTACTCTCTTGTACTCACATGATTATTCTAGTGGGTAGTGTGATCTTGAAGGAATCCATATCACACCAAGGACTATATTACTCACATTGAGAGGTATATATTGTAAATAATTGTTCTAATTTTGTTAGAATGTATTTAAATGTGTGTGAAGATAACAGAAATCACTCATATTTATTAATTGTGATGTTTCATTCCAAAGAAACATAAAAAAAAATAACTGATTTACCCCCCCCCCCCCTCTATGTGATCTCCCAAGGATCAAACATGAGGACTGTCAAGTGTTATAAGATCTAGGTTCTCGTAATTTGCGACTTCTTTCATGATTATTATAGTTTTGAGTCTCTATTAGGAAGAAGAATAAGTCAATGATTTATTTTTTCTATTATGGATAATTTTAATTGGGTGAACAATAAGGGGATTCCCGAATTTTATGGGAATAGATTTCATATATAGAAGGGAAAAAATGTTTTCATACCATTTAACTATTAATTAATATATCTAAGAATCTTAAAATGATAGTTTTACCCCATATACTAATGGGTATTCAATGAAATTGGTTGATAAGAATAATATAAAGAATGATTGTCATGATAGAAATGTTATTTTATACTATCATTTAAGGAGTTAATTTATAAATGTAAAAGGAATGAAAATAGTAGTAGGTATTTATAAAAAATTTAAAATATTTACAATAGTAATTAAAAATTGAATCTAGAAAAGATATACATTTATAGATTAAAATGCGAATATATTAAGATGAAAGGTTATGTGACTATTAATAGTTACTTCACTAGGGTAAATGAAATTTTTAGCATGATCAAATGATATAGTCTGGTGTTGGAATAATATATTATTGTATAGAATATATTATTTATCTTACCTAAACAATTTTGATAAAAAAAAGATTCATATTTAGAAGATAAATTTCTAAAATACATCCCTCTTGATGACTTGTTTAGTATTTTTATATATTATGAAATGAGGAAATATAATGTTACAAACTATAAGGGAAATGATAAAAAGTCATCTTACTTTAAATCCATGAAATTATAGATGTTAAATAATAGAGTTTATATTGGATAATAATATTATAGTTTAAATTTTGATGAAGATTTTGAAGACAAGTTTGATGAAGTAATGTACATTATCTTCAGAAAAATGAGAATAGGAAAAAGAAATTATATGGTAAATATTCCTTCAAAATGATTTCTGGGTGGTTCCATTGGGTATTTCACAACAACATTTCCAAGATAAAAAACTGATGTAAAAAAGATGAGAAAGTGGTTAAGACTATAAAATTCTCAAAGAAGAAATCCAAAAATTCAAAGTTATATTAAAATTGGAAGGGTAATAAGTTATATAAATTTCAAAGGAGAAACATGTTGTCTAAATAATGTGAAGGTAGTGAAGATAAATCTGTAGCTGGATCTTCCATTGATGAAGATGTTGAAAAACTACACATTTATAATATAAAATATGAGAAACATAAAAATGATGAAAATGGTTATGAAATTTAAGAATAATAGATTAATTTGTATTTGATGTTAAATAGATAATTTATATAGTGTCTTTAAAATATCTCCAAACTAGATAATGAAATCATAAAATTGAAGAAGGATAAATAGTCATCCAGTATCAAAGAATATATTTTCAGAGAAGAAATATAAAAATTAATAAAGGATATTGGATACCTAAGGAATATTATTTATTATGTTAGGAATATAAATATTAATATGGAATAAATATTTAATGAAAAAATAGAATTATATTGACCATTTTTAATTGAAGTATGTCAAAAATGAAGAATAATTGATCAAATACATAACTTGTTTTTCGAACTCTATTTTATAAGTTGGAAAATATTCTAAGAAGAATAAATTGTGTAAATACCAAAAAATATCATCCTGTAAGTGTTTAAAAAGTTAGTTTTTTTTAAGATTCAAATAATAAGAATCAATTTATAATGACCAATTTTGTGGCCAAATCTTGTGGCACTTAGAAATATGGAAATTATGGGAGCACCAAATTCAAGTGAAAACTAGTAAAACTAATGAATCTAGAAAGGATGGAAAAAATTATAATATGAATACGAACATTTTAGGAGTTTTTAATAATTTTGGTTACAAAAAGGAGGAAATATAGGTGACTCAAATTAGGATGTAATATCTGCGACAAATTCTTCAAAACATACTTATTATAATGGTACGTATGATTTTTATGGATTATGTTGGTATTGTAGAGGTTTTTGGTATATAGAATAGATGTTTTTGTTAAAATAAAAACATTTTAATATTCCTAAGAGCCTTGGGAATCAAGTTTTGAAGGATATTGAGTCCTCTTAAAAAATAATGTTTATAAATAGGTTAATAATTATAGATATAAATCATAGAACATGTTTTATATTCTTGAATAAATCTATAGAAAGTATAACTATCCTAATAAACATGTAAATTAATGTATCATCCTTATACTAACCTATATAAATATTATTTTTAACAATCAACAACCAAGTTAGAGGAATATAAAAGGTATGAAAAAATATTTAGTTGTGGAAGTGGCGTATAAAGCATCAAAATTTGATTGTTCATGGATATTGAAAATTGTTTGATCATCCTATATAATAGGAGATCTAAAACTATTAAAAGATAATGTAAAGTTTAATGAGATATCAATGAATTTTTTAAAATATGGTTCAATCAAGATACAGGGAGTTGGTTCATCTATGATTGGGAATGAAAAGCTAAATCCAAAAACACTCTTTATAAAAATGGACTAAAATAAAATATCTTATGTGTTTTATAGTTTTGTGATGATGTAAAAATTGATTTTCAGGATTTATGGGTTCTTGGTTATGAAAATTGATAATTTAAGAGTGGTGACAAGAAGAAAATTTAATAAAGGTGACTTATTTCAAGTGGGTGTTGTTCAAAATTCATGGAATCTATGCATCAAATAGTATAATGAATTCTAGAATATAAGGTTTTTACATCTTGAAAAAATAAAATTAATTTGATTACATGAGGATAAATTTGTTATGAGGTTAATTTTAAAAATATTGAAATTTTTGTGATGTAATTAACTTTCTAAAAGGGAAAATTGTTAACTCTTCATATAATAAGGTAGAGATTCCATCTACCCAACCACTATATATCATTTATTCAGTTTTCCTTTAGCCAGTGAGGAAGAAATAAACCAATGGATATATACATAGTACTTTAATTGATGAATTGAGTCGTATTACTTATTTTATATTTATTAATTAAAAGTAAAATAGTTAATAATTTTTTAAAATAAATAAATAATTATAGATAAAGAGTTATGTTTTTCTCTCAAGAAGATCTAAAAAAATATAATTGAGTTTACACATAGGATGTTTGAAGTTTATATATAGAAGTATGGATTATGAGATGATCTCAGTGTACTATACACATGACAAAAAATGTTGTGGAGGAATATAAGAACAAATTTTTTATGGAAATAGATCAAACAATGTTGGTTGATCATGTTACTTCTATATATTTTCATATGTAAGATATTGGTTAAATGGTTCAATTTAAAAATTTCTTTTACATAGGATAAATTAAAACATATTAAATTATAATATATATTAAAAAATATCACTAAGTTCAAAGTATCTTTATGTTTTTTATTGTCCTTGTATTATCAAGGTTATAGGCGAATGTATTAGGATATTTAAAAACAAAGAAGTATATGGGATCTTCCTATGATATCATATAAATTTAATATGTTAATGTTACAAAAATAAAAAAAGTATAAATATTTTAGATATTTTAGATGTAAATGACTTTTACCATTAAAATAAATAACCTTAACATTGTGAATAAATTTATTAAAGTGTTGATAATGCTATTTTTTTGAAATAGCTAGAAGAAGTGTTTGTAAATGAAGAAAGTTCATAGGAGATACTAGATGGAAAAAATCATCCATTTCAAGTGATGAGGAATAACATTGTTATTATCATACAAGCTTGAGAAGGAAAGTGTGAGCCCAAAATATTATTATAGATCAAATATAGTAGGTAGAAAATTGGATAACATCGAGGTAAGAATATCATATTTCATTGTTCTCTGAATTTTAACCTAATAATTTTTAAGAATAATTGAATCATCAAGTGTGGTTTGATGGTATGAATGAATAAATAGACTAGATTAAGAATAATGGGACATCGGATCTAGATCCAAAACATGAAGAGAAAAATATTATTAGAATAAATTTGGTGTTATGGAACAATATAAATATAAAGGGAGAAATTCTAAGGAACAAAACAATATTAGTTTTTTAATTATATTCACAATTTAAAGGAGTGTAATTTTAAGAAACATTTTCACTAGTTTCAAGGATTGAAACCATTATAATATTTATTTATATCATATAAAAAAGGTGATATAATATTTTCACATGGATTTCAAGTATTCCTTCCTCAATAGTGAGCTGGAAGAGGAGGTCATTGTTGAGAAACCATGTGGGTTTTTTCTTGGAGGAAATTCTAACTATGTGTATTGGTTGAATAAGAATTTATATGGGTTGAAACGAGCCCTAATAACTTGGTTCGCTAACCCAAATACCTATTTTGAAATTTTAAATTTTATAAAAGGAAGATTCAGTAATAATATCTATACTCATGATGAAATGGTGGTATCCCTTAATGTTATTTATTATATATATGATATTATTTTTACTATAAATGGTGAGAAAGTTTGTGAATAATTTTTCAAATTGATGAAGAGTATATTAAAAATTTTCATTCTTGGAGAGATGACATACTTTCTTGGTCTATATATTTCAAAAGTGAAGTATCATATTTTTCTTTCTCAATAAACTTATGCTAGGGAAATTTTGAAAAGGTTCAAAAAAGTGGATTAAAATACTATTTACAAACTAATATTATTGAGAAAAAATATTTCCAAAGATGAATAAGGAAATATAGTAGATCCAAGGGAGTTTCATAAGATGATTGGAATTTTAATATACCTAAGAGTTTGAAGACTAGATGGGGTGTTTATTGTTACCTTTAGTTTCAAGTTATGAAGTGAGCCAATTTTTTGGTATGGTAATGGTACATTTGGTTTTGTGGTTAATTATGATATTAAAGAGAATTTTGATTTATTAGTCTATATAAAAACATATTGGGCTTGTTTTGTTGTTGATAATATATCCATATTTAGTGAAATTTTCTTCATTAGAGAGTGGTGTGTTTTTGGTACATAGAGAAATAGGATGTTGTGACTCTATATGCTATAGAAGATTGATATGTGGCTTCCACTCAAGATATAACTCAATTAGTGTAAATAAGGACACATTTGGTGGATCTTATAGTTGATGTGAATTCTATACTATTATTGGAATATGATAATCAAATACTTATCAGTATTTTAGGGAATTTGGTTCATCATTCAATTTCTGATAAAATTTATATAAAATATCACTTTATCAAGGATCTTTTGGAAATAATTGAATTAATTTTGTAATTTTTTTCTATAAATGTAAAAATAACTAATGTGATCACCAAGATATTTCCAAAAGAACCATTTAAAAATATTAGTATGATATTGAGAGTTCATCCTCACCCATATCAATCCCAATGTACTAGTGTTTTATCACCTCTCTCATTTTTTATTTGGATATTTTTTTGAAAGGGGATAAAATAAAAATTAAAATTAATATTTCTTTATATTTATCTTCCTATGTATTTTAAAAGTGGGAGAAAATAAAATGACAACATAAATATTTTTTATGTGTATCTTCCTATGTTTTTTAAAAGGATTAGAATATATATAGGTTGAGTATCCATTGATATATGTGTAACCTTATTTTGAATAATGGGATAATTTATCTTCTGAGATTTTAAATGTGGTGATCTATGAAATTAATATGTTTTATGTGTCAAATTTTTTAATTTTTTTTTAATTTCATGTATAAATTTATTTAATACAGGATCCATAGATTGATCTGTCAAGTTGGGAATGGATTTGGTTTGATGATAAGTTTCTTATTGAAGAAATATTTATTCTCATATGTGATAATAGATTATTTATTAAATAAGTGCTTTTTATCAAATTTATTCTCAAGTGACATCATTTTATCGAGTATAATCAAGAGGATCAGGTCTGAAGAGATTTACTGTATGCGACTATGTTTATTAAAATATTGATATTATTATTCAATATTCATATTTTCTACATTGATTTAACTCAAGTAGGATTAGAATTATTAGGAAGTTTTTATTTCTAATAATTTTTATTTTGATAGTGATTTATGTTCCTTGGTTTATAATGAAATTCAAAGGGGGATATTGTTGAGACCATGTCTTGAGTTGAATATAGATTGAGAAGAAGATGAATTTGGGGGATATTTTTAAATAATCAAGATTTTGATGTTATATTATGAGATTAATTATGTTCCTCTATAATATGGTATTCATTAAGAGAATAAAATTTATAATAATTATGTTGTTATCACTAAATTTTTAGATTTTTTAATACACAAATAATTTTAAAACTTGCATTATAAAATATGAGGTGAAGATTTTTGGATTATTGGAATCCATACTGAAGTAATTTTAATACTATATTTTTTTGATAAATTTTAGAAAATGGTTAAGCCATGGACTACATATGGATCATATCTAAGATTATAAGGATGATCAGTGGTGTTTTATTACCACAATATTAATCTGTGTAGGAATAAATTGAATGTATAATCCTCAACTCTAAGTTTGTGAGGATTGATGGAAAGGGTGTACAGATAATTTCCTTCAGTGTAAAGATCATATATGACTTTTTAAAGATGATTTTCATCTATATAAATGTAAAATTTATCTTCATAAGACTTATCTTCTTCTATTTAAGAATCAAATGAAAAATCATAGGGATTGTGAGATATTATATAAAGATAATTATTAGTTGTGTAAGGGTAAATTACAACTTTTGAATGGATAAAAACTTAATGAAATATTCAAGGTCATTCAAATTTAAAGAAATTTGATAATTAAATACCGATAGTTTTATTGGTGCGGCTTAGATCATTCATATTGAATTGTAACATGTTTGAAGGATCATAAAATTAAACTTTTATGATACTAAATCTGATATTAATGGATTAAATATCATGAATTAAATGATTAATGATGCATTCATGTAAATATATCCACTCTACAAGGAGGGTTTTCACAACATTAAGGTGTACAAGGAGTTGTTACAATGAGAGATTGATAATCTAGTGATTATATTCATGAGTAGATACATAAATATATTATGAAGCATGATTTGGGTAAATTATAAGGAGATCATTTGAAAGATGGAATGATCAATGGAAGAATTTCTATGATATTTATCCACATATTTATATAATTTTATACTTGTCTTTGAATAAAATATGATTTAGTGGAGGGTTTCTAAAATAATACCCTGATAATTTTAAAAATATCATAAAGTATATCTAGAGTTTTTTGGATAGTATTTAGAGAGAATTGAGATGTAGGTTTAAGGGTTATATAATATTAAATAAATGGTATTTCAAGGATTTTTAATTACTAAAAACCCAGATAATATATAAGGTCATTAACATGATATTTTTTAATAAATATTTAGTGACTAATAAGAAGAAGTGGCATGTAATGTTTGAACAATGAAAATGATGTCCACATAAGAGAAAGGGAAATTGGATAAGGTGTTGCTGCTATATTTTTTAATAACCATTACAATGATGGACATTGATATAGTAATTGGTGATGTTTTGTTTTTTGATTTAGATTAAAATTGAATTGAATTATATCCACATTACATAAACAGAAGAAGAATATGAACTCATCACACTCAGTGAATTGATATTATTATATTGGTTAAAGATGTATCAATTGTTACTAATATTTATATCATTTAAATGTATGGTGGCACTTGAGTGTAGGATGTACTGAAGCACTATTAAGAGACATGAAAATGTGATTTTCAAGTATATAACCTAACCTCTTGTACACATAAAATAATTCTAGCGAGTAATTTGATCTAAGAAATGTCATTCTCAAAATGATAGGTGAACCATATAAATCATTTTACTCATTATTTTGGCATGTGTTTTTAAGTGTCTATGGGAAAAAAGAAACCCTCGTCTTATCATGTGGCAATGGTTATTTGAATGAAACATAAAAATAATTAAGATCTTTGACTTACCAACATCTCAATGATCACCCAAGGATCTTGAAGGTTTATTATTAGTACCATGATCTTTGGATAGAGGACCCAAGCCTTGTATAAGTGGGGGAGTTACTAACTCTATTAGTTCTACGGGGGACTCCCACCTTGTCAAGGATAATAGGGTATTGGAACTATTTATGATATAGAGGTCACATGCCTCTGGTATGTGGAGAATTATAGAACTCTGGGAAGAATATTGGGGAGCCATAACATATCACTATTATTTCACCGGTGGTGTTTCTAACTGCATTTATGCTATGAAAATCCCACATGATCCCAATCACTGACCTTTTGAAGATAATTATATAAAAACCTTAGAACCACCATATATCACACCTCTGTTAATGAATAGAAATATAGTATCACGTCCTATATTGAAAAATGATCAACATAGACTACTCATATTCCCAAATTCATGTTCCAGTCAATGGGATATGAAATTACACCAAGTCTATGAAAGTACATGGTATGTACTCTAGGAATAAATAGTGTGTAGCCCCACATGAGAAGTATGTATATGTATTACAATTAAAATAAATTTTTAGGATATCCTATACAGCATGTATACTTGTTTACCTATAATATAGGACTAGTAGGTCACTCTGTACATTTCCCCAATACACAGGATCATGTCATCTCGATATACATAGCTTATACAATATGGTACATGTTATGTGATACCCATGAGAATACATGGAGTGTGTTTTCAATTCCATAGGTTGTATAGTATTATGATGTATGACATTCATTTATCTCCACATAATGTGTGGTCTTGTGTATGGATTCTACTCGTACTACCACCAAATATAATATATGTGGTGTATAGGAATTTACTCTTTTGTACCCTAGGTAATGTTGTTATAAAAACACATGACAGTTATATTTCCACACATGGTGTCTGTGTGTCCAAACAGGGCTGATGAGTTACAAACTCTTTAACACAAGAACTAAACCTCAATAATAATAAATTACTAATGCACATTTAGGGGACCCTAACATAGGTGGCTTTACATAAGATCAAAAACCCATCCCAACATATATCTTTAAATACTATACCTTCACTATTGATATTTCAAAAAAAATAAATCACAAATCATGTATAGGTAATACCTTATAAGGTTTGTGGTATTCAATGTGTGAACAGACATGGTTATTTTTCCCTACATATGGATAAAAATACTAAAATAAAACTTTATCTTAAATAAGGGCACAAACTCCAACCATGATAGAGCAACCCCGTCATGATTTTGAGAAATGAATCATCCACTAATTTCTCATTGTACTATGTGGGGATCTCAATGTAAAAATCTTCATTTGGTCGATGTGAGTCTGAATTAGATGGGAATACAAGTATCAGAATCCAATTAGTCCTCCATAAACTAAGGAACAAGATCCCTATGTAAAACCATGAGGCCTCTATTATTATGTTAGACATAGGGAATTCATTTTATTGGTTGTCTCATCCAACTCAATAGGAACTAACATCTACCCTATAAGAACATTTTCACTCAGTTTAAAAGATAGAGTAACTAACTCACATCACATAGAAAAGATATATCTCAAACAAATATATTCATCAACACATCAGAACTGAATGTTCAATGTTGAGAGGCCCAACTATGAGAATTGTATTATCACAATCTTTCCTCGAAACACAAGATAAATATCTATGGGTAGAACTCTTCATTTAATATGATGAACCCATATGTATTAGATCTTATCTTGATGTGTTGACATAGGAAAGACATAGAAGATCATAAATGACCACCATACAGTTCATGTAACAATTTAATTGTACCTCACAAAATATCTCTCATATCGATGGATCAATTAATAGGTTATCTAATTTCTGGTGCAGTGGTATATCAACCACATAAACCTAAACTAGTCTCTTTGGTATAATAAATGAAATCAGGTATCCCTTGACATCACTTCCCTAAATTCATAATCTAAACCGTACCAAACTACTTACTCCAATCATTATCCTTGTAATAGACTCACTCTGACACCACTTTTACATGACTCAACACATTAAGGAATCGCCTCGACTGAAAGTAATCTGATTGTCCATAGGAAGCCCGCCTCTAGTAGGCCAGGGGTTAGTGACTAGCATCAAGTGGGAATATTTCATAACATGTGAGGCTCTAGTCTATATCATCCTATAAAATACACATATCCACAATGCTTAAAATAACTAGAAACACCAGTAGTATGTCTATAAATAATGAAAATATATAATACATGTATGATACAGAACATGTTATGTGCACAAACAAATAAGAAAATATAATAGAAACTATACATATGAAAAGTCTATAAATCAAAATTATATAATACACTAGAATGATCTACCTCACTATAAGGGATCATAGATCAATATATTATTTTAGTGGTCACTACCACTAACATGAACCCCAAATATCTATAAAAAATAATCAAGCATAATATCAAAACTTGTTATTCTAGCTTTATTCCAACATAAACTACCTCTAAACTTCACTTCTACCCAAAAAAAACACATGTGGTCACAAATCCCATGTCGGGATGAGTATAAAAATGCTCAGTAGGACACAAAAAAACTAAAAATTAAATACAAATAAATAATTCAAATTAGACTTTGATGCATTAGTGTATCCCAAATGAAATAAGGAATACCAAAAATCTATATAACTAGAATTATTAGAGACATAGGGAAGTCCTTGTCAACGCATTTCCAATCCATAAAGGTTAAAATATCAATATTAATTATAAATGATAAAATTACCAAAGGTATTGAAATGTATAAATTTGATAGCTCGCTTATAAGTTATATATTGAAGTTTTTTAATGAGTGAATAAGGAGGCTGGAGGTATATAATCTACTCATCCTTTCTAACATCCAAGTTTCCACTAGAAAACATAAAGGGAGGCCCACTCCTTGCTAAAATATGTGTGTCAGTTGAGGAAGTATTACACCCTAATGTCCATAACTAACATTTCTCAAATATAGGAACAAATCGAGGAACACACTCTATTTTTAAGAATAGTATTCATTCAAGGGAGTCTAAACACCCACTACCACCAATACCTACCCATGTGCTATCCCACATGTCTCAAAAAATCTATAATTGAGGATCTAAAACCTAGTGAATAGAAGATATTATATGTGTGAGTAATAGAACCCATGGATGAGAACATATTCCCTACATAATTTGGGGGGATCTTAACTCTATCAATCATTTGGGGGACTCCCATCTTGTTTGTAACACCCTAAAATTCTAAAGTAAGAACATTGTATTCGACAATGTGTATGGCACACAACTCCAAGCGAATAAAAGAATATAATATCCTGATACTATAATTTAATTACTATTTTAAATAAATTTAATCCATGATATATCTTTCAATACATGAAAAATCAATTTAGCTTGTATTAAATGTAAGATAGACTTTCTTCGGTAGTTTGGGTTACATGAAAGACTGAGTTTTACCAAATAATAATCTATTTTTAAAATATTATTATTTAATATAATATGACATAACCTAACTGTTAAATTAGAGGTTTTGAATACCATTAAATAACTTATGAAAATTTTTGGTTTACACAAATATAAAATTAATTGATTGGTTAAAAATTAATAAAAAATGAATATATGAACCAATTGAATATAAAGGGAATGTTTTTATAGAAAACTATTTTTATTCTAATACAGACATTTTATCCTAATAAATTAAATTAATTACAGTTATTGAGTGATATTAATGATAGATATATATATATATACTCAATAAAATATTTTTTATATTCATCCAATAGATTGGACAGGCATAAGATGTAACAACCCAAGGATTTAAAAATAAATTTAATATAGAATGCATGAAACACTGAGTCTTATTGAAACAAACACTTTCTTATAAGAGATATTTATAACCTAGTCATTAAAAATAATATTTTTCTTCTATGTTTTGAATTTCAAAAAATGTACATACACGGTTGTGATCAATAAGATATTTAGATTCCAATAGAATCAACATACATTTTTTGTGAATAGTAACTTGACCCTTATGAATATTATTATACCCTTATGAATAATAAATATTAACTTAATCCCACCCATGTAATTATAGATAAAATTTAGGTACTTTATATATGATAGTTAATATATTAACAATTAATAATTAAGTGTTGGTATTTTTGTGAGTAATGAATATTTAATTACAATTTTAAATTAATAAATTGATTTAAAATTAAACCCATTTTCATAAAATTTATTGTTAAATAAACATATTATTTTTCTATGATTTTATATAATTTAATAATATCTTAGTTAATTTTTAGGGGTTTTATAAAATCAGTTTTAGTTTCAAAAAGTGTATTTTTTAAGTAAATGATGATTTTTTAAAAAAAATTAAATTTCAGATATTTAGAATATTATATTGATAAAATGGAGTCTATTTTTGAATTCTAAACAATTAAAATGGTTGTGGTAAATTTTTGGGTCTTTTATGAAATACTTGAATTTTTGTGAATAGTAAAATACATAATTTTATAGTATAAATATATTATAAGATAAATACATTATTCCAAGCATCATGGTTGATGTAAGAAACCATTATTTTGAACTCAAATTCACTTATTACTATTTTTCACAATAAGAAACAATATTTATTAACTTTATCAAAATAATAAAATAATGAATAAGGTATTCAAAAATAACCCCTCTCCTCCACTATAAAAACAACCCCTCACTCCATATTCTTCAAACATATCTAAGACTTGATGTTTGTAAAAGTTATGACCAAATAATCTTTTATATCCGCTCCCATCATCTAGGAGATCTTCGTCTTTCCAAAATACAAAAAGAAATCCCTTTAATGAGATTCTTAAGGAGTATCGAAGAGGTAAAATCCTCTTCCATTTCCTTTTATTTTCCTTTCAAGTTCCATATTTATTTATTATTATCACTTCACCCCATATATAAAAATGATAACGATAACTCCAGTATCATATATATAATGGAATTATATCATGTTAATGGATGATATATCATCAATATCCTTACTCTATCTCTCTACCACTTTTATTTTAAAAAAACAAATTCATCATCTAGGAGGTGCCAATGAACAACCTTCGTGGAAGACGAACCTTTGTTCTTCAATTTCTACTTCAATTATGGTCATGAAACCATTTTTATATTTTAAAAAATATATCTTTTATAATATATTTAATGTTATGTAACCAGTATATATCAATAATATTAATTCATACAACAAAACTAGTTCGTAATAATCAAAATATCACCAAAATGATCTTCATTAATGTTCCATGTAATAAATAATCCCCATGATATATAAAAAATTAATTATATGACCTTTTAATTTCATTAATGTACATTAGTATCATATAAAATCAATTTTTATTAATTATATCCATTCCAAATGAACTCCATTACTTATAAACAAGCGAATTGATTATGAAAACCAAGAAAACAAACACTCTGGAATGACAGAATTCAATCTTATAACTTATCAATAAGGACTTAAATGAAATTTAAAAACTAAAATGAATAAAATATATGTATATAAGTTTATGAATTAATTATTTAATGTATTTAATTTTTTTATCCAAGACATTATGGTCAAGATTAGAATACATTCGTACATAAGGTAAGAGTTTCCTCATCTAACTACCATTTTTTTGAGATATTCCTTATTCACTAATATTTCCTGTGTATGGTGTATGTATACTACCCATTTATGTATCATATACTTAATAACTTTATTTTATTGTTATTTAATGTATCATTTTTTTATTATTAATTCTAAGGCATATGATTGATTGATTACAAAGTGGTAAGGGATTCCACCTGAACCTTCATTTTTCCTTTGGGTTATTATTTCACTATCCATACCCAAAATTAATGTTTATTTATTTTTATGTAAATATTATATATTATTTTTTATGAAACAAATTAAATATTCAGATCATTTTACCTTTCATGGTGATTATATGTTTTAAAATAGTTCCCTTATTAATTTTTCCCGATAAACAAGCCCGGTTCAAGGGAAATTCTCGAATTCTTACCCATTTTCAAGTTCACTGTATATTATATTGTAATAAATATTTATTATTTTAAAATTAAAAATATTATCATGAAAAAATAAATTGGTTAATTTATGGTTTTATGAAAACAATCATGCCCTTCTGCTTTAAAATCTCAATATTATTTTCCTTAAACTTCATTAAAATGTTTTATTTCTAAATCTTATTTAAAAACTCTTTTTAAATTATTTCACTTATATGGTACAACATTTAAGTCCAAAATATAATTTAAATGTCCTTAGATTTTTTTTATTGGATATAAATGTTTAAAATATTATTTCATAACAAATAAAAATGAATTTCCAAAATAACACTTCTTTCCAAAGTAGAAAAAGACTTTATCTCATCTCACTTTAACATTTATAAGATATATTCATTGTTCACCACTTATTCCTTTCATGTGGAATGTATAAATACATTTAATATATCATATCATGATTCTCCTTATTCTCATGATATTATAATATATTATTATTTAAATTTTTAAATGTGGTATTGGACACTTTAGAATGTTTAAGGATTATTTCCCCGAGAATTTTTCAATGGTCTCATTTAAAATTATCTTCATATGTGACAAAATACATTGTTAATTCTTATAATTAATGGAGTTTTATATATTATGATATCATATATAATATTTTTTTAAGGTATTCTGATTAATTTTTCTGTGGATGTTCAATCTTGATTCTATTCACCATATTACTCAGAATTGTTAGTAATTATATTTACTAGTTAGGGAAAGTTAATTATATTTCATATGTTAGTTTAAATATGAATGTATATATTGATTATGTTTTACCACTATCATATGGTGAATTAATTAAAATTATTAATATTTATGTGGTTTCCTCTTTATCCCCTTTGGGCATTGGTAGGTCTCATGAGACAAACTAGTTTTGGTTTTTACCTATTTTTGTATGGTCTTAGCATGAGGGCTTGACAGAATGGTTATGATGTCCCACAATATGAATTACCTAATTATGAAACAATTAAGTGTTAGTACATGTGATTATTATACTATTTGAATATACTTGGTTATGTTTTATTTTGTAATTATTCATTCATCTTTTATTCCTACCATATTATGATCAATTATATGTTCAAAGGCATTTGTTTTTAGTTTCTCATCATGCCTAGTGTTTATATTTATGATTACTTCCACTATATTACTCACCCTCATTGAGAATCTGATCTCACCCCTTTATTATATTTAATTTTTACTTAGGATAAAAATAATTATATTAGGAAAGATCTTCAAGGATAATCTAAGAGTTGTGGATGATTCCAAATGAATTTATATGTTGTATTTCATTTCAATTTGTAATGTTAAACTTATATATGTATCTTATTTTACAAAAATAATAAACTATTCCATCATTTAGGAAATTTATTAATTTATAATATAAAAATATAATAAAATAATCCACCGACTCAGGGAAACTAGGTTCGGAGAATTACATAAGATAGGAACAAACCCAATGTATGCATAAAAACGTATATTTTCTAAAGATAGTTTCACCCCTTTTAATGGAGAACCTAATTTAAATCCAATTTTTTAAAATTTTATAAATTTTATATTTCAAAATAAAATTTCATTTTTTAATTTAAATGAAAAAATTAGGTTAGTGTGAATTTTTGGTATTTTTATGGGAAGTTTCATTTTTCTGATGAATAATGAAAAAACATAATTTTAATTCAAAACTAATTTTTCATCTAATTTATCTATAGGGTTAAATTATATTTTTAATTTTTTTTAAATTAAAATTAGATAAATTTTACATCATTTAAAAAAATTAGGTCATTAGAATAAATTTCACTTTGAAATTTAATATAAAAACATATAAAACGTTTGAACATTTCACATTAAAAACCTGTTTTGTTGTCCTGTCTATATGATCAGATTTAAATTAATTTCTGATACTTTTATGATTTAAATTTTTAAAAATGGATTCCATATTTGGAATCATCATAATTTATAATTTCTAATAAGTTTAATTTATTTTTAACAAAAATATTAGTGAAAGTAATTAAAATGAATTACAACGATTAAGAAAAAGAATAACATAACAAGGGACAAAACCTTAAACTTAAGATCAAAAAAACATATAAAATTGTCCAAAATAAATTGTATGTCCATATTTAGACCATATACTACATTTTATGTAATTTTTATCATTGTTTTATCCACTTTTCATAGGAAAAATCGGGGTGGAATTCCCTTTTGAAAAAATTACTAGAATGTCACTCCTCCTCCACTATAAAAAGGAACCCACCCCTCTCAATTTTTCACACATATCAAGTCAATTTAACTCAAAACATATCTAACCAAATACATACTAAAATTACCTACCCTAATCCTATAAGAATATCTTTGGTAATGAATCCATCCAAAGAATCCCTTTGGTGAAAACCAAGAGTTACCCAAATAAGAGGTAACATCCTTCTTCAAGCTCATTTATTTTATTTTAATTCACCACCCCCTCAATTATTATTATACCATTATTATATAATAAATTTAGTATATTATATATTCTAAATTTTTTTATTCTATGTTTTATACCTACACTTACACACTCTCCCATATAATGGGTGATGAACTTGACGTTCGGGTACAGTGAACTATTGTATCGCCAAATGATGATTGCTTTTTTTCATTACCACATTTCATGGTCAATAATTATGATGGAAACTATATTTATATATTATATATATGATATTTATATTTTATATTTTATCATTTAATTTTTATATAACATATACCCCTATGCTTTCTATTTTGTGTAAATACGATAACATCGTTTGTGAAAGGGTGGACCATCACCCCCTCAAAGTAGTGTGATTCATTCACACTATACATGGAATTTATAAATGATGGTTTTATTAAACCTATGATACATATATGAAATAAACTTATTATTATAATTATAATATACATATATATCATATAATTTTTATTATTTTAAAACAATAATGAAATGAAGGTAGCGTTCATTGTCATGTACGACCTACCATCTCCATGAATGGTGCATTCTGTTTTTATCTCCAAATATTGTGGATTATTATAAATAAATATATAATGAATATATAGGATATTTAAATCAGGATTTAATTTCTATATATGATTAAATTTTTATTGTAAAAACAAGTAACAAGTCAAAACATACTTATGAAACTAGTAAATTTACACCCAAAATAGTAAAAATAATGGAAGATCACTAAAAAATGAGTAATAAGATATTATAAAAAGATAATATATGATATAATACAAATTAATATGGTTATTTAATAATTTATTAACATTTTTAAAACCATTATATTTGAATTTAAATGATTTTCACTGGAAATGAAATGCACGGTAAGGAATTTTCATCTCAATTTTTACATCTATGAGATAAATGTCATTTTCACCACTTACTTCTTTTTATGTTGTATATACTAACCATTTTGATATATGGTATCATAAATTATTTTATATTCATGGTATTTAACACTTTAATTTAATTTTGTTCCTTTACTAGGATTATGATCCAAATTTTTCAAAGTGGTATGTGACACTTTGGAATGTTTAAAATTATTTTCTTCAAGAATAATTTAATAGTCTTTCAATAGTCTTTCAATTATTTGAGATATAAATTATTTTTGTGCATAAATATCTTATATGTGGTGTAAATAGTTCCATTTTGACATATAATATCATGATTAATTCATTCTCAATGATATTTGTACTTTCAATTTGAATTAGTTCATACAAGGGGATTTGAATTAAGCGTTACCAAGTGGAATAAAATTTCATAAAAATAATTTTTTATTTGGGTTATATTACTTCCTTGTTGTTGTTAATATTATAAGATTTTGTATGTAATCAAAATTTTATATAATTTTTTTTATTTACAATTATATTATGTGGATTTACATTTTACATGAATAATCTATTCTGTAGTTGAGTCCCACGTCAATGTTATGGTCTTTTTAAGTGTTTACTTCAAAATTTCATTTTTTTAGAGATTTTTTACACATGATTTTACATTTGAGGAAATTATATGACCATTTTTCAATAAACCCTTTCATTTTATTCTTATCTAGTTATTAATGACCTTTTTCAAGTATTATTATTATTTTTCACTCTTTTATACTCCAAATGTTTTAGAAAATGTTTTTAAGAAATCCCAACTTTATTTCTCTCTTTAGTCAAAGAACTTGTTTTCTTCTAAAAAGACCTTTTTATAAAAAAAAATTAATAAAATTCAATGGAATATTTTTGTATCTTTCTGGACAAGGATTTTTTCTAACCTTTTTATCATGAAAAAGGAATATTCTCTTTTAACTTTTATAGAATGTACATATTTACCACTATTATTTAATCAAAGATTCCTTTTAATGTTTAAAATGTGTCCTTTTGAAAAAAAAATTGAAAATTTATTTTCAAAGAATAGATTTTTTTAAATGTTTTTCAAAATAAAAATTATATTTTCCTCAATAATGTATTTAAAATATATTTTTTATAGTATTTTCATTCATCAAAGACAAAAACTAATTATTTTACTTCACATGTGATTTTTTATTGATACCATCCTTATTCTTCCTCTAGATGGTTTATGAAAGATTTGTCCAAGGATAGTATTGAAATTCACATACTTGATTCCTTTGTTAGTACCCTTGAATTATTCAATTTTCAATTATCATTAAACATTGTACTTTCCCTAATTTTATATAACATTAATCATGGATATGTTAATTCCCTAAACCATATACCATTTTTAATAAAATATTTACTTTGAAATTTGTTTGCTCATTTGGAGAAATATTGATAAATTTGTAGCTTCTAATCCATACAGATATTTGATAAGGAAAATTTTTAAATCCACTATTCAATATATGAGGAATTATTTGGACTGGTCAATCATGGGTGGATCCCAGTTCTAGATAGCCCATCAATGTATCAGTAGTCTCATGAGACAAATTAGTTCTGCAAATTAGATGGGTTTCTAACCAAATGCTAAACTGTCTTGTGAAAGGTATTCAAGGTAAAGGTACCATGTACCTTGGAAACATGGTGTCCAATAATTAATCTTTTACCTCATTTAGATTTATTTATAATTCATCCATTAGATTTTTAGATGATATTTATATGGATACATTTTGTTCCGAGTTCATTGATTAAATGGAATCAGTTTCAGTTATTTTCTTTTCCATATTTATTTTTCCTTATTTAGTTATTTTAATGGAATGTGTTTCCATTTATTAAATTTACTTATTATTTATGCCCTTAATTATCATTTTTTTGGTCACATGTTTTGTGTGATCTGTTATTTTCCATCATTTAATTATTATTCTCATTGATTTTGTATATCTTATTTTGTAATTTACCCTTACTAGACATTTGAGATCACCCTTATTTTATTTTCATTCCATAGTAATCAAAAAAGTATACATATAAATATGTGAAACGATAATCTAGATAGAATAAATTTATTATCCTCAAAATGGGAATATATATTGTCTTGTAATTTATGAATTAATTTGTAATAAAATAATTGTGTATGTATCTGATTGACCAATACTACTAAACTCTTCGTTCCTTCAGGATTTGATTGCTTATAATCATGCTTATGAAATGGTAGTATACACCAACCCTAGGATTACTATGTTTGGTTCACTATAGTTGGTATCATAGGAAGTTTATTATCTACCTTGGAAACTTGATTAGAAAACTTATATTATAGAACATATCCCTAAGGTAAAATTTGAGGATATGTATAGAATAACATCCTAGAATTTTGGTATGATAGAGATTATGTGGTTTATAATAAAAATATATCTTTGTCTAGATACTAAAAGTGGATGTGGTTCTAGAATATATTTAACTAAGGGAAATAACTCTGAAAAGGTGAATTGGGCCTGACTCGAGCATAACCCGGTAATCAAAAAAAGGTCGTATTGTGCACCTGGTTTGACCCTCCTAGGGAACACAATTAAGAAAATTCACATATTCTTTACAAACAATTATGAATGATTTGAATTTTAAATGGAAATAAATAACCTTGGTTAATATTAAGTAATTTTAGATTTAATATATGGTTTTATTATTTATAAATCCTATAAATGATATTATAGTTAAACTTTTCACCAAGGAAGTACCTATGTGAAAATAAATGTATGAACTGTTTATGTATTTGGGTTTTATTGAAAACATTAATTAAAAGTATATTTAGTGATTAACCTTATTTAAAGGATGATCATCCTTATTTTTGTAAATTTAATAGGAAATTTTTTAATTTGGTTTTAGAAAAGTAAAAATTATATGTTGGGTGACAAAAAATCAAATCCGACAAGGCCTCATAACATGAACCCATGACCAAGGTATGATAAGGGTTTAACGCCAACCACTAGCCTACACAATGTCCTTATTAATATTTCATTATTTTTAATTAAAAATTTAATTAATACATATTAATGATAAACTAGTAGTGTTAATATTTAGGATTCGATGTTAATGTATTAACCATTTTGGATTTGGAGAATAGTTAGAGGTAAACAGTTAGACTTTTTACTCTTTTATAGGCCTTAATATTTGTTAAAATTTTATTTTTGTGCTACATGAATCAAAGTTAATTTTTTGATATCTATTTCATGAAGTTATGGATGAAATAAAAATTGATCCGACCACAAAAAAAAAGTATGAAAATAGTGTTTAAATAAATATGTTATATAAGTATATTTTCTTATATTCATAGGTAATAAAATAATTTCTCGACATTTGGAAAGGGATATTAAAAAAATTTTCATCCTAAAACATTAATTTTTATTGAATTGATGGACTTTTGAATCATCATGGATTTATGACTTAGAAACCCTCAACATTCCATTAATCATTCACTAGTTTTTGATTGATGACCTCAATATCTCCCTAGAAATATTTATTATTTTCCTCCATGTTAATATATCAACTTTCAACTAATGTTCTCGTACATAGATGCTTAGTTATATGTTAGTCCATGTGGCCTTTGTAATTCACATTATCTCTTTTCTAGAAGATGTCTTAAGAACCCTTCTACCATTTTGGGATTTCAACATAAGAAATATCAAACAATATATTACCAAGATCAATTTTAAATTGTGATGATGAAATTTATTTAATGTGGGTAGAATGTAATTGTCTAAAATTATAAAGTAAGAACATTGTATTTAACAGCGTGTATGACATGAAACCCCAAGTGCATAAGGGAATATAATATCTCGGAATTTATAATTTAATTAATATTTTATACAAATTAAATATATGATATATCTTGAAATTAACTTATCATAAAGTTGTCTTTTCGTATATTCAAGTGTTATTTTTTTCGGTATGTTTCATTACATGCAAGATAGAGTTTTACCAAACAATAATATATTATTAAAATATTATTATTTATTATAATAGGATATAACCTAAATTTAAAATTATTGGTTATGAATAATATTAAATAACTGATCAAATTCTATGGTTTATGCAAATAAAAAAATTAATTCATTGGTTATAAGATAATTATAAATGAATATATTAACTAATTGAATATAAAGGGAATGGTTTTATAAAAAACTATTTTTATTCCCACATAGTTGTTTTATCCAAATAAATTACATTAATTACAATTAATTAGTGATATTAATTCAATATATATAAATATATATATATATTATACTCAATAAAATATTTTTTTCATATTTATCCAATATATTTGATATCCATAATATATGAACAAACCCAATTTTATACATAAAAGCGTGAACTTTTGTAAAGAGAGTTTTACTGTCTTATAAAGGAGAACCTATTTTAAATGAAATTTTTAGAAATTTTATAAATTTTATATTTAAAATAGAAATTAATTACTTAAATCAAAACATAAAAATTGTGTTAGGGCTATTTTTTGTTAATTTTTTGGGAAGTTTCAATTTTTTCATGAATAGTGAAAAATACTAAATTTTAAATTAAAACTTCTTTTTCATCTAATTTATTTATATTTTTAAATAATATTTTTAATTTATTTTAATGTTTAATTAAATAAATTTGTCATAAATTAAACCAATTTAGGTCATTGTAATAAATTTCACTTTGAAGTTGAGTATAAAAAATAGAAAAAATTTAAACATTTTACTTTAAAAACACATTTTGTCATCCCATCTATGGGATTAGATTTAAATTAATTTATGTTACTTGCGTGATTAGAATTTAGAAATATGGATTAAATATTTTTAATCAAGATAATTTATAATATCTAAAAATTTCAACTTATTTTTTGACCAAAAATATTAGTGAAAGTAATTAGAATTAATTACAACGACTAAAATGAAAATTTGCTTACCAATGGACTAAACCTTAATCTTAACAGCTAAAATGACTTATGAACTTTTTAAAAATACATTATATTGAAATCTTAAATCACTATAAACCCATTTAGATAATTTGGTTCATTTTTTGAGCCACTTTTCATAGGAAAAACGTGAGGGGAATTTCCTTTTCAGAAATTTACAAGAATGACACTCCTCCAGTATAAAAAGGCACTCACCCCTCCCACTTCCTCACACCTCCCATTTCACTTTTAATTGACCAATATATATATAAATATCTCCCAAAAATACATACCCTCATCCTTGAATCCTACCTTTGGTCAGAAATTCATCCAAAAAATCCCTTTGGTGCCAACCAAAAGGAGTTACCTAAATAAGAGGTAACGTCCTTCGTCAAGATATTTTATTTTATTTTCATTCTTCACCAAATAAAATATTATTATTACATTATTATATAATAAAAAAATTATACTCAATATATTGGGGTGTTTTTATCCAATGTTTTTGACCTATACTTACGCACACTTCTATCTAATGGGTGATGAACTTACCCTTCGTGTACGGAAAACTACTACCTTGTGAAATGATGATTGTTCATTTTTCCTTTGCCACTTATCATGGTTGGGAATTATGATGGAAAAATGATTATATGTTATATATATGATATTTATAATGTCTTTATTCTTATTTAATTTTTATATAACATTGATCCTTATGATTTCCATTTTGTGTAAATATGATAACATCGTTTATGGATGTGTGGACTACCGCCCCTCAAAGCAATGTGATTCGTTCACACAATACATGGAAAGTATAAATGATGGGTTTATTTAATATATTAAACAAATGTGACATAAATATAATACAATATGTATAATATACATATATATCAGTTGTTTTAATTATTTTAATATGAAAAAAATGAAGGTAGCGTTCATGCGTACGTACGGCCTACAATCTCTACAAATTGTGAATTCAGTTTCTTATCTCAAAATATTATGGACTATTATAAATAAATATATAATGAATATATAATATATTTAAATAATTGATTCCATTATTTTTAAGATGAAATAATCATATGAACAATAAGTAACCCGTCAAAATATACTTGAGAAACTAAGAAATTTACACCCAAAATAGTGAAAATAATGTAGGATTACTAACAAATAAGTAATAAGATATTATAAGAATATAATATATGAGATAATAATTTTTAATAGGATTATTTAAAAAGTTATTATCATGTTTAAAACCATTATACATGAATTTAATAGACATTAATCCAAAAGGAAATGCCAGGTAAGGAATTTTCATCTCACTTTTTACATCTCTAAGATAAATGCCATTTTTTCCACTTCTTTGTGTGGTGTATCTATTGCATATTTTGATATATTATATCATGAATTATTTTAACTTCATGTTATTTAAAACATTCATTTAATTTTATTATATCATGAGAATTATGATTCAAATGTTTTTTCAAGAATAATTTTAATGATCTTTCAATGATATTTTCATTCTTTGAGACTGACTTTATTGTTGTGCACCTAATTTATTATATATAGTTTACATAATACAACTTTTAAATTTAATATCATGATTAATTCATTCTCCATGATATTTTTAGTTTCAATTTTAATTATTTCACTCAAGGTGATTTCAATTAACCCTTACCAAGTGGAAAATAGTTCAATAACCCAATTTATTTATTTGGGTTATATTACTTTTGTTTTATTGTTAATATTATAAGATTATGTGTGTAATCACATTTTACTATCATTTTTTTGTATTTACACTTTTTTAATGTGGATTTACAATTTACACACATAATATATTCATTAATTGAGTCTTACTTTAATAATATAGTCTTTTTAAAGGATTACATGAAAATATCATTTTATTCGGGATTTTCTACACTTAAATTTCAATTATAGGAAATTATATTAACATTGTTAAATAAAACCATTATTTTTATTATCCTATAGTTATTAATGAAATTTTTAAGTATTAGTTCCATTTTCAACTCTTTGGTACTCCAAATGTTTTATAGAATGATTTTAAGAAAACCCAACATTATTTATCTCTTTAGTCGAAGAACATGTTTTCTTCGAAAACCCATTTTCTAAAAACCTTTTAAGAAAATATTTTTAACCTTTAAAAAATGATTTGTTGATGAAATTTTTTCCATTTTTTTCTTTTATAAAAAATTTTAAAGTACTCTTCTCGTCTCTTTCGGAACAAGGCATTTTTCTCAACATTTTATCATGCAGAAAAATGTTTTTTATATCTCATACGGAATGTAAATATTTATAACCATAGTTTCTTCAAATATTTCATTGCAAGTTTAAATGGTTACTTTTTGAATATTTTTGTAATGTCATTTTCAAATAAATTGATTTTTAAAATGTTTTTCAAAATAAATAGGATATTTTACTAAATAATGTTCTAAAAAGATATATTAATAGTATTTTCATTCATAAATGAATAAAACCATTTATTTTACTCCAATTAGAATATTTTTTATTAATACTATCCTTATTATTCCTCTAGTTGGGTTATGATTGATTTGACCAAGGATAATATGAAAATTCACATCCTTGATTCCTTTTTTAGTCCCTACAAAAAAAATCAATTTCTTTTGATCATTGAACATTGAATTTACTATAATTATCCATATCATTTATCATAGATATGTTCATTTGCTAGATTTTATTATTTTTTTTCATATGGTGTTTACTTTTAATGTTGTTTTATTATTTTAGGGAATATCGATAAATATGTATCTTCTAATCCATATGAATATTTGATAAAGGAAATTATTAAATCCATTCTTCAATATATGAGGATTGTTTTGGATAGGTACGAAACAGGTGGGGCTCAGTTATAGATAGTCCCTTAATGCATTAGTTGTCTCATGAGATGAATTAGTTGTGAAAATTAAATGGGATTATACCTGATATTCCAAATCTTCTTGTGAAAGGTCTTTTTAATTAAGGTACCACGTACCTAGGAAACATAGAATCTAATAATTAAGAATTTCTCTCATTTAGATTCAGTTATTATTCATCCATGAGATTTTCTGTTGTCATATCTATGGATACATTTTGTTCGTAGTTCATTGATTAAATTTAATGTGTTTCAGTTATTTTCCTTTCCATATTGATTTTTCCTCATCTTGTTATTTTAATGTAATTTGTTTGTTTTTATTTCCGTTCTTTATTTTTTATGAACTTCCTTCTCATTTTTTTGATTACATGTTGTGTGTGTTTAGTTATTTACCATGATATAATTATTATTCTCATTGATTCATTATTTCTTCCGCTAAACTTTACACTTACTGAGTATTCTGTCTCACTCTTGTTTTATTTCCTTTCCTTAGGAATCAAAAACTATACCAAGATAGATATAAAATTATATAAGATATGGAATAAAGTTATTGTTCTCAAAAGGAAAAAAACATGTTGTAATTAGTGTATTGATTTGTAGTACAAGACTTATGCATGTATCTAGTTTTCCAAGACTACTAAATTCTTCAGTCCTTAGGTACATGATTCCTTATAATCATTCCAATGTAATGGTATTAGAGACTATCTCTAGGATTTTTGGGTTATGGTCGCTACATTATTGGTACCAAGAGATTACTAACCCCATGTCTAATATAGAGTTCCAGTACCATTAGTATGTGGGTGATTACATAACTCTTAGAAGAATGAATTGATCTGTAACTTATAATCAGCATGTCTCTAGGAGAGTTACAATATATGTCCTCAACCTTGAACATTACTTAATCTTGGATTATTTTAATAATTCACATTGAGGATCATTTTAGGTTTAGATTTTTAGATAATTAGATCATAAATCATATATTTCATTCCATAGTTAAACAAGGTTGTTACATCAATGACAATATTAATTTTTTTCCACCAAAGGAAACATATTTAAAATAAAACATGGTTTCTTTCTTCACACATCCTCGACACTATCATCACATCATGTACTTTTCCCTTGACCTGTGAAAAACATTTCAAAAACATGGGATGTGAAAAAAAAATTCAGTAAGTGATATAAAAATATGGAAAGAAAAAACTAGTCCATGTATACATAAGAATCAATGAAATCATACTTTACTCATAAAACATAATCACTTTACCATACCTCATGAAATCATAAGATTTATGAATAAATCATATAAATCATAATACATAAAGGTAACTTGAGGGATTCATAGAATTCTTACATAGGTAGTAACCCTTATGGTTACGTTTAGAATACCCATCATAATATATTCCCTAAATATATTCAGAAAAACCTTAGCATTTCACTCCTTCACATTACCCAATGAATTGGAGATCTATCTTGGGCTCACCTGCCCTTAGTTTATCACGGAAACACCTAACTTCATAAACAATGCCCAAGAACCATAACATAATCATATCACATAAAACATGTATAAAGGAAACATAACATTTCTATATTTCAATCACAAGATATCAATAAAACACATTGATATAATCAAAACATTATCAAAACCATTTAAATAACAAAATAAAAGAAAATTAAAACATATTATTTATTTTTCAATTAAAAACATTATGGCTTGTAGAGGAAGTCGAAACTCCAATAATGTTCACAGCGGCAGAGAAGTCGTTGTCGCCACATATGTAAGACAAAAACATTCCTTTTATCATTTAGTAAAACACTTCATGTAAAAAGATTCCTTCTTAATGAAATTAAAAGTAAAAAGGTTTTATTATGCATCTAATAAAAGAATGTCGTATATAAATTGAATTTTGCCTCAACGAAAGGAGATTGAGACGAAGTCCCTTACCTCAAGTCCGACTTGTTCTCATTCGTTATTTATATTAGTGAATAATAAACCTAGGTAAATTTATAATTGCTTGAGTACATCCTTTAAATTTTATTATTCAATTCATACCACATATTATCATGTTATAATAATTAGATAATTATGTGATTTCATATCATATGTTTTGTCGATGTTCGGTACAAGACTCAAAAATAAACTTGTTTGAAAATAATTGCCAATGTAGTCATAATTACATCATCTCCAGAATGGTATTAATGATTTAAATATCATATATATACAGTATATATTCATTTTATACTATTCCATAACATTTGGACATAAAAAATGAAATTCACTGTTCATTGAGATAGTAGTTCGTACGTACGCATGAACACTACTTTAATTTCTTTGACATATTAAAGGAATTAAAACTAAATGATACATACATGTATTATAATTACAGTATACTATATATGTTTTATATGTAACATAAGTTCATTAATTACATTATTTATAAATTTCATGTTTGGCATGAACAAGTCTCATCACTTGAGGGGGCGGTAGTCCACAATTCCTCAGATGAAATTATCGTAGTTCCACAACATGAAAAGCATAACGATGTGATTTAAAAATAAAATTCCGAAGAATATAGAAAATATTAATACCATATATGTCTTATATAAATACAGTGACATCATATTTTCCACCATGAAAGGTGTTAAAAGAAGATTGAACAATGTCGTTTCGTGAGGCAGTAATTCGCCACCCACGGAAACAATATGTTCTTTAACAATTAGACGGAGGTGTGTGTAAGTGTAGGTATAATAATTATCATAACAAAATCCAAGTATATTGAGGATACTATTGTTATTATGGGATCAAATAAGAAGAAGATAGTGGTGAGTGAGGAAGGAAAATCAAAGGAAGAAACTCGAGAGAAGACATTACCACTAAATCGGGTAACTCTTTTTGATTTGAGCCAAAGGCATCCTTGGAAAGACTTATTCCCAAAGTTAGGATTCTCAGAGTAACATAGGTATGTGGAGAGATAATATGATCATAGGTTGGACGATCCAAGGGCTTGAGAGGTGTGGGTAAGGGGGTAGAGGCGGGGGCCTTTTATAAGAGGGAGGGGGTCACTTTTGGAAAGTTTTGAAAAGTAACTTTATTATAAAATGATTTTTGTATTTTAATGGTCACACAATGATATATTTTGAGGATAAGGTGATAACGTTTCCAAATACACCCATACAATAGGTTTTAGAAAATTTTAATTCTAATATTTTACCTTATCTTTTCATTTTATTTAAATCATTCATTAATGATGTAATCACAACATCATCATGGAGTCATAAATAAATTTATTTATTTAATGTCTAAAAATTATAAAAAAATTAAAATGATGTATGAAATCATTTTAGCTTTCTAATTACTATTTATAGTCTAAGAGATCATTTATGTAAAAAAATTAAATTTTTTTATTTAGGATATACAAACCTTTGTTATATTACTCGTATTTTTAAAAATAATGTCATAAATGTCACTATCACACCGATGTGACTCCATGGGCCCTCAAGTTATGTAAAACGATTCTCATTGTCAGCCATGACTCAAAAAAAGGATTTAGACACATTTTGGGGTCATTTTATCTTATTATGATATTATTTTGTTACCCATAACTAACCGATTAATAATTAATCATGATAATTAAAGATAATTACTATCGTTACTATTCATAATGTCTAAAAAAAGATTCTTAATTAAATAATTTGGACATTATGATTCCTAATATGGAATCCGTTTTACCAAATTCCAAACATAGAAATTGTAGTAATTAATTTAAAAATAATTCTTGTTGTCAAAACAAATAGCGTGTTTTTAAGAAACAATATCTATCAAAAGATTGAAAATTGTTTGTGTCCAATTTAAAAGTGAATGTAAATACCTGGAAATTTCAAGGAAATTTTTTTCTTAAATAATTTGGAATTTTACAAGTCTATGGCATTGAACGGCACTTGATTCTGAGGCCCGGTGTGCCCTGAATCAATTTATGAAATTTAGCTCGGGTACATTCAGTAAACGAATAAGCGGGTTTTTCTATCTTTTGAACTGGTGCTCGGAATTGAAATCTGAGGGCATTGATGAACTTGCAGCACTGATAATTGCTTAAGGGGAACTTTACCAGAGATGCGTTTTAAGCAGGTTGAGAATTATTATTTGGGGAATTAGTTTAAAATAAATAAAATTGTTTGAACAATTTTATTTTATAACATTGAAAGTTAAACCCTCCCATGGGAAGTTGTTGGTAGGTCCCAAAAACACTCAACTTCCCATGTGTGGATAAATGAGAGTTGGGGCCCACACGAGCCCCAACCTTTCATCTCCCTTAACATTTTTTAAACTCCCTAAATAACTCCCTTAAACCCCCCCCCCCATTAAACAACCTTGTTTAATGTTGACAACTCCCCCAACATTTATGAGATCTTCCACCTCCTCTCCCTCTCTTTTAATTAATTTCCAACACATTTAATTAATGAGGTGGTTTGAATGTTTGAATTTGAAATGTCTTGTGTTAAATAAAATAATAAGGTAGTTGATTATTTTATTTTGGGCGAGGCTTTTGTTGTGTGGGAGCTCTTGAGTTTTTGGGGAAGAACACCGACCCTCCGATGAAGAACGGTGACTTCTTCGTCGAAGAACACCGGTTCCACGAATAACGACAATGCCCCCAACCATTATCTTCCCTAATAAAAGTGACGAGACATTGCTTCCCCCATGGATGCACTCTAACATCTCCTACGAATTCTTTTCCTGTGACGTCGTCTTCCGCGACGCCCGACGTGTGACGTCAATTATCAAGGTAGGGGTTATGCTCAATTTTTAATGGATTAAATTTGTGCCTCGGTTCGTCGTTGTTGAACCTTGATTTTCATGGCCTATTGCTATTGCTTAAAGTGGAGGGAGTAGGCCGAACAAACATGGCCCGACGTCCCTCCGCTAGAACTTGATCTTTTTAGATTCAACGATCAGAGGCAGAACACGGAAGAGACCGGCGACACAAGGGCCATCGTTGTGCACGCTAAGAAAAGTCGCGCCCAAGAAGACCATAGCGGAGGAAGAACAGTGTAGTTGTGTCGTGCCGAGGATTTGGAGCCACAACCAGTGTAGGCCGGGGTGGAGGAAGCTGGCGCCCTCGCGCTGGCTGTGCAGCATGATCTGCATCCCGCTTTGCAGGCCGCTTCGGTGGAAGGACCGGTCGGCCGGGCGGAGTAAGGTCGCGGCACCAGGAGGGCACCGCGCTGGAGAACCCACGGCCTTCCCATGCAGGCCACTTATGACAGAAGTCTGGTCGGCCTAGCCGGCCAGTTTGGGAGGGCGGCGCCGCTTGGCACCGCCAGTTTGGGCAGCCGGGGGGGTCGCGCCCCCGCCTCGGACTGCTCGGCCTTCAAGCCGAGCCAACCGGGCAGGGCCGCTCCCCACCGGGCCGGGTCGCGCCACCTCGGGCCGGGCTGCGCCCTCTTCAGGCTGAGTCGCGCCCCTTAGTTCAGGCCGCGTGAATCTTCGGGCCGGTCTGACACACCTACTGGGTCGTACCTGCCAAAATTGGGTGACCCGACCCGCCAGCCCACTGGGCTTAACGGGCCGGGTCGCGCCACCTCGGGCCGGGCTGCGCCCTCTTCAGGCTGGTTCGCGCCCCTTAGTTCAGGCCGCGTGAATCTTCGGGCCGGTCTGACACACCTACTGGGTCGTACCTGCCAAAACTGGGTGACCCGACCCGCCAGCCCACTGGGCTTAACGGGCCGGACGCGTTGTTCACTTAAACGTGAATAACTTAAAGACCGCGCATCTGATTGATGCGCCGTCTATGGAAATAGGATCCTTTCAATGAGGCGGTCCTTTTTAGATACTCTAAGTGAGTTTTGGGCATCTTTGGTAAAAGGCCGGGTTTGAAACAAGTATATTTCCAACTGGGCCACTAGAACGAAAAAGACAATATCTCTCAGACCGGGCGTCCGATTGACGTGTCGTCTGTCGGGTTGAGTTCTTTTTTATGAGACGTAAATTTGGGATACATCAACTCTATAATTCATTACATTTGATGTATTGAACCCCCTTTACTCGAGGATCGGACCCTCCCGGAATCGAGTACGCTGTGTGTGGGAACCCTTGAGCTGGTTGCGACTGCAACGACTGTCGTGCTGGAATCCTCTATGAGTTCGACGATGATGAGGAATGTACTTGGATCCTACATGGGTTCGGCATGGAGGATGACTGTAATTGGATCCTCCGTGGGTTTGGCAGTGATGATGACTGTACTTGGATCCTACGTGGGTTCGACAGCGATGGTTACTCTACTTGGATCCTACGTGGGTTCGGCAGCGATGACTTTTGTACTTGGATCCTACATGGGTTCGGGAGAGGAGATGATTCAGAGGCTACATTTAATCATCTCCACCCCTCTTTGAGAGAAGTATACCTGTGTGAGCTGAGTCTTGTCCTTCAATCATTATCATTGATGTGATTGACTGCTCTCCTGTGGGGACCGGATTGTGCATGGGCTCGAAAGTTGGAGTCGAACTAAGATTGATGACTTAAGTATATGTATGGTCAAAAACCTAAGTAGAGTTGTTTGATACTTCGTGTATGTTTCTTTCCTTTTTGGTTTCTCCTTGTGGATTCTGGGAGACCTTTGGGGGTCTTGGGGTCTCTACTGAGTATCATTATACTCACCCCTACACGGGCAATGTCCGCACTATGTTGTGTTGGTTGCATACGACGGACATCACTGATTGTGGTTGAGGCTTGAGGAGTTGGACGGTATCCGGAGGTGGAACACTAGGCAGGACATACACGGAGCGGACGGACAGACCTGAGGTACCAATGAGACTATTTGTACCCACCCTTCAGGTGTGATTCCCAGAGGACAACTCAGTGGTTTCTTCTTTACATTATAGCTGTTGTACTTTCTTTCTTAGTTGTATTGTACTTTCAGTTGGGTTTGTATACTGGCCCATTTACTTTCTAGCACTTACTTGTGTAATCAGTTTTACTTATTGCTTACTTCACATGTGTACTATGTTGTGTTTTTTTACTTTTATAAAGGCAATGCCTTCCCTTTTACTGGTATTTAGGGAATTGGTGCTAGTCGCCAGCCCCTGGCCTATGGAAGGCGGGCATGGGGTAGTCGCGGCACGGGCCCCCAGGATGGGTCGTGACAGTGAATTTATTTTTAATGACCACCATTGGATTAAATGGTAAAAATATATTCTAATTCCACTTTAAATTCAATTAAAAAGATAATTTATCCATATAATTAAATTAGATGAAAAAACAGTTTTGATGTAAAATACAGTATTTTTCACTATTCATTAAAAAATGAACAATGTCAGAAAAATACCAAAAATTTATCCAAAGTAAATTTCAATGTCCCAATTCTAAATAATATGTTTATTTTGACAAATAAATCTTATAAAATTGTCAAAATTTAGATTTAAAAATGGTTTACCATCAAAAGGTGGTAAAACAATCTTTTAAAAAATATTGGAGTATTCTATACTGAAGATTGGATTTATTCTCATTTTAGGCCTCTAAAACACTATCGAATTCATAAATAGTCATATATATGAAAATATATTATTCTTTACTTACTTGGGATGTTACATCCTTCCCCCGTTTAGGAAATTGCATCCCCACAATTTATTTACTTATTGAATAAGTGGGGGTATTTATCCCTCATTGCATTTTCATATTCCCATTTTGCCTATTCAACTATATGGTTTTTCCATACAACCTTTACTTGATGAATCACCTTATTCCGCAACACCTTCTCCATGTGGTCAAGAATCTGGGCCAGTTGTTCCTCATAAGATAGATTCTCTTCCAGCTGAACTACCTCTAGACTCAAAACATGAGATGAATCTGGCATGTACTTCCTTAACATTGAAACAAGAAAAACATTATGTACCTAAATTAATCTCAGAGGTAAAGCCACTCAGTATGCAACTGATCCAACTCTCTCCATAATTTCATATGGTCCAATGAACCTTGGACTCATCTTTCCTTTCTTACCAAAGTGCATCACACTTTTCCATGGTGAAAATTTGAGGAAGACATGATAACCTACCTCAAAAGAGAGATCCCTACTCTTGTTGTCCGCATAACTTTTCTTCCTGCTGTGAGCTGTTCTCATGCGTTTATTTATCTTCTGAAATTTTTCTACCATCTCTTCTACCAATTCTGGTCCCATCAACTTCCTTTCACATACTTCTTCCCAAAAAGCTGTAGTTCAACACTGCTACCCATATAATGCCTCAAATGGTGGAATCTATATACTAGAATAAAAACTGTTATTATAAGAAAACTCAACTAATGAAATATGTTGGTCCCAAATTCCCTAATAATCCATCGAACAAGAACGTAGCATATCCTCCAAAGTCTGAATTGTTCATTCTGACTGCCCATCTGATTGAGGATGAAAAGCTGTACTAAAATTTAATTATGTACCCAATGACATCTGAAGGCCTTTCCAAAAGTAAGAAGTGAACCTAGGATCACGATCAGATACAATGGAGAGGGGAACAACGTGTAACCTGACTATCTATTTAAGATACAATCAAGAAAGTTGATCTAGGGAAACATTATCTCGTATTGTAAGGAAATGAGCATATTTATTCAAGCGATCAACAATAAACTAGATTGCATTATTACCTCGAGGTGTCTTCGATAATCCCACAACGAAATCCATGGATATATTCTCCTATTTCCACTTCGGCACTAGTAAAGGCCGAAGAATCACTTTTGATAACTACCACTCTACTTTAACCTATTGACAAGTCAAACACTTCATAGTAAAATCATCAATATCTCTTTTCATTCCATCCCACCAGTAATACTCTCGTAGATTTCTATACATCTTAGAACTACCTGGATGAACTGAAAATGGAGAACTATGTGCTTCACATAACAACCCTTTCTTCAACTGTGAATCACAAGGCACACACAATCTCTTCCCAAATCTCAAAACAAAATCATTATAAATGTTGAATTCAGGTAACATACACTTCTGAACCATATCTACCTTTTTATACAACTCGCTGTCTTGCTTTTGTGCTTGCTTAATTCTGTCTGATGGAGAAGATTTCACTGATACCTGAAACAAAACTGATGAATTTCCTACACAAAAAATGTCAAAGCCAAAATTCATCTAATCCTTAACCAAAGGATCACGTTCCAAACGTAACATGGTTAATGAATCATTATTTTTTCGACTCAAAGAATCTGCCACTTTATTTGATTTTCTTAAGTGGCAGTGAATCGTGAAATCATAATCATTGATTAATTATAGATATCTCCTCTTTACCATGTTCAATTCTTTATGAGTGAATATATACTTTAAACTTTTGTGATCAGTATATATCTCACACATTACATCATAAAAATTATGCCTCCAAATTTTTAAAGCGAAAACAACAGTAGCTAATTCCAAATCATGTGTAGGGTAATTTTTCTCATAAGTATTAAACTGACGTGAAGCATAAGAAATTACCTAATCATTCTACATTAGGACACAACCAAGTCCATTCAATGAAGCATCGCTATAGATAATGAACTCACCATTCTTGGAAGGTAGTGCCAATACTGCAGAATTCACCAATCTTCTTTTCAATTCTGGAAATTAATCATCACATTCTTTAGTCCTGATAAAATTAACACCCTTCTGAGTTAGCTTAGTCAATGTGCTGGACAAACGTGCAAAATGTTTAACAAACCTTAAGTAATTGCCTATCAAACCCAGAAAAATACGAATCTCAGTTACATTTTTGGGTCTTGGCCATTCTTTAACAACCTTTTTTTTGTAGGATCAACAGTTATTCCATCTTTAGAAACAATGTGACAAAGGAAAGAAATTTTGTGCAACCAAAACTCACACTTGATGAATTTCTCATTCAACTTCTTTCCTTTTAAGGTTTGAAAAATAACCCTTAAATGAATTTCATGCTCCTATTTAATTTTAGAAAACACCAAAATAAAATCATTGAAAACAACCACAAACTTATCCAAGAACTCATGGAAAATTCTATTTATAAGGTCCATGAATACAGAAGGTTCATTGGTTAACCCAAAAGGCATAACAACAAATTCATGATGGCCATATCTTGTACAAAATGAGGTCTTCAGAATATCTTCTTCCTTTACCTTCAACTGATGGTACCACAATCTCAAGTCAATCTTTGAAAAATACTGAGCTCCCTGGAGCTGATCAAAAAAATCATCGATATGAGGCAAAGGATATTTTTTCTTAATAGTGATGTTATTCAAGGATCTATAATCAATGAAAACTCTCATTGAACCATCTTTATTTTTAACAAATAAGACAGGAGCACCCCATGGTGATGTGTTAGGTCGAATGAAACCTTTCTCTAATAAATCTTGCAATTCCTCCTTCAACTCTAAAAGTTCAATTTGAGCCATTCGATAAGGGGGTTTTGAAATTGTCTTAGCATCAGGAACTAAGTCAATAGTAAATTCAACTTCCTGATTTGATATTATTCCGGACAACTCATCAGGAAAAACATCAGGATACTCATTTACCACTAGCACATCATTAATCTGAACAGTTCCTTTGTTTTCAACAATATGTGCAAGGTAAAATTCATTTCCATCTTTTACAAGTTTCTCAGCATCTTGATATGTTATCAATAGTAAGGGTTCATTCATGTACAAAAATTTAATGTCATTTTGAAAAGAAACTTCTTTAGCTGTATAGTCAATCTTAGCATGGTAAATAGAGAGCCAATCCATAACCAGGATAGCATCAAACTCTACTAGAGGTAAAACAATAAGGTTTTCAATTAGTTTATTTCCACGGATAAGTATAGTAAGATTCTTATAAATTCTTTTTGCCTCAAAATTTCCCCCACTTGTTTTTACCATAAGTTAAGGATTCATTTCTTGAGATGGAATTCCCAATTTACTATAAAAGTTTTCAAAGATGAAAGAATGTGTAGACCCTGAATCAAAAAACACATTGGCATAAACTAAAAAAACAAAGTACCTGATACCACTTCATTTGATGGCCCAAAATCTACTGAAGTAGTGGAAAAGGATTTTACCACACCTTTATACTTGTAGTCTAACTGCTTCCCATCATTCGAGCTCTTTTTTGGACACTCATTTTCATAATGACCCATCTCATTGCACTTGAAACATTTCACTAACTGTAAATCAAATTTGGTCTTACCATTACCTTGATCTTTTCCAGTGCAATCACGAGCCTTATGTCCCATCTTACCACATCGGAAGCACTTTCATGATTTGAAAATACATTCCCCATCATGATTTCTACCACATTTATCACAAACTGAAAACTTATTTTTCATGCCATCAAACCTTTTTGAAGGATTCTTCCCTTTCTCCTGCCACCTCGGTATTTTCTTCTGTTGGTTTTCATAGAACACTTTCTCATCGGAAAACTACATTTCCACCTTCTCAGCACATCGAACAAGATTTTCATAACTTTTGAACACACTAGAAGATAATGCTCTTCAATATTTTGTCTTTAATCTTGAGTAAAAAAGATTGATTTTAATATCAAGGTCTCTGATAAAATTTAGAGCATACCTTTCCAATCGAGTGAACTTTTCTTCATAAGTAGAAACTGAGTCGTCCTATTGCCTCAATTCCAAAAATTATTTTTCCATCCTAAGTAGAACATCCTTTGGAAAATTTTTCTCAAGAAACATACCTTTGAATTCATCCCAGTCAAGAGAATCAATCTCATTAGTGTCCCTGATATTTTTAACCATCGACCACCACTGATCTGCTTGACCATCCAAATGTTAAACAGCAAGACTAACCATTTGATTTTCTGAACACCCCATGACATCAAAAATCTTATCCCGTTATTTAATCTAACCTTCTGCTAGCACATGGTCAGATGATCCTCTGAATGATGGGGGATGTTGCCTCATGAAATGTTCCACCACTGACATGTTCCTATGTGGTTGATCTGGCTGATCTCATGCATGGATACCACCACTATTTATCGCTTGAGTCAACTACGTCATTACTACAAAAAACTATTCGGTTCCAATTCCGACAATCTCAGGATGATTATTTGGAAGTTCATTTCATTCTGTATTCCTTCCTAGTACTACTTCCATGTTTCCTCTGTGGAAAACTATTCTGGATAAACATGTCTTAGATGAAGCAACATGGTAATCTTCAAATGATATATCACTTCAATTTGACCATAATGTGTAAAAATATTTTTGGATAATCATTTAATAGAATTATAACTCCAAAAGTTATCTAAACCGGCCTATGATACCAACTATAAGGCCCCAGCCTTAAACATTACTTAATCATTGGTTATTTCAAGAATTCACATTAAGGTTCTTTTCAGGTTTAGATTTTTAGAGAATTAGATCATACATCATGAATTACATTCCACATTTAAACAAGGTGGATACATCAAATACAATATTTATTTTTTTCCAACAAAGGAAACATATTTAAAATAAAACATGGTTTCTTTCTTGACACTTCCTCGACACTATCATCACATCATGTAAATTTCCCTTAACCTGTGAAAAACATTTCAAAAACATGGGATGATCATAAAAAGCTCATTAAGGGATATAAAAATACTGAAAGAAAACATTAGTCCATGTATACATAAGAATCAATGAAATCATACTTTACTCATAAAACATATGCACCATAGTGTACCTCATGAAATCATAAGATTTATGAATAACTCATAGAAATCATAATACATAAAGGTAACTTGAGGCATTTATAACATTATTTTGTATGAAGTAACCCTCATGGTTACGTTTGGAATACCCATCATAGTATATTTCCTAAATCTCTTCGGAGAAACTGTATAGTTTAACTCCTTCACATTACCCAATGAATTGGAGAGCTATCTCAGGCTCACCCAACCTTAGATTATCACGAAAACACCCGACTTCATAAACAATTCCCAGGAACCATAACATAATCATATCACATAAAACATGTATACAGGAAACATAAAATTTCCATATTTCAATCACAAGATATCAATACAACACATTGATATAATCAAAAAATTATGAAAACCATTTTCAATACCAAAATGAAAGAACAGTAAAACATGGTATTTATTTTTCATTTAAAAAAATTATGGCTTGTAGAGGAAGCCGAAACTCAAATAATGGTCACAGTGGCGGAGAAGCCGTTGTCGCCGCATACGTAAGACAAAAACATTCCTTTTGTCATTTAGTAAAATGATTCATGTAAAAAGATTCTTTTTTAATGAAATTAAAATTCAAAAGTGTTTATTATAAAACTAATAAAATAAGGTCGTATATAAATTGAAGTATGCCTCAACGAAAGGAGATTGAGACGAATTCCCTTACCTCAAGTTTGACTTGTTCTCGTTCATTATTTATATTCTTGAATAATAAACATAGTTCAATTTATAATTACTTAAGGAGTTACTTTAAAGTCTATTATTCAATTCATATCACATATTATCAGGTTATAATAATTAGTTAATTATGTGAGTTCATATTATACGTTTTGTCGATGTTCGGTACATGAGTCAAAAATGAACTTGTTTGAAAAGAATTGTACATGTAGTTATAAGTACATCATCTCCATAATGGTATTAATGATTTAAATATCCTAAATATCCAGTATATATTCATTTTATACTATTCCATAACATCTGGAGATAAAAAATGAAATGCACCGTTCATGGAGACGGTAGGCCGTATGTACGCATGAACGCTACTTTCATTTCTTTGTCGTATTAAAGGAATTAAAACCAAATGAGACATATAAATTTATTATAATTCTAGTATAAAATATTTTTTATATAGGTAACATAATTTCATTAATTACATTCTTTATAAATTCCGTTTTTGGCATAAACGAGTCACATCACTTGAGGGGGCGGTAGTCCACACTTCCTCAGATGAAATTATCAGAGTTCCACAACATGATAAGCATAACGATGTGATTTAAAATTAAAATTCAGAAACATATAGAAAAAATAAATACCATATATATCATATATAAATATAGTGACATCATAATTTCCACCATGAAAGGTGTTAAAAGAAGATTGAACAATCATCGTTTTGTGAGGTAGTAATTCACCACCCACAGAAAGAGTATGTTCCTTAAACATTAGACAGAGGTGTGTGTGAGTGTTGGTATAATCCTTGTCATAAAAATATATTAGTATATTGAAGATACTTATGTTATTATGGGATAAAATAATAAGAAGATAGTGGTGAGTGAAGTAGGAAAAAAAGGAAGAAACTCGAGAGAATACATTACCTCTAAATCGGGTAACTCTTTTTGATTTGAGCCAAAGGATTTATTGGAATGACCTCTGCCCAAATTGATCCTTCTAGGAGTAAGAGAGGGATGTGGGGAGATAATATGAGCAGTTTTTGGATGAGCTAAGGGCTTTAGAGGTGTGGGTAAGGGGGTAGAGGTGGGGGCCTTTTATAAGAGGGAGGAGGGTCACTTTTGAAAAGTCTTGAAATGTTACTTTATTATAAAATGATTTTAGTATTTTAAAGGTCCCACGTGATATATTTTTAAGATAAGGTTATAAGGGTTCAAAATCCACCCATAAAATAGGTATTTGACAAGTGTAAGTCTTAGATTTTACCTTATATTTTCATTTTATTTAAATCGTTCATTAATGAGGTAATCACTGCATCATCATGGTGTCATAAATAAATTTATTTATATAATGTCTAAAAATTATAAAAAAAATACCATGATGTTGGAAATATTTTTATCATTACAATTAAAATTTATATTCTAAGATATCATTTATTTTAACAAAATTAAAATGGTTTATTTAGGATATACAAACCTTTGTTATATTTCTCTTCTTTTTTAAAATAATGTCATAAATGTCACTATCACACCCATGTGACTCCATGGGCCCTCAAGTTAGGTAAAAATCTTTACATGGTCGTCCATGACTCAAAAAAGAGTATTTGGACACATTTTGGGGTCATTTTATATTATTATGATATTATTTTGTTACCCTTAACTACCTGATTACTAATCAATCACGATAATTACAGATAATTGTCGTCATTACTATTCATAATGTCCAAAAACATAAGAGTATTAATTTCATAATTTGAACCTTATGATTCCAAATATGGAATCCATTTTACAAAATTCAAAACACAGAAATTACAGTAATTAATTTAAAAATAATACCTGTTGTCAAAACAAATAGTGTGTTTTTAAGAAACAATATCTATCAAAATATTGACAATTGTTTTTGTCCAATTTCAAAGTGTAATTAATTATAATGACCACCATTGTATTAAATGGTAAAAATATATTCTAATTTCCCTTTAAAACCAATTAAAAATATAATCTAACCATATAATTAAATTAGATGAAGAAGAAGTTTTGAAGTAAAATGCAGTATTTTTCACTATTCATTAGAAAATGGACATTGTTAGAAAAATACCGAAAATTTATCCAAAGTAAATTTAAATGTCCCAATCCTAAAGAATAAGATTATTTTGACAAATATATATTATATAATTTTCAAAAGTTAGATTTAAAAATGGTTTTCCATCAAAAAGCGTTAAAACAATCTTTTAAAAAATATTACAGTATTATATGCTTAAGATTGGATTTATTCTCATTTTAAGCCTCTAAAACACTATCTAATTTATAAATAGACATAGATATGAAAATATATTATTATTTACTTACTTAGGATGTTACATGAAAACCATTTTTATTCTCTGAAAATCTTACTCCAGCCCAACCATCAATCCAATATATCAATGGAAACTAATCTACATGACCTATATTTTTTCTCACCTATAATGCTAAAGTAAGATGTACAATCATGACCTATATATAAAATTACTCAGGATAAACTACTAATATTCCCAAATATTAATTTAGGGTAAAGATATATGAAAATTAAATTAGATTGGTAATGTACACAATATATACTTTTGGGATACAAAACGTTTAACCCCTCAAGAGAATTCGGGTCATGTATTTCTATTACATGGAATGTATATTCCTTCTTAAATAGTGTGCATACTGGTATACAAGGATGGGTACTCAACATGTATCCCCAGTACCCATGATAATATTGTTTTGATATGTATAGTTTGTAGAAGGTGGTTCATTGTTTGTGCTGCCTATGAGAATAATCATAATGGGGCTCTAGTTTCCCAGGTTGTGTAGTCCAAGGCTACATGTAATTCCACTAATAGCATATAGTTTCTGGTCTCATAAAATGAATTTTATTTTACTAAATTCCATGTATACCAAATGGGGTAGCTAGGAATGTACTCCATCCAACCCCAGGTCCTATTATTCTAAAAATAAAAAATGTACTCCACTATACATGAAAAGTGTAGCTTAATGGGGTGGTTGAGTGGAGTATTCCTCTACAAAATAAGCCACCTTATGGAAACCCTTGTCTTTATTACTCATTAATTCATGATTTATTACATAATAATACACATAATAGGGCAAAAAAGATAAACAATTATAGTGTATTAGGATAATTAGGTACATTTTATAACAATTTAAAATAGGTTTACATCTCCATTATTGAAAAATTCCTTAACATGCTTGTAATATTACATCATACCAAAAATTACATAGGATAAAATGGGTAAATACATAATAAAATGGTGATCTATAAATCCTACCAAGTGAATAAAAAAATAATAACATGAATATGGTCTTAAATGTTATAAATTTTAATTTCAATGGGACATAAATGGGATGGTAATCACAAAAATGAATAATTTGGAATAATATTGACTTGTAACATAAAGGCGACATGGAAATGTGGCTACAACTTTAAAAATGACATTGTAATCATAAGTCAAGGTTAACCACCAATACATAATAACATAATTGTATTATTATAAACTCATGTGAACCAAACATGGTGTCTCATGAAACTAAAATTTTACCTAATGAATTAGAGAACTATCTGGGCACCCTCATCATAATGATATCATGTACATGCATAAGTTTTCCACATAGATCATATAACATAATAACATATTTGATAAAGTTTAATAACATGATTAAAATTTTGGGTTACATGAATGAGAGTAAAAAATAAATTAAATTTAGGTACAACAAGTTGAATACCCTTGAGTGGAAATGAGTATGGGTATACAACACACATATGTTTGACATGGAAAATCACAGTGACATTTTGGCAGCATAATAGCATTAATTAAAGATTCATAAAATGGTTAAATGAGAGAGTAATGGGTCTGTCATCACTTGTATGTAAAAAGGGAAAGTATTAGGGATATGTAATAACATAATGTAACTTGAAAGTTTTCTAATTAATATGATTTATATAATGAGGGTGATTGAATGAAAACATGATGTGGAAAACTCCTAGGGTAATTTCAGCACCATAATGGGGGTATATTATGAAGCACATAAGAGATTAATGATAGTGGTAAGGGTCACTAATCACATGAAAATAGTAATTTAATTATAATTTATATGTAAAAAAATGTCACAAAATTTAAAATAAGAAATAAAAAGGCATAAAATATATAATATTCTTGAATAAATAGGAGAAAGAGAAAATAGATTACTAAATTTCAATATAGTAACAGCTTAGGTAAACGCTATAATGATAAAGGATAAAACATAGATCATTATTTCAAAATAAATTTAAAATTATAGGTATATTTATAAATTCATTATGATTAAAATATTTAGTTTCGAAAGGCTAAATACAAATAAGGTTCTTGAATTGAAAAGAAGAGAGAGAGTTCCCCTACATTGAGTGCATGATTCCAAAAGCTTGGGAGGAGCTTCCTAAGAGCATGGAGGAACCTTGGGAGGAAAATAAAGAGGGGAGGGAATATTAATGATATTATAAAAAAAATTAGTGAAGATGAATGAGATATTGTGTGGGTTTATATAGGAAAAGAGACTTGAGTTATTTATTATTTCTGAAACATAGGTTTTGGACTCTGTATAAAAATGTAAAAAAACCAGAACCCTGCATTAGTTTTTTTTCAAGTTTTCAATCAAATATGATTGGTTTTATTTATTATAAAAGTCCAAGGTGATAACTTAATAAAATTTTACCCTTTCTGATGTGGAAGTTATTTATGTTTATAAATAATTGATTTTAAAAGCATAAAATATAATATATGTATTAGAGGATTTATAAAGGATTCATAAAATTAATAAAATAAACTAAAAAAACAAATTATTTTAAATGGGAACATATATTTGGTATAATATACCATTTATTTAATTTATTACAACACTTTTTTTCATTATAATGTAAAAATACATACCATAGATTTATATTGTATTAAGTTTTTAGCTGAAAATTCGATTATCTTAGAAAAAATATAAAAAAAATTAATTTTTCTATAATTTGGATGTCATGATTCCAAGATTTATATTTATTTTAACCAAATAATTTTATAAATAAGTTTATTTTCAATTTTAAAATAATATTTGACATTTATTGAGAAATTTTGGGTATTTAAACAGTAATAGTTTTCGAACCCTTAAAAATATTTCATTTAACTTAAAAAAATATACTATCATTTATATTTAGTAAATATTATTTAATTTTTTTATTTTATTAATATATAATTTATTTTTAAAATTAATGAATTTATAAAGAGTAATATCTTAATTTAAAAGGCTTGTTACACAAAAAATCAATTTATGTTTTATCATATCAAAATCAAAATCATTTATAAAGTTGTGAAAATGAGAAATAAATTTCAGCATTATTATATTGAAAATAAAATATACATATTCATATTATTATGTTTTTTATTCATTTACATTTATTACGCCATCAAATACCTTAATGGTAAGGTGCATGATGGTGAGATTTTCATGGGGTCGTTCGATATTCATGGTTTGGGTCATGATCTTAATGATCTAAAACTTCTTCTATAAATGGTTTTTCTCATGATTTATTTATTCTATCCTGACTTGGTTTTGGTTAATTCTAAATACTATTGATGTTATATCCCTTTAAATCTTTGATAAATGTGCTTCATAGGGTATGATCCTACTGGTTGAGGTCATTATTTATTTTGTATGTGTCAATTGGATTTATCATAACCCTATATTTATACTAATCTTATAATCACTGTTAAACAACTATATTATCAATGGTTATTATTCTTAATAGTTTTCTAATTCTTATAGGATAAAACCAAATAAGTTCATATTTTTTATAACCATGTCATGAAATTTAATTCAATCACAAAGAGAAATTTATTTATAAATATTTAGGTCATTACAATCTTTCCCCTTCAGAAATTTCCCCCTAAAATTTTCATTGAACATGCTAAAAAATATGAGAATAATAATGATTCATCACCTACTTCGTTTCCCATGTCACTTCTTCAAACTCTTGGTTTCTTCATATCACTTTGAACATGTACATTGTCTTATTCCATTTAAATTTTTCTCCATGTTATAATATCATTATTGGATGCTCCTCATATAAAATATTATTTTCCAATGGTACCTACTATGAATTTAGCACATGTAAGGGGTATAGTTACTTAAGCGTGATACATGGAACACATAATTTACCTGATATAGGTTATTCATGAGTGTTTTTTGATAGGTCTTTGATTCTATACGATCAAGGATATCAAAGGGACTGATGTATCTTGGGATAAGATTTCCCTTATTCCAAAATCTCATTACTTTACTATGAAGAGATATGTGGAGGAATATCTTATCTTCACCCTCAAACTATAGTTCTTGTCAAAAATTATCAACAAATCTCTTTTTCCGACTCTAAGTATCTCTATTGTGTTTGTGAATGTTTTTGACATTTTCTACCATTTCCTCAACCATTTTAGGAACCAATAGTTTTTTCTGTATCTTCTTCCTAATATTTTGGGGTTCTATGTCTATTTCCATAAATGGGTTCACAGGGATCCATTTGGATTCTTGAATGGAAACTATTATTTTATAAGAACCTGACCAGAGTAAAATATTGATAACATCATCTTTTTATGACTGTTGAGTATGATCTCAATATTTACTTAAATTTATAGATATTCCACTCATATTGAAAATCAATGTGAGGTTGATAATCCATGATTAAGTACACTCAGTATTTAGATCATGTATGAGAATCTTCCAGAACATGAATGTAAATCTTGGATCTTTCTTAGATATAATCGATAGTGGTGTTATATGAAGCCTCACCACTACTCTAATGTATATCCTTAAATTTGATAAAGTGATATATCCTCTCATATTATAATATAGTGAGCAGTTTTTGAAAGATAATCCATCATAACACATATATCATTTTTCCCTCTTGATTTCCCTAGAAGACTTGTGAAAAATTCCATGGTTAAATTTTTCCCATTTTCATTTAGGTATGGGTAATGATTTCATCATCCCATTGTGTTTTTTCCTTTAATTCTTCACTATATGACATACAAGACACCTTGATGTATATTCGATGATCTCCTTCTTCATATTTTCTCACCAATAATTCCCTCAGATGACTCAATAAATCTTTATTCTCTCTATATAGATGGAGAAGGTCACACAATGTGCATCATTCAATATATCCTTCTTCAACATAGGATTTGATGGTACACATAGTAATTACCCAAATATTACATCTACTTATTCATTGATTTCTAACTATGAAGATTTACCTTTCCTTATAGCTTCCACCTTCTTCTAAATTTCCATATCAACTATTTTATCATCCTTCATATTCTCTTTAAGGGATTGTTTCATAATAATTTGTGAAATGATTTATGATGTTCCTTACTTTATTATTCCGATGTCTATCCTTTTTAATTACAAGAAGATCAAATCCATCTAAATTCCAATCAATGATAAAATTTCTAGATATTCTTTACGTAGAGAATCTTACATATTATTTTCATTCCAAATATAGTATTGGATTAAGAATTCATAGTCCTTATTCATCTATAACCATCTTCACTAGCGCATATCATCTCTTTTTATATGAATATATACTTTGGTCTCTTATGATCTCTATATATTTCACACTTTTCCACAAAGATATAATGACGCCATATTTTCAATGCGAAAATTACTATAGATAACTCCAGATCATGTGTTGGGTAGTTCAATTTATGAACTTTTAATTTCCTTAAGGTATATTCTATCATTTTTTCATTTTATTTTATTACATACCCCAATCCATTCTTTAAAGAGTCATTTAATACCATGAAAAGTTCCCACTTGTGTGTCACATAAGTACATGTGCAGTGATAAGTCTATTTTTAAACTCCTTGAATCTCTATTCACATCCATTATTCTAGAAAAACTTGATTCCCCTCCAAGTTATCATGGTGAAAGGGTTTTAAAGTCATAAAACAATTATTACAAATTGTTGATAATACCTAGCTAATTGAAGGGAGCTACATATTTCCATCACAATGGTTGGTCTTTTTCATACGTCAATTGCCTTTATTTTTGAAGCATCTATATATATCCCTTTTTGGTGATAAAATTTTTAATAATGGGAAAACATTCAACCAAAACACACATTTTCTATACTTTTCATAAATCTTATCCTTTCGTAAGGACTTTAGCATAGTGATCATATGCTCCTCATGATCCTACTTTATTTTGGAGTATATTATAATATAATCTATAAATATTACCAAAAATTTTCCAAGTGGTCGATAAAGACTCTACTCAGAAATTACATAAATATTGTTGGAGTATTTGTGAGTCCCATTGGAATTACTACGAACTCAAAGTTATTGTACCTTGTACATAAATTAGTATTGGTAATATCCTCCTTCTTCACCCTTAATTGATAATAAAGAGATCAAAGATCCATATTAGAGATGTTTTAGAATACACATAGATTAATAAAAAATTCATCAATCCATGTAAGAGGATAATTATTCTTTATCTTTATCTTTTTTATCCCATTATAATCAATGTAAATAAACATTAACTCATCATTCTTCTTGATTAAGGTGAGAAATTTACCCCATGGGGAAACAGTTGGGTGTATAAACCCTTTATCCATATTATATTGTAGTTTATTATTCAGCTCCTAAAGTTCCAAATACCATTATATATAGAATATTTTATATTTAAAATCCCCAAATATTATATCAATATAATATTCAACATCTCGTATAGATGGAAGACCAAAAAATTCTTTGGAAAAAAAATTAGTGTATTCCCTCACAATGTGAATTTCTTTAAGGATGATATATTCTTTAGACTCAATTATTTTAACAAGATATAATTTCTCTTAGGGAAATAATATCCATGGTTGAGATTTTGGTGGTAAATAAAATTCATCCTCCTCCTCGCACTTTTGTAAAATTAGAGGATTATTCTCAAAACAATGATTGATTTCCTTCTCACGGAAATTTGTATTGTATCTATCTAAGTAAAATCAATATCTAAATATAATTTCATAAAAATTCACTAAAGTGAGTATCACAAGGTTCTATGGTAAGTTCATCTCATTTATTATCACATTTGAGGAGTTATATATTTGGAATACAATAATTTCTCTATTTTTTGTTTTCACAGACAACTCTACTTCCATTCTTTATAGTGGTTTTTTTGAATAGATCTACTAAACTTGTATGATATGAATGAATGAATATAACCACAATCAAAAATAATGTTCTTTATTAATTAATTATAACTATAATACCTTTCACCACTTTTTTTTTAGATCCACCTTTGTGCTTGTGATGGAATATGCTCACCCTTTCTGTCTAAGAGGTTGTTGGAGTTGATTTTGTCTGACAATTCTTGGGTTAGGGAAATGGTTCACATAGTGTTCTTGTTCATTTTAGTTGGAACATTATAATATATTTTGATGGATGATAGAATAATTCCTATCTTCCATTACATTGGTTTGTTTCTCCTAATCAAAATCGATACCTTGGTTCCCTTCCATTCCACACCAAAATCATTTCCTCATCCCCTTCAAGAAATTTTCGTGATGAGTCTTTCCACACTTTCTCTAAGTGGAATAATGAAATTTATTACCAACATTATATTTATTTATCACACCACCAGAATTGATCTCTAATATTTTGATTCTTATCTCCATGACACCCTTGATATTCATTGATCCCCGTTTCAACTTTGAGGGCACATCAGATAATTTTCTCATAGTTTTCAAAGCCCCAAATATCTAGGAAATTTTATAGACTCTGTTTTCAACCAAAAAATATGAATTTAACTTTGTATTTAGGGGTAATTAAAAAGTTAGAGATGTATTGTGAAATTATTGTGAAGTTTTCCTCATACACCGCAATGGATTCAATGTCTTTTTTTCTTTGGGGAAAAATCCATTTCCATTTTAATTCAGATACTGAGAGGAAAATATTTTTAGAAAGGCATTTTTTGGAATTCCACCCACCCCATTCCTTTGATCTCTTCCTCATGATTATTATTGTTGATCAATTTATAAAACTAATAAGATTATCTCTCTATATTCTAAACAACCAGTATAACATTCTCCTTCTTGGAACATTGAAGGATGGAAAAGATATTCTCAATGGATTTCATCCATTGTTACATGATTAAGGGATCAGATGATCCATTTAATGTTGGATTCCTTTGTTGCATAATAGTCTTAAATGTAGTGTTTTATTTCTTAAGGGAATTTTGGAGTACCTATTATTTCATGTTTCTATTCATAACCTGATTTAACATAGAAAGTAACATCACAAAGTTCCTGATTTCTGCTCCCATCGGGTTGGGCATCTCGTTTGGGCAGTCGTCACATTACTATTCATATTAGTTTTCTACTCAGTTCCTCCTATTTCCATCCATTGTTTTGATTAAATTAAAAATTATGGAAGATTAATTTTAAAATATTAAACATGAAAATGGGAACCCAATAACATTAAAGTGATAATTTATAAATGACATGTATTTTCTTAACATATGAATTTCTAAGCTTCAATCTATATTATTCATGATCTATTTCCTAACAAATAATCTTATGGTAATTTTTTTCCCTTAATAATGGATCATAAAAATATTTTAAATTTTATAAATAATATCCATTTTGTGTGTTAAATTAGGTGTAAAACAAGGATGGTTTTTATCCATCAGTCCCAAATCATGTTTAGATCAATATAGTGTTTTCGAGTGTTACCACTAAGTACATATATTTTAGAGAAACATTCCCTTGTAGTATCTAGATAGGGATTATTTTTATTGAAAATCTCCTACTCTATACTTTAGGAAAAATTTGGTATATTTTTTTAAGTGTATTTGTACCCCTAAGTCATTCTCTAGATTTTCGTAATCCTAATCCCAAAAAAACCAAACTTTCTTCTAATACCAGTTATGACAACCATTTTCTTTATTAAAAATTAAGTAATGATTTATTATATATGAATACACATAAAAAAATTAGAATTATATTTTCCTTTGGTAATTAGTTACATTACATAACAACTTAAGACATTAGATACATCATCATTATTGAAAACTTCCTTAACATGCTCATAATATCCCATCGTACTTAAAACTACATGGAATAAGCTATGTACATACATAAGAAAGGGGTGAGATATAATGATTTGTATGGTAATAAAAAAATAATAACATGAATAAGGTATTAAATTTTATAAAATAGTCACTTAAATGGGAAATAAAAGGTATTATAATAATAAACATTAAAAATTAAGCATGATATACAATGATAACAAAAAGACACATGGGAATGTGGAAACAACATTAAACATGACATAATAAGCATAAGTCATGTATAACCACCAAGACATCATAAAATAATGTTCTTAGGATAAACTATAGTTCACTATAAATGGATTATCATGAGACTAAAACATTACCCAATTCATTGGAGTTTTATCTGGGTGCACTCATCATAATAATATCATGTGCATGCATTAGTGTGCCACAAAGATCATAAAACATAGGAACATATTTACTCAATTTTAATACCATTATTAAATATTATGTTTTATATACATGGGATTACCTAGTAAATTAGTTTTTGTAATATCTATGTGAATACCATTGAGTGGAAATGGGTACGGGTATACACCACACAAATGTTTGGAATGGAAAATCATAGTGACATTTATATAGCATTACATGAGTACATAAAGATACAAAAAATGTTTCAATGAGAGAGTAAGGGGTATCTTATCACTTGAAATTAAAAAAGGACATTATGAGTGACATTTTAGAACATAATTAAAAATGAAAATTTGGGAATTAATAGGCTTCATATAAGGAGGGTACTTGAATTAAAACATGGCACGGAAAAATCGTAGGGTAATTTTGGTAGCATAACGACGGTATATTATGAATAAAATAAAGGATTAATGAGAGTTAAAGGAGTCACTCATATATTTTAAATCATAAGGAAACATTTAGGGGTGTGAAAAAACATATCCTAACATTATAAATTGTAAATAAAAAGTCATAAAATAGAGAGGATTCTTGAATTAATAGAAGAATGAGAGGATCCCTTAGTAATTTTGGCATAGTAATGACTTTAGTAAATGATATAATGAGAGGGGATAAATGATATATAATTATTTTAGAAATAAATTGGATAGTATAGGTATTTTTATATATTCATTAAAACATAACCAATTGAGTTTCAAATGGATAAATATAAATAAGGTTCGTGAATTGAAAAGAAGAGAGAGGTCCCTTACCTTGAGAGATTGATTACTAAAGATTGGGATGATCTTATTAAGATATTGGGGGAAAATTTGAAGGAATTTAGTGAGGGGAAGGCTTTTTAAAGACATTATAAAATGTTCTTGTGTTAAAATTAATGGGATATGGGGGGGTTTATATACCAAAAGAGAGGTTATTTGTTTATTATATCCCAAAATTGGGTTTTGGTATCTATATAAAAAATTAATAAAAAACAAAATAAAAATATCATGGTTTTTTCTCATGTTGTCTTCAAAATAAGAGTGGTTTTAATTATTTTATAAGTATAAGGGCCGAAGATAATAAAATATTACCCTTAGTGATGTGGTAGTGAGTCATGTTTATAAATTATTCATTTTAAAAACATAAAATATAACATAAGTTTTGGAGGATTTGTAAAGGATTTATAAAATAAATCAAATAACATAAAAGACAAAATATTTTAAATAGGAAACAAATATTTTTCCATGCGTACCATTTATATAATTTATTACATCACTTTTGGGTTATTATAATGTCATAATACAAACTGTATATTTATACCGTATTTAATTTTTACCCGAAAACTTGATTACCTCAAAAAAAATATTGAAAATTAATTATTGGATAATTTATATGTGATTATTAAAAAATTAATATGTATGTTATCCAAAAAAAATTCTAAATATGTGAATTTTCACATTTAAAACAAGTATCAACATTTATTGATAAATGATGGGTTTTTTGACAATATCATTTTTCAAACCCTTATAAAATTTAACTTTGACTTTCTAAATATTCTACAATAATTTATATTTAAAAAATATTTCTAGTTTTACTATTTTATTAATATATAATTCATTTTTAATATTCATGAATCTATCAAAAAGAAATATCTTATTTGAAATCTTGTATTTCACAAAAAAACAATTTGTGTTGTGTCTTATCAAAATCAATATTGTTTATAAAGTTATGATAATAAGAACTAAATATAACCATTATTATATTGGAAATAAAATATAGGAATTCTTATAATTAGGTTTTTTATACATATACCTATATTATACCCAAAAAAAATAAGGGTAAGGTTCGTTATGGGGGGATTTTCATGGTGTGGTTTGGCATACAATGTTTGGGTCATGATCCTGATAGGCTTTAACTTCTCCTGTGAATGGATTTTCTCATGATTTAGTTGTATCATGGATTGGGATTGGTCAAGGGAAAATACCAATGATACTATCTTCCCCGTAAGATCCGATAAATGGGATTCATATGTTATGACCCTGTTGGTTGAGGCTATTTCTTTTTCCAATTGGATTTATCATAACCATATATTTATACTAATTATATGATATTTTCCAATGGGTATATTATAATCAGTTAAGATTATTAATAGTATTTTAAATCTGATAGGATAAAATCAAATAAGTGAATTTTTTTCTATAACCGTAAACGGTATTTATTTCAATCACAGAAGGTAATTTTATTCATTACAGTTCAGGCCCTTACAAATTTAACCTATAAATACATAGTTTATTTACCCAAATAACATTCCATGTGATATTTATAAACTATTGAAACCCTAGATCCATAGTCCAAGATACTACATAATGTATTCTTCTTTAGTTACATGATGTTCAGTTGGGTTTTATACACTAGGAAGGATTTCCTTCAATATATTGTATTATTCTTGATGAGTATTCCATTTTATACAATATTTTTTCTATAAAACATGCCTAATTCCACTGGAGGTCACCTACTTACCCCAATAAAGCTGCATTCATGCCTTTCATTCCATTTTTCTATTTTTTTATCCATTGATCCACCATAAAAGATGCCTCTAACGAGTTATTTACAGCCCGACCACCTTGCAACACCCACAAAATTATCCAATAACCAAATACCCTCCTATATCCACTAATCCACATCTATCTTACACAAAACACAATTTTTTTTTCTAATTTTCTAACCCAAGACATTACCCTTGAACCACTAAGAATTGAAAAATCTTGTTGTGGTTTTTTATCAGGATATACTTAAAGAGAAATAACAAGAAACCATAGAATTTGTAGATTTTGTGATTTTGACCACCCAAGAGTTTTATTTCAATGAATTGATGTTAAAAATTAGGGTTTTATAATTAAACATAGAAATAAAAGTAAAATAATTGGTATCTACAAATCATTAAAGGTAATTAAACACATTATGAAACAATCTCCAACTATTATGTATACATCATGAAAAAATCACACCTTAAATTAATGTAAAGAACAAGCAATTAAAACATAGGAAGAAACACTACTTTGATGGAAAATTTCCATTGATTTAATCTACTCGTCGATGTTGCGTAATATTATCATTGTTGTTTTGTGTTAATAAATCTCACATCACTTCTTGATTTCTTATCAGTTAAACTATTATATGGTCCCTCTCCTTTACCTATATAGGGTTCATATCGATGAAAAAAGGTGGCTAACCCTAGAGGAGTTCCAGAGTGAAGGATTAAATAGGGTAATTTTAGGGTTCTCATATTAATAATTATTTTGATAATTTATTTTAATTAAACTCACATGATGATCTATAAAAAATCTCATACCTTTTCAAGGTGTGAAATTTTAGGGGAATTTAATTTTTTTATTTTTTGGGTGGTTCATTTTGAGACATGGGAATATAAATAGTGTTAAGAGAAATTAAATCTATATAAAGGATGTTTTTAGCTGAGTTTTAAGGTTTGGTTGTTGCCTAAGGTTATTGTATGGAATTTTGAGAAGGGAAAGAGTGGATGGGGTTCTAAAAAAGAAGTAGAAAACCATTAATTCCATGAATGGGTATTCACACATTGAAAGGGTTTCAGGGGGGTGTGTTCAAGGTGTAAAAGAGGGATGGATAAGGAAGAAGGTTAACAACCCAGAAATTCATTGTGTGAATACTATGTTTATTTAGTGAAAGTGCATTAGGTGTGTTTGTTTTGAGAAGGGACAATTTCATCGTTTATAAGTCATTAGCCTCATGATTTTAGGGGGTTTGGGCATCAGGAATATGATGTTTTGAACAAATCCCCCCCCCCCCATCCTCTCCTTAAAATACCTTATATATAGGATGATTTGGGTGAAATTATGATGGTGATCCAAGGTAAAAGTTTCTATTTAACTTTTATTTTGTATCCCCATTCATAGACACTAATTTCATTCAAAATACTGCTAGGTTCTCAGTGTCAATTACACCGAAGCATAGTGTAAATGACCAAATGGATGTGGATTTTTCTTAGATTTTATAGAGGGAATCTTGAGATGATTTAGTCACTCCCTTGCATGATGTTTTCGATGAGGTACATCACCATTTAGATTTTTCAGGTATTTTATCCTAAATTAAATAATTTTGGTTTTTTTATTTTGTTATGGTTGTTATGTTTTCCCTAGAATAGTGTTGGGAGTGTGTCATGGACCTCTCATGGGTGTTAATTTATGGTTATGGTGCAATGGGTGAATCTAGTGACTTTTTAAACATTATTTATATCTTATATTGTTTATTGAATTAATTAAAAATAAATAAATAAATTAATGGGATCTTGAGTCTTAGGTTTGGTGTATCTTGGGAGTGGATTACACCCCGTGGCTCAAGGTTTTAGCAAGAAATCATGGCTCGAGGTTTTTTCAAGAATTATGCCTTTTGTTTTAAATTTAAATTAAATAATAAATTAATTTTAATGATTTTAATAATTATTTATAAATATTTTATAATTAGTTATGGATGTTGATCATTTAGATAAGTTATTGGTCATAGATATGAGCCTAAGATAGACTTATAAAAGCTTCATCAGAGCTTTCAAGCTATGATTAAAAGGAATAACTCCACAGTTGAGGTAGGTGGTCCCTGGTAAATAACCATAATGTATTATGATTTATTTTATATCATGTGATATGTGATATCACCACTAGGGCAGTCAAACTTTTGATTAAAGTAAATTGTCTCATGTAAATGGAATGCCTTGATTTTGATGATGTGCTTAGGTCCTTATTGAACCCTTATACACAAAATGGTTGGCCTTGGTCATTAAGGATTGAGGTCTAGATTATTGTGATGTTCCCTAAAGAACTTGGACCCTGAGGGGTGAAAATTAAATTAAAAAGGAAATTAATGAGACTTATTGGCTAGTAAAAAAAGGAGATTACCTGGTTGGGTAGAACATAAGGAGATTGATAATCACGTAGAGTATTCGGACTGAACTCAAGATGAATTGGGTATTGATAAGGAATTTGATCCTTCTCTATTGATGTCGGTGTTACTATGTCTTTCCTAGGAGGTTGGTGAGGCCTCTATGAGAATTAAAAATATTGAGGGCTGTTATGCCCTCTATTTGGTGGTTGTTCACCTAAGATAAATGGTTAAGATAAGAGGACTTGTGAAGGATTTCCTAGCAATGGTGGGACCTAGATGACCACTGAGGGTGCCCTAGTGAGATTGTACCTTGAGAGGGTGTGTATATGGGTAATGAATAGTGATGATTATGGGTGTCACCTTAAAACCTGAATCAATGGTCTGATTTTGTTATGGTTATGATAATGATAGACCATAAACTATAGAGGTTGAACTCAAATTTATAAGACATGCTCAAGTAGATATCCAACCCATCGATATTGTTTTTGACAGTTTTGTTGGAAATCACTACTCACCATGATTTATTAGATACATGGGATTCCTTAAATGATCTCCCTAGATTTAGACTTCATGTCTGCTACTAAGGATTACTCAAGTTTACCTCTTTGGGTTTAGAAATTACACCTGATGGATATAGAATGACAAGTATTACCTCACAGGGTTTGATAATTACACCTATTGACTATAGAATGATTAGGATTTCCTCTAGGTGTTTGGAGATTACACAGGATGACTATGGAACACTAATGATTACTTCTCGAGGCTTGGTGGTTACACTTGATGATGATTGAATAACTGGGATAACCTCATAGGGATCAACTATTAGCTTATTAATTTGGGATTCATTGGATATGTTCCTTAGATATGGTGTTTATGCCTACTGTTATATTTTAATTGTGATCAGTTAGGGTTGTTATGATTATGTGACATGCTCAGAGACACCCCAAAACTAGCCTAAGATGTTCTGAGTTGATCTTGAGTGTTATTCAAGACTCAATGGTCAATAGTGGATATTTATTTACACTTTCACACTTGTGTTTTATTTATATTCATATGATAATGTCACATGAACATATAAATTTCATAATTAGTTATATATTGGATCATGTTAGTGGTTTCTTATTTAGTTTTACTCACACCCTAATCTTGATACCATGACACTTGGGTACCCTAGTAGGTCTCACTTTTTCCAGGTTTTCGTTGGGTAGAGGCCCGAAGTAGTTTGATCAAGCGAGATTTCTCGGATGCAACTTATGTACTAGGGTGAGGTGAGAATCAGTGATTATATTACATACACCTATATTTATATTCAATTTTTTATTTTTATATATGATTCGACAAGTGGTAGATCATTTTCTGCATGACCATATCATGCAGAATTCATGTATTATTTTTTATTCTATTTATTCCATATGTATAATTTGATGTTTTATTATTATTGATAGATGATGTTTTGTTTATTTTTATATTATTATGAAAATTGATTTGGGGTTATATTCTCTCCATGGTACTACCATCCACCACTATTTCTAGTTAGAAACCCTTGGCATATGGGGAGGTGTGTTTGAGGTCACATGGTGACTCGGTTCTGTTACTGTTCATAGTGGACTAGGGTGGGGATGTCATAGAGTGTTATTAGTGGAATACGTGACTAATATCCTAGATTATATCAATTTTTTTAACTTGTATTTTTATTTTGGAATATGTTATACATGTTTCATACGGATGTGTTTGATCTTGCAATTGATGCCTTACTGATGCATCAAAAACAATTTTTCTGGTAGTAATTCCAAGTTACTAGAGTCATGAGAATGATATTATAGGTTTATTAATTTTATGGTTTTATATATTTGATCTAGAATAGTTCATATGGGTAGATAATTTATGGATTATTATTTATATGGTTTTTTTCTCTCGACTTGGTGGAAAGAGTATGTTTTCATGAAACATATTCAACACATAGAATTTACATGACATACATGTGCTCTTTGTCATTAATTATCACGGGTGGTGGGGAGTGTACCATTGGTTGTTTGAGGTTGTGACCCTCATTATTATTTAAAATTTTAGTGGATGTTTAGTATAGAGTTAGTGTGGTCTAGGTTAGGGGAATAATAGATGTTTTATGTTAACACCTGGGTATAACCAGGATGAATCCATCCAGTCATTACATGTTCTAATGGAAAGAGTGTGAGTCTTGGAGATGCGACCCAGTTCTTGTGGGTTCATAAAGATAGAAATAATTATTTTCATAATTAATTACATAATTTATAATTATTTAATACCTTCTGATTAATCATATTGGGATTATTTTTGTCATTTTAATATTTTTTGGTGAATTTTGGGCATAATTGTGTAAATTGATTAATTTTAGGAATTTAATTATTTTATGGAACTTATTTATTTTGGGAATATCTATTAAAATTGTGATCCAATTTGAGTGATTATTCTTATAGTCTCCATTTTTTATAGAATTAGAGGTTTTCTTCTAGACCCAGATCCAATCCAAAACACACTAACATAAAAAAATCAATCATGTGGATAAAGTTTTCTTATTGACATAATGGACCCCACATTAGTAATTGGATAATATCTAGGTATAGAGACATAAAAATTAGGTGTTTCAATTTGGATTATAACTAAGACACATAGAATAAGTTAAAAACTAAATTTCATGAATAAATTAACTCATTAAAACATATATTTAAAGCACCAAACCGGAGGGAGTTGAGAAGTATGATCGGATAAAAAACGGTGTCTTCAGTAATTCAAGATTAATTTCTTTTTCACTTCTCCAAATAAGCTGAGAATTTTTGGGCACATGAAAAAGAGATATAAATATAAATTTTATGAGTAAAAATTCCCAATATCCATCCATTTACTTGTATAAATAAACACAAACTTTTATAATAATGAATATGAAGGGAAAATCTCCACCCCTCAAACCTATAAATATGAGTGTCCACTTCAATTAAAGGGGGTTGAAGATGGTAGTAGTGGAGTTTTTCTAGATTATTAGATAATTTTAAGATAATTTTATTTTATCTCATCTATTTTATTAGTTTCATATTGCTCTCTTATTCCCCTTTCAATTATCTTACCCCTCACATAGAGGGGTGAATCCTTTAAGTGATCGAGGAAGGGGAGTCTCACTTTTATAATGTCAGAATATTGTGATTTAGTTTGAAACTATCTTTTTCTATTGAATTATTTATATTTTCATGGGTGTCCAATTATTATAAGGTGATTTTATTTTTATTTTTTTGGGTTCATGCATTATTTATAGGTATGGTTTAAGAACTTTAAACTCCCTCCGCCTAGTGCAATTTTTCTTGATCAAGAAGATTTTGTTAGGTGGTGAGTGTCTATAGATTGTTGGAATGTGTATAGAATAAGTGAAATTTTTCTGGATTTATAAGTATAAAATTTACCTATAGTGACATACCTTATTTACTTTATAATGGTTTATTAATTTTAATTCACAAAGGGGTGGTTTTGATTGATTACTTCAACCAAGGGTGATTGATAACTTGATCGACGAGTCTTTCACTTTCCATTCAATAAGAAGATAGGGGGAATGATCTTTAAAACTATAATGAAATTTCAAAAGGATATCCTACCCTAACCCCATCACTCTCTTCATCCACTTATTTTCAAAAAAAATTAATTTCCATCATTCTTTTAAAATTCAAACATTTTCAAAACAACCTCTACTTATTTCTCAAATTTAAGTGAAAAGGTGATTGTTTTGTGATCCTCTCTATATACAACCTATGTTGACCACTTTAATACATTTTATCTTAGAAAAAATTTTATTTTTTCTCACCCTGTGATAGTTACATATCAAAACGTGGCACTATTATCCGGGAGGAGGTTCCAACAATCTTATTGTAAATATTTGAAACTTTTAAAGAAACCATGAAAAATTATTTTCTCATGTTGTTTTCAAATGTTCATTTCTTTAATTCATGGAAAATTAACTCACAATTGAGAGAACCAATTTTTAACTCACCTTGATCTATGAAGGATAGTTTTTATTTTATTTCTAAAAAGATCTGTGGATCTCAAATCCAAATTATCAAGGAGGGTGAATTCAAGAATCTCATTATAGACCATAAAAAGAACCTCAAATTCCTAGTGTTGGAGGGATTTAATAGGTAATTAATTGAACTCCATGTGTATTTTCAAGAATTTTATCATGAAATAGTCATGGTACAAAAAGGTACTTCCTTGTTTCCCATAAATATTTCTGAATAAATTACATTGATGAAACAAGAAGAATAAATTCAAACAAGAGACCAGTTCCATGGAATTCAGGAATAAATACATGAACTATAGAGAAAAATTGAATGGATAATTTAATATGTCTACACATCCCTAGATCTACCCAAACCAAAAGTTGAACCTAGGGTGGAAGTGAATTTATAATTCATTTTGATGTTGAAGAACCTAGGGAGGTCTTAATAGAATTCAAAGAAGATCCATTTAGCCACACCCAACCATTGTTGAAAGAGGAAAAGAATGAATAATTGTCTACTCAATAATGTGTGGGACATCAACATGATTTAGATGAATTCTAGAATGAGCTTGATGAGAAAATGAATCCCCATATCCCTCACAAAGTAAAAGTGTCATCACCATTGAATGAACAAACCACCAAAGTAGTTGAATTTGAAGAGACGATGGAGGAGTCTAACTACATATTTCTATCTAGTGAAATTAAACTATAAGAGGTACCTACCATAGAAGAAGAAATTGAAGTTGAACAAACACAGTGAGATGATATTTTTTTTAACTAATTGCTTTTTATTTTATTGAAATTGAATTGAGTATCACCTATAATTGTTTTAAATTTTCAAATTCAGCCAACAATTGTATTGTTTTGGAAGATTATGAAGAATAAAAAGTAAAGTCATATGAATAATAACATATAGATCTCCCTAAACATGTTGAACACTTATTGTAGGGAGTTAAAGAGGATACCAAAGTGTCTTTTCTTGAGGAAAATGAGACACATGCTACTCACATTAAAATGTATTAATTTGATATTTATTTTTCAGGGTTTATTTTTTTTAAATAGAATTACACTTTGAAATTACCTTTGATTTTTCCAATGATTCATCATACCTTATGAAGATCCCACTTTGCATATATATTTTATTTTTTATCAAATGATTATCATTGGTGGTCAATAGTGATCAATGAGATAATAAAATCTTTATGTGGTCAATATGATAAAGTAGTTCCCAAGTTAATGGGGCTTGGATAAAGTCATAAAGTTTTGAACTTACACGAATCGTGTGAATGATTTCATGATTTTTAGTTTCATTATGATGGATGAAAAATGGATTTGGATGTTTGAATAAGTATGTCCTGAAATCAGACTAATTATTCTTAAGAGAGACCCTCTCCATAGGTTCATTAAACTCTCATTGGAATCAGAATAAGGTTCTGATTTTAATAAGGATGATAATTGTATTCAGTATGGATCTGATACAAATCTAAAAGTGAAATGATGTTTTTAAGGAAAGGGGAGAGAACTGGTGATGATAATTGTATTGAGAATCAGTTTTAAAGATAAGTTATTCTACCAATGTTCTTCAGGTTTTATTGGAGAGAAATACTTTTATGAAAAAATTTATCCAATAATATTAAGGTTTGATTATAATGAATGATTTTACAAGATAAATAAAGGTACAATACTTAACTTTGTAAATCTAACAATGGTTTGCTGGTTTGTATTTCACAAATATCATAAATTTCTTAGAGGAATTGTGATGCAATAATTATGATTATAAGGGTGAGAATACGTGTTTCAAATAATTGTCTAATTTGATTGGAAGGAAATATGTTACTGGATGAATGAAAATAAACAATGTCGGTTTAGAAAAAGTAGATTTTAAGGTGGCGTATTTTCCCAATGTTTTCCAAATTTTTAGGGTCCAAAATATGGAGGATGGTTAGCGTCACAAAATATGAATTTCCTTGAATATATCATTAAAATATGGAAAATGCAAGAGTTTCATGAAGATGGGATTTGTGAAGAGAGTTTCAAAAAGTACTGTATATTCTAATGGTGATCTTTAGGATTGCGAAAAATAGAGCATTACGAGTGTGTGATGGTTTCACGAGGAGCTCTATGACAATATCAAATATAAAAAGAGCATCAAAAAAATAGGATCACTGCAAATATATTTTTGAGTGATCCCAAAAATGCACTGGAGGTGATGGAGCATCATGAATGGACAAGCCTATAAATATGAGGTGACCCCCACTTCATTTATAACAAAGTAATTAGATAAAATCTGAAATCACTCTGATTTTGTGGAGGTCAAAGAGGTCCATGAAGCAAGATTTCTATGCGAGCTTGAGCACTAAGAATAGATTTCTAAATCATCTACTGATTCCAATGCTTATAATTAATCGGTGCTTCGTGATGAGGGTATGTTCCACATTGAATCAGTTAGCTTCACGATAGAAGTGAGCTCCGTGAAGACAAAGAGCTCCATGAAGGTAGTTTTCTTCATTAAGGTAGTGAGCTTCGTGAAGGAATTTAGCTTCATGAATGCAGTTTACTCTATAAAGGCAGTTTACTTCATAAAGGTTGGGAGCTTCATGAGGGTTCTCTACTAACAATAGTTTTGAATACCTAGTTTTGGTGAACCAGTGCTTTGGAAGACCCCATTTCACTATTCCATATTATTTTGTGTCCAAGAAAAAGAAATTGGACAATTAATATATAGTTATTCAGGCCATATCAATTGTGATGATGATAAGAAGAGCTGGTCTTAATTTATTTAAGAATCCCATAAGAATCTTCAGGTTCCAACAAGAAGAAGAAGAAGAGATCTCAGTGAAGTTGGCTTTGGACTGAAGGAGAAAGAGAGATCGATAAACTACTATAAACTATTGCTTATCTTTATGTTTAATAGATCAATGGGGGAAGCTGAATAGACTGACCAAATTGATATTAGTTCATCATAATTTCAGTCATAGATAATTTTTTTCATTAGTACACAACACATTAATATTATTGTTACTAACAAAAGAAGAATATTGTGTAGCTACCAAGTTTTCAACTAAGAAAAAGTAAGAAGACTTACTTGCAAGATGCTAATCCAGTAATAAGTGAATAGTGGGAAAAAATCAGTACTCAGAAATCCAATAGGTATTAATAGGTGTAAGATTTTATTATTGTTACAAATTTTTAATAATGATAAGACTATATTGGGAGGTAGTATAAAGATCTATCCAAGTTTTGTAAAACATTCACTATTGGATTTTTTACATAGTGTTACATGAGTGTAAGGTCATATCGTACTCATTAATAATCCATACAAAAGGATTGTTTTCTAGTGGATTGTGTGGTCAAGAATATTTCTGACCATTCCAAGGATATAGATTCTCTTGTTGAGTAGTAAACCTTGTAAAAATATCATGTACTATATTTACTACTTTCATATGCATTCATGTGATAGGAAAATATAACAATAGAATCAAGATCCAAATAGGTCTAAGAGGTATAGGGATAAAAAGTTGTAATTGGTTTAAAAATCCCCCAACACTAATTCACCCCCCCCCCCCACACACACACACAGCCTTTTAGTGTTAGGAATATCTCAAACTGGTCCTCTCACCTTCAACATCCACTAGAGAATGAGGGATAATTTTTTGAAGTGGAAACCAAGAAATAGGTAGATTCATTCATTATCTTTCACCCACCATTAAATTTTTATCTCATTATCATGTGGGTAAATTTGGTGTACTATATTCATGGATTCCTCAACAAATATTAATAAGTGAATGCAAGGAAGAAGAATTTTTTATGTTTTATCTCAAAGAGACTCTACTCACCATCAAATTGGGGATAACCAACTTGAACTACCCATGTAGAGGTAGCCAAAATCTAGGGCCCACTTAGGGGATTAGACCAAGATATTTCCATATATTATCAATATATTTCTATTTCAATGTCTTTAAATAAATTTCTTATGATTTATTGTCTTTTTCTTCTAGTTATTTAGTGTGAATCACTTAGGATCTTAACGCAACATTTCACTGCCAATAAGTTAGGTTGTACCTCTTCTTTACACTTTCTTGATTGTTGTGATTTAAATTAAAATATGATTACAAGTTAAATCCACTTGAATTTATGAGGAAAACTATATAATTTAAGTGTGTGGGAGGGAACCTTTTTATTTTATAATTACTTAATTTCTTAATTTTTCTTCATCCCAAAAAATGTGTGTTTTTCAACTTTTTGTGTGTTTTTTTTTAATTTTGTGTGTTTTTGAATATTGTAAGATGAAATGATTATAATTTCCATTTTTGAATCACGTTTCAATGAGTGAAACAATTTATTCCATGAAACTGAGCTTAAATTAATTCTGAAAATGACTTTTCACGTTAACTTATTTAGTAATATAATGAAAAGTACTCTGATTTTGGAATCTCATGCCACATCTCACTGTCTTTATCTTTGAAATCACTTTCATGTGAGGCCTATGAATCATTTTATTCATATTATTTTCATTCACCACACTTCTTGATTGAGCCAAATCATGCTTTCTTTGGCTATAATTTGATTTAATCTTACCAAAACTTGAGGTTTTGAGGTACTTGTGTTTAAAATGATTAAGGAATTTATTTCATTTTAAGTCCCCCTTTTCAATATAATCCATTTATTTATAGACTTACTTATACATTTAATCCTTTTAGATATTGTAATCCTTGAACTTCCATTTAGGTTAGCCACATTACAAGAAACTTTTTCCTATCCAACCTACTTTTGAAGTGTTATTGCATGATCTAGTTAAACTTATGTTTGTGGGAAAAGTGGCTTGTATTTTTCTACCTCATTTGGTGATGATTTTGGTGGAAAATAAAATTCTTAAGAGATTTTTTTCTGATAAAAAATTATTTTGTTGAAATATATACCATTTCTGGATCTTTCATGATAAAATAAGTTGTTCCTTTCAGGATCTTCCAAAGGAGAAAGAAAGTTTTTCCTATCCTGATCATTCAAGAAAAATTATGCTTGAGAATATTGAAATTTTTTCAGATAAAATGATGAATGGTGTGAACATTCCTTGATTTTTCATGATTATGGAACTAATTTTCTATTAAGGGAAGTGAAGAGGATACCATACTTGAGGGAAAATTAGAATCCTACAGTTTTTCTTGAAAAAGATCCATGCCCTCCTCATTCAGTCTCATAATTTTTTGTCATCTAATCCTACCCACCAAAAGCCATAAAACTACTCAAAATGTTCTTCATGATAAACACATGTCCTTGACTTGCATAGGGTGAATATATAGAAATTTATTAAGTCGTTGGTGACCCTTTCATGAGTTAGGATGAGAAACCCCTTGTTGAAAATTGACATTTGTGAGATAATAAAAAATTCGTTTGATGTATGTGTTTTGTGTGCATAAAAGGAGAAATGATATGGAAATATATTGAAGGTTATAAATGGATAACAGGAAATTATATTTTTTTTATAAGGCATGATATATTTTGTTTCTTGTGGTGGAAATTTTGGATCTCAAGGGTATATGCTTTGAATTTTCTTTGATTTGATTTTAATGATTACTTATCCAGTAGTCTATGGGATAATTGTGGGGGAATTGATAGATATGAAATTTTTATAATTCATTATTAGATTTTTAATGATTTATTCTCTATCAATTAATAAATTAGATACTATTTTCATTATTTTAATATATTTTTTGTGAATTTTGGGCTTAATTGTGAAAATTACTTAATACTGAAAATTTAAATGTTTTTTGGATCTTCTATATTTATAGAATATCCTTTACAATTATTATCCAATTCTAGTGATTATTTTTTTTAACCTTCCTTTTTTTATTGTATTCAACTTTGTCTTCTGGACCTATATCAAATTTTCAACACATTGACCCACAAAAGTCATTCAAATGGAGAAATTTCATTGTCCAACATAATGGGTCCCAAATAAATAATTGGGGAATATCTTGGTTTATATACATCCAATTGAAAATATTATAGCTATATTAGAAAAAAATAATCATACCCTCGGTTCCAAATTAAATTTCATGAATAAATTCACTCATTATGGCATCCATTTAATGTGTTAAAGTGGCGGTATTTGATAATTCTATGCAGAAATAAAAAATAGTCTTTAGTAATTTGAGCATAACTTTTTTCCCAATTGTCCAAATAAAATGATATTTTTTGGAATAATTAAAAATTAAGATATTAATGAATCTTATGAATACAAATTCCCAAGATACGACCATTTACTATAATAAATAAACTCAATCATTCATTGGAATTAATTTGGAGAGAAATATTTCAACCCTTCAAGCCGGAAAATATGAGTGTTCACTTCCATTCAAGGGGTTGATGAAGGTGAAAGTGGGGTTATTCTGGAGGATTAGAGAATTTAATAGATTTTTATTTTCTCTTTTCTATTTTCCTAGTTTCATAATTCTTTCTTTTCCCCTTTCAACTCTCTTACCCATCACATAGTGGGTAAAACCTTGGAGTGATCGGGGAAGGTGGGTTTCACTTTTGTAATGTTAGAGTGTTGCGCATTATTTTGAAACATTCTTTTTATACTAAATTATTTATATTTTTAGTGGTTTCCACTAATCATAATGTTATTTTATTTTTTGTTTTGGTTTCATTCATTGTATATATATTTTTTTGAATAACTTTAAACTCCCTCTGCCAAGTTCATTTTTCTCGATCAAGGAGATTGTGTTTGGTGAAAAGTGTCTAGAGAATATTGTAAAATGTGTGAATAAGTGAATTTGTTTTATATTTGTAAGTTGAAAATAATCTTGATCAGGACATTCCTTTTTATTTGGGAATGGTTTATGAATGTTCATGCACATAGGAGTGGTTTCCATTATGTCATTCAACCAAGAACAATTGAAAACTTGATCAAGGATTCATTCACTTGTCATTTGAAAGAAAGAGTGGTGGAATGATCTTTACAACTATGATTACATTAAAAAGGGATATCCTACCCTGAACCTATCACTCTATTCATCAAATTATGTTTAATCTTTATTTTTAATTTCCTTCTTTATTTTTAAACTCAAAAAATTTAAAAAACAACATTTACTTCTTTCTCAAATTTAAGTAAAAAAATTTTTGTTGTGTGCTCCTCTTTGGAGACAACCTAGTTTGACCACTTTACTACATTTTGAATTAGGAAATAATTTTTTTTACACACCCCATGATAGGTACGTTTCAGAATTTAGCTTCATTTATGTAACATCCCAGGTAAATAAAGAATAAGACATATTTCATATTTATTAATATTTGTGAATTAAATATTAATAATACTTTAAAGGGGTTTCTATGTTTGATATCATACCCGATATGCAACAATGAGTTTCTTTGAAATCTTACGTTGCACACTAATAATATAAAATTATTATTTTAAATGGTAGTTAACTCTTAGCCGTTGTATTGGTGGGAATGAATAAAATAAACTAAAATTTGATTATACATGTTTGTTAAATTTATTTACATTTATCCAATAGAAGTTAGAGGCTTAAAATGTGAATGAATCAAATTTTAAGCATAATTTACATTAAAAGGTCGATTTACCACCTTTTAATGGAGAACCCTCTTTAAATATAGTTTTGATCACGTTAATAAATTATAATTTACCAAATAAAATACTTCTTTAGAATGGGGACATCAAAATTTACTTTGTGTAAATTTTTGGGATTTTTCCGATAAAGTTCATTTTTTAATGAATAGTTAAAATATTATATTTTAATTCAAAAGTGCCTTTTAATATAATTTATTCATATGGTTAGATTATATTTTTAATTGGTTTTAAAGTGAAATTAAAATATATTTATACCATTTAATCCAATGTTGGTGATTGGAATTAATTTCACTTTGAAATTGGACATAAATAAGTATCAATATTTTGATAGTTATTATTTCCTAAAAACACGCTATTTGTTTTGATAATGGGAATTAATTTTAATATTAATTAATTCCACTCCTATTTTTTGAATTTTTAAAAATAGAAATCATTTTTTAATTCTGAATATCAAATATATATTAGGCTGATTTTTTGGTATTTTTCTGAAAAACATCAATTTTTGATGAATACTGAAATCACTTAGTAGTAGTTAAAAAACTAACTTTTTCATTTAAATGAAATTTTACCACTTATATGAATTGAATTTAGAAAATCCCACATACATGGTTGATATATGTTAGTAAAATTTGGTTCAATAAGATGAAAATAAGTTTTTGTGAATAGTAACTTTTGAGTTTTATTTACCACGGTTAATGGTAAATAGGGTAATTCAAGGTAAAATGAATATTATAATAATTTAAAATTACCTTAACACTTGTAAAAACCTTATTGGTTGAGTCATTAATGACCATGGGAATATTTGGGCCGATTTTGGGACCCCATTGAGCTACTTGGGAGTGATAATGACAATTTAGATTAATTAATTTAAAGTAAATGGAAAATCGACATAAACAAAAAAAATTAGTAATTAATTTTTATATGGTATTATATAAGTAATAATTTTGACTATAAATATTCATTGGAAAATCCAAAAATATTTCCTACATCATCGTATTTTTTTATAATTTTTAGACATCATATAATGTAAATTATTTATCACAGAATAACGAAGCAGTATTTACCTCATTAATAAATGATTTAAATAAATGAGATTATAGTGATTAAAATATTATCCAAAACCTTTCCAATTCTTATTGTAATATTTTATTTCGACCACGAGGCATCTTATATTCTACTCTAATGATTTTTGGACCTTTTAAAATTGAATATCATTATAAAATAAAATAATATTTTCACACTTTCCTAAAGAGCCCCTCCTCCCCCTTATAAAAGGAGTCCACTTCTAACCAATTCCACACACATATCAAGACTTCTGTCACATCCAAGGTCTTCCCAATTAATCTCCCTACATCCCTATCTTCCACCTAGAAACCTTACCTTAGGCAGAAGGCACTTCAAGAAGTCCTTCGGTTCAAACCAAAGGGAGTTACCCAAATTAAAGGAAACAATTTCTCTTAAATTGTTTTCTTTTATTTTACTTATCCCACCACTAAACTCTTTTTATTCCTTTATTTTGAAAAAAAACCAGTATCCTCAATATACTAGTATTTTTTTATGATATGTATTTGAATTACACTTACACACACCTCCATCTAATGGATGAAGAACATAATGTTTCTGTGGATGGAAAACTAACGCCTCACGAAACGATGATTGTTCGATTATCTCCTACTGCCTCTCATGGTGGCCATTAAGATGACACTATATTTATATATAATATATAATATGTTTATGTTTTCTTTATTATTCTATATTTTTCTTTTATAGCATGGCTTTATGGTTTCCATTATGGGTAAACGTGATAATCTCATTAGTGGAAGTGCGGACTACCGCCCCCTCAAAGTGATATGACTCGTTAATGCCATATGTGGGACATATAAAGGATGGAGTTAATGATATTATATATGATATTATTTGTGAAATTATACTGGAATTATAATATAACTATGTACCATTATTTTTTAATTCCATTAAAATAAGAAATAGAAATGAAAGTAGCGTTAATGCGTACGTATGACTTACCCTCTCCATGAACGGTGCATTTCATTTCATAAATGTTATGTACTATTAAAAATAAATGTATATACTGGATATATATGATATATATGATATCTAAATAGATAATATCATTTTGGATATAATGTACTATTGACAACATGGACAACATGTAAATATAAGGTGTTCATTTTCAACTCAAGTACCAAATATCGACAAAAAGAACATTATTAACTTAAATGATTACATAATGTTTATAAAATGGTAATAAGTGATATAAAAGGAATAATAAACTTGAAAAAGGTTCTTAAGAAAGTAAAAATTAACTTTATTTTATTATTCAGGAGATTAAAGAATGATTGATTCAAGTCGGACACGAGGTAAGGGAACTTCTTAACCCAATTCTCATTCTTTGGTTTGAACTTATATTTCTTATTTATGTCGTTCTTTGATTATGTGAGAAATTAATTTTCATATCTTATCATGTATTTATACTTTCTTTATGTGAGATTATAGTGAATACACATAAGTGATCTATTTTATTTAAAAATGTTATTTGTAAGGTACTTCGTCTCAATCTCTGTTCATTGAGGCATATTTTGTTTTAATAAACGACTTTCTTTTATACGTTGTATAAACACCCTTGAATTTCCAAAGGGAATATTTTTATATGAAGAGTTTTATTAAATGAAAAAAAGTAATGTTTCTTTTAACATAAGTGGTGACGATGAACGTTTCTGCCGTCGTGGGTATTATTTTATCTTTAGCTTCCTCAATAAGCCGTAATGTTTTTAAAACAAAATAAATACCATATACTATTTTACGTATTTTGGTATTGAAAATTGTTTTGATAATTTATTTGTTATGTAAATATATTTAAGTGATACATTGTGATTGAAATGTAGAAATTTCTTCCTTCCTTTATATTTTTTTATGTCATATGATTTTATAATGGTACTTGGACATTTAACAGGTGGTAACGTGATAAACCAAATGATGGGTGGTTCCATGAATACCAGGACTCATGGTTACGTTATAACCTCCAATGCATTGAGTATAGAAGTCAGCCGTATGGATATTCCATTTAGTGATGTGTGTGGAAGTCAACTGTATGGTTATTCCATTTAAGTATGTTTATGTCCCAAGTTACTTTTATATGTTATGTGTTCATTATATGATTTTTATGGTAATATTTTGGTTAAAAATGGGTAAGTAATGATCTTTTATTTAGTGAAGAGTATTTACTACTTCATAGAGTATAAAAGTATTATGTGTGATAAATTATTCATGGTTTAACTGTTGTTTTGAAAAAACTAACAGTTTTCCTTCTTTGTGTATTCCTTACTGAGCTTTTTATGCTCATCCCACGTTTTTGAAATGTTTTTCATAGGACATAATGTGGAACAGGGTCAAGGATGGGATCAAGGAAAAGTCATGTTGTCTTAAACATGTAACTAGACAGAAATATTTTTTCAAGAGTTTATATTTTATGAAAAAAAATGGAAATTTTGTAGAAGTGTCTACTTTGTATTTGAAATTAAATGTAATAGTTATGTCCTAATTCTCTAAAACTCTAACCCTAAAAAGATCGTCAATGGGAATTTTTCATTTAATTCAAGATTACTTAATGTTTTAAGTTTCGTTCCTTATAGTTGGTATCAGAGGTTGGTTTAGATAACTTTAGGAGATAGGGTATTGTTAAATTAATATCCATAAAGTAATTTATGTTAATATTGAAATCATATAGCATTTTCAGATTACCATGTTGCTTCACCTAAGATACTTCTATGTTCAGAATGGTTTTCCGTAGAGGCAATAAGGCAGATATTTTGGGGTGACATCAGGAGGAAGACAGCCTTCCAAATCAGCAACCTGAGATGGTCGGAATCGGAACTGAACAGTTTGTTACAGTGATGGCACATTTGACTCAGTCTATAAATGGTGGTGGTATATATGCACGAGATCAACTAGATTAGCCCCAGAAGAACATGTCAGTAGTGGATCATTTCATGAGGCAACATCCCCCATAATTTAGAGGACCATCTGACCATGTGCTAGCTGAAGGGTGGATTGAATCACTGGAGAAGATTTTCAATGTCATGGGTTGTTTAGAACATCAAAAAGATAGTCTCGCTGGTTACTATTTTGAAGGTGAAGCTGATCAGTGGTGGTCGATGGTGAAAAATATCAGGGATAGTGATGAGATTGATGCACTTGTTTGGGAAAAATTCAAAGGTATGTTTCTTGAGAAATATTTTCCTAAGGTGGTTCACCTTAGGATGGAAAAAACAATTCCTAGAATTGGGATAGGAGGATGACTTAGTGGCCTCTTATGAAGAAAAGTTCACTCTACTAGCAAAGTGTGCACCAAATTTCATCTGAGGTCTTGATAGTAAGATAAATAGATTTTACTCAGGACTAAATCCATGATATCGAAGAGCATTAGCCTCTCGTGATTTCAAAAGTTATGAAAAACTTGTTCGATGTGCGGTGAAGGTGGAAATGGAGTTTGCCGATGATTAGGTGTTTGTTGACAAACAACAGAATAAGAGGTCCAGTTAGTAGGAAAAGGGGATGAATTCATCAAATAATCCTAGAGGTAAGAAAGTTAAATATCCAACTTGTGAGAAGTGTGGTAAAAAGCATCCCGGAGAATGTTTATCAATGTCTAGAAAGTGCTTCTGGTGTGGTAAGTCTGGTCATATTGCTCGTAACTGTAAGAAAGATGATCATGCAAGGAATGAAAAACCATCAGTAAGATGTTTTAAGTGTAATGGAATGGGTCATTATTTAAATGAGTGTCCAAAGAATAACCCAACTGAGGGAAAGCATCCAGACTACAAGCAGAAAGAGGTGGTGAAATCATTTGCAACTACTTCAGTAGATGTTGGTCCATAAAATGAAGTTGTATCAGGTACACTGTTTGTTTCTTCAGATTATGCCAATGTGTTGTCTGATTCAGGGTCTACACACTCTTTCATTTATGAGAAGTTTTCTTGTAAATTGGGAATTCCATTTCAAGATATGAATACAGAACTTACAGTAAAAACACCCAGAGGAAATTTTGAGACAAAAACAAAACATAATAACATTCATGTCCTTGTGTGCAGAAAGAATATACCTACAAACCTTATTGTTTTGCCTCTAGTAGAGTTTGATGTTATTTTGGGCATGGATTGGATTTCTTTTTATCATGCTATTATTGACTACAGAGATAAAGAGGTTTCATTTCATAAATATTTACAATTTGTGTACAAGAATGAACCCTTTCTTTTGATAACATATCAGGAAGTTGAGAAACTAGTAAAAGAAGGAAATGAATGTTACCTTGCTCATATTGTTTAAAATAAAGAAAATGTTGAGATTAATGATGTTCCCATTGTAAATGAGTACCTTGATTTTTTCCCTGATGAGTTTCCTTGTATTATACCTGATCGGGAAGTTGAATTTACTATTGACTTAGTTCCTGATTCTAAGCCAATTTTAAAACCCCCTTATCGAATGGCCCAATTTGAACTTTTAGAGTTAAATAAGCAATTGCAGGAGTTATTAGATAAAGGTTTTATTCGACCTAGAACATCACCATGGGGTTCCCCTGTATTGTTTGTTAAAAAAAATATGGTTCAATGATACTTTTCATTGATTATAGAGAATCCAATAACATCACAATTAAGAATAAGTAACCTTTGCCTCATATCGATGATTTGTTTGATCAGCTCCAGGGAGCTCAGTATTTTTTGAAGATTGATTGGAGGTCAGGGTACCATCAGTTGAAAGTAAAGGAAGCAGACATTATGAAGACCGCGTTTTATACTAGATATGGCCATTATGAATTTGTAGTTATGCCTATTGGTTTAACCAATGCACTTGTTTTATTCATGGATCTTATGAGTAGAATTCTCCGTGAGTTCTTGGATAATTTTTTGGTTGTGTTCATTGATGATATTTTGGTTTATTCCAAAAGTAAGGAGGAACATGAAAGTCATTTAAGGGTTATCTTGAAAACCATAAAAGAAAAGAATCTTTTTGTGAAATTCAGAAAGTGTGAGTTTTGGTTACAACAAATTTCTTTCCTTGGTCACATTGTTTCAAAAAATGGCATAACTGTTGATCCTGCTAAAACAAAAGTTGTTGAATAATGGCCAAGACCCACAAATATAACCGAGATTCATAGTTTTCTTGGTTTGGTAGATTATTACCGGAGGTTTGTTGAGAATTTTTCATGGTTATCTAGTCCGATGAATAAGTTAACTCGAAAAGGAGTTAAGTTTAATTGGACAAAATAATGTGATGATTGTTTTCAAGAATTGAAAAGAAGACTAGTGAATTCTACAGTTTTGGCACTGCCATCCAAAAATGGTGAGTTTTTTATCTATAGTGATGCTTCATTGAAAGGACTGGGTTATATCCTAATGCAGAATGATCAGGTAATTTCTTATGTTTCACGTCAATTGAAACCCCATGAGTTAAATTACACTACACATGATTTGGAATTAGCTTTTGTTGTTTTTTCTTTAAAATTTTGGAGGCATCATTTGTATGGAGTAAAATGTGAAATATATACTGATCAAAAAAGTTTGAAGTATATATTCACTCAAAAATAATTGAACATGAGATAGAGGAGATGGTTAGAATTAATCAAGGATTATGATTGCATGATACATTACCATCCGGGAAAATCAAATAAAGTGGCTGATGATTTGAGTCGGAAAAGTAATGCTTCATTAACTATGATACCTTTGGAACAAGATCCTTTTGTTTTTGATTTGATGAACTTTGGAACAGAAGTTTTTGGTGCAGAAAATTCTTCTGCTTTCAATCAGGTGTCAGTGAGATCATCTCTATTAGATAGAATAAAGTAAGCGCAGAAAGAAAAAAATGAGTTACAGAAAAAGGTAGATTAGGTTCAGAAGGGTAAGTTTCCTGAATTTAACATTGATAATGATTGTGTTTTGAGGTTTGGAATGAGATTATGTGTGCCTTGTGATTCACAGTTGAAGAATTAATTGTTATGTGAAGCTTATAGTTCTCTATTTTCAGTTCATCCTGGTAGTACTAAGATGTACAGAGTTCTTCGAGAGTATTACTGGTGGGATGGAATGAAAAGAGATATTGCTAATTTTACTGTGAGGTGTTTGACTTGTCAGCAGGTTAAAGAAGATCAGCAGTTACTAAAAGTGATGATTCAGCCTCTATTGGTGCCAAAGTGGAAATGGGAAAATATATCCATGGACTTAAGCATGAATGGCCCGAAGGCCTTCATTTTTTTTGATTTTTGATAACTCCCCTTTCAAGGGATGAGGGGTAATCCTTACAAGGCCCGTAGGCTCAGATATTACATGGCCCGTAATCTTTAGGGGATTACATGACCCAATGGTCTTTAGGGAATTCAACCGGACTATCTACAAGGAATTTCCCATCCCCATCATATGCATCCTGATAGTAGCTCTCCACCTTTGGATGACCATCTGGTAAGGCTTCTCGTGCAAGCATAGGCTGATACCGATGGCATAGCCGTACCCTCTCATTCCGAAAATCCATTTGGCTCTGCTCTGGTGAGTGTACCTTCTTTGAATCCTTTTCTAGGGCTGCTTCTTTTTTGTAGTGTGTCTGGGGCCTGCATTCATGTGTCTTGAAGTCCTTGGGGTGTCTCGAAGGCCTTAAGGTGGCCCAAAGGCCTTGAGAATCAACTGGACCGAAGGCCTTGGGTGGCCCGAAATCCTTGGAGAACCTGAGGACCAAACCGGTGGCCCGAAGGCCCAGATGGATGAATAGTTCCGACTACTATAGTACTGAACAGTGCCTACTACAGTACCAGGAAATATGCATCCACCCGGATTTGATCTCAGGTCTCTCAGATGCACCTAGAGAGTCCTCACCAACTGGGATGAGGCTCATGTGCAAAATATGGACTTCGTTGTGGGATTACCAAATACATCTTGAGGTAATAATGCAATCTGGGTTATAGTTGATCGATTGACTAAATTTACTCATTTCCTTCCTATTCGAGATACATTGTCTCTAGATCGACTTCCTCTTTTGTATGTTAAAGAGATAGTCAGATTGCATGGTTTTCCCCTATCCATTGTATCTGATCGTGATCCCGGTTTAACATCTATCTTTTGGAAAGGCCTTTAGAAGTCGTTGGGTACTGAATTAAATATTAGTATATATTTTCATCCTCAATCAGATGGGCAGTCAGAACGAACAATTCAGGCCTTGGAGGATATGCTACGTGCTTGTTCACTGGATTATCAGGGATGTTGGGACCAACATCTTTCTTTGGTTGAATTTTCTTATAATAACATTTTTCATTCTAGTATACAGATGGCTCCATTTGAGACATTATATGGAAAAAATTGTCGAACTCTAGATTTTTGGGATGAAGTAGGTGAAAGGAAGCTGATGGGACCAGAATTGGTAGAAGAGATGGCAGATAATGTTTAGTTGATTCAGAATCACATCAGAACAGCTCAGAGCAGACAGAAAAGTTTTGCAGATAACTGGAGGAAGGATCTTTTTTTTAGGTAGGTGATCATGTCTTTCTCAAAGTTTATCCATTGAAAAGTGTGTTGCGTTTTGGTAAGAAGGGAATGTTGAGTCTGATGTTCATTGGACCTTATGAAATCCTAGATAAAGTTGGATCAGTTGCATACAGAGTATCTTTACCTCCAAGTTTATCCTAGGTACATAGTGTTTTTCATGTTTCTATGTTGAGAAAGTATATGTCAGATCCATCTTATGTTTTGAGCCCATAGGTAGTTCAGTTGGAAGATAATCTCTCTTATGAAGAACAAGCAGTCCAGATTCATGACCGTAGAGAACAAGTGTTGTGGAATAAGGAAATTAACCAGGTAATGGTTTTGCGGAAAAACACATGGTTGAAGAGGCAACATGGGAATCTGAAAAATCTATGAGGGATAAATACCCCCACTTATTTTGATAAGTGAATAAAAATTGTGAGGATGCATTTTCCAAAGGGGGGGGGAGGATGTAACATCCCAGGTAAATAAACAATAATACATATTTCATATTTACAAATATTTTTGAATTAAATATTAATTTTACTTTAAAGGAGTTTCTATGTTCGATAGCGTACCCGATACGTAACAACATGTTTCTTTGAAATCTTACGTTGCACAATAATAATATAATATTATTATTTTAAATGGTATTTAACTCCTAGCCATTTTATTGGTGAGAATGAACAAAATAAACTACAATATGATGATACATGTTTGTTAAATGTATTTTCATTTATCCAATAAAATTTAGAGGCTTAAAATTTGAATGAATCAAAATTTAAGCATAATTTACATTAAAAGGTAGATTTATCGCCTTTTAATGGAGAACCCTATTTAAATATAGTTTTTTTTAGTTTAATATATTCTAATTGACCAAATAAAATCTTTCTTTATATTGGGTACATCAAAATTTACTTTTTGTAAATTTTTGGGATATTTCTGATAAAGTTCATTTTTTAATGAATAGTGAAAATATTGTATTTTAATTCAAAAGTGTCTTTTAATCTAATTTATTTATATGGATATATTATATTTTTAATTGGTTTTAAAGTAAAATTAAAATATATTTTTACCATTTAATCCAATTTTGGTCATTGTAATTAATTTCACTTTGAAATTGGACATAAACAAGTATCAATCTTTTGATAGTATTTGTTTCTTAAAAACACGATATTGGTTTTGATAATGGGAATTAATTTTAAAATTAATTAATGCCACTCATATGTTTTTAATTCGGAAAAATATACATCATTTTTGAATTCAGAACATCAAATATATCTTAGGCTGATTTTTTGGTATTTTTCTGAAAAACTTCAATTTTTGATGAATAGTGAAATCACTTAGAAGTAGTTAAAAACTGACTTTTTCATTTAAATGAAATATTACCACTTCTGCGAATTGAATTTAAAAAATCATACATACATGTTTTATATTATTAAGTAAAATATGGTTCAATAAGATTAAAATAATTTTGGTGAATAGTAAATTTTGACATTTATTTACCACGATTAAACGTAAATAAAGTAATTCAAGGTAAAATGAATATTATAATAATTTAAAATTACCTTAAATTTTTTCCAAACCTTATTGGTTGAGTCATTAACGACCATGGGAATCTTTGGGTTGATTTTTGGACCCCATTGAGCCACTTGGGAGTGATAATGACAATTTAGATTAATTAATTTAATGTAAAGGCAAATTAGACATAAACAAAAAACTTTTTGTAATTAATTTTTATATGGTGTATATAAGTAATACTTTTGACTATCAATGTTCATTAAAAATCTAAAAACATGTCCTATATCATGGTATTTTTTCTATAATTTTTAGACATCAAATAAAGTTAAATATTTATGACACAATTACGATAGAGTATTTACTTCATTAATAAATGATTTAAATAAATAAGATTATAATGATTAAAATTTTATACAAAACCTGTCCAATAAATATTTACTGATTTTATTTAGACCATGATCCGTCTTATCTTCAACTATAATTATTTTTGGACCTTTTGAAACTGAATATCATTGTATAATGAAATAATATTTTCACAATTTCTTAAAGCACCCCTCCTCCCCCTTATAAAAGGAGACCACTTCTAACCAATTCCACACACCTCTCAAGCCTTTTGGCTCATCCAACCTCTCACCAATTAAGCTCCATAAATCCCTCTCTTCCACATATAATCCTTACCTTAGGCAAAAGGAACTTCAAGAAGTCCATTGTTTCAAACCAAAGGGAGTTAACCAAATTAAAGGTAACGGTTTCTCTTAAATTGTTTTCTATTATTTTACTTCTCCAACCCCTAAACTCTTTTTATTACTTTATTTTGTAGCACAAAAAGTATCCTAAATATACTAGGATGTTTTTATTAGAATTATTCGAACTACACTTACACACACCTCCATTTAATGGATGAATAACATAATGTTTCTGTGGATGGAAAACTAACGCCTCACGAAATGTTGATTGTTCAATTATCTCCTACCGCCTCTCATGGTGGCCATTAAGATGACACTATATTTATATATGATATATAATATGTTTATGTTTTCTTTATACTTCTTTATTTTTCTTTTATATCATGCCTTCATTTTTTCCATTATGGGTAAACGTGATAACCTCATTAGAGGAAGTGTGGACTACCGCCCCCTCAAAGTGATATGACTCATTAATGCTATATGTGGGAAGTATAAGGGATGAATATTATAGGGGAAATTAAACTGGAATTATAATATACCTATGTACCATTATGTTTTAATTCCATTAAAATAATAAATAGAAATGAAAGTAGTGTTCATGTGTACGTACGGCTTACCATCTCCATGAACGGTGCATTTCATTTCTTACCTCCAAATGTTATGTGATATTATAAATAAATGTATATTCTGGATATATATGATATATATGATATCTAAATAATTAATATCATTCTGGATATAATGTACTATTGACCACATGGACAACTTGTAAATATAAGGTGTTCATTTTTGACTCAAGTACCAAATATCGACAAAACAAACATTATTAACTTAAATGATTACATAATGTTTATAACACGGTAATAAGTGATATAAAAGGAAAAATAAACTTGAAAAGGATTTTAATGAAGTAGAAATTAACTTTATTTTATTATTCAAGAAATTAAAGAACGATCGAGTCAAGTCAGACATGAGGTAAGGGAACTTCTTAACCCAATTCTCATTCTTTGGGTTGAACTTATCTTTCTTATTTATGTCGCTTTTTGATTATGTGAGAAATGAATTTTTATATCTTATCATTTATTTTTAATCTATTAATGTGAGATTATATTGAAGACACATAATTGATCTATTTTATTTACAAAATGTTCTTTGTAAGGGACTTCATCTCAATCTCCTTTCATTGAGACATATTTTGTTTTAATACACGACTTTCTTTTATAGGATGTATAAACACCCTTGACTTTTCAAAGGGAATCTTTTTCTATGAATCATTTTACTAAACGAAAAAAAGTAATATTTCTTTTTACATAAGCGGTGACAATGAAATTTTCCACCGCCGTGAGTATTATTTGATCTTTGGCTTCCTCAATAAGCCATAATGATTTTAACAGAAAATAAATACCATATACTATTTTACATATTTTGGTATTGAAAATGGATTTGATAATTTATTTGTTATGTAAATATATTTAAGTGATACATTGTGATTGAAATGTGGAAATTTCTTCCTTCCTTTATATTTGTTTTATGTCATATGATTTTATAATGGTACTTGGACATTATACAGGTGGTAACGTGATAAACCAAATGATGGGTTGTTCCATGAATACCAGGATGGGTGGTTACGTTATAACCTCCAATGCATTGGGTATAAAAGTCGGACGTATGCCTATTCCATTTAGTGATATGTGTGTAAGTAGACAGTATGGTAATTCCATTTAAGTATGTTTATGTCCCAAGTTACCTTTATATGTTATGTGTTCTTTATATGGGTTTTATGGTAATGTTTTTGTTACAAAGGGGTAAGTAATGATATTTTATTCAGTGAAGAGTATTTACTACTTCATAAAGGTTAAAACTATTACTTATGATAAAGTATTCATGGTTTAACTGTTGTTTTGAAAAAACTAACAGTTTTCCTTATTTTTGTTTCCCTTACTGAGCTTTTTATGCTCATACCACGTTTTGGAAATGTTTTTAAAAGGACATAATGTGGAATATGGTCAAGGATGAGATCAAGGAAAAGTCATGTTGTCTTAAACAAGGAACTAGACATGACCCTTGTTTCAAGAGTTTAAATTTTATGAAAAAATGGAAATTCTGTAGAAGTGTCTACATTGTATTTGAAATTAAATGTAATAGTTCTGTCCTAATTCTCAAAAACTCTAAACCTGAAAAGATCCTCATTGGTAATTATTTGTTTAATTAAAGATTATTTAATGTTTTAAGGCTGGGCCCTTATAGATTATAGGAAGGTAGGGACAACAATTAAATTTTAAACTATAAAAATATTATTTTTCCATGTTGTTTTTAAATGATTATTTATTTAACCCATGTAAAATTTACCCACAAGTTTAAGAACCAGTGTTTAACTTAATTTAGTCTATGCAGGATAGTTTTTTTTGTCAAATAGATTTGGGGCATGAATTAAAATCATAAAGGATGATAAAATCAATGATATCATTCAAGACCTTAAATAGAACCTCAAATACCTAGTATTAGAGCTATTGAGTATAGAATTAATTAAACTACAGGATAATTTTCTAGAATTATATCAATAAATGGTTAAGGTAAAAAAGATAATTCTTTATTTCCCAGAAATATTTCTGAAGAAATTCCATAGGTACAATGAGAAGAATAAATTCAAACAAAATACTTATTTTAAGGACTTCTGGAGGAAATATAGGACCTAACAAGAAAAAATGAATGGATAATTGAATAATTACTCACATCCCAAGAGCAGCCCGAACCTAAATTTGAGCCAGTGGTGGAAGTTGATTATCCACTCATCATTGATGTTGATGTACCTGGGGAGATCTTTGATATAATTAAAAGAATATCCATTTGGCCCGGTTCAACCATTGTTGAAGATGGAAAATAAGGAATAATTGTCTACTAAGTGATGTATGAGATATCAACACGATCTAGAATACTTTTGGAATTAGTTTGATGAACTAATTTGTCCCTCTATTCCTCAAACAATAGAAGATCCATTATAACGACCCATACTTTAAATACATTGTTAGTACTTCAAAATTGAAGTGTACCTAATACAATATATAAAAAACAATGAAAGGACCGTATAGGTATAGTGTCTTTAGAAACTGGGAAACATAAACAACTGGTTCATAAAGCGTCTACATTGTCTCCCATTTATTTCATCATATCTATAGTTCCTTTTGGCATATCTTACTTAATAACCTTATTACTGACCTGGGGAAATAAAACATACAAAAGGGTGAGCTCAAATGATCAGTAAGGCTAAAAAAAAGAAATATCAATCACATCATATTCATAAGAACATAACATTTTGGAAATCTTACCCTGCAAAAGAGATCATAGTTTCATAACATGGGATAAATCTTGGTAGTGAAATGTAATCACAATTATCATAACTTAAAACATGAAGCTTTGTGGCATACACACATTATCATAGATAATCATTTCTTATTAGTCAAGACTCATTTCCAAGACTATCTTAGTGGACAAAGTCCATTTCTAAACCGAGTTCATTCCTCGTTTCAGTCCTGTTTCACTGAACCGGTTTAACCTGCCGTTCCAGCCATGTCTATCTCATGATATATGAAATCTTTACCCAATGCATTGGATGGAGATATAGGTCCCACCCATCTCATAACTTTACCATTCTTATGTGTTCCACAAAATCATAAACCATACATCATAGCATAACCCATGTAATAAAAATGGGATTCTTAAACATTGTGACATAATAAAACAATTCATATAAGATAAAGGAATTCATAAAAATAATTTAATCACAACATAATCAAATAAATGTAATAATAGGGATATAAACATAACCCTTTATTATCTTAGATGGAAAATAATTTTGATAAAACACTTGAACTCCATTCTTGAGGAAAATATCCTTTCTACTTCAAAAACACTTTTCCTTTCTTTACATGTCATACAATTCTAAACTAAAAGAAGTTGATTAAAAATAAACTTGAAAACTTGTAAAGGAATCTTCTTGGAAATAATTTTTTAAAAATCCATTCATTCCGTATAAGTTAAAAAAACATTCTTCTCGTACTTTTGTCGGAAAAGTCAAAAAGTACCTCGTACGAAAAATGAAAAAAGATTCCTTTCATATATTTTACTAAAAACCCACCGAAGGGTGAAATTGGATTTAAACAATTTTAGGTGGATGGAAATAATATTAAATATTGGGGAAACATGTATGTGGATGATAAAATACATCCCAGTAAATTCCAAAGTCTAAACAATCTCGGATAAAAATGAGATTGTGATATTTCCCTTACCTTAGGTACAATTTGCTTCGTACATGTCCGAACCTCCTGTATAATGATTTAAATAATGTCATTGACTTATTCAAGAATCATACTCATTGTTATGATATCATATATGGTCATATTCTTATCTTATTATTAGTAATATTTCATTGCTACTTGTTATTTGGGTGTTTATTACTTTTTGTTCTTATGCGTGTTTTGTCGAATAAATTCTTATTCTTCTTTTTAGGTTATAGATACCTAATTTACAGAATGGTATTAGTATAATATATATCATATTTATTCACTCAATTCATTTATGTAATCATTATGCAATGAAAATCATGTAGAACGAGTCGCATCACATCGTGGAGACGGTATTCCGTACGTACGCACGAGCGATGATATCGTTCCCATGATTGTGGAATTGTATTAGAGTGTATGTATACTATTTAAGAATCAATATCACTTTACAATAATCATATATATTCATTTTTTACACCATTATACCCATCCAAGTAAGGTGGTGGTGGAAAATAGATTACACCACGGCGTGGAGATTGTATTCCGTACGTACATACGTGCGGTGATTTCGTTTTTCGTAGGATGGATAGATGGTGAAATGGGATTGTTTCATAATTATAATAACATATAAGTATATGAGTTATACTGATGTTATTAATTAATAATGAAACAACTAAATAAGAATAATTGGAAGAAGAAATAAAGTTGAAAGAATCGGTAACGGACATTACCTCTTCTTTGAAGCGCTTATTTGAGACCTCCTTTTAGAGCACTAAAATTGGTCTTTGAAGAAGACCAGGACCTCAAGGATGTTTCTAGGGAAGTGGAGAGGATAACTTGTCAGGGTTTGGCCGAGCTTGAAGGCTAAAAGTGGTATGAGGAAGAGAGGGAGGAGGTGCCCTTTTATACGGGAGGAGAGGGGCACCTTTGGAAAAACTAAAAATATTATTTTATTATAAAGCCATATTCGTTTTTAAATAGATCCAAATTGATTTATTTCGTAGATAAGGTGGGGATGGGTATAATTCCTCTCATCTAATAGAATTTGGACAAGTTTAGTTTACTATTTTAACCTTATCATTTAGATTTAACTTTAAGTTAGATAATTTTAATTTTACCATGTATTTTTGTGTTCTTACACTATAAGGTTAATAAACTTACTATGACAAGCCAAACGAACCCCAAGTTGTTTATTATTAATATATATAACCTTATATAAGTCATTTGGCAGAACCTTAGATTTTAGGAATAAAATAACAATCAATAATATAATATTTGTTTTAAAGACTATTTTATGTCAATTATGACACGATTTAGTAATTGATTTTTGTGAAAATCATAAAAAATGATTAGTTCGAAAAAAGTTAATTAAATCAATAATAACATGTCATATTAGCCAATAAAATTAGTTTAATTCATAAAAAGTCTCAAATTACATTTATTTGGGTATTTATAACATCAATTATGTCAATATTTCATTAATAAGATAATTAATGCATCATCTTTGTGTCATAAATAAATTAAATTATAAAATGTCTAAAAATTAAAAATAAAATATCATTATGTAGGAAATATTTTTATATTTCTAATGAATATTTATAGTCGAATTTATCTTATGTATAATACTATATTAAAAATTATATACTTATTAAACAATGATTTTAACTATTTTAACCCTTCTTTAAATAAATTAATAATAAATTTCCTAATCTAATCCAAGTGGGCCTAAATGGTCATATTTTATTCCTAAGGTTGTTTTTGGTCAAATTACACATATCCAATAGAATTAGTACATGTGTTAGGGTAATAATAATATCATTTTTACCCTTAATTACCCTATTTACTTTTAACCGTGGTAAATAAAAGTAAAAAGGTACTATTCACCAAAAATTATTTTCATGTCATTGAACCACATTTTACTTACTGACATCAACCGTGTCTCTAGGATTTTTGAAATTCCACTCATAGAAATGGTAAAATTAAGTTTTACATAAATTTGCAAATTCTCCTAGGAGGTGGATAAAAGAAGGTGAAAAGTTCAATAAAATATCTATATATCTAAAATTATAATAAAATTACTCTAATGAATTACATTGAAATTATATAGGTATTATATATCAATTTTGACCTAAAATAAATTTAAATAAAATAAATAATTATTTAAATAAAATGTCGGTTTTTAAATAGTAACTCAGTGTTTTCACTATTCATCAAAAATTGAAAGTTTCCAGAAAAATACCAAAATTCCACCCTAGGATAATTTTGATATTCCGAATCCAAAAACAAAGTCCAGTTTGAAAGATAAAATTTACAAAATTTCAAAAAGTTGTTATTACTATTCATAACGGCTGGTTTTAATAATATTTTAATAGCATATCGTTGTTTAGTGAAACTCGGTATTGCGTACGACGCAAGCTATCAAGGAAGGTCGCGATTGCGTGTAAAGCAAGCCAAGATAGTGTTGTGTGTATTGAAAGATTAATTTGATGATTTATATAAAATAAAAACAAATTATTTCTTATAAAAGTCTCGGGTGTTACATTCTACCCCCCTTAAAATGAATTTCTCCCTCGAAATTCGTCACTTGTAACAAACAGATGAGGATACCTCTCCCTCATCATATCCTCAAGCTCCCATGTAGCTTCTTCTAATTGGTGGTTCTTCCATAAAACTTTCGCCAAGAGAGTGGTCTTGTTCCGTAGGACTTTTTCAATACGATCGAGAATCTCTATTGGCTGTTCTTCATAAGAAAGATCTTGTTCCAGTGGTACAACTTCTAAGCTGAGTACATGTGAAGGATCAGGTGTGTACTTTCTCTGGAAAGATACATGGAACACATCGGGAACTTGAGAGAGATTCGGTGGAAGCGCCAATCGGTAATCTACCTTCCCAACACGATCCAGTATTTCGAAAGGACCGATATACCTAGGGCTCAGCTTTCCCTTATTTCCAAATCTCATTACTCTCTTCCAAGGAGATATTAATAAGAACACTTTATCATCCACTTCAAACTCTAAGTCTTTTCTTCAGTTGTCGGCATAACTCTTTTGTCGACTCTGAGATGCTCTTATGTGTTGTTGAATATATCAGACCTTTTCTGCCATCTCATCAACAAGATTAGGTCCTAATAGCTTTATTTCCCCAAATTCATCCCAGCAAGTTGGAGTCCAGCATTTCTTTCCATAGAGAGCTTCATAAGGATCCATCTGAATACTGGAGTGAAAGCTATTATTATAAGAAAATTCCACCAAAGGTAGGTGTTGATCCCAATCACCTTTTAAATCCATAGAGCACGCTCTCAACATATCTTCAAGATTTTGAATTGTCCTCTCAGACTGACCATCTGTCTGAGGATGATAAGCAGTGCTGAAACTCAGCTCTGTATCCAGAGTATGTTAAAGACTTCGCCAGAACTTTGAGGTAAACCTCAGATCCCGATCAGATAAAATAGAAAGTGGTACTCCATGCAATCTTACCACTTCCATTACATATATCCTGGAAAGCTGATCCAGAGAGAAATCCTCTCTAATAGCAATGAAGTGTGCAGAATTTGTAAGACGATCAACTATGAACCAGATAGCATTATTGCCTTTGGATGTTTTAGTAAGTCCTGCGAAAAAGTCCATAGTGATGTTTTCCCATTTCCATTCGGGTATGGGTAATGGTTGTAGCATCCCCTTAGACATCTGTCTCTCAGCTATAACTTGCTGACAAACCAAGCATCGAGAGACATATTCAGCAACATCTCATTTCATGCCATCCCACCATAAGTACTCTTTCAAGTCCCCATACATCTCCGTGCTTCTAGGATGAATAGAGAATGAAGAACTATGAGCCTCATCCAGCAGCTTCTTCTTTAATTTGGGGATGGGAGGAACACAAACCCGATTCCTGAACTTTATTATCCCATCACAATCAAGGTTGAATTGAGGAACATTTCTCACCTTCTTTTGTAACTCTACATCTTCTTTTTGTACCTATTCAATCTTCACATGTATAGATGGTTGAACATTCATTTGAGAAAGATACGATTATTCCCCATTCATTAGAATTCCAAGATCCATCATTTGTAAATCCATAAATATTGGATCTTTTGTGATCCTCATCATGGATAAACTGGCATGGTCTTGTAGAATTAATGCATCTGCCACCTTGTTTTCTTTTTCAGGGTGGTAATGAATTGAGCAGTCGTAATCCTTAATCAGCTCCAACCATATTCTTTGGCACATATTCAGCTCCTTTTGGGTGAAAATATACTTTAAAATTTTATGATCAGTATAAATGTCACACCTTTCTCCGTAAAGATAATGCCTCCAAATCTTTAATGCAAAGATTACCGCAGGTAACTCCAAATCATGAGTTGGGTAATTTTGCTCAAGTATTTTCAACTGTCGTTAGGCATAAGCTACCACCATATCATTTTTCATAGGAACACACCCCAATCCCTTCTTGGATGCATCACTATAGATCGCAAACCTTTCTCCACTACAAGGCAGTGTTAGCACAGGTTCACTGGATAACCTTCTTTTCTACTCTTTAAAATTCTCTTCACATTCCTCTTTCCAAACAAACTTAACTCCTTTCTGAGTCAACCTGGTGAGTGGATTAGATAGTCGTGAAAAATCTTTAACAAAACAATGATAATATCCATCCAAACCAAGAAAACTTCGGATCTCAGTTACTATTGTTGGTCTCGACCATCTTTCGATAACCTCTGTTTTTGCTGGATCCACAGATATCCCCTCTTTTGAGATTATGTGACCCAAAAATAAAACTTTTTGAAGCCAAAATTCACACTTTGTAAATTTGGCATAAATATTCTCCTTTCCCAGGGTCTTCAATATAATTCTCAAGTGATCTTCATGTTCTTCCTTGCTCTTTGAATATACAAGAATATCGTCTATAAAGACTACCACAAACTGATCAAGATAGTCTCTAAAGACTCTATTCATCAGATCCATGAAGATAGCAGGGGCATTAGTAAGACCAAATGCCATCACTATAAATTCATAGTGTCCATACCTTGTACGGAAAGTTTTCTTTGGTATATCCTCCCTTTTGATCCTTAATTGATGATACCCTGAATGAAGATCAATTTTGGAAAAGTATTGAGCTCCGCGTAGTTGGTCAAATAAGTCATCAATGTGAAGGAGAGGATATTTGTTCTTGATAGTGATCTTGTTAAGTTCTCTATAATCAATTCAGAGTCTCATTGATCAATCATTCTTCTTAACAAATAGAATAGGTGCTCCCCAAGGTGACGCACTAGGGCGTATGAACCCCTTATCGAGATTCTCTTGGAGTTGCTTATTCAATTCCTGAAACTCAATTGGGTCCATTATATAAGGTGTATTTGAAATAGGTAAAGCACCCAGTATGAGTTCTATTGAAAACTCAAATTCACAATTTGGTGGAAGACCCGGTAATTCCTCCGGAAAGACATCATCAAACTCTCGTACAATGGGAATATTCTTAATCGTGATTTTCTCACCAACCATTTGAGATAAATAACCTTCATTTAGTGGAATCAAGACCCATAAGATGGAAGAAATTTCCACTGGAAGGTTATGTTCATCCTTGAATCGATAGACGATCAAAGATTGATCTGGAATATGAAATGTGACTTCCCTTCATTGGAAATTCATATGAGCTCCATATAGAGAAAGCCAATCCCTGCCAAGAATCACATCAAATTCCACTATAGGGAGGATCACAAGATTTGCACAAAGCACTTTCCCACAAACTTAAATCATAGAAGAATTATAAACTTTTGATGTGACTGTTGTTCCATTAGGGGTTTTCACATCTAACTCAACATCTAATTGTTGAGGTAATACGGTGATACCCTTAGAAAATTCTTCAGAAATAATGGAGTGGGTGGATCCAAAATCAAATAAAACATTTTCTACTTTAGAGTGGATGGTAAGTGTACCTTTCACCAATTCGTTATCATAATCCACATCGCTGATAGAAATTGCATGTAACTTTCCTTTGTCTTTAGCCTTAAGAGTTTGTTGATGTCGATCATCATCAACAGCCCTTGGATTACGGCATTGATTGGTATAATGCCTCATTTCCTTGCACTTGTAACATCTAAGTGTAGGAGGTGCACTCTGTGTATCCTTTTCATTGTTCACATCACTAGACATCTTCTTCCCATCATTGCAGCATTCAAATGACCGATGACCTTCCTTTCCACATTTGAAACATTTACTTGTCCCTTTAAGACAACTCCCTCCATGTTTCTTTCCACACATTGAGCATAAGGGAAAACTCATCTTCTTTTTAGTGTGATCTTTATATTTTCCTTTGAATTCCATTTTCCTCTTCTTATCAAACCCATATGATTGATGGGTTACTCCAATCTCCATCTCAACTTTGAGAGCACATCGAACGATTTCCTCATAGCTATTGAAGTCCCTTATGGCTAACGCCCTTCGAAGACTTGGTTTTAAGCCACTAAAGAATCGATCGATCTTACTCTCGGGTTGGATAATAATACCAGAAGCGTACCTTTCAAGTCTTGTAAAATTTGATTCATAGGTACCAAAAGATTCATCATCCTTTTTCTTTATTTCAAGAAACTCCTTCTCCATCTTTGTTCTGAGAATACTAGGGAAGTACTTATTGAAAAATAAGTTCTTGAACTCGTCTCATTCCATGGACACAATTTCATCTCTTGACCTCGTATTCTTGATAATATTCCACCATTGATCAGAATAACCTTACAAATGATACACTGCTAAGATGACTTTATCATGTTCAGAACATTGAAGAACTGAAAATATCTTTTCAGTAGTACGGATCCATTTTTCAGCAACTAATGGATCAGTAGACCCGTTGAATGAAGGTGGATGCTGTCTCATGAAGGATTCAACATAATGTTGCTCCTTCCTTTTCTTGTTTGGAAGTCCTACATGATTCATAGCTTGAGAAATTTGTGTGAGCATGGCTACAAGATTTTTCATTCCAGCTCCCATAACGTTTGGTTGCTCAGGGGGACAATCATTGCATTGCCCGTCACATTCCGCATTAACAGAGTTCCTTCGGGTTCCAGCCATTGACTAAAACCAAGAAGAATAGTGTGACCAACACTAATTATATTAGGAAAACCACATAATCAAGAATAAAATTTCACACTTAAGGTCTTATCCTAGGTTATTCATGTCCATTTCTAAAACACTAATATTGTGTTCTTTGCTTAGACTTATCCTTAGGATTCTTACCAAGGCTTTCACATCCTAGTTTCCAAAGGTTGGCTATAACCTCCCTCTGATACCAACTATAACAACCCATACTTTATATACATTGTTAGTAATTCAAAATTGAAGTTCACTTATTACAACATATAACAAAAACATGAAAGGACCGTATAGGTATAGTGTCTTTAGAAACTGGGAAACATAAACAACTAGTTCAAAAAGCGTCTACACTGTCTCCCATTTATTTCATCATATCTATAGTCCTTTTGGCATATCTTACTTAATAACCTTATTCCTGACCTGGGGAAAGAAAACATACAAAAGGGTGAGCTCAAATTCTCAGTAAGGGTAAACAAAAGAAATATCAATCACATCATATTCATAAGAACATAACATTTTGGAAATCTTACCCTGCAAAAGAGATCATAATTTCATAACATGGAATAAATCATGGTAGTGAAATGTAATCACAATAATCATAACATAAAACTTGAAGCTTTGTGGCATACACACATAATCATAGAGAATAATTTCTTATTATTCAAGACTCATTTCCAAGACTATCTTCGTGTACAAAGTCAATTTCCGAACTGAGATCATTCCTCATTTTAGTCCTATTTCACTGAACCGGTTTAACCTGCCGTTCCATCCATGTCTATATCATGATATATAAAATCTTTACGCAATGAATTGGATGGAGATATAGGTCCCACCCATCTCATAATGATACCATTCTTATGTGTGCCACAAAATCATAAACCATACATCATAGCATAACCCATGTAAAAAAATGGGATTCTTAAACATCGTGACATCATAAAACAGTTCATATAAGATAAAGGAATTCATAAAAAATAATTTCATCATAACATAATCAAATCAATGTAATTATAGGTATAGAAACATAAGCCTTTATTATCTTAGATGTAAAATAATTTTGATAAAACACTTGAACTCCATTCTTGAGGAAAATATCCTTTCTACTTCAAAAACACTTTTCCTTTCTTAACATGTCATACAATTCTAACCTAAAAGAAGTTGATTAAAAATAAACTTAAAAACTTGTAAATGAAGCTTCTTGGAAATAATGTTTTAAAAATCCATTCATGCCGTAAAAGTTAAAAAAACATTTTTATCGTACTTTTGTCTAAAAAGTCAAAAAGTACCTCGTACGAAAAACGACAAAAGATTCCTTTCATATCATTCACTAAAAACCCACCGAAGGGTAAAATTGGATTTAAACAATTTTAGGTGGATGGAAATAATATTACATATTTAGGAAACATGGATGTGGATGAAAAAATATATCCCAGTAAATTCAAAAGTATATACAATCTCAGATAAAAATGACATTGTGATATTTCCCTTACCTTAGGTCCGATTTGCTTTGTAAGTGTCTGAACCTCCTGTATAATGATTTAAATAATGTCATTGACTTATTTCAGAATCATACTCATTGTTATTATATCATATATGTTCATATTCTTAGCTTATTATTAGTAATATTTAATTGATACTTGTTATTCGGGTGTTTATTACTTTTTCTTCTTATGCGTGTTTTGTCGAATAAATTATTCTTCTTCTTTTTAGGTTATAGATAACTCATTTTCAGAATGGTATTAGTATAATATATATCATATTTATTCACTCAATTAATTTATTTAATCATTATGCAATTAAAATCATGTAGAACGAGTCGCATCACATCGTGGAGACGGTATTCCGTACGTACGCACGAGCGATGATATCGTTCCCATGATCGTGGAATTGTATTGGAGTGTATGTATACTATTTCAGAATCAATATCACTTTAAAATACTCATATATATTCATTATTTAAACCATTATATCCATACAATTAAGGTGGTGGTGTAAAATAGATTACACCATGGCGTGGAGACGGTATTCCGTACGTACGCACGCGCGGTGATTTCGTTTTCCGTAAGATGGATAGACGGTGAAATAGGTTTGTTTAATACTTATAATAACATATCAGTATATGAGTTATAATGATGTTATTAATTCAAAATTAAACAACTAAAGAAGAAGAAGTGGAAGAAGAAATAAAGTTGAAAAAATCGGTAACGGACATTACCTCTTCTTTGAAACGCTTCTTTGATACCTCCTTTTAGGGCACTAAACATGGTCTTTGAAGAAGACCAGGACCTATATTATGTTTCTAAGGAAGTGGAGAGGAGAAATTGGCAGTGTTTGGACGAGCTTCAAGGCTCAAAGTGGTGTGTGGAAGAGAGGGAGGAGGTTCCCTTTTATAAGGGAGGAGAGGGACACCTTTGGAAAAACTAAAAATATTATTTTATTATAAAGCCATATTCGGTTTTAAATAGATCCAAATTAATTTATTTTGAAGATAAGGTGGTTATGGGTCGCAATCCTCTCATCCAATAGAATTTGGACAAGTTTAGTTTACTATTATAACCTTATCATTTATATTTAACTTTAAGTTAGATAATTTTACTTTTACCGTGTATTTTTTTGTTCTTACACTATAAGGTTAATAAACATACTATAACAGTCCAAACTAACCCCAAGTTGTTTATTATTAATATATATAATCGTATCTACATCATTTGTCCAAACCTTATATTTTTAGGAATAAAATAACAATTAATAATATAATATTCGTTTTAAAAACTATTTTGTGTCAATTTTGACCCTATTTAGTAATTGATTTTTGTGAAAATTATAACAGAATTATTAGTTATAAAAAAGTTAATTAAATCAATAAGAACATGTCATATTAACCTAAAATATTAGTGTAATTCATAAAAAGTCTCAAATTACATTTATTTGGGTATTTATAACATCAATTATGTCAATATTTCATTAATAAGATAATTACTGCATCATCTTTGTGTCATAAATAAATTAAATTATTTAATGTCTAAAAATTACAAATAAAATACGATTATGTGTAAAATCGTTTTATCTTTCTAATGAATATTTATAGTCGAATTTACCTTATGTATAACCCTATAATAAAAATTATTTACTTATTAATCTTTGATTTTAACTATTTTAACCCTTCTTTAAATAAATTAATAATAAATGTCCTAATCTAATCCAAGTGGGCCTAAATGGTCATATTTTATTCATAAGGTTGTTTCTGGTCGAATTACACTTATCCAATAGAATTAGGACATGTGTTAGGGTAATAATAATATCATTTTTACCCTTAATTGCCCTATTTACTTTTAACCGTGGTAAATAAAACTAAAAAAGTTACTATTCATCAAAAATAATTTTCATCTCATTGACCCACATTTTACTTATTGACATCAACTATGGCTCTCTTATTTTTGAAATTCCACTCACAAAAGCGGTAAAATTAAGTTTTATGTAAATTTGCAAATTCTCCTAGGAGATGGGTAAAAGACGGTGAAAAGTTCAATAAAATTTTTATATATCTAAAATTATTATAAAATTACTCTAATGAATTACATTGAACATATATAGGTATTATGTATCAATTTTGACCTAAAATAAATTTAAATAAAATAAATAATTATTTAAATAAAAATTCGGTTTTTAAATAGTAACCCAGTGTTTTCACTATTCATCAAAAATTGAAAGTTTCCAGAAAAATACCAAAATTTCACCCTAGGCTAATTTCGATATTCCGAATCCAAAAACAAAGTCCATTTTGAATAATAAAATTTACAAAATTTCAAAAAGTGGTTATTACTATTCATAACTGCTAGTTTTAATAATTTTTTAATAACATATCTTTGTTTAGTGAAACTTGGTATTGCGTACGACGCAAGCTATCAAGGAATGTCGTGATTGCGTGTAAAGCAATCCAAGCTAGTGTTGTGTGTAGTGAAAGATTCCTTTGATGATTTATATAAAATAAAAACAAAATATTTCTTATAAAAGTCTCAGGTGTTACATCCATCGCCATTGAAGGAAAATACCACCATAGTGGTGGAATTTGAGGAGATGATAAAGGAGCCTAACTACCTACCTCTATCTACTGAAATTAAACTATAAGACATTTTACCAACTAAAGATGCAATTTACATCAAAAAAATCAAGGACATGTCCTTTTCTTGAACTCATCATCTTTAAATTTTATTGAAACTGAATTGAGTATCACCTCTAACTATTTTAAATTTTCAGATTTATACAACACATGTATTTCCTTATATGATATGGAAGAATAAAAATTAGATTCATCTAAATAAGAACATATATAGATCCTAAAACGTTTTTAACACTTATTGGATGGAGTTTAGGAGGTTACCAAAGTGTCTTTGCCTAAGAAAAATGATACACATGCAAATAAAATTAAATGGGATGAATTTGATCTTGATTATTCATTCTATATTATTATTCAAATTTAACTATACTTTGACATTACCTTTGATTTTTTCATTTATGCAACATACCTTCAACAACCACTTGAGAATGAAGACTAAATTTTCCAAGTGGAAACCAAGAAATAGGCGGACTCATTCACTATCCTACCCCCACCAGGAATGTTTTATCTCATTACCATAGGGGTGGATTTGGTGTACTATATACATGGAGCCCTAAAAAAAGAAAAAGTTCATGAAATAAATAATAATATTTGGTGGTTTATCTTAGACAAACTCTACCCACCATCAGATTGGGGATAACTCACTAGAACTACCCATCTTGAGGAAATCAAATCTGTGGGCCCACATATGGGATTAGACCAAGATCTATCCTTCTATTATCATTCTACTTTTATTTCATTTTCATTCCATAAATTTATTATGTTTTCTTTTCTTTTTCTTGTATTTTTTTAGTGTACAACACTTTGGAGCATAACTTAATGCTTCACTACCAATGAGTTAGTTTGTACCTATCTTTTACACTTTTTTACTTTTAGAGATTTAAATTCAAATATGATTACATGTTAAATCAACATGAATTCATGGGGGAAACTACATCATTTAAGTCTGTGGGAGGGAACCTTTGTATTTTATAATTTTCTGAAAAAATATGCCTCCCAAAAAAATGTGAGTTTTTTAAATTTTTGTGTGTTTCTTTTTCATTTTTTTGTGTTTTTGAATCTTATGAGTTGAAATGATTATAATTACCATTTTTTAAACACATGTCTGTTGTATTTTGTGGCATAGAAACAACTAATTTTTAATTTATGATAAACTTTTATTAATAAATACCTCGTCACATCTTTATTGTTCTTCTGTATAGAAATGCATGTGATAATTTCAGAAGGATAACTGTTTCACTAAAGGGTTATAGAGGATCCCTACTATGATGAGAACCTAGAAGTGCCATAAAAATATTCTTGAATATATGTTCTATGGATAGATGAAATTATTTGAGGGGAAAAATAATACAGGACATTATGGGTGAGGACTCATAAAACATTGATCCACCATCTCATGGTGTGTTCCCTTGGTAATATCCAAGAGGATATTATGATAATGAGACCCACCAGTAGAAAATCCACATTTCATAGTGTCATTGCATGTTCCTATTTACTGACGTGTGTATTGGTCCTGGGACATTAAGATTATTATTAATGGGTATTACAACATTCTCAATTAGATGAATTGAAGAAAACTGTGATGACACATTATTTATAGCGAGGTAGGATATGTTGGGTCTGTCACGAGTAATACTGTATTAATAGATAATTTGAGAAAGGATTTCTCCCTTGTATTCCATAATAGAACTTGATATCTTAGGCCCTTTGATGGAATTGATATAGCTTGGTTAAATCCAATGCCATGGTAAGAAATGGGAAAGTTCAATTATAATAAGTCAAAGAAAGAATAATTGAGAACATGGGTTGATGGAACTAGCTTGAAACCAGCTTGATTCGAGATATCGATACAAAGGGATTACATTACATGGTAAGCATTTTTAGGAGTTGACACATCATCGCGGTGTTAACTTCTTTCTCTATGGGTGCCTTGGCATGTTTCTAGATGCTAACCTTGAATATTAGACAGGCTCTACCTAATGCCATAGGGAAAGAGACCTGGAGGGTCACACACTAATTGTGTCCTAGTATATCAATTAAATATTCATTTAACAAGTTGAAAAAATATTATTCCTGACTGTGGTTTAATAATCATTAAAGGATTTCTGATTGCATTTATTTATACACTAGTTATTCGAGAGAATATTTTTTGGGTTAAATAATATATTTATTGGTGAGTAATGCAGTGATATTTATTTGAGAAATAAAAAATCATTATTCAAGGTCTAATAAATGTGGTGGAGGAAATAAATAAAATTAAAAAACAAAAGTACACATTGTGTATATTAATATTTCCACCATGTAGTTTTTCTAGGAATTTGTGATAAATAATATTATTTATTTAATTAAATAATATTAGGTGTAATGTTTTGGTGCATGTCAAGTGATAATGATATTCAACTGTTTTTATTAGACCTGGGGTCTTACCAAGATTTAAATGAAACGAATAAATTCTTTCGGGTAATTAATTCATTTTATTATTCTATGTAATAAAATCCCAATTAAATTATTCTCATTAATGTATCCATTCTCTAGAGTTGTGAAAAATAATTCTAAAAATGCTCTCAAGATAGGAGAGAATTATTTTTCCACCAATAACGCTCTCATGTTACGAGAGAGGTCCTCCTCCACCGGATCAAGGAGAGAAATTTGGAAGCAGATCTCAAGGTGATTGAAAGCGTTTATCGCACGGGGAGGAACTTCTGTGCTAGCACCTAGAGATCCTTTCAGTGATTTCCATAGATACATGGAGCATGTGTAGATCACCACTAGAGGAAGCCTACACTTGGCTTCTACGACGTAATGACGGATCACATTGGATCGTGACCATAAACATCAACGAATAGATAATTCTATCAAGGTAATTCTTGTATTTTAATTAAATTAATTATAACCAACAAATAATGATCCACTCTATTGTTTTGGGACTCCCCACTTTCCATTCGTTCTTCATTTTATTTTGAAGATCTGTCATTTTATCATTGTTATGGATCATGGATTGATTGTTGTTAATGAAAAAAATTAATGTTTGGTACACCCATCAATGCGCTTCTATTGTGCTCGGAACCAACAAGTTGTATCAAAGAGGGAATATCGTTGATTATAAATATTTAGTTTTTTCATTTATGATTTAAGCATTTGTTTATTTAGTTTTTTCAATTCAAGAAAATTGTTTTGCAAATCTAATTATCGAGATCTATTCCTTCTCTTTTTTTTCTTGTTCACCTTACATAAATGATCTTTTCTTTGAATTTTTATTAAAATAAAATAGAGGATCTCATTTGGAGGTGTCAAAGCTTCCAGGCCATACAACACCAGAACACACAGTGTGTATTCGGTAGTAAACACCATGTAGTCTAGGTTTTATGTACCAAGATTGGTCTGCCAAACCAAGACATATGTTGGAGTCTATTTAAGTCTTAAATGACTCTGTGTATTTACTATAAATATGTGGCACACAGTTTTCAGATTACATGCTATGTGGCCCATTAGACACAGCATGTAGTCCCTTTAGGTTAGGTTTGGACTGTGTAGCCCATACATGGATTTCTCGGATTAATACCATGTAACACGAACACTACACAGCATGTGGCCCACTGGACACATCGTGTACTAGGAAGATTTATGAAGTACATCTACACGACATGTCCCCGAGCATGTACTTCAGGTGGATGGTGAACAATAGTACACGTCGTGTACTCATCCAAATTACATAGATTTATTAAAATTTATCATTATATTATAAAAATCCTTGAGACCTGTACCATGGTTTGGGCATAAAGATGTGGCAGAACACGTGATAGGTGTTTTATATATATGTGGTTAATTTAACATCCGTGTAATGTTAATTTATACTCATTGGGTATTTATGAACTGGAATTCATTGAGTTTCCACCAAGGTACAAGTTATGTACAAGGATAATTTTAAATGAATTTATTTGTATAAAATTATGATGGATGTGAATATCAAGGAAATTCAGAAAAGGGTTTCAGATAAAAGGATTGACAAATTAAATATAATTAATTGATTTGAGTGTAATGTGTCTTAAACAAGAACGATTAAATAATTAAATGATATTTTTATTTATGTATAAGTATTATTTCATACATGGATGATCATGAGTAAGACTAGGACCTTCGTATGCGGATCGTTTCTTTTAATTATTTTTTCTAAATTAAATTTGTTGGTTTGTGAGCCTTATCCTCATTAATATGTTGGTCATGCATGCCCAAAGTTCCTTTTATGTAAAACCCTATTTTACCCCTCACCTATGAGTGAGATAAAATCATATGTAATGGATGGAGGTCCAAATCTAGTGGAGGAATCTCAAGTTAAAATCCAAGATAAAACCAATCCAAGGAGATACAAAGATGGATAAGTGGAAAGCATTAAACATGAACCCAAAAAGGTTCAAGTTGTTTTCCCCTAGGTCTTGTGTTAGTTTATCAACCATTGTATAAACTAACCAATAAAACAAGATCATGATTATACCATTTATTTTAATTATTTTAGTTGCATCGTTTATTTATTGTCGGTGTGTTGTGATGATCACACAATTAATGAATTAAACAACCATGAAAGATGGAACTAAAATAAGACCATCTTATATCTAAATTTTATCATATACATGGTTAATAACTAAATTATATCCCACTTAATATTAACAAGTATGTAAGAAATATAATAAAATAGAAATTTATGTATAAGGATAAAATACCTCAATGAAATATTAAGTCGGTATAGCATTCCATAATCTTGGTTAGAAATGAACCATAATTCAAAGTTCTTGACCAACCCTAGTTGGGGTGATTTCAATTATTAGGGAATTCTAATTCAAGGTTTTAGGTTGACTTGACTTGGTTCACATCAAGGGTTGATTTCCACCGCAGTACATGGTGTGACCAAGAGGCAAATGTTGAAGAAATCCAAAATAAATGGATTTCAGGATTGGGGAGTCCACTCAGTGGATCAAGTAACTGTGAGTTAATGCAATTGGAATTTGGAATTCCTAACTAAAACCCTTTATGTTTCTTGACCAATCCTATTTGGGGTATTAAAAAGGGTAATATGGATCCTTTCCACTAGAATATTCAGGAAATAGAATATTCCAAAGTCATTGGTGAAGGCTATTGAATTTCTATAAAATAGTAGGAGATTAATATGTATTAATTTATGTATTTGTCTCAGTTTTATCATGATAAAGTACTAAATCTATTATCATATTAATTTGTAGAAATGGAAAGAAAAATTACATAAAACAAATCATTTCTAACCATACTCGAGAAGGAAAACCTTCTCACCGACACCAATTTCTAGGAGTGGTAGAGGCATTTACATGTCATCCTTCACCATGAGGGGAAATTGTATGTGCTGGAAGAGCCAGTTCCCATTTCACCTAGAAAAGATATCAATGATGATGAATTATCTCTCTATATGAATCTTGTGTATGATGTCACATATTTCGAATGTTTTGTGCTATCATCCATGTCTAATGATCTCTTGAAGAAACATGAAAACATGGATACATATAGCTTGATGTCTCACCATAAGGATCTCTATCAAGAGAAAGAGAGGCAAGAGATATATGATATCTCCAACACTTTGTTCACAACTAATATTGGAGAGTTTGCACCAGATTTTCCTCATATAGTTAATATTATAGGCTACATTGAATGCCTAGACATCATAGGAATTAAGTTCTCAGATGAGTTGAGTACAGATATCATCCTATCAACACTGTTGAAGACCTTCTCTAGCTTTATTATCAACTACAACATTAGAAATAATGAGTAGAGTCTATCATAACATATGACCTTAATTCACCAAGTAGATAAGGATATGGGGCGTGACGAACCTACAGTCCTTATTGTGAATAAGAAAATTAAGGACAAAGAAAAGGGGATAAGGACTTATAAACAGTTTAAATCCCCCAAGCACCATCCCTCCAAGAAGGGGAAGATTTAAAGGCAGGTTAAAGAATGGGAGGTAATATGTTTTTCATATGGCAAGCTATGCCACTAGAAGTGGAACTTCACCCAGAAGACTGGGTACACTAAGGGTGTGTTAGTTATCAAGTGTAATCTCTCTATTTCTACACATTGGTTATTAGATACAGCTTGTGGAGATTTTGTCTATATTCAAAAGAAATAACCAAGTATATTTAGAAATATTTTTAGAGGAGAGATATATATTTGAGCTACCAATGGTGCGAGGCTGGCTGCGTTATCCATTGGCGATTACCATCTCTCATTGTCAGCTCTAATACTTTTGGTTTTACATAAGTGTTATTATGTGCCTAGTGTTACCAATAACATAATTTCTATATCATGTTGGATATGGATGGATTTATTTTTATGTTTTGAAATAAGGGTTTCTTATTTTATAAGAACAATGTATGCTTTGGTATGGAACATTTAAATAAAATTTTGTATGTATTAAATTGAAAAAACCAAGTGTTGTAAATTGATAACAAAACAAACATACATGACTCATACAACATCCAATTGTGGCATCACCGTCTTGGTCATTTAAACAGTAAGTTCTTGACAAAGATCTACCAGGATAGTTATTTAGACTCTATTGAGATAAAACCACTTGATAGATGTCACGCTTGATTACAAGGTAAAAGGACCAAGCCGCATTTCAGTGGACAGGGTAAAATAGCCACAGAACTTATAGTATTAGTGCACATGGATGTGTGTGCACCATTTCCATTAGAATCAACAGGTGGATATTCCTACTTAATTACTTTTTCTGATGATCTGAGTAGATATGGCTATATCTAATTAATGAGGTATAATTAAAAGTCCTTAGAGAAATTTAAGGAATTCATGAATGAAGTAGAGAATTATCTTGGTAAGAAGATAATGAATCATTAATCAGATTAAGGTAGAGAATATTTGAACAAAGAGTTCATTGAACTTATACGAGAGTTTATGATTGTATCTCAACTCACTCTTCCTTATACACCATAGTGTAATGGTGTTAGTGAAAGGAGGAACCACACCTAATTGGACATGGTGAGGTCCATGATGATTCATGTAGAACATATATTATCCTTTTGGGGATATACAATACAAACTACAGCATACACTTTAAACTGAGTACCAACTATAGTGGAAATGGAATTCTCTCCGAGTTATGGAATGGAAAGAAATCCATTTTTTATCACACATGTGTATGGGGATGTGAGGAATTTTTTGAGGTCCTCTCATGAAAAAAACTATCACCCTGAGGAATGAGGTGTATTTTTATAGGATATCCCAAGGAAATAATAGTATATTACCTATATAACCCTTCAGACAAGAAAGTGATCATCTCTAGAAAATCCATCTTTCTTGAGAGGGAGAAAATTCTAAAAAAGGATAGTGGGAGAAAGATTGACATCAAAAATGTTGATGCTCAAGATACACATGATTTAGTACAGGAACAAGTTCCACAGGTCCCCATGGAAGAGGTTCTAGAAACACGAGTATTGTGTAGGAGATCAAGAGAGGTAAGGGAACCATATAGATTTAGTTTCCTTGTCACTGAGGATGGTGAATCATTATTGTGGGAAAATGATGAACCTCTCTCCTATAAGGAAGCAGTAGAGAGCTCAGAAGCAGCAAGATGGCTAGAATCTATGAATTCTGAGATGGATTCCATGTATTAGAACCTTTTCTGGGTTCTATTTGATGAGCCATTTGATGTAAAGAAGGTTGTATTCAAATGGTTATTCAAGATAAATCATTACATGGAAGGTCAAGTTAGCACCTATAAAGCAATTATAGTGAATAAAGGATTCAAAAAAAGTCAATAAATTGACTATGATGAAACCTTATTACTTGTTTCCTTGTTTAAATCCATATGAATCATACTTTCCATAGAATATTACCATGACTACGAGATTTGAAAAATAGATGTCAAAATAGTCTTCCTTAATGGGAACCTTCAGGAAGATGTCTATAGGGCACAACCAGATGGTTTTGTGATACTAGGTGAATCCAAATGGGTTTTCAAGTTGCAGTAATCAATTTATGGATTAAAGCAAGCATCAAGGTCATAGAACCTTCAATTTTATGAATCTATAAATGAATTTGGTTTCATTAAGAATGAATTTGATCCATGTATTTATAAGAGGTTTAATGGGAATGTGATCGTTATCCAAGTATTATATGTTGACGACATATTAATTATTGGAAACGATGTACCAGTGTTAGAGTCAATTAAGGACTGGTTTAATGAGTTCTTCTCTATGAAAGACTTAGGTAATGAAGACAACATTCTATGGATCAAGATTATTCGTGAATGATCCAAGAGGCTTCTTGAACTATGTCAGGGTACATACATTGATTAGACACTACAGATATTTAGTATAGAACAATCCAATAGGGGATTGGTTCCAGTGTCACATGGACTACATATTTCTATGAAAATGTGTCCTCAAACACAATAGGAGAAAGATATAATGAGTAATATCCCATACGCTTCAGCTATAGGATCCATAATGAATTCCATGTTATGTACGAGGCTTGATGTTGCCTATGCACTGAGCATGGTAGGAAGATATCAAGAAGATCTAGGAGAATAGTATTGGATTGCTATTAAGACTATCCTTAAGTATAATAAGATAACTAAGGATATTTTCCTGTTGTATAGATGAGACAATGAGCTTTTCATCATAGGTTATTCCGATATTGGTTTTTAGATAGATCAAAATGATCTGAAGTCGCAATCATGATATGTTTTCTGTCTTAATAGAGGAGATGTGAGCTAGAAGAGTTCAAATTATCCAGTTGTCACTAATTCTATGGTGGAGTCTGAATATATAGAGGCTTCTAATGTAGCCAAGGAAGCCATCTGGATTTGTAACTTTGTCCAGAAATTTGATGTGGTGCCTAGCAGTAAAGATCCTTTCACAATAATTATGATTATACTGTAGTGGTGAATCTTGCAAAAGAACCAAGGTTATATCAATGTACAAATCACATTATCAATAAGTATAACCCCTTGAGGTATTTTTATCAAAGGGGTGAAGTTGTAGTGAGTAGAGTGTCCATGGAAGTGAACGTGGTAGACACCATGACTAAAGGCCTATCTCAGAAGAAGCATTAATATCATGTGAGAGCTAACGGGTGAAAGGTAGTTAGCAGTTGGCTCTAGTCCAAGTGGGAGTCTGTTGGAGTTGGTGGCCTAGAATGATCAACTTTTTACTTTATGATAAACTTGTATTAATAAATACATTATCACATCTTTATCGTTCTTCTACATGGAAATGCATTTGACAATTTCTTAAGGATAGCTATTTCACTAAAGGGTCATAGTGGATCCCTTCTATGATGAGAACTTGGAAGTTCTATAACACTTATTCATGAATATATATTCTATGGTCATATGATTTTATTTTAGGGGAACATATAATAAAAGTCATTAGGCATGAGGACTCATAAAACTTTGAGGAACCTTCTCAAGGTGTACGGCCTTGGTAATATACTAGATGATATTTTGAGAATGAGACATGCCAGTAATAAATACACATTTCATAGTTTCAATGGATGTTCCTATTTTCGGACATGTGTATTGGTCCTTGGACTTTATAATTATTATTAATGGGTATTAAAACTAATTCACTTAGATTTATTGATGAAAACAATGATGACACACTATTTTGAGTGAGGTACGATATGTTGGGTGTGTCACGAGTAATACTGCATTAATAGATAATGAAAGAAAGGATTTTTTTTCCTTCTATTCTATAATGGAAGTTGATATCTCAGGCCCTTTTATGGAATTTATATAGCCTAAATAAATCCATGGACATGTTAATGAATGGGAAAGTTCAATTCTAGGAAGTCAAAGTAAGAATAATCGAGCACATGGGTTGATGGTACCAGCATGAAACCTGCTTCATTCGAGATATCGAGACAAATGGATTACATTACATGGTAAGTGTTCGTTGGAGGTGACATGTCATTGCAGAGTTAACTTCTTTCTCTATGGGTGCCTTGGCGTGTTTCTAGACTCTAACCTTGGACTTTAGGAAGGCTCTGACTAATGCCACTACGAAATTGGCCTATAGGGTCACACACTAAGTGTTTACAAGTATCTCAGTTAAATATTAATTTAGCAAGTTGAATAAATTTTATTCATGATTATTGTTTAATAATTATTCAAGGATTTTTTATCTCATTTATTTCGACACAAGTTATTTGAGAGAACATATTATGGGTGAAATAAAATATTTATTAGTGGGTAATGTTGTAACACCCCACAGTTTTGGAAAAATAAATATAGAATTTAATTTTATAATCTATCCTCTTCTAGGTTATGAATTTCAAGAAATGGTCATCTAGAGTTGTGCTCAGTAAGTCATTTGGAGTTTGATAGAAAAAACTTGTTTTTTGGTGAATAGTAACATACCCTTATGAATAGTAATATGAATAGTAATATGACCTCATGAATAGTAAATAATATTATTATTTTATTTTCCCAAGGAAATAGGATAATTGGATCTTAATTAATTTACCAATGTCACATAAAACTAATTTCATTTCAATATTGTTATTTTTCGAATTAACTATGACCTTATTTAAAAATTAAATTATTAATATTTAGAAAATTATTTTTGAAAAATTGGTTTCACTATTGAATTCTACACATCGAAAAATGGTAGGGGGGAATTTTTGGATTTTTCTGCAATTCTAAAAATTTTGATGAATAGTGAAATACGATAAAATACCGTATATACAAAGTATTAGTGAAATACACTATTCATGTCATCACAAGTGATGCAAGGCCACTTGGTTCGAACTCACATGATATAATTACTATTTAGGGTCACTTGTATTGATATTATTCATAGTCTTGATAAAAATATTATAATAATGATTAAAATAATCTAAAATACCTCCCTCTCCTCCACTATAAATACCACCCTCACTCCCCTCTTCCTCCCCTGGCTATCAAGCCTTGAGCATTGTCTAAATTCTACGAAATTCCCTCCCCAATCTTCTTCCCCACGTCCTAGAGCTGTTTGTCTCACCAAAAGACCAAAACCAAATCCCTTAAGGACGATCTCAAGGAGAAGAGATCAAGAGGTAAACAACCTCTTTTATTTTCATTCTTTTCTTTCATTTTAAGTAATTCTCTTCCATTTTCTTTGGCTTGTGTTGGGATATTTCATTAAATATTCCCCCTTACTGTCTATATTATGTATTAATTATGAGATAATCCATTCCTCTCATCAAACTATTTTTTATGATATTTTTAGAGATGTCGTTAGGCTTCCAAATTTTCATGAGAAATTTAGCAAGTTTTCTTTCATTTTAAGATTCCATTATTTTATTCTTATTTCCTCACCTCCTCTGTACAAATGATCATGATAACTCTAGTAGAATCTATATACTAGATTTATATCAATTGAATGGAAGAAACATCTTAAATATTCTTACTCCCTCCCTTTTATTTTGTAAACGAAATCGACGTCCCTAAGGTTCCGATTTATAACCTTCGTGGATGACGAAGTTTCATTCTTCAATTTCTTATACATTACTGGTCATGAAGCCATATTAATGGTTTAACCAGACTATAATATATTTTTTATAACCTAATTAATATTCAGGAACCAGAATATGTACATATAATTAAGTTATATGACAAAACTATTTCGTAATAATCCAAGTATCACCGAATAATCGAAGTGGTTGTCATCTAATGATTCAAACTCATTCCATGTAACCAAATGATAGAAATGGACATTAACAATTATGTATGTTCATAAAAAATATTTAATTTCAATTCTGTAGATTTACATCCATTCAACTTCATTACTTAAAATCAAGTGAACCGAATATGAAAATCAAGAAAACAAACACCCAGAAATGACAGAATTCAATATAATAACTTATATATAATAACATAAATTAACTAAACATAATTATGATAAACTAAATACATGTATATTAGGTTCTTAAATAATTTAGGGATATGTATAATTTCACATTCCAGGACCTTAAGTTCAATATGAGAACACATTTGGATTTAAGGTAAGGGTTTCTTCATCTCACTTCCATTTTCGCGAGATTTTCCATATTCACTACTAATACTTTTGTATGGTGTATTTATACTGACCATTGATTCCTCATATCATGAATTTCTTTATATTCATAGTATTTAATCTATAATATTTATTTTATTCATTTTTTGGGCATACGAATCAGTTGATTATAAAGTGGTAAGGGGTCTCCCATCTCACATTCATTTCTTTGAGATTTTCATCGTTCGCCACTTATTCCTTTTATGTGGTATATTTGTATTTAAATTTGATATATATGATAAAATTATTCTCTTTATAATCATTTTATTCAATGTTTCACTTTATATTTATTAAGTTCTTGTCATATGATTCGACCGATCACATTTTTGTAAGGGTTTTTCCACCCGAACTTCCATTTTCATTCGGGTTACTTTTATTGTCTAAATTCCGCGATGAAATTATTATGTATTTTTATGTACTCATTATATATTCTGTTTTATTAGAAAATATATTTTTAAAAACCATAACCCTTCCTTATTTTATGGATAGTTACACTTTTTAAAATGAACTTTCAAAATTTTTTCCAAAATAGAAGCCTGATTCAAGGGAATTTCTCCAATTCATATCTATTTACAAGGGCATTATATAATCTGTTTTTGGAAACCCTTATACTTATAAAAATACTAATTTTATCCTGAATAGTATATCTTACTTCACTTATGGTTTTATACAAATATTTTCCAAAAGAACTCTTCTTTTCAAAATAAAAGAGTATTTATCTCAAAATTGCTTAATGATTTTATAAGAGTATTTTTGTTCAATGCTCTTATTGATTGCATGGTATTATTGGGTTTAATAATTTATGAAGTCATATACCATATTTTATTTAATGGTTTATGAATAAATTTATTGTGCATGATCTATCCTAAAACCATTCATCTTATATTCCGAATGGTTAGTGTTTATGTTCAATAATTGGTGAAAGTTAGTTACATTTCATATGATAGTTTCAATATGAATGTATATGTTGTTTATGTTGATCCCTGATCATATGAGGAATTCATTGGACTTATTATGTGATGGGTGGGGCCCACTATAGCCCCTCGATGCATCGGTAGGTCTAATGAGACAAACTATGGTCTTGGCACGAGGCCTTGACAAAATGATTATGGTCCTAGCACGAGGCTTGGACGGTATGGTTATGATGTCTGACATATGAACTTCCCTCATTATAATTATAGTATTTTAAGTTCATGTGGTTATTCGACTAATATAATACCCATGATTATGTTTAATTATGGCATTATTTATTTAGCTCATATTCCTGCCATAATATGTTTCAAGTTTATTATTAAAGGCATGTGTTTTCATTTATTCACCATGTCTAATGTTTATATTATCTTCCGCTATATTGCTTACTCTTACTGAGCATTTAAGATCACCCCTTTCTTATGTTTCATTTTCTCAGGACATGAAAAAGTAATTTATGAATGACTTAGAAGAATAATCTAGGAGATGTGATGACCCTAGTGGAATAAATTAGTGTTGTTTTTCTTTTCCACTTGTAATGTTGAACTTATGTGTCTATCTTGTTTCCAATAATACTAAACTACTTGGTCCTTCAGGATTTTTATTCCTTGTATGTATACCAATGTCATCAAATAAGGCACCAGATCTGGGAAACTGGGGTCAGTTCCTTACAGTTGGTATCAGAGGAAGTTTAGTTGAACACTTGGAAACTAGATTAGGAAATTTATAGTAGGGAACAAAGCCCTAAGATAGTATTTGAGGATAAACGTACAAGAATATCCTAGTATTTTGGTAAGGAATAGAATATGTGAATACTTCTAGGAAATTCATCACTGTCTGGATATGAGCAGGTAGAGGCGGCTCTGGCACAGATGTATCTATGGGTAAAACCTGAAAACACCACTTTGAGCTAGACTCGAATGGGAACCGGTACACGACAATGGGTCTTGCTGCACTAATGGTTACGACACTCCTGGGAGATATGATTAGGATAATTCATATTTTCTTACAATCCATTATAAGGTGGTTAATGTAAATTTTCCTCATAGTATTGGGTTTGAATAACTCTGGAAATTTGAACTAAACAATTAAAAATTTTCTTAAACAATACTAAGAGCGATGTTTTCTTAATTTTTAGATGGAAAATAAAGGTACAAGTCTTTTGTCCCTTCCCACGGGAATCCTTGAGACTATAATCGTGAAGTCGTGTACGGAAGACTATGAACCCTTTGGAAACCTTTGACTATCCTACAAGATTCTTTACAAAGTTTCGAACAACTCAAATGTCCTTTGAATCTTTCGGGGATCGGAAGTTGTGTATAACCAAATAGACAATGCACTATTCAAGAAATATAAAAATAAATGGAAGTAATACGAGGGACTCTTCCTGTGTTTCTCCATGAATAAGAAATGGTTGGCCTTCATGACTTTTGGAGAATCGGCAAAGGAGATAAACTTCCACGCAGTCTTTATGTACCAAATCATGTGTTTCAGCATGCTTGGAGACCTCTGAGATTTTAAATCTCTCATCGAATCTTTCAAATATGATGTGGTTTGAAAGATATTTAGGAACCAAATCCAAGAAGATGTCGCGGAACTTGTTGTTACCCGTGCCTATCTCTGGAAAACCACCTGTATCAAACGAGATCTTGGGTTTAACCAAGATCTAAATTGTCGAGAGTGTATTTGGGAAGATGATACACACGATATTTGTTATGCCCTGGGAGTAGAGTTGAATAAAACCTTCCTACTTAGGCGGTGGAGGTATAGGTACATCACCAAGGATTCCAGGAAGTCCATACTAATTTTTTGTGAAAGGGAGCAAGAGATTGTGTACTTTCTTGACTTTTATAAATCATGTCTAAATGAATGATGTTGTATTCTCTTTTTTGATATGTTTTTATATAAAACAATAACATGGTTTAAAATTTATTTTCTATACTGAATGTTGATTTACTAAACCTTTTCAGATAGAAGATGAGTCATCCAACCAATATTTTATGACTACTTACCGAGTTGTTAGAGACTATAATTGTCAAGACATGCTCCGAAGATGACCAGCCATATGCCAACTTACCTTTGACTTGTAAACTAATACATTGGGTATCGAATTGTCCAAACATTCACCATCTTTACCAAGGAAGTAATATGGTCTATTACCGTATTGCATATGCAAAATTTGCTGCATATAGGAAAAGAGGGAAGCATCATGAAACTCTTTTTCTATGTTTCACTCTGGCTGATAACTACCGAGATGTGGGTAAATTTCTGGAAGCTTCTTTGGATGGTGACCATAGAGAGACCTACCTATTTTAGATCCTGAGTTTTAGTGTGTATGGAGAAATTTATGACATCAATATCTTCAAGAATGATGTGGTGTGTGGGAATTATAGGGATTTAGTCCACACTGAAATCTCCGACCTCCACACTTCTCGTGCCTCTCTATGGAAGCCTGAGTGCTTTAAGAACAGTTTCGACCCTAGCTGTCTGGAGTGTGTCTGGGTTAAGGAAATCGAGCAGCTGAAAACTACCTTAGGAATTCACCTGATGTCTTCAGCACCCTATCATCTGTGGTGTTCCCTGTAAAGGGACTTTTGGAGTAACGTGTGTCTAGTGTTGTGTATAGTTCTGGGATATTGAAATCTTTGAACTAGGTTGTGGATTCGTGTATTGGGGAACCCAAGAAACCATTAGCCCATTTTTACTTTTTGAACCAGTGGTTATATAAGAATATAGCATGTTTTCTCTTCTTTTTATTGTCCTTTAATCGATTATACTTTTGAATGAGTATCACTAAGTGAACTTTTATAAAAAAATCAGATGGAAGGACAAACCCATATGTTATCTCTTACTGTGGAGATCCTGGAGATCATTGCGATCAAAACCTATGAAGAAGAGTACATACCTCTCGCAAAATTGCGAAAAATGTGTAAACAACTATATGAAGTGAAAAATAGTCTGGACATTCTCTGCACCTGTCAAGGGAATGCTTCCATTTACTACCAATTATCCATGGCACAATCTACTGAGTGCAGGCGTAGAGGAAAATACCACGAAGGGATTTTCCTATGTTTCACCCAAGGATGGAACTATACGGCCAGGTTATGTTTTCAAGAGGCTGCTTTGAAGGGAATCCTTTATGCAGCTTACATGTACCAACTTTTTAGTTTTGGCATGTACAACAATATATATGACTTAGATGTCCTCAGTCGAGACATAGTTCGGTGAGTTCTTCATATGTTGGTCCATTCAGACATTTCCAAACATTTCACTATTCGAGCCTCCCTCTAGAAGCCTGAGTGTTCGATGAAAGAGTTCAACCCCTTCTGTCCGAGGTGTGTCTGGTTTAGAGAACTAAAGGAGTTAAGCAACAATTTGGGTTTTCCACTGAACGCACCTGAGGATCCTCTACGATGGGGGATGTGGTAAGAACGTCTGAGAGCATTCTTTTGTGGTTATGAAATGAATTGAGAGGATGCAATTCTTCGAAGGAGGGAATAATGTAACACCCCAAGGTTTTGGAAATAAATAAAGAATGCAATTTTATAATCTATCCTCTTCTATGTTTTGAATTTCAAGAAATGGTCATCTAGAGTTGTGCTCAGTAAGTCATTTGGAGTCTGATAGAAAAAACATGTTTTTTGGTGAATAGTAAAATACCCTTATGAATAGTAATATGAATAGTAATATGAATAGTAATATGACCTCATGAATAGTAAATAATATTATTATTTTATTTTCCCAAGGAAATAGGATAATGGGATCTTAATTAATTTACCAATGTCACATAAAACTAATTGCACTTCAATATTGTAATTTTTCAAATTAGCTGTGAACATTTTTAAAAATTAAATTAATAATATTTAGAAAATTATTTCTGAAAAATGGATTGCAATTTTGAATTCTACACGTCATAAAATGGTAGGGGTGAATTTTTGTGATTTTTTTAAAATTGTAGAATTTTTTATGAATAGAGAAATGCGATAAAATACAATATATACAAATTATCAGTGAAATACACTATTCATGAAATCACAAGTGATGCAAGGACACTTGGTTTGAACTCACATGATATTATTTCTATTTAGGGTCACTTTCATTGAGATTATTCATAGTCTTTATAAAAATATTATAATAATGATTAAAATAATCTAAAATACCTCCCTCTCCTCCACTATAAATACCACCCTCTCTCCCCTCTTCCTCCCTCGCCTATCAAGCCTTGATCATTGCCTAAATTCTGCCAAATTCTCTCCCCAATCTTCTCCCCCACGTCCTAGATCTTCTGGTCTCACAAAAAGACCAAAACCAAATCCCTTAAGGAGGATCTCAAGGAGAAAAGATCAAGAGGTAAACAACCTCTTTTATTTTCATTCTTTGCTTTCATTTTAAGTAATTCTATTCCATTACCTTTGTATTGTGTTGGGATATTTCATTAGATATTCCCCCTTAATGTACATATTATTCATTAATGATGAGATATTCCATTCCTCTCATCAAACTATTTTTTATGAAATTTTAAGAGACGTCGTTAGGCTGCCAAATTTTCATGAGAAATTTAGCAAGTTTTCTTTAATTTTAAGATTCCATTATTTTCTTCTTCTTTCCTCACCTCCTCTATCAACATGATCATGATAACTTCATTAGAATCTATATACTATATTTATATCATTTTAATGGAAGAACCATCTTAAATATTCTTACTCCCTCCCTTTTATTTTGTAAACGAAATCGACATCCATAAGGTTTTTATTTATAACCTTTGTGGACGAAGAAGTTTTGTTCTTAAATTTCTTATTAATTACTGTTCATGAAACCATATTCATGGTTGAACAAGACAATAATATATGTTTTATAACCTAATTAATATTCAGGAACCAGAATATGTACATATAATTAAGTTATATGACAAAACTAGTTCATAATAATCCAAGTACCGCCGAATAATCGAAGTGGTTGTCATCTAATGATTCAACCTAATTCCATGTAACCAAATGATATAAATGGAACTTAAAAATTATTTATGTTCATAAATAATATTTAATTTCAATTCTGGATATTTACATCCATTCAACTTCATTACTTAAAAGTAAGTGAACCGAATATAAAAATCAAGAAAACAAACACCCAGAAATGACAGAATTCAATATAATAACTTATATATAATCACATAAATGAACTAAAAAAAATTATGATAAACTAAATACATGTCTATTAGGTTATGAAATAAGTTATTGATATGTATAATTTTACATTCCAGGACCTTAAGTTCAAGAGTAGAACACATTCGTATTTATGATAAGGGTTTCTTCATCTCACTTCCATTTTTGTGAGATTTTCCATATTCGCTACTAATACTTTTGTATGGTGTATGTATACTGACCATTAATTCCACATATCATGAATATCTTTATCTTCATGGTATTTAATCTATAATATTTATTTTATTAATTTTTGGGGCATACGAATTGGTTGATTACAAAGTGGTTAGGGGTTTCTCATCTCACTTTCATTTCTGTGAGATTTTCATCGTTCGCCACTTATTCCTAGTATGTGGTATATGTGTACTTAAATTTGATATATATAATAACATTATTCTCTTTATATTAATTTTATTCAATGTTTCACTTGATATTTATTATGTTCTGGTCATATGATTCGACCGATCACATTGTAGTAGGGGTTTTTCCACCTAAACTTCCATTTTCATTCGGGTTACTTTTATTGTCTAAATTACCCGATGAAATTATTATGTATTGTTATGTACTCATCATATATTATGTTTGAGTATCATTTATATGTTTAAAAACCATAACCCTTCTTTATTTTATGGATAGTTACACTTTTTAAAAGGAACTTTCAAAATTGTTGCCAAAATAGAAGCCTGATTCAAGGGAATTTCTCCAATTCATATCTATTTACAAGGGCATTCTATAATTTGTTTTTAGAAACCATTATATTTCAAAAAATAATAATTTTATCATGAAAATACTATCTTACTTCACTTCTGGTTTTATACAAATATTTTCCAAAAGAACTCTTCTTTTCAAAATAAAAGAGTATTTATCTCAAAATTGCTTAATGATTTTATAAGAGTATTTTCATTCAATGATCTTATTGATTCCATGGTATTATTGGGTTTAATCATTTATAAAGTCATATACCATATTTTATTTAAATATTTATGACTAAATTTATTGTGGATGATCTATCCTAAAACCATTCATTATATTATTCTGAATGGTTAGTGTTTATGTTCAATAATTGGTGAAAGTTAGTTACATTTCATATGATAGTTTCAATATGAATATATATGTTGTTTATGTTGATACCTTCTCATATGAGGAATGCATTGGACTTATTATGTGATGGGTGGGGCTCACTATATCCCCGTGATGCATCGATAGGTCTCTTGAGACAAACTATGGTCTTGGCACGAGGCCTTGACAAAATGATTATGGTTCTTGCATGAGGCTTGGACGGTATAGTTATGATGTCCGACATATGAACTTCCCTCATTATGATGATAGTATTTAAATTTCATGTGGTTATTAGACTAGTGGAATACCCAAGATTATGTTTAATTATGGCATTCTTTATTTATCTCATATTCCTGCCATAATATGTTTCATGTTTATTATTAAAGGCATGCGTTTTCATTTATTCACCATGTCTAATGTTTATATTATCTTCCACTTTATTGCTTACTCTTACTAAGCATTTGATCTCACCCCTTTATTATGTTTCATTTTATTAGGACATGAATAATTAATTTATGAATGACTTAAAAGCATAATCTAGGAGACGTGATGACCCAAGTGGAATAAATTAGTGTTGTTTTACATTTCCACGTGTAATATTGAACTTATGTGTGTATCTTGTTTCCAATAATACTAAACTACTTGGTCCTTCGGGATTTGTATTCCTTATATGTATTCCAATGTAATCAAATAATGCACCGGATCTGGGCAACTAGGGTCGGGTCCATACAAATGTAGTTATATTAATTTGAGAAATAAATAGTTATTATTCAAGTTCTAATAAATGTGGTATAGAAAATAAAGAAAATGGAAAAAAAAGTACATGTCGTGTATATTAATATACATTCCATGTATTTTTTTTGGGTATTTGTGAGAAATAATATTATTTAATTAATTAAATAATATTAGGTGTCATTTGTTGGCCACATATCAAGTGAAAATAATAGTGAACTATTATTATTTGGCGTGGGGTCTTACTAAGAATTAAATGAAATCAATAAATGATTTGGGTTAATTATTTCATTTTATTATTCAAAGTAATAAAATCCCAATTACATTATTCTCATTAACATAGCCAATCTCTTGGGTTTTTCACAACAGATCTGAAAAAACTCTCAAGACAAGAGAGAATTATTTTTCCACCAAGAACATTCTCAAGTTACGAGAGAGATCCTCCTCCACTGGATCAAAGAGAGTGCTTTGGAAGCGGATCTCAAGGCGATCAAAGGCGGACATCTCAAGCGGATTCTCTTCCATGATAGCACTCGAAGAGCCCTTTGGAGACATCCATGGATATGTGGAGAATGTGTCTATCACCACTAGATTAATTGTACCCATGGATTCTACGACATAATGAAGAATCACATTGGATCGTGACCATAAACATAAATGAAGAGAGAATTCCATCAAGGTAATTATTTTATTTTAATTAAATTAATTATAACCAACATATGATTATCTTATCCATGGTTCTAGGACTCCCCTCATTTCTTTCGTACTTCATTCTATTCCGAAGATCCTGAATTTTATAATCGTGACGGATCTCGGATTTATCATTATTAACCAAAAAAATTAAAGTTGGGTACACCCATCCACACACTTACATGGTGCATGGAACCTAAAATATAAATGAGTGAAAAAATTTGTTCCATGAAACAATTCTTAAATGAATATTGAAAATGAATTTGTTTAATGTTAAATTCTTTGGGAATTTCAAGAAAAGTACTCTGTTTTTTTATTCTAATGCCACATATCACTGTCTTTATCTTTGAAATAAATTTCCTATGAGGCCTATGAGACACTTTTTACATATTATTTTCGTTCACCTCACATATTGAGAGAACAAAATCATGATTAATTAAATCAGAATTTTATTTATTCCCATAAAAACATGATGGTTTGAGGATCTTCTATTTTAAATGATTGAGGAATTTATTTGGTTTTAAATCACAATTTTCAAGAAAATAATTTTTATTATAGACTTCCTTATACATTTAATACTTTTATACCTTAGAGTCCATGAAATGTCTATTATGTTAGACACATTACTAGATAATTTTAAATTTCAATCCTACTCTTGAAGTGAAATTTCATGATCTATTTAAATTTAAGTGTGGGGGAAAACTATCTTGTATTATGCTACCAATTTTGGTGATGATTTGGGTGGAAAATAAAAAAAATGAAGAGATGTGTTTTCTAAAAAAACATTCTATTAAAAGTTGTTCCTTTTATAAGCTTTCATCTTAAAAGGAGTTATGACTTTTCAGATCTTCAAATGGAGAAATAATGATGTGCCAATCTAAATCTTTCAAGAAAAATTATGTTTTAGAATAGTGATTTTTTGGGGGGTGAAATAATGAATGGTATGAACTTTCATTGAGTTTTCATGATGATGGAGTGGATTTTATACTAAGGGGAGTGAGGAGGAAACTATACTTAAGTGAAAATTAGAATCATGCAATTTTGCTTCAAAAAGAGCCAATATCTCCTCATTCAACCTCATAATTTTTTGACATCTAATCCTAAGAACCAAAATCCATATAATAACCCTAAAAAGTACTCATGATAAAAAAATATTGACTCATGTTAGGTCGAGATTTAGGAATTTATCAAGAGTATGGTGACCTTTTCATGAGTTTAGATGATAAAATCCTTATTGAAAATTGATATTTGTGAATGAGAAAACAATTCATGTGAGGTGGGTGTTTTGTGTTCATTAGATGACAAATGAATTGGAAATATATTTTTAAGGATCTAAATTGATAACTTTAAATTATTATTTTTTATGATCCATGTTATATTATCTTTTCTTAAGGTGGAATTGGTGGATCTCAAGGGTATGTGTTTTGAATTGGATTTGATTTGATTTTGATGCTTACTTATCTAGGAGTCCAAGTTATACGTGTGGGGGAATTTTTAGAGATAATGTTTTCATAATTCACCATATAATTTAAATTATTTATTTCTATCCAATTAATAAATTTGAGCTGATTTTCATAATTTTAATATTATTGGGGGAACTTGGGACTTAATTGTGAAAATTTCTTAATTTTGTAAATTTAACAGTTTTCTAGATCTTATGTATTTTGGGAATATCCTTTACAATTTGGATCCAATACAAGTTATTATTTTTTAGGCTTCCTTTTTTTGTCTTTTACTTTTTCTTATAGAAACATATAAAATTAAAAACACGTTGTCCCACAATAATCAACCAAGTGGATAAATTTTTATGGCAAACAAAATGGACCTTAAATCAGTAATTGGGGTATATCTTGGTATAGAGACATAAAAATGAAGTGAGTTTACATGGATTAGAAATAATATACATAGAATTAGTTCCAAATTACATTTCATGAATTAATTATCCCATTAATGCATCCATTTAATGTGCTAAATTAGTGGGATTTGGGAAGTTTGATAATCCATAAAAGAAGACTTCAGTAATTTTAGAAAAAAATTGAAACTAGTAAAAATAAGGTCAGATTTTGTGGTTACATGAAATATAGATATAGGAACATCTTTTCTGAATACGACTTCTTGATATCTATCTATTTATTCTTCAAAATAAATTAAAATGTTCATAGGAATGAATCTGGAGAAAAACATTTCCACCCAACATACCTATAAATATGAGTGTTCACTTCTATTCATGGGGGTTGAAGAAGGTGAAACCGGGGATGCATGGGAGTATTAAAGACTTTAAGAGCTATGGATTTTCTATTTTGTATTTTCATAGTTTCATAATGCTCTATTATTCTCCTTTTGACTCTCTTACCCTTCTCATGGAGGAGTAAAACCTTTGAGTGACTAGTGAAGGGGGAGTTTCAATTTTGTAATGTCTGAGTCTTGTTATTTAATTTGAAACTATCTTTTTATACTGACTGATTTCTATTTTTGGTGGTGTTAAATTATAATAATTTTATTTTATTTTTGGGTTTTTTCATTAATTATTTATATTTTTGGTTGAAGAAGTTTAAACCCCTTCTTCCTAGTCCTATTTTTCTTGATCAAGTAGATAGTTTTAGGTGGTGAGTGTTTAGAGATCATTGGAACATGTGTGAAATAAGTGGACTTTTACTATATTTATAAGGAGAAAAAATTATTGATCATAAATTTCCTTATTTATTTGGGAATTTTTTATGAATTTTTATGCACGTAAGAGTGGTTTACATTACTTCATTTAACCAAGTGTAATTAAAAACATGATTATAGAGTATTTCACTTGTCATTTAATAGGAAGATAAGGAGAATGATATTTGAAAATATTATTACATTTCAAAATGTGATCCTACCATAACCTAATCACTCTCTTCATCCACTTGTTTTCAAACATTATTTTTAATTTCTTTCTTTCTTTTTAAACTAATTTTTTTTTCAAAAACAACTCCTACTTATTTCTCAAATTTAAGTGAAAATGTGATTTTTGTGTTCTTATCTCTAGAGATATCCTTTTTTGACCACTTTACTACATTTTAACTTAGAAAATATTTTTTTCTCAAATCCCATTATATGAATGTTTCAAAACTTGGTTCTATTTCTAGGGAGGTAGTTCCAACAATATAATAGTAAATATTTGTCTCTTTAAAAAACCATATAAAATTATTTTTCCATGTTGTTTTCAAATGATTATTTCTTTAATCCATCTAAAAATTACCCATAAGTGGATGAACTAATGATTAACTCACCTTGTTCTATGGAAGATAGTGTTTCTTTCTTTTCTAAACAGATCTGGGGATCTCGAATCAAAATCATCAAGGCGTATGAATTCAAGTATATCTTTTAAGACCTTAAATTTAACCTTGAATACAAAGTTTTGGGGGGATTGAGAAGAGAATTAATTTAACTCCAAGTGTATTTTCTATAATTTTATCAAGAAATGGTCGAGGTAAAAAAAGAGACTACCTTGTTTCTTAGTAATATTTATGACGAAATTTCATAGGTGAAACAAGAACAATAAATTCAAAAAAAATGCCAGTTATAAGGACTTTGAGAATAAATACAGTGCCAAGAGGGAAAATTTTAATGTATAATTAAATATTTATATACATCCCTAGAGCTAACCTAGGATAAATTTGAGTTAGTGGTGGAAGTGTATTCCTTTCTCATTTTTATGTTGAAGAACCTAGGGATATCTTGATATAATTAAAAGAAGATCAATTTGGCCCCACCCAACTATTTCTGAATGAGTAAAAGAAGGAATAATTTTCCACTGAGATATGTGTAGGATAACAAAATGATATTGATGAATTCTAGATTGAGTATGATGAACTAATTTATCACCTTATTCCCCATAAAGTAGAAAATCCATCACTATTGAAGGAATAAACCACCAGTGTGGGAGAATTTGAAGAGAACATAGAGGATCATGACTACCAAACTCTATGTAGTGAAATTAAACTACAAGAGGAACCTCCCTATGAAGAATCATTTGAAGTTGAACAAACTCATGGATATGATATTTTCTTGAACTTGTTATCTTTTTATTTTATTGAAATTGAGTTGAGTATCACCTTCAATTGTTTTAAATTTTCAGATTCAGCCAACAATTATATTGACTTGGAGGATGAAGAATAAAAAACTATAGATTCATCTGAAGAAGAACATATAGAGCTTCTTGAAATTATTAAACACTTATTTTAGGGAGTTCAAGAGGAGACCAAATTGTATTTTCCTGAGGAAAATGAGACACATGCTACTCACAATAAAAGGTATGAATTTGATATTGATTCTTTAGGATTTATTTTTGTTCAAATATAATTACACTCTAACATTATCATTTACATTTCCATTGATGTAGTATACCTTCAAAAACCACTAGATAATGAATAATAAGTTTTTCTAGTGTAAACCAATAAATAAGAAGACTCATTCATTATCCTACCCCCACCAAGAAATTTTTATCTAATTCCCATGTGGGTGGATTTGGTTTACTATATCCATGTATTCCTCAACAAAAATGAATAATTTAATGTAATAAATGATAATATTTTTGTTATTTTTCTAAAATAAAATCCACCCACCATCAGATTGGGGATAACTAACTAAAACTACCCATCCGGAGATAGTCAAAACCTATGGCTCACTTGGGGGTTAAACGAAGATCTATCCTTATATTCTCAATATATTTCTATTTTATTTTCTTTCAATAAATTTCTTGTGTTTTTTCCTTTTTCATGTAGTTTTTCAGTGCGCAACACTTATGAGATAAACTCAACATTACACTACTAATAAGTTAGGTTGTACCTCTAATTTAAACTTTCCTACTTACTATGATTTAAATTCAAGTATAATTACATGTTAATTCCACTTGAATGAATTAAGGACAGTATATCATTTATGTGTGGGTGAGGGAACCTTTGTATTTTATTTTATTTTTAATTTTTTTTTATGCATTCAAAAAAATGTTTATTTTCTAGATTTTTGAGTTTTTATTTATCATATGTTGTGAATTTTTTAATCTTATAATCTTATATGATTATAATTTCCATTTTTGAAACCCATGTAAATGAGTGAAACTATTTATTCAATTAAACTGAGCTTAAATGAATACTGAAAATGACTCTATTTAATGTTTAATTCCATTAGAATTTCATGAAAAGTACTCTGATTTTTGAATCTCATGCCACATCTCAATATCTTTATCTTTGAAATCACATTCTTATGAAGCATATGAACCATTTATTTCCGTATTTTTTCATTCACCTCATGTCTTTAGAGAACCAAAACATTCTTACTTTAACCAGAATTTTATTTATTCTTATCAAAACCTGAGGGTTTGTGGTAGTTTTTTTAAATTTTTGAGGAATTTCATTGGTTTTAAAGCCAGATTTTCAAGATAATACTTTTCATTAGGACTTTACTTAGAAATTTAATCCTTTTATCCCTTATAATTCAGGAACATTCTATTAGGTTAGCCATATTATAAGACAATTTTCCCTATCCAACCTACTCTTAAAGTGAAATTTCATGATCAAGTTAAACTTTAGTATGGGGGAATGTTGTCTTGTATTATGATACCTCTTTTGGTGATTCTTTGGTTGGAAAATAAAAGGATTAATAGATGTGTTTTCTAAATAAAAAAATATATTCTACTAAAATTTATTCCTTTTCGAGAGATTTCAAGAAAAAATAAGTTATACCATTATGAATCTTCTAAAGGAGAAATAAAGAAGAGCCTATCTGGGGATTTCTAGATAAATTATGTTTGAGAATATTAAAATAATTCAATTGAAATGATGAATGGTATGCACCATCCTTGAGTTTTCATGATTATGGAGATGATTTTCTACAAAGGGGGTGAGGAGGATACCATACATCAGTGAAAAATAAACTCATGCAATTTTGATTGAAAAAGAGTTATGCCCACTTCATTTAGCCTAAAAATTTTTTGAAATATAATATTACCAACCTAAATACACAAAAAAAAACCCTGAAAATTCCTCATGATAAACACATATCCTTGACTAACATCAAGTGTGGATTTAAGAATTTATCAAGCCTATGGTGACCATTTCATGATTTTGGATGAGGAAAGACTTATTGAAAATTGACATTTGTGATATGAGAAAAAATTCATGTGAGGTAGGTTCTTTTGTGCATGCGATGAAAATGAAGTGAAAATATATTGAAGGATTTGAATGGAGAACATGAAATGATGGTTTTTTATGAGGCATGATATCTTTTTTTCTTCATGAGGAATTGGTGGATCTAAAGGGTTTGTGTTATGAATTTACTTTGAATTGATTTTGATGCTTACTTTTCTAGGAGTCTATGTGCTAAGTGTGGGAGAATTGATAGAGATAATATTTTTAAAATTCATAATATATTTTTTAATGATTTAATCCCTTTTAATTAATAAATTTGACGTAATTTTCATCGTTTTAATTCTTTTTGGTGAATTTTTGGCTTAATTGTGAAAATTTACTAATCCTATAAATTTTAACATTTTATGGATATTCTATATTTAAGGTATATCTTTTACAAAATTTATCCAATTTGAGTGATTTTTTAGGATTCATTTTTTATTGGGATTCAAATTTGTCTTTTAGAATTAGATACATTTTTAAACACAATATCCTAGAAAAATAAATCAATTAGAGAAATTTTTATGGTTGATATAATAGACACCACATTAGTAATTAGGTCCTATATCAGTATAGATACATAAAAATTAATTGATTCTACTTGGATTAGAAATAAGGCTCATAGATTCAATTCCCTATTTAATTTCATCAAGAAATTATCTCATTAAGGTATCCATTTAATGATCTAAAATAGAGGGATTTGAGAAGCCTGTTCAGCCATAAAATGTAGTCTTCAGTAATTCAAGAATAACCTTTATACTACTAGTCCACATAAGGTGAGTTTTTTTGGGAACATAAAAAAGATATAGATGAACAATGTTTATGAATACAAAATCTTAATATTCATTCATTTACTTTTCCAAATAAACAAAAACTTTTAGATGAATAAACCTAGAGGGAAAGTTTTCTGCCCCTCAAACTTATAAATTTGAGCGTTCTCTTATATTAATGGGGTTTGAAGAAGGTTAAAATGGGGAATTTATATATGGATTCATACTTTAAGAGATTTTTATTTTCTATTGTCTATTTTTTTAGTTTCACAATTCTCTATTATACCCTTTTCAACTCTACCCTTCACATGGAGGGTTAAAACCTTTAATTGATCTGGGAAGGGGGAGCTTCACTTTTGTAATGTTGGATTCTTGCACTTTAATTTGAGACTCTATTTTCCTATTGAATTATTTCTATTATCTGTGGTGTCTAATTATTATAATGTTATTGTATTTTGGGTTTTTGATTTATTCATTTTTTTTAGTTTTGGTTAAAGAACTTTAAACTCCCTCCACCTAGTGAAGGTTGTCTCGATCGAGAATTTTATGTTAGGTGGTGAGTGTCTAGAAATAATCTCAAGGATTGTGAAATAAGTAAAACTTTTAATGATTTCTAAGGAGAAAAAAATATATATTGGGACTTGACTTATTTATTTTGTAATGGTTTATATATTTTCCTGCACATTGGAGTGGTTTTTGTTGCTTCCTTCAAAAAATGGTGATTGATAACCTGATCAAGGAGTATTTCACTTGTAATTCAATTTAAGGAGAGTTGGAATGATCTTTACAATTATTATGACATTTAAAAAGGTGATCCTACCCTGAATCCATTTCTCTCATCATACACTTGTGTTCAAAATTTATTTTTAATTACCTTATTTATTTTTAAATTCAAAAAATTTAAAAAACAACCTTTTCTTATTTCTCAAATTAAAGGGAAAACATGATTATTGCATTTTACTCTCTAGATAAAACCAAGGTTCACCTATTTATTTCATTTAAACTTAGTAAACGTTTTCTTTTTTCACACCCCAAAACAGGCATGTGTCAAAACATGGCACCGTTTCTGGGGAGGTAGTGTCATCAATCTAATTGTAAATATTTGACTCTTTTAAAAAAACCAAAAAAACAATGTTGTTTTCAAATTATTATTTGTTTAATTAATGGATAAATTACCCAAAATTTCAAGAACCGATGTTTAAATCACATTGGTCTATAAAAGATAGTGTTTCTTTCTTTTCTAAAAAAATCCATGGAGCTCAAATAAAAATCCTCAAGGATGGCGAATTCAAGGATCTCATTCAAGAGCTTAAATTGGACCTAGAATACCCAATGTTGGAGGGATTTAGAAGAGTATTAATTGAAATCCATGAGTATTATATATAATTTTATAAATAAATGGTCGAGGAAAAAAATATACTTCCTTGTTTCCCAGTAATATATTTTATGAAATTTCATAGGTGCAATAAGAAGAATAAATTCAAACAAAAGACCAGTTACGTGGACTTAGAGAAGAAATACAGGACCTAAAGAGAAAAATTGAATGGCTAATTGAATATGTCTTCACATCCCAGGAGCAACTCGAACCTAAATTTGAGCTACTAGTAGAAGTTGATTCCTCACTCATCTTTGATTTTGAAGAACCTAGGGAGATCTTGATAGAATTCAAAGAAGATCCACTTGGCCTAGCCTAACCATTATTTTAGGAGGCCAATAAATAATAATTTTATGATAAATGATGTGTGGGATATCAACATGATCATGATGACTTATAAAATGAGTGTGATGAACTAATTTATCAAATTATTCTTAAAAAAGTAGAATATCTTTCACCATTGAAGTAAGACACCACTAAAAAGGTGTAATTTGAAGATAAGATAGAGGATCTAGACTACCTATCTCTATCTATTGAAATTCATCTACAAGAGGCACCAACCACTCAATAAGTAATTGAAGTTAAACAAACTCAGGGATATGATATTTTCTTTAACGCATTATCTTATTATTCTATTGAAACTAAATTGAGAACCACATCTGATTGTTTTAAATTTTTATATTCGGCGAACACTTGTATATATATGGAGGATGAAGAAGAATAAGATGTAGATGAATCTGAAGATGAATATATGGGACTCCCTAACTGTGTTCAAAATTTATTAGAGAGAATTAAAGAGGAGACCAGAGTGTATTTTCCTAAGAAAACTAAGACACATGATTCTAACATTAAAAGGGATGAATATGATATTGATTCTTCATGCTTTATTTTGGTTTAAATGGAATTACACTCTAACATTGGATTTGATTTTTCCATTGATGCATCATACCTTCAACAACTACTAGAGAATGAAGAAGAAGTTGTGCAATTAGAAACTAAGAAATAGGCAGACTCATTCATTTTCCTACCCCCCCCCCCCCACCATACAAGTTTTATCTCATTCCCATGGGGGTGGATTTGGTGTACTATATCCATGGATTCCTAAAAAAGGAAGAAGTTAATATATGAAATAATAATATTTTGTGTTTTATCCCAAAAAAACTTCACCAACCATCAAATTGGGGATAACCAACTGGAAGGACCCACCTAGAGGCGATCAAAACCAAGGGCCCACTTGGGGGATTTAACCAAGACTTATCCTTCAATTCTCATTTTATTCCTATTTTATTTTCTTTAAATAAATTTCTTATTTTGTATTTTCTTTTTCTTGTAGGTTTTTAGTGTGAAACACTTTGGAGATTAACTCGATGTTAAATATCTAATAAGTCAGGTTGTACCTCTCCTTTATAGTTTCCTGCTTGCTATTATTTAAATTAATGTATGATTACTTGTTAAATCCATATGAATGCAACAGGTAAACTGCATCATTTAATTGTGGGAGAGGAAACCTTTTTATTTTATTATTTTTAAGTTTTTTGTTTTTCTGAATTCCAAATAGTGTGTGTTTTTAGCTTTTTGTGTTTGTTTTTCAAATATTGTGTGTTTTTTTAATCTTGTGAGCTGAAATGGTTATAATTTACATTTTTTGAATCCCATTTCAATGTGTGAAATAATTTATTCCATCAAAATATGCTTAAATTAATTATAAAAATTACTTTGTTTCGTGTTCAATTCTTTTGTAATTTCAAGAAAAGTACTATGATTTTTGAATTCCATACCAAATATCACTGAATTTATCTTTTAAATCACTTTCCTATGATAATTATAAACCATTTTTTCCATATTTTTTTAATTCACCTCACTTATTTAGAGAACCAAAATATTCTTACTTCAATTAGAATTTGATTTATTCCTATCAAAACATGAGGTTTTGAGGTACTTGTGTTTTAAATAATTGGGGCATTTCTTTAGTTTTAAAGTCCCCTTTTCAAGATAATACTTTTAATTATTTAATTCTTTATACATTTAATCCTAGTTTTCCATAGAATCTATGAACTTCCTTTTAATTTAGACATGTTATAAGCCAATTTTCCCTATCTAACTTTCTCTTTAAATTAAATTACATGATTTAGTTAAACTTAAGTGGGGGGAATGATTTCTTGTATTGTGATACCTCATTTTGTGATGCCATGGGTGGAAAATAAAATTATTAATAGATGTGTTTTAAGTTAAAAAATCATTCTGTTGAAGTTTATGCCTCTTATAGAGATTTCATGATAAAAGAATTTATTCCTTTCTAGAAATTCCAAAGTGGAAATAATGTTGTGCCTATTTGGAGTATTCAAGAAAAATTATGTTTGATAATATTGAAATTTTTGTGGTTAAAATGATGAATGGTGTAAAATTTCCTTGATTTTTCATGATTATGGAGCTAATTTTATACTAAGGGGGTGAGGATGATACCATACTTGAGTAAAAATTGGAATCTTGAAATTTTACTTCAAAAAGAGAAAATCCCCCCTCATTCAAACTCGAAAAACATTGAGAACTAATCTTACCAAACAAAAGCCATAGAATAACCTTGAAAAGTACTCATGGTAAAAATATGTGATTGACTCATATCATGTGGATATTTAGAAGTTTATCGAGCCTATAGAGACCCTTTCATGAGTTTGGATGAGAAAAGCCTTGTTGAAAATTGACATTTGTGGGATGAGAAAAAATTCTTTTGAGGTATTTGATTTGTGTGTATGGGTGGAGAAATGATGTGGAAATATATTTAATCATTTGAAGGAGAACTTGAAATTTTGGTTTTTGATGAGGTATGATATATTTTGTTTATTAGTGTAGAATTGGTGGATATCAAGGGTATGTGTTTTGAATTTTCATTGATTTGATTTTGATCCTTACTTGTCCATGAGTCAAATTTATAAGTGTGGGGGAATTAATAGATCTAATATTTTCATAATTAATCATATAATTTTCAACTATTTAATCCCTTAAAATTAGTCAATTCGATCTTATTTTAATCATTTTAATATTTTTTGGTGAATTTTGGGATTAATTGTGAAAATTTCTTAATTCTTGAAATTTAACAGTTTTATGGATCTTTTATATTACAGGCATATATTTTCCAATTTTTGTCCAATTTGAGTGATTATTGTTTTAGGATTCCTTTTTCCATGGGATTCAACTTTGGATTTTGGAATAAGATCCCATTCAAAACAGACTATTCTAGAAAAATAAATAAATTGGAGAAATTTTGTTGGCCAAAAGAATGGACCCCACATTAGTAATTGGGGAATATCTCAGTCTATAGACTTCCAAATGAAGTTATTAAACTTGTATTAGAATTAAGTCTATTATCCTTAGTTCTAAATTCAATTTCAAGAATAAATTCACTCATTAAGGCATCCATTTAATGCACCGAAATGGAAGGATTTGAGAAGTCTTCTCAGCCATAAAAAGTAGTCTTTAGTAATTCAATCATAAATTGTTTTACACTTTTCCAAATAAGGTGATATTTTGTGAGTGCATTAAAAGAGATATATTAATAATTTTTATAAATAAAACATCTTGAGATCCAACTATTTACTCTTAAAAATACAATCAAACTTTCAATGTAATGAATCTAGAGGTAAAATTTTCCACTCCTCAAACAAATAAATATGAGTGTTCACTTCCATTCAAGGAGGTTTAAGAATGTAAAATTGGGACTATACTAGAGGATTGGTGACTTTAAGAGCTTTTTATTTCATCTTTTATATTTTCATAGTTTTATAATTCTCTCTTCTTCCCCTTTAAACTCTATTACCCTTCACATGGAAGGGTAAAACCTTTGATTGATCCGTGAAGGGGGAGTTTCACTTTTGTATTATCGAAATATTGTACATTAATTTGAAACTCTTTTTTTAATGAATTATATTTTTAGTGGTATAAAATTCTTATAATTTTATTTTATTTTGTGTTTTGGTTTCATTAATTATTTATATCTTTGGTTAAAGAACTTTAAACTCCCTCTGCCTAGTACAATTTGTCTTGATCAAGAAGATTATGTTGGGTGGTGAGTCTCTGTGATTATTGGCATGTGTGTGGAGTAAGTTAACTTTTTATAGATTTATATGTAGAAAAAAAAATTTATTCTTACTTTCTTATTTATTTGAAAATGGTTTATGAATTTTCATGCACATAGGATTGTTTTTCATTACTTCCTTCAACCAAGGTTGATAGATAACTTGATCGAGGATTCTTTCAATTTTCATTAAATATGAAGTGATGGAGAATGATCTTTACAACTATGATGACATTTCAAGTGGTGATACTTCCATGACCACATCATTATCTTCATCCACTTCTGTTCAAAATTTATTTTTGTTTTTTTCTTTCTTTTTAAAATCAAAAACTTTCAACAACAACCTCTACTTATATATCAAATTTAAGTGAAAAACAAGATTGTTATGTGATCCTATCTAGAGACAACCTTAGTTAACCACTTTAAGGATTTTTAACTTAGTAAATATTTGTTTTTTTACACCCCCCCCCCCCCCAGCAGTCACATGTCACATGGTTGTGATAAGATCGATCATTGAATAGTCGAGGTGGAATTTTGATGTTAGTGAGCTATGAATCCAAATTATCTGCTCCCATGTAAAATACTAGGTTTGGGATTCATATAAATTATTAGATGAATTTAATGCATTTGAATCAGTCTTAAGATGATCTTTATGTGATTAAATGGTGATTCATGAGGTGAATCATGATTCTTTACTTGGTTTAGGGATTGAAGCAGTGATTTATGATAAGGTTCTGGGGGTAAATCTATTTTATCTTATGATTCAAGGGGTGAACCTGATTCATCATATTATTTAGGTTTAGGCACAATTAATCACATGATTTAGGGGTGAATCATGTGGTTAAATGTAGTGATGGTGTTTTTCATGATATTTCATGTAGTGGGTTGGTACCGTATCAATTACATCTTATTTGGTATGACTTGTGTATTCCACGGTTTGGTCGAGACCTTTTATGGAAATAATGGTGTATGTGGGCCCTGTTCATGGGATGTGGATACTATATGATTTGTTTCAAAATTGGATGTGAGACATATTACTATCATTCAATAAGTGTTTTTATATATATTTGGGTTTGGGGGGATGGTAACGACCTTTATAAGATTATTTGACCACCAAGAACTAATTTTAGTGGGTGGTTCTGATGGTGGGGACCATCATGGATTATAATCAATCATTATGAGCTAAAAAATATGGTGGGGAGAACCATAAGCCAAGGGATAAGTTGACTGATGAAAAAAAATTTGTGTAGAATATATGGGTGTAATGGAGCACCATAAAGATGTTTCAATGATTGAAAAGAGAGGTTGATTAACTTTTATTGAATAATGAGACTCGTGTTTCAATTATGCAGTGAGTGTTAATTCAGCATTCAGTAGAAAGAAAGTAACTATTTTATCATTATTTGGGGACCCAAGTGGGTTGAGACTATTTATCGAATGATTTATGAGAATAATAAGGGATGATAATTACTATTTTGTGTAGTATGTAATACCTTTAACCTTTTTAGGGTGTGAAATTCAAGGGAAATTTAAATTTTTGATTTGGTGGGTGGTTAGTTTTGAGAATTGTGGATTAGAATGGGTTTAAAATCATTTAAAAACTCATAAAATGGTTTTTTGATGATGTTTATGGTTTAATAGGTGGTCAAGGTGTTCTAGTGGAATTCAGAGTAGGTTCGAACAGGCCAAGATTCTAAATATGTCAATAGAAGAACATTCTCAGTTTGAATGGGAATTAATGCTATAAGAGAGTTTTAGGGGGTTGTTATGGGCTTGGAAGCGAAATAATCAAGGAGAAAGGGATACTACCAAAAAATTCATGGCATGAACAAAGTTTCCATGTCATGAAATTGAATTGGTTTTGTGTTTATAGATCGTAGTCTATCTCATATTTTCTAGCTTAAGGGCCTTAGGATTTTTAAGGGGTTAGGGAATTTGGAGAAGGTTGTTTTGTTCAGCCACACCTCCCCCTTCCTCTCCAACATCCCCCTTCGAAGGGGGATGGTTTTGGTGAAATTTTGAAGGTGATTTTAGTTAATATAATCCATTTATTTTTTGTTTTATTTTCCCCATTCACAGACAATGATTTCTCACTTGATTTGGGTCACAAACCATGCAGGGTCGTCATCCAACCCGACACCTGACCTGGGCTACAGAAAGGCCCGAGGGGAGTTCCTAATCCCCACAGGTTGGCACAAGTTCCAGGGTATAAAATGAATGTTTGGAAATGATTTAACCAATAACAAAACATATATATAATTAAACATAAATTGAAAAAAAATAGGTAAATAAATTAATATTAAATGAATAAACTATAAGTGAAAAAACAAACTAAGTAACGAGACATACCTCAAGTGTCCTTATGGGTCACCATGGAAAATAAACCATTCTCATTGCAAGAGAGATCGGAAACTAGCCCCTAAAAATGAAATGATAAAGTAGGCATGGTCACAATGATTTCTAGTATGAATGCCAGAGTACAACAATGCCCTATTCTGTTGTCGTCAAAAAGAACCCCAAAACATGTCAGATTGAAAATAAGACCAGTTTAAAATATTATTTATCATTCTCTTAAAAATCAAGTAATAGGTTCTAAATTTTATGGAAATCATTTCTCTACCACCGAATTTTCAAAATAGAATCCAAACATGCATTAACATTTAAAAACGAAAGGGAATCAATTTAAATTTAAATATGGTTTTCAAAAAAATAGGAAACAAGCATGAAACAAATGAATTGAAAATATTTACACTAGAAACATGTTAAATCCCTATGCATCTAGTGTTAGTTTGGAACCTAGGATCCTTCCACATCAGTGTAAACATGGAATATAATCCAAAATAGTCTACATTCTCATGCACAAGCCACTAGTAGGAAACACACCAATAACCAAGTGGTCTCCAATCATCACAAGTAATTAGTTAGTGTTGTAATATCAATCCTTCTAGACGTAATAGGGATGAACCACTTACATATCATCTAGAATACTAGTTCAAGTACACCCACCTAGGTACCTGGGGTTTCCATTATTCTCAAGATAAAGTTCACAAGCATCCACACCACAAATCCACCTTCACACAAGGACTAAACATTTCAATTAAAACACCCCTCTTTAAAAACCATCACCTTTTTCACTTTATGCACACCATAGAAAATCCCTTTTTTAAATATCGTTTTAATCACTTACAAAGTTCCCAAATGCCCCTTTTTTTAAGACATACTTGAATCCATATTCATTTAAATCCACTTTCACAACTAATATACACACCAAAATTTTGATAAATACCCTCCACACAATAAAAACCATTTTAGAAAATACTTTTAAGAATTTAAAATGTTAAGCATTATAAAACAAGTTTAGGATCATATTTTAATGAAAAATACACACATTAACACTTAAAGCAGACCTGAAAAATGAAGGAAACACCAACACCAAGCATCAACATCACTTTTCATAGCATGAATATACTATTTAATATAAAAAATTTACTTTTTAAAATAATAAATCAAATAAATATTTCAATTTAAAGATATAGAAATAGTGAACCTACCTCAAGGTGGAACCAAGTCATCCACTTCGGCTCTTGACACTTTCTAACTAAAATCTGATGCTCCCCCACTAAGTATATGAACCTTCGTATAAATTCAAGGACACCTAACCCTTATGCCTAAATTTGTATGGCCCATGAACATGTGAAAGGGGATCCTTATGGGTATGTTTATATGTATATACAGTCTCCACTCACCTGTGTATTAATTTTTATATATACACATAGGCACACCTAGCCCCATAAATTTACATTAAATGTCATGGATTAATATACAAGTGATAGGGTAACCTACATGTATATATTTACATACCCATTCACACCCAGGCGAGTCACCTTAGACTCGGTAACTCGAAACCACAGAAAAGGGAATGTTCACTACACATATAAGTTAATAAATCAACCAAAAACTTAATAAAATATTTTCAAGAATCCTAAAACAATTTACCCTAAAAAACTCTAATTATTCTATTTAAAATCAAATTCACACTAAAAAAAATTTTAAAAAGATATCAAACTACTTACATAAATCATAAAACCATTTTAAAAGCATTAAAATAAATTCACATAATCAATTTAATTAATTTCAATATCCATTCCCCTTTTAAATCCAAACTCACATTAAAATGATTTTATAATACGCTTCACATCACCTTCATAATTCAAAGACATATTTAAGGTTCCCAACAATGAATCCAACAAGCAATAAAAACAAATTTCTATTGAAAAATCCACTTTAAACACAATTTCACCTTTAAATATCTTAGAAAATTTTATTTGAACCTTCACACAAGGCATACAATATATTTAATAAATTACACAATGAATAACACATTAAAAATAAACACTTTTATTTATAAATCTCATTTTCATCACATGTTCATCACAAAAACTTTCCAAATTATGTTACTCACCATGTAATTAATCCATATAACTCATTAAAATAATCAAGAAAGAAATCCAAACTCATCCAATAATGAAAACACGTGGAACCACATACCTCTCATGAAGAATATTCAAGAATAAAAGTTTTGAAATATCAATAGCTCCTTGATCGTGCCATAAACAACCCTAGGAATCCAAAATAAACACAAAAACCATAAGATTGGACCCAAAACGAACCCATGAAGGTGAATAAAACCCTAGAACGAATGGGGGTTTACCCAGAGGAGAGGATACCAGAAGGAGGAGGTGTGGCATGGTCATATGAGGGATGGATGTGGGTTTGTGGTTTCCATAGGAGGAGGCAGGTAGGTTCACAGTCGTTAAAGGAGGAGGTCGGCTGAGAAGAGGGGGGATGCACTAGAAGGAGATATGGTCGGGGGGGTCGGTGTGATGGGATAACAGAGGGGGAGGGTAGCGCAACGCGGATCCAGGATGGGATGGATGGCGCAATGGCATGGAGAGGAAGGGAGGAGGGTTGGTGCGCGACTACGTGAAGAGGGAGGATGGCTGGGGCGTGACGGTGGGAAGAGGGAGGAAGAAGGGAAGGGAAGAAAAAAGAGAAGAAAAAAAATAAAAATAAAAACATAAGACAAAAAAGTAATAATATATATATATATAAATTCCTAATATTAATAATAATAATGATAACCATCATAATTATAATATTAATAATCCTAATATTAATATTAACAATAATAATAATAATAGTTACTTAAAAAAATATTAATATTATTAATAATAATAATCTTCAATAATATTACCATTAATATTATTTTAAAAAAAATCTTAATTTAATTTTTGTTTTTATTATTTCTATATTATTTTCACTTTATTAATCATTTCATTGATTATTTTTTATTTTTTTAATACTGGGCATGGGTGCACGATAACCTAGGCGAAACCATGTGGTTTCGACCGTGCTCCGCCCATGCACCAGATACTGGCAAGACCAAAACACTCGCTTATTAGAAAAAATACAATATTATAACTGGGACTTGACCTAAATCTTGACAAACTCATCCAAAACATCAAACCCATCACACCCAGTCCCCGAACAAAACAATCGAGACCTGACCCAGACTAGGACCGAGGCTAAATTAAAACATGGGTGTGACAATTCTCCCCACAATAAAGCTTTATATCCCTAGAAATCTATCCTAAAATTGTTTAGAGAATAGAACATGTACACACTCTTAGCTCAAAGAGGATCCTAACAAACAAAAAACAACAGAGAAGCAATGAGACTATCAATAAGGAGGAAGGACCTACACGAGCCCAAAATTGAACCAAGACATCACCAACACTAAAGCACCATGACAAGGAACTAGTGTTCATGCCTAACCAAGCTACATGGTTTATAAAACTAATCCCTATGCAAGTTCCAACCACTAGGAGTGTTGAACTATACTCTTAGGCATCGCATGGGTCTCTACTCCTTGTGAGACTGTGCACTGTACCAGTTTAATCCAAATTTCATCTCCCATCCACACATACCAATGTTAAAAACTTAAATCTCAAACTTTCCCTGGTTACTCGAGGATCGAAACGAGTAAGATTTCGCAATGTTGTTCCTGCACCTACCACTCGAGTACCAACACTTGAATTTCCAGGCTGGTCTGGGATGGTCTTACCTCAAATTCTATGCTTGTAACTCGATTGTTTTCAAGGTCCTTAGTCTTGTTTGTGTGTTTCTAGTTGATCTTGAATATTGGTGGTCATTCTATAGGGGTTCATGGTTGTTGTAAATGGCCTAGAAATCCATGTGCAGACCTTGAAATTTCCTCTGATGACCTTCTATGTGCTCACCTAGTTGGTTCATAGTCTTCCAAACCATGTGACTAAGCCATGTGTAGTATTTGTTTATTTGAGAATTTGGAATCTTGATTCATTGAGTGAATTGGTTGTTTTGGGATGTTCTTGGTGTGGGTTTTGGTTGGTTTTGGGGTGTTTTCCTCAGGTTAGAAATTTAATGATTGGTCTTTTGAAATTGTATTTCCAAAATTAAAGTCTTGTCTAGTTTGAAAATGAAATGAGTTGTTTTGAAAATGGATGTTCTTTTGGGAACTGTTTTCAGATCACTTAAATATTCTGTAAAGTGTAAATCATAAGTACATTTTGAAAATGTTTTGGGGGTTTTGAAATTATTATTAAGTGTGGAACTTATGCCTCTTGGAAATGAGAATTTGGAAATGATTTACTTGAACTTTGGTATGCATATGGACTCTAACTTGTATGGATGAATATAATTTGATGTGGATGGTTGTTGGTAGGTGTGGATGCATGCCCGAGATGGCACAGGGATGTATGTATGTGAGGTTTCATAGAATACCAATGGTGGGTGCTCGGTTTTCAAGGATTGTTTTGTATTCCAAATGCATGTTTTGATTAGTGATGAGTTGGGATGAATTTTTTTAAGAATTTTAAATAAAAGCAAAAATGGGTTTCAGAAAGGGGTTTGTAGTGTTTGGAAGGTTTTGAAATTAGATGGTTTTAAAAATGATCATTTTTTAAAGAGTGGTTTAGGCTTTGTTGGTGATGTTTCTTTGATATTATTTTGGATGATATTTGATTTGGTTATGGTTTGGTTTTTTGATTTATTAGTCTGTGGGATTGATACTTGTTTCCAATATGGAATTTCAAGGTTGAAATAAGGTTTTGGGTTTTATTTAATGATTTATGGTTAAATGTGGAGGCTTGTTTTCTGATGTGCTTTAGGTTGGTTTTGTTCATTTTTTTTAAATTGTGCAACCTACAAATGTCCAATGGCCCATATGGGGTCATTTTCAGTTGTTAGTTTTAACCAAACACCCAGTTGAGTGTTGGTGTTATTTTCTTTTCATGGTTTCTTTTTTTCTCAGTGGTGGTCGAGGTTCGATAGCGGTTGCGGTGTAACTTGAGAGAGTCAATTATTTCTTTGGGTATTTAGTAACTATATATTTTTTGTATGGAAATATTTCCTGGTTTTGTTTGAAGGGTCATGTTCGGGATAGATAGGGGTGATTGCAACCATCTCCATGCATGTTGGGGTCATAGACTGGGACAAATGGAAATCTTGTTTTTCAAAGTGCTCGTGAAGGGTTCCCTATCTGGTGAAGAGGGTGAACTCGATGAATATGTTCTTGGCATGAGTCTTTCATCAGTTTGTGTTTCTCATTCCTAAGACTACACTCTCATTTGTTTCCAATGTGATCGATTTGGGAACTCAAAGTTGTTCTTCATAATCTTCTGAAGGATTACCAATGGTGTGGTTATTTGGGTCACATAGGGAAGTATGTAGGTGATATATCCAGAAGATGAAGCCTCAGTTGGAGGATGTTAGTTATTGAATACGGGGAAGAAAATGATTCAATACATCATAGCTCCTTCCATAGGTCTTAGAGAGAATCTTTTCATGCATTCAGATAGTTTCCCGGTGTGATAGATGTGCATCCAACCTGTCATCTCTAATGTTGGGGAAGAGATTGGTTAAATTTTTTCATCTTGATCTTGCATGTTTGGGGGGGATTATTTTGGAGGTCTTGGTGACATCTGTTATAATATTTCATTGATTGTACCTTGTTTTTATAAACTTTAAATGGTTGGTCTTTATTTGTATCAATTTCAACATCTAGGTGATTCTCATTTAAAGATGTGTGTGGGTTATGGATCTTCTGAATCATGGTTTGTCTTGGCGTTTGTTTGGTGTATATATTTTTCTAGATTCCACTTAACTGAGGGTTTTAGGATTGTGTCTGTTTATGTTTCTCCCTATGTTTGGTTTTGACCCGTGTTGGTGGGTTCATGATTTGAAATTCAATTTGCATTCTGGAAACTGAATTGAGAGTTCACGTGTGGGTTCCATTGTACTACTTAGTTTCTAATATGGTGGGGAGGCCCACTATGAATCTCACAAATGTCTTCACTCAAGTTGTTCTAATGCGACTCAGGATGTTAAGGGGTTAGGCCAGCATTAGGGGTCTTGTATGGTTTTCTAATTTGTTTCTATTTGGGAAGTCAGTATTCATCTAGAGTCCTAATATGGCGGGGATACCAAAATAGGAAAAATTCATAGAGAACTTAATATTCTGGGTGTTCTTATCGAGGAAACTCTTTCCCTCTACTCTAACCAACCCTGACCAATGTAGATGGTTAGCCTAAATTATGGGTTGAATGGAGAATGTTCATGGGAGATCCTGAGCATAATCTAGTGATTTCTAAGTCAGGGGGTGTGGTGTTCCAGGTTGTGGTTGTGTTTGGAAATGTGACACACGTGTTGTTGGTTCTTTTCCTTGGTAGTCTGGGTCTCAAGGTTTCAGGATTTTTTGGAAAGTGAGTGTTCGATCCTCATGTGGTAGGTGTTTCATTTTGAGATCTGTTTCATTCTAGTTTTTGATATATGAACTGCTGAGTCTTTTGGGACTTTTTTGGGGGTAGAAAGTGTCATTGTGGGGATAATTGTTGCACTCTGACCTGGATTTTTTATTTTATTTTTGTTTTTAACATTTTTTGGTATAATAATAATAATAATAACAATAATAATAATATTATTATTATTATTAGTTATTCTATTAGTATTAGGTTTTCTTTTTTTTTCTTTTTTCCTTTTTTTCACTTTTTTTTATTTCTTATTTATTTTATCTTTTTTCCCTATCCACTTTCCCCCCTTTGTCTCCACTCACGTCGCACCTCACCCCTCCCCCTATTCACTTGAATTGAACTGATACCCCTACCATTGCCACTCTCCCTCCTGTGGCCTCTTTCTAACAATCCACCTCTGGCGCCCTACACCCCTCACGCCACCTCCTCTCCTTGATGTGCGATCCACACCTATCATCCTCCTGTTATCCAGAGTTTTCTGACACCCCCCCCCCCACCAACCTATAGACTTCTCCTCATTCCCCAAGTGGCCACTCCATCAAAATACCAAATGAGAATTATAGTGAAAAAATTAGAGTGCCCAACTGATCACATTGAATATAGGGGATTGAGTGGTCTATCAAACACACAACACGGACTAATGGAAGGAGTACTCCAAGAATGGATCCCTGGTGTAGTTTTGATTTTATTGTTACTATTTGGTGCAATGAGGTAAGAGGACCTCATTTCCACTTTATAACCCATTTAAGTGTAAGAGTTTCTCATTAGATATAAGAAGTTATAGTCGTCTAGTTTCCATAGAATCCCAGTGGTTGTGTTCCACCATGTTTGGGTCTTCTTATAATGGACCTTGCATGGCCTATGCTTATAAATCAAGAGTAGTTGGGTTTGTGTTATTTCGTGGGTAATAAACCATTGGGATGTGTCGGTGGAGGTCTTTTTGGTCCATTGGATGGTCCCCTTCACATCCCTCCCCTCATGGTGGGGGTTCTGGGTCAGTACAGAGAAGTACTTGAGTTTAAATAATCTGACTTGTTTTCATCATGGGTAGTATGTTTGGACCTCTTAATGTTAGTGTCCTAGTTCCACCTTGGGGGTAGGTTATTTCTTATGTTTGGGAGTATTTCAAGCCTCCCCGTGTCAGCAATTAGGATTTTTTATTCATTTTAGGTGGACTTCATGATCTCTCAAAAATGTCTAAAGTGGTTTTATTTGGGTGTCAGATTGTCTACGATGAGAGGATCCTTTATTTTGATTGACCTACTAAAGGTGATTTCATTTTTGGGGTGACTAACACTTAGTGGGGATTTAATTTTCGGTCTCTGAGTTCAATTGGCAGGACCTTCCTCTTTGTTGATAGTGTCTTGGCTTCTCTCTTGTTTGTTGTTTTTTGGGAACCTCTTTGAACTAAGAGGGTGTACCGGTTCGGTTCTCTAAATAATACTGGGATGGATTTATAGGGATGGAAAGATTTATGGTGGGGAGGATTTTCACACCTGGGTTTTAATTTAGCTTTTTTCCCGATCTAGGTTAGGTCTCGGTTATTTTTTTCGAGGACCAGGTGTGATGGGTTTGAAGTTTCCGATGACTTTGTCCATATTCGGGATAATTCACAATTGGTATATTGTGTTTTTTCTAATAAGTGAGTGTTTTGTTCTTGTCATTGACTAGCACACGGGTGGAGCATGGTCAAAACCATTTAGTTTCTCCCAGGTCACCGGGCGCCCTGCCAGGTATTCAAAAAATAATAATTAATTAATTAAATAACTAATAAAATGAAAATAAAATAAAAATAATCAAAATAAAAATGAAATTAAGAATTATTTTATAATAATATTAATGGAAATATTATTAAATATTATTATTATTATTATTATTATTTTATTATTCTACTATTATTATTTTTATTTTTAATATTATAATTATTATTATTAATATTATTATTATGATGGTTATTATTATTATTTTTTTGTTGTTGTTGTTGTTTTTAGGAATTTAATATATATATTTTTATTACTTTTTTGGGTTAGGGTTTTTTTCTTTTTCTTTTTTTTCTTCTCTTTTTTCTTTCCTTCCCTTCTCCTCCCTCTTCAGGTCATCCCAACCCATTCATAATCCATATTCACTTTGACATGCCCCATCCCTCCTCCCTTCCTCTCCATGCCATTGTGACACCCAACACACCCTCTATCTACGTTGTGCTTCCCTCTCCCTCTATTATCTCGTCACGCTGACCCCCTGGCCATCTCTCCTTCTGGTGTGTCCCCCCTCTTCTCAACTGACCTCCTCCTATGGTGGTCGCGAACCCACCTCCATCCCTCATGAAACCCTACATCACCTCCTTCTTATAGTATCCACCCCTTAGGGTAAACCCCCATTTGTGCTTGGGTTTTCTTCACCTTTATGGGATTTGTTTAGGATCTAATCTTGTAGTTTTTGGGTATATTTTGGCTTCCTATGGTTTCTTGTGGTGTGATCAAGGTGAGAATGGGATTTATCACATTTTATTCAGAAGTATTATTTATAAGAGGTATGTAGTTCCACGCTTTTTCATTATTGAATGAGTTTGGATTACTTTTTTTATTATTTAAATGAGTTCTATGGATTAATTATGTGGGGAGGAACATAATTTGCTAATGTTTTGTGATTCGCATGTGATGAAAATGAGTTTTCTAAAGAAATGTTTTTATGTTTTATGTGTTATTTGTTGTGGTGTTCCTTAAATATATTCTATGACTTGTTTGAAAGGTGAAAAGCATATTTTCTTAGAGATTTAAAGGTGAAATTATGTTTACAGTGGATTTTTCAAGAGAAAATTGTTTTCTTGTTGGATTCTTTGTTGTGAACCTTCAATGTGTATTTGAATTGTTAAAGTGACGTGAAGTGTATTATAAAATGGTTTTTATGTGAGTATGGATTTTAAAAGGGAATGGCCATTAGAATTAGTTAAATTGAGTGTGTGAATTTCTTTTAATGTTTACAAATGGGTTTTATGAGTTATGTAAGTAGAATGAAATGTATTTTCAAATGGTTTTAGTGTGCATTTTGTTTTAAAGATAATAATTTGAGTGTATTTTATGGGTAAAGTTTTGTTAGGCATCTTGAAAATGTTTTATTAAGTGTTTGATTGATTTATTAACTTATAAGTGTATTGTGCAGTCCCTTTTATGTGTTTTTGAGTCATCGAATCTAAGGTGAATCACCTACGTGTGAATAGGTAAGTAAATATATACAAGTAGGTTTCCCAGTTACATGTATATTCATCAATGGCATTGAATGAACATGTATGGGGATAGGTGTTCCTATGTGTATATATAGAAATTCATACATAGATGAGTAGTGACTGGTATATTCGTATAAATATACCTGTCAGGATCCCATTACACATGGTCATGGTCTATGATAATGTATTCATATGGGATAAGTTTTCTTGCATGTATGCGAAGGTGCATATTCTTAGTGGGGGAGCAGTAGCTTTTAGTTAGAAAGCATCAAGCTCCAAAGTGGACGGCATGGTTCCCCCTTGAGGTAGGACCCCTATGACCATAACTTGAAATTTAATTCCTTAATTTCTTGAGTGTTTAAAAAAGTATATATTTTTTATATTAAATATTATATGCATGCTATGAAAAGTGACGGTGATTATTGGTGTTGGTATTTCCTTCATTTTTTAGTTTCTCTTTAAGTGTTGACATGTGTATTTTCCATTAAAAAATGATCTCAAACTTATTTTAGAATGCTTAACATTTTAAATTCTTAAAATTAGTTTCTAAAATGGTTTTTGGGTGTGTGGAAGGTATTTCTCAAATTTTTTGTGTGTATATTAGTTGTGAAAGTGGATTTCAACTAATATGGATTCTGGTATGCTTTTTTAAAAAAATTGAATTTAGGAACTTTGTAAGTGATAATAAATGTATTTGAAAAAGGGATTGTCTATGGTGTGCGTAAAGTTAAAAAGGTGATGTTTTGTAAAGAGGGGTGTTTTCATTTAAATGTTTGGTCCTTGTGTGAAAGTGGAGGTGTGGTGTGCGTGCATGTGAAGTTTAACTTGAGCACAAGTGAAACACTAGGTACCTAGGTTGGAGGAATTGGACTAGTACACTAAATGATACGTAAGTGGTTCATCATGGTTTCATCTAGAAAGATTAAAGTTACAACACTAACTAAATACTTGTGATTATTGGAGAACATTAGTTTATGGGTGTGTACCATATTAGTGGCTCGTGCACAATAACGTAGACCGTTGTGGTTAATATGACACTTTTACACTAAGTTATGAGGATCCTTGGTCCCCAACATACACTAGATACTTAGGGATTTCCCATGGTTCTTATGTTATGATTATCAATTTAGTTGTTTCATTCTAGTTTCCTCTTTTCTGAAAACAATATTTAAAATTAAATTGGTTCCCTTTCATTTTAAAATGATAATGCGTGTTTGGATTATATTTTGAAAAAGTGGTGGTAGAGAAATGTTTTCCCTAACAATGTTAAATTGTTACTTTATTTTGACAAGAATGAAAAACAATATTTTAAATGGGTATTATTTTCAAACTATCATGTTTTGGGTTTCTTTTTAATGGTAAGGGCATAGGGCATTGTTGTACTATGGAATTCCTACTATGAGACTTCGTGATCACACCTACATTATCTTGTCAATTTTCAGGGTCTATTTTTGGATCGTTCTTGCAGTGAGTGAGGTTTATGTTCTATGGTGACCCATGAGGTCACTTGTGGTATGTCTCATTACGTAGTTTATTCTTTTTTTTAACTACCAATTTGTTCAGTTCATCTTCATGTATTTACCTGTTTTGTTCAGTTTATGTTTCTTTATCTGTCTTTAGTTATCGGTTAAATTATTCCCAAATGTTCATTTGATACCTGGACACTTGTGTCAGCCCATTGGGATCATGAATTCCCCTCAGTCTTTGTCGTGGACCGGTTCAGGCATCGAGTTGGATGAAGACCCGGCTTGGTTCGTGACAAAATGCAAGGTGGAACCAAGCTATGCAATTTGGCTCTTGGCACTTTCTAATTAGAATTTGTTGCTCCCCTACTAATAATATGCACTTTCACATACATATAAGGAAACATATCCCCTATGCACACACCCATATGGCCATGAAAATGTGTGACAGGATCCTTACACATTTACTTATATTCACATACTAGTCTCCACTCACCTATGTATGCATTTTGATATATATAGATGGGAACGCCTAGACCCATAAAGGTATATTCACTTCCGTGGATGACTATACATGTAACAAGGGAACCCATACACACACATACACACACACACACACACACACATATATATATACTTACCTATGCACAGGCAGGTGATTCACCTTAGACTCGGTGACTCCAACCACAAATTAGGGACCACACACTGCACATATAATTTAATACAATAATTGAACACTACATCACTTACACAATTAAACAAACCAATTACACAGTTAAATAGACCATTCCTATGGTTTGAAAAACCGATAGAAAAATTTTACAAACAATTTCAAAATATGCCGCATGACTTTAAACCCCAAAAAAAATTACCTGAATTTTTGTTTATGACAAAACACATGTTGACGCTACACCAAAACTCAAACTGTATAGTTAAAAAGACTATTTCCACGACTAGATAAGCCACTAGAAAATTTATTAAAAAAATTTAAAATGTGTCACATTACTGAAGATACCAAAACTCGCTCTAAACTTATTTTATAGCTAAACTCTACTTGATTCCATACCAAAACACTCACTACAGCCTTTACACTTTTTAATAAACCAAAAACACAACTTATTAAACTCTACAGATGGATCAACATGGGATTTCACAGAAAAAAAATACTCATAACATATAAATACACTAATAAACAAATAAAAATTTATATATTTCTTTTATATTAAATAGTATTTTCATGCTATGAAAAGTGATGGTGATGCTTGATTTTGGTTTTTCCATCATATTTCATGTTCTCTTTAAGTGTTGACATGTGTATTTTTATTAAAATATAATCACATTGAGAATGATTTAGGAAAAAGGAAACCCCCTATTAAGGCTTTCCCACTTTAATTAGAAAAATGAGGCATATGTTAAACGTACGAATTGTAAAATGTGCCTAGTGAAGAGGCTTGTGTAATAACGTCTGTTTTTGAAAAAAAAAGACGCACTTAAGGGGGAAGTTAGTGGTGAAACATTGAAAGTTTTTAGATAAATAATGTGATCTGTGTATGTGTGTGTCTTTTTTTTTAATAAAAACTCACCACCACTAGAAACATTAGCACAATGGGAAACATGGGTATCTTTCTGGGTGGACTAGGACTAGTACGCTAGATTATAATTAAGCAGTTCATCCCAGTTTCATCTAAAAGGATTGACGCTACAACACTAACTAAACATTGTTTATGATTGGAGACCACTAGATTATGGGTGTGTTCCCTACTAGTGGCTTGTGCATGAGAACATAGATCTTTGTGGTTCATATGCCATGTTTACACTGAGGTATAATGATCCTAGGTCCCCAACTAAGACTATATACTTAGGGATTTCCCATGGTGCTTGTGATATGATTTTCAATTCAGTTGTTTTATACTTGTGTCATATTTCATGAAAACCCTATTTAAATTTAAATTGAACCCCTTTCATTTTGAAAAATTAATGCATGTTTAGATTCTATTTTGAAAATGTAGTGGTTTGGAAATGTTTTCCTTAAAAATGTAAACCTTTTACATGATTTTGAATGGAATGAAAAACAATATTTTAATGGGTCTTATTTTCAAACTATCATGTTTTGGGATTCATTTTAAAGGTAATGAAATAAGGCGTTGTCATTACTTGGCCTTCCTACTAAGCATCTTAGTGCTCACACCTACTTCACTTTTTTGTTCCATGTTCTAGTCTTATATTTATCTTGGGTGAGTGTGGTTTAATGTTTGGTGGTTACCCATGGGGTAACATGGAGGTATGTATAGCTGGTTATCTTTTTTTATCTTCCATTTTTAGTTTTGTTTTCATTTTGTTCAGTTTATATTCAGCTATATGTCTTTTTTTATGGGCCAAACCATTCCCAATTTCCTCACCTTGATGCCCAGCACTAGTTGTCAGCCCGGGGGTTGGGAATTCCGTTCGGTCTATGTTGTGGATCGGGTTGGGCGTCGGGTCAGATGGAGACCCAGTTTTGTTCGTGACAAAATGTTTTGTTTGGGGACTAGCTGTGACAATTCTCCACACCATAAAGCTTTCCTTCCCAAGAAATCCATCCCAATATTGTTTAGAGAAAAAAATTGGTGCACCTTCTTAGCTCAAAGAGGTTACCAACAAACAAAAAACAAGAGAGAAGAAAATACACTATCAACAAGGAGGAAGGACCTGCCAATTGAACTTAGAGACCCAAAATTAAATCCCCTCTAATTTTCACCCACCCACAAAAATGAAAGCACCACCAGTTGATCAATCAAATGAAAGGATCCTCTCACCATACACAATTCAACAACCTAATACAACCAATTTAAACATCATGAGAGATCATGATGTCCACCTAAAATGAAATAAGAATCCTAATTGCTAACATGGGGAGGCCCAAAATATTCCCCACCATAAGAAGCAACATACCCCGGAGGTGGAACCAAGACACTAATATGGGGAGGCCCAAACAGACTACCCACCATGAAAACTAGTCAGATTATTTGAACTTGAGTACTACTCTATACGGACCATGAACCCCCACCACAAGGGTAGGGGTGGCAAGGGGCCCATAAAATAGACCAAAAAGACCACCACTAACAAATCCCAATGGTTTATTTCCCCCAAAAGAACACAAACCCAACTAATTTCTATTTATAAGCACATTTCACATAGGTTCTATTAAAAGAAGACACAAACTTGGTGGAACACAACCACTGGGATTCTAAAGAAACATGATGACTATACCTTATTATAACCAATGAGAAAATATTACACCTAAATGGGTCATAACATGGAAATGAGGTCCTCTCACATCCTTCCGACAAATAGGAACAACTAAAACAAAACTAACCAAGAGGCCTAAACTATCTCCACCTCCTATACTGAGAACAGAACTCATATCCAAACCTTTCACACCATTTGGGGTTCTACTAACTAGAATCCAACTTCACTTCGAGACCTATAGATGGAGATCTGATGATTGAATCATCTCTTACCTCATAGTCAGGCTTGAGAAACCCCCTGAATGAAGCTTCTCCTTTTGCTGCTACAAGGGACCTTACCATGACCTAACGACACCATCAGATGCAACACGCTTCGACATCCATTTTTTTCAGACATCACTCCATTGAGATAAAGGCATAAAATATGTACTGGAATATCCCATATTTACATTGAATAATAAACTTCGAGTGGAAGGACAGACAAAATACACCTTCTTATAAATTATAGAAGTTCAATATTTCCTAAAGTAAACACACTCTTATTATAACTGAGGTTCCTAGAAGGGTGTTCAACCTTCACCTCTGTCATCGAGCGGGAACACGACACTGTAAAGTGTCAACAAACATGACCCTTAAAACCAACAGAGTCATTTCAAAGAGAGGGACCTTAACTTATGTTCTTAATAGAATATGATTTCTGTAAGGGTCCATAACCACCTTTTATAACTAGATTCACCAAACGTGAGGCTTAACGCAATATCTTACTTAGAAGAAGCCAACGAAAGACCCAAATGACCTTTTAAAATAGCAATCTTCACTAACAACTCTAGATTTCTTCCACTTTTCCCCACTAGAATTTATTTCACCACCTCTATACAAGACCAACAGACTCAACTATGTGGAAATCCATAGTCAAAAACCTAAGTAACCCAAGAGACCAAAGATTATTCTAACTACTCTCACATATTCTCTACCACTACAAGTGGATCAACTAGACCCTAAATAGAGATGTGGGTTCATATTTTGATGTCCAAGAAGAATAAGGCTCTTACACTGATCAATTAAAGGATCCTCCCACAAAGAATCACCTATGGCCGCAATTAAACTGTTCATTAACTCTTTATGGGGGCATACACTAGCTGATGAAGAGACCCAAGAATCCAAAAAAACCACTCCATTGGCCAATAATTCCATGAACTATCACCAAAACACACAAAGGTAACAACCATTAAGGCTCCATGAAACACTCTTCATAAAATACCTCTAACCAACATTAATAAATTACCGACGAAACACAAGACAGAGACATTACTCAAATAAAAACTCGCTTTCAAATCTAACTCATCAATTTCAAAAAAAATCATTTCACTCAAAAAACTTTTCACTAGTTTATAAAATACCATTTAAAACATACTTCCAAAACCCATATTAACCTAATTCCTTCATTCCCAATGATTAATTTTCAATAAACCACATATTTAAATAATTAAAATACAATCCCAGTAAACTCAACCCCATTTTTCAAAACTATCTTCAATTTTAAAAATCTAGTCCCCACAATTTTAAAATAAGAGTTTTCATAATGATTTTACAAAACCCATAAATATATCAAACAAATTTAAGGGAAACTAGCACCGATGGGTGACTCGGACATATGGTTGGCGGCCATATGTCAGTCACTCCACCATCATGAAGAGTGTTCTTGGACAATATCCCCAACTCCACATGGATTTCCAGACCCTATGAGCTCACTGAGACCATTGTTATACTCTCATTGTTGAGTCAAAAGTTCTCTTTTGAATTCTATATCTTGTTTTGGAAATCACAAATGTCTTTTACCATGCTAATCGTACTGACCATGCTGATCGTACTGACCATGTTGATCGTACTAACCATACTGATCGTAGGGACAATAATATCGTACTGACTCTGTCAATCGTATCGTACTGACTCTATCGATTGTACTCACTTTTGTGTATCTTTATTTGTATCATATCAATACATTACTTTTAGTAATACTTGTAATCCTTATACTTTCATTACTTACTTCTTTTGGTACTTAGTCAAAAATAATTGTTTCATATTAATCGTACTCTTGATTCTCATCTTCATATATCCTTTTTTTTTACCAATACGATATCGTTGAGTTAGTTACAAACTAATCAAAATGATATCGTGCTTTCTGTTTCAATATGACCATTATAATTCCAGGTGTCCAAGTCCCTCCGAGTTTTTCAGAAAAATATGACTGTTGGAGGAAATGTGATCGTTGGAACATGAGTCCTATAAATAGAAGGTCATTTGAAATCGAAGAAGAACGGTGATATAACTGTGATACTTTGCTTATATCAAGTTATAGAGATAGATGATGTGACTTCTCTCATGATTTGTGCTTTGTGCGACCAATCTTCATATCGAGGGCTTTCAAGTGATTAAAAGACAGAGGTGCTAATTACCTAACAAATCAAGGGCTGTCGGGGATAGGCAGACAGACAAACCTATCATCGTATCAAGGCCTGCCGGGGATTGGCAGATAGACGAACCGATCATCGTATCGAGGGATGTCGGGGATAGGCAGACAGACGTTCTGATCATCGTATCGAGGGCTTACCAAGGTGGTGGTAAGACAGACCTCTTATCCTAGGTGAAAGGATAACCCTTCTCTTTGGGTCAAAATAATTGCAATTTCTTTACATTTCTACTTCTGTTTGTATTAGAAAGAAATTTTTATTGTTTCCTTTCTTCTTTACACTTTCAATTGTAATTGTTTCAATTACAATTATTCTATTAAATATTGTATTAATAGATTCTATACGCTTTATGGTAAAATCCTTCACACTTGTATTACTCTGATTATTGTATTCATCTTGAATAAAATTAATTTACTTTTCTAATAGTATTCCATTAAATCATACCTTTATATTCAATACAATTGTGGTTGTTTGAATTGTATTAGTTTAAGATCTTTTAAACTAATATCTTAAGTTTTTAAACATACAATTCACCCCCCTCTTGTATTATTCCATCTAATATAAATATGCATCTACATATTCGATCCAACACTCATTTCATTTCTCAAATGGTGGAGAACAACAAAGACCAAAATACTCAGATGAAACCTAACTTCCCCTTGTGATTTGGGTCTCGTCATGCGGTGTGTTGGCCAGGAACCGCACTCATGACCAGAATGCTAATTCCTGAAAATCTGGTCCCTTATCTACCTTGACTATTTCTTAAGAAATAAGACCCAAATGAGTGAAACTCCTCTGATACCATTTTTTCATGAACCAATTCAGTTCGTCATCAAACCTGATGCCTGATCCGGTCCACGGCAAGGCCTGAGGGGCATTTCGGATCCCCACGAGCTGGCACAAGTTCCTGGGAATAAAATGAATGTTTGGGAATGATTTACCTGATAACAAAAGATAGATAAGTAAACATAAAATTAACAAAACTGGTAAATAAACGAAGATTAATTGTACAAACAGGCAGTGAGAAAGAGAATAAACTAAATATCGAGACATACCTGAAGTTACCTCGTAGTTCACCATGGAACATAAACTATACTCACTGCAAGAGTGATCAAAAACTAGACTCGAAAAACTCAAAATATAACGTATGTGTGAGCACTGAGATTCCCATTAGGAATGCTAGAGTACAATAATTCCTTATGCCCTTACTATTAAAAATAACTCCAAAACATGTTAGTTTGAAAATAAGACCCATTTAAAATATTTTTTTTAATTCTTTCCAAAATCATGTAATAGGTTTACATGTTTAAGGATAACATTTCTCTACCCCAACATTTTCAAAATAGAATCCAAACATTTATTAACATTTCAAAATGAATGGGAATCAATTTAAATTTAAATACTGTTTTCACAAAATAGGAAACAAGAATGAAATAGCTGAATTGAAAATCATAACACAAGCACTATGGGAAATCCCTAAGCATCTAGGGTTAGTTGGGGACCTAGGATCCTTGTACCTCAGTGTAAACGTGGAATATTAACAACAACAGTCTACATTATCATGCACGAGATACTAGTAGGGAACACACCCATAACCTAGTGGTCTCCAATGATCACAAGTTTTTAGTGAGTGTTGTAATGTCAATCCTGCAAGACGAAACTGGGATGAACAACTTATGTATCATCTAGTGCACTAGTCCTAGTTTCCCACCTAGGTAATTAGGGTTTTCCTTGTGCTCAATTAAAAGTTCACATGAACACACACCACACCTCCACAATCACACAAGGGCCAAACATTTCAATGAAAAAACCCCTCATTACAAAACCTCACCTTTTTCACTTTACACACACCATCGAAAATACCTTTTTAAAATACCATTTTCATCACTTAAAAAGTTCCCAAATTAACCTTTTTTAAAATAAAACATACCAGATTCAATATTCATTTAAATACACTTTCACAACTAATATACATACTAAAATTTTTGAGAAATACCCACCACACAGCCAAAACCATTTTAGAAACTACTTTTGATCATATAAAATGTTAAGAATTCTAAAACAAGCTTGGGGTCATTTTTTAATGGAAAATACACATGTCAACACTTAAAGAGAAACTGAAAAACAAAGGAAAGACCAATACCAAGAATCACCATCACTTTTTATAGCATCAATATACTATTTAATATAAAAATATATATACTTTTAAAACACTCAAGTAATTAAGGAATTCGATTTATAGGTATAAACATATGGGACCTACCTCAAGGTGGAACCAAGCCCTCAACTTCGGTTCTTGACGCTTTATAACTAAAATTTGCTACTCCCCCAATAAGCATATGTGGATTCACATAAATGCAAGGACATATAGCCCCTATGCATACATTCGCATGGCCCATGAACATGTGAAAGGGGATCCTTACAGGTATGTTTATACGCATATACTAGTCTCCACTCTCCTACGTATGCATTTTTATATATACGCATAGGCACACCTAGCCTCGTACATGTAAATTCAATTCCATGGATGAATATACACATAATGGGGGAACCTGTATGTATATATTTACTTACCTATGGACATGCAGGTGGGTCACCTTAGACCCGGTGACTCGAAACCACAAAAAAGGGATCGTGCAATACACATATAAGTTAATAAATTAGTCAAACACTTAATAAAGCATTTTCAAGATGCCTAAAAAGACTTTAACCTAACAACACACTAAAATTATTCTATTTCAAATCAAATTCACACTAAAACCATTTTGAAAATACATTTCGCACAACTTAAATAACTCATAAAACCCATTTGGAAACATTAAAATAAATGCACATATTCAATTTAATTGATTATAATGGGAATTCCCCTTTCAAATCCATACTCATATAAAACCCATTTTATAATAGGCTTCATGTCACTTTCACAATTCAAAGACACATTTAATGTGCACAATGAAGAAGACATCAAGCAAAAAAAACAAATTTCTCTTGAAAAATACACTTTCAACACAATTCTACCCTTAAATCGTTTAGAAAATATGATTTGTATCTTTCATGAAATGAATAGAATATATTTAAGAAATTCCAAAACAAAGCACACATAAATCATAAACACTTTTATTTAGAAAATAAATTTTTATCATATGTGCATCACAAAACCTTTCCAAAATATGTTCCACACCACATAATAAAACCATATAACTCATTTAAATAATAAATAAATCAATCCAAACTCATCAAAATATGAAAAACTATGGAACCACATACCTCAAATGAATAATCTTCCAGAATAAATGGTTTAAAATCCCAATCACACCTTGACTGTACCACAAGAAACCATAGGAATCCAAAATATACCCAAAAATCACAAGATTAGACCCTAAACAAACCCTATGATGGTAAATAAATCCCTAGAACGAATGGGGGTTTACCCTGAGGGGAAGATACCATAAGGAGGAGGTGTGGTGGGGTTGAACGAGGGAGGGAGGTGGATTCATGGTCGATGGAGGAGGAGGCTTTTGGGTTTGCAGTCACTGGTGGAGGAGATCGACTGAGAAGGGGGGACACATCGGAAGGAGAGCTGAACAGGGAGTCGGTGTGACAGGATAGTAGAGGGGGGGGTAGTGTGATGTAGATAGAGGGCGGTTTGGGAAGCACGATGGCAAGGAGATGAAGGGAGGAGGGCTAGGGTGCAATTACACGAAGAGGGAGGAGGGATGGGGTGTGATGGTGTGAAGAGGGAGGTAGAAGGGAAGGGAAGAAAAAAGAGGAGAAAATAAAGAAAAGTAAAAAAAACATAACCCTGAAAAGAAATAATAGATAAATATATATATTAAATTCCTAATAATAAAAATAATAATAATAATAAACAATATAATGATAATATTAATAATCATAATAATAATATTAACAATAACAATAATAGTAGTAACTTAATAAAATATTAACAACAACAACAACAATAATAATAATAATAATAATAATAATCTTTAATAATATTAACATTAATCTTATTTTAAAAACCATTCTTAATTTCATTTTTATTTTTATTATTTTTATTTTATTTTCATTTTATTAATCATTTCATTAATTAATTATTATTTTTTGAATACCGAGCAGGGTGTACGGTGACCTGGGCGAAACCACACTATTTCGACCATGCTCCACCCACGCGTTGCATGATGACTAGACCAAAACACTCACTTATCAGTAAAAGCACAATATTCCAATCAGGACTCGACCTAAATCTTGACAATGTCATCCAAAACATCAAACCCATCACACCTAGTCCCCAAAAAAAACAACTACTACTTGACCTGGACCGGGACCAAGGCTAAATTAAAACAAAGGTGTGACAATTCTCCCCACCATAAATATTTATGTCCATATAAATCCATACTAAGATTGTTTAAAGAATATAACCAGTACACCCTCTTAACTCAAAGAAGTTCCCAAAAAACAATAAAAAAGATAGAAGTAATGACACTGTCAATAAATAGGAAGGACCTTCCAATTAAACTTGGAGACCCATAATGAAATCACCACTAAGTCTCACCCACCCCCCAAAATGAAAGCTCCTATAGTTGATCAATCAAAGGAAATGATCCTATCACCATACACAATACAACACCCTAAGAAAACCAATTTAAACATTCCCAAGAGCTCATAAAGTCCACCTGAAATGAACAAAGAATCCTAATTGCAGAGATGAGGAGGCCTGAAATACTCCTTAGGATAAGAAATAACCTACCCCTAAGGTGGAACCCGGACACTAACATAGGGAGTCCCAAAAGGACTACCCACCATGAAAACTGGTATCATAGGGGTGTTCATGATGCCAACGGGCCGACACAAGTGCCCGAATATCAAATAAACATTTGGGAACAATTTACCTGATAACAAAAGACAGATAAGTAAACATAAACTGAACAAAACAGGTAAATAAAAGAAGATGAACTAAACAAACTGGTAGTGAAAAAAAGAATAAACTAACTAATGAGGCATACCTCAATTGACGTCATGGGTAACCATGTAACATATACCACACTCACTGAAACAGTGGTCCAAAACTAGATCCTGAAAACTAAAACAAATTAGGTGTGAGCACTGATATGCCTAATAGGAATGCGAGATTACAACAATTCCCTATGACCTTATTGTTAAAAAGAACCCCAAAACATTCTAGTTTGAAAATAAGTCCCATTTAAAATATTTTTTTCATTCTTTTCAAAATCAAGTAACAAGTTAACATTTTTAAGGAAAATATTTCTCTACCACCACATTTTCAAAAAAAATCCAATCATGCATTAACATTTCAAATTGAAATGGAATAAATTTAAATTTAAATATGGTTTTCGTGAAATACGAAACAAGCATGAAATAGCTAAATTGAATATTATAACCCAAGTACCATGGGAAATCCCTAATCGGCTAGTGCTAGTTGGGGACCTAGGATCCTCGTACCTCTATGTAAACGTGGCATAAGAACCACAATGGTCTACGTTCTCGTGCATGAGACACTAGTAGGGATCACACCCTTAACCTAGTTTTCTCCAACCATCACAAGTATTTAGTTAGTGTTGTAACGTCAATCATGTTAGATGAAACTGGGATGAACCTCTTGAATATCATCTAGAATACTATTCCTAGTCCAGACACCTTGGTACCTGGGGTTTCCCTTGTGCTCAAGTTAAAGTTCACATGCACACACACCACACCTCCACTTTCACACAAGGGCCAAACATTTCAATGAAAACACCCCTCTTTACAAAACATCACATTTTCACTTTACACACACCATAGAAAATCCCTTTTTCAAATACGTTTGTCATCACATACAAAGTTCCAAAATTCCCTTTTTCTTAAACATACCAAAATCCATATTCATTTAAATCCACTTTCAAAACTAATATACACACCTACATTTTGATAAATACCCTCCACACACCCAAAACCATTTTAGAAACTAATTTTATACATTTAAAATGTTATGTATTCTAAAACATGCTTGGGATCACATTTTAATGGAAAATACACATGTCAACACTTCAATAGAACCTAAAAAACGAAGCAAATACCAACACCAAGCATTAACATCACTTTTCATAGCATGAATATACAATTTAATATAAAAAATATACTTTTTAAAACACTCAAGCAATTAAGGAATTCAATTTAAAGGTATAGTCAAAGGGGACCTACTTAAAGGTGGAACCAAGTCATCCACTTTAGCTCTTAATGCTTTCTAACTAAAAGTTATTTCTCCCCCACCAATTATATATGACTTAGCATACATGAAATGACACGTATCCCCTATGCATACATTCTCATAGCCCATAAACATTTTCAAGGTGATACTTACAAGTATGTTTATACGCATATACAAGTCTTCACACACCTATGTACGAATTTTTATTTATACACATAGACACACCAAGACACATACATGTACATTCAATTCCATAGATGAATATACACATAATAGGGGAACATAAAAGTATATATTTACTTACCTACGCACATGCAGGAGAGTCGCCTTAGAGCTGGCAACTTGAAACCATAGAAAAGGGACTACACACTACACATATAAGTTAATAAATCAATCAAACACTTAATAAAATATTTTGAAGATGCCTAAAAATACTTTACCCTAAAATCACACTCAAATTATTTTCTTTAAAATTAAACGCACACTAAAACCATTTGAAAATAAATTTTTCACTACTTAAATAACTCATAAAAGCCATTTGGAAAAATTAAAAGAAATACACATAATCAATTAAACTGATTCTAATAGACATGCCCCTTTCAAATCCATACTCACTTCAAAACCATTTTATAATATGCTTCACATCACTTTCATGATTCAAAGACACATTTATGGTGCACAATAAAAAAGACAACAAGCAACAAAAAAATTCTCTTGAAAAATCCACTTTCAACACGATTGCACCTTTAAATCTCTTAGAAAATATTCTTTGCACTTTTTACACAATTCATAGAATATATTTAAGAAACTATACAATGAATAACACATGAAACATAAACACTTTTCTTTATAAAACTAATTTTACTAAAATTTTCATCACAAAACCTTTCCAAATTATGTTATGCATCACATAATTATTCCACAGAACTCATTTAAATAAACAAGAAAGAAAGACAAACTCATCCAATAATGAAAAACTGTGGAACTTCATACCTCTCGTAGAGAATATTCCATAATAAAAGGTGTGAAATCCATATTGAACCTTGACTACGCCAAAAAAAACCTAGAAAGACAAAATATACCCAAAAACCACAAGATTAGACCCTAAAAGAACCCCATGAAGGTGAAGGAAACCCTATAATGAATGAAGTATTACCTGGAGGGGAGGCTAACAGAAGGAGGTGGTGAGGTGGGGTCCCACATGGGAGGGAGGCGGGTTCACGGTCGCCGTAGGAGGAGGCCGGTGGGTTCGTGGTCACCGGAGGAGGAGGTCATCCGAGAAGAGGGGGGACGCGCTGGAAGGAGAGCTGGACGGGGGGGGGGGGGGGGGGGGGGTCGGTGTGACAGGATATGAGAGGGGGAGGGAAATGCGACGTGGATCCAGGGTGGGTTGGGCAGTGCGATGACATGGAGAGGAAGTTTTTTTTTCTAAATTAAATTATTGTTTCATTTGATTTGGTTTCGATTTTGGGGATTTCACTTGAAATGGTGATCAGAGCGAATCTTGGACCTCCCATGGGTGTTTAGTTTTTTTCTGTTGTGATGGGTAATGGTGGTGAGTTTTTTAGAATTATTAATATTTGGATAATTTATGGAATTAATTAAAATTGATTAATTTAGTTAATGAGATTTCATGGCCTTAGTCTGGGTGCATGTTGGGAGTGGGAAACACCACGTGGCCTAAGTTTTTGGAGAGAAAGTATGGATCGGTGATTTTTCAAGCATTATTCCTTTTTGGTTTAAATTGAAATTGAATTGTCAATTATTTTAAATGAGTTTAATAATAAATTATGAATATTTTATAACAAATTATTGTATTTTTTTCCTTAGGATAGGCACTCGGTCATGGATGTGGGAATGGGTTGGACTTAGATAAGCCTCATTAGAGATGTCGAGATATGATTCAAAGGGAATAACTCCATGATTTAGGTAGGTGGTACCTTGGACATACCCCTATAGTATTAGTATTTATTTTACAGCATGTTATATATGGTCTCTTCACTAGGGGTGTTCATATTTTCATTAAAAATAAATTTCCTCTTTTAAATATAACTCCTTTAATTGGACAAAGTGCTTAGGGACACATTGGACCCTTATTCACTAGTTGGTTATTCTTAAGCACTGATAGTCAAGGATATGATTATTTGATGTTACCTAACGCACTTGGACCCTAAGGAGTGAAAATTAAATTACAAGGGAAATGAATAAGACATAGTTCCCCTTTGAATAGGTACCCTTGGTGAACTCCAAGTAGAGAGAGTCAATGAACTAGTACGTTTGGACCGAGCATGCTATATGAGAATCTTAAGGTTCCTTAGATCCATTTAAATAGTAAAATTCTTAGGATTACCTTATAGGGTTTGGTCATTATGCCCAATGACTATGGATCACTCAGGATTTCCTCCAAGGATTTGGTGATAGTGCATGATGACTATAGATTTATTAAAATTAAATCCAAGAATTTGGTGATTATTATTAATTAGGATTGACTACTAGGACAACCTTGTAGTGATTATCTTTCATCCTACTACTATGGGATTCCTTATACATGCTCCTTGGATTTGGAATTTACACTTACTACTATATAGTAATTAGGCATAGATTTAGTTTTAATAATAATGTGACATTCTCAAAGATACCTTGATATTGGATGAAATGGTTTTGGTTCAATCTACGGTTTTACATAGGACCCAATGATTCATACTTTCTATTTATTTATACTTTCACAATTATGTTATATTTACATTCAAATGAGAATTTCACATGAAAATATAAATTGCATTACAGTTTATGTATGATACTGTGTTGGAGGTTCATTACTATGTTTTTACCAGACCCTAATTAGGTGGCCATGGAACTTGGGTACTCAAGAAGAACTCACTGTTTGTAGGTTCAGGTTGGGAAGAGTCCCAAATTAGTTTGATAAAGTGGATTTCTCAAGTAGGACTTAGAGACTGGGATGAGGTGAGGCTCAGATATTATAGTAGATTCTACTGTGATTTTTTAATTGTAAATGGGATCATCTTGATAGGATATCATTTTTTATATAACCTTATGCTTCCACATTCATGTATTATTATTAATTATATTTATTTCTTCCAAGTAATATGATGATTGTTTATTATTGATAGATTATGTTTGGTTTATTTTCCTATTATTATGCCCTCTAATTTGGAGGTACAGTCCCCCCACAGTACTAACCTAGACTTATACTGCTAGTAGGTTGCCTTTGGAATATTAGGAGGTTTAGCTGAGGCCATGTGGATACTTTTTATTGTTACTATTTATATTGGACTGAGGTGGATATTTCACAACCTATCCCAGGGGTCGAAATGAAAACAAAGGTTTCATCACCACATAGGTAAACCCACCAATCTGTAATCAATTATGATGTTATAATTTACAGATGATTTTCCATTTAGGAGATATCAAAATCTATTATCCCATGATAATTATTTAGTTAAAAAACATTAAATATACCTTAAAATTCACCATGATCATAAATACACCAACCATTATCCTAAGGGTAAACACCAAATCTTGATATAAATAGAATCATCATTTTTTTAAATTCCCTACAAGGTTTAATTTATTATTTTACCCCCATGGGGTTCTAGGACCTTGAAACTCAAAATTGACATAAGTATCTACCGTAGAAAATGTATGGTGTGACATAATTACATCACGGTTATTCATGCATAGCTATTTTTAAACTTTATTATGTCATGAAGAGAAAAATTTATCAATAGTTTGTTTTTGGTATCTACATCCATCTTTGTTTAAATCCAATCACATTATCATAGTAGCGATTACAATGTGATTTTTTCTTTAATTGCTTAAATCTCTCCAAAAAACATCCCAAGTTCTCCAATATATACATATACCATAAATCAATTAAAACATAACAAATCAAGAAACGTTTTAACAATATGAGTATCAAAATCATAGTAAAATGTTATTCACATTCTTGGGTTATAAAATCCCTCCACACTTGAAGATTTTATTATCCCCAAGAGAAAACTCAACATCAAATAAAAATGAATCATAAATTTAAACAATAGACACATTTAATCAAGAATACTCATAAACATAACATCCCAACTAAAAAGTATAAAAGAAAAAAACTCATCCAATTCAAATTTTTCCAATCATGCGTCATTTATAACTCTAAATAAATACTCTTTTCCCCTACTACCAACGTTATTTAATCTTTTATCATTATCTATTCCACTTATGATCTACCTTACCTAGAATCATTTCAGTCATCACTCATGATCATTTAATTATATGTTTTCTCAATATCAGGTTTATGAATCAATCTATAGGTTGTAAATTTATCTCAATATCCACTTATATGTAAAATTAAACTAATCAAGAGGAATTTCATTAAATTTAAAATTTCTTTGAGGGTTAATATTTAAAGGTATTGAGGTAATAATTATATTCATTACTCAAAATGAGGCTTAAGACATAATCTATAATTAATGATGTTCAATTAAAAACTATATAAAATATATTCTCTTTCTCCGCAATGGTCAAACATAACCAGTTTAATTATCATCTTCCTCATAGGAACAAAATATGAACTTTTAAAACCTTGATTCATTTTTTTGTTTCTTTTTTTATTTAATTTCTTTAGTTGAATGTGTGAAACAATCAATCCTCATGCCCTTAGAATTAAAATAAAACTATCACTTATATTCCTGCCCTTAATAACCTCCCAACATTATTTTTAATAGTTAGAATAATAATGGGAATTTTTCTAGCCAAATGTCAATCCAATGTATCTCATTACTCAATTTTTCAGAAATATAGGGGAATCAATGAAATCATAATAAAAAAATAATTGAAACCTTATTACCAATAATAAATATATAAATACCCACATTCTTTAATTTATAATATAATCCCTATAAGATCGATTAAATCAACCAAATTCTCTATTTTCATCAATTAAAATCTATAAATTATATAAAATAATTAGTTTAGGATGGATAAATCAACTTACAATGTAGGTTTTTATATGTCAATTAATGATCTCTATGATTTTGTCAAAGGAAAAAATGTAGGGTAGATTCCAAGATTAAATGGGATAAAAATATATAATCAATGGCCTCAACAATCTTAATATGGTTCCATTCATCATGTTTTGATAAGATAAATAGACATTTTATGGTAGTAATGAATATCTGAAGAATATGACATATGGGTTAAGAGTACCTATCGAGAATGGGAATCAAGGAATTATTCATTCATGTATTATCATGAATAATAAAAATAATTCAAATAAATTTAATTTTATAAGCGTTAGAATTAAAAATCAAAGATATAATAGTAATAACATAAAAAATAAATCTATATTTTTAATGGGTATGGAACTTTAAAAACATTTCACCTATGTATTTATCATTTATGAGTATAACCACTCAAATTTTTCTATAAGTGAGATAATATATTCAAATTGATGATGTATCTGAGGTTATAAAAGTAAAAAAATCAAATTTTGGTCTAAGGATATCTTCCACACACTTTAAATAAAAATTTCTCCTAATGATTAAGGAAGGTGAGAGAGATGCCAAAAAATGTATAAATTGTATAAAATTATCGGATCAAAAAACTGAAAGAAAATAACATATGTAATTATTGATGGATTTATATATTCTTCAGTAATTGGTTTGGGTTGATGGAACTTAATTACTTTCATTATTTGAGTGGTGTTAATAATTTACCAAATACATAATTTTTTCTCTTTATAACTTATTTTCTCCAAATGAAAAATCAATGAATCTAAATAATAAAATCCTACTCAAAAGATCAAGGAGCATGTATATCACTAAATAAGTACCAATATGATACTTAAAATATTCCATAAGGAATATATATATATATATATATATATATATATATTATAGATGAAAGAAATATCTAAAAAGTAAAAAAATTATTAGCTATTGTTACAAACAAGAAAATCAGAAAGGGGGAAATCTTATTAATCCTTAATGGACTCACATGTCTCTAAACTATAATTTAAATCTGCCACCATGGTATCTAAAAAATGGGTAGTAATGGATGTTTGATCCTTATATAGTTACTTCTCATTTTGTGACTTCACCTTCTTAAAATATTGAGGTAAATTTTTAATGGTAGTCAAGGTAGATGTTGGCTGTTGAATTCTATGCTCAACCAAGGCTATATTATAAGTATCCAGAGGATGGGTATTTATATTTAGTGGATACAATTTCTCATCTATGGGTGTGGCAGGCATAGATCTTAGGTCTTCACCAATGATAAGCTCATATGTATGGATAATAGTGGTAGTGGTCTTAATAATTGATGTGGGATGTGTGTTAATAGTTGTACCCATTCCCTACTCAATAATGACATTTATGGTTAATGGCTTAATAGTAATGGTTATTTTAGTGGATGAGTAATATGGAGATGTATTTTAATAAGGGTATTCTCAATAATCTCATGGATCACAGTTATCTCTCTAATTGAGAGGTAGCTTTTATGGTGAGAAATTTGATTAATAAATTGAATATTATCAGGTTACTTTATCATCATTCTCTTTCCCTTCTATTGGAAATCCCTCTCAAGTAATCTATAGGTTGATCCTTTCAATGGAATGAACAATGTATTTTAATGTACCATCCTAAAATGTGTGTGTTACCTATAAAATATAAACTCATAAGGGACTAACATTATATTATTGTGGGTGGTGGAAGAAGAGGTTTTAGATACATGAACATGGAATAAGAAATTAAAATGAGCATGGAAGAGAAGTAATAAAGATCAACTAGATTTAAAAGATTCAATTACATGATTCACAATAAGAATATCCTTATAATATTTATATCAAAAAGAGTTGAAATATCTATAAATGTATATGATTTTTAAAAATTTGAAGTAATAAAATATTTAAATGTGTATACTTACTCATGATGTAGTAGGTTAAGTTGTTGTATGAGGGTTAAAAAATTTATTTTTCCTTCTCATCTCAATAAAATCATGACATAAGAATAAGTGTTGAAACATGGTAGAAAATATCCCCTCCTAATCTCTAAAAATATTATAGATCATGGAAAATTTTATAAAGTTCTTGGATATTATTTGACTTTCCTTTTATATTTTCTCATCCTTATCATAGTGAAAATCGGGTCTAGGTTATGGTGTAACATCCCGACCTGGGTGCCACACACCGGTGCCCCAAACTGGTGTGTGGCACCGGGGTCAGGATGTTACAAAGTGGTATCCAATGATTTTTCTTTTCTTTTTCTTTGACTTACTATTTGGGAAAGGTGGATAGAAGAATCATATTATTTAGGCCTTTTTTAAGAGCTTTTAGATGGAAATAGGTAACCCATTTATGAGGGTCAAATCGAATAACCTAGGGTGGGATTTTTGTTACTGATGTGTATTATTATAGTTTGATATTATTTCACCTCGATTGAAGAACTTTTTGTGTGGTATGATTATTGTTTCAAATATTTTTTTAGATTTGTATCATGGATCAGTATGGAATTATATTTGAGTGTGAATGCATCATTTTAGGTACTCATTATTAGTTGTGGCATGCATCATTTTTAGGCACACATGGGAAAACAAATTTTGGGTAAGTTGTTGAAATTGAAATGTTTTCCTTTCTTGTGTAATTGATTTGAAAAAGCTTCCTAATATGAATTTAAAGTTTGAAAATTAATCAAAATGTGTGTAAATGGTTGTTTGATGAGAATATTGAAAATGATAATGATTTGACCCTTGGTTCACCATGACCTAGATGTAGGATGGTTAAGGCTAGTGATAGTGCCTCGTTTTTGACCGTGTGGTGGGCAGGAAGGGGGAATGACTTGTGATTGATTTTCGTGAAACTCTCTTGTTAAATGTGTTAATTTTTTATTATGCATCCTAAGACATGTGTTTGTAATTGTAGACATATGCCTTCAAAATGATGCTTTTTGATAGGATGACAGGAGGACATGACTAGAAATGATCCTCTAGTAAAGGAACATGAGGCACCAGTAGTGCCTGGTGAAAGAGCCAGAGAGTAATTCAAAGAGAAATTTTCTTACTCTATGAATTTTATTAAGAGAGACCCGGAGTGGGAAGTGAAGAGTATGTATGAACCAATGTGGAATTTTCAGTTACATCACCCTCCTAATTTCACCAGAGAGGGTGGAGCTGAGGTAGTAGATTTTTGGATTGAGTCCATCTAGAAAATACATAACCATTTGGAGACTCCTTATGAGAATAGGGTCATGTTAGTTTCTTATATGCTATGAGTATCAGTGAAGTGTTAGTGGGATGTTTAGACCCAGGCAGTGAAGGATGACGGTATGGTATGGAACGACATTTTGGATAAGTTCCTAGAGCACTTTTATCCATAGAAACTGAGATAGGAGAGATCATTTGAGTTCATGTGGTTTAATTAGGGGAGTATGTCTATGATTTAATATGTTGGTTTCTTTATAGACCTGTATCACTTTTTTCTAGCATTGTTATGGGATGGTAAAACTACGACCAATCATTTCCAGGACAAACTTAAATATGAGATTATGTATCAGGTTAACATCTTATGGTTAAATAAGTTTTATGAGTTGGTGGATCAAGATCTCATAGATTAGGGGAACCTAAAGAAGGATTCTAATGTATGAAAAGTGGTTTATAAAAGGCTGTTATTAGGTACAAATTCCAAGGGTATAAAGAATCATTATGGGAATGTTGACTAGATCTGGGGAAAGAAGAGTGGGTAGGGGGAAGGATCTGTTACACATGATCTTACCCGAGTGATTTTCAACCAATGAAGTAAGTCAATACACTTTTGTATACATTTTTCCCGACCACTGATAGAGTTTTCAGATTTTGGAAGGATGGTACATCTATAAAAGTTCTTCAGGAACCCATGATAGTTGGGTAGTGAAGGAGCATCTAAGAATAATCAGAGTGTGGGAATGGGATCTTCAACAATTTATCAGTCTGGTAGATGGAGTTCTCCTAGACATGGTGGTAGAGGTAGTAGACACAGATATTTTGGTAAATAGAATATGTATCAGCAGAGAAGTGCAGTTTAGGGGACTCAAACTACATCACATGGTATAGGGGTAGGATTTTTTCATGTGTTTCAGCTACACTGGTGGATAGAAAGGTTATATCATCGACAGATATGGGTAAAATTATAATAAATTCTTCACTATATAGTGTCTTATTTAATATTGGTACATCTAATTCAATTATATATACCCAACTTGTAAATTTTTTGAGCCTGGAGGTGTAGTTTTTTAGTAGGGTTATAACAATATATGAACTATTGGGAGTACGATCGAGAGACATCTATTTGTGCAAAGGGTATTATCTTGTGTTTTTGGAGTATCATTTCCTTTGGGATCTTTATATTTTGGATATTTCAGGCTTCGACATAATTATGGGCATGGACTAGTCAATGGTGTACTGATCCCACATAGATTTTTACCATAGGAGAGTTATCTTTATGTATCATGAGGGTAACAATTATGTTCATCGTGGAGAGTGAGATGTTAATGTGGGTCGTGCGGGGCAAATTCATCAGCAACTGAAGGAGATCACCACCCAGGTTTTAGAATATTATTGTATGATCGTGGTGTAAATTAGGATGTATCTCCACCAATAGTTGATAGGTTTCAGGATGTGTTCCCTGAAAATTTATTATGGATGCCACCTGAGTGAGATGGGGAATTTATAATTGAGCTCATGCCAGGGTATGATCGAGTTTCTATTCCACTATACAGATTACCACCAATATAGCATTAAGAGATCAGTACTCAACTAGAATAGTTAATCGATATTGGTTTTATCTGTCCAAGTAGGTCACCTTGGGGTTCTCCAGTCTTGTTTGCAAATAAGGCAGATGAGACTTTTCACTTATGTGTTGATTACTGGAAGTTGAACCAGATGAATTTGACAAACTAGTATCCTCTTCCATATATCGATGATATGTTTGAATAGTTTAAGAGATCTTGTGTTTTCTATAATATCGACTTGAGACTCGGGTATCATCCTTTGAGAGTTAGCCCTTCTGGCATACCTCATATTTCTTTCAGAAGTTGGTATGACCTTTATGAGTTTATTGAGATGTTGTTTGATTTCATGAATGTCCCATCATGATTTATGGACTTGATGAATATAATCTTCCACTCATACATGGATTAGTTTGTGGTAGTTTTTTTGGATGAGATCTTGTTGTACTCCAAGAATCATAAAGATCATTCCTAGCATCATAACATCTTCCTGAGTACACTGAGAGAATAAAAAAAACGCCAATATATCTAATTTTTAGTTTTGGATTGATCAGGTACACTTCTTGGGTCCCATCATCTCAGAGGAATGTGTGTCAGTGGACCTAGAGAAAGTGCATGCAGTGGTTTCTTGGGAGCATCCCAATAACATTTTTGATATTCATAGATTTTTGGGGTTAGTGATTTGTTATCATAGATTTATCTAGAAATTTTCCCACTTTTAAGCACCAATTTTGATCTTGGTCAATAAGGGAATAAACTTTGAATGGTCATATGAGTTTGAAAATACTTTCTATGAGCTGAAGAAGAACTTGAATACAGAACCGGTATTGATCTAACCTAAGTCTAGTGAATATTATACGGTGTTTTTTGAAACATATGGGATAGGGATCATAGTAGTGTTTATACAGGTAGATAGATTTTTATTGTATGGGTCATATAATTTGAGTCCTCATGAATATAATTGCACTATACACAACCTCTAGTTAGCTATAGTGGATTATGTATTGATGTTTTAGTGTAATTATCTGTTGGTTGAAAAGTTTACAATGTATACTAATCATAAGATATTTAAGTGCATCTTTTTTGCAACAAGATTTGTATCCTTGATAGTGTAGGTTGGTTTAGTATATACAGTATTTTGATTTTGAGCTATCATATATTCCTTATAAGGGAAATATTATTAATGGTTCTTTATGTAGTAAAACATAGACTCAGGAAGTTTAGGGGTATATTTACGAGTAGAAGATGATTAATTTACAAGATGAGATGTTTGTTGTGGTTTAGGAGATCCAGGTGAAGATGACTCTTGTATTAGTTTCTGTAGATTCTACACTTTTGATCTGGATCAAGGATAGGAAGTATGATGATCCTGAGTGTATGGGCTTGAGGAAAATCCTTGAAGTTAGGAGTCATCTTTATAATGTATAATAGATTAGGATGATATCATCTATGTTAGGAATCATGTTTTCTTAACTATGAGTATGTGGGACGAGCTGATGTGTGGATTTTATGTCTCAAAGTGGGTGGTTCATCCAGGAGTGATCAAAATGTACCATAAAAAATGATGATAGTATTGGTGGTTGAGCATGAAAAAGGATATTTTAGGCTTCATGACATGATGTTTCTCCTTTCAACAGGTGAATTCTAGGCATTAATGACCTGGTGGTTTACTATAGTCGTTTTCTATTTCAGAATGGAAGTGGGATGAGGTTACTATGGACTTTATGGTTGGTCTCTGATGGATTCCTCGGAATAATGATGTTATTTGGGTAATTATGCACTATTTGAAAATTTTAGAACATTTATTACTGGTATGGGAGACATTTTCAATAGATCAGTTGGGATACTTGTATGTTTGAGAGATAGTACATCTTCACAGGGTGCTATGGATTATAGTTCCAGACTGTGACTCGTGTATTAATTCATGTTTCTGGTAAGTCTTGCAGAAGTAATTTGGTATACATGTTTTACTAAGTGTGACATTCCACAAACAGACAAATGGGAAGTCAGAGCATACTATTTAGGTGCTTAAGGATATGATCCAGGCGTGTGTTCTATATTTAGATGGGTCTTAGGAGAAGCACCTTACTTTGGTGTATTTATCCTATAAAAAAGATATTAGTTAACTATATAGATGGTTCCATATGAGGCTCTTTATGGTAGGCCATAAATCTCACAAATATATTATGTGGAGGCAGGTGAGTTAGAGTTGTTAGGACTAAGTCTCGTGTAGGATACATTGGATCATGTTCATCAAATTAGGAAGCGGGTGGATATGGCTCAAAGTAGATATAATTCATATATTGATAGATGTTGATAACCCCTAGATTTTATAGGGGTGATCATGTGTTTCTTCATGTGTCTCTTAGATTGGATCACAGTAGGATTTAGAGACAGGTTAAGCTAGTTCGTAGGTTTGTTGGAACATTTTATATTGTGGAGAGAATCGAGATGATGGTTTACTGGTTGGATCTTCCATAGAGGAATAGTGTTGTGCCCAATGTTTTTCATGTGTTGTAGCTTTGGTTTTATCCCCTCGACCCTTCTCATATGATCTATATAGAATATGTTAATCTTGAGAAAGATGAATCCTTTGAGGATCATATGATACTTGTGTTGGATCATAATGAGAAAGTGTTTCAGGGGAAAAACAAGTTTATAGTTCATGTTTTGGGGAATAGCGGTCATGTTCAGGAGGAAAATTGGTAAAGATAAGTAGATATATATGCCCAATAGCCCATTCTTTTTACCTTAGAATCTTATATATTCTTTGGAGTATAGATCAGGGATGATCTGTTATAAGGTGGGGATATTATAATATCCCAACCTTTTTTTGATATGTATCGACTTCATTTTCAAGTACTCTTTTTCCTTTTTATGAGGATTTTTTCTTGGGTTTTTCCTTGGGGAGTGTTTGGTTGAAATTGGAAAATTTTGGAAGTGGGGCTATGTATGGTTGGAAAATAGTTTTCCCAAACCGTGTTCCCATACCATCAAACTATGTGAACCCAAAAAGATGGGTTTCATATGGTTAGCACATAGTTTGACAAACTAAGTTCCCTTTTAGTTGTAACCATGAAACACCCCTAGGTGAGGCACACAGTTATAGTTTGTAATGTGGGTAAATCATGCATCCAATAAAGTAAACCATGTAAGAGAGATTTTAAACCCCCAAAAATTATTTTAAATTTTCACGAACCCCCATTTTATACCCCTAAACACCCTACATCAACCTTAAAATGTTTTCTCCCATTTTTTGATGTTCCCTATTGGATTCCAAGGAATCCCAACCTTCATTATTGATTATTTGAAGCATGTATTAAAGATATGAACCTCTCTCAGTAAGATATTATCATTCTATTTGGTTTCCCATCCGTCTCATGTATTTATCTCATCCATTGAAGGGGCATATTACACTATTTATGATCGATCTAGATAGAGGTTTTGGAATATATAATACATTTTATCTTGGATCTAGGTTTTGGATCTAGGTATTGTTCTTTATTGTGAAATTGAATGTTCTGCTTCAATTAGGGATTTCCGTTGGTGAGTTTTATCAACAATGTTGAGGTAGTTGTCTAAATTCAATTCCTATAGTATTGGTTCCAATTTCATGTATGTGTTATTATATTTCAATTGGAATGTTTGGAAATTAAATCATTAATTGAATAAATTAATTGATTACTTAATTTGTGGAATCATGGAATTGATTAATGAGATAATGGGATTGTGGAATTATTTTATTTAATGGGATAATGGGGTTGTGGAATTGGATTAATTGATTGGTGATTTATTTAATTGGATATTGGGATTGAGGAATTGTATTAATTAATTTGTGAATTAATTAATGGGATGTTGGGATTATGGAATTGGAGTAATTAATTAGTTTATTAATTAACAGAATTTTGTAAGTATAGAATTAATGGGAAATTGGAATCACGTAATTGGTCAAATAATGTGATTATTAATCAATTAACAATGATAATTATGAGATATTTAACTTAACCTTAAATGGATAATGAGTTTATGATTTAAATAATTTAAATGGTTTATCGGTTAATTGTTCATATTATTCCATGTGATTAAATTGAGGAACCATGTTTGTTGTGATAAATTTTAATGGTATATCATGATGTGAAATGTGATAATCAGGTTAATGTTGATTATCCTTGATTGATGTGATATATGTGATATATTTGTGATTGATTGATATATGATTGTGGGACATAGACTGAGGTTCCAAATACCCATAGATGATAAATGTGTGTGGGATAGAGACAGAGGCTCCAAATACCCATAGATAATAAATTTGTGCAGAACAGGGAAAGAGGATCCAAATACCCTTATGAGATACTAAGTATGGGATAGGGACTGAGGCTCCAAATACTCATGTGATATTATGGTGTGGGATAGGGAAAAAGGCTCCAAATACCCATGAGGTGTTAGACACAACATTCTATGCCCATGAGTTGGTATTGGACTATGGGTCCAATTGGCTATGAGGTGATTGAAATGAAATGATATATGAAAACCATGGTATTGTGTTATGTGATATCCCTTGTGGGTAGTTCAAAGTCCAGAATAGGATTAATCAGGTATGGATGGTTCAGGTGTCCTCAGGAACCCGAAGGTTTATGTGGTTAATTAAAGGTTAATTGAAAATGTGATAACTATTTACTTCTAAATTTTAATTTATTATTTATACAATTATATACACTATTATTGATTGGATATTATTTTAGAAAATGTTGGTGGTGCACTACTGTGTTGTACTCACACCCTACTCAGGCTACCTAATCGGTACCCAAATAGACTGCATGTTTTCATGATATGATAAGGGAAAGGTCCCAATGTCAGATGAATGATTTGGGATGGATCATGGATGAGGAAATGATATGTGATTCAGGACCCACATGGGAGTTTTAAGTGTCTTTATTTGTTTTGTGTTTTTCATATTGACACATGACATGTATTTGGAATGACATATCTATTGTTCTTCTTTAGATATTGTATTTCTTATTTTGGTCATCATGTTAAACTAGTTTGGTTTAGTTATTAGTTGTATATAATTTGGTTGTTGTTTATTTTTTTTAATTTTGTACTACTTTTATAAAAATGGTATAGTATCCCCATGATTGATACTATACCCTTTGTTTTGTAGTTCCTTGGACTGTGTGTTCTAGTTTAAGAATCATTGCTTCTAGGCAGTTTCCATTGGATATATTCATGGAACTGGAAACATCCAATAGTTCTTTATCCAAAATGAACATACTTTCAAAAGGTATAAGTTCATTAATTCTGAACTTACGATAATTAATATCATGCATTGGTCAAAGGGTTGGGAGGTCGGACTCATCACACAATTTGGGGGGAATTATTGTCTACTCTGGGACTCTCTTTATGGATTTAAGATATTTTCATGAATCATTATTAAATCACCAAGTATAACATTGGTTTTCCTTGGAATTTTCAATCAATTATTATCATGTGTAAAATATATAATCATCAGTACGTATTCGAGGTTATTCATTAATAGAGACATCAGTGTGTATTCAAGGTTCCCTGTCATTAGTATCCTCACATATAAAATTTAGAGATTCTTTTAATCATCGTTATGAAGATACTAGTTTTTAAGCCTCTCAATGGGGATCTATGGAATTTATTTTCATCCTCAGAGATGATGTTTTGTTTTGATATTGGGATCATACCTATAAAATGGTCTACCTACGTATCCTTGTTAAAGGGATAAGAACCATCATAGTTTGGTGTTTCTTAATGGGACACATCATACCTTTTAATTTCATGTGATAAATACCCATCCATACAGTTTAATGCCATGTGGTAAGGACGTCTAAGAGAAACTTTCTTCATCAATGTTTGGTGTGGGACTTATTCTTAATCAGCCTAAGGAACATGGAAGTAGTATGGATTTACAATTAATATTAAACCCTTTTGGGAATATGAACCAAGGACAATAGGGTTGATTTGAATTGTTGGGTTTGAACCTCAATGATGATTCATGTGTATCTCATTTAGATGGGAATCAAAGCTCATGTAGTTCAATGATTCTCATATGAGATTTTAGCCCTTTGAGAGAAATGAGTTTGGGATTACATCCTAAAAAGGATGCCTTGATAATTTTGGGGTTTAATTTGGGTATTATTCCTAAGGAGGCTTCCCATATTAAGGGAATTATGGTTGGATTCTGGAAAAGGATATCCAGTGATCTCAGGCCCTGATAAGGAATCCTACGTATCCTAATTATGATGGGAATCAGAATTCTCTTAGTTCATTCACCATGGGTGTTTTTGAAAATGTTGTAATTATCATGAATCTCTAAGACAAAGTGAGTCATGCTCAGTGTGAGAAACAAGAGGATGTGAAATATTCAACAAATGAACCCACACTTTTCCTCCTCTTCTGGTGGAAGGGGACGCACCTACAGTGGCGACAGTGGACAAGGGAAAGGAAACTAGGGAAGAGGGTGATCTGATAATCCTTCCGTCTATTCTCTTTACATTTTACAAGGTTCCAATTAAAGGAAGGAGTGAGGGTGAAATAAGTATAGGGGAGAAAGACTACAACATCCTACTTGAAATGTTAGGGGCTTACACCAAGATGGCTTCCCTAAAATTGGTTCTGGTAGGGGAGGGATACATCTCTTTTGTTCAAAACGAAAAGTAGGTGTAAACCATTTCTTTTATACTAGATACATAAGGTTCTGTGTCTTAGAGAAAAAAAGGGGAGGACAAAACCCAAACCCTAATCATCCAAACTGGTAACTTCCTAATACTGTTTGTAAGAGAATGATCCATGTGACTGCGGATATACAAACCCACAGACACTCCATGAATCCTAACCCCACTGTGAAAGAAATGTGGGAAACCTCTAATAGTGGATATACAATCCCAAATAGAAGGCACATTGATGTGACTTTCCCAAAGGTTTCATAAGTTAGGAGGTTTTTGTGTAATTTCCAACATAATCTCTTTCAGAAAAGGGATCCAATGAATAATAAGTCTTTCCATGAATGGGTTTGAAGAAGGATTGATGGCTTGTAGACTGAAAGAATAGGTGAATATAATAAGGGATCCCATGTAAGTATTGGCATGAAAGTATGGGCGTGCAAGTAGGCTTGGGTGACCTGATGCTCACTTAAGTGACGAACAACTATGATGTTAATACTTGGGAGAGACTTGGATCAAGCCTTCAGGAGTATTCATTGGTATTCCTAGAAGTGGGATGCTCAAGTTCTTATGAGAGGAATAGGTTGTGTGCAAGTGTTTTTGATTCAGGGAGGTTTGGTGCTTTAAGCACTCAAGTGTTATGGATTTCGAAAACTAAAGGGACTTAAGTCTTATGATCCTTCAATTCCTCTGCTCTAGGTTTTAATGAACTACCTTAAAAGTTTTAGAAGACTTGGGCGAAGCACTACGGAGACCAGAGTATCAATTAGGATTTAGGGAAATTCTTGAATATAAATAAAGGCCCCAAGTGTCTATTTATAGGAAAATAGGAGAACTTTGGAGAAATGGTGATAGGGCACTCAAGTAGGTTGCACACCAAAACTAGTCACTCAAGTTCCTTGTGCGTCGACATCTCCTTGGTCTGACTAGGTCGATCCAACATTCAAGCCTTTGTAAATGTTGATTTTATTCATGTGTTTTTCCTCTTTTTTATAAATAAATTCCTTTTTTCACTTTTTAAACTCTGTGAAGGAATAGAGTGTCAACAAAATCCCCCCCCCCCCTGAGAATGGGATCTTGAATAAAAAGAGGATCTTATGCTATAGTAATGTGATGAATAAGAAAAAAGAGGTTATTGTGGCGTGCAATTGGTAGCGTGCAAGGTAAATGGGACATACAAGTGATAGCGTGCAATATTCTAGTGTGCAAGGTTACTTTCATCGCTTATATATATCAGCTTCACTTCCATGAAAATTATCACAACTTCTAGAAATCTATATCTTGGTGTGCAAGTCCTTTCCGCTCAGATGCTTCAATTTAGTCATGCTTCTTCTGTAAGTTTTTTATTTGAATTCCAGAACTGGGGAGCCACACTTGCATGCCTGTTTTATACTTATGATCCAAGTTCAGAAATGCATGTCTTAATTCCTTTGTCAATTTTTCTCAATTCCTTTTTCAAAACATCAAAAATGAACTTACATTAAAGATTATTTTTATCACTTTTACAGGTTCAATGGCTCCTAAAAGAATCGGAACCTCTGATGAATTGAACAATAAGAGAATTTATGACATGATGAAAGTTGTCGGTCTTGAATACTTTGACGTATGTGAAACTACACTACTAGACATGGAAAAATATCTGAATAAATATAAATTAAATTTTCCCCAGAGCACTTATTTTACTTTGTATATTTATGGCCATGTGTAGGATGTCAACTTTCTGAACTTGATGAACTATATTACACTTTATTGGTTTCAAGACTATACTAACTTCTCGTCTGCAAATGTTTCTAATGGGGGCTCATATATTAACGTTCGGATAGCAGATATGGATCATTTAATGCATCATAGATCGTGTGCTCTAAATTTGAAAGCACACACACCCAATCTGCAACCACACCACTATTCATCCATCATTCGAGATTCTCATACGGATAAATCCAAAGGCTGAAAGAAAAGTTGGGATTTTCACCTAGGAGGGGTGTAAAATCCTCTTGGATGTGGGAATATTGGGTGCACAAGATGTGTACGTAATTTACAGATGACTTAAAAGGTGTTGGGATTTATGAGGTTGTATGGGTCAGGAAAACCTATGTATATAGGAATGATGATTTTGTTCCAGAGTTACTAAGATGTTGGTGTCCATAAACTAACTCCTTACATTTGACACTAGGAAAAGTAGGCATCAGTTTATGGGATGTCTACAAGATCTCTGGAGCTCCAATTCTTATAGATATGTACGATGAGTTTATTCCTCCCAAGGAGACATGGAATGACTCAGAAAATACACAAATCTTGGTTTGTGGGTTGATGAAAATATTTTATAAACTCAAGAATATAACCACCATTAAGTCCCACACAAGAAGGGTTATTCATCCAGAGGAGTGGATGGAAATATTCCTAGTAACAAAGAAGTAAAATGGTCCCACCTGCACTCATCCAACCAGTTATCCAAAGGAAGAGAAGAGAGGTACACCTGACACTTTTTGGACAACATTAGAGAAAGGAGAGTTTGAAAAGTGGGGGTATGAAGTCAATTAAAATATTCCTACAAGGAAATGTCTTGCAGGCTTCCTGGCCATGTGGATCACCATGTATCTATTACCAATTCGAGATTCCAAGGGAGTTGTGAGGCCAATAACTTTTGTTATCGTAGATAAGCTAGGGAAGAAGAGGATAGTAGGGTTAGATACCCCTATTTTGGAAAAGATTAATAGGAGATTACTGCATATTTACCAAGGGAATTCCCCTTTCAGACTAGTGGGACCATTCTAGATGTTATGGGGGTTGATCACCACTTATTTCAGAACTTATGTTGTGCAAAGTGGTGTACAGGTCTTTGGAAGTTCTTTCTGGTTATCTGTTCATGATTTATATAGTATTTCACCTTTGTCTATGAAGTCTTATGATATCAAGGCTAGGCTGAGTATATATAATAAATTTAAACTTTTCTCTTATGGTAATCTGCCTATGGGACAATTTTTTAATGATGGGATGGCCAGCTTAGAGCTAAGGGAATACATGTTAGCTTGCATAGATGGCGTATAACAACCAAGATTGAAGATGAAATCATATGTGAGTCCTATGATCCTTGTATATTCTCATGTCAATTCAAGTGTATGAAACAAATTTTTAACACCCCAAGCTTCCATAGTATGCTTCTATTTGAATAATACAATAGCGTGTGTTATACGCAACTTTGAGTTCTAACACACTGCGACCAATCAAACTAGCCGTTAGGAATAGTAATACCCAATTTTTTAATTTTATAAATTTTATCATTCAAAATGGACTTCATTTTTTGATTCAGAATATATAAATTAGATTACGGTATTTTTTTTATTTTACTGAAAACTTTCAATTTTTGATGAATAGTGAAAATACTAAATTTTAATTAAAAATAACTTTTTTAATTGAAATAATTTATAGTGTTAAATTATACATTTTAATGTTTTTTATGTATCATTATATTATATTTTTATCATTTAATATAATTTAAGTCATTGGATTTAATCTCACGATTATACTGGACATAAACAAGTGTCAATCTTTTGATAGTTATTTTTTCAAAAAAACATGCTTTTTGTTTTGACAACATGAATTAATTTTAAATTAATTCCTGCCACTTATGTGTTTTGAATTTATAAAAATGGATTCCATATTTGGAATCAGGAGGTTGAAATTATGTATACAGGTAAATTTTATTTTTAGACATTAGGAATATTTACTTTAGTAAATATTTTATTTATCGTGGTTAAAGTGGTAAATCTAGTAAATAAGGTTAACAAATAATGTTATAATAATATTAAATTACACTAAAACGTGTCTTAACCCTATTTTCTGATACATTTCTGACCATGGGAATCATTGGGTCTATTTTGGGACCCCATGGAGCCACTTTTAAGTGATAATGACACTTTATATTAATTAAGTTAAAGTAAATACAAAAATAACAAAAGAAATTATCTTTTGATAACACAATTTTATATGAGGTTATATAATTTATCTATTCGACTATAAATAGTAAATATAAATCTAAAAATATTTCATACATCAGGATATTTTATTTATAATTCTTAGACATAAAATAAATATATTTATATATGACACAATAATGATGCAGTATTTTCCTAATTAATGAAACAATCAAATAAATGATATAATAAATACTAAAATAAATATAATTTCAAAGTTTTGATGTCATCCAAAAATTTTATAGGTAACTATGACATTTTATTATTGATTAAATTAATTTTTTTCAAAGTAATAATTCTGTTAGGAATTTAACAAAAACAAAATAGCAAATAGTGTCAAATTGACATAAAAGAGTTTTGAAAAAACAATTATATTATTAATTCATATTCTATTCCTAAAAATATAAGGTTCGGACAAAGGTCTTAAATAATATTATATATGTCATTAATGAACCACTTGATGTTCTCTTGTAAGTTTATAGTAATTTTATTAAACATATAATATAAAAATACAAAGAGACATGGTAGGTGTCAAACTAATTAACTAAGAGTTAAATCTAGAAGATAACGTTAATATAGTGACCCAAACCTATCTGAAACCTATTTATTGAGTGGTTTTAGACCCATATTCACATTATAATTGAAATAAATCTTTTTTTATCCATTATAAACTGAAAATGATTTTATTATAAAATAATATTTCTAGCTTTTCCTAAGGTTCCCCTCACCCCTCTTATAAAATGGAACTTCCCCTTCTCTAAAATTCACACCTTGAAAGGCATTTTTCTCAGCCAACCCCTAACAAAATATCCTCCCAACTATCCTACCTTAATCAATGAGTCCTTCATTTAGTCATAAATCCAACCTAATGGTCCCTTTTGATCAAATCAAAAAGAAATAACCCGAAGAAGAGGTAAATATTTCATCACCTATTTCAAGTTCTTTTCATATTTCACTTCCTCATTCTTTGTTGTTTCTATTATAAAATAATAAATCTAGTATCTTATATATACTATGATGTTATTATAAAAATGGTACAACCATATTAATTATTCTATCCATCCTATAAATGACAAAGCTACCATACGTGCGTACGTACGGATTACCGTCTCCACGTCATGGTGTAGTTTGTTATTCAATCACTTCATCATTTGGATGGGTATAATAATGAGTATAAATGATTTAAATAATGAATATAAAATTATTATGATTCTGTATATATTATATAGCATCCAATTATATACTATTTTAATATCAAAAGAATGATATTGTCGCTAGTGTGTACGTACATATTACCGTCTCCACAAACGCGATGAGATTCGTTCCCTGTCATATCCATTCAAGAATAATTTTCATTTGTTGATTAATAATAATGCTTAAACAATTAATATAATTATGAATATGAATAATATAAATCATATCTATAACAAACATTACTTACATAGCAAATCATATAAAGAAAAATGAATTAGTTAACACCTGAAAAGATGATACTACTGAAATATCATTAACAAGGCAACATTGGAAGATCATATATGATATCATATTTATGTAAATAGTTCTTGTATAATTTAATAACAATGATTTAACTATTATAAATGAGGTTAACCTACCCTCAACCATGGAAAATTACAAGGTAAGGGTTAATTCTACAACCTCTTCATTATTCAAGGTTGTTTATATGTAATTATCTACTGGGACCTCTTTATCATCCACATCCGTGTTTTCATAAAAATTTATTCCAAAACATTTTTACTACTTACTAGACTATGGGTTAAAGTCATTTATACCCTTATTTGACATTAAACGTTTTTAAAGGAATCTTTCCGTCGTTTTCCAAACAAGTTACCTTATAACCTTTTTTACAAAATTGAGGTAATAATGTTTTTTTAACTTATATGGTGGGTGTGGATATTTTCCGCCATTATAACATCATAAAAGAATCCCTTACAAGCTTATAATAATATTTTAGAAATAAATGTTTTATTTTATAATTATATGACTTTTAAATGATTTTAAAATAGAAAGAGATATTTCTCTAAAACAAATTTGATTTCATCTATGTCAACATCCTTTGATGAATTTTAAGCTTATTTGAAGTTGATTTGTTATGATACAAAACATCCAAATTGTATTGAATGTTTTGTGATATGTTTGACTAAGGATGTTTTATTTTTACACCATTCATGGTTTATGGATAAAGTATTTACATTTCATATGCTAGTTTTAATATGAATGTTTATGTTATGTTTAAACCTTTTCATATGAAGAATGAATTGGACTTGGTAAGTGATGGGAGGAGCCCTCTATCGCTCCTCAATGCATAGGTAGGTCTCATGGGACAAACTAGTGTCTTGTAATAAGGCCTTGAAAAAATCTTATTTGTAGTCTTGGCACAAGGCCTTGACTATGTGGTTATGGAGTATGGCATTTTGCATTCCATCATTATAAAAGTACCTATTGATATTGCATCTGATTATTCGACTAGTAGAGTATCCATGTGAGTAAGTAAATGGAATTATTTTGATTTATATTTTACATATTATGATGAATTTTATGTTGAAAAGGCTTTTGTTTTAGTTTTATACATTGCCTTAAATTTTTATGTTTATTTATGAAAGTTTCCACTATATTGTTATCCTTACTGAGCATCTGAGATCACCCTATTCTATGTTTTATTTTTCCCAAGATGCGAATACGTATATTATGAATAACCAGTAGGGAGAGTCTATGGGATCTCAGTTTTGTCTATGGAAAAAATGTTGTTGTTTTTTTCCATTTTATGATGTAATTTAAACCTTATGAATATATCTATTACTTCCAAGGATACTAAACTAATCTATCTTTTGAGACTTGATATTTTGTGATCATGCCAATGTTATGTAATAATGCACTGACTTTGTGCTTCTAGGGTCGGGGAATTATAGTTTGTATCATAGGAATTTTAGTACAAACCTTGTAAACTAGATTTAGATAAACTCTGATTAGAGCACATAGCCCTGAGATAGACTTTGAGGATTAGTATAGAAGAACTTCCTAGAATTTTGGTATTGTTATGATTTTGTGATTTTTCTAAGAAATACATCCCTATCTAGATACAACCAGGTAGAGGCGGCTCTAGCACAGATGTACCTAGGGGTAAAACCTGAAAACACCACTTTGAGCTAGACTCGAACAAGAACTGGTGCACAATATTAGGACTTGCTGCACTCTTGGTTACGACACTACCGGGGGATATGATTAGGATAATTTTCATTTTCTTTTTAAAATATTATGAAGGGTTTATGAGTATATACTTACTCAAAGAAATTTTTTAATGATTATGTATTATATCCATAAACTGTTCAATTTATGTTAAGTGTTTTACAAGTTTGGAATTATGTATTTCGATTCATAAACTAATATAGTTTATGCCATTGTTTATAAATGGAACCTAGTGGAAGGAATGGAAACTGTATAAACTCACTTAATCCATGTAGGTATTTCCCTCCTACCCAAGATAATTATAGTGGATCTGGTGAAGCAACTAGTGCTGATCATCTTATCACCATATTGGGACAACTCACTCAGGTTATGAATAATAACCTTACCCGTATGGAGCACCCTGATCCGCAACGTGGAGGATCAAAGTTAGATTGCTTCATGAGGAAACAACCACCAACATTCAATGGGGGTAAAAATATATTAGTATCTGAGAAATGGAAAATTCCTTAGAGAAAATATTTCATGCCTTGAGAAGTAGCGATAGAGAAAAGGTTGTCATGTCAGTTTACCGCCTTACTGGAGATGTTGATCAATCGTGGTCATTGATTCAAAACACAAAGGAAGATGATGAAATATAAAATATGTAATAGAGGGAGTTTAAAGAAATTTTCTTAGAAAATAATTTCCTCATGACCATCGAGCAGATATGAAAAGACAATTTCTGAGTCCAAGGAAAAAGGAGGATGATAATGTCACAAAGTATGAAGCTAACTTTACAAGGTTAGCGAGGCATGCTGCAGTTTATATACATAACCCAAGAAGTAAGATTGATCGTTTATTTTATGGGTTAAAACCATTTCTCCATCAAGCATTAGTGAAACACGTAGCTGATTGTCTCCTATTCATCAGTCAAGGTTCTGGTGCTCTGCTAATGTGTATAGCAGCACTCGAGTTGAATCCTCGGTGATGATACTTTTTTAATAGTCGTAGGTTTTTAGTTGATTGTATTCTGATTGGGTGGTTTGTTTGTAGAGATTATGAAATAATTTATGTATGATGTTTGATTTAAAAAATTTATAAATATTGGGGTGAATTCATCATTAGGTAGTTAATCTTGTGATATCTTTGAGCTTTTCTTTCTATTTCATTAAATTAACGCCCATGTCACAAGTTGACGTTTATTGGAATTACTAAGTGTCAAAGATTTAATCCAAGCCTTAAATTAACTAGGATTCTAATATCAATCAGTAATTGATTTTGGTTGTGCATTTATGGTTCCAATAATCCATGGAATCCATATTTTAAACAAAACAAGTCATTAATCCATGACATGCTAAGTTCAACATACACGATGTTAATTTGAAAAATATTCATCGAGAAAAAGCTCTCACTCACTTAAAATACCTAAATTTTAACTCAACCCAATTAGAGTTTTACTCATCCATTGAAATGATTAGTAATCTGGTTATAATGATTATTATGATAAATTAAGAAGATAAGAAAAACAAAGGGATAAGAAAAAAGTTTTGCATCGAACACACACACACACGAACGATGATGAGAATTAAAAATGAACTTTAGATTGAATGAGAAAGAAAAATAAGGGGAGGGGATTCAACTATATTTAAACTATTTTAAGAAAAATAATATTAAACTATATATGTTGGATGAGAATAAGAGATATTGAAGAAGAAAGTTTCATTATAAAATAATTACAAAGAAAGAGACTTACAAGATTACAAAAATGAAGAACACAAAAGAAAATGAAAACAAAGGGGGTAGGAAAGGTATATAAAGTGAAAAAATTAGTATGGAATGTCCTAAAAAATATTTTCAAGGATTGTTTCGTGCCAATATGTGCTCCTCTCTTCTTAAATTCCAACCCCATTGAAGGAGAGGAGGGGGATGTATTTATAGCCCAAGGAAGTAAACAGTTGGCATTCTCGATCTGTCCCTCTACTTGGATCAATGATTCAGACATCAAAATAGCCTAATCACTAGATATGTCCTTCTTCAAAGTTTTAGATAATATTTTGGCTGACCTCTCCCAAAATATGGAGTCATTTGGACCTAAGGAGCCAAAGGTATGGCCGGTTGATTAAATAAAGTTAATATGTTCATTTCAATCCAATATTTTTGAAGTCCATAATGTGAATGGGTTTTTGAATTGTAATATTCCTTAAATTACCAATTATTTCTTCAAAAAATTAGTCCACATGTATCTTATCATTCACACTGAAAAAGTTCAGCTTTATTTGATTACTACATCATGAGATATTTCATGAATAGTGTCCGGATTTTAATTCCCATCCAAAATGGTGGGATGGAATTAAAAGTAGTAATTGGGACCTTTGTTCTTAGATTTGGGACCTGAAATTTTTATCCATTACTCCTTGAATTGTTATACTAATTGTTGAGGAGAAATAAAGAATTTTTACTTCTTTATTGAGCTCAGTAATTCAATCATCATGGATGGTCTAGTTTTTTCACAGATTCTATGGGTCTTCTTGTATGGTCTATATGAGCCATCAAATGGAAGAATTGGATCATGATCCCTTATAATTAAATGTTGTATATTTAAGTATAAATCCTAATAAACAATAACCACACAATTTGGATTAGTATGGTGATAGTTATAAATAAAATAGTAAACTGACTCAATTGGACTACTTCTAAAAATGATCAAAAATTATACTTAGTATTAAAACATTAATATTTCACACAAATTATGCACATTTAATATAAAATAAGTAAATATGGTATATAATAAGTCATGAAAATATTAATAACATCAACTCCCCCACACTTAGTCTTGTGCATGTCCTCATGTGCAACAAATATAAAAACATGACAAAATCATTTTCACTCACCAACAAATATTAAAAAAAAATCTCCAATTAGGGGAGGTTTAGAAAATTTCCCTCATCCATATTGGATTCCACCACAAGTTGTTATAGAAACAATGTTCCAAAAAAAATTCATTTTCCCATGATTAAATTTTGAAATGGAAAATGGTGGCACACAAAACTTACTCCTCTCAAGATGATAAAATTAATTTATGGAGCTTCACTCATTCACCAACCAAAAGTGAAAATATTAGAGTTTGAAAGAGCTATCAACTTCCATTCCCTATCCTAAAGTGATCAAAATCAAGAGGTCTATTTAGGGGTTTTCTGGGGCTATGGGACGCTATGACGATGATATCCAAAGGATAGGAAAAAGGGGTAAAACACCAACATGGAAAAAACAATGAACATTTTTTTTTAAATAAAACATGGAAGGAAATGAAAACACATATTTACAAGGGAATGATTGTGTGAGTAAAGACACAATAGAGGAAGAAAATTTCAAGGGGATGAGAATAGGAAATATTTATAAACCACAAAACTTCTCCCAATGACATAAGAATATAATTCAAGTGTTCTTTTTTTTCTTTTTTTTTCTTCTTTTTTTTTAATTTTTCGAAAGTTTTACTTGAAAAAGATATCACACTCATATCCCAACCCATGTTTTATATCCTCACAAAACTAATTGTTATAGTTATAACAATATAAAAGGTTAAGGAAGAGTGATTTTTGACCAACCCAAGACAGAACCCATTTTTTTCTTTTTCTTTTTTTATTTTTTTCATCATTTTTTATTTTTTTTTGAAAACTTGTCAATAACATTTACAAAATTACATAAATGGAAGTACATTACATTCTGCAAAACTCACTGAATGATAGCCTCTCCCCCACACTAAAATGGAAGATTTCCCTCAAGAATTTGATAATATGGTGAAATCAACAAAGGGTACCCAAAATAAAATCCATCCCCCTCACACTTAAATTTCAAAAAAAAATATGCAATGAAAATCCATGTTGATATTGGGTGGGATAAGGTATTGGGATTGTAATGTGGCTATCAAAGAAAAGGTTTTCATAGGATCTAAGGGGCTTTCAAAAAGAGAATTAATGTATGGTTAATGGGAGGCTATTTGGCTATTATAATTCTCATGTGGCTCAGAAAATGCCTCTATCATATTAATGTACACTAAATTATGAAATTCACCTTCAAGGTCCACAAGCTCAAGACTCGCAAATGGGGGTAAAACACACATTCTGAAAAGATGTCCATTAGTGGCATTGGAATGAAATAAAATGTTGTTCCTCATGGGTGGGTAAAATCATTTTCCAAATCAAAAAATGAGCATTAAAAATTGGTTGGTTTTGACACAATATTCTTTATCCAAATATATGATGAAAACACAAGATTTTTGAGATGAAACCATGTCTTTTGACTCCCAAAAATGGTTGGAAAAAATTTGAAAATTGGAAGGTGAGTAAGAATGACTCTTTTTGGTTTTTTTTAAATTTTTTTATTTTTAGTTTTTTTAGTGTTCCTTAAAAATACACATCCACAGAAAAGAGAAAGAGAAAAAGAAAGGGTTTGATGAAAAAAGTGGTAAAAATGAAAGAGATATAAAGAAGAAGAAAGAGTGAGAGAGAGGAAGAGATAGAGATAGATTTAAAGGGAAAGAGGTGCCCCTGTTTTGGATTTGGTGGGTTGTCATCTCTATCCAGTGGTGGGTCTACTATGGAAGTTGGGGATCTGATGGAAGTTTATGTGGTTCTAGGATTGTGGGATGTTACCTGAAAAAGAAAAATCATAATTCATAAAATGGAAAACTGAAAATAAATTAAAATTTCATAAAAGTAAAAGAAAACATGGGTTTCCTCCCATGAAACATTGCATTTATTTCTCTATAGCTGGACAGTTATAGTGGACTACCCAAAGTCTGATGGTGTCCATAGTATTTTCTCAACTCCAGAGTGATTCCAGAAAAACATCCCATTTGGGATGCCTCATTGTTCAATGGATAATTTATCCCCTTCCTTGATGTTTCTCTTATAATTAAATGTGGTTGTAAAGAGAATAGGACTAGCCTCCCTTTGGTCTTCAATGTGAGGAATGATTTTATGCACAAATTGATGGATTTATATGCTTGTAAATTCAAGAAGATGTCTTAATTTTGATGGTTCATTTATGTAAGATTTAGATAACACAAAACCAAAGTATGAGATCCCAATTGTTTTTGAATCATTTTTTTCATCACTTACCGATGTAGAGTAATGAGGATTAGTGGAGTCATAAGACTGAATAAAATTTTCACTACCATTTATTTCAATGTTGTTCACCAAAGAATGGTCAATTTCAACCTCACCAGTGATCACTTTATTAATTAGGGAACAAATCGCATAAGCTTCACTCTCATTAGGACAAGATAAACACATTTTTTACGGTTAACCTCGCATATAATAAAATTTTTAGAATCACAGATAGGAAATGATAAATGTTGGATAAATTGATCTGAATCAACAAATGATCATTCTAGTTTATTTTCCTCCTTATCATCTAAGATGGATAAGCAGAGGTCAGAGTCAAGATGAGATACTAAAGATTTTTCAATATCCTTTAGATCAATGGATTTTTCATTTTTAATTTCAAAATCAACTTCTCCATTTATGACTTGGTTAATGAGGATGAAATATTCACAAAATCCTCTATCAGTAGAATAATAAAGACGTGGTGGATTGGGATTCAACACACTCTCATAGAGAGTTTCAGAAGAATGGATAGAGAATGCATATTCATTCTCTGATGGGTATCGCATGGATTGAAAAATATTGAACTTGACCAGTTGGTCACCAAATTCCATGGATAAGATGCCAGAATGAACATCAATTTTGGTTTTAGATGTATTGAGGAAAGGTCTTTCTAAAATCAGAGGATATTGGCAAGTAGTTGTCTCACCTTCCATGTCAAGGACATAAAAGTCAGATGGGAAGATAAGATCATTTACTTGGACAAGGACATTCTCAATTATACCCTCAGTACTTGTAGTTCTTAGATTGTCCAATTGAATGAAAACACCCATTAGATGTAAAGGACCTAGACTAAGGTTGGAAAAGTTGGATTTGGGCATGACATTAATTGTGGCTCCTAGGTCTATGAGTGCATCATCAAAGTTGGAACTTCCAATTTGTCATGGAAGAGTAAAGGTCCCTGGATCTTTGCACTTTATGGGAATAGACTATTGGGTGGAAAAATTTTCAAAGGACCTAAGTTTCCTCTTGTGGGTGCACAATTCCTTAAGAAACTTCGCTTACATAGGGATTTGTTTTATGGCATCTAAGAGGGGTATATTGACTTCAACACGTCTAAACATGTCATGCATTTAAGGATTGGGTTTAAAGTAATTGTTTGGATTATAAATGGCTTGAGGAAAAGGAATTGGGTTCCTAAGTGGAATAAAAGGAGGTGAGGGTTTGGCTTCAGGTTTCTTTTCATATTTCTTTTTCTTTTCATTTTCTAGGTCAAAATTAAAAGGAGGGTTGGAGGACTCAACATGAGTCATAGCAATTTGATATCCCAATATAAGTGAAATTTCACTTACATTACCCTTGGGGTTGGGTAATGGTTGAGCTAGGAGTTGGAAAGAATTTGATTATTTTTGCTGGCTTAGGTGGGATGCAAGTTGACCAATTTGGGTTTCAATGTTCTTGAGGCTAGAACGGGTGAAAGAGGCAACATCTTCAATAGTGCTTTCCCATGGTTTCTTGGAAGAAGGGGATTGTCCTGGATTGGGATTATCTTGATTTTGGTTCTTGGGAAAGTGATTGTATTGGTTTGGGAATTTGGGAGGCTCATTAGGATAGTGGAATCCATGAGGAGGATTGATCCTTTGAGGTTGAGGAACAAAAGGGTAATGTTTTTGGAAGTTACCAAAACCTTGACCATATTGAAACTGGTTTGGGTTTTGAGGAGGGAATTAAGGGGTATGAGATATGGGATTACCATACCTCATGCCTTGGTTATAGGAAGAATAGAAGGGCTTAGAGTGAGGTTGGTTGAAGTTTCTAATGAACTAACCGGATTTTTGAGGGTTGGGGTTCCACTGACCATGTGTTGCAATGAGCTCCATTGGTCCAGATGAATGAGATTGATTCTCTTGAATTTGTGGAAATGTGTTAGGTGGATGAGATGGGGAGTTGTAGATTCAACAGTTTTTGGCAGGTCTAGGAAACATTGATTGTGTAGAAGATGATGTTGGGGCTTTATATGCCATAGCTAGTTGTCGTACAAGACCTGTAAGTTCACTCATCCATTCCGTCATCTTGTTTGGATATATGGATTGATTGTCTTGGACTTTTTTTACTTGATCATGTTCTCTAGTATGGAATTTTCGTGTGTTTTCATCGATGTGGCTTATAAGATTTCATGCAGTTGCAGGATTTTTATCAACAAAAGCACCGCCACTTGTGGCATCAATGAGAGTTATCTCTATTTCTAATAACCCCTCATAGAAGTATTGGATCAAGAGTTGGTCAGGGATTTGGTAGTGTGGGAAGTTTTCAAAAATCTTTTTGAACCTCTCCCAGTACTCATGGAGTGACTCATTTGGGAATTGACGGATAAAACTAATTTCTTTTCGGATAGAAGCAGTACGAGAAGTGGGAAATAATTTCTCTAAAAAGAGTCGCTTCATTTCATTCCATGTGGTTATGGAACCAGGAGGTAGGTAGTAAATCCATGACATAGAAGTGTCATCTAGGGAAAAAGGGAATGCTCGGAGTTTTATTTGTTCCTCAGAAACCCCTTGAGGCTTCATGGTAGAGCACACCACTTGGAACTCTTTAAGGTGGAGATGTGGATCCTCACCGGCTAGCCCGTGAAAATGAGGAAGAAGATGAATCAAACCCGATTTGAGTTTGAAATCATCCTCTTTGTTTGGATATTGAATACCAATAGTTTGGTAATTCATATTAGGGGCAGCAAGTTCTCTAAGTGTTTATTCCCTAGGATTGGCCATATCTAATTCAATTGGTTGAATGAGGACTAGGTCTTGAATTATTTGATTATCTCTTATGTTCCTCCTAAGTTGGTGAAGTGTTCGCTTAATTTTTGGGATAAAAAAATATGAGGGATTATTTGGGATGCTATGGTTCATTCAGAGAGATTTTGGAAGAAAGAGGAATATGGGGTTTTCTGTGTGTGTTTTTTTGTTTATGATTTTTATGAGAAGATGGGTTTTTCGTTGTTTTTTTTTCAAAAAAAAATTAATTTTTTTTAAATAACCAGAAACTAAATACTATTTAATTAAATCATCCCAAGAAATAGATCCATTTTAAATTTTCATCCAATTGTCACTTATAAACCGGTCAAGGTTATGGTGCTCTGCTAATGTGTATATCATCACTCGGGTCGAATCCTCAGCGATGCTACTTTTTTAATAGTCGAATGTTTTTAGTTGATTGTATTATGATTGGGGGGTTTCTTTGCAGAGATTATGAAATATTTTATGGGTGATGTTTGGTTTAACAAATTGATAAATACTAGGGTGAGTTCATCATTAGGTAGTTAATCTTGTGATATCCTTGAGCTTTGCTTTATATTTCATTAAATTAAAGCACATGTCACAAGTTGATGTTGATTGAAATTCCTAAGTGTTAAATCTTTAATCCAATCCTTAACTTAACTAGGATTATAATATCAATCAATAATTAATTTTGGTAGTGTATTTATGGTTCCAATAATCTATGGAATCTATATGATAAACAAAAAAAGTCATTAATCCATGACATGCTAAGTTCAACATGCACAATGTTAATTTGAAGAATATTCATCAAGAAAAATCTCTCAATCACTTAACATACCTAAATTATAACTCACCCCAATGAGATATTTACTCATCCATTGAAATTATTCGTAATATATTTATAATTATTATGATGACAAATTAAGAATATAATAAAAATAAAGTCACAAGAAAAAAGTTTTGCGTCGAACACACACACACGAACGATGATGAGAATTAAAAACGAACTTTAGATTGAATGAGAAAGAAAATGAAGGTAAGGGGATTCAATCATATTTAAACTATTTTAAGAACGTTAATATTAAACTACAGAAGTTGGATGATAATAATAGATATTGAAGATGAAAGTTTCATTAAAAAAGAATTAAAAAGATAGAGACATACAAGATTACAAAAATGAAGAACACAAAAGTAAATGAAAAAAAGAGGGGAGGAAAGGTCTCTCAAGTGAAAACATGAGTATGGAAGGTTCTACCAAGAATTTTTCAAGTCTTTTTTCATGACAATATGTGCTCCTATCTTCTTAAATACCAACCCCTTTGAAGGATAGGAGGGGGATGTATTTATAGACCAAGGAAGTGGACTGTTGGCATTCCCAGTCTTTCCCTCTACTTGGATCTACGATTTGGACATTTAGACAGCCGAATCTTGATCTATATCCTTCAAAGTTGTAGATAATAATGTTGGCCGACTTCTACCAAAATTTTATGTCATTTGGACCTAAGGATCCAATGTTAGGTCCGGTTTATTAAACAAAGTTAACTTTTCCATTTCAATCCAAACTTTTTGATGTCCAAAATGTGAATGGGTTTTTGAATAGGAATATGCCTTCAAATATGAATGATTTCTTCAACAAAGTAGGCCAAATATATCTTCTATTTCACACTAAAAACTCTTAGCTTGATTTGATGATTACATAAGGATATATTTCATTCATAGTGTAAGAATTTTAATTCCCGGCCAGAATGGTGGGTTGGGCACAAAATCATTAGTTGGGACCCTTTGTTCTTGGAGTTGGGCCCTAAAAGTTTTATCCATTACTCCTTGCATAGTTATAAAAATATTTAAGGAGAATTAATTAATTTTCACTTCTGGATTGATCCCAGTAATTCAATCTTCATAGATGGTCCAGTTTCCTCACAGATTCTATGGGCCTTCTTGTATGGTTCATATGAGCCTTCAAATGGCAGAATTGTCCCATGATCCCTTCTAATTAAATGTTGGATGTTGAATTAGGAATCCTAAAAAACTATAACAACACAATTTGGATCATTATGGTGATATTTATAAATAAAATAGTAAACTAACTAAATTGGACTACTTCTAAAAATGCTCAAAAATTATACTTAGTATTAAAACATTAATATTTCACACAAATTATACACATTTAATATAAAATAAGTAAAGGGAGTATATAATATGTCATGAAGATATTAATAAAATCAATTAGTATCACAATTCTTATTGTCGTATGAAGATTTTTTCTCATGTGCTATCAATACAGAAAAAGAATTCTCTAAGTCTTACGACTTTAAAGAAAAGAAAAAGAAGAAGAGATCTGCTGAACACTCTGGAAATGGAAATAATGGGAAGAAGGGAAAAGTTGAATATCCATCATGCAGTAAATGTGGGAAGAAACACCTTGGTACTTGACTGAAGGGAATGGGAGTCTGTTACAACTATGGTGAAAAAGGCCACCAAGCTCGTGATTAAAAGGGGAAGAAAGAGGTTTTCAATGTTGAATGATACAATTGTAGAAAAATGGGGCATTATGAAAATTAATTTCATAAGCACCAAGGAAAATTGACTCAAAAAAGGCCAAGGGATCAAGCCCATGCTTATGCTATCACTACTATTGAGGTTAAAGCTCGGAAAGACATGGTGGAAGGTAATTTAATAGTTTCCTCGAGTTTATAAAATTATTTATTTGATTCTATATCATCGCATTGTTTCATATCTTCCCAGTTTGCTAAGAAAATTAGATATTTTCAATTTGGCTTAACAAGGGAGTTGTCAGTCAAAACACCTAAGGGAAGTATCATTGCAACAAAGTTTTTTGAATCAGTTCCCATTAGAGCATATAAATATTCTTTATTTGCTGATATCATCATCAAACCCATGATTGAATTTTATTTAATCCTTGGTAAGGATTGGATTTTGAGCCATGATGCTAAAATTTATTATAAGAAGAAGGAGTTTACAATTCTAGATGATGATAAAGTGTGCCATTTCTTTAGAGCAGAAACGTCACCACCTAATTCTTATCTAGATCAACCCCTAGTAGCTCAACTAAATTCAATTATTGTGGAGTAAGATAATGAAATAAATGTTGGTGAGGAAAGAAATTTTCAAATAGAGGATGTACCTATTGTGAAAGAATATGTTGATGTGTTTCTAGAAGATTTACATGTACATCCTCCAGAATGAGAAATTGAGTTTTCCATTGATTTAATTTCTGGTTCAAGGCCCATATCGAAGACCCATAATAGAATGGCCACTGTGGAATTAGTGGAAATAAATAAAAAACTAGTGGAATTGAGTAATAAGGGATTTAGTCACCCTAAAGTTTCTCCATGGGGATCCCTTGTCCTTTTTGTTAAGAAGAAAGATGTATCTATGAGGTTGTGCATTGTCTACAGGAATATCAATGCTATAACAATAAAGAACAATTATCCCCTACCTCACATTGAGAATCTATTCGACTAACTTCATGGAGTTAAATATTTTTCAAAGATTGACCTTTGATCTGGATATCATCACTTGTGTGTGAAAAAGGAAGACATTTTGAAAACAGCATTTCGAACCAGGTACGAGCATTATGAGTTTATAGTAATTCCTTTTGGATTGAAAAATTAACCCTCTGTCTTCATGGATCTATGAATAGAGTTTTCAAGGAATATCTTGATGAATTTGTAGTGGTATTTATTGAAGATATCTTGGTATACTCCAAAAGCTACGAATATCATGAAAATTACTTGCGCATTATTCTAAAGACACTTAAAAGAAATGAATTATATGGGAAATTTAGCAAGTGTGAATTCTGGATTTAGGAGATTTATTTTCTTGGCCATATTGTCTCTAAGGATGGAATCTATATTGATCCTTAAAAGACCAATTAAATCCAATAATGGCCAGTACTGACAAGTATAACCGAGGTACATAGTTTTATTGGTTTACCGGGTTATTATCGATGTTTCAACCGAAATTTTTCCCGATTGGCTAACCCATTAACGAAGCTCACATGTAAAGGGGTTAAATTTGTTTGGAAAAAGGAGTGTGAAGAATTTTTTGAAGAAATAAATATAATATTAGTCAATGATATTATCTTGACTCTACAATTGGGAAATGATGGGTTCGTTATTTATAGTGATGCCTCAAAGAAAGGACTTGGTTGTGTCCTTATACAGAATGATATAGTTATAACCTATACATCACGACAGCTAAAAATTCATGAGAAAAACTATCCTACTCATGATCTTGAGTTAGCAGCTGTAATCTTTACTTTGAAGATATGGAGACATTATCTCTATGATGAAAATTTTAAGATATATACCGATCACAAGAGTTTGAAGTATATTTTCTCACAGAAAGAACTCAACATGAGGGAAAGGAGATGGCTTGAACTACTCAAGGATTATGAATGCACTATACACTACCACTCGGGGAAGGAAAATAAGGTGGAAGATGCTTTGATTAAAAAGGATCATGGAGTTTAGAACAAGATGAGAGTTTAAAAGGATCCTATATACATGGATCTAGAAAATATGGATATGGGAAAAACCATGGAAGGTGAAACATCAATGCTTTTTCAAATGGTTTCCAAACCATCTTTACTAGAAACGATAAAAAGTTCTCAGGATGATGATGAGGAGTTTAAAAAGAAGATTAAAGCTGTGAATAACAGGAGATTGTGTGAATTCATATATGAAGATGGAATTTTGAAATTTGGGAAGAGACTTTTTGTTCCCAATATACCTGATCTAAAAAAAGAATTGATGGATGATGCTCATAGCTTCGATTTCTCTATACACCCTTGGAGCACCAAAATGTATAGATATTTGAAGGAAAATTTTTGGTGGGACAACATGAATAGGTAGATTGCTGATTTTGTGTCAAGATTTATGGTTTATCAACAAGTGAAAGCTGGAAAGAAACTACCTGGAAGAGTCATGCAACCTCTTCCCATACCTTAGTGGAAATGGGATAATATTACGATTGACTTTGTCATGGGACTACCAAAAACTCCTAGAAGGAATGATGTAATATGCGTCATTATTGATCGTCTTACCATGTCAGAACATTTTCTTGCTATAAGAGAAGATTTACCACTTGAAAGTTTAGCAAGACTGTATATTAATGAAGTTTTAAGACTACATGGTGTACCCATATCGATTGTTTCTGATCGTGATCTCTGTTTTACATCAAGATTCTGGAAATGACTTCAGAAAGCCCTGGATACTGAACTTCGTTTGAGCACTGCCTACCACCCCCAAACTGATGGACAATCAGAACAGAATATTCAAACCTTAGAATACATGTTGATATCATGCTCACATGACTTTCAAGGTATGTGAGATCAATATTTACCTCTAGTATAATTTTACTATAACAATAGCTTCCATTCAAGTATTCAGATGGCACCATATGAAGTGTTATATGGAAAGAAATGTCGTACGCCAACTTATTGAGATGATGTTGGTGAAAGAAAACTTTTAGGCCCAGAACTTGTTGAGGAAATTATTGAAAAGTTGAAGGTAATCCAAACCCACATCAAAGCATCTCAAAGTAGGCAGAAGAGCTATGCCGATAACCGAAGGAAAGATTTGGAATTTCAGGTAAGAGATCATATTTTCTTGAAGGTATCTTCATGTAAGGGAGTTATAAATTTTGGTAAGAAGGAAAAATTATGTCCCAGGTACATCGGACCTTTCAAAATTCAAGAACTAATTGGGGTTATATCTTACTATTTTTAAATGCTGCCAAGTCTCTCCAAAGTTCACGATGTGTTCCACGTATCACTGTAGAGAAAATATGTGCCCGACTCAAAGAATGTACTCACCTATGAGGAATTAGAACTAGAACCTAATCTATCTTATTTTGAAGAGCCTGTCAAGGATATTAATATAAGAGAAAAAGTGTTGAGAAACCAGACATCTCGTCTGGCAAAAGTTCTATGGAGAAACCATAAGATGGAAGAGGCAATGTGGGAACTCGAGGAACTTATGATGAAGAACCACCCAAGCCTTTTTATGTAGTAATATTATAGAAATTTAAAGGATGAAATTATTTGAAGGAGGGTATAATGTAACACCCCAAGATTCTACAGTATGCTTCTCTTTGAATAATACAATAGCATGTGTTGTACGCAACTTCGAGTTCTAACACACCGTGACCAATCAAACTAGTCGTTATGAATAGTAATACCCACTTTTTTGGAATTTTATAAATTTTATATTTCAAAATGGACTTTATTTTTTTATTCATAATATCCAAAATATCTTAAGGTGAATTTTTGGTATTTTTCTGAAAACATTGAATTTTGGATGAATAGTGAAAATACTAAATTTTAATTAAAAACCGCTTTTTTAATCAAAATAATTTATAGTGTTAAATTATACATTTGAATGGTTTTTAAGTATCATTAGATTATATTTTTATCATTTAATATAATTTAAGTCAATGGATGTATCTCATGATTAAATTGGACATAAACAAGTGTCAATCTTTTGATAGTTTTTATTTCATAAAAACACGCTTTTTGTTTTGGCAACGGAAATTAATTTTAAATTAATTTCTGCAACTTCTGTGTTTTGAATTTAGAAAACTTTATTCCATATTTGAAATCTGGTGGTCCAAATTATGTAAATAGTTAAATTTTATTTTTATACATTAGGAATATTTACTTCTGTAAATATTTTATTTACCGTGGTTAAAGGGGTAAATTCAATAAATAAGGTTAAAAAATAATATTATAATAATATTAAATTACCCTAACACGTGTCCTAACCCTATTGGAGGATACATATTTGAACATGGGAATCCTTGGGTCTATTTTTTGACCCCATGGATCCACTTTTAAGTGATAATGACACTTTATATTAATTAAGTTAAAGTAAATACAAAAATAACAAAACCAAATATCTTTTAATAAAAAAAATTTATATGAGGTTATATAATTGATCTATTCGACTATAAATATTCATTAGAAATAAAAAAAATCTTTTCTACCTCAGGATATTTTATTTATAATTTTTAGACATAAAATAAATATATTTATATATGACATAGTAATGCTGCAATATTTTCATTATTAATGAAACAACAAAATAAATGATATTATAAATACTAAAATAAATATAATTTGAATGTTTTTATGCCATACACAAATTTTATAGGTAAATATGACATTTTAGGATTTATTAAATTAATTTTTTTCGAATTAATAATGTTTTTATAAATTTAACAAAAACAAAATAGAAAATAGTCTCAAAATTGATATAAAAGAGGTTTTAAAACAAATATTATATTATTAATTTATATTATATTCCTAAAAATCTATGGTTTTGAAAAATGTCTTAAATAAAATTATATATTTCATTAATTAAGCACTTGAGGTTTTCTTGGAAGTTTATAGTACGTTTATTAACCATATAATATAAAAATACAAAGAGACATGGTAAATGTCAAACTAATTAACTAAGAGTTAAATCTAGAATATAAGGTTAATATAGTGACCCAAACCTATTTAAAACCTATTGGTTGAGTTTTTTTTACCCATATCCACCTTATCCTAGAAATAAATCATTTTATATCCATTAGAAAACGAAAATGAGTTTATTATAAAATAATATTTCTAGCTTTTCCTAAGGTGCCCCTCACCCCACTTATAAAAGGGTACTTCCCATTCTCTCAAATTCACACATTCAAAGCCATTTGGCTTGGAAAAAACCTACCCAACTATCCTACCAACTATTATCCCTTCATCCTAGAGGTCTTCATTTAGTTATAAAGCCAACCTAAATATCCCTTTTGATCAAATCAAAAGAAAGAACCAGAAGAAGAGGTAAATATTTCATCACCTCTTTCAAGTTCTTTTCTTCTTCCACTTCCTCTTTATTTGTTGTTTACATTCTAAAATAATAACTCCAGTATCTTATATATATTGTGATGTTTCTATAAAAATGGTACATCTATATTCATTATTCTATCCATCCTATTAATGACAAATTCACTATACCTGCGTACGTACGGATTACTGTCTCCACGTCGTGGTGTAGTTTGTTATTCAAAAACTTCATCATTTGGATGGGTATAATAATCAGTATAAATGATGTAAATAATAAATATAACATGATTATGATTCTGTATATATGATATATCATCCAATTATATACGATTTTAATATCAAAAGAATGATATTTTCACTCGTGTGTACGTACGGATTACCGCCTCCACGAACGTGATGGGATTCATTCCCTATCGTATCTATTCAAGACTAATTTTCATTTTTTGATTAAAAATATTTTTTAAAGACTTAATATCATTATGAATGTGAATAATATACATCCTATCCATATTAAACATTACTTACTTAACAAATCATATAAAGGAAAATGAATCAGTTAACACCCGAAATGATGATACTACTGAAATATCATTAACAAAGAAATATTGGAAGATCATATATGATATAATATTTATGTAAATAGTTCCTGTATAATTTAATAACAATGATTTGACTATTATACCGAAGGTTAACCAACCCTAGACCAAGGAAAAGTACAAGGTAAGGGTTAATTCTACAACCTCTTCATTATTCATGGTTGTTTATATGTAATTATCTACTGGGACCTCTTTATCATCCACATCCATGTTTTCCTAAAAATGTATTCCAAAACATTTTAACTACTTACTAGACTATGGGTTAAAGTAATTTATACCCTTATTTTACCTTATACATTTTTAAAGGAATATTTCTGTCGTTTTCCAAACAAGTTACCTTATTCCCTTTTGACATACATTTAGGTAAGAATGTTTTTTAACTTATACAGAGGGTGCAGCTATTTTCCACCATTATAACATCGTCGAAGCTTACCTTAAAATCTTATAAGAATATTTTCAAAATAAATTTTTTCTTTTATAATTATATGACTTTTAAATGATCTCAAAATAGAAAGAGATATTTCTCTAAAAAAAGTTTTGATTTCATCTATGTCAACATCCTTTGATGGATTTTAAACTTATTTGAAGTTGATTTTTATGATACAAAACTTCAATATTGTATTGAAGGTTTTGTGATATGCTTGACCATGGATGTGTTATTTTTACACCATTCATAGTTTATGGTTAAAGTATTTACATTTCGTATGCTATTTTTAATACAAATGTTTCTGTTATGTTTAAACCTTTTCATATGAGGAATGCATTGGACTTAGTAAGTGATGGGTGGAGCCCACTATAGATCCTCAATGAATTGGTAGGTCTCATGGGACAAATTAGTGTCTTGGAACAAGGCCTTGACAAAATCTAATTTTTAGTCTTGTCACAAGGCCTGGACTATGTGGTTATGATGTCTAGCATTATGCATTACATAATTATGAAAGTGCCTATTGATATTGCATGTGATTATTCGACTAGTAGAATATCTATGTGAGTAAGTAAATGGAATTATTTTGTTTTATATTTTCCATATTATAATGAAGTTTATGTTGAAAAAGTTTTTTATAGTTTTATACATTTCTTTAAATTTTTTTGCTTATTTATGAAAGTTTCCATTATATTGTTATCCTTACTGAGCATTTGAGCTCACCCCTTTCTAGGTTTTATTTTTTCCAGGATGCGAAGAAGTATATTATGACTGACCTGCAAGGATATTCTATGGAATCTCAGCATTGTCTACGGAAACAATGTTTTTGTAGTTTTCCATTTTATGATGTAATGTAAACCTTATAAATGTATCTAGTGCTTACAAGGCTACTAAACTAATCAGTCTTTCGAGACTTGATCTTTTGTGATCATTCCAATGTTATGTAATAATGCACCGAATCTGGGCTTCTGGGGTCAGGGCATTAAAAAATTACTGTATCACCTATTATGCACGTCATATTAGAGAAACATCTGATGGTTTCCCAACAACTATAGTTGTTGACATCTGTGGAGAAAACTGGGGCAATATTTAATTTACCTTCCATTAATTCAATAAGTAGATTGACTATATGGTATGCTGAAAACTGGGTCGCATCTTACCTTAAAGGGGTATTAAACCATGTTGTCCATCGAGTGGGGATAAAGAGAGGTAGTTGGAAGGAACCCTTTCATTTGGAAGGTAATTTTTAATCTTCAGGGGCTGACTCATTAGAGTTAGAGGGTGGATGTGACAAGGATCTGAATTCACCAAAGTGATCTCATGAAAGATATAATCCACCTACCATATTTTAGAGAGCCACCCCATCAATCCCTACTGAGGTTGTACCGAGTAGGTCTAGTCTCCATCATTCTGAAGAGGAACAAGTCCCATTTTCTTATCCCCCATTTGTGACTGCGAGAATTGGGAAGAAACTTAAATTCAAAACTGTAAAATCCTCTTCACAACCCTCTGGAATGTACTCTGAATATATATAAACGGAGGCTATTCAAACATGGAAAAGTTTGCATTGTGATGTTGAAACTAAATAGGTATATTTATGTAAATGGTTGTGTATTCTAAGAATAGAAGATATATGGTCCTCTTCTGATATTATATTTAAGAACAATCCTGATGAAGTGAGAACTTATATCTGAGAGTGAAAAATTCTCATATACGCAACTGAAAAATAAATTCCCACTATGAAGATGGTGAAGAAAATGATAGATTGTTTTAGCAAAGAAGGGATTGACCTTTCATTAGATGAATAATGATGTGAATTTGTGGATCTTGAAGATGTAAGTTTTATTTTTCTCACATTCACTTCTAGTTTAAAATTTGAATTTAGTCAAATCATTATTTCTTAGGGAAAATATCATCTTAACTTGCAGATAGATAAAGTAAAACTGACTGAAGTTCCATCTCCATAATATAGCCCTTATGGTACTTCTCTTAGAGCTCCTGGATAACCCCGTGAATCAGGAGAGATATCTCTAGGTCTACATGCCATGGAAGATGAGATAGAAAGGAGCATGAAGTCTCCAACACCAATTTTTGTATATTATGATGAAATTATTCTCAAGAAGGCTAAGAAACAAAATGATCAAAGAAAGAATACCATAGTTAAACATTTTCTCAGTATTGGTAAGACTTTATTACAACATGAATTTTATTTGTATTCATGAAAAAATGTATAACTTATTGGAATTTCATGAGCTTATTCATATTCTTATATTAAAGAAATTAATGATAATATTAGAGGAACTATGGAGGGTTCTTCTGAACAGGCATAAATTCTTGTCAACCCAGTGGTTCTTAAAGAGGAATTGAGGTCAAAGGAACCAATGTTTGTTCCTAGAACTTCTCATATTCCTGCTATCAAAAGAGAGGATACCTCTGGTAAATCAATAGTGCTTCATAAGAAACCAAATGTAACAACAAATAGTTTACATCTTGTGATACATTAAGATAATCACATGCACCAGAACATCCTATGACAACTGGAGCTAACCCCACAACTATTTCTGAGGAGGATTTTCAGGGTCAAATTTTGTCGAAGGAAGGTTGCGAAGAAACCACGCTGAGTGTTCCCATGGATGATAATAACATGGGATTTGAAATATCATTGGATGATATGATGAACCTTGACATGTATTTTGAAGAAGTATTAGAACATTTTAATATACCAAATTCATTAGAATATTTTAAATTTCCTTATATATAACCAACTGAATGCAGGTTTTCATTATACATCGTATTAATCTTCTTATTATTAAATTTCTAACCATGATTGGTTGAAATATGAAGTTCCATATAAATAAACTACTACTGTAAAGATGCCTTAAGGAATCATAGACATTAATGTAAATCCTACCATTGTAGATACATTGGCTCAGGTGAATATTTAGATAGAATATCTTCCTAATATTCAATCAGAGGATCCTGATCAAATTAAGTAGAGCATTCCCCATCCAAATACATCAACCAAAAAAATTTAAACTAAGAACTTTGGGGAGGAGTCTTCTCAAGCTGTCGACCTATTGTTATGTAAGAGATAATGATATTGTGATTCTTCCCACTCTTACTATCCCTTAAGACAAAACATAACCATAATTTAATTCACCATATAGGGCTATCAACTTCAATGGATATATCCGAAGGTGAAGCCTCTACATCAGCTCAAATAGTATTAGGAGGTGAAGCAACCACTATCAAGGAAGTAGAAAAACAGGGCACTTTTGTAAGTGAATTAATAACAGAATATCTTCCTCCTTATGATAGTGATTCGGCATCAGACCTGTAATTGAAAAATGTCCTTTGTATTGCATGTTGCTATGCATGGAAAAATATATGGAAGTTAATATATGAAATGCCTCTTGATGAACTACCTTCAATAATTCCATTACTTTAATCTCTCTTCATTACATTGGGATTTGGATGTTTTGAATACCATAAAATTCATAATATAGTGAAATTGATTATATTAAAGAGGGATAAGAAGAATAATCTTCAGCAATATCTGATAAAAAATAAAAAATTTATCGACATTGATGAATTCCAAGACGTTTTATCCCAATATGTGGGCAATAATACTATAAAGTTGAAATAACTAAAGTAGAATATTAAATAAAAGACTGTTTAACAGTTTCATCTTCAATAGGAATTAGATATCATCACAGGGGAGCATTACCAGCTTCATGATTCAATAGGAGAAATCTGAAAGGATGGTGCAATAGCCATTGTAGATGGTAAGGAATCACTTTTCCATGCTAATGAGAATGAGACTGGTTGGATAAATGAAATTCAATAGGAATTTTATGGGGCACAAGTGGTCATTAACCAAATGAATAAGTTATATAGAAAACCTCTTGTGATTTATGATAGAATAGCGTCTCTAGTTTGTGGATTCTCCTCTATGAATTTTTTTACTCACAAATGAAAATAATTTCATCTTTAATCATATGTGTTTTCATTATTTATAGCTTTTTTACCTAAGAAAATGGGACTAGTAAGTGTAGTTTGATTTTCACTAGGGTTATATATACAACCCCAAAAACTTTTTATCTTTTGACATTTTATTTATCAATATTACCTAAACTATACAAAAATGTATGCTTAGTGAGTTGGGACTCGAATTTTGTTCAGAGTTCCCTTTGCGGGTTTTCAATATGGTGAGTATCATGTCTCTTGTTGTTGGAAGTTTATATTCATGCGTGATTGAATATAAAAGTCTAGTGTTTATGGTCGAACAGCTTTGACCTTAAATTTTGAAATTAGATCCCAAAAACGGATCTATGTCTAAGAATTGCTCTAGTATTCTTTAAATATATCCAAGGGGAATCTTGAGTCATGATTTTTTTATGGTCATCAAATCTAAAACTTGTATAAACATAAAGTAAGTATCTTTTAGAATTAAGTTACCAATATTTGAAAAACCCATTCTGGGGGTTCTGTTAGTAAGGCCGACTAGAAAATATGCTGCATAGCCAAATAGTGTCATACTTTGACTGACATGCCTGTAATGTAAAAAAAATTTATGAAATGCCTCTCGGGGAATGTACTGCATAGTCAAGAAAAATATCTCTTAGGAATTTAACATTTTACTATTGATAGATAAGGGAAAATAATATTTGGGTGACTTAAGACCACAATGTGTACTTTTTCCAAGGAAATGGATTTTAAGAATAAATGGTTATCTATGCCGACATATCTTGTAAATAGGAAAACCACTTATATACAAATTTGGTGTATTAAAAATGGTTAAATTTTTTTAGATAGGGGAATTTCTGATATCATACTATATAATTTTAATTCATGTAGTGAGTACACTATACTGTGCAGTTTTGAGTCATGCAGTGAATACATTATACTATGCAGTTTTAAGTCATGCATTGAAGACATTATACTGTGAATTTTTAAGTCATGCAGTGAGGACATTATATTGTTCAATTTTGAGTCATGCAGTGAGGACATTATACTGTGGAGTTTTAAGTCATGCAGTGAGGACATTGGGTGGATTTAATTTAAGTTCCTTAGATTTGACCAATGTTTTGAGACTCTCCCAATTTCTTGATAATTTGTTTGGAAACATACTACCATGTTCAATTATGGAAGGGAATGTAACGACCCGAAATTTTGAATAAATCTTGTTTCCTAATTTCATGTGTTATTTTTTATACTAAAAAAAATGTTTTATTTGATAAACATGATTATAAATAAAATGAGACCATTGGTTTTTGAGTGTTATATGACCATCGGTCAATACGACCACCGTGAACAAATTTTTTTGATTATTGTCTCTAAATTTAAGTAATCTTGGTTAATTATTATAGAAAGAAGATTTGATGGCCTCACCTAGTAGCCTTGGGCCGATCGAAGCCCATCTAATAGAGATTGGGAAGGAGGTAGCACCATTGGGCTTTGCTCTGGACCAAATCCAAGCCGAACTTCATCATGTGAAGCTAGAACGGAATCGCCTTCGCGAGAAGTTCAAACTGATAGAAATTACTACTCGGGCAATGTTGACTGAGCCGCCCCAAAATTCTATCACCCTAGCACACCTTACTCTTAGGTCCTATGCTGGTATTATAAGGGGTTATGTAACGAGACCGTAATTGCCTTGTGTAATCCTTTTTTTTAAATAAAAATTTGGATTTCTTCTTATGATGAAGTTATGAATTTTGAAATGACCGGATAAATATAGTATGCATATTTTTGATGAATTTTAGAAAAAGGATATTTTAAAAATGGTTGTGTAAACCTTAAATAATTAAAAATGTGTAATGATTTTCAAAAAATGGTCTTCTACAATTATGTCCAGTACGAAATTTAGAGTCTAATAAAATCAACTTGATTTTTGATGAATAGTAAATTGTGAATAGTGATTTTACGCTTAGGATTAGTAATGTGACCAAATGGATTAGTAATCTCACTTAAAGAAAGTTTTAAAATAATCTAGGCACCTTGATTAAGTAATGTGATTCAATAAAATAGTTAAATAACGGTTTCATTAATTATTATTCAAGTATTAGTTTTTTCGGGTGAATAGTTTTTTTAATTAAAAATTTAATTAAAAATAATTAGAAAATTATTTTTATAAAAATGACTTCATTTTTGAACTCAGAGCATCGATATTATGTTATGGTAATTTTTGGGGATTTTTCTGAAAAAAGTGAATTTTCGATGAATAGTGTTTTTTTTTAAAAATTAAATTAAAAATATTTAGAAAATTATTTTTATAAAAGGGATTTCATTTTTGAAATCAGAGCATTGATATTTGGTTAAGGTGAAATTTTGGGGTTATTCTGAGAAGGTTGAATTTTCAGTGAATAGTAAAAATACAGTTTTAGGGTTTCGGTATGTTTAATGACATCATAATGGTGTCATGATGATGTCATGAGATCTTTTGAGGGTTGGCCGGCCAAGGGTGATGAATTATTGTTGTGGGGGCCCCATGTGGCCTAACTCCATGATAAATGCCAAGGGAGAGCACATGGGTTTGAGAAAAGCACATGTGAGGTGTCCTTTGGCCATTAATGCCTTGTCCCCTCACTTTCCCTATAAATACCAAGCCCTCCTCTCATCCATTCGACTCCCCACTCATTCCCAACGAATTTATGGTCTCATTACCTCCCAAGGAGTCCTCCCAAGGTGCCCCCAAGCCCTCAAGGTCCCAACCTTTGAGGTTTAAGAGTTACATTTTAAGGTAAGGGATCCGACCTCTCTCTTTCTTTTCAAGTAATCTCTTTTATGTCATTTCATTTATACTCCATGTTATTATGTTGGAGGATGTTATTTTATATTCATCCTACTGCCTATTTCATGTTCATATGATGAGAGACCCCCCTTGCTCTCATCAATTCGTTTTAAGAATGTTTAAGTGGCGCCGTTAGGCTGCCGAATTTTTAAGGGATTCTTTCACCTTCCTCGTTTTCAAGTTCTATTTTCATTCAAGTCTTTCATGATCCTTTTTATTATGTTGGGGTATGATCTCTAAATTTATCATACTTGACTCTTATGTTCATATGATGAGAGACCCCATTTTATCGCTTCAATTCAGTATTTTGAAGTTTTAAGTGGCGCCGTTAGGCTGCCGAATTTTTAAGTGGTTCTTCACCCTTCTCGTTTTGAAGTTCTACTTTCATGTCAATTATTTCAAGTTCCTTTTTGTTATATTGGGGTATGATCTCTATATCTATCATACTGGACTCTTATGTTCATATGATGAGAGACCCCATTTGATCGCTTCAATTCAGTATTTTGAAGTTTTAAGTGGCGCCGTTAGGCTGCCGAATTTTTAAGTGGTTCTTCACCCTTCTCGTTTTGAAGTTCTACTTTCATGTCAATTATTTCAAGTTCCTTTTTGTTATATTGGGGTATGATCTCTATATCTATCATACTGGACTCTTATGTTCATATGATGAGAGACCCCATTTGATCGCTTCAATTCAGTATTTTGAAGTTTTAAGTGGCGCCGTTAGGCTGCTGAATTTTTAAGTGGTTCTTCACCCTTCTCGTTTTGAAGTTCTACTTTCATGTCAATTCTTTCAAGTTCCTTTTTGTTATGTTGGGGAATTATCTATATATCCATCATACTGATCTCTTATTATCATATGATGAGGGACCCTATTTGATCTTGTCAAATCATTTTCTTTTGAAGTTAAGTGACGCCGTAAGGCTGCCGAATTTTCATAAGAGAAATCTAAACTTTTTTTTTTCCATGTTTTTCATTTCAAATGGTATGTCCCTAAAATTTCATTACCATGTCCATATGTCCTTCTTATTCCTTCACCCTACTGTTTTATGGATCATTTATGAGTGGGTGACCCATGTCCCCTCTCATTTCAATGTTTTCTAAAACCCCGAAACTTAGCCGTTATGCTGCAGAATTTTCCCCTCAAAATGCCTCTCTCTTTTCTCAAAAATTATTTTATATTATAAAGTTAATACTCAAAGCACTTATTTATACAAGGGTATTCACATATATATCAAAATTTTCCATTTTAAATTCTGGGATTTACATACATGAGACCCTCTTTCCCTTTCCGTGGGTTTAAAGTGACGTAAAGATCATGTCTTTAAAGCAGTTTTTAAAAACGTTATGATTATGAAATGAAACCCATTTATTTTATGCTATGTGGGTTATTTATGAAATGTTTGATGATGATATATGTGGCTCACATGATAATAAAGGCAAATTTAAGGGTGCGCCCTGATAGCGCTCCAATGCATTGGGTAATGATGTAACCACTAGAGATTACAATTTTCACGATACCTCGGTGAATAACCTTGGTAATTTTCAAATGACACCTTGGGGATGGACCTTGGTGATATGTTCATGATTGTCTATGTTAAATGATGTAGCCACATCTTCAAGTTATGAAAAATGTTATTTTTATTATGAAATGCCTCATGATTTCTTTCTCATGCCTTAAAGTTCTTTTCATGTCCTTATTGAAGTATCTCAAGTTCACATGTGAAATGTTCCTCTTGTTTCCCTTACTGGGCCTTCTGCTCACCCTTTCTTTTGATGTATGTCCCCAGGTTATGAGATGCATAATGAACATAGGATGAACTAAAGGAGAATCCTTTCAAGTGTTTAAGAAGAATGTTTTTATGTTTTTTTATGTATTATGATCCTTGTTTCCAAGACACTAAACCTTAACGATCCTCAGTTTTGTGTAATGTAATGAAAGTTTATGTTATAAAATGGCGGGATGTTATAGGGAAGAATTGTGAACTGTGATTTGATAATTTCTAGATCTGAAGGATGATATGGTGAAATGGGCTAATAGGCATTAGAGGAAGTCTTTCCTAAGAACAAAGTTACCATTATTTTATGAACCCGTTATGAGGGTTGTATTATGCATGTTCAGCTAGGGCATATGCTACATAGCCAAATAGTGGAATCCTTTGACTAACATGCATGTTATATAAGAAACTTCTCCAAGGACACCTAAGGGAATGTACTGTATAGTCAAGCAAAAGAGATCTCAAAATTTTGTCAATCTATTGCTAAAAGATGAAGAAATTTTATGTACATTCATATTTTCCAAATCACAACGTTTGGTTTATTAAGAAAGGTACCTGAATTTAGAGAAAATATTTCCAATCGTTATTTCCAAAGAATTAGAGGAATAGTATTTATATGAAATTCTGACCTAAATATAGGAAGTATAGTGTCTATATTTTTTATTTCATATGACTAGGACCCAAAATGAAAATAGTATATGACATGTGGTCAAGTGATCCATAGTTATTTTATATTTCTTTGAACACATGGAGAGGGAGATGTATAAATCATGGTCTTGAAGACTTTCAGATTGAGATAAAGGTAATGGGACAAATATATATGAATGAATTATTTAAAATAAATATTCTTGTATATTGTTATCAAAGTTTGAAGGGGACAAAAGACACTTTAACCAAGAATTAAATTACCATTATTCGACAAACTCGTTATGGGGGTTGTATCATGCAGGGACAACTGGGGAAAAGGCTGCATAGTAAAATAGTGGTAGATTTTGACTGACAGGATTGTTATGTAGGCAACTTATGCAAGGACACCTAATGGCATGTATTGAATAGTCAAGAAAAATAGTTCTCAGATATTAGAAACATTGTCACCAAAAAAACGTAACAAATATTATGAAGATCTAAAAATATTCAAGATTAAAAGTTTGAAATATGGAAGGGGTGATAATCAATGCACATGAGAAATATTTGAATCAGTATTGGCCATGAGTTTGGAGTCCTTTACATAGATCTGACTCACATGTAAAATGGATAATTTCCATGTTTCCTTTGAATAAATATTATGTTGTTCAGTTTAGAGTCATGCAGTGAGGACATTATGTAATTCTGACATAAAAAGGGAATATTGTGGTTGGACCAAGGAATTAAACCCAAGTGTCACTATGTATCTCACATAGATGATAATAAATCCATACATAGTTCTTTGAACATTCCTTATTCCTGTTATATTCATACATAGGGAATAAAGGGGTTTTTTATCATAACTAGACCCAATATTGGAGATATAGGCGTCTCTACATATCTTATATGGATGATAATCAAGAAAAAAAAGTTCTAGATTAATCATTTCCCACTCCAATTGAGTTTATTGTGGGAGACGGGGGATTCTAACACATTCTTGAAGAATGATTAAATTTAAGACACAAGATGGTATGCAAATCATACCATGTATCTTAAAAGAGCACCCTGTATAGATCTAGTTCATGTATAGGATGAGAAAAGGGAAATAAATTTTTTTGTGGTTGTGGATGGGCCCAAGATTGGAGATTTAGGTGTCTCTACATATATCATTGAAAATGAGAATCAATCCATACGTTGTTCTTGAAATGAGTCCCCTATACAGATCTGATTCAAACATAGGTAGAATTGAGACTCATATGCCACTAAGGAGTAGTAATGATGTCAACGATGCTTTCATATGGAAGCTCTTTACGTCAAATAGAAAAGACGTTAACCTCATAATTTAATGTCGTGTAATGAGGAAAAATTATTTCATGATGTTTAAAGTCATGCGAAAAGGAAAAATATGTTATGAGTTTTATCATCATGCTGCATAGATGCTTATGGTTTTTATGTAGTTTAATATCTTGAAACTAGGAAATTGTGTTGTGCAGTTTTGAGTCAAGCAATGAGGATATCATGTGCAGTTTACACAAACTATTTCTTCAAGAATATCGCATTGGTTTGATTTGTAATAAATTATACATCCATTTATATTAGGTAATGATCTCTATTTGAGTAGACCTTATATATGGAATATGTTCCTTCCCACTTTGGCTCAAGTTTTGGAGGATTCTTTCCTGGTATCATTGGAGTCCTGAGGGATAATACCAATTCTCCTTGAAGAAATGAATGGAGGAAAAATTTCTTGTCAAAATCTTATGTTATTCTATTTTGATAGACTTTTAAATGATTCAAATTATGAAATCCCTTTTCATCTAATCGTTCCAGCTCATCAAATGGTTTCTGAGGTTTTTCATCTATAGATAATTGATCACGGATTGAAACTCATAGTAAAGGCAATTGAATTTCAATTGGAAAAATTGCTTTTATGCCATACACTAATGAGTACGGGGTTTCCTAACTAGCAGTACATGTAGTAGTTCGATAAGACCATAAATCATGAAAAAATGTATCATGCCAAGATTTATTATCTTTATCCACCATCTTCTAGATTATATTTTATAGGGTCTTATTGAAAAACTCTATCTATCCATTGGTTGTTGCATGATATTGAGATGAATGGTTGGATTTGATATTGTTCTCCTGATATAGCTATTTTACCTCAACAGAATAGAAATTGGTGTTGTTGTTTGTCAGTATAGTATCAAGGACACCAAATCTGGTGATGATTTTATTTTATAAAAAACTAACAATTCTTTTGGCTCCGACTTCTTTGAGAGGTACTACCTCAGTCCATTTGGATAAGAAGTCAGTAGCAATAAGAATATACTTGAACTATTTAGCCTTAGCAGGATGATAAGGTTCTACTACATCCATTCCCCATATGGAAAATGTCTAGGAGTATTTAACTGTATGTAACAACTCTTGGGGTCAATGAATGAAGTTGGAATGCACTTGGTAGGGATAACATTTCTTGGTCAAATCTGTGCAATCCTATGTCATTGAAAGCCAAAAGTATCCAAGCCTTAGGATTTGATCAGAAAGCCTATGCCCATACTGGTGACCACCATAAGCTCCTACATGTACTTCTTTCATGACAGATGTAGTTTATTCTCCATCAATACACCTGAAGAGGATTCCATTGAAACCTCATTTGTAGAAGATCCTCTGGTGATTTGGATATCATAAAGAGTAAAGTTGGACACTCTCCATCAGATTTGTTCTTTTTCAACTCTATCTAGGAGAAGTGCGTCATTTTGAAGGTATTCTAATATGGGTGTCATCCATCTCGTGGTATGACCATATGGCTCAGAAATAAGGATAATTTCATTAATTTCATCTACTCTAGTTTGAAAAAAAGTTGAAATCACATGATAATGAGAAATACTGATGATTATATCATCTTTATTTGGATCTTCTAGGGTGGTGGCTACATTATCCAGTCCACCAGCTTGGGCATTTTGTGATCGTGGTACATAAGACAATGTTGGATCTAAGGGAAATTCAGCCATTAATCCTATGACGCAATCACATAAAGGGATTGAATCTTCTTTTCTGATATCATAATCCAAATTGATTTGTTTGATTACCAACATTGAATCATCTTTCACATTCAGGTGGTTCACTTGTACCTTGAGTGTCAATTCTAGGTCTGCGATGAGAGCGTGATATTTTGCCTCATTGTTGGTACCACCTTATGACAACAGGAAGGAATATGGTAACATTGCCTTCTCTAGGGATATTAGTACAATTCATAAACCAACTTTTTTGAATTTAGGGTTTTCCATTCTCTTCCTTATTTTACTTCTAGAGGCACCATCAAAGTACATTTTCCACATTTGGGGATTATCTAGAATAGATAAGACTGCTTCATCCAGAAGTTCAGTATTCAACTTGGTATCTTCTTGAGATGGGTGTTCAGAAAGGAAATCGGCTATAGCTTGGCCTTTTACTTCCTTCAAAGGCACAAACTGGATATCAAACTATTAAAAAATAACTGCACATTGTTCCAAAATCTCTATAAGTATAGGAAGACTAAGGATATATTTGAGTTGGTTATTGTGAGATACCATGTGGACCTCGTGATGTTGTAGGTAGTGCCTCAATTTTTGAACTGCAAATATTAATGCTAGGCACCACTTCTCAATACTTTAATACTGATTCTCTGTGTCAAGCATAGTTTGACTGAGATATTAAATTCTATTTTCATTCCCAACATCATTTTTTGGGCAAGGAAGGCACCGAGTGATTTCTCTAAAGCTGTCACATAGAGAATTAGTGGTCTTACTTCAACAGGTGGCATTAATACCGATGGACTCAAAATATATTTATTGAGGGTATCAAATTCCTCTTGTCATTTTTCATTCCATTTATAGGTGACTCCCTTATTCATTAATTTAGTGAATGGAGAACTGTTTCCTAACAAATTTATGATAAAGCACTGAATATAGGCCAAGTGTCCTTATATTCCTCTTAATTATTTAAAATTTCAAGGAGGTGACATGCCAAGGATTGATGTTTTCTTCTCAGGGTCAACTTCGATGCCACTATAGAATACAACAGAGCGAGGGATTTTCCTAGGGTTAACCCAAAAGAACATTTCATGAAATTTATATTCAAATTATGTTTCTAAAGTTTATTGAATATGGTCTCCAGATCAGTTAGGTGATCAAAATGTTGTATGGATTTAACTACATGATTATCCACATAACATTCAAAAAAAAATCCTAAAATGGTTTAAATATATGGTGCATGGAACATTAATACATTTCACATGCATTTTCAAAGCCAAAGGGAATTATTTGACATCAAAACACACCTTGAGGGGATCTAAAGGCTATAGACTCCTCATACTCTGGGTCCATGTGGATTTTATTGTACCCATAGTATCCATCCATGATGGAAAGAGCTTCATAGCTAGTGGTTGAATCAATTAAAAGATCTGTGATCAGAACTAAAAAGTCATCTTTAGGTAAACGCCGGTTAAGATCTTTGAAATCAATGCAAACTCTAATTTTACCATTCTTATTTTTCACTGGAAAAATTTTGGTTGACCATTTGGGATATTGAACCTCCCTAAAAAAGTTATCCATTATAAGCTTATTGATTTCAGGTTCAATTTTAGAGGCATGAGTCGGGTGTGTTCTTCTTACTTCCTACTTAATTCCTCAATGTTCTTTTGGAAAACCCAAATGATGAGTGTCTTCATCAGAATTAAGGACTAGAATTTCCATATGGTTTTAAGAAAATATATCTTGATGTTTCTTTAGAGATGAATTATACATATATTTCTCTTCAGAATTCACTGCCTCACTAATTAGAGTGGGCGTGGATCTTCTTTGGTACCCAAATTTATTTCTCTAAGATCATCCACAGTGGTAGAGAAACCTTCCTCAAATGTTAGAGGATCATCCTTGAGATATTATTCTACTTCTTCCATACAAGTCACTTCTTATGTTTCTTCTTGAATAGTAGGTGATGAAGAAAAACTTTCAGAGCTAGGGGAGGATTTAGTATTTGAACATCCTGAGGAAGAAGCTACCATTTCTGGACCTACTGATGATGAAGGGTCTTCATAGAGAATTAAAGAGGGTATGATGGGTTCGGAATCAACATCCTTGTCTTCCTCTAGTATTTCTACAACTTATTATATTCTTATTAGTTAATAAGAGACTTTTTGAAGTTTGGTGGATGAAATAAATACATCTCCATTTATGATTTCACCACTTCTTGGTGAATCAACAACTTCTCGCATGTTGTCAGGCCCGATTTCCACAATTAACATTATGGAAGTCACTACATGAGTTCTTGAATTTGAGTTTATCATTTTAATTTGATTGATAGGCAACACATAATCTATACTCAAATGTTTTAATGGGTTTGTTGGGATCTTTTCCAGGCCATTTGGAGCATTGATTCTAGTTACCTCCTTTGTCACAAACCTTGTTCTATTAATGTGATAAAATTATGCCTCAATATACTAATATTAACACATTTTGAATAGATCCATGTCAGTATAAAATTTCCCAATTTTACCATTAAAGAAATACTTGAGATATTTGTGGTATGACGAAGGAATGGCTGCATGTTGATGTTTCCAAGCACTTCTAAGCAGAATGATAAAGGTTGTGTTTGGATGGACAACCATAAAATCAGAATTAGACACCTGATCCCCAAACTGAGTTCTAAGTGTAATCTCACCTAAAATTTATTTCTCATTCTTTCCATAACCTTGCAACATTAAAGTGGAAGGAGATAAGTCAGATTCAGTGAGGCCCAATTGATGAAGTGTACGAATAGGAATTAGGTTGACTCCTGATCCATTATCAATGAAGGCTCGTTGGATTTCTATGTCATTGACCCTATTAGATAGATACAAGGGTCTAATGTTTCCATGTACAACATCATATTCATCTTCATCTGTAAAATATATAACTTCATGACATTATGTAGGATCATTATCTATAAAATAAACCTTAGTAGCAGCAACTTCGGTTTCAAACTCTTGAGGACTTGACAAAGCCTCAATAAGTGCTTCTCAGAGATCTTTTGATAGATTCAAGGAATCCAAAATCAAAAACTTGTCCAATACATGGTCTAGATATTTCAAAAAATCATACTTTTTATCTAGAGGTCTGCATTTTCTAGCATGGAGATGCAGTTTTGCAGGTTTTTTGGAAGTTGATGCTCATGATGTGGATGTACCCTATGTTAGAGAAGAAGCTGGAAATAATTTTGGTTTTGGTCGATTAGACAGACTAAATATATCTACTTGCTGAGAGAATGATGGTTTAACCTCTAATTGGTCGTCTAAAATAATCATGTTATGACCAATCCTGTCATGCATGGGAGTATCCCCCTATTCTTGTTGATCCCACTGAAGGGTTCTCCCATGAGTTTATGTCACATATATGGTTTGAGCAGGGGTAGATTTAAAATAGTGGCTTCTAGAATACTCACATTTTCTCCTATATCCCTGACCTTAGATTCTTACTATAGTTCCCAAGTTAGGTACAGGGAAATCAGGCTCATCAAAACCAAAATCATCATTTGAATAGGGATATGTTAAGTGGATAACATTGATGGAACCAAAGATCAATTCTTCTTCTGATGAAGATTCTGCTTGACTGGTTGGTTCTAGTTGTTCCATTTTCTGGGGTAGTGCCCGTACTTTTAAAACAGGTGGCATGAAATCTGCTAGAGTTAAGGACATCTTTTTCCTTGACATGAGCTCATCTTCTTTTGACTACTCTTTGTCCTTATGATCACTTCTCTTCTTTGAGTATTGACCATTCGAGGACTGATATTTTTATGAAGGTGGTTTTGTTATGGAGGGAGTGGTAGAAGACACAATCATTTTCTTCAAATATTTTTGTAGAATGGCTTGAGTTTGGTTGATCGTTTTCCTAGTCATCCAATAATCATATTTCTGCTCATTTATAATTTTGACTTCATTCCATTCGACTTCTTCTTCTAGATCAGTATTAGTAACACATGCTTCTTGGGCTGATGAACTTTTCAATTTCACTTGTCCAGAGTCTACCATTTTTTTAAGTGGTATTTGAAAACAAAACACTCCTGAATGAGATTCCCCAACATTTGCTGAAAGGGAAAATAATTTGGAAGTTCTTCATCTCCTTCTTGGTTTGGTTTCTTTGGCCTTGGTAACTAAACAAAATTGTTTTCCAAATATGAGATGAAGTAACCAAGAACCTGTTCATTCCAAAAATAATAAAAAAAATCTTTAACTCCACAAATTTTTTACACCTTTGATATTTGTGATCATATTGATTATTTGATTGTTGTTGTTGATGCTCGAGAGGTTGATACATTTAATATGATTAACGTTTTGAAGTAGAAGAAGGTAAAAGTGATTGCTTGAGTGTGACTATTGCAGTTTTTTCTCTCCTTGTTCTCCCTCCCAGAGCTTCCATAATTACATGATATTTTGCTTTAATTTCTACAATGGAATCCTCCACTTATTGGGAAATTGTAGTAAGGTCTTGAAACCCTCCTGTATATTTCATAAGGATTAGTGGTGTGCATAACTCATCTCGCATATTTTCCACACAAATTGGAATCAACTCTTCTTGAGAGAGTTCTAGATTTAAGGAATATGTTAATCCTTTCCATCAAGAAATGAAATCTAAAACTCTTTAATTTTCCCTTTGCTTTCAATTTTTAAAATAAAAAATTGTTCTTTTTGGTAGAGTTGAGCTGAATTTAAGAATGAATTTCTAACGGAGATCTTCCCATATAGTAATTGATCGAGATTGAATATTTGTATACCAGAAAAAAGCAGGTCCCTATAATGACTGCACTAAGCACTTGAGTTTTACTACTTCTTATTTTTGAGGAGTTCCTATAATGGGATCACAACGAGAAAAAAAATGGGTTAAGTGTTGTTCCTAATATCCCAAACCATTAAATATTAGTAATATAGTATTCACTAATTTTGGTGGAGGAGGGATCAGATCCACCCATTCAGGGTAAGCTCTCTTTTTTTGTTGAAATGGTGCACGTAATTCTTCCATAGCTTCCAATTGAGTTGTTAATACCTCAATTGTGTTCATAAGTATTTGGGGAATATTCGAATGAGCTGGGACCTATACATGTATAGCAGTTGGAGCTTGAACTGGTGTAACAACTGGAAAGACCACCGGTGGTGGTGGTGTAGGTATTTTTCTTGGATAACCCATGGGGATAGGACTATAAGGATGTGTTTGATCCTTACATGGATGTGTACCCAATTAAGGGAATTTATTATCTGTATCTGTAGTTACCACAAATCCTCTTTGTTGAGGATCTCCTATAGAATCTGAAAGTTGAGGATTTTCTTGGGAAGCATGTCTAACAGAAATTCTGCTTCAATGTAACATTGTATTGAGTCTTTTAAACTCTTTCATATCATCTTATTTCTGAAAAAACCTATCTTCAAGTGAAATTGTTTTATCTTTTCCAATTGGAAAATTGAGACATGATCTAACATTTACCTTTCCCCTTGTTGGATGCCTTTTCGAGGGGTGGGATTTGGTTACTTGAGGGAATACCTAGATTCTGGGTAAGACTCTGATTTCAGGTACGTGTACCTCCTTCAATTGCATCAGTGTGTACAATATTATGGATAAGAACTTCATCATCTGATTCCTATGAACTAAACTCATTTTCTGGAAGATTTTCTACAATGGTGTTAATGAAATTTTCTGATGAATAATTCATTGATGGAATTCTTTCAGTATTTTTGTAAAATCATATTCTTCTGTATCTTCCATGATAGTATTTTCTCTTATATGATGAATTCTCTGGAATTGTTTAAAGGAAAGTAACCCAAAGGGAATCCTTGGATAGTTTAGTTGTGCTTTCACTTTGTGTCTTTTTCCCTAATCAGAGAGAGAACTAACTTCTTATTGAGGAGGGGATTGTAGAAGTGAAAAATCCCCCATCCCTATAGGCTAGGGTTGTTCCTGTTCTTCAAACCTTTGAACATTGTTTATTGAATTCTAAGGTTGAATTAAACAATCCCCTAGCCCTACAGGCTATGGTGGCTCTTGAACTGCTATAGCTTAGATTTTTGTATCTAATATATTGATTTTGTGAATTTTGTTTTGGAAATTAGTTGGGTGCATTATCCAAAAACCACCCAAATCACATATTTTAGAAGGCCGATGTGCTATTTTAGACATTTTCATCATCTGGTGGCTGACATCCTCTAAGAGGGAGTCCTGCTTATGATTCTCAGATGATTGATGCAAAAGTATCTAAACAACTCGCTTTCTTTGCGCCTAACTTTGATGAGATCTATTTGAGGAATGTTCTTGAGCATATACTTTATTACATACAAATCATTTTGATTGTAGTCAGTCATGGGAAATAACATTGCATGAGACCACTTTTGGTGGGCTTTACTGATTTTGTAGTGTAGTGAAATGCAATGCTCCGTGTGCACCCCATCCTCTAATAAGAACACCATATGGGGTATCATAAATTAACCGACACAACCTCTGTTTTTTAGTGAAGCATGCACGCTGAACAGTTATTTGTTGATTTTCAACCTTTGGATGTCGAGAAACTGAGAGACGTGCCAAGTTTATTTGGTGTTGTAACCCTTCCATTACCTTTACATGATTTTGATATTCATCATATGGTAGTACATTGGCTTTAAAATGACAAAGATTCTTCCATAAGTTGAGGTGGACATCATGAATTCCATCTTCTTCCATCAATTCTGGAATGTTGTATTGACAGTTTTCCAAAGGCCAGAACATGACCGGTACTTCTCCATTAGCCAATTTTTTTCTCATGTTCAACATATCTTCATCATATTTTACTTGAGTTTTCTCCACTTTTTCTAAAAAAAGTGAACTCTTCTTAGTTGTTTTATTAAAAAAATGGAATTATTCTATTTTCATCTATTTTATTAGAAGACAAATAACCCAAAGGAGGTTCATAGTATTTCAACCGTTAATGATAAGTCATCATACATGACTAGATTTGTGTTAGAAAGTGTCTTTAGATAAGATAGATTTCTCATTACTACATTTCCAATTATAGAATTATCTTGACAATGCAATATACTATATTGGAGAGAACTTTCGCAGCAAATTCCATCATGGGAGGACCACTATGGTGGATTATAGTAAGGGATAAATAATATTTTCTCCTTGGTCTTCTGTCCACACAAAGGGTTACCGTGGATATCATCTAAAGATAGGCTCTCTGGATTGACCAAATTTTCATGAAGTAATCCTTCATGATGAAGTGTCTAATGGAGAAAATTATAATTAATAATAATACTCCCATAATATGTTAATGAGAGGGTAGGATCTTGAGCTACAACATATAAATGTCTGAGGGCTTCAAGAACTCCAGCATTAAGAGGATCCAGATCACAGATTGGCTCTTAATTTTCCAAATGTGTTTGGATAGAATTCTTATTGGATTATCTCTTACACTTATTTGGGGCCACTTTCTAGGAGAAGGGTTTATCATGGGAAGGTTTATGTTCCTGACTTGGAGAGGTCATCAAAATGGGATGATTACCTCCAATTGGAATGAGTGTATGTTCCTAATCTGATTGTTCGTATGATATGTGGGAGTGTGCCTCATAACCCTTCTGAACTAGAATAGAGGTATGTATCTTCTCCCGAATGGCATGACGATGTGTCATCCTAGGTGCGGGGAAAGAGTTATGTGTTTGTTCCCCGAGTACTTCTGAAGTTGTTGTTATGATATTCTGGCATTCTTCAAAAATATGTGCAGGAATAAGTTCTTGATCTTTCACCATTTTGAAGATGTGTTTGGTGACTTTAGTGGACGAAACAAGAATATACGTCCATTCTGTATCTAGAGTAGGTGTATGTGCCTACTCCTATTCTCTTTTTCCTATTAGTGGATATTTACAGTACTCTTTTATGGGGGAATATAATTAATTTTTTCCCATGTTTTTCATTGGGGCTTTTCGACTGACTTCTGCGGGTGCAACCAAACAAGACTGTTGGCGGGCTTGATGAATGTTGTAGTGTGTATGTGCCTACTAGAAATTCTCATTCAAGCATGATTGATGGACTTCTTTCAATACTAGAAGATGAGACTTCTGGAATAATTAATGAGTGTAAGAAGGTCTATGTTTCTGTTTACCAGTTGCCAACACATTTGATTGGTGGAATTCCTTGAATACAGTCAGAAAATCCTACTGACTAGTTGATAATTTGTAAATTGGTGTATGTGACTATTCACAGTACTCCATTAGATTTACTTGTTGGGATTGGTGGTTCGTTTGCAGATGAGTCTTTTGGGTGGTGGAATTAGGATGGACAGGTGTATGTGTGTGCTCGTTGTTTCCCATCAAGTTTGGTTGATTGACTTCTCCAGAGTGGGAAAATGTAAGAACCTGCTCCCTATTAGCGGAACATTGTTCTCAGTGGTTCATCTTGTGTTCCTGGGTCTGAGGGACCTAGGTCGAACAACCGAAGGAAACACCACCATCATATTGGGGGTTCACTGCCGCGCAATTTTTATGACAATGACTGTTGGTGGGAATCCTTGGGAAGTATCCTTGCATCTTTGAGTTGAGTTAATGAGTGACCTATTGATCCTCCTCCCTATAGTATAAGAGATACTTGTTGTTGAATTCTAGGGATAAGGACCCAAAATGATTAAAGATAGTGGTTGGCACCATCTGCTTCTTGATCATTGGTCGTTGTTGATTGGGCGATCGAGGGTTGTTATTAAACTGCAGAGCATGTTGGGTAGCCTCCAAGATTGGGACAGTACCATGATGACATTAGTTCCTTACTAGTACATTGGAAACCCAATTTTGAAGATGCTAAGTTAGTGATTACATCCTTCTACCAAATGAGGATCCATCTTGAGCATCGGTTGGGGAATTCACGAGTGTAAACATGAAGGAATCCATTTGGATTGAAGGGAGTTCTGAGAAAACTTAAAAACAACAATAAAATACATTAAAGAAACATATTTTAGATGGATACATTTGTGATTTATTCCTTTTTCTGGCCTTCCTTTATCAATTGATATGGGCCTAAAAGGTGGGTAACACTATTAACTTGGTTAAGGATTCATATCAGGTTCACCATTTTTGTTTCTTAGTTCCTTAGAATGTGTGTTCTAGTTTAAGAATCACTGCTTTCAGGAGGATTCCATTAGATTTGTCTATTGAACAAGAAACAACCAACAATTCTTTATCCAAAAGGGACCTACTTTCCAAAGGCATATGTTATTTATGTTTGAACTTACAATACTTGAGAGCATGCATTGGTTGAGAGGATGAGAGGTTAGACTCATCACACTCTTTTGGGGGGAATTATTGTCTACTCTGGGATTCTCTTTATAGATTTATGATATTTTCATAAATCATTATTAATTCACCAATTATAAAATATGTTTCACTTATAATCTTCAATCAATTATTAGCATGTGTGAAATTTATTATCATCAGTATGTATTTGAGGTTCTTCATTCATGGAGACATCCATATGTATTTGAGGTTCTCCATCAATGGTATCCTCTAATATACTATTTAGAGATTCTTTTAATCACCTTTATGATGATACTGGTTTTTAAACCACTTAGTGGGGCACTCTAGAATTTATTGTTGTCCAGGGATATGAAGGTTTGTTATCATATTTGGATTGTACCCATAAAATGGTCTACCTATGTATCCTTGTGAAAGGAATCAGAACCCTCATATTTTGGTGCCACTTAATGGGACACATCATACCTTTTAAGGTCATGTGATGAGGACCCAACCATACAGTTTAATTTCATGTGGTAGAAAAGTGCTTAGTCAATGTTTGGTGTGGTACTTATGCCTAAACAACCCAAAGGACATGGAAGGAATATGGTTTTCTATGTAAGATTAGACCCTATTGGGAATATGGCCCAAGAAAAACAAGTTTGACTTGAAGTTTTTGGTTTTAACCTCAATGAGGATTCCTACATATCACATTTTGATGGGAATAAAAGATCATGTAGTTTGATGAGTCTTATAGGAGAGTGTAGTCCTTTGAGATAAATGAGTTTCAGATTACTTCTAGAAAAGGATGCCTTCATAACTTGGGGGTGTAATTTGGGGCTTATTCCTAAAGAGGATGCCCAGATTAAGGGAACTAGGGTTGGATTCCTGAAAAATATATCCAGTGAGCTCGGGCCCTAAGAAGGCTTCCTATGTATCCCAATTATGATTGAAATCAAAGTTCTTGTAGTTAATTCACCATGGGTGTTTGTGAAAATGTTGTAATTATCATGAATCTCTAAGCCCATGTGATTCATGCTTGGTGTGAGAAACAATAGGATGTAAAATATTAAACAAATGCATACATACTTTTCCTCCTCCACTGGTGGAAGGTAAAATGCCTATGGTGGCGACGGTGGATGAGGGCGAGGCAACTGTGGAAGAGGGTGAGGCGACGAGCCTTCCCTCTATTCTCTTTATATTGGAGAAGGGTCCAATGTAAGGAAAGAGTGAAGGTAAAATAAGAAGAGAGGATCAATATTGTAACCTGCTACATGAAAGGTTAGGGGCTTACACCAGGATGGATTCCCTAAAATTGGTTCTGGTAGGGTAGGGAGACTTCTTCTTTGTTCAAAAGGAAAAATAGGTGTGAACCGCACCTTCCCTACCAGAGACCTGAGGTTCTGGAACTTAGAGACTAAAGGGGGAGGACAGAACCCAAACCCTAATCCTAAAAACTAGGAACTTTCCAACATTGTTCCTGAGAGAATGGTTCATGTGACTGTGGATATACAAACCCACAGACACTCCATGAATCCAAACCCCATTGTGAAACAAATGTGGGAAACCTCTGATTGCGGATATATAAACCCAAATAGGAGGCACACTGATGTGCCTTTCCCAAATGATTGATAATTCAGGATTTTTTGGTGGAATTTCCAACATAATATCTTTTATAAAAGGGATCCAACTAAGAAGAATCCTTTCCATGAATGGAATTGAAGAAGGCTAGATGGATTGTATACTAAAGAGAATAGGTTAATCAAAGAAGGGAGATAAAATAAGTTTTGTCACACAAGTATGGACATGCAAGTACACTTAGGAAACCTAATGTTCACTTATGTGACAAACAACCTGGATGTTATTAATTGGGTGAGACTTGGATCAATCCTTCAGGATTATTCAAAAGTATTCCTAGAAGTGGGGTGCTCAAGTTCTTATGAGAGTAATAGGTGGTGTGAAAGTGTTTCTGATTCAAGGAGGTTAGGCGCTTTAGACGAGCAAGTTTTATGGATTTCATACACTAAAGGGACTTATATCCTACTATCCTACTTCAATTACATTGTTCTAGTTGTTAAAGAACTACATTTAATGTTTTTGAAGACTTGGGCAAAGCACTAGGGTGACCAGACCAACAATTAGGCTTCAGAGAAATTCTTCAATACCAATGAAGGCCCCAAGGGTATATTTATAGGAAAATAGTAGACCTGGGGAAAAATAGTGATGGGGAATGCAAGTAAGTTTCACATAAGAATTGGTTGTTCAAGTACCTTCCATGCCAAATGATCCTTGATCCGACTTGGGGATCCAACTTTCAAGACTTTGAAAATCCTAATTTTATTCATGTGTTTTCTTCTATTTTTTCTAAGGCATTTCCCTTTGTCGCTTTTTAGACTCTGTAAGGGAATGGAGTTTCAACAATGTCACTACTAGTCAGAAACCTATATCATATGGGTAGGCACACTTAAGGTCATGTATCCGACCAGTTTGGGGCACTGGTGTGTGGCACCCGGGTTGGGACGTTACATGTGGCTTGATATTTTAGAGTTTAACTAGCTATTTTTTCTATTAATTGTAACATGAATTTAATCACCATGATGTAATAAATTATTATATATTATCATTTATTATTATAAAGTAACTCTATAGTGTGATATTATTTGAAACAAATTAATGAAACCATTCTTCCTTAATCCCACATTTTTTGTGTATCACATCAAACTTTCACATTGATTATCACTCTCTTCAAAATCTTGGTCACTTGTACTACAATCTATACATGTGGTTCTGCCTCACACCATAATTTTATAAACATTTATCCATCTTCTATTCTGTACTTATTGTGTTGTGGATCTTTTATCAATATTTTATGGACCTCGATGTGATTGGTTAGCTCTAGTGATTTTTATAGCCTGGTAGTGCTCAAATTTAATTCTTCTATTTTATCTATCTAAAACACATCACCTCATGATCATTGGGTTTCATCATGATCACTTCATGGTTATTCATACATGGATATATTTATAATTTACTATGGAGAGAGGGGATCAATTTAGTTGTGGTTTCTTATGGGTTTTAACTTCTAACTTCATTCAAATCCAACTAAGTTTTTATGGTAGTTGATGCAACATGATTTTGTATACAATTAATTGAATTTCTAAAAAACTCTTATAATGTGATCCATCTCCTAATTCAACCATAAATCTTTAAAAATACAATAAATTATGAAGTATTTGATAAATTTTTTATTTAAATCATGAAAAATGGAATACACATTTTTGGGAAATCATAATGAAAATGGCGTCACAAAACCTCCAGTTCCAACATAGCACACAAAAATAAACTGGGAAAATTGGAAAACACCATTAGGGAAATAAATATGTAATGTAATGGACACAAATTTTCCCAACATGTTTTAAATATAAAATAAAAAAGGTAATTTATTTACAATTACATTTTTTGGTGGCATGGATCTATTTCCTCCCAATGTTTCAGTCCAAAGAAAAGCACAATCCTTGAAAATGTTTCATCCTAATCACCAAAAGATTCATGTGAAGATAAAAAAAAGAGGTAAATAATTTATCATTAATGATTCATATGATCCTTTAATTCCACTTTTATTTTCCCAAAGATATTCCAGTTCGAGGAAGATAATTGAAAATGTAATTAATAATGAGATCATGGATAATTTTAAAAAGGTACATGTTAAAATTCCTCTACTGGGTGTAGTTAATGAAAATTCATTGATATGATACATTTCTAAAAGAACTTTCCACCCATATATAGAAAATGATGGGGAATGAGAGATTAAACCTTTGAAGGAATGTCATGACCTTGATAGAAAAAGTGATGCAAATCAAATTCAAGAATCTGAAAATATTTATGACACCTTACATAATTATAAAGATTTTATTTTCAGTTATAATATTTGATTTAATAACCTCTATTAATTTAGTGATAAACTCTATGTATATATCTTTATAGGATAGAAATTCAACCATTGAGCATTGTGGTTCAATTTGTGAACTGTAGCACGTCACACCCAACTACGGTGGTCTAGGATGTCTTCTCATGAGTGAACAATCACATGTTCCATGAATATTTCAATGTCTTTAATATGGAAGATACCTGAACCCATGGAAATTCTCCTCTTAATTCTTGGGAGGACATTTCTACAAATAGTAAAAGAAATCATCAATATTCACAATAGAATATTATTCATGAAGTTCTTAGGAGAAAAGGTAAGATTCAACATTCTTGATTCAATGAAACACCTAGTTGAGGAGAACACCACTCCTCTCACTATGGGAATTTTGGATTTTTTTTGATAGACTATTTGTGACGGGAATAGGACCTGTCACAAATAGTATGTCGAAATATACTATTTGTAATTGTAATTTTTACCCATTGTGAATAGTTGATAAAAAAGAAGTATTTGTGATGGACGGTCGCAAATACTTTTGCCGCAACATGTGCGCGAAAGCACGGGAAGAGTATTTGCGATGGGTTTAAACCCTCTTCGCAAATACGCTTCCTGGTTTTCAGTTATTTGTGGAGGTGAACCACCCTCATTGCAAATAATGTGTCGATGGGTTAGTATTTTTTGACAAGACCCGTTGTAAATACTATTTTTTACTGCCACCTCAATTAATAACCCCCTAACAGTTTCTGACGGGAGTTCCATTGCAAATAATCTCATTATAAAAGATCTAACCTATATATACCCCATTTCGATGTTTTTCCATTCATAACTTCTCTCAACTTCTCTGACCCTCTCTGCTCTGATATATTTTAGTTTAAATTTTTTAGAGTTTCAATCATTACAAGGGATCAAATTCAAGTATTATATCCACTAAAAGAATCAATATCGTGGTTTTTTATTTAATATTATTAATAATTATTATTGATTAGTAGTAATTGGATTTAATTAAATTTAATTAGTTTTTTCATTAATTTTTTTTTTGGAAATATTTAGTTTTAATTGAAATTAATGTTTTTAATTAAAATTAAATAGTTTTAACTTGCAATAATTTATTTTAATTTTTTGTAATTAGTAATAATTAGATGCAATTATTAATAATTAGCTGTAATTAGTAAAAAAATAAATAATTAGTGATAATTAGTAATAATTGTTGGTAATTAGTCATAATTGGTGGTAATTAGTAATATTTGGTAATATATTCTATAAATTAGTAATAAATTGTTATACATTAATAAAAATTAATGTTAATAAGTTATAATTAGTAATAATTAGTAAAATTGTTCAAAATTAGTAAAATTTAGTAATAATTAGTAAAATTTAGTAATAATTAGTGGTAATTAGAAAAAATTAGTGGTAATTAGTAATAATTAGTGTTAATTAGTAATAATTTGTAAAAATTAGTAATAATTAATAAAAGTTAGTAGTAATTAAAAAAAATTAGTGATAATTAATAAAAATTATTAAAAATTAGTAATAATTAGTAATAATTTTTAATAATTATGGTAATTAATAATAATTAGTGGTAGTTAGTAATAATTAGTGGTAATGAGTAATAATTAATTGTAATTAGTAATAACTAATAAAAATTAGTATTAACTAATAAAAATTTGAAATAATTAATAAATATTATTAATAGTTGATAAAAAATAGTAATAATGAATAATTAATATTAAAAATTAATAAAAATTAGAAATAATTAATGTTAATTTGTAAAAATTTGTAATAATTTGTAATAATTTGTAATAAATAGGAATAAATAGTGGTAATTAGTGATAATTAGGAATAATTAGTAGTGATTAGTAAAAATTAGGAATAATTTGAGGTAATTTGTAGTAATTAGTGGTAAATAGCAGTAAAGAGTAATAAGTATAATAGTTAGCAATAATAAGAAATAATTAGTAATAATTAGTAATAATTAGTAATAATTAGTAATAATTAATAATAATTAGTAATAAATAGTAACAAATAGTGATAATTAGTAATAATTAGTGATAATTAGTAATAATTTGTAATAATTAGTTATAATTAGTAATAAATAGAAATAAATTGTAATAATTAGTAATAATTGGTAATAAATAGTAATAATTAGTAATAATTAGTAATAATTTGTAATAATTAGTATGAATTAGTAATAACTAGTAATAAATAGTAATAAATAGTAATAAATAGTGATAATTGGTAACAAATAGTAGAAAATAGTAATAATTGGTAACAAATAGTAAGTAATAGTAACAATTAGCGGTAATTAGTAAACAATTAGTGATAATTAGTAACAATTAGCAGTAATTAGTAAAAATTATTGGTAATTAGAAATAATAGCGGTAACTAATAAAAAATTATTATAAACTAATAAAAATTAGAAAAAATAAGTTGTAATTAGCATTAATAAGAAGTAATTAGAGGTAATTAGTAAAAAATTGGATTTTATTAGTAAAAAATAGTGGTAATTAGTAAAACTTTGTGGTAATTAGTAATAAATTGTAAAAAATTAATAAACATTGGTAATAATAAGTTGTAATTAGTTGTAATTAGCGGTAATTTGAGGTAATTTGTAATAATTTTCAGTAATTTGTAATGCAAATTTTAATTAGTAGAAATTAGTGGTAATTAGTAAAAAAATGTTATAAACAAATAAAAATTAAGAATAATAAGTAGTAATTGGCAATAATTAGTGGTAATTAGTGATAATTAGTAAAAATTAGCTGTAATTAGTAAAAATTATCAATAATTAGTAAATATTTATGGTAATTAGAAAAAATTGTTATAAACTAATAAAAAAATAGTAATAGTAATTGTTAATTAGTATTAATTAGTGGTAATTTGTAAAAAATTATCTTTTTTATCGAATTAACAATAATAAATTTATTTATTTTATATTTTTTAGAGTAATATGGAGAAATGAATTTGATAATAGTTTTTATTACATGATCTTTATTAGATAAATCATCGCAAGAATCCACCCGATTTTGGTATAAATCATGTATATATTGAGAGTGTTGAAGGTTTTTTATCATTTTCATCATTAAAACCAGAACTTGTTTCGAAATAAAAAATTAAGTTTCCATGAAAGAAATTTGATCTAAGGTTGTTTGAAACAATTAACAACATTGGGGTCCATTTATTGCGATTTGGTTTTTGAAATGATTATGGTTTTTAGTATCAACATAGTGAACGCAGTTCCAAAGACGATACTAATAATTTGGTTCCAGATCCATCATAGTTTCAAAATTTAGTACAAGATGTGGTTGGTCTTTCTTTTCAACAAACTAATACTCCTGATGATATTGATTCAACTCTAGTGTTAGAACCATCATAATTTTATAAATTTTTGACATCTTTTAAGAAATCCTTATATTTCAGTAGCAAGATAAAAAAAATTTAAGCAGTTGCAAAATTTATGGCTATTGAATTAGATAACAGAATTTAAAATATCTATTTTGATCAAATATTTTATTCAGTTAAATAACTATTACCTAATGGAAATGTGTTGCCTACAAATTTCTATGAGAGTAAGAGGATTATTTGTAATTTGGGTCTTAGTTATCAAATGATTAATGCATATTTATATGATTTCATCGTAAATTATGCTTAAAATGAGTCATTCATTAGTTTTCCTACATGTGGACAATTGAAGTACAAAGAGGATCAACTAGGGAAGTCCTGATTTATTCCTGTAAAACAATAGAGATATTTCCCGATTACACCTAGATTATGGCATTTATTTATGTATTAGATCACAAAATCATTGATTTCATGGCACAAAACAAATTTTTCAATCAGTAAAGGATTAAACCATCATTATGATGGAGATTCATAGAAACATTTTGACCAAGTGTATTATTATTTTTCCTCATAATCTCAAAATGTGTGATTGGGTCTTTCTACTGACAATTTCTATCCATTTAGTTCTTATAGTAGTCAATATTATTATTGTCCTATCTTTATAACTCCATATAATTTACCTCCTTGGATATTGATAAATGATCCATATATAGTTTTGACCATAATAATTCTAGGACATCCAAAAAATAATCTCTATGTTTATTTTAATATGTTGATTGATGAGTTAAATTTATTGTGGAGTAATGGTGTCAGTACGTATGATGTTGTTGCGAAATAGAATTTACTACTGAAAGTTCTATTAATTGGGAAAATTAGTAACTTCCTAGCATATGGCATGTTATCTAGATAGAGTACACATGGTCCAAAATCATGTTATTACTGTATTAGAGAAAAAAAGCGTTTAAGATTTTTAATGGATGAAAACCCTATTTCTTTGACTGATATCGAATATCTCATCCGAATGATCATCATTTTTTGTTGAATATATATCATTTCTAAAAAGCAAGAATTGAAAGATATAGAACTCCAATAATGGTATCAGGTATTGAGTTAAAATCCATTATCTTTTCATTACCACCCATTACATTTGGAATGACTATAAACCAAAATAAAATTGATAACTTTGAGAAAGAACACCATTGGGTAAAACAGAGCATTTTTTGGGATCTTCTATATTGGTATGATTTATTAGTTCATCACATATTAGATGTTATACATATTTAGATGAATTGTTTTGATAATATATTTTATATAGTTTTGGACACACTAGGTAATAACAAAGATAATTTAAAAGCACAATAAAATCTTTTCCAAATTTTTAGGCGACCATAACGTAAAATGTTCAAAAATGATAGATCACATAATTTAATAAAGCCAAAAGTAGCTTATACAGTTTCCAAAGAAAAATATTTTATTATTTTTTCATTAGATTTTAGATTTGAGACTTCTAGATGGTTATGTTTTCCCATTGGATTTCTTTGATTCAATGGAAAATTTGATGTTACATTTTCTACATGAAGAAAAATACAGAGGTCTGGTACAACTATAATGGATGTACCCATTTTAGAGATTCATGAAGATATTAAAGAAAAAGGTATATAAAAAAGCATCGGTTGAAGGATCAATTGTATAATATTATTTGTATAAGGAAGTTTCTTTTTTTTATCTCCCATTTTTTTAATCTAAATATCTATCAAAACAGAACCACATGAACCATAATGAGGGAAATATTGAAAATGAAATGAGAAATCAATCAAAAAAATTTAATCATCCTGAACTTGGCTTTAGTTTATTTCATGAATGATAGATTTCAGATGATGAACAACGCATGGTTCATACATATGTTCTGCTCAACTGTGAATAAATTAAATCATTTGTACTATGAGTGATCATATCACTTATTCTATTATATTTGCTTTAGTAAATTAATATTATTTTATTTTTAGATAGTATGATAATCATATCAAGAAATAGTTTTCAAAAATTACAGTAGATTCTCTTAAAGAACATCTGAAAAATTATCTTTCCTACTTGTTTCAAAAACTGGTAAAATAAATTATATATGGGTTAAAATATAAAATCAATTTATTACTTGTTATATTGATAATGTTTTGACAATTTTTAATATATCTAAACATGCTGATAAAATTAAAAATCGATTGTGTGTATCAAGTAACCCAACATCCAAAATGTAAAATATTATAATGTATATGTGGTGAATGGTTTTCTATTGGATACAAGTGCATATGGGGATTCAAAAAAACAATGAATAATGGTGTTTTCTTGAGAATATATCATCATAGAGAAAGTAAAGTTGACTTTTACAGCATGATGGAAGAAATAAATGAACTGTGTTATCTATGAAAAAATTACATAATGATGTTTAAATGTTAGTGGTTGGATGCTAAGAGAGGCTTTCATGTTCATCTCTAGCATGGAATCTTTGATATTAAATATAAAATCCTAATTGTAGTAAATGAACCAGTTTTAATGTCTCATCAAGCCCATAAAAGTTATTATGAAAATTATTGTGCTACTTCAAGAAATTTAAGTGATTAGTGGAGCATAATAAAAATGAAATCTCTGTAAAATCAGATTATTCAAAGTGAATGTAGTTCTGATGAAGTGAAAGGAATTTAAATTTTTTAATAGACTACTCCAAATCCATCATTTCTATAAAGATACATGAATATCGATGATGATACCCCATAATTAAGGGTTGATGGTGATGAAGATGTTATTGATGTAACAAATGAATTTGAAATGACAAGAGATGATAAAAATAAAGCTCCTATAGAAATTGATGATAATGAAGAGGAATATAATGATATTGACACCACCATATAAAATTCTATGGATGAAGATGAATATTGACTCAATTAAATACTGGTTATAATCATATATAATATATATCTATATATAATAGTTGTTTTCAAATATTTTCTAACAAAAGTCATTTCGTGTTTTAGATGGACTCAGATCTGTTTCATGATTTGGAGGGTGTTGATCTACCTAGTGATGATCATGATGTTGGATCATCTTACCCACAAAATTCTAGAGGTTTAGTGACAACTTGGAGGGTCATGGTCTTGTGATATTGATGATTCATAATCCTATCCTTGGGTGATGTCCTCATCTTGAATTTAATCCATGCATGCAGAGGTATGTTTACTTGTGTATTTTAGTTAGATTTTATTAAATATCATTTATTTATTTATATAATAATTGTTTTATTATTTATTTTATTTTCTCATAGATTTTTTCATATAGATATTGGAAAGGGGAGTGCTATATTGCAGAATTATTTTTCTAGATCATGGGTGACATGGAATCTGATTCCCATTGATCTTCATCGATATATGTTTGAGCATTGGATGATACATAAATAAATAATAGTTATATTGAAATTTATTTCCTTAATTGCATGATATTACTAATTATTTTTAGGTTTTATGGTATCTCGTTGATGATAGAATGTGGGACTCTATCTTGGAGGCATGGGAGATCTATATGTGTGAGCTTTGTAGTTAATTTTTTCACAATCTGAGGAGGACAACAATGTGGAAAGTGGGAGTCAGAAAATTTGATCACTCTTGCTACACCCACCGACTATATTACATCTCATCTTTGGTTTGGTATGGATTATGTTCATATTATATGAGAGCTACTTTTCAAAGGAGGCATCATTAGGTTGATAGAATTAGGGGAGGCAGGAGGTGACGTATCAAGATGGTAGTCATACATTCAGTATGAATCATTGACATTTGGTAAGTACTTTTTTTAATAAATTATATAACTTTAAATGTAAAATATTTATTTTATACCTATACAGGTAGTTGGATAACATGATATTATGGAGTTGGGTGTTTATAGGAGGATGCATAGTGATCCTGTCACAAGAGATATTAGAGGTGATCCCCAGCATCATACTGTGGTTAGTATAATTTCTTTTTGATTTTTAAAATTAACTGTAAATAATATTTTAACTATTTTAATTTTAAATTTCACTTAATGGAGTCATATGAGGCCACGACATCTCAAACATAGGTTGAGAGTCAGGCCAAAACTAAGGATCAGACCTCCAGTGCGGTAGGATTTGATGATACATCATGGATGCAGACAATGAAGTATACCTTCTAGAAATGTTGAGTTGTTGGTATCGGCTCTTGATTAACATCAAGGAGTTATTATGGTACCACTATTATTTCATCGTCCATCTTTATAGGAGCTCATGAAGAGTCATCATCATCTACTACACAGTATGAAGAGCAGATGTGAGCTTAGTATGAGCTTATAAATACCCTACATAAAGAGCAGTAAGAGCTCTGTCAACAGTAGTTACAACAACATAAGGAGATGTGTTGATAGAAGCAGTTGCAGTATGAGCAGATGATGGAGTACATCTGATGTCTGACTCACAGTTTAGGGATGCAATTCCCTCCACCATCTCCTTTAGATGACCCCTCAGTGATTTATATACTTTTTATGATAAACATTTGAATATATATTTTTTTGTAATATTTTTATTAATCCATATATTTATATTTCTATATAGTTTTTTATATATATTTTTGCGAATATTGTGTTTTTTTATTTATTAAATTATTATTATTTTTTATTTTTTATTTATTTTTTATTATTATTTTTATTATTTTGTAATTACTATTATTATTTTATTATTATTTTATTATTTTTTTTATTGTTGTGAATATTGTGTTTTTTATTAATTTAATTAGTTTTTATTATTTTATTAATCATTTTTATTATATTTTTATTATTTTTATTATTTTTTATTATTTTTTTAATTATTTTATTTTATTATTATTATTATATTAAATTTAGTAATTATTATAATTATTATAATTGTTATTATTTGTGTTTTTTGTGATGGGCCCATAGCAAAAGAGGTTTCAAAAAATTGAGGAAAAGTATTTACAACACCATTTTCTACAACGAGTCATTTGTGATGGGACCCTATCACTAATGCTTTTACTTCTAATATTTTCTCAGTTATTAGATAAAAGTTATCCCCAATGACACACACACATCATTATTTTCTTACCTAAATTATGATTTTTCTTATTCTTCTTCACTTTTTAATAATTTAGGTTGTAATTATTTTTTTGGTTATTACATGGGTTTTGAAAGATGTATTTTTTGTATTTTAATTGATGTGTGTCTTTATTTTTAGTCACTCATGACCATAAATGATTATGTAAATATCATTTATATTGATTCGTATTCTATAGATAATAATAATGAGGAGATAAATAATTTCATTAACTTCACCCCCCCCCCCAATCCCCTCTCTCAATCCAAAAAACCCCTATGTTGGCTTTAACCTTGCCCCCAGTTTGAAATATGTATATATTAAAGGATTTGACCATTTTATTTCATAATTGAAAATAAAATCTCTCCAGATCAAGAATTAAGACACCTAAATCATTTGAAAGAATATAAAAAGGTGATAGTTAGTTCATTGTTTAATATTATTAGGATTATCCCATCTATTTTTATTCATAACATAATTTTAGAATACAAGGTTAATCCCATAAGGCAAGATTAAACCACATAAATTCCACCCTCTTTAAATTGGTAAAAGTTGATGGGAAGAAATTAAAAGTATTTGGGATCATCTATCATGTATCTAATTTAAAATGGTGTATCTTGGTAAAAAATATTCCAAAGAGAACTAAAATAATAATATTGTAAAATAAAATGAATTAACTGGTTTCTACACATGTGTAAAATTTTTAGGGATTCTTCATTGTAACATCATAACATATGCTTTTAGGTAATATATTTAGTTTATTTTTGGATATTTTTGTTTTTATTTATGATATCTAGTTATTAATATTGATTCTTGTATATTATAACTTGTTTGATCCTTTTTAGTGGTTAGGGAATGAGTTTTTTATTCATTATTGAGAGGTCTAGAGGTATTTGAGAGATTTTATTGAGAGTAGATAGGGGTCATAACAAAAATTGCTACAGAAGGTCCATCAACTATATGATGAGCTCCATTGGCTAACTAGTGGAGGGATGAAAAATAGAGATCCAAAAAACACCATTGTCCAGATAGTGGGGTTCCCAGAGGCACAGACAATATTCCTAGAACCACCGACTAACCTATAGAATCCAATAGCAAGTCGGTGACACCAATCTGGGTGAGAATGGATTCATAAGTATCATAATTCTATCCACAAAATCATCCATTTTTATTCTAAATCCTCCTTTTTTGAACCTGATTTGACCATTTTATCTTGGATACTCCATTGGGGTGGTTTTGGACCTTCGAACTATAAACTTTTACATATCTAAGTATCATTTGAAGCTTTGAATATATTTCAGTAATTTTGACCTTGATCGACTTTTGAATTCAAATTTACTCATCTTTATTCTTCTTCAAGGGATATATATCCCCATGTCATTTTTGGATCCATATACTTATTTTTGGAATTATTTTCCTAGGATTATTATTGATTTTTTTGTCCCTTTGTACTTTCAGATTGAGGATCATATGATTGTGATTGATGAGACCTTGATTGAGGTATATGGTTTGATAAGGAAATTCATATTAATTGAAACCTTATATACTTTTTATTTTGAATTTTATTTCTAAAATATTTTGAAAGTTTTTTTTAGTTTCTTGATTTATGTTCTCTAGAAGGTATGATGTTTGTGGGTGTGTATTGAACCTCTTGGGTATGAATTTTCAAATAAGCAAATGATTTCTAGAAAAAAAATTGATTGAAATAAATTATTTTTATGATCATTTTTTGAGAAAAAGGTGTAAAAAGATTTATGGTTTGATTTTTTTTTAAAATACATGAGTTTTTCTTAAAACCATTTGATGTCGGTTTTTAAAAATAAATGGAAATTTTTTAAACATAAACTTGAGGCTGATTTAAATGATTATATGTAGTGGCTTGAGATTGATTGAAATGAAATATTTACCCTTATATGTTTTGTTTCCTTGATTCATGTGGGATCTTAGGTAGTTAAGTGGGAAGAACACATTCTAGGAATTTATTATCTATACTTTGAGATGGATTAATGATGGAAATGATAATTGAACAATCATAAGGGTAGGGAGTTTATTCTTTTAGATGTTATCTTATTACCTTTGGTCTTGATATCTTTTAATGTGTACACATCAGAACGGTAACTTTAATAAGAGTGAGAGAATCATTATACAAACCAACTATTGGGACTCTTAACCATGGTTATATGATTAGAAATTAATTCTTGAGAAATGATTTATATATGATGATGTTTTTGAAATTTTTTATTCATTTTGGTTTTGATAGAAATTATTATTCATGTCTATTTCGATGTAGATACTTTTTATTTCGTTTAAAATTATTTAAAAAGAATTTTTTATTTAAAATTAATCATATTTAGTCTACTTGATATGGATTGATTATATAATTATTGTTCAGATCCTATCAGATAGTGTTTACCAAACCCTATTTTTCCTTTGTGTGTTTATAGACTTTCTTATAAAAAATCATTGAAAAGTAAAATCACTACTTAGAGGTGGTGGATGTTCTTGTTTACTGAAACATTGGGAGTTGTTTTTTACCAGTGGAGTATCTTATCCACTTGTTAAAAAAAGATATTTTGATGATTTATTTGATGGTTATATGATGAATCAGGTTGATGTACTATTTTTGGGACTTGTATTTCTCTACCTTGTGGTACTTTTATTATCATGATTGTTTTGGTATATTGACTATACTTGTATTATTTCCATTATTTTATTCTTATGGAGTTGTTTTTATAGAGAAATAATTCCTTCTTATTTGTTTATTAATGTATAGGCACTAGTTGCTAGCCTGTGGGAATCGAGAATGCCCATTGGGCCATGTCCTGAATGATTTAGGTATTATTTAGGTGGGTTATTTGGGTGGTTTGTAAACAATTGCTATTATATAGAGGTTTGAGTATCTTATTGAATTTTAGTATGTGTTTTGGGATATCTTGGTGTATATGAGATATTATTTTCGAGACTTAATTGGTCTGTTATGTGGGATTTTCTATCTAGATTTCATCATAACGAGATTTTGAGTTATTGTAGGGTATTGCCAAAAAGTTCCTTTAAGGATTTGTTTAATCTAATCCTAGATGTTTCCCAAACTCTGGTGTGATAATTTTTGAATCCAAGTTTTGTTTTGACTAATATAGTTGGTGTTCTTTTGTCTTTTCAATAATGTATTCTTATTATCTATTGATGTTGTGTAGTAACATGCCCCCAAGAATACATTTGAAAATACTTTAGGAGGGAGCTATTTATGATTCACAGTAAGTGAACCCTTTATTTTACTAGAATATTAAATTTTATTTAGTGTGTGCAGTCCAAGCTCTAGGACAAGGGGTTTCACCTTCCCCCATTCAAGCTATAGAGGTTGTACCTTAGAGGGATGATAGTAGAGATTGTGCTCGTGAGTTTCTTCAACAGAAACCACCATCTTTATAAGGTATGAATGATCCTAATGAGGTAAAGGATTTGTTGAAAAATATTGAGAAACTATTTAAGTTCTTATAGATACTGAATTTTATTAATTCTAAATTTGTTTTATTCAATCTTGATGGGGCTAGCAAGAGGTTTTAGGATGCTATAGTTCTAGAAATAAAGAATAGGTCTTGGAGTGGAAAGGGTTCAAGACTCTTTTCGCAAAGTAATACTATCTATATTCAATGGTTTTATCTATGTCCATGGATTTTCTCAACCTTCATCAAGGTGATAGGAGAGTGACTTGGTATTCCAATCATTTTATTAAACATACTCATTTCTCACCTACAATAGTGTCGAATGATAAGATAAAGGTCTGGAGATTTTAGATGGGTCTTCAATCAAATATCTAGTCTTAGGAATTCATGATGAATATTACCTTATATGATGGTGTTTTAGATAGGTTTTTGATGGAAAAAATTTATCTGGATATTAAGTCAGGGTTTTCAGGAGTTTTATATGCTTCTAGTGGTTGTTTTACTGGTTCCATTAAAGGAAAAAAGGATGTAGGATGAGTCTCATCATAGAAACAGTGGTGGTAATTTTTGACAACAGACTTATTATAAATCATATATAGTTTCTAGTAAAGGACTATTGACTTGTTTCCAATGTTTAAAAGTTTGGATCTTGAAACATGATTGCATTGAGGCATTAAAGATTTATAGATCATTTGGATACTTAGACTACTTTTTGAGTTTTTTCCATGTTTTCACCACTCTGTATAGTTGTAAGATATTTTTAGTACTAATAATATCTATAAATCAGTCATATGCTTCAATAATAATGGTTTATATCCACTGATATTATAAATTAAGAAACTTAACATAGTGGAAAATTCTATTATGGGAGTGGATGAAAGTCATATAACAGTATAGTACCATTATTATTTCTTCAACTTTATTGAGTTATTTATTTGATATTGGTGCCTCTTATTATTTTTTATTAACCTGCATTATTGAGTCTACATGTATAGATCATACCTTATGTAATGAAAATTTCTACACTTCTTAGGATTAAGAGAGATTAGGAATTTTTTTACCCTTCATATACTTTCTATTTATTAAGAATTAAAATCATATGGGAATTTTTAGTTTTTTACATTAATCCCCTAGATTTAATTCTCAAAATATATTGTTGGGTTACTCACAAATCCCATATTGACTACTTTCATTGTTGGGTCTCCTTTACTAAACTTGATGGCGAGTTCCATGTTTTTTAGGGAGAATAGGACTCAAGGAATTTCTGAGTTGGACCTCCACTTTTGGAACTAGGGAGTATGATATATTTTTATACCTTTAAATTTGAGAAGTAATATTCATGTAGTGATCTTCCTTTAGTATAATATAAATTTCTATATATTTTTTCGTCAATATTTTCTGGCCTTCCACTGATAATGAAGGTAGAGTTATCTATTAACTTGGTTCCAAATACATAGCCCAAATCTATCCATTCTTACCATATGGTACCGTATGAACTAATGTTTTTTAAGAATAGATTCGATGACTTGATTTACAAAGGCTTCATTTTACCCAGTGTGTCCCATTGGTAAACACCAATGCTTTTGGATAAGAAATATGATGAAACCATTATATTTTTTTGTTGATTACTAAAGGATCAATTGGGTTACAATCAAGAAAATGTCTATATTTCCACATATTTATAGTTTATTTGATTATATAGAAGGGGATAAGTGGTTATATAAGAATAATATTAAGTCTCTTTATCACCATAATATGATCAAGGAGTCTTATATCCCTAAGATGATTTTTAGGAGCAGATACGGGCATTATGAGTACCTTGTTATGATTTTTTGTTTAACTAACACCCCCAATATATTTAGGGAATTGATAATCAATATTTTAAACTAGTATCTTGATTCATTCATTATGGAATTTTTGGATGAAATATTATTTTACTCAAATACAAAGGAATACCATGTGATTCATTTGAGAGAAGTTTTTTGATATCATGATGAATAACTAACTTTATTCCAAGGTGTCTAAGTGCTAATTCTAGATTTGGGAAGTGAAGTTATTAGGGAATGTATTCCTGGAACATGGAATCTTAATTGATCAATAATAGTTGAAAATTTTCATGTCTTGGGGAGATCCGTGAATTTTTTTGTGATATAGATATTTTCGGTTTATCAAGTCATTAATACCAGTTTGTTCAATATTTCAAAAAGTTGGCATCTCTTTTGACCATTCTTACTAAGAAGGGAGTGAAGTTTTTTGGGGATTATAAATGTCAGGATTCATTTGATGAGTTAAAGATCTATTTTAATTCATCCTCTATATTGGATCTTCTAGATATTGGACAAGGCTATGTGTTCTTTTATGATGTGTTGGGTTCATGTTTGGGTTGAGTTCTCATTCAGGGTGATCACGTAGTGGCTTATGGTTATTTTCATATTTAGCCTCTTGAGAAGAAATATCACACACATGATCTAAAACTCATAACAATGATTCATACTCTTAATATTTAGCAGTACTTAACTTTTAGATAAAACTTTACCATATAATCAGATCAAAAACAATTGTGTTATATCTTCTTGATAAATGATTTGAATCACCATCAAAGGTGGTGGGTAGAGTACAAGAAATTTTTAACTTGGATATTTCTTACATTTCTAGAAATTGTAATTTTTTTATTGATTATTTGAGTAGGAAACTATCATCTCATGTCATGAAATACTCGTTAGAGGAATGTAATCTCATGGATCTCTTTTCCCATATTTATTTGGCTACCTGGGAGGATGAGATCGAGGTTTTTAACAATTTTTCAATTGGAATAATCTATTCTCAATATGACCCCTCAAGAGAAGGAACATTATTATGATTTCTAACGTATTATATATTCTTTTTATGGTGGGGTGACTATCAGTGAATAGTCTCTATCATCAGAGGGTATCATTTTCTTTGAGAACTAATATTTTTTTTGTAGCCTAAGAGGATGGTCTTAATAAGAGATTATCATCATTCCCAATGGGTAGTTTACCCAAGAATGAAGAATATTTTTTATGATATGAGGCATTGATTCTGGTGGATAGGTATGAAATGAGACATTGCTAGTTTTTTTCTATTGCTATACCAGTCAATAGGTAATGGCCTAACATCAGAAGCCTTAAGGTTTTCTTTAACCCCTTCTTATTCAGAATTGGAAGTGGGATGAGATATTTATGGAAATGTTTTGGGTTTCTATGTAATCTTAAAGTAAATAATGTGATTTGGGTTTTGATTGATCGACTAAATAAATCAGATCACTTTATACCCATTCATGATTCGACCAAAGTTGAGGACTTAGTAAATCTATATGTTCCAGATATTTTTACATTTCATGGTGTTATGCCTTCCATTGTTTCTAATAAGTTTACTTGGTTTACATCCTAATTTTGGAGAGGACTCTACATGTTTATTGGATCTTAGGTTAGGTTGAGACTGTATTACCATCCTCAAACAGATAGTCAGGAAGAACAATCTATACAGATTCTAGAGGATAAGATTCATGCTTGTGTCCTTATATTTGGAGGACCATAGTATTTTAATTTGGGGTTGTTCAAGTTTTTCTACAATAATATCTACCAATCATCCATTAATATGACACCTTTTGAGTCCTCGTGTCGCCATCCTTTTAAATCTCCACTATATTGGTAAGAGATTGGTGAAGAATCCCTATGGAACCTAGTTTGGTCTAGGTTAATACAAGGAAAACCTAGATGATTATATAGTTATTCATGATGTAAAAGAGATTATATAAATATTATTTGGATCATCATAAATTTCCTTTAGATTTATTGGTTGGAGATAAGTTATTTTTTATAGTCTCACCTTGTTTGGGTCACCAACGGCTTAGAAAATTAGTAAAGTTGGCCCAAAGATTCATGGGTCTATTTTAGATTATTTAGAGGATTAGAAAGGTGACTTATTGTTTGTATTTTTAACATTATATGACATAAATAAATGATCTAATTATTTTTTCTTAATAAGAAAATATCTTTCAAACCTATCTCATCTCTTGAGTTTGGAGGACCATCATGAAGAACATAACATGTCACTGACCGAGTAGCCGGTTCAAATTGTTGATTCTCATATGAAGGTTCCCCATGTAAATTATATACCATAGGTTTAAGTTTTGTGAAACATGTTTATGAATCTCATTATATGTGGTAACAAAAGGCATTAATAATACATTATTTTGATCATTTATTTATAGACATGTATTCCTGATAGACTTTATAGGGGGGAAAAGCCTTTATGGTTAGGAGAATTATAATATCATGAAACCTAATTTTAAGAATGATCCTTGGAATTTATTTGTTATTTATTATTTTCCTTGATGAAATTTTGTTATTCCTATTTATTCTTGTTTATTCATGTTTTTTTTTACTTTTTGAGGGGTTAATAAAAAGTGTTTTTGATTCATGATTGATATTCCAAGAGGGGTTTGAAAGATTGGAATGAGAGGTGACTAGTGGATGTTGTCAAAATATCTATAGGAGTTCCACTGGATAGCTAATGAGGGCCACAATCCAGCCTATGGAATCCCACTATCTCACTGATGGGGTTCCTAGATGTGCAAGAAATCTGCCTAGTGCCACAAGCTAGCTTGTGGAATCCAGTGTCATACAGATGATGTCGAACTGGGAGAGAATGGGTTGAAAAGTATCATAATTCCATTCAAAAAACATATGTTATAATTATAAATCATCCTCTATAAAACCCCATTTGACCATTTTGACTTGGAGACTCTCTTAGGGTGGTTTTGGACCTTCCAAACTTGAAATTTCATGGATCAAAGTACCATTTCAAGAGTTAAATCTCTTTCGGTAAGTGTGATCTTCATAGGCTTATAAATTATCCTTTCCTCGTAATTATTCTTATTTAAGGGTTGTGGATCCTCATGTCATTTTTGGATCAAGATATTTATTTATAAAATTATTTTCCAAGTATTATTCCTTGAATGATTCTAGACCTTTAAACTTTCTAATTGAGGATCTTGTGTTAGTGATTGATGATACCGTCATTGAGGTGGGTTGTTTTTATGACACTTCCTATCAACTAAAACCTTTGATTCTTTTTTATTTTAAATTTTATTTATAAATGATTTCCAATTGTTTATTTGACCGACTTGATTTTTTGTAAAGCATGGTTTGTGTGTGTGTGTGTTGTACCTCTTGAGTATTCCTTTTCAAATAAAGTGATAGTTTTTGAAAAAAAAATTAATTGAAATGAATTATTTTGATAATTATTTTTGAGAGAAAAAGGCATGAAATGATTTATTGTTTGAAATGAAATGATTTTTTTAAAAAGGCAAGAGATTTTCTGAGAACCATTTGATGTTGGTTTTTTAAAAGAAATGAAATTTTTGGAAACTTGAACTTTGGGATGATTAAAATTTTTGTTTGAAATGATTTGAGATTGATTTAAATAAAATATATCACTGTGTATGTTTTATTCCCATTAATCACATGGAATCCTTGGTAGTTAGGTGGGAGTAACACACATTGGGCATGTATTAACTCTACCTATAATTTGATTGATATGGCCATGTTAACTAAATTATCATGAGGTGAATGAGTTCAATATTTATGATATTCTCTAATTATGCCTAGGCATGATATCTTTACTTGTTTGCGTACTGAGAGACAAAAATTCACCAAGTGTATGAGAATACTTGTTCAAACCTACTATTAGAAGTATATAATATGGTGTTGTGATTGAAAATGAATTCTTGAGAAATTATTTAAAAATGAAAATGTTTATAAAATTCATTATTCATGCCTATTTTGATAAAAAAATATTATCCATTATGTTTTGATGTAAATACACTTTATTTCATTTGAAATGATTTATAAAGGATGTATTATTTAAAATTGAACATATTTGTTAGGTCCACTGGGCTGAATACCCTAAGAGTGGGGGTGAATCAGGATATGACCAATTTGAAATTAAATCTCCTTCTGATCTTGTTTCACTGTTAAGAAAAACACTCTTCTCTCTATTTCCCGTTGCACAATATAAATAGATAGTAAATCATGCACATGACACAACAATTTTACTTGGTTCACCCTCACTGGGCTACGTCCAAGGAGCATACACCGGCTATGTGCCGATGTACCAAATCCACTATAAGCACGCATCTATTTACAAGGTTTGGGATAGATCACTTATATGCCCAGGATCACTGCCTTTACAAGGATTAGGGTTATCTCACTACTTTCCAAAGGGTCACTCCCTTAGTCTCTCTCTCTCTGGATCACTGCTAGTGGAGAGGATCACCTTATTCCTCTTCATTTTCTCACTACTCTGGAAGGGAACCACTCACAGTTTATAGACATGTAGGTCTATTCATTATCACTAATGACTGCATCCTACACTATATGTAGATGCTCTGTTGAAGTCCAAATTTCATCCACTGATGAATACTACTTTACCACAGATGTTATAGGCAATTTCTAACATTCACGGAACCCTAGGGTGACTTGTGTGCCCCTTTAACTAGTGAACAACCTCTACCTTCGTTGCGGAAAAACCAACTTGTGTGCCACACTATCATGCCAAACCTATGCTCCACACTACTTGTGCAGAACACTTGCATGGTACACTTGCATGGTACACTTTCACAGTACACTTTCACGGTACACTTGCGTGGTACACTTTCACGGTATACTTGTGCAACACAATTGTGCGTCACACTTTCCCTGCACACTTGCGCATCCCACATGCACAGACACTGAACTTGCACATCACTTCTACTTGCATGATCAGATCTTGCATTTTATCTTAGTGTTGAGCTTGTTGAGAAATGAGGAGAGTAGCCATTTATTTATAGTCATTTTGGGGACTTTCGTGCCACAATTACGCGCCACACTTGCCCGCCACTTTAGGACTTGTGCACCTCTTTATTTCCTTTGTCATATTTTGATATGATGATTTTGAAATATGAATTTATTGCCACACTTTCACGTCATACTTGCACTTCATACTAGTGCGCCACTTTAGAACTTGTGCACCACACTTGCACGACACTTTTGGACTTGCGCGCCACACTTGTGTGCCACTTTTGGACTTGCATGCCACTTTTCATTTTCCAAATTTTTGATGTTTTGAATTCGAAAAATTCCTGGTGTACAACATTATAAACCTCCTTAAAATAAGTTCACAACTCCCTTTTCCAAAAACACTTTTCTCCATTCTCCAGGAAAACCCCCTTTGTCAACATTTTGAGTCATTGAGACTTGATTTGTCAACAAACACAACATAAATTCCTGCATTGTCAACAAACACAATCATCTCAAAAATTATTTAATGATACCTTGAGGGATTTTTTCCCAAAAATATCCCCCTTTGGGTTTGTTTACAACTCTTCTCAAAACAATTCTCCATTCTTTGATACCTCATTAAGAATTCATTCATCTTCATCCACCATTCACCTCTTGCAATATAGATAGTGATCAATGATTTACTCAACACATACTCTAATCCTATATGAGCAATGCTCGTCATGAGAAACAAGTGTATCATGAAAATTTTATCTATGAGTCACTTAGTTTCTGACACCACTGTTGATACCAACCTAATACCAATTGAAATTTTCATAACAAACTGATACCAACCACACTTCTGCTTTTATCACGATCCTTAGCTGTCGTGATATCTATTATTTGATTTATCATGTCTAGCATCATTTGATTTAATTTTCTCGCCTATCTCATTTCTCCCCCTATCTCGTTGATCCACCTATCAGCTTCTCCACATGTATTAACTAAGATATTTTCCCCCTTGAACAATCTCATTTTCTCACGTTTTATCCCCCTTTGTCAATAAACCCAACGGGCACTCCTTTACAGTCTACAGTAGGGTAAAAACACATATCAGAACATAAGGTAAAAATACATCATACCACAGGGAGAAGGGTGTGGTCCCACATCCACACTTTTTAAGTGTGGGGAGTCGACTGGACTCTCAGAGCCAGTCGATGCCTCTCAAAAGCTTCTTTGGGTAAGGCCTTTGTCAGAATATCTGTAACCTATAGCTTTGTAGGAACATACTCTAACTTCACAAGCCCTTGCTCCACCTTCTCTTTGATGAAATGATATTTGATCTCAATGAGATTTGTCCTTGAGTGATGAACTGGATTTTTTCCAAGATTGATAGAACTTGAGTTATCACACTGAATTCCAATCAGAGACTTCACTTCAGCTCCCATATCTTCAAACTGATGCTACATACACAATAATTGTGTGCATTCTTGAGTGGTCATAATATACTTATCCTCTGAAGTGCATAGAGAAATGCAATATTGTTTCTTGTTTAGCCAATAAATACACAATCTAACAAGATAGAATGCACCTCCTGACGTTGATTTTCTGTTTTCTGCTGATCGAGCTCAATCTGCATCTGTATATCCCAATAAATCTGGCTGAGATTTATCATTATACATCATACCAAAATCCACAGTTCCTTTAATATACCAAATTACTATTTTTTACTATGATCATGTGTCTTTACTTTGGATTTCTTTGGAAACGTGCTGCTTAACTTGTGGAAAAAAATATCAGGACTTTTTTCTGTTAGTTATAGTAAACTGCCGATAATATGCCTATATTTAGGGATGTTAACTACCCTACCACTGTCATCTTTTGATAATTTCATCTGGGTTGCAACTAGATTCTTCATGTCCTTATAATTATCCATTCGAAACCTTCTTAGAACCTCCATGGCGTATTTGGATTGAGAAATTAAAGTTCCATTACTTCCTTCTGTCACCAGTAAACCAAGGAAAAATGTCAGCTCACCAATCATTGACATTTCAAACTCACTTTTCATGTATTTAGAAAACAATTTGCACTGAGCTTCATCTGATCCACTAAATATTATGTCATCAATATAAACCAGCACCATTATCCTTTGATTACTATTGTTGTTGAATTAGAGATTGTAATCAACTCCACCACGTTGAAAGCCAAGATTCTTCAAATTCTAATTCAGTCTTGAGTAACATGCTCTTGGTGCTTATTTCAACCCATATAGTGATTTCTTTAACCGAAAAATTTTATTATCATCTTCACAAATGAGAAAACCATCTGGTTGGTCAATGTACACCTCTTCTTCCAGAAACCCATTCAGAAATGTAGATTTGACGTCCATATGAAACACTTTGAACTTTCTTTTTACTACTATGGCTAAAAATAATCTGATTGTCTCCAGACTTAAAACTGGTTCAAATGTCTCATCAACATCAATACCCTCTATTTGGGGGTATCATTTTCACCCCAGTCATGCTTTTTTTTGAATCACTATGTCATGTTCATTCATCTTGTTGTGAAAGACCCATTTAGTCCGGATGACGTTCTTATTTTCTGGCCTCAAAACAATCTCCCACGTCTGATTCTTCTCAATCTGATCCAATTCTTCATTCATATCCTGAACCCAGTACTCATCTTCAGCAGCATCCGAAAAACATTTCAACTATACCTGAGATAAAAACAATGTTTTCTATAATGATTTCATTCTTTGAGTCTGAACTAGATTTGTCTGATCACCAATGATATTTTTCCTATCAATTTTAGCTTGACTCTTTGGCTTCTTAGTAGATTAAGATTTTATTTCCTCTTGCTCATTATTAGTATCTTTTTTTGAGTCATCCTCTGCCACATCTACTCCCCCTATGTTGCTTACCTCCTCATCAATTTCATACAAAAATTGTTCACTAAGTCCTTGAGTATTCTATTCAACTTCAACTATAGTGACATCATTTCTCTCAACAATTTTTCCCAGCCTTTTTTTGAATCATTTATATGATTTTATTTTACCTGAGTAGCCAAGGAATATCCCCTCATCTCCTCATGCCTCAAAATTCCTGTGATTTTCTTTTTGAGAATGAAACATTTACTTCAAAAGAATAAAAAATATTTCAACTTTGGATTCATTCCGTACCAAATTTCATAGGGAGTCTTCCCTTCCTTCGGACATAACAGATACCTGTTCAAAATATAGACTGATGTCAAAACTGCTTCCTTCCAAAATTTCTCTGGTAGGTCCTTTTGAATAAGCATCGTTATGGCCATTTTGTTGATGATCTGATTTCTCCTTTCAACTACTCCATTTTGTTGGGGAGTTCTCACTGATGAAATTTGATGCCTTATCCCGTGTTTCTTAAGATAGTATTCTACTTTACTGTTTGTAAATTGTGTACCATTATCAGTACGAAACATCATAATTTTCTTCCTAAGAATCCTTTCTGATTCCATCCAATACTTCTTTATACAACTTAACACATCTAACTTATGGGAAATGAAAAATACTCAGGCCATTCTGCTATAATCATTAATGAAAAATACATAGTACCTTTTCTCATTTATGGCTCGTGGTGAGATAGGTCCATATACATTAGCATGCACCAATTAGAGCACTCTAGTTGATTTCTATTCCTTTGGATTGTATGTCTTTCTGATGATCTTCCCTTGTTGGGAAGCATCGCATGTATGAGTACGATCACGGGACAGTTTAGGAAGGTCTCTAGAAGCATCACACTTTACCAGATCTTCCATAGATGGTTGGCATAGATGACCTAGTCACTTATGCCATAGCTTTTTTTCTTCCTCTCTAGATAAAAGACACGTATCTTATTCACCACTTAAAAGTTAAAGATTTCCCTTTGTCCTTTTTTCATGTAGAAAAATTGCTCCATATTTTCCTTTCACAACACACATCTTCTTGGTAAATTGGATAGAGTGACCAGAGTAACATAGTTGACTGACACAGAGAAATTTATGACTGAGACCCTCTACTACCAATACATCATCACGTCTCATTTCTTTCCCCACAAATTTAGCCTTTCTGTAACCAATAATATTCAGCCCTTCATCGTTCCAAAACTTGAAAACTCGTTCATTGTCATATTTTTCTCCTTTAATGAGATCCTTGTTACCTGTCATATGGGATGTGCAACCACTATCAAGGATCTATACTCCTAAACGATCTGAAGCTTTAAGGGTAATTTTGGCAACTACAGCCTTCTCATATTTTTTCTTTTTGATCCATGTCTTCAACTTCACACTCAGTGTGGTTTGGAGAACTTGATCTTCTTTAGAGTTTGATGGAATAGCTTCATCCTGCAGTGCTAAAAATCGATTTCTTGTTTTTATCTCACTTGTCATTTCTCTAATTTGTTGTTTACGAGTGCTTGAGTTTTGTTTTGGTACAATATTCTATATGATTGATGTGCAATATCTTGCCATGTGGCCAAATCCTCCTCACCAAAAACAATGAACTCCAAAGGATGTTCTATAATATTGATCTCTGTTTTTCTGCCACTATTGTTCATGTTCACTTCTGTATCTCTTGGCTATAGAACACACATTCTGTTAGTGTCCCATCTTTCCACAGAAATAGCACCAAATGTATGGATCATTCCTGTGTTTCACTTATGCACTTCTGGTTTTCCCTTGGGATTTGCTAATATTCTGATTCTTTTTTGTACCCAAATCTATCTTCATTATCAAAGTATATTCTTGTGGTTTGACTTCATCCATGACCACTTTTTGTTTTCGTTAATGTCCCATACGAGTCTTATCGTTGGAACACGATTGTTGCTTCTTTTCCACCAAAGGTCTGTGCTCCACTTCTAACATTTAAGTCTTCTGAATGATTTGTTTTCATGGCACTGTACTGGGTGTCAAGAGTTTTTCTTGATCCTTAATTCTTTGTCACATACCAACAGCTTCTTTTTTGAGTTCTTTGATACATTTGACCTGCTCTTTTCTTGTGTTAGTCAAACCATCGATTTCATTCTTTTGTTCCTCGATTTTGAGCTTATACTCAATAATATTTTCTGAGCTCTCTTGTGTTGAATATTTTAGTTTTTCAATTTATTCTAATAGATCAAACTTTTCCTCATCCTGTTGTTTCATATAGATTTTGGCATCATGAAACACTTTATTGGATTTCTTTGTTTTGGCTCTCCAAACGTCTATCTCCTCAAGAGATGCTTCCAATTCGGCTTCCATATCAACTCTTCCTTAAACTTCTTCTTCTTCTTCTCCGGCATCAGTTTATTTATTTTCTTGAGAACTACTGACGACCACCACCATGGTATTTTCACCATGATCTTTTCAGTTTTCTATATATTCAACCTTTTCAACCTCAAACTCATCTGAACTTTCATAGTCTTGTGAAAGAATATTCTTTTTCTTAAATAAATTTATTTTGAACTATTTCTTTCCTTTCACATAGGCTGAAGTCTTCTTTTTGGGGATTTCAACTTCATCATCTTCATCATCTTGAGAATTATTTGGGCACCTTACTGCAAGATGTCCAACCTTTCCACATATAAAGAATTCAAGTGGAAGTTTCCCTTTAAACCTTCCTTTTCCTCTTCAAAGTTTCAATGAAAGGAATGACATCACTTCATCTATCTCTTCATCATCTTGATGTTATTTAATGGTGAGATTCTTCATGGCCTTAAATTTCACCTCCTTGGATTTTCCCTTTTCCATATCATCATTTTCATCATTCCTCATTTCATATGCAATAAGGGTACTGTGCAGGTTATCCAACGTTAGCTCTTCTGGGTCTTTATCTTCCAAGACTAATACTTTTGGAATAAACCAAGGTGGAAGTTTCCTCAAAATACGCTTCACAATATTTATATCTTCGATGACTTCTCCAAGACCCTGCATGTATTTCAAAACAGCATTTACCCTATTTAAAAATGCATCAACTGATTCATTCGGGCTCATTCTCAGATCTTCATACTTGTTCCACAGAACTTGTAGCTTTGCCTATCCAACTTTTGTATCCCCTTCATATATATTCAAAATCTTTTCCCACATAAAATGTGACATTTTTCATGACATCACCTTCGTATAGATATCATTGGAAAGGGATCCACCTAAAGCACTGATACCCTTAGCGTCAGCATCTAGCTCTCTTATTTCAGCTTCTGATAAGGCTCCATTGTTGATGTCAGTTGAGATACCATGCATAGCTGTTGTAAACACATCCATTCCCAAAGATCAAAAATAGTGTTTCATTTGATTCTTCCATATCTGAAAATTACTTCCATCGAAGATCGGAATCTCTTTATGATTGGTTACCTCCATTGAGAAAGAATAACTGATATCAACCTTTCCCTCTGATACCAATTGTTAGGTCCACTAGGATGAATACCCTGAGAGGGGGGTGAATTAGGGTATGACCAATTTGAAATTAAATCACCTTCTGATCTTGTTTCACTGTTAAGTAAAACACTCTTCTCTCTCTTTCCCATTGCACAGTATAAATAGATATTATATCATGCACAAGACACAACAATTTTACTTGGTTCACCCTCACTTGGCTACATCAAAGGAGAATACACCGGCAATGTGTCGATGTACCAAATTCACTATAAGCACATTGTTTTTTACAAGGTTGAGGATAGATCACTTCAATGCCTAGACTCACTACCTTTACAAGGTTTAGGGTCATCTCACTACTTTCCCAAGGGTCACTCTCTTAGTCTCTCTCTATGGTTCACTGTCAGTGGAGAGGATCACCTTCTTCCTCCTCCTTTGCTCACTTCTCTGTAAGGGAACCACTCATAGTTTATAGACCTGTAGGTCACTTCATTATCACTAATGAATGCATCCTCCACTATTTGTAGATTCTTTGTTGAAGTCCAAATTTAATCCACTGATGAATACCACATTACCATAGATATTCTGGGAAATTTCTAACTTTTCCCCAACCCTAGGGAGACTTGTGTGCCCCTTTAACTAGTGCACAACCTCTGCCTTTGTTGTGGAAAAACCAAATTGTATGCCACACTTGCTCACCACACTTGTGTTCCACACTTGCGCACCACACTTGCATGCCACACTTGCGTGCCACACTTCTGTTCCACACTAGAACTCCAAACTTGCGCTCCACACTTCTTGTACGGTACAGTTGTGTGGTGCAATTGCACAGTACACTTGCACAGTACAATTGCGCGGCACACTTGCGTGTCACACTTTCCCCACACACTTGCGCGCCTCACTTGCGCGCACACTGAACTTGCACATCACTTCCACTTGTGCAATCAGAGCTCAGATTTTCTCTAATTGTTGAGCTCATTGAGAAATGAGGAGAGTAGCCGTCTATTTATTGGAATTTTGAGGACTTGCACGCCACACTTGCGTGCCACTTTAGGACTTTCACGCCTCTTTCTTTCCTTTGTCATATTTTGATACGATGATCTTGAAATATGACTTGTGTGCCACACTTTTGTGTCATACTTTCATGTCATACTTGCGCGCCACTTTAGGACTTGCGAGCCACTTTTGTACTTGTGCGTCACTTTTGGACTTGCGCACCACTTTTCTTTTTCCAAATTTTTGATGTTATGAATTCAAAAAATTACTAGTATACAACATTAGAAACCTCATTAACACAAGATTACAACTCCCTTTTCTAAAATCACGTTTCCCCATTCTCCAGGAAAACCCCTTTTTCAATAGTTTGAGTCATTGAGACTCGCTTTGTCAATAAACACAACATAGAGTCCTGCATTGTCAAAAAACACAATCATCTCAAAAATGTTTCACTGATACCTTGAAGAATTTTTTCCCAACAATATTTGGTTTAATTTATTTGTCTTTTTTATGGAATTCTTGGTGATATCATATTGGGCTAGTGTTTCTAACACCCAACTTTTGTATTTGGATGTTTCTAGACATTATTATGCTAGGTCCTATAAAGGTGAAAGCACTTCAGGGAGTTTGTGGTTGTTCATGACTATAAGTACCTTGGGAGTTGGTGGTGACCACTAGAGTATGTGATCCACTTGTTATAAGAAGATATTATAATGATGTATTTGATGATTATTTGATGACTTGGGTTGATGTACCATTTTTGGATTTTATTTGTCTACCTTATGATAATTTTCTCTTGGGGAGTGTTTTGGAATATTCAATGTCTATGTATTCCTTCCACTATTTTTTCTTATTGAGTTGTTCTTAGGGTGAAATCCTTCAATATTATTTCTTTTTGGATTCCCAAGTGCTAGTTACCAAACCATGGGGATCGGGGATGCTCTTCGAGCCATGCCAGGATTGATTTAGGTGCCATTTAGGTATGTTATTTAGGTTGGTTCATGAAATTAATTTAATAACCTTAAATAAATCAATAAATGTGAATGATTCAATTTCATCTACCTTTCATTGGAAAAATGTTAGAAATATTGGGTGGTAAGTCCCATTATTATTTTCTTGATAGTTATTTTAGTTATTTTCAAGTGCATATAGCTGTCAAGGATTAACAAAAGAGTGTATTTACCTTTCCATGAGGAAAATTTTCTTATATGAGGATTCATTTCATTCTATGAAATTCTTATAGTACTTTTTATTTTTTTATGATGACGATTTTTCTTTAGTACCTTGAGAATTTCATGGAAGTTTTTATGGATGATTTTAATATTTATGGATCCTATTTTGATAAGTGTTTAGAACACCTAAGTGTTTTTATATTTCATTTCATTTAAATAGATATTATATTAAATTTTGAAAAAAATATTTTTTTTTGTATAATAGTGGGAATTACTCGGGAATGTCATTTAGGTTGAGGTAATTCAATTTTACAATTAAAAAATTGAGATAATATCAACCTTTCCATACCCAAAATGTGTTCATGAGGTGTGATATTTCTTAGTCCATGCTAGTTTTTACCATTGACTCATTAAACACCATATTAGGATCATTCATCCCTTGCATAGGCTATTATTAAAGGATTGTTTTTTAATATTTGATAAAAAAATAAGGATGTATTCAATTCACTGAAAAGAAGTGTCACGTAAATTTTCATCATCCAACCACAATGGTGGGATATCTCGTTCAAGCTCATGTGTGATTCCAATAACTTTACATTAGGGGATGTTTTATCACAAAGGGCTTATAAGGATATTCATGTCATTGTATATGACTTGTATACCATATAAATTGTCCTAGAAAACTAAAAAACCATTGAAAAACAACTTAATTCCCTTGTTCTTTTCATGGATAAATTTAATTCTTATTTACTTGAAAAAAAGTCCATTATTTTCACTGATCATGTTTCCCTTTAGTTTCACTCCAAGAAACATATGGTATAGCCTAACCTCATATGATGGATTATCCTTCTCAGGGAGTTTGAACTTGATATTTCGGATGAGAGTAGAGTGTAAAATGCGTTAGTTGATTAAATTATTAGGATATCACTGGTATTAGAAACACATTATTAATCACTAATCCCCATGAAATTTTTCTTCCATAATTAAAAAATGTCTGAGGTATTAGAACTTAAACCATAATATGATGATATTATTAATTATTTGGTGGTTTCCATGGTACCTATATATTTTTCTAAGGAACAATCCCATAGGTTTAGGCAAGATTCAAAAAGAAAAAAAATTGGGATAAACCATATATTTTTAAGATCTACAGTGACTAATTTATTCAACAATGTGTCCCTAACCATGAGTTCCATTAAGTTTTTAAGATTTTTTATTACCTTATCTTGTAGTGATCACTTTGGATATCAATGAATAACATGAAGGTTCCTTAACTACCAATTTTATTATCCCATATTGTTTAGGTATGCTTATCAATTTTTTAGATCATGTAAAAGGTTTTAATTTATTGATAATATCTCAATAAGAAATGTAATTCCCTAAAAACCTATGATTTTATTTAAGGTAATTAATATATAGGCTATTGAATTTATAGGACCTTTACTTATTTCATTTGGATCTATGTAATCCTATAGGATATTAATTTTTTTTAAATGGTTAAAATCACTAATAACAAGAATAGATAACTCTTGAGTGATAGGGAACTTTATAATATATCATATTTTTAATCAGTTTTATTTATCTATGGTTATCATCATTGATCAAGGTACTTATTTCCATAATTAAAATATGAAATTATTTCTCCATAATTATGGGGATTACAATAAAGTTTCTATTATATATAATCCCTAAAAAAATCTATGTATAGGATTCAAATAGGTAAGTTAAGAAAATATTGGAAAAAACTTCTACAACTAAACAAGAAAGATTGTATTTTGTATTTGTATGATGCACTTTGGGCTTACCATATTGCTTTTAAAACCCATATTAGTATTTCACTATACAAAATTTTCTTCAAAAATGCTTGTAACCTACCTATAGAGGTAGATATCCATGCATATTGATATGTCAAAAAATATAATATGAATCTTTTATATGTATATAAAAATAAGAAATTATATATTCAAGGGTTATAAGTGAGTTTACGTGATGTATATATGAACTCCCAAATATAAACAGAGAATTCCAAGACTATCCTTGTTAAATTGATTCTATAATAGTAGTTATAGGTTAGTGAGAAGGTATTCATCCAAAATTCTATACTAAATATTCTCCTATGTAATCTTTGTTCTCGATGGATCGATCCTTATACTATTACAAACCATTATTCTTATAGTTCAATACATGTTTTTTATAATTCAATAGGAGAAAGATTTATTATTAATGGGAACTGTCATAAATAATTCTATGATGATTTTCTTAAGAATTTAGTGGAGGAACACCAACTAAATAATTCTATATATGTAACCACTAAATAGGATATCCTTATTCTTACCTTTATTTACTTGTATACTTATTTTAATTTATTAAAATGAGAAAAATAAAAAAATTACTCATTGGTTAAAGAAAACAACATGTAGTTAGGATTTTAATTTTCAATATAAAAAAACCAAAAAAATGATAAATGATAAAAAAAACATATCACATGATTATAACATGTATAGAACTTATTTAAAATAAATTTTTTATTTTTTTTAAATATCATTGGTATCATTTGAAGAATGAGAATGATTTTATCATTAAAGGTTTATTTTATTAAAAATAAAACTTCTTCAATCATATGATTTATTTTATCTTTATAAAAATATTACAATTTTTTACTATTCCTTTTATGATTATAGGAAATATTTTTCATTCTATAACTCAAAACAACTTCACATATAATCATGAATTATGAATTTTTCCTACTCAATTAAAGTTATAATAAAGTAAATTAATTTTTTTTATTTTTAGAATTATTTTTGTAACACCTTGAGATTTTGTGAAATATCTTTTTCAAATTAATTTAATCTTTTTGATATTTTTCATTTCACACAATACTGAATATGGATTTTTTTAATGAAAAAAACTATGCTTTGATTGTTTTATATTCTACAACAATATAATATTGAGATACATGTAACATTGTATTAGATTTTAGTATATGCAACTCTATTTTTTGTCTTGTGTTAAAAACAATGTTGAGCTCCTTTGATAACTTGTGTTATACAAAAAAGAGTTTTATCGAACAATAGTATATTATTAAAATATTATTATTTAATATATAGTAAGATATAACCTAACCATTAAATGTTTGGTTATGAATATTATTAAATAACTTAAGGAAATATAATCTTTATAATATGAATTCATTGGTTACTAATTAATTAAAAATGAAAGTATATACCAACTGATTATAAAGGAAATAGTTTTATTTTTATGCTCCCAAAGTCGTTTAGTCTTCATAAATTAAATTAATTAAAATTCATGAGTTGTATTAATGAAATATATATTTTATATATTCAATAAAATATTTTTATATTCATTAAATATATTTTATAAGCACAAGATAAGAATAATCCCAATTTAACACATAAAATCCTATATTTTTCAAAAGGGTGATTTTACCACCTTTTAATGGAGAACCCATTTTAAATCTAAATTCTGAACTTCTAGATTTTTTACATGGGAAAATTAACTTATTATTTGAAATCAGTATATAAAATTTTACTTTGGATGAATTTTTGGTTTTTTTTAAGAAACATTATTTTTTGATGAATAGTGAATAATACAAAATATAAGTTCAAAACCGCTTTTTCATCTAATTTATTTATATAGTTAAATTATAATATAAATATGTTTTAAAGTATAATTATTTAAATTATACAAAAATAAAAACAATTAATTTCATTTTAATCAATTTAGAATTTAAATTATATATAAAAACATTTCAATCTTTTGAACGTTTCACTTTAAAAGCCCTCTTTTTCGTTTTGTCTGTAGAATTAATTTAAATATAATTATTAAATTTCTTTGAATTTAATTATGAAAAATGGATTATATATTTATAATCATAAGTTCTAAATTAGTTGTTAATTTCAATTTAACTTTAATTTATAAAAAAATTACCATGGTAAAAAAATTATTTAACTCGATATAGGTAAAAAATGAAACATGTTAAAGTTAAAAGGGTAAAAGCTTAAAATACTTAAAACTACAACATTTAATGGTTCATTTATGTGTTTATAAAACCTAATCAGCAAAAAAAATTAATTTAAAGTATAATTAATTGAAACTATTTCCACATCAATGTTGTTAGCTTTAAATATAAAATAATCAACAATTTAATCACTTGAACCCACCTCTCCTCAAGTATAAATACCACACCTCACCACCCCATTTAGACCCAAAAAGAATTTCTATCCTCATATATATCCCAAAACATATTATACTCACCCTCCCAACCTAAAATTTATTCTATTATCACCAAAATACCAAACCCAAGGTCCTCAATGGTCTCTCAAGGAGATGATATTCAAGACATAATTTTCCAAAGTACCTCTCTTAATATCTTTTCTTTTTCTAATTTATTCTAAACTTATTCATCTATAAATTCATGATTACTATAGAATAATTTATATAATAAAGTTTTATTTTTCTAATGTAATATATCATATCCATTCCATTTCTCACCTCCTCTTATTCAAAGAAACGAAATTATTGTCAAATATATGCCAGTTAATCACCTCCAAGAATAAGTTTTTTGTTATTTTTACATTACCACCATCATGGATGGTCTTAAAAATATTTTTATGGTTGAATATTATTTTAATATGTATATTATATACTATTTAATATTTAGTAAATTTTATATTAAACATAACTTCATGTTTTCCATATTATGGATATACGATAACTTTGTTTGTGGATGTGTGGACTATCGCCTCCTTAAAGTGCTGTGATTTGTTCACACCACATTGAATGTAATAAGGATTGTATAAGAGAATATATATGATATATACAATATAATAAAAATTATGTAATAATTATATATATACACAAATATATACATATATGTTTTTACCTTCTTTCTTTCAAAAAGATAATTAAATAGAAATAACGTTCATGTATATGTATGGCTTACTATCTCCATGAATGGTGTATTCCATTTCATACATCTATATTATATTGATTATTATAATAAAAAAATAATTAATATGATCTATATTTAATTCATGTTTTAATTTATGTAAATCATCAATAAGTATAAGGGCCAAAGATAAGAAATTAAGACACATGTGAAAAACAAAGTGGATAGTACCGAAGTAAAACCTTACCATAAAATTTTTAACAAGCAGGTAATATAAATCCAAAATTAAACCATTTATGGTATTATAAGTAAAAATTTGGTTTTTTGATATATTTATAAAAAAAATATTTATTATACAGGACTTTTGAAGGAGTACAATGAGAGTCAAGGCACAAGGTAAAGGAATTTCTTTTCAATTTTTGTTTTCATGAGATACATGCCTTATTCACCACTCATTTATTTTTTGTAGTGTACATAATGACCATGAATTTATTCTATGAATTATATAATTTATATTTTTTGTATTATATATCCATTTTAGTATCTCCATTTCATGGGGTTTTACGGTTCAAAAGTTACCAAATGAGTAATGTATTTTTTCTCAATTTTCCTTCTTTGAGACACATTTTTTGTTATGAACCTATGTTATTTTAAATGGTATATATACTTAAATTTGACATGTTATAATATAATTATTTTCATTATATTTTAATCTTATTTTAATATTATCATTTCATGGGGATTATTATGAAAAAATTTCAATGTTATATGAAACACTTTGAAATGTTTGAAGATTATTTTTCACAAGAAATGTATTTAAAGATATGTTAGGATTATTTTCCAGGTAAAGGATTATAAATAAATGTTATAAATTTTTTTTAAAATCATCCTTTATAATATTTGAAATCTATTTTCAAATAAAAAATGGTTAATTTCACAATATCTTTACTCTCTAAGATCTCTTATATATAAGTATTTACTAGGGTATATTTATCATCTATGTCCTTATTTCTTAAAATTGTTTTCCAGAATATTTTTAAAATTATTATAATAGTTTCTAAAGTCATTTTTACTAATGTGTTAATTTTTTATTAAATTGTTTAAAAGGAATCATCTATCATTATCCTAACAAGTTACTTTTTTAATTTTTCTCAAAAATCAGGAAAATAATATTTTTTTAACTTATATGACATGAAAAAAAAATTAGGCTTTCATGATGCCTTAATTCCTTGAATCTTAACTTACACTATTGCAAGGTTATTTTCATATAAAATGTTTTCTTTTAAAATTGTGTAGTATTTGAAGTAAAAAAAATCAAATTATAAAATATATTTTCCCCATGAATTTTTTTCAAGTGATATCTCAAAATTATTTTTCATATATGATTACATTATTTTACATTACTTAAGTTTTACTGAGGATATGATTAAATTTTTCCATTATTATTTTTTCTAAAAATGATTTATGTTTATGGAACCCATTTATTTTCTATAGGTTATGTTATTATTGAATTATGTTTAAGAAACCCATTTATTTTCATGAGTTATTATTTGATGAATGATTTATGTTCTTGTGGAACACTTATGAATTATTTCATTATGAGATAGGTAATACCTATATCTCCCTATAATGCATTGGGTAATGATAAATGTTTTATGAGATCAATAGGGTACACATGAGGGCATCTCAATCCCGAAACAATAGTGTACGTAGGTGGAAATCCCAAGCCCGAAATAATATGGTACACGAGTGGATATCCCAAGATCGAAACAAGAGGGTACATGGGTGGACATCTCAATCCTGAAATAAGAGGGTACATGGGAGGGACTCACAAGACCAAATAAAGTAAAAAAAAGTTATTATCCCAAGACTAACATGTTGTGATGGTCTTGGTAGGTATCCTTGACATATGATTTTATATTCTTATGTTTCTAACACATATTCCATGTATTATTCCTATGTTATGATTTCATGGATTATTTTATTTATTTCATTATGATTTATGTCTTATGAATTGCCGATATTTATTACATTATTCATTTTTATGATCTTAAATATGAATGGTGTGATCTTATAATGTTATGATCATGTTTATTCTTACATGTATCCTTTGTTAACTCTTACTGAGAATTTGAGCTCACCCATTTTTATGTTTCTGTTCCCCATGTTATAAGGAAATGTTTTAAGTAGGAGTAATAAAGTGAATGATCTTTTTATAAAACATTTAAGATATTACACTAGACTATATTTTTGTGTTATAAGTTTTCAAAGGCGTTAAACTAATATGGTATTTGTTTATTTTATGTGTAATTTATTAATTATTTCTCAAAAATGATATAAAAAGATAGGGTCATTGAGGTTGGTATTAGAGTGAAGGTTTAGTCAAACATTATAAACTAGTATGAGAAAACATATTGAGATTCCTAGTGATATTTATAAGGATATTTATAGGGATTTATCTATGGATAAACCTAAGGTTTTATGTATTTAAAATATCTTTCATGATTTAGACATCCTATAAGTTGTTTTTAATGATTATGTTGTTTTACATTATGGTAAATGTTTCTCACACTATTCTTTCTAGATTTTGTTATTGGTTGTAACCCAAAGTAACTATGTTGATAATGGATATGATATGAAATGAAATGATTATCCTCCCGAGCAACCAAATGTTATGTGTGAAGGAATGAAAAATCTTATCGTTATACTCACACAAGATATGAATCATTATAGACTTCCAAATGAGTAGAGGAGGGAACAACTATCTATTGATTTATTCATGAGGCAATTCCTGCCTTCTTTCAGAGAGTCCTCTAATCCACTTGTTGTTGAAAAATGGATCAATACTATTAAAAAGATATTTTTCATTCTCTATTGTTTGAATCATGAGAAATTAATTATGACTATTTTTCTCTTGGATGGTGAATCAGATCAATGGTGCAATCTTATCAATAATACAAGGAAGAAAGATGAAATTGAATCCTTGGATTGGGATGAGTTCAAGAAATTATTTTTTAATAAGTAATTTCAGATTATTATTTGTATTAAGATGGTAAATGAATTCCTAGATATTAAGTATAAGGATGTTGCATCTATTCATTCTTATTAAGAAAATTTTACAAGTCTTGTGAGGTACTATTTAGGTATTATCATTAAACCTGAAAGCAAAATTGATTGATTATTTAGTGGAATAAAACCTATTATTAAAAATATATTGGCCATAAGAGACTTTAGAAACTATTAAGAAGTGGTTAGATGTGCTATAAAAGATAGAAATTGAGGTTTTAGTTGTGTATAAATCTCATGGTTTTGATAAGAAAAGTAAGATAGTGTTAAAAGTAAAATCTAACAATAATAGAGAAAAAGAAAATGAGCCTTACATTATGAAAAAATTGTGGTAAAAACATGGAGGTAATTGTCTTAAGAAGAATAATAAATGTTTTAAGTATATAAGGGAAGTTCATCGAGTGGTTGAATATCTAGTGATGGGCGGAAGATAGATAATGATGTGAATACTGAGAAATCCCCATAGAATTCACCTATCACACTTTAATGTTTCAAAGGAATAGAGTTTGGCCATTATGCTAACAAGTGCCCCAATCCAAGGACTAATGTGAAAGAAAATACACATAAACCTTTTAATAAAAAGTAAAAAGGGAAATCATATCATATATTAATTGATGAAGTGAACCAATATGATTAATAAATACTTATCCTCCCCTTTTTAGTTGGCAATTTTATGTTTTATTTTTTATGAATAATACCTATGAAAATATTATTGTTCATCCTTTGGTATTATTTCATTTGATCATATCCCTATATAAAAATTATGGAATAATAATATTACATTTGATATTCTATCAGTATAAGGATTAACCCCAGTTTCTAATGATAATGTTTTTGGTATAAGATAATATCTTATTTAAGGAATAAATAGTGAATTTTATTTTTGAAGGGCTACAAGATTAACCATTTATGGGAATTTTAGATTAAACTTCATATGATGTTTGTGATAATTAAATTATTATCTTTCCTTTTGTGGATTTATGAAATATTGGATAACTTATTATAACCTTGTGTTGTGATAAAGATAGATGGAATGACCTATATTTCTATTTATAGATCTCATGATTTATTAATGCTTTGGGAATGATAATTTAACCTTCATTTCTTCGAATAATAGATGAAGTGGAAATTGATCAATGTACAACAAAGGGTGAGGTTGTTCTAAAATAAATTAAGTGTATATTCTCATTAAAATTCTTCAAAATTAGGAAAAGGGTATTGAAATAAAATTTTGTCTTGTAATCATAATTAGTAATGATATCAATGACCTCTTTCATGCTTCTTTGGTTTATGCTTTTGTGATAGTTAACTTTCTATAGATCACCCACTTTCTGGTGATCGGTGATATTTATCAATCTCTATGATTATTTATTCTTTTCCTATATTCCCAAATCTTCACCTATGTTATCCTATGTAGAAATATAGTTATGATTTACTTTGGGTAATCGTTATTTTCACTATTTTATTTTTTAAAAGGAAGTTCTGGAATTCATTTTTATGATGTGGGTTTCTTTGAAAGAAACTATCAAGTATTGATCCTTTAATAATTCAAATGAATTTTTAAGATGAAATTCATTTTAAGGGGGGTAGAATGTAACACCCCAGGATTTTTTGAAATATTGTTTTCGAATTAATTTAATATTTTTGATATTTTTCATTTCATGCAATACTAAATATGGATTTTATTATATGAAAAACACAATGTTTGGATTGCATTATACGAAACACCAAGATAAGATTACACTATAAGAAAAACCATCTTATATTTTGGTATACGCAACACTTTTTTGGATTATGTTACACAAAATTTCGAGTTCCTTAAATAGCTTGAGTTATACGCAAGACCCAGTTTTATCAAACAATAGTATATTATTAAAATATTATTATTTAATATATAGTAAGATATAACCTATCCATTAAATTAGTGGTTACGAATAGTATTAAATAAATTATGAAAATATAAGTTTTATAATATGAATTCATTGGTTACCAATTAAATAGAAATGAAAATATATACCAGTTTATTATAAAGGAAATAGTTTTATTTTTATGCTCCTAAAGTAATTTACTCTTAATAAATTAAATTAATAGTAATTAATGAATGATATTAATGAAATATATTGATTTTATATTCAATAAAATATTTTTATATTCATTCGATAGATTTTATAGTCAAAAGATAATAACAAACCCAATTTTGTACATAAAACCCTATATTTTTCAATTGGGTAATTTTACCACCTTTTAATGCAGAAACCATTTTAAATATAAATTTTAAAACTTTTATAATTTTTATATGTAAAAATAAAATTATTATTTTCAATTAGGATATAAAATTTTACTTTTTATGATATTTTTTGTATTTTTTGAGAAACTTTTTTTTAATGAATAGTGAATAATACAAAATATTAGTTTAAAACTAATTTTTCATCCAATTTATTTATATAGTTAAATTATATTTTAAATTGTTTTTAAAGTATAAATAGTTAAATTATAAATCAATAAAACCAATTAAGGTCATTGTAATCAATTTCAAATTGAAATTATATATAAAATCATTTTAAACTTTTGAATGTTTCACTTTAAAAACCCGCTTTTTCGTTGTTTCTGCAAAATATATATTAAATATAATTATTCAAATTATCTGAATTGAAATAGGTAAAATGAATTCAATATTTGGAATAAAAATGTACAAATTATGTTTTAATATCAATTTCATTTTTAGGTATAAAAAATTACCTTGGTAAAAAAATTATATACTATGGTATAGGTTAAAAATGAAACATGTTAAAGTTAAAAGGGTAAAGGATTAAAATACTTTAAAAATACAACATTTAAATGTTGGTTGAGGTGTGGATATACCCTAAACATCATAAAAAATTAATTCAAAGTATAATTCATTGAAATTAATTCCACCTCAATGTGGATAGCTTTAAATGTAAAATAATCAATAATTTAATCACTTAAACCCACTCTTCTCAAGTATAAATACCAACCCTCACCTCCCCATTTTGACCCAAAATGCCTTGAACCTCCTAAAATATATTCCCAATCCTCTCCTAATAACACTCCCATGTTCAAGTTTTTATTTTCTCATGAAAATACCAAACCCAAGGTCCTCAATGGTCTCCCAAGGAGGTGATATTCAAGAGGTAATTTTCAAATGTACCGCTCTTAATTTCATTTCTTTTTCTACTTCCTCCACACCTCCATTATCCAAAAATTTATGACAAATCCATAATAATGTTTATCATTTATTTCTATGTTTCTAATGTAATATCTCATATCCATTCCATTTCTCACTTCCCCTTATTCAAATAAATGAATTTATTGTCCAAGTTATATCAATTAATCACCTCTGTGAATAATGTTTTTGTTCATTTTCCATTACCACCTTCATAGAACGTCTTAAAAATATTTTTATGGTTAAATAATATTTTAATATGTATATTATAACCTATTTAATATTCTATAAATTTTATATTAAACATACCTTCAAGCTTTCCATATTCTGGATATATGATAACTTCATTTGTGGACATGTGGACTACCTCCTCCTCTAAGTAATGTGATTCGTTCAAACTACATGAAATGTATTAAGGATAGTTTTATTGAATATATATGATATATATGATATAATAAATATACTTTAATAATGATATATATACATATATATATATATATATATTTCTTTTACCTTCTTTCTTTCAACGCAGCAACTAAACGGAAATAGCGTTCATGCATACGTATGGTTTATCATCTCCAGGAACGGTGTATTCCATTTCATACTTATATATTATATGGATTATTATAATAAACATATAATAAATATAAATTAAATTTAAATCATGGTTTATATTCTGGAAATCATGATATAAGTATGAGGACCAAAGATATAACAAATTAAAACACATGTAAAAAACAAAGAGGATATTACCCGAAGTAAAACCTTAACATAGAATTGTTAAAAGAGGGTAATATAAAGAAATAATCAAACAATATATGGTATTATAAGTAAAAATATGGTTATTTGATAAATTTATGATAAATTTATATTTATTAGGTAATGATAAATGTTTTATGATCTCAATAGGGTACACGATATGGAATTCCATGTCCAAAACCAGAGGGTACAAGGGTGGACATCCCAAGCCTGAAATATGAGGGTACAGGGGTGGATAACTCAAGCCCGAAACAAGAGGGTACAAGGGTGTACATCCCAATCCAAAAACAAAAGGTTGCATAGGAGGGCCTCCCAAGCCTGAATCAAGTACATGGTTTATTATCCCAAGCCTAACTTTTTTTGAATTTATTGGTAGGTAGCCTTGACAAGTGATTTTATATGATTGTGTGTCTTTTATAAATTCAACATATTATTCCTATATTATACTTTCATGGATTATTTTCATTATTTCGTTATGATTCATGTCTTATGAATTGACAATCTTTTTTCCATGATTCATGTTTATGATATTTGATATAAAGGTTGTGATCTTATAATTTTATGATCATGTTTATGCTTACATGTCTCCTTCGATTACCCTTGCTGAACATCTGATCTCTCCCCTTTTTATGTTTCATTTCCCAAAGTTATAAAGAAATGTATTAAGTAGGAGTACTAAAGGGAATGATCTTTGGGGAAAACATTAAATATCTTCCCCCGGACTAGATTTTTGTGTTCCATGTTTCCAAATTATCTAAACTAATATGTTTTTTGGGCATTTTGTTTTATAATATATTAATTATTCTGCAAAAGTGATACCAAAAGACAGGGTCATTATAACTTTTCCATATATTCATTTATTAACTGATTAGTTTTGTAATAATACCAAAATAACATATGTGTGTAAATATGAAATTTGAATATTGTACACTATATAAAAAATGTAATATAGATATATATATATATATATTTAAAACATTTTTATATAAATAAAATTGAAGTGATAAAATGTGAATCATATAGGGTTATCTACTTCTGAAGCTTGAATATTTAATTTCGAGAATGCCTAAGTGAGTGGGTTATAAAATTTAATTTAAAATTATGGGAATAGGTATGCTTGTAAAGAACCAAGTAAGTATAAAATTTTTACTTGACCTAGATGTGTTGAATAAAGAGTGGAAATACACACTTGAAATTATTTTTACACACACATGTGAATAATTAGTGTCATTATAGACACACCACTTGTTTCACCATGATTACCATCATTAATCTCGTTAAATTTTGTTTTAATACAATTTATGATATCATTAATTTTGAATTTATTGAGATTAAATACTTAGTATGATTATATATTTTCAAAATTTTCTATCATCGATTGTGAAATACAAGAATGTATATCTTATCTTAATTTTCTATAATGAATGAGATGATTTTCCCATAAGTGTGAAGGTTTATGTGTGGTAGGGTGACCATGCATATATTTATCAATTATTTTAAACCATACACTTTTATTTAATAAATTTTATATGGTTTTTAATCCAAAAATTATAATGTTTTAGTACTCATATATATTTTTAATTCATTTTATGAAAACATGATTGAAATAATGAATACTATATGGTTCAAATGGACAATGTGTGTGCATTTTTATGATAAAATTATCTAAAATAATAAAAAAAACATAACTTTATTTTTTAGGATTCTTGGGTCATGGGATTAAATTAATTAAACTGGAGTAATGGATGAATCTAAAAAAATATTTTCTGGAAGAAGAAACTAATGTGAACAAAATCAAGGCAAATCATATTCAACCTACCTTCTATAAATAGTTTTTATCATAAATATGTGAATTTAAATTGGAAAATTCCACAATAATTAGGAAAATCAATAATAGAACCACATATCAACAAAAATTAAATTTAATATTCAATGGTAATTTTATTCATCCATCTATACAAATTTTAAGGGAAATTGTTTCCATAAACAATACACATTATCCCTTTTCCCTTGATTTATTTTATGGTAAAACTACATGTAATTTTTATATAATGTATCACAAACCAAATTATAAGAGTATTTTAGACCAAAGGTTAGAAGTAATTGAAATGGGATAGTCTATTTTTCAATTTTTGGTTTTCTCCCCTTCCATGGAGTGCTCAACTCCCTATGATCACCCAAATAGAAACTTGATATAAAATCCTGAGCATCGATTTATACTATATTGAATTATATTATAATTTATAGGTGTTTTTATTGTTTTTATTTATTATTTATCCTATTTTATTTTAATTTTTTATTATTATTTCACACTTTAATTCAATGGATCGTGTTTAGGGATTCTCATTCAATTTATCCTTTCTTAATTTCTTATTTTTTCTTAAAGCAGGATATTTTTGTATATCATATCGGTTGATTGATTCCATATAAGCACATCTATAAAGATTAAAATATAATTCATGGGATAATTATTTGTGTCACAAAATTTTTTAAACCACTCATAGTTCCTCATGTATCTTTTTTATGGTTTTGGGTTATGTGGTCAAGCATAAACCACTCAATCATTACTGGTAATTGATAAATCACTTCACATCATTAATTAAAACATAGAAGTTTTACTAGTAAAAAAATTTAAAAATATTAGTTTATATGTTAAAAATAAAATATTAAAATATATATGTTATTCTATTTAAGAAATGAAGGATTAGAATCAAGTAAATTCTCTGGTTGATGACACGTTCATTGGATTGTTTAAACTGTCACACATTAATTTCTCTTTGTTTTATTGTTACATAAACAAAAAAAATACACCAATTTATCTAAATATAACTTATATATAGAATTAAAACTTTATTTTTGTTTTAATGATCTAATGATCCATTGATAGATTATTTAGGTTTCTTTATATACTATTAAAATTATAGTTAAAATAAAGTTATAATTGGATTCATTTGACAGTGTGATCAACCACATACGAACAAGTCAATATTTTATATTTTCCATTGATTTATGGCCATTGATCTTATTCCAGATTGATTCCCTACATTTATATCATAAATTTTAAATTTTTAACCAAAAATATGTAAATACATCATAATTTATTCTTTTTTGGGTAATATAAGAGTGAGAGAGATTGGTATAAGATGGAAGGTTATGTTAATAAAATATATTTAGCTTTATAAAACTATAATCCAACTTTAATCCACTAAAACCCATAAAGAAATCAATTTTTGATACTTAAATACTTTTTAAATCACTATAAAATCACCATACAGTTCATACAAGTCATCTAAGGGTGTTTTGGGAGTCAAATAGGGATTTTGAGTGATTTATAAATTCAAATCACATAACACTTACAAAATTCATAGTTTATTATAACTATATAGTGAACAGGAAAGTTAATGTGTATGCCTCTTTATTCAATATTTTTTAAAATGTATAGTTTAGTATAACCATGTAGTTAACTATTAATCTAAGCATGCATATTTCCAAAACCTCTCTCAAATTTCATTAATAACACATATTTTTACCAAACTTGTAACTAAATATAAAAAATTTATTCTTACCCAATGATGCACACAAATTACCATTTTTAACTAATTTTTTGAAAACCATTTCACAACATCAATGACCACATTCTAGGAAATACCCATTAAAATCCACATAATCAAATAATTAAATTCTCGAATATCTATATTATCATCTATATCTATAAGGTAGAAATACCTAGTATATTGTTGGTGTTACAATTATCTCCAACATGATACTTTTTGATAATAGAATGTTATAAAGTTCTTTCTTTCTCAAATAGCTCAAGTTGTTATTATCATATATGGTATTCTCTATCCCATTTCTCTTCATGGATTTTCCTATATTACCACAAGATATATACTAAGGGAATATTAATTCCTATGAAAAAAAATTATTAGCATTCCGTGACATGAACTAGTCTCTCCACATAAGTAAAATATTGGTTCAAGTCAACCATGCTCCAATATAGGATATGATATGAGTCTAGTTACTAGATATTCAATTTTAAAAAAATGAATTTTGTATTAAATAATTATTTAACATTGCAGTAATTTCATTCGATACAACACTTCACTAATACAATCTATAATAAAAAATGATCCCATAAATCAGGGTACCATATTCCCTTGCAAATCCAAAAATGATGGTGTTTTAATTAAGGAGAAACATTAAAAAATAAATTACCTCTAACCATAGACCTTAAGGGTCATCATTGGTTATTTTCATATGAAATCTATAAAACATATACCATTTCCTTACAATTTAATATTAATTTATTCTAATTTATTTTATTAAGTACAATAAATAGTTAAAATTTTAACTTTACACTAGTCCTCGCCTAACATTATTGTAATTTAAAAGGCCAGATAAATAATAAATAAAAAATTTCTATATGGATCAATGATTAGGTATTATTACTATAGAATAATTCCCCTAATGATATATATTTTTATAATTATCTCATAAAGTAAAGAACACATACCCAAATCATATCCCTTTGAATTTTTATAATTTGTTTCATTTTTCTACCCATCTATTGAAGATTGTCCTTATATATCCTTAAATCGGTTCCCACAAAATTCTTAATTCCCTTACCAGCTCTAGATATAAAATATGTATCTCTATCACATATAATGTGTTGTGGATTTTCATTACTCCTGATATAATCCTTTATATAAAAACTATTATGCTTTTCAATTGAATACATTCTTGAATTGGTAAGAAATATTCCATCTTTGAGAGTCAATCAACCACTATAAAAATAGTATCATTCTACCAGGGTCATATTCATAGTCTCATAAATATGTATATGAAAATGTATTTCCATTTATATTTTAGTATAGTTAGTGTTTGAAACAACCCATCCTATATTAGATGTTTTTTATTCACATTCCGATAGACAAAAAATAATCAATCATACTCACCTATATCATTTTTGATACCAATACTTCAAAATAGATTATATATATCATGAAAGTCTTGGAAATAGAAGAAGTTCCTATTTGGTTTGGTTAAAACTTGAACTTTTTTAGGTTCAATGGATTATCTAACATATAAATGAAAAATTTGTCATGACCAAAGTATAAAACTAAAGAAAAACTTAAATAATAATGTCAGAACCAAGATAAGATATTTTGAAATTAAATTTATAATTAATTTTTAAGAATAATATTACAATGGTTATTATATTCTTTATTCAAAGAATAGGTTGACCATTAAAACATTTTTTGGTATTCTTATTGTCATTCTTTGAGGTTCTAAGTGTAGAATATCTCTAACAGTGATCCAAAAATGTTCCATTGATCTTGAAGTGTTTTTAGTGATACTCTATATGCTAGGAAGGCAGTATTGATCATCTTACATCGCACCCTTGATCACTATAATTATTCTTTTGGTTTTTAAGAATAAATTATTATCTCTATGGCTAGAGAGGATGGAGGATAAGAGACAGTTTTCTTATTCTTAATAGAAACCCTAGAGATGTTTGTTTTCTGAAGAGAATTATCTAGGGTGGAGAATGTTATACACAATGGATTGAATATTCGATGGTTTGTATCTATAAAAAATTGTATCAATAATGGATCGTATCCACAATGGTTTGTGATTGTATATATAATTAATTATATCTAAAACTATTTCTTTATACAATGGTATATATCTAAAATTGATATAAATGTGTTCTCACTTTTGTTTCAATGATCACAACATCATGTTTGTTATGTTATTAATGCGTTTTATGTTTTATGATAGTATTTTATTATAAAATGTAGTTTGAAGAAAATTTGGCTAAGTATGGGAAAGACCCACTATCAAACTCTACTCATTGTTGAAGATGAGTCACCGCCAGGGAAGACTCACCATCATAGATGACTCACTGTTGAAGATGAGTCACCACCAAGTATGACTCGCCATAAGGATTATAAATTTGTCTATGTATTTAAAACACTTACCGTTAGAGATGAGTCACCGTTAGGATGAGAATTTGGAAAAGTATCAAAAATACCTAACACCATATCTGATCCACCATCAAACTTTACCTATCGATAGGATGAGAATTTTGGAAAAGTGTTGGAATGACCTACCACTGAGATGACCCATCACTGGCCTAACTCACTACCATCTCAATTCACCACTAGAGTTGTCTCAAAATTAAAAAGATTAACTATCATTATTTATATTAGTTTGAATTAAATATTTCTAATGGATATATTATAGAAGTTAATTTTGAGACTTATTATAATGATTTTTATTAAAATATTGTAGATGAGAATTAATGTTTGTGTTGTTTGTCTAGTATGAGGAGTAGAGGATCCATATAATTATTCTTGTATGTTGGTAATACAATAAGAAGAAAATTCCCTCATGTGGTGACACATATAGAATAAAATAGAGACACATAGAGATATACACTTAAATGTGAATTGATCCAAATAATTGTATCAATAACCTGAAAGGGAAAAATTTATGAGCTTACATGCTGCATCTTTCCCATGCATGACCATGAGAAATTGGATCATAAAGAACATATAATCTTTTCCTAAAATCTGAACAAATAGAGATTATTGTGCTCTATTTTACTATATATTTATGAGAAATTACGTGATCTCCACATCAATATACTTCCAAAGATGATTAATCTTTAGAGAACACCAGACCAAGCAAGACTATCCTCTTTTCATCTTTATTTTCTATTTCTGTTTATTTTTTTTACATTAAAAACAACATGTGATTTACTCTATATATTAAACAAGCACACTATCTCCTATACTTTACCTGTAATATTCGCAATATCTTATTTACTCCCTTTTCACTTGTTTACCCATGTGTTGTGGAAGAGTCCCCTGTGTGGGTTGTGATTTTTTATTCCAACAGATGTTGTGGAAGAGGTCTTGTGTGGCCTGGACAACTTATTTGATATTGTATAACCAATCCAGATTGTGGGTCTATATTTTTTTATATAATCTACTTGTAATCAGGTTATTTCTAAGTGGAGAGTATTGAGTCTCGACTTGAGACTTAACCTCTTGTATTTATTCCACTGTGTGTGTTTTTTTCTTTTTATTTCTATACTCTAATCTGAATCTGTTTTAAACTATAGACAAAACCAATAAATTTATAGTTAGTATTAATTAGTGTTTATATAAGGTTTTGATTAGGTAAATTGATTTCAATATTTAAATTAATTTTCATATATTATTTATATTGATACTTAATCAATATTTGAGAAATATTTAAAAATATTATAACTTATATCGATTTGTAAATTTGATTAACAGTGTTATTTTTAATTATTTGGGGGAATTTATTTTAACATGTTTAAAAAAAATATTTGGTACTCAATTCACACCCCCCCCCCTCTTCAAATACTCACTCCAACCAATATTCTGTATCATAGTATTTTCAAAAATAATTTCCAATTGTGATTTTAGTTCTGTTTTAAAGATCGTAAATTTCTATTATTTATAAATTTAGTTTTTAAAATGGATAATATAAAATAAGGATTGGATAAAAAACCTTATCTCTTTAATTTCAATAACTATGATCAATGAAAAATAAAAATGAAAATGCATATTAAAATTATAGGTTTTGATATTTGGACTTCTATAGAGGATAAATATGAATTACTTTACACTACTGGAGCTATCTAAGACGATGCTATGAAACTTGCTTATAATAACGTTTAAAAATCTATTAATTCTCTTTATTGTGACTTAAGAGATGAATAATTTAATATTATATCTACTAGTAAAACTAATTTTTAAATTTTGGATACATTAGTTATTTTACGTGAAGGAAAAACTAATGTAAAAGAAATAAGATTGAATACTTATATAATTAAATATGATACATTTAAGATAAACCCTGATTGGATTATTTATGATATGTATCTCCGGTTCAATGAGATAGTGAACATAATGAACTCCTTGAGGAATCTAGTGTCAAACAAAGATCAAATTATGATACTAGTAAGATTTCTTCCAGAGATATGGAGAGGGACATCTGCTTCAATAAGAGAATCATGTGACATCAGTAAGCTACCAATCAAGGAATTGATTGGAAATTTAACGATGTATGAGGAATAGATTAATCTTAACTTTTAATATGATGATTAAACTATTATGGAATATATTTCCTTCAATACTAATACATCAAAATAGAAAGAAAATGAAAATGTTCAAGTTGAAAACTCTAGTGATGTGGAATCACCAGCTGATAATGATAAGGAAATTTCCCATCTAGACATAAGGTTTAAGAAATTATGCAATAAGAATAAATTCTTCAAAAATAAAATCTTGAAGGTAAATTATAATAGTATATGTAATTAGAAGAAGGATTGTAAAAGGAATAACAATTCAAATTATATTCCCTGTTATGAGGGGAGAATAAAAGGACAGGTTAAGGATAACTATCTTAAGATGAAGTACAAAAAGAAGTATAAGGATAAAGATATAAACTATAATAAATCAATTAAGTCCATAGTGAGTGCCTCTAAGGATAGATCAAGTGACTTATACTCGACTCATGAAGATAATTTTGACATAGAAAATATGTTATTCATGAAAAATATATCTAAGGTACCTACTGTCTCTCCTGTACTTAATTCTAATCATTATGAAAACGAAAAAAATGATGATGATATTTCAAAAGTTGAAAAATATTGAATAATGAAATATGATATACTTTTAATGAACTCAAATAAAAAAGTACTTAATAAATAGCATGTTTAATATACTAGTGTTAAAACCGACTCAATTATTAAAAGAAAATAGTGAACTAAAATTTCTAAATGAGAAACTAAATAAATACTTATAGATATTTAAAAATAGAATATAAAATTTCACTAAAATACTAGGAAACTATATTGCTCCTAAATATTTTACTGTTCTAGGTTATCAACTCAAACAAATAAGAGTTGTTAAGAGCACTTTTATTACTAAATCCACTTATGGAAATTCTGCTGCAAGTTTTTATTCAAGTGCAACAAATAAATTTTTTATTTAAAAAAGATTACAATTTTCTTATAGGAAATATATCAAGAAAATATGGGTTCCTAAGTACCTTATTACTAACATATATAGACCCAAGAAAATATGGGTAACAAAATAATTCATGGTATAAACATTGTTTTGTAAGAAAAATTCTTAAAAATATCCTGTAGAAATATATGGTACTTTGACAGTGGATGTTCTAGTCACATGATAGAAGATTAATTGAGATTTAAGAGTCTACTAAAGGTTTATTGTTGTTATGTCACCTTTGGTGACAATGATAAAGGAAAGATGATTTCCCTTGTCCAAATTGGTAAGACTAAATCTATTTTAATTTTTAAAGTAATTTTTTGTTGATGGTTTAAAATACAATCTTGTTAGAATCTAATATATATGTGATGATTGTTTTCATGTAATGTTTGAAAACAATGCTTGTAATATTTTTAATTATAAAAATTATTTAGTATTTATTTCACTGAGAAATGAGAATGTGTATGATGTTAATATTTATTATTTAATTGTAAAAAATGTTTCTTTCGTAAATTTCTTTCATAGAGAATCATGGCATTGGCATAGGAGGCTATTTCACTATAATATTCACTTTCTTGTAAATATTACTAGTAAATGGTTAGTCAGGGATCTACCCAAACCTAAATTCCCAAATGAAAAATTCTATAACCCCTGTCAAAAAGGGAAATAACACAAGATATATTTTAAATTAAATAAATAAGATTCAACTTCTCAACCTCTTGAGTTGGTTCACATGGACTTGTTTGGACCATCTATAGTTTTGAGTTTAAATGGTAATCATTATTTCTATGTACTTATAGATAACTTTTCTTATTATACTTGGGTATTATTTTTAGATAACAAGAGTAAATGTTTCTCTTATTTTACCTAGTATGCTAAATCTTTAGAATACCTAAGTGGAATTAGAATTAAGACCTTAATAAGTGACCATGGTAATGAGTTTAAAAATCAAATATTTGAATATATTTTTCACAAAAAAATGGCTATATTTATAGATTTTATGTTCTTAGGACCCCTCAATATAATGTAGTTGTAAAAATAAAAAACGGAACACTTCAAGTGATAGCTCGAATAATAATTAATTAATATGACTTACCTATCTACTTTTTCATAGAGGCTATGAATATATCATACTATATAATTAATAGAGTTTTAATTATACCTATCTTAAAGAGAAACCATTAGGAAATTTGGAATAGTCAAAAGCCTAATGATAATTACTTTAGAGTTTTTAGTTGGAAAATATTTAGTATTAACACTAAAGATAATGTTGAAAAGTTTTCCTCTAAAAGTGATGAAGGGGTTTTCGTTGGCTATTGAAATGCTAGTAAATAATATAGAGTTTTAAATAAAATAACCAAGAATATGGATGATTATTTCTTTGTAAAGTTTGATGAGAAAGATCCACATGAACCTAAAACTACTTTAGAAAACCTTGAGAATGATTTATCCACTTTGAACATAAATTCAAACCCCTCTAATTCTACTGTAAAACATGCATAAAAATCATCCAGTTTTGAGAAACTTCCAGAACCAGAAACTATAGAATACCCTAAGGTGGACAACCCTTATTTTTATAGGGCTATTAAGACTCTTAAATACAGTCATTTATATGTTTTTTAGATAATTACATATAGTTAAAAAACTAGAGCTTCTCTAAGAAAATATGTTGAACATAAATATTTCTTGACCCAACTTGAACCTAATAACATAAATGATGAAATTAACAATGAATTATAGGTAATGTATTTGTAAGAAGAACTGAATAAATTTGAAATAAATGATGTTTGGGAACTTTTTGATAGACCCAAATACACCATGACTATAGGAGAAGAATGGGTGTTTAGAAACAAGTTTGATGAATATGGAAAAATAGTAAATAATAAGGCTAGACTAGTTACACAAGGGTATATTCAAAAATAGGTCATAGACTATGAAGATACATATTCACCTATATCCAAACTTGAATCCATTAGAATATTGCTTTCTTATGTAGTGCATCTATAATTATAACTATATCAAAGGGATGTTAAAAAGGAATTATGGAATGGGTATATATTTGAGGATGTTTTTATTGAACAACCCCCTGGATTTCAAAATACCCATTTTCCAAATCATGTTTTCAAGTTAAAAAAAGCTTTATATGGTTTGAAACAAGCTCCTAGAGCTTCATATTATAGGCTAAGATATTTTCTAATTTCAAAAGGATTTTTAAAAGGTATAGTTGATCCTATCCTGTTTATAAAAATAATTTCAAAAGATGTTTTAGTTGTTAAAATGTATGTAGATGATATTATTTTTTTATCTTATAAAAATTCATTATGCAATTTATTTTTAAAAAAGAAAAAAATGAATTTGAAATGATTTTAATGGGTGAATTGAAATTCATTCTTGGTTTTAATATTTTTTAAAATAAATAAGGAATTGTTTTAAATCAAATTAAATATACTAAATACCTTTTAAAACCTTTTGGTTTGGATAGAACTATGAGTAGTTGTAACACCCCAAGTAAATAAAGAATATGAAATTTTCACATTTATCCATATTTGTGAATAAAATATTAATATTACTTTAAAGAGGACGCTATGCTCGATGGTGTACCCAATACACAACAACGAGTTTCTTGGGAATCTTACGTTGCACTCTAATAATAAAATAATATTATTTTAAATGGTAGTTAACGCATAGCCGTTGTAATGGCGGGAATGAAAAGAACTAACTACAAAATGATTATATATGTTTGTCAAATTTTTTTAATTTTTACAATAAATGTTAGAGGATTAAAAATGCGAATGAATCCAATTTTAAGCATAAACATTCTAATATTCATTAAAAGGTCGATTAACCGCCTTTTGATGGCGAAACTCTTTTAAATCCACTTTTTGACAATTTTATGTGTTATATTTGACAAAATAAAATTCTTCTTTAGAATCAGGACATCAAAATTTACTTTGTGTAAATTTTTTTGTATTTTTCCGATAAAGTTCATTTTTTTAAAGAATAGTGAAAAATGTTGTATTTTAATTCAAAACCTATTTTTAATCTAATATATTTATATGATTAGATTATCTTTTGAATTGTTTTTAAAGTAAAATTAGAATATATTTTTACCATTTAATCCAATAGTGGTCATTGGAATTAATTTCACTTTCAAATTGGACTTAAACTAGTGTCAATCTTTTAATAGATATTGTTTCTTAAAAACACGCTATTTGTTTTGACAGCGGGAATTAATTATTAAATTAATTAATGCAACTTATTTGTTTTGAATTTTGTAAAATAGATGTCATTTTTTGAATTCGGAATATCAAATATATCTTAGGGTTAATTTTTGGTATTTTTCTGAAAAACTTCAATTTTTGATGAATAGTGAAACCACTAAGTCGTTGTTAAAGAAACTGATTTTTCGTTTAAAAGAAACTTTTCCACTTCTGTGATTTGATTTTCAAAAATCCGACATACATGGTTGTCATTAAGAAGTAAAATTTGATTCAATGAGATCAAAATAATTTTTGGTGAATAGTAACTTATAAGTTTTATTAATCGTGATTAAAGGTAATTAGTGTAATCTAAGGTAAAAATAATGTTTTAATAAAATGAAATGATGTAGACACACATCCTACCCTCATTGGATGTGTCATGGACGACCAAGACAATCCATTGGTCAACTTGGGGATCCCATGGAGCCACTTTGGTAGGAAAATGACATAAATAACTTTTTATTTAAAGTTAAAATAAAAATGTCACAAACATGAGTTGTTTTACGAAAACAAATTTTAAATGGGGTTATACAAGTCATATATTTTACTATAAATATTCATTAAAAATATAAAAATATTTACTACATCATGATATTTTTTTTATAATTTTTAGACATTAAATAAAGTAAATTATTTATGACACCATGATGATGCAGCGATTACCTAATTATTTAATGATTTAAATAAAATTAAAAGATAATGTAAAATATAAGACCTAAAAATGTAAAAAAACATATTTTATGGGTGTATTTAGAACTCTTATCACCTTATCTTAGAAATATATAATTTTCTGACCTTTAAAATCCGAAAATCATTTTATAATAAAGTAATATTTTATAACTTTCCAAGAGTGCCCCTCCTCTCCTCTTATAAAAGTCCCCCACCTCTACCACCTTACACACACCTCTCAAGCCTTTGGCTTGGCCAACACCTACCCATTTCATCTCTCAACATCCCTCTCTTCATCATTGAATCCTCACATTGGGAAGAATCCTTTCCAAGTAAGCCTTTGATCTCAAATCAAAGAGAGTTACCCGATTTAAAGGTAATGTCTTACCTTGTGATCTTTTGTTTTATTTTGCTTCTCCAAACCCCTAAACTCTTTTTATCAATTTTATTTGTAACAACACAAGTATCTTAAATATACTAGGATGTTTTTATAAGATGTATTCTAGCTAAACTTTCACACAGCTCCGTCTAATTGTTAAATAACATACTGTTTCTGTGGATGGCGAATTACTGCCTCACGAAACGATGATTGTTCAATATTATTTTAACACCTTCAAAGGTGGAAATTAAGATGTCACTATATTTATATATGATATATAGTATTTTTATGTTTTCCTTAAGCTTCTGTATTTTTCATTTATGGCATACCTTTATGGTTTCCATTATGGGTAAACGTGATATCTTCATTTTAGGAAGTGCGGACTATCGCCCCCTCAAAGTGATTTGATTCGTTAATGCCATATGTGGGACGTATAAAGGATGGAATTAATGGTATTACATATGATATACAACTTTAATTATAATATACCTTTATATCATTATTATTTCATTCCATTGAATAAAAAAAGAAATGAAAGTAGCGTTCATGCGTACGTACGGCTTACCGTCTCCATGAACGGTATATTTCATTTCTTATCTCCAAATGTTATGTACTATTATAAGTACATATATATAATGGATATATATGTAATATATTACATCTAAATGATGGATATAATTCTTGAATTATAATATATATATCTCTCATTTTGTTTTAATTCCATTAATATGACAAAAAAATGAAAGTAGTGTTTATGCGTACATACGGTCTACCGTCTCCTTGAATGGTGCTTTTAATTTTTTATCTCCAAATGCTATGGAATAGTATAAAATGAATATATACTGTATATATATGATATTTAAAACATCAATAATATTCTGGATATGATGTACCTATAACTACATGGAAAATTCTTTTCCAACAAGTTCAATTTTTACTCATGTACAGAACATCGACAAAATCGTCTGATATGAACTCGCTTTATTTGCCAATTATAATAAAATTATAATATGTGATATGAAATGAACAATAATATTTAAAGTAGGTCCTTAAGAAATTATAAATTGACCAAATTTTATTATTCAGGAGATTAAAGAACGATCGAGTTATGTCGGACACGAGGTAAGGGATCTGACCTCTCTCTTTCTTTTCAAGTACCCTCTTTTATGTCATTTCATTTATGCTTCATGTTCTTATGTTGGAGGATGTTCTTTTATATTAACCACAATTTAATTTTTATTTTCATATGATGAGATACCCCCTCTTACTCTCATCAATTCATTTTTATAATTTTTAAGTGGTGTCGTTAGGCTGCCGAATTTTTGTAAGGGATCCTACCCCTCTCCTTCTTTTTAAGTACACTCTTTTATGTCCTTCCTTTTAAGCTCATCTTTATTATGATTGGGATGTTCTTTTATATTAATCTTACTTTAATTTTTATGTTCATATTATGAGAGACCCTACTTTCTCTCATCAATCAATTTTGGAAGTTTTGAGTGGCGCCGTTAGGCTGTCGAATGTTTGTAAGAGATCCAACCTCTCTCTTTATTTTTAAGTACTCTCCTTTATGTCACTTCTTTTAAGCTCCTATTTGTTATGTTGGGGGATTTTCTTTTATATTCCTCTTGATTTAAATTTTATTTTAATATGATTAAAGACCCTATTTGATCTCATCAATCCATTTTTGGATGTTTTAAGTGGCGTCGTTAGGCTGCAGAGTTTTCGTAAGGGATTTTTCATCTCACTTTTATTCCCGTGAGATTTATGATACATTTTCCACCATTCCCGTTGAGTGGTATATATACTGCCCATTATTCTAATATTTGTGTAATATAATTTTGTTTATGAGTATTTACATCAATTTTGTATTGTCCTTCTTTCATGGGGTGTATGTTTCGAAAGATACCCAAGTCGGTAAGGGAACCTTTCACCCTCCACTTTTTAAAAGACTTATTTTGTTGGTCTTTTAATAAATATATTGTTTTGTTGGTATATGTTCTTATTGATGTAAATTTTATGTCCAAGTGATGATATACCCTTTTTATCTCTCATCAACTCATTTTCTGAATTTTGAAGTGACGTCGTTAGGCTGTTGATTTTTTGCAAGGGAACTTCTTAACCCAATTTTGATTCATTGGGATAAACTTGCACTCCTTGAATATGTCGCTCTATGAATATGTATGAATAACCAATGATTGTTTTACACTTAATATCCACTTATATTTGGTTTATTCGTTTGTCACACATAATTATGTAATTGATTTATCCTTAATACAAGGATACCGTCTTTGTAAGGGAATATGTCTCAATCTCCTTTCATTGAGGCATATTTTGTTTTATACACAACATTCTTTTATACTGTGTATAAACCCCTTTGACTTTTACAATTATTCAAAAGGAATATTTTTATATTATTCATTTACTAAATGACAAAAGGGAATGTTTTTTTTTTGTCGTACGTATGCAGCGACAATGACTTCTCCATCGTCGTGACCATTATTTGAGTTTTGGCTTCCTCTACAAGCCATACCTTTTTTTAAATGAAAAATAAATACCAGGTTTTACTTTTCTTTTATTTTGGTATTGAAAATGGTTTTCATAATGTTTTTATATCTCTGTGTTGTATTGATATATTGTGATTGAAAAGTGGAAATGTTATTTTTCCTTTATGCATGTTTTATAAGATACCATTATGTTATGGTTCTTGGGAATTATTATGAAGACGGGTGGTTCTGTGATAAACTAAGGGCGGGTGAGCCCGATATATCTCTCCAATGCATTGGGTAACGTGAAGGAGTTAAACGTTAAGATTTCTCCAAAGATATTTATGGAATATACTGTGATGGGTATTCTAAACGTAACCAAGAGGGTTACTCCCTACGTAAGAATGTTATGAATGCCACAAGTTACCTTTATGACTTATGATTTCTATGATTTATTCATTATTTGATGAGGTATATTAAAATGATTATTTTTTATGAGTAAAGTATGATTTCATACATGGACTACCGTTTTCTTTTTGTACTTTTATATCCCTTACTGAGCTTTTTATGCTCATCCCAAGTTTTTGAAATGTTTTTCACAGGTCAATGGAAAGGTGAATGATATGATGATAGTGTCAAGGAAGTGTCAAGAAAGAATCCATGTTTTATTTTAAATATGTTTCCGTTGATGGGAAAAACGAATACTATCTTTTATGTAACCACTTTGTGTAAATGTGGAATGTAATTCATGATTTATGATCTAATTCTCTAAAACACTAAACCTGAAAAGATCCTCAATGTGAATTATTCATTTAATTCAATAAAAAGTAATGTTTAAGGTTGGGGCCTTATAGTTGGTATCAGAGGTCGGTTTAGATAACTTTAGAGGTTAGGGTATTTTCTAATCATAAGTGACATTACCATAATGGTTAGGATTTCAGAAAGAATTCTAGTTTTAGATAAAGTGAATAAGTAAGTATATCTTAGTGTTTATCTTACTCTTTAGTACATTATGGTTTTATTGATATGATCACACTGACATTTATATTTTTAGTGAATGGATGGATCTAGGAGGCACCAAAGTGACAATAGGTTTGAAGGAAACTGTGGTGGTTCTCTGATTAAGAGACTGGATGAAATGGGGGATTCAATGACGAAACTCATGGTTGTTCTAAACCAACTATCAAGGAGTCATAATCAACCACTTGAACCTTGGTATGTTCTGTAATGCATCATGTACGAGATGACTAATCGATGTGGAAGTTCAAGTAATAAATATAAAGGTAACCATTAGAGTTTATATGATCCTTACTTTTGAGGTAATTATGGGTTATTATATGTTATGATGGCAATTGAAAGGCATGAGATAAACTTGAGGTTAGAATATGTTATGATTATTTTTGAAGATTTTATCTCATTTTTGGGAATGTTTTAAGAATTATATAGTTTTGGAAAAAAGACAACACGCTGACCGTGTGACAACCTGTCGCATCAGACAAAGCTGCGGGAATCGAACCCACAACCAAAGTGCGACTGGTATTTATCATCTACCACTGGACTATGTGAAGTCTCTGGTTAGTTTGACTAATTATTTTTAGTTAGATGATTTTAGTAATCAAGAGTGAGTTTATTTTGGGTTAACTATGGAAAGGATTAACCTATCTTGGAGTATATGTGATTAGGTTAATTACTTTTCAATATGAGAATTTAAGAGAAACTGATTTTATTTGGAGATAAAAGTAAATTTGTACCTTGGAAGACTATGTGATTAAATCCTTAAAATATTTGGGTTTCAATATTATTTTGGCTTACTTTGAATAATTTTATGGATAATTGTTTATCGAATGGTCTTCGTTGAACTTTGGTTTTTTTTGGACAAATTTTGGAGATTAAGAATAGATTTTCTTTTTATAAAGGATTATACTTTTGTGGATTAACTGATATCATACTAACAATTTTGGTTTTGGTTTGTTTCTAAAGACAAGGGAAATATATAGTTCTCTTTTGTGGATTAGGTGATTCTCAAGAAGTTGATTGTAGAACTCTTAACGCGAACAAGTCTTCCTAAATACTCGTTTTTGGAGAAAATATGAGTTTGATTAATGAATATAGTAAAAGTTGAAAGTCTATGTGACAAGTAAGTATGTTTCATTATGATTTAGTTAAGCTCAAAAATAAATTCCTCAATGAAGATTAACTTAAACCAAAAATGTTGTATGTTAACGTTTCATACTGTGGAATCGAATACCGTTTAACCCATCACAAGTTTGTGATTTTATTATGGTTAAATTCTCCTATACATGTTTACTATCACTCTCCCTTAGAACATGACCCTTTGTTTTTTTCTCCATATCCATGTTTTCCTACATGGAATCCTAGTATGGGTTAACTCGGGTGACTTTTGTACTTCTCTTTCTTTATTTTAAAGTGATTTTTTTTACTAACCCATGTTCCGATGTGGGATTTTCAATGAAGTTTCCAAGCCCAATTTTAAAATTGTGAGGACACAATTCCCAAAAGGGGGGAAGGATGTAACACCCCAGGTAAATAAAGAATATGACATTTTCATATTTATCCATATTTGTGAATAAAATATTAATATTACATTAAAGGGGACACTATTCTCGATGGCTTACCCAATACGCAACAACGAGTTTCTTGGGAATCTTACGTTGCACTCTAATAATAAAATAATATTATTTTAAATGGTAGTTAATGCCTAGCCGTTGTAATGGCGGGAATGAACAGAACTAACTACAAAATGATTATATATGTTTGTCAAATAGTTTTACTTTTTACAATAAATTATAGAGGATTAAATATGCGAATGAATCCAATTTTAAGTGTAAACATTCTAATATTCATTAAAAGGTTGATTAACCGCCTTTTGATGGTGAAACTCTTTTAAATCCAATTTTTGACAATTTTATGTGTTATATTTGAAAAAATATAATTCTTCTTTAGAATCGGGACATCAAAATTTACTTTTTGTAAATTTTTGGTATTTTTCCGATAAAGTTCATTTTTTAATGAATAGTGAAAAATGTTGTATTTTTATTCAAAAACTCTTTTTAATATAATTTATTTATATGATTATATTGTCTTTTTAATTGTTTTTAAAGTGAAATAAGAATATATTTTTACCATTTAATCCAATAGTTGTCATTGGAATTAATTTCACTTTGAAATTGAACTTAAACCAGTGTCAATCTTTTAATAGATATTGTTTCTTAAAAACACGCTATTTGTTTTGACAGCAGGAATTAATTATTAAATTAATTAATGCAACTTATATGTTTTGAATTTTTTAAAATAGACTTCATTTTTGAATTTGGAATATCAAATATAGCTTAGGGTTAATTTTTTGTATTTTTCTAAAACACTTCAATTTTTGATGAATAGTGAGACCACTAAGTCGTAGTTAAAGAAACTGATTTTTCGTTTAAATGAAACTTTGCCACTTCTGTGATTTTATTTTCAAAAATACGACATACATGGTTTTCATTAAGAAGTAAAATATTATTCAATGATATCAAAATAATTTTTGGTGGATAGTAACTTATAAGTTTTATTAATCGCGATTAAAGGTAATTAGTGTAATTTAAGGTAAAAATAATGTTTTAATAATATGAAATGACCTATACACATGTACTACCCTCATTTTATGTGTCATGTCCGACCAAGACAATCCATGGGTCAACTTGGGGACCCCATGGAGCCACTTTGGTAAGAAAATGACATAAATAACTTTTTATTTAAAGTTAAAATAAAAATGTCACAAACATGAGTTGGTTTACTAAAACACTGTTTAAATGGGGTTATACAAGTCATAATTTTTACTATAAATATTCATTATAAAGATAAAAATATTTCCTATATCATGAAAGTTTTTTTATAATTTTTAGACATTAAATAAATTAAATTATTTATGACACCATGATGATGCAGTGATTACCTCATTATTTAACGATTTAAATAAAATGAAAAGATAATGTACAATATAAGACATAAAAATGTCAAAATCCTATTGTATGGGTGGATTTAGAACTCTTATCACCTTATCCTATAAATATAAAATTTTGGTACCTTTAAAATCCAAAAATCATTTTATAATGAAGTAATATTTTATAACTTTCCAAGAGTGCCCCTCCTCTCCTCTTATAAAAGGCCCCCACCTCTACCACATTACACACACCTATCAAGACTTTGGCTTGGAAAACACCTTCCCATTGCATCTCTAAACATCCCTATCTTCATCATTGAAGCCTCACATTGGGCATAATCCCTTCCAAGTAAGCCTTTGAGCTCGAATCAAAGACAGTTACCTGATTTAATGGTAATGTCTTCCCTTGTGATCTTTTGTTTTATTTTGCTTCTCCAAACCCCTAAACTATTTTTATTACTTTTTTTGTAACAACACCAGTATATTAAATATACTAGTATGTTTTTATAAGATTTATTCGAGCTACACTTTTACACATCTCTGTCTAATGGTTAAAGAACATACTATTTCTGTGGATGGCGAATTACTGCCTCACAAAACGATGATTGTTCAATATTCTTTTAACACCTTCAAAGGTGGACATTAAGATTTCACTATATTTATATATGATATATAATATGTTTATTATTTCCTTAATCTTATATATTTTTCATTTATTTCATACCTTTATGGTTTCCATTATGGGTAAACGTGATATCTTCATTTTAGGGAGTGCGCACTACCGCCCCCTCAAAGTGATTTGATTCGTTAATGCCATATGTGGGATGTATAAAGGATGAAATTAATGGTATTACATATTATATCCTACTTTAATTATAATATAACTTTATATCATTATTATTTCATTCCATTGAATACAAAAAAAATGAAAGTAGAGTTCATGCGTACGTACGGCTTACCGTCTCCATGAACGGTATATTTCATTTCTTATCTCCAAATGTTATGTACTATTATAAGTACATATATATAATGGATATATATGTAATATATTACATATAAATTATTTATATCATTATGGAATTATAATATATATATCTCTCATTTTGTTTTAATTCCATTAATATGACAAAAAAATGAAAGTAGCGTTCATGCGTACGTACGGCCTATCGTCTCCATGAACGGTGCTTTTAATTTTTTATCTCCAAATGCTATGGAATAGTATAAAATGAATATATAATGTATATATATGATATTTAAAACATCAATACTATTCTGGATATGATTTACCTATAACTACATGGAAAATTATTTTCCAACAAGTTCAATTTTTACTCATGTACCGAACATCGACAAAAACGTCTGATATGAACTCACTTTATTAACCAATTATTATAACATTATAATATGTGATATGAACTGAATAATAATATTTAAAGGAGGTCCTTAAAAAATTATAAATTGACCAAATTTTATTATTCAAGAGATTAAAGAACGATCGAGTCATGTCGGACACGAGGTAAGGGATCCGACCTCTCTCTTTCTTTTCAAGTACCCTCTTTTATGTCATTTCATTTATGTTCCATGTTATTATGTTGGAGGATGTTATTTTATATTAACCACAATTTAATTTTTATTTTCATATGATGAGATACCCCATATTACTCCCATCAATTCATTTTTATAGTTTTTAAGTGGTGCTGTTAGGCTGACAAATTTTTGTAAAGGATCCTACCCCTCTCCTTCTTTTTAAGTACACTCTTTTATATCATTCCTTTTAACCTCGTCTTTATTATTATTGGGATTTTTTTTTATTAATCTTAATGTAAGTTTTATGTTCATATGATGAGAGACCCTACTTTCTCTCATCAATCAATTTTGGAAGTTTTGAGTGGCGCCGTTAGGCTGCCGAATTTTTGTAAGAGATCCAACCTCTCTCTTTCTTTTTAAGTACTCTCCTTTTTGTCACTTATTTTAAGCTCTTCTTTGTTATGTTGGGGATGTTCTTTTATATTAATCTTGATTTACATTTTATGTTAATATGATTAGAGACCCTATTTGATCTCATCAATCCATTATTGGATGTTTTAAGTGGTGTCGTTAGGCTGTAGAGTTTTCGTAAGGGATTTTTCATCTCACTTTTATTCCTGTGAGATTTATGCTACATTTTCCACCATTCCCGTTTAGTGGTATATATACTTCCCATTATTCTACTCTTTTTTTAATATACTTTTGTTTATGAGTATTTACATCAATGTTGTATTGTCCTTCTTTCATGGGGTGTATGTTTCAAATGATACCCAAGTCGGTAAGAGAACCTTTCACCCTCCTCTTTTTCAAAGAATTATTTTGTTGGTCTTTTAATTTACATATTGTTATGTTGGGATATGTTCTTATTGATGTAAATTTTATGTCCAAGTTATGAGATACCCTTTTTATCACTCATCAACTCATTTTCTTAATTTTGAAGTGACGTCGTTAGGCTGTCGAATTTTTGCAAGGGAACTTCTTAACCCAATTTTGATTCTTTGGGATAATCTTGCACTCCTTGAATATGTAGTTCTATGAATATGTGTGAATAACCTATGACTGTTTTACACTTAATATCCACTTATATTTGGTGTATTCGTTTGTCACACATAATTATGTAATTGATTTATCCTTAATCCAAGGATACTGTCTTTGTAAGAGAATCTGTCTCAATCTCCTTTCATTGAGGAATATTTTGTTTTATACACAACATTATTTTATACGGTGTATAAACCCCTTTGACTTTTATGATTATTCAAAAGGAATATTTTTATACAAAGCGTTTACTAAATGACAAAAGGGACTATTTTTTTTGTTGTACGTATGTGGCGACAACGACTTCTCCGCCGTCATGACCATTATTTGAGTTTCGGCATCCTCTACAAGCCATAAATTTTTTTAAATGAAAAATAAATACCATGTTTTACTTTTATTTTATTTTGGTATTGAAAATGGTTTTCATAATGTTTTTATATCAATGTGGTGTATTGATATCTTGTGATTGAAAAGTGGAAATGTTATTTTTCCTTTATGCATGTTTTATGTGATATGATTATGTTATGGTTCTTGGGAATTATTATGAATATGGGTGGTTTCGTGATAAACTAAGGGCGGGTGAGACCGATATAGCTCTCCAATGCATTGGGTAACATGAAGGAGTTAAACGTTAAGGTTTCTCCGAAGATATTTAGGGAATATACTGTAATGGGTATTCCAAACGTAACCAAGAGGGTTACTCCCTACGTAAGAATGTTATGAATGCCTCAAGTTACCTTTATGCCTTATGATTTCTATGATTTACTCATGATTTTAATGAGGTATCTTAAAATGCTTATGTTTTATGAGTAAAGTATGACTTCATACATGGACTAATGTTTTCTTTTCATACTTTTATATCCCTTACTGAGATTTTTATGCTCATCCCAAGTTTTTGAAATGTTTTTCATAGGTCAAGGGAAAGGTTCATGATATGATGATAGTGTCAAGAAAGTTTCAAGAAAGAATCCATGTTTTATTTTAAATATGTTTCCGTTGATGGGAAAAAAATAATATCTTTTATGTAACCACTTTGTGTAAATGTGGAATGTAATTCATGATTTATGATCTAATTCTATAAAACTCTAAACGTGAAAAGATCCTCAATGTGAATTATTCATTTAATTCGATAATAAGTAATGTTTAAGGTTGGGGACTTATAGTAGTGATACTCCTATGAGTACCACTTGTAAATTGGATTTTTATGAACCTGGAAAATTAGTTGATCAAACCAGTTATAGAGGTATGACTCAAAGTCTTCTCTACTTAACTTCTATCTGACCTAGAATTATGTTTAGTGTGTATATGTGTGCTCATTTTCAAACAAACCCAAAAGATTCATACTTTCTTATTATAAAAATTATTTTTCGAATACCTTAACTATACAAAAAATTTATGATTTTTCTACTCTAAAGCACAATAATTTGATCTATTTAGTTATTCATATACTGATTTTAGTGGTTTCAAGTTAGATAGAAAAAGAACCACTTGAACATGGAACATTTTTTAAAGTCTCTTGTATCTTGGTGTAGTAATAAATAATTGTTTTCCACTTTCTACTGCTGAAGCTGAATACATGGCTGCAGGTAGATACTATGCACAAATTTTGTGGATGAACACACTTTATTGGACTATGGTTATCAATTCTGACATGTACCTATTAAATGTGATAATAAAAGTGCTATAAATTTTTCCAAGAACCCTATATATCACTATAGAACCAAACACATTGATTTAATACATCACTTTTTAAGAGATAATTTTCAAAAGGGTGATATAATTCTTGAATACATAGGAGTTTAAAATATTCCAGATGAAATTTTTACTAAGTATTTTAACTCTGAGAGAATGTACTATATCAAACATGAATTAGGCATGATTAATTTTGGTTAAGTTTAATTTTCTTAAACCCACCACTGATTTTTAACCACCGTTGAGTTTTATAAACTGTTTAGTTTTACCCACCATTGTGTTTTACCCACTGTTGAGTTTTTCCCACGGTTGTGTTTTACTCACCCTTAAAATCCACCTACCCTTGTCAATATCTCATAGATGGTGTTTAAAATTCCTTTTTAATTTCTTTGTATAGACTATTTATTTAATTAAAATCAATTTTTATTTTTATTTTTATTTTAAAAATCCATAAATACCTATATGATATAAATTATACATTCATCTAATTTCAATGCTTGCTCTCTCTTTCCTTACTCTCGAGCCTTGTCATGGCCCTTTATCTCTTAAAAGTCAGCCTTCCCTTTCCTCTATTCGAACCTTCCTATCTGATCTCCATGGTTATAATGAAGAGATTTTCTGAATCTTCTCTATATTAGTCTCTTCCTTCAAAGAAGCATAAAGGAGAATCAAGTCATCCAGCTACTATAGATCCAGTGAACCCATAACTTGTTAAGCGTAAAGTGGTACCCAAAAAATAAGTTCATACTAATTTTTTAATGTTGAGAAAGTATTTGGAACTTAGTTTTTTTCAAGACCAAGGAAGGGTAGAATGGTTTTCTTTTAACAAGATACACTTCTATCCTAGGTTAGTGCATCAACTCTATTAGTATATCGAGTTTAGTTTCGAGGAAGATGAAGATTGGGTAAGAAGCAGAATAAATGGCCACAAATTTGTCTTATATTAAAGAAAATGGGAAAGATTTGTGAAAGTACCCCCATAAAGGTGCTTCGAATGACTATCAGGGAACTATTTCAAGTGACAGTGATAACTTTACTTATGAGGAAGCCTTAGAATAGTTAACTGAAGATAGGATAGTAAGAAAACTAGTTTCTACTAATATTGATTGTGAATGTTGCTTTCTTTTCAAGTTTATCAAACATATGATATGCTTGAGGAAAGGTGACTTTGCTTCAATGAGGTATCAATATGCGTACCTACTATTTCTTATAAAGAGAAGAGAAAAGATAAGTTTGTGTAGATACATAATGACTCACATGATGGAGGTGTTCAATCCATCTTCTAGATCAGATTCTATAATTTATCCAAATTTTATTTCTTCCACACTAGAGGCTAAGGTATTAGTCAATGAAGGATAATAAACTATATTTGAATGTGAAAGTTTTTTCATTACATGTTTTATTTAAAAAATGATGAAGATAAGTTAGAACTATTGGAAGAAATAATGGATTGATGATGGTGACATGTTTTGTGAGGATTTCAACCTAGTTGATCACCCTTCCAAATTGAGGAATCTTATGGATCCTAGCATAGAGCCAAATGAGGTGGTTGAATATTCATATGAGGAAGAAGAGTAGGTTGTTGTCTATTGTAATGAGGAGTATGAATTTTTATTAAATGAAGGCAGTGACCCAGACCTACCTCAGAGTTCTTATTCTATTACTTATGGTGCTCTTAGACCACCTAGATCTCTCTATTTCTGAGAGACTCTCTTAAAATAAGGTAGTGTGAAAGAGGAAATAGAAGTTTCTGGTGAAGAATTGTTTAAGATCATGTCAAAATATTCTAAATAAAATAGTGATAATGGTGATGATGAAGAAGGATAAGAGGGAGAATATGAAGAATAAAATAGATATTACAAAGATAAGGGAAATGGATATGGAGATGAAAATGAAAGTTATGGAGGTTCTAACCATGATGGTCCTAGTGCTCGCATTGGGGATGAGGATATTGAGATGCCTTAGGAAACTATCTCTTCTCCATGTCTATCAGTTGTCTCTAGATCACAATATAGACTTATCCATTTTAAATATATTGATATAATATCTAGAGAAGTGGAGGATTCATCTATTGAGGGGTAGTAATCTCTAAGTCTATAAAGTCACATGATTAATCCTATTTTTGATGGAGACCATAGTGTTCCTTCAGTTGATGTGTAGAAGGTTTCTAAGTAGAGAATTTTTTTAATAGTCACTTGATGAACATATAGAGATTGAGTTTATTTTTTATCCTAATTTTGTTGAGAAAATTGTTTATGTGAAAATATCTGATGATCATTTGGGTGTTGTACCTACTCTTTTTGAAAATTTGGTGACTGTTTATATTTTTAAATCACATATAAATTATTCTTCCGGATTGATGGAACCAATTATTGAGGAATGTGAAATTTTTCTAGGGTATTTCAAACTGTTCTTGGAATAGTTTTATTCATATGAGAATATAATTCCAACAAATCGTGGTAGACTTGCTATTAGAGAATCAATGGATCATAATGGATCAATGGTGGATCTGATTGATGTTACTAGAGAGTTGAAAATATCTACTTCTGATGTGGATACTATATCTAAGCATAAAATGTCACCTACCATTAAGATATTTGTTGTATCCTTACATGTCCCTTTTATTCCTATAGTTCCAATTCATGTTGTCACCATACGTGACTTAGAATCCTTTAGAGAGAAGCTTCTCTATAATTTTGGTTTGTTGTTGAAAGATCAACCTCCCTTTGTTACCAAGATTAGTGAGAATTATTCAAAACATATGTCAGGGATTTTGATCCAGAACATCCATCCCAAAATGATTCTTCACATTTGTAAATAATTATATATAAAATAATAGTTTACTAAATGAGATAGAGTTTTTGAGGTTAACAATAGACAAAACGAAATATTCCTTTGTAGAATCTGTGGATGCTTTGAAGAGTGGGTGTTGAGTATTTCTTATATGGATTCTAATTCTACTACTCCTCCTCTTTCCATTGATGTTGATTTGATCTGGTCATTGATTAGAGAAGAGCTTCTCTCTACTTCAGGTGATGTAACTAACCTACATCAGGAAAGTTTGAGAAAAATCCAACATAATAGTGATCATGTGTAAATTATGGTTAGAAAATATATAAATGATATAAATGTTTATAGATAGAAAATTATAAAGGCTATAAATTATTACCATTGAAAGATTTATATTAAGCATGATATCAACTCTCATTTAAAGTTAAATACTTAGAACCTTATGACTCCTCCAATTACTCAATCATTTAAAGAATTAGTTTTTTAGTTGAAGGTGATGAATCTAATGATTAAGATGTTTATGGAAGAGAAAAATGACTTATTTAGTGTAATGGAAAGGGATATAAATATTATTATAGATTTCATAAATTTGATGAAACCTTTTCTTCATGTTTCTAGAACCAAAGTGGTGGATCAGGATTCCATTCCAGTTACTGCTCATCTCACACATCCAACTTAATCCCTATAGTTTTTCAGACCAGGTGTAAATATAAATCCAAATTCTCCTTTACCTTCTCACTTCCAACCCTTTAGTTTCACTCTCAAAGAAGCATTCCAGTATCTCTGGCCTGTCATTATCAGAGAAGAACCTTTTCTATTTTTTGTTCCTATATCTATTCATGTAGTTACCTCAGCCTCACCTACTAAATCTTTAGTTTCCAAAAAAGGGAAGGGAAAAGCTCTAATCTATCCTTCTACCCATCCCAAAAGGTGTTGATATTAGACTTTTTATGTATTTGATATAGATTTTTTATAAATTTTTATTTTCTCTTTTTGGTTGCACTCCAATTTATTTTTTTCAATAGATCTTATCTTATTATTCATATTCTATGTCTTTTTATTTTCTATTTTATTTTCAAGTTTTTATAATCCCAAAAGGGGGAGAATGACTATATGGAATTTGTTTAATATTTTTACAGTTCTATTTCTTTGTTCCATCTTTTATTTGATTCTATCATTTTAATTATCTCTGATATTTTCATATTTAACTATACTTGATACTATATATATTTCAATTTCTTCCTTTAATACCATCTACTTGATATTTATTTTTGATATCATTATGATAAAACTCCCATTATATATTTTTATGTGCTAAGATAATCTATTTTTTAAACCTCAGTTTACTATATACCTTGTTTATAAAATACCATGATTTGAGATCATCAAAAGGAGGATCTTGGCACCTTTGTTTCAATGATCACAACATTATGTTTATTATGTTATTAATGATTTTTATATTTTATGATATCATTTTATTATAAAATTAATTTTTGAGAAAAATTTTCTAAGTATGGGAAAGACCAACTGTCAAATTCTACTTTACTATGGAAGATGAGTCACCACCAAGGCAGACTCATCGCCATACATGACTCACCATTGAAGATGAGTCACTGCCAAGGATGACTCGCCATTTGGATAATAAATTTGTCTAAGTATTGAAAATATCTAATGTTATTGACATGTCACCATCATGATGAGAATTTGAAAAAGTATCAAAAAGACCTACCTCCAGACCTGATCCACTGTCATACTTTACATACCAATAAGATGAGAAATTTGAAATAGTGATTAAATGACCGACCATGAAGATGAATCATAATTGACCTGACTCACTCCCATATCAAGTCACTTCTAGAGTTGTCACACAATTCAAAAGATTCATTTTCATTATTTCTTTTGGTTTGAACTTATTATTTCTAACAGATATATTATAGAATTTAATTTTAGGGATTATTTTAATGATTTCTCTTAAACTATTTCAGATGAAGATGAAAAAATAAGCATACTCCCTTGTGTGATGATGCATATAAGAACAAAGAGAGTCACACATAGATATACATGTACACATGAAGTGAGATGAATCATTATTGTAAGAACCTGATGGGTTACACTTTCTAAGAGCTTACACGCTGCATCTTGCCTACATACGACTATGTGAAAGTGGAGCATAACGAACATACAATCCTTTACTATAGTTAGAAAAAAGGGAGATTAAGATTCTCTCTTTTACTATAAATTTCCAAGAAATGACTTGATCTCCACTTTAAGATACTTCCAAGGAGTCTTAAGCTTTAGCGAACATCTGACCGAGCAACACTATACTCTTTACATGTTTATTTGATTTTTTCATTTTTTTTACATTATGAGTAGTATGTTATTCACTTTATATATTAAAAACAGAAACTTTATTCTTTACATTAACTATAAGATACTTGATATCTTCTTTACCCCATTTTCACTTGTTTACCTACATGTTGTAGAAGAGGTCCTTGTGTGTTCTGTGTTTGTTTATTACCAAGGTTGTTATGGAAGATTTCATGTGTGTATTTTATAGCTTTTGTTGTTGTATACCCAATATAGGTTGTGGATCAAGATTATTTTATATAATATGCTTGGTAGAATGTGATTTCCAAGTGAAGAGGATTATGTCTCAGCTTGAGACTAAACCTCTTGTATTTATTTTTCTGTTTGTTTTGTTTGTTTTTTATTTATATTATTTAAAATAAATCTGTTCTAATCTATAAATAAAACCATTACATTGATAGTTAGTCTCAGTTAGTGTTTATATAAGATTTTTATTAAGTAAATTGATTTCAAAAGTTAAAGTAATTTTTTCATATTGTTTTAATTGAGACTTAATCCATATTTGAGAAATATTTTAAAAGATCAAAACTTATATTAATCTACTATTTTGATTAACTATGATGTTTTTAATTATTTGGAGGGAATTTATTTTTATCTATTTTAAAAAAATATTGCTTACTCAATTCACCCCCTATTGAGATACTTTGTCTGACCAAAAAAAATATATATTTATAAGCCTAGGGCTATGGTAAAAATGTTACTTAATTTCACACAGGACTCTAACAATATATCAAACCCATAAAGTTCCACATGCTATGTAAAATAATAATATTTTTGTTTTTATTCATGGCATTAACTAACCCATGAAATGATAAATATTATTTTATAGTTTAGTAAATATTTATTTATTACTAGACTTAATACTCAGTCTTCTCATCATGTTGAATATTTATTGAACCTCAAATAAATATATAAATTAATATTTTTATAAATATTATTCATTTAATAAATAAATTAATTAATATTATATTCATTGTATGATGAATAAATATTTATTTAATGTTTGTGATCAATAAAATACTAAATAAATATTATTTTTCATTCCTAAAAATAATATCTATTCCAACTGTGAAACATAAATAATATTTAACTGAGATCTATGGAAACACTAAGGATGTGACCCTCTAGGAATCTTCCTCAGTGCAATTAGGTAATATTTCCTAAAGTCCAATTTCAGCATCTGAAAAAAAAAGGTAAATAAACTCGTGATAAAGAATTTTATATCACAATAATGAGAACCACATATGAACTCTTATCATGTAATATAATCCATCTATATTTATATCTCATCATGTAGTTTGTATACCCATGTCATTAACCTATGTTTTTGAAAGAATTTCTTTGACTTCCTAGAATGAACCCATCCACACACTATCACCATGGAATTTATTTTTACAATTCCATTTCAATAAATGGGTCAAGATATCAACTTCCATAAAGATATAAGTTACAAATACTTTTTAAATTATTCAATAATAGAATAAAACTTGTGAAATACCTAATATACCCAACTTCACCATGAAAATATGGTATAATGGTTTATTACAACACATCTATGTATGTGACTAATGATATGCATTAATAATAATATTAAAGTCTAAGGTTCATTACACATGCTCGCAAATAGGAATATTCAATAACACAAAAACATGTGGAATTCCTATTGGAAAGAATATCCTTATAATCTTTAAACTTGGATATTATCAAGTGATAACTTTATCAGATTAAGTCTCATCCATTTATAAGTACTCACACATGACTTTATGTGTCACTTATGTCTCATTGAATGATGTCACGTGACTATATGATTATGTTTAAGAATATCATCATTTCATATTAAGTTTATCGCCATAGAAAGGAACTACTTATGAACTTTTCAATGTGAGAGATACTAGATGACATTTTCACATTAAATTTATGCAAGAAAACAAAAAATATATGTGATATGATATTTATTTAATATTAAAGCCTATGGATATACATGTAATCTATAGTATAAAGAAGTTGGTTCTAGGATACCAACTTCAACAAACCCCCAATTATACTATATATACCTATGAATGAACTTAATTCCATTATCTCTCACATGATGTTCATACTTCTTCTAAGATATAGTTTTAGTCAATGGGTTCTCCATTTTTTCATCCATGGAAACTCTATGAACTGTGACGTCACCTATATGAGAAAAATCCCTCAAGAGATGATATTTATGGAGTATGTTCTTTGTCCACTGATGTGACCATGGATACTTTGCAATATTCACCACTATAATATTATCATAGTATATTGTGATAGGCTCTTTACTGTTAGGAACCATGTCAAGCTCTTGGACAAAGTTTCATATCCAAACCACTTATTTAATTACCTCAAAAGATAAAATATTCTTGGAATATTCTATAGAATCGGTGAAAATGAATTTTCTAAGCTATTAAATCTTTTATAACATCTGTTTAGATTAAATATGTATCCCATTTAGTATTTTAGATTGTATTGATATGTTTATAAACTAGCACCTACATATCCAATGCTGACTAATTATTCATCTCCTATTTAAACTAAAAAAATATCCTTAGTATGACTCAAATGGTTAGGGATAGTATTGACTTCCATAAAATGTAACAACCAAAGTAATTTTTATATAAAAACTTTTTCATATATTCATTATTTAATTATAAAATATGAGACAATTTTTCGTTCAAAGGGAAAAAACATTATTTCTAACCAAATTAGATTTTTATGTTTTATATGGTTTTATTTAAAATGTTTATTTCCAAATTATACAATTTTAATTTTAAAAAATGGAATTTATTTTTTAATTCATAATTTTAGAATTATCTTAAGATTAATTTTTTATATTTTTTGAAAATTTTTATTTTTCAATAAATAATGAAAATAATTGATTTTTATTAAAAATTGTATCTTATTTCAAATTATTTATGAAGTTAACTTCTATTTTATATTATTTTTAAAATTTAATTAGTTAATTTTAATTTAAAATAATCCAATTATGGGTTTCTAAATTAATTTTATACTTTAATTTAGTATAAAAACATTTTATACATAAAAATGGATTTTTCTTAAAAATTGTTTTTCATTACATTTTTTCAGTTTAATTTTAAATTAAATTCTTCCACTTCTATATTATAAATTTTGAAAAATTGATTCCATATTTTTAATCAGTGGGTCCAAAAATTTTAAATATCCCCCTTTTATTTTTTATCAACTTCAATAGTAACCTTATTAATTTTTTTACTACAGTAAAGAGTAAATCAGGTAATTAAGATTAAAAATAAAACGATAAGGACTAAATAATGACCCCAAAACATGAATTAATTTTACTAGATGGGTATATCTCATCAATAATAATCCAAAGTTCAAATACATGGCCTTTTTTCATTTTTATGTGATTATAACCTTTATAATATTTTATAGAAATAAAATTCAAAAAAAATACTCTTGTTTTTAATAACTATAATATTTTTATCATAGCAATAAACAAAGGATATCTTTGGTTAAAAATAGTAATTTAAAATATAAATTATTTATCTTTATAAAAATTATTTATTTTTAATTTTTAGTGAATAAATAATTACATTAAATGCTTAAAAAACGTTGATGTAGTGATTATTCAATTAATGAAAAAATTAAATAAATTATATTAAAAACATTAAAAGTAGTATAATTTCAAATAATCATCGTTAACCAAGAATTTTATAGAAACAAATTATTTATTATATAGGTTATTATTCATTTTATTCTAATTTATTGTTTTCTTGATGCTATTAAAGTAAAAGTAAATGAATAGTTCTAAAATTAACATTAATGATATTTAATAATAAATGATATTTTATTAAATGATTTAAATTCATAAAAATATTAGATTCATAAATATTAATGTTTTGTGGTTAATTAAATCAACAATGGTTCATTTATGTGTTTTTTTGTTTTATATTATCATTATTAGCCGTTAAATGGTAGAAAACTTTAATATATCGGTAATTGTAAAAGGGTTAAAGAAAGGTTAAAAAATATAAGAGTAAAAATGTGATTAAAACTTGTAAAAAATTATTTTATGATATTATTATAACTCATACTCATATTATATTTTAATATTATTAATTTTAATCCTTTTTTACAACATAATCAATTTATATTAAATTGATTTTTTAATAAATTCCAAGAGTGACCCACCCCTCACTTATAAAAGAGTACCACTTCTTATCATTCTTTCAAACTTAAAAAACATTTGGATCAGAAAATAGCTTCACAAATACCTTCCTAAAATCCATCCCTATGTTCTAGAGTCCTTATTTTGGTAAAAATACTAATCTTAGAGGTCTTAAGGTATTAAGTAATGGATAATTTCCAAATAAGAGGTATAATTTCTAACCGCATGTTTTAGTTCTATTACTTATTCCACTTCCTTAAATTTTTATGAAACCATGATAAAATAATAAAAAACATACCATATATATATTGATATGTTATTATGTTTATTTACTAACCTATATCTATCTCTAACCTCTATAAAATGGGATGTGAATTCATCATTCATGTGTACGGTGGATTACCGTATCATGAATTGAGGAAATTTATTTTCCATAACCACCTCTAAAGGCTGGTTATAATAATTAAATTAACATTTATATATTATATTTATGACATATTTATCATTCTAAAAAGTTAATATAACACATATTTTATTACCTTTCCATATATAGTAAACTCATAACGTTGTTCGTGCGTACGTGTAAACAACCACATCCACGGAGTGATGTGATTTATTTTTCATCACCACATTACATGAATGATATATATAAGTATAATTAACAAATAATAATATTATATTTATTATATGTTTTTCATTGCTGAAATATAAATTTAGTTTTACCTTCTTTCTATAATAATTGTTATAACATGTTAATAAGTGAGATAAAAGTAAAAATAAACTTAAAAAAGGTTCTCAATAAATTAAATAATTAATATAAGTGTATTATTATAGAAGATATAGAGTGTATGTGATGAATCGGACTCAAGGTAAGGGACTTTATTTTTTAAAATCCTATTTTAAAGTTTCCCTTAAAACCATCTTTTCTTATATGTACATATTTTTCAAATTATTTTATAGATGTATTTATATATACATAAAATAATAATAATAATGTACATTTTATATCACTTTTTACTTTCTTTTAAATTCTTTGAAAATGAATCTTTTTACGTAATGTTTTGAAATTATTTAAAAATAGAAAAAAGGAATGTTCTATTTTAAAATATATGGTGACAATGACTTTTTATACTACCATAACCATTATTTTATATTTGGATTACTTTATAATATTTAATTTTTTATTCAAAGAAAAAACATATTTCCCTTTGTTATGAGGATTTTATTCTTGAAAAATGGGATTTAAAAGAAATAGGTGTATCGATATTCAAAAATATTTTCTTATGGATGCAATGAAATGTTTTTGATGAAATATTTTATGTATTATGTTAATTTTCATGGTAATTTTTTATGAGTCTAGGTGGTTACATTATAAAAAAATGGTGGGGAGGCCATTATAGATTTCCAATGCATTGGGTAAAGGGAAGGAGTTAGATTATTAGGTTTCTCCTAAGAGATTTTGGGAATATACTATGATCGTTATTCCTAGTATAACCATGATGGTTATTTAAAGTTTAATTTTGATGGTTACTATAAGTATAATAATGATTTTAATTATATATTTAACCACAAGGGTTAATCCATATGTGAGAGTTATATTAAAATTATTCCGAAGTTTCCTAAATTTTTTATCTATGAAAACTATGGTTTTTAAATGTTTTATTTGAGAAAAAAGTGTATGTTTTTCATGTGGAAATGATTTATTTCATAATCTAAAAGTATAATGGGATAAAGTTAAGTATTTAATGGGTTTTTATGTTTTTAATTAGACTTAATGATTTCTTATTTTTTATATACCTTAATAATATTTTTTTGCTCATCTTATTTTAAAAAAAAATCATCGGGTGTAAGGATGGGTAAGGGAAAAACAGAAATCAAGTTGAACGTCATGAAGATTTTTCAAGAAAATAAATAATGTTTTATTTTAAAAGTTCCTTTTTGTGAGAAAAATGGATACTGAATTGAAGTTTCCACTTCGTAAAATATATTTTTTATGTGTGTTTTTTATGACCAAACTCTCTAAAACTCTAAACCTAAAAGATATTTAGGAACATTATAAATTGGATTCTAGTTTAAAGTCACTAGAATGTGTAATTTTTATGTATAGATCCTTATATCCAATGGTAATAACATAGGTCAGCTTTATATCTTCCTATCAAACTTAATTCATACACAACATCTTTCCTAGAAAATATCATAACATACATAACTAACTCAATCACTGATTCATATATAATCTAAGTCATTATTTTCCTCTCCTCATGTTTTTGAGGATACATTTTCTTAGAGAGGTGAGTACCATGTAAAATTTGAAACAATATCCTCTTGTATTATTTCATATTGATTATTTTTAATATCTTTTTAATATACATACTTTGAATTAGTCTATGAATCCTCTTAGATCTATCATGGTGGATCTTGATCCTAAGAATATTTATAATTTCACCTAATTATTTTATATATAATAATAATTTTAACCATGTATTAATAATATATAAGACTATTATTTATATTCTGATCAGTAATATGCAATAAAAATATACTGTCAAGAAAATGATTACACTCACACTAAAACACTTGTATACATAAGGATAACATTTTTTCTTCATCAATAAAAACTTGATTATAGTTCAATAAAAATGAATATTTTATGACCTTGATGATTTCTTCAATCCATAAATTCATCTCTGTAACTTTAATACCCTATTAGAATTATTTAGAGTCACAAACCCTTATAGTGTTGTCATATAGATATCTTCTTGAATTTTATCATTAATGAAAGTTTTTTTAACATCAATATTATAAATCGTATAATCATGATAAGATGATATGGAAAGTAGAATTCTTTTTATTTTAACATAGAAACTAGTGAAAAGGTTTAATAATATTCTATTCCGTGATTTTTTTTAAACCCTTTTTACAACCAGTCATGCCTTGTAGGTATTTAATTGTCCATCCATGTCTAATTTCTTAATGAATACCCATTTACAACCAAAAATATTTACATCCATTGAAGGATATACCAAAACCCACATTTGGTTTTGGTGCATGGATTTCATTTCAAAATTCATTGTATCTTTCCTTTTTGTATCATTTTTATCACTTAGTGCTTCCAAATAGGTTACATTATCATTATTATCAATAAATAATGATTCACCGTCCTCAGTAATTAGAAAAACATATCTTTCAGGTTCTCTGACCTATCTTGTACTCTTACATAGAACATGTGTCTCTAGAATTTTTTCTTCCATGAGGATTTGTAGAATATATTCTTATAAAAACTATTATATATATTAATCTATAACTTTTTCAAAGTTTATCTCACTCCCATTATATATTTTAGAGATATGATCCCTCTTAAGAAATTTGGGATATCTATCAACTAAAACCTTCTTATTTAAGAGGTATTATAGGTAATATCCCCTTGTTTCCTTGGGGTATACTATAAAGATACATTTAGTGCCTCGATGGGAAATTTTGTTTCAAGAAATAGACTTAAAAAATAATTTTCAACCCAAAACTCATATATGTAACAATACATGTTTATTTCCATACTAGAGTCCATATATAATATTGTTTTACACTTTATTTGGAACTCGGTTTAGAATTTTTTTTCCCTATAATATATATCCCCAAAGTGATAATAAAAGACTTTAAGGACTCGTTATTAATCTCACCATATCTAGAAAGGTTTGGTTCATCCTTTAACTTACACCATTCCATTACAGTGTATAAGAAGGAGTGAGTTGATATAAGATAAAATCTCATGATCTTATATATAATCAATTAAAACTTTGTTAAGATATTCTTTACCATAGTCTAAGTGTATTTTCATAATTTTATTACCAATTTTAATATAAAACTCAATATTGTATTTCTTAAATTTATAAAAGGAATCAAACTTAAACTAAATTAAGTAAACATGTCTATATCTACTAAAGTCGTCAGTAAAATATATGAAGTATGAGTATCCACCCATTTCTTCAACTGAAAATGGTATGCATGCATCAGTATAAACCAACTAAAGAAGTTTTCTTACCCTTTCACTTATTACACTAAGTAGGGGTATAGTCATTTTACCTTATAAACAAGTGTGAAAAATACCAATTGGTTTTAGATTAAAATAATATAAATATCTATCTTGGTGTAATCTATCATCCACTTTTTTATGTGACCTAACCATTGATGTTGCATCTAGGTTTTATATGTTTCATCTGAACTTGATTAATTATCAATTTCCATTAATTTGTTTAATATAAAACATAAAGACCGATGTTTAAATATGACTTCCCATAAAAAATATATACTTATAAAAGAAGAAAAATTTATTACCAAATATGATAATTAATCCATCTATATCATGTTTGGATGAATAAATATTTTTTTGGTAACCAATGAAACATAATAAAAATATTTTTAAACCAAAATCATTCCAATCAGTAATGTGAAGTGGTAGACTCCAATAATAATAGAATCAAGCCTAACATAGTTGGATACTCATAAATCCACCTCACCTAAAAAAATATTTCAGAATCTAATAGGTTCCTATATTTGAATATATATGTGAGCACCACATACTATATCTGATACTCAATTTGTAGAAATAAATAGATTTTACTCAATAATAAACACACCTCAAGCTACCCCTTACTTATTTATCTAGGTGAAATTATTCTTCCAGTGACCCTTCTATCCATATTTAAATAAGATATAATTTTGTTCCCATACATTCCCCTAGAGATTTATTCTCTCTAAAGGGTGTTTTAAATAATAATTAGACTTATTATTAGGGATTTTCTCTTCTCCCTTCCTATTGTTCACCATATGGAAAAATCAATTTTCCCACTTCATGTCTTTATCAACTTGGATAATAAAAGTGATCATATCTAGGAGATACTTATGAATATTATTCACATTAAAATTTATATTGAAACTATAGAATATCTAAGAAATTAATGAAACAATGAGACCAATGTGAAATTCTCTAGGAAATGGAAAACCTAAAATCTATAGATGCTCAGTGTATCAAATCAACCTAAATATGTGACATCTAGTTGGTTAACCTTCTCTAAGTTTTCTTTTGAAGAGCACATTAAATATTCTAAATTTATCCTGTATATATTTCTTCTCATAAAGATCATGAATATTCTATATCATTATATAAGTGTACATTCTCTCATGAGTTTTGATGAGTTTTTTAGTCATAGATGAAAGAATCAAAAACTATAAATAAAATGCATCATATAATTTCTTCTCATAGAAAATTATTTCTTCATCACTAGACTACTTATAAGTAGGATTAGGCATTGGGGTTTCTATCAGGTAAGAATTTTTTTCATAGCATAATACAATGCACAAGTACCTTTTTTATTCCAATAAATTAATGTTAGTAATGATATGGTCTTTCTCTAAAAGTGATTGTAAAGATATTGTGGGCAATGAATTTTACATTTAACTATAATAGAATAAAATTATAAAAAATTAATTTATATGATTACTAAAATATATAAGATGAAATAAATTAATTTATTAGTATCCCATTATTTAATCAAACCCAATAAACCTCACCATTAGATTCGTAATTTCCATAGTTTGGAAATTATATTGGAAAGGATCCCTATTTTTCTTATTATAATCCAAATTGTGGTCATAAAAATTATAAGAAAATATTTAGCTAGGTGGTCTTACCAACTACAATATAGCAAACCATCTAGGGTGGACCTGACCCACCACCCTAGTTGGTAGGTTACAAGGCCCAAAGCGCATTCCTAGTCACCATGGGTTGGTGATAAGAACTAGGTCATCATAGTAAACCTTTTTGGGAATTTTTTCACCCTTAGGTAACTAGTATGACCCATCCATGAATTGTATGTCCACACCAAATAAATAAATAGTATCAATAGATATAGACATATAACCATAGTAAAAACAATAATGAATAATAGTAAATACCATAAACAACATCACATCACCATATATAACAAGTCATAAACAAGTCATACACAGGACATCCATAGTCAATATCTCAAAAGGCAAAATAAGGCTCAATTTAAAAATGGGAAATACATGACATCGCAACTGAACCAAAACCCCAAAATAGATTCTCATGAGGTAAACCCATAAATACAATGTCTTCTCCAATATAACAACTCTAGATGGTGGTAATCAAGAAGATAAATTATAATGCATGGTTCCCTTGCATTTATTGGTCCTAAAAAACAATGATTTCATATAACCAAAGGCATATACAATGTGTAAGGAACAAATCCCAGTAATATACCACCATAAATATATATAATACTTTTATCCATGCAACTAATAATTCCAATCTGAAACTCATTTTCAAAACCGAGTTCACTTTTAAAATTATCTTACTTGGAAAAAATTTCCTTTTCTAAATTTCTTTGATTTTATCAAACAATACATGATTAAAAAACACAAATATGAAAACCTAAAATAAAGAAACATTTCAACCAACATAACATGATCAATTCACCCACACATGGAATAAAATTCCACATAATCATTAACAATATAATATAACTAAATAAATGGGAATGGGAAGAACGTGTAATATCTCAACCAAAAAAAGGAACATAACCTAATGCATTAAATCATATAAATAAAATAGATACAAGAAATATGAGACATAGGCTCTAACCATAAATGTATATTGTGGATGAGACTAAAACACAATTTACTAGTCAGTTAAGCAAGTATAACAAGATTGGTAGATTTATCAATCTTCCTTGGGCCCAACTCTCAAGACCTCCCTTGTTCTCTTAGTCAAAATATTATAATATCTCTTGTTATTTCCTCAAAAGTCTCTATCAGTCCCTTGAAAAACAATATGAAATCTCCCATGGTCTTCCTTTCAAAGTCTCTCTCAGTCCCCTAGAAAACACACTCTCACACTCTAAGTCTCTTGTATCCTACTCATTACCAAACTTATCATAAATAATAAGTTCCATTTATAAATCAATTTCAAATCCAATTTAAAAAAATAACATGCCAATTTTGATAAAACACAATCCATAAGGTAAAACCACTTCTAAACCCCATTTATGAACCCATTTCAAACCATAATATCTCTTTTAGTTATTTAATCAAATGCACAGAGTTCATTTAATGTAACTCCCTTTAGAAACCCACATTAAATAATAAAATTTCCAATTCTTCTAATGACCCAAACCCAGAAGCCTAGAGTCGGTGAATTATTTTAATTCATTGGCATGATTACAAGGAATCAAATCCTCATGTACTAATAGGTTTAGTAGTATTGTAAATTATATTACATACATGAAATTTATAATACAATTCAAAAAATAATATAAAACACAGATAATTATTTGAGAACATCATTATTATCCTTGCTTAACCATTCATATAAATAATAATACACTTCTTGGAATCTTGTGAAAATAAAACATAAGAAAGTGGTGAGCTCAGATACTCAGTAAGGTTAAACAACAGAGTAAAAGATTTCATAAATAACCATAAAATTTAAGGAAATTACAAAACTAAAACATAGGCCTTTCGTACATAAACATAAACATAATATGAAAATAATAAATAAAATAATTCCATTTGAACATTAACATGGATATTCTACTAGTTGAATAATCACATTTAATATCAATAACTAATCTCGTAATGAGGAAATGCGTAATGTTGGACATCATAACCATACTGTCAAGGCCCCATTCCACGACCATACATAACCATACCATAAATTCCTCATTCAAAGTCACCAGTTTGTCTCATGAGACCTACTGATTCATTGAGGGGATATAGAGGGCCCCTCCCATAACTTACTAAGTCCAATGCATTCCTCATATGAAAAGGGTGAAACATAACATAAACATTCGTATTAAAACTAACATATGAAAGGTTAATACTATAACCATAAACCTTGAATGGTATAAAAATAGCACATCTATAGTCAAACATATAATAAAATCTTTAATAAAATATAAAATATTGTATCATACTAAATCAAACTCAATTAAGAATAACATCCAACAAAGGATGTTGACATAGATAAAAATAATATAACAAAATAATTAAAATTCTTTGAGAAAAATATCTATTTTTTACTTTGAAATAATATAAAGGTTATGAAATTATAAAAGAAGTCATTTATTTTGAAAATAAACTTATAATATTTTAAGGGAAGATTCAAAATGTTAAGGCATCATAATAGTGGAAAATATCCACTCATGCTGTATAAATTAAAAAAACATTCTTTCCTTAATTTTTTGAAAAGGACATAAAGTACCTAGGTTGGAAAACGACAGAAATATTCCTTTTTAAAAAAATTATAAAAAGTAAAAATTTGGTAAAAATGACTTTAAACAATAGTTGATAATATTTTGAAATACATTTTAATAAAAATTTGCAGTTCCCAGTCAGGATCCAAGTATCACTGAGAGGGGGAGGGGGTGAATTAGTGATATATTTTTCTTTTTATGTTTCCTGTTTTTTGAAACAACCTTCGCCTCCTATTAAAGAGTTTCTTCCATGCTGGACACACACAACTATAAGAACATAAGATTTACAAGGTTCACTACTCAACAAGAGTAGTTACGTCCTTGGTATGGTACGGAAACAATCTAATACCACACAGTCCACTAGAAAAACATCCTTTGATGTGGAATACAACGAGTAGGATATACCTTTACACTCATGTAGCACTTTGAAAACAATACAATAGTGTGTTTCCTCCCTCTTTGAAAAAATAGGGTAATGTAATGATTCTATGCTTCTTAATGAACGTTCACAATTCAAATATTTCAAAACAATTCTTCCCTTTCCTACCCAGAAGCTGGTAAGAACCTCCTGGTGCAGACAGCTTGTGCGCCACTCCCTGCTTGCGCGCCTCCCTGCTTGCGCGCCACATGCTTGTGCGCCAACTCAATACTTGCACGCCACCATTGAGAACAGCTCACAACTTCCGCACCACCTTTGTCTTATACAAAATCGACTGCTTGAAATCACCTCCCTAATTGCGTGCCTTTGGCAACTTGCACGGAAAAACTTGTGCGGAAAAACTTGCACGGCAAAACTTGCGCGACAAAACTTGCACAGCACCCTACTTGATCTCCTTTTAAATAACCCTCATCTTTCGCGCCACTTCATCTTGCATGCCTCCCTCTGCTACTTGAGCGATCAAATCACCCTATACTACTTGCACGCTTAGAGCTCAAATTTTCTCTTAAGTGTTGAGCATTAAAAAAAATGATGAGGCTAGTCGTCTATTTATAGGCATTTTACTGACTTGGAGGCCACATACACTTGTGCACCGCTCCAGCACTTGCGCGACACTTTCTTTCCTTTGTCATATTTTGATATGATGATGTTGAAATATGACTTGCGCACAACATAGACTTGTGTGCCACATATACTTGCGTGACACACTTGCGCGCCGCTTATACTTGCACGCCACTTTTTGACTTGCGCACTAATCTTTAACTTGCATGCCCCTTTATGTCATATGTCATATTTTGATGGGATGATCTTTGAAATATGACTTTCACTCCACATAAACCTGTGTGCCAATACTTGTGTGCCAATACTTGTGTGCCACTACTTATGTGCCACTTTCTTTCCTTTGAAAAAATCACTTCTTTACTATCTCTACTCTTCACAATGCTTGCATCACAAGTTCTCCAAACTTATGATATTTTTGAAATACAAATCAGAAAATCATCTTCATAGTTTACACGTTATTTACAAAGTGAATTGATTTAGATTCTTTGAAAACAAAAGACAACACTTTGTAACAACAAACTTTTCTTACTTCCTTATCCATCCAACTTGGTCCCAACAATCTACTCCTTTGGATTTTATTGTCATCCAAGATTAATAAATCACTAAACTTTGTAACCTTAATCAATAGATTACTTATAAAAAATTATAAGCCTACGTGAGCTAACTCATTGTAGGAAACAAGAATTATTAACAACCAAAACCATGTTATCCAAAAGTAGTGACTATGAAATCGAATGATCGTATCTCATCAGCCTTCTTCAGAACATCTTTCTATATTTTACTTCAGCATTCATCACTTCTTCATCTTTCTTGGAAAACAAAATTGTTTCCTATAACCACTCCAACAAATAGATATAATATTTCACACACATACATGCTAGATTCACAGCTTACCCACAACTCCCCCTTTATGCATGCATCTATAAGGATAGATTTATGAAACAATTCTCCCCCATGACAACACTATCAAAAGGCAAGATGAGAGTGGGGACAGAAACACGTACCATAACCTTGATGAGAATGAGGTTGGACACCCATGTTCAACATCAATTTTTCAAATGGTTCTTTCAGTAAAAGTTTGGTGAATATATCAGTAATTTGGTTAGAAGTAGGAACATACTCTAGCCTTAATTCATTCTTCTCCACTTGATATTTGATGAAGTGGTACTTTATATCAATGTGTTTTGAATGAGAATGTTGTACCGGATTTCTTGTAAGATTGATTGCACTCTAATTATCACAACCCAGGAGAAATGGTATCTTTACTTCAATAAGTATATTTTCTAACTGAGTCTTCATCCACATTAGTTGAGTTGCATCTTGAGTAGCATAAACATACTCGGCTTCATCTGTGATAAGTGTTACTAAATTCTGTTTCTTGGTATTACAATTAACACAACATTTCCCTAGAAAGAAAACTCCACTAGATGTGGATCTTCGATCATCAATATTTCATGCCCAATCAGTATCAGAATACCCGAATAGATCAATATTTCTTGATCCACCATACCTGATTCCAAAAAATTTTGTGCCTTTGATGTATTTGAGAATTATTTTTCCAGAAATCAAATGTGATTCTTTAGGATCACTCTAAAATCTTGCACACAAAGTGATAGCATAGACGATGTTAGGTCTTAAGGCTATCAAATACAACAGACTTCCAATCATCTTTTGAAACTATTTCTGACCAACTTCATTGCCTTCTCCATCTTTAGACAACATGGTTCCCACTGAAATCACTGTAGAAACTGGGTTTGAATTTTCCATGAAAAAATAATTAAGAAGTTCCTTAGAATACTTTTCTTGAGACCGAAAAATGTGATTCTTCTTCTGTGAAATTTGTAGCCCAAGAATGTACTTCATTTCTCCCAGCATGGACATCTCAAATAACTTCTTCATCTCCTCAGCAAATTTTTCACATGATCTTTCTTCATTTCTAGAAAATATAATATCATCGACATAAAAAATAACGATCAGTGAAAACTCCTAACATTTCTTTATGTAGAGATTTCTGCCAACTCTCCATTTCTTAAAGTACGTCTTCTTTAATCGAGTATCTAATTTAGAATACCATACTCTTGGAGCCTGTTTTAGCCCATACAAATCCTTCTTCAAATCTGCACACATAACTTTCATCATTTCAAATAACAAATCCACAAGGTTGATCAATGTAAACTTCCTCGTCAAGGTCACCATTCAAGAATGCATATTTTACATCCATTTAAAAGATTTTGTAACCTCGTTGTGCAGCAATAGCATGAAATATTCTGATTGTTTCTAATACTACCACTGGAGAAAAGGTTTCATTACAATCAATGCCTTCAATTTTTGAATACCCTTTGAAAATCAATCTTGCTTTGTTTCTTATTACTTTAATGTGGAATTTTCATTTATCAGCTTTTTGTTTTCCTCCTCAATCCTTCTGATCTTCCCCAAGTATTGTTTCAACTCTTCTTTTAGATGATATTCAAGTTGATTTTCTTATTCTTCTGAATTGTTTCTCTCGTACTATTTATTATTTACTACAGCAATAAAGGTATTATCTCTAGATTTGTCAGCAAATAATTTCTTAGATTCATTTTCGTTATATTCTTCATCTTCATATTTAGATAAAAATCTTTTTTTTTTGAAGAACTTTTTATCCTTCCCCTTTGAAAAATATTTATCTTTGTCAGCTTGTTTCTTCCATAGCCATCTTGGCCTTTTGTCATCATCATCACTATCTTCTTCTTTATTCTTTTGAGGACAATTATCCGCAAAGTGACCAACGGCTCCACACTCAAAACGTTTCAAGGGAAGTTTACCCTTGTATTTCCATGTACCTCTTTTCACATTATTAGAAAACAAGGATAAAATTTCATCAAAATTTTTACATACCTCGTCTTTAGAATCAGATTCACCAGCATCATCTTCAATAATATTATTCTTTTACTTCTCTCTCTTTGTATCTTTGAATGTCATTTCTCTATCAGTTTTTTTTCCTTCATAGTCTTCTCTCTTCTCATCTCATAAGAAATGAGAGTGCTATGCAAATCATCCAAAGATAATGTTTCAGGGTCTCTATCTTCTAATAAAGACACTTTAGCATCAAACTTGTCAGGCAGAATTCTCAATAACTTTTTGAAAACTATAGAATCCTCCAACGTTTCACCAAGACATCTGATTGTACTAACAATATCATTTATTCTGGTAAATAAATCCCCAATAGATTCAGATTCTCCCATTTTCAAATCATCATATTTCAGTCTCCATATTTTTAGTTTATCCTTCTTCACTTTTGTATTTCTTTCATATATGTTCTTCAGTTTTTTCCAGATTCCATTGGTTGTAGCAACACCATTCACTTTTAAAAATTCACTCTCAGAAAGAGATGATAGTAATGCATTTTTAGATCTTCCATCATTCTCAAGGTTCTTCTTATCGACAGGAGTAAGATTAACCTTTTCATCAATAGCAGGAAATCCATCCATTGTAGTTTCAATAACTTCATATCCAAGAGTCATAAGATAAGGCATCATTCTATCCTTCCAGATGTGATAGTTCTTTCCATCAAAAATCGGAATCCCCTTACTATTTATGCAATTTAGATTCTCCATTACAACTTCTCTTCAACCACTTCAGCAAAGAATAAATGAAAGGAGCCTCCCTCTGATACCAATTGATGTTCCCATTCATGATCCAAGTATCACTGAGAGGGGGAGGGGTGAATCAGTGATATCTTTTTCTTTTTATATTTCCTATTTTTTGAATCAACCTTCACCTCCAGTTAAAGAGTTCCGTCCCTACTGAACACACACAACCACAGGAACACAAGATTTACAAGGTTCACTACACAACAAGAGTATCTACGCCCTTGGTATGGTACGGAAACAATCCAGTACCACATAATACACTAGAAAACAATCCTTTGATGTGGAATACAACGAGTAGGATATACCCTTACACACATGTAGCACTTTGAAAACAATCCAATCGTGTGTGCTCCCTCTTAGCACAAATAGGGTAATGTAATGATTCTATACTTCTTAATGAACTTTCACAAATCAAATCCTTCAAAAATATTCTTCAATTTCCTACCCAGAAGCTGGTAAGAACCTCCTGGTGCAGATATCTTGCACGCCACTCCCTGCTTGTGTGCCTCACTGCTTGCGCGCCACCTGCTTGCACGCCTCACTGCTTGCGCGCCACCTGCTTGCGCGCCTCACTACTTGCGCGCCACCTGCTTGCACGCCTACTCAATACTTCCACACCACCACTGAGCACAACTCAAAACTTGTGTGCCACCTTTGGCTCATACACAATCCACTTCTTGAAAGCACCTCCCTACTTGCGCGCTTGTGGAATCTTGCGTGGAAAAACTTGAGCGACAAAACTTGCATGGAAAAACTTGCACGACAAAACTTGCGTGGAACCCTACTTGAAAGCCTTATAAATAACCCTCATCTTGCACGCCACTTCAGCTTGCACTCCGCCCTCTACTACTTGCGTGATCATATCACCCTCTACTACTTTTTTTCTCAGATCTCAAATTTTCTATTAAGTGTTGAGCATTAAAAATGATGAGGCTAGTCGTCTATTTATAGGCATTTTGGTGACTTGCGCGCCACATACAATTGCACACCGCTTCAGCAATTGCACGTCGCTCTAGAACTTACATGACACTTTCTTTCCTTTGTCATATTTTGATATGATGATGTTGAAATATGACTTTCAGACAACATATACTTGTGTGCCACATATACTTGCGCGCCACTTATACTTGCGCACCACTTTTTGACTTGCGTTCCAATATTTAACTTGCATTACCCTTTATGTACTTTGTCATATTTTTATGGTATGATCTTTGAAATATGACTTGAATTCCACTTAAACTTGCATTCCAATACTTTGGCGCCAATAGTTGCATGCCAAAACTTGTACGCCAATACTTGCACACCAATACTTGTGTGCCAATACTTGCGTGCCAATACTTGTGCGCCACTACTTGCGCACCACTTTCTTTCCTTTTCCAAAATCACTTCTTTACTCTCTCTCTCTACTCTTCATAAGGCTTGCATCACAAGTTCTCCAAATGTATGATATTTTGTGAAATACAAATCAGCAAAGCATCGTCATAGTTTACAAGTTATTTACAAAATGAATTAATTTAGCTTCTTTGAGAACAAAAGACAAAACTCTTTAATAGCAAACTTTTATTACTTCCTTATCCATCCAAATTGGTCCCAACAACATTTACATGGAAGATAAAAATTTCCCAGTAGATACTTAGGTATAAACCACCTCGTATAATAATGAGATTATGAAATTAACTCTTACCTTGTACTTTTGTTTATTCAAGGGTGTGTTAACCTCCTGTATAATTGTTAGATTAGGTTATTATATTATACCAGAACCAAATCCATTTTTATTATATCATATATAATCCTTTTATATCATTTTGTTAATAATATTTCAATATTTCCATTGTTTTGGGTGTTAATTGATTCGTTTTCCGATTCAAATTTTGTCATGTAAGTCATGTTTGTTATGAATAGGATATATTTGATTCATATATATAATTATATTAAGTTAATAATTATTATTTTTACTCATAATATAAATTTTATAATCATTATTTAATGGTTAATGTGGATAATGAATCTCACCATGTTGTGGAGACGATAGGTCGTACGTATGCACGAGCAACGATATCATTCCTTTGGTGGTTAAATGGTATAGAATTGTATGGTATAATAATTATAAATAATCATTATGATTTTATATTAATTATTTATATCCATTATACTCATCATTATACCCCTCCAAATAAATTAGTGTTGAATAAAAAATTACACCATAACATGGAGATGGTAAGTCGTATGTACACACGCATGGTGATATTGTTATTCTTAGGATGGATAAAAGGAGGAATACGGTTTTACCATAAAAATAAAAAACATCTAAGAATATAGATTATACTATATTTATTACTTTATTATTTAAACAACATAGGAATATAAAGTAGAAGAATAAAATAAATTGAATTGAATTGGTAAAATAATTACCGCCTCTTCAAGTGTCTCCTTTTGATTTGCACAAAAAAACTTCTTAGGTTGGATTTATGACCAAATTATAGCATCTCGGATGAATTTAGGGAATTTGGGAGGAGAATTGGGCATGGGTTGGCTGAGCCAAAGGGTAGTAGAGTTGTGATTGAAAGATAAAGAGAGGTGCCCTTTTATACGTGATGCGAGAGGCGCTTTAGGAAAATCTCAAAGTATTAAATTGATATAAATTAATTTCCAATTCCAAATGGTTGTAAAGTGAATTATTAAGAAGATAATATGATTATGGGTATAAATCCCCCAAACCAAAAAAACTTTTACATGTTTTTATTTTATTTTAAACCTTATAATTTTGATTTATCATTAATTAATCTATTAAATTTTAATTTTGGTAATAATATTATAAATATTAAATGGTTATAAACATTTACCTATATGGTTTCAATAAATATATAATTTATGAAACTTTAGACCTTATAATTCACTTTTTAATTTTTAAATATTTTTATGATTTTTAAATAATTTAATAAAATATTATTTTTATAAAATATCAATAGTGTCAATTTTGACATTATTCATTTCTTTGACATTAAATAAAATCCAAAAAGAAGGATAACTTAGAAAAAAATCATTTAATATACTCATAATATTTCATATTAACCTATAAAATTCATGGAACACCTTAATTAATTAAATTATATTTCATTTATATTTTAAAAACCATTTATTTGATATTTCTATTAATAAAATCATTTATGCGTCACTATTGTTTCATCATTAATGGTAAATATTTATTCTCTAAAAATTATAAATAAATTAATATGATGTGGTTAATTATTTTATATTTCTATATACTATTTATAATCTAAGTTATCTTTTAGTTATCTCTATATTAAAATTATTATACTTATAAGAAATGAGAGTGTGTAATTTTATCTCATTCATTGATTTTAATAATATTAATGCCATATTCATAAAAAAGTGTCTATTAAATGATTACATTTAGAACCATAGATGATAAGGGTAAAATTTATTCATAAATTATAATTTTATAGGTATTGGGGTAATTTATAATGTTATGGTTATCTTTAATTATCTAATTTACCCATAACCGTGGTATAAAAAAATTAAAAGTTACTATTCATAATATCAAAAAATAAAAGAAACCTATTTACGTAATTTGGATCCATTGATTCCAAATATGGAATCCATTTTTAAAAATCTAAAACATAAAAGTTTCATTAATTAAATTAAAATTAATCCCCTTTATGGAACAAGAAAATGGGGTTTTTAAAGTAAAAATGATCAAAAGATTGACATGTGTTTATATCTAATTTTATTGTGAAAATAATTAAAATGGCCTTAATTATATTAAATTATAAAAATATAATCTATTAATTTAAAACCAATAAAATTTATAATTTAACACTAAATTATTTCTATAAACAAAGTTTTTATCAATTAAAATTTAGTATTTTTTACTATTCATCAAAATAGAAAATTTATCAGAAAAATAACAAAAAATTGAACCAAATTAAATTTTGATGTTAAGATTTCAAAGAAGAAGAATATTTTGTAAAATTGAATATATAAAAGTGTTAAATATTGGATTTAAAATGGGTTCTCCATTAAAAGGTTGAAAAACTACATTTTTTTAAAATACTTCTTTTATCCGAAAAATTGAATTCATTCTTATATCATGTCTAGAAAAAAATATGAATCTTAAAATTATATGAAATATAAAAAATTAAAATTTTGGTTAATACTATTCATACCCTCTAATTTAATGGATAATTTATATATTATATTAGATAATATTATTAATATATGTTTTCCAGTAATATTAGGCCTTGCGTGTAACGCAAGACAACTCATTATTGTGTATAAAATAAGCTTAACATGGTTTTGTGTAAAAATAAAGCAATCAAAAAAATAAATTTATTCAGAAATGAAAAATTATAAATTCTTTGGTTTTTACATTCTCCCCTCCTTCAATAAATTGCATCCTCACAATTTAAACTCAAGATCAAAAACTAGGGGTTTTACATTTCAAAACATCTTTTTTGTAATCCTACATTTGAAAAAGGATTAATGAGACCCCACTTTAAAATAAATAAAGTTAAGTATGAAAGTCATTGAGGATAACACTTATAAGGGTTTCATGTAGTAAATAATTAACATGAAATAACAATTTAACCATATAGTTTTGATGGAGAGTGATAGATAACATGGTTAGTAGAAAGTTAACAATCACAAAGCTATAAATCTACGATGATCTAAGGGACCATTTGATTCATCAAGAAAAATATTAGGAAGTCATTTTTTTATTTCAAGATCTTTTACATATATTTTAACAGTTAATTTACTTCAAAGACTAATAAATTAAGGAAAAATAGTTACTTTATGACTAGGGTTTCATACTCTAATCAATTTTTACCACAAACTCCTCTTTCTCTCTAAAAGATAATAAAATTAAACAATATTTGATTTATCTTAATCATAATAGGTTAAAAAATGAACTTATACTTTATATTTCATACAGTTTAAATAAATATAACTAAGATATACTAACCAGGACATCACATAGGCCAGTGTTAGGTGATGCACCCTTGTTGCCCTTTGGCTGTGGGTTTAAGACTCTCAGCCTTTCCGAACGTGATGAGTTGTCACCCGACCTACGAGTTTTCATTTTATTAAAACTATATTATTATAACATTCCAAAAATAATCTAAATAATTGTTTTAACCTTAAATAATAATATCCAATGTTCAACATAATCCATTAAAACCTTTAGACTTATCAAAAATACTTCTATCCAAACTCATAGTCCAAAATTTTATAAGGAAGTTTACTAAATTTATAAAATCAGCATAACATAATGCAGATATTTTTTTTATCACATACCAAACATGTGAATAACTTCATCATGTATTCTCTTAAAACATGTTAATACCATGAATTACCATAAAACATTATTGAATATGTTCATTCTTCCTTATTCCTTACATAAAACATGGAATATTGGATATACTACTTAAATTAAAAAATGATGTAAAGTCCAAAAATGATGGAATAAACAAACCATTATTTAGTGACAAGGTTGTCAATAATATTCAATATACATTATCCAAATCAATCACCTCTTTATTCAAAAATTATTGTCTCAGTATCCGAAAAATATTAAGGTTATCTTTCCATCAACCATATATTTTCCAAAAAATTTAACCTACAATTGTGTCACTTTACTTGGTTATATACAATATCAAATCCTTAATGAAATAGTACTACATTAAAATCCTTATATACATAATAATTATTATAACCAGTACATTATTAATAAAATATTCAAATAAAATAATTCTTGAATAATCATATTAATCATTCCTCTTCATCTGCAGAAATATCATAACTTGAACATTATCCAATAACATCATCTGGGTTATATTCTTTTGAAGATTGGTACATTGATTCGCATAGTGTCCCATCTTCTTGTAGTTGAAGCATTGTACATTAGAAACCTTTTTATTACCCTTGTAATCATGAAATTGGTGTCCTTTTTCTTGAAACTTATAAAAAAATTTCATTCCCTTAAAAACATTATCAGGCGTATTCTTTCCATAGTTATCACATGTGGGAAAGTCCTTATTTCCCTTCTTCCCTTTATCCATTTTTTCTATTTCATCTTATTCTTCTCTTTCTTCCCTTAAAATCCATAGGACTCATAGAATTTTTTATTTATCTCATTAACACATGATATTATTCCCCAATACATGGGTGACTATTTCCCTTATAAATGTTAGATTAAGACTGTGAAAGATATGATCTTTCTTACTCTTTGGATCATGTGCATTGGTGGATTTATCATTCCTTCCTCTATGCGTCATTTCTATAATATGGAATATACTGTATTAGATTATATAGTTATATACTTTGTATAACTCTAAATATGGTACATAACATAACATAAATTTATGCATCGTAAATCCTAGAATCGTAAACTTTGGTTACTTTGGTATCATCTTTAATTTTAAATCCTTCATTGTGGTTTGAAAATTAAATTAGAATTACCCAAAGCATATCCCCTAGAAGTGTCAAACCAAGTGTGTAGTAAGTTCTGTTTTCATGTACTAGGTTACCCCAAGTCAAGATCGGAACACCTTATTGGAGATATTACTCATAGGTACATCTATACCAGAACCACATCCATTATAGTATCCAGACAGGGATGTATTTTCTAGGAATACCCTCATAATCTCTACATTACTAAAATTTAAGTATATTTCTCTATACTTATCCTCAATGTCAATATTATGGTTATGATCCATAATTTATGTTTTTTAAATATAATTTATAAGTTTGTTGCTAAAATTACTCTAATACCAATTATAATACCCCAACCTTAAAAGCCCATAGTCAATGCATTATTTTAATACATTGACATGATTGCAATGAATTAAATCCTGAGGGATCGATCAATTTAGTAGTCTTGTAAAATAGATTACATACATGAACTTTATATTACAATTCAAACCATAATATGAAACATAGATAATTAATTGATAGCACCATTATTCTCCTAGATTAACCATATATATAAATCAAAATATCCTTGTTGGAATACTTGGAAAATAAAATATAAGAAATGGGTGATCTCATATGCTTATTAAGGTTAAACAATACAATAGAATCTTTTATAAATAACCATGAAATTTAAGGCAAGTATAAAACTAAAACACAAGATTTTAGACATAAATATGAACATAATATTGAAAGAATAGATCAAATAATTTCACTTAAAAATTCACATGGATATTCTAATAGTTGGACAATCACATGTAATATCAATAACTAATCTCATAAGAAGGAAATTCATAATTTTTTACCTCATAATCATGTCGTCAAGGCCTTGTTCCAAGACCATACATAACCATACCATTAAGGCCTCGTGCTAAGAAATAGTTTATCTCATGAGACATACTGATGTATTGAGGTCATATAGTGGGCCCCACCTATCACTTACTAAGTCCAATGCATTCCTCATATGAAAAGGGTGAAACATAATGTAAACATTCATATTAAAAATAGCATATGAAATGTTAATACTTTTATAATAAACCATAAATGGTATAAAAATAGAACATCCTTAATAAAACCTATCATAAAACCTTCAATACAATATGGAATATTGTATCATAGTAAATCAGCATCAATTAATCATAAAATTCAATAAATGATATTAACATAGATGAAAATAATGAAATAAAATCCTTAAAATTCTTTGAGAGAAATATCCCTTTTTTCTTTGAAATCATTTAAAAGCCATGAAATTATAAAAGAAAACATTTCTTTTGAAAATAAACTTATAATATTGTAATGTAAGATTCAAAATGTTAAGGTGTTATAATGATGTAAAATATCCGCTCGTGGTATATAAGTTAAAAAACATTCTTTCCTTAATTATTCAAAAAGGTCATAAAGTGCCTCATCTGGAAAATGATGAAAAGATTCATTTAAAACGTTTTATAAAAAGTAAAACTTGGGTAAAAATTAATTTAAACAATAGTCAATAATACTTTGAAATACATTTTAAGAAACATGGAAACATATGATAAAGATGTCCCAGTAGATACTTATGTATAAACAACTTCAGATAATAATGAGATTGTCAAATTAACCCTTACCTTGTAATTTCCTTTAATCAAGAGTGTTTTAACCTCTTGTATAATGGTTAAAGTATGTTATTAAAATATAATAGAACCAAATACATTTTTATGATATCATATATTATCCATTTATAATGTTTTGTTAATAATATTTTAGTATTACCATTGTTTTGGGTGTTAACTACTTTGTTTTACCATTCATATTTTGACATGTAAGTCGTGTTTGTTATGAATAGGATGTATTTGATTAATATACAGAATGATATTAAGTTCATAATTATTATTTTCACTCATAATATAAATTTTATAATTATTATTGAATGGTTAACATGGATAATGAATCTCACCATGTCGTGGAGATGGTAGGTCATATGTATGCATGAGTGATGATATCATTCCCTTGATGGTTAAATGGTATGAAATTGGATAGTTTATTAGTTATAAAGAATAATTATCATGTTTTGTTCATTATTTATATCCATTATACTCATAATTATACCCATCTAAATAAATTAGTGTTGAATAACAAATTACACCATGATGTGGAGACGGTAATCTGTACATACGCGCGCATGGTGATATTATTATTCATAGGATATATAAAATAAGAAATATGGTTTTACCATAATCATAACAAAATATAAGAATATATATTATACTATGTTTATTAATTAATTATGGGAACAATATAGGAAGTGTAAGTAGAAGAAGAAAAGAAATTGAATTGAATTTGTAAAACAATTACCTCTTCTTCGAGTATCTCCTCTTGATTTTAAACAAAGGACTCCTTTGGTTGGATTTATGCCCAAAGTATGACCTCTAAGATGAATTGGGAGAATTTTTGAGGATAATTCAGCAGGTTTTGGTAGAGCCAAAGGGATTTAGAGGTGTTATTAAAAGATATGGAGAGGTTCCCTATTATAAGTGAGGTAAGGGGCACTTTAGGAAACTCTCAAAATATTAAATTAATATAAATTAATTTTCAATTCCAAATGGATTAAAAGTGAATTATTTTTAAGATAATATGAGGATGTATCTAAATCATCTCAAGAAATAAAATTTATACATATTTTTATTTTATTGTAAACATTATCATTTTGATTTATCCTTAATTAGTCAATTTAATTTTAATTATGGTAATAATATTCTAAATATTAAATTGTTGTAAATATTTACCTATATGGTGTAGATTTTACTTAAATGGCAACTTTATGACATTTTATACCTTATAATTATCACTTTTTAATTTTTAAATATTTTTATTATTTTTAAATAATTTAATAATATTTTATTTTTATAAAATGTCAATAGTGTCAAATTTGAAACTATTCATATCTTTGACATTTAATAAAATAAAAATAGAAGGATAATTTCAAAAAAATAATTTAATATAATTATAATATGTCATACTCACCTATAAAATTTGTGGATCACCTTAATTAATTCAAATTATATTTCTTTTAATATTTCTAAAACCATTTATTTGATATTTCTATTAATAAAATAATTGTTTCATCATACTGTGTCATCATTAATTATAAATATTTATTTTATAAAATTTATAAATAAATTACTATGATGTAGGTAATTTTTTTATATTTACAAAGACTATTTATAATCGAATTTATCTTCTGGTTATCTCTATATTAAAATTATTATACTTATAAGAAATGAGAGTGTGACATTTTTTCACATTCATTGATTTTAATAATATTCAAGTAATATTCAGGGAGAAGTGCCCATTAAATGATTACATTTCTAAAGATATATGATAATGGTATAATTTTTTCATTTTATAGGATTCTGACAGGTGTTAGGGTAATTTATAATATTATTTTTATCTTTAATTACATGATTTACACTTAACTGTGGTAATAAAAAAATTATTAAAGTTAATATTCATAATGTAAAAAAATAAAAGAAAAATATTTATATAATTTCTACCAACTGATTAAAAATATGGAATCAATTTTTAAAAAATAAAAACATATAACTTGCAGTAATTAAATTAAAATTAATCCCAATGATGGAACGAGAAAAAGAGTTTTTTAAAAGTAAAAAGATCAAAAAATAGACATGAGTTGTTATCAACTCATCAAATAATAAAAATATGTTCTATTTATAATTTAAAACTCATCAAATTTAGAATTTAACACTATAAATTATTTTGATGAAAAAAGTTGTTATCAATTAAAATTTAGTCTTTTTTTATTATTCATCACAATAGGAAACTTATCAAAAAAATATCAAAAATTGAAACCAATTAAATTTTGATATTAATATTTAAAATAAGAAGTTTATTTTGTCAAATTAAATATATAAAAGTGTAAAATATTGGATTTAAAATGTATTTTCTATTAAAAAGTGGAAAAACGTCATTTTTTGAAAGATACTTCTTTCATCTGAAAAAATTTAATTTGTTCTTATATCATGTCAAGAAAAAAAATAAGGTAAATTTTAAAATTATATTAAATATATAAAATTAAAAATTTGGTTAATATTATTCATAACAGCTAATTTAATGGATAGGTTATTAATTATATTAAATAATAATATTAAGATATTTTTGTTCAGTAAAACTAGGCCTTGCGTGTAACTCAAGATAACTCATTGTTGTGTGTAGTGTAAGATTAGCATGGTGTTTCGTAAAAATAAAGAAAGAAATAAAATTAAATTTATTTAGAAATGAAAATATTGTAAATTCTTAGGGTGTTACAATAGTAATCATGAATCACACCATCCATGGATAAAATGTCGATCAAAAATTAATTTAAATGAAATTTGATAATTAAAAACCAAATTAAATAAGGGATTAAAGGTAGGTCATGTAAAACGATCTTAAATAGAGATACCTAGCTCGAAATCAATTCCAACCTTGTCTCCCTTAATGATAACCACTAGATTTAGGAAGGAGAAGTCCTTATGCACCTAAAACATAAGAAAAAAACAAAAACCCGAATTAAAACCCCTATATTTGACCATGAGAGATGTTAGGGTTATATAATTCCCTAAAAAGGAATAAAAAAATTTGGAATAGGGGAATGAAATGAGAAACTTTGATTAAATGGTGATTAAATCATGCCAAATCACCAATAAATTAGTGGGGAACCAACACCAATGAGAGGGGAGAAGATAAAATTCTAATTTAGAGGGTTTCACATGTGATGGAGAGAAAATGAGGCCAAAAGAACTTAAATATATCAAGGGAATTTTGGAAAACATCCAAATTTTTAATAAACTAGATAGCCTACATGATTTGGCTACACAGTTAGGCAAACTATGAACCAAATACGTAGGAGATACTGTCTATCCAAACTAAATCCACACAGTTTCTACTGAACCTCATGTAATTTGAAAAACCATGATCAAGTTCTACAAATATATTTGTCTCTCAAACAACCCTCTCACATGCTTAGCCATATGGTTAGAAACATTGTGTACCAATTGTTTGTTAGGGTCTATTTTTCCCAAAAACCAAATTTTTAACCCTCATCACCCAAAAATTCAACAAAATAAAAAAATGTAAATAAAAACTCAAATAAGATATACCAATTACTCGAAGTGTGTCACAAACCTCCCCACCATGTCACTTTCTACCCCTATAAATTTCTATGGAATCCCCAATAGAAAAAAAGTGAGTTTATTGTTCTATCATCAAGTCTTCCCACTCACATGTCTCATGGTTATCACCACCATGGTACCAAAACACACAGACCAATGGGATAAATTTTCCATTGAGCACCATTTTTTATAATCCAAGATACAAACATGACTCTCCACAATGGTGACATCAATCTCTACATCCAAGTCTTCCAAATATATCACATGAGATATATTTGGACAATATACTTTCAACTATGATACATAAAATATTTCATGGATCAATGTCAACCATGCGGGAAACTCTAACAGATACTCTACGATCCCAAAATTTTCTACATTCCTGAATATACTAACATAATGTGGTTCCAACATCCCATAATTTTCGAAGAGATAGTGTCCTAGTCAAATATATACACAAAGAAACACTTTATTACTGATCATAAACTCCAATAACCAATGAAATTGATCATTGTATGACTTATGGTGACTCTAAGTTATCATGAAAATTTTATGAATCAGTTTCACTTTATATATCGTCTACTAGAAGGGACTCAGTCCTAACAAGTAATTCTAACACACCCCCACCCAACATAAATATGGATGGAATTGATACCAGTATAATGACTAAAATGGGTCCATCCTAGTCAAGGATTGATAAATATTATTATAATAAAACTCATCAAATGATAGTTTCCTTTCACAAAAACCCCCCAAATCCAAGAACATGCGCAATAATCAGGTTCTATATAGTCTCGATGGTCCACTCAGGTTGGTTATCGATATATGGGTGGTATGTTATGCTCAACCTCAACTTGGTTCCAAAATATTCCTAAATTACCCTATAAAATTGATAAGTAAAATGGGAATATCTATCATAAACTATCATCGAGGGAACCTAATGAATCCTAAAAACCCCTCATATATATAGGTACCTGATCTCTTCTACCTTTATCGACACTATGATCAGAAGAAAATGGGATAAATTAGTCAGATGATCAGAAATCAACAATATATAATATTTCCCACTCGATGTAAAAATTAATTAGATCACAAATTCCATAGATATTTCATTACACTTCTATATAGGAATGGGAAGATATTGAAACAACCCGATCAATTTCAGATGATTATCTTCGATTCTCTGGCATAAAAAACATTAGGAAAAAAATTATTAGTGGATCTATTTATCCTAGGACACCAATACCTACTTATCAAGGAATAAAATATATTGGTATCTTTAAGGTGCACTAATAAACTAGATTAATTCCCCTCATGAATCACCACCTAAGCCAATGTCAAAGGAACTATTATACACCTCCTGAAAAAAAAAAGAGAACCATCGGGAGACTAAGACCAATCATCTGATGTCTCCCTACTATTTAAAACACTATTAATATTCTGGAACTCATGGTAGGATTCCTTCTTAATCCAAACCTAATCAAATAAAGAATGGGTGACCTATAAACTGGTCAAAACTACCTTTTATCCATCATCCTTCACCTCCAACCTCATATCAGTAGACAAAATTTCAAATCCCCACCCATCCACTAGTTCTCAAACATCTTGGACTAGAAACTTTATGCTCAAACCATTGGAGAAAACATTCCCATTCCCAGGGGTATAGGCTATATCAAAATCAAAAAATTTGAATATATTCTACCCAACCTCTCTATCTAATGTTCAATTCTCCCTGAGTAAAGATATACTTTTGAATCTTATGATCTGAGTAGATTTTAAAATATTCCCAAATAGTTCATGGATCTGTGTCTTTAATGCATGCATCATATCTTCCAACTCTAGGTCATGGGTGGGGTAATTCCACTCAGGTGAGTGTAGCTTCATTATGGAATAGTACACTACATGTCCATCCTAAATCAACACACACCCCAACCCCACACATAAGGCATCAAAATACACTAAATAAGCTTCCCTAGTCCCAGGAAGAATCAAAATCGTAGTTGATGTAAAATAATCATATAACTCCTCAAAAGAATGATGTAACTTCTCATTCCACTCAAACATCACCCCTTTCTGAGTCAATTTTGTTAAGGGGTAACCTAAACTAGATAATTTCTATATAAATAACATATAATATCCGGATAATCCCAAAAATATTCTAATATCAAACATATTCTTGGGTCATTCCCAAGATATAACAACTTGAACCTTCTCAGGATCAACAAAAACCCATTTCTTGGAAATCAAATGGCCTAATAACTTTAGCTATTTAATCCAAAACTAACATTTTTATATATTTTAATGTATAAAATTCTCTCTCAAGATTCCCAAAAAAACACTAGATGGTTAGCGTATTCCTCCTCTATCTTGGAATACACAAAGATTTCATCAAAAAATAAGAGCATGAATGGGTATAAAAAGTTATGTAAGATCTATTCTATCAAGGAAATAAAGACTATTGAAGTATTAGTAAGTAAAAATGGAAAAACCAAACACTCATAGTGTTTATAACATCTTCGAAAGGTGGTCTTAGGGTCATCCTCCTCCTAGACCCTCAACTAGTGGTACCCTAATCTCAAGTTGATCTTCAAAAACCAATGACATCCTCTAAGTTAATAAAAAAGATATAGGAAATGGGTAATTATTCATTATGATCACTTGATTAAGATTACATTAGTCTATAAAAATTTAGAGACACTCATCAACCTACTTTTCAAATAGAACTAGCGATGCCCATGGTGACACACTAGCTTGAATAAATACCTCGCACTCAAGGTTATATAACTAAGATTTCAACTATAAAAGATACACTCAATCTATTCTAACCACTCCTCAGGATCCTAGGTTCACTTATCACTAAGGAAGGTTGGAAAAATTTTCTTAGTGAACTCCTGAGCATGGCCCAACATCCATGTTTGATCTTAACCACCCTAATGTCCTAAGGACTGGATTTTATGGATCACTAACTCCACTATAGTCAAATAAACTAGAGGTTTTTCTTGTGGATAATTCTCTATATTTCCCTCTCTATTCATATATGTGTCCCTTCTAGGAGGAATTGTCTAAAAAATACAAAATACAAGCACATTCCATTCATGATTAAATATCAATCAACATCAAATAAACCATAAAAAAACTCTCATATAAAACTTGAAATAATGATAATTATAATCAATATAAACTTAAAATTAAAAAGTGTGAAAACATAAATATTTTAAAAAATTACACTATGCATGGTTTGGATACATAGTTAGGAAAACCATGTGTGAACTATTCAAGTCCCACTAGAAGGTGACAAATGTGGTCGCATGGTTTCTACTAACCATGATACTAAACCATGAATCTCATGTTATCCTCCCCATTTAACCCCAAAACTCAAAATAACTCATTAGATCACCCCATAACTCATAATAAATAGGGAAAAACATCAAATCCAAAATAAAAAACCCATAATTAGGCTAAAAACTCAACTGCAATCTTGAACCACCCATGGTAACTTGAGGTTCAACATGAAGAAGAGAAGTCTGTGAACTCCTCCACTCTTACCTATCAAGCATCGATGGTATTAACTATAGTATACCATTTAACACTAAATAAAAAATACCTATGATAATATTTTGTAGTGAACCAGTCTAGGTCAACCCAACTCATCCCCCAAGTCATCATTTCATAAGGCCTGAAGTATGTTCCTGGTCACCACAGGTAGAAGACAACCACCAAGAAATAACAATAAACCTTTTTGGGTATGGTTTCACCCTTATATAATCAGCATGAACCATCAATGGGTTGGACAACCACACCAACTAAATATATAGAATCAATAGATATAATCATACCATTATAGTAAATGCAACAATTTCTAATAGCATATACCATAAATTCCATAACATCACAACATATAAAAAGATGTAAATAATATATATAAATGATATTCACACCTAAGACCTCAAAATAAAAAATAGGGATCAATGACTAAATAGGAAATACATGACATCCCAACTAAACCTTGTGAGACCACATCTCCTCCAACATAACAACCTTATACAATAATAGTTAAAAAGTTACACTATAATTCAATGTTCCCTCAACTTTACCTGTGTCCTGAGAAATAGATTTTGTATATTCAAAAAGGCATATACAGGATGTGAGGAAAAAATTTCAATAAGATACCACCATGAATATATATAAGGATATTATCCATGAAACCAATAAGTCCAATTTAAAACTCATTTTCAAAACCATGTTCGTTTTTAAAACAAGATTACTTGAAAACAATTTTTTTTAAATACCTTTCATTTTCGAAAACAATAAATTCTTTAAAAAAATGGATAAGTGAGGCTTAAATAAATAAAAAAGTCACCTGGCATAGCATTCTCAACACACCCACAAATGGAAAAAAAAGTGCACATAAGAATAAACATTATCATATAACCATATGAATGGAAATGGTAAAAACACATAATATATCAACTAAATAAGGCACATAACATAATTCATGAAAGAATATAAATCAAACATGCATAAGAAATATTAAACATAGGCTCTAACCATAAGGGTATAGTGTGACTGAGACTAAAATACAATTTTCTAGATGGCTAAGCAAGTATATAATGATTAGAATCTCTCTCAATATTCCCCATTCCCAAATCCCAAGATATACCTGGATCTCTTTGTTAACGTATAATAATATATCTTCATCATCCACCCAAAGTCTCTCTCAGTATCTTGAAAAATAATATGGAATATCCCTTCATCTTTATCCCAAATATTATCTTATTCCCTTCGAAAACACACTCACACCCTAGGTCTCCCATATTCTACTAAATTCAAAACATATCAATAATAACAAGTTCCATTTATAAAGACATTTTGAAGCCAATTTAATATATCAACATGTCCATTTTGATAAAAAAACCTTCCTTAAGGTAAATCCATTTATAAAAACCATTTATAAATCAATTTAAAACTATAATATCTATTTGATCCATTTAATCAGACACATGGAATGAACTTACGAAAAATCTCTTTAGAAAACCACTTTAAAACATTAAATTTCCAATACAAACCATGAATTACACTAAACATGGAAAAAATATTAATCCTAAATAAATTTAAAGGAAATTTAATAATTAAATACCAAATTTGATAAGGGAATAATGTTTAGACATGGAAAACACCCTTAAATAGAGACACCTACCTTGGAATCAGTTCCAACCTTGTTGTCATCGATGAAAATCACTAGATTTAGGAGGGAGAAGTCTTCACACATCTAGAATGTAAGAAATAAAACCAAAACACACTATAATAACCTTATATTTTATCACAGTGACATGTTATGGTTTCATACTTCTATTTAAAGAAAGAAAAAAAGGTGGAATAGGGGAAATGAATGAGAAATATTGAATAATGAGGACTTACCTCAGCAAAATCCCCAAAAAATAAAGGGGAAACTTCTACCAAGGAGATAGGAGATGGTCTAAAACCAAGGGAGAAGGCTATGCACATGTGATTGTGGAAATAAGGCTAAAATAAATTAAATATGTCAAGGTAATATGGGTAAATATATATATAAATATTTAATGACCTAGATAGCCTTCATGGTTTGGACACATGTTTAAGAAAATTATCAGTTAATAGTGCAGAATATACAATCTTCCCAAAATAAAGATGCATGATTTCTACTGAACCTCACGTAATTAGAAAAACCATGCTTAAGATATAAAAATATTTGTGTCTGCCAAATATTCCTCTCACACAGCTAGCTGCATGGTTTGAAAAACCATGCACCAAACATGAACCAGTGTCTATTTTCCCCAAAAAAACTAAATTTCCGACTCCCAATACTTAGGAACTCCAAGAATGAATAAAAAATTAAATAAAAACTCAAATAATCCATATCAGTGACCTGAAAAGTATCACATGAAAACTATAATCTCTTTGATCTATTGTGTAGACTCCCTAATCCAAAAATATTATCTTATTTTCCTCATCACTTGCCTCTAAACTTGTATTAAATAGGATAAGGAAATTAACACTATTACAAATTCAATTAATTCAACCCACTATCTTTATTAAGACTTCCTAAAAATTAAAATTTCATCTGATGGATGATGTCCAAACAATCACTTTAATTATCAGTACATATTAATTTAGATAATGGAAGGATTTTATAACTTAATATTTTATTAAGGGGTTTTTGGTATTATATGTAAACATGTATTGTTACTATTTTTTTATTTAAAATAATTAATTAACTATGTTTTTATAAAATAAATTTTTACACATAATCCAATTATTTTATTCAATCAGATCATGTTGAATATTTAATTAATTTATTTATGAGATGTAGATATAACATCCATCAAAATAAAATAAATAAACATGCATAAGATACTATAAACATGTGTCATGGTCTAGAGATTTTATCAAATACTTCATTTACTAAGAAAAATAAACAAACCATTAACCATAGGGGGGAATCTCATTGATCCACTCCGGGATTGACTGCAGTATTCCTCCTATGACTTGTGTATCACTTGGGATGTTTTCACCTTGATTCCATGATGAACTGACTTCATGTGGTTGTGACCTCCATCCTTACAATTCATTTACATCACACGCAGATGAAGGGAACCTAAAGTAGGGGTTTGCATAAAGGAAACTAAGGGAATTTAATACCTTGTATAATAAAGAGGTAGGGATGTTATGAAATCCATTATTTTAGTTTAATAATAATTTTTAAAAACTCATGCAATAATTAAATAAAATGAAACTCCTCTCAGACATAGGTAGGTGTAATCTCATGATCATCCACTCATGAAATAAATACACATTTAATAAACTAGTATTCATTTCGATTATTCTTATTCAAGATAAAACATGTTTAAATAAATTAATTGTTTTTATTTATTAATTAATTTATTTATCTTTATTTTTTATACAAATGTTTATTAATATTCCCATCCAATGTAATTTTAAATATATTAAATAAATTTATTTTATTTAAAATTTATTAAGTACACGACATGTACTTAAGAGAAAACATCATGTGTATTTGTATAAACTACCTTGCATGGTCCTTATTATAAACTATATACTCAGAAAACATTTATCATACACATCATGTTATATAATTACATGTGTGTACTGTCAATAAATTACACATATACAAATGTAAATTTTAGGGAATGTAATGGTTTTAATGCATGTGCAATACACAATATGTGATGACCATACATAGTATATAGTTCTTAAAATTATATGGAATGTAATTAAAAATTTAATATATATATATATATAACCAATCACATGATTTGTACTATAAATAAATGAATCATGGTAACATGTTGATTAGGTTTTAATAATTATTATTTTATTTTATTTTTCTACATAAATAGGTAAGATACATGGCATGTACAAGCTAGCTACACATCATGTATGTCTCTTCATCGTATATTCACAACACACACCTAGATACTGGGTGTATTTCTCATCCATGAACATTAATGAGGTAAATGGTAGGTATGAGATTCACACACTATGTGACCTCTGATTTTCTTGATTTTTTTCACATGAGTCATGTATAAATACCTGACTTGTCTTTGACATTATGTTTTACACTATGAAAATACGTGGAATACATGGAATTTAATCAAGTTACATGGTTTGTAGTCCAGAAAATCATGAGGCAAGCTAGTCTAGTCAACACATGGCATGTATTAATAAATATCACATATATTTATTACACAATAACCCTGATTTCTCAAAGTTCATCCTGGTGTAATGTACACAGATGCACGATGTGTACCAATGGGCTATACGCCATGTAATATTTTATTATTCAATTATAATTATCATAACATCCATATGGGTTCTTCATATGTTCTTCATGTGTTATCAGCCCATTTTTTATTATATTAGTGGGAATTAAAAATAATAAGAGAAGATATTGACATTTTATTTTTAAATAATGAATTACAAAAAAAATGTTAATGATAAATGCATAAATAGATCAATTTTTAATAAATAATTATAAATTTAAATGTGACCACTCTATTACCATTGGAAAGTTATGGATGTGGTAGAAGTGCTTATTTACATCAGGAAGAACTTAACATTTTTCAAATTCAACGGATTGTCAAAAATATAAGTTAAAAAATTATCATGACCAATGAATAAAACTGTAGAAACCATTGACAGAGAATCTAAGAACGAAGTGGGGATCTTTTCGTGTTAAATTTATAAATAATTTATGAGATAAAAATTACTTCAGTCTTGAGATTCTTTCTTCAAAGAATAATTTGATCATTTAAATGTCATTCAGTTGCTTTATCATTGTTATTTAAGGATCCAAGTATAGAATACCTCTAGAGGTTATCCATATGTGTTTCCTTGATCTTGAAGCATCATCGATGATACTATGGGTGATATGATTATGGTATTGATCATCTTGAATTTATCCCATGATTTTAACCCTAATTCCTTTAGTTGGGAAGAATTTGTTCCAATCTCTCTAGATAGAGAGTATAAAGGAGAAGAGTAACTTGTCTCATTCTTGAGAGCATCCCTAGAGACATTACTTTTTAAGGGAATTATCTTGTGTGGATAACGTTATGCACAATGGATTGAATCTGTAGTGGTTTGTATCAATAATTTATTGTATCGATAATAGTTTGTATCTATAATAGATTATATCCATGATGAATTATATATATAATTTTTTGTATCTACAATGAATATAATTATCTATTTATAAGAAAAGGTCTAGGCTTAAAATATTTATTAATTTTACATAGGATAATAATAATATATTAAACTCATTATGTGCCTCATTCCATGAAAAATAATAATATTATTATTTTTCTTCAGGGTGTGCACTAACCTGCACAATGATAGATATTATTTTTTAGTTTGATAAATAAATATTTATCACCAGACTTAATACTTGTTCCACTCATCCTCTTGATTATTTATTGAACACTAAATAAATATTTTCATTAATATTTATCATTAAGTAAATAAATATTATATTTATTATATAGAGAATAAATATTTATTTAATATTTGTGATCAATAAAATAATGAATAAATAAAAAATTTTCAGTATATAAAATAAAATTTATTCCAACTGTTAAATATAAAAAATATTTAATAGAGAATAATTGAAACATTAAGTGTGTAACCATGTAGGATTATTTCCCAATGGAATTATTAAAGCTAACCTAAATTATAACACCAACATCTAAGGACACATAAAGTCACACAAGTAGAAGAAGTTAATGTATCGATAATGGCAACCAAATATGGTTGCTTACCGTATAATATAATCCCTTTGTCTTGATATCTCATCAGTTAGGTTTCATACTCATGTCATTAACCTATGTGATTGATATGTCTTCTTTGACTTCTTGAAATGAACTTTCCCACACACCAGGGCCATAAAATCTAGTTTGATAGTTTCATCACAATCAAAGGGTTGAGATATCAAATTTCATAAATAAAATAGATACAAATCCTTTCTTGACTTATCTATTAATAGCATACAACTCGTCATGTTCCCAACTTACCTAACTTCACCATGAACATATGTAATTATAGTTTATGATAATACATCTAAGTACGCAACTTATGATATGCATTAATAATATTACTAAATTTTAAGGATCATTAAACATGCTCAAGGATAGGAAAAACTAGTGATAATAAAAAATGTGGAATTTTTACTGGTGGTTCTATCCTCATAATATCTAGTATTGAAGATTACCAAGTGAGAAATTTATAAGATAATGTACCATCCACTTATGACTACTCACACCTAATAGACTACATCATTTGTGTCCCATCAGATATCATTGCATAGTCGTATTACTAAGTTTAATAATATTTTCATCGTATACCAAGATTTTCATCATAGTGGGGAACTAATTATGACCTTTTCAATGTGATAGATACTCTCGGACATTATCACATTAATGTTATGAATAAGAACAAAAAATATGTGATAATATTTTTTTTAATATTCATGTTTATGAATATACATGTAATCTAAAGTATAAAGAAGTTAATTCTAGGACGAAAACTACAACATATAATGCTAAAGATTTTTTAACTTAGGATCAAATTCCCACTATATTGATAAAAAAATCTTCAAAAAATATTTCCATAAAATCATTATAATAATAAATTATTCATTAAAATAAAAGATAAAATTTTATTTTAGGTTCCACCAATTATTTTATCTATAGTATTTAAATTTTATTGCATTATATTACACTTAAAATTAGTTAAATATTTTTTTAGGTCAGAAAAGGTGATGAAGACAAAAGAGGGGGGTTGAATTGTGTTCTTTTAAAAACACTTTAAGGAAATAAAACTAATCCCCCTTTATAACTTGAAAAAGTGAGGTTGTTCTATTTTATTTAAATAGATTATGCAATAGAATATAAATAAATGAAAGAATAAATTTTTATAGTGGTTTGGGGAATAAAGATCCCCTATTCCACTTTAATAACAATCCCTCTATGATCTTGGTAATTGTAAATAGTATAACCTTTTTTAAAGAATCCCAATATTTGAGTATAAGCAGTTGCAAATTCTTAAAAAATATTTTACAAGGATTAAAATAGAACCAAAAATATTACTTAAAACTTGATTTTTTAGAAACAATAGTAAAATACTTAGGTTAAAGAAATTCTCAATGAAATAATTCATATAAATATGATGCAACTGAAAAATAAAGAGATCCTTATAGGAATAGAAAATTATCTTTAAATCCCTATCCTTTTGAAGAATATCTTAATTTTATAAGGAAAATATAATAAGATAACAAAATAGAAACAAATCAACTTATTATCATTATTATTAAAAAAACATAGAAATATATTATTACATGAATGGCTCTAAAATATAACCCTAAAAATGTTCAATGAACTATAGTATATTAATAATAGGTAGATACAACATCAATATTAGAAATGGGAATATTATCAGAAATTTATAATATAATTTTAAAGAGATTCATCTTAAATATATTCATATAATTAGATAATTTTTCAAGATATATGACTCTTAGACCTCAAATAGATAAATCCATTAACAATAAATAAGAATATCGATTTAATCCTAGTCAAACTGATTTGGAAAACAACCAAAAAAATCATGATCTTCAAAATGATCATTATATTTGAAATTATAATTTTAATAGACAGAAAAAATCATATCCTCCATTAGAAATAGGAATAAATTAATCTACTTTTGAAAAGACTTTGAAATTTTCTTTGAATCACTTTAATGAGATATTTAATCCAGTGAAATAATAGCATAAATCTCAAAAATATCAAAAAATAAAATCTTATATCCAACTGAATTAACATGGGGTCCCTCTATGTAAGGATAACTCCAAAATTACAGCTCACAAAATATAGTTTATTCCAAATGTATAATACTATATCATGAGTTTCAACACTAATATTAGGTTAACATACCAAACATTAAATACTAAAATGAGGGGTTTATTCACAAAAGTTAGGTTACCAACCCTAAAGTTCATTTAAAATGTGAGGTTCTAAAAGTAACATTAGGTACTCAAATGTGAAGTTATTTATCAAAATTTAGGTTTCCTAATATAACTTTTATCTTAAACATGGGGTTCCAAACATAGGGTTGGATTCCAGCATTAGGTTACAACATCACTTTTTTAATAGTGATTCCAGAATTCTATGAACTTCCCAAATACTTTGTAGAAAATAATTTCAACTAAATTATAAGAAAAAAACTTTCATAATTATAATGAAATGAATTAAATAATCAAATAAATATAATCCTAAAATATAATTAATTTATCTTCATTAGTAAAACAAATGGGGTTATTTTTGAATATCAAAATCATTGAAAAATTAATCATAAATTTTTGGGTCAACATCCATATTCTGACTAATCTCTTCTATTTTTTTAATAAAAACCCATATAATGTAATGAAATAAACAAGATAAATTTTATGATTTAGAATTTGTTTTAAATATTTAGGATTTTGTGTTTATCTATATTTCTTCCCCTTTTGTGATATCAAAAAGAAAGTATAAAGATGGATTAAAGAAAATTTAATTTATCATAGAACTGGAAGGTAATATTATTTAAGTAAAAAATAAATGAATTATGAAAATAGATAAGCTGGGAAACATAAAAAAACAAAAAATATAAAATAAATACATCAAAAAAATAAAAAAATTATTTTTATAAATCATCCTAGATTACTATAAATATTGGCTCAAGGATAAACACTTTAAGGTGTATTTTGATAAGAAGTATCATCTTCATGTTCGTTATAGGAAGAGGATTTAGAGGTTAAGTAATATCTAAGAGATTTATGCACAACCTTTCACTCCACTAATAAATAATTTAAATTTTGATTCATTAGGCCTTCCCAATCTTTTATTTAAAACCTACATTCTTCAAATACCCTCAAAACATCAACCAGATTCACATTTATGAAATTATGAATAGTATTAGAAGACTGAACATATCTTTCCATCATTTCTCCTAATTGGTTGACAAAATTTCTAACTCTTGGATCTACCAAATTCAACCTTTCAACTAACTCCTTTTGATTTTTTAGAAGAGTTTTTACAGGAACACTATAACACTAAAAACTCTGTATCTTTTCATCCATAACTTTAATATCATTAGATAAAATCTATAAACATCTCAAAAAATATATAGATACTACTCCATACAAAGTAGAATCCCTTCCCTGACTTGAATATTAAACCTTTACACTTTCAAAATTACTTTCCAATAACTTATTCAAATCACCAAGATCAAATTTAGAAACCATTTATCATTTTAGTTTTCTAAACTAGTCAGTTATATTTCATTTAAATCCAAAAAAAATATTTTTTAGACATTAATCTTTCCTAAAACCATTGATGTTGAGTTTGGAGAGACTTAAACACTATTCTATAAATGGATTAACTTTTCAATTCCTCAAAAAAATTTAATAATTTTCAAGGTCTTTTTATAGCTTCACAGCTTCATACTTCAACTATTTAAAATTAGAAACAATACCCATATAATCATAATAATATTATAAAACCGTTTTAGTTCTCCCAGATGGTTCTCTTACTTTAACTATATGAAGTAATTGAACTTCAAACTCTTCACCAGAAGGAGAAGAAAATTATCCAAGAATTTAAGTGACCTCAACATTCTCTTCTATAGTCTTTCCATAGATATTTAAATAAAAGAAACTGATTTATCCCAAATCAATTCTATTATAGTAGAAACTGGGGTACTCACCTAATGAGTAGAATAAAATTCCTTTATACTTGCAACATTGGGGAAAAACATCCTTAGTAGGTTTTTCATAACCATGAATTATTTCTTTTATTCTTTGATATCCTTGAGAATGATTAAAATCCTATCTTGGTTGTTCAACACCTATAATAACTTTTCCATCTATTTTTTCAATAAATAGATCATTATTCTCAACTTCCCTAGAAGCAGAGTCAACAACTTGGAATATTAGTGCAAGTTCCACTCTTCTCAAAAGATGAGGAACCAAAACAGCCTCAAAATATGCCTCAATAGAGGGTTCTTGATAAACTATTGTAATCTAAAGTATTCCTCTAGCTCTGGAAGTAATATCTTCATTTATTACATAATTCCTTCGAGTTATTATAGAAATTTTGGTATCACATATAGAATAATATTACAAACAAGTGTCCACTAATGGAAAACCAGATTCTCCCTCTATTCAATATTCCTCAATATCCTTTGCACTAAACCTTGCAGAACCAGCCGACTTTAAATTCATGTGCTCCCCCTCAAAAAAAGTACTAGATTGATCTTCTTATTAATAACTATTGGATTCATATTTCCTCTTGACACACTCTAAAAAACAAACTTTCTTAAAGTACCAATAGAAAAAACATTATTGTGATGAAAACTTAAACATGTCTTGGTACCAGTTATCATCCCTCTCTTATAAAGAATAATAGAAACCAATAAACCATATGTATAAAAAGATATCCTAGCATCTTTTTACATAAATGGTTCATATACCTTAATATGTACCAACTTACAATGAACTCAATTTCACTCAACAATATAAATAATATATACATGTTTGTAAAAAGGATTTTCAAAGATTCAATAATCCATAGAACTACTACTTTCTAGATGAATTTGACCAACACTTTCTTGTCATATTCCAGATCCTTAACCAGTATTATCTTCAATTGATATGTACTTAAAAGAAATGAAATAATTTCTTTAGAATTATAAACAAAATATATAATAGATCATAGGATGAAATGTAAAATCCATTCATGAGGAAACTTAAATAATTGATCCATTTCCATTGATGAGATCAAAAACTCTTTGTCGTTCACTTTAGAAGAGATTAAATCTTCACTTTCACCAAAGCTATACTAGGAATATTCAAAAAACTATTTTACCTATATTTTAAAACCTTACTCATATTTAACTCCATCAAACATGAATTCCATTCCTCGAAAACTTAATGCCTTATTCAACATCAAATTTGAATGAAATAACTATTCAAAGACCATGGCCTTCCCTGAAGCACTTTCCACTTTAAACTTAAAGGCCACTGACACTTCACACAATTAGTTCTAGCCTCATCTTTCCTATTATTATTCTCCATACCAAGAAGAATAAGGTTTAGGTTTTGGAAAAACTAGGTTTCAAGAGATTGAGATCATAGAAGATTGAAAGGGTGTAAGTTTGAAGGTGGTAGAGAGAAAAATTAACTCTAATGGCTTTAAGAAATGGTTTGGTTTCTTGATCCAATTATTCAATTTAATCATTTGGAATTTTAAAATGAAAAATGGATTTATAGAATAAAATACACAAATGAAATTTTAATAAAATAAATTAAAAAAATAAATAATCAATATAAATAAATAAAAATTTAAAAACAAACAATTTATAATATAACAAACTATTAAACTAAACATAGATTAAAAATAATATTAAAATGTTTAATTAAAATTAAATAAAATGAACTCCCCCTTAATAAAATAAAAAACTTACAGTGGGAAGTGTTTTAGTAAAAATATCAGCAAGTTGGTACTCATTATTATAAAATTCTAGAGATATATCCTTTTTTGAACATGATCCCTTAGAAAATTATTCATGATATCAACATGCTTAGTCCTAGAATAACATACAGGATTTTTTGAAATATTTATAGCACTATTATTATCACATAAAATAGGAACACGATCAAAATTAAGTCCAAATTCCAAAAGTGTGTGTTTCATTCACAATACTTGTGCATAGAAACTACCAACAAATATGTATTGTACTTTAGTTTTTAACAATGAAATTTAATGTTTCTTCATAATCTTCCATGAAACTGAAGAATTTCCTAAAAAGTGAAAAGTTCCCAGGGTTATTTTTCTATATATTATACACCCTTTAAAATAAATATCTAAATATGAAGTTAAATCAAAATAATTGGTCTTTGTATAATTAAAGGACTGATAAATTAATGGCCCAAAAATTTTATCAATAGAATTTCCCTTCATATAATGTAGTATAAAGCACAAACATCACATAGACAAACCAAAAAAATGTTATTATAGTATAAAATTAATGACACATTATTCATAAAATAAACCAATAATTATTCCAAATATTACATAGGGGCTATAAATAGAAAATATGAGAATAATAATAGGTTAATTTGGATCTATTTGATCCACCATAATGATCACACTCACGAAAAAGGATATAGAAATAAAATATAATGTCGATAATAAAATTTTTATTCTAAATATTAAAGTATATATATAAACTTGAGATAAAGTATAAGTGAATAAATAATGAGTAGAATAATAGGTATTTATAGGAAGTAGTAAACCCATATGACCATTATAAATCTGACTATTAGAATAGTAACATGACCATTGGAATAGTAATCTGGCCATTAGGAATAATAATATTACTATTATAACATTATCCTCACATATTGAAATGTAAAATAATATTTAGGAATATTATAAAATGAAAATATGATATATTTATATCATGGTATAAGTAAATAAATATTTTAAAATGATAAGTTAAGTGTTTGTATTTTTGTAAAACATAAATGTTTTAATCACAATTTTATAATAAATATAATCATTTAAAATAAATTTTATTTACATAAAATGGATCCATAAATTAATTTTTATGTTTTATTATAATTATAATATAATTTTTTGAGACCATAACTAATTTTTCAAAGGGTACTGAAATCAATTATAATATTAAAACCAATATTTTTATAATAAATTATGATTTTATTTAAAAATTAAAATTCTCATATTTAGAAAATTATTTTTAAAAACATTATTCCATTTTTAAAATATGCACATTTAAAAAATTTTGGGGTGAATTTTTTAGATTTTTGTAAAATAATTGATTTTTTAGTGAATAGTAAAATACTGTAATTTAGAGTATTTATTATTACAAGCCAAATATATGAATTTTTTAGTCATGAATAAGCACCAATTATTTCAAAATTAAATATACTAGTTACTGTATATATTCATAATAATCAATATTATTTATTTTCTTAATCCAAAATAATATTCTAATGAATATAATAATAAAAAACACCACGCTCCTCCCCTTATAAATACCACCCCATCTTCTCACACCTTATAATATTTATATATTGACAATATTCTACCCAATTACCTTTACAAGCCTCTTCCTCACATCCTAGTATTACTGGTCTCACTAAAATACCAATTCCAATTTCCTTAAAAAGATTCTCAAGGAGACGACATTCAATAAGTAAAATCCTTCATCTTTCTCTTATAGATTCTTTCTTTATTCTAACTTATCCTCACCCCATATCCAAAGTGACAGGATAACTATAGTATCATATATATACTTTAATTTTATTTTGTAAATGTAATATCCATCATGAAATCCATTCTCTCCTCTTTTTATTGTAAAAATGAAAACATCATCTGTAATATGTCGGTTCACAGCCTTCATGGACAACGAGTTTTAGTTTACCATTATCTCCTTCAATGATATTATAAAACAATTACTATGGTTAAATTATATTTTAATATTTATATTAATTTATTCCATATTATATAACTAATATATATATAATATTAAATAAAATGGTACTGGTTTATGATGGTCGTAAAAACTACCAAAATAAACTAAATATTTTTCATTAATGTTTTATCAAATTAATCAACATTATTTCATAAAAAATGGTATATGGGTCCATTTAAACTTTTTTAAGTGCCTTAATAATATATAATTTCACTTCTATATAATTATTCTAATTTTACAAGAACTTTTATAATTATACACAAGTGGACAAATCATAAAACCATGAAACAAACTCTCCCGAAATAATGAAATTGAACTTTATAAATCACAAAAACTATCATAAATGAAATTAATAAAATTATAATAAATAAAATATTTTTAAAAGGTTATTAAATAATTAATTAATTAATATAGTCTTATTATTCATGATATTTAGTGCAATTTCAAAATACATTTAGACATAAGGTAAGGGATCACTCTGAACCTCCAGTTTTCCTTTAGATTACAATTTATCTATTTACCTCAATTTATTTATAAATTATTATTATATAATTCTCCTAAATTTTTTTCATATATTCCAAAAATTTGTATATATATCAATTCATCTCTATTTTATGGGTAAATACATGATTTAAAAGGTTCCCTTCTCAATTCCTCTCGATAATCAAGCCCGATTAAAGGGAACTTCTCCATTTCTTACCCATTTTTAAGTACACTCCATGAACAATTTTAATAAACCAATATTTTCATAAATAACTAATTTTATCATGAAAAAATATTTAGTTCATTTTTGTTTTTATACAAATAATTATGCATTTGTCCTCTTTAAAGACTCTTTATTCTTTTACCTAAACCACACTTAAGTGGTATATTTTTAATGTTACATGACCACTCTTCTTGTTTTCCATTCATTTGGACATAATTATTCAATAACTATTATTTTTTTCCTTTATATATGAGAAAAAATGATTTAATCCTTTATTTCATCGATACCATTATGATACACCCTTTAGTATTTCCTTATGAAATGATTACAAAAACTATTTCCTTCCATGGGAAACCTTTGTGATTATTTCTTATATTTGATTTATTTATGTGAAACACATATTCATGTACATGTTAGATGGGTATTACTAGATAGAGCTCCAATACATTGGGTAATGTTTTATCTCATGATGCATTATATATGGGATTAGGGAGTAACCATAATCCATTATGAGTCTTTGTCCACGATGTAATATCGTCTTGGTAGTTAGCCTTGACTCATGTTTATGTCATGTTATGTCCTACATCCACATTACTATATTTCTATGATTATACGATTCCGTGTTCTTTATAATATGACTTTACATGTTTATTCATGTTCCATTCCTTTTATGTTATTATTTTATGCCTTCTGACTCATATATTATACTTAGTTTGCAAGATTATTCTCTTACTGGGCTTTTTAGCTCATCATTTTTTGTCTATTCCTTCCCTAGGCTTTCCTATGTAGTTGTAGGAGATCAAATAAAGTTAGGATCTAATTATAGAGATTAATAAAAATATTTTTTATTATATTTTCATAATTTCTAATTATGCACTTTTTCTTATAAAGACACTATAATTTTTGATCCATGGTTTGTATTTAATAGATAATTATACCTAAAATCATATAATAATATGTGTAAAATGGTAGGGTCTCTATAGTTGGTATCAGATCAAAGACATGTTATTTTGTGGTATTAGGGATAGAAAAATTTATTAAGAACCATAATGATAATTCTATCACCATGGATGACCTAGATTGAAACTTAGGGAATCACAAGTTAGTATAAAATTGTCATTTATAATTATATCCTTATATGTTTATGGTTTCCTTTTATATTCTCATTATATAAGTATTAAATCCCCCCTAATTTTTTTCTTTTTTTAGTTAATGGAGTGAAATAGGAGAACTTGTTCCAATAACCAATGTGATGGGAAATTTTATTATTTACCTAATGATATTCCAAACTTAATATGAATAAGATATTAGATATTCATGATATTACTTACACAATTGGATCAAGTTATGAATAATAACTTGAATCGGGTAGAATTCCCTTCTTCTTATAAGAAAGAGGATGTTTTGATTGAATACTTTATGTGATAAGTTCCTCTTATATTTAGTATATTTTATGATCCTCTCATTGAAGAAAAATGGATTAAATCCATTGATAAAATATTCTATATCTTATAGTTCTCAAAATAAGAGAAAGTCGTGTTAGTGTTCAATCATTTTGATGGGGAAGTTGATCAGTGGTGGACACTGATAAAGAACACAATGTCTAAAGTGGAAATTAATTCCATGGAATGGAAAGAATTCAAACAAATATTTTTTTAATAAATATTTCCCTCGAAATATTTATCTTAATATGGATATGGAATTCTTCAGAATAAATAAAAAGGAAAATAAGTCTACCATAGCATATAGGTAAAACTTTACAAAGATTTTGTGATACACCTTAGGATTTTTCATGAACACGGAAAGCAAGGTGGATTTTTTCTTTAGTTGATTAAATCAGGGTCTATGAAAATCCTTGGAGATCATAACATTGATAGTTATGAAAGTATTTTCCATTTTTTTCATTAAGGTTGATAAGGATATTTGGGACTCTCAGTGGTCTCATAAGCTCAGAGATAAAAATTAGAAAATGGATTTTAATATGGAAGGATCAAAAGATAAATCCGATAGAGGCAAGAAAACCCAACATATCATTTTTCAATGGTGTGGGAAGAAGCATATCAGGAACTGTCTAAACGTAACCAGGAGATGTTTAAATTTGGAAAATAAGGTCATCGGGCTAATAATTTTTGAAGGGATATGATGAATCCAAGAAGTGTTGAAGAATAAAGTAAGGTTTAGATCAATACTCAGTTTGCAGTATAGTGTTTAAACTATAAGGAACGTGATAATTATGTGATCCAATTCCCAAATATAAGGGTTTTTAGAGAAAATCAATGATAATAACCTCCAAGGTGGAAAGGGATGGAATATGCCATCACTACTGCTAAGGTGGATCCTGAAAATGATGTGGTGACAGGTACGTTGGTTATTCCATCAAGAATAATAAACATACTATTGGATTTTTGTTTTACACATGCTTTAATATCTTTAAATCTTAGTAGAACTATTCAAACACAACCTAAAAATATGGATATTGAGTTATCTTTGAGAATAGTAAATGGTGAAATTATTTTATATAAATTATATAACTCTCCCCCGGTTAATATGTGAGGACTAAACCTCACAAAAAATATTATCTTACTTCTTTTGGTAGAGTTTGATGTTATATCTATCATAGATTGGATATATTTATATATAGTCGATATCAACTTTTGGGAAAGGTAGGTTACTATAAAAATCCTATGGAATCCTCCAATTTTGTAAAAATATAAGGTGTATGATGAATATCCTTTGTAATATTATTCTAAATAATAGATACTATTTCCTTGTAAGAAAACATATCTAGCTCAAATAATTGAGATAAAGGAAATGATCATTCTTGAAGACATACCCATTATGAGGGACTATAATGATGTGTTCCCTGAAAAATTATATATTCTTCCTACTGACTGAGAGGTTTAATTATCAATTGAACTTATACCCGGATCTCTTAAAATATCAAATACTCCTTATAGGATGGACACAATTGAGTTAGAAGAATTGAATAAGTGGTTACAAGAAATATATACAAGGGTGTTATATACTTGAGTGGTTCACTATGGGGTTCATCATATCTATTTTTCAATAATAAGTATGGATCAATGCACCTTTTTATTAATTATCATGATCTCAAAAAAATAATGATAAAGAACAAGTATCCCCAAATATGGATCGATTATTTGTTTGATCAACTACCTGTGTCCATGTATTTATTTAAGGTGGACCTTCGGTCGGGATATCAACAATTAAAGGTGAATAAGGAAGACATCCCTAATACTTTATTTTGAATGAGGTATAGACATTATGATTTCATAGTGACGCCTTTATAACTCACTAATTATCTATCAATTTTCTTGGAATTAATTAATAGAGTCTTTATATATTACATAGACAAATTTTTGGTAGTCTTTATAGATGATATTATAATATACACCAAGTGAAAGGAGGATCATGATGAGAATTTTAATACCATGATAAAGACATTGAAAATGGAGAAACCATATGAAAAGTATAATAAATTTGAGTTCTAGATTGAGTAAGTATCATTATAGGGGCATGTTATCACCAGTAAAGGGATATATGTGGACCCTTATAAGACAAAGGCAATTGATGAGTATCCCAATCTTGTATTTATAAAAAATATTTGTATCCTCATTGGTTGAGTTGGGTATTAATGAATTTTTTTGAAGAACATATCATAATTTTAAAACCCACTAAAAAAGATAACTTGAAATGGAGTAAAGTTTGTTTGGACCAATGAATGTGAATACTACTTCAAATAACTGAAAATGAGTAGTATCACTGCATTGGTACTTATGCTACCCACAATTGGGGAAATCTTTATGGTATACAATGATTCTTAAAATAATGTATTATGTTGTGTGCTAATTAAAAATGATAAAGTAATAGTATAAGGTTCAAGAAATATGAAAGTTCATGAGAAAAACTATCCCATGCATGATCTGGAGTTGGAGGATGTGATCTTCATGTTGAAAATATGGCAGAATTATATCTATGGGGAGAAGTATGAGATATATACTAATCATAAGAGTCTAAAATACATATTCACATAGAAGGAGATTAATATGCTCTAACAAATAAGGTTAGATCTCATTAAGGATTATGACTACTCAATCCAATACCATCTTGGTAAAGAAAATAAGGTCGAAGATTATCTAGGTAAAAAGGATCCTGCAACTTTATCAATGATGAGAATTGAGAAGGATCCAATATCTTTAGAATTACAAAAAATATACATGGGAATCATAAAGTAAGGAATATAATAATTCCTTTATCAAGTGATTTCTCAACCATCCCTTTTAGAGAAGATGATGGTTGCTCAAAGATATGATGTTTAAATTCAAAAGATGGTGGAACCTATCAGAAATAGGAAATAATCATAGTTAAAAATTGATGTGTAAGGAGTCATAAAATTTGGGTCACAACTATGTGTACCATAAAATCATGAGATAAAGAGGGAGATTTTGAATAATTCACACATCTCAACCTTATCCATCCACCCAAGGAGCACGAAGATGCATCTAGATCTCCGATAGAACTATTGGTGGGATAATATGAATAATTAGATCCCAAAATTTACATCAAATTTCATGTTATGACAAAAATTTATTTTTTCAAGGAAAAATTATTATGTGATGATGAAACCATTACCTATACATACATGGAAATAATAAAACATCACCACGGACTTTTTCACTGGACTTCTGATTACATACAGAGGAAATAATGAAATTTGGGTTGTTATGGATCATATTACAAAGACTACTCAATTTATCATAATTAGATAAAATTTATCACATAATAAAATTTAAAAAATATAAATCATAGAAGTGGTAATGGTTCATAGATAATGATTATCAATTGTAGCTGGTGAATATCTGATATTTACTTTCAAGTTCTAGAAAATTATCCAACATAAACTAAACACTGAGCTAAACTTTAGTATGGCTTATCACCCCTAGACGGATGTCAAGTTTGAGTGGACTATTTAGATAATATAATATATATTGATATAATGATTGATGGGCTTCAAAGGAGGATGGGACCAATATCTTATTCTAGTCGAGTTATCTTACAATAATTGTTTTATTCAAGCATCCAAGTGGATCTATATGAAGCCCTTTATTGGAAGAGGTGTAGAACACTAGCATGTTGGGATGAATTTGGTGAATGTGAGCTATTGGGACCGAAAATAGTTGAGGACATAATATAAATGATAAAACCATTCAGAAACACATCAGGGAATTCCAAATTCAAAAGAAGAGTTATGACGAAAATCATTAATGAGACTTAGATTTTGAGGTTGGAGACATGGTATTCCTCCACATATCTTCATGGAAGAGATTAATGATATTTGGGAAGAAGGTAAATAGAATTCTTAAGTACATTATCCTCTTTTAGATTCCTGATCGCATTACATATGTGGTCTATCTACTAGAACTTCCACCAATCAAGTCTCAATTGCATGATGTATTTAGTTTATCCATTTAAGTAAGTACATACCAGATCTCTCACATGTACTAATTTCGGAGGTGGTATATCTAGAAAATTATCTCTCTTATGAGGAGCAGTTAGTGAAGATTATGGACCATAGAGACAAAGTTCTATGCGATAAGACTACTCACCTGGTCAAATTACTATAGTGGAACCATAAATATGAAGAGGTGACATGGGAACCAGAGGAAGCGATGAAGGAGAAGTACCCAAACCTCTTTTTACCTTAGTATGTAAAATGAAATTTCGAGGGTGAAATTTCATAAGGAGGAAGAATGTAATGACCCAGAATTTGTATCAATGGAATTTATCATCTTATAATTTAGTTTAAAGAATAAACATCATAGAGATAAACCAAAAAAATAATATTATGAAAAATGAATAATGATAAATTAGTAATAAAATAAACTAATAAAAATTTCAAATATTATAGTGGGATAATAAATAGAAAAATAAGAGAATAATATTAGGTTAATTTGGATCTGCTCGATCCACTAAAATGACCACATTCAGAAACTAATCTGTAGAAATAAAACAAAATTTTAATTATGAAATATTCATTATGAAGATAAAAGTATATATATATATAAATGTGAGATAAAGTATAATTTAATGAATAATTAATGTAATAATTTATATTTATAAGAATTGGTAAACCCATATGACTATTATAAAACTGACTGTTGGAATAGAAACCTGACTGTTGGAATAGTAATCTGACCATTTGGAATAATAATATGACAATTAGAATAATAAGATCACCTATGGAAATGTAAAATAATATTTATGTATCTTATAAAATGAAAATATGATATATTTATATCATGATAAAACTAAATAAATTTTTTAAAAATGGTAAATTAAGTGTTTGTGTTTTTAAAAGACAAACATTTTGATCACACCTTAATAATAAATATAATGATTTAAATTAATTTTTTTACATAAAATGGATCCATAAATTAATATTATGTTTTATTATAATGATAAAATAATGTTATGAGACTATAAATAATTGTTTAAAGGGTCATAAAATCGATGATAATATTAAAATCGGTATGTTTCAAATAAATAATGATTTTATTTAAAAATTAAGTTTATCATATTCAGAAAATTATTTTCACAAAATATATTTCATTTTTTGAAATATACACATAGAAAAATGGTTGGGGAGAATTTTTGATATTTTTCTAAAATAGTTGAATTTTTTCGTGAATAGTGAAATATGGTAATTGACTGTATTTAATATTATAAGCCTAATACATGAATTATTTAATCATGTCGGATGAAGGAATACATTATTTCAAACTCATAGGAATTATGTAATATATCTATTAACAATAATCAATTCTATTGATAGTCTTGAGCCAAAATAATAATCTAATGAATATAATAATAAAAACACCCATCCCCTCACCTTAAAAATACTACATCTCACCACCCCATCTCTTCACACCTTATAAGATTTAGAGCTTATCAATATTCTACCCAATTCCCTTACCAACCCTATTACTCACTTCCTAGTGTTTCAAGTCTCATAAAAAATCAATTAAAATTTCCTTAAGGAGGTTCTTAAGGAGATGACATTTAGGAGGTAAAATCCACCATCTTTCTCTTTTAAATTATTTACTTCTTATACTTTATCCTCACCCCTATAGAATGTGACATTATAACTGAATTATAATATATATATTGTAATTTTATTTTTTTAATTTAATATCTATCATCAAATTCCTTATCTCCTCTTTTTATTGTAAAAATGAAAACATCATTCCTAATATATTGGTTCACCGACTTTGTAGATTATGAGTTTTAATTTTTCATTATCACCTTATAGGATAGTCATAAAACCATTATTATGGATAAATTGGATTTTAATATTTATATTATCTTATTTAATTTTATAGAAATAATATATAGATATAGTATTAAATAAAATAATACTAGTTCATGATGGTTGTAAAACTGCCAAAATAAACTAAATATTTTTCATTAACGGTTAATCAAATAAATCAACCTCATTATAGAAAAAAATGATTTATGGAACTATTTAAACTTATTTAAGTTCATTAATAACATATAACTTCACTTTTATATAATTATTCCAATTTTAAAATAACTTCTATCATTATACACAAGTGAACCAATCATGAAAGTATGAAAAGAATGATCTCAGAATGAAGAAAATGAATTTTATAACTAATTGAAATGACCATAAATGAAATTAATAAAATTATAATAAATAAAATTTATATTTAATAGGTTCTTAATTAATTAATTAATATAAGTTTTTTATCTGGGATATTAAGTGCAAGTGCATAATGCACTCGTACATAACATAAGGGATCTCTCTTCACCTCTATTTTTCCTTTGGGTTACACTTTATCTCTCTTTACCCTCAATGTATTTCTTAATTATTATTATATTATTCTCATAAATTCTATGTATATGTTCCAAACCTATTTATATATCTCAATTTTTCTTTATTTTATGGGTAAATACATGTTTTAAAAGGTTCCTTTCTCAATTTCTCTCAATAAGCAAGCTCAATTAAAGGGATTTTCTTTGTTTCTTACCCATTTTCAAGTAAAATGCATAAATTGTTTAAAGCCTAAAATATTTTTATAAAATCACTCATTTTATCATAAAAACCTATTTAGTTTATATCTGATTTTATATAAACAATTATTCATTTTTCCTCTTTAAATACCCTATTTTTTTCTAAACCTCACTTAAGTGAAACATTTCTAATGTTACCTAACCACACTCATTATTGTTTTCAATTAATTTGGACAATATTATTCATGATTTATTCTTATTTTTCATTTATGTATAACCAATTATGATTTAATCTCTTATTTCATGGATACCATTGTGATTCACCGTTTGGTTTTTCTTTATGAAATGACTACGAAACCCAGTTATTTTCATCGAAAACCCTTATGATTATTACTTATATTTTATTTCTTTATGTGGAACTCATATGCTTGTATATGTTATGATGGGTGTGCCTAGATAGATTTTTAATTCATTAGTTATTTTTTTGTCTCATGAGACGTTATGTATGGGGTTAGGGAGTAAACCTAATCCATTATGGGAATTTTTTATACTGTGTGATACTGTCTTGGTAGTTAGTCTTCACTCATGTTTATGTCATGTTATTTGTTGCTTCCACATTCCTATATCACCATAATCATTTGATTCCATGTTCTTTATGATGTTCCTCTCTATGTTTATTCATGTTTCATGCCTTTTATGTTATTGTGTTATGCCTTCTAACTCATGTGTTATTCTTCATTTCCATGATTATTCCCTTATTTAGATTTTTAGCTTATCCCTTTTTATCTATTTATTCCATAGGTTATCCCATATAGTTGTAGGAGTTCAAAGGAAGTTAGGATTTCATTATAGAGATTAATAAAAATATGTTTTATTCTAGTTTCATGTTTTCTAATTATGTACCTAGTTTCCAAAGAGATAGACTTTATAATCCTTATTTTTATTTAATGGATAATTATGCCTAAAATCATGTTATAATATGTGTAAAGTGATTGAGTCACTATAGTTGGTATCATAGAATGGTCTATTTATTTTGGGGATTATGACTATAAAACTTTATCCAGAACCCTTGGGATAATTCAATCATCATGGATGACCTATATTGAAACAAAGGGAATCAAAAGTTAGGATATAATTTATATTTATAAGTGAATAATTATATGTTCATAGTTTAATTTTATATTCTCAATAGCTCAGTATTCAAGCCCCCATAATTTTACTTTCTTTTTTTAGTTAAGGGAGAAAAATAGAAGAACCCTTTCTAACAACCAATGTGATATAAAATGTGATTATTTCCCTAACAATATTTCAAACCTGCTAGGAATGAGATATTATAACTTCATGATAGTACTAGTTCAATTGGCTCAAGTTATGAATAATAAATTAAATTATTTGGACTTCTCTTCTCCTAATAAATATAATGCTTTAGTAGAATATTTTATGTGACAAGGGCCTCCTATCATTAGTGGATATTCTAATCCCCTCAATGTATAACTATGGATTAACTCCATTGAGAAAATATTATCTTCCCTCTGACTCTCAAAAGAAGAGAAAGTCATGTTAGTGGTCTATCATTTTTATGGGGAATCATATCAGTGGTGGAAACTGATAAAGAACACAAAGTCTAAATATGAAATTGATTCCATGTAATGGGAAGCATTAAATAAAATATTTTTCAAAAAATATTTTCCAAGAACTCACCATCTTAAGATAGAGAGGGAGTTCCATAGACTAAAGGAAAATGAATATGAGTCTATCGGGGCATATGAGGAAAAAATCACAATTATTTCATGATATTCCTCTATCTTTTTTATATACACTAAATGTAAGTAGTATAAATTACTTGGTGGATTAAATTCGAGTCTATGAAAAGCCTTGGTGATTCAAGACTTTTATATCTATGATGAGATTGTTCATTGTTCTCTTAAGGTTGATATGGAAATTGGAGACTCTCGGTGGTCTCATGGGCTCAGAGATAAAAAGTGGAAAATGGAGTTTAATATGGTAGGATCAATAGATAAATTCCATGGAGTAAAGAAAACTCATTACCCCACATTACAAAAGTGTGGGAAGAAGCATCCCAGGAACTGTCTAAGGGAACCAATAGATGTTTCAAATGTTAAAAAGAGGGGAATCTGGATAATCATTTCCAAAGGTATATGAATAAGACCATAAATATAAAAGAATAAAGGAATGTTTAAATAAATAATCATCCTATATTATAGTGTTTCAACTACAATGAATACAAAAATTATTTGAGCCAATTCCCTAATCCAAGGGTTGTTAGAGACAATCAATGAAAAAAACTATAGGTAGCAAGTAATGGAAAATGCTATCACTATTGTTAATTTATATCCTAAAAATTATGTCATGATAGGTACGTTAGGTATTTGTTCAATAATAGAGAATATACTATTTGATGTTGGTTCTACGCATTATTCATATCATGAAAATTTAGTAGAACTATTCAAATACCACCTAAAAATATGGAGGTTGATTTATCCATGAGAATATAAAATAAATAAATTATTACAACTAAATTATATAACTACTTCCCAGTCAATTTATGTGGACTAAACCTCCCATAAAATCTCATCTAACTTCCTTTTGTGGATTTTGATTCTATACTGGGAATGGATTGGCTATATTTATATAAATCCAACATCAACTATCGAGAAAGGGAGGTCACTCTTAATATCCTAAGGAATCCTCAAATTATATACAAATGTAATGAAGCGGATTAATGTCCATTATTATCTTCTTCTCAAGAATGGATAATATTGAATTTGGATCAATCATATCTATCTCGAATGATTGATACATAGGAGAGGGTCATGCTTGAAGACATTTCCATTTTGAGAAACTAAACTGATGTGTTCCATGAACAATTGTCTAGTCTTCCTCCTCACCGAGAGGTTGAGTTCTCAGATGAACTTATACTAGGATCTCTTCCCATATCAGATATACCTTATAGGATGGCCACCGTTGAGTTTTAAGAACTAAATAAGTAGTTATAAAATAATTTGGATGAGGGTTTTATCTGCATGGGTGCTTCACCATGGGGTGTGTCGGTCATCTTCATCAAAAATAAGGATGGATCAATGTGCCTATACATTGATTATCATGAGCTCAACAAAATAATTATAAATAAAAATTATCCACTGTCATTGATAAATAAATTGTTCAATAAACTATGTGGGGTCAGGTATTTATCTAAGGTGGAAATTTGACTGAGATATCACTAGTTAAAGTTTAAGAAAAAATATTTTTCCAAGGATGCCTTTCGAATGAGGTATAGATATTATGAGTTCATAGTGATTACTTTTGGACCCACTAATGCTCCATAAATTTTCATGGACTTAATGAATAGAGTATTTAGAGGTTACCTTGAAAAAATTTTGGTATTATTTATAGATGATATTCTAATATGCTTCAAGAGTAAAGAGGATCATGATGATCCTTTGAATATTGTGATAAATACTTTGTGAAGGGACAAACTATATTAAAAGTAAAAAAATGTGAGTTCTAGATAGATAAAGTATTATTCTTACGGCATGTTATCACTAACAAAGTGATATTTATAGACCCTTCTAAGAAAAAGAAAATCAAGTAGTATACCAGGTCACTGTCTATAATGGAGATCTATAACTTCCCTGTTCTACTTGGGTATTCTGAAGATTTTTTAAGAAATTATCACAATTTTCAAACCCACTAACCAATATGACTCGGAATGGATTAAAGTTTTTCTGGACTATTGAATGTGAATACTGCTTCAAATAATTGACAAATAGGTTTATTAATGCACCAGTACTTACGCTACCCACAAGCGGGGAAATATTTTTGGTATAAAGTGATGATTCAAGAAAGGGGTTAGGTTGTGTACTAATGAAAAATGATAAAATAATATCATACACCTCATTACAGTTAAAATTTCGTGAGAAAAACTATCCCACGCATGATTTGGAGTTGGAAGTTGTGATCTTCACATTGAAAATATGGAAACATTATCTCTATGGGGAGAAGTGTGAGATATATATTAATCATAATATTCTCAACTATATATTCACATATAATAATATTAATATGTTCTGGAAAATATGGTTATATATCATCAAGGATTATGCCTCCTAAATCCCCTATCATCCTGGTAAATAAAATAAAGTGGTAGCTTCTCTAAGTAAAATGGATCCTAAAACATTATTAATGATGAGAATTGAGAAGGATCCGATATTCTTAGACATAAAAAGGATATACATGGGAATCATAAAGGAAGAAACATCATTATTACTTTCTCAAATTATCTCTCAACTATCCCTTTTAGATAAGATAAGGATACTCAAATAGATGATGTGGAAATTCAAAAGAAGGTGGAGTCAATAAAAAATAATAAATCCTTGGAGTTCTAAATTGATGAGGAAGGAGTAATTAGAATTAGGTCATGATTATGTGTACCATAAAATCCTAAGATAAAGAGGTATATTTTGAATGATTCACATAGATCGACCTTATATACCATCTAGGGAGCATTAATATGTATTAAGATCTTTGATAGAACTATTTCAGGGACAATATAAAGAAGGATATCACTGGAATTTTATCAAAGTTCCTGGTATGTCAAAAAGTGAAGGTTTAAAGGAAAAAATTCTAAGTGGATCATGAAACCATTATCCATACCAACATAGAAATGGAAAAATGTCACCATAGACTTTATCACTAGACTTTCAAAGACATATAGAGGAAATAATACAATATGGGTTATTTTAGATCATCTTACAAATAATTATCACTTTATTCTAATTAATGAGGACTTCACACTCAGTCAAATTTTAGGGATATACATCAGAGAAGTGGTAAGTCTTCATGGAGTGACATTATCAATTGTATATGATCAAGATCCAAGATTTACCTCCAAGTTCTAGAAAAGTGTTCAACATGTCTTAAACACTAAACTAAACTTCGGTATGGCATATCACCCTTAGATGGAATTCTAACCTAATAAGAAAATTCAAACAGTGGAAGATATATTGTGAGAAATCTTGATGAAGATCAAAGGGGGTGGGACCAACATCTTTCTCTGGTAAATTTATCTCAAAATAATATTTTATAATCAAGTATCCAAATGAATACATATGAATCCCTTTATGGGAAGAGATGTAAAACACCTAAATTTTGGGATGAAGTTAGTGAACATAATCTTTTGAAACCTAAAATGGTTGAGGAAATGGTAGAAAATGTAAAATCCATTTAGTAACACATCAGGGCAGCATAAAGATAACAGAAGAGATATTTAGACAATTGTCCATGGGAATTATAGTTTGAGGTTGGAGACATGTTATTCCTCTCAATATCTAATATTTACTTATTTAATCACTTAATCAATTAACTTTCTATTCACATAAGTAACTAATATCCAAGTGTAAAAAATTTCAGTTCTAGGCGCACTAAACTTAAGCAGTTTATCCTTAAAGACAGAAAAAGAATTATTATAAAAATTAATATTAAATTCATCATCATATAGTTGAGATATAATTATTAAATTATGATTCAAACATTTAACATACAGAACCTTATTGATCAATATTAATCTTGGATCTCAAACTGAACTAACTCTAATGATATTTCCTTTAGCATTATCACCTAAGGTAACCAAACCTCCATCAACTTTTGATAGTGTGTGAAAATTATAAAAGTATCCACTCATGTTCCTTGAATATACATAGTCTATATATTATATATAATTTTTATTCCTATGTATTTTCACCTATAAAAATATCAAGCAGAAACTTTTTGTGGTGCCTATATGCTTTTGGGTCCTACAGTTCTAGAAAATAAATATTTGGGAAACCAGGTCTATTTAACCTTATAAGAACTAACTTTAGATAAATATTTGTAAACATAAGATTTATTAACACTACTAAACTAAGTATTATTTAGGTATCAATTATCATCATAATTTCATTTAATTCCGTAATAAAAATAGGCAACTCTTGACATGATGTGATTCTTTAAACTGGGAACAAAATAATTTCTATATAGCTTTGGTTTTTCACCATTACTACCAATACCATATATTTATTTTCTATGAGAATTATTTATATGAATCTTATTTAATTTATCTTCTCCTTTATTAAACACACTAGAAAAAAATTTAATATATTCTAATTTATCCTACAACACTTTAATTTTACTTTCATGATCAGTGCATCTTGAAGCGGATTTCCTCAATTTAAGTTTTAATTATAGGAAATATTTTAAAATGTTAAATTTATCAGTTAAGAAAAAATTTTGAATATTTTTTATAGATTTATTCCTTAACTTTATATATTCTTATTTTTCTTTTAGAATAAAAAAATGCTCAACCAGTTTATCATTTGATAAGTTTTTAGAATCAAAATTATAAATAGATAAGTAGTAAGATGATGCCTCATCTTATTTATCCATTAAGAACATATTTTCTTTCAAATTTGATTTCTCATGTTTTTATTTGTAACTTGAAGAGTTTCTTGGGTCTTCATATAAAATCCATATAGCCTTTATATCTTTCTTATCTTTTCATTAATACCCAACTTTCATTTGGGGCTTCCTTTCCTTCTTCTCCATTTATCTTTTATCTTTCATCCATGGGAAATCAGGTTTCATATGCCCCTATAAGATTTAATTTATAATATATGACTTCTTTTAGACCATAACCATTCTTCTTATAATCATTTAATAACTTATTGAAGACTTTATTCATTTTATTAAACTCTTTTAATCTTATAGATAGGTGATCAAGTTCCTCTCCAGAAATTGAACAACTTGAATAATTTGAAGATATAGAATTCTTATTTAACTTTTTTTCACCTTTTGGAATAGAAACATTAAGATTTTTATTTTACTTTTTGATCATTCTATGATCTTCAACTTTAGCCTTCATTTCACCCTCAAACATCATAAGAGTTTCAATCAATTTATTCATTTTTAAATATTTAATATGAGTTGACTATTTAATTGCATTTGATATTCCATTCCACTTAGTGGGTAAATATTTAATCACCTTTAACACTTAATCTAGTTTTGGAATTGGAGTTCCCAAGGCAGAAAAATTATTGATATTTCTATAAATATTCTATTAAATTGGTTGATACTTTCATATTCATACATTCTAAAAGTATCAAACATTAATTTTTTAGTATTATGCCTCAAATTTCTAAAATTGTAAGTTCTTTTGTTGGAAAAAACTATTTTCTACCATTTTTTATATGAATTATTACATTAAGAGACACTGTTGAGCACATGAGCCTCAGCCCAGTTGGTGAGGTCTCTCTAAGTGCATCCATGAGACCCAGGTTTAAAACCAAGAAGAGGCATAATTCTGGGGGTACTATAGCAGGTATTGTAGCAGTATTGTGCAGTACGATAGTAGGTACTGTAGAAGTTAATGTATAAGGTATTTTTCAGTACTATAGTAGCCCAAACTATTCACCTTGGGCCACCAGTTTGGTCTTGGAGTCCTTAAGTCCTATGGGCAACCCATGCCTTCAGGTCAGTAAGGATTTTGGGCCACCTTTAAGGCCTTCAGGCCACATGATCAATGCATTTTCCCTATACATACTTTACAAAAATAATCATCCCCAAAGGAGGATTTAGAACATGCGCACTCACCAGAGAAAAACCAATAGATTTGGAAGAATGAGAGGGTATGGAAACTCCATCAGGACCAACATGTGTTTGCATAGGAAGCTTATTCAGATGTCAATGTGAAGGTAGAGATCTACCATCACGAGGCAGATGCTGGGGAGGGGTGGTTCCTTGTATTTATAGTCTGGTTGAATTCCCTAAGACCTTAGGGTCATGTAATATCTCTTAATCCTATGGTCCATGTAATCTCTATAACTACAAGTATTTTAATGGTTATCCCTCATCTCTTGAAACGGGGTTTATCAAAAATCAATAAAAATGAAGGCCTTCGGGCCATTCAAGAGAGACATGGTTGAATTCAACTAGTCCAATACCACAAATGATTGCATTCATAGCTATTGAATTCAAATCATATTTACCTTATATGGTAGCATCTCATTTTTCTGAATCTTCATTAGAAATTTTATACAACTTAATAACCTTCAAGTAAATATTTAAACCAAGGTTATTCAAATAGGTAACCATTATATCTTTCCAGCATCCACAATTTTCACCAATGAAATATAGAGATATGATCATTGATAAACCTTATTTATGTTCGTATATTGATATATTTCTTCATATATATATTTAAATCATGATTTCAATGGCTTAATAGGATTCTTCATAGTGAATTTTTTACTTTTGAAAAAACTTGAATAACTTAAAACCAATCCAAATTTGCTAATTGGAAAATTGATTTTGTTCTATTTTATTTAAAAATATTATGTAGTGAAATATAAATAAAATAAAACGTTAATTTTTATAGTGTTTTGGGGAAAAAAAGTATCCCCTATTACACTCCATTGAAACTCTCACCATGATCTTGGGGATTTTATCTAGGAGATCCTTTTCCAAGGGATCTCAATAGTTGAGTGAAAGAAACTATAACATTTTGAAAAAGATTTTATAAGGCTTGAAACAGGACAAAAAATAGTTCCTAAAAAACTTTTCACATAAGTGATTAGAAATAATAGGAAAATACTTTGGTTGGATAAATTATTATTGAAAGATTCCAGATGAAGACGATGCAACTGAAAAATGAATAGATCCTCGTAGGAGTATACAATTATCTTAAAAGAACTATCCTTCTAAAGAATCACCAAATTTTCTGTAGAAAATATATTCATATAACACACTAGCAGAAAATAAACTTTTTAGTAGTAGTAGGAAGAACACATAGTAGTAGATTATAACAGGGTTTTCTCTAAAATGTAGTCCTAAAAAGGATTTAATGAACTGTAGCAGATTAATAACATATAGATATAGTGGTAGAAACAACAGAAATATTCTCATAATGTCCCAATGTAATTTTAAAGAGATTCATATTATAGCTTTAGAAAATTAGAGAGTTTTTTTTAAATATATGACTATTATACCTCAACAATATAAATACATTGATAATTAATAAGAATCTCAATTTAATCCTGGTCAAAAAAATCTAGAAAAATATCTATATAAATCACAATCTTAAAAATGATCAATATATTTGAAATTTGAAATTAAAAATCCATGAAAAAGACATAACTTACATTAAAAATATTAATGAATTAATCATTTGTTTAATATCCTTTTAAATGGTATTTAAATCACTCTAATGAGATATTTACTCTAGCAAAATCATAGCAGAAATCTTGGAAATATCAAAAATTTAAATCTTATAGATGATTGAATCAACATGGGGTTGCTCTGTGTGAGGATAAATCCAAAATTTTGGTTCGCATTGTATGGTTGATTCCAAACATTTAATTATAGAACTTGAGATTCAATACAAAAATTAGGTTGACATAACAAACATTAGATACTCAAATGTAGGGTTACTTCAAGAAAGTTTGGTTCCCAAACTTAGTGTTCATTTAAAATGTGAGGTTCCAAAAGTGATGTTAGGTACTCAAAAATTATGTTCCTTATTAAATGTTAGGTTTTTTGATATAAATTTCAGATTAAACATGGGGCTTGAAATGTATATTTGGATACCAATGTTAGGTTGAAACATCATTTTTGAAATACTAATTCCATAATTCTTTGAACTTCAAAAATACTTTGTATATTTAATTTTAACTGAATTATAAGAAAAGAACATCTATAATTCAAGTGAAATGAAATAAATAATAAATTAAATATAATATTTAATCCCAATTAAAAAATTTTCATTAGTAAAATAAATTCTGGTATTTTTTAGCATGAAAATCATTGAGAAATTAATGAGAAATTATTATATCAACATCTATATTCTCAACAATGACTTATATTCAATAACATGGATTCCACATTATAACTATAATAGACTAAACTAATTTCAGTTTCATCCACATCAAAATAAAAATTATCTAACATTCCCATTTACTACTATTAATATTTTTTTCCTACAAATCCATTGGTTTCATATGTTATGAAGGTAGAAAACCCATATTCATCCCTATGAAAAGGTCAATAGAGTACTCTATATGTCTCTTTTGGGGGAATCCTAATAAATCCTAAAAAAATCACTATAATAATTATCCACTAACACGGAGAGTTAAATGTATTCATATACCACCATGGAATTAATATCTAAACTTCTAAATGATAAGAAATTAATTTAACATTCCAAATATTTGGATTTTCCTTACTTGTATGAAAATTAAATTCTCCTTAAAATATATAAATAACTCTACATAAAGAAATGAATAGAAATAATTAGCTATAAAAATTAATTTTAGTGGTTTAATTGATGATCTAATCCATCCCAACAACTATATTATATGTATTAATATTAAGGACTTTAAAATACTATGAGACATTAACTACATTGATCGTCATCATGCATGGTGGTCACTTAAATAGTTTATTAGACTTCCCATAAAATTTTATATCAGTAAATAATAAGTAATCCATTAAATCCACTTGAAATAAAAATTAATTCATTACCAATGTAGATATAAAATAATTTGATCCTCAAGTATCAAAAAATTTAGAGATAATAATAGAGGAAATTATAGTAATACCATGGATAGTGGAAGGGATCTCCTTAGCATCAGGCACATCAACAACTTTTTTCCATAAAATTTAAAAAACATTATTATGAGATGGAAAACCATCCTATTATTAAGTTCTTATCACTATAATTTATTTCCATGGTCTATTTTTCCTTATCCTTTATAATAATTTATTTGGCCCATGTAAAAAACTTAAATCTCCTCTATCAACTTCGTATGGAAACCTCTCACATAGTTTCTTCAATAAAAACATGATCCTTTAAAAGACACATGGTTAAGGAGTGGTGATGAAAAAATTCTTCACATATCCAACCAAACCAAACTAGATTACTCTATTATACTCCTTTAATGTGATATAGTATAAGAATCACACATTTTATTCTTCTATAAATCCCATTGCTCCCATTTATTTAAAAAAAGAACTTTATCCACCATCCAGTGAAGAGATGAAACAAATCACCTTTTAATTCACCAAGATGTTAGACTCTCCCATCACTTTATTATAGAAAACCTATATATATGTGTTTACTAATAACAAAATTTTCCAAAATTTAATTTTTTATCAAAGCCACATTTCAATCTTTCGAGACTTTATAATCTCACTTGAAATAAAATCTGGTGAATAATAAACAAGTGTATAAAACTTTATTTCATACTTCATCATTATAAATTTATATTTATATAAACAAAATAACTCATTTTAATATATAAATATCAAATCTTTTGGATAGTATCAATTATTTAATAACTTATAGAAACCATAATTTTTTATATTTTATTATAATAGCTCTTCTACCACCATAGCCCACCACTTCCTCAAAGAGATTTCATATATATAAGTTAAATAAAATATTTTAAGACTCTAGTGTTTCTAAAAATTAAAATATATTGTTTATATTTAAAAATTATTCTTTGGGAAAATGATGTCTTACATTACCTCTAAACATTATTGGATTATTTCATGGAAACATTGTGGCATGATGCATGTCTCTATTATTATCCTAATTATATTTCATATCAATCACTAAAATATCATAAACTATAATACAAAAAATATAAGTTCTTAGAGGATAAATTTTCACCAGACTCTTCCTATATTTACAAGGAACTATTCTTGATTAAATCTTAGTAATATAGATAAAAAAGTCTCATATTAAAATCATGATATTTCTAACAAATACTTAGAAATGAAAAATTAGATAAAATAAATATTATTCAATCATATCTATATCTAAGTATATTTTACTAAATCTTATTATTCCTATATTATATCCTTTTAAATAATTAATTTCCATGAAAATTATTTTTTGGATAAATTTTTAACAAATTTTGAAATAAAAATTCATTGAGTAATTGAAAATTTATTTTTCATTTATATAACCAATTTAAAAACCACACTCATTCATATATAATGTTTTCTTATAACATTAATAAATGATGTATAAATATGTTTGCATATTAACCCATCATGGATAAAAAAAACTTACATGGAATAAAAAATAATATCACACAAGTTTTCCCTTAACCTTTATTCTACTGAGCCATCCTAGTAACTCAAATATTACTTTAAAGTTGTTACTCACGCCATTTAATAGGAACATTCCAAGTACCAACCATCCTATTCTCCACAACTACCATGAATTCTCATTATATGACATATACCATTTCATTGATTCCATTATAACTTTTCTAAGCCATCAACATGTGAATATTTTCAACTTTATCCCTTGTCCTTAGGTTTTTGTTTTCCTTAAGGTACTCATGGATAACCCATTAAAAGAGATATATATCCACTCTATTTTAAGATACATTCTTCATTATACATATCCAAAAAAATTGTAAACTAAAAATCCACCTAGATTAGGCATTAGGGTCCCTATAAGAAAATTGATCTTAGTATTGTCTTTGATACCATATTAAAATAACCTAATGAATATACCTGAATATTAAGACCTGATCTAGATTTTCAGATGGCCTCAATTGCATTACATGATCACCAGTGTTTGTTGATAATTGTTTATAGATAAAATAAAGATATTGGGTAATTATTTTTCCTCAAAAAAACAACTCAACCAAGTAATTAATTCCATGTGATAAATAATTGTGTAATCATTTATATAATATAACCAGGTTATTAAATATTATATAAATAAAAACATGACAAATAAGTAAGAATGAAAAAAAAATATTAGTAATGAAAAACGAAAAAACATAAAGGTATATAATTTATAAAAGGACTTTAACAAATTTCAACTTCATATATCCATCATATGATATTTGGATCAAATGTGACAATTAATAAAGTCTATTCCATACCTACTTCATAAAGAAAAAGTTCAACATGTACACCAATGTGTATATATCACCGATTATTACTTAACTTGGTAGTACTTCATCAATGAATTCAATTTATATCTATGAATATAGATAATTCATTGAAAAAAAATTTAAAACCATTTACAAATAATCAATCTAATAAAAATGTTTCAAAAAAAAAAATTTTCCAAGCATGGAATATGAAAATTCATTTTAAAGTCATTTTATAAAAATCAAACCATTATTTAGTTCCTATTAACAAAACCCCATTTTAGAAAATTTCCCTTTTTCTTAGTCAAAAACCATGTTTTCCTCTATAAAAAAAATATTTCTTCAATATATCTTCATTTATTATTTTAAAATAAACTTTAGAAAAACTCTTCCCATTTCCTAAATAATGAATTATATCATCAAATTAATCATCTAATGAATCACATGTGCCTTGTAATATCCTAAAGAAATAACAAGTTAACCAACAATATAGTATTAAGAATCATCCTTAAAAAGTAGTGAATCTCCAAACATAGTGACTAGACCATGTCATCACCCATCCATATGGAACCACCATCACATCCACTTCAATGATCCATCAAAACTAATAAATGAATTTATCCTTGCATCAATGGCCATACTACCATTTATAACACCATTACACACACTCATTGACCTTTCTTATGTAATAACTTTTGAGGGCCTAGGTTTTATGGATAAAAAATCAACCCAACACACTAATTGAATACAATTAAAAAATATTCTATTTTTGATAAATACTATTTATGTAATATTTAAAAACCTCAGCCTCTTAAAAGACTTTTTCATTGAGAAATTTCAAAATTTTTTGAAATAATTTATTTCATTGACAATAATTTAATGTAAAAAGTAATAAATTATATGATATTTCATTTCAATAAAACCCATATTTTTATTTTAGAAAATATGATGGATTCTTAAAATCACATTTTTTAAAAATTCTACCTTTCTCTAAAATTATTCAGATAAATTAAATTTTTATTACTTAAAAAATGATTTTATATCAATAACCCCATTATTATAATTTTTCAAAAACATTGAGATAAATTAAATTTACCCTACTAAAATCCAATATTTTGGATATTCTATAGATCTATGATTATTAGTCATGTTTATTATAAAATTCATCAATTATTTTCATTAAAGTTTAATTTTCAATAACAGTGATCAAAATCCATAAAGATATAATCATTTTAATTGTTATCTTATAGAGGTAAATTGAATAAAAATATGATATGGGATTCCATAAAAATTTATATAGGTTTACTCACCTCTAATCTTTCATGAAAACAAATTATGGATGAAGAAACTTTAAAATCATAGTATAATGATCTAAGGATTCATCTAAATCATCCAAGGGTGTTATATTAGTTAAAATTGTGTATTATGTGATATTTTATTCCAAAACAAGTAACTTTAACAAAATTCATGGTTTAGTCTAACCATGTAGCTAGCCCCTCTTTCCACTATACATAATATTTTCCAAAAGTATGTGTTCTATCTGACCATGTGGTTAACAATGAAACTAACCATTTCTATTTCCAAAGCCTCTATCATTATCCATTTACAACCCAAATTTCAACCAAACGCGTACCTAAAGTTAAGAACCTGATTAATAACACTATAACTCACTAAAAATTTTCTTTGGAACTCATTGAGTAATATATTTCACACTTTTAATTCCCATGATCTATATAATACCCCTTAAAATTCATAGATTCAAATAATAAAATTTCCAAATCTTTATATTGTCCTCTAATACAATAAGGAGGTTATACCTAGTGGATTGTGGTTGTTACTATGGAAACTATTTGTGTAATGTTTTAGTGGTGTAAGAAGATCCATGTAACTTTTAAAGTTATAAATAAAAGATTTTCCTCATCTCCAATTTTGATCTTACCTAAATATTGACTTGGGTACTTAGTGTTCAATTATATATTTAGGGATGGGTTGTGGTGTGTGTTTATGAAGGGTATAATATAATATTTTATAGATCAAAATAATTTAACCCACATTAGAAGAATTATTTTACACATTACAAGGATTTATCTACAATTTTTATTTCTTTTAGGAGTATGATGGATTACCTATTTGGTTAAAGGGGTGTGGTGGGTGTATTTTCACCCAATAAGATCTAATTAAGTGGTAATTGAGATAGGTTGGGTATATTTTGAAATTAACTTTAAGTTATATTTTACACCTAGTAAAGGTAATGTTATAATATATTCCTTGAGTTAGTAAAATAAAATAGATAATGAAGTGTAAAGTCTACAGAAACTAATGAGAAATACAATCGATATGAATTTAGAGGTTTTAAAGGAGGTATAATACATGTTATTATATCAAATTGATGTTACCATTACACTTTTTGACTAGGTTATTGATGAAAAATGTATTATAAATAATTTAGGGGAAGTATTAACAGCTTAAATAGTAGAGAAACCATTTACTTGTGGTCAAAAACAACTAACTAGATACTTTATTTTAAAAATATAGTAGTAGGTCCCTCGAGTCTAAAAGAAGTGTTTTCAAAAAATAACTCAAGTTGGGTCATATATCCTGGAGTGATGAATGTATACCATGATATCATTAGGTAGTGATATAGTACATGATGTGTTCCATGTTTATCAATTAAAGATTTACTAACCAAATTCATCTCATGTTTATCATTTTGATAAATTCAACATGAAGTTTAATATAATTAGTTTTGAAAATCTGGCTAGTATTTTTGATATACAAGATAATATCCTAAGGGGATGATGTATTCCTTTTTAATGGTATTTTAATAGGACAGTGTAATGACATGATATTTCACTATATATTATTCTTAAGTAAATATTATATTAACATAATGTTTTAAATTAAATACCAAACTGAAATGAAATTTTTATATAGTAAAATAAATTTTTACCATTATAATATAGCCATTTAATTATCTGGTATAAATCGAATTAACCATACTAAAAATCATTAAAGAAAGTATGAAGAAATGGAATCTAAAAGAGGAATTATTCTTTATGAATCTCATTTTATTGATATTTTAATGGATGTATCTTTATTAGGTTTTTCACTGGAAAAATCCCAAGATTAACTTAGGAAATTACGGTTTAATAAAAACCATATACAAGAGAAGTTCAAGGTTGTGGAGATTACCACAAGATCTATACTAGCAGAACCACCACCCAAAATCACAACCATATATTATATGATTCCTAGGTATTATGTGGAGATCATAAGAGGTTATTTAAGTAGAAATTAGTATTATATAAACATGAAATAAAAAATTTATATGAATATATATGACATGAATTTTTATTTTTATTTTTATTTTTATTTTTTAAAGGTCATTTTTCTCAATTCATATTATGCTTAAAAATATATTTTCTGGAAATTAGAATTTAATTTCAAGGAACTAAGTTTATTATGATAGAATAAAAACAAGATATATTTATTTTATAAATTAATTAAATATTAATTAGTAATTTATAAGAAAAAGTATAGTTAATACACCAAAAACAATTCCTATAAAAATATTTTTTGACTATATTTTATAGATTTATTTAAAATAAATATTTATAAAATTCTAAATGATAATTTTATAAAACTAAATTATTTTTTATATTTATCATAAAAATATTATCTTAAGATGAACTTTTGATATTTTTCTAAAAAAATTATTTTTAGGTGAATAGTGAAAATAATGTTTTTACAAATAACATGAATTTTATGATATTATTAGAATATAACTATGAATTTTAAATTTATGAAACATTTTTACAAGAATAAATATATATTTTATAAGTGAATTTATATTTTCAAGAAAATTTTGTTGTAATTTATGAACCCATATTTTAAATTTTATAATTTATGTTATATTTTTCAAAAAAAAATATATTATACATTTAGTATTCTAAAATTAATTTTCATAACTTTTAAAAAAATGAATTAAAAATTGATTTAAAATTTAGAATATTTAATTCTAATTTATATGATAATTTCCATTTTATTTTTGGTATTAAAGGATAAATTACCTAGGTAAAAACTAGTTGTCATGGTGAAAACCAAAATGGTAAATATGAGTAACCTAAGAGGTAAATAGAAAAACATGTTAAAAAACATTTTAATTGATTTTTTGATTTTTGTATCTACATTATCTCTTATCATATATATTATTTCTAAATTTTAAATACATTTTCCTTGATAGTGGATTTCCATTATTGAAAATATTTGGGTATTTACAAAAACGCCACTCCTTCACTTATGAAAGGGGATCTCTTATCCCCACTTACCCTCACACTAAACCCCCTATTTTAAATCAAAACTCTACAAAAACCTATAATAAACACTCTTATAAACCTTAAGTATGTTATGTTCTTCTCAAAAGACAATCCATCCAAGGTTTAACGCCATTATCAAAGGATATAACCCAAGTAGTGAGGTATATATTTCTAACATCTTCTTCATATTTTCTTTTTGACTTATGAGCATTTCTTCTTTCTAAAATTTCTTTTCACTATATCAAAATGATAATATAGGTATCTTTATTATACTATTATGTTATTATGATAATGGTATAATCTTTAAACACCATTTTATTTTTGCCAAAGAAAATAAAAAATTATATTTGTGTGTGCGCGGACTACCACCTCCACAAAATTTCATGTTTCGTTTTCCTTAACCACCTTACATTGCTAGTCCTGATATTGAATTTAATAAATAAGTATTATATTTAAAATATAAATACCTCAATGTAGGTATCCTAGATCCAATGGTTACTTTATTAAATTAGCACTATATAAATGAAATTGTATCCTAAAAGACTTAATAGTTGAGTAGTCATGGTAAACTAGATTCAAAATTAAATCTCATATTAAATTTGAAAAAAAAAATACAAAACAAAATTAAATTAGATATTCTATGTCATGAACCAGTCCAAGTCGACCCTAAATCGGTCACCCATGCCACTTTATTACAAGTCCAAAGAGCCATTCCCAATCCTCCCGAGATAGAGACAAGTGTTGGGGGGATCAGTTAGAGTGATAAGGGAATGATTTATTCCAAATATAAACAATATGGAAAATAGAAAAATAACAGACATCCCAATACACATTTATATAAAATTGAACTGACCATTATTTATTTAATAAACAAAAAGTGAAACTAAACAATAAAACCGATAAACCAAACCTAATGACCAAACTAACACCATGTGATCCCTCTGCTCACTCTCCAACACAATGAATACTCATCTCCCAAAGCAACCAAACTCAAGATTAAACCTACACAAGGGCTAAAAATAGAAGGAAAACTATAGGCATGAGTATTAAAATTTAGTAGCTTAGCCTGATATTCTATTCCCAATTCACATCCTTTAAAATAAAAGAAACATCAATTTAATTTTTGAGATAAAATATATAAAAAAAAATTCCAAATGAGGTTCCATGCTATAATAACTATCAGAAAAAAACTTTCAAGTTTTATAAACAAGAATTCTAGTAACAATTTTTTTCAAATAGGTGGAACTTCAAAATGAAAATAGTTTTCAATGGGGCTTCTTTAAAGAATGTAAAAATTTAAATAAAACACAAATTATGTTGAATTTACCAACTAAACACACTGTATTCCGATGGTGAGTACAAAATAGACAATGAGAACAAGTCATGGGAACACCCCTAGGCACTAGTTCGTTGTGGGCCCTAGGTACCTCATATCTCAGTGTAAAAGTAACCATAACAAATATCTGTTATCATTCACATGATCCACTAGTGGTAGAATCATACATAACCTTGTGTTCCCAAAAATAATCATCATCATAGTTTAGTTAGTGTTGTCATCATCAAACTTTCTACATAAAAAAGGAACAAAACCCCTCTAGATCACTAGCATACTAGTACATGTCTGCCTAGCTAGATACCCGGGTTTTCCCTTTTGTGCTCAAATAATTTAAACTTCTATAAATTACCATTTTCTCAGGAATATTCCATTTAGAAATCATAAACACCTCAAACATCCTACACATATGTCACACATTTCTTTCATAGATTAATAAACAACCTAAATTTTCATAAAACAATTTCAAGAAGTATAACGAGGCCTGCACATAAAATCCATTCAAAAATTATCTTTTAAGGAAAAACCCCATCAATACCATATCAAAATATATTTTTCATCCCCAAAACCATTTAATAAATCAATTTTATGGACCATAAAATGGACCAAAAATAAAGAACATGAAATAGATAAGGAAACCATTTTTATAAGAAAAATACAAATAGGCCTTTAAACATTTCTCAAAACTACCATTTGATAAAGGTATGAATTTCAATATTATTAAGGAGGTGTATACTCACCATTTAAAACATAAAAAAACTTTCATAAATCCCTTAAAACACTCAGGTTACATATTCAAAACACAACCATTTTCATAAGGATGTGAAACGGGCCATTTTCCGGCAACTCGGGCCAAAACATGTTGTAAACCAAAACCCATTTGTTTGTAAAACCAAATACACATTTGAAAGCCAAATAAGGACCCAAAAATACCATTTACCATTCTTCCAATTCATTTTTAAGTCCAAAAGAAATTTAAATCACACTTAACACATAAAATCCAATCGAGAAATTTACCGAACACATGAATTTCACTTTTAAACAAAAAAATTTATTTTAAGAACTTGATAAGGAATAAAACACCAATTTCATTCCATAATTTTATTAAATATATTGAAACATGTTCGAAATAAAATAAAAATTTATAAAATTCACAAACTAGGTGCAAAAGATAACAAAACATTTAAGCAAACACTTGGTGTTCACTTTTATGACAAAACAACACTACTTTTCACAAAACAAGGCATAAACACCACTTTGAACACCATATAGAGTTACTGAAGGCTTATAAAACAATAATAAGAATATTTAGAGGGTAAAAATAATATTTAAAATATTAATCTTAAATAAAAATGACATGTGCAATGGGAAACCTACCTCAAAACCATGGCGGAAAGGAAACGCATAGTCGATATCACCCGCCATGGTTTCCGACACTCTAGATCTACGAAGACTAGAACTAAACGAACCAAAACCCCATAAATAATCATGTTATAACATAACCCTAGGTCTTTCATGAACATTAGAGAAGAGGAAAACAAATGAAAGTGTAAGGAGAAGGAAGAGGGAGGATAAATGAGAAGGAATCTCTCTTTGGAAACTGAAAAACTCTACATATTACCTTATATATACACCCATATAGGGGAGGGAATGACTTGGAACTTCTTGGAGAGGCTCATAATGTGTAGAAGAACTAGGGAAAGAATATATTTGGGAAAAATAGTACTAATTTAATAATTTATGAATGAGAAAAATTACCTTTGGAAAATCTGGATGATTTGAGAAACATTGAGAAGTTTTTCCCTAATCCACGACTAAGATGAGCTTCAAAGAGGGAAGATGGAAAATTTGGAGTAATACTAGAGTTATTGGGATATGGTTGGAGATTTAATAACCAAAAATTATTAAAATTAATAATATATAAAATAAATAAGTTATTTTTTAAAACTAGAAATGGGCCCACAGTCCAGACCAATACGTGAATAAATAAGCCAAATTCACCATGATTATGAATTAATAATGGGTCTAAAAGGATATTTAGGTTTTAATTTTTTAATTTATTCTAAGTGGTAATTTAAATGGGTAAAAATATTTAAAAAATGAGTTATAAAAGAAACAAAAAAAAAATTAAATCTTGAAATAGTCTCACGGTTTAGCCTAAATCATGAAGTAACCACCCTTTCTCCAAAAACTCCCAAACAAGAAATGGGGAACCCAAAGTAAGATTATTAGACATATATGGAACTTAAAAAATGAACATTAATATCACCCAAAACCTAATAAAATGATCAGTATTTCCAACAAACTTGATCAAAACAAAGACATGAAAAATCGGGTGTGACATTCTGCATCCGTGAACTAATTCAAAGATTCCTACTTCATATATAAGGGAACGAAAAAAAACAAGGGTGAAATTATATACTTATTAAGGGTTAAATACAGTGTAATATATCATTAATAAATAATCAATAATCAATATTACAAGTTAAATAACTAAAAACACCTTCAATTTAATCAATAACTTGATCCAAAAATGCATCCATGGATAATCTCAATGCAATAATCTTAATGATAATAATGACTAAATTATCAGGGAAGGAAATTATTAATATTGGATTACATGATCTCAAAAATCATGATATATATACCATAATTACCTTACACCAAGACAGATTAATCGATATATAGGTATACACAAAAACCCCATTTAATTCTAGCTTACATATTTGTCTCGTGATACATGTTGATGCATCGAGGGTCTATCTATAAATAGGCCCCACACATCACTACAAGTCCAATAAGAATGGTATCATTAAAATATATACCTTTTATAGTATAATTAAAATAATTTTTTTTAAAGATGAATAGAAATACCATAAAAGGATCACTAAAAACATTATTGAGGAAAATACCCTTTTCACTTTGAAAAGCACTTTTAAAAACTAAAAATTTCTAGAATATTAGCAAAATGTTTCTTTGAAAAAATTATGCAAGATTGTAAAGGAATATTAAAATAAATTAATGGTCATGATGGGGTAAAAATTCCATTCATTCTTAGTACGTTAAAATAAATACTCCTTTTATGTTTTTGGTAAAAATTCAGAAAGTGCCTTGTTCAGAAAATGACAAGAAGATTTCATTTAATCCATTTTATAAAAAGTAAAACATGATTAAAAATGAATTTAAATATATATATATATATATATTATAATATTAAAAATTTATTGAAAACATTTTTAGAAACCCTGAATAAGGAATAAAATCATTTCAACTGAAGAGATAAATAAAGTCAACTTTTCTATAAGAAACCCATTTTCTCAATCATTTTATGTAAAAAAGAGAGAAAATGGTACTATTACTTGAAATTTTTCTGAATAACCATATGATAATAAATTTAAATTTTTTTATTATAAAATTATTATATAATTTCCTTCAATTGAAAATCAAGTATAAAAAATCCTGGTTAAAAGGATATTGAAACATAAATCTCTTACCACTTTGGTAACTTTAGAATCAAAACCCCTTGGATGAAAAAATTTTGAATTGTAACTTTAAAAATAAGGATTAATAAGGATACATGGTATAAAATTTTAAATTATAAATATATAAATCTCATAAACATAAATAGTTTTATAATACTAAATATGTCTCAATGAAACAAAATTGAGATGAAGAACCCTTACCACTTTGGTAACTTTTAAATCATAACCCCATGAAGTAAATAACTTAAAATAAAATTTTAAAAAACATGAATTTAAATATAATCATGATAAATCATATTAAAGGGTAATTAGACGCACCTAATATAAATAAATAGGTGCATAATACATAATATGTCTCAATAGAGTGAAAATTGAGATGAAATATCTTACAAAGATCATATAATTGAAGTGAGAATTAATCAATGGATTGATTGTGTTTATCAACTGTAAATACAAACATAACAGATCTAAATAAAACATAAAATAGTAAAAATTCACTATACATATAATCTTATAATAATAAACACAATGAATAATTAATATAACCCAATGAAAAGAAATTGAGTTATGAAACCCCTTGCCACTAAGTAACATTCAAGTAAAATCCCCTTAGATAAAATAATTTGAATTGAAAATTAAAATACCATGAATTATTAAGGACTCAAGATATATCATGTAAAATGTAATTATACACACTATATAAAATAAATTGGTGAATAACATTAAAATATGATTTAATGAAAGGAAATTGATATGGAATCCCTTACTTTAGTTCTAACTCATCATGTACGTTATTTATCTTTCTAAATAATAAGATTCTGTTAATTATTTACTTTATTTATAACCCTTTTAAATTTTATTATACCTTTTATTTTATTTATTACCATTTCATATTTAATTTATTAATCAATTAATTTCATGTCAGACGTTTTGATGATATTCAATTCATATGTCCAAAATAACTTTAGAAGTTTGAATATGATAAAATAGGTCATTATTATATCATATCAAGAATAATAATCATGAAATGGTTATAATTTTATACATTAATTATAATTTTAAAACAAACCATGAAATATGTTTATGAAAAATGAACTATGTTACAATCATGGAGATGGTAGACCATACGTACGCATCAGTAATGTTTCCATTTTTCAATGATCGCGATGGAAAGAATGTGTTTAATATTTTATCTTTACATAATGATAATTATATATTAAATATAATATTATTTATTTATATATTTTTTATATAGTATTCATGTGATTTATTTATGAAGAAATAATCACATCACTTCGTAGAGGTGTTAATCCACACATACACATGAATAATATAATCATTTTTAAATGAATTGAAAGGTAATAAATTATATGATATATTATCTTAAAATAATTATAAATATTTCGTTAATATCATATATACATATGTTAAATTCATAATTAAAACTAGTCTTGAGCAGCGGCAATGCAAAATGTATTATATCGGTTCATGAGGCGTAGTATGTCATACACACGGATGACATTTTTATTACCCATTTAACGGAATAAGATGTGGATATGGGTAATTCCATTAAAATAAAAATATATATAATTATATGGGAGATACTTATTTTATTATATAATAATTATTCAATAATATTTGAAGGAGGTGGAATAATAAATAAAACAAAAATTATCAGTTAATAATGATACCTCTTCTTCAGATAACCTCTATAGGTTTACACCAAAATCCTTTATATAAGGGTTTCATAATCAAAACAAGGCCTCTATAAAATTTTAAGGAAAGTAATTAAGGTATTTTTTTAGGTATTTGATGAGCTGAAAATATTTTTAAGTGTGTATAAAAGAGGATAGGAGGTTTTATTTTATAAGTGAGGGGAGGGTCACTTTTGGAATTTTTTAAAGTATTAAATTAATATAAATTTTTTTTTAATGAAAAATGGACCTAAGATAATATATTTCAAATATAGAATGAGTATTGGTCAAAATAAAATCATCCAATATAATTATAAAAATTTTCTATTAGATTTTTACCCTTACCTTTTTATTTTAACCTTCTTTAACATTTTTTGACAATTACCATGATAAAAAAATATTTTACTCTTTAGGGGTCAAGATAGTTATTATAAAAATAAAAGTATAAAATAAATGAGAATTGGTTGATATTATAAACCATATCATAATAACTTTATCAAATATATTTTAATTTAAGAAATTTTAAATCATTTAATAAAATATTATTTATTATAAAATATCATTAATATAATTGTTGGAACTATTCATTTAGTTTCACCTTAATAAAATAAATACAGAAAGGGTATTATAATATAATCAATTAACAAGTACCTAAAATTTTATATTTATCTAAAAAATTCATGTAACATGATAATTATTTCAAAATTATATTACTTTTAACATTTTTAAATTCATTTATTTTATTTTTTATTAATTAAGGAAATACTATATTAGTGTTACATAAGAATTTAAGGTAATTATATAATTAATAAATATTATAAATGAATTAAGATAATAAAAATAATTTTATTATTATCAAAATAATCATTAATATTCATTCAAAACTTTATTTTATCCCTATGTGAACGCATAAGATATTTTTAAAAGTAAGAGAGAGACACCTTGTCTTTTTTTACATAAAATATTATATAGGTCACTTTCATGGAAAAGTATCCCATAAAAAATAAATATCAATACTTAGGTGATAATGGTTGATAAAACTTCATCTAATAATATTGATGGTAAAAATTGGTGTCTTTATCACTTAGTTTTAACCTAGGTTAACTAGATTTACACTTTTATCATGGTGGTAAATTTTTACTATTTTTACTATTCATTATAAAAAAAATTTAAGTTGAACTTATTAAATAATATTAATTTTTTGAATCCAAAAATTTAATCAATATTATAAAATTAAAAATATATTTTTGGTATGAATTCATTTTATAATAATCCCACAAAGGGTAATGAAAATTGGTTTTTCAGGAAAATGCATTATTCAAACAATAGTTGTTCTTATATTAACTCTATGACTATAAATAATCATTAAATGAATTTTAATTAATATAAATAGATATATAATATATAATTTTAGTTTAAGTATTTTCTAATTAGTTTTTATTTTAATTAATTAAAATTAATAAACTTTATGCACATAAAAATAGGTTTCAGAAAACAGCGTTTTTAAGCATAAAAATAAACTTATACAAAAATCATGAAAATTTCTTATTAAAATAAAATTAATTATATTATTATGAATAAAATGGTTTATTTTTAAATTTAATACATAATAAAAATATAAATATACTTTTAAATTACTTTATTTAATGAAAATAAATGAAAATATTTGAAAATCGGTAATTTTCACTATTCATTGAAAAATAAATCATTTCGGAAAAATACCAAAATTTCACAATAAGTTTATTTTTATATTCTGATTAAAAAAATTTAATTTTATCAAATATATTTTCTAAAATTTCCTTAAATTAATTAAAATATTTTATATCAAAAGAATTAAAAACATTTTTGAGGAAAACATATTTTTTTAATAATAAAATGAATTTACTAAAAAATGAGTGATTATTTGATAATAATTTATCATTAAATTTGTATTTATTGGTATATATATTCCATAGTTTATTTATTATTATTCATAACTTCCAATTCATCAGTTGGGTTATAACAGTCATATTTTAAAAGTATATCACGATTCGTTTAGGCTCGGTGTTGCGTGTTGTATATGATATCGAACATAATATTATTATTTTAAAATATTTAAGGATTTAAATATATTATATTTTATATTATTAAATGATAAAACATATTATTAATTTCACTCATTCTATAGAAAATTAAATTTTCGGTCATACATATATATAGACTACTGCCTCTATGGGATGATTGATTTTCATTTTTCTTTTCATCACCACCTTATATGGATGGTCATAAGAATGATTTTAATGAATAAATATAATTTTTTTGATATCATTAAGGTATTTTTATGACAAATTAGAGAAACTATTAATGATATGATTAATAAACAATTATTTTTAATTCAATTGTTTAAAAAAAGTGTAATAATAGGAAAATATTTAATTTAAATTATTTAATATTTTCATATCCATTACTTATTCTTATAAATCCTTTATAATTATGATATATAAAACTAATAAAAACTAAATAATATCATTATTCTACTGGTGTAATTATATTGCAACTAAATCTCCTCATAATCAACAATAATCATGGTTTGTCATGATTGGGTCAGTTTGACCACCTACTTGAACAATGCTATGAAATTATATCATAGATGATTATAAATACTTATTTAATGGTATAATATTATATAAATAATAATATGAATCTTATTTTTTGGTTCTGGAAAATATAAAACAATATTTAACTTATTAATTAATAAAACACCCTTCATAGGTTGAAAATCATCAAGAAATGTCCATTGTCAATTTCAAATTCTTGGATAAAGGCTACGGTACTCATGAAAGGAAATTTAAACTTAATAAATCACTATAAGTAATCCATTATATTAACTTTAATGAAATTTTAATTATTAAATTTAGAATAAGAATGAATATCAACATCGCTCATATGAAATGGGTACAAACGATCAAAACTGTAAATACCCAAAATGAGAAAATAAGAAAAAACTAACAAGTATAAATGTATAAAATGTTTATAAATGAAAATTATAAATATTTTTATGTATTTATATGTTTATGATATAGTATATTAATTTATTTATGGTTTTTGTATTGGTGTTTAGAGAGCATTCGACTAAGCCTGGATAATGCTAAGGGGTTCTTTGTCACAAATATAATTTTTTCAAACTTATTTCTTAATGTGCATCGTGATACCTTTAATATGTAATTATTAATACTTAATGAATGTATTTTACCATATTAATGGGTTTTAAAAAGACATATCATGTACTTTATTTAAATTTTAATCAATTCAAAAGATACCCAACTTGAAAGCAGTTTTGATCAAAATGTTACTCAAATCATCAGGGTTTCATTGCCAATATTATTTTTAAATAAAGATTATTTTTAAAAGATAACACATCTATGAAATTTTTATTATTTATAAAACCACTCATCATTTTCATTGTATATTCATGAGGTTTTATATCTCCCCTTTATATTTTATTTCCCTTGACTCATATTTTACCTATAATGTTTTCTATAAGTAAAATCGACCTCATCTCTTATTTTTGGTCAGGAACCTCCCTTTTCCCATGTCCTAATTCATTGTATGATTTTTAAAATTTCATTATATATGCCTCAATAATTTATTGAGTTCATTTTATACTACTTTATATTCTTCCAAAAAAATTTAAAAAAAAATTAACATTTTATATATGGGTTATTTTCATCAATGTTTAAAAAGAGTCTATTTTTTATGTTTTCGATGTAAATACCACTTTCAGTCATATTATTAATTTTATATAATAATTAATTCTAATATTTAATGGTTTTATAAAATAAAATATTATTATTCTTCATTTTTAATATATTTCTATCTAAAATGTTTTTAAAAATACCATTGATTTTTATTACTTCCAAAGGGGTTTTTCCTAATTATATTTAAAATGGTTTTAATATAAATCCACATTATGTGAAATACATTATGCTTGATAAATGGTATTATTATAATGTAACCATCCACCTTATTTCTCTATATGAATTATGTAATTTCCTTCTCTTTGGATGAATGATCCATTGCTGCCTTTTTCTTTCCTAATCATCCACTATATATGATCCTAAATTTTCACCCAATACCTTTCCTTTGTGAATACTCTATTTTGATTCATTTGATTAAAGTGTGTTCACAAATATTCCATATATAAATTTATTTGAGGATATTATTGACTTAAACATATACCCTTTATTGATTCTATGTAAATACCTTATTCTTCATTATCTTGATTGAATGTTATTTACCTAGAAAGTTACTTGATTTCATTGGATACCCATTTATTTTCTATGGGTTTGTCTTGTTATGATTATTTATGGAATTATTAATGATTTCCTTACGTGAATCCATATGAAACCCATTTTATTTCCATGGATTCCTTACCATATGTTTAATGAAACCCATTTTCTTTCTATGGTTTCTTTATGCTGTAAAAAGGAATTATTTTTATTTTCAATGTTTTATGAAACCCATTTTATTTACATGGATTATTTATCAAGTGATAAGTGATTCATTTAAATTTGAACTCATAAGTATGGATTATAATACATGGGGTCATATATAACTCTCCAATTCATTAGTTTTAAGTTTATATCTCAAGATATAAGTATTCACAAGTGCATTTCAATTTATTACAAGTGTGGAAAATTATGGTGTGGCTCATGAATGTAATGTTACTTATAGTAATTGTTCACCCAAAATTGAAATATATTTCATAGTTTTATTATTATTATCAAGACTATGTTATGTTATCATGAATCATGTTTATTGACTCATGTTTCCACACTCTTTTGATTCATGTTTTGTTATTAAAAGTCATATTCCATGATTTATGATCTATTATTTTTTTATTATGAATTTTATTGTAACAACCCAAAGTATTTCAATGGAAAATTCCCTTCTTATATTTATGTCATAAAAACACAAAATAATGAACTACTAAGTGATAAGTAACCTTTAAAAATAATTTTGTCACCCCTATGTTTGGAATTTTAAAAAAAATCTGACATACACGGTTGTGTTCAAGATAGTTTTTGGAGTCTAATGAAACAAAAATAATTTTTTGGTGAATAGTAACCTACCCTTATGAATAGTAACCTACCCTTGTGAATAGTAATATGACCCTTATGAATAGTAAATAAGAGTAACATTACCTATGAATAATAAAATAAAATTTAGATATCTTAGAAAGTGACAATTTTACCTTAGTAAACGTTTTTGGTATTTTATAAGTCATAAATAATTAATTATAATTAATTAATTAATTTAAAAGAATATTTATTTTCCTCTAATGTATTCATAAATTATTTAATCAATGTCTAATAGTTTTTATATAATTTTATAAGACCCTACGTAATTTTTGAAAGAACTACAAAATCAGTTTTAATTTTAAAAAAACTGTTTTTTAAGTAAATTATGATTTTAATTAAATATTAAATTAATAATATTTAGAAAATTATTTTTTAAAAATGGACTTCATTTTTGGATTCTACACGTCAAAAAATGGTTGGGGTAAATTTTTGGGATTTTTCTGAGAAACTTGAATTTTTTGTGAATAGTGGAATACATTAATTTACCATATAAATACATTTTAATTAAAACCCACTATTCCTGACATCACAAGTGATGTAAGCACCCAAATCCCGAACTCACATGTCTTATTTACTATTATTAGTCATCCAAGACTCATTATTCCTTGTATTAGGTGAAATTAATAAACTAATCAATTTGATATTAAGGAAACCCCTCTCCCCTCCACTATAAAAGCCACCCTCCACTCCCTCTTTTCCTCACACCTCTCAAGCTCCAAGACTTCTCTAAACTCTGCCCAAACACCTTCCCTATCCCCTTCCCCACGTCCAAAAGCTTTTGGTCTCATCAAAAGACCAAGCCTAGCTTCCTTAAATAGGATCTCAAGAGGAGAATTCTAAAGGTAATTTCTCTCCCTCTTCTCCTTTAATTTCCTTTCAAGTTCAAGTTCTTTTCTTGATCTCTCCCTACCTATCTTCATCCAAATTGTTCTTTAAATCCATTATTATATATATAATGTAATATTATTATTCTAATGTTATATTATATCACCCCACACCCTTTCCCTCTTCCTTTTATTTTATTAAAGAGAACGTTGCTCATGTGGTGTTAAATTTATCACCTTCAAAAACGACATGTTCTCTTCTTCCATTTCTTCCTTCAATCTGGTCATGAAACCATTTTATGGTTGAACCAGAATATTTTATATGTATTATTTTATATTTTAAGTTCTGTAAATAACCTATGGCCTTATTACTAAGTTAAATGTTAAAACAAGATCGTTGTGATCCAAAAACCGCCCAAATTAACCCAAATAACCATCATTAAATTTTTATCTAATGATTTGTCCACTTTGATCTATTATAATTCACTATAAAATTATTAAATCTAATTTAATATCATTAATAACATGTAGTATCAGTTCTGGATGTTTACCCATGATCTACCCAAACATCAATTTAAGAATACAAGTGGACCGCTCAAGAAAACCATAAAAACGAACATCCCTGAACAATGTTTTTAAACTCTATAAGTCATCCAAAGGAACATAATATGAAATAATGAAACCAGAATGAAACCTATTAATGTATAAAAGGTTCTGGAATTTCTAATTAATTAATATAATGTCATTATACATGACATTAAAGAGAAGGAGGCATTTGAGTACAAGGTAAGGGGAAATCTCAAACCCAATTTTCTTCCTTCGGGTTCTCCCTCTTCCACTCCATTTTTGATATGGTTACTCTTCAAAGATAATTTTTTCATCATTTCCTTTACTTTTCTGGGATATAAATTTTTTCACTAGTTTTTATGTCCATCAAAATGTTTTCCAAAATAACTCTTCTTTCAAGATCTCACCTTTTACCTCTCATTCAAGGTTGATGGTTCTTGTATCAAGTTTGTTGTTCCCTCTTTCTTTTGGGAACCCAAAGATTATGAATGTGTTATTATGAGATGAAACCCATTAATTTCAATGGGTTATTTATGTACATGTTTGATATGTGTTCTATGTGGCAATCATGATAATTATAATGTTATGATGTGACGGGTGCGCCCAGAATTATATAGTGCAATATGAATGTTTAAATGTGACGGGTGCGCCCGGAATTATACAGCGCTCCAATGCATTGGGTAAAGTGATGAATCTCATGAGTAAATGTGAAATTATGTGTGAACATGATTCTATCTTTGTTCACAAGTATGTGTGGTATTTAACCACAAAGACATGATGTTTCATTTTTATGCATTGCCACATTTCAAGTCTTTTACTTATGCTCCTCTCATGTTCATGATCTTTTGCCTATGTTATGATTATGCTGACCCCATGATGTATTGTTATTATCTATCCTCTTACTGGGCTTTTAGATCACCCCTTTTGATGTATATATTCAGGTGGCTACATGTACTAAGGAGAGGACAAGTTCTACTAAGAATCTATAGAAGAAGAAATTAAATAAATGTTTATGGTTGATGTTGTATTTGTTATGTATGGTCCTAGTTTTCCCAAGACACTAAACCTCTGGATCATCCATGTGTAATACTATTGTGTTTTTTATCTTTAAAATGATGTAATAGTAATGTAAGAAAAGGTCGGGTCGCTATAGTTGGTATCAGAGGAAAGGTTTAGTTAATTTGGGAATTAGGATTAGTGAACCCTAGAGAAAACCTCTAAAGTAAAAATATGCACACAAGAATATTTACCTAGGGATCTCATATGTTATGTTTTTGGTATAAATTTTTTAATGAATAAGTTATTCATGACTTGTTTAGTTATGTTTTTTTCTATCCTTTTCTATTTTAGAAAATGGTGGGAACCAGGAGAGGTAATAAAGGAGAAGTACCCTCACCTGTTTGTGTAAAGTGAAATTTCGGGGGAAAAATTTCTTAAGGGGGGAAGAATGTAACGACCCAAAGTATTTCAATGGAAAATTCCATTCTTATATTTATGTCATAAAAACACAAAATAATGAACTACTAAGTGATAAGTGACCTTTAAACATAATTTTGTCACCCCTATTTTTGGAATTTTGAAAAAATCCGACATACACTGTTGTGTTCATGATAGTTTTTGGAGTCTAATGAAACAAAAATAATTTTTTGGTGAATAGTAACCTACCCTTATGAATAGTAACCTACCCTTATGAATAGTAATATGACCCTTATGAATAGTAAATAAGAGTAACATTACCTATAAATAATAAAATAAAATTTAGACATCTTAGAAAGTGACAATTTGACCTTAGTAAACAATTTTGGTATTTTATAAGTCATAAATAATTAATTATAATTAATTAATTAATTTAAAAGAATATTTATTTTCCTTTAATGTATTCATAAATTATTTAATCAATTTCTAATAGTTTTTTGATAATTTTATAAGACCCTACGTAATTTTTGAAAGAACTACAAAATCAGTTTTAATTTTAAAAAAACTATTTTTTTAAGTAAATTATGATTTTAATTAAATATTAAATTAATAATATTTAGAAAATTATTTTTGAAAAATGGACTTCATTTTTTGATTCTACATGTCGAAAAATGGTTGGGGTAAATTTTTGGGATTTTTCTGAGAAACTTGAATTTTTTGTGAATAGTAGAATACATTAATTTACCATATAAATACATTTTAATTAAATCCCACTATTCCTGACATCCCAAGTGATGTAAGCACCCAAATACCTAAATAACATGTCTTATTTACTATTCTTAGTCATCCAAGACTCATTATTCCTTGTCTTAGGTGAAATTAATAAACTAATCAATTTGATATTAAGGAAACCCCTCTCCCCTCCACTATAAAAGCCACCCTTCACTCCCTCTTTTCCTCACACCTCTCAAGCTCCAAGCCTTCTCAAAACTCTGCCCAAAAACCTTCCTTATCCCCTCACCCACTTCCAAAATCTGCTAGTCTCATCAAAATACCAAGCCTAGCTTCCTTAATGAGGATCTCAAGAGGAGAATTCTAAAGGTAATTTCTCTCCCTCTTCTCCTTTAATTTCCTTTCAAGTTCAAGTTCCTTTCTTGATCTCTCCCTACCTATCTTCATCCAAATTGTTCTATAAATCCATTATTATATATATATAGTAATATTATGATTCTAATGTTATATTATATCACCCCACACCCTTTCCCTCTTCCTTTTATTTTATTAAAGAGAACGTTGTTCATGAGGTGTTAAATTTATCACCTTTAAAAACGACATGTTCTCTTCTTCCATTTCTACCTTCAATCTGGTCATGAAACCATTTTATGGTTGAAACAGAATATTTTATATGTATTATGTTCTATTTTAAGTTCTGTAAATAACCTATGGCCTTATTACTAAGTTAAATGTTAAAACAAGATCGTTGTGATCCAAAAACCGCCCAAATTAACCCAAATAACCATCATTAAATTTTTATCTAATTATTTGTCCAATTGGATCTAATATAATTCACTATAAAATTATTAAATCTACTGTAATATCATTAATAACATGTAGTATCAGTTCTGTATGTTTACCCATGATCTACCCAAACATCAATTTAAGAATACAAGTGGACCGCTCAAGAAAACCATAATAACGAACATCCTGAAAAATATTTTTAAACTCTATAAGTCATCCAAAGGAACATAATATGAAATAATGAAACCATAATGAACCCTATTAATGTATAAAAGGTTTTGGAATTTCTAATTAATGAATAAAATGTCATTATATAGGACATTAAAGAGAAGGAGGCATTCGAGTACAAGGTAAGGGGAAATCTCGAACCCAATTTTCTTCCTTCGGGTTCTCCCTCTTTCACTCCATTTTTGATATGGTTACTCCTCAAAGATCATTTGTTCATCATTTCATTTACTTTTCTGGGATATAAATGTTTTTCACTGGTTTTTATTTCCATCAAAATGTTTTCCAAAATAACTCTTCTTTCAAGATCTCACATTTTACCTCTCATTCAAGGTTGATGGTTCTTGTATCAAGTATGTTGTTCCCTCTTTCTTTTGGGAACCAAAAGATTATGAATGTGTTATTATGAGATGAAACCAATTCCTTTACATGGGTTATTTATGTACATGTTTGATATTTTTTCTATGTGGCAATCATGATAATGATAATGTTATGATGTGACGGGTGCGCCCGGAATTATATAGCGCAATATGAATGTTTAAATGTGACGGGTGCGCCTAGAATTATACAGTGCTCCAATGCATTGGGTAAAGTGATGAATCTCATGATTAAATGTGAAATGATGTGTGAACATGATTCTATATTTGTTCAAAAGTATGTGTGGTAGTTAACCACTAAGACATGATGTTTCATTTTTATGCATTGCCACATTTCAAGTATTTTACTTATGCTCCTCTCATGTTCATGATCTTTTGCCTATGTTATGATTATGCTCACCCCATGATGTATTGTTCTTATCTATCCTCTTACTGGGCTTTTATCTCACCCCATTTGATGTATATCTTTAGGTGGCTACATGTACTAAGGAGAGTACAAGTGCTACTAAGAAGCTATAGAAGAAGAAATTAAATAAATGTTTATGGTTGATGTTGTATTTGTTATGTATGGTCCTAGTTTTCCCAAGACACTAAACCTCTGGATCCTCCATGTGTAATACTATTGTGTTGTTTATCTTTAAAATGATGTAATAGTAATGTAAGAAAAGTCTGGGTTGCTATATTTATTATGTATATTTATTACCCCCATATGTTGATCTCGTATTTACTTAAGATATTTGATTGTTATCACTTATGTTTAACCTTACAGAGCATTTGACCTCACCCCTTTCTTATATTTTCATTTCACTAGGTTATAATGGTGAGTATAACATATAATAAGTGTATGAGGGATTCTGGTGTGGCTTAATTATAGATAAATGTTTATAAGCACTGTAAAATAAGTTATTTATATAGTCATTCCTCAATGACACAAGTCCTTTTGTTCTTGGGATTTTGTAATTATTTGTCAGATATAATTTTTACCTTATATAAATGTTGTAATATAAAGTCATGTATAGACTATGTTTCTATAGTTGGTATTAAAGTAGGGTCTGGTTATTATTGAGGATCAGTTTATATTTTTGGGGGATTGGGATGATATATCTTTAGTGAAAATCTTATAGATGAGTCTAAGTATATGATGGTATCCTGAAATATTAGTAAAGTTTTGAGTATATTGATTTTATAGAAAAACATCTCTATATAGATAGTAGAAATTGGATGTAGCTGTGGAATAGATGCACTAAAGGGTAATCATATTGAAAGGGGTTTGATGAACATTGACTCGATCATAACCTGGATGCATGATGAATGGGATTAAGACTACACACTTTGATAGAAACTCTTGTGGGATATAATTTATTTGATCACCTTCTCTTTATAACCCACAATTTAAGGAATCATTTCATAGATAATTTGAGGGATTAGGTTGAGAAGTATAAAATAACATTACTTTAAGTAACCTAGGTTAAACATAGATCGATATAGTTTGAACTAAAGGAACTATAGGACAATGTGATAATATAAAATAACAATGTGTTATATGGTTGAAATTACTTTTATGATTATGATAATTACCCCGAATTGTTAGTTTTTTCTCTCATGTAAAAACTTTTTGTAGTATTAATGGATTGAAATTGAAGGAATCATGGGTGTGAGGGACAATACGGAGATTAAATAAATGAATAGAATATAAAAATGGGGGCTATAATGAAAAACCTTTTTATTATACAAAACCATATATCGTGAAATATTATTAACAATGTGAACATAGTCTAAATCCCAAACACTCCAAATAAAATAAGGATAAAATCTCATAAAATATCAAGTGTTGAATATAATGAAAGAAAAGAAGTTCAATTTTAAATATGTAAAAAATGTGGGAATAATCACCAATAGAATTATCTCAAGTTGAATAGAAGATGCTTTATATATGAATATGGGGTCATAGAGCATAAAACTATCATAAGAAAATGAAGAGGTCATTTTTCGTGATGGGATCGGAAAATATACATCAAAAGAACCACTAATATTCCAATGTATTGAGTTTTGAAAACTTGGATATTATCCAATTCAGTGTCATAATCCAAAGGATTATAACAATTATAGGCACGAACAACCACCCCAACCAAGGGAATAAGGTTGATCTTCTTCAATTAAAACCAATGAGATATATTTTAATAACAAAATCCTCAAATATAGAATTATGAATATGAGATCTTTATTCAATCCAATCTAAGTTTCACATATTTTTTTATTGTACCACCCTAATATTTTTTTATCAAATAAAATATTTTGTTTTATGATTGTTTTATTTCAAAATTTAAGTTTATAAGAATATAAATCTTTTTATGGGTCATTTAGATGGATTTTCATAATTCCAGTAATGAATTAACTATTTCAATATAAACACCATATTCACTAATCATGGTTACATTACCCACAAGATAATCTCTAATAAAAAAAGGATGGGGTAAAAACAATAGACAACAGCTATCGCAGATAGATCTTAATGTCGTTACAATAGCATATGATAGAAACAAATCATTTTCTTCATCATATATCAATGCACTGACACCATGTGTAGGACCCGATGTTTCCAAATAAGTTGAAATAACTAATCCAATATTGGATATAGAATACACCCCCCCCCCTCCCCAACCTCCACCAATACAATAGGACATAATGGTTAGGTGTAAAAGGAGGCCCCTCAGTGGCCCCAGGGCTTGGAGAAGATCGACAATCGAGTTTAATTCCACAGATCACATGATCCCATACAACATGTATTGGAAATAGTATAGGTCTTGGAAGTCCCTATTTGGGAACATGAAGATCCACTCAGAACATATGTGGAGGATCATCAATCCCCTACCAACCTTTACCTGATAGGGTTTCACGGAGTGGGCTGTGTAAGTACTGGTGTAATAAGTGGGTGAGGAGATGGGTGGTTATCTATTGAAACTAGAAACACATGTGAGGGATAATATACAGAGAGTGTAGACAATTATAGTTAATATTGATACCCCATAAAGGGTTAAGAGGGGTCTAAATGTATCTCTCAATAAGCCTTACGGGGAGAATTATCATTCTTCATTAACTTTATCATTTGACCTTAACTTTTCTCCAACACCACAAAATTGAAGAACTATGGGGGTGAAAGAGAGGTGTGGCTGGTTTATCTATTATAAAAAATAGGGAATCATATTTTATACATTAAACCAATTAATGATAATATTTCATTGTATTTATGAACTATGAGCTCATGGAAAATCATAATAAGTCTTAACACCTAAGATGTGAGAGGCATTTTTATCAAATGGTTACAAAGAAATGAAATATTTGTATTAGTATTATTATTATAATTGAATATATTTTATTGATACTTCATTTGAAAATTAAATCTTGGGTTATCTTATAGATACCCTTAGCGAACATTGTTAGTAAGTAATAATTAAAATTGCAAGGATATAATTTATTTAAGGGGAGAATGTAACAAACTAAGATTTCACTATATATTAATCTTAAATAAATATTATGTTGATAGAAATTTTCACATGAAAAACAAAACTAAACCAAAATCAGAATGTGTTAAAATAAAATTTTCTCATTGTGATATTGTCATTAAATTAGCAAGTATAAATTGAAGTAACCATACTAAAAAACCAATAAAGATATTAGGAATAAATAGAATCCATAAATAGAACTGTTCCTTATTAAGTATATTTTTTTGACATCAAAAGTGTGGTAGTTTCATTAGAGTTTTCCCTAGACCAATCCCAATCCAAACTCGAGAAATTTTTGTTTATGAAAAACTGTATATGGGTTAGGTTTAAGCTTGTGGAGATTAGCACATGATCCATGTTAGATGTACCACCACCAAAAACTACAACCAGATATTATATAATTCTTAGGATTATGTTGATAACATACATGGTTATTTAAGTATAAATTATGACTATTTAAACATGTAATAAAATATTTATATGTATGGATATATAGTGAATTTTTATAATTTTCGAAAGGTTATTTTTTTTCAATTCATTTTATGATTAAAAAATGTACTTTCTTAAAATTGGAATGTTATTTGAAAGAAATAAGATTATTATGATTGAATAAAAACAAGATATATTTATTTTATAAGTTAAATCTATATTAATTAGTAATTTATAGGAAAAAATAGTTAATATACCAAAAAATTCTTATAAAAACAGTTTTTTATTATAATTTATGATTTTATTTAAAAGTAAAATTGATAAATTTTAGATTGAGAATTTGAAAAAATAAAATTCATTTTTATATTTATCATAACAAAATTATAATAATATTAATTTTTTATATTTTTATAAAAATATTGATTTTTAGGTGAATAGTGAAAATATGGTTTTTATAAATAGCATAAATTTTATGACATTATTAGAATATAAGTATGAAATGGAAATTCATAAAACCTTTTACTAAGACAAAATATTTATTTTATAAGTGAATTTATAATTTTTAAAAAAAATAAATTTATAAACCCATATTTTCTATTTTAGAAATTAAGTTATAATTTTCAATAAAAATTAATATATTATACATTTAGTATTCTAAAATTAATTTTTATCCCTTTTAAAAAAAACAAATAAAAAATGGATTTAAAATTTGGAATCATTAGGTAAAAATTATATAATATGGATAATTTTATCTTTAATCATAAAGGATAAATTACCTAGATAAAAACTAGTTAACGTAGTGAAAACCAAAGTGGTAAAAATGAGTAACCTAAGAGGTAAAGGGAAAAACATATTTTAATTAATTGTTTGAGTTGTTTATCATCATTATATATTATATTTTCTATTATTTATAAATTTTAAATCTATTTTCCTTTATAGTGACTTTTGATTACTAAAATGTTTTGTGTATTTACAAAAACAATCCACTCTTTTTTACTTATAAAAGGGGCTCTCCTATCCTCACTTTTCCTCACACCAAAACCCCCTTAATTAATCTCAAACGTTTCCCAAACTTCTCATAAACATTCATATACATGTTAAGGAGGTTTTGGTCTTCTCAAAATACCATTATTCAAATGTTTAACCCCCTTCACAAAGGATAAAACCCATGTAGTGAGGTATATATTTCTAACCTCTTCTTCCTCTTTTCTGTTTTCCTTATGTGCATTTATTTTTTCCCAAATTTATTTTCACTATAAAAAATTATAACATAATTATACTTATTTTAATATTTTATTATTATAATTATGTTACAATCTTTAACCACCCTTTTCTTTTTCTCTAAGAAAAACGAAAATGATATTTGTGTGTGCGCATATTATCACCTCTACAAAACATTAGGTTTTTTTCCTTAACCGCCTTACATGGATGGTCATAATACTGAATTTAATAAATAAGTATGATATTTATAAAATATAATATATTCTTAAATGATAAAATATATTATTCATTTCTCTCATTCTACAGAAAACAAAATTTTCAATCATATATATGTGAGGACAACTGACACCATGGGGTGATTGATTTACATTTTTCTTTTCATCTCCTCCTTACATGAGTGGAAATTAGAATGTTTTTAATGGATAAAAATATTTTTTTTTATCCTTAATTTTATAGTCTGAAAAATTGTATAACCTATTAATTATATGATCAATAAACAATTATCATTAATTCAATCGTTTAAAACGATCGTACTAGGAGGAAAATATTTCATTAAAATTATGTAATATTTTCATATCCATTACCCGTTATTTTATAGCCTCTATAATTATGATATATCACACTAATAAACACTAAATTATATAATTATTATATTAGTGTAAAGCTATTTTAACTAAATCACCTCATAATCAACAATAATCATGGTATGCTCATGTTTGGGTCTGTTTGACCTACTTGAAAAATGATGTGAAATTATGTCATGAATGATTTTGAAAACATAATTAATGTTATAGTATGATATAAATATGTTTATAGTTATTATTATTTAGTTTATAAAAAATTTACATCAATATTTAACTCAATAATTTGGAAAACAACCTTTTTAGGTTCAAAATCATCGAAAAATGTTCGTTGTCGATTTCATATTCTAGGATAAAGAATAAAGTAATCATTAAAAGAAATTTAAACTTAAAAAATAATTATAAATCATACATTATAGTAAATTTAAGGACTTTTAATGATGATATTTGGAATAATAATTAATACTGACACAACTCCTATGAAACTAGTACAAACTATCAAAACTATAAACACCTAATGTGATAAAATAGGAAAAAATATCTAATATAAATGTATATAATGTTTAAAAATGAAAATTATAAATAGTTTCAGATATTAATATGGTTTTTACATATTATATTAAGATATTTATATTTTTTATAGGATTTTACAACACATTCGACTAAAAAAGAGTAAATTTTACGGGGTTTGTCTCAAATTTAATTTTTTGAGACTTATTTCTTAATGTACACAATAATACCTTTAATATAGTGTTATCATAAAATAATAAATTTATTTTACCATATTAGTGGTTTTTTAAGTTCCATATCATGTAATTTATTTAAATGTACATTGATTCAAAAGATAATCAATATGAAATTGGTTTTAATAAAAATGTTATTCAAGCCATAAGGGTTTCATTGTCAATATTATTTTCAAATTATGATTATTTTTGAAAGATAATTAATCTAAGGAATGTTTATTCATTATAAAACCTCTAATAATTTCCAATGTATATTCATGGGGTTTTAAATGTTCCCCCAATATTTCATTTCCCATAACTCGTTTTTTACCCAAAGTGTTTCTTGTAAGTAAAAGTGAACATGTATCTTCTTTTTTGTCAGGAACCACCACTTTTCCATATCCTAATTCATTTAAAAATTTTGAAAATTTCAATATATATACCATAATAGTTTATTTTTTTCATTTTATACTACTTGATCTTCTTCAAAAAGGTATTAAATAAATTTTTAACATTTTTCATATAGACCATTTTTATTAAACTGTAAAAAGAATCTCTTTTAACATTTTCCATGTGAAAACCTATTTATTCCATATTTTTCATTTTCTAGGATGCTTAATTTCTAATATTTAATGGTTTTCTAAAAGAAATTATTATTCTCATTTATTTATTAAATATTTAAATCTAATATGTTTTAAAAGAGATCATGGATGAATCTTATTTAGAAATTTATTTTTCCTAATGCTCATAGAAATGGTTTTCATCCAAATCCACATCCTTTGAAAAAAAAATATTTTTAACCAAGTATATTATTCTAATGTAATCATCCACATTATTTCTTTGTATGACTTATTTAATGTCCTTCTCTTTTATAGGAATAATTTATCATTGCCTTTTTCTCGACTAATAATCCACTATGTATTACCCTAACTTTTCACCAAATGCTTTCCTTTGTGAACACCCTATTTTGATTCATTTAATTTAAGGGTGTTCACTAAGATTCCATACATTGATTAATTTGGGAAATTTTTTAAATTAATTATATACCCTTTATCTATATGGTGTAAATTCCATATTCCTCATTATCTTAATTGAATGGTATTTACCTATATAGTTAAGTAATGTCATTAGATACCAATTTATTTTACATGGGTTTATCATGTTATGATTATTGATGTAATTATTAATTATTTCATTATTTGAATCCATATGAAATATATTTTCTTTCCATAGGTTCTTTAGGATGCATTTAATGAAACCAATTTTCTTTCCATGTATTATTTATGAAATAAAAGTAAATTATTTTCATTTACAATGTTTTATAAAACCCATTTTATTTCCATAGGTTATTTATGATGTGATAAGTGATTGTTTTCAAGTATCACTCATAAGTATGGATAATTACATGTGGGGTCCAATATCAAACATGAATTTGTTAAAATTTTATATATCATGAAATAAGTATTCATGAGTACATTTTAGTTTTTTAGAAGTTTGGTAAATTATGGTGTGTCTCGTGAAGTTAATGTTACATATACTAATGTTTGTTCCAATTTTTAAAGATGTTTCATAGTTTTATTCTTATTCTCATGACTCTATTAAGCTCCCATGGATCATGTTTATTGACTCATGTTTCTACACTTTTTTTATTCATGTATTATGTTATGCCAAGTTATATTCCATGGTTTATAATCTATCATTTATTGCATATAAATTCTATTATGTATCTTAATTATACCAATATGATCATCTTATGTCCACTTATGATATTTTATTTTTATCACTTCTGTTAACCCATACTGAGCATCTGAATTCACCCCTTTCTTATGTTTCCACTTCCCCAAGTTATGAAGATGGGTATAATGTATAATAAGTATAGGTGGAAGTATAGTGTTTCTCAATTATGGTTAAATGTTCACAAGGGTTTTAAAATAATTTTATTCTATAGCTAGTCCTCATACCCACTAAACCTTCCGTTATTATGATTGTTTGATTAATTGTGAGATGTAATTTTTACCTTATATAAATTTTGTAAGATAAAGGAATGTCTTACTTGGGTCACTATAGTAGTCATTAGATTAGGGTTCTATTATTTTTTGTGGATTAGTTTAGTTATTTTGGGGATTATAATGATAGAACTCTATTAAAAACCCTTGATATTAGTCTAATTTTGGGATGAAATCCTAAAATATTAGTAAAGTTTTGAGTATGTGGTTTTCCTAATAAAGAATCCCTATTTGGATACTAGAAAGTGTATGAAGCTATGGAACATATACACCTAGGTTTAATCACCCTAAAAAGATTTGGTTGAGAATTGACTCGATCATAACTTTGATTAATAATGAGTGGACCTAAGACTACACACTTACCTAGACAATCATAAGGGATATTCTTTGTTTGAACACATGCTCTTTATAAACCACTATGAAGGATTTATTTCCTAGTTATATTTAGGTATTAGGGTAATAATTATAGGATAAACCAACTTAAAGTAACCTAAGTTAAACTAATATCTATATAGGTTGAAAAAAATTAAATATAGTACAATGTGATAATATAAATGAAAAAGTAATTTTGAGGTTGAAAATCCTTTTACAATTTTCATTATTCCCCTATATTAATAATTTTTTGTAACTCATGTCAACCATTTTGGTATTAGTGATGGAAAAACTAGAAGGAACCATTGGTGTGAGGGAAAATATAGAGATTACCTCAATGAACATTCCAATAAAATTATATTTCAATTAAGAAATCATGTTATTATTCCAACCCAACTATTAAGAAATTTGATTAACAATGTGAAAATAGTCAAATTACCAAACACACCCAAGAAAAGAATGATGGAGTCTAATAAAAGATCGAGTGAAGAAGATGATAAAGGAAAAAATGTTAAATTTTATATATCTCAAAAATGTTGGAAGAATATCTAAGGGAATTTAATTAATGGGACTAGAAGATTATCTACTTATAGAAGAGGGGGTAAGTGAGCATCAAACTATCATAGGAAAATGAAGAGGTAGGTCAGCATGATGGAAGTTTCAAACATGCATAAAAAAGAATCATTAATGATTAAATGTATTAAGTGTTTAAAACTTTTACATTATCTAAGTTAGTGTCATAATACCAAAGATTATAAGGATGATATGCATGAATATCCACCCCATCCAAAGGAACAAGGTATATCCTGTTAAATGATTTATGATTAGATGTATTTTTATAACTAAATCATCTACTTTATAATTATGAATACGTGATATTTATTATAACCCCCTTAATTTATCTGGATTTTTTATAACTGTACCACCCTCATGTTTTTTAATAAAATAAAATATCTATTTTGTATGATGATTGAATTTTCAAATTTAAGTTTATAAGAATATAAATCTTAGTATGGATCCTTTAAATGGATTTGATGCAATTCTAGTAATGGATCAACTATTTCTATATAAAATTTATTATCACTGATCGTGGTTAGATTACCCACAATATCCTAACTATTAAAAATGGATGGGGGTAGAAATAATAACTATAAGCTACCATAGAGATATCTTAATACCACTACAGTTCTAGACAAAGGTAATAAATATTCTTCATCATCATCCATCAATGACTTCCACCATGTGTAGGCCTTGATGTTACCAAGGAAGTTGAAATCACCGTTCTAATGGTAGATATAGAATAAAACCCCCCTCTTCTTACATTATCATAACAGGACATGGTGGTTAAGTGGAAAAGGAGGTATCCTAGTTATCTTAGGGTTGGGATTAGTTTAAGAATCTGGTTTGATGCCCTAGATAATTCAATACCATTAATAATGTGTGTGAAATATTTTAGGTTTTGGAAATCCCTATTTGGAAACATGAAGATCTAGTCAGAAAATACATGGTGGTGAATCTATCCCTAACCAAACTTTAGAAAAGAGGGTTTCATGGAGAATCTATCATAAGGACTGGTGCAAGAAGTTTCCAAGAAGATGGGTGGTCACTAATGAAGCTAGAAACATAGGTGAAGGAAAATATAGAGATATAACAAACTAGTTCATTGGATAAAACTAATGTGGAAAGGTATGAAAGGGGTATGAATTTGGATCTTAATGAGCCTTATGAGGAGGAGGAGTATTCTTTTTTGACTTTACCATTTGACCTAAAATTTCCATCGACACCACTAAGTTGAAGAAACACTGGGGAAAAAATAGTTGTGTGTAGTGTTTCTATTATAAAAAATAGGGAATCAAATTTCATACCTTAAACAAATTTATAATAATATATCGCTATAGATCTAAACAATGAACTCAAGGAAAATTAAAATAAGTCATAACACTATACCATTAGAGGTTTTTGACTCAAATGGTTTGGAAGAAACACAATATTGGTATTATGGTTATTATAATGGAATACATGTGTTCAATATTTCATAACAAAATTAAATCTTGATTTATCTTAAATTTAACCTTAGATAAATTCATTAATAAGTAATAAAAAATTGTGAGGATACAATTTATTTAATGGGGGGAATGTAATGACCATATATTTTAATATATATTATTATTAAATAAATATTGTGTTAATTTAATGTTTTACACACAAAACTAAACTAAAATGAAAATGTGATATATTAAAAAAAAATTGATCGTTGTAATATATCCATTTAATTGGCTGGTATAAATTGAAGTGATCATACTAAAAAATCAATAAAGTTGGAAGAAATGGAATTTGGAAGTGGAATTAATTTTTATGAATCCCATTTTTATAAGATTATAATGGAGGTAGCTTCATTAGGTTATTCTCTAGACCAATCCCATGTTGAACTCAAGAAATAATAATTTTAGAAAAAAAAATATATGAGATAAGTTCAAGCTTGTGAATATTTCCAAGATATCCATGCTTGTTAAACCACCACCTGAAACTGAAACAAGAGATTATTTGATGATTAGGTATTACACTGATATAATAAGGGGTTATGTAAGTATAAATTAATATTATATCAATATTTAATAAATTATTTATATGTATATATATATCAATAATTTTTATACTTTTTAAAAGGTCATTTTTTATCAATTCACTTTATTATTAACAAATGTATTTTTTTTGAAATTAGTGTTTTATTTCAAGTAAATATGTGTATTATGATTGAATAAAAATAAGATATATTTATTTTATAATTTAACACTATATTAAATAGTAATTTATAGGAGAAAATAATAGTTAATATACCAAAAGTCGTTTTCCTATAAAACAGTTTTCACTATATTTTATGATTTTATTTAAAAGTAAAATTTATAAATTTTAGAATGTGATTTTGAAAAAAAAAATCATTTTTACATTTATCATAATAATATTTTCCTAAGATGTTTTTTTGAGATTTTCTAAAAAGATTGATTTTTAGGTGAATAGGGAAAATATTGTTTTTACAAATAATATGAAGTTTATGAAATTATTATTATATAAGTATTAATTGATAATTAATTAAACCTTTTTCTAAGAACAAATATGTATTTTAAAATTGAATTTATAATTTTTAAAATTTTATTTTTTATTTATAAAACCATATTTGACATTTTATAATTTAAGTTATATTTTTATAAAAATAATACATTATACGTTTAGTATTTTAAAATTAATTTAATCACTTTTAATAAATTCAATCAAAAAAATGGATTAAAAATTTGGAAATATTAGTTTCTAATTATATAATAATTACCATTTAATTTTTGGGTGTAAAGGATAAACTACCTAGGTAAAAACTAGCTACTGTGGTGAAAACCAAAATGGAAAAAATGAGTAACCTAAGAGGTAAAGGGATATTTTTTTGAAAAAATGTTTTAATTGATTGTTTGAGGTGTATATTATAATTATATATTATAATCTATATTATTTATCAATTTTGGAGTTATTTTCTTTGAGAGTGACTTTCCATTATTGAAAAGTTTGTGGTATTTACAAAAATGTCACTCTATTTTACTTATAAAATGGTAACTCCTCTTCTCACTTCCCCTCACACAAAAACCAAATTATTTTGGACCAAAATCTATCCAAAACTATCATAAAAACTCATATACACCTTAATTAGTTCTTTTTCTTCTCAAAATACCATCCTTTAAAGGTTTAATCTCCTTTAAAAAGGAGATAACCCAAGTATTGATGTATAGATTTCTAACATCTCCTTCCTATTTTTTCCCTTATGTCCATTTATTATTTCTCAAATTTATTTTCACAATATCAAAATTATAACATAATTATATTTCTATAATGTTATTTTATTATAATTATGGTAAAATATTTAACCAACAAGCCCATTTTCCTCTAGAAAAGAAAAAACGGAATTTGTGTGTGCACAAACTAACGCCTCTAAAAAACATCATGTTTCATTTTACTTAACCACCTTAAAAGGATGGTCTTGATATTTAATTTAATAAATTATTATGATATTTATAACATATTTTATATTATTAAATAATAAAACATATTATTTATTTATCTCGTTCTATAAAAAATGAAATTATCAACCATGTGTATATGTGGACTACCACCTCCATGGGATGATTGATTTATATTTTTCTTTTCATCTATGCCTTATATTTATAGTAAATAAAATGGGTCTAATGGTTAAATATAATTTTTATGTTATCATTAAGGTTATTTTATGAAAAATTTTATAACCTATTAATGATATGATTAATAAAAAAATATTATTAATTTAATTGTTTAAAACAAGCATACTAAGAGGCAAATATTTAATTCAAATTATGTAATATTTTTATATAAATTAATTATTCTTATATATAATTTATAATTATGATATATAACACTAATAAACACTAAATTATATCATTATTATATTTTTGTAAAGTTATTTCAATTAAATTACCTCATAATCATCAACAATCATGGTATGTTCATGTTTTAGTCAGTTTAACCACATACTTGAACAATGATGTGAAATTATATCTTGGATGATTATGAAAACATCATTAAAAGTATAATGTGATATAAATATTTATATAATTATTATTTTTGGATTATATATATAAATATTTAATTCATTAATTAAGAAAACACCTTTTGTAGGTTGAAAATCACTAAAAAATGTTCGTCTTCGATTCCATATTCTAGGATAAAGACTAAAGTACTCATGAAATGAAATTTAATCTTCATAAATCATTATAAGTAGTCCATTATAGTAACTTTAATGAACTTTTAATTATGAAATTTTGAAGAAGAATGAATATTGGCATTTATCCTATAAAACTAATATAAACAGTCAAAACTATAAACACCCGATGTGATAAAATAGGTAAAAACTAACTAATATACATGAAAAAAATGTTCATAAATGAAAAATATAAATAGTTTTGGGTGTTGTTATGGTTATGAATGAAAATTAATTTTGTATTATTGAAACAATTTTAAAGAAAAAAGTTAGAAACCACAAGTATCAAGTAGATCACGAATCAAAGGAAACTGAATAATTATTGAACGAAAACTTAAGCCTATTAGAACTATTCACCCTAAATAGTTTCCAGGAAAGATTGGTCACCTACAGATCTGGATCATCCTTTATAAGGTCTTCAATGTGATGTGCCAACTTTTCCTATGTTTTCATGAAATCTTCTCTTCTCATCTTCTTTTCATTGAATCCTCTGATCAATATTAGGTTATGTTTATCAATCCATGCACTCTTCTGATTATTGGTGTCCACAAAAATACATCTCTCCATCATCCTGTCAGCTTATTCATGCATGGAATTAATCACAAGGAATTCCTCCACTATTTCTTCCTTTGAATGAATAGTCAACACTAAGTCCATATCCCCATCTACACCTGTCATAATTAGAATAGAGGTCTCTAATGGGTCCCCTGCTTCTCCATACAGATCACTAATAGCAAGATCCTCCACTACTAGGTCGGCCGGTAACTGGATGGGGTCTCCTATCACTCCACCAAGAAGCACATTTTCCCTAGAAACTCCACCTACAGGTTCTTTCACATTGTAATTTCATACCCTATCATTCTCCTTGGCCCTCAAATTGGATGCAGATCTTGTCTTCACTAGTTTTGGGAGGAAATAATAATCTTTATGTCCTTTAGATTCCTTCCCTTTATCAAGTATGAAGTTCCCTAAGTCCATGTCTCCCTTCCTTCCTTTATTACTCTTTGGGATATGAAGTCCTCTATAGAGTTTTCCCCCTGCACAAACATCATAAAGGTATCCAGACTCTTCATCACTTGACTCAACTTCAGACTAGCCTAGTCCAGCTTCTAAGGATTCAGCAGGCTCACTTTGATCCAAAACCTTCTCACTAGCATCCAACCCAGCGAATTGATTAAATAGTTTTAAACTAGATGACAAATTCCTTGGAGTAGACCCTTTTGTGACCTTTTTCCAACCATCAACACCATGTAAATGATCCATCCGACCCTTACACCCTATTGAACTAGCCATGATAACTGCTTTCCTTACCACTTCAGGGCAGTCTCCACTGCTAGAGCACACTACCTCAGTAAAGGAACCTAGAGTCACCACATCGGTTCCCCATGTCTACCAAATAGTCTGAACAAATGGTTTGATAATGACTCCAGTTCTAGCATAAAACACCTCATTATTTTGGGAAGGGGAGCCAAAATTGCCCAGACCTTCTAACCCACCTGACCCAGAAGTTCCCTTCACACCTGGAACACTCAAATCATGTTTCAACTCGAGGAACACATCTACAACCTTGGGGTTCATCTCTCTCGAGAACACCTCTTTAAAGACTGGGACTATCTTTCCCAATTCCAACTAACCAGCTGCTTCCAAATAAGAAGAGGGTCTTGGTTCAGCACCTATCCCCTCCTTGTTTTCCCTTCGAGTGTGGTTCCCACGCCTACACATTTCCTCCCAATGACCCAGGAACAAGTACAAGGAGTAGTAGTTGACCCACTACTCAAAATAAACTAATTGTTTGTATATGTGTTCTTCCCCCACCGATATCCACACAAACTCAACTGGATTCCGAGAAACATCAACTTCGACACAAATTCTTGGGTAAATAGGATGACAAACAGACCTAGTCCTACTATCCGAACACAAGTAGTGACCCAATAAATTCCCTAACATTTGAAGTATTTAGGGGTTTTGAAAAGTTAGGGGTACCTCGGGAAAGATTACCCATATCTCCATCATGGAAGGATCTATATGCAAATGGAAGTCATAATACCATATGAACAAGAAGAATCAAAGAATGTTGCAAGCCCAAGGAACACTGGACCACGCTGTAATCAGATCCTCCTCAGAAGAAAATAGAATCCTGATATTCCTGTTATCTAAGAGGCTGACAGTTTCTCATTCATGTAAACCCCAAGAATCAAAGATAAATCTCTCAAACAGATCGTCCGATGGACATTGATGTTTAAATCGAGCAACAAGCATCAATTTAAGAAGAGAAGAGGCCTCGGTAAACTCGGAATTCGAGATCAAGAGCTACAGAAATCCATTGAATAGGACAGGAACCTTAGGGAATAATGAAATTTGGGAAAAATAAGGAATAAAATTTGTATTTGATAAGGTAACTAATGAGGAATGTCAGACCGTTGTTAAGGATCACAATGGTACCTCCCCCTCTCACGAGGGAGGGACCTACACATCTGACATCTTCTAGGACATAGAGGCAGCCCGCATCGAAAGATCCATGGGAACCATCCTACACATCCCAATCACCACTGATGACACTGATGACACTAAAAACACTGATAGTATATTAAGATATTTATTTTTTTGTATAGGAGGTTAGATCACATTTTAATAAGAGGGAATAAAGGTAAGGGGTTTTTTGTCCCAAATTTAATTTCATGAGGATTATATCTTAATATACACCATGATACATTTAATATGGTGTGATTAATACTTAATTAATTTATTTTACCATATTCATGGGTTTTTAAGATTCATATCATTTAATGTCTTTAAATTACTATCGATTCAAAAGATACCTAACTTGAAATTGGTTTTGATCAAAATGTTACTCAAACCAAAAGGGTTTCATTTCAAATATTATTTTCAAATAAATATTGTTTTTGAAAGATAATTAGTCTATAGTATTTTTATTCTTCATAAATTCACTCATTATTTCCATGGTATATTCATGGTGTTTTATATGTTCCCTCAATATTTCATTTCCCTTGACTCATATTTTACCTGAAGTATTTCTTATAAGTAAAAATAACCCCATATCATATTTTTGGTTGGGGACCTCCCTTTTATCTTATCATAATTCATTGGATTCTTCTGAAAATGTCCTTATTTATACCTTGATAATTGATTTAGGTCATCTTTTAAAACTATATCTTCTTTAAAAAGTTTTAATTAAATTTTTAGCATTTTCTGAATGGGTCATTTTTGTCAAAGTGTAAAAAAAACTCTCTTTTTAACATTTTCCATGTGAACACCTATCTATACTACCTTTTTCATTTTTATGATACTTTATTTCCATGCTTTAATGGTTTTATAATATAAAATATCATTCTTATTTATTTATAAAACATTTCTATCTAATGTTTTTTCAAAAATATTTGTATGTTTATTTTTTCCAAAGAAATGTTTTCTAATGATCCAAAAAATGGTTTCCATCTAAATCCAAATTTGTTGACATACATTATACTTGTAATGTAACTATCCACATTATTTCTTTGGATGACTTATGTAATATCCTTATATTTTGAAGTAATGATCTATCACTACCTTTTTCTTTCCTAATCATCCACTATGTATGATCCTAAATTTTTAACCAATTAATTTTTGTTATAAATACCATATTTTTATTCATTTGATTTAAGGGTGTTCACTTAGTTTCCATAGATCTATTTATTTGGAAAAATTATTGACTTAACTATATACCCTTTATCTATATGGTGTAAATAACATATGATTTATTATCTTGATTGAATGGTATTTACCTATAATGTTACTTGATATCATTATATACCCATTTATGTTCCATGGTTTTATCATGTTATGATTATTTATGGTATTGTTAAGGATTTCTTTATGTGAAATCGTATGAAACCCATTTTATTTCCATGGGATCTTTATGTTATAAAGCTGAATGAATGTTATTTAGAAAGGTTTATAAAACCCATTTTATTTCTATGAATTTTTTACGATTTGATAGGTGATTGATTTCAAGTGGAACTATGATGAACTAACCTAGATACCCTCACAAACCAGTACCCAACCCAACTCGTCATATACCCAAAGGGTATTCCTAATATCCATGGGATGGAGACTAGTACCCGGGCATCAAAAATAACTATAGGGAATTATTTTTGGAAAACCTAAATTATAAAACATGAGATATCAATATATATATAAATGAAAGTAAGAAACATCATAAGAGTGAATATATGTCATCAAAAAATAGAAACAGTAGATGAAATACAACTCGAAGGTAGCTAAACAATCTCTAAGGTACAATTACCATATAAAAGGAAAACTGAAACCAAAACAAAAGCTCCATGTGATAGTATGGGAAAACTCCCAACATCTAACATCAACTACCCAAACTAGCTGAGAGAAACTTCAATGACTCACTACAACAACTTTCCTTTCCATGCATCAAAAAACATAATAAGGTCTACACACCATTGAAGGGGTGTGTAAGTTGTGCTCTAAACATAATCAGTAGTATCCCACCCAAGTATTCTATAACAATTCTCTATAAAACAATACTAACAATGCTAAAACTTAAAGAAAATAAGTCATGATAATTAGTTAAAAAAATTATATCAGAAGCATGGTAAATAAATAAACTCTTTAAAATTTTCTAAATAATCTAGGTAAAATAGTTTCAAATAATATCACATACATCAAAGTAGTCAAAAAATGTATCATGTGTCATATCAAACCCAAAGCATAGGTAAACCATGCCAAGAATCACTACAGGTAAGGCTAGATGGAACACTCATACATCTAACTTAGAAAATAATGTTCATTAAGTCTCTAGACATATGCATTGAATCTAGATAATGGAGGAAGACCCCAACAAGTGAACCTCCCAACAGGTCTAACAAGTCCCTAGGACAATAGGCATATGGAGTATAGGAACACCCCATGAGTAAAAACTATGATAATAATAATGGATGAGGTTTATTACTACACCTTCAATCTAGGTACCCAAGCCTTCCCATGTGCTACATTTTTCAAATAATTTTATCAAAAACATTCTTTGAAAACCATTTTATAACTCCATTTCATAATGCTTTGAAAATACCTTTTCCTTTTACCAATATAAGGGGAAAACCTTATTTTCAAAAAACCCATTTTCTACACACAAAGATCCATAAATAATGATAATTCATTTATAAAAAATTATAAAAACAAGATCATTCAAGGTCCATTCAACACAGGATATAGATGGAACCACCTACCTCAAACTCAGGTTGCACACACTCACAGTGGGATTTACCAAAACAGAATAATGAAAAGACAATAATGAAGGCCTTATAATTAATAATTACATCTCAGAATAAATTAAATAAGAAAAAAACATTCAACAAATAAGATAAAACAATGTATACCACAAGGAACTCACACACCGCACCACAACTAACACAAATTTCAACCTATAGAGAAATATCAGACAATGGATCTAGAAAGTATCCAGAAGATTCATCACCACAAGAACAATAGATTTGAAAATGTATCACAATAGCATTTTTGTGAGAAAAATCCCCAAATAATATAAAAGATCACTTATCTTTATAGATTCAACATTTCCACAATGAAGATCAATCACTAAGGAAAATGATCTTGAAGGATAATATATCCCCCAAAATGTCTGGGAGAGATCCTATGTTTTTGAGAGAGGATCCTTTACATTGAATGAAAAATAATTATACATGTAGTATATAAAAACATATAGGCTATGAACATTTCACAATGTGAATATCAATTTTATTAAATTAAATCCATGAAAATTATATATGCTAAAAAATACATCACCTCAGTTAAAAAACACTAATCAAACTTTGAATGATGTGAATGAGTTCCACATCATGTAAACTTTTCACAATTTATACCAGTTTATGGCATCATCCAAGAAAATTTTTTATGTCTTATAACAATTTCATGATGTGAAAATTCCTTGATGGAAGATTATATATAAACATTTATAAAAAATACACTAGGTCTACCCAGGCCCCAAAGGACATTATCTTAATAATTTTTCACATTTATACCTAGACTCCATTAATTCCAAAAAAACTTACATCACTAAACTTTAGGTCATTTTTTATAAAACACTCTCAATAATTTAAAGTCCCAAAATTCACCCATAAAAAAGGGAAATTAAAAGAGAGATGAGAATTTCCTGAAATATGGTAACGTGATGTTATAAACTCCCCACCATAAGACTTTTCATCCCCAAGAAGTCATGTGGAAGAATGGTGCCTGGAAAGAGGTAAGGCCATTGTTCCCTCATCAATTATTCATACTCCCAAGTCTAATGAGAATCAAATACATATTTATATAATACCCTAATTGATGAAATCAACTCCTGATCGCATAGCAATTCACTATTCAATTCCACCCTTACACCACTGTTTTAAACTAGTTTTGTAATGAATATTCAAAATATAATAATAAATTGAAATTCATGATTTATTCAATGAATTAATTTTTATCACTATTAATAAGTGCAATTATACTTGTTTTTATATTTTCATTGAAGGTGGAGGTGATTTGGAGGCCCGAAGATCGTCCAAAAGAAAAATGGGCCAAACTGCATGGCATCCCATGGACATTTGTCCACTATTTTGAACAGTTTGAAACTTTTGTGAATTTAAATGGGGTTAAAATTTGTGGACCTCTCCAAAACATCATGGTATAAAACTATTATTAAGAAACCAAAGCCTAATTCATCCATTTGGTGGCCCATTCGAACCATTTTTTCCAGAAAATAGAATATTCCCGAATTCAAAACAAAATCGGTCTTTTGACCATATCTCCCAATAAAGTTGTCTAACGGCCTCTAAATTCAACCTATAGATTGTAAAGAGGTCGGCCAACAACTCTTATCTTTTTTTCAAGTCGTGATATGGACTTATACTATTCCAAAACCAAGACACATGTGGTATTTCAAAAACAGGGTGCCCAAAACCATGTCCCATTTTGGCTATAAAAAGGCACCATGGGCACCTCATTTGTAAGTAAGGATAGGAGGAAAAGAGATGGTATTTTAGATTCCCAAAGGATTCCTCTCATAATACAAGGAGTTATGGAGGCCCCTATCCTCATAGGGGTGTCAAGGATGAAGGCGAAGTTCCACCCAAGCTTCCTCCTCCTTCCGATGTCGAGCTAAATGGTGGACAGTCATTTCGAGGGAGCTACACACACATTAGAGGGAGTTCCATCACTTTTTATTATACTGTTTTTGTGTAATTTTTGTATTAAATATTTCAATTACTTATTATCCTAACATAATTCTCCTCTGATTGCATTTCTATTGTTATAATTAAGTGAAACGCATTTTTTTCAACACCGATTAGGTTGAGATTTCAAGTGGGAATCTTGGGTTGTTCTGATTGGACAAGACAAGAGTCATATTTATCTCACACATATATAATATTTCAGTATTATTTGGTAGAACTTATTATCTATTCTTGATACCTAAACCTTGACAACACAATTTTTGTGTCAAGGGGTGGTTCTTTGAGCATCGTTTAAGAGGCAAGAGGGAAGTTGAGATATTGACAACCCTCATCCAAAGGATTCCATTAAACCATGTGTATTTTTCAGAATGATGAAATCACAAAGAATTGTAATGAACTTGAAATTATCTCCTAATCTCATAATTCTTAAATCATAACCTATATATGTCAACTATTAAGCTCTTTAAATCAAGTTATTTTCTTAAAATTGTTTTCAAAATCACCCCCATGTTTAGTATTTTTTTATTAAAAACACATACTCTAAAACTATAAAAACTCCTTAAGATATGACCTAGGGTCTTCCCTAGACTATAAATAATCCTTAAAAACATAATCAATTTGACATGTCATGACAATGCGGTCAAATTTTGGTGCTGTTTCTGGGGAGTGCTTCGGTTTTCAGTGCATGTTTTTTATAAGATATTTGTAAATTTTGTGAATATTTATTTACCTTTTCAATACTTTTGTGTTATGATTTGTTTTTTTATAGGTTTTTTACATTACTCATTCTAATCCGGGAGATTTACCTCCTTTCAAACCAAAACAAGAGAGGATCCTACGTCAGCAACACCGAGACACACAAGAGAACCCTTTGAAGGAGGACACGCAAGACAAAAACACTCTTCTTGATCCTTCATCTTCTTCTTCTAGAATCAACATAAAAATTGAAATAAACTTTCATAAAATGGCTGAAAATAACAGAACATTAAAATAACTAACCTCACCTGATATTGATATTCAACCCACAAACATTCAAATGCAAGGTGAGGCACCCAATTTTGAACTAAAATCCGGTTTAAATCATTTATTACCAAGATTCCATGGACTCGCTGGAGAAGATCCACACAAGCATTTAAAATAATTTCATACTATTTTTTCAGAATTAAAACCTGCTAATGTGGATAAAGAAAAAGAAAATCTTAGATCATTCCCTTTTCTTTAGAAAATACAGCAAAAGATTGGTTATATTATGTTAATTCCTCAATAAGAGGATAGGCGAACATGAAACTCATTTTTCTTGAAAAATATTTCCCAGCCTCTCGAACTACAAAAATAAGAAAGGAAATATGTAGTATAATAAAATATCAAGGGAAACACTTTATGAATATTGGGAAAACTTTAAAAGGTTATGTTCAAGCTGTCCACACCACAAAATAAGTGATCAACTTTTAATTTAGTATTTTTTATGAAGGTTTAATTCCTATTGACTGAAATATGATTGATGTTGTTGTAGGTGGTGCTCTAGTTGATAAAACTCAATTGCTTCTAGAACCCTGATTAAGAACATGGCATAGAACACCCAAAAATTTGGTACAAGGTCCAGAATACCCATTTGAGGTGTCCATGAGGTGAAAAGTACTGAATTTGAGAAGAATGTGGACACAAAGTTTGAAGAGGTAAGTACCCTTTTACGACAACTCATTCTCTACCAAGGGAAATCTCAATATCCTCCTCCAATCCATTATGTAATCTAATCTTATAACACCCATTATTCTGACCAATTTCCTCAATTGAGAGAAACTTCTGAGCTTTTTGGGGCAATCTTTCTAGGCTACCCCTATAACTAACCCTTTAGGCAAGAACCATACTATCTATCTAACTCTGGGTGGAAAGAAAACCAAGCTTATAGGGAAAGGGGGTATTCAAATAAACCTCAACAATAATGGAACCAATAGGGTTAGAGTAGTCATACACCACCACCACCTATAAATCCTCATCCACCCCAAAGGCCTTTCCAACAACCCCCTCCAAAACCTAAGCCTAGCCTTGAATATATGATTAAAAAAATGGCTTCTAATAATCTCTAATTCCATAAAACCACCCTGGTATCCATAAAAGACCTCAAAACCCAATTATCCCAACTAGCTAACTTGGTGGGGGAAATTCAAAGTCATGGGTCAGGTAAACTACCCTCTCACCATTAGTTAACCCTAGGGATAAAGGAAATGTTAGTGCCATAACCCTTAGGAGTGGAACTCATCTTCAAAGAAAAATGACTCCTCTAATAGAGTCATCCCCTCATGAGTAAACTACCATCCCAACCACTACTAAAAATGATCCAAGAGAAGAACCTCCTTGTCCTGATAGAAGCCCTTCCAAAGGAAAGATTTTGTATATATATGAGTCTTCTATCCCAACCATTCCTCTTCCATTTCCCCAAAGTACAACCCAACCAAGAAAACAAAATAAAACTAAACTTGATAAGGAAATATTGGAAACTTTCAAAAAAATGTAGGTTATCATTCCTTTGATTGGTGTTGTGAAGAAAATTCCAAGATACGCCAAGTTTTCAAAGGATATGTATACACCGAAGGAGACTTTGAGGTGATGAGAAGGTAATCCTGGGGAGGAACGTATCATCATTCATAGAGCCATCACTCACCAACTACAACGATCCTAGGACATTCTTGATTCCATGCACCAGAGGGGAGTATTCATTTTCCAATGCCATGCTTGATTTAGGTGATTCTATAAATGTGATACCTCACTCTATTTACTCTACATTGCAAGTTTGGGAACTTAAAACCACTTGAATTGTTATTCAAATATCCAACTGGAGTACTGTACACCCTTCTGGTGTGTTAGAGTATGTTCTTGTGAGGGTGAAAATTTTAGTTTTTCCTACATATTTTTATGTACTAAAAATGTAAGATTATAGGATGAATGGACATGTTCTAATTATATTGGGGATACCTTTCTTAAAAACCACTAAATATATAATTAATTTCCATAATGGTGCATTATATATGGAATTTGGTGGTGACATGGTCTATTTTAACATCCTTGATGCCATAAATCACACCTCATTAGAACATTCCTCTCTCTCTGTTAAATCAATTGATGTACTCCATTCCCCTGAAAAAACAAATTTTCTTTCCCCTGATCCCCTTTCTAAGTTTTCTTCATTGATTTAAATTATAGGTAATTAATCATGCATTGATTGTTTTAGTGGTCTAGAAAAGTGTCATGCATGTTTATTAATTGATAATTTCTTGAACACTGAGGATCTAATGACCATCGATGATTGTGATAAGCTTGTAAAATCCTATTCCTCATCTGAGGATGATACCATTCGGCAGTTAGATGAGATAAGTAACCTCTCACTTTCACACAAACTCCCATAAATCTAGAATCCACTTAAATTAGAACTAAAACAACTGCATCATGATTTAAAATATTCATATCTTGAGAATGGAAACAAGTTTCCAATCATCATTGCTAGTTCACTCCCTCCTAAGCATGAATTGTGACTGCTTGAACTTTTGAGGGAGTATGAACATGCTTTGGGATGGACACTAGCTAACATTCCTGGTATTATCCCATAAATTTTTTCACATCATATTTTATTAAATGATGAGGCTACACTAGTGAGGCAGGCACAACGTCGACTGAACCCAAACCTCCTAGAAGTTTTGAAAAAGTAGGTAACAAAATTATTGGTTGTTGGAATCATTTACCCCATATCTGATAGCCAATGGGTCAGTCCTGTTAAATTATTTCCTAAAAAAATTATCCTTACAGTAATCAAAAATGGAAACAATGAATTGGTTCCAACTCATGTGCAGAATAGTTGGCGTGTCTGGATAGACTATCGTCGACTAAACCAACACTCTAGGAAGGACCATTTACCTTTATCATTCATTGATCAAATTCTAGAGATTCTAGCTGGAAAGTCCTACTACTACTTTATTGATGGGTATTTTGGATACTTTTAGATGCATATTTCTCTCGAGGATCAAGAAAAACGACCTTCACTTGCCCCTTTGGCACATTTTTATGTAGGAGGATACCATTTAGTCTGTATAATGCTCTGGGTACCTTCCAGCGATGTATGGTTAGTATTTTTTAAGATTAACTAGAGAATTTCGTGGAAGTATTCATGGATGATTTTACTGTTTATGGATCCTCCTTTGATGAATGTTTGATTAGTATTGGTTTAGTTCTAGATTGGTGTATTGAAAAGAATCTCATATTAAATTATGAGAAATTTCATTTCATGGTGTGACAAGGTATAGTTTTGGGGCATGTCATTTATGGGGATGGTATCAAAGTGTATAAATCAAAAGTTGATGCCATTTCTTCCCTACCATTCCCCAAAAATGTATGGTACGTTCGGTCTTTCCTAGGTCATGCTGGATTTTACCGTCGTTTCATTCATGAATTTAGTAAAATTTCACTCCCCCTCTCCCAATTGCACCAAAAAGAAAATGAATTTTTTTATAATGAATGTGAGGAATCTTTTAATATATTAAAATAGAGTCTCACATCACCCCTGGTAATCCAACCACCTTGGTGGGATTTACCATTTTAGCTCATGTGTGACACCTCTAACTATACAACATGTAACATCCCAGGTAAATAATGAATAAAACATTTTCGTATTTATTAATATTTACGAATTAAATATTAATTTTACTTTAAAGGGGTTTCTATGTTTGATAGCGTAAGCCGATACGCAACAAAGAATTTCTTTGAAATCGTACGTTGCACACTAGTAATAAAATAATATTATTTTAAATGTTAGTTAACACGTAGTCGTTGTACTGGAGGGAATGGATAGAAATAACTAAAATATGATTATATATGTTTTTTAAATGTTTTTACATTTATCTAATAAAGGATAAAGGCTTAAAATATGAAAAGAATTCAATTTTAGGATTATATACTCTAATTTTCACGAAAGGTCCACTTATCAACATTTGATGGAGAACCGTCATTAAATATATTTCTGGTCACTTTTATACATTCTATTTGACCAAATAAAACTCTTCTTTAGAATCGGGACATCAAAATTTACTTTGTGTAAATTTTTGGTATTTTTCCGATAAAGTTCATTTTTTAATGAATAGTGTAAAATGTTGTATTTTAATTCAAAACCTCTTTTTAATATAATTTATTTATATGATTATATTATATTTTGAATTAGTTTTAAAGTGAAATTAGAAAATATTTTTACCATTAAATCCAATAGTGGTCGTTGGAATTAATTTCACTTTGAAATTGGACTTAAACTAGTGTTAATCTTTTGATACTTATTGTTTCATAAAAACACGCTATTTGTCATGACAGCAGGAATTAATTATTAAATTAATTAATGTGACTTATATGTTTTGAATTTTTTAAAATAGACTTAATTTTTGAATTCATAATATCAAATATATCTTAGAGTGAATTTTTGGTATTTTTCTGAAAAACTTCAATTTTTGATGAATAGTTAAACCACTAAGTGATACTTATAAAAACTGATTTTTCGTTTAAATGAAATTTTACCACTTCTGTGTTTTGAATTTCAAAAATCAGACATACGTGGTTGTCATTAAGAAGTAAAATGTGGTTCAATGGGATAAAAATAATTTTTTTGGTGAATAGTAACTTATTAAGTTTTTAATCACGATTAGAGGTAATTAGTGTAGTTTAAGGTAAAAATAATGTTTTAATAATATGAGATGAGTTTGACACATGTACTACCCTCATTGGATGTGTCATGGCCGACCAAGACAATCCATGAGTCAACTTGGGGACCCCATGGAGCCACTTTGGTTGGGAAATGACATAAATAACTTTTTATTTAATGTTAAAGTAAAAATGACACAAACATGAGATGTTTTACTAAACCAATTTTTACATGGGGTTATACAAGTCAGATTTTTGACTATAAATATTAATTATAAATATAAAAATATTTCCTACATCATGATATTTTTTTTATAATTTTTAGACATTAAATAAATTAAATTATTTATGACATCATGATGATGCAGTGATTACCTCATTAATAAAGGATATAAATAAAATGGAAAGATAATGTAAAATCTATGACCTACACATGTCCAAAACCTATTGGATGGGTTTATTTCGAACCCTTATCACCTTATCCTCGAAACACATCAAAGTGGTACCATTAAAATCCGAAACTCATTCTAAAATAATGTAACATTTTCTTACTTTCCAAGAGTTCCCCTCCTCTCCTCTTATAAATGGCCCCCACCTCTACCACCTTACCCACACTTCCAAAGCCTTTGGCTCGGCCAACCCCTACCCATTTTGTCTCTCCACTTCCCTCTATTACTCTTTGAAGCCTCACTTTGTGTAGAAGTCTTCCCAAGGAAGCATTTGAGCTCAAACCAAAGGGAGTTACCCGATTTTAAGGTAATGTCTTCACTTGAGTCCTTTTGTTTTATTTTGCTTCTCCAACCTCCTAAACTCTTTTTATCCATTTCTTTTGTAACAAATCCAGCATCATAAATATAATATGATGTAGTTATAAGAAGTATTCGATCTACACTTACACAAACCTACATCTAATGGTTAAAGAACATACTGTTTTCGTGGATGGCGAATTTCGGCCTCCCGAAACGATGATTGTTCAACATTATTTTAACACCTTAAAAGGTGTCCATTAAGATGACACTATATTTATATATGATATATAATATGTTTATTATTTCCTTAAGCTTCTTTATTTTTCATTTTGGGCATACCTTTATGGTTTTCATTATGGGTAAACGTGATATCTTCATTTAAGGAAGTGCGGACTACCGCCCCCTCAAAGTGATTTGATTCGTTAATGCCATATGTGGGAAATATAAAGGATGGATTTAAAGTTATTATATATGATGTTATACTAGAATTATAATATACCTCTATATAATTATTATTTCTTTCCATTAAAGTATGAGATAGAAATGAATGTAGCGTTAATGCGTACGTACGGCTTACCGTCTCCAGGAATGGTGCATTTCATTTATTATCCCAAATGTAATGTACTATTAAAAGTACATGTATATAATGGATATATATAATGAATGATACATCTAAATGATGAATATAATTCTGGAATTAAAATATACATACCTCTCATTTAGTTTTAATTCCATTAATATGACAAAGAAATGAAAGTAGCGTTCATGCGTACGTACGGCTTACCGTCTCCATGAACGGTGCATTTCATTTCTTACCTCTAAATGATTATGTAATATTATAAATAAATGTATATGCTGGATATATATGATATATATACTATCCAAATCAGGAATGTCATTCTGGATATAAAGAACCTTTGACCACACGAACAACATGTAATTGTAAGAAGTCCACTTTCGACTTAAGAACCAAATATCGACAAAAAAAACATTATTAACTTAAATGGTTACATAATGTTTATAACATGGAAATAAGGGATATAAAAGGAATAATAAGCTTGAAAAAGGTTCTTGAGAAAGTAGAAATTAACTCAAGTTTATTATTCAGGACGTTAAAGAATGATCGAGTCAAGTCGGACCCGAGGTAAGGGACTTCGTCTCAATCTCCTTTCATTGAGGCATATTTCGTTTTATACACAACTTTATTTTATACGGTGTATAAACCCCTTTGACTTTTACTTTTATACAAAAGGAATCTTTTTCTACGAATCGTTTTACAAAACTACAAAAAGGAATGTTTCTTTTAACGTACGCGATGACAACGACCTTTTTCGCCGCCGCGAGTATTATCTGGTCTTTGGCTTCCTGAACAAGCCGTAATGTTTTTTAAATGGAATAAATACCATATACTCTTTTATGTATTTTGGTATTGAAAATGGTTTTTTATAATGGATTTGTTATGTCAATATATTTAAGTGATATATTGTGATCAAAGTGTGGAAATGTTTTCTTTCCATTATATTTGTTTTATGTCTTATGATTTTTATAATGGTACTTGGACATTTGACGGGTGGTTACGTGATAAACCATATGATGGGTGGTGTCGTGAATACCAGGATGGGTGGTTACGTTATAACCTCCAACGCATTGGGTATGGAAGTCGGTCGTATGTCTATTCCATTAAGTATGTATGGAATTTGGTCGTATGGCTATTCCATTAAGTGATATTTGTAGAAGTCGACCGTATGGTTATTCCACTTAAGTATGCTTATGTCCCAAGTTACCTTTATATGTTTTTTGTTCTTTATATGGGTTTTATGGTAATCCATTTGTTAAAAAAAGGTATGTAATGATATTTTATTCAGTGAAGAGTTTTTACTACTTCATGATGGTGAAGGTATTACTTTGATAAAGTTATACATGGTTTACTTGATGTTTGAAAAACTAACAGTTTTCATTCTTTGTGTATCCCTTACTGAGTTTTTTATGCTCACCCCAAGTTTTTTGAAATGTTTTTCAGAGGACTTAATGTGGAATAGGGTCAAGGATGGGATCAAGGGAAAGTCATGCTATATAAAACATGGAACTAGACATGTTTCTTTTAAAGAGTTTTTATTTTATGGAATCTTAGTAGAAGTGTCTACTTTGTAATCTTTTGAGATGTAACAGTTATGTCCTAATTCTCTAAAACTCTAAACCTGAAAAGATCCTCAATGTGAATTATTCATTTAATTAAATATTAAGTAATGTTTAAGGCCGGGGCCTTATAGTTGGTATCAAAGGTCGGTTTAGACAACTTTAGGAGTTAGAAAATTGTTAAATTATAAGTTAATTTATGGTATGATTGAAATGATATAGAATTTAAAGATTACCATGTTGCTTCGCCTAAGATATTTCTTTGTTAAAAATGGTTTTTCGTATAGGAAACAAAACATCTTTTCTGGGAAGGCATACAGAGGGAAATGACCTTTCAAATTAGTATACTGAGATGGTCAGAATCAGAATTGAGCAGTTTACTGCAGTGATGGCTCAGTTGAATCAGGTGATAAATGGTGGTTGTGTTATTGATGATATTTTGGTGTTTTATAAAAGTAAAGAGGAGCATGAAAGTCATTTAAGGGTTATCTTGAAAACCTTAAAAGAAAAGAAACTATATGGAAAATTCAGCAAGTGTGAGTTTTGGTTACAAAAAATTTCTTTCCTGGGTCATATTGTTTCAAATGATGGAATAACTGTTGATCCTGCTAAAACAAAAGTTGTTGAATAATGGCCAAGACCCACAAGTGTAACCGAGATCCGTAGTTTTCTTGGTTTGGAAGGTTACTACCAAAGGTTTGTTGAAAAAATTTCACGGTTATCTAGTCCAATGACTAAGCTAACTCGGAAGGGTGTTAAGTTCATCTGGACAAAAGAATGTGATGATTCTTTTCAGGAGTTGAAAAGAAGATTGGTGAATGCTCCAGTTTTGGCACTTCCTTCTAGGAATGGTGAGTTTGTTATATACAGTTATGCTTCGTTGAAGGGACTTGGCTGTGTCCTTATGCAGAATGATCAGGTAATTTCTTATGCTTCACGTCAGTTGAAAACTCATGAGGTAAATTACCCTACACATGATTTGGAATTAGCTATTGTTGTTTTTTCTTTAAAAATTTGGAGGCATCATTTGTATGGAGTAAAGTGTGAAATATATACTGATCAAAAAAGTTTAAAGTATATATTCACTCAGAAAGAATTGAACATGATACAGAGGAGATGGCTGGAATTAATCAAGGATTATGATTGTACAATTCACTACCATCCGAGAAAAGCAAATAAAGTGGATAATGCTTTGAGTCGAAAAAGTAATGCTTCATTAACCATGCTACATTTGGAACGATATCCTTTGGTTTTTGATTTGATGAAATTTGGAATAGAAGTTTTTGGTGCAGGAAGTTCTTCTGTTTTGTTTCAGGTATCAGTGAAATCTTCTCTATCAGACAGAATCAAGCAAGCACAGAAGCAAGACAGTGAGTTGCAGAAAAAGGTAGAGTTGGTACAGAAGGGTAAGTTGCCTGAATTCAACATTGATAATGATTGTGTTTTGAGATTTGGGAAGAGATTGTGTGTGCCTTGTGATTCACAGTTGAAGAAAGAGTTGTTATGTGAAGCTCATAATTCTTTGTTTTCAGTTCATCCTGGCAGTACGAAGATGTACAGAGATCTGTGGGAGTATTACTGGTGGGATGGAATGAAAAGAGATATTGCTGATTTTATTGTGAAGTGTTTGACTTGTCAACAAGTTAAAACAGAGCGGAAGTTACCGAAAGGGATGCTTCAGCCTCTACCAGTTCCAGAGTGGAAATGGGATAATATATCCATGGACTTTATTGTGGGATTACCGAAGACATCTAGAGGTAATAATGCAATATGGGTTATTGTTGATCACTTGACTAAATCTGCTCATTTCCTTCCTATATGAGATAATTTTTCCCTAGATCAACTTTCCCGTTTGTATCTTAAAGAGATGGTCAGGTTACATGGATTTCCTCTCTCCATTGTATCTGACCGTGATCCTAGGTTTACTTCTAACTTTTGGAAAGGGCTTCAGAAGTCGTTGGGTACTGAATTAAATTTTAGTACAGCTTTTCATTCGCAATCAGATGGGCAGTCAGAATGAACAATTCAGACCTTAGAGGATATGCTACGATCTTGTTCGATAGATTATCAGGGAAGTTGGGACCAACATCTTTCTTTAGTTGATTTTTCTTATAATAGCAGTTTTCATTCCAGTATACAGATGGCACCATTTGAGGCATTATATGGGAAGCGGTGTCGAACTCCAGTATTTTGGGATGAAGTGGGTGAAAGGAAGCTGATGGGACCAGAATTCATAGAAGAGATGGCAGAAAAAGTTTAGTTGATTCAGAAACACATGAAAACATCTCAAATCAGGCAGAAGAGTTATGCGGATAACCGGAGGAAGGATCAATCTTTCGAGGTAGGTGATCATGTTTTTCTCAAGGTTTCTATATGGAAAAGTGTGATGAGATTTGGTAAGAAAGGAAAGCTGAGTCCAAGGTTCATTGGACCATATGAAATTTTGGAGAGAGTTGGATCAGTTGCTTACCGAGTGGCTTTACCTCCAAGTTTATCTTAGGTACACAATGTTTTTCATGTTTCGATGCTGAGAAAGTATATGTCAGATCCATCTCATGTTTTGAGTCCAGAGGTAGTTCAGCTGGAAGAGAACCTATCTTATGAAGAAAAACCAGTCCAGATTCTTGATCGAAGAGAGCAAGTATTGCGAAATAAGGTAATCCACCAGGTAAAGGTTTTGTGGAAAAACCATATGGTTGAAGAGGCAACGTGGGAATATGAAAATGCTATGAGGAAGAAATACCCCCACTTATTTTGATAAGTGAATAAAATTGCGAGGACGCAATTCCCAAAAGGGGGGAAGGATGTAACATCCCAGGTAAATAATGAATAAAACATTTTCGTATTTATTAATATTTACTAATTAAATATTAATTTTACTTTAAAGGAGTTTCTATGTTCGATAGCATACCCGATACGCAACAAAGAGTTTCTTTGAAATCGTACGTTGCACACTAGTAATAAAATAATATTATTTTAAATGTTAGTTAACACGTAGTCGTTGTACTGGCGGGAATGGATAGAAATAACTAAAATATGATTATATATTTTTGTTAAATGTTATTACATTTATCTAATAAAGGATAAAGGCTTAAAATATGAAAAGAATTCAATTTTAGGCTTATATACTCTAATTTTCACGAAAGGTCCACTTATCAACATTTGATGGAGAACCGTCATTAAATATAGTTCTGGTCACTTTTATACATTCTATTTGACCAAATAAAACTCTTCTTTAGAATCTGGACATCAAAATTTACTTTGTGTAAATTTTTGGTATTTTTCCGATAAAGTTCATTTTTTAATGAATAGTGTAAAATGTTGTATTTTAATTCAAAGCCTCTTTTTAATCTAATTTATTTATATGATTATATTATCTTTTTAATTGGTTTTAAAGTTAAATTAGAAAATATTTTTACCATTAAATCCAATAGTGGTCGTTGGAAATAATTTCACTTTGAAATTGGACTTAAACTAGTGTCAATCTTTTGATACTTATTGTTTCATAAAAACACGTTATTTGTCATGACAGTGGGAATTAATTATTAAATTAATTAATGTGACTTATATGTTTTGAATTTTTTAAAATAGACTTCATTTTTGAATTCGGAATATCAAATATAGCTTAGGGTGAATTTTTGGTATTTTTCTGAAAAACTTCAATTTTTGATGAATAGTGAAACCACTAAGTGGTACTTATAAAAACTGATTTTTTGTTTAAATTAAATTTTACCACTTCTGTGTTTTGAATTTAAAAAATCTGACATACATGGTTTTCATTAAGAAGTAAAATGTGGTTCAATGGGATTAAAAAAATTTTGGTGAATAGTAACTTATTAAGTTTTTAATCGCGATTAGAGGTAATTAGTGTAGTTTAAGGTAAAAATAGTGTTTTAATAATATGAGATGAGCTTGACACATGTCCTACCCTCATTGGATGTGTCATGTCCGACCAAGAAAATCCATGAGTCAACTTAGGGACCCCATGGAGCCACTTCGGTTGAGAAATGACATAAATAACTTTTTATTTAATGTTAAAGTAAAAATGACACAAACATGAGATGTTTTACTAAAACAATTTTTACATGGGGTTATATAAGTCAGATTTTTTACTATAAATATTCATTAAAAAGATAAAAATATTTCCTACAACATGATATTTTTTTTATAATTTTTATACATTAAATAAATTAAATTATTTATGACATCATGATGATGCAGTGATTACCTCATTAATAAAGGATTTAAATAAAATGGCAAGATAATGTAAAATCTATGACCTAAATATGTCCAAAACCTATTGGATGGGTGTATTTTGAACCCTTATAACCTTATCCTCGAAACAAATCAAATTGGGACCATTAAAATCCGAAACTCATTCTAAAATAATGTAACATTTTCTTACTTTCCAAGAGTGCCCCTCCTCTCCTCTTATAAAAGGCCCCCACCTCTTCCACCTTACCCACACTTCCAAAGCCTTTGGCTCGGCCAAACCCTGCCCATTTTGTCTCTCCACTTCCCTCTATTACTCCTTGAAGCCTCACTTTGGGCAGAAGTCTTCCAAAGGAAGCCTTTGATCTCAAACCAAAGGGAGTTACCCGATTTTAAGGTAATGTCTTCACTTGAGTCCTTTTGTTTTATTTTGCTTCTCCAACATCCTAAACTCTTTTTATTCATTTATTTTGTAACAAATCCAGTATCATAAATATACTAGGATGTTTTTATAAGAAGGATTCGATCTAAACTTACACACACCTACATCTAATGGTTAAAGAACATACTGTTTTCGTGGATGGCGAATTTCGGCCTCCCGAAACGATGATTGTTCAACATTCTTTTAACACCTTCAAAGGTGGCCATTAAGATGACACTGTATTTATATATGATATATAATATGTTTATGTTTTCCTTAAGATTATGTATTTTTCATTTTGGTCATACCTTTATGGTTTCCATTATGGGTAAACGCGATATCTTCATTTAAGGAAGTGCGGACTATCGCCCCCTCAAAGTGATTTGATTCGTTAATGCCATATGTGGGACGTATAAAGGATAGATTTAAAGTTATTATATATTATGTTATACTGGAATTATAATAAACCTCTATATCATTATTATTTATTTCCATTAAAGTATGAGATAGACATGAAAGTAGCATTCATGCGTGCGTACGGCTTACCGTCTCCATGAACGGGGCATTTCATTTCTTATCCCCAAATGTAATGTACTATTAAAAGTACATGTATATAATGGATATATATAATGAATGATACATCTAAATGATGAATATAATTCTGGAATTAAAATATAAATACCTCTCATTTAGTTTTAATTCCATTAATATGAAAAAGAAATGAAAGTAGCGTTCATGCGTACGTACGGATTACTATCTCCATGAACGGTGAATTTAATTTATTTCCTCTAAATGATTATGTAATATTATAAATACATGTATATGATTGATATATATGATATATATTCTATCCAAATCAGGGATATAATTCTGGATATAAAGAACCTTTGACCACACGAACAACATGTAATTTTAAGAAGTCCACTTTTGACTTAAGAACCAAATATCGACAAAACAAACATTATTAACTTAAATGGTTACATAATATTTATAACATGGAAATAAGTGATATAAAAGGAATAATAATCTTGAAAAAGGTTCTTAAGCAAGTAGAAATTAACTCAAATTTATTATTCAGGACGTTAAAGAACGATCGAGTCAAGTCGGACCCGAGGTAAGGGACTTCGTCTCAATCTCCTTTCATTGAGGCATATTTCGTTTTATACACAACTTTCTTTTATACGGTGTATAAACCCCTTTGACGTTTACTTTTATACAAAAGGAATCTTTTTCTATGAAGCGTTTTACAAAATGACAAAAAGGAATGTTTCTTTTAATGTACGTGGTGACAACGACCTTTTCTGCCTCCGCGAGTATTATTTGGTCTTTGGATTCCTGAACAAGTCGTAATGTTTTTTAAATGGAATAAATACCATAAACTCTTTTATGTATTTTGGTATTCAAAATGGTTTTTTATAATGGATTTGTTATGTCAATATATTTAAGTGATATATTGTGATCAAAGTGTGGAAATATTTTCTTTCCATTATATTTGTTTTATGTCGTATGATTTTTATAATGGTACTTGGACATTTGACGGGTGGTTACGTGATAAACCATGTGATGGGTGGTGCCGTGAATACCAGGATGGGTGGTTACGTTATAACCTCCAATGCATTGGGTATGGAATTCGGTCGTATGTCTATTCCATTAAGTATGTATGGAATTTGGTCGTATGGCTATTCCATTAAGTGATATGTGTGGAAGTCGACCGTATGGTTATTCCACTTAAGTATGTTTATGTCCCAAGTTACCTTTATATGTTTTGTGTTCTTTATATGGGTTTTATGGTAATCCATTGGTTAAAAAAAGGTAAGTAATGATATTTTATTCAGTGAAGAGTTTTTACTACTTCATGATGGTGAAGGTATTACTTTGATAAAGTTATACATGGTTTACTTGATGTTTGAAAAACTAACAGTTTTCATTATTTGTGTATCCCTTACTGAGTTTTTTATGCTCACCCCAAGTTTTTTGAAAGGTTTTTCACAGGACTTAATGTGGAATAGGGTCAAGGATGGGATCAAGGGAAAGTCATGCTATATAAAACATGGAACTAGACATGTTTCTTTTAAAGAGTTTTTATTTCATGGAATCTTAGTAGAAGTGTCTACTTTGTAATCTTTTGAGATGTAACAGTTATGTACTAATTCTCTAAAACTCTAAACCTGAAAAGATACTCAATGTGAATTATTCATTTAATTCAATATTAAGTAATGTTTAAGGCCGGGTCCTTATACAATAAGGGCAGTTTTGTCAAAAAGTTTCGATCGAGCTCCATATGTCATTGCCTATGCCTCACGTACTTTGGACCCTACCCAATAAAACTACACCACAACTGAAAAATAATTCCTTGACATTTTTTTTATTGGACAAATTTAGGTCATATCTTTAAGGTTCTAAATTCATTGTGTTCTCAGACCTTGAATCCCTCCAGTATCTCCTTAAAAAATCATAAGCCAAACCACATCTCATTCCCTAGATGCTCCTCCTTCAGAAATTCAATTTAGAAATTAGAGATAAAAGAGGGGCAGATAATGTGGTGGCTGACCATATCAGTAGGATTCAACCATCCTCAAACATTGACTCATCCTCTTGTATTCACATAAATGAAATGTTTCCTAATGAGAAAATGTACCAAGTGAAAGATGTTACTCCTTGGTATGCTGAAATTGTAAATTATTTGGTAGCATCTTAAATTCCTACTGATTTCAACAAAAACCAGGTTGACCGTCTAAAACATGAGTCTTGTTGAAACATTTGGGATAACCCCTACCTTTGGCTCACATGTATTGATAAAGTCCTTAGGTGTTGTGTTCCTGATATTGAGTTTCAGTATGTCCTTAGATTCTATCACACTCTTACTTGTGGGGGACACTTTGGTCCCCAATGGACTGCTCTCAAAATCCTTGATTTTGGTCACTTTTTTCCAACACTTTTTCGGGATGCCCGTGAGTTTTGTAAATCGTGTCCTCGTAGTCAAAGAATGAGTAATGTCTCTAAAAGAAATGAAATTCCACAACCACCATTTCTCTTTCATGACATTTTTTATGTTTAGGGTATTCAATTTATGGGACCATTTTCTAATTCCTTTAGAAACTTGTACATTCTTTTAGTAGTTGTTTACCTGTAAAAATGGGTAGAGGCATGAGCTATAAGGACTGATGATTCTAAGGTAGTTGTAGAATTTTTGAGAACCCAAATCTTCTGTAGGTTTGGCTTACCTAGGTTTATCATCGGTGACGAGGGTTCTCATTTCTACAACCGAACAATGAAATCACTTTTTCATCGGTATGGGGTCGGTCATAGAGTGTTTACTACATATCAACCATAGACCAATGGGCAAGATGAGGTGTCAAATAGAGAGGTAAAACATATTCTTGAAAAAATAGTTCAACCCAATAGAAAATATTATATTCTTAAAATGGATGATTCATTATGGGTCTACCCTACTGCTTTCAAAACTCCCATTGGAATGTCACCCTATCAGTTTGTGTTTGGAAAGAGTTGTCACATGTCTGTTGAGATTGAGCACCGGACATTCTGAGCCATCAAAAAATGCAACTCTAATCTTTCTGGTGCAGGTTCTCAAAGAAATTTTTAAATTCAAGAGATGGAGGAAATGATAATAGATGCATATGAGAACTCTAGGATTTATAAGGAGTGTACCATGGTTTCCCACGACTGCATCATCCTTCATCTTCAGTTCCACATTGGGCAGAAGGTACTCCTTTATAATGAAAGGCTGAAGTTGAATCCAGGTAAGCTTTGTTCCCGCTGTTTTGGACCATACACTATTATTAATGTATCTCCATTTGGTGTTATTCAGGTTCAAAATGAAGAAACTAAGAAAACATTCACTTTCAATGGGCAGAGGCATAAGCACTTCCAAGAATCCCTTCTGGAGTTCTTGTTGGAGGAACTCCATGTTCAAGAAGTAACATACTAGTGAAACACATGAGGTTTTATCCCTCCTTCTCACATTATCAATTATTATAGTGAGGACAATGCACATCCTAGGTGTGGGGGTGGGTACATTCCTGGGTTAGTTAGGAGTTTTCATCTTATTTCTTCTTTCTTCTCTTTTTTGCCTTCTTTATGGTATTTTCACTTTTCCCCATCTTTATGGGTTTATTAGTATTTTCATTGTCTTTCTTCTTTCTTCTTTCTTCTCTTTTTCACCTTCTTTATGGTATTTTTACTCCCCCACCCCCCCCCCCTATGGTCACCAAATCATAGAACTTACTAAAAATTCATGTTAATATATTTGATTCCATGTTGATTTAACATTTGATAAAAAAACATGTATTTTTTTGGATTGAATGTTTTTATGAATTTAACATCATGGAATTATTTTTAGTGAATCGTGTTTATGTCAATGATATAAATGGTTTTATCACTGTGAAACATTTGAGATGATTGATTCCCCTTGTGTGAGTAGTTTTTGAAAAAAATGTTTCACTAATATCACCACACATTTTTACACTAAACCACAATTTTTGAATTTATATTACTTAATATAAGGTAAATATATGTTAGGTTAATATTTTTCAGCTTTAAATGATATTTCCATACATTCGTTCCTTATCTAATCTGTTTCATTACTGTACCAGATTGACATATGCGTGTGTACCAAATGTCCGACTATCGTACGCCCTCAAAAAATGGTTTGTGTAATGGGAAGGTCAAAAACCACTCCTCCTCAACCTTTGATCTTGTTATAACTATTGCAATTAGTGTCTTGATGAGATCAAACAAGGGTTGAGAGATGAGTGTGAGATTTTTTCCAAATGAAACTTCTTAAAAACCAAAAATAATAAATGGGGGGAGTGATGAAATTTACAACATATGGGGATATCTAGGTTGGGAGATTATTGTTTTACATCTGGGAATACTTAAGTTAGTGGGTCTTTAAATATTATTACAAAGGATGTAGGGCAGGTTTGGTGAAGAAAAATCATATAAATCGGAATAATGTTAAAATAACCTATATTTATTTGATAGAACATGGAAAGAATTGCATTGAATGATTTTCACACACACACATTGAGAGTTAGTGGAATGGTTGAATTTTTAATTCCTTGCTCAATTTGTTTTCATGAATCTCTTTGAATTTCATTATGATATTATTTATGAGACATATTTTTCCATTTTCATTAGGAACAATTCCTTGGTGTTGTTCGTGCATTTATCACATTACATTAATGAATTAAAATTTCCACAAATGTTAAATCTTTATGATGTTGGGAATATATACATGCATAATTTTTTTTGATATGTGACTTTTCCCAGGAGTACAAATGTTTAGGTGTGGGGATGTGATCGCATAACAATTCACTTTTCAATATCACCATTACACCGCTGTTTTAAACTAGTTTTTTAATGAATATTCATAATATAATAAAAAATTTAACTTTATGTTTTATTCAATTAGTTAATATTTTTCATTGTTAAAAAGTTCAATTATACTTGTTTTGATATTTTCATTGAAGGTGGCGGTGATTTGGAGGTTAGGAGATCATCCAAAAGAAAAATTGGCCAAACTGCATGGCATCCCATGGACATATGTCCACTATTTTAAATAGTACGAAATTTCAGTGCATATAAATGGAGTTACAATTTTTGGATCTCTCCAAAACATCATGGTCTACAACTCTTATTAAGAAACCAAAGCCTAATTCGTCCATCTAGTGTCCAATCCAACCCATTCTGTCTAGGGGACAGAATCTGCCCAAATTCAAAAGTTTGTTTTGTCCTTTTGACCATATCTCCCAATCCATTTGTCTAATGGCCTCCAAATTCGACAGGGATACATTCCAAAGACTTTCCAACAACTCTTCTCTTTTTTTCAAGTCGTTATATGGATTCTAATATTCCAAAACCAAGACATAAGTGGTATATCAAAAATAGGGTTCCCAAAACCATGTCACATTTTGGCTATAAAAAGTCACCATGGGAACATAATTTGTAAGTTAGGCCAGGATGAAACGATTTGGTATTTTGGAGACCCAAAGGATTCCTACCATCATAAAATTAGTTCTCAAGGCCCCTATCCTCATATGGGGATCAAGGATTAAGGCGAAGTTCCACCCGAGCTTCCTCCTCCTCCTGATGTCGAGCTAAACGGTGGACGATCATTTCAAGGGAGCTACACACACTTGGGAGGGAGTTCCAGAACTTGTTTTTATACTGGTTTTGTGTAATTTTTGTGGTAAATATTTCACTTACTTCTTATCCAAACATTATTCTCCTCTTTTTTCATTTATATTGTTATAATTAAGTGAAATTCTTTTTATTTCAACACCGATTGGGTTAATATTTCAAGTGGAAATCTTGGGTTGTTCCAATTGGACAAGACAAGAGTCCTATTTATCTCACACATACATAATATTTTAGTATGCTTGGGTATAATTTCTTATCTATTCTTGATACCCAAACCTTCACAACACGATTATTGTGTCAAGGGGTGGTTCTTTGAGCATCGTTTAAGAGGCAAGAGGGAAGTTGAGATCTTGACAACCCTCAACCAAAGGATTCCATTAAACCATGTCTATTTTTCAGAATGATGAACTCACCAAGAAGTGTAGTGAACTTCAAATGATATTTTTATCTCATAATTCTTAAATTAGAACCTTTATCTATCAACTATTAATCTCTTTAAATCAAGTTATTTTTTTCAAAATCACCCCCATGTTTAGTACTTTTTATTAAAAACGCACACTCTAAACCTATCAACACTCCTTGAGAGAAGGCTTAGGGTCTACCCTAGACTATAAATCAGTCTTAAAAACATAATCAATTTGACATTTCATGACAATGAAATAAAAGTTTGGCTTTGTTGTCGGGGAGCGCTTCGGTTTTTAGTGCGTGTTTTTTATAATATATTTGTAAATTTTGTGAATATTTATTTACCTTTTCAGTACTTTTGTGTTCTGATTTATTTTTTGTATAGGTTTGGTGCATGACGCATTATAATCTGGTAGATTTAATTCCTTTTAAACCCAACCCAGATAGGATCCTACATCAGCGACACCAAGACACAGAAGAGAACCATTTGAAGGAGGACACACAAGACAACAACACTCTTCTTGATCCCTCATCATCTTCCTCTAGAAACAACATAAAAACTGAAATAAAGTTTCATAAAATGGCTAAAAATAACTGAACATTTAAAGAACTAACCTCAACTGATGTTGATATCCAATATACATACATTCAAATGCAAGGCGAGGCACCCAATTTTGAACTAAAATCCGGTCCAATTCATTTATTACCAAGATTCCATGGACTTGCTGGAGAAGATCCACACAAGCATTTAAAATAATTTCATATTGTTTTTTCAACATTAAAACCTACTAATGTAGATGAAGAATAATTAAATCTTAGAGCATTCCTCTTTTCATTAGAAGATACAGAAAAAGATTAGTTATGTTATGTTAATTCCCCAATAAGAGGTTGGGTGGACATGAAATGCCTTTTTCTTGAAAAATATTTCCTAGCCTCTCCAACTCAAACAATAAGAAAGGAAATATGTGGATAAAAAAATCTCAAGGGGAAACACTTCATGAATATTGGTAATTCTTTAAAAGGTTATGTTCAAGATATCCACACCACCAAATAAGTGATAAACTTTTAATTCAGTATTTTTATAAAGGTTTAATTCCTATTAACTGAAATATGATTGATGTTGCTGCAGGTGGTGCAATAGTTGATAAAACCCAATCGCTGCTAGAACCCTGATTGAGAACATGGCACAGAACACCCAAAAATTTTGTATAAGGTCCAGCATAACCATTCGAGGTGTCCATGAGGTGAAAAGTACTGAATTTGAGAAGAAGGTGGACACATTGTTTAAAGAGGTAAGTACCCTTTACGACAACTCGCTCTTTCCCATGGGAAATCTCAATCTCCTCCTCCAATCCATTGTGTAATCTTCTCTTCTGACACCCATTATTCTGACCAATGTTCTCAATTTAGAGAAACTTATGAGAGTTGTGAGGAAATCTTTATAGGCCACCCATATAACTAACCCTTTAGGAAATAACCATACTATCCATCCAACTCTGGGTGGAAGGGAAACCAAGATTATAAGTAATGGGGTATTCAAACCGTCCTCAACAACAATGGAACCGACAGGATCAGAGTAGTCATCCAACCACCACCACCCATAAATCCTCATCCACCCCAAAGGCCTTTCCAAAAACCCCCTCTAAAACCTGAGCATAGCCTTGAAGATATGATGAAACAAATGGCTGCCAACAATCTCTGATTCTATCAAACCACCCAGATATCCATAAAAGACCTCAAAACCCAATTAGGCCAATTAGCTAACTCAATGGGGTAAATTCAAAGTCATGTGTCGGTTAAACTACCCTCTCAACCAGTAGTTAACCCTGGGGATAAATAAAATTTTAGTGCCATCACCATTAGGAGTGGAACTCATCTTCAATTCCAAATGACCCCTCCAATAGAGTCATCCCCTCATGAGGAAACCACCATCCCAACCAATGCTAAAAATGATCCAAGAGAAGAACATCCTTGTCCTAAGAGAATTCCTTCTAAAGGAAAGAGTTTTTATATTGATGAGTCTCCTATCCCAACCATTTCTCTTCCATTTCCCCAAAGGACCACCCAACCTAAAAAACAAATGAAAACTAATCTTGATAAGGAAATATTGGAAACTTTAAAAAAAGTGCAGGTTAGCATTCCTTTGATTGATGTCATGTAGTAAATTCCAAGATATGCCAAGTTTTTAAGGGAGATGTATACACACCGAAGAAGACTTCGAGGTGATGAGAAGGTAAGCCTAGGGAGGAACATTTTAGAAATGATAGAGCCATCACTTCCCACAAAGTGTAATGATCCTAGGACATTCTCGATTCCATGCACCATAGGGGACTATTCATTTTCCAATGCCATGCCTAATTTAGGTGCTTCTATAAATGTGATTCCTCTCTCTATTTACTCTACATTGTAGGTCAGGGAACTGAATCCCACTGGAACTATTGTTCAACTATCCAACTGGAGTACTACATACCCTTCTGGTGTGTTAGAGGATGTTCTTGTGAGGGTGAAAATTTTTAATTTTTCCTCCAGATTTTTATGTGCTAAAAATGGAAGATGATAGGATGAATGGACATGTGCCAATTATATTTGGGATACCTTTCTTGAAAACAACCAAATCCATAATTATTGTCCATAATGTTATATTATCTATGGAATTTTGTGGTGACATAGTCCATTTCAACATCCATGATTCCATGAAGCACCCCTCAAAAAAACATTCCTCTCTCTCTGTTAATTCAATTGATGTACTCCCTTCCCCTGAAAAAACAAATTTTATTTCCCCCGATCCCCTTTTTGAGTTTTCTTCATTGATTGAAATTATAGGTAATGAATCATGAATTTATTGTTGTAGTGGTCTATAAAAGTTTCATTCATGTTTGTTAATTGATAATTTCTTGAACACTGAGGATCCAATGACCATTGATATTACTTCTAAGCTTGTAAAAGCTCATTCCTCATCTGAGGATGATACCATTGAGTAGTTAGATGAGATCAGTAACCTCTCACTTTCACACACACTCCCACAAATCCAAAATCCACCTAAATTAGAACTAAAAAACTACCTCAAGATTTAAAATATTCATATCTTGAGAATGCAAATAAGTTTCCCATCATCATTGCTAGTTCAATCCCTCCTTAGCATGAAATGTGACTGCTTGAAATTTTGAGGGAGTATAAACAAGCTTTGGGATGGACACTAGCTGACATTCCTGGTATTAGCCCATCAATTTGTACACATCATAGTTTATTAAATTATTAGGCTAAACTAGTGAGGCAGGCACAATGTCGAATAAACCCAAACCTCCTAGAAGTTGTGAAAAAGGAGGTAACAAAATTGTTGGCATCTAGAATCATTTACCACATCTCTGACAGCCAATGGGTCAGTCCCGTTCAAGTAGTTCCTAAAAAAACTGGCCTTATAATAATCAAAAATTAAAACAATGAATTTGTTCCAACTCATGTGCAGAATAGTTGGCGTGTCTGCATAGACTATCACCGACTAAACCAACACACTAGGAAGGACCATTTCCCTTTTCCATTCATTGACCAAATTCAATAGAGGCTAGCAGGTAAGTCCCACTACTGTTTCCTTGATGGGTATTTTTTATACTTTTATATCCATATTTCCCTCGAGGGTTAGGAAAATATGACCTTCACTTTCCACTTTGGCACATTTTCATATAGGAGGATACCATTTGGTCTATGCAATGCTCAAGGTACTTTCTGGAGATGTATAGTTAGTATTTTTTCGGATTACCTATATAATTGCATGGAAGTATTCATGGATTATTTCACTATTTATGGATCCTCTTTTGATGAATGTTTGAGTAGTATTGGTTTAGTCCTACTTCGTTTTATTAAAAATAATATCATATTAAATTATGATAAATTCCATTTCATGGTGCGACAAGGTATAGTTTTGGGGCATGTCATTTATGGGGATGGTATCCAAGTAGATAAATCAAAAGTGGATATCATTTCTTCCCTACCATTCCCCAAAAATGTAAGGTAACTTGAACATTAATTTCTCTTTCATGAAGTCAATCTTACCCATTCTTTGACAATGAGGACAATATTGACTTTATGGGACCATTTCCCATAAATTCAATACCCCAAACATAAAAAATATAATGAAATAGAAATGGTTGTTTAGGAATTTCATTTCTTTTAGAGACATTACCCATTCTTTGACAATGAGGACAATATTGACTTTATGGGACCATTTCTCAATTCCATTGGAAACGTTAACATTCTTATGGAAGTTAATTACGTGTCAAAATGGGTAGAGGCATGAGCTACAAGGAATGATGATTCTAAGGTAGCTACATAATTTTTTAGAACCCAAATATTCTATAGGTTTGGCTTACCTAGGTTCATCATCAGTGACCAGGGTTCTCATTTCTGCAACCGAACAGTGCAATCACTTTTTTTCGGTATGGGGTCGGTCATAGAGTGTCTACTGCATATCACCCACAAACTAATGGTCAAGTCGAGGTGTCAAATAGAGAGGTAAAACATATTCTTGAAAAAATGGTTCAACCCAATAGAAAAGGTTGGAGTATTCAAATTGATGATTCATTATGGGAATATCGTACTGCTTTCAAAACTCCCATTGGAATGTCACTCTATTGGCTTGTGTTTGGAAAGAGTTGTCATATTCCTATTGAGATTGAGCATTGGGCCTACTGGTCCATCAAACGATGCAACTCTAATCTTTTTGGTGCAGGTGCTCAATGGAATATGCAAATTCAGGAGATGGAGGAAATTATAAGAGATGCATATGAGAACTCCAGGATTTATAAGGAGTGTACCAATGCTTCCCATGATTGCCTCATCCTTCATCGTTAGTTCCACATTGGGAAGAAGGTCCTCCTTTATAATTCAAGGTTGAAGTTTCATAAAGGTAATCTTCGTTCCCACTGGTGTAGCCCATACACTATTATTAATGTATCTAAATTTGGTGTTATTCAGGTTCAAAATGAAGAAACCAAGCAAACCATCACTGTCAATGGGAAGCAGCTGAATCACTTCCACGAAGCCCTTCTGGAGTTCTCGATGGAGGAACTCCATGTTCAAGAAGCAACATACCAGTGAAACACATGAGGTTTTATCCTTCCTTCCCACATTCTCAATTATTACAGTGAGGACACTGCACATTCTAGGGGTGGGGGATGGGTAAATTATTGGGTTAGTTAAGAATTTTCATCTTCTTTCTTATTTCTTCTATTTTTTGCCTTCTTTATAGTATTATCACTTTTCCCCATCTTTCTGGGTCCATTAGTATTTTAATCTTATTTATTCTTTCTTCACTTTTCCACCTTCTTTATGGTATTTTTACTCCCCCCCCCCCTTATGGTCACCAAATCATGAAACTTACTAAAAATTCCTGTTGAAATTTTTGATTTCATGTTGATTTAACATTTGATAAAAAAACATGTCTCTGTTTTGGATTGAATGTTTGTATGAATTTAACATCATGGAGTGATTTTTAGTCAATTGGTTTCTGTCAATGATATAAATGGTTGTATCACTGTGAAACATTTGAGATGATTGATGCCCCTTATGTGAGTAGTTTTTGGGAAAACTGTGTCACTAATATCTCCACACACTTTTTCACCGAACCACAAAGTGTGAATATTTCTTACTTAATATAAGTTAAATATATGTTAGGCTAATATTTTTTAGCTTTAAATTATATTTCCATATGTTCGTTCCTTATATGATCTGTTTCATTATTGTACCAGATTGTCCTCTGTGTGTACCTAGTTTCCAACTATTTTACGCCCTTAAAAAAATGGGTTGTGTATTGGGCAGGTCAAAAACCACTCCTCCTCAACCTTTGATCTTGTTATAACTATTGCAATTAGTGTCATGAGGAGATCAAACAAAGGTTGAGAAATGAGTGTGAGATTTGTTCCAAATGAAACTTATTAAAAAACAAAAATAATAAATGAGTTGAGTGATGAAATGTACAACATATGGGAATATCTAGGTTGGGATCTTATGGTTTGACTTTTGGGAATACTTAAGTGAGTGGGTCTTGAAATATGATTGAAAAGGGTGTAGGGAAGGTTCGGTGAAAAAAATCATTTAAAGCTGAATAATGTGAAAATAACCTATATTTATTGGATAGAAAGTGGAAAGAATAGCATGGAATGGTTTTCACACACACACACGGAGAGTTAGTGGAATGGTTGGCTTTTGAATTCCTTTCTCAATTTGGTTTCATGAATCTCTTTGAATTTCATTGTGATATGATTTATGAGACATCTTTTTCTATTTTCATTAGGAAGAACTCCTTGGTGTGGTACGTGCATTGATCACGTTACGTTAATGAATTAAAATTTCCTAAAATGTTAAATCTTCATGATTTTGGGAATATATACATTCATCATTTTTTTTGATATGTGACTTTTCCTAGGAGTGCAAATGTTTACATGTGGGGGTGTGATCGCAGAGCGATTCACTATTCAATTTCACCCTTACACCGCTGTTTTAAACTAGTTTTATAATGAATATTAAAAATATAATAATAAATTTTGCTTCATATTTTATTCAATAAATTAATTTTTATCACTGTTAAAAAGGGAAATTATACTTGTTTTGATATTTTCACTGAAGGTGGAGGTGATTTGGAGGCCCGGAGATCATCTAGAAGAAAGATGGGCCAAACTGCATGGCATCCCATGGACATTTGTTCATTGTTTTGAATAGTAAAAAAATTATGTGATTCAAAATGGGGAGAAAATTTGTGGGTCTCTCCAAAACATCATGGGATACAACTCTTATTAAGAAACCAAATCCTAATTCGGCCATCTGGTGGCCAATCTGAACCATTCTATCCAAGGAACAGAATCTGCTCGAATTCAAAAGTTTGTTTTGGTCTTTGGACCATATCTCCCAATACAGTTGTCTAATGGCCTCCAAATTCAACAGGGTTACATTAAAGAGGCCTTAAAACAAGTCTTCTCTTTTGTTCAAGTCGTGATATATATTTATACTATTCCAAAACTGAGACACAAGTGGTATCTCAAAAACAGGGTGCCTAAAACCATGTCCCATTTTTTCTATAAAAAGGCACCATGGGTACATCATTTTTAATTTATGTCAGGAGGAAAATATATGGTATTTTGGAGACCCAAATGAGTCCTCTAATCATACAAAGAGTTCTGGAGGCCCCTATCCTCATAGGGGATCAAGGATGAAGGTGAGGTTCCACCTAAGCTTCCTCCTCCTCCCGATGTCGAGCTAAACGGTGGACGGTCATTTCGAGGGAGATACACAAACTTGGGAGGGAGTTACAAAACTTGTTATTTTACTGGTTTGTGTGATTTGTGTGATAAATATTTCACTTAATTATTATCCTAACATGATCCTTCTCTGATTTCATTTCTATTGTAATAATTTAGTGAAACGCTTTTTATTTCAACACTGATCGGGTTGAGATTTCAAGTGGGAATCTTGGATTGTTCCGATTGGACAAGACAAGAGTCCTATTTATCTCACACATACATAAGATTTTAATATTATTTGGTATCATTTATTATCAATTATTTATACCCAAAACTTGATAACATGATTGTTGTTTCAAGGGGTGGTTCATTGAGCATCATTTAAGAGGCAAGAGGGAAGTTGAGATCTTGACAACCCTCAACCAAAGGATTCCATTAAACCATGTGTATTTTTCAGAATGATGAACTCAACAAGAAGTGTAGTGAACTTTAAATTATCTCCTTCTCTCATAATTCTTAAATCATTACCTTTATCTATCAACTATTAATCTCTTTAAATTAAGTTATTTTCTTAAAATTATTTTCAAAAATCACCCCCATGTTTAGTACTATTTATTAAAAACACATACTCTAAACCTATCAAGGCTCCTTGAGAGATGACCTAGGGTCTACCCTAGACTATAAATAAACCTTAAAAACATAATCAATTTTACGTGTCATGACAATGCGGTCAACTCCCCACACAATACCTTCACCCAAGAGTCAATGATCTCTACTAGTTGCTCTATAACAGAAACATCTTGCTCCAAATCAATTTCTTCCCTACTCATTATGTGAGTGGGATTATGATGTTACTTCCTGAGCTGAGATATGTGGGAAGCATCATGAATACCCAAAAAATAAATTGGAAATCTCAATTGATAAGAAACCTTCCTAATCTGCTCAGTGACCTCAAATGGTCTAACATATCCAGGATCCAAATTTCCCCTTTTTCCAAGATGGCGATGACTTAACTGAGGAGAAACTTTTAAGAAAATGTGATCACCAATGGAAAACTCCGAATAACACTACTAATGATCCACATATTATTTCTAATGACTTTGATTTGTAACTATACACCAACTTATATCCTAAATCCTTGCTGATGTCTCCTAAATGAGACTCGGTCCCACCAAAGAGGCATCGATAAAGAGGCTACCTAAATGGTTGAACATAAAAATCCTAGAAGTAAGACATTATAATTGATTAATGGTAACTAATTTTATAATAAAAATTAACCAGTATCAAATGGATATCCCATGATCCACCAAAATTCAAGACTTTGGTACGAAGCATATCCTACATGATCTAAATAGAACACTATGTTTAAATATATTTCTACAGATGGTAAGTTGTTCTTAACCTGACCTGAGTCTCTATCACCTTTTAGAGACTTATATAAATATTAGTTAAACCTATGATACCTATCCAAAACAATGGAAGAAGGATCCCCATATAAACACAAAATCCTCTTCATATACAGCTTACCCAGGTCTTCAACGTTAGTAGTGTCCCTTATCAAAATGAAGTGAGATAAGTTTTTCAACGGATCAATCACCACCTAGATAGAATTACTCCCTCATGGATTCTATGGTAATACAAAAAAAAATCCATGGAAAACTTGTCCTATTTACAAACCAACACCAAAATAGGCTAGAGAAAACCAAAAGGTTTCAAATGCTCTGTCATTACTTGTTGGAAGGTGTAACAATGCGACACATAATTAGAAATTTTGCTCTTCATACATGGCCACCAGAATCACTATTTCATTTCATAATACATATTTTTAGTTCTTGGATAAACAACCCATGAAGAACTATGATATTAAAATAAAATTGAGATCCTCATAGATTTTGGGATGACAAACTGATCCTCAAAATGTAAAATACCTTTAAAAGAGAGAGACCAACTAGAAATAGTCTCCCCACCATATAGGTAAACTATAATACCCTTGAATTCATTATCCTACTATTTATCCTATAGAATATACTCAAGTAGAGATGATGATAACTAAAAACTAGTCAAAACCATACCTGAAATATCCTCCTCGGTATCTAGGTGAAACTGAGTGAAAATCCCCTATAAGGTTTCATTCCCCATAGATTCCAGAATATACTATGATGGTAATTTTCTATTGAGATCATCTTCAATAGTATTCCCCTTACCTAGGTTTTAGTTGATATTGAATTCAAACATTGTAAAGTATTATACCCACCACCTCTGTCTGAGATTCAAGTAGTTCTGAGAAACTTTATAGCTCGTACTCTTATGGTCATAAAATACTATGAGCATATCCCCAAATGAATAGTTACAATAATATGTAAGAACATTCATAAATATATAAAGCTCCAAATCATGATTGGGTTAATAATTCTCATGCGGTCAAAGCTGGTGAGAGTTGTAATTCACTACATGATTATCCTGCATAATCATACAACCCAAAAAAGAACTAGAAGAAATAAAAACCCACATATCCCTTATATGGATTAGGAAATATAATGATAGGATATTATGTAAAAAAATATTTAATTTCATCTAAATAAGACTAAAACTTTTCATCCGATAAAAATTTCACCCCTTTCCCAGTAAGAGCGGTTAAAGGTGACACTAAATTTGAGAAATCCATAAAGAACAGCCAATAGTATCCAGTAATACCATGGAAGATATGAATCTAAAAGACGTTACATAAATCCTCCCAGGAAAATATATCCTTAACCTTCTCATGATAAAATAATAATTCATTCTACAAAATAATATTCCCCCAATAACTTCACTTCTTGGGCCCATAAACTATATTTCAAAATTTCTATATACAAATATTGACTCATCAGTATTTCTAAAACCAAATTCAAATAGTTATCATACTCATGCTCAGATCGTGAATAATCCAAAATTTCCTACACAACCTAAAGTGTTGAGATACTCATGGATATATGATTTATTAAATCCATAAAAACTACAGGAGCATTAGTCAGACCAAAAGTTATCACAAGATATTTTTAATGTCCATACCAACTCCTAAAATTCATCTTCAGTATATCAGACTTCCGAACTATGATCTTATGATAACCCGGCTAAATATAAATCTTTAAAAACCAATTTTGCACCTTTAAATGGTTAAAAAAATCATCCAAATATAAAAAATGATACTTATTATTAACCATTACTTAGTTCAACTTCTGATAGTAAACACATAATCAAAGTGAACCATAATACTTCTTGGAAAAAAACACTAGGGATAACCAAGGTGAAACACTACGGTGAACAAAACCTTTCATCATAAGATCATCCAAGTGAATATTTATCTCTTTTAGATCCACTAGAACCATGTGATAAGAGGGTATCGAGATCGGTTATGTATCTAACAATAGATCAATAGTAAACTCTACTACCCTATCTAGAGGAATACCATAGAAATCATCTATTAAAAAATTGGGGAAATACTTAACAACCAAGGGAATATTACCCACAAAATAAACTTCATCAGAATAAATTTCAATAGTAGATAATAAACTCATGTGCTCTGGGCAAGAAGTTCATGCATGACCAGACCTCAGATCCCACTCTCCCTCAAATACTCAATAACTCCTATCGGCTGTAAGGAACGAGACACGCTGATGATAAAAATTAACCCCATCATGATGAGTCATAATCCAATCTATCCTGATGATGATGTAAAATAGATCCATATTGAGAACAAGGAAATCCCTGAAAACACTGCATCTGCTATCAATAGCAAAAAAGAAAGACATAAAAACCCATGATATTTCCTATTTACCATAGGTGTCACTAAATCCATAAAAAAGGAATGAGTTCCATTGGAATCTTAATAATAACCCCAAAATGGGAAGATATAAATGAGTGGTAGAAACCTGTATCAAATAAATTTTTTTTTACTAAAGATTCTATAAATATGGTACATCTCACAATCTCTAGACCCTCATCTACCTCTAGTGAAAACTCATCCATTATGTGAAGGTGCTTCACTCCTTATGTCTATGGAAAGAGCTCTGAATACTTTGAAGCATTTGACTATGCTATAGTATCCATTAGAGCTAATGATCCTTGACCATAAAGAGGAATAGACATATCCTAATATAAATTTTTTAGATGTCCATATTGTCCATAACTATTACATATATTTATAGGTGCAGAATAAGAACATCGGGTGTGCCCAACCTTGCCACACTGATAGCATTTTAGCGGAACACTACTGGCTACAACTGACAGTGAAGAGGAGACACACTACTGAGAACCACTCACACCACTCCTACGATGATCATGTTTCTTCCTCTTCCTCCCCTTTTCACCACTAAAACCGCCACTGGGTGGAAGAGAAGCGGTAGAATAACTAAAATTTCCTTCTATATCCATCTCTTCCATCATTTACATGTCTATTTTATCCACATAGATAGAAATATTCAGCCTAAATACATGTGATATGATATCTGATTGCAAAACCTATAGGTACTTTTGAGCCTTCAGATGTTCATTCTTTACTACCTATGGAGAACAACAAACCAACTTCACAAAATTATTGGTGTACATCAACACTGAATTCTCTCTCTAATGCAAGGAGAATAACTTTATAGACTTCGTCATCATCAAAAACTCTGGATAATATTGTTGAAAGAAGTGGGTCTTTAACCCTTATATTCCAATTCCACATGTCTATCTACCTATGACATGGAATGCCACCATCGCTTTCTGAGTCCCTTGAGTCTAAACATCATACACTTTACCTTGATATTATCAGGTGTATTCAATAAGTTAAAGATCTAATAAATATTTTCCATCTAGTACTCTAACTCTTGGGGAACACTTGTACCCTTAATGTATCGGGGCTTCTCACATAATAAATCATGTGATCAATCACTTTATCCTTTATCTCCTGGTTATACCTCTACAATTGTTTTATAGACTTATGGTATATTTCGTTCTACAATATGAACTATCTACATGATAGCCTCAATAAGATTCTGATCAAGAGGTGGATTCCCATGGAAAGCATCAACTTCCCCCTCCAAAAGAACTTGTAGAAAAAAAATCTCAAAGGCATGTTGATCCTAACATCCCATGGTAACTTGAGTCTAATCATGGTAAGATTTGTTCATGTACTCACTGTAACCTACCTCTCAAGTTTTGATAATCCTACCTCCAGTCTGCCAACTTCCCAAAACTGATCACAGCCTCTTATGAAACCAAACTGTGATGAACCAACCTAGATACCCTCACAAACCAATACCCAAACCGACCCATCACATACCTGAAGGTCATTTTGGATTGCCACGTTCTGGTGACTAGCACCCGAGAATCAACAACAACCAGAGATAATTATTTCTACCAACCTAAAGTAAAAAATATGACATATATATACACATGGAAAGAAGGAATAGATTAAGTGTAAAATGAGAAATATATTATAAGAGATACAAATAAAAGGTAGATAAACAATCTCTAAGGTATAAGTCCAATAGCAAAGGAAAACTAAAACTGAAACAAAAACTCCATGTAATTTCATGGGAAAACTCCCACCATCACACCACCAGATACCCAGAACAACTAATAGAAATATCACCACCTCACTGTGGTGCCTTAAATTTCCCTATATCGAAATATATAACAAGTTCTAGGCATCGTCGATGGGGTATGTAGTGTTCAAGATAAACAAACTTAATAGGATCTGACCTAGGTGTTCCATAACAAGTCTCTGTACAAAAATCTGAATTATTCTAAACTTTAAAGGAAATAAGTCATGATAATAAGTTAAATAGTATTTTATATCAAAATCATGATAAATAAATCCCTTATTGCCATATTTACAAATAATCCAAGTAAAACAGTTTTAAATAATATCACATATATCAAATCATTTAAATCATATATCATATATCATATCAAATCCAAAATAGTACAAACCAAAGCATTGATAAATCATGAAAAGGATCACTACAGGTTAGGATATCTAAAACACTTGTATATCCAACATAGACAATAACAAAAATAAAGTCTATATACATATGAATCAAATATAGAGATTATAGGAGCACCCCAAAAATTGGACCACTCAATAAATCTAAAAATTCCCTAAAACAACAGTCCTAGGGAGAAAAGGAATGCCCCATGAGTAAACCCCTAGAAAGTATCAATGGATAAGGATTATTACAAATCCTTCCACCCAAGTACTAAAGTATTTCCATGTGATAAATTTTCTAAATCATTTAATCAAAACCATGCCTTGAAAACCATTTCATAAATCCATTTCACAATTCCTTTAAAATACATTATCCTGTTAGAAAAACAAGGGTTAAATCACATTTTAGAAAAACCTTTTTCCATGCATAAATATCAATAAATCATGCCAATTAATTTATAAATTGGTTTATAAAAATAGGATCATTAGATTTTCATTCAATATAGGATTGATATAAAATATCCTACCTCAAACTCAGTTCGCACACGCCTGTAATGGGATCCACCAACATGGAATAATGATAAGACAACAATGGAGGCCCTATAATTAATCATTACATATCAAAATAAATTCAACAAGAAAAAAAGTCATAGGATAAGATAAAACAACACATACCTCAAGGAACTCAAATTTCACACCACATTCAACATAAATGTCATCCTCCAAAGGATAGTTGTGTAATGGATCTAGAAAGGATCAAGAAGAATCATCACTATAAGAACAATGAATCTGAAAACTTAGTGCAACAGTGATGTTACAACCAATGACAATGAAGAATCATAAAGATAACTTACCCGGAGAGATGTGGCACAACCAACAATGATCAATAACAAAAAAATGATTTAGAAGGAGCGTAGATCCCAAAAAATTTCTGGGAGAGATCCTAGGTTTCGAGGGATGATCCTTCACATTAAATAAAAAATAATCAGACATTCAGTTCATAAAAACCTACAATCCACACACATTTTATGACTTGATTCCTAGGTATATGACAAGAAATCTATAAAATGAACATATGGTGAAAAAGGAAACATCTCATTTTAAAAACACCAATCGATCTTTATACTACATGAATTAGTTCTACAATGTGTAAAATTTTCACACTTTGCACAAGTTCACAGCATCATATTGGAAATGGTTTCACATCATGTAACCAGTTTATGATGTGAAAATTATCATTTGGAAGGATCTACATAAACATTTAAAATAATCAACCAAGTCAAACCAGAACCCAAATGACATTCTCTTAATCCTTTTTCACATTTATACCCAGGTACATTAATTCCAACAAACATAAATTCCCAAACTTTATGTCATTTCCTGGTAATTATCTTTATTCTTTGAAGTCTCAAAATGAACCTAAACAAATAGGTCAATTAAATGAGAAATGAGAAATACCTAAAAGATGGTAACAGGATGTTATAGGAACTCATAAGTATAGATTATGATGGGTGGGGTCATATATCACCCTCCAATACTTTGTTTTAAAGTTTATATATCAAGATATAAGTATCCATGAGTATATTTTAGTTACTCATAAGAATGTTCACTGATGGTGTGGCTCATTAAATTAATTTTCACTTTACTGATGTCCATGAAAAAGTTGAAATATGTTTCACATTTTTATACTTATTCTTATGTATGTGTTATGATTTGGTGGCTCATGTTTATTGAATCGTGTTTTCACACTCTTTTGATTCATGTATTAATTATCTTATTCCAAGTTATATTCAATTATTTATGATCTATTATTTATTGTATATGAATTTTCTTATGTATCATTATTATACTCATATTCTCATTATATGTTCATTTATGATATTAGATTTGTATCCCTTATATTTACCCTTACTGAGCATCTTAGCTCACCCCTTTCTTATGTTTCTATTTCCCTAGGTTATAAATATGGTTATAACATATAAGAAGTATAAGATTTATTATATTGTGGCTCAATTATGGAGAAATATTCAAAATGGTTGTAAAGTAAGTTTCTTATATATCTAGTCCTCGGTGACACTTAAATTTTCAATCTTGGGATTATCTGATTATTTTTAAGATGCAATGTTTACCTTATGTAAATATTGTAAGATAAACTCATTTCTAACCTGAGTTTCTATAGTTTTTATTAGATTGGGTTTTAGTTATTTTTTAGAATTATTTTAGTTATTCTAGGTATTAGGATGAGAGAACCTTAGTGAAAACCCAAGAGATGAGTCTAAGTATAGTATGGTATCCTAAAATATTGTTAAAGTTTTGAGTATGTGGTTTTCCTAGAAAAAACATCCTTGTCTAGATACTGGCTAGTGGATGTGGTTGTGTCATATATGTGCCTAGGGTTAATCATCCTAAAAATGGTTGGTTAAGAATTGACTCGATCATCACCCAGATATAAAATCATTGGGCCAAAGACTACACACCTGGCTAGACTCTTCTTAGGGGTATGATTTGGTTAAACATTTTCTCTAAAAATCACTATAGAGGATTCATTTATTAGTTACTTTGAATTATAATGTTGAAAAATATAAGATAATCCAACTTAAATTAACTTTGGTTAAATTAAGATCAATATTGTTTCAACTATAGGAACTATAGTCCAGCATGATAATATAAAATAACAACGTGTTTTAATGTTGAAATTAATTTTATGATTATGATAATTCCCTTGTATTGTTATTTTTTTTCACTCATTTAAACCCTTTTAGTATTATTAATGGTTATAACATGAATGAACTATGGTTCTAATGGACAATGTAGAGATTAAATCAATAAAAAACCCATCATATGGGAGCTTGAATGAAAATCCTTGTGACTATTCCAAACCAACTATCATGAAACATTATTAATAATGTAATCATAGTTAAAGTCCCAAAGACGCCAAAGAAAATAAGGATGGAGTCCCATAAAATATCAAGTGATGAATATGATGGAGGAAAAAATGTAAAGTTTCTTATATGTAAAAAATGTGAGAAGTAACACCAAGGGAATTTCATCAATGGGACTAGAAGATACTTTACTTGTGGAATAGGGTGTCATAAAGCATAAAAATATCATAGGAAAATTAAGAGTTTGATTAGAAATATGGGACTGGGAAATGAATCAAAAATCACAAATAACAGTACAATGTATTAAGTGTTGGAAAATTGGACATCATACCAGTTAGTTTCATAATCCCAAGGATGATATGGATGATAGGCATGAACAAACACCCCAACCAAGAGAACAAGGTGGATCCAGTTTAATGACTACTGATGAGATGGATTTTAATAACTAAATCCTTTGATTAAGAATTTTGAATATGGGATCTTTATTCTAGGTACTCTAAGTTTCCTATATTTTTTATAGTATGCCAACATGATGTTTTTTATCAAATAAAATATCCATTTATAGGATGGTTTCACTTTGATGTTTAAGTTTATAATAATATAAATATTAGTATGAGTCATTTAGATGGATTTTAAATAATTCTAGTAATGAATTAATTATTTCAACATAAAATATATATTCACTGATCATGGTTATATTACCCACAAAGTCGTCACTATAAAAATGGATGGGGAGAAAATTAAAATCAAAAGCTACTGTGAAGATATATTATGGTCACTATAATAGTATATGATTGTAATGAATCATCTTCATAATCACCTATCAATGAACCAACACTACATTTAGGCCCTGATGTTTCCATAGAAGTTGAAATCACAATACCAATGGTATATGTAGGATACAACCCCCATCTATTTCCACTAGTACAATAGGAGATGGTGTTTGGTTGAAAAATGAGTCCATTAGTGGCCTTGGGGCTCTGAGAAGTTCTAGAATTTGTTCTGATTCCCTAGATCATGCGATTTCATTCAATGTGTGTGGAAAACAGTTTAGGTCTTGTAAGGAACTATTTGGGCACATGAATAGACACATAGAATAGATGTGGTAGGTCTTCCATTCCCAACTAACCTTTAGTCGATAGGTTTTCATAGATTTGGTAGCACAAGGACTAGTGTAATAAGTATGCAAGGAGATAAGTGGTTATTTGTTAAATTAGGAAATATAGATAAGTGATAAGATGGAGAGATCATAGACAAGTGCAGTTGAGGAAGCTACTCTAAAAAGGGCCAGGAGGGGTATGAATGTTGATCTCAATGAGCCTTATGAGTAGGTGAAGCATTATTTTTCAACTTCATCATTCGAACTCAACTTTTTATTTTGATTTACAAGTTGAATAGCCATAGGGGATGAAATATAGGTGTTTGTGGTATAGCTATTATAAAAAAAATAGGGAATCACATTTCAAATCTAAAACCAATTTATGATAATATGTCACTGCATGTTTGAACTATGAGCTCAATGAAAATAAAAATAAATCTTACCACCAAACCGTGAGAGGTATTTGACTCAAATTTTTAGGAAAAAACACAGTATTGGAATTATTATTATTATAAGAGAATATATGTGATCGATACTTTATTAGAAAATTAAATATCAAGTTATTTTATAAATAACCTTTTCTAACTTCATTAGTAAGTAATAATTAAAATTATGAGGACACATTTTATTTAAGGGGGGATAATTTAATGACTCAATATTTCACTATATATTATTCTTAAATAAATATTAGACCAATAGTATGTTTTATATGCAAAACAAAACTAAAATGAAACTGTGATATGTTAAAATTAATTTTTATTATTATAATATAACTATTAAATTAGAGGGTATAAATTGAAGTAACCATACTATAAAATTAATAAAGTAGGAATAAATATCATCTAGAAATAGAAGTATTTCTTATAAAGCCCATTTTTTCTAAGTTCCGAATGGAGTTATCTTCATTAGGTTTTTCCTAGACCAATCCCAAGACAAAATCAAGTAATTATGGTTTGATAAAAACCCATATATGGGAGAAGTTCAATATTTTGGAGATTGTCAAAATACCCATGCTAGATGAACCACCGACCAAAACAGAAACTCGAACTTATTATATGCTTAGTGTTGGTCAAAGTGTGTATCTCAAGAGGGGGTGAATTGAGTACCCAATAAAAATGTCTTTCAAAAATGGATTATTTCAAAATCCTCCAAATGTATAAATACATCCCTATTTATCAAGAGAAGTAATATGATATAGATCTTAATATTTATAAAGATTTATATAAAGATTTATTAGGTCTCTAATGAATAATATACAATATTATTAAATCCTTTAAAATTAGTTTACTTGATAAAAATACTATATTAACAAAAACTATGATAAATTATCAAACAATATATATTTTTATAGTTAAAATAATTTTTAGTTTTAAAGAAGAAGTAAAGTAAAAGAAATTATAGAACAGAATGGAAATAATGAATATAAGAGGTTCAGTGTCAAGTCAACACTTAGTCCTCTCCACTTGGTGATCATCCAACACCAATAAATTTATATAAAATAAACAAGATGATCCACAACCTGGATCAGGTTTTAAAATAGTTTAAAACTGCTCAGGTCACACATGACCTCTTCCAAAATTATTCATGGGAGTAAAAATAAATAGGCCACACAAGGAAATATACCACTCTTATTTGTGGGAAAAGAAAAATATATAAAGAGCTTGAGAATATATTGAGTATCTTCCAGTTCAGCACAGGAGACAGTGTGCATGTGATAAAACAGGGTATGCACACACACTACTCCAAATGTAATAAATACAAATAGAATAGTGAAATCTATAAGGGAGAGTTTATAAATGCTCGGTCTGATGAAATGTATCTTGTGAATCTTGATTTTATTTCATAGTGGATCTTGAGTCGAGTTATCTTGAAAAACTTCAGGAAAACGGAGTGTCATAAACTCTTGTTCTTTGAATGAAGAAATTCACTAGATGTGATGGTGCAGTTCAACTTCCCAATTGAATTTTTGTAGTAAGTTAATCTATATATATGTTCAAGAAGTCTGAGATCTTATATTGGTATCAGTTCACTACATTCACTGTTGTATCTCTTTCTCATGCATTCTTCATGCGGGAGTATGATTTAGTTTTTATCGACTACAGAAAGCAGAATATCTGAATCAGCTACTTCCTCATACTTCATGTCCTGACACTCTCTTCAATAATATTTATCGATCATTTAAGAGACAATCATTAAAATATTAAATGTAATTAACTTCAATAAAAATAGTCATTAGAATAATGTGTTTCAAAAAGATAAGTGAAGAAGAATAGTAGCAGTGGCTCAGTCTGGTGGCATCAAACTGCACTACTACAACTTGTACTTTTATCAACGCTAAAAACCGACATTAACAGTGCTAGAAAAGCGTTGTTAATGCCGGAATAGATAAAGGGGGGTCCCCTTTATCAAAGCTCCAAAAAGTGCTGATAAATGGGACCTTTATCAGTGCTAAAAAAAGCGCTGATAAAGGTTGCCTATATCAGCGCTTTTCGGAGCACTGATAAAGGGGGTCCTTTATTATCGCTCTTCTAGTGCTGTTACAGGTGTCCTTTATCAGCACTCAAAAAAGCACTGATAAAGGCACCATCGCCTGCACCTAGAAAACAGAACCTGCACACCTGCACACCTGTACAAACCAGAATACATTTACTTAACAGAACATGCACACCTGCAAAACAGAACCTGCACAACTACAAAACAGAACCTGCACCATCGCCACACCTTCACCATCAACTACACCTACACAAAATAGCACCTGTAAACAATATTTTGACAGACAATGGTATATACATTTACTTAACATCATGAATACCAAAAAACACACTGCTATATAAATTTAAAACATTTTTTTCCATGGTTACAATTTCAATTATTCAAAAAAAGTTATAAACATTCATGTTTCATCCTTTGATATCCGTGATCTGCTCTCAAAAATTGTCGTCCATGGTATTTGTTTCCGAACAAAGCATCTGAACTCAAGGAAAAAAAATTCACCTATATAAGAAAATAAATATTATGTTAGTAATGCAATAATGAAATAAATTAAAATAGTAATATGAAAGAATACATTAATATGGAAATGTGAAACTAAAATATGAAATTTTAAACTCAAATGTTTTCATTTTGATAACAATGAAAGGGAATAATGTAAAATCAATATGTTTTTGGATGATTTATCTCATTTAATAAATACTGATTCTTTATCTAATGAAAAGCTTTACCGGTCACACCGTGTGTCGGATTGAGGTGAGGTTTATTCTTACACATCAAAAATGACTCATGGATCGTTTTTCCAAAGTTTCAAAACAATCCGAAAACATTTTCTCGGTATTCCGTATGTCAGTAGTGTTGTTTTCTAAAGTTTATGTCAATTTGAAACTGATATCACACACTTTTAGCCATAACGGTCACACCGTGCATCGGATTGAGGTGTGGTCGATTCGTATATGTCAAAAATTACTCATGGATCGTTTTCCTAATGTATCAAAACAATCCGAATGTGTTTTCTCGGTTTTCTGTATGTCACTTGTGTTGTTTTCTAAAGTTTATGTCAATTTGAAACTGATATCAGACACTTTTAGCCATACCGGTCACACCGTGCATTGGATTGAGGTGCGGTCGATTCTTACACGTCAAAAATGACTCATGGATCATTTTCCTAAAGTATTAAAACAATATGAATGTGTTTTTCTCAGTATTCTGTATGTCAGTAGTGTTTTTTTCTAACGTTTATCTCAATTTGAAACTAAAATCAGACACTTTTAGCCATACTGGTAGCACCGTGTGTCGGATTGATATGAGGTCGATTCGTACATGTCAAAAATGACTCATGGATCATTTTCCTAAAGTATCAAAACAACCTGAACGTGTTTTCTCAATTTTTCGTATGTCACTTGTGTTGCTTTCTAAAGTTTGTGTCAATTTGAAACTGATATCAGACACTTTTAGCCATAACAGTCACACTGTGTTTCAAATTGAGGTGCGTTCGATTCTTACATGTCAAAAATGACTTATATATCATTTTCTTAAAGTATCAAAACAATCCAAATGCATTTTCTCGGTATTCCGTATGTCAGTAGTGTTGTTTTCTAAAGTTTATCTCAATTTGAAATTGATATCAGACACTTTTAGCCATACTGGTCACACTGTGCGTCGGATTAAGGTGTGGTCGATTCTTACACATCACAAATGACTCATAGATCGTTTTCCTAAAGTATCAAAACAATCTGAACGCGTTTTCTCAGTTTTCTGTATGTCACTTTTGTAGTTTTCTAAAGTTTATGTCAATTTGAAACTGATATCAGACACTTTTAGTCATACCGGTCACACCGTGCATCGGATTAAGGTGTGGTAGATTTGAAAACATCAAAAATGACTCATGGATCATTTTCCTAAAGTATCAAAACAATCCAAACGCATTTTCTCAGTATTCTGTATGTCAGTAGTGTTGTTTTCTAAAGTTTATCTCAATTTAAAACTGATATCAGGAACTTTTAGCCATATCGGTCACACCGTGCATCGGATTGAGGTGAGGTCAAATTATACACATCACAAATGACTCAATGATCGTTGTCCTAAAGTATAAAAATAATCCGAACGCGTTTTCTCAGTATTCCTTATGTCAGTAGTGTTGTTTTCTAAAGTTTATCTCAATTTGAAGCTGATATCAGACACTTTTATCCATACAGATCACACCGTGCATCGGATTGAGGTGCGGTTGATTTGTACACATCACAAATGACTCATGAATCATTTTCCTAAATTATAAAAACAATCCAAATGCATTTGCTCGGTTTTTTGTATGTCACTTGTGTTGTTTTCTAAAGTTTATGTCAATTTGAAACTGATATCAGACACTTTTATCCATGTCGGTCGCACCGTGCATCAGATTGAGGTGAGGTAAATTCTTACACGTCAAAAATGACTCATGGATTGTTTTCCTAAAGTATCAAATCAATCCGAACGCTTTTTATCAGTTTTCCGTAAGTCACTTGTGTTGTTTTCTAAATTTTATGTCAATTTGAAACTAATATCAGACACTTTTAGCCATACCGGTCACACAGTGCGTCGGATTGAGGTGAGGTCAATTCGTACACGTCAAAAATGACTCATGGATCATTTTAATAAAGTATCAAAACAACCTGAACGCATTTTCTCAGTTTTCCGTATGTCACTTATGTTGTTTTCTAAAGTTTATGTCAATTTGAAACTGATATCAGACACTTTTAGCCATACTGGTCACACCATGCATAAGATTGAGGTGCGGTCAATTCATACACATCAAAAATGACTTATGGATCGTTTTCCTAAAGTATCAAAATAATCCGAACATGTTTTCTCAGTATTCTGTATGTCAGCAGTGTTTTTTTCTAAAGTTTATGTCAATTTGAAACTGATATCAGACACTTTTAGCTATACTGGTCACACCGTGCATCGGATTAAGGTTCGGTCAATTCCTACACGTCAAAAATGACTCATGGATTGTTTTGCTAAAGTATCAAAACAATAATAACGTGTTTTCTTAGTATTCCGTATGTTAGTAGTGTTGTTTTCTAAAGTTTATCTCAATTGGAAACTGATATCAGACACGTTTAGTCATACCGGTCACACCGTGCGTCGGATTGAGTTGAGATCAATTCATACATGTCCCAAATGACTCATGGATCGTTTTCCTAAAGTATTAAAACAATCCAAATGTGTTTGCTCAGTTTTACGAATGTCACTTGTGTTGTTTTCTAAATTTATGTCAATTTCAAACTGATATCAAACACTGTTAGACATACCGGTCACACCGTGCGTCGGATTGAGATGAGGTCGATTCTTACACGTCAAAAATGACTAATGGATCGTTTTCCTAAAGTATCAAAACAATCCGAACGTGTTTTCTTGGTTTTCCGTATGTCACTTGTGTTGTTTTCTAAACTTAATGTCAATTTCAAACTGAGTAGTAGGAATTCACTAATCTAAGGATATGAAACATAAGAAAGGGAGATCATAAATGATCAATAAGTGTAAAAAAGGTATATATCAATGACTATATAAAGATAACATAAGTATTAGTAATTCAACTTGATTTTCCTATTTTTTTACATTCTTCCATCAGGTACGCTGCCCATTCATTTCTAAACACATTTATATCATCTTCTAAATAGGAGTTTTTGCGACAGTCATAGTAGTACTGAAAAAATATAAATACACAAAGGATTAATAATTATTTTAAATTAAGTAGTAATTATTTTTCAAAAATACCTCTTCAGGGATGCTATTTTGTTCATGAAATATGATCTCTTTTATAAATTTACAAACATAATAACTGCAGTCTTTGTCATTTGTTTGTTTCGGACACTGCAGAAAAATCGATAAAAATAAGTAATTTGTTTTGATATGTATTTGGATAGTAAAATATAATTATATATACCCAGATACTTCTCTATTTGTAGATCTTGTGGGCATTATCGTCCTTATGCCTTGGATTCATTCCAGCCTTTAGACGATATTCATACACTGCCCTATCATAACAAAATCCTCATTAAAAGATAATATAAATTATATAACTAGATATTTAGTTCTAAAATGTTGGATCTAGTGTATTATGAATTTACAATAGTCATCATTTGTGGTCGGTTTGTTGGATATCCATGCAGTGAATCCAGAAAATAAATCTTTGGAGTATCTAAATTGACTGCAATGAGCATCCAATGTTCCCTAAAAACACAAAAGGTAATAAGTACTTATAGAAATGAAAATATAATTGATATGATTAAAATGTAGAGTTTTACCCCAGAAAAGTTGGTATTAAAAAGAGTTTGTTGGTCATAATTCTACTTTGAAACATTCTAAGCAGATTTGACATTAATTCAGCCTAAAAATTAGAATCTATTTCTTCTCATTGTGTAGAAATGGTGTGAGGACTAACGAGTCCAAATTTGTATTCATGTGAAAATACCTTCAATTTTTTTCATATATACACCTATGAAAAATATGAAATGTATTTATCCATAATTATCATATTATATCATCTTCTGTAAAATCAAATCATGAGAATATACCTCATGTATACATTTATAACTGAGGCGCCTAGCCAGTCGTATGTGATGATCTCAGCAACAGCGTCATCACTAATGAAATCTAATGTTTCCTCTCCGTACATATCTTTTTCACAAACAATTGTGTTACTCTTGCCACCTATCATTTTCGTTTCCACATGAGCTTGCAATGATATTAAATGTGGATATAGAATGGGTGGGGTGAACGCGCTCTCGGTAGATCGTTTTGATCGGTTGGTTGATCCTTTGGAGCCGCTCTTTCGTTTTAGCTCCTCCATTTTGTCCTTCTGTAATAACATTCATTGGTTCAGACATTTTCTAATTTAATGTTAAAGGTTATTCTTGAAAAATGAATTGAAAATGAATACCTCCTGGTCGACATGTTTTTTTACAAGATTCGACAGCCATGCAACGAATGTTCCAACAGCTTTTTCCACCATATGAATGTCGTCATAATCCTTTGTCATGGGTAGCTCAGTGCTCGGCTCATGAGCTGCATTAATTGAAACTTTGAAATGACCAGTTGGAAGTGGTCTGGAGTGTAGCGTGTCATTCTGTATATTGAACACCATAGCCCTCGCTACAAGGCGATGGGTGGGAGTTGACAGATATAAATCACAGTCATTTTTACCCTGTAGAATATCATTACAAGAAAGGTATCAATGTCTATGTGATTCACATTTCATAGAAATGAATATTAGAACATTGATTACCTCGGTTAAGTCAGGTCTTTGAGAAGAATGGCTCACCTCAAAGCTGGTGGGGGTGGGGCGGGATCTTCTCACGCGGGTTGTTCTTGAGTTATTTGTTCTCTTCGCCTCTCCTCCATCAAAGTTTCTAGCATCTCTCCCTGACTTTGGAATTTTTCTTCAAGGGTAGCTACTCTATCTCTCATTAATTTCAATTCATTAGTTTTTTCATCCTCTTGTTTTTTTTCTAAAAATATGTCTGGGGTGACACCCCAAAACCCACACCTCTAACACGGCCATACTGTTCTGGCTATTTCAAGGCCGCTGAAAGTATGTCTGCATCTGGTGAGGGTATTTTTTATTCCTGTGACTATGTCAAATATAAAATATGGAAAAATAAGTAATCACCATTATGTAATAGTGATTTAAAGCAAAACAAGTTTATATTATGCCATACTTACACATGTTTCCTACACTTTTTGTGTGTTTTCATCTACCAGTTTCCCCTCTTTATTAACACGAGCCTCTTTCTATAGCACATGGCATGGAATGGAAGTGGCTTGGGATTTTGCTTCATCAATCTGCATATAAATAGAGAAACGTGGTTAAAATGTTGTTTTATGTCACATAAAATTATTACAGTACTTTTAAAATACGTACCAATTGTTTTTTCATAGTTGGAAATTCCGTCGGGTCTATAATTTTTCTGCATATAGATTTGAAGAAGAAACATAGTTTCGTTAATGTATGGCGGACATTCTTGGTCAAAATGCAATGTAAAGCAATTGGAATGAGATCTTGCATCAAAACATGACAGTCATGTGATTTCATACCTTTTAACTTCAACTCGATCATTGACACGAGGTTACTGATATTTGATGAATACCCCTTTAGAACCCTTACGTCATTCAAGAAGTTGCAAAACTAATATCTCTCTTGCCTGGAAAGAGTGTAAGCAGCAGGAGGAAGAAATGTTCATTTTTCACCCTTCACTGGTGCCAACTCTTCTCGTATTCCCATCTCAACCATGTCCAACCTAGCCTTAATTTCATCTTTTGTTTTTCCAGATGTATTTAGCAACGTGTCGATGACACTATCAAATACATTTATTTTCTACATGCATAACATCAAGAAAATGTCTGGCATATAGACAATTCCAGAACTGTAATTCAAAAAAACTGATCTCTTTTTCCAACCGATTTTCTTAGGGTTTTTCAAAGTCGGTTTACCAAAAGTAGTGTCCAAATTTTTAACTTTCTCAAACAATTGATCGCCAGTTAGTGGAGACGGTGTTGTACATTCTTCTAAACTTTCATCGAATGATGTCTTCCAAGAACGGTACTTATGTCGTCACGGTAGAAATTTGTGATGTCCTAGAAACACGGTTTTCGATGAATGTTTCAACCTAATTGATTGTGTACCTTGTTCGCAAATGGGACAGCCTTGAGTTCCTTTAATGCTATATCCTGAAAATTTTCCATAAGCAGGGAAGTCATTTATCGTCTCGTACAACATGACTCTCAAAGTGAAATCTTCCTTTCTGTAAGCATCATACAATGTAACACCTGAATCCCACAATAATTTCAAATCTTCGATCAACGAAGCTAAATAAACATCAATATCATTACCTGGTTGTTTTGGTCCTGATATAAGCATAGATAACATGATGTATTTTTGTTTCATGCATAACCACGGTGGTAAGTTATAATTTATCAACATAACCGGCCATGTATTGTGACTGTTGCTTTGAAAACCAAAAGGATTCACTCCATATGTAGATAACGCAAGATGAAGGTTTCTCAACTCATTTCCAAATTCAGGATACTCATGATCGATTCTCTTCCATTGAGGAGAGTCTTCTGGGTGACGTAGTATCCCATATTTAATTCTTGTATTTTCATTCTATGTTAATTGTTCTGCAATCTCCTCACTTCCATATAGGCGCCTAAACCTTGGAATGATTGGAAAGTACCATACAACTTTAGTAGGACTGGATTCATCTTTCTTATATTGAGAAGCACCACACTTTGGGCATTCTTTAAGTTATTTTTGGTCCTTGAAAAACAGTATACAGTCATTCGGGCAAGCGTGTATTCTTTCAAAGATCATACCCATCGAGTGTAGCATTCATTTGGCATCGTATGTTTGGCTCAGGAGCTCATTGTCTTCTGGGAGCATGTCATTCATAAGAGAAAGTAGTTTTGTAAAACTGGCGTCACTCTACTCGTTGTCTGATTTAAAATTATACATCTTCAGTAAAGCTGACAATGCTGTATATTTAGTGAAACAAGCATACAATGGCGTCTTTGCACAAATTTTTAACTTCTCAAACAATTTTGGGAAATCACGAATTTTATCTTCGACGGTCCTTGTCATTTCCTCAATACGATCTTCATCATCATTCACATATGTAATTACATCCTTCGTACATTCATCTTCATTGTTCATGTTTTTAATCATATCAGATGATCCATAAAACACAGTGTCATCCCATTCACTACCTACATTTGTTGTTTCCCCATGTTTATTACAACATGTATAACTCTGATCTATTCCGTGATAGATCAAGTGTTCTTCCAAGTCCTCTGGACTAATTTGTTTTGAATAACAACAGCGTAAACACGGACAAAGGATTTGAGAAGGGTCACATGCATGATATTTTGCAAACTTGATAAACTCTTTCACACCTTCTTCATACTCTTTTGTCAACCGATTGGAATTCATCCATTCTTTATTTATATTCATCCTATTTGAAATCCATAGGATGAGTATATAGGTTAGGGGAGAAGTAATATGAGTATAATTTAGATAAAAACTAGATACTTCAAAAATGGTGGGTGGCGTGCTCATTAATAGCAAATCTTGGGTGGTTCTTGGGATTCATCCAATCTCTTCCTCTCTTCGATCCCCCTGATGAGGGGCGGTTCTTGGGAGTTTTTTATAGTACGTTAGAGATTTTTTCCCTCATACTTCCTCCATTACTATTATCCTTTATTTTCCTATGATTTGGGATAATTTTAACTAGGATTTTTATGATGATTTCACTATATCATCTTCAAATCAATTCAGATGATGTAGATTTTGATTGCATTGGCTAGAGGATATCCTTGTATGATGAACACACCATGTTTTTTGTGGTTTAGGTGGTGTTGTGTTTCCCAGTGAGTTTTTAAAATATTATTCCTAATGATATTAAGGTGAATAATTAATTATAAGTTTCTATAATTAATTATTTGGGAATTGTGCCTTGAGATTGGGTCTCAATCATTGGTACAAGATTAGATAAGGCATGTATAGTCTTGGTTGAGGATGAGTTGATCTTGGTGAGGGGATTACTCCATTTTTTGAGGTAGGTGGACCCTATAATACAAAACCATGTTCCAATTTATGCATGATTGTTCATTCATGTATGAGTATATGTGTTCTAGTGAAAGGGATAGAAATCAAGAGCAACCATGGTAAATAAATAGGGTGTTTTTTGATCCACCAAGATATAGAGTGTGGGTTCTATATAATGTTTGTGATTTTGTGATCATCCAGAGATTATGTCTCCATGGATTAGTTGTTTTTATGAAAGGATCGGGTTTGGTATGAGTTTTGTATAGCCTAGTTAGGTTTTATAAGGCTATTTCATTAGATTCTTAGGCCTAAAGAAGATGAATCATATAGTTTTATATCTCACGTATGATGAGGAACACCCTCTTAAGGATATATAAGAGTCATGGTGTGATAATATGATGTGAGGTATAGAAATGGGTATATATATAAACCAAATAGAGAACACAACAAAACCATGAGGATCCATAAGCATAGAACATAAAGAATACATAAACATGATCCATATACAGCGTCAACAGAACAAAAAAGAAACTAAAAACAGAGATAGAATAAATCAGAACCTGACCAGATATCCTCGTGACCTTTGGGTTACCACTAACTATAAGACCAACCTGCTTTAAAGGAAACCTAAACAAGAAACCCAAACCTAAAAATAACTTGGGTATACTGATGTTGAGTGTCACAAGTAGGGTGTGACCATAAAACAACTTAGTAGGTAAGCACCATAGAATCCATACATTACCTTTATTGAAATAATACAACAACACTAGTTTGAAATACATTTATAAAATAGGTTTTTATCATTTAAATAACCAACACATATTTTTTAGAAAATCCATTTTCAAAACAAATCACGACTTCCCTTTTTAAAATAGATATCTAGTTTAAAAAATGAATTCAAAATTCAATATAATAATCCAAACAAGGTGATCACAGAGCCATGATGAAATTAATTGAAACAATAAAAGTAGAAAAATACTGGATAAGTAGATAACCAAAGTGTAGAAAAATAAAGAACATATAGATAGGTAATCATTAGAATTACCTAAACATACCTAGAAGAAATCCCTAGACTTACTAGGTTCAGACTCACCTGCCAACATATTGTGTACCTCCATAGTAAACAACCAACATTGATGCTCCATTATAGTAGCATACCAGAGAATGAAGAGGCCATCACATGCACGGTATAAACCAATAACACACAAGTTCCAACTGGGCCTATACATCACATGAGTTTCAAAACCAATTTCCAAAACACCACAAAATACCAATAGATCTTTAAAATTTACAAATCAAATTCCATTTTCAAAACCAAGGGGAAAACACCATGTAAGATCTGAAGATTCCAAATGGTCCTTTATGACATTTAGAAACCAAACCAAACCTCAAGAATCCAAACATACCTAGATTTAGGGAACACATTTGAAACTAAATTTGAAATTTGGGAACCAATGATCCATTTTTGAAACACTGGGGTTTTATAAGAACCATTTTAAAGGAGGAGGGATAAGTAAAATAAGGAGGAAAATAGGGAAATTGTTTCGAAATCCAGGGTTTAAAGTGAGCATCATTTTATAAAACCATTGTCATTTGTGTACCAATCCATATTTGCACCCTGTGCACATATGAATATTCCTAAATCTAATAGTTCACTTATGGAGGCCAAAATAATACAAAAAATTCTAATTAAATAAACACAAGGGGAATTATGATTAACCACAAGGGTTCACACAATGAACCAAAACATAAAAGGCACCAAAACGCACTCAAAAAGATCAATTCACAAGTAAACTAACTGTAAGTGGGGAGAGCTAATCAAGATCAAACAAGTAACCAACCACATATACATGTGTCGCACACACAAGAATCACACACAAGAATCACGCCAAATCATAATTAATCTCAATATTGAAAATAAATGAAAACATAATTAATTCATGAAAATTCAATTTTACTCACCTTAAGGAGGAGGACCCGGTGGCGGAGGAGAAGGAGGCATCGATAGCGGAGGCACCAGAGGCAGCGGAGGCAGTGCGGAGACAGCGCGGAGGCAGCGGAGGTATCTCGGAGGCAGCGGAGGAGGAGGAGGAGGAGGAGGAGGATGATGATGAGGCCGTGATGGAGGAGGAGGAGGAGGAGCCGCGGTGGAGAGGAGGAAGTGGAGTAGGTGGAGGAGGAGGAGGAGCGGCGGAGAGGAGGTCGCGGCGTAGGATGAGGAGGAAGAGGAGGAGCTGCGGTGGAAGAGGAGAAGTAGGCGTCGGAGGAGGAGGAGGAGGCGGCGGCCACAGCGGAGGAGGAGGAGAAGGAGGCAGCGGCGGCAACGCAGAGGAGGGATTCCGCAAAAGCTTGATAGGGTGCGGGGAGGAGGAAGAGGACCCAGTGGATTTTATAAATCCCGTGTGGACCTTTATCAGTGCTAGTAAAAATCGCTGATAAAGGGTGTCTTTATCAGCGCTTAAATGAAAAGCACTGATAAATACCACCTTTATCAGCGCTTTTTTAGCGCTAATAAAGGCCGGACTTTGTCAGCGCTTTTGTAGCGCTGATAAAGAGTGACTTTATCAGCGCTTTTCATTTTAGCACTGATAAAGACACTCTTTATCAGCGCTTTTGTAGCGCTAATAAATACGTAGTTTATCAGTGCTAATAAAAGCACTAAAAAATGTATCAATTTAAGAATTTCTTTATATTATTAAATATTTATTTAACTCTAAATATATATATATCTCTATATATACTTATAAAATTATTTGAAAGGTATATTTATATATATATCATTGAAAATATAATAAAATATTTATTTATTTTTTAAATATAATTTAATTTTAATTATAAGTGTACATTTTTTATAACATATATATTATATGGGTAACATAATGAATTATAATCTATAAATGAACATTATTCAATATGCACATATATATACGCATGTATGATATATTCATTGGAAAACACATATATATACACGCATGTATGATATTCATTGACCCCAATTCACTGGAAAACACATATATATTCAATAATTTCAATTAAATAAAACAAATACATTAAATATAAAGAAATATAATAAATATATATTAAATATAATGAATTAATAAATCTAATAAATATAATGAATTAATAAATCTAATAAATATATAATGAATTAATAAATCTTAATAAATATATTTATTATTAATCTTATAATTATTTAATTATATATATATATATATATATATATAATTATTTAATTATATATATAAATACGTAGTTTATCAGCGCTAATAAAAGCGCTGATAAATATATAAATTTAGGAATTTATTTATATTATTATATATTTATTTAACTCTAAATATTTATATTTCTATTTATATTTATAAAATTATTTGAAAGGTATATTTATATATATATATATCATTGAAAATATAATAAAATATATATTTATTTTTTAAATATAATTTAATTTTAAGTGTACATTTTATATATATATATATATATTATATGGGTAACATAATGAAATATAATCTATAAATGAACATTATTCAATATGCACATTTATACGAATGTATGATATATTCATTGACCCCAATTCATTGGAAAACACATATATATAAACGCATGTATGATATTGACCCCAATTCATTAGAAAACACATATATATTCAATAATTTCAATTATACATATATATTAGAATGCATTATATATTTATAAATAAAACAAATACATTAAATATAAGGAAATATAATAAATATATATATTAAATATAATGAATTAATAAATATAATAAATATAATGAATTAATAAATCTAATAAATATATAATGAATTAATAAATCTAATAAATATATAATGAATTAATAAATCTAATAAATATATTTAGTATTAATCTTATAATTATTTAATTATATATATATATATATATTTAGTTATAACATGTGTTTTTTATTTAATGTATACAATAAATATTATCAGTGCTAAGAAAAGCGCTGATAAATGTTACATTTATCAGTGCTAATAAAAGCGCTAATAAAGGGATATTTAAAGCACTGATAAAGGCCCACCCCTTTATCAGTGCTTTTCCGTTAGCACTGATAAAGGCAGGCGCATGCCTTGCCCAGTTTTATGGTAGTGCTGGTGGTATGACATGGACATTATGATATTGATGGTGTCTTAGACTTAGCCAAAATTCTACTAAGATAGAGGCATCTCAACTAGTGGTGTTTTTTCTGGTGTTGTAAGGTCTAACAGTGTCTTAGACTTAGCTGAATTTATGTATTGGCGGTATGACATTGTTGATGACTCATCTGGTGGTATCTTATACTTAGCTAAATTCACACTCTATTGGCATGAAATATTGATGGTGTGTGGACTAAAAGTGTCTTAGACTTTATCAATTCTCCAGTCTAACAACATGATATTATATCGGTGTGATATCCTGGTGGTATCTTATACTTAGAGAGACTTTGTGCTGGTGGTGAGTCAGGGACAAGAGCGTCTCGAGTTTGTGGTGCCAACCTCAATGGTGTCTCATCCTTAGATAATTTTTTCACCTAGATCGGAATATAGATTACTTATATAGAAACATGAGACTCATTAATAGCAAAAAAATCCGGATTTTGTGATCATTAAAACTTGTAGGTCAATAATCTCCCCCTTTTTTATGATCACAAATCATGGAATCAAAGAATATTATAAAAGTAAAAATAGGTCATAAAAGATATTATAATAGTCTAAACAAGATATCCTAGGTAAGATCAAAATATAAAACAAGACTTATCATTCATAGTTTGTGTAGAGGGTATCAAAGAAAAAATAATAAAGAAAAGACTATGTAGTGAAGGTAAATATCATGGAATGAAAGTTTAAAAAAATAGTATCAATGATAGAATAAAAACAACACTATAATAAATCAAAAATTCCATAAGATTTTTCAGTATTCCATAAGAACTCTCTCCCTTTTGAGATTATCAAAAATGTAAAGAAAATCATTATAGATATAAGGATAATATAATAAAACATAACATAGGCATTGAAAATTATTACCAAAAAGTTATTACAACCCAAGTCCCATCAAAAATAAACTTTATAAGCCAATAAAAACAAGGTTCAAGATGTAACAGAAGGGTCCATTGGTTCTTTGATTTTAGCCTTGGTTTTGTCTTGCTCGTTATATGAGGTAGTAGGATTAGGTTGAGATAGAATAGATAGAACACCATAGGAGATCCCAGCTACAGTTTGAGGATGGTCTTGCACAATAACAACTATCTGAAGTTTTCTTAAATCTTAAACAAGAGACATTGGAAGAGGCTAGAAATGAGCAGGTACTGGTGCTAAAGGATCTTGAGAAACTTCTAGTCTAATAGAAAAATGAGGATTAATTGGGATAGATTTCTAGGAAACCACTTCTTATCCATGAACATAAAGAAAAGGATTCATGATATTGGTGAAATCTATTATGATTTGGCCACCCCTTTCCATCTCACTAAATAAATTAGATTTATTTTACATAAAATGATTCAACACTAGGGTTATCTCTTTGATTTGTCTCACTTTTTCTTTAAAATCCTGAGTCATTCTCAAGTTTTTAGCTAAGAATTTTACATCTTAATCAATTTCATTATTGGTATAAATTTGAGATAGATATAAATTTATAGAATTAGTTATATTATCTCTTTTAACATTCATATATTTTTCATACTTCTTGATCATCATATGGTCATGCTCAGTTCCTTTCTCAAACATCCCTAGAATTTATAAAGGAATCACAGGTTCTCCACTAGAGGGACCACTGGAGGTAGCTACAAGTTCTTCTCTGACAACTGTCCTTAAATGATCAACATCAACCACTGGAGGAGGAGAAGAAAAAAAGAAGTATCTAAAGATTTATCCTCAAGAATTTTAAGGATACCATTTATGGAAGCTTTAAACTCAGATATCATTTCTTAAATCATAGAATTGAGAGATTCCAGTTCAATACTTATCCTCTTATTCTGAACCTATATCTCATAAATGTGATGCATCATCTTTGGTCGGATATGTTGAATAACCAAATCTAATATGTACCTTGCATACTTCTTACAGATGAAATTATCTCAAGGAGGTTGATTATTTAAATTCAAAGAAAAATCAAACATCAATATTTTCCTAAAAGTATCCAAGTCACCTTTAGTGACTACATCAACTGGAATAGAAATAGGTTCAGGTGCTGGAGTTCTAACAGAAGAAAAAAAATTTAATATCCCATCAAAATATACTTGATCTATCAAGGATCCCTTAGGATCTCCTTCCATATTAACCTTAGTTCTATCATGCTTTGAAGTAAATTTACTAAATTTTACCCATTCTTCAAAAATGCGATCAACCCATATCCCAGAAACCTCAACATCTACTGGAGATGTGGTGGGAGGGACCACAAAAATAGTTAAAACCATCACCATCTCAATAATTGAACTTTTTCTAGATGAAGACTATACAATAGTTGTAGTGATTTCTTTTAACATTTGATCATCCAATATTTGTGCAGCAGCACTGGAAGACTCAACTTCTAACTATGTACTAACAGTAGGAACATCTAGCTTTTGAAAATCCACATTATTATCCATATAATTCTTATAAACATTTAAAACACCCAACTAGTCATTCCAAAATTCTTCCTCAATAAGTTATTTTTCTCTTGTTCAGTAACATGTTGTTATATAAAAGCTATTACACCTAGATATTCTATTATAGTAGAATCTGAAATAGTTTGACCAATAGAAAGAGAACTAGACTCAACTTTATCAATAGGTGGAGCCTCATGAAAAAATTAAACATAAGGGGAATTCTCCCCCTTAGTAGGTGCATCCTGAAGCTCTGGAGGCATCTCTACTTTTTTTATTTTGATTCAGCAACTATCACCATTTGGTCAGAGTCTTTATCATCACCATCTTCACTTCTATTATCATCTTCTACTTCCTTTTCTTCCTCCTCATTATCATCATCATCATATTCAGTGAATTTTTCACTTTTATATTACTCTATAGATACCTCAGTCTCTTCTTTATCACTTTTAACCAATTTCTCTCTTTTTAGAAACCTCATAGGTGGACTAGGGGATCTAAAGGTAATGTGAGATACTTTGGGAGACAAATAAGGGTCACTCCCTGCATCCATAGATGGTTCCTTTTCTACTTTCCCAATAATAGCTTCGTCCTTATCCTCATTAGAGTATTCAACTACTTTATCGGGCTCTAATACTGGATCAAATTCATCCCTCAGTCTGGAAGGATTGTCAACTGGATTATATTCAGCATAAAACTTCTTAGAATCACCAACCCACTATTTATTCCACATTTTCTAGCTAATTTTTATTCTTGAACAAGTATAACTTGTAATACAGAAACCACCAAAGTCTATAATAGACTCTTTATCATCACGTACTAGGTCCTTGGCCTCCAACATGGCAAAAATCATCTTTGGGTAGATTAAAGAATTTAATATTGAGGATGTATTGATCATCTCACATATATTCACCATGAGATATTTACACAGATTAATCTTGTAACCTTATGTCATAAGATATAAAAGATACACATCCTGATACCTTAGTGTATCAAAATAAACCTTCCTTGGGAAAATTATGTAATGCACAAACTTGAAAAGAATCCTACATTCTCTATCCAACTCAAAAAAAAATAGGCCTTCTTATTGTGTCGTATCCTGTCAGCATGGTAATAGCATCCTCATACATAAACAAATAACTGACTTTTAGAATAATAACTTGGTAGTCATCATAGATTCCATCATAAGATACACCTAAATATTTAACCCATTTTCTTGAAGAAAAACCAAACACATTTCCTTTAACAGGACTTTTAATCCAATCATCACCAACTTGATCAAATGAAAATTCTACATTCTGATAAAAATCATAGACCATATTAGAGTATAAAGGCCTTTTATTTTAATAAAACCACTCTAACCATCCCTAATTCTAAAGTAATTTGAGTACCAATAACTTATGGGATAACAACCAATTTAATTCAATTTATTTTTTTGGTATAATTATCCTATTATCAAGATATGGATTTATTGGAGATATATGAGAAAGAAAAATCTACTCTTTATTATGCTTCTTTGAAGATTTAGAATTAGAAGAAGAACACTCAAAATAAACCTTCATTCTGGGCATTCAGATCAGCTCAGCAAGCTTGGATGAGGGTAGGAGAAGATTTAAAATGTGAGTGGGAAAAGGGTTACACTAGGCTCGAGAGAGATATGAGAGTATCATGTGGGGATCAAGGTATGTTGGGAATAGACATAACACCATTTAATATCATTTGGTATATTAGGTATTATAAAATCAAAATAATACTTAAAATCAAAATTGAAATCCAAGGGAAAACAAGCATTGGATTCATAGAAAATAACATAAACCAGAAAATAAACCAGTGGTTCAAAATATCGAGAGACAGAAGAAAAAAAATACAAAGGAATGAGCAGTAACAGTGTGACAATGTGATGGTATGACAGGCTAATGGCATGAAAATCCAATGAAATCACATATCAATGATGTGTTAACATAATGGTATGTCAATCATAATGTTATGTAACAGATAATTAAACTTAACCAAAATAAATTATTCCTAATTCATGTTTGATATAATTAATTCTATTAGAATTCAAAGATTTAGTAAATATATCAGCTAATTGATGTTCTGTGACAATAAATTCAAGAGTGATATATCCTTTTTGAAAATGGTCTCTAAAAACTGATGTCTTATATCAATGTTTTCTGTCCTAGAATGATAAATAGGATTCTTAGAAATTGTTACTTCACTTGTGTTGTCACGTTTTATGGGGAAACGTTGGAATTGATATCCATATTCTAGTAGATTATGTTTCATTTAAAAAATGTGTGCACAGTAAATACCTACAGCTATATACTCAACTTCAGTAGTAGATAATGAAACATAATTTTTCTTTTTACTACACCATGAAACAAGATACCTAGATACTTTCCTAAAAAGTAATATGTTCTAGAGTTTCTTTTTCTATCTAACTTTCATCCACCAAAATAAGAATCAAAATAGTTTACAAAATAAAATGTTTTTCCTCTTGGGTAAAACAATCCTAAATTGGTTTTATAATTGAGGTATTTGAAAATTCTTTTAACAGCAACAATGTGTGACTATTTTGGGTTTTATTTAAAATGATCACATATACACACACAAAACATAATATCTGGTCAACTTGAAGTCAAGTAAAGAAGACTTTTAATCATACCTATGTAACTGGTTTAATCAATTGGTTTCCCAAATTCATCCAGATCCAATTTATAGGTGGTACCCATAGGATTATCACTACTTTTAGTGATATCCATGTTAAAATGTTTTATAAAATATTTTTTATATTTACTTTGATTTAAAATAATTCCTCCATTATTTTGAAAAATCTGAAATCTAAGAAAGAATTTGAGTTTTCCCATTAAACTCATTTCAAATTCATTTTGAAATATTTTTAAAAAAATCAATATAAAGATAATTTTTTGATCATCAGAAAAAAAAATATCATCAACATATATTTGTACTACAAATACATCTTTTGAAATTCATTTTATGAAAAGAGTAGTATCAGTTATTCCTTTTGAAAATACTTTTGAAATCATAAAATTTTTTATCCTATAATACCAAGATTTAGGATCTTGTTTTAAACCATATAAAAATTTGGTTAATTTAAAAAAATTATTTGGAAAATGGGGGCTTTAAATACTAGGGGGTTGTTCAACAAAAACATCTTCAACAATAAAACCATTTAATAATGAACTCTTGACATCCATTTGATAAATCATGAAATCTAAATTTGATAAATAAGTGAGTAGTGTTCTTATGGATTAAAGTTTGTCTATATTTGAAAAGGTATCATCAAATTCAATTCCTTATTCCTGGCTATAACCTTGTGTAACAAGTCTAGCCTTGTCCCTAACTATAGTTCCTGACTCATAAACCTTATTTGTAAACACCCATTTAGTCCCAATAGTCAAGGTTTCCTTGGGTATATCTACAATTTCCCACACTTTTTTTCTTTAAAACTAATTCAATTATTCTTTCATATCAATTACCCATAATTCATCATTTATAGCTTCATTTATGTTCTTAAGTTCAAGCTGAGATAAGAAATCTTGATGTTCAACATGATTTCTAACAGAAGCTCTAGTTTGAGTTACTCTATTTAGATCACCTACAATAGAATCTAAAGGATGGTAATTAATAGTTATAATACCTCTAGAGAAAGAGGAACTGGTCACTTCTAGATTTTCAGGTTTGGGTTCAAGAAGTTCTAAAAATTCTTAAGAACTAGATGATTTTTCTACTTATTTGATAGTAGAGGCTAAAGGTTTGTAATTTAAGTTAAGAGAAGATAAATCATCCTCAATATTTTATAAGGAGTTCTTAGGCTCATTTGGATTAGTTTCATCAAATTTGACATGGAATAATTCTTCCATGGTTTTTCTCTTCTTATTGAAAACTCTATAGGCTTTTCTAGAGATTGAATAACTAAGAAAAATTCCTTCATCACCCTTGGAATAAATTTTTTAAATATTATCATTAGTATTAAGAATAAATACTTTGAAACAAAAAACTCTAAAGTAATTAACCTTACGTTTCCTATTATTCCACATCTAATAAGATTTATTCTTAAGTATAGCTCTAATCAAAACTTTGTTGATGATATAGAAGTCTGTATTGACAGATTTTTTCCAAAAATAGATAGGTAGGTCATGCTCATTAAGAATAGTCTGGGCTATCTCGTGTAAGGTTCTATTTATTATTTCAAAAACTTCATTCCTTTTTAGTGTACAAGGATTAGAGAATTTATGAGTGTATAAATTTTGTGAGAAAAAAGATTCAAAATATTGGTTTTCAAACTCACAACCATGGTCACTCCTTGATGTTTTAATCCCAAGTCCACTAATATTTTCTACAAACATAGCATACTTGGTAAATTAAGAATAGGTTTTATTTTTGTGAGATATAAAATATACCCAAGTATTCCTAGATAAATTATCTACAAGAATATAAACATAGTGCTTCCCATTAATTCTTGAAATCCTATATAGTCCAAACAAATCCATATGAATCAATACAATAGGTTGAGAAGTTAACACTTATTTCTTTAATTTAAAAGAAACTTTTTTTGTTTCCATTTTTGACAGTGGTTGTAGACTCTATCAGTTGGTAACTCAAGTTTAGTTATATCCCTAATTAACCCTTTCTTATTTATCTTCCTAAGTGAGTGAATGTTTCAATGGCCGAGTCTCCTATGAAAAAGAAATGACTCTTTGTGAAAGTTACCCAAGCATGAAACATTTTTCGAAATCAAATAATTTAAGTCTACAACATAAACATTATCATTTCACAAAGTAATAAAAATTAAATCATTTTTTGAAATGTTGAGTAGATTATACTTTAAACCATCAACATATAATAATTTAGAAATTAAAACGAAATGTTTTATACCAATATAAATGAGGCCGATGATATTTCCTTTTTCATTATCACCAAAGATGACATTTCCACCATCAACCTTTATGAGACTCTTGAAGTATGAATAATATCATATCATATGTCTTGAACAGCCACTATTCAAGTACTATAGACTTCTACTAGAGATATTCAATAATTTTTCTTATAAAAAAAGTTTTAAATAATAAATTGTCTTTGTTCCCAAATATGTTTGGATTCAGAATTATAGAAATTAGAGATTTGGGAACCTTCAATTTCTTAATGGGTTTCCTATAAATAGATTGCAAACTTTTATAAATAAAAACTTTGTTATGTCCTTTTGAAAAATGATTAGGAGTAGGGATTTTGGGTCTAGATTTAGGAACAAAATTATTTTTAGGTATTCTTCTCTATCCAGGATCATATCCTATTCCAGTAAAATATTTGGGAGAAACTTTTTTTCCTAATATTTGTGTAAGTATTTATATACCATTTGTGAAATTCTCAAGATCTTTCTTCAATTTTTCATTTTACAGTTTAAGTTCTGTGTTTTCTTTGATCAGTTGATCATTTTTATCTTTTTCTATAGATAGTTTATACTTTATATTTATATTTAGATCATGATACCTTTTAATAATTTTATACTTATCCTTTAATTCATTAAAGGTATCCAATAGCATGTTACAGTATTTGAATAATTCTTCATTGGACATATTATCATCATGTTGTTAATTGTTAGATTTATCATACACATGCACATGAAAAATACCAAAAGAAGTGGTTAAATCAAGAACCTCACTGACTTTAGTCAGAAACAAATGTTGGATCCATCTATATTTTATTTAGGTGAAGTATCAAAGTCACTAGAGCTATCCTCATAAGCACTCTAGGTTACCTTCATGTCCTTTTTGTATATTATATCCTTTTACTCATATTTATTTTTGTATTTAAGCTTTAGACAGTCATATTTTATGTGACCTTTCATTTTTCATTCATATAAGACAACTTCCTTAGGGTCATCATACTTTTTCTAATATTTCTTTCAGTTTCCTCTATTGTCATAATTTCCTTTATAATTTGATTTTCTAAAGAACTTTTTCTTTAGGTAAAATTTCTTAAATATTATGGTTATGTGATCCATCTCTTCATCACTGTCATAGGGTGATTCACTATCATTGGAATTGGAAACTTGTTTCTTTTCTTTATATTTGTCTTTTTGTTGTCTAGGTGCAGTAGTCTTGGAAGCTACTGACTTTCTTTTAGTCTCTTCATCTTCTTCACAGTTTACTTTTAATTCTTCTGCATACATAATAAGCTTTCCAATCAACTATTTCATAGTTATTTTACTTATATCACATGATTATATGATTGAAATTGATATGCCTCTCTATATTTCTGGTAGGAATCTGAGTAATTGCATGATCTGATCCTTGTTTGATGCTTGTTTTACAAGTGATCTCATTGTATTGATATTATCATTAAACCTGAGACACATTTTAGAGATAGGTTCAACAAGATTCATTTTAATTATCATATTTAATAGTGTAATTATTAATTCTTATCTCTTTAAAATTTGAAGTTCCCTCATGGGAAATAGGCAGAGTGTCCCAAATCTCAAAAGAAGACTTACATGAAGATATTCTATTAAATTCCTTATCTCCAAAATCATAGTACATGGAATTCATGTATTTATAGTTATTATTATAAGATAAATTTTGGTATCATCCCAACTACTTCTAGCAGTATTAGGTATAACATATTCAGTTTCTATCGTAGACCAAATATCAAAACCCATGCTCTTTATATACATTTTTATTTTAATATTCCATTGGGAATAATTTGTACCATTAAAGAAAGAAGGTTTGGTAGTGTAAAAACCTTCATGATAGTTATTTATTTAAAGAACTAAATTTATAAATGAAAAAAAAATTATATCTTTAAAGTGCAACTAAAATCACAGTTAAAATGATTTTAAAAACTTTAACACCAAATAAATAAAACCTTTGATACCAAATATTGGTCAGAGTGAGTATCTCAAGAGGGAGGTAAATTGAGTACCCAATAAAAATTATGGTCAAAAATGATTTTTTTTAAATCCTCCAAATGTTTAAATATATCCTAGTGTATCAAAATAAGTATTGTGATATAGATCTTAATCTTTCTAAATATTTCTCTAAATATTGATTAGGTCTCATATGAATAATATAAAATATTATTAAATATTTTGAAATTAGTTTACTTTAGAAAAATACTATATGAACACAAACTAAGATAAACTATCAAATTATGTATTTTTTATAGTTAAAACAATATTCAGTTTTAAATAGGAATTAAAGTAAAACAAAATTAAAGCACACAATAAAAATAATGAATACAATAGGTTCAGTCTCAAGTTGAGACTTAGTCCTCTCTATTTGGTCATCACCTGACACCAATAATTTTATATAAAATAAGATGATCCATAACCTGGATCGGGTTTTACAACAGTTTACAGCTATCTAGGTCACATATGACCTCTTCCATAGTTATTCGTGGGATTAAAACAAAACAGGCCACACAAGGACCTCTACCACTCTTATTTGTGGGAAAAACAAAATATGGAAAGATCTTGAGAAGATATCTAGTATTTCTCAATTCATCATAGGCAATGGTGTGTGTGTGATAAAATAGGGTATGCACGCACACTACTCAAAATGTAATAAATACAAGCAGCATAGAGAAATATGTAAGGGATAGTTTAGAAATGCTCAGTCTTATGGAATACAGCTTGTGACTATTGGTTTGATTTCACAGTGGAGATTGAGTCTAATTATCTTGAAAAACTATAGGAAAACAGAGTGTTATAGACTCTTGTTCCTTGACTGAATAAATTCACTAGATGTGATGGTGTAGTTGAGCTTCCCACTCGAATGTTTACAGCATGTGCATCTCTATATATGTTCAGGAAGTCCGAGCTCTCAGCTTGGTATCAGTTCACTATATTCACTTTTGTATCTATTTCTCACACATTCTTTATGAGGGAGTATTCTTCACTTTTTATTAGTTGAATCAAACAGAATATATGAATTAGTTTCTTCCTTATATTGCACGGCCTAATACTCTCTTCAATGCTCTATACCAATCATTTAAGAGACAATCATAAAAATAGTAAATGTCATTAACTTCAATAAAAACAGTTGTTAGAATGATGTAATTCAAAATGATAAGTAAATAAGAATAGTAGCAGTGTCTTAGTCTGGTAGCATCACACTGGAAGAATGACACTAGCGGTATGATATGGAAGGTATCTTAGACTTAGCCAAATTTTCACTAAGTTGGTGACGTCTCAACTAGAGGTGCCTGTTCTAGTAGTGTGAGGTCTAACGATGTCTTAGAATTAGCCGATTTTTTTTTGTAGTATGAAATTGGAAGTTTCTCATGTGGTGGTATCCAATACTTATCCAAATTCATGCTCTAATGGAATGACTTACTAATGGTGTGATGACTGATGGTGTCTTAGACTTTTTCAATTCTTAATTCCAACAGCATTATATTTTGGTGGTGTGATATCCTGGTGATATCTTATACTTAGTGAAAATTTGTTCTCGCAATGAGTCATAGACAACAGTGTCTCAATTTGGCAGTGTCAAACTCAACAGTTTCTCATCCTTATATAATTTTTGTCACTTAACTCAAAATACAGATTACTTACATAGAAACATGAAACTCATTAATAGCATCAAAATCATGATTTTGTGATCATTAAAACTAAGGGTCAACAATTAGGAATTAGGAAGATATTATAATTGTTTATTTAATAATAAATTATTATTACATCAACATGTAATAAAATAACTATATGTATAGATATATCATGAATTTGTATACTTTCCAAAGTCATTTTTTCTCAATTCACTTTATGCTTCAAAAATATATTCTCCAAAAAATAATTTTAATTCAAGAAACTACGATTGAATAAAACAAGATATATTTATTGTATAATTCGACACAATTTTTATTAGTAATTTAGAGGGAAATGAATAGTTAATATAATAAAATTTATTTTTCTATAAAAACAGTTTTTCACTAGGTTTTATGATTTTATTTAATAGAAAAATTTATAAATTGTAGAATGAAAATATAGAAAAATATATATTTTTTTTATATTTATAATAAAAATATTGTCCTAATATTAATTTTTGAGATATTTTTAAAAGGATTTATTTTTAAGTGAATAATAAAAATATCGTTTTTACAAATAACATCCCTTTTATGAGATTATTAGTAGGTAAGTATGAATTTAAAATTCATTAAACCATTTTATAAGGCCAAGTAATAATTTTATAAGTGAATTTATAATTTTTAAAATGTTTTTTTTAATTTATAAACCCATATTTTACATTTTATAATTTACGTTATATTTTTCAAAAAAAATATTTTTAATACATTATACATTTAGTATTCTAAAATTAATTCTTATCACTTTTAAAAAATTGAATCATAGAAAATAGATTTAAATTTTATAATAATTAGGTCCAAATTATATAGTATGGAACATTTTATTTTTGGGCATAAATGATAAATTACATAGGTAAAATCAAGTTACTGTTGTGAAAACTAAAATAGTAAAAATAAGTAACCTAAGAGGTAAAGAGAAAAACATATTAAAAACATATTATAATTGAGTTTTTCAGTTTTTTATTTACCTTATATATTATAATATCTATTATTTACCAATTTTAGATTCATTTTCCTTGTGATTGACTTTCCATAATTAAAATTATTTCGGTATTTACAAAAATGTCACTCCTTTTCACTTATAAAAGGGGCTCTTCTCCCCTCACTTACCCTCAAAATAAAAGCCCCTTATTTCACCTAAATATATACCTAAAAATCACTTAAACACTATTATACACTTTAAGGATTTTTTAAACTTCTAAAAATACCATCCTTCAAATATTTAACCCCCTTTGCAAAGGAGATAACCCAAGTACTGAGGTATAGATTTCTAACCTCCTCTTCCTATTTTTTCCTTATGTGCATTTATTCTTCCTCAAATTTATTTTCAACATATAAAAAATGATAAAATTATTATCCTTATTATAATATTATTTAATTATAATTATAGTAAAATCTTTAATTACCCTTTTATTTTTTCCTAAGAAAAAACAAAATGACATTTGTGTGTGTGTGGACTACTGCCTCCACAAAACGTCATGTTTCATTTTCATTAACCACTTTATAAGAGTGGTAATAATATTGAATTATATAAATAATTATGATATTTATAACATATTTTATATTCTAAAATTATAAAACATATTATTAATTTCTCATGTTCTATGTAAAACGAAATTGTTATCCTTATGTATGTGTGGGCTACCACCTCCATGAGATGGCTGATTTCCATTTTTATTTTTATTGACACCATATATTTATGTTCATGAGAATTTTTTTAATGGATAAATATTATTTTTATTATATAATTATGTTTATTATATGACAAATTATAGAACCTATTAATTATATGAACATCATACAAATATCGGTAATTGAATCATTTAAAACAAGCATACTAAGAGGAAAATATTTAATTCAAATTATGTAATATTTTCATATACATTATTTATTATTTTATATACTTTATATTTATGATATATCACACTAATAAATACTAAATTATATCATTATACTACTTTTGTGATGATATTTCAAATAAATCACCTTATAATCATCAATAATCATGGTATATTCATGTTTGGAGCAGTTTGACCACCTACTCAAAAAATGATATGAAATTATATCATGGATGATTGTGAGAAATTAATTAATGTTAAAATATGATATAAATATTTATATAATTATTTTTTTGGTTCTATAAAATATACATAAATATTTAACTTGTTAATTAAGAAAACACCCTTCATATGTTGAAAATCACTGAAAAATGTTCATTGTCGATTTCATCTTCTGGGAGAAAAAATAAAGTAATAATGAAATTAAATTTAAACTTCATAAATAATTATAATTAATAAATTATATTAATAAACTTGGAATTATTAAATTTATAATAAGAACAAATACCAACATCTCACATATTAAACTAGTATAAATGGTCAAAATTGTAAGCACCCAATGTGGAGAAATGTGGAACAATTACTAGTATACATATAAGAAATGTATATAAATAAAAATTATAAATATTTTTAGGTATGAGTATAGTTTTTAGAGAGTATTTTAATATATTTATGTTTATTTTATAGGAGGTTCGAGCGCATTCGACTAATTAAGAATAAAGATAAGGGGTTCTTTGTCTTAAATTTAATATCTTGAGACATGTTTTTTAATGTGTATATTTAATATGGTGTGATTAATTCATAATGAATTTATTTTAAAATATTCATCATATTTTAATAGATATATCATTTAATTTATTTAAATAGACATCTATTCAAAATATACCCAACTTGAAAGTGGTTTTGATCAAAATATTACTCAAACTGTAAGGGTTTTATTGCCAATATTATTTTCAAATTAAGATTTTTTTTTGAAAGATAATTTATCTATTGAATATGTATTATTTATGAAACCTCTCATAATTTCCATTTAATATTAATTTGGTTTTATATGGTCCCTCAATATTTTATTTCCCTTGACTCATATTTTACTAGAAGTATTTCTTGTATGTAAAACTAATACTGTTTCTTTTTTTGGTTGGGAACCCCCATTTTTACATATCTGAATTAATTGGATGATTTATAAAATTTATATATATATATACCTCAATAATTTATTAAGTTTATTTTTTACTACTTGAACTTATTCAAAAAAAAATTAAATTTTTAACATTTTCTTTAAGGGTCTGTAACGTCACGGATTTTTGAACAGGTCGTTTTTTTAGGTAATTTTTAAATTTTGAGCTTATTGGTTGGGAAAAAATAAATTATATGATTTTTAACCTAATTTATAAACTTTTATATCTCCAATACCTTGTTTTTTGGTGGAATTTAAGTTTCTATGGAAGTCCTGGGGGTTCGGGAAAACATCGGGGGAAGGATGGACGATCTAGGCTATTGAAAACATCTCTAGCTAGAAATACATGTTTTGTAATATATAAATGGATTAAAAGTGGTTTAAATGGAGTTTAGTAGGGAATGAAATATTGGGGTATTACCTTGATGAATTCATGACATGTATCGAATACACTTCGTGAATGTTGTTCACATCATGTACTAAATACATGAAGTGAAACCTGCAGGGTTTATTTTTTAAAAATGGGAAGCAGAGGGATCACCCCCCCCCCTCTCATTCTATTTCTTTTTTTCTCCAATAAAAGGGTGATTAGGGGTCACAAATCATGCCTCTCCTATATCCTATGTTTCATTTATTCTTCCCTATATAAGCTCTGATCTGATCTCTCTTTGTCTCGTTGGAAGTGTAACAGTAAGGATTTTAAGCCTCTTGCTTTTTTTCTTGTTTATATTTATATATTCAATGAAAAATATGTGGAATATATTTTTCCCTTTTTCAGATAATTTTTATAAAACTCTATTTTATTTTTATACAGCTCAAGTTTGAGGCTGGTATCTGATGAGAGAGCACCTATGTGTCTATGGTAGGTGGTGCCCATATTTCTCTTTAATTTTACATGTGTTATGGGTGTGCAGTTAAATTCACATGTTGGGTTGTCTAAGGGAAACCTTTAATGAACCAATTATTGTATTTTAATTGTTTAATTAATGTTATGGGATGTCTTTGGTCATAACCTAGTCTATTTAATTAAGATAATCTAGGTAAGGGGATTTTTAATAGCTGGGCAGGTTAGGTTAGTTGTGTAATTTAATTTACTTGAAATATAATATAAGATCAATTGTTCCATGGGAACATGAAGTTCATTTATAGATATATATGGGTTTATGTTTATCACTAATTTGAGGTGGCATGGTAATTGGTATTTGAGGCGATGAGGTCATCAGGCTGAGGGAAGGGCCCGCAGGACTTGAGATGGTATTGACCATAGAGACTTGGATTAAATGGTCAAATGTGGTGATGAGATTTCTAGTTGGTGTAGAATAGGTATTTTTTGTGATTTCCACTCACCATATTTGGATAATTCATTATAGGAGTTTTTTCACATAGATAGGACTTAATTTAGTTGGTTTTGACCACTCATTATGGGTGGAGGTCTCCATAGATATTTCAGCTTAGTGGATGGTGTTGTCCATTTGTTATGGAGGAGGTCCTCACTATAGAAAGTCATAGTTGATGGCGATGGACCATCAGGGGGTGGTTTTGAGACCATAATTTGGGGTAAAAGTCTCACCATTGTATTTAAGTCTAATGGGATGGGATTATTAGAGAATGGAAATCATCATTCCTTGGTATGGTGGGTTGTTGAGATGACAGTGATTTATTATATATTGGAGGAGATAAATCATTGTGCCTTAGGGCATCAAGCTGTTGAGCCAATGATGACCTTTTGAACATATTTTTGAGGGACCTAGGACATTTTGATTGGCATTTTATTATGATTTTTTTACTTGGTCTGTATAAGGGGAGGTGTTTGATGGTATGAGGTGTTGGTGATATATTTTATGGGAGGTGCCTGAGGGATATCTAGGTATGATATTATTCAGGGGATTACTGGGATTTAATCCATGGACCCTCAACACTACAAATATATCTTTATAGACATGTATTGTATTAAAATATATATTTGTGGGTATGTATTCAAAGATATACCAACATTGGACGAAGTAGGTTAATACTCACTTGTGGATTTTGAAAACCAATGGAGCGGATTGTTTATTATTATGTGTGAGTTGTTGTTTCTTATTTTCATATACATGCACTTTATAATTATGGATGTAAGAAATACACATGTTGGTTCTAGAATGACAACTTCATACTCACACCCCACATGGGCCCCTTGGGATGCATGTAGACTTTATTTCTCTTAGATGAGATAAAGGAACATGTTTTTTGTTAGGATCTTAGTTAGCCATTGCTTTGGATGGATGGTAGTGGACCATGTGGTTTTGTTGCATCGAGATAGATCTTTTATTTTTGGGTTATTCATGCTTATATAAATATATAATTATATGGTTGTCCACAGGAAACCCTTCTTGTCTATATTTCTATATGATATCTCATGAATTGTATTTATCTATAAATGGTATGATGCCCTTGGGAACAATTTTACTACCACTATTTATTATGAATCTATTGAGTTTTATTGTTTCTTCTGCTATTATGGTCCTTCCTATGTTATGCTATATATGGACCATTGTCATTACAATCACCAAATGTTATAGTCTCCCCACTATCACCTAATCAGATCCTCATTTCTAGTGAAAGCCTTTATCATTGGGGAGGCGCACCTAAGGCCCCATTGTACACCGGTCAAAGGAGTTTCTTTTCCTTTTTCTTCTTAATATTTGGTCTATGGTTGACCAAAGACTAGGATATAATCAGAACTGGGTAAATAACTCATTTTTTGGTTCTTGTAGCCTTATACATGGGGGACAGAACAATTTTCCAAGGGTAGGAAATTTATTTTATGCTTTTCACTTTTATAGTTGATCGATTTCCACCTCGAGTGGTGCACTTAGGTGATATATTATTGGATTATTTGGTTTTTAACCTTGGAATAATATGGAAAGGGATAATTTTTTATGCATTATGATAGGAACTTAGGATTATATGATGTGTTATTTGTTTTGGTCTCCATTGGGAACCTAGAATGCGCTAAGAGGGGTTAAAAGTGTCAACAAAAATCTAAATGGTGATTTCCTGTTCATCCTTTTTGTAGAATTATACTCATCCAACCAAGGTATATGGTTCCTGATGAGATTAGTATGTGATTTTTTGTGTATATAGTACATATGGTCCTGACTCCATTATGGGTAGGCATGGATAATGAAAGGGGTGAGTTGTTTAAAATATCAACAAAAAGATAAACAGTATTTTCTTGTATATTATTTTAGTGGAATTCTACTCATCTACCTCATATTTATGATATCTGGTGAAGATTATATGTGATACTTGGGTCTGATATGGGTAAGTAGGGGAGATATGAGGTTGAATGACATATGATATGTGACTCTTTTATGGTTAGGTAAGGGGCCATGAGGTCTGATGTCTTATGGCATGGGTGTGCTAGGGGAGTGTGAAGGTGGTGATATGCGCTGCCTATTACAGGTTTCCCAATATGTGATGTTTGTTTGTCTTTGTGTGTGTGTATATATATATATATTATTTTATGGCTATTTGACCATGGTATTTGATCTTCAACATGACTCAACCTAAATGATTTCTAGTGGAGCATCAGGAGGGTGGAGATGAGGTGTTCCATGAGTGTGCATGGGATAAGACCCCCAAGGGTTGAGATGAGGCCCCTGAGGTTTGGTATGATCATGATTCATAGGTACAGGATCTATTATAGTTAGGTAAACCATATTATATGATAGATTTTGGGCCATGTTTAAATGAGAAGCTCAGTTCGATCTTTGTTTAGCTTATACAGAGCATTGAACGAGGATCTCAAGGAGGTGATCTGTCTATGGCATATCTGACACGGAAAATCCTATCTCATCACCCACCATTATTTTAGGGTAAGGGTGGACTGCAGGTTGTAGATAACTGGATCGAGTCAGTGGAGACTATCTTTGACTAGCTTGAAAACCCCCAAGGTAGAAGTGTGAATCTGTCTACATATATTCTCATAGGACCAAAAAATCATTGTTTGGATTTACAGGTTCAATAAAGAATACATGAGGGACTTTCTTGGATGGATTTTCAGGCTAGGTTATTTGAACACTTCTTCCCTAATACATTTAGGTCGTATCAAACCCATGAGTTCATGAACCTTCAGATGGGAGACACATCCATCATGGATTATGTAGAAAGGTTCAAAAACTTGTCTATCCTTACACCTTCTATGGATGGAGATTATATTTCTAGGGTGAGAATATTTGAGGATGTATTGTGGCATTCCATCAGAGTTCAGGTGAATATCTTCATGATGGAATCATTCTTAGAGGTGGTGAATCATGTGCTGATATACAAGGGAAATTTTATGGATCGTTCCTACTTGATTCGGGTGATGGTTTCAGGTGAGCTTAGAAGTGGTGATACAGGTAGTTGCAAATGGGACCATGGGGAGTCACAGTAGGGTAGTTAGTCTAGAGATTTAGGTAGACCACCAAAGAGTGGGTCATTAGTATTATACTTCCATTATAGGTAGTTGAGGCACGTCTGGAATCAGTGTGAGGGTGGCCAAAAGGAGTGTTGGGAACATGGAAATATGAGGCATTAGGATATGTTCTATAAGAATCCTTATCAGATATCTAAGAGATAAGGATTGGGTTAGACTCATGGATCTGAGGTTGGACTGGGATAGGTACCAGGATCTATTATCTAGGATTCAGGTGCATGTAGAGGTAATATAAGGGAGAGAGATACCCGGTAGTGGGGTTAATTTCTAGTGGATAGTATATCTCTATGAGGAGGAAATGCATTAAGAATTTGGACTTCAGGATAGGTTCATGCTATTGAACTTCTAGATAAGGAGCGGGTTGAGGAGATGAAAAAATTTAGAGGTACTTTGTGGTTATGACTGAGTTTTATTTTATTTTTTATATGACTAATATGGGTACATAGGATACATGTATTTAAATTAAACTAATCATTCATTGGTTAGTAGGTGGGCATCTATGGGATACAGGATTTATATGAGGTGTGTAGGAATAAATATTTTGATGAGAATTTATATGTATATATGATGTAGGTTTACTTTTTATAATTAGTTATGATGTAGGATTTATGAACATTTGTTTAGATGCAAGACTTATGGGCATCTGATGAGATGCGAGACTCATGGGTGTCATGTATGGAATGGGTATGGCATGAGTATCTACTAAGATGCAAGACTTGATGAGTGTTGGGTATGAAGTGAGTATGATTGAGAACCTAATGATTTTAGGAATTAAAGTATGTCATATGAGGATGTTTACATCTAGGGATAGTCAAAGTAACCATCAAAATATAAAATTTTGGGTTGGTAAGTGACCGGGTAGGTAACTCCTAAGGTGGGGAGCACCTTTAGGGGAGTTAACCAATGTTTGACTGACCAGGGTAGATTAATATAATATTAAAAATTGGTGTGTTTGTTACCATATCATTGTGATACCTCATAGATTAGGGATTAGAAATTGTCATGTGTATAGACTATAAAATCCTAGGTTTTTGAACAAGTCAATTTTTTCAGGTAATTTTTAACTTTTGAATTTGTTATTTGAGAAAACATAAATTCTAAACTTGGGAACCTAATTCTGACATTTTTATAGCTCCAAGACCTTTTTTTAGGTGGTTTTTAAGTTTTGGTGGGAGTCCCCAAGCTTTGGGAAAACATCGTAGGAAGGATGGACAGTATGGGATGTTTAAAATAGCTCCGGTTGGAAATACATGTCATGTGATGTATACATGATGTGAAAATGGATTACACATCATGAAACAAGTAATGAAATATTTGGGCATTACCCTAAGTAATTTATGATGTGTATCCAATACATTTTGTTAATTTTTTTCACATCATGTACTAAATAAATAATGTGAAACCTTTGAGGTTTATTTTTAGAAAAGGGGAAGCAGGGGGCTCAACACCCCCCCTCATTCTCTTTCTTTTTTTCACCAGGAAGAGGGTGTCAAGGGGTCTCAGAGTGCACCTCTCCCATATCCTAGGCTTATTTAATTATTATTTGTTTGATCTTTGATCCAAGATATGTATGTATAATTTAAATCATAGTGGTAAGGCCTTCAATACTCTTGCTTCTTTTTCTCATTTATCTCTCCTTATGGAATTCTAAATCTGTGTAAGCTCTTTTTCCCTATTTTTAGGTAATTTTTCTAAAACTATATTTTCACCTAATATGGCTCAAGTTAGAGGATGGTATTCAATGAGAGAGAACCTATGAGTCTAAGGTATGTGGTTCCTATATTTATCCTTAATTTTATGTGTGTTATAGGTGCGTAATTAAATACGTACATTGGGTTTTTTTATGGAAACCATTAATAAACTAATGCTTGTATTTTAATTGTTTAATTGATGTTATGACATGTCTTTGGAAATTACCTAGTCTATTTCATTAAGCTAATTTGTTCAAGGGGATTTTTACCAAGTGGGTAGGTTAGGCTGGTTGTGTAATTTAATTTACTTAAAATGTAATATGAGTGAAATAGTCCCATGGGAACATGATGAGAATGTCCTGAGATATATGTGATGATTTCGATCATCAAGTTCAAGCATCATAGTCATCAGGACTTGAGGCGATGAGGTCATCAGAATGAGGGCAGGGCCCATGGGACTTGAGATAGTGTTGACCATTGAAACTATGGTGACATGGTCACATGTGAAAATGAGGTTTCTAATTGTTGTGTCTTAGGTATTGTTGGTGATTTATGCTCACCATTGTTGGTAGAAGCACCGTTAGAGTCATGTGCACACATGTTGGACATATTTGAGGTGGTGTTGACCACTCCTTGTGTGTAGAGGCCTTTATAGATATTTTAGGTTGTGGGGATGGTGTTGACCATCCGTTATAGAGGATGTGATCACTATAGAAATCCATAGTTGATGGTGATGGACCATCTAGAGGTGGTGTTGAGATCATCAGTTAGGGGATGAGGCTCGTTGTTATATTTGAGGCCAATGGGCTAGGATTATTGGAGGATGGACATCATCATTCTTTGGGACATCGGGTTGTTGAGTTGATGATTATTTATTATATATTGGAGGATGGACATCGAGTTATTGAGTTGATGATTATATATTATACATTGGAGGAAGGAAATCACTATGCCTTGGGATATCGGGTCGCTGAGATGATAGTGACCTTCTGAACGAAGGTCTGGGGGAACTGTTATATATTGATGGGCATGTCATTTGGGATGTTGGTTACTTGGTTTTTGGCATGGTAGGTGTTTGATGCCATGAGGTTCTTGTGATATATTTTATGGGAGGTGTTTGAGGGATCTCCAGGTATGATATTAGTCAAGGGATTCCTAGGCTTTAAAACATGGACTCTCACCACTAAAAATATATCATTGAAGACATGTATTGTATGAAAATATATATTTGGGGCGTATTTAGTGATATATCGATGTTGTAAAAAGCATTAAAATTCTTATTTATTTATTTTGAGCACCAGTGGTGCAAAAAATTTTATTATTATGTGTGAGTTTTTTCTGTTTATTTTTGTATGAATATACTATATAATTATGGATATAAGATATGAACATGTTCTTGGTGGCCTAATAATTTCATAATCACACCCTACATTATCCCCTCAGTATGTGGGTAGACTTTATGTCTCTGGTTTCATGTAAAGGACCAGGTTCATGGTCATGAGCTCAATGATTCATTACTTTGGATGGATGGCCGTAGAACAAGTGGATCTGTTGAATTGGGATATATCCTTTCTTTTTGGATTTTTCATGCTTATATAAATATATACTTATATGGTTGAACATGGGTGGACCTACTTGTCTATTTTTTTGTATGACATGTCATAAATTATATTTATCTATAAATGGAATTATTCCCTTGGGCTTTATTTTTCTGTTGTTGTTTATTATTCTTCTACTAGTTTTTATTATTACTTATATTATTATGGTCCTTCTTTAGTTGTGTTATATATGTATGTACCATTATTATTATCATCACCAGTAGGTATAGTCTTCCCACTTTCACTTAATCATACCTTCACTATTATTCGACAGCCTTTGGTGTACAAGGAGGCACGCCTAAGGCCTAGTGGCATATCACCTTGGAGCATTGATTAAGTGGCTCCTAGGTTAGATCACTATAGGTTTATTTTCATCAAAGTGTAAAAAGAATATATTTTTAACATTTTTTAAGTGAACACCTCGTTCTTCCATATATTTCATTTTATATGATACTATATTTCTAAGATTTAATGGTTTTATAAAATCAAATATTATTATCATTTATTTATTAAATATTTCTATCTAAAATGTTTTCAAAAAGATCATAGTTGTTTCTTATTTATAAAGATATTTTTCATAATGCTTCTACAAATGATCTTTATCTAATTCCACATTCTTTGAAATACATTATTATTGATCAATGATATTATTCTAACGTATCCATCCACCTTATTTCTCTATAAGACTTATGTAATGTCTTTATCTTTTAGAGGAAAGATCCATTACCACCTTTGTCTTTCCTAATCATCCACTATGTATAATCATAAATTTTCACCCAATTACTTTAGTTTGTGAACCCTATCTTGATTCATTTTATTAACAAGTGTTCACCTTGATGTCATACATTAATTAAAGAAATTATTTACTTAACCATATACCCTTTATCTATAGGGTGTATATACCATATTATTTATTATCTTTATTGAATAATATTTACCAATAATGTTACTTGATGTCATTGGATACCCATTTATTTTCTATGGGTATATCATTTTATGATTATTAAATGAATTATTAATTATTTCTTTATGTGAATCCATATTAAACCCATTTTCTTTCCATGGTTTCTTTATAATGTGTTGAATGAAACTAATTTACTTTAATTGGGTTCTTTATGCTATAAAGTGAATGATTTTCATTTAGAAATTTTATGAAACCCATTTTATTTGAATAGTTTATTTATAATTTGATAAGTGGTTTCTTTCAAGTAGAACTCATAAGTATGAATTATGATGGGAGGGGTCCTATATCACCCTCTAATGCATTGATATAAAGTTTATATCTCATGTGATAAGTATTAGAGATTAATTTTTAATTTCTCATAAAAGTGGGAACTGAAGATCTGGCTCATGAAAGTAATGTTACTTATACTAATGTATATTCCAAAGTTTAGAGATATTTAAAAGTTTTATTCTTATTCTCATGACTGTGTTAAGCTCTCAAGACTCAAGTATTCACACTCTTTTTATTCTTATCTCATGTTTTTTCAACTCATATGCCATTATTTATGATCTATGCTTTATTGGGTATGAATTTTATTATGTATATTGATTATACCTATAACACCGTAAGATTTATTGATATATTTTTCTTTGAATAAATTTAATTTCTTTGATTTCTTGTGATATATACAAACTCAAGTTTTAATGAATCATGATATAAATAAGATTATTTAAATGTGGCCATTATAACCTGGCTGTTAAATTTTTTTGTATGAATAGGAATGACCACATTATGAAAAATATGTATAAATATTTTATATAATATAAATTTATTGATAAATAAGTACTTAATTTTTAGTAAATTCATTATGTCCTTTAAAAATGTATTTTTCTCAAAAATTGTTTTTATTTATTTTTGTGAGAAAATAATATAATTAATTTCTTCCACTTTAGAATTTTTATTTTAAAAAATGAAATTAATATTTTAAATCATCATTTAAAAAATATCCTAAAGTAAATTTTTTATAATTTCCATAAAAGATTTATTTTTCAATGAATTGTGAAAAATACTAATTTTTATTGAAAACTACCTTTTAGTTTAAAGAATTTAAAAAGGTAATTTTGGTTTTAAAATAATTTTATAAGAATAATAAGTTCAATTTTATTATTAATAATCCAATTTATTTCATTGGAATCAATTTTATGTTTAATTTTTATATAAAAACTTTTTATACTTAAGAAAACATTTTTCTAGAAAACCGTTTTCATTGCGTTTTTCAGGTTTAATAGTAAATTAAATTGTGCCAATTATATGATTTGAATTTGATAAAATTTATTCAAAATTGTGAATAATAATAATTAATATTATTTAATAATTTAAATATAATTTTTTTTCATTTTTAATAGTAACTTAGTTAAAAATTCATTACCATAGTTAGGGTTAAAACAGGTTTACCAGGGGTTAAACCAAGAAAAAAGGGAAAGTTTACCAATTAAACTTGTCTAAATCATATTTAATGGACATATTTAAACCTTATAATATACCAAATTCTAATATAATTCCATTTTGAACCATTTTAATTGAATATTACTTTATTATATTTTAATCTTTTAAGAAATTCTAAGTGTGTTTTCTCCCCAACTTATAAAAGGACACCCCTCATTTCTCTTCTATTCACCACTTTTAACCTTATATATTGAAAAAAACCTACCCAATTCCATTATAAACTTCCCTATACATGAATTATAGTTTCTTTTATTTTTAAAATACCATCCCAAGGGTCCTTGATAAAGGATCTAAAGTAGACCTACTGAAAAAGAGGTAATCTTCTTACCCAACCTCTTTTAAATTATTTCTTCTTTTACCTACCCTAAATATGTAGTATTCATAAAAAAATAATAAATTAAGTATATTAAATATAATTAAATGTTATTATGATTATTTAACCACCAGTATCTAACCTCCATGCTACCAAATGGGAAGTGGAAGTATCGCTCGTGTGTACTTGTGGACTACCGCCTTCACGTAGAGATACAATTCATTTTCCATAAGAATCCTTAATGGATGGTTATTATGATGGGTTTAATATTTATATATTAAATTTATGACATAATTATACTTTTAAAATTATAATATAATATCTACCTTCTTACTTTCCAATCCTTTGGAAAACGATAACGTCGCTCGTGCGTACATGTTGACTACCCCATCCATGAAGCCATGTGATTCATTTTTCATTTCCATTTTACAAGAATGGTAATAGGGTTATATTTATTGAATATATGTGATATATATTATATAATAATGATTCTATAAAGTTTAATTTTTAGTTAACTTTCTTCTTTTCCATCTGTTGAAAAGTGAAAATGGTGTTCATACATACGTATGACATACCATCTCTATGAATAGTGTAATTAATTTTTATGTCTCTACCTTTTATGGATGAATATAAATATATAAATAATGAATATATATTATATTTATATCATTATTAAAAAAATTAGATGATGGTACTATAATAAAAGTACAAGTACCATAAATACAAAACTGAAATTCTCATGAGAAAATAAAACAGTTAACACCCAAAAACGATGATTTTAATAAGAAATTATTAATAAATGGGTGTTGAAATGTTATATGTGGATAAAATATGATATTATAAGTATGTAAATTAATCTTATATATAATTATAATAAATTTAAATTTATTATATATGAGGTTAGAGTTCTTTCATATCAAGTCAAACTTGATATTAGGGTTTCTTGTCTCAGTTTAGTTTTCGTGAGATATATCTCTTATTCACCACTTGTTCCTTTGATATATTATGAATCCATTTATATTAATGTTATTTAAATTTTCATTGAAGTTAATTCTTTCATGGGGGTTATGATTCAAAATATATTAAAGCGGTAAGGGTTTTGGGTTAAAATCTCATTATTTATCAAGATCATTTATGATTAAGTTTATGGTGATGAAATATCATGATATACCTCTAAAGGATCTCATAAATTTTATTATCCTATGGTTATTTTTTTAAATCAAATGTTTTAATTTTATTTTCCTCACTTAAGTTCTCAAGAGACTAAAAGAATTTTTTTAAGGAAAACTGAATACATTTTACTCTTCAATCAAAAATCCTTTTTCATCCATATCTATGTTTTTTTAATGTTTTTAATATGATTTTTTAAATTAATTTTTACCCATGATTTATTTTTTACAAAAATGGTTTAAAATTAATCTTCTTGTCATTTTCCAAATGCAATACTTTTTACTTTTTACCAAAAATGTGAAATCAATAATTGTTTTAACATACATGGAATTAACAAATATCATGTCGTTATGACTTCTTAATGATTTGAAGCTTCCTTTACAAGTTTCCAAGGTTATTTTCAAAGAAAATTATTTCCTTAATATTTTAGAAATTTTTATATTTTAAGCAACTGATTTCATTGTTTAAAGGGTATTTTCTTAAATAAATATTCCAAGTGATATTTTAAAGGAATTTTTATTTATGATAACATCCTTTGATGTTACTTATGTTTTATTGGGGATGTGGTATAATGATAACATCCACTTTCTTTCTTTAGATGGATTTTGATGATGATGATTTTAGGTCAATTCTATAAAACCCATTTCTTTCCCAGTATATTAATTAATTTATTATAAAACCTTTATGAAACCCATTTCTTTTCCATAGGCTATGTTACGATAAATAATAAAATTTTTATGAAACATGTTCCATTCCATGGGTTATGATATAATGATATGATGAGTGTTTTATGATCTTATGGAACATATATGTATGATTTTCATTATGTGATGGGTGGTCTCGGAATTATATATCTCTCTAATGCATTTGGTGAATATAGATATCTCATTATATAATATGTACTAGAATGGGGAGTGAGACCTATTCAATAAGGTACTCTTTCCACTATGATAGTCTTGAGTGTGAACTTTGACTAAGGATATGATAAAATAGGGAGTGAACCCAATATACTATGATAGTCTTGGCAGTGAGCCTTGACTAGGGAAATGATAATTTGTTCTTATATGTATGCCAAAAACTTATATATTATGCTAATTTTATGCTCTTATGGATCATGTTTTTTGATTCCTTTATCTTTTATATCTTATAAACTACTAATATTTATTCCATGAGTCAAGATTATAATCTTTGATATGAATATAATGGTTTTAAAATATTAATATCATGTTCTCATAACTTTATTCTCATGTTATGTTTAATTTGTAATGGCCCATACCTTCCTAGCCCATTAATTTTCTATTTTTTGTGGTTAGAGGTGTTTGGGGAGGTTCTGGGAGTTTTCAGTATAAGATGGAGGTGCATAAGAGATACTGTAGGGAATACACATTATGTATTGTCTACATAGTGTGTAAAGGTTATTCATGGTTTGTGAATATAGCTAGTTCACAGATTGTATGTGACCAAGGTGGAAGTCATGAGATAGATACACATCATGTAAATTCAATTCATGATATGTATTGAATAAATTCTAGTACGATGTGTTTTTTTGTGAAAGTTTGAAATTTTTAGAAACTTGAGGATTACAAGCTGTGTAATGGTTACACTATGTTAAACCTATGGGATTCTAGTTTTTATGTTATTTTCTCTTCCAAATATCATTCATTCGGCCACACCTCCTTCTCTCTTGTTTTGTACAAGCCCTAGGTACCATGAGGATTCCTCTTAGACCTCTTCTTCCTTACTTTTATTTGTTGGTTCTAGTGTTTGTTTATTGGATATTCGTAGTAAGTTATTATCCCTTTCTTGGTTTTTTAATTCTTTTCTTATCTTAGGGATTCACTATGGAAATGTTGTTTTGGTTTGAGTTGTGTGTTGGGCTATGTTTGAATGATTTTTTGGTGTGTTTTAGGTTGATTCATGGTATATCATGGTGCGTTTGTGGTTTCTAGGTGTTTATTCTTTACCCTATGGTGTTCAATGAGTTAGAAAGATTCTTTGTGGTAGGGAATCTCCCATTTCTCTTTATTTTGTATCATGCAGGATTGGTTTTATTTTTTTATATATGGGTTATGGTTGTGTTGGATTAATATAATATAAATAATTGGTAAAATTTAAATTAAAGTGTAAAGGGGTTTGATTCACATGTTTTTATATCTTTGATATTATTTTGATATTGTGGATTGTATTGGCTTGATGCCCCACTAAAAACTGTGGTTGTTGGGGGTTTTTTGTGCTAGATGATATGTGTTATGACTGCTTCATTTGTTGTGATTTTTTTATAACACCCTAAAATGGAAATTTACTAACCACTTATATTTTCATAATGAAATAGATAGAATAGTATTTATGGATTGTGTGATAATAACCCTAAAGTAAAGTTAAATGTGATAAAATCCCTTTATTAAATCTATAAAATGAACCTTGATGTGTTTTGATTTTTGGATTTTCTTGTGGGGAGGCGATGTGTGGTTTCAATGGGGTGTGGGGTGATATGTGTTCATTTAGATATGTTTTGGGGCAGTAAGTCAATGGTTTTATGGTTGTGATTTTGGAGGCTATGGTTGTTTGGTCATGCTTTTGGAGGGTGAGGTGGTTGTTGGTTTTCCATGCTTTTGGGGTCGTGAGGTGGTGGTTTTTTTCATACTTTTGGGGCGATGAGGTGGTTGTTTGTTGGAAGTGATTTTGGGGCAGCATGGTGTTTTTTGTTAGTCATGATTGTGGGTTGGTGGGGTGATGGTATAATTGTAATGTTGAGTTGTGTGTGATGTGTGGTTTCTTTATGCTATATTCTCATATAGTGATGAGATAAATAATTTTTTAATAATGATTGAAATGGAATGGGTTGGGTTGGTTTGGTTAATGGGTTGGAAATGGATGAGGAATAAGTAAATTGTGGGATATGTGGTAAAATGTGGTGTTTGATTAATAATGAAAATAATGGGATGATTAAATGAAATTAGTTGGAAATTTGAATGTAGATTGTGGCTAGTGGTGTGGTTTTCTTCATTTAGAGGAGGTAGTAAAAGTGGGGATGTTATGAGTTAGTTAGTGTTTGTCTGTGAACCCATAGATTGGTCTTGTGTGTGTGGATATATATATATATACTTTTATATTATTTGTGATTTATATACAAACCCCACCCACATCGAACACTATGTGTTGAAACCCTCATAATCACACGAGGGTGTTTTTCACAACATACAGTGAGGAGGAAAGATGGTTGGGTACCTGCTATTTCCTACTCTCTCTTCCAGGCGAGGTAGGTATTGCATAGTCTATGATGGTTATAGGTCTATTAGGGCACTGGATGGTGGTTGTGATATCCCAAGTGTCTTTTGGTGAGTTTTGGTGTGGTCATGATTATGGAGTGGTAGTCCTAGGTGTCTTCGGGTGAGATGTGATATTTCCCATGTGTTTTTGGGAAGGATGGGATAGGATGAGGTGACTTATGGTGGGGTTCATTCATAATAGGATGAGGGAATGAGGTTGATGACCTTTATGTTCATGATACCATAATGCTCTGGTTATGGTTGTGGATGTGTTGCGGACCAAGTGTTTTTGGGTGAGATGTGATGTGGTCTTGGTTGTAGGGAGGAAAACCCTGGTGTCTATAGGTGTGATGTGATGTGACTATTATTATGGGGTGGTGCGGTATATGGAAGATATGGGAACTACAAGGCATATGATTTTGGGGTGTGAGAGTGGCATATCAATGGTAAAGAGGTGTTGGGTACCCTTAATCAATATTCTTCTTGTTATATTATATTACATGGCTTGTGTTATTTGGTGAGCATTCCTTGGTGAGGTTGGGATGGACAACTAACTTATTTTGATGTTTTTTGTTCTATTATTTTCTCATGGGTGCATTATTATGATTTTTCCACTTGTGAACAAGTGAATTTGTTTTTCCTACTGAGTATACCTATATTCTCACCCTATGTATATAATTTTTTTTAGGTTTTTAGAAGGATTACATGGACCACATTGGGCATTACTAACTCATAACTTAGATAGTTTTTGGGTCATTTTTATCTCAGTAACCGAGCTTTTCCTAACGTTTACCCCTTCTTTCTCCCCAGCATCGAAGTCTCTCCGAAGGTCCCTGGAATTCTCCATGGGCAACCAGTGGTCCCGATCTCTTCTCAGGAATTCACCCTTGCTTCTTCTCTGCTCTCTACGGCCCTGGTGGTGAAGTTCGTCCATCGACGTCCTTCGGTGGAGATGTTTGACAGGTATGTAAATGAGGCTTGGGGATTAAGTCACCCGGTGGTTGTCGGTCTTCTCGGGCCGAGACAGATGCTTTTACGCTTCACTGCTGAGGAAGATTTGGTGCGGGCTTGGTCCAGAACAGGTATATCTGTTCGCGGATTCCAGTTTCATTTTCTTCGCTGGTCTTTCGACTTACACATGAATCGCGATCCCTCCACGACGGCTATTTGGCTCCAACTTCCAGGGCTTCCACTGCCCTTCCAGAATCCGGCTCTTCTTCAATCTATAGGAAATTCCATTGGTCGCTTCCTGTGCACAGATTGGAGGACTTCCTCCCTGAAGCACCCAATAGTTGCCCGCATTTGTGTCGAAATGGAACTTTCGAAGCCTCCTCCAGAAATGGTTTGGATCGTGATAGAGGAAGAATACAGGTACGCGCAATGCATTGTGTATGAATCTTGGACGAAGTTTTGTTCCTCCTGCTGTAGGCAAGGACACAGCTTGGGCGTTTGCCGCAAAAGGGCTCAGGGTGTGTTGGCGGAACCTCCTATGGTGCCGGAAGGATCTTCTGCTGTGGATGTGGCTGAGGAGCTTTCTGCTCCTGTGTCTGGTCTGGCAGGGACCGCAACGAGAGGTGGGGAAGTGTCTATTGCTGCGGTTCTCCCTCAGCCCAACATCGCAAAGGCGCCCAATGGATCCCATGATCCTGTGGGCGATGTGGAAACAGGTTATGTGTCTCCTCGAGTGGAGGAATCTCCAGGCTTGGAGTTGGAGTTGGGATCTTCTTTAGATGCAGTGAAGGAAATAGTCCCTAAAAACCCAGAGCCGCGGGTTTCAGAAGTTTTTGATCGTCTGAGAAAAGATTTGGGCATTGGCTCCTTGTGAAGTGGATCGGGGGCGCCCGTGCAGGGGTCTAAGGTTGGGTTTCGGGAGCAGGGTCTTCAACCGGCTGAGACCTCAGTAAGGCAGTCGGAACCCTCTGGAATGACAACTGCAGATGCTCCCTGTTTGGAAGTTTCTCATAGAGCTGGCGATCAGTCTAACAGTGAAGATACAGTGAAGATCGGTGGAAGGGATAGTCTTCCATTCAACCCGTTGACAATGCTGGAAGGTGAAGAGAACCATGCTATAGTGGGAGGGAATGTTGAAGAGTCTGATTCAGGAAAGATCAGTTATGCAGAGGCACTGCGTGCTGGAAGTGGTTCAGGCGAAAGAGGTAAAACTCTGAGGATTGGTAGAGAGGGAGAGTTATTTGATGGCAAGGAACAGAAGCAGGACAGAGGGGGCTATCTTCCGATTCATTCCAGCCCAAGGAGGGAGGTTCCAGCTATTAAGCTGGGCAATCGCTTTGAAGGGCTGGTGACTGAAGATCCGGTTCAGGACTTAGATGCAGTCCATACTGAGGAGCAGGGGGTGTCCAGTGATGAGTCTGTTGAGTTCTCCATAGGTGATACTGCTGATGATCTTCATGACAGAGAGCCTCCCATCCCAAGGAGGAGAAAAATCTTGAAAGGGAAAGGGAGAAAGGACTATTCTTTCTTACCTCTCCCAATGGAGACAAGGTCCGCCAAAAAGTCGAATGACAAGATGATTTCAGGTGTCTCCAAAAACTCTGGTGGCCATGCTGAGGCCGCGGATCATGCAGTCCTTAAGCTGCGGGCGTTAGATGAGGTTCATGAGCATCCTTTCGAGATGCTTTTACATTCGGATGAAGAGATGGTGGAAAGTTTTTTGATGATTAATGCCTCGGATGAAGAAGCTAACAAGATGATGGGTAGACTTCTTAAAGTAGCAATCACTGACGATCAGAGTGCATGGATTGACAAGAAGGACCTAATACTGATAAGGGGATTCAATGAAGGTAAGATAAATCAAGAGGAATACATGCAAGCTTGGGACAAGATGGCGACCTTCTTTGAAGATTTATTAGAGGGTGTTACAGACACACGGGTATCCTCTATCTCTTGGAAACTGCTTAGGGATAATGCGTCTAGCAGACTTAAATTTCTTTTCAATGATTCTGAAATATTTCTTGATGCTTGAACTGGATGGTTTCTCACTTTTACCTTAAAAGTGTTTTTTAAATAAAAAAGTAATTTTGGCCTATGTTGTTATATAGGTTAATTCTTCCCATTTTATGAGAATGTTATACCCTCAGTGCTAGTCACCAACCTGGGCCTACTGGAGGTGAGACTAAGGATTCATTATCTCCATCCCCTTATTAAAGTATATTTGGAGGGAGGGGGTCATGACAGAGAGGTATCAAATGGGTGGTTGAGAGATAGGATGGAGTTTGGAGTTAGGCATAGTGGGGGTTCCATGGGTTGGTATGGAAACATTTCTAGTTGAAATTGGTTCATGACATAGGCTAGGGAGACCGGCTGGGACACGGGATTTTAGGGTCCCCCGTGATCCATTGCACAAACTCTGAGATTATTTAATAACCAAGTGAGGTGGATTTATTTATAGGTTAGATATCTAGGAAAGTTACATGCATCATGATGCCTTGTTTTCTTGTTTTAATTAGGTTGTTTTGGGAAGATTAAAATGAATAAAGTTAATTAACATGAATCTTAATAGAATTCCATACTACTAGTCTTAGAATTTCTTATTTTATTTTAAATAATTGATATTGTTTATCATCCATGTGTGGATCATGCACTTGAGTTTTATCAGTCTAATCTAGTTGACCACCATAGTGTTGATCTGACATAGGAGGATGAGGCTTGGTAGAGGAAATTATGTGCTTTATAGTGGAAAGATTTGGGTAAGTATGAGGGAATTTTTTTAGATTTGAAGACAAATATCTATCTTGAGGATCTCAAGATCTATTTCAGTTTGATCTGAGCCCTGGTGGGATACTGGGTCCCTTTGGTAGTCGGTTAGATGAGGGTAACTGCACGTTAGTGGTGGATGTTGTGTCTGAGAGAAAAGAAGGGAGCGTATGTTTCATGGGCTTTCAGAAGGATTTTTGGGAAAAGAAGTTCATTTCATCTACTATAAAGGTACTGAGGATACAGGAGCTTCTTTCCCTTTAGTAGGGGAGTATATTAGTGTGAGATATGGGAATCAAGTTCAAATACTTTCTTCATTTTTTCCTAGATCTTTCTCTATATGAGGAGTCTCATGTGATACATCTTGAGTATGCACTCTATCCTTCTATTTAGTATGTAGTTTCTCCTTTTATGTTTTTGAAATATTTAGTGGTTTAGAAAAATGTAGAGTTGATCAAGTGGATACACTCAAAAGGAGTCTTACCATGAGAGGGGAACCAGTAGGGTTCCTCAAGGAGTAGAGTTATCAGTGGTAGGTCTCAGGCACTAGGACCTTCAAGGTTTCGACCAGTAGGGAGTTGACCTCAACAACTTCCTTTTAGACCTTATGGGGCCAATGGTTTTGGTTCTTTTCCTATGGGATTTGTGAAATTGTGATTTAGTAGTGGGGTTCATAGATATTATCAGAACCAATTCCAAGTGGTTCCCTAAGATAAATTTGGTGGAGGTGTAAAGGTTCAATTCCAGCCTCAATAGTAGTTTCTAGTGAGATTGTTTCAGTAGTATGGGAAGCAGGCTTATACTCCGATAAGGGGATATGAAGAAGGTAGAGGTTAGCCCTAGGTTGTTCCACATATTTAGGAACCTTGACCTGATTATGTCCATGGAGGTGGTAATTAGAAAAGGGGTAGAGGAGCTTTTCATAGTCAGTCTCTTGTAGTAGAGGTGGTAGTCCCAAAGGGTCCAGAGATCATCAGAGGTACAATCAGTTTTTTTAGCACCATTTTTGTGCCTTGTTTGATTTAGGAGATCCTACCTCCTTTGTTTCACCCACTCTAGTTAATTCTATATGAATGAATATATAGAGTCTTCTCATGCCCCTGGTGTTGACTACACTAGTCGGAGGCCAAACTATCATGTTTTATGTTTACCGGGGGTGTAGACTAATGATGGGGCCACATCAATTCTATAGGGATATTTTCTTACTACAGATACAACCATAGGATGTAATACATGGAATTTAATGGTTTTATTCTTTACATTCTATTATCAACCACTTCCATAGGAGATTCATGTTATCGGATGTGGATGGGCAATGTGTGGTTTCTGTTGGTGAGTGAGGTTGTCAGGTGGGAAGTTGGCATGCGGATCCCCTTATTTATTTGATGGTTGATTTGTTGATGGAATCAATGGATGATAGGATAGTTGTGGTCCCCAGGTTCATTTGGTAGTTCTTATATATTTTCCTCGAGGAGGTTGTGATGTTACCCCCTTGATGTGATGTTGAGTTTGGGATAGACTTAAATCCTAATTCTTCTCTAATTTCGATGAATCGTTATCAAATGGAACCTTATGAGTTGTGGTATTTGAGGATTCAGATGGATGATATGATGAAAAAGTGTTTTATCTAGACTATTGTTTCATAGTGGGGTACTTCGGTGTTTTTCTCTAATATGGAGATGGAAGTATGAGGTTGTGTATAGATTAACAGATGTTGAATCAGGTAACGGTCAATAACTATTACCATATTCTGAGGATAGATGGTCTTTTTGACTAGCTAAGTGGGGTGAGTTAGTTTTCAAAGATCAATCTGCGGTCTAGATATCACCAGTTGTGGGATGAGTAAGGATATATCCTAAATAATGCCTTCATATGTAGGTATGGGAACTTAAAATTTTTATTTATGCCATTAAGTATTATGAACGCACCATACGTGTTCATGGGGATTATGAAATCCATGTTCTATGAGTTCTTGGACTAGTTCATCATCATATTCATCAATGATATATTGATCTACTTGAAGTCATAGGATGAGCATGATGAGCATCTCAAATTTATTTTGTAGGTCCTTCAACACCACCATTTTTATGGAAAGTTGTCCAATTGTAAGTTCTAAACATGAGAGGTCCATTTCCTAGAGCATGTGGTGTCTCATCATGGTGTGTAAATGGACCCATCGAAGTTCAAGGTAGTTATTTTTTTTTGGGGAAGAATCTAAGAATGTGTCAGAGTGTCATAGATTTCTTTGTCTTATGGGTTATTATCAGAGGTTTGTGCCTAATTTCTCTCAAGTTTCAGACCAATTGACAGATTTTACTTGGAAAGATATAAATTTTGTGTAGACTGATAAGTTCCAAGAAACATTTGGTTTTTTGAAGGGGAAGTTGTTCAGTGATCTAGTGATTATATTTCCTAATGAGGGGGTGATGTTTGAGGTTTTTTGTGATGTTTCTCATATGGTAATAGTATGTGTGTTGATGCAGTATAGGGAAGTTATCTCTTATGGGTCTAGGAAGTTATGTCCCCATGATCATAACTATGTCACCCATGATCTGAAGTTGGTATTGATGGTTTTTTTATTGAATTTGTGTGAGAATTACCTCTTTGGGGAGCGCTTAGTGGTATTAATGAATAATAAGATCTTGAGGAATATCTTTTATTATCATTATATGAACTTGAAGTAGTAGAGGTGAATGGATTTTCTTTAGGATTATAATCTTGAGATCTTCTACACCTCAAGAAAATAGAATATTTTGGATGGCACTTTAAGTAGGATGTCGGTAATGGACGTTGTTTGGGGGTCTATGGATACTTGTAAAGAAATGGAGGAGTTGGTAGACTTCCACTTAGATGCAAGGGTTAATATAATTAGAGGCTATTTGATTCAGATGATGGTGCAATATTCTCTGATGTATCTAGTGAAGGAGTCTTAGTGGGGAGACTCAGAGGCATAGGTGATGTGTGATCATGTTTTACATGGTGATTCTTTGAATGGATGGTCAGAGGATGGTTGGAACTAGGTGTCATTTCATGGGAGGTTGTTTGTTCTGGTGGTGATGAATAGGGGAGTCCTTCATTAGTTTCATATATTACCTTTGGTGGTAGACCTAGAAGTATCCAATATGTATCATGGATTGATGATACAATTTTGGTGGCACAGGATGAAATGGGTGGTGGAAGAGTTTGTGGTGAGGTGTTTGGTTTTCCAGAAAGTAAATGATGACCATCATGTTTCTGGTGGTTTTTTGTATCCCTTGTATGTTCTTGAGTAGAAATGGTATTACATATTGATGAATTTATTAATAAGTTTACCCCGAGATCGTGGATTTTGTGATTATATTTGGTTTATCATGTATCGATTGATGAAATCGGACCACTTATTAGCAATCAAGGAGTTGGGAATAGTAGATTATTTATCTAAGAGGTATGTGGAAGAGGTAATTTAGTTACATAGAGTTATGGATTCCACTGTCTCATATCAATATTTTCATTTTAACTCACGGGTCTGGAGGGGACTACAGCATGCTTTTGGCACTCGTTTAATTCTCAGAACTGGTTTCCACCCTCAGACTGATGGTAAGATTGAAAGGACCATATAGATCCTAGAGGATATGTTGTGTGAATGTGTCTTGTAATTTGGTAGACCTTGGAAAGGAAACCTACCTTTGGTCTAGTTTTCATAAAACAATAGCTATCACTCTTCCATTGACATGGATTCATTTGAGGATTTGTATGGGAGATTATTTTTTTCTCCGTTATGCTGGACAGATTTTGGGAGGCAATATTTCTAGGTCCTGATGTGATGCAAAGAAAAATAGAGAAGTTTTATATTGTTTTCAATAGGATGAAAGAAGTACAGGACTGGAAGAAGTCTTATGAAAATCACAAGAGGAGGACCTTGGATTTCAATGTTTGGGACCATGTTTTCTTGAAGGTTTCCCCTTGATGTGGGAAACAAAGTTTTGGATGGGGGTAAGATTTATCCCAAGTTTTTTGATACCTTTAAGGTGTTGGGGTTAGTTGGTGAGGTGGCATATCTATTGACATTTCTACCACAGCTAGAGAGGATCCATGAGGTCTTCCACATCTCTCATATTTGTTGGTATATTCACAATTACTCCCATATCATTGAATGGGGAGAGTTAGATATCGAGGATGATGCAACGTCTATGGAGTAGCTAGTAGAGATATAGGATTTTCAGGAGAAGTCATTGCATGGCCACAATCCATATTTTTTGTATTTTATAATGAAACTTTTAGGGTAAGTGTGAAACTAACATATTCCCACCTAATTCAACCCATCCACAAAATAAAACATCACTGCCCGAAACTACATTCAAGAACCACGCCTGAGATTTTCAAAATTTAAATTCAAATTAAAAAAGCTGTCAAACCAACCACATGATGTTGTGCCGCCCAAAAAACCAATCCCTCGAATAGATCACCGCCATCATTATATCACTGGCTCAATCACATCAATGCCAACTACCATCATCATCACACTAGAACTCGATCAGCGCGTACCTATCCCTTCATTGTCTCATGCCCGCAACTCATCCACCACACACCATTGCCTCCTAAAACATGACCCGCCGGAGAAACCAAGAACTACGATCACCATAACCTCCATCGTTGATAACCATTTTCTACAAACCAGCATAGAAACCCCACCGAACAGCATAACGATTCACTATTTCACGTCAACACATTACCAAGGTATTCTTCCTCTATGCCTCAACACTGCCAGTCTCTGCTTCTACATCAACCGACTGCACCTGACGTCGACTGGACCAACCCCGGCTAGATCCTCTGTACATTGAACCATCACAGCATCAGACCACCCTCACAGAGTGATCAAACCATATAAAAGCACAAAAAACCATCACGACATCGAGAACAACACCAGAGACCACCCTCATCCGAAAAAGCAAACACCGAGGAAGACCATCGTCAACGTCGTCATCTGAAAACCTCCATAGCCGATGACTAGATCTCCAGTCGAGGAACCACCACACCCAATACACGGATCAACCCAGTGGAATAGATGGAAATGAATACACAATAAGATACACCACCTAGATCATTGTCACCCGCTCAAACTCACATCCCAAAACACCTTGGAAACCACCACAAAGATCCAACTAGGAGAATAGTGGTGGAATCCTGGAGTAAGAGAAAAGTATGGAGCGAACAAAGGCCTTGACAGGGGGATCGTCACCATGATCACACAACACTGAATACCCCTGGCACATCCATAAATGAACATCACAAGAATTGAAATCACAGAGTGACATCACAAGAAAAATCTACAAACCAGAACTGACTCCGGTAGTGTTGAGAAATCCATCGGCCATCGTACCATAACCCGAAACTTCTATATTGTAGCTGCTTCATCTCCGACCTAGAGAGTCGCAGTGGAACATGAGGTTAGAGTAGGCATGAGCAGCCCAGGACTTAGACAGCACAACCGTTGTCGGAACCTCAAAAAACTCCAAGAAGAATTGTCACCATGATAAGACCACCACGAGTCATCGTCAAGGATAAAACACGGAGAATCAAAGATAAATTTAAACTGATGAGAGCAAAAAGCGGGAATGGAGAGATAGAGGGAGAGGAAGAGGGGGAGGGGGAGGCACCCAATAAGGTGAAAAAAAACCTCCCCCTCCAAATCGTCACTGAGGAAACCCTAAGGTGAGGGGGAGGGGAGGCTGATGCTGCTCAGAGGCTCCTGGTAAGGATCATCAAGAATACATTGCATGGACAAACCATTCCTTTGGTTTGTGTACTTTGGAGGTGTAGTTTCCTTGAAGAGATTACTTGGGAGTGATATACACATATGTTTTCCTAGTAATCCGAGTTGTTTTGAGTTTTTACTTTTCTTTTTTTCTAGTGATGTGATGTTTGGACCCTTATGTTATATCTAATGATCTATTTTCCATGCTTTATGATGTATGATGTGTGATATATGTCCTGAAATGTGAAAAGGGAGGACCTAATTCCTAATTGATATGAATTAATTATGATGTGATTAAACCTATGTGGTTGAGTTATTTCCACATAGAGAATATATTATAGTAACAAGGAGGATGGAATTTTATAATTCATGGTTTGGGACAGTGTGGTTCATTGGTTGTAGCGGTTTTAGCAGTTGTTGGTTTGGGTTGAATAGTGGTTGAGATGGTTGTGTGTCAGTTTGGTTGTGTGAGAGGAGATGGTTTGTGGATATATGGTTATGAGGTTTTGTGATATTTTCTATGGATATTTATTTTGGTGTGTTTTTATGGTGGTAGATTTTGAGGTATGATGAGATCCTTGAGAGGTATCTCATGGGGTAGTTGTTCAGACCCCCTTTCCTTCTGGGATTGGTTTTGTATTATCAAGGGAAAGAATCATTTGAGAGATATTTTATGTAATTTCATGTTCCATCCTAGACCATTAATTTTCTATTTTTTTGTTGTTGGAGGTTTTTGGGAGAGGTTCTAAGATTTTTTAGTGGAGACTGGAGGTGTAGTAGAGCTACTATAGAGAATACACATCGTGCATTGTCTACATGATATTAAAAGTTTGTTCATGGTTTTTGGAGTTGTTTCATTCATGGATTGTACACATCTAAAGTGGAATATGAGATGGATTGTACACAAGCCTTAAGATCCCCTAGGATTCCTTTTATCCCTCTTCTTCTTTACTTTTATCTCTTGGTTCCAATGGTTGTTCATTAGAAATCCACAGTGAGTTATTCTCCCCTTCTTTGTTGTTTTCTTCGATTATTATTATAGGGATTCAATGAGGGGATGTTTTTTTGGTTTAGGGTGTGTTTTGGGATATGTTTTAATGATATTTGGGTATGGTGTAGGTTTATCCATAGTATCTCATGGTGCTGTTGTGATTTTCAGGAATTTCTTCTTCACCCACAATGAGTTAGAAAGATTCTTTAAGGTTAGAAATCTCTCATTTCTCTTTATTGTGTATCATTAATGAGGGGTTTTCATTTTTTTTATCTATGTGTTATGGTTACTTTGTATTAATAAAAGATAAATAATTTGTTATATTGAAATTTAAAGGTAAAGGGGTTTGATTCGCATTTTTTTACAGCTTTGATATTATTATGATATTTTGGATTATACGGGCTTGATTCCCCACTAAAAATTATGGTCATTGGTGGAATTTTTTGTTTTGGATGATATGTTCTATTAGTGTTTCATTTTTATGATTATTTAATATCATCTTAAAATGTAAATTAACTAACCACTTATATTTGACTAATGAAATGGATACCTCGGGATTTATGGATTGTGTGATAACACCCTAAAATAAATTGAAATGTGGTAAAATCACTTTGTTAGATCTATAAAATGATCCTTGATGTGTTTTAATGTGTGGTCATGCTTATGGGGTGGTGATGTGTGGTTGTGATGGGGTCTGGGGTGATATGTGTTCGTTTGGAAGTGATTTTTGGGTAGAAAATCAATGGTTTTATGGTCATGATTTTGGGTAAATGAGGCGATGGTTTGATGGACGATCTTTTGGGGTTGAAAGGTGGTGGTTATCTATCCATGATTTTTGGAATGGTTAGGTGGTTTTTTTTGCTGTGATTTTTATGGTAGAGAGGTGTTTGTGTTTTTCCATGATTTTGGGGTGTAAAGGTGGTTGTTTGTTGGTTTTTCTTCTAGGGTGGTAATGTGGTTGTTTTTTGTCATGATTTCAAGGTGGAGGGGTGATGGTTCAATGGGAATGTTGAGTTGCGTGTGATGTATGGTTGCTTTGTGCTAAATGCCTGAGTACTATTGTAATAAATAATTGTTTAATAATGATTTAATGGAATGGGTTGGTTTGGTTAATAGGTTGGAAATGGATGATGAATAAATAAATGGTGGGATGTGTGGTAAAACATGGTTTTTTATTAATAATTAAATTAATGGGATGATTAAATAAAATTGGATGGAAAAGTGAATGTGGCTTGTGGATTGTGGTGTGTTTTTCTATATTTATAGGTGGAAAAGAAAGTGTAAATGTTGTGAGTTGGTTAGTGTTTGGTTGTGAACCCATAGGTTGGGATTCTGTGTGTGTCTTTATGTATATACTTGTATGTTCCTTATTAGTTATATATGCACCCCACCCAAATTGATCACTATGTGTCTACACTTGTATAGTCATGTGGGGGGTTTTTTCCCAACATTCGGTGAGTAGGATGAATGGTTGGGTACCGACTCGTTCCCTCTCTCTCTCTCTCTCTCTTCCAAGTTAAGTTGGCATTACACAATATGTAATATTAAGAGGTTTTTAGTGCACTAGATTGTGGTTTTGATAGCTCGGGTTTTTTTGGGTGAGTTGTGATGCGGTCGTGCTTGTGGGGCAGTGGGACTAGGTGTCTTCAGGTGAGATATGACATAGCCCAGGTGTATTCAGGCAGGATGAGATGGGATTTGGTGACTTATGGTGGGGGTCTTGTATGTTATGAGGAAGGAATGAGGTTTATTTCCTTCATGTTCATTATACCCTACTTCTTTGGTTATTGTTGTGGATGTGTTGTGGCCTAGGTGTTTTCAGGTGATATGTGATATGGTCGTTCATGTGGAGTGACAATCCCATGTGTCTATGAGCATGATGTGATGTGACTGTACTTGTGGGACAGTGCGGTATACAGAAGAGATGGGAGCACTAGGATGTATGATGTTGGAGTGTGAGAGAGGCATACTAGTGGGAAAGCAGTGCAGGGTTCCCTTTATCGATATGCTTCTTATCATATTATGCTACTTGGATTGCATTATTTGGTGATCTTACCTTGGTGAGGTTGGGATGGATAGTTAACCTGTTTAGTTGTTGTTAGTTCTGCTATTTTCTCACAGGTTCATTAGTATGCTTCTTTCACATGTGCATGAGAGACTTTGGTTTTCCTATTGAGTAAACTTTTATGCTCACCCTACATATATAAAATATTTTCAGGATTTCAAGAGGATTTTCTGGACTGTGCTAGGAATTACTAGCTCGGATCTTGGATAGCTAATGTGTCACTACTTTATATTTTATTTTAGGTATTTACTTTGGATAATTTTACCTGTATCAGTTTTATTTATACATGCATTATGGGATGGCTTTGGTTTCTTTTATATTATGTGATGGAGTTTTTTGTGGATGATCCATCTTATCACCAAATACTATGTTATTATATATGGTAATTCCTCAAATTTTATAATATTTTTATACCCTTGGTGCTAGTCTCCAACCTGAGGCCTACTAGAGGTGAGACCTGGGAGTCATTATCTCCCTCCCTTTATTGTGGTATCTTTGGAGGGATAGGGTCATGACATAAGTGATCATTGTTATCTCCATTGTTTAACCTTACTTTCCATTTGAGCCCACCCTTTATTATGTTTCCTTTATCCATGTTATAAAGAAAGGTTTTAAGTATAATATGTCTAAGAAGGTTGTTGTTTATAAATAAATTAGTGAGATATGATGTAGATCTCTTATGAACAAGTTATTTATGTATCCAATTTTCCAAAAAAAATAAACCTATAAAATTCTATAATGGATTATAATGTTATGTATTTAATATTTATCTAATAATATATAATATTTATGTTTGAAAATTATGGGTTGTTATAGTTAGTATCAGAGTAAATTTTAGTTACCTTTGGAAACTAGGATGAGAAACTTTAGTGAGAACCATTAAGATAATCCTATGTATATGATAATTTCCAAAGTTACGGTAAATAAAAAAGTGTGGTTTTATTAAAAAAAAAATTTGGATACTATAAGTGGAAATGGTTTTGTTACATATGAATATAGGATTAACAATCCCAAAAAGAGATGGTCGAGTATATCTCATCCATCATTTTGGTTCATGGTGAGTGTATCCTTACTATACACCTGGTTTGACACTCCCAAGGGATATGATTAGGTTAATTCACATTTTCTTTACAAACCATTATAATGGATTTGAATATATTATGACCAAGGTTAAACTGAAGGTATTATATATTGAATATAATGTTTTAAGATTTATATATACTATAAATTATTTTCCATGATTATGTTGTTTCCCACTATGATTATTGTTACTCACACTGTGACTTTTGGATTTAGTTGGTTTCTAGAACCTAAAGGAACTATGTTAATACAAAATTTTATGTACAATTCCATGATTTTCCACTTGAGTAACCAAATGTTATTGTATATAGAATAAAAAATCTTGTTTCTATTCTTACAAAAATTTCTTAAGATATGAATCATACTTATCTTACAAATGAGAAAGGGAGGGAATGGTGTTTTTTTGAGTCCTTCATGAGGAAACATTCATATTCTTTTAGTGGGTCCATTGATCCAATAGTTGTTAAGAAATGGATTGGTACTAATAAAAAAATATTTTCCATTCTTTACTGTTTGGAATTAGAAAAATTTATTTTAGTTTTTCATCTTTTAGAAGTAAAAGTATATCAGTAGTAGACACTTATCAAGAACATGTTGTAATAAGAATAAATAGACTTCATGGAGTGGGATGAGTTTAAGATATTATTTTTTAATAAGTACTTACCTAATATTCTTTATGTGAAAATGGAGAAGTAATTAATTAATCTAAAGCAAAATTATGATGAATCCATTACCACCTATGAGGAAAATTTTACAAGACATGTGAGGTATGCTTTTGGTATTATCATCCAACATGAAAGTAAGATTAATCAATTATTCGGTGGATTAAAGCTAGGTCTTTAAAGGGTGTTTTCCCTAATATACTTCAGTGGATATAAATAAATAATTCAATCTGTTGTCAAGGTTGATATTTAGATTATAGTTACCCATCAATCTCATGGTTTTGATGATAAAATAAAGAAGGAATTCCAAGGAAATCCTAAAAACTATAGAGAGATGAAGATGAGATTTTGTTTTGATCAAAGTGTGGAAGGAAAGATGGAGAAAAGGTTTTTAATGGGACTATTAAATGTTTTAAGTGTGGAAAAGAAGGTCATTATACAATCAAATACCAAAGTGGTGGGAAGAATAAGTTATATAATTATGGAGAAAAACCACCACAAAATGTACCACCCACACTCCAGTGTTTCAAATATAAGGAGTGTGATAATTTTTCTAACCAGTGCTTAAATTTGAAGTTTAATTATGATGATTTATGTTAGAAAATTCTTAAGATCAGAGATAAGGGTAAATCTCATGTGATAACTATTTTTTATGTGGATAATGAAATGGTTAAAGGTACACTTACCATCCACTCTAGAACTACTAATGTATTATTTGATTTTGGATCTACCCACTCTTTTATTTATCAATAATTTGTTAAGGGTATCACAATACAACCTCAATGATTAGATGTTTAATTAGAAGTGAAAACTATTAAACGTATGATGATTGCATCTCAAGTCTATGATTCTTCTCCGATTCAAGTTTGTAGGATTTTGTTTCCTGAAAATATTTTTATTCACCCTCTAGTTAAATTTGATATTATCTTAGGAATGGATTGGATTTATTTACATAAATCACACATCAATTATTGAGGAATTGAAGTCATTTTTGATATTCCAAACCAACCTATGATTTTTTATCAGTGTGACAATAATTAAGAACTTCTAATGGAAATTACTTCCATTATATAGGTCTTGATTCCTATTCAAGATGGGTGTTTATATTATATATTTAGAGAGAAACTCAACATAAAATATATTCCTATTATATAGGAGTTTTTTAATGTCTTTCTGGAAAATTTACCCAGTCTTCCACTGAATTGGGGAGTTTATTTTTCAATAGAACTCATACCTAGTGCTATACTTATTTCAAAGGATCCATATAGAATAGACCCTATTGAGTTGAAGGAATTGAATAAGTAGCTTTATGGGAATCCTGATAAGGGATTTATTTATACAAGTGTGTCACATGGGGGTGCACCTACTCATTTTTTTAAGAATAAAGATGGATCAATGCAACTCTATATTGATTATTGGGAACTTAACAATATCACAATCTAGAATAAGTATCCTCTTCCCTGTATGGATGACTTGTTTGATCAGCTATATAAAGATAAATACTTTTATAAGATTTTCCTTCATTTTGAATATCATTAATTTAGGGTAAATAAGGATGATATACCCAAGAAAAACTTTTGTACAAGGTATGGATGCTGAATTTATAGAGATTCCATTTGGTCATACTAATTCCCCCACTATCTTCATGGGTTTAATGAATAGTGTCTTTATATATTACCTTGATCAGTTTGTGTAGTCTTTATGGATGATATTCTTATATATTCAAAGCTCAATTAAGAGAATTAAGATAACTTGAGGATTGTACTAAAGACCCTAAGGAAGGATAATTTGTATGAAAAAATTACCAAGTGTAAATTTTGGCTACAAAAAGCTTCATATTTGGGTCATATAATCTCAAGCAAGGGTATATTGGTGGATCCATCAAATAATAATGTTATTTAGAATTGGGCTAGACTGACTACGATGACTAAGATCCATAGTTTTATGAGTCGAGATGGATATTATCAATGTTTTTTAGAAAATTTATCAAGGTTTTCTAATACACTCACTAATTGAACTTGAAAGGGATCCAAGTTCCTTGGTGTAGATGAATGTGAGGAAAATTTTAAGGAACTGAAGAAAAGGTTAGTTAGTGAACCTGTGATTATGCTACCTAGTAGTGGAGAAGTGTTTATGACCTTTAGTATTGAATCAAAGAAGGGACCAGGATTCATCCTCATGATAAATTATAAGGTGATATCTTATGCCTAATGATAATTGAAGATTCATGAGAAAAATTACCCAAATCATGATTTGGAGTTATCTGTAGTAAGTTATTCATTAATAAAATGGAGGTATTATCTTTATGGATAACAGTGTGACATATATACTAATAATAAATTTTTAAAGTATGTATTAACTCATAAATAGTTTAATATGTGTCATAGAAGATAGTTAGAGTTGATTAAATATTATGACTGCTCAATAAATTACTACTTGGAGAAAGTGAACATGGCAGTTAATGATTTTAATTGAAAGGATATCTCTAACTTATCTATGATAAGGATAAAAAAATATCTAATATTTATGGATTTATAAAGGATGGATCTATAAATCTTTATATAAAGAGATAAATCTTATCTTTCCCAAATGAGTATTCAACCATCTATCTAAGTGAAGATTAAAGAGGCATAGAAAGAAGATGTAGAGCTGAAAAAGAATGTGAGAAATGTTCATGATTTCAACCTTGATTATGATAGAATGATAAGGTTTAGAAACCATGTTTTTGTCTTGTTTATACCATATTTTAATATAGATCTATTGGATAAATCTCATTGTTTATCATTCTCTATTCATCCTGTAATTACAAAAATGTATAGAGATATGAAAGAGTTTTTTTGTGGGATTACATAAATATAGATATTATATAGTATGTATCTTGGTCCCTGGTGTGTTAAAAAGTTATGTCTTGGAGATAGATATATAATAAGATGTTACAAAAATTACCCATACCAAAATATAAATGGGAAAAAATCACCATGGTTTTTATCATCAGACTCCCCAAAACATATAAAGGCTATAATTCTATTTGGGTTATAGTCGATCGCCTTATGAAGTAAGCACACTTGATTAATATCATAGAAAATTTATCTCTTGATCATATTTCAAGAATATATATTAATGAAGTGGTGAGGTTTCATGGAGTACCACATTCTATTGTATCTGATCAGGATTTGATATTTACCTTCTGGAAAAGTCTTTAACAAACTCTAGATTCAGAGTTTTGTTTCAATACTTCTTATCATCCTTAGATAGATGTTCAGTCTAAGAGGACCATTAAAACCCTAAAGTATATATTTATAACTTGTTTTATGGATTTCAAATGTTAATGGTAACAACACCTTCCTCTATTATAGTTTTATTAAAATAATAGATTTCACTCGAGCATTCATATGGATCCTTATAAATCACTATATAGAAATAAGTGAAGAACTCCAACATTTTGGGGTGAAGTTGAAGATAAAAATATATTGGTACCTAAGATATATGAAGAAATGGTATAAAAATTCTTATATATTCAGCATCGTGTCATGGTAGCTCAGACTTGATATAAAATTTATGTTGACAATCCTTAGTGAAATATAGAATTTGAAGTTAGTGAGAAGTTATTCCTAAGAATTTCTCCATGGAATAAGGTTATAAGATTCAGAAATAATGTAAATATGAACCCTAGGTATATTTTCCCCTTTTATATTCTTGATCGAGGAGGGATGGTAGCCTATCACTAGCACTTCCACTGAACCTCTCTCAAGTTCACGATGTGTTCCATGCATCTCTCCTGAGGAAGTATATACTTGATCCTTCACATGTACTGAACTCAAAGGTCATACCACTAGAGCATGATATTTCCTATGATGAAAAACTAGTCGAAATATTTTATTTTATAACTAAATTGCTATAGAAAAAGACTACTCGCCTATTTAAAATTCTCCAGAGGAATCAAAAATTCAAAGAAGCTATATGGGAACCCAAGGACATAATAAAATAGAGATATCCTCATTTTTTTATATTATATTGATGGATTTTATAGATTGAAACTAATTCTAAGGGGGTATAATGTAACACTCCAGGAGTTTATGATATATTTCTCTTTGAATAAATTTATTTTCTTCAATATCTTATGATACATGCAAACCAGAGTATAAATGAACCACGATATATATAATATTATTTAATCATAATAGTTATACCCTAGCAATTAAAATTGGTGGTATGAATAGGAATAAAAAAATTATAAAAAATAGGTATAAATATTTTATATAATTTAAATGTATTTATAAATAAGTACCCAATTTGTAGTAAAGTAATTATATACTTTTAAAATACATTTTTCTTCAAAAATGGTTTTTATTTATTTTTATGTGAAAAAATATAATTAGTTTTTACCACATTTAGAAAATTTACTTGAAAAAATGAATTTAATTTTTGAAATAATCATACTAAAATTATCTTATAGTGAATTTTTGATAATTTTCTATAAATAAGGATTTTTTCAATGAACAGTGAAAAATATTGATTTTTATTAAAATTTGTCTTTTTGTTTAAAGAATTGAAAAAGTTACATTTTTATAAAGAGTCTTAAAAGTATCATTAGTTTAATTATATCATTAATAATTAAATTTATTTCATTAGAATAAATTTTATTTCAAATTTTTATATAAAAACTTTTTATACTTAAGAAAACATTTTTTCTAGATAACCGCTTTTCAATGCTTTTTTCAGGTTTAATTTTAAATTAAATTCTTCCAATTTTATCAATTTAATTTTAAAAAATATTTTCCATATTTGGAATTAAAATTAATATTTTTTAATAATATTAACTTAATTTATTGTCATTGTGAATAGTAACTAAGGTAAAAAAGTTATTACTAGGGTAAGGTTAAAATGGGTTTACCAGAGGTTAAACCAAGATATAAGAGTAATTTTATCAATTAAAATTTTCTAAATCCTATTTTATGGTCATATTTATAATTTATCACATATATCCTTTGAATATATGTTCATTTGGAATCATTTTAACTGGATAGAACTTTATTATATTTTAATCTTTTAAGAAATTTCAAGTGTGTCCTCTCCACCACTTATAAAAGGACACCCCTCCTTTTTATTTTATACACCACATTGAGCCTTATAGATTGACCAAACCCTACCCAATACCCTTATAAAATTACCTATCTAGTAATTAGTGATTATTTTTATCTTAAAACCCCATTCCAAGGGTCTTTAATAAAGCATCTAAAGGATACCTACTAAAGAAGAGGTAATCATCTTACCCAAACTATTTCAAATTATTTCTTCTTTTACCTCCCCTAAATCTACAGTATTCAACATAAAGTAATAAATTTAGTATCTTGAAAATATTTAAATATTATTATGATTATGAAACAACCAATATCCTCCCTCTATTCCATGAAATGGAAAGTGAAAGTATCGCTCATGTGTACGTGTGGACTATCGCCGGCACGTAGTGATACAATTCATTCTATATAAACATATTTAATGGATGGTTATTATGATGGGTTTAATTTTTATTATGATCAAAGTACAGGTACTGAAACTACCGAACCAAAATTCTCATGAAAAAATGAAATTTTTAACATCAGGAAACGATGATTTAAATAAAGAATTATTAATAAATGGGTTCTTAAATGTTATAAGTTGATCATATATGATATTATAAGTATGTAAATGACTCTGATATATAAGTATAATAAATTTAAATTTATTATATAAGAGTCTAAATTGATTTCAAATAAAGTCTAACTTAAGATAAGGGTTTTCTATCTCACTTTTGTTTCTGTGAGACATAGGACATATTCACCACTTGTTTCTTTCATATGGTGAATATACTACCTATTTGATATGATATATCATGAATAAATTTATATTAATGTTATTTAAAGATTAATTTATGTTATTTCTTTCATGGGGTTTATGATTCAAAGGATACTAAAGAGTTAAGGGTTTTATGTTAAATTCTATTTGTTTATAAAGATTATTTATGATTAAGTTTATGATGAACAAATATCATGATCTACCTATCAAGGATATCATAAATTTTATTATCCTATGTTTATTTATATATATCACATGTTTTTCATTCATTTTAATCACTTTAAGTTCTCAAGAGACTGAAATAAGGTTTTCAAGGAAAATCGGATATGTTTTACCCAACGGTTCAAAATATTTTGTCTTTCATATCAATGTTTTCTAAAAATGTTTTCATGAATATTTTTAATATTCTCCTATTTTTTTATAGTAATTTTTACCCATGGTTTAATTTTTAAAAAAATGGTTTAAAAGGAATCCTTTTGTCACATTCCAAATGAGGTACTTTTGACTTTTTATTGAAAATGTGAAAGGAATATTTGTTTTAACATACAGTACATAAAATAAATATCATGTCATCATGACTTATCAATGATTTGAAGTTTCCTTTATAAGTTTCCAATTTTATTTTCAAAGAAAATGTTTCCATTAATATTTTAGAAATTTTTATATTTTAAACAACTGATTTCAAATTGAAAAGGATATTTTCATCAAGAAATATTATAAGTGATATTTTAACGGTATTTTAATTTAGGATAGAATCATTTTATGTTACTTATTCTTTATTGGGGATATGATACAATGATACCATCCACTTTATTTATTTATATGTCTTGTGATGATAATTATTTGAGAATGATTCTATGAAACCCATTTCTTTCCCATGGGATTAATTAAGTTATGATTAAACCTTTATGAACCCCATTTCTTTTCCATGGGTTATGATATGATGAATGATGAAATTTTTATCAAAATAATTTCATTTCCATGATTTATGATGTGATGATATGATGGATATTTTATAGTCTTGTGACACACATATGTATGATTTTTATTATGTGATGGGTGGGTCTATAATTATATATCCCTCTCATGCATTGTGTAAAGACGGATATATCATGAGATAATAAGGACTGTGATGGGGAGTGAACCTAGTTCAGTAAGGTAATATATCCACTATGATAGAATTTGGAGTGAACCTTAACTAATGATATTATGGAATGGGTAGTGAACCCAATCCACTATTATAGTCTTGATAGTGATCCTTGACTAAGGGAATTATGCTCTATGATTATGTGTTTTCCAATTTTATGCTCTCATGGATCGTGTTCTTTGATTATTTAATGATTCATGTCTTATGAACTACCAATATTTATTCCATGAGTAAATATTATGATCATTGATATGAAGTGTATGGTTTTTAAATGTTAAACTCATGTTCTCAAACTCTAATGATCATGTTATATTTAAGTGATAATTTTTATCTCCCTTATTTACCCTTAATGGGCATCTGACCTCACCCTTTCTTATGTTTACTTTACCTATATTATGAAGAAATATTTTAAGTATGTTATGTATAATAAGGATGATGGTTATTAATAAATTAGTGGGAGATGATGTATATCTCTTATGAACAAGTTTTTTATGTATCTAAGTTTCCAAATACACTAAACTTATATGATTTAATATTGTAGAATAATTTTATGTATTTAATATTCATATAATAAGATTTAATATTTATTTATGAAAAGTATAGGTCACTATAATACCCATATGATCATCATATTTTCACTTATGATAATCAATTTTTATTTCTTATGTTTACCCTTACTGATCATCTGAGCTCACCCCTTTCTTATATTTTCATTTTCCCAGATTATGAAGATGAGTATAATGTATAAGAAATATATGAGGGATTATAGTGTGACTCGAGTATGGATAAATGTTCACAAGGGTTGTAAAATAATTTTCTTGTGTAGCTAGTCCTAAAAGACACTAAACATTTCATTATTGAGATTTTGTGATTATTTATGAGATTTAATGTTTACCTTATGGAAATATTTTAAGGTAAAGGAATTTATATACTAGGTTTTTATATATAGAATAATTTAAGGGAGTATTGGGAGAAGACAAGCATACATTATATCAGTTTTTGAAGTTTCTCAAGGAATATGGAACCCAAATGCTTTTTAAGGATAAAAACTACTATAGTGGTAAAAATTGTGACACCCCAAATTTGGTATGTAAGTTTTTTATTATGTATTAGTAGATTTTGGACTAAGATTTGATTTTTTGTGAGGTTATTTTGATAAACAATGTTTAGGAACATGAACTCTAAGTTTCATGTATTAACCTTGTAAGGTAGTTTTAAAGACATAATATCATGCATGGTTAGATAAACCATGAGATCCATCAATGAGTGTTGGTTTTTATTATATAGATAAAATCATGATTAGATTCTTTTTTATCCTAAAAATGAAAAAAAAAACCATTATATTCTTGAAAAATTACATGGTTTTATTTTTAAAATTCATATTACCCTATTTAAGTATTCTAAAATTAATATAATCTAGTTTAATCATGATTATTTATTATTTAGGGTGATTTTGAGGATTCTCTATAATATATTGATTCAATTATATCTAGTGATAAGAAAATAAACTCTAGATAAGTGGTAAGGTGTATTTTTAAAGGCCCCAACTCCAGTATCCTAGAGTCACTGGTTACTTTATTATATTGGCACTAGATACAAGTGATCTCATCCCAAAGGACGAAATAGTTAAGTAGTATGGGTATACTAGATACATGCTTGAATCTCACATAAATTTGAAAATAAAAATACAACTAGGTATTTTATTTTATAAAATCATTATTCTCTCTATAATATCCTTTCATATCAATCATATTACACTTCTTAGAATCCTAGGGAAAGGAAACAAAATAAGGGTATGATCAAATGATTAGTAATGGTGTAATGACCTGTTACTTTGATAGTTTTAGTAGTTGGGGAGTGTTCAGAGGAGTACTGATGAGGTTTCATAGTTTTTAGTGGAGGCTAGAGTTGTAGGAGTGTTGTAGTATGAGGTTCATGTCATTAAAGGGGTTCATGGTGTGAGTTGGTGATTCACAGCTTATGTAGCTGATGAATTCATTATTTTGGTGTGGTAATATAGGAATTTGTGAAATAGATTAATGATATGAAATTAATTCATGATGTTTTATTAAATTAAATCCTAGGTGATGGAATTTTTTATGTAAACTAAAGCCCCATGGAATTCAGGTTGTGAATCAGATTCATGATGTGAAAGTGTTGAGTACTAGGTTATAAATAGGTCTTTCAGTTGAACCCCTCCTCATTCAACCATGTCTTCCCTCTATCACTTTGGGTGAACCCAAGGAATATATTTTATTATTTTCATCCCCCTTCCTCCTACTTTAATCCATATATTCTAGTAGTGGTGTTTTGGAAATCAGTGGTAATCCCTTCTCTTATTCTTGGTTTTTTTCTTTCATTCTCCCCCTAGGGATCCAACATAGTGGTGCAGTTTTGGTTTGGGGTGTGAGTTGGGATTTGTTTTGAAGATCCTTGGGAAATTTTTAGGTACATCCATTGTTTCCCATGTGTGGTTGTGGTTTACAGGTTTGTCTTCTTCTCCCTGTGGAGTATAATGAGTTGTAAAAGCTCCCTTGAGATAGGGTTTTCATTTTTATCATTTTTTGTATCATACAAGATGATTTTTCTCATTTTTATATATGTTTTATGGTTTTTTGTCTTAATTAAATATAAATAATTGGATGATTAAAATTTAATGGGGAAGGGGAATGATTCACATTCTTTTATATCTTTGACATTATTGTTATATTTTGATTATATGGGGTGAATTACCCACTAAAAATTGTGGTTGTTGGGAGATTTTTTTGTACTGGTTTGATATGTGTTGTTGTTACCTTATTGTGTGGTTGTTATGATATCACTCTAAAATGAAAATTGGATACCCGCTTATATTTGGTTAATAAAATGATTTAACCTAGATTTATGGCTTGTGTAATGACACCCCTAAAATAAAGTAAAAAGTGATAAAATCCCCTTTATTAAGTATGAAAAAAAATATTTGATGTATTGTGATATGTGGTTGTATTATAGGGTAGAAATTTGTGGTTATGATGTGGTGTGTGGTGATGTGTGGTTTTTTTGGTCATGCTTTTGGGGCAGCGATTTGATGGTTTGTTTGGTCTTGCTTTTGGGGTAGCGAGGTGATGGTTTGTTTGGTCATGCTTATGGGGTGGAAAGTTGATGTTTTAATGGGAATGATGAGTTGATTGTGAGAATGGTTTTTTTGTTTTACATACCCAGGTAGTGATGGAATGACTATTTAATAAAGTTTTAAATGGCTTGGGATAGTTTGGTTAATGGTATGGAAATTATTAATGAACAAAAAAATGATGGGATGTGTGGTTAAATGCGGTTGTTGATAAATAATGAAATGAATGGGTTGGATAATCAAATTGGTTGGAAATTTGATATGTGGTTTTTGATTTGTGAGGTGTTGTGAATTTTGAGGTGGTAGTGAAAGTGGGGATGTTGTGAGTTGGATAGTGTTTTTTTGTGAACCTAGAGGTTAGGCTTGTGTGTGTCTATATTTATATACTTATATATTTGTTATTATTTATATAAAAAACCCACCCATACTGAGAATTATGTTCTGAAAACTTTATATTCACATGGGATTTTATTTTTCCAACATCTTGGTGATGAGGATGGCAGGCTGGTTACCCTCTCTTTCCCTCTCTCACTTCTAAATGAGTAGGTATGCACATACTATGATGGTTGGAGGTATGTTAGTACACTATGTGGTGATCTAGGTGTATTTGGATGATATTTGATATGACTATGTTGTGGATCGGTAGACTAGGTGTCTTCAAAAATATGTGATATAACTATATTGTTAGGAGGATTATGGTGGGGATCATTCATGGTAGGAGGATGGAACGAGGTTAATTTCCTTTAGTTCACGATACCCTAAAAGTATAGTTATAGTAGTGGTTGTGATTTTATATACCAAGTGTATTTAAGAAAAATGTTATGTGACCATGTTATGGGGGTGGTATATGTTATTTGAAAGATATGGGAGCATAAATACGTGCAGTGTTGGGGTGTGAGAGTATAAAATCAGTGGTAAAGTGGTTTAGGATACCATTTATCGATATTCTTCTTATTTGTTACTATACTTGGATTTCTTTATTTGTTGATAATTCCATGGTGATGATGGGTTTGGATAGTTTACATGTTTCATTGTTTTTGTTTATTTTGTTTTATCATAGGTGCATTAGTATGCTTCTTTCACATGTGCATGAGAGACTTTGGTTATCCTACTAAGTATACTTGTATGCTCACCCTTTGTATATAAACTAATTTTTAGGTTTCCAAGAGGACTACATGGACCATATTTGACATTATTATCTTGGACCTTTGGAAATCTATTGTGTCTCTTCTTTATCTTTGATTTTGGGTATTTACTTTTGGATACTTTTATATGTACCTTTTTTATTTATACATGCATTGTGGGGTGGTTTTGGTTTCTTTTTATATTATGTCATGGATACTTTTGTGGATGATTCATCTTATCTCCCAATCATATATTATCATAGAGGTTAATTCCTCCCATTTCATGAGATTATTATACACTTGATGTTAATTTCCAACCCTATTCCTACTGGTGGTGGGACTCATGGGTCATTATCTATCTCCCCTCATTACGGTATCTTTGGTGGAAGGGGGTCATGATAAATTGTTATCAAAGATGATGGTTGAGAGATAGGATGGAGTTTTGATATTGTTAATAATGAGGATTTCATGGTTTGGTATGAAAATAGTGCCATTTGAACTTTTTACATGACATAGGCCAAGGAGACTAGCTATTACACGTAATTTTAGGGACCCTTGTGATCCAGTGCATGAACTATGATCTTATTGAATAACCAAGTGAGGTGGACCTATTTTCAGAAGAGAGTGGCCTTAGAGAAGCATCCCCTTCCCCAACTATGATGGCTATGGTTTCGTTAGGGTTGATTCCTCCTTCTCCCTCTATCCTAGGTTTTATCAATGGCTTCTTTGGTTTCGGTTTGGTGGGGTGCGTCTAGTATCGGTGTGGTGCGATAGAGAGCTGGTGGTTTCATGGTCTCCATATATTCGGTGGCAACACAACTCGGCAAAGCATCATTGGTTGGTCCGATGTGGCCTGGCCTTCTGACGATGATGCGGCTCAAACTCCTGATGATGGAATGTTCTAGCACATCTTCGATCTTGGTTTGGTTTGGTGCAGCTCAGTCTGTATGGTGTCGAAGTTTTGGTTCCAGTTTCTTGATTTATCCAGCGTGACCAGCTGTTTTCTCTGATGGGTTACTGGTGTGGCTTTGCATCATATCTATAGTAGCGTGGAGGGGGGATATAGATCTGATCATAGTTGTGAGTTTTACTGATTTTATGGTTTGGTTTTATGTGTATTTTTTCATTTTGATACGGATTTTGTGGTACTTTGGTTGTTCTTGTTGCTGTTGGTTCACCTCTTCCCCTTCCTGATGTTCTCTCGCCACCGTGACTGGCTTGCTTTGGAACCTGGTATGGTAGCATTTGTGGTTCTGATTGGAGTAGATCCATGCCCAGAGTGGAGTTTCTATTGCAGGATTACCAAGATCCACTCATTGGTGGAATTCCCTTGGCATAGGTTTGGACCATCCAATATTAGGTGATGATGGATTGGACTCGTGTCCCTTGGATTATCTTTTGTGATTCTGTGGCTATAATGGTAGGAGTCTTGTGGAGTGCGTCAGGGTCTATCTAGGATGGCATTTGATTGTTTTTTTTTTGGAATCTCATATTATTGGATTTTTTTAGTAAAATGTTGTGTTGGTTTTTGGGACTCAGGTTATGAAGATTCATCTAGACTCAACCTCAAGAAACAGGCCTCAAAGGATGATTCATATTAGGCAGTTCACATTTTCAGGCTTCACAAAATTTGATGTTTGACAGGGTATAGCATCAGTCATCGGATCGGGCCTATGCTTTAACACAGGAAACTTTTTAACCATACAGTCTTGCAATGGTGGAGAGCTTTACCATGTTTTAAATTTTGGGGATAGGTAGTTCTAAGTTGTCATTTTGGGTTTTATTTTCTTGATACTTGGGTCATGTAATGTTTTAAGTCCATGAAGTCTATTTGGGTTCCCCTTTTACCCTTAAAATGGGGTTTTATTATAAAATAAAAAAAATCTTAGGCCTTCGGGGTGTTGGAGGAGGAGGTGGACCTATTTTCAGGGTAGATACCTGGGATAATTACATGCATCATGATAACTTGTTTTCTTAGCTAATTTGGGTTGTTTTGGGAAGTTTAAAATTAATAAAGTGAATTAAAATTAATCTAAATAAAATTCCATGCTACAGAGATTATAAAATTCTTGTTTTCTTTCCACTTATGGCTCCTGGATGTCATATGCATGTGGATCAAAAAAAATTGAGGTTTAGCATGTTTATCCAGTCAATTTCCATAGAGTTGATCTGATAGAGGAGGATGGGTCTTGGTAGAGGGAATTGTGTGATTTTCAGCTGTAGGATTTGGGTAAGTACATGGGTAGTGTTTTGGATGAGGAGACAGAAATCTGGTTGAAGGAGCTCTAGATCATTTTCATTTTGATCTGATCCTTAGTGGGATTCTAAGTCCTTTGGTAGTTATTAAGATGCAGGTATCTATGCATTAGTGGTGGAATTTGTATCTATGTTAGATGAAGGAGGTGGATTTTTTTATGGGTCGACATTCAAAAAGTGTTTCAAGTATAGTTCCTTTTGTTGACCATGAAGGCAGTAAAGAGGTAGGAGCATCATTCTCTTCAGTAAGAGAGTATGTTAGTGTGGGAGTTGGGAATTAAGTTCAAGGACCTTATTTTTTTCCCCATATATTTTCCCAGATGAGGAGTCTCATGCAAGACATATTGAGGAGGAAATTCTTCCTTAGATCTAGTATGTAGTTTCTCCTTTTAAGATGTTGACGTATAAAAAGGTTCAGAAGAAGGAGGAGTTGATCGATTAGATGAACACATGAGGAGTTATTATATGAGATGTGAACCGGTATAGTTTCTCAAGGAGATTATTTTTTTAGTGGTAGGTATTAGAGGCCAGGGCCTTTGAGGATTCTACTAGGAGAGAGTTGACCTCAGCAGCTTACTTTCTGGATTTCTAGGGCCAATGGTTTTTTTGCTTTTCCTAGGGGATTAGGTCCAGTATTTTTTGTCTATGGGGTTCTTATCCATATCCAGAACCAATGAACAGTGGTTATTCAAGATCATATTGATGGAGGCGAATAGGTTCGGTGTAAACCTCAGTAGTAATTTCCAGTGATATTGTTTAAACATTAGGAGCAGTAGGATTATTCTCTACTAAGGGGAGATAAATAAGGATCAGGATAACTTAATGATGTTCCTAGGGTTCAAGGAATTCAACCCAATCATATTCATGGATGTGTTCAGAAAAGAGGTAGATGATATGGGTGTGTTCAGTTGCATATAGTAAAGGAATAAGTTCTAGAGGTGCCATAGATCATTCGAGGTATGCTTATCTTGTCATATACTCTTTTTTATGCCTCATTTGATTTGGGATCTTTTCAATCCTTTGTTACACCCACTCTAGTATATTCCTTTTAGAAATACATAGAGTGGATTCTAGTTCCCTTATTGTTGACTACACTAGTCAGAGGCCAAACTAGGTTGTTTGATGTGTGTCAGGGGTATAGACTAGTGATGGGGGAACATCAATGCCATGGGTATCTATTCTTTATTCATATGAAACCATATTATGTAATTCTTATCATCAAATTCTTGTATTCTATGAGTGCTTTTATCAACTAACTCTAGATGATATTCATGTTCTCAAATTTGTATGTCTAGCATGTGGTTTTTTTTTTGTGAGAAGAGTTATTAGGTGGGTAATAGGCATGTGGATACCCTTATTTCCTTGATGGATAAGATGTTTTTGGAATTAGTGTATTCCAAGATAGTGTAGTTTACCAAGTTTATTAGGGAGTTTTTGGATGTTTTTCTAGATGAGGTTATAATACTACCATCTCAATGCGATGCTAATTTTGGGATATATTTATAGCCAAGTGTGTCTCCAATTTTGATGTCTCCTTATCGGATGGCACCCTCAGAGTTACACGAGTTGAGGTTACGGGTGGATGATATAATGTAGCGGGGTTTCAACTAGGACAGTGGGTCATCATGGGGTGCTATGGTGTTATTTTTCAAGAAGTTAGATGATAGTATGAGGTTTTGTATAGACTAATGGATGTTGAATCATGTAAGGATCAAGAATCATTACCCTCTTCTGAGTATAGAAGATCTTTTCGACTAGCTAAGAGGGGAGAGTTTTTTTCTAAGATTTATCTATAGTCTGGGTATCACCAGTTGGGGTTTAAGGAGGATGATATCCCAAATACTATATTCAGATAAAATTATGGGAACTTTGAGTTTGTATTCATGTCATTCAGTGACATAAATTCACAATATGTGTTCATGGGTATCATGAACTCTGTGTTCCTCAAATTCTAGGACCATTTTGTAGTCAAGTTCATCGATGACATATTTATCTACTCAAATTCATAAGAGGATAATTCTAATCATCTCATAGTTGTATTGTAGGTTCTTAGGCACCAATATATCTATGTGAAGTTTTCCAAGTATATATTCTGGATACGAGAGGTGCATTTCCTCAAGCATGTGGTTTCTTAGTAGGGTGTGGTAGTAGACCTATCAAAATTCTAGGTAGTTGTTTCATAGTAATTTCCTAATAACATGGAATAATGACATAATTTCCTTATTATTGTAGAATATTATATGATTTTTGTGCCTAATTTATCTCAAGTTATGGCCATATTGGTAAATTTGACTAGGAAGTACCAAAACTTTGTGTGGACTGATCAGTTATAGGAAGCATTCAGTTTTCTAAAAGAGAATTTGGTTAGTTCTTTAGTACTTTAGTTTCATGAGGAGGTTATGTTTTTTAAGGTGTTTTATGATGCTTACCCTATGGGATTGGGATTAATTTTGATGCATTAGAGGTGATTAGTCTCATATAGTTTCTATCTAGTTTCACCTCCCCCCCCCCCACGGGCATAATTATGCCACCCATGATCTGGATATAGTAGCAGTTGTGTATGTTCTAAAGTTGTGTTGGTATTGCCTCATTGGGGAGTGCTTTGTGATTTTCACGGATCATAAGAGCCTGAGGTATATCTTTTATCATCATTATCTAAATCCAAAACATCATAGGTGGATGGAGTTTCTTCTAGATTATGATTTTGATATATCTTACACCTCAGGAAAGAGAAATGTTATAGCTGATTCTTTGAGCAGGAAGTCATGAAAGGATATTGTTCAGAAGTATGGGGATGTTTATAAAGTAATAGAGGAGTTGGTAGCCTTTAACTTGGATTCAAGGGTCATTGATAGTGTGGGTTTCTAATTTTAAATGGTGGTGAAGTCTTCTATGATGTAGAAGGTGAAGGAGTCTCGGTGGGGAGACTTAGATATATAGGTGATACATGATCATTTTGGTCATGGTAATGTTCTAAAGGGATGGTATGAGGGTGGTTAAAACTGGATATTTTTTCATGGGAGATTTTTTATTCTAGTATTAATGCCTGAGGGAGTTCTTCTTAAGTTTCATAGCTCACCTTTGGTGGTACACCTATGAGTTTACAAGATACATCATGGCTTGAGGATGTAGTTTTGGTGGCTTGGGATGAAACAATCGATGGTGGAGTTCATGGCAAGGTGCTTAGTTTTTCAATAGGTAAAGGATGAGAATCGTTTTCCCAGTAGTTTTTTATATCCTTTTGATGTTCTTGAGTGTAAATGGGATGATATCTTGATGAATTTCATCACAAAGATACCTCGATCTTAGGGATTTGTGATGCTATCTAGGTGATTGTGGATCGGTTGATGAAATTGGCCCACATATTAGTGATCAAGTTGTTGAGAGAAGTGGATGATTTAGAAAAAGGTATTTAGATGAGGTTTTGTGGTTTTATGGAGTTCTGAGGTCCATTGTTTCAAATCGAGATACACATTTTACCTCACGATTCTGGAGTGAATTTCAGCATGCTTTTGGCATTCAATTATGAATCAGCGCTATTTTTTACCCTCATACGGATGGAAAAATGGACCCAACCATCCATATGATAGAGGAAATGATATAGGAATACATCTTAGACTTTGGTGGATCTTGGGTGAGACATTTTTCTTTGGTTTAGTTTTCTTATAACAATAGTTATCACTCGTCCATCGGTATGTCCTCATTTGAGGCCTTTTATAGGTAACCATGTCATTATACATTTTTATAGATAGAGGTTGGGGAGGTAGCGGTTCTTGGTCTTGATTTGGTGTAGAGAACAATAGAGAATATTCATATTGTTATTAAGAGGATGAAAATAGTGCATGACCAATAGGAGACTTATTCCAATTGTAGGAGGAGGCCATTGGAGTTCAAGGTTGGGGACCATGTGTTCTTGAAGGTTTCTCCATTATGTGGTAAGTGGAGGTTTGAAAGGGGGGTAAGTTTTATCCTAGTTCTTTTTAGACCACTAAGGTGTTGGGTTGGGTTAGAGAGGTGGTGTACTGATTGGTGTTTCCATCACAGTTGGTGAGGATCCATAGAATCTTCTATGTCTCTCAACTCTGTCAGTATATTTATAATGACTCACATGACATTGAATGGGGAGAGTTGGATATCGAGGATGGTTCGATGTTCATGGAGCATCCAGTAGTGATCCAGGATTTCCAAAAAAGACTATGAAAATGAACCATTCCTTTGGTTCATGTGTTGTAGAGGAATGGTTTCTTGGAGGAGAGTACTTGGGAGAAAGAGATGCAGATGCATGCCTAGTACCCAGAGTTGTTTTCGAGTTTTCTCTATTTTTTTCATGGATGAAGTGATGTTTGGATATATATTTTTATGATTTTTTTTGTTTTCTTTATGTTTTATGTGTGATAATGTTCCGACATATGAAAATGGGAGGAGTCGATTCCTAATCGAGATGCATTATACTATGATGTGATTAAACCCATGTGGGTGAGTCAATACCACCCAAAGAGAATATTATCTTGATATGGGGGGCTCAAATTATCTAATTTTTATGTTTGGATCAGTTTAATTTGTTAGTTGTATTAGTTTTTAGTTTGTGCTAAGTGGAGGTCGAGATAGTTTTGTAGTGGTTGTGTGGCAGTGTGATTTTATGAAGGGAGTTGGTTTGTGGATGGTACCATATGTTGTAGTTTTTTCATGGTGAGTGGTAGTAGTGTGGTTGTGTATTGATGTGGTTGTATGGGTAGTTTTTGGGTGTTTTGGTTGGGGAGTTTTTCTAGTGGCGGTGTTTCCGGTATGAAGAGATCCTTGAGGTGTGTCTCGCGTGGTGGTTGTCTGGACCCCTTTCTTTTTTTCTGGGTTGGGTTTTGATTATTGAGGATGGGAATCATTTGAGAGGTATATGATGTAAAATTATGTGAATTCCAATCTTGTTAATTTCCTATTTTTACTGGTTGGGGAGTGTTCAGAGGAGGTTTGAGGAGGTTTCGAAGTTTCAAGTGGAGGCTGGAAATATAGGAGTGCTACAACAGGAGGTTTGTATCGTGAAATGGATTCATGGAATGAGTTAGTGATTTGTGGATTGTGTAGCCAATCAATTCATGGCTTTCATGTGGTGGTGGATGAATATATGAAATGGATTAATGTCATGAAATTAATTCACTATGTTTAATTAAATCGAAGCCAAGGTGACTATATTTTCAGTAGAAACTAAATCCATGTGGAATTCATGTCATGAATCGGATTCACAATGTGAAAGTGTTAAGTTACAGGTTGTAAATAGGTATTTTAGCCAAACCCATAATCATTAATTCATGGATTTACTCTATAATTTTGGATGAACCCTTAGTGGATCTTAGAGGATTTCCATTCCCCTTTATCCTACTTTAATCTTCAGGTTCTGGTGGTGGTGTTTTGGAAATCAATGGTAAACCCTTCTCTTCTTCTTGGTTATTTTTCTTGCTTTTTCCCCTCAATGATCCACTATGGTGGTGTAGTTTTGGTTTTGGGGGTGATTTGGGCTTAATTTTTATGATCCTTTGGCGTAATATAGGTTAATATATTGTTTACCATGTGCGGTTGTGGTTTACAGATGTTTCTTCTTCACCCTAAAATGCACGACTTGTCAAAGCTATTTTGAGGTATGGTATCCTTCATTTCTCATTTTGTGTATCATGCAGGAAGTTTAATACATACTTTTCATGGGACAAGGTAAAATAATTTTTTATTACCTTGTATAATATAGTAGTTAACCCTAGGTTGTCTCCTATAGAGGAGTGCATGCAAAACAATATGTCACTTTTGGTTGATTAATAGAAATTTTATTTTTTATTGGTTTGAGTAATTGAAAATAGAATGAATTTTAAATTGATTAATTTTAAAATATTTGAAGAAATATGGTGACTAAAATAGTTTTGGAAAAACATAATTTTATGCTATAATTGTTTCCAATTTTTATCAATTCTACTTCTATTGGATGGTAAGAGAGATATTCCTCTATTGATTCATCTCTCCCACTTGTCTAGATGGTGATGGAAAGGTCATTCCTAATCAAGTGTTAGTTATTCTACACTCCTTATTATATGTATAATGTTTTAATGGGTCCTTTTGATAAATTAAGTCAATTTAAAATTGAGAATTTTTATTCCATAATTAACAATATTCCTTGTCACAATTCCTCACACATACTGGAAATCACTAAACATTCATCGCCCAACCCTAATCTGTTTTTGTAGAAAACATATAGGAATTGGTTGGTGGTAGATATGGATCATTGACCAAGGAAATTTAAATAAAAATAATCTTACCCTAACACAGATTCATTTGGAATTAAAAATAGATTAAATAATAGAACCAATTGGTCGAAGGAAGGGAAAAGGTTTATTCCATTAAATAAAAAAATAAAACATAGGAGTTGGTAAAGCCTCCCACTTTCCAAATCACTCACAGTAACTACACCTCCATGGATGGTGAAGTCGAGTTGATTCAGTAGAGGGAAGACACCATGGAATAAAGAAAATAAAAGAAATAAAAAACAGGGAAATAAAGATGCAGTAGGCCATTTTGCAGAGCTTCTCCTCACCGATCGATCATCCTTCAATATCCCCAAGCCCTCTTATTTATAGTATTTCTAGATTTTCAGACCATAATTAAGGCTCAATTAAAGGGTATCCCATAATAATGGATTGTCTTATGGCATTAAAATACTTTTCCACTAAAAATTCATCATAAATCAGTGTTTTTGGTCTGTGTCTAGAATTTTCACATTATGTAAGTGATTCATGACGTGTAATTTGTGGGACTAGACCTCATATTTATAAAATATTTCACGTTGTGAATAGTTTTTTCATGACATGTAATGTGGGGGATAAAATTTCCAGGTATTGTTTTCATGTATTGTAATTTTTGATATTCATGTCATGAATATCAATCACGATGTGAATCAGTTTTTTAGCAATTTTGGCTTTGTTTCACCTCAATTCTTCAATTTTGAGCTTGGGAGTTGGTCTTTGGTTTTTCCTTGACTTTTATGCATCTTCAGTCTAGCTTCAAAATTCATGGTACAAAGTGTTTTCTGATCACTATATTCGTCTTTTTTTGTTCATTTTTTATCAAATTTTATATCCTAACACAAAACATAAAAACAATCAAAATTTTCCAAGTTTAATCAATTAATTTATAAAAATAGGTTATTTTATATCCAAAAACACATGCATAAAATGGTTATTTCATGGGGTTTTCTCTTTATTATCTATGAGGGATTATTTTTCTATCTTAATTAAAGATAAATAATTAGAAAATTTAAATTGAAGTGGTAAATGGGAATGATTTTCATGCTTTTATAGCTTCAACATTATTTTCATATTGTGACTGGACAAGATGAATTCCCCCACTAAAAATTATGGTCATTGGGGGATTTTTTTATGCTAGTTTGATATGTGTTGTGGATACCTTATTGTTTGGTTGTTTTCATATCACCCAAAAATGGAAATTGGAAAACCACTTATATTTTGTTAATAAAATGGTTTCCCCTATATTCATCTGTTGTGTGATGATTCTCCTAAAACAAAGAGAATGTGATAAAATACCCTTTGTTAAATATTTAAAATGATATTTGATGTGTTGTGATGTATGGTTGTGCTTTGGGGAAGCGATGTGTGGTTGTGATGTGGTGTGGGGTGATTTTTTTTTCTTTTTCATGTTTTTGGGCAGTGAGGAGATGGTTTGTTTAGTTGTGCTTTTGGGGCTATGAGGTGATGGTTTTTTTTGTGCTTATGTGGAGGTGTTTAATAATATTTTAAATGGATTGGGATGGTTTGGTTAATGGTATAGAAATAATTAATAATCAAATAAATTATGGGTTGTGTGGTTAAATTTAGTTTTTGATAAATAATGAAACAAATGGGATGGATAATTTAATTGGTTGGAAATACAATATGTGGCTTGTGGTTTGTGTGGTGTTATGAATTTAGAGATGGTGGGTAAAGTGGGGATATTGTGATTTAGTTAGTGTTTTTTTTAACCCATATATTAGGCTTGTGTGTGGCTATATGTATATACTTGTATATTCCATGTGATTTCTATAAACACCCCACCCACATCGAGCACTATATGTCGACACTCGTATATTCACATGAGTTTGTTTTTCCTACCATCATGATGATTGGGATGGATAGATAGATACCATCTCTTTAACACTCTCTTTTCCATGAAAGTAGTTTTTTATAGGATGTGATGACAGGAGGTCTGTTAGTGCACTTGTTAGTGTGTCTTTGTGTGAGATATGATATGATCGTGCTATGGGGCGGTGTCCCAGGTGTCTTTGGGTAATATTTTATATGATTGTGTTGTGAGGTGTCTTTTGGTGGGGTCTTTTGTCACAACCCATCCCAAATAGGATCATTTCTCAAATCCTCAAGCCCTTATCCAATAGGATAGGGTCTGATGACTAGAACCGAGTAGGCATATCACTAACATGGGAGGCCTTAGCCTAATTACCTATACACACGTGCAAATTTTCAATCCTATAAAATGATGAAATGTAAAAACAACTAAAAACCCATGCATGCAAACATATAAATCCCACAACCAGAGTATGACATGAAGTAAAGGAAAGTAAAAAAGTTCAAATATAAGCCCACCATGTATAATCTGAAAACAAGTCTAACCTGAAAGTAAAACTAGGACTACAGTCAGAATACCACAAGAACACACCTCGGTCTGTCTGATCTCACTAAGAATTTTCTGTTCCTAATCTATTAATGAATCTATCAAAAGTTTGATCATCTATACAAGACATGATAAATGTGGGAAAATACCATGCCGGGGTGAGTATAAAAACACCCAATAGGACTCCCCAAAACCACAATGCATACAACAAAGGAAATATAGTCAACTCTACATAGGTATATTTCTAGCACATATAACAAGAATATCTATATATACTCAACAAAGAAACATAGTATAAAGGAAATTCACGACCTTAGTATGAAATCCTATGATTCCAGCTTGAAGATTCCACACAGCAATTGTCTAGGAAAACACAATCCTAAGTCTGATATCATTGATGGCATCCATATTATAGGTAATTATCAATGGTTCTCTCCATTAGAATTACACACTGATGGTCTGAAGAGATATGATACACAGATGAGGATCACTCCTAAGGCCATGGGGTATACTAATATCTCAATCTGAATTAACCTTCTAAGTAGTGTATTGGTTCCCACGAAGTGTTGTTCATGAAAATACCAAGAAATCCACCAAAGGAACAAAGATGAATGGAGGATCTCGCTCTTGGCCTCATGAAAGGATTCTAACAACTCTATCCAAAAAATACTGCTGAAGGAATCGCTATCCTAAGAGTATAACGTGATTCCATACTAACCCTTACAGAATGGATAATGGGAACACTCCCTAACAAAACATGTCCAAGATACAAATGTAAAGAGATCCAAGCCATGTTTTAGAAAGTACACGATGTAAACAAGGGTTATACATCGTGTCCCTTGACCCCAGGTTTGGCCCATGTAAATGGATCGTGTCTCATTCCTTTATCTATATAATAGTGCATAGAATTTTGGTTTCCTGTGTACTCTTCTCATGTATCATCACATGTCTTAGACCGTGTACTTGTCCAGGTCGTGTCTGTGTAGGGGAGTACACAGTGTTCTCCAACCCATGTACCCCAACCCATGTAGTCTACCCTCCAAGGTACATGTTGATTCGTCGGGGAGAGACCAAATTTCATGTGATAGGCTCACAAGTCATGTGATACTTAACTTTTTCTGAAACCCCATCTACTACTAGGAAGGTCCCACATTGTGTGTGGCTCCGTATTACATGCACAATAGTGCAGAATTTTATAGAATTGCAGATATGCTTTTGTGTATCTTTCTTGTTCCTCCGGCCTTTGATATAGTAATCGTTTCACCAAAAAATCATGAATCATGACTTATTGAGTCATTCCATCACTGAAAAAAATATTAGGCCCTTTTATTCATTCGTAAAATGAGATCGTTCATTTTTCTTTATTACACACTGAAGAACATGAAATTGGGTATCTAAACCTATCTAATTTGTTGCTGCTTCCATATTCTCACCACTGTTATGTCATGATGATACCAGGTCTAAAATATAGGATCATTATTCCATGAAATGAGTGCACGATTATTGATTCATTAAGATATGTCAAACCACAGTCCAAACAAAGAACACTCATGATGAATAAAGAATTGAGGGAGAAAATAACAATAAAAATAAAGAGTAATAGACCTCAATAAATAATTTTGTTGACCTTGATTCATTTCCATTATAATAACGATTAAGAATCAACAATCACAAAGTAATTATCCTAAAACCTGATTAATCTAACCCTTCCTGCCAGAAAAACAATCTATGAATCAATTTTTTGGTCGATTAATTCATATTCATCATAGAAATTAAGAACGGGAAAAGAATTCAATCAAAAAAATGCTCTACCTTGATTAAAATCAATTTATAATTAATAATTAAGAGTCATAATTTTCATTAGAGAGATCCTTTAATTTTTTTTCACATCGATCATCGAACTACAATCCGGTTATCATTCTACTAAGAGAGATCCTCCAAATCTCTCTCCAATTTTTTTCCAACGGCTCCAGGGTTATGCGACTAACCCTGAAATTATATCATAGCATTATAATTAAAGAATATATAATCATTTCATTAATAAAAAATAATTAAATAATTCATTTTATTATTTTATTCATTTTCACACCCATGATGACTTTTCCATAAACATCATGTACTAACCAAGTTTGTATCATGAATAGGGAAAACCATGTTTTCTAAACTCAATAGTTCCCTTAGATTTTTTATCTGAGCCCCCATTTAGAATTTATTCCACTTTTTCAAAAAAAAACTATGTGCATGTGCTATTTAATATATTTATTATATTTCAAACATTTATTCTGGGAACATCAGACCTTGAAATCAAACATTGTCTCAGAACCTGGTCTCAAAAATAATCCATACAATGTCCAAAAATAATACATGGAAAATATGAGTCATTAAATTCTCCCTGACTTGGGGATTTACCTCCTAAAATACCAAAACAAGGGTTACATAAAGATATGTAGGTATTGAGCATGAATATGAGCCTCCCTCTCCCATGTTATCGCCTAAATATTCTCGTGCTACCACTGGACACACACCAAAGGAATCAATCACCCACAAAGGATCCTCTCATGTCAATCCTCGATCCCTACTAGGTACTCAGCAAAGGTATCTACATCCTCGATGTCCATCTCACTTCATTCGATGACGTGCGATGGTTCATGCACGTACCACCTCAACGGTAACATGTGGAAGACATTGTGTACCTATTTTAACATAATAGGTAGAGACAAGCAGTACACCACCTCGCCAACTCTACATAGTATTTGGAAAGGGCCAATGAATCTTAGACATATCTTGTTACCCCAGCCAAATATCTGTAATCCACGTCAAGGTGAAACCCATAAGAATACATGGTCTCCTTCCTTGAACTCTAATGGCCTCCATCATCTTCCAACATAAGAATTTAAATGGCTCTATACAGCCCTCATCCACTTATGGATAATCTATACCTTCTCGGTAGTAGCTCTCACCAACTCTGGGCTCATGAATGTTGAGTCTCCTAGGTCAGTCCAATAAAGTGGTGACCTATAGGGTAACCCATAAAAATCCTCTAATGATGTCATACTGATGGTGGAATGGTATCTATTGTTATATGAAAACTCCACCAGTGGTTGTTTATCCTCCCAACTACAGAAAAATTCCAACATTCAAGCTCGTAGCATGTCCTCCAGAACCTGAATGGTCCACTTAGTTTGGATCCAATTAGTTTGGACGTCATTTGGAGGTGAAACACTATGCTCAAGCATAACTAAGTTTCAAATTACTCCTTTAATCCATTCCACAACCGGGATTTGAAGTGAGAAACACAATCAGAAATGATCATTGATGGAACTCTATAGAGTTGGACTATCTCCTGCATGTAGAGGTGTCCCAAACTCTTTACTGAACTCTACTCCTGAATAGATAATAAGTGGGAAAACTTGGTGAGTTGGTCTATAATAACCTAGATGGAATCATGTCCCCTGGATGTACATGTTAATACTGTCACAAATTCCATGGATATCTCACACCACTTCTATTCTAGAACCTCAAGGGGTTGAGATAAACCTACAGGAACTTAGTGCTCATCCTTCACTTACTAACAAATAAGGCATTGAGAGAGAAACTTTGCAACTCTCTTATTCATCCTTGGACACCAAAATTGGTGTTTTAGTTCTTGGTACATATTTTCTACACTTAGATGTACTACCAAAAGAGATATATGAAACACTCTCAAAACCTGCTCCTACAACATCACTGGTACCATCATGCATCCTATGAAAATAATGATATGCTCCCCAACTTTATAAAATCCATTAAAATAATGTCTAGTGGATATCTAAGTATGTAGGGTCTCGTAGTTGGTATCCCCAAGTTGTTCCTCCCTGACTCACTACAATATAGGAGGGGTGAAAATCATTGACTAGAGGTAATTTTCTCCATCTCCATCAACAGAGGATAACTGTAATGAGGCCAATTTTTCCAATTCCTTGTTCAGTAACTATGAACAAGATCTCATACTGAGATAATCTTCTTCCACATTCCCCTTCTTAAGAGTATGAAATTTTCAAATTCATAATCCTGGAGGAACTCTAGTCATTGCATTTGTCTCAAATTAAGATCCTTCTGATAGAATATATACTTGAGACTCTTTTGATCAAAATAGATGATAAACCTCTTGCCCATTAGGTAGTGTCGCCACATATTTTATACTAAGACTACTACTTCTAACTCAAGATCATGGTTCATGTATTTCTACTCATGTGATCTCAACTAATTTGAACCATAATAAATCACCACTTTCCTCTACATCAGAAAACAACCATGCATGGTGCCTGATGCATCTCAGAACACTACGTACTCAACACCCTCCTCTATAAATCTCAAGATGGGATCACTCATCAAACCTTGTATCAACTAATGAAAATATTTTTGGCACGTCTTCTTCCACATGAAAGGCTTCCCCTTTCAGGTCAAATATATCATGGGTGTTGATATTCTGGATAAATCAGGTATGAATATTTAGTAATATCCTACCAACCCAAGGAAGATATAAACCTCCCACATGCTCTTGGGTGGCTCCCAAGCTAATACTACCTCAACCTTGGTCAGATCCACTACCACTCCATATTCTAAGATAATGTGTCCTAGAAAGTGGACTGCCTGAATCCATAACTGGAACTTTTAGAGATTCTCATAAATTCGGTGCTTTTAGAATATGTCCATAACCTTCCCCAAGTGTCTCACATGAACCTCCTTGGATGCTGAGTACATAAGGATATCTTCGATGAAGACTACCTTGAACTAGTCTAATAAAGTTTGAAATATCTAGTTCATGATTCCTATGAAAACTTTTATGGCGTTCATCATGCCAAAGAGTATCACCAAGTACTCATAGTGACCATAGTGACATATAAATGTCATCTTTGGTATGTCATCATCTTGTTCTTACAACTAGTGATAGCATGGCCTATGGTCAACCTTTGATAACCATCGTGACCCTCTCAACTAATCAAATAGGTCATCAATCCTCAATAGTGGATAATTTTTCTTCATAATCACCTAGTTCAAGTTCCATTAATCCACATACAACCTCAAGCTCCCATACACCTTCTTGAAAAACAAAATTGTGGTTGCCTAGGGAGAAACACCGGTTCTAACAAGGCCCTTCCTCTAAAATTATTCAAATTTTACCCTCCTATCATGAAGCTCTGCAGGAGACATCTGATATGTCAGTGCAAATATTGGTGTTGTCTCAAGGTATAGATCAAGGCATAAGTATATCAATCGGTGGAGAGGTGAACCGGTAACATCCTCATAGAATACGTCCTCATACTCTACCACTGCTGCGAGAAATAGGGAACTCATAAAATCCACTACAACAAGGGTCGGGCTAGCCGACTGATGAGTAATCGGCTTCACCCTTCTATGAATGAGTCCATATTGTGCTTCCTAGGTTTACTTTTCACTGATAAAGGATAACCTAGTCCCATAACTATGGACACACTACATTCTCTACCTAAAATAGTCAATATGGGCATGAAATATGGATAACCAGTCCATACCTAAGATGATGTCATAAGGTATCATTGTTTCTATAAAGATATCCCAACATAAACTATCGCATCCAAGAGTTAGGTCACAATGTCATCATAATTCTATGATCATTGATTCTTCTCCAGTAAGAGTCTCCAAGTACAAGGTTTGAGCCAAGGGCTCAACTGAAATCTCTAAGTCTCATACATGGTATGTGGAAAAAGGAATGAATAGAAACTATTCCTATAAATATTGTAGGTAAGGTAGAAAATACATATATCATACCTCAAATCATTCTAGGATCCTATGGGTCATATGATTCGACCGCCTGTAGTTGTCCTCACCCCTATACTCCATATCCTTGAGCCTGACGTGGACCACATGGGGGTGGTGGTGGTAACAATTCAAAGCATCGACCACCTACTACTACTCTCCCTGCTTCTCTTCCAAATCCCCCACCTTAAGAGCCTATATTCTCCTACCACAGCCTCTAACTTGGAGGCCCATATATGGTTTATCTATTGTCTATATGAAGGGTTAAAAAATCTCAGGTGAGATGTCCCCTACCATCACATGAGTAGCAATACCTCTCTCTGGGACGATTAGACCCACTATATGATCCCTAAACTGAATATCCTCTATCCTAAAACCTCCTCCTAAAATGTCTCGCATGTCTAGGCCCCTAATATTTCAATAATCTCCCAACTATTGAGGTCTCTTCTCTTGTATTCCTGCTACCAACAACCACTGGTTGTATCTGCTCAGCTAAGAAACTCTCAACCACCAAATATTTCTCTATCACCCCAGCATAGGTAGGAATTCATAGAGGTATAAAATTGGATCAAATTTCTCTACAAAAAACCTCACTCAAAGTTCATATCCTTAAAGAACCGGTCATGAACCATATACATCAAGTACTTGGATAGGTTGGTAAACCTTGATGAATACTCAACTACTATCAAGCTTCCCTAATGGATCTGCATAAGATACTGGATACATACATCCCTCATCATATTTGGTAATAACTTCTCTATGAAAAGGAACTCAAACTCTGTTCATACTAGAGTCACCTCATCATAATATTGGGTCACTAACCCCTACCATCACCCTAATGATCCATGGATAATTCTCGCTTCCAGGACCACCATATGCTTTGTTGGTGTCCTGACTAGATGGAAAACTCAGGTCACCATCTCAAGCCAGTCCTCATCTACCTATGGATTAGGATCACCTCAAAACTTGAGGGGTATCTATGAATGAAACTTGGGAAGTGCGCTCAGCCTGCACACCTCATCTATTGGTACTACGGGTACCATGTGCTACTCTACAGGTGTTGGTATAGCTATTGTATGAACTAGATGTAACATCTTAGGAACTGGACCCTATATCGATGCCTCATCACCGAGGGGGTCATCCTCATTATATAGATTCTAAATCCTAGCTGGAAAACATGGTGGAGGCATCCTTAAATAAATGATATGTACCAAAATAAATGAGTATATCTAGATAGCTGACTAAAGAAGGACATGGAAACCATAACCCATTCTTATATGATGCATGTACCATTTTTTCCTACAATCAATGTTCTCATGTATCGAGTCTAAAATCACGTGATCATAGTTCTTGTGTATGGATACGTCAGCCACTGCACCAACACTGGAGTCCCTATCCTAAAACCCAAACTTGAAACACTTAAAACTGTTACCCCAAACCAATATCAAAGGCTCTCAATCCTAAGGTAGAACCGACTTCTCTGATACCGCTCTATCATGAACCATCCCAAAGGGGATCATTCTACGACTCCCCAAGCCTACCTCCAATAGGACAGGGGATGGAGATTAGTGTCAAGTAGACATATAACTAACATGGGAGGCCTTAACCTAAGTACTTGTACACACTTATGTATTTACAAGCTTATAAAATTCTGAAATGTAAAAAAACTGAACAAAAAATCATGCATACGTCTAAATTCCACAACAAGAGTATGACATAAAGTAAAGGAAAGTAAACAGGTCCAAATAAAATCCCACCATGAAGAGTCTGAAAACAAGTCCAACCTAAAAGTAAAACTAGTACTGCTATCAAAATACTATAGGAACACACCTCAATCTATCCAGTCTCACTAAGAATCATATGGTCCTGGTCCATCAAGAAATATTTCAAAATTTTGATCATCTACAGAAGATACGACATGTGTGGGAAAATACCTTGTAGAGGTGAGTATAACATTACCCATTAGGACACCCTGAAATCACAAAACATACAAAAAAGGAAATATAGTCAACTCTACACAGGTATATGGATACAAATCTTATAATAATAATATCCAAATATACTTAACAAATACACATATTCTAAAGTAAATTCACAGCCTTAGTATTCTAGCCTAGTATTCTAGCTTGACGATTCCATATAGCACTCATCTGGGAGAACACACTCTTGAGTCTAATAGCACTGATGGCGTCTGTCCTAGAGGTAATGCTCATCAGGTCTCTCCATTAGAAGTACAAGTTAATGGTTTAAAGAGATACAATACATATATGAGGATCAATCCCAAGGGTATGGGTTATACCAACAACTCAATCTAGATTAACTCTCTAAGTAGAGGATCAATTCTCATTTAGTGTTGGTCACAATGATACCAAGAACTCTACCCAGGGTATGAAGATGAATAGAGGATCATCTCACTCTAGGAATCATGGAAGGACTCCAACAACTATATCCAAGAAGTTCTACTAAAGGGATCATTGTCCTAATAGTAGGAGGTGATTCCATACTAACCCTTAGGAAATGGATAAGGGGAACGCACCCTAACAAAACATGTACAAGATATATAGTTCAAGGCCTCCAAGACATGTTTTAGAAAGTACGCAGCATGTAAAAGGGTTACACTCCATTTACCTTGACCCTGGGTCCTACTCATGTAAATGGCTCATGTCTCATGCCTGTGTCCATGTAATAGTACATTGTGTGACAATTTCCCATGTACTCTTCTCATTCACCATCACACAACTTAGCCTGTGTACTTGTCCAGGTCGTGTTCGTGTAGGGGGTACACAACATGCTCCAACTCGTGTACCCCAACCCATGTTTGTATACCCTTTTAGGTACAAGCTGAGTCACCAGAGAGATACCACACCATGTGATAGGGTCACACTCCATGTGATACTTAACTATATTTAAAACCCTAGACGCCACCATGATGGGCCCACATGGTGTGTGGCTCCATGTTCCATGTTTTCTAGTGTAGAATTTTCCATAATTCCATATCTAGTTCTGCACGCCTCATCCATTCCTCCAGCCTTTGATCCTATGATCTTTTCACCACAAAATTGTGAATTGAGCCTCATCGAGTCATACCATCATCGAACAACAAGATTCAACCCTTCAATTTATTTAGAAAATGGGGTCATTATTCATTATTCATTGTGTGTTGAAGAACACAAAATTGGGTATCCAAAACTATCTGATTAACCTCTAATTCCATCATCACACCACCATCATTTCATCCCGATACCAGATCTACAATTCTGAATCATTTCACCAAGAAATGGGTGTGCAACAATTGATTCATCAAGATATGTCAAACCATGGGACAAATTAATAAAACAAGTGATTAATGAATAATCGAGGGAGAAAATAACAATAACAATCAACAGGAATGGACCTATATCTATGGTTGTGTTGACCTCAATTTTTTCCATTATAATAACAATGAATAATCAACAATCACAAATTAATTCTCCCAAAACCCAATTAATTTATCCCTTTCCATAAGATGACCAATACGTGAATCAATTTTTTGGTCTATTGATTCATATTCATCATGGAAATTAAGAACAAGGAAAGAATAAAATCAAAACAAATATCTTACATCGATTTGTATTGATCGTTGATAAAGAACAAATCAGTGTCATTGTCTTTAGAAAGATACTTTAATTCCATAACACATCGATTATCGAACTATGATCTGGTTGTTGTTCACCTGAGAGAGATCCTCTAATTCCCTCTCCAATGGTTCTCAAATGGCTCCAAGGTTATGTATATGTTAGTAACAATATGGGCCTATATACCCTGAGAGGGGGGTGAATCAGGGTATGGATATTCTTTTTCAAAATACTTCCTGTCCCAATGGATCTTAAAATTTTTATTAAAAGGGTCACTTTGTTTGCACTTGTGTGTTTATTATGATCACTTATTTTCTTCTTTATCCGATTATGATGCTTTAAATTCAATTCAAGGAAGTAAGCAGGCAGATACAGATATTTTTACTTGGTTCACCCTCATTGGGCTACGTCCAAGGAGCATACACCGATAAGTTGTCGGTCATACCAAATTCTACTATTCTTCACTAGATGTGGATACAAAGGTTCAGGAATAGTCACTCTGTCCTAGGCCCACTTCCTTTATAAGGTTTAGGGTTAGATCACTACTTTCCCAGGGGTCACTCCCTGTTTCTCTCTCTCTGGCTCACTACCGGTGGAGAGGATCACCATCTTCCTCTTCCTTTTCTCACTGCTCCAGAAAGGATCCACTCACAGTTTATAGACCTGTAGGTCTCTTCATTTTCATGAAGGAATGCATCTTCATCTATATATATATGCTTTTTTGAAGTCCAACTTTTACCCATAGATGAATCTCTCTTTGCACTGAAGGTATTGGGAAAACTTCCAGCTTCCACACAGCCCAAAAACACTGACGAGGAATCAACCCTACTTGGCGCGCAAGTCTAAGCTGGCACGCAAGTATCGACATGCAGGTCAACACTGGCGCACGTGACACAATCCTCTACTACTCCAAACCTATGTGACTCAACTCCTTTTACGCCCAAGCAAATATTGGTGCGCAACTACCAATTGACATGCAACTTTAAACACTGGCGCGCAAGTCCACCTGCGCGACCACACACCACCTGTGCGACCACCACACCAGCACTATGGGAGATCTGATATTTCAAAGTGTTAAACTCCGTTAAAAATGAGGAGGTGTGGTACTGTATTTATAGGCATTTTGAACACCCTGCATGACGGCGCGCAAGTCTACCCTCAGTGCACAAGTCTAGCCACGTGGGTCTCTTCCCCTGCAAGTCACTTGTGCGACCAAACCAATACCTGCACGACCCTCTTTCCTTTGCCATATTTTGATCTTCTGATCTTGAAAAACAACTGGTGTGCAAGTTCTCAAGCATCCAAGGCATCGGCGCGCAAGTCTCTTCATAGCGAGCAGGTCACCTGCGCGACCACACCAACACCTACACGACCCTCTTTCCTTTTCTATATTTTGATGCTCTGATCTTGAAAAACATATGGTGTGCAAGTTTCTTCTACTTCAAGTCAATGGTGTGAAGGTCCCTTTTCAAAAATCCACTTGTCTTCATTTGTCGATTTTCAGGCCCAAAAATTTGGAAAACACTGGAAAACAGTGCCACCTTGTATCTGTTCTTTTTGTACCGCCTCCAGATCATCCATTCCTTTGTTGATGTTCTTGAATTAAACATGGATCATTTCCCACAGATCTTGAACTTGACATTCCACCATGAAATCACCTTTGTCAAAAAATTTGTATGTCGTGGTTTGCTTTGTCAACAATCACAACATAGATGTCCACTTTGTCAACAAACACAATCACCTCAAAAATGCTTCAATGATACCTTAAGGGATTTTTTCCCAATAGTAGATAACCATGTAATTCTATCATAACAGTCTAGTTAAAGACTCTCAAATCATTACATCAACAAAAAATAATTAAAATAATTAATTCAATTAATTTATTCATTTCCATGCCCATGATGAATTTTCCACAAACTCCCTACACAAACCAAGGTTATGTCGCGCCTTGGGTAAACCATGTGTTCTTAACTCAACGGTGCCCCTGGATTTCTGATCTGAGCCCCCATTTAGAAATTATTTCACTTTTTTAGTAAAACTACATGAACATGTTATTTAATATATTTAATATATTTCAAAAATTTATTATGGGAACACCGAGCCTCAGAATCGCATGTCGTCTCAGTGCCTGGTATCAAAAATAATTCATAAAATATCCAAAAATAATACATGGAAAATTCAAGTCATTACATCATGCATGGTAGGATGATGGAATGAGGTCGATGTACTTCATGTTCATGACACCCTACCACTCTAGTTATAGAAGTTGTTGTGATGTGATGTCCTGGGTGTCTTCAGGCGAGATGTGATGTGACTGTGTTGTGGGATGGTGGTATATGTTATTCAAAAGATATGGGAACACCAAGACGTACAAAATTGGGTTGTAAGAGTGGAAAATAAATGGGAAATAGGTGTGTGGTACCCTTTATCTATATGCTTATTATTATGTTATTATACTTAGCTTTAATTATTTAGTGAGTGTTCCATGGTGAGGATGGGTTTGGATAGTTGACATGTTTAGGTGTTCTTGGTTATATTATTTTCTCATAGGTTTATTAGTATGATTCTTTCATGTGTTCACAAGAGAATTTGGTTATACTATTGATTATAATTGTATATTCATCCTATACATATAAAATGATTTTCATGTTTCCAAGAGGACTACACGAACCATGTTTGACATTAATATCTTGGTCCTTTGCATAGATGTTGTGTCACTACTTTATCTTTGATTTTGGGTATTTACTTTTGGAGAATTTTATCTAAACCTATTATATTTATACATGGATTGTGGGATGGTTTTGGTTTCTTTTTAAATTATTTCATGGAGTTATTTTTGGATTATTCATATTATCTCTCGATCCTATATTATCATAGAGGGTAATGTCTCCCATTTCATGATATTTTTATACCCTCAGAGCTATTCACCAACCTGAGTCCTACTGGTGGCGGGACTTGAGGTTTATTATCTATCTTCCTTAATTGTGGTGTCTTTGGCAAGAGTGATTCATGAAAAAAGGTTACATACATTGTAATATATCTTTAGTAAATATGGTAAGGTAAATAACTGAAAGAACATGTAATTTAATCAATAACCTGAGCATGAATAATAATATGGTCGGAATAAATAATGATCAAATAATTCCATATAAATAATCAAGTGATCATGAAACTTATCCATGGATATGATAACTATTTAAATCATCACATGAACATCAATAAATGATTCCATAATGAAGGAATTCATAATGTCAGACATCTTAAACTTATTATTGAGGCCTTGTGCCATGATAACTTACATAAATGGGTAAGGCCTTGGATAAATACCCAACTTATTTTATCTCATGGGACCTACTGATACATTTATGGTCTATGTAATTATGGTCCCCACCCATGCATTCATCATATTAATAAACAATAAAACTAAATCAATATGCCTTAATAATAAAAAAATCGTTCATATAGGAAGAACTAGAATACAGAATGTCATTACTTTCCCCAATCAAAATGATCATGAACCATCTAGAGAAATAATAAGGATGTTATAATTAAAAAATATCCCTAGTGGATAGTAATTAAAATAAATGGGTTTTATTAATGATGAGTAGAAATATCATAGAAAGATCATTAAAAACATTATTAGGGAAAATACTCTATTACTTTGAAAATCATTTTTAAAAACTACAAATTTCTAGAATATTAGGAAGAATATTTTCTTTGAAAAGAACCATGGATAATTGTAAAGTAAGCTTCAAATCATTTGAATCTCATGATAGTGGTAAATTTCTTTCATGCTGCGTACTTTAAAATAAATATTCCTTTCACATTTTCGATAAAAAGTCAAAAGTTACCTTATTCAGAAAATGAAAAGAAAATTCATTAGAAACAATTGTATAGAAATTAAAACATGGTTCAAATGACTTTAAATAATAATATTAGAATAGTAAAAACATTCTTGAAGGAATTTTGATGAAAATATGGATATGGAATAAAAATATTCTCGACCGAATAGAAAAAAAATGGTTTTCCTTAAAAAAATTCTTTCTGTATCTTGAGTGGATAAAAGAGTAAAATGAAAGGAAAACTTATAATTTTTATAAATAACTAGCGGAGAATAAAATATATTGGTTTTAAGATATAAATATCATATAATTCCCCCATAAAAAATCATGAATAATGATGAGATTATAAAATAAACCATTACCTCAAGCTCGACTTTCTTCAAAAGTGCTCTAAACTCCGGTATGATAAATTTAAATTTATTATAATTCTATACCAGAATCATGAACATAATTATAATATCATATATAATCCACTTATAACATTTCAATGCTCATGTATTAATAATTCTTTATTAAAATCATTGTTTCCAGGTGTTAATTGTTTCATTTTTCATGGAAGTTTCGATTCTACAGTTCATTTCCTTATACTTTTATCATGGTTCCATCATCACTAGTATGTTAACCATGATATATATATCATATATTTTCATTTTATACATATTTACAGTCATCAATAAAATATATAGATAGAAATATGAATTACATCATTCATGGAAATGGTAGGTCGTACGTATGCATGAATGTTGTTTTCTATATTTGATAGATGGAATGAAAGAAGGTTTATAATAATTATAATTTATAGGATAATTTTTATATCATATATATATTATATATTAATTAAATTTATATTTATTATCATCCATTTAAATCATAAATAAAAAACAAATCGCATCACTTCGTGGAGGTGGTAATCCACATGTACGCACGAGCGACGTTATCGTTTTCCAACAGATAGAGAGTAATAAGTTAGATATGATATTATGATTCCAAAAGAATAATTATATCATAAATATCATATATATTCATTATTTTCATATTTATAACCATAAAAATGAATTGTTGATAAAAATGAATTACACTGTTATGTAGAGACAGTAAGTCGTACGTACGCACAAGTGATATCTTCGCTTTCTATAGGATGAAAAGATGGTGGATAATAATTTTTACATCATAATAATACTAATTAGGAATATTTAAGATACTGAATTCATAATTTTAGAATTTATTTCATGGATTTAGAGGAGATAAAATAAGAAATAAAATTGAAAAGGCTCAGTTAAGAGTTATACCTCTTCATTGAGAAACCTCTTTTGGTTTACACCTTAATCCTAGAAGGGATGGTATTTTGGAAAAAAAATAAGTTCTAGGATGTGGTTAAGGAATATAGAAAGGTATTATGGTAGGTATTTACGGATATATAAGGCTAAAAATGAGTTAGGAAGAGGGGATATGAGGTTCTATTTTATAAGTGAGGGGATGGGCACTCTTGGAATTACTTAAAGTATTAAATTAATATAAATTTATTTTTATAATAAAGTGACTCCAAATTGACATATTTAGAATATAGTATGATTATAAGTTGAAATTATCTCATCCGATAAAATTTAGACAAGTTCAAGTGATATTTTAACCCTTATCTCTTAGTTTTAACCTCTTGTTAATCCTTTTAACAATTACCACAAAATTAAAGTACCAAGTTTCCATATATTAGAGAATTGGATGGAAATATATTAACTCCACTCATACAATAGGATAAATACAATTATTAGATAAATTTTAAATCATCATTCCAAAGTTTTAACATTATTTTACTCTTACTATGGTGATAAATATTTAACAAGATTACTATTCATAATGACCAAAAATAAAAGTGACCTATTTGTCAAATTTGATCCTCATGATTCCAATATAGAATCAAATTTTCAATATCCAATTCATATAAGTAGAATAATTTCATTTAATATTAAACTCGCAAAATGCAACCAAAAGTAGTTTTTGAGAATAAACATTTTATGAGGTATAAAAAGTATTTATACCAAAGTCTAATATAAAATTAATTATAATAACCTTAATTATATTATTAATAATATAAATGAAAAAATAATAATTTTAATTCAATTTATAAAAAAGGAACTTTTTAAATTCTTTAAAAGAAAAGGTGGTTTTCATTAAAAATTAGTACTTTTCACTATTCATCGAAAAAATCAATCTTTTCAAAAAATTACCAAAAATTTACTCTAAGATGATTATGAAATGTTGATTTTAAAAATGAATTTTATTTTTTAAAAATAAATTTTCTAAAATTAGTAGAAATTAATTATATTATTAATTCACAAAAAGCAATAAAAACCATTTTTTGGGAAAATGTGTTTTAAAGGCATATAATGACTTTGCTAAAAATATGTTTGCATCATCTAAAACCTTTATACATTTTAAAAAAATAATTGGTTATCATTATTAATTTTGAGAATTTATTGGATAGGTTATTATCACGGCCCGTCCTAAGGGGGCTTGTGCCACGACTCCCCAAGCACACCTCCAATAGTCCAGGGGCTGATGACTAGCGCTGAGTAGACATATCACTAACATGGGATTCCTTAGCCTAAGTACACGTACACACACACATATCCAAGCCTAAACAATGATTAAATTTGAAAACATTTGACAACCATTCATGCATACATATATATCCCACAACCAAAGTACGATAAAAGTAAAGTAAATTGGTAAAAATACAAGATCACCATAAAGAGTCTAAAAACAAGTCAAACCTGAAACTAAATATAGGGAATGCTATTAAGATACTGAAAAAACACATCTCGGTCTGTCTGGTCTCACTAAGAATCGTCTGGTCCTGGTCCCTCTAGGACTCTATCAAAGGGTCGATCATCTGCACAAGACACAATATGTGTAGGCAAAGTCCAAGTAGGGGTGAGCATAAAAATACCCAGTAGGACACCATGAAACCACAAATAATATGACAAAATAATAAAATTAAGCTCTATATAGATATATTTTTATATCACATATAATAATAATAACCATATATACTCAACAAAGATACACATTCTAAAGGTAAATTCACAAACATAAATCTAGACTAGGATTCTAGCTCGAAAGGTTCCACATAGCACTCATCTAGGAGAACACACTCCATGAGTATGATATCACCGATGATGTTTTTCCAAGAGGTAGTTCTCATCGAGTCTTGTTATAGGAATTATAAACTAGAAGTATGAAGTGATAAGATACATAGATGAGGATCACACCCAAGGCCATGGGGTATACCAACAAGTCAATATGGAAAAACCTACTATGTATAGGATTGGTTCCATCATAGTATTGGTCACAACAATACTAAGAACTCCACCTGGGGAAAGAAGATGATAAAGGATCTCACTTAGAGCCTCATTGAAGGATTGCAACAACTCTATTCAAGGAGCCCTACTGAAGGGATCATTGTCCTATGTGTGGAAGGTGATTCCATACTAACCCTCAAAAAATGGATATGAAGAGTGCACCCTAATGAAACTTGTCCAAGATACAAAGGAAAAGGGATCCAATCCAACATCAAGGGAGTACACAGCGTGTTATAGTGGTATACATTGTGTCCCTTCAACCTCAGGTCCTACCCATGTAAATGGATCGTATTTGTGTTGGTGTATAAGTATATGGTGTGTTGTTTATCATTTACTTCATCCCATGTCCAGTAAATTTCTTAGCCCATGTACATTCTTTTTGTCCATTTCCATGTAGGAGTACACGGTGTGCCCATGGTCGTATACCTCAATCCATGCCTATGTACCCTTTTAGGTATACTTCGATCCATTAGGGAGGTGTCACATATCATGTGATAATATCACACATTGTGAGATCCTTAACTTCCTCCCAAACCCTAGCCACTACTAAGGGGGTATTGCACGATATGTAGCTCCACATTACACTCCATGTACCATGAATTTTTTTTCAAATTTTCAAATATGGTTCATGCATTTACAGACCCTCCTCTGACCATCGTTCTGTCCTCTCCCTTTTTTAAAAACCAAGAAATATCACTATCTGAACCTTATCATCATCAAAAACTAGTATTCTACCATTTAATGCATTTAGAAAATGGTCTTTTACATCATTATTTTTTTTGAACTAAAGAACACGAAAAATGGTTATTCACACCACCCAATCCATTGTTGCTTCCATCATCACACCACCATAATGTTTTGTTGAGCTCAGATCTACAACATTAAATTGTTTCACCAAGAAAAATGTCTTTAACGATCGATTTCCTCAGTTTATATTAAACCATGGTCCAATGGGGAATGTCTCTGATGAAAAAATAATCAGGAAAGAAATGAACAACGAAAAATCATGTGGAATGGTCCTTGGTTGATATTCATGTCAAAATTGATTCATTTTTTTAGAATGAAAAAATGAATAGATAACAAATAATCACAAAGAAAATTATATCAATAAATCCCCGTAATAATACCATCCCACAAAATGACTGGTCCATGAATCAATTTGTTGATCGATTGATTCATGTTCGTCATAGAAATATAAAACGGAGAAAGACTCCAAATCAAAACAATGTCCTACCTCGATTCAGATTGATCAAAAATAAATAACGGAGTTGCACTATGATCATTAGCAAGATCCACTTATTTTCTCCTGCACCAGTCATCAATCTTCGATCTGATCCTCATCCACCAATGGAATCTCCTTCAACATTCTCCAATGGATCTCCAATGATTTGTAGGTTTATGAGGATAACCCTTTAAATTTTCCATAAGTATGTTTATATAAAGGTTATTAGGTCGGATGAATAATTAAAAAAATATTTTATTAAATTAATTTATTTTAAACATTCACCCATGACCATGCCTCAATCTGAGTGCCCGACACGTTCTATGATTATATCATGCCTAGGGTAAAACCCACATTCTAAACTCAATAGATTTCTTGGATTTATGATTCAATCCCCTATTTATATTTTATTCCACCTTTTCTGGAAAACTACACACGCATGTTATTTAATATATTTCAAATATTTATTCAGGTCACACTAATCCTTGGAATCACACACCATCTCAACACCTGGTCTCAAAAATAATCCATACAATATCTAAAAATAATACATGAAAAATATAATTCATTACATTATCCTAAACTTGGTGATTTACATCATAAAAATCTAAAATAAGGGATATACAAAGAGATGTGGGTATAGAGCATGAATTTAAGAATCTCGCTCCCAAGTTCTCTCTTCAATATTCTCGTTCTTCCACCAGACACACACTAAATTAATCACTCCCCCAAAAAGGATCATATCCTACTAATCCTAAATCTCTACCAGGTACTCAGCAAAGGTAGTCTCATCCTCGTGGTCCAACTCTCCCCAGTCAATAACATGCGATGGTTCATTCACATACCTCCTCAACTACGACACATGGAATATGTTGTATACCTGATCTTATAGAAGAGGTAGAGTTAAGTAGTAAACCACCTCACTAGCTCTATGCTATATTTGGAAATATTCAATGAATCTTGGAGATAGCTTATCACCCCTACCAAATATCCATAATCTACATCAAGTTAAAACTCATGGGAACTCATGGTCTCCCTCCTCGAACTCTAAATTCCTTAATTTTCTATCCACATAAAACTAATGATGGCTCTATGCAGTCCTCATCTGCTCCTAATTGATTTATATCTTCTCGGTGGTAGGTCGCACTAACTCTGGGCCCATAAGTTCTGACTCTCCTGGGTCAGCCTAACAAAGTGGGTACCTACAGGGTCGTCCATAAAAACCCACAAATTTTTCCATACCAATGGTTGAATGGTAGTTGTTATTATATAAAAATCCCACCAAGGGTAAATGATCCTCCTAGCTATGACCAAAGTCCAACATACAATCATGCAGCATGTCTACTGAGACCTGAATGGTCTGCTCAGTCTAGCCATCATTCTAAGGGTGAAATGTTATGCTCAAGCATAACTGAGTCCCAAAAGCCTCATGTAATCCCTTCCATAACCGAGATGTGAAGTGAGAATCATGGTCAGAAACGATCATCAAGGGAACTCCATGGGGTTGGACTATCTCTTGCACGCAAAGGCATCCCAAGCTCTCTACTGAACTCTACTCCCAAATAGCTAGGAAGAGGGATGAATTGGTGAGTCGGTCGATGATTACCCAGATGTAATCTTGTCCCATGTACATACATGGTAATATCATTATGAAGTACATGGATATCCCATCTCACTTATGATATAGAACCTCAAGGGTTTTATCTAAACCTACTAGAACTTGGTGTTCAGTCTTCACTTTCTAATAAGTAAGGCATCGAGAGATAAACTCTGCAACTCCCTTCTATATCCCTGGCCACCAAAACTGATGTTGGATGTCCTAATACATCTTTATCACACCTATATTTACCATTAAAGGAGATGTATGAAACACTCTCAAAACCACCTCCCGTAACATCACTGATACCATCGTGCATCCTTTGAAAAGAAAGACATGCTCCCCACATTTATAAAATCCATCAAGATCATTTCTAGTGGATATCTGAGAATGTAGGGTCTCACAATCGATATCCCCAAGTTGTTCCTCCATAACTCACTAAAAAATCAGAGGGGTAACATCCATCGACTAGAGGTAAGTTTCTTCATATTCATCTAAAAAAGATAATTGTAATGAGTTCGACTGCTCTGACACCTCACTCAGAAAATGCGAACAAGATCTCCTACTAAGAGCATCTGCTACCATGTTCCCCTTCCTAGGAGTATAGACAATCTCAAAGACATAATAATTAAATAACTCTAACCATCACCTTTTTCTCAAGTTAAGATTATTCTAAGAGAATATATACTTGATACTTCTGTGGTCATAATATACCATAGACTACTCTCACATCAGGTATTGTCGCCACATATTTAGTGCGAAGACTATCACTACTAACTCAAGATCATGGTTTGTGTAGTTCCACTCATGTGGTCTCAACTGATGTAAACCATAGGCAATCACTACCTACCTCTACATCAGAACACAACCAAGTCTAGTCCCAGATGCATCGTAGAACACTACATACTCAGCACCCTCCTCTAGAAATCTCAAGATGGGAGCGCTCATCAATCTCTGCCTCAACTCCTAAAAAGTCTATTGAAAACTCTCTACCCACACAAAAGGATACCCATTTTGGGTCAAAGTTTTCATGGGTGATGATACCCTAGAGAAATCAGGTATGAATCTCTGGTAATATCCTACCAATCCAAGGAATCTTTGCGCCTCTATCATGCTCTTGGGTGGATCCCAAGCTAACACTACCTCGAACTTGGTCAGGTCCACTGCCAATCCGTCTGCTAAGATAACATATCCTAGAAAGTGGACCTCCTGAATCCAAAAATAACACTTTGAGAGATTCCTATAAATATGGTCCTCTCATATTACATTCAAAACCATCCTCAAGTGTCTCACATTCTCCTCCTTGGATTCCAAGTACACAAGGATGTCGTCGATGAAGACTACCATGAACTGATCAAAGTAGGGATGAAAGATCTTTTTCATGAGTATCATAAACACTTTTGGGGTGTTCTCCACGCCAGAGAGCATAACCAAGTACTCATAATGACCATATCAAAATATGAATGTCATATTCGTAATATCCACATCTTTTACTCACAACTGGTGATAGCCTGAGCTGAGGTCAACCTTCAGGAACCATTGTTCCCCTATAAACTAATCAAATATGTCATTGTTCATAAATCCTAGATAGTTGATACTTATTCTTCATGGTCACCTGATTCAAATGCTGGTATTCCACACATAACCTCAAGATCCCATTCACATTCTTGTTAAACAAAACTGAGCTTGCCTGGGGTGAAAAACTGGATCTAATAAATCTCTTTCTCTATAAGTCTTCTAACTACACCCTCAGATCATGAAGCTCTATAGGAGCCATCTAATATATTGGCACAGATATCGGTGCCATATAGGGGTGTAGATCAATGCAGAATTTTATATCTCGTCAAGGAGGTAAGCTTGGAACATCCTTTGGAAATACATCCTTATACTCTTCCACCACTGTAGGAAAATGGAAACTCGTAACATCCACTACACCAAGGGTCATGTTATCCAATTGAGAGTAATTGGTTATACCCACATATGTATGAGTTAATCTTGCACTGCTTGGGTTTCCTTTTCACCCATAAAGGAAAACCTAGTCCCATCAATGTGGACACATCGCATATTCTGCCTAAAATATTCAATTTTTTCATAAACTATAGATAACCAATCTATACTTAATATGACATCATAAGGCCTCATTTTTTCTACAAAGAGATCCTAATAGAAAATCTCACCTCCAAGATTTATTTCACATTTTCATAATATTTGTGTGATCTCTAAGTCGTCTCAATTATGAGTCTCCAAGTGCAAGGTTCGAGCCAAGGGATCAACCAGAATCTCTAATTCTCAAACCATATACGTGGAAAGAAATTAATAACTAGAACCTGTGTTTATCAGTACTGAAGCTAAGGTAAAAAAAGAAATAGATCATACCTCATATCATCCTCAAAGCCTATAGGTCATAATCCTTAACTTCCTATAGCTGCTCTCGCCCCTGTCCTCTAGCTCCCTAAGCCTGGTGAAGACCACCTAGTGGTGGTGGTGGTAACAAGTCAAAGAATCTACCACCTCCAATTTCTCTCCTGACTCATCTTCCAAGTACGCCTCCCTATATACCTGTATGCTTCTACCACTACCTCTGCCTCGACGGCCCATCCACGGTCTCTCTATCAGTCATATAGTGGGTCAGACAATCCTATGAAAAATTTCCTTTATCCTCGCAGGAGTAGCATTGTCTCTCCCTCAGCTAATTGGACCCATCCTACAAGACCTGAAGCGAAGACTCACTTTCTTGGGACCACCTCCTAAAATTTCTCACATGTCAAGCACCTAGAGACTGACACCGGCCCCCTGTTGTTGATATCTCTACTCCTAGGTTCCCACTACTGGAAACCACTATCTGTGACTGCTCAGCTAGGAAATTCTCAACCACCAAAGATTGGTTGAGCACTCCATCATGTTTAGGAATGCACATAGGTATAATGCTATCCTAGATGTCTCTACATAGTCCTCTCTCTAAATTATGATCCCAAAATAACTAATCATGAACCATATCCATTGAGTTTTTGGATTAGTTGGTAAACCTCAATGAATACTCAGCTACTATCATGCTACCCTACTGGAGCTGCAGAAGCTCCTGGATATGTATAACCCTCAGTGTAACTAGAGATAACTCCTCTATAAAAAGGTGCTCAAACTCTGACCATGCCAGAGTCGCCTCATCATAAGACTGGGTCACTAACCCCCACCATCGTCCTGCTGATCCATAGAGAATTCTCGCTTCCATGACCACCATCTGATCTGCTGGTGTCCTAACTAGACGGAAGACTCATGTCACCACCTTAAGTCATTTCTTAGCCGCTTGTGGTTCAAGCTCACCTCAAAACCTAAGGGGTCTCTATTTTTTAAACTCATGATGTGTGCTCAACCTTTACACCTCATCGGCTGGTGTTGTGGGTACCATCTAATTATCTATAGGTGGTGGTATATCTTGTGTTCCACCTATAAGTAGCACCTCTAGAACTATCCCCTTTATCAATGCCTTGTCGCTAAGGGGATCTTCCTTGTGATCCTAATGTCAAACCCTAACTAGCATATGTCGCAGAGGCATCTTGAAAGTAAAAATGATATACCATGGTCAATGAGTATATATGGAGATCTGATTCGAGAAAGAAATGGAAAGCACAAATAATTTCTATATGATGCATGTACCATTATTTTCCATGAAACCAATGTTCTCATTTACTGAGTCAAAAAAAATAGGTGATTAGATTCTTGTTGTATGGATACGTCGGTCACCGCACCAACAGTGGAGTCCCTAGCTTGAAATCCAAACTTCAAACACTTAACAGTGTTTCCCCAAACCAAACTCAAAAACTCTAGTCCTAAGGTAGTACTGAATCCTCTGATACCACTCTGTCACGACCCATCCCAAAGGGGCCTATGTCGTGACTCCTAAAGCCCACCTCCAATAGGATAGGGGCTAGCGACTACTTCCGAGTAGGCATATCACTAACATGGGAGGCCTTATCCTAAGTACTCATACACACACACACACCTCCAAGCTCATACTATGTTTAAATGTAAAAACAACTAAACAACCATGCATGCATACATCTATATCCCACAACCAGAGTACAACAGAAGTAAAGGAAAGTAAAATGGGACAAATACAAGCTCACCACAAAGAGTCTAAAAACAATTCTAGCCTAAAAGTAAATATTAGGACTGTTATCAAGATATTGTAGGAAAAAACCTCGGTCTATGTGGTCTCACTAAGAACCACCTGGTCCTAGTCCCTCTAGGACTCTGTCAAGGGGTTGATCATCGACACAAGACACGACATGTATGGGTAAATACCATGCAAGGGTGAGTATAATAGTACCTAGTAGGACACCCCAAAACCATAAATCATATATAATAATAATAACATCTATCTCTACACAGGTATATGTCTATATTGCATATAACAAGAATATCCAAATATACTCAACAAAGACACGTAGTCTAAAGGTAAAGTCACAACTATAAATCCAACCTAGGATTCTAGCACAAAAGGTTCCACATAGAACTAATCTGGGAGAACACACTCTATGAGCCTTATATCAATGATGTTGTATGTATGAGAGGTTTTTCTTTTCATGTGTCGTCATAGGAAGTATACACTGTAATTATAAAGAGATATGATACATAGATGAGGATCACACCCAAGGTCATGGGGTATACCAACAACTTAATCTAGAAAAACCCACTAAGTAGAGGATCGACTTCTATGTAGTGTCGGTCATGATAATACCAAGAACTCCACCTAGGGTAAGAATATGATATAAGATCTCACTTAGGGCCTCACAGAATGATTCCAACAACTCTATCTAAGAATTCATGTTAAAGGGATCATTATCCTATGTGTAGAAGGTTATTCCATAATAACCCTCAGGGAATGGATATGGGAACCCATCCTAATGAAACATGTCCAATATATAAAATAAAAGGGATCAAATCCAGCATCAAGGGAGCACACGACATGTGGTAGGGGTACAAGTCGTGTCCCTTCAACCCTGGGTCCTGACCGTGTAAACATCTTGTGTCAATTTCTGTGTAGAAGTACATAGCATGCTTCTACCTGTGTACTTCATCTTATGTCTCAGTACATGGATTAGCCCATGTAAATTTTGGTTGGTGGTGTTTGTGTAGGAGTACATGGCATGCCTGTGGTCATGTACCTCAAGTCGTGTATGTATACCCTTCGAGGTACATGTTGAGACATTGCGGAGGGGTCACACATCGTGTGATCCTTAACTTCCTCCCAAATCCTATAATTATCTAAGGGGGTCACACATGGCGTGTATCTCCTCCGTACATGCCATGTAGCGTATAATTTTTCTAGATTTTCATATCTGGATCATGCGTTTTTTGCCTCTCCTTCGACCATCGTTCCAGCCTCACCCTTCACCAGAAACCAAGGAATGTCATCATATAAACATTTTTATCATTGAGAACTAGGATTTGGACCTTGAATCCATTAAAAATGGTCTTATAAATCTTTCTTCATTGTGCACCAAAGAACACCAAATCCGGGTATCCACACCACCCAATCTGCTACTACTTCCATCGTTGCACTACCGTCATGTTGTGTCAATACCGAATCTAAAATATTGAATTGTTACGCTAAGAAATGGGTGTGAAACAGTCAATTTCCTTGGTGTATGTCAAACCAAGGTCCAATGGGTAATTCCCACAATGAATGAAGAATCGTGGTAGATAAGAACAAGGAACAATCATGAGGAACAGACTTTGGCCGATGTTTCTGTTGACCTTGATTTTTTCCATTAGAACAATGGATGAAGAGATTACAAATAATCAAAAATAAATTTCTCCCAATAAGCCCTGAAATAATATCATCCTACAAAAAAATTATCCATGAATCAATCAGTGAGGTTTGAAAAAGATCATCCATTCATCATAAATGAATCATGACTGCTTTGTCGACCATATCTACCATATCGGACCCCATTTTTTGTCATGTTCAGTTTTCTTCTTGGTGGGTTGGTATGTGTTGTTGGTTCATGGTCATGGATCGCTGCTGAGGCCCTTTCCCTGTTATTTCTCTGTTCTTTTGATTTCTTTAGGTTTTGGTTTTATGGTTTTTTGTTTTTCATCTCTTACACTGATTTATTTTGTTAGTGTTCGTGATTTTTCTTGTGGAATTGGTTCTTTGTTTTTTATGGTTTTGTTCATTCTGGATGGGTTTATTTTTTCTTCAATATTCATGAAACATGCGGCTCGCTGTCTTGATGCTCGTCTGCTCAACTCTTCCCTAGATCTAATCTCCACCACTCTCGTCTGATTCAGTCTGGTGTGATGGTTCTAATTGAGGATTTGGGAGGTGTTATTCGAGCGGTCAGTGACATTCCAGGAGGGTGGTGGTGCTATTTACCTTGAAGATGGTTCAAGGTGCTTCTTCCTCATTGATGATGATGGTTCATGTTTCCAGGTTTGGTTCTCTCAACTTTTTCATATGGTGTGTCGGTTGGTCTTGGATTTTTGCAATGGCTAGTGGTGGTGGTTCTGATGGTATTGGGGTTTCATTGACGATGGTGGTTTGTGTCTACGGTCACCGGAAAGCAGGTTCGTCGGTGGAGATCATTGTTTCTGCTGTTGTGTATTAGGAGTGTTGTCTCAGGTCGAATATTGAGGATGGGCGTGTGACTCGAGGTATGGTTCAAGACTTATGGATGTTCCGATTTTCACGACCCATGTATTTTGTGGTGAATTGTTCAAGGCATAGTTTGAATTACCTGGGTTCATCATTAATGACCAAGGTTCTCATTTATATAACCAAATGACGTAATCTCTTTTTCATCGGTATGGGGTAGGGCATAGAGTGTCTACTGTATATCACAAAAAAACCAATGGTCAAGTTGAGGTTTCAAAAAGGGAAGTAAAACAGATTCTTGAAAAAATGATTCAACCTAATATAAAAGATTGGAGTCTTAGACTTGATGATTCTTTATGGGATTACCGTACTACTTTCAAAACTCACATTAGCATGTCACCATATCAGCTAGTGTTTGGAAAGAGTTGTCACCTCCCTATTGATATTGAGAATCGGGCCTATTAGGACATTAAACAATGAAATTCTAATCATTCTGGTATAGGTACTCAAAGAAATTTATAGATTCAAGAGTTGGATGAAATGAGAAGAGATTCATATGAGAACTCTTGGATTTATAAGGAGAGAACCAAGGCTATCCATGACTATCTCATCCTTCATTGTCAATTCCGCATTGGGCAGAAGGTCCTCCTCTACAATGCAAGTCTGAAGTTTCATCCTAGTTCGAAATTAAGAAACCAATAAAACCTTCACAGTCAATGGGAAGTAGCTGAAGCACTTCCATGAATCCATTCTGGAGTCCCCAATAGAGGAACTCCATGTTCAAGAATCAATATATTAATTACACTCTCCTAGTTTTATCATTCCTCCCAACATTCCCTTTTATTATAGTGAGGACATTGTACACTTTAGGTGTGGGGGTATGGGTATACTCTTGGGTTAGTTAGGAATTTTCATCATCTTTCTTCTTTTTCTTTTTTTAGCTTATTGAATTGTATTGTTACTTTCCCCCTTTCCCTCCCCCACACTTTTTTTCTGGAATATTACTTTTTTTATTGCCACTTTATAATGGAAAATGATGTCTGTTTAATCATGGAATTTATTGAAAATGCATGTGGAATGTCTGTATTTCATGTTGTTTTAACATTCAAAAAAATTCTGATGAAATGTTCATTTCAGAAAGAATTCAATATTGTGGTGTGACTTTATTTTGAAATTTAATTCTTTGTTGATGATATAAATGGTTGTATCATTTCAAAACTTTTAAGAAGAATGGTACCCTTTTGTGAATAGTTTAATGGAAAATTATTTCACTTAATCTCTCTATACATATTTGTGCCTAACCATGAAGTGTGAAAATTTATTACTTAATAGAAGTAAAATATAAGTTAGTTTTATTTTTCTCTACTTTCCAAAATCATTTTTCCAAACGTTTTTTCCTTATTCGGTCTATTTCATTACTGTAACAGATTTACCTATGCATTTGTATATGTTATCCGACTGTTTTACGCCCTCAAAAAAACAAAAAAAGGGTTGTATATTGGGTAGGTCAAAAACCACCCTTCCTGGACTTTTGATCTTGTTATAACTATTACAATCAGTGTCGTGAGGAGATCAAACAAGGGTTTGGAGAAGAGTGTGAGATTTGTTCCAAGTTCAATTTTTGAAAAAATAATAATAAATGAGGGGAATGATAAAATGTACAACAGATGGGGATATCCAGGTCAGAAGCTTATAGTTTTACTTCTAGGAATGCTTAAGTGATTGGGTCTTGAAATTTGATTACAAAGGTTCTAGAGTAGGTTTGGTGGGAAGGATCATATAAGTAGAAAATTTTTAAAAATATATATATTTACTTGATAGAAAGTGGAAATAATTGCATGAAATGGTTGTCACACACACACATAGAGAATTAGTGATATTATTAACTTTTTAATTATTTTCTTTGGTTGGTATCATGCATCTCTTGAAATTTTATTTGGATACAATTTTTGAGACTTCTTTTTCCATGATCACTGAGAATAACTTCTCGGTGTAATTTTTTCTTTGATCACATTTCTATCAGGAATTAAATTTTCATTGAATCTTAAATATTTATGAAGTTGTAAATATCTACATGTGTGATTTTTGTAAATTTGAATTTTCCCAGGAGTGAAAATGTTTAGGTGTGGGGGTGTGATCGTGTAGAGATTCACTGTTTCATTTTCACCCTTACACCATTGTGATAAACTAGTTTTATATTGAAAATTATAAAAATAATAATAAATTTCACTTCATGTTTGATTTAAATTTTTTTTGTTTATCACTATTAAAAATGGAAATTTTTCTTGTTTTGATAATTTCATTATAGGTGGAGGTGATTTGGAGGCCCCAGAGATGATCCAAAAGGAAAATTGGTCAAACTGCATGGGATCCCAATGACATATGTCCACTGTTTTAAACATTACGAGAAATCCATATCTCCAAATGGGCTTAAATTTTTTGGTCTAGTTTAAAATTCATTGGTATACATTTCATATTAAGGAACACAAGACTCATTCGGCCATCCGGTGGCCCAACCTATCTGATCTGTACAGTACACCAAATCTGCATGAAGTCAAAAGTGGTGTGTTGTGATTTGTCCATATATTGAGTTGTAGATGTCCAAATGAAGCCAAACTTTCAGTGGAGATATTCAGGAGTTGGGGATACAAATTTCTAGTTTTCCCTAAAGTGTTATAATGTTTTCTACACATCGAAAACAATGGTACAAGTGGTTTTACACAATCTATGTGCCCAAAACAACCTTCCACTTTGCCTATAAAATGATACCTTGGGAACCTCATTTACAAGTTTGACCAAGAGAGGGAATTTATACCAAATTTAAGTTCCAGAGGAGTCCTTGCATGCCCTTGGAGGTTCTGGATCTCCCTATCCTCATAGGGAGATCTGAAATGAAGAAGGAGATGCACCCAAGATTCCTCATCTCGATATCGGGCTAAACGGTGGGTGTTTGTTGTGAAGGAGATACACACATGTCAAAGAAGTTCTGACACATATATTAGAAACTGGTTTAGATTAATTTGGGTGTTTAAACATTTCATTCCATGTATCTTACATGATTTAATATTTGAATGCTTGTTTTGATGCATGTGAATGTTATGCTCTTAATTTCTAACCGATCGGTGTGAGGTTTTGAGTGCGTGACTTGTGTTGTTCCTATTAGATAGAACAAAAATCCTATTAATACCCACCTTATTGATATTTAAATTTTCTTTGTAAGATATTATTCCATTCATAAGTGTTTTGACCATTTCAATACGATTGTTACATCAAGGTTTTCTTCTTTAAGCATTGAAATAAAATCTTAGGAATTAATCGGAATTCCAATTAATTTCAACTAAAGAATTACTCCAAACTTGAATGAATCGCTAAGAAAAATGAACTTAAAATGTGTTTAGTGAAATCACAATGACCCCTTTATCTCATATTTTTCAAAATCCACTTGTTCTTTTAACTTTTAAACTATTTTGATTAAGTTGTTTTCTTTAAAGTGTTTTCAAAATCACCCCCCTCTTTTAGTAATATTTATCAAAAATACATACTATAAACTACAAACACTCCTTGAGAGATGACCTAGGTTCTACCTTAGACTATAAATCAACCTTAAAAACATAATCAATTTGGAAATTCATGACAGCGCGGTCAAATTTTGGCATCGTTTCCGGGGAGCACTTTGGTTTTTAGTGCGTGTTTTTTATAATATTTTTGTAATATTTGTGAATATTTATTTGTTTTATCTTCTACCTTTGCATATATTTTTGTTTTCTGATTTATTTCTTGTGTAGTTTATGTTCATAATGTGTTATACTTTGGGAGACTTACCACCTTTTGAACCCAGACCGGAGAGGATCCTACGTCAGCGACATCGAGACGTACAAGACACCCCTTTCAAGGAGGATACACCGCAACTTGAGACTTTTCTAAACCCCTTTTCTTATGAAAACAAACTAGAACCTGAAATTAATGAGTATAACATGGATTAAAACAATCTAACACTAAAATAACTAACCTCTCCTGATGTTGATATCCAACCCACATATATTTAAAGATAAGGTGAGGCACCCAATTTTGAACTAAAATCCAGTCTAATTCAATTGTTGTCAAGATTTCATGGACTTACTGGAGAAGATTCACATAAACATTTAAATGAATTTCATACTGTGTGTTCCACCTTAAAACCTTCTAATTTGGATGAAGAAAAAGTAAATTTTAGGGCATTCCCATTTTAATTAGAATACATTGCGAAAGATTGGTTGTATTTTGTTAATTCACCAATTAGAGGTTGGACGGACATGAAATGCCTTTTTCTTGAAAAATATTTCCTAGCCTCTAGAACGTAAACAATAAGAAGGAAAATTTGTGGTATAAGAAAATCTCAAGGGTAAATTCTTCATGAATACTTGGAAATATTTAAAAGGCTTTGTTCAATTTTCTCACACTATCAAATAATTGATCAACTTTTAATTCAGTATTTTTATGAAAGTTTAATCCCTATTGATTGAAATGCGATCGATGTTGCTATAGGTGGTTCACTAGTTGATGAGACCCCAATTTATACAAGAACCTTAATTGATAACATGGTGCAGAACACTCAATAATTCGGTACAGGGTCTAATGTACCCATTCGAGGTGTACATGAGATGAAAAGTACCAAATTTGAGAAGAAGGTGGACACGAAGTTTGGATACATAAGTACCCTTCTTAGACAACTTGCTCTTTCCCAAGGGAAATCCCAATCTCCTAATCCCATCCATTGTGGTATATGTTCTTCTCACACCCACTACTCTGATCAATTCCCCAAACTAAGATAATATTCTAAGAGTTGTGAGGAAATCTTTTCAAGTCGCCCCTATAACCAACCCTTTAGGAAAGAACCGTACTATCCATCCAATCCTGGGTGGAAATACAACCAAGCTTATAGGAAATGGGGGGTATTCAAACCAAACTCAACAACAATGGAACCAACTGGGGCAGAGTAATCATCCACCACCACCTAGATATACCCAACCACAACAAAGCCCTTTCCAAAAAACCACTCCAAAACCCGAGCCTAGCCTAGAAGACATGATGAAACAAATAGTTTCCAACAATATCCAATTCCAACAAACCACCCAATCTTTCATACAAGACCTAAAAACCCAATTAGGCCAACTAGATAACTCGGTGGTGGAAATCCAAAGTCATGGGTCGGGTAAACTACCCTCTCAACCGGTAGTTAACCCTAGGGATAAGGGAAATGTTAGTTCCATCACCCTTAGGAGTGGGAAATAACTTAAAACCCAAATAAACCCTCCATTAGAGTCATCCCCTCCTAAGGAAACCACCATCCCAACAACTGCTAAAAATGCTTCAAGAGAAGAAAATCATTGTCCTGAGAGAAGCCCTTCCAAAGGAAAAAGTGTGTATGTTGATGAGTCACCTAGCCCAACCATTATTCTTCCATTCCCCCAAAGTTAAAACCAACCAAGAAATAAAAATTCAACTTAACTTGATAATGAAATATTAGAAACTTACAAAAAAAATGAAGGTTAACATTCCTTTGATTGATTTCGTGAAGAAAATTCCAAGATACGCCATGTTTCTGAAGGAGATGTGTACACACTGAAGGAGAATTTGAGGTGATGATAATGTGATCTTGGGTAGGAACATCTCAGCATTAATAGATCCATTACTTCCCACCAAATGCAATGATCTAGGAACATTATTAATTCTGTGCACCATAGGGGAGTATTCCTTCTCCAATGTTATGCTTGATTTAGGTGCTTCTATATATGTGATGTATCACTCTATTTACTCTTCATTTAAATTCATAGAACTGAATCCCACTATAATTTGTGTGAAACTAGAAAATTGGATTACTTCATACCCCTCTAGTGTGTTATAGGATATTCTTGTGAGGGTGGAAATTTTAATTTTTCCTGCTGATTTTTATGTACTAAAAATGAAAGATGATAGGATTAATGGATATTCCATGATTATATTGGGGAGTCCCTTCTTGAAAACTGAAAAAAACCATAATTAATGTCCATAATGGTACATTATCTATGAATTTTGGTGGTTACACTATCCACTTTAACATCCTTGATGCCATGAAGCACCCCTCATAAGAACATTACTCTCTCTCTATTAATTCAATTGATGTACTCCCTTCCCCTGAGAAAACATATTTTCTTTTTCTTGATCCCCTTTCTGAGTTTTCATCCTTGATTTTAATTCTAGGTAATTAATAATGCATTAATTTTTGTATTGTTCTAGAAAAATTTCATGCCTATTTATTAATTGATGATTTCTTGAACACTGAGGATCCACTGATCATCGATGATACTACTAAGCTTGTAAAATCTCATTCATCGTCTGAGGATGATTCCTTTAATCGGTTAGATGAGATTAGTGACCTCTCACTTTCACACACACTCCCATCAATCCAAAATCCACCTGAATTAGAACTAAAACAACTGCCTCAAGATTTAAAATATTCATATCTTGAGAATAGAAACAAGATTACTGTCATCATTGCTAGTTCACTCCATCCTAAGCATGAATTGTGACTGCTTGATCTTTTGAGGGATTATAAACAAGATTTGTAATGGAAACTTGTAGACATTCCTGGTATTATCCCATCAATTTGTACACATATTATATTTTTAAATGATGAGGCTAAACTAGTGAGGTAGTCACAACGTCAACTGAACTCAAACCTCCTAGATGTTGTTAAAAAGGAGGTAACAAAATTATTGGTTTTTGGAATCATTTACCCCATCTCTGACAGCCAATGGGTCAATCCAATCCAAGTAGTTCCTAAAAAAACTATTCTAACAGTAATAAAAAATGAAAACAATGAATTGGTTCCAAATCGTGTGCAGAATTGTTGGTGTGTCTGTATAGACTATATTCGATTAAACAAACACACTAGGAAGAACCATTTCCCATTTCCATTAATTGACCAGATTTCGGAGATTCTATCAAGGAAGTCCCATTACTGTTTCCTTGATGGGTATTCTGAATACTTTCATATCCATATTTCCCCCAAAGATCATAAAAGGGCAACTGTTACTTTCCCCTTTGGCACATTTTCATATAGGAGGATTCTATTTAGTATGTGCAATGCTCTGGGTACTTTCCAGCAGTGCATGGTTGGTATTTTTTCAGATTACCTAGAGAATTTCATGGAAGTATTCATGGATGATTTCACTATTTATGGATCCTCTTTTGATGAATGTTTGAGTAGTCTTGGTTTAGTCCTACATCGCTGTATTGAAATGAATCTTGTATTAAATTATGAGAAATGTCATTTCATGGTGAGACAAGGTATAGTTTTGGGACATGTAATTTTTTGGGGATGGTATCCAAGTAGATAAATCAAAATTGGATGTCATTTCTTCCCTACCATTCCCAAAAAATGTATGGTATGTGCGGTATTTCCTAGGTCATGCTGGATTTTACCATAGTTTCATTTGTGACTTTAGTAAAATTACACTCCCCCTCTCCCAATTGCTCCAAAAAAAGGAATTTGTTTTTTATAAAGAATGTGAGTAAGCTTTTAATAAGTTAAAATGGAGTCTTATGTCACCCCAGGTAATCTAACCACCTCAGTGGGATTTACCATTTGAGCTCATGCATGACGCCTCTAACTATGCAGTTGGGACAGTCTTATCACAAAGGGTTGACCAAGATCCACATGCCATTGCCTATTCCTCATTTACTTTGGACCCTGCCCAAGAAAACTACACCACAACCAGAAAAAAATCTTTCCATTTTGTTTACCTTGGATAAATTCAGGTTGTATATCTTAGGGTGAAAAGTCATTGTGTTCTCAGACCATGCATCCCTCTGGTATCTCCTTAAGAAACCGAAATCCAAACCACGTCTCATTCGCTGGATGCTCCTCCTTTAGGAATTCAATTTAGAAATTAGAGATAAAAAAGGAGCAGAGAATGTGGTGGTTAACCATATTAGTAGGATACACCCATCCTCAGACATTGACTCATCCCCCTGTATTCCTATAAATGACATGTTTCCAGATGATCAATTGTACTGAGTGCAATATTCTATTCCTTAGTATGCTGAAATTGTAAATTATTTGGCAGCATATTTCATTCCTTTTGATTTCAATAAAAACCAGGTTGACCATCTAAAACATGAGTCTTGTTGGTATATTTGGGATGACCCCTACCTTTGGAGAACATGTAGTGATCAAGTCCTTAGGTTTTGTGTTCCCGATATCAAGTTTCGGTATGTTCTTACGTTCTGTCACACTCTTGTTTGTGGGGGACGCTTTGGTACCCAATAGACTGCTTGCAAGGTCATTAATTCTAGTCTCTTTTGGCCAACATTATTTTAGGATGCCCATGATTTCTGTAAATATTTTCATCACTATCAAAGTATGGTGAATGTATCTAATAGAAATTAAATGTCACAACAACCCTTGCTCTTACATGACATTTTCAATGTTTGGGGCATTGAATTTATGGGACCATTCTCCAATTCATTTGGGAACCTTTACATTCTTCTGGTAGTGGATTATGTTTTAAAATGGGTAGAGGCACGATCTACATGGACTGATGATTCCAAGACTGTTGTCGAATTTTTGAGAGCCCAAATTTTTTATAGGTTTGGATTACCAAGGTTCATCATCAGTGACCAAAGTTCTCATTTCTACAACCAAACAATGAAATCTATTATGTCGGTATGGGGTCGGGCATAGAGTGTCTACTGCATATCACCCACAAACCAATGGTCAAGCCAAGGTGTCAAATAGGGAGGTAAAATAGATTCTTGAAAAAATGGTTCAACCTAATAGAAAAGATTGGATTCTTAGACCTGATGATTCCTTATGGTTTTACCGTACTACTTTCAAAACTCCCATTGGCATGTCACCACATTAGCTAGTATTTGGAAAGAGTTTTCATCTCCCTATTGAGATTGATCATCAGGCCTACTAGGCCATTAAACAATGAAATTCTAATAATTCTGGTGCAGGTTCTCAAAGGAAGTTACAGATTCAAGAGATGGAGGAAATGAGAAGAGATTCATATGAAAAATTTTGGATTCAAAATAAGAGAACCAAGGCTACCCATGACTATCTCATCCTTCATCGTTAGTTCCACACACTACTACAAAAACAGGCTTTATCAGCACTCAAAACAGGCTTTATCAGTGCTAAAAAAGTGTTGTAAATGTTGGGCAAAAATCCCTCAAGGTATCATTGAAGCATTTTTGAGGTGATTGTGTTTGCTGACAAAGTGGACATCTGAGTTGTGATTGTTGACAAAGAGGATTTCATGGTGGAATGTCGAGTTCAAGAGCTGAGGTCAACGATCCATGTTTGATTCAAGAACGTCGATAAAAGGAATGGATGATCTGGAGGTGGTACAAAAGAACAGATACAAGGTGGCGCCGTTTTCCAGTGTTTGCCAAATTTTTGGGCCTGAAAATCGGCAAATGAAGAAAAGTGTTTTTGGCAAAGGGACTTGTGCGCCGTGGACTTGAAGTATAGGAAACTTGCGCACCATATGTTTTTCAAGATCATAAGATCAAAATATGGCTAAGGAAATAGGTTCGCGCAAGTTTGGGAGTTGGTCGCGCAAGTGTCTAAAAGGAGAGAAGACTTGCGCGCTGAGATTGGGTCGCGCAGGTGACTTGCGCGCCGTCGCGCAGGGTGGTCAGATTGCCTATAAATACTGGACCACCCCTCCTCATTTTTTACTGGAGTTCAAAACGAGAGCTCCCGTCGCGCAGGTTTGGTGGTTGCGCAAGTGGTGTGTGTGGTCGCGCAGGTGGGACTTGCGCGCCAGTGGTTGAAGTTGTGCGTTGGTGTTAGAAGTTGCGCGCCGGTTTGCAGTTGCGCGCCAATAGTGGTTTGGTCGTAAAAGGAAGAGAGTCGCGCAAGTTTGGAGTTGAGGAAGCTTGTGTCGCGCAAGTTTCAGAGGAGGAATTGTGCGCCCGTTGTGACTTGCGCGCCGATACTTGCGCGCCGAGGTTGACTTGCGCGCCAAGTAAGGTTTGTTCCAGCAGTGTTTTTCGGGCTGCGTGGAAGCTGGAAGTTTGCCCGATACCTTCGGTGCAAAGAGATATTCATCTACGGGTGAAAGTTGTACTTCAACAGAGCATCTACACACAGAGGAAGATTCATTCATTCATGCAAATGAAGAGACCTACAGGTCTATAAACTGTTAGTGGATTCCTTCCAAGAGCAGTGAGCTTAGGAAGAGGAAGAAGGTGATCCTTTCCACCGGCAGTGAGCCAGAGAGAGAGAAACAGGGAGTGACCCTTGGGAAAGCAGTGAGCTGACCCTAAACATTGTAAAGGCAGTGAGCCTGGGCATAGAAGTGATCTAGCCCGAATCTTGTAATCCACAGCTAGTGAAGATTAGTGGAATTTGGTACGACCGGAAACCTGTCGGCGTATGCTCCTTGGACGTAGCCCTTAGCGGTGAACCAAGTAAAATTGTTGTGTCCTGTGCTTGCTTTACATTCTGTTTATATCGTGCAGCAGGAAAAAGAGAGAAGAGTGTTTTGCTTGACAGCGAAACAAGATCAGAACGGGCATTAATTTTTAATTAGTCATACCCTGATTCACCCCCCCTCTCAGGGTATCCAGCCTAGTGGACCTAACAGTAAATCTCAACGCTGATAAAGGGGGTCCCCTTTATTAGCACTTTTTTAGCACTGATAAAATGCACATTTATCAGTGCTAAAAAAGCACTGATAAAGGATCAGTTTATCAGCACTAAAATAGCGTTGATAAAAACACATTTATCAGCACTTTTTTAGCACTAATAAAATGATCCTTTATCATCGGTTTTTTAGCACTGATAAATGTGAATTTTATCATCACTTTTTTAGCACTGATAAAGGCTTCCTTTATCAGTACTTTTTTAGCACTAATAAATGTGGATTTTATCAGTGATTTTTAGCACTGATAAAGGCTTCTTTTATTAGCGCTAAAAAAGTGCCAATAAATTCCCTATCTGCTGCAAAACATTCAGCATCTCAATAAGTATACCTATACAAAATTAACACATAAATCATAATCTAATTACACCAAGTATACCCATACACCATTAACACATAATTCATTAGTTAATTAAATACATAAATAATTCTATTCATAATTCAAGGGGTTGGGGGGCTGTTCAGGGGTTTGGGGTGGCTGTCCAAGGGGGGGTAGGGGTGTCCGGGGGGATGGGGATGTCTAGGGGGAAAGGGGTGTCCAGGGGGTGGGGGTGTCTAGGTGGTGGGGTGGTGTCTAGGAGGGGGGTGTCCAAGTGAGGGGGGGTTGTCCATGGGGGTGTCCAGGGGGGTGGGCTGGTGTCCAGGGTGTCGGGGGGGCTTTCCAGGGGGTGGGGGTGTCCGGGAGGTGGGGGAAGTCCGGGGGTTGGTGGGGTTGTCCAAGGGGAGTGGGGTGGTGTCCAGGATGGTGGGTTGGGGGTGTCCGGGGGGATAGGGGTGTCTAGGGGGTGGGGTGTCCAGGGGGTGGGGGTGTCCAGGGGGTGGGGGCGATCCAGGGGGTTGGTGGGGCTGTCCAAGGGGGGTGGGTTGGTGTCCAAGGAGGGGGGTGTCCAGGTGGGGGTGTCCAGGTGGGGGGTTGTCTATGGGGTGTCCATGTGGGGGGGATGGTGTCCAGGGTGTTGGGGGGGCTTTCTAGGGGTGGGGGTGTCCAGGGGGGTGGTCCAGGGGGTTGGTGGGGCTATCCAAGGGGGGTGGGATGGTGTCTGGGAGGGTGGGGGTGGTCGTCCATGGGTGGGGGTGTCCAGGGGGTTGGGGGTATCCATTTGGTGGGGTGGTGTCAAGGAGGGGTGGGGTTCCATACAGGGGGGTGGTGGTTTTCCAGGGGGATGGGGGGTGTCTGGGGGGGATTTCTGAGGTGGGGGGCTATCCATGGGTGTGTCCAGGGGGTGGGGGTGTCCAGGGGGTTGGGGGGCTTTCCAGGGGTCGGTGTTTCCAAAAGGGTGGGGGTGTCCAGGGGGTGGGTTGGTGTCCAGGGGGGTGGGGGCGGACCAGGGGGTTTGTGGGGTTGACTATTACAAGTCAAAAAGGACCCATGAATCATTCTCATAAATGATCAAGATAATCTAAATGTGTTTGGTTAGATTTTCGTAGGTCAGTTGTTGTTTTCACTTAAAATTGTGTCCATTTTAAACAAAAGAGAGACCCTTTGTGTGATACCAGCCACACCGTTCCTTGGATTGAGGTGGGGATGACTCATACGCATCACAAAGGACCTTTGTATTGTTCTCCTAAAGGATCAATACAATATGAATGTTTTTGGTCAGATTTTCGTAGGTCAGTTGTTGTTTTCACTTAAAATTGTGTCCATTTTAAACCAAAGAGATACCATTTGAGTGATACCAGCCACATTGTGCCTCGTATTGAGGAAGGGTTGACTCGTACACGTCAAAAAGGACCCATGGATCGTTTTTTAAAGGATCAATACAATCTGAATGCATTTGGTTGGATTTCCGTAGATCAGTTGTTGTTTTCACTTAAAAATCTGTCCATTATAAACAAAAGAGAGACCCTTTGAGTGGTATCGGCCAAACCGTGCCTCGGATTGAGGAGGGGATGATTCTTACACGTCACAAAGGAACCTTGTATTGTTCTCCTAAAGTATCAATACAATACTAATGCGTTTGGTTGGATTTCTGTAGGTCAGTTGTTGTTTTCACTTAAAAATCTGTCTATTTTAAACAAAAGAGAGACCCTTTGAGTGGTACCAACCACACCGTGCCTCGAATTGAGGCGGGGATGACTCTTACACGTCACAAAGGACCTTTGGATCGTTATAATAAAGTATCAATACAATCTGAATGTGTTTGGTCGGATTTCTGTTGGTTCGTTGTTGTTTTCAATTAAAATTGTGTCCATTTTAAACAAAAGAGAGACCCTTTGAGTGATACCAGCCACAACGTGCCTCGAATTGAGGTAGGGATGACTCATACATGTCAAAAAGGACCCTTGTATCGTTATCCTAGAAAATCAATACAATATGACTATTTTTTTTTCATATTTTCGTAGGTCAGTTTTTGTTTTCACTTAAAATTGTGTCCATTTTAAACAAAAGAGAGACCCTTTGAGTGATATCGGCCATACCGTGCCTCAGATTGAGGTGGGGATGACTCTTACACATTAAAAAGGACCCATGGATCATTATCCTAAAGGATCAATACAATATGAATGTGTTTGGTCAGATTTCCATAGGTCAGTTATTGTTTTCACTTAAAATTATATCCATTTTAAACAAAAGAGAGACACTTTGAGTGGTACCGGCCACACCGTGCCTCGGATTGAGGCGGTGTTGACTCATACACATCCCCAACGCACCCTTGGATCATTATAATAAAGGATAAATACAATCCTAATGAATTTGGTAAGATTTACGTAGGTAAGTTGTTGTTTTCACTTAAAAATATGTCCATTTTAAATAAAAGAGAGACCCTTTGAGTGGTACCGGCCACACCATGCCTCGGATTGAGGCGGGGATGACTCATACACATCAAAAAGGACCCTTGGATCATTCTCCTAAAGGATAAAGAGAAAACTAATTTATTTGGTCGGATTTCTGTAGGTCAGTTGTTGTTTTCACTTAAAATTGTGTCCATTTTAAACAAAAGAGAGACCCTTTGAGTGATACCAGCCACACCGTGCCTTGGAATGAGGTGGGTATGATTCATACACGTCAAAAAGGACCCATGTATTGTTCTCCTAAAGTATCAATACAATACTAATGCGTTTGTTCAGATTTTTGTAGGTTAGTTGTTGTTTTCACATAAAATTTTGTCCATTTTAAACAAAAGAGAGACCCTTTGAGTGATACCGGCCACACCGTGCCTCGGATTGATGTGGTGATGACTCGTACACATCATAAAGGACCTTTTTATTGTTATCCTAAAGGATCAAGACAATCCAAATTCATTTGGTCAGATTTCCATACATCAGTTGTTGTTTTCACTTAAAAATCTGTCCATTTTAAACAAAAGAGAGACCCTTTGAGTGGTGCTAGACACACCGTGCCTCAGATTGAGGCGGGGATGAATCTTACACATCAAAAAGGACCCATGGATCTCTCTCATAAATTATCAAGACAATATGAATGCGTTTGGTCATATTTTCGTAGGTCAGTTGTTGTTTTTACTTAAAATTGTGTCGATTTTAAACAAAAGAGAGACCCTTTGAGTGATACTGGCCACACCATGCCTCAGATTGAGCCAGGGTTGACTCATACACGTCAAAAAGGACCCGTGGATCATTCTAATAAAGTATAAATACAATCATAATGCGTTTGGTCGGATTTCCGTAGGTCATTTGTTATTTTCACTTAAAATTGTGTCCATTTTAAACAAAAGAGAGACCCTTTGAGTGATACCAGCCACACCATACCTCGGATTGAAGAATTTTTGACTTTTACATGTCACAAAGGACCCTTGGATCGTTCTCCAAAAGGATAAATACAATATGAATGCATTTGGTCAGATTTCCGTAGGTCAGTTGTTGTTTTCACTTAAAAATATGTCCATTTTAAACAAAAGAGAGACCCTTTGAGTGGTACCGGCCACACCGTGCCTCGGATTGAGGCGGGGTTGACTCTTACACGCCAAAAAGGACCCATGGATCATTATCATAAAGGATAAATACAATCCTAATGCGTTTGGTCCAATTTTCATACGTCAATTGTTGTTTTAACTTAAAAATCTGTCCATTTTAAACAAAAGAGAGACCCTTTGAGTGGTACCGTCCACACCGTGCCTCGTATTGAGGCAGGGATGACTCGTACGCATCAAAAAGGACCCTTGGATCTTTCTCCTAAAGTATCAACACAATCCAAATGTGTTTGGTCATATTTCCGTAGGTCAGTTGTTGTTTTCACTTAAAATGGTGTCCATTTTAAACAAAAGAGAGACCCTTTGAGTGATAACGGCCACACCGTGCCTCGGATTGAAGCTAATATGACTCTTACACGTCAAAAAGGAACCATGGATTGTTATCCTAAAGTATCAATATAATCTTAATGTGTTTGGTCATATTTCTGTAGGTCAGTTGTTGTTTTCACTTAAAAATTTATCCATTTTAAACAAAAGAGAGAGCCTTTGAGTGGTGTCGGCCACACTATGCCTCAGATTGAGGTGGGGATGACTCTTACACATCACAAAGGACCCTTGGATCATTATCCTAAAGTATAAATACAATCCTAATGTGTTTGATCAGATTTCCTTACATCGGTTTTTGTTTTCACTTAAAATTGGGTCCATTTTAAACAAAAGAGAGACACTTTGAGTGGTACTGGCCACACCGTGCTTCATATTGAGGCTTGGTTGACTCGTACACTTCTCCAATGCACCCATGGATTGTTTTCCTAAAGTATAAATACAATACTAATGTGTTTGGTAAGATTTCCGTAGGTCATTTGTTGTTTTCACTTAAAAATTTGTCCATTTTAAATAAAAGAGAGACCCTTTGAGTGGTACCGACCACACTATGCCTCTTATTGAGGTGAGGATGACTCATACACGTCACAAAGGACCCTTAGAGCATTCTCATAAATGATCAATACAATCCGAATTCATTTGGTCAGATTTCTATAGGTCAGTTGTTGTTTTCACATAAAATTGTGTCCATTTTAAACAAAAGAGAGACCCTTTGAGTGATAATGGCCACACAGAGACTCATATTGAGGTAGGGTTGACTTTTACACGTCAAAAACGACTCTTGTATTTTTATCCTAAAGTATCAAGACAATCCAAATGCATTTGTTCTGATTTCTATACGTCAGTTGTTGTTTTCACTTAAAAATTTGTCCATTTTAAACAAAAGAGAGACCCTTTGAGTGGTGTCGGCCACACCATGCCTCAGATTGAGGTAGGGATGACTCCTACACATCACAAAGGACCCTTGGATTGTTCTCCTAAAGGATCAATACAATACAAATTCATTTGGTTAGATTTTCGTATGTCAGTTGTTGTTTTCACTTAAAATTGTGTCCATTTTAAACAAAAGAGAGACCCTTTGAGTGGTACCGGCCACACCGTGCCTCGGATTGAGGCGGGGTTGACTCGTACACATCCCCAACACACTCGTGGTTCGTTTTCCTAAAGGATAAATACAATACGAATGTGTTTGGTTGGATTTCTGTAGGTCAGTTGTTGTTTTCACTTAAAAATTTGTCCATTTTAAACAAAAGAGAGACCCTTTGAGTGGTACCGGCCACACTGTACCTCGGATTGAGGCGGGGATGACTCTTACATGTCACAAAGGACCCGTGGATAGTTCTACTAAAGGATAAATATAGTATGAATGTGTTTGTTCGGATTTCCATAGGTCAGTTGTTGTTTTCACTTAAAATTACGTCCATTTTAAACAAAAGAGAGACCCTTTGAGTGATACCAGCCACATTGTGCCTCGTATTGAGGCAGGTTTGACTCTCACATGTCAAAAAGGACCCATGGATCGTTCTCCTAAATGATCAAGACAATCCGAATGTGTTTGGTTGGATTTTCATACATCATTTTTTGTTTTCACTTAAAAATATGTCCATTTTAAACAAAAGGGAGACCCTTTGAGTGGTGTCGGCCACACCATGCCTTAGATTGAGACGGAGATGACTATTACACGTCACAAAGGACCCTTGGATTGTTCTCCTAAAGTATCAATACAATCCGAATGCTTTTGGTCAGATTTTCGTAGGTTATTTGTTGTTTTCACTTAAAATTGTGTCCATTTAAAACAAAAGAGAGACACTTTGAGTGGTACCGGCCACACTGTGCCTCATATTGAGGCAGGGTTAACTCATACACATCCGCAACGCACCCATGGATCATTATCCTAAAGTATAAATATAATATGAATGTTTTTGGTCAGATTTCCGTAGGTCATTTGTTGTTTTCACTTAAAAATATGTCCATTTTAAACAAAAGAGAGACCATTTGAGTGGTATCGGCCACACCATGCCTCGAATTAAGGCGAGGATGACTCTTAAACATCCCCAACGCACCCATGGATCGTTCTCTTAAAGTATCAACACAATCTAAATGTGTTGGTCAGATTTTCGTAGGTCAGTTGTTGTTTTCACTTAAAATTGTGTCCATTTTAAACAAAAGAGAGACCATTTGAGTGGTACCGGCCACACCGTGCCTCGGATTGAGGCGGGGTTGACTCGTACGCATCCCCAATGCACCCATGCATCATTACCTTAAAGGATCAACACAATATGAATGCATTCAGTCAGATTTCCGTACGTCAGTTATTGTTTTCACTTAAAAATCAATCCATTTTAAACAAAAGAGAGACGCTTTGAGTGGTTCATCATTCTTGCATTTTTTTGGTGCATATCATCTGTTAAAATAGAAAATTGACTCATTGGAGAAAGAATTTTTTATTTAATAAAAATTACAATTTTCCTACGAACATTTACATACAACAATGTGTCATCTTTGATCCCCTTAACCCCTCTTAAAAATGACCGCCAATTGTACACGTCCCCAAGTCAGATCTTCATGCTATTTGTATACAATATGCCATTAGTTATGTGTCGCACTCATTTTTGAACACATCTATATCATCTTGTGAGCATGAGGCTTTTCTGCAGTCAGATTAGTACTGCAAAATATAAAAATAAAGAATTAATCAATAAATTGAATGAACTAGTAGTTGTTTTTGAAAATACCTCTTTAGAGATGCTAGTTTGTTGATGAAAAAACGATCTCTTTCATAAATTTACAAACATAATAACTGCAATCATTTTCGTTTGTTTGTTTTGGACACTACAAAAAAATTGATCAATAGTAGAATAAGTAACTTGTGTTGAGATGTGTTTGGATAGTGAAATTTCATTATATATACCCTGATATTTGTCCAGACGTAGTACTTGCTCGCCTCCTTATTTTTAGCCCCTATCCTCATTCCTTTTTTTAGATGATAATGATACACCACCCTATCATAACATAATCCTCAGTAAAAGATAATATAAATTATATTACTTGGTGTTTAGACCAAAAACATAGGATGTAGTGTCTTACAGGTTCACAAAATCCATCATGTCTGGTCGTTTTGATGTATATCCTTGCTTAGAATCCAGAAAATAAATCTTTGGAGTATCCAAGTTCACCGCAATTAGAATCCAATGTTGCCTAAAAACACAAAAAGGAATAAGTAACAAAATAAGTGAAAATATAATTGATATGCTTTAATCGTAGAGTTTTTCCCCTGCATAGTTGGTATTAAGAAGAGTTTGTCATCTGTAATCTTGATTTCAAATGTTTTCAGCAAGTCATTCACTATTTCATTCTTTTTTGATGGCTCTAATTTCTTTAAATGTGATGATATGGTATGAGTACTAATGAGTCCAAATTTTGGCTCATGGGAAAATTCCTTCAACTGTTTTTCATATATACGTCTGTCAATAATATAAAATGAATTTAATCATAATTTTCACGTTAGATTAGCTTTTAGAAAATCAATTCACAAAAACATACCTCATATATATATTTACAACTGTGACACCTAGCCAACCATTTTCAAGGATCTCATTTATGTTTTCAGCAACAACGAAATATTGACTTTCCTCTCCATATATATTCTTTTAGAAAACCCTTATATGACTACTACCACCTCTTAGCTTCATATCCACATGATTCTTCAATGCTAGTAAATGTGGATAGAGAACAGGTGGTGTTATTGTGCTTTTAGTAGCTCCTTGGGATCAGTTGGTCGATCCTTTAGATGGTTTTGATCCAACGTTTGTCACCCCCTTCCCTTTCTCCATCTATAATAACATTCATTGGTCCATACCCTTTTTCATTAATTGTTAATGGTTTATCTTGAAAAAAAAGAAATAAATACCTCTTTGGCCACATGTACTCTTACAAGTTGTGACGGCCATGCAATGAATGTCCCAATAGCCTTTTCGACCATGTGAATATCATCGTCATCAAGTTGAATAGGTAGCTCTGCATTTGGCTCATGAGCTACAGTAATCATCACTTTCAGATAATCTTTTGGAAGTGGTCTATTATGTAGCGTGTCATCTGGGATGTTGAAAACTGTATCCCTCACTACAAGGTGATAGGTGGGTGTTGAAAGATATAAATCACAATAATTATCACCCTATAGAAGATCAGTATAGTAAAAGTATCAGTGTTTGTCTGATTCACATTTCATGGGAACAATTATTAGAATATTGATTAACATGGCTAAGATAGCCCTTTGAGGGGAATGGCTCGCCTCAAAGCTGGTGGGGGTGGGGCGGGATCTTCACGTGCTGGTTGTTCCTGAGTTGTGTCTTCTCCTTTCTTCCCACCCATAAAAGTTGCTAGCAACTCTCCCTGCCATTGTAATCGTTCTTCAAGGGATGCTAGTTTTTCACTCATTTGTTTCAATGTTTCATCTCTATCATCCATTTTTTTTTTCTTCTTCTCAAAATATACTCGGGGTGTAACCCCAAACCCCGCACCTCTGACATAACCATATTTTTCTAGCTGCTTCAAAACCGTCGATAATAGGTCTGCATCTGCTATAAGAGTAGCTGATTCCTGTGACTGTTGGATATAGAAAAATAACTAATTATTTTTATGTAATATCAATTTAAAACAAATCTTTTTATCGTCGTGTCATACTTACACAAATTTCTCACACTTTTTGTGTGTCCTAATCTACTAGATTCCCTTCCTTATTCACACATGCCTCCTTACAAAGCACATGACATGGGATGGAAGTGTCTTTGGTTTTAGACTCATCAATCTACATATAAACATAGAAAGATAATTATGATGTTGTTTATTGGAACCTAATAATATTACTATAAATTTAAAATACGTACCATTTTCTTTTCTAGTGAAGCGCACCCCATCCTTGCTTTACGATAGGGGTATGTTGGTTTTGATGCATGTTCCTTATTTTCATTACAAATTTTTTGTTTCATAAATGAAATATTGACAATCAAAGTGATGAATACACGTATCCTCAAACAATGTATTATCACCCACAATGTACCTAAAACTTCTCATCCCCAGGGCGGCCAATAAATGAATCTCATGCTTCTTGGGATATCATATGCGTGTAGACAATGGGTGGGTGCGGGTTTATTTTACCTTTGGAATCTTTCAGGTGACATCTTGTTAAAATAGTGCGAAAACCTTGATGAATCCTTCCTGCAATCCTTAGTACATAATCCTTGTGTGAATCGTCTACTATAAATGTACTCTAAAAGAGATTGAGAAGAGTAAGACATTGTTTAATTATTTTATTTTCTAGTAAATTAAATAAATAAATTCATAATGTTACCGTAATTTCTTCCCAGATCACAGCCTTCATCCCGGACATAACATGGTGCCATGAATCAATGTCAATCGGAAAGCGTTGCCGAGTGAAAAATCCAATGTAACTACTAAACATAGCCTTGTTGGGATTCACATGTTGGCCTCGTGCATAAATAAATTCATAATGTTACCGTAATTTCTTCCCAGATCACAGCCTTCATCCCGGACATAACATGGTGCCATGAATCAATGTCAATCGGAAAGCGTTTCCGAGTGAAAAATCCAATGTAACTACTAAACATAGCCTTGTTGGGATTCACATGTTGGCCTCGTGCATTCCATATGACATCAAATTTGATGTCTTTGCTTTTCTCCTTAAGAACTTTGGCTAACACCGTCAAACTACGACGCACCTGTGTTTTCTGCGACATCGGTCCTTCATTCCCAACCATTTCATCAATATCAACATCATCTATATGGTCATCTGAAATGGTAGAAATGGCATGTGTTGATAGTTGTTGGACCTCAACACTAGGAGCAGTAGGAGCCACAGCAGTAAGACCAGCAGGAGCCACAACAGTAAGACCAGCAGCAGCCGCAGCAGAAGCAGCAGGAGCCGCAGTAGGAGCAGCAGCAGGAGCAACAGCAGCCGCAGCAGGAGCAGCAGGAGGAGTAGCAGTAGCCGCAGCAGCAGCAGCTTGAGAGACTAGTTCAGCCTCAAGGTTAGGAGCACCAGAATGTGCATAAGTCATTATCTACAAAATTGGTTGAACAGTTAATTTAGATTACATAAATTCAGTAATGATAAGATAATAACATGAGATAACAAGATCTATATTACAAACAAAATATAACCTATTTATTGAACTCTCTTTATTTTTTTCAAAGGCTGGAGGGATTTGACACCTCTATCAATTATCCAAATCCCTTCATTGTGGTCTCCTCTAACATACAAAACATCATCTACATTGGGACCGCTCCGAAATGATTGCGACGTACCACTGAAAGGATCGGCCTCAACTGAATTTTCATTGGAACCTTCAGTAGTTTTGGACGATAACAGAACAGTTGACCACTTTAGGTTTGCGGGATATGGAACATAAAAAACTTGTACCACTTGTGATGCCATTATAAACTATTTTTCTTTGTACCCTTATTTACTAAAATCAACTTTCACAAATCCCCATTCATCTATTTTAACACCACTGTTGTTATCAACACATTTACATTGAAAAATTGGCAATTGGAATGTCGTATAATCTAACTCCCATATTAGTTTGATAATGCCAAAGTATGACATATTTGCATAAATTGTATTTCTGTCCTTACTACCAGAAACATGCATCGCTTCAACCACTAGTGTAACTCCACTATTTTTCATGGTACTATATTCATCATGTTCATCTGTATAGAATGTATAACCATTAATTACATAAACATTGTAAGATAATACATACACGCTTGGTCTAGTGGCTAGCCATCAAAGTCATTCTGAAATTGAATTTTGATTTTCATCCAAATGCTTAAAAATATGGTCCTGAAACCATCCTATAAAATAGTGATTATGTGTATTTGATAACCATTTTTCATCCCTTGATGAATTAAACTGCCTAAGAATTTCTTTGTGAGTTTCAATATATGGAGAAACCTCCCAACTGTTATGCAAAACATAAAGGTGGGCTTTCTCCTGGTCTGTAATAATGATTGTCACAACATCTCTTCTAGAAATTCCCTCGCCCTCAATGCGTCCAGTGTGATAAGATTTCAGGAGACCAATGCTTTCCACATCAAATAGGTATTCGGTACAAAATTCAATGGCTTCCTAAACAATATATCACTCCACTATACAACCCTCTAGCCGACTTCAATTTTTGACATACCCTTTAAAAATATTCATATATCGTTCAACAGGATACATCCATCTATAGTGCATAGGACCACAAAGTCAAATCTCTCTCACCAAGTGAATCATCAAATGAACCATCATATCAAAGAATGTTGTCAGGAAGAACATTTCTAATTCACATAATATGATGACAATTTATTTTTCCATAGTTGGAAATTTCTCCAGGTCTAAAACTTTGATACATATAGCTTTGAAAAATAAACAAAGTTTGGTTAACGTATGACGAACATTCTTGGGAAAAATGCAACGTAAAGCTATAGGAATTAGATCTTGCATCAAAACATGGCAGTCATGTGATTTCAAACCTTTTAACTTCAAATAATTCATTGACACAATGTTATTGATATTTGATGAATACCCCTCTCGAACCTTTACATCATTGAAGAAGTTGAAAAACTGATATCTCTCCTCCCTAGAAAGAGTATAAGCAGCTGGAGGAAGAAACATTCGATTTTCACCCTTCACAAGAGCCAACTCTTCTCGTATTCCCATGTCAACCATGTCCAACCTTGCCTTAATTCCATACTTTGTTATTCCAGGGGAATTTAGCAATGTTCTGATAACACTGTCACATAAATTTGTTTCCACATGCATCACATCAAGAAAATGTCTGACGTACAAACAATTCCAGTATGGTAATTCAAAAAAATTGATCTCTTTTTCCAACCGGTTTTCATAAGGTTTTTTGAAAATGGTTTACCAAAAACAGTGTTCATGTCTTTTACTTTCTCAAACAGCTGATCACCTGTTAGTGGAGACGGTGTTGCGCATTGTTTTGAACTTCCATTGAATGATGCCATCCAAGATCAGTACTTATGCCGGCGAGGTAGAAATCTATGATGTCCTAGAAACACATATTTCGATGAATGTTTCAACCTAATTGATTCTGTGTCTTCTTCACACACGGGACACCCTTGAGTTCCTTTAATTCTATAGAATGAAAATTTTCCATAAGCAGGGAAATCATTTATTTTCCCATACAACATTGCTCTCAATGTGAAGTATTCACTTTTATAAGAATCATACAACATAACACCTGAATCCCACAATAACTTCAAATCCTCAATCAAAGGAGCCAGATAAAAATCAATATCATTACCTGGTTGTTTTGGTATTGATATAAGCATGGATAACATGATGAATTTCTATTTCATGCATAACCAAGGTGGAAAGTTATAATTTACCAACATAACAGGCCATGTACTATGAGTGCTAGTTTAAAAACCAAAAGGATTCACTCTATCTGTGGATAACACAAGATGAAGGTTTCTCGACTCTTTTCCAAATTCAGGATACTTGTGATCAATTTTCTTCCATTGAGGAGAGTCGGTCGGATGATGTAATTTCCCATCTTTATTTCTCTGCATGACACGACAATTTTATTGCAGTTTCTTCACTTCCATTTAAACGCCTAAACCTTGGAATGATTGGAAAGTACCATACAAATTTCATAGGATTGGATTCATCTTTCTTGTATTGAGAAGCACCACACTTTGGGCATTTTTTAAGTGATTTTTTCTCCTTTAGAAACAATATACAATCTTTCAGGAAGGCATGTATTCTTTCAGAAATCATACCCATCGAGCGTAGCATTCGTTTAGATTCATATGTCCAGCTTGGGAGCTCATTATCTTCTGGGAGCATGTCATTCAAGAGAGCAAGTAGTTCCGTAAAACTGACATCACTCCATCTGTTTCCTTCTTTCAATTTATACAACTTCAGTACAGCTGACAATGTTGTATACTTAGTGAAACCAGCATACAATGGCGTCTTTGCACAACTCTTTAACTTCTCAAACAATTTTGGGCAATCACGGAGTTCATATTTAATTGTCTTTGTCATTTCCTCAATACGATATTCATTATCATTGACATCTGTAATCACATCCTTCAAATGTTCTTCTTCATTATCCATATTTTTATTCATATCTGATGATCCATAAAACCCAGTTTTATCCTAGCCAGTATCAACATTCTCTTTTTCTCCGTGTTTATTCCAACATTTATAACTCTGATCTATTCCGTGACATATCAAATGTTCTTACAACTCCTCTAGAGTAAGTAGTATAGAATAACAACAATGTAAACATGGAAAAAGTATTTGAGAAGGATCCTTTGCGTGATCCTTTGCAAACTTTATGAACTCTTTCACTCTGTTCTCTTACTCTATTATCAAATGATTAGCATCCACCCAATATTTATTCATATTCATCCTATTTGAATCTAAAATATTAGTATTTATGGTTCAGGTACACAAAACAAGAATTCCAAATATAGTAGAAGAGAACCACTTCCTTATAAAAATAGATATTAATAGATCCTAGCCATTTCCAATAAAAATTTGGAAATCAACAGAACCAGGATAGACCCCCCATTAAAATCAACACAGTTTCCAAACACAAATGGGTTCGCGAGGATAATCACTTGTGTCATAGATGGTAAAACTCACACGGCATCATCCTCTATGGCTCATCCTCCTCTATCATGTCAACCCTTCTATGGTCAACTAGTCCATCCTTTTATACCTCACCAACCTAAAATACATATGGATGAAAACCAGTAGCCAACTCTATAAGTAAAGAAAGGATTCTCATAATCTCTACAATATGGAATTCATTAAATATAATTACTTTAGATTAATTATAGTTTCCTCTAATCACCCCAGTCCAAATACAATAATAATCAAGAATGATATATCTACCACTCCTAGGTCTCTTCCCTACATTCAATATCATCATGCCCAAATAACCATATATCCACACATACACATGTCACAAACACATAAAAAACCATATCCAAATTAGAACCAAAGTACCCATATGGATTTCAATCAGGTTACTCGACTCAAGTGGTGGTGTGTAAGAAATAATAAGAAAATATAATAAGTATATAGTCTCACATAAATCTCAAACTGGTGTTAATAATCCAATAAACCCAAGGTATCATTCCATCTATTAGAATACTTTGAAGAAACCCATATGCGACAGTAATCCCAGGTGGTGAAGGTTCCTGAGGATGGGGCGAACATGCACCTATCGGTGTTCGAGGTCAGGTAACTGAGGTTGAAGGTGGCCCGATACTCCTACAAGGGTTCATTCCATATTTCACAAACCATGTCTTGGTACCCTAGGATGTTAACCCACTGCTGGTGGAAGTGAAATCATTTCTGATGATCATGCCAAGAAGAAATGGGAACCAAGAGGGGGTAGTGGTTCGAAATACCTCAAGCAAGATGGAAAACATGGTATTTGAGAATAGGTTAGTGGATTTCATGTTGACTAGAAACCTATCCAATAGACTCCAAAATAGGTGATGGCCCCTGCAGTTGTTGCACCAGGTGAAACTGTCACCTGAGAAGCTGAGATCAATGAGGCCCTTCCCAGCCATGAACTGAACAAACTCCATGATGGCCTTCCTCTGGAATGGGCTTCAACATTTCCTTTCCTTTGGGTTAGAAATGACATTAAAGTCACCCCCAACAAACAATGGATGGTGGCCGGTATCGAATTTATTTTGTTCACTCCATAGAGATTCCCTTTGAAGAGGGTCATAGATACCAAAAACAAAAGTTATAAGGAAGGAGGTGTCACTGTTGGACACCTTGGTAGTGATGAATTGATTACAATCTTGAACAGTCTCGACAACATATTTATTGTTCCAAAATACCCATTTGTGTCTGTTTGAGGGGTCAGGGTGTATAAATCCATGCAACTTAATCTTCCAGGAGAATTCTATGATTATTATAGGGTTTTTGTGTTATTTGAAAACAACAACAATGACATTATGCTTTTTGATTTCTATGGTGAGGAAGTCCGATTTAACATGGTCACTAAGACCATGAGCATTAAATATGAAGATAATAATGAAGGGTAGAATAGGGTTCTGGAATTGGATCTAGATCTAGTAGCCTTATTGAAGTGGGAGGATGATCTCTCATTGAGGTCCCTTGATTTTGAACATGTTCATAATACCTTATGGTTGGTAAGCTTTATATGAGTGGGAGATGAGGATCCAAAGGGGTAAGGGAAGGATGGGTAATGAAACTTGGGGGATGGTGAGGGAGTTCTCTCTAGATCCATAAGTATTTGGAGCTGGATGACAGGCTCAGTGCCAAAGGAGACAGAACAAACACTACTAGGAAGGGGCTTGGCCACTTCAGAGAAGCAGCCAGTAACCTCGGTGAGGGAGAAGGAAAGAGATGGAGGTAGGGGTGGCAAGGATAGAAAGCTTGGTGGTCTGGGCATCATGCCATACAAGTGCACTTCCAGACAAAGTCACTTAGATAGCATGAAGGAAAGAAGGGGGGAACCCCTTGAAGAAAATAGGGTCCAAGTATTGGATGACCTATAAATGCATCAGAACCGGGTGGTGTTGTCCTTAAAGAAAAAGGTTATCCTTCATTTCTTACTTTACGGTGACATGGTGTTGGATCTAAGAGAATCGATGATACCTAGGAGTAATCTAGTGAAACTGGAATCCAAGTGGGAATGACCTTAAATTTTTCATAAACTTCACTCTGATAGTGTAAACTCATTGATCGCCATTGATGATGAGCATATCAATCTTTCCACCAATACTAGGTTTCTCAAGAGATATTTCACATGAATAAACCATCCCTTTAGTCTGAGATATATGGATTTGAACTAAAAATCCAACATCCTAGTTATATGTTGTTAAATTATATGGTAATGTCCGCAGTGCATGATGTGAAACTATAGGCTTACCCTGTGTGATAAACACGAGATGCCTCATATGATAAATATAGGATGATTTATGTTAGAACTATGTGTGTATTTATTACAAACCAAAATAGGATATTTAATGATGTGTTGACCCTTTGTCTTTAGCCCAAGTAACAAATCCACCCCCTATGTTACAAGCATATGATGCCTCCTATGAAAAATAAGAAACACCCTATGCATTAATAATATTATTCATCATGAGAAAATTATGTGATGATTCCAAAAAAAACCCTATTGGTCACCTCATTTGGTGCAAGCCCCAATTGTATTGTTCCCACTATTGGGTTAAAAATATAAAATATATATATCTACCAATTCCAATCACACTCTTAGGGGGTGTAAATTCTAATAAAATTCCCATAGACTATTCATAGGTTGTGATTCCCATAGGTCCTGATACGAGGAAGATAGAATGGGAATATCAGTAGACTGGTTTCATGTTCAAAACCCTCAAAACATGATGTTAAAATGTAACCTTATCTAGTATCATGTACATAATATGCCTCACATGATAAATATTATATGACATTTATTCCAAGCTATATGAATTTAAACTATGAAGCTTGACATCCTAGTTTCTTGATGTGAAATTGGGTGAAATCTTTGTCAAATCTATTCGACCTTAGACTACAAAAACTTCATCATAATCATAATACATTCAAATGCATGTCCAAATTCCTTTCCACATGATGTTAACATACATGGTTCATGTCCCCGTTTCATGATGTAAAACTATGTAATGCCTTTATCCCCCACTCGAGAGAGAACCCCCTCTTGGTGTTGGTCTCCAACCACACTTATTTTTATAACTACATATGAATTTATTCCCAATCATAGAAGATATGCATGGATTATTTAAAGTAATATCTCAAGACCAACCAGTCCATTGATCATTTTTAGGGTTGCTCCCCTTTGGGATCATGTCCAACACCTTCTAAATGGTGCCCCTATTCAGTGAATTCAAAAACATGATGGGATAACTATATATTGTTCAAATCAACCCTAAAAATATACTCATCACCTCCTTAAATCTTTGAGTTTCCCTAAATTTGGATCCCCATCATCCTATTGCATCTGAATAGGATCCCTATGGTAATGGTGTATGGCCTAAATAAGCTCACATCCCACCTAAGTGAAATCCCTGATGGACCCCCGAAAATAGATGGTGGTTCCCCTATTTCAAACATAGTGATGGAACATGGAAAAAATAGGATCTCCTACTACCTAGGAACACATATTGGAAGGGACGTATTTGGCAGAATGGTTTTGTAACCAGTGTTTCGAACATGTTTAATGGTCATCCTCAATCCATCTACCTCTACTCTTAAATCCAGACTATCAATGACATGATTTACTTCTCTACGTTCTTTACCCACACAAGTGTAACTATAACACCATTGGTATTACACTTTCATGACCCATACACATCGATGAGATATATCAAATCCTTGGGATTAAATTACCATAGTTTCTAGAAGAGTATGTGTAATAGGGGACTAAAAAAACTTTGCACACCTGGTCCAGAAACACGAAGATCGAGGGCGATAGAGGTCCGGCAACGCGAAGATCAGGGGCGGCGGAGGTCCGGCAACGTGAAGCTCAGGGGGCAGTGGAGGGGAGTCGTTGGGTTTCAGTACTGCGAGAGCTTTAGGTCGCGATAAAATGAGGACATTGTGCGACCAATTTTATAAAATATGGGACTACGGTTTTATCAGTGCTAAAAAAGCACTGATACAGGCCTTCTTTATCAGTGCTTTTCTAGCGCTGATAAAGGGTCTCTTTATCAGTGTTTTTTTAGCACTGATAAAGAATCCATGTATCAGCGCTAAAATTTTAGCGCTGATACAGGGTTTCTTTATCAGTGGTTTTTTCTTAGTGCTGATATAAGGTGGCGCTTCCCTTGCACATTTTTGTAGTAGTGAAATTAGGCAGAAGGTCCTCCTCTACAATGCAAGGCTGAAGTTACATCCCGATTCAAAATGAGGAAACCAAGAAAACCTTCACTGTCAATGGGCAGTGGCTGAAGCACTTCCATGAATCTATTTCAGAGTCCCCGATAGAGGAACTCCGGGTTCAAGAAGAAATATATGAATGAAACTCACCAGGTTTTATCCTTCCTCCCGGAATTCCCTTTTTTTATAGTGAGGACATTGCACACTTTAGGTGTGGGGGATGGGTATATTATTGGGTTAGTTAGGAATTTTCATTATCTTTCTTCTTTTTCTCTTTTTTGATTGTTGAATTGTATTGTTATTTTCCCCCCTTTCCCTCCCCCTCACCTTTGTGCCAGAATATTAATTTTTTTATTCCCACTTTATCATGGAAAATGATGGATATTTAATCATGGAAGTTATTGAAAATGCATGTGGAATGTCCATATTTCATGTTGTTTTAACATTCAAAAAAAATCTGATGAAATGTTCATTTCAACAAGAATTCAATACTGTGGTGTGACTTTATTTTAAAATTTAGTTCTTTGTCGATGATATAAATGGTTGTATCATTTCAAAACCTTTGAGAAAAATGGTACCCTTTTGTGAATAGTTTAAGGGGAATTTGTTTTAATGAATCTCTCCACACATCTTTCACCCAACCATGAAGTGTGAAAATTTCTTACTTAATAGAAGAAAAATATAAGTTAGGTCGATTTTTCTATACTTTCCAAAATCATTTTTCCATATGTTCATTCCTTATCTGATCTATTTCATTACTGTAACAAATTAACCTATGCGTGTGTACCTGTTATCCAACTATTGTATGCCCTCAAAAAAACAAAAATAAAATTGTATATTTGGAAGGTTAAAAACAAATCTTACTCGACTTTTGATCTTGTTATAACTATTACAATTAGTGTTGTGAGGATATCAAACAAGGGTTGGGAGAAGAGTGTGAGATTTGTTCCAAGTGAAAATTTTGAAAAATAATAATAAATGAGGGGAGTTATGAAATGTACATCATATAGGGATATCTAGTTTAGGAGTTTATGGTTTGAATTATAGGAATGCTTCAGTGAGTGGGTCTTGAAATTTGATTGCAAAAGATGTAGGGAAAGTTCAGTGGAAATGATCATGTAAGCAGACAATTTTAAAAAAAACATAGATTTACTCGATAGAAAGTGGAAAGAATAGCATGAAATGGTTGTCACACACACACATATAGAGAATTAGTGACCAGATTAACTTTTGAATTATTATTTTTATTGGTATCATGCATCTCTTGGAATTTCATTTGGATACAATTTTTGAGACGTCTTTTTCCATGATCACTAAGAATAACTCTGTGGTGTGATTTTTACTTTGATCACATTTCTATCAGGAATTAAATTTTCATTGAATGTTAAATATTTATGAAGTTGGAAATATCTACATGCATAATTTTTGGAAATATGACTTTTTCCAGGAGTGAAAATGTTTAGGTGTGGGGGTGTGATCGTGTAGCGATTCACTGTTTCATTTTCACCCTTACACCACTGTGCTAAACTAGTTTTATATTGAAAATTATAAAAATAATAACAAATTTCACTTCATGTTTGATTCAATTATTTTTTGTTTATCACTGTTAAAAATGGAAATTTTACTTGTTTTGATAATTTCATTATAGGTGGAAGTGATTTGGAGGCCCTGGAGATGATCCAGAAGGAAAATGGGTCAAACTGCATGGGATCCCAACGACATCTATCCACTGTTTTGAACATTCTATGAAATCTGGGTCTCCAAATGGGCTGAAATTTTGTGGGATAGTTCAAAATGAATTGTTATACATTTCATATTAAGGAAATCAAGCCTCATTCAGTCATCTGGTGTCCCAACCTACCTGATCTGTCCAGCACACCGAATCAGCACGAAGTCAAAAGTGGTGTGTTGTGATCTGTCCATATCTTGAGTTGTAGGTGTCCAAATGAAGCCAAACATTCGGTGGAGATATTTAGTAGTTGGGGATACAGATTTTTAGTTCTCCCCAAAGTGAGATAATTTTGTTTACACACCAAACACGATGGTCTAAGTGGTTTTACACAATCTGTGTGCCCAAAACCACCTTCCACTTTGCCTATAAAATGATACCTTGGGCACCTCATTTACAAGTTCGACCAAGAGAGAGAAGTGCTGCCAAATTGAAGTTTCAAAGGATTCCTTTAATCCCCTTGAAGGTTCTAGAGCTCCCTATCCTCATAGGGATAGCTGAAATGAAGAAGGAGATGCACTTGAGCTTCCTCCTCCTCTCGATGTCGGGTTAAACGGTGGGTGTTCGTTGTGAGGGAACTACACACATGTCAAGGAAGTTTTGATGCATATATTAGCAACTGGTTTGGAGTAATTTGGGTGTTTAAATATTTTATTCCATGTATCTTACATGATTTAATATTTGAATGCTTTTTTTAATGCATGTGAATGTTATGCTCTTAATTTCTAACCGATTAGTGTGAAGTTTTGAGTGTCTAACTTGTGTTGTTCCAATTGGACAGAACAATAATCCTATTCATACCCACCTTCTTGATATTTCAATCTACTTTGGAATCTCTTATTCCATCCATAATTCCTGGACCTTGTCAATACAATTGTTACGTCAAGGTAAAGTTCTTTAAGCATTGAAATAAAAGCTAAGGAATTAATTAGAATTCCAATTAATTTCAACCAAAGAATTACTCCAAACTTGAATGAATCTATAAGAACAATGAACTTCAAATGTGTGTAGTGAAATAAAAATGACCCATTTATCTCATATTTTTCAAAATACACTTGGTCTTTAAACTTTTAAACTATTTTTATTAAGTTATTTTCTTTAAACTGTTTTCAAAATCACCCCCCTCTTTTAGTAATCATTATTAAAAATACATACTATAAACTACCAACGCTCCTTGAGAGACGACCTAAGGTCTTCTCTAGACTATAAATCAACATAAAAACATAATCAATTTGATGCATCATGACAACGCGGTCAAATTTTGGCATCATTGTTGGGGAGCGCTTTGTTTACGTAGTTTCATCATTAGTGACCATGTCACGACCCGCCTTCACCAAAAGGAGGGAAGGGTCAATAGATTTCCAGACCCTTCCTTCTTTAAGTTGAAGGAGAGATAATGACCCCCGAAACCCGCCCTCAATAGGTCCCGGAGTGGCGACTAGAACCAAGGGTATAGAATCACATACTAAATGGAAGGCATTACCCTCTTTCTTTTAATAGGATTAGGAGATAAGATGGAAAATCCCAACAACACCAAAAGCGGAAAGTAAAAGTAAATCCAAGAACCATTCCCAATGCATGTTACAAAAGTAAAAACCAAAATGTACAAAGTGACTACAAGGATAAAGTACCAAAGAAAGACAACAACAACTGCAACTGCCCCAAAGGTCCGAGCTAGTATGGTCTCGTGCAATCCCCGAAGTCCTCCTGCAAACCTGAAAGCAGTTTTATATACGTAGGGTGAGCATACAAGTATACTCAGTATGGAAAACCAAAGACTCTCGTGTACAAGTGGGGGAACATACTAAAGTCCCGTGAGAAAAGGAGTAAACCAAACACCTAACAAGGTAAACTATCCACCCAAGCCTCACCAAGGCACACTCCCCAAATAACGCAAGTTAAGTAATATATATAATAAGATCACATCGATGTTTGGGTACCCCTCACCACTTTCCCACTGGTTATTGAAGATATCCTACGCATCGAACCAATCCCGCCATTCTCACCATAGTCCCACTGCCACACCCCACCCGCACACACCTGGGCCACAACTGTCACACGTAACCACGCCTGCAAACACCTAGGCCAGAACAACCACCGCCACGCCCGAAGACACCTGGGCTAGAAGATCCACTGCCACGCCCGAAGACAACTGGGCCTCATCCCGAAGATACTTGGGAAACTACCTGCCCACACACACCTGGGCCATAACCACCACACTACCCCGCCCGAAGGTTCTTGGGCTAATAATGAACCTCAGGCCATCACAGCCTGCCCGAAGATACTTGGGCTATCCGAGAAAGGGAGCAGAAAAGGAGCTAATAACCATACACTAATAACAGTGTTGGGAAAAACACCCTCCCCCGTGAAATGGGGGTGTTCGGCACTAAGTTCTCAACTTGGGTGGGGCGCGAATAAGAAACACAAAACTATAAGTATATATATAGGTAACAATCACTCTCCTAAGTTTAGGTTTTTTAACCAGCCTAAGGAACACAAACAGCACTCAAGTCCAAGTCACAACTCTCGCCAACAAAACCCATTTGTCCCATTCATTTTCATGTTCAGTGGTGATGTTTAATTAAGTTCGGAACCTACTTGGGAAACTAGTAAGCATAGGCACAAGTCCAAGAAAGCAAAAAGTCAAGAATTAACTACAACATCCACACCTGGTTCTCTCGTAAATCCACAACAACCAAATAAAACCCCAAGATACAGCCCCATGTCCAATATCCAGGAGCCAAAAGGTTTATCAACAACAGAAGATTCCACCCCAATTCGTGATATAAACAAGGTAACCACCCAGTCTTAAAATTCACAACCACTAAATCCATAACAACAGGGGATCCCATCCCCACCCACATCACCCAGCAAACGGACCGTGAAGTAAAAACAACCAAACCACCACCACTAAGCAGGCCCATGCTGGTATTTTTAGAATTATAATATTTAACACACTCCATGATTTCAATTTCTGTGTGCTTTAACCGGGGTTATCACAGAAAGGATTGATCCTGATGCCTCAATTTATTCAGCTGGATATACATGATTAACCAATTTCCTTTCCACAGAACGAGTTCACAACTACAAAACAATCCATTTAAAACATCACTAGGGGTTCATTAGTGCACATAAAAAGACCACCAACGGCCATGATTTTCAGTAGGCGTAAGCCCACAATTCAGAAAAGAAGATCATAAAACAGAGCAGCATCATCAATCACAGCCCCCCCCCCCCTAGTTCTTTATAGAATACGTTCATTATCTTTATTTAGGTTTGGTTCATCCAATTCTATAGAATCAAAAGCATGTCCACCCCGCATGATACACAAAAAAAGGGAGAGACGAAGGATAAATTCCCTACTTGTTGATCAATGATCGACGCTGAGCCTGGGCGCAGAATTCCACGGATAGCGATGCGGCTCGCCTGAACGAAAAGCGGTTCGTCTGAACGAAGGGTACTACTAGCACAGGGTGATCGAGAAAAGAAGAAACCCATGGAGAACCCTTTAGTTTATAAGGGCGGGGGACGGTTGAGATAACAACATGCAACCGCGTAAGGAGCGGGGGTCGTGGGTTGACCACGTGGACCCACACATTATTAAAGGGTCGGGCAGTTTAAACCAACGCACACACCAGGTTAATTCATTAAATATTTAATTAAAACATTTATGGGTATTACCGGGCTTTAAAACAATCTTAAAGGGGTCAAAATAGGGTTTAAAACCCAATTTGCGCAAAAAGGGAGCGCTATTGGAAAAAAAACCCGTGGGGGTAGGCGAGATCCATCGGTAGCTGAGAGCTACCGGTGGCTGACAGCTACCGGTGGATGACAGCTACCGGTAGGCTGCAGCTACTGGTAGACCGAGCTACCGGTAAGCTACAGCTACCGGTAGACAGAGCTACCGGTAGGTTGCGGCTACCGGTAGACCGAGCTACCGGTAGGCCTGCTACCGATAGGCTAAGGCTACCGGTAGACCGAGCGTTAGGCCAAACTTCACCGAGATTCCCAGACCAGAAAACCCAACTTGAGATTTTCAAAAAGTAATGGACCCCAAAAACCCGGTCCATTACATCAGATACCTCTTAAATGATTCTCGTCCTCGAGAATAAAAACAACCCATAAGGAAAGAGAGAGTCTGAACAACCACCTCAAAAGATACCTCTCAGGAGTGAACCTCATTGTTAACTAAGAATACCTTTCTGTCAAGAACCAAGTAACATACCATGTCAAACTGCACAGCCATGTGGGTTGGGGAGTCTCCTTCCCCATGTCAAGATACTATCCGCTTTGGGCGGCACTGACTCACCCGCACGGGTTTAATCACACCCACCTTAATGCGTCTTGATTAGGGGTCGAGTCTTCCCCTCCCAATAGCCAGGACTTTTCACACACATTCAGAGGAAAGAAAACTAGTATTTCATAGCCAACAAGGTAAAATGTTTTACCACAACAGCTATAAACGGAACAGTAAAAAACTCAAAACAACTCTGGGTACTGGGCATACATCTGTTCTTCCCTCTCCCACGTACTCTCCTCAAGCCCACCATGTCTCCATAACACACGAACCAAGGGGATGGTTCTCCCACGGAGCACCTTCTCCTCACGATCCTCGATCATCACTGGTCTTTCCACAAAAGTCACGTCATCCTCGATGTCTAGCTCTCCCCAATCAAGGATGTGTGAATCGTCGTGCAGGTAACGATGAAGCTAGGAAACATGGAATACATCATGTATCCTCAGTAGCGGTGGTGGTAGCGCTAGCTGATAAGCCACTTCACCGACCCACTGCAACACTTCAAAGGGTCTGATGAACCTAGGAGAAAGCTTACTCCCTTTTCCAAACCTTCGTTGTCCACGCTGAGGGGAGACCTTCAAGAACACATGGTCTCTAACCTCAAACTCCAAGGGCCTCCTCCTGGTATCAGCATAAGACTTCTGTCAGTCCTGGGCTGCCTTAATCCTTTCCCGTATGAGCTGAACCTTCTCTGCCGTGCTCTGCACCACCTCCGGGCCAAGGATGTATGCCTCTCCTACTTCGGTCCAACACACAGGTGAACGGCATGGCCTCCCGTACAAGGCTTCAAACGGGGCCATACCAATGGTAGATTGATAGATATTATTGTAGGAAAACTCTACCATAGGTAAGTATCACACCCACGATCCTCTTGAGTCTAGAACACATGCCCACAGCATATCCTCCAAGGTATGGATGGTGCACTCTGTCTGTCCATCTTTCTGGGGATGGAAAGCAGTGCTAAGGCGCAGCTGGGTGCCAAAAGCATGCTACAATCCTCTCCAGACTCGCGAGGTAAACCGTGAATCCCTATCATAGACTATAGACATCAGAACTCCATGCAACCGCACCACCTCATCCACATACTTTCGTGCCAAAGCATCCACTGCACTCGACTCCTTGATCGCCAGAAAGTGAGCCGATTTCATCAACTGGTCCACTACCACCTAGATGGAGTCGTATCCCCCTTGGACCTTGGGTAGTCCCGTGACGAAATCCATCGATATGTCGTCCCACTTCCACTCGGGGACATCTAGAGACTGCAGTAGGCTGCATGGAACTCGATGTTCATCCTTCACTTGCTGACACAAAAAGCACTTGGCCACAAACTCTTCCACTGCTCGCTTCACTCTGGGCCACCAAAACAGTCTCTTCAGTCCCTGGTACATCTTGGACACCCCAGGGTGTACTTCTAGGGGTGAGTTGTGGAACTCACTGAGAACCTTTTCGTGCATCGCCTCTAGAACAAACAGCTTTCCCTGGAAAAGAATCCAGTTTTGGCCATCCTCCATCCATCCTTCCGGAGCATTGCCCTTGTCAACTCGGTCGCACATCACTTCGCACTCTGGGTCTCCCCACTGAGATTCCTCCACTTACTGAAACAGAGACGACTGTACTGCCATCTGATACAGGCAACTTCTACTACTATCCATCCTCACATCCAGGTGTAAGGAATCCAACTCCTCCATTTCCTTCCAGGTGTCTGCCAACTCTCAGACCGCATCCTTTCGTGATCTCCTGCTCAAGGCATCAGCCACTACATTCCCCTTCCCTGAAGTTTAGGAGATCTCGAAGTCGCAATCCTGGAGGAACTCCATCCACCTCCGCTGCTGCAAGTTTAGGTCCCGCTGGGAGAAGATATACCTCACGCTTTTGTGATTTGTGAAGACCACAAAGCGTTCTCCGATGAGGTAGTGCCGCCATAACTTCAGTGCAAAAACGACCACTGCAATCTCCAGGTCGTGGGTGGCATAATTATGCTCATGAGGGAATAGCTGCCTAGACCCATAAGAGATCACTCCTTGTCGCTACGTCAACACGCATCCCAGGCCTTGTCCTGAAGCATCACAGAATACCTCATACGCCGCCCCTTCTTCTGGTAATCTCAGCACTAGGGAACTAACCAACTTCTCTTTCAGATAGCTGAAGGCTGACTCGCACTTCTCACTCCACATGAAAACCTGGTCTTTCTTGGTCAGGGCTGTCAAAGGGGCTGCAACTCGGGAGAAGTTGGGTATGAACCTCCGATAGTAACCCGCCAGCCCGAGGAAACTACGGACCTCTGTCACATTCTTGGGTGTTGCCCAAGAAACAATTGCCTCAACCTTTGATGGGTCCACCGCTACCCCCTGCTCGGACACCACGTGCCCGAGGAAGTGCACTTCTCGTGTCCATAATTTGCATTTCGACAACTTCCCATAGAGCTGATGTTGTTGGAGGACCTCCAAAACCATCCTCAGGTGCCCCGCATGGTCCTCCTATGATCTCAAATAGATCAGGATGTCATCGATGAACACAACCACGAACCGATCCAAGTACTCCCGAAATATGGAGTCCATAAGCCCCATGAACACAGATGGGGAGTTCGTAACACCAAAAGGCATGACTATGAACTCAAAGTTCCCATATCTGCACCGGAAGGACGTCTTTAGGATGTTGCCCTCCTTCACTCTCAGCTGGTGGTACCCAGACCGCAGGTTGATCTTCGAGAATCATCCTGCCCCTTTCAACTGGTCGAAAAGATCGTCTATCCTCAGAAGAGGGTAGCGATTCTTAATCTTCACCTGATTCAGCCTCCTGTAGTCTATGCACAACCTGAGACCACCATCTGCCTTCCTTGCGAACAAGACTGGAGCACCCCACGGTGACGCACTTGGTCGAACATAACCTCTCTTCGTCAGATCGCCAATCTGAATCTGCAACTCCCATAGCTCCGAAGGTGCCATCCGGTAAGGAGCCATCGAGATCGGACGAGCACTAGGATGTAATTATATCCCAAAATCGATATCCCGTCGAGGGGGTAGAGTCGTCACCTCCTCAGGAAAGACGTCCATAAACTCACGGACGATCTCTGGCACCTCCACCATTTCAGCATCTACTGACTCTAATGACAGCTCAGCTAACAAGGAGAGGAGGGGTTCCTCTCTCCTACTGCCCTTCTGACTGCTCCACTCACCGGTGAAGGTAACACGCCGGCTGCCCAAGTCTGAGAACACAACCCTTCCTCAGAAGAATTCAATGATGGAACACACAGAGAATAGCTAGTCGATGACTAGGATGACATCGTATGGTTGTATCTGTAGCAGAATAAGACCCCTAACCGACTGATGTGGCCCAATCATCAGTCTGCATCCTCGAAAAACAAATAACAAGTCGGTCTGACCTCCGACTGGTGTGCTCAGCACCAGGGGCACTGGAAGTCTCTCGGCATCTAGACCCAAGGCACGGGCTAGACTGGGTGCAACAAAGGAGTGTGAAGCTCCGGTATCGAACAAGGCATAATCAAGGGTACTGAACAAACTGATCGTACCCCGAACAACCTTCGGCCCTACTGGAACTGCTGCCTCTGCGGTGTGTAACTGTCCACGCCCAGCTCCTCTGCCCCTCGGCTTTCGGCCACCTCCCCGACCACGCCTCAGTCGAGGTCCCTGAGGAGCGCCCTGAGGTCGGCCTCCTCCTCCTACGTCTGCTCTCAGAGGAGCAGGAGCTCGCTGTCCCTGTTGCTGCTGCTGGAAAGGCCTGGCTGGAAGCTGCTGCTCGGGCGGGTGCTGGGGCTGTCCACCACCACCGTACTGTACCCGGTCCAGGCACTGACTCCGGAGATGTCCATGTCTCCCACAGACAAAGCATCGCGGTCCCAATCCCAAAGGAAAAGGGCGAGGACCAGGGGACCGGAACTGGAACTGCTGCAGCCTGCTCCCTGCTGGTCAGAACCTGGAGGGTCCTGACGCTGGAGGCCTGGTGCTGACGGCCTTCCCCTTCGATGGTCCCACCTGGATCCCCTCTTGTGACACACCTCCTAGAGCGTGCATCATCTCCACCACTTCAGCCTTCTTCTGGACCTCCAAGTACGTCGGCAGGGTAAAGGGGGTAACAGCATACTGGAGGGAGGGTCAGAGCACCTCCTCTAAACGTCTTGCCCAAGACTCCTTATCGGGAAAGAGGTCCGGAGAAAAACATAGGAAGTCCTTGAACTTGATTCCTAGCTCCCTCACTGACATACTCCCCTTCTGGAGGGAGAGTAGCTCTTGTCTCTTTTCCGCCTTCATCGTTGAAGAGAGGAATTCTGCCCGGAACTCCCTCTCGAAATCAGCCCATGCCACCTCAGCCTCTCTCCTCTCCCCCAGGTAAAGCGTCCACCACTGACGCGCCGCTCCCCGCATCTGGCTGATGGCCAGAGGAACCCAGTACTCGGTCGGAGCCTGGATCAAGCCGAAGGCTATCACTAGCTCCTCTAGCCAGCCCTCTGTCTTCATATCAGAGGTGTTGCCCTGATACTTCTCGAGGGTCTGTCGCTGGAAGGCCCGAAGTGTCTTCTGCCACTGGTCGTCCTCCTCCTCTCGATCAGCTCTCTGCCGATCGGCCATGGTAGTCTTCAGGGCCTCGATCACCCGTACCAAACGTGGTCTCCTTCCAGGTGCCATAGCTGCAAGGTAAATAAGGAATGCCTAAGCCCAAGTAGTGCAGAATATTGTTCTTAAAACTTCTTAAACTTTTTATTTATTCTTAATTCCCAAGACACCCTAGAAACACGAGAACACAAGTCATTATGATGCATGTACCTTTTCTAGGGTCTCTACCCTGCAATCAGCGTGGCCTCACTTGGTCGTTCTGTAGGTCCAGAGTCCTTGCATCAGATCACGAGGGGCCCTAAAATCCCATATCCTAGCCGGTCTTCCCTGGCCTAATTCACGCACCAAGGTCACCCAACACTGTTTCCCTACCATCCCATGAAATCCTCACTATGCCTAACTCCAGACTCCATCTTATCTCTCAACCTGGCCTCTGATACCATTCTGTCACGACCCGCCTTCACCAAAAAGAGGTAAGGGTCAGCAGATTGTCAGGTCCTTCCTTCTTTAAGTTGAAGGAGAGATAATGACCCCCGAAACCCGCCCTCAATAGGTCCCGGAGTGGCGACTAGCACCAAGGGTATAGAATCACACACTAAATGGAAGGCATTACCCTCTTTCTTTTAATAGGATCAGGAGATAAGATGGTAAATCCCAACAACACCAAAAGCGGAAAGTAAAAGTAAATCCAAGAACCATTCCCAATGCATGTTACAAAAGTAAAAACCACAAAGTACAAAGTGACTACAAGGGTAAAGTACCAAAGAAAGAAAACTGCAACTGCAACTGCCCCAAAGGTCCGAGCTAGTATAGTCCCGCGCGATCCCTGAAGTCCTCCTGGAAACCTGAAATCAGTTTTATATACGTAGGGTGAGCATACAACTATACTCATTAGGGAAAACCAAAGACTCCCGTGCACAAGTGGGGGAACGTACTAAAGTCCCATGAGAAAAGGAGTAAACCAAACACCTAACAAGGTAAACTATCCACTCAAGCCTCACCAAGGCACACTCCCCAAATAACGCAAGTCAAGTAATATATATAATAAGATCACATCGGTGTTGGGGTACCCTGCGCCACTTTCCCACTGGTTATTGAAGACATCCAATGCATCAAACCAATCCCGCCATTCCCACCGTAGTCCCACTTCCACACCCCGCCCGCACACACCTGGGCCACAACCTCACGCAGTCCCACTGCCAAACCCCGCCCGCACACACCTAGGCCACAACTGTCACATGTAACCACGCCTGCAAACACCTAGGCTAGAACAACCACCGCCACGCCCGAAGACACCTGGGCTAGAAGATCCACTGCCACGCCCGAAGACACATGGGCCTCATCCCGAAGATACTTGGGAAACTACCTGCCCATACACACCTGGGCCATAACAACCACACTACCCCGCCCGAAGGTTCTTGGGATAATAATGGACCTCAGGCCATCACAGCCTGCCCGAAGATACTTGGGCTATCCGGGAAAGGGAGCAGAAAAGGAGCTAATAATCATCCACTAATAACAGTGTTGGGAAAAACACCCTCCCCCATGAAATGGGGGTGTTCGGCACTAAGTGTTCAACTTGTGTGGGGCGCGAATAAGAAACAAAAAACTACAAGTATATATATAGGTAAGAAGCACTCTCCCAAGTTTAGGTTTTTCAGCCAGCCTAAGGATCACAAACAGCACTCAAGTCTGAGTCACAACTCTCACCAACAAAACCCATTTGTCCCATTCATTTTCATGTTCAGTAGTGATGTTTAATTAAGTTCTGCACCTACTTGGGAAACAAGTAAGCATAGGCACAAGTCCAGGAAAGCAAACAGTCTAGCATTAACTACAACATCCACACCCGGTTCTCTCATAAATCCACAACAACAAAATAAAACCCCAAGATACAGCCCAATGTCCAATATCTAGGAGCCAAAAGGTTTCTCAACAACAGAAGATTCCACCCCAATTCCTGATATAAACAAGGTAACCACCCAGTCTTAAAATTCACAACCACTGAATCCATAACAACAGAGGATCCCATCCCCACCCACATCACCCAGCAAATGGCCCGTGAAGTAAAAACAACCAAACCACCACCACTAAGCAGGCCCATGCCGGTATTTTCATAATTATAATATTTAACACACTCCATGATGTCAATTTCTGTGTGCTTTATCTGGGGTTATCACAGAAAGGATTGATCCTGATGCCTCAATTTATTCAGCCGAATATACGTGATTAACCAATTTCATTTCCACACCACGAGGTCACAACTACAAAACAAGCCATTTAAAACATCACCAGGGGTTCATTAGTGCACAGAGAAAGACCACCAACGACCAAGATTTTCAGTAGGCGTAAGCCCGCACAATTCAGAAAAGAAGATCATAAAACAGAGCAGCATCATCAATCACAGCCCCCCCCCCCCCTAGTTCTTTATAGAATACATTCATTATCTTTATTTAGGTTTGGTTCATCCAATTCTACATAATCAAAATCATGCCCACCCCGCATGATAAACAAAAAAAGGGAGAGACGAAGGAGAAATTCCCTACTTGTTGATCAACGATCGACGCTGAGCCTGGGCGCGGAATTCCACGGATAGCGATGCGGCTCACCTGAACGAAAAGCGGTTCGTCTGAATGAAGGGTGATACTAGCACGGGTTGATCGAGAAAAGAAGAAACCCACGACAAACCCTTTAGTTTATAAGGGCGGGGGATGGTTTAGATAACAACGTGCAACCGCGTAAGAAGCGAGGGTCGTGGGTTGACCACGCAGCCCCACACGTTATTAAAGGGTCGGGCGGTTTAAACCGATGCACACACCAGGTTAATTCATTAAATATTTAATTAAAACATTTATGGGCGTTACCGAGCTTTAAAATAAGCTTAAAGGGGTCAAAATATGGTTTAAAACTCAATTTGCGCAAAAAGGGAGCGCTACTGGGAAAAAACCCCGTGGGGGTAGGCGAGAACCACCGGTAGCTGAGAGCTACCGGTGGCTGACAGCTACCGGTAGCCGAGCGACCGGTAGGCTGCAGTGACCGGTAGACCGAGCTACCGATAAGCTGCAGCTACCGGTACACCGAGCTACCGGTAGACAGAGCTACCGGTAGTTGCAACTACCGCTAGACCGAGCTACCGGTAGACAGAGATACCGCTAGGTTGCGGCTACCGGTAGACCGAGCTACCGGTATGCCTGTTACCGGTAGGCTAAGGCTATCGGTAGGCCTACCGTTAGGCCAAACTTCATCGAGATTTCCAGACCAGAAAACCCAACTAGAGATTTTCACAAAGTAATGGACCCCAAAAACTCGGTCCATTACATCAGATACCTCTTAAACAATTCTCATCCTTGAGAATCAAAACAACCCAGAAGGAAAGAGAGATTCCGAACAACCACCTTGAAAGATACCTCTCAGGAGTGAACCTCATTGTTAACTAAGAACGCCTTTCTGTCAAGAACCAAGTAACATACCATGTCAAACTGCCCAGCCATGTGGGTTGGGGAGTCTCCTTCCCCATGTCAAGATAGTATCCGCTTTGGGTGACACTGACTCACCCGCACGGGTTTAATCGCATCCACCTTAATGCGTCTTGATTAGGGGTCGGGTCCTCCCCTCCCCATAGCCAGGACTTTTCACACACATTCAGAGGAAAGAAAACTAGTATTTCATAGCCAACAAGGTAAAACATTCTACCACAACAGCTATAAACCGAACAGTACAAAACTCAAAACAACTCTGGGTACTGGGCATGCATTTGTTCTTCCCTCTCCCACATACTCTCCTCAAGCCCACCATGTCTCCATAACACACAAACCAAGGGGATGGTTCACCCATGGAGCACTTTCTCCTCACGATCCTCGATTATCACTGGTCTTTCCACAAAAGTCATGTCATCCTCAATGTCTAGCTCTCCCCAATCAAGGATGTGTGAATCATCGTGCAGGTAACGACGAAGCTAGGACACATGGAATACATCATGTATCCTCAGTAGCGGCGGTGGTAGCGCTAGCTGATAAGCCACTTCACCGACCCGCAGCAACACTTCGAAGGGTCTGATGAACCTCGGAGAAAGCTTATTCCCTTTACCAAACCTCTGTTGTCCACGCCGAGGGGAGACCTTCAAGAACACGTGGTCTCCAACCTCAAACTCCAAGGGCCTCCTCCTGGTATCAGCATATGACTTCTGTCAGTCCTGGGCCACCTTCATCCTTTCCCTTATGAGATGAACCTTCTCTGTCGTGCTCTGCACGACCTTCGGGCCAAGGATGACTACCTCTCCTACTTCGGTCCAACACACAGGTGAACGGCATGGCCTCATGTACAAGGCTTCAAACGGGACCATACTAATGGTAGAGTGATAGCTATTATTGTAGGCAAAACTCTACCAGAGGCAAGTATCGCACCCATGATCCTCCTGAGTCCAGAACACATACCCACAGCATATCCTCCAAGGTCTGGATGGTGCGCTCTGTCTGTCCATCTATCTGGGGATAGAAAGCAGTGCTAAGGCGAAGTTGGGTGCCAAAAGCATGCTGCAATCCTCTCCAGACTCGCGAGGTAAACCGTGCATTCCTATCCAAGACTATAGACCTCAGAACTCCATGCAACCGCACCACCTCATCCACGTACTTTCGTGCCAAATCATCCACTGTACTCGACTCCTTGATCGCCAGAAAGTGAGCCGATTTCGTCAACCGGTCCACTACCACCCAGATGGCATCATATCCCCCTTGGACCTTGGGTAGTCCCGTGATGAAATCCATCGAGATGTCGTCCCACTTCCACTTGGGGACATCTAGAGACTGCAGTAGGCCGCCTGGAACTCGGTGTCCAGCCTTCACTTGCTGACACACTAAGCACTTGGCCACAAACTCGGCCACTACTCGCTTCACTCTGGGCCACCAAAACTGTCTCTTCAGTCCCTAGTACATCTTCACTACTAGAAAAACAGCTATTTGCGACGGGCTAGTTGCGACGGGATCCCGTCGCAAATGGCTTTTTGCGACGGGACCCCGTCGCAAATAGCCCGTTGCTGAAAACGCCGTCGCAACTACACTTATTTGCGACGGGCCCGTCGCTATAGCGGTTTATTGCGACGGGCATTCTCCCCGTCGCAAATAGAATTCCGTATTTTTGTAAAAACTTTTAAAAACGTTTTTGCGACGGGACCCGTCGCAAATACCTTTTGCGACGGTACCGTCGCAAATACTATTTGCGACGGTACCGTCGCAAAAACGTTTTTAAAAAAATAAAAAAATATTAATAATACTAGTATTTGCGACGGGCATCGCATCCCGTCGCAAATAATATTGATAGTATTTGCGACGGGTCCCGTCGCAAATAATATTTTTAAAAAAAATAAAAAACTATTAATAATATTAGTATTTGCGACGGGTATAGTATCCCGTCGCAAATACTATAAAAAAAATAAAAAAAATAAATTTTTAATAAATTATTTTAATGAATATAATAATAGAATTATAATTTACAAATGAAAATAATAAATTATTTTAATTACTATAATAATAGTAAAATTATAATTCAAAAATAAAAAATAATAGAATATTAATAAATGATTTAATTAATATAATAATAATACAATTATAATTCATAAATACAAAAATATTAATAAGTTATTTTAATTAATATAAAAATAATAGAATTATTTTACATTCAAATATTAAAATAATTCAAGTATTACAAAAAAAATAATTAAATTATAATATTATAAAATTTTAATATATATATAAAATTTAATATTATAAAATATAAATAATATTATTATTCATATTAATATTGTTATTTAAAAATATAATATTATTAATATTTTATAATGAGACAGAAACTACGAATAGAAAAAAAAAATTGATTTCTCAAATTTTATAACTGAAATACAAAATCTAATCTGAAGGAGGGGGGGGAGGTGGGGGATCTGCAGATGGTGGTGGAGGAAACTCCACCCCTAAAGCATGAGTGAGTCGGCGCATGTACTCCATCTGCTCCTGATGCTGCTGCTGCCACCGCCTCGTCTGCTCCTCGTACAGCTGCTGCTGGCGTCGACGCTCCTCCTCATGCTGCTGACGAATCTGCTCCTGCTCCTGTCGGAGACTCTCTATCTGTGCAGTCTGAGATCGCAACTGATCCTCATACTGTGTAGAAAAAGATGCACGAGCTCCTCTCGAGCTGGACGCCGACATCGCAGCACTGCCATAATAATCTCCGGGAGTCAGTCGAGAGCCGATACCAACTACCCGGCCCTTCTCGAAAGCATACCGGGTGGCCTGCATCCATGCCGCCTCATCAAACTGACGGGCAGTGGTCTGATCTGATGACTCGGCCTGACTCTCAGGCCGGGTCTGTGATGCTGCGGCCTCATATGACTCCTATAGTTGCAATTTAAAATTAAAATTGTGAATATATTATATGCAGTTAATTTTTAAACTTGAAAACAAATTATACTGACCACGATGTGATGCTGACGATCACCTCTGAGCTCCCCAGTAGCAGGATCACTATACATCCTCCGATATACGTCGTACTCTGTAATATCGGGGTGCTCGACAGCCTATAAGAATAAAAAATAAACTGTTAATATTTATAGTTATATAAAATATTTATAAATAATGTACGTACCAGATGCTGTCTATGAGTACTGAAAGAACGACTCCCAGCTCGATGAGTCACCTCCTGTCTCCCCCGATTCTGCCTCCCCAGCGATGATCTCCTCTGAAAGGCACCACTCAACCAGTGCGCACATAATCCATCCCATACATGGGATGAAATATACTCTGGTCGGTGTGCTCTACATGACTCCTCAAAATCTGACACTCCTGCTTTCTTCATCGCAGCTTTTCTTAAATTGTGCAAAAACTGACGAAGGCGATCACGCATGGCCACCTCCCATGCCTCGTGGATGGCGTCACGCATGGTATCCTCGATCGGATACCATAAACCCTACAAAAAAAATCAAAATATCAAGTTAGAAATGAAATAATTTTCAAAATAAAAATTATTTATTTACGTACGTACCAGCCAATGGTCGAACATGGCCTGCTGCACATCAATGGGAATCTGCTCCCATGTGGTCCACGGCTGAGAGAAATAGTTGCGCAAAATAGCGCTGCCCTGTCCGACTGCTATATGCGGAAAACTGAAAAAAAAAAAAATAAACATTTATTATGTGAATAGATTATTGAAATCTTAGTCAAATCCACGGGTTATCACACAGGTTATCACACCTCCGGGTGCGCGGATCAAACCCAAGGCGTGGACGTCGCTCGGGGACGGGGTCAGGAATCATCAATCGTGCAAGACCGCGCCCCCTCCGCGTACTCCCTGAAGCGCCTGCAGGCTGAGGGTCATCTGCCAGCAACTCATCCGCATCGAAAGGCAGGTCAGCATCCGTCAACTCACGAAATGTGGCCTCGTCCATCTGAAACAGAAAATGTTAATGTTAGCAAATAATTGATAATTACTATTATATATACATATATACATATTATGATTGTATATAAATACCATGGAATTCTATAAGTGTTCATCTTCATCATCATCTTCATATATGTCAATGTCATCTTCATATTCCTCCTCAACATCATCGATATCCATTCGAGTTGCAGTTGCTTCATCTCTTACCATTTCAAATTCATGTGTGACATCATTAACATCATCGTCATCACCGACTCTTAAATGTGGGGTGTCGTCATCGATACTCATGTCTCTTTGTAAAAAAGATTGATTTTGAGTACTCTCTTGAAAAACTTCAATTCTTTGCACATCAGTGAAAGCACATTCACTTTGACTAAACTGATTGTCTCGAATTTTGATTTTTATTACACTCCACCAATCAGTCAAGTCTCTTGATGTTGCACAGTACTTTGCATAATAAACTTGATATGCCTGTTGAGCCAATAAGAATGGTTCATTTACTGCGAGAACACTTTTACATTTAATATCGATGATTCCATGAGTCGGATGAACACGCACGGCTCTCTCTGTATCCAACCAACGACATTTGAACATGGTTATGTAATGTTGTCCAAGATAACAGAGTTCAATGATTTCATCAAGTATGCCATAAAAGTCAACTTCATTTTCTCGATGATGAGATCCTCTCAAGCTAACTCCACTGTTCATTGTTTTTTTTGATTCCCCATATGCATGTGTGTGGAATCGAAATCCATTCACCACATATGCATTATAAGTTTTAACAAGTTTGGAAGGTGGGTTACTCAATACACACAGCCGTTTGTCAATTTTATCAGCATGTCGAGACACCTGAAAATTTGTGAAATAATTATCAATATAGTAAACTATACATTGAATGAGTTGCTAAAAGATAAAGAATTTATGTTACCAGTTTTTGAAACCACTGAGAGAAATTTTTCAGTCGACGTTCTTCGAGAGCAGCTGCTGTAATTTGTGGAATTTGTTTCTTGATATGATTATCATACAACCTATAAAAACCAAAGTTATTTACTGTAACATAAATGATAGAATAAGTGATATAAACACTTACAGTACAACTGATGTCATCTCTTCACAGTTGAGCAGAACATACGTATGAGCTCTATGATGTTCATCATCTGAAAGCCAGCGTTCAGAAACTCCACCAAAACCAAGCTCTGACTGGTTGAAAATAGATAATTGATTGTCGATTTCATCAATATTCCTCTCATTCCGTCCCATTCGGTTGTGTTTTGAAGGATACTCAGATTCAAAATAATGGGAGCAGAAAAAAGATATTTCCTCTTGCAAATAAGCTTCTGCAATAGATCCTTCAACAGATGCTTTGTTGCGTACTTTTCTTTTCAATTTTTGCATGCATCTTTCAAATGGGTACATCCATCGAAACTGTACCGGACCTCCACATTTGGCTTCATATGGCAAATGTAACATCAAATGTTCCATTGAGTCGAAGAAAGACGGCGGGAATATTTTTTCCAATTTACATATAATTACAACAACATCTTTTTCAAGTTTGCCTAGAGCATCATAATCTGCCGTAGCCGCACAAATTTCCCGAAAAAAATGAGACATGTCTGTTATGGAATCCCAAATCACAGAATTCAACAGACCTCTTAATCCAATTGGTAGAAGTCTCTCCATTATAACATGACAATCATGACTTTTCAATCCAGTAATATGACCATTCTTTACACATCTACCCAAATTGGAAGCACAGCCATCTGGAAGTCTCAAATCTGCAATCCACTGACAAAATAATAAACGGTTTTCTTTAGACAGTGTATAAGCTGCTTTTGGTTTCAGTAACCTTTCTGTTCTGACATTCTCAAATAGTTCCAATTCTGGACGTCTGCAAATTTGGGCAAGATCTAAACGTGCATTTACATTGTCTTTGCTCTTTCCTGGCGTATCCAAAACTGTATGAAACAAATTATCAAAACAGTTCTTCTCAATATGCATGACATCTAACATGTGTCGGACCAACAAATCAGACCAATATGGCAAATCCCAAAATATGCTACGTTTAATCCAATTGTGTTCTTTCCCAAAACCAGAAATTTTCTGTTGGTTTATTGTGGGACCAAAAGTGATGGGAGGTAATGAAAATACAACCGATTTTAACTCCGAACCTGATAGCATTTTTGGAGGTCCATCCCTTTCAACTGTTCCTTTTCTGAAATGAGATCTGTTTCTGCGAAAAGGATGATCAGCTGGAAGAAATCTGCGATGACAGTCAAAATAACAAGGTTTCTTTCCATGAATGAGCATAAATGCTTTGTTCTCTCCCATACAGTAAGGACATGATTTCTGACCATGTGTACTCCAGCCAGATAACATCCCATAAGCCGGGAAGTCACTTATTGTCCACATCAATGCTGCTCTCAGTATGAAATTCTGTTTCGTTGCAACATCATATGTACTGACACCAGTACTCCACAATAAATTTAATTCATCAATCAATGGCTTCAAATAAACATCAATATTTTTCTTCGGATGTCCTGGAATTAGTAAAGTCAAAAAGATATATGGCTCCTTCATCAACATCCATGGAGGTAAATTATACGGAGTTAAAAAAACAGGCCAACATGAATATTGACTACCATAAGATCCAAACGGACAGAAACCATCAGTGGAAAGGCCCAGTCGAACATTTCTAGCTTCTAAAGCAAATGATGGATGCACTCTATCAAAATGTTTCCATGAATCACCATCGGCTGGATGATTCAAGCTTTTATCGGTTGAAATATTCTCTTTATGCCATGACATCATTGTCGCTGTATTCTTAGACATGAATAAACGCTGAAGTCTGGATGTAAGCGGAAAATATCTCAGCTGTTTTACAGGAATCAAACCAGACTTCCCGTGTTGTCCTTCTTTATATCTCTGTTGCCCACATGTGGGACAACTATCCAACGACTCATTTTCCCCTGAATATAAAATGCAGTCATTTGAACATGCATGAATCTTCTGACAAGTAAGTCCCAAATTTCGAACCAACCTCTTACTTTCATAGTAATTTGCAGGTAAAACATTTCCTTCGGGTAACAGTGTTTTCAGCAAAGAAAATATCTGGTCAAAACATGTGTTTGACATTCCGTTATCTGATTTGATAGCCATAAATTTTGCAACTGCTTCTAATTTGCTCATCTTGCAGCCAGGATATAATGCATCCTCAGCAGACTTCAACAACTCATAAAATTCAGACGGTCCCAACTCAGGATTTGAAGCTATATCAGCCGGAGTTTCTGTATGTTGAACAGATGAACCTGCAACATCATGTACTAAATCTTGAAACTGGGATGGATCCGGAATCAAGTTGGTATCACCTGCTCTGGAACTGCGTTCACCGTGTTGATACCAAAAAACATAATCTGCTTGAAAACCAAAACGCAAGAGATGTTCCCCCACTTTGTCAAACGTGTCAAACGTTCTCAATGCACATTTTCTGCAAGGGCATTTTATCTTTCCTTCTGAAACAAATTCTGAATTTGATGCCGCAAATGATAAAAAAATCTCCACACCCTCTATATATACTGGATTTAAACCAGAACCATTTGGATTTCTACGTTGATTTATCCATATGCGGTCATCTAATAATGACTGTTGACGACCTCGCTGTTCCATATTTTTCTATAAAATATAAAAGCATTACTGGTTTTGAATAATTTGTTAGAAAAAACACTCAAGCAAGGATTACTAATTATTACAATTTATTACTAATTATTACAATTTATTGCTAATTATTACTATTTATTACTAATTTAGCAATACTTAGCAATACTTAGCAAAAGGAAAACTGCTTGAATAATGAAAGGAAATTTGATAATCATCGTTGTGGAGATGGTTATAAATTTTCCCTTCATTATCCAAGCAGATTTCGTTTACTAATTATTAGTAATAAAAAAAATATTATCAATATTTACGAAAAAACAATATTAATATTATTAAAATAATAAAAAAAATTAAAAAATATTAAAATTATCAATATTCAGAACAAACTTTGTTCTATTATTAACATGTTCAAATCTTAAAGGGTCGTCAATTGTCAGGTCATGCGCAATAAAAAGTTTGTGTCAGCCATGTCTAATGTAAACTCTATAATTGTCCTTGCATGGTTGATCACTTCGCAAGTAATGTTGCAATCAGACAAACCAAGTCATTCCCTTCTTAACTATAAGAATTATCTCACATGAACCTCTACATAGATCATTCTTCCTTAAAAATTTGAGGGGATATCATTATTTTTCCCTTAAATTTTCAAGGAAGAATGGTCTATGTAAAGGTTCATGTGAGATGATTCTTATAGATAAGAAGGGAATGACTTGGTTTGTCTGATTGCAACATTACTTTTGAAGTGATCGACCATGCAAGGACAATTATAGAGTTTACATTGGACATGGCTGACAGAAACTTTTTATTGCGCATGACCTGACAATTAGCGACCCTTTAAGATTTGAACATGTTAAGAATAGAGCAAAATCTGTTGTAAATATTGATAATTTTAATATTTTATAAATTTTTATTATTTTAATAATATTAATATTTTTTTCATAAATATTGATAATATAATTTTTTTTGCTAAGTGTTCTTGAGTATTCCTGAGTATTCCTGAGTATTCCTGATTATTTGTGAGTATTCGTGAGTATTCGTGATTATTCGTGAGTATTCGGGATTATTCGTGAGTATTCGTGAGTATTCCTGAGTATTCCTGATTATTCCTAATTATTCCTAATTATTTGCAATTATTCCTAATTGTTTGCAATTATTGGTAATTATTGGCAATTATTGGTCATTATTGGCAATTATTACTAATTATTCCTAATTAATCCTAATTATTCCTAATTAATCCTATTTAATCCTAATTAATCCTAATTATTACTAATTATTCCTAATTATTACTAATTATTCCTAATTATTGCTAATTATTACTAATTATTGCTAATTATTTCTAATTATTGCTAATTATTTCTAATTATTGCTAATTATTTCTAATTATTGCTAATTATTGCTAATTATTGGTAATTATTTCTAATTATTTCTAATTATTCGTAATTATTACTAATTATTGGTAATTAATACTAATTATTGGTAATTATTGCTAATTATTGGTAATTATTGCTAATTATTGGTAATTATTGCTAATTATTGGTAATTATTGCTAATTATTGGTAATTAATACTAATTATTGGTAATTATTACTAATTATTGGTAATTATTACTAATTATTGGTAATTATTACTAATTATTGGTAATTATTACTAATTATTACTAATTATTGTTAATTATTCCTAATTATTACTAATTATTGTTAATTATTGGTAATTAATACTAATTATTGGTAATTAATACTAATTATTACTAATTATTGTTAATTATTGGTAATTAATACTAATTATTGGTAATTAATACTAATTATTGGTAATTAATACTAATTATTGGTAATTAATACTAATTATTGGTAATTATTACTAATTATTCCTAATTAATACTAATTATTGGTAATTATTACTAATTATTCCTAATTAATACTAATTATTACTAATTATTGTTAATTATTCCTAATTATTACTAATTATTGTTAATTATTCCTAATTATTACGAATTATTGTTAATTATTCCTAATTAATACTAATTATTGGTAATTAATACTAATTATTGGTAATTAATACTAATTATTCCTAATTAATACTAATTATTCCTAATTAATACTAATTATTCCTAATTAATACTAATTCTTCCTAATTAATACTAATTATTCCTAATTATTACTAATTATTGCTAATTATCGTTAATTATTACTAATTATCGTTAATTATTCCTAATTAATACTAATTATTGGTAATTAATACTAATTATTGGTAATTAATACTAATTATTGGTAATTAATACTAATTATTGGTAATTAATACTAATTATTCCTAATTAATACTAATTATTGGTAATTATTACTAATTATTCCTAATTAATACTAATTATTCGTAATTATTCCTACTTATTGTTAATTATTCCTAATTATTACTAATTATTGTTAATTATTCCTAATTATTACTAATTATTGTTAATTATTCCTAATTATTACTAATTATTGGTAATTAATACTAATTATTGGTAATTAATACTAATTATTGGTAATTAATACTAATTATTGGTAATTAATACTAATTATTCCTAATTAATACTAATTATTCCTAATTAATACTAATTATTGGTAATTATTACTAATTATTCCTAATTAATACTAATTATTGGTAATTATTACTAATTATTCCTAATTAATACTAATTATTCCTAATTATTACTAATTATTGTTAATTATTCCTAATTATTACTAATTATTGTTAATTATTCCTAATTAATACTAATTATTGGTAATTAATACTAATTATTGGTAATTAAGACTAATTATTGGTAATTAATACTAATTATTTGTAATTAATACTAATTATTCCTAATTAATACTAATTATTGGTAATTAATACTAATTATTCCTAATTAATACAAATTAATCCTAATTATTCCGAATTATTACTAATTATTCCTAATTATTACTAATTATTCCTAATTATTCCTAATTATTGTTAATTATTCCTAATTATTCCTAATTATTGTTAATTATTCCTAATTATTACTAATTATTGTTAATTATTCCTAATTATTACGAATTATTGGTAATTAATACTAATTATTACGAATTATTGGTAATTAATACTAATTATTGTTAATTATTCCTAATTATTACGAATTATTGGTAATTAATACTAATTATTGGTAATTAATACTAATTATTGGTAATTAATACTAATTAGAGGTAATTAATACTAATTATTGTTAATTATTGGTAATTATTACTAATTATTCTTAATTATTGATAATTATTAGTAATTAAATGAATAATTATCAATAATTAGAAATAATTACCAATAATTACAAATAATAACATTATTAATATATTTTATTATTAATATTAAAATAATATAATTTTCTAATTTATATACAGTTCTGTTTTCATCTGTGCGTTTTCTATCTCCACATACAAATAATACATGTGAAGACAGCAAACACACAGATGAAAAAAGAACTGTATATATATAAAAAATTATATTATTTTAATATTAATAATAAAATAAACTAATAATGTAATAATGTTCTTATTCTTAATTATTGGTATTTATTACTAGTTATTAATATTTATTCTTAATTACTAAAAATTATTACTAATTATTCCTAATTACCATATAAACAATTAAAAATAATTAAATTACAACTAATTAATAATAATAAAAACTAATAAAAAATTAAAAATAAATAAAAAATTAAAATAAAGATAAATACCTTGAAAATTGATCTGTTCTGATCGTTCTTCAAAACTTTAATATCGGCTCCGGAGAAAAAACTTAAACTAGAGAAAAACTCAACTCTAAAAATATGATTCTGAGAGAGAGAGAAGATAAGGAATGAGAATGAAATGAAAAAAACGGATGGGGGTATTTATAGGTTAGATTAGTTGCGACGGGCTCATTTGCGACGGGATTCCCGTCGCAACTAGTATTATTTGCGACGGGACCCGTCGCAAATACCTTAGCCAACATTTATTACGGTCAACCGGTAAATAGTTATTTGCGACGGGTCCCGTCGCAAATAACCCTCTGCCGACATAGTATTTGCGACGGGGGAATATTCCCGTCGCAAATACCATTTACCGCCGCCGGTTATTTGCGACGGGAATATTTCCCCGTCGCAAATACGTTTCCCGCGATTTGTTATTTGCGACGGGAATATTTCCCCGTCGCAAATACGTTTCCCGCGATTTGGAGCGCATCGCGGGAAAACTATTTGCGACGGGTCCCCGTCGCAAATACGTTCCCCGCGATTTGGCGCGCATCGCGGGAAAACGATTTGCGACGGGGAAAAAAATCCCGTCGCAAAAGCCTCCTTATTTGCGACGGGAAAATACCCCCGTCGCAAATAATTTTTTAACATGACTATTTGCGACGGGATTTATTCCCGTCGCAAATAACCCGTCGCAATTGCTCATTTTTCCCGTAGTGCTTGGACACTCCAGGGTGTACTTCTAGGGGTGAGTTGTGGAACTCACTGAGAACCTTGTCGCGCATCACCTCTGGAACAAACAGCTTTCCCGGGAAAAGCATCTGGTTTTGGCTATCCTCTGTCCATCCTTTCAGAGCATTTCCCTGGTCAACTCGGTCGCGCATCACTTCGCACTCTGGGTCTCCCCACTGAGATTCCTCCACTTGCTGAAACAGAGACAACTGTACTACCATCTGATACAGGAAACCTCAACCGCTATCCATCCTCGCATCCAGGTGTAAGGCAGCCAACTCCTCCATTGCCTTCTAGGTGTCTGTCGACTCTCGGACCGCATCCTTTCGTGATATCTTGCTCAAGGCATCAGCCACTACATTCCCCTTCCCTGAAGTGTAGGAGATCTCGAAGTTGTAATCCTGGAGGAACTCCATCCACCTCCACTACCGCAAGTTTAAGTCCCGCTGGGAGAAGATATACCTCAAGATTTTGTGATCTGTGAAGACCACAAAGCATTCTCCGATGAGGTAGTTCCGCCATAACTTCAGTGCAAAAATGACCACTGCAAGCTCCAGGTCGTGGGTGGCATAATTACGCTCATGAGGGCGTAGCTGCCTAGACCCATAAGAGATCACCCCTTGTCACTGCATCAACACACATCCCAGGCCTTGTCCTGAAGCATCACAGAACACCTCATACGCCGCCCCTTCTTCTGGTAATCTCAGCACTGGGGCACTAACCAACTTCTCCTTCAGATAGCTGAAGGTTGACTCGCACTGCTCACTCCACACGAAAACCTGGTCTTTCTTGGTCAGGGTTGTCAAAGGGGCTGCAACTCGGGAGAAGTTGGGTATGAACCTCCGATAGTAACCCGCCAGCCCGAGGAAACTATGGACCTCTGCCACATTCTTGGGTGCTTCCCAAGAAACAACTGCCTCAACCTTTGATGGGTCCACCGCTACCCCCTGCTCGAACACCATGTGCCCGAGGAAGTGCACTTCTTGTGTCCAGAATTTGCATTTCGACAACTTCCCATAGAGCTGATGTTGTCAGAGGACCTCCAAAACTGTCCTCAGGTGCCCCGCATGGTCCTCCTCTGATCTCGAATAGATCAGGATGTCATCGATGAACACAACCACGAACCGATCCAAGTACTCCCGAAAGATGGAGTTCATAAGCCCCATGAACACAACTGGGGTGTTCGTAACACCGAAAGGCATGACTACAAACTCAAAGTGCCCATATCTGCACCTGAAGGACATCTTCGGGATGTCTCCCTCCTTCACTCTCAGCTGGTGGTACCCAGACCGCAGGTCGATCTTCGATAACCATCCTGCCCCTTTCAGCTGGTCGAAAAGATCGTCTATCCTCGGAAGAGGGTAGCGATTCTTAATCCTCACCTGATTCAGCCTCCAGTAGTCTATGCACAACCTGAGACCACCATCTTCCTTCCTTGCGAACAAGACTGGAGCACCCCACGGTGATGCACTTGGTCGAACATAACCTCTCTTCGTCAGATCGTCAATCTGAATCCGCAACTCCCATAGCTCTGAAGGTTCCATTGAGTAAGGATCCATCGAGATCGGACGAGCACCAGGCTGCAAGTCTATCCCAAACTCGATATCCCGTCGAGGGGGTAGAGTCGTCACCTCCTCAGGAAAGACGTCCATAAACTCATGGACGATCTCTGGCACCTCCACCATTTCAGCATCTACTGACTCTACTGACAGCTCAGCTAACAAGGAGAGGAGGGGTTCCTCTCGCCTGCTGCCCTTCTGACTAATCTGCTTGCCGGTGAAGGTAACATGTCGGCCGCCCAAGTCTGAGAACACAACCCTTCCTCGGAAGCAGTCGATGACGGCACACACAGAGAATAGCCAGTCGATGCCTAGGATGACATCGTATGGTTGTATCTATAGCAGAATAAGATCCCTAACCGACTGATGTGGCCCTGTCATCAGTCTGCATCCTTGACAAACAAATAACAAGTCAGTATGACCTCCGACTGGTGTGCTCAGCACCAGGGGCACTGGAAGTCTCTCGGCATCTAGACCCAAGGCACGGGCTAGACTGGGTGCAACAAAGGAGTGTGAAGCTCTGGTATCGAACAAGGCATAAGCAAGGGTACTGAACAAACTGATCGTACCTCGAACAACCTCTGGCCCTGCTGGAACTACTGCCTCCACAGCGTGTAACTTTCCACGCCCAGCTCCTCTTCCCCTCAGCTGTCGGCCACCTCCCCGAACACGCCCCAGTCAAGGTCCCTGAGGAGCGCCCTGAGGTCGGCCTCCTCCTCCTACGTCTGCCCTCGGAGGAGCGGGAGCTCACTGTCCCTACTGCTGCTACTGGAAAGGCCTGGCTGGAAGCTGCTGCTGGGGCGGTTGTTGGGGATGTCCGCCACCGTCGTACTGTACCCGATCCGAGCACTGATTCCAGAGATGTCCATGGCTCCCACAGACGAAGCATCGCGGTCCCGGGCCCGAAGGAAAAGGGCGAGGACTAGGGGACCGGAACTGGAACTGATGCGGCCTGCTCCCTACAGGTCGGAACTTGGAGGGTCCTGACGCTGGAGGCCTGGTGCTGACAGCCTTCCCCTTCGATGGTCCCAGCTGGATCCCCTCTCGTGACACACCTCCTAGAGCGTGCATCCTCTCCACCACTTCGGCCTTCTTCTGGACCTCCAAGTACGTCGGCAGGGTAAAGGGGGTAACAGCATACTGGAGGGAGGGTCGGAGCGCCTCCTCTAAACGTCTTTCCCAAGACTCCTTGTCGGGAAAGAGGTCCGAAGAAAAACGTAGGAGGTCCTTGAACTTGATTCCTAGCTCCCTCACTGACATACTCCCCTGCTGGAGGGAGAGTAGCTCCTGTCTCTTTTCCGCCTTCATCGTCGAAGAGAGGAATTCCGCCTGGAACTCCCTCTCAAAATCATCTCATGCCACCTCAGCCTCTCTCCTCTCCCCCAGGTAAAGCGTCCACCACTGACGCGCCACTCCCCGTATCTGGCTGACGGCCAGAGGAACCCAGTACTCAGTCGAAGCCCGGATCAAGCCGAAGGCTATCACTAGCTCCTCTAGCCATCCCTTCGTCTTCATATCAGAGGTGTTTCCCTCATACTTCTCGAGGGTCTGTCGCTGGAAGACCCGAAGTGTCTTCTGCCACTGGTCGTCCTCCTCCTCTCGATCAGCTCTCTACCGATCGGCCATGGTAGTCTTCGGGGCCTCGATCGCCCGCACCAAACGTGGTCGTCTTCCAGGTGCCATAGCTGCAAGGTAAACAAGGAATGCCTAAGCCCAAGTAGTGCAGAATATTGTTCTTAAAACTTCTTAAACTTTTTATTTATTCTTAATTCCCAAGACACCCCAGAAACACAAGAACACAAGTCATTATGATGCATGTACCTTTCCTAGGGTCTCTACCCTGCAATCAGCATGGCCTCACTTGGTCGTTCGGTAGGTCCAGAGTCCTTGCATCGGATCACGGGGGGGCCTAAAATCCCGTGTCCTAGCTGGTCTTCCCTGGTCTAATTCACGCACCAAGGTCACCCAACACCATTGCCCTACCATCCCATGCAATCCTCACTATTCCTAACTCCAGACTCCATCCTATCTCTCAACCTGGCCTCTGATATCATTCTGTCACGACCCGCCTTCACCAAAAGGAGGGAAGGGTCAGCAGATTGTCAGGCCCTTCCTTCTTTAAGTTGAAGGAGAGATAATGACCCCCGAAACCCACCCTCAATAGGTCCCAGAGTGGCGACTAACACCAAGGGTATAGAATCACGCACTAAATGGAAGGCATTACCCTCTTTCTTTTAATAGGATTGAGAGATAAGATGGTAAATCCCAACAACACCAAAAGCAGAAAGTAAAAGTAAAGCCAAGAACCATTCCCAATGCATGTTACAAAAGTAAAAACCACAAAGTACAAAGTGACTACAAGGGTAAAGTACCAAATAAAGAAAAACATCAACTGTAACTACCCCAAAGGTCCGAGCTAGTATGGTCCCGCGCGATCCCCGAAGTCCTCCTGGAAACCTGAAAGAATTTTTATATACGTAGGGTGAGCATACAAGTATACTCAGTAGGGAAAACCAAAGACTCTCGTGCACAAGTGGGGGAACGTACTAAAGTCCCATGAGAAAAGGAGTAAACCAAACACCTAACAAGGTAAACTATCCACCCAAGTCTCACCAAGGCACACTCCCCAAATAACGCAAGTCAAGTAATATATATAATAAGAGCACATCGATGTTTGGGTACCCCGCGCCACTTTCTCACTGGTTATTGAATACATCCTACGCATCGAACCAATCCCGCCATTCTCACCGCAGTCCCACTGCCACACCCCGCCCGCACACACCTGGGCCACAACTGTCACACATAACCACGCCTGCAAACACCTAGGCCAGAACAACCACCGCCACGCCCGAAGACACCTGAGCTAGAAGATCCACTGCCATGCTCGAAGACACCTGGGCCTCATCCCGAAGATACTTGGGAAACTACCTACCCGCACACACCTGGGCCATAACCACCACACTACCCCGTCTGAAGGTTCTTGGGCTAATAATGGACCTCAGGCCATCACAGCCTGCCTGAAGATACTTGGGCTATCCGAGAAAGGGAGCAGAAAAGAAGCTAATAACCAGCCACTAATAACAGTGTTGGGAAAAACACCCTCCCCCATGAAATAGGGGTGTTCGGCACTAAGTGCTCAACTTGGGTGGGGCGTGCATAAGAAACACAAAACTACAAGTATATATATAGGTAACAAGCACTCTCCCAAGTTTAGGTTTTTCAGCCAGCCTAAGGAACACAAACAGCACTCAAGTCCGAGTCACAACTCTCGCCAACAAAACCCATGTGTCCCATTCGTTTTCATGTTCAGTAGTGATGTTTAATTAAGTTCAGCACCTACTTGGGAAACTAGTAAGTATAGGCACAAGTCCAGGAAAGCAAACAATCAAGCGTTAACTACAACATCCACACCCGGTTCTCTCGTAAATCCACAACAACCAAATAAAACTCCAAGATACAGCCCCATGTCCAATATCCAGGAGCCAAAAGGTTTCTCAAAAACAGAAGATTCCACCCCAATTCGTGATATAAACAAGGTAACCACCCGGTCTTAAAATTCACAACCACTGAATCCATAACAACAGGGGATCTCATCCCCACCCACATCACCCAGCAAACGGCCCATGAAGTAAAAACAACCAAAACACCACCACTAAGCAAGCCCATGCCGGTATTTTCAGAATTATAAGATTTAACAGACTCCATGATTTCAATTTCTATGTGCTTTAACCAGGGTTATCACAGAAAGGATTGATCCTGATGCCTCAATTTATTCAGCCGGATATACGTGATTAACCAATTTCCTTTCCACAACACGAGTTCACAACTACAAAACAAGCCATTTAAAACATCACCAGGGGTTCATTAGTGTACAGAGAAAGACCACCAACGACCATGATTTTCAGTAGGCGTAAGCCCGCACAATTCAGAAAAGAAGATCATAAAACAGAGAAGCATCATCAATCACAGCCCCCCCCCCTTAGTTCTTTATAGAATACGTCCATTATCTTTATTTAGGTTTGGTTCATCCAATTCTACAAAATCAAAAGCATGCCCACCCCGCATGATACACAAAAAAAGGGAGATATGAAGGATAAATTCCCTACTTGTTGATCAATGATCGATGCTGAGCCTGGGCGCGGAATTCCACGGATAGCGATGCGACTCGCCTGAACGAAAAGCGGTTCGTCTGAACGAAGGGTACTACTAGCACAGGGTGATCGAGAAAAGAAGAAACCCACGACGAACCCTTTAGTTTATAAGGGCGGGGGACGGTTGAGATAACAACGTGCAACCGCGTAAAAAGCGGGGGTCGTGGGTTGACCATGCGGCCCCACACGTTATTAAAGGGTCGGGCGGTTTAAACCGATGCACACACCAGGTTAATTCATTAAATATTTAATTAAAACATTTATGGGTGTTACCGGGCTTTAAAACAAGCTCAAAGGAATCAAAATAGGGTTTAAAACCCAATTTGCGCAAAAGGGGAGCGCTACTGGAAAAAAACCATGTGGGGGTAGGCGAGAGCCACCGGTAGCTGAGAGCTACCGGTGGCTGACAGCTACCGGTGGCTGACAGCGACCGGTAGCCGAGCTACCGGTAGGGTGCAGCTACCGGTAGACCGAGCTACCGGTAAGCTGCAGCGACTGGTAGACCGAGCTACTGGTAAGCTGCAGTGACCGGTAGACCGAACTACCGATAGACAGAGCTACCAGTAGACAGAGCTACCGGTAGGCTGCAGCTACCGGTAGACCGAGCTACCAGTAGGCCTGCTACCAGTAGGCTAAGGCTACCGGTAGGCCTACCGTTAGGCCAAACTTCATCGAGATTCCCAGACCAGAAAACTCAACTTAAGATTTTCACAAAGTAATGGACCATAAAAACCCAGGCCATTACAGACCAAGGTTCTCATTTCTACAACCAAACAATGCAATCTCTTTTGCGTCGGTATGGGTTCGGGCATAGAGTGTCTACTACATATCACCCACAAACCAATGGTCAAGCTAAGGTGTCAAACAGGGACGTAAAATAGATTCTTGAAAAAAATGGTTCAACCTAATATAAAAGACTGGAGTCTTAGACTCAATGATTCCTTATGGACTTACCGTACTGCTTTCAAAATTCTCATTGGCATGTCACTATATCAGCTAGTGTTTGGAAAGAGTTGTCACCTCCCTATTGAGATTGAGAATCGGTCCTACTAGGCCATTAAACAATGCAATTCTATTCATTCTGGTGTTGGTTCTCAAAGGAAGTTGCATATTCAAGAGTTGGAGGAAATGAGAATATGAGAACTCTTGGATTTATAAGGAGAGAACCAAGGCTACCCACGACTATCTCATCCTTCATCGTCAGTTCCACATTGGGAAGAAGGTCATCCTCTACAATGCAAGGATGAAGTTGCATCCCAGTTCAAAATGAAGAAACCAAGAAAACCTTCATTGTTAATGGGAAGCGGCTGAAGTACCTCCATGAATCCATTTCGGAGTCCCCAGTGGAGGAACTTCATGTTCAAGAAGAAATCTATGAATGACACTCACCAAGTTTTATCCTTCCTCCCGGCATTCCCTTTTATTATAGTGAGGATATTGCAAACTTTAGGTGTGGGGGATGGGTATATTCTTGGGTTAGTTAATAATTTTCATCATCTTTCTTCTTTTTCTCTTTTTAGCTTGATGAATTGAATTATTACTTTCCCCCCTTGCCCTCCCCCTCACCTTTATTCCAGAATATTACTTTTTTTATTCCCACTTTATCATGGAAAATGATGCCTGTTTAATCATGGAAGTTATTGAAAATGCATGTGGAATGTCTGTATTTCATGTTGTTTTAACATTCAAAAAAATTCTGATGAAATGTTCATTTCAGCAAGAATTCAATATTGTGGTGTGACTTTCTTTTGAAATTTAGTTCTTTGTCGATGATATAAATGGTTGTATCATTTCGAAACCTTTGAGAAGAATGGTACCCTTTTGACGTGTCACAACAACGTGATCATTATTCTATATTGGGACTTATCCTTAAAGTTTTTCATAGTATTATGATACCAAGACCATTTTTTCGTAAATCTAGTTCTCAAGATTTCAACTAAACTTCATCTGATACTAACTGTAAAGACTTCAACTCATGTAGCTCGGAGTCAATCGTTAATTTATTATATTGGCACTAGATATAAGTGAGCACATCCCAAAGCACTGAATAATTTAGTAGTATTGGTAAATTAAATACATACTTGAATCTCGCATACATTTGGAAACATAAAATACAACAAAGTATTTTCTTTGAGAATGTCATTATTCTCTCTAACATATCCTTGCATATCAAGTACAGTACACTTTCTAGCATCCTGGGGAAAGGAAAAAAAATAAAGGTGAGCTCAAATGCTCAGTAAGGGTTATGTACAAAGGAATCTATCTTGAGTAAATAAGACATAATCAATATGGTAAGGTAAATAACTAAAAATACATATCTTTAATCAATAACTTGAGCACGAAGAATAATATGTCAGGAATAAATGATAATCAAATAATGCTATATAAATAACGACATGACCAAGAAACTTGTCCATGAATATCATAACTATTCAAATCATCAAATGGGCATCCAAACTTATTTCATAATGAAGGAATACATAATGTCGAACATCTTAAACTTACTATCGAGGCATCATGCCAATACATCTTATATAAATGGGTAATGCCTTAACCAAATACCCAACTCATTTTTTTCATGAGACCTTTCGATGCATCGAGAGCTACGTAATTACAAGCTTCACTCATCACTTAATAAGTCCAATGCATTCATCATATGAATAAATAATACAACTTAATCAACACACCTTAATAATCAAAAACTATCTGTATAGGAAGAACTATCATACAAAGTGTCAATATTTTCCTCAATCAAACTGATCATAAACTATACAGAGAAAGAATGAGGATGATATCATTACAACATATCCTCAGTAGAGCATAAGTAAAATAAAGGGTTGTTGTCATTGATGAATAAAAATACCATAAAAAGATCATTAAAAACATTCTTGAGAAAAATACAGAATGAGGATGGTATCATTACAACATATCCCTAGTAGAGAATAAGTAAAATAAAGAGTTGTTGTCATTGATTAATAAAAATACCATAAAAAGATTATTAAAAACATTCTTGAGAAAAATACGCTTTTCATTTTGAAAATCACTTTTGAAAACTAAAATTTTCCAGAATATTAGGAAGAATAGTTTCTTCAAAAAAAATCAAAGAAACTTATAAATGAAGCTTCAAAGTATCGGGTGATCATAGCAGTGGGAAATTGCATTCATGTCGAGTACACTAAAACAAATATTTCTTTCACATTTTCAGTAAAAAGTTGAAAAATACCTCATTTAAAAAATGACAAGAAGATTCCTTTAAAACATTTTTATAGAAATTCAAAACTGGATAAAAATAACTTTAAATAATCATAGTAGAATATTAAAAACATTCTTGAAGAAATTTTAATGAAAATATGGACATTGCAGAAAAAGATTCCTAACTGAATTGAAAACAAAGTTGATTTTCCTTAAAAACATTCTTTAAATCTCTTGAGTACATAAAAAAAGAAAATGAAAGGAAAACTAGTAATTTTTAGACAAACTTGGATAATGATGAGATTGTGAAATAAACTCTTACCTCAAGTTCAACTTTCTTCAAAATCGCTCCAAACTCTTGCATAATAAATTTAAATCTATTATAATTTTATACCAGAATCATGTACATACTTAAAATATCATATATTATCCACCTATAACATTTCAACACCCATTTATTAATAATTATTTATTAAAATCGTCATTTTCAGATAATAATAGTTTCGTTTTTCAAGGAAGTGTCGGTTCGACAGTTATAGTCCTTGTGCTTTGATCATGGTTTCATCATCTCCAAAATGTTAAACATGATATAAATATCATATATATTCATTATATACATATTTAGAGTCATCCATAAAAGATAGTGATAGCTAAATGAATTACACCATTCATGGAGATCATAGACAATACATATGCATGAGCGTTATTTTTACTTTTCAACAAATGGAACGAAAGAAAGGTAAATAATAATTCACCTTTCCGATATCATTTTTATATCATATATATCTTATATATTCATTAAATCTATCCTTATTACAATCCATCTAAAGAATAAATGAAAAACAAATCACATCGTTTTGTGTTGGTGGTGGTCCACAAGTACGCACGAGCAACGTTATCGTTTTCCAACTGATGGAAAGTAAGAAGGTAGATATGATATTATGATTTTAAAAAAATAATTATTTCATAAATATCATATATATTCATTAGTTTCATCCTTCTAACCATCCAAGTAAAGTGGTGATGAAAAATGAATTACAATTGTTGTGTAAAGATGGTAAGTCATACGTACGCACGAGTGCTGTTTTTGTTTTCCATAGGATGGAAAGAAGGTAGATAATGGTTGTTAAATCATCATAATAACAATTTTTTATATTGAAGATACTAAATTCATTATTTTATAATGGATATCATGGATTTAGAGGGGGTAAAAGAAAAAATAAAATCGAAAATACCCGGTTAAGAGTTGCACGTCTTCGTTGAGAAACCACTTTTGGCTTACACCGTAAGCCTTGAAGGGGTGGTCTTTTGGAAAGACTGAAAGCTCTATGATGTGGTGAAGGAAGCTAGGAAGGTATTAAGGTAGGGATTGGGTAAGCTAGAAGGCTCAAAAGGTGTGATGAAAAGGGGAGAGAAGGTGCCCTTTTATAAATGAGAGAATGAACACTCTTAGAGTTATTTAAAGTATTAAATTAATATAAATTAATTTTTATAATCAAGTGACTCTAAATTGACATATTTAGAAGACATGATGAGTATAAGTTGAAATTTGTCATCCAATAAAATTTAAACAAGTTTAAATGATGTTTTAACTCTTAATCTTTTATTTTTAACCTCTCGCTAATCCTTTTAACAATTACTACAATATCAAAGTTTTATACTATTTAATAGTAAAAAATGTTATCATAAAAAGAAAAGTGACTCATAAATGGATCATGGTTGATATGTTCAACCATATCTCTTTCACTTAAACGAAGATAGTTTTTTTTATGAATTTTAAATCATTTAATAAAATATTGTTTATTATAAAATATCATTTATGTCATTTTTAGAAATACATGAAATATTATAATATAATATGTATCTAACTCATGTAAAATGGTTCCAAAATGACATGACTTCAAAGATAAACAAGATATGATCATAATATAATCATCCAATAAAATTTTTACAGGTTTAAATATCAATTTAAACCTTATCTATCGGTTTAACCTCTTGATTAATCAATTTTAACCGTAACCATAGTAATGATTTTGTCAATATTAAAGGTTTATAATTATATTATTTAATCACAAAAAGTAATAAAAATCATTTTTGAGGAAAAATCTATTTTTAAAACATACAACTTAACTAAAAATATGTTTGTTTCATCTAAAACTTTTTTATATTTTTTTTAAGTGACTCCGTATTAATTCTATCAATTTAACAATTAGGTTATAACAATATATTATATTACAATTCATTTGAATTCGATGTTGTATGTATCGCAAGCCATCAAAGAAATTAAATTTATTAAAGATAAATATATCATAAAATATGAGGGTATTACAATCTTTAATACATTTGGTTCTTGAATCTCTATCCCTTCCTCTCCCTATTAATATATGTGGGTTTTATTCCTTATCATTTATGATCCTTTGATGTATGATTCAATGTTCCGTTCAAATATGTTATTAGGATGTAAATTTTATCAAATAATTATTTGTATGGAAACTCTGGGATTTAGTTAAATGATTTTCTTTTTGAAAAAAAAATGAGATTTTATATTAAATTGTTTTTTAATTTAAGAGAACGTGTATTTAAGGATTTTGCATACTAGAAGTTTGGGTAAATGAAAAGATGAGTCGTGTAATAAACAGAAATATTTGGATTTAACCAGATAATGAGAGCCATGGTGTGATAATGATGGAGGGGGGCAATAATGTGAAACATATAAATGGATGGTGATGCATTATGGATGATTTTATGATCAAAATAGATATTGTTATTGAATTGATGATTGATATCCCACGATGCTTAGAAATTGGAATGATCGATGCACTTTCAGAATAAGCTTTTGCTAACTATGCAACCAGATTGTTGAAGACGGGCAATTTTTTTTAAAAAGAATGATACAGTGTAACACACAATGATAAACCCTTCCCCCACATAAATGAATTTTGAAAAACATTCATTTCAGTATAGGAAGAAGCATGTAAAAGATGTTAAAAGAATTTAGTAGCTTGAATAGAGTAAATTCCAAAGTGAACCAACTTGTTTTCAGATAAAGTTCAAAATAATATTCAAAATCACACAACAAGAAACATGTTTGACAAAATTTCATCACGTTAGCAGCAAATTTACATTGCATTTAAGCTCAAAACAGTTGGTATCACAACAGGTTTTCACAAGCAACAAAAGCTAGTAGGCAAGCAAAGTCAATGTTCACTTAATTTGTGCCATGTATTCAATACTTGATCAATGAAAATATATTCAATTGAGTTCAAAAACAGCACAACACGAAATTAATAATGAATACAACCTGGTTTCTCTTCTCCAAAATAGGTAGACAAACAGTTGTCTTCTTTATTAACCTCCAAAAGAAAATCAAACAGGACATTATTTAAATTGAAAACAGACAAAATACACATACCTAAATGTTTTATTTGAAGCGGACAACAGCTTAAATGGGTCTCCCGCGAAGTGCATAGCTGCTGTCTCTTTATTTTATGCAAAGAAAATCAAGGTAAACAGTTATTTACAAAGTCCAAACAAAAAAAAAAGTAAGATTATATTAGCATAACCACCCCCTCCAAAGGGTGCTGCATTTTTAATTCTCTATTGCTAGACAGTTGTAGTGGTTCATCCCCGATCTGTTGGAGGATGCGGTTTTCTTATAGAAGGAACCACCTCATTTTATTTAAACTAAAATTTTTATTAAAATGAAGGTCTAAAAGAACTCCCTGAATAATGATCACATCCCCTTCCTTGTCATGGAACTGCTTCACGTTAAATGGAGGAGGGTGAGAGTAGTAGAGTATCTCCACTTCTTCTTCTTCACTTTGAGGATAGATAGGGTTGGGGGGTAGGGGATAGTCTTGCAAGGACTGCTAGGCCCCCATACAGTTTACTGGCCAGTGTAGGTCTCGGGAGTATTAGTTCATGGGAGAGTGTTGGGATGTGTTTTGGGGAATGTCACCGGGCAGTGATGTAATTTGGCTCATTAGTGATTGCTAGCCGAGGGAGGGGTATTAATAGGGGACCTGTATAATTGGGAGGGGGGATACAGAGATTCTTGGGAAGTGAAGGTGGTTAGCCTTGGCTTGAGGAGTGTGTTCCCAGGAGGGTTGCAGTTCGTCTAAGTGTTTGTACCTGCTGAAGTTCAGTTGTGATCAGGGAAGGAATGCATCTGGTAATCTTGTTCAAACTCTATCTCCTAAATCTCTACTCTATCATTTGGTGCTCCCATTGAGAGTAGGAGAAGGTCGACATTGGATAGAGTGATCTTAAAGAGAGTTTAGTAGCAGAGAATTCCAAACGCAAGACTTAAAGGTATCGCGGCAGCTGGATGCCCATGTGAATGGAGAACAGAGTCACGATTCTTAAGATAAATATTTCGGAGATAACGACAGGTATTAAGGAGTTGTCGAAAGGATTTCTGTGATGGGATAGTGTGATGCAGGAGCTGAGAGGAATGGTAATGCAGCTGTATAAGGTACAGGTGGAGAGTAAGGATCAGGAGGATAGTAAGGAGAAATCGGTCGTAGCTGAGGATGACGGGTGCAGTTTGAAGTAAGAAGAAAGACATGGACCAAAAAACACACAACAATCGAGGAAGACATGGTAACGCAACCTGTGAAGCTTGAGGAAATGCGCGCAATAACCAGACATTTGGAGGCACCGACATTTTCTGGAGAAGATCCGATAGCTTGGATCACTCGCGCTGACACATATTTCTCGATTCATCAGATGCGAGAAGAGCTGAAGGTGTGGATGGCTCAATTGTGTATGGAATGCATGGTCCAATATTGGATAATATCGTTGAAATCAATCAAGCTTGGGCTCATTAGGCAGCAACTCAAAGAAGAAATGCTTGGACGATATGAAAGCGTTGCGGAGGAAGATCCTATGATGTACTTGGGGACTGCGGCAGACTGAATTTGTGGACGTGTATATATAAGAATTTGAATGAGTGGCTCTGCGGATACCAGACATCACTGAGAGGTGGTACATGAGCTTGTTCATCGGGGGTTTGAAACCGGAGATTGGCAGCACTGTACTGATTCATGACCCGCCGAATAAGGCACGGCTGCTGACATTGACTGGAAGAGTCGAAAGGGAGATGCTGGTAAAAGTCGTTGTAAGATAGTTTGAGGCGCGTAATCGGTGTATTGCTCCAAGCAGACAAGGATAAGAATGGAACAATAATACTATGAGATTTGTTCCAATGGGAGAAGGGAGAGATCAAGAGCAGAGAGGTGGAACTGCACCACCGTGGAAGGGAGTCCGGAATCTGTCAAGAGAGGAATGCGAGGAAAGGTCTAAGGGGCTATGCTATTCTTGCGGACAAAAATTTACTCCTGGACACAAATGCCTTGACAAAGGTTTCAAGCTTATGGTATGAGAGTGTATAGAGCCATGCAAAGAGTTGGAGGAGGAACCAGAAAGTGAAGGGGTAGATAAGGAAGGGGTGTTAGGAGACTTGTGGGAGATGGAGTTGCAGGAACATCAATTTGCAAGCTAGAGAAGTCATGGGCGAATTTTACCATGTCTGTTAATGGAGGGTGCTATTGAAGGGGTTCTGCTGTTGGTTTTGGTAGATAACAGGGCTAGCCATAACTTCATTTCGAAGCTTCTGTTGCGATATTTCCCAGGCCAGGGAACTGCAACAAAGCCGTTTAGCATCTGTTTGGGTGATGAGCACCAAGTGACATCACGGGGTGTATGCAAGTCTCTGAGAATTATGTTGATAGCAGAGGAATTTGACGTGGATGTGTATATCTTCGATACTTCTGAACCTTATTTGGTGTTGGGAATATCATGGCTTGAGACTTTGGGGTGTGTTACTACCCACCGGAAAAACATGACAATGGAATTTGAATGGAAGGGAAGAAGCATAAACTTACAGAAAGCGTCTGTACCAGAGTACATCAGGCTCCTTACAAGAGTACCTCGACAAGGGAAGGTTCTTGGTGTAAGGGTTGTAGTGGGTTGCGACAGAGCAAGTTGGAGCTATTGATACAGCGTTAAACAGGGGACAACAGTACCAGATGCAAGGGCTGTTGGATCAGTACAGTGTGGTTTTTGAAGCGTCGCACGGATTACCCCCGACAAGGGAGACTGATCATGCAATTCGACTGAAGGAGTAGAACCGGTAAATGTCAGGCCCTCCAAGAATACTTGTCACGTGAAAAATGAGATTGAGAAGCAAACTCGTGAGTGTTAGGACTATGAGTTCTTCACAGAACAACTATTTGTATATTTCCACAGGCAAGATTTACATACATGAATAGCAGAAAAAGCAGAATTACACTTGTGAGACACAGGGAAGAATAGGAGAGTGAGAGAGACCACCTCCTATCACCTAAGACTGCCACTTCTGTGATGTAGAGAAGAGGAACGAGACCACCACTCCGCTGTGAACCTGCTGCTCCCAAGCGGCGCACCCTGAAGACTGGAAAATTTCTCCTATCCTCTCGAAGGAACTCCTACCACAATATAGACTGGTACCGTAGGAGCTGTCAAACAGACTGACAGGCTGGTATAACTGTCCAATAGACTGACAGGCTGGCAAAACATAACTAACCAACATTTCCCTTTTTACCCCTCCTCTGATAAGTCTGAATAATCAGGGGATACATGGGACTTCTAGAGGGAAATACACCATTACCTGAGGGGAACTGGTCCCTCATGAGTACTAACATTTCACCCCTCCTCAAATCTCTCCTTGTCCTCAAGGAGGAAGCCTGGGAATTGTTCAAGAATTCGTGCTGCGTCCTCCCAAGTAGACTCTTCCGCAGGTTTTCCAAACCACCTAATAAGCCACATCCCCTTTGGGCGTCAAGGTGCTTCTTTGGTTGCCAGTACCCCAGCTGGTTTAAACGAAGGAAAAGGATCCACTTCCCATAAGTCAGGAGGCACTGACTGCACAACTGCATTTCCCACAGCCTTTTTGAGCTGTGACACATGAAATACAGGGTGCAACCGACTAGTTTCTGGCAAAAGTAACCTGTAAGCAGTGTTGCCAATTCTGGACAGCACCTTGTAAGGACCATTGTATCGAGCAGCTAGTTTAGAATAAACTCTTTTAGACTTAGAAGTTTGAATACTAGGCCTCAACTTCACAAAAACAGAATCCCCAGCAGCAAATTCCGCATGCTTGTCTGAAAATTTGGACATCAACTTTTGTGCCCAGCGGAGGTTTTGGTGGAGCTGATTTAAAATTGTGTCGCGCCCCACTAGGGTTCTAGCCACTGAATCTAGAGGTGAATCACTTGCAAACCGTGTTAGGGTGGCTTCCCACCATAAATCACTTCAAACAGAGAGAGCTGGGTAGAAGAATGAGAAACAACCCTTAAATACAGAAGAAAAGCATCTTAGATAACCTCAGTTTGCTCATGTTGTAGGCCTTTCAGAAGCAAAGCATCTCAGATAAGTGTCAATACAATGGTTGACAACCTCAGTTTGCTCGTCCGTTTGAGGATGATAACAGGAACTCATTTTTAAAGTCGTGTCCTCCAAACGGAATAGTTCCTTCTGAAAATTGCTAATGAATACGGGATCCCTGTCGCTGAGAATAGATCTAGGAATCCCGTGTAAACGAACTAAAATAGCATATGAATGCCTCATTAAAATAAAATAGCATACTTGGACAACCGGTCCACCACAACCAAAAGAACATCATACCCCTGCAGTTTAGGCATCTCGGAAACAAAATTCATGGAAATTTGGTCTCAAACCAATTCTGGAATTGGCAAAGGCTAAAGCAAACCTGCTGAAGACATGGCTAAATATTTCTGCCGTTGACGAACTTCACATTCCCAGAAACTGGAGGATTCGCTGTGTCATACCTTTCCAATATGATCCAGCCACCAGTCTTTTGTAAATTTTAAGAAAACCAGCATGTCCACCAACAGGGGAAGAATGATAATAATGTAGGAACTTAGTGATAAGACTTGACTGTTTGGACAGCACCATTTTCTCGTGAAAATAAAGTAATCCATTCTGGAATTTATATCCTGGTTTTAAACCAGGCTGTTGCTCAAGATCTACTATAAGTTTAGAAAGTTCAGAGTCCTGCAAAAGTTCTCTCTTTAGGGTTTCAACCTCCATCCAGAATGGTTCTGACATGGACTTGATCGTACCACGATTCACTGTTTTATTCCACCCTTACACCGCTGTTTTAAACTAGTTTTGTAATGAATATTCCGAATATAATAATAAATTGCACTTTATGTTTGAATCATTTAATTAATGTTAATCAACATTATAATTGGCAATGTTACTTGTTTTTATTATTTCAATGTAGGAGGAGATGATTTGGAGGGCCCTTGATGAAGTGGAAGAAAAATGGGTCAAAATTGCATGGATCCATGGACATCTGTCCACTGTTTTGCATAGTACACAAAATCCGTGCATCCAACTGGGCTGAAATTTTGTGGGTCTGTCCAAAATTTAATAGGCAATATTTCATATTAAGAAACCTAATCCTGATTCGGCTTCTAAGGGGCCCATCCGAACTGATCTGTCCAAGCCACCGAATATGGACCAAGTCAAATGCAGTGTTCTGTATTTTATCAATATCTTGAGTTGTAGTTGTCCAAATGGTGTCAAACTTTCAGTGGAGATAGTCAAGAGGTAGGGCTACAACTTTTCTATTTTCTCCAAAGCGAGATAAGCCTGTCTGAAGGCCGAAACGCGTGGTACAAGTGGATTGATGAAATCTGTGTGCCTAAAACCACCTTCCAATTTTCCTATAAAATGACATCTTGGGCTCCCCATTTGCAAGTTCGAACCAGAGGTGAAGTTCTGCCATTTTGAAGTACCAAAGGAGTCCTCTCCTCATCAAAGAAGTTCTGGAGGCCCATATCCTCATAGGGGGATCAAGGATGAAGAAGGAGTTTCACTCGAGCTTCCTCCTCCTCCCAATGTCGAGCTAAACGGCGGGTGATCATTGCGAGGGAGCTACACACGTGAAGAGGGAGTTCCGGCACATAATTCTCTACTGGTTTGGTGTATATTGTGGATTGGAATTGTTCTTTTATATGTATCTTAACTTATTTTGATGCATCTAATTGAAACACCTTTTATTTCATAATCGATCGGTGTGCAATTTTAAGTGTGTGTCTTGTGTTGTTCTGATTGGACAACATAAGAACCTTTTTCTTTCCCAAACATTTGAGATTTCAATGTTCCTTTACAAACCTTAAAGCATGCTAAGGGGCTGGAACTTGACTACACGATTGTTATGTCAAGTTTTAGTTCTAATCGCATCATTTTAAGAGGCTTGTGGGTACCCAAGATCTTGGTTAACCCTCAAGCAAAGGATTACAATAAAATCTAATAATAAATTAAGAATGAGGAACTCTTCATGTGTTGTAGTAACTTAGCAATGATCATAGTTATTTACGGCGCATGGCGCACAACGGCGACAAGAGCCCCCGGCGCAAAAGCGCACGGCGCAGCGCACGGCGCGTGGCAATATTAACTTGCGGCACACAAAAGAGGTATATACATATATCAACAATAACAAATAATAAATTATACAATTTATATATAAAAAACAAAGATTTATGTCAATAATTCATATTCCATACATCAAAAAACAAATGAAGTCAACAATGACACCTACAATTAAATATTAAAAACTATATATCTCAAAAAATCATATATATCAATTCCTGAAATATATTAAAAACCATATATCTCAAAAAACCAAGACGGGAGTAAAAAACCATATATCTCAAAAAAACAACAGGAGTAATTAAAAAAAAAATAAGGGGCGAGCAACATAAATAAAATTGAATTAAAAACCAAAAAATGTTACTGATTCGCACAAAAGGTGCGCCTGCTCTGGACAACATTGCGTATCTAAGTCGCGGTGGTTGAGGGAGCTCAGCTAAGTCGTGGTCGACTGGGTCACGACGGTCGAGGGATCTCGGTTTGGTCGTGGCAGTCAATGTGGTCCAACATCGGCTGGGTCGCTACGCTCACGGGAAGTGTTGCGTAGAGTCGAAAGGAGAGGTCATTGTTTGACCTCAAAAGAGGTATTTTCAATCGGGGCGTAAGAGCTGGCAGGTTAAAAAAAAACAAAAAAAAAAACAAAAGGGCTCAATGGCGCGCGCCATTGGCGCAACATGGCGCGCGCCATTGCGCAATAAGGCGCACGCCACAGTGAGCCATCTTAAATGAGTCATGGCGAAGCCATGGCGCGGCACACCACTCCCTGGCGCTAGCCATGGCGCAATGGCGCGCCATGGCGCGCGCCATTAATAACTATGGCAATGATCACATACCTATCTTATATTTTACAAAATCCACTTGTTTTTCAGCTCTTAAACTATTTAAATTAAGTCATTTTGTTTTAGAAATTGTTTTCAAAGCCACCCCCAATTTAAGTACTTTTTATTAAAAACACACGCTCTAAACCTATCAACGCTCCTTGAGAGACGACCTAGGGTCTACCCTAGACTATAAATCAACCTTAAAATCATAATCAATTTGACGTGTCACGACACCACAGTCAGGACTCACCCAACTTAAGGTCTGCTAAATTTGTTTCCTGGCCTTCTTCGGTCATTCTGGACAAGGAATCTACTGCCCAATTCTACCAGCCAGGTTTATAAACCACCTCAAAATCCAACCCCAGCAACTTGGCTTGCCAAACTTGTTGGTCAACTGTATGGTAACGTTGGGTAAGCATATGTCTAAGGGCATTATAATTCGTATAAACTATGAAATGTTTTCCCAACAAGTATTGTCTTCAATGATTTACGGCCAAAACAAGTGCCATAATTTCTTTTTCATACACGGATTTTGTCAAATTCGTGTCTGCTAAAGCCTTACTGTAGTAGGCGACTGGGCGTCCAGATTGCATGATTACAGCTCTAATTACCTTTCCGGAAGCACCGCAATCAAGAGTAAAGGTTTTATGGAAATCTAGCAGCGCCAACATGGGAGTAGTTGTCATTTTTTTTGAAAGCAGTCTCGGCTGCAGAATCCCATAGAAATCCATTTTTTTTAGTCAATTCAGTCAGGGGTTTAGCAATCTTTCCATATTCCTGGATAAATTTCCTGTAGTAACCAGTAAGTCCCAAAAATCACCTAACTCCCTACACATTCCGTGGTAGAGGCCATTTTACAACACACTCTAGTTTTTTGGGATCCATACACACTCCATCGGACGAAATAATGCGGCTAAGGTACTCCACTGATTGCTGTCCAAATAAACATTTTTCTCCATTTATATTGAGTTGTTTGTCCAACAACTGAAAAACAACCCTAAAATGCTCCAAATGAGTTGTCCAAGTACCACTGTAAACTAAAATATCATCAAAGAAAACCAACACAAATCGTCTCAACACTGCCATAAACTAGCGATTCATGGTTGATTGGAAGGTAGTCGGAGCATTCATAAGCCCAAAAGGAAAAACAAGAAACTCATAATGCCCCTCGTGAGTACGAAAGGTTGTTTTGCTAACATCTTCTGCCTTTACCCGAACTTATGAAATCCGGACCTTAAGACAAGTTTAGAAAAGTAACAAGCCCCACTAAGCTCATCCAACAATTCTCAATTATTGGAATTGGAAACCTGTCCGGCACACTAAGCTTATTTAGTGCTCTATAGTCCACACACATTCGCCAACTTCCTTTTTTTTCTGAACCAAAATAATTGGACAGGCATGAGGGTTATTACTATGCCTGATGATTCCATTTGACAACATTTCCCAAATCTGCCTTTCTACTTCATCCTTCAAATAATGTGCTAATTTATATGGCCAAATATTTACTGATTTTGACGCTTCTATCAATGTTATAGGATGATCTGTCAGCCGGCTGGGAGGCAGCCCTCTCGGTTCTTCAAAATGTTTGTGGTATTCCTGCAAAATTTCTCCAAGTTGCCTCTGGTTTTCATTTTTCTCCAGTTCTGCCTGTGCTGCCGGCGGCAGCTTCAACTGCATCTGCCAAATCCACCCATCCCTGGGTACTGTTTTCAACAAAATACACTACCCAAGTTTCATAATGGTCTGCCGGCCTTCGGTCACTCCCTGTAATTTAATCTCCTTTCCCTCCAATACGAATTCCATAGTCTTCAGATTCCAATTTGTCATTACTAATCCCAAGCTCTTTAACAATTCCATGCCCAAGATCAAATCCGGCCCAACAGTCTCAAATACATAAGCTTCCACAGATAAAGTGATATTCTCATAACTTTTCTGCAAACCCCCTGCTAAATTACTCGATTTCCATCTCCCAGCCTAACACCAAATGGTTTGGTAGGGCTAATTGCTACATTAGCCATTTTGGTAAGGTTTTTAGAAATAAAATTGTGACTCGTTCCGCTATCCACAAGAACTTCCACCGGCACCCCCGAAACACTGCCCACAAACATGAGTGAATGTGCCCTTGATTAGTTTAAGCTCCTGAGCTCCAACAACTCCCCTGTTCATTCTATTTTTTCTTGTAAATCAGCCCAGCTGTTTTACGACCCAAATACTGTTGTGATTCATTCACTGCCTCATACTCATCTTCAAATGACTCTTCTATTTCCCAAACCAGAAACTTCATGTGCTTATCTGGACAACAGTGCATGGGAGAAAAAGGTTGTCCACAACGAAAATAAAAGTTCTTCAACTTCCGATCTTCTGTCTCCTGTTGGCTAATAGTTTTCATTCCATTCTATCGATCCTCAACCACAGTTTTTCTAACTTCCTCTTCTTTTTTACCCGTCCACCATGAATCTTCTTGGAGGTTGTTGAGATCTCATCGTTCCATATGCACGATAAACTGGACTAACAGGAGGTCTTGCATGCAAGTTTTTAAGTACTCATTCTCTGATAAACTCACGTTCTACCTTCCTGGCGAGTGTCTGCATTTGATACTTGTTAGTTGGTTCGTGTGTGGACACATGGTTTTCAATTTCCGATCGTAGCCCACCCATAAACAAGCTCATATACCATGGTTCTGGAAAATCTGCTGCCTGCATTGCTACCTGCTCAAACTCTTCAATATATTCCTCCACTGTCCCTGTTTGTGGAAACGTCTTCAAGTGCCTCAAAGGATTTCCCTCGGTGGACTTCGCAAATCATTTCATAAGAGACGGCTTGAACTACTCCCAAGCTGCTCCTGGATTTGCACTTCACCAAGAAATATACCAATACAATGCTGAACTCTCTAGACTGATCTGAACAAGGTTTAGGTTCATTTCTTATGAAATCCGATTGACTAAAAAATATGTTTCGGCTCTTGTTATCCATCCAAATGGATCCATACCAGAAAAAATAGGAAGCTCCACACGCCTCGACACACTTTGAATTTCTACTGCCTGGAAGTAATCTTCTGATTTTGCTTTGCCATTAAATCCACATCCGGAATCTATTTTTTCCTTTCCATTTCCTACAGAACTCTCTGGTGCGGACATTCCTTGTTTTTCATTCCTAGAAATTTGTTCTATACGCATTTCAATTTTCTTAATTTTTTCCACAGTTTGCTCCTCTGGGTTCCGCACTCATTGTGCCACCCGCTCCTCAGTTAGTTGTAGACGTTCGTGTGTTGTTTGTTGTCCTTCATTCTGTCCGCGCAGCAATTTAGCTAAATTTTCCTGTATTAAAGACAATGTTTGGTCATGATCGCGCTCCTTTTCTTCATTCATACGTCTGAAACTATCGAGCGCAGATTCGACCGAAGCAATTCTCGACTCCATTCTTGTCTGCATCCACTCGCTGGAAAATGACTGTATTCTTCCTTTCCAAATCTTAATCTGAAATCACGCGACAACTTGTTTCTTCTTGACTGCTTTCCTGCACCTGTGTCGGAAGTACACTTCTGAGAAGTCAAATTCTCTCAGCCGCATTCGTCCTCCCCTGTCTGCTTAGAATAACGCTGCAGAAATCATTCACTTCCGAAACATATGTGTCTCCAACAGTGAACACGAGTTCCCCAACGGAGTCGCCAAAAAATGTTAGGACTATGAGTTCTTCCAATAGAAAACAACTATTTGTATATTTCCACAGGCAAGATTTACATAGATGAGTAGTAGAAAAAGCGGAATTACAATTGTGAGACAGGGAAGAATAGGCGAGTGAGAGAGACCACCTCCTATCGCCTAAGACTGCCACTTCTATGATTTAGCGAAGAGGAGCGAGACCACCACTCCGTTGTGCACCAGCTCCCAAGCTCTGCACCCTGAAAACTGAAAAATTCCTCCTATCCTCTCGAAGGAGCTCCTACCCCAATATATAGACTCGTACCGTATGAGCTTTCCAACAAACTGACAGGCTAGTATAACTGTCCACCAGACTGACAGGCTGGTATAACTGTCCAAGAAACTGACAGGCTGGTATAACTGTCCAACAAACTCACAGGCTGGTAAAACTTAACAAACCAATATTTCCCTTTTTACCCCTCCTCTGATAAGTCTGAATAATCAGGGGATACATGGGACTTCCAGAGGGAAATACACCATCAGCTGAGGGAACTGGTCCCTCACGAGTACCAAAACTGAGTTACTAGAATAGGAATCAGATGCAACACCAGTCCATACTCCAATCCCATAATAATGGTGAGGAAGAAAGATAGAGGATGGCGAATGTGTGTGGATTATCATACTTTGAATAGTATTACAGTGCCCGACAGGTATCCAATACCTGTGATCGAGGAATTGCTGGATGAGCTATATGGTGCGGCGTTCTTCACGAAGTTGGACTTAAAATCCGGGATTCACCAAGTCCGGATGAAGGTTGCCAATGTTGGGAAGACGACATTTAAGATCCATGAGGAGCATTATGAATATCTGGTGATGTTGGTTGGTCTGATGAATGCTCCTGCTACATTTCAGGCAACTGTGAATATGGTCTTCTGAACTATGTTAAGGGGGCATTGGTAGTTTTCGATGATATACTCATCAACAACATCCATTGGGAAGACCATCTAAGGAAGCTACAATGGGTGTTGCACTTGATGAGAGTTAACGCACAATATGTTAACCAAAAGAAGTGTTTGTTTGGTAAGACCTTAGTGGGTTACTCGGGGCATATCATATCAGTTGAAGGGGTTGAAATTGACCCCGACAAGTTGGCAGTGGTGAAACAATGGCGGGTACCGAGATCTGTTATAGAAGTGAGAGGATTCCTGGGATTAATTGGATGTTATAGGACTTTTATAAGGGACTACAAAAAAACTGCCCGGCCCTTTACCTCATTGACAAAGAATGAAGGTTTCCAATGGACTACTGAAGTGCAAGAAGCCTTTGACAGACTTAAAAAATGTATGCTCATAGCTCCAGTGCTTGGTATGCCAGATTTTTCAAAAGGGTTTTCTATAGTGTGATGCTTCAAGTTTGGGTATAAGAGTTGTGCTCGTGCAGGAGGGATGACCCCTCGTGTATTACAGTAAAGCATTGCCAGATTCTACTCTGGCTAAATCAATTCATGAAAAGGAGTTGATGGCTTTAGTTCCGCCGATCCAACACTAGAGGCAGTACTTGATCGGAGGAAGTTTTGAGGTATACATTGATCACCGAAGTCTCGAGCATCTTCTACGTCAAAGAGTATTTTCAGCGGACCAACAAATTTAGCAACCAATACTTTTAGGGTATGAATTTGAAGTTATTTATTGTTGAGTCGAATGTTTTATTTTCTGCACTTTCTAGTTTTGAGAATCGCAACACTCTTAAAAGCTATGTTTTACTAACTTTATATTTCTAAAGTCTTTTAGAATGTTTTTGTAGAAAATCATTTATTCTACCGGAAGTCTGATGCATCGGACTGACTAAAGTCTGATCTATCATAATGACAAAGTTTGATCCAACGGAATGACAAAATCCAGTCAATTTGAATGACAAAATCCAGTCCAGCGGAATGACAAAATCCAATCCATCGGTGTGACACAATTTAGTCGATCGATGTGATTGAGTTTAGTCTATTGGTGTGATTCGGTTTAGTCAATTGATGTGACTGAATTTAGTCTATCAATGTGACTGAATTTAGTCTATTGATGTGACTGGATTTAGTCTATCGAACTTACAATGTTTTATTCCATTATAATTGTTAAGAGTATTAGAGTATTAGATATTTTTAATATTCGTATCTCACATCAATGTGGTTATCTGTATTTCTTTTCTCATCTATAAATTAAACACCCTACCTCGTTCTGAGGTACGAGCTTCTATTCTAACTTGGTATCAGAGGGCTAGGTTAAGGCACCGCTCCTTCTTGCGTGACAGCCCTCTGCCCGTCCGCTCTTCTCCTGTGTGACGCCCTCTTTGCGCGCCGCCCCTCCCTTCCCGTCGCCCCTCCCGTGCGACGACACCTCTATCGTGACGGCTCTCGTGTGACGGCCCCTCCCTGTGTGACGGCTCCCTTCCGCCCTGAGCCTCTGCGTGACGACCTCCCTTCCCGTCACCCCTCCCGTGCGACGGCATCCCCTGCGCGATGACCACCATTCTCATCGCCCCTCCCTGTGTGACTGCACCCCTCTCTGTCGCCCCTCCCTATGCGACCACACCCCTCCCCGTCACCCATCTTTGTGCGACGCAACCCGCAGACTGTCACCTCTCCAGGTGCGATCGCCCCTCTCTGTGCACCTACCCCACCAACCCGACGCTTCTTCCTTATCCCTATGTCATAGAGATAATATTTTCATAATTCTTCATATGTTTTTCAATGAATTAATCACTTTCAATTAATCAATTTGAGCTGAATTGCATCATTTTAGTTTTTTTGGTGAATTTTGAGCTTAATTGTGAAAATTGATTAATTCTGAAAAATTAGCAGTTTTATGGAGCTTCTGTTTTTCGAGCATAAATTCTACAATTTTGATTCAATTTAAGTGATTTTTTTTAGGCTCGTGGGCTTCGACTTTGGCTTTTGAACCCAAATCCAATTCAAGACACACTAGCCTAGAAAAACCAATCAAGTGGAGAAATTTTTTTGGCCGATAGAATGGACCCCACTTTAGTTGTTGAAGAATATCTCAGCCCACATAACTCCAAATGAGATGATTCCAACTGGAGAAAGAGGATGCCAAGACGCATTTGCACATTAAATTTCATAGATAATTTCGATCATTAAAACATCCATTGAATGCATCAAAGTGGAGGGATTTGAGGAGTCTCCTCGGACAAAAAAAGTTTTCTTCAATAGTTCGAGAATAACATTTTTTCCACTTGTCCAAATAATCTGATATTTTGTGGGAGCATGAACAAGAGAGAGAAGAACAACTTTTATGAAGACAATTGCCCGAGATTCGGCCATTTATTATGCAAAACAGAATCAAACTTTCGGAGGAATAAATCTGAAGGGAAAATTTTTCACCCCTCAAATCTATAAATATGAGTGTTCACTTCAATTCAAAGGGGTTGAATAAGGGGGAGCGGTTGTGCTAGAGAATTGGAAGTTTGAAGTGTTGCGTATTTCCTCTTTTTCTTTTATTAGTTTCATAATACTCGCTTCTTCTTCTTTCAACTCTATTACTCTTCACATGGAGGGGTAAATCTTTTGAGTGGTCGGGGAAGGGGGAGTTTTCCTTTTGTAATGTCCGAGTCTTGTGCAACTCGCTAATTTTTTGCATGGATTACATGATGAAATCCGCTCCTGGGTTCGAATACATAATCCAGAAACTCGGTTGCAGGCTATGAGGTTGGCTCGCCACGTTGAATTGGCTCTCCATCGCGGTACGGGATCTTCCTTTCGTGGCAATTCTTCGTTGTTTGCTGGATCTAGCCGTCCTCATGAGCCTCCTTCAGTTCCTCCTCAGTTATCATCACTTCCACCAAGTGGGTCTACTTTTCGTCCCCGCCCTCGCGACACCCCACGGACCACCAGCTCCACCTCAGATTTCTATAAACAACCCCCTGTTCCAGCACAGGGTGTGAGGCAACTTTCTACGCAAGAATGGGAGGAGCGTCGCCGCAAGGGACTATGTTTTCGTTGTGCTTTGCCTTATACACCAACTCATAAATGCGCTGATCCCAAGCTGCGGGTCCTTATTCTTGGTGAAGAAGATTCTGAGCCTCGTGAACAAACTCCTTCACAACCAGCATCCCCCCAATCTGATACTCCACTCGAGGCCACCTGCAACATTATAACTTGTCAATTCCTTGACGTCGGTCTCTCTGTCCAGCAACACCCTACCATCCCCTTCCATGAAAATTGATGGCTCACTTACTGGAATTTCAATCCTCATCCTCGTTGATAGTGGAGCTACACATAATTTTATTTCCCCACAGTTGGTTCGTTTCCTAGGTTTTCCAGCACACAACCCTCACCAACTGCGTATTCAGCTGGGCGATGGGCACACTGTTTGGTCTCAAGGGCTTTATTCTCAGTTGCCCCTCACAATTGGTGACTATACCTGTTCAGTAGATGTGCATGTTCTGGATATTGGTCATCTGAATTTAATTTTAGGTGTTGTCAGGTTGCGCACTTTGGGGGATGTCCGCACCAACTGGCAATCTATGGTTATGAAGTTTTCTACTGGTAACCATTCTTATTGTATTCAGGGGGCAGATCTTCCGTTTCAACCGGCTTATTCCTTGAAACATCGACTCCATTGCCCACTCTCAACCAGTTATCATCGCTTATTGTTGGGCAGTAAAGCCCAACCATCTGCTCCAGCCTTGACAGCCCACCAGCATCAGGAGTTAGTCCAGCTTCTCACTCAATTTGCTCCAGTTTTCAGGCACCTATGAGTCTTCCTCCTCATCGGGCACGGGATCATGCTATTCGCCTTGTGCCCAACCATAAGCCGATTATGGTTCGACCATATCGGTATCCCCACTACCAGAAATCTGAAATTGAAGCTCAGGTACAAGACATGTTGCGCGCCGGTATCATTCGACCAAATTGCGGTGCTTATTCCAGTCCTATCCTCTTAGTTAAAAAGACGGACAACACTTTGTGCCTTTGTGCTGATTATCGTTCTCTCAACAAGGAAACTATTCCTGATAAGTTTCCCATTCCGGTGGTCGAAGAGTTGCTCGATGAACTGCATGGAGCAATTTTTTTCTCTAAACTCGATCTCAAGTCGGGTTATCATCAGATTCGGATGCGTGATGAGGATATAGAGAAAACAGCCTTCCGGACCCACAATGGATACTATGAGTATTTGGTTATGCCTTTTGGCTTAACTAACGCTCCCTCTACATTTCAGGTCACCATGAATGATTTGTTTCGTCCTTTGCTTCGCAAATTTATTCTGATTTTTTTCTGATATTCTTGTTTACAGCTCTAGTTGGGAACACCATATTTCCCATCTCACTGTTGCTCGACAAGTGCTCCTGGACAGCCATCTATTTGCCAACCAATCCAAGTTCCATTTTGCTCAACAGCAGGTGGAATATTTGGGCCATGTCATCTCTTCGACGGGCACCTCTATGGATCCCACCAAAATACAAGCAGTTTTGGATTGACCACTTCCTCAAACAGTTAAAGGAGTTCACGGTTTTCTGGGTCTCACCGGATATTATCGCAGATTTATCCAAGGTTATGGCACCATTGCTCAACCCCTCACGGCTCTTACAAAGCTCAATAATTTCTCTTGGACACCTGCTACTACAGCAGCCTTTGATCGGCTCAAGGAACTCATCACAAAGGCTCTAGTTCTTACTTTACCAGATTTTTCCCAACCCTTTGAATTGGAATGTGATGCCTCAGGCTTGGGAATTGGAGCAGTCCTCATGCAAAATCGTCGGCCAATCGCATTTTTCAGCAAGGCATTATCCCATACCAATCTGGCCAAATCTACATATGAGAAGGAACTTATGTCTTTGGTCCTGGTCATCCAACATTGGTGCCCTTATTTCTTGGGTCGTCCCTTTATTGTCTATTCCAACCAGCGTAGCCTTAAATTTCTGCTACATCAGCGAATTGCTACACCAGATCAACAAAACTGGATAGCCAAATTATTGGGTTATCATTTTGAAATCAAATATAAGTCGGGTCGTGACAACTCCACTGCTGACGCTCTGTCTCGCCGCCCTGACCAGCCTACCATCCACCTTCTCCAGTCCACCCCACTATGGGAGGATGGTCACACCTTGGTGCAAAATATTCCGTCTGACCCTCAACTTCAGCACATCCTACAGGCCCTCCAGGATGATCAGCCGACTTCCCCGCATTTTTCTTTGCATCAAGGGACCTTGTTGTATAAGGGACGGCTGGTATTACCTACCACTTCACCGTGGCTGCCTCATCTTATAACAGAGAATCATACAACCCCCCATGGGGGCCATTCTGGTTTCTACAGAACTTACCACCGATTGGTTGCCACTCTCTATTGGCCAGGTTTGAAGAAGCAGGTCCAAACCTTTGTCCAACAATGTGTCATTTGTCAACAAAACAAGTATTCCACTCTTGCTCCGGCTGGCTTACTCCAACCCCTGGACATTCCTCCTGCAGTATGGACAGATTTAACTATGGACTTCATCACCGGGCTGACCAAGTCCCGCGGCTATGATACCATCTTGGTTGTGGTTGATCGCCTCTCTAAATATGCACATTTTCTGCTGTTAAAACACCCCTACACTGCAGCAAAGGTTGCTGACCTTTTCTTCCGCGAAGTGGTGCGACTTCATGGCATTCCACAATCCATTGTCAGTGACCATGACCCGCTCTTTCTCAGACATTTTTGGACAGCCCTCTTCAAATTACAGGGGACTTCGTTACGTTTTAGTTCCGCTTATCACCCGCTAACAGACGGCCAAACGGAGGTGGTCAATCGTTGCCTCGAAACTTATCTCCGTTGTTTTTTGGGAGATCAGCCCAAAAATTGGTCCTTTTGGTTAGCTTGGGCTGTGTATTCTTACAATACATCTTGGCATGTTTCTACAAACACTACTCCGTTCGAAATTGTCTATGGCCGTAAACCCCCTTCTATTATCAATTTTTTGCCATCCGACCTTAAAGTGGCCGCAGTTGTTCAGGCTGTTTCAGACCGCACTGAGGCTTTACAGCAGCTCCGCTATCACCTCCAACGGTCCCAGGATATCATGTGTCGTCAGGCTAATAAACATCGTCATTTTGACACTTTTGCAGTTGGCGACCAAGTTTATGTGAAACTCCGCCCAAACAAACAGCATTCTTTGGCTCGGCGGATACATCCAAAGCTCTCTCCTCGAATTTTTGGCCCTTTTAAAGTCCTCAAACAGGTTGGTCCAGTTGCTTATCAGCTAGAACTTCCTCCCACTGTCCAAATCCACCGAGTTTTTCATATTTCCCAGCTTAAACGAGCCGCCGGGGAGCATCCCATCTCCCACTCTCTGCCACCCAATATGCAAGGTGACACAGCCCCTCATCCTGAACCCGTGGCAATATTATCTCGCCGCTCTCTACTCCGCGACGGAATTCTACAGCCCCAAGTCTTAATTCAGTGGCACAATCAACCAGTTGAGGATGCCACTTGGGAGGATCAGTTCGTCATCCAGAATCAATTCCCTTCATGCAACCTTGAGGACAAGACTGCTCTTCAGAGGCAGCTAGTAATAGGAATTTGGACCCCACAGGCAGCTGGAAAGTATATTCCAAAAGGTGTAAAACGGTCCAGCCAGGGGGGGTGGTTAGGCGCTCAGCAGGGGGACCAGGCTGTTAAATAAAGGCCAGTGGGTAGTGGGGCCGGCATGTATCTTTTCTGGTAGAGAATAGTTTGCAGGGAGTCTTGGGCGGGGGACCACAGTGAGGCTCCCGAGGGTCTGTTTTTCTCCTTTCATTGTACTTTTCCAGATTCCAGTGTAGTTCTGAAACTGTTTCTCTGAATATTATACTAAGGAGCCTGATCAATTCCTATTAAATATAAAGCTCAACAAGCTCCTCTTTCCTTTCAAAATTGACCACTTCTGTGGTCTCTTCCTTATTTTTTCATCTGAAGGACTGCTCAATAGTGTCGATCCTATAAAGTCTAAATAAAGAAGTTGGTTATGCAATGAAAGTTGAGAAAGATTAAACAATTATGTATTTACGTCAATTTCAACTCCCTGTAATTCTTTAGGGAGAAACTTCAATTGATGTATTGCCTCTGGGATGGCATTAGGCAGTTGAGTCAGTAGGTATTCCTCTAATGATTCCTCAATGTTAAAGATTAGGTTGTGTCAAGTCCCACGTCGTTGGGTTGTGTCAAGTCCCACATCAGACTTGACGTATCATGTAATTTCTTTTATTCATTATAAAATAACCACAAGGCCTCCCTTAGTGACACACCTTGGGTATTCGGTCCACTCTTTCATTTCTACATGGTATCAGAGCGGGTTCTCCGACCCTAACTCACCCTCTCACTCGGGTGGACCCCCCCTCTGTTGCGCCCCTTCTGTGTGACGCCCACCCCCCAGCCAACCCTCCATGTCTGGCGCGCCTGCCCACTGCGCACACCCTATCCGACGCGACTATCCCCTACGCACTCTATGTCCCGACACGACAACCCCCCTGCGCACTCTCTGTGCGACACGACAACACCAGCGGCCCACCCCTGTGCGCGCGACGACCACCAGTGTTGCGGAATCGTCGGGAGACACAACGACAGAAAACGAGAAAAAACGAAAGAACGAAAAGCAAATAAGGACACAGCGATTTACGTGGTTCGGGAAAAATCCCTACGTCCACAGGAGAGGCAGAATTCACTATATCGGAAGCACAAAAAATACAGAGGATTTTCAGTAGTAAACCCTAGCCCGAAATGGGCTACATATGAAGAAGACGGTCCACTATTCCGAATAGTAAGTCCGCGTTGCTACAGTGATCGGCGGCCAACTTTGTCAAAAGCGCTACAGTGACTGCCGGCTGGAAGTCAAAAGTGCTAAAGTGAAGTTGACTCCGAAGTCCGCACCGCTACAGTGTCTGTCGGTGTCGGTCGGTCGGCTCTGCTACAATGGTTGTTGAAGTCTGTATCCCACATCGGACTTGAGGTCCGGTGTGGTCTTTACCATTTGTTATAAAAGCACCCCAAGGGCTCCTTAGAGAACCCCTTGGGGGGTTCCGGTCTCTCCTATTTTCTCCTCCTACATGGTATCACAGGAGGTTTTTTGAACCCCCAATCCCACCCTCCCTATTTTTTTTTTCTCCTCCCTTTGCTTTAGGGTTTTCCGTCCGGGGGCGGCGGCTCCAATCCACCTAGCCGCCGCCCCCCTCCCCTCCGGGCTCGTTTTCTCCGGCGCCTCTCCCTGGTTCTCCAGCCGCCGGCGCCTCCTCCTGCGGAGCTCCCTCTCCCGGCAGGCCCTCCCTCCCCGTCGGCGCTCCCGGCAGGCCCTCCCTCTCCCGGCAGGCCCTCCCTCCCCGACGGCCCTCCCTCCCCGACGGCGCTCCCGCTGCCCTGCGCTGCTTTCGGCTCCCCGCGGCTCCCGACACCATCACCCGCGCACCGCCGGCGGCCTCCCGCTGCTCCCTGCGCGCTCCGTCCCGGCACCTCGGCGCGACTCTCTGCGCGCGGCCCGCTCCTCCTGCGCGCTCATCCCGTCGCCGCGGCTCCCAGGCGGCCCTCCGCCTCGTGTCCCTCTGCTCCCGGCGGCTTCTCCCGGCTCCCCGGCTCCCGGCTCGCCCCACCGTCCCGGCGCACCTCCTCCCGGCGTCGCGCCCTAGCGCCCCGCACTCAGCGCCTCGCCCTGGCGTTCTCCCGGCCGGCGACCCCTCTCCGGCCGGCGAACCCTCTCCGGCGGCCTCTCCCGTCCCGCTCCCCTCCCGGCGACCTCGCCTGCTGCTGTCCGGCGGCCAGATCCGGACAGCTCCGGCCGGATCCAGCCGGATCCGGTGATTTCCGGCCAGATCCAGGCTACTCCGGCCGGCTCCGGCCTGATCCAGCGATTTCCGGCCAGATCCGGGCAGATCCGGACTGTTCCGGGCAGATCCGGGCAGATCCGGACTGTTCCGGCCAGCAACCGGCCTCCACCCGTGCTGGCCGCTCCACGCAGGTGGCCTCCTCCAACTTCCAGCGCCGTCTTCCGGCCTCCTGCACCCTCGCCGGCCTCCTCCTGCGGCATCCCCGCCTCGCCGGCATCTCCCGGCACCTCCCGGCAGCCGCATCTCTCTCCGCCGGCACGTCCATTCGCTGGCGCAGTAGCTCGACATCCTCGGATTTGGACCCGTTGGCGCCGCCAGTCCCGCAACAATTCTGCGGAATCCCCGCCTCCCGTCGCCGGCCCCGCAAGTGCGGTTTTCCCGGTGCTAGTTTGGATTTCCCGGCGTTTCAACGACCGGCCCCACTAGTGCGGCATTCCTGGCGCTCCGTCAACCAGCCGATTTGAGTGGTTTCTTCTGCTGCACCCGCAACCTCATCCATCCTTCATCCTGCGGGGGAACTTCGATCGTGAGGGGGAGCAGCACCTTTTGCAGTTTTCTTTTTATTTCGTCATGTTTTGTCATCAAGCTGGGTATGTCCAGCTTGAGGGGGAGTGTTGGTCTCTGTTTTTCTTGCTTTCTTTTCATTATGTGTCCAAGCTAGGTACACCTAGCTTGAGGGGGAGTGTTGAAGTCTGTATCCCACATCGGACTTGAGGTCCGGTGTGGTCTTTACCATTTGTTATAAAAGCACCCCAAGGGCTCCTTAGAGAACCCCTTGGGGGGTTCCGGTCTCTCCTATTTTCTCCTCCTACAATGGTCAACATTGCTACAGTTGCCAAAAAATTGGGTCAGGGGCCTTCGGCCTCCGGACCCCCGGAACAGGGGCGCATTGCCCCCTGCAACCCCCAACGAGCTCGACCCGCGACAATTGTGGGCCACAAGCATTCAGCCCAACCGGATCGGGCAACACCAATCCAACAACCAGCCCCCCCATGCACGTGACGGCCACCAGCGGGCCCCCTGCGTGCATGACGGCCACCCCCCCTGTGCACGCGACGGCCACCCCCCTGCACGCGCGACGCCCACCAGCACCCCCCCACCCATGAGCTGACAGCCCCTGCCTCCAGCAAATCCCTGCACCGCTGCCATGGACCCCTTACGCACGACGGCCCCCCCAACATTACGCAACCACGCCCCAACGTCATCCATGTTGACTTTTCCTCAATAGCCTAATTAAAACCTGGATGGTCTAGCCGTGCAATTTCAGCACCTATAATCTATCAACTGTGCACATTCAGCTCCTTATCCCCGTGCATTTTCAGCACTCTATGGCATCATCAACCACCACTATTGCCCATAGCAATACTCCAGCAACATGTCTCTCCAAACGTTGCATTTCATGGGTTGTTGACTCTGGTTCCTCCGAGCACATAATAGGTGATGCAGGTATTCTTTGGTCCTATAGAGCAACCTCGTTTGGAGGTAATATTATTGTGGCCGATGGTCAGATAGTACAAATTGCATACTATGGAAGTTGTACAATTTCACTTGCCTCGACACTATCCGCAATTGTCTTTGTTCCCCATTGTCCCTTTAATTTACAATCAATTAGCAAACTGACACCTCACTTAAAGTGTAAAGTCATCTTCTCAGCTGCTTCGGTTATTATTTCAGGAGCATTTGACAACTCGAGTGCTTGGTACTAGACGACTTTAGGGTGGTGTGTATGTGCTAGACGCAACCCCTACTCTCGCTTGTCCTGCCACCTCTGATCGTGCCCTCCAACTTCACTATCTCTTGGCCATCCACCTGCTCCCATTCTTCAAAAAAAATCCGAGATTGGGACATCTTCTTCCTTTTGAATGTGAGTCATGTTACCACGCAAAACAGCATCGGGTCACCTATGGTCCCCGAGCAGTTCCCTGTGCATCCACTCCTTTTCATTTGGTTCACGCTGATATCTAGGGGCTCAGTCCTAGTCCATCTAAACTGGGTTATCGGTATTTTATTACTTTCATCGACGATTTTTCACGGATGACTTTGGTCTATTTGTTGAAAAATCGTTCTAAAATCTTTACCGTGTTCCGCTCTTATTATAAAAAAAACACCACTCAGTTTTCCACTAAACTCCACAGCTTTCGTTCTGACAATGGTTGTGAATATTTATCTGGACCCAGTGTTGTCAAAGGCACGCGGCACAATAAGGCACAAAGGTCGCTTGGGGATGCGGCGCGAGGCGCAGCGCGGCGCGGCGCGAGGCGCAACTAAAGCGCATGCGCACATAATTAATTATATTCAGTTTTTAATAAAATTTTAAATTTAAAAAAACTTAAATTCAATAAATAAATAAAAATTAAAATAGATATTGTGCGCTGCTATGCACCGAGGTGCTGTGCTGTGCAGCATACTTATACTGTATTATTATGTTATGTTTTTTTATTAATATATTAAATGTGTTAATTTAATAGAAAGAGCGCGTCCCTTCCCCAATTTCGAGCGGCATCCGGTCTGGGTCCCTTCCCCGATCTCCTTCACCCACAGCATCCCTTCCCCGATCTCCGCCACCCACCGCGTCCCTTCCCCGTTTTCGAGTGGCGTCCCTTCCTTCCCCGATTTCAAGCGGCGTCCCTTCCTTCCCCGATCTGCGTGCGTCCCTTCCTTACCCGATTTCGAGTTGCATGCGTCCCTTCCCCGATCTCCTTCCCTAATCTCAGTCGATCACCCGCAATCACCCACCCACCCTCGATCTCATCACCGTCTGTACACCCCTGATCTCGGCTGCCACCCACCATCACGTCGCTTGCCCCCGATCTCTGTTACCGCTCTATTGTGCCGCCCGCGATCCCATCGGCCACGGTGCGCCTTATTGTGCCTGACGCTTTTAGCATCCCTTTGTTTGGCGCGCCTCGGTGAGGCCGCACCGCCTCACCGCTATTGAGGCGCAGCAGGTGCGCCTCGCCTCGCGCCAAGGCGGGGTGAGGCGAGCGCCTTTAACAACACTGTCTGGACCCTTCCAGTCTTTTCTCAATGACCTTGGCATTATCCATCAGATCTCTTGTCCTGACACACCTCAACAAAATGGTGTTGCTGAATAGAAAAACCGTTATTTGTTAGAAGTTGCTCGGGCACTTTTATTTCAGAAAAAAGTTTCAACCACTTTTTTGGGTGATGTCATTCTCACCGTCACCTATCTTATCAACAGACTTCCCTCGTCTGTTCTTCAGAGGGAGACACACTTTCATTCCTTATTCCCAACAACACCCCCTCATTCCCTACCTCGCCGCATTTTTGGTTGTGTGTGTTATGTTCGAGATATTCGCCCATCGGTTACCAAGTTTGATGCACGTGCTCTAAAATGCATCTTTCTTGACTATTTCTGCACCCAACACAGATATCAATGTTTCTCTCCAGATTTGTGTCGTTATGTTGTCTCTGCTGATGTTTTCTTTGTCGAATCATCAATTCTTTCTATTCCCGAGTTCCCACCACCATCTACTCTTTCTGATTCCAAAATTATTTTTCCATATTCTCTCAATACACCACCACGCCTATCTCATCCTGGTTGGTTACATGCTATGCAGGATGAACTTCAGGCCTTGAAAAACAACTACACTTGGGATCTTGTTCCTCTCCCTAGGGATAAACAAGTTGTCGGGTGAAAGTGGATCTATACCGTGCACATCAATGCTGATGGTGCATGTAAATGGTGCCTAATATGATGCATGTAAATGCATTACCCTCGTATCATCGGGCTGCAGTGGTAAAAACCATTATCTCAATAATACCAATATCAATAACAATACAAACAAATGTGTCACCCAACGGTGAAATCATATCAACAATAATTGGCATAATCAATAACTGAAATCCCAACCCAGGAATTTGGGTTTCCCTGTACATGGGTTAACTACGTCCAAACACAGGGTACATTCCAAATTCTTATATACTAGTCTCCTATCTAACCCAAAAAGTAAGACATAAGGGAAAAAAATAACCCTTTGATACAACATTGTAGCGTCCCCATCCCGGGAGTCACTGGAAGGGTGCTCCGAGCCGGGTTCGCCACATAACCTCAAGCGCATCGAATGTCAGAGGCTACCGACTAGCAGCGAGAGCTTTTTTAACGTGTCTACGGGAGAGACGATTCCCTCATAAGTAGTAGGTAATATACACTAGACGAAAAACAATTTATAACAAGTAGCAGAAGCATATAAATAATCAAACTGCAGCAGAATCAATTAAATAATCCCAACTCAATAAATGAAAAGTGTGGAAGCTGATAAATCAAACCAGCTACACAATGATGTCATGCTATGATGTATGTACTAAAATAAAAGTACGGAAAGCAAGAATACAAGCATGCTATCAAACTGTAATGAAAACGACACAAATTGCAACAACACCATCTCGAGCAAAGTCTCGGTCCTCTGCCCCCAAGCTCCACCCAAAACAGTAAAGCAAGCATTGGGAGCGACACGCTTCCCTGTATCCATACCTGCGGTCACAAAGTCTACTCGGATACCAAACGGCGCCCAAACAGGATGTGAGATAAAATCCCAGTAGGGCGACACCCGCGGTATCTAAACCATTTCATTTCGTGTTGTAAACAAAAACAGTGTGTCAATATACGATAAATGCAAGCAATTAAATAAACAAAATAAAATAAGTATAACTTGGTCCGGGTTCTCAACGACACTTATCCATACCACCTGCTTCGGCCTAAGCCGAAAATCTGAATAAAGTACCTGTAACAACCAAGATGTATATATATATATAAAGGCTAGAAAAACATAAGGCACACAAAAAAGAACATACCGCCAAGCTTGTGCTTTAGCTTGGGTCTAATTTATGTGTCAACAAAGTGTGTTTCAAGGCACCAGAAAAGTATCACAATTCACAAGTAACTCAAAGCTGCATCAAATAAAACCTTACAAGCATCATCATTATTTTTATATTAAAGTTTAAAGTTGGAGTCTGAGACCGTCCCTAAGGTATCGCTACGGTACATCCCTCAATTTAACCAATACCGCTGAGCCCGTCCAAGGCAATCTTCTGAAAGACCATGTATCGCTCGAGGCATGACTTTATCATGAGTTTGTTCCAGGTATCGCACATTAGGGGTCGAGTATCACCCGAGGCATGGCGTAGCCATTTTGCCAATGGGTCCATCCTCGATTGTCCCTTAGGGAACCGGTATCACTCATGAGTATATAGAAAACCTAGGAAAACCCTCGTCTAGCAAAGCCTAAGACATCGCCTCCCCAGCGCGTAGTGTAGTAATCAAGCCGGAATGGAAAGTCCATGTGTGGTCCTTAATACAGAACACACGTTGTCTCACCGCCCTGAATTTAATTAGATTTCAAGAAAGCAAATATCACAGAATATGCATTTATAATTGTAACAAAACAATTTAAGCAACAAAGAGCCAAGTACTTCCTAATCATTCAAGTCTAACAGTCACAGTCAAAACACTATCAGCAAAAGCAAAAAAATGCACTTTTCTTTTTTATAATAGCATAGCACGATAAGACTTTTAAACAAGGAAATCATTAGGCATAAACAAACCAGCAAAACCCCATAATTCATGCTTCATAATTGTCTTAAATAATTTATTTGATTTAAAACTCAACCAAAGAGGGGTCGTGCAACACATGCAATTAATAAATTAATTATTCGGGGCTAACAGAATTTAGGTCAAATACGTCGGCACACCCAAAAGTGTATCCAACGATGTTTCTAACAAATTAAACAAGCTAGTTCATCTCAAACAAGGTTTCAATAGTCAAGCCAGGTAATTTAATTAAATTAGAATAGGAAAATTTTAATATCGTCGGTAGGCACCGAGGAGCGGCACAATGTGCGATCTAAAAGACGCAACAAAACAATGTGAAAGAGAGTAGACGCCCTACCTCATAACCGTAGAGGATCCTACGCTCTGTGACGATTTTTGATTTGACCTAAAACAAAAGAAATTGGATGATTTTAGAAAAACCTCAATTTCGGGTAAAAACCTTCCGCGGCAGATTGAGCGACAGATAGTGGATGAGATCTTACGATCCTAGGTGCGTGAGGTTGGCCTTACCAAGAGTTTTACCGTGCACCCGATAGCGAAGAAAATGGAGAAACGAAGTCACAATGGGCTTCCGAAGGAGGAGGAGGTTGGGGCGCTGCAAAGGGTGCTACAAGGGGCGATGCACCAAGGGAGAGGGAGGAGAGAGAGAAAAAAGAAAAGAAAAGAAAGAAAGAAAAAGGGAGGAGAGAAAAAAACGAAAAATAAAGAAAAAGGAAAATAAATAAAATGAAATAGATTAAAATAATAAAAATAAAAAAGGGAGGGAGAAAGGAAGATAATTAATAAAATAGGTTAGCTCATTTTAATTATTTTCACTTTTCTCCAACCGCTTTTATTCGATTATTTATTTTTATCCCCTTTTCATTTCTTTTTATATCCTTAAAATTCTTTTTATTCCTTTTTAATCCCTTTTTAATTATTTTTAACCTGAACGTTGCGCTAGGGCGTGATATAATATTTTACATAAAACACAAACAATTATTTAAATAATTTTAATAGCTGCTCGGGACCCGCAACAGGGTGCACAGGCGCGCACCCTAAGTCGCTTTAAGGATTTAGACTAAAAATTTAAACGGTTTGTACCATGATTAAAGTTGGGACGTTACAACTAGCCTCGGCGTCGTCGTCGGGCGGGGGGAGGGGGTGACATCTTCGAGTAACACGGGAAAAGAAATATAAGGAAGAAAAGTATGACCAGCCTGGTCGTCGTCGTCGTCGGGGTGGGGGGGGTCGACGTTGGAGGAGGGGTCGGCGGCAGCGTCGCAGGCCAGAGCATACAGGATACGGGGAAATAACTCATTTTTTTACGTGCAAAAATGCAGCGCGTCCGCGACAGCCAAGGTCGCGCGTGACCCGCAACACCGCAATTACAGCGCGACCCGCACGATAGCATACTGGGACGCGACTCAGCCGTCAGGAGCGACGGTGCACCGCTTCGCACCACACCAGCGTTGTCGCGGGTGCTATAGCGCAATTTGATAATTGTGCTCGTGATGGATTAAGTTCACTCCCTAATCCCTTGCATGATGTCTCATTAGACTAAAACATTACCCAATGCATTTGAGCGTTATATGATTTTGAGAGCATCCGTCACTTTCATTTCATTCTCATGTTTAAGTGTGACACATAAATCATAAAACGTGGAATCATTTTTCATCACTTTTTATTCCAAGAGTGAAATACATACATGTAAGTCATCAATCATATAAGTATAAGTGCATAAAGTTTAACACTCTTGATAGGAATTGGGTATATGTATTCACTACACATTTGTTTGACATAAAAAAACGCGGTGAAATTTCGATAGCATATTGGGGGTGTATAAATGTTCATGGAGGGGCTTAATGAGAGTGTAAAGGTCTTTCGTCATTTAGGCATCATAGGGGCAGTGAGGGGAATATAGAATAACATATCCCAACATTAGGAATTGTAGAAAAATGGCATAATGTCATGACCCGTCCCCTGGGGCCCATGCTGTGACTACCCTTAGACTTCCAACCGGCAGTCACTGTAACCCTTTTGACTTGGGTGGCCGCCTTTCACTGTAGCGATGCGGACTTCCTATGCGGTTGATGGAACAGTGAATCGTCTTCTCCATTTGTAGTCCATTTCGGGCTAGGGTTCCCAAAAGTTAAAAACTCTGAGAAATCTCTTTGTAATTTGTGCTCCCGGCATATAGTGGAATTATGGCTCTCTGTGAACGTAGGGATTATTCCCGAACCACGTAAATCTTTGTGTTCTTTTTCTTTGTTTTTCCCTTTTACTTTTCTTTGAATCATTGTTTTGTCGTTGCGACTCCCGACGTTTCTGCATCACGACGAACTCACCTCTCTTCGCCCCTCCCGTGCGAGGGCATCTCCGGCGCACCCCCCTTCCCGAGCAACGACACCTACAGTGTGCCGCCTCCCTCAACCATCCAAGCGACCCCCCCTGCTCACCACTTCACCTCCGGCAGCAATCACTTGACGCACCTCCACCCAGATCAGCAACCGCCCCCGAGCCCCTGTGCAACAGCCATGGGACTCCCTGTGCGTATGCACCTCCTGTTCTCCACTGCTCCCTGCTGCCAACCTTTGATGTCAATCAGAATTTAGGGTCCGCAAAGACGGACGCCATTTCACCTCGGCATTTTAGACGGACGTCGTTTCACCTCGACAATTTGGGTCCGCAATTTCGGGCACCGTTTCACCCAGCCGTTTTGAGGTCGTTTGTCGGTCGTCATTTCATCCAGCATCTTGAAGCAAAGATCGTCCTCAGCAAGGGACCGTGAGAGTTCTACGGTGGTCGTTTTTCTTTGGCACCCATGGGCGGGAGCGCAACATGTGGAGCAAAACCAGTGGGCAATGCATACGAGAATGCTATTATTTTTAGTCTTTTTTTATGTATTCAAGCTGGGCATGACCAGATTGAGGGGAAGTATTAAAAATTTGAGAATGTATCTTTTTTGTTTTCTTTTATTATGTATCCAAGCTAGGTACACCTAGTTTGAGGGGGAGTGTTAGAGGTTAAGTTGAGTCATGTCCCAAATCAGACATGGGTGTTTTGTTATCTTTATAATTCTTTATAAATAAACATCAAGGTCTCCCTTAGAGAGTCATCTTGGGTATTGGGTATACCTCTCCATTTTGGCAACTTTCTTTGTCTGTGTCAATTGAATTTGCTAAAACCTTGTATTTATATGAATCATAAGATCAATGTTCAACGACTATATTGTCAGCGGTAATGATACTTGACGGTCCGGTCCTTTAAATCCAATAGGATATAATAAAACCAAATAAGTAGATGTGTTTTCTATATCCATAATATATAACAATGCATTTAATTAAACCAAAAAAGGGATTTTATTTATAAAAGTTCAGATCGTTACAAACAGTGATAGGAGCTAGTCTAAACAAATGAAAAACAACAACAGTGATCAGTTCAAGTGAATGATTTTTGCAATGAAGCTCAATTTTTTTAATTTTGAAATTTATAAAAAAAATTTAAACAGTCCAAAGAAAGCGCTGCACCTCCCTAAAAATGCCACCAAATTGATGAAGAGCTTTTGTCGCGAAACTCATTCAATTAATATTTTAAACTAAAATAGACCATATTGGCAAGCCCTAGGTCGATCTCAAGGAGGCTTACTCACACTAGACTTTGAAGTTAGATTATTATGTTTATTTTGTAAACAATATACTAAAATATGAATACATGGGTGTTTTCAATGAAAAACATTGATTAACAAAAGTAAAAAAAATGCAACATCGTTTTTGAATTTGGATTTTGGGAATTAAAGGAATTAAGTTATGGAAAAGATGACCTGACCAAGATTGAACCATTAGCGACTCTTCTACCTTGTCGAATGATTCCTCTCTAAGAAAATATTTTCAATGAAAGAATCATTATCGTCAACCAAGCATTGATACAATTAAAGAGGTAGAGGATTCCCCATTGTAATCAAAGTAGGCGATCTCTTTTTCCATAAGAACATATTATAAGTCCAGCAATCGCATATTTTTGAGTTCGATTGGATAACAGACCTTATTCATCTTCAGCCACTTCGGACCAATGCAATTTGGCATCAAGCTTCCGATGATCCATCTCGGCCAACTCTGTCTTCAACTGGAAAACATTACTGGGTTCAATTAGCTCCCTTCCTCGCGGCTCCACTTACTTCATCAAGCTAACCTGCGACTTGTTGCATCCTCTGCATCCATGTTCAACTGAACTCGTGCACATTACAACATGCTCAGCGCAGATCCTGAACTCCACAACAGCAGCAGAATGCCAGAACCGCATCGACTCAACTCTGGGCATCGATCGCCGAAACCAATCTCGGATGATTTCACACTCCATCTGTGTCAACTGTCTTGGCCAACTTGATGGCTTCGGTGTCTCAACTGATGGCTCAAAACAACCCCTGATATCGAACATCATCATCGATCTGTTACCTCGGGAAGTCATGCCGTCCACCGCTCGAACCTGTATCAACCTTCACCGACTTATTTATTATCATTTCGTTGAACGAATACAGTGCACTCCTATGAAATCCCGGTCTCAACTGTTAGGAAATGACTACAGTTGAACGCGCCACGAAAACATCACGCGAGAATGAAAAGAATTGACTACAGTTGAACGTGCCAATACGTGTTTACAACGTAATTAAAACCACGCGGCAGTCTTAATGGGGTCAAACCGCGTTGACCCATCAGTAATGGGGAATAGCGGTAAAATGAATTCCATAAAGAAACAATCACCCCCCTAATTTATGTCTTATTCACTGAATCTCAACGACGCCAATCTTTGCGCGCAGCTTCAAAAATCTGACACGCCCAAGTGACTTTGTGAGAATATCTGCAAACTGCTCCTCGGTGCAAGTGTGCTCGAGAATGATTTTTCCTCCATCAACGCACTCCCGAATGAAATGGAATCGGGTGTCAATGTGCTTGTTTCGGTCATAGAAAACGGGGTTCTTGCTTAAGACAATGGTGGACTTGTTGTCCACTTTAAGCATAAGCGCACTAAGGTCTGAGTATAGAAATTCCCCTAACAGACGAACCAACCAGATGCCCTGGCACGTTGCGGTTGTCGCGACAATGTACTCTGCTTCGCATGAAGACAACACCACCACCTTTTGTTTCTGTGATTGCCAAGTTATGGGCTTGTCTCCAAGGAAAAAGAACACCTCAGTAGTGCTCTTGCGGTCGTCAACGTCGTCGGCCATGCCGCTATCGCTAAAACCCAACAGGATTGACTGATCGTTTTCCTTCCTTGTGTAGCGGACACCGTAGTTGTGTGTCCCGGCAATGTAGCGCAATAGGTGTTTGACTGCGACCATGTGATCTTTATGTGGCTCTTCCATGAACTGGCTTACATAACCTACCACATAGGCAATGTCTGGTCGTGTATGCACTAGGTACCTGAGGCTGCTGATGGTGCTCCGGTACTGAGTGACATCAACCAACGGGCAAGTGCTAGACTTGTGTATCTTTAGGCGGACCTCCATCGACACTTGACAGGGGTTGCAATCTCCCATACCGCTCTTCTCCAACAATTTGGTTGCATAGGCATATTGACGTAGGGAAATTCTGTTGGGTCCTTGGTTCACTTCAATGCCAAGGTAGTAGGAGAGCAATCACATGTCACTCATCTGAATGAACTTCTTCATCTCCGCATTGAACATGTTGAAGTTGGTGACATCAGTGTCGGTGATGATCAAGTCACCTACGTACACCCCGATGATCAGATGAGAAATGTTATTTCCACGAGTATACACAGCATGCTCAAAGTCTCTCTTGTGAAACCCAAGCGTCAGATGGCTGGCGTCAAGCTCGGCGTTCCATGCTCTTGGTGCTTGGCGGAGGCTATAGAGTGCTTTTCGGAGTTGGAGCACCTTGTGCTCGTGGTCTTTGATGATGAAGCCAGGTGGATGCTCGACGTAAACCTCCTCTTGGAGGTCGCCATTTAAGAATGCCGATTTGACATCCATGTGATGGACCTCCCACCCTTCTTGTGATGCCACTGCGATGAGGAGCCGCACTGATTCCATGCGTGCAACAGGGGAAAAAGCCTCCTCATAGTCGATCCCCTGTTGTTGGACATATCCTTTTGCAACAAGCCTCGCCTTATTCTTTGCTACCGCACCGCACTCATCGCGCTTCACCTTGAAGCCCCACTTGAGCCCAATTGGACGATGGAAAATGGGGAGATCGACGAGCTCCCATGTGTCATTGTCCTCGATCGACCTCATCTCTTCAAGCATCACCTTGCGCCAACACTGGTGTTATTCTGCTTCACCAAAGGAGGTTGGCTCATCAGCCGTAGTGAAATGTAGCTCACCAGGGTCGAGCTCACATAATGCAAACCCAGGTGGTGTTGTGGCCCCGATGATGTTGTCAATAGTGCAGAACCGAAGTGGGGCGTCATCGTGCTCGACGTCAAGTGCTTCCGCCATGTTGGATGGCGGTGATACGAACTCCACTGTGGCTGATGGCATGGGCATCACCTTGACCATGTCTAGTGTTACTGTGTCTGCAGAGTGTGCGCTAGTGGGTGTGAGTGATGATACATGTTCTCCGACAGTGTCGTCGGCCTCCGTCGTCCCTGGAATACATTCTGTTGTGTGTTCGATGGTGAATGACTCCTCACTGCTCAACACACCTTGTTCATCATGAGCACTCTAATTCCACTGTTCTGCCTTGTCGAAGATGACATCACGCGTTACATGCACACGCTTGCTGACGGGGTCATACACGTGGTATGCCTTGGACCCGGACTCATACCCGACGAAGATCATTGGCGTACTCCGATCATCCAACTTCTTCAGGTGAGGTTTCACATTCTTGACATGCGCAATACAACCAAAAGTGCAGAAAAAATGAACCGCCGGTCGTTTTCCATGCCAGGCCTCGTATGACGTCAACCCATCAAGGCTACGTGTCGGCACTCGGTTGAGGATGAAGACAGCAGTGGAGACAGCCTCACCCCAGAACATCTCGGGGAGACCTTTTGCCTTCAATATGCTTCGAGCCATGGAAACCACTGTCTAGTTGCATCGTTCAACGACCTCATTCTGTTGTGGTGAATAGGGGGCCGTGAGTTGCTGTTGTATGCCACGTTTGGCACAGTATTCACCAAATTCCACTGAAGTGAACTCGCCACCACTGTCCGTCTGAAGAACCTTCAGCTTTCGCCATGTCTCCACCTCCACTGTGGCTTGAAAGCAGTTGATTGTCGTCAGAGTCTGGTCCTTGCTTCCGAGTAGATTGAGCCACATGTAGCGGCTCATGTCATCTATGAGCAGTAGAAAGTAGAGGATCCCGCTTGGCGTCAGCGGCGTGATCAGCCCGCAGAGGTCACCGTGGACAAGGTCGAGGGCTTGCTCCGCACGAAGCTTCGCTTGTTCGGGAAAAGACACTCATCGCTATTTCCCGCAATTGTCGCATACTTGATCGACCTGATCAATTTGTGGGAGCCCTCGCACCAAATCGCATTGAGCGAGCTTACGTAGAGCCTAAAAATTCAGGTGGTCGTACCTCGCATGCCAACGCCATGCCTTCTCGGAGCCCCTTGCAGAAAGGCATATTGGCTGTGCAATGTCGAGTTTTAGCTTGTACATCCGTCCGGGGAAGCGCTTCACCTTAGCCAGCAGACGCCGCTACTGGCCGTGGATCCTCAGGATGTTGTCTCCGATCAGTATCTTGCAACCGTTCTCATCAAGTTGTTCGATGCTAATGATGTTTGTGGTGAGCCTCGGGATGAAGTACACCCCCGTGAGCATGCGATGCCCACCGGTTTTGCAAGTGAGCAAGATGGTCCCGCACCCCTCCATGTTGACGATAGAGTTATCTCCAAACTTCATGGTGCCACGGATCCCAGAGTCAAACTCGGAGTAGATGGTGCAGGACCCAGTCATGTGGTTTGTGGCACCGGTGTCGAGGTACCAAAATTTGTCATCACGCGCCTCCTCCTGATCCAGTTGTGCGAAGACGTTCGTCTCGATCAGCCGTAGATGGCTGCATTGTGGTTGTAAAGTATTGGTGGTGGCGGATTGCAGTGGTGGGGAATTGGGCAATGCGGTGCATGACCTTGCCATCAGGAGCACGGGCTCATTGTCATCACCTTGGGTTAGAAGGGCCTCAGTCCTTTTTAGTCTGTTGTGACAATCTTTGGCCCAATGACCCATTTTGCTGCAATTGTGGCATTTGTCCCTTGAGACTTCATGACCACCATCGTATCCTGAGCCATCCCTTCCATTTTCACTGTTACCACTGCCAGTCTTTTGTCGTGGTCCTCGACGACGCCGGTTGCTGAACTTGGAGTTGTTGAAAGATTCCTCCCTCGTATGCCACTCCTTCATCTGTGCAACCCACTCCTCCTCGGTAAGGAGTAGCTTCCCTCCAGTGTTTGCGGTGGGTGCCGGCTCAAAACGGCCCTCCGCTGCTTTAAGTCTCCCTGTTACCCCCTCCACAGAGAGTGTCAAAATATCGAGAAGTTTTTCAATTGAAAGGGCAATTTGGGAGATCCTGGAGGGGACAACGCACAAATACTTCTCAACGACCTTGTCTTGAGGCTCTGGATCGCCGAGGATCGTGAGTTGGTTGACCATCCCGGTGAGCCGCATGGCAAAGTCGTCCACCGATTCGTCGTTGTGAAAAACAATGCTTTCGTACTCCTTGCGGATCTTTTGAGCATTGGCCTTGCGAACACAATCAATGCCAATGCGCATGTTCTTCACGGTGTCCCAAGCTTCCTTGGCAGTTGCCTTGACGGCGAGTATGGGGATCATTTCCGGCGGGATAGCGCGGAGGATGGCCTCCAACGCCATCTGATCTTCTTGGAGTTCTGCACCGCCAGTGTCGATGACATCCCAAAGACCGCGTGCTTGAAGCATGACCTTCATAATCAAGGACCAGTCGTTGTACTTTGTCTTTGTGAGGATCAGATACATCGCCGATCCCATGATCCCCTTCACCACTCGATGTACCACCAGAGGGCCGCTACCGCTGTCAACAGGGGGGTCTGGGTGTGCCGATGATGTCTGGGAGATTCGGGGTGATGAGGGTTCGGAGTTCGGCATTGTGGATTAAGAAAACCTCCCTCTGATACCAAATGTTGGAAATGCCTGACCGTTCAACATGAAAATACAAGCGAGAATGGAAAGAAGATTGAAGGAAAATATTTGAACACAAATGATGTTTTGTGCACCACCATATTGGGATGCTTTTCTGGAGAGGTTTTCATTTCTTTATATAGGAAAAAAACCAAGATGTATTTACAATGTAATTAAAACCACGCGGAAGCCTTAATGGGGTCAAACCACGTTGACCCACCAATAAGGGGAGGAAAAAATAGCGGTGAAATAAATTCCATAAAGAAATTAGTCAACTCAACAACTAATGAAAACCAGATTTCCATCTTCAACATTATCACACCTACAAAGACAGACCAACGACCGCATAGTCTTTATCCTCAACTCGGATTCCTCAGCTATGCTCCCGTCGGTTCATCTCTTCCCACAAATCTGTGAAAATTGCATCTTCCCTTCATCATTCATGTTTAGCAACCAGTTTTCCTAACACCTCGTTTGGAAGCAGCGATTTGGAGCCAAATGAAACGAAATGTAGCGATTCTAAGTCATTTCTCCAGTTTGTCTGCATTATAACTGAGACAAATATTTAAAGAAGAAACAAATCCAAAAATTTCAAATCACCTCAAAACTGAGATGATTTGAAGGGAATCGAAGCCTTTCTTTAAAATTTATTATATTACCCCTATCTATTCATGTGTATATAAATAATTATAAATGATTTGTAAAAAAAATTGAACTAAATAATTTTGATTATAAATAATTTTGATTATCTTAAACTAATAATTTATATAAATAATTTTGAACTAAAAACTTTGAATTAGTAATTATTTTGAATTAATAATTTTGAATTAATAAATTATATAAATAATTTATAAATAATTTTTATTATTAATAATTTTGATTATGTATATATAATTAATTTTGATTATGTGTATATAAATAATTATGTGTATGTAAATAATTTTGATTATGTGTATATAAATATTTTGTTCAACGTGATTTATAAATAATTATTTCTTTAAACTCAACACAATCATAAATAATAATAACAAACAATTATAATTAATTTACAAATAATTTTGATTATGTGTGCATGAATAAAAATAACAAACAATTATAAATAATTTTTTTCTAAGATCAGTGAAATGGACCGTTGGCAGTAATAATAACAAACGGTCATTTTTCTAAGTTCATCATATTTTATAAATAACTTTGATTATGTGTATATAAATATTTTAAAAATAATTTTTATTATGTGTATATAAATATTTTTTTTTAATGTGATTTATAAATAATTATTTCTATAAACTCAATGCAATTATAAATAATAATAACAAACAATTATAACTAATTTATAAATAATTCTGATAATGTATGTATAAATAACAATAACATACAATTATAAATAATTTTTTTCTAAGATCAATGAAATGGACCGTTGGCAATAATAATAACAAACCGTCATTTTTCTAAGTTCATCATATTTTATAAATAATTTTGATTATGTATATATAAATATTTTAAAAAATGTATATAAATAATTTTGTTAGTTGTTGAGATTTAAATATTTAAAAATTAATTTATACTAGTGACTATGTATAAATGTAAAATATAAGTAATTTTAAATAAATAAATATATGGATTATGCAAATGATTTTAGTGAATGTATGAAATCAATTTTGTTTAATTTTTTTTTAATTTTAAAATTTGTATTAATATATTTTTCTTAGTCAAATGTTTACCTTCTAATTTTGGTGACATGAATGATAATGATTAATTAAAATCAAAATTATTGTTTTTTGATTTTTTAGTAAAAATGATAATAAAAATACATTTTTAAAAAATGATTTTTGCACCATTTAACATAAATTGTTGATGTTGGGAAAACATGATGATATGTGGGTTATCCGTGGGGATCTAATCTATGGTTGTTTTTTATTCTGGACATGTATAACTTGTAATCATACGTGTATGTGTTTTTTCTTAATAAATTCTATTTGTGTCATTTACATCAAAACAATTTCTTTTGTTTTCTTTTAAAAAATTTCACCAAAAAGGTGGAGTGAAATTAAAATCATTTCTTTTCTTTTACTAAATTTCGCATCCAAACAAAATGAAAAGAAATCAAAATCATTTATTTTCATTTATTTTCTTTTATGAATTAGGAAATCATTTCATTTCTTTTACAAAAACATGACCAAACATAATGTAAGTAAGTTTGGTTTGGCTTTCACTCATTTTTTGCAAATCGATAAACTCACCCAAGCTTTTCAAAGAAAGTGATGACCGAAGCTTCCATCAGATTTAAATCAAGAGACCTATAATGCTTTATAAATATTTAAAAAATGGTTTTTTGTCTTGGTTTTTTAAAGTGAAATAATTTTTATATTAGGGTCACTTTATTAATGGGAACACATTTATTATCATTTGAAAATGATAATGTGAGAGAATAATCTTGTGAATATGGTGCACTTCACCATCCACACACATGCGCGGTCGATGCAAGGCACTTAAAGGGGCTTTAATTTTTCATGAAGAATACATCTGTTCATTAGCAGGTGAGATCTCGGCCATTTATTTGATTGGGTGAGATCCAATGGATATGGTTAAATATAGAATAGTCATGTTTTCCCAGAAAAGGTATCCACCCAATTCCAATGGGGTAGGACGACTAATCCAAATGGGTGCTTCCATGGAAAAATTAATTCCTAACTATCTAATTGTTATTCCAAGAACCTATCTCAATTTGATATTCCACTCAAGTCTTTTACAACCGTCAAAGGAATTTTATTGATGCACAACAACAACAAAATTTCATTATACTCTTGTTTCCTAAACATCATCATGGGATACTCTTCACTAAGTTCAAGTGCAGAGTATCAAGCCACCGTTGTATCTCAAATAGGATTCATTGGCAACACATTGGACTGCCGATCTGGTGGAGGTGGATTTATTCTAAAGGAGAGTGACATAGTAACGTGCCTCAATGGGATCCATCTACTACAACCAAAGAAAAATCCATATTTTTACTTGCCTATATTATCTCAAACTTTCTTAAGAGTAGATTATGTCAATATGCATATGAAAATGCTCAACAATGCAATGAAGGTGGATAAATTTAATGATAATAATGTCAAGGGGTGGTAAAAGAGGATGCATTTTTCGCTGTCACTTCGGTGGTGGCGCAGTGGTTTCAGAGGCGGTACAAAAACACTGTCCTTTGGGAGGTGCAAGGTTTGATTCATGGGAGCCCACTCTTGGGTGAATTTCTCCTTCCCCCTACCCTACTCATCTCACCGGGTCACCCGGTCTTGACTAGGTAGGAAAAATGAGGTGTAACCCACCCATGTCAATGGCTTACTGTGTCGAACTGTCACTGATTAGGATTCCATCCTCTGGGACGCTCTGCCATCTCAAATGGAAATGACACCTTTTTGACTGGGGCTCTCTTTGGAGTGACCTCTTCGTGGGGGGGGGGTTCCTTGTGTGGAGGGTTTGAAAAGGCCACACCTAGGAATTCTTTTTATGAGAAAAAATGATGCATTTTCCACTTGAAACACTAAAAGTGGTGTACATACTTTCAACTCTAACCCCCCCCCCCACATTTGACGACGAGACACTCCAATTTCCTGCACAACGAAAAAATGGAAGAGTGATAATATCATGTTTTGAGGATACACTCTCAATGTATTAGACGATGATCTCTTCGACACTTATCAACACCCTCAATGACAAAGGAGATTTGGGATGCTATGAAGAAATATACATTATCAAGGATGTAATGAGTAAAAAATTCCTAATAAGAAAGTTTATTTAATACAAAATGACATATAGTATATCTAAATTCTATGAAATATTGCATCTCTTGTAACACCAAAAGCAAAATAAGATGAATATGGATAATTTCATCATTGTCACATCCATAAAAAATAAACTTCCTCTTCCTTAAAATAATGTTAAACATTCTCTAAAACACAAGAAGTAATATATTTCCCTCATTGAGTTGCTCAACTACCTACAAATCAAGGAGAGATATACAAATCATGAGGAGGCAAATAAACCTAAGGATGATAAATCCAAGGTCCTCATAGATGAGGGAGTTTCTCCATCTGAGTCCTTAAAGGGGAAATTGTCCAAACCATCATTCAAAAGGAAAGGCTCAATTCAAGAAGAATAAAGAGGTGTGTATTATTGTGGAAAGTCAGGACACTTCAAACGAGATTGTCATCTCCTTAAGAAGAAACATGGAAACAATGTTTTAGAGAATCAATTTGTGACAACTCTTCTTGGTGGATTGATGCTAGAGCTACACGACACATGCGCAATAATAAATATCTCTTCAAGAGTATGAAATAAATCAATGATGGAACATCACTCTAAATGGGGAACTATATAAAGCATAAATGTAAAAGGGAAGGGTGTAGTTGATCTTCAGCTTACCTTAGGAAAGACCCTCACTTTAAATGATATCTTGTATGTGCCAAAAGTTTATAAGAACATAGTTTCAGGGATCATGTTAAACAAGCATAGGTTCAAGCTTGTATTTGAGGCATATAACTTTGTAATGTACAAGGGCGAGATCTTTATTGGAAATGGTCACTTATACAATTAATTATTTAAATTAAATATAAATTTTTTTTTTCTTTCTTGCTAGATTCTTTTGATTTATGTAATAATCATTTAGGTCACATAAATTATAATAAAATTGATGGCATGTCAAAAAATGGAATTATTACCAAGAATGGATAAAAATGAAAATAAATGTGTAACATGCATATAAACTAAAAATGCTAGAAAACCATTTTCAGCAATAGAAAGAAAAATTACTTTGTTAGAATTAATTCATAGCCATGCATGTGACTTTCATTCTATACCCACCGTAAGTAATAAAAAGTACTTTGTTACTTTTATTGATGATCATTTTATATTTTCCATCTTTATTTTTTACATGCTAAAGATGAAGTTATAGATAAATTTATTATCTATAAAAATGAGGTTGAAAACCAATGTTGAATTATAATTAAATTCCTTAGATTAGATAGGTAGGAGATTATTATAGTCCTTCATTGCTTGAATCCCTAGGGATCATACATAAAGTGACAACTCCCTATACACCTCAAAAAATGGTGTTGCTAAGGGAAAGAATAGAACATTAAGAAAATGGTTAATTTCATGTTGTCTATCTTGAATTTCTATATAGGATTTTGGGGAGAGGTGTTATTAAATGTGTGACACATCCTAAATAGGGGTAAAAAAAAAGGTAAGGTTATGAATCCATATGAATTATGAAAACATAGGAAACCAAACCTCAATTATTTAAAGGTTTGGGGTTGTCATGCAATTGTAAGAGTGTCTGGACCTAAAAGGGGAAAGTTGAGTAAAATAGGAATTGAAAGAATATTACTTGGATTTGTGGAGCATTCTAAAGCTTATATATTCATGATTATTGAATCACATGATTTAGTAGTCATTAACACAATCATTAAATCAAGAGATGTTATCTTTTATGAATCTCAATTTACGTCTTTACCTAAGAAAGTCCAACTAGATAAATCTGGCTCAAATAAAAGAGTATCTCAAGAAGATATAGATGAGGATTTTTGTAGGAGTAAATTTCCTTGGATACCCAAGACTTATGGATATAATTTCTATATGTACTTTTCAAAAGGAACTAATGATAGTATTGTTAATCAAACTCCATTTTTACTTAATATAGAGTCTAACCCAAAAAATTTCAATGAATCAATGACATCTTATCTCTTTGTAAGGAATCCATAAATGATGAAATGGACTCTATAATTGGGAAATATACTTGTATATTATTTTATCTCCCTCAAGGTTTATAACTGATAGGTTGTAAGTGGGTATTCAGAAGAAAATGAAAAGTTGGCAGTATAATTGAAAAAATAAAGCCAAATTGGTTGCTAAGGGATTTACTCAAAAGTAAAGAATTAATTATTTCAATATTTATGTTCTCATGGCTAGGAATAACTATATATAAATTATTCTCACTTTAACTTCCATATATAATTTTTAAATTTTCCAAATGGATGTTAAAACAACATTCTTAAATAGTGAATTTGATTTAGAAATATATATGGAACAACCAGAAGGATTTGTGGTACCAGGAAAAAAATAAGGCTTGAAAATTAGTATGGGCCCTATATGGATTAAAATAAGCTCCAAAACAATGGAATTAGAAATTTAATGAAGTAATTTTGTCAAATGTATTTGTAGTTAACCAGACTGATAAATGTGTTTATTGTAGGTTCTAGAATAATCATGCTGTTGTTATTTGTTTATATGTTGATGACATACTAATATTTGGAACTTATATGAATCAAGTGAATGTGGATAAGTCTATTTTATCTAGAAAATTTGATATGAAAGACTTATGTTAAGAAAATGTTATTCTGGGAATCAAAATTTTTAGGATTATGAATTTTATTCTACTTTCTCAATATCATTATATTGAAAAAGTCTTAAAGTGGTCTGAATAATTTGATTGTTCACTGGTTTCTAACCTATATGATTTGGGAAGTTGGATGCTATCAAATCATTGTTGGGAAGTTGCTCAACTTGAATATACAAAGTTTATCAGGTGTCTCATGCATTTCATGACAAGCACAAGACTCTATTTTGTATATGTTATTGGAAAGTTAAGAAAGTATACATGTAATCTAGGTTATGTACAATGGGATACGATTAAAAGAGTATTCAAGTATTTAAAGGGTACTATAGATGAATGTATGTGTTATAGTGGAAACCTAATGTGATTGATTTTTTTATGTAAGTTATATTACTAATCTAGAGGATCACTCTTAGTGGTTGGGTTTTTACTCTTGGAGGTGGAGAAATATCTTAGGGATCAAAGAAAAAAACTTATGTAGCATACTCCAAAATGGCTTTTGAGTTTTTTGATTCAGAAACTACTGGGAAATAAATAGAATGGATTAGATCTATTTTATCAGAACTACCATTGTGGTCTATGTCTATGTCTCTAGTTTCTATACATTATGGTAGTCAAGCAATGCTGGCTAGAGCATATAATAATACTTATAATGGAAAATAGAGACACATTGATCTGAGACATAGCTTTGTGAGGTAGTTGATACAAGATGGTATCACAACCGTGGAATTTGTTAGATCAAGACAAAAATTTTCAAATCCATCAACAAATGGAATTTTAAGGGATTCAGTGTAAAAAAATTCCTTAGCGATGGGTTTAAAGTCCTTATAAAAAATTCACTAATGATGGGACCTCAACTTAACATGTAATAACTTCACATGTATAAATGTAGGAAATTCTATCATATGTGTGAAGGAAACACTTAAAGAATATATCAACCCATGAAAATGGTGTTTGGTTACCATGATAAAAGGAGGGTGAGTTTAAAATTATTAATGAACCAAAAAAATCAAGAAGTGTTGAAATATGATAGCACTTTTTTAGGTCCGCCTATGTGAATATAGGAGTGGGTCCGATCCAAAGATCTTGTGAATTTGGCTCTCAAACATTCATGAAAGGACATGTGACACACAATCATAATGGTATTTAGGAGTAGATGAAGAATAAAGAAACTTGAACAAACTTGTGTAAGATTAATATGACTGATAATAAGAGCGACATGTTTAAGTCTAGTGTCCACTTTTTTCTCTATTCAGATTTTATTTTTATCTACTATATAAATATTAAAATCTTGAGATACATTTATTTATGAAATTTATTTCCAAGAGAGTATGATTCCTAATTTTATAAATTTTTTTTAAAATATTTTAAAATGGTTGGGGATTATTGGATTTTTAGTGTTTTAAAAATAATTAAAAAATGGGTTTTTTATCTTGGTTTTTTAAAGGGGAAGGTATTTTGGAATCCTATATTAAAAAGTTGGTTGGAGTAAGACTAATTTATTAATGAGAACACATTTATCATTATTCAAAAAATGATAAAGTGAGGGAATAATCTCATGGGGATAGTTCACCGCACCATCCACACACATGTGATTGAGCAATGTGGTGGTTTCATGGAACCCTTTGTAATTAACACACCACATTAGTGTGAGGTGATTATATATGCCTTAATTTTCCTCTATGGATTAGTAGTTCATACCGGTTCAGGTCTAGTCCTAAATGGTTATATCTAGTAGAATGATCCAGTTCACTAAATGGGTACGATCTGGATTTTTGATCAGATCAGGCACAATCTAATAGAAACATTTATACTCCAGTGGGTGTCATTTGATCCATTTATTAAAATGGGTATGATCAAATAGAAAGGATTAAATATAGAAATACCATGACTTTATAGAAAAGGAATCTTTCCAATTTTAAGGGGTAGGAAAACTAATTTAAATGGGTCCTTATGTGCCTTGGATAAAAAAATTACTTCCAACCTATCCAATTACCATTCTGAGATCCTCTCTCAATTTGAGATTCCTCTCAATTATTTTACAAGAATTGAATGATTTTTTTTTGTGCGCAACAAAAAAAATTATGTTATTACTTTCTTATTTCCAAATATATTTAAGGGACACTCTCCACTAAGTACAGGTGTATAGTATCGAGCCACCGCTGTATCCTAAAGAGTATTCATCAGAAAACCATTGTATTATTAATTTAGTGGGGATGAATCTACTCAAAATGAGAGTGATATAGTAATGTTCCTTGGGTGGTCTCTATCCACACCATCTAAAGTAAAGGTCATTCCATTACCCACCTATATTATCCCAAAAATTCTTAAGAGTAGATTCCATAAACATGGATATGACAATGCTCAAAAATTCAATGAAAGTGGAGTAATTTGATGAAAAAATATCAATTGGTGGAAAAGAGGATGTGTTTGATACTTGAAACTCTTAAAGTGGTGTATATGATCTCAATTCTGAATCCCCCCACATCCGAAGATGAGATACTCTAAATTTCCTGCACAAGTCCAAAATGGGAGAACAATGATCTCATGTTTCGAGGACACATTCTCAACATATTACGATGATTTATTTGAAACTTATCAACACCACCCAATGAAAAAAGGATATTTGGGATGCCTTGGAGAAAAATTACATTATCAAGGATGCAAAGAGAAATAAATTACATATAAACAAGTTTATTTCATATAAAATGATAGATAATAGATATATCATAGAAAAATTATATGAAATGGAATGTATCTTATAACACCTAAATAAAAATAAGATAAATATGGATGATTCCATAATTGTCATATCTATCATTGGTAAGCTTCCACCTCTTGGAAGAATGTTAAATTTTTTCTAAAACACAAAGAGGAAGATATTTACCTCAATGAGTTTCTCAACTAACTACAAATTAAGGAGGAATATAAAAATAATGAGGTGGTAAATAAAGCTAAGAATGATAAATCCATGGTCTTCATAGTGAAGGGAGTTATTCCATATGATTCCTTAAAGGGGAAAGAAAATCTAAACCATCCTTAAAAAGGAAATTCAAAATTCAAGAATAATAAAGGGAAGTTCCACTTATATAGAAATCCCTAAAACTTTAAATGATACTTACACTTCTATAAGATGAAAAATGGAAACAGTGATTTTAAATAACACTTTGCAACCATGATCCTAAAATCTAATGTGTGCGAAGATAGTAATTCTTTGAGGATTTATGTTAGAGTTACATGACACATGTGCAAAAAAACATCTCTATTCGAGAGGATGAAATCAATCAATGATGAAACATCTCTATATGTGGGGAACTATAAAAGAATAAATGTATAAGGAATGGGTGTGGTTGATCTTGATTTTACCTTGGGATAGGATCTCACTTAAAATGATACCTCTTATGTGCCCAAATTTTGTAGGAACTTAGTTTTGGGGAGCTTATTAATCAAGCAGAGGTTCAAGATTGTATTTGATGTAGATAAATTTGTTCTATCCAAGGTTGGGATCTTTATTAGAAAAGTTCACATTTTTAATGGATTATTCAAAATAAATATAAGTATTGTTTTAACTTACTTTCTAGAGTCTTTTGATTTATGAAATAGTCTTTTAGGCCACGTAAATTATAACAATGTGCGTGACATGTTATATATAACATCCTAAACTATTTTTCCACTCAAACAATGCTCCAGACCGGCTGTCCACTAGGCTTTAGGTGTGCCTCCCCATATGTCAAATGCTCTCGACTAGCTGCAAGGGTCTGATGAGGTGATAGTAGGGAGGCTATACCCTCAGGTGATGGTAATAACAATGGTCCATATGTATATAACACAGTAGAAGAAGGGTCATAACATAGTGGATGGAAGAGAATAAACAACAATAATAAAATCATAAGTCCAAAGGAATAATACCATTTGAATATGTATAAATAACAAGTTAGTTCATACAAAAATATAGACAAGCAAGGTCACCTATGGTCGACCATATAAGTACATATATATAGAAAAGATCAAACAAAAGGTCCATCCTAATTTAGTGGAACCACTTATTCAACTGTCATCAATCCCATGTAAAAGGTACATTGACGATCACTAAGGTCCAACTCCCAAGCTTGAATCCTTACCTAATCTCAAAACCATAAAGTATACACGCATCTCGAGGGGATCGTGTAGGGTGTGAGTATGAACTTAGTAGGACACCACCAATGTGTGTCTATATTACATCCATAATTATGCAGGTGTATTCAAAATATAATAAAAAGAAAACACACATATGTTTAATAATTTAACCCACTTCCCTTGTGTTCAATATCCACAGGGAAGCATTTACCTGCTTAGGCCAATGCTGATATATCTTTAAATGTGTTCCCTTAAATATATATATGGAATACATTACATGTATGCACACACACACACACACACATATATTTAGTGGTTAGGACACATGGATTAATGCCCAAGGTTCCCCCTAAGGAAAATCATACCTAGAGATACCTAAAAAAACTTCCCATAAATATCACCAGCACCTTATTCCATCCAACACCTTACGTTCCACCAATAAAGTACCCAATTTCCTAACAACATGCATGATAAATAAGTCCCTGGTCCCATGGACCCCCACTCATAATGTCCCTATCGGCTCAACAACCTGACTTCTTGAGGCATGTCGACATCCATCCTCCAATATAAAATAAATCATCGTCATCTCAAAAACCCAATGTCCCAAGGCACAGTGATACCCATCCTTAAATAATCTCATCCCATAAACCTCAAGTGTAATGGAGAGCCTCATCCTTCAACTGATGGTCTCAACACCATCTCTCGATGGTCTATCACCATCCACCATGGCTTTATACGGTGGGAACTTCCAACATAACTAATGGTCAAAACCATCCCCTAAGCCACAATATCCACAGAGGCCTCTATCGATAATGAGTGATCAACACCACCTCAACTGAGTCCTATCTATGTGCACAAGACTCCAAAAACAAAATAGACAACAATAGTGAGAGGTAATCATAGAATATCCTAATCCACATCATCTGACACCTCGTTCTCCTATGACCATGTCACTAATTCCCAATGGACAACACCATATCAAGTCACATGATCCATTCACCCATCTGGATGACCTCATTGTATCAACTATCAATGTCCATGTCACGTCAACCTATTGATCATCATCACCCCATGTGTCTTGAGCTGAGCCCAACCTAGAGAACCATGTCACCTCAATCTCAGTGATCAAAATCACCTCGATTACCTCGGGCCATTCCCAATATGTTCCCATGTAACCAATCACATCATATAACATTTAACTAATTAAATTTAACGACAGACCTATCCTACCCAAGTGGTCAAAATACACATACTTAGCTTTTCATATATTAATGGAATAGGGAATGCCCGATGACATCCCATAACATCAATTGACCAAATTAAAATAAATCATTATTTAATTGAGAGTCTCACTCAGTCAACCTAATGTGCATATTAAATCAAATACCCCAAAAAGCTTGTAAAATCAAGAAGAAATCTAGGAACCACTTACCATATACTTGTAGGAACTTTCTCATTTGATATCAACCTCTAAATCGAGTTGAAACTAGAGAAATTGGAGTTTTTTACAAACACACTAAAAATAGGGAAAACAAGATCTCACTAATTTAGCATTCTATATAGAGTGATAAAATATGAATGGAAGAAATAATATTTAAGGCCTTAACTATACACTTCCAATGAACTTAATTGTGCTCAATCGGTGCATGGATGATGAAGGAAGGCTAAATCCTAGAGAAAAATAATAATGGAGGAAATCCCACTGCTATGCATGAAATAAAGGAGAAAATAGGAAGATATAAATAAATAGAAGAGAGGATTAAAAACGTGATTTCACCTAATAAATGAACCACCCATTTTGGTCACACATTTTATCCAATTACGCACCAACTGTGTCGTGCTTACTGCCCAAGCACCACACCTCACATGACTAGGAACACGATTTACCAAACCGTGCATAGACCGTTCATATCCCATATGTCAAAAAAATTGAAACAAATCACACGATCATGTGCCCCCACATACATGGTTTGAAAAACCATGCCCAGTACAAAAGTGGGCTATACAGTTTCCCCTTGTAGGCCACACAGTATGATCAAGCCATGTGCCTCTATTTGCACTTTCCTGAAATCAAGTTTACATGGTAATGATGCTACCAAGACTCATATGAAACCTTTATGCACTTACCATGACTTAAAACCCATCTAAAAAATCCTTAGGTTAATCAAAACTCTCAAAATTAGGTTCCAGATCCCAAAAGAAAAGTTTTCATGACCACCAACTCAAAAATTCAAAAAGGTTGGGAATTTCAACCCACTCAAAAACTTAGGACATTACAATATCTCCACCTTAAGATAACTCATCTTCAAGCTATAAGGATTTATCCAGAGATGGCACTGATCATATCCATCTTACTTACATCAACTCGGTCTACCCTGGTTATTCGTCATGACCAATTTTTCTTGTGGCACTCCCCACCTTAGGAATTACCTAACTGGTCACTTCCCAACCTAAAAATTAAACATCTTGATGGTTCCAATGACAATCCATAGATATAAAATCCCTCCAATAATGTATCATAATTCCTTCACCTCATCAGATTCTTAGTTCATGCCCATGCCATACATGAAACCCATCAAGTCCCGCATCTCATTAGATGCCCATGTCAAACCTGTTCCATACATGACACTCATCAAAAGCCGTATCTCATAAGATTACCAAAGATATTGCATCTCAATAGGTGCCCAAAATAACCCTGTATCACACACACACACACACACATGCATGCTTATCATAGTCATGATTCCAACGCACCTCATACATATCACACACTGCACTGATTCCCATAATAAATTCTGGTGCCTATGCACCTCATATATATATATATATATCATGGATCATAAATGATTCCAACATACTAACTATTGCTTGGTTAGTCAAAAAACAAAGCACGTGCACCTCGTGCACCAAAACCATCCCTTCTAAAAACAAAACAAAAGGACATGACACAATCAAGGTGTGCCCAACTGTCATTAACTCCCTATCCTTCTTGGATTTTAGTAGCTCAAAAACATGCATCTAGATGGATACCTAACTACCCAAGGTTTGAGATCCCTGTGGAGCTTCACCAGATACCGACCACTAACCCCACTACTAGGTCTCTCTATCCCATCCATGACCTAAACCAGTAGTCAAATCCTAACTACTATATTCTAATACCGCTCCCAGTCCTACCTTAGATCCGTGAATCTACCTGGTACCTTACTTATAACTATCTAAGAAATATTCCAATAGAATCTCTACAAATGGACTATATGGCCACATGCTCGACACTCCTTTAGAACCCGATCACACTGGGTCCGAAGATGCCCTGATTGCCCGCACTGGAAACACATCACTGAAGAACCACTCCTTAGTGGCCTACCTGAGTCTCTAGACTAACTGCACTATTGTTACTCCTCACAACCTCACATATGGTTACCTGAAGCATCATCACTAATCTCACCCGATGACATCACCCGACTCGAATAATTATGATACGCTAAGTTTCCCTCAACTATCAGCACTTGATTCACCACCTTTGAGAATGAGGCCAACATGAAAACATATACCTGAACCCCGATGAAGTGCTACAATCCATCCTAAAAATGCCTCACCTGACAATGTCATTTCCCACCATAATAGGTGAAAAATGGGATAGGCCTACTAAATTTTCTGTATAATCCATAACATATGTTTTTCCCTATTGGTGCTTCATGAACTCATGGGCTCTATGTGCACTCAACATCTCCGAGGAGAAATTATTGAAGAACCTGGCCTAAAAATCCTTCTAAGATAGTCCCTCATGTCTACCTCCCTAAACCTGTACATCCCACAAGCTATTTTCCATTCCTTTGAGCATATACATCACCAAATTCACCCTCCAACTTGGGGGTGCCTCAAGCTGGTCAAAGATTGTCTATATCAATTTGATATAGTTCTATACTACATATGGTCCACCCTCACCCTAAAAGAATAGTGGGTGATGAGACTGGAACTCATGAGTTAGAAATTCCATAGACGAATCATCACCCATATCTACCCTATCAATGCTCTATATGACCCTAAACAATCTCACCCTGAGTTACTCATCTAACCATGGCCCAAAGTCTACCATATGTTGTGGATTCCCCTCTTGTACCATAGCCTATACATGTGATTCATGATTATCCCAATCCTCAGGGGCCTCATCCCAACCCTCATGGGCCTCATCCCATGCACTCTCATGTGGCACCATATCATCACCCTCATGAAGCTCCACCAGAAGGTATCTAGGTAGAATCACACTAAAGACCAAACATGATGGTCAGATAGCCATAATAGTCATATATATATCGCAGATAGGGAAATCTGTAATAGGTAGCACATCTCACCACCATTACACTCCCCTACCGCACCCATGTCACATGAAATTCAGCCTCATGTCCCCTTACCTACCCATAATTGAGTCAAACATCACATATAATGCGCATCAAATATCATCAATCTAGGGTCACTGAGTATAATGCCACCAAAAAGGCTAACCATAAAAAGTTGTTTAGATTCTTTGTTGACACTTTAAACAACTCAACCCCTTTTAATAATCCTTCCATACATTCATTATGGTTAGTCCCATATATCACATGCATAGAGAATCACATATCAATCTCACGGGGAATCACATACCTGGGCTGGTTAAGTAGAATGTCACCAAAAAGGATAAGCAAGAAAACAAAGTTTAGCTTATTTGTAGACACTTTAAACAACCCAATCCCTTTTAGAATATTCCAGGTTCCCAGATAATTATTTACAGGCACATAAATATATTATTTCACCCTATGTACTTACCATGATGTATAAACAATCCCCCCTTTCCATACCGAGCCAATAGTTAAAAACATATAATCCAATAACATCACACCCAAGTGATCCACTCAAGGTGGAAATAAATCAACTGTAAAATCCCAAAGTATAACATTAATTTCTCACCTTTTACAACTTGGTATGTTCACCCATGCATGGGGCTATAGGCACCCAAACATGAGTTCTTTACCCAGTTATGGCTACATCCTAGTATCTGGTCTACCACAACCTAAATAGTAAGACCAAAAAGGAAAATAAACTCATCGGATACCATTTATAGCTTCATAACTTGGTTTTCCACACAAAAAATACACCAGACTGGTTAGCCACTGTCCTTAGGTGCACCTCCCTGTATGCCAAAGGCTTCCGACTAGCAGAAAAGGTCTGATGAGACGATATTAGGGAGACTATACCCTCAGGTGATGATAATAATAATGATCCATATGTATATAACATAGCTGAAGAAGGACCATAACTCAATGGAAGCAATATAATAAACAACAATAGTAAAATCATAAGCCCAAAGGCATAATACCATTTGCAGATGCATAGACAATAAGTCAGGTCATACAAAAAGATAAACCAGAAACATCACCTGTGGATGACTATATAAGCACATATATATAGAAAATATCAAACAAAAGGTCTAGCCTTATGAATAGGAACCACCAGGTCCACTACCATCAATCCCATGAAAAAGGTACATCAATGATCACTAAGTTCCAGCTCCCGAGATTGAATCCTTACCTGATCTAAAAACCATAAAATCAACACACATCCTGAGGGGGCTGTGTGGGGTGTGAGTATGAACCCAGTAGGCCACCACCAATACATTCCTATCTTACATCCATGTTTATGTAGGTGTATGAAAAATATAATAAAATGTCAATGCACATACGTTTAATAATTTAACCCACTTCCCTTATGCTCAACAACCACAAGGAAGCATTTAAAAACTTTAGCCAATGCTGATATATCTCTGAATATATGCCCCTAAATATATATATGGCATATAGTACATGTCTGCATATATATATTTGCAGTGGAGAGGACCCATGGATTAATGCCCAAGTTGTCCCTTGAAGAAAATCATACCTGGAGAGCCCTTGGAAACCTCCAAAAAATATCGCCAACACCTAGTTCCATATGACACCTTACGTTCCACCAATCAAGTACTTAATTCCCCAACAGCATGCCCAATCAATAATTCCCTGGTCCCTTGGACCTCTACTCAAAAATTCCCCATCGACTCAATAACCCTAAATCCCGAGGCACGACAACATCCATCCTCCAATATAAAATAAATCACCATCGACACAACAACCTGATATCCCAAGTCACATTGATGCCCATCCTATGATAATCCTGGACCATCGGCCTCAAGTGTAACGGCGAGCCTCAGCCCCAACCGATGGTCTCAACACCATCTCTCGATGGTCCATCACCACCCACCATGGATTTCTACAATGAGCACCTCCAACATAACTAGTGGTCAACACGATCCCCTAAGCTATAATATCTACAGAGGACTCCACCACAACAAGTGGTAAACATCACTTAAACTAAGTATTATTTGTGTACACATGAATCTAATGATGTTTTGACCAACAATGGTGAGCAACAATCACCAAAATATCTTAATACATATTATCCATCACCTCATTCCTCTATGAACACATTACCAATTCTTGATGGTCAACACTATCTCAAGTCACATGGGCCATTCCCCCATCCTAACAAAGTTATCACCTCAAGTTATGAAGACCATGTCACCTCAATCTGGTTATCATCATCAACCTATGTGTCTAGAGCTAATCCAAACTTGACGAACCATGTCTTCTCAATATTAGTGATTGGCATCACCTTAATTACCTCATGCTATACTCACCATGTTTCCATGAAACCAATCATATCATGTAACATTTAACTAATTAAATTCAATGAACAACCTATCCTTCCCAAGTGGTCAAAATCCCCTTACCCAGTTTTGTATATATAAATGGACTAGGGAATGACCGATGACATCCCATAATATAGATCAACCAAATTAAATGTAATCATTATTTAATTGAGAGTCTCACTCAATCAACCCAACGTGTATATTGAATCTTGAATCTCAAAATTCCCATAAAATTAGAGAGAAATATAGTAATAACCTACCTTATACTCATAGGTTCTTTCTCATTTGATATCGACTCTAACTCGATCCTAAATAGGAGAAATTAGAGTTTTAGACAAACACACTAAAAATAGGTGAAAATAGATCACAAAAATTTAGCATTCTATATGGAGAGATAAACTATAAAAGGAAGCTAGATTATTTAAGGCATTACTACTATGCTTCCAACTCACCTAACAACATTCAATTTGAAGCTTGTATGATGGAGGAAGGACAAAGAATAGAGGAGGATAATAATGGAGGAAATCCCCCTGCTGCATGTGAAATGAAGGAGAAAAGAGGAGGAGAGAAAGAAATATAATAGAGGTGATTTTTTTATTTCACCCTAATAAATGACCCACACAATTTGGTTACATGGTTTGGCTAACCATGCGCTAACTGTGTAGTGCTTACTACCAAAGCACCACACCTCGTATGACTAGACATACAGTTTTCGAAATTGTGTATAGCCCATGGATATCCCCTCTATCAAAATTGAGTTTCCAGGGCCCGATATGACTGAGACTCATCTAAAACCTTGAATCAATTTCTGATCCTTAAACCCCATCTAAAAATAAGGACTTGGTCCAATAAAACTCTCGTAATTAGGTTCTAAATCCCAAAAGAAAATTTGGCTCAACCATCAACTCAAAAATTAAAAAATGTTGGGAATTTAGACCCACTCAGAAACCCGAGATGTTACATTAGAAATGTAATTATAACATAGCATGAATAAAAATGAAAGTAAATGTGTAACTTGTATGAAAATTAAAATCATGAAGAAATCATTTCAAATAATAGAAAGAAAAATTAATTTGTTAGAATTAATTCATAGTGATGTATATGACTTTCATGCTACACCCACCATAGGTAATAAAAAGTATTTTTTTACTTTTATTGATGATAATTCTAAATTTTTCCATTTTTATCTTTTTCATTCTAAATATGAAGTTACAAATAAATTTATTCTCTATAACAATGTGGTTTAAAACCAATGTGGGCTTATAATTAAAGGCCTCATATCTAAAAATAGAGGAGAATATTGTAGTCCTTCATTATTTGAATCCCTTGGGATCATACATGAAGTAAAATATCCCTATAAATCTCAACAAAATGGTGTATCTAAGAGAAATAATAGAAAATTAATGTAAATGGTTAATTCTATGATGTCTATGTCGGGTCTCTCTAGAGGATTTTTGGGAGAGGAACTATTAACAACATGTTGCATCCTAAATTGGGATCCAACAAAAGGGAAGGCTATGACTCCATATGAATTATAGAAATATAAGAAACTAAACCTCAATTATTTAAAGGTCTGGGGGTAGTCACAAAATTGTAAGAGTAATTTAAAATAAAAGGGAAAAGTTGGGTAAAAGAGGTATTGATAGCACATTCTTTAGATATGTAGAGCATTAAACTTCTTATATATTCATGATTGTAGAATCAAATGATTTAGTATATTTTAACATAGTTATGGAATAAAGATATGTTATCTTTAATGAATTTAGTTTTACCCCTTTACCTAAGAAAGTCCAACTTGATGAAAATGGATTAAATAAAAGAGTATCTTAAGAAGATATGGTCTAGGGGGTTTATAGGAGTAAATAACCTCAGATACTAAAGAATTATGGATCAAATTTATATATGTAATTTTTGGAAGGAATTAATGATAATATTTTTACTCAAAATCTAGTTTTACTTAATATAGAGTCTGACCCAAAAACTTTCAAAGAATTTATGTCATCTTTTGATGCAACTCTTTGGAAGGAAGATATAAATAATAAAATGGACTCAATAACTAGGAATAATAATTGGACATTAGTTGATCTTCCTCAAGGTTCAAAACTGATATGTTACAAGTGGGTATTCAAAATAAAACAAAAATTTGACGGTACAATTGAAAAATATAAATCTAAATTGATTTTTGAGGGTTTTATTCAAAAGAAGGAATCAATTATTTTTATACCTATGCTCCTGTGGCTAGGACTACTACTCTTAGAACAATTATCACCTTAAATATTATATATAATTTGGAAATTCACTAAATAAATATTCAATCAGAATTCTTTATGGTGAATTAGATAAATAAGTATATATAGAACAACTGGAAGGATCCATGTTACTTAGAAAAGAAAATAAGGTTTGAAAATCAGTAAGATCCCTATATGGTTTAAAAAAAAGATCGAAAAAAATGACATTATAAATTAAATAAAGTAATTTTATTAAATATATGTATAGTTAAACAAGCTTATAAATGTGTTTTATTAGTTTCTAGAGTAATCATAATGTTGTTATTTGTTAACATGTTGATAAAATTATAATATTTGGAACTGATATGAATCAAGTAAATGAGGTTAAGTTTGTTTTTTATTAAAAATTTGATATGAAAGATTTAGGTGATCAAATTTTATTTTGGGAATAAAAATTGTTAATATTAATAATTTTATTTTGTTTTATCAATCTCATTATATTGAAAAAGTATTAAATTGGTATGAAAAATTTTATTGTTTACTAGTTTCTACCCTATATGAATTTGGGAGTAGGGATCTATCAAATCATGGTATGGAAGTTGCTAAACTAGAATATAAAAGGGTTATTAGGTGTATAATTCATGCTATTACAAGCATAATATTAGATATTTCTTATGTGTTTGGAAAGTTGAGCAAGTATACATGTAATATGGGTTATGCATAATGGGATGTGGTTAAAAGAGCACACAAGTATTAAAAGGGTACTATGAATTACTACATATGTTATAGTGGAAACCCAAGGCCATTGGAATGTTTTTTGAATAAATTTGGATTACTAATATGAAGGATCACTCCTATATGAGTGATTGGGCCTTTACTCTTGGATTTGTAGCGATCTCTTAGGGATCAAAGAAACAAACCCGTGTAACAGAATCCATAATGGAATCTAATTTTGTTGCTTTGGAAACTGTTGGAATAGAAGTAAAATTACTTAAATATATTTTATCAAAACTAATATTGTATCCTATGCCAATTTATATAGTTCTTATAACTTGTTATAGTTAAGAAATATTGGCTAGAGTATATAGAAATACTTATAATGGAAAATCAAGACACATTGGTCTCAGACATAGATATATGAGGTAGTTGATACAAGATGGTATCATAATTTTAGGCTTTTTTAGATCAATGGATAATTTTTAAGATCCAATAACAACAAGACTTTAAATGGATTTGGTATAAAAAACTTCCTTAGGGATGGGATTAAAGTCCTTGTGAAAAATTCACCAATAATGGGACCTCAACTTAAAATGTGACAACTTCACATGTATAAGTTCAATATAAGAAATTATATCATATGTGTGAAGGAAAAACCAAAAGAATATATCATACTAGGAAAATAGTGTCTAGTTACCATGATAAAAGGTAGGTGATTTTAAAAATCTCAATGAATCTAAGAAATAAAACAAGTGTTGAAACATGGGAATAATTTTTGGTTCACCTATGAGAATATAGGAGCAAGGACACTACAAAGATCTTATAACTTTGACACTCAAATATTTATGAAATAATAAGTGACATAAACTCATAATGGTGTCTAATAGTATATAAAAAATGATAAATTTTAGCAGACTTGTACAAAAATAATCCAAATGATAATAAGAGTTATATCTTCAAGGCAGTGTCCAACTATTTCTCTATTAATTCTTAATTTTTATCTATAATATAAATGTTTAAATAGAGAGATTCTTTTTTATGTAATTCCATTCCAAGAGAGTATAATTCTTTATTTTCAAAAGGTGTTTTTAAATATTTTAAAATGGTGTGGTATTGTTGGGGTTTTAGTGTTTTAAAAATGTTATAAAAAGGTTTTTATCTTGGTTTTTAAGGGGGGGGGGGATAATACCACATTGAAAATTGGGTTGGAGTAGGGTAAATTTATTATTGGAAACACAATTATCATACTTTAAAAATGATAAAGTGAGGGAGTAATCCCGTGGTGGTTAGTGCACCGAATCACCCCTATATGTGAACAATCTTGATTTGTGGCACTTTGATGTTGAACTTTGCACTTCACATGTTGTATATGTGTGAGGTTATTAAAGGTTACTTAAGTTTTCAAAATGAATAAATGGGTAATACTAGTTTGGGACTAAGACTGAATGGGTATGTTTGGTGGGTTGATCCAGTTCACCAAATGGGTATGATATGGACCATCAATTTGACCATGCACGATCTAACAGCCACATCTATTCATTAGTTGGTGTGATATAGTCCATTTATTCAATCAGGTTTGATCCAATGGATAAGGTTAAATATATATAAGTTATTCCATTCTAAAAAAGGTAACTACCCAATTCTAATGAGTATAATGAATAATCTGAATGGGTGCTTCCATTCCCTAGATGAAAAAATTACTTCCAAGCTATCCAATTACCATTCCAAGAACCTCTCCCAATTTGAGATTCATATCATGTATTTTACAAGAATCAAAGGAATTTATTAGTGTGAAACAATAAAATACTTTCATTACTATATTTTTTCTAATTCATCTTCATGGTCTACTCTCTGCTAAGAAAAATCGTAGAGTATCGAGCCACCGTTGTATCCTAAATAGGATTTGATGACAACCCCTTGTACTACCGATTTGGTGGGGGTGAATCTACTATAAAGGAGAGCGATATAGTAACATGTATTAGTGGGATCCATCTACTGACATACAAATAAAATACCATACCATTTACCACCTATATTAGCCCAAACATTATTAATATTAGATTCCAACAACATGGATATGGAAATAATCAACAATATAATGGAGGTGGAGCAATTTGATTGTAATAATTTCAAGAGGTGGAAAAAGAGGATGCATTTACTACTTACATATCTCAAAGTGGTGTACTACATCTAAATATGAGACACTCTAAAATTGTGGCATAAGAAAAATTGGGAGAATTATGATCTCATGCATCTAGGACACATTCTCAATGCATTATCTGATGATCTTATTGATACTTATCAAGAACACTTAATGAAAAAGTATATTTGGGATGAATTAGAGAAAAAGAAAATTACTAAGGATTCTATGAGAAAGAAATTCCTATTAGTAAAGTTTATTTCAGATAAAATGTTAGATAGTTTATATATCATAAAGTAATTATATTAAATACAATGTATCCTACAACAATTAAAGAAAAAAAAAGATGAATATGGATGATTCCATCATTATAAAATCCATAATTTGTAAACTTACCCCTTCTTAGAAGAATTATAAACATTATCTAAAACACAAGAAGGAAGATATTTCCCTTAATGAGTTTCTCAACAACCTATAAATTAATAAGGAATATAAAAATCAGGAGAAGGAAAATGAACCTATAAATGATAATTCCAAGTCTATATGGTGAAGGAAGGTGGACCATCTGAGTCCTCAAAGGAAGAAAACATCCAAACCATCCTTCAAAAAGAAATTATCAATTCAAGAAGAAGAAAGGTGTGTTTTAATTCTATGAAAATCCCAAAAACATAAAATGATATTGTCATATTCATACTCAAAAAGATAGAAAAAATGATTTAATGGAACACTTTACGTCCATGATCCTTGAAGCTAATTTACTCCAAGATATTTCTTCTTTGTGGATTTATAACAGAGCTATATGATATATGTGAAATAAAAAATCTCTCTTTAAGAGGATAAAATAAATAAATGATAATACATAGCTCTACATAGGGAACTCTACAATCTTAAATGTATAAGGGAAGGGTGTGGTTGATCTTGAGTTTACCTTAGGAAAGACCCTCATTTTAAATGATTTATTTTATATGCTTAAAGTTTATAAGAACTTAATTTTAGGGAGTTTGTTAAACAAGAAAGGTTTCATGACTGTATTTGAGGAAAATAACTTTATTTTGTCTAAGGTTGTGATCTTTCTTGGAATAGGTTACTTGTATGATAGATTATTCAAATTAAATATAAATATTGTTTCTAATTACTTTCTAGAGTATTTTAATTTATGGAATAATCATTTAGGTCACATGAATTATAAGAAAATTCATGACATGTCAAAAATGGAAATATTACCTAGCATGGATAAAAATGAAAATAAATGTGTAACTTTCATGAAAACTAAAATCTTTAGGAAATCATTTCCAATAATAGAAAGGAAAAAATATTTTTTATAATTAATTCATAGTGATGTGTGAAACTTGAATACTACCCCAACCATAGGTAATAAAAATTAATTTTCTTATTTTATTAATGATTATTATATATTTTTCCATGTATATATTTTACATGATAAATATAAATTTATAGATAAATTTATTATCAATAAAAATGAGGTTGAAAACCAATGTGAATTTATAATTAAATTCCTTTGATCCAATATGGGAGGTGAATATTATATTTCTTCTTTATTTGAATCCACATGGATCATACATGAAGTGACATATCTCTATACACCTTAACAAAATGGTTTATCTGAGAGAAATAATAGAAAATTAATGAAAATGATTAATTCCATGATGTCTATCTCAAGTCTCTCTAAAGGATTTTGGGGAGAGGAATTATTAACTATGTGTCACATCATAAATAGTGTTCCCAAAAAGACAAGTCTATAAATCTATATGAATTATAAAATCATAGGAAATCATACCTCAATTACTTAAAGGTTTTGGGTTGTCACATAATTATAAGAGTACCTAAACCAAAAAGGAAAAAGTTAGGAAGAATGGGTATTGATAAAATATTCCTTGGATATGAGGAAAATTCAAAATATTATAGATTCACGATTATAGAATCAAATGATTTAGTGGATATTAACATAATTATGGAATTAATATATGATTTCTTTGATGAATATAAGTTTACCTATTTACCAAATCAAGTCCAAAAAGATAAATCTAGATCAAGTAAAAGATAATATTAAGAAGATACAATCAAGGAGGTTCATAGGAGTAAATGAACTTAGATACCCAAGGATTATGGGTCTAATTTCTATATGTACTTGTTAGAAGGAACTCATGATATTATTGTTACTAAAACTTTGGATTTTCTTAGTATATATTTTGACCCAAAAACATTCAAAAAACCATGCCATATTCTAATGAATCTTTTTTGAAAGAAGTTATAAATGATTAAATGGACTCTATAACTAGGAAAATAATTGGATATTAGTTGATCATCCTCATGGTTCACAACTTATAGGTTATAAGTGGACATTTAAAAGGAAAAAAACCATCAATGATGCAACATCCCATAATTCCATGGTAATTTTTTTTCAAATTTAAATGGGATTTTTACGAGAGCAGGCTCTGAGACGGAATGTAATTTTGAGACCCGAAGTGGTTGGAATGAATTTTCAAACTTTTTTTAAAGTTTATGTATTAAATGTGTGCGAGAGGTTTTCTATCTTTTGAACCGGTGCTCGGATTGAAAATATGAGGGAACCATTAAACTCAAAATGGAAGGATTCACCTAGAAAGGAATTAACTTCGACCGACATGGGTCGATCAAAAAATTTATTTTTTGGGCCTTTAAAAAAAGTTAAAAATAAAATAAACTTATTTTATTTTATTTTTATGAAATTTTAAATCGTTTCATCCCAACAGTTTTCCAGCCAAGAAAAACAGAATATGTTGTTTCATTAAACGAAACAGCGTAACAAATTCATAACAGAAACATAACCGAAATTCTAATTTGTGTTTCATCCATTAATGGACAAGAAGAAAACACAGGATTGTTGGAACAATCTTGGTTCTGATCCAAATCTCTGGCGGGTGATGACAACGAACACCAAACCCCTTTAGAATGGATCGTCACCAATGACAATTGTCCAGTGACCGTAAACAGAGGATCGAGGAACGACGAACACAACGACACTGTTCATCGCTAACGGACGATCCGACCTAGGTAGGGGTTGTTATTTAAATTCTGTTCTTTTCCCTATTCCTAGTTTTAATGATGAACATGGATCAACCCATGAATAGGTTGGTCCATGGTTCAATCGTTCTTGCGGGATGAGTGAGTAAATATTTTCATAAATTAATTGTATTTTATTTTCCTTATTGATACTTATAACAGGAGCAGATCAACATCATGATGGATGATGGTGGAGGTCCATTACTCACTTTTTTGTTTGGTTTTCCTCTCTCCATTGATGTTCATTCTTCGTGTTCTTCGTAGGTTGATGAATGGTCGGTTGTTGTGCAATAGTTCTTGGCACAACGACGATGACGGTAACGATCAGATCGAGGAGGTGCATGAAATATCATCAGATGAGTGCTTCCTGGTGGAATAAATAACAATGGGATTTTAAGCCTCAGGAAGTGAAGAACACCACTCGGGGGTTCCAAAACACTCTCCAGATCAAAGAACGAACCACCGAAGCATGTCCGGTGGTCCGTAGAAAATTCTGCCAGGCCGCTGGTGCCGAACGCATGCCAGACGGTGGGGCGGTGCATCGCAGTGGAGCTTGTGGTGGAATCCCCGTGGAGGAAGCCGTGGCCCCGAGCTATGGTGTGATCTGGACCCGAAACTCTGCTATGGGTCGTGCCAGATGAACCGGTCTGCATGAACAGACTGGTTGATAGAGGTGGTGGTGCCAGCTAGTGTCGCCTGGTGCACAACAGACACAGCACAACCGCTTCCAATCTGGGGAGCCGGCCTGCTCAAAGTGCAGGTTGGGTTTCTATTGGTGGGTCACACCCAGCCAGGCAGGCCGATCCGACCAGGTCGGACCGGACTCGGACCCAACCAACCCCCATTTTACTAAAATACCCGTAACTTTCAAATGAAGCATCCATTTGACGAGTTGTATGTGGAGTTGGGACCCTTGTGATGAGACAATAATTTTGAAATACTCTAAGTTAGTTTTTGAGAAAGTTGGAGGATGAGCTATTTGATTTAAAGGATAGGATATCCCGGTATGAGCAAACATTTGGCAGAATCAGGGTGTTTTTTATGATGAGATGTTAGGATTTTCACTCCCTTGATGACTCAAGGCGTGGGTACCCCTTGTCCCGCTTCTTTGGTAGAGACAGAACTCCCCACATTTTGGGTGTGGATTTGTTTTCCTTTGAGTGGTTTCCTCCAACAGTGTTACTCCCCTATAGTATTAGGGCATAGATTCTCAAATAAGTTCATAAATAAATATTCGGTACTCCCCTTCCATGCGAGGGAGTAGGTCCTCTATCCTTGGAGTCAGTACTCCCCTATTGGACTAGGGTGCTGATCGTACCACGATTCACTGTTTTATTCCACCCTTACACCGCAATTTTAAACTAGTTTTGTAATGAATATTCCAAATATAATAATAAATTTAACTTTATGTTTGAATAAATCAATTAATGTTAATAAATATTATAATGGGCAATGTTACTTGTTTTTATTGTTTCAATGTAGGTGGAGGTGATTTGGAGGGCCCTTGATGAAGTGAAAGAAAACCGGGCCAAAATTGCATGGATCCATGGACATCTGTCCACTGTTTTGCATAGTACACGAAATAGGTGCATCTAAATGGGCTGAAATTTTGTGGGCCTGTCCAAAATTTAATAGGATAAATTTAATATTAAGAAACCCAATCCTGATTCGGCTTCTATGGGGCCCATCCGAACTGATCTGTCCAAGCCACCGAATTTGGACCAAGTCAAATGCGGTGTTCTGTATTTTATCAATATCTTGAGATGTAGTTGTCCAAACGGTGCCAAATTTTCGGTGGAGATAGTAAAAAGGTAGTAATACAACTTTTATATTTTTTCCAAATCGAGATAATACTGTCTTAAGGCTAAAACGTGTCGTGAAAGTGGATTGATGAAATCTGTGTGCCTAAAACCACCTTCCAATTTTCCTATAAAAGGGCACCAAGGGAACCTCATTTGAAAGTTCGGCCAAGGAGTGAAGTGCTGACAATTTGGAGTCCTATAGGAGTATACTAATCACCTTGGAAGTTCTGGAGGCCCCTATCCTCATAGGGGGATCAACAATGAAGAAGGAGTTCAACCCGGGCTTTCTCCTCCTCCCGATGTCGAGCTAAAAGTAGGGTGTTCGTTGTGAGGGAGCTACACACATGTCAAGGGAGTTCTGATGAATAAAATAGCTACTGGTTTGGAGTAATTTGGGTGTTTAAACATTTCATTCCATGTATATTATTTTATTTCAGATTTGAATTCTTGATTTGATACATGTGAGTGATATGCTCTTAATTTCTAACCGATCGGTGTGAGGTTTTGAGTGCGTGACTTGTGTTGTTCCGATTGGACATCACAATAATCCTTTTCATACCCAACTTATTGAGATTTAAATATTCTTTGGAAGATATTATTCCATTCATAAGTACTGGACCTTGACAATATGATTGTTACGTCAAGGTTTGGTCCTTAAAGCATTGAAATAAAAGCTTAGGAATTAATCGGGATTCCAATTAACTCCAACCAAAGAATTACTCTAAACCCAAGATGAATCTCTATAAACAATGAACATGATATATTTGTAGTGAAATCACATCAACCCTTTTATCTCATATTTTTCAAAATCCACTAGGTCACTCAAATTTTAAGCCATTTCAACTAAGTCATTGTTTTAAACTCTTTTCAAAACCACCCTCTCTCTTAGTCATTTTTATTAAAAATACACACTCTAAACCTACCAACGCTTATTGAGAGACGACCTAGGGTCTACCCTAGACTATAAATCAACCTTAAAAACATAATAAATTTGACGTGTCATGACAACGCGGTCAAATTTTGGCACCGTTACCGGGTATCTCTTTGGTTTTTTGTGCGTGTTTTTGATATTTTTTTTGTAATTTTTGTGAATATTTGTTTGTTTTATCTTCTACCTTTGAATTTATTTTTTTGTTCTAATTTATTTATTGTGTAGGTTCTGTGTATGACGCGTTATACTCCGAGATACCTACAAACTTTTGAACCCGAACCGAAGAGGATCCTACATCAACAAAACCGAGACACACAAGACCACACTTTGAAGGAGGAGACATCAAATCTTAAAATTCTTCTTGATCCTTCTTCTTCTTCTGAAACCAAAGTTAAAACTGAACATAACTTGTATAAAATGGCTGAAAATAATAGAACACTAAAAGAACTAACCTCACCTGATGTTGATATCTGACCCACTTACATTCAATTACAAGGCGAGGCACCCAATTTTGAACTAAAATCTGGTTTAATTCATTTATTACCAAGATTTCATGGACTGCCTAGAGAAGGTACACATAAGCATTTAAAATAATTTCATACTGTGTGTTCAACATTAAAACCTTCTAATGTGGATTAAGAACAAGTAAAACTTAGGGCATTTCCATTTTCATTAGAAGACACGACTAAAGATTGGTTGTATTATGTTAATTCACCTATTAGAGGTTGGGCGGACATGAAACGACTTTTTCTTGAAAAATACTTCCCAGCCTCTTGAACTGCAACAATAAGGAAAGAAATATGTGGGATAATACAATCTCAAGGAGAAACCCTTCATGAATATTGGGAACTCTTTAAAAGATTATGTTCAAGTTGTCCACACCACCAAATAAGCGATCAACTTTTAATTCAGTATTTTTACGAAGGTTTAATTCCAATAGATCATAACATGATTGATGCTACTGCAGGTGGTGCACTAGTGGATAAAACCCCAATTGCTGCAAGGAACCTAATTGAGACCATGGAATAGAACACTCAACAATTCAGTTCAAAGTCCAGTGTACCCATTCGAGGTGTCCATGAGGTGCAAAGTACTGAATTCGAGAAGAAGGTAGACACAAAGTTTGAAGAGGTGAGTACCCTTCTATGAAAAATTGCTCTTTCCCAAGGGAAATTCCAATCTCCTCCTCCCATACATTGTGGTATATGCTCTTCTGATACTCACTATTCTGACCAATGCCCCTAATTGAGAGAAACTTCTGAGAGTTGTGAGGCAATATTCCCAGGACGCCCCTATAACCAACCCATTAGGCAAGAACCTTACTATCCATCCAACCCTGGGTAGAAAGAAAACCAAGCCTATAGGCAAGGGGGGTATTCAAACCAGCCTCATCAACCATGGAACCAACCAGGGCAAAGTAGTCATCAACCACCACCACCCAGAAATTTTCAACCACCCCAAGGCCTTTCCAACAACCCCCTCCAAAAACTGAACCTAGCCTAGAATATATGATGAAAAAAATGGCTTCCAATAATCTCTAATTCCAAAAAACCACTCAGGAATCCATACAAGACCTCAAAACCCAATTAGGCCAACAAGCTAACTCAGTGGGTGAAATCCAAAGCCATGGGTCTGGTAAACTACCATCTCAACCACTTGTCAACCCTAGGGATAATGGAAATGTTAGTGCCATCACCCTTAGGAGTGGAACTCAACTTAAAAGCCAAATGAACCCTCCATTAGAGTCATCCTCTCCTAAGGAAACCACCATCCCAACCACTGAAAAAGGTTCAAATGAGATGGAACCTTGTCTTGAGAGAAGTCCTACCAAAGGAAAGAGTGTGTCTATTGATGAGTTACCAAGCCCAAGCATTCCTCTTCCATTTACCCAAAGAGCCACCCAACCAAGGAAACAAAATGAAACTAAACTTGATAAAGAAATCTTGGAGACTTTCAAAAAAGTGCAGGTTAACATTCCATTGATTGATGCTGTCAAGAAAATTCCGAGATATGCCAAGTTTCTGAAGGAGATGTGTACCCACCAAAGGCGACTTAGAGGTGACGAGAAGGTGAGACTGGGGAGGAACGTCTCAGCATTGATACAACCATCACTTCCCACCAAGTGCAATGATCCTGGAACATTCTCGATTCCGTGCACCATAGGGGATTATTCTTTCTCTAATGTTATGATTGATTTGGGTGCTTATATTAATGTGATGCCTCACTCCATATACTCTTATTTGGAGGTCGGTGAACTAAAGCCCACAGGAATAGTTGTTCATCTAGAAAATCGGAGCACGGCACACCCTTCTGGTGTGTTAGAGGATGTTCTTGTGAGGGTTCAAAATTTAATATTTCCTGCTGATTTTTATGTGCTAAAAATGGAAGATGATAGGATGAATGAACATTCCCCAATTATATTGGGGAGACCTTTCTTGAAAACCGCCAAATCCATAATTAATGTCCATAATGGTACATTATCTATGGAATTTGGTGGTGACATAGTCCATTTTAACATCCTTTATTCCATGAATCACCCCTCAGAAGAACATTCCTCTCTCTCGGTAAATTCAATTGATGTACTCCCTTCCCCTAAAATCACTTCATTTGTTTCCCCTGATTCCATTTCTGAGTTTTATTCTTTGATTGAAATTCTTGGTAATGAGTCATGTGATGATTGTTGTAGCGGTCTAGAAAAGTGTCATGCATGTTTATTAATTGATAATTTCTTGAACACGGAGGATCACATGACCATCGATGATACTGCTACGCTTGTAAAAGATAATTCAACATCTGAGGATGATACCATTGAGCAGTTAGATGAGATTAGTGACCTCTCACTTTCACACACACTCTCATCAATCCAAAATCCACCTGAATTGGAACTAAAGAAACTTCTTAAAGATTTAAAATATCCATATCTTGAGAATGGAAACAAGTTTCCCGTCATCATTGCTAGTTCACTCCCTCCTGAGCATGAATTGCGACTGCTTGAACTTTTGAGGGAGCATAAAAAAGCATTGGGATGGACACTTGTAGACATTCTTGGTATTAGCCCATCAATTTGTACACATCATATTTTATTAACTGATGAGGCTAAACCAGTGAGGCAGGCACAACGTCGACTGAAACCAAACCTCTTAGAAGTAGTTAAAAAGGAAGTAACAAAATTATTGGATGCTGGAATCATTTACCCCATCTCTGATAGCCAATGGGTCAGTCCCGTCCAAGTAGTTCCTAAAAAAACTGGTATAACAGTAATTAAAAATGAAAACAATGAATTGGTTCCAACTCGTGTGCATAATAGTTGGCGTGTCTGTATAGATTATCGCCGACTAAACCAACACACTAGGAAGGACCATTTCCCCTTGACATTCATTAACCAAATGCTAGAGAGGCTAGCGGGGAAGTCCCATTACTGTTTTCTTGATGGGTATTCTGGATACTTTCAGATCCATATTTCCCCTGAGGATCAGGAAAAGACAACCTTCACTTGCCCCTTTGGCACATTTTCCTATAGAAGGATGCCATTTGGCCTGTGCAATGCTCCAGGTACTTTCCAGCGATGTATGGTTAGTATTTTTTCAGATTACCTGGAGGATTTCATGGAAGTTTTCATGGATGATTTTACTATTTATGGATCCTCTTTTGATGAATGTTTAAGTAGTCTTGGTTCAGTCCTACGTCGCTATATTGAAAAGAATCTTGTATTAAATTATGAGAAATGCCATTTCATGGTGCGACAAGGTATAGTTTTGGGACATGTCTTTTCTGGGGATGGTATCCAAGTAGATAAATCGAAAGTGGATGTCATTTATTCCCTACCATTCCCTAAAAATGTATGTGATGTGTGGTCTTTCCTAGGTCATGCTGGATTTTACCGTCATTTCATTCGTGATTTTAGTAAGATTGCACTTCCCCTCTCCCGCTTACTCCAAAAAGAAAAAGATTTTGTTTTTGATAAAGAATGTGAAGAAGCTTTTAATAAATTAAAATGGAGTCTCACATCACCCCCGGTAATCCAACCACCTCGGTGGGATTTACCATTTGAGCTCATGTGTGACGCCTCTAACTATGCAGTTGGGGCAGTCTTGTCACAAAGGGTAGATCAATCTCCATATGTCATTGCCTATGCCTCACGTACTTTGGACCCTGCCCAAGAAAACTACACCACCACTGAAAAATAATTTCTTTCCATTGTGTTTGCCTTGGATAAATTCATGTCATACCTTTTAGGGTCCAAAGTCATTGTGTTCTCAGACCATTCAACCCTTCGGTATCTCCTAAAGAAACCAGAAGACAAACCACGTCTCATTCGTTGGATGATCCTCCTTCAAGAATTCAATCTAGAAATTAGAGATAAAAAAGGAGCAGAGAATGTGGTGGCAGGCCATATCAGTAGGATCCCACCATCCTCAGACATTGTCTCATCCCCCTGTATTCCCATTAATGACATGTTTCCTGATGAGCAATTGTACATAGTGCAAGATGGTATTCCCTGGTATGCTGAAATTGTAAATTATTTGGTAGCATCTTACATTCCTACTGATTTCAACAAAAACCAAGCCAGTCATCTAAAACATGAGTCTCGTTGGTACATTTGGGATGACCCCTACCTTTGGCGCACATGTAGCGATCATGTCCTTAGGCATTGTGTTCCCGATAGCGAGTTTCAGTCTGTCCTTAGATTCCGCCACACTCTTGCTTGTGGGGGCCACTTTGGTCCCCAACGGACTGCTCACAAAGTTCTTGATTCTGTTCTCTTTTGGCCAACACTTTTTCAGGATGCCCATGAATTTTTTAAATCTTGTCCTCGTTGTCAAAGAATGGGGAATGTCTCTAAAAGGAATGAAATGCCACAACAACCCTTGCTCTTTCATGACATTTTTGATGTTTGAGGCATTGAATTTATGGGTCCATTTCCCAATTCTTTTGGCAACTTGTACATTCTCTTGGACATTGATTACGTATCAAAATGGGTAGAGGCACGGGCCACAAGGACAGATGATTCCAAAACAGTTGTATAATTTTTGAGAACTCAGATCTTTTGTAGGTTTGGATTACCTAGGTTCATTATCAGTGACCAGGGTTCTCATTTCTGCAACCGAACAATGCAATCACTTTTGTATCGGTATGGGGTTGGTCATCAATTTTCTACTACATATCATCCACAGACTAATGTTCAAGTTGAGGTGTCAAATAGAGAGGTAAAACAAATTCTTGAAAAAACGGTTCAACCCAATAGGAAAGATTGGAGTCTTAGACTTGATGATTCATTGTGGGCCTACCGTACTGCTTTCAAAACTCCCATTGGAATGTCACCCTATCGTCTTGTGTTTGGAAAGAGTTGTCACCTCCCTGTTGAGATTGAGCACCGGGCCTACTGGGCCATCAAACAATGAAATTCTAATCATTCTGGTGCAGGTGCTCAAAGGAAGTTGCAGATTCAGGAGCTAGAGGAAATGAGAAGAGATGCATATGAAAACTCCAGGATTTATAAGGAGAGAACCAAGGCTTCCCATGACCATCTTATCCTTCATCGTCAGTTCCATATTGGACAGAAGGTCCTCCTTTATAATGCAAGGCTGAAGTTGCATCCTGGTAAGCTTCGTTCTCGCTGGTTTGGACCATACATTATTACTAATGTCTCTCCATTTGGTGTTGTTTAGGTTCAAAATGAAGAAACCAAGCAAACCTTCACTGTCAATGGGCAGCGGCTTAAGCACTTTCATGAACCTGTTCTAGAGTCCCCGATGGAGGAACTCCAAGTTCAAGAAGCATACTATGAATGACATCCACCAGGTTTTATCCTTCCTTCCCACATTCTCTTTTACTACAATGAGGACACTGCATACTCTAGGTGTGGGGGGTGGATACATTCCCAGGATAGTTAGGAATTTTCATTATTTTCTCCTTTTGTTTTCTCTTTTTGGCCTTCTTTATGGTATTTTCATTTTCCCCATCAAAAATTTCGAAGTTCCATGATTTGGCGACCATAATGTGGGGAAAGTAAAAATACCATAACGAAGGCTAAAAAGAGTATTTGTATGAATTTAACATCAGGGAGTGATTTTTATTGAATTGGTTTTTTGTCAATGATATAAATGGTCGTATCTATGTGAAACCTTTGAGATGATTGATGCCCATTGTGTGAGTAGTTTTTGGGAAAACTGTGTCACTAATATCTCCACAAATTTTTGCACCAAACCACAAAGTGTGATTATTTCTTACTTAATATAAGGTAAATATATGTTGGGTTAATATTTTTCAGCTTTAAATTATATTTCCATACGTTCGTTCCTTATCTGATCTGTTTCATTACTGTACCAGATTGACCTATGCGTGTGTACCTAATTTCCGACTATTGTACGCCCTCAAAAAAAAATGTTGTGTCTTGGGTAGGTAAAAAACCACTCCTCCTCAACCTTTGATCTTGTTATAACTATTGCAATTTGTGTTGTGAGGAGATCAAACAAAGGGTTGAGAGATGAGTGTGAGATTTGTTCCAATTGCAAATTCAAAAAAAAAAATATAATAAATGAGGGGAGTGAAGAAATGTGCAACATATGGGGATATCTAGGTCGGGAGTTTATGGTTTGACTTCTGGGAATGCTTAAATGATTGGGTCTTGAAATATGATTGCAAAGGATGTAGGATAGGTTCGGTGAAAAATCATTTAAAGTTGAATAATGTTAAAATAACCTATATTTATTTGATAGAAAGTGGAAAGAATAGCATGGAATGGTTTTCACACACACACATGGAGAGTTAGTGTAATGGTTGAACTTTGAATTCCTTTCTCATATTGGTGTCATAAATCTCTTTTAATTTTATTGTGATATTATTTATGAGACATCTTTTTTCCATTTTCACTGGGAAGAACTCCTTGGTGTGGTTCATGTATTGATCACTTTACTTGAAATAAAATTTCCTCAAATGATAAATCTTCAAGATGTTGGAAATATATATATATATATATATATATGCATAATTGTATTTGTATATGTGAATTTTCCCAGGAGTGCAAATGTTTAGGTGTGGGGGTGTGATCGTACCACGATTCACTGTTTTATTCCACCCTTACACCGCAATTCTAAACTAGTTTTGTAATGAATATTGAAAATATAATAATAAATTGAACTTTATGTTTGAATAAATCAATTAATTTTGATAAATATTATAATGGTAAATGTTACTTTTTTTTATTGTTTCAATGTAGGTGGAGGTGATTTGGAGGGCCCTTGATGAAGTGAAAGAAAACTGGGCGAAAATTGCATGGATCCATGGACATCTGTCCACTGTTTTGCATAGTACACGAAATACGTGCATCTAAATGGGATGAAATTTTGTGGTCCTGTCCAAAATTAAATAGGCTACATTTAATATTGATAAACACAATCTTTATTCGGCTTCTATGAGGCCCATCCGAACTGATCTATCCAAGCCACCGAATTTGGACCAAGTCAAATGTAGTGTTCTGTATTTTATCAATATCTTGAGCTGTAGTTGTCCAAACGGTGAAAAACTTTCAGTGGAGACAGTAAATAGGTAGGGATACAACTTTTATATTTTCTCCAAAGAAAGATAAGATTGTATGAAGGACGAAACGCGTCATGAAAGTGGATTGATGAAATCTGTGTGCCTAAAACCACCTTCCAATTTTCCTATAAAAGGGCACCAAGGGAACCTCATTTGCAAGTTCAGCCAAGGAGTGAAGTGCTGCCAATTTGGAGTCCTATAGGAGTCTACTAATAACCTTGGAGGTTCTGGAGGCCCCTATCCTCATATGGGGATCAACAATGAAGAAGGAGTTCAACCCGAGCTTTCTCCTCCTCCCGATGTCGAGCTAAAAGTAGGGTGTTCATTGTGAGGGAGCTACACACATGTCAAGGGAGTTCCGATGCATAAAATAGCTACTAGTTTGGAGTAATTTGGGTGTTTAAAAATTTCATTCCATGTATCTTATTTTATTTCAGATTTGAATGCTTGATTTGATACATGTGAGTGATATGCTCTTAATTTCTAACCGATCGGTGTGAGGTTTTGAGTGCGTGACTTGTGTTGTTCCGATTGGACATCACAAGAATCCTTTTCATACCCAAATTATTGAGATTTCAATATTATTTGGAATCTCTTATTTCATGCATAAGTACTGGAACTTGACAATACGATTGTTATGTCAAGGTTTGGTCCTTAAATATTGAAATAAAAGCTTAGGAATTAATCGGGATTCCAATTAACTCCAACCAAAGAATTACTATAAACCCAAGATGAATATCTATGAACAATGAACTTGATATGTGTGTAGTAAAATCACATCGACCCTTTTATCTCATATTTTTCAAAATCCACTAGGTCACTCAATTTTTAATCCATTTCAACTAAGTCATTGTTTTAAACTCTTTTCAAAACCACCCCCTCTCTTAGTCATTTTTATTAAAAATACACACTCTAAACCTACCAATGCTCCTTGAGAGATTACCTAGGGTCTACCCTAGACTATAAATAAACCTTAAAAACATAATCAATTTGACGTGTCACGACAACACGGTCAGGTGCGGTTCCTCCATAACGTGTGTAGAGTCGGTACTCCCCTACCAGGTAGGAAGAAAGTCCTCTATTGCAGGAGTCCGTACTCCCCTATCATTCCAGGGTGTAGGTCCTCCTTACACAATGCTATGGAAGAGTCGGTACTCCCCTGTTGTGCTAGGGAGTGGGTCCTCTAGCCTAGGGTCGATACTCCCCTAATGTACTAGGGTATGGGTCCCCCATTGCAAACAATACGAGAGATTCGGTACTCCCCTTCCATGCCAGGGAGTGGGTCCTCTAGCATGTGGTCGGTACTCCCCTAACGTACTAGGGTGAAAGTCCCCCATAGAGAATAAAATGATAGAGTCAGTACTCCTATATATTACTAGGGTTTGGATCCTCTAGTCATTGAGTGGTACTCTCCTACCAGGTAGGGTGAAGGTCCTCAATATACAAAGTTGTACTCCCCTACTGATTCAGGTTGCGGGTCCTTCATGAGTAGTGCTCCCTTGGTGGAACCAGGGAGTGGGTCCCCAAGTACGGAGTCATACTCACCCATCTTCAAGTAGTGATAGGGAGTGAGTCCTCCATAGGAGTTGGAGCTCCCTCGACTGTATCACATAGTTACGAGGAGTGGGCCCCTCTACTTAAAGCGATTGATACCTAGGTAAGAGTTAGTGCTCCCTCAACGGACTGAGGCGCGTGCCACTCATTTCAGGAGAGAATGAGGTATCACAGGTTAGTCTGGAGTAGTGCTCCCTCAGCTGAGCATAGTGAATAGGATCGGACCTCTTCACTTGGTTTTCTTTAGTCTTGCATCTGGCGTAAGGCTATGATGACTAGTCCTCCAGTGTTGGGCACTAGAGTCAGACCTAGTAGAATGTTTCTGATGGAGCACATTCTCTCGGATGTACCTTTTGTAATGGCAGGATTGTACTCAATGGAGTGCATCTCTCGGATGGGTTCCATCAAGGATGGATGAGCTTGTAGAGTGTGACCTCCTGGTTTTTGTGTAATGACTTAAGCCTTCGATGAAAATCCTGAAGCTGGTTGTATGTTTGGGACCACATGTTTTTATTAGTGGCTGAAACGAGTATATATGAATATTCATGGTATATGTATGGGAATATTTCCGAGTAGATCTAGCTGTGCATTCCTTTATATTTTTTCTCTTGTGTTGTACCATTATGGTTTTGGGGTCCCCTACTGAGTATTGTTTTACTCACCCCTGCATGAGATTTTCCCGCACGTGTCATGTCTTGTGCAGATGACTAATGCTTTGACGGATTCCAGAGAGAACCAGGGCCTGGTGGTGTTTAGTGAGATCAAACAGACGAGGTGTACTTCTATAGCTTCAGGCAGCTATCCTTCACCTACCCTTCAGGTAGTCTTCTTGGTGGATGAGCTTCAGGGATTTAGAGTTTTACTTTTGTTCTGTTTTTCTTTTGGAGAGATTGTATACTGGTGAAAGTGCGGCCGATTGTCGCCTATCGACCTTTCAAGGTTCCGGTGCTCTGCTAATGTGTATAGCAGCACTCGGGTCGAATCCTCGGCGATGATACTTTGTAGTAGTCATTTGTTTTTAGTTGATTGTATTTTGATTAGGGGGGTTTGTTTGCAGAGCTTAATTGAAATGATTTATGGATGATGTTTGATTTACCAAATTGATAAAGATTGGGGTGAGTTCATCATTGGGGAGTTAAGCATGTGATATCCTTGAGCCTTACTTTGTATTGCATTAAATTAACACCCATGTCATAAGTTGATGTTGATTGGAATTCCTAAGTGTGAAGGCTTTAATCCAAGCCTTAACTTAACTTAGGGTTCTAATCTCAATCAAAACTTATTTATGGTAGTGTATTTATGGTTCCAATAATCCATGGAAACCACTTGTTAAACAAAACATATCATTAATCCATGACATATTAAGTTTAACATACACAATATTAATTTAAAGAATACTCATCGAGCAAAACTCTCAATCAATTAACATCCCCAAATTATAACTCACCCCAATGAGAGATTTACTTAGCCATTTGGATGTTTAATAATCTGGTAATATATGTTTATGGTGATGAATTATAAAGAGAAGAAAAAGAAAGGGACAAGATAAGAGTAGTGTGCCGAACACACACACGAAATAATTTAAGAATCAAAAATGGAATTTCGATTGAATGAGGAAGCTTAAGAAGGGAAGGAGATTGAACTGAATTTAAAATATTTTAAGAACATTAATATTAAAATACAGAAGGTGGAAGAGAATAAGAGATATTGAATAAGTAACTTGCATTAAAACAGAATTACAAAGAAAGAGAATTACAAGATTACAAAAATGAAGAACACAAAAGTAAGTGAAAAGAAAGAGAGGAGGAAAGGTCTCTCAAGTGAAAACTTGAGTATGGAAGGTCCTCCCAAGCCTTTGGCAAAGCTTTGGTCGTGCCAATGTGATCTCCTCTCTTCTGAAATGCCAACCCCTCTCAAGGAGAGAAGGGAAGAGTATTTATAGCCCAAGGAGTGGACTGTTTGCATTCCCAATATGTCCCTCCACTTGTATCGCCAATTTGGCAATTCAGACAGCCGAATCTTCAAATATCTTTTTCTTCAAAGTTGTAGGCAATAATGTTGTACGACTACTCTCAAAATTTGGAGTCATTTGGACATAAGGATAAAAAGTTATGGCAGGTTGAATAAAAAAACTTAAACTGTCCATTTCAATTCAGTATTTTTGAAGTCCATAATGTGAAAGGGTTTTTGAATATTAAGATGCCTTCAAATCCGAATGGTTTCTTCAACAAAGTCGGCCACCTACATCCCCTCTTTCACACTGAAAAATCTCAGCTCTCTTGGATGATTACATCAGGAGATATGTCATGCATACTATACTGATTTTCATTCTCGGCCAGAATGGTGGGCTGGACTTCAAAGATTCATTTGGGCCCCTTGTACTTGGATTTGGGCCATGAAATTTTTATCCAAAATGACATGTAGTGTCCCCCGAATTATGGTGGAGATTTAAGGTTTTTGAACTTCTAGATTGAGCCCAGTAAATCAATCTTCATGAATAGTCCAGTTTCTTCACAGATTCTTTGGTCTTGTTTGTGAGGACCATATGACCCTTCAAATGGAAGAATTGGATCATGGTTCCTTCTAATGAAGTGTTGTATATTGAAAGGAGAATCCTACAAAACAAGAACCACACAATTTGGATCAGTATAGTGATATTTATAATTAAAACATTAAACTGACTCAATTTGACTACTTCTAAAAATGCTCAAATATTATACTTAATATTAAAACATTAATATTTCACACAAATTATGCACATTTCATATAAAATAAGTAAAGGGGGAATATAATAAGTCATGAAAATATTAATAACATCAACTCCCCCACACTTAGATTTGCGCGTGTCCTCATGTGCAACAAATATAAAAACATGACAAAATCATTTTCACTCACCAACAAATATAAAAATTTTGTTTTCTCCAATCAGGGGAGGTTTAGACTATTTCACTCATCCATATTGAATTACATCACAAATTTGGTTCACAATAATGCATCAGAAACAATTCATTTTTTCATGTTCAAGGTTTGAATTAGAAAATGTAGGCACTCAAAACTTACTCCTCTCAAGATGATAAAAATGTATTTTAGGAGGTTCACTCATTCACCAACAAAAAGTGAAAATCAAGAGTTTGTAAGAGCTCTCAGCTTCCATTCCCAAATCTAATGTGTACAAGAATCAAGAGGTCTTTTAAGGGGTTTTTCAGTAGCTATGGGACGGTAGATATATAATGTCCAAAGGAAAAGAGGGGTTAAAAACACCAACATGGAAAAATCAATGCACATTTTTTTTGAAATTTGATTTGAAAGGAAATAGAAACACATATTTACAAGGGCATGAATGTGTGATGAATGAAAAGTGAGGGAGATAGAAAATGGAATAGGGTGAGATGATGGAATATTTACAACATGGAAGACTTCCAATAATGACACAATACAAAAAGATTCAAGTGTTCTTTTTTTTTTCTTTTTCTTTTTGCTCTTTTTTTTCGAAAGTTGTGCTTGAAACAAGTCTCACAGTCATCTCCCAACCCATGTTTGATCTTTTCATGGAACTAATTTTAGTAGTTATAACATGATCAAAGGTTTGATGATGAATGATTTTTGACCCACCCAAGACACAACCCATTCCTTTTTTTTCATCATTTTTTTAATATAATTTTTTTTCATTTTTTTTGAACACTTTTAAATGACTTTTGTACAAATGAAAATTACACATATACACCCCAAAGCTCACAGTTAAATGACTTTTGTACAAATGACAATTACACATATACACCCCAAAGCTCACAGAATTACAACCTCTCCCCCACACTTGAATGGATGCTTGCCCTCAAGCATATGATGACACATTGGAAATCAATGAAAGTACGCCCAAAAATGAAGTCCATTCCCCCCACACTTAAATTTCAATAAATTGTACAATGAAAATCCATGAAGATGTTGGGTGGGACAAGGTATTAGGATTGTAATGTGGCTATCAAAAGAAAGGTTTTCATAGGCTCAAAGGGGCTTTCAAAAGTAGGATCAATGTAAGGGTAACAGGAGGCTATATGGCTATTCTGATTCTCATGTGGCTTAGAAAATGCCTCTATCATATTAATGCACACAAAAGATGGAAATTCAGCTCGAAGGTCCACAAACTCAAGACTCACAATCAGTGGTGAAGACACACAATGAAAAAGATGGCCATAGATGACCTTGGCATGAAGGCTAATGTTATTCCTCATGGTAGGGGAGAATCATTTTCCACCAAAAATTGTTCATTCAAAATGTTTGTTATTGACACAAAATTGTTTACCCAAGTTTGAGATAAAAATTCAATATATTTGAGTTTAAAACAAGCCTTTTGACTCCCCAAAATGGTTGGACAAAATTTCAAAACTAGATGGTGAGTAAGCATGACTCTTTTTTTGTAATTTTTTTAAGTAATTGTGTTTTTTGTTTTTTTTTTAGTTTTTAAGGTTTTTTTTTAAAATACACACCCACACAAGAAAGATAAAAAGAAAGGGTTTGATGAATAAAGTGGTAAAAAAAATGAAAGAGAGAGGAAGAAGAAGAAAGAGGTAGAGAGAGGAAGAGATAGAGAGAGAGTTAAAGGGAAAGAGGTGCCCCCTGGTTTGGATTTGGCGGGTCTCCATCCAGTGGTGGTTCTATTGAAGTGGATGGGGTTTCGATGGAAGTCGACGTGGTTCCTGGATTGTGAGACCTCTCATGGTGATGCTTTAACCGATGTACGTTAACCGTGAATATTCTTTTTGAAGAAGGGTCTTGGACTTGCACTGCACCAAATGGGTAAACATTAGTAATAATAAAAGGTCCATCCCAACGAGAATTGAGCTTACCTGGGTGAAGTCGAAATCGAGAATTGAAGAGCATTACCTTTTCACCTTCATGAAATACCTTTCGAAGAATGTACTTGTCATGGAGTGACTTTGCCTTTTCTTTGTAGAGAATGGAGTTCTCATACGAATCGAGTCGAAGCTCCTCCAATTCAGTCAACTGCAACAATCTTTCTTCACCAGATTTTTCACAATCAAAATTACATGTTTTGACAGCCCAAAATGACTTATGTTGGATTTCAACTGGTAAATGACAAGCTTTACCAAAGACTAGCCTAAATGGAGACATCCCAATGGGTGTCTTATAGGCTGTTCGATAGGCCCAAAGTGCTTCACCAAGTCTATCGGGACAGTCTTTTCTTGTGGGCTTAACAATTCTTTCAAGCACTCTTTTCACTTCTCTATTAGAAAGTTCAGCCATTCCATTTGTTTGAGGGTGATATGCAGTGGATGTTTTATGTACAACCCCATTCTTTTTCAAAAGTGACTCCATGGTTCTATTACAGAAATGAGTTCCTAAGTCACTTATCAAAGCACGTGGTGTTCCGAATCGATGGAAGATATGGGTTTTGAGGAACTCACTCACAGTTTGAGCATCGTCTTTCCTAGTGGGTTTGGCCTCGACCCACCTAGAAACATAGTCAACAGCAAGGATAATGTAGGATAATCCATTGGAAGGGGGAAAAGGTCCCATGAAATCGATGCCCCAAACATCGAAAAGCTCACAGAAGATTAATGGCTTTTGAGGCATTTCGTTTCTTTTAGAAATTGCAGCATAAAAGGCATACCCATGCCCGAACACAGACACATGGGTATGTTGTGTAGGAGAAGCACCAAAGAACAGATCAGCCGCATGAGAGGTGGTGTTATGCTTGAAATGGCCGAGGGAATCTCACTATATATTGTCCGAACCACCGTGATGCTGAGAGGGAGCCAGCAGACGAGCTTCCTTGGTATAGACAATTCTTGGAGCAAGGAGTTCTGCAAGATGGTGGGCAAGGAAAAGGAGTTGGACGAGCTACAGGAGGTGGTCTGCACCAGGCTTAGGGAGATGGAGGGAGAGGGTGAGGACAACTGCATGTGGTCATGACTTATGACCAAGAACCTCCAAGAGATATTTGAGGTACGATCTGTGTCTTTTCTTTTGGATAACTTTTTAAATAGACACAGGTGCTAGTCGTCTTCCATTTTCTGCAAGTTCTATTTGAGACTTCAAGGTTCTAGTTGGACTGTGGACTTGACCCTCACACTTAGAGACTTTTTCTGAAAGAGACCCATTTATCACACACTAGCGTTGATAGTGTGACCTGACTCTTAGAGGTGAGAGTTGCAGTTGGGATATCTTAGTCGTGGTGTCGAGGCCTTATGACTTCATTTAGGGTATGGACTACTACTGTTCATACCTGGATTGATAATATTAGGCAAAAAATGTGGTTTGTCTGTGATTGTAATGAAGGGTTTTCTCTTATTGTGAAATGGAAACCCAGGCAGCACATGGTGGAATCTTGCAAAGAGTCCTATTTTGGATCATTCTGTGGTAGAAGGGTTAGACCCCATTATGATTATAAATTATTAAATGGTTGTTTACCATCCATACTCAGCTGATATTCCACTAGTGAGTGTGGTGGTGTTTCAGTTTTGGAAAGTTGTGTGGATGCTGGAGGTTGTAGACAGAGGACCTAGTAAGACCCAATATTCACTCATGGGAAACCCTGTTTCGTTCGTAAATTCCCATGCATGTTTAGCATCAACATTGAATGAATAAAGTTTGTGGAGTATTTAGCACAGTTCATCTAGGGGTGGATGTGAACTGTGGATTTTTGTTGGTATCAAAGTCAAGTTAGCATGGAGGTGATCCGCTAGACCCCATGACCACAAATGGATTGGCGTGCTTAGTGCTTTTCCCACTTTTTTTAGCTAAAGAGACGTTTGCCCATTGTTGCATGATGTTTACCTAGTAGAAGTTGGACATAAAAGTGGTCAATCTCAGTGGTTCCTCAAGGTGCATGCTTGTAAGCAGCGTAAAGACCCTTGATGAACTCAATTTTCTTCCCTTGAGTTTAGGATTTTTCTTTTCAGGGGAGAAAATCCTTAAGGTGGGGAGAATGTAATGTCCTGAAATTCCATGGATTTTTTTTTTCAAATTTAAATGGGCTTTTTACGAGACCAAGCTCTAAGACGACACGTAATTCCAAGACCCAGAGTGGTCAGAATAGATTTTAAAACTTTTTTTAAAGTTTATTAATTAAATGTGTGAGAATGTTTTTCTATCTTTTGAACTATTAATTGAATCAAAAATTTGAGGGCACCGTTGAACTCATAATGGTGGGATTCGCCTAGAAAAGACTTAACTTCGACCATCGCGGGTGGACCAGAAAAGTTATTTTTCGAGCATTTTAAAAAAATAAACTTGTTTTATTTTATTTTTATGAATTTTAAAATCATTGAATCCCAAGAAAAACTGAATACATTGTTTCATTAAATGAAATAACGTTACAACTTCACAACAGAAATGTAACTGAATCGTTGTTTCACATTTCTTCCTTTAATGGCCAAACGGACAACGCAAGATTATTGGCACAATCCTGGTTCTACTCTAAAACTCTAGTAGGTGATAATGACGAACACCAACCCCCTTTCGAACAGATCATCACCAACAATGATCGACCAACAACCATAAACAGAGGATCGAGGAATGACGAACGCAGCGACACTGTTCATTGCCAATGAATGATCCTACCCAGATAGGGGTTGTTATTTAAATTCTGTTCTTTTACCCATTTTTGGTTTTTAACGATGAACATGGATCAACCCATAAATAGGTTAACCCACGGTTTAATCATTCTTGTGGGAGGTATTTTTCTATCAGGATTATCTTTGGGGAGTAAATCTTTTTATAAATTAATTATATTTGATTTGCCTTGTTGATCCTTCTAACGAGAGTGGATCAATGCCATGATGAACGATGGTGGAGGTTTATTACTCCATTTATTTTTTGGTTTTCCTCTACCCATTGACGCATGTTCTTCATGGGTAGATGAACGGTCAATTGTTGCACAACTTTTCTTGGCACAATAACGACTGAGGTGTGACGATGACAGTGATGATCCGATCAAGGAGGTGTAGAAAATACCGCCGGATGAGCACTTCTTGATGAAAGAAATAAAAATGGGATTTTGAGACCTAGTCAGTGAAGAATGCAACCTAAGGGTTCTGAAACACCCTTCAGATCAAAGAACGAACCACTGGAGCACGTCCAGTGGTCCATGGAAAATTCTGTCAGGTCGCTGGTGCTGGCTGCGTGTCAGATGGTGTGGCGACGCACCGCTGTGGTGCTGGATGTGGCAGTTTCATGGAGGAAGCCACAGCCCCGGGCCACATCATGATCTAGTCCCACAGGTCATGTCGGATGAACTGGTCTATGTGAGCGGACCTTTTTATAGAGGTGGTGACGCCAGCTCGTGCCGCTCGGTGCACAATGGACGCCGCACAACTGCGTCTGATCCGGGGAGCCGACCCGCTCAAAGGCGGGCTGGGTTGCTACTGGCGGGTCACCCCAACCAGGTGTGCTAGGCCAGACCTGCGACCCAATGGTCTGGGTTGGGTCGGGTCGGGCCGACCAGGTCAGACCGGACCGAGACCCAATCGATCCCTGTTTTACAAAAATGCCCATAACTTCCAAGCAGAGCATCCATTTGACGAGTTGTCTGTGGTGTTGGGACCCTTGAGATGATATGGTCCTTTTGAGATACTCTAAATGAGTTTTTTGAGAAATTTGGAGGATGAACTATTTGATTTGAAGGGTAGGCTCTCCTGGTACGAACAAAATTTGGGCATAATCATGGTGTTTTTATGATGAGATGTTAGGATGATTACTCCCTTGATAACTCAAGGTACGGGTACCCCTTGTCCCACTACTTTGGTAGAGATGAGACTCCCCACATTTTTGTTGTAGGTTCATTTTCCTTTGGGTGGTTTCCTCCGATAGTGTTACTCCCATGTAGGATTAGGGCACAGGTTCTCGGAGAAGTTCATAAAGGAAGAGTCAGTACTCCCCTACCGTGCCATGGAGCGATTCCTCCATCATTAGAGTCATTACTACCCTATTGGACTAGGGAATGAGTCCTCCATAATGTGTATAGATTCAGTACTCCCCTACCAGGTAGGGAGCGGGTCCTTTATTGTAGGAGTCAGTACTCCCTTTCCATTTTGGGCTGCGGGTCCTCTTTAAGCAGTGCTACGGCAGAGTCGGTACTCCCCTACTATGCCAGGGAGTGATTCCTCTAGCCTGGGGTAAGTACTCCCCTAATTTACTAGGGTGAAGTTCCTACGTATCAAACAAACTGACAGATTCGGTACTCCCCTGTCATGCCAGGGAGTGGGTCCTCTATCCTAGGGTTGGTAGTCCTCTAATGTACTAGGGTGTGGGTCCCACATAGTGAAAAAAACTGACATAGTTAGTACTCTCCTATATTACCAAGGTGCGGGTCCTCTAGTCATTGAGTGGTACACCCCTACGAGGTAGGGTGAGGGTCCTCGATATACGAAGTTGTACTCCCCTGCCGATTTAGGGTGCAGGTCCTTCATGAGTAGTACTCCCCTGGTGGAACCAGGTCACGGGTCCTCACTTACAGAGTCATACTCCCCCATATGGTATAAAAAAAGATCCAAAACAATGGAATGGGAAATTTAATTAAGAAATATTATCAAATGGTTTTTTAGTTAACTAAATTGATAAATGTGTTTATAGTAGGTTCCAGAATAATAATGGTGTTGTTATTTGTTTATATGTTGATGACATGGTAATATTTAGAACTAATCTAAATCAAGTAAATGAGGCTAAGTATATTTTATCTAGAAAATTCGATATGAAAGAATTAAGTGAAGAAAATTTTATTTTGGGAATCAAATTTTTTAAGATTAAGAATTTTATTCTATATTTCTTAATCTCATTATGTTGAAAAATTCTTAAAGTGATTCATATAATTTAATTGTTCATCAGTTTCTACCCCATATGATTCTAGGAGTAAGTTTATATAAAATATTGGTAGGTTAGTTTATCAAGTGCAATATACAAGGGTTATCAGGTGTCTCATATATGCCACGACAATCACAAGACCTGATATTACATATGTTGCTGTAAAGTTCAACAGGTATACATGTAATCTAGGTTTTTCATAATGGGGTACAATTAAAAGAGTACTTAATGGTACTATGGATCACTATATATGTTATAGTATAAACCCAAGGATGTTGTAAGGTTTTTTTATGCAAGTTGTAATACTAATATGGAGGATCACTCTTGTACAAGTGGTTGGGTTTTTACTCATTGAGTTGGAGTGATTTGTTGGGGATCAAAGAAACAAACTTGTACAATAGTCACTATAATGGATTATGAGTTTAATACATTAATAGCTACTATAAAATGAAGTATAATGAATTAGACCACTTTTATTAGAACTACTATTATGGACTATGTTGATGTCTCTAGTTTCTATACCTTATGATAATCAAGCAATGTTGGCTAGAGCATATAATAATACTTATAATAGAAAATAGAGACACATTGGTCTCATACATAGATACATTAGGTAGTTAATATATGATAGTATCATAACTATGGAATTTGTTATATCAAGTTATAATTTAGAGGATCCACTAACAAAGGGAATTTCAAGGGAGTTGGAATACAAAACTTCCATAGGGATGGGTTTAAATTCCTTGTAAAAAAATCCCCAATTATGGGACCTCAACTTAATATGTGATAACTTGACATATATAAGTTGAATGTAAGAAATTATATCACATGTGTAAATGAAAATACAAAAGAATATATCATACTAGGAAAATGGTGTTTCATTCCCATGATAAAAGGTGGGTGAGTTTAAAACTCTTAATGATCCAAGGAAATCAAATAAGTTTTGAAGCATGGGAATAACTTTTGGTTCTTCTATGTAGATGTAAGAGTGGGGTAACTCCCAAGATCTCATGACTTTGGATATCAAAAATTCGTGAAAGTATAAGTGATTCATGGTCATAATGGTGTCTTGGGGTAGATAAAGAATTGAGGAATTTAAAAGAACTTGTGTATGATGAATCTAGAAGATAATAAGAGTTAAATGTTCAAGCTAGTGTATGAATCTTTATATATTTAGTTATGATTTGTATATACTATATAAAGGTTCAAATTAGGAGATAACTTTTTTTGTAATTTCATTCCAAGAGATTATGATTCTTGATTTTAAAAATGCGATTTTAAAATATTTTAAATTTTAGGTGATTTTTTTAGTTTTTTTAAAATATTTTAATTTTTTAATATTCTATTTTAAAGAGGAATGATTTTTGGAATCCCATATTGAAAAGTGGGTTAGATTGGGGTCACTTTATTAATGGGAATACATTTATCATTAGTTAAAAAATGATAAAGCAATGGAATAATCCTATGGGGAAGGTGCACCATATATTCCACATGCATGCGTGATCATGTAATGCAATGCTTTGATGGAATACTTATCACTTTTCATGCCACATTAGTGTAAGGTACCTAAGATTCACTAGGAACCCATTGTACTAAAAATTTGGTTAGGGTTAATCTACTCTAAAGGAGAGTGACATAATAACATGCCTTGGTGGGCTCCACCTACTACCATCCAAAGAAAATACCATACCATTACCCATTGTTAGGCTAGAAAATACAAATATAAACAAGAGGGGGTGAATTGGGTCTTTTAAAATTTTCACAATTATGTCTTTTGATGATGACTAATGATTATACAAGTAAGTAGTGTTTATCTTCTATATGAAAGTATGAGAAGCAGATAAATACAGAAATAAATAACACAACTGTTTATAGTGGTTCGGGGCATAAATAACCCCTAGTCCATTCCACAAATCACTCTCTCTTTGAGTTTGGTGAATTTCACTAGTTAGGTACTTATATCATAAGACCAATCCACAAGTGAGTGCAGGAATTTGAAACCTTTAAAAATAAGACTAAGAAAAGAGCCTTATAATTTTTTAATAGAGAACCGAATAACCATATCTTAGATCGAGAAGCTGATACTCCACCAAAACTGAGTACGAGCAATTGAAACTCTCAATAAAAATATATAGATTAAAAATCTTCTGGTTGAACTTCATAGTTGAAACAACAATTGATATTAGATGGATCTTCTTCTTCAGAAAATAGTTTCTTCAAGAAAGAGCAGTTCTGAAGAAATCCGGTTGTAATATATCTTTCTATTGGAACCATGGCCATTCTATGCTAGAAATGGTGTTTGGTTTGTGTTTTTTTTCAATCCACTTTAGAAGTTCAGGAAGTTTTCCATGAAATTAACCATACAATTTAGGTGAGCAATAATATTGAAAGTGGCACCCTTTCCCAGTGTTTTCCAAATTTTAGGGTCCAAAAATTGAAATATGGAGAAAAGTGTTTTTGGAAAAGGGAGTTGTGCACAAGATTTAAGGGTGTTTAGAAACTTGCGTGCAAGGCCTAATTTGGGATCAGTTCATCAAAATATGGCAAAGGCAAAAAGTGCATACAAGAATTAAAATGTGCGTGAAAGATAAGGTTGTGAAGAAGTATTATACGCACCCAATGAAGCGTCAAAGGGGGTTTTGCTTGATCGTGAAGAATCTTGCGTGAACTAATAAAGATGCGTTGGAGACTTGTGCGCATGGTCATTGAGGCCTATAAATAGGTGGATACCCCCATAAAAGACATAAGAATTTTCCAATGGAAATCTGGTTGCTCTGCTGCGTGAATGATTTGCATGTGAAAGAATTATGGAAAGTTTATCTTGCACTTAAGGCATTAATTTAGTCTAAAAAGACAAAGTGAACCCTTTGGTGTAGTTGTGTGAAAGATAAGGGTTGCATAGAAAGTAGGGGCTGTGCGAAATTCATCTTTCGCAACATTTCCCAAATCTTGAATGCAAATTGAGGTATTGGATTCAAGTGTAGTGTTATTCTTCTAACAAACTTTTGAATATCCGATTTGTGTGATCAGTGCTTTCAAGTTCAACAATTTAGGACTTTGATGCAAGCAGTGTATCGTGCTAAACAGAGACAAAGACTACAATGCAAATCTATTGTAGTGACCTTCATGTTGATAAACTAAGTTATACTTCTCCCAAGGCAGTGGGCTAGGGGGAGTTGACGAAAGTGATCCAAGGGACACAATGAGCTATCCCTGAACCATTTTAAAGGTAGTGTGCCTAGTACAAAGTGACTATGACTGGACCTTGTAATCCATAAACTAGTGAATATTAGTGAAATTAAGTACAACTGACACATTGTTGGTGTATGATCCTTGGATGTATCCCTTTGCGGTGAACGAAGTAAAAGTGTTGTGTCATCTCATTACTTTCATTTTTTTGACATATTTAGAAAGTTTCTACCAACTTGGGAACAAGATCTATAACTTTAAAAAGAAAATGTTGACACCCTGATTCACCCCTCCCCTCTTAGGGTGTTCCAGGGTCCTTCAAGTGGTATCAGAGGGAGGTTGCTGGTGTTTGATCTATCTTATACCATCATGGAGAATTCAACCAATGTTAAGGGAGTCCCCCTCTTCGATGGAAGTAATTTTCAGATCTGGAAGAACAGAATGAGATCTCATCTAAGATCTCTTTGAAGGGAAGTCTTATTTTCTACTGTGCAAGGAATACAAGTCACTGATCCAACAAGGTTGGATATGACGGATGGAGATAGGAAAATTCTTGATGTAGATGGAAAAGTGCAGAATGCTCTCACCGTATCCCTTTCTGATCAGATCTATCTAAAGGTGATGAGTTCTGCCTTAACAATGTCTATGTGGGATAAACATTAAAATATTTACGAAGGAGATAGAAAAGTGAATGAGGCGAAACAAAAAGTCCCTAACAATAGGTTTGATGATCTAAAGATGCATCCTAATGAGAATGCAAACTCCTTCAATTGAATTACAGAAGTGGTTGGAGCAATTTGAGGTCTAGGCGAAGAAATCAAAGATATTGATATTGTTAAGAAAATATTAATAAGACTTCCACCCTTATACAATATAAAGGTTTCAACCCTCGAGGAATGATATCTTTCCAAACTTTCTCTAGATGATCTTCTATGTAGCCTAGTGGCATATGAAATGAGAGTCAATCTAGAAGATGTGATGACTCGAGTGAGAAAGGAAATGGAATTCAAAGCCATGGAAAAACTGAAAATTTCAAAAGATAGTAGTGGTGAAGACGATGAGGAAAAAGAAATTATTTCTCTCATTTCCAATAAGTTCTATAAGGGAAAAGGTAAATTTAAAGGGAAGTTACCTCTAACTTGCTTTCTTTGTGGAAAAGTTGGGTATATTTCCTCTCAGTGCTCAAGAAAGTTTGAAGATGAAGAGAGCAAAGGTGAAAACATATATAAGCCTTAGAAAAGTTTTTTCAAAGATGGAGAATTCAAATATAAAAATAAATTATAGAAGAAAAGTTTTGTCTGTGAAGAGGAAGATGATGATAAGGAATTCTATGAAGAAGAAGAACCAAAATTTAAAACTAGAAACCATGCTTCCATGATGGATACCATTGAAAAGTCAGAACCATCAATAGATAAAGCTAGAGATAACCAGTGAAAAAATAATGCTGATCCCAAATTACAACTTAAGGAATCTTTTGGTAAGATTGAGAATAAGTGTATGAGATGTAATAAGTGGAAAGAAATGTTGGAAGAATCATCATAATATATTGACCAGCTTGAAGCTGAAATTGGATGACTAGAAGAACTGGTGAAAGTACAGTCATCAATCCTTGAAAGGATAGATGATGTAGTTGAACTAAAGATCATAATCGAAGAATAGGCAAAGGTCATCAATGACCTTACCTCAAGACTGGAATAGAAGTCCAAAACTATTGGGGGACTCGAAGAAGAAGTTGTTACTCTTAAGAGTATGCTCAAAAGTGAATGAAGTTCAAAAGAAGCAAAGAAGAAAATAAAATTTGGCAGGTTCTCAGATGCTGATCTACTGGAGAGAGAAAAATGAGAGTTTGATGGAGTTGATATGATTTATGATTGATCAAAGATCTGCATGCATGGGAAACATTGGAATCAATTATGATGTAGAAACATAAAATGTTGCAAATAAAGTGGACTAGAATAAAGTCAATCTAAAAGTTGATCATGCTGTAAAATCACCAGAAGCGCTGTAAAAGAGACCCCTAAATCAAACTGAAAGGAGAAAATAATACTATCCTTGAGATTCCATAAATAACAGGTATTCAAATATTTTTCCCAATGAAGAAGGAATGAGGACAAATAGAAGTGAGAAGACATTTCCTCTCATGAAGTGCCAGTTTTGTGGATATCTAGGTCATACTATTTCATATTGTGATGTGTCAAGGAGATATCTAAATGGGGGAGAGCTAAGAGTTCAATAGAGAAGAAAAAATTTATATCCTACTACTTATAGAAGAAAACATTTCTATGGATATTGTTTTTTCTATTCTAACTTTGGCCATAAATCCATTTATTGCAGGTAGAAGAGTGACATGGACACCTCATACTGAAGTGAGAGACAAGTAAAAACTCATCAACAAGTCAATGTTGATCTTTCAAATAGGTTTTCTCCTCTAGAAGAATATTTTAACTATGAAGAACCCATATACATGGAAGAGATAATTGAAAGGACATCAGTTCCCTACACTCAATTGAATATCTCATGGAAAGAAAAGAAGAAAATTGAGAAATTCAACCTTTCAGAGGTAGCCCTCAAAGCTAAAAAAATCAACAACACCTGGATTCTTGATAGTAGTTATTCATCTCATATGAAAGGTAATGCATACTTATTAACAAGTATCAAGAGGAGGGTTGATGTAACAATACAATTTGGTAATTATGGAGCTCTAAAAATTAATGGAAGTGAAAGTACTAAACTAGATAACGGAGATATAAAGAAAACTGAAGTCCTTTATGTGGATGGACAACATCATAATCTCCTCAGTGTGAGTCAACTCTGTGACTCAGGACTTATAGTTACTTTCAATCTGAAAGGCTTCACTATCAAGGGAAAGATAGTAAATTCACTTATGAAAGGATGCATAATGGAAGACAACCTATATCAGGTTGATAGTTAAGAAATCATTTTCTACATGACTGTTGAAGAAGAAAATAACCTATGGCATCAGAGACTGGGGAACATTAATCAACAGGACATGGAGAAGATATCAAAACTAAATATTTTCATAGATATTCCCACCAAGAAGCGTAAACGTGAAAAGTCTTGTGATGCATGCATTTGGGGAAAGTTGGTTTGTAGTTCAAATCATCCAAAGAAGAAAAGGGCATATTATCTTCTTGATCTCATTCATACATACATATGTGGCCAGATAAATGTTGTTGGAACTCATGGGTAAAGGTATTTTGTCCTGTTTATAGATGATTACAGTAGAATGACATGTTCAATTGTTATAAACAGGAAACAACAATTTATTGAATGCATGAAAACATATCATTGAATCACTGAGAATGATACCATACAAACAATCAAAGTGTTGTGATCTGAAAATAGAGGGGAATAAACATCCATTGAATTTGAAAATTACTTGGAGAAGCATAGGATACAACATGAGGTAGCTCCTATGATAACTCTACAAAAAATGGAGTTTTTGAGTGCATGAATTGGTAAGTGAACAACATAGCAAGAACCATACTGATTGAGAGTCATATTCCTCAACATTACTGGAAAGAGGCTGTTCAAGCTGTAGTGTATATTCAAAAATTGAACAAGGATTTATATGGGTGAGACAAAGACACCATATGAATTGTGGCATGGAAGGAATCCCTCTTTGAAATAATTTCGTGTTTTTGGAAGTAAATGTTACATAAGAAATAAAGATGGAAATAAAGGGAAGTATGGTGACAATGTAGATGAAGGAATTTTACTTGGATACTCAATGAATATAAAAGTGTACAAGTGTTTCAAAAACCGCCTGAGAAGGATTGTGGAAAGCAGCGATGTTAGGATCGTTGAAGATAAAACCACAAATTCTTCTAGGAATTCATATACTGATGTGATAGAAGATGAGGAAGAAATAGAATATGGAGCAAATGAAAATACAGAAATAGATGAAGGTGTACAAAATTCTCAGGAGTCACATCATGATGTTGACTTAGAATAAGAATCTGAAGAGGAAACCATAGCTGGAGAGAATTTAGTTGAATCTCAAAGGAGGAATAAAAGAGAAAAAATTGATCAATCCAATATTATTGGGGATTGGACTACACCCACATAGATGAGGTGAATGAGGAATAATACACAATCTGCATTTCTATCAGTTGTGGAACCATCCACATTTGAAGAATCTATGAAGGATGAATCATGGGTGAAAGCCATGAATGAAGAGTTAGATCAGATTGAAAAGAATCAAACATGGGACCTAGTAATGAGACCCAAAGGTCACAATGTGATTGGTACAAAGTGGATCTTCAAGAACAAGTTTGAGGAGCATGGAAATGTTATCATAAACAAGGCACAATAGGTATGTAAAGGATATTCATAGATTGAATGTGTCGATGTTGGATAAACCTTTTCTCTAGTGGCCAGACTAGAGTCAATCAGGCTTTTTATTTCCTTGGTAATCCAAAGAGGATATAAAGTATATCAAATGGATGTGAAGACATAATTCTTGAATGGTTTTCTCTAAGAAGAAGTCTACATCAAACAACTAGTGGGTTTTATTCTTGGTACTGATGAAACAAAGGTTTGAAAATTAAAGAAGGCCCCTTATGGTTTGAAGAAGGCACCGTGGGCATGGTATTCCCAGCTGGATTCTTATCTAAAGAAGCTAGAATTCAAAAAAGTAAGAGTATATCACAATCTCTATGTGAAGAATTCTTCGAAAGATCAGTTCATGGTTCTAGTTTATGTTGATGACATTATATTTGGTTGCATTAGGAAGAGATTAGTGGATGAATTTTCCAATCACATGAAATTAGAATTTTAAATGTCTATTATTGGGAGGCTCGCATATTTCTTAGGGCTGAAGGTGATTCAAAAGAAAGATTAAACATTCATTTCTCAAGAAAATTATGCAAGAGAGCTAATGAAGAAATTTAATATGCATGACTCCAAAACAATGTCAACTCTAATTGTAGTTGGAACCAAAATTGGAAGGCATGAGGATGGGACATCTTTATACCCCACAATCTACAAAAGGATCATTAGGAGCTTATTTTACCTGATAGAAACACAACCATAAATTGTCTTTGCAACATGCTTAGAGAACCAATTTCAGAGTAATCCAAAGGAAGAACATATAGAAGTAGTGAAAAGAATCATGAGGTATATTCAAGGTACTCACAATTATGGCTTATACTTTTTTGCAGGAAGAGACAGTGAAATATCAGTTTTTTCTGATACTGACTAGGCTAGAGATGTAGTGGATAGAAAGTCCACTAGTGGTGGTGCATTCTATATTGGGAAGAAATGTGTGGGATGACTGAGCAAGAAATAAAAAATTACTTCTCTTAGTACTGTTGAAGCTGAATATATATCTGCTACAAATGCATGCACTCAGTTACTTTGGATGAAGAAACAACTGACTAACATTGGTGATGAGGTGAAACAACCAATGATGATTTACTGTGATAAAAATAGCACAATTTATCTTACGAAGAATCTTGTTCAACATTCTCATATAAAACATATTGAAATTAGATATCACTTTATCAAGGAAAAACTCTAACAAGTCATGATTAAAATGGATCATGTGGGAACTGATGAGAAAGTTGTTTATATCCCGATCAAGCCACTGTCAGTGGATGTGTTTGAGAAACATTAGTTGAATCTCAGTGTTCAGCCACCTCCCAGTGCATAAGGAGGTTACAAAATTCCCCTCTCCCTAGTTATGTCAACTGTTTTTAATCTATTTGTGGAGGTGATGTAGTTTTATAGGGGAGATACTATCCAGGGGGTGTTTTATGATGTATAATGAAAAAATACCGGTATTTGGGATTATTATAAATGGGGGAGAAGGAATAAATTAAGGACATGTAATGGACATGTAATGCTTCTGTGACATGATGACATGACATGTAATGGACATGTAATGATTCTGTGACACGATGAGAATTTGGTGTTAGGAGGAGAAGGAATATATTCAGGGCATGTAATGCTTCTGTGACATAGTAAGAGAATAGCTTGGGAATATTTAAGAATTACAAAACACAGGAACCCAATTCAAGCTTCCCCTCTTGTTTTCTACACCGAGCATTGCTCACGTAGACTTCGAGTGTTGGCTGAGTTGATTCTTGCATATCAGGTTTTGATAGTTGTTGGTTCTCTATTGAATTTATCTAGAGATTACCAACAAACCCAAAGGGGGATATTGTTGGAACCATGGCCATTCTATGATAGAAATGGAGTTTGGTTTGTGCCTTTTGTCAATACTCTTTAGAAGTTTAGGAAGTTTTCCAGGAAATGTATCATACAATTTGGGCGAGCAATAGTATTGAAAGTGGTGACCTTTCCAAGTGTTTTCCAAATTTTAGGGTCTAAAAATTGAAATATGGAGTAAATTGTTTCTGGAAAAGGGAGTTGCGCACAAGATTGAAGGGTGTTTAGAAACTTGCGCGCAAGGCCTAATTTGGGATCAGTGCATCAAAATATGATCTTAAATGCCCAATGAGACGTCAAAAGGGGTTTTGAACGCTCCTGAAGAATCTTGCACGCACCGACAAAGAAGCATTGGAAACTTGTGCACAGGGTCATTGAGGCCTATAAATAGGCGGCTACCCCCATGAAAGACTTAAGAATTTTCCAACAGAAATCCAGTTGCTCTGCCGTGCAAAAGATTTGAATGCGAAAGAATTAAGGAAACTTTATCTTACGGGCAAAGTGTTCCTTTAGTATAAAAAGACCAAGTGAACCATTCGGTTTAGTTGCATGAAAGATAAGGGTTTCACAGAAAGATGGGGCTACACAAATTTCATCTTTCACGAAATTTACCAAATCTTGCGTGCAAGTTGAGGTATTGCGCGCAAGTGTAGTGTTATGCTTCTGAAAGACTTTTTAATATCTGGTTTGTGTGAACTATTATTTCAAGTGCATCAATTCAGGACTCTGATACAAGCAGTGTCTCGTGCTGAATAGAGACAAAGACTACAATGCAAATTTATTGTAGTGAACTTCAAGTTAATTAACTAAGTTAGACTTATCCCAAGGCAGTGAGATAGGGGGAGTCAACAGAAGTGATTTGAGGGATGTAGTGATCTATCTCTAAACCATTGTAAATGTAGTGTTCCTGGAACAAAGTAACAGTGACCGATCCTTGTAATCTAAAAACTAGTGATGATTAGTGGAATTAGGTATGACCGACACACTGTCAGCGCATACTCCTTGGATGTAGCCCTTTGCAGAGAACCAAGTAAAAGTGTTGTGTCATCTATTTAATTTCATTTGTCTGATAGATTTAACAAGTTTCTACCAGCGTGGGAACAAGATCCATAACATTAAAAAGAAAAAGTTGACACCCTGATTCACCCCTCCCCTCTCAGGGTGTTATGAGGTCCTTCACTTTCAATAAAAATAGTAACAAATAACAGTAGTAGACTTATAGAAAGTATTAAAATTTGAATAAGTATATCTCTACTATATCCTCTTTTTTAGAAAACAGAGTCTGATTGATTGTTGTAGTAGATCTGTAAAAGATATTCATAAGAATGCATTTTCAATCCTGAATACATGTCACAATACATGGCTCAATATATATCTTCTTATTTTAATCATACAAAAATATATAGAACAAATACACTAATAGAATAAATAAATTGGAGATCCTACTTTTTCAATTCTAGATCCAAGAAAATTGCCTGATAAATCCTAATAATTCAAATTCCCGAGATAACTTAGAGTAGTCGTAACATCCCTTAAGAATAGGAGAGAATTTCTCTACATAATATGATTATTTTAATCAATCATAATGAGATTTGAATCATTCCAAAACAAGATTTAAATTGGCCTGATATTCTGTAAAGACCGTTGTATGAAACTCTAATAAAATTGTAAATTCAAATCTCCGGTGATGGAAAGTCAAACTTAAGGTTCCTTCACAAAACGAAAAAATATCAAACATAGGGTTCAACTACATAACATTCATTCTCTAAAAATAAGCGATGAAGCTATAATTTTAACATATTATATACTGTATTTCAATGTTCTAAATCCCACCAATGTGTTATTTTATGGGCAATTATCACATTTTTATGTTTTAGTGGTATTTTGAGCTCAAATGCAAAAATGGCTTAATTTTGGTGTTTAACTATTTTATTTAACTTCATTATTTAGGCCATATCATTTTCTAAGCTGACCCAAATTGTGAAATTCCTTTTCTGTAGGTTTACTTACATCATGTTTCTCATTTTATCCTTCTGGAGGCCTAGCTCAATCAATCATTTGGAGGCCCAAAATCAGCTCATAATCCGGACCTTGAAAACTGTGTGCAGATTTGGAATTTTTTAAAGATGAGATTTTATCTAGAATATTACAGATCCAATGGAGCTTATATTCAACAAGGATCTGGAGGAGGAATACATTCACAACTTTCATTAAGGAGTACACGTCTGAATCATCTGATTTCAAGGACTTAATGGCATTGGAAGTCGGAGTTGTGGAAGACGAAGAGTCACTTTGGCAGATTAAATGTTCCGCACTAAAACTTCAATAAAGCATTCTTACGTGGACAAATTAGGCTGATATTTTGTGGAGGCACGAGGGAGAAGATAAGGAACAAGTTTAAATAAGGGAACATTTACCAATTCGGTCATTTAATGGGTCTAAAAATCGATGCAATCAGGAGGACATAATTTGAGCGAGATTCCTTCACCCATTTCACCTATAAATATGTGTCTCTTCTCCCTTTTACAAGGATATATATTTTCAAGGGGCAAGTTTGTGTATTTTTGTTGTAATATTTTCTTTTATTTTTAATATATATTAGTTTATCTTTCCTCTTCATACATCCTTTCTTCCATTTATTTTATTTTATGTGTTCTTCCACCGTTATTCCCTTCTCAACTCCACTAAAAATGGAGAACTAACCTCGGTGCTTGTTCGAGGGAGGGAATGGTGAGTTGATTGAGTTGTTGAACTTTAATATTATTATCCTTTATTAAATTATAAGAATTTTTGTGGTGGTTAAATCGATTACAATGAGTGGTCTCCCTGTTTTCTCTACCACCAATTTCTTCTTCTCATTTATCAATTTCCTCCCCTTTGCTATTTGTGTCGTGCATACGGTGGAGCATGGCATGAGTAGTGATGGTCAGAGAAGAGGTCTCCTAGCTGAATTTAGGAAGAGAATTACCCCTTATGCAGAGGTCTCAGTATGAGGTGATGATAATTCAAATGAGAAGGTGAGGTGTGACAGGTCTTGATCACCTCATTGAGTTGAATATTGAGATTCTTTTTAAACAATGATATCAACCACGAGGACCTCCTAAGAACAAATGCCTACTTTATTTCTTCTAAATTCATTCTATATTGAATTTCATTATTATATATTATATTTATATTTTATTCCTTTCAAATTATCCCCCCCATTTATATTATTATTATATTTTTATATTAGTTATTTTTTGTAATAGTGACAATAGGAAATTAGTGTGTGTGAGAGGCCTCCTTGTGATCGACCCTAGGGTGTGCCACTATGGTACATTATTAGGTTAATAAGAATTTAATTGAATTGTGGTTCACGACAAAACCACTCTCATCAATAAGGTTGACAACCTAATATTGATCACAAAAGTAAGGTTGATGATCCATACATTTTATTCTCAAATGTAAGGTTCCATACTTACGTAGGGTTATTTAACCATACTTTTTCTCTTTGTCAAACGTAAGGTTTCATCCAAACGTAAGGTTCTTTATCCATACATTTCTGTCAATGTAGGGTTGATTAACAATACATGCTGATCATTCATCATAAGTTTTAATACAAACGTAGGGTTTATTCCTTATATTATGTTCTTCAATGTATGGTATGAACAATGTTTCCAGAACATGCTTAAGAGTATTCCGAACACTTTGATGAAAATTCCACTTGAATAATATGCTTGAATATAATTTCAAAATAAGTAATATAAATAATATTAATTTTCTAAAATATACTTAAATAAATATCATTAGTAAAATAAACAAGGGTATTTGTGTGCATCAAAATCAATAATATTTATAGAGTATTGTTGATACAATACATTCCCAACAATCTCCCCTTTTTTATGATAAAAAAAACCATAAAATTAAGAACATAATTTAGAATTTTGCAAAAAATTAAAAGAAAATAATTCAAAATTTGATTTTACTGAATTATTTCGATAAAAAGAAATGTTATGTTTATCCAAATTTCTCCCCATTTATGTGATATCAACAAGAAAGTGTAAAAAATAAATAAAACACGTTTAATTTTGCACATATCTATAAGTGAATGTTATGATAATCTATTTAAATAAATAAGATTGGATTTTTGGCTTTGAGACATAAACATAAAAGAATATGAAATAAATTATACATAAATAAAAATAAGGAGATTTTATTGATAAAAAATTATATAAATACAATAATCAGTATAATTGGGAAATAAGTTTTGTCAGCTGAAATGGTTAGGGTACAAAAGATTGGGTAGGAGTTGGCTTGGTTAAGGTTCTAAGGATTTTGAGCAGCTTAAAATATATCTTTGAACTCTTCCATCGGTAACTGCAACTTCTTCATTAGGCTATCCCCCAATTGCATAATCAAAACACAGGAATCTTGACTGATATTCAAATTCTCAACAAGACTGACTTTAAAAAATTCATGCAAACTCTCCTTTTGCTGCATAAACTGATCTAACTTTTCTATTAATTTTTCAATATAAATTTTATACATGGTTTGTTCTGTGTTAGTTTTTCAACTAGAAATTTATTATTTTCTAACAAAACTAACAGAGGAGATTGCACTGAATATTTTGAAGATGATCATTCATTTATACCATGATAGAGGTAGTTTTCTGAAATATTCAAATCAAATCTGGAGTAGTAATAGGAGTAGAGGTAGATGTACTAGTCTATCCAATAGTACTCTTGATTTATTCAAATTGAATCCCAAAATACCACTTTTGAACAGCAAAGTATGACTTAGAAACAACTTCCAACTTTATTTTTCCAACTTCATTCATCATATCTCTCTTGAAAGCATCAAATTCATTCTTGGAAATAGAATTTTCATTAAGATACTATAACTTTTTCTTTGCAACTTCTAGCTCTTTACAAATATTGACATTCTCTTCCTGAGATTTATTAAACTTCATTACAAGATCCTCAACCTAATTTGATAGGGAATCAGATGTCTCTTCATTTGGATGTTGTGACTAACCAACTACAACAATTGCTAGAGATCTTGAAGGATATTTTTCCACATACTTCTCCATTGGTTTTCTAATTGATTTATCTCTTGAACAAGAAAATATATCAAGAACTTTAGTTTTTTCTTCAGTTGAAAATTTATGTATTTCATCCACATGATCAAAAATAGAGAAAAGTAAATTCTAAACAATTTCAGTTGCCACATTTTTAGATCTGATCAACTATTTATCTTCCTAAACAGCTGGTTATTCCTCCTGGACAACTGTTAAAACAACATTATGTAGATCTCTTATCTATCTTTCAACATGTTGATCTTCCTCAAGAAAATTTTCTTCCAAATGTACCAACCTAGAAGCATAGCCTAAACCCATCACAAGTTCTTCAGCAGGTGGATCTACTCTTTTCTATAGTTTTACAACCAAAGATTCTTGCACAAACTCTTATTCCTCTTCTTCTTAAAAAATCTCAATTTTATTTGGGTTGGTTTTGAAGGTAATTCACCTTGGGTTTCACCAATTCCTTCATTCCCAATTGCACTTTGCTCCTCCTGAGCAAAATATCAGGATCTTTGTTGGTCATATACACCAATTGGAAAGAGTTTTCCTTTGAATGTACTCCAGTAAAAACCTAATTTCCTCAAAGTTCCCACATTGACTACATTGTTGAGATGACATTTGATTCGAGAATCTATTAAATGAATCATTCCATTCTTAAAAAAAATTCAAGAGATTATCCTTCCATAAGGATAAAAAGTCATCCTAGCATCTGGTTGATAGTAGTAACTTAAATATATGAACATACACCTTGGAAAATTAAGCTTTATTTCACTCATAAACAAAAACATGATATAATTTTCTAGATATAGAATCTTCTCTATCTCAGCCATTCTAGGAGAAATTCCTATTTAAATAAACTTAACCAAGATTTTTTGGTCTTCCTCAAGATCATTGAATTTTTTTCTTCTAATGTTTGTTGAACCACACAAAAAAGGGAATAATTTCTTCAAAATTATGGTCCTTATCTATGATAGACCTTAGATTGAAGTGAAACACTCTCTCATGAGGACAGTTCAAAATTTGATAAATTTTAGTTGAAGAAACCAAAAAGACTTTATCTAATATTTTTGCAAAAAATCTATCTTCAGTATTTCCAAAACTTAACTAAACAATGTTATATAAATTTTTTAGTTCTACCTCATAGAGGAACTATGAGTTTTCCTCATTGAACAAAGATTCCAATCCTTGAAAAGCCAGTGCTTTCTCTAGGAGCAGATTTGTCTGATAAAGCCATTTGAAATCAACTACTTTACCCTGCAGAATCTTTCTTCCAAAAACTTTCTAACGCTTTGAGTCACTAACTTCATCTTCTTTGGTTCTCGTAGTTTTCTTCATTCATGAGAAATGAAATCTCTAAGGTTTTTGAGTTCTAGGGTTCGAAATAAAATAGAGGTAAACGAAGGTAGACTAAGGTAAATGAAGGTTTCGATATTTGAAAAAATGGTTTGAGAAATGAAAATGTTAGGTATTCAAAACATTTATGATAGTTCCTTGTTTCCCATGTCATTACGTAAGATAATCATTAAATTTTTTAAAAACATGCAGCGTGAATAAATTTAAGATAAAATAAGTTAAGTAAAAAGTATAGTGAGGGAAAAAATATTAAAATAAATAAAATTTAAAGTAATCAGTAAATAATTTTAAAATATATAAACTGGAATAAATAAATAAAATAAAATAAAATAAAACAAGATAAAATAAAATAAATATTTAAAATTAAAAATATTAAAAAGATTTACATTTATTTAAAAGTTAAATAAACCCCACCCCCCTTAATAAAATCAAAACTTACAGTGGGAATTGGTTTAGTAAACATATCAGCTAGTTGATATTTTGTATTTACAAATTATAAAGATATATCCTTTTTAAGAACATAATATCTTAGAAAATGATGACTAATATCAATATGCTTAGTTCTTGAATGACTTATTGGATTTTTTGAAATATTTATTGCACAATTATTATCACATAAATAGATGTACTATTAAAATTTAATCCAAATTCCATTAGTGTGTTTTTCATCCACAATACTTGTACACAACAACTGCCTGTAGATACAAATTTTGCCTCGGCTGTTGACAGAACAACTAGGTGTTTTTTCTTACTTGACCATGATACTAAAGATTTTCCTAAAAAGTGAAAGGTTCCTAGGATACTTTTTATATCTAATATAAAACCTCCAAAATCATCATCTAAATATTATATTAAATTAAAATCAGAAGTTTTTGGATAAAGAATAGATTAAAAAACAGTCCCCTTTAAATATATAAAAATCCTTTTGACAATAATAAGATGATATTATTTAGGATTTGTTTGAAATATAGCACATAAACATACATAAAACATAATATCAGGTCTTCTAGAAGTAATATATAATAAACTACCAATCATACCTCTATATAACTTGTTGTCCATTGATTTTTCAGCTTCATCCAAATCAAGTTTTATATTGGTACACATGAGATTTATATATGTATTTCTGTTTTTAAGACCAAAATTTTTCAATAAATCAGTAATATATTTACTTTGGTTTAAATATTTCCATAATCTTTTTGATAAAATTAAAGTCCTAAAAAGAAGTTCAATTCTCCCATCATACTCATTTAAAATACTTTATTCATAAGTTCTGAAAAAATCATTACAAAGTGTTTTATTGTTTAAACTAAAAATAACATCATCAATATAGATTTGAACTAATAATGTATTAGAACAAATGGTTTTCTTAAAAAGAGTTGGATCTGCCATTCCAATTGTAAATCCATTTTTCAAAAGAAAAGAACTTAATCTTTCATACCAAGATCTAGGTGCTTGTTTAAGGCTATAAAGAGATTTAGTAAGTTTAAAAACAAAATATCATTTTTGAGAATTTTAAAAACCGAGAGGTTGTTCAACATAAAATTCCTTCATTAAATAGCTATTTAAAAGGTATATTTAACATCCATCTGATATAATTTAAAGATCATATGAGATGCATAAGCTAAAAGAATTCTAATTGCTTCTAATCTAGATATAGGGGAAAAGGTTTCATCATAATATATATCTTTTTCCTAATTATATCCTTTATCTACTAATATAGCTTTGTTTTTAGTTATAATCCCTTTATCATCTTGTTTATTTCTAAAGACCCACTTAGTTCCTATAACTGGATAATTTGATGGTCTTTCAACTAATTCCCAAACTTCTTTCTTTTTGAATTGGTTTAGCTCATCTTGCATTGATAACATCCAACACTCATATTCTAAAGCTTAATAAAAATACTTAGGTTCTAGTTGAGATAGAAAGTCATAAAATTGAACTAGGTTTTCTATATTTCTTCTAGTTCTTATTCCTATGTCTAGGTCTCCTATTATAGTTTCTAAAGGATGATTCTTTAGGGTTATAGAATATCTAGGTGAAACACTTTTAGGATCATCAGTATCATGTTCTTATGAACTAGAATGAATTTTATTTTTGTTATTTTCAAAATCATTTTTTAATTTTTTAAGTTTCATATTGTTAGAAGTGTTAGTAATTTCACCAGTTTGATCTTTCTCTTTGATAAAAGGTCCAGTTTCATCAAAATTCACATGAACCGATTATTCAACAATACTTGACTTTTTATTAAACATTATATTGGATTTATAGGTAGTAGAATATCCTAAAAATATATCTTCATCAGCTTTTGGATAGAAATTTCCAAGATTATCCTTAGTGTTCAGGATATACACCTTACATCAAAAAACTTTAAAGTACTTTACCTTAGGTTTTCTGTTATTCCAAAGTTCATAAGGTGTCTTTTTAAAAATAGGCTAAATTAAAACTCTATTCATGATATAGCAGGTTGTGATTACAGATTCTACCCATAAGTAGGTAGGTAGACTATATTCATTCAGTATAGTACTAGCCATTTCTTGAATAGTTCTGATTCTTCTTTCAATAATTCCTTTTTGTTGAGGTGTTCTTGGTGAAAAAAAGGTGTGTTTAATACCCATATTTGAGAAAAAGGAATTGAATTCCTGATTCTAAAATTATCCACCACGATCAATTCTTAATGAAATTATTTTAAAACCTTTTTCATTTTGAAAAAATTTACAGAAACTCTCAAAAATAGCAAAAGCTTCACTTTTAAGTTTTAGAAAATAGACCCATGTAAATCTATAATAATAATCAAATAAAAAATATACATATATTTTCTAGCCAATCTTTCTACTCTTGATGGTCCAAACAGATCCATGTGATATGTTCTAGAGGTTTTGATATAGAAATTTTGTTAATAGATTTTAAGGAAGATTTTTTTTGCTTTCCAATTTGGCATACATCACAAAATCTGTCACTATAAAACATAAGATAAGGTAAATAAGAAACTAACTTTTTCTTAGATATTATATGTAAATCATAAATATTACAATTACTAATCCTCCTATGATATATCCAATAATCATTTATCTTAACAGTTAAACAATTCACTTTCTATTTACAGAAGGAATTTAAATCCAAAGTATAAACATTATCAGTTCTAGGTGCTCTAAACTTAATAAATTTATCTTTAAATACAGAGAAGGAATTTTTAGAAAAATCAATATAATATCCATCATCATAGAGTTGGGAGATACTTATCAGGTTATGATTTATCCCTTGTACATATAGTACTTTGTTGATTGAGACTATTTTTGGATCTCCAATAGTTATAAGACCAATTATCTTTCCTTTGGCATTTTCACCAAAGGTGACTAGAACTCCATCTATTTGATTCAGTGTATTGAAGTTTGATGAGTTTTCACTCATATTCCTGGAGCAACCACTGTCCATATACCATATATCTTTTCTTTTTCTATGACCTGTTTCTTGAAAAGTCAATTCAAACAAGAGTTTGTTTTGGTACCCATATTCTCTTGGGTATAGTAGTGTTAGCTAATAAATATATGGGAATCTAGATCTACTTTGTCTTTCCATAACTCATATCATTTTCTTTACATAAACTATTTGAAATGAAAGCCTTTTTAATTCCACTTATTTGAGGATTTATTAAATAATAGTTTTTGTTATATGTACTTCTGTTCCACTAAAATGACAAGTAAAAACTTTTGAGTTGGGAACAAAGTAATTCTTATATAGTTTAGATTTTTCAACCTTACATCCTATACCAAATATTTTATTTCTAATGACATTTTTACCAAGAATTTCATTCAAAATATTTTATCCTTTTGTAAATAAGAGAGAATCACTTTTGTAAGTTTTTACTTCATCTTGTAATTCTTTAATCTTATTTTCATGATCAACACAATTTGTGGTAGATGAGTTAAAATTTTCAATTAACTCTTGATTTTTCTTTAAGTAATGCATATCATTTTCCTAAAATAACATTGTGAATATTCTTTAAATATTTGTGTTTCTTTAACAAGGAGTTATATTTTCCTTCTAGAATTTTTCATTAGGCAGCTAATTTATTATTTGAATAATTTAAATTAGAATCAGAATTAAATGAATAATAGGTTTGTACCTTATCTTCTTCTACCAAGAAGCACATATTTTCTTTCATATTTGATTATAATTTTTCTGAATTATATTTTGATGAGCTACTGAAGTATTCATAAACACTCTAAGTAGCCTTTATTTCCCTTTTTTCCCTTTATGTTCACAATCAACATTTTTCTGATAAGTCTTTTCTATCTTTATCTTTTCAACTTTTAGCTAGGAAAAATCAGGTCTTATATGTCCTAATTTTTTTCATTCATAGCATCTGACTTCCCTTGAGTCTTTCTCATCCCTTTTGAAGGGTTTTATGAATCCTCTTTTCTTTTTATAAAACTTGCTAAATTTTTTGGATAATTGAGCCAGTTCCATTTTAGAGTCAGATGTATCTGAATTCTTTTCTTATCTAACTTCTTGATTTATTCTTTTTCTTTACTTCTGATATGTTACCTTTAAAGGAGTATTATCCTTTTTCTCTAAGAATTTATGAACTCTAGCTTCATCTTCCATTTCATCTTCATACATCATTAATGTCCTAATTAATTCTATCATTGTCAAATTTTTTATAGGTATGATTGTCAAATTGTAGCTGATATACCATTCCATTTAGTAGGTAGTACTCTCAGTACTTTCAAATCTTGATCTTCTTGTTTTATAGGATCACCTAAGGATGTAATATTATTAATAATCTCTGTAATACTTCCATTCATCTGAGTGATACTTTCTCCATAAAGTATTCTAAATGTATCAAATTTCAATTTTGTTGTTGCATAACTCATTTGTCTTACATTTTCTATTCCTTAATAAGCAACTAAAATGGTTTGAAACATTTCATAAGATGTAGGACATTGTGATACAAGGTTGAATTCATCTGATCCAAGACCATAGATATTAGCATTCATAGCTTTAGAATTCATGCCATACTAAGCCTCTATAGCAATAGTCCAAGTTGCAGGATTTTCAAGAATTATATAAGGAGTAATGATCTTAGAGTAGACTTTGAATCCTAGATTTTTCAAATATATAATCATCTGTTATTTCTATCATCCATAGTTTTCACCATTGAAATAAGGAGCACAAACCATTGACATTACTTCTCTCTGATCGGTCATTTCCATATTTGTATAGACCTTATACTTTTATCTTGTTATAGATTTTTCTAATATCTATCCTCTGATACCAATTGTTAGGATGGAAAATACAAATATATGCAAGAGTGGGGTGAATTGTGTATTTTAAAATTTTCACAATTCTGTCTTTTGATGAAGACCAGTGATTATGCAGGTAAGTAGTGTTTATCGTCTATATGAAAGTATGAGTAGCGGATAAAAATATAAATAAAGAACACAACTGTTTATATTGGTTCAGGGAATAAATATACCCTAGTACACTCCACCAATCACTCTCTCTATGAGTTTGGTGAATTTTACTAGTTATATCCTTATATCATAAGACCAATCCAAAACTGAGTGCAGGCAGTTGACACCTTTACAAATAGGACTAAAAACAATGCCTTCTGATTATTTAATAGAGAACTGAAAAACCAAAGCCTAGATAGAGAAGCTGATACTCCACCACAAATGAGTACGAGTAGTTTAAACTCTTAGTAAAAAGATATATATTAAAAAGGTTTCGGTTGAACTTCATAGTTTAAACAACAACTAACAGTAGATAAATCATCTTCTTCAAAAAATAGTTTCTTCAAGAAAGAGCAGTTCCGAAGTGATTCAGTTACAATATATCATTCCATAGAAATAGTAATGAATAGAATCATCATACTTACAACAAATATAAAAATTTGAATACATTTATCTCCACTATAGCCTCTTCTGTAGAAAATAGAGTCTGATCGATTGTTGTAGTAGATATGTAAAATATCTTCATAACAATGCAGTTTCAATCATGAATACATGTTGTAATATATAGATCAATATATATATCTCAATATATATATTCTTATTTTAATAATACACATATATATAGAATAAATACACCTATATAATAAATAAAGTAGAGAGACTGATTTTTCAATTCCATATCCAAGAAAATTTCCTGATAAATCGTAAGAATTCAAATTTATGAGACATATCAGAGTAGTCATAAATTCCCTTAAGAATTGGAGAGAATTTATCTACTTAATAAAATTATTTGAATCAATCATAAAAATCTTTGAATTTTTAAAAAATGATATTTAAATCAGCCTAATATTCCGTAAATATTATTGTACGAAACTCCGATAAAATCGAAAATTCAAATATCTGGTGATGAAAAGTCAAAATTAAGGTTACTTCACAAAATGAAAAAATACCAAATATAGGGTTCAAATATGTAACGTTCATTCTCTGAATGCAAGGTTGACAACACAAGTTTGATAAAAAAACTAAGGTTGATGATTCATACATTTTCTTCTCAAACGTAAGGTTCCATACTTACATAGAGTTCTTTAACCATACTTTTTCTCTTTATCGAATCTAAGGTTTCATCCAAACATAAGGTTCTTTATCCATAAGTTTATGTCAACATAGGGTTGATTAACTATACACACTAATATTTCAGCATAAGGTTTAATACAAATGTAGGGTTTATTCCTTATGTTACGTTCTTCAACGTACGATATGAACAATGTTTTCAGAATATGCTTAAGAGCATTCCAAACACTTAAAAAAATATTCCACGTGAATAATATGCTTGAATATAATTTCAAAATAAGTAATATAAAGAATATTAATTTCCTAAAATACACTTAAAGTAATATCATTAGTAAAACAAACAAGGGTATTTGTGAGCATCAAAATCAATAAGATTTATAGAGTATTGTTGATACAATACATGCCCAACACCCATCTATATTATCCGAAACATTATTAAGAGTAGATTACATTAACATGGATATGGTAATGCTCAATAATTAAATGATGGTGACGAAATTTGACAATAATAATTTCAAGATGTGGAAAAGAGGATGCATTTTGTACTTGAAACTCCCAAAGTAGTGTACATACTCTCAACTCCAAATCTCCCCATATATAAAGATGAGACACTCCAAATTTATTACACAAGGGAAATGGGAGAATGATTATCTCATTTGTTATGGATACATTCTCAATGAATTATATAATGACGTCTTTGATAATTAAAAACACCTCCTAATGGAAAAGGATATTTGGCATTCATTGGAGAAAAAGTGCATTACCAAGGATGCATCGAGTAAGAAAGTTTATTTCAAACAAAATGGAAAATAGTAGATCTATATTAGATTAATTATATAAAATACAATGGATCTTATAAATCCTAAAGAAAAATAAGATGAATATGGATGATTCCATTATTTTCATATCCATCATCGATAAGCTTTCCCCTTATTGAAAGAATTTTAGAAATTCTCTAAAACACACAAAAGAAGACATTTTCCTCAATGAGTTTCTAATTTACCTATAAATTAAGGAGGAATATAAATATTATGAGGAGGAAAATAAACCTAAGGATGATAAATAAAATATCCTCATAGTGGAGGGAGGTGGTCTATCTAAGTCCTCAATAAGACACCCCATACTCGTTCACTCGGATCTAGTGCTAAAAACATACTCTTTACATACTGGTTTTGATACCAACTAAAGCGATCCAATTTTAACCATCCATAATTACAAAATCAATAACAAATATCGAGTCCTTTACATTCCAAATACCTTTTAGGTTTATATTTTAGAGAGTTAGGAATAACCTATATATAACAATACCCATACCTTTCTCGTCAAATCGATATTTCCCCACAATACCATGAATTTTATATTTTACATAAAGTCTTCAAAATTTCCCATAAATCATCCACACATTATACTATTATAAAAATATCATATGTAATAATATTCTAAACAACCCAATTAAATGAAATCATATGAAGGATAAGCTTAGATGCCCAGTAAGTGGTTGTGTACAGTAGGAGGTATCATGAATACATAAGGCATAAATAATATGGCATAGTGAAATACATAAATATGTAATATAATCAATAATTTGATTGTAAAATATATCCATGGATAATAACAAGCAATAAAACATAAATAATCACATGTATAATAATAAATGATTTCCAAATGATAGAATGCATAATTCCAGACATCTTACTCTTATCTTCAAGGCCTTTGCCTAGACATTTTCAATAAATGGGGAGACATACACTAAATACCCAAATAATAAGAAAGGCATATCAACTATTTTATCTCATGAGACATATTTGATGCATCAAGGAGACATATAATTTTGAGTACCACCTATCATTAAACATTTCTAATGTATTCCTCATATATTGAATGAATAATACAATCCATAATCAATATTCTATAGTAATTAAAAAATATATGTATTGAATCAAGTATATAGATTGACACTATTCATTAGTTTGTAACATCCTTCCACCTCAAACCACTGAATGGTGCCTAGACAAGTGGTCACCATATACCTCCAGCACGCCTCCCCATACGCTAGAGGTTACCAACTAGTGACAAGGTCTTATGAGGTTACCATAGGAAGACCATTCCATCATTATCAAAGTACAATAATAATATAAATAAGGTGAAATAGTAAATATATATATATAAAAATCATAATCATGCAAGTTATAGTATATACATAAAACTATATATTCCATAATAATGTAAACAGGCCATGCATATCAAATCCCTCTGTGGGTGGATCATAAAAAAGTAGTACAAAAGAAAATAAAATAAAATTGGGGCTACGAGCCCATACCCAACTGGTTCTGAGTCCCACCCAGTCCCATATTCAAACTCCATCCTAGTATGCTATGTATTGGCCATTTCCTTATAACCTATAACCTGCAATCGAGAACTATGTCTGCTCAGGTACCCAAGTGACACAAAAACCTGAGAATGGTGTGAGTACAACTCAATAGGTCACTACCAATGACACACCTAAATATAATAAATCTATAAATAGTGCATATAGAGGCACTCATGATAAATAGTTAAAAAAATATTTTAATATTTAAAAACTAAAAACATAACAAAACACTAAACCTAGGGGCTGGGTTCACCTTAGGAATGGTGTATACAAACTTTTTCCAATATCAGGGTGTCTTTGAGCATATCATGTATATTGTGTCAACCATATCACTCCAAAATAGGGGTAATATACCCATCCCTGATCCAAACCGGCCTCAAGGGGTAATATACCCATCCCCGGAGCCCTATATCCCTTGGGAGTTGTGTTCACCCTGGGTTAACCATAAGTGCCAGCATCCCCTAGGGGTCATGTTTACCCCGAGTTAACCATAAAATACTAGAATCCCCCAAGGGCCATGTTCACCCCACATTAACCATCAATAATAGTGTCCCTTAAGATCTATGTTAACCTCAGGTTAATCATCAAGCATAAACCAATAAAAATAATAATAACACAAACAATTCATAAGGATTGTTTAACATTTCCATTCCCAAAACAACTATATACCATTAATTAAATCCATTTTAAAACCATTTCCAATATAAAGTCCATTTTAACATTTAAAATCCCATTTCCAAAATACTGTTTTCAAATACCAATTCACTTTAGTCAAGGGTTTACCATTTTACACTACCAAAAAAACATACCAATTACTGTTATAAAAACCCAACCATTATAATCTCAAATCCAATTTCACAACGATTTTATCATTTTCACAAGGCACCCATCCAATTATACCACATGAATTATCAATCATCAATTTAAATTTCATTACATAAGTTTTAGAATTACCAGAACCTTCTTCTATAATACCACATCATTTCATTAGGTTCATCCCAAAGTCAATCCATTCACAATTAACAATGGTTGTAAAATTACATTTCTCAACCATTGATTTAATCAACTATTTCTTATTAACCCATTTAAAACATAATTTTGGAATTTAAAGACATTGATCTATTTCAAAATTTATCCTCCCCTATTAAAAAATCCACTTGAAACTACCATTACCGATGTCCAAGGAATATCAAATAGGTCATTTAACCATGGTAACTCAAACAAAAACATTAATTTTAATAAGGATCAAATAACGGTAAGGATAACTTGATTTTACCACATACACACTTGAAAAACAAGTGATATTATGGGTTAAATTTAAGGGATGACCTACACTGCCCTTAAATGATCCTACTCATCTGATATCAACCCATGGTTTGAGAGAAAATGGTATATATCAAAGAATTAGAAAAATGAACTGGAAATAGGGCATTTATCCCATACACAGTGTGCACACTTTAGACTGTGAAAGAAAAAAGAAGGGAGCTAAGAGGAATCTTAGAATTACCTCAATATTTATGACACTAAAAATATAAGATGATTCAGACCATGGACAAATGACTTCCTCCATAGAAGAGAGGAGAGGGGAAGAGAGGAGGCATTTGTGAGGCTACTAATCAAAATGGGAGGGGGGGGGGGGGGGTTAAAACCTATTAAGTAGGGAGGTGAAAAATGTTATTTACCCAATTTTTAAATGGTGAAATTTTTGGTCACACAATTTAAAAAACCATGCATTAGTCATGATTCTTCCACTATTTAAGGCTATCAAACTCGCATGATTATGGCGCACAGTTTCACAGACCATGCATTAATCATGAGACATTTCTATATAGATCTATAGACATTCAAATAGTTTCTAGGTACCTACCACAATATTTCATAATATGTGAACCTATATAAATTAGCTCTCATGGTTGGGGTGAATAGTTAGCACCAACCATGCACTAACTATACGCCTAAGACTTCACTTCAAAAAACCAGTAATCTAAGCCCCGAACCCCTGAGACACTCCCAAAATCTCAAAATTCCCTAGATAACTTCATACTAAGTCCAAATTGGGTCTTTTGAGGGGTTTTAACCATCGATATTCTATTCCAACACCCAATTCAAAATCCTATCCATCCAGTAGTTTAAAAATCCAAACTTTTCTAAAATTTTGAGCACTTATATGGAACCATGGACTTAAAAACTCCCCACTATAACACTTCTTGTCCTTAAGAAGTCCCTGTGGTCATCCAACCATGTATCTCATTCTATTTAATTAGTTATTAAGTCAAAATAGAATGACCCCATTTCATCCCCGAATGCCCAAATCACATCCAAGGCACAAACTTAACTCCAAATGCTCAACCTGCTAAAACCTAAGCCAAACCAAAACATCAAGATAACACTTACCTAAGCCCATATACCCCAAAACACTGATGGTGTTTTCATCCAAGCCCTCGATAGACTTATGGTGCTCTACACCATAATCTTAAACTTATAACCACTAACTTCTAATTCTTGGCCCCACCACCATTGGAATAAACCACAGAAACTCCCAACCCATGCTCCATTGATGCATCCAAAATAGTTCTCAACTCACTATACCCGAACATCTATGAGAATTCTAGTGAAATTCTAGAACCCATCATCATTTCCAAAAATAAACTATGAATGTTTGTAAAATATCCATCCATGCACAATCTAGTGACGCACCATATTTTCCTTAAAATCCCAGTTGATTCTGAAAATGGACACGCTATCTCAAAAATGATACTCTAAATGTGGTTTACAAAACACCACATTGATTTTCATGCCAAAACACCTGCTATACCTCCTCTAACCAACCATTCTTGAAAACTATTGGATCCAAATTCCACTATATCACAAACCCACCTAGCTAAGATGACTTCATGCCCTAAGGTATCCTATGATCACATGAACATGCTCGCTAGAGTCCAAAACTGACTCCTGATGAGATTCCCTAGTTAGAGCCTCAATTTCTAAAAACTATCATCATTAACTACAACACACTGACACACCTATGATCTAAGAACCCTCAGATTACTTAAAATATTCTCAATCCTGATGTTGATGCTCAACTCAATCAACCACCATACCCAAATTATCATTTGGGATTCCCTATGGAATCCAAATATACAACTCATAGGTTCTTTGTCAATATCCTAATTCCACCATGACTATTCCATGGTTATCTTTAGACACCTGTGACCCTTTTGACATATGGTTCACACAGTCGTGATTGATATGTCACTCCCCACCATAGGAGTTCATTATCATCATTAATCTCAAGAAACTACCAACTACTATGATCCATGATCTATTTATTTAGAAACTTAAGGGTTGGATGTGTCTATATCACTCCCACCTAATCAACAAAATAAAACATCAACCAACACCCATTCTTGAATTATAATAATAACACCCATGAAATTAACTGACATCCAATCCATAATGTGGGTCTCACTCTTCAATAGTAAGTCACACACTCCCCACCACTCAACTTTACATACACCACTCTTCAAGAATAAACTCCAAGGTTACAGCTAAAAACAAACACATTTCACTCTTCCATACCATGATCAACACATCCTTCGAGCACATATGCCTCATTCAGGTCTGAAATTGAGTGTCTAGGATACTGTACTTTGATAGATCTATTATATCACCTCCCACTACATGGAAATCTAAAAAATCCCACTTAAAGGCTATAAGACTCCCTACTCATAAGTGTCTCCTTAGTCCCTAATCATCCCACTCCAAGAGGAACTTGTTAACTAAGACTCACCATATCCCCATGATTGTCTACCAAGAAGTTTTGAGTTAACATTTAGGATGAAACTAACACCACCATACCACTTGAGCTACTCAAGAAATAAAATAATTTCTAACAAAACCCATACAACCCACATTACTAAACCAAGTCTAAACATTCCATATGTGTAACCCACATGCATCACCTTTATTACATTGAAGGAAATGAGTGGTTTCTTCTGAGCCACCCAATCACATATCCCAAATGGAATCGCATTCCCCATATACATGCCTACCAATTTAATATCCACAATATCAGTGTCACACACTCCCTTGAAACCATTCATCTAAATCAACTCAAGATCCCACGAGTTATATGTTATTACTTATAGGCTCATGAACCCAATCAAGAATTTGTCTATGGATCCAGGCATCTTAGTCCCATCGAGCTAGAGAAATACCTGATGCTTTCATCCAAACATCTTGACATCTTCTATGAGTCAAGTATAACCACATGACCAACCATTAACCTAGATTTCATTCAAATATTATAAGTTCTTACCCATTATTTAACACCCTTTAACCCATTCACCTAGGATCAACATCGATCACCACATCAAGAAAACAATAAAAAATTAGGGCTAGGTATTCAAATGATCCCTCCCTTTAAAAACCAGTCTTATGATCAAAACATTAGTACTCAAGGTGATTCTCTTAAGAAAGATATGATACATAACCATGCCTTTACAAAGACCTCGATCACACCTTCCATGCATCAATTTCACTAATGATGTATATAACCACACTTTCTACACCTAAAGCACCCACAACACTAGGCTAACCCCTCTCACGGTTACCATCAATCATTAACCTCACCGACCCACAACCACAACCTAAGTCATAACCCAAGGCCACTAGGCTCACACCTAACCCCTTAGATTAAGTCTCACATAAGACACTTTCCATGGGAAACACTTCTATCCCTATTCTAAGCCACAAAAAATTTGATGCACCAAGTCTAACCACTTAATCTAGGTCTCACACACATAAATACTCAACCATTATAATGAAAATAGAATATAAACACCTTCTCTAGGGTACAACACAACCATAAGGGTCAACAAACTTCAAAGGTCACAAGAAACACAATACAAGGAGACACCTCACAACCTCAAGGTCATAACCCAAACTCATAAAGGTCTCATAAACCATAACCAAGGGTCACAAAATTAGGTCACTCCCATATCAAAAACTACCCATACATAGGGTTAATACAAAACATAAGGGATGCACATCATTAGGATCCCTAAAGGTCTCATTCTTCTTATTTAAATTAATTTAAACTTTACCATTTAAAACCCAATTGATTCATATTTTTTATACTTATTACTGCTCATCATTTTAAAATTCACAAAATTTATCAGGTTTCACATTCCATGTGTTTTCTAAATTGAATGTTATAAATATGATATAGAGAAAAACACTTTATAAGTTTCTTACTAGAACTTTATTTAACTGAAACCATCTCTTTAATAACTCATTTATACCTTCCTATTAACTAGAAGTCACCTAAAGAGTTGGTCAAGTAGAATTCCACCATAAACTTACATGTAAAACATATAAATGGATGAAAAAACATTAAATACAAACCCTTATAATTATCTAAAACCATATGAAAATATAAACGACTAGAAAAAATAATCTATAAACAATAAATAAAACACTAGCACACATGAATCCCAGAAAACTATCAAATCCTATGTGCCTATCATGATGCATGAACACACAAAACCTCTCTTTACAAACTGATCAAATATTAGAAATCCCATCAATCAATAACATCACACCCAAGTGCACTACTCTAAGTAAAAATCAGTCAACTGTAAAAGCATAGAGCAAGAACAACAATTCCCACCCATGGAAACTTGGTTCCCCCCCATATGCGGGGATATAGGCACTCAAGCACGAGATCATTACCAAGATTAGATAATATCTTAGGAACCTATCTACCATACTCAAATAGTAAGGTAAAAAAGGAAAAGGAATTAATTTGATAACACTTTGTAACATCCTGTCACCTTGGACCACTGAATGGTTCTCATACTGGTAGTCACCACATATATCAAGCATGCCTCCCCATACACCAGAGGCTACCAACTAGTGGTGAGGGATTATAATGTTGCTGTGAGAATATTATTCCATAATTATCAAAGTACAATAAAAACATAAATAATATGAAATAGTAAACATCCAAATAAACATTACAATCCAAAAAGTGCTAACAAATATATACAATGAAAAATTATATAATAATATAAATGATCCATACATACCAGATCCCCCATGGGTGGATCATAAACAATAATCATATAATAAAATAAAATAAAACTAGGACAATGATCCCATTCCCAACTGTTTTTGATTCCTTCTTGGCCCCATTATCCAACTCTATTCTAGTAATCTATTCAGACATCATGTAGTAGGCCTTTCCCTATAACCTGTAACCTGTAATAAAAAATACTGTCTGCTTGAGTACCCAAGTTCCATGGTGGCCCAAGAAGGGTGTGTGTACAACTCAATAGGAAAAAACCAAAATTTTCCTTAAATATAACTATTCTATAAATAGTACATAGATATGTGCTCAATATAAACAGTTACAAAACATCCATTTTAACATTTAAAAACTAGAAACATAAACAAATGCTAAATCCAGGGGCCAGGTTCACCTCCAGAATGGTACATACCTTCTTTAGTCAGTGTTGAGGTGTATTTGAGGAAATCACATAGACTGTGCCAACTATATCACTCCCGACCAGAGGTAATATACCCATCCTTGGTCTAAAACAACATATGGGGGTAATATACCCATCCCCAGAGCCCTGTGTCCCCTGAGGGCCATGCTCACTCTAGGTTAACCATAAGTACCATCATCCTTAGGAGATGTGTTCACCCTAGGATAACCATAAAATTACTACATCCCCTAGGGTCCATGTTCACCCTAAGTTAACCATCAATTCCACTATCCCCCAAGGGTTGTGTTAACCATGGGTTATGTAACACCCCAATATTTTTGTGAAATATACATTTTCAATTGAATTTAATATTTGCTATATTTTTCATTACATGAAACACTGATTTTATCTTTAGTTACAAACAACACTGAGTTTATATTTCATTACATTCAACAACGATAGCGTGAATAACACACGACACCGTGCTTCAATGAACCATGAAATAATATTATTTTAAATATGACCATTATAACCTAGGCGTTAAATAAGTGGGTATGAATAGTATTAAATATTTTATGAAATATAAATATAAATTTCCTACAAAATATAAATATATTTATAAATTATTAGTATATAATCAATCAATTTTTGGTAAAGTAATTATATTCATCAAAAATACATTTACTTAAAAAATGATTATTATTTCTTTTTATGAGAAAATATTATAATTAATTTATAGATATTTTAGAAAATTTATTTTATAAAATGAAATTAATTTTTGAAATCATCATATCTAAATTAAATTATGGTAATTTTTTTTTTGATTTTTCAAAAAATGTTTATTTTTCTGTGAATAGTGAAAATACATATTTTTACAAAACTATCATTTATTTTCAATTAATTAAGTAATTTACATTCATAATTATGTTTTAAAGTAACATAAGTATTATTTAGTAATATTTAAACCAATAAATTAATTTTTAGTCAAATTTATATTGGATTTTAGTAGAAGTTTATTTTTTGTTTTAAAAAAAGGGATTTTTCTTTTGAAAACTATTTTAAAGTGCATAATGTTTCTCTATTTTAATTAATTAAAATAATCCCTAATGGGGAATATTTTAAATTATATATATATATATATTATTAATAAATTTTAATTTATATTCTTATAATTAATATTGTAAGACATAGAGTTAATATAAAATCATCTTAGGCTTAAAAAAATACACTTCTCGAAAACCCGCTTGTTCGTCGCATCTGCTGTTTTTATTTTAAATTTAATTTTTTTTAAAATTTAGAAAATTTATTTTAAAAAATAAAACTCATTTATTAAATAATAATTTCAAAATTATATTAGGGTTAATGTTTTATAATTTTTCAAAAAGATTAATTTTTTTGATGAATAGTGAAAAATACTAAATTTAAATTGAAAACTACCTTTTCATTTAAACTATTTATAAAGTTAAATTATATTTTAAATTGGGTTTAAAGTAAAATTAGTTAAATTATATATCTATTAATCCAAATTAGGTCATTATAATCAATTTTATATTGAATTTTGATATAAAATTATTTCAAACTTTCGAACATTTTCTCTTTAAATGCCCGCTTTCTCACCACGTCCATGAGATTAATTTTAAATTAAATGTTGACCCTTATGTGAATGGATTATTTAAAAATGGATTCCATATTTTGAATAAAAATAATTTATATTATATAATAAGTTCAATTTAATTTTTTACCAAAATGAATAGTAAAAACAATAAAAATTATTTAACGTGGTTGAGGTAAAAATGAGTTTACCAGGGGGTTAAAAAAATGAAAAGGGTTAAAATGAGATATAAAATTGTATAAAATATATTTAATGGATATATTTATACCTTATGATGTATAATTTTATAATTTGAGTCATTTTTGAACCTTTTGTCATTCAAAAAACATGGTTACACTTTTTCTTTTCAAAAAATTACAAGTGTGTCACTCACCTCACTTATAAAATGTCACCCTCTCTCCTCCATTATTCAAACCTTAAAACCCTTTTGGTTCAGCCAATAAATATAAAAATAACTTCCAAAATTAACTCCTCATATCCTAGAATCCTTATTTTGGATAGAAATCCAACCAAGGAAGGATTTTGGTGCAAACTTAAATAGGATACCCAAAGAAGAGGCAATGTTCATCAACAAGTGTTTTTGTTTTTTTATTCCTACATCTACTTAAATTATTATTATAAAATTATGATATAATAAAATAATTATATTACTTATAATGAGATGTTTTAATGTTAATTTCATGACCTAAAACCATCTCCACTTCCATCAAATGAGTTATGAAATCATCGTTCATGTGTGCGGTGAATTACCGCCCTGCGAACCGATATCATTCGTTTATCCATTACCACCTATAGAGGCTGAACATAATGATGTATTTATTATTTATATATGATATTTATGATATTATTATGCTTTTGTAATTATTATATCACACATAAATTCATTCTTTTCATTTTTTGCTAATATAATAACACTGCTTGTGTGTACGACAGACTACCGTCCCACGATGCGATGTGATTCATTCACACTTTTCATAAAATGTATTAAGGATGGATTTAATAAAATCATATGATATATATAACATAAAAATGATTATGCAATTATAATATATCATTTACCTTTATTTCCTTTAATTTGATAAGAAAATGGAAACAATGTTTATGCGTACGTACGACCTACCGTCTCCAAGAACGATGTATTTCATTTTTTATAAATTACTATAAATAAATATATAATAAATATATATAATATTTATATCACAGTTAAAATTATATATATTATGGAACAATGATCAAATTAAGAGGACAAAAAATAATAAAGCAAAACTTACATGAAAAACAAAGTAGTTAATGCCCGGAACATAACTGTAACATAGAATTGTTAATAAATGGGCAATAAAAGGTAATAATTAAATCATATATGGTATGATATATATATATTTATGGTTATTTAATATATATATAATAAACTTATATTTATTATATAGGAGTTTTGAATGAGTATGAAGGAATTCAAAACTTAAGGTAAGGGATTTTCGTTTCAATTTTATTTTTTTGTGAGTCACATGCCATGCTCACTATATATTTATTTTATGGGGTGTATATACTACCCATGAATGTATTTTATGATTACTATAATTAAAATTATTTTTATTTAAATATCCATTTTAGTATCTCTATTCCATGTGTTTTACAGTTTAAAAGTTTCCAAATCGGGAAGTGATTTTTGTCTCAATTTTCCTTCTTTGAGATGTACGTTATGTTATGCACCTATATTCTTTCAATAGGTGTATATAAAGCCACTTAAACCTGTAATATCATGAATTTATTTATCCTCATGAAATTTTAAGTTCTATTTTATGTTATTATTTTATAGGGATTACTATTAAAAGTTACTAAAGTGGTTAAGATTTTATGTTACAATCTCATCGTTTATTGGGATTGTTTATGATTATGTTTACTATAATAAAATATTATAATCCATCTCTTAATAAAATCATTAATTTTATTATAAAATGTTTATTCATGATATTATCTAGTAAAATTATCATTTTCCACTTTTTGGTACTTAAAATAATTGAGATTTGTTTTAATAAAATACGACTTTATTTCTCTCTTCAATCAGAAATCTGTTTTCTTCCAAAACCATATTTTCTAAAAATGTTTTCTAAAAAATGTTTTATTATTATCTTGTGATTTTTAAAACACATTTTTAATGATATTTTAATATTTTAAAAATTATTTTAAAGTAATATTCATTTCATTTTTCAAACAATGCCCATTTGGGTTTTATCAAAAATGCGAAAGAAATATTTTTTTTAACATGCATGATATGAAAAATATTTCCCACTATCATGAACACTTAATTATTTCAAAATTACATTTAATTTTTTCAAATTTCATTTAAAATAAAATTTTTCCCTTAAAATTTGGGAAATTTTTAGATTTTAAATAAATGATTTCAAAGTGAAAAATATTTTGGAAGTGTTTTATGTATTAAAAATATTATTTCAAAGTGGAAAGGATATTTTACTCAATAATTTTTTTAAATGATTTTTAAATATTCCTTTATAAATTTTCAGGTTTATTTTAAAATAAAATGATTTTAATTTTTTTATGCTTTAAAAATTGATTTTCAATGAAAATTTATCTTTCTAAAGAAATGTTATAAGTGATTTTTCTTTGAAAACCACTCTCCATATAAGATGAAATCCTTTAATGTTACTTATGATTTACTAGGGATATAATCTAAGGATACCATTATTATTCTTTATCTAAATGGTTTATGTTTATTATGAAAACATGTTTATGAAACCATTTTGTATTCTACAGGTTATACCATGATAGAAATATCATGAAACCTACTTATTTTCATGGGTTATGCTAGGATGAAATGATAAAATGACCATGAAACCTATCTATTTTTCATAGGTTATGATATTATGAGATGTTTATAAAACCTGTTTTATTTCATGGGTTATTATATGATCAATATTTTATGACCTTGTGGCCCACATACATATGATTTTCATTATATGACATGTGGGAACTATATCTCCCTCTAATACATTGGTTAAAGATTTATATCTCATGAGATAGATTGGGCTGGAATGGGGATTGAACTTGGTTTAGTAAGGGACTCTGTCCACTATGATATGCTTGGGAGTGAACCTTGAATACCATGATGGTTTGAGGAGTGAAAACATTCCAATATGAGGAAAGGGATTATATTGGGGATGTTGGTGTGTCCCACCCAGGAGGTATAACCGCCCATGATAAGTTTTGGAAATGAGCCTTGACTACTAAGGAAATGATTTTCTATGCTTATGTGTATGCCATAATTCCATGTATTATGACAATGTTATGATATCATAGCTTATGTTCTTTGATTTCCTTATGATTAATATCTTATGAACTTCCAATATTTATGCCATGACTTCATATTACGATATTTGATATGTAGGGTATGGTTTTAATATGTTATGATCATGTTCTCATACCCTTATTCACATGTTATGTTTATGTATCTCCCTTTTTTACCCTTACTAAGCATCTGATCTAACCCATTCTTACGTTTCCTTTCCCTAGGTTATGAAGAATTTTTTTAAGAGTACTAAAGTGGAATATCTTTATCAGATACATTGATGATCTTTCACCAAATTAAGATAATTGTGTGCCATGATTCCAAAGGCACTAAACTATTACGCTACCCAAGCATGTGTTTTTGTAATTTATTGAAGATTAATCTAAAAATATGTTATATCCATATACTATAATCTTGGTTAACTCTAGGTTAACCATTAATCATAAAGAAAAAATAAACACAAACAAGGCCCATGGATCATTTATTGTTTCTATTCCCAAAACGACCAGATTCCATTAACTATAACCATTTTAAAACCATTTCCAACATCAAGTACATTTTTCCATTTCAAATCCCATTTCCAAAATACTATTTTCAAATACCAATTAATTTTATTCAAGGGGATTTCCATTTTACACTACTATAATAATAACAAACCAATTACTGTTATAAAAACCCAATCCATCCTATAATCCCAAATCCCATTTCACAAATATTTCATCATTTTACAAAGGAACCCATCCAATAACATCACATAAATTATCAATCATCAATTTAAATTCCATTTCATAAGTTTTATAATTCCAAAAGACCACTTATATAATACCATTCTATTTCATTATGTTCATCCCAAGGTCAAGGCATTCACAATTATCAATGGTTGTAAAATTCAATTTCTCAAACATTAATGCAAACCAAGATTTCCTCTCAACCTGTTTAAAACATAATTTAAGAATTTAAGGATTTTAATCCATTTTAATTTTATCCCCTATAAATAATATACTTTAAACTACCATTCCCCAGGTATAAGTCATATCAAATAGGTCATTTATCTATAACAACTCAAACAAAAACATTTAATTTTAAGAAGGATCAAAGCATGATAAGGCTGGTTTGACCGCACCACAAACGCAATAAAAAAACAATATATAATATGGGTTAAATTTAAGGTACCACCTACCTTTTCCTCATATGATTCTACTTTTATGATATCAACCCCTAGTTTGAGCAGAAACGACAGATAGTGAAGAACTAGACAAACACCTTGAAAATAGGGAATTTAGCCCATAAACGATATGAGAACTTTTGATTGTGAAAGAAAATAGGTGGGGAGGTAATATTAATCTTAAAATTACCTCAATATTTCCAACTCCATATATGAAATCTGATTCATACCACGGATGAATTACTTCCACCATAAAATAGAGGAGAGGGGAAGAAAGGAGGCATGCGAGGCCGCTAGCCAGAATGGGAGAGAAGGAGGGGGGGGGGGGGGTTAAACCATTTTAAGGATGGAGATTTTTTTTTTAAATTTTCCCACTTTTTAAAGTTTTAATGTCTTGGTCACATGTTTTAACAAACCATGTAATAACTGTGCTTCCCCCACTGTCTAAGGCCAACTACCTCACACAATTATGGCACATGGTTTCACAAACCGCACACCAACCATGCGAGATGCCTTTGCAACTATACATATAGATTAATGGTTTCTAGGGACCTACTACATAGTTTCATAATCTATTCACCTATTTAAATTAGTCCACATGGTTGGTGCGCATGGTTTTCACTAACCCTGGAAAAATCGTATGCCCAAGGCTACGCTTTGAAAAACCATACTCCGAGCCCAGAACCCCTGGATCCCTTGAAACCTATAAACCCCCTAGATAAATTCATCACAAGTAAAAATTGGGTATTTTTATAGGTAATAAACATCATGATTCCTTTCTAATTATTGTTTCAAAATATGGTCCATCTAGTAGTTTGAAAATTCAAACTTTTCTCAAATTTTGAGAACCCGTATGGAACCGAGGCCTTACATAGTCAATAAAATAAGTTTCTTAATAAGAATAATTCAACTAAAAAATGTATATATAAATGAGTATATAGTTAATAAAATATTTAAATAGTGTAAATTATACTAAATATATCCATGGTTAAGAAGAACATGTGAATTAATGAGAAAAATAATGTTAAAAGAACGATGGGGAGTGACAGAGAACATAAATTTAAGCAAGTTAATGAACCAATAATAAAAATTGTGAAAAAATAATGCATAAAACATAAATTTTTAAGGGAATAAAAGAGTACATAAATTCATCATAACTTATTTTTTAGTAAATTCAAGTATTTTGGGATATATAAAGGAAAATGGAAGCAAAACATTAAAAATAATTTTCCTTAAATCTTTTGTAACTTAGTCACAAAAATGAAGTTAAAAGTTACTTCTACAAATATTTTCTTAATATTTTAAGGAGAATTTTAAAATATTATTTTTAAAATAATTTATAATAATGAAATATTTAAAATAAACTATGCTTAAGTAAGAAAATGTGGAGTGTAAAAAAAAATATACATAAGTGAAATGAAATCCATTTTGAGAACTTTTAATAAAATAACATCCTTTTCTCTTGGTATAAAAAAGAAATATTCACAAAAGAACTAGAATAGATATTACTTTTTAAAACCATAAAAACTTGTAACGGAATATAAGTAATGAATAATTTTCATAATAGTGGTATAATTCATTCATGTGGAACATGTTTAAAATAGATTCTTCTTATACTTTTATAAGTAAAGTCAAAATTAATTATATGGAAAACATTAAAAGTATTACTTTTAAACTTTTAATAATAAAGTAAAAGTTAATATAAATTAACCTTAATAAATATTTTATGTGTATAAAATAATTTTCTTGAATCTAAATAAAGAACATGTATATGGAGGAAAAATATTCCTCATTAAAAGAGAGAAATAAGGCTGGCTTTCTTTTATAAACATTATTTTAGTTGATTTACTATCAAAGAGAAGAAAAATGGAAAGAATATTTAAAAAGCATAAAAATAACCAAATGATAATAAAATATATGGGTTTTGGGAGAGAAATAACATGCAATTCCTCTAAAGGAAATTGAAACATAAACAATTCTGATAAAAATTGAAATTGTAAAATAAACCCTTATAGATTTTGTAATTTTTGAATCAAAACCCATTGAAAGAGCAGACTTGAATTAAAAATTTATATACCATAAATAAATATTTAATCATGAGATAATATATAAAAGGGGAATTAAGTACACTATGTAAATTAAAATAGGTGTATAATATAAAACATGTCTCAAATTAGGAAAAATTGAGATGAAAAACTCATACTACTTTAATAATGCTTGAATCAAAAGAAATTGAATGAAATAAAATGATATAGTTCTATAAATAACATAAATTTCTTAAAATAATATTTCAAAATAATTTAATGGTTATTAAGAACATTATATAAAATAATTCATGGTGAATAATATTGAAACATGTCACGAGAAATTGAAATTGATACAAAGAACCCTTATCAAGGAATTCTGCTTAGTCAGACACACTCTAACATTGATATATAATAAATATTTATTTATTATTAATATTAATAATAAAATTATTCATAGTTATTTTACTTTATACCATCCATTTATAATTACCTATTACATATATATTAATTTTTTATTGTTAAAATTAACACCCAGGTGTTAACTATTCTGTTTCCCTTACACACTTCAGTTTGGAGGTTCTAGTCCTTGAGTATTAATCATGGATTGATCATATCTAGTGTGTTCATGATAAGTTAATTTTTTTGATATATTTATATATTACCATAGCCATTTCATGGAACTTTTTTTGATTGTTCACATGGAACGCTTAAAAATCAACTTTTTTGGTGATTGTTGAATTAACAAAAGAATTGAATTTATTGGTAAATATACTTTTGAATATTACCACTAATTTTTTTTAAAACATATTAAAATTTTAATTGTTACATAATATTAAAAGTATTTAAGTTTTATTAATCATTCATGATGTAATCATTATAACTCCATTCATGTAGGTGGTCAAACTGACACAAATAAGAACACGTCATAATGACTGAATGAATAAGAATATGCTATTTAATAATGATAATATAAATTTTATACAAGATTAATGATTTAAAAAACATTTTATTTAATTGTTAAATTATATTTAAGAATAAGTGGACAAATAATATAAATGAAATAAAATGGTAATAAGTTATTACTTACAAAGTGTCTTGTTATTCTCATTTTAGGTGGTTAAATTTTATGATGAAAATTTATTGTTAATATTAATATCATAGAAAAATTATATTTCTAGAACTATTAATCATTTTATAAATATCATATTTATTTATTATATCTATTTATATTACCATCCATGTAATCCAGTGATGAAAAATGAAATATGTTGTTCATAGAGGCGGTAGTCCATACGTAACATGTGTGACTTTTTCATTTTCCAAAGGATGGAATCAAGGTAGATAATGATTATTTAATCAAAATAATAAAATTTAATGATACTAATTATAATTATTTAAAAATATTATTATGGTTATAATATATTTGGATTATGTCAAAAAAATTAAACTTGAAAGAACTCGGTTAAAATAATTACATATTGGATATCCTCCTTTAGATCACACCTTAAATTTTCTTATATTGGAATTTGGGTGATAATAGAACCTATAGAAAATGGGAAAGAGAGATAGTGAGTTATTTTTTAGGGATTTATTGTGGTAATATTCTCAAGGTGTGTGTATAAATGAGGTGGTGAAGGGGTCCATTTATAAGTGGGAAGGGTGGAAATCTTATAAATACTATTACTATTTAAAAAAATGTAATTTTCCAATAAAGTGGCACAAAAATTATCCAAATTTAGAATATACTACAAGGTAGGTCTATAATTAGCTCAAAAAATCAATTGGAGACATGAATTTATGATATATAAGGCCTTATCCCTTAGTTTAACCCCCTTTAAACCCTCTTAACCTTAATCTTGGTAATAAACTTTTAACATGATAACCATTCTTTATGACTAAAAATGAATTGAAAATTATAACCCAATTTTAAAATTCAGATTTAAAATTTGAAAACCATTTTACAGGATTCAATTTCTAGAGGTGATAAAAATTTATTTTATTCTTAGTGCACATAACACATAAAAAATCATTTTTAGAAATAATGCATATTTAAGCATAAAAATAAATTTATTCTCATTCATTGAATATTAATAACCATTAGTTGAATGTTAGTTTATTTTATTTAATATATTATAAATTAATTACATCAAAACAATTTATTATAAGTGATTAATTTAATTTATTAAACATAAAAATACATTATACACATAAAAAATAGTTTTATAAAAATTTCTATTTTAACCATCAAATGATTTTATCTTCATTTCTAAAAAATTTATAATCAATGCATATGATTTTTTTTACATTTATAGATATTAATTTTCAATAAATTTAACTCTTCAAATGAAATAAATTTATAATTTAAATAAAAATATAAAAATAATGTTTTTAAACAAAACATTTATATTTAGACAAGAATTATGAGATTTGTATTCCTTATAATTACTTAATTATTTTATGGATGTTATTAATTTATTTTAATAAAAATTTATTAAATTTTATTAATACATTTTATTGATATCATTTACTAAAAAAATTTCATTTCATCAAAAATATTTATCTCGAATCAATGGTATTTTCCTAAGTGAGATAGAATCCTTTTTTTTTTATTTTTTCAATTATGTTTTTTAACTATATTGAAATTAATTTAATTTTATATTGTAATGAAACATTATTCAATTTAGTTTGGTGTTGAATATATCACAATCCCTCGTATATACTAGTTTTATTTAAAGGAGAATACATAGTAAAATCACAGGGTGTTACATTCTCCCTCTTAAATATATTACATCTCCTTAAATTTAATTTTTTACCAAAATTAATGTATATTGACATTGGTATAATATCATATATAGATTTTATTATGATAAGTAATTTCTATTTTACTACTATGAAACTTAGTATTTCTTAAATAAATATTTCTAAAACTATGTATATACCATTATATGTCTCATACTTCTGAATAGGTTTCCAAAAGAACACCCTTATAGTTGAGTAATATTTTCCACATAAGAAGAAATAAATTTATCTTTATCTTACTTGAGTTTTATAAATTATTTTACCATCGATATAGAGAATATGAAAAAATATACTTGATTTTATTCCATTCTATAAGCATAATTTGGCCATTCAATTGTGTTTCGATCTCTTTTCCAACTATTTCTTCATCTCATATTCTATATAATGAATAAAAATGATTATTTTTTCATTATTTAAGCACTAAAATAAACTTTTAATGTATAATAATATCTATAAAAGGATAATAATTTATTTCTCCTGTCTCTATCAATTTACTAAAACCAAAATGGTTAGCATAATTAATGTAACACTAAATATGAATAAAACTTAATGTGAATAAGTAATACATTAATATATAAAACCCTAATTTTAACATTCAAAGTTCAAATTAAATTATCACGCAAATAACTAAACCCTTAAACTTATAATCATCCTTAAAATTATTAAGCCATGATGGTATCTACAAGTCTTAAATTATCCTCATTTGATAAAATAATATACTATAAAGTTATTTAAACCATAATATGATACCAACTGAGAATCCCTAGACCCATACTCTCAGATTCGGTGCTGAAAACATACTATTTATATACTGGATTTGATACCAACTAAAGTGACCTGGTTTTAACCATCCATAATTACAACATAAAATCCAATATTGAGTCACTTACATACCCAATACCTTTTAAGTTTAAAGTTTTATAGAGTTAAGAATAACCTATACATAACAAAACCCATATATTTCTCATCAAATGGTATTTTCCCCACTATATCAAGAATTTATTATTTTTTATAAAGTCTTAAACATCTCCCATAAATTCTCCTCACATGATAATCTGATTAACCTATCATATGCAATAATCTTCTTTATAACCAAGGGAAATAGAATCATAAGAAGGGTGAACTTATATTATTGATAAGGGGTTTCATACAATAGAAGTTATCATAAATACATAAGGTATAAACAATAAGATAGAGTAAATAATCAATAAATATGCCATATAATCAATAACTTTAGTGCAATATATATCCATGGATAATAATAAGCTAGAACAACATAGATAATCACATGGATAATAATAATAATTGATTTATAAATAATAGAATGCATAATGACAGACATATTAATCTTATCATCAAGGCCTTGGCTAAGACATTTTAAATAAATGGGAAGACATACACTAAATAGCCAAATAATAAGTAAGGAATAACAACCAGTTTGTCTTATGTGACCCACTCGATGCATCAAGGGAATATATATTTTCAAGTCTCACCCATTGTTAAACATGTATAATTCATTACTCATATATTTAATAAACAATACAATACATAATAAATATACCTTAATAATCAATAAATATCTGTATTGAATCAAGAATACAGAATGTCAACATTCCCCAGTCAAAATAATAATTTTCTCAATAAACTTACTTCAAATAACACCATATATAGAAATGGGTATACAATTAAGAAAATATTTAAATAACATAAATGATACTAAATATATCAATTCACTAGTTGAAAACTATATTTTAACATCAGTTTTTGACTAACTTTGATGTAGGTGATGTTAACAATAATAGTTATGATGTTGTTTTTTTGAAAACTGATGACGAAGATTCAACTAAAAACGAATTTAAGTGATGTTTCAACGTCTGTTTTTTTTGAAAAAATGATGTTGAAAATAACTTTCCATTCTAGTTTTATAGATTAACTAATGTGGAAACCAAAAAATACATATTACCATAGATCTTTCAGTACTATTTTTTTAATAAAACCAATGTGGAGAGTAACTTTCAACGTCAGTTTTTACCCAAAACTGACGTCAAAATATATATAGTTATGATCCAAAATAGGTTTATAAAAAAACTGATGTGTAAAGTTCTAATTAAAAAAAATATTAAGTTACATATGAAAAAGACATGAAAATATTTCCTAGTACAACAAATAAAAAATACCCACATAAAGTAGAAAAAGACTATCTAAATACTTATTTTTTAAACTTTAATTAAAAGATACATACATGATAATTTACAAATTAACCATACCTAAAAATTGTTTTCAAATAAACTTTGAAGATGGGAAAGGTATTAATTCATATTTGACTTGAAATCATTGTAAAAATACAATAATAATGAATTCTATATGATTAAAAAATAAAATATTTTGATATAAAACCTATAATAATTAATATAACCAACCTTATAAAATTTAGTCGTTCCCCTAATTGTGATTATCTCAAACATAAATCTTAAAATGTAATAAAAACATCCCACCCTTCCTTTTGGATGATTAAATTTAAATTATAAAACATTAAATTTAAAATAAAAACCAACATATATATAAGAGAAAATAATATCATCTAATAAAAATATATTTACCATTAATTTAATGTATTTGATTTTATTCGACTCCTGTATCAACAATTTATCATCATTAAACTTTATTCATAACCTTTATTTTCATATATAAACTAAAAAACATGTATAAACAATAATAATTAAGAATAAAGAACTTATAAAAAAGAATAAAATTGAATTTTTTAATAATTTGCTAAAGTTTTTATAAACTATACCTAATAAATATAAAGACCAATATAATGTGTATTCATGTGGGAATAATACTCCTATCATCCAATGACCACTAAAATATAAAAAGTTCATAATTAATGACATTATTATGAATATTAGTTCATAATTATATTAGTCTTCTTACCCATCAAGGATTGGAAAAAACTAGCACCCAATATCTATATTTTCTAATATGTCACACATATATATATAACTCTAGCATCATCATTTAGATATTTCATAGGTTTTGAAATATATTCTAGATCCATAAAATTATAAATATTAGTGGTCTTATTTTTAATTCAAAGTGCGTGTGGATACCTAATTAAATAAGTAATATGTTAAGTTACTTTAAGTCATATTTATTTAAAGAAAGAAAAGCTGAAACTTAAATGTAATTACATAGTAAACAACTACAACACATGTATAGTGAGCTCATAAAAAATAAAAAGATCCATGATATATTTTTTGAATATTCTCAATGAATATTATATTACATATATATCATATGTCATCAGAAAATCTTAAATATTATTCAAGAAAGAATAAATATGGGATAACATTTTTATCCCATAATAAATCTATAAAGTATCAAAATTTTTTGGTTCCCAAACCTTTCGTTTCATTTATAATAATTATTTTGATTTTAGATACTCTTATATAAAATAAATATAAGAAAGAATTATAAGTAATTTTAAATCAAATGTAAATAATATTTAAAAAACAACACATACCTCATATGTCAGATGATGAAGAAGGTTAGCTATCTAGAGTAAAAAATGACTCACATAATCTCTAACTCTAGTAACATTTTTTATAGGTAATGGTATCTGAGTATTTGGATAAATAATATCATGCATTGATACTATTTCATAACCTAACTACATAGGAAAATGATGTAAAAAATACCCCAAAATATTTACAACTCCATACGCTACAATTTTCATGTGGGGATCTCTAATATAGAACTCACAGTACAAGGTCGGGTCTGAATGATGAGGTAGAGGATCTGAGTAGGCAGGATGCATAGGTTATGATTTTCATGTCATTTATTCAAACATAGCTAGTAAAACATATTTAATTTGATTTCCCATGGAATGTTTTAGGTCTTTCAACTCATATGTTAACGAATCTATTTTTGTGTCCCTCAATTTCTTACTTTGATGAACAAAAAGTTTCCTAATACTAACTCCTACCTCATATCCTCTTACTCGGTCGAGGTATTCTAGATTTCCTAATGCAGCAGCTAGAATGTGCATCCTACCATCATGGATAAAAGTAAGTTTCATATATTTCTCCTGAAGGTCATCATGAACTGATACATTAAAATTTTATATTTGTGTTATTAATTTTAAAAATTCAATTATTCAAGGAAAATAAAAATTAATTTCTTATAATTCTGTTAGTTACTTATTTATATTGATCAATAAGATACTTTTCATTTTTTTATCTCTATTTTTGATTTTTCATGGTGAGTGGGGTAAGATGGATTACCAAACTAGACCCCTTACAAACCAATACTAGATTTTTCCCTCAATGAATCAAACTTTTCTATAATCATTTTATCCTCCATTAAAGGATACCCTCCAGATGATAAAGCATGAGGGTATGAATTCTGTAACTAGATCTCTTAGTGAGATCTCTTAATGGACTGTTATATAAAAATAAACTAATAAGTGATTAGGTAATATACAAGATATTTTATAATATGAAATAATTATCACCCCATAAACAATTTATCATTTTGGATGGTGATAAATTTAGCCCATGTATTTGTATCTAAAAACCTATACTTGATGCATGATTTTTTATTCTACAACTTCTCATAAACATAATTTTTTTCTATTTTGTTTTAAAATATCTCTATTGAACTACCACTAAAAATAAAAATATTCTCTTAATTTCTTTCATTTATTGAAAGTCAACTATCATATATAATTGAATAAATTAAATATTAGTCATATAAAATATATAATATTTGAAGAATGAGATAAATATAAATCACTTGAGATATTTTATCATTATAAAGACCCACATTTTCTCTTTCTTCATATTATTGATGGACTTCTAATCAGGATATAAAATGTTAATCCCATAATGGATTTTCATGGAGATATAACACATAAATTGCATTGCATTTGGGCCAGTTGGATTATTATTATCATAAAAATTAATATGTATCCTATGCTCTCCATGATATAGTAAAAGTTTTGATAAATGTGTAATCCAATTTCTACCAACTCTATTAATTATGTTCTCTAGAGAATAATAAGATGACTCTACTGTAGGAGGTGCACCAATAGTCCTTTAAATATTTTTTCAAAACTAAAATTTTAGTTTAATTAAATAATTTCATTACTTAATATTTAATAATATGAAAAAACATATATATACCTCAGTAAATGTTCCTCTACCTCTCTGTCTATAATTTAAATAAATGAATATAATGATATTATGTGTACCTACATATTATTCAAAAAGTGAATATTTAAAAAAAATGAATACAAAAATATATAAGTAAAAAAATAGTGCCATGCATGTGTAAGTTTTAAAATAATATTAATAATAATGATGATGATGTTATGATTCTTAACCAAAAAATATGAAACTTAAAATTTTAAATATAAACATTAATTATAAAATGATAAAATGATTAAAGTTTATAAATTTAAATATCAAAATTATAAAAATGTGTTTCTAATTGCATAAATTTAACCAAAACATAATGATGCACATCAGGGTTTTCAATAAAAAATGTTTAACCATAACTATTGAATATAAAATATAACAAAAAAACATATAAATAATTAATATATATATAATTAAACATCCAAATTAAAAAATATAGTTTCCACACAAGTAAATATCAAAAAATAAATAAAATATAAATATTTACCTGAATAATTAGAAGAGTAATTTAGTGTTTTCCCATATCCATTCCACATGATCATTTCATACAGTATGGAATATGTCAACATTATAGTCATTTCTACCATCCATAAATTGCGTAATATAGGAAAAAGCCTCATATAAATCCATAACAACATCACCATCCTTATGAACCAAATAAATTATTTTCCCTTTTGAAACGATGGAAAAGTCGTATCTCTCTCTATTTTATAATTTTGTTCGGTCTTATGTATTAGAGATTCCAATGGTTCTTTCAGTGCTGAACCACACATCCTTCTACATTACTCTTACCTCTCATGCTAATTTCATCAAGTCTTAGATTGAGAGATCCACATTCGTTGGGCAGTGGTAGTTTCACCTCTTCCACTGGTTGATGGAGGTCCATTATGGATGAGATTCATCTCATGTGGAAGTCTAGGATAATCTCTTAGGACTATCCCTCCCCTTTCACTATCTCACTTTCTTTCAAGGTATAGGTGATTCCCTAGGTTCTTTACTTTGTACGGATTCTCAGACTCTTGGCTTCTAGGATTATTTGGTTTCTTGGTTATGTGTGGATATGGATTTGGATAATTCTATTCTTATGAGTCTCCTTATTCAGGTTGAGGTCTTTTTTGAGTGGTGGAAGAACCTCATTTTTCCTTCACCATCATGGTACTATTTGGTGTTTCATTTCTAAGGTTACTCAAGGAAGAAGAGAGATTTATTTAGCTACTTCCTCTAGTTAGTCTGCTACAGGACATCGGTGTTCAGGATTACTAAAGCGAGGTGAATCATTGAGGTATTTGAACGATGATCTCTTAAATTCATTTCCATGATCATTAAATGAAGGTGTGGAAGGAATTGTTATAATAGTTTTGGGCTTCCTACCTCAAGAGGTGATCTTGGGTATGGGTCTAATCAAGTTTTCTTATGGTGATCAGAGAGTATTGAATGTTTGTAATTGGTTCCTTTAAATCCTCATCCTCCCTCATCTCTCATGGGATAAGGGATTATAGCTAGGGTTTCAAGGTGAGTTTCATGCCAGAATCATGGGAAGTCCATTTCCTGTAGCCTATCTCCCTCTCAAAACCCCTCCCTCAGGACCCCGTCCATTCTCATGGCTCCCCACTCTCTTCTTCTTTCTGATATAGTTTATTATCACAAGATAAGTTTATTCAGTATTAGTATTTTGATCTTGATACATCATCACATGTGAATGATGACTAGGTTTCTTCTTAGATGTCTTTTAAAAATGCTTTATTACATGGTCAGAGTGGCTACCTTCAGATGATCTCTTCTCTAGGGGATTTTCAAGTCTAGGCTGTATCAATTCAGGAAAAGTGTATCCCAAATACTCTATATTATAGTAAATAATAGAATAGTTAATGGTTAATCAGTTCCACTTCTCCTTCCATGGTGTCTTTAAGTGGAAATTATCCTGGAAATTTGTTTTTCACTCTGTTTTTCACCTTGAATGGATTTGAGGCATTATAAATCTCTCTAATTATATCTCGTGCCTCTCAATACTGAGTTCAAGATGCTAATTTTCTAGTTTCTCTGATCAATGGGGTGTGCACAAGGTCCTGATCTAAGTGGGAGATGTTGGATTCTTTCTCAGTGTCATTAAAGATAGTTTTAGTGCCTGGGGATAAAACCAAGCGCCCCATTTTTAAATGATCCAAATCCTTGGGTGGAACGCCTATGATCTCGGAGCCTGGGTTAAAAATGATTTTTTTATTTACCAAAGGCATCGGTCCAAAGCTTATATTATCAGTATTATAGAACCCAAACAACAATAATCCAAGATCCAAGATTTCTCTAATAAGATTTTCCTTCCTGGTTTCATGCATGATTCCCCTATAAACAACCATATATAGATCTTTTGGGATATTTTTACATCTGTGGAGTAGCTTGTGGTCTTGAACCAACTATTTCCACAAAGATTAGTAATGGTAATATTTCCTTCTTCTTCTCTTTTGTGTATAGAAAATGTGATATCATGGATAGGGAATCCCTATGGATTGATCTTGGTTATTTTAACATGAGGGATGCTTCTTGGTTTTTTTGGGGGGATTTTTACTCGATCTTGGACCCAACGAGAGGAAAAGTGGTGAACCTACTACATGGAAGGCCATGAATGACTTTTCTTCCTTTACAAATACAATGGATTAGTGGATTTGGGGTATTTAGGAGATAATTATACTTGGTTTAATAATCATTATGGGAGACAATGCACATGAAGTTGGATGGACCGGTGCTTTGGAAACCTTTAGGCTGTTTCTTATTTTCTAGATACAAAGGTCTAATCTTGTATGTTACATATCTGATCACTATCTCATCCTAATTTCTCTTGAGTCTAGTAGAAGTGATCAAATATAATTATACTTATATAGTCAGTGGACCTAAGATCCCAACTTCATTAACATATTTAGTATATCCAAGAATAATCCCATGCAAGATAGATCATGGGTGTTCTTCCATAATAAACTTAGATGCGTGAAAGTGGAGCTTCTTATCTGGAATACAAATCATCCACCCTCTTTCACTGGGATGAATTCTATGAAAATGAAAACCGATCATTATGAGAAATTATTATAGGACTTCTGGGATGATGAGGTCTTCAATGATCTTGTTAGTAAGAAGAGATAATTCTTAGAATTTATTCTGGAAGAGGAAAGGGTGGTTTATGAATGATCTAAAGCTTTGTGTCTCAAGGAAGGTGACCATAATTCATATTTCTTACATTATTTCATTAAAGATAATAATATATAATTTTATCTTAACATTTTAATGGGATATGGATCTTTCATCAATGATGTAAATGTGGTGAGAGCTATGGTTGAGTCCAATTTCAAATCTCTTCTTGGTGAGTCTAACCCCTCCATAGATGATGGTTATCTGATAGGAACTTCTGTTATCTTTGATTATATTCCCAGGGTGGTGTCAAACCTAATTAACCAGTCTCATGGTAACATTCCATAATAGGAGTAAGTATGGGAGGTGGTTAAATCTCTCAATCTTGAGAGTGATCTAGGACAAGATGGTTTTTCTATAACCTTATATGTGTAAACTTGGAGTACAATAAAAAAAGGAGATGATGGGGATCATTCAAAACTTTTTTAAGGATGATGGAATGCCAAGTTTTGAATGTGTTACAACTATGTTCCTTATTTCAAAGGTATATGATACTTCCTATATCAATTAATTTAGACCCATAATCATGTTAAATTTATTGTAAAAGGTTATGGCTAGTATTATTAATAAAATGATTATTCTCCACTTACATAATTTGTTCTCATAGGAACAAAAAAAATTTATCATAGGTATATCTATATAGGATGTAATTGGGATGGAATAGGAAATTATCAAAGACATTAACATTAAAAATCCAAGCTCAATATTTCCGTCAAAGTTGATATAGAAAAATCATATGATAAAGTGGAGTGGAGGTTTATTATCAAGGTTATGTCAAGTATTGAATTTTCTACATGGGTGATTGATATTAATTTTAGATGTTACTATTCTATATGGTTTAATCACACTTATGGGAATTTTTTTTGGTTTTATAAAGCGGTTTGGGGTCTAAGACAAGGGTATCCTTTATCTCCCTGCATCTTTATTCTAGTCTAGGATGCTCTCAACATATACAAAACAAGAAGAATTAATGATGAAACCATTATAACTTATAAATTTAGATCCAATATTACTAGTATTTATCATTTAATCTTTGATAATAATATCCTAATTTTTATTAATGGAAATAATAGGTCTATCCGTTACCTCAACAGGGTTTTGGACAAATATATCAAGTGGAGTGGGAAAATCATTAAAAAATAAAAAATCAATGTCTTTATTTCAAATTGATTCCTAGAGATAAGAAGTAGAAATATTGAGAATTACCATGGTATACTAATGAAGAATTTTCCCATGTAATATCTAGAAGCCCTAATTTTCATTGGAAGAATTCATATACATAATTTTGAGGGAATTATCAATAAAATATCTAACTATATCACAAATTGTAAAAATCATTTTCTCTCATTTGGGGGATGCATTACTCTGGTAAATTATGTCCTTTCCATCCACCCACATGTATATATTATCCACTCTTAGAGTTCCCAAAATTGTGATAATAATAATGGATATTTTTTTTGTGAATTTTATATGGGATGCAAGTGATGATAGGCGATGTCATTGGGCTTCATGGGAGATGATGGAAAAAGTGGAAGATGATAAGGGAATTAATCTAAGAAGTGTGAAGGAATCCATGCACTAAATGAAAGATAAATTAGCATGGGATGATATGAAAGTATGATCCATGTGGGATAAGTTCATAATGCAGAAATATGGGTTGGTTCTGGGTGCACCAAGTGACTGGTCTTTGAGGATGTGGAAACATATTCATGACCATGTTCAATATCTCCATCAGTAGGTGCATTGGGTTATAATACATCGTGATATATGTTTCTAGAATCACATATAGGTGGGGTCGATGTTGGTCTTCCGAGGGTTCCCCACTCCAAAAATTTTCTTCAACGAATCTAGCAGGTATTTGTTGTTCATTCAAACTATTTTGGATCCATATTAGTGCGAATTTTTTGATAATATTATTTTAAATTATGAGAATGATAGATTGGTTTTCACATGTTCTACATTGGTTATATTTAATGCCAAAGCGTATCTATCTCTGTTATGTGGATTCTTCATTAGGGATGATTGGGGGGAATTCCTTGGTGCTTTGAGATTCCTATTAAGTTTTTCTTGGTTTAGTGAATCAGAGGTCATTCCATTCCCATGGACAAAGAAATCAAGCATAAAGGTATCCCCATTTCCTCTATGTGTCCATGTTTAAGAAATAAAACCAAATAAATGTACCTACATTTATTTATTAAAGGGGAATGGGATGAAACAATATGGAATATGCTTAGATATTTCTTTGGGTTCAAGCCCCATAATGATATGATCAATGATTTTTTTTCCAAATATGGTTTACCATAACTAGGAACAATGAACATGATCAGAAGGTGAAGGAATTGATTTTAACATTAGGATGTTGGATAAATTTTCATGCAAAGAATAAATATCAGCATGAGGGTATTCATAGTTCAGAGTTATCCTTGATAGAAAGATCCATAAGTATAGTGTCTGAGGTGGGGATTCTTCTTGATAACTGGGATAAATCTCCTTCACTAAGAACATTTTTATTTGGAAGTTTTCTTCCTATTTTTCTCAGATATTGGTTCCATGGGGATGATGGTTAAAATTGAATATGCCTATATCTATTCTGAAACTTAACACTGATGGTTCCTTCATTAATGTTCTCATCTAGGGAGATAGTGTGGTTTGCGATGATATGTCCTTAGTTTTGGTTGATTTATCTACTGATTATAGTCATGGTGATTCCCTGATGGCAGAATAAAATGTGCTTCTTAGTTTCATTAAGCTCTTCTTGGGTAAAAATATGAAACATAAGGTGGTGGAGATAGACTCCTTGATCATCCACAATTACCTCCAAAATCTTATATTCATTCTATGTAACATTAAATATATCATCTGAAAGAATTAATCTCCTTTTGAGTGGACAAGTACAGGTGATTCAAACATGGTGTGAAGGTAACAAAGTTGTAGACTTTCATGCCTCTAGGAATACTCAGAATGAGAATATTACATTATTTTCTAGTTTGGGATCCCTTCCCCCTAAATGTGTGGACTATGTTAGAGCCAATTCCCTCAGTTTTCATTTTTTCACCCCTGAATATTTATGGATTATTGTTGGAAATAATAAAATTCCCACATTTTATGATGACCAACCAATTTTCATTTATTTTTATATATCATATCTTTAATCTAGAAATATGTGATGATATATATGGTTAAACCTCATCCATTTTGTTTAAAATTTATAAATGTTCCTGCATAGCTTTATCACATGGAATGAACTTTACCTTTAAGCCAAAAATCCATCTAATTTCACTATCAACTATCAAATTTCAAGATATAGGGAGACCGATATGCTTCAATTCATATAAATAATCAGTACAAAACTCAATCACCTCTTTTTATATATATTTTTGAATAATATAGGCCTCCGATCGATGAGGATTTTTAACATATCCCATAATTTTTTATATATATTTTAAAAGGATACATCCGATGTAAATAAACAGACCCACATATTCTTATCTCACACACCAAATGAATCTTTAGATGAACCATTATATAAAAAATAATTGGTGAGAAATACATTTCTAGATGACAAAGTATGAGTATAGATTCATTCTCCAACACATTTAACAAATCTAGATCAATGAATTTGATAAAAAATGGATTTGAGAAAATAAAACAACCCAATGATAGTCTATTTGACAGGTGTTAGAAAAATACCACTTAGTGTGACTAGTAGTAGTTGTTTTATCAATACATGATTGTCATGATATTGCGTACATATTAATTTAAAATCCTTTAATGACACCAAATTGTTCATATTTGATGAATATTCACTGGGAACTGTAATACCATGTAGACATTGAAAAAAAATCATCTTCTTACTCTTAATGCATGAAAAGATGGAGGTAAATATGTTATATTTCCTTTCATAGCAGGATCTAACTCCAAATGTATTCCCATGAATATCAAGTCCAATATAGCATGAAATCTATCCTTTTCATTTTCTTTTATGTATAAAAATGTTATATTAAAACTGGTACATATGTTTTTATCAATATGAATAACATCAATGTTATGTTTTGTCTCTAAAAATATCTAATAAGTTAGTTCAAATAAGATAAACTATTTATTACAAATATTTTTTAGATGACTTGAAATTCATTTCATTCCAAATGTAAAATCAATATTTTTCACCTTGTCATAATATTATTCTAATGAGAATAGTTTTGGGGGGAGATTATATTACTTTAAATCATTAAATTATTTTTTCAATCTAAGATAAGGAAGATCAGTTCACAAAAATATTCAATGTCCCACATACACTTATTTTCTTCCATTCTATAATTGATAATATGAAGTCTCTTATTCACAAATTAGACACGATTTATGTCCCTTAACACTGTATCCAGATAAGTTTCCATATAAAGGAAAATAATTTATAGTGAATTTTATCATTTCATTCAAAATAAAATACTATTTCTTATATGCATAAAAAAATATAACACTTGTCTCCCATAGAAGTTTTAAATAATCAATTAATGGTGAGAAATACACATCAATATCATTTCCTGGATGTTTTGGTCTAGAAATCATCATCATCATTATAATATATTTTTTATTCATACATAGCTATAGGGATATGTTTTAAACAACCAAAAAAATAGGACATGAACTATGTTTTATACTAAGGCTCCAATATGGATTCATTCCATCTATACATAGTCCCATTCTAAGATTTTTAGCTTCACTTCAAAATCAGGAATTCGTTTTTCAAATCTCTTCCACTGTGGTGAATCAGTAGCGTGATGTAAGTTTCCATTAGATATGAACTCATCTATATGCCATCTTAACCTTTCTTGCATTATTTTAATTCCCAAGTAAATGCTTCAAATGAGGAATTATTAGAAGGTACCAAATTGATTTAGTATAATGTTTGATGATGTTACTTGAGAATGAATCAGAGTTGAATTTTTCATCCATCTTATATAGTGTTATCCCACATTTAGAACATTTTGATAAACAATAATATTCCTTCCTATACAACATACAATAATTGGGGAAATAATTTATATTTTTATACCCTAATCCAATTGGGAATAATATTTTATTTGTGTCATAATTAGAATATATAAGCTCATTGCATTATATAAGTAGCTCCTTTAAAAGTTCAAGTAATTTAGAGAAAATTTTATCAATATACTCATTTATTGATTTTAAGTTAACTAATCTCCAAACTACTGATAAAACTATAAATTTTTTGCTACCTGAGAATAGTGGTTGTTCAAAATGTCCATAAAATTATTCAACAGTTGTTGTTTTTTCGATGGTTTCAATGCCTACATCATAAATTAATTCTTTAATATTAACCTTAGTCTCTGATGAATATTTTCATCAAAATTATATGTTTAATATTATATTATTTCACCATGAAAAATCTAATTTGTATAATTAGGGATAAAACCACAGAAAATGAGATGATCCTTAATTTATCTGGAATTTAACTTTCTCATATTCAAACACTTCATGTATGGATAGAAAATCATATATTTATTTAGAAAATTCTAAGAAATAATCAATTCCTTTTTCATATTCATCAGTGGTTCTTCAAAAATTTATCCAATTATGTTTCATTAATTACCTATGATCATAATATAAAAGGTGAATATATTAAAATATATAAATTTTTTAAAAAATATATATAAAAATAAAATTTAAACATAAAAACACATAATCATAATAATCAATTACTGATAACTATATGATCATAAGAAAAGATTATACATAATTATCAAAATATAAAATTGAAAAATTTAAATTTGAGTGATTAAGTACATATAAAAATAGATAATTTAAAAATACATAAATTTTAAAAAAATAATTTGTCTTAAAAAATTTTAAAAATAAAAACAAGTTACAATAATTTTTTTAATCAAAATTCATAATATCAATAAAAAAATTATAAATGAAAAAAAATTGAAGAAAAAAATGATTTCAACCACAAAAAATTGTAATTATAAAAAACTATAAATATAAAAAATTATATATACAAATAGTTCAAAAAAATAATTATAGTGACAAACAATTTATAATCATAAAAAATTTATAACATTAAAAAAATTGACAAAAAAATTTATAATTGAGAATAAAATGTATAAAAAAAAATTAATGGATAAATAAAATTTATAACTAAAATATAATTAATTTATCTTAAAAATAAAAAAATAATATACAAAATTTGGAGTTCAATAATGCAAAATAGATCCTGAATTCTGATGAACAAACTCGATGTTGGTGGTGTAACGACATTGAACCCAGTAAAACAGATCCGGTGTCTGCTTTATTGTATTGGAAAAGGATACAAGGAATCACATCCCAAAGGGATCAATAGTTTAGTATTCATAGTAAATTAGATACATATATGATTCCCATATTACATTTGAATACACAAATCACAACATATTTTTTTTGAGAATATATTACCTCTATCATATCCTTGCATATCATTCATAGTACACTTCTTGGATTCCTGGTAAAGGAAACAAAATATGAGTGAGTTAAAATGGTCTATAATATTTACATAAATAAGAAGTTAACATGAGTAAATGAAGAATAATCAATAATGAATAATCAATATAGAAAGAAAAATATCTGAAAACATATTCCATTTAATCAATAACTTAACTATCATGATTAAATAATAAATAATCAATATCAAAAGTTAAATAAATGAACACACCTTCAATTTCAATAACTTGACTATCATGAATAGATAAGGAATAATCAATATGGAATGGTAAATAACTAAACACACATTCCATTTAAATAACTTTATTATCATGATTAGATAAGTAATAATCATTATGGAAAGGTAAATAAATAAAAATAGATTCTATTTAAATAACATTATTATCATGAAAAAATAATGCAGAATTAATATGACAAGGTAAATAACTAAAAACACATGCCATTTAATTGATAAACTGAGAATAAAAATGCATCAAGAGATAATATCATTGAAAAAATATCATAGATAATAATAAATGAATTCTTAATAGAGGAAATAATTAATAACTTGACATAATTATATTAGGAATCATGATACCTCTATTGTCAAGACCTTTCAAAAGAAAATTTAAAACTGATGGGTAGGTATACACCAAAAACCCATTTAACTAAGTATAACCAACTAATTCATCTAATAAGACTATCGATACAATAAGGGTAGATCTATAATCAGTCCCTATCCATATATACATGTCCAACACATTCCTCATATATCTAATGGTCGATTTAACTTATGAACCAATATTCCTTATCAACAAATTTTCATATCGAGTAAAAAATACAGCTTAACAATAATTTCCCAAGTCAAATATAAAATTAAAAATAAAATAAAATATATAGAAATGATATACAATTTAATTAAAAAGTATATCCATGATAAATAATTTTTATATTATGGGAAAATGTAATATCCAATGATAAAAAGAAAATGAATATTTCAAGAGAAATTAATGATTATAAAAATTAATCAAGAAAGATAATGTTAATACTTTCCCTGGTCAAGCTGATCATAAACTATGTGTATAAATAATAAGGATGATATATATACAACATATTCAAAGTGTATCATAATTATAATAATGTTTTTATTTTATTTATGAATATAATACTATAAAAAATATATTAAAAACATCTATAAGGAAAATAACCTTTTCACTTCAAAAATATTTTTTAAAACTAAAAGTTCAATTTTTTTTTTTAAAAATAAATATATTTTAAAATAACCTTTTAAACTTATAAAGTAATATTTAAAACATTTACTGGTTATTAATATCAGAAATTTCATACATGTTGTATACATTAAAACAAAGATTCTTTTCACATTTTCAGTAAAATCCAAACGGTCTTTGTTTGGAAAATGATAGGAAGATTCCTTTCAAATTTTTTTGTAAATAGTCAAACATGGGTAAAAAAATGTATTTAATAAATCATTTTTAGAATTATAAAAACATTTTTGAAAACATTTTTAATAAAACATGGTTTTGGAAGAAAAAATATTTTCGACCGAAGAGAGAAATAATGTCAGATTTTTTTAAAAATAATTCTCAAAAAATTTAAGTACCAAAGATTGAAAAAAATTATAGTATTACTTGAAAACTTAAAAAATAAAAATATTAAAATAAAATTAAAGGTTTTTTATCTAATGATCAGATAAGTTCCTTCGATGGAAATTCAAGAATAAATAATCCTCATTAAATTGAGATTGTGAAATAAACCCTAACAAAGATCATAATGTTGAACTGAGAATTAAAAAATGTATTGATTATGTGTATTAAATGTAAATCTACATAAAAAAGTGTAAAAATTGTTGAGTCAATAAGGTTTTACTTATGAATTTTCCATTCCTTCATGTAAAGGGGGATATTGTTAAGTCATCAAGGCATCTTTATGACTTTACCATCTCTTCCTGTTTTGAAAATCACAAACACCTTATCTTAAGGAAAAACTCATTTTACCCTTGTTTTACTTCTATAAGGAAAATTTCATTCCCAAAAGGAAATTTACCCTTACCTTGTTTTCATTGTTCAATCAGATTTTTCTAAGTGTAAAATTCGGATTGAAACAAAAAAACCTCAGAATCTTATAATTACCTAGAATATGAAGCATTCTATTTTAGGATCTGAATTCTCAGAATTCTAGATACGAACTTCACTGAATTCTGAATCCGAATTCTGAATACAAATTTCTGATACGAACTTCAGAGTTCTGACTCCGAATTCGGAATCAGAATTCTGGTTACAAACTTTCTGAGTTCTAACTCCAAATTCTGAATACGAATTCCAAATACGAACTTTAGAGTTTTGACTCCAAATTCTGAATCAGAATTCTAGTTACGAACTTTCTGAGTTCTGACTTCGAATTCTGAATACGAATTCTGGATATGAACTTCTTTAAGTTCTGACTCCGAGTTCTCTGAATTAAAGACTCTGAACTCCTATAAGTTCTGACTCTAAATTCTCATGAACTCTGACTCTGAACTTTTTAAGTTCAGGTTCCAAATTATTGTGAAATCTAGATTCCAAATTTCCTTGAAATTCAGACTCTGGAATTCTATAGAATTCAGGTTCCAAATTCCTACAAAACATAATCCAAATATCCTTTGTATTATAGACTCCGAATTTATTTTTACTTAGACTATGAACTTTTATTTTCTTCATTCCAAATATGAGATTTTGGTTATGCTTTCACTTGTTTAGTTATAAAACGATTTCGTGCTTTCAGTTACTCAATAACCGTTGTTTGAGTGACACGTGTACAGGTCCCTCTGAAATTCATGGAAGAATATGAATGTTGGAGGAGGGAGCCGACCGTTGGAGATGTGCCTATAAATAAGATCCGATTTGAAAAAGCTGATAACGGTTCTATGACTCTAGAGACCGCATGCTGTTGAAGTGATTTCTAGAGAGATATACTCTAATGCTTAGTGCGTACTAAACTCCTGGTTTAGTTTTTGCTTCGTGCGACTCCGTTTGTTGCTGTGTACAATCATGGGCTTACAGGTATAGGAAGACAGAGGTGCCGATTACCTTTAAGTTGAGAGCTTCATTGCTGAGGAAGACAGAGGTGCTGACTACTTGATAGTTGAGGGATTGCGGGGATAACAATAAAAACTACGATCTTCGTATAGAGGGCTTACCCTGGTGTGGATAAGATAGACTTTCTTGAAAGTATAAATCAAGGGACCTTTATCCAAGGTTGTTGGATACCCTTCTCTTTGGGTTAAAAGATTTACTATTTGTTACTTGTTTTGTTACAAGTTTTCCGCTGCATTTGTATTGTTGAGGAAAGTATAACTTTCTTATACTTCCTTATACTTGTACTCTGATTTAGTTAGATTCTATACGCTTTAAGATAGAATCTTTATCTTTGTAAACTTTCATTAAGTTTCATTTCCATAATCACTTTTCTGGAATTACTTTCCTGAATCTAGCAAGTGTTTAGAACTTAGAGGTTTTGTGAATTATCTTGTTTAACCTTGTTAAACATAACCATATCTAAAAGTTACAAAGGAATTTTTAAAATCACAATTCACCCCCCTCTTGTATTTGAGCATCTACATTCTTATTTCAATCCTACAAATGGTATCATAGGTTGTAAACCTCAAACCCTGTACCAATTCAACAATTGGCATTAGGGGAATATGTACAATCTGAATTAATCTCACGATTAAGTTTAGAAGATAATTTTCAGAATTGAATTTTTCGGATTCATATTTTTCAGAATCATATTTTTCGGACTCATAAAGTTCAGATTCGTTTTTTCTTAGAGATACTCTTGTTCTATTTTTTTCCTTGCTTAGGATTATTTTCTTGTTTACAAACTTTTTCTATTAACAAGTTTTTGTGGAAAGACTTTTCTTAAAGATGATAGGAGTCAATGTTGGTTCCATATACAATCTCAATCCAACTAGACCACCTATCTTTGATGGAAATGATTATGAATATTGGAGAGATCGCATGAAGACTTTCATTATCAATACTGGAGTTGATAATTTTGTTATGCTTACTGGTGGATAAAAAATACCTGATAAATAATTTAGTGCCTTTACTAATCAAGAAAATCATGAATATCAACTGAATTATAAGGTACACAATACTTTGCTTTTCCCCATGACTAGAAATATATATAGCCAAATTTCATCTTGTGAAGCAGCAAATTCTATATAGAAGAAACTAAAAGTTACTCACTTTGGAACTTCCAAAGTAATTGATACAAGAAGATCCATGATCAGAGCTGAATATCATACTTTATTCTTTCCTTATGGAGAACCCATATGTAAGTTGAAACAAAGATTCATGACTATTGTGAATAGTTTACAATCAATGGGTGAGAAAGGATTAGATGATGAATCTCTTGTTGATAAGATCATAGACATCATGCCAAATGAGTGGGAATCTAAAAGGACTGCTATTGATGAGAAAATAAAGGTTACTCATATTACCTTAGATGATTTGTTTGGAACTCTTCTTCAACATGAGACTAGAATGAATAGATATGATGATAATGTGAAGAAAAAGAATGGAAATGGAAGTGTTGCTTTTACTACAACTTCTAATCATACGAAAGCCAAGACACCTGAGAGAGTGACCGGATCCAAATCTAAGAAATTTGTTATCCAATAAAAATCTAGTGGAAGTGAATCCTTAGAAAATGAATTAGAAAATCTTGCTCGAAGGATGAACAAGATAGTTGGACAAGGGAACTTCCAATCCAGATATAAGAAAAAGGAAAAGAAAGATAAGAAATATTATGAAGTTACTTGTTATGAATGCAAGAGAGCTGGACACATAAGACCTGATTTCCCTACGCTCAAGAGAAAAGAAAGAAAGGAAAGGAATTCTGAGAAAAATAGAAAGAAGTATTACAAGGCCAAAGCTAAGAAATTTTTGAAAGATAATGACACCTGGAGTGCCGGTGGTGGTGACTCTTCAGATGAATCTTCGTATTATGAATCTTCTGGAGAGAAGAATCTTGGTCTAATAGCCAGACTACCTATTGAGAATCATTGATTAATGGATAAGGTACAAAATTCTGAATCTATGACCAATGTTTCTTTGAATGCTAACGATAGTAAATATTATAACTCTTCGGATGAAGAATCTTCTTCTGATGAAGATAATACTTTACCTAAATATGAAGAAGTTTCTAGGTTTTCCAAAATTCTTGAGATTGAGAATTCAAAACTCATGAAAAAACATGATAAGGAAAATTCTATGAATACTATTCTTACTAAAGAAATATCAGATCTTTATAAATATCTTGATAAAAAAATGCTGATTTTGAAAGTATTTCAAAAAATCTTGAGGAAGTAAATTCTGAGAAGAATAAACTTTATAAAGATCTAGAAAATGTAATTTCTAAGAAAAATGTTTTCAAGCCTAGATCTAAGTCAAAATAAAATGTTTTTGAAGACAAGAACTTAGTTATCAAACTCAAATCCGAAATATTTTCCTTGAGGAAGTGTTTGTCAAACTTTACCTTAGGTAAGGAAAATTTTGATAAAATGTATTCAAAAATCCGACCTCTAAGGAATAGTTCTGGTTTTGGTTATACTGGTTCTAAACCTGTTTTTAGTAATAATTATTTTGTTCCACAAAGTGCCCCATTCTACACTAAGTGTCAATGTGGTGGAAATTTGGAAAAGAATTGTTCTCTAAACAAAACCCAGTCTTTAGGATTTCATAAAGCCTATTTTTATAAGAAGATGCGAGTGCTTAAAATTTTGCTTTCTGAAATTTCCGGATCCAAGCAAGTCTGGATTCCTAAAACCTAACTTTTTTCTTATTTTCAGAAAAATAGAGAAAGTACCAATATAAATACATGGTACATGGATAGTGGATGTTCCCGACATATGACTGGTAACAAAAACTATTTTGAAAAGATTATCAAGACGAAAGGTGGAAAAGTAACTTTTGGAGATAATGCTCAGGGAGAAATTATTGGTATAGGTAACATTGTTCTTCTTGGAAAAACTTTGATTTCAAATGTTTTATTTGTTAAGGGTCTTAAGAAAAAACTCATTAGTATAAGTCAATTATGTGATGAAGGCTACCTTGTGAATTTTAGGAATGATAAGTGCTTAGTACACAATTCCAAGGAAGAGTTCATTCTTTCTGCCCATAGGCAAGAGAATGTTTATAAACTAAACTTAGAAGACCTTAGGAGCCAAGACTTACCTTGCCTTAGTGCAATGTAAGATCATTCTTGGTTATGGAATAGAAGGTTAGGACACTGTAATCTTAGGAACTCATGAAAACTTTCTAAGAAAAGATTAGTTAAGGATCTACCGGAGCTTAGATTTGATTCTTCAAAAGTATGTGACCCTTGTCAATATAGCAAGCAACATAAATCAAGTTTTAAATCCATTGGTGAAGTCTCAACCACTGATTCATTACAGCTAGTGCATATGAATCTTTTTGGTCCTACACAAATTGGAAGCATTGGGGGCAAGTATTATGTATTTTTTCTGGTTGATGATTACACCAGATTTACGTGGGTTTATTTTCTAGCAAAGAAATATGAATATTTTTCTTATTTCAAAAGTTTAAGATCCCAAGTCAAAAATGAGAAAAACCTTCCATTGAAAACTATTCACAGTTATCATGGTGGATAATTTCAAAATTCTTATTTTGAAACTTTTTATAGTAGAAAAGCTATTACTCACAACTTCTCAGCACCCAGAACAAATCAACAAAATGGTTTTGTTGAAAGAAGACATAAGATTCTTCAAGAGATAACTAGAACCATGTTGAGTAAGTATTCTATAGCCAAACATTTTTGGGTTGAAGATATAATTACTTCTTCTTATACTATAAATCGAGTTTTGATTAGACATTTTCTTAATAAAACTCCTTATGAGTTATGGAATGGTAGAAAACCTAGACTTTCCTACTTTAAGGTTTTTGGATGCAAGGTATTAATTCTGAATAATAAAGATAATCTACATAAATTCTCACCAAAATCTGATGAAGGAATTTTCTTAGGCTACTCCACAACTTTAAAGACATATATATTTTTCAATAAAAACACTTGTAGTGTTGAAGAAACAGTACATGTCAATTTTGATGAAACTGATCCCTTTGTTTTTAAACAACCCCAATCTACATCTTCGGACGTGTTTTCAAAAACTAATTATCAACTTTCGATAGAAAATCCTTCTGATAAGGAAAATGTTCAAGAAGATACTTCTAAAACATTTACCCCAGAAGATTTCCTACCCTATGTTGATGAACAGGTTTTACAAAACCCAAATAAGTAGTTTCTAAAGAATCATCCCAGTGATAGCATCATTGGTGATGTAAATCAACCTGCAAGGACTAGAAGTTCCTTAAGAAATGAAGTATAAAATCTAGCATTCCTTTCTCAATTAGAACCAAAAAGTACTGATGAAGCTTTAGGTGATAATGATTATATTAAATCCATGCAAGATGAACTAAATGAATTTGAAAGGAAAAAAGTCTGGACCTTGGTTGAAAGACCTAAGTAAACTTCCGTTATTGGAGTAAAATGGGTCTTCAGAAATAAGTGTGATGAAAATGGAATCAAAGTTAGAAATAAAGCTAGATTAGTTACTAAAGTCTATAATCAACAAGAATGAATAGACTATGAAGAAACCTATACTCTAGTAGTTAGACTTGAATCTATTCGTATTTTACTTGCCTTTGCAGCATTCTTAAATTTCAAACTTTTTCAAATGGATGTGAAATGTGCTTTCCTTAATGGTTATGTTCAAGAGGAAGTTTTTGTTGAACAAACTCCTGGCTTTGAAGATACAAAACATCCTGATCATGTTTTTAGACTTACCAAAGCTTTATATGGCCTTAAACAAGCCCTTCGAGCTTGGTATGATAGGCTTACAATATTTTTTCTTCAAAATAATTATGTTAAGGGAAATAAAGATTCAACCCTTTTTATAAAGAAAGATAAGAAAAATGTTTTGATTGTTCAAATTTATGTTGATGACATTATATTTGGTTTAACTTAGCAATATTTAACTGATTCCTTTGCAGATTTAATGAAATCTGAGTTTGAAATGAGTATGATGGGTGAGTTAACATTTTTCCTTGGTTTTCAAATTTCTCAAAAACCAGAAAGAATCTACATATCCCAACATAAGTATATTAAAGATCTTCTTAAAAAGTATGGATATAAAAACACTAAAAGTATAAGTACTCCCATTGGTACATCAAACACACTTGATCTTGATGAAGTTGAGAAACCATTAGATCAAACATCTTTTAGAGGTATGATAGGAAGTATACTTTACTTGAAAGCTAGTCGTCCATACTTAATGTTTTCAGTATGCTTATGTGCAAGATATTAATCCAATCCTAATGAATCTCATTTAAAGGCAGTGAAAAGATTTTTTTTCTACTTAAAGGGAACCATGGATTTAGGACTCTTTTATACTTTTGAAAATGATTTTGTTCTATTTTTTTTTTCAGATTCTGACTTTGGTGGATGTAGAATGGATAGAAATAATACATCCGGAACTTTTCATTTCTTAGAAGATTCATTAGTTTCTTGGTCTTGTAAAAAGAAATAATCAGTATAACTTTCCACTGCTGAAGCTGAATATATAGCAGCTGGAAGTTGTTGTGCTCAAGTGTTATGGATTCAACACACACTCACAGACTACGGTATGAGTTTTACCAAAACAAAAATTTTGTGTGATAATACAAGTGCCATTTCCCTTAGTAAAAACCTTGCACATCACTCTCATGAAAAAAACATAGATATTAGGCATCACTTTCTTAGGGATCACACACTAAAAGGAGATATCATTCTTCCATTTATCGGAACATAAGATCAACTTGCTGATATTTTCACAAAGTCTTTACCCTATGTGTAACACCCCAAGATTTCATAGTGTGTTACTTCTTCAAAATAATTCAATAACTTGCACTACACGCAACACCGAGTTCAATCACACCATGACTTACAAAAAAAAGCCATTCAAAAGAGGTTATGAATAGTATTATCTAAATTTTAAACTTTATATAATCCTTATAATTTTTCCATATTATGAGTATCTTAGACATAATGCAAGAACAAATTCATTTTCAATATTGCACTTTTATCAACTTTTAATAGTGAACCCTTTTTAAATACAATATTTTAAACTTTTTGACTAAATGGGGGACATCAAAAAATTTAAAATGAAACATCCCAAGCTTCCACGGTACGCTTTCCTTTGAATAATACAGTAGCGTGTGTTGTACGCAACTTCGAGTTCTAACACACACCACAACCAATCAAACTAGCCGTTTTGAATAGTAATACCTACTTTTCGAAATTATATATATTTTATATTTTAAAATGGACTTCATTTTTGGATTCGGAATATATAATTTAGCCTAAGGTGAAATTTTGGTACTTTTCGGATAACTTTCATATTTTGATGAATAGTGAAAATTACTAAATTTTAATTAAAAACAACTTTTTTAATCAAAATAATTAATAGTGATAAATTATGAATTTTAGTATTTTTAAAGTATATTTAGAATATATTTTTACCATTTAATATAATGTTGGTCATTGGACATAATTTTACAATTAAACCGAACATAAACAAGTGTCAATCTTTTGATAGTTATTACCTCTTAAAAACACGCTTTTTGTTTTGACAGCGGGAATTAATTTTAAATTAATTTCTGCCACTTCTGTGTTTTTAATTTAGAAAAATGGATTACATATTTGGAATCAGGATTTCCAAATTGTGTAAATAGGTAACTTTTATTTTTAGACATTTTGAATAATTACTGTGGTAAATATTTTATTTACCATGGTTAAGGGTAAATCCGGTAAATAAGGGTTAAAAAATAATATTATAATAATACAAAATTACCCTAAAACGTGTCCTAACCTTATTGGTGGACACATACCCGACCATGAGCATCCTTGGGTTAATTTGGGGACCCCTTGGAGCCACTTGTATGTGGTAGGGACACTTTATATTAATAAAGTTAAAATAAAAATAAAAATGGCATAAGCTTACATCTTTTAGAAGAACAACATTTACATAGGGTTATACATGTTGGATTTTCTATTATAAATATTAATTAGAAAGCTAAAAAGATTTCCTACATAATGATATTTTATTTATAATTTTTAGACATTAAATAATTTATTTTATTTATGACACAATGATGATGCGGTAATTACTATAATAGTGAAAAATTAAAATAATTGATATTATAAATACCAAAATAAATATAATATGAAACTTTTAATGAATTAAACTAATTTTATAGGACACTATGATATATTAGGATTGATTGGATTGACTTTGTTCGAAGTAATAAATCTGTTATGAGTTTCAAAAAAATCAACTATTGAATAGTGTCAAAATTGACATAAAAGAGTTCTTAAAACAAATATTATATTATTAATTGATATTAAATTCCTAAAAATCTAAGGTTCGGCCAAGAGACTTATATCATGATAGGTTCATCATTAATGTACCACTTGGGGGTCACTTGGATGTATATAGTAAGTTTATTAACCATATTATATAAAAATACAAAGAGACATTGTAAAAGTGAAACTAATTAACTTAGAGTTAATACTTAAAGATAAGGTTAATATAAGTACCCAAACCTGTCTAACTTCTATTGTTTGAGTTGTTTTCGACCTATCCCCACCTTAAAATTTAAATAATCAACTTTGGATCCATTAGAAACCGAATATGAATTTATTATAAATTAATATTTCTAGCTTTTCCAAAGGTGCCCCTCACCCCTCTTATAAAAGGGCACTCCTCCTTCTCATTTCTTCACACATCTAAAGCCTTTTGGTTCGGCCAAACTCGGACCAAATACTCTCCCAACATCCCTCACTACAACCTAGAGGCCTTAGTTTGATCAGAAAGCCAACCTAAGGAGCCCTTTTGATCAAATCAAAAGGAAGAACCCGAAGAAGAGGTAATGATTTCACCACAATTTTCTAAGTTCATTTCTTCTTCCACTTCTTCTTCCTTTGTTCTTACCATTCTAAAATAATAACTCCAGTATATCACATATACTGTGATGTTATTATAAGTATGGTACAACCATATTCAGTATTATATCTACCCTTTGAATAACATGTCACCATACGTGCGTACGTACGGCTTACCGTCTCCACGTCGTGGTGTAATTGTTATTCAATATAATATTATTTGGATGGGTATAATAATGATGTGTAACTCATGTAAATAATAAATATAACATGTTAATGATTCTTTATATATGATATACCATTCATTTATATATTATTTTAATATCAAAAGAATGATATTGTCGCTCGTGCGTACGTACGGACTACCGTCTCCACGAACGCGATGAGATTCATTCTCCATCGTAACCATTCAAGTATAATTATCATTTGATGATTTAAAAATGATTTTTAAGGACTATATATCATTCTGGATATGAATAAGATACAACAACCATGGCTTATGTAACAAAACATATAAATAAAATGAGTAAGTTAACACCCGAAACGACGATAATTCTAAGATATTATTAACAAATCAATGTTAAAAGATCATATATGATATCATATTAATATATATGATTCTTGTATAATTTAATAACAATTATTTCACCATTATACAGGAGGTTAACCTACCCCAACAAAGGAAAAGTACAAGGTAAGGGATTCTCTTATCTCACTTTCAATTCCGTGAGATTTCCATTGTTCGCTACTAAATTATTGAAAGTGGTGTATTGTGTACTTCCATTTGATATATATTATCATGATTCACTTTATATTCATGTTATTCTGTAAATCATTTGGTGGTTATTAACTTTTGGCCATGCGACTCAGTTGATTAACGTGGTAAGGGTTTATTTCGCAATCTCTTCATTATCCGAGGTTGTTTATACATAATTATCTACTGGGACCTCTTTATCATCCACATCCATGTTTCTTAAAAATGCATTTCAAAACATTTTTACTATTTACTAGAATATGAGTTAAAGTCATTTATACCCTTTTTGACTTTTATAAGTGGTTTATAAAGGAATCTTTCGGTCGTTTTCAAAACAAGGTCCTTTTTAACCTTTTCGACAGAATTAAGATAAGAATGTTTTTTTAACTTATACGGCGGGTGCGGTTATTTTCCGCCGTTATAAAATCGTCAAAGCTTCCCTTACAAGCTTATAAGGATATTTTCAAAGAAAATGTTTTATTTTATAATTATGTGATTTTTAAATGATTTCAAAAAAAGAGATATTTCTCTCAAAAATATGAAAATCCAGTGCAAATGTATATGTATTTAACGCAAGCTTCAAAATGTTTTCAGAAAACCTGACTCTCGAGTGTGGTAGATAGGAAGGGATTGGGAGTGGACCCATCATGGCCTATAATTAGTCGAGCAGTCTCAGAATTAGTTATTTTGTTTTCAGAAGCTTGCATAATGATTTCATAAAAACACTGGAGTACTTTTTAGCAATTTTAAACATAAGTATCTTCTAAAAATATTACATCGGTAGGTCTCATGAGACAAACTAGTGTCTTGGCACAAGGCCTTGACAAAATCTTATTTGTAGTCTTGGCACGAGGCCTTGGCTATGTGGTTATGATAGTCTGGCATTATGCATTCCAACATTATGAAAGTGGTTATTGATTTTTGCATGTGATTATTCGATTAGTAGAATATCCATGTGAATGAGTAAATGGCATTATTTAATTTTATTTATGCCATACCATGTTGAAAGTTCATGTTTGAAAGGCTTTTGTTTTAGTTATACATTGCCTTAAAAGTTTATTCTTATTTATGAAAGTTTCCGCTATTTTGTTATCCTTACTGGGCATTCGAGCTCACCCCTTTTATATGTTTTATTTTTCCCAGGAAGTGAAGAAGTAAATTATGAATGACCTGCAGGGATATTATGTGGGTATATGAGTGTGGATTATGGAGACATTATGTTGTTTTAGTAGTTTTTCATTTTATGATGTAATGTAAAACCTATGAATATATCTAGTGTTTCCAAGGCTACTAAACCAATCGGTCTTTCGAGATTTGATCTTTCTTGTGATCATGCCAATGTTATGTAATAATGCACCGACTCTGGGTAACTAGGGTCGGGGCGTTACAGTTGGTATCAGAGGAAGTTTAGTACAAACCTTGGAAGCTAGATTTAGATAAACTCTGATTAGAGCACGCAGACCTAAGATGAACTTTGAGGATTAGTATAGAAGAACTTCCTAGAATTTTGGTATTGTAGAGATTTTGTGAGTTTTCCGAGCAATACATCCCTGTCTGGATACGAGTAGGTAGAGGCGGCTCTGGCACAGATGTACCTAGGGGTAAAACCCGAAAACACCGCTTTGAGCTAGACTCGAACGGGAACTGGTGCACGACAACGGGCCTTGCTGCACTCTTGGTTACGACACTCCCGGGGGATATGCTTAGGATAATTCTCATTTTCTTTACAAACCATTGTGAAGGGTTTATGAGTATATACATCCTCAAATGAGACATTTTTATGATTATGGATTATATCCATAAATAGTTCAATTTATGTTAAGTGTATTATAAGTATGGGATTATGTATTTTGATTCATAAACTGATCTAGTGTATTCCATTGTTTAGAAATGGTGCCCAGTAGAAGGAATGAGAACTCCAGAAATGCACATGATCCAAAGAGAAGGAAGGATCATATCTTTCATGGTCTTAAGCTAGAATTTATAAGAGAAATAGTCTCCCATGTATTATCATCATATGAAGAAATAATATCATGTGTTGATAAGATAATTAAAGAGTTTACTGAGTCCTATGGCTTTGAAGGGAAGCAAGAGAAGAAAAGGATGGAAGAGAGAAAGATGGATAAAGGGAAGAGGGAAAAGAAGAATTTTCCCATATGTGGTAACTGTGGAAAGAATCACCCTGGAACTTGCCTGAAAGGAATGTGAGTTTGTTATAAGTGTGGAGGAAAAGGGCACAAAGTACGTGACTGCAAGGGTAAGAAAATGGTTTCAAATGTACAATGCTTCATTTTCAAGGAGTTTGGACACTACGTGAACCTATGTCCCAGTCATCAGACTATGCCGCAAATGATGCTATTGGATAATAATCAAGTTATGAGACTACCACAGATGAAGAGGAATGATTAGAGTTCTTATGTTGATTATGTCAATTGAGTGTTGTATCAACAATGTACTTGTTATAATAATTATGGAGTATATAAGGATTGTACTGCAGTACTATTTCATTAAGGACTTGAGATTGTGTGGAACAAAGAAAAGTGACTCAATAGCAGGATAAATTTTTGGAAAATATATGGTTGAGAGAATGATAAATCATAATATAGTTCTGATACAGAGGTAGTGATTTTGGAATAATATGTGATTGTTTTGGATAAATTATATTGGATATTCTTGACTACCTTGGAAATGATTAATGATTTGTATATTCCATCATTGTTGGGGTTTAAAACATTTTTGGATTAATGAAGTATATCCAGCATTCTATATGGAATAAGGGAGCATGAATGTAATCAATAAGGAATATGGTAATACATGATGAAGGTATTCATATGCTATTACGGGGTAAAAAGGATCTATATTATGTTTACATTCCTTATGAATGTTGGACTGTGAGTTTGGACAGAAGTATTTTGGATAGTTCTAGTTTGGATTATTTTGGATTTCCATAAAAGGACAACCCGGAGGTAGGCGGCAACCCGTCGCGTCCGGCAAGGCCGCAAGACTTGAACCCGCAACCGAAGGGCGACAAGGGTGTATCACCTACCACTATCCCACGAGATGTCCTGGAATAAATAAAGTAGTTTTTTTAAAAGATCAGGTAGATGAATTATAAATTCGTTTATTTTGGAACCCTCTATGAATAATATAAATAGAATTTTTTTTACGAGTGAATGATGAGTTTTTGGTAGAAATTTATTAATGGATAAAACTCTAATTATAAAGTAAGTATATCTCCTTATGATCTTAGCCAATCTCATAAATAAATTCCTCATCATTAAGAAAAGGAACTTAGAACAAAAATGTTGTCCTAGATGGTACCTTAAATCATCACTAATTTATGGCTTTGGGATTGTTGGCCTTTTCATAGCCATGTTCTCTACCACTCTCCATCAGATAATTGATGGCTAGATTTTTCATCCATATCCATATTTTCTTACATGGAACCCTAGTATGTGTTATTTTCGGTAATCTTTATACTTTCCACTCTTTATTTAAAATAGAGGCCTCATTAATTAATTTTTCAATGTGGGATTTCAACTAAGATATTTTGAAACGTCAAAAATGTGTTATCCCAATACCCTATGTTTTGTTGAACCGATGGTATTTCAAATCATCATAGATTGATGAATTTAAGGACCTCAATTTTATACTTGTTTGTAATTGATGACCTCAATCACTACCTATAAATATTTATGTTTTTCCTCCAATTATATGTCTCAAATTGCCACCAATGTTCTCCTAATCGAGATCATAATTTGGTGGTGACCCTTTCATTTCTCTTTTCCTCATATTAAGACTAAATTTTGGTAACCCAATTTCCGATGTGGGGTTTCCCACAAATATATTATATATTTTCAACCTTTTATTTTCGAAGAACAATTTCAAATTGCGAGGACGCAATTTATTGAATGAGGGGAGAATGTAACACCCCAAGATTTCATAGTGTGTTACTTCTTCAAAATAATTCAATAACTTGCACTACACGCAACACCGAGTTCAATCACACCATGACTTACAAAAAAAAGCCATTCAAAAGAGGTTATGAATAGTATTATCTAAATTTTAAACTTTATATAATCCTTATAAATTTTCCATATTATGAGTATCTTAGACATAATGCAAGAACAAATTCATTTTCAATATTGCACTTTTATCAACTTTTAATAGTGAACCCTTTTTAAATACAATATTTTAAACTTTTTGACTAAATGGGGGACATCAAAAAATTTAAAATGAAACATCCCAAGCTTCCACGGTACGCTTTCCTTTGAATAATACAGTAGCGTGTGTTGTATGCAACTTCGAGTTCTAACACACACCACAACCAATCAAACTAACCGTTTTGAATAGTAATACCTACTTTTCGAAATTATATATATTTTATATTTTAAAATGGACTTCATTTTTGGATTCGGAATATATAATTTAGCCTAAGGTGAAATTTTGGTACTTTTCGGATAACTTTCATATTTTGATGAATAGTGAAAATTACTAAATTTTAATTAAAAACAACTTTTTTAATCAAAATAATTAATAGTGATAAATTATGAATTTTAGTATTTTTAAAGTATATTTAGAATATATTTTTACCATTTAATATAATGTTGGTCATTGGACATAATTTTACAATTAAACCGAACATAAACAAGTGTCAATCTTTTGATAGTTATTACCTCTTAAAAACACGCTTTTTGTTTTGACAGCGGGAATTAATTTTAAATTAATTTCTGCCACTTCTGTGTTTTGAATTTAGAAAAATGGATTCCATATTTGGAATCAGGATGTCCAAATTGTGTAAATAGGTAACTTTTATTTTTAGACATTTTGAATAATTACTGTGGTAAATATTTTATTTACCATGGTTAAGGGTAAATCCGGTAAATAAGGGTTAAAAAATAATATTATAATAATAAAACATTACCCTAAAACGTGTCCTAACCTTATTGGTGGACACATACCCGACCATAAGCATCCTTGGGTCAATTTGGGGACCCCTTGGAGCCACTTGTATGTGGTAGGGACACTTTATATTAATAAAGTTAAAATAAAAATAAAAATGGCATAAGCTTACATCTTTTAGAAGAACAACTTTTACATAGGGTTATACATGTTGGATTTTCGATTATAAATATTAATTAGAAAGATAAAAAGATTTCCTACATAATGATATTTTATTTATAATTTTTAGACATTAAATAAGTTATTTTATTTATGACACAATGATGATTAGGTAATTACTATAATAGTGAAAAATTAAAATAATTGATATTATAAATACCAAAATAAATATAATATGAAACTTTTAATGAATTAAACTAATTTTATAGGATAATATTATATATTAGGATTGATTGGATTGACTTTTTTCGAAGTAATCAATCTGTTATGAGTTTCAAAAAAATCAACTATTGAATAGTGTCAAAATTGACATAAAAGAGTTCTTAAAACAAATATTATATTATTAATTGATATTAAATTCCTAAAAATCTAAGGTTCGGCCAAGATACTTATATCATGATATTTGAATCATTAATGTACCACTTGGGGGTCACTTGGATGTATATAGTAAGTTTATTAACCATATTATATAAAAATATAAAGAGACATTGTAAAAGTGAAACTAATTAACTTAGAGTTAATACTTAAAGATAAGGTTAATATAAGTACCCAAACCTGTCTAACTTCTATTGGTTGAGTTGTTTTCGACCTATCCCCACCTCAAAATTTAAATAATCAACTTTGGAGCCATTAGAAACCGAATATGAATTTATTATAAATTAATATTTCTAGCTTTTCCAAAGGTGCCCCTCACCCCTCTTATAAAAGGGCACTCCTCCTTCTCATTTCTTCACACCTCTAAAGCCTTTTGGTTCGGCCAAAATCTGCCCAAATACTCTCCCAACATCCCTCAATACAACCTAGAGGCCTTAGTTTGATCAGAAAGCCAACCTAAGGAGCCCTTTTGATCAAATCAAAAGGAAGAACCCGAAGAAGAGGTAATGATTTCACCACCCTTTTCTAAGTTCATTTCTTCTTCCACTTCTTCTTCCTTTGTTCTTACCATTCTAAAATAATAACTCCAGTATCTCACATATACTGTGATGTTATTATACGTATGGTACAACCATATTCAGTATTCTATCCACCCTTTGAATAACATGTCACCATACGTGCGTACGTACGGCTTACCGTCTCCACGTCGTGGTGTAATTGTTATTCAATATAATATTATTTGGATGGGTATAATAATGATGTGTAACTCATGTAAATAATAAATATAACATGTTAATGATTCTGTATATATGATATACCATTCATTTATATATTATTTTAATATCAAAAGAATGATATTGTCGCTCGTGCGTACGTACGGACTACCGTCTCCACGAACGCGATGAGATTCATTCTCCATCGTAACCATTCAAGTATAATTATCATTTGATGATTTAAAAATAATTTTTTAAGGACTAGATATCATTCTGGATATGAATAAGATACAACAACCATGGCTTATGTAACAAAACATATAAATAAAATGAGTAATTTAACACCCGAAACGACGATAATTCTAAGATATTATTAACAAATCAATGTTAAAAGATCATATATGATATCATATTAATATATATGATTCTTGTATAATTTAATAACAATTATTTCACCATTATACAGGAGGTTAACCTACCCCAACAAAGGAAAAGTACAAGGTAAAGGATTCTCTTATCTCACTTTCAATTCCGTGAGATTTCCATTGTTTGCTACTAAATTATTGAAAGTGGTGTATTGTGTACTTCCATTTGATATATATTATCATGATTCACTTTATATTCATGTTATTCTGTAAATCATTTGGTGGTTATTAACTTTTGTCCATGCGACTCAGTTGATTAACGTGGTAAGGGTTTATTTCGCAATCTCTTCATTATCCGAGGTTGTTTATACATAATTATCTACTGGGACCTCTTTATCATCCACATCCATGTTTCTTAAAAATGCATTTCAAATCATTTTTACTATTTACTAGAATATGAGTTAAAGTCATTTATACCCTTTTTGACTTTTATAAGTGGTTTATAAAGGAATCTTTCGGTCGTTTTCAAAACAAGGTCCTTTTTAACCTTTTCGACAGAATTAAGATAAGAATGTTTTTTTTAACTTATACGACGGGTGCGGTTATTTTCCGCCGTTATAAAATCGTCAAAGCTTCCCTTACAAGCTTATAAGGATATTTTCAAAGAAAATGTTTTATTTTATAATTATGTGATTTTTAAATGATTTCAAAAAAAGAGATATTTCTCTCAAAAATATGAAAATCCAGTGCAAATGTATACGTATTTAACGCAAGCTTCAAAATGTTTTCAGAAAACCTGACTCTCGAGTGTGGTAGATAGGAAGGGATTGGGAGTCTACCCATCATGGCCTATAATTAGTCGAGCAGTCTCAGAATTAGTTATTTTGTTTTCAGAAGCTTGCATAATGATTTCATAAAAACACTGGAGTACTTTTTAGCAATTTTAAACATAAGTATCTTCTAAAAATATTACATCGGTAGGTCTCATGAGACAAACTAGTGTCTTGGCACAAGGCCTTGACAAAATCTTATTTGTAGTCTTGGCACGAGGCCTTGGCTATGTGGTTATGATAGTCTGGCATTATGCATTCCAACATTATGAAAGTGGTTATTGATTTTTTCATGTGATTATTCGATTAGTAGAATATCCATGTGAATGAGTAAATGGCATTATTTCATTTTATTTATGCCATACCATGTTGAAAGTTCATGTTTGAAAGGCTTTTGTTTTAGTTATACATTTCCTTAAAAGTTTATTCTTATTTATGAAAGTTTCCGCTATTTTGTTATCCTTACTGGGCATTCGAGCTCACCCCTTTTATATGTTTTATTTTTCCCAGGAAGTGAAGAAGTAAATTATGAATGACCTGCAGGGATATTATGTGGGGATATGAGTGTGGATTATGGAGACATTATGTTGTTGTAGTAGTTTTTCATTTTATGATGTAATGTAAAACCTATGAATATATCCAGTGTTTCCAAGGCTACTAAACCAATCGGTCTTTCGATATTTGATCTTTCTTGTGATCATGCCAATGTTATGTAATAATGCACCGACTCTGGGTAACTAGGGTCGGGGCATTACACTATGAGAGATTTGAATACATTAAACAGAAGTTAGGAATGATAACCATCAGGTAATCCTCCTTATTAACTTCCTATTGAAACCAATCTCCTTACAATAATAAACTTCTTTTCATAGGGGGAGTACATTTCGTAATGAAGTTTTTCATATTTTTTGTAATGAATTTTTTCATATTTTTTGTAATGAAGTTTTTCATATTTTTTATAATGATGTTTTTCATATTTTTCGTAATGATTTTTTTCATAAATTTTCCTAGTGATTTTTTTTGGTATTCAAATTTTTTTGAATCCAAAGTTCTTCAAGAAAAATATTCCTCAATACGAATAATCTTTCTAAGCAATCTGAAAGGTATGATTCTTCCTTGAGTTTTTTTTCGTAATTACCTTTTACTTGCTGTTAGTTTCTTTTATTTTTAAAATTTCTCAAATTCTACTTTCCTTAAATCTAAATTCTTTCCTTTTAAAACCTCAAAAGATCGAATTCAACCAAATTTTTTCCTTGCAACTATCATATCAACCATTAGATCTGATCATAAGGTTTCCCAACCGTTAGAATGGATTTGGAAGTTGAAAGGTCACTTCCATCGCCTATATAAAGGAGACCCCCAATGGTTTTCCCACATCGGTTATCAAGCGTGTGCATGTCGAAGCTCTACCTCTCTTCAAAAGCCCGTTCCGAATTCTTCAGAAGTGCTCCAGTCTGAATGTCTGTAGAAGTCCCTTCTCAAGAGATGTCTTCAGGCAAGCCAATTGTAGAGTGGAAAATTTATAGGGAGAGGTTGGTTCATCAGAACTTCTTTAATAAGTATAACTCTATTATATCCAAGAATATCAGACTTAATGGATGAGAAAGTGTATCCATATCGAATACTCGAGCTCAGGATGTGGTGTATCCGGATTTGCTAATAGAGTTTTATGAATCGGCTTGTTTCTTCAAGGAAGATGGTAGGGAAAAGTTTACTTTCAAGAGTTATGGCAAGACATATGCTCTATCTTACACCAAGGCAGCTAGTTTTGTAGGGATACCTTATGAAGGAGAATCCAAATTTTTCTCTCACAAGTTTCCAGAGGTTCAAGGAAGTTTTTTTTAAGACAAAGGCCATGGAATGTCTTGGTCTCTCAGATGTCAAGATGGAAAAGATTTCTCATCTTACTACCAATAATCGGATCCTACAGCTTTGGGTGCAAGGATTCATTATAACGAGAAAGGTTGATAAGGATACCCTTAAGAAAAGTGATATGTATATCTTAGATTTCTTAGTAAATCTAAGGAAAGTGAACCTCATGAGACACATCCTCATCACAATTGAGAACATCAAAAATGGGAATCTAAGAGCTCAAATTATCATATATCCTTCCTTGATTTCTAAGTTGATAGTTTAGTGTCTTGAATCCTTCAAGATCCCCTATATTTCCAAGCCTAGAAATTGCAAGGTAATGCTGATCAGTGATGATAACCTAAAGAGGATGAAGGTTTCTTTCTTTAAGGAGTCAGGAGAATTTTATAATCTTTCAGAGGATGAGGTAGAAGCCATTCCGGAAAATGTAGAAAAAGCTGAACCATCAAAGAAGGATGGCAGGAAAAGGAAGTTAAAAGAAGTGGAAATTAAAGATAAAACTCCTAAGTCTAAGGAAGTCCAATCCGTACCTCCTAAAATGAAGAAGCAAAAAACACATCTGGATGAAGTGGTTGCAAAATGGAAGGGAGGATAAAAAGACTCGAAAGGAAGGGGAGCCACATTTTGGCTTGGACCCTGCATAGGCAAAGGCATTGAAAGAGAAAATATCTAAAGAGCTTGAAAAGAAAGCAAAGGAGAAGAAGATTCAGAAAAAGATGTCAAAGGTAGAGATTGTCCAATCGCTTTTGAAGGCTGCTGAGGTTTCATCCAAACAAATCCCTGTACCAAAATCTTTCCTTGTGGAACAATTGCCTAAGACTCCGAAAAAGAATTTCATGTCCCCAGAAAAGCAACAAGAGAAGACTGTGGAAGAGAATAAAGCTGAAGAAGAAGTGCAAAAAGCTGAGAGTAGTGGTGGCTCTGATGATGTAATTAAAAAAGTTGAAGAGTATCATGAAAAATAAATTGCTTCCGAGAAATTTTCACTTCGGACTTCTCAAGCCGGATCTTCAAGACTTGCTACACCCGCAGATGATGAAAAGGGTGAAGAGGAGTGGAACAAACTATCTGAGGAAGAGAGTCACAATCATCACTTCATACATCTAGAATACATTGAATATGAAGCTAAGAAAGAGAAAGTTAATGAAGATAATATTGTAAAACTATCTAGGAGTGAGCATGAATCCCCTGATGAAGAGGCTAATCCGAAAATCAGTAAGGGTAAACAAGTGGTGGTTGATACCCCAATGAAAGAAATTTTGAGTAAGAAGGAAGCTAGAGGATACTCTAAGAGGAAGTTGGTAGAGTTAGAGGAAGAACCATCTCCAAAAAAATTATCTGATTTGGAGTCATCAGCCTTAGGGCATGATTTGTTTTTGTTTAGTCTCTTAAGAATCTTGTGGATACCATTCCGATCTTTCCTACAATTGATTCTAGATGCCAGATGCTTCAACACACCAAGAATCAAAAATCAGAATCCTTATCTATGGTGATGGAAAAATGCGTTAAGATGAGGAAGAATACAAAAATTTCCTTATCAATTATGAATCCCACAGAAAATCCTGCAAGAAAATAACTCTTTGGTTGAAGAAAATCAATGAAGATTTGGGAGATCTTGATCAGTTTCAAGAAGATGTCAAGGAAGCTTTTGATACCGAAGACTCCAAGATCAAGGATCTTACAAACATATTTAAGGAAAATCTAAACCTAGAACAAAATTATCGGATCCAGGAAGTCAAAGATCTAAATGGGAAGCTCAGTTATGTTATCCAAAGTTTGAAAACAGAGAGAGATATTTAGACTGAGATGGAAGAAAATCTTGTGAAGTAAGAGGAGTTGCTGAAGGATCAGGAAGAGGACATGAAGGCTCAAGAACAAAGGATCATAGCCTTAGAAAATCAAGATTAGGAGGACCACAAAGAGCTGAAAAAGCTAAAGACAATCGTCAAGAAGATGATGGCCAAGGAAAAAGAAGAAAAATAGCACAAATCAAAACTTTTTTTGTATTTGTTTTTCCTTGTACTAATACTTTCAATCATAATGGAATTATGGTTGGCTTGTTTTTGTTTTTATGTCTTTACTAATATTTCAGATACCATATTTCTTTTCCATTCCCTCAAACTCTTTTTAAAAATCACAAAGTGGGAAAAGGAAAAAGAATTCAAAAAGGGAGAAGGAAAAAATCAAAAAGGGAGAAGGGAAAACTCAAAAATGGAGAAGGAAAAATCTGAAGGGGAGAAGGAAAATGATTCATAAGTAAAAGAAATATCCCTAAGTAAGGGGGAGATTATATAAGGGGGATTTTTTTCATTATGAATATTTCCATTCTCAAGATAATGGAAATCTCATTCCAAAAATATAGAATACGATCCTTAGAGTTCCAAGGACTAAGGGGGAGTTAGTCATATTAATCTTTGCCAATATAAAAAGGGAGATAAGTTTTATGTTCTAAGTCAATAAAAGTTTTGCAAAGTCCTTTTATTCTTTTTCATAAGGATGTTTGTGCTTTCCAAAAAGGAGGATATTGTTGAGTTAATAAGGTTTTCCTTATGAATTTTCCATTCCTTCATGTAAAGGGGGAGATTGTTAAGTCATCAAGGTATCTTTATGACTTTACCGTCCCTTCTTGTTTTTAAAATCACAAACACCTTATCTTAAGGAAAAACTCATTTTACCCTTGTTTTACTTCTATAAGGAAAATTTCCTTCCCCAAGGAAATTTACCCTTACCTTGTTTTCATTGTTCAATCAGATTTTTCTAAGTGTAAAATTCGGATTGAAACCAAAAAACCTCGAAATCTTATAATTATCTAGAATATGAAGCATTCTATTTTAGGATCCGAATTATCAGAATTCTGGATACAAACTTCACTGAATTCTGACTCCGAATTCTAAATATGAATTCCAGATACGAATTTCAGAGTTCTAACTCTGAATTCTGAATCAGAATTCTGGTTACGAACTTTCTGAGTTCTGACTCTGAATCATGAATACGAATTCCAGATACGAACTTCAGAGTTCTGACTCCAAATTCTGAATCAGAATTCTGGTTACAAACTTTATGAGTTCTGACTGCGAATTCTGAATACGAATTTTGGATATGAACTTCTCTAAGTTTTGACTCTAAGTTCTCTGAATAACAGACTTTGAACTACTATGAGTTCTGACTCATAATTCTCATGAACTATGACTACGAACTTTGTAAGTTCAGGTTCCAAATTCTTGTGAAATCCAGATTCCGAATTTCCTTGAAATTGAGACTCCAAAATTCTATAGAATTCAGGTTTTGAATTCCTAAAAAACAGAATCTAAATATCCTTTGTATTATAGACTCCAAATTTATTTTTACTTAGACTCCTAACTTTTATTTTCTTCATTCTGAATATTAGATTTTGGTTATGCTTTCACTTGTTTAGTTATAAAATGATGTCGTGCTTTCTGTTACTCACTAACTGTTGTTTGAGTGACACATGTATAGGTCCCTCCAAAATTCATGGACGAATATGACTATTAGAGGAGGGAGATGACCGTTGGAGTTGTACCTATAAATAGGATCCCATTTGAAAAATCTGATAATGATTCTATAACTCTAGAGACCACATGCTGTTGAAGTGATTTCTAGAGAGAGATACTCTCATTCTTAGTGCGTATTGAACTACTGGTTCAGTTTTTGCTTCATGCGACTCTGATTGTTGCTGTGTACAATCGAGGGCTTCCAGGGATAGGAAGACAGAGGTGCCGACTACCATGAAGTTGAGGGCTTCCTTGCTGAGAAAGACAGAGGTGCCAACTACCTAATAGTTGAGGGCTTGCGAGGATAGCAAGACAGACTCCGATCTTCGTATCGAGGGCTTACCCTGGTGTGGGTAAGACATACTTTCTTGAAGGTATAAATCAAAGGACCTTTATCCAAGGTTGTTAGATACCATTCTCTTTGGGTTAAAAGATTTACTATTTGATACTTGTTTTGTTACAAGTTTTCCGCTGCATTTGTATTATTGAGGAAAGTATAACTTTCTTATACTTCCTTATGCTTGTACTATGATTTAGTTAGATTCTTACGCTTTAAGGTAGAATCTTCATCTTTGTAAACTTTCATTAAGTTTCATTTTTGGAATCACTTTTCCAGAATTGCTTTCCTGAATCTAGAAAGTGTTTATAACTTAGAGGTTTTGTGAATTATCTAGTTTAACCTTTTTAAACATAACCATATTTAAAAGTTCCAAAGGAATTTTTAAAAGTAAAATTCCCCCCCCTCTTGTATTTGAGAATATACATTCTTATTTCGATACTACAAAAATAACAATATATAGTCAAAATTTTTTACACATAAAATCTGAGAATATCAAATACAATGAAGAAGTAATATAACCCAATGAAAAGAAATTGAGTTATGAAATTGTTTACTACTTAGTAATTTTCAAGTCAAATACCCTTAGATTAAATAATTCAAATTAATACATAAAATACAAGGAATTATTATTTTTTTCATTGTATTACATGAAAAAGGGGAAATATATACACCATATAAAATAAATTAGGTGCACAACAATAAAATATTCCTCAATAAAGGAAAATTTAGACAAAGTCCCTCACCTCACACTAACTTTTGGTTGAACGTAATTTAACCTCCTTTAAATATGATTTTTAGCATGTTATTAATTTATAAAATAAATATATTAATATTTATAATATCATATATGAACCTATTATAACATTTTACCAACTGTTTTTTAATAATATTTCATTATTTTCATTGTTTTGGGTATTAATTGCCTCATTTTCTTATATGTGTTTTGTCATGAATGTTCCGGTTATTATGTATAGGATATATATAAATCACCTCAAAAATTATATTAATTTAATATATATCATATTTACTAATTATATACATATTTATAATCATTCTTTAAGTTTGTACATGAAAAATGAATCACATCGCATCGTGGAGACGATAGACCATTCGCACGCACGAGTGACGATATCATTACCTTAATGACTGAAAGGGTAAGAAAGTGGGTAGTACATTAATTTTAAAAAATAAATATCATTTCATATATATCACATATATTCATTAAATTTATCCTTATTTCTTTACATGTAAATCATAACTAAAAAACAGATCACATTGCTTCGCGAGGCGATAACATGCCGTACACACGAGCAACATTATCATATTTTAAATGGAATGAAAAGTAAGAATATATATGTAGTATTATAATTTAAAAAGTATAATAATATCATAAATATTATATATATACATTAAATAAATCATTATATATAAATGTGAGATGTGTTTATGGAAAACAATTTACATTGGTTTGCAAGGCAATAGTCCACCATACACACGATTGACAATTTCATTTCCCATTAGGCAGAGGAGGAGATAAAGGTTAAGAAATTAACATAATAACATATAAGTATTGGGAATATATTGGTGTTATGATACTATAATTATTGAATAATATTTGAAGTAGGTAGAAGAAGAAATAAAATAAAAACAATCTTTTAAGAATGTTACCTCCTCTTCAGATGACCTATTTAGGTTTGCATCAAAACCCTTAATTGGATGGATTTATGATAAAACCAGGAGATTTATGATTTTTTTAGGGTATTAAGGAAGTAATTTATCTAGTTATTTTACAAACCAAATTCCTTTTTAAGTGTGAAGAGGGGAAAAGAGTTGGTGGCCTTTTATTAGTGGGGGAGAGGACACACATAGAATTTGTGAAAAGAATCAATTACACCCATGTTTTATCCTAAAAAAATCCTAAAAAATTAGTAATTATAAAAAAATATAGGATATAATATCAAATTATTTCTATAAATTTAGTTTAGAAAAGTTATCATTTTAGTTTAAATCCTCAGTAAAACAGTTATTTCTTTAACCGTGACAATTAATTTTTACTACTTTTACTATTTATAATGGTCAAAAATTGAGTTGAACTTAGTAGATAATATAAATTATTATGATAAAAAATATGGAATCTATTTTTCAAAATTCAATTCTTATCAATGGAATAATATAATTTAAAATTATATCCACAAATGTAATGAAAAAGTGGCTTTCCAAATAGAAAATTTTCATATGTATAAAAGGTTTTAATATAAAATTTTAATATAAAATTGATTAAAATGAACTAGATTAGTTAAATTGTAATATAATTGAACTAATTCCCCTTTAAAACCAATTTAAAATATAATTTAACCTTGTAAATTATTTAAAAGAAAAGGCAGTTTTTAATAAAAATCAGTATTTTCATTATTCATTGAAAAATGAAACATTTCATAAAAATATCAAAAAATAATCTTAAGTTAATTTTGATATGATTATTTATAAAATTAAGTTAATTCTATTAAATAATTTTTCTAATAGTGGTATAAATTAATTTTAAATTATGTGTGTAATGCGCCACTAAACCGCCTTTAAAAAAATATAGTTTTTCAAAAAACACTTATTTTACTTTAAAATGATTCTTATTTTATTTATAATTAGTATATAACTATGTTTTTCATCATCTAGTTAGCCCTATTAATATTATAAAACTTAATGAATATGTTATAACAATCACATTTTAAAAAATAATATTTTAATAGAGTATTGTTTTTCGTTTAATACTAGTGTTGTGTGAATCACAAGCTATTAAGGATATTGAATTTATTTAAAATTAAATATATCATAAAGTCTCAGGGTGATAAATTATCTTCTAAGATCATTGTTTTGGTTTATATACCTTATCAAACCCAAAATTCTTCTTTTAAAATATCAAGGTGTTACATTCTACCTACCTTTAATAAATTTTATCTTAGCAATTTAAACTTGATCTCGGTAATCAAATGTTTGAAATTTGGAAATACCATTTTTGAAAAACCCATATCATAAAAAGGGTTAAAAAAAATTCCTCTTAAAATTGGGAAAGATAAATATGAAAGATTATATGAAAAAATAATAACTAGGTTTCCATATAGGAGAACATAGTTGAGAAGTGAGTATATGAACATGGAATAAAAGTGAAACACCCAAATAATAATGGAGGTTGATAGAGGTTATTGATCATAAGAATATGAATAGTGAAGAGAAAGTCAACAACCATAAAACCATAAATATGTAATGAGTCAAAAGACCATTTATTCATCAGATATAAAGGTAATAAGATATATTTTTTTGTTTCAATATCTTTTTCCTAAAGTTGAGGAATTATTTTACTGCCTAAAAATATAAGGAAATATTCTTACTTGATATATCTCTATTTAATAAGTACAATTTCATCCTTTAGTTGTTCTTTGATCAATTTACAATTCATCTTTTACACCAAGAAATTAATATCTAAAAATGAATTTTTATACTCAAAGCACTAAAATTAACTTTTAACAGATCATATGATCTATACAAGAGTGACAAGTCTTTCTGCCTATTTCTAAATATTTTCCAAAACCAATATGTTTAGAAGAAGTTATTAATCTATAAACCTAAATGGTAACACCACTACTTCATCATTAATATTTATTTATAAAATCATTTATGTAAAGAATATATTAACTATAACATCACATAGTACTGTGGTAAGTGCTAAACCCTTATCATCATTTAGTTGTGGGTTCAAGCCCCATGACCTTCATCGGATGTAATGGGTTGTCACCCCGTATGTGAGTTTTCATTTTTCTAAAACCATATTATTATAATTCCTATAAAATTCCCAAATTGTGATGACCCATAATTACTACAATATCAATGATAAGATAAAACTTAAAGGTTACTAATATCTTTAATAGTATGTCCAAAAAAATGTAAAGGAATTATTCCTCAAATAACTTTTTCATATACTAAACCAATAGGTTGTATTCCCAAAAATGTTTCCCAAAGACATCATTAATCATGTTATATTCCCACCATAAAATTTTTCAAAAGGGGCATTTAATACTTTGAACCTATGATCAACATTAAACTCATAAACCCATGATCATATCTATACCTCTTAAGTTAATAAAGACATATATACTTATAATATTTAACACAATACTTATATGTTTCATGATTATTATAACCAAAATACCATTAGTAAAAATGATTCTAAACTTTATTCTTGAATCCCAATAGATAAATACTTCAACTATTTTATTTCAACTTATGTCTTTACTTGGTAGATGGGTTTACCTTTAGAAGAAAAAATTGACTCAGATAATTCCTAGGTTCCCCACATTTAAGACAAAGAACTACAAACGGATCCCTAGAATGAAATTTATTTCCTTTCATTATACTCTTTATTTTTCCTCAACATTTTATACCCTTATTTTCCATATATAAAACATTTTACCATTCCATTGAGACACTTTCCGAGGAGAATCATTCCATATTTCTAACATAAAGGAAATAGATCCTTCTTTTCTCTATGATCTCTACCACTAGAGTTCTTAGAAAATTCTATCCTTCTATTCTTTAGTGAGTCTAAAATTTGGTTATGGTATTAGTTATTGATCATATTTTGGGATAAATGATTAGGCATAATAACAATATATTTTACTCCTACCATCATCCCATTTGGTTTCTCATAGTCACCACATTTTCCTTAATATTCAATGTTAACATGATTACATTTGTTTCTATCCATTGACTAAAAGAAAAAATTACAGCGTGATAAAAAATAATCAAAGTAAAAAAACTATATAATCATTTATAGGATGTCTAAATCATGACACCTTCATTTAAATCTAAGACACCTTAGGTTTAAATTAGGTCATTCATTTTCATCATCTATTAAAATCCTTCATAGTGGTTTGTAAATAAAATGAAAATTATCCAAATCATATCCCCTGGGAGTGTCAAAATAGGTTTGTAGTAAGGACTATTGTGATGTACCAGGTAACGCTTGAGTCAGATGAACCTTTTTCAAAGTTATTACTCCTAGGTTCATCTGTAATAGAACCATGTCCAATTTTAGTGTCTATACAGGGATGTATTTCTAGGAAAAACCACATAATATTTACCTTACCAAAACTTTAGGTTGTTTTTGTATACTTATCCTCAACGTCTATTATAGGGTTACAACCCCTAATCAATATTTTTATAAATCTAGTTTCCATGGTATCTAATGAACTTTCTATGATACCAACTATAATGAACCTAACCCTAGTAACCCAGATCCATTGTCTAGTTTATTATATTGGAATATGATACAAGGAATCTCATCCCAAAGAACTGAATAGTTTAGTAGTCTTGGTAAAATAGATACATACATGATTACCATATTACATTTGAATGCACAAATTAAAACATAATTTTTTTCAAGAATATCATTATTCCCTCTATCATATTCTTGAATATAATTCATAGTACACTTTCTAGATTCCTAGGAAAGGAGACAAAATAAGGGTGAGATCAAATGTTCAGTAAGGGTTATTAAAAGTAGACACTATCACGAGTAAATGAATAATAGTCAATAAGTCATAATCAATATGGTAAGGTAAATAGCTTAACACACATGCCTTTTTATCAATAACCAGACGAACATGATTAGATAATTAATAATAAATATGGTAATGTAAATAACTAAAAAAACATTCCATTTAAATAAAAAGACAATCATAAATAAATAAGGAATAATCAATATGGAAAGGTAAATAACTGAACACACATGCCATTTAAATAACTTTACTATCATAAATAGATAAGAAATAATAAATATTCCAAGGTAAATAACTGGACACACATTCCATTTAAATAACTTGAATATGATGTATATATAATGCATAATCTATATGGAAAGGTAAATAAATTAAAAAATTCCATTTAATTGATAATCTAAGAATGAAAATGCATCCATAGATAATATAATTGTAAAAATATCAAGGATAATAATAACTAAACTCTTAATGAAGTAAATTCTTAATTATTGCATGTCATGATATCAGGCATCATTATACCTCTACTTCTAAGACCTTTCATATGATAGTTTAAAAATAATGGGAAGGTATACACCAGAAACCCATTTAACTAAGGCTAGCCGGACGATTCAGCAAATGAGATCACTAATGCATCAATTGGCTATCTATAACAGGGCCCCACCCATATCTACTTTCCCAACACATTCCTCATATATCTAATAGTCTATTTAATTAATTAACCAATATTCCTTAACAACAATTTTCCATATCAAGCAAGGAATAAAAATTAACAATAATTTCCCCAGTCAATCTTATAACATTAAAAGTAAAATACAATATATAGAAATGATATATAGTTTATGTAATAATTATATACATGATACATAATATAGATATTTAGGGGAAATTTAATGTCCAATGATAACTAGAAAATTAATATTTCAATGGAAATTCAATAATCACAAAAATTAATCAAGAAAGATAATGTTAATACTTTCCCTAGTGTATATGATCATAAACAATCTATAGAAATAATAAAGATAGTATCAATACAACATATCCCTAGTGGATCATGTGTATAAAATAGTTTTGATGTAATTGATGAATAAAACACCATAAAAATTCCATTAAAGACATTCTTAAGGAAAATAACCTTTTCACTTTGAAAATATATTTTTTAAATTAAAATTTCACAAAATATTTTGAAAATAAATTTATTTTAAAATAAACTTTGAAAATTATATTTTAAGATTTAAAAAATTGAGTAGTAATGAAGGCGTGCAATTCCATACATGTCGTACATGCTAAAACAATGATTCTTTTCACATTTTTGGTAAAATCCAAATGAGCCTTATTTGGAAAATGGCATGAATATTACTTTCAATTTTTTTAAAAAGACAAACATGGGTAAAAAATCTATTTAATAAATCACTTAGATAATGTTAAAAACATTTTTTTTATTTTTTTAGAAAACATGGGTTTGGAAGAAAAATGATTTTTGACCGAAGAGAGAAATAAAGTTAAGTTTTGTTAAAAACATTTTATCAATCATTTTAAGTACCAAAGAGTATAAAAAATGGTACTATTACTTAAAAACTTTATTAATAACTATAGGAGAAGAAAATTAAAGATTTTTGTTATCTAATTGTCAAATAATTTCCCTTGATGTAAATTCAAGCATGAACAATCCCAATTAAAATGATATTGTGAAAAAAAAACCATTACAAAGATCATAACATTGATGTGAGAATTAACCAATGAATTGATTACGGGTGTCAAATGTAAATCCACATAAAACAAGTGTAAATAAAAAAATATAGAGTCATAATTCATTACACACATAATATTATAATATCAAATAGAATGAAGAAATAATATAACCCAATGAAAATAAATCGAGTTATGAAATTCATTACCACTTGGTAATTTTCAAGTCATATACCCTTAGATGAAATAATTAAAATTAATGCTTAAAATACCAAGAATTTTTATTTTTTCATGATATTATATGAAAAATGGGCATTATATACACCATATAAAATAAATTAGGCACACAACAATAATATATGCCTTAATAAAGGGAAATTGAGATGAAGCCCCTTACCTCACACTTCCTTTTGGTTGAAAATGATTTAACCTACTTCATAATGGTTATAATCATGTTATTAATTTAAAAATAACCATATTCATATTTATAATATCATATATGATCTTATTATAACATTTTACCACGTGTTTGTTAATAATATTTCATTATTTTAATCTTTTTGAGTGTTAATTTCCTTGTTTTCTCATGCAAGTGTTGTCATGAAAGTTATGGGTCTTGTGTATATAATGTAGATACATCATCTATATAATAATATTAATTTTATATATATCATATTTACTCATTGTATATATCTTTAGAATCATTCATGATGGTTGTACATAGAAAATGAACCGCATCGCTTCGTGGAGATGGTAAACCGTACACATGTACGAGTAACACTATCATTCCCTTAGTGAGTGAAAAGATGAGGAAGTGAATGATATATTGATGCAACCTTTAAATGATATGTTTTTACATATGTTTTCATTAATATTTTTTTTGATTTAATTAATTAATTATGATTTATTTTTTAAATAATTTTACTTTATTAATTTAGTAGTTGAAGTTATCAATATATCATTTTTATGTTTAATTATATTTTATTTCATTTAAATTATTAATTATTTTTATTTAGTTTTAATTTATATTAATTTTATAAATATATTATAAAATATTTATTTTAAGTTTGTTCTTTTATTTTTGAATTTTTATAATTAAACAATTTATCATTATATTTTATAATAATCTAAACTTATTTGTAATTTAAATTTTTTTATTTTTTATTTTAGTATATTGAAATTTTAATTTTATAAATTAATTGATAATTAGTTTTTATAATAAAAATTTTATTTTATTTAATTTCTCAGTAGTTTTAACATTTTTTATTTTTCAAATTTTAATTTATGTATTTAAATAATTAATTGAATAAGTTTTAAAATTTTAATATTTTTTATTTTAATGATTTAATATTCTGTTAATGTTAATTGTTAATTTTTACTTTATTTGATTAGGTGTTGTAGATATACCATTATTCCTGCTACCAGTCACTCCTACCATTGCATCTACTAGTCCTACCACTGGTCTTCACACATCTACCATTGTGGCAGGGGATCCAGTACTAGTTTCCCATACTCTACTATCTACCACCAGCAGATAATCCACTAATAGAACATTGAATCCACTATTCCTTGATCCACCGCCATAGATCTACCATCTCTACCCTCAATAAATATCCACCGCCACCCCAATTTTCTTTATCTTTTACCTCTTTGTATCTACCAATCCTCGAAAATCCTTCTTCATAGCTGGCCACCAGTGGAAGCTCGGTCCACCACTACAGAAAAATGAAGATCCATCACCCTATGTAGAATCTGATGAAGTCCTCACCATTCTCCATCAAGCCGAGATCTATTATCATGCCTATGCTTTATCCTCTTCTACATGGGTCTAGAACAAGCCTACCACCACTAACCTTCACCACCACGAAGCTTGATCCAACCATCCGGAAGCTTCTAACCATGGGTCTCCATGAAGAAGAAATCACGGCCTCCATAAACCAAGGTGAGGTTGAACCCCTATGTCACCATTATTCTATGATGATGAGTATGAAGAAGATGATGCCGACATTGCCATGTTTGAGTACCATCACCACTCGATAGACTATCATCCGATTTCTTCCCTTAATCCACTGGATGTCACCGCTCATAAGGGATCAGATCCAATGCTAAAGAATACCCAAGGTCGAGCCCCGTGGAGGATATTGAGAACCTATGGGAAGATAATAGAAGAAGAAAGAATAAAATAAAAGAATAAAATAATTAAATAGTTATAATAAAAATAAATATAATAAATAATAAAAATAGTTAAACATAATAATATTATATATATTTTAAATCCAATAATAATAATAATAATGATAATATATATATATATATTTATAAATATATAATTAAATAATTATAACAATAATAATAAGTATATATAAATATTTTTTTTATTTATATATTTATATTTATAGTAACAATAATATTATTTATTATAATCATAACAATTATATTTTTATAATAATAATAATACTAATGTAATAATTATTTTATGTTTTTGTTGTGCAGAGTCAAAAATGCATCTAGATACTTTTACAATAGTATGCACCTAATCCAATCAAGGACATTAAAAGGGAGATTTTAAATTCACATGCAGTTTAATACAATACTGCAACCAATGACATTTTTTTAGAGAATTGAGTAGATGGAGTGAATTCAGTTAAATTTTTTGGTGACGAACCTATCTATGAAATGGGATAAGTTATAATGCAGACAACAAAGAAAAAATCATTCTAATTTGGAAAATTAGAATAGATACGAGGATGAACAGAGAAATTTAGAGTTGATAATAGGTGATTTTTCAGGTGACCAGGAGAAGGACTTCATTGAAGGGATAAATTTGAATATAAATAAAGGGAATATTCTTGATCTTTATCCTTTCTTTTTCTTCTACTACATCTTTATTTATTTTTGTTTGTGCAGGGAGTCATTAATTTAAAATATATGAGTAATCATTTTATTGGGAAATTTAATTGTTTGGTTCCTTTTTTACTTCTTCAAATAATTATTTTTATTTATTTTAATCTTTTGGCAAGATTGATTCACTTTAAAAAAAATTATGAGTGCTTCTTGATATTGAATTTTCTATTATTAGAATCATTTGGTGAGATCAATTCTGATGAAAATTCTTCAAATTCATTGATTTTGGACAATTCTTGACGTGACGAGCTCTAAGAATCATTCATCAATAGTTTTTTCTTCTATAAAGGGATTTTGACATAATGTTTTGTGAGGATTCACTTGAAATTAATTTCCCATGAATGAAGAAACATTTTTCTATAAATGAAACAGTTGAATTTCTACAAGCATTTTCTTTTTAATGCTTTATATGCTTGTTATATTATCTTAATCTCATTATTGTTTTATAATCTTCTTTTCTGTTTCATTAATTTTATGATTTTTAAGTCAAAAATAAAAAAACAAATCATTAATCTCTATTACCCATTGTTTTTAGTTGTTTAGAATTAACTAATCCCTTAGAACATTCACCAGCCTTCACTATGGTTTCGCCCTTCATTGCACTATCCTAGTGTGTAAGAGGAGTTATAAATTTATACTTTAACATGATCTTAAACAACCACCTTTGAAAAAAATTTGGGAGCATTTCTAGGGAGGGATTTTCCTAAGTGTCTTAGGGATAAAGAAAAAACAAAAACACATAAAAAAATAATATCTAAAAAAATATTTTTTTCTACTGCTTATTTTGATTCCTTTGTTCTAGAAATTTCTATGTTGAGTGATTTGTTATTGTTCAATATCATCTTTGAATTTAAAAAATTAATAGAATAGTTTTCCAAAGATGTAATCACTTTAGGTGCATGATTACTAACTTTATTAAAGATGACAAAGAAAGGTTTTATGATGCATGAAATAGGTTCAATGAATTTATAGTTCAATGGCCTGATCATGGATTTCATATAAGAACACTGTTAGAGTTTTTCTTTAATTTATTTAATGATGAAGATTAATTTAACTTTGAAAGACTTGCAGGGTGATTTTTGGTGTGTCACAGTGATGAAAAATTATGTATTTTTTGTGATGATCTAGTTTTTTAATATATTAAGAACTCCCAAATATTTAATGAGAAACCATAATCTTTAGAGTAAATTAATGAAGAATTGTTTGAAATTGTGATCAGTGAAAGAAACACATTTCATGAATTTATCAATGTTTAAATTCCTAAATTTAAAGAAATAACTTTGAACATGAAATTGATATTCATAGGAAATGATCAATTGACCAATTTTTTTGGGGCTTAAATGATAAAATTATTTATAAATATGAATATGAAATTCAATGTTTGAAAAACCAAAAAGGTAAATTTTTTCAAAAAATTGAATTTGAAGGTATTTAATTAAGTACTTGTGCTTTTGAAGAAAAATACACACACCTCAATCACAAAATTTAATTTTCCAACCAATTATTAGTGTAATTTATTTTCATGGAGGTTGAAATGAACATCTTTTATTACTTTTTATGTTTCAACACTCCTTTAATTTATGAATTGGAAATAGAGGTTAATAAAATTTATTTTAAAGATGATATAAATAAAGAGAGAGGATTACAATTTATATCATATGGATCATTAATTTTTTAAACTAGAATTTAAGAACCACTTTATCAAATATAATTTCAAAACTCATCTATTGTCACCTATGTTTCTTCAAAATTTGTGGGTTATTATGGTATAGAAAATCTAAAGAGATCTACCACAGACTTTTTAGATCCGTTTATTATCTTTCCACTTCAAAATGACTTGAAATGGGTCAAGTTTATCCTAAAATCTAGAGTTGACAATGATAAAAATTTTACTGAAAAGTTAAACAACTTTCCCTACATCCTTGCTAAAAGGATCTTTGAAGGAATTGTGGTAGCTTTTGAGGGACTTGGTTTTGTCCCTAGAAGGTTAGGATCCCATAATACTCAATTTATAACTAAAAATAAATGGGAAAAACACATTTGGTGGTTCCTATTTAGGAAACCACATCCATATAGTAAACTATGTTTAGTTTCTAGGAAATTTTGGCTAGAGACTTTATATCTAGAACTTCTTGAGATAAAATCCATGTTTTAATAGAAAATTTCTTTTGTTTGATTTATTTTCTTTGAATAAAATTTATCAAGTTCTTATCTTTTTCTCATTCATCTGATTACCTTCTCTCCTTTATTAGATTGATTCTTCTTTATCACTTTCTTTATCTATCTATTTTCTTGGTCACATATTTTAACTCTCAATGATTGAAATACATGGATGAATAGAACTTTAATTTTATATAGATTAATTGTAAGAGACCTAGTATAAATTTAATTTTCAAAGGATATTTTTTTTAGATAAAGATGGATAAACTCTCTTAAATTCAACCTATGGTAATGATATTTGAATAACCAAAATAATTTAATTCAAAAATAAATGGAGAGTCTTTTTAATGAAATTCATTTGATGAAAGCTTCTGAAAATTAGGGGAGTGCTTGTTAATTTTTTTCATTTCTATTCTCCTCCTTTTCATTACTGTTGAGATACTGCATGTTTTTTGTTAGCTAAAATTGAGGTTTAATATTTTTAAATCTTCTCACTATGTAGATTTAAGTGTGGGGGGTGATACCCATAACTATTTATCTTTAAGTTATTTTTTTTATTTGCTGGGTGTTTATCATATTATTTTTTATGCAGTTGAAAATACCATTGAAACTAATATTCAAACTTTCTAACACCCTCTTTACTATGCAATCAATTATTTTCGTGCTACCATTTGAACTTCATTGAAAATTTTGTAATGTTCCTTAATGATAATGCATATAACTTTTTTTGTTGTAAAATATTTATTATGGATGACATATTATTAGAAAAGAACCGATACCCTTTAACATGTGATTAAACTGTTGAATTGAAAACCTACTTTGAACCAAAAATTATAATTTTTTTATTCCACATTTGAATTCAACTTTGAGAATTTTTTTTGATTTTTAAGTGTGTGGGAGAGTGTCTTCTTATTTTGAGTCAATATGTGATTTAATGTATACTCATCAAATCCCTTTAAAATTGTTCAAAATTTGTTATTTTTCAAGTTTTTATCTTTACATTTAGTGAGACATTTTTTTTCTTATTTTTGAAATTTGGGATGCCACTTTGAATATGTTATACCTTTATTACCCCATGAATCTAATTGGGTAAATTATTTCAGGCCCTCCTGAAATCATTTGTTCATGGTTATATTTTAAGACAATGTTATAAAACTATCATTTAATTGGAACTTTTTTATTGAGTCAAACTTATAATACATGCATTTATATAAGCTATGAGATAAAAATCATAATATGGTTTTTCAATCATCAATAGTGGTGATAGTCATAAACTGGTTTTGAAAATCATCTTTGAAGGATGATAGGTTTTCGATGGGGTTTTATAGATCTATGGATGGGGTGGTAGAGATGAGAGAATCCATGTAGAATACAGTGATGGTGGCCATTTTTTATTCATCAATAGTGGTGACGGTCAATCTATCCCGGTTTGATGTGGTGGAGAACAAGAAATAGGCTCGTCGAACTACAAAGACAATGGTTGCTTCGAACAGGGATCACCTACCTATAGTGACTAAACCATTTAGGCTGAATCCATCGATTCCCTCTCCAATGGTGGTCCTGGGGGATAAGAAAAGTGAGGCCCGTCACCCTAGTTCTATTGTTTCACCACCCCTTTCTTCCTTTAAAGATTCATATTTGGGAAGAATACTTCGGAAGGGATCAGTTTCCCATGTAGAAGTGAATAAAGATGTGTTTGTAGAGAGAATTTTAATAGGGAATACCACTCTCAAAGCATGGATCGTGTTTCATAATGGAAATAATCCCTAGAGACTTGAAGAGTTGATTCAAAGGGTCTCTTTCCTATGAGTATTTCAAACTGGAGATGCATTTACCTTGGTAAAGGTTTTTTTTCATTGTCTCTTTTCTTTGGATGATCATAATATGTAGGCATGGAGTATCAGATCTTTGTCTCTAAAGCCTGGATGGATTCACTTGCATGAGTGGTATTTAGAATTTAATGTATTGCAAGTAAGGAATGCATTTTCTTAGGTGTGTATTTGATTTAAAAGACTCAACTAGGTATTATGGAATCTGAGGATTATGCATGACATCACTAGTGTAATTGGGTCTCCAATTTAGCTTTACAATGAAACTAAGCATGTATGATTTGGGAAATTTTTTAGGATGATAGTGGAGATCGATTTGAGTGTCACCAGTTTTGAAAAGTTAAAATTCTATAATCCACAAATAAAATTTTTATTTATATGGAATATGAGAAAAATAATCTCTTTTGTGACATTTTTATGGCTTTTGGTCACCTACTGGAATCTTGTTGGAGAAATATTTCATGTGAGAAATGTGGTATGAAGGTACACCTTATTTTCCATTTCCGCAAGAATGTGGATTTAAATTATGCTACTATAACACAACCCTATGACCATGATAGGTCTATGAATGTGAGGCTTGTGAAAAGTGGGGCTATAATTCATGAATCTAATAAAGGCATCTCTTTGATGCCTAAATGCAAGGGAGTGATGTTAAATGAGAAGACTATGGGTGGAACAAGTAGTGGACCATCTAATTGGGTGGATCCTACAGAAGAGAATGAAGTAATGGTGCAGAAACAGACTACTATGGAATCAGTGGAAGCTCATAAGTCCCTGTCCTTTAGAGATTCTCTGATCACCAACATGGATAATGTTGAGGTAGGACAATTAGAGGTTGAAGATGTGGAAGATTTTGTACTGATGAGTGGGAAATTTGAAGATAGAGAGGTTGTGATAAATGTGGAAATCACTGACTGGGTGTATGGAGATGATGATTCAGATTATGATATCTATGTGAAAGATCAATTTGATGCTCAACTGATTCAGGATAGGACTTTACTTGTAGCAGGGGATATCAAAAAGAAAAACAATACACCAATATGATATTCAGATCATGAAAATATAGATAATTGATCCACACTTAAAAGTAAGAATGTAATATTTTATAATGAGGGATTTAAGCTAGTGCTCCCTCAAAAATTTAAGGTTAACATTCCTAAAACTAAGATTGTATAGACATCTCCTGCTTAGTATATTTCTTTGCAGGTGTAACTTCCAACTAGTGGGCTCTCAGCAGGTCCTAAGGATTGGTTCTACCCACCCAACTTCTCTGAGCTTATGAAAAATGTGTATGTCCTTTTTGGTAAGGCTCTGGATGATGAATGTTTGTTTGCATGTGAGATGAATTCTTGTCTCATTCCTCCTGATGATGCTGAAGTTGAGAGACCAATTGCAGTCGCAAGCAAGGGGGCGATTGACTAGTTCTGCTTGCAACTCGATCCCACTTACTCCATGATGGAACCATATGTTTTTGGTTCCAATTGTTATCTTCTTATGTAGAATTTGTTGGAAATTTACTTTGAAGATGGATATTATTCTCACTCAGAGATGGACTTTTGGGATCTCGCTTGGAAGTTCTGAATATTCTTTATCACTGAGGAATCCTATGAGTCTTCATCAGAGGAGGATCATGTTCCACCTAAATAGGCCAAGACATGGTGGAGGGGATGAAGTACAAAGGGTAGATGGAGACACCCTACAAATCTTGGAACTAGAGGTAGCTCTAGGAAATGAATCTTTTTTCTTGATGTGGGCATGCATTCCTTGGTTTTTCTACCCCCCTTGTATGTTCCACTTTTTTATTAATAAATTTGGAGTCATGGATTTGGTTCCCAAATCCATAACTGATCTATTTTAACTAAAACTGTTGGATGAGTTATTTATTCCTTCATGTAATTATTAAACCTACTCATCCATTCAGTTGTATCTAATTATTTGAGTTATAATTATGTGTGTCTGTTCACCCAAAGGTAAAGAGAATTTTTGAGGTCTCAGTTAAATTCATGTTTATGTTTGTTTAATTCAATTAAAAAAATTTCAAAATCAAGCATTTTTGTATAACAATAATTAAATCTTTCATTAAAAACACTTTATTTTGAGAGGACACTCATACATTCTACTTAAAAGGACTCATGGGGGGAAATCATTTTTATTTAATAAATTATTTATGGAATTACAGTTGATCAATTTTTATATTTATTAATTCATACTAAAATTGATTTGTAGTTTCTTGAGGACAGACATTGACTAAATATGTTGGAATTTTATGTGGCCTTTAAATGAGTTTTTTTTCACATCTTCTTATTAATATTTTTTTTGATTTAATTAATTATTTGTGTTTTATTTTTTAAATAATTTCACTTTCGTAATTTAGTAGTTGATATTATTAATCTATCATTTTTTATGTTTAATTCTATTTTATTTCATTTAAATTATTAATTATTTTTTTATTTATTTTTTCTTTATATTATATTTCTAAATATATTTAAAATATTAATTATAAGTGTGTTATTTTATTTTTGAATTTTTATAATTAAATAATTTATTATCATATTTTTTAATAATATGAACTTGTTTGGAATTTAAATTTTCTTATTTGGTTTTTTAATATACTAGTATTCTAATTTTAAAACTTAATTAATAATTAGTTTTTATAAATAAAATTTTATTTTATTTAATTGTTCAGTAGCTTTAATATTTTTTCGGTTTAAAATTTTAATTTGTGTATTTAAATAATTAATTGAATAAGTTTTTAAGATTTAATCTTTTTTTATTTTTATTTATTAATATTTTTATTAATGATAATTATTAATTTTTATTTTGTTTTCTTAGGTGTTGTATAGATACCATTCCGCCTTCTATCGGTCACTGCTATAGTTTCCTCTATCTGTCCTACCACTGGCCTTTACACATCTATCACCATGACAGGGGATCTACCACAAATTTCCCTTACTCTACCATATACTGCTCACAGATCATCCATTGATAGGATGTTGGATCCACCATTCCCTGATCCACTACTACAGATCTACTATTTCCACCATTAGTAAAAATATAACACCACACCCCATCGCCTCTACCATCAACCTATCTGCATCTACCAGTCCTCACAAATGCATCTCCACAACCGGCCACCAATGGCAGCTTGATCCACCACTATAACAAAATGAATATCCATCTCCCTCTGCAGAAGCTGACAAAGTCCTCATTGTTCCACAGCCATCCAAGATCTATTGCTACCCCTCTGTTTGAGTTGTTGCCACATGGATTTGGAACAAGCCCGCCACCACTGACCATTTCCACCACAAATCTTGAGCCAACCATCCCAAAGCTGCCGATCACGGGTTACTGGGAAGAAGAATTCATGGCCGTTGTCGACCAAGGCAAGGACGAATCTGTATACTACCACTATTCTGTACTAACAAGGATAGAGAATATGATGATGACATCACCGAGTTCGAGTATCACCACCACTCAAAAGACTATATTCTAATTTCTACCCCAAATCCATTGGATGTCACTACTCACAAGGGATCATATCCAACACTAAAGAATACTCGATTCTGAGCTCCCCTTTGGAGAAAATGGAGGACCCACATGCGGATTAGAGAAGAAGAATGAATAAAATAAAAATAAACAAATAAATTAAATAATAACAATAACAAATAAAATAAATAATATAAATAGATAAACATAATAATATTATATGTATTTTAAATCAAATAATAATAATAATAAAAATGATAATATATATATATTTATAAATTTATAACTAAATAATTAAAATAATAATAATAAGTATATATAAATATATTTTTTCATATTTATATATTTATATTTATAGTAATAATAATATTATTTTTTATAATCATAAAAGTTATATTTTTATAATAATAATAAAAATAATGTATTAATTATTTTATGTTTTTGTTGTGTAGAGTCAAAAGTACATAAAGATACATTTTAAACAGTCAGCACCTGATTCAGTTGAGGTTGTTATAAGGGAGATTCTAAAGCCACGTGTAGTTTAAAACAATATTGTGATCAATGAAACTTTTTTGGAGAATTGAGCATATAGAGTGAAGTCAATTAAAATATGTTGGTAATAAACATATCTATAAAAAATGATAAGTGCAGAGGTAGGAAGCAAAGGAAGAGATATTTCAAATTTGGGAAACTAGAACAAAGACGAGGCCATAGAGTGAACTCTGAAACTGAGATTAGTCAATTCTTTAGGCAAACATGAGTGGAATTCATCGAAGGGAGAAATTAGACAACAAAGTAGGGGAAAATTCATGATCTTTATCCTTTATTTTTCTTCTATTTTATCACTATTTCTTTTTTTTCTCACGCTTTCTTCTTGAATTTGAATTGACCGGGTAAACATTTACTTAATAAATTTAATTGTTTAGATCATTTTTTAATTTTCAAATATTTATTTTTCTTCAATTGAATCTTTTTCTATGATCGATTCAATTTGAAAAAAATTGTTTGTGCTTCTTGATATTTAATTTTCTATCATTATAAAGTTTTAGCATGATTGATTCTGATGATGATTCTTTAAATTATTTCTTTTAGATGATTATTAAAGTGGTGAGCTATAAGAATTATTCACCTATAGTTTTTTCTCTTGGTGAGGGAGTTTGACTTAATATTTTTCTAGGATGAACATTCAATTAATTTTTCATGAATGAATAAACATTTTTTTTAAATCAAATAGTTGACTTTCTACCTACATTTTCCTTTCGACGCTCGCAATTCATGTTATCTTATCTCGATCTCAGTCTTGTTTCATATTTTTATTTTCAACTTCTTCATATTTATATTTTCATAAGTAAAAAAAATACAAAAATAACAACCCATATCTGTTCCCCACTATTTTCAGTAGTTTAGAATTAATTAACTGCTTATAACATTCACCAACCTTCTCTTGGGTTTGACCTTGCTTTTCACTCTAAGTGTATAGCAGAAGTTATAGATTTATAATTTTACATGTGTGTAAATTACTGCACATGACCATATATTAATTTTCCAAAATAAATATCATGTCATATATGTAACGGCCCAAAATTTTGAATAAATATTGTTCCCTAATTTCATGTGTTATTTTATTTTATTTTTATACTCAACAAAAATGTTTTATTTGATAAACATGATTATAATTAAAATGAGACCAGTGGGTTTTGACTGTTATATGACCATCGGTCAATATGACCACTGTGAACAAAATGTTTTGATTATTGTCTCCAAATATAAGTAATTTTGGTTAAATATTATAGAAAGAAGATTTGATGGCCTCACCTAGTAGTCTTGGACCGATCGAAGCCCATCTAACAGAGCTTGGGAAGGAGGTAGCACCATTGGGCTTTACTCTGGACCAAATCCAAGCTGAACTTCATCATGTGAAGCTAGAACGGAATCGTCTTCGCGAGAAGTTCAAACTGATAGAAATTACTACTCGGGCAATGTTGACTGAGCCGCCCCAAGATTCTATCACCCTAGCACACCTTACTCTTAGGTCCTATGCTGGTATTATAAGGGGCTATGTAACGAGACCGTAACTGCCTTGTGTAATCCTTGTTTTAAATAAAAAATTGGGATTTCTGCTTATAATGAAGTTTATGAATTTTCAAATGACCGGATAAAAATAGTATGCATATTTTTGATGAATTTTCAAAAGAATATTTTGAAAAAAATGTTTATGTAAACCATAAATAACATAAAATGTGTAATGATTTTCGAAAAATGGTCTTCTACAATTATGTTCAGTGCGAAATTTGGAGTCTAATAAGATCAACTTGATTTTTTATGAATAGTAAATTATGAATAGTGATTTTACGCTTAGGATTAGTAATATGACCAAATGGATTAGTAATTTCACTCAAAGAAAGTTTTAATATAATTTAGACACCTAGATTAAGTAATGTGATTCAATAAAATGGTAAAATAACGGTTTCATAAATTATTATTCAAGTATTAGTTTTTTCGAATGAATAGTGTTTTTTAATTAAAAATTTAATTAAAAATAAATAGAAAATTATTTTTATAAAAATGACTTTATTTTTGAACTCAGAGCATCGATATTATGTTATGGTAATTTTTGGGGATTTTTCTGAAAAAAATGAATTTTCGATGAATAGTGTTTTTATTTAAAAAATAAATTAAAAATATTTAGAAAATTATTTTTATAAAATGGATTTCATTTTTGAAATCAGAGCATTGATATTTGGTTAAGGTAAAATTTTGGGATCTTTCTGAGAAAGTTGAATTTTCAATGAATAGTAAAAATGCAGTTTTAGGGTTTCGGTATGTTTAATGACGTCATAGCTGTGTCATGATGATGTCATGAGTTATTTTAAGGGTTGGCCGGCCAAGGGTGATGAATTATTGTTTTGGGGGCCCCATGTGGCCTAACTCCATGATAAATGCCAAGGGAGAGCACATGGGTTTGAGAAAAGCACATGTGAGGTGTCCTTTGGCCATTAATGCCTTGTCCCCTCACTTTCCCTATAAATATCAAGCCCTCCTCTCATCAATTCGACTCCCCACTCTTCCCCAACGAAGTTCTGGTCTCATTACCTCCCAATGAGTCCTCCCAAGGTTCCCCCAAGCCCTCAAGGTCCCAACCATTGAGGTTTAAGAGTTACATTTTAAGGTAAGGGATCCGACCTCTCTCTTTCTTTTCAAGTAATCTATTTTATGTCATTTCTTTTATACTCCATGTTCTAATGTTGGAGGATGTTGTTTTATATTCATCCTACTGCCCATTTCATGTTCATATGATGAGAGACCCCCCCTTGCTCTCATCAATTCGTTTTAAGAATGTTTAAGTGGCGCTGTTAGGCTGCCGAATTTTTAAGGGATTCTTTCACCTTCCTCGTTTTCAAGTTCTATTTTCATTCAAGTCCTTCATGTTTTTTTTGTGTTGGGGCATGATCTATAAATTTATCATACTGATATTTTATGATCATATGATGAGAGACTCCATTTGATCTCTTCAATTCACTTTTTTTGAAGTTTTAAGTGGCGCCGTTAGGCTGCCGAATTTTTGGGGGATTCTTTCACCCTTCTCTTTTTCAAAGTTCTACTTTCATGTCAAGTCTTTCAAGTTAATTTCTATTATGTTGGGGTATGATCTCTATATCTATCATACTGGACTATTATGTTCATATTATGAGAGACCCTATTTGACCTTGTCAATACATTTTTGTTGAAGTTTAAGTGACGCTGTTAGGCTGCCGAATTTTCATAAGAGAAATATTATTTTTGTCTTCCTTTCATGTTCTTCATTTCATATGGTATATCTTTAAAATTTCATTACCATGTTCTCAAATCCATTATATTCTGTCCCTCTACTGTGTTATGGGTCATTTATGAGTGTTTGACCCATGTCCCCTCTCTTTTCAATGATTTCTAAAAACCTTGTAACATAGCCGTTATGCTGCAGAATTTTCGTCTCAAAATGTCTCTCTCTTTTTCTAAAGTTCTTTTATTTTATTAAGTTAATACTCAAATATCCTTCTTCTATAGGTGTATTCACATATATACCAATTTGTTCTATTTTAAATTCTGGTATTTACATACATGAGACCCACCTTCCTTTTCTGTGGGTTTTAAAGTGACACAAAGATCATGTCTTTAAAGCAGTTTTTAAAATGTTATGATTATGAAATGAAACCCATTTATTTTATGCTATATGGGTTATTTATGAAATGTTTGATGATGATATATGTGGATCACATTATAATAAAGGCAAATTTAAGGGTGCGCCCTGATAGCGCTCCAATGCATTGGGTAAAGACTTAATCTCTAGAGATGACCATTTTAACGACGCCTTGGTGAATAACCTTGGTAATTTTTAACGACACCTTGGGGATGGACCTTGGTGAAACGAAACGATTGTAAATATTAAATGTTGTAGCCACATCTTCAAGTTATGAAAAATGTTATTTTTATTATGATGTATCTCATGATTTCTTTCTCATGCCTTAAAGTTCTTTTCATGTCCTTATTGAAGTATCTCAAGTTCACATGTAAAATGTTTCTCTTGTTTCCCTTACTGGGCCTTCTGCTCACCCTTTATTTTGATGTATGTCCCTAGGTTATGAGATGCAGTAATGAACCTAGAAAGAACTAAAGGAGAAGCCTTTCAAGTGTTTAAGAAGAATGTTTTTTTTTGTACTATGATCCTTGTTTCCAAGACACTAAACCTTAACGATCCTCAGTTTCCGTGTAATGGAATGAAAGTTATGTTATAAAAAGGCGGGATGCTATAGTTGGTATCAAAGGATGGTTTAGTTATTTGTGGAAATTAAGATATGAAAACTTTAGGAAGAACCCTATAGAAAAGTTTAAATATAGGAAATCTTCCTGGTATTTTGGTGAGTATTGAGTAAGGGGTTGCCAACCAAATACATCCCTGTCTGGATACGAGCAGGTAGAGGTGGCTCTGGCATAGATGTACATAGGGGTAAAACCCGAAAAAACCGCTTTGAGCTAGACTCGAACGGGAACTGGTACACAACAACGGGCCTTGCTGCACTCTTGGTTACGACACTCCCGGGGGATATGCTTTGGTAAATTCATAATCTTAGTATGAACCATTACTAAAGGAACAAAGATAAAATAAAATAAAGATTCACATAAGAATATATGATCATGGATAACCTAGATTGGAACCTAGGGGATCACAAGTTAGGGTATAATTTTCTTCTACAAGTTATCCTTATATGATTTAAGCTCCTTTTCATGATTATTGGTTAAGTATTTAAGCCTCTAATTATAATTTCTCTTCTTAGTTAATGGTGAGAGATGGAAGAACATGTCCCAATAACCAATGTGATAGGAAATGCAACGATTTCCATATTAATACGACAGAGATGATTAGGGGATTAAAAGATGATTATTATTTTGGAAGACGTTCACTATTTTGAGGACCATATATGATCAAGGTAAATAGATTACTACAGTGTCTTCATTGAGGAGTAAGGTTGACTTATATTTTGAAGAATCAATGAATTTAAGGTGGCCTTATAGTAATTTAGGTTACTTATGGAAATGATTAACCTATCTTGGGTAAAATATGTTTAGGTTAGCTACTTTTGTTATAAGATGTTAGTTGTGGTTGATGTTGTTTGGAGATGAACAATGAAGTTTATTTTGGAAGACTATGTTATCAAATCCCTCTTGTATTTGGGTTTCAATCTTAGTTTGGTTTATTTTGAGGAATTTTAAGGACCGTTATTTAAGGGATGATCCATGATGAACTTCGGGTAGTACCATGGAACTTTGAAGATTTAAAAATAGTTTCCCTTCCTATGGGATTCTTTCTTTTTGAAGAGTTGTTTTACCTTACCCTTTCTGTTTTTGGGATAATGTTTAAAGATAGAAGAAATAGATAGTTAATCTTTTGTGGATTATGTGATTCTCTAGAAGATGATTCTTGTGTTTTGATGAGACCAAGTAGTTTTGAATGCTCATCATTTGGAGAAAAGATTAGTTTTGGTAGAAAATTATTAAAGGGTGAAACTCTACATGAAGGTAGGTATATTTCCTTATGTTTTTGTTCTATGTTATAAATGAATTCCTCAAAATTATGAAAAGGAACGTAAAACAAAAACGTTGTTGGTTTACGTTTCCTACTAGGTAATCAAAGACCGTTTAAACACATCATAAGTTTGGGATTTTCTCATGGTTAACTTTCTGCTAATCATGTTCTCTATCACTCTCCCTCAGAACTTGACCCTTTGATTTTCTTCCATATCCATGTTTTCTTACATGGAATCCTAGTGTGTGCTAACTCGGGTGACCTTCGTACTTCCCTTTCTTTCTTTTAAAGTAATAGTTTTACTGACTCCTTTTCCGATGTGGGACTTTAAATGAAATTTCAAAACCCAATTTTAAAAATTGCGAGGACGCAATTTCTTAAGGGGGAAGATTGTAACGGCCCAAAATTTTGAATAAATATTGTTCCCTAATTTCATGTGTTATTTTATTTTATTTTTATACTCAACAAAAATGTTTTATTTGATAAACATGATTATAATTAAAATGAGACCAGTGGGTTTTGACTGTTATATGACCATCGGTCAATATGACCACTGTGAACAAAATGTTTTGATTATTGTCTCCAAATATAAGTAATTTTGGTTAAATATTATAGAAAGAAGATTTGATGGCCTCACCTAGTAGTCTTGGACCGATCGAAGCCCATCTAACAGAGCTTGGGAAGGAGGTAACACCATTGGGCTTTACTCTGGACCAAATCCAAGCTGAACTTCATCATGTGAAGCTAGAACGGAATCGTCTTCGCGAGAAGTTCAAACTGATAGAAATTACTACTCGGGCAATGTTGACTGAGCCGCCCCAAGATTCTATCACCCTAGCACACCTTACTCTTAGGTCCTATGCTGGTATTATAAGGGGCTATGTAACGAGACCGTAACTGCCTTGTGTAATCCTTGTTTTAAATAAAAAATTGGGATTTCTGCTTATAATGAAGTTTATGAATTTTCAAATGACCGGATAAAAATAGTATGCATATTTTTGATGAATTTTCAAAAGAATATTTTGAAAAAAATGTTTATGTAAACCATAAATAACATAAAATGTGTAATGATTTTCGAAAAATGGTCTTCTACAATTATGTTCAGTGCGAAATTTGGAGTCTAATAAGATCAACTTGATTTTTTATGAATAGTAAATTATGAATAGTGATTTTACGCTTAGGATTAGTAATATGACCAAATGGATTAGTAATTTCACTCAAAGAAAGTTTTAATATAATTTAGACACCTAGATTAAGTAATGTGATTCAATAAAATGGTAAAATAACGGTTTCATAAATTATTATTCAAGTATTAGTTTTTTCGGATGAATAGTGTTTTTTAATTAAAAATTTAATTAAAAATAAATAGAAAATTATTTTTATAAAAATGACTTTATTTTTGAACTCAGAGCATCGATATTATGTTATGGTAATTTTTGGGGATTTTTCTGAAAAAAATGAATTTTCGATGAATAGTGTTTTTATTTAAAAAATAAATTAAAAATATTTAGAAAATTATTTTTATAAAATGGATTTCATTTTTGAAATCAGAGCATTGATATTTGGTTAAGGTAAAATTTTGGGATCTTTCTGAGAAAGTTGAATTTTCAATGAATAGTAAAAATGCAGTTTTAGGGTTTCGGTATGTTTAATGACGTCATAGCTGTGTCATGATGATGTCATGAGTTATTTTAAGGGTTGGCCGGCCAAGGGTGATGAATTATTGTTTTGGGGGCCCCATGTGGCCTAACTCCATGATAAATGCCAAGGGAGAGCACATGGGTTTGAGAAAAGCACATGTGAGGTGTCCTTTGGCCATTAATGCCTTGTCCCCTCACTTTCCCTATAAATATCAAGCCCTCCTCTCATCAATTCGACTCCCCACTCTTCCCCAAAGAAGTTCTGGTCTCATTACCTCCCAAGGAGTCCTCCCAAGGTTCCCCCAAGCCCTCAAGGTCCCAACCATTGAGGTTTAAGAGTTACATTTTAAGGTAAGGGATCCGACCTCTCTCTTTCTTTTCAAGTAATCTCTTTTATGTCATTTCTTTTATACTCCATGTTCTAATGTTGGAGGATGTTGTTTTATATTCATCCTACTGCCCATTTCATGTTCATATGATGAGAGACCCCCCCTTGCTCTCATCAATTCGTTTTAAGAATGTTTAAGTGGCGCCGTTAGGCTGCCGAATTTTTAAGGGATTCTTTCACCTTCCTCGTTTTCAAGTTCTATTTTCATTCAAGTCCTTCATGTTTTTTTTTCTGTTGGGGCATGATCTATAAATTTATCATACTGATATTTTATGATCATATGATGAGAGACTCCATTTGATCTCTTCAATTCACTTTTTTTGAAGTTTTAAGTGGCGCCGTTAGGCTGCCGAATTTTTGGGGGATTCTTTCACCCTTCTCTTTTTCAAAGTTCTACTTTCATGTCAAGTCTTTCAAGTTAATTTCTATTATGTTGGGGTATGATCTCTATATCTATCATACTGGACTATTATGTTCATATTATGAGAGACCCTATTTGACCTTGTCAATACATTTTTGTTGAAGTTTAAGTGACGCTGTTAGGCTGCCGAATTTTCATAAGAGAAATATTATTTTTGTCTTCCTTTCATGTTCTTCATTTCATATGGTATATCTTTAAAATTTCATTACCATGTTCTCAAATCCATTATATTCTGTCCCTCTACTGTGTTATGGGTCATTTATGAGTGTTTGACCCATGTCCCCTCTCTTTTCAATGATTTCTAAAAACCTTGTAACATAGCCGTTATGCTGCAGAATTTTCGTCTCAAAATGTCTCTCTATTTTTCTAAAGTTCTTTTATTTTATTAAGTTAATACTCAAATATCCTTCTTCTATAGGTGTATTCACATATATACCAATTTGTTCTATTTTAAATTCTGGTATTTACATACATGAGACCCACCTTCCTTTTCTGTGGGTTTTAAAGTGACACAAAGATCATGTCTTTAAAGCAGTTTTTAAAATGTTATGATTATGAAATGAAACCCATTTATTTTATGCTATATGGGTTATTTATGAAATGTTTGATGATGATATATGTGGCTCACATTATAATAAAGGCAAATTTAAGGGTGCGCCCTGATAGCGCTCCAATGCATTGGGTAAAGACTTAATCTCTAGAGATGACCATTTTAACGACGCCTTGGTGAATAACCTTGGTAATTTTTAACGACACCTTGGGGATGGACCTTGGTGAAACGAAACGATTGTAAATATTAAATGTTGTAGCCACATCTTCAAGTTATGAAAAATGTTATTTTTATTATGATGTATCTCATGATTTCTTTCTCATGCCTTAAAGTTCTTTTCATGTCCTTATTGAAGTATCTCAAGTTCACATGTAAAATGTTTCTCTTGTTTCCCTTACTGGGCCTTCTGCTCACCCTTTATTTTGATGTATGTCCCCAGGTTATGAGATGCAGTAATGAACCTAGGAAGAACTAAAGGAGAAGCCTTTCAAGTGTTTAAGAAGAATGTTTTTTTTTGTACTATGATCCTTGTTTCCAAGACACTAAACCTTAACGATCCTCAGTTTCCGTGTAATGGAATGAAAGTTATGTTATAAAAAGGCGGGATGCTATAATATATATCACATATATTCATTTAATTTATCCTTATTACTTTCCATGTAAAGTGCAAGTGAAAACAATTCACATCACTTCCTGAGGTGGTAGTCCGTCGTACACATTAGTGACGTTATCGTATTTTACATAGAATAGAAAGTAAGAAGGTATATATAATATTGTAATTCTAGAAGAATTATAATATCATAATTACTATATATATATACATTAAATCCATCATTATATTCAATTGTAAGATGTTTTGATGAAAAATGAGTTACATCGGTTTGCGAGGCAGTAGTCCGCCGTACACATGGTCGACGATTTCATTTCCCATTTGATGGAGGAGGATATAGATAAAGGTTATGAAATTAAAATAATAAAATCTTAGTATATATAATATATTAATGTTATTATACTATCATTATCAAATATCATTTGAAGGGTGTGGAAGAATAAATAAAATAAAAATGATCGTTTAAGAATATTACCATTTTTTCGGATGACCTCTTTAGGTTTATACAAAAATCCATAATAGAATGACTTTATGATCAAAATAGGGGATATAGGATTTTGGTAGAATATTAAGAAGGTGATTTGGATAGATCTTTTCCAAAACAAATGGTTTTGGAACTGTGAATAGTGGAGGAGAGGGGGTGGCCTTTTATTACTTGGGGAGATGATACACATGAAATTTTTGAAAAGAATCAATTATAACCACTTTTTATCATGAAGAAAGCCTCTAAAATGGGACATTATCAACCATTATATGTGATAAGATCTAGATATATCCATAAAAGTAGTTTTGGACATATTTATAGGTGATTTTAATCCTTATCTTTTTAGTTTAACCCCCGTTAAATCAGTTTTTACCTTAACCGTGATAATTAATTTTTACTAATTTTACTATTCATAATGGTAAAAAAATAAGTTGAACTTATTTGATAATATAAATTATAATAATTCCAAATATTTAATCAATTTATAAAAATTAAATTCATATAAATGGTAGAATCCAATTTTAAAATTATACTTGAAAACGTGAAGAAAAATCGGGTTTCCAAAAAGAAAATTCTCATAAATATAGAAGGGTTTAATATTAAAATTCAAAATGAAATTGATTAAAATGAAATAAATAAGTTAAATTTTAATATTATTGAAATAATTTTCATTAAAACTAATTTAAAATATAATTTAACCTTGAAAATTATTTAAATGAAAAGACAATTTCCAATAAAAATCAATATTTTTAACTATTCATTGAAAAATGAAACATTTCAGAAAAATACCAAAAAATAACCCTAAGATAATTTTGATACGATTATTTATAAAATTAAGTTTATTTTATCAAATAAATTTTCTAAAATTGGTAAATATTAATTTTAAATTATGTGTGCAAATCTAGTATAAACCACCTTTCACAAAAAATTTAGTTTTTTTAGAAAACATTTCTTTTAATTTTAAATAATTCTTATTTTATATAAAATTAGTAGATAAACATAATTTTAATAATATAGTTAGTTCTATTAATATCCATAAACTTAATAGTTAGGTTATAATGTTAACATTTTAAATAATAATATTTTAATATAGTATTATTTTTCGTTTAAACCCGGTGTTGCGTGCATCACAAGCTATCAATGAGATTGAATTTATTTAAAAATAAATATATCATAAAGTATCATGGAATTACATTATCTAATATGAACAGTGTTTCATTCCATATATTCTATTGAACCAAAATTAATTATTTTAAAATATTGGGGTGTTATAGGTGCCAATAGGGAGAATGTTGTAAGATTGAAGAAAAATGGTTACAAAGAAAAATTAGAAAAAAGAAACAAAGAAAACCTTGAAACACAGTTTAAGGTAAACTAGAATAGGGTGTCTATAAACTTAAAAATATTGAAGGTCATTAAATAAGGATGAAATATGGAATATTTAGGATTAAAAATGTGAAAATATGATGAAAATTGACTAAAATAGAAGATTGATCGTCGCCGAGGATCATCGAGAACCATCAGGTGCAATCAAAGGTCAAGAGAAAGAGGGATTCAAAGAATAAAAATGAGTTTTTAAGGTGATTATGTTTTTAAAAAAAAATTAATATTGGTTTTAATAAAAACCAATATTAAAAGGTTTTTTTATCATTTTAACATGAGTTTTTTTATAAAACTGATGTTAAAAGTTCTCCATATCTCTTTTAATGTTGGGTTCTAATAAACCAACATTAAAACCCCGATTCTAAAGCCTTTATTTCTATTAGTTATGTTACTAAATAAAATTAAAACAAAAGATAAAAATAAATTCAAAATAACAATGGAGAGTGATAGAGAACATAACTTTAGGGAAGTGAATGAATTGAGAATAAACCATGTGTGAAAAATAATGTATAAAACATAAATTAGTAAGGCATAAATGGAGACCACAAATTCATTAAAAATTATATATTTTTAATAAATTAAATTATTTTAGTAGATATATAAAAAATGTAAATGAAACATTAAAAATAAATTTCCTTAAGGCCTTTGTAACTTAGTTGCAAAAAACCGAAGTTAAAAGTTACTTCAAAAAATATTTCACGAGGTTTCAAGGGTAATTTTATAATATTATTTATAAAATAATTAGTAATGATAGAATATTTAAAATAAAATTTGTTTAATTAAGAAAATTTTGAGAGGAATAAAAAAATATACATATGTGAAATGAAATCTCTTTTGAAATATTTTAAGAAAACAATATCCTTTTATTTTGATATTAAAATGAAAAATTCATAGAATAATGGGAATATATATTACTTTATAAACTCATAAAATTTTTAAATTAATATTATTAATAAATAATGGTCATTATAGTAAGATAATCCATTCATGCAGAAAATGATAAAAATATATTCGTTTCACACTTTTGTAAAGAAAGGAAAAAATGACTTGTACAAAAAATGTTAAAATTATTCATTTTAAAATTTTGAATAAAAAGCCAAAGTTAATATAAATTGACATTAAAATATCATTTAAGTATATAAAATAATGTTCAAAAGGTAAAATAAAAAATATGGATATGGAGAAAAATTATTTCTAACTAAAAAGAAGAAATAAAATCATCTTTTCTTATAAACATTATTTTGGTTTATTTTTGTACCAAAGAGAGTAAAAATGGAAATTATAATTAAAAATCATATAAATAACTAGTGTATAATAAAATTTATGGGGTTTCTATGAGAAATAACATAAAATTCCTTTAAATTAAATTGAAACATAAACAATCCCGATATAAAGTGAGATTGTAAAATAAACCATTATGGATTTGATAACTTTTGAATCAAAACCCCTTAAAAGATAGGAATTGAAATGAAACTTTATATACTATTAATAGAGATATAATAATTATTTAATATTTTAATGGGGTAGTAATTACACCATATAAATGAAATTAGGTGCATAAAAGAACATGATATTATTATGTAATACAAAATATTTCTCAAAGGAGGAAAAATTTAGATGAAAAACCCTTACTAATTTAATAATACTGGAATCAAAATCCATTGAATTAAATAACATGATATAGTTATATATATACCCTGAATTATGTGAAATACTTTTTCAAAATAATTTCATGGGTAGTAAGAGCATCTTATAAAAGAAACCATGCTGCACAATATGAAACATGTCTTAAGAAATTGAGACAAAGAATCCTCAACCAAAATTTATGCTCAGTCAGATACACTCTAACTTCACTATAAAATAAATTTATTTTTATTATTAATATTAATAAGAAACTTATTTATATATATTTTACTCTATACCATCCATTTATAATTACTTATTACCTATATATTAATTTTTTATTATTTAACACCCAGGTGTTAACCATTCCATTTCCCTTACATGCTTTGGTTTGATGGTGTTGGTCCTTGAGTATTGTTCATGTATTCATTATTTACATAGTTTTCATGATAATTTAATAATATTGTTTTATATAGTTCTATATTCCCACATTCATTTCATGTAACTTATTTTAACAGTTCACCTAGAACGCTTAAAAGTTCCCTTTTTCGATGATGGTTCAATTGACAAAAGAATTGAATTTATTGGTAAATAGAATTTTTAATATCTCCATTATAGAATTAGGAAAAAAATTTAAATTAATAATTATTAAATAAAATTATTATTATTTAAGTTTATTAATCATTCATGATATAATAATTATAACACCATTTGTGTAGGCGGTAAAACCAATCGAAACATGAATGTGTCATAACGGATGAATGAATAAGAACATTCTATTTCATAATGATAATATCACTTTTAAAGAAGCTTAATGATTTAATTTTTTTATTAAATTTATAAATAATATTTAAGAATATTTATATGAATAAGATAAATTAAATAAAATTTTAGGAAGTTATTACTTATAAAGTGTCTCAATATGCTTGTTTTTTAGCGATTAACTTTTACGATGACCATTTACTGTTAATATTAATATAGTGGCCAAATTATCTTTATAGAACTATAATAATGTTATAAATATCATATTTATTAATTAAATATATTTTTATACTCATCCATGTATGGTGTTTATGTAAAATGAAATACATAGTTTATGGAGTCGGTAGTCCTTATGTAACACGAACAACATTTTAATTTTCCAATGGATGGAAGAGAGGGAGACAATGGTTGTTCCATAAACATAATAAAATTAATGTATTATAATGATACATATGTTATTATATTATTATTATTATAATATATTATTAGGAGGTGAATAAAGAAATAAAATTGAATGAACTCGGTTAAAAAAATTACCTCTTCCTTGGATATACTCCTTTGGATCACACCTTAAGTATTCTTAGATCAGTATTTTGGCGAGAACAAAACCTCTAGTAAATGAGAAAGTTATTTTTGGAGGATTTTTTTATTAATTTCTTAAGAAATATTCATAAGTAATTTAAATAAATGATGTGGTGAATGGATCCTTTTGTAAGTGATAGGGGTGACACTTTTGTAAATACTTTAACTCTTAAAATAAAATAAATTCAATTTTCCAAGAAAGTGGTACCAAATTAGAAAATTTTTAAATATAGAATAAGGGAGGTTAATAATCTACTGAACCAATAAATTAGGGACATTATTTTGTGATATTTAAGGCTATATCCCTTAGTTTAACCCCTTTTAACCCTTTTAACATTTATCACGGTGAAAAACTTTTATGATGGTAAGTATTTATATATGACTAAAAATGAAATGAAACATATAAATTAATTTTAAAATGATGATTATAAATTAAAAAACCATTTTACAGAATTCAATTTCTCAAGCTAGTAAAAAATTAATTTTATTCTCAATGCACATAACATGTAAAAAATAATTTTTAGAAAAAATGCATCTTTAAGAATAAAAATCGATCTATTATCATTACCTACCTATTAATAACCATTATATGAATATTAATTTATTTGAATGAATATATTATTGAAAAATTTTATCACAATTATTTATTATAATTTATTAATTTAGTTTATAAAAAATAATAACACATTATACAAAAAAATAGTTTTAGGAAAAATATACCTTTTAATAATAAAATAATTATATATTCAATTATAACTAATTAATAATCAATGTATGGGTGATTAATCATTTTTTTAAATATATAAAAAATAATTTTTATTAAATTTAATACTTCAAACATGATAAATTTATATTTTAAATAAAAATATAAAAATAAATTTTTTTAAAATTTTTTTATCTAGAAAAGAATTATTAGATCAATATTCCTTATAATTACTCAATCATTTTAGGGATGTTATTAATTAATTTTTCGAATAATTTCTTGAATTTTTATCAATACATTTTATTGATTTAATATTCTAAAAAATATGTAATTCATCAAAATAATTTCTCATGAATCAATGGTATCTTACTAAGTGAAATAAAATCCTTTTAATTTTTACAAAATCATTTATTTTTTCAATTATATTTATTTTAACTTTCATGTAATGTAATTCATTTTATGTTGTAATAAATCATTATTCACTTAATTTGGTGTTGTGTATATCATAAGTTGTCATACATACTAGTTTTATATAAAAGAGAATACATATTAAAATCTTAGGGTGTTGCAATCAAAGGGTAAAATACATCAAAAACATCATTTAAAAGGAAAGGATAATTTCATGAAAAATAAAGGGGCATAATACATCCAAAACATTCTTTAAAAGGAAAGGATTAATTCAAGAAGAATAAAGGGGCATGCTAATTCTATGCTAAGTCCTTACACTTTAAATGGGACAACCATGTTCATGAGAAGAAAAAAGAAAAAAAATGCTTTAAAGTATCACTTTGACATCATGATCCCTAAAGTTTATGTGCTCAAAAATAGATCTTCTTGGTGGATTGATGTTAGAGTTATGAGTCACGTGTGCAATAAAAAATTTCTCTTTAAGAGGATGGAATCAATCAATGGAAAAACATCTATCTACATAGGCAACTCTACAAGTATTAATGTATAAGGTAAGCATGTGATTGATATCGAGTTTACCTCTAGAAATACCATCACATTAAAAGATGTCTTGTATGTGCTGGAAGTTCATAGGAACTTAGTTTTAGTGATTTTGTTAAAAAAATATGATTTCAATATTGTATTTGAGGTAGATAAATTTTTTCTACACAATGGTGGGATATTTTCTAGAAATGGTCACTTATATGATGGATTATTCAAATTAAATATAAATATTGTTTTTACTTACTTTCAAGAGTCTTTAAATTTATGAAATAATCATTTAGGTCAAATAAATTATAAGAAAATAGTCAACATTTCAAAAATGGAATCATTTACAAGCATAGATAAAAATGAAAATAAATGTGTAAATTACATGAAAAATAAAATTATTAGAAAACCATTTTCAATAATAGAAATAAAAAGTAATTTGTTATAAATAATTCATAGTGATGTGTGTGACTTTCATGCTACACCCACCATAGGTTATAAAAAGCACTTTGTTACCTTTATTGACAATTATTATAGTTTTTACATGTATATATTTTACATGACAATGATGATATTATATATAAATTTATTATATTAAAAAATGTGGTTAAAAACCAATGTGGACTTATAATTAAATTCTTAAGATCCGATAAGGGAGGATAATATTATAGTCCTTCATTTTTTGAATCCTTAATGATCATACATGGAAGAAAATCTCCCTACACACCTGAAAAAATGGTATAAATGATATAAAAAATAGAAAATTAATGGAAATGTTTAATTCCATAATGTATATCTTAGGTATATCTTGAGGATTTTTGGGAGATACATTATTAAACATGTTTCATTTCCTAAACATGGTTCCCACAAACGGAAAGGATCTTACTCCATATAAATTATGGAAAGGTACGAAACCAAAACTTAAATATTTAAAGAATTCAGGTTGTTACAAAATTATAAGAGTACCTAAACTATAAAAGAATATCTAGGTAAAAGTGGTATTGATAGAAAAATCCTTGGATATGCTGAGAATTCAAAATCATATAAATTCATGATTATAGATTCAAATGATTTAGTAGATATTAACATAGTTATTGAATCATGATATGCTATATTTGATGGATATGGGTTTACCTATTTACCTAATAATGTCTATTGATACCCAAAAAATCAGAAACACCAAAGATTTATCACTAAAAACAAGAAAAGTGACAATTTGAAAGATTTATAAAAGTCTTTGTAAAATGAACAAAGGGACGCTAGGGCATAACGAGGTCTCTAAAAACCCACAAGGTTAAGACATTAAGTACATGAGGCCTCCTCCACCCACCTCATGATTCAACAATGTAGTGAAGAAGTTTCTTTGGAATACACTCCATGTGATCCTTTACGCGCTGTGTGGTTAAACCATGTGGCGACAAAGGTTCTTTCAGATACACTTCATGTGATTGTTTAGAACCTACATGGTTTAACCATACAATGATTGAGTATTATTAAAATATTCTCTGTATGGTCCTTCACCCAACATGTGGTCCAACCAAGTGATAATGGAACAAAAAAATTTACATTGTATAGGGTCCTTTCGAAGATTTTATTAATCATCCACTAACTCTTACTGGTAATGTGGTATCATATTCATCTCTTTTAAAAAACAATTAACTTTGTGGTGTCTATAAATACCCCAATTCTTCATAAAAAATAGACACAGAGGAAAGAAAAAATAAAATAAGGGGATGATTCAAGAGATAAGAATTTATTATTATGAAATTAGCCTCTGTAGGTAATCAAAAAGGAAAATAATTGAACTCATGAGATTAGGCTGACCATGTGGTGGCCAAGCTGACCACATAGTGGCCGAACCAACCACACGATGACTAAAATGACCACATGGTGGCCTGTCCATGAGGTATACCTCAAGAGAACCACTATGGGAGATCCCCCATCTTGATATGATTACCCTTATTTGGGAATTATGTATTCCTCTAACCTTCTATTTTAGGCCACCTTGATTTTAGAGACCTCTATGGCTACCTTTCACCAAGGTCAAAACCCTAATAATTCTAATTTTAAACCTCCTCTAAATCCACCATATGTGCATTATTAGAGCATGTGAACCAATGTAATAAAATTCTACCATACATTTCCTTGATAGAAGAAGCCTCTAGGTTGTCATCTCATATAGTTAGAACCCTTAGGGTGACCACAATCATTTATTCCCTTGATAACGAGGGTCTCTTTTCGGAATATATTGGAACAGTTTTCACAAGGCCCATAAAATAAACCTTAGCTAATCTAAGACTGATCCTGATAGGTCTGGTCACTTGGTATATTCCTGGGATGAATTAATTAATAATCTAGGAAACCAAATTTGGTGTAAGACCTCTATCTCACTTCTAGTCCCTTAACTGGGATCAGACCTATTTCATCTCATGAACTGATAACAAGAAAAAAGATGATAGGAATGGCATCCATCTTAGAGTAATCCCCTTATCTTTCTTCCAGGATACCATATCCTTCCCACCTTCTATATCTTCCCCCCTATCTACCATCATACCGATAATAAGATCATCTAAATAGGATTTCTTTATAGGTATAATTCCCAACAAAAACTAATTATGTGATGTGTTTGATCTTATACTACCTCTTGTTTCCCACATCAAGCATGACTCATGTCATCCTATATATTTGAGTTGATTATGATATTAACACAATTAAAAATGCTTCCCATATGGGCCCCATTTTAGGGTCTAAGCCCCCAAAACATTAAATATGAGCCTCCTTTTTAGGTGTATTCCCCAACCATATCCCCTCATTCACGAAGTGCCACATTTCCATGTGAGGAATTCCTTTAAAGAGAAATATCCCCAATTATGCATCACAAGGCAACCTCATATGGGTAAGACCCACTCAATTTTATGATTCCATACCTTTCATGAAACAGATGAACCCTTAACATGATGTTGAACTACATAGCCAACATCCCTATAACACAATATTAAACTACACGCATGCCCAAAATCCTAGTCACATGATGTTAAACTACATGACTACATCCATATGACATGATGTTAAAATACATAGTATAGTCCCATAATATGACCTTAAACTATGGAACTCAAACTATACGGGCTTTGATTATTATCTACAATAGGATATGTGGGATACCTTTTCAAAACCATAAACCAAAATTCCCACATATAAATTATTTCATAACTACCCCCATTGGGATAAACTCCCAATAAAAACATATCCCTTCATCGGTCTATATCCCCAATGACATCATGTACCCACTTTAAGGGTCATATTACCTCTAATTTTTACCATATTTTCTCTAGGGCTATATTACCTAGTAGTTCTCCTCATCGGTCCATATCACAGATTAAATAATACCCCTACTTGGATGGCTATATTCCTTCCAAGTATCATTGTATCTTCTTTATTATACTATATACTTAATGAAATCATACTTCTAATCGGTATGACATATCCATACTAGCTAACCCCACTCATCCTTATTAGACCATATACCCTCTAAGGTTAGTCATAAAGGGCCTTTAATACATATGTCCCACACCGACAATTTCTAGGCACCTTTCCTCTAAAAATTACATTCCACTTGGATTTAAACCTCTTATAATTGGTTCTTATCACACAATCTTAAAAGGTACAACATATCCCATTAAATGGAACTAAACTACGTGGGTTTTCTTTCATATGGATATATAGGAAGCCTATTTAATTGCACTGATCCTAAAAATCAAGTACCAACCATATCCTTGGATGAAATTAAATTCTAGTGTTCCCAATAATGAGGATTTAAACTAAAATGTCATCCCTTAATCGAATCGGTAGGATAAAAAAACATTTGATACAAGAATAAATGTTCTCAATTATTCATGCCCATAATTAATCAACAATATATCATGAGGGTAACAATTAGTGTTATCAATATTACTAGGTAAGATTCATGTGAAGGTTCTGGGCGCAGTGGAAGTGCGTTGGTGTGTGTACCCAACTTTAATTTTAGGGTTAACAACGATCAATCTGAGATCTATCATGATAATAAAACACCGGATCATTGTAATAGAATGAAGAACGAAAAAGAAGGGGGGGGGGGGGGTCTCAGAACCATAGATATGATCATCATATTTTGGTTATAATTAATTTAATTAATATACTAGAATTACCTTGATGGAATTATTTCTTCATTGATGTTTTCGATCATGATATGATGTGATCCATCATTGCATCGTAGAATACAAGTGTGGGATTATTCTAGTGGTGATCCACACATGCTCCACATATCTATAGATGTCGCTGAAGGGATCTTCGGGTGCTATCATGGAAGAGCCTTCACTTGTGATGTCTGTCTTCGATAGACTTGATCTGTTGGAGGAGGATCTCTCTCTCATAGCTTGAGAGCGTTCTTGGATGAAAAGGATTCTCTCTTGGCTTGAGTGATTTCTATAGTTCCGTTGTGAACAACCAAAAAAAATGGCTAGGATAATGAGAGATATATAATTGGTATTTTTAATTACATAAAATAATAAAATGAATTAATTACCTGATAAAATTTATTCATTTCATTTAATTCTTAGTAATACCCCATGTCTAATAATAACAGTTGAATATTATTATTACCTGACATGTGCACAACGAATTACACCTAATATTATTTAATTAAATAAATAATATTATTTCTCATAAATTCCCATAAAAAAATACATGGTGTGTATATTTAATATAAACAGTGTGTACTTTTGTTTTTTTCCATTTTTCTTTATTTCATCCACCACATTTATTAGACCTTGAATAATGGATATTTATTTCTTAAATAAATATCACTGCATTACTCACTAATAAATATATAATTTCTCCCACAATATATTCTCTTGAATAAATAGTGTATAAATAAATGTGATCAGGCATCCTTAAATAATTATTAAACCCCAATAGGTAATAATCTTTATTCAACTTAATACATTAATATTTAATTGAGATACTTGGACACACTTAGTGTGTGACCATCTAGGCCTCTTTCTCAGTGGAATTAGGCGGAGCCTACCTAAAGTCTAAGGTTAGTATCTAGCAACACATCAAGGCACCCATAGAGAAAGTAGTTAATGCCGCAATGACATGTTACCTCCTACAAATGCTTACTATGTAATATAATCTCTTTGTCTTGATATCTCGAATCAAGTGGGTTGCATGCTAGTGCCATCAACCCATGTGATCGATTATTCTTTCTTTGACTTTCCGGAATTGAACTTCCTCATTCCTCACCATGGCCATAGATTTATTTAGGCTATATAAATTCCATTAAAGGGACTGAGATATGTACTTCCGTTATGGAATAGAATGGAAAAATCCTTTCTCGCATTATATATTAATGCATTTTCACTCATGACACACCCAATGTATCCTACCTCAGTGTGAACAATGTGTCGTCACAGTTTTTTTCAATACATATAAGTGCATGAGTTGTAATACCCATTAATAATAATCTTAATGTATAAAGACCAATACACACATCTGCGGATAGGGACATCCAATGACACTATGAAATGTGGATTTCATACTGGCGGGTCTCGTTCTCATAATATCCTCCTGGATATTACCAAGGGCGCACACCATGAGAAAGTACCTCAATGTTTTACGAGTCCTCACCCCTAACGTCATGTATTATTTGTGTCTCTCAAATAACATCATTTGGCCATAGAAAATATATTCAAGAACAATTTTATGACACTTCTGGGTTCTCATCATAGAAGGGATCCACTATGACCCTTTAATGAAATAGTTATCCTTAAAACATTATCACATGCATTGTCATGCAAAAAAACAATCAAGATGTGATAAGGTATTTATTAATGAATAAAGTACAAAGTAGTTAGTTCTAGGCTACCAACTCCAACAGACTCCCACTTAGACTAAATCCAACTACTAACAAATTTTAACCCACTATCTCTCACATGATATTCATGCTTCTAATGAGATAGGACTTTAGTCATGGGGTCCACCACGTTATCTTCCATGGACACTCTACTTACTACAACTTCACCCCTTTGATAGAAATCCATCAAGAGGTGATACTTCCAGAGTATGTGCTTTGTATGTTGATGTGACCTTGGTTATTTTGAAAGAGCCACCACTGCAATATTATCACAATATAATGTGATAGGATCTTTACTACTAGGAACAAAATCAAGCTTCTAGACAAAGTTCTGAATCCAAATGCCTCCCTTGGATACATAAGAAGCTTCTATATATTAAGACACTGCTCTAGATCAATGACAACTGGTTTCTTTAAACTCTTCCCACTCACAGCTCCTCCATTGAGATATAAAACATATCCAAATTGTGACTTCAGATCATTCTGATCTGTCCAAAAACCAGCATCAGTATACCCTCTAATGATAAGATCCTCATCTACTCCATACACCAGGAACACATCCTTAGTTGTTTTTAGATACTTAAGAAGAGTCTTTAAAGCAGTCCAATGCTGTTCTCCTAGATCTTCTTAATATCTTCCTACAATGCTTAGTGCATAGGAAACATCAATACTGGTACATAACATGTAATACATGATTGATCCTATAGTCGAAGCGTATGAGATCTTACTCATTCTATCTTTCTCTTGTTGTGTTTGAGGACACATTTTATTAGAAATATGTAGGAAATGTGACACTGGAACCAATCCCCTCTTGGATTGTTCTATACTAAATCTCTTTAGTATCTGGTCAATATATGTACCCTGACTTAGTCCAAGTAGCCTCTTGGATCTATCACAAATGATCTTGATCCCTAAAATGTAGGATGCTTCACCCAAGTCCTTCATGGAGAAACACTTGTTCAACCAGTCCTTAACTAACTATAAGATTGGTATATCATTTCCAATAAGCAATATGTCATCAACATATACCAATAGGATAACGACCGCATTCCCATTAAATTTCTTATAAACACATGTATCACATTCGTTCTTAATGAAACCAAATTTCTTTATGGATTCATAAAATAGAATCTTCCACGACCTGGATGATTGAATTAATCCATAAATGGATTTATACAACTTGAAAACCTATTTGGCTTCACCTGGTGTCACAAACCCTTCTGGTTGTGTCATATAGACATCTTCCTGAAGGACCCCGTTAAGGAATGCTGTTTTTACATCCATTTTCCAAATCTCGTAGTCATGTAAGCTTCTATGGAAAGTATGATTCTTATGGATTTAAAAATAGAAACTGGAAAGAAGGTTTCATCATATTCAAATCCTTGACGCTGTTTGAATCCTTTAGCCACTATCCTTGCTTTATAGGTGTAACTTGACCTCCCAAGTCCAATTTTCTCTTGAATACCCATCTTCATCCAACAAGATTTACATCAACTGGATCATCTACTAGATCCCAGACTTAGTTATGATACATGGAATCCATCTCAGAATTCATAGATTCTAGCCATCTTGCAGCTTCTAATATTTCTACTTCTTCCTTGTTTGAGCGAGGCTAATCATTCTCCAACAATAATGATTCACCATTCTCAGTGACTAAGAAACCAAATCTCTTCGGTTCTCTTACCTCTCTTGAGCTCCTATGCAGTACTTGTGTTTCTAGAACCTCTTTCATAGGGACCTGTGGAACTTGTTCCTGTACCAACTCCTATGTATCTTGATCATCAAATTCGTCATAGTCAAACTTTATCCCACTATCCTTTTTGAGGATGTGATCCATCCCAAGAAAGACAACTAGTCTGGTGATAGTCACTTTCTTGTCTAAATGGGTCTATAGGTAATATCCTTTTGTTTCCTTGGTATATCCTATAAAGATACACTTCATGCCCTGAGGTGCTAGTTTTTTTCCTGAGAAGGCCTTAAAAAATGCCTCGCATCCCCATACACGTGTGTGTGACAAAATGGGTTTCTTTCCATTCCACAAATCGGAGGGAATTCCATTTCCCACCTTAGTTGGTACTCGGTTTAATGTGTTTGTTGCAGTCTATAATGCATATCCCCAAATGGATAATAGAAGATTTGTATGACCCATCATCAACCTCACCATGTCCAACAAGGTGCAGTTACTCCTTTCACTAACACCATTACACTATGGTGTATAAGGATGAGTGAGCTAAGATTGAATCCTAGACTCTTATAGAAGATCGATGAAATCTTGGTTCAAATATTCTCCACCTCAATCCGATCAAAGATTATTTATCTTCTTACTAAGCTGATTTTCTACTTCATTCCTGAATTCATTAAATTTCTCTAAAGATTCTGACTTATACCTCATTAAGTAGACATAGACATATCTACTCAAATCATTAGTAAAAGTAATGAAGTAAGAATACCCACCTATAACTTCTACTAGAAATAGTCCACACACATCTATGTGCACCAATCCTAGAAGCTCTATGGTCCTCTCACCCTGTCCATCGAAAGGCGGCTTGTTCATTTTACCTTTTAAATAAGCGTGACATCTATCAAGTGGTTTTAGCTAAGTAGAGTCTAAATATCCATCTTGGTAGAGATTTTTCAAGTGCTCCTCGTTTACCTGACTGAGATGGTGATTCCACAACTGGGTGATGTATGAGTCATGTGAGTTTGTTTCGTTATCTATTTCCAACACTTGGTTTTAATAATTTAATACATACAAACCATTATTTAAATGCGCCATACCATAACATATGTTGTTATTATAAAAGAATCAACCCTTATTTCCAAACTTGAAAATAAATCCATACATATCTAAAAATGATACAGAAATTATTTTTTTGGTAACACTAGGCACATAATTACAGTTATGTAAAACCAAAATCATCCCTATTGGGAATGAGAGGTGGTAATCACCAATGACCAACACAGCCAGTCTCGTGCCATTGGAAACTCAAAGATCCACCTCTCCTCTAAAAATATTTCTAAATCTACTTGGTTCCTGCATTTGAATATAGATGTGAGCCCTAAAAGCTTGATCTAATACCCAATGTGTAGAAATAGAAAGATTACACTCGATAACGAACACACCTTTAGCATTTCCAAACTTCTAGTTGTAATTACTCTTCTAGTGGACTGTCTTGCCACATGCAAAACATACCGCCTCCTGTTCCTTGCCCTACCTCTAGATCTTCCCCTTTATGTAGGGACGATGCTCAGGGGATTCAGACTTTTTATAATTCTTTGGAACCTTTGCCTTTTCCTTCCTTTTCTTATTCACTATAAGGACCGCAGGTCTGTCACACCCCATGTCCTTATCTACCTAGTGAATTAAGGTCAGAAGTTCTGATAGACTCTTCTCATTGTTTCTCATGTTATAGTTGAATATAAATCTAGATAAGGTCTTGGTCTATGATGATAGGATGAGATCTGTATGAAACTCATCCAGGAACTTAATCCGTAAGATATCCAAGCGTTCAATGTAGCCAATAAGATTGACTATATGAGGCCCAGCTGGCATAGAATCTCCAAGCATAGTTGTAAACAAAGCATTGGATATCACATTTCTCTCCTGTATCGCCTTCTCTTGGTAGATATTCTTAAGGTGAGACATCATGCTATACACTTCCATGTTTTCATGTTAATTCAAGAGCTCATTAGATATGTCCGATAGCATGAAACATTGGAAATCTGTGGTATCATCCATATGTTTTATAGAGAGATATAGTTCCTCATCATTGGCCTCTTTCCCAAGCGCAACTAGAACATGCTCTTCTAACACTTACAATTTCCTCTCGGGTGATGGATGACACATAAACTCCTCTGCCACTCTTGGAAATTGGTGCTAGTGAGAAGGTTTTCCTTATCGAGTATGGTTTATAATGATATGTTTGAAATCATTTTTCTTGAAATTTCTACAAATTAAGATGATAAATGGTTTAGTACTTTATTATGATAAAACTGAGACAAATAAATAAATTAATACTTATTAGTCTCCCACTATTTTATTGAAATACAATAGCTCTCACCATTGACTTAAGAATATTCTGTTGCATGAATATTCTAGTGGAAAGGATCCATATTTCCCTTTGCATTATCCCAACTAGGTTTGGTCAAGAAACTTGAAGGGTTTTAGGTAGGAATTCTAAATGCCAACTGCATTAACTCGTAGATCCTTGATCCGCTGAATGGAATCCCCAATCCTGAAATCCTTTTATTTTGGATTTCCTTAACCTTTGCCTCTTGGTCACACCAAGTCTTGCTGTGGTAGTCAACCCTTGATGAAAATCAAGTAAATTCAACCCAAAACCTTAAATTATAATTCCTCGATAATTGAAATCACCTCAACTAGGGTTGGTCAAACACTTTGAACTATGGTTTGATTCTAACTAAGATTATGGAAGGATATACTGACTTGATATTTTCATTGAGGGATTTTATCCTTATATGTAAATTTCCATTTTATTATCACTGATTACATGATTGTTAATATTAAGTGGGATATACTTAAGTGATTAACCATGTATAAGATAATATTTTACGCATAAGCCGGTCTTATTTTAGTTTCATCTTTCATGCTTGTTTAATTCATTAATTGTGTGATTGTGACAACACACCCAAAATAAATAAACCATGAAACTCAAAATAAAATAAAATAAATGGTATGATCGTGAGCTTGTTTTATTGGTTAGTTTATCTAGCAGTTGATAAACTAACCCAAGACCTAGGGGAGAAACACCTTGAACCTTTTGGGTTCATGTTTACAACTTTCCACTTGTCCTCCTTTATATCTCCTTGGATTGGTTTCAACTTAGATCCTAACTTTATCCGCATCCACTAGCTTGGGAGCTCCATCCATTACATATGATTTTATCCCACACGTAGGTGAGGGGTAAAATGGGTTTTTACATAAAAGACACCTTGGGCATGCAGGCCCTACATATTAATGAGGAGAAGGCTCATAGGCCAACAAATTTAATTTAAATAAATAAATTAAAAGAAACCATTCACATACAAAGGTCTTAGTCTAACTCATGATCGTCTATGCATGTAACGATATTTATGCACAAATAAAACTATCATTTAATTCTTTAATCATTCTTGTTTAAGATAAATCACACTCGAATCAATTAATTATATTTAATTAATCAATCTTTTTATCTTAAACCCTTTTACTTAATTTCCTTGGGATTCTTATCTATAATAATTTTAAACAAATAAATTCATTTAAAATTATATTTTTATGTAACTTGTACCTGGGAGGAAACCTGGTGAATTTCTGTTCATAACTACCCAATGATTAGAAATGAACATTATGCAGATGTTAAATTAAACACATATATATAAAACACCTATCACATGTTGTGCCTCAGCTTTACGTCTGCACTATGGTACACGTCTCAAGGGGTTGTATAATATAATAATAAATTTTAATAAATTTGTGTAATTTGGATGAGTGCACAACGTGTAGTTCTGACTACATGGCGTGTAATTTTGTTCACCGTCCATCTAAAGTACACACTCGGGGACATGGAGAGTAGATGTACTTCCAAATTTTTTCAGAGTAATCAATGTGTTCAGTGGGACACACGCCCTGTAGTATCCACGTTACATGGTTTCCAACCGGGAAATATGTGTATGGGGTACACGGTCCAACCCTAACCCGAAGAGACTACACACCGTGTTCAGTGGACTACATGACATATAATCCAAAAACCATGTGCCACCTATTGTTGGTAAACACACAGTGTCATTTAAGACCTATAAATACTCCAAAACATGACCTGATTTGGTGAACCAATGCATTGAACCTAGACTACCCGGTGTGTACTGCTGAATACACGCTGTGTATTCTGGTGTTGTACGACTAGGAATGTTTGGAACCTCTGGATGAGATCCTCTATTTTATTTTAATCAAAATAAAAAAAATCATTTCTATAAGGTGAACGAGAAATGAGATAGGATGAACAAATCTCAAGATTCAAATTTAAAGAAAAATTAACTTGAATTGAAACAACTAAATTATTAAATGTGTAAATCACCAAAGAAAAACTAAATAATTATAATCAAAGATTTGACCCCTCTGATACCACTTGAAGGATCCAAGTGTAGCGGAAGTACGCTGGTGGGTATACCCAACTTTAATTTTAGTGTTAAAAATGATCAATCCGAGATCCGTCACGATAATAAAACTTCGAATATTTGGAATAGAATGAAGAACGAAAAAGAAAAGGGGGGTGTTCCAGAACCATAGATAGGATCATCATATGTTGGTTATAATTAATTTAATTAATTGACAATAATTACCGTGATGGAATTATTTTTTCATTTATGTTTTTGGTCACAATCTGATGTGATCTGTTGTTGTGTCATAGAATCTAAGTATAGGTTTCCTTTAGCGGTGATACACACATGCTCCATGTATCTATGGACATTGCCGAAGGGATCTTGTGGGTGCTAGCATGGAAGAGCCTTCACTTGCAATGTCCACCTTCGATCACCTTGATCTGGTGGAGGAGGATCACTCTCTTATAGCTTGATAGCGTTCTTGGAAGAAAAATATTCTCTCTTGGCTTGAGTGCTTTCTCTTGATCCGTTGTGCACAACCACAAAAATTTTCTAGGCTAATGAGAAATATATAAATGAGATTTTTAATTACATAGAATAATAAAATGAATTAATTACCTGAATTCATCTATTCATTTCATTTAATTCTTAGTAATACCCCATGTTTAATAATAAAATTTGACTGTTATTATTATCTGACTTGAACCCAGTGAATTACACCTTATATTATTTAATTAATTAAATAATATTATTTCTTATAAATACCCAGAAAAAAATACACGGCGTGTATATTTAATATACATGGCGTGTACTTTTGTTTTTTCCATTTTTCTTTATTTCCTCCACATTTATTAGATCTTTAATAATGGATATTTATTTCTAAAATAAATATCACTACATTAATAGCTAATAAATATATTATTTCACTCACAATATATTCTCTCGAATAACTAGTGCCGAAATAAATGAGATCAGACATCATTAAATAATTATTAAACCACAATCGTAAATAATCTTTATTCAACATGTTAAATTAATATTTAACTGAGATACTTGTACACACTTATTGTGTGACCCTCTAGGCCTCTTTATCAGTGGAATTAGGAAGATCCTACCTAAAGTCTAGCATCTAGAAACACACCAAGCCATCCATAAAGAAACTAGTTAACTACATAATGATGGGTCACCTCCTACAAATTCTTACAATGTAATATAATCCCTTTGTCTCGATATATTGAATCAAGCGGGTTGAATGCTAGTGCCATCAACCCATGTGCTCGATTATTCTTTCTTTGACTTTTTGGAATTTAAATTTCTCATTCCTCACCATGACCATAGATTTATTTAGGCTATATCAATTCCATCAAAGGGCCTGAGATATCTACTTCTATTATGAAACAGAAGGGACAAATCCTTTCTCGCATTATCTATTAATGCAGTATCACTCGTGACGCACCCAACATATCCTACCTCACTACGAACAATGTGTCATCACAGTTTTCGTCAATACAATTATGTGTGCGATTTTTAATACCCAATAATAATAATCTTAAAGTTTAAGGACCAATACACACATCCACAGATAGGAACATCCAATGACACTATGAAATGTGGATTTCCTAGTATCAGGTCTTGTTCTCATAATATCCTCCTAGATATTACCAAGGGCGCACACCATGAGAAGGTGCCTCAAAGTTTTATGAGTCCTCACCCCTAATGGCCTGTATTATTTGTGTTCCACAAATAACATCATTCGACCATAGAATATATATTCAAGAACAATGTTATGGATCTTCCAGGTTCTCATCATAGCAGGGATCCTCTATAACCCTTTAATGTAATAGATATCCTTAAGACATTATCACATGAATTTACACACAGAAGAACAATAAAGTTATGATAAGGTATTTATTAATGAATAAAGTACAAAGTAGTTGGTTCTAGGCCACCAACTCCAACATCATGAACATGTATTAAATCCATAAGACAGTCTCAAAGTAGTTAATAAGAACATGAAAATATGTGGATGAGCCTGACCAACCATCCTCTCGATTTGACGTGGATTTGAGATGTCACTGTTGAGTCTCAATGACTGTCTACCTTTGTAAAGTTGAATTGTGGAATAGAAATAATCCATATAGAGAAATAATGCAATCAAAACAAAATGGTAATCATTATGTTAATCTTAACTTATAAATGGTCGATGATCGATTTCACTCCTGTAATAATAAAAAACAGGGTGGTATCAGGTGTCAGATTTACCTTTTTGATGAAATACATGATTGAAAAAACAAATGGTGAACCTGATGTGAATCTTAACTCATGAATGGTCAATGGTTGATTTAACTCCCATAATAATAAATACCATGGTGGTATCAAGAATCAGCTTCACATTTTCAATGAAATATATGATCAAAACAAAAATAGTGAACTTGATGTGAATCTTATAATCATGAAAATGGATGATGTAATTAGCTAGAATTATATTTAAATTTTTATCCGTGATGCTGTAATGATGAGAATTTTTTTTGTGGTTATCTATTGATTCATGAAGTCTTTAAAAGATATTTTCAATCCAAAGTAATGGAATCATCATTAAATACTCGTTCTTACACCTCAATTATCATCAAATATTTGGAACCATATGTTGAGAGTGCGTTATTTACCACTCATCATCTCCAATGAAATGTTGTTAACAACCTGGTTAGGGAGTGCCATCACTACAGTACCATACCGACCTTATAGGCTGCTTAGTAGTGGCTCTGCATTCTGAAGTCCAATAACCCGACTCATTAAAGGCAATTGGTGGATAAATAGGTGGCACCCATTTCCACCTTCAACCATTTTGGGATCCATTTCCCAGGATGTGATAATGTAGACCTCTCCAAACTAAAGAAGTTCGGAGAACCCTTCGATGACACCACTACTCATGAGGTGTAAAGGAGGTCTCCCCATACTTTCTGATGCTGTTAGTTCCACATAAATCCTACTCTTATATAACTTATTAAGGATTTTATTCATAAAAAATCTACCCCAATTATTCAATATAGGGCCCCCAAATTTATCATCATGGGAAATGGGCTATAATAACTAAGGTATGAGTCCATACCATTATTTACTTGGAGAAATCCAGCCAACATATTCTAGATATTAGTAGTAAAGTGACACATATTCAGGTTCCCATATATCATGGAGACACCCCATGAGCCAACTTATATTTTGGTTCCCATTGAACGAATTCAACCATAAAAAATGATAATTGAGGGGAAAGCATATATTCTTACTCCATCATATCAAGGATATCATTATACCCCAAAAATAGAAGGAGGATAGGAGTGGGAACATATCCCCACTTCATTCAAATACACCCGCTAAAATATCTTGGAAACATCAGAAGGGAATGCCTATATCCCCAATCAAACTCTTTAGAATTGCTAACATATTATGACAACCCTAGAAGAGATCTATTGACATATTTCAAAAATAAAAAAGGGAAAAGATCATAATATTACTCCCATATCCAAAATAGTTATTCCACAAATTCTAATAGCTACTTGAGAGAAAACACATATTCTTGTTCCCATTCAAGAGGATCATCAACATATATCTAATGAAGGGTGATGTATAAGATTGGGATCATATCCCAGTTCCAGATGGGGTTTATTAACATAATATGACATCCACATCAGGAAATGAATATATCCTATCCTTAGATATAACAGAGATACGATAACATTTTCTAAGGGAAAATCAAATTCAGGCTTATATCCATGCCCATATTCCAAAAATTTACCAACATACTTTGGCTATAGTAGTGGGAAATGGTTATGGGTGTCCATGGGTTGGGTTGAGTCATGTTTGGGGTTATTTTGGACCTTACTTGAGAAAATGTAGTTGAGTTGGGTCATAAATATATTTTTTTACAATGAACCAACCTAACTTGACCCATGGTGGGTTGGGTTGGGTAAGGTATGGTTAGTTGGACCAAGTAAAAAAAATTGTAAATAATTACAAAAAAGCTATTAAACAATTGATTAAATTAAAACTACAAATTAATATTGATTGATAAATGTAATGTAAATTTAATGAAAAGATAATGTTTTATAGCACTGTATAACATTTTATAGCATAAATAAGACATTATATAATGAAAACATAATGTTTTATTTACATTATATAATGATATATTTCTATAAATAAAATGTTATATAACATAAATATAACATTATATAATGTGAATATAATATTATACAATGTTATATAATGTAAATATAAAGTTATATAATTTAAATATAATGTAAATATATTGTTAATAAAATGTAAATATAATGTTATATTTTTGTTATATAAAATTATTATTTATTTCAAATTATTATTAATTATTGGTTGTAAATATTTATTATTAAGTATAAATTATTATTAATTATTATAAATTATTATAAATTATCACTAATTTATTATCACTTATTAGTTATTTTTTATTAATTATTTATCAATAAATATTAATTTTTAATTATTATATATTATATATACATATGGTTGGGTTGATCAAGTCAGGTTGGGTTAGAATTTTTACAACTAGTGAACCGACCCGACCTGACCCAAAACAACTCAACTTAGCCATACCCTATATGTAACCTGACCCAACCCATTTAGGTTAGGTCAGGTCAGTCATGTCAGTTCAGGTTTGTACACCCCTAGAATGTTCATCGACATATTCTAGTGGCCAATGGGATTCAAACTCATATTCTCACTCTTTCCATTGAAGGAGAATATTAACACACCTCATATGTGATACAAGTGGTGGATTATATTCCCACTCCCATTCTAGAAGGGCATTAGTATATTCTAACAAAGAATGAAATTCAGGACCAACCGCATATCCCTATTCCAACTGAGGTTCATTGGCATATTCCAGTAGTCACTTTTGGTAGACTCATATCCCTACCAACAATAGTCAGACCCATATTTCTACTCCTTCGAATGGAGAATCACATTAAAAAACATAAAATGTGATATTGTAGAGGGTTCATATTTTCTATCACATTCTTGATGATCAACAGTATATTCTGACGAAGAATGAAAATCAGGACCATATGTATATCCCCATTCCAACCAAGATTTGTTGGTATATTCTGGCAGTCACTTTGAGGTAGGATAATATCCCTTACAATAACATAAACACTTATCATCATATTCTTGTAGTTACCCAATATTGGGAAGATACCCTTGAAAATATCATAGAGATTCATTAGAATATTTAAATGGAGACTTAGTGACCATCTAGGAGGGTTTCAATTCATAATGGTTCCTGCTAACCACACATGGAACTAGAATCCTGATGAGTAGCACCTAAAGAAAATAATTTATAGGAATCACATATGGATTAGGAGTAGGCTGATATTCCGACCTTAATCAATTCCAGTGTTTTAAGGCCACACAATTCTTATCAACTATAACCCAAGGATCCACTGAGTCCTCATCAGAAGGTGGAGGTGATATTTACCACATAATTATTCCCCATCGTAGCATAGAGATGAATCATAGAGACTCTTCCCCTAATGTTCACTGTGGAAATACTCCCTATAATGACATATCATCCAGGTAAGGATATCCTCCCCTTCTAAAAGAACCTTTTTGTATAGTGGTACTTGAAAAATCAAGGTTGACTATATATAGTTCCACATTAGCATCTAATAATCCTTTATCGTAGTTAATGGATAGTTGGGGGTAATAGCCCTTATATTTTCCCCCACAGTTCGTGTTCCATAATATTTATAAAATAATAATTTTTGGTTCAATTAGGTAGATGAATATGCATATGATAATGAAGAAAATACCATGTATATGTGGAGAAAGGTGGATAAGGGTGATGCACTAGTTATGATTTGGCACACAACTACCTCCCAATATGAAGTTCCTTAGGATATAAAATCACAATGTATTAAATATCTTCATATCCACCTATGGAAAACTCATCACCACCTCAAGGAAAAACATATTCCTAATGAGAGATACAACGATCATCATAGGGTGATGGTAGAGCTCTTCCAATAGGTTTAATAAACATATTTTTTGGTAGCATGAGATCTAAAGTCTAAAAAGTAACATAACAATCTTCAACATGCATGTATTGATGTCTTGAAGACACTTCAACATATAGTTTTAATGCTTCATCCAATGTAAACATTAGAGGGTATGGTGAATATAGAGCATTGAATTTTAATCAACTCTCAAGTTTGAAGATCCCTATGAGGAAAATATCCTAAAATGTTATTACCCCAGGGTAAGTCACAGGGCCAGAAGGTGCATATGCTAACTAGTTAGTACAACACAATTTTACTTCTAATGACTTGAAATGATGTTCTAAATGAGAATAAGTCATTAAATAAATGGTACACTAGGATTAAAAGAAAGTGTAAAAGGTATCTCCATTTAGAAAAATGGGGCCTCCAATTATAGATAAATCTATATAAGAAAGTATCCCACACTCACATTGTGAACTTCACCTAGCCCATACCTGAGTAAAATCATGGAAAATTTGAAAGGATTTTATAGAAGAATATTTATCTGAAATCAAGGAACAATCCTAGCCTACATGGTTGGGAAATTTCCATCATATATTCCATTTCCACTACCTATGGGATTATCAGAGCGCCAAAAAATTAAGGATAAAATGATGATAGTGACATGTCAAACCTAGCCTGTAGTGCTAGAGAAATTTATATCATCATCATTGCTGCCACCACCCTTGTAATCATCAAATCATTAGTGATATACAGATGTAGTAGAAACAATAGTCAAACAAGCATCACTTATAGGGTCGATGGAATTTATATCATTACCAACTCACCCACCAAGGTATTCCATCTTCACTAAATAGGAAGATGTATCACATGAAGTATAATTACCATTCTTACAAATGAATGATATATCATTACAATTAGGGATACAATCATAAAAATTTATTGGTAGATCCTCATGGGTCACTCTCCATAAGACACTCCCCAGGGAATAGTCTGGAAGAAATTTAAAACCTGAATGGGAAATCTTCCAAGAAGAAGAGGGATAAAGAGAAATACAAACTATCCCTTAATGAATATATAGTGGATAATATAACTCTATAAAATTTAAATTTGGATTATTAAATGATTATTTATAGTTGATATGACTTATTTAGTGTCATCAATATCAATTTGGTAGATGAAAATATGAAATAAAAGGAATAGGATGAAGAGGTTCCAGTCCAACATGAATTTTGGACCAATGTATATGAGGATGGTTTTCTTACTCAAAATTAGAGATAGTCTTAGAACCTAACACCCCCATTTACTCAAATACCAATCTCATGAAATGATTCATATAAAGGTAAGGATAAGGGAGTGTAATTATCTCATGTGTTCCTAGGAGAAACCGATTCACCTTCCATTGAGGAGAAATTGATGTGATACGAAGCTGATATAGAAAAACTAAAATAGCTCAAGACTAGATGCTCAGGGGAAATATTCCCCACTAAATAAAATCCCATTATGGAAACTAATTCATCCCCTTCAATGGGAGTTTAATATCTAGAAAGTGACACTCCACCAACTAGGGAAGGGTCTAGTCATCCTGACATTTCTTGACCAAGACCACTAGTTTACCTGACTCTAACAACCATAAACTATCAATAATTCCCTATGATGGGACCACATGTGTCATAAATTAATTCTAATTATCCTAATCCATGAAAAATAGGTTGCAACAAAAATAATAATAAAGTAGTATATATCTAGCCTTAACCATTTTCAATAATCAATATCACCCTCAATTGATGGCATTAGTAGAGATATTTGACTATCTACAATCCCTTTCCACTTAAATAGAGTCTATATAGAAAAAGCACACTCAAATATAACTAGAGAGAAAACTCTAACTTTAGTGGGTGAACATGAACCCTACTCTACCCAACTTTGGAAGTCATAATTTCCTAACCTTAAATAACTCCAGTGATTAAAAGTAACATTTGACACATTTTGTGTCTCGTTGTGGCCCTATGATGGGAACACTTGAGCAATAAGAAGTGGTTAAACTTATATTGTAACATTATAATAATTTTAAGCACATTTTTTTTTCTTTTTAATAAATGTTTATTAGCTAGTTTGTTTTATAATTTAAAAATATAATATGTTTTTATATAATGTATATTTTATGAAATTATTTTCTTTTATCAAAATAAGTTTTGGTTATAAATTAATTAAAAATATTCAAATTATAAAAAAACACTACTTATAAATATACTACTTTTTTTTATTTTACAAGAAATAGTATTTTATTTTCCTAATGAAAATATGAATTTTTTTAGTAAATGTTAGAACTAAACAAGAAAAAATATATTTTCATTTAATATTTTAAAATATATTATTCTTTTATGATAAATATACATTATTATTATTAATAAAATTAATTAATAAGACCTTTTAAAATTATTTCATAAATTATAATAATAGTATATTTAAAGAACTATTAATTATTTAAAAGTAATTTTATATAGAATTTAATATTTTAAAAATATCTTATGTCAACTTGTTATTTTTTAATAAATAAGATATTAATCAAATTAAAATATTTATAAGTAATAGTTAAAAAAGTAAATTTTGATGTGATATATAAAAATTATAATGTTAGTGATAAAATATTAAATTAATACCTTATGTTAGAATTTTAATAAAAAAATATAAGTAACTCAATTACATAAATAATAAAATTATTAATAAGATTAAATAAATATATAGATATGTTGAGAATAATATACTAATATATTTTAGAATTTTTCTGGGTACATAATTTTTTAAATTCACTTAGTGTAAAAAAATGGGTCAACCATGAAATCTAGCTAGGGATAACTCGATCAACCCACAGGGATCTAAGACTAACCACTGGGAGAGCCATCCCAGACTAGTCTGCATAGCAGCATGGGAAGTGAGAGCTTGTGTGGATAGGCTGGTGAGCACATAATACCCACATAACATGTTGGGGTAAGCGCATAGGCTTGGACCAGCACATGTCGGTGTGACATATGTGCCTAGTGGTGTGTGGGGAGTGTTTTATGGGTGATGATCCTATATTTCCTTGAAATAACCACTTATGGGAGCAATTAAAATATATTGAAGCACTCAAATGAGAAAAATTATGATATGGTATGGGAAAACATGGGCATTGTAGCTCCACTTAAAAAATCACATTTATATCACCACCATTGGACCAATTATCGAGGGCTGCATGATATTCCTGTGAGGTCATCTTAAACCTCATGTAAAATTCAAAAACTCTCTACATATTTTTCTTCTCCTCCTCCCAACACTAGTTCCATCCTAATAAAATTACAGCCCAAATTGATGTTAAATTTATAATGGGTGTATTCATGTTATTCAATTATAAATTAAATAAGTTATAAAATATGTAATCTATAGCCATTGAAATTAAATATTTCACACTTATAATGAATAAGATTGATGAAAATATTTAAAAAAAATTATAAAATATATTTATACACTTTAACCATCACTTTTAAAATCATAAGATCATCTATAGTAAGGTTGGATTTTTGGGTTGTCATCTTCTCCTGTGGTTGATCTAGTTGCAATAAGGCTGAATATATATATATATATATATATAATATTCTACATCATTTTTAATGTACAAAATATTTAATCAGATAAGTTATAACTGGATTAGATTTCCCTGGGTATGTTGTTTTTCTCAGATCATACCAATAGTGGAAAAGAGTTATATATATATATATATGTATATATTCCCTATTAATATTAAAGTTTCATTTACCTATGTTTTCGGTTTTATTCAGAAGGCTTCAAATATTGACATTTTGGATGTTTCCAGTTTGGATTTTTATAGGTTATTAAATAGAAAAATCTTATCTAAATCTTAAGATATATAAATCATGTGAACATCACTATAAATGGAAATCTTTAGAATCAATATATACATTTTTATTATTTAATAAAAATGAATAATGAGGGTTATATATATATAAAGTCCTATTTAGAAAACACCATGACCCAATACCTTCACTTCTCTCATTCTTTTAAAGAAAATCACATACACATCTTAATCTATTTTGGTTCCAAGATTTAAGGTAAGGGTAATTTTATTTTCAGAAATTTATATCCCATGTTAATTTTTTAAACCCTTTATGTATGGGAAATTTATTTTGAAATTACTATTTTTTGTAAGGTAATTTTATTTTTAAACTTATACTCTATGGTTTTCAAAACCCTCTTGTAAGGTAAATTTATTTTTAAAACATATGAAAACCCTCTTATAAGAGTGATTTATTTTTCAAACTACTATTTTTGAAACAATTTTCAAACCTCTATTTATTTTTCAAAACCCTTTTCATATAAGGGTAATATATTTTTGAAAATATTTTTACATGTTTTTTAAAATCATTCTATAATGGAAAAAATTATTTATATTTACACATCATTGTTATTAGGTATATTTAAGAAAAGGAAAATTATTTACTCTAATTTTCAAGAATTTTTTTAAAAAAGTTTATTTTCAATATTTTTAAATTCATAGGTTTGTTTTAAAGTGTTTATATTATCATTTTATGCACAAAATATAATTTAAAATTTATGGATTTTGATCATGATAATATTTATATCCATTTACTATGTATTTAATCAATATTCTATTCATGTTTTGAAAAGTTTCTATTTTTCAATTTCCAAGATTTATAGAGCATTGAAATATTTCAAATTTTATGGAAATGTTTATTTTATCCTTTAAAGGGGGTAAAGTTTAATATTTATATATTTATTTTCTCTTTTAAATTAAATTAAACATATGTAAAGTTTTTGAAAGGATGTTTCAATAGACTATAATTGTGAAAGGAAGTATTTGAAAAAAACATTCTTTAAAAAAATTCTTCACTTTGGTATCGAATATGATTATGAGGAATGGTGAGTGAACCCATGAACTTGAGGGGGAGTTTTTCTAAAACTTATGCTTCTAGTGGATTAATATATTTCTTATGTTTTTCAAAGTATCATCATATTTCATAAAAATTTATTATTTTCAATTTTTTTTAAGTTTTCAAGGAGAAATCCAAATTTATTTCAAGGGTATTATATTTTAAAATGAAAAGTTTTAAAAATTATATTTATTTTAAAGTTTTTGTGAATGATTTGTTATATATATTTTTTAAAAACCTATATTTATAATTTGGAAATTATTTATTAGATTTTTTGTATTTTATATATAATGAAAGGTTTAAATTTTTTTTACAGTATTTCAAATAAAAGGATTTTATTCCTAGTTTTAAAACCCCTTACTAGGAAATTTTATGCTCATACAATGTATTAAAATGATTTTCATAAGATTACTAGATGTTCCAAAGGTTTTTGGTTTCATTTAAGGACATTCCTTGAGTGAAGTCGAATAATTGTTCATGATTTTTCAAAAAAATCTAATTTATTGTAATTTTTCCGCTAATTATTCAAAACAAAAACTAATAAGATCCTTGGACGTGTAAAGGACTATATGTATTTTTAGTCACTTTTTATAAAAAAAAATACATCATGTTTTTAGCACTAGATCTGGGATTACGGGTCTTGGGATGTCTTATAGATGTTTCATGAAGAAATTGGGAGGCTCGACTTTTGTTTAATATAGTATCCTCCCCACTAGATCAATTGAAAATTGGGAATATTTTCATCACTGATTTATGTATTAATTAATATCCACATTGAATAAGAAAACAACCACTAGCCTCTCGAATTATAAACAACATGAGAATGAAATACTATCATATTTTATTTTTATATGGAAGGGTATCATATATTCCCTAGACATCCAGCTTCCACATGAGTATCTAGTAGAGTTGTGCATATAAAAATTCCATGATGAGATGAAAACATGTCTTATCCCATTGAAATTTCCCAATGGGTTTAGATAATTACCTTTAATAACCCAATGGTTGGAGGATAATATCCACCACAATAGGGGAAATGGTTAGCCCATATCATTCAATAAGGAAAGGAAAATGAGTATGGCAGAAGACATGACTATCACATTCAATTCAATACTAGTTCTGGCTCCAGTTCCAAAATCCACTCAATATCACATGACACTTCTCCCTAAATAACAAAAAAAAAACATCGCTCTCAACATGAAGGGAGGAAAGAGAAGGTATATTTGAGTTTTGAATATATAAATGATTAGAATTATTATTTTAGAATGGATAATCTTATAGGATATTTTATCATAGTACTGGAAAAAAATCTCCTCAAATTGACACAAATTAGGAAATCGAAGGAGGTCAATCTTACTGACCACCCAACTTATAATCTCTATCATCAGATGATGGGATATAATATCCAAGGCTTATTTATCTTTAAGGATATGTTTTAGATATGATTGAATTTAGAGAATTAAAATTGGAAAAACCTTAAGAACATGTTACTTATGTCTCCACCATTCCACTAGGGGAAAAAGGAATATGTCAACAAGTCCCAATCAAATGCACATAAATGTTTGGTGATTGGGTGAATTATAAAATAGTAGATCTTTTGAATTCCATACTCATGGAATAATTAAATTAATAAATTTTAACCTTAATACACTCATTAATAAATAAGTAAGGGAATAAGAAGAAAAAACTCAACCATCCCCTAAAACAGTTTAAAATCCATAAGAATTATTATCCCCTACATTGGACGTATGAGAACTTCCCCAAAAAATAGAACCCTCATCAAATAAAGAATTGTTATAAAATTTAGTCAATTCCATTCATTTGAAAGATCCATTTTATAATGAATAAACTAAACATGAATATAATCCTCAATTATATAATCATAATTGAGGAAGAGGATAAATGAACAGGGGCCATAGAGGCCAATGGTTCCATAGAAGAAGCGGCAATGAGATATTATATCATGAAAGCATAATTCTCGAAGTGGTTATATATTTATCCAAGACTCATAGATAATCACTCCAAATGTTCAACATGAGCATAAATAAATTCATAAATCATATATATCTCAGTCACATACCATTGTTTTAGAATACCGGTTGGTAGATCCACCTTCAACTATTCACCATTATCAAAATATAGATAGGCTGATTAAATCTACCCTATAAATAGAGACATATCCAAATATTTTCCAGAATTCATTAGAAAAATACGTTTTGACCTCTATACCTTAGCTTAAAGATCATATCCCAATGGTAAAAGATGCCCCTTGTCTCATAAATACATCATCCTAAAGAAATTTGCTACAGTCTTAGACAATATTTTGATCTTAGATACCATTTTCTCATAATGGACCATCAATAAGTATTGATCTAGTCCCTTTCCAACCCTCATAAATTTGAAGAAGAAGTTACCATAGCAGAGGTATACTATGTAGAGAATGATCTGGCTCAATTTCACATGGTCATGTTGTTTATAGAATAAGATAAGGAAGATTCTATACACATAAACATCAAACCCATGTACTTGACTATAAATATTAATGACATTAATGCTCATCAAGTACACATTTCTAATGACTTTAAAATTAAACTCATCCTAGTATGAACTCTTATATGTTTGGGTTTTAGAAAAATGAATTATCCCTTTCCAAATTAATAATTTAGTGTTATGAAAAAAGTGAAAAAAAACCTCTTAGAAGGATCAAGTTGAAAGACTAGTTTGGAGAGCTTATCTCCTACCCAAATTTCATGGACATTCAATAGGATACAACATTTAATATTATATTATGAAGACCATGGATTCATATACATTTTGTGATACTCTCATCATATCATAAATTCTTGAAATATGTAGTTAATAGAGATGTCAGAGTATTTTCTAGAGATGGCTCCCCATTTGATGCTTATGAGAGTTAGTATATGGAAACAACCTAATATAAAAGGGAATAGAAGAAACTATAAATTAGTGATAATGACTAGTTTGATGAACCAAATGGATTAAAATCCTCTCCTATAAATACATGGATTATTCTTGATGATGATTATGTATTTCCCATTAACCAAATAGAGGCATTGAATATGAACTAAGATAGCTATCAAGTCAGCTAAGTCCCACATGACTGGGGTGTGAATGCCCTGATTTTCATGATATAAGTTATATCACTAAAATATAAAGGTGAATCCTAAGAATATGGTAATTACCCTAAGAGTGATGAACCACAACTATCTATGAGAACATTGGGGTTAACCTTGAGAATTATCCTTATAGATGAAATCATCCTTGATATTAATGCCCCCATGTCATATCCCAAATCTATTGTGATTGGATTGAATTCCCTCCTAGGTGATAACAATGCCACCAATGTATCCACATTGTAATTTTTGGATCTCAATAGGATATATTTCACTAATTTATTGATATATATATAACCCCTTTTTACCCTCACTGGTCAGTTCTTCTTCTACCCTCAACAATGAAAATGACCCTGATACATTCGAACCCACTCTTATTTAGAATCTCAATATATTTTATTGTATTATCCCATAAAAGAAGATAAAATTTCCCCATTATTTGAAATAAAATACTATAATCCCAAATATGAAATTACTTTTGGTAATCAAACCCTTGTTTTGATCTCTCTTGATGATATGGGAGAGAAAGGAGAAGAAGAGGAGGATCTCAGAGACACCCCTCTAGTATTTGAGAAATTTTTCTCAACCACGATGAACTATATCCAATAGGTAAACCTTAGTATATATAATGATTCATGTAAAACTTTGGTTAGCACCACCATAACTACCAATGAATAGGAGAAATATATCTCTTATCTAAAAAAGCATCAAGATATTTTCACCTAGAATTATGCTGGGATACCTGGGTTAGAACCTAAGGTATCCACATTTCATATAGGGATTCTATAGTATCATCATGGTTATAAGAATGTGGAAAGAAGAATGAATCTGAATCTCAATTCCAGAATAGAGGTTGAGGCTAAAAATCTCATTAAGTCTAATGTTATTTGGGAATTACAATATCTAAAATGGATAGCTAATATTTTTCCAGTTAATTAAAAGAATGAAAAAATATGATTCTATATTGATTTAATTGATCTCAAATGATATTTCCAAAAGGATTATTTCCTTATCTTGATTATAAATCTATTGATTGATGTGACTGCTAGCTTCTGGACCATTACTTTATGGATGGATACTCTAGTTATAATCATATTTAGATGAACTATGAAGATGGGGAGTTTATCGATTTTAGAGATCTCTATAGGGTTTATTACTATTTAATAATTACCTTTAGTTTTAAGAATTATATCACCACATACCAATATTATATGCACTATATATTCAATCCCCTCCAAGGGAGGACTGTGGAATACTATATTAATGATCTAGTGGTCAAATATCACAAGTTATATGATCATCTTAGTGAACTTGAAATTGTTCTCAGTATGTTGAAACAAAAAAACTTGAAAATAAACCCCATGAAGCGTGTCTTCAGGGTGACATTAGAAAATTTCCTCAATTTAATGTCATTTAATCTTGATATCAAGTTCTTTTTTTGAGAAAATAGGGGAAATCATCAATACATCCCCACTATGAAACCTCAAATAGTTGAGGGGATTACATAGAGATATTTATTATATCATACAATTAAACACCAATATAGATGGAAAATGTACACCCTTTATAAAATTGATAAATAAAGGAATCCTAAATAAGTGGTATAAAGGTTTCTAACAAGAATTTGATAGACTTATGTAGTTTATTTTACACCAGCCAGTCCCGATGTTGTATGTTGATGGGAAACCACTCACTCTTTTATATAAAATCTCAAGAGAAATCAATTAGTACAATCATTTATTAGAATAATTATGTGGGTGAAGAAAAAAACTTGTAATATCTTACCAGGATAATTATAGATTCCAAGACCTTATATTCTAATATTAAGAAGAAAATCCTTGGGCTGATATTTGTAGTAAAAAAATTAGGTATTATTTAAAGCACCATAAAGACTATCTGGTGTTTCTCATTGATACTATTAAATAGATACTTAGATGACCAATAGTAATAGATAGATTTTCTTATTATGAGGTCATACTCTAACAATTTATATTTAGTTCATACCTTATAAAGAAATAAAGGGGTATAAATTGGTAGATTTTGGTTCTATAAAACACATAGGTAAATACATATCTCCTAAACAAAGAGATATTTTCCATTCAAAATCCCCCCCAAAATATGGGAAGTTTATATTTTATGGATCTTATATGATCCTCATGATAAAGAAAATATATAACCCAAAGGAAAACTATGTTATTTTGGACATTGTGTTCATCGCCCAAATCAATGAAGTCATGCTATATTATATTATGTTTTCATATGTTTGTAATAATAATGAAGCATAATATTAATCTATCATCCTTATCTTAGAGTTTAACCTTCAATTGTAAGTGAAACACTTATATATTAAAAGAAATTCAGAGCTGGTACTTAAGCAATTCACTGGATAATCTAATATAAAAAATGAGGAACTAATCCCTCTATTTGGTTACGTTCACAAACTAATGGTATAATTCCCCTAGGAGATAACTCTAACCCATATCCAATGATCCAAAAATGAACACACTAGTTCATTAGAATTCACTTCTACATTTCTATTAGATCTGGTCTATGAATAAATTATTATTTACATCACAAATCATAGGTTTATCTACTGATTCATGAAATATAATATAGAGGAGATCAATGAGATTAACACTACATCAGAGCATGATGAGATGATATAATCACAAATCAATTATTCTAATAGATATATGTGACCTATAAAGGACTATATTAAAAGTGATATATATCCATCATATCGATCAATGAAAGAACAAATCCAATATTGGGTGGAAAAATTTATTCTCCAGAATGGTATAAATATATAGGAAGTCATCTATAAATGAGGATTTGATGATGTATCATTTGATGCATTGAAGGATAAAAAAACCTCATCATCATGAAGTAAGTTCATGATGGAGAATTCAACATTCATCCATCAAGAACCAAACTCTTCCATAAGATTAGTATGATTAGGTATTTCTAGCCCACAATGAAACAAGATTATATTGAATTCATTAAGAAATTCTGTACTTGTCAAATACATGTCAATTTCATTCATCTGCCTCCAAGGATATTATATACCACTAGGTATTAATTTCTATTTTCCATATGGGGAATAGATATCATGGGTCCATTTCCATTGACTTTAACTAGGAAGTCCAAGAACATCCTTATTTCCATAGACTTGTTCTCTAAATGGGATGGGGCTATACCCCTAAATGAGGTAGGAGAAAAGGCTATCATCAACTTTTTGAAGTCAAGTATCATCTTTATATTTGATACCCCTCATAAGATATTGATATAAAATTTCAATAATTTATGTTCTTATGAGTTAAAGGGGCTATATCAACAACACAACATCCCATCCATCCATTCCTCCCACTAATATACAGTGGAAAATTGGTATATAGAATCTTTTAATAAGACTCTATATAATATCATTTAGAAGATGGTGGACATGAATAAGAAATCTTATTTAGAAAAGATATTTCATGCCTTATATGATTATCACACCACAACCCACACATCCATGAAAGTGACCCCATACTTATTTATGTATGAAACAATGACAGTTTTACCAATCAAAATTAAATTACTCTCACTAAGTGTCACTATCTGTAACAATAATTATGAAGATAAAAATCCCATAAATAACTGGATGAATTGGTGAGACTTAATGAAAAGTGGTTACACACATTATGCAACCTATAAGTCCATCAAAATTGGGCTTTATGAGCTTCAATAATAAATTTTTACTCTGTTAATTTTTCTATAGAGAGATTTTGTTATCTCTTAAAACTCAAATGATACCATGGAAGAAGTTTTTGAAATTGGATCCAAAGTGGGAGGGACCTTACGCCGTGTATGAGGTTTACCCCAATGAGGCATATTCCCTGATCACTATGGATGGTGAGTGCATCACACCTCATACTAATTCAAGGTTTCTCAAGAAGTACTTTTTCATAATCTCATGGAAAATATAAAGTCCTAACTACATGACTTAATACTACATAACATAAAGTCCTAGATGTATGACTATAAACTACATAAAATCAACTCTTATCTATATAACATAAAACTACATCGAATAAGGCCCAAGATGTATGAATTTAAACTATATATCATATCTTCCTCACCATATGATGCAAAACTAAATGGTCATTATCCCCCCTTAAGATGTTAAACTGCATAGTGTATGTTCATCCCACATGACTCTAAACTGTTCAGAGAAACCCACTTAGATTTACATTATCCTATATGAGAGTACAATCCATGTATAATGTTTTGGTGTATAACCTATTCATTTTATCATCTTTAACCAAAACAAATTTACCTTTCCTTTACATACGATTAAAATCTATGTGGACGATCATCCATTTAAAAACTACATATGGATTGATTCCTAACACCACATGATATATAGTGATTCTGAGACCCCTCATCTTAGGAACAACCATAAATTTTATAAATAAAAACTAACCTCACCCCTATTTAAGGTCCTGATCTTCATAGGTAGTTACCCTTATAAGAACCATGTGTGGCTTGATTCCTATTCTAACAGGTTTTATAGTGATTCCCAAAATCCCTAAACTAGGCCTAGAAATAGAAATCTAAAATCCCCACATAATATTGGTGCTTGATTAGACAAATATTCATTCATGTTAGTTCTTATCCTTTTTCATCTCTAAGATGAATTTACTTTACATCACATGTGAATCAAATCCATGAAAAACTAGAAATTTGAAAATACCCCCTTATATATAAGAACTAGATTTGTGCATGAGTATTTGGAATGGGTTCCCTTATCTATGATCCCATGTTAATAAAACATACACTATCCCATTTATATAATCCTAATATATATAGGGGTTCAATATAATTACTAAATTTGGTTTGATTACTATTTTATCAAGATACATACAACACTCATATCCTTTATCATAGGACTAACCATAAGTTTCATTAATCTAAATCACCCTACTAGCATGTTGTCATATCATTCACATCAGATATTATTATGGAGTTTATGGAAGTATGTTCCACATGACTCTAAACTTCTCAATATAGGTCCTCATTGTATGAATTTAGACTATAACATGTTTGAGTCCTTGTCATATGACATTAAACTATATGGCATATGGGAAATACATGTGGCTTCATTCTTGAATAGTTCAAGATATATTGTGATGTATATACTATACATTGCAGAACTATCCATAAACCATCATTCATATTCACTAATTTCTAAAGGATAGTGATAAAATAGATATGGTAAGACTAAGAACAAAATGATTTCACCACATTTTTGAATATATTTCTTACTAAAACCACACTTTTCTTTTTGAGTTCATAGGATTTTTATAACATCACATGGCTATCGGTAACGAGCATACTCAACTCTAATGGTTGGTTTTATTGGACTTTATATACATGACACAATTTATCTCTATATATATGCCCCCATTTGGCCTGTCAACCAGAATTATCTCATCATGACGAGAGAGAAATATAATCTTTGTACATCCTGAAAACAATATAATAGAACTTGTTATATGAATATGGTCAATGGGAATCCTTTGGGTACCTATTACATATCATCACTCTTGATCTAAGAACCTAGATTTTATACTTAAATAATAATCATCATTCTCTATTAAAAAGGTGTTTGAGGTGACACAAGTATTACATACAAATATATTACAATATTTTTGACAAATATTCAATATATCTCATAACAATATAGTCCCCAATACCATAATAGTTTAGTGTCTTTGGAGACTAGATATATAATCATCTTATTTCATGAAATATATTTAACATCCACCAAAAAGTTATTCTCACATAGTACAATTCTTAGTCATATCCTACTTAAAAAATTTCTTTATAACCTGGGGAAATAAAACACAAGAAAGAGTGAAATCAGATTCATATTAAAGGTAAATATAAGAGATACCAATCAATGATTACACAAGAGTATAAGATAAGCATATGAGTATGATAACATGATCATAACTTAAAAAAGTCACACCTAATCAGTCAAATATATTTAATCATGAATCATGATATAAGTATTTTTCATAAAAAAATACATAAGTAATAAGAGTGAAAAATCATCAATAATCAGTCATGATCCATGAGAACATTTCATAATAATAATAAATATATTTTTGGTAGACACATAAGAATATAAAATCATTTACTTAGTTAAGGATCAATTTTAAGACTATAATAGTAGACAAATTCCCATATTTAATTGGGTTGATGCCCCAACCACATTTTATTCCTTCCATTATATAACTTATAAGAAATTACTATGAGTATTTATTTATTTAGATGTGACCATGAGGTCACCAATGCACCCTTTTCATGAAATAATATTTATTGAGATTGATTTTATGAAACCATTTCTGTATTTTTTATGGATTGATGTGGACAGGGAGTATCAATTTAAGCAATTGATTATTTATGAATATCAGGTGGATTTATACGGTCTTTTCATGTAGCAAGGTCATTCCTCTTCCTACCATCGATTAAATAATCCTTCTTCAGAGTCTAATTGATTTCTCAGTGGAGGATAGTGATGAATGTGCTATCAATGATCAAAACTACAGTCCTATGATGGAATCTATGTTACCATCGAGTTTATTGATTTCCTTTTTTGATTATATGATGTTTGGTAGAGGGAATACTACTGATGTTTAGGTTCCCTAGAAAAACATTGGTCTCTTTATTAACACTTTTGGTCATCCTTAATACGTATCTCTAATGGCCATTGGGAGTTATAATGATTTCAATATAACTTCAGATATCTTGGGTTTTCAAGTTCTTTTGGCCTCAATTGAAGGAAATAGGTTGTTTCATTATGATCTTATAATCCAAGCCTATAACTAGCCATCAGAAAAGGAATCTCATTCATGTATTGAGATGAATAATTGGTTTGATGTTCTTTAGGAGGTTGAAGAGGAAGTTGAGGGGTGGCCGAAAGTGGATTATAAGAAGATAAATAAATAGTTTTAAGATGGTAGAGAGGAGGTAGAGGGATCCAAACCGGATTTATCTAAAATTGATTAAGACCTAAAGGATGATAAAATCCTTTACTCAGGTAAAAAAAATAGAAAAATAAATCTTATTAAGATAGGGAGTCACTCCCTATATTAAAGGGAAAATTAAATGTGTGACAAATATTATTCCAAACCACCCAAACCTATAAGGACTAAATATTTGAGTAAATATCTTAAGGTGGTATATCCTAAGTACCATCAGGTTTATGGATCAATTGTTTTTGGGTAAGGCTCTTGAAGGTCATCTAGAATCGTTTTGAGGTATTCCTAACCTATGCAAGTCTAAAGTTGATCAATACCAGCTTGTAGATTCATTTTTCACCAAGGATCATAAAGAAGATGACTATAGGGACCACATTGAAAAAGGTAATCAATTTTTTTCTTTCCATTATTATCTATTAGGAAAATTGAAGCTTTCATATAATAATTTTGTTAAGGAATCTATAGAGAAATGCCATGAAGGTTGGAACATTCACCTCCATCTATCACTAAAATATTACCTTAAAGTGCAGAATGTAAGTAATACCCAGGGCTTAAAGAGATTCAATGGATTTAAAAGAGAACAAAATCATTGAGTTTTAAAATGATTTAATTCCATATTTATAGACTTTAACACCACAACTTTCACAGTTAAAGACTCTATGCGTGTTATAAATTTCGTACATGATTATTTATTATAAAACCTATGGGGTAAATCTGAATTTTATATTAAGGAATTAGATTGGAAATTCCATAGGTAGTGGGATAATTATACTAATTGATATTTATATTATGATTCCAAATTATGCTAATGTTGTTTCTTTTTTTTCTTCGTTATTACCCAAGTTCATTGAAAGTTTGTTACTGTACTTGAATTTTATTTCTATGGTGGTTATTGGTTTTAGCTCTGGATGTTTATAAGGTCACCACTAAACCTTAAATTTATATTTTTAAAATAATAAAAAAGTGTAATTTAAAGTAATGTTTACTCCCCATTCCATTATTTTCTTAGTCAAGGTTTACTCCTAAGATTATCAAAGTAGGTAGAGTCCCTTACCAAACTAGGTTCACTCCCCATTCCTGTATATATTATATTATGAGATATAATTCTTTACCTAATACTTTAGAGGGATATATAATTCTATTACCACACAAAAAATAATGAAACTATACAAATTTATATTATAAGATCATAAAAACATTCATCATTTCATCATAAGATAACCCACGAAAATGAAAACGATTTCATAAAGATTTCACCATCACTTAATTAACCCACATGAAAGTAATGGGTTTTATAGAATAATCTGTAAAAAATCATCATAATAATTCATCCCAATGAATTAATTTTATGGTTTCATAATATCATATCTCACATGAATCACAACAATACTTAAAGGATGTTTACATAAATGAAAAATACCTTTAAAATAACATCTGAACATTTCTTTGAAAATAGAGAAAATATCATTTTATATAGATATATTTATAAACTTAAAATTACTAGAATATTAAGAAAAATATTTTATTTGAAAATAACCATGTAAAATTATAAAGTAATCTTAAAATAAAATAATGATCATGATGTTAGGAAAATAATTTCATGCCGTATATGTTAAAAACAAGATTCTTTTTATATTTTTATAAAATGTAAAAGTGATTCTTATAGAAAGAATTTGAAAACAATCCTTTTAATAATTTGTAATGAAAGTATAATTTAGTAAAAATAATATTTCTAAAACATTTATTTATATATAATAACATTTATAATTTTTTTTGAAGAATATGGACATTGAATAAAAAGTGCATCATCCAAAGATAAAATAAGTTCTATTTTTTATTAAAAACATTTTCTTGATCATAATAAGTACCAAAGTGAGGAAAATGGTAATAATACTTGAAAATTGTAGGAATAACCTGAATATAATAAAATATATGGGGTTTAAATAATAAGTATCATATAATTTCCCTCAATGTAAATTTAACATAGACAATATTGAAAAGAAATGAGATTGAAACATAAACCCTTACCGCTTTGGTAACTTTTGAATCAAAATACCCTTGAAATAAATAACATAAAATAAAATATTAAATACCATGAATATAAATATATTCATGATATAATATATAAAATGGGTATTATATACACTATATAATCAAAAATAGGTGCATAACATGAATCATGTCTCAACAAAATAGTATTGAGACGAATAACCCTTATAGTTTTGGTAATGTATAAATCAAAACCTCATAAAATAGATTACATTATATAGTTTTTAAATCCCCATAATTTCATGAAAAATATTATAAAATATATTCATGGGTATTATATACACCACACAAATGAAATAAGTGGTGAATATGGAATATGTCTTAGAGAAACAAAAGTGAGATGAGAAACCCCTTACCTCAGGTCCTTTATTTCTTTTTATGCATTCAAACCTACAGTATAATAAATATAGATTTATTATAAATATATTATAGAAACATATTTATATATGTTATACTATATATAATTCCCTTATAATTTCCAATTACTATTTTATTAAAATCTCTTCATTAAAATGGACATTCGAGTGAAAATTGGTCTGTTTTCCATGCATGATTTAGTTTGATGGTTCCGGTTCTTGCACCTTGTTCATGTTTTCATAATCTACATAATTTTAATAATTTAATAAGTATTATATTTATTCAATATATAAACTTTTATTACCATTAATATAAATTGTTGATGAAAAATAAATTACATCACTTTGTGGAGATGATAGTACATATGCACGCACAAGTGATATTTTCACTTTTCAATGGATGGAAAGAATGAAAGGTAAAAAATTCCAAAAATTTTCATTATATTAATTATATAATAAATATCATATATATATTTATATTAATTAAATCTATCCCTATATCTTTATGTATAAATAGTAAATTAAAAATGAATCATAATGTTTTGTGGAGGTGGTAGTCCACATATACCCATGATCGACATTATCATTTTACAATTGATAGGAAGGTGATAGAAAATAAAAATAAAATTAACATAAAAAACTTATTATAGTAAATATACTGATTGAATCATGTAAATATGGTTATAGAACATTTTTAGGAGGTTTAAGAACAATACAACATGAATAAGATCGGTAAGAACATATACCCCTTATTTAGGTATCCTTATTTAAAAAGAAACTTAAGGATTCTTGGATGAGTCTTTTGGAAAGAAAAAAACCTAAAGGTAATGTATAAGGATATTGGGAGAGTATATTGGAAGATAATTTTCTAGATAAAGATCTCATTTGGTGTGGATAAGATAGGATATGAGGTTCCCTTTTATAATTGAGGTGAGTGGAAAACTTGTAAATACTTAAAACATTAAAATATAATAAAGTAATATTCAAGTTAAAGTAGAAAAAGTAAAACCAAATTTTAAGATAAGATAATTTTGGGTTGAAATAAACTTAATAAATAATATCTAAACAAGTTTTTAGGATATTTTAATCCTTATCTATTTACTTTAACCACACATTAACCCTTTTAACCTTTACCACAATAATGTTTTTTTACCTCAGTTACTATTTATAATGACCAAAAAGGAAATTGAACTCAATATTTTTTTTTAAATTTTTATTCCAAATATGGAAAAAATTTTATAAGATTAAATTTTTATAAGTGTAAAAAATCCATTTTAAAATAATTGTGTAAAATAAATCACGAACTTTTTTTTAGAAAAACACATTTTTAAGAACACACCTGAATTTATTATTATTACATGCCTAGTAAAAACAATTAGATTAATGTTAAAATATTTTATTGAATATATTTTATATATATTTAATTAAAATAATTCATTAATAGTGAATAATATAATTTATAAAAACTCAATGTGTGCATAAAATTTGTTTTTGTTTTCAGAAAAACATCTCTTTTTTTTACGTTCAAATACTTTATATTTATTTCTAACTGATTGATAACCAATGAATTTTTTTTATATAAGTGTAAAAAATAATTTTTTATAATTTAGTTAGTCTTATTCATACCCTCCAATATAATATCTAGGCTATAACTTCCATATTTAATAATAATATTTCAATAGTATATCATGGTTCATTTAAACTCAGTGTTACATGTAAAGAAATCTATCAAATATATCAAAATTATTTAAAGAGATATATATCACAAAATCTTTGGGTATTATAGTATTCGAGTTCCCTCATCTCTTGAACCCAATTTATATTATTAATTTTTCTCCCTCTCACATCAAGGTACATGAATCATGGCCCCAAACTATATACAAACTCCTAGAGGTAATCTATATTGGAAATAAAACCTTACTTTACATTGGATTTTAACTTTCCCTTGCTTTAAAAATTGTGAAGCTTTGGTCAAATCAGCATAAAATTAAACTCAAAATTCTTGTTCAAAGTTATTCAACCTTAAAAACCAACCCTTATTGGTCTAAATTACATGACCCTAAACTACTCGTGAAAGAGACACTAAAAATATCTAGTTGAAAACTAGTAAAGGGAGGTCTGAGAAAATTCCAGGTCTCTACTATCTATGATTCTCAATTTCAATGCATAATTAAAAGTTAGCGCATATATCAAAAATGGAAGAAATAATATAGGTCCCACTGTATGATCTTATCAAAAGATCAGTTGTGATTTCTGGATCAACTGGTCTAGGAAAAAGTTAGGGAAATGATATATTATATTGATTCACCTTGATAATATGTTTAGTACACAATTATATAACTTTTAGGGTACCAAAAACCTTCTTTAATACCCTTCTTTCACAACCTAATTTATTTCCCAATTTTTTGATTTTTCATAAACCTTTCATGGCTATCGGCAATGAACATGCTCGACTCTAAAGGAAACCTTTTTTTTGACTATGAATATATTCCTCAATATAGCTCTAAATATACACCCCCATTATGACATGTTAATCGAAATCATCTCATCCTAAGGGGAGGGACCTATAATATTTGAATTCATTTACAACATCCTAAAAAAATTGTAATACAAATATGGTCAATGGTCATAATTTGTGTACATATACCATTTAATCATCTTTGATACAAAATCTTTGAGATATGATTTACACATCCATTAACCCAATTGTTCAAGTGGATTTTATATCCTTGATGTTATAACTCCATAAATCATACTCGTTCTTGGAGAAATAATATGAAATTACATTCTTTAAACTTTGGTGGCCTTCAACACAGGGTCCTAAATTTCATAATTCATTGGTCTGAGTTCTGTAACCATAAACTTCAGTGATATCTAGTCAAAGTTGTTTAATCTTAAACATCGACCTTCATTGGTCTGATCTTCATGACCTTAATCCGCTAATGTAAAAAACATGGTACTTTTTAGGTAAATAACCCATTAAGGTTTTCTTAAATAAAATCCAAAATCTTTCCTGCTAGTCTTCCCCTATATGAGGTCTAGAAAAAATATAGGGTTGTTGTAAAGACCTGAAATTCTAGACCTTGTAAAACTGATGTTAAGCTCGATAACTTGCGTTACACACTTCACCTAATGTAAACGAACCAAAAAAAATTTGTAGAACATTATTAATAAATATATAATAAAAAATAAGATAGTAAACCATTAAAATATCATACCTTTTAAAGATAAATAATTAACACGAGTTAATACTGAAAAAGGTTATTTTCAATAAAATTCATTTATTTATATAATTTAATTTATTTTAAAAACTAAATTTAAAAATTAAATAATTTTAATTCTATAAAATAAAATTAATTTTTTAATTCCATTTATATTTTTTTATTAGTATGAATTTTTATGTTTTCCAAAAAAGGTTTATTTTTAGTCAAAGAATACAATTATTATCAAAATTATAATTTTTACTATTTTATCATTATGTAAGCATATCATAGAAGATTAAAAAACCTTTTAAGTAATAAAATATATATTTTAGGAATATCATTATGAGTTTTAAAATATTATTTGAACTTATAAATCCAATGTCCAACATTTTTAGAACTAAATTAAAATTTTACTTTATAAAAACTATTTTCAATCTTTTCTTCCAATTAAGTGTTTTGATGGTGAAATTAGGTTTTGGATTGAATTTAAATCAACCTAATTTTTTTAATTTATAATAAAAGATTTTATATTATAAAAATTATCATATATGATAATCTTATCCTGTATAAAAGTTTTTAAACTTAAAAACATACTTTTTATAAAAAACTGTTTTTATGCATTATGTGTGTTTATTTTAAAATTAATATTTAAATCCTTAAAAATTTTATTTTGTAAAATGATTTAAATTTTTTAAATTATATGTTTATAATTATCTAAAATCCAAAATCTCAATTTCTTTTCTTTAATATAAATTACTATGGTTAAAATTTAATTACCAAGGTAAAAGAAAATTTGGGTAAAATTTAAAAAGTTAAGAGAAAAAGACTAAAAAAACACGTTTTTTTCTAAAAAAATGAAGGGATTTGGATATTAATGAACCAAACACACTTAATGTACAATTTTTAAAATTTTATATCCATTTTACTTTGAATATAAGCATTATATTATTGAAAATGCAATGGTTACTTCAAAAACAACCCTTCCCTTCACTTATAAAAGGGAAAAAATTCCACCACTTCATGACTCACCCATCTATTGAATTTTTCATTAAAAATATGAAACTTTTCTCATAATATAACCCTATAAAACTTCTATGATCTTTTTATTTACCTTTAGTTTTCCTAATTCCTTTATTTCTAAGGAATTTTACAAGAGAAAACTCAAGCTTCAAACGTGAGTATTACTTTCACTAACTATTTTATTTTACTCTAGTTATTCCAAAATCATATCCGGACTGATTAAAATAATTAAATAAGTATAATAAGTATAATTAAATGTCTTTATATTAATTTAAAAATAATTATTCACTACTTTATATCCATTAATATAGACCAAAACATTGATCGTGAGTACGTGTGGACTACTGCCTCTATGAAGCGATGTTGATCATTTTTCATCACTGCCTCTCAATGATGGTATCAAGGATAGATTTTATGAATAAATATTTTATATATGTCACAAATAAAATAATAAATTGATCATTTTTCACATACGATCATTTCATCCATTCATTGAGAAATCAGATCATTAATCATGCGTATAGCGGATTATCGCCTCCATGAACAATGAAATTAATTTGTCCTTACCACCCATAATTGATGGTTCCTAAAATAAATTAAAATTAGTATATATGATTTTTATGAAATTTTTAATCTTATATATTTTTCACATTATCAATATCTAAATATATCCTCTTACTTATTAAATCATTATAACACATTACCATTTGGGTCGATTTAACCACCGATGAACATGATGTTCTAATAATTATGTCATAAATGATTATGGGATGTCATATAATGGTAATATAATTCAATAATAATATATTGAATATTTTTTAATTATTATTTAAAGGTGTTATTAACATTTAAAATAATTATTCATATATCACATTTTAATCGTTAAACACATCGAAAACTAGTTTATCAAAATTTCTATTCCCACAAATTGTATTCGTGTATTCCACATAATGTAAATGGGAATTAATAAATCATTAAAAACAATGATTATTCTATATTTAATTATTTTATAATAATGAACTTAAAACCACTTAGAGAGAATCAATCCTATCTTCTTGAAGTTTTTTACAAAACCAAATACCATAAGTTCTAACACCAGATGACAAAAATAGACTATAATTGGTTAATATATTTGTAATACATGGTTATAAAAAAATATAAAGGTTTAATTTTTATATTAATGTTATAAAATAAGTTATTAATATTGTTATGTTCACTATAAAGGAGGTTAGAGCATGGTCAAGTAAGTAGGAATACAAGGTAAAAGTTTTTATCTCCAATTCCTCTCTTTGAGACATGCTTAGTATTATGAACCTAATTTAATTTATGTGGTGTATATATTACCTATTTGAGATATAATATCATGAATTATATTTTAATCATATTATTTTATATTTAACCATAATCCCTTTATGACAATATGTAAAACCCCAAATATTAAAAGCGGAACATCATATTCGATAATGTATATGACACATAACACCAAGATTAGTAGATAATGTAACACCCAAAGACTTAATTATATATTTATTTTTAAATAAATAAATCTACTATATAGTTTTAAATTCATGCAACACCAATTTTGAATGAAAAAAATACTCTATTAAAATATTATTATTTAAACATAACCATTAAAACCTTACTGTTAAGTTTGAGGGTATGAATAGTACTAAATAAATTATTAAAATTTTATGGTTTAAATATTTATAAAATAAAATAAATTTTTATATATTTATTATAAATAAAATAACAACTATTTTAAAAAAATATTTTTTTTTGAAAAATTGTTTTTTTTTCTAAAAAGCGGTATAACCACAGTTTGTTTACATAATTTAAAATTAATTTTTACCACTTTAAAAAAATTTATTTTTAAAAATAAAATTATTTTTTGAAATATTAATGTAAAAATTATTTTTGGGTGAATTATTTAGAATTTTTTGAAAAGATTAATTTTTCGGTTAATAGTGAAAATACTGATTTTTATTGAAAACGGCCTTTTCATTTAAATATTTACAAAGTTAAATTATATTTTAAATTAGTTTTAAAGAAAAATTGGTTAAATTATATTATAATTTAACTAATTTATATAATTTGAATCAATTTCATGTTGAATTTTGATATTAAAACATTCTATACATATGGAATTCTTCTCTTTGGTAAATCGGTCTTTCGTCTCTTCTCTGGCTTAATTTTAAATTGAATTTTGCCACTTATGTGAATGAAATTTAGAAAAATTGATTTATAATTTTTAATAATAATAATTTTTATAATATAATAATTTTAAATTAATTTTTTACCTTAATGAATAGTGAAAATAGTGAAAAAATTAATTACCATAGTTAAGGTAAAAATGGGTTTACAGGAGGGTTAAACATAGAAGATAAGGATTAAAATGACCTAAAACATATCCAAAATAAATTTTATAAACATATATAAACCTTCTAAACTTTAATGTTTGATAATGACCCATTTTTAGGCTTTTTTCGTGATAAAAACATGGGTATCACTTTATCTTTTCAAAAATTCCATGTGTGTCTTATCCCCCATTTATAAAAGGCCACCCACTCTTCACACATCCAAAACCTTTGATTTGTAAAAGACATAAAAAAATACCTTCATTGATTACCTAAACACATGCTCTAGGAATTTATTTTATGATTGAGCCCTCTTAATAAGTATTTAGATATGAACCTGAATAGGATCTCCAAGAAGAGGTAAAATTCTTAAACATGCATAATTATTTTATTTCTTAGTAAATATCATTAAAATATTATTCAAAAATGATAATATAATAAAAAAATTATCTAATATATAATTATATTCTATTATTTTAATGTAATAACCCAGATCCATTTCCACTTTCATCAAATGGGAAACAAAATTGTCATTCGTGTGTATGGCAGACTACCGCCTCACAAACTGATGCAATTCATTTTCCATCACCATATTTAAAAGCTGGATATAATGATTGATTTAACATATATATATATAAATATTATAGTTATTAAGTTTTTATACTTCTGTAATTATAGTATCACATATACATTCTTACTTTCTATTCTATAGGGGATACAATAATATCGCTCGTTTGTACGGTGGACTACCGTCTCACAAAGCGATGTGAATCATTTTTCAATTATAATTTAAATGAAATATAGTATGGTTAAAGTTAATGAATATATGTGATATATATTATCTAAAAATAATTTTTTAAATATAATATCACATATAACTTCTCACATTCTAATCCTTCAAAAACATTAATGCCCCTTGTCGTATATGCGGACTACCACCTCTATGTAGCGATGTCAAATGTTTTTCATTTTATTTTTACATGGATGATAATAAGGATTTATTTTATTAATATAAATTCTATATATGAAATAATAAATATTTTGGAAATATTAATTAATATTTTTTTCCTTTCAATCCATTTATCATGAAAAATAGAAACAAGGTTCATACATACATACAACCTACCGTCTCCATGAATGGTATAATCCATTTTCTATCTCCAAATTTAATAGATTACTATAAATTCATATATAATAAATATATATTATATTTATATAATATATAAAATTCTTTAGATGAAGTAACCATGATGAAATTAAAAGGACTAAAATTACCGTACTAAAACATACATGAAAAATAAAGCAATTATAACTCAAAATAGTGGTTTTATCAAATAATTGATAATAAATGGGATATAAAATAATATAAGTAAATCATATTTTTGGGACCACTTTTTGTATGAAGATTGTATTTGTTGTCAACATTTGCCAATACATGTCAAAATGAAGAAAGAGATGAAGAAGAACTCCATAGTTGATGGAGAATGTAATTCAGACGATTGTTAAACTAATCCTAAGTTCAAAGAACATGTGTCAAAGGTGACACATTATTTAAAACAATGGATAATGTTGAAGTATCATCCATATAAGGATTATTTAATAAGAATGAGTATTTTAAGAAGACCATGCAATGCTTCACGATTTCATGAGAACCATGCAAGAACTTACTTGAAGAAAAGAATCATATGATTTTCATGAAATAGAGAATGATGGTTGAAGAAGAAGAGAGTGTGTGTATGTTCTTGGAATTATAAGAAGGTCATGCATTACACATTGGATTCAAATCATACAATTGATATACTGTTCTTAAAGTTCCAAATACATGTATCAAATGTGATACATTGTCTGCAACATTGAATGTATTTGAAGAATCCTCAAGCCTCCAATTATGGATAAATATATATTATTGGAGTTCTTTAGAATTAACACTCCAAAAGGAATAGAGGATATTGAAGGTATTTGAATAAGCCTAAAGCCACCACTTTTGGATAAAGAGAGATGATTAGAGTTCTTTAGAATTAACACTCCAAAAGGAATTGAGGATTTGAAGTGAGGATGAAGAAGTACTTTGGAATTAATATTCCAAAGAGTATAAGAAGAAAGAATGATGATTGTTGAAGATGAAGAGAAGAAATGAAGTAGTGCATGGGCTTGGCACTATGAAAATTTCCAAAACTATGATGATGCTTTTATGATTTTCATTTCAAATATCATAAGTTTTGAGAACTTATGATGCAAGCCTTGTGAAGGACAGGGGGAGTAAAGAAGTGTTTTTTTGGAAAATTAGAGAAAGTGGCATGCATGTCAAAAGTGGCACACAAGTGTGGCATGCAAGAATATGTGGTGCGCAAGTGTATGTTGCGCATATGTCATATTTCAAGATCAACACATCAAAATATGAAAAAGGAAAGAAAGTGGCGTGCAATTTAGAGATTGGCACACAAGTGTGGTGTGCAAGTATAAGTGGAACACAAGTGTATGTTGTGCGGAAGTTGTATTTTAACATCATCACATAAAAATATGAAAAAGGAAACAAAGTGGCACTCAAGTGATGGAGAGGCTCACAAGTGATAGAGCGGCGTGCAAGAAGGAATGGTGTGTAAGTGTATGTGGTGCGCAAGTCACCAAAATTCATATAAATAGATGACTAGATTCATTATTTTTCAAGTCTCAACACATAAGAGAAAATTTTAGCTCTGATCACGAAAGTGGTAGAAAGTGGCGTGCAAGCTGGTGTGTTGTGAAAGTTGGGAGTTATTAATAAGACTCGCAAGTAGGGTGGTGCACAAGTAGAGTGGAGCGCAAGAAGAAGTGGCATGCAAGTTGTAAGAGGCACGCAAGCAGGGAGTTGTGTTGGGAATAAATCCCTCACGGTATCATTGTATAATTTTGAGGTTATTGTGTTTGTTGACAAAGAGGGCCTCCATGTTGTGTTTGTTGATGAAGCAAACCACAATGTTTAATTTTTTGATAAAGGGTGTTTACACGGTGAGTTTTCAATTTCAAGAGATGTTGTCAAAAATATACTATTGATTAAAGAACCTAGAGAAAGGAATAAATGATCTGGAGGCGGTATAAAAAGAGTAGATACAAGGTGTATCCATTTTACAGTGTTTTCCAAATTATTGGCCCTCAAAATAAACAAATGGAGAAAAGTGTTTTTGGAAAAGGGACTTGCGCACCGGTGTCTTGGAGGCTTGGAAACTTGCACACCATAGGTTTTTCAAGATCAAAAAAAATCCAAGTATTGAAAAGGAAAGAGGGGTGCCCATGTTTTGGTTTGTGTGTGCATGGTGACTTGGGCAACATAGAATAGGGTGGCCGGGCTTGCGCGCTGAGAGGAGACTTGCGCACTCACGCTTAGGGCACCCAAAATGCCTATAAATGGTGGGATACCCCTCATCATTTTTCACAGAGTTAAAAACTTAGAGAAAATTAGAGCTCCAGTCATGCAGTTGGTTTGGGCGCGCAAGTGGTGGTGTGAGCGCACAAGTATAAGATTATTTAGAAGTTGTGCGCTAGTTGATAGTTGCACTCCAATTGATAGTGCACGCCAATATTGATTTGGGTGTAAAAGGGTGTGAGTCACCCATGTTCTGAGTTGGCGAAGGGAGTGTCGTGAAAGTGGTTAGGTGAAACTTTTGTGCCAGGATTGAAGAAGTGATCCAGGAATTAGAGAATCACGCCAAGCATTGAGAAGCGCGCTAGTCACTCTAGGACTGTGTGAAAGTTGGAAGATTTCCTAGTAGCTCTGGTGCGAAGTGTGATTCATCTGTGGGTGAAAGTTGTACATCAATAAAGCATCTACATACAGAGAAATATGCATTCATCTAAGATAATGAAGAGACCTATAGGTCTATAAATTGTGAGTAGATCTTCTGAAGAAGCAGTGAGATCACTTCAGTTGAGAGAGCAGTGAGTTATCAAATTATGAGTGGTTGTAAACCAGAAGAGATAGCGAGTCCTCTTCAAACATGTAAATAGTAGTGGTATTATAGTGGATTTGGTACATCAACACAACGCCGATGTATGCTCCTTGGACATAGCCTAGTAAGGGTGAATCATGTAAAACTGTTGTGTCCTGTGCATGCTTTAAGATTTACTCATACTCTGCAATAGTAAGGAGAGAGAGAAGATGGTTTTATCTAATAAAAAAAACAAGATCAAAAGGGGTAGTTGTTTTAATTTTTCATACCCTAATTCACCCCCCTCTCAGGGTATCTAGCCTAGTGGACCTAACAATTAGTATCAGAGGGAAAGGTTGATATCAGTGTTTCTCTCTCTAATGGAGTTCATCAATCACAAAGGGATTCCGATCTTTGACGGGAAAAATTTTCATCTATGGAATAATTAGATGCAACAATACTTTTGATCTTTGGGAATGAATGTGTTCATAGTAGCAATGCATTGCATAACTACCAATATTAACAGTGGTGCATTATCAGAAGCTGAGCGAAGAGAATTAGATGATGACGCCAAAGGAATCAATACTTTAGGGGGAGCCCTATCCAATGCAATATATACATAGGTGATGTCATGAAAAACATCACATTCTAGGTAGGAAAATCTATTGAACATATATGAAGGATATTCAAAGGTCAGAGAGGCAAAGTTGCAAGTGTTGTGAAACAATAATGAGGATCTGAGAATGAACCCAAATAAGCCTGTTGATGCATTATTTGAAAGGGTAAATGTTATTGTGGAAGACATGTGAGTTCTTGGATAAGTTATTGAAGACATAAAGATTGTGAAGCACATCTTAAGGAAACTTCCACCTCATTTCAATCCGAAATTTTAAGTTTTGGAAGATAATGAACTGAAAGAGATGACATTGTATAACATGCACAACATCCTTTTTTGCATATGAAATGAGGAATGATGATAATGATGTTGTGTAAAATGGGAAATCCAAAGAGGTGGAATTTAAGACCATGAAGAAGCTCACCATTGAAGATTCTCAGGAAGAAGAAGAGATAGATGAAGTGATGTCATTCCTTTACTAAAATATTCAAAGAGGAAAAGGAATGTTCAAAGGGAAACTTCCACTTTCTTTCTTTAGATGTGGAAAAATTGGTCACCTTGCCACAATGTTCCCCATGAAGTTTCAAGAATATGAGGATGAAATCGAAATTCCCAAGAAGAAGAATCCAACATATGTAAAAGGCAAGAAACAATTCAAGAGAAATTTCTTCAAGAAAAATAATCTTCTCACACAATAATGTGGTAGTTAAGATGAGTCTGAGGCTGAAGAGGTTGAATAGATAGAGAACTTCACAGATCGGGGAGATGTTATGGTGGTAGTTTTTGGTATCTCTCAGAAAAAGGAAGAAACTGAGAATGATTAAGAAGAATAAGAAATTGAAGGAAGAGTCAACTTGGAAGCTGAATTATAAGAAGATCTTGAAGAGATAGATGTTTGGAGAGAAAAAGAAAATAAATCCAACAAGGTGGTACCTGATGACAAACTATACTTGCAATAGTAGGAAGAAGAAAAGTATAATATGATAAAAGAAATTGAAAGCTTTAAGTCTGCTAGGCTAGAGAGATCAGAAAAGGTTGATGAATATAAACTCAAGGTTGAAGAATAGAAAAGGGAGATTGATGACTTGAATAACACAAGGAAAGATCAAATCAAGTATATTGAAGAACTTGAAGGAGAATTTTTCAGTCTACAGAAAAAGATTAAGGATCAAGAGAAACTCTTAACTCCGAATGGGATATCAAGAAAGAAGATCACTAAAAAACTGAGAAGATAAAAGTGGAGCATAGTGGTTCAGTAGAAAGGAAGAATAAATTATGTTTAGATGCTAAGGCTGATGGGGGGCTTGATCGAAAACAAAAAGTTTTGAAAATTTAAGTCAGACTGTAAGCACCCATTCTGAGATTGAAGGTTGATTTGGGCATAAAATAGAATTAAATTATTCAGAGATCCCAAGGGGAAACTAGCAGTGCCGAAGTGAAATGAAGTAATTCACCTTATATCAGGTGTTATTGTTGTAGAAATATGGGACATTTACAGTATGTGTGTTCTATAGACAAGAGATATCGAAGATCACAAGAACAGATGTGACAACAAAATAGAGAATGGTTCTCTAGAACATTTTTTGAAGGATGCTATTTTTAGTGTAGAGGATTTGGGAACATGGCTAGGTGCATAGGATTTGGGCACAAGGCTAGATACTATACATCAACCATACAGATGGATGTGCCAAAGGAAAATCAAAATATTCGCGAGCAACAGATCAATGAACCAATAAGTGATTTGAAAATGAAAACTAGATTTGCAGCTTTGCAAGATAAAGCTAACCAATCATACTCTGAGAAAGATTAGAAGTGTCAATATACGACGAGTGTGAAGGAAAAAATATGGACCAAGAAGAAAAAATATGAGAAGGCAGTGGTGGAAGAAATTTCCCTTAATGCATCAGATTGTTCTAGTGTGTGGATCCTTGATAACGGTTACACATATCACATGACATGTAATAAGAATCTTGTTAAATGCATAAAATATGAAAAAAAGGAGTTTTAAAGTTTGGAAATGATGAAGGAATGAATATTATTGGCTTAGGAAAGGCCAGGTTTGGGGGAAAAGAGATAAGACATGCTGATGTCTTAGTAGTAGAAGACCTCAATCATAATTTGCTCAGTATCAGCCAACTATGTGACTCAAGAAATTTTATAAGGTTAACTAAAAAGATGTGTATTTTCAATGGAAGAGATGAGACAATGGTTCTATAGGAAAAAAACAAAGGTAAATCTCTACCTGGTAAGTGGAGAAGAAGATATGTGATTTCTGTCTAGAGAAAAAGAAAACAAGTTGTGGCATAAACTACTTGGTCATCTATGATAACCATTTGTGGAAGATATGGTGAAGTATGATGTAACAAGAGACCTCCATAAGATTTCACTTAATTATACTCACATGTGCAATGAATACCAACAAGGGAAGATCATCATAAATACATATAAGGAAAAGGAAAAGAAGTCAACAAGAGTGCTCTATTTGGTGCATACCGATGTTTGTGGGTCTATCACACCATGGAAAATTAATGGAAAGAGGCACTACGTTCCTTTCATTGATGAATATAGAAGAATGTCCTGGGTATTTGTTATTTACCATAAGTCCTATGTGTTCAACTGCTTAAAACAGTACCAGAGGGAGTGTGAAAGGATGATTGGAAAGAAAATTCTGAAGTTTTGTACTGACAATGGTATGAAATTCACAAACATTCAAGTAGAAGACTATCTCAAGAAACATGGGATAAGACATCAAGTTTCTTCATTAAGAGCCCCCATCAAGATGGAGTAGTTGAAAGGAGAAATCAGATCATCAAAAACATGGCTAGAACAATGCTTATAGAAAAAAACCTACTAGATAAATTTTGGAAGGAAGTAGTATTGACATCGGTCTACATTTTTAACAGGGATCTATTATGTCTAAAGGAAGGAAAGACTCCGTATGAGATGTGGTATGGGAAGAAGACAACAGTGAATTAATTTTGAATATTTGGGAGTATGTTCTTTATACTCAAAAAAGAAAAACATATGAAATTTAAGTCACGCTGAGATGAGGGAATATTCCTTAGATACTCTAGAAAAATCAAAGCATATAAATGCTTTGATAGAAGGTTGGGAAAAGTAGTTGAGAGAAATGACGTCACTATTATAAAAAATGATGAGAATATTCAATAACACAATAAAAAATATCCTGATGAATGTGATGAGGAGGAAAGAAATGCAGGAGGAGAATAAGTGGCTGATACTAATTCAGAAGAATATACTGATGATGAGCATGAAGAAGAAAAATCTATATCTGCATAGAATCCAAGGAGTTGAACTGAAATTGATAGGCAAAATATCATTGGTGATCAATCATCTTTGGTTTAGAAAAGAAGAATTAAATCACCACAGAAGACATATTTCTTATCTCAGGTAGATCCTAAATGATTTGCTGATGCAGTTGAAGATGAAAACTGGGTTTAGGGTATGAATGAAGAGCTAGACCAGATTGAGAAGAATCAGACGTGGGAGATTGTTTCAAGGCCAGCTGATAAGAATGTCATCTGGACTAAATGTGTCTTTCACAACAAGATGAATGAATATGGAACAATGATTCTAAAAAAAGAACGATTAGTGTGAAAAGGATACTCTCAGATAGAGGGGATTGATGTCGATGAGACATTTTCTCTAGTTTCAAGGATGAAGACAATCAGATTATTCCTAGCCATTATAGTGCAACAGAAGTTCAAAGTGTTGGATGTCAAATCTACATTCTTGAATGGGATTCTAGAAGAAGAAGTGTATATCAAGAAACCATATGGTTTTCTCATTCATGAGGATTAGAACAAGGTTTGTCGGCTGAAGAAGGCGTTATATGGGTTGAAACAAGCACCGAGAGCATGGTACTCATGGCTTGATCAGTATTTGAAGAAGATTGGTTTCAAGCACAATGGAGTTTATTACAATCTCTATTTAAACAATAACAGTAATAAAAGGATTATGGTGCTAGTTTATATCGATGGCATAATATTTGGCAGATCATATGAAGCACAGTGCAGACAGTTTTTCAAATTCATGAAACATGAGTTCAAAATGTCTATGATTGGTGAGATGACATTTTTTCTTTGATTACAGGTGACACAAGGAAGTAATATCACATTCATTTCTCAATCCAAATATGCCAAAGAGGTTCTGAGAAGACTTGGAATAGAAAATTCCAAGGAGATGAAGACTTCGGTTGCTACTCGGATGAAATTATCAAAAGATGATAATGGAAAGGCAGTTAATATCATAGAATATAGGCATATTATTGGGTGTTTACTGTACCTAACAGTGACAATACCTGATATTGTTTTCTCTACATTCCAAGAAGAATGATATCAAATAAATCCCAAGTAAAGTCACATGATTTAAGTAAAAATAGTACTTCATTATATCAAGGGCATGGTGGATTTCAACTTGATATATAGTGACAAATCTCAGTTAGAGTTATTGAGATATAATGATGCAGATTGGACTGGTTCAGTGGATGAAAGGAAATCAATGTCTGGAGGTGCTTTCTATCTTGGTGGATTGTGTATTTCTTGGCTATGAAAGAAGTAAGATTGCATTTCATTGAGCACCGCCGAAGCTGATTATATTGCATCTACTCAAGCATGCACTTAGTTATTGAGGATGAAGTAGTAAATTGATGACATGGGAGTTAATGTGAAGTCTCCAATCGGAATCCAGTGTGATAACTCAAGTGATATAAATATCAAAAAAATATCATCCATCATTCAAGGACAAAGCACATTGAGATAAAGTATCATTTTATCAAGGAGAAGGTTGAGCAGGGAATCATGAAGTTGGAGTATGTGCCTACAGAACTACAGGTTGTAGACATTCTGATGAAGGCATTACCCAAGGAATCTTTTAAGAGGCATCGACTGGCTCTGGGAGTTCATTAGACTCCACGCACTTGAAAAAGTGTGGATGAGGGCCTCTCCCCCTCTCCACGGGGTATGTTGTGTTTTTCTCTAATGTCCTAATCTGTGTTCTTTCCAATGTCTCAGACCACAAAGGAGTGACCATTGGGTTTATTGACAAAGGGGGATAAATAGCCCCCTCTAGGGGGAGAAACTGGGGCTAAAGAAGGGAGACGATGTCTTTTTCAAAGACATAGGGAGAATCTGACGAGTGGTGTAGCGAGATAGTGGGGTTTATCAAGACAGGTGAAGAAGATTATAGGGGGAGCACCATGATGAGTGTATGGGGCGTTCAAAGTGATCAACTATATCTTATCTTGGAAAACACAAGACCCAATAAGTGAATAAAGAGAGTAGTAAATATGATGATGCTAAAAGTGGTCGATCAAAGACTAGAATTGGTATCAGTTTAGCAATTGGTATCAGTGTGGTATCAATAATTGGTGTTAAAAATGAAGTGATTAATTAATGAAATTTTCATTTACTCATGTTTCTCATGCTGAGCATTGCTCATGTGGGATTAGAGTATCTGTTGAGTAAATCCTTGATCACTATCTAAATCGCAAAAGGAAAATTGTGGTAGCAGTTGAAAGAATCTTTAATGAGGTATCAAAGTGCAGAGAATTTTTATGAGAAGATTTGACAAAAAACCCAAAGGGGAATATTGTTGGGCAATAATTACTCAACGTATCATTGATGAATTTTTGAGGTGATTGTGTTTGTTGACAAAGCAGGCCTCCATGTTGTGTTTGTTGATGAAGCATACCAGAATGTTCATTTTGTTGAAAAAGGGGGTATACATAGCGAGTTTTCAAGTTCAAGAGATTTTGTCAACAATCCACGATTGATTGAAGAACCTAGAAAAAGGAATAGATGATCTGGAGGCAATAGAAAAAGAGCAGATACAAGGTGGTTCCGTTTTCCAGTGTTTGCCAAATTTTTGGGCCTCAAAATTGACAAATGGAGAAAAGTGTTTTTGGAAAATGGAATTTCGCTAGTGTCTTAGAGGCTTGGAAACTTGCACGCCATATGTTTTCAAGATAAAAAAATCAAAGTATGTCAAAGGAAATAGGGGTGCCCAAGTTTTGATTTGGGCGCACAAGGTGACTAGGGAAACAAAGACTAGGGAGACTGGACTTGTGCGCGGAGAGGAGACTTGCGTGCTGACACTCATGGTACCCAAAATTCCTATAAATATAGGGCTTCCCCTCCTCATTTTTCATGGAGTTCAACAATTAGAAAAAATTAGATCTCTAGTCACGTAGGTGGTTTGGGCACGCAAGTGGTGGTGTGAGCATGCATGTATAAGGTTATTTAGAAGTTGTGTGTCGGTTGATAGTTTCATGCCAATATTGATTTCGGCATAAAAGGGTGTGATTATCCCAAGTTATGAGTTGGCAAAGGGAGTGTCGTGCAAGTGGTTAGGTGACACATGCACACTAGGCTTGAAGAAGTGCACTAGGCATTAGAGAAGAACACCAAGCCTAGAGAAGTGTTGCATTCACTCTAGGACTGCGCGAAAGTTGGAAGATTTCCTAGTACCACATGTGAAAAGTTTGATTCATCTATGGGTGAAAGTTGGATTTCAATAGAGTATCTACATACATAGAAAGATGCATTCACTTGTGATAATGAATAGACCTATAGGTCTATAAACTGTGAGTGGATCTTCTGAATTAGTGAGCTCACTTCAGTTGAGAGAGCAGTGAGTTCTCAAATTGTGAGTGGTTGAAAACCAGAAGAAACAGTAAGTCCTATTCAGACCTGTAAATAGTAGTGCACTTATAGTGGATTTGGTACATCGACACATCGCCGGTGTATGCTCCATGGACATAGCCTGGTGATGGTGAATGAAGTAAAATTGATGTGTCTTGTGCATGCTTTAAGATTCATTCATACTCTGTAATGGGAAGGAGAGAGAGAAGAGGGTTTTTTCTAATAACAAAACAAGATCAAAAGGGGTATTTGTTTTAATTTTTCATACCCCGATTCACCCCCTATCAGGGTATCTAGCCTAGTGGACCAAAAAAGTTGTGTTCAAGAAGTGTGATGTGTATAAGCCCAAGGTGGCACACAAGTTTTGAGTTGTTCACAATTGTGGAATGCAAGTAGTTAGTGGCGCTCAAGTATGAAGGCTCACAAGTAGAAAGGCACACAAGTAGGGAGGCGTGCTAGCAGAGTGGCGGAAAATCAGGGAGGCGTGCAAGTAGGGTGGCGCACAAGTAGGGATTGGAGTGAATGCTGTGAGTTGTGCTAGAATTTCATAATAGCTTCTAGTAAAATATGATGATGCTAAGTTGATCTGGGATTCATTTATTCAACAATCACAAAGAGAAATTGCGATTCTAACAAGAAGAAGAAGAAGATTTTAGTGTAGTTGTTTTTTCACTGAAATATAATTTTTGAAGAAGAGAAGGTTTCAGTGTAGCTAGTTTTTCATTGAAGAATCAGAAGAAGAAGAGTGTGAAACTTATAGTTTTGTTGTAGAGAAAGAAGTGTTTGGTTACATTCATTCTTCTTAGTAAGTAATAAGGAGAAGAAGAAGGTTTTAGAAGAACAAAGTAGCACTCTAGCATCCAATAGGTCTCAATAGGTGTAAGATTCTTTTGGTGTTGCAAGCACTTTGAACATAGAGAAGACTATCTTCATAGGTAGTATAAAGAACCAGCTAGAGGATGTAAGAGACTATCTACACTGGAAGTATACTGAACTAGTGACTATAAGGGTATATCCTACTCATTGTAAGTTGGAAGAGGATTGTTTCCCTCCCCCCTATGAGTGTAGGGAGAAACACTGGGAAGCGATTATTTCCTTCCCTTCTCTAAGTGTAGGGAGCCACACTAACTAGAAAAATGTTTTCCTAGTCAACCACTATAATAGTTACTACATTATAGTGGATAATCTATACAATGGTCATTACCATACACGGCATGGACGTAGCTACTCTTATTGAGTGGTGAAACTTGTAACAATATCGTGTGTATAATTTTACTACTTTCATATTATTTCATGTGACAAGGAAAAGAAAATAAGAGAATCAAGATCTCAACAGGCCAATAGGTAAAGATATACAAGGAAAAAATTGGTTTAAAAAGTCCCCAACACTGATTCACCCCCCTCTCAGTGTTAGTCATATCCCAAATTGGTCCTCTCAATTGGTATCAAAGGGAAAGGTTTAACTCTGTTGGATTCTCTATATTAATGTTATTCTATTTTGAAGACTTGATATTATTTCCTGAGTCAACAATGAAGTTTAATTTTGATTAAGAGTCAGTTATCTCTGAGAAAAATTCTATATCTACCAAAACCACGATGGACAAGAAAAAGAAGTAGAATTGAATGCTGAAGAAGAAGTACCTCTTATCTAAAGAAGAGAAGTACCTGTATCTCCATGCCTTGCTCACAATGAGGACATATCAGAAATAGAAAGTAATGATATGGTGGATCATGTTTTCACCAAGAATATATACAACCTCCATACCTCTAGTGATCATGAGATATGTGTTAGTACATTTGAAATCTATTCTCATGATAAAAATGATAGCACAAGTGGTGATGATCAATCTACAACCTATCAAGAATTATCAGTTGACATATTAAGATCTATTCTACATGAAATACCTGAAGAAAGTGAATCCATTATTTGTGGAGTATTTTAATGTATGTAGGAATATGTCACCCAATTTTAAGAATAAAATGATGTTTTGGAGAAGGGCTTACAAGAAAAAATTGTTAAATGTTTAATGTTCTCTAGATAGGTTTGAGTGTTTGAAGAAACAAAGAGGGAATTTGAAATAAGTTCCTCAAAATGGATCAAATAAATTGAGGATAAATAGGGAGTCAATAAGAATCTGGAAGAGAAGATCCATGCACATGAAGATGAGCTAAAAAGGAGCACTGAAGTCAAAAAGTTATATCTGGAAGAATATTTCATGAAGATCAAAGAACTTGACTATTTTTTATAATAAAAAGTAAATATGTATGAAGAGGAAGTTGAAATATTAAAGAAGTCTTGTGAAGATAAGAGTATTATGATTGAATACCAAAAAGTCATCCTCAAAATGAGATGTCTAGAGTTGGAAGCATAGTTGATGAATCTTGAGAAGACACATATTGAGTCTCCATAAAAGAAGATAATATAAGCTTCTAGTAATCAATGATAATTGTTGGATTCTACTGTTAAAAGACCCCCCAACATGTGATAATAAGATCATGACTTCACTCATTGATTTATCACAAGAAGCTGAGAAAGTGAAGGTACCATCCATGCCAACTTGTACTAATGTTTCTAAAACTATTTCTATAAAAATTAAAAGTTATAAGAAAAACTCTAAAAAAGTTTGGATGAGGAAAGGTGATGAGATGAATTCCACCACAGATAGGGTTTATAGGAAGAAGAATATGGAATATAGTTCCCCGGATAGAGCACAACACATCAATAATAAGGATCAACAATCAAATACAAAATATATCAAGAAGTCAAGACTTGTGGGTCAATGATGATGTTGTGACAGATTTCGGAATTGTGCACTGTATTTTTGGTACAATACCTTAAATGTAAAATCCTAGATAAAGATCATATCAAGGGGTAGAAATATAGAAAAGAAGAAGCAACATACAAATATCCAAAAGCATTTGCATACTAAAAACAGATTTGGAATGATGGACAATATCTGTGATGTATGCAATGGGATTGGTCACAAGAATGGTGCATGCTTATCTTAGAATGTATTAAAATCCAATAAGAATAGAAGACCACAGAAGCTGGCAAATAAAGAAGAAGCTATCTTGGGAAATAATCATAAGTATGTTGAAAAAGAAAATTCTCCCAAGAAGATTACAAGGAGGAAAACCGAGAAGTACTTGGATTCTAAATCTAAGAAGTTGACGGGTGGTTCATCCAAAAGAAAAATCAATAAGGATAACACTCTAAATAAGCCATGTATAAATTATAAACATGATTCCATAGTTCCTAAATACATATTGGTTATATGGCCTAAAGATTTGGAAATAATGAGAAAGAGGAAGATACACAGGCTAAGGCTAGTACAAAAAGTAATAAGAAGATTCCACATGATGAAGAAAAGGTGAATAAGAGGTTTCAAACAAAAGGAAACTGTCATGTTCAAGAATTTCTGTGTGTGAGGTGCAATAAGGCTAGTCACACTGTTAAAAATTGCATAGAAATTATTCTATCCCAAGAAGAATTTATCAAAAGGATGAAAATTTCACTAGGATATTATAATTATTGGAAAGATCTTGAACAAATAATATTCACACACAAAAAAATGGAATAAGTATTGAGATCCAAACAACCATTGTTAGAATTGATGATTATATGTGCAATTGTGAGGAGTGGAGAAAATGGAGAATCTTGGTTGAGAAAATCATCCCAGCCTTCCTGCTCAAATTGAAGAAGTAAGGAGGATCAATATTATTCCCTTAAATCTTTGTGTATTATATTTGTTCTGATAATATAAGGAATTGAAGGTGAAGCAAGATCTCAGGGGGAGAACCTGAGAAGCAGTGATTTCTATCAAATCTTGATAGTAAATCTGGAGAAGTTTCATCCGTGGAAGATTTGTCAATTGATATTCAAATATAATATTATGAGGGATCACCATTGATGAAGATGATGAGGAGTGTTCCCATGAGGGGGAGACATTTGAAGAAACTTCTAGAGTTATTATTTCAATCAATATCAACTTTAGTAGGTATCAAATTCAATTACTTTGGAAATTTCTTGAATAACATGTCATTGGAAAAGGTATGTAATTTATTAATCTCTCATCCTTGGTTACTCAAAATAATGATATGTTTATAAAGGGGGAGTAACTAAGTAAATTAGTGACATAAGAAGAATGAAAGTGCCCTAAGGCCACTTATCCTTCCAATTGAACTCGAATGTTTTTGATCTATTTGTTGAAGTGAGTGTAGGAATTTCATGTTGATTATTTCTTATCACATTCAATATCTTCAACCTGGAATGAAAGTGGGAAACCCTTGAAGACAACTGAATGAGATCTCATCTCATGAGGTATCATGATTAGTGGATCATGTATAGATTTTTTATGTAAATCAAATCCTTTTGTTTTATATATCGAGTTTTGCTCAAGTATACTTAGAGTGAAATTATTGATGGAACATTTCTTAAGTAAGGACTGATACCCTCTCTACCATTAACTTTGTATTTCTTGTCAATAAGGGGGAGATAAAGTGAAATGAAATTTTGAAAAGTAAGGTGGATAGAAATAAGTAAAGGGGAGAGATAAGATTCTCATTTTGACATTGACACATTCATTTGAGGAGACTTTAAGGTATTGATAAAAAAATACAAAGGGGGGGATTATTGGGACCACTTTGTGTATGAAGATTGTATTTATTGTCAATAGTTCTCAATATAGGTCAAAATGAAGAAGGAGATGAAGAAGAACACCATAGTTGATGGATAATGTAATTCAGATGATTGTTGAACTGATCCTAAGTTCAAAGAACTTATGTAAAAGGTGACACATTGTTTACAACAATAGAGAATGGTGAAGTATCATCCATTTAAGGATGATTGAAGAAGAATGAAGATTTGAAGAAGACCATGCAATGCTTCACGATTTCATGAAAACCATGCAAGAGTTTACTTGAAGAAAAGAATCATATGATATTCATAATATAGAGAATGATGGTTGAAGAATAAGAGAGAGTGTGGAAGGTCTTTTCATTCTATGAAGGCCATGCATTACACATTTCCTTGAAATCAGACAATTGCTATACTGCTCTTAAAGTTCCATATACATGTATCAAAGATGATACATTTTCTGCAACATAAAGGTATTTGAAGAATCCTCAAGCCTCCAATTTTAGATGAAGATATATGATTGTATTTATTTTGAATTAACACTCCAAAAGGAATTGAGGATATTGAAGGTATTTGAAGAAGCCTCAAGCCTCCACTTTTGGATGAAGAGAGATGATTGGAGTTATTTGGTATTAACACTCTAAAAGGAATTTAGGATTTGAAGTGAGGATGAAGAAGTACTTTTGAATTAATATTCCAAAGAGTATAAGAAGAAAGAATGATGATTGTTTAAGATGAAGAGAATACAAGAATTAGTGTATGGGCTTGGCACTATGAGAATGGCCAAAACTATGATGATGCTTTGATTATTTTTATTTCAAATATCATAAGTTTGGAGAACTTGTGATGAAAGCCTTATGAAGGATAGGGGAAGCAAAGAAGTGTTTTTTTGGAAAAAGAGAGAAAGTGGCACGCAAGTCAAAAGTGGAACACAAGGGTGGAACACAAGTATATGTGGCGTGAAAGTGTATGTTGCACACAATACATATTTCAAGATCAACACATCAAAATATAACAAAAGAAAGAAAGTGGAGCACAAGTTAGAGATTGGTGTGAAAGTGTGGCGCACAAGTATAAGTGGTGTGCAAGTTTATGTTGCACGAAAGTCATATTTTAACATCATCACATAAAAATATGACAAAGGAAAGAAAGTGCCACGCAAGTGATGGTGCGATGCACAAGTGATGGAGCGACATGCAAGTGATAGAGCGACGTGCGAGCAGGAATGGCGTGCAAGTGTATGTGGTGTGAAACTCACCAAAATTTCTATAAATAGATGACTAAAATACTCATTTTTATAAGCTTAACACTTTATAGAAGATTTGAGCTCGGATCATGAAAGTGGTAGAAGGTGGCACGCAATATGGAGTGCCGTGTAAGTTGGGAGTTATTAATAAGGCACACAAGTAAGGTGGCACACAAGTAAAGTGGATTTGTGGCACACAAGTTGTAAGAGGTGCGCAAGTAGGGAGTTGTGTTCAAGATGTGTGCTGTGTATAAGCCCAAGGTGGTGTGCAAGTTGTGAGCTGTTCACAATTGTGTCACACAAGTAGTTGGTGGCGTGCAAATAGGAAGGCACACAAGTAGGAAGGGATTAAAGCAGGGAGGCACACATGAAGAGTGGCGCGCAAGCAGGGAGGTGCACAAGAAGGGTGGAACGAAAGCAGGGTGGTGCACAAGTAGGGATTTACACACAAGATGTGAGTTGTGCTAGAAGTTCATACTAGCTTCCGGTCAACTATTATGATGCTAAGTTGAGTTGTACTTCATTGATTCAACAATCACAAAGAGAAGTTGTGATTCTAGAAAGAAGAAGAAGAAGAGTTCAATGCAGTTGGTTTTGCACTGAAAGATAAAGTGTGAAGGAGAGAAGGTTTCAGTGCAGCTGGTTTTTCATTGAAGAATCAAAAGAAGAAGTGTGTACATCTTACAGGTTTGCTGCATAGAAATAATAGTTTGGTTACTTTCATGTTTCTTAGTAAGTAACAAGGATAAGAAGAAGGTTGTGGAAGAAAATGTCCCGACCCGACCCTACCCGGGCTCGAGCCGCAACTAACCCAAGCCCACCTCTATAGGCCAGGGGCTGGCGACAAGTTCCCAAGTCTAAAAAACTCAGGGAGGCCTTTGCCTAAGTACCTGTACACACACACAACCCACTCAATGCAATAGTGCAGAGTGAAAGAGAAAGTAAAGTGAAACTGTTATATATATAACCCAAAAAGTGCATCGAACTCTAATAGTACAAAGCAAGTGATGAAGGTAAACTGAAGAAGAGAAGGGGAAAACATGCACCCAACAAAAAAAAAGTTCCCCAACCTGGAAATAGGTAAACGAAAGGAAAATAGTTGGACGAGTCCTCCACATAGAACCCGACTCCGACCACCGCACGTGGTCCAAGCTCCGGAACTCCTAAGCTCCTCTAAAGTCACGACCAACCTGTCCGTAATCTGCAAGGGCACACCAAGTGAGGGTAAATCCGAAGTGGGGGTGAGTATAAAAATACTCAGTAGGATACCCCGAAGGCTCGATGGAGAAACAAAGGAGGTACCGAAGAGTGAACAGTAGATCGAACAGAGAAAAGTAAAGGAGCACAAAAAAGAGTGCAGTAAAGAGTACAACTCAACCCAACAAGAGGAAGGAAGTAGACTCGTACAAACACAATGAGCTAGAAGCGGTGAGAATATGAAATTCTCATCAAGTCTTTGATACCTATAGCAGGATAGTAGAGTCATTCAACCGTGAGAAACTAGACACGGAAAGCACGTAGCATAACCCGCGCGTCTTCGCCTCTCCTGCAGGAGAGTAACCAAAACCCAAGGAGTGGGTACTGGAACAAGGTATATACATATTCTTATTCTCATACTAGAAACCCGAAAAAGATCGTAAGGGGATCTCCATCCCGTATCTCAACCCAAGAAAGTAAGTCACCAACAGTCTCAAAAGTAACCATCATCGATTCCCAACATCCCACATGCCTTCCCTGAACTATAAGTCAAGGGGCTCAAATCACCACACCTTGATATTATCCACTTTGGGTGGCACTGACTCACCTGCACGGTTTTAGGTCGCATCACAAGGACGCATCTCAGTGGGGAAAGCGCCCCTCATACTTGAGAGTTCTGGGGAAAGTCGAACCACACCTTTTCACTGCCCTGCAGTCGAGAGGTATTCTCAAATTCAAGCTGTCACAATACTAACCCGTACAACCAAGGGTCCCACTCTGGTAGTCACGGAGAAAAGCCACAGACTAGACTAGTGGAAAGGACTGAGTCTGAAGAGACAACGGGTGACCCACTACCCAGCCCTACTGGAGGGTAAACTTGGAATAAGTCGTCAGGCGACCCTCTGCCCATCCATTCTGGAGGGTAGACCTGGAAGAAGTTGACGGGTGAACCACTACCCAGCCCTGCTGGAGGGTAAACCCGGAACAAGTTGACAGGCGACCCACTGCCCAGCCCAGCTGGAGGGTAGACCTGAAACAAGACGACAGGCGACCCACTGCCCAGCCCTGCTGGAGGGTAGATCCTCAAGAGTTGTTGGGTGACCCACTGCCTAGTCTCTGCTAGAGGGTAAACCCTGAGAAGTCAATGAGCAACCCACTGCCCAGCCCTGCTGGAGGGTAAACCCGAATAAGTCGATGAGTAACCCACTGCCTAGCCCTGCTGGAGGGTAAACCCAGAACTGTTCTGACCATCTCTACTGGATGGTATAACACTAGACAACCAAACACAAAGTGGGTTTCATGCAACCACCCAACTCTGGAACAATTCACCTAATAGAGGTTCAACACCCGTGCCATCACTGGGTGTCACTAGCACCGCTACTGTGCGTAGGTTCGGAGTACGCTCAAAGAAGCCTCCGACCAACGCCTTTCCACATTTAATAAGATCACGTAAGAGGCTCCGCTCTCTTGAACAGATCACACCATTGTAATACTTGTGAAAAAACACGCGAGATAGACTACTTACTCGCCCGAAACGGTCAACCAGTGAATATAATACTATTCACAGTAGCCAGCTCGTGTGGGGCCCACACCACGATCCTGAAACTGAACAAACGGATCACACCACTATGATCACCTCGAAAAAACATACGGTATTGACTACTCAATCGCCCCAAACGGACACCCGGTGAAAAAGGTACTATTCACCGTAGCCAACCTAGGTGGGATCCACACCACGATCCCAAAAATGGTCGGGCGAACTACGCCATCGTGATGCTCTCGGAACAAAAAGTCAGATCGACTATTCATTTTCCCCGAACAGACGCCCGATGAAAAAGTTGCAGTACGCTGTTCATAACTTAAAAGACGGCCCGTGGGGCCCACACCTCAACTCTGGCTTCAATGCCTGAAACCACCCCGGTCAAATTCGTCTCGATGCCAGGGTCACAACTCCATTAACGGTGCCTAAAACGGACTCCGGATGCAGAAGCTGCCAATTCCTGCGTTATATGCAAACGGGACCCCATGGGGCCCACACCTCGGACCCAAAAACAGTCGGGCGCATCGCACCATTGCGATCTCCTCAGAAAGACATGTCAAAAGGACTGCTCACTTGAGTGGAATAGATATCCAGAGAAAAAGATTCATTTCGTCAAACCGCACACGAGTGGTTCTACGTGGGACCCGCACCCCGGTCCCAAAGCATAACGAACAGATCACACCGTTGCGATCCTCCTGAAAAAGTACACAACATGGACTATTTAATTGTCCAAAATGGACACCCAGTGATAAATCTAGAAATCACTGCCAACTCCCAAAATGGCCCTCGTGTGGCCCTCACCACCGTGCGGAATTAAAGAAGGCGGATTGCGCCAATGCAATGCCCTCGAAAAAACACCCAAAAACGACTGCTCGCACGGCCTGAACGGACGTCCAATGAAAACATTTTAAAGCGTTGCACGCAGCTCAAAAGACGGGCCGGGGGGCCCACGCCTCAACTCCAGTTTCAACGCCTGAAACCACACTGGAAAACTCCAGCTCAACGCCAGGGTCGCAACGCCACTGACGGCGCTCAAAACAGACATCGGATGTGTCCGCGCCGCTCAAAACAAGGACTCCTGGAAAACGCCAAACTTAATTAATGCACGTGTCGTGCCCTCGAACCCCTCGTCTCAGGAATTAAAATTTCCCGTGACCATCTCAAAAAGATCGCCTCGTTTCAAGGAACGCGTTGCCGTTGACGGCACGCAAATCCGACACCCAGTCGGAATTTTATGGGTGTTTTAGTGTGGATGGGCCGAAACGGGGTGGGCCGGGCCAGTTTGGTCGACCCACCCACTCCCTGGATCGGACCGTGGTTCACCGCGCGGGCCGGCCGCTTCAATTCCCGGACCGGCTCGGCCGGTCCGGCTCCTCCAACACGGACCCGCATTCTGCGGGTCCACTGCGCGTCCCGGGGTTGTCGTGACCCCAGTCTCCCCCACCGACCGGCCGATAGCTGGTCGGTCTCCCCGCTCGCCCGTGCTCGCCGTGGCCGCCGTCTGCAGCCAACTCCCGCTCGAGCTCACCGTCCGCCGCTGCTACTCGCGCCGACGCCCTCAGCAGCCTGCGCCTCCGCAGCCCGCTCGCCGTCCCCAGCCTGCACCCCTGCTCGCTGAGCCGTCGAAGCCCGCGACCACCTCTACTGAAGGGAGCCCGCTCCGCCATGCTCGGCCTCACCGCCTGAAGCCGATGCCTCACCTCACCTGGAGTCGTCGCCTCGCGCTGCTGCCGAACTGCCAGAACCCCCAAAACCGGCTGGAAAACTCAAACCCACCAGAAAACCCGCAATCTTCGGCGGACGTTTGCGAACACGTCGGGACTCAGATTTACAACCCGAAATAGGTGATGGAAAACTCGGAAAAAGTACTATGCATACATGGGATTTGATTGCAAATTTGATGGCAAATCAATGCTAGAAATTGAGTTCAAAGGTAAATGCGGAATTAAAAATGCAAACGTAACCTCCTACCTCGTTGGGCGTAGCCCGGAGCTTCTCCGCACGTTCCACGCCTTACCGCCGCCGCTCCCATCTTGATTGGAGGAGGAGGATGAAAGAGGAGAGGAGGTTGAGGGTGAGAGGGCTTCACCAGGGAATGCAAATGAGGGAGAGGGGGAGAGTTTGGTTTAAGTAGGAAAAAAAATTAAATAAAAAGCTTTAATTAATTTTAACTTCCTAATTAACCCGTACCCGAAACTCTTGGGGGGTCAAGATTAAACCTCCCCTAGGGTAAACACCACCTCCCGAGCACAACAGCGGTCTCATAATTTTAATCCAAGGCCCTGTTCAAAAGTTATTAAACTCAACGCCCGAGGCCGCCAAATTACAAAAACGCCCCTGGGGCCATTTTTCACAGAAGACCCGTGCCCGTGAAAGTTACACCCCTCCTAGGGTAAATGACACGCTCCGGACTCAACGACGCCCTCAGTTTTCCGATCCGAGCCACCGTTTAAGAGATACTTGAGTTTATCCATTAAACGAATAAATAAATAAATTAATTTATACGTTTAACATTTCGGTAATGGGTGAGGGGTCCTAACGTCCCGCGCTGATGTGTTTAATATAGTTACTAGGGTCAAAACCCCATTTTGGACTCATCTGTACACTAAGATCTCTAATCTGAAACACTGTTCAAGATTTATCCCATTTATTTCGCATGTCTAGTGTGAACGCACTAAAAATTTAATTCCGACCACACCGGGGCTCAAAATCGCACACCGTCTGAAGACACTACTCTAGAATAATATCAAGAATATTCCAAAGTCTTTTATATCCAAAACCCGGGTTCTTACATCATTCCCTCCTTCAAGATTTTATTCCCCGAAAAGAAAAACTAGGGAATGACTCATGGTACTAAGCCCACACCTGGATCTTCTGTACCTAGAAGAACTCATGCACATTCCTGCGTCACCGCACACAGACCAAAAGATTTGATATATTCAAGAGAGGTCTTCCCTCGCTGATGACGTCCATAGGGGCATGCACACATCTTCTCGGTTAAGTCACGTGGGAGACGTCGTGCACCCACTCCCGACCTTGGGGTTAGGTAAAGGCGGTAGGGAACCTCACCATCCCTTTGCACGGACTCAAAAGGCCCGAAGGCCCTTGAGGGTAACTCACCTCCCTGGCTGAACTCTTACGTCACACACCGTGACTGGAATCACCGTTTGGACCTGGGACAAAGCTCTATGATTCCCTCCTTCAGAATATCCATACGGTGAAACACCCAAGGATATCTGGTCCTGAATGATTTCTCAGTCAATGTCCCATGACCAAGACTCTCTTACACGCTCAAAAGGCAAAGGAGTCGCTACCATCGACTAAAGAGAAAGGTTCCACGCCTTCTACCCTCCCGAAACAGGGCTACACCGATGCCCCGTATCACCCTGAAAACAACTCAAACAAGGAGCAGGGAGAAAGAAATTTCACACATAGAGCCTAAAAATTATACAGAAAAAAGTAGAAGAACTGTAGAGCATACCTTTTATCACCTCATGCTCTGCAGGATCGTAGACATCCAAAGATCTCGGCTGTTGGTGGTCCCAACCGTTAGCTCCTGGAGCCTGATGTGGACCACCTGGTGGGGATGGTAATACCTCATAAGGTTGTCCCCCACTTCCAACTCCTCCCACTCCTCTACTAGCACCACCTCTATGGCCACTACTCCGATCATGGTGCTGCCTCTGTCGTGGTGGTGCACATGCTGACTGCCCGAAGCTCTCCGCATGCCTGTTCGGGCAGTCCTGTACCAAGTGACCTCGCTCATTGAAAGCATAGCACTGACTCTCTCTGGGATGCACTGGTGCCCTCCGATGCCACTATGGTGTACGATCACACCCCTGAATCCGGTTTTCAGAAATCCACCTGCATCGAGGTTCTGTCCGCTGATGCCTACTAGCTGCGGCAGACGTCTCGACTCTACCGTGCCTACTGCCACCACCAACTGTAAAGACGTGACATGAAGCTCTCTGTCTCCAGCACCTGCTCTAGCACCTCAGCATAAGTGGGATTGCACAGGGGTACTATGACAACACAAATCTCTCTGCGGAGACCCTGATCAAACTCCCACACTCGATAGTTTCCATCGTGGGCCATGTCTAGGTAAAAACGTGCATGGTCTGCGAAACTAGTCACATACTTTATCACTGTCATTCCTCCCTGATGAAACTGTAGGAGCTCCTGGATTCGAACGGAGCGTAAGTAGGAGGGGTAAAAATCCTCACAGAACAGCAGCTGAAAGTCATCCCACAAAAGCGAAGAATCATCATGAAACCGAGTCACCAGATTCCACCAATGCCCAGCTGCTCCGTGAAAAAGGTTGGCGGCCAAAGCCACCATCAGATCTGCCGGCGTCCGCACAAGCCTCAAAAGGTGAACCACTATCCCAAGCCAAACCTATGCTACCTGAGGGTTTGGCTCACCACTGAACCTCAGCGGTATCTGACGCTGGAACTCACGGAGCGCACTCAACCTGCACTCAAGCTCGGTCTACTCTACTGGAGCTGTCTACTGCTCACCAGGTGGGGGTTATGCTACCGGCCCACCCGGGGAAAGGGTCTCACGTGATGGGTTCTAGACTGAGGCCTCATAGATCACAAGGTCGTCCTCACAAACCAAAGATGGTATCCTGGCTAACCGTCTTTGCGGAGACATCCTGAATGTTATCAAGGAGTTCCGCGATCAGATGAGCATATATGTATATCACAACAACAACGATGATGGAGAGATAACTCAAGAAGGATAGTCAAAGACATAATCCTATGTGATGCACAAACTAATTTTCCCTACAATGAGTGTCTCAGCATACCGAGTCGACAAGCGGGTTATCAAGGTCCTGTTGAATGTATACGTCGGTCACCGCACCATCACTGGACTCCCTGGCCTGAGATCCACTCTCGAGATAGGTTAACACTGTTACCCTAAATCCCAACCAATTCTATTTATTTTAGGGACGTCCGAAAAATGTCCCAAGGAACGAACCACCTTTAATTCCACTTTGTCACGACCTGAACCTACCCAGGCTCAAGTCGCAACTACCCGAAGCCCGCCTCCATAGGCCAGGGGCTGATGACAAGCGTCGAAGGCTAAACAACTCGGGGAGGCCTTTTACTAAGTACCTGTACACACACACGCAGCCCACTCAATGAAATAGTGCAGAGTAAAAGAGAAATTAATGTAAAGTAAAGTGAAACTGTTATATATATAACCCAAAAAAGTGCATCGACCTCTAACAGTACAAAGAAAGTGCTGAAGGTAAACTGAAGAAGAGAATGGGAAAACACGCGCACAACCAAAAACAAAGTGCCACAACCTAGAAACAGGTAAATGAAAGGAAAATAGCTAGAAGAGTCCTCCACCTGGAACCCGACTCTGACCACCGCACGTGGTCCAAGCTCCTGAACTCCTAAGCTCCGCTGAAGTCACGACCAATCTGTCCGTCTTCTTCAAGGACACACCAAGTGCGGGCAAAGCCCAAGCAGGGGTGAGTATAAAAATACTCAGTAGGATACCCTTAAGGCTCGAGGGAGAAACAAAGGAGATATCGAAGAGTGAGCAGTAGATCGAACAGAGAAAAGTAAAGGAGCACAACAAAGAGTGAAGTAAAGAGTACAACTCAACCCAACAAGAGGAAGGAAGTAGACTCGTACAAACACAAGGAGATAGAAGTGGTGAGAAGATGAACTTCTCATCGAGTCTTTGCTACCTATAGAATGAGAGTAGAGATGTCCAACCATAAGAAGCTAGACACGGAAAGCACGTGCCATACCCCATGCGTCTTCGCCTCTCTTGCAGGAGAGTAACCAAAACCCAAGGAGTGGGTACTGGAACAAGGTATATACATGTTCTTATGATCATACTAGAAACCCGAAAAAGATCGTAAGGGGATCTCAATCCCATAGCTCAGCCCAAGAAAGTAAGTCACCAACAGTCTCAGAAGTAACCATCATCGATGCCCAACATCCCACACACCTGCCCTGAACTACAAGTCAAGGGGCTCAAATCACCGCACCTTGATATTATCTTCTTTGGGCAGCACTGACTCACCCGCACTATTTTAAGTCGCTTCACAAGGACACGTCTCAGTGGGGAAAGCGCCCTCATACTTGAGAGTTCTGGGGAAAGTTGAACCACACCTCGTCACTACCCTTCAGTCAAGAGGTCTTCTCAAATTCAAGTTGTAACATCACTAACCCATACAACCAAGGGTCCTGCTCCAGTTGTCACAGAGAAAAGCCACAGACTATCCTAGTGGAAAGGACTGAGTTTGTAAATCCAACAGGTGATCCACTGCCCAGCCCTGCTAGAGGGTAAATCATAATAAGATATCGAGTGACCCACTGCCCAGCCCTGCTGGAGGGTAAACCCTAATACATCATTAGGCGACCCACTGCCCAGCCCTGTTGGAGGGTAAACCTGGAATAAGTCATCAGACGACCCACTTCCTAGCCCTTTTGGAGGGTAGACCTGGAAGAAGTCGACGGGTGACCCACTACCCAACCCTACTGAAGGGTAAACCCGGAACAAGTCGACAGGCGACCCACTGCCCAGCCCTGCTGGAGGGTAGACCTGAAACAAGACGACGTGTGACCCGCTACCCAGCCCTGCTGGAGGGTAGACCCTCAAGAGTCATCGGGTGACCCACTTCCTAGTCTCTGCTAGAGGATAAACCCTGATAAGTCAATGAGCAACCCACTGCACATCCCTACTGGAGGGTAAACCCGAAGAAGTCGATGAGTAACCCACTGGCCAGCCCCACTGGAGGGTAAACCCAGAACTCCTCTGGACATCTCTACTAGATGGTACAACACTGGCCAACCGAACACGGAGTGGGTATCACGCAACCACCCGACTTCAGAACAATTCACCTAATAGAGGTTCAGCGCCCGTGCCATCACTTGGCGTCACTAGCACCGCTACCGTGCGTAGGTTCGGAGTATGCTCCAAGAAGCCTCCGACCAACGCCTTTTTCATATTTCCACATTTAATAAGATCAGGTAAGAGGCTCCACTCACCTGAACAGATCACACTGTTGTAATACTCGTGAAAAAACACGTGAGATAGACTACTTAATCGCCCGAAACGGTCAACCGGTGAATATAATACTATTCACTGTAGCTAGCCTGTGTGGGGCCCACACTACGATCCTAAAACTAAACAAACGGATCACACCACCACAATATCCTTGAAAAAACACATGGTATTGACTACTCAATCGCCCCAAACAGACACCCGGTGAAAAAGGTACTATTCACCGTAGCCAACCCGGGTGGGACCCACACCACGATCCCGAAAATGGTCAAGCGAACTGTGCCATCACGATGATCTCAGAAAAACACGTCAGATCGACTATTCATTCGCCCTGAACGGATGCCCGATGAAAAAGTTGCAGTACGCTGTTCACAACTTAAAAGACGGCCCGTGGGGCCCACGCGTCAACTCTGGCTTCAACGCCCGAAAGCACCCCGGTCAAATTCACCTCGATGCCAGGGTCACAACGCCGTTGAAGACTCCTAAAATAGACTCCGGATGAAGAAGCTGTTAATTCCCACGTTATACTCAAACGTGACCTCGTGGGGCCCACACCTCGGACCTGAAAACAGTCGGGTGCATCACACCATTGCGATCTCCTCAGAAAGACATGTCAAAAGGACTGCTCAGTTGAGTGGAATAGATATCCAGAGAAAAAGATGCATTTCGTCAAACTGCGCACGAGCGGTTCTACGTGCGACCCACACCCCGATCCCGAAGCATAACGAACGGATCACACCATTGCGATCCTCTCAAAAAAGTACACAAGATGGACTATTCACTTGTCCAAAACAGACACCTGATGATAAAGCTGGAAATCACCGCCAACTCCCAAAACGTCCCTCGTGGGGCCCGCACCACTGTGTGGAATTAAAGCGGGTGGATTGCGCCAATGCAATGCCCTTAGAAGAACACCCAAAAACGACTGCTCGCACGCCCTGAACAGACATCCAATGAAAAAGTTGTAAAGCGTTGCATGCAGCTCCAAAGACGGGCCAAGGGGACTATGCCTCAACTCCAGTTTCAACACCCGAAACCACACTGGAAAACTCCAGCTCAACGCCAGGGTCGCACCGCCATTGACGACGCTAAAAATGGACATCAGATGTGTCCGTGCCGCTCAAAACAAGGACTCCTGGAAAACGCCAAACTTACTTAATGCACGTGTCGTGCCACCAAACCCCTCGTCTCGGGAATTACAATTTCCCGAGACCATCTCAAAAAGTTCACCTCGTTTCAAGGCACGCGTCGCCGCTGACGGCACGCAAATCTGACACCCGGTCGAAATTTTATTGGTGTTTTAGTGTGGATGGGCCGAAACGGGGTGGGCCGGGCCGGTTCGATCGGCCCACCCACTCCCTGGACCGGGCCGCGGTTCACCGCGTGGGCCAGACGCTTCAATTCCCGAACCAGCTCGGCCGGTCCGGCTCCTCCAACAGGGACCCGCATTCTGCGGGTCCATTGCACGTCCCGGGGTCGTTGTGACCCCGATCTCCCCCACTGACCGGCCGATAGCCAGTCGGTCTCCCTGCTCGCTCGCGCTCGCTGCGGCCGCCGTCCGTAGCCACCTCCCGCTCGAGCTCGCTGTCCGCCACTGCTGCTCGCGCCGACGCCCTCAGCAGCCCGTGCCTCCGCAGCCCACTCGCCGTCCCCAGCCGGTGCCCTTACTCGCCGAGCCGCCGAAGCCCGCGGCCGCCTTCGCTGAAGGGATCCCGCTCCGCCACACTCGGCCTTACCGCCTGGAGCCGATGCCTCACCCCGCCTAGAGTCACTGCCTCGCGCTGCTACCGAACCACCGAAACCCCCAAAACCGGTCGGAAAACTCCAACCCACCAGAAAACTCGAAATCTTCGGCTGACGTTTGCGAACACGTCAGGACTCGGATTAATAACCCGAAACAGGCAATGGAAAACTCGGAAAAAGTACTACGCATACATGGGATTTTATTGCAAATTAGACGGAAAATCGATGCTAGAAATTGAGTTCAAAGGTAAATGCGGAATTAAAAACTCAAACGTAACCTCCTACCTCGTTGGGCGTAGCCCAGAGCTTCGCCCCATGTTTCACCCCTTACCGCCGCCGTTCCCATGTTTATCGGAGGAGGAGGAGGATGAAAGAGCAGAGGAGGTTGAGGGTGAGAGGGATTCTCTAGGGAATGCAAATGAGGGAGAGGGGTGAGTTTGGTTTAAGTAGGGAAAAAAATTAATTAAAAAGATTTAATTAATTTTAACTTCCAAATTAACCCGCACCCAAAACTCTTGGGGGGTCAAGATTAAACCTCCCCTAGGGTAAACACCACCTCCCAAGCACAACGGAATTCTTATAATTTTAATCCGAGACCTCGTTAAAAAGTTATTAAACTCAACGCCCGAGGCTTCCAAATTACGAAAACACCCATGGGGCCATTTTTCACAGAAGGCCCGCGCCCGTGAAAGTTACACCCCTCCTAGGGTAAACAACAAGCTCTGGACTCAACGACACCCTCAATTTTCTAATCTGAGCCACTGTTTAAGAGATACTTGAGTTTAACCATTAAATGAATAAATAAATAAATTAATTTATCCGTTTAACGTTCTGGTAATGGGCGAGGGATCCCAACGTCCCATGCCGACATGTTTTATGTTGTTCCTAGGGTAAAAACCCCATTTCAGACCCATCCATACACTAAGATCTCTAATTTGAAGCACCGTTTAGGATTTATCCCATTTATTTCACGTGTCCAGTGTGAACGCACTGAAAATTTAATTCCGGCCACACCGGGGCTCAGAATAGCACACCGTCTGAAGGTGCTACTTTCGAATAATATCAAGAATATTCCAAAGTATTTTATAGCAAAAAACCGAGTTCTTACAGAAAAAAGTTGCACTGTAGCATCCAATAGTTATTAATAGGTGGATGGTTCTTTTGGTGCTACAAACTCTTTGAACAGATAGAATAATATCCTTAGAGGCATTATAAAGATCCAGCTAGAGGCTGTAAGAGACTGTCTATACTGACAGTATAAAGAACCAGTGAGTGTAAGGGTATATACTAATCATTTCAAGTTGTAAGAGGATTGTTTCCCTTCCCTCCTTTGAGTGTAGGGAGAAATAGTGGTAAGTGATTATTTCCTTCCCTCCTACAAGTGTAGGGATCCACAATGACTAGAAGATTGTTTTCCTTGTTAACCAATGTAACAGTTAGTACATTATAGTGAAGAATCTGTGCACTGGTCATTAATATACAAGGAAAAGACATAACTGCTCTTATTGAGTGGTGAACCTTTTAAAAATATCATGTGCATATTTTTACTACTTTCATATTATTTCATGCGATAGGGAAAATAGAATAAGAGAATAAAGATCTCAAGATGTCAAGAGGTACATGGATAAAAGGAAGAAATGGGTTTAAAAAGTCCCCAACACTGATTCACCCCCTCTCAGTGTTAGGCATATCCCAAACTAGTCCTCTAACATATATTATATAATATATATGATTATGGTTATTTAATATATGTATAATAAACCTATATTTATTATACAGGAGTTTTAGATACATACGAAGGAAGTCAAACTTGAGGTAAGTGTTTTCTTGTATCACTTTTACTTCTGTGAGACATATGTCATATTCACCACTTATTACTTTGTGTGCTGTATATAATGACAATTTTATATGTTATATAATTAATATATTTATATTTATGATATTTAAAGTTTCATTTAATTTTATTTATTTTATGAGTATTATGATTCAAAATTTACCAAATTAGTAAGAGTTTATTTAACAATCTCATCATTATTTGGGACTATTTTTATGTAAGTCTCCCTTGGGGGAATTATTTTAGATATATATCTTAAAATAAACACATTTTCATCTCCAATGGTTATTAATTTTTTTTCAAGTAATAGTACAATATTTTCACTATATTCTATTTAAAATGATTGAGAATTTTTTTTTAAGAAACTATGATTTTATTTCTCTCTTCGATCGAAAATCCTTTTTTCATCAAAATACATGTAATTGAAAAATTTTATTAAAAATTATTTTAACCTTTTATAAATTATTTTTAAATAAATTTTTACATATTTTCACCTCTTAATTTTTTAAAGGAATCTTCATGTCATTTTCCAAACAATTCCCATTTGACTTTTACTGAAAATTTGAAAGGAATATTTGTTTTAACATGCACAAAATGAAAAAAAATTCCACTATCATAACCAATAAAAGTTTTAAATATTATTTTATAAGTTTTAAAAGGTTATTTTCAAGTAATTTTTTTAATTGTTTTTGTGAATTTTTTGTTTTAAAATGTAATTTTCAAAGTGAAAAGGTTATTTTCTTAATGAATGTTTTTTATAACATTTTTATAGTATTTATATTCATAAAAGAAATAAACACATTATTGTACTTATGATCCAATAAGGATTTATTGTATTAATATCATTATTATTCTTTATTTGGATGATTTATGATTAGTTTAACTGAGGATATACAATTTTATTACCATTCACTATATTATTCTGAATGGTTTATGATTATATTTATTTTATCAGGGTATGTATTAACATTTAGTATGCTAGTTTTTTTAATAATAATGTTTATGTTGATTATGTTTCACCACTTTCATATGAGGAATAAATTGGACTTAGAAAGATATGGGTGGACCTGGTAATAAATAGCCCCTCGATACATCGATATGTCTCATGATACAAATCAGTTGGCCAAATTAGATAGGTTTCTACCCACATATTTAAACTATCTTGTGAAATGTCTTAATGGTATGTTTTAGATGTTAAGTATTATGAATTACCTAATTATGAGACCAATTATTGAATTCCATATTATTATTTGATCCATTATAATATCCATGGCTATGTTTCAATCTCATGTGATTATTTACATGGATTTATTTGATCATTATTTATTTATTCCATATTATTATCAGTATATTTATTAAATGACATTTTTTAGTTATTTACCTTGCCTTATTTATTATGATTATTTATTCATGATAGTTTTCACTATAAACTTACCCTTACCAAAAATCTGAACTCACCCTTTTCTTATGTTTTATTTTCCTCAGGATATCAAGAAGTTTTTTTTGATTGATATGTAGGGATACTCTATGAGGAATAATGGAATTATCAATGAAAATACTTTATATATTTAATGTTATAAAATATAATGTGAATTTCAAGTATGTATCTAGTTTACAAAGACTACTAAAATATTCAGTCCTTCAGGATGTAATTCCTTTTATCAAGTTCCAATGTAATGAAGTAACCACCTGATTTAGGCTACTGGAGTCAGGGTCATTACACAATGGGTCATGATAAAAATATTACTCAAGACATAACAATTATTTGTCTAAAAATTTAATTCCTTGAGACATGTTTATGTTATGCACCATATTTTCCTTTGAATGGTCTATCCACTAAAAATGGATGTATATTTTTCACACACACACACACACATATATATATTTATTCATGTAAATAATAATCCTAATTATTTTCTTTTCATAAAATGGTTTTTGGATCAGTTGTTACCCTAATTGTAAGGCTTTTTTGTAACTCAATTTTCATACATTGAGTTATGATAGTTTTCTTGAGCATATTTCGTATAAGTTGGGTACATTTACCTTTTATTTTATATGTGTTATTCTCTAATTATTTTTTAGCGATGAAATTCCTACCATATAAACCCTTTGAAAAATATTTCTCACTTCTTGGAATATGTTTTCCTTGAGGGATATTGGTAACTCAAATCTCCTTTCCTTGAGTAAAAATGTTTCATCTAGAACTTTATTCTTACATGCTTAGGTTATCCACCATAATATTTTAATATTTTTTAATTTATCTACCTCTATAGAGAAAAGTATATTTTGATAAAAATGAAGGGTTTTTACCCCTTTTAAAATATGATTTTTGAACAAAGGTATTTTCAAAATAATAAAAAATGCTTTTCCTTTCACTTTCATATGTTTTGTATTTCTATTAAAATTTCTCCAAGATAAAATTTATTTCATTTTAAATAATCTATTATTAGAGATTCATTTTAAAATTAAACATTTTCAAAATCTTTCACATCACCTTTTCAAAAGTTACCCTTAAAAGTGACATGTAAATTTTTATTTTACATTAATGTTAAAAATGTTTTTATCAAATCTAATTTATGTTTTGGATTTCATTTACCTTATCATTTTTAATAGTATTTAACCTAATTAGGTTTATGTTTCATGATTTATACTCATACATATATATATATCTATCATTTGTGGGATTGAACTCACAATATTAAAAAATTCAATTCTTGATCCCTTCTTTTGTGATACTGTTCAAAACATTATTTTGGAGGTTTTTTTCATTTATGTCAACAACCTTATATTCTTACCTTGTTTCACTAAGGATATATTATTTTTAAACCATCTAAATTATTTATTTGGAAGAATTATGATTATGTTATTTCATTATTATATTATCAATAAACTCATTTTTCTATATGGTGTGAAAATCATATTTTACATAATCTAGATTGGATGATGTTTACCAAGAAAGAATGTTATTATATTAACATGGAGAAAATTATTGGTGTTCTATATGTTTTTATTCCAATACAAATTATTATTGGAAAGTTGAATATGTGTAGTTTGATTATCCACCTTCATTATCTAGATGGGTTATGATCACTCTATCCCTTTTATTTAAAGGAAGAAAAGTATTGGAATTACGCATATTGTTATTCCAATAAAAATGATTATTTTAAAGGTTTATTATATATTTTTTACTCATTATATCATATGATTAATTATTTGGACTTAAAAAAATTATGGGTGGGGATCGATACTATATATCCACTTGTTGCATCAGTAGGTCTCATGAGAGAATCATATTTGAGTATTTTGGTGTATACCTTTCAAGAAAAAGATATTGTCTTGATAGTAAGATCACAATATCTATGATCACGATTTCTTGGATTACATTATATAATTAGTTTTATGGTATTATGAATTTCATCTATAGAGAACCAATTATTAATATCCATGATATCTATTTATTCCTATTATTATCCATGGATACATTATTCTTTTAGTTTCATTTTATTATGTCATTATTTTTGATTATCTAATCCTGAATAATATTTATGACATGATTTCCTCAGTTGCATATTTTCCCTAACTAAGCATTTAAGGTCACCCCTTCTTATGTGTCTATTTACCTAGGTTTTAAAGAAAAGTATTACCTATGATATTTCTACCAGGAAAGTTTATATGAATATTTTTTGGAGATATTGAATACTATTTGGATTAAGTTGTTTATTATATAGTGAAAATAATACCCATCAGTTAAGAAAGATATGGGTTTTATTAGTTTATATTTTTTTATTAATTCTCTAAATCTCTAAAGCTAAATATCCATAGGAATTTATTTAATGTGATGTTTTTTTTTTCATTTAAATTATGGGATAATAATAGCTGGGAACCTATATTTGGTATTGAAGACAATATTTAAAGCATGTGTGTATGAAAACAAATATGACAGTGTAGGTCCGGGGCACCAAAGTTGGTATCCGAGTAGGGTTTAGATAAATTTATATATTAGTATGTTTATTGAAGATAATTTATGGTTTGATAAGTTATGGTTGATCATAATTTAAAAGGTATATATAACCCCTTGGAATAGTATATGATTTAATTTTAAGGAAATAATAGACATTTTATTTGAGTATTAAGATTAGATAACTTTAGTGAAAAACCTAGTTATATGTTTAATAAATAATTCTAAGTATAAGATAACTTCATGAGATTTTGGTAAAGTAGATATTGTATCGTTATCCTAGAAATTCATCCATATTTTTATATTATAATTGGAAATCAGCTTTGGAATAGATGTACCTAAGGGTATAACTTTGAAAATGTAAGATTAGGTATTAAATATATTGTTCCAAAGTGTGTTTGGTTTCATTTTTTTTCAATTTGTTAATATATTTTTAAAGATAAAGTTGAGAGAATAAGTTATAGAGTTATTGAGGAATCCTTCCTTATGAAAGTTAATGAAGTTTCCTTGTGAGGTATAATAACTTTCCTTAAGGAGTGTAATTTTTTTTACTTAACTATGTATGGAAAATTTCCCTAATAAGTTAGAATATTCTAATATGATCAGAAGTTCATAACATCATGAAGTTTTTCATGATCCCAATAGAGTTTGTATGAAATTTTATAAAGTGAGAGAAATTCATGTCCTAGTGAAAATACAAATTTCATGTTGGAAGTTATCAGATAGATTGTTTGTAGGAAGTTTCAGAAAGTGAATAGATGGAGAGAAGTTTTCAAAGTATCAATGTTATAAGATGAAACTATATAAATATAGAGATAAAGATCATTTGATGCAATATAGAAGACCATGACCACCATACATATGTGATTAGATGAAAGTTACAGATGTACAAGGACCTATTTTCATAATTTTATCGGTCAAAACATGCATGATGTTCCATGAAAAGAGTTATAAGAAGTATGTATTGTTGAGTGGAGATTTTTTATGAGTTTATACGAAGAGTGAGTAGTGGTTTTCTATAGAAATAAGTATAAATGGGAGAATATCATAAGGGTTTATTTGTGGTTTTGTGGGTTATATAAAGATAAATTTTACTTTACCTTACCAATGTAAAGGTAACGAAAACATTATGTAAAGGTAACCTATGATTTACATGAAATACATAAAGGTAAGGAAGGAAATTTGAAGTATAGTACCAGATGGATATGTTAATAAAGATTGAAATGTTCAGAGTTCTATTATAAAAAAACTTGAAAGATCCAACAAATGAATATTTTCCACTAACATTAGATGGATAAATCTACAACGCTGTAATGGTTATGGAAATTCATTGGAAGGATGAAAATCAGAATAAGGTATACAATTTAATCAGATAGATGATCCTATAAAGATATATTGGGCTAAGTTTCTAAGGAAGAATGATTAGAAATAAGATTTTTGAGTCATCAGTCAGATATTTCATATGAAGATCTACCAGATAGAGATGTGATATTTAATTGAAAAAAAATATTATAAGTTTATTGGAAAGAGGTTTCATAACAAAGGTAAACCTACTAAAGGTCTATTTGATGATGAAAGATTGTGAGATCCATCAAATTGATAATGTTGAAGGTTTAGCATCAAATAGAGATGTTCTATTGAAGCAAACCTACTGGCATACACCAGATATAAGAGTTATAAGGATATTTACAAAAACTATATAAAGTCCTTAACAATGATGATGTGGTGATCGGTGTTAATTTTTTTGTGATCTATTAAGGTTAAGGATGTTCAAATAAGTTATGTAATGTCGAGTTTAAGGAATTTCAAAGAAAGGGTGTTCTTTTAAGAAACTTCAAGTGATTTCGATAATGTTCCAAAAGAATTGAGAAGTGTTCTAGTAAAATTGAAATGAATGGGAAGTTTTAAAATTTAGAGTTTTAGTGATCATGAAAATGGATTTGAGTGCATAACAAAATTTATAGAAGTGAACCATATAATGGGTTGTGAAAGTATAGAAAAAAGTTAGAACACTATTCACATGAGGAGGAGCTAAAGTGATGAAGATTTTTTACCATGTACAATTGATAAAGTTTCTACTTGATTGAAGAAGGTTCATCAAACCAAGTTCTATTGGATGATGAGGAAGAAAATTATGAGTATCCAATTGAGTTCCTAATTAGATGAAGAAGATTTCATCAGATGGAGGAGCTTTGAATAGAGATCCAATAAATGTAGAAAAAATCAAAGATGATGGCACATCAGACTGAACTTTCTTCATTAGATAGATAACCGTCGAATGAAAACATCAGATGGAGGTGCATCAATCAGATCATATTGAATAAAAGCACACTATGATGAGAAGAATTAGAAAATGACCAACCAAATAAAGATCCATTGGACATAAGGTAAACCATATGAAGTCTTCAGATGAACATTTTATAAGGATGTTTCATAAAAAGTTATTAAAAGTTAAAATTGAGTATATAGAGATCTATTAATGACTAGGAGGAAGTTTCAAGGCCAAAAAAATCTTAAGAGAGTTATTTAATATCTTAAGGATTATACATGGGTGAAGGTGGTATATTTTTTATACAGTGGAAGAGAAGAACATTCTATATTGGATTAAAATAGAAGAAATATAGATATTGTAGTTAGGGTGTATAAATAGTTTCTAAAGAGACTTATTGGATGGGTTATATTACTAGATGTGACTTCAGTGGATATTGTTTGGGTAGTTAGGGAGTATAACCAACTATAGAAGAAGAAATAATTACTAGGGACTAGAACCAGGGTTGGATAGAAGAGTGATTACTAGGGGATATAACTAGATACTGCCAATGTCTTTGTAATATTAAAAGAGGTTAGTAAAAGAATCCATTTGGGAGGGGGCGGGGTAACCAACATGGAATAGAGCATGTCTTTTCATGGAATCTTGTAAATATCACGTACTTATCTCTCTTTATATATTTTTTCATATAAAAGATGATGTTTATATTTATTTTGAGTAAATATTAAATCTAACATGTTTTAAAGGTTAGGAAAAGTTTTCTTATAATGTTAAGAAACTTTATTATAAAAGAAAAAAAGTGACTAATGATTTACTACATCCCTCTCTCAATGACCCAACATTGATCTAGGGGAACTTAAATTTTTTCAGAGGAGATTCCCTATGAAATATAAAAATATGAGAATGGTTAATTTTAATTAAATTAACAAAAAGTTTATTCTTGTTTTTTATGAAGGAAAACAACAAATTTGTAATAATATGATGTTTCCATATCTTTTATCTCTCAGCATTGAAGTTCAAGATACTAAAACCATGGTATTTTCTCCAAATGATGAAGATTTAATGACAACTATTGATAAGATAAATTATTAAGTTTTTATAAAATATCATAATTCCATGTTGATGGTTCTTAGATAGAATGTTTATAAAAAAATATAGGGTTTATGATGAGTAAAAAAAATATTGGATAAGTATAAAAGTAGATCTGAAGGAAATGAGAAAGTTAAGGAAGATAATTTAAAAATACAGAGGAATGTATCTAATGTTATTAAGATGGACGATGAAGAAAGTATTGAGGAATAATTTATAGGATTTAATGATATTTTCCACAATATGAGAGGTTTCAGTGAGAATTTGAAAGATTTTACCACCATTAAGAAACAGATGAGAAAATTTCTAGATAATTGTGTTTAACAAAGTTATATCTTTATAATATTGATAATATTTATCTCTGGATAAACTTTAAAATTTTCTCCTAGCATATGAAATGAGTAAATCTAAAGTATTTAAGAGAAAGGACAAGGAATAATTATATTTTATGGTTTTTTTAAAAAATAATCTTAGAGAAAAAGAATTTTAAGCATAATAAAGTGATTCAGAGAAAGATGAAGAATAAAATGTCTTAAATTTTTTTCCTCTTTCAAAAAGATAAAAAAAGGGAAACTAGAAGGGAAAAGTTAAAATTTATCATAAATTTTGGAATATTAATGAAAAGGGTCATTTTTTAAGATATTTTCCCAAGAATAATTTTGAATATTCTGAGTCATAAGAAGAAGAAAATAAGTATTATAAATATAAGTGTAAGAAACATAAGAAAAAGTTCCCTTACAATAAGAAGAAAAGTTTGTTGAACAAAAGAGAGCATGATAATTCTTCATCCAATAATGAATTTGACTGTCATAAAAACTTTTCAACTCGTATAAGTAAAGTAAGTTATTTATCAGGAAGTGACAATGAAAATGAAGAGAGAATATAACTTGAGTGGATTAAAAAATAAAAATTGGAATCAGTACTTGATAAAAATACATAACACAATAAGTAATTGAAAAAGATAAAGAAATAAGTCAAGGAAATAAATTTTGTGAATGGATAGAGATTAAAAAAGAGGAGATAAATCTTAATGTGATTAGATATCAGAAAATTAAAGATGGTGATCTTGATAGAAAACTAAAAATTTACCAAGAAACATCAACTATGAAGGATAATCTCAACATGGTATAAACTACACTTATTGATAAAAATAAGAAAAATATGTTGAAGTTAGCTAAATTAAAGACGATGGTAATTGTTATAAAAGAAAGTTTGGTTGATAAAGAAGAAGAGTTGTCAGAAACACAATCATTGTTTTTTACAAAAAAATATGAGAGAAGACATCACCAAAGTAGTTGAGGTTAAAGGTGAATATTCTCAAACTGGTAAAAATAAAGGTCCATAGAAGCAAGTTATTTATATTTCCAAACAATCATAATGTACATCTAATTATTCAAATAATACAGGTTCAAAAGTTAATATTTTTTTAAAAACCACCTTCTAATAAGAATGAGTTGAATTCATCAAGAGAGTACCTCCCTGAACAAAGTTTCCCACAGTTTTTTTTAAAAAGTGACAATAATAAACTTTATAGTAGTATTAATATCATTATAAAAGATCAATATTCAAATTTCATTTATAGTGTTGTGGAGTTTTTGGGAATAAATCCTACTCATGTTGGAACAACATTTCTCAACTAGGAAGTGGGTATGAATCAAGGGGGAGTTACAAAAACTAAAGAAGAACTAAATTTCCAAGAAATCATGGTGAGGAGAAAAATAAAATTATGGGGGTAAAAAATATTAATTCATAAAGAAAAACATGTAGGACTATAAGAAAGTTGAGTATGTAAAGAAATATTTCTTAGTTATTTGGCTAGAATAAAGTTCCATTTATAGAAAGATAGAGTAAGTAAAAAAAATTTTAGAATAAAAAGGGAATAAATAAGTTTTAGAAAATGAGAACAAAGTTAATAAAAAGTTATCAATAGATACATAGTTAAAAATTCATAATGAATGAAAGAGGTGTGATAACTATGACAATGTTAATAAAATTTATATGACTATATTTCCAACCCAATAAGAAATAATGAATAATATGTTACAAACTTAATGTTGAAAATATGTTATGAATGATAGAGAGAATGAACTAGATTCATATGAATATTCTATATATAAGAAGAAATAAATTATAAACCATGAAAAATATAATAAAAGTAAGAAGTTTAGACTAATAGAAGATTCTTAGTATGAAAATTACTTCTAAGGAACAATGAGTTTCCTCTTTATTCCCAATAGTTTTTTATTTTTAAAAACTTGTAGGTAATTGAAGGAGAATAATTAAGAAAAATAGTTATGTTTTGAATACTTTTTACAACAAGTTTGAAAATCCATCATGTAACATTGTTATCACCATGATGAGGAATGGAGTCCTAACCTTGCAGGGAAGAAAATATGAAGTTGAGGTATGAGTATCACAGTTTTCCTAAGAAGGTGATGATATAAAAAAATTGAGATGTTGGGGGAGTTGTGTTTATATAAACTATTCAAATATGTTTGTTAAGATGGATGGATGTTTTTTCCTTAACATTTTTTTTAGATTTCCCCTAATATAAAGATGTTGGATGTATCATAAGGAAAGTATTACATGGAAGTTTCATTATGAAAAACGTTGATCACCTTGATTACAAACTCTTGTTTTATACACAAATTTCTCCCATATAGACTTATATATGTTTATTTAAAGTATTTTTATTAATAATATAATGTGATATTACTTTTATCTTGATAAAATTTCTCAATTTTTTGAGATAAAGGAAGATGTGATGAGATGTTCACTATGTTAACTTTGTATTTTATTGTAAACAAGGGGGAGAAGTAACATAGGGGGAGATGTAAACATCAATAAGAAATTATTTAGCACACATATTGACTTTGAAGACATTTATAGTTTTATATGTTTATTGAAAACAAAAAAAAATGGGGATATTGTTGTTCTAAAGTGTGTTTAATTGATTTTTTATCAATATGCAATTTTTTGAAGATAATATTAAGCGAAGAAGTTTTTAGAGTTATTAAGTAAACCTTTATTATAGAATTTAAGTAATTTTCCTTATAAGGTTTATCAACTTTCCTTAAATAGTGTAAGAAATTTTACTTATATTTGTTAGGAAAACTTCATTACTAAGTCAACGTCACTTCATCGAGCCTTCCGATGGAGTGGATAATCAGAATAGATTTGCGGTGATGGGTGTTGGTGATCCAACCCAACTTGATGGAGGTGATGGAAAGGAGGTAGGTCTCATAGGGAATAACCATATTGGAGGAATTATAGATGAGAAATATGTCGATAAGGAATCTGATTCTGAAATATGGTCCTCTGAGTGAAAGGAAGTGGAACTTGCAGAAGAGTACCTTTAGAACTCATCAAAGAAAGGAAAGAAGACCCTTGTTGACTTATAGGGGTTCATCCAAAATTCTAGGAGACCTCAAAAACAGAATGATTACTCTAAACTTCCTAGCCCTGCTGTGAAAATATCTTCTAGAAAAGGTATTTTCTTTTATAAGAGGTTTATTATTCCTGTAGACTCCCCAAATGGTAGTGGCATGGAAGAAGGATAGTCTAAAAGTGGAGGTATTTCTATCTTGTTACTTGATGGAAGTTTGTCTAAGGAGAATGTATTGTAATTGAATCCTGAATCATATACCAATGATGAGGTTGTGAAAATCCATCCAGTCCAGGCAGTCGTCCAAAATCAAAAGTTGGAAACAAATGATAATGATCAGAAGTTTGAAGATAAGGAGGTGGTTAACCTAGAGAACACTCAGAATATTATACTTTATTCTGATTAAGATATGATAAAGGAGTCCTTCACAATAAATATCTTCAAGGAGGACTCCCACATAATGTTTTAAAGACCACTATGATTTGATTTTAATGAAGAACAAACCTCTTGGATCAATAAATAGAATCATATTTTGAAACGTGGTTTCAATGACGCAAAATTAAGCATGGAGTAACATGTATGTACCTAGGAGAGTATGTCATACCACTTTGAGGATATCATTAAGAAAAATCCATAGATTAAGGTTACCTCAAATAAATGAAGGCAATACAAGTTAAAGCATTCCAACATTTTTAATTTTGTCTAGAATGACCTGATTTTATCATAGGTGGTTTAATTTTGTTTCTATGCTATGTCTTTTTTTGGGTTCAAAATTTTCCCTTAAAATTTATTCAATAAAAAATTTTTATTTTAGGATAAATTTTATCATGATCTAAGTAGAATTTTTATTCCTTTGTACAAAGTGATAGAATTCTAAGAACCAGGGACAATACAAAGTTCAAGATGTGATTTTTCTGGTTAACTATTTATAAGAAGTTATATAAAGTGAATGAATTGAGATAACTTATATAAGTAATAAAGTTATAATATATAGCTATAAAAAGGTAGTGATCAATATCACCAAATGAATCATACCATACCAATATTACCAAAAATATGTGATTGGAAAGAAGTTGCAAATGTACAAGGATGTAGTTGAATAATGTTATCGGAAGGAACATACATGATGTTCCAGATGAATATTTATAAGAAGTATGAATTGCAGAGTGTAGGGTTTGTATGAGTTTGAAAAAATAGTGATAATTATGATTCTAGATAAATAATTAAAAAGGGGAGAATATCATAAGGTTTTATTTGCAGCTATGTTAGTACATAAAGATAACTCTTACATTGCCTTACCGACAAAAATATAACACAAACATTGTGTAAAGGTCATCTATGATTTACAAGACCTATGTAAAGGTATGAAGGAAATACAAACTAGAGTACCTAATGAATATTTAAATGAATATTTTATTGGTAAAATTTCAATCATACATACACTCAAAAGATCCAATAGACACATATTTTCCTTTGACATCAGATGGAGAAATCTATGATGCTGTAATGGTTAAGGAAGACTCATCGAACATACAAACATTGGACTAAGTTACACAATGTCATCTAAAAAATGATCTTATGAATATTTACCTACTTGATTTTATAATTTAGAATGATTATATATAAGGTTTATAAGTCATTGGACTGAATTGTGTATGAAAATCTACCAGACATAGATGTGATATTTCATTGGAAAAAATATGTTGAGTTTATTAGAAAGAGGTTTTACAACAAAGGGAAACCAATTGAAGGTGTATTGGATGATTTAATATTGTGAGATACACCAGGTAGGGAATTATAAATATTTTCTATTATAAATAGAAGTCTTATCTAAGAAAATCAATAGACATACACCAGAAAGAGGAGTTATAAGTAGCTTTACATAAACTATGTAAGTCCATAACAATAAAGATGTGATGGTGATAATTCAATATTTTTGATATATAAAGGTTAATTAATTTCTTATAAGTTCATTAACATCAATTTTAAGGATGTTTAAAGAAAGGTAGAACTTTCAATAAAATTTAAGCAAGTTCAAAAATGTTTCATAAGAATTGTGAAGCATTCTAGTGAAATTGAAATAAGTGAAAAACTTAGAAATTCAGAGTTTCATTGAGTGGGAAATTGAATTTGAGTTCCCACCTAAAATTATAGAAGTGTACCTATATAAAGGGTTGAAAAATTATAGAGAAAAATTCAGATCACTATTCGTGTGTTCATGAGATAAAGTGCTGAAGATTTTGTGCTACGTGCAGAAGATAAGGAATATACTTGTTTGAAAAATATTCATTGGACAAAGTTTCATTGGAGAAAGAAGAACTATGTGAGTAAACAAATGAGTTCCTACTTAGTTTAATAAGAGTGAATCAGATGGAGATTCCTTGAGTAGAGATCCAATGGACAAATAATATTTCAAAGAAGGAGGCACAACATATCAAACCTAATTCATCCGAAAGATAAGAATCAAACCAAAAAATTATAAATAGGCGCATAATTCATATCATGCTAAATTGAACTGTACTAATTTCAGAAGAATTATAAAGAAACCAACTATAAATATATCTATTGAAAAGATAGGAAATGATATGGATTCATCAGAAGAACATTTTCTAAGGATGTTTTTTGGAAAAAGTCTTGAAAAGTTTAGATTGTGAATTCAAAATTATATGAAAGATTATAAGAAATTTTTAATTTAAATAGACTCTTAAGATAGTTGTTTAAGATCTTGAATATTGTACAGAGGTTATGGTGATCCAAACTACATGTGTAGGAAGAAAATATTATTGTATAATGGACCAAAAAATAATAAATAAAGAGCATATAGCTGGGGGTATAACCAGTTTCTAAAAAGGATTGTTGGATGGGGGTATAACCACCTGTGAACGTCAGTATATATTGTTAGGAAAGTCGGAGGGGGGGGGGTATTACCAACTATGAAAAAATATATGATTTTTGTGGGGTAGAACTGAGGTTGGTTGGATGAATTATTACTAGGGTTATAACCAGTTACTGCCTATTCCATTTTAGTCCTAAAATAATTTATTTGAAGAATCCATATTGGGGGGAATAACCAACATGGAAAAGAGTAGGTATTTTTAATAAACCTTGGAAACATAATTTGTTGATATCTATTTATATTTTGTGTATATGAAAGGTGAGGATGAGATTTATATTTGAGTGGATCATAACTCTAATAAGTTTCATAGGCTAAGAAAAAATTCCTTATGAAGTTATGAAACTTTACTATAAAAGAAAAATAAAAAGTGACCATTGATTCAACCCTTCCCCTTATTAGTGATCTAATATTGATCAAATAAAAATTTAAACTCAATCACCACCTAATGAAAAAAACAATCCTAAATCTTCACCTTGTTTGAAACTATCAAGGGATATTATTTTGTTAATCACATTATTTTTACATGACATTTTAAAGGATTTATTATCTTAAGGTATTAGGATAAGAAGTACATGAGATCCCAACTTAAATAAAAGTATATTAAACTTAAAAGTATCAAAGGATAAAATAAATGTGTCATTATAGAAGAAATATTAGGATTTTGTTTTCATATTCACATGATCTTTCATATGATTTTATTGATAACCATTTTTGGTTTTAACATTTGGTTGAAGTAGGATCATGAAGATGAATTTTATAAAGGTTTTGTTTCTAGAAACCAATATATCTTATAAATGAATAAGGGAGTATACATAAATAGTTGGTAATTTAGTATATGAATAATATGATTGAAAATGTTAGTTTTATAGTCTTACCTAAGGTAGTGATAGAGATATTTTAATAGAAATTTAATCTTTAAACTCTTAGGAATTTCCATTAGATAGTGATATTTATCGATGATATTCTGGTATATTCTATTTTTTTGGATTTTTTTGAAACATATAAGGATTTTTCTTTAGTAGTTTTACTTTAAAGTTTTATAAATTTATATTCAATGGTATCAATAACCTTTAAAAGTTATTATATTATAAGGTTATATTTTTGGGGTTAACTATTTTAGAACACATGATTGTGGGATAGATAACTCTTAGGTTTAAAATATGATTGATGTTTAGGTAATAAATGGTTGATTGATTTTGAGAAAAGTGAGTTAGATAGTATTGATAGCCTTAGAATTTACGAATTAGTTAATTTAAAAGAGATCCATGATATTTTTGGTGAGGTTTATCTCATTTTTGGGGTTATGATATATATTAACTAGTATGTGACCCTATAAATTAGTGGTTAATATCATTTGAGGGTTAAATATAGTATTAATTTATAGAATACTATATGGTTTCACTGTGGATTAATTTTTTAGATATTTAAATGGTTTTCAGAAATATATGTTATATAAAATATATTATTAGGGTATATACATACTTGGTTATATGATTTTGTGAATGATTAATGTTTTTTAGAAAAGATAAGAAACTTAATATAATATAAGAGAGAAAGGTAGGTTTTATATTAGAAGTTATATCCCAAAGGATAAATAATTTAAGAATACCCTCACCTAATTTAATTAGTAATAATTAAAATTTTGTGGACCCAATTTATTTAAGAGGGGGAGAATTCAACGACCATAAATTCTAGACCATGTAAAACTAATGTTATGTTTGATAACTTATGTTACTTGCAACACCAAAGGTAATGGAACCAAAAAAAATTATAATAAAATTATCAATAAATCTATAATTAGCACTAATATGGTGAACCATTAAATATATTACCTTTCCAATATAAAAAATTAATATGAGTGAATACTGAAAAAGGTTATTTTTAATAAAATTTATTTTATTTATATTATGTAATTTATTTTAAAAACCAAATTTATAAAGTTAATAATTTAAATTTGATAAATTAAATTATTTTTTTAATTACTCACATCAAATTTTATTATTATTATTATTTTTTTTTTTTTATGAAAAATGTAATTTTTTAGTTGAAAAATGCATTTTTACAAAAAATATTATTTTTTATGATTTTATAATTATGTAAGCATATACTATAATATTAAAAAACATTTTAATTATTAAAATATATATTTTATGAATATCATCATTTTTTTAAAATATCCTTTTAAATTATAAATCCTACGTTCTATAATTTTATAACTAAATTAAAATGTTAATTTAATAAAAACTATTTCGGTCTTTTTTATAATAAAGTGTTTTGATGGTGAAATTTAGTTTTTGATTTATTTAAAAACAATCTAAATTTTATTTTATTTTATAATAATCCATTTTATGTCATAAAAATCAGCATCTATGATAATATTATCTTATATATAAATTTATAAACATAAAGACACATTTTCCTAAAAAATTTGTTTTTACTTGTTATGTGTGTTTATTTTAAAATTAACATTTAAAACCCGTTAAAAATTTATTTGGTAAAATTATTTAAAATATTTAAATCAAAAGGTTATAATTATGTAAAATTTCCAATCTTAATTTTTTTATTAAAATCGATTACTAAGGTAAAAAATTAATCACCAAGGTAAAAGTTAATTGTGGAAAAAGTTAAGAAGTTAAAATAAAATGACTAAAAACACTCTAAGTTGTATCTAAAATGAGTGTATAAGGATAATATATACTCAAAATTACTTCCCCTCTACCTTTTTCTATTTTTTAACCATTAACCTTTGAATAGTAATATTACATTATTGATAACGTAATAATTAATTCTAAAACTACCCATCCCTTCATTTATAAAAGTGTTTCACTTAAAACACTTCAAGAATAACCTCTCTTTATAATAAATCCTAATAAATATGAAATTATTCTCCAATTATAACCCTCTCCCAATTTTATAATATTCTAGTCACCTTTAGTTTTCTTAATTCCTTCATTTATAATGAATTTTCCTATAGAAAACTCAATATTCCAACATGAGTATTACATTCACATACTCTTTTATTTTACTCCACTACTTCTTAAATAATTCCTAAAATTATTAATAAAATGAGAAAAATATCATTATTATACTAAAATTTCATTATATTTATTGAAAAAAATTATTCACTACTTTCCATCCACTAAGAGAGACCAAAACATCGATCGTACGTACATATGAGCTACTGCATCCATGAAGCAATGTTGTTAATTTTTTATCACTCCCTCTCAAGTATGGTATCAAGGGTGTATTTTATAAATATATATGTTTTCTATATAAAACATATAATTATAAAAATATCATTTTTCTTATACCACCATTTCATCCATTCATTGAGAAATGGGATTATTAATCATGTATATGGTGGACTACCACTTCCATGAATGAATAATTTAATTTTTCATCACCACTCCACATTGATGGTTCCTAGATTGTATTTAATGAGAATATTTTATAATCATGTAATTTTTAAGATTATTTATATGTTATATTATCATTATATAAATACATCCCTTACTCATTAAATCTTTATAACTCTTTACTGTTTGGGCTTATTTGTCCACCTATGTAAATGATGTTATAATGATTATGTAATAAATGATAATGGGATGTAATATAATGTTAATATAATTTAATTTTGAGATATTTTATATTTTTTAATGATCCTGTAATGGTGTTATTGTTATTTAAAATATTTATTAACATATCGCCTTTCAATCGTTAAACACGTCGAAAACAAATTTATCATGATTTACATTCTCACAAGCCATATTCATATATTACACCTAAAGAAAATTAGACTTAAGTAATCATTAAAAAAATTATTATTATATATTTAATTATCAAGGAATTATTAACTTGAAACTAGTTAGTGAGAACTGATCCCAAATTCATGATGTTTTTTACAAAACAAGAAACCAAAAGTTCCAACACATGAGAATGAAAATAAACTACAATTGGTTAATATATTTGTAATATATAGTTATAAATAAATTAAAAAAATTATATTATATTTATATTAAGGTTATTATATATTTTATTGAGATAGTTATGTACATTACATAGGAGGTTATATCATGTTAAAGTAAGCGAGAATACATGGTAAGGGTTTTCATCTCAAATTCCTCTCTTTGATAAATGTTTAGTATTATGCACCTAATTTCACTTATGAGGTGTATATAATACCTATTTGAGATAAAATATCATGAATTATATTTTAATCATGGTATTTTAATTTTAATTTAAATCCCTCTCTTGCAAGGGTTTTTGAATGGAATATTAATCAAGCCGCAAGGGTTCTTTATCTCAAACTTTAATTCCTTGAGACATGTTTATGTTATGCACCATGTTTTACTTTGAATGGTTTATTAACTATTCATGGATGAATATTTTTAATATATATTTTTTATTCATGTAAATACTAATCCAAATTTGTTTCTTTTCATCAAATGTCCTTTGACTAAGTTGTTACCCCAATAGTAAGGTTCTTTTGTAACTTAATTTTCATTCATTGAGTTATGATCATTATATTAAATTTATTTCATGTAAATTGAGTGATCTATTCCATTTGATTGTTTTATATATCTTTCTATAATATTTTTCTATTGATACACATTCATACCACATAAACCCTTGTAAAAAGTATTTCTTACTTCTTGGGATATATTGCCTGTAAGGTTTATTGGAAACTCAAATCTCTTTTCCTTGAGTTATAATGTTTCATGATGAACCTTGTTCTTCTATTATTGGTTTCTTACAAAATACTATTTTACTATATTTTAATTTATATTCATATATGTGAAAAAATATATTTTGATAAAAATGAATTCTTTGTTACTCTTTTTACATTATGAGTTTTGAACAAAGGTATTTTCAAAATAATTAAAACGGTTTTACCTTTAACTTTCATAAGTTTTTTTATTCATATTCACAATTTTATAAGATAAAATTTAATCCATTTTCATGGATCCATTATTGGAGATTCTTTTTAAATGTAAATTTTATCAATATATTTCAAATCACATTTTCAAAAGTTACTTTTGAAAGTGACATGTGAATTTTTATTTTATGTCAACATTAAAAATATTTTCTAAAAGATATTTTTAGTTTTTTAATTACATTTTACATACCATTTTAAGAAGGATTTACCCTAATGGGGTTTATGGTTCATGATCTATCCTCTAGTATATATTTATCATTTGGGTGATAGAAATAATGGTATCAAAAAATTCGATTCTAGATCCCTTCGTTCGTGATACAGTTCGAATCATTTTATTATGGGGGTGTTTTTCATTTATATCCACACCCTTCTATGTTTTATTTTTTTAATTGGGGATATGTTATTTTTACACCATCCAAATTATTTATTTTGGTGTATTATGGTCATGTTAATCCAGTATTGAATTAGATATATACTCATTGATCTATACTATGTGAACACCGCATTTTACATAATTTAGATTGAAATATTTTAACCTAGAAGGAATTTTATTCTATTTAAATGGAGAAAATTATTGGAATTATGTATTTATTTATTCCAATATGGATGATTATTGGAAATTTGACCATCCATATTTTTTCTCCGTTATGATAATATTACCCCTTTTATTAACATAAGGAAAAATATTACCATTTTTTATGTTTTTATTACAATACAGATGATTATTGTAAAATATAATTATGTATTTTTATCTCATTATCTCATATGATTAAATAATTGGACTTAAAAAAGTGATGGGTGGGGCCTGACATTATATTGATTCTTATGGAATTATTAGGTCTCATGAGTAAAACATGTTTTAGTATTTTGGTGTATGCCTACCGAAAACACGATATTTCATTGATTGTCATATCAAAATGTATAAGATCAGGATGTATTGGATTATAGTAAAGAATTATATATTTTAAATTATGAATTTTATCACTGAGGAACTGGTTATTAATATCCATGTGATTTATTTATTTCCCTTGTTATCCATTGATACATTATGCCTCCAATTTCACTCTATTATGGAATTATTTTTTATTATCTAATACTACCATAATAATTATTCCATGTTTATTCTATAACTGTATTAGTTATATATTTCCCCTTATTGAGAATTTTAGCTCACCCTTTATTATATTTACATTTCCCTGTGCTTTGAAGAAAATTATTACACATGATATGTATAATAGGATAACATGTGTGGAGGATTTATAAGAGATGTTAAAGACTTATTATAGATTAAGTAGTTTCTTAAATAGTGAAAAAATATCCATTAGCTGAGAAAGGAATGGGTTTCGTTAGTTTATGTTTTTTCCCAATTCTCTAAACCTATAAACCTAAATACTGTTGGGAATGTATGTAATGAAATTTTTTCTTTATGTCATTTAACTTATGGGATAGTTATGTTGGAGGAACTATAACTGGTATCAAAGATAGTATGTAAAATATGTGTTTATGGAAATAGATCTGGGAGCGTGGGTCAGGGGAACCAAACTATTATAAGGTAAAAACACAAATCTTGGTCAGGTCCATAATATAACCCCAACATAAGTTAATCTAATCATGATATACCCCTTGGACTAAGAAAATATAGAGCATTCATCCATAATTTCAAGATTCTAGAGTCCTATTAAACAAAGGGATTATTATTCCAAATTCATCCTTCATGATCATTTTCACATTGAGTTAAATAAATCATCCAAATAGACCATCTATAGTGTACAATGATAATATTTATTCCTATACCCATATTTGAGCCATGAACTGGATAAATTCGACAGAATAAACTGATTTAGTAACCATGATTGACTTTTTTCATTCTAGTTTTATGTTTAAGTGGATTTATATTTTTTTGATTAAACCCTCGAAAAGATTCAAAAGATAACACAGAGAAAAGTATAAAAAAATATAGTCTAAAAACAATTGAGAACCAAAATGCATAATCATTCATAAATAAAAATAAAAGGTGGAAATTCCACATTCTAGAGCCTCTTCTTATTTTTATGCAAAGAGTGTGGAATGTAATTTCATAGGACATTTTCCAATGAATCATTTATTTTTTCTATTTATTATTGGAATTGGTTGAATTAAATTCTAAGTACAAGTATCCTGGTATTTTCAACCTATTATTGAGAAAGTAAAATCTCAAACCTAATGTCAATATCTAATGTGTCTTTCTATGCTCCTTCAATTAACATATGATGCTCCTCAATATCATTCTATGTGATGGATATCCTCTCTCTAAGATCAACTACATCATAGATATTTTTCTTAGTAGAATCTCTTTCTACTATAATATGATGTTTTCATGTCGTTGTTGTCACTACATGTTGAGAGGATTCTTTGATTGAAGCAACCCTAAGGTTTTCCACATTCATTTATGATTATGCTAGAAAAAGTGTTAATAATAATTCTTATTCTTACTCACATTTTTGGATGATTTATTTAATTAAGTCATGGATTTATTGATAATAAAACCTACCATGTCCAAGAGTCATGAACATGTGACCACATCGGGGTAATTTAACCAATATTTTATCAATAGGAGTTTGATAAATGAGATTTCAGATTCATTTCTACATGGAATTACACATGATTTAATGGAAATAAATAACTTCCTAGTCAGACTTGATAGTGTTATATGATGGTGTAATTTATTTTAGTACCCTATCAACTAGATAAGGTCTAGCCTCGACATTCCTTGATAAATACAGCATCATATCACCATGGGAACCTATCATAGTTTTTTTGAGATATTGGGATAATGATAGTCTAGATCTCTTCAATTTTGAGAAAATAAGGATAAATAAAATACCAAAGAATAATTAGTAAAAAATATGGAAATGGTTTAGTTTTTAAAAAATGTGGATACTCACCATTTGATATGAGGATTCTATTATCATCTACCATCATCAACTCACTAAGAGTTATAGTAGGAGTATCTTCCAGTAATGGTACATCCTCTGGTATATTTATTAATCCAAATTATGCTTTGTGTACCTAATAATGGTGAGTATCTCTAATCATGAATGCCTAATTAATATATCAAATTAATTTAATCAAATGGAGAATTGGAGATTTTGGTGCAATTTACCTTCCGAAAAGAATACACCAAGGTTGGATAATTGTGATTGGGAGTAAACAAAAATTAAAAAAAATATTATAAAATTGACCATCTTCCTTAGAGTAATGGGGATAATTGACAACCAATCTTGATCATAGGCCATTTCTGAAGCCCTATGATCCTAATATCCAACCACTCCCATGAGTGCACTTCCAAATTATCCTCCATCGAAGGACTTGGGATCTTCCATTCATAAAAAGTGACTACCTCGGGGCCCAAAACCCCTATGATGTTCTTAGCTAGTCATTGGTCTACATAAATTCCTATTGAGGTTTCTATAAGGCCAGCCTTTTGTCTTATGATCCTAGGAGAAACAATTGACATATCTATATAAGAGGTTGATCCCAAGTTTCTTTGGGCCCCAACAATTTCTATATCAACCAAGGTCTCCATTGAGGATCTAGACGTGACATACTCTCGAATATGTAAAATTATTATGATCATATGAATTTATCTATCCTTTATACTATTCAAAAAGTTAGACTTAATATATCAAATTGAATAAAAGGAAAATGAGTAAAGCGATATACTCAATTTTCCACCCAAAATGTCATGATATTCTAATTCAAGTGATCATTTTTGATTCCTAATACCATTTAGGGACAACTTTTAAAGAGATATCTTTAGTGGTGGTACTATAACCCTTCAATAATTAGTGTCCAATGCCATAATTTGGTTTGATATGTTAGAGGATCCTTCCACCCAAGATTTGGTTTCTAGATCAGTGTTAACACTTATCAGTGTGACCTTAGATGAGTACACTAGGGAAGGTACATATAAGTGCTCTTTCCCATTATCCTAAAATATCATTGTGCTTGTTAGTGAATAGAGACATGAACCACATAGAAATTAAAAAACAAGTATATGTATTAACTATTATAGGGTGATCTAACTAGAATCCTCATCTTTAATTGAATCTATTTGTGGCCTCAACATTGTATTTTTTTGCAATGAGTAGAAAACCCTACCTTCTGTGGAGTGGATAATACCCTAGATAGCTAAAAAGATGAATCTAATTCTTAAGGTTGGTATTCCCATGATACTTTATTGAGTACACATTTGATCCAAAGAACTATTAGGTTATTCTCATTGTTTTAAAGAGAGACCTAGGATTCCTTGGTGATATGACACACCTCTAAAAGTCCCATTCCTCCTATGCTACTGGATAAGTGGAATTATTAGGAACAGAAAACTGAGGAGTCACCTTTGGATTGGTAAACACCCTTCTTATCAAGGGGGTAATGTATGAAGGCCTTGTATGAATCCTTGGTATGTGATTGATCCACTTACTGGTTATAAAATCAAGGGGCTTCCCTAAACTAACAACCCCTATAGTCATCTTCACTATTTTTGGCCTCTTTTCTATTTTCATCATCTCTACTACTGGTCTCTCTACCACTATTAGATCATATAATTCGTACTTAGTATTAGATATGAGTATCCATGATGGAAAGATCAGGTGCCTAGCTAGATGACCATAAGGGTATAATCATATCTAAGTGTGAGAATAATCAGATACAAGCCATAAGTCAACATCATTAGGTGGTTGGATGGCCCGAACACCCATCTCCTCCCATGTGAGAATTATCCAAAATTGGTGAGAAGATATAAAGTGACTTTATTTTTTAACACTACATGGATGTGAAGGAAATCTCTTCTAAATGTAATGGAATTGTCGACCAAATCTATAGGCAGTATATCCTTCGCAAATAATTTCCCCATAAAATTATTATAGACAACATATTTTCTTGTAGAGATATTAAGTATTCCATTATGCATGGATGTTGGTGGTGTTGTATATAATAACATTATTAGGATTAAAGTATTCTACAAAGTAAAACTTTTCATGATGATGCATCATAGTTTTACATCTTTCTCATTCATCTCATAAGGCTTAACCCTACCCAAATGAAAAATATAGGTCCATAATTGTGAATTTTTGATCTCTTGGTTGTGGAGTAATTGATAACCTCACATATGTTACCAATATAACCCAAAATAACTTAAACGGTACCTAAAATCTTATGGGGGGCCTTACCCCAGTGAACATGTATAAAAGGGTGGTATAATAGATCTAATATTAGCACATCTTGGTTAATCCATCTTCCCGAGGCTGACTCAGCTACCACCATGAAGTACACACTCTGACCCTAGCTTTCAAATCCTATACTGAGAAGAGGTATCTGTTGATGAAAATCACAAGGAAACCAACCAAGTGAGTAAGTTAATCAACTACAGGGATGAAATCCCAACCCCAAATGGTGTAAGTTCCTTCCTCCAACATTGTCTAATACATTCTAGGAAGACTGTGATAATTATGGGATGGGTAAGCCCTTTAAAATTTTCCTTGGGATCCTAACCAGTAATCTTGATGATTTTTTATCCTAATCGCTATAGAAAATGTCTATCTTTGAGTGAATCTCATTATTTATATTAGCCTCTACCATATTTTGAAATTACCTTGAAAATAGAGGATCCCTTTTTGGGTTATCCTATGTAGAAGTAGGGAGAATAAACTTATCATAAATTTATCCTAATATTAAAGCTTTACTGACCATTGATATGTCCTAGAGGCTTATCCCAATGTCTATATGGATCATATTATTGGTGTTTATTTCCAAAATCCATAAGCTGAATAGGTCCAAAATAATATGATGATTACAATTGTATATTGATTAAAAAAATAAGAAATACCTCATATTATCCAATGAATTGAAGATCATTATCAAATTACTTATAGCTCTAGTGCACCCAAAAGGTCCATCCCCAGTTCATGCCAAGTGAGCCACCTCACTAAAAGTCCCAGTTGGATGTACAACCCAACTTGTGATCATATATCACCATTTTTATTATCAATGCATGATTGTGTATGTCTTCATACAATGCATGTCTCTTTATATCCATATCTAAGGTATGATACCTCAGATTAAACCCTTTAGATTCATATTCCTATATAAAATGACCATTTTTAAAAAAATTTCCCGAGGTACCTTTAGGTAATAGATAATCCAACCAACTATAAAGTTTATAGTCCATGGTGTAGGAATAAGTGTATCATCTAATAGACTGAACCCATATATGGGTAGCCTTTTTGACATTGAATAGGACTGCAAGTCCACCTCAAAAAATATGAAATAAGTGTATGATGTGGGGAAATGAGATATTTTTTGGAGTTTTTGATGTTATTATCCATTTCAATTATCCTAAAAATAACAGCCCGAGTAGCCTATTTTGAGGTCATTGTCTCTACAACAAGAGAAAAGGAAGAGTTCAAAATTAGTGGACTTTAGGAGTCATATTGAAACAATTCTCAAAACAATTCACAAATGAAAAACTCATAAGGTCATCACATTAATCATATGGATCACCATGTGAACCATGAGTTCAACCATGCAGAGATAAAGATTAATTTCATGGGCATTGAAGACTCAATAAAATCACGTGGTTAACCATGTAGACTATAATGTCTCTAATTAATCCACAAAGTCAACTGCATGGAGGTAAATAAACTTGTTTCTCATCGAGTATGTGGGGAAGATCTTGATTATACCAAAGATACATGTTAGCTAAAGAATCTTGGAGGTTACATATAATAACCCTTTATTTTCATACATTAACATTACATAACGTTTATGGAATACTTAAAAAAATATACAAATAGATTCCCAAAGCCCTTACTAGTATAGTGCCTTTGGAAACATGGAAACATAAACACGGGTACATAAGTGAGCTACATTATCTCCCACTAGGTTCTTCTTGACTATCACCCTTCTTCGACACATCTTACTTAGTACATATCTTCATAACCAGGGGAAGGAAACATAGAAAGGGGTGAGATCAGATGCTTAGTAAGGGTAAACAAGGCAGACATGTAAGAATAATCATAAGAATAAGGGTATGAGAACATTATCAATAAATCATAATATCATAAATTGTATATCAAAGATCATATACATGAACCATTTAAGAAGGATTGATAGTTTATAAGACACGAATCATAAGTAAATAAGGAATATAATCCATTAAAGAATAACATAGGAATAAATCATGGAATTATGGAAGACATATAAGCATATAAAATTAGTTCCATAGTAGTTAAGGAATCACTACCAAGTCCATCTTAGTAGTATAGGTTCACTCCTCATACTATCTTGGCAGTAATGGTTCACTCCCATATCCATCTTAGTATCACGAGTTCACTCCTCATACGATCTTGGTAGTCATGGTTCCCTCCCATGGCCATCCTAGTAGTCAAGGTTCACTCCCTAGACCATCTAAGTCTATCTCATGAGATATAAATGTTTACCCAAGGCATTGGAGGGAGATATAGGTCCCACCCATCTCATAATGAAATCATACATACATGTTCCAAAAAATCATAAACAATCATACCATAACCCATTAAATGAAATGGGTATCTTAAACATGTAACCATATCATAACCTGTAGAAAAATATTTATCTTTCATAATCATTTCATCAAAGCATAACCCATGAAAATAAATGGGTTTTAAAAGCATATAACTTGTGAAAGAGAAATGGGTTTCTTAAAAATCATGCCATCATCACAAAAACCAATCGGATAAGGAATATGAATAAAAACATTGAATAATTTCACCAGAATGACATGAGTGACACCAATGGATGTCATCTTAGATGGGAAATAATTTTGAAAGATATTTAAAATCATTTCTTGAGTAAAATATTGTTTCTGCATTGAAAAATACATAATAAAACATAAAACCTAAAACATAAAAATTTTTGAAATTTTTTTTCTTTGAAAATAGATTTGAAAACATAAAAAGCAAGATTTAAAACAATAAAACATTTTTAAAATAATTTTTACTTGAAAATTATCTTCAATGATCATTCAAAAACATTATATTTTTTCTAAAAAACTAGGTTTTTAAAATAAATCAAATTTCTGACTGAAGAGGTAAATGTGATCAGATTTTCTTAAAAACATTTTCTTAATTATTTTAAGAACCAAAGAGTGGAAAAATGTTACTAATACATGTAGATACATTGAATAAATAATGAAAAAGGAAACTAATGAGTTTTCTTGATATTTGTATCATAATATTTCATTAATGGAAGCATAAACAAAAATAATCCTCATAAACGATGAGATTGTTTTAATAAACTCTTATCACATGGTAACTTGGGACCATACTATCCATGTAAGAATATTAAATTAAATTAATCTTAAACTATCATTAATGTAAATACCAGGAAATTATGTGAAAACTCTTTTCTTAAATACATGGTAATTTAATGAGTCCGCGAAAATTGACGGCACATGATTCCGAGGCCCGATGTGCCCAGAATCAATTTCTAAAGTTTTGTTCGGGTACGTTCAGTAAACATGAAAGAGGGATTTTATAACTTTTGAACCAGTGCTCGGAAATGAAATCTGAGGTCACCGATGAACTCGCAGCGCCAGTGATTGCTTTGTGAGACCCTCACCATAGTTGCTTTCTATCGAGAATGGAAGTTAGATTTTGGGGATTTTAATGAAATTAAATAAAAATAAGTGTGTAGATTATTTTTATATTTGGTTGTTAAAATCTCTAGGAGGAGGTTGGAGGTGGGGGCCACCACACCATAACCTCCCATAAGAGTTTATGGTGGTGGGTCCCACCCGCACATAACCTCCCTTGGGAGGATAATTAATGTGGGGACCACACGAGATTTAACCCCCTTACAACTCTCCATAAAGTGGGGGAAACCCTTGAACTTCCCCCATGAATTAAATGTGCCAACCCACTTAATGAATTAATTGAACTCTCTATTTTAATTAGTTATTTTGAATTATTTTGAATTCTTTTGGCCAAAAATTAATTAATGGTTTAGCTTAACCCATTAGTTTGGTTGGCACATTCTTTTTTGGTGAAGCTTTAGAGAACACTTGGAGAACTTCATACTCTCCAACGAAGAATGCGAAGAACACCATCTTCGACTTCATCACCTCCAAACACTTTCCGAAATACGAGCTTGAGTATTGGGAGTGCATGATGAGCATGAAGAATAATGAATCGACACTCGCCTTTTCCCGTGACTTCGTCAACGTTCATCGAAATGAGGGAGGGGATTTTACGTTTGAAATTGTTTCTGTCCTTCAACGCACAAATCTTGGTTTGCTTTTGCCAATTGTTATTGCCATGACTTGGAGGGATCAGACTGCATGAACATGGCCAAACCTCCCCCTTTGGTTGTTCTTGTTTATTGATGATGGAGGCGAAATGCGAAGAAGCTGGCGGCGCAAGGCCGTTGGGTCGCCACAAGGGCGCAGCACTACCACGAAGGAACCGGCAGCGCATGGCTGTCGGGTTTCCAAGAGGGTACAACACCGCCGTGCCACGTGGAAGGAGAGCCACGAACATGATGGGCCTTGACAGAGGCGTGTGGCCCTGTCGCGCTGTGCGGAGGCCAGTAGAGGGCCGCAGCCAGGGCGGGCCCCGGTGGAGGGGCGTGGTGCCGTCGCGCCATGCTGGTGGTGCTGGAAAGCCATGACCAGGGCGGGTCGTGGTGGAGGGTGGCAGAACTATCGCACCATTCTGGTGGCATGGAGCGGTTGGCCGCTCGGGCCAGCGGGGAGAAGAGGGATCCCGTCGGGTCCCACATGTGCTGGACCTGCACCACCTGGTGCCGGTTTGGTTCCACCCAAACGGTTCAACCGTCCGAGTTCCAGGGGGGTTGCACGCCTCCCCCCTGGGAACAGCTAGGGCTGCCGGGCTACCCTTCGCCCGACCACCATTCGGCCGGGCCGCCCTTCAGTCAGGCCACCCTTCGACCGGGCCGCCCTCAGCCGGGCCGCCCCTTCGGGCCAAGCCATCCCCTCGGGCCAGGCCACCTCCTCAGACCAGGATGGACCCTCGGACCAGGTCAGACCAAGAAAACTATAGATCTCATTCACTATTATTGGTCTAAGATAACATTCAATATCCTCTGTCTTTAATGGATCTAATACTATACCATCTTATGAGATTATGTGACCCAAAAATGAAACCTTTTATATCAAAAAGTTACACTTTGTAAATTTTTCCTATAGTTTCTCCTTCTTTAGGGTATTTAGTACAATTCTCAAGTGATCTTTGTACTCTTTCTTGAAATTTAAATAGATAAGAATGTCATCTATAATGATTACCACAAAATTGTCAAGGTAATCTCTAAAGACCATATTCATTAAATCCATTAAGATAACAAGGACATTAGTAATAAAAAAACACATTACTATATAATCACAGTATCTATACCTTGTATAGAATGCTATCTTGGGAATATCCTTCTTCCGGACCCTCAAGTGATGATATCAATAATTAAGGTAAATCTTGGAAAAGTATCGAGATCCATGCAGTTGATCAAACAAGTCATCAATATGGGGAAGAGGATAATTGTTCTTGATTGTGATATTGTTCAACTCACAATAATCAATGTTGAGTTGCATTGATCCATATTTGTTTTTCAAAAAAAATAATTGGTGCACCCTAAGGTGATATGCCTGGATGAATAAATCTCTCATCAAGGGTTTTGTGGAGTTTCTTCTTTAATTCCTACAACTCAATCGGGTCCATTCTATAAGGAGTCTTTGAAATTAGCATGCAACCAGGTATGAGTTCTATCGAGAACTCAAATTCACATTTTTGTGGAAGTCTAGTCAACTCTCCTATAAATATATCCAAAAATTCCTAAATAATATGAATATCATCAATGTCAATTTTCTCCCTAACCATTTGAGATAAAAAATCCTTTTGAATGGGAATTAAGACCCATACACTGGATGTAATCTCCACAAAAAGTTCATAATTATCATCCCATTGATGGATGATCATAGGAGGGTTAGAAATATCAAACATAACTTCCATTCCTTAACAATTGATATGGGATTTATATAGATAAATCTAATCCATGCCTATTATGACATCAAATTCAACCAAAGGAAGAATGAAAAGATTTGCAAGAAGCATATTTTCCACAAACGTCAACCGGAGAGGAATCATAGAATTGGGATAAAATAATCATACCAATATGGGTTTTCACTTCTAATTCCACATCTATTAATTTTTTTGGAATCATAACACTCTTATAAAATTCTTTATATAATAAAGATTGGGTAGATCTATAATATGATAATACATTAGCAATTTTAAAGTGGATGATAAGTGTAACTTTTACCACGTCGTTATCACACCCCTCATCAGAAATAGCGATTGCATGAAATTTTACCTTGTCCCTTGGCATAAGACGTTGATGACATCAATTACTATCACTAGCCCTTGGGGTTGGGAAATGGTTATCATAATTACCATTCTCCTTACACTTGTAGCACTAAAGCGGGGGAGGTGCATTTTGTGTCACTTTTTCTCAATTCACATTGTTTTCTAATTTCTCCCCATCACTTTGGAAATGAAATTCCTGTTGGCCTTCCCATCCACACTTAAAACATTTATTAGATCCCTTAAGGTAATTTAATCCATGATTTTCCCCATAGTTAGATCATAAAGAAAATATCATCTTATTCTCTTCATGGTTTTTTATATTTTCCTTTAAACTCCATCTTTATTTTATTGTAAAACACCATGAGATTGATAAGTGACTCCAACCTCCATTTCAAACATGATTGAATATTTCAAAATATATTAATATCTACTAATGTATCTTATGGATAATTCCCTTATGAGACTTTTCTTAAAGCCACTAAATAACCTATCAACTTTAATTTTAAGGTTGGATGATATTTCCTAAAGCGTACATAATAAGTCTTATGAAATTAGACTCGTAGGTACCAACATATTCATAATCCCTTTTCTTAAACTCATGGAAATATTTCTCCATCCTGGTACAAAGATTCTTAGGAAAGTACTTATTAAAAAAAATAAGTTATTAAACTCATACCAATTCATGGATTCAATCTCATCTTGCTACCCCGTATTCTTTATTAGAGTCCACCACTAGTCTAGTTATCCTTCTAACCAATAAATAGCTAGAATGAATTTATCATGCTCTAAACACTAGATAAACAAGAATATATTTTCAGTAGTACTGATCCACTGTTTAGTAACAGGTGGATCAAAATATCCTATGAAAGAAGGAGGATGTTTCCTCATGAAGGATTCAACGAAATGTTGTTCCCTATTTTACTCATTTGGGAGTTCAACATGATTCATAGCTTGATATATTTGAGTGATCATATCAATAATATTTTTCATTATAGATCCCATAGCATTTTATTTCTCAAGAGTAAAATCAGGACATTTTCTATCTCAATCACCATTAACACGATTCCTTCAGGTTCTAATGATTGACTAAAACCAAAAATCATAGAGTAAGAAACAATTATCATAATGAGGAACCACATAATAATGAAAAGTCACTTATAGGATGTCTAAATCATGACACCTTCCTTAATATATGACACCTTAAGTTTATCCAAGGTTATTAATAGACATATTCAATTTAAATACTTCATGATGGTTTGTGAAGAGTTTGTGAATTCCCATAGAGCATCCCATAGGACTTTCAAACAAGGTGTGAAGTAAGGCCCATTGTCTTGTGCCAGGTTATGCTGAGTTTGGCCTGACACACCATGTAAAAGTTTTTACTCCTAGGTAAATCTTTTCCTGATCCACATACACTCATATTATCCATATGAGGATGTATTTCTAGGAAACCACTCACTCTTTCCTTTACCAAAGTTCCAAGAAACTTTCCTATACTTTTCCTTATCCATAGACTTATCCTTAGACATACCCTTAGGGTTATCACTAAGGTTTTCTCATCATATATTCTAAATGTTAACTAAAATTTTTCTCTAATACCAACTATAGAGATCCTCAGTTTTCATACATTAAAATTACATAACTTTTCCGGAATACATAAAAAATTATACAAATAGATGCCCAAATACTGTACTAGTCTAGTGCCTTTGGAAACATGGAAATATACAAACTGGTACATAAGTGAGATGAATTATCTACCACTAGGTTCTTCTTGACTAGAACTATTCATAGAATCATCTTAATTAATACATATCTTCATAACCTATGGAAGGAAACATAAAAATGGGTGAACTCATATGATCAGTAAGGGTAAACTAGGGAGACATATAAGCATAATCACGAGCATAAGGGTATGAGAACATGATCATGAATATAGAAGATCATACCATACATATCAAAGATCATATACATGAATCATGGAATAAGAATTAATTTTTCATAAGATATGAATCATAATGAAATTAAAAACATCAGCCATGAAAGCATAACATATGAATAAAACATGGAATTATGAAAGACACATAAGCATATAAAATTATTTCCACAGTTTCCCAGGAATAATTTCCAAGGTCATCTTGGTAGTATGGGTTCACTCCCCATACCATCTCTGTAGTCATGGTTCACTCCCATGACCATCATAGTAGCAAAGGTTCACTACTTATACAATCTTGGTAGTCATGGTTCACTCCCATGGACATCTTAGTATCCAAGGTTCACTCCAAAGATAATATTAGTCTATCTCATGAGATATAAATATTTTTCTAATGTATTATATGGACATATAGGTCCCACACATCTCTTAATTAAATCATAGAAACATGTGCCACAAAATCATAAACAATCATATCATAACCCGTGAAGTGAAATTTGTATCATAAACTTGTAATCATATTATAACCTATGGAAAAAGATACGAGTTTCATAATCATTTCATAAAAACATAACATGTGAAAAGAAGTAGGTTTCAAAAGAACATAACCTGTAAATGATAAATGTGTTTCATAAACAACATACCATAAAAACATAAACCATTTAGATTTTGAATATGAATGAAAAAATTAAATAATTTCCCTAGAAAGGTATGAGTAACACCAATGGATTCCATATTAGATGTGAAATAATTTTTAAAGATATTTAAAATCATTTATTGATGAAAATATCATTTTTTCATTGAAAAATGCTTTTTAAAACATAAAACATTTCTTTAATTCCTTTTTCTTTAAAAATAGATTTGAAAATTTATAAAGGAATATTTGAAAACAATAAAAAATTTTTTAAATATTTTTTCCTTGTAAATGATATTAAAGGATCATTTTAAACATTTTAGAATTTTTTTTAAAAAAAGGTTTTTGAAATAAAATAGATTTCCAACCGAAGATGGAAATACAGTCAAATTTTTCTTAAATTTTTTTATTAATTATTTTAATTACCAAAGAGTGGAAAAATAGAACTAATACATAAAGATACCTTGAATAAAAATAGGATAATGAAAATCATGAGTGTTCTTGATATATGTATTATAATATTTCTTTAATGGAAGTATAACCATAAATAATCCTGATAAATGATGTGATTATTTCAATAAACTCTTACTGCATGGTAACTTGGGACAATACTCTCCATATAATAAAATGAAATTATATTAATCTTAAAACATCATGAAAATAAGTATATTCATGATATAAAATTTCAAATGGAAGTATATGCACCTTGAAAAATAATTTAGGTGCATAAAAAAACATGAGTCTCAAAGAAGGAAAATTGAGAAAAAATTATTTACCAATTTGGTAACTTTTGAAACATAATACCCATGAAAGAAAGTATGGAATTCCGTATTTTTAATCCATAACTTTTCATTACATTTTACATACAAAGGATCTTTAATGTCTAGTGTCTTGGAAATAAGTAACAATAAAACTTGAAAAAACAAAAAAACATTCTTTTAATCCACTTTTAAGGCTTCATCATAAGTTCATCCTAAGTAAAATTACTGAATCTCATAACTTGGAGACATACATTTAAAGTAAAGGGTGACCAGAAGGCCTAGTAAGGGTAAACAAGGGAATCAGTTTACTTGTGATATCAATACGAACTTAAATAAAACATAAAGAAAAGAGAAAAGAAAGAATATGAATATCATAATGAAATGAACTTGAATCATAACTTGAATATGTGGCATCTAAATTTCATTTATACATTCATGAACATATCACTAAGGTCCATCCCCAAGGTGTCATAAAAATTACCAAGCTTATTTACCAAGGTATCGTGAAACTTGTCATCTCTAAAGATTAATTTTTTACCCAATGCATTGGAGTGCTATCAGGGCGCACCCTTAATATGTCTTTAATTTCATGTGATCCACATATATAATAATCACAAATTTCATAAATAACCCAAATAGAATCAAAGAAATGGATTTCATGTCAAAATCACAACGTTTAAAAAGAGCTTAAAAATAAGATCATTATGTCATTTATAATGCATGGAAAAGTAGTGAGGGTTATATGTATGTAAATTATAGAATCAAATATATCATCGTTATATATTTATGAACACCCATATAAACTAAATAGGTCTGGGTATTCACATAAATAAAATAAGATAATTTTTTGAGAGAAAGAGATAGAAATTTTGAGACGAATTTTCTGCAACATAACAGCTATATAACATGGTTTTAGAAAACATTGAAAAGAGAGGGGAAAAGGGTCACAAAATCATAAATAATTCATAGTACCGAATGGGTACTTAATAAGATCATGGTATGGATATTTTAATGACATACCACATGAAAAGGAAACATGAAAGAAAAGAGAATATGTGACTTATTTTACGAGAAATTCGGCAGCCTAACATCATCATTTAAAAATTCAGAAAACCAATTAATGAGAGTGAAAAAGGTATCTCAACAATAAACATGAAATTTACAGAAATTAGAACATATAATAACATAACCTCAACATAAATATATGTAAATGAGAAGACACTATATAAAGGAAGTCATGACATAAAAGAAGAGGGTGATAAGATCCCTTACCGATTTGTTAACTTTCGAAACATACACCCCATGAAAGATGGATCATATAAAGAATATGTAAATACACATAAATTAAATTATATTACACAAAGATTACAATCATGGGAATTACATACACCACACAAAAGGAAATAGTGGAAAACATACCATGATTCTCACAAGAATAAGAAGTGAGATGAAAATCCCTTACCACGTTGTATTCAATCAAATCGTATGACCAAAAATTACTAACCACCAAAATAATCATAGAATAACATGAATATAAAGAGAATAATGATAATATATATCCAATTTTAGTACGCAATACACAACATGCTATAAATAATTGGCGAACAATGGAAATCTCACGGAATTAAAAGTGAGATAAGAAACCCCTTACCTCGTTGTCCGACTTGACTCGATCGTATGTTCCTTGTTATTCCAGAATAATAAAATTAAGTTACTTTATACTTTATTAATAATATTTTTCAATTTTATTATTCCTTTTATATTACTTATTACCTTTCTATAAAAATTATTTAATTATTTGAGCTCATATCAGACATTTTGTTAATGTAAGGAACTTGAGTCAAAAATGAACTTGTTATAATTATAAATTGTCCATGTGGTAAAAAGTACATTATATCCAGAATTATATTCATCATTTAGATTTCATATATATCATATATATCCAGTATATATATGTATTTAAAATATTATATAACATTTGGGGATAAGAAAAGAAATGCACCGTTCCAAGAGACGGTAAGCCGTACATACGCATGAACACTATTTTCATTTCTATTTCATGTTTTAATGAAATGAAAACATAGTGATTAATAGGTATATTATAATTTCAGTATAATATGTATGTAATATATGTCAAATATGTTCATAAATTATATCTTTTATACGTTCCACGTATGGAATGAACGAGTCATATCTCTTTGGAGGGGCGGTAGTCCACACTTCCTCTAATAAATTATCGCATTTACCCATTATATGGAGGTGTGTGTAAGTGTATCTCGAATAAATATCATAAAAACATCCTTTTATATTTATAATACAGGTTTTGTTATAAAATAAAGGAATAAAAAGTGTTTAGGGGGTTGAAGAAGTAAAATAAAACAAAAGAACTTAAGAGAAGACGTTACCTTTAAATGAGGTAACTTCCTTTGGTTTGAACCAAAAGGGATTCTTGAAGTGCTTTCTGCCTAAGGTATGGCTTCTAGGATGAAGATAGGGATCTTGGGAGCTTATTGGAGCATATTTTGGATGATCCAATGGTTTTATATGTGTTATAAATGGGTAGGAAGTGAGGGCTTTTTATAAGGGAGAGGAGGGGCTCTTTTGGAATGTTTGAAAATATTATTTTATTATATAATGAATTTTGGTTTGTAAAGGTCCAAAAATCATTAAATTAAAAGATAAGGTGGATCATGTTCGAAATAAAATCATCCAATAAGAATTGGAATTTTTTTGGATATTGTTTTAATTTTTATCTTCTTATTTATTTTAATCATCCATTAATGACGTAAACACTACATCATCATTGTGTCATAAATAATTTTATTTATTTTATGTATAAAAATTAAAAAAATACCATGATGTAGGAAATATTTTTATCTTTCCAATGAATATATATAGTCAAAAAGATAACTTATATAACCCCATTTAATTTTTTTTAGTAAAACAATTCATGTTTATGAAATTTTTATTTTTACTTTAAATAAAAAGTTATTAATGTCATTATCTTACCCAAGTGGCTCCATGGGGTCCCAAAATTGACCCATTGATTGTCTTGGTCGGCCATTACTCATCCAATAAGGTTAGGAAAAGTGTCAAGGTAATTTTTTATTATTATAACATTATTTTTACCGTAAATTACCCTAATAACATTTAATCGTGGTTAATAAAAGGCAAAAGTTACTATTCACCAAAAATCATTTTCATCCCATTGAACCAAATTTTACTTACTAATGAAAACCATGTGTGTCATATTTTTTAAATTCAATTCACAGAAGCAGTAAAATTTCATTTAAATGAAAAAGTCAGTTTTTTAACTACTACTTAGTGGTTTCACTATTCATCAAAAATTGAAGGTTTTCAGAAAAATTCCAAAAATTCACTTTAAGCTAAATTTGATATTACAAATTAAAAAATGATGTCTATTTTACAAAATTCAAAACATAAAAGTTTCATTAATTAATTTTATAATTAATTCCCGTCATCAAAATAAAAAGCGTGTTTTTAAGAAATAATAACCATCAAAAGATTGATACTTGTTAATGTCCAATTTCAAAGTGAAATTACTTAAAATGGCCAAAATTGGATAAATGGTAAAAATATAATCTATTTAAACTTTAAAACAAATTAAAATGATAATATAACCATATAAATAAATAAGATTAAAAGGCAGTTTTGAATTAAAATACATCATTTTCACTATTCATTAAAAATGTACATTATCAGAAAAATATAAAAATTTACTCCAAAGTAAATTTTGATTTCCCGATTCTAAAGATGAAAATTATTTTTTCAAATATAATATGTAAAAGTGGAAAAAACTAGATTTAAAAAGGGATCGCCAATAAAAGTGGTAAATCGCCCTTTTAAAGTAAATTATTCTTAAAATTAGATTCATTTACATTTTAAGCCTCTGACTTTTATTAGATGAATGTAAAAAAATTTAACAAACATATATTATCATATTTAAGTTAGTTCTATTAATTCTTTCCTTCACAATGACTAGGTGTTAACTACAATTTAAAATAATAATATTATATTATTAGAGTGCAACGTAATATTTTATAGAAACCCATTATTGCGTGTTAGGCACGCCATTGAAAATAGAATACCCATTAAAATAAAATTAATATTTAATTAAAAAATATTAATAAATATGAAACTTTCATATTATTTGTTTTCTTGGGATGTTACATTCTTCCCCCCTTTTGGAAATTCTTTCCTTGCGATTTTAAAATTGGGCTTGGAAACTTCATCGAATGTCCCACATCAGAAAAAGAATCATTAAAACCATCACTTTAAAAGAAAGAAATAGAAGTAAAAAGGTCACCTAATTTAACCCATACTAGGATTCTAGGTTTGAAAACACGGATATAGAAGAGAAAAAAATGGTCATGTTCTGATGGAGAGTGATAGAAAACATGATTAGGAGAAAGTTAACCACAAGAAAATCACAAACTTATGATGTGTTAAACTATCTTTGATCACCCAGTAGGAAATGTAAACCAACATAGTTTTTTACATTCCTTTTCACAATTTTGAGGAATTCATTTACTATATAGAATAAAACCATAAGGAAATATATTTACCTTCAAGTAGTGTTTCATCCTTTAAAAAGTTTCTACCAAAAACTAATCTTTTCTATAAACAAAGAGCATTCGAAAAGACTTGGTCACATTAAAATCACAAGAATATTCTTCTAGAGAATCACATAACCCAAAAAAGAATAACTATATATTTCCATTGTCTTTAGACATCAACTAAAACCAAAATGTTTAGTACGAGATCATATATTCCCCAACTATTAATCTCCAAAATTCAACAAAAAGCACCCAAAGTTCCAGAAAGACTATTCAATACACAATCACCCTTAAAATTATTCAAAATAAACCAAACTATTATTGAAACCCAAAAATCAGAAGGATTTAATCACATAGTCTTCCACAATAAATCTTAACATTTATCTCCCAATAACATCGACTACTCTTAAAGTCTCATACTAAAGTGTAATTAATCTAATCACATATTCTCTATGCTAGGTAAATCATTTTCCAGAAATAACCCAAATCACCATATTTCCACAATAAATACATAGATTCTTATAAAATAAAAATTTCAACCATTCCTCCAAAAATGAAATCCTGTAGTTTTTTATTTTCCTTAGGCATATATTATTCCAAAAGAGACAACATATTCCAAAATAACATTTATCATTTAATCACCAAATCATTTTCCTATACTAAGGATATCCAATTAATAAAACATAAGTTCCAAAAATCAACTTATTATTTATCCATAAAATCATTTAACTAAAAATAATAAGTAATATTGACCAATGACTTCACATAGGCCAGTGGTAGGAAATAAAACCAAATCACACTTTGGTTGTGGGTTCGATTCCCATAGATTTGTCCGAAACGACAGGTTGTCACACAGTCAGCGTGTTATACTTTTTATAAAACTCAAAAATAAACCTAACATGTTTTAACCTTAAAGGTTTTCTTATACCTTTCATTTTCATCCCAACACATTAAGATAGTTCTGCTCGTATCCAGACAGGGATGTATTTTCTTGATAAACCACTTACTCTATACTCACCAAAATACGAGGAAATTTTCCTATATTTAAACTTTTCTATAGGGTTATTCCTAAATTTTTCATAGCCTAATTTCCATAAATAACTAAAATATACTTTGATACCAACTCTGGCATCCCTCCTTATTAATACATAACTTTCCATTACATTTTACATACATAGGGTCTTTAAAGTATAGTGTCTTGATAATCATGAACATTAAAACTTGAAAACAAAAAAAAATACATTCTAATCCACTTGTAAGGATTCATAATAAGTTTATCCTAATTATAATTACTTCATATTATAACCTAGAGACAAGCATTCAAAGTAAAGGGTGAGCAGAAGACCCAGTAAGGGTAATGAAGGGAATCAATTTACTTTTGATATCAATATGAACTTGAATAAAACATAAAGACAAGAGCAATGAAATAATATGCATATCATAATGGAAAAAAATTAAATCATAACTTGAATATTTTTAATCTTCATTTCATTTATATATTCATGAACATATCACCAAGGTCCATCCCCTAGGTGTCATAAAAATTACCAAGGTTATTCACCAAGGTATCGTGAAACTTGTCATCTCTAGAGATTAATTATTTACCCAATGCATTAGAGCGCTATTAGGGTGAACCATTAATATGTATGTAATTTCATGTTATAAACATATATAATAATCACACATTTCATAAATAACCCAAATAGAATCAAATAAATGGGTTTTATGTCAAAATTGTGACGTTTAAAAAGAGCTTAAAAATAAGATCATTATGTCATTTATAACCCATGGAAAGGGAGTGAGGGTTATATATATGTCAATTCCAGAATCAAATATATCATATTTATATATTTATGAACACCCATATAAACGAAATAGGTCTGGGTATTCACATAAATAAAATAATAGAATTTCTCGAGAGAAAGAGATAGAAATTTCGAGACGAAATTTCTGCCGCATAACGACTATATAAGATGGTTTTAGAAAACATTGAAAAGAGAGGGGAAATGGGTCACACACTCATACACAATTAATTATAAATTATGATTACTGAATAATATCATGGTATGGATATTTTAATTACATACCACATGAAAAGGAAACATGAAATAAAAGAGAGGATGCGATTTGTTTTACGAGAAATTCCGCAGCCTAACGACGTCACTTAAAAATTCAGAAAAAAAATTGATGAGAGTGGAAAGGGTCTCTCAAAAATTATACATGAAATTTACATAAATTAGAACATATAATAACATACCCTCATTATAAAGATAAGGAAATTATAAGACACAATATATAGGAAGTCATGACTTAAAAGAGGAGGGTGAAAGGATCCCTTACCGATTTGGTAACTTTCAAAACGTACACCTGATGAAAGAAGGATCATATAAAGATAATGTAAATACCCATAAATAAAAGTATATTACACAAATATTACAATCATGGGCAGTACATACACCACACAAAAGGAAATAGTGGCAAATATACCATTAATCTCCCAGGAATAAGAAGTGAGATGAAAATCCCTTACCACGTTGTATTCAATCGAATCGTACGACCAACAATTAATAACAACCAAACGAATCATAGAATACCATTAATATAAAGATAATAAAGATAAAATATATCCAATGTAAGTACACAATACACCACATGCTATAAATAAGTGTCGAACAATGGAAATCTCACAGAATTAAAAGTGAGAAAAGAAACCCCTTACCTCGTTGTCCGACTTGACTCGCTCATATGTTCCTTATTATTCCTGAATAATAAAATTAATTTACTTTATACTTTCTTAAGAATATTTTTCATGTTTATTATTCCTTTTTTATTACTTATTACCTTTATATAAAAATTATTTAACTATTTGAGCTCATATTAGACATTTTGTCAATGTTCGAAACTTGAGTCAAAAATGAACTTGTTATAATTATAAATTGTCTATGTGGTAAAAAGTCCATTATATCCAAAATGATATTAATAATTTATATGTCATATATATAATATATATCCATTATATATATATGTATTTATAATAGCACATAACATTTGGGTAAAATAAATGAAATGCACCGTTCCTGGAGACGGTAAGTCGTACGTACGCATGAACGCTACTTTCATTTCTATTTCATGATATAATGAAATGAAAAAATAGTGATTAATAGGTATATTATAATTTCATTATAACATGTATGTAATATATTTTAAATAAGTTCATAAATTCTATCCTTTATGCGTTCCACGTATGGCATGAACGAGTAATATCACTTTGAGGGGGCGGTAGTCCGCACTTCCTCTAATGAAATTATCACGTTTACCCATTAGATGGAGGTGTGTGTAAGTGTAGCTTGAATAATTATCATAAAAAAATCCTTGTATATTTATGATACTGGTTTTGTTATAAAATAAAGGAATAAAAAGAGTTTCGGGGGTTGAGTAATTAAAATAAAATTAAAGAACTTAAGAGAAGACGTTACCTTTAAATCGGGTAACTTTCTTTGGTTTGAACCAAAAGGGATTCTTGAAGTGCTTTCTGCCTAAGGTAAGGCTTCTAGGATAAAGATAGGGATCTTGGGAGCTTATTATAGAAGATTTTGGACGATCCAAGTGCTTGAGAAGTGTGAGAAATGGGTAGGAAGTGAAGGCTTTTTATAAGGAAGAGAATGGGATCTTTTGGAAAGTTTGAAAATATTATTTAATTATGTAATGATTTTAGGTTTCTAAAGGTCCAAAAATAATTAAATTGGACAATAAGGTTTCTCATGTCCGAAATAAAACCATCCAATAAGAATTGAACAATTTTTGGATATTTTTTTAATTTTTATCTTCTTATTTATTTAAATCATCCATTAATGATGTAAACACTGCATCATCATTGTGTCATAAATAATTTTATTTATTTGATGTCTAAAAATTATAAAAAAATACCATGATGTAGGAAATATTTTTATATTTCCAATTAATATTTATAGTCTATAAGATAACTTATATAACCCCATCTAAAAAATGCTTCAGTAAAACAATACATGTTTATGAAATTTTTATTTTTACTTTAAATAAAAAGTTATTAATGTCATTATCTTACCCAAGTGGCTCCATGGGGTCCCAAAATTGACCCAAGGATTGTATTGGTTGTCCATTACTCATCCAATAAGGTTAGGACAAGTTTCAAGGTAATTTTATATTATTATAACATTATTTTTACCTTAAATTACTGTAATTACCTTTAACCGTGGTTAATAAAAGTCAAAAGTAACTATTCACCAAAAATTATTTTCATCCCATTGACCCACATTTTAATTACTAATGAAAACCATGTATGTCATATTTTTTAAATTCAATTCACAAAAGCGGTAAAATTTCATTTAAATGAAAAGGTCAGTTTTTAACTACTACTTAGTGGTTTCACTATTCATAAAAAATTGAAGGTTTTCAAAAAAATTCCAAAAATTTACGCTAAGATAAATTTGATATTCCAAATTTAAAAATTATGTATATTTTACCAAATTAAAAAATAGAAGTTTCATTAACTAATTTTATAGTTAATTCTCATCGTCAAAACAAAAAAGCGTGTTTTTAAGAAATAATAACCATCAAAAGATTGATACTTGTTAATTCCCAATTTCAAAGTGAAATTACTTCCAAAGGACAAAATTGGGTTAAATGGTAAAAATATAATCTATTTACACTTTAAAATAACTTAAAAATATAATCTAACCATATAAATAAATTATATTAAAAGGTAGTTTTGAATTAAAATACAACATTTTTTCACTATTCATTAAAAATGTACATTATCAAAAAAATATAAAAATTTCCTTCAAGTAAATTTTGATGTCCCGATTCTAAAGATGAAAATTATTTTGTCAAATATAATATGTAAAATTGAAAAAACTATATTTAAAAATGGTTTGCCATTAAAAGCGGTAAATCACCCTTTTGAAGTAAATTATTCTTAAAATTAGATTCATTTAAATTTTAAGCCTCTGAATTTTATTGGATGAATGTAAAAACATTTAACGAACATATATTATCATATTTAAGTTAGTTCTATTAATTCTTTCCAACAAAACCTCTAGGTGTTAACTACAATTTAAAATAATAATAATATATTATTAGAGTTCAACGTAAGATTTCAAAGAAACCTGTTGTTGTGTGTCAGGTATGCCATTGAAAATAGAATCCCCTTTAAAATAAAATTAATATTTAACTCAGAAATATTATTAAATATGAAAATGTCATATTCTTTATTTCCTTATGATGTTACAGAAAGATAATATAATGAATATATAAATACAAATAAATTTAATAATAATAATACTATAATAAATTAATGGGCATTATATACACTAACCAAAATAAAATAGGGGTGAACATGGAAAGTATCTCATAGATATAATAAAATGTGAGATGGAATTCCCTTACTTTGTGTCTTGACGCTCATCGTAATCATAAAAATTACTATATAATAAACATAAGTTTATTATAAATCCATAAAATAACCATATTCTTATATCTAATACCATATATGGTTTTATTATGACTTTATATTACATGCTTGTTAACAATTTCATGTTACAGTTACACTTCAGGTAATATTCACTTTTTTTCATGTTTCCTAATTTGTTATATACTTGGTCCTTATACATATATCATGATTTAAATAATGTAAAACATGATATAAATATCATTTATATTCATTATAGATTTATTATTATAATCTATAGAATATAGAAGTATGAAATTGAATACACAGTTCATAGAGATGGTGGGTCGTACGTACGCATGAACGTTGTTTTGGTTTTATTATCGTATTGAAAGAAAGAAAATGAAATTTATATATATATACTATAATTATTATATAATTATTATATCATATATATATAATATAATTTCACTAAAAACATCCTTAATACATTCCATGTAGCTTGTGAATGAATCACATTGCTTCGAAGGGGCGGTAGTCCACACTTCATCAAATGACATTATCATATTTACACAAAATAGAAATTATAAAGATGTGTATTTTCAAATAATTAAAAAATATTAAAGAAATAATAAGTATAAAATATATCATATATAAATATAATTTACATCATAATTCCCAACCATTAAAGGCGGTAAAGGAAAAATGAACAATCATCATTTCATGAGCCGATAGTTCTCCATACACATAAACAATATGTTCGTTACCCATTAGATAAAAGTGCGTGTAAGTGTAGGTCAAAGACTTAGAATAAAAAAAATATCAATATATTTATTAAAATAGTGTTTTTATATAATCATGGAATAATAATAGTGGAGTGCATGGAGATTGAAAATAAGATAAAGGATCTTGAGAGAGTATGTTACCCCTTATTTGGGTAACTCCTTTTAGTTTTCACCAATTGGCTTCCTTGGATTGCTTTCTTCCCAAAGGGAAAATTCAAGGAGTAAGTTATGGGTTTTGGGAAGTTAATTGAGAATATATTTTACAAACATTATTGGATTTATAGGTGTGAATAATTGGGAGGATAAGAGGCCTTTTTATAGTGGAGGAGTGACACTCTTGTAAATTTTTAAAAAAGGAATTACACCCACATTTTCCCATGTAATGTAGATTGAATAATGGAAAAAATGTATCAAATGGATGATAGGGTAGAAATATGTCCATAAAAGTTTTATTTTACAAGTTTCTAGGTCATTTTGTCCCTTAATATTAAGGTTTAGTCCCTTATTAAGCCTATTTTTACCTTAATAGTTATAATTAATTTTAATAACTTTCACTAATATTTTTGGTCAAAAACTAATTTGAAATTATAATAAATTTTAAATTATTCTGATTCCAAATATGAAATCCATTTTTGTAAATTAAAATCACATAAGTGGTTGAAATTAATTTAAATTTAATCCCACTGACAGGACGACACTACAGGGTTTTAAACTAAAAATGATGAAAAGTTTGTTAAGTTTTTATATAACATTTCAATGTAAAATTGGTTCTAATGAACTATATTGGATTAATTGATAAAAATTTAATTTAATTAAACTTTAAAAAATTAAAAAAAATTATTTAATATTATAACCAAAATTAGATGAAAAAGCAGTTTTGAATTAAAATTCCATATATTTCACATTTCATTCAAAAATTATGTTTCTCAGAGAAATCCCAAAAATTAAACCTAAGATAATTTTGAAATTATAAATTCAAAAATGAAGTTTATTTTATCAAATTAAATTTATAATTTTTTCTAAAATTAATTTTATTATTTTTTACAAAAGGACATGAAAAGAAGTTCATTTAAGAAAATAGTATTTTTAAACATATAAGGACTTTACAAAAAAATATATATTTCATTATCAATATGTTTTATTTATATAAAAAAATTTTAAAAAAATTTAAAAATTAGTTATTAGTATTCATATTACTAAGTTTAATGGCTATATTATAATTATTTCATTTAAATAAATATAACAAAAAATATGTTTTGTAGAAACTCTGTGCTGTGTGTAACATATGCCGAGTCGGTTTTGCATGTAATGTACACCAAGTAAGTGTTGCATGTAATGTATTCCGAGTTGGTGCTATGTGAAAGTAATGTTTGACTTAGTACAGTTCAAGGCATTACTGAAAATTAATTCATTAAAAAATAAGGTCCATACAACCTTGGGGTGTTACATCACAAGCTTGGATTTAGTAGAAAATGTACAAATGAAGGCCCAAAACTCACCTATTTATATACCATATATAAAATAAACAAGACTTTACACTTCTTAATATTTGACTCCTTATTATTTCAAATAGTCCCAATTCTGAGGTGGGAATTTATTAATACCCAAAAAATTAGAAACACAAAATATTTGTCACCAAAATCAAGGAAATATAATATTTCAAAGATTTAGAAAAGTATTTGGAAGAAAAGAAAATGGAACCTAAGGCACTATGAGGACTCCAAGACCTTGTGAGGTGGATCCCTAATGTCAGTGAGGTCCTCTCCACCCACTACATGGTTGAACCATGCAATTATTGGGCATATTTGAATGATTCTACAAGTGATCCTATACTTACTACATTGTTCAATCATGAAGTGATATAGAATATTTAAAATAAGATCTATGTGGTCCTTTTCATACTACATGGTCTAAAAATGTGGAGAAAAATCAAATGATTTATATTTCTTAAGGTCCTTCTGGTGATTTCATTAATCACACACCAACTCTCCTTGTCCATGTAGCATTGTATCCTATATTTTAAGAAAGCACTAACTCTAGGGTGTCTATAAATACCCCAATCCCTATCCAAAAATAAATATATAGAAAGGTATGAATAAAATAATGGGATGAGTTGAGAGTGTATAAATTCATCTTCAAAAAATTCTCCTCTATAGGTAACAAAAAAGGGAAATACATGACTATGTGGGGAGAGTTCGACCACGTGGTGGTTAGACTGACCAAGGGCAGTCTAAACAATCATGTTATGGTCAAGCCAACCATGAGGCAGTTGAAACAAACACACAGAAACCTATTGGTGAGGTCCACCTCAATAAACCCACTCTTTAAGCTCCCCCCTCTTGATAAGATCCCACTTATTCGGTTATCATGTCTTTTCAAATCCTTTTATGTTTGGCCACCCTAATTTAAGATAACCCCATGGATATATTTTAATAAGTTCCAAAACGTAATAATTAAAACATGAAACCTCATCCAAATCAACCATAAATTCATGGACATGGAATGTTCACTAGAACACACCCCTTTGATCATGTATTCCCTTGATAAATGGAGGCTCTAGGTTATCATAATTGATGGTTATAACCCTTAGGGATACCAAAATCATAGATTCTATTAATAATGAGTGTCCTAAATAGGAATAAACTAAAATAATGATCAAGAGGATCATTCAATAAACACTAGTTTATCTAGGACCATGCCTAATCAGTATTGGTTCGTGGTATATTCATGGGATGACTTAATGATCTAGGAATCCAAATATAGTGCAATCCCTATATATAAGATTCTAGTTCATTTTCCATGAGTGGGCCTCCTTAATATCCTAACATTATAACTAGAAATAATATAAGAGGAAGGGAAAACCTAATAGAGTAATCACCTTATCTTTCTTTTTGGATTCTATATCCATCATACCTTTCGTATCCTCTCCCATTTCCACCAGTAGAACCAGAGTAGGTTCATCCAAAGTGGCTTCCTTTTCTTGTATAATCCCATAAAAATACAATTATGTGATGTTATTGATCTTCCATTATCTATTGTTTCCCATATCGAGAACTACTCACATAATCTTAGAGATTTGAGTTTCTCACATCACTAACATAATTAAAAATTTCTCCAATATGGGCCTCTTTTTAGGGTGTAACCCCCAAATACATCCAATATGGACCTCCTTTTTGGGTGTAATCCCCAACCATATCCTCTCCTTCTGAAAGAGCTATATTTCCTTAGAATACATCCATTCAAAGGATCATATCCCTAATAAATTATCCCAATTAAGCCTCATATGCATAATCCCTACTCAATTATATATTTACATACCTTTCATGACACATACATCCCCACAACATATTGTTAAATTGTGTGTCTAATGTACTCATTTTATATTGTTAAACTACATGGACAACATCCTTGTCGTATAATGTTAAACTTCACGATAAATTCCTTATTTCACGATATCAAACTATATGGTATGATACTATCATGTGAACTTAAAATATGGAACTAAAATTATGTGGGATTTGATATTATCTCCAATAGGATATGAGGATAAATTTTGAAGTCTCAAACCCAACATTCCCATATCTTTGTTGTTTCATAATTTACCACACTAGACGATACTCCCATCACAACCACATCCCTCCAACAGACTATATTTCCAAGGATATCATGCCCAAAATTGAAGGGAAACATTCCTTATAAGTCTTACCATCATTTATATAGGGAAATATTCAATAGGAAGTATCCTCATTGGTCTATATCCTTGATAAAACAATGCCCCTACCCAGAGGGCCATATTATCCCTGAGAATCATCATATCTCCTTTGTTCAGCTATATCCCTAATTAAATCATACTTTTTATTGGTAGGAAACATCCCTAATAAACAAACCCCACCTACAATCACTGGTCAATATCCCCTTTGATTTCAGTTAGAAAGGGATACCAACATGTAAGTCCCGCACTAACCATTTCTAGGAACCTTCCATCTAGAAATTCCATTTACACATGAATTTAAATAGTTTAGAATTATTCATTGTCACATGAACATAAAAGGCACAACGTATCCTGTTAAGTGGTATAAAACTAAATGGGTTTTGTTTCAATTTATAGGGATACATAGGATTTCTATTTAATGGGATTGATCCTAATAATCATGCACCCACTATCTCTATTGATGACATTAAATTATGGAGTTCCTAATAACGAGGCTTTAAACCAAAATGTCATCCCTTAACCCATTAAGGGAGTAGATAGGTATCCTTTTATAAATACACATTTATTCACACTAATTCATACCTAAAATTAATTAACTAAATTTAATTAGGGTAACTAATAAAATTATCAATATTACAAGGTAATATTTACATTCACGTTAAAAATATATAAGAGATTCTTGGAGTAGGAAACACCCCCCCAAAAGGCAAAAATGATCCTAGAAACCCATCCTCTATGTTTGATACACATTTTAGAAGTCATTGGTGCTTCTCAGTGACCATATTACTTTGTAAAGTAGAACCATGGAATGAAAATATTAGATATAGAGCAAATACATGATCAAAATAATGGGGAACTATATGAATTTGTCTCAAATAAATGAATATCTTAAGAAAAAACTGAGGAGGTATTTAGAAATAAATGAAATTTGATACCCAAATATTATTGATATGATTTCTATATATACATTTGGGAAGGATCTAATGATATTTTTCTTACTCAAACTCCAGTTTTTCCTTATATAATGTATGATTTAAAAACTTTCAAAGAAGCCATGTCATCTTCTGATACATCACTTAAGAAAGAAGATATAAATTATGAAATGAACTCTATAATAAGTAAAAATACTTGGATATTAGTTGATTTTCTTCAAGGTTCATAACTAATAGATTTTAAGTGGGTATTTAATAGAAAATAAAAAGTTTATAGTTTTTTCTTCAGGAAAATGGACATGGAATGGGATCTTCCTAGCGGTTCGATTGCTGGAGGGTTTAAGGACTTTCTCAATCGTACGCATCAAGTTTTACATTGTGTTTAGTCTTCACTAGAAACTACCAATGGTTCCCATATCCATAACTAAATGTGATATGATTTCCAAAGGTGGGTGGTCCTTTGGGGTTTCATGCCTAATGTTTCTTAGGAACTCACATTGGTTGAGAGGATGGGAGGTTGATCTCATCACACCCTTTTGGGGGGAATTGTTACATACTCTGGAATATATTTAAGACATATTAATGAAAACCTCTGTCATGGCCCCTCCCCTGGGGCCCATGCTGTGACTACCCCAAACTCACCTCCCATAGGCTAAGGGTTGGAGACTAGCGCCAAGTAGGAATATCCCACAAAGGGGAGGAATTTTCCTAAGAACCTATACACATACACCCATCTCCAAGAAAAATTACTGAAACTAAAAACACTGAGTAAACATAGATGAATCCCACTAAGAAAACCCATAAGAGTAACAATACAAAGATGAAAAGTAAATGGGATAAAATACAATCCCAACCGTAATAGAAAAGTATAAGATCTTGGTTATTGTCTGTAGAAAACCCTACCTGAAGGGTAGATACAATAAGCTATTTGAATGTCACTGAAACGTACCACATCTGTTGGGTCTCCCAGATGCACCACCTATCTCCGGACCACCAAGGAATCTGTCAAAGTTGTCAATAATCTGCACAAGACACGTCACATGTGGGTGAAGTCAATGTATGGGTGAGTAAAACAATACTTAGTAGGGATCCCAAACCACAAAGATAAACAACAAATCAATGCATAAGGTATACTAACAAAGAGGTAAACAAAGTGAAGCCTCAAAGAAGTACAATCAAGAGACTCACTAGAGTCAAATCACACTAGGATACATTTACTAAGAAATTACAGGCATATCCAAATCCAATGAGACATACAGTCTTCACATGAGACCTACTCTGTGTTGCCACATGAGACCTGCTCCTTACCATTGTAAGAGACCAACTCCACTCCCTTGCAGAAGACCAATTCCGTATCCTCACAGAAGACCAACTTCGCGTATTCAAAGGATACCAACACTACATCTTCATAGGAGACCAAATATGCATATTCATATAAGACCAACATCATGTCTTTGTAAGAGATCCACTCCATTTCTTTACAGGAGACTAACTCTGCATCTTTTCTACAACCAGTCATAGGATTCCATCCCTAGCCCGCTCGTTCCGAGAGAACCCAATCCTCAATCAAATAGGTTACATGCCAACTTCCATTAAAGGTCATATAGATTATCCCAAAAGGACTGTCTCATCTCAATGGTTCTATCACCATAAACAGATCATCAAACAGACTTAAGGTTTGGGAGTTATGACCATTTAAGTAAAAAAGGGGCCAGTTGGGTTCAGGTCTGGTCTGACCCGACCCAACCTGGGTCCCACCTGACCCAAACCACTGGGCCTGACTTTCTCAATTAGGCCAGTTAGTATACCCGAGAGGTAGTAGGTACTATGTCCCTTCTCGATCAATGCGGGGTAGCCGCTGCATTCAACGTTGCCATTGTCATGGGGTCCCACTATAGTCGAGCTAGATTGTGGCTCTCTGCCGCATGATGTGGCCTCCTATCACATCTAACTAGGGCTGCCATCATCCATTGAGTCGATGACCCTATTTTCTACCCATGATCACTATAACATGGGTTCCTCTCACTAGGTGGCCACACCACTGAAAACTCCCTCTTCTGTGGGCCACTACCGTTACTATGGTGGTTCGTTCTTCGAATTGGGAAAAATGTTTCAAACCTCTGGTCATCACCATAAATGACATGGGCTCAAGATCATCTTGTCATCACTTTGGTGGTATGATCATGGAAAGAACCTTCTAGCAAATCTTGACGTGACCATGTGGGTCTGTCGATGAAGAAATCAAGGATGGGGATTTGAAAGACACCAAGAACACCTGAGGGACAAACATCGTCCTTGTTCATTTTGGTCTTTTCTCATAAAATTAGAAAAAGGTAAAGGAACAAAAGGATAAACACAATGTTTTTAACCCTTAAAAAACCCATATTATATAACCCACCCCACATGAATGATCGACCCACAGATCAACCTATTTGTGGGTTGGTCCACATTAGTCATTGGGAAACAATAATGGAGAAATAATTCACTTATAAATAAACCCCTACCTAGAAAGAGGATTGTTAAAAGGATAAAATTCACCGTTGATGGAAATCCATACATGAACATAATCAATCCGTCATTCATCAGCGTTTGTCTTTTTTCAATACTTTATCTAAGCCCTGATCTCAAAATTGTTGTTGCTAGTGAGAGATCTTCCTTTTCCTTGCCCTAGGGAAACTTCGGGGCTCCAAGGAAAATTCTCCAGTGTTATGAATTATAACACTGGTCCCTACCTCTATTTAATGGAGAAAACATGTTAATGCATTTCAACATTTTAAATGTGTTTCATCATTGCCACGAAACTACGTTGCAGCGTCGCTGAGTCACCGCATTACAGTTCCACCGAGTCTTTGCATAACATTGAAGAAATAAAATAAAATATCATTTTCTAAGTATAATTTTATTTTTCTCTTAAAATGTCCATAAATTAACTTTTGTAGCTGACCCACATTGGACAATGTTAGGATCTACATGAGTAAAACACCACAGTATGAATTCAATGATGGTCTCATATATCCAATATGAGTCACCATTCAGAAGCTATTAGTATTTTATAATAAAGTAATTTTATTTAACTATTTTTTTTATGGTTATTTCCTTTTCGGGTTTTCTCACTAAAGACCTTCACCGACTAAACTTAATCCACACCTATGGTAAAACTTCCATTCTGAATGCAACAGTTCCCTCATATTTCTAATACGGGCACCGTTTATATGTTATTCTTTTTTTTTCAAGAAAACCACTTACACACACTATTAAAAACTTTAAAGTTTTCATCGAACTATTTTGGGCACACCAGACCTCATAATTGTATGCCATATTATCTACTGGTCTTAAAATTTTACCAAATAATTTCTAAAATTAAAATTAGAAAACTCAGAGTCATTACATTATCCCAACCTTAGGAGTTTACGTCCCCAAAAGACAAAACAAGGCATAAACAAACAAATGAGGATAATGCGTACAGATCTAAGCCTCCCGCTCCCATGTGCTATACTAGAGATTCCCGTGATTCCATAAAATGCGCACTAGAGTAATAGACCACCCATGAAGGGTCATCTCCTTTTGATCCTCAATCTTCACCAGGTACTCTGTGAAAGTCACCTCATCTTTGATGCCCATCTCTCCCTAGTCGATGATGTGTGATGGGTTGTGCACGTATCTCCTCAGTTGGGATAAGTGGAAGAAGCTATACAACCATTCTAATTGCGAGGTTAGAGCCAAGAGGTACACCACCATTCCAACACTACGCAGTATTAGAAAAGATTCGATGAACCTCAGAGATAACTTGCCGCCCCAGCCAAATCTCCATATCCCATGTCGAGGAGAGACTTGAAGGAACACATGGTCTCCCTCCTAAATCTCCAAGTGTCTCTATTACCTATCAACATAGGAATTATTATGTCTATGTGTAGTATTCATCCACTCCTGGATGACCTAAATGTTTTATGTAGCAGCCTGAACCAACTCCAGGCCCAAGAGTGTGGACTCTTCAGGGTCTATCCAGCAAAGTGGTGACCTATAGGGTTTCCCATAAATGGCCTCAAATGGTTCCCTACCAATGGTGGAGTGGTATATGTTGTTGTATGAAAACTCCACCAGTGGTATATTATCTTCCCAACTATGGAAAAAACTGAGTATGTAAGAAGGTAGAATGTCCTCTAGGACCTGAATGGTCTACTTTGTTTGACCATCTGTTTGCAGGTGGAAAGCTGTGCTCGAGAACAGATGAGTCCCGAATGCCTCATGCAATCCATTCAATAACTGGGATGTTAAATGATCATCACAATCTAAGACTATCATTGATGGTAATCCATGGAGTCAAACTATCTCCTATAAATAGAGGCATCCCAATCTCTCTACTAAACCCTGTTCCTAGATTATTAGGAATTTGTCTGAATTGGTGAGTTGTTCAAAAATCACCCAGATTATATCATACCCTTGGATGTATGTAGTAAAACCATCCCAAATAACATCGATATTCTATCCCACTTCCACTATGGCACATCAATGGGTTGATTCAAACCCACTAGAACTTGGTGCTTGACTTCACTTGCTAACAAGTGAGGCATCTAGAGACAAAATCTGCCACTGCCTTCTTCATCTCATGCCACCAAAACTAACATCGGAGGTCCTAGTACATCTTAGACACGATTGGATGTACCACCAAAGGGAATGTATGGAACTCCCTCAACACCTCCCTCTGGGACGTCTCTGATACAACCGTGCGTCCTCTAAAAAGAATGATGTGCTCCCCACCTTTCAAATATACATTAGGGGCATGCCCTGTGGGCATATGAGAATGTGTAGTCTTATAGCTGGTATCTCAGTGCTATGCCTCCCTAAATCCCTGTAAGAGTAGAGGGGTAACTACCATTAATTGGAGATTAATTTATCCATCTCCATCCATGAAGGATATCTACAATGAGGTCAGCTTCTCCAATGCCTTGTTCAGTAGCCGTGAACTCAATCTCCCACTGAGATCATCTTCCACCATGTTCCCCTTCCCAGAAGTATAGACTATCTTGAAGTCATAGTACTAGAGGTAATCAAGACAATTCCTATATCTCAAGTTTAGATCATTATGAGAGATGATATACTAGAGAAATTTTTGGTCTGAGTATACGATAAACTGCTCGCTCATAAGGTAGTGTCATAACATCTTCAATGAAAATACTACCACTACAAAATCCAGATCGTGGGTCACATAGTTCTAGTCATGTGGTCTCAACTATATTGAACTGTTAGAAATCACAACTTTCCCCTACATAAAAACCCAACCAAGCCCGGTTCCTGATGTGTCACAGAACACCATGTACTCGATAACCTCCTCTAGAAATCTCAAGATGAGAGTCATCATAAATCTCTACCTCATCTACTAAAATATCTCTTGGAACTTATCCTTCCACATGAAAGGTTTCCTCCTTCATGTAAAAACTATCATGGATGCTGCTACTTAGGAAAAGTTGGGCACAAACCTCTGATAGTTCCCAACCAACCTAAGGAAACCCCACACCTCGGTAACATTCTTGGGTTGTTCCCAAGAAAGAACTACCTCTATATTTGCTGGATCTATTGTGAATCCAACCTCTAAAATGAAATATCCCATAAATTGGACCTCTCATATATAGAACTAACACTTTGAGATACTCCTATAAAGATGGTGCTCTCAGAGTAAGTCTAGGACCATCCTCAAGTGTATCACGTGATCCTCCTCAGATACCGAGTACACTAGGATGTCATATATAAAGACAATGAAAAAATAGTCTAGGTAAGGATGGAAGAGTCTATTAATGAGTCCCATTAACACTACTAGGGAATTATTCATGCAAAAAATCATCACTATGTACTTGTAGTGGTTGTAGTGATATCTGAAAACCATCTTCGGTGTGTACTCATCCCATACATGAAGATGATGATAGCCCGATCATAGGTATATATTTGAGAACCATCTTGATCCATTAAACTGATCGAAGTGTTCATCAATCCTAAGTAGTAAATACTTATTCTTTATGGTCAATTGGTTCAGGCACCAGAATTATACACATAGACTTAGGATCCCATCTACCTTCTTGAAAAAAAATTGGGGATGCACATAGTGAAACACTATAACTCACAAATCCATTCCTCTACAAGTATTCCAACTATACCCTCAGCTCACGAAGATCTATGGGAGACATCTGATATGATGTTGTAGATATTGATGCCGTCCCGGGGTACATGTCAATTCAGAAGACTACCTCCCTACGGGGAGGTAATTCAAGAACATCTTTCAGAAAGACGTCCTTGTACTCATCCATCACTATAGGAAACTAAGGACTCATCTCATCCACTAAACTAAGGGTCATGATATCCCAATGATATGTTATCGGCTGCACCCTCTTATGTGTGAGACCATCCCACACTGATTCAGTTTCCTCTTCACTGATAATGGAAACCCTGGTCCCATATATGTGGATACACCACACTATGAGCCTAAAACAGTTAATATGAGAATGGAGTTTGGATAACTAGTCTATAACTGGAATGACGTCATAAGCCCTTGATGCCGCTACTAGGAGATAAGAATCAAAACTCTCACACCCAAGAGTAAGGGTACACTATCGACACCGGTGTGTGATCATAAAATATTCTCCCATAGGAGTCTCTAAGAATAGGGATCAAGTCAACAGTTCCATTAGAATATTCATGTCTCAAACAAGGGTCATGGAGATGAAAGAGTGACTGGTACCTGTGTCTATAAGAACTGAATCTAGGGTAGAGAATACACATATCATACCTTTAATCATCCAGGGAGTCTTGGGATCATAATCTTCCATCTCTTGGAGCTAGACTCACCCCCATCCACCAACTCCCTCAGCTCATGGTGGACCACCTAGGGGTGGTGGTGATAGTTCCTTGAACCTCTATCCACCTCATGCTGCTCATCCCACTCCTCTTCCATGCCCACCACTTAGAAGACCACCCAGTTTCTGCCTCTATCAATGCCTCAATGGTACCTCAACCATCTTATGGTTGGTCATACGACTAGTCAGACAATATTTATCCATATGTTCCCAACCACAACATGTATAGCACAAACCTTCCCCCAGCCGACCTACTCTTCCATGGAAACCCTATACTACTAATTCGATGTCCTGGGGTCATCCCCTGGACATTCTAGTCTTCTTAAACCACTATGTCAGCTATTAGCTACCTGCTATTGAAGAACCAACTACCAAACACCCGGTGGTAGCTCACACTGTCAGTGCCTTCTCTGTATGAAATATCTAATACCAGTAGAGCTCTCTCCAGCACCCCAACATGAGTAGGAATTATATGGGATATCATCGAAGCCCTGATATCCCGGTGTATTCCCGGGTCGAAGGTCTGAGCCCTGGAGAACATGCCCTACACTATGTATGTAGAGTAGTGAGAAAGATCTATGAATCTCACTGAGTACTCTACTACCACCAGGCTACCCTACTATAGGTGCACTAGATCCTGTATACACACAGAGCATAAAGTTTCCAGAAATAACTCCTCCCTAAAGAGGTGCTCAAAGTCTTCCCAAGTGAGGTCTGCCTCATCATGTGTCTGGATTGTCAATCTCCACAATCTCCCTGTTGATCCATGTAGAAGTCTTAAAACTAGGACCTCCATCTGGTCGAGAGGTGTCTCCAATAGGAAGAAAACTCACATAACCGCCTCTAGCTAATCCTCAGCTACCTGAGGATATATCTCACCTCGAAACCTAGGGGGTAACTGTCTTTGGAACTCATGAAACACACTAATCCTACGTGCATCCTCTACTGGTAACACTGGTTAGAACAATTACTCTCTGGGTGGTGGTATCACTGGTACACCACTAGGAGGTGCTATCTCTGGAAACAGTCCCTACACTGATGCCTCATCACTTGGCAGACCATCCTCATGGTCCCGCCCCAAAATACTAGATGAATGCCTCTGTGGAATAATCCCAAAAGAGAACAAGATGTACCATAGTTAATAGAGTATAACTGGTGAGATGAATCTTACTCAAGAAGGACATGAGAACATACTCAATTTATATGTGATTCCTGCAAACAATGTTTTCATGTAACAAGTTGAAAATTATAATTTAGGGTCCTAGTGTATGAATATATTGGATAATGCACCAATAATAGACTCCCTGGCCTCAAAGACAAACTCGAAATACATAACAATGTTGCTCCAAAACAAGGATAAAACTAACCGTCCTCTGATACCACTCTGTCAAATTCCATCCCCCAGGTCCCATGTTGTGACAACCCCAACCCCACTTCCCATAGACCAGGGTATGGTGACTAGCACCGAGTAGGAATATCCCACAAAGGGGAGGAATTTTCTTAAGAACCTACACACACACACACCCATATCTAAGAAAAATTACCAAATCTAAGAACATTTAGTAAAAGGATATTCATCCCAGTAAGACAACCACTTAGAGTAAAAATACAAAGTTGAAAAGTAAACAGGCTAGAATAAAAGACCAACTAAAATAGAAAAGTACAAGTTATTGTATGTCATACATAGAAAACCCTACCTAAATGGTAGGTACAGTAAGCTGTCCGAATGTCGCTGAAGCATACCATGTCTGTCGGGTCACCTTGAAGCACCACCTATCTCGAACCCACCAAGTAATCCTTCAAATATATCGATCATATTCACAAGACACGACATGTGTGGGAAAAGATCATATAGGAGTGAGTAAAACAATACTCAGTAGGGACACCAAATCACAAAGGTAAACCACAAATAAATACACAAGAAAAACTACCAAAGAGGTACACGAAGTGTAGCCTCTAAGAATTACAGTCAAGAGAGTCACTAGAGTCAGCTCACACCAGGATACATATACTAAGAAATTCCAAGCATATCCAAATCTAAGAAGGCATATATTATTTTTAGGAGACCTACTCTGTGTATTCTCAGGAGACCTACTCCATGCCCTCATAGGAGACCTACTCTGCACCCTTGTTGGAGACCAACTCTGCATCCTTGCAGGAAACAAAATCCATGTCTTCGTAGGATACCAACTATGCGTCTTCACAGGAGACCAAATCTGCATCTTTTTAGGAGACCAACTGCATATCTTCATAGGAGACCCACTACATGTCTTCATAGGAGACCAACTCTACATCTTCGCAGGAGACCAACTCCACATATTTTCCACAACCATTCACAAGATTCCATCCTTAACACACTCCTTCTAGGATCAACTACTCCTCAAGACAATATTTCATACACCAACATCCATGAAAGGTCACATAGAGTATCAAAAATGGCATGACTTGTCACGAGGGTCCCAATTCCACAAATAGCTCATCAAACAGACTTATGATACGGAAGTTATGTCCATTTAAGTAAAAAGGGGGATGGCTAGGTTTGGGTCTGGTCTGATCCGATCAGACTGACCTGACCTGGGTCCCACCTGACCCAACCCACCGGGTTTGGCCTGCTCCAAATGAGCCTGAAAAACCGTCGGCCCGACCCAATGGTGGCCCAACCTGTCAGCTCCAGCCTGGCCTATCGGCTCTATCCCAACCTGCTCGAGCGGACTAGTTCATCCACTCAAGACATGGCAGACACCACATCCACACCCGATCAACATGGGGTGGCCACCGTATGACCAACCATGGTGGTTTTCGCAGGGTATCTCTACAGTTCAGTTGGACCATGGTCCTCTTCTGTGTGATGCGGCCTCCTACCACATCTAGCCGAGGACGCTACCAGCCATCGGGCTGACAACCCTATCCACCGCCCGTGGAAGCTGTGTTGTGGGTTCCTGACCGTGCTGTCATGACAAGTCAAATTGATTATGTTTTTAAGGTTGATTTATAGTGTAGGTAAGACCTTAGGTCATCTCTTGAGAAGCGTTGGTGGGTTAAGAGTGTGCATTTTTAATAAGAAGTACTTAAAGAGGGGTGATTTTAAAACAGTTTAAAGAAAATGACTTGATTTAAAGAGTTTAATAGTTGATAAATAAAAGAGGTGTTTTATAATTATGAGATAAGGAGATAATTTCAAGTTTACAAAACATCTTGGTGAGTTCATCACTCTGAAAAATACACATGGTTTAATGGAATCCTTTGTTTAAGGGTTGTTAAGATCTCAACATACCTCTTGCATCTTAAATGATGCTCAAAGTACCACCCCTTGACACAAAAATCGTGTTATCAAAGTTTGGGTAACAAGAATAGAAAAGAAAGGATACAAAAGCATACTGAAATCTTATGTATGTGTGAGATAAATAAAACTCTTGTCTTTTTCAATATGAACAACCCAAGATTCTCACTTGAAATGTCAACCCAATAGGTGTTGAAATAAAAAGAGTTTCACTTAATTATAACAATAGAAATGAAATCAAAGGAGAATAATGTCAATATAAGAAATAATTGAAATATTTAGACCACAAATTAAACACAACTAGTATAAGAATAAGTGCTATTACTCCCTCCCAAGTGTGTGTAGCTCCATCGAAATGACCGTCCACCGTTTATCTCGACATTGGGAGGAGGAGGAAGCTCGGGTGGAACTCGTTCTTCATTCTTGATCCCCCTCTGAGGATAAGGGTCTCCAGAACTTCAAGGATACAGAGGATACTTCTATAGGACTTCAAAATGTCAAAGATTCACTTCGAGTTCGAACTCTCAAATGAGGAGCCCAGACTTCCATTTTATAGGCAAAGTGGAAGGTGGTTTTGGGGACACATATTGTGTAAAACCACTTGGCCCATGGTTTTCGACCACTTTACAGTAGACTCTCACTTTGGAAAAAACTAGAATCATGTTTCCCCACATCTTTACTCTCTCCACCAATAGTTTGTAATTATTTTAATAGCTACAACTTGAGATATTGATAAAATACAGAACAACGCATTTGACTTTGTGCATATTTGATTCTTTGGAAAGATCCATTCGGATGAGAATCTTAGAGGCCGAATGAGGCTTTAGTTCCTTCATATGAAATGTAGCCCATTATATTTTGGACCATAATAAAAAATGTAATCCCAATTAGATTCACTGTCTAGTAGCAGTGTTCAGATTAATTCATAGGTGTGATTGGATCCAGTACAATTGGGCCCATTTTTCTTGGACTTCATCACAAGTCCTCCAAATCACCTTCACCTTCAATGAAATTGTCAAAACAAGTAACATTGGAATTTTTAAAAGAAATAAACAAAAAATAATTAAATCAAACATGAAGTGAATTTTGTTATTATATTTGGAATTTACAATACAAATTCAGTTTAATACAATGGTGTAAGGGTGGAAATGACACAGTGAATAGTGGTACGATCACACCCCCACACCTAAAAATTTTCACTCCTGGGAAAAGTCATATTTCCAAAAATTATGCATGTAGATATTTCAAACTTAATAAATATTTAACATTCAATGAAAATTAATTCCTGATATAAATGTGATCAAAGCAAAAATCACATTGAGGAGTTATTCTCAACGATCTTTGAGAAAAACCTCTAAAAAATTGTATCCAAATAAAATTCCAAGAGATTATTTATAACAATCAATGAAAATAATTTAAAAGTTAATCATGTAACTAATTATCCATGTGTGTTTGTGACAACCATTTCATGCTATTCTTTCCACTTTCTATTGAGTAAATATAAGTTATTTCAATAATTTTCTACTTACAAGATCCTTTCCACCGAACTTTCCCCACATCCTTTACTATCAAATTTCAAGACCCACTCACTAAAGCATTCCCATAAGTCAAACCATAAGATCCTAACATATATATCCCCATATGTTTTACATTTCATCACTCCCCTCATTTTTTATTTTTTTTTCAAAATTTTCACTTGGAACAAATCTCACACTCTTCTCCCGACCCATGTTTGATCTTCTCACAACACTAATTGTAATAGTTATAACAATATAAAAGGTCAAGGAAGGTTGGTTTTTGAACTTCCTAATATACAACCCTTTTTTATTTTTATTTTTTATTTTTAAGGGCTTACAATAGTCGGATAATAGGTACACACACATAGGTAAATCTGGTACATTAATGAAATAGACCAGATAAAGAACAAACGTATGGAAAAATGATTTTGTAAAGTATAGAAAAATCAACCAAACTTATATTTAACTTTTATTAAGTAGAAATTTTCACACATTATGGTTGGGTGAAAAGTTGTGTAGTGAAATTAAGTGACACAATTTTTCCTTAAACTATTCAAAAAAATGGAACCATTCTTATCAATGGTTTCAAAATGATACAACCTTTTATATCATTAACAAAGAACTAAATTTCAAAAGAAAGACACAACACAATATTGAATTCTTGCTGAAATATAGATTACATCATATTTTTTTGAATGTTAAAACAACGTGAAATACATACATTTCAAATGAATTTTCAATAACTTACATGATTAAACAAGCATCATTTTCCATGATAAAGTGGGGAAAAAGTGTAATATTCTAGCACAAAGGTGAGTGGGAGGGAAAGGGGGAAAAGTAACAATACTATTCAGTAAAATAAAAAGATAAAAAGAAAAAAGATGATGAAAATTCCTAACTAACCTAGAAATATACCCATTCCCCACACCTAGAGTGTGTGGTGTCCTCACTTTAATAAAATAGAATGTGTTAAGGAAGGATAAAACCTGGTGGGTGTTATTCGTAGAATGCTTCTTGAACATAGAGTTCCTGTATTGGGGACTCTAGAAGGGCTTCGTGGAAGTGCTTCAGCCGCTTCCCATTGATAGTGAAGGTTTTCTTGGTTTTTCATTTTGAACCTGGACAACCCCAAATGGAGAGATGTTAGTAACAATGTATGGTCCAAACCAGCGGGAACGAAGCTTACCTGGATGAAACTTCATCCTTGCATTATAAAGGAGGACCTTTTGACTAATGTGGAACTGACGATGAAGGATGAGATGGTCATGGGTAGCCTTGGTTCCCTCATTATAAATCTTGGAGTTCTCATATGCATCTCAGTGCATTTACTCAAGCTCCCGAATTTGTAACTTCCTCTAATAACCTGCACCAAAAAGGTTAGAATTTCATTTTTTAATGGACCAGTAGGCATGTTTCTCAATCTCAACTTGGAGGTGAAAACTCTTTCCAAAAACTAGATGATATGGTGAATTGCCAATGGGGGTTTTTAAAGCATTATGGTAAGCCCATAATGAATCATCGAGTCAAAGAACCCAATCTTTTCTATTGGGTTTAACCATTTTTCAAGAATCTGTTTTACCTCTCTATTTGACAACTCGGCTTGAGCATTGGTCTATGGGAGATATAAAGTAGACACTCTATGAATGACCCCATACCGACACAAAAGTAATTGCATTGTTTGGTTGTAGATATGAGAACCTAGTCACTAATGATGAACCTAGGCAATCTAAACCTACAAAATATCTAAGTTCTCAAAAATTCCACAACTTTTTTGGAATCATATGTCCTTGTGGATTGGGACTCTACCCATTTTGACACATAATCGACTATTAGAAGAATTTAAAAGTTTCCAAATGAATTGGGAAATGGACCCATAATTTCAATGCCCCAAATATAAAAAATGTCATGAAAGAGCAATGGTCATTGTGGAATTTCATTTCTTTTAGAGACATTCCCCATTCTTTGACAATGATGACTAGATTTGAAAAAAACATGGGCATCCCAAAAAAGTGTCAGCCAAATGAGACCAGAATCAAGAACCTTGTGAGTAGTCTGTTGGGGACCAAAGTGGCCCCCACAAGCAAGAGTGTGTCAGAATCTAAGGATAGAATGAAACTCACTATCGGGAACAAAACGCCTAAGGACATGATCACTACAGGTGCGCCAAAGGTAGGGGTCATGCCAAATGTACCAACATGACTCATGTTTTAGATGATTGTTCTAGTTTTTTTGAAATCAGTAGGAATGAAAGATGCTACCAAATAATTTAAAATTTTAGTATACCAAGGTATAACATCTTGCACTCGAAACAATTCCTCACTGGGAAACATTTCATTAATAAGAATACAGGGGGACATGTCAATGTATGAGGATGGGGGAATACTCATGATATGGTTGGACACCACATTATATGATCCTTTTTTATCTCTAATTTCTAGATTGAATTTTTGAAGGAGGAGCATCCAACGAATGAGATGTGGTTTGGCTTCCAGTTTCTTAAGGAGATGCCAGAGTGCTGATGGTCTGAGAACACAATGACTTTGGACTCCAAAAGGTATGACCTGAATTTTTCCAAGGAAAATACAATGGTAAGGAATTATTTTTTAGTAGTAGTGTAGTTTAATTGGGCAGAGTCCAAAGTATGTGAGGTATAGGCAATGACATGTGGAGCACGATTGACCCTTTGTGATAAGACTGCCCCAATTGCATAGTTAGAGGAATCACACATGAGTTCAAATGGTAAATCCCAACAAGGTGGATAGATTACTGGGGGTGACGTGAGACTCCATTTGAAATTATTAAAAGATTCCTTAAATTATTTATCAAAAACAAATTCTTTTTATTTTTGGAGTAACCGGGAGAGTGGGAGTGCAATCTTACTAAAGTCATGAATGAAACGATGGTAAAATCCAGCATGACCTTGGAAAGACCGCACATCCCATACATTTTTGGGGAATGTTAAGGAAGAAATGACATCCAATTTTGATTTATTTACTTGGATAATATCCCCATAAATGACATGCCCCAAAACTATACCTTGTCACACCATGAAATGAAATTTCTCATAATTTAAAACAAGATTCTTTTCAAAACAGAAACGTAGGCCTGGACCAAGACTACTTAAAAATTAATCAATAGAGGATCCATAAATAGTGAAATTATCCATGAATACTTGCATGAAATTATCTATGTAATCCTAAAAAATACTAACAATGCATCGTTGTAAAGTACCTGGAGCATTTCACAGACCAAATGGCTTCCTCATATATGAAAATGTGCCAAAGGGATAGGTGAAGGTAGTCTTTTCCTGCTCCTCGGGGGAAATATGGATATGAAAGTATCAAAAATACCCATCAAGGAAACAATAATGGGATTTACCCGCTCCCCTATCTAGAATTTGGTCAATGAATAGAAAAGGTAAATGGCCTTTCCAAGTGTGTTGGTTTAGTCAGCAATATTATATACAGACACACCAAATATTCTGCACATGAGTTAGAACCAGTTCATTGTTTTCATTTTTTATTACTGTAAGGCTGTTTTTTTAGGAACTACTTGAATGGGAATGACGCATTGGCTATCAAAGATGGGGTAAATGATTCTAGTATCCAATAATTTTGTTACCTCCTTTTTGACAACTTCTAGGAGGTTTGGGTTCAGATGATGTTGTGCCTGCCTCATTGGTTTAGCCTCATAATTTAATAAAATATGATGTGTAAAAATTGATGGGCTAATACCAGGAATGTCAGCAAGTGTACATCCCAAATCTTGTTTATACTCCCCCAAAAGTTCAAGCATTTGCAATTCATGCTCAGGAGGGAGTTAACTAGCAATGATAGCAAGCAACTTGTTTCCATTCTCAAGATATGAATATTTTAAATCTTGAAGCAGTTTTTTTAGTTCCAATTAATGTGGATTTTTGATTGATGGAAGTGTGTGTGAAAGTTAGAGGTCACTAATCTCATCTAACTACTCAATGGTATCATAATTGTATGAGAAATGAGCTTTTACAAGATTAACAATATCATCGATGGTCATTAGATCCTTAATGTTCATGAAATCATCAATCAAAAAACATGTATTACATTTCTCTAGACCACTATAAAAATTAATGCACAAATCATTTCCTAGAATTTCAATTAATGGTGAAAACTGATAAAGGGCATTGAGGGAAAGAAAATATGTTATTTAGGGGAAGGGAGTACATCAATTGAATTAACATAGGGAGAAGAATGTTCTTCTGAGGGGTGCTTTATGGAAGCAAGGATGTTGAAATGGACTATGTCACCACCAAATTTCATAGATAATGTACCATTATGGAGATTAATTATGGTTTTGGAAGTTTTCAAGAAGGGTCACCCCAATATAATCAGGGAATGTCCATTCATCCTATCATCCTCCATTTTATGCACATAAAATTCAGAAGGACAAACTAAAATTTTAACCCTCACAAGAATATCCTCTAACACACCAGAGGGGTGTGCGGTAATCCAGATAGCCAATTGAACAAAACTTCCAGTGGTCTTTAGTTCCCCAATATTCAATGTGGAGTAAATAGAGTGAGGCATCACATTTATAGAAGCACCTAAGTCAAGCATAGCAATAGAAAAATAATACTCCCCTATAGTACACAAAATTGAGAATGTTCCAGGATCGTTGCACATGGTAGGAATTTATTTCTCTATCAATACTGAAACATCCCTCCCGAAGATCACCTTCTCATCATCTCGAAGTCACCTTTGGTGTGTACACATCTCCTTTAGAAACATGGAATATCATGGAATTTACTTTACAACATCAATCAAGGGGATGTTAACCTGTATGTTTTTGAAAGTTTCCAATATTTTCTTATCAAGTTAAGTTTCCTTTTGTTTTCTAGGTTGGGTGGCCCTTTGGGGAAATGGAAGAGGAATGGGTTGGCTAGGAGACTCATCGACATACACACTCTTTCCTTTGGAAGGGATTCTCTCAAGACATGCTTTTTCAATGTTTGGAATATTTTCAATGGTTGGGATGGAGGTTTCCTCAGGAGGGTATGACTCTAATGGAGGATTCATTTTGTTTTTAAGTTTTGTTCCACTCCTAAGGGTGATGGAACTAACATTTCCCTTATCCCTAGGGTTAAATACTAGTTGAGAAGGTATCTTACCCAACCTGTGACTTTGAATTTCACCCACTGAGTTAGCTATTTGTCCTAATTGGGTTTTTAGGTCTTGTATGGCTACTTGGGTGGTGTTTTGGAATTGGATATTGTTGTAAGCCATTTGTTTCATCATATCTTATAGGATAGGCTCAAGTTTTGGAGGGGCGGTTGGAAAGGCCTTTGGGGTGGTTAAGGATTTCCGGGTGGTGGTATTGGATGACTACTCTGACACTATTGGTTCTATGGTTGTTGAGGTTGGTTTGAATAAACCCTTTCCTATAATCTTGGTTTTCTTTCAACCCAAAGTTGGAAGGATAGTATGGATCCTACCTAAAGGGTTGGTTATAGGGAAGTCCTGGGAAGGTTGCCTCACAACTCTCAGAAGTTTCTCTCAATTGGGGGCATTGGTCAGAATAATGGGTGTTAGAAGAGAAGATTCCACAATGGATGGGAGGAGGAGATTGAGATTTCCCTTGGGAGAGAGTGAGTTGTCGTAAAAGAGTACTTACCTCTTCAAACATTATGTCCATCTTCTTCTCAAATTCAGTACTTTTCACCTCATGGACACCTCGAATGGGTATATTGGACCTTGTACAGAATTGCTGTGTGTTCTATGCCATGTTCTCAATCAGGGTTCTTGCAGCAATTGGGGTCTTATCAACTAGTACACCACCTGTAGTAGCATCAATAATATTTCGATCAATAAGAATTAAACCTTCATAAAAATACTGAATTAAATTTTGATCACTTATTTGGTGGTGTTGACAACTTGAACATAACATTTTAAAGTATTCCCAATATTTATGTAATTTTTCCCCTTGGGATTTCCTTATACCACAGATTTCTTTCCTTATAGTTACAGTTCAAGAGGATGGGAAATATATTTCAATAAAAAGGCGTTTCATGTCCTCCCAGCCTCTAATCGGTGAATTCACATAGTAAAGCTAGTCTTTTTCAGTGTCTTATAATGAAAATGGGAATGCTCTAAGCTTTACTTCTTCTTCATAAAAATTTGTAGGTTTTAATGTAGAACACACAGTAGGAAATTATTTTAAGTGTTCATGTGGATCTTCTCCAGCAAGTCTATGAAATCTTGGCAATAAGTGAATTAGACCAAATTTTAGTTTAAATATGGGTGCCTCGCCTTGTAATTGAATGTATAGGGGCTGGATATAAACATCAGTGGAGGTTAGTTATTTTAATGTTTGGTTGTTTTCATACATATTATGCACATTTATTTCAGTTTTGATATTGGTTTCAGAAGAAGAAGAGGGAGGATCAATAAGAGTGTCTATGTTTTGTGTATCCTCCTTTGAAGGGTTCTCTTGTGTGTCTCGAGGTCACTGACATAAGATCCTCACCGGTTCAGGTTCTAAAGGTGAAAAATATCCTGAATTAGAATGTGTCATGAAAAAACCAACATAATAAATAAATCAAAACACAAAATATAGGTAAAAGTATAAGATAAAACAAATAAATATTTACAAAATTTACAAAAATCATATAAAAAGCACACACTAAAAAAAGTTATCCCCGACAATGACACCAAAATTTGACCACACTGTGCTGACACGTCAAATTTATTATGTTTTTAAGGTTGATTTATAGTCTAGGGCAGACCCTAGGTAGTCTCTTGAGGAGCATTGGTGGGTTAAGAGTGTGTGTTTTTAATAAGTAGTACTAAAAGAGGGGGTGATTTTAAAATAGTTTATAGAAAATGACTTGACATAAAGAGTTTAATAGTTGATAAATAAAAGAGGTGTTTTAGAATTATGAGATAAGGAGATCATTTCAAGTTCACTACACATCGTGGTGAGTTCATCATTCTGAAAAATACACATGGTTTAATGGAATCCTTTGGTTGAGGGTTGTCAAGATCTCAACTTCCCTCTTGCCTCTTAAACGATGCTCAAAGTACCACCCCTTGACACAAAAATCGTGATATCAAGGTTTGAGTATTAATAATAGAAAATAAATGCTACCAAAGCATACTGAAATCTTATGTATGTTTGAGATAAATATGACTCTTTTTTTTACCAATCAGAACAACCCAAGATTCTCACTTGAAATCTCAACCCAATCGGTGTTGAAATAAAAAGCGTTTCACTTAATTATAACAATAGAAATGCAATCAGAGAATAATCATGTCAATATAGAAAATAAGTGAAATATTTATCACACAAATTACACAAAACTAGTATAATAACAAGTGTTTTAACTCACTCCCAAGTGTGTGTAGCTCCCTCGAAATGACCGTCCACCGTTTAGCTCGACATGGGGAGGTGGAAGCTCGGGTGGAACTCCTTCTTCATTTTTAATCCCCCTATAAGGATAGGGACCTCTATATATCCAAGGATGAGGATGATAATCCTCTAGTAATTCAAAATGGTAGAGCTTCACTTTTGGTTCTAACTCTAAAATGAGGAGCCCAAGCTTCCATTTTATAGGCAAAGTGGAAGGTGGTTTTGAGCACATAGATTGTGTAAAACCACTTGTCCCATGGTTTTAGACCACTTGAAAGTAGAATATCTCTTTTGAAAAAACTAGAAACATGTTTACCCACATATTGAAAGTCTCCACCGAATGTTTGGATCTATTTGGACAACAACAACTCGAGGTATTGATAAAATACAGAACACTATATTTGACTTTGTGCAGATTTGATTCTTTGGACATATTCATTCATATGGGAATCACAGATGATGAATGATGCTTCCTTTCCTTGATATTAAATGTATCCCATTAAATTCTAGACCATTCCACAAAATTTCAGATCAATTGGATTCACTGTCTAGTATAAGTGTGCAGATTAATCCACTAGTGTGCTTGGATCCTACGTAGTTTGGACCATTTTTCTTGGACTTCATCATGAGTCCTCCAAATCACACTCACCTTCAATGAAATTGTGAAAAAAGTAACATTGGCATTTTTAATAGTGATAAAAACAAAATAATTGAGTCAAATATGATGTTCATTTTGTTATTATATTTGGAATTTACAATACAAATTCAGTTTAATACAATGGTGTAAGGGTGAAAATGACACAGTGAATCGTGGTACGATCAGTTTCTATCGCTGGGTGGCCGCACCACCATGCACTACCATGCACCACCACTGGCACCGCCATGTGATGATGGTAACTCCCTCTTCTGTAGGACACCACTGTTACTATGGTTGTTAGTTCTTCGAACCGGGAAGGCCGTTACAAACCTCCGGTCATCACCATCACTACTATGAGATAAAGAACATATTTACATCGTTCTAGGGGTTTGGTCATGTTCGTAACCTCCTAGGAAATTCAGACATGACCATATGGGCCCATTAGTGAAGCATGAAAGGATGGGGATAGGAGAGGCACCAAAAACACCTGAGGGATGAACATCGGCCTTCTTCATTTCAGCCTTCACTCATCCTGACAAATAAAGGGGAAGAAACAACATGATAAACACAAAGTTTTTAACCCTTCAAAACCCAACAATAAATAACCCATCCCATATGAATGATCAACCCACAAATCAACCAATTTGTGGTTTGGTCCACGTTCATCATTGGGAAATAAGAATGAGGAAAGAATTCACTTGGAATCAAACACCCTACCTAGAAAGAGGATCAGTCAGAGGATATAATTCATTGTAGATGGTGATCCTTCCAAAAACATCCTCGATCATTCATTTTTCAATTATCAATCCTTGATCTAAGCTCCGTTCTCTAAACCATTTTCACCAGTGAGAGATATTCCTTCTCATTTCCTCAGGGAAACTTCATGGATGTAGGGAAAATTCTCCAATGTTATGAATTTTAACACTGGTCCCTTCCTCTATTTAATTGAGGAAACATGTTAATGAGTTTCAGAATTTTAAACGTGTTTCAAAATTTCCAAAAACACTTCATTGCAGTGTCACTACATCGTAGTGCCGATGGGTCTCTTTATAATGTAGAAGAAATTAAATAAAATAACTTTTTTAAGTATATTTTATTTTTCTCTTAAAACATCCATAAGTTAACTTTTGCAGCCAACCCGCACCAAATGATGTTAGGCCCTACCTTAGTAAAAAACCAGATTATGAATTCAATGGTGGTCACATATTTCCAATCTAAGTCACTGTTTAGAAGTTATTAGCATTTAAAATAAAATAATTTTATTTAACTATTTCATTTATGGTTACATACTTTTTGAGTTTTCCCACTGAAGACCCGTGTTGAATAAAGTTAAGTCATGCCTAGGGTAATCCTACTATTCTGAACATAAAGGTTCTCTCATATTTCTGATCTAGGAACCTGTTTAGAAGTTATTACACTTTTTTAGGAAATCCAATTATGTATGCTATTAAAAAGTTATCAATTTTCATCAAACCATTCTGGGAAAACTGGGCCTCGGAATTACCCACTGTCTCAGCACTTGGCCTTTTAATTTTCCCAAATAATTTCTAATTTTTTTTGGAAAACTCCGAGTCATTACAGCTTCCCAAACTCTGATATGGGATTGGTTACCCCTATGTTAATGACTTGATTACAAACATGTATCGATAGGAAGAATTGTGCGTGTATTATGGGTTCTTTATCACTTTGTTATTTATTTATGATAGATTGGGTTATGGCCATATTAAAACACTCTAGAGTTTATTACCATACAAGGAAGAATTTTTTATCTTCCTGAAGGGATTTTACCTCTACGAGGAATCCTATGTATCATGTTAAAACAAGAATCAAAACCCATGTAGTTTATATGACATAGTTTAAGGTCGTGTGGCTAGACTGATCCATGCAGTTTAACATCATACAGTAAGGATATGAACATCGAGATCAGACCTCAATGAGGAATCCTACATATCTTGTTTAAAATAGTAATCAAAGTCTGCATAGTTCTTGTAATTATCATCTTTTTCTTGAGATATATGACAATAGAGGCCTTGGATGAGATTTATGCATATAAGACTACCCTAGATTGCTTCATCGAGAATATTCACCTTTAAGTTGAGATGAGATGTAATCATACTTACATCCTGATGATGGTCCCATACTAGTGGAGTTATCAACATTATTTTAATACAATCATTATTGGTCTCTAATCCCACATGATCCATGCTTGGTGTGAGAAATAATTGATAGCGGTAGCTCGAACAAATCACATGTGAGCATATCCATACAGGGTATACACATTAAAGTTTACCTTTGAGGGGTATGGTTTCCAATCTCATGGAGGATATGGTATAGAGCCCAGGCCTTAGGAAGGTGTCCAATATATCCTGTTTATAGAATGAATCATAGTTCTTGTAATTCATTTCATCCCCAACCCATTGATGGGTTTGGGGTACTTGATGGCATGATTGAGTCTTATAATTAAAATTATTCCCATGTATAAGTCCTCTTATCATATGTTGATGGATGATGAATTATGGTAGATCCATGGAAGAATTTAATCCCATAAGTTAAGAATACTTGGGAAAGGAAAGAAATCAAACCTAAGTGGATGCCAGCTGGATCTTGGGATTTAGGAAGGTGTTTTAAATATCCTGGTAATGGTGGGAATTAGAGTTCTCATAGTTATATTGTCCCTTATCCCACTGATAGGCTAAGGTGGATGATCATGATCGAAGACATTATTGTTATCCATAAGGTTTTAGGAATGCCAGATTATTATACCAGGTTGGATTCCCTATTAATTTAGGCTTACACATTGAGGATTCCAAATTGTTTAGGGCTTACTCATTGAGGATACCCACTGATGGGGATATATTATATTATATTAGTAATCCGGGATTATGCACTACGGCTTCTTACTTATGGGGACATATTATATTATGTTGGTAATTAGGGATTACACACTAAGGCTACTTGTTGGCATACTCATTTTCATCTTATGACAGATTAAAGAGAGGTGGTAACCATAAATGGTATGTCTGAGATAATGACATTGGTAGGGTCACATGAGGGTGTAACCCTATCTTATCTAGGTTACTTTCCTTATAAAATGGTAATGTGGATAAAGGTTCTTAGCTAGGGTCCACATGGTATGAGTCTAAATGGGTCTACTGTACAAAGTCAACATTCCATAAGGGATCTACCAGACATGTATTGGATGCTTGTTGGACATGTCCTGATTGTTTGTTCAATATGTTGTGGCATCAACTTGAAAAGGCAGACACATCCAAGGTTTTCTTCCTAACATGTTCACGAAGCCTCCCGAACCTAAGTTGGCTTGCCTAAGATCCTTCATATGACCAAATTGAATATAATCATATTCTTTATCCTAATCAACTGAATCACTTCAGATGTATTTGCATGTGTGAGGTAGGTACGTCCAAGATGCTTTGCATAATCAAAGAATACATGTCTAGGGTCTTGTGCATGATTAAAGTAGACATGATTATGCACCGTCTCATGATCATCCTGACTCATCTTTAGACCATCTCATGAAATGTTAATGGACAATCACATGATCATGTAAACATGTAAATAAGTTGTTGTGAGATTGTCTTGACTTTTCCATAGTCTATCTTATGAAAATCCAGACATGTCAATGGACTATCTCAAGATCAACTTGGCTTATCTTCAGACTGTCTCCTGACAATGGTGACATATTGCTCAACTATCAAAAGATCAAACCAACTTCTCCAAGGCTTGTATTATGACCAGCATGGAATTTCCAAGGTCACCTAAGGTCATAATGATAACACCAACGAGTCTTTCGATTGCATGTACTTAAACTATTAAAGTTCAGGATCCAAATTTATGTGATTAGGATATTGTGATTCTATCAATTCCTACTTCAACTCTTAATCAAAGAAATGAATATCAAATAGGAATTTTTTATGCTTAATGCACTAAAATTTTCATTTAAAATATCATTAGCTTAATAAAATAATGACCAATAATTCCTCCTGTGTCTATATATTTCTAATACCAAAATGGTCAGCACAAGTTACCTAATAAAACCAAAAGTTAAAATTAATTCATTATATAAATAGTTAAACTTAAAAATCATCCAAAATCCATATGATCAAATTAAAAGTCCAAAAATTTATAAGGGAGGTCACTAAATCAACATTCTATTCACCACAGAATATTAAGTGGCTTTTAATGTCACATTTTAAATATGTGAACACCTTGATCACCATAAAACCTTAATGAAAACATTTATTATACTAAAAATAAATTCTCATGTTGTTGAATATATTATATAAATCCAAATATATAACAAACACAAAAAAATACAACATAAATAATTAAGCAATTTCAAGGTTACCAATACTGTCCCATAAATATATCTTTATCATTATTATATCAAAATTGACTTAATATTAAGAATTGCGTTCCTTCAATAACGTGTTTTCCAAAAAGTTCAAATTTCCATAGAATAAATTTTCTTGGTTATGAATACTATTTATCATATGCTTTCAAATCCTTAAAGAAAAGGTACTACAATACAATACTTATACATTTTATGATTCTTATAATGAGAATATCATTGATAAAATAATTCTATAATATAATTATGGGATCTAAACACAATAAAATTACTCATTCCAGTTCATTATTAAAAAATTTACTAGGATCATATTATTTAATACCTTTTCCTTTCACATTTCATTTGTAGTCTCTTCATCATCATAAATATAAACATTACTCATACAACCTTACTAATTATCTTCATGAGCATCCCCCTAGGGAATCAATTTTGAATAATTCCTATAATTTAAACATTTAAAAAATTCAAATTCTGAAAATAACTTAGGGAGAACATTATTCTCATACATTACATTAACCAGACTTTTCATTTTTCATCAGTAATAACTTTCTTTGTGTCCTTATTTTCCACACATAAAATTTCTCCTATTCCTTTGAGACACTCTCCTGGGTGTCTCTTTCCACATTTATAACATGAATAAAATCAACCCTTATTTCCTCTATGGTTTTAACTATTCAATCTCTTAGTGTAATCCATGATTCACTTATTTGGTGAGTTCGAGAGTTGGTTAGGGTGCTAGTTGTTAATCATATATCATGATAAATGATTAGAAATGTTCACAATATCCTTCATCCTAGTCAACATCCCATTTGGTTTCTCATTAACACATTGTCTATCACATTCAATGTTAACCTAGTTCCTCCTGGTTCCATCCATTGATTAAAACAAAAAATCATAGTATGAGAAACACTAATCATAGTGGAAAATCACATAGTCACGAAGAATAATTTATTGGATATATAAATCATGACACATTATTTTCACTCTATGACACCTTAGGTTTAACATTGGTTATTCATGGTTATAATCTATTAAAATACTCTATGATGGTTTATAAAGAAAATATTAATTAACCTAAGCATATAGCCTAGGCGTGTCAAACTGGGTGCATAGTAAGGCCCATTTTTTTGTACCATGTAACACTCGAGTCATGCCTGATGTTCCCTTTTCTAATTTATTACCCCTGGTACATCTATTCTAGAACCACATCCACTTGTAGTATTCAGTCAGGGATGTATTACTAGGAAAAATAACATAATATCTACTTTACCAAAACTTTAGGATGTTCTTATATACTTATACTCAATGTATATCATAGGGTTATTTTCCCTAATCTAAGTTTTCTTAAATTTAGTTCCCAAGGTCTCTACTAAACTTCCACTAATACCAACTATAAAGACCATGAGGCTAGTAGCCTAGATATGGGGATTACATTATTACATTGGTATAATATACAAGGAATTACATCCCTAAGGGCCAAATAGTTTATTAGACTTGGTTAAATAGATAAATACTTGAAATTAGAATTAAAATTGAAAACATAAATTACAAAAAGTGTTTTCTTTGAGAATTCCATATTTCCCTTTAGAATATCTCTTTATATAAATCACAAAAATCCTCCTGGTATCCTAAGAAAATAAAACATAATAAAGATGAGATCTTAGATGGATGTAGGGGTATAAAGATAGAAAAATAAATCATGAATAAATAATAATAATCAATATGGAATAATAAATAAATAAAACAAATGTCATATAAACAATAACTTAAGCATAATATGTTAGGAATAAATGAAAATAAAATAAATCCCTATAAATAATTACATGATCTTGAAAATTATCCATGAATATTATAACTAATAAAATAATTACATGGACATAAATAACTAAGATCATAATGTGGTAATGCATAATTTTATACATCTAAAATTTTTAAAACCTATCATAAGATAGTTTAAATCTATGTGTAGAAAACCATCTAATTTGGCCAACTGATTTGTCTCATGAGACTCATCGATGTATTAAGGGGATATATATAACCTGGTCCCACCCATAACATACAAAGTCTAATTCATTTCTCATTTTAAATTGGAGAAAAATAATCAACATAAACATTTGTATTACCAAACAAACATGAAAAATGTTAAAATTAAACCTAATCAAATAAACAATATCACAAACTATCTAGTGTAATATGGTGAATGGTAATAAAATCATACATCCTTAGTCAACCTAATCATAAAGAATCATAATAAATATTAAGGATGATATAAATACAACATATCCATAGTTTATCATAAGTATAATAAATTTTAGATGTCATTGACGAATAGAAATAGCATCAAAATGTCAATTAAAACATTCTTGAGGAAAATAACCATTGCGCTTTGAAAATAAACTTTAAAACAACAAGTTATTTTTTTTTGAAAATATTTTTTTGAAAACTACCTTTGAATATTATAAAAGTATATTTCAAATAGTAATTGGTCATGACAATAGAAAATTATGTTCACACCGTATATGTTAAAACAAAGATTCCTTTTACAATTCAATAAGCCAAATGTGACTTATTTTGGAAATGACATGAAGATACCTTTCAAAAAATATTTTTAAAAATGAAAATAGGTAAAAATTCATTTAATTAATCATTTTGAAAAGGATAAAAATATTTTTATAAAACATTGATTTTGATGAAAAAGTATTTTAGAGAGAAGGGAGAAACAAAGTCAGATTTTCTTAAAAACATTTTCTGAATCATTTTACGTACCAAAGAGAAAAAATGATACTATTAATTAAAATTTTCATGAATAAACAAAAGTTAAGGAAATAAATTGGTCTTATTATATAATTAAGAAGTAATTCTACTAAGGTATACTTAAAAAATAATCATGGCTAATGAATAGATTGTAAAATAAAATCTTACCAATTTAGTAATTTTGAATCATAATCCTCATAAAAGAAATAAATTTAAATGAAAAATTAAATAAAATTAAGAGAAATATATTCATGATATATCATATCAAATGGGGTAGTATTTAAACCACACAAAGTAATAAGTGGTGAATATGGTGTATGTATCACAGAAGTAAAAGTGAGATGAGAAACCCTTACCTTTGGTATGACTTCCTTAGTATGTGATGAAACCTAATTAATAATAAATATAGGTTTATTATAAATATATTATAGAACAATAATCATACACATCATTCCATATATAATTTACTTATAGTATTTTATCATCCGTTTATTAATAACCCTTTTTTACAATCACTCTTCAATTGATAATTACTTTGTTTTTCATCTATGTTTTAGTTTAGTAATTTTGGTTTTTTAATTTGATCATGGTTACATAATTTATATAATGTTAAAAATGATATAAATATCATATATATTAATTATATATGTATTTATAGTAATCTATAGAATTTAGAGATAGAAAATGGATTATACTGTTCAGGGACATGGTATGCCATACGTACACCTGAATGTTGTTTCCATTTTTATCAATAGATGAAACAAAAGGAAAATAAATATTAATTCACCTTTATAAAATAATTATTATGTTATATATAGGTTTTTTATGAATAAAATACCTCATTATTACCATCCATGTAAAAATAAAATGAAAAATATTTCACATTGCAATGTGGATGCGGTAGTCCATATGTACACAAGAGTAAAAAATACAATAAGTTAAAAATGAATCACATTGCTTCGTGAGGCGGTAGTCCACTGTACACATGATATATGTTATCATATTACCCCATGTAATAAACAGTAAGAATATTTATTTGATATCATAATTAATAAAGTATAACAATTTCATATTTATAAAAAAAATATGTTAAATCCATCATTATATCCATCCTTTAAAGATGGTGATAGAAAACAAATTAGATTGGGTTGTGAGGTGATAGTCCTATATACACATGATTGATGGTTTCATTCCCCATTTTATAGAAGTGGAGATTTATCTGAGTTATTCCATTAACATAAAAACATATAAGTATATAGGGGATACTGTTGTTATTATATTATCATAAATTCAGAATATTAAAAGGAGTTAGAAGATTAAGTAAAATGAAAATGCATAGTTAAAAATTTTACCGCTTCTTTGAGAAACCACTTTTGGTTGAAACTAATGCCTTACTAGATTGGATTTATGATATAAAAAAGGAATATAGTATTTAGGGAAAGAATTAAGGAAAATATTTAGGCAGGTATTTCCTAAATCAAAGGGATTTGGAAGTGTGAAGAGGGGAGGAGAGGAGGTGACCTTTTATATGCGGGGGAGAGGAAAGACAAGTAATTTTTGAGAAGATAAAGTGATAAACAAAATTTTCTCATTCCAAAACCCTAAAAAACAGATAATTATAAAACTATATAGGCTATAAGGTCTAAATATGTCCATACAATGGGTTTTGGACAACTATTAAGTCATTTTAACCCTTATCTTCTTAGTTTAACCACCCAGTAAACCCATTTTTACCTTAACCACATTAATTAATTTTTACTATTTTACTATTCATTATGATAAAAAATAAAGTTAAAATTAATAGATAATATAAATTATTCTGATTCTAAATATGGAATCCATTTTACAAATTCAATTCACATTAGTGGTAGAATTGAATTTAAAATTAAACCGAAGACACAAACAAAGAGCCATTTTCCAAAGAGAAAATTCTCATAAGTATAGAATGTTTTAATATAAAAATTCAATATTATATTCATTAAAATGAAATAAATTAGTTAAATTTTAATAAAATTTAACTAATTTTACATTAAAACCAATTTAAAATATAATTTAACTTTGTAAATAATTTAAATGAAAAAGAATGTTTTCAATAAAAATTATTATTTTTCACTATTAATCAAAAAATTAATCCATTATGAAAATTATCAAACAATACTCCAAATATAAGTTTTAAATTTAGATTAAAAAAATTAAATTTATTTCTTTAAATAAATTTTATAAAATTCGTAAAAATTAATTTTAAATTATGTATGAAAAGTGTGACTAATCCGTCTTTTAGAAAAATATTGTTTTTAAGAAAACATTTATTTCTATTTTAAATGGTTCTTATTTTATTTATAATAAATATATTACCATTTAATTTATTTTAAACATGTGTAAACCATATAATTTTCAAAGTTTAGTTATTATTATTCATTCGCTCCATCTTAACGGCTACGTTATAATGGTCATGTTTAAATAATAAATTTTTAATAGAGTATCACACTTCATTTAAACCCGCCAATGCATGCATCATAAGCTATAAAAGATATCTAATTTAAAGAAATATATCATAAATTATCATGGTGTTATATTCTATTATAAGCTTTCCATTGTGTGTCAAACACACTATCAAGCATGATGTTCCTCTTTTAAAATCTTGGGGCGTTATAATGCTTATCATTTAAATAGATAAATATAAAGATATTCTATACACCTATATATTTTAAGAATTAAATTATTATTAGAAATAAAAAAAATTAATTTTATGTAATATAAATAAAATTATATCTATTAGGTTAACTAATACAGTTGATGAAAAGTGAATATCTAAATATAATAAATATAAAAATATACAAGTAAAAAAAATCATGTAATTACATGTGTATGTTTCAAAAAAATAAATGATGAAGCCAGTATTCTTAACCAAAAAATATGTAACTAAAACTAATAAATATATAAATTAATTCAAAATATGTAATACATGATTTACATTTATATATTTCAATTTCCTAGTTTAAAAAATGTTTTTAAGTGTGTAAATTTTACCTAAAAAATAATGATTTCAATATTTTTCAATCAAAAAATATTTAAACAGAATTGATGAATATAAAATTTAATACAAAACTAAATTAAATAAACTATATATATATATATATATTAAAATATGCAATTTTTAAAAAATAGAATTTTTACAAGTGTAATTTTCAAAATTATAATAATAAATAAATATTTCCCTGAATAATTACAAGAGTAACAGAGTGTTTTTACATATCTCTTCAATGTGATCATTTCATATAACATGAATTATGTCTACATTAAAGTCATTATTATCATATGGTAATCATGTAATAGATATAAAAACCTCACATAATTCCAAAATATCATCACTATCCTCATCACCTAAATAAATTGTCTTCCTTTGAAAAATTATTGACCACTGATCATTTGATTGGTTGGTAATATAAAATATATGCTTCAAATGTTTCACCATTATAAATGGATTCTATTTGAAACTAAATATTTTCAAATTGATGATTTTGAATCTGTAACCATCATGTTTCATAGCTTTGTTACCATCAGCCTAATTACACTTAAACGCCACTATTCAAAATTTAGTATAATTAATTTCCCATATATCCTCAATAACTCCAAAATATTCCATTGTTGAAAAAATTTGATTTTTATCTTTTTCACTCAAAAAATGAAGTGCTTTAATGATGACCATTACTAAAATATTTTGAATAGTACTCTTTTAATCCTTATTTTTTGGGTAAAATGGGTAACTATTAATATCTAAACTAGAATATGTGATCAAATTAACACACCCCATCTTTGATAACCATTTCAATGTTTCTGATATAGATAAATAAATGTTTAATTTCTCATTAAACCATGAAAAAATATATTTTTATATTCATTCATCAATCAATTTTTTATTTCTTTTTAGATATCATAACTTCAATCTAGAAATATGTGATTATATATATATATATATATATATATATTAAAAAATCATCTCTGATGTTTAAAATGTATAAAGGTTCCTACATTACTTTATTATGTAGAATTAAATTTACTTTTAAGACATTAATCCCTTTACCATCACCATAAAACATCAAATATTGAGATATATAGTGAAAATATGCTCCTCTTGATATAAACAATGAGAACAAAATTTATTCACCTCTTATAATATATATTTTTGAAAAATAAATGCCTCTGATTGATGCATATTTTTAACACATACCTTAAATTTTTTTATATATAATTGAAAATGATATATCTAATGTAAATAATCAAGACCACATATTCTTATCTCTTATAAAAAATTAATAACCAGATGAACCGTTATATTAAAAAATGATGGTGAATAATACATTTGTAGTTGATAAAGTATAAGGGAAACTTCATTGTCAAACATATATAAAAAATTTAGATCCACAAATTTTCTACAAATGGAATTTAAAAAGTAACAAAACATGATGATAGAGTTTTTAAAAAGCATTAAAAATATTCAAAACAGTTTAAAAAATAGTAGTTGTTGCATCAATGCATAATAGTCATGATATTTCATACATATTAATTTCAAATCCTTCAATGACACAAATTTTTGCACATTTTAAAAATTCCTACTGGGAAATTTAATACCATGAAGACATTTAAAAAAATTCTTATTCTTGATTAATTCGTGATAATTAATAGGTGAATATGATTTAGTTCCTTTCATAGTGGGAGATAACTCCAAATTCATTCTCCTGGATATTAAGCCAAGTATTTCATGCAACACATCTTTTTTCCTATCCATTTTTGTTTAAAAATATTCCAACCAAACCATCACATATGTTTTATCAATATGTATAATTCCAATTTTATATTTTACCTCTTAAAATATCCAATAGGTTAGATTGAATAATATAGACCATTTGTTTGATGTATTTTTTATCAACTATAACTTCATTTATTTCCAAATATGAAATTGATGTTTTTCAATTTTTCATAATATTATTATGCTAAAAATGGTTTTGGGGGGATATTATATTCTTGTAACCTGTTAAATATATTTTTAAATATTTGATATAGATGATCCATTCACAAAAGTATTTGATATACCATATACAATGTATTTCTTGTATTATAAAATTGATAATAAGAAGTATATTCATCGCAAATTGGACAAGATTTATGTCCTTTAACACTGTATCTTGATAAGTTTCCATAGTAGAGAAATAATTTAAAGTGAACAATATCATAACACACAAAAGAACATATTCTTTCCTTTATGAATCAAAAACTATAATATATGTCTCCCATAAAAAACTTAAATCATCAATAAATGGTGATAGATAAACATCAATATCACTTCCAGGCTGTTTTGGTCAGTAAACCATCCAAATCATCCTAATATATTTATTATCCATAAATATATGTTTATAAAAGGTATAAACTACCAAAATAATAACCCATGATCTATGTTAAAAACTAAGGATATGATATAGATTCATTATATCTGTGCATAATTCTATTTTGAGTTTCTATCTTCACTTACAAAATAATATTTTTTTAATCAAATATCTTTCATTTTGGTGAATTAGTAGAGTGATGTAAGTTTATATTAGAAATTAACTCATATAAATCTCATCTTTTCCTCTTCACATCTTTTTTATTTTCAAATATATGATTAAAATGAGTAATTATTAGAAGATACCAAATTATTTTAGTGGGATGTTAGGTTTCTATTCTTGATAATGAATTAGAGTTGAATTTTTCATCCATTTTACACTATGATGTCCAACATTTAAAAAATTATGATAAACTTTCATAATAATTACTATAAAACATAAAATTTTTAGGGAAATCATGCATATTTTTATACCCTAATACCATTAGGCACAATATTTTATTTGCATCTTAATTGGAATCTAGAAGCCCCTTACCTTCGGTAAGTATCTCTTTTAATAGTTCAAGAAATTTAGTGAAACTTTTATCACTCCACCCATTTAATTATTTCAAGTTAACTAATATCATCACTTATAATAATACTATAAATTTAGTTTAAAATGAGAATAATGGGATCTCATCCTTCCCATACAATCATTCAACATTTGAAGTTTTTTCAATTGTTTGAACACTTGTATCATGAATTAATTCATCAAGATGATCCTATGTCTCATGATAAATATCTTCATCAATATTATATATTGAATTTTATATTATTTTAACATGTAGTATCTAGTATGTAAAATTACGATTAAAACCATAGAAAATTAGATGGTATTTTATTTGTATGGAACTTATATTTCTCATATTAAAACACTTCATGCATGGACAAAAAATATGATATTTCTTCTCAATATTTTGTTTTGAAAATTTAAATAAATTATCAACTCTTTTTTCATATTTATCACTTTTTATTTATAAATTTATCAAAATTATTATATGTTAATTATATAACATCACATTATATTAGGTGTATATATTAAAACATATAAACATATATACACATATATAAATAGATAAATTTATAACATATAAACATATAATCAAAATAATCAATTAACATTTTATTGATAACTATTTAATATAAAAATAATTATAAAAAAATAAAAAAATAAAAAAATATTAAAAACCAATTGGTATTGATTTATAGTAATATAAAATCATTTCCAAAAAGAAATATAACTTTTTTTAAATACTAAATAATTTTAAATTAGAAAAAACATAATAAATAATTCCAACATCTGAAATAAAATTATATAAAGGAATAATCATCAAATTAACAAATAAGAAAAACATGAAACTTCCACCATCTTCCATAAAATCCTTGATAGCACTACTGAAATTAAAATGGTAACTTAATAATGAATAAGTTTTGGCCAAAATCCTCCAAGGTGACATTACAGTTTTTTTGGGCAGGTTGTGTTTTTTTGAAAAAGATAGTTAACAAAGTTAGTTGTGAAATTATAATGTGGTTGTCAACAAAGTATATTGGAAAAGGTTTAGGATGGTGTAGACCTGTATGATATTGAAGTAACTATAATTAGATATAGGTTGAAGAAATCTAAAAAATAAGATCATTGAGGTATAGAATATTTGAAATGTGTTTAGGAAATTGTGAAAATAAGGTGGCAACGTTTCCTAATGTTTTCCAAATTTTTGGGTTCCAATATTTTTGGGAAGATGAAAGTTTTTTTTGAAGAAAATGAATGTTTTTTTGTCAAGAAAAAAAGTTATGTGAACAGGTTCCAACGTTTTATGAAGTTTTGTGAAGATGAATATTTGAAGCCACCTCATTGAAAAACAGTGAACACTAGTGTTTCATGAAAGTTACAATGTTTTAAAAAATTTAGGGTTGAATGACCTAGAGAGATTGTGAAAAAAAAAATAAATATAGATGTATGTTTTATGATAAAATTGAGTTTTGTGATAAAGATAATGTCAAATTATTAATGTTGTAAGAAACTAAGAATGTTTCTTGAAAGGTTAGTGGTGAATGAGGAAGTTTCATGAAGGTTCGACAATGACTTTAAATAGGCCACTAACCTCCTCCTTTTAAGTGTCTACATTTTAAATAAAATCAGGGCCTAGATGTAATGTAAGATTCATGTGAAGGTTATTCTTATGTGAATCAGTTATTCTAACATCATTTACACGAATAAAATGGACTTGAGTCTATAATGACCCATAATTTTATCAATGGAATTTCCCTCCAAATTATATAATTTTTTCATATTTAGTAAAGAACTTACACTAAATGATTTACACAACAACATTTTATTATAATAATTTGATCATTATATTTAGTGGATAAATATGTCCATAATAATTATAAGTATAATAGTGGAAAAAAATAGAAAATAAGTTAACAATAATAGAACAATTTGGATCTATTTGATCTCATAGAATAATCATACTTATAGAAAACATTATAGAAATTAAGAATAGTATTAGTAATGAAATATAAATTTTTAAAATTGAAATATTATAAAATTTGAGATAAAATATAATTAAATTAATAATGAATGAAATATGGGTTATTTATAGGATGTTGGGAACCCATATGACCATTACAAATCCAACGGTTGGAATAGTAACCTAACCATTAGAATAAAAAATTGACCATTAGAATAGCATCTTAAACTATGTAATTTTAAAATAATATTTATCAATCTTATAAAATGAAAATATGGAATATTTATTTCATTATTGAAGTAAATAAATGTTTTAAAAATTATAAAATAAGTGTTTGCATTTTTTTTAACACATATATGTTTTATTTTAATTTATATTAAAAATATAACGTTTTAAAAGAAATATTATTTTCATAAAATGGGTTTATAAATTAATATTATGGTGTATTATAATGATGATATAATTTTATGAGACCTTAATTAATTTTTCAAAGGTCCAGAAAATTGATCATAATATTAAAATTTGTATTTGTCAAATAAATGAGGATTTAATTTTAAAATTAAATTTCTAATATTTAGAAAATTATTTTCATAAAATGGATTTAATTTCTTGATTATTGACATTTAAAAATGGTTTGGGTTATTTTTTTTATAATTTTCTAAAATATTTGATTTTTTGGCGAATAGTGAAATACAACAAAATATGGTATGTAACATTATAAGATAATAGATGAATTTTTTGAGTCATTAATAATGTAAGATCCCATTATTTTGAACTCAAATGAACAATTCACTATATATATTCACAAAAATCAACACTTTTTGTAGTATTGATCCAAAATAATGAACTAATGATTATAATGTTCAAAACACCCCCATGCTCCCCTTATAAATACGACCATTCAAAACCCCTTATCCTCACACCTTATAAGCCTCGTAGAATTGAAAATTTTACCCAATTATCTTACCAATACTCTCCCCCATTTACTAGTGTTTTATCTCTCACCAAAAGGACAATTCTATGTTTCTTTAGGGGTTTCTCTAGGAGATGTCATTCAAGTGGTAATATTCTCAAACTACCTATTTTAAATTATTTTGTTATCCTACCACCTCCTTAACTCCCTCATAAAACATGGTATACTAACTATATTATCATATATATACTATAATTATATATTTATAATTTAATATCTACCGTACATCATTTTCTACTCTCCTCTTATTCTAAAAATGAAACCATTGTCTATATTATGTTGATTCACTACCTCTGTGGATAATGAGTTTTCATTTTCCATCACCGTCTTCAATGATGGTCATAAAAATATTATTATGGTTACATAATATGTTAATAATTATATTTTAACTTACCTAATATTATATAATGAATATATATCCATAATATTAAACAAAATAAAACTAGTTCGTGATGGTTAGTAAAACCTCTTAAATGAACTAACCATTAAACATTAACATTTTTACTAAATGAATCTACCACATGTTTAACTAAATAAAGATATTTTGAACCATTTAAATTTATATAAGTTCATTAATACCATTTAATTTTACTTATGTAATTTTAGTCCCATTTTAGAATAACTTCAGTAATTATCCAAAAGTGATCCGTTCTTAGAACCATGAAATAAACACTCTCAGAACAAAAAAATTGAACATTATATATCATTAAAATGGTTCTAAATGAACATAATAAAATTAAATTAAATTAAATATAGATGTAAAATCTTCTTAATTAATTAATTAATTATTTTAATTTTATTATCCATGACATTAAGTGCAAGTTCATAATGATTCTGGAACATAAGGGAAGGAATATCTCTGAACCACCCTTTTTTCTTTCGGTTATGAACTTTCCCTATCTAACTTAATTTATCTCATGTTGATGTTATAGAATTATTATAAGTTATATATATATATATATATATATATATATATATATCTATTACATATATAACTAGCTTATTCTCCTATCCTTTGACGGGGTAATACACGCCTTAAGTTCATTTCTCAAATGTTGTCCTTAAAATCAACCATGATTAAAGGGATGTTTTCAATATTATAATTATTTTATATAAATATAATTTAAATTATTTATTAAAATTCATTGTTTCATTTAATAAAGTAATATTTTAGGTATAAAAATTCTATTTTACCTCTAGTTTTCAAATAAAATTCCATACTTATTCTTTCTCGAAAATTCTTTAACCAATTCCTTAAAACATATTTTTGAAAGTTCATTTGTATACCCAATTCTATAATATTTCTCATGATTTTTAAAAAAAATTAAAATAATATTTTGAAAAATTTTATTATTTACTTAGAAAAAAATTTCCAAAATATTTAATTCCATCTTTTCATTGGAATCGTTTTGAAATCTCCATTGATTATGATATGAGGCAATATTATGTAACCCATTATTTCCATGGGAATTTTTTATGTTCATTACTTATGATTAATTTACAATTTTGGAACACATAATCATGTACATATTATGATGGTTTCACCTATAAAACACTTTAATGAATTGGGTTATGTTTTTATCTCATGAGATGGTATGCATTAGATTAGGGAGTGAACCTAATCTATAATAAGACTCTATCCACCATATGATGTTTTCATGGTGGTTTACCTTGACTTATGATTATACCATGTTTTATATATATTCCACTTTTCTATATTTCCATGATCTTATGATATAATTTTCTTTATGTTATTCTACCATCTTATTATTTAGGAGTATTCTATTTTATGATACCATGTTATATTGTTTGAATAATTAGTTATGATTTGTTATCATGTTTATTTCTTTATTAGGTTTTTAGATCACCATTTTGTTTCATGTATTCCCCATGTTATCCTATGAATTTTAGAATATCAAAGGGATTTAGGAGATCATTATAGAGAATAAAAAAGCGATTTCTTATTTTAGTTTCTTTTTTATGTATTACGAACCTAATATTTCAAAGACACTAGGCCTCATGATCTTTCAGTTTTATTTATTGGATGTTTATGTTAAAAATTATTTAATAATAGGTGTAAAAGTTTTGGGTTTCTATATATCAATATTATTTGTTGATTTCCATGAAAAATAGAAAGTTTTATGAAATTTTGGAGTTCTCTGACAAACTAAAAAGTTGTATGAAAGTTGGGAAGTTGTGTGAAAGTTGTGCAAAGGTTGTATGAAAGTGAAAATTGTGTAAACCATAAGAAATTTCCCTAAAATTATAAATTAAACTAGTATTCATTAGTTGGATGAAATAAAAAACTTCATGAAACACCTATTTTAGTGTAAGAAACATTTATTCAAGAAATCAATGGCTATCTACATAATGAATAATTAGTACACATAAACAGAGAGAGTAGCGAGCCTTCAATTCATTATTGTTAGTGAACCAGGGGGGATAAAAACTATACTCCAAACATTGTAACAATAGTGTGATATAGTGTATTTGGTACATTTATGCTACTTAGAATAGCAAAATTAAGGGTGAACCAAGTGACTTATTGTGTCTAATGTATGTTTTCATTTTAGTTTATACATTGCTATGGGATGGAGAGAGAATAGAGTTTTGTTTAATAATGAAACATGATCCAAAGGGAGAATAGTTTTAATCTATCATACCCTAATTCACCCCCTCTCAGGGTGCTTAACCTAGTAGGCAAAAAAACTTGTATTTGGTACAAAAGTTCAAGTGAGTGATTCTCTATTAGTTTAATCCCTAGAAACCTTCAATATCAAAGGGATTATGATCTTCAAGGGAAAAAATTTCCAACTATAGAAGAATCATATTCTCAAGTAATTCGGATCTTTAGGAATTTATTTATATACAACTGTGATGCATGGGTTCTTAGTTAGTATGGATAGTGAGGCCTCATCTGATTCCAAACAAAGAGAACTAGATATGGATGCTAATGGAATCAATGCTGTAGGTATGACCATATATAAAAAAACATATGAAATTAATGTCATTAACATTCCATAAAGGGAAATATATTGATCACGTACTAAGGTGATTCAATATTTTTAGAAGCTAAATTGAAATTTATATGGAATAAGTTTGAGATATAGAAGATTTATCCTAATGAATCTATTGATTCATTATATGATTGGGTCAATGTGATTATAGAGGATTTTAAAAATCTCTAAGAATATTAGATAATGTGAATATTTTTGAATGCATCCTAAGAATAATAACATACTTATTTAATCCAAAAGTATTTGTTCTTGAGGGAAAATATCCAAATGGAACATAAATTATATAGGTTTCTTAGTACTCTTTTCACATATGAAATATAAATTAATGATAATGAGGTTTTGGAAAATGGGATGTATAAGGAGGTTTCATTCAAGGATATGAAAAATATCATCATGGAGGATGGTAAAGAAAGATATTATGTGGATAAATCCATGTCATTACCATCCTAAAACATAAAAAGTTAAAAAGGAAAGTTTAAAGGGAAAATTGCACTCATTTTATTTTGATGTAGAAAGGTTGGGAAACTTATAGAAAAGTGACGCAATAATATTCAATAATATGATGAGGATTATTAAATTCCCATGAAAAAATATGCAACCAATATGAAAGGTAAGAAAAGAACTAAGGAAAATTACTTCAATAAGAAGAACTTGATTTCAAAAGAAAATGATAGTTTATAAGAGAATGAGGTATAAAATATTCAAGGATGAAAAGTCCATAATTAAAGTTTTATGGTGGTAGTTATGAAAAATTACTGGAAAAGGGAAGAGAGAAATGCTGATAAATGAGAACATGAGGGAGGAGTTGATCTCTAAGTTGAGTTTGAGGTTTCTATTAAAGAGATATAAATTTTTGGAGACAAAAATAAAAAAATACAATAGAGTAGTTCATGATTTTAAACTCTATCTATAGTAGAAATAATAGAAGAAGTCTAAGATAAAGGTGGTAATTGAGAACCTCAAATCTATAAATTTATAAAACTCAAAGAAGATCATTGATTATGAGATAAAAGTTAAAGAGAAAAAAAGTATTATCAATAGTTTAACTAAGAAAATAAATATAAGGTCAAACATATAAAATATATAAGGGAGGAAGTTTTCAGGCTATGATGAAAATATAAGGATTAAGAATGATGTCTGACTCTCGATATGGCATCAGGAATGTAAGCCACACTGGGGAATGAAAAAGTAAAAGTAAAACATATAAGTCCAATAGAATATGGAAAGGAATATAAATAGAATAAAAATTAATATCTAAATGAAAAGGTTGTTATGAGGCTTAATATTAAAAAGAATGTAGTGATGGTTAGCATAAGAAATCATTCACCCCCTATGAGGTTGAAAATTGATTTGGAAATGACTCAGAATATTCAAATAACCTAAGGGACAACTAGTGATACACCAATTACACATAGAAGTGCACCCTAAATCTGGTGTTATTATTATAGAAATATGGGGAAATCCTAAAATATTTGTTATATAGCCAAGAGGTTCAAAAGAACACAAGGCGAATAAAGGTATCCAAGTATAGTTTAATATTTGAGGGATGTTTTTGAAGATCACTATTTCTATTGTGTAGGATTTGGATATATGGAAAGATATTACTCATTAATAATTTAGATAAATATTTGAAAGAATATTGAAAGTGTCTGTAAACAACAACTCGAGGATTCATTAAGTGAGTTTAGAACACAAAATCAATTTTTATCATTGCAATATAAAGTTGGTCCATATAACTCTAAATAAGATCAATCATGTCAATCAATAATGGATGGGAAACCAAAGACATGGATCAATAAGTTAATAGATGACCAGAAAATAGTTTTAGATATTTTCCAAAAAGCATCAGATCATATTGGTTTATGGATGATTGAAAATGGATCAACCTCCCACATGATGGGGAATAAGGATCTTTTCATAGGAATTAAGAATGAAAAGGAAGGTATTTTCAAATTTAGTAGTGAAAAAAGCCTAAGAAATATTGTCTTTGAGAAATCCAAATTTAGAGGCAAAGATATGAGAGGCACAAATGTCTTTTCTATTGAAGGTGTTAATCCCAAATTTCTTAGTGTCAGTCAACTATGTGACTTAGGGAATGTAATAAGATTTATGAATAATTTGTGTATCATAAAAGGAAAAATTGGTGTATTAGTGATACAAGGTAAGCTTATAAAGGGAAATATATACCTTGTGAGTGGGGAAGAAGATATATAATTTATATTCAAGGAATAATAGAACATGTTATGGCATAAAAATCTTGTTAATTTGAGCTGACCATCCTTGGAAGATATGATGATGTTTGATCAAACTCAAGATCTCCCTAAGGTATTTCATGATCATACACACACATGTTATTCTTAAAAATAAGGTAATATTACCTGAAATACTAATGAGGAAAAATTAAAAGAGCCAACAAGAGTGTTAGAATTGGTTCACATTGATATGTGCAAACCCGTCTCACCAATAGACATTGATGAAAAGATATACTATATTATTTTCATTGATTATTATAATATAATTGAATGGATATTGATCATCACCCATAATTTTGAGTTGTTTAGTTTCATTACTTAATATTGGAGAGAGGCTGAAAGGATGCTTGGACATAATATTTTGATGTTCTGAACTAAAAATGGTATGAAGTTTACTAACATCTAGGTAAAAGATTATATTATGAAGAATGGGATAAGGAACTAATCCTCATGGGTTAGAACTCGTAAAAAAATAGTGTATTTGAGCGGAGAAACAAGATCATAAAAAATATTTCCATAAAAATGCTTATTAAGAAATAAATAATAGAGAAGTTTTAGAAAGAAGGGTATTGAAACTGGTCAAAATTAATAATAGAGATATGTTGTGTCTGAGGGATGTGAAGACTTCATACGATATGTTTTATGTAAATAAGCTGATGTTGAAGTACTTTGAGTCTTAATAAGTAAGTTTAATATTCCCAAAAAGTATAAATAGAAAAAGTTTGAATCCCATGGCGATGAAGTGATATTATTTTGCTACAAAAAAGAATATAAATGAGTCAACAAGTGGATAGGAAATGTTATTGAGATCAGTGATGTTTTTTTGGTGTAAAATGAGAAGAATTTTTAAAAAACAATGAATGAACATATTTAAGAGGATAGTGATCAATAAGTGATCATCACATGGGGAGTGAAAGTCCCTAAAGTATATCAAAAATATGTCACAGATGATGAGAAGGATGAAGTAAAATGTTTTTATATAGAAGATGAGGATGATGGATGAAATTAATAGATTTAATATCATCAGAGATCAGAAAAAATAGTGTATAATAGTATAATAAAGTCATTACATCAAACATATTTCCTATCATAGGTAGAGAAAAAATGTTTATAAGTAACTATAAGGGATGCTAATTGGGTTCAAGTGATGAATAAAGAGATTGGACAAATTGAAAATAATATGATGTGGGAGATTATTTTGAGGCTGAAAGATAATAATGTTATCAGGACTAGAAAGATATTATAAAAAAACGGAGTGGAGATGGTTTGGAAATTTGAAACAAAATAATACTAGTTTGTAAGAGATACACCAAGATCAATAGTATTGATATTGGTGATAAATTTTTACCCATGGGACAACTAGAGACAACTTTTATATGTTTATTAAATATAATGAAAAGTAATTTAAAATTATTAAATATGGAATTCAAACCAACATTTCTAAACAAGGTTTTGGAAGAATAGGTGTATATCATGAAATTGTATAGTTTTCTATTTCATGAAGATGAAAACAATTTTTTTTGGCTGAAGAATGATTTTCATGAGATAAATTAGGCATCGAGAGTGTGGTATTCATGACCATATTAGTACTTGAAGAAGATTTATTTTCAATATGGAAGAGTTGATTACAATCTATATATGAATAGTAAGTGTGATCAAATGATGATGGTATTAGTGGATTTTGATGACATAATATTTGGATGGTAAAAAAAAGTGCAGTGTAAATAGTTTACAGAGTTTATGGAGTGTGACCTTGAAATGTTTATGATTGGTAAAATGATGTTCTTCCTTGGTTTATGGGTGTTACAAAGAGGGAATGAAACATTTATTTATAAATAAAAATATTCCAAAGAAGTTTTTTGGAGATTTATAATGGATGATTACAAGAAGATGAAAACATCATATGCTACCCAGATGAAATTTTTAAATAATGATGATGGAAAAGTAGTAAATGTCATAGAATATATAAAAATCATTAGAACCTTGTAATAATAAATAGTGACATGACCCAAAATTGTGTTTTCTATATGGAAAGTAGCATAATATCAATGAAACCCCAGTGAATTCAGATTTATTATGGTGAAAATAATACTATGGTATATTAATGGTGTGGTAGTGTTAAACTTGATATACAATAAAAATTAATAGCAGGATTTATTGGGATATATAGATGAAAATTGGTATGGTTATGTAGATAATAAGTAGTAAACATCATGCGGTTCATTTTTACTTAACGAATTGTGAATTTCTTAGCTTTTTAAGAAACATTATGGAAATTCATTGAGTAATACAGAGGATAAATATATTTCGACTAATCAAGATTTCATGTAGTTACTATGGATAAAGTAGTATCTTAAAGATAATGAATTTTATGGGAAGTAAATCAATTGTGATAATTAAAGTTCGATAAATATTATAAAAAATTTAGTCCATCACTTGATGATGAAGAAAATTGAAATCAAGTATCGTTTTATCAATTAGATGGTGAATCATGGGATGGTGATGTTGGAGTTTGTGACTATAGAACTTTATGTTGCAAACATTTTATCTGAGGCCTTATCCAAGATAGGGTTTGATTGAAATCAACTGGGTCTTAGAGTCCAGTTAAACCACCACTCTTAAATAGTGTGTATGTAGACCCCATATACCGGAGGTATAATGTCTTTCTCCTATATGATCATTTGAGTTATTTATATGATACAGACTATAAAATAGTGATCTTTATGTTTGTTGACAATGGTGGAGAAGTCATGTTCATGAAATTGAGAGAAGTTCTGATAGTGGGAGTAGAGAAATATTGGGAGTTTTATAAAATTTGACAATATTAAATATTTTAATTCAATGAAGATATATCATTAATGGTTTAACTATGGGTTCATGATAAAAAAATACCTAGTGGGGTTGGAGACATGGTCTTCTTGAGATCTACACTATGTGTGACAATTTTAAAACCATCAATATTTTCATAATTAATGTTTTTAAAAAATTGGTACTAATAATGATGATTTCATTTATAAAATTCACAAGATATTCTTATTTCTTATTTTTAGCATTAATCATGTGGGAATAGATTACATGTTGAGTAATTTGTTGATCACAATCTTGACTCACATGATGAAAATTGTGGTTGAAGAAGGAAGTGCATGAAGTTCTATTAACAAGATGAAGATTAATGGGTTAATATTTCATCAAATGGTAAAGAGTTATAAAAAAACAAAATGGTTATAATGATTATAAAAACACTCAAGTTTACATTTTAGTGTTTTGGGTTGGTGGTGCTTGTTGAAAAAGTTAGTTGTGATGTTCCATTATAGTTATTGAAAAAGTAGGTTGAAAAATTTCCAAGATGAAACATACCTATATTAGGTCAAAGTAACTATACTAATAGAATGACTGAAGCTATCGAAGAAAGAGGAGTATTGAGGTATGTAATCTATAAATGGTGTTTAAGAATTTTCATATATAAGACAATGGGTTTTCCTAGTGTTTGAAAAAATTTTTGGGTCCAAAATTTAGAGGAAGGGGGATGTTATTTTTGAAGAAAAGGAAAGTTTTTTGCTTAAGTGTAACAGTTGCATGAACAGGTTCCAAAGATTCACAAAGTTGTGTACAAATGAATATTTGAGGCCACCACGTCAACACATGATCAAGGTACTAATATCATGGAATTTATATGGCATCATGAAAGTTAGAGTTACATGATTTAGACTGAGTTTCACAAACCTAGTAAATATATATAGAAGTTTCATGATTGTAGCAAGTTAAATGATAAAGGTGATGTCAAATTATTAAAGTTTTTAGGACAAGTAAAGTTTCATACATGTTTGATATTAAATGATCATATTATGTGAAGTATTTATTATGATAATAAATGGGTCTTACCCCCTCGTTTTAAGTGTCTAACCCTTAGAAAATATCAGTGCTCAAAAGTCATGTAAGTGTTGCATGAAGGTACATATTTCATGAAGTATTTATACTAACATTATTTTTTTTCATGAAAATGGAGTTGATTATATATTAAAATGTGATTTCCATGATAAAGTGAAAGTTTTATATAATTTGGGAGTTCTTATTAAAAATTTAAAAGTTGCATGAATGTTAGGAAGTTATGTGAAAGATGTGAAAAGGTTGTGTGAAAGTGAAAGTTTTGTAAACCAGAAAAATCAACCATAAATTATGTTGTACAATTGAATTAATTAGTTATATGATAACTTAATGATATTACTATTTTAGTGTAAACAATATTGATTCAAGAAAACAAGGATATCTACTAAATGAATAATGAGTACACTTCAACAGAGAGAGTAGTGAGCTTTCAATTCATGATTGGTAGTAAACTAGTTGGATAGTGAGTCATCTCCAAAAATTGTAACATTAGTGAACTATAGTTTATTTGGTGCATTATTAAATTTCTATTGTATGCTCCTCAGATTGGACCAGTTAATGGTGAACTAATTAAAATTGATGCGTCTCTTGCAAGTTTTCATTTTAGTTTATATATTTCTTTGGTAAAAATTGAGAAGAGAGTTTTTTTTAATGAAAAAATGATCCAAAGAGAGAAATGTTTTAATCTGTCATTCCATGATTCACCCCCTCTCATGGTGCTTAACCTTCTAGGTAAAATAATAAGGAACACATTCCTTTAACATTACAATGAAATATAACATTTTTATATACATAATGGTATACACATTAGGGGTGAGTAAATATACTCTATAAGATATCCCCAAAATACTCCAAAAGTTTGTGAGGCATGATTAATAAAATAATGTTCAGGTCAATTCCATTATAAATAAAATTTAAAACCATATATATATATATTAGAAACCATTTTATTTAAAACAATTATGAGATAATTAAAAAAATATATATCTGAAAACAAAATCACTAACGAGTATTATTTAAAACAAATTAACTAAATGAAGTGTTTAATTTTTAAATAATAAAAACCATAATTAAATTAATTTTCTAAAAAATGTACTCTTTATCCACAAAATAAATTATTTATAAATATGACACTACTTTTAAATCCTTGATCAGTTATTAATCAATGATTTATTAATGAACAAGTAAACATTAATAGATAAATAAATTTAGAATATTATCATTATCTATATAATAAGATATAAATTTTACAAATAATATCATCAAATATAATAGAAATTTTTTAAATACACCTACATTAGATGAGGGTTTTGAAGTCAAAGGATTGATGAAAAATGAACTTCATTGACAATATGATTTACCAATCCCTAATATAAAAACATCCAACTGAGTCTCCTGATATACATCCTTCATTATCAAATTATAAATAAGATTATCTACAAAAACATTATCATAAAAAAATTAATAAATATAATAAATTTTAAATATAAATAATTGCAATAAAAAAACTACATCACAATAATAGATAATTTATATTCACAAAGAAAATTTACTCTCGAACTAATTATAAAAAAATATATTATTGAAAAAGATATACGTGTAACCAAATAAATTAATGAATGAAATTTATAAATAAAAAACACTCAAAATATGTTTTGAAAAAAAATATTTATCTTAAAAAATATAGATATTTGGTATGGAAATCCATGATAAAGAGATACAAAATGATGATCAACAAACTTCAAACAGAAAGAAATAAAATAATGTGCCTCAAAAAAGTTATCCAAAGTTGACGATGGTGAAACTCAAATGAAATAAATGGAACAAAAATCAGTGGTCTAATTGTATCCATTGACAGTGGTGCTGAGTGCAATAGAGGCGAGAAGTTATGAAAAAAGTAAAAAAAATATTAAATGAATATTATTGAGGCCGATGAAGTATGACCATAGCATTGTGAGTTTTATGTTTTAGGTTTTCTAAAAAAAATCATTGAAAAAATGCAAGAACCTATGTTTTTATGTTTTTTTAGTTTTTTTAGATTTTTTTTACTAAAAACAACATTAAATGTCTCTCTGAGTGCATTATAACATCGTTCATGTAAACAATTATGTTAAAATATCGACATGAAATCATGTTTTTCTACTAGTGTTTTTATCCTAAAGATTATTTTCTAGAAATCCATTATACTATTGATTTATTTGGGGGATTATACTCTAAAGGATAGATACATATAAATGTGCATCGTTTGGATATATTTACTACCATCCAAATAAAATACCATAATATTACCCATATATATTCTCCCTAATATTATTAAGAGTAGATTCCATAAACTTGGATATGGAAATAATAAAAAATGAAAAGAAGGCGGTTGAATTTGATAATAATAATTTCAATAGGGGGATAATTGGATTCATTTTCTACTTGAAACTCTCAAAGTGGTGCATGTGCTATTAACTCCAAAGCCCCCCCACATCCAAAGATAAGAGACTCCAAATTTCTTATATAAGAAAAAACCAGGAGAAGGGTAATCTCATGTGTTGAGGACACATTCTCAATTCATTTCCTAATGACCTCTTTGACACTTACCAACACCACTCGACAAAAAATAATATTTGGGATGCCTTGGAGAAAAAGTACATTACCAAGAATATAGAGAGTAGTAAATAAATAGTAATAAATTTTATATCATATAAAATTGTATACAATAGATCTTTTATAGATAAATTATATGTAATACAATGTATCTTACAATAACTAAAGAAAAACAAGATTAATATTTATGATTTAATCATTATCACATCCATAATAGATAAACTTCCCCATTTTTAAATAATGTTAAAAATTATCTAAAACACTAGAAGGAAGATATTTACCTTATTGAGTTTCTCAACTACATAAAAATTGAGGAGGAATATAGAAATAAATAAGAGGTAAATGAACCGAAGGATGATAAATTTGTGGTTCTCATGGAAAAGGGATCTATTCCATTTGAGTCTTTAGTGGTGAAAAAACATCTAACCATCATTCAAAAGAAAAGGCTTAATTCAAGAAGAAGAAAGGGGTGTGATACTTTTATGGAAATCCGGGATACTTTAAATGAGGTTGTCATCTCCATAAGAATAAATATAAAAATAATGATTCAATGGAGAACTTTGTGGCCATGACTCCCAAAGTTAGTGCGCTTAAAGATAAATATTATTGGTGGATTAATGATAGAGGTACAAAACACGTGCACAATAACAAACACCTCTTAAAGATGATGTAATAAATCAATGATGGAGCATTTCTCTATATAGGGAACTATATAATCATAATATACAAGGGAAGGGTGTGGTTGATCTCATGTTTATCTTAGGAATGAACCTCACTTTAAATGGAATCTTGTATGTTCCCTAGGTTTATAGAAACTTAGTTTTGGGGATCTTTTTAAATGATCTTGGGTCCAACCTTGTATTTTAGGCAGATAAGTTTTTTCTATCCAAGGGTGGGAGTTTTTTTTAAAAAGTTCACTTATAAAATATATTATTAAAATTAAATATATTATTTTTTATGATTACTCACTAGAGTTTTTTGTTTTATAGAATAATCATCTTGGAAATATAAATTATTCAAAAGTTCATGACACATTAAAAATGGCACAATTACCTAGAATTTATAAAAATGAAAATAAATACCTAATTTGCATGAAAAAAAAATTGTTAGGAAACTATTTCTAATAATATAATGAAAAATTAATTTGTTAGAATTAATTTTTAAGGACGTGTGTTAATTTTATACTAATCCTACCATAGGTAATAAAAATTTATTTTCTACTTTTATTAATTATTATTATATATTTTTCAATTTCTATATTTTTTATGCTAAAGATGAAGTTTTAGATAAATTTATTACCTATAAAAATGTTGTGGAACACTAATGTGGACTTATATTTAAATGCCTTAGATCTAATAGAGGATGTGAATATTGTAGTCCTGTATTTTTTGAATCCCTAGGGATAATACATAAAGTGAAAACTCCCTATAAACATCAATAAAATGGAATATGTGAGAGAAAGAATAAAACAATAATGGAAATAGTTATTTACATGATGTCTATCTTAGGTATCTATAGAAGTTTTTAGGAAGAGATATTATTAACTATGCTCCATATCCAAAAAAGGGTCCACATAAAGGGAATTATATGATTCTATATGAATTATGGAAATGTAGGATACCAAACCTTAATTATATAAATGTTTGGGACTCTTATTCTATTATAAGAGTACTTAAACAAAAAATAGAAAAGTTTTGGAAAATAGGTATTGAAAGCATATTCCTTGGATATTAAAATTGTTCAAAATCATATAGATTCAGGATTATGGAATAAAATGATTTAGTAAATGTTAACATATATATTTAATCAATAATTACTATCTTTTATGATTCTATATTTTTCTTTTTTCCTGAGAAATTCCCATTAGATTAATTTAGATAAAAAAAGTGTATCTCAATAAGAGAAAGTTGTTGAGATTCATAGGAGAAATAACATTGGATACCCATGAATTATGAATATAATTTATATAAAAACTTTTTTTAAGGAGCTAATGACATTATTATTACCCAAATACCAATTTTTATTAATATAGATCATGGTATAAACATTTTAAAAGAATATATATCATATTCTGATGTATCTCTTTGGAAGGTAGTTATAAATTATGAAATTGAAACCATAATGGTGAAAAATACTTATAAATAAATAGATGATCCTTAAGGTTCACAACTAAGGGGTTGTAAGTGGGTATCTAGAAGAAAATTAAAATTAAACAAAAAAATTGAATAATATAATTATAGATTGGTTTCCAAGGGATTTAATCAAAATAAAAGTATTAATTATTTCAATACCTATACTCTCGTGGATAGGATTTATCATATTATAATCAATCTATCTTTTGATTCCATATATAATTTTTAAATTCACTACATGGATGTTGAAAGAGTATTCTAAAATGGTGAATTTGATGAAGAAATATATATAGATCAAATGAAAGGATTATAGGTGCTTGGAAAAGAAAATATGGTTTCAAATAATTACAGTCCCTATATGGTTTAAAACAATATCCAAATAAATTTCATGATAATTTTAATGAATTAATTTTATATAATGTATTTATAGTTAACCAATCTGATAATTTTTTTATGATAGGTTCCATAATAATAATGGTTTTTTTCTTTTTTTATATGTTGATGGAGTGAAAATATTTTGAGTTGATAGGAATAAAGTAAATAAGGATAAGTATATTTTATCTAGAAACTTTGATATTAAAGTCTTATGTGATGACAATTTTGTTTTGCGAATAATTTTTTTAGGATTAATAATTTTATTATACTTTTTAAATCTTCCATAATGTCCCAAAGCCCTTAATTTTTTATTCATTTTTGATAATCCCCATTTTTTAAGGGTTAAAGGGGAACCCTAACATTACATTTCCCGTAAGATTCATGATATTACATGACCTAAAGGTCTTAAAAAATACATCCTAGACTATGACTACTTGAAACTGCCCCTCCCCAACATCTACATCATGAAAAAATCTCCAAATTTGTATGGATGTTCCTCTAGCTGTCCTATGAAAGGATTCACATGCCTGGTACTGATGAGAAATTCCATACACTATCATTCTTCCAAATCCAATATCTCTTCTCTGGTTAATGCGCATGCTCTGAATCATCCTATGGAGACTGTTCCTGTTAGAATTTGTCAAGTTTTCATATTCACATCAGGTTTCTGAAGGCCTTGAGGTGGCCCAAAGGCCTTAAGGCATCCCGAAAGCCTTACTGACCCAAAGGACTGGGTGGCCTGAATGCTTTAAAGACTTCAGGCCCAAACCAGTGGCCCAAAGGTGAATAGTTCCAACTACTATAATACCTGCTACAATACCTACTATATTAACTACTACAATACCTACTACTGTACCCTGAAATATGCTTCCACCAAAAATCAAACCTAGGTCTTTTGGATACAATTGAATATTCCTCACCAATTGGGCTATGGATCATGTATCTCAATCTCATTATATTGAAAAATTCTTAAATTGTTTTGTAAAATTTTATTGTTCATTAGTTTTTAACCTATTTTCTTATGAGAGTAAGATTCTATGAAATCCTGGTAGGTTAGTTTCTCATGTGGAATATATAAAAATTATTGGGTGTCTCTTATATTCAATGAAAAACCCAAGATATGATATTTCTTATGTAGTTTTAAAGTTGAGTTGGTATACATGTAATTCGAGTTCTGTTTAATGAGATGTGGATAAAAGAGCATGAATGTATCTAAAGGTAACTATGAATTACTATATATGTTATAGGGAACAAAAAATTGGATTTTAATGTTTTTCTAATGTAATATGGATTAATAATATGGATGATCACTCTTTTACAGGTGGTTGGGTTTTTAATCTTACAAGTGTATTGATCTATTGAAGATAAAAAAATAAACTTGTATAATAGAATCCACAATGGATCCTAAGTTAGCTACTTTAACAAATACCGGAAAAGAAGTGGAATAACTTAGATCTTTTTTATCAAGACTACCATTTTGAAATATAATTATGTCTATAGTTTCTATATATTTTGTCAATTTAGCAATGTTGGATAAATCATATGGAAATACAAATAATAGAAAAGAGAGATGCATTTAGATCAGACATAGACATGTGAGACATTTGATACTATATGGTATTATAACTATAGAATTTTTTAGGTCAATCTATAATTTGGGTATCCACTAATAAAGGGAGTCTCAAGGGTTCCAACACATAAAAATTCCTTAGGGATAGTTTTAAAATCCTTGTCAAAAGTTACTAAGTAATGGAATGTTAACTTAACATGTATAAGTTCAATGTAAGAAATTTTATCATATGTGTGAAATAAAACCCAAAATAATATATCATACCATTAAAATGGTTATTGGTTCCCATGAGAAAAGTATGGTGAGTTTAAATCTCTTAATAAACCATGGAAATCAAAGAAGTGTTGAAACATGGGAACACATTGTGGTTCACCTATGTGAATATAGAAGCAAGGCTGCCCCAAAGAGATTATGAATTTATCTCTCAAAAATTCATGAAAGGGTAATTGACACAAGTTTATAAGGGTTTCTCAGAGAATATGAATAACTTAGAAATTTGAATGAACTTTATAGGACTAATAAAACTGATAATAAGAGTTACATGTTCTAGATAATTGACACTTCTTTACCTATTCATATTTATATTTATCTAATATATAAAAATTCAAATTAAGATATACCTTTATATATGAAATTTATTTCCATGTGAGTATAATTCTTCATTTTCTAATTTTTTTAAATATATTAAAATTGAGTGCGTTTATTAATTTTTTAGTGTTTCAAAAATATTTTAAACATGTGTTTTTATCATGGGGTTTTAAAGGGGATTTATTTTTGGAATCTCATATTAAAAAATAGGATAGAGTGTGGTCACTTTATTATTAGGAAAAAATTTATCATTATTCAAAAATGAAAATGTTATAGAATAATCCCATGGGGAAGATGCACTACATCATCCATGCATGCACACAATCACACAATTTGAAGCTTTGATGACACATTTTTCACTTCACACACCACATCAGTTTGAGGTTCTTGGAGGTTCCATAATTCTTCCTGATGGATTAGTAGGTCATACTGATTTGGGACAAGGGATGAATTTTTAGGTATGGTGGGTTAACCCATTTCACCTAATAGGTATGATATGGACTGTCGATCATATCGGGCGTGATAAATAGACAATCTGTTTATTAACGGGTGTGATCTGGGATATTTATTCGATCAGGTGCAATCTAAAAAACATGATTAAATTAGTAAAGTCATGAATTTATAAAAAAATGATTCCCCCTAATTACAAGGTGCAGAATCACTAATCCTAATGGTATTTTCCATTCCTTAGTTGGAAAATTTAATCTTGAACTATCTAATTACCATTCAAGAACCTATTTAAATTTGAGATTTCCCTAAAGTATTTTACAAGCATAAATGGAATTTTATTAGCATGAGACTGTAAAATCCTTTCATTACTATCTTGTTTCCAAATCATTTTAATGGTATACTATCCACTAAGTATAAATTTATAATATTAATCCACTGTTGTATCCTAAAGGGGATTCACCAGTAACCAATTATACTACTGATTTGGGGGAGGAAAATATACTCTAAAAGAGGGTGACATAATATTTTTCCTTAGTGGGATCCATATACTAATATTCAATACAATGTATATATAATTACACACCAATAATATCCCTAACATTATTTAGATTATATTTAAGGGAAATGGATATTATAATTCTCAATAATCTAATGAATGTGGAGCAATTTTATGACAATAATTTCAATAGGTGGAAAAAGAGGATTCATTATCTACTTGAAACTCTCAAAGTGGTGTGGGTGCTCTCAATTTTGAATCCCCATACATCCAAATACGAGACACTCCTAATTTTATAAACATGAAAAAAATGGGAGAATATCATTCTTATGTATTGAGGATACATTTTCAACACATTAGGCAATGATTTGTTCAATACATACCAATACTTCTTAAAGAAAAAGGCTATTTGGGATTCCTTAGAGAAAAATTACATTTCTAAGGATGTAGTGATTAAGAAATTACAATTAAGTAAGTTTATTTTATAAAAATGTTATATAACAGACCTATATTAGAGAAATAAAATAAAATAAAACATATCATGCAATACTTAATGAAAAAAAATTAATAGAAAGATGAAATCATTATCACATCCATCATTGATAAAATTCCACATTCTTAAAAGAATATTAATCATTCCCTAAATCCCAAGAAGGAATATATTTACCTCAATGAGTTTCAAAAATACCTATAAATTGAGGAGGAGTATAAAAGGAATGAAAAAGAAAATGAACACAAGGATGATAAATCCAAGGTCCTCATAGAAGATGGAGATGGTCCATTCAAAACACCCCTATGCTTCCCTTATAAATACGACCATTCACATCCCCTTCTCCTCATAACTTATAAGCCTCATCGCATTCAAATGTTTTCCCAATTATCTTACCAATACTCTCCCCCATTTACTACTATTTTATATCTCATGAAAAGGACAATTCTATATTTCTTTAGGGGTTTCTCTAGGAGATGTCATTCAAGTGGTAATATTCTCAAACTACCTCTTTTAAATTATTTTTTTATCCTACCACCTCCTTAACCCACTCATAAAAAATGTTATACTAACTACATTATCATATATATACTATAATTATATATTTATAATGTAATATCTACCATAAATCATTTTCTAATCTCCTCTTATTCTAGAAATGAAACCATTGTCTATATTATGTTGATTCACTACCTTTGTGGATGATGAGTTTTCATCTTCCATCACCGTCTTCAATGATGGTCATAAAAATATTATTATGGTTAAATAATATGATAATAATTATATTTTAACTTTCATAATATTATATAATGAATATATATCCATAATATTAAACAAAACAAAACTAGTTCGTGATGGTTAGTAAAACCTCTTAAATGAACTAACCATTAAACATTAACATTTTTACTAAATGAATATAACATGTGTTTAACTAAATCTAGATATTTTGAACAATTTGAATTTATATAAGGTCATTAATATGATTTCATTTTAATTTTGGAATTTTAGTCCCATTTTATAATAACTTTAATAATTATCCACAAGTTATCCGTCCGTAGAACCATGAAATAAACACTCTCAGAACAATAGAATTGAACATTATATCTCATTTAAATGGTTATAAATGAACATAATAAAATTATATTAAATGAAATATAGATGTAAAAGGTTCATAATTAAGTAATTAATTAATTTAATTTTATTATTCATGACATTAAGTGCAAGTGCATAATGATTCTGGAACATAAGGGAAAGAGTATCTCCGAACCACCATTTTTTCTTTGGGTTATGACCTTTCCCTATCTAAATCACATTATCTCACATTGATGTTATGGAATGATTCTAAATTATATATATATATATATATATTTCTATTACATATATAACTAGCTTATTCTCCATTCCTTTGACGGGGTAATGCATGCCTTAAGTTCATTTCTCAAATGCCGTACTTAAAATTAACCCCGATTAAAGGGAAGTTTTCAATCCTATAATCATTTTATATAAATATAATTTCAATTATTTATTAAAATTCATTGTTTCATTTAATAAAGTAATATTTTAGGTATAAAATTTCTATTTTACCTCTGGTTTTCAAATAAAATTCCATACTTATTCTTTCTCCAAAATTCTTTAACCAATTCCTTAAAACGCAATTTTGAAAGTTCATTTCTATACCCAATTCTCTACTCTTTATCATGATTTTTTAAAAAATTAAAATCATATTTTGAAACATTTTATTATTTAATTAGAAAAAATTTTCCATAATATTTAATTCCATCTTTTTTTTGGAATCTTTTTAAATGTCTATTTATTATGATATGAGGCAAGACTATATAACCCATTTATTTCCATGGGAAATTTTTATGTTCATTACTTACGATTAATTAAAATTTTAGGAACACATAATCATGTACATATTATGATGGTTTCACCTATACAATACTCTAATGAATTGGGTGATGTTTTTATCTAATGAGATGGTATGTGTTGGATTAGAGAGTGAACCTAATCTATGATGGGACTCTATCCACCATGTTATGTTGTCATGGTTGTTCACCCTGACTTATGATTATTCCATGTTTTATATTTATGCCACTTTACTATGTTTCCATGATCTTATGATACCATTTTCTTTATGTTATTCTCCCATCTTATTATTTAGGTGTATTCTATTTTATGATACCAAGTTATATTGTTTGAATAATTCATTATGATTTGTTATTATGTTTATTCCATTATTAGGTTTTTAGATCCCCATTTTGTTTCATTTATTCCCCATGTTATCGTATAAATTTTAGAAGATCAAAGGGATTCATGAGATCATTATAGATAATAAAATAGAAATTTTTTATTTTAATTTCTTTTTTATGTATTATGAACCTAGTATTTCAAAGACACTAGGCATCATGATCTTTCAGTTGTATTTATTGGATGTTTATGTTAAAAATTATGTAATAATATGTGTAAAAGTTATGGGTTTATATATATCAATATTATTAGTTGATTTCCATGAAAAATATAAAGTTTTATTAAATTTTGGAATTCCATGACAAACTGAAAAGTTTTATAAAAGTTGGGAAGTTGTGTGAAAGTTGTGCAAAGGTTGTATGAAAGTGAAAATGGTGTAAACCATAAGAAATTCCCTAAAATTATTAAGTAAACTAATATTCATTAGTTGGATGAAAGAAAAACTTCATGAAACACCTATTTTAGTGTAAGAAACATTTATTCAAGAAATCAATGGATATCTATAGAATGAATAACTAGTACACTTAAACAAAGACACTAGTGAGCTTTCAATTCATGATTATTAGTGAACCAAGGGGGATAACAAGTCTACTACAAACATTGTAACAATAGTGTGCTATAGTGTATTTGGTACATTTATGCTACATAGACTAGCCAAATTAAGGTTCAAATAAGTTAATTATTGTGTCTCATATATGTTTTCATTTTAGTTTATTCATTTCTATGGATGGAGAGAGAATAGAGTTTTGTTTAATGATGAAACATGATCCAAAGGGAGAATAGTTTTAATCTATCATACCCTGATTCACCCCCTCTTAGGGTGCTTAACCCAATAGGGAAAAAATTGGTATTAGGTAAAAAAGTTCAAGTGAGTTATTATCTATTAGTTTAATCCATAAAAACCTTCAATATCAAAGGGATTATGATCTTTAAGGGAAACAATTTACAACTATAGAAGATCAGATTCTGAACTAATTCTGATCTTTAGGAATGGATTTTTATACAAATGTGATGCATGAGTTCTCGGTTAGTATAAATAGTGAGGCCTCATCAGATTCCAAACAAATAGAACTATATATGGATGATAATGGAATCAATGATGTAGGGGTGACCCTATATAACAAAAAGCATATGAAATTAATGTCATTAACATTTCATATAAAGAAAGATATTGATCACGTACGAAGGTGATTCAAAAGTTTTTGAAGATAAATTGAAATTTATATAGAATATGTATGAGATATTAAAGATTTATCCTAATGAATCTATTGATGCATTATATGATTGGGTGAATGTGATTATAGAGGATTTGAAAAATCTCTAAGAATATTGGATAATGTAAATATTTTCAAATGCATCCTAATAATATTAACATCCTTGTTTAATCAAAATGTATTTGTTCTTGAGGGAAAATATCCAATGGAACTGAAATTAGATAGGTTTCTTAGTACTCTTGTAACATATGAGATACAAAATAATGATAATGAGGTTATGTAAAATGGGATGTATAAGGAGTTTGCAAACAAGGATATGGAAAATATCATCATGGAGGATGATAAATAAAGAGATTAAATGGATAAAGTCATGTAATTACTATCCTAAAACATAAAAAGTTAAAAAGGAAGGTTTAAGGGGGAAAATTACACTCATTTTATTTTGATGTATAAAGGATGGGAAACTTATAGAAAAGTGTCCCAATAATCTTCAATAATATTATGAGGATGATTAAATTCCCATGAAAAAATATCCAACCAATATAAAAGGTAAGAAAAGAACTAAGGAAAATTAATTCAATAAGAAGAACTTGATTTCAAAAGAAAATGATAGTTTATAATAGAATAATGTATAAAATATTCAAGGGTGAAAAGACCATAAAGAAAATTCTATGGTGGTAGTTATGGAAAATTCTTAGAAAAGGGAAGAGAGCAATGCTGATAAAGAAGAACATGAAGGAAGAGTTGATCTCTATATTGAGTTTGAGGTTTCTATTAAAGAAATATAATTTTTGAGAGACAAAATAAATAAATAAAATAGAGTGGTTCATGATTTGAAACTCCATATATAGTAGAAATAATAGAATAAGTCTAAGATAAAGGTGGAAATTGAGAACCTCAAACCTACAAATTTATAAAACTCATAGAAAGTTATTGAGTATGAGATAAAATTTTAATAGAAAACTAGTCTTATAAATAGTTTATCTAAGACAATAAAAGATAAGGTCAAACATATCAAATATATAAGGGAGGAATTTTTCATCCATGATGAAAATATAATGATTAATAAAGATGTATGGCTCTCGATATGACATCGTGAATGTAGGTTACACTAGTGAAAGAAAAAGTGAAAGTAAAACATAGAAGTCCAATAGAATATGGAAAGGAATATAAATAGAAGAAAAATTCATATCTAAATGAAAAGGTTGTTATAATTCTTGATCTTTAATAGAATGTATTGATGGTTAGCACACAAAAACAATCACCCCCTATGAGGTTGAAAATTGATTTGGAAATGACTCGGAATATTTAAAGAACCTAAGGGACAACTAGTGATACACCAATTACACATAGAAGTGCACCATAAATCTGGTGTTATCATTATAGAAATATGGGGAAATCCTAAAATATTTGTTCTATAGACAAGAGGTTCAAAAGAACATAAGGCCAACAAAGGTATCCAAGTATAGTTTAATAATTAAAGGATGTTTTTGAAGATCTCTCTTTCTAGTGTATAGGATTTGGATATATGGAAAGATATTACTCATTAATAATGTAGATTAATATTCTAAGGAATATTGAAATGTCTGTACACAACAACTCAAGGATTAATTATGTGAGTTTAGAACAGAAAATCAATTTTTAGCATTGTAAGACAAGGTTGGTCAATATTACTCTAATGAAGATCAAACATGTTAATCAATAACAGATGTGAAACCAAAGATATGGATCAAGAAGTTAATAGATGACCAAAAAATAGTTTTACATATTTTCCTAAAAGCATCAGATCATACTAGTTTATGGATGATTGACAGTAGATGAACCTCCCATATGATATGGAATAAGGATCTTTTCATAGGCATCAAGAATGAAAAAGAAGGTTTTTTTCAAATTTAGTAGTGAAGAATGCCTAAGAAATATTGTTTTTGAGAAATCCAAATTTAGAGGCAATTATATGAGAGGCACAAATGTCTTTTTTGTTGAAGGTGGAAATCAAAAATTTCTTAGTGTCAGTCAACTATGCGACTTAGGGCATGTAATAAGATTTATAAAGAAGTTGTGTATCATCAATAGAAAATATGGTGCACTGGTGATGCAATGTAAGCTTATAGATGGAAATATATACCTTATAAGTGGAGAAGAAGATATATAATTTATATTCAATGAATAATAGAACATGTTGTGGCATAAAAATATTTTTAAATTAAGTTAACCATCCTTGAAAGATATGATGAAGTTTGATCAAAATCAAGATCTCCCAAGGGTATTGCATTTTTTTAAAGGTTGGGGCTGAAGCCTTAATTTATTATTTGAATAAAAGACCTCTTTAGACTGGGTAGAGGGAGACCCATTACATATCCCGAAGGCCCAAGGCCAAGTGCCCTGAATACAAGGCTTTAAAGCCCAATTTTAGGCCCAAAGGACCCCTTAGTGAACAGTACTACTATAGTACCTGCACTGCTACAGTACCTGCTGCAGTACAACCGCTGCTACAGTCCCTCTGCAGCTACAGTGTCGCCACTGCTACAGTTCTACCGCTGCTACAGTGCCCTGCTACAGTACTGCTACTGTACCAGAAATTCACCCCTACCCGGATTTGATCCTGGGACTTTTTTATGCCAAGAAAGAGCCTGTACCACTAGGGTACAGGCTTGTTGGCAGCCTAAGGTATTGCACGATCATACACACACATGTGATTCTTAACAATAAGGTAATATTACCTGAAATACTAATGAGGAAAAATTATAAGAGCCAAGAAGAGTGTTAGAATTGGTTCACATTGATATGTGTGAACCTATCTCCCCAATATACATTGATGATAAGATATAATATATTATATTAATTGATGATCATAATATAATTGAATGGATATTCATCATCACCCATAATTTTGAGTTGTTTAGTTTCATTACATAATATTGGAGAGAGGCTTAAAGGATGCTTGGATATAATATTCTAAAGTTATGAACTAAAAATGGTATGAAGTTTACTAACATCTAGGTGAAATATTATATTACGAAGCATGGGATAAGGAACTAAGACTCATGGGTGAGAAATTTTAAAAAATAGTGTAGTTGAGTGAAAAAACAAGTCCATAAAAATATTTCAATAAAAATTCTTATTAAGAAAGAAATAATAGAGAAGTTTTAGAAAGAAGGGTATTGAAACTGGTCAAAATTTATAATAGAGATATGTTGTGTCTGAAAGATGTGAATACTGCATACGATATGTTGTATGGAAATAAGTTTATGTTGAAGTACATTGAGTCTTAACAAGTAAGTTTTATATTCTCAAAAACTATAAATAGAAAAAGTTTGAATCCCATAGAGATGAAGGGATATTCCTTTGTTACCAAAAAAACATATAAATGTGTCAATAAGTGGATAGGAAAGGTTATAGAGATCAATGATGTTTTTGTGGTGTAAATTGAGAAGAATATTTAAAAAAATCAATGAAAATATTTAGGAGGATAGTGACCAATAAGTGATCATCACATGGGGAGTGAAAGTCCCTAAAGTATATCTAGAATACATCACAGATGATGAGAAAGATGAAGTAAAATGTTTTAATATAGAAGATAAAGATGATGGATGAAATTAATAGACTGAATATCATCAGAGATCAGAAACAATAGTGTATAGGAGGATAATAAAGTCTCTAAATTAGACATATTTCCTATCATAGGTAGAGAAAAAATGTTTATAATTAGCTACAAGGGATACTAATTGGGTTCATGTGTTGAATAAAGAGATTGAAAAAATTTAAAATAATATGATGTGGGAGATTATTTTGAGGCTGAAAGATAATAGTGTTATCAGGACTAGAAATATATTCTAAAACAACGGAATGAAGATGGTTTGGTAATTTGAACTGAAACAATACTAGTGTCTAAGAGATACACCCAGATCAAGAGTATTGATATTGATGAGAATTTTTTACCCATGGGATGACTAGAGAAAATTTTTATATATTTATTAAATATAATGAAAATTAATTTCAAATTATTCAAGAATGATTTGAAGTCATAATTTCTAAATAAGGTTATGGAAGAATAGGTGTATATCGATAAACTGTATAGTTTTCTGTTTCATGAAGATGAAAACAGTTTTTTTGGATAAAGAATGATTCGTATGAGATAAATTAGGCATCGAGAGTGTGGTATTCAAGACCATATTAGTAATTGAAGAAGATTTATTTTTAATATGGTAGAGTTGATTACAATATATATGTGAATTGTAAGAGTGATAAAAGGATTATGGTATTAGTGGATTTCGATGATATAATCTTTAGAGGGTTAAAAGAAGTGTAGTATAAATAGTTTATAGAGTTTATGGAGTGTGAGTATGAAATGTTTATGATTGGTAAACTGATGTTCTTCCTTGGTTTGTAGGTGTTACAAGGAGGGAATGAAACATTTATTTATAAATAAAAATATTCCAAAGAAGTTTTGAGGAGATTTATAATGGATGATTCTAAAGAGATGAAAACATCATATGCTACCCAGATGAAATTTTTAAATAATTTTTATGGAAAAGTAGTAAATGTCATATAATATATAAAAATCATTATAATATTGTTATAATAAATAGTGACATGACCCGAAATTGTGTTTTCTACTTGACAGGTAGCACAATATCAAAGAAACCCCAATGAATTCAGATTTATTATGGTGAAAATAATACTATGGTATATCAATGGTGTGGTAGTGTTAAACCTGATATGCAATAAAAAATAATAGCAGGATTTATTGGGATGTATAGATTAAAATTGGACTGGTTATGTAGATAATAAGTAGTAAACATCATGCGGTTCATTTTTCCTTATTTAATTGAGTATTTATTAGCTTAGTAAGAAACATTACAAAAATTATATGATTAATACAGAGGCTAAATATATTTCGTCTACTCAAGATTTCATGTAGTTACTATAGATAAAGTAGTATCATAATTATAAAGGAGTTTACGTGAAGTAAATCAATTGTGATAATTAAAGTTCTATAAATATTATAAAAAATTTAATATATCACTTGATGATGAAGAAAATTGAAATCAAGTATCATTTTATCAATGAGATGGTGGATCATGGGATGGTGATGTTGGAGTATGTGACTATAGAACTTTAGGTTGTAAACATTTTATCTGAGGCCTTAGACAAGATAGGGTTTGATTGAAATCGACTGGGTCTCAGAGTCCAGTTAAATGACCACTTCTAAATAGTGTGCATGTAGACCCCATATACCTAAGGTATAATGTCTTTCTCCTATATGATCATATGAGTTATTTATATGATATAGACTATAAAAGAGTGAACTTTATGATTATTGACAGTGGTGGAGAAGTCGTGTTCATGAAACTGGGAGAAGCTCTGATAGTGGGAGTAGAGAAATATGGGGGGTTCTATAAAATTTAAAAATATTAAATATTTTAATTCAATGAATATATATCATGAATGGTTTAACTATGGGTTCATGATGCAAAAACTTTACCTAGTGGGTTTGGAGACAAGGTTTTCTTGAGAGCTACACTATGTGTGACCATTTTAAAACCATCAATATTTTCATAATTAATGTTTTTAAACAATTGGTACTAAGAATGATGAATTTAATTTATAAAATTCACTAGATAGTCTTGTTTCTTAGGTTTAACATGAATCATGTGGGAATAGATTACATGTTGAGTAATTTGTTGATCACAATCTAGACTCACGTGATGAAAATTGTGGTTGAAGAAGGAAGTGCATGAAGTTCTATTAACAAGATGAAGATAAATGGTTTAATGTTTCATAAAATGGTAAAGAGTTGTAAAAAAACCAAATGTTTATATTTTTTATAAAAACAATCAAGGTTACATTTTAGTGTTTTTGGGTTTTCGGTGCTTGTTGAAAAAGTTAGTTGTGATGTTCTATTGTAGTTATTGACAAAATAGGTTGAAAAATTTCTAAGATGAAACATACCTGTATGAGATCAAAGTAACTATACTAATAGAATTACTGAAGCTATCCAAGAAAGAAATGTATTGAGGTATGGAATCTATAAATTATGTTTAAGAAGTTTCACATATAATACATTTACATTTCACAGTGTTTGAAAAATTTTTGGGGTCCAAAATTTAGAGGAAGGGGAATGTTAATTTTGAGGAAAAGGAACGTTTTTTGCGTAAGTGAAAAACATGCATGAACAGGATCCAAAGTTTCACAGAGTTATATAAAAATTAATACTTGGGGAAACCACATCAATATATGATTAAGGTAAGCATCTCATGGAATTTATATGGTATCATGAAATTAGAGTAACATGATTTAGACTGAGTTTCACAAACCTAGTAAATATATATGAAAGTTTCATGATAGTAGCAAGATGAATAATAAAGGTGATGCCAAATTATTAAAGTTTATAGGACTATTAAAGTTTCATACAAGTTTGATATCAAATGATCATTTTATGTGAAGGATTTTTGATGATAATAAATAGGTCATACCCCCCTCATTTGAAGTGTCTAACCCTTAGAAAATATGAGGGCACATAAGTCATGTAAGAGTTGCATGAAGGTACATATTAGATGAAATATTTACACTAAAATTATTATTATTTTGATGAAAATGGAGTTTATTATATATGAACAAGTGATTTCAATGATAAAGTGAAGGTTTTATAAAATTTGGGAGTTCTTATGAAAAATTTAAAAGTTTCATGAATGTTAGGAAGTTACGTGAAAGATGTACAAAGGTTGTGTGAAAGTGAACATTGTGTAAACTATAAAAATCTACCATAAATTATGTTGTACAATTTAATTAATTAATTTTATGATAATTTAATGACATTCCTATTGTAGTGTAAACAATATTGATTCAAGAAATCAAAGGATTTCTACTAAAGGAATAATGAGTACACTTTATCAGAGAGAGTAGTGATCTTTCAATTCATAATTGGTAGTAAACTAGGGGGATTGTGAGTCCTCTCCAAAAATTGTAACATTAGTGAACTATAGTGTATTTTTTGCATCATTACATCACCATTGTATGCTTCTCACATTGGCCCAGTTAATGGTGAACTAATTAAAATTGATGTGTCTCGTGCAAGTTTCCATTTTAGTTTATATATTTCTATGGGGAAAATTGAGAAGAGAGTTTTGTTTAATGAGAAAAAAATATCCAAAAAGAGAAATGTTTTAATCTATCATACCATGATTCACACCTCTCATGGTGCTTAACCTACTGGGGACATTAATAAGAAACACATTCCCTTAACATTAAAGTGACATATAACATTTTCATACACAAAATGGTATACACATTAGGGTTGAGTAAATATACTCTATAAGATATCCCCAAAATACTCAAAAAGTTTATCCATAATGATTAATAAAATAATGTTCAGGTCAATTCCATTATAAATAAAATTGGAAACCACACACACACACACACACACATATATATAAATATATTAGAAACCATTTTATTTAAAAAAATAATGATATAATTAAACAAATATATATTTAAAAACCAAATCACCAATGAGTTTTATTTAAAACAAATTAAATAAATAATGTGTTTAATTTTTAAATAATTAAAATCATAATTAAATTAATTTACTAAAAAATGTACTATTTATCCACAAAGAAATTATTTAAAAAGATGACACTGCTTTTAAATCATTGAACAGTTATTAATCGATGATTTATTAATGAACAACTAAACATTAATAGATAAATAAATTTAGAATAATATCATTATCTATATAATAACATATAAATTTTACAAACAATATCATCAAATATAATAAGAAATTTTTAAATACACCTACTTTAGATGAGGTTTTTGAAGTCAAAGGATTGATGAAAAATTGAACTTCATTGACAATATGATTTACAAATCCCTAATATCAAAACATCCAATCGAGTATAAAGATATAAATCCTTTGTTATCTAATTATGGATAAGATTATCTACAAAAAAAGTATCATAAAAAATTAATAAATATAGTAAATTATAAATATAAACAATTCCAATAAAAAAATTACATCACAATAATAGATTATTTATAGTCACAAAGAAAATTTACTCTCAAACTAATTATAAAAAAATATATCATTGAAAAAGATGTAAGTGTAACCAAATAAATTAATTAATGAAATTTATAACAAAAAAACACTCAAAATATGTTTTCAAAAAAAATATTTATCTTAAAAAATATAAAAATTGGGATGGAAATCCATGATAAAGAGAGGAAAAATGATGATCGATAAACTTCAAATGGCAATGAATGAAATAATGTGCCTCAAAATAGATATCCAAAGTTGACGATGGTGAAACTCAAAAGAAATAAATGGAACACAAATTAGTGGTCTGAATGTATCCATGGACAATGGTGATGAGTGCAATAGAGGCTAGAAGTTATGAAAAAAGTAAAAAAATATCTTAAATGAATATTATTTAGGCTGATGATGCATGACCATAACGTTGTGAGTTTTAGGTTTTAGGTTTTCTAAAAAATATCATTGAAAAAATGTGGGAACCTATTTTTTTATGTTTTTTTTAATTTTTTTAGCCTTGTTTTTACTAAAACCAACATTAAAAATATCTCTAAGTGAATTATAACATCGTTCATGTCAAAAGTGATGTTAACATATCGACATGAAATCATGTTTTTCTACTAGTGGTTGTATCCTAAAGGTTATTTTCCAAAAAACCATTATACTATTGATTTATTAGGGGGACTATACTCTAAAGGATATATACATATAAATGTGCCTCATTTGTATATATTTACTACCATCCAAATAAAATACCATAAAATTACCCATATATATTATCCCTAATATTATTAAGAGTAGATTCCATAAACATGGATATGGAAATAATAAAAAATGAAAATAAGGTAGTTCAATTTGATAATAATAATTTCAAAAGGGGAAAAATTGGATGCATTTTCTACTTGAAACTCTCAAAGTGGTGCATGTGCTATTAACTCCAAAGCCCCCCCCACATCCCAAGATAAGAGACTCAAAATTTCCTATATAAGAAAAAACCAGGAGAAGGGTAATATCATGTGTTGAGGACACATTCTCAATGCATTACCTAATGACCTCTTCGACACTTACCAACACCACTCGACAAAAAATAATATTTGGGATGAATTGGAGAAAAATTACATTACCAGAATATAGAGAGTAGTAACTAAATAGTAATAAATTTTATGTCATATAAAATTGTATATAATAGATCTATTATAGATAAATTATATGTAATATAATGTATCTTACAACAACTAAAATAAAAAAGATTAATATTTATGATTTAATCATTACGAAATTCATAATCGATAAACATCCCCCTTTTGAAGAATGTTAAAAATTATTTAAAACACAAGTAGGAAGATATTTACCTTAATGATTTTCTCAACTATATAAAAATTGAGGAGGAATATAGAAATAAATAGGAGGTTAATGAACCTAAGGATGATAAATTTATGGTTCTCATGGAAAAGGGATCTATTCAATTTTAGTTTTCAATGGTGAAAAAATATCTAACCATCATTCAAAAGGAAAGGCGTAATTCAAGAAGAAAAAAGGGGTGTGATACTTTTATTGAAATCTAGGATACTTTAAACGTAGTTGTAATCTCCATAAGAATAAATATAGAAATAATTATTCAAGGGAGAACTTTGTGTCCATGATTCCCAAAGTTAGTGTGCTTGAAGATAAATAATCTTGGTGGATTAATGATATTGGTACAAAACACTCGCACTATAAAAAATATATCTTAAAGAGGATGGAATCAATCAATGATGGAACATTTCTATATATAGGGAACTATATAATCATAAATATAAAAGGGAAGGGTGTGGTTGATATCATGTTTATCTTGGGAATGAACCTCACATTAAATGGAATCTTTTATATTCCCAAAGTTTATAGAAACTTAGTTTTGGGGATCATTTTAAATGATCATGGGTCCAGCCTTGTATTTGAGGCAGATAACTTTTTTCTATCCAAGGGTGGGTGATTTTTTTTAAAGGTTCACTCATACAATATATTATAATAATTAAATATATTATTTTTTATGATTACTCACTAGAGTTTTTTGTTTTATGGAATAATCATCTAGTAAATATAAATTATTCAAAAGTTCATGACACATAAAATGGAACTATTACCTATAATTAAGAAAAATGTAAATAAATTCCTAATTTGCATGAAAACTAAAATTGTTAGGAAACCATTTCAAATAATATAATGAAAAATTAATTTTCTAGAATTAATTTTTAATGACGGCTGTTAATTTTATACTAATCCTACCATAGGTAATAAAAATTAATTTTCTACTTTTATTAATGATTATTATATATTTTTCTATTTCTATATTTATATGCTAAAGATGAAGTTATAGATAAATTTATTACCTATAACAATGTTGTGGAACACTAATGTGGACTTATATTTAAATTCCTTAGATCTGATAGAGGATGTGAATATTGTAGTCTTTCATTTTTTGATTCCCTAGGGATAATACATTAAGTGAAAACTCCCTATAAACATCAAAAAAATGGAATAAGTGAGAGAAACAATAAAACAATAGTGGAAATAGTTATTTACATGATGTCTATCTTAGGTATCTGTAGTGGATTTTAGGAAGAGACATTATTAACTATGCTCTATATCCTAAAAAGTGTTCACATAAAGGGAATTATATGATTCTATATGAATTATGGAAATATAGGATACCAAACCTTAATTATCTAAATGTTTGGGACTCTTATTCTATTATAAGATTACTTAAACCTAAAATAGAAAAGTTGTGGAAAAGAGGTATTTATAGCAAATTCCTTGGATATAAAAATTGTTCAACATCATATAGATTCATGATTATTGAATAAAATGATTTAGTAACTGTTAACATAGATATTTAATCAATAAATACTCTCTTTTATGATTCTATATTTTTCTTTTTTCCTAATAAAGTCCAACTAGATTGATTTAGATAAAAAAAGATTATCTCAATAAGAGAAAGTTGAAGAGATTCATTGGAGAAACAAAATTGGATGCCCAATAATTATGAATATATTTTATATATATACTTTTTTAAGGAAATAATGACATTATTATTACTCAAATACCAATTTTTCTTAATATAGAGCACAATATAAACATTTTAAAAGAACATATATCATATTCTGATGTATCTATTTGGAAGGTAGTTATAAATGATGAAATTGACACCATAACGGGGAACAATACTTGAATAACAATAGATGACCTTCAAAGTTCACTACTAATGGTTTGTAAGTGGGTATCTAGAATAAAATTAAAATTAAAATGAAAATTGAAAAATGTAATTATAGATTGGTTTCCAAGGGATTTACTCAAAAAAAAGAATTAATTATTTCAATACCTATTCTCTCGTCTATAGGATTTATAATATTATAATAAATCTATCTTTAGATTCCATATATAATTTTTAAATTCACTATATGGATGTAAAAAAGAGTATTCTAAAATGGTGAATTTGATGAAGAAACATATATGGAACCAGTGAAAGGATTCTAGGAGCTTAGAAAATAAAATATGGTTTTTAAATTATTACAGTCCCTATATGGTTTAAAATAATCTCCAAATAAATTTAATGATAATTTTAATGAAGTAATTTTATATAATGTATTTATAGTTAAACAATCTAATAATTTTTTTATGATAGGTTCCATAATAATCATGTTTTTTTATTTTTTTATATGTTGATGGAATGAAAATATTTAGAGTTGATACGAATCAAGTAATTAAGGATAAGTATATTTTATCTAGAAACTTTGATATTAAAGTCTTAGGTGATGGCAATTTTGTTTTGGGAATAACATTTTTTAGGATTAATAATTTTATTCTACTTCCTCAATATTCCACAATGTCCCAAAGCCCTTAATTTTTTATTCATTTTTGATAATCCCCATTTTTTAAGGGTTAAAAGGGAACCCTAACATTACATTTCCCATAGGATTTGTGATATTACATGACCCAAAGATCTAAGAAAATACATCCTAGACTATGAATACTTGAAACTACCCCTCCCCAGAATCTACATCATGAACAACACTCCAAATTTGTATGGATGTTCAGCTAGCTGTCCTATGAAAGGATTCATATGCCTGGTACTGATGTCAAATTGCATACCCTATCATTCTTAAAAATTTTATATCTCTTCTCTGGTTAATGTGCATGCTCTAAATCCTCCTTTGGAGATTGTTCCTTGTAGAATTTGTCTAGTTTGCATCTTCACATCAGGTGGCCCGAAGGCCTGGAGGTGTCCTAAAGGCCTTAAGGCACCCCGAAATCCTTACTGACCAAAAGGACTGGGTGGTTTGAAGGCCTTAAGAACTCTAGGCCCAAACCAGTGGCCCGAAGGTGAATAGTTCTGACTACCACAATACCTGCTACAATACCTACTATAGTAACTACTATAGTACCAACTACAGTACCCAGAAATATGCCTCCACCCCGAATCAAACCTGGGACTTTTGGATACACTTGAAGAGTCCTCACTAATTAGGCTAAGGATCATGTGCTTCAATCTCATTATATTGAAAAATTCATAAATTGGTTTGTAAAATTTGATTGTTCATTCGTTTTTAACCTATTTTCTTAAAGGAGTATGATTCTATGAAATCCTGGTAGGTTTTTTTCTCAAGTGGAATATACAAAAATTATTGGGTGTCTCTTATATTCAATGAAAAACCCAAGATCCAATATTTCTTATGCAGTTTTAAAGTTGAGTTGCTATACATGTAATTTGAGTTATGCATAATGAGATGTGGATAAAAGAGTATGAATGTATATAAAGGGAGATATGAATTTCTATATATGTTATAGGGGATAACAAATAGAGTTTTAATGTTTTTCTAATGTAATATGGATTAATAATATGGATGATAACTCTTTTACAAGTGGTTGGGTTTTTGATCTTATAGGTGTAGTGATCTATTGGTGATAAAAATACAAACTTGTATAATAGACTCAAAAATGGATCCAAAGTTAGCTACTTTAACAACTACTAGAAAAGAATTAGAATAACTTAGATCTATTTTATCAAGACTCCCATTTTAAAATATACTTATTTCTCTAGTTTCTATATATTTTGAAAATTTAGCAATGTTGTATAAATCATATGGAAATAAAAATAATAAAAAAGAGAGACACATTTGACTCAGACATAGATGTCTGAGACATTTGATAATATATGGTATCATAACTATAGACCTTTTTAGGTCAATCTAGAATTTGGGGTATCCACTAATAAAGGGAATCACAAGGGTTCCAACACATAGAAATTCCTTAGGGATAGTTTTAAAATCCTTGTCAAAAATTCCTAAGTAACGAGATGTTAACTTAACTTTTATAAGTTCAATGTAAGAAATTCTATCATATGTGTGAAAGAAAACCCAAAATAATATATCATACCATGAAAATGGTTATTGGTTCCCATGAGAAAAGGATGGTGAGTTTAAATCTCTTAATAAACCATGGAAATCAAACAAGTGTTGAAACATTGGAACACTTTGTGGTTCACCTATGTGAATATAGAATCAAGGCTGCTCCAAAGAGATTATGAATTTGTCTCCCAAAAATTCATGAAAGTGTAATTAACACAAGGTTATAATGGTTTCTATGAGTAGATGAATAACTTACAAATTTGAATGAACTTGTATAGGACTAAAAAAACTGATAATAAGAGTTTCATGTTCAAGATAATTTACACTTACTTATCAATTCATATTTTATTTTTCTCTACTATATAAAGGTTAAAATTGAGAGATACTATTATATATGAAATTTATGTCCATGTGAGTATGATTATTTATTTTCTATTTTTTTTGAATATATTTAAATTGTGTGTGGTTATTAATTTTTTATTGTTTTAAAAACATTTTAAACTTGTGTTTTTATCACGTGGATTTAAATGGGAATTATTTTTGGAATCTCATATTAAAAAATAGGTTAGAGTGGGGTTAATTTATTATTGGGAAACCATTTATCATTATTCAAAAATGAAAATGTTATAGAATAATCCCAATGGGGAATGATACACTACATCATCTATGCATGCACACAATAACACAATTTGGAGCTTTAATGACACATTTTTCACTTCACACACCACATCAGTTTAATAGGTATGATATGGACTATCAATCATATCGGGCATGATAAATAGACAATCCATTTATTAGTAGGTGTGATATGGGATATTTATTCGATCAGGTGCAATCCAAAAAACATGATTAAATTAGTAAAAGTCATGAATTTATAAAAAATGATTCCTCCTAATGCCAAGGTGTAAGATCACTAATCCTAATGGTATTTTCCATTCCTTAGTTGGAAAATTTACTCTTAAACTATCTATTTACAATTCCAAGAACCTATATAAATGTGATATTTCCCTAAAGTATTTTACAAGCATCAATGGAATTTTATTAGCATGAGATAGTAAAATCATTTAATTACTCTATTATTTCCAAATCATCTTAAAGGTATACTATCCACTAAGTATAAATGTATAATATTAATTAACTGTTGTATCCGAAAGGGGATTCACCAGCAACCCATTATACTACTGATTTTGTGGAGGAAAATCTACACTAAAGGATGGTGACATAGTATTTTTCCTTAGTGGGATACATATACTAACATCCAATCCAATGTATATATAATTACATACCAATAATATCACTAACATTATTTAGATTATATTTAAGGGACATGGATATGATAATTTTTAATAATGTAATGAAGGTGGAGCAATTTGATGACAATAATTTCAATATTTGGAAAAATAGGATTTATTTTCTACTTGAAAATCTCAATGTGGTGTGGGTGCTCTTAGTTTTGAAGCCCCTGACATCCAAATATGAGACACTCCAAATTTCATACACATGGGAAAAATGGGAGAATATCGATCTCATGCATTGAGGATACATTTTCAACACATTAGGAAATGATTTTTCAACAAATACCAATAATTCATAAAGAAAAAGGATATTGGGGATTCCATAGAGAAAAATTACATTTATAAGGATTTAGTGATTAATAAATTACAATTATGTAAGTTCATTTTATAAAAATTATATATAATAGACATATATTAGAGAAATTCAATAAAATAAAACATATCATGCAACACCAAATGAAAAAAAAATTATTAGAATGATGAAATAATTATCACATCCATCATTGATAAAATTATGCATTATTAAAAGAATATTAAACATTCCCTAAAACCCAAGAAGGAAAATATTTCCCTTAATGAGTTTCTAAAATACCTATAAATTTAGGATGAGTATAAAAGGCATGATGAAGAAAATGAACACAAGGATGATAAATCCAAGGTCATCGTAGAAGATGGAGATGACCCATTCAAGTCCTTAAAGGGAGAAAATGTATAAACTATCATTGAAAAGGTAAGGATAAATTCAACAAGAAGGGGTGTTCTACTTATATGGAAATCTAAGACACTTCGAATAGGATAGTCTTATCTAAAAGAATAAATATGGAAATAATGGTTCAAATGATTAGTTTGTGGCCATGACCCTTGAAGTTAATGTGCTCGAATATATCTCTTATTGGTGGATTTATGTTTTCATTACCTGAAATTTATAAAGAAAAAATTTTATCTTCAAGAGGATGGACTCAATCAACACTAGAATTTCCCTATATATGGTGAAATATACTTGAATAAATATTCCATGAATGGGTGTTGTTGATCTTAAATTTATATTGGGAAAGTTGTTCAATTTAAATGATATATTATATGTTCAGTATTATCATAGGAACTTTGTTTTTATGGAGATTGTTAAACAAGAATGGGTTTAAGCATGTTTTTCTGATTAATTGATATCACTTTTTTACTTATGGAATAATTGTGCAGGTCACATAAATTATAAGAAAATACATGACATGTAAAAAATATAATTATTACTTGTCATGGACAAAAATGAATATAATTTCATAAATTTCATGTAAACTAAAATTTTTAGGAAAACATTTCCAATAATTGAAGGGGAAATTAATTTGGTAGAATTTATTTGTAGTGATGTGTGTGACTTTCATAATAAACCTACCATAATAAATTAAAATAATTTTTTTAATTTTATTAATGGTCATTCAAACTTTTTCCATGTTTATATTTTATATATAAATTTATTATATATAAAATAAGGTTTAAAACCAAGGAAGACTTATAATGAATTAACTATGATTTGAAAGGTGGGGGGAGAATATTATAGTACTTCATTATTTGAATCACTTGGGATTATAAATAAAGTGATATCTCCTTATACAGATCAACAAAATGAAGTAGCTTAGAGAAATAATAGATCATTAATAGAAATGGTTAATTCTATAATGAATATATCATGTGTCTTTAGAATATTTTTGGGAGAGGAATTATTAACCACAAGTCACATCCAAAAAAGGGTTCCTATAAAAGGTAAGGCTATAAGTCCATGTGATTTATGGAAATTTTGGAAACATTACCCCAATTATTTAAAGGTTTTTGGGATGTCATACAATTATAAAAGTACCTGAACCTAAAAGTTGAAATTTGGGTAAAAGAGGCCTTGATATAATATTCCTCAGATATGTTGAGAATTAAAAATCATAAATATTCATAATTGTAGAATCAAATGATTTAGTATCTATTAATATAGTTATTGAATAAATATATTTTGTCATTGATGAATCTAGGCTTACCTCATTACCCAAGAAAGTCCAACATGATGAATCATGATCAAATAAAATAGTATCTCAAGAAGATAAGGTTATGGAGGTTTATCATAGTAAATGAACTCATATATAAAACAATTTTGGATGTGATTTATTTATGTACTTTTTGGAAGGTACTAATGATAATATTATTACAAAAACTCTTGGTTTTCTTAATATATAGTATAACCTAAAAACTTTAAAAAAATTTATGTAATATTTTGATTAATCATAATAGAAGGAATATTTAAATATAGAAATGAACTCTATATCTAGAAAAAATACTTTTATATTAGTTTATATTCCTTATAGTTTACAACCAATGGGTTATAAATGAGTATTTTGAAGAAAATAAAATGTCGACACCATAATTAAAGTTAGATTGGTTGCTGAGGTATTTACTCAAAAAGAAGAAATCAATTATTTTGATACCAAAACTCCAATGTCTATAAATTTTTCTATAATAAATTATACTCACTTTATATTCTATATATAATTTAAAAATTAACCAAATTGATATTAAAAAAATTATTAAATGATAAATTAGATGAAAAAATATATATATAACAACCTAGATGATTCATGGTACCTAGAAAATAAAATAAGAATTTCAAATTGGTATTTTACCTATATTGTTTAAAACAACCTAAAAAATAGCGGACTTAGAAATTTAATGAATTAATTTTATCAAATGAATTTTTAGTTAATAAATATAAACAATTTTCTTATAGTAGTTTCCAAGATAATCATTGTGTTGTTATTTGTTTGTATATTGATGATATGTTAATATTTAGAACTGATATAAATCATGTGAAAGAGGATAAGTCTATTTTCAATAGAATATTTGATATAATAGACTTAATTTTAAAAAATAATATTTTGGGAATCAAAATTATTAAGATAATTTTTTTTATTACATTTCATTAATATTATTATATTGAAAAAGTCTTAAAGTGGTTCAAATAATTTGATTTTTCACTGGTTTCTAGCCCATATCATCTGGGAGTAGGATGATATCAAATCATGGAAGGGAATTTTATCATCTAAAATACATATGAGTTATTAGGAGTCTCTTTTATTCCATGAAAATCACAATACCAGATATAGAACACTCTATCATAAAGTTGTGTAGGCATACTTGTAATCTAGGTTATGCAAAATGGGATGAAATAAAAGGAGTACTCAAGAATATAAAAGGTATTATGGGTTAATATATTTGTTATAGTAAAACCCCAAGGGTGTTGGAAGATATTTCTTATGAAATATAAATTACTAATATGGAGGATAACACTTCTATGAGTGGATGGGTTTTCACTCTTAGTGGAAGGGAGATCTCTTCGGGATCCAAGAAACAAACTTGTAAAATGGACTCCATAATGGATCATATGTTTGTTTCTATGATAAACCAACATGAGTAGACCCGAACTATCAACCAACACGACCCGTGAAAAGTATTTAGGGGTGATCTAAATCACCACAAGTTGAAAATTAGTTCCTATTCATGAGAGAAGAAAACACTTTAAAAAAATTTCACTCTCAAATAATAATAAGTATACTGATGAAAATAAAATAACCAAACAAAGTACAAAAAATAAATAAATAAAGCATACTAGTAACTAAAAAGAAAGGAAATAAATAACATCACATATAATGAATGAACCAAATGAACCGAACTAGAAGAAATAAGTGAAACAAATCTAGTGAACCTGAATTGAAACATAAGGGTTTCAAACATAAAATGGTGTATGTAGGGTGTGAGTGAACCGATCCCAGTAGGTTTTCACCAAAGAGTCTTTTTAATTCCTTTATAAGAGAAATTATATAATTCTATTTTAAAATATAATAAGAATATAGGTTTTTCTAAAATAGGTTTAAGAAACCAAATAATAAACCATTATCTTTTCATAAAGCTACCAATTTCTTTTAAGAAAACTAAGGAAATGGAATTCATTTTCAATAAACATATTAAACAAATTTTCTTTTAAATGAAAAAAATCACTTTGAAAACCATTCTTTGATACTATTAATGCCTTATAAAAAACCCATTACATTTAAGTTTCCCTTATTTCATTAATAATTTTTTTCCTTTGAATAATATGGGGAGAAAATTTAAATAATACATCGACTTGTGATAATTCATTTCCTAAAACCAAACAATACCCCTAAAATTATTTTTTATACAATGAATTTATTCCAAATTAAAATGATGAACAAACCTCTCCCACAAAAATTAAATATGTAATGAAAAATAGAAAGTGATGGTTAATAAAAGAATGATTTGGATTTACAATATTTTTTAAAATAGTTTTTATTATTCCCCAAGGGATTAAGGCTAGAGTAAAAATATCAAGGTTTTATAAACGGATTTATAGGTGAGTTAAAAATTAATATCGGCCTCAATAAATTCAATGAAATTTGTATCATATAACTATAAAAAACAAACAAGTAAATTTACTACAGTCAATATATCCTATGTATCCCAAGTAAGTGGTAATTAGAAGAATATATTAAATTTTATTTATAATTCTAATTAAGAATAAGAATTAAATGTTGGATATCCAGTCACTGAATAAATAGAAACATATAGTCATTTGATTCATATTTTAGAGAATAAAAATTATAGAAAATATATCACATTAGTAATTATCTAAATAGAATATATTTTAATTAGATAAGTTCCCATCAATAATATTCCATTAAAATATGTATGGTTAGATTCAAAGATTTTTTTAATTTTTTTTAAATCATAAAAAAAACACAGAAAAACAAAAACACCTTACACATGAATTATTATAAAATCTCCCACCCACTTATTTGGTATATACCATAAATTTAAATAATACATGATAAAAAAAGTCTAAAAAATAAATAAAAAGTATGATAATAAGTAAAAAAATGTGCTTGAAATATATAATGTGATGGTTATTCAGTGTATAAAATTGAAAAAATATATAATTCCTATATGAAATTATACATAGAAAATTAATATTTAATTTTTTTAAAATTAAATGAAAATATCTAAAAATACAAAGAAAGATTTGTATCAAACTCAAGAAACCCATAAATTATGTAGACTATGACTAAAAATTTTACAGAACTATCCTTATTTTGAAAAAGGTATGGATTCCTTGATATGAAACATACCTTATTATTATCTCAAGAGATTACATATAAAAACATCTTCCTAAGGATATTGATATAAACATAATGTGTGCCCACCTCCCCTTTAGTGGTGTCCATAATGCCTCTTTAATGGTGGAAAGATATAGGGTTCCCTTCCGTTACCTTCTTAATTATGAGGAATCATGTAGGTCATATAATGATTTTTTGTTAAAAATTAAGAATGTAATATGTTTTAATTTATGGTGACAAGATTTTATTTATTTTTATTTTAACTCACTACCATCGCTATCGAATTCATCCAGTACCATTTCACTATTTTATACAAGTCATCTTTAGTGTGGAATATTATTCTCCTTATCCTTTATTTAAAGAATGAAATAATTTTGTTGGGCCATCGAATTAAAATAGGGTAGGGTTTATTAATATATTTTTTGGAAATAAAATCTATACTATATTCATCAAATATTGATTTATCTCTCATAAATTCCTCAACTTCAAAAATCAGTTCCTCATGAAATTCTTCTAGTTAGTCTTCCATTTTTTCAATTAGTTGTGTGAAATATTTAGGATTATATTTTCTATTGATAATTATTATAAAAATGTTAAAGGATATTAGTAATGTTTCTCTTCTTTTTTTTGTTCATGGTGTGGCTTTAAATTTTTTATATTATATCTTAGAGTGTATTGCCAATATGTGAAGTATTTTTCCACATTTAATGGTTTTTTTATTTTATAAGACTCAAAATTCACACTCCTTTTTTTTAACAACCCAAGTAATGATATAATATTTTTACACTCATTTATAAATTTTTAAATTAATCCAAAATATTTTATAGTCATAATATATGAATAAATCCAGTTTTACACTTAAAAAATATATTTTTCTAAAAGGCTGTTTTATCGCCTTTTGATGGAAAAATTATTTTAAATATTGTTTTTGGAACTTTTAAAAATTATATTTGAAAAAATATACTTTTTATTTGAAATAATAATATCAAAATAAACTTTGTTTTAATTTTATGTATTTTTCTCAGAAGATTCATGTTTTGATGAATAATGAAAAATAATACATTTTAATTGAAAATAACTTTTTCGTCTAAATAATTTATTGTGGTAAAATGTATTTTTTATTTGTTTTAAAGTATAATTAGATCAATTTTATATTAGTTAATAAAATTTAGGCCATTTTAATAACTTTCACATAGAATTTGGATATATATAAAATTTCATTCTTTTGAATGTTTTCACTTTAATAACCCGTTTTCTCATCCCATCAACATGATTAAATTTAAATTAATTTTATAAAATTATGTGTTTTTAATTTTGAAAAATGGATTTAATATTTAGAATTATAATATTAAAATTTAGTAAATAGGTCCCTTTTAATTTTGGATAATCTAAATTGTAACTTTGGTAATTTTTATTTCCATGGTTAATGGAAAATAGGGTAATTCAGGTTAAAACAAATATTATAAATATTATAAAATTACCCTAAAACATGTCATAATTTTATTAGATGATTTATTTTCAACAAAAATTATCCTTGGTGTAATATTTTGAGCTCTTGGAGCTACTTATATGACTTAAATCCATTTATAATATTTTATTCAAAGAAAAATCAATTTTTTCACACATTGTTTTAACAAGAGAAATATTTTTAATATGGGGTTATATAAGGGATATGTTTGACTATAAATATTACATTAAAATGAAAAATGTTTATATTCATCATGATAATTTATTTTTAATTTTTATTGAATAAATAATTGAACTAAAGGATTACACAATGATGTAGTAATTATTTATTTAAAGGGAATATAAAATAAATGATATATAAAATATTAAAATAAATATTTTTTTTGAGAATTATTTTCATAAATTTTTTTATATTACTTTGAAATGTTATTGATGGTTTTTAAGTTTTTGGTTTGAATTTATCTTTGTGTATTTATTTTTGAAAAAGACAAAATAATGAATAATGCCAAAATTGATATTAATATTATTTTTAAATAATTAATATTTTATTAAATGATATAAAATTTATAAAAATATAAAATTTGAAAAAATTATTTTGATAATTATTAAAATTTCATAAATGAATCATTTATTGGTACCTTTTTATTTTATTGTAATTTTATTAACCCTCAATGTGTAAATTAATTGATATCACTCTAAGAGTAAAATAAGCTAAACAAGGGTTAAAACAGAAAGATAAGGATTAAAAAATATTAAAAACATTATAAATTTTCATATTATGGATCAATTAAGATCTATAGGCCTCTTATATTTAAAATAAATCACTTTTGACCAATTTGGAATATGAAATTAATTTATATTAATTTAATATTTTGAAATATTCCAAGAGTGCCCCTCTTTTCTCTTATAAAAGGGAACCTCTTATTATCTTTTATTCATGCTTAAAAAAATATTTTTCCCCCAAGATCTTGCCCAATTCCTTTAAATAATCCCTAAATATATTCTAGAGGCCTTATTTTATGTAGAAGACCCTTCTTATAGGTATTAAGGTGTTAATCAAAGGAGATCGTCTAAAGAAGATGTATCATTTTTAATTAAGAATTTCTATTTTATTTATTCTTATAATTCATTAAAATATTATTAAACTATGATTTAATATTATATACAGAATAATAAATATACATATATGTTATTATGTTAATATTATAACCTAAATCCATCTCTACATTCATCATATAGGAAAAGAATTTTTAATTCATGTGTACGATAGACTACCACCTGACGAACTAATATAATTTGTTTTCTACCACCATCTCTAAATATTAGTTATAATTATATAATTAATGTTTATATATGGTATTAATTAAATATTTATCTCTATTAAATAATTATATATCACTTATGTTCTTATCTTTCCATTAACATAAAAATGAAAACGTTATTCGTGTGTATGTGTGAACTATCATCTCCCCAAAGCGATGTGATTCATTTTTCATTACCATATCATATGGATGATATTTATAAGTATATATAAATTAATAATATGATATTAATGATATTATTATAAATATATAAAGATAAAACTTTCCTTACCTTCTTTCTATAATGATCATTGAAAAATGAAAATGTTATTCATGTGTATGTACGACCTACTTTCTCCAATATTATAACACAGTTAATTATTAATAATCATATTTAATGGTTTTATTTAAAAGTATAATTTATGTATAAAAATTATAATCATTTCTTGAATATTATTCTTTAGATTATGTACTTATGACCACTTTGACAATAAAAATCATAACAAATTCATTTTGGACTCAAATACCGAATATCAACAAAACGTCTAACATGAATTTAAATATTTAAGTAATTGTTATAACACGAAAATAAATGATATAAAAGGAATAATAAACCTTAAAAATGATCTCATGAAATTAAATAATTAATATAATTTTATTATTTAGGATGATAAATATTATATGTGATGAGTCATACTTAAGTCGATAGACTTTATTTTAAAAATCCACTTTTAAGGTCACTCATTGAACATTTTTTATAAAATCCAAAGGAATTTTAATTTAACATATACATCATGAATGGAATTTCTTGATTTCATGTTTCTTTATTTTTTTATTCTTACTTTACAATTTTATAATTTTATTTCCAAATAATATTTTTTCATTTATGAGTGCAGGACTTTGTAAAAATGAAAAGTGATTTCAAAGTGGAAAAGTTATTTTTTTTATTTTATGTAAGATTTATGTGTTATGATTATGTTATGGTTCTTGGGTATTGTTTATGAGTAAGGATGGGTCTATGATAAAATGAGGGTGGGTGATACTATTATATCTCTACAATGCTTTGGATAATGAGACAAAGTTAATCGGTTGGGTTTCTCTTAAGGAATTAAGGGAATATACTGCGGTGGGTATTCCAAATACAATCATGAAGGTTAATACCTACATAGCCATGGTAGCTACAGTAAATATAAGAGTGACATAGAATTGATTAAATAATATACCTTTATAATTTATGTTTTCTATTGAGTTTTATAGGAAACTCATGATTTCATGAGGTAAACTAAAGAGATTATGTTTTATGGCTAAAATATATAAGTTTGTGAAAATGTTTTCATGGGTTTATACGGATTCATGGACAAATGGTTTATTTCATCATTTTTATGTCCTTTTCCAAGATTTTTATGCAAATTCCAAATTTTATAATGATTATTCACAGAGTATAAGGATAGGTAAGAGAATGGAGGAAGTCAATAACAATGTTATGAAGGTTTTTTTTGAAAAATAAGTCATGTTTTATTTTAAAATTTTTATATTTTGGAAAAAATGGATATTGGTTTTGTAGTATTATATTTTTATAAATGTGGGGTTTTTTGTATGAATGATAGCAAAATTTTCTAAAACTATAAACATGAAAAGATCCTTAATGTGAAAGAAATTAAATTCTAGACTAAAACTCAAGATTTTGTAATGTTTAAGGCCAAGTCCTCATATTTTTAATTTCATTTAACTTTTAATTACTAATTTTATCTAATTATTGATAAAATTGTGGGGGGGGGGGGTTGGTTTCTATAGTACAAAATTTAAATCAAATCATATATATATATATATATAATGATAAACTTGATATTTTTGTTCCCATTACTAATCTTTAGACTTCACCTCTACCTCGAAAAACTATGTATAAGTAGTTTAATTAGTATGTTGATCGATTAATTAGTTAATAATAACTTTAAATTGATCCTAACTCAGTTATTATATTTATAACATAGTTTCAAAATATATAATGTAACACCCCAAGTTTTCATAGTGTGTTATTTCTTCAAAATAATTCAATAACTTGCACTACACGCAACACCGAGTTCAATCACACCATGACTTACAAAAAAAAGCCATTCAAAAGAGGTTATGAATAGTATTAACTAAATTTTAAACTTTATATAATCCTTATAATTAGAGAATCCATATTATGAGTTTCTTAGACATAATGCAAGAACAGATTCATTTTCAGTATTGCACTTTTATCAACTTTTAATAGTGAAACCTTTTAAATACAATATTTTAAACTTTTTGACTAAATGGGGACATCAAATATTTAAAATGAAACATCCCAAGCTTCCACGGTACGCTTTCTTTAAATAATACAGTAGCGTGTGTTGTACGCAACTTCGAGTTTTAACACACACCATAACCAATCAAACTAGCCGTTATGAATAGTAATACCTACTTTTCGAAATTATATATATTTTATATTTTAAAATGGACTTCATTTCTGGATTCGGAATATCGAATTTAGCCTAAGGTGAAATTTTGGTACTTTTCGGATAACTTTCATATTTTGATGAATAGTGAAAATTACTAAATTTTAATTAAAAACAACTTTTTTAATCAAAATAATTAATAGTGATAAATTATGAATTTGAGTGGTTTTAAAATATATTTACAATATATTTTTACCATTTAATATAATTTTGGTCATTGGACATAATTTTACAATTAAACCGAACATAAACAAGTGTCAATCTTTTGATAGTTATTGATAACTTTCATATTTTGATGAATAGTGAAAATTACTAAATTTTAATTAAAAACAACTTTTTTAATCAAAATAATTAATAGTGATAAATTATGAATTTTAGTGGTTTTAAAATAGATTTACAATATATTTTTACCATTTAATATAATTTTGGTCATTGGAAATAATTTTACAATTAAACCGAACATAAACAAGTGTCAATCTTTTGATAGTTATTATCTCTTAAAAACACGCTTTTTGTTTTGACAGCGGGAATTAATTTTAAATTAATTTCTGCCACTTATGTGATTTGAATTTAGAAAAATGGATTCCATATTTGGAATCAGGATTTCCAAATTGTGTAAATAGGTAACTTTTATTTTTAGACATTTTGAATAATTACTGTGGTAAATATTTTATTTACCATGGTTAAGGGTAAATCTGGTAAATAAGGGTTAAAAAATAATATTATAATAATACTAAATTACCCTAAAACGTGTCCTAGCCTTATTGGTTGAAACCTGTTCGACCATAGGCATCTTTGGGTCGATTTGGGGACCCCATGGTGCCACTTGTAGGTGATAGGGACACTTTATTTTAATTAAGTTAAAATGAATACAAAAATGACACAAGCATATATCTTGTAGAACAACAATTTTTACATAGGGTTATATATATTGTATTTTAGATTATAAATATTCATTATAAAGATAAAAATATTTCCTACATAATTATATTTTATTTATAATTTTTAGACATTAAATAATTTAATTTATTTATGACACAATGATGATGAATTAATTACTATAATAGTGAAAAATTAAATTAATTGATATTATAATACCCAAATAAATATAATATGAAACTTTTAATGAATTAAACTAATTTTCTAGGATAATATGATATATTAGGATTGATTTAATTGACTTTGTTTGAAGTAATCAATCTGTTATGAGTTTCACAAAAATCAACTATTGAATAGTGTCAAAATTGAAATAAAAGAGTTCTTAAAACAAATATTATATTATTAATTGATATTAAATTCCTAAAAATCTAAGGTTCGGCCAAGAGACTTATATCATGATAGGTTCATCATTAATGGACCACTTGGGGGTATCTTGGATGTATATAGTAAGTTTATTAACCATATTATATAAAAATACAAAGAGACATTGTAAAAGTGAAACTAATTAACTTAGAGTTAATACTTAAATATAAGGTTAATATAAGTACCCAAACCTGTCTAAATTATATTGGTTGAGTGGTTTTAGACCTATCCCCACCTTAAAATTTAAATAATCAACTTTGGATCTATTAGAAACCGATTATGAATTTATTATAAATTAATAATTCTAGCTTTTCCAAAGGTGCCCCTCACCCCTCTTATAAAAGGGCACTCCTCCTTCTCATTTCTTCACACCTCCAAAGCCTTTTGGTTCGGCCAAAATCTGCCCAAATACTCTCCCAACTTCCCTCACTACAACCTAGAGGCCTTAGTTTGATCATAAAGCCAACCTAAGGTGTTTCTTAGAAATGTATTTCAAAACATATTTATTATTTACAAGAATATGGGTTAAAGTCATTTATACCCTTGTTTTACTTTTTATAAGAGGTTTATAAAGGAATCTTTTCGTCGTTTTCAAAACAAGGTCCTTTTTAACCTTTTCGATAGAATTAAGGTAAGAATGTTTTTTTAACTTATACGGCGGGTGCGGCTATTTTCCGCCGTTATAAAATCTTCAAAGCTTCCCTTACAAGCTTATAAGAATATTTTCAAAGAAAATGTTTTATTTTATATGGATCTTAAATGATTTCAAAATAAAAGGAGATATTTCTTTAAAAAGAATTTTGATTTCATCTATGTCAACATCCTTTGATGGATTTTAAGATTATTTGAAGTTGATTTATTATGATACAAAACTTCTATATTGTATTGAAGGTTTTGTGATATGTTTGACTGTGGATGTGCTATTTTTATACCATTCATAGTTTATGGTGAAAGTATTGACATTTCGTATGCTAGTTTTAATACGAATGTTTATGTTATGTTTAAACCTTTTCATATGGGAATGCATTGGACTTAATATGTGATGGGTGGAGCCCGCTATAGCTCCTCGATGCATCGGTAGGTCTCATGAGACAAACTAGTGTCTTGGCACAAGGCCTTGACAAAATCTTATTTGTAGTCTTGGCACTAGGCCTTGGATATGTGGTTATGATAGTCTGGCATTATGCATTCTGTCATTATGAAAGTGGTTATTGATTTTTCATGTGATTATTCGATTAGTAGAATATCCATGTGAATAAGTAAATGGAATTATTTCATTTTATTTATGCCATACTATGTTGAAAGTTCAAGATTGAAAGTATTTTGTTTTAGTTATACATTGCCTTAAATGTTTATTCTTATTTATGAAAGTTTCCGCTATATTGTTATCCTTACTGGGCATTTGAGCTCACCCCTTTTCTATGTTTTATTTTTCCCAGGATGTGAAGAAGTAAGTTATGAATGACCTGCAGGGATATTATGAGGGTTTAATAGTGTGGACTGTGGAGACATTATGTTGTTGTAGTAGTTTTTCATTTTATGATGTAATATAAGACTTATGAATATATCTAGTGTTTCCAAGGCTACTAAACCAATCGGTCATTCGAGATTTGATCTTTCTTGTGATCATGCCAATGTTATGTAATAATGCACCGACTCTGGGTAACTAGGGTCGGGGCGTTACATATAATGTTCTAGTATGTATTATTAAAGAATAAAAATATAAAAATAAAAGTAAAAAATAGAAAAAATAGATGTAGAAAAAAATTGAGTGAAATTTAATTGGCCTACCCAAAAATGTTACAAAAATTAATTAGATAAAATATATATAAGAATAATGATAGTAGTATCCAAAATTACAGTGAAAATTAATATAGTGAAAACCATAGATTTTCTCTCAATACAACTTAGAAATATCATAATTTACCTTACTAGCACTAGATATATTTCTGAGAGTTTTTTAATTATGAAGATTGGAATGATATTTCTAGTTTTTTAATTTTACAAAAAAAACATATTAAATGAATATAAATAGTTAAAAAGAATATTCCATAGTCCTTTATTGTATTAACAATTCCTTTCAATCATTTATTTCCAAAATTTATTCTTATTTGATCCTCCCTTATTAGTTATGCTCAATATTATTCATGAATCTACATCTCATTATATCATTATTAAGAATCAATGCATTGTTACAATAGAGTACACTGACCCTTATATACTCCAATATAATAAGTTTGGAAAAACATATCTTCATTTTACGAAGAGTGAGTCTATGGTACCCTAGTTCTTGAAAAATTTAAGCATCCTCAAAAGAGAGAGGGGTATCCAGCTAGAAACCATGTCACATGTATTGTATCTTATAACACATGACCATAATTATAAACCAATCAATCCACGATCCTTATAAATCCATCATTATATGTTTAGATCAATGAAAGAGTAATTTTGAAACATATTTATGTTTTTAAAGTTAATATAGTGTTATGAAAGAGTGAATAAGTGGATATTATTAACTCCTCTCCCAATCCACACAAAAAATACTCCCAATTTAGAGATATAATAATAAATAATGGATATATTAAATACAAATACACTTAAATTCCAAAAGTTAACCCTTTAGTTTAAACATAATGTATTATCTCTCCATGAACATAGATTATTGGAATAGGGTGAGGAATCAAAATTATAGATTTTTTTTAGAAATTAAAACATGGATACTCTTAAGAAATTTAATGAATCCCAACTTATGATTCCCATATTCCTATAAGGGAAAAAAATTAATATCTTCATTCAAGATCAATTATATGTATCTGGGATTCTTCTGATTACTCCACATGAATTATTTAACATTTTGGATCCTTAAGATTTTCCAGTTCTATCACCACATATTCAATTCCCATGATCTTTTAATTATTCACTTTTCATCATATATAATAGTTTTCTTTCTTGTTTATATAATTTATAGATTCTATTTGATATATTTTTATGGAATATCTTTTGTATATTTTTGTAGGGGTTATCTTACCAATTAGTAAATAAATTATGTTCCTTTTATCCTTTGGGATTTTTTATGTTGACTTAGTGGATTTTAATATTCATCTATGAATTGGACTCATCCATAAGGTTAAAAAAATAGGAGATTATGAAACAATATTATACCTCCATCTTCTATGATAATAATGTGATTTTTTTTTTCTATTTTATGATTCCTATTTGTATTTAATGATATAGTATATCATTTAATGATATTCTATTTTTTAGTTCATCATCTAAGTTTTAAACTCTAATATTACTTAATATCAATCTATTATATATGGTTCCTCCTTTAAATTTCATATAATTTATTTCTATTTTATGAATTTGCCTTTACATTGAACATTAAGTCTTATATATTTCTTCAACATTTCAAAAAAAATATCATTAATTTCCAAGAGAGTATAAGTATTAAAGATTTCCATAATTTATCCCATGTGTCCTCCTTTAACCTTAATATCTGAATTTTCACATTTTTAATCAAATGTATTCTTTTAAAAATTTACCTAATAGCTTTAGAGATAATTTTATACCATATGGTGTATTTTGGACTATATATATATATATATTTATTTATTCACGGTTGAATCTAGTGTTTTCACAATTGAACCAAATTTATAACTTCTTCAGCTCCACTCCTCTTTATGGTTGGCCAAGTAGTTGAAAAAAATATTTATTCTTAGAAACATAGAATACACTATAAGGTTAATGGTGTAGTTCATTTCTTTATTATTTTTTCACATGAAACTTCACCTAATTTTTTAAGCCATACCTTACAAACATAAAAAATACCAATAAGGTTAAAATATGTGAAGAAATTACAAAATAATAATAATTTAATTAATTTATATTTTTTTATAAATTTAGAAATTAATTCAATAATAATTGAAATAGATAACAATGTGATATATTCCATTAAAAATTTAAATTATTTTAAAATATTTTAAAATAAATTAATTAAAAATATAAGAAAATATTAATATCTATCAACCACCCATACTTATCCTTTATTTACCATGAGAAATACTAAAAAAAATTCAAATTGAAAATGATAACCCTAATTAGTTTAAATAAAAAATTCATAATGAGGGAGCACTCATAAATACTTAATAAATAAAATATACCTTACTTCCAATATTCACTAAGTTCTCTATTACTATTACCATTCACTCAACTACTTCAAATTTTATGGTTATTTATGCATATTTATAAATTAACTTCTCAATATTTCATTTATCATCACTCAAGGGTCATAATTTTGAGTTATACCCAATTCTCATGTACATGAATTTTAAACAATGTATTTTCATGATTTTAGATTCATGGCTATTAAAGAATCTATATTCATTAATAATGGGTACTTTTTTACATGGTTATTCTAGGGTTAAAGGGTAGGTGGGAATATTAAATAAAAATTAAAAGGTCTAGCGAAGATGTTTTACTTTTTAAAGTACAATAACACCCATACTCCAGTAACCCAGAGCCAGTGTTTACATTATTACATTGGTACAAGGTAGAATGGATCTCACCATGAAGGATCAAAAAGGTTATTGGTTTTGGAAAACTATATAAAAACATGATTACGATATTACATTAGAAATATAAAAACATAGCATAAGAAACATTCTTTCAACCTTGATATCATTCATAATATCATTCTTCATATCCTAGGAAAAAGAAATTAAGTAAAGGGTGTGCTCAGATGCTCAGTAAGGATCACATACAACAAAAACTATCATGATTAAATAAAGCATAATCAATATGGATTAGTGAATAATAAAAACACATTCCATTCAATAAATACAAACCAGTTTAATGAATCCATGAATAATTCAACATAGCAATCAAATGGATAATAGAAACTGAATTCCTAATAAAGTAAATTCTTAAGTATTGACATTCCTAAAATTTCCATCATGACCTCAACCAAGTTGTCACGAATCTTACTATCAAGGCCAGTTAACCAAGACATAATTCTTAATAAATTGGAATGTTTCAATCAAATACCAATCTAATATGCCATGCATTCTATTTTTTTCTCATTATAACTATCAATATATTGAAGGGATACATATAGTCAGTCCCAACCATTATTTTAATGTTCTATACATTATTTATATTTTGAATAATAAATACAATTTTTTCTAAAAATTCATTATAAGTAAAAATTTATCTATATTGAATCAAGAATACGAAACATTAGTATTTCCCTAGTAAATGAAATAAATTACTTAATAATCTTCCTTCAACTAATACCATATATAGAAATAGTGTACTATTGAAACATCATTAAATTAAAAAAAATGTTTTTGAATTAATCTATGATATTAAAAATATATACATCATTGAGAAATATAATGTCCAATGATTAATAGACAGTGACATATGAAATGATTACAGGAAAGTTAATGATATCAAATTATGGTATAATCCTTTTTCAATAAAGGATGATAGAATACCATCATTTCATCATAAATGAAGGTTTTATAGTAATAAATTAAAAATAAATTCCGTATAACATCATGTAATAATGATTTTGTAAATCACATTTCAAAATTAATTTCATTAGATTATGAAAATAATACATTTTTTGATATAATTTTAAATAAAAATTCTGAAAATATTGAGAAAAATAATTTCTTTGAAAATAACCATAGAAACTTATAGTGGAATATTTAAAATATATAATGACCATGACAACAGGATAGGGGGATGAATTCATATATGGTAAGAAAAAAATCTTTTTGAACTTTTATGAAATATTAAAAGTTTCCCATATTGAAAAGGAAGAAGAAATTCCCTTTTAATCTATTGTAATAAAAGTAAAAATTAATTGAAAATGACCATTATCAAACTTTTAAGGATAAATAAGAACATTCAAGAAACATTTAAAAGTACCCCAATCTATGGGGGTGTATATACTTTCTTTTTTAAATGTTATATAATAAATATAATTATATCATGATATTTTAATCATCATTTAATGTTATTATATCTTGTTTATTATGAGTTAAATTTACCAAATTGGTAATAATTTATTGTTATAATCTCATTATTTATCGATACTGTTTATAATTATGCTTCCCTTGATAAAATATTATGATCCATAAATAAAAAATAATATTTAATTTTATTATATTATGGTTATTCATGATATATTAATGTACTAATACCAATTTACACTTGTGTATGTAAGATAATTAAGAAAATATTTTTAAGAAAATATAACTTTATTTCTCTCTTTGATTAGGAATCCTTTTTATTCAATTTTTTTTTTCTAAAAATGTTATATTTTTTTAAATGATATATTAAGCTCATTTTCAAGGAATATTATTTTAAATATTTTTTTTATGTTTTAAAGTGTTTAAAATAGATTTCAAATCTTCCTTTAAATGTTTTCAAATCTATTTCCAATGGTAAAGGTTTTCAAAATGTCTTCAAGTGTTCTATATAAGTTTTCAAAGTATTTTAAAATAAAATGGTCTTCAAATTGATTTATATTTTAAAACATTAATTTTAAAGTGGAAAAGATATTTTCCTCAAAAAACGTTTTAAATGAAATTATAATGCTATATTTATAAGAATTTTTTTTTGAAATGGTTTTATGAAAATGATTTTTAAAGAACAACTATTTTCCATAAGAATTATTCCATGTGATCTTTCAAAGTCCTTATCCACCTAATATGACATACTTTGTTATAGTTTAATATTTATTGGGTATATGATCCCAGAATACCATTCATATTATTTATTGAATGGTTTATGTTTTGATAGATTGATATTTATGACACCCATTTCTCTTCCATAGGTTATATGATTTTGAAACCCACTTATTTTCATGGATTATTATTTCATAAAATGATTATGAGACCTATCTATTTTCCATAGGTAATGATATGATTAAATTTTTATGATACCCATTTTATTTCATGGGTTATGATATGAATTTTATGAAACCTATCTCTTTTCATAGGTTATCATGTGATGAATATTTTATTATCTTGTGGCACATATATGTTTTATTTCATTATGTGTAAGGTGAGACCTATATCTCCCTCCAATGCATTGGGTAAATATTTATATCTCATGAGTATGATTGGTCAAAAATGAGGAGTGAACTCGTTTCAGTATGATAGGGCTAGAATGATGAGTGAACTCTTTTTAGTATAACAAGGATGGAATAAGGAGTGAACTCAGTTTAGTATGACAGTACTGGAATGAGGAGTGAAATAGGTTATATAATAGAGGGATAGAACAACAAGTGAACCCAGATCATAATATAGGGCTAGGATAAGGATTGAAATCGGTTCAATAATAAAGGTCTAGAATGGGAGGTGAACCCAATTTAGTAATACATGGCTCTAATAGGGAGTGAACCTGGTTCAGTAAGGGAATTTTCCCACTAAGATAGTCTTGGGAGTGAACCTTGACTACTAATATAGTTTGGGGAGTGAACTAATTCAATTAATATGGCCTTGGTGTTAACCCTTGACTACTCTATAAATCATTTTATATTCTCATGTTTCTACCACAAATTCTATGTCTTAATCCTACATTATGATTTCATGGATTATTCTCTTGATTAAATTTTGATTCATATCTTATGAACTACCAATATTTATGCTATTTCTCTTGATTATGATATTTTATATGCATGGTATGATCTTATAAGTACATGAGCATGTTCTTTTACCCGTATGCTCATGATTATGCTTATATATCTCATTTTTTACCCTTACATATCATTTGAGCTAACCCCTTTCGTATGTTTCCTTTCCATAGGTTATGAAGAAAAGTATTATGTTGGAGTACCAAAAGGAGAAGATCTTTAAGGGATATATTGAAGATATTTAACCAATATAGAATATTTTATTCTTTGGTTCCAAATACACTAAAGTATTATGGACCTTAGGAATAAACTTTTATAATGTGATCAATATTTATCTAAATTGATGTAATATCCATGTATATTAATCCTATATTTCTATATTTGGTATCAAAGGAAATTTTTATTCAATCTTTGGAAACTACGATGAGAAACATTTAGTAATATCCCTAGGAATATTTCATCGAATATGACTAAGGATTTTCTTAAGGATAATTCTAAGGTGTTATATATTAAAAATTAGGTGTCATGATTTAGGAATTCAATAATTGAATTTTCATGATTATGTGGTTTTCTTATATGATAAGTGTTTCTCACACTATTATTTCTAGTCTTAGTTAATATAAATAACTAGAAAGAACAAGGTTAACATTGAATTTTTTATATGTGGAAAGTACATGAATTATAAAAATCTATGCCCTAATTAGAAATATCATGAATAGAATCGGGCAGTTGGTATGAGTATTGGATATACGGTTGAAGTTAAAGAGACCAAAAATGACATGTGAAAGGTAAATCATGTTCCTATGGTATTTTTTACATTAAACTTAAGAATTATTATTATATTGAAGTTAAGGAACCATAATACATGATTCATATTTCATATTATAGGAAAGTGGAATTAAGGAATATTTTTATGAAGACTAGGTAATGGTTTAAGAATAAATTTGGATGATTTAATTGTATATGATTTGTAATTTAATGATTAGGTTATATGAATCATGAAATATATAAGTATTTTCAGAATAAAAGTTTCATCAAGGATTGAAAATGACATGTTGAATGGTGATGAATAATTAAAAAAGTGATTTAATGGAAATGTGATATTTTAAATTAGGGTAAGTTACCCTTAATGTGTTCCTGATGTTGAGAAAATTGTGTTTAACATGGATAATGAGATGATTTATTTGGATAAATTAAATTTTATATTATCAATGACCTCAGAAATGATAATGTATTTATTGAAAAATTGGTTTTCACTATCATAGATGGGGATTATGGAATTTATGGAATATATCCAATGATGTTTGGAATAATAAAGCATGCATTTTTTCAATTAGGATTTATGTTAATTTAGGTTATTATCATATTTAAAGAGAATACATGATAAATTTATTCACATGTTTAGAATGTGACAACCAAGAGATACTTCAGGATATTTGGGGGATCAATGATAAGCTATTTTTTAGAGATTTAGTGACATTCTTTCTAATGTTATGGATTTCATCTTTTGTAAGGGTTACAAGGTAAACTATTTATGGAATTATTTAAGTTAAACATCAAATTATGTTTTAGATACTAATGTACTATTTATCTATATGAGTATTTTTGAATATTGGATAACCTAGGCTAACCTTTTTTTTATGATGAAAAATAAAGATATATGGAATGACTTTTCATTCTACCTATGTATCATATGATCCATTAGTGATTTAGGGATAAAAATATCACCTTCATTTTTATTGGAGTATGATATTAAGTAGAAATTGGTCAAGACGCAACTAAAGGGTAAGATTGTGTATATGAAAGGGAATGAAATCATGTAATTATATTTACTTATGTTTCTATATAGTAACATAATTCCTCAAATCCAAGAAAAGGATATATAAAAGGATTTATCATAATACCTTTATTCCTATTGAACTGATGGTTTTATAAATTATCATACATTTTTGGTTTGAGGCCCTTATCTTTCCATTGATCATTAAATTTTTGGTGACCAATAATATTTATTTATGATTTTACTCCATGTATGATATTCACTCCCATCCTATGTTCTCTCATGTGGAAACCTAGTTATGAGTAACTTGGGGTAATCGTTACAGTTATAACTTTTCTTTTTTTAGATTAAGTTGTAGTATTAATTTTTAAGATGTAGTTTTCTAAGAAGGTAACTTTATAGTATTAAACCTTTTACAACCTAGATGAATTTTGAGGGAGAAATTCATTTTAAGGGGGTAGAATTTAACACCCTAATTTTTATTAAAATATATTTTTTTTCAAATTAATTTAACCATTTTTGATATTTTTCATTTCATGAAAAACTAAGTTTATCTTGTGTTATATGAATTAAACATATTATTATTTCTTTGTTCATAACACCAAGTCGATCTTGTTTTATACACAACACATAGATAATCTAAAATTACACAAAACAATATGATTGGATTTTGTTACACATGATATGTAATGATCACTGATGGGGAAAATCCCACATTTGAAGATCAGCCATACCCAATCCCACCACCGGTAGATAGTAGGCCCATGGACCCCCAACACATAGTGGCCCAGATAACATGTTGATGAAACTTTACCCTACCAGGTGGGGTTTTAATTCATCTCTCTCGCAACTCAAACCCATGACCACAAGATTAACACCCAAAAAGAATGTGTTACAAGTAGTAATTTTTATGTAATGTTCCCTGATTATGCCATGCCCACACTGGAAGACCGGCTACGCCCAAGCCCACCATTAGTAGATAGTAGGAACTCGGGCCCCAAATCCATTGCATAACAGATAACTCATGGTAGGAATTTTCCCCCAAATGGTGGGTATTTTAATTTTACTCCCCCACCGTATGGTAATGATGCACATGAGACTCGGGAGAAGAAGTCTTGGGTTGAGGAGGAGTAACCATTTTTGTTTTCTGATCAATCTTTGGGTTGAATTTCAAGGGAAAAAATTATTTTATGGTGGGTAGAATTATCATATATGTGATTTCATTTTTAGTTATTTTGGTAGTAAATAATGGATTATTCTGATACTGAGAAGGTGTATGAGCGACATTTTAGAATTGTATTGGGAAATCTTCAGGACCATTATATCTATGATAAGTTTTCAAATTTCACCTTATAGATTAGAGAGGTGAAGTTTTTGGATAATGTGATCTTGAAATGAGGGGTTTTGGTGGACCCTAAGAAGATTAGTGCAATGATGTCATGTAAGAAGCTGAAGAATGTGTTTGAAATCAGAATATTTTTAGGCCTAGAAGTGTATTACAGGCAGTTAGTTTAGGATTTCACATAGTTTTCTTTGTCCACGATGATTCTCACTAAGAAGTTGGTGAAATTTGAATAGAGGACAAATTTTCATTTTTCATTTGAGGATCATAAATTGTGGTTGACCATGAATCCTATTTTGATCTTTCCTGAATCTGGAAAGGGAAATGTGGTGTATTGTGATGCTTCTGGTATAGTTTTTCGGTGTGTGCTAATGTAGGGAGGCTATGTGGTTCCGTATGGTTCTCAATAACTCCGACTGCATGAAAAGAATTAACCAAACCATGATATTGAATTATAAGTGGTGATGCATGCCTTAAATATTTGGCACCATTATTTTTTTGGGGGTAAATATTTGTTTTATTCTGATCATACGAATTTATCTTTCATTCTCTCCTAAAAGGATTTGAAATTGAGGCAACATTGTTGGGTTGAGTATCTTAAGTGGTTCAATTTTTATATAGTGTATACCCCTGGAAAGAGATATTTAGTGTTATATTCTTTGAGTAGGAAAGTGCTCATGCAAGTGTTGAAAAATTCTAGTGATGAGTGGACTTATTTGGGGCTCTTTGATCATATGCACTTGGAGACCAAGGAGCATAGTGAAGGTATGTTCTTGGCGATCATAAAGTTGAAAACTTATCTTATGAAATTGGATCATTATGTGGAGTTTAGGGATGGGGTATGCCAGAATTCAATGTAGCTCTAAATGGTGGGTAGATGCATTGTGAATGGTCATTGTCTCTTGAGACAGTTTTGTGCTTCAAGGGTTCCTTTGTTGTGATTTTCTCTACGAGGAAGGTAGTGATCCAGGTTAACCACCAGTTTTAGTAGTCCATTCATCCTAGCACTACAAATATGTGCTATGAAATGCGTCGGTAGTTTTGGTGGATAGGTATGAGGTGATATGTAGCAGAAATTGTATCATGGTGTTATACAAGTTAGTAGGTTAAAGCAGAGCACCAAAGACCCTCTAGTTTGCTTCAACCACTACCTATTATTACTTGGAAGTGGGATGCGATCACCATGAAATTTATTATAAAAATTTATTTAAACACCATATGGGAATAATTTTATTTGGGTAGTGATTGATCATCTAAAAAAATTACCCCATCTCATTCCAATCAAGGACTCATGCAAGGTGGATGAGTTGGGTCAATTGTATGTTCAGGAGGTTGTGAGGATTTATGGTGTGTCATCGACATTTTTTTATGACATAGACCCCATTTTACATTTTTGTTTTGATAATTCCTTCAAAATTAAATGGGGTAATAGGTCAAGTTGAGTACAACATACCATCCTCAAATAGATGGTCAGTTGAAGCAGGAGAATCAGATCTTGGAAGACATGCTCTGAACATGTGTTTTTGATTTTGGAGTTTCTTGGGATAGACATCTAGTATTGGTTGAGTTCAAATATAATAATAGTTACCAATAATTGATTCAAATGGATCCTTTTGAGTAACATTATGGTTTACCTTATCGACCACCTTTGTGTTGGAATGAGGTGGGTGAGACGTCATTACTGGGACCATGCCTTATGCATGAGATGTTTGAGAAATTCAAGTAGATTAAGTAGTGGTTTTTGATATCATAGAGTCACTATGAGTCTTATGATGATTAGAGGAACTGAGATTTGGAGTTTTATATGGTTGATCAGGTGTTTCTAACAGTGGAACCTCTCTTGGGTCATCATAGTTTGGGTAAGCAAGGGAAGCTAACACCAAGGTATGTTAGACCATTTGATATTACTGAGAAGATTTATAAGGGGTCATAAAGGTTATATTTTCCTTCTCAGTTAAATTTAGTTCATGACATGTTCCATGTTCCTCAGTTGAAAAAGTAAAATCCAGACCCGTATAATGTGTTGAATTGGGAAGATTTAGAGTTGGTGCCTGATTTGACAGTGTATGAACGACTAGTACAGATTGTAGATTCTTAGGGGAAATTTCTTCATGGGAATTCCATTATGTTGGTCTGATTTCTTTGGCATACTGATAATTAGGTGCATGATACTTGGGAGAATAAGTCTTGAGTTGAGGAGGAGTACCATTTTTATTTTCTGATCAAGCTTAAGATCGACTTTCTAGGGATAAACATTTTTCATGGTGGGGAGAATTATCACATCCATGATTTAATTTTAATGAAATATATTTTTATTTTTATTTTTGGTCTTTTATTTATTCCTTAGTTTTGTCTTGAGTTTTTGGAAAAAATAGAGATTTTGGGATTGACAATAGGTGACACATGATTGGTGCACAGTTAGGGGAAACCATGCGACCTTATCTATGTAAGCGTGTGACCAAATGTCATATTGAATAGTTGATACTACATGGTTGGTGCATAGTTTTTCAAACCATGTGGGATAACCATGAAGAATGTTCCTCTTATACAGTGAGGGACTCACAGTTTCCACATAGTTTGGAAAAACATGTGGGTAAACTATGAGACTTGTCCATGTCGTAAAAAATTGTGAAATTAAATTCCCCCTCCTTTATATTTAACACAAAATCACCCTTATCCCACCCCATTCAAGATTTAAAACCATGAGAGCCTCCTCCAAGAATTTTTGGACTTATTAGTCTTAATTACTTGGGTGGTTTTTGTGTGGGAACTTCATGTAATATTCAATTAAACCTCTTTTCTCAGGATTTCTCCCTCTTTCTAGGGTTATTATTCCCTCTTTATGGAGTTCTTATTTCTAGTGGGTTGTTTGAACTATGAAGGTTTTGATCTTGTTTTGTTGGGGAAAATATTGTTGGTTGTTGTTCAATATTTCTTTTATATGGTATTGTGGTGGTGAAATTGTGATTTTTATCCATTTTTTGATGTTTCCAAGCTTAAGGTAAGTGGTTCCCTGCTTTTACATTATTAGATGATTTTGATATGATTTCTTGGTTGCTTAAATGTGTTATATGGATTATTTTTGTGGTGTGAAACATGTTTTGGAAATGGTTTGGAATGATTATATGATGTAATTTGTTTTTTTGAAAATAAATTGGTTTTATTTCACATGTTATTCATTGTAGAGTTTCTAAAATATATTTTATGCCTTGTGTGAATGGTGAAAAATTTGTTTTCAAAGATATTTAAATGTAAAAATGTGATGAAATTGGGTTTTTCTAAGTGAAATGGGTTTTCTTTCATTTTGAATTATTTTTTTTTGCACCATAAATGTGTCTTTGAATTGTAAAACATGTTATAAAAATGGTTTTGACATGAATATGATTTTGAAAGTGGATTTTCCCCTAGAAAATGGTTGAATCCCATAAGTTTCATTCTTATGGTGTTTCTAAATAGATTTCATAAATTTTCAAAGTGGTTAGAAATGTATTTACAAATGGTTTTGTTCTGCGAATGAAATGGAATGTGGTTTTTTATGGAAATTGATAGTTTCCATATTAGATTTTGATCATTGGATCAATATGAAAATATTAAATTATGAAAATGTTAAAGTGGTGATCTCCTTGTGTTATTGTGATTATTGGATTGTGTATGTGAAAGTGTTGATTTATGTGATATGTGAAATGTAATTTGAGTATAGAGGGAATACATGGTATCTAGGTGTGTGAACTAGAACTAGTACACTTGTTGATTTGGAAGTGGAAAATGCCTAAATTCATCTACCAGGGTTAACGATTTCAACAATAACTAAACATGTGATATGATCAGAGACCACTTGACCTTAGAATTTATTACCCTCCAATAGATCATGCACGAGAACACTGTTAGTTTTGGATTATGATATCGAGACTATTAGACCTTGGGATGGGATAACCTCTAATGGATCATGCATGAGAATGCTGTTGGTAGTTTAGTGGATGATTTTGATCACCGAGGTATGAGGTTCATAGTGACCCACTTGTGCTAGTTACCTATAGGGATTTTCCCATGGTTCTCTCTTGTGACATTCTGATTCTGTGATGTGGTTCTATCTATCTATATATATTAGATCTTTTGTACACTTTATTTTTAGAAATATTATTTGTGAGAAAGGTTTTACTTAAAAAAAATTTCTTGAGAAAGTTTCTTTAAAATGTTTTCTTAGAAATGATTCAATTGTTCTTATGAAAATATGCATGTTGATTTGTCTTCTAATGTTATAACATAGAATATTTTTGTGTGTGACATACTACTAGCCTTTGTATTATACCCTATATACACCTTTGGGTGTATGTAGACTTTGTTATGTATGACCTAGGTAAAAGAAATATATACCATGGTGATAATGAATTTATTTTCTAGTGTTCCACTTTGTGCAGGTGTTGATAGTAGTGGCATGAGGGTGATGTAACTCTGGTTGAAAGGAGGTTTTTGGGATATTTTGTTTGTTCCCATTACATTATAGTACTTTTGGTTTTGTTTAAAGTTGAAAAAATTTGAAAATGAAAATTGATGCACCATTTTTTGTCATGGTTATAAGAAATTGTGATGCTATTTATTTTTTATTATTTTTGACTATATAATTGGGTGAAATCATTCCGAAATTATTTTTTTAATACCTAGGAACTAGTTGCCAGCCCATGGAGATTGGGAGTACCCTTCAATCCATGCTATGACTTAGGCTGGGTGTCAGGTTGGCCGAAACCCTAACATGGTTTTTGGAAAAAAACCGAGTCCCTTTGATATCTTTCATTACACATAAGACCGAGTTTTATAGAACATCAATATACTATTAATAATAATAATAAAATATTATTATATATAACACCTAGTCATTAGAATGGAAGTTACAGATAATAATAACTAAATTGTGAAATTATGATTTACACATGTATATAAAATTAATCCTTTGATTATCAATTAGTTATAAAAGAATGTAAGAACTCTTTGAAATTAATAAAATTCCTTTTCTAAGAACACTACATACAAACACCATTTTCTCTCAATAAATTAAAAAACACTATTAATTAATGTTTTTAAAAAAATTATATATTATATATTAAATTTTTTTAAAAACTCACATAATAGTTTTTATTGGGATAAGATAATAATAAATCCAATTTTATGAATACAAATATGTATATTTCTAAAAGGTAATTTTACGGCCTTTTAACAAAGAACCCATTTTAAATATAATTTTGACAATTTTTATAAATTTTATTTGAAAAAATAAACTTCATTTTTGAATTTGGTATATCAAAATTTACCTTGGTTAATTTTTTTTGTTATTTTCTAATGAAGATTCATATTTTGATGAATTGTAAAAATCCACTGAATTTTAATCCCAAAATGATTTTTCATCAAAATAATTTATAGGGTCAGATTACATCTTTAATTGGTTTTAAAGTTTAATTAAATTAATTTTACATAAATTAATAAAATTTATATCATTTTAACCAATCTCACACAAAAATTTTGTATAAAAACATCCCAATGTTTTAAACATTTTTACATTAAAAACCCGCTTTGTCATCCCGTCTGTGAGATTAACTTTAAATTAATTTCTCCAAATTATGTGATTAAAATTTGGAAAAATGGATTCCGTATTTAGAATCATAATAATTTATAAAGTATTTTGAGTTAAACATAGTTTTTTACCAACAATATTAGGGGAAGTAATTAAAATTAATTACAGTAATTAAGGAAAAAACTTGATTACTTAATGGTTAAACATTAATCTTAAGAGGACAAATGACCTAGAAACATGTACAAAATCCATTGTCTTTTAATATCTCAGAAAATATACATATTTTATAATTTAAAAAAATTATTGGAGGAACATGATGTAAGGGATATATCTCAATAGTGTTTACCTTTTTATATTTACAAGAATGTCACTCCCACTCCTCTATAAAAGTGAACTCACCCCCTCACTTCCTCACCCCTCTCAAGCCACTTTGTATTGGAAAAATACTGAACAAATATCCTCCAAAAATATATCCCTTATACATATAATCATACCTTTGGGAATAAATATAACCATGGAATCCCATTGGTGAAAACCAAAATGAGTTACTCAAAGAAGAGGTAATATCCTTCCACTAGCTCTTTTGTTTTATTTTCATTATCCACCCCTAAAATATTTTTATTACATGATTATATAATAAAATAAGTATAATAAATATATTTAGATTCATTTATTTTAATGGGTTATACCGACACTTATACAAACTTCCATCTAATGGGTAAAAAACTTACGATTCATTTATTTTAATGGGTTATACCTACACTTATACAAACTTCGATCTAATGGGTAACAAACTTACCGTTCTTGTGTACGACGAACTATCGCCTCACAAAATTATGTTCTTTGTTTTTACTTTAACACCTATCATGGTTGGGAATTAAGATGTAAAATAAAATTTTATATTAAATATATGATATTTATGATGTATTTATTATTATTTAATTATTATATAACATAAACCCTCATACTTTAAATTTTGTGTAAATACGATAACTTCGTTTGTGGAAGTGTGGACTATCGCCTCTTTAAAGCGATGTGATTCGTTCACACTTTACATGGAATGTATTAAGGATAGGTTAAGTAAAATTATATGATATATATGACATAATAAATATAATATAATGATTATATATATATATACACACATATATCATTTATTTTTCTCTCAATATGATAAGAAAACAGAAACAACGTTCATGGGTACATATAACTTACCCGCGTCGTTGGTCAAATAGGTCATCAATGCGCGAGAGAGGATATTTTTTCTTGATAGTGATCTTGTTAAGTTCTCGATAATCAATGTAGAGTCTCATTGATCCATCTTTCTTATTAACAAACACAACAGGTGCTCCCCAAGGTGATGCACTAGGGATTATGAATCCCTTATCAAGATTCTCTTGGAGTTGCTTCTTCAATTCCTACAACTCAATTGGGGCCATTCTATAAGGTGTCTTTGAAATAGGCAAAGCACCCGGTACGAGTTCTATTGAAAACTCAACTTCACGATTCGGTGGAAGACCCGATAATTCTTCCGGAAAGATATCATCAAACTCCCATACAATGGGAATATTCTTAATCGTGAGTTTCTCACCAACCATTTGAGATAAATAACCTTCATTTAGTGGAATCAATACCCATAAAATGGAAGAAATTTCCACTGGAAGGTTATGTTCATCCTTGCATTGATAGAAGATCATAGATTGATCTGGAATATGAAATGTGACTTCCCTTCTTTGGCAATTGATATGATCTCTATGTAGAGAAAGCCAATCCATTCCAAGAATCACATCAAATTCCACTATAGGAAGGATCACAAGATTTACAGGAAGCACTTTCCCACAAACTTCAATCGGAGAAGAATTATAAACTTTTTATGTGACTGTTGTGCCATTAGGTGTTTTCACAGCTAACTCAACATCTAATTGTTGAGGTAATACGGTGATACCCTTAGAAAAATCTTCAGAAATAAAAGATTGGGTGGATCCTGAATCAAATAAAACATTTGCTACTTTAGAGTGGATGGTAAGTGTACCTTTCACCACATCGTTATCATACTCCACATCGCTTATAGAAATTGCATGTGACTTTCCTTTGTCTTTATCCTTAAGAGTTTTTTGACATCGACCATCATCATCAACCCTTGGATTAGGGCATTTATTGGCATAATGTCCCATCTCCTTGAACTTGAATCATTGAAGTGTAGTAGGTTCATTCTATGTATCCCTTCCTTTGTTTACATCATTAGACATCTTCTTCCCATCATCGCGGCATTCAAATGCCCGATGACCTTCCTTTCCACATTTGAAACATTTACTTTTCCATTTAAGACAACTCCCTCCATGTTTCTTTCCACACTTTGAGCATAAGGGAAAGCTCATATTCTTTTCAGTGTGCTCTTTAGATTTTCCTTTGAATTCCATTTTCCTCTTCTTATCAAACCCATATGACTGATGGGTTACTCCAATATCCATCTCGAATTTGAGAGCATATCAAACGATTTCCTCATAGCTATTGAAGTCCCTTATGGCTAACGCCCTTTGAAGACTTGGTTTTAAGCCACTAAAGAATCGATCGATCTTACTCTCAGGTTGGATAATAATACCAGAAGCGTACCTTGAAAGTCTTGTAAAATTTGCTTCATAGGTACCAACAGATTCATCATCCTTTTTCTTTAGTTCAAGAAACTCTTTCTCCATCTTTGTTCGGAGAATACGAGGGAAGTACTTATTGAAAAATAAGTTCTTGAACTCGTCCCATTCCATGGACTCAATTTCATCCCTTTGCCTCATATTCTTAATAAGATTCCACCATTGATCAGCATCTCCTTCCAAACGATACACTGCTAGAATGACTTTATCATGTTTAGAATATTGAATAACTGAAAATATATTTTCAGTAGTACTAATACATTGTTCAGTAACTAATGGATCAGTAGACCCGCTGAAAGAAGGTGGACGCTGCCTCATGAAGGATTCAACAGAATGTTGCTCCTTCCTTTGCTCGTTTGGAAGTCCTGCATGATTCATAGCTTGAGAAAGTTGTGTGAGCATGGATACAAGATTTTTCATTCCAGCTCCCATAACGTTTGGTTGCTCAGGGGGACAATCATTGCATTGCCCGTCGCATTCCGTATTAACACGGTTCCTTCGGGTTCCAGCCATTGACTAAAACCAAGAAGAATAGTGTGAGAAACACTAATTATAATAGGAAAACCACATAATCAAGAATAAAATTTCACACTTAAGGTCTTACCCTAGGTTATTCATGGACATTTCTAAAACACTAAGATTGTGTTCTATGCTTAGACTTATCCTTAGGGTTCTTACTAAGGCTTTCACATCCTAGTTTCCAAAGGTTGACTATACCTTTCCTCTGATACCAACTATAACGGTCTGGAATTACTTCCAGTGGACTATAATTGATACCTATCAGGGCACTCCATGGGCGGCTACACCCCCTGGGTGGGACACACCACCATCCCCCAGTGGTAGCCATTTCCTCATGAAGCCCTTGGGCGGAGAGCCATGCTTCGTCCAACGCTCACATGTGAGAGTTCCCAAGGATCGGATACATTCCTACCTCCTTTGCCTCTGATACCAACTATAACGACCCATACTTTACATACATTGTTAATACTTCAAAATTGAAGCATACTTATTACAACATATAACAAAACCACGAAAGGACCATATAGGTATAGTGTCTTTAGAAACTGGGAAACATAAACAACTGGTTCATAAAGCATCTACACTGTCTCCCATTTATTTCATCATATCTATAGTCCCTTTTGGAATATCTTACTTAATAACCTTCTTCCTGACTTGGGGAAAGAAAACATACAAAAGGGTGATCTCAAATGCTCAGTAAGGGTAAATAAAATAAATATCAATCACATCATATACATAAGCACATAACTTTTGGAAATCTTAAACTGAAAAAGAGATCATAATTTCATAACATGGGATAAATCATGGCAGTGAAATGTAATCACAATAATCATAACATAAAACATTAAACTTTGTGGCATACACACATAATCATATAGAATCATTTCTTGTTAGTCAAGACTCATTAACAAGACTATCTTAGTGGACAAAGTCCCTTTCTGAACCGAGTCACCCTCGATTCAGTCCTGTTTCACTGAACCGGTATAACCTACCGTTCCAGCCATGTCTATCTCATGAGATATAAAATCTTTACCCAATGAATTGGAGGGAGATATAGGTCCCACCAATCTCATAATGATACCATTCTTATGTGTTCCACAAAATCTTAAATCATACATCATTGCATAACCCATGTAATAAAAATGGGAATCTTAAACATCGTGACTTCATAAAACAATTCATATAAGATAAAGGAATTCATAAAAATATAATTCCATCACAAAATAATCAAATCAATGTAATAATAGGGATAAAAACAGGACCCTTTATTATCTTATATGGAAAATAATTTTGATAAAACACTTGAACTCCATTCTTGAGGAAAATATCCTTTCTGCTTCAAAAACACTTTTCCTTTCTTAATATGTCGTACAATTATAAACTAAAAGAAGTTGATTAAAAATAAACTTGAAAACTTGTAAATTAAGCTTCTTAGAAATAATGTTTTAAAAATCCATTCATGCCGTATAAGTTAAAAAAAACATTCTTCTCGTACTTTTGTCGGAAAAGTCAAAAAGTACCTCATACGAAAAACGACAAAAGATTCCTTTCATATCTTTTACTAAAAACTCACCGAAGGGTAAAATTGGATATAAACTATTGTATAAGGATATAGATATTACATATTGAGGAAACATGGATGTGGATGATAAAATATACCCCAGTAAATACCAAAGTATAAACAATCTCAGATAAAAATGAGATTGTGATATTTCCCTTACCTTAGGTCCGTTTTGATTCGTAAGTGTCCAAACCTCCTGTATAATGATTTACATAATGTTATTGACTCATTCCAGAATCATACTTATTTTTATGATATCATATATGGTCATATTCTTAGCTTCTTAGTAGTAATATTTCATTGCTACTAATTATTCGGGTGTTTATAATTTTTTTGTTCTTATTCGTGTCTTGTCGAATAAATTCTTATTCTTCTCTTTAGGTTATAGATACCTCATTTACATAATGGTATTAGTGTAATATATATCATATTGATTCATTAAATTCATTTATATAATCATTATGAAATGAAGATCATGTAGAACAAGTCGCATCACATCGTGGAGACGGTATTCCATACGTACGCACGAGTGATGATATCGTTCCTATGATCGTGGAATTGTATTGAAGTGTATGTATACTATTTCAGAATCAGTATTAATTTATAATAGTAATATATAGTCATTATTTACACCATTATACCCATCCATGTAAGGTGGTGGTGGAAAATAGATTACACCACGGCGTGGAGACGGTATTCCGTACGTACGCACGCGCAGTGATTTCTTTTTCCGTAGGATGGATAGATGGTGAAATAGGGTTGTTTCATAATTATAATAACATATCAGTATATGAGTGATACTGATGTTATTACTTCATAATTAAACAACTAAATAAGAAGAAGTGGAAGAATAAATAAAGATGAAAGAATCGGTAACGGACATTACCTCTTCTTTGAAGTGCTTCTTTGAGACCTTCTTTTAGGGCACTAAAATTTGTCTTTGAAGAAGACCAGTACCTCTAGGATGTCTCTAGGGAAGTGGAGAGGAGGAATTTTCAGGGGTTGTCAGATCTTGAAGGCTCAAAGTGGTGTGAGGAAGAGGGGGAGGAGGTGCCCTTTTATAAGGGAGGAGAGGGGCACCTTTGGAATAACTAAAAATATTATTTTATTATAAAGTCAAGTTCGGTTTTAAATAGCTCCAAATTGATTTATTTCGAAGCTAAGGTGGGTATGGGTCGAACCCCTCTCATCCAATAGAATTTATACAAGTTTAGGTTCCTATTTTAACCTTATCATTTAGATTTAACATTAAGTTAAATAAGTTTACTTTTACCGTGTCTTCTTGTGTTCTTATACTATAAGGTTAATATACTTACTATAAGCAGCCAAACGAACCCCAAGTTGTTTATTATTAATATATATAACCTTATCTAAGTCATTTGGCCGAACCTTAGATTTTTAGGAATAAAATAACAATTACTAATATAATATGTTTTTAAAAAACTATTTTATGTCAATCTTGACACTATTTTGTAATTAATTTTTGTGAAAATCATAACAGAATTATTAGTTCTAAAAAAGTTGATTAAATCAATACTAACATGTCATATTAACCTATAAAATTAGTGTAATTCATAAAAAGTCTCAAATTACATTTATTTTGGTGTTTATAACATTAATTATGTCAATATTTCATTAATAAGATAATTACTGCATCATCTTTGTGTCATAAATAAATTAAATTATTTAATGTCTAAAAATTACAAATAAAATACAATTAGGTTGGAAATCTTTTTATATTTCTAATTAATATTTATAGTAGAATTTATCTTCTTTATAACCCCATATTAAAAATTATTTACTTATTCAACTTTGATTTTAACTATTTTAACCCTTCTTTAAATAAATTAATAATAAATGTCCTAATCTAATCCAAGTGGGCCTAAATGGTCATATTTTACTCCTAAGTTTGTTTTTGGTCGAATTACACTTATCCAATAGAATTAGGACATGTGTTAGGGTAATAATAATATCACCTTTACCCTTAATTACTCTATTTACTTTTAACCGTGGTAAAAAAAAAGTAAAAAGTTACTATTCACCAAAAATTATTTTCATCTCATTAAACCACATTTTAGTCCTTAATATTAACCGTGTTTCTCGGATTTTCAAAATTCCACTCACAGAAGCGGTAAAATTAAGTTTTATGAAAAATTTAGTTTTTTAACTACCACTCAGTGGTTTCACTATTCATCAAAAATTGAAGGTTTTCAGAAAAATACCAAAATTTCACCCTAGGATAATTTCGATTTTAAGAATCCAAAAATGAAGTCCATTTTGAAAAATAAAATTTATAAAATTTCAAAAAGTGGTTATTACTATTCATAACGGCTAGTTTTAATAATATTTTACTAGCATATCATTGTTTAGTGAAACTCGGTATTGCGTACGACGCAAGCTATCGAGGAAGGTCGCGATTTCGTGTAAAGCAAGCCAAGCGAGTGTTGTGTGAAGAAAAAGATTCTTGTAATGATTTATATAACATAAAAGTCTCGGGTGTTACATACATCATAAAGTGAAAAACTAAAATAACATAGTATCCATTTTCCACATTCATATCCCCTTCAGACTATCCCTGCAGGTCATTCCTAAAATACTTCTTCACATCCTGGAAAAATTAAAACATTGAAAGGGGTGAGCTCAGATGCTCAGTAAGGATAACAATATAGCGGAAGCTTTCATAAATAAACATAAACATTTAAGGCAATGTATAACTAAAACAAAAGCCTTTTTAAACTTGATCTTCAGCATGATATGGAAAAAATAAAATTAAATAATGCCACTTACTTACTCCAATGGATATTCTACTAGTCGAATAATCCCAAGCAATATCAATGACCACTTTCATAATGATGGAATGCATAATTCTAGACTATCATAACCACGTAACCAAGGCCTCGTGCCAAGACCACAAATAAGATTTTGTCAAGGCCTCGTGCCAAGACACTAGTTTGTCTCATGAGACCTACCGATGCATCGAGGAGCTATAGCGGTCTCCACCCGTCACTTATTAAGTCCAATGCATTCCTCATATGAATAGGTTTAAACATATCATATAACATAATCGTATCACATAAAACATGCATAAAGGAAACATAACATTTCCACATTATAATCACAGGATATCAATACAACACATTGATATAATAAAAACACTTTCAAAACCATTTTCAATACCAAAATAAAAGAAAATTAAAACTTGTATTTATTTTTCATTTGAAAAAAAGTTATGGCTTGTAGAGGAAGCCGAAACTCAAATAATGGTCACAGCGGCGGAGAAGTCGTTGTCACCGCAGACATAATAAAAACATTCCATTTTTTCGTTTAGTAAAAACACTTAGTATAAAAGATTCCTTTTGAATAAAAGTAAAAGTCAAAGGGGTTTATACACCGTATAAAATAAATTTGTGTATAAAACAAAATATACCTCAATGAATGGAGATTGAGACAAAGTACCTTACATAGATAATTTTTTAAATAAAATAGATATATTATGTGTATTCACTATAAGTAAACATAATTAAATTACAAATACAAGATAGGATATAATAATATCATGACATAATTTGAAAGTAGGAGATTAACCCAAAGAATAGAAATTGGGTTAAGAAGTTCCCTTACCTCGTGTCTGAATTCACTCGACCATTATTTGATCTCCTGAATAATAAAATAGAGTTAATCTCTACCTTCTTAAGAACCTTTTTCAAGTTCATTATTCCTTTTATATCACTTATTACCATGTTATGAACATTATGAAATTATTTAAGTTAATAACGGTCGTTTTGTCGATCTTTGGTACTTGAGTCAAAAATAAACTTCTTATAATTACAAGTTGTTCATGTGGTGATATATCCATTATATCCAGAATTATATTCATGATATTTATATCATATATCTCATATATATCCAGTATATACATGCATTTATAATATTCCATAACGTTTAGAGGTAAGAAATGAAATGCACCGTTCATGGAGACGGTAAGCCGTACGTACGCATGAACACTACTTTCATTTCTATTTCATATTTAATGGAATGAAGTTATAATTATATAAAGGTATAATATAATTCCATTATAATATAATGTATAATACCATTTACTCCATCCTTTATACATCCCACATATGACATTAACGATTCAAATCACTTTGAGGGGGCGGTAGTCCGCACTTCCTAAAATGAAATTATCGCATTTACCCAAAATGGAAATCATAAATTATGCCATAAATGAGAAATACAGAAGAATAATGAAAAACCAAACATAATATATATATCATATATGAAAATAGTGTCATCAAAATGGCCACCATTAGAGGTGTTAAAAGAATATTGAACAAACATGGTTTCATGAGGCATAAATTCGCCATCCACAGAAACAGTATGTTCTTTAACCATTAGATGTAGGTGTGTGTAAGTGTAGCTCAAATAATTCTTATAAACATATCCTAGTATATTTAGGATACTGGTTTTGTTACAAAAGAAATGAATAAAAAGAGTTTAGGGGGTTGGATAAGCAAAATAAAACAAAATAACATAAGAGAAGACAATACCTTAAAATCGGGTAACTCTTTTGATTTGAGCCAAAGGCTTCCTTGGGAAGAATTCTGCCCAAAGTGAGGCTTCTACGAGTAAGAGAGGGAAGTTGGGAGAGTATTTGGGCAGAGGTTGGACGAGCCAAAATTCTTTGAAAGTGTGAGTAAGGTGGTAGTGGTGGGAGCCTTTTATAAGTGGAAAAGAGGAGAACTCTTGGAAAGTAATAAAATGTTACTTTATTATATAATGAGTTTAGGATTTTAAAGGTCCCAAACTTATATAATTTGGGGATAAGGTGATAAGGGTTCTAAATCTACTCATCCAATAGGTTTTTGACAAGTGTATGCTTTGGATTTTACATTATATTTTCATTTTATTTAAATCGTTAATTAATGAGGTAATCGCTGCATCATCATGGTGTCATAAATAATTTAATTTATTTAATGTCTAAAAATTATAAAAAAAATATAATGATGTAGGAAATCTTTTTAGATTTCTAATTAATATTTATAGTCAAAAATATGACTTGTATAACACCATTTAAAAATTGGTTTAGTAAAACAAATCTTGTTTGTGACATTTTTATTTTAACATTAAATAAAGAGTTTTTAATGTCATTTTCCTACCAAAGTGGCTCCATGGGGTCCCCAAGTTGACCCATGTATTGTCTTGGTCGGCCATGAGTCATCCAATAGGGGTAGGACAAGTGTCAAGGTCATTTCCTATTATTATAACATTATATTTACCTTAAATTTCACTAATTACCTTTAATCGCGATTAATTAAACTTAAAAGTTACTATTCACCAAAAAATTAATTTAATCCCATTGAACCACATTTTACTTCCTAATGACAGCCATGTATGTCAGATTTTTGAAAATAAAATCATAGAAGTGGTAATGTTTCATTTAAATGAAAAATCAGTTTTTTAACTACCACTTAGTGGTTTCACTATTCATCAAAAATTGAAGTTTTTCAGAACAATGCCAAAATTTCACCCTAAGCTATAATTGATATTCCGAATTCAAAAATGATGTCTATTTTACAAAATTCAAAACATATAAGTTTCATTAATTAATTTTATAATTAACTTTCACTGTCACAACAAATAGCGTGTTTTTAAGAAACAATATATATTAAAAGATTGACAATTGTTTATGTCTAATTTTAAAGTGAAATTAATTATAATTAACACCATTGGATAAAATGGTAAAAATAAATTCTAATTATACTTTAAAACCACTCAATATTATAATTTATAACTATAAATTATTTTGATTAAAAAAGTTGTTTAAGTATTTTTCACTATTCATAAAAAATTGGAAGTTCTCAGAAAAATACGAAAAATTCAACATAGGCTAATTTCGATATTCTGTATCCAAAAATGAAGTCCATTTTGAAATATAAAATTTATATAATTTCAAAAACTGGGTATTAATATTCATAACAACTACTTTTATTAGTTGCGGTGTGTTAGAACTCGAAGTTGCGTACAATGCAAGCTATTGCATTATTGAATGAGAAGTGTATCATGGAAGCTCGGGGTGTTACATTCTCCCCTCCTTCAATAAATTGCGTCCTCGAAATTTGAATTTTTTCTTTGAAAATAAAAGGTTGAAAATAGAAATTACCTTTGTGGAAAACCCACATCGGAAATAAGGTTAATAAAAATATAACTTTAAAAGATAGAAAGATAAGTACAAAGGTCACCCAAGATAGACCATACTAGGATTATATGAAAATATGGATTTGGAAGAAAAAAACCATCAAGGTCTGATGGAGAGTCATAGAAAACTAGATTAGGAGAAAGTTAACCATAAGAAAATCACAAACTTGTGATTGGTTAAATAGTCATTGAATCCCCAGTTGGAAAAGTTAACCGACAACGTTTTTGTTTTAAGTTACCTCTTATAAAGTTGAGGAATTTATTTAAGATATTTTCTAAGAATGTAAGGAAATATACTTACTTGTCATGTAGACTTTCATTGCTTAATAAATTTTTACCACAAACCCATCTTTCACTCTAAAAGGTAATATAACTCAACAATATTCTATTTATCCTAATTGTATAAGGTTCCAAATATTAACACATACCATTTAGATTAGGAAAACTATTTTGTAATAACCAGGGACTTCCTGTAGGCTAGTGGTAGGTAATAAAGGCCTGTCGTACTATGGTTGTGGGTTCGATTCCTGCAGCTTTGTCCGACGCGACGAGTTATGCCCCACCCTGCAGGTTGTCCTTTTCCTAAAACTATAGTATTATAATATTCCAAAAATAATCTTCAGAAATGTTTTAACCTTAAACAATACTATACAAAGATCAACTTAATACATTCCAACCTTTATAGTTATCCAAAATACCTCCATCCAGACTTTCTCTAAAAGGTCCTTAAATTCAAAAATCAATTGTAACATTAGATTCCCTAAACAAAGTAAAGTTTCTCTTATTGTCACTTACTAAAAATATGATTTCCTTTATCATATTAAATCCTTAATGATAACAATAAGTACTGTAGTACAATCCTTATATATATCACATTATTTTTATACCCAGAATATAATCCTTGAGTCCAAAAGAACCAATACATTAATTATTCCTCTTCAACTGTAGTAACAGCATACGATTGTCCTTGATCCCTTGGCCTCTTCTGAGGTAAGTTCCCCTGACGCTTAGGAAATTCATTTGCATAATGCCCAATTTCCCTACAATTGTAGCATTCAACATTGATATCCTCTTTGTTTCCCTTGCAATCACGAGCCTGGTGACCTTTTTCCCACATTTAAAACAAACCCCATTCCTTTTAGGAAAGTACCGGGGTGATTCTTCCCACAATTATCACATAATGGAAAATCCTTCTTTCCCTTTTCCTTTTATCTGTCACTTTTTCCACCATTCTCTTCTTCTCTTGCTTTAATTTATTATCATAAGATTTAGAGAATTCCTTTTCTGTCTTGATCGCACATGAGACAATATATTCATATGACGAGAAGGATTGTGAGACTAAGGCTCGACGGAGAAATGGTTTTAACCCATCAAAGAAACAATCAATCTTACTTCTTGGGTTACGTATATAATCTGATGCATGCCTCGCTAACCGTGTAAAGTTAGACTCATACTTTGCGACATTCTCATCCTCCTTCTGCCTTAGACTCAGAAATTTCCTTTCCATATCTACTCTATGGTCATGGGGAAAGTACTTTTCTAAGAAAAGCTCTTTGAACTCCCTCCATTCCATATTCAATACTTCATCATCTTCCTTTGTATTTTGAATCAGCGACCACCACTGATCGACATCTCCAGTGAGGCGGTAAACTTCCATGAAAACCTTCTCCCTTTCGCTACTCCCCAAGGCATGGAATATTTTCTCTAAGGAGTTTATACATTGCTCAGCTACTAATGGATTTGTACCCTTATTAAATGTTGGCGGTTGTTACCTCATGAAGCGGTCTAACATTGATCCTCCACGTTGCGGATCAGGGTTCTCCATACGAGTAAGGTTATTATTCATAACCTGGGGGAGTTTTCCCAGTATGGTAATAAGTTGATCAGCACCAGTTGTATCTCCAGATTCACAATAATTATCTTGAGAAGGAGGCAATACCTACACAGAGTGCATGCATTGATACAGTTTCCATTCCTCCCACTAGGCACCATTTCTAAACAATGGCATAAACTAGATTAATTTGTGAATTAAAATACATAATTCCATACTTGTAAAATACTTAACATAAATTGAACTATTTATGGATATAATCTATAATCATAAAAATGTTTTCTTTGAGGAAGTATATACTCATAACCCTTCATAGTGGTTTGTAAAGAAAACAAGAATTATTCTAAGCATATCCCCTGGGAGTGTCGTAACCAAGAGTGCAACAAGGCCTGTTGTCGTGCACCAGTTCCCGTTCGAGTCTAGCTCAAAGCAGTGTTTTCAGGTTTTACTCCTAGGTACATCTGTGCCAGAGCCACCTCTACCTGATCGTATCCAGACAAGGATGTATTTCTCAGAAAACTCACAACATCTCTATAATACCAAAATTCTAGGAAGTTATTCTATACTAATCCTCAAAGTATATCTTTGGACTATGTGCTCTAATCAGAGTTTATCTAAATCTAGCTTCCAAGGTTAGTGCTAAACTGCCTATGATACCAACTATAACGCCCCGACACCAGTTACCCAGAGTCGGTGCATTATTGCGTAACATTGGCATGATCACAAAAGATCAAGTCTCGAAAGACCGATTAGTTTAGTATCCTTGGAAACACTAGATACATTCATAAATTTTACATTACATCATAAAGTGAAAAACTAAAATAACATAGTATCCATTTTCCACACTCATATCCCCTTCAGACTATCCCTGCAGGTCATTCCTAAAATACTTCTTCACATCCTGGAAAAATTAAAACATTGAAAGGGGTGAGCTCAGATGCTCAGTAAGGATAACAATATAGCGGAAGCTTTCATAAATAAACATAAACATTTAAGGCAATGTATAACTAAAACAAAATCCTTTTTAAACTTTAACTTCAGCATGATATGGCAAAAATAAAATTAAATAATTCCATTTACTTACTCACATGGATATTCTACTAGTCTAATAATCCCATGCAATATCAATAACCACTTTCATAATGATGGAATTCATAATGCCAGACTATCATAACCACGTAGCCAAGGCCTCGTGCCAAGACAACAAATAAGATTTTGTCAAGGCCTCGTGCCAAGACACTAGTTTGTCTCATGATACCTACCGATGCATCGAGGAGCTATAGCGGGCTCCACCCGTCACTTATTAAGTCCAATGCATTCCTCATATGAATAGGTTTAAACATATCATATAACATAACCGTATCACATAAAAAATGCATAAAGGAAACATAACATTTCCACATTTCAATCAAAAGATATCAATACAACACATTGATATAATAAAAACACTTTCAAAACCATTTTCAATACCAAAATAAAAGAAAATTAAAACTTGTATTTATTTTTCATTTTAAAAAAAGTTATGGCTTGTAGAGGAAGCCGAAACTCAAATAATGGTCACGGTGGCGGAGAAGTCGTTGTCACCGTATACGTAAGAAAAACATTCCTTTTTGTCGTTTAGTAAAAACACTTCGTATAAAAGATTCCTTTTGAATAAAAGTAAAAGTCAAAGGGGTTTATACACCGTATAAAAGAGATTTGTGTATAAAACAAAATATGCCTCAATGAATGGAGATTGAGAAAAAGTACCTTACAAAGATCATTTTTTTTAAATAAAATATATATATTATGTGTATTCAATATAATTAAACATAATGAAATTACAAATACAAGATAGTATATAATAATATCATGACATAATTTGAAAGTAGGAGATTAACCCAAAGAATAAAAATTGGGTTAAGAAGTTCCCTTACCTCGTGTCCGAATTCACTCGACCGTTATTTGATCTCATGAATAATAAACTAGATTTAATCTCTACCTTCTTAAGAACATTTTTCAAGTTAATTATTCTTTTATATCACTTATTACCATGTGATGAACATTATTTAATTATTTAAGTTAATAACGGTCGTTTTGTCGATCTTTGGTACTTGAGTCAAAAATAAACTTCTTATAATTACAAGTTGTTCATATGGTGATATATCCATTATATCCAGAATTATATTCATGATATTTATATCATATATCTCATATATATCCAGTATATACATGCATTTATAATATTCCATAACGTTTATAGGTAAGAAATGAAATGCACCATTCATGGAGACGGTAAGACGTACGTACGCATGAACGATATTTTCATTTCTATTTCATATTTAATGGAATGAAGATATAATTATATAAAGTTATAATATAATTACAGTATAATATAATGTATAATACCATTTACTCTATCCTTTATACATCCCACATATTACATTAACGATTCAAATCACTTTGAGGGGGCGGTAGTCCGCACTTCCTAAAATGAAATTATCGCGTTTACCCATAATGGAAATCATAAAGTATTCCATAAATGAGAAATACAGAAGCATAAGGAAAACATAAACATAATATATATATCATATATGAAAATAGTGTCATCAAAATGGCCACCATTAGAGGTGTTAAAAGAATATTGAACAATCATCGTTTCGTGAGGCAGAAATTCGCTATCCACAGAAACAGTATGTTCTTTAACCATTATATGTAGGTGTGTGTAAGTGTAGCTCGAATAATTCTTATAAAAAATTACTAGTATATTGAGGATACTGGTGTTGTTACAAAAGAAATTAATAAAAAGAGTTTAGGGGGTTGGATAAGAAAAATAAAACAAAATAACATAAGAGAAGACATTACCTTAAAATCAGGTAACTCTTTTGATTTGAGCCTAAGGCTTCTTTGGGAAGAATTCTGCCCAAAGTGAGGCTTCTAGGAGTAAGGGAGGGAAGTTGGGAGAGTATTTGGGTAGAGTTTGGCCGAGCCAAAAGGCTTTGAAAGTGTGAGTAAGGTGGTAGTGGTGGGGGCCTTTTATAAGTGGAGAGGAAGGGCACTCTTGGAAAGTAATGAAATATTACTTTATTATATAATGAGTTTCGGATTTTAAAGGTCCCAAACTTATATAATTCGAGGCTAAGGTGATAAGGGTTCGAAATATACTCATCCAATAGGTTTCTGACAAGTGTAAGCCTTTGAGTTTACATTATCTTTTCATTTTATTTAAATCGTTAATTAATGAGGTAATCGCTGCATCATCATGGTGTCATAAATAATTTTATTTATTTAATGTCTAAAAATTATAAAACAAATATCATTATGTAGGAAATATTTTTATCTTTTTAATGAATATTTATAGTCAAAAATATTACTTGTATAACCCCATTTAAAAATTGTTTTAGTAAAACAACTCTTGTTTGTGACATTTTTATTTTAACATTAAATAAAAAGTTTTTAATGTCATTTTCCTACCAAAGTGGCTCCATGGGGTCCCCAAGTTGACCCATGGATTTTATTGGTCGTCCATGACTCATCCAATAGGGGTAGGACAAGTGTCAAGGTCATTTCCTATTATTATAACATTATATTTACCTTAAATTTCACTAATTACCTTTAATCACGATTAATTAAACTTAAAAGTTACTATTCACCAAAAAATTATTTTAATCCCATTGAACCAAATTTTACTTCCTAATGACAACCATGTATGTAAGATTTTTTAAAATCAAATCACAGAAGTGGTAATGTTTCATTTAAACGAAAAATCAGTTTTTTAACTACCGCTTAGTGGTTTCACTATTCATCAAAAATTGAAGTTTTTCAGAACAATGCCAAAATTTCACCCTAAGCTATAATTGATATTCCAAATTCAAAAATGCTGTCTATTTTAAAAAATTCAAAACATATAAGTTGAATTAATTAATTTTATAATTAATTCCCACTGTCACAACAAATAGAGTGTTTTTAAGAAACAATATATATCAAAAGATTGACAATTGCTTATGTCTAATTTCAAAGTGAAATTAATTATAATTAACACCATTGGATAAAATGGTAAAAATATATTCTAATTATCCTTTAAAACCACTAAATAGTATAATTTATCACTATAAATTATTTTGATTAAAAAATTTGTTTTTAAGTATTTTTCACTATTCATAAAAAATTGGAAGTTCTCCGAAAAATACCAAAACTTCAACATAGGATAATTTCGATATTACGAATCCAAAAATGAAGTCCATTTTGAAATATAAAATTTATATAATTTCAAAAAGTGGGTATTAATATTCATAACAGCTACTTTGATTAGTTGTGGTCTGTTATAACTCGAAGTTGTGTACAATGCAAGCTATTGAATTATTGAATGAGAAGTGTATCGTGGAAGCTCAGGGTGTTACATTTGTACCTAAGATAATTAAGAATGTGTTTTTAAGAAAATTCAACTTTATTTCTCTTTTTGATTGGGAATATGTTTTATTCACAAAAAATGTTTCTAAATATTTTTTCAAAAATGTTTTTGAATGATATCTTAATTTAATTTTAATTAAAAAGTATTTTTATAAAAAAAATTATGTTTTAAGGTGTTTAAAATCATTTATAAAGATTCCTTTACATGTTTTTAAATCTATTTTCAAAGAAACTAGTTTTCAAACTGTTTATAAGACTTATTTATAAGTTTTCAAAGAATTTTCAAAGAAAAATGTATTCAAAATAATATATATTTTAAAAATCAATTTTTAAAGTGGAAAATATATTTTCCTCAATAAAATTTTTAAATTAAATTATAATGATTTCTTTATAATAAAATTATTTTTGAAATGGTTTTATGAAAATGATTTTCAAAGAAATGATATTTTCCTTATGAAATATTCTATGTGATCTTTAAAAGTATTCCTCCATATAATATTACAATTTTTTAATAGTTTATGATTTACTAGGGATATTATACAATAATACCATTCACATTTTTCCTTTAATAGTTTATGATTTGATGGAATGATGCTTATGACACCCATTTATCTTTCATGGTTTATATGATTTTAAAACTTTCTTCTTTAATGATAAGAATTTCATTTCTTGGGTTATGATAGTATGTTTACAAACCCCATCTATTTTTATGGGTCAAGATATGTTGAATGTTTTATTATCTTGTGGCACACATATGTATGATTTCATTATGTGATGGGTGGGACCTATATATCCCTCCAATTCATTAGGTAAAAATTTATATCTCATGAGTATGATAAGGGATGAATGAGGTGTGAAATTGGTTTAGTATGACAGGGCTAGAATGAGGAGTGAACTTGATTCAGTATGACAATATTGCAATTGAGAGTGAACCTAGTTCAGTATTACAAGGCCTGAATAAAGAGTGAACTCGATTTAGTAATACATGGATAAAATGGGAAGTGAACCCAATTCAGTAATACAAGGATAAAATAATAAAAGAAACCAGTTCATTAATGTAGGGTTGGAATAGGTGGTGAACCCAGTTTAGTAATACAGAGATGAAACAGGGATTGAAAAAAGTTTATTAAAGGACTTTGTACACTAATATGGTTTTGAGAGTGAACCTAGACTTCTACGATGTTTTGGGGAGTGAACCCATTCCACCATAATTTCCTTGGACTTAAGCCTTAACTACTATGGAAATCATTTTATATGCTTATATTTCTACAAACCATTCTATTTCTTAATCCTATATTATGATTTCATGGATTATGTTATTGATTTCCTTATGATTCATGTCTTATGAGCTTCTAATCATTATGCCATGAATCTTGATTATAATATTTTATATAGAGAGTAAGATCTTATAATGACATTATCATGTTCTTATACCCTTATACTCTTGATTATTCTTATATATATATATATATCATTTTAACCTTAATTAGAATTTGAGCTCACCCCTTTCTTATGATTCATTTCCCAGTATATAAAAAAAGGTATTAAGTAGAGTACCAAAAGGGGAAGATCTTTAAGGGAGATGTTGAAGATTTTTCACCAAGATAAAATATTTTTTCCATGTTTCCAAGGACAATAAACTATTTCTATCATTAGGACTATAATTTTATAATTTTCATAATATTCATGTAAATTGATGTAAATCTATGTATCTTAAGCTTAGGACACTATAAAAGGATTGATAAATTTAAAAGTATTGAAGAACAAGATACATACATGATTCCCATTTTTAAATTGGAAATAAAATATAAAATTTAGTAATAAAAAACATTAAACAACATTAAAATCATTTAATTTTTTCTTCATATCCTAGGGGAAAGGAAAAAAAATTGGTATAAGCTCAACTGCTCAATAAGGGTTACATATAGTGAAATATATCATGAGTAAATAAGGAATAATCAATATGGCATAATAAATAACTGAAAAAAACAACCCATTTAATCAATAAATTGGGGATGGAATACATCCATGGATAATATCAATACAATAATATCATTGATTATAATAACTAAATTATTAATGAAATAAATACATAAAATTAGACTTCATGTTCTCAAACATCATAATATATCTACCATCAAAGCCTTATGCCAATATTGTTTAATCAATGGGTAGGTATACAGCAGAAACCAATTTAATTTTTCCAACCTATGTTTCTCATGAGACCCATCAATACATCGAGGGGAAATGTAATTCTGGGCCCAACTTATCACTACATGTCTGATGCATTCCTCACATATCTAATCCTAAATTTAATTAAAAAAAATGCCTTATCCAAAAATATATATACTATGTAATGAATAAAAAATATCAATGTTTCCTAGTCAATTAATAAACCTTCAAAGTAATCACCATATATAGAAATTGTATAAAATTTAAGAAAAAATCATTTGCATGATATAAAAAAAATATATGTTTAATAAATATTTATTGTCCAATGATCACAATAAAGTGAATGTTTCAATATAAATTTAGTGACTATAAAAGAGATGAGAGATAATATAGGTTTTGTGATAAAATAATGTATTTTGGAGGATAAAATAAAATAGAAAAAAAATATTTATTCAAAGATTTTTCATTATAAAAACCATTGAAATTTTTTATTAAAAGCTAAATATCTTGAAATGGTTATGGAAGAGGAAATTTCAAATAACACCTTATACATTAAAATGAAACATTCCTTTTGAATTTTTGTAATGAAAGTAAAAAATGAAACTTCTGTTAAACATTATAAATATTCATTTGAAACCATTTAAAAATTCACAGATAAATTAAAATATATTTAATAAATTTTTTAGTAAATGAAAATATATTATGGATAACAATGTTGAAAAATATTGACATGGGACAAAAATATACCCTTTTAAAAAAGAGAAATAAGACCAATTTTTTTACCTGATTAAATTTAAAAATAGATGAATATTTTTAAGAAAATATAGAAACTACATAAATATCCTAAGGATAATAAAATTATTATATCTTATGAAGGATATATTATAAGATTACTTCAATGAAAATATAAACAATCTAAAAAGAAAGTGATATTATAAAATAAATTCTTACCTCTTTAGTAACTTTTAAATTTAAATACATTAAACGAATAAAATTTAATTGAAACATTAATCATCATAAAATAAATATTTATTCATGTTAATACATAAAATAGGTAGTATATACACCAAATAAAAGTGAATAAGTGTATGATAAAATACTATTTTTTGAATATTTTATTGATAATAAATGAAATAATTTACTCACATTGTACTAAATATGTTAATTTATAGAATATTTGGGATTAGACCATTCATTTGAAAATTCGATTGAAATTCCAGTTTTACCCTTTTAAAATTTACTGTAGTATTTCAGGAATAAATATTGTTCTGTAAAATATTTTGAATAAAGATTTTTAAATGTGTTCCTGAAATAATGGGATACAAATTTAATTTAGGACATGGGAGCTGGATCATGAATTTGAGTGGAGTAAATGGGCCATGAAGACAAAGTTCAACTGAACTATCCAGATTGAATATCACTTCACCATTTGGGCCATATCTTCTTCATATAGACGTGTATTGAGCCCAAATTTTGAGGTAATCTCAAAAACATGATTAGTAACAAATCATACTTCTATAAGGACAACTAATTCATGCGTTTTAGAGATTAATTATGTGGTGAATTTAGGATTAAACAATATTTCTGAATTTCCCTTTCACATTTAAAAATGTTCTGTAAACCTAGCCCTTCCCAAATCTATTTAACGGACATTTTTCACTCTTTAGGAGGTCTGGTTGAGGTTTTGGAAAGGTGTGTCTAAAAGGGTGTCTCTTGAGAATACCTTACAGCCCTTGTATGAAGTAAGGCCTTGTGAAAAGTTCTCTTCCAAGAAGGCTCTACTCTCCCACCTCCTCTTGGGTTTTCCTAGTTTTTATTCTTGTAACATGAATTTTCTTCAATAAATCTTCTATATTATTATATTTTCATCTTATTCTTTTTCTTGGGCTGGAATCTAATAGTGGAGACGATATTGGGTGTTCCACAATCAATCCATTTTTTATCCAAAACGTCTCCACGATGAAAAATCCTCCCATGGAAGAGTGATTTATTTTGTAGTTGATCTAATACCTAATCTCTTAATTTATTTATTTAGAATCCATAATCATAATATAATTCATAAATTCTGATCAATTAATTTAGTTTTAATTTCTATTTTACTCGATCGACATGCACTTGACTGTGTGGCCGGGCTTCTGTAAATCATGTGAGTGAAACCTCAATCAAAAAATTCTAACGAACTTAGGATAGAATTGTAGTATTTAAGTCTCATCCCAAAATAAATTAATTATCCACTCTAGGGAGGAGATGATGCCCTAATTTTCCACTGACCATAAGTTGGCTTTTGGATCATAATCATAGCAGGGTATTACGATTAGAGGTCCCGAAGTTAACATAGGGCCATTTTTCACAAATATTTGTAGTTGTGTTAATTTTCGTAGGGTTTAGAGGTTAAAAAGGTTAAAGGATAATAATTAAATGAATTATAATTATAATGGATAATGATAAATGGATGGTTAAGGGGGTAGATTAGATCAACTATTCCTTCTTTTATATGTTTTGTAAAGAAAATTTCTCTTAATTAGTACTTCTCATTTTCTTGGTTAGTTTACTATTCAAAAAGACACAAAAAAACCCCATCTTTCTTTTAATTTGTTTTAAAATATTTTCTTAATTAATTAATGCCTATTAATAGTTGTTTAATTCACTTCCTCCTTGAGATAACGACCTTGGTCAGCCACTGTATTTCACTTAGTAAAATCACAAATAAATATTTTTGAGAGCATGTGCAACAACATTCATCAAATTGGCACTGTTGCTGGGGGGAAAGTGTTTTATTCAACCAATTTTAGGTAAGTTATTTATTCTTATTTTTTATTTTTTTCCTCTTCTTATCCTCCCTTTTCTTTTTAGTTCTTTATTTTTCTTTTTTTCAAACTATCAATTGAAACACCTTTTAATGATATTGGTGTCCACTTATTTTCATTTATCTATTTTTTATGATTTATGACACGATCCCATTATAATGATCTCCTTGATCTAAACCCCAAGATTAAGCACAACTTTAGGGATCGAATTAAACAATATCGGTCTATGGGAAGTGTCAACATTTACCCAAATGGGGAATTCCTCCACTCTAGGAATTTTGAAATAGGAAACTCTTCAAAAAAAATATCAAACAAGATAGAATGGATGAAAATAACAACAATGAACTCAATAAGACTATTAGAGAGTTAGATGCACCTGATATTAAATATCAACCTACATGTATTGAATATCTAACTCTTGAATAAGAATTTGAACTAAAATCTGGGTTAATTCACCTTCTTCCAAAATTTCATGTCTTATCCGGTGAGGATCCAAACGAACATCTAAAAGAATTCAATGTGGTATGCTCAACAATGAAACCAAGAAATGTCTCTAAAGATCAAATAAAACTTAGAGCATTCCCATTCTCACTTGATGGGACTACTACAGATTAGATGTATTATTTACAACTAGAATATGTAACATGTTGGAATGATTTGAAATGTCTTTTATTGCTAATATTTTTTCCAGCATCAAGGACCACATCCATTCGAATGGAGATCTCAATTATCAAGAAAGACCAAGGGGATGAACACTGGGAGCGATTCAAGAAGTTGTGTGAAATCTATTCGCATCCCCAAATCAGTGAAAAATTTCTCACCCAGTACTTCTATGAAGGACTCACACTTATATATAGGAGCATGGTGGATGCTACAGATAGAGGAAGATTGGTCGACAAAACACCGGTAGCTGCACATGCGTTGATCGACAAGATGGTACAAAACTCTCAACAATTTGGTGACCGAGATGCACCATATGTTAGGGGAGTACATCAGGTAAGTCTATATTCTCTTAAAAGTCATTTAATTGATACTAAGTTAGAATAATTGACCACTATGGTGAGTCATATTGCTTTAGCACAAAAGACATACCAACCCCCTTCTTTAAGGCCTTGCGACATTTGCACTGAGATAATCCACCCAACTGACTTTTGCCCCCCAACTACAAGAAACATAAGTTTGTGCAGCAGTGTTTCTTATGAGACCATATCAACAACAGAAACAACCATATCCCCAAAAGATGTTTGATTCCTTTTCTACTACACACAACCAAGGGTGGAAGGACCAATCAGACATGAGGTATGCCTCTGGACAACAACAAATGACCCCATTTAAATAAAACGTCCATCATCCTCCACCTTACCAGTAGGGTTTCCAACAACCCCAAAGGAGATTTAAATCTCAAGAATAAACAAATAAATAAAAATGGAATCCCCCACCCAAGGTAGATTCTAAAACTGGTGACCTTTGGAAGCAAATTTTTCTTAATAAACATAATAAGATGAAGAGTCAAGGTTCAGAGTTGAGGGAGTTAAAGACTCAAATGAGCCAGATTTCCACTACCCTCCATGAACAGGTAAGTAATAATTCTAGAAATCTACCTTACCAACCTACTCCAAATCTAAAGGGGAATGTCAGTGCCATCACATTGAGAAGTGGGAAGCAAATGAATGATACATATGTACCTACCCTTCCACTAGGATTCACCTCAAATCTAGAGAAGCCCCATTCAAGACCAGCTGAAGAGAAACCAAAGGAGAAAGATAAAGGTAAGAAAATGATTGATGATGTTCCTCCTAAACCCCTTCCATTTCCAAATAGAGTTGTTCAAACCAAAAATATGTATCATTAGGTTATGAAAAAAGAAGTTTTGGATACATTCAAGCCTGTGGAATTCAACATTCCTCTGCATGAAGCCATCAAGAAAATCCTAAGGTATGTGAAATTCTTAAAAGAACATTCTACCATTCAGAGAGGGATCAAGAGAAATTATAGGATCAATATTGGAAGGAATGTTTCAGTGCTCATTACACCAACTCTAGAAATGCCAACAAAGTGAAAGGATCATGGGACATTCACTATCCCATGCACCATAGGGTATTTGAACTTTTCTGATGCTCTTTGTGATTTGAGAGCTTCCATAAATGTAATGAATCACTCTATATTATCTTCATTACAGGTAGGTTATTTGAAGCTGATGACAGTAGTGGTGTAGTTGGAAAATATAGCTACAACATATCCAGCAGGAGTCCTTAAGGATGTACTTGTCCGGATAAGACACATGATCTTTCCTAGTAGATTTCTATTTGCTTAAAATGGAGGACGATCAGGTAAGTTTACATGCTACCATTATCTTAGGTAGGCCCTTCCTCCAAACTACTAACACAATCATAAATGTACATGAGGATACACTTTCCATAGAGTTTGGAGATTAAGTTGTAATATTTAATGTTATAGACTCCATGAAGTACCCCTACAAGGACCATTATGATTTTGTTATCTCCCATTTTTAACCACCAAATAAAAACTACATATATTTTTATTGTCTTATACATAGGGATATAATGAGTATTGGTTCTAGTTTGATGTCAAACAATACACTTCCACACCTCTTTATAATGCACAATACTCTCTTAGATTTGATTTTGAAATGGAATCATATTCTGATTTTGATCATATGAACTCTGATTAGGTTATGGATGTTGAGTATGCTAAGGGATTTGATGCTTTATTCTCTGATTTTGATGATGTATATTATGATACTGATGCTCTTTGTGATCATATTTCAGTTCCTTTGATGTTTCCATCCATACACCAGCCCCTACACTAGAACTCAAACCATTACCACCCAATATCAAATACTTATAATTGTTGAGTGGTGAGAAATTAACTGTTATCATTGCTAACTATATCCGTTTTGAACATGAAAAAAACTTTTGAATCATTTGAGGGAGAATATTAGGGAAATCGGGTGGACCTTGGCTGACATATCAAGTATTAGCCCCTCCATTTTCATGCGTAGGATTCTTTTGGAGGATGAGGCTAAATCGATTAGATAGTCAAAAAGGATACTCAATTCAACACTTTTGGAGGTTGTTAAAAAAGAGGTTGAAAAATTGCTCGAGGAAGGTATAATCTATCCCATTTCAGATTCCCAGTGGGTGAGTCCAATTCAGGTTGTGCCTAAAAAGGTGGTGTTACTGTTGTTAAAAATGAGAAAGATGATTTAGTTCCAATGAGGGTTCAAAACAGTTGGGGTGTGTGTATTGATTATATGACACTAAATCAATAAACTCGTAAGGAAAATTTCTCCATCCCATTTATTGATCAAATGCTTGAGAGAGTAGCTGGGAAGACACATTATTGTTTGTTGGATGGATTTTATGGATATTTTCAGGTTCTTATAGCTCCAGAGGATCTTGATAAGACTACATTCACATGTACCTTCAGCACATTTGCCTATCGGAGGATGCCATTTGGACTTTGCAATGTCCGAGATACCTTCCAAAGATGCATGGTGAGTATTTTTTTTCTGATTTTATTGAGACCTACATGGAGGTATTTATGGATTATTTTATAGTTTATGTATCCTCATTTGATGAATGTCTAAATAGTTTGGGAAAGGTTTTGAATCGTTGTATTGAGAATAATCTGGTCTTGAACTTTAAAATGTTTCATTTCATGGTAGGGTATGGCATTGTATTAGGGCATGTGGTGTCAAAACATGGGATAGAGGTTGATAGATCTAAGGTAGATATCATTTCATCATTACCCTATCCTTTATGTGTGCGTGATATTATATCTTTCCTAGGGCATGTAGTCTTTTATCAGTGCTTCATAAAAGATTTGAGTAATATTTCTCTTCCTTTGTTGTGATTACTTCAAAAGGATTCTGATTTTGTGTTTGATGATTCATAAAGGGTAGCATTTAATGAGCTGAATAAGTGTCTGAACACTCCACTAATCATACAACCCCCACAATGGGACATTCTTTTTAAGCTTATGTGTGACGCTTCCAACTTCCCGGTTGGAGATATCTTATCTCAAAGGGTGGAGGGATGTTCAAATGTGATTGCCTATGCATGGAGGACACTAGATTTATCCCAATCAAACTACACAACCATAGAAAAGGAGTTTATTTCCATAATATTTCCTTTAGATAAATTCTATTCATATTTATTGGGATCTAAAGTAGTTGTTTTTTCTAACCATGAAGCTTTGAGGTACCTCTTGAAGAAGCCAGATGCAAAACCCAGACTTATCTGATGGATGCTCCTTCTTCAGGAATTTGATATTGAGATAAAGGACAAGAAAGGGTTAAAAAACTTGGTGGAGGACCACATGATTAGGATTTCTCACACACTATTGGATGAAACCCTGGACCATGTACCACTTCGAGACACTTTCCCCAATGAGAATCTTTATTCCATCTCAGGTATGCATCCTTGGTTTGTTGATTTAGTTAACTAACTTATTGCATTATAAATCCCTTCAAATTTAAGGGAACATCAAGTCCAAAAGTTAAAGAGTGAGTCAAGATTTTTTATGTTTGGAATGATCCATACCTATGACGCATGTGTAGTGACCAAGTTATTAGAAGGTGTGTTCTTGATCATGAGTTGGAGTCTGTTTTAAATTTTCGTCATACACTTGATTGTGGTGGAAAATTTGGACCCCAATAGATAGCTAGGAATGTTTTGGACTCTGGATTATATTGGCCTAGATTATTCCATGACGCCCATGTGTCTTGTAAGTCATGCTCTCATTTCCAACACACTGAGAACATTTCAAGGATACATGAGATGCCCCAATAACCCATACTATTATGTGAGATTTTTGATGTATGGGTGTTTCGCACGGGATCCGAGGATGACCTCCTGGACGGGAGATTCAAACGTTCCGATCGGTTTCTAACGGGTTTGTTCGTAGAACCGGAAACATCCAATGATTCCACATCCATTTGGACCTATTTTCCAAAGGTAAGCGCTCATTAGCTTGTGGACTAATGAGGCTTAGGAATTTGCATTGGTCGAGAGGATGGGAGGTCGGACTCATCACACCTTTTTGAGGGGAATTATTGTCTACTCCGGGACTCTCTTTATAGATTTAAGTTATGTTCGTGAATCCTTATTACATTAACAAGTATAAAATGAGCTTTACTTTAGTTTTAACAATCAATGATTAAATATGCAAGAAATTTAGAGAATCTTTTATATGTATTCGAGGTTCTTCATCAATAGAGAATCATCTATATCTGTTTAGAGATTCTTGGTCAATGGTATCCTTCAAAACATTTATATAAAAGTCTCTTGGTCATTATGATGACCAGGCTGGTTTTAAATCCACTCAGTGGGGAACTTGAAGTTTATCATCATTCAGAAGGACATAGATTATTTCAAAGTTGGGATCGAACCCATAAATGGGCTACCTACGTATCCTTTGTTTTGGAAAAGGAATCAGAACCCACGTAGTTCGAGTAATGGAGTATGATGTTTATGATTGATGGCTCAAAGAAGAATGTCATAATTACTTTTACACTCTAAGCTCACGTGAGTCATGCTCGGTGTGAGAAACAAGAGGCATTGGTAAAATTTAGACAATTGTTCCATGAAAGATGCAATCATAAGAAATTGTTTGGGGCTTATGTATGTATGAATTCCCAAATAGAGGAAGGTTTAGGATTTACTTTTAGGGAGAAAATCCAGGAACAGGGTCCATAAAGGTATATGTGCTTTATGGAGATTTGAATACTCTAATCTTGGGGCTTACTCCTAAGGAGGATGCCCATAATTAGGAGGGGACTTATGATTGGGTTTTACTTCTGAAAAGGAATGCCCATAATTATGACTGAGACTTATTCCTGAAAAGGAGGCCCAAGTTAGGGGACTTGGGGCTTATTCTTGAAAAGGAAACCCAAGATTATGACTGAGTCTTATTCCTGAAAAAGAGACCCAGGTTAGGGGACTTGGGGCTTACTTCTGAAGAGGAAGCCCAAGATTATGACTGAGTCTTATTCCTGAAAAGAAGACCCAGGTTAGGGATTAAGGTTTGGGGCTTACTCCTGAGGAGGACGCCCAGATTAAAGGATTTATAACTGGGGATTATTCCTGAAAAGGAGACCCAGGTTAGGATTCTCTCATCTTAAAGAATGAGGTTGAATGAATGAACTCTCAATCTTTGGTGACATAAAGATGTATAAATCACTATGTTTTGAGAAATATTCCACATAATTCCTTTCAAATAAGGAAGTCAAATCAAGAAATCATGCCATAAATGGCTTTGAAGAGTATCTTGAAGACTGAATCTTGAATAGGAAAGGTGAAATGGCTTAAGAGGGGTGAAATGGGAAAGAAAGGCACCCAAAAAGGTAGGGGCGCACAAGTCTTGAAAGGCGCGCAAGCCTTCCGTGGGCGCGCAAGTATTGGTCGCGCATGTATACCTGTGCGGCACATGGTGTACTTGCGCGATTTTCAACCAGCATTTGAAATACTTGAGAGAATCTTTTTTAAAACCTTTAGAATTTTCTTGAGGTTCTTCCAGAAAAGGACGCGCAAGTTATATTGAACGAAATAAGTCGGCGCGCAAGTGTTTGATAAGTTTCAACACTTAGGCCTTACTTCTTCTCTTTAGATCTTCCGTTCTAGGCAAGAAATTACCTTAGAAGTGTTCCGGAAGCTTTGAGAAGAGACTTGGGCGTCGGGAGCTTCAATCTGAGTTTCTGGAAAAAGATCCTCTCGAATGGGGGGCCCACAGGGTCTATTTATAGGCAAAAAAAAGACCCCGGGCGATTACCGGGCGGTTATCATTTAGGTCGCGCAAGTCACTTGCGCGACCAAGAGCGTCGCGCAAGTACATTTGCGCGACTGTTAGATAACTTTCACGGTGAGGTTGCTGTTGATCCTTTCTTCCTTCCTTTATTGATTTTTTGATGTTTTCTTCAAAGGATGAATCACTTTGAGCTCGGATATTCCCTTTTCCGATCTTTAGATTCTGTGACAAAAGGTGCGTCAACAAAAGTCCCCCCTCAGAGTTGGATCCGGAGAGAAAAGAGGATTGGACTCTGAGGAAATCGAATTCCTCCAAAGGAAAAGGGAGGCGCACAAGTCTTCAGTGCACAGAGGGCGGCACGCAAGTTTTCGTCGCGTAGGCCTTAAGCGCTCTGAGTGCGGCGCGCAGATAGGCCTCCTGGCCTATAAATACACCGCTTTTGGCCGTGGATAACACCTGATCCCGAAGTTCTCGAGCTCTCGCCGCGCAAGTCTTCCTCACCGCGCAAGTCTCTTTTTCCACTGTTTCCTCGCTGCCGCGCTACTCTCAAGGTAATAGGGCTTGTGCGGTAATACTTGCGCGACAAAAACTTGCGCGTCACATGTATCACTTGCGCGACATCTCCATACTTGCGCGCCTTAATGCCTTAGAAATTATTTCCAAATTCTTTCACAAATTTTATGAAAAATAAACCCATTTAAGAGTTCAATTTATTCAACTCCTGTGCAGATTCAATGGCTCTTAGACCTGGATTAATTGATGAACTGGCTAGCAAGCGGATAGATGATATGATGGACATCATTGGCCCTGATTACTTACTGTCAAAGACTGTACTCTTCCAGATTTGGCTATGTATCTGAAGAAATATCATCCCAACTTTCCTCACTGCACTTATCTACCTTTGTATGGCTATGGTCATCTACAAGAAGTCATTATTCCAGAAGTAAAGAAATATCTTCCACTTTCGTTGTTTCAGAATTATACCAATTTTGCTTCAGCAAATATCTCAGGTGGAGGAGCATTTCTAACTGCTGGAACAGTGGAGAAGGCTTATGTGATGCATCATAGCCCTTGCACACCAGATCTGAAAGATCATACACCTGAGCTTCAACCACATTTTCATCCTTCGATCTTTCGAAATGCTCAGATGGATCAATCCAAAGGCTGGAAGAAAAGTTGGGATTTCCGTCCTGGGGGAGGTGTGAAGCCAACTTGGATGTGGGTATACTGGGTACGACAGACTTGCGCAGAGGTTATTGAGGACCTGAAGAGAGCTGCAATATATGAGGCTGTCTGGGTTGGGCAAACATATGTTTACAGACATGATAACTTCGTGCCAGAGATACTCAGCCACTGGAGCCCAGCAACTAATTATTTCCATTTGACTCATGGAGAAGTAGGTATCAGTTTATGGGATGTCCACAAGATTTTAGGAGCTCCAATCTTGGGCGATATGTATGATGAATTCATTCCTCCCAAGGTGACTTGGAATAATTCAGAGAAGACTCCTGCTCTAGCTCGAGAATTATTTAAAATCTTTCACAGGCTCAAGAGTTCAGAGACCTCATTAACTCATTTTAGAAAAGATATTCATCCGGAAGAATGGATGAATGTGTTTCTTACTGAGAAGAAAGGGATGGATCCAAAAGAAAAAGGATCCAAGAAAAAGAAATCCAAGGATACCAGGCCCAGACGTCCTACCACTTGTCCAAAACCTGAGAAGAGAGGAGCTCCTGGCACATTCTGGCCAACTCTAGAAGCAGGAGAGTTTGAAAAGTGGGGATATGAAGTGAATCAAAGAATTCCAAAGAAAACTCGTCTGGCGGGTTTCTTGGAAATGTGGATCAGTGTTTATCTCTTGCCAGTCAAGGATTCGAAGGGAGGCGTTAGGCCAGGGACCTTCGTCATTGCGGCAATGTTGGCTGAGGGAAAAATGGTTGGGTTAGCTACACCCATTTTATCAAAGATTCACAGGAGTTTACTTCACGTCTTCCAGGGTAAATCTCCTTTAAGAATAGTGGGACCATTCCAGGTTTTGTGGGGATGGATTGCCACTCACTTCAGGACTTACAATGTACAGAATGGATTACAAATTACTGGAAGCTCTTTCAGACCGTCAGTGCAATCATTCTCTGGAATTTCTCCATTAGATGTTAATGGTTATGACATGAAAGTAAGACTAAGAATGTGTAAGGAATTCAACTTCTTTCCTTATGGAAGTCCGCCATCCGGGCGGTTTGTTGATGATGGGACAACCCATTTGGATTTGAGGGCATACATGCTAGCTTGCAGGGATGGCGTGTTAGTATCCAGGATTGATGGGGAAATCATATGTGATGCCTATGCTCCATATATATTTGCACGCCAATTCAAATGTTTGCAACAGATTGTTGTATCCCCTCCAGTACATGTCAGGTTAGAGCAACATCCGATGGTTGCTCGACAACTATGGTTGCTGACATCAGGAGAGAAGACTGGGGCAGTTTTTGATCTACCAGTTGAAAAAGCGGCACATAATCTGACTACATTTTATGCCGAACACTGGATAGCATCATACCCCAAAGGGATATTGAATCACCCAGTATATCAAGTGGGAAAGAGGAAGAGGACTGTAGATAAAGAAACCCTTCCTCATGAAGGTGACGCTTCTCCACCTGAAATAGATTCAACAGACTCCTCTTCTAGAACTGATTCATCGGATTATCACGATGGGGATGATGAGGCACAACCGGCAGCAAAGTGGTTTCGTGCCCGATATAATCCTCCAGCCAGAATTAAAAGACCCACTCCATTAACTCCTGGTGAGTTATTTCATTGTTGTAATTTCAATCACTGCTACTTTATAAAGTAATAAGTCTTACATTCTTATTCTCTATCTGTAGTTACAGGAGTTGGGAAGAAATTAAAATCAAAAATTGAAGGACCTTCCTCACAGCCTTTATATCTAAGACCAGAGGCTGTTCAGCTATGGCAGAGCTTATACTGTGATACTGAGACCGCCTGGATGGATTTGTGTGAGGGCCTACAACTTCCTGGAATATGATATCTTGTAGCTTCTAAAAATCTTCAATACGGAGATAACCCCAATGAAGTGCGAGCTTACATCAGAGATCTGAAAATGCTCATATATGCCACTGATGACTCAGTTCCTATCACCAGGCGGGTGAAGGAAATGATTGATCGTGGCGCCACTGAGGGGGCTGGTGGTTCTGGAGATGAGGAATGGCAAGAGTACGTGGCTCCTGAAGATGTAAGTTTTCTTTCCTTATTTTCTTTGCAACTTGATTTCAGTTGAAGCTTTGTTACTTAAGGAAGTTATTTTCTTCATCTTGCAGCTTGCAAAGAAAGGAACTGGGGTTCCTTCACCACAATATAGCCCTGGTGGTACTGCTATCGGGGCTACTGATGATTCTCATCGCAAACCAGACGAGATATCTCCAGGCCAGCAGGCCATGAATGAGGCACTGGATACAGCCTTCCATTCGCCAATCCAAGTGCCTATAAGGGAGACCACTGATAATCCAAAAAAACAAAAGAAGAAAAGGCAATGAAGGAGGAAATCCATAGCTAAACGTTTCATTAGCAGCGGTAAGTCCTTCGAACAATCATGAGTTTTATACCCATAATCATATGGTTACTCATATTTCTGAGGATTGCAGGGGCTTCTTCAATTTCCCCCTTGAGGGAAGGGACTGATCCTTCTTCAAAGGCCTTGGAGGGTGCTGTAGAACAATCACAGACTCAAGATGACTTTGTTGTTCCTGGAGAAGAGCTAGCATCCATTCCCAGTATCCTTCCTACTACTGAAGATGCTGTCCAGGGTCAGGGGTTGCAGGACATAAGTCGACAAGAAGATGTAGCAAATGCTCCCACTGGTGAGACTAATCAAGATTCTGAAGTATCATTGGATGAAATGATGAATCAAGGAATGCCTTTTGAAGAATTTTATGATCATGCTAAGTTGTCATATGATTTAGAATACCTTGGGCGTGAGTGCTACCCTTCGCCCAATTGTTTTTTTTAAAAAAATATACTTCTAACCATGATGGAAAATAACATGTAGTTTCTTCCGTAGAATCCGCTGAACTGCCAATGCCCGAAGAGGGTGTGGACACTGATGTCAACCCTATCATTGCAGAAACATTAGCTCAAGTAGAGCTAAATCCAATAAACTCTCCTGAGACCCATCTTGAAAATCCTGTTGAAACCGGGAAAGATGGGGAGAAGTCTTCTCAGGTTGCTGAACCACCCTTGGGTAAGGGATAACAATATTTGTGATTGTACTTTATTCGCAAGAGAATCTATTCTTTTGTTATCCTTTAAGGCTAACTTAAATCTTTCAATTAATCATGCAGGGCCATCAACTGTAATGGCTAGATCCGGAGATGAGGCCTCAGCCTCTGCCCCAACGGGAATTGAAAGTGAAGAAGCTCAAGTCAAGGGGGAAAGAGCAGGACAAGGCACTTCCTTAAGCATGTTAATTCCAGATTACATACCCCCTTCTGACGATGATATTGAATCAGATCCAGAGATGCTTAAAGAATTCAGCTTTTCACGATGTAAGGCATGGAACAACATATGGAACATCATATCTGGGGTGCCTTTAGAAGAGCTACCATCAAAAATTTCTCGATTGTCATCCCAATTTGTTATACTGGGACTTGGTGGTTTTGGGTATGAAAATATCCATGCTGCGGTGAAACAGATCATTTTCAGGAGGGAGCAAGTGCAGAAAAGTCGCGAAGATTTGACCAGAGTGAAATTGTCAGTCAACATAGGCGAATTTGAGGCTGCGATATCCCAAGCTGAAGCTGATTATGTTGCCAAGATGAAGGATCTGAAGCAAAAAATCAAAGAAAAGGTCGTCCAGCAGGTGCAACTCCAGCAACAGTTAGATGCTGTTACTAGGGAACTTGATCAGCTTAATAAATCATTAGATGAAACTCATATGAATGGTATGAAAGCTATCGCAGATGCTAAGAAGGCACTTCAACAAGCTGAAAAGAGTGAAGCTGGTCAAGTGCACGATCTTCAAGTAACTGCTGATAAGGATCAGGATGCTATACATCAAATGAAGACTTATGTTGACAATCTTCTGTAATTCTTGAAAAAGAGAAGAGACTCCAGTCTGTGGATGTCTTTCTATCTCCTGTGTATCAATGAAAAACACTTTTGTCTTCAGTCATTTGTACCTGCATTCTTTTCACTACCTGCTTCAAATTTACTTAAGCCAATGGGCCCTGTAAGTATAGTTTGATTTTTACTAGGATTATTACAAATAATCCTACAAACTTTGATTCTCTTAATTGATCAATATTACCTAAATCATACAAAAATTTATTTTTAGTGAGCTGGAACTTGACTTTTATTCAGAGTTCCTTTGTCTTTTGTGTGGGCAGTTTAAAGTCATGCACGCCGGACATAAAGGGGCTAATGTTTAAGGTCGAAATATCTTTGACCAAAATGGATTAAAATGGATTCAATTCCTTGAAAATTTATCTAAAAACATATTACCATACTCAAGTATGAGAGAAAATATGTAAACTATGGCTTAAGAATATTTGAATCTGGGGAATGATATGAAAAAGAGCTAAAAGGAATTAGAAGAAGTAGTTTCCAAGAATGAAGTTACTATTATTTAACAAAACCCGTTAGGGGGTTGAAATATGCAGGGCCACCTATGGGCATTGGCTGCATGGTCAAATAAATATCATCTTTCGGCTGACAAGTCTGTTATGTGGACTGTTTATGCAAGGCCACCTATGGGCACGTGCTGCATAGTCAGGCGAAAGAACTCTTAGAAATTTACTTTCCTAGTGCTAAAAGCCAGTGAAAGTTTATGGAGATTCAAATTTTCTAAAGTATAGAGTTTGTTGTATGGAAAGAGGTACTTGAATATGGAGAAGATATTTCCGAACAAGAATATCGAAGAACTGGATGAATATCACTCCTACGAAGGTCTGAACCAAACGTAGGGAAGAAGAATAAACCATAGACTTGAATACTTTCAGATCATGAAAAAGGATATGGGACAAATATGTTAAGGATGGCTATTTTTTGTGGATCCCTACATACTGTCGTTTAAGACAAATAAGGACAAAAGAGGCATTCTTCCCAAGAATGAAGTTACCATTATTTAACAAACCCGTTAGGGGGTTGAAATATGCAGGGCCACCTAAGGGCATTGGCTGCATGGTCAAATAAATAGTAACTTTTGGCTGACAAGTCTGTTATGTGGACTGTTTATGCAAGGCCACCTATGGGCACGTGCTGCATAGTCAGGCAAAAGAATTCTCAGAAGTTTGACATTTTTGTGATTAGAATTCATGAAAAGGGTTATGAAGAAATGAAAATATTTAAGGTTAGGATTATAACACATAAAGATGGGTATTGTCCAATGTATATAGAGATACATAGGTCAATGAAAACCATAATCATGTTGTGGCTGGGTCCTGAATTGAAATTTGGACTTCACTACGTATCTCATAAGAATGAGAATCAAGCCATACGTAGTTCTTGAAATGCAGTTTAACGTCGTGCAGGACGAAAGTATGAGAAATCTTAGTTTAGGGTCATAGAATTCGGACCATAATAATGAATACACAGTGTGTGTTTTCATGAGGACTTTTCAGCCAAGGGACTGAAAGTGAAATTTGGGGTTAGGCCCAAAAGACTTGGGACTGGATTCGAGGGATACTCGAATTTTCCTACGTATCCCATAAGGATGGGAATCAAGTCCACGTAGTTCTAGAAATACCCTTTGTACAAATTTGGTTCGTACATGTGAAGGGTGAAAGGGGACTTTAGTGCAATGATGGTTTAACCTGAGATAAAAATTTTAGGCATTACCATGTATGCACGTAGTCTTTTGAAAATGAAACATGATTTAAAAAATCAATGTCAATAATGGTTCCTTCTCAAATGAGGAAATCAAAGAATATTGTAGTTTATTGTCGTACCGGACAAAAGTGTTGTATAGTTTAACGTCATATAACAAGGACGAAAGTGAATCAATGTAAAGATATTCATTCCAGGGGCGGTTTCACGAATCAACATCATATGAGATGGTGGTGAACCGATGTGAAGAGATTGTTTTTGGGCTTGAACCTTGGGAGGATGCCTACATACCCAGCCTAGAGGGCAAGGATCAAAGTCCGTGTAGTTCAATTAAAGAATGAATTAATGATCAAGTTGTTCTTGTGGACAATGATCTAATAAAAAATATTGTTGGGACTTACACATGGTTAGTGGCCCAAAGGGAGTGTTATGGTTGATGTTCGCTCTAAGCTCACGTGAGTCATACTCGGTGTGAGAAACAAGAGGTAATAACAACCTTAACGATGTACAGTTTAATGTCATGTAGGAAATAAAAAAGGGACTATGCAGTTTAAAGTCTTGCAGTTAGGACTATTGGTGCTGCACAGTTTAGTGTCATGTAGCAGGGACAAAATACAGTTTAATGTCATGTAGGACCTATCAAGGATTTTCTGTACAGTTTAGCGTCATGTAGTTAGGACGATGGGGATAAAATAGTTTAAAGTCATATTGGACGAAAGGGGGACTGTGCAGTTTAATGTCATGCCGTAAGGACAAAATAACACACCATTTATGTCATGTTGGACGAAAGTGAGAATAGTTTAAGGTCATATGCATGGACCGTGGATGGTGCAGTTTAATGTCATACTGGACCTTTGATGATTATATAGTTTAACGTCTTTCCGGACATGAGGGACTTTTATACAGTTTAGCGTCATGTAGTTAGGACGTCACAATTTAACGTCTTGCTGGACATAAGGGATTTGCAAATAGTTTATGGTCATATACATGGACAAGGGATGATGCAGTTTAAGGTCATGTTGGACGGTTTATGGAACTTTTTCACAGTTTAATGTCATGTGGGACGAAGTTGCAGTTTAAAGTCATACTGGACCATTGCTGTACAGTTTAAAGTCATGTAGCTAGGACTAAGGTGAACCAATATGAGAATATCAGTTCTGGGGACTTTTTACAGTTTATCGTCATGCTGGACGATGAAAGTGCCACACAGTTTAATGTCATGTTGCTAGGACAAAATATAGTTTAATGTCATCTCGGACAAAATATAGTTTAATGTCATCTCAGACATAATAGTAACCAATGTGACAGTTTAACGTCATGTTGGATGATAAGGGAACTGACACAGTTTAACGTCATGCTGGATGATGAAAGTGCCACACAGTTTAATGTCATGTTGCTAGGAAAAAATATAGTTTAATGTCATCTCGGACATATAAGGAACTTCTGTACAGTTTAATGTCATGTAGATAGGACATAATATAGTTTAATGTCATCTCGGACATCTAAGGAACTTCTGTACAATTTAATGTCATGTAGATAGGACATAATATAGTTTAATGTCATCTCAGACAAAATATAGTTTAATGTCATCTCGGACATAATACATAAACCAATGTGATTGTTTTGGCTCTGGGAACAATATTTTGTGTTTATACAAAATACTTCTTCAGAAATATGGAATTAGTTGGAGTCGTGATGTGTTCTCCATCCATTGAGATTAGAGAATACGCTCCATTGGAGTAGACCTTATGTATTGAATAAGGTCCTTCCCATTTTGGTTCAAGCTTGAGAGGCTTCTTTCCTGGTATCATTGGTGCTCTGAGAACCAATACCAATTCTCCCTGAATGAATGAACGAAGACGAACTTTTTTGTTAAAAGCTCGTGCTATTCGATTCTGATAGATTTCCAAGTGGTGCAAAGTGCACAATCTTTTCTCATCTAACTGTTCCAATTCATTCAACCGCTTTTGGGATTGCTCATCTGTAGATAACTGATCACAAATGGCTACTCTGAGTGAGGGCAATTGAACTTCAATTGGCAAGACTGCTTCTGTTCCATATACCAATGAATATGGAGTTGACCGCGTTGCATTGCGAGTGGTAGTCCTATAAGCCCATAAATCATGAAAGAGTTTATCAGGCCATGACCTCTTATCTTTATCCACCATCTTTTGCAGTATATTTGAAAGAGTCTTGTTGAAGGCTTCTATCTGGCCATTAGCCGCCGCATGATATCGAGATGAATGGTTGGACTTAATGTTGTATTCTTGATACAATTTCTTTACCTCAAAAGAACAGAAGTTGGTGCCATTATCCGTCAATATGGTATGAGGGACACCAAATCTAGTAATGATGTTAGACTTGATGAAGCTAACAATGCATTTAGAACTGAATTCTTTGAGAGGTACTGCCTCTGCCCATTTGGAAAAGAAATCAGTAGCAGTAAGAATGTACTTAAACTGCTTGGACGTAGCTGAAGGGTAAGGTCCCACCACATCCATTCCCCATGTGGAAAATGGCCATGAGTATTTAGCTGTATGAAGCAACTATGGAGGTTTATGAATGAAGTTGGCATATACTTGGCATGAATGACACTTCATTGTGAAATCAACACAATCTTGTATCATTGAGGGGCAAAAGTATCCAAGCCTTCGAATTTGATCAGATAGTCTATGTCCAGACTGGTGGGCACCACAAACTCTTGCATGTACTTCTTTTATGACAGCCATTGTCTCTTCACCATCAATACATATGAAGAGAACTCCATCAAAACCACATTTGTAGAGAATTTTCTCGAGGTGGTTTGGGCTATCATAAAGAGTAAAATTGACCACACGTCGCCGGATTTGTTCTTTCTCGGCTCTATCAGGTGGAAGTGTTCCATTTTGAAGGTATTCCCTAATAGGTGACATCCATCCTGTAGTATGACCATACATTTCAGGAATGGGACTAATTTCATTAATTTCCTCTGTTCTGACTTGAACATAAGGTGAAATTGCACGACGGTGGGAAATATAGATGGTTGTCTCGTCCCGATTTGGATCTGCTAAAGCTGTGGCTATATTAGCCAGTGCATCAACTTGAGCATTTTGTGATCTTGGGACATAAGAAAATGTTGGTTCTGAAGGGAATTCCAACATTAATTCTCTGACGTAATCATACAAAGGGATTAATTCTTCTTTTCTGATGGCATAATCCCCATTGACTTGTTTGATTACCAGGTCTGAATCACCTTTCACCTTTAAGTGATTCACTTGTGCTTGAAGCGCTAACTCCAAGCCTGTAATGAGAGCTTGGTATTCAGCTTCATTATTGGTACCACCTTCCCACAACAAAAAGGAATAAGGTAACACTTCCTTATCTGGAGAAATGAGCACAATTCCTAAACCAACTTTGTTGAATTTAGGATTTTCCATTTTCTTCCCTGTTGGACTTCTAGAAGCACCATCAAAATACATTTCCCATGTTTGAGGACTCTCTTGAATAGAGAAAACTTCCTCATCAGGGAGTTCGATATCTGAATACGTGTCTTCCACTGAAGGATGTTCAACCAGGAAATCAGCCAGAGCTTGGCCCTTAATTGCCTTTTGAGACACATACTGGATGTCGAACTGCTGTAGAATAACCGCCCACCTTGCCAGACGTCCTGTAAGCATTGGACGACTAAGGATGAATTTGAGCGGATTATTACGAGATATCAATTGGACTTCATGATGTTGCAAGTAGTGTCTCAGTTTCTGAACTGCAAAGATTAATGCTAGGCAGCACTTTTCAATACTTGAATACCGGGTTTCTGCTTCAAGCATAGTTCTACTGAGATAGTAGAGACTATTTTCATGCCCAGCATCATTCTTTTGAGCGAGAAAGGCACCCAATGATCGCTCTAAAGCTGTCACATAGAGGATAAGAGGTCTACCCTCAACAGGTGGCATGAGTACTGGTGGACTTAAGAGGTATTTCTTGATAGCATCAAATGCTTCTTGACATTCTTCAGTCCATTGGTAAGTGACTCCTTTCTTCAATAATTTGGTAAAGGGTAAACTTTTTCCTGCCAAATTGGTGATGAAACGCCGAATATAGGCTAAGTGTCCTTGAAGTCCTCTTAATTCTTTCAAATTCTGAGGAGGTGACATACCAAGGATTGATTTGGTCTTCTCAGGATCGACTTCTATACCACGATGGCGTACAACAAAGCCGAGGAATTTTCCTGAGGTTACCCCAAAAGAACATTTTAAGGGGTTCATCTTCAAACTATGTTGTCGAAGCTTGTGGAATATGACTTCCAAATCAGCCAAGTGATTAGAACGTTGTTTGGATTTAACCACCAAATCATCTACATAGCATTCAACAAACTTCCCTAAAAGGGGTTTGAAGATACGATGCATGGCGTGTTGATATGTTGCACCTGCATTCTTTAAACCAAAGGGCATCACCCGGTAACAAAACACGCCTTGAGGAGCTCTGAAGGCTGTATATTCCTCATCTTCTGGGGCCATTCGGATCTGATTATATCCAGAATATCCATCCATGAAAGAAAGTACTTCATAGCCAGCCATCGCATCAATTAAGAGTTCTGTAATCGGAACTGGGAAATCATCTTTAGGACAATACCGATTAAGATCTCTGAAATCGATGCAAACCCTAATTTGTCAGTTCTTCTTCTTTACAGGGACAATATTATCCAACTACTTGGGATATTGAACTTCTCTGACGAAGTTAGCTTTGATAAGCTTATCCACTTCAGCCTCAATTTTGGAAGCATAGGTTGGGTGTGTTCTTCTCGCGGCTTGCTTAAATCCTCGATGTTCTTTTGGTAAACCCAAATGATGAGTAGCAACATCAGGATCAAGACTAGGCATTTCTGTATAATTCCAAGCAAAAATATCTTTATTTTTCTTTAGAAAAGAAATATACATCTCTTTCTCTTCAAGGGTCATGGCCGCACTAATTAAAGTGGGGCGTGGATCTTTCTCTGTACCCAGATTTACTTCTCTGAGTTCATCCACAGTGGTAGAGATACCCTCTTCAAATGCTGGAGGAGCATCTCTAAGATCTTACTCTTCCTCTTCATCATGTGTTATTTCTTCCGTTTCTACTTGCAAAGTAGATGAAAAAACGAAATTCTCATGATCATAACAGATGTCAAAATTTTCACATTTTGAAGAAGAAGCTTCCATTTCTGACCCTATTGATGATAAAGGGTCTTCTTTGGGAAATAAAGAGGAGATGATGGACTGAGAATCGACATCATTATTCACCTATGGTGTTGCTATAACTTCTTCTGGCCTGATTAGCGAAGTATAGACTTGTTGGATTTCAGCAGACGAAATGAAAACGTCACCACTTATGCTTTCATCACTGCTTGGTAAGTTACCAATTTCTCCCATGTTGTCTGGCTCGATTTCCGTAATTGACATTATGGATCTTTCCATAAGAGTATTTTGATTTGGACCTATTTTGTCAATTTGACTGATAGGTAACACATAATCTGTACTCACATGTGAAAATGGATTTATTGGAATTTTTTCCAAACCATATGGAGCATTAACTTTGGTAATTTTATTCATTGTAGATTTTTCTCTTCCCTTCATGTGATAAAATTCCGCCTCAATGTATTGAGACTCACATGTCTTGAACGATGCCTTATCACCATACAATGTTCCAACTTGACCATTGAAACAGTATTTGAGACATTGATGGTATGATGACGGAATAGCTGCATGCTGATGTAGCCAGGGTCTTCCAAGCAAGATATTGAAAGTTGAGTCTTGATCAACAATCATGAAATCCGAATTGGATACAAGATCTCCAAACTGAGTTCTGAGTGTAACTTCTCCCAGTGGTTCTTGTTCATTTTTATCATATCCTTGTAACATCATGGTAGAAGGAGATAAATCAGATTCTGTGAGGCCCAATCGACGAAGTGTACGAATGGGCATGAGGTTGAATCCTGAACCATTATCAATGAAAGCTCTTCGAACATATATACCATTGACTTTTCCAGATAAGTAAAAAGGTTTTATGTGCCCATGCACAACATCATATTCATCTTTATCAATAAAAGATATCACTGCATGGCATTCTGCAGGATTATTCTCTATGTGATAGATTTCAGCTGCAGTAATTTCAGCTTCAAACTCCTGAGGACTTGACAAAGCTTCGATGAGTGCTTCCCGAAGATCTTTTGACAGATTCAAAGCATCAAAAATTGATAACTTGGATGGTACTTGGGCCAAGTGTTTCAATATATCATACTTTTGATCTAGAGGTCTGCGTTTCCCAATAGGAATATGCGGTTTAACAGGTACCTTGGAAGCAGATGCTATGGAAGCTGATGCATCTTGTATTGAAGTTGGCAACATCCTTGGTTTTGGAAGATTAGACTGATTAGATCCATTTACTTGCTGAGATAAAGAAGATGGAACCTTTAATCGGTCTTCCAAAATAACTGTGCCAAAACTGAGTTGGCCATTGGAAGAAGAACTTGCTTGTTCTTTTTGAGCTCGCTGAAGGGATCTACCACGAGTTTCTGCTGCATATACAGTGCTAGTTGGGGTAAAATTAGAGTAATGGTTTTGGAAAGATCCACGTCTTCCCCTATATCCTGAACCTCTAGAACCTCTTCGGATTCCCTTATTTGATACAGGGAATTAAGGCTCATCAAGACTGGAATATGAATCTCTTAATTGAATCATATTAACAGAACCAAAGATTAACTCTTCGTCTGATAAAGACTCTGCCTGGTTAGCCTGTTTAGGCTGTGCCATTTGGTGGGACGGTGCCCGTGGCTCTGAAGTAGATGGCATGAAATCTTCCAGAGTCAAAGACAATTTAGGCTTTGATACATACTCATCTTCTCCTGATTCCTCTTTCTTCTTTGAATTGCGCTTCCCTTTTGAGGATTTGTCTTTTGATGGAGGCTTTACTGCAGCTTTTGTAGGAGACACAATTGGCTTCTTCAATTGTGTTTGCAAAATGGAATGGGTCCGATTGATTGTCTTTCTGACCATCCAATCATCATATTTTTTCGCAGTTTTGCTTTTGACTTCCTGCCACTCGCCTCCTTCCTCTGGATCTGTAGCGGTAATACACGCTATATGAGCTGAAGAACCCTTCAATTTGACTTGTCCCAAGTCGACCATCTTTTGCAGGAGGTCTTTAAAGACAAAACACTCCTGGATGGGATGCCCCAACATTTGATGAAAGGGACAATAATTGGGACGGTCTTCATCTCCTTCCTTGTTTGGCCTCTTGGGCACAGGTAATTGTACCAAATTATTTTCCAGAGCTGAAATGAAGTAACCAGAAACTTGCTCACTTCGGAAAGAGTATGTTTTCATCTTCATATCCTCAAATTGTTTTCGTCATTGATCTCTTTGATCATTTGGATGAAACAGACTTTGTTGTTGGCGTTAAGGAGGTGGAGTCCTTCGAGAAGATGAAGGTTTTGAAGTAGATATAGGTACAGGTGCTTTTTTAAGCATAACTGTAGCAGTTTCTGCTTTACCCATTCTTCTTCCTGGAGCTGATGGAATTACACGAGATTTAACCTTAGCCTGTATAAGGGAATCTTCAATCTACTGAGCGATTGAAGTAAGGTCTCGAAACCCTCCTCTGTATTTCACAAGGATCAATGGCGTGCGTAATTCGTCACACAAATTTTCCACACATATTGGCAACAATTCCTCCTGAGGGAGTGCTAAACTCAGGGAATACGTTAATCCCTTCAAACGAGCAATGAAATCAGAGACTCTTTCATTTTCCCTTTGCTTTCAGTTTGTAAGATCGAAAACTGTCGTTTTTAGCAAAGTTGAGCTAAACTGAAGAAGGAATTTTTGACGAAGATCCTCCCATCCGATGACTGACCGGGATTGCAAGCTTGTATACCAGAAAAAAGCTGGTCCTTGCAAGGTTCGCACGAAGCATCTGAGTTTCACTGCTTCTTTCTGCTCTGGAGTTCCCATCATAGGATCACAACAAGACACGTAATGCATCAAATGTTGTTCAGGGTCGCTTGATCCATTGAAAGTAGGGAAAACAGGGTTTCCAAAACTGGATGGAGGAGAAATTGAATCTACCCATTCAGGGTAAACTTTCTTTTCAGGTTGAACTTGCGCCCGTTTCCCTTCCATAGTTTCTAACCGAGCTGTTAATGACTCAATAGTAGTTATTAAATTTTGAGAAACGTCAGGTTGAACTTGGTTTTGGGTAGGTGCAATGAATGGAGCTTGGACAGACGTGGTGGTTGGTGCTGCAACTGATGGTAGTGCTGCCAACCGTTGTTGCGTTTGACCCATAGGATTAGACCTCTGTGGGTGTACTGATAAAGGAGGATATTCTTGATCCATCTCAGTAGTTACAACAAATTCCTTCGGCTGTCGGACTTCAGCATTCTTAAGAAGAAGACTACTCTGAAGTAGTTCTGCATTCAACCTTCTTAATTCTTTCATTTCTTCCTCCTGTTGTGAAAACCTTTGCTCTAATGAGAGCAATTGACCTCCTTCAGAGGAAGGGTGAGAAGTAACCTGATTCTTTCCTTTCCCCTTATTGGATCCTTTTCGGAGAGGGGGAAGTGGGTTACTTGAAGGAATACCCAGATTTTGGGTAAGCCTTTGATTACGTGTGCGCACACCTTCTTCATTTAGGTCTATGTGCGCAACTTCTTGAGAAGGAACCTCTTCGTCTGATCCCTCTGATTGAGCCTCATCTGGTGAATCAGCAGCAACGACATTGATGACATTAATGGATGCATATTGCATGGAATACTTTCTATCAGCATTTCTGTGATATTGTCTTCTTCTATGTCCATGATGAGACATGGCATTCCGTTGACTTGATCCCTCAAGAACTTCTTGGAGAACCGTCACTTGGAGAGAATCTCCTGATAGCTTGGCTCTTCGTTCCTCTTGAGGCTTATTCCCTTATCGAGAGAATACTGACTTTCTCTGAGGGAGGGATTGAGGATTTGAAAAAGTCCCCAGTTCGGTGGACTGGGGATGTTCCTGCTGTTTCCGCTCAACTCCTCGAATCCCATTTGTTGACTCTGAGGGTTGGGTTAGAGAAGTCCCCAGTCTGACAAGCTGGGGTGTCTCTTAACATGCTATGTCTAAGATATTCTTAAAATCTCTCTTGATCTTGCGAATCTTAGTTCGGAAATTAGCTGGATGCATTAACCTGTATGCACTTTTATCACCTGGTTCAACAGATCGTTGGATGATTTCCGAAACTTCTGTCATTTGATGACGTGTTTGCTCCAGACGAGAGGCTTGTGCAATATTCTCACCTGCTTGATGTAGGATCAATTCAACAACTTGTTCTCTATATACTTGATTTTGAGAGGAACTAGTTGAAGCCTGTTCTTGAGCAAGCTTTTGATTATGAACAAAGCCCATTGACTGTGGCCGACCATGGGCAATAACATTGCATGAGACCATTTTCGGCGGGCTTTGCTGACCGGAAAACACTGTGAAATGTAGTGCTCCGTGAACACCCCATCCTCTGATATGAACATCAGATGGAGCATTGGAAATTAACTGACGCAATTTTCTTAGTGCGCCAAGGTATGAACGTTGAAGGGTTCTCTGTTGCTTTTCAGCCTTCGGATACCGAGAGACTGATAGAGATGCCAAATCAATCTGACGTTGTAGCCCTTCTATTATCTTAAGATGATTTTCATATTCATCGTAAGATAATACCTTCTTCTTTAATTGACAAAGAGTCTTCCATATGTTGAGGTGAATATCATGGATTCCATCATCCGTCAACATTTTTTGTAATGTCGTACTGGGAGTCAGCCAAAGGCCAAAACATGACTGGTACTTCACCTTTTGCCAGTTTTTTTCTCATGTTCATCATTTCCTATTTATCATTAAATGAAGACTCTTCTACCAGTTTGGACCAGAGTTGGTGTTTCCTTGTTGCTTCATCGGATTCAACAAGATTGGTAGAGAAATCACTATTCATGTTGGAAGATGAATGACCCAGGGATGGTTCGGAGAATAACCTGAACCCCAGGCTATCTTCTGATGGAGAAAGAGTTTCACCTGCTAGTGATAAAGCATCAGACATGACTGGTTTCGCATTTGCAAGTGCCTCAAGATAGGAGGGCTTTCTCATCACTACATTGCCTTCTGAAGAATTTTTGAGACAACGTGAATCACTACTGCAGAGAGGACTTTCGCAGCGAAGTTCATCACCATGAGGAGGACCGTCATGATGGGTTACAGCAAAAGATGAAATCTCTTGCTCCTTGGTCTTCTGACCACACAGAGGGTTCCTGTGGATCTCATCTGAAGAAGAAACTTCAATATTGACCGAACTTTCATGAAGCAAGTCTTCATGAGGAAGTGTCTGTTGAAGACCTTCGGAATTAATGTTCCCGTTATTGGGAACTGAGGGAGTAGAATCTTGAATTCCGAAAGATAACTGTCTGAGGGCTTCAAGAACTCCAGCATCGAGCAAGGCTTGGTTACAGATTGGCCTTTGATCTCCTGACTGTGCTGGGCGGATCTTTTTCTTAGATGCCTTCTTACTCGCTTTAGAAACCACTTGATGATGAAAGTGATTGCTCTGAGCAGGTGTATGTGCCTGATCAGGAAAGATGGTCAGGTTAGGCTGACGATCTCCACTCAAATCAGGTGTATGTGCCTGACTTGGTTGTCCGTATGATATGGGGGAGTATGCCCCATAACCCTCTTGGACTGGAACAAATGCGTGTGTTTGTTCCGGAGTGAATCGTTGATGTGTCACTCCATTGCTAGGGATAGATTTATGTGTCTGTCCCTGTGATGATGCTGAAGCTGTTATGATATCCTGGCAAGCATCCAGAATATGAGCAGGAATTTGCTTCTGCTCTTTCACCATTGACAAAATATGTTTGGTGACTTCAGCCACCGGAACGGGGATATACGTCCATTCCGGGCTTGGAGTAGGTGTATGTGCCTGCTCCTGTCCTCCTTTTCCTGTCAGTGAATCATGACAGTACTCAAGTGTGGAGGCAGAGAGTTGAGTCTGCCTCCTGTTTGTCGTCAGGACTTTCCGACTGACTTCTCCATGCACTACCAAGCGAGACTATTGGTAGGTTTGATTAGTATTAGCAGGTGTATGTGCCTGTTGTTTACACTTCTCCAAACGCAGTTGACGAGATCCATCATATGTAGTCAGACGAGCCTGCTGACTAACCGGTGATGTATAGGAAGGTGAATGTTCCTGCCTATAGTACTCTGCCGGAATTGCCTGGCGGGATTGGCTTGATGCTGCCAGACGAGTCTGCTGGACATCGGAATTAAAACGGACAGGTGTGTATGCCTGCTCATTGTTTGCCACCAAGTTAGGTTGGTGGACTTCTCCAGAGATGGCAGGGATGACAACCTGCCTATTGTTAACCGGATTCCGTCTCTGGCGGTTCATCTTACCTGCTCGGGTTCAAGGAACCTGAGCTGAATGCATGGAGTCGGTACCCTCATCATGTTGAGGGCGCACTACCGCACGAGTCTGGCGGCGATTGTTGATGGGAGCTCTCGGGAAAGACTCCTGTATTTTTAAACTAAGGCCCTGAGGGACCTGCTCATTCACTTCCTCAGAGTAAGGGAGTGAATGGAAATTGCGTTCCGGGGATAACGACCCGAAACGGTTGGAGACGGTAGTCAGCACCGCCTGCTTCTTGATTGCTGGCTGCCGTTGTCCGGACGACCAGGTAGAGTTGTTAACCTGGAGGGCTTGACGAGCAGCCTCCAGAGTTGGGATAGTACCGTTGCGACGGTACTCCTTGACCAGTGCATTAGAAACCCAGCGTTGAAGACGCTGAGTTGGTGATGTCATCCTCAGAACGGATGACGTTCCAGCAGGAGTAGCAACATTGGTTTTCACAGTAGCAGACCTCATAGTAGAGGTGTTCACAGTAGCAGTATTCACAGGGGTGAATTTAAGGAAAGCCATTTTGCAGAAGATCTTGAGAAAAAAGGGTGCCTATTCCATATAACAGACGTAATCAAGATGAATCCGGCCGCTACATCTTTTGGATGAGCACATGTCAATGATTGATTTGTTTGGCCCAAGGGGCCTAAAAAATAAGAAAACATCACTTTAACTTGGTTAAGGATTCACGTCGGGTTCACCATTTTTGTTTCGCACGGGATCCGAGGATGACCTCCTGGACGGGAGATTCAAACGTTCCGATCGGTTTCTAACGGGTTTGTTCGTAGAACTGGAAACATCCAATTATTCCACATCCATTTGGACCTACTTTCCAAAGGTAGGCGCTCATTAGCTTGTGGACTAATGAGGCTTAGGAATTTGCATTGGTCGAGAGGATGGGAGGTCGGACTCATCACACCTTTTTGAGGGGAATTATTATCTACTCCGGGACTCTATTTATAGATTTAAGTTATGTTTGTGAATCCTTATTACATTACCAAGTATAAAATGAGCTCTCCTTTAGTTTTAACAATCAATGATTAAATATGCAAGAAATTTATAGAATCTTTTATATGTATTCGAGGTTCTTCATCAATAGAGAATCATCTATATCTGTTTAGAGATTCTTGGTCAATGGTATCCTTCAAAAAATTTATATAAAAGTCTCTTGGTCATTATGATGACCAGGCTGGTTTTAAATCCACTCAGTGGGGAACTTGAAGTTTATCGTCATTCAGAAGGACAAAGATTATTTCAAAGTTGGGATTGAACCCATAAATGGGCTACCTACGTATCCTTTGTTTTGGAAAAGGAATCAGAACCCACGTAGTTCGAGTAATGGAGTATGATGTTTATGATTGATGGCTCAAAGAAGAATGTCATAATTACTTTTACACTCTAAGCTCACGTGAGTCATGCTCGGTGTGAGAAACAAGAGGCATTGGTAAAATTTAGACAATTGTTCCATGAAATATGCAATCATAAGAAATTGTTTGAGGCTTATGTATGTATGACTACCCAAATAGATGAAGGTTTAGGATTTACTTTTAGGGAGAAAATCCCGGAACAGGGTCCATAAAGGTATATGTGCTTTATGGAGATTTGAATACTCTAATCTTGGGGCTTACTCCTAAGGAGGATGCCCATAATTAGGAGGGGACTTATGATTGGGTTTTACTTCTGAAAATGAATGCCCGTAATTATGACTGGGACTTATTCCTGAAAAGGAGGCCCAGGTTAGGGGACTTGGGGCTTATTCCTGAAAAGGAAACCCAAGATTATGACTGAGTCTTATTCCTGAAAAAGAGACCCAGGTTAGGGGACTTGGGGATTACTCCTGAAAAGGAAGCCCAAGATTATGACTGAGTCTTATTCCTGAAAAGAAGACCCAGGTTAGGGATTAAGGTTTGGGGCTTACTCCTGAGGAGGACGCCCAGATTAAAGGATTTATAACTGGGGATTATTCCTGAAAAGGAGACCCAGGTTAGGATTCTCTCATCTTAAAGGATGAGGTTGAATGAATGAACTCTCAATCTTTGGTGACATAAAGATGTATAAATCACTATGTTTTGAGAAATATTCCACATAATTCCTTTCAAATAAGGAAGTCAAATCAAGAAATCATGCCATAAATGGATTTGAAGAGTATCTTGAAGACCGAATCTTGAATAGGAAAGGTGAAATGGCTTAAGAGGGGTGAAATGGGAAAGAAAGGCACCCAAAAAGGTAGGGGCGCGCAAGTCTTGAAAGGCGCGCAAGTCTTCCGTGGGCGCGCAAGTATTGGTCGCGCAGGTATACCTGTGCGGAACATGGTGTACTTGCGCGATTTTCAACCAGCATTTGAAATACTTGAGCGACTCTTTTTTAAACCCTTTAGAATTTTCTTGAGGTTCTTCCAGAAAAGGACGCGCAAGTTATATTGAAGGAAATAAGTCGGCGTGCAAGTGTTTGATAAGTTTCAACACTTAGGCCTTCCTTCTTCTCTTTAGATCTTCCGTTCTAGGCAAGAAATTACCTTAGAAGTGTTCCGGAAGCTTTGAGAAGAGACTTGGGCGTCGGGAGCTTCAATCCGAGTTTCTGGAAAAAGATCCTCTCGAATGGGGGGCCCACAGGGTCTATTTATAGGCAAAAAAAAGACCACGGGCGATTACCGGGCGGTTATCATTTAGGTCGCGCAAGTCACTTGCGCGACCAAGAGCGTCGCGCAAGTACATTTGCGCGACTGTTAGATAAATTGCGCGGTGAGGTTGCTGTTGATCCTTTCTTCCTTCCTTTGTTGATTTTTTGATGTTTTCTTCAAAGGATGAATCACTTTGAGCTCGGATATTCCCTTTTCCGATCTTTAGATTCTGTGACGAAAGGAGAGTCAATAATGGGGCATCAATTGTATGGGTGATTTTCCAAGTTCCTTTGGTTTTTTTGTATATTTTGGTTGATTATTATTATGTGAGTAAATGGGTGGAGGATAAGGCCACTAAGACTGATGATTCTCATGTTGTAGTGGAATTTTTCAAGACAAATATTTTTTGTAGGTTTGGAGTAAGAAAGGACATCATCTGTGACCAAGTGACACAATTCTGGAATCAGAATTTGGATTCCCTCCTTTATAAGTATGGGGTGACAGAAAAAACACCAACAATATACCATCCCCCAAACAAATGGCCAAACTGAGGTTTCAAATTGTGAGTTGAAACAAATTTTGGAGAAAACTATGCAGCCAAATAGGAAGGATTGGAGCAAGCACTTGGATGATGCATTGTGGGATTATAGGACAACATAAAAGACTCCCATTGGTATGTCCCCATTTTAGATTGTCTTTGGGAAGGTCTGTCATCTCCCTGTGGAAGTTGAGCATCATGATTATTGGGCTATAAAGAAATGCAAAATGGATTTGGCCCAAGCTAGAATTCAAAGGAAGCTGCAAATTCAAGAGCTTAAGGAGATTATATTGTCTTCATATGAGAACAAAAGGCTCTATAAGGAAATATAAAAAGCATATCATGAAAAAATGATATATAAAATAGAGTTTCAAGTTAGAGATAAAGTCTTGCTCTACAGTTCATGACTGAAGATGAAGCCTCACAATTTTCATTCCAGGTGGGTAGGTCCTTATGTTGTGACCGATATTTTTCCTTATGGTGAAATGGAGATCACAAAAGAGGACACTTGAAGGAGCTTTATAGTCAGTGGGAAACATTTTAAGAAATACATTGAGAGACTTCCAAATGACGCAATGGATTTCATCACATTGCATGACCCAATCATCACTTGAGTATATCAGGATATTCCTAACCCTTTCACTTTTATATTATTTTTACTATTTAAAATTATTTATTTAATGTGAACATATCATCTCATGGGTTCACATTGAGGAAAATTCAATATTTTAAGTGCGGGGGAGGGAGCCTTTTAGTTTAGCAATTTCAATTTTTTTCCAGTTTTTCAAAACAAATTGTGTTTTTTTCAAACATTGTGTATTTATTTTTCAATTTTTTTTTTCTGTTTAAAATTTTGAGTTGAAATGATTCCCATCATAATTTTTAAATCCATATCAAAAGGAGAAAAAATTTATCCCATGAAACTAAGCTTAAATTAATGCTATAAATGACTTTGTTTCAACTTCAAATCTTTAGTAATTTCATGAAAAGTTATTTGAATTTTGAATCTAATGCCACATATCACTGTATTTATATTTGAAATAACTTTCATGTGAGGCTTATGAACCGTTATTTTCATATTATTTACATTTAACTCACTTCTTGAGAGAACTAAACCATGCCTGATTTAACCAGAATTTGATTTATTCCTATCAAAACTGGAGGGTTTGGGGTACTTGTGTTTTAAATGATTGAGACATTTTTTTTGGAATTAAATCCCCTATTTCAAAGAATCCTTTTTATAATTCCCCACATTTAAAATTTAATCCTATTATCCCTTAGAAGATGTGAACAACCTGTTAGGTTAGCCACATTACAAGCCAATTTCCCATATCCAACAAACTATTGAAGTGAAATTACATAATATAGTATAACTTAAGTGTGAGAGAAACTATCTTGTGTTGTGATACCACATTATATGATACTTTGGGTAGAAAATTAAATTCTTAAGAGATGTTTTTGATACTAAAGAAAATAATTATATTGAAAGTTATGCCTTTTCTAAACCTTTCATGATAAAAGATGTTGTGCCTTTCTAGAGCTTCTGCTGAAGAAATAAAGTTGTGCCTATTGGGAGCTTTCATGAAAAACTATGTTTGAGACGATTGAATTTTTTTTCTAAAATAATTAATGGTGTAAACTTTCCATGATTTTTCAGGATGATGGAACTGAATTGATACTAAGAGGAGTGGGAAGAAGACCATATTTGAGTGATAATTAGATTAATACAATTTTTCTTAAAAAAGAGTCAAGCCGTCCTCATTCAGTTTGAATTTTTCTTCACATATAAATTCTACCAATCGAAAGCAACCTAAAAACCCTGAAAAGATATCATGATCAACATTTTTCATTGACTCACATCGGGTGGTGATAAAGAAATTTATCAAGCATATGGTGACCCTTGTATGAGTTTGGATGAGAAAGAAAATGGTGAAAAATTGACATCTGTATGATAAGAGAAAATTCAAGTGAGGTAAGAGGTTTGTGTATGGGAGGATAAATGAAGTGGAAATATGTTGAATGATATAAATGGATAAGTTAAAATAATGGGTTTTATGAATCATGATATCTTTTTTTTTTCTTGGTGTATAATTGTTGGATCTCAAGGATATGTGTTTAAAAATTTGTTTTGATATGATATTGATGTTTACTTGATATAAGGTTTTTCCTAGGAGTGAAAAAGGGTAAGTGTGTGTGTGTGTGTGGGGCGGGTGGGGGGGGGGGGGTTGATAAAAAACTATTTTATTGAATATTTTAATGAAAATAAATGAAATAAATTTCTCACATTGTGCTAAATAAGTTAATTTATAGAATATTTGGGATTAGATTATTCATTTGAAAATTTGATTTAAATTCTTGTTTTACCCTTTTAAAATTCACTGTAGTATTTCGGGAAAAAATATTGTTCTGTAAAATATTTTGAATTAAAATTTTGTAACTGTGTACCTAACTTAATGGGATAGAAATTATTTTTAGGACATGGAAGCTAGATTTTTCATTTGAGTGGAGTAAATGGGCCATGAAGACAAAGTTGGACTGAACTATCTAGATTGGATATCACTTCACCATTTAGGCCGTATCTTCTTCATCCAGACTTGGATTGAGACACAATTTTTAGGGAAACATGGGGACATTATTATTAAAAAATCATCCTACTAGAAGTCCAGATAATTCGTCCGTTTTGGAGGTCAAATATTTGGTGAAAGTGGGATTAAACAATTTGGCCAAATTTCTCTTTCACATTTAAAAATGTTTTGTAATCCTAGCCCTCCCCAACTCTATTTAATGGATGTTTTAACTCTTTGGGAGGTCTATTAGATTATTTGGGAAAGTGTGTCCAAAAGGGTGTCTCTTGGTAACACCTAAAAACCCTTGGAAGAAGTAAGGCCTTGTGAATAGTTCTCTTCCAAGAAGGCTCTCCTCTCCCACCTCCTTTTTGTTTTTCCTTGTTTTTTTGCTTGTAACATGAATTTTTTTTCAATAAATCTTCTGTATTATTTATTTTTAATATTATTATTATTTTCTTAGGCTATAATATAAGAGTGGAGATGAGATTGGGTGTTCCCCAATCAATCCATTGCTTATGAAAAACGTCTCCACGACGACAACTCTGCCCATGGAAGAGTGATTTATTTCATAGTTGATCTAATAACAACTAAATTAATTTAATTATTTTTAATCAATAAACACACTATAATTCATAAATTGTGATCAATTAATTGAGTTTTAATTTCTATGTTACTCGATCAACTTTCACTTGAACGCGTGGTCGGGCTTGTGTAAATCATTTGAGTGAATCCTTGATCTAAAAATATAATGAACTTGGGATAGAATTATAGGGTTCAAGTCTCATCCCAAACTCAATTAAGTCTCCACTATATAGAGGTGATGATGCACTAAATTTCCACTGACCATAAGTTGTCTTTTGAATCACAATTAAAGAAGGGTGCTGTGATTAGAGGTCCCGAAGTTAACCTAGGTCCAATTTTCACAAATATTTTTGGTTGTGTTAATTTCTGTAGGGTTTAAAGGTTAACAAGGTTAGGGGATCACAGTTTAATGAATTATAGTTATAAGGTATAATGGTAAATTAATGTTAAAGGGGGAATATTAGATCAATTATGTCTTCTCATATAGGTGTTTTTAAAGAAATTTTCTCTGGATTATTACTTCTCATTTTCTTTTTTAGTTTACTATTGAAAAAGTCACAAAATAAACCCCCATATTTCTTATCATTTGTTTTGAACTATTTTATTACTTAATTAAAGCCTATTAATAGTTGTTTAATTCACTTAATCCTTGAGAGAACAACCTATGTTAGACACTGTGATGCACTTAGTAAAATCACAAATAAATATTTTTGAGAGTGTGTGTGACAATGTTAATTAGTTCATAATAAGATATATCTTTCAATAGAGTGTAAATTGAGTTGAAATCCCTTGAAATGATCATACCATTGTAGTGAGAATTAAAATATTAATTTTATATGTGTAAAAAAATTAAATCCACATAAAACAATTGTAAATAAAACATAAAATAATTAAAATTGATTACATACATAATCTTAGAATATGAAAGACAATCAAAAATTAATATAACCCAATGAAAAGAAATTGAGTTATAAAACCCCTTACCTCATGATTCCATTTATTTTAAAATGATTTAACCTACTATATAATGGTTTTAAATGTTTTATTAAAGTATAAAATAACCATATTAATATTTATAACATCATATATTATCCTCTTATAACATATTATAACCCATTTGTTAATAATATTTCATTATTACCATTGTTTTGGGTGTTAACTACTTTGTTTTCTCTTGTATGCTTTGTCATAGAATTTATATTTCTCATGAATATGATATAGTTCCATAATATGTATAATTATATTAATGATATAAATATTTATAATCATTCATGAAATTTTAACATGGAAAATGAATAAGCCCACTTTATGGAGATGATATGCCATACGTACGCACGAGTGACATTATCATTTCCTTAATGGGTGAATAGTTAAAGAAGTGGATGATATATTAATTTCATATAAATAATATTATGTCATAAGTATCATATATATTCATTATTTTTAGCATTATTACTATCCATGTGCATCGGTTGTGGGAAAAAATTACATCCATTCGCGAGGTGGTATTCCTCCATACACACAAGTGATGGTTTTGTTTCTCATTTGATGGATAAGAAGATGTATAAATATTATTCAATAAACATAATAATATATAAGTATATTTTAGTTACTGGTGTTATTATATTGGAATTATTATGATATAATTTATGGTGGTAAGAAATGAAGTTAAAATAAAGAGCTTGGTGAAGATAATTACCTTAGCTTAGAAAAACCTTATTTGGGTATCTTATTAAGAACCCTAGGGTGAGTATTTTGGGAATAAAAGTAGATATATATCATGGATAATGATTTTATGGAGATATTTTGGTAGGGTTTTGTTGAACTAAATATCTTAAAATGCGTGAAGAAGTGAGGGGATGAATTGCCCTTTTATAATTGAGTTGAGTGACACACTTGTATTTTTTTTTATTTTTTTTACAATAATGTAAAGTAAATTTATAGAAAAAATGGATTCAAAATAGATCATATTATAATTTTATAAGAGTAAGGTTGAAATAAAACCAACCAATGTGATTTCTTAAAGGTTTTAGTTCATTTTAACCCTTATCTTTATAGATTAAACGCCTGGTAAACCCATTTTGACATTAACCGTAGTAATTAATTTTTACTATTCATTATATACAAAATTATTTTGAAATTATTATCTAATATTAATTATGATTTTTTAACATATTTATTTTAATTTATCAGATTAAATTCACATAATTGGCATAATTTAATATAAAAATAACCCATAAAATGTGTTGAAAAATAATTTTTCAAGAAATGCATTTTTCAAGAATAAGATGATCTCACATTAACTATATGACTTTTAATCATAATTATATTGATTTAAATTTATATATATATATATATAATATAAATTTAATTTAAATCATTCATAATTAAATTTTATTTGAATTAATTAAAATTTAAAGAAATGGTGCATTTAAAACAAATTTTTAAAAAATATCCCTTTTACCTCCAAATGATCTTAAATTTATTTCTATAAAATTGATAATAAATAGATGATTAATTATAAATATTATAAAAAATTATTATAAACAAAATTAAGACTAATTAAATATTATATTTTTAATCATTCATAAATATAATTTCTAAGGGAAAATTTCAAATACACATTCTATGATTATTTTTTCCAAGTAAGTTCATAATAAATATTAAACTTAAAAATTAGATTTTTTCCCCATGAAATATTAAAAATTTCATTTTATTATAGTTTTATTAAAATAAATTTATCACCTACTAAAAGTTAAGTTCATGTGTTACACTAATAAATCCCGTTTGCAATACAATTTCAACTAAAAGTCTTGATCCGAAACTCTCTTTTTAATGTGTTAGGGAAATATCTATTTTCATAGAAAACATAAAAGATATAAACAATTGTAAAGATATATAGTTAAATAAATCATTATCAAAATGTTCAGTTATGATGAAATCACCTTCCCAGACATCTTTAAGATTTTCAACCACATCTTTAGTAATTTCATTATTTTGACATTTTCCCCTTGGCCTCTTCTATTTGAGGTTGCCTTGATTCTTGGGAAATTGGTTTGAATAATTACCTATTTCTTTACATCCAAGGTATTATAAATTAGTTTTCTATTTATTTCTCTTGTATTAATGATATTTTCAATGTATTTATTAGTAGTTGAAACAATCTCCAATTCCCATTAAGCAAGTACCTAGGTTTATTGTTTCCCAAATTATCACAAATTGGAAATACCATATTCCCTTACCTATTATTTGAAACATTTATTTATATTGGTTCTCACAAAACCACTTATTTTATTCATTTACCATGAAGATATAATACCTATAAAAGTTTTTCTCTATCCCGATAGAACTTGATACTATAACATCATATGATGAAAACTTCTGAGAAACCATTCCCTTTTAGAGACCCATCATAAAAACATTAATTAAATGAAAAATATTTCTTTTTGAATTATTTATGTAGTTAATAACTTAATTTTCTAAGCATTTAAATTTATTATAATAAATTTCAACACCTTCTTCTTCCTTCTTTTTTAAAGTGAGGAAATTTTTATCAATTTCACCTCACTACTCTCAAGGAAAGTATTTCACAATGAATATCTCATTAAAAGATTTTTATTCCACACTTTATATTTCATTAACCACATTATTTTTTTGAATTAATGACCACTATTTATTATAATATCGATTCAAAAAATATATTAGTAGAATAATATTTACCATTCATTACATTTATAGGCTAGAATATATTTCCAAGGGACATAATCAATTTTTTAGCTACCAATGGAACAATAGTCCCATAAATAAATAATGTATTTTATCACATGAAGAAATACAACATAAGGGAATCATTCTTTAAAAAAATAGGTTTATCCATACGTGAAAATTTATTCATCATTACCTGAGTTAGCTTCCCTAATATGGCCATGATCTTCTTCATTACAATACCAATTGCATTTTCATTCTTACCAGGGAAATATCTACATTGAATAAGGATATTTATTCCCATCCTTCCTCTAGTATATATCTCTAAATAATGGAACATGATGGTTTATATGATAATCATCATGAATATTGATCCATAAAATAAAAATCATTACAATGGTAATATTTCTCAAATACCATAAGGGATTAACCTAATTATCATGTTACCTATATTCAGTCAAAATATGGTTCCCAAGGTTCTTACTAAAAATAATTTGATACCAAATGTAACACCCTTAATCTAGTAAACTAGAGATAATGTTTACTTTATCACATTAGAACAATATATAAAGGATCTCACCATACAAAAGTAGTTAGTTTAGTAGTATTGAAAAACTAGATACATACATATTTCCCATATCAAATCGAAAATATAATAATATATCATAAGAAAAATTCTTACATCCGTAAAGTCATTCATAATATCATTATTAATATATTTGGGAAAATAAAATATGTATAGGGGAGATAAGATTATAGATAAGGGTTACATATAGTGGAATATAACATGAGTAAATAAGACATAATTAATATGGAAGAGTTGATAATAAAAGCACATTTCATTCAAACAAAAAATTTATATCAATTAAAATCCATGGATAATATAAACATAAAATCACATGGATAATGGAAGATAAACTCTTAATAAGGGAAATGCATACGTCAAGATACTTATGAATATTATATCAATCCCTCTTCCAAGTTGTAACACCCCAAGTTTTTCTAAAAATAAATATAAATGTATGGAACTTTGTTTTATGTAGATATTTATAACTACCCTTTAAACATAATTTTTCAACTTCTATGTTTTGAATTTCAAGAAACTGACATCTACAATTGTGTTCAGTATTTTATTTGGAGTCTATTGGAACCAACTTGTTTTTTGGTGAATAGTAACATACCCTTATGAATAGTAATATGAATAGTAATATGAACCTAATGAATAGTAAATTGTTTTATTATTTTATTTTCTTAAGTCTTTAAGATAATGACATCATTATTAATTTTTCAATGTGATATAAAAGCAGTTATAGTTTTTAAATAAATAATTTTTAAAATAAGAATGATTTTATTTAAAAATTATATTAAAAACATTTAGAAAATTATTTTTAAAAAATGGTCTTCATTTTTGAAATCTACACATCGATAAATGTTTAGGGTAAATTTTGTGAATTTTTCTAAAACAGTTGATTTTTCAATGAATAGTAAAAAATAAAGTTTTTAGTTTCATTGTGTTAATGAAATCATTAATGATGTAATAATGATTTCATAAATCTGGTCGACTTTTGTATAGTTAAATAAGATGTGAGGTGTCCCAAGTGGTTTATACTATGGGAAAATACCATGGGCAAGCCCATGGTTTTGCAAATACCACTCATGAGGTGTCCCTTGAAAATTAATAAAATAATCCCTCACTTTTCCTATAAACACCTACTATTCCCTTCATTTAATTCATTCCCAATTCTACCTCAACGATTATATGGACTCACTACCTTCATATTAGTATTCCCAAGGTTTTATCAAGCCCCCAAGGTCCCAACATTCATGTTCTAAGGGTTACTCTACAAGGTAAGAAAATTCTCAATTTCTTTCTTTTTCCATTCATGTTCTCTTTTATGTGGTATATCTTTCAAGTTTCCATACCATGTTATTATTTACTTATTATTATTGATCTAATATTTATTATGATTAATTTCTAGATGTGTGACCCTTATACCCTCTCTTCTTTATGTTTTCTAAAACCCTATCACATAGCCGTTGGGCTGCCGAATTTTTGTAAGAGATTTCTCACTTATTCTTTTATTTTGAGTTCCTTCCTTATTATTTCTTCACATATCCATACTCAAGAGGAATTAAATCTCAATAAATCATGTATATTATGGATGTTATAATGTTTATGGAAAATTAATCCTCATTATTCTTCTCCTTTCTCACTTATTTAAGGAATAAAAACATTGCCCGTTAGGTGTCGAATTACCGACATCGCGGATGATGTGATTTCAATTTCCATTAATTATTTCTAGTTTGGTAATGAAACCATTTATATGGTTGAACCTGGTTATAATATATGTTTTATGACACACCCATGGTTGTGTAATTCCTTTGTACTCATGGTTCTAATTTATAAGACAAAACGAGGTTGTTATTATCAAAGAACCACTAAAATGATCTAAACTGACATCATTAATGTTTTAAGTTATGAATCATCATCATATGAAACATTGAAATGATAAATGGTATAAATTATGGTACTGGAAATATGTAAATACCTTTCCATTCCAATTCTGGAATTTTACTTCCATTTGACAAGAACATCCTCCATGAACCAATCTTGGAAATCATGTAATGAATTCACCCAAAAACAGTGCAAGGGATAAAATACTAACAATTAAAGGGTGAAATGATGTTGTGAAATGATCATATAAGATTTTATAAACATGAATATGTTTCTGTAAAATATTAATAACACTCTTTTAACCATTATACAAGAGGTTCAAACAAGTTGAAAGTAAGACAAACCCGAGGTAAGGGAATTCTTAACCCGATTTCCATTCATTGGGTTAACCTTCTACTTCATTATTTATGTGCTATTTAAATTGTTTGTGTGATGGGTTATATTGATATTATGTTTCATTATGTGTATTTACATTATATATACATACTCCATCCACTCTATTAAGTCTCCATTCAATTTTATGATATTTATAAGGGTCTTTTCATTAAAAATCCTTTTTTTAAATTCAGTTTTACGAAATTCCAAAGTAATGTTTTTATGGAATTATTCATGTTGTATAATTCTGTTTTGATTCTTGTGAATTATTTATTATGAATGGTGGGACCTATATATTCATCAAATGAATTGGGTATGAGTAAGTTGGAGGTCATCCGTATGGTTACTCCAAGTGTAACTACGATGATTACACAAAGTAAGGTAGCTGTGAGGGTTACAAATTATAAGGTAGCCAAGAATGGTTACAAGATTATGTAAGTAATGCCCCAAGATACCTTTATGATTATATTTATGTTCTCATGTTTGTTTTTATATTGTTTAAATCTCATGTTACACAGAGTAAGCATACATGGGTGACAAGCAAGTCTTTTGAAAATGTTTTCATACGTTACGAGCATTCATGGACTAATGTGCCCTTTCCTTATTTTTCATCACTTACTGAGATTTCGTGATCATACCAAGTTTTTAAATGATTTTCATAGGTTAATGGATGTGTAAGACAAAGAAGTAATCCAAGTTAAATGTTGAAGAATTTTCAAGAAGTAATGTTTAAGTTTTAATGTTTTATTTTTTTGAAAAAAATGGAAATTGTTTTTATGGTATCCACTCTGTAATAATGTATTACGTTATGAATCTATTGTCCCAATTATCTAAAGATCTAAACTTAAAAATATCCTCAATGTAAAAGGATGTTTTTTCTTGACTAAATTCAAGATTTTGTATGTAATAAAGTCGGGTTCTTATAGTTGGTATCAGAGGATGGTTTAGATAACTTTAGGGGTTAGAGTGATGTTAATAGAATACCATAAATGATTTTCACTCTATGATTAATTTGAAATGTTTTATCATTTAAATATTACTATGTTGCTTTATCTAAGACATGTTTGTTTAGAATGGTTGTCCGCAAAAGGAATAAGGATGCTGAAGAGGAGAGGCACCAACAGAATGACATCCTTCCGGAACTACAGCCCGAAATGGTAGGGATTGGAACTGAGAATTTTGTGATAGTAATGGCTCAACTAACATAGGAAATAAATGGTTGTGGCATCCATGCAAGAGAACCAATATATGTACCACAATGGAACATGATAGTAGTGGAACATTTTATGTGACAACATCCTTCTGCATTCAATGGATCTTCTGACCTAGTAGCACCTGAAGGATGGATCAAAGCCCTTGAAAAGATATTCGATGTTATGGGATGTTCAGAAAATCAAAATATAAGTCTTTCCATTTATCGTTTTGAAGGGGAATCTGATCAGTGGTGGTCAATGGTAAGGAATATTAGGGGTAGAGAGGATTTTGATGCCTTAGAGTGGGATGAATTTAAAAGTCTTTTCCTTGAAGAATATTTTCCTAAGGTGGTGCGAATTAGAATGGAGAAGAAATTGCTTGAATTGAAACAGAAGGAGGAAGACTCAATGGATATATATGAAGCGAACTTCACCTGACTGGAGAGGTATGCTCCAAATCTTATTATGGATATTGATAGAAAAATCAATCTCTTTTACTCAGGATTGAAGCCAAGGTATCGAAGGGCGCTGGGCTCCTGTGAAATAAAAAGTTATGAGAAACTTGTCTGATGTGCTGAGAGGGTAGAGATGGAGTTTGCTGATAATCATGTGCATTTTTGAATCAAAGATAAGAAGAGGTATAGTTGGAATGAAATGGGTAAGAATCAACCAAATAAATCTGATGGTAAGAAAATCCAATTTCCAGTTTGTGAAAAGTGTGGCAAGAAACACCCTGGGGAATGTCCTAGAAAAATTGGGAAGTGGTTTAAATGTGGTAAGTTTGGACATATGGCCCGAGAATGTAATGAAAATGATCCAAAGAATAATCCTTATAAGCAGACTATAAACTGTTTTAAATGCGGTGAAATGGGTCATTATGAAAATGCCTGCCCAAAGAGAGATCCGAATGATGAAAAGAAGCCAGACTACAAGCAGAAAGGTATAGTGAGATCCTTTGGGACTACATCAGAAGATGTTGGTCCATCCAATGAAGTTGTATCAGGTACATTGTTTGTTCACTCAGATTTTTCTAAAGTGTTGTTTGATATGGGGTCTACACATTCCTTCATCTCTGAGAAATTTTCTGGTAAATTAGAAATATCACCTCAAAAAATGAGACTCAAACTTGTTTTTAAAACACCAGGGGGAAATGTTATAGAAAAGAGGAATTATAAGAATCTTTCTATTGTGGTATGTGGAAAGAATTTACCTAAAAACCTTGTTGTTTTACCCTTAGTTGAGTTTTATGTTATTCTGGGAATGGACTGGCTTTCAGATTATCATGCTAAGATTGATTGTAGAGCTAAAGAAGTTGTTTTTCAGAAAGAGTTTCAGTTTTTATACAAGAATGAACCGATACAATTGATAACATATCAGGAAGCTGAGAAACTGTTGAAAGATGGAAATGAAAGTTATCTTTCTCATATTGTTGAAAACAAGGGAACTATTCAAATTAATGATGTGACTGTGGTAAATGAATACCTTGACGTTTTCCTGATGAGTTACCCGATGTCATACCTAATCAAGAAGTCAAATTCACAATTGACTTATTTCCTGATGCTAATCTAATTTCAAAACCCCCATATCATATGGATCCAATAGAAATTCTTGAATTGAAAAATCAGTTCCAAGATTTTCTTGAAAAATGCGTCATTCATCCTAGAACTTCACTATGGGGAGCCGCTGTTTTGTTTGTTAAAAAGAAATATGGTTCCATGAGACTTTTCATTGATTACAGAGCTTTGAATAACATCACTGTTAAAAACAAGTATCCTTTGCCTCATATCGATGACTTTTTTGATCAACTCCAGGTAGCTTAGTACTTTTCCAAGATTGACTTGAGATCCATATACCATCATCTAAAGGTGAAGGAGGATGACATCCCAAAAACAACCTTTCGTACTAGATATGGGCATTATGAATTTTTTGTTATGCCGTTTGGATTAACTAATGCACCTGTTGTATTCATGAATCTTATGAATAAAGTATTTCATGAGTTCATAGATAAGTTTGTGGTTGTATTTATTGATGACATTCTGGTATTTTCTAAAAATAAAGAGGAGCTTGAAAAATATCTAAGGGTTGTTTTAAAAACTTTAAAAGAAAAGAAACTATATGGAAAATTCAGAAAGTGTGATTTTTGGTTTCAACAGATTTCTTTTCTTGGGCACATTATAAATAAGGATGCAATAACAGTTGATTCTACCAAAACAAAAGTAGTTGATGAATGTCCAAGTCCCACAAATTTTAGAGAGATTCGTAGTTTTCTTGGGTTATCAGGTTATTATAGACGGTTTGTTAAGAACTTTTCATAGTTATCTAGCACGATAACAAAGTTAACATGGAAAGGGGCTAAATTTGTTTGGATAGAGGAATGTGATGTTTGTTTTTAGGAACTGAAGAAGAGATTGGTGAATGCTCTAGTTTTGGCCTTACCTTCCCAAAATGGGGAGTTTGTCATATATAGTGATGGTTATTTGAAGCGAATTGGTTGTGTTTTGATGCAGAATGATCAGGTAATTGCCCATGCTTTGAGTCAACTTAAACCTCATGAGCTAAATTATCCCACACATGATTTGGAATTGGCAGTTGTGGTTTTTAAATTGAAAATATGGAGGCATCATCTATACGAACCAAATGCCAAATATATACTGACCATAAAATTCTAACGTATATATTCACTCAGAAGGAATTAAACATGAGGTAGAGAAGATGGCTAAAACTGTTAAAGGATTATGACTGCACGATAAATTACCATCCTAGGAAAGAAAACAAAGTGGCAGATGCCTTATGTTGGAAACATCATGCATCATTAATCATGCTACGTATGGAACATGATCCCTTGATTAATAATTTGATGAATTTTGGCTTATAAGTTGTTGGTGTAGGTAATACCTCTATTTTGTTTCAGGTTTCAGTGCAGTCTTTGTTGTCAGACAGAATTAAGCAAGCGTAGAAGGAAGACTGTGAGCTACAGAAAAATGTAGAATTAGTTAAAATGGGTAAGTTTCCAGAATTTAACATTGATAAAGATTGTGTTTTCAGATTTGGAAAAAGGTTTTGTGTGCCTAGTGATTCTCAGTTGAAGAAAGATTTGTTGTGTGAAGAATATAGTTCTCTATTTTCTATTCATCCTGGTAGTACTAAGATGTATAGAGACCTTCATGAGTATTGTTGTTGGGATGGAATGAAAAGAGATATTGCTAATTTTACCACGAAATGTTTGATGTGTCAACATGTCAAAGCAGAGTTGAAATTACCAAAGGGGATGCTTCAGCCTTTTCCAGTACCAAAGTGGAAATGGGATAATGTATCCATTGACTTTGTGGTTGGACTACCAGGGACTTATCGAGGTAACAATTAAATTTGGGTTATTTTTGATCGGCTAACAAAGTTTGCACATTTTTTTTTCTATTCAAGATACAATGAATTTAGATGAACTTTCTCGATTGTACCTCAAGGAGATTGTTAGGTTACATGGAGTTCCTATTTCCATTGTATCAAACCGAGATCCCAGGTTCACTTCTAACTTTTGGAAGGGACTTCAGAAGTGGTTGGGCACAAAGTTAAATTTCAGTACAACTTTTCATCCTCAATCAGATGGCCAGTCAGAATGAACGATTAAAACTTTAGAGGATATGCTTCAAGCTTGTTTAATGGACTATCAGGGAAGTTGGGATCAACATATTTCTTTAGTTGAGTTTTATTTTAATAACAATTTTCATTCCAGTATTCAGATGGAACCTTTTGAGGCCTTGTATGAGAAGTAGTGTCAGACTCTAGTGTTTTGGGATGAAGTTGGTGGAAGAATGTTGATGGGGATAGAATTTGTAGAAGAAGTGGCTGAGAAAGTGAGGATGATCCAACGACACATGAGGACATCTCAGAGTAGGTAAACAAGTTTTGTAGATAACAGAAGGAAAGACTTGACTTTCGAGGTAGGTGACCATGTTTTCTTTAAATCCCTCCTTGGAATAGTGTGATGTGTTTCGGTAAGAAAGGGAAGTTAAGTCCATGGTTCATTGGTCCTTTTGAAATCTTAGAGAAAGTTGGAACATTTTCATACCGCGCAGCTTTTCCTCTGATCTGGTTTTAGGTACACAATGTTTTTCATGTATCGATGTTGAGAAAGTATGTGCCAGATTCATCACATGTCTTGAGCCCAAAAGAAGTTCTGTTGGAAGAGAAACTTTCTTATGAAGAGAAACCAGTTCAGATTCTTGATCGAAGAGAAAATGTATTGCAGAATAAGGTAATCCACTAGGTAAAGGTTTTGTAAAGAAACCACATGGTTAAAGAAGCAACATGGGAGTATGAAAATTCTATGAGGGAAAAATACCCTCAGTTTTTTAATAAGTAAATAAAATTGTGAGGACTCAATTTCAAGAAGGTGGGGATAATGTAATACGTTTTTCTAAAAATAAATAGAAATGCATGGAACTTTGTTTTAAGTATATATTTATAACTAGAATTTAAACATAATTTTTCCACTTCTATGTTTTGAATTTCAAGAAACTGTCATCTACAATTGTGTTCAGTATGTTATTTGAAGTCTATTAGAACCAACTTGTTTTTTTGGTGAATAGTAACATACCCTTATGAATAGTAATATTAATAGTAATATGACCCTAATTAATAGTAAATTGTATTATTATTTTATTTTATTAAGGATTTAAAATAATGACATCTTGATTAATTTTTCAATGTAATAGAAAAGAAGTTATAGTTTTTAAATAAATAATTTTTGAAATAAGTATTATTTTATTTAAAAATAAAATAAAAAAGATTAGAAAATTATTTTCAAAAAATGTACTTCATTTTTTAAATCTACACATCGATAAATGGTTAGGGTGAATTTCAGGAATTTTTCTGAAATAGATCGCTTTTTAGTGAATAGTAAAAAATAAAGTTTTTAGTTTCGATGTGTTAATGACATCATTAATGATGTAATAATGATGTCATAAATCTGGTCTACTTGTGTATAGTTAAATAAGATGTGAGGTGTCCCAAGTGTCTTATGCCATGGGAAAATACCATGGGCAAGCCCATGGTTTTGCAAATACCACCCATGAGGTGTCCCTTGAAAATTATTAAAATAATCCCTCACTTTTCCTATAAATACCAACTCTTCCATTCATTGAATTCATTCCCAATTCTCCCTCAACGAAGATATGGCCTCCTTAACTTCATAGTAGTCCTCCCAAGGTTTTTTAATCCCCCAAGGTACCAACATTCATCTTTTATGGGTTACTCTACAAGGTAAGAAAATTTTCAATTTATTTCTTTTTCCATTCAAGTTCTCTTTTATGTGGTCTATCATTCAAGTTTCCAAACCATGTTCTTATTTCCTCATTATTATTGATCTATTCGGTATTATGATTCATTTTTGTATGGGTGAACCTTGTACCCTCTCTTCTTAATGTTTTATAAAACCTTGTCGCATAGCCGTTTGGCTGCCGAATTTTTGTAAGAGATTTCTCACTTATTCTTTTATTTTGAGTTCCTTCCTTATTATTTCTCCATATCTCCTTACCCAATAGGCATGATATATCCATAAATCATGTATATTATGGATTTTATCATGTTTATGGAAAATTACTCATCATTATTTTTCTTCTCTCCCACTTATTTAAGGAATAAAAACATTGTCCATTATGTGTCGAATTACCAACATCACAAATGATGTGATTTCAATTTACATTAATTCCAAAAATTCTGGTCATGAAACCATTTATATAGTTTAAAAAGGTTATAATATATTTTTTATGACTCACCCATGGTTCTGGAATTCTTTTTTACTCATGAAACTAATTTATTAGACAAAACGAGGTTGTTATTATCAAAGAACCACTAAAATGTTCTAAATGAATATCATTAATATTTTAAGTTATGAATCATCATCATATTAAAAATAAAAATGATAAATGGTATCAATTATGGTATTGGAAATATGTAAATACCTTTCCATTCCAATTCTGAAATTTTACTTCCATATGACAAGAACATCCTCCATGAACCAATCTTGGAAATCATGTAAGGAATTGACCCAAAAACAGTGCACATGGGAAAATACTAACAATTAAAGGGTGAAATGATGTTATGAAATGATAATATAAGATGTTATAAACATGAATATGTTTCTTTAAAATATTAATAACACTCTTTTAACTATTATACAATAGGTTTAAACAAGTTGGATGTAAGAAAAACCCAAGGTAAGGGAATTCTTAACCTGATTTCCATTCTTTAGGTTAACCTTATACTTCATTATTTATGTGATATTTAAATTGTTTGTGTGATGGGTTATGTTCATATTATGTTTCATTATGTTTATTTACAGTATATATACATAATCCATCCACTCTATTAAGTCTCTCTTCAATTATATGATATTTATAAGTGGGTTTTCTTTAAAAATCCATTTTTTTAAATTAGGTTTTATGAAATTCTAAAGTAATGTTTTTATGGAATTATTCATGTTGTATAATTATATTTTGGTTCTTGGGAATTATTTATTATGATGTTTGGGACCTATATCTCCCTTCAATGAATTGGGTATGAGTAAGTTGTAGGTCAGTCGTATGGTTACTCCATGTGTAACTGTGATGGTTACACAAAGTAAGGTAGCCGTGAGGGTTACAAATTACAAGGTAGCCAAGAATGATTACAAGATTATGTAAGTAATTCCCCAATATACCTTTATTATAATATTTATGTTCTCATGTTTGTGTTAATATTGTGTAAATATCATGTTACACGAAGTAATTATATATGGGTGACAAGCATGTCTTTTGAAAATGTTTTCATACGTTACGAGTATTCATTGACTAATGTGATATTTCCTTATTTTTCATCCCTTACTGAGATTTTGTGCTCATCCAAATTTTTTAAATGATTTTCAAAGGGTAATGGATGTGTAAGACAAATAAGGAATCCATGTTAAATGTTGAATAATTGTCAAGAAGTCATGTTCATGTTTTAATGTTTTATTTTTTTTGAAAAAAAATGGAAATTGTTTTTATGGTATCCAATCTATAATAATGTGTTACGTTATGAATTTATTGTCCCAATTCTCTAAAGCTCTAAACTTGAAAAGATCCTCAATGTAAAAGGAAGTGTTTTCTTGACTAAATTCAAGATTATGTATGTAATAAGGTTGGGTCCTTATATAATTTATCATGAATCTTACCATCAAGTCCACTCAAATAATACATTATTCTTAATAAATGTGTAGGTGTAAACCAAATACCCATCTAATACATACTGCTTGCTATTTTTTATCATGATTAACATCAATGCATTTAGGGGATATCTATATCCCCCCAACTCGTCACTTGCATGTCCTATGAATTCCTCATATTTTGAATGATCAATATAATATATTCTCATAATTCCATATAAATCCATATTTATTTGTATTGAATCAAGAATATATAACATCATTATTTCCCCAATAAATGATAAAACATAATTAATATAAATCATTCAATAGATATCATATATAAAAATGGTATATAGATAAAAAATTATTAATTTAATAGAAATTATTCTGAATTCATCCATGATATTAAAAATATGGGCATAAAGGAGAAAAATAATTTCCAATAAATAATGAAGAGTGATAGTGAACATGATCATAAGAAAGTGAATGACCTCTAAATAAGATATAATACATTATCAGTAAAGGATGAAATAAGACCATAAATGTATTAAAAATGAAGGGTTTTTTAATAAAAACTATCCTTTATTGAATAACATAAAAGAAATTTATTAAAAATAACTTCCTTTTAACTTCATGCAAGAATAGAGTTATAAATTAATTATAAAAATTCTTTTCATTCATTTATGAAAATATTACAACTTTTTTCAAATCATTTTAAATAAAAATTTTATAAATATTGAGAAAATAATTTTCTTTAAAAATAACATTGGATAATTTTAAAGTAATTTTTATAATATAAAATAGTTATGATTACTGTAATGGGAAGTTTATCTATAAACATTAAAAAACATTCTTTTTGAACTTTTTTAAGATTTTAAAAATAACCCATATGGATAATATTGAGTAGATCACTTTTTAATACATTATAAAGAAAGTAAAAAATAATTGAAAATTAACTTTATTAACCTTTTAATAATAAAATATAATATTATTGAAACATTTAAAAGTACCTCATCATATAATAAAAAGAGTTATATGAAAAACTTTAAAATATATCTTTTATAAGAAAGTACTTTAAATGTAACTTACTTGTTGTTTATTGATCCAATAAGAGAAGAAATATAAAATAATCATAAAAAAATGAAAATAAACTAGGGAGAATAAAATATATGGGGTTTAAAATATTATTATCATATAATTTTATCAAAGGAAATTTGAATATAAACATTCCTGAAATAAAATGAGATTGTAACATAAATTACTTACCTTGGGTATCTGCTTAGTCATATATGTTTTATCCTATTATATAATGAATTTAAATTTACTAAATACCTTAATAATATACTTTTTAATCTTTATTCCATTTTAAGGTTCTTTTATAAATATTTTAATTCCATTCATAGAATACTTATTTCTCATGATGAAACATTAAGGTTGTTCAGTTAATTTATACAAAATTACTTTTGTATATTGTTCATGGTTGAAAGAGTAATGTAATGATTCCATAATATCTAGAATTTTAATAATGTCCTGAATAAATTTTTTATTCATTATATAAAATTTTAGAATCATCCATGTTTGGTGGTAATATAATCATGAATCCCATCACTTTCTTGATGTGGTAGTCCACACATACGCATGAGCGATCTTATGGATTTCGAATGGATGGAAGGGTAAAAAGGTAGGTGATATATTATATTTATAGAATCATAATTATTACACAAATAATGTATATATTTCATTAATTACACATTTATAATCATCCAATTAAAATAGTGATGCAAGATAAATTACACTAGTACATGACGATGGTAGGACGTACATACGCACAAGTGATGTTCTAATTTTCTATAGGATTTTATAGAGGTGAAAAATGGTTATATAATAATTTTAAAAACATATCAGTATATTTGTTATGATGGATTCATTATGTTATTATAGATACAATATATTTAGATTAATTATAATAATAAATACACATTGGAGGATTTGGGTAAGATTATCACCACTTCTTTGAGATACCTCATTTGGATTACAACTAAAGACTTATTAGGATGGTCTTAGGGTAAAAATAGAAGATCAATAAATAAGTGAAGGAAGATATGAATATTTTTTGAGGAATTTTATGAGCTATATGGTTCAACTTTTGTGAATAAGGGTGGAGAAAATGTGCACTTTTTTAAGTGAGGGAAGGGTGTTTCGACTGAAAAGACACAATAAAGAATAATTCGGTTTGGATCAATGATTTGTTATGGGAGATTAAATTTAATAAAAAATCATTGATTTCAGGTCACCATTGTTGTTATTTAATGGACAATCCCAACATTTCTCACATCCATAACTTGCTATAGATTGACTTTCCAAAGGTATGGGGTTAGTTGGGGTTTCAGACCCAATGACACTTAGGAACTGACATTGGTCAAGGGGATTGGAGGTCAGGATCATCACCCCATTTTGTGGGGAATTTTTTCCTCCTCCAATAATATATTATATATTTATGATATGTTCATGAATATCTTTCTAATCTCGATACAAAACCGGTTACCCTAACAAAATGATCATGGGTTTAATCTCTTTTATACACAAATGGGTATCTTTTAGTGAGTCTACCTATATAAATCCAAGGTTAATTATCCATTTATTATAATATATATATATATATATATATATATATATATGTTGATGTCCAATATTCAGAAACTTTGGAAATTTTTACCACATAAGGAGGCATTTAATATTTTGAGGATGATATTGAGCCATTTTGAGGCATCTTACGAATCCTATTTATAGAAAAAAAATCAAAACCCACATTGTTTGTTAAACCCATGAAGTTTAACATATTATTGAAATTAAATATGTGTGGGAAATTTGGCACTAGGTATATGAGATTGATCCGTGAAGAGATGTTCTACACATCCTGGTTATAATAGGAATTAGAGTCATCATAGTTCAGTCACACATTTGGAAAAGTCCTCAAGGTGGACACCTCTGTATAGAGGGAGTCATATCATTACAGTCATTTAGGATTACATAATTAAGTTTCCCTAGATGGTGTAGATTCATGATACAAAAGATATAACCATTGAAACTCCCAATGATCATGTGATCCATGCTCGATATGAGATACAAGGGATATCAGGTCATTAGTCTCAATGCATATTGATGCGGGACTTATGTATTGGGATGAACCCTTTTGAAATATGGACCTTAGGTTTTAGTAAGGCATCCTACATATCCCAGTTATAGTAGGAATTAAAGTTCTCATAATTCATTTCGATTTCATATTCCTTTAGTATATGAGGGATAAAGGTCATCCCATGAGAGTGATGAGGTACTTCTAGTTGTAATATTAGAGACATGGGGAAAAATTTCACCAAAGTGGATTATTGGTTTGATATTAAGAATTATAAATGAATCATATGAATCTTTGTTATGGTAAGAATCTGAGTCATAATAGTTAATTTAACCTCTCATTTCTCTTATGGATGAGGTAGAATTATCAGCCCATGGGAATGATGGGGTCTCGATGGTTGAATTGTCGAATAAATGGGGGGAATTAAAATGAAGTGGATGACTATTTGATATTACGACCACAAGAAGGAATCCTACATACATTGATTATAATATTAATTAGAGTTCTCATAGTTTAGTTGATCTGGTCTTACACACTGAGGTTTCCCTACTATGGGGGCATGTCCTATCATGCCACTAATTGGGTCTTACGCACTAAGGTTTCCCTAGCCGGGGCTCACACACTATGGTTTCCCTTTGGATGTTTATCATGAATCTTGGGCCTTATAAAGAAATTTTATGTATTGTGGTTATAATATGAATTAGAGTTTTCATAGTTTTGTTTATTAGATCTTACACACTGAGGTTTCCTTGGTATATGAATGTATTAGACAAATTTATAATGCCCTGGGATGCCTTCCTAATATAGCATGGTTGTCTGTGTAAATTTATTTATTATCTATCTGACATGGATAAATAGTATACTTTTACATATCATAGGATGTATAGACATTTATAGTTGTATTAAAGACATGTCCAAAGACAATCCAGTGTTACAGTTGACTTGTCCGAGGGACATTACATAATTTGAATGACATGTCTGAAGGCTATCACATGACCAATGATGAGTTCTATGGGGGACATCACAATATCAAGGAAAATAGGTCTAGATGAAATTTCAAGATCAAGGATAAATTGTATTGGAAGATATCATGTGATCTTACTTGAAATTTCCAGAGGACATATCAAGACCTGATTGGATTATCCTAGAGACCATCACATGATCTTGACTGACATGTATTGGCATCATCATGAATGCTGATTGACATGCTTAGAGATGTATTTAGATATGAGTGATTTTCTCTAGAGGACATCAAAAAATCCAATTGGCATGCTAGGAGGGAATCATATGATCTAATTGACTTATCCTAAGGAATTTGTAAAAGATAACTGAAATTCCTTGGTGCCATCACGAGACACAGATGAAATGAATTGGTGATGTCTTATGATTTGAGTAACACCTCTAGAAGATATCACAAGGTCTGGAAGGAGAGCCTGGAGGGTTTCGTGAGACTTGGGTGGTATGATCGGTAGGTGCCATGTGACTTGCTCTAACCTGTACATGGTAATTTGCATGATCCAAACAGTATAGCAAGGGATCATCATGTGATCTGGGAAACATGTCTTGGTGCTATTGCATGACCTGGGTTAGTCATGAAAAGTGCACGAGGATAAGAAAATCTATCTTCATGTGAGTCTCCTTTATTTAGTATTTATTCCAATTTTATTATATATATACCTTAGATTTATTCAGTGTCATCTTGTTTAGGTTTTATATGATTTGACTGATATGATGAATTACCTTTGCATGATCCACCAGAAGTACTTTTCATGATCTTAAGTGATAAATCAAAGTGCCTATTCATGTCATACAATCCACTAGGCTATTCCCAAGATTTTTACATGGTGGAAGAAATTGTGATTTCAATATTGGCCTCTTTAAGAAGTATATTTTGATGCTTGAGTGTACCGATGTGAGGATCCAAAGATCCATTTTTTCATGCTGGAGTGGAGGATTTATAGGAATTTCCACCCTAATTATACACCACTTTGTGTGGAATGTACTCTTCAGATCTATGTTAGAGTCAGTGGAGGTATTCAATTTCATACGTTTTGTAAGATTTTCCATAGGTCATCCAGGGGGCATCACATGATGTTTAGATACCAAACAACCATCCTGTTAGAACCCCATTTATTAGATTTTAGATAATTAAATGGTTCTTGAAAAACCATGTGGATATTTCAAGGGGATTTTACAATGTTAGTATGGAATGAATAGAGACCTTCCCAAGATCAGGGTGCTTGTCCAAAGGCTTTCATGTGATCTCTATTTTCTTGTCTGGTGTATTCTTCAAGACAAGGATGGGATTTCATAAGGCCATCATGAGACAGAGATGGATTCTTAGGGGGACTTTGTGTGACCGAGATGACCTATCTAGGGTGTCATCTCATGATCAAAGGTGATCACCTAGGGAATATATATCTAATCACATAATATTAACCTATATTTCCTCCAAAAGAATATCCCATAATTTACAATTTTATTCCCTTATTTATTTCATAAAGGCTGGGGATTTTGTGAGTTGGAACAAGTGTTTCCAAATACAATCACTCTTCCCATTGATAATGAATCACATGAACAACAAAGGGTCTTGTGGTGATTTGTGAACATTAACATGGACCAAAATTCTATTTGTATTTGCAGACAGAATGGGGAGAAAAAAACCTCATATACATGTTCAAATACTTTCTCATGATGACGGTGACATGTCCATGGGATATTTTGAGACAAGGATGAAATGTCTCTAGGGTATTTTAGTGGCTTTTGAACTATCTTGGTGCATCGTGTGATATTTATAACCGCAAGAGGCTCTCACCTTTTCCCTTCTATTTCTTTATTTATTTTTCAAAGGAAAAGGGATATCATGAGTTTGAACAAGCTTTGTTAAAGATAATCACTCTCCCCATTGGTGATTCATTGCATGAAAAACAAAGGGTCCCATGGTGATGCATGATCATTTATCAAAGGAAATCTATCTATTTATCTATGAAGCTATTGGGGAAGCATTGAACCGCCTGGACATGTCTGAGGCACTTTGTGTGATGAGGGAGACATGTATGTGGTGCTCTCACATGATAAGGTGAACATGTACTCAAGGGATTTTAGATTCTTTAGAACCAACTGGGCACATTTTGTGATATTTATGACTTTAAGAGGATTCCTCATTTTGGATATTTTCATCCCTATTTTCCAAGGATTTTTGGATGGATTTTCATGTGTATACAGGTTGAAAGGTCTCATGATCCATAGGAACTCCTCTAGAATCCATCACATGATCAATGAGTGTCATGGAAGCCTTTTTGAGATTAGATATACTCATAAAAATAGGTTCCATGTGAACTTTTAGTACGTTATGATATGCCCACGGATCATCTTCATGACCTTCTAAAGGCTCTGAGATCATGTATCTTTTGAAGGGTTATATGATCTTTGAGTTCTACCACCTATTTCTTCCTTCTATTTTCAGGGAAAAAATACCCATATTTAGGTATTTATTTCTTTTTGGATTTTGTGATGCTCATTTAGTAATCATAAAAAATCCCCTCCTCAAGAGCAATGTTCATGGGTATAAGTTCTCAATTTTGATGTAAGTAAATTCCCTCCTAAGGATTTGTTTCTATCACCAATTAGTGTCTTTGGGTGATTCTAGGTCTTTCAAACATTGTTTAGTCTTCCATGGAAGGACCTATAAATATTGATATGGAGGGTGGATAATTCATTAGATAACCAAACTTTAGTGTTCTTATGCCCCACCTCTATCGCATGACCCTTCTCAAGACCTACCCATGAGAACCGATTATGAGACCCGTTCATGAGACCTTTTCATGAGAACTACTTCCTAAGACCTTTTATGCCTGGTGATTATTCAAACTAACCATGAATCCATATTTGGTAATTGGTTGAACCTTGGATTATACAATAGTACAGTTTTATTTGAAGGTTTCACAAGATCTTCTAGATGGGCCACATGATCATTCGAATATTATCTGGATCAAGTGACCATGTTATGGCCACATGATCTCTAGTCTCTTGACTGATTGTGCGATCATGTGATGATTTGGGAATTTATATAGTCCATGATATTTTTATAGTCTAAGATATTAAAGAATCAATTATGTGATCATGAGTCCCTTTGATGATTCATGTGATGCGCATGATGATACTAAAGTTATGAATTTCATTTGATAAGTTTTTATTTTCATCTGTCTGAAATCTGCCACTTAATTTTGTTCACATGACTTTTGGATCTCATCATAGTTCTTCTTCTATAGATAATCATAGGAACATGATTTAAAATAATCATAATGTCGACCCATAAAACCTTATGTACACTGACAATGAGGTTCTTCAAAGGATTCTACCACCGGATCTCTAAATTTATTCTTTTTCGCAAAAAATTCCCCTATATGGGTTTGGCTAGTTGGATGGCGCTACCATTATTTATTTGGACTACAAACTACCATCCTTCTAGGTTTTTTCTTCTCAAGAATACATTTAGTTGATGGTTTTTGAGGATAGAAAAATGTTTGTAGTGTGGTCACATGGGTTGTCTTATATGATGGAAAACTCTCCTCATGGTAGATATGGTTGAGATTTTTCCCACCATCCGATCACTCAAATATATTCGATCATATTTTTCTCTTCTCTAAATAACTCGGGGGAAGTAGTTGGGGCTCTAAATGGGATCTTCATCTTGGTGGGAAAATTTCTAATGAATGGGAGTGACCATTCTTGGTTAGGAAAAGTTTCTTAGAGTTCACTGACCAACTATACACTATCTATCACTATAAAGCAGCATGAGTTTCCCAATTCATCATTTATCGCCAGTCTGATATTCTAAGAGAATATGTTAATTTTTGGTTCCCTATCACCAACTCATTTCATTTTTCCCCTGGCGAGTTAGGAATCATGCTCTGGGATATCGAACAACTAGGTGGGATACCCCTTCTTTGAGAGATGTACACCGAGTTTCTTCCTACCATACATGTATGGGATAACCCTATTCAAACTCCAGCCTTAGTGAGGGACATAGTCAACATCATGAAGTAAAAGTTAATAAATTTTATGACCATGATCATTCTTATATCTTTCAAATATTGGATTAGTATTTTCATTTATCATAAAGGAGCTAGGTCGTCTGGTGCCCTTCTTGGTAGGTTCATGATAGTGATGATTCATATTAGGCCATTTTGGAAGTCAAGGATCATACCTTGTGGGGATACTGAGTGAATCCGTGGATATCTCCAAGCCTTAGGATGGTGGTATTTATGGCCATGATTCTAAATGGATGGATTCCCAGCTAGGGACACATGCTCAAGAGTCTAGGTCTGTACATTGGTGACAACATCACAACTAACAGAGGGAAAATGTCTCATCTGGTAGTACTAACTATCACATGCCTTTACAATCTCATGGGGAACATTCTATAGGAATGAATCCCATATAGGATTAGTGGCCCCTTACAATATTTATTTGGCTGGATAGGGGGAATTTTTACTACTATAGATACTACAATACCACCAGGATCCTTAGTACCTTATTTCATCCCAAGCTACTAAACTTATTTGGGGTTGAGTCTAGGTCTCTAGGCCCTAATGAGGTTGATGATGTGTTGAATTGATACAATCACTTTAATTTCACACCTTATCCTACACTGAATGGGACAATTATTGTTAATAAAGATGAATCTCTTAATGAGAGGTAATACAAGATTTTACTTTAGGAGGGGGTTCTTATGGCCATGTCGAAAGAGAATGTTATTTGCGAGTTGTATACCCCTTATCAATTCACTTGTTATCTTGAATGTATCCAAAGGGACTCCCCCAACCATCATTCGGTGTGTGGGGAGAGAGACACCCCAGGATCATATGTGAGTAATGTCAGATTTTAGTGTGGTCATGTATTCATAAGTCAAAGAGCATCAAGTTTCATATCTCAGTGGTGATGCCCTAGTTGTGATGGAGAATGCTTTTTTCCTTTCCCCTTCCTTCCATTTGGAGGGGGAGGATCTCATCACTACCATAAAATAGGGCTTGGGAAGCACTTCATTTTATCATCGCTTAGTAGAAAGCGTAGAGGGGGGGGGGGGGGGGGGGGTATTTATCTGTTCTAGCTAAAAGCGCTAATAAATCTACCATTTATCATCACAAAAAAGAACGAATAAATGGTAGATTTATCAGCTCTAGTATTAATGCTGATAAAAGATCTTAATAATAATTTATATACAATTATATAATTTATATTCAAAAATAATGTTTATTTGTATATATTAAATAACAAAAGCATATTTATAATTAATATATTTTTTAATAATTCAAATATATATATATATATAATGTTTTAAAAAAAGTATAAAATTATAATTAAATAGATATGTGTTTACAAAGAATTTGGTTAATTAATATATCAATCATTCGTTCATATATGCTATGTATCATAACAAATGTTCATTTATACATAACACTCTTATTATTATTCATGTTGTCCATTAATGAATCATTTTTTGATATGTTTATTTTACTAGGTGTATATTATTAATTCATGTTACCCATATATATACTATATTGTGTTCTCAATACTTATAAAATTACATTAAATATATTTAAAGAATAATTATATTTATTATATTTATAATTAATAAAATTTCAGTATATTTAAATACTTTTTAAATATATTTATTTGTAAATATAAATATAAATATAAATATAAATATATAAATATATAAATATATAAATATAAATAATTATAAAATTACAATAAATACATATATTATAATTTTATAAATATAAATAAATATAAATATATATATATATATTTTAAGGGACAAAGTCCCTTTTATTAGAATTTTCAAAAAGTGAAAGTACAACAAGAAAGGGAAAAATATATATATATATATAAATATATACAAAAATTTATAAATATATTTATTTATAATTGTAATTATAAAAATAAATAAATAAATAAATATATATGTAAAAAATTATAAAATTATAAAAAATATATTTATTATACTAGTTATAAAGTTATAAATATATAATTAAATAAATACATTTATAAATATAAAAAAATATTTATAATTATAATTTTTAAATAAATATAGATATATTTAAATAATTAAAAAATTATAATAAATATATAAATTATATATATTTATATACAAATATCTATAAATAAATACAAATAGTTATAAATATAATTCAAAATAAATTTAGATATATTTAAATAATTAAAAAATTATTATAAATATATTAAATATATATATTTAAAAAAAATTAATTTTTTTATAATTATATATATATATATATATTAATTTATAATTAAAACTATAAATAATTTATTTATTATAATTTTTAATTACAAATAAATAAATAAATATTTATTAGTTATAAATATATATATATATATATATATAAATAATTATTCATTCATAAAAAATATATTTATTATGTTCATATATAATATTATATATAATTAAATAAATATATATAGAAATATTGATAAATAAATACAAATATTTATATTTATAGTTATACATAAATAAATATATATTTAAATAATTATAAAATTGTAATAAATATATTAAATAAAAATATTAATAAACATATAAATATTTGAAATGTTAATTTTTTATAATTTTATAATTATTTAAATAAATAAATAAATATTAATTTATAATTATAATTAAATATATATATATTTATATAAATAATTAAAAAATTAGAATAAATATAGTTATATACATCCATAATCATATAAATATATAAAATTAATATATTTATTATATATATTTCTATGATTATAATTATAAAAAGTATATTTCTTATAATTTTATAATTATTTAAATTATAATTTTATAAATATAAATATATATTTATCATGTAAATAATTTTATATATGTATATAATAATATAAATAAATTATTAACATTATATCTTTATCAACACTTTTTTAGCGCAGATAAAGGCCTATCTTTATTAGTGCTTTCTATTTTAGCATTGATAAAACATACCTTTATCAGCTATTTTTAGCTAGCATTTCTAAAAGGTTCACTGCGTTTTATAAAAAGACACTTACTTTCTCCTCTTTGCTCGCACCCCTCAAGCTCTTGCAAGAGCCGATTGCTGTCACCGCGCCTCCTCTTCTTCTCTTGCCGCCTCTCCTTTGCTACAAACCACACCTCCGCCATGCACCTCTCTTCTGCCGTGTGCGAACCAGCTGTGTGTGATCCAGTTGTGCACCTCTCCTCTACCTCATACCCACCTCTGTCGTGCACCACACCTCTTCCACACACCACACCATTGCTGTGCACCTCTCATACACCACGCAGATCTCATCAATCAGGCGCCTCTACTCCGCTGGAGGACTCCTCCACTGCGCACCTCTCCTCCACAGTGAACACACCTCCCCCACGTGCTGAAGGAATCCTTTTTGGTGAGTTTTCTCCAATCTCTTTTTTTGATTGTGATGTTGTTAATTATACGGGCTAAACACCCCACTAAAAATCATAGCTATTGTTTTTTCTTGTTTGTGCACTAAATGAATTGCTTGTTGGTTGGTTTTTAAAAGAAATTAGTGGTCCTCCAATGAAACATGATCGTATATTGTTAGAACCAATTTCTAATTCACTCTAAGGTTTTGTGTAAATTCCCTATAGGACATTTTCATGCACTTATATTTTCAAACAGTTTTTCAAGCCACCTAATGAACATGAAACATTTTCTATAAGTAATAAATTAATAATTCTAATTGATTTCCTAATTAATTGTCTCTTTTGAAGGGTATTTTATTGTTATTTATATTTGGTGTTCTTTTTTTTATCGTTTTATGAATCTTTTATATGAATTTGATTTAGAAATATGTAATAATATCTTATATGATTTTTGAATACCTTGTTATGTATGTTTGATATATTTATGCTGGAATTTAGTTCATTTATTTTTTAAAGGAGTTTTTCATTATGTTTTGAATCATGTTTAGTCTCTAGAAAATGATTTTATATGTTAAAAATGGGTGAAATATTTATGGATTGTTTGGAAAAATCTTAAAAATAATTTCATGTTATGGTTATCAATGCATTCTCAAAGTCCTTGTTGGAACTTTATAAAAAGCATTTTTTATTTGGGAACATTTACACTATATTATATTAGGATTTTGATGGTTATATAATTTTGGTTGATTTTCTTCTAGAATGTGTTATTAAAGAGTAAAAAGGGGTTGTTTCAGTGAAGGGTGTTTAGAGGTGATATGAATAGATTTTTTATATCATTCATATTTTATATGATTGACTTCATGATTGATTTTGATATACTCCATTTCATTTATCATGAGAACCCCATTTACTTAGGAGGGAATTAGGACATGTACTTGTTGGAAATTTATCTTCTCTCCCTATTATGGGATTACATCCACAACCATAATATTAATCAATATGCTCTCCTTAGATATGAATCAAAATGATTTTCTTTCAAGGCATTGATACATTCTCACCGAGAACAACTGTTACACCAAAACCTTGACCAATTATACTCCTTGATACCTCCCTATACTACACATCCACCTTTAATGCTCAACATCGTTGAGTCATTCCATTCTTCCCTCTTGGATCTATATTCTCTTGAACACACCTTTAAAAAAAATATAATTCTTTCATCTTATGGTTTCCCATTCTACTGAACACCTCACTTCTAACTAATTCAAAACCAATGTGACTTTTGAAATATCCAAGAGTAGGAAGTCCATTTTACCCCAGAGTTTGAATCCCTCACCATTTAATATCAATCCAAACCATACCCATTTCAATGGAACCACCAATATTTTACTAGAGCAATTCCACTAAATCTTAAAAAACCACTTAACTAGAGGAAACCTAGTAGTCTTGAAACCAAGACTTTAAATTGAGTCTTTATAAAATAATCACCATATGTTATGTAACCAAGCTTTAATGCCAAATTTTTGTAACTGATAGCATAATAAGAAAAAGACCAGATATCACTAGTTGGATTTGGTACAAATAAACAATTCTAATGTTAAACCCCCAAAACGTAAATTAAACCCTTGAAACTTGTAGACATAGAACGAAATTCCAGAACATACCTGAATTGAAACAAATACCCAAACCTGATATACCATAACATAGAAGAAAAGATACTATTAATTCACTATAGTATATCTCTACCTTCTAGTTCCATTAACCTCTTGGTTTTGAAAATACCTCCCCCAAAGGAAAATCATAAATTAAGGATAAACGCATGACCTAAATGGAATAAGTACACCATATGAAATTTATGTTGTTTGGATGACAATACTACTTCATAGGAGAATACATTGATATTTTTATTAAGGGATAAATTGATTTATAATGGAAACATATATTTTTTATCCCTACCTATCCAAATCTACATGAGACACTTTCTAGACACCTTAGTCAAAAAACCATAACAACACAAGTAATAAATCGTTCCAACCGAAAGAACATTATGGTGAATCCCCTCAAAGGTACAAATGATATAATTTAAGTGATTATCAAATCATATTTTCTTATTAGAATAATTTTATATCTAAATATATAAATTATTATTTTGGTACAAATTTAAAAATTATATGAATGCATTATTAACTATTTATATTCAATGTTATGAACTGGTCATGACATTTATAATGATGCATCCATAAAAGGTACCAAACCTAGAGTTTCATTATGAAAATTTCTTTAAATGGTTCTAGAATATTTTGGGACTTGATGTTGTTAAACTCATGAATGAGTTTTGGAGAGGTAAGAATTATATCGAGTCTTATAATGATGCTCTCATCATTTTGATTCTAGAGGTTACTGATATGAGTTCAGTTATGAATTTTAAAATGACTAGTGTCTTTGAAATGTCATTTATAAAGTATTTTTGAAGATGTTAGAAAATAGACTATTGAAAATCATACCATCTATTAGTTTAGTACCATAGTTATTTTCTTATTTTGACTTGAGACATGATGTAATTAAAAGGATTAGGAAAGCACCATAGTTTCTTCTAGTGATTAGTGGCATAGGGAAATTATTTGTTTGAAAGGAATTACACTTGAGAAATTTTTGATCATATAATGGGTTCATGATTATAGATTTTATTAGGTGTATTTATAAAGTAAGGAACCAATAGTAATTAATTTGAGAGACATATACACTATTCTTGGTATGTTCAACAAATTGATTTTGTGTGAGCCAAGGATCATTGGGATAATGAAATGTTTTTAGGAAACTGGAACATGAGTGTTTCATGGTTGTGAGTGTGGTCGTTGACTATGGAACATATCCGCTGGGAGTCTGGTTTTGTGGTGAAGGACAATTGATATAATTAGAAAATGGAAGAATGGATAAGGGATATCCAATGTTGGGGATCACAATATCAAATGCTTATGAAAATTATTATTACTACACCTAACTTTGGAATAATGTGATGGAATCATAAAAATGATTGATTTGGGATGCATCAAGGTGTTTTCTATGTATCTTTTATAAAGAGTCTCTATTGGGATCTATGTATTTATGAAAATTCCTAAGTGTCTATTTTAGAATGATTCAAGTGTTTTGAAATGTTTCTTAGAGTGATGTTGCACATTTTTAATGATTAATATTATTGGGTCATGATGTTGTCTTGAATGATTAAAAAAAAGGAATTGTGGTTTTGTGAAAGAGTGTTTGGAACTTATTAATTTATTTTAAAAAGGACATGTTATTTTAAAGAGTAATTTGTGTAAATGATTGGTTTCTTAATGGGATTTCATGTGTGAGTTTTTAAATAGTTTTCAAATGACATTTGAAATGTATTTTTTTTCATAATATTATAATTTAATATTTTTATAGAATTTGGATAACCATTACATTATATCAATATTTTTTGTATTTATTTTGTTTAATACTAATATCACCGAATAAAATTGGATGGATATGAATAAATAATGGATGGATGCCAATTGTTTGACAAGAGAGTATGAAGATGGATTGAAAGAGTTCATCAAGTTTGCAAAAGAACATGCATATGACCCTTATCAAATACGTTGTCTATGTTTATGATGTTTTTATTAAATACATGTTAGTCTAGAGGAGTTAGAAGAAAAATTGATCAATCACGAAATAGATAAAAGTTATAAGTTTTGGAATAAACATGTGTAAAAAGAGAATGTAGATAGTGGATGGGATAATAGTGCATTTTATAGATCATCTCATATAATTACAATTATGGATAATGAATAAAAATGTATCGAGGATGTGATTATAGATATGAATGATGATGAAGATCATATTGAGTCAATGACAAGGACAATTGAATATGAACTTCATAATTTCCCAAAATTGTTTGAGAAGTTAGGGAGTTGTGAAAATATGACTTTGTATGGTGGTTTAACTAAATATACAGTATTGTCAGCCATAATGAAGATATATAATTTGAAAGAAGGAAACATGTGGAGAGTTGCTAGTTTTATAGAATTACTTGCTCTCTTGAACGATAAGCTCCTAGAACATAATGATCTCCCGAGCCGAACATACGATGCCAAATGAATTCTGTGATATATGAGAATGATCTCTAAATAAATAAACACATTCTTGAATGACTTTATAATATTTTTTAATGACCAAAAATCACTTAGATAATTCCCAAAGTGTGGTGCTTCTCGATACAAGAAAATGAATATGTTCCTACTAAATATGTATGGTGATTTATAATAATTCCAATGTTTAGGAACCTATATGAAAGTGAGAAGACCACATGGAAATTGAAGTGGCATGTGGATATAAGATATAAAAATGGGAAACTACGTCACCAGGAATAATTTTCTCAGTGTAATAGAATCTATCATGAGTATCCTGATTTTGGAAACGAGCTGAGAAACCTTTATCTTGCATTATCTATAGATGGAGTGAATCCTTTTGGTTTTCAAAGAAGCACTCACAGTACATGGTAAGTTATATTGGTAAATTATAACTTACCACCATGGTTATATAGGAAACGAAAGCACATCCTTCTATTTATGCTTATATCAGGATTGAAACAACAGAGTAATGATATTGTTATTTATTTGGATCCATTGATTGAGGATTTGAAATTATTGTGGGATTTAGGTGTTATGTTATATGATTCTTATAGAAATAAAGATTTTATGTTGAGATCCATGTTGTATAGGATGATAAATTACTTTCTTACTTATGGAAATTTTTTAGGATATAACATTAAAGGAAGTCATGGGTGTCCCATATATGAACAAGATACATAGTCAATTGGGTTGAAACATTCATAAAAAAACGTGTTTCTATGACATCAAAAATTTCTTCCCCAATGAAATAAGTACTGATATTGGAGCAGATCATTCGATGGAAGTTTAGAAGAATGTATATCCCAGTCTTCACTAATAGGTGATCAACTGTTTGAGAAAGTAAAATATGTGGACACTACTTTTGGTAAAATATTTTTGAAAAACCTTATGAAAACTCGTGGGAAGAAGAGATAGTTTTTTTTGAATTACCATATTGGAATTTTATGCACGTCATAAACTTTATTAATGTTATTCAAGTGGAAAATAATGTATGTGATAGTTTCATAGGCATGTTTCTAAATGCACCCATCAAAACAATGGATGGAATTAAGGCTAGGTTGGATACGGTTGACATGGGAATATGAGAAGTGTTAGCACTAGTGAAGGGTTACAAAAGAACTTTTATTCATCAAACTACTTACAATCTTTCCAGGCTGGAGAGATATTTGTTTTTCAATTTCTTAAATGAATTTAATGTTCCACAGGAGTATTCATCGAATATCAAGAACATCATGTCAATGAATGATTTAAAGATAAAGGTTCTGAAATCACATGACTGCCACATTTTGATGAATGATCTAATTCCTATAGATTTACATTGCATTTTTCCCATGAATGTACATTATATATTAACAAATCTCTTTTTTCTTCTTCAAATCTATACGCAACAATGTTATAGACCCAAATAAATTACCTAGTATTGAAAGAGAAGTTGTCATCATAATATGTTAATTAGAAATGTTATTCTTGCTGACATTCTTTAATATGATGGTTCATTTGATGGTTTACCTGGTGAGAGAGATTCGACTATGTGGTCCTATACAATACAGAAGTATGTACCCCATTGAATGGTATATATAAATTTTGAAAGGGTATATCAAAGATCAAAGTTGTCCAGAGGGTTATATTGTGGAGAATTATATTTTAGAGGATGCTATTAAATTCTCTACTGAATACCTGTCCGGTGTGGAAAGTATTGGTCTACTAAAATCACATTACACTGGGCGACTTGTGGGTGAAGTAATTTCTGAAAGAGAGGTTGTCAAAATCAATATAATAGATCTGGACCAGGCTCACCTTTATGTTTTTTCATAACAATTTGGAGGTAAATCCATATTTTGAAACCCAAAAAGAAATTCTTTGGCATTTAATTCTATCAGGGGATGATAAATGGATATCTAATACACATAATTGATAGTTTATAGGATGGTTTCTGGACTATTTATTTATGGTGTCAAATGAAAATATGAACTCAATTTTAGAATGACTTCAATGGCTACCTGGAGGATAAAGTTTTTATGTTTTATCTAATAATGCTTATGTAATTAATAGTTATACATTCTATAATAATGAACATGATGAAGATATTACTATGCTGAATAGTGGAGTTACATTTGTGGATGAAGCGATGCCTGTTTCCGGTGATAAGGATATAAGTCTAATTTATACGAATATTCCACACATTGGCATCATCAAAAAAATATGGGAGTTAGATTATACGAACATCCAAGTGCCTATTTTTCAATGCAAGTGGGTTGATAACCGGAGTGTTGTTAAAATAGATGAGTTGGGATTCATGAAAGTTGATTTCATTAAGGAAGGGTACAAAGAAGAACCATTTATAATGGAATCACAAGCAGTATAAGTACTTTATGTCATAGATCCCGCAAACCATAATTGGTCAATTTTTATTTTATCAACCAAAACCACTAAAGGGTCACATGAAAATTCAAAGAATGATTACCATTTCATTAGTACATCACAATCATTTCACATTTTTTCAAATGTAGATGGTGTTTTGAAAGTCAGAGGAGACCATAATTAAGGGATTTGGATAGTCAATAAAGGGGTCAAATCCCTTGAGCCTTTATAAAGAGAGGGTTCAATAATTAGGTTATATTGTTTTTTAAAATACATTGTGTTACCTTATGTTATTATCTTTTATTTTCTAATTTTATGTAATATAGATTAAATGTTAAACCGATTATGAAGATAATGACTACTGCATGTGATGATGCTCCCAATCCCAAGGCATAACATGTCTCTCAACCTGCTTCTGCTTGAAGTGAGGAGGAAAAACAGGTCTCTTAATCTGCTTCTACTCGCAGTGCAGAGGACCAATAGGTTTCTCAATCTATTGTTTCTACTGCTCCCAATGTATAGGTACAACCACAATCTACACATGCCTATGCTAGCACTCCGGAGGAACATATTGAGGATGTTGAAACCAAGAAAATCGTAGGAAACAAAACACTGGAGGCATAGGAAAAATAGGAGCATCGTAGTTTGATGGTGTTAGCAAAAATACTTAAGTAAAAAGTGAAAGGCATAAAATATGAGGTCGGATGGAATAAGAAAGGCCATCACCTTAACCCCAACAAGGCCATGTTTAGTAGTTACATTAGAATCGTCACATGAAAATGCATTCCGATTGATGTACAATCATGGAACCATGTTGTCACTGGGATTAAGGAACTGATGTAGAGAGATATTATAGTAAAAATATGATATCATTTCTTTAATTTACTAAAAAATAAAATAATGAAACACTTAATTACTCTTCATCATCATTTTTATAGTGCATTTATAGTGAATTACATACACAAGGACTATGTATTAAGGGTTTCTGGAAGGATTAGTAGATTATTTCCCACAATTTTAATGAGTTTTTATCTTAAAGATACTGAAGGGAATATAAACCACACCCACATCCAATTTATGCACACCTAATAACCCAAGAAGCATGGGATCTATTTACTAGCCGTCATGCAGAGCAGTCTTTTCAGGTACATTGTGTTTGGTAATACATCGTTTGAAGATACATGTATTCATCACTTTGATTGAATTTTTTTATTTATGAAACATCAACCGAGTGTTGAAAATAATGAACGAGCAACAAAACCAGCGTACCCCTACCATAAAGAAAGAATGGGGTACGCTTCACTTGGAAAAAATTGGTACATGTTTTAAATCTATTGTAATACTTTTATGTGACATAAAAAAACACCATAACTATGTTCCTTTTTTTATATGTAGATTGATGAATCCAAATTCAAATTCACTTTCATTCCACACCATGTGCTATGGATTGAGGTGCGTGTAAATAAAGATGGTATACTAATAGATAAAAACACACAAAAGGTGTGGGAAAATGTGTAAGTATGACATAAAAAATATTTGTTTTGATTTAAATCGATATTACATAACAATGATTATTATTTTCTTATATTTTATATTAGACATAGTCACAGAAATCCGAAAAATCTAAATTGGATGTAGACATACTTTTGGTGTCCAAGAAGAAGGAAAAAAAGTATGGTCGTGTCAGAGGTGCGGGTTTTGGGGTGACACCCCAAACATTTTTTGAGAAAAAAACAAGAGGAGGATCAAAGGGAAGAAATAAAAATTATTAGAGAAATAATATCTATCATTGAAGAACATATTAAATTACAGAGAGAGTTCATATAAAATATTATGGAGGGGGGGGGGAGGCAAAAATAAGAAACAACTGAAGAACAAACAACGTGTGAAGATCCTACCCCACCCATCTCCAGCTTTGAGGCGATCCATTCCCCTCAAAAACCTATGTTAGTTTAGGTAATAAATGTTCTAATAATTTTTTATGTGAATTGTGAATTATATATACATTGAGAACATTCTGGTACTGATATTGTATAGGGTGAAAATAACTGTGATTTATATCTATCAACACGCACCCATAACTTTATAGTGATGGCTACGGTGTTAAATATCTAGAACACCATGCTACACAACATACCACTTCTAATAGGTCATGTAAAAGTGTTGATTAATGTATCCAATGAGATGATTGTCGAGCTACCTATTCCAATTTATGATGAATATATTCATAAGGTCGAGAAATATCTTGGAAAATTTATCACATGGCTGTCATAGCTTCTAAAAAAACATGTTGACAAGGAGGTATTAATTTCAAATTTATTTTTCCAGATAAACTTTAACATTTAATTAAAAAAGGTATGAACCAATGAATGTTATTATAGAAGAACATAGGGTTGGGGATTAAAAGAAATAATAAATCAAAACCATCTCAAGGATTAACTAACCAATTGAAACAATCTACCGAAAGCACATTAAACCTACCCATTCTATATCTGCATTTATTATCATTGTAGGCTCATGTGAATATGAAGTTGAAAAATGGTGGTACTCAGATGATTATTTTTGATAAAAATATGTTCAAAGGGGATGATCCATATTTCATTAGTGTTAACAACGTAAGTGAAATCCTAGAGTATGATTTTCTAGGTGGCTTAGTTATAAATGTATACACGAGGCATGTTTTCATGATTTGATTTTCTAAAAGTTGATATACTTTGATAAGTATAACTAATTAAATTTCTTATTTTTGGAAGGAATATATATGAAAAAATTGAAGGGATTTCTCCATGATAATAATTTGGACTCCTTAGTCCTCACGTCACCTCTACAGAATAAAAACAAATAGAATCTGAGAAAGAGGGTGAAATAGTGGAAGGCCTAATGAAATTGTTTAATTGAAAAAATACAGATGAAAAACCCTTCTTTATACCAATGATGTATGGGTCAAACTCTAAAATTTAATCATATAAAATTTATTTTAATTTCATTCATTATTTATTACTTTTTATGTTTTTAAGAAGCATTGGATGCCCATTGCGGTCAAATTGTATACTCCAAAGATTAATTTCATGGATTCAATGCATGTATATCAAAAAATATGACCACACATAATGGTGTTTTCCAATTTGTAATACACTGTATCAAACATTTTATAACTAAACACCTAATTATATAATTTATATTATCTTTTATTGAGGATTGTGTTATGATAGGGAGGTGTTTTAAAATCGTCTACATCACTGAATCAAGAAAGGCGAAAAGGACAAGGAACATCACAAGTACTGTGAATGGATAAGTATTAGGGTATATATAATAAGAGTTTACTATCCAAACACATATAAAAAATTACTTATTTTTCTCAATGTTTTTTCAGTGTCTGAAACAAACAAATAGAAAAGACTGGGGTTATTATGTTTATAAATTTATGAAATAAATCATATTCCATGAACAAACCATCATCCATAAATAGGTGTTTTCAATGATAAATACTATTTCATTTAAAATATTTATTAATCCTTTGTTTATTTATATTTCTTCAGTACTACCATGATTGTCAAAAAAAAATACTATTAAAAATATGATATATATTTGTTTATAAATGAATGAGAATAATACATAATGGGATAATCTACACAAATATCATGAATACGTGACTGGTATGACTTGAAGTGTCTATTTTTATTTAAAATTGTTAGTATTTTTAGTAAAAATAATAAGTGACATACTAAAAATTGAGAAAATGCATTAGGATTGATTGGATACTTTAGGAATATAGTCCATATATCATTTTTTATGTGTAGGAATAAATATCACCTAAATCTAATGCATGGTGTGACCTTTATGATTTTAAGTGTGTACTTTTATATTAAATTAACCATAAATTTAGCCAAAATAACAAGTGGAATAATGAAAACTGAACAAACAAATTCAGATTATTTTACTACTTTAGGAAAATTATCCATCAATATTTTTTGATGCGTAGGAATCAACCACACCTTAATCTTTTGAATAGTGTGACCGATATTACTAGAAGTGTCTGTTAGAAGTTTAAAATTTACATTTAGCTCAAAACATGTCTCTCACTAAAAAAACTCGCTTAGATTGTCTTCATAATTTAGGAAAATGATTCATATGTTCTTTTTTACATGTATGAAGTAGTCTCATGTCAAACCAATGCGCGATGTGACTGATATGACTCAAAATGTGTGTTTCCATATTGAAATGAAATTTTAGTAAAAAAAACACAACTAACATACAAAACAAATAATCAAACACATTCAGATTGTTTTGATACATTAGGAAAAGGATCTATAAGTCATTTTTGACGTGTAGGAATCAACAAAACCTTAATATGAGGCATAATGTGATCTGTATGACTCAAAGTGTTTCTTTTTATTTAAAATTGACATTAATTTTAGTAAAAAGCACAACTGGGATTCTAAAAACCAAGAAAACACATTCATATTGTTTTCATAATTTAGGAAAATGATCCATGAGTCATTTAGGACATGTAAAAATTAACACCACCTCAATAAAACACACGATGTGACCAGTATAAATCCAAATGTGTCTTTTTATTTAAAATAGACATTAATTTAAGTAAAAAGAACAACTAACATACTGAAAAACAATAAAAAACATTTGGATTGTTTTCATACATTAGGAAAATGATTCAGGAGTCATTTGTGACTTATAGGAATCCACCACACCTCAATCTGATGCACTATGGGATCGATATGTATAACAATGTCTGTTATCAATTTAAAATTTTCATTTTAGCTCAAAACATGTCACTCACTAAAAATGAAGAAAATTCTTCCTGATTGTCTTCATAATTTATGATAGGAATCCAGCACACCTCAATCTGTCGAATATTATTGTAGTTAAATTGTTGATATGTATATTATTTTGAATGAATCTTTATAGAGGATCCAAAATGTGGAGATTCCTTCACCCGTATGCTATCAATGAAAGGATTTTGTAAACTTCATATGTTGTATCCCAATTATCTTTTATTCAACACATGCATATCATTTTCTAATCTGATTTTGTATGAATAATCAACGATACCCATCCATTTTATAATATCAAATAAACTTGAATGCCTGAATCTCATATGTATACTCTCAACAGAATATATGTTTAAGAGATAGAGTGATCCATCTTTTACTAAATTTTGTGGAATTAGTGAGCATAGCGTGATTTTTGATAATTCCATATGGTGTTCCTTATAATATTTATATATATTTTTTTATTCTTCAATACTATTATCAGGCTATTATGTAGTTTTGGGTCTTCTAGCTCAGACCTCTATCACTTTATTTTTGGTTCTTTTATCTCAAATCTTCTATCATAGTAGTTTAGGGTATTTTTTTAGAACTGATATCACTTTTGAATAAATAATTTTAGATCATACCTTATATTTCATTAGTTTAGGGAATATTAGATCAAACCTTTTATCACCTTAGTTCTTGTTCTTTTAGCTCAGACCTTTTATCAATTTAGTTTAGGGTCTTTTAGATCAGACCATCTATTGTTTTATTTTAGGGTCTTTTAGATCGAACCTTCTATTACTTTATTTTAGGGTCTTCTAGCTCGAACCTTCTATTTTAGTACATGGAATATGGGGCAGACATTCCAGGGATGACCTAAGATATCCTATGGTTTTGTGTTCTGCTGTGGTGTTGCTGGGGCCTCATGGGGGTAATAGATCATTTTTTATAAGGAGGAGTCACCTTTAGCTGGTAGTTCAAAGAACATATGCATTAATATAATGGTCAAAAATAGGTGTCTCTACTATTTTACAATGTCCATGGAATATTTATGGGGTAATATTGGTTATGGGATAAATACTAGGGATATCAAGTTCACTTGGATAGTTTTAATGAGGATGATGTAATTCATAACACACAATTATGAATCAAGGAACATAGAATGTGGTAGATAAGATAAGGATGGCCTCAAAACACCCTAAGGTGTTGAATTCCACCATGGTGGTACCAAGGATCATGAGGATCAAATATCCTTTTATACAAGTAGGGGTTTCCATTAGTTGGTAGGTCAAAGCCCTTAAGCATCGATAACATGGTCGAGCAAAGATGATCTCCAATGCTTTACAAGGGTATATGATAAATTTTTGAAGACAAAAATGTACATATGGTGATGTTGGGTTTGGAGGAGAAGTTATCCAGGATGGGTTCTGGAACCCTAGGTAAATTTAAATCTTAAATTGTGATGTTCAATCTCTATAACCTATGGTTTTGAATCACGAGGTGTGGGACATAAAATTTTTGGGGATGGTGTGTCACATCCCTACTTTAATAAAGGGTAAAAAATAGTGACATAACATTGATGATGTCTAATATACTTGAATAGTTTGGTGTGGGGATTGTAAATCATGGTTTAGGAATATACGAGTTAACTAGAGGTGGGAACTGGTGGGTAAAGATCAACCATCAGTGATGGTACAATCCTATACTGTTTGACATGGTTAGGATAATAATAACTAGATTTTAGGGGTGACATCGTAGGATATAATGGTCTTTTCGGAAAAGTAATTCCTTTTTACCGTCCTGCTATGGGGAGGTTTCTCAAGCTCATACATCAAAGGAAAGAAGGTGGTTTATGAAATGGGTAATATTAAAGAAACATTCAAGCACCCTAAAAGTTGTGTCACTGCCTATTGAACATGATATTGTAGATAGGGGATATGAAAAACCATTACTTTAGATTTTTCAAATACTAGGTGGTCTAGTGAACATAGCTACTAATTTTAATAGGGCTATAAAGCAAGCCCTATGAGAACTATGCCTTATTTATTTGTGCCCTAATTTTTTCTTAAACACTATAGATGAATAGTTTAGTGGGATTTTTTTTGGCTTTTACTCAAGCTTCCATTCATAGATTTTCGGCCTAATTGTTCTTTTGAATCTTTCAATATTAGTTTAGAGTCTTGAGATTTGGATCATTAAAGGATAGAGTTTAAGGTTGTAAAACTTCCACCTAAGTGAAGACAATTTAAGGCTGTGATTCACATGGACCAAATATTTGGGGGGGGGGGGGGGGGGGGTTAAGTAAGAGTCTAATTAGGATACCTAGGGTCAAGTTCACTTTAACATACTTTTCATAAGGATAAGAAAATGTTGTAAACCAAGGATCATGGTTCTCATGTTGTGGGTGATGATATAGGACAATCATACTTGGGATGGACTAGAACACCCTTAGGTTCTATGTTCCATTACAGTGATTTCATTCTCCCAAGGATCAGAAAGCCCTCCTTACAGATCCAAGATGACACTGGTTTGTATGTCTAATACCTTTATGCATTGATAACATATTCAAGAAGAGATATCCCTTTTCCTTTTCTAGGGCCATTAAATAATCAAGTCACACGTAGTTCTTGACTAGAAATGCAGTTTAACTTCATGTGGTAAGGATGTGGGATACCTGTTGTGAAAAGGGAATATTTCAACTAAACCCAAGACCTCAGATCTTAGTGTCACTACATATCCTATGATTATAGGAATCAAGACACATATAGTTCTTGAATTCAATATGCCTATGTAAGTTTGACCCATACATAGGAAGGGGTGAAATTTTTATGTTTGTTTGTTATGATTGTACCTAGGGTTTGAGATCCAGGCATCACTATATATCCTGTGAGGATAATTATCAAGTGCCACGTAGTTCTTGGATGGGAAACGCTCTACGTAGGTCTGAACCATATGCAGAGGTGGAATTGTTCCCTTTGATTGATGTAGATGGTCTTGATATTAGAGGTATGAGTGTCACAATGTAAAATGTGATGATAAGAATCAATCCACACTTAGTTATTTAATGGAGGTGTGGTGGGATACCAACTATAATGGTGGTGGACCTCTCAGGTGAGGTCCACCGAAATGTGTAGTTTTATGTCATGAAAGAGACATCAACCATGCATTTTAACATCATGTGGTGAGGAATCATGGTGTGACCTGAATTTAATACCATGATAATTCTATCTTTATCTATACTCCTTATTTATGATGGAAATTCCTTCTCAAAATTTCTAAGCTCATGTGAGCTATTCTTAGTGTGAGAAACAATGAATTGAAAGGGTTCCTCTCACCATGAAGAGGAAATTAAAAAGTGGACATGGGAATATTTTCTCGTGTATGAGATGGTCTAGGATATGGAATTTAGGATTCCCTAAGTATCTCATTAGAATGAGAATCAATATATACATAGTTCTAGAAACTCATGCAGTTTAATGTCATGTGACAAAGACATAAACAGTGTATTTTAACATCTTTTTGTAAGGAAGTGGGTGACTCAATGTGAAAGAAGAGGAATGTCATGGATGTTCACAAGAATAGAAATCTGGGAATATCTATATATCATGTGATGATAGGAATCAAGCCATATGTAGGTCTTAGAAACCATTCATTTTAGTGTCATGCGGAGAGGATAACAGACATGTAGTTTAACATCTTATAGTTAGGAAGAGGGTCACCTGATGTAGAAGAAAAGTAATACTGCTTCTAGGCCCATGAATGGAGGTCGGGGAGTCACTACGTATCCTATAATGGTAAGAATCAATACACACATAATTAATGGATGAAAATATTCTATATGCAGATCTAACTCTCACATAGGGACAAGGGAATTTCATTTCTTCTTTTGCACAAATCTAGCTTGTGTACAGTGAATCATTGATGAGATGATGCTTCTATGTAGTTAGGCATCATGTGGTGAGAAAATATTCCATGCCGTTTGACATCATGAGGTAAGGACCCAACCTTATATGGAAAGGACAGTAGTTGGGACGATCGATAAGGTTGACCTCATTGGGATTCTCGGGTCATGGAAGCTTGAGAAAGTTATTGTCTATGGTGGCAGAAAAATAATTAGGGGATTGTTCATTTTTGAAGTATTATTATTTATTCATATGTTTCTTAAATCATGGGAAACCATGATTTTTCTGTGATTTCATTAAAGGGTGATTTTGTGATTATTTCCACTTTATAGAAGTCATTGGGCGGTTCTAAACCTACCTAGGTTCTTGAGTGGGCACTGCTACTGGTTTAAGGGTAACAATGAAAATTTCATGCTTTATAACCCTTCTCCCTATGACAAGGTCATGGGTAAAGATTTAACTTGGGTTCGCTGAATTGCATCTTCCAGACATTGTGCCATTTATACAAACTTACAAAACCCACCTAGATAACTCATTAAGATCAGAGGTGTTTTCATATCAACCCAAAGATTTTTAGCACACATTTTTAGAAATTTATCTTCTAATAGAGGGATGATGAGTGAATAATTTAAACCTTTACATCTATCTATTAATTCATATGCACTCTCATTTTCATGTTTCATATAGTTCTTCAGGTCTACGATTGTCATTTTTCTCAATGTTGAACTGAAATAGTAAATAAATTGATGAAAAATGTCTTCATATCCTGCAATTGATCTTGATGGAATAATTTTCTACGAAACAAATACTAGACCAACCAGTGTCTATACAAAACACCTCAACATGGTTTCCTCTTATTGATCTCGAGGGCCCATCATCAGACCACATCTGGATGTGAATTGTTTGAGATACTTTTCAGGGTCTCCCACACCATCAAAGGTGGAGAAGGTAGGATTTCCAAAATTAGGTGGAGGAAAAGTGTCATCCAACTATTCAGGACAGGGATTCCTATTAGGATTCATTGGTGTGTGTCTCCCATCCATGTATTCCATTCAAGAATCATTAGACTCAATAGAGTTGAGAAATTATTGATGTATTTCTGTCTGAGTCACCTTATGTTTATAGGGAGTGGGTGGGGCCTCATGAGGTGGCCCTATCTTCATCTCCTACTGATTATCTATTCACACAAAGATATAATGATTGTCCTAGTGAGGGAGAGGTTTTCCTCACAAGGGAGGTAATTCATGATCATCTTTGACATCCTTATTTATGTAGGATTATTTCTTAGATGCTGAGCCCATCTGATTCTCAGATGATGATCTTATAAGTGGATTAACATTGGGAGGTAGAAAATTTGCCTCTACCCAAAGACGATACCCATAATGAATATTGAACCTGATTATCTCCTCATTTATTTTTATGAGTTTTTGAATATCATTTTTAGATTGTGACAACTATTCCTCTATGGAAGGTTTTTTGGTTCTTTAGGGCAGTGATTGGGATGTATCCACAGTTTTCATTTATCTTTGGCAGTGTTCTTCCATAGAGGTGGAAACTCGATATTCACAGGTTCTAGGTTTTGGATCATCCTCTGGTTCTGAGTTCATGTAGCCTTAGTTGGTGAATCCAGATCACCCTCCTCTCAGGTTAGGTTTTCTATGTTGCATCCCTCTACATTTTTATCTCAATCCACAATATCAGTTTTGTTGAAAATAATGAAATTCACATTGGTATATAGGGAAAAGGAGTTCATCCCATTAATTTCAATGCAATAGGATGATTATTCACTACCTAAATTAGGTTCATTCATCACAACCATGGTCAATTTAGACTATTTAGGCTTGCGACCTTGGAGCAGTCTAATTCCTTTCTCCATACACTCCTCCCATCTCAACATGTGTGAACTGACCTTGAGGGAGTTTCTGGTCATGATTTCTGAATGAGTGCTAAATGAATAAGGCTTGTCTTGTAGTGGGAGAAATAAGTGGGATCCTGACCATCGATATTTACCCCCAAAATAGAAGAAGAATGATTCCCTCTACAGTGATGATGATGATGAAAATTCCCCCAGCCCTGTGGGCTGGAGACTATTCAAGGACACAATTGGAATTGATTGATATTTCTGAGGATCCATAATTCCATTTAGGAATTTTATGATTCCCATGATAGAAATTGAGATATAAATTCCCCTATCCAATCATTCTATGGTTGATTTGGATTATTTATTTATTTCCCTAGGCCCCCATAGAGGATGTTGAACCTAGTATGATGATTGACATATAAATGACCCTAGCCCAGTGAGATGGGGTTTGTTTGTAGCAGCTGCTGATATATCCTGAATCCTTTGGAGTATTGATTATCTTAGGTGTGGAGATAGTGGTAGATATTTACTCATACCATTTGGTTGGGTTTACTCCTAGATGACCTCCACATCCTCTTCTAATGTGACATGTTTGATGTAGTGTATCTATGATCGTAACAATGCTAGGTTCAATGGCTGCCCATGATGGGAGTTAGTTTCTATGGGAAGTTGTCGAGTTAGTCACAACATTATATTTCATGTCGAAAATTCATTAATATTTCTTTGAGGGTCCTATTGAAATTTTTTTGGTTCTCATATTCCTCTATTCATGATTTCTTTTGACCATTTAAGTGGGGGAATTATGTTTTAGTGGCCAACTAGACCAATTGTTACCCAATCCCCAAATTTCACTAGAGTCTATAACTTTGCAGGATAATGTATCCAAGGATTCCTACTATTACAGATGTGCAATGAAGTGTAATGATCTATAATTTCCCATCCTAAAATAAAAACACATGAAGAAGCTTTGGATATTATTTTCTGAAGAGTTTTGAGGAAATAGAGTCAAGTATATTGAAAATTTGAACTATGATTTTCCAGTTTTGGATCCCAGGCCCTTGATATAGTAGCTAGTTCTAGCTAACAATAGAGTATCTTGATGTTTTGAAGGTGAAACTTGTATTAATGATAAGGGTGGTGTCTATACTTTATTCACTAATGATATCCCACATATTTTGGCATAGATAATGCATGAAATCCTTCTCTATATCATCTGAGATATCATAGAAAGATGTGCAAAGGGGATAAAAATGGTGGGGATGTTGTTTCCAACTAACTATCTACATATGTCAATTTAGTCCTCCTCTTCATCAGAATCACACACCTCTATCCAATTAGAACATAAATGGTTCTTCTTGGGCCCCCTACTGATGAAAGTGGAGTGTTGCTGGAAGGTGATGGGGAACTATATACGATTGACCCCAATGTTTCTATAACCTCTCTATATGAAGTCATATAAGTTTTTAACACCTCCCTATATAGAGGTATCTAGGAAAGGGTTGTATTTTCTTACTGTGGGAGATATCACTATGGGGAGGTTAACCACAATGGATGTCAGGAATAGAGTCCATGCTACCAATATCCACAGTAACATGAGGAGGGCTATCGTGATAACGATTTCCTTATACTTCATTTGAGGAGTCAAAATACCATCGTGTTGTTGATAATTTGTCTCAAACAACCTCATGGACACTGTCATTGAGAAGATTAGGGATATGAGACTCATTCTATGCCGAGGAAGGAATATGCCAACCTACCTTTTGGAATTGTGAGGGGATATGAGAATGTAGTATAATAGATTCCAAAACATGTTGGTAATCATTTGGGGATTCATGAATATGAGACTACTATAGATAATCAACTGGAGTATGATAATGAGATTCTTCATTATTATAAGGAATATGATATTGAACTGAGGCATTTTCAACTCTCACTTGGTGATCATTGACCAGAAAGGGGATATGATCCTGATCCCAAGCCTTTGGAATATGACTCTATTCTTTTTTAATAGGGATATGAGAATTTACCAATGAATATGCTTCTCTCACTTAGTTAACCCTTGTTGGAGTGGGAATATGATCCCAATATAAATATTCTTTCCCCATCAGGAATATTAAGACAGACCTTCCGAATGGGAGAAGGGATATGAGCCTCATCCAGTATAGCCTCAGAAGGATGCTAATGCAGTCATTCATTGATGGATGTAGGGATATGAGCCTAGATTTCATGATCCGATGGAATATTCTATGCCGATTAACTGATAGGAATATGATCCTTTCATAAGGCATGTTCCATTCTCACAGGGTGAGACCTAGCTATAATGGGGATATGATCCCACTACTAGGACTTTAGAGTATGATAATGGTCTTATTTGATAGTAATATGAACCGGTTATGAGGCATGTGCCACTCTCACTTGGTGACCCCTGACCAGAATGGGGATATGATCCCAATCCTAGGCCTTTAGAGTATGACATCGGTCTTCTTTTATAGAAATGTTCTTCTATCCCAAGGCATGTGTCACTCTCACTTGGTGGTCCCCATTTGGAGTGGTAGTATGAGCTCATTTTAGTGCCTCATCCTTTACTGGAATATGTTGATAATTCTCATTGATGGGAGAAAGAATGTGTGCTTGATCTAGAGAAACCACATGTTTCTAATGATCTGAGAGTTGAGTGGCCATGGCTATAGGGATAGGAATATGGACCTATTCCTGTATCTGTACTAGTGCCAGAATATGCTAGTGGAGTTATTCTATTGTTTCTAAGATGAAATGACACTTTAGAAAAGCATGCATGGGATTATAATCCTACACATTTTCTATCTCCATTATATAATGGATTATATTGTCAATTGAAGTATGAATACGAGCCCACTTCTAACCTCCTTATTCCACTAGAATATGATGATGGAATTTATGCACAAGGTTAGGGATATTTTCATCTCTGATGCCTGCTACAGGAATATGCTCGGAGACTTCATTTGAGTGAGTAGGGTTATGATCCATCTCACTGGTAACAATCCGAATATATTGGAAGACACAATAAGTTAGAGTGGGGATATGTTCCCACATATGATTATACAAATACTTCCATACCCAATGAATCTTCCTTATTTCCCATGAATGGGTATCAGAGGTGGAAGTGTGTCTGGTGGCACCCTAAGAAGGTGACTAAAGGGTGCATATAGGATGGTTCCAGTGATAGTGGTTGACATAATCCCTCCTCGGTGTCTCATGAACCAGATGAATCCATAGTTGAATCCTTGGTCCACCTTCATGAGATAATGAATGTGGTGATGTCACGCTCCGGGGATAAGCTTCTAAAGCGGTAGTATATGACATTGAGGTATACTATATTTATTGTATATTTCTTCAGATGGTGTAAACCCATTAGTTCCAGCACTTGGAGACCCTCATGAGAAACCTCAAGTGTTAGGATCATACCATACCAATTTTATTCCCATACCATTACATTTTCCATCCTACACTGAATATTTCAGTTATGTGAGGTTATTCTGAGACCCTCAGGGGTTACAGTTTCAGCCAATTTTTTATAATGGTCACTAGATAATGACATTATCTTGGATTAAGGTGTTATTGATGAGAGAAGTAAAAAAAATTAAAAAATAATAATAAACAAGGTCCATGATCAGTTCCCCATCATAGGCATGATGTACTCTCAATCAGATATGCATGGGTAACACAACTACCCTTTTATTCCTGATATAGACATTTTACTGACATGTAATTTTCAAAGAGAAGATGAAATTATTTCATGAGAATCCTGACTAGATAAAATCATTCGTAAGATGCATTTTAGGGTTAACCAATCATTTTTTAATTTTAGAGATTCACACCAAGTTTACTATTTTTGTTTACATAAGATTTGATTCTTTTTGGATTCATGGTCAAACAATCATTTTTTTATTTGAGATATTCACATAGAGTTCACCATTTTTTGCACATTATTTTCAAAAAATGGCCTAATGCATGGTTAACTAATCATTTTTTTATTTGAGAGATTCACATCAATTTCACTATTATTTATTGGATGGAAAAGACACAACAGAGGATAATTATGTTTGGATCGAAGGTTGGTTGTGGGGGGTTCAATTTATTACACAATCATTGAAGTCAAGTCACTATTTTTGTTCATAATAGAAACTGTAAAGAGTTACCACCTCCATAACTAGGCACAAAACTGCTTTCCAAATGAATGTCATCTATTATGGTTTCAATCCCAATGGCACTTAGGAAATCACATTGGATGAGAGGATGTGTGGTCTGACTCATCACACCCTTTTAGTGGGAATTATTGAGTACCCCAAGTATCACTTATAGATTTATTAAATTTTCATGAATATATTCATAATCCTGATATAGAACCAGTTTACCTAACAAAATGATCAAGGGTTGAATCAATTTAATACATGAAGGGGAATCATTTTGTGATTCCATATAAATGTATTCTAGGTTCTTTATCTATTTCCCTTAATGATTAGATACCAATATGTTAAATTTATGTATTTAGGAACATCAACATCAGCTTCTACATATGGAGGCATTTAATATCTCAAGGATGGGGTTGAGCCATTTTGATGTGTCCTATGTATCATTATTTAGTAGGAATAAAAAACCATGTAGTTTGTTAAACTCATGTAGTTTAATTTCATGTGAAAAAGAAATACCTGTGGGCACTTAGGGACTAGGTATTTTATCTCGAGCCTCGAGGTGACGTCTAATGTATCCTAGTTATAGTAGGAATCATAGTCATAATTGTTCTGTTATTCCCTTAGAATCCCCAGGGTGGATACCTCTACATGGATGGAGTTATATCAATTCACACATTAGGGCTTACACACTAAGGTTTCTCTGCCTGATGGATATTCATGATGCGAATTATATGAACATTTTGAATCTCTAATCCCATATGAGACATGCTCGGTGTGAGAAACAAGGTATAACAAGTATTAAATCTCCCTCCATATGGATGCATGGCTTATATACTAGGATGCCCCTTTGGAAATATAGATCTTAGGCCTTAAGAAGGCATCATACGTATCCCAATTATTATAGGAATCAAATTTCTCATAGTTCATTTAGCGTTCTCATTCATCTGGTGGATGAGGAATAATGGTCATCCTATGAGAGTGATGGGGTCCCAATGGTTAAAATGTCATAGACATGGGGGAAACATTCACTGAATAGGATTCTTTTTTTTGAGATCAGGCCTTAGAAAGGTGCCATATATATCCTAGTTGTGGTAGGATTCAAATTAATCATAATTTAGTTAACCTCTCAGTGCACTGATCGATGAGGTAGAATGATAAACCCATGGGAATGATTGGGTTCCGATGGTTGAAATTTCAAATACATGGGGGGATTGGCATCGAAGTGGATGCCTATTTGAGATCAGGCCATAATGAAGGCATCTTATGTATCCTATTTATAACAAGAATCATGGTTCTTATAGTTCATTTGACCAAGGATTCTACAATAATGTTTCCCTTATATGGGGGCATGTCCTATCATACCACTGACTAGGGATTAAACAGTTAGATTTCTCTAGATAGGTCTTACACACTATGGTTTCCTTTTATACATTTATCATGGAACTTGGGAACTTGGAAGGCATACAATATATCCTATTTATAGAATAAATTAGACTTCCCAAATTTTAGTTGATTAGGGCTTACACAATGAGGTTTCCCTAGTATATGAAGGTAGTGGGAAAGGATATCATGCCATGGGAGGCCTGCCTAACCTGGCCTGGTTGTCTTCCTGACCTTCTTTATTGTCTATATAAAAAGACATGATCTTCTTATTTGACTTTTCAGAGGATGAAAAGACATGTTTAGTTGTATTGTGTAAAAGTAAAAATATAGTTTCATGTTATAGTTGTCTTATCTGATGGATGTCTCTTAATCTAAATGAATTGTCTGAGGGCCATGACATGTCCATGACTGACTGGTCTAGGATACATCACAGTATCAAGGTTGACTTGTTTGAAGTACATCACAAGATCAAGGATGAATTTTCCTACAGTTAATCATGTGATATCGATTGACATGTCTGGAGGACTTCACAAGATTCAGATGGCTTGTCCTGGAGACTATCAAATGATCTCAGATGAAATATAATGGTGTCATCATGAAAGCTGGATGACATTCTTGGAAGATGTCATGAGATCTGAGTGGCTTGTCCTAGAGGCCATCACAAAATCCACTTTTCATGCTTGGAGGGGATCACATGATCTGACTGAATTTTCTAGAGGAATTCATGAAATCTAAATAACATGCTCTTATTCCATCATAAGACCCATATAACATGATTTGGTTCCATTTTATTATTTGAGAGACACATCTAGAGGACATCACAAGGTCTAGATGGTGAACCTAGAGGGTTTCATGAGGATTTTTTGGAATTATTGAGAGTGAATTATGACTTCAAATGACATGTTTAGGGGAATTAAAATGATCCAAATAGTACACCAATAGATTATCTCTTGATTTGGGAGACATTTCCTATTGTTGTCACATGATTTGGGTGAGTCATGAAAAGCACATGAGGTTAAAAAAATACGTCTTCACACCAGTATCCTATCCTTATTATTTATTCTAGTTGTTATTGTATATGTTCCTTCGATTTATTCAGTTGCATCTTTTTTAGGATGAATTTGATTCAGTATATATGTGAGATGTCCTTTACAGAACCTCCAGAAGTCCATCCATTGATCAAAAGTGATTATGAGAAGTTCCTATACATGCCTCATGACTTACTAGGTCATTACCCATATTTTTACATGGAAAAGACCATACGATCGTGAGATTTGTCACTCTGAGATGTCTTTATGATAATTGGGTTTACTGATGAGAGGACCCAAAGATTTATTTTTTCAGGTAGTGTGGGGGATTTATAGGTTTCACCACCCTGATTATACAATGATTTTCATGGTGCATATTACACAGATCAAGGTTGTAGTTAGAGTAGGGATTTTGTGTCACACATTTCACGAGATTATTCTATAGGTCATCCTTAGGGCGTGACATGACTTTTAACAAATGAAATTACATCTCATCACCATCCCATTTATTAGATTTTTTTCAATTAAAGGGGTTTTGTCTAATCATGTGGATATGTGAAGGGTTTTTTTAATGTTAGTCCAACATTTCTAGGGAACATCACATGATCTGGGTGCTATTCCAAAGGGTTTCATGTGACCTTTAGTGGCCTTCTGGGGTCTTATACAAGGTAGGTATGGACTACTAGGGGGACTTCATGGGAAAAAGATGGCTTATTAGAGGGACTTCATGAGGCTAGGAGGGCTTGTCAAGGGGGGAATCATGTGATTAAAGGTGATCACTCAGGGCATGTAACTTTTATTAAATAATATTTTCATAACATACCTTAACATGAAGCTCCCATAAATTCCCATAATTTCCCTGTTTATTTCACAAAGGATAGGGATTTAGGGAGTTGGAATGAGTGTTACTGTATACAATCACTCTCCCCATCAATAATGCATCTCATGACTAATAAAGGGTCCTCTTGTGATGTGTGATCATTAATTTGGAAAAAAATTATATTTGTATTTGGATCTAGAAGGGGGAGTGTATGACCACATGGACATTCTTGAATCCATTTACATAATGAGGGTGACATGTATACGGGCTCTTACATGACATGGATGACATATCTCCGAGGGATTGAAGCATTTTGTGAACATCTTGTGCACACCATGTGATATTTATGACCATAAGAGGCTCATAAATTGTCTATTTAATTTCAATATTTATTTGTTAAAGGACTATGGATCTCATGAGTTTTCATGAGTGTTGTTGAATAAAATTACTCTCCCCATCGGTGATGCATAACATGGACAACAATGGGTCTTATGGTGATTCATGATCATTTATAATAGGAAACACTTACATTTTTCATTAGCGTTAGTGGGGGGGGGGGTTCAAGACCACCTGGGCATATCTGATTCCCTTCACATGATGTGGGTGACATGTCCATAGTTCTCTCATGTGCTAAGGAGAACATGTCAATAGGGGATTTTGGTGTCTTGTGAACTTCCTACGTGCATCGTATGATATTTATAACTGCAAGAGGTTCCCAATTTTTTCATTTTTCTTACATATTTTCCAATTATTTTTGGATTGATTATTAGGCGTTTTAAAAGTCACGTGATCCAGAGGAGCTTGTCTAGAATCCAAAACATGATCAGCACGTGTCTTAGATTCCATTACAAGAGTAGAAGGAATTTTCAAAAGGGGATACACTAGATCTTTCAATAGGTTATTCATTGCACATAGAGCATCCACATGACATTCTAAAGATTATTATATCATGTGTACTTTGGAGGGTTACATGATCCATGAGTTATGGCCACCTTATTATTCCTTTTCTTTATTGGGAAAATAATACCCATATTCAGGTATTATTCCTTTGTGGATTTTCTGATTCTCATTTGGTGGGAGTCAACAAAGGAACACACATGAAATTACTTTAAATATTTTAATAACATAAAGTCATTTTTTTGGTAAAGTCACTCCAAATATTCATATATTTAATGATGATAAGGGTACATTTGAAATATGTCCAACTGATGGGGTTTAATAAACTGATTTATTTTATCTTGATTCTTGATCCCTTTTTACCCTTTTAACCAATTTTCCCCTTAACTAAGGTGGAATATGTTTACCATTTTTACTAATCATTATAAGAAAAAATTAAGATGGACTAATTAACTAAAATTAATTATAATTATTCCTAATATGTAATCAATTTAACATGATTAAACTCCTTGATGTATCAAACATTACTTTTAATATAATTTTTCAAAACATAATGAAAATCATTTTTAGAAAAAACGTTTTTAAGCATAAAAATGATTTTACAACAAAATAAAATAAAATGTTGATTAAAATGGAATTAATTAAATTATATTAAATTAAATGAGTATTATTATTCTTTAAAACTAAACGAAAACCAAAATGGTAACTTTTCAATATTTATTTAAATTAAAATAAATAAAAATATATTTTATTTGAACACAAACATTACTACGATTTATAAAATGTTAAGAATATATTTCTATGTTCAACATTATATTTTAATATAAATTATATTAATTATTTAATATATATCTGGTCTAGAAAAAATGGTTTCATAAAATCTAAATTATTCTTATATAATTATAATGTCACAAAATTAATAGTTCTATAAAATCAATATTTTTACTATTCACTTAAAAATCATCTATTTTGAAAAAATATAAAAAATTAATCCTATGATAATTATAAAATGAAAATTACAAAAATTAAATTAAATTATTCAAATTAACTCTAAAAAATTTGATAATTTAGGTTTAAATCATATTCTTAGATATATTGATGTGTATTATTCTACAGTTTCTTTAGAAAGAAAATATTACTTATTATAATTGAATCTTAGTTGTTACAAGTATATAATGTTGTATAAAAATTAAATCTATAGAAAGTGTTCATGAATTATTCACATAAAAGGATAAATCAAATAAAATATTTTCCTACTCATTTTTACAATTGAAAAGTCATGTTAGTAATTAAAAATTACTCTTTCTTCCTCTATTCTTCATTTTTTCTTTCATCATTTTTATTTTATTTTATTCATTTATTATATATTTTTTATCCACATATATTTTTCCTTTAAAGAATATGAGGGATGTAAACTTATAATGATATATTCTCTTGTGAATTCTCACTACCCATACCCAATAAATAATACTGATACTCTTCACTTATTAAATTATCTTCCTCCCAAAAAATCATGAAAAGGATCCCAGCACACTTATATGAAATATATCATGCAACAAAATAAGTGAAAAGTAGTTATTGGAAGACAATATTTTAATATATCTAAGCTAATAAGTTATTCAAGACTTAAATATTCCTAATGATATGGTAAGTGGTTAAGGTTATACATATGGATTTATAGATTTCTTAAAATATATTAATTTCTTCAATAAAATTAATGAAAATTAACCCCTATAATTTCAAAAAAGAGACAAGGAAAATTCTAGTAGTTTATATCTTCCAAGTCTCTCATGAATTAGGGAATTATAAGAAAATATAAAATGATGACTATAATACATATTTTGAATTGGAGTTAATTATTGTAATTTTACTCAAGATATTAATTAATCAAACCAACTAATTTATTCATGTTTTATACAATTACAATCAAAGAATATATAACACATCTGTAATCCCCAAAATTCATAACATCTGAATTAGAAAATTTTCTATAAAAAAATGGTATTCAAACAAAGTAGTGTATTTTCATAAATTTTTTACTATTTTTTAATACTTATATAAAAATAAACAGACAAGAAAAATGAAAAAATTGAAAAAAATTAATCCCCAGCCACAAAAATTTGTTTAATTTATTCTCAGTCTATCTTTATTATCATCTTGTGAATTCTAACATATAAAAAGTAGGAAAAAAGTAAAAAAAATAGATGTAGAGTTAAAACTTGATGGTTATTTAGTGTATAACATGGTAAAATAGATATAATATATAATCATACAAGAAAAATAGTTTCATTAAAATGTTTTTTAGAAATAAATGAAAATTTATAAATAGACAAAATAATATTGGCTTACCTCTAAAGAATAGAAACATTCAAATTCTCTATAGCTAAAGAGTTTTAAAATTTAAAAGCTAATAGATATATATAAATAAATAAATATTTTATTATTATTAATAATGACTCAAAAATAAAAGTTAAAAATTAACATATATAGTTAAATCTAATAATGGAAAAAATACAAGTCATGTGAGTATAGTGAAAAAATTACATAGCTCATATTTTCTAATAAACATTATGACCATAACAGGTAAAATACAATAGAAAAATAGTAATTTCCATGATATAGTCATTATGAGAAAACAAAACATGTTAATAAGATTTATTATTAAATGGAATTATTTTACAGGACTTCTTTATGAATTATGAAAATTTTATATATTCACAGTTTATAATTTATCCCTTACTAAGTAATTATCATAATGAGTTTATATTATTTCAGTAGTGGATTATGTTAATTAATATAAAAATGGAAATAGTGGACTTTACTAAGAGTAACATTCATTATAAAATAAAATTTTTCATATCATGGGTATGAGGTAGTATAACTAAGTTTTACCAATATTAAGCTCAAACCAAACTTCAACAATTAAGGTTCCAACACAATCATCTACAGGAGAAGATCAAGGCAATGGAAATCTCCATGTGAAAAATATTGGTCAAAACAAACCACGAAAGTAACATCATTTAAAACTTTACTAATATATATTATGATGGGTTCATAATGGTTTATAGATCTAGGGGTTAACTTGGTATTAATATATAAATTCCCATTACAATAAAATGACCTATATTTTGATACTGTATTTTTTATTAAATATTCCATCCTTATTTAACATATAGATTAAAATTTAATTTTTTTTATTATAAAAACACTTTTAAGGGAAAAGGGAGAAACCATGATATCCGAAAAAAAATCCTAACAACCCTCATAGGAAAAAACCAAAACACCATCAGATCTGCCCCACCCCAGCAGATTCTCCATGACATCGAGCCTTCACCGAAGCAAGACCCTTCGACAAGCAGTCCTATGCAAAAGTGCACGGGCACAAAATCGATGGAGAATCCATACCCTATCATTCATCCAAATCCAAAATTATTGCACTAATGAAGGCTTCATTCTCTGATCCCCTTCCGAAGTAGATCCCAGAGGTTGCTGGTTATGATGTATCAAGCACCACAACAGAACCGAAAAAAAAGGTGATCTGAAATTAGACACAACACATAAAATTATTCCTCACAAACCAACCCACCAATACCACCAATTAAATTGTGTTGTTAAAGATGAACTTAATATTATGAGAGTATGTTTCCCTAAATAATTTCAATGATAATGATGAAACCTGTATGGTTGGTGTATCTATAATAATAACTTTGAATCATAGGGTAAACTTTTCCCAAGACTAAATATACTCCTCAAGACTGATATTTCCATTATTGAAACCCCCAAATAAGATCAAATCCTTCCTATCTATCCAGACATATTAGTCCTCATTGAGAGTCATCTTGAGTGGTCTCCCCTTCCTTTTAGTGGCTTCTTATTCCATTTCATTGAGAGACAATACTTGTTCTACCATTTATTCATCTGAGCTCATGAGAAATTCCAATGGTTGTTCAATATCGACACCTAATTTGTAATGGTTTTCCATATATTTTCCTTTCAATTTCTTTACTATCTGTGTCTCCATAGGAATAGGTAGGTAGGAGTAATCCTTCTTCTCATTACGAATGCCCTTCGGCCCATGCAAGGAGGGCCAGACCGAAGCACCTTCTAGCTTCTGAACCATATCGTTAGTCTTTTTATAACCAATGGGGAAATTCGAGTTGTGGCCATCGAACTATGATTCATAATGTGTGGCCTCATGATCATAATGCTCGTCATGAGCCTCATTCAACACAACTACCTAGAGTTGGGTGTATGTGGACTCCACAGTAGTACACTCCTGAGTCATTCCCCCCTCCAAATTGAATCTCATGTCATCAACCTCCAGACACTTAAAATGATTGCAAACTTTAACATTTGTGTTGGCTCATTCCAATCAAAAATCACTTGTTACCTTCCCCCAACCCTTACTGCCTTCTTTTTGTGTATCTACCCTTGCATTTATGTCCTCTACATCCTGGTTATTCTTAATGTCTTCTTATTCCTTAACCACCTCTATTGTAACCTAATTATAAGCTTACGAAGTTTCATTCCTCGTTGGTTCAAAAAATTATAGACCCACTGCTTTAATAGCTATTGAACTAGGGCCTGCCAACCCCCCGCCCTCATGAGGATTCAAAGGGATGGGCTCTAGTTGATTACCAATTTTGGAGATACCACTTCCTTACATAGGTTCCTTATGTTGTTCATCCATACCACTCAAATATCCAATGCCATGGCCCATACACTTGCCTCCCAGCACGTCATCCATCTTCTATAAAGGATTCTGCCCATCCCGTGGTACCCCCATGAGCTACCTCATCAAACTGCACACCCCCTTACCCTAGGATAGAGGAACCCTCCTCACCACCGAACCTAGAACCTTGCTGTCTTAACCCATATATACAGGCCCCCAAAAAATTTCCTAATTGGTTGAAGACAGAGAAAAAATCCACCCAAGATTCATACACTACCTGTTTCCTACAACGATATTCCTCAAAAATTAAAATTAAAATGAAATCAGGGGGCTATCAGGAAACATCTACCTCGACACATGATCTTGGATTAACCGGATGACACATTCCCTTGGTATGACTATGAGAACACAAAAACCATTATACAAGATTACCGAGCATCCTAATAATCGATGGGTTATGAAAAGGAAGGGGAAGGTTATGGAAACTCACCCATATCACCACTGAATGGGAGTCCTGTTTCATTTGGTAATTGTATATCCATCTATGTAAGTAGAATGTGGACCCATTGTAGTTGTATGTAACGCATGAACATGCCTTTATTAGGTCTTCCTCCGACACGAAGTGAATAATAATGTTCCTATTGTCGAGAAAACCAACTATCTCCCTATCCTGAAGATCCCACAAACCGAAGAAAACCCTATCAAAGTTCCCCACCGATGTCTTTATCTATGAGAATTGAGCTATTCGATTTTGGTTGAGAAACTCCAAATCTTCATAGATCTCTGTGAGCGAAAATGTTAGATTAGGGATTCCTTTATACAAATTGGGGACCTTTGGGTGCAGGGAGAATTTCAAAAATGGTGGAAGCATCTTGGGTTTAGAGAAGGGGGAGAAGGAAGACTCTATTCCCTTGGAGGACAACAAAGGTCCCTCCTCCGCTGGTGGGGGAGGTACCGATATGGTTTCTTCCATCATCACGAAGCTGGAGAAGGCGTCACTAGCTCCCCCCATCGCGAGCCGTCCCTTCTTATTTAGCATATGATTTTAAAATATTTAATAGATAAAAATGATAAAATGTAGTACATATTTAAAATTTGGAAATCAAAATTAGGCAATCAATGAGTTTGTTAATTTTTAATAAAAATAGTAATATACAGAAAATGATGAAAAATGGAGAATCACAGAAAATATGATATGATATATATGTAACCCTAACCAAATCTAACCTAGATATATAATTTAAACTAATTATGGAACTAAAAATTATAGTATATCATTAAATCAGTAATGGGAACTATTCAGTATTGTGGATCACCTGAGAAAATAAGAAAATATTATATTATATACTTTATTCCATGAGATTATACTCACCACACCTATAAATACTAACATCCTCCCTAATTAATCAATAAAAAGTACAATTTATCTAATAATATATCTGTCAAGAAGTCTATCTCATAGATCTATATTAATTAATGAAGAGTTTTCATGGTTGCAATGGAAAGTTCAAAGCCCTAAAGTTTAATTGATTTATGGGTTTTTATTAACCCCCCTTCAATTTCCTATTGTAATTATTTTGTTACAATGTTCCATATATTCCAATATCATATGATTTTATTTTTTTAATATTATATATTACCATACCATTGATATTATTTATTATATATTATTTATTCACTCTCATTATGCACTATTTGTAAGGAATTACCATGCCAATGTAAGAGTTATGAATTAACTTTTTTTCTTTTCAAAATAATTTTTTCCATTTAAACTCTTTTAAAAATCATTATTTATATTCCAAAAAAAATTTTATTCTATAATATTATAATAATTTTTTATTTATTCATTATATATCTTGAAACTCCTCGAATTATATCTTACTCAAATTCAGCTCCATTTCAAATTACAAGGTCCCTATTCATTTATATACAATTTCATATTGTTATTATCATATAATAAAATATTCTAAAAATAGACTTAATTTAATCATATTATATTATATCTAGTTTAACATAATCTCAATGTTTTATTTTCAATGATAATTTACCCAATAAATCATATTTTACGCTTCCCGGAAGTTATTACTATGCCAAATAATCCCATGAATCAATCATCAGTATCAAAGATACCATATATATGGGATATTATGGAAATGAAATCTTTATATGTAGATTGATCCTATAATACCTTTTACTCTACATATAACCAACAAACCATTTTTATAAATATTTTACCAAAACCTTATTATCAAAATATATATTATTTCCTCATAATCATCTTGTGTCCCTACGAAGGGAGGTTGAGGGAACATTGTTTTCAAGGGTTATTTTAGGTAAGTGGGGGATCCATTGACCTTTTTATATTTCCATATAATGATAAAATTTATAATCCTTTCCCTTAACCATACTTTATAAAATAATGTTTCTCTTCTACTTTGGTGGTGATTCTTTTTTATGTTACATTGAAAACACATACATATAACCCTTCAAAAACATTTTTAGAGACATTTTCTTCAGTATATACTATACAATATGAAATTTATATTCTCATATATTCATATTAAATTATATTCACCTAGAAACCAATATCATCCTTTGAATGAGGATTTACTAGAATAAAACAACATTTATTTCTCATGGGAAAATGATTTATATGGATATATATTATGATTTTTTATATATTATCACTAATTAATGCATGTATTTAATGTTAGGATTTGTACATTGAATATATTATCTAATTTATGGAACAAATTTTATACCCATTAAATGAATTGGTTAATTTTTTATCTCTATTAAAACTATGTATATACAACGATAATGATAATATAGTATTTAAAGTTATCTATTCCATGAAATACATCCAAAAACCATAGTTTTAGTGAGTATCCATGCCATTATATCCTTTCAAATACAAAAAAAATTGGTGGGTATCCATGATATAAAATATATTCAAATACAATGTTTTGAAAAGGATAATCAATTTATGTAATCCATTTAAATACCATGGTATTGTATATTATCCTTGTCATGACTGGAATTATGTTAATGTGGTACTGGTGAGTGGAATTTACATCAAATTCATTCTGATATCTTGAATTTGGTTGCTACCCTTGTCATAAGAGGTTTTTCCATATTTTTATAAATTTATCATTGAAATTAATTACTTATGTAACATATTTATATATTTTTCCTAGAATTTATCATATGAAATTATGATATCATGCATTATCTAGGTAACATAATTTACAAACTAATATTCTTATTTATACTCTTATCGAGCATCTGAGGTCACCCCTTTTCATAAAATTTTCTAAATATCAAAGAACTAAATACTATTATGGAAGAAAAATAAATTCAAAATTTATGTATGTATGTGTTGATTTTTTTATTTCTTGTATTATATCATAGTTTTAAAATACACTATACTTAATGATTCTGTGAATCCTTAATATGTGGTAAAATAAAATTATATCTAATGAATTTATTTAATTATAGAACCTAATACAGGAGTATAGGACTGGGATAATAATTTTTGAATTAAATAAGAGTTTTTTTTATTTTTGGGAATAATTATAAAAACTCTAGGAGAAAACTCTTTGTTTTACTGAAGTTTAAAAAAAATTTAGAGTTAGATTTTCAAACTCAAATATATTTTTAATAAGTTCATCCTAAATATTTTTTATTGAATTTTTAAAATGGATACCAAAATGAGATGATCTAATTTTAATTCTCATTGTAAGGATAATGGTTAATGTAATGATTGTTCTAATATTTAAACAAAATTCTTGGGTTTCAATGCTGAAAACATCATGGATATATTAAAAAAATTCCTCATGTTACATCTAATAATAATAACCAGATGGAGAGGCATGATTCATCGTAAAATATACCTAATAAAATTGATAAATTTTTATTACCTAACTACCACCATCATTTATCGGGTCCACATAACCACTTTTTTCAGAATAATAGATTCCATTATTGGAAAAAATATTTTTTATGTTAAAAAATATAAATAATAAAAAACTATTCTTGTTGGATTTCATTATAATAGATAAGTTAATAAATTATGGGAATTAATAAAGAATAAAAACAACGAATAAGAGATTTATTCAATGTTATAGGGTGATTTAATGATATTATTCATTAAAAAACATTTCACTTCAACTGTATGAATTTGGATGGAGTGAAAGTTCCTTGAGCTAAAGCAAAAGGATGATGAATCCATTGTGACATAAAAATAAAACTTTACATATCTATTAAGGTGTGATTATATAATTTTCATTGATCAAGAATATAATTCTTATATATTTTATAATGGGTTAAATCCATTTCTCTGTATTACTTTTTAGATATGAATATATCATACTTATGATGAAATTTTTGGTTATTTTGATTTGGTTGAAATGGATCTCGTGAATAGTCACTGGATTCAAGAATTTTTTAATAATAATGCGAAATAATATCATCATATTTAAATAAATTATGATATATATCATTAAAGAAAAATATTTAATACCCCATATAGGGGTGGCTAACTAGCCTCATTCTCATGAGTCAAACACACCCAAATGCATTTATGGGGTGAACTAGGCATGGAAAAATGACCCAAATTATAAATTGGATAATTAAACCAGGGTAACATCACATTGGAATATGTGGACCATTATTAATATATGCGGGTCAGACAATTGTGTATGAATATTTTTTTTTTCTTTTTATGTAATTTCAATTTAATGTAGAATTTTTTATGAAAAACATATACAACTTTTATATAGGTGATGAATATATGTATATTAACCTTTATATGATAACTATTCTGTATCTAATATTTAATATTCATTAATAATATGTATAATTTATATTTAAAAAATTATTAATATTAATTAAAAATTTTATCCAACCAATTTACTGATCCACCTAAAATATTGATCATACTAGAATTAATTTTTAGAGCCCACATTGAATATAAGACAAAATAATCTTAAACTTTTGAGGCCCATTCCTTGTGGTCTTATCGCACTCAACCTCAGTCCAAATTTTTAATCACCCCTAATCTCATATATTTGAAATATTTAAGTAAACACACAATAAATTATCTACAATGAAGAAGAATGTGTTTTAATTATAGAAAGAGTTTTCATAAAGCCTTTGAATGTAGACATGTAATCAATTTGGGGGTAATTGGCCATGATGGAAACCGTATAGAATAATTTGTTTTAATAAATATCCATATTTTAGTTGGATGATTCAATTATAATAACAAAAATTTATTATTATAATAATTTCTCAAAGAATTTTTAATAGAGGGAATCAACTACAAAGCCTTGAGATCAATAAAATGTACACATTAATACAACATCATTTTTGAATTAATAACATATCTACTATATTCTTTTTCTCAAAGGTGTATTTTGAAATACTTAAATCTATATCAAATATTTAATTAATTTAATGAATTTTTTTATTCATATGGATGGTACCCCTCAAAGAAAAGTAGTGGACTAATCAATGGAAACATATAATGATGAATTGATTTATACCCATATTCTATATGACATCACTATTATGATTTTTGGTATGTAATTACTAACAAGGTAGTACTTATTCCTCTTGTTGAATTTTATGTTTTTGTGTGTATGGATTAAATATATAAATATAGCTCCAATATAAACCATTGAAAAAAAGATTTTAGGTTAAATATTTTTAACTAACCTATATTAGTATTCAATGATAATCAGGATCAATAAACCAATGAATTAATATCATTTTATGTCACACCTTCTTTTTTTTAGTCATTTTATTTATTTTATTTCTCTTGGCATCGGATGATTTTGCGTAAGTGCGGGTGAGTCCCAGTTTACATTTTTATTTTTGGGATGAGTTTATGGTTTGGGATAGTGTGTGAACACCGACGTTTAAGAGGCACTATCCGCGTGAGTACCATACGGTGCGCAAATACCCCACGGTCATCTAGTGTTAATGTTATGTGTGTAGATATATGTATATGTATGTTTATATGTTTATATATGTTTATATATGTATGTATCTACGTTTGTATATGTTTATGTTTTAACGTTGTGTGTGTATATATATATGTGTGTATATATGTTTATATGTGTGTATATATATAAACATATGTTTATAAATAAATATGTTTCAACGTTATATGCTTATGTGTATATATGTTTATATCTATGTTCATATATGTTTATATATGTTATATTTATGTTATATATATATATATATATATATGTATATACGTATCTATGTCTATAGAAGTGGGTTTATATATGTTTATATATATTTATATATGTATATATGTTTATAATAATAATAATTAATAATAATAATAATAATAATAATATTATTATTATTATTAGAATAAATAAAATAAGGCTCGGGTTAGGGTTTGCACACAACCCCCCTTTTTCCCTTTGGCAGGCCGCGGGCCGCACCCCCCTTCCCCGTTGTTCTCTCCCCCTGCCGCAACGCCCCCTCCGGCTTCCCCTCCGCTTCCGCCGGTGCCCTCCACCGCTCCCCGCCTTCCTCGCTGACCCGTTCCCATCGCCGGTCGTTGTCCCGACGCCGCCCCGCTACCCTACACCCACCGACACCCTCAAGCCGCACCCCCTGGCCCTCTCCACCCTTTCGACGACGCCCTCCACCGCTCCGCCTCAACGGCCCTCTCGCTGCCACCTCACCGTCCGCCTCAACCAGACCACCATCGGCCCACCCCCTTCTCCCTCACCTGACTGCACCGGCACCATCCCCCTCCCGTCTGAATCTGGTCCAGTGAACCACCACTGTCCGTTCCCCGGCCACCAGGGCTCCTCCAAACCCGACTCCCCCTTTTTCGGTGCATTTCCGTCAAACCCAACCCCTTTACGGCGCGTTTCTGGCGACCCGACCCCCTGTGCGCGTGCCTCCACCTTGTTCAGGCATGACCCAAACCCTTGCGCGCACGCCTCCGCCTTGTTCTGGCATGACCTGAACCCTTGCGCGTGCCTCTGCCTTGTTTCAGTGTGACCAAAATTCCCTTTCGCAGCACCTCCACTCTGCTCGGGCACAGTCTCGTTTCCCCTCGCTGTCAAACCATGGTTTGCATCTCATTCCAATTTTGGTGTTTCTTTATTTTTTTTTCACTGGAATTTGATGTCTCAGTTTGTGATTCACATTGTTTGCACGGTGTTTAGGGTGGGAAATTGATGTTTTGGGACCCGTTGGTCTAGGTTTTGGCATCCGCCTCCAAGGGCGAGGTGGATGAAATCGTTTTTCCTTGCCGCTAATGTGTTTGGGTAAGGATATGTTTATACATTGTTATTTTTTTTTCTGTACGCCAATTTAAATGTGAAATTGAGTTGTGGACCCTTGAGGTCTTTATCTGGTCCAAAGTCAGCTTTACCTGAATTATCAATTTAGCAATATCTCACTCTTTGCATTTCAGGATATATATACCTATGGTATATGGGTGTATGGTGAATATATGTATATATGTATATATATATATATGCATATATGCACATTAAGGACACGTGCGCATGACTGTATGATGTGTGAAGATGGTTACTACTGGAAGAGCATGCGTTTTGGGCATGGGTTAACCGCGGTAGGTGTTTCCAACCATTTCCCTTTTTGATTCAAACCTTGAGCACTTGAATGTTTTCAATTAATTCTTTCATATCGTTTCATTTCTGTTGTGTTTATGAAAAGCATCTGACACCATTGTATTGTTGTTTTAAATTTCTGAAAGTGCCCTTTGATGTTGGTTTATATGAAATGAATTGGTTCTTGGTAAAGTTAAATTAAGTTCCTTGTGATGTGTTTGGTTTTAATTAATAGTGATTGTGTTTTGGAAATGTAAGATTTTTTTGGTGTGTTTTTTTGACAAAATTATGAACCAAAAGGTTGTTTTAGAAAAGTGTTGGAAATGGTGGTTGGTTTGAAAGATGCGATTTGCTTTTATAAAGTGTTGTGCAAGAATTGGGTTTGGTTTCAATGATAAGTATTTTATGAAAATGGTTTCTAAGGTGATTCTTCCAAACTCTAGAAGTGCCATTGGATGTTGGTACATCCATGGGAGCACTATGTGCTCACATGGATGTGCCTCCAAATGAAAACGACAAATAAAAAACTATATTTTATTTAAGATGGGTTTTTGAAGAAATGGTTTGGTATTTCAAGATGGATGAAAAGAAGTTGGCCTAGATGGCCTTTCGTGTGATTTTAATGGTTGTTCGGTTTGAAGGTCCGTTTGGTATTGGGTTTTGAATGGGGTGTTTGCACTAACTTTTGGGAAAAGTGTGTGTGCCCGATTGGAAACTTAACTCATTTACGAAATGTTTTGAAACTGCACATGCTGTGAAGGCCCGGTTGGAACCCTGTTGAATGTGAAAGAATTTCATATATAAAGATTTGTGGGCATCTCTACAGGGGGACTTCCCTTCGAGGGTTGTCATGTGGTGGTGTCCGTGTAAGGGGTTGGCAAGTACGGTGAGGTGAGTCATGCGTGCGAGGGCCTCCTACATACATAGTATTATCGAAATCACCAAGGGTTCCTGGGCGTATTATAGATAATCGAGAGACGGTTCCTAGCCAGCCCTTATCAGACGGACTGGTTCCCCCTTGGTAGGTAGGCCTTGTGGGGCGTGCCACTGGTTGGATGTTAGGGTGGCCAGTTGGTTATTGACTATGGAGTACCACGTCGGCGGGTAGTCTGAAACCGAGTACGTCCAAGGGTTTTCTAAGGATGTTTAGGATCACCCATGGTTATTGCTTATATCTGCTTGGTTACTTTTACTTGCACTTGGTTTCCAGCATTTACTTATTACATGTTCTTCTTTTGCACAAATGTAATAAACATGGATTTGAAATTTAGTTTTCAAGAAATGCATTGTTTTTGGGGAAAATGGGTTGTGGCGTGTGTTGGTTTTTGAAATGGTAAATCAGGATCATTTTTCCTTTAAAATATGAAAACCCTATTTTCTATCTTTGTATGTGCAAACTAGTGTTTTTGGGATTGTTTCTGGAAAGTGGTCTTGGTTGGATTCTGTGGTTTACTTTGGCATCCCTACTGAGCATTTTTAATGCTCACGCCTATTTTTATCATTTCAGTCACATGTTTCCCTCCTTCATGTTTTCTTGGATTATTTTCTCATTTTAGGAGCAATGTTGGCCTTGGTTGGGAGGTGACCAAATGGTCACACGGAGGTACGTCTGCTGTTTGGTTTTATTTCGATCCGCTGCTAGAGTTTAGTGCTTTTGTTCTGTTTATTTTTATTTACATATTTATCTTTTTGGGCCAAATCATTCCCAATGTTTTAACTTTGATTCCTTGCACTAGTTTCCATCCCGGGGGGATCAGAAACACCCCTCGGGACTTGCAGCGATCCAGACCAGGAGACCGGTTCCGGGTCGATACGGGCTCGTTCGTGAAAAAATGGTATCAAAGGCGAGGTTCATGATATTTGGGATGTTTGGTAGAAGGAGATTAAGATTTTTGGGGCTCATGAGGTAGGTTATAGGTCGGTGCTTGATCACCACCGCCCGTGACGAGACCTGAGTTACCAAGGGTAGTCTGGGTTTTGAGTCTTTTGCATTTGATTGTTATGGTTTGAGGGATGATAATGAAGGCGAACTGGTTCATGTTGTGGCCTCACATGGGGTGGTGACCCATGTGGAGTCCAAGTGTCTATTTCAAGGTCCTATTAGAGATATACCTTACTTGGGATATGTCTCACCACCATGTCACCGAGTTAGGCATATGCACTAGTTTCTCATTTCGATGGTTTGTTGTTGACTGTGTTTCGTTTTGATCTCAGTCAATGTCAGCGTGTGTTAAAAATGGAAAAGTGATTCTTTTAAAATTGTTCTGAAATTGGTGAATTGGGTTTTTAAAGTGGGAGTGTTTCGATTTGGAATGTTTGACTGCATGTTTGGATTGGATGAGGGAAAGAGGTGTTCAAACCTTGGTATTCCTTATGGAGGATCACATTTGCATCGATATGTGCAAAGAGTGCGTGGGAGCACTTGTCCGTGAGCGATGTAGCCGGGATTGGGTGAATGCACATGTGATAGTTCATAAGGGGCCATAGGCGAGTTTTAAAATGTTAAAGAAATGACGGTTCTTGGAAAAGAAATTTTTACTTATGTTTGGGTATGTTTAACTTATGAGTTTGTTGCCCTTGGATCGGGTTGTTGCTTTGATTGAGTTTTGGCTAGATGGAAATTTCAGTTGTGTTTTTCATGTTGTTCTGAGTATGCCGCCCAGAAAGGTCGCTGAGGTTGCTAATGAGTCATGCCCAGTTTTCAGTTCTTTTTGCATGTTGCCTATCGATCAAAGTAATCAAAGTCCGTTAGAGGCAGTTGTGTGGTTGTGAAATTAGAGTGGGTATTCAGGCTGTTGGTAACTATCGGGTTTGTTAGGTTTCGTACCATCACAGGTTTATTTGAGGGTCCAGTTCTGGACTATTAAAGATGGAGGTCTCACTAGCGTTGAAGACTGAGGTGTGTTTAATGGTAATTGGCTCTGGTGCTGGTTTCCCATCTAGCAAGGAGTGTATGCCGGAGGAAACTATCGCCAAGATAACATCTTCATTAGTGCTGACCTCCTGTTGCCTAACCGTTCTCTTGTGTGCCACTAGTATGGCCAGTTTGGGCATTCTAAGCCACCATCTTGCACCACCCTTTGAAAATGTTCCACCATTGCGGTTGTTTGAATCATCGAGAAGAGGAAGAATTTGGGGACTGGAGAATAAAAATGCCTGACTCTGAGGCAGGGGATGCTTCATCCATCAGATCCCCAACCACAGGTCTCGGGGTGTAGCTCGCTCACAGTCATAAGTTATTGAGGGTGTGTAGAACCTCACTTCGGAATATGTTTTCAGCTTTCTGAAGGGAAATATCCAAAGTTTCCTGGTTCTGTTCTTGTCACCTTTGTAAGCTCATCATAGTTGTGGTGATGTGATGAACTTGTTCTACCACAGTATAAGCGGTCTTATCTTTTCCCAGTGTGTTTTAAAATCGTTCGGATTTCCTTGAAGGGTGTTGGGCCTGCGAATAAACGGGTCGTTCTAATTTTTATATGGGTCTCAATTGTGTTCCTTAGGGGGATTTTTGGTTTCGTGAAATTAACGGGCGGTGTTTTAGGGTCCTTTTTGAGTTTGGGATAGGAATTCCCTAGTCTCTGGTTGCGGTGGGGATTTTATTCGGTCGATGTGTGAGGGGTTGAGTTAATTCCTTATCCTCGGGTTGTTAGGTCGTTTCGTAGCAAGCTTTCCGTTTAAGTCTCTGGGTGTTGTTTGGTCCATGTGGAGAAATTAACTGGGTTCAGTTTGGGAGTTCCCGTGTTGGCCCCCCTCGGGGATGGTACGATCATTTTTTAAGGTTTCCATATTAGAGAATTCTTGTGGTGGGGAGAACCCTCCCGTGTTCTCCCCCCAACCTCGGGCTTTAGATTTCGATTGAATTGGTCGGGTGTGACCAGTTGAGAGTAAGGTCATCCCGGGATTCACAGTTCTTCCTCGGTTTTGCCTGGGCATGGACTCAAGTTGTGTCAACTGTTGGCTTGGTGACTTTCTGGGGGTAGAAAGTGTTTCTGGTGGAGAGAATTGTCACACCCGTTTTTTAGTCATTTTATTTATTTTATTTCACTTGGTGTCAGATTATTTTGCGTAAGTGCGGGTGAGTCCCTGTTTAATTTTTTATTTTTGGGATGAGTTTATGGTTTGGGATAGTGCGTGAACACCGACGTTTAAGATGCGCTGTCCGCGTGAGTATCGTACGGTGCGCAAATACCCCACGGTCATGCAGTTTTAACATTATGTGTGTAGATATATGTATATGTATGTTTATATGTTTATATATGTGTATTTATGTGTGTATCTACGTTTTTATGTGTTTATGTTTTAACGTTGTATATATATATATATATGTATGTGTATATGTGTTTATATGTGTATATATATATACACATATGTTTATAAATAAACATGTTTCAACGTTATATGCTTATGTGTATATATGTTTATATCTATGTTCATATATGTTTATATAGGTTATATATATGTTATATATAAATTTATATGTATATATATATCTATGTCTATATATGTGGGTTTATATATGTTTATATATGTATATATGTTTATAATAATAAATAATAATAATAATAATAATAATAATATTATTATTAGAATTAAAAAAAAGAAGGCTCGGGTTAGGGTTTGCTCGCAGCCCCCCCTTTTTCCCTTTGGCTGGCCGCATGCCGCACCCCCTTCCCCATCGTCCTCTCCCCCCTACCGCGACGCCCCCGCCGGCTTCCCCTCCGCTTCCGCCGACGCCCTCCGCCTCTCCCTGCCTTCCTTGCCGACCCGTTCCCATTGCCGGCCATTGTCCCGACGCTGCCCCGCTGCCCTACACCCACCGACGCCCTTGAGCCGCACCCCCTGGCCCTCTCCTCCCTTCCGCCGGCACCCTCCGCCACTCCGCCTCGCCAGGCCTTTTGCCGCCGCCTCGCCATCCGCCTCCGGCAGCCCGCCGTCGGCCCGCCCCCTTGTCCCTCACCCGACCGCACCGGTGCCACCCCCCTCCCATCCGAATCTGGTCCAGAGAACCGCCTCCATCCGTTCGCCAGCCGTCAGTGCTCCTCCGAACCCAACCCCCCTTTTTCGGTGCGTTTCCGGCAAACCCGACCCCTTTCCGGCGCGTTTCCGGAAACCCGACCCCCTTTGTGCGCGCCTCCGCCTTGTTTCGGCGTGACCCGAACCCTTGCGCGCGCCTCCGCCTTTTTCCGGCGTGACCCAAATTCCCTTTTGCAGCACCTCCGCTCTGCTCGGGCGCGGTGGCGTTTCCCCTCACCGTCAAACCATGGTTTGCATCTCATTCCAATTTTGGTGTTTCTTCATTTTTTTCACTGTAATTTGATGTCTCAGTTTGTGATTCACATTGTTTGCATGGTGTTTAGGGTGGGTAATTGATGTTTTGGGACCCATTGGTCTAGGTTCTGGAATCCGCCTCCAAGGGTGAGGCGGATGAACTCATTTTGCATTGCCGCCAATTTTTTTGGGTAAGGATATGTTTATACATTGTTATTTTTTTCCGTACGCCAATTTAAGTGTGAAATTGAGTTGCAGTACCTTGAGATCTTTATCTGGTCCAGAGTCGGCTTTACCTAAATTATTAATTTAGCAATATCTCTCTCTTTTCATTTCAAGATATATATACCTATGGTATATGGGTGTATGGTGCATATATGTATATATGTATATATATATATATGCACATATTCACATCAAGGACATGTGCGCAAGACTGTGTGACGTGTGAAGATGGTTACTGCTGGAAGAGCGTGCGTTCTGGGCATGGGTTAACCGAGGTAGGTGTTTCCAACCATTTCCCTTTTTGATTAAAACCTTGAGCACTTTTATGTTTTCAATTAATTATTTCATATCATTGCATTTCTTTTGTGTTTATGAAAAGCATTTTACATAATTGTATTGTTGTTTTAAATTTCTGAAAGCGCCTTTTGATGTTTGTTTATATGAAATGAATTGGTTCTTGGTAAAGTTAAATTGAGTTCCTTGTGATGTGTATGGTTGTAATTTATAGTGATTGTGTTTTGGAAATGTAAGATTTGGTTTGGTGTGTTTTTTTGACAAAATGATGAACCAATAGGTTGTTTTATAAAAGTGTTGGAAATGGTGGTTGGTTTGAAAGATGCGATTTTATTTTATAAAGTGTTGTGAAAGAATTGGGTTTGGTTTCAATGCTAAATATTTTATGAAAATGGTTTCTAAGGTGATTATTCCAAAATCTAGAAGTGCCATTAGATGTTGGCACATCCATGGGAGCTCTAGGTGCTCGCATGGATGTGCCTCCAAATGAAAACGACACATAAAAAAAACTATATTTTCTTTAAGATGGGTTTTTGATGAAATGGTTTGGTATTTCAAGAGGGATTAAAAGAAGTTGGCCCGGTTGGCCTTTCGTGTGAGTTGAATGGTTGTTCGGTTTGAAGGTCCATTTGGTATTGGGTTTTGAATAGGGTGTTTGCACTGACTTTTGGGAAAAGTGTGTGTGCCCGATTGGCAACTTAACACATTTATGAAATGTTTTGAAACTACACATGCTGTGAAGGCCCGGTTGGCACCTTGTTGAATGTGAAAGAATTTCATATATACATATTTGTGGGCATCTCTACATGGGGACTTCCCTTTGAGGGTTGTCGTGTGGTGGTGTCCGTGTAAGGGGTTGGCAAGTGTGGTGAGGTGAGTCATGCATGTGAGGGCCTCCTACTTACACAATATTATCTAAATCAACATGGGATCTTGAGCGTCTTATAGATGTTCAAGAGACAGTTTCTAGCCAGCCTCGATCAGACGGGTTGATTCCCCCTTGGTAAGTAGGCCTTGTAGGGCGTGCCACTGGTTGGCTATTAGGGCGGCCAGTTGGTTATTGACTATGGAGTACCACGCTGGCTGGTAGTTTGAAACCGAGTACGTCCAGGGGTTTTCTAGGGATGTTTAGGATCACCCATGGTTATTTCTTATATCTGCTTGGTTACTTTTACTTGCACTGGGTTTCAAGCATTTACTTATTACCTGTTCTTCTTTTACACAAATGAGATAAACATGGATTTGAAATTTAGTTTTCAAGAAATGCATTGTTTTTGGGGAAAATGGGTTGTGGCGTGTGTTGGTTTTTGAAATGGTAAATCAGGATCCTTTTTCCTTTAAAAAATAAAAACCCTATTTTCTATCTCTGTATGTGCAAACTAGTGTTTTTGGGATTGTTTCTGGAAAGTGGTCTTGGTTGGATTCTGTGGTTTACTTTGGCATCCCTACTGAGCATTTTTAATGATCACGCCTATTTTTATCATTTCATTAATAGGTTTCCCTCATTCAAGTTTTCTTGGATGAGTTGCTCATTTTGGGAGCAATGTTGGCCTTAGTTGGGAGGTGACCGAAGGGCCACATGGAGGTACGTCTGCTGTTTGGTTTTATTTCTTTCCACTGCTAGAGTTTAGTGATTTTATTCTGTTTATTGTTATTTACTTATTTATCTTTTGGGGCCAAATCGTTCCTTATGTTTAAAATTTGATGCCCGACACAAGTTTCCATCCTGGGGGGATCAGGAACGCCCCTTGGGACTTGCCGCGAGCCGGCTCGGGTGACCAGTTCAGGGTCGACCCGGGCTGGTTCGTGATATTTTATGACTACAAAACAAAACTATTCCTAGGTGTGTATAGATTTCTATCCCAAATAATGATGTATAATGAGGAAATAAATATTGACTATATACCTATTGTGAAATAATAAACAGATATATTCTATAAAGAATTTCATAAGAAATCATCATATATAAAAGTGGATATTTCTATTTATATCATTCATTAATATTTTCCCATATAAAAATATGTAAATAGAATGTCTCCAATCTAGAAGGAGGAGTTAAAAAAGAAGATTTATGATCTATCAGGAAATGATTATATCTATATTAACATGTCTCCCTGAATTGTAACTATATTATTTATGAAAAATAAATATAGATCTATGAGATTATTTATTCACTAATAATAACTCAATGGCATTATAATTATTATTAATTATACCGTTCCATGAATTAATGATCTATTTGATCAAATTTTTATTATTTCATTATTTTCTAAGACTTAACTAATATATAGATATCATCAATCTAAGGTAAGAAAGGATGGTATTCCAATGACTGCCATTCTAACTGAGTACAAATTTATTGAATATATGGTAATTCCCATTGGGTTGACAAATACACAAACATTGTATATAAATATAAATAATAGTTTATTTAAGGAATACATTAACAAGTTAGTTTTAGTCTTGTATAATGATATTATTATCTACTCCTAAAGTATAGAGGATCTCGAGAAATGGTTTTAGAATGATTTATACCAATTATAGATAATGACATTTTATTTTATGTTTAGTAATTATGTATTTCAGTTGTATAAAATTGATTTTTTAGGGATTGTAGTCACCGTTGAAGGTATTTGAGTTGACCCTTCAAATACTAAATTCATATATGAAATGTTTATACCATTATTTATAACAGATATTAATATATTTTTTTGTTCTATCAAGGTATTAATGGTGATTTTATATAATTTTTAATGATTATCCATTCCATTTACCCAGTAAAATTATGAGGATATGTTTACGTGGACCATGGACTGTGAATAAAAATTGCAAGAGATTAAGGGAATATTAGTAAATATAGCTAAAAAACCGTAATTTTTGGGTTTAAAGTATGTTTCATCTATATAAAGGTTACATGGAAGGCTATTGGTTGGTAATTAATACAAAATAAAGAATTTATAGTATATTCATGTCAATAATTAAAGAATCAAAGAAAGAAATCGTCCCCTAGATGATTTGTAAATCATTGCAGTAATATTTTAATTGAAGATTTAGTGTAATTTTCTTTTTATAGAATGTTGTGATATATATATATATATATAATAAAATAATTAAATATATATTCAGAATAAATGAGTTAAATATAATTTAAATGTTTCAACTGGAGTTATTGATGGATTATGAGTTCATGATGGAACCCCAATGAGTTATGTTGCGTTTGATGAAAATAAATGGTTTATTGATAAGAAGATATTTCGATAAGAATATATGATGAATAAAATATTATTTTTTGTTGATAAGAAGTGGATTGTTGAAAAAAAGATAGAATAAAGATGGTTTTGGGTGTTAAATGAGTTATCACTAATGGGAGGTTACCAAAAGTCCATTTAGAAAGGCGAAAGTATTCTACACAGATCCCACATAATCAAGAGAAGGGTTAGAGATATGTTGAAGGAATCGTAGTGAAATAAAGGTGAAGAAGTTTACCAATATAGGGAATACCACATCATGTTCAGTGGTTCTGGTGAAGATAATGAAGAAGGTAGGTGTGATTATTCAATGGCTTATGGACATTGTAGAGAAGGATATACCCAACACCAGAAAGATGGAATAAGATATTCTATGGTGGTACATGTGGTGGAATTCTAGAGAACCTATGCAACACATTGAAGCTCAGACATGGTGGAAAGTAATTTCAATGTACATGAAATTTGTAGAAGGCCTAATAGATCAATATGGCCAGCTCTAGGTCGATCACTTAGGAAAACACTTCATTTTGAGTGAAATAGGGGTAAAGTTTTTGTGCCATTCCATGGGGTATTTTTCATGGGAAATAGTTTATATTTCATTGAGGATATGAAGTGGTCAAAAATGATAAGGGGATATAATACATGATGGAGATGGGTGTGGTATCTTGAGAGTCTCCCCATGATCCACGAGAAAGACTATTATGGTCATGGTGATGGTCGTGGTAATGTGGTTTTATTGAATGATGGGAGTGGAAGTTTACATTTATATATGAGAAGGAAAATTAGAAAAACTACCATGGATCTTAGTGTGTTGAAGGGTGATTCAGCTTAGAGATATAAATATCACATTGTGGTGTTCAATGAAAATTTATTTTGGTGGGTATATTGGTTTGATATGTAGAGGACTTGATAAGAATGTTGTCTAAATAAATAATTAATGATTTATATTTCAAATGCCTAAAATTTAAATCATGATTGAAGAAAGATACTTATGGACATTTCAGTGTCACTATAGTGAAGTAATGAGATACATTATTTGATACAATAGACAAAGTTTAACCATGAAGCAATTATGGTGGACTATAACAATGGAGATCTTTGAGGAAGTTATGATGAAAATAATGGTGGATTTATTGTAGATTTTAATAGAATACAATTATTCTTTCATTTTTTTGATTTGTTTTTCCATGATCCCTCTTTTTTATAGAGATCATCTAAAAACATGATCCATCATAGAGGAACACATATGCATATTGAATATCTAAACTCAAAATGGAAGATATGAATTCCATAAAAGGTGTTAAAAGGAATATAATAAACGGTTTTCACTCATTGAACATATTTATAAAGAAGAATATAAAAGAGATTATTGTGAAATAAAAAAGTAAAAATAAGTCCCAGTAATTACGCTGCATAGTATAATTCCAGAAAATATTTCAGATGAATGAAAAAGGCTGTTCAAGATGCTATCATAGGGATTATATGATGTGTATCAAGGGGAATTCAATAAAATAAAACCATACTCAATGAAACCATATAATTTATTCTCTTGAAGGTACCTCTATGTCCATAAATTGTGTAGGGATCCTACCTTGGTGCAATGATTAAAGGCGGTGAAAAAAGGTAGGGGTTGGAAGTGAGCCTTAGGTGATAGTGAGTCCACCATTAACATTATAATGAAATGATCTTGGTCAATAATTTGCCTATCCCAAACACCATATAAAGAGAACCAAACTTTATTGATTTGGTGTGTTGACACAATGTTGGTTTTATAATCCTTCAAGTATTGTTTTGATGTTAAACCAAGAAAATTCACATATCCCTATTTAATTTCTACATGGATTCTAAAATAGGGAAAAAATATAATCACATGATATATCATAAAAGGGATAGTCAATTGAATTAAATCAGATCAATTTCATAGATGAAGAGTATAATAGGTGACCATTATTTTTAAGCGCTCATTATATATTTAGGAGCAGTGAGACTTAAATGAAAAGTGATAAACTGCATAAGAATTTTATACCTTAATTCACCCCTCCCCCAAGTAACATCACTTTAAAACCCTTTTAGGGAATAAAAAGTGGAAATACAGGGTCAGTTTGTTTTTCTAGATTTTTATTACTACAAATATTTCTAAAACTTTGTGAAGAGAAATGGAATTCATTATGATGGATTTTGTGTGTAATAGAAAGAAATTAAAAGAATTAAAAATAGAGTTTATTTCTAACATGGAATATTTTCGTAGAGTTCCTTGAGAATTTTTAGAGGAAGGAATTGTTATTCTAAAATAACATGGATTTTTCTCTGAAACTGATCAAAGAAATATTGAAATTGTCACTTTAGTTAAAAATCCATTTAAGGGTTCTCTTATATAATACATCGATAAAGAGGTTTTACATGGAAAGTTATCCAAAAATATATGTATGAAATTAAAATAACTCCATGTTAAAGATGAAGAAGAGTGATTCATGTACAAATGAAATAAGAAGAATAATATGGATACATAAATAGATAATCCTCCCACCAAGGTAACAAATTATAGAATCTAATGTCATATATTATTTTTACACTATTTTGGAGTATGAAAACCTGGAATTTTAATACATAATATTTCATGATTTATTACGTAAAGATAAAAATAGTACATTCTTATATGATAAAGAGGCCTAGTGTATTTGTGTAATTTGGTACATAACACAACAACCTGCAAAAGGAGTATTACTAAATAAATTAAAAGCTCTATAAAATGCAATTATATTCTATGGATCTTCTAAAACTGCATGAGATAACTTGGGGGTGTACATTAGAAAAGGGTGAGATATAAATCTTATTAAGGGAATAATCAAATAATATCATGAAAAAAGTAATACATGTGTGAAAATAGGCATATAAAAGAGAAATAAAAGGGTTAATATTTTTAATATTGGACAATGAGGCATGATATAACTTAATAACATCGGGGAAACTTAGTAATGTGACAACAACATAAAACATGACATAATCATAAGTTATGGCTAACATCCAAGACAACATCACATGGTAGAAAAGTACCCTAATGGATTATATTTACTCCCCAATCCCGTACATGAAATCTCATGAGACTAAAACATTACCCAATTCATCAAAGGGAAATATAATTTGGGGTCCACCTATCACATGCATATCATGTACATGCATAAGTGTTCCACATAGATCATACAACATAAGGATGCGTTTAATAAATATTAATACAATGAGAATGGAGTGTGAGATAAATAAATAAAATTACCCACTAAATAAAGCATAGGTAAATTTATCCTAATACCATTATGTAAAAATGTGGATGATAATTCACTATAAAATTGTTTGGCATAAAAAATGATAGGGTAATTTCAGAAGAATAACAAGAGTACTTAAAGATCCATAGAAGATATTAATAAGAGTGAAAGGGGAATATAATCACTAGGAAATAATAAGGTAATTAATATGGATTTATAAAAACATATTCCAACATGAATAATTGGAATACCGAAGGCATAATTTAATATAGTTTCCTAAATAAAGAGAAGAAGAGGATCCCTTTCCTTGAGAGGGAGCTTCTTAATGATTGGGATAAGATTATTAAGAGCTTGGTGTCACCTTGGGAGGAATATAGAGAGGTAATGATAGAGTAAATTCATGCTCTAAGAGTTTTGAGTGAATATGAATAATAGGTTTGGGGGGGCTTAAATACCAAAAGATATTATAATTCATTGCTAATTTCCAAACATAGTTTTTGAACTCTAGATGATAAAGTAATAAAAACCAACAGTATTCCTATAGTTTTTTCCAATGGTTTCTAAATATTTGAGTTATTTTCATTATATTACAAGGTTAAGAACCTAGATCATTAATATAACTCCGTTGATGATGTGGAAGTGAGTCAGTTTTACAAACAATTGATTTCAAAGACTTAAAATAAAATATAGGTTACAAAGAATTCATTAAGGGTTTATAAAAATAGTAAAATAACATAAAAAATATCTAAAAGGTGAAATATATTTGTGGTAAATTATACTATTTTATGGAATATATTACATAACATTTTGGTCACTATGATGTCATAATACATATCGTATACTTATACCATATTTAATATTTAAAAAAAAATTCAACTATCTCAAAAAATTATGAAAAATTCACCATTGGATAATTACAACATGATTATTTAAAAAATAATATTTATATTTTCAAAATAGTTATTTAAATATGATAATGTACACTTTTAATTAATTAATCCCTATTTATTTAAAATATTGGTTTTCTTGATAATACTAGTTTTCTGATCCTTATAAAAATTAAATTTGACTTTGTAAAATTATATTAGAATTTATATATTATAAATAATATTTAATAATAATATTTTACCAAAATATAATTTATTTAAAAAATTATTAAATTCATCAAAAATAATATCATGATTGAAACTATATATTTCCAAAAAATACAATTTGTTATTAATTGAATCAAAATGTAATTTTTATCAAACTCACTATTTAATAGTATTTTAATCATTTTTTATTAAAAATAAAATATAAAAATTCATAATTTTAGTGTCTAGATACATATAGCTTTATTACTCTAGTGAATTACCTAAGGGTAATGGTGTGAGATTGTGAGATTTTTATAGGGTGGTTCAGTGAACATAGTTTGAGTTGTGATCTCAACGAGCTTGAACATCTCTGATAAAATATTTATCTCATCATTTATCAATTTAATATCATTTTGGGATTGGTCAAGGGAAAATCATATTTATTATATCTCTGTCATAAGCTTTGATAAGTGATCTTCATAGGGTATAATCCTATTAGACAAGGCCATCACTTCCTCTATCTATATACATGGAATATTATCATAACCCTTAATATATACTAATAATATTGTCACTATATAATGGATATATTATCAATGTTTATTATGTTTAATTGTATTTTAAATATTATTATGTATAACTTATAGTAGTTTGAAATAACCAAAGTGTATGTGTTTTCTATGACCACATTACTTATTAAGACATTTATTCAATTGAAAAGGTAATTTCATTTATAAAAATTATTGTCATTACATTATTTCACCATTAAGAAATTTTACCCAATGAAAATTTATTTCAAAAACTCAAATAGATGAGCGTACATCAATTTCATTTCCGCTTTTGGTTCATGTGTCACCTCATCAAATTTGTGGTTTCACCAAAACACATTTACTAGGTGGGTTGTCTTGTTTCATATAAATTTTTTCTCTATGATATAAGATCTTCCATGGATGATACTTGTATGAAAGATCATTCTAAAATGGTAACACTACTAGATTTAGTATATGTGAGCGTTATGGTATGTACTTACTCAAGAGGGAAACATAAAACAAATAATGTAATTGAGATAGGTTGGGTGGGATTTCTAGTTTATAAGCCACCAATCTAATGTGATCAAGGATATAAAAGGGTCCAATATATCTAGGAATAATATTTCCCTTCTTGTAAAACCTCATAAATTTCCTCCATGGTGATATACAATGAAAAAACTTATCTTCAACCTCAAACTCTAGATATCTTTGATGAAAATCTAGATAGATTTTCTCTCAACTTTGAGCAGTTTTCATATGAAATTTAATGGTTTGAGCCCTCTCCATCAGCTTCTGGAAATGATTTGGTCTCATAATCTTCTACTCTACAACTTCCTCCCAGCATGTTGGAGTTCGATACCTCTTCCCATATAGATCCTCATAAGGTTCCATTTGAATTATCGAATTGAAATTATTGTTATATAATAACTAAACTTGGGGAAGGTGTTAATCCCAACATCCTAGTAAATACATTTAACATGATATAATCATATAATATAGAGTTTTAATGTCCCTTTTTTTAATGATCTGTCTAATGGTGATAATCAGTACTGAATCATATTTATATATCCAATGCTTATCATAGGCTTCTGTAGAACCTCAAGGAAAACCTTCGACACCAATCAGATATAATAGAGAGTGGAACACCATACAGTCTTATCACTTCTCTAATGTATATCAGGGTGACTTGATCAAGATATTAATCATCCTTGATTATAATTAAATGATATGAAATTGTTAGGAGATCAATTACAACCTAGATGGTGTTATTTCCTTTAGGTGTCATGGGTAGTCTGGTGAATAATTCAAGGTTATTTTTACCATTTCGATATTATAATGGGTAATTGTTGGATCTTACCCCTGTAATTCTATCTCTCAACCTTGACATATTGGAATACTATGAATCGATATAAAAATACTATAATCTCCCTCTTTATATTATCCTACTAAAAGTTTTGATTCAAATATTTAGGAGGATATGTTTTTCTAGACCATGGATTATGAAGAAATCTTCCAAGAGATAAATGAAATATTGGTAAATATAGATAAACCAAACCTAATTTATGAGGTTAAAGTATTTTACATCTATATAAAGTGTTCATGGAAGGATATTTGTAACACCCCAAGATTTTGTAGTGTGTTATTTCTTCAAAATAATTCAATAACGTGCACTACATGCAACACCGAGTTCAAGCACATCATGACTTACTAAACAAGCCATTCAAAAGAGGTTATGAATATTATTAACTAAATTTTAAACTTTATATAATCCATATAATTTTATAATCCTTATTATGAGTTTCTTAGACATAATGTAAGAACAAATTCATTTTCAGTATTGCACTTTTACCAACTTTTAATAGTGAACCCTTGTTAAATCCAATATTTTAAACTTTTATATATTCAATTTGACTAAATAAATTTACTTTTTAGAATGGGGACATAAAAAAATTACAATGAAACATCCCAAGCTTCCACGGTACACTTTCCTTTGAATAATACAGTAGCATGTGTTGTACACAACTTTGAGTTCTAACACACACCACAACCAATCAAACTAGCCGTTATGAATAGTAATACCTAATTTATGAAATTATATATATTTTATATTTCAAAATGGACTTCATTTTTGGATTCGGAATATCGAAATTATCCTAAGTTGAATTTTTGGTATTTTTCTGAGAACTTCCAATTTTTATGAATAGTGAAAAATACTTAAAAAAACTTTTTTAATAAAAATATTTTATAATGATAAATTATAATATTGAATGGTTTTAAAGTATAATTAGAATATATTTTTACCATTTTATCCAATGGTGTTCATAATAATTAATTTCACTTTGAAATTGGATATAAACAATTGTCAATCTTTTGATATATATTGTTTCTTAAAAAAACGCCATTTGTTGTGACATCGGGAATTAATTATAAAATTAATTAATGAAACACATATGTTTGGAATTTTGTAAAATAGAAATCATTTTTGAATTTGGAATATCAATTATAGCTTAGGGTGAAATTTTGGCATTGTTCTGAAAAACTTCAATTTTTGATGAATAGTGAAACCACTAAGTGGTAGTTAAAAAACTGAATTTTTCATAAAACTTAATTTTACCACTTATTTGAGTGGAATTAAAAAAATCCGAGAGACAAACTTAATATAAAGTAGTAAAATGTGGTTCAATGAGATGAAAATAATTTTTGGTGAATAATAACTTTTTACTTTTATTTACCACGGTTAAAAGTAAATAGGGTAATTAAGGGTAAAAATGATATTAATATTACCCTAACACATGTCCTAATTCTATTGGAAAAGTGAATCTCGACCCAAAACAACCTTAGGAATAAAATATTATCATTTAGGTCCACTTGGATCAGAATAGGACATTTATTATTAGTTAATTCAAAGAAGAGTTAAAAGAGTTAAAATCAACGTTTATTTACTAAAACATATTTAATATAGGGTTATAAATAAGATATATTCGATTGTAAATATTCATTAGAAATCTAAAAATATTTCCTACATAATTATATTTTATTTATAATTTTTAGACAATAAAAAAGTTAATTTATTTATGACATAATGATGATGCAGTAATTACCTAATTAATGAAAAATTGGAATAATTGATATTATAAATACCCAAATAAATGTAATTTGAGACTTTTTATAAATAAAACTAATTTTATAGGATAATATGGCATATTAGTATTAATTTAATTTACTTTTTTCGAAGTAATAATTCTGTTATAAGTTTTACAAAAATCAATTATTGAATAGTGTCAAAACTGACATAAAAGAGTTTTTAAAACACATATTATATTATTAATTGATATTAAATTCCTAAAAATCTAAGGCTCAGCCAAGAGACTTATATAATGATAGGTGTATCATTAATGGACCACTTGGAGGTCTCTTGGATGTATATAGTAAGTTTATAAATCATATAATATAAAAATACAAAGAGACATTATAAAAGTGAAACTAATTAACTAAGAGTTAATACTTAAATATAAGGTTAATATAGTAACCCAAACCTGTCTAACTTTTATTGGTTGAGTGGTTTTAGATCCATACCCACCTTAACCGTTAAATAATCCACTTTGGAGCCATTATAAACCGAACATGAATTTATTATAAATTAATATTTCTATCTTTTCCAAAGGTGCCCCTAACCCCTCTTATAAAAGGGAACTCCCTCTTCTCATTAATTCACACCTTAAAAGCCTTTTGGTTCGGCCAAAACCTACCCAAATACTCTCTAAAGTTCTTTTAATACAACCTAGATTCCTTAGTTTGATCAGAAATCTAAGATATGGAGCCCTTTTGATCAAATCAAAAGGAAGAACCTGAAGAAGAGGTAATGTTTTCACCACCCTTTTTCAAATTCATTTCTTCTTCAACTTCTTCTTTCTTTGTTATTCCCATTATAAAATAATTAATCCAGTATCTACTATATACTGTAATATTATTATAAATATGGTACAACCATATTCAGTATTCTATCCATCCTTTGAATGACATGTCACCATACGTGCGTACGTACGGCTTACAATCTCCACGTCGTGGTGTAATTGTTATTCAATATATTATTATTTTGATGGGTATAATAATGATTTGTAATTCATGTAAATAATAAATATAACATGATAATTATTCTTTATATATGATATAACATCCAATTATATATTATTTTAATATCAAAAGAATGATATTGTCGCTCGTGCGTATGTACGGACTTCCGTCTCCACGAACGCGATGAGATTCATTCTCCATCGTATCCATTCAAATATAATTATCATTTTATGATTTAAAAATAATGTTTAAGGACTTGATATCATTCTATATATGGATAAGATACAACCTATCCATGAAAAATACAACTTACGTAACAAAAAATATAAAAGAAAACGAGTTAGTTAACACCCGAAACAATGATAGTACTACGATATTATTAACAAATAAATGTTAAAAGATAATATATGATATCATATTAATGTATATGACTCTTGTATAATTTAATAACAATTATTTAACCATTATACAGGAGGTTAAACTACCCCCAACCAAGGAAAAGTACAAGGTAAGGGTTCATTTCGCAATTTCTTCATTATCCGAGGTTGTTTATACGTAATAATCTACTGGGATTTCTTTATCATCCACATCCATGTTTCTTAAAAATGTATTTCAAAACATTTTTACTATTTACTAGAATATGGGTTAAAGTCATTTATACCATTGTTGACTTTTATAAGTAGTTTATAAAGGAATCATTCCGTCGTTTTCCAAACAAGGTCATTTTTAACCTTTTCGACAGAATTATGGTAAGAATGTTTTTTTAACTTATACGGCGGGTGCAGTTATTTTCCACTGTTATAAAATCGTCGAAGCTTCCCTTACAAGCTTATAATAATATTTTCAAAGAAAATGTTTTATTTTATAAATATATGACTCTTAAATGATTTCAAAATAGAAAGAGATATTTTCTAAAAAGTGTTTTGATTTCATCTATGTCAACATCCTTTGATGGATTTCACGCATATTTGAAGTTGATTTATTATGATACAAAACTTCTATATTGTATTGATGGTTTTGTGATATGTTTGACTATGGATGTGTTATTCTTATACCATTCATGGTTTATGGATGAAGTATTTACATTTCGTATGCTAGTTTTAATACGAATGTTTATGTTATGTTTATAACTTTTCATATGGGAATGTATTGGACTTAATATGTGACGGGTGGAGACCTCTATAGCTCCTCGATGCATCGGTAGGTCTCATGAGACAAACTAGTGTCTTGGAATAAGGCCTTGAAAAAAATCTTATTTCTAGTCTTGGCACGAGGCCTTGGCTATGTGGTTATGATAGTCTGGCATTATGCATTCCATCATTATGAAAGTGGTTACTGATATTGCATGTGATTATTCGATTAGTAGAATATCCATGTCAATAAGTAAATGGAATTATTTCATTTTATTTTTTCCATACTATGTTGAAGTTAAAGTTTAAAAGGCTTTTGTTTTAGTTATACATTATCTTAAATGTTTATTCTTATTTATGAAAGTTTTTTATATATTGTTATCCTTACTGGGAATTTGAGCTCACCCCATTTATATGTTTTATTTTTCCCAGGATGTGAAGAAGTAAATTATGAATGACCTTCAGGGATATTATGAGGGGATAAGAGTGTGGAATATGGAGACTATGTTGTTGTAGTTTTAAATTTTATGATATAATGTAAAACTTTATGAATATATCTAGTGTTTCCAAGTCTACTAAACTAATCAGTATTTCGAGACTTGAACTTTCTCGTGATCATGCCAATGTTATGTAATAATGCACCGACTCTGGGTAACTGGGGTCGGCGTGTTACAATATTGGTTGTGAATTAATACAAAATGATTAAATTATAGCGTATTCATCTCAATAAGTAAATAATCAAGGAAATTTTTTTCCCACTATTGATTTTTAAATCATTTCAGTAATATTTTCATTGATGATTTAGTGTAATTTTATTTATATAGAATGTTGTGATATATATATTTAGAATAAAATAATTAAATATATATTTTAGAAAAAGGGGTTAAATATAATTTAAATGTTTTAACTAGAGTTATTTATGGATTATGACGACATGATGATACCCCAATGAGTTATGTTTGATTTTATGACAAGAAGTGGTTTATTGATAAGAAGATTTTTTGATAAGTATTTATAATGAATCAAATTTTATTTTTTTGATAAGAAGTGTATTTTTGAGAAAATATTAATGAAAAATGGTTTTGAGTGTCAAAAGAGGTATCACCAATGGGAGGTTACCCTAAGTCAATTCTGAAACGTGAAAGTATTCTACACATAGCCTACATAATAAAGAGAAGGGTTAGAGATATGTTGAAGGAATCATAGAGAAATAAAGGTGAAGAAGTTTACCAATATGGAGAATACCACACCATGTTCAGTGGGCCTGGTGAAGATAAAGAAGAAGGCATGTGTGATTATTCCATGTCTTTTGGACATTGTAGTGAAGAAGATACCCAACACGAGAAAGATGGAATAATATATTCTATGGTGGTCCATGTGGTGGAATTATAGATCACCTATGAAACACATTAAAGATTAGACATGGTTGAAAGAAATTTCAATGTATGTGGAATTTTTAGAAATGTTGGTAGAGAAACATGGACAGTTGCAGGTTGTTCACTCCGTAAAACATTCCATGATAAGTGAAAATGGGGTAATATTTTTGTGTCATTCCATAGAGTAGTTTTCATGGTCGATATTTTATATTCCATTGAGTATATGAAGTAGTCTAAATGGATAAGGGGGATATAATACCTAATGGTGATTGGTGAGGTATCTTGAGAGTCTCCCCATGAGCTATGAGAATGACTATTTTGGTTATGGTGATGGTCATGGAACTGTAGTTTGCTCGAATTATGGAAGTAGAAGTTTATATTTATATAGGAGAAATAAAAATAGACTAACTACCATGGAACATAGTGTGTTGAAGGGTGAGTTATCTTTGAGATACAAAGATCACATTGTGGTGTTCGATGTAAATCCATTTTGGTGGGTATGTTGGTAATATTTGAATAGAGGATTTGATTATAATGATTCCTAAATTAACCATTTATTATTTATATTTCATTGGCCTCAAATTTAGGTTATTATTCAAGAAATATTCTTATGGAAATTTTAGTTTTACTATGGTGAAGTAATTGAGATACATTCTATGATAGAAAAGAGAAAGTTTAACCATGAAGAAATTATAGTAAACAGTATATATACGGATATTGGAGGAAGTTATAACAAAAATCATGGAGGATTTATTGGTGATTTTAAAATCCTAGAATGATTCTGTCATGTTTTTTATTTGTTGGACCATGATCCCACTTTTTTATAGAGATCAACTAAAAACATGATGCGTGATAGAGGAACACCTATGCATATTGAATACATGAACTCCAAATGGAAGATATGAATTCTATATAATGGGATAGAAAGAAGATAATAATAGGTTTACCCTCATTAAACATCTTTATAAAGAAGAATATTAATGAGATTATTTTGAAACAAAAAAGAGGAAATAAGTTCCAGTAATTTTGCTGCATAGTAGAATTATATACACTATTTTTGAAGAAATAAAAATTTTGTTCAAGAGGCTATCATATTGATTCTATTAAGAGTATCAAGAGGAATTAAATAAAACTGAAACACAATAATTGAAATAATATAAGTTATTCTAGTGAAGGGACTAGTGTGTCCATAAATTGTGTAGGGATACTACCTTGGTGTAGTGAGTAAAACAGGTGAAAAATGATAGGGGCTGTTAGCGAGCCTTAGGTGATAGTCAGTCAACCCTTAACATTGTAATGAAATTATATTGTTCAAGGAGTGTCCTATACCAAATACCATATATAGATCAATTCACCTTTAATGATTTTGTGCGTTGACACAATGTTTATTTTATACTCCTTAGAGTGTGATAGTGAGGTTAAACCAAGTAGATTCACTTGTCCCTATTTACTTTTTACATACACACCAAAATAGGGAAACAAGATAATCACATGAGATATAATAAAAGGTATAATAGGATAAATTAAATCAGATCAATTTCATAGAAAAATAGTATAGTAAGTTACCCTTAAGTTTAAGTGCTCATAATCTATTTAAGAGTAGTGAGAGTTAAATGAAAATTGACAAACTACCTAAGAATTTTAGACCCTAATTCACCACTCCCCCGAGTAATATCACTCTAAAACCCTTTTAGGGAATAAAAAGTGGTAACAAAGGGTAGGTTAGTTTTCATGGATATTTTATTACTATGATTTTTTCTAATACTTTGGGAAGTGAAATGGAATCAAGAGTGATGTATTTAGTGTGTAATGGAAAGAACATAAAAGAATGAAAATGGAGTTTATTACTAACATGGAATATTTTATAAAATTTACATGGGAATTTGTAGAGGAAGGAATTGTTATTCTCAGATAACACTGATTTTTCTTTTAAATTTATCAAAGAAACATTGAAATTGAAGCCTTAGTTAAAAATCCATTTTAGGGTTCTCTTGTAGAATTCATCTATATGAAGGTTTTACATGGATATTTTTCCAAAAATATAAGTATAGATTTCGAATAAATCCATGTTAAAGATGACGAAGAGTGATTCATGTACAAATGAAATAAAGAAGAATAATATGGCTACAGAAAAAAATAATTCTCCTACCAAGGTAACAAATTCCTGAATCTAATGTTATATTTTATTCTTACACTAGTTTGGAGTATGACATCTAAGAATTATAATACATAATATTTGATGATTTATTAAATAAATATAAACTTAGTACACTCTTAGATTATAAAGAGGCCAATTGTATTTGGGTAATTTTTTTACATATCATGACAAATTGAAAAGGGAGTATAACAGAATCAATTAAAAATTCTATAAAATGAAATTAAATTCCACGGATATTTTAAATTTTAAATAGATAACCTAGGGATGTACATTAGAAAAGGGTGAGATATAAATCCTAGTGTGAGAATAATCAAATAATATCATAACAAAAGTAATATATATGGTAAAATAGGGATATAAAATAGAAATAAAAGGGGTAATATTTTTAATATCGTACAATGAGGCATGATATAACTTGATAAAATCATGGAAACATAGGAATGTGACAACAACATAAAATATGACATTAGCATAATTTAAGGATAAGTCAAAATACAACATCACATGGTGGAAAAGTACCATAATGAATTATACTAACTCCCTAATATCATACATGAAATATCAAGAGAAAAAAATTACCCAATGCATCGAAGGGAAATATAATTTGGGGCCCACATATCACATTCATATCATACACATGCATAAGTGTTCCACATAGATCACACAACATAAGGATTAATTTAATAAATATTAATACCATGATCCTAGAGTGTGATATAAATAAATAAAATTACCCAATAAATAAAGTATATGTAAATTTATCCTAATACCATTGAGTAGTAATGGGGATGATAATTCACTATATATTTTTTTGGCATGAAAAATCATAGGGTAATTTCAAAATAAAAACAACAGTACTTAATGATATATAGAAAGAATTAATGAGAGTTAAAGGGTAGTATAATCACTTTTAAATCATAAGGAAATTGATATGGATTTATAAAAACATATTCTAACATGAATAATTGGAGTACAGAAGGCATAATTTAAAGTAGTTTCCTAAATAAAGAGATGGAGATGATCCCTTTCCTTGAGAGGGTGCTTCCTAAAGATTGGGAGGATATTATTAAGATCTTGGTGTCACCTTGGGAGGAATATAGAGAGGTAATGATAGAGTAAATTCATTTTCTAAGAGATTTTGAATGAATAGGAATGACAGGTTGAGTTGGTTTAAATAACATAAGAGATTATAATCATTTATTAATTTCCAAACTTAGGTTTTGGACTTTATGATAAAGTAATCAAACAAAAAAATATACCAATAGTTTTTGCCAATGGTTTCTATAAATTTTAGTTATTTTCATTACATTACAAGGTCAAGAACCTAGATCATTAATATAACAACCTTGATGATGTGGAAGTGATTCATTTTTACAAACAATTGATTTTAAAGACTTAAAATATAATATAGGTTACAAATAATTTAATAAGGGTTTATAAAAATAGTAAAATAACCTAAAAAACACAATATCTTAAAGGTGAAATATATTTTTGGTCATGTATAATTTTTTTTGGAAAATATTACATCACATTTGGGTCATTATGATGTCATAATACATATCGTATTTTTATACCATATTTAATTTTTACAAATAAAAATTCAACTATCTAAAAAAACAATTAAAATATAACCATTGGATAATTTAGACATTCAAATTTAAAAAATAATATTTATATTATCAAAATAATTCAATAAAAATTAGAATGTACACTTTTAATTAACGAATCCCTATTTATTTATAATATTGGTTTTATTGGGAATACTAGTTTCTTGATCCTTATAAAAATTATATTTGACTTTGTAAAATTAGATTAAAATTCATATTTAGAAATATTATTTAATAATAATATTTTTATTAAAATATCATTTATTTAAAAAATTATTAAATTCATCAGAAAAATATCTTGATTGAAACTATATATTTTGGAAAAATACAGTTTTTGATTCATTATATCAAAATCTAATTTTTATCAAACACATTATTTAAAAATTTCAAAAGTAATTCTAGAAAGGGATAAATATAATCATTTTATTAAAAATAAAATATAAAAATTTATAATTTTAGTGTCTAGATACATATACCTTTATTACTCTATTGAATTACCTAAGCGTAAGGCGTGAGATTGTGAGATTTTCATAAGGTGGTTCAGTGAACATATTTTGAGTCTTGATCGCGATGAGCTTGAACATATCCGATAAATGATTTAGATGATGATTTAGAAATTTAATCTCATTTTGGACTGGATCAAGGGAAAATCAAATTTATTCTATCTCTATAATAAACTCTGATAAGTGATCTTTATAGGGAATGATCCTATTGGTTGAGGACATCACTTACTCTATCTATATCCATGGAATTTTATCATAAACCTTAATATATAATAATCCTATAGTCACTATATAATGTATATATTATCAATTTTTATGATATTTAATATTATTTTAAATCTTATAACATATAAATTATAGCAGTTTGAAATAACCAAAGTGCACATGTTTTCTATAACCACATTACTTGATAGGATATTTATTCAATTGAAAATGTAATTTCATTTGTAAAAATTATGGTCATTACCTTATTCCCCTGTTAAGAAATTTTACCCAATGGAAAATTATTTTAAAAACTAAAATAGATGAGGTTAAATCAATTTCATCACCTATTTTGGTTCCCATGCCACCTCATATAATTTCTGGTTTCACCACAACACTTTGACTAGGTTGGTTGTCTTGTTTAATAGAACTTTTTCTCTATGATATAAGATCATCCATGGATGATACTTGTATTAAATATCATTATAAAATGGCACCACCATTATATTTAATACACGTGAGGGGTATCGTATGTACTTCTTCAAGATGGATACTTAGAACACATCATGTAACAGGGATAGGTTAGGTGGGATTTCTAGTTGATAATCCACCAATCTGATACGATGAATGATATAAAAGGGGTCAATGTATCTAGGAATCATATTTTGCTTCTTGGAAAACATCATAAATTTCTTACATGGTGATATAAAAAAACCTTATCTTCAACCTCAAACTCTAAATCTATTTGATGATAGTATACATAGCTTTTATGTCAACATTGAGCAGTTTTTATATGGAATTTAATGGTTTGAACCTTCATTATCATATCTTAGAAATGATTAGGTCCCATAATCATCTTCTTTTCAACTTCCTCCAAGAATGTTGGAGTTCAAAATCTCTTCCCATATAGAGCCTCATAAGGTTCTATTTGAATGATCGAATTGAAATTGTTATTATATAATAACTCCACTAGGGGAAGGTGTTGATCCTAAAATCCTTTTAAATCCATTAAACATGATCTAATAATATCCTATAGACTTTTAATGGTCATTTTGGATTGAAGATCTATTTGAGGGTGACAATCAGTACTGAGTCATAGTTATATATCCAATGCTTATCGTAGGCTTCTCCAGAACCTCAAGGAAAACCATCGATATAAATAAGATATAATAGAGTGGAACTCCATGTAGTCTTAACACTTTTTTTAATGTATATCATGGTGATTCGACCAAGAGATTAATCATTCTGGATTTTAGTGAAATGATATGACTTTGTAAGGAGATCAATTACAACCTATATGATATTATTTCCTTCAGGTTTTATGGGGATTCTAGTGATTAATTTATGGTTAATTTTCCCATTTTTATATTATAATGGGTAATGGTTGGATCATACCCCTGGAATTTTATCGATCAACCTAGACAAGTTGGCATACTAATAATCTATATACAAACTCTACAATATCCATGTTCATACTATCCCACTAAAAGTTTGGCTTCAAATATTTATACTTATTAAGGATTCTTGGATGAATAGGGAAGAATGATCTATGTTAATCATCTAGAATTTTCCCATTTATAGTTGGTTTTTATGGGACACATATCCATGTTTCAAACCTTATAAATCCATTTTCAACAAAGTTGAACTCAAGAATATTCACTACCTTATTCTGTATCAACTCATCATCTTTTTGTGCCTACTTGATCCTCTAGAGAATTGATGATTGAGTAGTTATTTGAGAAAGGTTTGATGAAGATAATTTTATTATTCCCATATCTATCCTTTCCAAATCCATGAATATTGAATCCCTTTCAATCCTCATCAAGGATGGGGTTGCAGGATCCATTCTACTTAGAGAATCTGTTATTTTTTTCCTTCCAAAAATGGTAATGAATTGAAAAATCACAATACTTGATTAACTCTAACAACATAATTTTGAACTTATTAAGATCATTTTTAGTGAATATATACTTGAGGAATTTATAATCCATATATATGTTTCACTTTTCTCTATAAAGATAATGTTATCAAATATTCAACAAAAATATTACTATAGATAATTCTAGATCATACAATGGGTAGATATTTTTATGGATGATTAATTGGTGGGGGAATAAGAGATATATTTCTCATATTTCATGATTACATAACTCAATCCATATTTGCATACATCAATATAAATAAAAAAACCTTCTGCATTGGTGGGTAATGTGAGTATAGGTGCAGTTATTAGCCCATTCAATAACTCTTTAAAGATCTCATTACATTTATCAATACTAAAAAACATGGAACTATTATGAGTTATCTTGGTTATTGTTCTTTAAAATCATGGGAATTTTCTCAAAAATTGATGATAGTATCCAGAAAATCAAAGGAATATATGGATTTCCATCACAGATGTTGGTCATGGAAATCATTCAATTGCCTTGGTTTTTTAAGGGTCCAAAAATATACCTTAGTTTTTGATAAGATTCCCCACGAATGATACTTATTCCAAAAAAAAACTCACATTTACTATAATTTTCATATAATATTTCCTTATACAAGGTCTTCAATACAATATTTAAATGCTCCTAATGTTTCTCATTACCTTTGGAGTGGATAATAATATCTTCTAGAAATACTACAAAAATTGGTTGAGTAAATCCCCAAATACTCTATTAACCAAGTCCATTAATATTTTTTGAGAATTAGTGAGTCCCAATGGAATCACTATAAGCTCATAGTGCCCATAACTTGTACAATAATTAGTCTTGAGGATATCATTTATCTTTATCTTTTCATGGTAATATCCTGGCTGAAGATCCACCTTATAGATGCACTAACCTCCAGGAATCTGGTTGTAAAAATGATCAATCCATGGTAGAGGATACTAATTATTTATTGGGATATTATTGATCTCATGATAATAAATGTAGATAAATATTGACCCATCATTCTTCTTGACGAAGAGGACTGGTACCCCCCATGGTGAATCACTTGGTAGCATTAACCTTTTATCCAAATTTTATGGTAATATTTTCATTATATCCTCAAGTTCAACAATAACCATTTTATATGGAGTATTGTATTTTAGAAAACCTCTATGTGTTGGATTTATTGAGAACTCAACCTCATGATTGGGATGAAGAAAATATTATTATTCAGGAAACTCATTAATGAATTATATTATAATAGGCATGTCATCAAGGATGATATTTTATTTAGTCTCAATCATTTGGGCTAGATATGATTTCCCATAATGAAATAATATCCATTCTTAAGATGAGGACACCAAAGAAGATTCATCCTCCTCATTACACCTGTATTTAATTGGAGGGATATTTGTGGTATGGAGGGTGATTTACTTCTAGAATAACATTGAATTTTTCTATGGAGAGTATCACAATATTTTCTAGGAAATTCAACCCAAATATTTGTAACATCCTAAACAGGTAGACACTAAATGGAGCCCCAATATGGTGGGTTACATGGACCAAGAACGACTCCCCATATACCATAAGATGTTAACTAGAATTTAGGGTTTACAGTGTTATAGTGGGAAATCTAGACCCTTATAATCAATGTAGAATAATGGTTTAATAAATAGAAAATAAAAAAACCTAATAAAAAAAACAATAAAAATAAAAATAAAAATAAAAATAAAAATAAAAATACCAAATAATAATGATAAAAAATCCATTAATATCAACACTTAGTACCATATACAAAATGATGTAATGTCATTTCTCTAAAAAAAGAAATACAAAAACATGGAAGTAGACACACATACATACATGTATATTAAAAGAACCAAAAAGACCAAAATCCTATCTCTAGATAGCATCATGATCCATAGCATGATCCTATGATCCCATACTCACATGCTAAAATCAATCAAGCATCAGTAACCACACTTTACCTTATCCCTACCTACATCGATGAATTCTATTTGTGTACTATTTGGTGGCCCAAACATGTTGTTATATATACTCAGTAGGCCACCAACAATGGTGTCTATAACAAATCCATCCTATGCATATAAACCATTATTATGTGCATATATAAAAAAAAAGATATAAAGGATAACGAATACAACAAGTCTATGAGAACAAGCTCTAATAAAACTAGGATATAACAAAGTATCTATATAAGTATATATAAAAAGTGTCAATAGTGGGTGAAAACTAGATCGACATTTTCTACACGTGAAAAGAGTGTCAAACCTATATGGTCTAGGTATCAAGGAGATAACCTGGGAGACCTATATATAGAGATATAAAGGTATAAAGAAGTAGTAGGTTCCATAACTCTATTTCCCTCATCAATTCCATACCATTGATTAAAATGTGTAATACCATTAATAATAGTAAATATCATACCATAAATCAATAGGTTTCATATCATTAATAATGGTTGGTTCCCTACCATCAATAAATAGGTTCCATACCTTTAATAATAGCAGGTTCCATACCATTAATCAATAGGATCCATACCATTAATAATAGTCAATTCCATACAATCAATCCATAGGTTCTATAACTTTAATAATAGTTACTTCCATACCATTGATCAGTAGGTTCCATATCTTCAATAATAGTCGGTACTATACTGAGATATAACATCAAGAAATAAAATAATAAAAATACAAGGGCTATGTTAGTTTCCACCCCCAACCATGTTTCCAAAAAAAGGTAGAGGCCTAGAGGAATATCTATCTCACTTCACATTACACTTATTCCAATCGTTTAACCATTATAATTGTATTTAAAAACATTTAAAATGAGGATTAATCCTGTATAATTACCTATTTTAACATAAAATGGATCCCACTATAAGGATGGTGTGATCATGTACACAAAGTGGTAGTTTAACATTGGATAGGTACAATAACACTCGTCATGGGTGGCTCAAGTTGAGGTTTTCAACCTCCAACCATATTTTGGTGATACAATGGTGACCCAAAATAGGTGAAAAAATTAATTCAAGTATTATAATTTAATTTATATAAAACAATTTCCTGTGTACATAAAAAATATTTTAAAAAATGAAAAAATAGGTAAAATGTATAGACCACCTACCTTACAGAAGTGGAAGAAAACTTTTCTAATATTGGCCCCTATTTTTCTCTAGATTAGAAGAAAATAGAATAAAATAGAAATACCATGAAAATAAGGAACATTATCTTTCAAAAAAATAACATTGAAAATAAATAGATAACCCAAGGAAAGAAGGTAATATACTAAATCACTTATTGGCGGTGATAAAACATGACATACTATGTTGCAAACAAAGTCTAAACATATGAATGGGATCAATGCCTAGGTTAGGCCATGGGAGGACTCATATGGAGGAGCTCCTATATGAAAGAGAAGAGTTGTTAGAGGGGTAAGGAAAACGAAATGGGTTATGCCCCTTATAAAAATAACATAATTAATGTGGCATGTAAATGCTTTAAACATCTTTTAAATATTGGGGTTTCCCATAGGGAAGAACCAATTACACATAATGAATTAGCCTAACCAGACCATTACATGTCATGTATTGAATAAAAACCATGTATTTAAATAAAATTTGTGTATTTAGTACACACTGTGGATTTTTCATACAACCAAACTCCATCCCTCTCCTCCCATACCTCCAAATTCAAATTAATTGGCCTAAAGGAATGATTTTCCTATTTATTCTTAAAAGAGAACTAAAATAAGGGTTTAATAGAAAGTTAAAGGAACCATACCTCATATGAAAAAACTAGGATCTTACAAAAACTCTTTATTAAATAAACTCTTCCTTGAGCTACCATTCCAAGGGTGGTAAAGTGTCATCATAGAATATCTTCAGAAACTTAGTTCATATATCACCCTCCCGCTCCTAGGTCTCATTCTCTATGCGACTGTTATTCTATAGCACCCATTCTAAACGAATTGATCTTTCTAGGAGAGATTTCATACATTGGTCCATGATACAAATAGGGTGATCGTTAATGGAGGAATCAACATCTAGTTCTAACTCATCAGGATAGAACACCCGAGACACAAAAAATATAGTATATTAGAGGCAGTTATTTAGATGGGGTTTTGCCCAACCCCCTCTATATTAATTTTCTGTATAATTAAAGGGGGTTATACAGAACCCTCTCAAGTGATATAATTTATAGGGGTAATAAAACCCCTCAAAATTCAATTCTTATATAGATTATAGGGGGATACGTGTGACCCTCACTAATCATCAAATTTAGAGGTGGTTAAGAACCCCCTCTAATTTTTTTACATTTTTTTTAAATTTCTGGTTGGATATTTGGGGGGTGTTTTGAACCACCTTTATCTTCATGAAATAGGGGGGGGGGGGTTCATAACCATTACTAATTAATGAGATTAGAACCAGTTCATATCCCTCTAACATCTTAAATTAGAGGGGGTTTAAAAGCCCCTCTAATTTCTTAAATTAGAAAGGTTATAAAACTAGCACTAATTTATTAAATCAGAGGGGGTTGAAAAACCCTTATGATGTATTAAACTAGAGGGGGTTCAAAACCCCATTTATTAAAAAGAATTCCATAATATATATTATTAAAATACAATATATATATATATATGAATTTAAATAAATTATATGAATATATTATTAAAAATATTTATATGATTGTATTTAATCGTATTTATATGTATAAATAAATATAATTGTATAATATTATGCACATTAATATATATATTTATTTGTATAAATTGAATTTAATAAAATATTATTTATATACAATATAAAAGGAAAAACTTATTATATAAATATATACACAATATAATTTATTTTAAAAAATATAATATAAAAACCTAAAATTGTAGTTTCTATAATTTATATTATTATAATAATAAATATATTTTTAAATAATATGTTAATGATTTTATATTATATGATATAAAATTTAAACAAATAAATATATATGAATGTATTTAATATTATAAATTTATATTTATTGAAATACATATATATTAATGTACATAATATTATACAAATAAATTTATTGAAATACATATATATATAAATGTGCATAATAATAAATATATGTGTTTAAATAAATTATATAATTTTTTTATAAGTTTTATTTCATATAATATTAATTTTATATTAATTATTTATAATATTATAAAATTTATACAAATAAATATACATTAATGTAAAAAATAGTAAATATATGTATTGAAAATTAATTTTTTTTCCAAACACTTTTAGGAAAAGTGAGAACCGAACATCCCTTAACACCAACCAGAACACAACTTGAAACATACATAAAAGGACATTTTCTAGAAAACCACAAACCTACCCGAACACCAATAGACTACATATCATAATACCCATAATCATCTCTGCATCCCACACAATAGTCCCCTTATGCCGTAGCCGTAGCCGATTCCCACTCAGAGGCCGATTTATATCGCCTCAAGAAGTAGTTACTTTGCTTAAAGCTCCCCTTCTGGTCCAGTAATTGCTGCACTGGGCAATGTTGTTTTATCAAGCCGTCTTTTTTGAAGGCAATAATCACACCTTTGTCCCGCTTAAGGGAAGATCTAGTACACATCGGTCACGGAAGGTAAGAGTAGTCTTTCCTTGTTCGTCTTCTTGGTGTAGCAGATATAGGTTCTACGCACTCAGTCATCTTACCAGTCCCATTCTAGACAATGTCACTGAATGACAGGAAACCTGGGCCACTCAAATTTTACTTATTACCCCCAAAATCATTTTTCCCTTTGGTCTTTGGTCTATTACCCTTCCAACCCAAAGAGTTCCCCCTCCTTGTCACTGGTGTATTAATATCAGTCGGGGAAAGACATTCAACCGCTTCAGCATCCTCCTCTCCGGCCTTAGGGACGTCTTCGTGACCCAACCTGGATGAAATGTTCCCTTCTACATAGGCCCCCTCAACATCACCACTGAACCCATGACCATAATCCAAGCAAACTTAAAAAATGTCTTCTAAAAGCCCTTCAAACCAGTTGGTTAGCTTGAAGAAGGGTCGGGCTGAGGGTTCTAATCCTCTAGAACTCCCAGTACCTTTCAGACTGGCCACACCTGAGGTAGTTCCCTTTATCCACACCCTTTGTTACTTCCCCAAGATTTCCCTATCTGTGTAATGAACTATATGATCTTCTTGGAAACCCGATCCAGCCTCCTTCCGAGCCAAGGGAATAGAGGGGCCCTCCAAATCCTACCGTAGACTATTGAAATCCTCTACAACCGTCGGGTTAACCTGCGAGGCAAAAATAATTGGATTTTCAGTAGTATGAAATTCCATTTTCGTCACCTTGTGAGCATCATTCTGGATATCCTTAACTACCAGACTCAGAGTCCCCCCATCTTTGGGTCCCAAAGCCTTCATGACCAGACCAGGAATCACAGACACCTCCGTTATTTCGCCCGATACAACATTCTCTCTAGACACAACCTGCTTCCCCCTGCGTCTACCCTCCAATGAAGAATCAGTGCCTCTCTTGTGGAAAACCTCCATAATGTGTAATTATAATATTTAAATCTAATTTTCATAGTGGAAGAGCAGTTAGAGAGATATAGTATATATATTGGGCTTAAAACCCACCGTTGATTTTTTTTACAAGGCTATGCGATAGTGCAGGTTGACAAAAAGGGCTAGCCATGTGAAATTTTAGTGGGGGATGGGGGTTCTCTCACATGGGAATGGGATAAGTATCCTTTCTAATGGGAACATGGGGGGGGGGGTGGGTCTCATGTATAATTGTAAGGGGTGGGTGGGTAATCACCCGGGAACAAGAGGAATTGGAGGGGGCAGGTGCACACAAGAACGTAAGGGGGGGGGGGGGGGGCTCACAGGGAACCACTTCTAAAGAGAGTATGGAATGGGGAATAGATATTGTGGTAGTGGGAGGATAATATATATATATATATACTTTTAAAAAATAAACATTTAGAGGCGGTTTGGAAACCACCCCTAAAATATAACTTATAACCAATTTGTGGAGGTTGCCAACCACTGCTAAGTTTATTAATAAATTATAGGTGGTTAAAATCCTCTCTAAACTGAGATTATATTAGAAAATTAAAGTGGGGTTTATCGCCCTCTAATACCATGACAGCTAAATTAGCCAATACTATACCAGTGGTTCCTCAAAACCATCTCTAATTACAGTTGGTGGGAACATTAGTGGAAATTCTTCATAACAACTACTAATGTTAGGGGGGGGGGGGTTATTACCATCTATAATCGAGTCATTATTTTGTAGTGTGATGACAATAAATTGTATTAGTGAAACTATAAAACATGGAAGAAATCATATATATCCTGGTACCTCTGAGATAACTGCAACCGATATACTACCGGCCCAACTCTCTCTATAACCTTTTTAAGATCTCTACTTTTATGTGAGGTATAGAACCCATTTTTTCCTATTAAATTATTTGGTTTTGTAAAAATATGAATGAATAGTGGGGATATGTAGGAAATGAGGGCGTTTGAGGCTTATACAGAGCCTTGAGCCTAGGTTTTGGGAGAAGGATGCAAGACCATATGGTTAGTAGAAACCATGCGACACTGGATGCATGGTTCGAGTAAACTGTTTAGGGAATTTATATGCACAACAGAGGGTAAATTTTTTTACCTAATCATGAATCCTAGGCATCACACACATGGAAATTATGTTGAATTATTGAAAATAGATAAATTAATGTCTGAAAGACAATTTTTCTAACTGTGCTCCATTACCATGCGAGGGTGGTATTTAGGTAGAGAGGGGAACATCATTCATAATGAGATAAGTTCACTAGGCCACCCCTATTCTTCACTCCTCTCAGCACAACCTAACGAAAATGGATATCGCTCCTGTCCCTCACCTCTTTTATGGGGAGGGACCTCCATCAACTTTTTAGGGGGCATGTAATCATCATTTTCTTCAGTTTTCAAATCTTGAATCTCTTCTCCAATTTCCTCTAATTTAACTTTTACCTAATGTCCTGAACTAGTTCAGTGGTTTCCCACAACTATCACTTTCAAATTCAGAGTTCACAGATGCCTCTTCACTTCTGGATCTCACTCTAGTTGCGTGTTTCAAGCATCATCTCCCTTTTTTGGATTCATTCGATAGATTTGTTTTTGATTCCTGGGGCTTCCATGATTGGGAGATAGTCGATCTTCTTTACAATAAGAATTTTATGTTTCATTTTTATTAGGAGATAGATTTAATCAAGGATCAGTCCATAACACCCCAAAACCACAATAGATCTAGATTATTTCTCTTCTGGTGGTCCTAAAACTTCTACATGAATCACGATTCTCCAGCAATGGTTATTTGGGTTAGTTTACCTGATCTTACTCTCCCTTTTCAGAACCCTTTGAATCTTTTAATGTTTGGTAATTTAATTAGACACTTCCTTTTTTTTGATAATTGAACTTGTGTTATTTTTCACCCAGTTTCTCCCTGCTTTTTCATAGATGTCTATGTATCAATATTTCCATTTAATTTTGTTTGGATTGAAGCCAAATAAGAGTTCCCTTATAAATAACTAGTTTTTTTTTTTAATCTTGGGTGGATTTTTGTTCCTTATACATGTGGTTGGGCCATCGGTCAGCAGTGTGTCATCACATGATTAAGGGTGATCAAAAAATGAGGGACAATGTTCGAGAGTCAGGTTCAAGTGAGCCTAGGGTTCACAACCTAAAGGAAAAGGATTAGTAAGACAGTTCACATGTAACGCCCCCAAAACTTGTTTCTCGTATAATGGTAATATTGAGGTTTTATTTTTTTATTCTAACAAAGTACAAAATTCAAAGTAAATATTATTTCACATTTTTTAAATAATAAAAAAATAAATATTATTGTCAAACATAATTTATTCTTATCGAATAATTATTTAATAGAATATTTTAAATAATAACTATAATAATATAACTAATTTTTTTGTTTTCGAAAATGTGAAATATATACACATATATATATATATATATTTGTATATTGTATTTGAATGAAAATACTATTATAAAAATTATAATTTTATATGTGGTTATACATGACATCGAAAATTGTTATTTTAAAATATTTTAATGACATTATTTTTGCGCTATTTTAATTATGCGAACTATTATTTGATTTATTATATGTGTTTAAAAATATGTTATATACACCTGTATATTTATATATAATGTAATAAATTTTAGATTATAAATTAACATTTTTAATTTTTATTAATAAAATTATATATATATTAATAGAATGATTAAAATGGTACATATGAACTTTTAATAAAATTACAGTTAATTTGAATCATAACAAATTAACATTTGTTTTAAAAGTTTCAAAATTAAAAATAGTTTGTACAAATTATGATAATTATTTTCATTTTTCAATTATTAATTTAATTTATAATAACATTATAAGATATATAATAAAAATACACAAGTAAATGTTTTATAAATGGATAGATAATAATGACCTTTACTTTTAAAAAGAATTGATTAAATAAGTTTAACATATAAATAAATTTATTAGAATTTTGACCTTTTAAAGTTATTAATAATATAATATCATATTAAATGAATAAATGACAATGATATAATAATAATAAACTAAATTGAAAATAAAAAAAATTGAATCCCGTAGTGGGTTTCAGGGAGTCTGCGTCTGAGTCATGCCATGAATAGGGAGAGATGGTGGTCGGGCCGTCGCGAAGGGTTTCAATAGGCCCTTCATCTAGGGTTCTCGAGAAGGCTGGGCGAGTGCGAGCCGATGCCAAGGGAGGCTAGGGGTAATGCTCGAGCAGGGCCGATGAGGGTGTCGAAGCCAGGGTCGTGCATTTGAGTCCAAGCCTTCACGTTGAGGCCAGAGCTGCTGAGAGGGTTTCTATCTGGCGAGGTTGGGGACAAGTCCGCTGGTCAGAGATGTCACACTAAGCTTTGATGCGAGTCTGATCAGTTAGGGTTTTAGTCGTGTTTGATGGTTCGATATTCCTTGATCCAGAGTGAGGTAGGGTTTTGGTTTTTGTCAGGATCTAACTTATTCATTGTGTTCTCTTATTTAATTGTTCGATCATTGTTGCTCTCTGTTCATAGTTGACCTATTTTATTTTTCTCTTTGTCCTTGTTTGGATTACTTTTAGACTGTAAATAGAAATTCATTTTTTTTCTACAATACAAGTCTCACATGACTTGTTTTGATTCCAGCAAATTGAAATCTTTGTATTTTATTTAAATATGTGACCATACTATGCCATGATTTTATTCTCATCCATAAACGTCTATCTATCTATCATTCTATATTATTTTTGTCAAATTTATTTTATTTCTATCCATTTTTTGGCTGTCTGGTACTTTTTTCCAGCTTGCACTGCAAGCACTTTGTCGTTGTGGCTATAAAATCCTTATTCCTTTGTGCAATTTGGATATGAAACTTGGTTTGTCAGTCTATGGGAGCGTATTCCCAACACTTTTTCACACCAGCTGCAGATTATTTTCTTATAAGGGTTATTTTTATTTTTTTATTTTTTATATACTTATGATCCACACAATTAGTTATTTAAAACTTATATAGAATTGTGAAACCCGTTTGAAAAAGGGATTATTTTCTTATAAGTTCACATTATAATTTGTCTCAAATATTTATTTTATTATCTTATGACTTGTAAGGGTTATGTTTTAATATTTTTCATTAAATGTATATTTTGTAAGGGTTTAATTAATTTGATCAATTTTGTTGTCTATTTTATTACAATGGTATACAAAAATATACTTGGGTATAAATTTTTATATGAATCTATTTATTTCATTATAACATATTATTTTCCAAACTGGGTTATGATTTTAAAATCTATGTATTGAAATAGTGTTAATTTTTTTTTCTCAAACCATGTTGTTATAAAATGTTATACGTGTCTATATATATATATATATTTAAGAAACCATATCTATCTATATAACCCGGATTTTTTTCAAAATAATAATGGTTTTAAAATTTAAGTATTTATCTCTAAATATTATGGTTTGTGAGGGTGTAATTTGTTCAAATTATGGTAGTTATATGTGTGTACACACACACACACATATATATATGTACACATATAAAACATATTATTTTATGTGTACATAAATAAGGGTTATTTTAATTTATAATTATTTTCTGTTATACACTTAGTGTATATTTTGACATACACACATAATTCAATATATTTTTATTTTAGGTTATTAAAGATGAATTATAATATTTGAATATATACTTGGATGCAAATAAAGTTGTGGGTTCAAATGGATTGTCTTATTTATTACACATACACCCATAGAGTTTTAATCCACCCGGTTTTTAATTCAACCAAGTGTTAATTTGAAAATGATGTTCGGAAAATTTATTTATTTATTTATACTATCTAATTTTTTAGTTCTCGCAAGGGAGTTCATTTGCTTAAAATATGAATTACTTTTATTTTGATAAGTATTTGTTAATATTAATCAAATTACATTTCTTTTTAAGATGTTAATATATATATATATGACTTTAGTTTTCAGAATATATAAAGATAGGGTGTGACATATACATATTTTATGTATATATATGGTTATATGTATGCACCCATAATATTTAACCATAACTTGAATAAAATTGTCCTTAAACAATCTTTAGTGGTTAAATTATGTGGTTGATATTCTTAATTAATTTCTCATAGAATGAATGTTGCACTGCATTTGCTATGCATTATAAGGCATGTCCATTTAATAAGTCATGATCATTTATCAGCACATGCTTGTATACAAATGACCTCGATATTAATTTAAAATTGTAAATTTTTAACTATAAATGTTCATTTCCACGAATCAAGGATTTTGAAAATTAAGGAACTATCATTTTATGTGGTAACCCCATCCATTAATTACTTTTTTGTTTTAAATTAATGTCACATGCACACATAATGTTAACTTTTTACGCATGATGTTGGGAAAATAATTATTTAAATAATAACTAACATATTATGATTAAGTCCAATGTCATTTCCATTTATCAGTGTATGATTTGAACATGAATAATACCTATCCGATGTTATAAATATGCAATGTAATGCATTGAATGTTTATGGAACCAGTTGTAATGATATTAATTTATGTGATAAATAAAACTATTTTATTATTCATCACTTATGATAATTAATTGAGAATATATTTATTTGGAGTGGTATGGGACACCCCAAATAAAAGATATGAAATTAGCTATTCAAAGTGGTATGGGACACTTTTGATACATTGCATTATTAAACATAAGAGGAATGTATTAGACTAGTATGTTCCGGGTAAGGGACTGGTAAAAGTAAGCCATCCAGGTTGGGGTTCAGTTACAGCAGACCCTCCGTGATGGAGTTCGGTTAAAGAGGCTCTCAGGGATGGAGTCCGGTTACTGAGGTTTTACGAGTTGGGGTCCGGTAACAGATATCCCATAGGACTTGGCACGAGGCCTTGACACAAAAATTAAAGCCCAACATTATACATTCCTTTTTTATGTGAATGATAATTAATTAACCAAATGGATATTCGACTAGTAGAATATCCATGGTTAAGAGCCATTACATATGAGTAAAAGAAAAGTAAAATCTTATGACATGACATATGTTTAGCACTCAATGATTTTAGTATTCTATGTATGAAATCAAAGTTATTACCTTTATGCACAACTCTGATAATTCATTATACTTAGATTTTTAATTTTTACTTACGTATTCTTATGTCATACATGTTTTGAATTTTCTTTTATTCTTTACTCCTACCAATAATTCCTATTTTTGAATCATGTATCCTTGTAATCCTGTTAGCATGTTTTTAGTTAAGCACTTTTATTAAGACTTGTTACATATGTTATAGTTTTTCTTTAAGAAGATTGTTTTATGAAACGGTTTAAAGTATATTTTCAAAAGTTATTCTGGGTATAGTATGTTATTTTTAAACCCCTTACTGGGTATTCGTATGCTCACCCTATGTTTTTTTTAAAATTTTTCAGGTTTCAGTTTTTACTAAAGAAGTATTTCAGAAGTAGCTGGTTTCTCAGAGCCTGAACCGAATTTGATCTTCTCATTGGAACCAGATCCAGGAACTCGGGAGCTGGGGCATGAAATCTCATGAATAAAGCCCAATATTTTAGTAGTCCTCTTCTATGTAGGCTTCTTGACAGTTGGGTAGTGCTCCCTTGAAGAAAGTTTTCCCTTTGATCCCTGATCCTAGAGTCATGGATGTATTTGGAAGGCTACAACGAGATATGGTCGAGTGAAATTTTGTGGTGAAATCCCCGTATGAAGGTTTATAAGGTGTGGGTACATCAAGAGGAATTTATTATTTCATCAATTCTCCCAAGGATATATTCTATGTGGGTGAAAATCATATTGAAAATTGGAATTGTTGAAAAAATAGATCATTAGAATCAAGAACTTTATGGAATAGACATGTCGTGGTGTCCCATGTGGCTAGGGAGGGAGGCACAACATGATACAAGGATTAGGAGTTACAAGATTTTGATTATGGGATACTATCTAGGAAAAGACCTAGAAAATATTTTACAACTATCATGGTTAGAAATGACTTCTAAGGTATGGATACTGAAGGAAAAAGTCAAGGACATGAGGTTAAATGGGAAAGTGATTCTAATGAAGAAAAATGAATTTAAAGAATAGAATACAGTGAAGATTATTATTTTCAATTTTCATAATATAGTACAAAATCTTTTCATGGTAAATGGATACATAGTATAAGAATAAGGAAGGGTCAGAGTGGAAACCAAGATTCATGAAGTCGTATCCTGACTAAAAAATAGAAGCTAAAATAGAGAAAGAATTAATCATAATTTCCCCAACCAATGGAGACCTGATCTTCCAAAAAGTAAAAGTCCAAGGTGGTGTAATGTGATCATAATTCCATAAAAATAATTTAAATGTTTCTAGTGATTCTAATATATAGGAGTAGGAAGAATATATTTTGGACAATGAGAAGAAGGAAGGCTCAGTGGTGGTGAACCTATCCAGCGAGGTCATCATGGATCCGGCTAAGGTGAAATTTAATGGGGGAATTATGGGAAATTATTATCATTTTTGAGGAAGAAATACTATAGTAATATCTTCTAATTAATACAACAAAAGAATATTCTGATAAGATGAATAAGTAAAGATTACTTATAGACACCAATAAGAAGCAGACATAGTCGATCGACAAGAAAAATCTTATTTTGGTTGGGGGTTTAAATGCGGTAAAGCTAAATAAGTAGGATTACATCCAAACGTGGGAAAATATGACCTATTTTTTTTATGATCATACCAAAGATGATCCTCCTAAATAGGTAAATGACCTTCATTGAAATTTATTTAGGTTGAATTTTTCCAATAGGATTAAATTATATTTCAATTTTTTGACTATCTTCTATGGTATTTGAATATTTTTATTTTATACTAAAATGGGTTATCACTTTTCCTTAAAGAGTTTTCATAATAAAAAAATATAACTTTCAGTCAGTCAAGAGCATATTGTTGGCACATGGTTTGGCCAACTGTGTGGCCAAACCATGTGACCCTTTTTTTAGAGGGTAAATGAAAGTTTTTTCCTTATTGATTTATATGTATAAACCCTCTCCTCCTTTAATAAATGTAATTGGAAACCCCCTGTACCTCATTGGAACTCTCCCATGGAAGCTTATCCTATTATTTTTTATGACATCCCAATACGAACTCTGATTCCTATGCTATCAGTCTCGTTAGATGCACACTGGTGAGTTCTCTATTCCAATTTCACGTTTAACTATTTTCCTCACTTTTAGAGACACTATTTTGGTGTAGAATCTTATGACCTATTTTCAAGGTGTTCATCCATTCTTCCATTTTTTTAGATATGGATCAAATTAGAGGCCGATACTGGATGGTTGTTCTTCTACTAAGTTGAGGTTAGTAGTCTATACCATTTTCCTAAAAGTATTATTGTTTATAACTTGTTTCAATTGTGTCACATGTCGTACATTCTAGTATATTCTTTATAAATTAACTAAACATATATTTCATTTATAAATTTTTTTTGAGACATCCACGAAAAATTTCTCCATGGTTGGTGGTTGTTGAACTGATCCTAAACCACCTTTGGGGTGGGTTCTACCTTTTGTTCACAATTATTCCACCCTTAGGGTGTAACGATCTGAACTTGTATAATTGAAAATAAAATGGGTTAATAATGAAATTTTTTAAATGTTATAAGAACCTTGTAGATGTTATTTATTTGTGAATGAAAGGTATAATTTGTTTAATCCATTATATTTTATATAATTATGATGGGAATTATGAAATGGTGAATTAATTGGTTAGGATTCCTTGGACATTTCCACTCCTTGGATCCATTTTTATTAGCTCACTGAGATTCCATGGACATTTATTCTCCATGAATATGATGAATCATTATGATGCATTTTATATTTCTACTCCATGGATTTGATGAATTATTAGGATCCTTTGGATATTTCTACTCCTTGGATCCCAGTTACATGCCTTACTTGGATGCCTTGGATATTTCTACTCTAAGGATCTAGTTTAATTAGTTTAATTGATAGTCATATGATGATGGCATATAAATTTATACTCTTTGGATCCATTGATCATATTATGATTCCTTGTACATTTCTACTCCTAGGATACAATTTACATGGTTTATATGACCTACTAGGATTCCTTGGACAATTCTACTCCTTAGATCCAATTTTCCTGTTGTACTTAGCATACTTGGATGCCATGAAGATTTCTTATCCATGGATCACATTTACCTAGATGCCTTGGACATTCATACTCCATGTAACCTAATCCTTGTAGTCTGAAAACATGATTACATGGCATATTATGATGTTGAGACTTTCTATTCTTTTCAGATACCCCTTATAATGTAGTGTCTTGATCATAGTTGGATTTCATAGTCTACAAAATATAAAATCTTCTTTTTAGCTTATATTCGGATGCTATACTTGTTATAGACACCATTGGTGGTGTCCTTCTGAGTATTATCTCATACCCTATTTGGGCCACCGTTGGAAACCCATACATAATTCATGTATGTAGATAGGGAAATGGGAAAGAAACCACTTTCTGATATTTGATTGATTATTTAATAGGAGCAGGGGAGTATTGGACCGAGCTATGACTTGTGATTCTATCTGGGGAGAGTTACATTTTTGGTCGTTTTTTTACTTTTGATACATGTATTGTATATGATTCCAGTTTCCATGTATTACTTATCTTTTGTATAACATGCCATGATCATCATTATACAAGAAATTATTGGTTAAGATGACTTGGTTGTTTATATGATGTATTTTTTTCTTCATCTATTCAGTTATATTATATGCTTCTGGTATTGATTGATATTATTGTAACATTATGATACACTCTGAACACGAGGGTATAGTCTACCCACCAATCCACCATGGACCCTCAAAGCTATTTAGAAACCTCTAGCATATGGAGAGAAATACTTGAGACAATGTGGCCAACCAGGTTCAGTTACTATTGAGTGAACTAGGTCCAGGATGCCATAAAATGGTATCACATAGTTTCTTTTCTTTTTTATTATGATTTTGTAATATTAGTTAGGTGATTATGAATGTGTTGTAATTTGTTAAAGAGTTGCACCTGAGAGTATCTTACACATGTACAAGAAAATAGATTTTTTTAAGAAGGGACATATTGTTCTAGATTATGATTACTAAAATTTATTTGATTTCACCATTGGGTGATGAAATTACTATTTGATGTTTCTTATTATTTTAGAATTTTACCCTTGGCCTATTATTCCAAGGAAGTATTGCATCATACATCATTATAGGCACTTCAGAATTTATATGTCATGCATTATGACATGCCACATTTATATTACTGCATGAATTGCTTAAAATATATTTTATTGACTTTATTTATCTTTGCATGAAATTTTGATAAAATTTTATAATGGTTCTTGATAAATAATTGGTTTGGATTAAATGGATAGAAAACTACAATTTATAAGGTGTATGGGCCTATATAAATTAGATGTGGTGATCCATATAGTTAAAATTTTTAAAGAGAATTTATAGGTAAATGATAATGAATTTAAATTAAATTTAATTCAAAAAATAATTTTCATTGATAAATGGGGATGATAATTGTAATTTAAAGTGTGTTTTATTCTATAAATTGAAATTGACACTCTGTATACTGAAACCCCAGACTTCTAGTAGACAGCTTGACCCTGACCTGATCTTAGTAGTGTAGACTAGGTAATATCTCACTTATTATTATGATTTATATGTTTCCCAGACTTGGATTTAAGAGATAGAATATGGGTGTGACTTTTCTTTAGGAAGGATTAAGCCTATCCTTCTTGTATATATTTGATCTTGTTGATATCAAACCTTGTTTGAGGCATGTTCTGGGAATTTTTAGTGATATGACACCATGATGGCCTCCAGTCATGTTCCAGGTGGGTAGCGATAACCATGATCTAGAGGTGGTTGGACTTGCCCAACCTGTAGAACCTTCTAGTCGTGCCTCTTATGACACAGCCTATTATGAATAATATGGGTTCTAATTCCCAGTTTTGAGAGGGATTTTTACACTTTATGCATACCATTGAGGGAGCACCTTCACCTACATCATCTATGGAATATTTGACACGTGTGTTTTAGTAGCATCGTCCACTAAAGTTTTTGAGGGAAGGTGGAAAAAAGGATGAGGAGTCAAGGATAGAGTCCATGCTATCAATCTTTGAGTATCCTAAGACACCTCCCAAAATGAGAGTAAATATCACTACATTTGTGATATGAGATTACGCCAAGAGATGGTGTGATGGGATTACTCAGATGGATTGTCATTGAGATATGTCTTGGATGTATTTACAGAAAACAATCAATGATTATTTATATACCAACATGTTTATGGCTGATAGAGCTAGAGAGTATGAATATGAAGTAGGGAATATTATCAGTCATGGACTATTCTTCCCATTTTATTGATCTCAAGAGTTTTAAACCTATTCTATCAGGTGATGAGTTATTAAAAGCTATAAAATTTGAGGATGGTATCCAGTATGATATCTGATCATAGGTGAATGTTTTATGGCATAAAACTGTAACTAAAATAGTAAACCAGGTGCTGATTACTGAATGTGACCTGAGAGAAGATGGGGGCGTAGAGTAGCATAGATCATCTTTTAATCCTAGTGGCTCAGTGATAACTAGTAGGAAGAGACACATTGAGGTCTCTTGTGGGGGGAATAATTTCCAGATCATGGGTGATGGTAGATATATTCTCTATCATTGGTTTGGGAAGAAGATACACATGAGGAGTCATTGTGAAAGTGAACTAGTCGAGTGATGGGCTTGTCTTAGGTTGGGCCCTCTATTGAAGTTTTTTTACTTTCTCTCTAAAATCTAGCGTGAGAGGGTCTTCAATGACTCCATATTTAGTATCAGGGTCAACAACATATTGTCAGGAAGGGAGACTAGACTGTGACTGACTGATTAGATTAAGGTGGTGGTCGTGACCATGGTAGCTCGATCCCAGAATTGTTGCACCAGAAGTGCGGACCAAATCAACAAAATCAAGAAATATCTTAGGTATGTGTTTCAGTACAGATGTATACAATACAAATGATACATGAGGAGTAGACTATTGGACCCCCTAACATGAGATGTACTATTCTAGTAGCCTATATTTTATTATTTACTCTTTTCGATACAAGTGCTTAACATTATTTCATTTTTATAACTATTATGTAGAACATTAGGCTCAATTCTTAGTTTTCCGGTGGAATGATGATATTTGATATTCCATTAGTGATTAGATCAGAGATTGTAATCCTATTCAGGGAGTTCCCCCTTGTGGTAGGTGGGTGTGACATTATATGATAACTCTTTATCATTAATATGATAAGGTTTAACATTATATTTGAGATGGACTAGTTGGTTACCTATCATGTGTATATTTATTTCTATTTCCTGAGAGTGACCTTCAAATCACTATAGGGTTGAGTTTTATTCACCAGGGGGAATGGTATATACAAGAAATCCATGATGGATCCGATTATTGTAGGATTTATGGGATGATAGATTATATTTCATGCTTATATGTAGATGACTAGTGAACATGTTAGGAAGAATTACCTATTGAGGTTTATCATTTCAGGTATGTTTTCCTAGAAAAAATTTCAGAACTAAATTTTAAGAGAGAGGTAGAGTTTTCCATTAAGCTAGTTTCAAGAGCTACAACAGTATCTATTCTTCCTTATAAGATGACTTTTACTGTATTGTATTATCTCAAGAGGTAGCTAGGGGACTTGTAAAAAAAGGGTTCTATATGAACCAACAATTGTTTGTGGGGTTTGATGATACTTTTTTATAATAACATATATAGATCCCTTCAGTTATGTGTGGATTATTGGAAATTGAACCAGTTGACTATTAAGAACTGGTATATTTTCCCCTAGATAGATGATATCTTTGACTAGCTATGAGGATCAGAAGAGTTCTAGAATATTGACCAGAGATCAATTCAACATAATGTGTGTGTTCTAACTTTAAAAATACCTCATAAAACTTTTTGTATCCGGTATGGTCTAAAAGTGTATCTTGTTATGCCATTAAGTCTCAAGAATGATCCAACATTTTTCATGGCACTGATGAACCAAGTTGTCTATTAAAACCTAGATTCAATTATTTTGGAATTCATGGTTGATATCTTGGTGAATTATCACAATCAATGTGACCATTCCAAAAATGTTGACATCTTATTAGACACATTGAGAGAGAATTGGTTATATTATAATCTCACAAAGTTTCAATTTTGTATGGATAAGATTCACTTCCTAGGCCATATTATCTCATAGACGAGAGTATCGGTTTACTTTGAGAAGGTGAGAGATGTAGTTTCTTGAGATAATAAAAATAAAATATTTGATATGAAGATTTTATTGGGGGAAATCTGGATATTATAGGTGATTCATATAATATTTCTTGTGCTTAATATCTCCTTTTATTGGATTTACTAAGAATGGTGTGATGTTTATATGGTTAGATGCCTGCGTGACTACCTTTGAAGAGATAAAAGGGAGGCTGACTTTAGTTCTAATCCCGATTCGTCCATATCTAGGAGAAATATATAATAAATATTATAATGAATCTGGTATTAATCTAGTAGTAGTTATGATGTAGGAGGATCATTTCATTGAATATGGGTCTCATTAGTTGAGGCTACATGAGAGGAACTACTCGATGAATGATCTTGAGTTATCCTCTATTGTATATGAGTTGCACTGTTATAAGAATTATTTATTCAGAAAGAATTTTATGGTGTACAAGGAATAAAAAATTCACAAGTGTATATTTAAATATCATGAATTGAATATTAATAAATTATGTTGGGTTGAATACCTACATTATTTTGACTTTGATCTTCCCTACATGTCTTGGAAAGGAAATGCAGTTTCTGATGTTTCGATCAGGAGCACTCAGACATAAGAAGTTAAGGAGGCCAATAGTGAGTGGTATCTTAGGGTATTATTTTCATTGATTCTCATGGGGGTTCATGAATGTCACATATAGTATGTACTTCATAATTATTAGTGAACTCGTCACTTATTGAGAGAGTGAAGACAAGGCAATAATCAGATTCCGAGGGATTGGTCCTATGGGAGGGCTTGGTCCTATGAGAGAGTCACATGACTCTATATGGTCTTTTCATTCCTCTATTACTAAAATGTATCATGAACTATGCTGTCAATATTGGTGGTCAGGGATAAAGTAGGAGATATATGGGTTCAATACTTGATGTTCAACCTGTCAGTATGTGAATGAAAAAACACCAATTACTAGCTAGGATTTTATAGACATTACATATTCTGGAGTGGAAATGGGACAATGTCACCGTGTATTTCTTTATGGGACTACCTATATCACCTCGGAGAAGTGATAATATATGGGTGAACATAGATAGGTTGAAAAAGGTCACTAATTTTTTCTTAATCTAAAGACTCTATCAGTGGATGAAATTAGTAGGATCTACATTCATGAGATCATACAGCTCTACAGATTCCACATTCTATTCTATCAAATAGAGGTGATCCATTTACATCACTATTATAGAAAGGGTTGTATATGGAACTGGGTTTATATGTACTTAGAACTACAACCTATCACCCACATATTGATGGTATATCTGAGCATACAATATAGGTTTTAGATGAAATTCTCTAAGAATGTGTCATTAATTTTAGAGATTCTTTGGAGAAATCCTCACCTCTCACTAATTCTACTTATAATAATGATCCCAAATGACCATACAGATGGGTCCATATGAGTCCCTATACAGTAGACCATTATGTTCACCCTTGTACTCGCTAAAGGAAGGATAGGTCATGCTACTGGGTCCTCATCGTCTTTTAGGAGACTTCAGAGTCCGTTTAGTTTATTAGGAAGTAGATTTATACAACTTAGACTATATAGAAATCATATGATAATTATTGTTGTAAAACACTAGAGTTTAAGTTGGGGAGCAGGGATTTATTATGAGTTTCACCTAGACTGGGAAATAGAAAGATTCAGAAACAGGGGACAGTTTTACCTCATTATGATGAGTCCTTTGAAATTAAAAAGAGATTTGGGCTAGTAGCTTATTAGTTATAGTTACCTGAGATATTTTGGGCCATGCATGACATCTTAAATGCATCTCATCTTCACTGATTTCATTATGATTCATCACATATTCTTCAACATGAGAAGATTCAGTTGGAGGTAGTTGCATCTTTTGAGGATCATAATATCCATATTATAGATTGAGGTATGAAGGTTCTCTGAGTTTGTTCAGTTCCTCTACTATGGGTTCTATGGTAACATGGACATTTATAGGATGAGACTTGGGAGAGGGAGGATAACGAACATGTTTAGTGGATAAATTTATTCTCAGATGATTCTTGGAAACCCTTGTAAGGGTAATTAGGGGATGAATTTCATTTGGAGGGGAATATTGTAGGATCTCGAATTTTATATGAGGTATGTAACCATTTTATTTCTAGTTTAATTTCTATTTTTGACCTAATATGAATCCCTAGTAGGGATATGGGAGATATGGGCATATCTTTGGATTTTATAGAGCCCAAAACCTGGGGTTTTAGAGAAGGAAGATGGGATACATCGTTAGTAGAATCCATGTGACCCATGAAACAAGGTCTGATTAGACTGTGTGATGAATTTTAGTGCACAATAGAGGGTTCATAGTTTTCGCTAACTATGAAACCAAGGATACACACATGTTTAAATGATACTAACTTCTTAACATAGGAGAAACACGTGGTTGGTACATAGTTTGCCTAACTATGTGATATGACCATGTGAGGGTGGTATTGAGGGAGAGATGGGTGCATAATTGGCATATAGTTTGGACAACCGTGAGGCCAAATTGTGTGACCCAGTTTTTAGAGGGGAAAAGACCATTTTTACCTTAATTATTTAAATATTTAAACAGGCTGCTCCATTCCTTATTTCTCTAGTAGTGGCCACCCCATTTCACTCATTGGAGCTCTCCCATGGAAGCATATTTTAGGATTTACCATATATTCCAGATTGAGACCTTGATTCCTTTACCACTAGTCTCATTGGATATACTCCGATGAGTTATCAATTCCTCTTGAAACTTCATTATTTTCATTTCTATCAGTGATTCTATTTTGGTGCTGGCTCTTGTGACCTATTTTAGGGTGTTCATATGTTCTTCCATTTTTTACTATTTGGATCAAATTAAAGGTTTATACTGGATGAGTGTTCTTCTACCAATATAAGGTAGGTGGTCTATAAATTTTCCCTAAAAGTATCATTGTTTATTGGTTATTGTCATTGTCATACACACCAAACATTTTGGGAAATGCTTACTAAATTAATTGAACTAAGGTTTAATTGATAAATTCATGTATAAGACATTCCATAACACATTTCATAAATTTTGGAGGTTTTCAACCTCCAATTGAACCTCCCATGGGGTGGGTTATACCTTTTCTTCACTATTATGACACCCATGGGGTGTGATGATCTCCCCTTGTATAATTAAGGGTTTAATGGGGTATTAATGTGAATTTTTAAATGTTGTAAAAAAATTAGTGAACCTTTTAATTTGTGTATGAAAAATATAAACTCTTTAATACTGAGATTATATATTATTAAAAAGGAAATTATGAAATTCTAAATGAATTGGTTAGGATTACTTGGACATTTACACTCATTAGAAGTCTTTTAATTAGCTTACCGGGATGCCATGGAAATTTATAATCTATAGATATGATGAATCATTATGATTCCTTTGATATTTATACTCCATGTATCTAACAAATCATTAGGATACCTTGGAAATTTCTACTCCCTGGATCATAGTTACATGCCTTACTTATTTTCCTTAGACATTTCTACTCCAAGGATACAGTTTAATTAGATTACTTGATAACAATATGAGGATGCCTTGGGTATTTCTACTCCGTGGATCCGATAATAATATTAGGATGACTAGGATATTTCAACTCTTTGGATCCAATTTTCACGGTTTACATAACCTACTAGGATGTCTTGGACATTTCTACTCCTTGGATCCGTGTTACCTATTATACTTATCATGAATGGATTCCATGGACATTTCTACTTTATTGAACCTTTTTATTATGATTTTATAGACATTCTTAATCCTTAGACTATGGATTATATATTATTGATAAATTATTACATGGAATAGGATGATTTTTACACATGCTATTCTTTTTATATATCCCTCATGATTTAGTTGTGTGATCAAAATGATATTTGATAGACTAGAAATTATCAACTCTTCTTTTATTATTTGTACCTTATTATATCTATACACTGAATCATCTTATATGAAAATAGATGGAATTTTTATATACACTCTTGGTGGTGGCCTGTTACGTGTTATCTCACACCATTTGTGGTTTTCCATTTGGTACCTAGAAACACTCCATGGATGTAGGTTTGGATAGGGGACTACAGTCTGTTGATGATGTTTGATTGACTATTTTATAGGAGTAGGGAATCACATGACTAGGATATGGATCCTAATGCACACTGAGGATAGTTTCTTTTTGGTCATTTCTTATTTTTGATACATTTATTGAACTAGATTTCTATTTTCATGTATTACCTATCTTTATTATAGCAGCAAATGATCATCATTTTATAAGTCATTATTAGATGATATGGCTTGATTATTTATATTATGGATGTTTTTTATGTATTCAATTATATTATATACCATATCTATTGATTGATATGATTTTTCCAATGTGATACACTCTTACCATGAGGTTATAGTCTCCCTACTCTTCCACCATGAACCCTCACTACTAGTTAGTAGCCTCTAGCATATGGGGAGGAATTATTGAGGCCATGTGTCAAACTGGGATTAGTTACTATTTAATTAACTTAGTTTATAACTCCTCAAAATCAAAATTAACAATTAACTGTGGTGAAAGATTCCCCTTTCATCTAAACTGTTGATACCCCAATCTTGGAAATGCACATAAGAAAACCAAACTTCACACCTCAAAATCTAGTAGATGATGATGATGACCAGTGTATGACTTTTTCGAAGAATAAGATATAAAAATTCACTTCCTGATCAACATAACATACTCTGACATCTCTTGAATAAGATAAGGTCCCATGAGCATAACCACACCAACCTCTAACCAACATAAATTAGAATGAAAGAACCTACCTTATAAGATATCATAGAGAGACACATGTATAATATTATGAAAGATTTTATTATAGGTGAACATGAAAATAGATATATGTTTCTCCCAAGAACCTCCTAAATTAAGGATGTATTCCCGAAGCTTGTCCTCTAGTACCTGTATCATCTATTTTGACTAACCAAAAGGTCTAAGGGTGAAATGATGTGTTCAAAAGAACCTATGTAATCAAATAATTATGTAACCTATACTAGAACCTTGATGTGAATTAAGAATCCATATAAAAAATATATTACAAGGGAAAACATGTAGATTTATAATCTCACAAACATATAATATTACAAGATCATATATCGAGAAGGTCTCTTTGATAGGTAATAAGTGAGTTACCTTTGTAAGCCTATTGATGATCACCCATACTACATCACTAGCTTGAGGGGATATCAATAAGATAGTCACAAAATCTATGGTGAAACAAATACCATTTACACTTACGAATGGGAAACAACAATTATAGCATTTCTAGCCACTGGTGTTCTACCATCACCTAATGATAGGTGAAACACCGAGTAAAAAACCAACTGTCTCCCTTTTCATACTAGGCCCCCAATGCTGGAGACGTAGGTTATAATAAATCTTCAAAATATAGAGATGTACTTCCTAATAAGATGTATGAGGCTCCCAAATTAATTTTGACTGGATGTATGTAGTAACCTAGATTCTTCCATGGATGCACAAAACCTTATCCTCATTAATAGTCTAGTGTGATAGTAAATCATCACCTGAAACACTCTCTCATAGAAAAAATACTTCAGGATCCAATAACTATCTCATCTTTACTCTCTATATATGTGAAGAAGTCATTAATAACGATTCAAGTACACACTATACAAGATTATCATGAACCTGTTAGAAAATCTCTTAAAATATGGATATAAGTTTCCATTCGCTACGGGCCTCCAGAACTACCTATGTCTGAGTCCTTCAGCTTAGATAACCTACTATAACATTTCCTTTCCTTGATGTGTAGGCAATATCAGAATAAATTGAAGTTCAGGTATTCAAAAAACCTTCTCAGCCTAAGGTTCAAGTTAAGCTGTGTAAATAAATAAATAAATATATATATATATATATGAGAATTTTTTGTTTTTTAAACACCAAAAAATTATCTACCAATAGGAAATTCCTCGAAAAAAGAAAAGTGTGATCTATTGATACTTATTAAAGATAATTTGTCAGGTAATTTTGGTCAGGAAGCATATGCTTCCATGACCTATACACAATGACTTGATCTTACTAAACTAGAATTGCTCCTAAAAAATACAAAATTCATCACAATATACTATATTTATTCTACCTAGCTCTGAGAGAATCATGATCAGTGCTGAAGTTATTCTCCCTTTCAACTCCTAAAAGGCTATCCTACAATCTTCTGTCCCAATAATCTTTACCCCCTTTTTATTCAAACTTATAAGATGAGCTGGTAGGCGTAAAAATTATTATATGAACAATTTTTAATAACCACGTAACCCAAATAAACTACATATATAAAAAACGTTCTTTGGATGATCTTAGATAACTATAACTCTCACATTCTCTGGGTCAATAGATACTCCTTCCTCTAAGATAGTATGACTTATGAATTGTATCTTGTCAATCCAAAAGTGGAATTTTGTGATATTAACATACTTATGGTTCTCTCTCATTGTATTACACATGATCTCAAGATTTTTTTCATGGTCAAGTCATGTATGAGAATACAACAAGATGTAATTTATATAGATAAAAAAATGAATCCAAACATAGGTGGAAAATATGATTCACCAGAGACATGAAAATGAATATCATGTTCATGGGGTTTATCAAGGTACTCAAAGATAGATAAGAAAATATAAATCTTTTACTCTAAAACTTGGGGGCCACCATCCCCCCAGAAGTAGGTGGATTCTGTTGTTTAAACCCATGAATCAACTCTCATATATAAGTGTCATGTTATAGAGCTCTCTATATAGTCTATATATACTAAAAAATTCCCCTTAAAATATGGCATCATCACCCGCATTAGGGATAACATGAGGTAAAAAATGTGGCACTACTAGAGGTAACACTTGTGGCCCAAGTCCCACCACCTCTAGAGTATGGTTTTTAATACTCTCTTGAAACATGAAATGGGCACGTCATGGTGGCATAGCTCTAAAAATTCCAAGAACACACCTCAAACAGGATTTGAAAGTTGTAAGATTACATTTATAATAATAATACATGTACAAGACTTACTACATAAAATTATCACACCTCTATCTGATCATAGAGCCTAATCTGGGTGATATGAATGATCATAAGGAACATAAGAGACACTTACTACAACCCACTACTATGGTAAGGTCTGGGTCATGCTATCTATTTTTCTACATGGGTCCTCATATATAGACTGTCAATAGAATGTAATATAGAAAAACTCCTTTTATGTTGCATTTGCAATCCCCATTAAAAGGAGACCATATTTAAATTAAAAATGTTTCAATTATTTCATTTACTTGATAAACCATTTCACTGAACATCATTCCCAATTTATACAAGTACATATATTATAATTTTGAAATTTTAGTTTATTTAAAAATATATATACTTCTAATGTTGATAGAAAAATCTAATAGGTTGTACATAATTATTTTAATAAATGAATCATCATTCCCATTTTATAGAGGTACATGCACTTTCTAAATTAAAAATGATATTCATGTATTCAAAATAAACTAACATTTCAGTTTATATAACATCAGTTACATAACACAAACATGTGATAATTTATGTTAAGGTACCATCATAAACCTTTACCAGAAAAAAACATTTAGTTTGAATCATACACTTTAATAACCATTTATTATATCCTATTTTTCTTGTACACGCTTTAGTTTCATAATAGATATATCACTCAAGGAACACGAAAATATTATCATGCATATAGGAAATGCAACATACATGACATGGCATAATGCATGACATATTGATCCCATCAGGAGCCTATACTAATGCATGATTAATTCTTCCTTTCCATACTGAGACATGGATAAAATGTAATCCAAAATCATAATAATTATTACATCACATATTATGTGAATCACTTAATTATGGAATCAAAACAACTATAATAGGCATAAACCAAAATATCATGTCCCATCAAAGGTAATTTGGATTTTTGCCCATACGTGGTTTAGCTACTCCTAGGAATAGGGTCATTACAAAATTTTGAAACATCCAAGTATCCATTCTACTATCCAAAAATAGTAATGAAAAAAAAGAAACCTATGATACCAATTTTTAATGACCTATGCTGATATCCACTAAATGGTGCCCTGATTTGATGGATTATATGGCCTAAATAACAAATTCTTGTACACCATATGCTTCTAACTAGAAGCAAGGGTATACAATGTTATAGTAAGGATATTATACATTCATAATTAGAGTATAAAAATTGTGAAATAAATGTACAATAGAGGAATCATAAATCCAGATAATAATGATAAATAATCCATCAATATCAACATCCAGTACCATATAAAAAATAAAATAATGTCATGTATCTAAAAAATGTAATAGGAAAATAGGAAAGTATGAACAAATACATATAGGTATATCAAAAGAACCAAAAATACCAAAAAATATATATCTCTAGATAGCATCATTATTTATAGATCATTCTTGTGATCCCATGCTCCAATGATATAATTGATTAGGAATGGGTATCCAGGAACTTTATTCTATCTATACATACATCCATAATGTCTTTATGGGTACCAATTAGCCTCATGAACTTGGTGTCAGATATACACAATAGTCCACCACCAACTGTGTCTATAAAAAATATATCTTTTCCATATAATCCATGAATGTTTGAAGATATAAAAAATATTATGTAAATGATAAAAGATACAAAAATTGCATAATAACAAGATGTAATAAAAGTAGGCTATAAAATAATATCAATATATGTATATATAAAAAGTGTCAATAACTGATAAAAACTATCTCGACATGAACCACATCTGAAAAGAGTATCAAACCTACATCGGGCAGGTCCTAAGGTGATAACGTAGGATACTAGTATCTAGATATATATAGGTATATAGAATGTGTTGGGGACATAACTTGATTTCCCTCATCAGTGAAATACCATCGATAAGTAGGTGTTTTACCTTATATAATTTTCAGTCTCATACCATCAATAAATAGGTGTCATACCTTTAATAATGTCTAGTTCTATAGAATTACTCAATAGGTTCCATACCTTTAATAATAGTTTATTCCATTCTATAAATTAATAGGTTCCATACCTTATTTTTAGTTCCATACATTCAATCAAAATTTTCCATACCTTTAATAATTGTTGGTTCCATACCATCGATCCATATTTTCAATAACTTTAATAATAGTTAGTTCCATATCTAGATTTCACATCAAAAAAGTATATAATAAGAATACAAGGGGTATGTTAGTGTCTATACCTAGTCATGTTTCTGAAATAAAAAGGTAAAATCCTAGATTAATATCCAAATAATTTCATATTTCACATATTACAATAATTTGAACATTTTAATTTTGTTTAATAACATGGAAAATGAGGCTTATTCCTCTCCAATTATCACTTTAAAATAAAATGGATCTCATTACAAGGATGGTGAACTCACACACCCAAATGGGTAATTTAACAGTGAGTAGATATAAGAAAAAACCTCTTGCGTGGCTCAGGCCGAGGTTGTTAACTTCCAACCATAATTAGGTACTTTAAGGGAGACCCAAAATAGGTGCAATAATTAATTAAAGGACTATCATTTAATTTAGAAGAAAAGACTGGAATGTTTGGCATGTTGCACACAAAAATAATTTAAATAATGACAAAACCTTAGAGAAAAGAAAAGTACCACAAACCTTATGCCTATAGTAGAACACTCATCCAGTTTCATCCATTGGTTTAGTACAAATTAGAATAAAATGGAAGAAAAGTTGAATACCCTAAAAATAGGGTATATTATCTAGAACAAAAATAGAATTTAAAACAATGATATAACCAAAGGAATGAAGGAAACAAACTATATATCTTACCAGTGGTAATTTAACATGATAGAAGGTGTCATAAACGAAGGCTGAATGGATGAACGAGATCAATGCATAGGTCAGACTGTGGGAGGGCTCTTATAAAGGATCTCCTGTATGAGAGAGAAGAGATGGGAGATGGCTAAGGAAAAAAGGGGTTCTACCCATTTAAAAATAAACTCATGAAATTTACATGGTTTATACGTTATTTACATTCCATGTAAAACATGGGGTTTAACTCCTATGAAAAACCCATTACACACTGTGAATTGGCCAGACCAGACCATTATGCATCATTTATTTCCATGTATTTAAATACAAATCATGTATTTAGTACATGTCATGATTTTTCTCTATATATAAACTCCAGCCCTCTTTTACCTTCCCTCCAAATAAAAATAAACAGGACTAAAGGCATGATTTTCTTATTTAATACAGAATGAGAAGTAAAACATGGGTTTAAGGAAAAATTAAAGAAACCATACCTCATATGAAAAATCAGGATATTAAAAATTTCAACATGGCTAGTGTTATATTCATGGGATGCAATAATTTTCCCAATTTCTATTTTAACAAATAGATCTACTTCCACGTTTTTAGTGGTTTTTGAACTGTTCTATTAAAATTTCATGATATGAAATACTTTATAGAACCACATATGATAACCCATCCTTTTACTATTTCATTATGGTTCAAATGACTTACTTCATAGACTTAGGGATGACAATTTCAAACTATTACCCATATAAATGGGATAAATATGATCTTTTAATGTATAAATCCTAAATTATATATATTCTTTAACCAATTAATTTATAGGTTTCAATTTAATGTATCTTTGATCTATTTCCTAACATAAAATCGTATGTGAATTTGTATCCCCCTTAAAATGGTTCATAAAGAGTTTATGGATTTTAAAAAATGTATCCCCTAGGAGTTTCAAACTAGGTGTGCTGTGAGACCCATTTTCATCTACTATATGATGATCAAGTCTATCACATTATACAATTTTTGGGGTTATAACCCCTAGGTACAACTATACCATTTCTATATCCACTTGTATTATCTAGTTAGGGTTTAATTTACCTTGATCCCACTTACTCTATACTTTTAGAAAATTTAGATATGTTTTCTGATGTTTAGTATTATCCCTAATGTTTTTAATGGATTTTTCTAACCCTCATCACCAAAATAACCAGACATTTCTCTGATACCGACTATGAAAAAAAAAATTTAATACACTTTATTTCATGAATTATTACCTAAATATACACTTAATACAACCCTATATAACCACGAGTCTTAGTTTATTTGAGAAATTTGGTAAATGACATGAAAAATTGAAAAATGAGTATAATAATATTATTTAAAAACTCTTTAACATGCACTTATATTCCATGGATATTCTAAAATTGGACGAGATAACATAGGGATTTACATAAGAATGGTTTGAGATTTAAATCCCATTAAGGGAATAATAAAATAAAAAATGATGGAATTTAATATATTTGAGTCAATAAAAATATAAAAGAGACATCAAAGGGGTGATAATAATAATATTTTACAACGAGTCATGATATAACATGATAACATCAAGAAACTTAGGAATGTGCCAACAATATAAAACATTAAATAAGCATAAATAAAGGAAAAATGTCATGAAAACATCACCTAGTTGAAAAATCAACATAATGAATTATTTTTACTCTATAATCCCATAAATTATGTCTCTTAAGACTAAAACATTACCCAATTCATTGAGAGGCTATATAATGGTGGTCCCACCCCTCACATTTATATCATATATATGCATAAGTGTGCCACATCAATCATAAACAATAATGATGTACTTCACCACTATTAATTCCATTATTAAGGAGTGTGAGATAAATACCTGGAATTACCAAATCATTGATCTATAGGTATATATAGGTTAATAACCTTGAGTATAAATGTTGAGTGGTATTCACTATATAATTTTTTGGCATTAAAAATTACAGGGAAATTTTAGAAGCATAATGATGATACCTAAAGATTCATATAAGTGATTAATGAGAGTTAAATGGTTCAATTATCACATAGAAATCATAAGGTAAGTATTATGGATATATAAGACCATATTCCAACAATAATAATTTCAAAACAAAAGGAATAATTTAAAGGACCTGTTTGAATAAAGAGGAGGATATTATCACTTACCTTGAGAGGGTACTTTTTAATGTTTTGGAGGAGATTATTAAGTGATTTGAGTATCCTTGGAATTAATATTGAGAGGTAAGTTCAGAATAAATTAATTATTCAAGAGTTTTTATAGAAATGTAATGGGAGGTTGGATGGGTTTATAAAGCAAAAGTGAGAATAATTATTTAAACTTAGGTTTTCAAATTTATATGATGAAGTAATAAAAAACACAAACCCTATCATGGTTATTTACCATGGTTTCTAAAAAAGTAGAGTGGTTTTAATTATTTTAAAAATTTTCTAATATATGTCATCAAAATAATAACCTTGTTGATGTTTAAGTGAGTTATTTTTACAAACAAAGTGATTTTAAAACCATAATATTTAATATAGGTTTTTTAAGAATCATTAAGGGTTTATAAAAATAATTAAACAACCAAAATAACATTATTTTAAAATTAAAATATATATTTTGGTCTTGGATACTTTTTATGAAATATATTTCATTATTTTTGGGTCATTTTGATGTCATAATACATATAGTATATTTATAATGTATTTAATTTTTACCCCAAAAATTGACTATATCAAAAAATAATGAAAAATTTACAATTGGATAATTTCAAAATTTTAATTTAAAAAATTATATTTATATTTAAAAAATAATTATCTTAATATAATAATTTACACTTTTATATAAAAATCATTATCTATTTTAAATATGGGTTTTTTATAATACTTGTTTTGCAGCCCTTATAAAAATTAAATTTGACTATGTAAAATTATATTATCTTTTATATTTAATAAATATTATTTAATAAATATTATTTAATAATAATATTTTGTAAAAATATAATTTATTATAAAAATTATTTAATTAATTTAAAATAGTGTTTTTATGGATACTGTATATTGCCCAAAAGTTCAATTTATGTTTTATCATATCAAAAACTAAATTTTATCCAACTCATTATTTTATAATTCAAAAAGTAATAATAAAAACAGATAAATATAATAATTTTTTCATTAAAAATAAAATATAAAAATTCATATTTTCAGGGTTAATGTACATATCCCTTTATTACACTAATGAATTTTATAAGGTTGAGGTGTGCAGTGTTGATATTTTTATTGGGTGGTTCGGTAAACATTGTTTGGGTCATGATCTCGATTATGATGAACATATACCCTAAATTTGGTTTTCACATTATTAAGTTATTTAATATCATATTGGTATTGGTCAAGGATAAAGTCCAGGGATGATATATTTCTTGAAATCTCTGATAAATGGGCTTCCTTGGTTATGATTCTACTAGTCAAGGCTATCACTTCCATTGCATACTTCCATAAAACTTTATCAAAACCCTTAATATATAATAATAATATGATCAATGTATAAAAAATATATTATAAATGGTTACAATGACTAAAATTATTTCAAATTTGAAAAAATATAACTTATATCAGTAAAAAATTAATAATGTAAGTGCATGTATTTTGTATAAAAACTCTACTTGATAAGATATTTATTCAATTGAAAAGGGAATTTCATTTATAAAACATTTGGTCATTACCTATAGAAGTTATATAGAATCTCGTACTCTATTTTAGAGTTGAAAGAATATGTGATGAAGAAGTTAAAATAACATCAATTTTCATATCAAGGAGGTGTTCATGACATGGACAAGAGGAAATCTCAATGATATAAGAAAATGTATAACAGTGAGAAGTCATGAGTTAAGTTTATTTTTCAATGATCTATGATATTTACTTAAAATTTTATTGGAAAATAGAGAATAATTATACTTTAATTTCAGAATAAATAAAATAAGAACAAAAATGAACAGACAAAGTGAAATTATTAATGTGATTTACAAAGAAATTTTGAAGACAATGGAAAAAGAGAAGGAATTAAAGGCAAGAATAATTTCACTTAAGACTCAACAGGAAAAAATAATTCAAACTAAGATGTATTATACTTCACATATATAGGTTTTGGTTGTGTAGTGAAAATAAAAAAGATAATAAGACTAGAGAACTCAATGAGAGGATAAACACCTCAAATTAGAATATGAAAGTATTTCTAAAAGCACCCCCAATAGGAAGAAAGAGTCCATATCTAAAATATGGAAGGAAAAAAAGATCAATGATAAATATTAAATATGTGATCCACAAAAGGAGGCACCAGAGTTATACAATTGTTGTAGAATTGTGAAAATAATGGGCACAAGATTCCAGGATGAAATGCCTAGGGATGGGAGAAGAACTCCATCTATTCCTACATAAAAATACAAGAGATACCAAAAGAGATTTGATTCTTATGGTATGTGATTTATTTATTATAACCTTATTCATATGAAAAGTTATTTAAATTTGGAGGAATTAATAGAATACAGGAGACGTAATCAAGAGTCACTCAACTCCTCTAACATATGAAGAAAGTGTTTTTCCAAGGAAAAGACTGTAAATCTGGAAAAAGATCAATTTTTTTAATAAAATAAACATGAGACTCAAAAAACGGTGTATCATATAATAAGATATAGATAATCAAACCAATTCACTTAGATATAATGATGATAAATTTGAATGAAAAATAAAGTAATTGTTCCAATTTAGAAAGATACAGATGTAAATAAGAACCCACTTAGTAAAGAAGAATCCAATATTTTACTCACGGATATTATGGAATAGAGGTAACTATATGGTATTTATCAAAACAGTAAAATTCAAAAGATGATGATTCAACAGAGTAGAAATATGGTGGTGAGATCTAATACTGAATCAAATCACGATGAAACTTGTTCAAGAGTGGTTGATTCTACAACTATAGAAAATCCCAAGCCATGGAAGGATAATAATTCTCACATATATGAAGAGAAGTGTGTGATTGGTATCACATAAATTTGGATTTTTGGAAATTGATTGAGAATTATTACTAGAGATGATGATGAATAAGTTAATGATATGGTTGAATTACTTTCCCAAAGGCTAAAAAATGTAAAAGGAAAGATGATAGATAATGTGTTGGTATATACTAACCTTTCCCCATTCTAATACCTGGGAACCCCTGAGGTACCCATCTCCCCATATAATTTATTATTTATAATTTTATTTGATAATTTTATTCATAAGAAGGAGATATGATCCATGATGTGATAATGATAGAAAATAAAATGTTATGGAGATGAAATAAGATCTAATAAAGTGGTATTAAGTGGTATCAAGTCACTAATGAAGAAGATACAATTTGAATAATCATTAAATGAATTTCACATATTTATTTTTCAAATATTTGGTATCAATTATGATGATATATAAGATAAAAATCATTATTGAGATGAATAATTTGTCCCCCCCTAAGTGGTATCCCCAAATTTGAACGTTAAAAATTGGTCTCAAAAGCTAAAGATTAAGTGGGATTTGTGATGAAATGTAATGGTAATTAAGCCTCATCATTTTTTTGAAACTTTAGAAGTGATGATAAATATTGGATTTCTATTGGTATAATTTATTAAATTTGGACCAAGTGATATCAAGTGAAACTTTAAGTGGTTTTATCCTCACTAAAATGTGCTTTAGTGTTTATTTCTAATAGTTTGGTTTGAAAGTGACTGAGATCATAGGTTATTTTGAGAAGTGAAAAGGCCAAAGATACCATTATTTTTTCATAGTAATTAATGAGTGAAAAGTATATCTTTAAAATTTCCTATAAAACTATTGTTTCCTACTACACCATTCTCTGGATCAGTAGACATAGATGATTTCTTGATATCCCAAAAGATATATACGAGTCTCACTCATTGGATTTCTTAATGAATGTGGTTACTGTGGAGATTTAATTATGGAATTTTTCAAGACTTAGATATTATAACTATAAATTATTTTTAATTGGTTTTTGATAATTAATATAATCAATATATGGTTCATTCCATGGGATGAAGGCATATTTAAACATTGAGAGATGATATAAGATGAATAATTCCTCAATTTCCTTATATGGGGAGTGAAATACAATAAAGAATATTACTTTTCCATTGAAGATAAAATGGGATATGGGCATGATATGGTAGTTTCTTCCCACACATTAGGGGGATAATTTTTTAAATATTAAAATAGATAGACCCATTCAAAAGGGGTCTTTAAGCTTCCGACAATGATTCCAATTCACAAAGGAGAAGAATTTCAATTTCAATCCAATGGAGGAGAGAAAATAAAAATAAAATATACTTAGAGAAACCCTTTTAAAATTATTAATAAGAAGGGAGAGAATAATTTAATTGTATGATTGTCTTGTATTATCATCAAAATATAAAGGGGGATATCATTGTAACCCTAAGAAGTTGTATTACATTTTTTTGGTAAGTAGTGATTTGTTAGTAAGAAGTTATGTCAATAGGAAGAATATGGGGATCAATGTTGGATTTGTTGAAAATAATTGGATTGATTAAAACTGATTTATTATGGAAAATTACTTGTGCTAATAGAGTTATCTCTAATATATGGTTATTTAAAGTCAATCCATAAAAGAAAAAGTATTCTATAAAGACCCTATATAGTTAAGAGAATGTTTGGAGATATGTTGAAGAAATATCGGTGAAATAAAGAAGTTAAAAACAATGGAAAAACCATTCCATGTATAATGGGTGTGGTGAATATGAAGAATAAGGTAAGTGTGATCATGCTATTGATTATGGTTATGGTAGATAAAATTATTCCTAACATGAGAAAGATGGAATAGGCCATGTGGGGTGGTCCACATTGTGGAATTTCAAAGATCATATGTAGTGCAACAAAGACTAGAAATGGTGGGATATAATTTTAGTGGATATGAAATTTATAGAAGACTTGGTGGAGTAGCACTATTAGATGAAGGTTTACCAATCCATGAAACATGCCATAGTGAGTGTGACACATGAAAAGTTTTTGTTCCATACTATGGATAAATCATCCTGGTTGAGATGTTGTACTACATTGAATATTTTATTTGGTCAACATAAAAAATGGATATAACATATTGTAGTGAAGGGTGTGGTGTCCTAATAGACTACATGTGATCCACAAGAAGAACCATTATAATCATGTTGATGGCCATGGTAATGTGATTTTCTTAGATGATGTAAGTGACATTTCATATTTTTATAGGAGAATGAAAAATAGGAAACATTCCATGGAGATGGGAAAATTGAAGGGAATATTATCCTAGAGATATAAAGATCATTCTTTTGTGCTTGATGGAAATACATTTTGGTGAGTGTGTTGGTAGGAGATGAATAAAATGTGGAATATTTGATTCTAATTATTCTTGAATGGATCATTAATGTTTCATACAACACTGTCCTAAAATTTTTCTCATGATCCATGTAACATTCACAAGGAGATAATAAAATTACTAAGGTGAATGAATTTTTATGTAATCAAAACTATAAAATAGGATGTTCTATCATAAAAAGGTTACAATGGATTGTAGGTATAGATATCAAGGTGGAAGTTTTTATGGAAATTGTTGAGGAATTATATGTGATTTGAATAGTCCATAATGATTCTAATAGGTGTCCAATTTTTTCTGTAATAATACCTTATATTATAAGGGTATTTACTAGAAGAAGGAGCCATGATAGAGTGATAAAATCACATATTGTATATCTAAACTCCAAAATGAAGAGAGGAATTCCAAATAAGGGGCTAGAAGGGAGAAGAAGAAAATTTTAGAACCCACTGAACTGTTAAGTCAAAATAACTATTTATAACTTTACTTCTGAAAATCAAATATCTCAATTTATATTATTTTCACATTTTTAATATATATCTTTCCCAAGATATAACATGTTTCATAATAAGGTAAAATGTTTTACTGGATGGAGAATTTTAGTTCTATATAATAGAATTTTATCAAGTATATTGGTTGATCAAGTTCCAAGTAAATTGGTCATATATTTTCAAATTACATCAGACATATGAATATAAATTAAATCAAATGAAAGGATTATAAATTCCATTAGACGGAGTTCTATAAAGTCAACTCTATTGACTCTATTGGATAAAGATATATATAGTCAATTGGTTGAATATTAACTAATCATACCCAAAAAATATGTTAAATGTTACTGGATGAAGTCCTATCATTTATACTGGATAGAATATTAAAATTCTTATAATGTTGCTACCTAAAAATGAACATAGAAAAAAGTTTAATGATGTAGATAGTTAAAGAAGGTGTTTCTGATTTTTTTGGAACTAATCCTCATAGGTGAGGAATATGATCATTATGAGAATTTATAAAATCAGTTCTACAACCTTGAGGGAGAAGAATTTGATAATATATGAATAAATTTTAGGTTTAAGTGTTATACCATCTTTTTACTAAGATTTTATCATTTATATCTTTGTGGGGTTTTCTTAAGGAATCATTTTGTATGTTATCAATGTAAATCCCTTAAAGATTTTTCATTTGTAATTGTTGTTTCAATAATCTAGTGGATCAATGAATCTCAGGGATAGATATATAAATTTATTATAATTCTGTTTATTGAGGGTTATATAGGATAGGGAAATAGAGTTTTTTTTCATGATAATCGAGGGATTAAAAGGCTTGGAAGATAGATCTTTTGATTGGTTAATTTTTGGATACCAAAAATCTATTTAAGTAACTTTTAATACCACATGAGATTAAAGTGAATAATTTTCTTAGGAAGTATTTTATAAGTTTTTTATTATTTTAATAAAAGTTTTATCACTTTTTTAATCTTGTTTTTACAAGTTTTACAAATTTTCACTATGTATCTTTTATAAAATTTTATATTGTTTCATATAAAATGTTTCTTACTCTGGTTATAAATTATATTGGTATAACTATATATCCAATAGATTTTATTAAAGGTGTTGGGAAAATTGAATCATGAAAATTTTATAAACTCAAGTTCACCCCCTCTTGTAGTATTTTCAATAATCCGATTATCTAACATTTAGTATATGAGCATGTATCTACACTTATATCATGTTTACACTAACTATGTTTTTAGAGAAGTGTATTTTTTTTATAATGATAGGTTTATATGTTATAACTATTTATGACATTAATATTAATTTTACACCAATCATTAAGGGTGATGAATATTAATACTGGTGATATCTAATGAATTACTTTGTTATAAAAAAGGACTTAACAACTTTGTTATGATGACTGAAGTTTATAATATTCTATATAAGAAAGATACTACTTTTAATTAAGAATAATAGTCATAATATTAGTTAAACTACCATGTCTAAAATACTTTGTTATGTTCCAATACAAGGAATACATATATTCAAGCTTATTATTCTGAAACTGCTAACAATATTTTAAATAAATTTGATGTTATTAATTTTGGAACCCTTAAGGATTTAGAAACCAGAAGAGATATGTTATATACAGACTATAAATAATTTTATTTCTTATGAGGTGATTCTGTATCTTAAATTAATCACCACTTCATTAATATAGTGAGTAAATTTTTATTATCTAGGTGAAAAAGAGTTATAAAATGAGTATTTGATTGAATGGAATCTTGATATTATGCCTAATGAATTTAAATCTAACCCTAAAATGATAGATGATAATAAGAATATAAAAATTAGATTTTGGATTTTCTAATTGGAAATATCATGTAGAATGAGAGTAGGTTAGAATGCTATGTCAAAGAAGAGAAGAAAACAAATATTGATTCTTTTTGTTCAATATCTTTAACTACAATTGAGAAATTTAAATCTTGTGAGAATGTTTTTAAATATTCTAAGTATAAGAAAAATTATATGGTTTAATTGGATACTAGATCCTTATATGAAATATAAAATGAGATTTCTTATTTAGATAGGAAAAATGAATAAAATATTTATAAATAAATATTTTCATTTTAAGTATAAAAAATTTATAAAGATAGAGGTGATAAGAAATATAATTCTGAAATGATTTATTATGTGTATAAGAAATATGGGAAAATCCAGCCAGATTTTTTGAGGTTAAATAAAAAAGATAAATACATGAAGAAATTCTATCAGATAAATTGAAACAAAATTATGAAATAATTTGATCCTTATAGTTCTATTAGTGTTCATTATTATTCAAAATGTTTCTCTCATGATAGTAGTGATGATTAGAAAGTTATGGGTTCCAATTCTAAAATTAAAAAGAATAACCAACACCACATAAGAAAGGTATTGGTCTAATCCCTTAGTAGTCTAACTTAAAATTATAAATATCCCAATTCTGATGATGAGTATACTCCAACTTCTTCAGAATAAGAAAATATTTTTACATCTAATGATGATTATAACATACCAATATTTAAAGAAATGAATTCATATATACCTTAGTAGAGAAATATAATAATAAATCTATGGAAGACTATGAATGTGCAAATGTAAAACATTATAATGAAAATTATATAATTTCCATCCATACTTTAGAGATATCTTATATTAAATTAGTGTTAGAAAAAAAAAATTCTAGATAAAATGAATATGATAAGATTCTTATTTCAAAACTAAATTTTATGATATTTGGCCTTATTTTTTTTATAACCTATAATTAAAATTTAGGCCATAGAAAAACTTCTTGAATATGTTTTAATTTAGAAAAACCACATTTTTAGTCAAATTATTTTATTGTAAAAAGCACACCATTTTATAAAGAATTTAAAAGAGTTGGACCTTAGAATTTTTTTATTTAAATAATGCTCAATCATTTGGTTTTTATGAATCCTATATTTATGAAGAACTACTTTATATTCAGAACATGAATTTTGGGTATATTTGGATTCTAAAAGTTCTATTTGCTAACAATTATTGATACATCCAATTTCAGGTACCAAAACATTAGTATTTTTATTTTAGGGAGAAATAATGGGTTCCAATATCCATAAAATTAGTTTAATGTATTGTGGTTGTTCGAGATATATGGCCAATAATAATACATTATTCTTGAATATAATAAATATCAAAGGAGGGAAGTTGAATTTTGGAGACAACATTTAAAGATAAATATGTGGTATTGGTGATACCACTTTTCTTAGTAATGATTTAATTTACTATGTTTTTATACTATAATACTTAAGCGCAATGTAATTATCATAAGACAATTTTGTGATGAAGGTTATTGTTTGAACATCAAGAATAATAAATGCATTGTTCAATGTGTAGAAGGTAAATATATTATATCTACTAATAATAATGATAAATTTTATATCCTTAACATAAAATACCTTATAAGTCATGATATACCCTTATAAAGTGCAATGGAAGAATAATATTGGTTGTGGAATAGAAGGTTTGGACACTATATTGTTATAACTTTAGCTCATATTTCTACTAAAGGACTTATTAGGGTACTACCAAAGATTACGTTCAATTTTTCTAAGGTTTGGGTATAAGGACCCAGCCTTAAACGTTACATAATCTTGAATTAAATGAATAATTCAAATTGGGTATCTTCTCAGGTTTAGAGTTTTTGAGAATCAGGCCATAACTATTACATAACAACTTGAATATTACAAGTAGACACTACTCCTCAGTATCTATATTTTTTCATAAAATAAAAACACTTAAAAAGACACATGTCTATTTCCATGTTTTAGACAGTATTACTTTTCCTTGATCCCATACTTGAACCTATTCATCTTTAAGTTCTGTGGAAAGCATTTCAAAAACATGGGATGAGCATAAAACGCTCAGTAAGGGTTATAAAATAAGGAAGGAAAACATTAGCCCAACAATAAATAAAAATCCATGAAACCATACTTTTCAATCATAACATACCTTATGAAATCATAATATTTATGAATAACACACACAAATCATAAATCATAAAGTTTACTTATGGAATCCATATCAAACATACATTGTAGCTATCACAGCTACATAGGGAGTTACACTTGGAATACCAATCACAGCATATTCCCAAAATCTCTTCGGAGAAACATCATGTTTACCTTCGTCACGTTACCCAATGCATTAGAGAGCTATTTCGGGATCACCCGCCCTAGGTTTATCACGGAACCACCTGAATACGTAAAAAATTCACAATTACCATAACATAATCATAACATATAATACATGTATAAAGGAAATATTACATTTCCACATTCCAATATATCAAATCAAGATATTGAAATAAACAATGTTTTATCAAATCATTTTCAAAACCTTTTAAAAAGAGATTTTTGAATCAAAGTGTCCCATACCACTATGATGCTTTTAAATGAATTATCATTTTAAAACATTAATGTACATATAAATAAATCCTAAAACCCATTTTGAAAGCATGGAAATTGATGATAAATATTTAGAAGAATAAATCTTTAAAACATTAAAAAAATATTTTAGTTAAAGAGTTTTTTTATCAAAATGAGAGACACTTGAATAAAAATAATTGAGGAATAAAATTTAGTTAGAACTTTATAATATCATGAGAATAAAGGGATTCATGATAGAATATTTCAATGTAAATTATATACACCATATAAGGGTGAATTGGTGCATAACAACAATGAAGTCTCAATGGAAATGTAAATTGAGATGAAATCCCTAAAAAAGATGGTATCCTTAAATTAAGGATAAATCAATCATATAATTATGTGTGAAAAATATAAATACACAAAATATAAGTGGATATTATGTTTAAACAATTATTGGTCATTAACACATATTCATTGGATGACATATTCAATAAGTACAAGTTGAACCCAAAGAATTGAAATTGGGTTAAGAAGTTCCCCTGTAAAAATTTGAAAGCCAAACAACGTCACTTTAAAATTCAGAAAATGAGTTGATAAGATAAAAAGGGTATCTCATCACTTGGACATAAAGTTTACATAAATGGGGATATAAAATAACATATCCCAACATAATAATATGTAAATTAAAATAAATAATAAAAAGAAGTCTTTTAAATAGTGGAGGGTGAAAGGTTACCTTACCGATTTGGTAACATACAAAACATACACCACATGAAGAAGGATTATAAAATGAAGATGAAATACTCATAAATGAAATTTTATTACACAAAGAGTAAAATCATGGGAATTATATACACCACACAAAATGAAATAGTGGAAAATATAGCATGAAACTCACGGGAATAAAAAGTGAGATGAAAAACTCTTACTTCATTGTAATCAAATCGAGTCATATGAACAAACGTTAATGACCAAAAAATGAATCAGATAATACCATTAATATAAATATAATCATAATAATATATATCGATGACAGTACACATGACACCACATGCAATAAATAAGTGGCGAACAATGGAAATCTCACGGAATTAAAAGTGAGATAAGAAATCCCTTACCTCGTGTCCAACTTGACTCGATCGTTCTTTAATATCCTGAATAATAAAATAAAGTTAATTTATACTTGCTTAATAACCTTTTTTCAAGTTTATTATTCCTTTTATATCACTTATTACCATGTTATATACATTATGTAATCATTTAAGTTAATAATGTTCATTTTGTCGATATTTGGTACTTGAGTCAAAAATGGACTTCTTATAATTACATGTTGTTCATGTGGTCAACAGTTCATTATATCCAGAATTATATTCATGATTTAGATATCATATATATCATAAATATTCAGTATATACATGTATTTATAATAGTACATAACATTTAGAGGTATGAAATGAAATGCACCGTTAATGGAGACGATAAGCCGTTCATACACATGGACGCTACTTTCATTTCTATTTCTAATTTTAATGGAATTAAAATGTAATGATACATAGGAATATTATAATTTCATTATAATATCATATATAATATCATTATATATATATTTTATACATCCCACATAAGGCATTAATGAGTCACATCACTTTGAGGGGGCGGTAGTCTGCGCTTCCTCAAATGAGATTATCGTATTTACCCACCATGGAAACCATAAAGGAGTGATATAAATGGAAAATAAAGAAGCATAAAGAAAACAGAAACATAATATATATCATATATAAATACTGTTTCATCACAATGGCAACCATGAGAGGCAGTTGGAGATATTTGAACAATCATCGTTTCGTGATGCGTTAGTTTTCCATCCAAAGAAACATTATTTTCTTCATCCATTAGATGGAGGTGTGTGTAAGTGTAATTCAAATACTTCTCATCAAAATATCCTATTATATTATGGATAATGGTGTTGTTTCAAAATAAATGAAAAAAATAGTTTAGGGGTTGGAGAAGTAAAATAAAAGAAAACAAATTAAGAGAAACCGTTACCTTTAATTTTGGTAACTCCCTTTGGATTGAACCAAAGGACTTCTTGAAGTTCCTTATGCCTAAGGTAAGGCTTCTCGGAGAAGGATAGGTATGTAGGGATCTTAATTGGGTAGAGTGTGGATGGGCCAAAAGGCTTGAGAGATGTGTGGAATTGGTTTGAAGTGGTCTACTATTATAAGGGAGAGGAGGGGCTCTTTTGGAAAGTGTGAAAACATTATTTTATTATATAATGATATTCGGTTTCTAATGGTCCAAAAATCATTATAGTCGAATATAGGATGAATCAAGGTAGAAATAAAATCATCCAATTGTAATTGTATAGGTTTTGGATAATAATTAAATCATTATAATATTATTTATTAAAATGATTTATTAATGAGGTAAACACTGCATCATTATTGTGTCATAAATATTTTAAATTATTTAATGTCTAAAAATTGTTAAAAAAATACTATCATGTAGTAAATATTTTTATATTTCTAAATAATATTTATATTTAAAAATATGACTTATCTTACACCATATAACAATTAATTTAATAAAAGATATTTTCTTTTGTCATTTTTGCCTTCACTTTAAGTTAATTAATCTAAATTGTTATTATCATTCCAAAGTGGCTCAATGGGGTCCCAAAAACGACCCCAATATGCCCATGGTAGTTAATGACTCAAACAATAAGGTTTGGACAAGTTTTAAGGTAATTTTTACTTATTATAATATTATTTTTACATTGAATTACCTTATTTATCTTTAACCACGGTAAATAAAAGTCAAAGGTTACTATTCACCGAAAATTACTTTCATCTTATTGAACCACATTTTACTTCTTGACAATAACCATGTATGTTGGATTTTCGAAATTCAATTCAAAGCTGTGGTAAAATTTCATTTAAATGAAAATGTTAGTTTTTTTAACTACCACTAAGTGGTTTCACTATTTATCAAAAATTGATGTTTTTCAAAAAAATACCAAAAATTCAGACTAAGAAATATTTGATATTATGAATTAAAAAATTATGTATATTTTTCCAAATTCAAAACATATAAGTGTAATTAATTAATTTTAAAATTAATTCTCGTTATGAAAACAAATAGCGTGTTTTTAAGAAATAATAACTATCAAAAGATTGATACTTGTTTATGTCCAATTTCAAAGTGAAATTAATTACAATGACCAACATTGGATTAAATGGTAAAAATATATTTTAATTTCACTTTAAAACCAATTAAAAAGATAATATAAACATATAAATAAATTAGATTAAAATGCAATTTTGAATTAAAAAACAATATTTTCCACTATACATTAAAAAAATGAACTTTATCAGAAAAAATTCCAAAATTTTACACAAAGTAAATTTTGATGTCCCAATTCTAAAGAAGGATTTTATTTGGTCATATATAATGTATTAAAGTGACAAAAACTAGATTTAAAAAGGGTTCTCCATTAAAAGGTGATAAATCGACCTTTTAATGTAAATTATGCTTAAAAAATATATTCATTCATATTTTAAGACTCTAAATTTTAGTGGATAAATGTAAATAAATTTAACAAAACATGTATAATCATATTGTAGTTAGTTTCATTCATTAACGCCAATAAAATGGCTAGGATTTAACTACCGTTTAAAATAATAATATATTATCAGTGTGCAACGTAAGATTTTAAAGAAACACGTTGTTGCGTATTGGGTACGCTATCGAACATAGAAACCATTTTAAAGTAAAATTAATATTTAATTCAAAAATTAATAAATATGAAAAATTCATATTCTTTATTTACCTGGGATGTTACATCCTTCCCCTCTTTTGAGAATTGCATCCTCACAATTTTAAAATTTGTGCTCGGAAACTTTATTGAAAGTCCCATATCAGAAAAAAGAGTCAGTAAAACTATCACTTTAAAAGAAAGAAAGAGAAGTACAATGGTCACCCGAGTTAACCCATACTAAGATTCCATGAAAACATGGTTATGGAGGAGAAAAAAAGGGGCATGTTCTGATGGAGAGTGGTAGGAAACACGATTAAGAGAAAGTTAACCACAAGAAAACCCAAAACTTATGATGTGTGTAAACGGTCTTTGATTACCCAGTAGGAAACGTAAACCAACAACGTTTTTGTTTTACGTTCCTTTTCATATTTTTGAGGAATTTATCTTCTACAAAGAATAAAAACATAAGGAAATATAATTACCTTCAATTATAGTTTCATATTCTAATAAGTCTCTACCAAAACTAATCATTTCTCTAAACGATAAGCATTCAAAAAGACTTGGTCACATCAAAAGCACAAGAATCATATTCTAGAGAATCACATAATCCAAAAAAGGAGAACTATCTATTTCCCTTGTATTTAGACATCAACTAAAACCAATATTGTTAGTACAAGATCCGATAATCCCCAAAAGGATAATCATTTATAAAAATAAACACCACTCTTAATCTCTGAAATTCAACAAAAAGAACCCAAGGTTCAAGAAAGACCATTAAATAAATAGTTATCCTTAAAATTCTTCTAAGTAATTCAAACTAAGATTGAAACCCAAATCTTTGAAGGATTTAATCACATAGTCTTCCAAGGTAAATCTTAACAATTATCTCAAAATAACATCAACTACTCATAGTCTCATACTGAAAAGTAATTAACCAAATCACATATCCTCCATGATAGGTTAATCATTTCCATAGATAACCCAAAATAAAATTATTCCTAATTCATAAGATCATATAACTAAAAATAATTAGTCATACCAACCAGGGACTTCACGTAGTCTAGTGGTAGGTGATAAATACTAGTCGAACTTTGGTTGTGGGTTTGATTCCCACTGCTTCGTCCGACACGACGGGTTGTCACATGATTTGCGTGTTGTCCCTTTTCAAAAACTACATAATTTTATAACATTCAAAAAAAGAGATAAATTCATCAAAAATAACCATAACATATTTTAACCACAAAAGTTATCTAATAACTTTCGTTTTGCATCCCAAAATGTAATAACCGGTAATTGCATCAAATTCAAGGATCATATAAAACCAAATGGTTCTTTATAACTATATCCAAAAAAGAGAAGATAATTATTCCTTGAATTTTTTTTCATATATCAAACATCAGGGTTACACATACTATTAAAAGTCTTCTAATGTAATCCCATCATCAGAAGAGCCTTAATACGTTTAAGAATATCACCATCCTAAATTCTACCATAACACTTGAATCCCTTATATGTTGACTTCGTACTCATTAATCATTATTAATGATCCATTAACCATTCCTTTCCAACTTATTCTGAAATAATTCTTTCCTACAAACAAAATCATGAATCATATCCTAAGATTTTAATAATAGGAAATCATATATTAAGAAATAATCCATACCTTTCATTGGTCATTGTCAGTTTCTTCATCCTCAATCAGAGTGGAATTAAGTATTGGTAAATGAATATTTGTATGATCCTGGTGATCCTATCCCCAAGACTTCTTATTAGGAAATGTGTTTGCATAATGACCATGCACACCAAATTTAAAACATTCAATTGATCCCTCAGAAATGACTTCTTTCCCTTTCCTAGAGTCAACTAGATGATTCCTTTTTCCAATAAAGGATCTTGCTTTATGAGCTTCATTTCCACATCTATAGAAGCTTTCTATCCCTTTGAAACATTTTCCTAGGTGTTTCTTTCCACATCTTTGACACATAGGTTTTTGAACACACTTACCTTTATGATTATTACCTGAACATTTATAGGGATTTGTTTCTCGCATATATGATGCCTTATAAAGACAACTAAGGTTTAGGTGGTAATCATGACTCCAGATAGTTGGTTGAGAATAACCACAAGTGTTCTCATTGTAGCTCCCATATCATTAAGCTTCTCATTCAAAAAACCATCACAGTTTTCTTCACATCCACAGTTACTTTGGTGTCTGCTAGATCCAGCCATTTACTGAAACCAAAAAGGTCAGTGTGAGTATATCAGTAAAATCATCATATAATATCTTTTGAGGAGGGTAAACACTAAGATATACTTATTCATGTTATCTTAAACTCATTCACTTTTTCTAAAAAAACTATGACTCTTTCTGAAATCCTAACCATTGTGGTAATATCACATATGCTTAAAGAATTCCCTAACCTCTAATGTTATCTAAACCGACCTCTGATACCAACTATAAGGACCTGAACTTAAACATTACATAATCTTAAATTAAATGAATAATTCACATTGGGGATATTTTCAGTTTTAGAGTTTTAGATAATTAGGCCATAAAAATTACATAACAACTTGAATATTACAAGTATACACTACTACTCAATATCCATTTTTTTCATAAAATAAGAACTCTTAAAAACACACATGTCTAGTTCCATGTTTTAGATAGAATTATTTTTACTTGATCACATACTTGAACTTATTCATCTTTAAGTCCTGTGTACAACATTTCAAAAACTTGGAATAAGCATAAAAAGACCAGCAAGGGTTATAAAATAAGTAAGAATAACATTAGCCCAACAATAAATACAAATCCATGAAACCATAATTTTCAATCATAACATACATTATGAAATCATAAGACTTATGAATAACACACACAAATAATAAATCATAAAGGTTACTTATGGAATCCATATCAAAATTACATTATATCTATCACAGCTACTTAGAGAGTTACACTTGGAATACCCATCACAGTATATACCCTAAATCTCTTAGGAGAAACATCACGTTTACCTTCGTCACGTTACCCTATGCATTGGAGAGCTATTTCGGGCTCACCCACCGTAGGTATATCACAGAACCACCCGTATACGTAAACAATTCCCAATAACCATAACATAATCATAACATATAACACATTTATAAAGTAAATATTACATTTCCACATTCCAATATATCAAATCAAGATATTGAAATAAACAATGTTTTTTCAAAACATTTTCAAAACCATTTAAAAAGATATTTTTGAATCAAAGTGTCCCATACCACTTTGATGGTTTTAAATGAATTATAATTTGAAAACATTAATGTCCATATAAATAAATCCTAAAACCCTTTTTTAAAGAATTTACATTAATGATAAATATTTATAAGAATAAATCTTTAAAACATTTAAAATGATATTTTAGTTAAAGAGTTTTTTTTAACAAAATTATAGACACTTGAATAAAAATAATTGAGGAATAACATTTAATCAGAACTTTATAATATAATGAGAATAATGGGATTCATGATATAATATGTCAAAGTACATTATATACACCATATAAGAGTGAATTGGTTCACAACAACAATGAAGTCTCAATGGAAATGTAAATTGAGATGAAATCCCTTATAAAGATGGTATCCTTAAATTAAGGATAAATCAATCACATAAGTATGTGTGAAAAATATAAATACACCCAATATAAGTGTATATTAAGTGTAAAACAATTATATTTCATTATCACATATTCATTGGATTACATATTCAATAATTACAAGTTGAATTCAAAGAATTGAAATTGGGTTAAGAAGTTCCCTTGTAAATATTTGTCAGCCTAACGACGTCACTTTAAAATTCATAAAATGTGTTGATAAGATAAAAATTGTATCTAATCACTTGGAAATAAAGTTTACATAAAAGGGGATATAAAATAACATATCCCAAGATAATAATATGTAAATTAAAATACATAATAAAAAAATTCTTTTAAATAGAGAAGTGTGAAAGGTTCCCTTACCGATTTGGTAACGTACAAAACATACACCACATGAAGAAGGATCATACAATGAAGATGTAAATACTAATAAATGAAAGTTTATTACACAAAGAGTACAATAATGGGTAGTATATAAACCACACAAAATGAAATAGGGGAAAATATAGCATGAATCTCACGGGAATAAAAAGTGAGATGAAAAACTTTTACTTCATTGTAATCAAATCGAGTCGTATGACCAAACATTAATGAACAAAAAAAGAATCACATAATACCATGAATATAAAGATAATCATCATAATATTTATCAATGGAAGTACAAATTACACCACATTCAACAAATAAGTGGTGAACAATTGAAATCTCACGAAATTAAAAGTGAGATAAGAAATCCATTACCCCGTGTCCGACTTGACTCGATCGATCTTTAATCTCTTGAATAATAAAATAATGTTAATTTATGCTTTCTTAAGAACCTTTTTCAAGGTTATTATTCCTTTTATATCACTTATTACCATGTTATAAACATTATGTAATCATTTAAGTTAATAATGCTCATTTTTTTGATATTTGGTACTTGAGTCAAAAATGAACTTCTTATAATTACATGTTGTTCATGTGGTCAAAGGTTCATTATATACTGAATGATATTGATGTAACATCACAGGTAAATGAAGAATAAATATTTTTCATATTTATTAATATTTACGAATTAAATATTAATTTTACTTTAAATGGGTTGCTATGTTCGATTGCGTACTCGATACGCAACGATGAGTTTGTTTGAAAACATACGTTGCACACTAGTAATATAATAATATTATTTTAAATGGTAGTTAACATGTAGCGTTTGTATTGGCGGGAAATGGATATAAATAACTAATATGTGATTATATATGTTTTTTAAATGTTTTTACATTTATTCAATAAAAGATAAAGGCTTAAAATATGGAAAAAATTCAATTTTAGGCATTTATACCCTAATTTTCACTAAAGGTTCACTTATCACCTTTTGATGGTGAACCTTCATTAAATATAGTTTTGATCACTCTTATACATTCTATTGGACCAAATAAAACTCTTCATTAGAATCGGGACATCAAATTTTACTTTGTGTAATTTTTGGTATTTTTCCGATAAAGTTCATTTTTAATGAATAATGTAAAATGTTGTATTTTAATTCAAAACCTCTTTTTAATCTAATTTATTAAGATGTTTAGATAATCTATTGAATTGGTATATAAGAGAAATTAGAATATATTTTTACCATTTAATCCAATAGTGGTCGTTGGAATTAATTTCACTTTGAAATGAGACTTAAACTAGTGTCAATCTTTTGATACTTATTGTTTCATAAAAACACTCTATTTGTCATGACAGCGGGAATTAATTATTAAATTAATTAATGTGACTTATATGTTTTTAATTTTGTAAAATAGACTTCATTTTTGAATTCGGAATATCAAATATATCTTAGGGTGAATTTTTTGTATTTTTCTGAAAAACTTCAATTTTTGATGAATAGTGAAACCACTAAGTGGTACTTATAAAAACTGATTTTTCGTTTAAATGAAATTTTACCACTTCTGTGTTTTGAATTTCAAAATCCGACATACATGGTTGTCAATAAGTTGTAAAATTTGGTTCAATGGGATTAAAATAATTTTTTGGTGAATAGTAACTTATTAAGTTTTTAATCGCGATTAGAGGTAATTAGTGTAGTTTGAGGTAAAAATAATGTTTTAATAATATGAATGAGCTTGAAACATGTCCTAAACTCATTGGATGTGTCATGTCCGACCAAGAAAATCCATGAGTCAACTTGGGGACCCCATGGAGCCACTTTTGTTGGGAAATGACATAAATAACTTTTTATTTAATGTTAAAGTAAAAATGACACAAACATGAGATGTTTTACTAAAACAATTTTTACATGGGGTTATACAAGTAAGAATTTTGACTATAAATATTAATTATAAATATAAAAAGATTTCCTACATTATGATAGTTTTTTTATATTTTTTAGACATTAAATAAATTAAATTATTTATGACATCATGATGATGCAGTGATTACCTCATTAATAAAGGATTTAAATAAAATGGAAAGATAATGTAAAATCTATGACCTACACATGTCCAAAACCTATTGGATGGGTGGATTTAGAACCCTTATCACCTTATCCTCGAAAAAAATCAAAGTGGGACCATTAAAATCAGAAACTCATTCTAAAATAATGTAACATTTTCTTACTTTCCAAGAGTGCCCCCCCTCTCCTCTTATAAAAGGCCCCCACCTCTACCTCCTTACACACACTCCCAAAGCCTTTGGCTCGGCCAACCCCTGACCATTTTGTATCTCCACTTCCCTCTATTACTCCTTGAAGCCTAAATTTGGGAGAAGTATTCCCAAGGAAGCCTTTGAGCTCAAACCAAAGGGAGTTACCCGATTTTAAGGTAATGTCTTCTTTTGAGTCCTTTTGTTTTATTTTGCTTCTCCAACCCCCTAAACTCTATTTATTAATTTATTTTGTAACAAATCCAGTATCATAAATATACTAGGATGTTTTTATAAGAAGGATTAGATCTACACTTACACACACCTACATATAATGGTTAAAGAACATACTATTTCCGTGGATGGCGAATTTCAGCCTCCCGAAACGATGATTGTTCAACATTCTTTTAACACCTTCAAAGGTGGCCATTAAGATGACACTATATTTATATATGATATATAATATGTTTATGATTTCCTTAAGCTTCTTTATTTTTCATTTTAGGCATACATTTATGGTTTCCATTATGGGTAAATGCGATATCTTCATTTAAGGAAGTGCGGACTACCGCCCCCTCAAAGTGATGTGATTCGTTAATTCCATATGTGGGACGTGTAAAGGATGGATTTAAAGTTATTATATATGATGTTATACTGGAATTATAATATACCTCTATATCATTATTATTTCTTCCCATTAAATTATGAGATATAAATGAAAGTAGCGTTAATGCGTACGTACGACTTACCGTCTCCATGAACGGTGCATTTCATTTCTTATCCCCAAATGTAATGTACTATTATAAGTACAATTACATAATGGATATATATGATGAATGATACATATAAATGATGAATATAATTCTGGAATTAAAATATACATACCTCTCATTTAGTTTTAATTCCATTAATATGACAAAGAAATGAAAGTAGCGTTCATGCGTATGTACGGCTTACCGTCTCCATGAACTGTGCATTTCATTTCTTACCTCTAAATGACTATGTAATATTATAAATACATGTATATTCTGGATATATATGATATATATGATATCCAAATTAATAATGTCATTCTGGATATAAAGAACCTTTGACCACACGGACAACATGTAATTGTAAGAAGTCCACTTTCGACTTAAGAACCAAATATCGACAAAACAAACATTACTAACTTAAATGGTTAAATAATGTTTATAACATGGCAATAAGTGATATAAAAGGAATAATGAACGTGAAAAAGGTTATTAAGAAAATAGAAATTAACTCAAGTTTATTATTCAGGACGTTAAAGAACGATCGAGTCAAGTCGGACCCGAGGTAAGGGACTTCGTCTCAATCTCCTTTCATTGAGGCATATTTCATTTTATACACAACTTTCTTTTATACGGTGTATAAAACCCTTTGAATTTTACTTTTATACAAAAGGAATCTTTTTCTACGAAGTGTTTTACTAAATGACAAAAAGGAATGTTTTTTTTACGTACGTGGTGACAACGACCTTTTCCGCTGCCATGAGTATTATTTGGTCTTTGGATTACTCAACAAGCCGTAATGTTTTTAAAATAAAATAAATACCATATACACTTTTATGTATTTTGGTATTAAAAATGGTTTTGATAAAGGATTATATTATGTCAATATATTTAAATGATATATTGTGATTGAAATGTGGAAATGTTATCATTCCTTTATATTGGTTTTATGTTTTATGATTTTATATTGGTACTTGGACATTTGACGGGTGGTTACGTGATAAACCATATGACGGGTGGTGCCGTGAATACCAGGATGGGTGGTTACGTTATAACCTCCAATGCATTGGGTATGGAAGTCAGCCGTATGGCTATTCCATTAAGTATGTATGGAAGTTGGCCGTATAGCTATTCCATTATATGATATGTGTGGAAGTCGACCGTATGGTTATTCCACTTATGTATGTTTATGTCCCAAGTTACCTTTATATGTTATGTGTTCTTTATATGGGTTTTATGGTAATCCTTTGGTTACAAAAGGGTATGTAAGGAATTTTTATTCAGTGAAGAGTTTTTACTAATTCATAATGGTGAAGGTATTACTTTGATAAAGTATACATGGTTTATGTGATGTTTGAAAAACTAACAGTTTTCATTCTTTGTGTATCCCTTACTGAGCTTTTTATGCTCACCCCATGTTTTTTTTGAAATGTTTTTCACAGGACTTAATGTGGAATAGGGTCAAGGACGGGATCAAGGGAAAGTCATGCTATATAAAACATGGAACTAGACATGTCTCTTTTTAAGACTTTTTATTTTATTTTATGGAAACATAGTAGAAGTGTCTACTTTGTAATCTTTTGAGATGTGATGTTTGAAAAACTAACAGTTTCCATTTATAATTTTTACATTTTGATTTATTACATAAAAATAATATATTGAATTTACACTCATTCAAACAGAAATGTCATGAGCAACAAGGCATCATCGAATGCGGATATTACATGTTAAGATTTATGTATGAAATAATAACAACTGGGACAGTTCTGAGTTTTGACCTGGTAAGATTTCCTCTTTCTCATAATATTTCAATTTGATTTATTCATTATACACGTTGAATACTATCCTTTTCCTTTGTAGCTTTTTGATGACCCTCAACCCTTTACTGCTGAAGATATCAAACACTTACAAGTGGAGTGGTCAAATTATTTTACAGGTTTGATTGAATTTTAGTTGTTTGTAATGTAAAATGTAATTTTGAATATTGTCAATGTAATTGTGTATTTCGTAGTCGTTTAGGTTGGATTTAGTTTTTTTTGAAGTTGACAGTGTAAGTTTTGAATGTTATATAAGTGAATGTTTAATTTTTATCTACTTCTTGTTTTGGTCTATTGTTGATGGTTTTTCTGGTCTGTATTTTGGTATGGGGGGAGAGGTTCCAAGGGGGTGGGTGGGTGTTTGGGGGGTGTCCAAGGGATATGGGAGGGGTGTCCAAGGTGTGTTTGGGGCTGTCCTAGGGGTCAGGGGGGGGGGGGGGGTGTAAATGAGGGTGGGGGGTGTCCAAGGGGTGGGGGTGTCCAAGGGATATGGGAGGGGTGTCCAAGGTGTGTTTGGGGCTGTCCAAGGAGTCGGTTGGGTGTAAATGAGGGTGGGGGGTGTCCAAGTGGTGGGGGGTGTCCAAGGGATATAGGAGGGGTGTCCAAGGGGTGTTTGGGCTCTCCAAGGGGATGGGGGGGGGGGGTTTCCAAGGGGTAGGGGGGGTTTCTAAGGGGTCGGGGGGGGGGGGGGGGTTCCAAGGGGTCGGGGGGGGGGGTGTCCAGGGGGTGGGGGGGCTGTCCAAGGGGTGGGGGGGGGGGGGTGTCCAAGGGGTGGGGGGTGTCCAAGGGATATGGGAGGGGTGTCCAAGGGGTGTTTGGGGCTGTCCTAGTGTTCGGGAGGTGTAAATGAGGGTGGGGGGGCTGTCGAAGGGGGTGGGGGGGTGTCCAAGGGGTGGGGGGTGTCCAAGGGATATGGGAGTGGTGTCCAAGGTGTCTGGGAGTTCTGTCCAAGGGGCCGGTTGGGTGTAAATGAGGGTGGGGGGGGGGGGGGGGCTGTCCAAGGGGTGGGGGGTGTCCAAGGGGTGGGGGGATGTCCAAGGGATATGGGAGGGGTGTCCAAGGGGTGTTTGGGGCTATCCAAGGGCTTGGGGGGGGGGGGTGTCCAGGGGTCGGGGGGGGGGGGGGTGTCCAAGGGGTCTGGGAGGGCTGTCAAGGTGTGGGGCGGTGTCCAATGGGTGTTTGAGGCTGTACTAGGGGTCTTGGGGGTGTAAACGAGGGTGGGGGGGCTGTCCAAGGGGTGGGGGGGGGGGGGGTGTCCAAGGGGTGGGGGGTGTCCAAGGGATATGGGAGGGGTGTCCAATGGGTGTTTGAGGCTGTACTAGGGGTCATGGGGGTGTAAATGAAGGTGGGGGGGCTGTCCAAGGGGTGGGGGGGGGGGTGTCCAAGGGTTGTGGTGGGACTCCAATGTGGTGGGGGAGGGCTGGCCAGGTTGTTAGGTGGGTATAGATGAGGGTGGGGTTCAGTTGGGGCTTGGGGGAGGGCTGGCATGGTTATTTTTGTTGTTTGGTTTCTGGTTGCTTTTTGGTGAGAGCAGTGCAATTATTTTAAAAAAAAAATATCGCTTTCACGTCGGTTATTTTATAACCGACGTTGTAAATAAATCGGTAGGGGTTTATCACGTCGGTTTTTTCGAGAACTGACGTGATAAACCGTTCCCGGGCCTTTTATCACGTCAGTTCTTAATATAACCGACGTGCTAAAAGGCCTGGGAATCGATTTACCACGTCGGTTATTGGATAACCGACGTGCTAAAATGTTTCCCAGGCCTTTTTATCACGTCGGTTATTTAATAAACCGACGTGATAATAGGCCCGGGGAAGGGTTAATCACGTCGGTTATGCCATAACCGACGTGATAAACGATATCCCAGGCATTTTATCACGTCGGTTTAAAAAATAACCGACGTGATAAACCCCCCCGCGCATATTTATCACGTCGGTTATTAATGAACCGATGTGATAAACACCGTGATGTTAGGGATGTTACGTCGGGTTTTAAATAACCGACGTAAAAAACGTTATTTATAACGTCGTCCGTATTAACGTCGCCTAAAAACCGACGTAAATAATGAAAAATAACCGACGTAAAAAATGTTTTCTGCACTAGTGGGCCTTATAGTTGGTATTAGAGGGAGGTTTAGACAACTTTAGGAGTTAGAAAATTGTTAAATTATAAGTTAATTTATGGTATGACTGAAATGATATAGAATTTAAAGATTACCATGTTGCTTCGCCTAAGATATTTCTTTGTTAAGAATGGTTTTTCTAAGAGGAAACAAAACATATTTTCTGGGAAGGCATACAGAGGGAAATGACCTTTCAAATCAGTATACTAAGATGGTCAGAATCAGAATTGAGCAGTTTACTGCAGTGATGGCTCAGTTGAATCAGGTGATAAAAGGTGGTTGTGTTATTGACGATATTTTGGTGTTTTCTAAAAGTAAAGAGGAGCATGAATGTCATTTAAGGGTTATGTTGCAAACCTTAAAAGAAAAGAAACTATATGGAAAATTCAGCAGGTGTGAGTTTTGGTTACAACAAATTTCTTTCCTGGGTCACATTGTTTCAAAAGATGGCATAACTGTTGATCCTGCTAAAACAAAAGTTATTGAAGAATGGCCAAGACCCACAAATGTAACCGAGATCCATAGTTTTCTTGGTTTGGCAGGTTACTACCGAAGGTTTTTTGAAAATTTTTCACGGTTATCTAGTCCAATGACTAAGCTAACTCGGAAGGGTGTTAAGTTTATCTGGACAAAAGAATGTGATGATTGTTTTTAGGAGTTGAAAAGAAGATTGGTGAATGCTCTAGTTTTGGCACTTCCTTCCAGGAATGGTGAGTTTGTTATATACAGTGATGCTTCGTTGAAGGGACTTGGTTGTGTCCTTATGCAAAATGATTAGGTAATTTCTTATGCTTCACGTTAGTTGAAAACTCATGAGGTAAATTACCCTACACATGATTTGGAATTAGCTGCTGTTGTTTTTTCTTTAAAAATTTGGAGGCATCATTTGTATGGAGTAAAGTGTGAAATATATACTAATCACAAAAGTTTAAATTATATATTCACTCAGAAAGAATTGAACATGAGACAGAGGAGATGCCTGTAATTAATCAAGGATTATGATTGTACAATTCACTACCATCCGGGAAAAGCAAATAAAGTAGCTGATACTTTGAGTCGAAAAAGTAATGCTTCATTAACCATGCTACGTTTGGAACGATATCCTTTGGTTTTTGATTTGATGAAATTTGGCATAGGAGTTGTTGGTGAATGAAGTTATTCTGTTTTGTTTCAGGTATCAATTAGATCATCCCTATTGGACAGAATTAAGCAAGCACAAAGAGAAGACAGTGAGTTGCAGAAAAAGGTAGAGCTGGTTCAGAAGGGTAAGCTGCCTGAATTCAAATTTGATAATGATTGTGTTTTGAGGTTTGGGAAGAGATTGTGCGTGCCTTGTGATTCACAATTGAAGAGAGATTTGTTATGTGAAGCTCATAGTTCTCCATTTTCAGTTCATCCTAGCAGTACTATGATGTAAAGAGATCTGTGGGAGTACTACTGGTGGGATGGAATGAAAAGAGATATTGCTGATTTTAATGTGAAATGTTTGACTTGTCTGCAGGTTAAAGTAGAGAAGCAGTTACCGAAAGGGATGATTCAGCCTCTACCAGTGCCAGAGTGGAAATGCGAGAATATATCCATGGACTTTGTCGTGGGATTACCGAAGACATCTCGAGGTTATAATGCAATCTGGGTTATTGTTGATCGCTTGTCTAAATCTTCTCATTTCCTTGCCATACGAGATAATTTTTCCCTACATAAACTTTCCCGTTTGTATCTTAAAGAGATAGTCAGGTTACATGGATTTCCTCTCTCCATTGTATCTGACCGTGATCCCAGGTTCACTTCTAACTTTTGGAAAGGCCTTCAGAAGTCGTTGGGTACTGAATTAAATTTTAGTACAGCTTTTCATCCGCAATCAGATGGGAAGTCAGAACGAACAATTCAGACCTTGGAGGATATGCTACGAGCATGTTTGATGGATTATCAGGGAATTTGGGACCAACATATTTCTTTGGTTGAGTTTTCTTATAATAACAGTTTTCATTCCAGTATACAGATGGCACCATTTGAGGCATTATATGGGAAGCGGTGTCGAACTCCAGCATTTTTGGGATGAAGTGGGTGAAAGGAAGCTGATGGGAGCAGAATTGGTAGAAGAGATGGCAGAAAAGGTTCAGTTGATTCAGAAACACATGAGAAAAGCTCAGAGTAGGCAGAAGAGTTATGAGGATAACCGGAGGAAGGATCTATCTTTCGAGGTAGGTGATCATGTTTTTCTAAAGGTTTATCCATGGAAAAGTGTGATGCGATTTGGTAAGAAAGGAAAGCTGAGTCCAAGGTTCATTGGACCATATGAAATTCTGGAGAGAGTTAGATCAGTTGCATACAGAGTGGCATTACCTCCGAGTTTATCTCAGGTACACAATTTTTTTCATGTTTCGATGTTGAGGAAGTATATGCCAGATTCATCTCATGTTTTGAGCCCAGAGGTAGTTCATTTGGAAGAGAATCTGTCTTATGAAGAACAACCAGTCCAGATTCTTGACATAAGAGAGCAAGTGTTGCGAAATAAGGTAATCCACCAGGTAAATGTTTTTTGGAAAAACCATATGGTTGAAGAGGCAACGTGGGAATCTGAAAATGCTATGAGGGATAAATACCCCCACTTATTTTGATAAGTGAGTAAAATTGCGAGGATGCAATTTTCAAAAGGGGGGAAGGATGTAACATCCCAGGTAAATGAAGAATAAATATTTTTCATATTTATTAATATTTACGAATTAAATATTAATTTTACTTTAAAGGGGTTTCTATGTTCGATTGCGTACTCGATACGCAACAATGAGTTTCTTTGAAAACTTACGTTGCACACTAGTAATATAATAAAATTATTTTAAATGGTAGTTAACATGTAGCCGTTGTATTGGCAGGAATGGATAGAAATAACTAAAATATGATTATATATGTTTTTTAAATGTTTTTACATCTATCCAACAAATGATAAGGGCTTAAAATACAGAAAGAATTTAATTTTAGGCATTTATACCCTAATTTTCACTAAAGGTTCACTTATCACATTTTGATGGAGAACCTTAATTAAATATAGTTTTTATCACTCTTATACATTCTATTAGACCAAATAAAACTCTTCTTTAGAATCGGGACCTCAAATTTTACTTTGTGTAATTTTTTGGTATTTTTCCGATAAAGTTCATTTTTTAATGAATAGTGTAAAATGTTGTATTTTAATTCAAAACCTCTTTTTAATATAATTTATTAAGATGATTAGATAATCTTTTGAATTGGGTTTTAAGTGCAATTAGAATATATTTTTACCATTTAATCCAATAGTGGTCATTGGAATTAATTTCACTTTGAAATCAGACTTAAACTAGTGTCAATCTTTTGATACTTATTGTTTCATAAAACACACTATTTGTCATAACAGCGGGAATTAATTATTAAATTAATTAATGTGACTTATATGTTTTTAATTTTGTAAAATAGACTTCATTTTTGAATTCTGAATATCAAATATATCTTAGGGTCACATTTTGGTATTTTTCTGAAAAACTTCAATTTTTGAAGAATAGTGAAACCACTAAGTGGTACTTATAAAAACTGATTTTTCGTTTAAATGAAATTTTACCACTTCTGTGTTTTGAATTTAAAAATCCAACATACATGGTTTTCATTAAGAAGTAAAATGTGGTTCAATGGGATTAAAATAATTTTTTGGTGAATAGTAACTTATTAAGTTTTTAATCGCGATTAGAGGTAATTAGTGTAGTTTGAGGTAAGAATAATGTTCTAATAATATGAGATGAGCTTGAAACATGTCCTACCCTCATTTGATGTGTCATGGCCGACCAAGACAATCAATGAGTCAACTTGGGGACCCCATGGAGCCACTTTTTTTGGGAAATGACATAAATAACTTTTTATTTAATGTTAAAGTAAAAATGACACAAACATGAGATGTTTTACTAAAACAATTTTTACATGGGGTTATACAAGTCAGAATTTTGACTATAAATATTAATTAGAAATATAATAATATTTCCTACATCAAGATATTTTTTTATAATTTTTATACATTAAATAAATTAAATTATTTATGACATCATGATGATGCAGTGATTACCTCATTAATAAAGATTTTAAATAAAACGGAAAGATAATGTAAAATCTATGACCTACACATGTCCAAAACCTATTGGATGGGTGTATTTCGAACCCTTATCACCTTATCCTAGAAAAAAATCAAAGTGGGACCATTAAAATTCGAAACTCATTCTAAAATAATGTAACATTTTCTTACTTTCCAAGAGTGCCCCTCCTCTCCTCTTATAAAAGGCCCCCACCTCTACCTCCTTACCCACACTCCCAAAGCCTTTGGCTCGGCCGAACCCTTCCCATTTTGTCTCTCCACTTACCTCTCTTACTCTTTGAAGCCTCAATTTGGGCAGAAGTCTTTCCAAGGAAGCCTTTCAGCTCAAACCAAAGGGAGTTACACGATTTTAAGGTAATGTATTCTTTTGAGTCCTTTTGTTTTATTTTGCTTCTCCAACCCCCTAAACTCTTTTTATTCATTTCTTTTGTAACAACTACAGTATCATAAATATACTAGGATTTTGTTATAAGAAGGATTCGATCTACACTTACACACACCTACATATAATGGTTAAAGAACATACTGTTTCCGTGGATGGCGAATTTCAGCCTCCCAAAATGATGATTGTTCAACATTCTTTTAACACCTTAAAAGGTGGACATTATGATGACACTATATTTATATATGATATATAATATGTTTATGATTTAATTAAGATTCTGTATTTTTCATTTTGGGCATACCTTTATGGTTTCCATTATGGGTAAATGCGATATCTTTATTTAAGGAAGTGCGGACTACCGCCTCCTCAAAGTGATGTGATTCGTTAATGCCATATGTGGGACGTGTAAAGGATGGATTTAAAGTTATTATATATGATGTTATACTGGAAGTATAATATACCTCTATATCATTATTATTTCTTCCCATTAAATTATGAGATAGAAATGAAAGTAGCGTTCATGCGTACGTACGGCTTACCGTCTCCATGAACGGTGCATTTCATTTCTTATCCCCAAATGTAATGTAATATTATAATTACAAGTATATAATGGATATATATGATGAATTATACATCTAAATGATGAATATAATTCTTTAATTAAAATATACATACCTCTCATTTAGTTTTAATTCCATTAATATGACAAAGAAATGAAAGTAGCGTTCATGCGTACGTACGGCTTACCATCTCCATGAACGGTGGATTTCATTTATTACCTCTAAATGATTATGTAATATTATAAATACATGTATATGATGAATATATATGATATATATGATATCCAAATCAGGAGTGTCATTCTGGATATAAAGAACCTTTGACCACACGAACAACATGTAATTGTAAGAAGTCCACTTTCGACTTAAGAACCAAATATCTACAAAACAAACATTATTAACTTAAATGGTTACATAATGTTTATAACATGGAAATAAGTGATAATAAAGGAATAATTAACTTGAAAAAGGTTATTAATAAAATATAAATTAGCTCAAGTTTATTATTCAGGACGTTAAAGAACGATCGAGTCAAGTCGGACCCGAGGTAAGGGACTTCGTCTCAATCTCCTTTCATTGAGGCATATTTCGTTTTATACAAAACATTATTTTATATTGTGTATAAAACCCTTTGACTTTTACTTTTATACAAAAGGAATCTTTTTCTACGAAGCATTTTACTAAACGACAAAAAGGAATGTTTTTTTAACGTACGCGGTGACAACGACCTTTTCCGCCGCCGCGAGTATTATTTGGTCTTTGGCTTCCTCAACAAGCCGTAATGTTTTTAAAATAAAATAAATAACATATACTATTTTATGTATTTTGGTATTGAAAATGGTTTTGATAAAGTATTCTATTATGTCAATATATTTAAATGATATATTGTGATTGAAATTTGGAAATGTTATCATTCCTTTATATTGGTTTTATGTTTTATGATTTTATATTGGTACTTGGACATTTGACGGGTGGTTACGTGATAAACCATATGACGGGTGGTGCCGTGAATACCATGATGGGTGGTTACGTTATAACCTCCAATGAATTGGGTATGGAAGTTGGCCATATGGATATTCCATTAAGTATGTATGAAAGTTGGCCGTATGGATATTCCATTATGTGATATGTGTGGAAGTCGACCGTATGGTTATTCCACTTAAGTATGTTTACGTCCCAAGTTACCTTTATATGTTATGTGTTCTTTATATGGGTTTTACGGTAATCCTTTGGTTAAAAAAGGGTAAGTAATGATATTTTATTCAGTGAATAGTGTTTACTACTTCATGAAGGTGAAGGCATTACTTTGATAAAGTATACATGGTTTACGTGATGTTTGAAAAACTAATAGTTTTCATTCTTTGTGTATCCCTTACTGAGATTTTTATGCTCACCCCAAGTTTTTTTTGAAATGTTTTTCACAGGACATAATGTGGAATAGGGTCAAGGACGGGATCAAGGGAAAGTCATGCTATATAAAACATGGAACTAGACATGTCTCTTTTTAAGAGTTTTTATTTTATTTTATGGAAACATAGTAGAAGTGTCTACTTTGTAATCTTTTGAGATGTAATAGTTATGTCCTAATTCTCTAAAACTCTAAACCTGAAAAGATCGTCAATGTGAATTATTCATTTAATTCAATATTAAGTAAGTTTTAAGGCTGGGGACTTATAATTAATGATTTAGATATCATCTATATCATATATATACAGTATATACATGTATTTATAATAGTACATAACATTTAGAGGTAAGAAATGAAATGCACCGTTCATGGAGACGATGAGCCTTACGTACGCATGAACACTACTTTCATTTCTCTTTATTATTTTAATGGAATTAAAACATAATGATACAAAGGTATATTATAATTCCAGTATAATATCATATATAGTATCATTAACTCAATCCTTTATGCATCCCACAAAAGGCATTAACGAGTCACATCACTTTGAGGGGGCGATAGTCCGCACATTCTCAAATGAGATTATCGTATTTTCCAACTATGGAAACCATAAAAGAGTGATATAAATGGGAAATACAGAAGAATAAAGAAAACATAAACATAATATATATCACATATAAATATAGTTCCATCACAATGGCCACCATGATAGGCGGTTGGATATATTTGAACAATCATCGTTTTGTGAGGCGTTAGTTTTCCATCCACAAAAACATTATGTTCTTCATCCATTAGATGGAAGTGCATGTAAGTGTAGTTCAAATACTTCTCATAAAACACCCAATTATATTTAGTATACTGGTTTTGTTTTAAAATAAAGGAATAAACGAGTTCAGGTGTTGGAGAAGTAAAATAAAAGAAAACAAATTAAGAGAAACTGTAACCTTTAATTTGGGTAACTCCCTTTGGTTTGAACCAAAGGACTTCTTGAAGTGACTTATGCCTAAGGTAAGGATTCTATGAGGAGGATAGGGATGTAGGAAGCTTAATTGGGAAGAGTTTGGTCGAGCCAAAAGGCTTGAGAGGTGTGTGGAATTGGTTAGAAGTGGTCTCCTTTTATAAGGGAGAGGAGGGGCTCTTTTGGAAAGTGTGAAAACATTATTTTATTATATATTGATATTCGGTTTCTAATGGTCCAAAAATAATTATAGTCGAATATAAGATGACTCAAGGTCAAAATAAAATCATCCAATAGTAATTGTACAGGTTTTGGATAATATTTTGATCATTATAATCTTATTTATTTAAATTATTTATTAATTAGGTAAACAATGCATCATTATTGTGTCAAAAATAATTTATATTAATTGATGTCAAAAAATTATAAAAAAATACTATCATGCAAGAAATCGTTTAATAATTCTAAAGAATATTTATAGTCTAAAATTTGACTTATATGAAATGATATAAAAATTAATTTACTAAAAGATATTTTTTTGTCATTTTTTCCTTTACATTAAGTTAATTAATCTAAATTGTCATTATCACACCCAAGTGGCTCAATGGGGTCCCAAAATCGACCCCAAGATTCCCATGGTCGTAAAGGAATCAACCAATAAGGTTTGGACAAGTGTTAAGGTAATTTTGTATTATTATAATATTCTTTTTACCTTGAATTACCTTATTTACCTTTAACCGCGGTAAATAAAAGTCAAAAGTTACTATTCACCAAAATTATTTTCATCTTATTGAACCACATTTTACTTCTTGATAACAACCATGCCTATCATATTTTAAAAATTCAATTCCAAGAAGTGGTAAAATTTTATTTAAATGAAAAAGTCAGTTTTTTAACAACCACTAAGTGGTTTCACTATTCAAAAAAAATTGAATTTTTTCAGAAAAATACCAAATATTCAGCCTAATCTATATTTGATATTCTGAATTAAAAAATTATTTCTATCTTTCCAAATTAAAAAAATAGAAGTGGCATTAATTAATTTTAAAATTAATTCCTGTTATCAAAACAAATAGCGTGTTTTTAAGAAACAATAACTATCAAAAGATTGATACTTGCTTTTGTCCAATTTCAAAGTGAAATTAATTTCAATGACCAAAATTGGATTAAATGGTAAAATTATATTTTAATTTCACTTTAAAACCAATTAAAAATATAATTTAACTATATAAATAAATTATATTAAAAGGCACTTTTGAATTAAAATACAATATTTTCACTATTCATTAAAAAAATGAACTTTATTGGAAAAAATTCCCAAAATTTACACAAAGTAAATTTTTATGTCCCCATTCTAAAGAAGGATTTTATCTGGTCATATAGAATGTATTAGAGAAACCAAAACTAGATTTAAAAATGGTTCACCATTAAAAGGCAATAAATCGACCTTTTAATTTAAATTATGCTTAAAAATTAGATTCATTCACATTTTAAGCATCTAGAGCTTATTGGATAAATGTAAATACATTTAACAAACATGTATAATAATATTGTAGTTAGTTTCATTACTTCCTGCCAATACAATGGCTAGGAGTTAACTACCGTTTAAAATAAAAATATATTATTAGTGTGCAACGTAAGATTTAAAAGAAACACGTTGTTGCGTATTGGGTACGCTATAGAACATAACAACCCTTTTAATGTAAAATTAATATTTAATTCAAAAGTTAATAAATATGAAAAAGTCATATTCTTTATTTACCTGCGATGTTACATACTTCCTCCCTTTTGGGAATTGCATCCTCACAATTTTAAAATTTGGGCTCGGAAACTTTATTGAAAGTCCCTTATCAGAAAAAAGTTTCAGTAAAACTATCACTTTAAAAGAAAGAAAGAGAAGTACAATGGTCACCTGAGTTAACCCATACTAAGATTCCATGAAAACATAGATATGGAGGAGAAGAAAAGGGTCAAGTTCTGATGGAGAGTGATAGGAAACATGATTAGGAGAATGTTAACCACAAGAAAATCACAAATTTATGATTTTTGTAAACATTCTTTGATTACCCAGTAGGAAACGTAAACCAACAATGTTTTTGTTTTACATTCCTTTTCATAATTTTGAGGAATTCATCTTCTACATAGAATAAAAACATAAGGAAATATACTTACCTTCAATTATAGTTTCATATTTTAATAATTCTCTACCAAAACTCATCATTTCTCTAAACGATGAGCATTCAAAAAGACTTGGTCACATCAAAAGCACAAGAATCATCTTCTAGAGAATCACATAATTCACAAAAGGAGAACAATCTATTTCCCTTGTATTTAGACATAAACTAAAACCAAAATTGTTAGTACAAGATCATATAATCACCAAAAGGATAATCTTTTATAAAAATAAATACTACTCTTAATCTCCAAAATTCAACAAAAAGAACCCAAGGTTCAAGAAAGACCATTAAATAAACAGTTATCCTTAATATTCTTCAATATAATCCAAACTAAGATTGAAACCCAAATCTCTGAAGGATTTAATCACATAGTATTCCAAGGTAAATCTTAACATTTATCTCCAAATAACATCAGTTACTCTTAAAGTCTCATACAGAAAAGTAATTAACCTAATCACATATCCTCCATGATAGGTTAATCATTTCCTTAGATAACCCAAAATTAACTTATTCCTAATTCATAAGATCATATAACTAAAAATAAATAGTTATACTAACTAGGGACTTCACGTAGTCCAGTGGTTGGCGATAAATACCAGTCAAACTTTGGTTGTGGTTTCGATTCCCACAGCTTCATCCGACGCGACGGGTTGTCACACAGTTTTCATGTTGTCCCTTTGCAAAAACTACATAATTTTATAACATTCAAAAAAATATATAAATTCATCAAAAATAACCATAACATATTTTAACCATAAAGGTTATCTAATAACTTTTGTTTTGCATCCCAAAATGTAATAACCGGTAATTGCCTCAAATTCAAGGATAATATAAACCCAAATGGTTATTTATAACTATATACACAAAAGAGAAGATAATTATTCCCTGAATAAAATTTTCATATATCAAACATCTGGGTTACAAATACTATAAAAAGTATTCTAATGTAATCCCATCACTAGAAGAGCCTTAATAATTTTAAGAATTTCACCATCCTAAATTTTACCATAAACCTTGAATCCCTTATATGTTGACTTCTTACTCATTCAACCGTATTTTTGATCCATTAACCATTCCTTTCCAACTTATTCTGAAATACTTCTTTCTTACAAACAAAATCATGAATCATATCCTAATATTTCAATAATAGGAAAACATATGTTAAGAAATAATCCATACCTTTCATTGGTCATTGTCAGTTTCTTCATCCTCAATCGGAGTGGCATTAGGTATTGGTAAATGAATATTTGTATGATCCTGGTGATCCCATTACCAAGACTTCTTCTTAGGACATGTGTTTTCATAATGACCATGAACACCACATTTAAAAAATTCAATTGATCTCTCAGAAAGGACTTCTTTCCATTTCCTAGAGTCAACTAGATGTTTCCTTTCTCCATGGAAGGTTCATGCTTTATGACCTTCATTTCCACATCTATAGAATCTTTCTATCCCTTTGAAACATTTTCCTTGCTATTTCTTTCCACATATTTGACACATTGGTTTTTGAACACACTTACCGTTATGATTATTACCTGAACTTTCGTAGGGATTTGTTTCTTGCATATATAATGCCTTATAAGGAACACTAAGGTTTAGCTGGTCAATCATGACTTCAGATAGTTGGTTGAGAATAACCAGAATTGTTCTCATTGAAGCTCCCATATCATTCAGTTGATCGTTCATAAAACCTTCACAGTTTTCTTCACATCCACTATTACTTTGGTGTCTACTAGATCCATCAATTTACTAAAACCAAAAAGGTCAGTGTGAGTATATCAGTAAAATCATCATATAATATCTTATGAGGAGGGTAAACACTAAGATATACTTATTCATGTTATCTTAAACTCATTCAATTTATCTAAAAATACTATGACTCTTTTTTAAATCCTAACCATTATGGTAATTTCACTTATTCTTAAAGAATTCTCTAACCTCTAAAGTTATCTAAACCGACCTCTAATACCAACTATAAGGACCCGACCTTAAACATTACATAATCTTGAATTAAATGAATAATTCACATTGGGGATCTTTTCAGGTTTAGAGTTTTAGAGAATTGGGACATAACTATTACATAACAACTTGAATATTACAAGTAGACAATACTACTTAGTATCCATTTTTTCATAAAATAAAAACTCTTAAAAAGACACATGTCTAGTTCAATGTTTTAGACAGCATGACTTTTCCTTAATCCCATCCTTGAACCGATTCATATTTAAGTCCTGTGGAAAACATTTCAAAAACTTAGGATGAGCATAAAAAGATCAGTAAGGGTTATAAAATAAAGAAGGAAATAATTATCCCAACAATAAATACAAATCCATGAAACCATACATTTCAATCATAACATACCTTTTTAAATCATAAGATTTATGAATAACACACACAAAAAATAAATCATAAAGGTTACTTAAGGAATCTATATCAAACATACATTGTAGATATCACTTATACTTAGGGAGTTATACTTGGAATACCCATCATAGTATATTCCATAAATCTCTTAGGAGAAACATCACGTTTACCTTCTTCACGTTACCCAATGCATTGGAGAGCTATTTCGGGCTCACCCGACCTAGGTTTATCATGGAACCACCCGTATACGTAATCAATGACCAATAACCATAACATAATCATAACATATAACACATGTATAAAGGAAATATAACATTTCCACATTCCAATATATCAAATCGAGATATTGAAATAAACAATGTTTTATCAAATCATTTTCAAAACCTTTTAAAAATAGGTTTTTGAATCAAAGTGTCCCATAAAACGTTGATGCTTTTAAATTATTTATCATTTTAAAAAATTAATGTTCATATAAATAAATCTAGAAACACATTTTGAAAGCATGAACATTAATGATAAATATTTAGAAGAATAAATGTTTAAAACATTTAAAATGATATTTTAGTTAGAGAGTTTTTTTAAAAAGATAGACACTTGAATACAAATAATTGAAGAATAACATTTAATCATAACTTTATAATATCATGAGAATAAAGGTATTCATGATATAATATGTCAAAGTACATTATATACAACATATAATAGTGAATTTTTTCATAACAACAATGAAGTGTCAATGGAAATGTAAATTGGGATGAAATCCCTTATAAAGATGGTATCATTAAATTAAGGATAAATCAATCACATAATTATGTGTGAAAAATATAAATAAACCCAATATAAGTGGATATTATGTTTCAAACAATTATAGGTCTTTCACACATATTCATTTTATTACATATTCAATAAGTACAAGTTGAACCCATAGAATTGAAATTGGGTTAAGAAGTTCCCTTGTAAACATTTGACAGCCTAATGACATCACTTTAAAATTCAGAAAATGATTTGATAAGATAAAAAGAATATATCATCACTTGGACATAAATTTTACATCAATGGGGATATAAAAGAACATATCCCAACATAAAAAGATTTAAATTAAAATACATAATACAAAGAAGTATTTTAAATAGAGGAGGGTGAAAGGTTCCCTTACCGATTTGGTAACATAAAAAACATACGCCACCTGAAGAAGGATCATACAATGAAGATGTAAATACTCATAAATAAAAGTTTATTACACAAATAGTACAATCATGGGCAGTATATACACCACACAAAATGAAATAGTGTCAAATATAGCATGAATCTCACGGGAATAAAAAGTGATATGGAAAACTCTTACTTCATTGTAATCAAATCGAGTCGTATGACCAAACATTAATGACCAATAAATGAATAAAATAATACCATGAATATAAAGATAATAATCATAATATATATCAATGGTAGTACACATTACACCACATGAAATAAATAAGTGGCGAACAATGGAAATCTCACGGAATTAAAAGCGAGATAAGAAATGAATTACCTCATCTCTGACTTGACTCGATTGTTATTTAATCTCATGAATAATAAACTGAAGTTAATTTATACTTTCTTAAGAACCTTTTAAATTTTATTATTCCTTTAATATCACTTATTACCTTGTTATAAACATTATGTAATCATTTAAGTTAATAATATTCATTTTGTCGATGTTTGGTACCTGAGTAAAAAATGGACTTCTTATAACTACATGTTGTTCATGTGGTCAATGGTTCTTTATATACATAATGATATTAATGATTTAGATATCATATATATCATATATACCCAGTATATTCATGTATTTATTATAGTACATAACATTTAGAGGTAAAAAATGAAATGCACCGTTCATGGAGATGATAAGTCGTACGTACGCATGAACGCTACTTTCATTCCTATTTATTATTTTAATGGAATTAAAACATAATTACAAAAAGGTATATTATAATTACAGTATAATATCATATATAATATCATTAAATCTATCCTTTATACATCCCACATAAGTCATTAACGAGTCACATCACTTTGAGGGGGCGGTAGTCTGCACTTCCTCAAATGAGATTATCATATTTACCCACTATGGAAACCATAAAAGAGTGATATAAATGAAAAATACAGAAGAATAAAGAAAAAATAAACATAATATATATCATATATAAATATATTTCCACCAAAATGGCCACCATGAGAGGATGTTGGAGATATTTGAACTATCATTGTTTCGTGAGGCGTTAGTTTGCCATCCACAGAAACATTATGTTCTTCATCCATTAGATGGAGGTGCGTGTAAGTGTAGTTCGAATAATTCTCATAAAGATATCCTAGTATATTTAGGATACTTGTGTTATTTCAAAATAAATAAATAAAATATTTTAGGGGTTGGAGAAGTAAAATAAAAGAAAACAAATTAAGAGAAACCGTTACCTTTAATTTGGGTAAATCCCTTTGGTTTAAACCAAAGGACTTCTTGAAGTGCCTTATGTATAAGGTAAGGCTTCTAAGATGAGGAGAGGGATATAGGGAGCTTAATTTGTCAGATTTTGGACGATCTAAAAGGCTTTAGAGGTGTTTGGAATTGGTTAGAAGTGCTCTCCTTTTACAAGGGAGCGTAGCGGTCTTTAGGAAAGTGTGAAAACATTATTTTATTATATATTGATATTCGGTTTTTAATGGACCAAAAATCATTTTAGTCAAAGATAATATGACTAAAGGTCGAAATAAAATCATCCAATAGTAATTGGACATGTTTCGGATAATATTTTATTCATTATAATATTATTTATTTAAATGATTTATTAATGAGGTAAACGCTGCATCATTATTGTGTCATAAATAATTTAAATTATTTGATGTCTAAAAATTATAAAAAAATACTATCATGTAGGAAATATTTTTATATATTTAAATAATATTTATAGTAAAAAATATGACTTATATCACACCATATAACAATTAATTTACTAAAAGATATTTGCTTTTGTCATTTTTTCCTTCACTTTAAGTTAATTAATCTAAATTGTCATTATCACTCCCAAGTGGCTCAATGGGATCCTAAAATATACCCCAAGATTCCCATGGTCGTAAATGACTCCAAAAATATGGTTTGGACAAGTGTTAGGTTAATTTTGAATTCTTATAACATTCTTTTTACCTTGAATTACCTTATTTACCTTTAATCGTGGTAAATAAAAGTCAAAAGTTACTATTCAACAAAAAATATTTTTATCTTATTGAACCAAATTTTACTTCTTGATAACAACCATGTATGTTTAATTTTCTAAATTCAATTCAAATAATTGGTAATGTTTCATTTAAATGAAAAAAGTCAGTTTTTTTAACTACCACTAAGTGGTATTACTATTCATCAAAAATTGAAGTTTTTCAGAAAAATACAAAAAATTCAGCCTAATATATATTTGATATTCAGAATTAAAAATTATTTCTATTTTTCCAAATTCAAAACATAGAAGTGGAATTAATTAATTTTAAAATTAATTCCCCTTATCAAAACAAATATCGTGTTTTTAAGAAACAATAACTTTCAAAATATTGATACTTGTTTATGTCCAATTTCAAAGTAAAATTAATTCCAATGACCAACATTATATTAAATGGTAAAAATATATTTTTATTTCACTTTAAAAACAAATTTAAATGATAATCTAACCATATAAATAAAGTAGATTAAAAAGCACTTTTGAATTAAAATACAATATTTTTCACTATTCATTAAAAAAATGAACTTTATCGGAAAAACTTCCAAAAATTTACACAAAGTAAATTTTTATGTCCCCATTCTAAAAAAGGATTTTATTTGGTCATATAGAATGTATTAAAGTGACTAAAAGTATATTTAAAAAGGGTTTACCATTAAAAGGCAATAAAACGGGCTTTTAATGTAAATTATGCTTAAAAATTAGATTCATTCACATTTTAAGCCTCTAACTTTTATAGGATAAATGTAAATACATTTAACAAACTTGTATAATTATATTGTAGTTAGTTTCATTCATTTTCACTAAAAAAACAGCTAGGAGTTCACTACCGTTTAAAATAATAATATATTATTAGTGTGCAACGTAAGATTTTAAAGAAACATGTTGTTGCGTATTGGTTACGCTATCAAAAATAGAAACCCTTTTAAAGTTAAATTAATATTTAATTCAAAAATTAATAAAAATGAAAAAGTATTATTCTTTCTTTTCTTGGGATGTTATATTGGGACCCTTGTCAACATAGTTAGAAACATAATTCAAGATTTAAGTCTATCAGTTATGTAACAACTTTTTACTCTTTATAGTTCATGCACATGAATTTATTCATTTCAATACAATATGAATGTATCAAATTAAAATACTATATATATATCTTGGTGAATGAATAACCTGATATATGTGGTTCTACTTTATATAAAAAGTTAAAAGATATTATTCTCTTTAAAAAATTAGTATACAATGTTAGAAATGAGAAAATATACCTTTGGTTACTATTCTCAGTAATCATGTTGGAGTGTTTGAAAATTTTTATTTTGAATCATTTTGTAATAAGAAAATAATTTGACATAACTTCTCATCTCCAAGAACAGGTTATAAAAAAGGTTTAGTGTAATGAAGAAATTGAATTATTCAGAAGATTACTAAAACCATGTTTAGAGAATACTCAATTTCTATTATTTGGGATGAATTAGTTAGTTCAAATTTCTATACTATAAATCGATTTTTATATAGACCTTTTTCTTAGAGAAATTTTCAATGAGTTGTGGATAGAATTAATGACAACAAATTATTACTTCATATATTTTTTATGTACATAATTACTTTTGAATACTAATGTTAATTAACATAAATTTGACCCCATATATGATGAGGTAATCTTTCTTGTCTATTCTATAAAAATTGAATCTTATTATGTTATTAATAAACCAAAAAACACTATTGATGAGATAATGTAAGTTTAGTTTAAAAAAAATGATCCTTCATTTTTTAAACAAACCAAAACCATGTCATAAAATTTCATTTTCAAAACTAAATCTCAAACCATGTATGAAAATTATTTATAAAGAAGAACAACAAAAATACAATACTAGAAATTGTACCTCAAGAATAAGTTCAACATATTTTTAAAGAACAAAATTTTAAAAACTAAAGAAACGAAACAATCTTAAAGAATTATACCACTAATAATATCAATGGTGATTTATATTAACCAATAAAAACACAATGTTCCTTAAGAATGGAATGTGAACATTTTTAATTCTTATCTTAGTATGAACCTGAAAACCCGGATGAGTCTTTAGGAGATAATATTGGAATATAGAAATGTAAGATGAACATAATGAGTGTGAGAGGAAAAAAGTTTGTACAATGGAAGAATGACATAAACAACTTCGTACAATGAGTTTAAAATGGATTGTTTGTAACAATTGTTATTAAAATATAATTATAGAAATAAATAAAGAAATATTTTTTTTGTTAAGGGATATAATAAATGATAAGGAATAGTTTATGAAGAATCTCTTTTCCTAAAATCTAGATTAAAATATATCAATATACTTTTAACCTTTGTAGATGTCTAAAATTTTACTGTTTATAAAATCATTATGAAGCATGATTATTTAATTTTAATATATAGGAGGAAGATTTTATAGAACAAACACTAGGTTTTAAAAATTAAAAGTCTTTAGAAAATGTTTTTAAACATACTTAGTCACTTTATGGACTTAAAAAATACCCAAGCGCCAATTATGATATACATACCATATTTTTAATTCAAAATAATTTCTATTATAGAGGTACTGGTCCAACTCTTTTTTATTAAGATTTTTTTAAAGAAATAATTAATGTTAAAATTTATTTAAATGAAATTATATTTTTATAAAATCAAAAATACATTTCATATTCCATTCTATAACTTAAGAAATCTGAGTTTGAAATGAGCATTATGGGAGAAATAAAACTTTTCCTTGGTTTTCAAATTTCATAGAAAACAGAAGGAACTCTTCTATCTCAGTAAAATTATACAATATATCTACCCAAAATATTTGGTTATGACATTCCAAAAAGTATAAGTAATCCAATTTGAACATCAAAACCCCTAAATTTTGATGAATATGGGAAACTAGTTTCTCAAAAACTTTTTAGAGGAAGGATTTGAGATTTCTTATATCTTATATATAGTTATAAAAATTAATGTTTTCGTCATTATTATGTGTTATATTTAAGGAAAATACAAAATATTCCTATATTAAATTATTTATATGATTTTTTAATTACATTAAAGGAACTTTGGATCCTTGATTATTTTATTCTTCTTGAAATGATTTTGAACTAATATTTTTAGATACTAAATTTTGTGGATGTAAAATGAATCATAAATATACATCTAGAATTTGTAATTTCTTAAGAAAAAACATTAGAATATTTGACTTTCAAGAATCATTGATCAATATAATTTTCCACTGTTAAAGCTAAATATGTAGAAAGTAGAGGTTGTTGTGCTCATGTGTTTTAGACGTAACATAATCCCACTAATTTTGGAATAAGTTTTAGTAAATGTTCTTTAATGCGTGAAAATACAAGTGATATAGATTTTTCAAATAACTAAAAACATAACTCATGATATACTCACATAGATATAAGACACAATTTCCTTCAAGATCACACAAAAAATGGAGATATTGTATTATAGTTTATCAAAACAAAACAACAACTTACTAACATTTTTACAAAACCTCTAAATTATAATATATTTTAATATATAAAAAATAAGCATATAATGATCAATATAATTTAATTATTAATCAAATTCTTGTTTTCCTCTCTCATTATAGTGTAAAACTCATTGAAAAAGGTGGATACCATTTTATTTATGTTTTTCTTTTATTTTCGTTTTTCATACATTTTTTACCAAAATATCTGGATATATATTTTATAAGAAACCTCTCAAGTTTTATTAGAATGAGTTTCATTTGATGTTTCATAAAACATAATCTTTCATCTAATCTATTTATTAATCCCCCATGTTGCTTATATCACCATAAAAACTTTCATAATAATTTAACACTTTATACACTATCTAGGAGGTGAATATTATATTCTTTTTATAATTTATATAAAGGAAAATTTATAAAAACTTTATAAAAATATTTAGAAGAGTCAAGATTGTGAAATATATAAAATTTCTTAAGATTATTAATTCAACATCTTTTGAGATTAAATTACAGATGATCGATCGGGTTAGAAGAAGAACAATCACTCATATCAAAAATATATACCAAGGGTGGCCCAACTCTTTTCCTCTCCACTTGAATCTACAAATAGATATTTTCAGTCCTCTTTTTATTATTACATTCATTTTTATAGTAATTCTTTTATATTTATGTTCTTATATTAATTACCTATAGTAAAGTTTAATTATATTTCTTTATAGTACATTATTAGGGAGATATTTATTGAAAGAAGATAGTCTAAAAGGTAAGATTATCCTTTAAAATCTATAATTATTTTTTGAGGATGGGATTTGGTTTTTTTTAAAGAAGTATTTTATTTAAAATACCCTATAATATTAAGATACTTTTATGTAACCTCAGAGTTTAGTGAGGTTGATTTTCCTTCAAAACTTTTGGAAAACCATACTACATGAACATTAAGAAAGTTTCTAAAGTTATGGAAATTTCCTTGGTAGGAGAATATTGTTTTGTTACCCAGAATTTAACTAATTTTTTTTGAATTATCCTTGGATTATAAATATTTTTGTTCATTCATTTGATAATGTATGGAATCTATCGAATCATACATAAGAAGCAATAATTACATCTATGTGGATTGAAAATTATCTCTTACTTAGGAAAGGTGACAAAAGAACCTTAAAAGTATATGATATATTTGTCATTGTTTTCTTATGAAACATGAGTATGTTTAATCTGATGAAGTTTATTTGGAAATATATAGATGAAATCATGATACTATTAGATAAATATAAGATTTTTTTGTATTCTAAGTTTTACTACAAAGTTCTGGTGAAGATTATGGAAGATTAAAAGAATAAGAAAGAATATGTTCCGATTAGGGAAAATGTTTCTTATTAATGTTAAAAAATTATCTTTAAGATAAATTTATTATAATTTACCACTGAGATAAAGTTCATTATGAAATCAATAAATGTTTCGTCCACTGTTTAAATTGAAGTTCTTAATAATTTTTTTTAGATGAGGAAAGCTGGAAAATCTTTCACAAGTCTTCTAATTTATCTATAAATAATAAAATCATGTGTAAGGAATATATTTAGGAGTATATAAAGAAAAAACTTTGAATAAGTAAGGGTATCCATCTTTATCTTTGAACATTGTTGAGGAAAATTCATTGAAATAAAAAGTAATTATAACATTAAAGAAGATTAGAGAAAGAAAAACAAAATTTCCAAAGAAAAGTAGGAAAAAGTCACTCATAATATCCTAAGATAAATTGAAAAAGTGAATGAAGTATTAGAGAAGAATAAGGAAGTGGTTCCTCCATCTAATAATTTGGTGAAGAAAAAACAACCACCTTATTCTATTTCTTCTCTATCCCTTAAGGTTGAGAGGTCAGGATCAATTTTTTATGAACATATTCATATAGTCTTGATGTTTAATGTAATTTGTATTCACCACCACATTAGTAGTGTTCTTATAGTCCATTGAGGTGGAATGTAGTTTGGATCATTTCCCAACTCATATTCAATTAAATCTGCTTTTTATCATATTGAGTATTATCTATGAATCCCAAATTATGGATTATATTTTAATTCTTGGTGAGATTATTAATATTACTGGTGTTCCAACTTATAGAAATATCCCACACATTTTATAGTAGGTAGTAAAACTGGTTCCTCTATCCTCACTTCAAAATGATCATTTTTTTTCATAGTATCAACTTATTGATCTCTAACATCTAGATCATGAATTAATTGTGATGGGTATTCAATATAAAAAAAATTACATTTATTAATTCATTTTCAAAAAAATGTCTATATTATTCATCCAATAGTGATTGACATTACTCATGTTTCATGAATATTGAAATTTATTCCTCATAAAATGATGTTGGAATGTATTACATTGGATTTGGTAGTGGTATAAACTATTTTTTAATTTCATCCAATTCTCTTTATTATACTTTTATAGATAGAGGATCTTAGTGTTTCTATTATTTTTCTTCAAGATATTGTTTTTTCTATACCATATATCATCTCATTAATTAGAGTGTAGAGGAAATATTTTATTCTTATACCCTTATATTTTTTGTCTAATTTTATTGTGTGAATATTCTCACTTATTTATAATTTTCTTCATTACTTTTTTACATTCAAAAGATGACAGGTGTTTGGTATGGTTATACCCGGGGTTCTGGGGACATAATGAGTGATACCAAAAATGATTCAGTTATTTTTTCATTACATGATCTCAAACTAAGTTCGCCATATTTTCATTCTGTTTGAGTATTTATTTATGGGGGTTTATGTATGGCTTTATAATCACTCACATCAGGATTATATTTTCATCATTTATAGAAACTCTTAATAATTCTCCCAATCATAACTAGGTGCAGACCTTCTTTCCAAATGACGGAATTCAATGTACCAACTATTCGTAGGAACTCACACTGGTGAGAGGATGGGACTTCACACACATTACAAACTTTTGGGTGGAATTATTTCATGTTCCATGAATCTCTTTTGGATTTAAGATATTTTCATGAATATCTTCTTAATCCTGATATGAAACCAATTACCTTAAAAAATGACAACACGATTAATCCTTCTATATGTAAATGGGGTTCTATTATTGGGGCCATCTACATATATCTAAGGTTATTCATCCTTTTACTATTATTTCTTATCAATGGGTAGCCATTTATATTTTGAATCCATAAATACAAGAACCCTTGAGTTAACAACCATCCTAGAAGGTGATTGGTGTTTTGAGGATCATATTGAACTTTTAGGAGGAATCCTACGTATCATTTTTATAACAAGAATCAAAACCTGCATAGTTCATTTAAGACAAGTTGTTTAACATAATGGAAAAATGAAATATATGAGGGAACTTATGCATTGGGTGTAGGTATTTAGCCTTGGGAAGGAGTCCTATGTTTCCGCTTATAATAGGAATTACTTCCATCATAGTTTGATCTTTACTTAAATCGTTGATGGGAGGTGATAGGTAGTTAATACCCAAGAGGGTTATTTACCGAGTGTTTACCAATATGGGGATTCCCTCAGGTCTTGAGCTGTGGTGGATGACCTTGTATGAAGACTATTGTTTAATTCCACTGAATGGGGTTTACACACTACAGTTTCCCTAGAGGGAGAACATTTATAATAAAAATGATATTATTTGTTCAAATCCCTAAGACCACATAATCCATGATTAGTGTGATAATCAAGGGATAACATGTGATATGTCTCACTATATATGGATGTATAACTTATGCACTAGGGTAGGCCTAATTGGGTGTTTGATATGGAGATCGGGAATCAGGAAAACATCCTACATATCCTTCTTATTATAGGAATTAGATTTCTTATATTTCACTATACTTCTAAACCTTCTGATGGACGAGGCATGATAATAAACCCATAGGATTGTTTAGGTTTTGTGGGTTATAGTATTTGAGACATGGAGGGACTTCCACCGATGTGGATGCATGTTTGGATCTTAGGCCATAGGATGACATCCAAAGTATCCTTTTATATAAGGAATTAGAATCATCAAAGACCAGTTTATGTATTCCAAAGTTCATATTTTAGTCAAGAATATCATGTTCTAGGGTGTCTATATGAAATGATTGAAATGTCATGTATTTCTACGAGACATGTCCTCATTGTATTTTTGACATGTATTGAGTGCCTGCATGACATTCCCTAACTATTTGTTTGACATGTTTTGAGTTTCTATCCAATATGACATGAGTGCCCACTCGACAAGGATGTCATTTCGTAGGTTGATTCTCATGATTGAAGTAGACATGTTAGAGGTCTGTTGCATGGTTTGACTGACATGTCAAGAGGACTGCCACATAACTCAACTAACATATCCCAGGGTCTTCAACATGCTCTACACATACATATCCTAGGGTGTCACATGACCAAGGATGATATATGGGGAGCCTTCTGCATGATCTGGCTATAAAGTCTTGAGAGTTTCACATGACATGGATGATATTTCTAGAGGACTTATCAAGACTTGGAAAACATGTCCTGAGAACCTTTAAGAAACTTGGTTGATATGTCTAAAGAGTATAGTGTGGCTTTGATGACATGTGAAGATGAATTCTCAAGTCTTAAAAAATATATTTGGGATTTTTCACATGATGTAGATAGGTCATGAAAATCACCTGATGCTATCACATTAAAATTAGTGTATCCATATCCACATAAATCTTCCATATTTTTCATCCATTATTATATATATTCCTCATTTTTTGTCAATTATTAACTTGTTGAGGTTTTATGTGACTAGTTTAACATGCATAAACACCTTCTTATAATTTGGATGATGAAATTTAGGTCGTTCGCGTCATCAATTGGGTGTTCATGCTATCTTTATGTTAACACCCTATAACCCCCTTAGTCGTTCCCCATATTTTACCGGGTGTAAGACTCTTGTGATCATGTGAATTTTCACTATGAGAAGTCCACTATTTTTACTCTAATGGTTCTGTAGTCACAGTACATAGTTTTTTTATTCTTAGAGGGAGGCATTTATAGGCCATTCTATCCCAGTTCTATGCCACCTTGCACAGTTCAAATCTCATAGATGTATTCTTGAGTCAGTGGAGGGACTTTTTCATCATATTCTTTACATGATAATGTTGTGGGTCATCTAAGGAATCATAATACAAATATAGACCATCTGAAATCTCCTTGATTACAAATATTTTTCTGACTTTAAATCATCAAAGGGATTTTATATGATCATTACAACATGTCAATGGGGTTTCTCAAAACTGTGATGACTTATTTGAGAGTTTTCACTATACCAGGTCCCCTGTTGAAATTATTTCACATGATCAAGGGATATTTTACTAGGTACCTCCATGCGATCAAGTTACCTTGTTAAAATCCATTCATGAATCCCTGATTTATTTTCAATGGGGTCTCCATATGATCAGGATGACATGTTAAAGGGCCTTCATCTGATCAATGGTGATCACAAAAAGAACATAACCCCCTCTCACATGAAAATAAGTGTATCTTCCTTATGCTAGAGGCTTCCACATTTTTCAGTTTCTATTCCTTATTTTATAAGTATTTTAGATGTTACCCATTGTTCATTTGTTAGGGAATTTCATGATTAATAGAGTATATCATGATGACAAGAAATCATTTTCATGGATAGCCGATCTGATTGTTTTTGATAGGTTACATGATAAAATTGTCTTTGTAGAGGACTTTCATAAGAATAGAATGGAATGTGTGGGAGTATTTTAATGATTAATTTGGATGTCAAGGGTGTTTTTCCATGACCATGGAGGCTTTTCTAGGGACCTTCGTGAAATCAAGATGGCTTGTCAAAGGCCACTCATGAGACCATGCTGGCTTGTTGAAGGGATTTCAAGAGATCAAGACAAAATTCCAAAGGACCTCTACATGATCGATGGTGATCATAGGAGGAACATAACCCCTTCATATAGATATTAGCAAACATTTTACCACTTGAAGCCTCCACCATTTTCTGATTTATTTATTTATTTTATGAGGGTCTTCGGGAGATTTTCAGGCATCTGTCACATGATTTTTCACATAATAAGATAATCTCATCAGGTAGCCATCATATGATCATCACCAGTTTCACAAAATTCTTCACAAAAATAGTGTGTTTTCTTGGGGGTATTTGTATGATCAGATATAATTTACAAAGGAGATTCATGTAATAATACATAGATCATGTGAATGACATGATTAGTCAATGTTTCTTTCTCAAGTTCACACAATCATATGTCCTCTAGGGGATTGCACAATTCACATTATCTAGTTATATGATTATTATGTATCCATGATGATCCTTCCTTTTTTCATGATGAAAAATAATGCCCATTATTTGGGTATTTATCTAATTCTATAATTTTTTATTATCATCTGGTGGATGTCAATATATTCCCCCATTTGGAGTGAGGTCTGTATTTATAAGGACTCGGTTATGAGGAGAGTAAATTTCCACTCGATTCATTAAGGCTTCCACTTATTCATGTCTTTAGTGTCTTTTAGTCTTCTAGTTGACCTTTGGTATTCCATGGTATGTACTCTAAATAGGGGAGTTAGGGATGGATCAATTCACTAGTGACTTGAACCCCATATCTCTTGTGATTTCTTCCATCGCATGACTCCTTATCATGATCAATTTACAAGATCCATTTCACAAGATCACATTGAAAGAACCCCTTCACAAGTCATATTTGTAAGAACTGATTTTTAAGATCTAATTGTGTGCTCTTACCATGTGACTTCCCTCATCTAAATGAACATCTCAAATAATTTATGAATCAAATAACGGTAATTTAATTGAATATTGACCCATGTTCTTGTGAACAAAACTATCTTGCTGGCTTCACTTGATCCATGAGACTGGTCACCAGATCGGTTGATAATTAGTTTTTTTCATGACCATATTATGGTAACATGATTGAAAGTCCTACAATAGATCACGAGGCAGCGAGACACTCCATGGGTCATGAGATTTGGGAGACCTATATCATGTTATGCCACGAAAAATCCCTTTATGGTTTATATAGTTCACATGATTCTGTCTGGGTTATGCATATCTTTTATATGTGATCCTTATTTTCATATATATGTTTTCCATTTCTCAGATATCTTCCAATGCATCCGGCTAGAGGGATATCAATGTTTGGAATCAAAATTCCAACCCTTAGTATCATATTTTCTCTAAAAATGATACTTTAAAGGGGATTCTACAAACTAGACTTCATAGATATCCCACACCACACCTAATTACTTTGTATAGATATGATCTATTTGATGCTTCCATCATTCCCTCACTAGATTACAACCTTCTATCTTACTGGATGTCATCATCCCTTGACTGTATTCAATGGAAAATTACAAAAGACAATCAATTGGTTGTAACATTGTTCATGGGGTTGTCCTAAGAAAACCTGATTCAAAACGATAATTGGGTTAGAATATATTTACTATAGGAAGAATGCTCAAATTTTTTCCAATTTTGGAGGATATAGTGAGAATAAATTTATTTTTTATAGGGACAAATAATGATCCATACAATCTTTGTATCTTATCTATTTTATATTGCCCACAATTTTGACTAATATTCACATGGGGAAAGTATAGCGGGTGTGGACATGGATTTTTCTTTGGACTCCCTCTTTTGGGTTTTCAAAATAAAAATTCTTATACCTTTTAAATTTTATAAATGCTCCATATTGGCAAGATCACAAAATTGCATATCTAGTATGAAGAGACTTTAATTATTGCAAGGGTTTCCTTTTCATATTTTCAACTAGGAAATAATTTCATCTCTTTTAATCAGTTATTTTAAGGTCTTGAAAACTAAACCATTATTGTGTTTTAGTTTAGGGTCTACCAGCTCGAACCATTTACATATAGTAACATTCCATTCATGAAGTAATGTTCTCCATGGTGTTTAATGTAATGTGTTAATGACGTCTTCCATGTAGTTTAAAATATTTGGTAAAGATGTAAAATACTATGTAGTTTAAAGTCTTTTAGCTAGGATATGTAATAGAATAAGGGAGTGAGGTAGAAATTTTGGGGATGAACCCAAACACCCTATGGTTATGAATACTACAATGGTGTTGCATATGCTCATAATAATTAGAGTTTATATCCTATAATAAGGATGTAACATTAGTTGGTATGTTAGAGTCCATTATATATGGGCCTATAGGTATTTTATATAATGTCATGTAAAGGGATAACCACTCTTTTCCAAGGTCCATTGGATATTTGGTGAAGATGATATTTTTTGTTGGTAAAAATATTTTGGAATCAAAATCCACTGGGATAGTTAGAATATGGGTTGTTTAAATCACATTACTAGGTGCTTGAATTAACAAATATGGAATGGGGATGACATATCGATGATAACAAAAAACACCCTACGGTGTGACTTCCATTGTGGTGTTACTGGGGTTCATGAGAATCAGAGTTCATTTTCTACAAGGAGGAGATTTATCCAGTTGGCAAGTGAAAAGCTCTTATGAATGGGCTCATAGGGCTTGAATTCATGGTCAAGTAAATGGGATCCCTACTATTTTCCAAGGGCCATGAATTATTCAGGAGGACTTTAATGTATAGACAATAATGTGGGGTATGTAGAAAAAACTATCCAGGAAGGGTTATGGACCCCTAGGATAGTTTAGATTTTAATTGGGAGGCGTAGGAGTATGCCATGTGGTTTCAAGACACTTGATGTGGGCCATCAAAATATTTGGGAATTGAGTGTTACATTCCTTCCTTGAGAAAGGGTACAATATATGGTGATGCAACAGAGAGGATGTAATATGCACATTAATAGTCTAGTTATGGGGATTTTATATCATGGTCAAGGAATATTTAAGTTAACTAGATGTGGGAACTAGTGAGTATTGGTCAAAAATTGGTAATGGAATAAGCCTATCATGTTTTATGCAGGTACAAAAATATATAAGGACCCTACCATAAAACATTACATAATATTGAACTAAATGAATAATTCATATTGAGGATCTTTTCAGGTTTAGAGTTTTAGAGATTTAGGACATAACTATTACATATCAACTTGAATATTACAAAGTAGATGGTTATACTATAATTGATTTTTTTTTTCAAATCCTTAAAAAAACAAGAGTTCTTTTCTTGATATAAATATTCTTGAATACTTCATTTCTCTTACCATTCCTTATAACCTATGAAAAACATTTCAAAAACTAGGGATGAGAATAAAAATCTCAGAAAGGGATATAAAAATATGGAAAGAAAAAATTAGTCCATGTATACATATGAATCAATGAAATCATAATTTACTCATAAAACATAATCACTTTGACATACCTCATGAAATCATAATATTTATGAATAAATCAAAGAGATCAAAAAACATAAAGGTAACTTAAGGCATTCATAACATTCTTACGTAGGGAGTAACCCTCATGGTTACATTTGGAATACCCATCATAGTATATTACCTAAATCTCTTTGAAGAAACCTTAGTGTTTAACTACTTTGCGTTACCCAATTCATTGAAGAGCTATCACGGGCTCACCCGCCCTTAGTTTATCACTGAACCACCAGACTTCATAAACAATTCCCATGAACCATAACATAATCGCATCACATAAAACATTCATAAAGGAAACATAACATTTCCACATTTCAATCAAAAGATATCAATACAACACATTGATATAATCAAAACAATATCAAAACCATTTTCAATACCAAAATAAAAGAAAACTAAAAAAGGTATTTATTTTTCATTTTAAAAATTTATTTCTTGTAGAGGAATCTAAAACTCAAATAATGGTCACAATGGTGGAGGAGTCATTGTCGCCACATACAAAAGAAAAAAACATTCCTTTTTCCGTTTAGTAAAACTCTTCATGTAAAAAGATTCATTTTGAATGAAATTAAAATTCAAAATGGTTTTATACACCGAATAAAATAAATTCGTGTAGAAATCAAAAGATGCCTCAATGAAAAGTGATTTCTATGAAGTCCCATACAAAGACTGTATCCTTAGATCAAGGATAAATCAATTACATAATTATGTGTGAAAAATATAAACACACTCAATATAAGTGGATATTAAGTTTATTACAATCAGAGGTCATCCACACATATTCATAGCATGACATAATCAAGAAGTAGAGGTCTATCCCAAAGAATTGAAATTGGGTTAAGAAGTTCCCTTACAAAAATTTGACAGCCTAACGATGTCACTTTTAAATTCAGAAAATTAGTTGACTAGAGATAAAAAGGGTATCTCATAACTTAGACAAAACATTTATAGCAATAAGGATATATAATAACATATCCCAACATAAGAAGATGTAAATTAAAAGACCTAACAAAAATAAGTCTTTTAAAAAGAGGAGGGTGAAAGGATCCCTTACCGACTTGGGTAACTTTCGAAACGTACACCCCATGAAAGAAGGGTCATACAATGAATATGTAAATACCAATAAATTAAATTATATTTCCCAAAGAATAAAATCATGGGAATTATAGACACCAAACAAAAGTAAATAGTGGCAAATTTAGCATGAATCTCACGGGAATAAAAAGTGAGATAAAAACCCCTTACCTCATTGTAATCAATCAATTTGTATGAATAAAAGATAATAAACACCAAATGAATCACATAATACCATAAATATAAATAGAATAATGATAATATATATGAAATGGAAGTACACAATACACCACATGCAACAAATAAGTGGCGAACAATGGAAATCTCACGGAATTAAAAGTGAGATAAGAAATCCCCTTACCTCAAGTCCGACTTGTCTTGTTTGTTTATTTATATTCCTTAATAATAAACCTTGGTATATTTATAATTTCTTATGGAATTTGTTTAATGTTTATTATTCAATTCATATCACATATTATCATTTTATAATAATTAGTTAATTATGTGAGTTCATATCATACGTTTTGTCGATGTTCGGTACAGGAGTCAAAAATAAACTTGTCTGAAGAGAATTGTCCATGTATTTATGAGTACATAATCATTGTAATGATGTTAATGATTTAAAAATTATATATATTCAGTATATATGTATTCCATATTTTTTGGAGATAATAAATGAATTGTACCGTTCATGGAGACGGTAGGCCGTAAGTACGCATGAATGATACTTTAATTTTGTTTTCATATTAATGGAAATTAAAAGTAAATTAGACATAGATATATTATAATTAAAGTATAATATATATGGTATATAGGTAAAATAAGTTCATTAATTAAATTATTTATAAATTCCATGTTTGGTACGAACGAGTCACATCACTTGAGGGGGCGGTTGTCCGCACTTCCTCATATGAAATTATCGCATTTGCACTACATGAAAAGCATAAAGGTATGTTTTAAATATAAAATACATAAGAATAGATAGAAAATAAATATAACATATATCATATATAATTATAGTTCCATCATAATGGCCACCATGAGAGGTGTTAAAAGAAGATTGAACAATCATCGTTTCGTGAGGCAGTAATTCGCCACTCACAGAAATGGTATGTTACTTAAACATTAGATGTTGGTGTGTGTAAGTGTAGGTAGAATAATTATCATAAAAACATCCTAGTATATTGAGGATAGTGGTGTTATTATGGGATCCAATATTAATAAGATAGTGTTATGTGAATAATGAAAATAAAATAAAGAAACTCGAGAGAAGACATTACCTCTAAATCAGGTAACTCTTTTTGATTTGAGCCAAGGCTTCCTTGGAAACACTTTTGCCCAAAGTGAGGCTTCTAGGAGTGAGATAGGGATGTGGAGAGATAATATGAGTAGTTTTTGGACGAACCAAGGGCTTGAGAGGTGTGGGTAAGGGGGTAGAGGCGAGGGCCTTTTATAAGAGGGAGGAGGGTCACTTTTGGAAAGTCTTGAAATGTTACATTATTATAAAATGGTTTTTGGATTTTAAAGGTCCCATAATGATATATTTAGAGGATAAGGTGATAAGGGTTCCAAATACACCCATAAAATATTTTTTAGACAAGTGTAAGTCTTAGAAGTTACCTTATCTTTTCATTTTATTTGAATAGTTCATTAATGAGGTAATCACTGCATCATCATGGTGTCATAAATAAATTTATTTATTTAGTGTCTAAAAATTATAAAACAAATACCATGATGTTGAAAATCGTTTTATCTTTCCAATGACTATTTATAGTATAATACATCATTTATTTAAATAAAATTAAAATTGTTTTACTTAGGTGTTACATAGTTTGGTTATATTTTCCTTTCTTTAAAAATAACATGATAAAAGGTCACTATCACACAAAAGTGATTCCATGGGGTCCCTAAGTTGGTACAAGGCATCCCATGGTCTGCCGTGACACAACCCGGAAGATTTGGACACATTTTTTGGGTCATTTTATATTATTATGATATTATTTTATTACCCTTAACTACCCGGTTACTAATTAATCATGATAAATAAAGATAATTGACGTCGTTACTATTCATAATGTCAAAAAACAAGAGTATTAATTCCATAATTTGTAAATTATGATTCCAAATAAGGAATCCATTTTATCAAATTCCAACCACCGAAATTGCAGTAATTAATTTAAAAATAATTCCTGTTTTCAATACCAAAGATGAGTTTTTTTAAGAAGTAAAATTTATCAAAAGATTGACGTGTTTTTACATATAATTGAAAAGTGAAACTACTTCCAATGAACATAATTGCATTAAGTGATAAAAAAATTCAATTACACTTTAAAACCAATTAAAAGGAAAATCTAACTATATAATTAAATTAGATTAAATAGCAGTTTTGAAGTAAAATGTAGTATTTTTCACTATTCATTAAAAATGAACATTTGTTAGAAAGAACCAAAAATTTATTCAAAGTAAATTTGATATTCCAAATTAAAAAATGATGTACATTTTACCAAATCCAAAACATAGAAGTTGCATTAATTAATTTTATAATTAATTCCTGCTGTCAAAATAAATAGCATGTTTTTAAGAAACAATACCTATCAAAAGATTGACAATTGTTTATGTCCAATTTCAAAGTGAAATTAATTCAATGACCACCATTGAATTAAATGGTAAAAATATATTCTAACTAAACATTAAAACCTATTAAAAATATAATCTGACCATATCTATAAATTAGATTAAAAGGAGGATTTGAATTAAAATACAACATTTTTCACTATTCACTAAAAATGAACTTTATCGAAAAAATAACAAAAATTTACACAAAGTACAAATTGATGTCCCGATTTTAAAGAAGGATTTTATTTTGTCAAATATAACATATAAAAATGACCGAAAGTAGTTTTAAAAAGGGATCTCCATCAAAAGGTGGTTAATCAACCTTTTAAAGAATATTAGAATATTCATTATTTACCTGGGATGTTACATCCTTCTCCCCTTTTGGGAATTGCGTCCTCGCAATTTTAAAATTGGGCTCAGAAACTTTATTGAATGCCCCACATCAGAAAAGGAGTAAAATAAAATTATCACTTTAAAAGAAAGAAAAATAAGTACCATGGTCACATGAAATAACCCATACTAGGATTCCATGAAAACATGGATATGGAGGAGAAAGCAAAGGGTCATGTTCTGATGGAGAGTGATAGAAAACATGATTAGAAGAAAGTTAACCACAAGAAAAGAACAAACTTATGATGTGTGTAAATGGTCTTTGATTACCTAGTAGGAAACATAAACCAACAACATTTTTGTTTTATTTTCCTTTTCATAATTTTGAGGAATTCATTTACTACATAGAATAAAACATAAGGAGATATACATAACTTCAAGTAGAGTTTCATCCTTTAATAAGTTCCTACCAAAACTAATCTTTTTTCCAAACGATGAGAATTAAAAAAGACTTGGTCACATCAAAAGCACAAGAATCATCTTCTAGAGAATCACACTATCCACAAAAAGAGAACTATACATTTCCCTTGTATTTAGACATCAACTAAAACCAAAATTGCTAGTAAAAGAGCAGTTAATCCCCAAAAGGATAATCATTTATAAAAAGAAAAACTACTCTTAATCTCTAAAATTTGTCAAACAAAGACCAAAGTTTATCAAAGACTATTTAATAAACAGACATCCATAAAATTCTTCAAAGTAAACCAAACTAATATTGAAACCCAAATCTCTTAAGGATTTAATCACACCATCTTCCAAGGTAAATCTTAACATTTATCTCCAAATAACACCAGTTACTCTTAATGTCTCATACTGAAAAGTAATTAACCTAATCCCAAATCCTCCATGATAGTTCAATAAATTCCATAGATAACCCAAAATAAACTTATTCCTGATACATAAGGTCATCTAACTAAAAATAATTAGTTATAATAACTAGGGAATTTACGTAGTCCAGTGGTAGGTGATAAATACCAGTCAAACTTTGGTTGTGGGTTTGATTCCTGAAGCTTCATCCAACACGTTGGGTTGTCACACGGTCTTCATGTTGTCCCTTTAAAAAAACTATATAATTTTATAAAATTCCCAAGAATAGATAAATTCATCAAAAATAACCATAACATATTTAAAAAAAAAGTTTATCTAATAACTTTTGTTTTTCATTCCAAAATGTATTAACCGGTAATCACCTCAAATTCAAGGATCATATAAACGAAAATTGTTCTTTATAATTATATCCACAAAAGAAAAGATAATTATTCGTTGAATAAAATTTTCATATATCAAACATCAGGGTTACACGTACTATAAAAAGTCTTCTAATGTAATCCCATCATCAAAAGAGCCTTAATAATTTTAAGCATTTCACCATCCAAAAATCTATCATAACTCTTGAATCCCTTATATGTTGACTTATTACTTATTCAACTTTCTTCATGATCCATTAACTACTCCTTTCCAACTTATTCTGAAATACTTCTTTCCTACAAACAAAATCATGAATCATATCCTAAGATTCAATAATAGGAAAACATATGTTAAGAAATAATCCATACCTTTCATTGGTCATTGTTAGTTTCTTCATCCTCAATCGAAATTGAATTTGGTTTTGGTAAATGAATATTTGTACGATCCTGGTGATCCCATTCCCTAAACATCTTCGTAGGGCATGTGTTTTCATAATTACCATGCACACCACATTTAAAACACTCAATTGACCCTTCAGAAAGAACTTATTTCCATTCCCTAGAGTCAACTAGATGCTTCCTTTTTCCCTGGAAGGTTCTTACTTTATGACCTTCATTTCAACATCTATATCATCTTTCTATCCCTTTGAAACATTTTCCTATGTGTTTCTTTCCACATCTTGGACACATAGTTTTTTGAATATACTTACCTTTATGATTATTACCTGAACTTCTATAGGGATTTTTTTCTCGCATATATGATGCCTTATAAAAATCACTAAGGTTAAGGTGGTCAATCATGACTCCATATAGTTGGTTGAGAATAACCACAAGAGTTCTCATTGCAGCTCCCATATCATTCAGTTGCTCATTTAGAAAACCGTCACAGTTTTCTTCACATCCACGGTTACTTTTGTGCCTACTCTATCCAACCATTTACTAAAACCAAAAAGGTAAGTGTGAGTATACCAGTAAATTCATCATATAATATCTTATGAGGAGGGTAAATACTAAGATATACTTATTTATGTTATCTTAAACTCATTCACCTTATAAAAATAACTATGACTCTTTCTAAAATCTTAACCATTATGGTAATGTCACTTGTGCTTGAAGAATACCCTAACCTATAAAGTTATCTAAACTGACCAATGATACCAACTATTAGGACCTGACCCTAAAACATTACATAATATTGAATTAAATAAATAATTCACATTGAGTATATTTTCAGGATTAGAGTTTTAGAGATTTAGGACATAACTATTACATATCAACTTGAATATTAAAAAAGTAGATGATTATGCTATAATTGGTTTTTTTCAAATACTTAAATAAAATGAGAGTTCTTTTCTTGATATAAATCTTCTTGAATACTTCCTTTATCTTACCCTTCCTTATAACCTGTGAAAAACATTTCAAAAACTTGGGATGAGCATAAAAATTTCAGTAAGGGATTTAAAAATATGGAAAGAAAACATTAGTCCATGTATACATAAGAATCAATGAAATCATACATTACTCATAAAACATAATCACTTTAACATAACTCATGAAATCATAAGATTTATGATTAACTCATACAGGTCATAAGACATAAAGGTCACTTAAGGAATTCATAACATTCTTACCTAGGGAGTAACCCTCATGGTTACGTTTGGAATACACAGCACAATATATTCCATAAATATTTTTGGAGAAACCTTAGTGTTTTAATACTTCACATTACCCAATGCATTGGAGATCTATCTCGAGATCACCCGCCCTTAGTTTATCACGGAACCACCTGACTTCATAAACAATTCCCAAGAACCATAACATAATCGTATCACATAAAACATGCATAAATGGAACAAAAAATTTCCACATTTCAATCAAAAGATATCAATAAAACACATTGATATAATAAAAACATTATCAGAACCATTTTCAATACCAAAATAAAAGAAAACTAAAACAAGGTATTTATCTTTTATTTAAAAAAGCTCTGACTTGTAGAGTAATATGAAACTCAAATAATGGTCACGGTGGCAGAGGAGTCGTTGTCGCCGCATACGTAAGACAAAAACATTCCTTTTGTCATTTAGTAAAATTAATCATGTAAAAAGATTCCTTTTGGATTAAATTAAATGTCAAAAGGGTTTTATACACAATATAAAACAATGTCGTGTAGAAATCAAAAGATGACTCAATGAAAGGAGATTGAGATGAAGTCCCGTACAAAGACAATATCCTTAGATTAAGGATAAATCAATTACATAATTAAGTGTCACAAATATTAATACCCTCAATATAAGTGGATATTAAGTGTAAAACAATCAGAGTTCATCGACACGTATTCATAGAGTTACATAATCAAGAAGTAGAGGTTTAACCCAAATAATTGAAATTGGGTTAAGAAGTTCCCTTACAAAAAATTTGACAGCCTAACGACATCACTTTAAAATTCAGAAAATGAGTTGATGAGAGATAAAAAGGGTATCTCATCACTTGGAAATAAAATTTACATAAATAAGGATATACTAGATCATATCCCAACATAATAAGATGTAAATTAAAAGACCTAACAAAAATAAGTCTTTTAAAAAGAAAAGGGTGAAAGGTTCCCTTACCGATTTGGGTAACTTTCGAAACGTACAACCCATGAAATAAGGGTCATAAAATGAAGATGTAAATACCCATAAATTAAATTATATTTCAAAAAGAATACAATCATGGGCAGTACATACCCCACACAAAAGGAAATAGTGGCAAATGTTGCATGAATCTCACGGGAATAAAAAGTGAGATAAAAACCCCTTACCTCGTTGTAATCAATCGAGTCGTATGACCAAAAGATAATAAAAACCAAATTAATTACATAATACCATGATTATAAGTATAATCATGATTATATATATGAAATTATAGTACAAAATACACCACATGCAACAAATATGTGGCGAACAATGGAAATCTCACAGAATTAAAAGTGAGATAAGAAATCCCCTTACCTCAAGTCTGACTTGTCTTGTTAGTTTCTTTATATTTATGGATAATATACCTTGGTAAATTTATAATTGCATAAGGAATTTCTTTAAAGTTTATTATTCAATTCATATCACATATTATCATGGTATAATAATTAGTTAATAATGTGAGTTCATATCATACGTTTTGTCGATGTTCGGTACATGAGTAAAAAATAAACTTGTTTGAAGAGAATTATCCATGTAGTTATAAGTACATCATCTCCAAAATGATGTTAATGATTTAAATATCATATATATCCAGTATATATGTATTCCATAATGTTTGGAGATGTGAAATAAAATGTACCGTTCCTGGAGACGGTAGGCCGTACGTACACATGAACACACCTTTCATTTTTGTCATATTAATGGACTTTAAAACTAAATGAGACATAGATATATTATAATTCCAGTATAATATATATTTTATATAGGTATCATAAGTTCATTAATTACATTATTTATAAATTCCATGTTTGTCATGAACAAGTCACATAACTTGAGGGGGCGGTTGTCCGCACTTCCTCATATGAAATTATCACCTTTGCACAACATGAAAAGCATAATGGTATGTTTTAAATATAAAATACATAAGCATATAGAGAATATAAATATAATATATATCATATATAAATACAGTTCCATCATAATTTCCACCATGATAGGTGTTAAAAGAATATTGAATAATCATCGTTTCATGAGGCAGTAATTCGCCACCCACAGAAACGGTATGTTCTTTAACCATTAGACAGAGGTGTGTGTAAGTGTAGGTAGAATAATTATAATTAAAACATCCTAGTATATTGAGTAAAGTGGTTTTATTATGGGGTAAAATAATAAGAATATAGTGGTGAGTGAAGAATGAAAATAAAAGAAAGAAACTCGAGAGAATACATTACCTCTAAACGGGGTAACTCTTTTTGATTTGAGCCAAAGGATTACTTGGAAATACTTTTGCCCAAAGTGAGGCTTCAAAGAGTGAGAGAGGGATTTGGAGAGATAATATGAGCTTACATTGGATGAGCCAAGGTCATGAGAGGTGTGTGTAATGGGGTAGAGGTGGGGGCCTTTTATAAGAGGGAGGAGGGTCACTTTTGGAAAGTCTTGAAATGTTACTTTATTATAAAATGGTTTTCAGATTTTAAAGGTCCTACAATGATATATTTCTAGGATAAGGTGTTAAGGGTTCTAAATACACCCATACAATAGGTTTTAGACAAGTTTAAGTCTTAGAGTTTACCTTATATTTTCATTTTATTTAAATCGTTCATTAATGAGGTAATCACTGCATCATCATGGTGTCATAAATAAATTTATTTATTTAATGTCTAAAAATTATAAAAAAATACCATGATATAGGAAATAGTTTTATACTTACAAGGAATATTTATAGTCTAATATATCATTTAGGTAAACAAAATTAATTTTTTTTTACTTAGGTGTTACATAGTTTGGTTATATTTTCCTCTCTTTAAAAATAATATTATAAAAGGTCACTATCACTCAAAAGTGATTCCATGGGGTCCCTATGTTGGCACAAGGCATCCCATGGTCGGACATTTCACAAAAAAGAGGATTTTGACACATTTTGGGATCATTTTATATTATTATGATATTATTTTATTACCCTTAACTACCTAATTACTAATTAATCATGATAATTAAAGATCATTGCCGTTGTTACTATTCATAATGTCCCAAAACAAAAGAGTCTTAATTACATAATTTGGATATTCTAATTCCAAATATGTACCCCATTTTACCAAATTCTAAATACATAAATTTCAGTAATTAATTGAAAAGTAATTCCCGTTTTCAAAACCAAAGATGGGGTTTTTAAGAAGTAAAATTTATCAAAAGATCGACTTGTTTTTACATCCAATTGAAAAGTGAAATTACTTCCAATGAAAAAAATTGAATTAAGTGATAAAAACATAATTCAATTATACTTTAAAACCAATTAATAGGAAAATCTAAATATATAATTAAATTAGATGAAAAATTAGTTTTGAAGTAGAATGCAGTATTTTTCACTATTCCTTAAAAATGAACATTTGTCAAAAAAATACCAAATATTTATCCAAACTAAATTTGATATTCCAAATTCAAAAATGATTTTCCATTTTACCAAATTAAAAATATAGAAGTTACATTAATTAATTTTATAATTAATTCCCATTGTCAAAACAAATAGTGTGTTTTTAAGAAACAATATCTATCAAAAGATTGACACTTGTTTATGTCAAACATCAAAGTGAAAATAATTACAATTACCACCATTGAATTAAATGGTAAAAATATATTATAATTAAACTTTAAAACCAATTAAAAATATAATATAACCATACAAATAAATTATATTTAAAGGAGGTTTTTAATTAAAATAAATTTTTTTTCACTATTCATTAAAAATGAACTTTATCAGAAAAATAACAAAAATTTACAAAAAAGTACACAGTGATGTCCCAATTTTATAGAAGGATCGTATTTTGTCAAATATAACATATAAAGTTGTCAAAAAGTATTTTGAAAAAGTTTTCTCCATCAAAAGGCGGTTAATTGACCTTTTAAAGAATATTAGAATATTCATTATTTACGTCAGATGTTACAAAATAAATACAGGATTTAAGGGGGTAATTTGTGGGACCAAAGGGTTCGTTTGTATTGACCAGAACCTGTTACTATTTTTCAACATGGAATATCAAATATCCTAGAATCCCACGGTCAATGGGGTTCTAAGAGAAGGGTATCGACTTGAGGAACTAGTTTTGCCAGCTCATAATTGAAATAGAAGATTTTTTTTACGGAAAATATAAGATACAAGAAGCGTTAGAGAATCTTAAAATTTTGGTCACCACCTAGTGAAAATTTTATCATGGTAAGAGGACTTGAAAAATCATTACAATATATTTTTCCTATACATGGGGGTCCAACGAGCATGGCTCAACTTTTACTAGGTCCACAAAGTGGGACTTATGAGCTTTATGACTTATTTATTCATGCTGTAACTTTTTCCAAAACTCTATAGATGAAGAGTTTTGTAAGAGAAGACTTTATTTTTTTCACAGGCCTTCCTTTGTGGGTTTTAAACATGAAAGGTATTATATTTCTTTCAATATTAGTTTATGGTATCTTGTTTTGGACCATTAATAGCTAATGTTTTTTGTCATAAAAATTTGTCAAAAATGCATGCAGTTTAAGGTCATGATGCACATGGACCTGGTATGAGGGGAATATTACACAACATCCAAATTAGGATACCCAGGGTCAAGAGTACTCAAAAATCATTTGGATTGGTACATAATAATGTTGTCAATCATGTCTCAAGGTTCTTAGGGCACAAATAATGGTATAGAATAATCATATTTGGGATAACCCAATACACCATATGATGACGAGTTCCACCACAATGATGTCAGGATCACATGAATTAGAAATTCCTTTATATAGGGCCAAAATGTCTCTTGTTCATTGGTCAGATCCTATATGTAGTTACACCTATAACATGGTTAATCAAAGAAATCTCTTCTCATTTCTAGGGGAAGTGAGAGGTTAATGGAAACCTAGGGAGATCATGAAATGAAGTGTGATATATGGGTTGGGATGATTACAAGATAACAAGAGAACCTTTTACTCTAATTGAATAGTTAGAGGACATTGTGGTCCTTTGATACAGAATTATTATTGGTGATTGTCTTTATATTTTAACATCATGTAGTGGGGATGTATCTATCGTATAGTTAAACATCATATGATAAGGATGTTTTCCTTGCAGTATAATTTCATGTGGTAAGTATGAAGGAACTGATGTGAAATTGTGAAATATATCCTTGGGGAAATGTTTTTACTAGTAATGGTAATTTATATGCAGGTAACAAATTTTATCCATAAAAATTATTATTGATGGGTAACCATATATTGGATCCCTTCTTGTCAAGATTTATCTTGTGCTCAAGAATGATGTATGAAAATTTGACTCATGCATAGGTAGGGAGAGTTTGTAGGACTTGTCCCTGTTTAAACTATTTCATTTGATACTTTTAGGGATAGGATTCCCAAGGTTTCCCTATGCACATTATAATGGAAGATATCATTCCATAATTATATATGTTAAGGAGATCCCTCTATGTAGATCTAACTCGTATGTAGGGGATAAGGAATTCTATATTTTTCCCTTAGTGAGTCCCAATATCATGGTAGGATAAGGGGTCCTCTACATAAATCCATCATATAATCATGGATAAGGAATTTTCATAATTCTTTTCAGAATACAGGTGAATAATTCACCCCTATCACATATCTATGGATATGAAATCCCTTTTTACACAATTTAAGGTCTTTTAGGAAGGACTATATGTTATGAAGTTTAATTTCATTAAACTTGGAAATTGAAAAGTTGTTTAAATTCAAGAGACTAGGAAATGGTTCCATGTCCTAGAAACATCTTGGTTAAGTTGGCCAATGAATCCTACCATGTTTTCTAAGCTGACATGAGCAATGATCGGTGTGGTAAATAAGAGATAACTTAGAAGTTGATTAAGCTACACATTATTACTTTAAGGGGAATACATAAGGGGGTCCACAATTTATTATGGAATAATACCTTTACATGGATCTAAATATCATGTAGGAACATGATTGATGGTGACAGAAACCCATGGTCAGGCCCAAAATAGTGGATTCAGGAGTCACTAGATATTATGTGTTGTTAATATCAAGCCACATGTAGTTTTTTTTGAATGTTTCCTACAAAAGTTTTACCCATGAGTAGGGAAGGGAGACATTTTTACCTTACAATTGGACCTAATATTGAATGTCTAAGTGTCACTATGTATTTTGTGATAGAAGGAATCAATCCACACATATTTCTTGAATGGGAAACTCTCTACATAGGTATGACCCATATGTAGGGGGGATTAATCCAATTCATTATTATAGCAGGACCTTGGAATTTAGATTTTTGTGTCATTACATATCCAATGATAGAAGGAATCATGAAAATCATTGTTCTTGGATTTGAAACCTTCATAAAGTTCTGACCCATATGCATATGGGGGAATTTTTTTGATTAATTATTGCAGTTGGAACCAAGATTGGAGATCCATGAATCACTATGTATCCGGTGATGGAATGAATCACGCCATCAATTTTTCTTGAGTGGGAATATATATATGTTGGTTTGACCCATATGTATGGGTGAATTGTTCCCATTTACTATTATCTATGGACGCATGATTGGAGATCTAGGAATCACTATATATCATGTGATGAAAAGAATAAAACCACATGTAGTTCTTTAGCAGGAAACTCTCTATGAAGGTCAGAACCATACATAGATGAGGTGTTCTCTCCATTTACCATTGTGGCTGGAAAATGGATTGGGGATCCAAAAATCACTTCATATCCTGTGATGGTAGGAATCAAGGACCATGTAGTTCTTCATAGGGAAACTCTCCACCCAAGTCTGATCTATACACAAAGGGGACATTTTTCACATTGATTATTGTGGTTGAACCTAGTATTGATGATTTGAGAATCACTACATATCATGTGATGGTAGGAATCAATAATAACATCGTGATTGAGAGATAAAATCTCAACATAGGTATGTCCTATACACAGAGGGGGAAATAGTTCCCATTGAATATTATGACTGGACCTAGGATTGGAGATCTGGGAATCAATATATATCTTTTGATAGAAGGAATCTAGACACATGTAGTTCCTGTATGGAGGTGTGGTAGGGGAACAACACCAAAAATATTGGTCCTCTTTAGATATTTCTATAGTAATGAAATTTTTTATGTCATATATGAGACATCATCCATGAATTTTAACGTCATGCAGTTGGAATTTATGGTGTGTATTTTAAGGAGTTTCATTCCGAACCATGCTAACTCTAACGTGAGGTGATGCTTCTTGATCATACGGGTCATCCATTATAAAAATTCCTCATTCCTGGCAATCTACGCTTAGTGAGAGATATAAGGTATGGTAAAGGGTTCTCTCACCATACAAAGGTGTTTAAAAAAAAGGACATGGTCATTTTGTATCATGTGTCAATATATAATAGTTAGGAATCTCTATATATCTCATTTAAATGAGAATTAAGCTATTCATATTTACGGGATCTTTTTAACATCGAATTTGAGGTACACTAGCCATGTATTTTAATGTGATGTGATAAGGATGAAGGTTACCCAATGGGAAACAAGAAGTCATGGAGATACCTAGATTCTATACATGCATTCGAGAAATAATATCATTTGAGGAATCTAATGTTTTTGACATAAATCTTCATGAGATGGTTTCCCAAGCCATACTATGCTTGGTACATAGGGTAAGACTACATTTTAATTCATGAGATGAAGATGCAGTCAAACATTAAAATATCATATAACTTGGATGATATGGCATCTTGTATTTTTAAGTTATACTACTAGGACAAAGGATGTGGTGTAGTTTAAAGTCTTTCTTCCAGGGCTCCATCCATGTAGTTTAATGTCCTATGTTAAGTATGTATAGTGAACTTTATCATTATGTGACAAGGATGCATGATTATTAATGGAATCTATTCAAAATTATTTCATGAGAAATATTGCATTGGTGGGTACGTGACACATTCCCAATCAATTTTGGAAAATGAGTAAGCTCCATTAGAATAAACCTTTTGTATGATGTAAGGAAATTCCCATTTTGGTTCCATATTTGGTGTTTTATTTTTTATTATTATTAAGGTTTTGAGATCCAATTCCAGTTCTACTGGAAGGAATGATTATATATGGAAATTTTTATTAAAGGTACACATGATCTGATTCTGATAGACTTTGAGGTTTGTTGTGTACACAACATTTTTTCATTAAATTGTTCCAAATCATCCAGATTACTTAATGATTTCTCTTCATTTGAGAGTTGTCCACAGATAGATATCCTGATCAAGGGATAATTTAATTATATGGGGAACACCTCTTCAATCTTGTACTCTAATGAATATAGATTTTATTGTGTAGTAGTGATTTTAGTGGTATATTAGGCCCATAAATCTTGAAGGATCTTGTTTGGACCTGACTTATTGTCCTAAATCCCCATATTTTTTTATTATATTTGATATAATCTTATTAATGTACTATATTTTTCCATTTTACACCTCATGATAGAAGGATAAATGGATGGATTAATTTTTTACTCACAGTAAAATTTCTTAAACAATTTTGAATAGAATTTGGTGTTGTTTTCTGTCAATATCACTTGAGGGACATTGAATCTATTGATGTTATTAGATTTTGTTAAGTTAATGATACTATTCTTCCCAAACTACATGATTGGTATTTCCTCAACCAATTTTTAAAATAAATCACTAGTAGTAAGGATTTAATTAAATAGCTTAGTTGTGGTTGGGGGATATGGTTCTGTAACATCCATACCCCATACAGAAAAAAACTAGGAAGATTTAGTTGCATGTATAAATTTTGGGGGTTGATGGATGAAGTTCTCATGAATCAAGATTTCATGAAATATCATTGAAAATTCCAAATAGTCATGTATCATTGTTTACCAGTAGTAACCAAGCCTCTTAATTTGGTAGGAGTGTCTGGTCCCAGACTAATGAGCACCATATGATCCTGTAATGAAATCTTCCATTATTGAGGTAATCTCTTCTTTTGTGCATCTAAGGATGATTCTAGTAACACCTCATTTTTGTACATTTTTTCACATTTTTTCCATCCATAAAGGTAAAATTTTGTTTTTTTCATCGAGTATAGTTCCTTTTGGATTGGTATAATGAGAGAGTCTAATTTTGGTGGCAATCAAATAATGGACGCATCCATCCAATGGTGGATATTTTTTTCATCATGCTCTAGGGACATTTTGAACTAATTGATTTCCTCCGTACTGTAAACAATGACTGATGAAATAGTCCTTTGATGAGTGATGCATAAAACCTATTCATCTTAATCAAGGTATGTCAGAACTATTTATACATTATCTAGTTCATTGGCATGGGAATTTTGTGACCAATGGACATGATGCAATGTTCTTTCAAATGGAAACTCTACCATCAGTCCAATGATGTTGCTAATTATAGGGGCCAATTCTTCATTCGTGATGGAGTATTCACTAGTAATTTTTATGATCACTATCTATGAATCTCCTTTTATATTTAGGTAGTATATTTACAACTGAAGAGATATTTACAAGGTAGTAATGAGATCTTGGTATTCAGACTCATTATTAGTTAACCTTTAGATAAATATAATGAGTATAGAAAAATATATTTATATGGGGAAACATATATAATTCCAAGACTAACCCTATTTAGATTCATTTTTTACAACCTCTTTCCAATAGGAATTTGGGAGGCACCATTGAAAAAATCTCTCATGTTTGGGGAGTGACTTGGGAATATAACATATACTTGTTTATAAGTTTAGTGTCTAATGATGTGCTTTTCAAAATGGGATGTGCTAAGAGTAAATCAACCATGGCCAACCCTTTAATTAACTTATGTTATAGGAACCTAATGAAATATTATTGTAGAATAACCATATATCAATCAAAATTCTCAGTCAACATTTGATGAACAAGGATGTACTTGAGAGGGTCAATGTGAGAGAACAAGTAGATTTTGTGATGTTGAAAGTAATGTCTCAGTTTTTCACTCCAAATGTGAGTGTGAGGTAGATCTTCTCAACATCAAAATGCTAGGTACTACTACATAGAATCATTCAGATGAGGTAATATAGATTTTTTTTATTCCATGAATCATTTTTTTATGCAAGTAGAGAACTAATAGACCACCCCATAATGTCCACATATAATATGGGAATCTTTCCATCCAATGAAAACATCCAGACTAGTGGGTTCTTTAAGTACTACTTGATATCCTCAAATGTTTCTTAGTAGTCCTCATCCCATAAATATGAAACTACCTTAGGAATTAACATAGTAATGAAGATAAAACTACCAACCATGTTAGCTACAAAATATTGAATGTAAGTGAGGCTTCCTTGGAACCCACTCAGTTATTTGATATTTTGAAGGGGTGACTTGTTAGGATTGAAATAGTTTTTTTGGATCAACCTCAATGATGTGGTGACTAACCAAAAATCCATGGAATTTCATTGATGTTACCCCAAAATCACAATTTATAGGATTCATCTTCAAAATGTACTGATGTTACTTGTTAAATATTGTTTAGATATCCCTGATGTGAAGCAATTTAAATTTAGATTTGATTACCAGGCCATCAACATAGCATTATTCTATTTTTCCTATGAAGTGATTAATGATATGTTAAATGGAATTTTGGTAAGTAGTTCTAGAAATATTTAAACCAAACTTAATGAACTGATATAAAAAGATCCCATAAGGTTCTCTAAGGACGCTGTATTCTTCATCTTCGAGGGACATATTTATTTTATTATAACTGGACTACCAATCATAATGGAAATGTCTTCGAATCTATAGATTAAATTGATAAAAATTTATGTTATTTTTACTAAGAAATTTTACTTTGGGAAGTGTTAATTATGGTCTATTTAATCGATGAAGACCCTAATATGTACATTCCTTTTCATGAAAAGGATGATGTCGGTGAACTATTTTGGGTATTTCACATCCTATAAAAATTTGGATTAGATTAATTTTTCAAATTTAAATTCTATATTAGTATCACGGGATGGGTTCATCCTTCTGGATACATTCTTGAAACCTTAATGGTCATCGGGTAAGCCTAGATGGTGTGTAGAGACATCAGGGATTAGCCCAGAAATTTCTGTAGAACTCCAAGTGAACACGAATCAATGATTCTTTAGAAAAGTGATATACATTTTCTGATCCTTAGGAGGCACGGTGGAACCAATCAATATATGCCACATGTCCTATTATTTTCCTAGATTCACCTACCTAAGCTCATCAATGGTGATGGGTATTCCTTCCTCAAATGCAGGAGGTCCATTCCTGAGGTTATTCTCTTATTATTCCACCTATGAGTCCATAGAGGTATTTATAGAAATAGCGGGTTAACAAGGGGAATCATTGTCATTGTCAAGGTAAGAGAGGATATGGGAAGATAAGTTATCATCCTTAACTACTAGAGTCATTTCTTTGAGATTTTGGAGTGGATAAATTTCTTTCATGACATCTATGGGGAAATAAAGAGCTTAGGCATTCAAGATTATGTCTATTGCCTCAATCATGTTCATTATTATCACATAATAACCATTGATAATACTCTTGGGATTCATTACGACATTCCACAAGATATTTTTGGATAAAACCTAAATATCATCAATAACCATTGGTTTTTTTCCTTCCCTTTTACCGAATCCAATATTAGTATATATGGATTTGTGTGATTCGAAGGGGGAACTGTCACTTTATATTATGCTGACATTACCATCGATGGGTTATTTCGAAAATTGATGAAATGTTAAATGTAAAACAACACGGTTGTGAAGCAATGGTAATCCAAGTAGGACATTATATTACGTGTCTTGTGGGATAACCATGAACTCCACATTAGATGTGAGGTCCCCAAACTTATATCATAGCATGATCTTCTAGATATTCCTTTTATTTATCTTTTAATATCCTTGAATGGTTATCTTTGTCAAATAAAATACCCCCTTCTATATCCTAAACATCGTAGGGTCCGAATCAAAATAAGGATGATCCCGAAACCATTATCAATTAGATATCTTTTGATATTGTCATTTTCAAGTTTACCTGAAACATATTGGGGTTTGATATGTTCCTGGATAACTTCTTCCAGATCATATTATTTTAAATTGTTTGTTACATGGAATTATGATGGAATAGTCTCCACTCGATAAACCCTAGATGAAGAAAATTCTATATCGATGTTTTATGGGCTCTAGATAGCTTCGATGAGTACCTCTTTGAGTTCTTTTAAAATATGGAGAGAAAAATTGATTGATAGTTTGGATGTGACAACCGCTAAATGTTTTATCATGTTTTAGTTTATTTCTATAGGTCTAAACCTCCCATGATGAGACTTATCGCTATTATGTGGTTCAAGAGTTGAGGTGTTTGAGGTGGATGGGCCTGGTTCTTGAGTGGAGGTCGATAGGGAATCAGTTTCCAGTGTCTTGGTCCATATTATCATTCCCCTTTTTTTCTGGTCTAATATAATAATCAAATCCCAGCCAGTCAGTCATGTAAGATGACTAGTCTTAGATGATCTCTGAAGGGATATCGAGCACTCCATGTTTTGGGTGGGATTTATAGATTGCTCTACCATGGTTCTCAGATATATTTATAGATTCTATAAGGATGTGTGACTGGAATAATAGGTTCAACCACACCCACATTGTCCCCTATATCCTCAGGTCTTGAACCTTCAGACTCTGGCTCCCTAGATATGTATAAGAAACTCATACCCATAGGTTTATTTTTCATTGGAGAAGGGGTATGTTAAGTATACCATATCAATAGTACAAAAAAATAAATATTTATTCGACAAGGGTTCTATTAGGTAGGGTGGTACTTGTTCTACAAATATTGAAGGAATGAATTCCACAAGGGTCATAGCTTTTATAAGATCTGAATATGACTCCTCATATTCTGTCTCTTACCATGTATGATGATTACATAAAAATATTGGAGGTTTATTTGATGTCACCTACCTATGGGGCATGATCATTATTGGTTTTTAATGTTACTCTATCAGGGTGGAATGCACTTGGTGTATTGTCTTTGGAGTCATCCAATTATCAAAATTCTATCGACATCTGGTCTGAACATCTTTCCATTCACATTATTCTTCTGGTTGGGTGATGGATATAGAATTCACCTATGTTAGGAAAATATACAACATCACCTTTTGAGAATCAACCATTCTTGGGAGAATGTCTTTGAAGATGATGAAATCATTGATGGTGGGACCCAACCTCCAATGTAAAGGGTATTGGTTAGGAAAATTTGTGCGGTTGTATTCACTGGATTTCCTAGTATGTGGTTGATTGAGTAAGTTATATTACATGGATTCGAGGAAATAAATAGGGACCTACTCACTTCATAAGAAGTATGCTTTATTCATCCATCCTACAAATTTTGGGTGACCCTGATCTCTTTTTTGATTTCGGTAAAGGGTGATTTTTTTATTGTTGTTTCTCAATGAGGGGTGATGGATTGTTCATTGGTTTCCAGGGTTCAGGAATGGGAATTTCTACTAGTTTGAGAGTGAAAATGAAAATATCTACCTTACCAATCCTTTTCTCTATATTGAGGAAATGTGATGATATTTATATTAGGTTCACTGAATTACATATTCTATGAATTGTTCCACATCTACAAACTTGTGGAATCCACCTAGATATTTCATTTGGAGGAAAGGTGTTTATAACACATCACAATAATTTTTATTATAGAGCACTAGAAGTTTCACTTGTAATAGAGGGATACTAAGGGAATATGTTAAACCCTTCCTTCTAGTGATGAAGTTAGAAACCCTATCATTTTCTCATTTTTTACAGTTTTTGAAGTCGAAATTTATCATCTTCCTCAATGTGCATTTAATTGATAAAGGAATTAACGATGAAGGTCTTCCCATCCTAAAATTGATCATACTAGAATGCTACTCTACCAAATAAAGGATGGAACTATAATACTCTATACAAAACATTTTAGCTTGGTCACCTCCTTCTATTCATGATGGGCCATAATCAAGCCAAATTGCGGCACAAAGTGCAAGATATACTATTATGGACCCCCTACATCATCAAAGGCTGAGAAGATTGGATTTTTGAAATTGGTTGGGGGAAAAGTGTCATCAAACCATTTGGGATAAGGATTCTTCTTGGTCTACATGGGTGTGTGCTTCCCTTCCATGACATCTATTTGACCAGGAAAGGATTCAATGGATTTGAGATGTTCCAGAGGTACTTATGTAGAGGCCACATTCCATCTATAGGGAGTGATCATGTGTTTATGGGGGTGTTCTTGTTTTAACTGCTGCCTAATTTTAGAAACTTTATAGGACTGAATGATAGTTCTGTAAGGGGAGAGGCTTTGTCCGTAATGAAGGGAAGTCAAGATCATCTTTGACAAACTCATTTATATATACTATCTATCTAGATCTAGAGCTATCTTTATGGACAATTACTAATCTTGTTGGAATATTTATCTCTCACATGACATGTCGGAGGACGTATATTTTTCTTTTTCTATAAATGATACCTATTGGTAATTTTTTCCGTAAGTAGATCCTCATTGAGTTGTCAGAGATTTTGTATCTCATTATTGTATTACCCCACCCATTCCTCTATGGAAGGGATTTATGTGAATCTAGGTGGTGATTGGGATGTAGACACAACTTTCCCTTTATCATTAGAAGTGTTCTTCAATAGAGGTGGAAATTCATTATTCGAAGGTGCTAGGTTTTGGGTCATCTTCTAACTCCAAATACATGTAGCCTCATTTGGGGAATCTAGATCACTGTCCCCTCGAGGTGTTTTTTTCATATTGTATCCCTCTACATTTGTGTCTTGGTCAACATCTTCTTTTATATTTATTTTGATTAAATTCATTAGGATGTATTAGGAAATGGTAGTTATCCAATTACTCTAAATGAAATAGGTCTATTTTTATCACTTATTTTTCATTTGAGGGTAGCATCAAGGTCTTTTCTCTAACCACATTCCATGTTAGAACATTTTGTCTTGTGAACCATATGAGATTTTATTTCCATCACTTTATATTCCTTCTATCCCAGTTTTTGAATAATGACCTTAATGGATTTTCTGATTGTGCTTATCGAACGATCCCCAAATACTGAAGGGTTTTCTTGTGATGGGAGTAATATTTGAGTTTCTGACCAATGGTACTTACCTCCCTATTTAGAGAAGACTGATTGCTTCCAATGTGATGATAATTATTAAAATGTCCCAATCCTAGTGGGGTTGTGACTATTTGAGGCCACAATTATAAATAATTGATCATGGTATTTAGGATTTTATGTTTCAGATCAATGATTTTATGACTCCATAGATATGAATTGAGATATAAATTCCCTTAGTGTCATAGGATGGGATTGATATAGAAGAACCAGTAATATTTCACGGAATATCTTAGGGTGTGATGAACCTGGTGATGAAAATTCAGATAAAAACACCCATAGTCCAGAGGGCCATGTTTGACTTGAGACTTCCATAGATACATCATGGATCATCTCAGAGATTGACGACATGAGTGGTGGAAGTGGTGTTAAAATTTCCTGCAACCCTACGGTCTAGGATCACTCCTAGATGCCTAATATAGAAGCTATTATTATGATCCATTGGATTTTTTATAATTTTTATCATGTATGGGTTGTGAACAATGGAAGCCATGAATGGAGTAATTTTTATAGGAAGTTTTCAGGTTGGTTGTAAATTTTTCTTCCATGATTGAAATGTATTCCCCTTATTTTGAGGGGTCTATTTTAGAAATATGTTGTTATCCCCCTCCCCCCATTCATGATATATTTTTATCTTTAAAGAGAGTGAATTTATCTATATTGACCAACTGTCCTATGTGTTACCTAGTCCCCTAATTTTTATAGAGGATATGACATTACTAGATTCTATATCTAATAGTATTTTCTATTATAGGGACATAAAAGTGCAATGATCCATATTTTCCACATCCTCATATAGGTAAATATAATGACGCTCTAGAAATAAATCCAAAGAGAGTTGTTATGATACAGAGACATACACTTAATAGGTAATTTTCATGCTCTTCCATCCCATTGCGTTAGTATATAGAGAACATGACCATATCCAACATACAATAGAGTTTAATTATACTATGTCGATCACCCTCATGTCCTTTATAATGGAGGTGTTTAGCCTTTATCTACTGATAAGTTTCCCATATATTGTTTGCATAGGTAAGGAATTAGTTCCTACTATAACTTATCTAAGGTCTCATAAATAGAAGTGGAGAGGTTATAGAACATGGCTGGGAGTTTTTTTGGCCAAATACCACTATATATCCATGGCATATGGTTCTTCATCAGATTTATGCATCTCCACCTAGTCAGACTGTAGAAGTTTCTTCTCTGGATCTCATGATGACTGTGGTGAAGCACCACTAATAGTTTAAGGGGAACTATATGTGATTTAAACCAAAGTTTATATAACATATCTATATTAATGTGTATGAGTTTTTAGAACCTCTATATATGGAAGTGTCTAGGTAAGGGTAGGACTTCCTTATTAGAGAGAGATATTACCGTGGGGAGAATGACCATAGAAGATTTCTTGAGTAGAGTCCCTATGATCTATATTTGCACTACCAAGAGGAGTACCATTGAGGTAATGATCACCTTATTCTCCGTTTGAAGATTCATTAGACCCTTGAGGCATTATAGATATGTGTTCAGTGGCCTCAAGGACACTGGAATTGAGAAGATCGTGGATTTAAGCCTTATTGTTCATCGTGTTCTGAATATGTTGACCTACCTTTTGGGGTTGAGTAAGGATATGATCATAATTCATGAAAGATTCTATAATATGTTTATAATTATCTTGGGATTTGGGGATATGATCCCATGAATAAGAAGATATCAGAGTATACTAGTGATCTTTTATATTATCAAAACGAATTTGAGTCTTCCTGTAAGAGGTTGTCAGAACTTGATGGTCAATTATAGCTCAAGCATGGATATGATTCAGGATCAAATAATAATTCCATGTAGGAATCTATCAAAATAATTTTATTATGTGTTAATGGATATAATCCTCCTCATGTATAGCCTCTAAAGGATTCTGGGGAAGTCATTTATTGATGATAGTTGGCACATGAGCCCCACCTTCATGAGAAGTTGGAATATTCCATGTCTCTTCACTGTTAGAAATATGAGCATAATTGGAGATGATTTATATATTTTCCTAACAAACATTATTTGGAATAAGGATATGAGACCAATATTGTTCCTTTAGAGTATGTCGATGGTATATTTTGATAGGAATATGATCCTTCATCGAAGCATGTGCCTCTCTCACTTGGCAAGCCCCAAACATAATAAGGATATGAGCTCAGTCCTATGCCTTTAGAGTATGACACATATTTTTTTGATAGTAATGTGTATCTATCACAAGGTATGTTTCATTCACAATTGGTGAATATCAATTGGAACAAGAATATGATCCTGGTATTATGCCTCATCCTTTAATAGAATATGCAGATAATTCACATGGAAGGGAGAAAGAATGTGTTCTTGCTCTGGATTAGCCACTTATTCATATTGATCATTGTGATGTGATAATATGGATTTTAGGATGGGAATATGTTCCCATCCCTGTATTTATAACAATTCTAGAATATGCTTCCAGATTACTTCAACTATTTCGAGAATGTAGTGGCACTTTAGAAAAGTGTTTACATGAGTATAGGCCTACACATTTTTAGTCTGAAAAATATACTATAATATATCTTTTATTGAAGCATGGATATGATCCCACTCTTCTCTTAAATGGTCCATAGGAAAATTCCAATGGGCATTTTGTATGGTGGAAATGGTATGTTCCTCCCCCATGATTTTGGTAGGAACATGCCTGAAGACTTGATTTGAGTGAGAAGAGATACAAGCCTACCAAATGTATACCATAAAAATATGTTGATGGTATTGGTTAGTGGGATAAAGGATATGATCACACTACAATTTATCTATATATTTTAATGTTTGATGGTACTTTCTTGGTACCTGTTCTAGAGAGTCCATGATGCCTATTTATTGGGTGATTCCCTCAGCAAGTGATTGTGGGTTATCGATGGGATGATGTTGGTGTTAGTGGTTGATAGGATCCCTCCTTAGTATCCCCTAAACTAGGATAGATCAATATTCAACTCATTGATCCACGTTCTTAATATATGTAAGGGGATGATTTTCATACACTAGGGATATGAATTATAAATGATTTCTGGTGGTGATAGGTTCCACTGGTTTCATTACAACTTTACCTGAATGTGTTCACCTTTTTTATTATAGTGTGTGGAGACCCTTGTGTGCATCCTTGAGGTTTGGGATTATACAATGTTTATGGTATTCCAAAAAAATTATGTTCTACACATAAATCTGAAGGTGTATGGGGGTGAGGTTGTTTTGTGACCCATAGCGGTTGCAGAGATAACTGAGGTTCTAGAACATTCACTCTATGAAGACGCGATATCGGTTCAAGGTGCTGTTTGTGAGAGGAGTATCTATTGTCACAAAGACAAAAAGGAACAAATTCACCAATTAGTTTATTATCTCAATAATAAAACATTCTTAATCATCTCAATACAGGTAACTCAATTATCCTTTCTTATTCTTGATTTGTCTATATTTCTCACATCAAATTTTCATAAGGACAATAGACTATTTCATGGGTACCCTATTTATGAAGGATTTCACATTGTTCATACCATTTTTTTCATAGGAGATACAAAAAAATTTCCAATGCATGATCAATCAATAATTTCTATTATTTGAGAGGTTCATGTCTTGTAAACTATTTTTTTCATAAGAGATGAATAACAAAATTAACCAATTCATGTTCAATCGATCATTTTTGTTAGAGATAGATTCATGTGGGGTTAAATTTTTTTGTTTCATTCAAAAGATGATGGGTGTATTGTATGGTTATTTCCAATGTTTAGGAGTCATAATGATCGATGCCTATAATGATTCAGTTATTCTGTCATTATAGGATTTCACCCTAAGTTTTCAATCTTTTCATTCTAATTGAGGATTAATTATTGGATGTTTAAGAATGGTTGAAAAATAATTCACATTAATTTTACCATTTCATATTTTATAGAAACTTCCAATAGTTCCAACATCCATAACTAAGTACATACCATATTTTCAATGGTAGGTGATCAATTAGGGTTTCATACCCAACTTTGATTTAGAACTTATAGTGTTTGAAAGAATGAGAGGTTGGTCTCATCACTCTTTTTTGGAGGTAATTATTTAATATTTTGGTAATCTCTTATAAATTTATAAAATTTTCATCAATCTCTTCCTAATATCGATATGGAACCATTTTTCCTAACAAAATGATCATGTGTTGAATCATTCTATTTGTAGGGGGGTTCTATTAATAGATCCATCAATTTATATTTGATGTTCTTCATTAATTTAATTTTTTATTTCTTAGAAATGGATAGATGTTTATATTTTTAATCCATATAACCAAGAACTCTTATCTCTAAAACCATCTAGGAAGGTTATTGGTGTTTTGAGGATGGTATTAAACCATTATGAGGTGTCATACATATCCTTTTTTATAATAGGAATTGAAATCGACATAGTTTGTTTAAGCCATCAATTTTAAGATCATACATAAATGATATATATGTGGGAACATTGGAATTGGGGGTAGAGCTTAGGCCATAGGAAGGTGTCCTATGTATCCCTCTTATAACATGAATGAAATTCATTATAGTCTGACATGTGATCAACCCACTGATCAGTAGTGATATGTAATTAATGATTGAGAGGGTAATTTCCCTAGGGTTTACTAATATGGGAATGCCCTAAAGACTTAATCTTAGGTGGATGAACTTGTATGGTGGTAGTTGTATCATTCTACAGAAAGGGTATTACATAATGAGGTTTCCCTAGCTGGGGGAAATTTATAATATGAATGATATGATTGTTAAAAATACCTATGCTTGCTTAAGACATGATCATCGTGAGAAATAAGGGATAGAAGGTGATAAATCTCACTATATATGGATGTGATACTTATGAACTAGGGCAGCCCGAAAAAGGTACTTGATATAGATCACGGGCCTAAGAATGAAATACTACTGATCATGTTTATAGTAGGAATTAGGTTCATCTTAGTTAACTAATATTCAAAACCTGTTGATGTATAGGGGAGGATGATAAATCCATGAGAGATTTTGGGTTATATTGTTTATAATATTTGAGATGTGGTAAGAGTTAAACTGAGTTGGATTCCAATTTAAAGCTCATGCCTTAATAATAAATCCAACATACATTCTTCATAGAAGGAATTTGAATAATAATAGTTCAATTTATGTATGAAAAAGTTTATCTTATGAAAAATTATATTGAGTCCCATGGTATATCTAGGAAATTCTTGAAATGTCAAGGATGTCTACTGGAAACGTTCTTATTTTCTATTTAACATGTCCTGAGTGCCTAATTGACATGTCATCATTGTCTATCCGACAGGTTTCGAGTGTTTTTTCAACATATCCAGAGAGCCTGCCCAACAAGGCTGACATATCCTAGGGTGGTTCATATAATTAAAGAATAAATGTTTGAGGTTTGACACATGGCCTGACTAACATATTTAGAGTAATTTCATATAACCCATATGACATGTACAATGGTCTTCACGTGATCAATATAGACATATACAAGGGTGTCACAAGACCATAGATGACTTATTGGGAGGATGTCACCTAATCTTGCTGTCAAGTCTGGAGATCTTCACATGACATGGAAGATAGGTCTAAAGGACTTTATAGGACTTGGATGACATGTCCACAGAAATTCTAAAGACTTGTAAGATATTCCAAATGGGCCCAAGTAGCTTGGATGACATGTACAGAGGGCTTAAAAAGTATTGGCTAACATGTTTTGGTGTTGTTTCATGATTTGGACATGTCATATGAATTACGTTATGCCTTCATAGGAAATTAAACAAACCCTTAATTGCATAAGTATTCCATATTTTCTTCCTTTATTTCATATATTCCTCAATTTTTGTAAAGAATTATCTTATTGAGGTTTCACATGACCAGGTAGATTTATGGGAACTTCTTCTCATAATCTGGTCGGCGCACTGGAGGTCCTTCAAGTGATCAATAGTGTGATCATGTGAAGTGTATATTCACATAGCGTAACCCCTAGGTGATTCCATAGATTTAACCTACTGTAAGACTCTTTCCATTGAGTGGATTTAATCTCTATGAAGTGTAAACTTTTGTGATCTCATGGGTGTATAGACATAGTGTGTAGTTGTATTGTTTTTCTTTTGAGGGAGAGGAATTTATAGGCCTCACTACTTAATTTATATACCTCGTTGTGTAGTGCATATCTCATTGATATAGTCTTGAGTCGGTGGAAGGAATTTTGCATCACACACTTCACAAGATCCTACTGTGGGTTTTCTAAGGAATTCCATTATAAATATTGACCGAAATAACACTCTATCATCGCCATATTTATTCAACCCTGACTCATCAAACGGATTCTGTATGATCATTCTGACATGTCAAAGGGGTTTTAAAGAATGGGTTGACATGTCTAGGAGCCTTTTCCATATCTTTTCTACAGTGGAAAGTATTTCTCATGATCAAGAGAGATTTTCCCATGGCCCTCCATGAGATCAATTTGGATTATCAAAGGCCATTAAAGAAACCATGATTTCTAGTAAAGAGTGCCTCCATGATATAGATTTGACATGTCAAAGATCCTTTGTATGATCAATAGTGATCAGAAAAGGTTCATAATCCCCTTTCACATTAAATTCCTTTTATATTTCTTTTTCAATAGGATTCCACCTTTTCAAGTTTTCATTCTTTATTTGACAAGGCTATTAACTTTTACCCATTGGTTGTCCATCAACACATCACATGATCAATAAAGGATCTCATGATGACATGTGATCATTGTCATGGATATTCACTCAGATTGTTTTTATGAATTACCAGATCATATTGACATGTTAAAAAGTTTCCAAAAGACTGTGATGACATGTATGGGAGTGTTTTTGAGATCGAGTCTCTTTCTAGGGATGTTTTCACATGATGAAGGAGACATGTCTGGGGCCTTCACATGATTAGGATGTCTTTTTGAAGGCCTCTTGCGAGATTAAGATGGCCTGTTGAAGGGATTTTGTATGACCAAGATGACATGACAAAGGACCTTAGTGTGATAGATTGTGATTATATGAGGCAAATAAACCCTTATCATTAATATTAGAGTATGTTGGACCTCATGAATCATGTGACTTTTATGTATTTATATAATCATTTGACAAGGGTCATTCGATGATTGTTAGATGTATTTCACATGATACATCATCTGATTTGAGGATCTCATTAGGTAGCCTTGGTATAATCATCATCACTTTTATGGACTTCTTGATAAGAACATGATATCTTTCCCAAGGGGATTTCCATGATTATAGGGGCTTTCTAAGGGGTATTCATGTTATCATCCCCATATCATGTGAATAATATGATTTATCTTTGCGATCTTACCACGGTTATATGATTTTATTTCATCCTTCATACTATGTGATTTGAATGATCTGACTGTCTGATCTTTATATAGACATGTTTCTCCTTAATTTGTCTTGAATCGAGAATAATACCCATGCTTCATGTATTTTTTTAATTTTAGAATTGAATATTCTCCTCTGGTATCCATCAATACAATGTGTTAGTGCTTTCATCTTTTTACAGGTATAATTGGTGTTGTTGATACTTATATTAGAAATTTGATCTTGTTATCCATGTAGAATTAAATAGATTTTGATTTCCCCATAAAATTGAGCCTCCTCATTGTCATATTATTCTTAATTTTTTTGAAAGTAGTTTTATTTTTAATTAAATCTAGAAAATATTTTTTCATAGATTTGATTTCTAATAAACTAAGTTATTTCATCTTTAAAAGTGTCTAAAAGGAACATTTTACTTGAAGTATTTATGAAATAATAAAAAAATATAAAATAAAAGTGATAAAAAAGAAAAAAATATAAAATAATAATGAAGAATAATAAAAAATAAATAAAACCTAGGTGATATAAAATTACACGCCTAGAAAATATTTCCAAATAAATAATAAGACTAGTTATGGGGTCTCAAAATATAGTAATTTGATATTTTAATGTAATGAAATATATGAAAACCATGGGTCTTATCCTAGAGAGGCATAAGAATCATAAAATTTTACTTACTATCACTTCTTATATTTTTTTATATATTTGTATATATAAAAACATGTATATTTTTTTATTTATTGGTTTTACAATAATTAAAAACAATCTGAATAAAAATTCATTGTTAAAAAAATAATAACAAGCTCTTAGACAAGTTAATTTTTTTTTATTTTTTTAATGAATATTCAATCTTTATTATTCCTCATATGTTACATTAAATTTATTTTATACAAATACCTCACATATCCTCCCCTGAATGATTCAATGTACTATAATTAGTAATAATAACAACAATTATATCATATAAAATTAATATGTAAGAATACATAACAAGATTTTAAGTAAACTGGAACTATTCTACCTTGGGCTGGATTACCTACATAATTCCCCATATCAGAATACCCAGAAGGTAATTATACCTTAGGTTCCATGTGACCTCAGGTGCCCCTACCCATATATTAAAGGCTACCAACCACCAATGAGGGTCAATGTATAACAAGTGGGTAAATTTTACCCTTAAGAACAGATGATCATAAAACATATATGAAGTAATAATACTGATAATCAACCACATGAATAGTAAAACATATACTTTATAGATATAGTCTAACCATCAAATTGTAATAGAACAGAATATAACAAAATGAAGTATTACATTATTATAAATGACCATACATCAAAAGTACAGTCTCCCATGGCATGATCTTGTACAAGTTATCCGAAAGTAATAAACTAAAGGAGATACGAACAAAATTAAGTCCCATGACCCTACCCATTCTCATCCACTATCCCTAACCATGATCCACCTTCTCACCCATCCAATATACGACTCTTTCCATTATTTACACCCAGAACAATGAAATTTTCTCAGGTGATAAGGTAACTGAGAAGGGTGTGAGTATAACTCAGTTGGCCACCAATAATGTTTTATTAAAAATATGTAAATTCTATGTACACTCTTAGTATGAAATATAAATAAAACAAGTAAATAAGTATCATATCACATCCTGTAGAGCTCATCAATTAACCATGTTCAATTATTCCCTCTTTTGTGAGTTTTGAAATGGGATGACATACCCATGGACCTATCACACCTTGTAAGTGAATGATCTATCTCCCATTTTCACATAAGTTATGATGAATAAGTTATTACCTTCAAATTACATTAGTGAGTTTTGAATCATTACTATATACCCTCAGTAAATAATATATCACCATCATATAATCTCAGTGAATGGGATATCACTCAAATATAATCTTGGTGGATAGTGTACCACCTCTACATACTATTATTGATGACATATCACATGAAAAACATTTTTGGAAAATGAGATATCATCTAGTAAATGTTGAATAAAAAAAAGAATGAATGATATTTAACCAACCACATTCTTCACATTGATGATTTATCACCATAAAAATATTTATTGATAATGAACCAACACCGACTTAATAATTCTATGTGGACGAAAACCCACTAATACACTCAAAAATGTAGCTTATGAACCAATAAAATGAGGTCTAAACTACATATTATTTTGGTTGATGTATCACTAATAATTTATCATTACTAAATAATCTATCATCAAAACTCGAGAATAGAAATAAAAATGAATTTTCATGAAAATAATCTACATTAATGATGTATAATTACACATTTATTAATGTTGAGTGATATGAAACTAGTAAAAAAATGTCATAAGAGGAGGCCATATCACCTTTAACCTAGTTCGCTATCAAATTTTCTCTCCCTAATATGTAGTTTGGGATTCCCTTCTAGTTATTAAGTTCATGTATGGGCACCTATCATAGGCCATAAGTTAGTTTCCCAATATTTTGGTCTAAGTCAGATTTCAATCATTGAAAATATAAATAAAGAATAAAACATGATTGGACACTTATAAATTGGAATATTATAACCTATACTATAATAATCAAAGAGTTTAATTTAGTTTTAGAGAATTTCATCCAAGTTTTTACTTCATGAGTATTGTAAAATAATTTCTAAGACTCATATATATAATAGGTAATTCTAGATACCACCTTTCATAACTAAGCTAGGCATTTCTCATTGAATAATATTTATTGATTTAGATTCAATAAGTATAATTTATAAATATTATCATTAAAACTAGAATTAGGTATATTTGGTAAAGAACAATGATATATAGAAAAAATAGTGAATAGACATAATTAGAGGGTTATAATTACCCATGGATTAATCTTGGGAGAGAAGACACTCGAAACAGAGAACTTATTGAGAAAATTCAGGTTTTGGGAGAATAAAATGGATTGATGTTGGGTCAAGAATTATAATGAGATAAATGAGGGTGAAATATCATTTTAAGATTTTTTTATATTTAATTAATTTAATGAAGTAATTTTTTTAAAATTAGAATATATCTGACTAGAAACCCAATCAGACTCCACCGATTACATGATACAATATCTAGTAGTCTCTATATGATAATATGACACTTTATGACCAATAGGAGCCACTACCCCCAAAATACTCAATCAAGTACTTTTTGAAACTCCACCATGAAAGAAATTCACTTTTCAAAATCATAGATATCCTAAAAACATACATAACATCGAACAAAAAAACCCCAAGACCCTTTCAATACACCTTAAATTCAATAACCACTACAATTTATGTGGTTTAAAAAAAATTATATCAAATTTGAACCTTAAAATTTTCAGGGCGTTGTAGCATGCCCATCATATATTAGATTATCACAGTGATGCATCACCCATGCTAAATAATGAAAATATTTGTCCACTACACCTATATATCATCTTTTAATTCCCAAATCTCCTCTTAGAGACTCCCATTCTACCACAATACCTGAACTAGAGGTATGAAAATTCCATGAAGGATTTTATATTTATGTCCAAAAATATAAGTAAGACATTATACAAATGAATCATTAGAATCCACCTCAAATTCATTCATTTTAACAAGGTGAAAAGTTTCAAGATAGTATCTCATTAGATAAGATACAAGGAATATTTCTTGTGTGTAACTTTACCTCTATATATGTTTTAGTATATATTCAAAGGAAATTATCCTCTTAATATCCTCGAATGTCCCTAATAACCAAGGAACCAACTTCCCACACCTTTGAATCCACCTAGTTCCAATCCATGGAAAAATTGAAAATAATAACCAAAATCCCATCATAAAAATTAATTAATTTCTTTGAGGGTCAGTGTAAGATACATTAGTTTTGGGATAATTGAATAACCACTTTCTTGATTAACTTAAAATGTATTAAAAAGTTATACATAAGACTTTTCTATATGATAGACGACTTCATAGACTCTAACTAGAATATAGGTAATCAGAATAACCTTCCATTAAATACCATGAAGGGTTCTATACGAATCACTGAATAATAACTATTTTTATTGGAGAACTCAATAAGAACACATCTCATGAACCATAAAAATCAATGAAACAAGCTTGAATTATTCCCTATATCATGTTTATGGTATTCTTGGACTACACATCTATCTAAGGATGATGGGAATTGCTCAAATACACTATAATATCAAGTATCATCTATTAGTTGTACCAAAATCATGGAGTTAAATGAGAATTTGGATAAGATATGATTCTCTTAGGTATCTCATGAAGATATATTATCTCCCAAACAGATAATAAGATCAACTCATCAATTGAATAAGTTTACAAAAATGGTAGGAAATGTGATACCTTCATCTACAGATCCATAATAACCTACAATACATCACAACCATCATGAGAACCAGGTAATACTATTATAATATCCATCATCACATAATACCATTTCCATTGTGGAATGGATATTAGCTAAAGATGGTTAGTAGTTCACTGATGATTCACCTTCACCTACTAATAGGTGAAACACTGTGAGAGAAACCATAATTTTATCCTATTTTTTAGATCCACCCATACTTCTTTTGGATTTATGGTTAAATGTTTTTATTTACTACATTAATAAGATATATTTACTTGTATAAATCCTTTATAAGTTAATATATTTTTTAAAATGGACTGCCACATGAATTCAAATAGAAAGAACATCTTCTACACTTAGAGACCAATCAGGTGCTGGATCACCACTATATATATTTTTCCTCATCCCCTAAATTCTAAACAAAAAACTAAATCCTTTTATATCTATCATATAGTTATTAGTTCATTATCAAGGAAGTAAAAATATACCAAAAATAATACACCTAGATGTTTGTGTGCATTTCTATAAAGTGGATCATTAAATTTCACTCAATAATTTCCTTACACAAAACATTATCCTGAGTCTCCCTACTAAGCAAATAATCCATGAGATTCCCTTTTCGAAGGGGATATGTCATATTGAATCCAGAATCTTAGAGATACCTAACCGAAATTCTCTTTCAAACGATGTAGTCATGCTCAGAGAATATATAATTTAGGCTGTTATTTGTCAGTGTATACCAAGAACATTTAGCCCATAAGGTGGGGATTATAATATCTATGTGTGTGAAACTCTAATTCCATATCAAATTATATATTTGGTAGACATGCACAAATTTTCTAAGCTACCTAAGCCCAAACATAACTAATTTCCCATCCTCCATTAGAAATTTTCTATTCCTAACTCCAAGTGAATCAAAATACAATTTATACTCTTAACCCTGCTCATGTGATGTCATTATCTACACAATAATAAATTTCTTTCATCTAAAGAATGGATCTATTGTAATAATTCCACCATTAAAACTTCACCATCTTCTTTCCAAGATACAAAATCAACATTGGTAGGATAGAGAAATCCAAAATGAATCTATAATAATAACCCACCAATCACAAAAAACAATGGATCATAAAGATGTTTATTGCCACTCCAAAGGAAAAAAACCTCAATATTTGTCTGGGGTTACTGATATTCCACTATATAAGATCAAACACCATAAGAATAAAATATCACATAAAAAAATCTGACACATTGATAGTTTGGCATAAAATTGGTGCTCTATGAGTGTACTCAATAATATATCTAGTTAAAGAACATTTTATTCTTTTTAATGGAATTATAACAAAATTTCATTGATAAAAAATTATATGAATGAATCCAAATATTGATAGTTTTTTCTAATCATCATATTTATAACCAATGAAAACATTTTTATCAATTAAAACTACATTACATGTTAACCAAACCGGATAGGAAAAATCTTAATATCATAATGAGTAATATTAAAATACATCTCCAATAATTGATCGAAACATTACCTAAATTCAACCAAAGGGAAAACATTAACACCCTTCAACTAGTAAAATAGGTTATCAATATTACAAAAATGATACAAGTTATTGAAAATCACTTATTTTTTCCATTAATTATCTATACAAAAATATATCAATCTATATTCCTGTATGGTGAATAACAAAAGAACACCTTAAGGGGACATCATCTGGAGAATAAAACAATTTTTCTTATGTTCCTATAAATGATCCTTCAACACTCTAATACCTATAGGAAATAACTTATATGATTGAAATGACATTTTATTCATACCTACCATAAGCTCAATCATGAATATAATATCATTATAGGTAGAAACCTAGTTAAATAATCAATAAAGACATATTAAATATGATAAAAAATAGGAGAAATACCACCATACCTATATATTCATATCCTAAATATTTGATAGAAAGTTGTGTTAATATTTCATCAAACATCCCATGGTCAAGTCCCATATATCCTTCTAATAAATACCTTTACCAACACATTTATTATTTTCTCCCTTGGAAGATATGAAAGATAGACCTTGACAATTGCAGTCAATATTTTCTTCATAATGAGTTATCAAATCTATTCAGAGGATTACATAAAAATTATATATCTTTAATATAATGAAACCATAGAAAAACCTATATCTAATAATAATGATAACACACTCTGAACACTTATGAAATTCCATGGAGTAAAACCCAAAGAAAATGCTAATAGACACCCCCATTTTGGTACTCTATATAAATATTTTAATATCTATTAAAATGAGAAGATATAAATGATTATGAATCAATAATATCATATAAATCATATTAATGGGTATATGTCACCTTAATTATACATTGAATAGTTTATTTTTTAGCACCCAATAAGGAAAGAGTTTACTCAATGGCATGAAACTAACCTATGCCCCAAACCCGAGATCCTATAAAAAAAACCTTATGGTCTATCACCCTTATATAACTTATACCCCTTCCCCTAATATCCAAATTATACTTTTTATAAAGAACAAAAAGAATGTCCCTAATTATTTAAATAAAATAGTGTCCATATCCTTAATCCTTTACATTGAGTTTCATTAGAAGCTCACCCTCTAGTAGATTGTAGTAAAGTATCTAAAAACCTCTATAAATTTCACATCTCCCCACCATAAAATCGCACCTTCATCATCCTATCATAATAGAGATGAAAATTTCATATCTTCCCATTTTTATAACACTCCATCAAAAGAATCCCTCTTAGAGAAATATTTGAATCTCTACTACAACTCACATTTTTTTCACTACCATAGTCCAACTCATTATACCTTTGTTTACTACTGTTCAAACACCCAATTCTAATACATATAGATAAATAATAATTCCAAAATGATCTATCATATATTTGATTCCTCTTAGGTATAAGGTTTATGCTCAACTCCTCTAAAAATGATCTAAGGATAAGTTTTTTCTTTATAATCAAATAGAACACCTTATGGAATCCTTAAAAAACTGACTTTATATATCTTATCACTAGCCAATATGGGAAAAAATCAAAAAAATTGGAAAACCAGGTGAAGTAATCCATAAGTATCATGGCTCCTTATAAAGGTATATGAATCCCTTAGATTTACTATCCCTTAAAACATATCAAAAAAACAATTTGAAGAAATGATTATAAAAATCCTTCTATGTAGATAACACATAGTGGTCAGTTGAATCATTAAAATACAATAATAATTTTATAGGTCTATAAATAATATATGTTTTGAGATTCACCCTCCATAATGTGGGGTATATTAATTTAGTAAAAAAAATGTCTATAAATATTTTTTTCCTGAATTTGGAAGATAGTGGTCAACTATCACATAAGAAGAGAGGTGGATGTTGAAACTAGAACTCTTGTGTCATGTTTAACATGTATATTTTTTTCTCTTATAATGACATGTAAAATGTGAAATTTAACCTAGAGAAGGATCTATTGGTGTTATTGATTAGTAGAAGTTATTTTTTAGTAAGTGGCGTTGGATCCACCACCTATGGGGCATGCTTCTCCCCTCTCTTATTTCACTGTATGATATGCCATCATGAAGGAATATCACCAAAATTCTAGATAAATTTCTCAAAGCAAGACTACTCTAAGTATAGATATCACAGTTTAAGAAAATAAGTATCATAAAGAATAGACAATTATGTCATGAATTCACATCGTATGATACAATGGATTCATGATCTCATTGAAAAACTATACCATCCTACTCAAGGTCAGGTATGGTAAAATCCAATATATATCCACATGACTCGTCACCATATGTTTGAACCAAAATACAATATCCATGATCTGGTATAACTGTCTTCTAAAAAGAAGTTAATGAGGAAAATCTTTATAATTTTTCATTAACAATTTAAAAAATAGAACCCTACATGATAATAAGAATATCAATCAAAAGAATGTATGCATATATCATATATGTCAGATATGCTGAAAATAATGTGTAAACACATACTCTATTACAAACATAGTCCAAGAGTGAAATAATAATTTGAAAATAAGGTAATATATTTTCCATTAATGGTGAAAATGTAACACTAAAACACTAATAATAGTAATAAAACCTCTAATAACTTTAATTTTTCTCATACATGGGTTAACCAGACAAAAAACATATGGTCTATCCTATGTTTTAACAACACCCCAACATTAACTATGATTCAAAAATAGTAAAAAAAATAAATCAAGGCCATAATATCATATTATAACATTCTTTCTTGAATTACCTTAATGATAAATATACCTTCGGTTCCATATTACCTCATACATGCCTCTTTGTAAGCTATAAAATTATTTATAGCAGAGAGGGGCAATGTATAGCAACTTTCATGACTATACAATCCGGTATAGAGATGAATAAAACATAAAAGAAGTAATAATCGTAAGAATAAACTACATGAATAACATAACATGTACATAATAGTTATGATCTAACCATGGGATAATAATATTATATGATATAAAAAAATAAATATATTTTAATGTGACATGAACATATATAGACACTAATTCCACCCATGGGATGGTAATGAAAAAGTTTTATATAAGTCAGAAAATAATTGAGAGTATACAAAAATGATATTTAGTCCTTCATAGGTTCTATGTATTCTCCCCATCAAATCTCTACCTACTCACCCATACAACATATGACCATTTAATTTATATATTCATTCAATCATTAAATATTTTCAGGTAGCAAGGTTTGTGAGGAGGGTGTGTGTAAATCTCAATATCCCACCACCAATGTTTTCATCAAAATCTAATGAATAAAATTTTATTCTCATTATATAATGATAATTGAAAATTTTAATAATAACATATCTCTATATGGATTCCTCATTAACCAAATATGATCTAAAATAACTACATTGGCTTGTACTGAAATGGGACAATGCACCCATGATGTGAAAACACCTCATGAGTGATTGATGTTTCTCACATTATCATATATGTTATGGTGAATGAGTTATGTAATGCCCCTAAATATTATAATTAATTTCATCCTTAAAACAAACTTATGTTATGCATCTTATTTCACACATAACACCGAACAAAGATGAACCCTAATAAGTTTTATAAAAACACTTTTCATTTTATTTTGAGATTTTATTTTAAAGTTAAATTAAAAATTATCGAATTTTAATTTGAAATAATTTTCTTCATTTTTGAATCCATTATAAAAATATAATCTTAAGAATAATTTTTTGTATTTTTAAGAAAATACTTAATTTTTGTTGAAAATTACAAAATAAAAATTTTACTAATATCATGACTTTTTTTACATCATTAGGATATAACCATGAGAAAAATGTTTATGAAATTTTTTCCAATTTAAAAATTAATTTAATTATTTAAATTAAAAATTTTAAATATTAATTTTAATTTATAAATATACATTTTATATTTTAGAAATTATGTCAAATTTTTCTCTAAAATTGTTCTAAAGTATTATTTACTATTTTAGAATTAATTTTTCTCAATTTTATAAATTTAATCAATTTAAATGGAATTTAAATTTTTAATCATTAGTTCCAATTTGGTTAATAATATCCATTAATTTTTTAGGCATGAAAATAAATTACATAGGCAAAAAATGAGTTATCATGGTAAAAGTGAAAATGGAAAACTATTTAACTAAGGGTAAAAGACATAAAAAATGTTAACAAAATGTCTCTAAATGATTTTATGAGATGTGTATCAACCTTATATCACCCTAACCATTATTTTCCATTATTTAATATATTTTAACCTTGAATGGAGACTCATCCTTTTATATTTTATAAAACTACCATTCACCTCACTTATAAAAGGGGCCTTACACAACCCCTTGAAGGCTGCTCTAAATCTAATTTTCTCTGAGGAAAACAATATTTTTTATACCCCTAGATCCCTATTATAAGATTGGAATCCCATTTATCCATAGAAAATCCATATTTCCTCCATTTTAATGAATCCATAAGGGAAATATCAACTTATCAATGAGATTAATGCAATTTCATAGATTCCATTCAAACAAGGTAAGATATTTTATAGAATCAACTAATCTTCATGATTCATAATGATTCCTCTTTGACTATGGTGTTATGAGATGGTTTTAATCTATTATAAAATCATATTATAATTCATCTATTTTTTATTTTCTATGGAATTACATTGATATATATTTTTTTTCAAAAAAGTTATTAATGTTAAGAATAATTCTCTTCCACTCTTAATAATAAATTTTTATCCCATATCCATATTCACTATTCCATCTAATGCTCTCCATTTTTATTTTGAAATCCATTTTTTTAATTTCTAGGGATCTTCAAAATTAACTATACCTATTTTTAGATAAATTATTTTCAATATTTTTATAATGAGGGTTTCACTAGCGGTATTTTGAAAATATTGAAAATGATTTACCTTTAAAGATTTTATTTTTATCTTCCACTACACATTTATTTTATAAAAACATTAATTATTTTTCAAAGATAAATTATTTTAATTTATTTTGAAGTGGTATTTTAGAAAAAGATTTCCAATTTCTACCTTTGAAATTATTATTGAAAATTATTATTAATTTCCTCTCTTTAATAAAATGTTTTTATGGGGTTTTTAAAAGCCTTTTTTTCATATATATTTTCCTATTTAAAATATTTAAATCCAATGGAATAATGATTTATGAATTACCCTATAGATTCATCTATTAAATACTCCTTTATGGTGATTAGATGTTGGTATCAATAAATCTAATTCCAGTTTTATGTTGATGTGATACCATTTAGAAATGATATGAAACCCATTTTATTTCAATGGGTTCTTTATGATATGATGAATAATTAATTTAAAGTGGAAAAAACATATATGTATGTTGATGGTATGGTCAAATATCGCCCTCTAATGTATTGGTTATGATTTTATTTCTCATTTGATAATGTTGTGTGCACATTCTTGTATTTTTTAAACAATTAAAGGGTATAAATGCTTTGATAGGTTCATATTATTAAAGTGTGGACAAGATAGTATTTTTTCACAAACATAAATGGTTTACATACTTGGATGTTTTTACAAACATAAAGGGTGGACATGATTTTATTCATTCCAAACATAAAGGGTGGATATGCTTGGATTTTTCGTAATATAATTTCTTATTTATATTTTTATTCTATGATTCTTTATTATGTTATGTATCAATAACATGAAATATTTTCTTTAATTATATGTATTATTATATTATATGAATCATTATTATTAGCTTACAAACATTTCCAATTGTATATTTTGTGGTGTTTTAATAGTATAAAATTAACCAACAAGAGGGGAGGGGGGGGGGGGGTTAATTATAGTTGATAAAATAAAAAACTATTTCTTATAACCTCATAATGTATATTAATCAGATAGACATTTCATATTATACATAGATTTTATATATCAGACAAGAAATTATTCTAATTAATAGAGTTTAAATAAGTATAGAATAAGAAAAAATATACTATATAATTTCTGAGAGGAAGAAAGAAACTTTTAAAAAAAGTTATAAAAATCAATAATGACTTGAATTTTTTTTAAATTATTTCCATACTTTTTCCAGTAGTGTATATGAATTCAAAAACCCAAACATTGGGTATCTAATGATTTAACAAAATCATAAGTCTTATCTTTATTAAAATAAGAAATTCCTAGATACCAAGATAAAACAATACATTCCTTTAAATATTCAAAATCCCTCAATCAACAATATTATAAACACCTATGTATTCTTCCCCAAAATCCCCTAATAATCAAGATCATTCAAACAATTAAAAAACACAGAAGTAATTAAGGAAATTATGAACAATCCAATTATGGATTAATTAAGAAAAAGTCCATCAAATGATTATAATAAAGAACTACCAAAGAAACACAATGTTACCAATTATTTACAAAAATTTTTGAAAGTCATGGATGAAAAATATTCATCCTCCTTGAATGCTGGTAATATTTATATTCAATGTCCCAACATTCATATTCGAAAATTTCTTAGGTTGTTGCAACTGACTCATAAAATGTCACTTTTTTTAAATGATTCTAATCATCATGTTCATCTGATGCTTATAAGATTATAAACCATTAAAATACATTTGAATAATTTTGTTTTTGGAATAGAAATTGTTCGACTGATTAATTGATATTATTAATTTAATTATTTTAAAGAAATTTTATACCAAAATTATCACATAGTCATTATATTAATGTTATTATAAAGGTATTGATATAACTTCAACCAATGAACTTCATTATAATTTGACTTATGGAATTTGGTAAATCATTTTTTCTGATGAAATAAGTAATAATTCATCTGAAGATTCAGAATATGTACGTCCAATGAAATAATTAATCTTTTGTCTATTGTTCTATAACATGTATGTATGAATAAATTTGTAATATTTACTCTAGTGTCCCAATACTTGTATGTATAATTATGGAAAATAGTTCCCTATAATAAATTGATATTTTTCCACCTATAAAACCAATTCTTTTTTCTTAAAACCATACTTAAAAGCAAGGTAAATATAAATGTTAGTAACATATAATGTTTTAGGGAAATTCATTGTGATTTTTACAATAAGGATTAAATGTATTAAAATATATTATTTTGACCCAAAAATATCCTCCTTTTTTAAATTCTCAAAATATAATTTTTTTTAAAAAATATCGAAGGAAAAAATGTACCCCCCCTTTTTCATAAAACATACATTTTACCAAATAAAAATATTATGAAGAGAATACATCTAAAAATATACAACTATAAAGAATAAAAAAGATTTATTATAGTATGTGTTTCAAGATTTGAAAAAATATCAATCTTTACTCATATAAGTTTTAATGATCATCTTCATATTATTCATGTCCCCTTGATATATTTTTTGACTCTGTTACAAATAATTTTTATATAGAAACATATACTTCAAGAACTGGAATATTCATATTTTAACTCTTCAAAATAATGATCTCTTATTTTATATCATGAACATTTTAACTTTATTCCTAATTATATTTAATAACTGACACTATCTTTTTCATATTTATAAATTCTATTTATAGAGTCTGAACTTTGTTGTTTTTATATTGAATTAATTATTGAAAAAGATCTTATTTCTTCAATTTTTGAAAATATTCTAACAATTTTTTATTATTATTTCCATATTTTTTAAACTAAACACCTTGATTCATAATAATTAATTTTATATTATCAATTTCCTTTTAATATTATAAGACATCACCAGTCATACTTCTTTCTGTCTAGTCATATGTTTAAGATGATGATCAGGAAATCTATATTTGTTTATTATAATATTTCAAGTCTCTTTAAGTGTTTCTCATCCAATTAATAAGTTATTTTAACCCAATTATATCATATTTTCACCTTGATTTGAAATCATTAAAATAGGTTTAATTTTGAATAACCAGATCAACAAGATCTTTATCTAAATTTGAATTTTCTAACAATTAAAATTTTCTTTGAAACTACTTGAATCTATCCTGAATATATAGGAAAAAATCCATAATACCATAATAATATTGAATTACCATACTGAGGTAATTTATTTTCATTTCCATTTTTTCAGATATAATTAATTAGAGGTAAATTTCTTGAATTAGAAGAAACTAGTGGAAGAGTATGACCTGATGGACTAGAGGATCCTACCATTTTAGAAACAAAAAAAATCATCCTCTGAAACATACATAACTTTATATTAATTATCACCAATATTGTCACAACCAACACCAGAAAAAGGTTATTATAAATCTTGAAATTTGGAATATTGTTAATCTTCTTCTTGTAATGATTATTGTATTTATTTTGGATTAACCAATAAGATAATTTTAAAATATTTCATCAATAAATATTTTGAGGATTACTCTAATAAATCATTAAGATCAAGATTATCTTTTAGATCTTTAGCAATATGAGATTTATTCTTCAATATTCTCTTTTATAGTAGAGGATTAAAATGTTTCACAGGATTAGATCATTCATAGCTTGCATTATTTTAAGATTGTTCTTGAACTACTAAAACATCCATACATTTTTCCATGACTAAAGGTTCAAGAGAAATGAGAATTTACTATTCATGAAACTTTTTAGAAATAAGTTCTTCCAGATTATTAGATAGATAATACTTCCCCATTTTTAATGTATCAACTATTTTACGAATTAACTTCATTAAATTATGAAATTCCTAAAAAAACATTTTTCTTTTCCTTTTGAACTTATCTCTTTTTCTTATCTTCTTATCAGATATCTTGATAAATATTTTCTTAATTGAAAAAAACATAACCTTCTACAATACAAATGATGGATCATTAGGTTTTTTATTTTATTTTTCATCTTAAAAGTAGAAAATTATTTGTCAAGCATCTGAATATTTTTCTTCCTCATTAAAGGAGGTGATGAATCAACTAGTTTTATTATCTCAAAGTTCATCGTAAGTTTCAAAATATGTTATTCATATTTATCTTTGTCTCATTTTTCTATAAACTTATTTTGAGTAGAATCATAAAACAACTTCATCTTATTTATAGTTTCTTATCTAATCAAAGAAAATTTCTCTCTATCAGTCATACCTATATTTTTAATTTTATAAACTTATAGAAAATTTTCTAAGAACTTGTTGTAAAAATTTGATAAAAAATAATTTTAACTTTTATAGATCCTTCCTTTACACCATCAATAACTTTTATCACTTAATTAACCATTTTATATTTTATCATGTTGCATAAGAAATTCATGACATAAAACATATTGCACATTTAATATGTCCATAACTCATATCCCATGGATAAGAAAATTCATGACACAGATTGAAACATTCTTATTTTCGGGGTTGAGATAAAAAACCTTCTGGAGATTCTCATATGATGAAAAAAAATATGTTTCATCTTTTGAATTCCTAAAATATCCAAGATTATCTAGAAATTTATAGGTTGTTAAATTAGATTCTCATTAAATTGTAATTTGAATTAATTTATCAATTTTCATAATGACCCACTTTCATTATTTTTGAAAACATGGAAAATATATTTCTTTTAGAACATATTCTTCACTAAAGTCTATATAAGAATACAAATCTCTTAAGAGATCACAGTAATGGATTTAAAAATATTTTTTTTCTACATAGAAATATTCCCAACCATTAAATAAAATCTCTATTTTCAGAATAGATTCAAAATTTTCAAACCAATATTTTTAAGGCATATTTATTTGACTACCATTTTGCTAGAAAAGTCACCTAAGGATTCCATTGGATCAGATGAAGTACATGATTGAACAAACCAAAAAAGATAAGATGAAGTAGAATCATGAAATGTGACATCGATGAATAGAATTAAATTAGCTAAAATAAATAATGGATCCCCACGCATATATTTAGCCTATGGAGACTAACTATACATCTTCCTATAATCTAATTGTTTAAATAAAAACAATAATCTAGATCAATGGATCTTTAAAATCCTCAAAATATTTAATTATTTTCTAAACCCTTTATTTTTTATTAGTTTTTATATACATTTTATTAGTTGAAAATTTAATCAAATTAAACGTAAAATCTTTTAAAAAATTTACAACTATTATAAGAAACAAAAAAGCAATACAACAAAATATATATGTAAACATATGATTTAGAATTTACCTTTTGGAGATGAATTTATAAAGTTTATTTTTTAAATATTATTCAGAAATATGAAATGATTGGGTTTTTTAATTTTTTTTACAAATAATGAAAATTTTGGTAAAATAAATTATTTCTAAAATAATTTTAACAAAAAAATTCTTCGGATATTTATAACAAAAATTTCATCCAAAAAAATTCTAACAAAAAATTTTCACAATGAATTTGTATGAAAAATTTATTTCAAAAACTATATATCAAAAACTGTGTCTAAAAAAAATTCAACTGATGAAAAAATATGTTCCCCCCCTTTTAAAGATATTTTTACTATAAAGATATGGTTAAAAAAAGTATATATGTATAATTATTTTATATTGATTATTATTGGGTTCTATTTAAATATATTCAAATTTATGATAATTTAGTGGGTTTTTAAAAATATCCAATATTTTTTTTATTGATTTATAATGAATTGTAAAATGATATATCCTTTTTGTGTCTGATCCCAAAGGCAGTGTTGTCTTATGCCTATTTTCTTATCTTATGAGTGATGTGATCAATTTTTTGATAATGCTATGGAACTTATGTCATCACTCAAAATTTGAGTCTTGTTATAACTCATAAATAAATTTGTGTTTTTGTGTTGCATCCACAACATTTGAAAACAAAATATTCTAGGTACCTCATACTCTTCTTCAGTAATTGAAAAGTGTTAAATTTTTTTTTTTCGAATGAGACCATGAAACTATATCCTCTCCTAAAAAATTAAATGTTTCAAATTTACTTTTTATATCCATTTTAGAAATAGAAATAATAGAATTGGGAAAATTTATAAAATAAAAATAATTTCCGGAAGTATAAAATAAACCAATATCCCTAGGACCCTTAAGGAATGGAATAATTCATGTTACATTTTTAAGGAGAGAAAGCTCTCGATTTTATTGATATCTTTCACACAATATTACAAAAAATATTAAATATGGTCGATTAACTTTTAGATATATTATACTACCAATAATTCATCTAATTTTTTGATCAAATAGTTTTCCAGATTCAATAATTTTTAAAGTATTTTTGGGTTTGATAAGATAACTATTACTTTTAGTATTTTTTTATAAAAGTTTTTTAAGAGTTTCATTTATATACTTTTTCTGAGATAAAAAATTTACTTCCCATTTTTGAGAAATTTAAAAACCAAGGAAAAAAGAAAATTATCCAATCATGATCATTTCAAATATAAATTTAATAATATTGACAAAGGACTCATTAATAATTTTTTGAGTTGAACCAAATAGAATTTCACTGACATAAATTTGAAAAATGAAAATATCTTTAAAAAAATATAATAAAATGTGTTTTCTAAATAGTTCCTTTAGAAAAATTATTTTGTGAATAAATATTGTTAATATATTATACCAGGATCTTGGAGCTTGTTTAAGTCCATACAGTTCCTTATTATTTTTGAAAATATGTTCTATATAATTTTTGTTTTCTAAAATTGGTGGTTGTTCTACACAATAATATTCCTCTATATATGTATTAAAAAAACACATCACATCCATTTTAAAATGTGAAATTTAGAAATTTGGAATATGTTAAAAGTATATGAACATCTTCATGTCTATATTCTAAAGCATAAGTTTCTTCATAATCTATTATTTTTCATTGATTAAAACCTTTTTTGACATGTGTAGATTTTTCTTAACTTTTAATCCATTTTTATCACTTTTATTTTATCTACCCCATTTTACAAAAATCATAGAAATAAATTTATGACATTCAACCAAATTCCAAACATGATTCCTCTCAAACACATTAATTTTGTACTATATTTATTTTATCTAATATTTATCACCTAAAGCCTTAGAAGGAGTCTTTGGTTCAAACTATGGGAGAAATTCCAAATGTTCACATTCATTTCTTAAGGAACTTAAAGTTTTAAATGGTTTATATACATCACCAATGATATTATCATTAGGTTGAGTCTTAATGATTTATTATTAATTGGTTTTGGAAAAGACTATTCTTCAACCATATGATTAATTTCAGTTATAGGTAAAACTATAGAAAAAATTTATTATATTGTTCTCTCATAAGAATATCTCTCTAATATGGGTTGAAACTAATATTTTTGTAAAAACATTCAAATATGTGGTTAAAGTTGTTAGAAAACTAAAAGGATCAGGCTTATTAAATTTAACATGGAAATTTTCCTCTATATGTATTTTTTTTCCTAAAATCACTATAATCCATTCTAGTTGTAGAATTAATAATAATAATTCCTTCAACATATTATGGAGAATGTTTATGTAAATAATCTTTATTATTCAAAATTACTAATTTGTATCAATTTTTTAATTAAGAATTATTTAGTTTTATTCCTTTCCACAACTCATAAGTATTTTATTAATAAAAGGTTGAAGTAAAAAATCATTTGTATTTTAACAGAAAATACTAACTACATCAGTAAAAAAATTAGTGACTAAGAATTACCTCAGCATAGTTTTGGTAATTTATTTAAGAAATATTTTTCTTCTTTTAACTATAACATTTTTCGAAGTTGATCTAGGAGTTTAGAAGTTATTTATTATACCTTTTTACTATTGAAAACTTTCCACCAAAAATTAAAAAATTCTCTATCATGATTACAATGAATAGTTACCAATGGTAAATTTTTATCTTTTTTAACATGGGATACAAATCCTTTAAAATAGAAAAAGGGTTTTTAATTTTTATCTAGAAGATATACAAATGTGTATCTAGTGTAGTCATCAACTAAAATATATACATATCATTTTCCACTAATACTTCTATTTTTTTAGGACCATATAAATCCATATTCACTAAAGTTATTTAATTATAAGTTTAAGCTTCACTAATTGATTTAAAACTTATCTTATGTTTATTTACATGTTGATAAGGATCATAAAATTTAGAATAATTAAATCTAAGATCTAATAGATCACTAAGTAGTCCTTTTATAGAACATTTAGCTAAAATTTGAAAATTACAGTGTCCTCAATTTCTATTCCATAACTAAGATTGGTTATCCACCTTACTAATTCAATGTATATATTTGATCTTATGGTATTCCAAACTATGTGTGTACTGATTCTCATTCATGTTCACAGAATTAATGGATCTAACTTTAGGACTTTGAACAGTTTATTTTATTGTCAAATTTCACGTGGTAACTTTAATTATATAGTGGAATTGTGTTAATGAGGTTTTCATAAATTCCTAGAAAAATAAAAAAATTTAAAATTAATGATTTTATAAGAAGAAAAATATAACCTATTCCATATATTAATCCTTGGTCATTGTTACCAAAACTAACCTTGACACCTTTAATTTTGACCTTCTTATGAAAGTATTTCTTATTTATGGTCATACCATAAGAGTATCCACTATCCATGTACCAAATGTTGTTATTTTTGGTTGTCATGACCCGTACTAGAGGGCCTTATGCAGTGACTACCCCAAGACCACCTCTAATAGACCAGGGGTTGGAAACCAGTAATGAGTGGGAATATCCCACAAATGGGAGGAATTTTCCTAAAGTACCTATACACATGCACAACTATCCAAGACACACAATGATAAAATGTATAAAACTGAAATAATGCATTCATATGTCTAATATCGCACAACCAAGGTTCAAAAGGAAGTAATGGAAAAGTAAAAATTCCCAAATACAACCCCACCACAAAAAGAGTCTGTACAAATCTCCAATTGAAGCTGTAAATAGTACAACTAGATCCAAGTTTGAGGACTGAGTCATAGGTATGCTCCCTATACACACCTAATTCTTCCAAGATCCATATATACTCCTATCCCTCCCTATCCTCATAGGACACCAACAAAATGGCCATCGCCTATACAAGACATGACACGTGTAGGCAAAGCCCGTGCATGGGTGAGTAGAAAAATAAACAGTATGACAGCTCGAAAACATTAACATAATGAAAAAAAGTATATTATTCTCAATAAAGGATGTAATAATATATCATGGATAAAAGAAGTAGGAAAAGAACCCAAATATACTTAGGGGAGACACCACACCATCAGGCGTTCATAACCAACTAAAAACCACAAGATTCCACCTGAAGAAATGTCTGTTCCTATAGAACTCACTCCACGAGCCATGCTATCATCGGAGACACTCGAAATATAGGTTTAACTAATTCAGGCCCTGGCCAAAGAGAGCGCATTGGTCAAATACGACTATGATACACATAAATAGGGTTATTCCTAGGACCTATGGATGACACCACAAACCTGATCTAGATCATCCTTAATACACAAATACGGGGTCACACCCAGAATCACTAGGAGACACCATGAACCCACTCGCAATCAACCCTTAATACAGGGTATCATATTTTAATGATTACACAAACCCTACCAATTAAATCCTCTAGATGGAGGATCAACATCCTACATAGGAAGTTAACCCTGATTCCACAAACTCGATTAGTGATGATAGAGGATCACACTCTGGTCCCACAGAGGAACACCAAAACTCTATTTGAGAATCAACATCTAGATGGGATTACGATATAGAGATTTTGATGTAATTCCAAATTATACCCCCAATGAAAGGCCCAAGGGAATACAATCAACCTATACTTTTCCAAACTAGGAAAACGAAGAGCCTCAAGCACTCTTGATGGGAGTAAATAGAGTATCCCATGGGGTATATGGCATGTCCATCTATCCAAAGTCATTACCATGTGGAAAAACCTCACACGACACATTGACTTCATATACACAGAATGTAGAGACACATGGTTCCCTACCCATGTTTCCTGGTTGTGTCCATGTACCAAAGCTGTGTCTGTGTACCATTCTGTGTATGCTATGATGTGTCTGTGTCTAGGTACACGAAAATCCATCTAGTAGTGTACTATTACCCATGTCCATTTACATTCCATAGTAATTGCTAAGTAATTTGGTTAGGGTCACATGCCTTGTGAAAGGGGTCACATATGGTGTGATCCTTAACAATGATCAAAACCCTAGCGTTGTAGCTAGGGTTGCCACCTTCCATGTAATCCCAAATTACATGCCTTGTTATTTGAGATTTTTTAGAACCAATTTTCTTTCTCTATACATCCCAGACAGTACCCCACCTTTTATTTAGTAATAAATTCACAGTATAATCGAATATCCAAGGTTTTCCATGCCTTATTGTCTCCAAAAAATGCATCCCATCATTATATATACTCGCAAAACAGATAAAATCATTGTCCTTTATCATGCACCAAAGAACTAAATAGTGTAGACGCCGGAAAAGTCCGTTGTTCCCAAACAAAGCTCCGGATGCGGAAAGCAAGGTCATATTTGGAGTCGGAAGCATGTTCCGGAGGGCCCGGAGGACTTGCGCGGAATTTTGGAGACCCGCGCGAAATGTTGAAGTCCGGCGTGCAAACCTCCCGGGATACGTGCAATGCGCTGTGTCGGCGCGCAATTTTGCGCGCCCGATGCCCGCGCGACTCTTCTTGCGCGCCGGGCCCGATTCCGCGCCCGCGACGAGAATTCCGCGCCCGCGACCCGGATTCCGCGCCAGGGGTTGCCTATAAATATAAGGCGACCCCCGACGGTTTGAAGGTTGCCAGAATTCGAAAGGTCTCTCGTGCGCGCAATCCAACCCCTTCCGCGCGCAATGCCGATCTTCAGGTAACCTCCTTTCTTTCACGCAAGAAAGCCTTGGGGTTCGCCTTCGCGCGCAATCCCTTAGGCTCCTTTCCTTTGAATAAATATTCACCCAAAGGCATTCGCGCGCAAAAGAAGCCTCTTGCGCGCAATCGCCCCCGGGGTGCACGCAATCCAGCCCAATTGCCCGCACCCCCCCTTCCTTCTTCAAAGTGGCCATTCATTAGAGAATGAGTCGTTGCCCCCGTGCGCTATCCAAAGCCCGGTGCGCGCAATCTCTATCATTCGCGCGCAAAGTGCTGGCCCAATTGCGCGCCAGCCCGTCCATTTGCGCGCCGACCCGCCGTATTGCGCGCAAAGCTCCTCTTTTGCGCGCAAACCGCCAGGGTCGCCCCCTTTGACCCCCTTTGGGTACCCGCCTGCGTGGCGCCCGACGACCCTCATCCCGGGTGCCCGCACCGTGCGTTGTCTTCCCGTGCGGCCCTCCGGGCTTGCGCGAAGTGACACGGACCTATCGGCGGCTTCAACGTCCTGCACGACGTTAAACTGCATACGTCCTGTACGACGTTAAACTGCATACGTCCTGCATGACGTTAAACTGCATTCGTCCCACATGACGTTAAACTGCACACGTCCAAGCTGCACGACGTTAAACTGCCTAGCATATCGTCCGCGCTGCAAGACGTTAAACTGCCAAGCGTCTTCGTCCAACATGACGTTAAACTGTACCTCGTCCAAGATACAAGACGTTAAACTGTTCAGCATTCGTCCAACATGACATTAAACTGTACTTCGTCCGGAAAGACGTTAAACCGTCCGCTTCGTCCTCAACACACGACGTTAAACTGTACTTCGTCCGACAAGACGTTAAACCGTCCGCTTCACCCGATCCCGTGCCTCGCACGCAGGGTCCTCCCGGTTTGGATGTGGCCCCCACCCGCTCGTCTCTGCAGGGATGTCGGGATTGGAATGGCCTTCGCCCACGGGGGTAGAGTGTTGCAAACAGAACGAACTACGTGGACTTTGATCCCTGTCTTCTAAACAGGGTACGTAGGAAGCCTCTCCGAGGTTCAAGCCCACCACCTGGTCATCCCGGTCGTATTTACGTCGGTTCGTCCATCAGTGGACCCCTCTCGGGTTCACACTTGCGTTGATTCACCTATGAATCCGCCTCTGTGGGGGACTGCACGTGTGTATCTCCATTGTGCTTCCCCACCGCCTCGATCTCTTCGTGAGTCAGCTTGCCAACGTCCAGCATGACGTAAAACTGTGATTCACCCGGCCGTTCCATCCCCCTCTGTGCGAGGTGGTTCGGTTCAATCCTTCTCCAGGCAGCCTCGATCTCCTTGTGAGTCGGCTTGCCAACGTCCAACATGATGTAAAACTGTGATTCACCCGGCCGTTCCATCCCCCTCTGTGCGAGGTGGTTCGGTTCAATCCCTCTCCAGGCAGCCTCGATCTCCTTGTGAGTCGGCTTGCCAACGTCCAGCATGACGTAAAACTGTGATCCACCCGGCCGTTCCATCCCCCTTTGTGCGAGGTGGTTCGGTTAAATCCTTCTCCAGGCAGCCTCGATCTCCTTGTGAGTCGGCTTTCCAACGCCCAGCATGACGTAAAACTGTGATTCACCCGGCCGTTCCATCCCCCTCTGTGCGAGGTGGTTCGGTTCAATCCCTCTCCAGGCAGCCTCGATCTCATTGTGAGTCTGCTTGCCAACGTCCAGCATGACGTAAAACTGTGATCCACCCGGCCGTTCCATCCCCCTCTGTGCGAGGTGGTTCAGTTCAATCCTCCGCCCGACGGCCTTGATCTCTTTGTGAGTCGGCTTGCCAACGTCCAGCATGACGTTAAACTGTATATCCGAACTACGCTGACTTTGATCCGTGCTAACGCACGGTACGTAGGAAGCCCCTACGGGGTCCGAGCTCTTCACTCCATCATCCATCCTGATCCCTACCCGGGCCGCCACATCCCGGTGGGGTCATGCCATTTCATCCCACTCCACTTCACTCGGGAAGCCGCCCATGTGCTGGCCCCAGCGTCGGAGGTTCCCCGCAAGGGGTTCTATCATCTGATCCACTCCTCGTGTTGATCAGTCCGATGCCGTCCCCGCTGGACGTTAAACTCGCGGCATACCCCGTGGTAAACATGGGAAGCTGAGGAAAACCTCAGGTAACACAGTCCCCCGCACCCAGTGCGGGATGCCTCAGGCCATCACGCCTTCGAGAAGCCCTATTAGGGACGGAAGGCAGACATGCAGAGGCGCAGTGTTAAGACACGCCCCCAACACCCAGAGCCACCCGGTCTCCTCACCGCAGGTTTCTGCCCCGACCAGACTCCTTGGAGCGTCCGGACGGAAGCAGCGTAATTAACCGGTGTCCATGGAGACATGGCGCCGGGAACGAGATTCACGAACATTCTTAAATCTATGAGGGAGACCCGGATTAGGCGACGAGTTCCGAGGAGACATCCACGGAAGGAGGAGCCGACATCCCATCATCCCGGTTTCGATCAAGGAGCAGACGCCCCTGAATAAGGGACGAATTCCGCCCGCCCTTGGAAAGCGGGACTGCGGGACCACAAGCCGCGCGCCCATCCCCTCGGGTTGACGGGTGCATGCGCGAACGCGTCCTGGCGGAACAGCGTAACCCGACGCACATCCGCACCGAAACAGAAAAATGGTGAACCCGACGTGAATCTCTTCTCCTCAATACGAAGACCGATGGCTTTCAGAGGTGTTAGAAGACCAGCATGCTGCTCGACCGAGCATTCAGTTTTACCCGCCAGGGGCTGAGGAAGGGAACTCGGGCACTCCGTCTCGTGACGTCGAGGGCCTGGGTCCCCCCCACGGATGGCGTCGTGGCACTAATGGTTGGTTGTCGATTCATTTTCCTATCAGTGTTAATGGGTTCTTCTCCCTGCTTTCAGAAATCAGGTCGCCCAATCCAGTGCCCGATCGCCACCCGCCCGCTGGCGCAGGGGTAGAGGAAACACCGATGCGGCTACTCCGCGCGGTCCCGCCCGTTCCACAGCCGTGCCAGCAGCCGCAGCTGCGGGGCAACCACGCCCTCTCTCCCCCTCGGAGGTCATCCAAAGAAGGGTGATCAACAACTTGGTGCGGAGATATGAGGAAGAGGGAGTCATCCCCACCAGGGACATGGCTCGCCTAGACCTCGAGGGAGCTGCACCTCACCACCAACGCCGCCCCCGAGGGCCGCGCAGGGAGGCACCGCTGCCTACCTCGACGTCCAACCGCTTTGGGAGTTTATCCCCGGAGCGCTCCGACAACTCCTTCCCCTATGCGGATGAGGTGGAAGATGCCCGGGACCACCCTATCCGGGATTCGTCATAGGGATCCGCGATGAGGGCTCCTATCAGGCCACGGCGATATCGCCGCCAGGCCTCTCAAGTCGAAGAACGGTCTCTCCACCTGCCCGTGCCGCTCATCCCGACTCGTCTGTCCCGACGCCAACGTCGGGCGCGAGCGGAAGAGGATGCCCACCTTGGGGCCCTAGAAACAGCGGCCGCGTTGGCTCAAGCCACTGCTGGCTCCAGTCGCCAGGCCCCTGCGCATCCTGAGCAGGGGAACTTCTATGCCCGACCCGGATCGAGGCCCCGACCGCCCCAAAGGCAGGTTGGGTTGACTCTCCCAGTTGCTGGTACAGACAATGGCCACCGCGGACCACCTCGCGGTAGTGCTATTTGCCAACAGGGTCTACTCCGTGTGGCCGATCCAAGAGGCATGGGTCACCCCGCCTTCCGATCCCGGCCCGGAGGCCTGCCCGGAATCATCTCTCCCCGCGTCCCCTTTGATATCTGTCCCGGTGCCCCTCGCACCTTGGTTTCCAGTCCTCTTGGCCCCAGCACCAGTGCGGCCGGAGGACGCCAGGATAGAGATCAGCCATGCCCCGAAGAACCACCCAGGGGCAGGAGGGCGAGGCGTCGACGCCGAGGGAAGAATGTTACGGAATTCCGGACAGAGATCCGACCGGTTCGTTTCTCTAATATAGAGGCAGAGTATGATTCGGCGACAGAGCCCTCCCCCCAATCCCACCTGTCAGGGGCAGGGGTAGGAATGCGGCACGTCAGCCTCGTACTTCCCGAGAGCGAGATCGATATGATCCCCGCTTCTCTCCGAAGGTATATCCGGAGTAGCGAGGGCCTGGTAGACCCCCAAGGATCAAGCTTGCGGTTGGTACCGGCCCCTCTGGAAGCGCCTTCTTCCTCGATCGGAGAAGCCGGAGACCTTTTCTGGGGACCGACGGTCGAGCCACGATCTAGTGCACCCTCGGCGAGCACCGACGCTACGACAGGATGTTCGCTCGCCGGCCCGTCCTATCGTGATGGGGTAGCCAGGGCACCGCCACCCTCAGAGGGCGGCCCGGGATATGGAGGCCAATCGGCCTGCTCGCCGTATTCACCGCCGGCCAGCCCGTCGGGCCGGCGGCCCGCCTCGGCACCACTGCCGGTTCCCCGTCCATTCCCAGTCGTTGAAGAGGACCAAGGAGACCTGGGTCCCGAGTTTGAGTCGTGGAGTTTCTGGACCGTCCTTGCAGAGGGCCACTTCCCTGAGAAGTTTTGGCCAGTCGCAGGACCAGACTTTGATGCACCCGGATCGCTCACCCCGGATGAGTTCGAATGCTTCCGCCGAACTCTCCGGGAGACTCACTCCCGTCTTCACCGCTTACAAATGCCATATCCCTGGAGTCAAGTGCACCTGGAGGATATTGGTGAGAAGTGCCGTCAAATTGAACTAGCCACGCTCCCCGCGATTCGGCACCCCGGGTCATTTGGGCACCACGAGGCCCTCCAACAACGATGCGTTGAGTGTTTTCAAGTACTCCGCAATGTTATCGAGGAAGCCACTCCCCACGTGTATATCCGTGGATGGGGACAGTACGCTGCCCTACGCTTCAGTGCGATTCGCCGACAGCCCGATTCACTGGGTGGCCCTGAGGGTACATCCCCAGGGACGGAAACAGTCAATATGGCTGACCTGTCGGGGGAGGGGAACGGTTTGGAACTTCTCGACGGGGGCTCTCCCCCCGAACACAAGCCATCATTGGATCCATCGGCGAGAGTTACTCATCACCAGAGGAGCCTCCTGGGTCTCCCCGCACCCACTGAAGCACTGACGTTGAGCCGAAACGTCAGTAAAGGTAAAGAGCACGGCGAGGCTATAAAGCCCGCCGACCCATCTGCCTCCACGCAGAGGGCGGATGAGGATCCCGAGAAGGCTATGCTACATCAATAGCTCGCCGAGCAGAAGAAGCTGGTTGACCAGCTCCTCGCCGAGCGCGCTGCAGAGCAGCAGCCTGACTACGGTGATCCTAGGCCAGGACAGCAGGGACAGGAACAGCCACTCCTCGATGAGACTCTCCCGGGCAACCGTGATTATGCCGTGTTCGCCGACAGGAGAGAGGCCAACGCCTATGGCAAGAGGGCGCGGTATGTTTCACCACACCCTCCCGAGCGGCGTGACTACCTGAGAGACCCCGCTCGGATTCCTCCCGCTGCCCCAAGGGCCGCTCCGCCCGCCATCCCACGAGCTGCCGAGTTCGACGACCCGGTCGACGACCCGATTGAAGGGCCATGCAATGCGCTGGTGGTTAGAGATCCTCGCCAGGACTGGAACCCATGTCCGGACGATCCGATGGCGGCACTCATCGCCCGCTTGGAGGCCTTGGAGACTCGGCAAGTGGCAATCCCACCGGACGGAAAGCCATACCCAGCATGGGTGGATGACATGCCGGCGCCTCCGGGATTCGGGAATCCCACTTTTCCCCCCTTCAATGGGACTGGAGATCCGCCACAGCATTTGGCCCATTTCAACTCGAGGTGCGGGCCTATGCTGGGGACTCCGGCGCAGCAAGAGGCCGCTAAGCTTCGCTGCTTTGTCCAGACACTGGAAGGGCCAGCATTTGTCTGGTACAGCCAGCTCCCCATCGGGTCGATAACTAGCTGGGAGGACCTTCGTAGACAATTCCTCTACCAGTTCAGTTCCACGACCCGGAAGACGAGTATCGCAGACCTCTTCAAGTGCAAGCAGAGGCCTGATGAGCGAGTCGCGGACTTCGTCGCCCGATGGAAGGGTCTCACGTATTCCCTTGACATGCCATTGACTCAGGAGCAGTTGCTGACAATGTGCGTCGGGAACGTCAAGGCCGAGCTGGTCCCTTCCTTGATCACTCAGAATTACCCCGGAGGGTTCAGGGACTTCTCAGACAAAGCTCAACATCTTGAGGAAGCCCTGCAACAGGCCAGCCAGGCACACCCGCTGCCTCCTATGATTCCTGCAAGGAGAGCCAGCAGGGCTGAGCCCGCTGCTGTCGCCCAGATAGAGGCTCCCAGGCCGTTGGAGCTGCTGCCGGTGAGACCAGCTCCACAGCCTCACAGGAATCCGCCTCCACGGGCTCAGTTCCCGGCCCAGCAGCGGCAGCCTCAGAACCGGCCGACCCCTCCGCGTAATGTACCGCCACAACCCAGGCGAGATAATCAGGGTCCACCTCCTCGGCAGGCCCCTCCAGCCCCTCGTCAAGACCACGCTCCCAGGGGCCCGCGATACCTGACCTACTCATTTCACGAGGATCAGGTCCCCAGTTATTTCCGGAGCACCCTGGAGCAGAGGATTGTGCGACTGCCTGAGTGTTGGAGGCCGGAGGAGGCACATCTCACGGATAACCCCCGCTACTGCCCCTACCACCGGGCCCTGGGGCACACCATCCAGCGGTGCTATGTGTTTAAGGATTGGCTCTAAGACCAGATTAACAACAATGTAATCAGGTTGGGCCCAGCTCCGGCACAAGTGGCGGGCGTGTTCGTGGGATCAGATGACGATAGCGGTAATGAGGACGAATGGCAGCTGGTCTCCGACTGCGGATCCCAGAAGTATAAAAACTGGATGGCCCGCAAGACGATCATTCGCGCCCATGGAATCATCCGTGCGCGCTTGAATCAGCCTGAGCCCCCAGAACCTGCGGGTGCTGCTTCGGCATCGTCGTCCCAGCCTGCCTCTTCCAAGAAGAGCAAACAATGGCGGCGCAAGAAGGAAGAGCGCGCCCCGCCAGTTCCGCCACTATCCCGCACTCTCGTCGATTTCATGCCCCCGGAGATGGGGATCCCTCCTCGGATCCGCCCAGTGGTGAATGATTCATCTGATGACAGTATTGGGTACGCTTCGGTTAATACTGTCGAGCTGGTAAATCCCTTTTCGGTTCCCGACGTTGAAGAACACCAGGTGGACCTCCCTAGTGTCCCCGGTCGTCGCCACCGTCAGAGGAGCCGCAACAACAGGAGTCGCCGGGGCACAGCAGTTGGTACCTCCAGCTAGGCCGTGCATGCCACTGAGACCAAGCAGCAGGCTCAAAACCGAGCTCAGCATGCGCAGCCCCCCCATCCGGGGATGACGGATTCGCCTCCGCCACTGTTTGTGGTATGGGATCAGGCAGAACCGCCTCAGCCGCGTCGCGATCAGCTCCGCCCTGCCACGAGTCCATCCCGACCTCCTGGCCCCAGTACGGTGACTACTTCCCGGGCTTCAACCAATGAACAGCGAGATGCGCCAAGCACCAGTCGGCCGCCGGCCCAACCGGCAAGGCCCGTCATGCTTCCAACCGCAGAGCAACCTCCTGCAACCAGGGGCTCGCGCTTGGCCAAAAAGTATGATGTCCTGAAGCACTTGGCCGACATCCCAGCGAGACTATACATCCTTGAGGCTCTGCGCATGTCATCTGAGATGCGCGAGGCACTCGCTGAAGCCCTGAAGAGCCCCCTCCAGTTTGAGACAGAGGTTGCGGCTGCAGAGGCCTTTCACACCGAAACGATTGAGGACGCCGAATGCCAGGAAGTTATCTCGTTTTCTGGTAAGGATGAAGACCCTCCTATACAGGGGCACATTCGTCCGCTGTATGTTGCCGGCCGGTTCAATGGCCTTGAAGTCCGGCGCTGTCTTGTCGACACGGGGTCCGGGATTAACCTGATTCCCACTCGGACGCTCCGGAGATTGGGGTTGTCTGAGGATGAATTGATTCCCTCCGACCACAGGATCCAGGGGTACGACCGCACCGAGCAAACCCCGGTCGGCAAGATACGTTTGAAGACCCAGTTCGGTGATTTGGTTGCCAACACCGAATTCATGGTAGTCTCTCAAGACACTGCGTACAACGCATTGATGGGCAGGCCCTGGCTCCACCTTCATGCGGCGGTTCCCTCGTCATACCACCAATGCCTCAAATACTCCCTTAATGGTCGAGTAGGCGTGCTTCAGGGAGATGCCTCTCCTTTTGCCTCATGTGAAGCCCGCTATCTAGACCCGGACTATTACAAGAGCAAGGATAAGCAGATCCTGGCAGGTGAGGTCGAGCCTGTCGCTGTTGCAAGTGATCCCTGGGCAAGTTTGGATGACACTTATGTCCTCCCGATTCAACGGTTGGACGTAGCCATGGTCTCGACGGCTTGTGAGTCTCCTGATGAGATGACCGCGACCGCCCATGCCAGCACCAGCGGCCCAGCAGGATCTGGTAGCCCCAATGTAGTTGCCAACGCAGCCTCTCCCGTGGACGATCCCTCCCCGAGTGGAGAGGACGTGGAAGATGCACCCCCAGCCTTTGAGGAGGGCGTCTCCGCCACGGTCGATGAGTTAGTACAAGTGAACCTTGGAACCGAAGCCGATCCGAGACCCACATTGGTCAGTGCCGCCATGCCCTCTGAGGAGAGGCAGCAGTACGTGGACTTTCTCAGGCAGCACCGTGATGTGTTCGCTTGGGGCTATGATGAGATGCCGGGGCTAGATCCTCAGGTAGCCGTCCACCGCCTTGGTCTCCCAGCGAACCATCGCGGGTTCAAGCAGCCTCCCAGGAAGATGCACCCATTCCACGGTGCCATGGTTGAGGCCGAAGATGACAAGCTTATTAAAGCCAACTTCGTGAGGGAAGTTCAGTACCCCAAATGGCTGGCTAACATTGTGCCGGTCAGGAAGAAGAACGGGCAGATCAGAGTTTGCATCGACTTCCGCGATCTCAACCGCCACTGTCCGAAGGATGATTTTCCCCTTCCAATGACAGAGCTGTTGATTGACGCCACGGCAGGGTTCCAAGCCCTCTCCTTCATGGATGGATAATCCGGATATAACCAAATTCGGATGGCCCCTGAGGATGAGGAGTTCACTGCCTTCAGGGCCCCCCAAGGTACCTTTTGTTACCGGGTCATGCCTTTCGGCCTGAAGAATGCAGGTGCCACCTATCAACGGGCGATGCAGCGCATATTCAAGCCAATCCTCGGCACACTGGTGGAATGCTACGTCGACGACTTGGTAGTCAAATCGCGCCAGCGTCAGGACCATCTCAAAGATCTTGAGAAAGTGTTCGGCTTCCTCCGGTCTCGCTGCCTGAAGATGAACCCGTTGAAGTGTGCCTTCGGGGTCACCTCCGGAAAGTTCCTTGGATTTGTGGTAAGATACCGGGGTATTGAGATCGACCCAGAGAAGATCAGGGCGATTAGCTAGATGCCTCCCCCAGGTAACATCTGGGAACTGCAAGGGTTCCAAGGCCACTTAGCCTATATACGCCGATTCATCGCGAATCTGGCCGGCAAGTGTAAGCCCTTTTCTCGGCTCATGAAGAAAGGTGCCACCTATGTATGGGATAAAGAGTGTCAGACCGCTTTCGAGGAAATCAAGCAGTACCTGCTGCAACCTCCGGTTCTGATGCCGCCCGTATCCGGGAAGCCGCTGGTCCTCTATGTGACCGCCCTGGAACGGTCCCTGGGTGCCCTTCTCGCCCAAAAGAACAACGAGGGAACAGAGAATAGCCTCTATTACCTCAGTCGCATGCTCCTCGATGCGGAAGTTAGGTATTCCCCCATCGAGAAGAGCTGCCTGGCGCTCGTATTTTCCGTACAGAAATTGCGGCACTACTTGCAGCACCATGAGGTACAGTTGGTTTCTCAGGTAGACCCGTTGAAATATATCCTGAGCCGGCCTATGTTGACTGGCCATCTAGCGCGGTGGGTTGTGATTCTCCAGCAGTTCGACATCAGGTATGTGTCTCAGAAGGCCATCAAAGGGCAAGCATTGGCAGATTTTCTGGCTGCTCACCCAACCTCTGCGGATCAGCCGCTGGATCTAGGCTTTCCTGATGAGTCCATTCTCTCGGTCGATCATGTCGGTCCATGCTGGCAGATGCACTTTGACGGTGCCTCCCGGAGACCCACCGGTAGAAGACTTGATAATCCTAAGCTCAACAGAGTGGGCTTGGGTATCGTCTTCATTACCCCGGAGCAAGCCGTACTGCCATACTCTTTCCTGTTGTCAGAGGGCTGTACCAACAATGAGGCGGAATACCATGCCCTCATCACCGGCCTCGAGTTAGCTCTCGAGATCGACGTGCCCCATCTGTGTGTGAAAGGGGACTCCGAGCTGGTTGTTAAGCAGATCAATGGAGACTATGTGGTCAGGAAGCCGGAACTTGTGCCATTACTGGAGTGCACCCTCCTTCTGATGGCCCGGTTCCCTTCTCGGCCAGAAATTGTCCATATTCCCCGGTCGCAGAACGGTCGAGCAGATGCTTTGGCCAGCCTTGCTGCGTCACTTGCGGAGCCTGAACAGGATAACCTGACCGTCCGCATGACGCGCCACAGGCTCATCGCTCCCGTTGTCCCGGAGGGAGATCGCGACCCGTCGGTAAGTAATCTCACCGCGGTTGCCCCTGTGCCCGAAGCCCCGAGTACCTCAGGTATGACAGTCGGACCAGCCCCTGATTGGAGGACGCCTTTGGTTGAGTACCTCCAACATGGAATTCTCCCGCCGGATCGGGCTTAGCGCGAGCGAGTTCGACGCCACGCATCGCAGTTTATTCTCCAGAGCAGTCCCGGCCTGGAGCAGATCCTCTATAGACGCGGATTTGATGGTGTTCTCCTCTGTTGCCTTCAGGGAGTTGAGATCCCGCGAGTCATGCAAGAGGTTCATGCTGGTTCATGCGGTGCCCATCAGACTGGGCCGAAGCTGTCCCACCAGATTCGGAGGTTGGGATACTTCTGGCCCTCCATGATCCATGACTGCATCGAGTATGCCAGGAGGTGCCATGCGTGCCAGGTTCATGCGAACTTTGTGCATCGGCCGCCGGAGCCTCTCCATACCACCAGGTATTCTTGGCCCTTTGCAGTCTAGGGGATGGACATTGTGGGACCTTACCCGCCGGCGACGGCTCGCCAGTGCCGGTTCATTCTGACCGCCACAGACTTCTTCTCCAAATGGGTAGAGGCGATTCCGCTCAGAGAGGTCAAATCCTGTTCGATCGCTGACTTCGTGACCTCCAACATAATTCATCGATTTGGAGTGCCTCACGCTATCCTCACGGATAACGGAGCCAATTTCCGAGCAGCCGAGTTGAAGAAGTTGTACGCCAAGTACAACATTCGCTCGAACCATACATCTCGCTATCATGCGCAGGAAAATGGGCAGATCGAGGCGTTTAACAAAACCTTCTCTAACATTCTGCAAAAGATGGTTGGTCAGAACAAGAAGAGTTGGCCGGACAAGCTCCCCAACGCCCTCTGGGCTTATCGGACGACGACTCGCAATTCCACCTAGACGACCCCTTATTCCCTGGTGTATGGAGCTGAGGCCGTCCTGCCCATCGAGATCCAGTTACCGTCCTTGCGTACTGCGGTCTACGACCAGCAAGCGCCGGACAGAGCTGCTGAAGCCCGTCTAGTCGAGTTGGAAGCACTGGATGAGAATAGACTTCGCGCCTTGCACAACTTGGAGAGGCATCAAAGCAGAATGGCTCGAGCTTTCAATAAGAAGGTTCGCCTCCGCTCCTTCCTGCAGGGTGACCTAGTGCTAGCCCTAAGAGCGCCAATGATCCCCGGCAGGAAGCCACCCAAGTTGGATCCCAAGTGGGAGGGACCTCTTGTCGTCCACAAAGTTTATCCCAATGGCGCGTACTCCCTAGCGACTATGGATGGTGAGCGTGTCACTCCTCCCACCAATGCTAGGTTCCTCAAGCAGTATTTCGTCTGAGTGTACTACGTCCTGCACGACGTTAAACTGCATACGTCCAAGCTGCACGACGTTAAACTGCCTAGCATATCGTCCGTGCTGCAAGACGTTAAACTGCCAAGTGTTTCGTCCAACATGACGTTAAACTCTACCTCGTCCAAGCTACAAGACGTTAAACTGTTTAGCATTCGTCCAACACGACGTTAAACTGTACTACGTCCGAGCTACAAGACGTTAAACTGTTCAGCATTCGTCCTGCATGACGTTAAACTGCCTCTCAAGAACTACGTGCGGCTTGATTCCCATCCTTATGGGATACGTAGGACCGCCTGAACGTTCATGTTTCAGGCCCAGCCCCATCCTTCGAGAATTTCCATCCCATCTCGGGCCCTTGGCCCAGTTGTCTCTGGGTATGCGGCGTATGGTGTAAACGTGGGGCTATTCCCTCATTCACGTCGGTTTTCTCGCCACGTTGTACGCCCCCCACGTTTGGGGATGCCTTATGCTCCCCCCTTTTTTTCTCTATTTTCGTCCTGCATGACGTTAAACTGCACTTCAAGAACTACGTACGGCTTGATTCCCATCCTTATGGGATACGTAGGACTGCCTGGATGCTTGTGTTTCAGGTCCAGCCCCGTCTCTTGGTTGATCACGGGGATCTACCGTCTTTTGGTCGCTCTCAGGGTGAGTCCTCCGACCCTTTCCGGTGATCTGTTAACATGTTTTGGGTACTTTGGTCTATGACCCGTAGTGTCAGATGCAATCCCGGCAAGTCCCGTGTTGCTTGTCGGGCCGCGCGCTTCCTCTTGTTCGAGCCTTCACTCAAAGGGATCCTCGTTAGCGGTTTGGGTACGATGCCTCAGTGCTCTCCTACCGCTCCGGGTCGAGTTACCGGCGGGTCCTGGGCCGCAAATCGATATGAATCCTACGATTGAGCGGTTGATGCTCGTTTTCTTGCCCAGTTCTAGGCTGACGCGATCAGATGTTGTGTTGCGAATATGGTCAGCGACATCCTTGATCGCCATGTCGGCTCTTTTAGGCTCCGAACATTGGTTTCACGGTCCTCATCACACTCCGCCTTTGTGCGTTGTAGTGGAATCTCGACACTCTCTTCATACTGACCTTCAGTACACCTTTACACGTTAGGCAGGCCAACCAGGATAATGGTGTCTGTCGAGGCTCCCACGATCTGAGCACCAAGGGTATATGCTGATGTCCTCCCTAAGGGCCGTGTATAGCTGGACCCTCGTCCCCATAAGGAGGAAGGAGTCGCCCGAACAATCGCGTTTTGGGCCCAGTATATCTGGAGGCTAGCATCTCTGCCCCTCGGGTGATGGACATACGCAGACCCCTATCCCAGGATCCTTCTCTTGGAATCGTGCGTGACCGCAGGGCTGGGTATGTTCCCACCTCCGCTGAGTCCGCCGTAACGCGATAAGCGGATTCCTCCATGGTCCAAACCACACGACCTTAAACTGTGTTGTCTGGTCCTACCACACGACCGTAAACTGTGATCGTCTTGGCCGCCCGACGAGAAACGGCACTGCATCGTGATGTTCTCCTCAGGGGACACTCACGTTGGGCGCTGGTTAATAACCACGCCATTCATCAATGCCTTTCATGGCTTGATTATTGTGGCGACGCCAGGGATTCCTTAATCACAGGCATGTCACTGCACGAAAAACCATCCATCTTTAAGGACAAACAAGAAATATCAAATACCGCTTCTTTTGTGTGCGAGGGTCAGACCCGCACCCTTCCCCGCGCTGGTGCCCGATTGTGTTGCGCCGCGCTTCAAGAACTACGTGTGGCTTGATTCCCATCCTCATGGGATACGTAGGAACGCCCGGATGTTTGAAACTTCGGGTCCAGCCCCCCACCTCTCAAAGATTCCCCCCTTCTCTGGGGAATCCGCCGCCTTCAGGCCACCCTCAAGGCGTGTCCCTCGACCCCTTGCAGTGGTCCACTGGTGTCAAGAGTACTCTGGTTTATTTCCAGGAGGGTCAGGTTTAGCTTGGTCAGGTTCCTTCCATTTTCAGGCTTCGTGCTCCCTTTCATTCGGACCCATCACCTACGCCCTGGGTGGAGCCCCCGTGAACGGTTTGGACACAATGCCTCAGTGCTCTCCCACCGACTCGGGCTGGCGCCCCCAATGGCCTCGGGCAGCAAATCGATATGAATCCTGCGATTGAGCGGTTGATGCTCTTTTGCTGCCTCATTCCATCAACAGTTAGTGCGATATTGATGCTGCTTTTCCGCCACGGTCGGCAGTACTCCCATATCGTTACGCCGGTGCCCCCAGTCCTTGAGTGAATGGCCGCATGATTCACATCACATTTTCCACCTCCCATTCTGACCAGGCAAAATCTCGACACTCTTGACACTATCCCCCAGTGCATCTTTGCATATCCAGGGGATAGGACCACGATGCGGCGTACTTTGAGGTTCTTATGGTCCGAGCTCTAAGACCTTAAACTAAGATCTACCCTTATGGTCCGAGCTCTAAGACCTTAAACTAAGATATACCCTTATGGTCCGAGCTCTAATACCTTAAACTAAGATCTACCCTTATGGTCCGAGCTCTAAGACCTTAAACTAAGATATGCCCCTATGGTCCGAGCTCTACGACCCTAAACTAAGATCTCCCCAAACGGGGTTCTGCGTCCTGCATGACGTTAAACTGCACTCGTAGAACTACGTATGGCTTGATCTCCAGCCTGATGGAGTACGTAGGAACACCCGGGCATTTCGACTCGGGTCCAGCCTCAGGGATCGCTAAGTCCCGCCCCTCCTCGTCGCCGACCGTCTGGCCTGACTTCGGGTAGAGTGGTGCAGTTGTGATATTCTCCCCGATTCAGCTCGGGATGCCCCATCGCAATGATGGGAAGCGACGGTTTCCTCGTCAAAGAGGTTCTGTCTGATAATTGGGGTGATTCACGACCAGATTAGTGCATCCGCCTAATACGCTTTCCCCACGGTGGCGCAATTTTGAGAGCGTTGGATTCTATCCGAACAAATCGTCACTTCGCCCCACGCTTCGCATGCCCTGTTGATCTGGATTTCCACCCTTGTGCCTGAAGGAACCCCCAAAGCGGCATTGATGATGACATGTGATCCGCCTCCTGTAATATGGATGATGACCTTCGGTCCGTCTATCGCAGTAGTATGGTCGATTGATCCATTGTCCGCTTGCCGTCTTGGGCATTTCCTGGAAGGCCGACCGTTGTGGATTTCTGAATTCGGGACACACAATTCACCCTTTCTCATTTCCCTATGTTCGGATAAAATCTCAACACCCCTAGCATTGTCCCGCTCATGTGTCGGAACAAGTTGGGGGGATGATACATTGATTAGGCTTGAGGTCTCCTTTCCTAGGAATGACCTCCCTCTTTTCTCTAGAAATCCAGGCCCAATTGTGGACGCCTGAAGCTTGGTTAATGCTCCCGCAAGACAATGAATTGTGGTCGAGCATGTTAAACCAAAAGATGCAGATAAATATGGTGATTCATATAAATGGATCAAAATATTGTGTAGCAGAAGCAAATGTTTTGGGAATGGCAAAACAAAGCCCCTAGGGATTAGCGTGCTGGATAAGTCTTTCTAACGCCGCTACCCTTTGGCTGGAGGCCTCCAGAGATGCTTCTCTCTCTCTGCGTGCCCTCTCCTCGTCGGCGGTCGCAGCACGCAGTTCATCGATTCTGGCCTGTGCACGCTCCCGCTCGACTTGAATTGTGACCATCTGTTGGCCCGCCTCCGTCAGCTGTACCTGGGCGTCAACCAGCTGGGCTGCTAGTTGCTCCACAAGCTCGGTGCACGCTGCGACGAAGGCCTCCTTCTCTGCCGCCTGCCCTTCGAGACGCCGGACTTCCTGCTCCGCCACGAGGAGCTCCCGCGTGCTCTCCGACATGTCCCGACATTGTGCGACGTCGGCACGCCGGCGGCTCTCGCGCATCTTTTCGGCCATGAAATCACGGACCGTCAGATGGAGGCGTTGAGCATCAGCTCCCCCGGCACACAGGAAGCGCAGCCAGGTTTGGAGTGACCCCATGCGCCCCAGCCACTCCGATGGGTCTCACTTGAGGAAGCGCTTGATGCACTTCCACCCCCTTCGGCGCGCTATCCGGCTCTCCTCGACCGCCTCCGCGTCCGAGTCGTCCATCTCCTCGGGGTCGGCAGGCCGGTAGGCAGGGAAGGTAGCCAGCAGGTCTGCTGCAGGGTCCGCCCCTGGGATGTCCTCATGGGGGATAGGTTCCCCAACATCTGGGCGACCTTCTTCTCTCTCCCCAGCGGCGTTGACACCCTCGTCAGCCCCCGACCTCTCTCCGATGTCAGCACCGCCGACGTCTGTAGCCCCTTGATCAGCAGTTGGTGGGGCCGGCTCGGTGTGGGAAGTCTGTTCCGGAGCAGGCGGCATGTCTGCCACTGGTCCACTCGTAGATGGCCCGGGTTCGGCAACCCGACGAGCCTCCAGCGTTGAGATCACTGCGCGGGGCATGCCGTGGTTAGTCACGGATCGTCAACGGCAAGCACCAGCAGTTAAGTAGGGAGACTTACGGGAGTTCAGAGCGTCATCTTCCGCTATCCCGGCCGCCGCAGGAACAGTTGCAGCAGGGGACCCTTCCGCGCTTGTCAATTCGATAATGGGTGCCTGGCCCCCGCCTTATCCTGCTCGCGCCTCTCCTACTCCCGCTAAGGACGCCTGACCAACATCCGTGTGCTCCTGAGAAAGATGGAGAAATGGGTTAGAAGCTGCATAAGAGAATGGATGAAGCAGGTTGAGTAGGGATAGAAGCGGACCTTGAGGAGCTCAGTGACATCAACATTGTCAGAGCCGGCCACCTCGCCGCTCTCCCGCGGGCTCCCCTGATGGGATCTTCCCTCGGAGCCTTCATCCTCCCCCATCTCCTCCTCTTCCTCGGAGTTGTTGCTACTGTCATCTTCTGCCGGCGGCATCTGTTCTGGAGCGGGTTCTAGACCGAGCATCACCTTCACCAGAAGGGATGGCTCCGCACGCTGACCACATTGGCGCGCGTACTCGTCCATGGCCGTCAGATATGCATACTGCCGGTTGAAGTCCACCCTGTCGGCGATATGGAGGCGCCCGACCTCTGGCAGATGGATTCCTTCTCTAAGTATCTTTCGCCAGATGGCGTCGGTCCCCAGTGACTGCCGCAGGGTCATCCAGGCCGACCACAGCGCCGGGAAGACAGCATCATGGGAGGGTTCGAGCAGACGCCTTACCTGCTTCCCGGGCCGCTCCCCGACCGCCGCATGTGCCCCCTCTCCGGGCGCTGAAGTCATGGCGGCAGCTTGCGATGTGCCCGCCGCCGAAGTCCCTGCCCGCGCCGGCTCCGCTACTTGGCGCGCCTCCATTCTCCCCCGTGTGGCGGCGCCTCGCCTCCTTCCTTGACGCCCGGTCTCCGCACGGGTGACTTCGAGCCGCCGAACTGGCTTCCGTAAATGCCCCTCGGGGTACGCGATGGCCCTGTGTTCGGCGTACTCGGTTGCCAAGCCTGCATCGACCCCGGTAGGAGGAAGAGTGATAACGTCGCCAGAGCCAAAGGCGACGAACATCAGCCACATCTGGCGAAGGACTCCAGGGTTCGTCTCCTCCCGGACAGCAGTGAATACCCTCTTCGGCATCCGTTGAAGGCACCCGAACTGCCTGGCGAACCGGGTTGGCACGTTGGGCTCGCAGATCACCTTCCCGTCGATCCGAGCCACGAGCACCCCTCCCCGCATGTTCAGGAAGTACTCGCACTGCTCCAGCGGACCCTGCCCGTTGTCGATCATTTGGCCAACGGGAGTGGGGAACGGGCTGAAGTTGAAATTGGCATGATTTCCAATCAGAATCCTCACGCCCTCTTCACTTAGGGTCATCTGAGCGACCCCCGCAATGTTCAGCAGGGAGGGTCGCAGGCCATTGCCCGGAGGAATGATGGCGTTCGGAAACGTGTACCCGCCAAGGTGAGCAGCCACCCAGCCGTGGAAGAATTGGAAGGGCCCACAGATCCTTCGTGGCGACCCCCTCTCGTGAGATGCGTCCCAGGATGGCGTACAGCTTAGCCAACACTGGGACCCCGAGGTTATATCTTTTGTTGGCGGCCATAGCGCCCGCCATCGCCAGTGTCGCCGGGCGAACGCCCATTCTCGCGTCCCGCACTGGCAGGAGCCACCCACTCAGAAAGGCGGCCAGGAACGCCGCGTACCGGACATTTGGTTCCCGAGCCTCGATAACGCGGTACCCCCATGAGCGGTAGTCGCCCGTCTCCAGGACCCGCCAGTACGACCCGTTCCGGCTCCTCTGAGCCGCGGTCGGGCACTGCTTCCCCCTGCCTGGCATCTTGACCGCCGGGTCATGCTCCATGAACTGGCCGAACCACTCCTTGTAGGCTATGTCCTTCTGGAAGTCCTTGATCCCGAGCCGCTGCGTAGCCAGGTCAAGCAGATGCCAGGTCAGAATGGGAGTCCGTGACCTGTCTTCCCAGGTGTTCTTCGGAGGCAGGAACTCATCGTACTGGTAACCTTCCAGCGGGATACCTCCGATGCAGTGGATGTCCCAGAGACCGATGCCGACCTCCCCATGGTGAAGATGGAAGGTGTTGGTATCCGGGGACCAGTGGGTGAACAGCTCCGGCCCGTGCTCGGACTGCTGGTAGAAGTGGAACTGCGACGTCCACACCGCCTCAAACAGGCCGATGTACCGCAGCTCCTCCGCGAAGTGATCGCAAGTGTGGCGTACCCAGAACGCCCAGGCCCACTCACTGGTGAAATTGCCCCCAGATCGCAAGTCCCAGTCCTTCAGCCAGCCCTTGGTGTCGTCGGTGACACTCTGGCAGTATATGCTCGAGTAGAGGGCTGGAGAGTTCTCCGCAGTAGGCTCACTTCCGACGATGGTTCGCGTCCTCGGGTTCAGGACATAGACATCTAAGTGTTTGGTCTCCCTGGCAGGATGCCCATTGTTGGTGATGTTATAGCAGGGAAGCTCGTCCTCCCGAGTCACCCAGGTCCGTGGCGCATCAACCTCGAACCCTGGCACCGGAACCTCATCTAGGATGCCGAAGTTCCAGAGCGGCAGGTTTTCTGACAGTGGATACGTCTTCTGGGCCGGCGTCAGCAAGTCGAACAAGGATTGATTGTTGGAAACAATCTCCTTGGCTCCGTAGACCTCCTCGTTCGTCGCCATCTCAGCTCTGCGAGTGGCGGCATCCCCCTCATTTCCTTGATTCGCGGCCATCTCAGAAGCTTCGGGAGTCGTGCGGGTAAAGGGATGAAGTGTGCAGGAGCAGATGAGGCTGGTAGAGAAGTTTGAGATTTGGCGCGCAATCCTAGTGGACGGCGCACAATCGGGAAGTCCGTCGCGTAAAACCCCGGGTGTTCGCGCAAAAGCAGGCCGAATTCCGTACAGGTTTGTGCGACGAGCGGGTGAATTCCGCACCGGAAAAGGCAATTTCGTGCACGAGAGCTTAGAGGCTTATCGCGCGGAAGGCCAGTGTACGGTGCGGGGGACCCAGGGCCCCTATTTATAGCCGAGGCCCGGGTCCGCGCTGCGCGGAAAGCGCTTTGCGCGACTGCGACAGCAAATTTCGCGCCCGACGCCCTTTTTTGCGCGCCACAGTCCCGCGCCACCCAGGACTTCGGCATTCCGGCGTCTCCCTCGGAACCCGATCGTTGCGACCTCTCGCCGATCAGATTCCGAGGGGGGGCTTTTGTAGACGCCGGAAAAGTCCGTTGTTCCCAAACAAAGCTCCGGATGCGGAAAGCAAGGTCATATTTGGAGTCAGAAGCATGTTCCGGAGGGCCCGGAGGGCTTGCGCGGAATTTTGGAGACCCGCGCAAAATGTTGAAGTCCGGCGTGCAAACCTCCCGGGATGCGCGCAATGCGCTGTGTCGGCGCGCAATTTTGCGCGCCCGATGCCCGCGCGACTCTTCTTGCGCACCGGGCCCGATTCCGCGCCCGCGACGAGAATTCCGCGCCCGCGACCCGGATTCCGCGCCAGGGGTTGCCTATAAATATAAGGCGACCCCCGACGGTTTGAAGGTTGCCAGAATTCGAAAGGTCTCTCGTGCGCGCAATCCAACCCCTTCCGCGCGCAATGCCGATCTTCAGGTAACCTCCTTTCTTTCGCGCAAGAAAGCCTTGGGGTTCGCCTTCGCGCGCAATCCCTTAGGCTCCTTTCCTTTGAATAAATATTCACCCAAAGGCATTCGCGCGCAAAAGAAGCCTCTTGCGCGCAATCGCCCCCGGGGTGCGCGCAATCCAGCCCGATTGCGCGCACCCCCCCTTCCTTCTTCAAAGTGGCCATTCATTAGAGAATGAGCCGTTGCCCCCGTGCACTATCTGAATCCCGGTGCACGCAATCTCTATCATTCGCGCGCAAAGTGCTGGCCCAATTGCGCGCCAGCCCGTCCATTTGCGCGCCGACCCGCGGTATTGCGCGCAAAGCTCATCTTTTGCGCGCAAACCGCCAGGGTCGCCCCCTTTGACCCCCTTTGGGTACCCGCATGCGTGGCGCCCGACGACCCTCATCCCGGGTGCCTGCACCGTGCGTTGTCTTCCCGTGCGGCCCTCCGGGCTTGCGCGACGTGACACGGACCTATCGGCGGCTTCAACGTCCTGCACGACGTTAAACTGCATACGTCCTGCACGACGTTAAACTGCATACGTCCTGCACGACGTTAAACTGCATTCGTCCCCCATGACGTTAAACTGCACACGTCCAAGCTGCACGACGTTAAACTGCCTAGCATATCGTCCGCGCTGCAAGACGTTAAACTGCCAAGCGTCTTCGTCCAACATGACGTTAAACTGTACCTCGTCCAAGCTACAAGATGTCAAACTGTTCAGCATTCGTCCAACATGACATTAAACTGTACTTCGTCCGGCAAGACGTTAAACCGTCCGCTTCGTCCTCAACACACGATGTTATACTGTACTTCGTCCGGCAAGACGTTAAACCGTCCGCTTCACCCGATCCCGTGCCTCGCACGCAGGGTCCTCCCGGTTTGGATGTGGCCCCCACCCGCTCGTCTCTGCAGGGATGTCGGGATTGGAATGGCCTTCGCCCACGGGGGTAGAGTGTTGCAAACAGAACGAACTATGTGGACTTTGATCCCTGTCTTCTAAACAGGGTACGTAGGAAGCCTCTCCGAGGTTCAAGCCCACCACCTGGTCGTCCCAGTCGTATTTACGTCGGTTCGTCCATCAGTGGACCCCTCCCGGGTTCACACATGCGTTGATTCACCTATGAATCCGCCTCTGTGGGGGACTGCACGTGTGTATCTCCATTGTGCTTCCCCACCGCCTCGATCTCTTCGTGAGTCGGCTTGCCAACGTACAGCATGACGTAAAACTGTGATTCACCCGGCCGTTCCATCCCCCTCTGTGCGAGGTGGTTCAGTTCAATCCTTCTCCAGGCAGCCTCGATCTCCTTGTGAGTCGGCTTGCCAACGTCCAGCATGACGTAAAACTGTGATTCACCCAGCCGTTCCATCCCCCTCTGTGCGAGGTGGTTCGGTTCAATCCCTCTCCAGGCAGCCTCGATCTCCTTGTGAGTCGGCTTGCCAACGTCCAGCATGACGTAAAACTGTGATCCACCCGGCCGTTCCATCCCCCTCTGTGCGAGGTGGTTCGGTTCAATCCTTCTCCAGGCAGCCTCAATCTCCTTGTGAGTCGGCTTTCCAACGTCTAGCATGACGTAAAACTGTGATTCACCCTGCCGTTCCATCCCCCTCTGTGCGAGGTGGTTCGGTTCAATCTTTCTCCAGGCAGCCTCGATCTCCTTGTGAGTCGGCTTTCCAACGTCCAGCATGACGTAAAACTGTGATCCACCTGGCCGTTCCATCCCCCTCTGTGCGAGGTGGTTCGGTTCAATCCTCCGCCCGACGACCTTGATCTCTTTGTGAGTCGGCTTGCCGACGTCCAGCATGACGTTAAACTGTATATCCGAACTACGCTGACTTTGATCCGCACTAACGCACGGTACGTAGGAAGCCCCTACGGGGTCCAAGATCTTCACTCCATCATCCATCCTGATCCCTACCCGGGCTGCCACATCCCGGTGGGGTCATGCCATTTAATACCACTCCACTTCACTCGGGAAGCCGCCCATGTGCTGGACCCAGCGTCGGAGGTTCCCCGCAAGGGGTTCTGTCATCTGATCCACTCCTCGTGTTGATCAGTCCGATGCCGTCCCCGCTGGATGTTAAACTCGCGGCATACCCCGTGGTAAACATGGGAAGCTGAGGAAAACCTCAGGTAACACAGTCCCCCACACCCAGTGTGGGATGTCTCAGGCCATCACGCCTTCGAGAAGCCCTATTAGGGACGGAAGGCAGACATGCAGAGGCGCAGTGTTAAGACACGTCCCCAACACCCAGAGCCACCCGGTCTCCTCACCGCAGGTTGCTGCCCCGACCAGACTCCTTGGAGCGTCCGGGCGGAAGCAGCGTAATTAACCGGTGTCCATGGAGACATGGCGCCGGGAACGAGATTCACGAACATTCTTAAATCTATGAGGGAGACCCGGATTAGGCGACGAGTTCCGAGGAGACGTCCACGGAAGGAGGAGCCGACATCCCATCATCCCGGTTTCGATCAAGGAGCAGACGCCCCTGAATAAGGGACGAATGCCGCCCGCCCTTGGAAAGCGGGACTGCGGGACCACAAGCCACGCGCCCATCCCCTCGGGTTGACGGGTGCACGCGCGAACGCGTCCTGGTGGAACAGCGTAACCCGACGCACATCCGCACCGAAACAAATAGGATGTGATTTCAGGAATCATTTGTCATCCAATTTTCCCCATCTAAATCGTCACACCTATATTTTTATATGCTGATCCAAGATCTTTGATATTAGATCATTGTACCATGAAAAGGTGCGTAATGATCGATTAATTGAGAAAAGTTGAGTCATAGGCCAAACAAAGAACACTTGCGATGAATGAAGAATTGGGGGAGAAAATAACAAAATTAAATGTGAGGAATGAACCTAGATAAATTTTCATATCGATATTGATTCATTCCATAAGATAAAAAATGAATATATTCAACTAGATTCTCCCAAATAAACCCTAAAATAAACCAATATCGGAAGGTGATCGATCCACAAACCAATCCACTTGTTGATTATATTTCGATCATCCAAAAAATTAAAAATAGGGGAATCAAATAATTGAAACACAAACCCTACCTCAATTTGGATCGATTGATGAAGAAAAAAAATGATTTCTTGTGTTCGTTGGTGAGATCCTTCAAAGTCAACGTGTGTCAATAATCGATTCATGGTCTGGCATCATTTTTTAGGAAGGATTCCCAAAGCTCTATCCCCAAGATCCTCCAGAAGTTCCAAGCTTATGGGGGTACTCCTGAAAGTATGACATTAGGATAAATTTAAATAAATAAGTCCCTACATTTCCACGTTAATAAAATAATTAAATTATTTTATTCATTTTACACCCGTAATGAATTTTTAAAATATTACCCCTGAAAACCAATGTTAGGTCGTGCCTATGGTAAAGTCACTATTCTGTATTCAATGGTGCCTTCAAATTTCTGATCTAGGAAATTTATTAGGAGTTACTCCAATTTTTTTAAAAAACCACAGGCACGTGGTATTAACATTTTAATATCTTTCAAACATTTATTCTGGGCACATTGGGCCTCATAATCGCATGTTTTCTTAATACATGGTCTCAAAATCAATTCACTTAATATTTTAAAATAACACATGGAAAATCTAAGACATTACATTCTCCCCCCTTGGGATTTTACATCCCTGAAAGAGAAAATAAGGTATACTCAAGAAGATAAGGGAACTAAGCATGAATTCAAGCCTTCGTTGGTGATCATCATAAGACTTATGACGGATTTGTGTAGCCTTCATTCAATCAGAGATGATCTATACCTTCTTTTTAGTATCTCTCACCAACTCTGAGCCCATGAGGGTTGACTTTCTTGGGTCAGTCCAGCAAAGTGGTGACCTTCTAGGCCATCTATATAAATCCTTGAATGCTACTATACCAATGGTGAAATGGTAAATGTTTTGGTATGAAAACTAAACCATTTATAGTTGATCCTCCCAGCTATGACCAAAGTCTAACATGTAATCCTATATCATGTCCTCTATAACCAGAATGGGCTGCTCCCTCTGGCCATCTGTTTGTCTATGAAACGTTGTACTCAATCCCAACTAGATCCCAAATGCCTCTTGTAATCCCTTTTACAATCAAGATATAGAGAAAGCATCATGATATGAAGCAATAATTGATGAAACTTCATAGAGTTGAACTATATCATGATTGTAGATGCATCCCATGATCTCTACTAAACTCTTCTCCTCGATAACTAGGAAGTGGGATGACTTGGTGAGTTGATCAAAGATCACCCAAATAGAATTGTTTCCCCTGTACATATGTGGTTAGACCATTGAAAATTCCATATATATCCCATCCCACTTCTATTCTGGAACCAAAATGGGCTGATATAACTCACTAAAACATGGTGCTTAGATTTAACTTGCAGACAAGTAAGATTTCGAGAACAAAACTCTGCAACTCCTTTCTACATTCGTAGCATCCAAAACAAATGTTGGAAGACCAAGTACATCTTTACCAAACTTATATGAATCACCAAAGGGATGTATGAAACTGCTTCATAACCACCTCATATAATTCCACTAAATTTACTATGCATCCTCTAAAAAGAATGAAGTGCTCCCCACTTTTTTAATATCCATCTTGAGGATACCCTATGAATATATGAGCATGTAGGATCTCATAGTCGGTATTTCCAAAATGTGCCTCCCTGACTCGATGTAAGAGTAGAGGGGTTCCAACCATCGACTAGATATAAGCTGCTCCATATCCATTACCAAAGGATAACTTCAACAAGGAAAACAGCTCGGAGGCATAATTCAAGAATATCAAACTCGATCTCCTAGTGATATCATATTCTACCACGTTCCGCTTCCTAAGAGTATCGAAAACCTCAAAGTCATAATACAGGAGGAACTCTATCCATCATCTCTATATAATGTTCATTCCCTTCTAAGAAAAGATATATGTGATAATTTTGTCATTCGATTACATGAAAAACTAATCTCTAATCAGGAAGTGTCGTCATATCTTCAAAGTTAATACTACCACTACTTACTCAAGATTGAAGATCACATAATAATGCTCATGTGGCCTCAACCAACATGAACCATAGGCAATAGATACTTTCCTCAACATCAGGACACAACTAAGCATGGTCCCTAATTCATCACATAATACCACATACTTTATACCATCCTCTGGTAACCTCAATATGGGAGTGCTCTTCAAACTCTTAGTTTGATCCTAAATGAACTACTGGAACATTTCTATCCATAAGAAAAGATACCCCTTCATGTCAAATCTCTCAAGGTTGTGAACACTCTATAGAATTCAATTTCAAACCTCCGATAGTACCCTATCAACCCATGGAAACTCTACACTAAGGTAACAAACTTTGGTGGAACCCAAGAAAGCGCTGCCTAAATCTTCATTGGATCCACTACAACTAGAGCCTCTCAGACGATGGGTCAAAAAAATGGATCTATTGAACCAAAAAACAGCACTTAGTGATATTTCTATAAATATGTTTCTCTCGGAGTGTGTCCAGGTCTATCTTGGAGTGTCTTTCATGGTCCTCCTCAGATGCTGAATACACTAGGATGTCATCGATGAATACCACCACTAACCCATCTAAGAAAGGTTGAAAGATCTGGTTCATGAGTCCCATGAACATTGGTGGGGTGTTCATCATGCCAAATGACATCACCAAGTACTCACAGTGACCATAACAATATATTAACTCTATCTTTAGTGTATCTTCACCCTGTACTCATAGCTAGTGATAGCCTAATCTGAGTCCAATCATTGAGAACCATCATGACCCTTTAAACTGATCATTGTGGTAATAAATCCTTTGTAGTGGATACTTGTTCTTCAAGATCACTTGGTTTAATAATACATAATTCAGAGATTACATCAAGTTCTCATCTAAATTCATGGGAAACAAAACTGGGTGACCCATGGTGAAACACTAGGTCTCACGAAGTCCTTCTACAAGTACTACAACTATACCCTCAGCTCATGAAGCTCTCTGAGATTTCATTTGATATGTTGGTGTAGATAACTATTCCATCTCGGTGTGTAGGTCAATTAATATGTCTATCTCTGTAAGGGGAGTTAAACTTTGAACATCATCAGGAAAGACATACTCATACTCCACTACCACTGCAACAAATTGTGGACTCATATCATCCACTGCACTGAGGGCCATGCTAGCCAACTGATGATTAATCGGATGAACCCACCTATGTGTGTGTTTGTACTGTGATTCATGGATTTATTTTTAACCAAAAAAGGAAAACATGGTCCCATCACTACAGACACACCACACTTTTCACATGAAATAGTCAATCTGTCTATAAACTGTGGATAACCTGTCCATACCGAGAATGACATCATAAGGCCTCAATGTCGATACTAAGAGATCCCAATTTAACCTCTCACTTTTAAGAGTCAGGTAAAAATGTTAGTACTAGTGTGTGATCCTCGAGTCTCTTCATGTAGGAGCCTCTAAGAATAAGGTTTGAGTCAATGGTTCAACCAGACTCTCTGAGTCTTGAACGATATTCAGGGAAAGAAAAAAAATTCTAGAACTTGTATCTATTCATACAGAGGCTAAAGTGGAAAAGAAACATTTCATAACTCATATAATCCCTAGATACTCGAGGTAATATTTATCCATAGCCTATATCTTCCCCCATCCCTACCCACTATCTCCTTAATCCTAGATTGGACAACATGGGGGTGTTGGAGGTAATAGATCAAACCACTAACCTTATCATACAACCCTGTCTGCCCATCTTCCATGTCTTCCACCCTGTAGAACACCCTTTTCCCATCTCTGTCTCTATCTCAATAGTCCCTCAACCATCTTTCGACCAGTCATACAACAGGTCGAACAATCTGGTGCCAGATGTCCCCATCCATCACAGAAGGAACATTGTCTGTCCGTTTGGTAATTTTAGCATCCCTGGGAGCCAAACACCACCATCCCCAAGTCATGGGTTTTCCTCCTAAAGCACCTACCATACTTTGATCCCTATGAATATTTTTAGACACCCATTACCATGGTCCTAGCTACTGGGTTCCCCTACTAGTTCCCACAACTGGTGTCTACTCATCAAGAAAACTTTGTACCCAAAAGGATCTCTCAAGTACTCCAACATAAGTAGGAATGATAAGGGATACCACTAACTATTTAATATCTTGGTGCAAGCCTTGATCAGAGGTCCATTTCCTAATGAACTATTCTCATACCATATCTAAATAGTAATGAAGGATATCAGTAAACTTTTCTAAAAAATCTCCCATAGTCATACTGCCTGACTTCAAATGTAGGAGATCATGTATTCATATCGATGGCAACATTGACAGATAGAACTTCTATTTGAAGAGATTCTTGAAGTCTATCCAGAAGAGAGCAGTCTCATAATGTGACAGAGTCTCTAAGATCCTCCATAGACCCATATATCCTTAAAGATGACTTGAAACAAGAACATCTATATGATTGAAATGCGTCCTCAAAAGGTGGAAAACACAGGTGACTACCTCTATACAATTCAGATCCATCAAGGGGTCTGGGATTCAACAAAAATTAGGAGGTCGCTACTTCTAAAATTTATGTAATGCACTCAGCCTGTGTGCATACTCAACTGGTAGGGATGGTAGTAGATGCTTCTCGACAGGTGGTGGTATAGCTGGTAAACAAATCGAAGGTGATATCTCTGATACACATCCCTATATCGATGCCTCATCACAAGGCGAATCATCACCATGATCACGTGGTGAAATCCTAGATAGTTTTCTCCATGGAGGCATCCTAAAATAAAACAAGATGCACCACATTCAATAGAGTATATCTCGGGAGCTTGCACAAGAAGGACATGGAAAATACAACCATTCATATATGATGAATATACCATTTTTTTCCCTACCACTGATTTACTCATGTACCGATTCAAAAAGAAGGTGATCAGAATTCTGATGTATGTATACATTGTCCACCGCACCAACACTAGAATCCCTTCCCTAAAATCAAAACATGAAATTCAAAAAGATGCTTCCCCAACCCAACTCACAACCTCCCAAACCTAAAGTAGAACCGAATCCTTTGAAACCACTCTGTCATGACCCATCCCAAAGGGGCCCATGTCGTGACTACCCTAAGACCACCTCCAATAGGCCATGGGTTTTTGACCAACATTGAGTAGGAATATCCAAAAAATGGGAGCCATTAGCCTATGGTATTGGTACACACATAAACACACACACATCTCCAAGCCACAAAATTCAAAAATATAAAAAACTGAAAGAATTCAGGCATACCACTAAGATCCAACAACCAGAGTAAAACAATATGTAAAGGAATAGTAAAGAAGAAAAAATACAATACCACCACATAGAGTGTCTGTATGCAAGTACAACTAAAATGTTAAAGAGTCCAACCTGATCAAAGGGTGAGAAATAAGTCATAGGTATGATCTTGTTAAAAACCTCAATCTTTCCAGCTCTATCTATGATCCACTAGATCCCTAACCTTTTATAACACCATCAAAAGGGCCACCTTCTGAACAAGACAAGAAAAGAGAGAAAAAAGTTTCTGCATGTGTGAGTATAGAAATACCTAGAAGGACACCCTAAAAATAGAAAACATGAAGCACCAAGTATAGTCAGCTTAATATAGGATGTAACAATGTATCAAAGATACATTAAGTACAAAATGAACTAAGATATACTCCGGAGAGACACCACACCATCAGGTTTTCAAAACCAATATTCACCCAAAATATTCTTCTCAAAGAAACACTCATTCCGGGAGAAATCACTCCATGAGACATCATATCATCAGAGACACACATTAAAGAGGAAACAAAATCATTTTTCCCCTTCATAAATAGAAATCATAAGTATAATAAGACTATGATACACAGATAGGGGTTCATACCCTGGACAATTAGGGAACACCATGAACCTAAACTGGATTGACCTTGATAGAAAAATAGGGGTAGTTACACCCATAACCCCTAGGGGAAACCCCAAAACCAATCTGGATCAACATGCAATATTGGGGATCATATGATAATGATTCCAAAAACCCTAATGATGTATCCTGCTAGATAGAGGGTCAAATTCAATCTCATAGAGGTCACACTAATTCTACAAACTCCACTAGGGATGAAATAATATCGTACTCCAATATCATAGAGGGACACAACTCTATCTAAAAATAATAATCTATAGGGGACTAAAATCCAATGATGTGGATGTAATTCTTCATTGTACCCTTGAGAAAAGGTAGAAAGGGAATTCAATCAACCTATACTAGTCCAAACTAGGAAAAAGAAGAGCCTCAAGCACTCATAATAGGAGTACATGACACATCCCATGTGGTACACAATGTGTCAAGACATACCATGTATTGACCATATAGAAAAGCCTCACATGACTTGTAGTCTCCATATGTACAATGTGTATTATTAGTACATGACGGGTAGGGACACACTATTCCCTGCCTGTGTTTCCTGGCCATGTTTATGTGCCAAAGTCATGTACCTGTACTGGTTCGTGTATGCCATGATGTGTTCGTGTCTACGTACACAACATTCCATCTAGCTTTGAACTATTACCCATGTTCATGCACTCTATGGAGTATATTTAGAGTCATCTAGGGAGGGAAACACACTATGTGACTAGGGTCACAGGTCATGTGATCATTAACATCAGCTAAAACCCTATCACTACAGCTCGGAGGCCCCACAAGCCGTGTAATTTGGGATTACACATCTTATGCTTCATGACTTTCTAGAACCTATGTTATTCCGACATGCATCCCATCTAGTGATATAACTTCAATCAGATGGTCTATTATCTATGGAATCAAAGATATATGGTCATCCATGCCTTACCATTTTGGATCAACACATCCTGTAATCAAATATACTTACAAAAATGTATCAAATCATATTTCCTTGGCAGGGGCTGCAGAATGCTGAAAAACATGATTTTGGAAATCAACCATCGTCTAATTCACCCCATATCCATCATCACACCTCCATCATGCCATGACAATCCAAGATATACGAAAGCAGATCAATGAACCATGAAACAGATGTGAAATGATGGAGTGATCGGGAAAAGCTAAGGCATGAGCCAAATGGAGAACGCCAGTGAAGAAAGATGAATCAGGGGAGAAAATCCCAAAAGAAAACCAGATGAATGAATCTCGATTTATGTTTGTGTTGATCTCAATTCATTGAATATGTAAAAAAATGAAGTTATTCAAATATATTCTTCCAAATAAACCTATCCTGCAAGGTGATCAATTCGTAAACCAATCCGTTCATCGATTGATTTACGATCATCAAAATAATTAAGAATCAGGGAATTAAACAATTGAAACAAATTCCCTACCTCTATTTGAATCAATTTCTGAAGAAGAATAATGATGCATTGTATTTTTTGGTGAGATCCTCCAAAATCAATGTGTGTTGATCATCAATCCTTGATCCATCAACATTCATCAGAACGGATTCTCAGAGATCTCTATCTATGATCCTCGAGAAGATCCAACATTATTTTAATAAACCTAGAATTATGACAGAAGGATATATTGAATGAAATAAGTTATTGCGTCATTGTGTTAATAAAATAATTAAATTATTTTATTAATGATATGCATGTGACAATTTTTTCACGAAAGACCCTCCTCAACCAATGTTAGGTCAAACCTATGGTAAAGTCGCTATTTTGGATTCGATGGTTCCCTCAGATATCTAATCCAACCACTCATTTAGGAGTTATTCCACTATTCTAGGAAACCAATGGGTGCCTACTATTAACATTTTAATATTTTTCAAACATTTGTTCTGAGAATACTAGGCCTCAGAATCGCACACCTTCTTAGCACCTGGTCTCAAAATATATCCTTATAATACTTAAAAATTATACATGGAAAATTTGAGATGTTCCATTGGTATAAGGATTAGAATATTAGAAATAGTAAAAGTTAGATTTTTGGAACTCCGAACTGATTGGGTGTAGCATTATTGTAAAATAGGTCTTTTAGAATCCACAATTGCGGAAATATTCTTTGTTTTATAGCTATAAATTATTTATAGAAGTATTATTTATAAAATCAAAAATATTGTACATTATTTAAATAAAATTTATTTTTTTAATTTCCACCAGTTTGAAATTTAGTACAAAAGGTTATCTTTTTGAAAGAAAATGATTATTTAGGAAATGTGGTTTGGGGTTTGTAAAACCAATCCTACAAATACTTCTATGAGGTTTAATTTGTCTGTACATGTTTTCAGAATTTTCCGTACAAAATTAAATTTGGATAGTAATTTATTTAGAGTCAAAATTTAATAATTTATTCTTAAAAATTAATATTTATTCTCATTAGTAAAAGTAAAACTATATTTCTTATCTAATTCCTTTTTAAGGTTAGTAATTTATCAACAATGTTTTGAAATACTATAATTTTATTTGTAAATATCTTACATATGTTCTTTATAATATTTAAAAACTTTACTATTTAGTTTTTTAGATGTTTTACAAATATAAAAACATCTTACAAAATAGGAAAATAATTTTATTCATTATATCAACTAGTTATTTATTATTTTAAAGAAGCAGTATCATTATCTTCCTTATAATCATGAAAACTTTCACTCAGTGTTAAATTGGACATAAATTTTTCGGATACCTTTAACATGAATCATTCATTAATCTTTCAAATTTCAATATAAAATCACACAACATTATAAATTTCAAAAATGTTATCACAAGAATTATTTGAAGAAATGTCTCCAACAATAGTACTCTAAGTGTCTATTAATTTTAGTTTTTCTTCCTCTATGTTTGTAGAAAGTTTCTGAACTTATTTCTTAATTTTACTTCTTCTTAAGTCTTTGAAAATTTTATTTAAAATAGCCCAGTTTCTTATACATGTAGAATATCATTTCTAAATAATATATCTTCTCAATCATATCTTTAGATCTCTTCTTACACTTATAAAAAAAATCTTTATTTCCAAATATCTTATTCCTCCTCTAAGAAAGATTACCCAATTAATTTTTAATTTCTATTGATCTTCTAATTTATATCTAAGATTTTACTTTCTTCTCCTTTTAACATTTATTAACTTATATTAGCTGATCTATATTTCATAACAACATTTTATATTAAGGAATAAGCAACACCATTTTTTCACCTTTTAACATCTCTTTTTGTCCTACTCTAATACTACATCATAGTTCTAATTAGATGATCCAAGATCAACTTTTTTATTTTCGTAGTATCATCAAGAGATGTTATTTTAGATTTATATTCATAAGGCATAATGTCAATAATATTTTCTACCAAAATTTTATCATTAAAATATTTATCAACCAATTATTGTAAACTATTTACAATTTTCATAAATCTCTTATTAATATTTGAAACAAATTCTCTTGGAAGAAAATAAAAATCATGGTGTTCATCTCTCAAAATAGTTCTTCTGGTTTCAATAACATTGATTGTTCTAATGTGTGTAACCTCATTCAATCTTCAAAAGATATTATCAACATTACAAGAAGAAATACAAATACCCATGTTTCTTTTTATCAAACATAGCATGGTATTTTTGACATGATAATTTGGTTGATACTCAGTCTTCTCATCTTTAGAAAATGTAGTAATATCCTTATAAGTTAAAAAAACATTCTTCTCGTACTTTTGTCGGAAAAGTCAAAAAGTACCTCGTACGAAAAACGACAAAAGATTCCTTTCATATCTTTTACTAAAAACTCACTGAAGGGTAAAATTGGATATAAACTATTGTATAAGGATATAAATATTACATATTGAGGAAACATGGATGTTGATGATAAAATATACCCCAGTAAATACCAAAGTATAAATAATCACGGATAAAAATGAGATTGTGTTATTTCCCTTACCTTAGGTCCATTTTGCTTCGTAAGTGTCCGAACCTCCTGTATAATGATTTAAATAATGTTATTGAATTATTCCAGAATCATACTTATTTTTATGATATCATATATGGTCATATTCTTAGCTTCTTAGTAGTAATATTTCATTGCTACTAATTATTCGGGTGTTTATAATTGTTTTGTTCTTATTCGTGTCTTGTCGAATAAATTCTTATTCTTCTATTTAGGTTATAGATAACTCATTTAAATTTTGGTATTAGTGTTATATATATCATATTCATTCATTAAATTCATTTATATTATCATTATGAAATGAAGATCATGTAGAACGAGTCGCATCACATCGTGGAGACGGTATTCCGTACGTACGCACGAGTGATGATATCGTTCCTATGATCATGGAATTGTATTGGAGTGTATGTATACTATTTCAGAATCAGTATTACTTTATAATAGTCATATATAGTCATTATTTACGCCATTATAACAATCCAAGTAAGGTGGTGGTGGAAAATAGATTACACCACGACGTGGAGACGGTATTCCGTACGTACTTACGCGCGGTGATTTCTTTTTCCATAGGATGGATAGATGGTGAAATAGGGTTTTTTCATACTTATAATAAAATATAAGTATATGGGTGATAATGATGTTATTACTTCATAATGAAACAACTAAAGAAGAAGTAGTGGAAGAAGAAATAAAGATGAAAGAATCGGTAACAGACATTCCTCTTCTTTGAAGTGCTTCTTTGAGACCTTCTTTTAGGGCACTAAAATTGGTATATGAAGAAGACCAGGTCCTCTAGGATGTCTCTAGGTAAGTGGATATGAGGAATTGGTAGGGGTTGTCCAAGCTTTAAGGCTCAAAGTGGTGTGAGGAAGAGGGGGAGGAGGTTCCCTTTTATAAGGGAAGAGAGGGGCACCTTTGGAATAACTAAAAATATTATTTTATTATAAAGTCATGTTCGGTTTTAAATAGCTCCAAATTGATTTATTTCGATGCTAAGGTGGGGATGGGTCGAAATCCTCTCATCCAATATGATTTAGACAAGTTTAGGTTCCTATTTTAACCTTATCATTTAGATTTAACATTATGTTAAATAAGATTACTTTTACCGTGTCTTCTTGTGTTCTTATACTATAAGGTTAATATACTTACTATAAGCAGCCAAACGAACCCCAAGTTGTTTATTATTAATATAGATAACTTTAGCTATGTCATTTGGCTGAACCATAGATTTTTAGGAATAAAATAACAATTACTAATATAATATTTGTTTTAAAAACTATTTTATGTCAATTTTGACACTATTTAGTAATTAATTTTTGTGAAAATCATAACAGAATGCTTAATTCGCAAAAAGTTGACTAAATCAATACTAACATTTCATATTAAACTAGAAAATTAGCGTAATTCATAAAAAGTCTCAAATTACATTTATTTTGGTGTTTATAACATTAATTATGTCAATATTTCATTAATAAGATAATTACTGCATCATCTTTGTGTCATAAATAAATTAAATTATTTAATGTCTAAAATTTACAAATAAAATACCATTATGTAGGAAATCTTTTTATATTTCTAATTAATATTTATAGTAGAATTTATCTTATGTATAACCCCATATTAAAAATTATTTACTTATTCAACATTGATTTTAACTATTTTAACCCTTCTTTAAATAAATTAATAATAAATGTCCAAATCTAATCCAAGTGGGCCTAAATGGTCATATTTTATTCCTAAGTTTGTTTTTTGTCGAATTACACTTATCCAACAGAATTAGGACATGTGTTAGGGTAATAATAATATCATCTTTACCCTTAATTACCCTATTTACTTTTAACCGTGGTAAAAAAAGTAAAAAGTTACTATTCACCAAAAATTATTTTCATCTCATTGAACCACATTTTAGTCCTTGATATTAACCGTGTCTCTCAGATTTTTGAAATTCCACTCAAAGAAGCGGTAAAATTATGTTTTATGAAAAATTCATTTTTTTAACTACCACTTAGTGGTTTCACTATTCATCAAAAATTGAAAGTTTTCAGAAAAATACCAAAATTTCACCCTAGGATAATTTCGATATTACGAATCCAAAAATGAAGTCCATTTTGAAAAATAAAATTTATAAAATTTCAAAAAGTGGTTATTACTATTCATAACGGCTAGTTTTAATAATATTTTATTAGCATATCATTGTTTAGTGAAACTCGGTATTGCGTACGACGCAAGCTATCGAGGAAGGTCGCGGTTTCGTGTAAAGCAAGCCAAGAAAGTGTTGTGTGTAGAAAAAGATTTCTTTGATGATTTATATAACATAAAAGTCTCGGGTGTTACATTCTCAATCAAGTCTCCCATCTTATGAATAATAAGGAAAATCATGATGAGAACCCAAATTCACTAAGGAAAACCATGAAATTGATTCTTTAATGTGAAAACAACCACCATAATTATGTGGATCTTCCAATACACTTATTTCTATGAAAAGGATCAATGCAATAGAAAAGATAAAATCCATTCTCTAGTGTTCTGAACATGAGAAGGTTTTCCTATCAATTTATGATTTCAAAGGTGAGACTAAGAAACGATGGACTCTCATTATGATTACAATGGAAAATAAGAAAGTATATTATATGGAAAGGGAGAAGTTTAAGAAATTATTATCTACTAAATATTTTCCTCATACTCATAACATGAATATGGAATGATAATTATTTGTGTAGAAATAAAATAAAGATGAATCCATTAGCACATATGATAAAATATTTAGAAGTCTCACAAGGTTTTCCTATAGTCTTTTCTTTAACCCTGAGAGTAAAATCGATCATTTCTTTAGTGGATTAAAACTACGTATTTTCAAGGAATTAACCACAAGAGACTCTATAATATATGAAGATATTTTGTGATGTGTGATTAAGGTATATATGGAAACCAGAGATTATAATCATTCTTGAGAGTGAAAAAGGGAATTAGAATATCATGGAAACTCTCATGATAAGTCATATGTGGAAAATAATATAAAACTACCAAGAAATCAAAAAAATTTAGGGGAATCACCTAAAAAATTTCCACAATGGAATATGAGAATATTTTATGCGTGGAAGGCTTATCCATCGATCTCATAACAATCAAAGTGGGACAAAAAAATAGTAACGTCAAAAAATAAGGCCACAACTAATGAACTACCCACACTTCAATACTCCAAATTCAAGTAGTTTGGGGGTTACAGATTTCAAATCCCTAACCCCAAAGCTAAAAAATATATTAGTCCCCCAAAAAATCTTAATCTTAGAGAGGAAGAGTGTATTATAATACTATCAATGAGGTGAATAATGATAATAAAGTGATAAAAAGAGTACTTACTCTATTTTCCAGAGTAAATAATTTCTTATATGATTCCTATTCATCAGCTTCATTCATATAATTCATGTTTTATTGGAATATTGATTCCTTATATCCTGTGTTTAACATTGAAATTAATGTTAAAACACACAATGGAATAATGATTAAGTCAAATAGATATAGTAATTATTCAATCAAGGATTCCAGATTGTCACTTCTTGTAGATCGAGATATTTTTATATTAATGGAATTTTATATTACTTTGTGTATGGATTATATATCTATGCATTAAGAAAAAATAAATTATCAGGATAAGGAAAACTCATTTCTTATCCTAAATCTTTCTATTATCAAATATCAATGTAAGGATGATCATGAACTCCCTTTGAAAGAAAATTCAATAATATGGGCCATTGTACCTAGCATCAAGGGTCTTGAAGTTCAAATGATCAGAGATGAATTTAACATTGAGGAAATTCATATTATATATGAATAAAAAAATATATTTTTGAATGAACTTCCTGGTATTCCTTCAAATAATTTTGTAACTCATACCAGTTTCCATTCCTATCTTAGAGTGTCTGCATATAATATATCATGTGGAATTGGATTACTTAAAGAAGAAACTCCAAGAGAATATGAATAAGGGATTTGTACACTTGGGTTCATTTATATGATTTTCACCAATGATTTTTTTTAATAAGAAGTATGTATCAATTCATATATGAATTTAATATCATGAACAGAACATGAACATGATAAAAAAATTCAGATAACCAGTATTTATGATCTACATGATCAACAATGAGGATCTGAATGTTTCTCAAAGATTGAACATCATTCTTGATATCACAAATTATGGGTAAAGAGAGAAGATATACACAATAGAACTTTATACTAAAGGTATGGACATTAGGAATTTATAGTTATTCCATTTTGACTTAAGAATGCTCCTACTATCATTATACATTTGATGAATAATGTATTTTTAGATTACTTTGAAAAAATCATGGTAGTATTTATTGACGATACTATCATATATATGAATAGATATGATTAATATAATGATAATTAGATAATTATTCTAAAGACCCCATGGAAGGATAAATTTCATTCTATGTTCAGTATGTTCTAATTTTGGTTTTTTAAATGTATCCTTATTAGGACATGTTACCACCAACTTGTGTATTCGATGGTCCAATAAAAGATAAAATTAATTTATGAATGGACGAGACCAACCATTATGATAGATATCTAATTTTTCTTTGGGTTATAATGATACTAAAGATATTTTTTTAGAAATTTATCATGATTTACCAATAATCTAACTAAGTGGTCATATAAGGGAGTAATGTTTCTCAAGAAAATATAATGTGATGCAATCTTTAAGGATATTAAGAAGATAATGGTCACTAAACCTATAATTACATAACTCTACAATGGATAAGTGAGCTTACCCAAGAATAACATATTTAAATATTTCATGATTTAATATAAATATTTTATACATTTTATAATAATACACACCCTATAACCATAATGGTTTATTGTATTTTGATGCTGTATAACATAAGAGAATTATTTCATGAAATATCTTTTATATCTACCACAATTTTTTACTCTAATATTAATCTTCTTAGATATTTCATACATAAAAATAATTATCATAACTAGAGGAAAATAGAAATATAAGAAAGGTGAGATTAAAGGCTCAGTAATGGTAAAAATGGGTTATAGAAATAGATGATCATATTCAAGTATAAGATAATAATAATTGACTCAAGTCATGATCATAAATTATGTTTTTTGAAACCAATTAGTCCAAGGTCATAAATTTCGTGTCTTGGAATAAAGCATTAACATTTCCAAAGAAATGAGTAATAATAGTAGGAAATAATCATGAATCGATCATGAGACATGAAATAATATCATAAGAATTAGAACATGTTATAATAATTTTTAATCAATCATATTCAAAGAAAAAAATGTCATTAGTGTAGAATCACTACCAAAACCATTATCACATAATGAATAAAGTCCCCTAATGTATTAAGTTCACTCCCCATCCACTTTTATCCCTAGAATCGATTCACTCCCCATACTCTCTATATTATATCATAAAATTCAAATCATTAACAAATGAATTGTAGGACCCTATAATTCCAGGACCACACATTACATAATGAAAACCATAGATACATTTTCCATAATATCATAGAGAGATTCATTAGTCCATGATATCATAAATAATGGAAAATAAATGGAAAAATAAATTTTTTATCATCCCATAATCATAAGATATCTAGATAAAGGACATTGACTAGATCATTATACTATATATCCAGTGAGGAATACGAAACATCAAGGATATTAACATAAATTAACAATACCTTTAAAATAATATTCAAATATTTCTATGAAAACATGGGAGAAATATTCATTAATTTTGATAAAAACATAAATAAAATTACAATAATATTAAGAAAATTATTTTATTTTGAAAATAATAATATAAACATGTTAAGTATACTTAAAATAAAATAACAACTAAGAAATCCATTTTAGTTCTAAATGTTAAACCAAATATTCCTTTCACACTTCTTTATAAAAAGTCATAAATATTCATTTTAGAAAACATTGAAAAATACATTTTTAATCACCTTAAAAGAAATTATAATATGATTGAAAATGAATTTAAATAATCAATGGATCATATTAAATAATATTATTTAAAAAATTTTAAAAAACAAGGTTATGGAAGAAAACATTCACTGGCCAAAAACGAAATAAGGTTGTCTTTTCATAAAAACAATTTCTCAATCGTTTTAAGTACCAAAGAGAGGAGAATGAAAGGAAAATATGAAAAAAAATTAAATAACCAGAGGAAAAGAAAATATATGGGGTTTATGAGATAAATATAATATAATTCTCCCAATGTATATTTAATCATAAAAAATCCTTTAAAAAAAAGATATTCTAACATAAACACTTACCTTCTGTCCTGAATTTATTCCTACACACTCTTAAGTTTCTGTATAAAAAAATTTAGATAACTTATGAATATAAATGTGGCCTATATTCATACTTATAATAAACCAAATAATTAATTATTAATTTATAATTACCAATTTATTAACAATTCCTCATTAAAATCAATATCCAGATGAAAACTGGTATGTTTCGCCAACATATTTCTGTTCAAAAGGTCCTTGAACCTTTGTAATGGATTCATCAAATACAAAATGATAATAATTTCAAATTATCATATTTATTTATTTTATACACTTTTGTTACCATTAATGTTTGGTGGTGATGAAAACTGAATTACATCCCTTTGTGGAGACTGTAGTCCATATATATTCACACGTAATGTTTTTATTTTTGAATGAGTTGAATGAAAGAAAGATAAAAAATAATTTATACTTAAAAGATCATTGAAATATCATATATATATAATATTAATTGAAACCATCCACATCATCATCCTTTTATTAAGGATATGAAAATAAATCACATTACTTCATGGAGGTGGTGGTCCAAAAGAATGAATAAACAATGTTATCATTTCATATAGGATGAAATTGAGGTTGAAAATGGATTTACCATTAACATAAATTTTTTTAAGTATATGAATTATATTTATTTAATAATTTTAATGTTATTATATAATATTTTTTTCTGGTTAAGGAGAAAATATATACAAAAAAGATCAGTAAATACAATTATATCTTCTTTGTGAAACCTCCTTTATCTGACACCTTAAGCCTTAAAAGGTTGATATTTTTATAAGTATAATACCTCTACGATGTGGGTATATATTTTAGTAGAGTATTTAGGTAGATATTGTTAAATATAAAAGTCTTAAGTTTTTTGGATAGTTGAGAATAATAGGTAACCATTTATAAGAGGGGTCAGTGAAAATCTTGCAATTTTTAATAAAGTCACTTTCTTTGGAGAGTGGATCAAAATTGGAACAATTTAGAATATGGGAAGAGATAGTGTATAAATACATCCAAACAAGAAGATTTAGAAATTTTTTGGTTATTTAAACCCTTATCTATTTATTTTAACACCTTGTTAACCCTTCTAACATTTATTATAGTACTAAATTTTTACCTTGGTAACTATTCATTATGAACAAAAATGAAATTGAACTGTATAAAAATTTTAAAATTATAATTTAAAATATTGAAACCATTTTATAAAATATATTTCCTAAAAGTGTTATAAATTATTTTTAAAACAAGTGGGTGAAGTTCAATGATATTTTAATGAAAATGAAATATTAAGCATAACAATAAATTTATTCTCTACCCTTATATAATAAAACAATTTTAATGAATGTTAAAATATATTAAAGAATATATTATATTAACATTTATTTGAAATAATTCATTAGTAGTTTTTAATTTAATTTATTATAATAAAAAAATTAATTTTATAAAATCAGTTCATCAGATAAACTTTTCTTTTATGTTGAAATTATTTTATTATCATTTCTTTCCAATTTATAAAAAATGTATTCATTTTATACAAGTGTAATCAATAATTTTTCATATGTTTATTATTTAAAATTAATAAATATGAAAAAAATAATGCTCATATACAGAACAATTTATAATATTACTTTAATATCAATTCTATATCCTAAGTGAATTAGAAATTATTTTCACCATTTATATTTCATTTAAATACCATAAAATGTTCTCTATAAGCTTCATTAACATAATTTAAAGGTTGTATTATTCATAGGATATTAAAGAAAAGATAAGTATTATAATATCTCACGGTTTTATATGAATGTTTTGTAATATAAGATGATTCTAATTAAAGGTCTTCTCATTCATCCTTTTACAGATTGATAGGGAAATTTCTTTTGAATCACATAAATTAAAAACTCATGAAAAAATCATATAATTCTTGGTTTTTTTCTGGTGGAATTATTTTTTTTATTAATGATTTAGTGATATTATCTTTAAGTTGAGATTTGTGATATCAATACTTACCAAACAATCATGTAATATATATTCACACTAAAAGTGTTAAATATGCAAAAAATGTGATGGTACGAACTAATCAAAGACTATAAGTACTCAATACATTACCACTCATGGAAGGAAATTAAGGATGATGATTCCCTATGAAGGAACTACCAAATTACCTTATCCCTAAAAAGGTATACAAGGACCTAGTACTTATAGATTTATAATGGAAGAATCTGAAGTCATAAGAGGAGGGATGAAGTACTATATTTACCATATAACCACTTAAACATCCATCTATGTAAATATATAAGAATCCTATAAATATGGAGTGGAGCCCCAAAAAATTATAAATTTTTTTTGGAATTTAAATTTGATAAATATTTTTTTATAATGCATGAAACCTAAATATGTGTCCCATAAAGACCAGAAGTAAAGAAGAATCTTTTGGGTGAATTAGGTAACTCATATTTCTTTATTCATCTAGTAAATATGAACATGTATAAATATATAAAGAAATATTTATTGTGGGATAATATGAATATGTATATTAAAAGATATATTTATTGATTATTAGTGTTCTAGAGTTTTAAGGATGAACGATATAAGTCATAGGGGGTGATGAAAACATTACCCATACCAGTTTGGAAATTGGAAAACATCATAGTTAATTCTTTCATAGAACACCCCATGACATCTATAGGATATATTAATATTTATTTTATAGTAAATATCCATATAAATTTATCTTAATTTATTTTTATTAGATAATATTTCACTGTTGACCATCTCTCATAAATATACATAATATGTAACTCCTGTGATTCAATTATAGTAAGTAAAACATTCATTATTAAGAAACTATATCATAATTAATATAAAATTATTAATGAATGTGATTCAAACTTAAATGAAAAAATTTAATAATTAAAATTTTACTTCATTAATTTAATTTTATAATTCCGCATGTAAAATATAACTTAAGGTGAATTTGTATGAATTTTTCAGATATAGTTTTTTTGGGTGAATTGTGAAAAATACTGATATTAAAAATATTGATACTTTTAAGACAATATAATGATATAATAACAAAATGAATGTCTATGTTTTTTTATAATAAATATAAAATTAATAATAAATATAATACATTTATAAATATAATGTTAAATGTATAATTCAATGTTGACCATTTTTTATAAATCTAATTAATGTTTTTGTCCAAATAAATACTTTTTTTTGTTCTTATCTTTTAATAAAGTACTAAAATGGTTTCCTTAGTTTTTTAGGTTAATTTAAAATAAAAATAAGCCTCTTTTGATTTAAAATAATCCAATTAATTCCTTGGGAATCAATATGATACAATATTTTTATATTAAAATATTTTATGCATAAAATGAAATTTTTTATAAAAAAGGTTTTTATTGAATTTGTGTACATATATTAAAATTAATTTCTAAAAATTATTGGAGATGAATAATATAAAAAAATTCAATATTTATAATCAGTAAAATTAATATTAGGTAAATAGGTAAAATTAGTATTTGGTCAAAAAGAATAATAAAAATGGTAAAAATGTATATCTACGATAAGGGTTAAAAAGGATTAAGAAAATGGTCAAATTAAATAAATATGGATAAAAATAACACATAAAATTATATAAATTATATTTTTTTAATGTTTTTCAACCTTATATAATACAATATATTCAAATTTTCCCATTCAGATCTAGTTTACCATTATAGTTACACTCTTATATGTTAATGTTCTAAATATTAAAAAGTTTTCCACCCACCTCACTCAAAAAAGGGATCCTCATATCCTATATTCTACACACTTCATTAGATACATATCCTAGAAAATGACTACACAAATACCTTAAAAACATCCCTATCTAGATCCTAGTGGTCCTGGTATCACCAAAATACCAATTAAATATGGATTAAGGTATAATCTTTCAGGTATTACCAAAAGAAGATATATATCTTCTTACTGATATTTTTTAAGTTCCTTTCTTCTTCAGACACCTCCAAATAATCAGTAACCACATAAAAATAATTTAAAAAGTATATTTACCTTATTGATATGTTATTTATATAAATTTATATCCATTTTCTATATCATTTCCATCCAATGGAAAATGAAAGAATCACTCATGCATACGTGTGGAATAACATGTCCATAAAGTGATGTGTTTCATCTTCAAAACATCATTTTATTAACTGATTGTTATATATAATAATTTAAAAATTTATGGATTATAACTTATCTTGAGATAATTCAATTTCATGTGATTATATTCTCTTTAAATATATATTATTAATTGGAAATTATATTTCTCTTTTATATAAATATTATTGTGTATCATGGATATATTTATTTTCAGAACCATATTGCACTGTAATATACAATGTTAATAGAGGGAATATTATCTAAGAATGTATTTAATTTATTAAGAAAATACTGATGCTATATATTCTTGATTCAATGTGAATATTTATTTATTAATATGTCATATTGATTTTTAATTATATTTTTGATTCAATATTTTGGAAACACAGTGTAAATATATTAGTGATGAGTAGGGCCTAGTTATAGATAACCCCATGATGCATCGACATATCTCATGAGATAAATCAATTGGATTGCCTTATTAGTTGTGTATTTAGTGTATGCCAATGAAATTAATTAAATGTCTTAGAATATGGCCTTAATAGTAAGACTCATCATTTCTTAGATTATGTCCTTGGAAGTATGATCTTGAATGTACAACATTATTCATTTAATTTAGTTAGAATTCCTTTAACATTATACATGTGTTTACATTCATTCATGAATATATTTCACGATCAAGTTATAAATTAAATGATATATGTATTGATTATTTTCTCACATGAAAATAATATTTTCTTCCAAAAAATAGAAACCACACTATGATTTAGGACGTTTTGAAATGATGAAGAACCAAAGAATACTCATTGATAATAAGATTACAATCATGAGGTAATTCCCCCAATCTATTATAAATATCACAGATGCCATTATTTATTATTAACTCATCCCTATTGTTATGAATTATCTAATCATGGTATATTCTATTGTATTCATTCTATTTCTGAGCGTTTGATATAATCCTTTATTTTCCACTACCCATGATATGAATACTGAATCACTGAATGATTTTTTATCATGTGATGTTTTATTTTTATAATTTAATATGGAAATCATATATATATAAATTCTCCCAAGACTATTAAATTTATCAATACTTCATGGATCTATCCCTTGTATCTTGTACCGACATTTTAATATAGACACAAGATCTGGGTTACTAGAGATAGGTTTTTTATAGTTTGTATAAGATGATGTTTTGTAGGACCCTTGAGATCTAGATTTTAGGAGGACACGACTTAAGAGAGAATAAAGACAAGCACCTATAATTTTTAATAACTTTTATAGATTTTTATATTATAGATCCATTTTCATGATGTTTTTTAGAATATAATTTTTGTTCTGTTGTTTTGATTTAGCACATTCTGAATAAAATGTAAATCATTTCAAGACCCATAATCAATGTATGGATTTATCTTATGAGAATGAAAACATAATGAGTTTCAATAGCTTAGAAGATCTTTTCCAAATCTGGGATAATTCCCCATGTTCAAAAAAATAAACTTTATATTATAGAGAAACCTATTGTTCAACACCATAATAAAAGCATTCTAGAAACAATTATATAATAAAAATGTTCATGATTGAATGAAACTATTGACCCATTGGTAGATGAGAAATGGATCGAGACCCTTTAAAATATAATTCTAGATTTAGAAAATAATTAAATGAAAAATATTATTTTAGAAGTGTATTTCTTAATAGAGATACAAATTACAAATTTTCATTAATCTATAATACCAAATAATATGATATATTAGAATGTATAGAATGGATAAATTTTAATCTAATATTTATTTAGGAATATTTTCCACTACTTCCACTTAGTGAAATAGAGAGGAAGTTACTCATCCTAAATCAGAAAGAAGATGTCAGTTTTCTTAAAATAGAATCTTGTTTGACATGATTAAAAAGGCATGAAACTAAATACATATGTAATATAGAGATAATCACTGACCATTTCTTGGATGGTATTAAGGGAAATATTCAACGGGAATGGGTATCTTAAATAGTTACATCATACAGTGATATAATATCATGTTACATCTAAATTGAGAAAGAATTTTCTAGGTTTTATATCTTCAAGGAAAATCATGAAAAGAAGAGTTCATCTGAACACCCATTAATAAAATTTCTCAATGAAGAAGAATGGAATGATTGTAGTTCTATAGTTTTATAATTATAAAAATAAATATCTATGTAGTTACTTAAAGGGAATTATAGTTTTTTACATGTGTATAGATAAGGTCTATATAGCTAATGAATAAAAGGTAAATAAAGAAACCACTTCGATATAGTGCATAAAATTTAGGTAGATGGAGAATTATTCAAAATAATTCCCCAATAATCACAGGAATATAAAATAAAAGGGTTTCAGACGGAATACCAAGCTTATGTTATTACTATAGTTGATATTGATGTTGCTAAAGATGTGGTGAAAAATACTATGATTATAAACTCAACGTTAAATAATGATAAATTTGATTCTTGATCAGTGTGATTTTTTATATCTTCTATTTATTCCATGAATGTTTAATAAAACCCTAACACCTTAGTAAGGATGTTTTTAATCAAGACTCATGGTGGATATATTATTATAAAAACGATATTTTATTCATTCTCTATTATAATGAAAATAATTCACTATTTTTAAACATTTTTTCTATATCGATGGATGACATTGATATAATCCATGGTATGGAGTTGATTTAAATGTATTCAATAATTTTTTTTACCATGTGTAAGAGATTATGACTCATCAAGGTGGTTTAGAATCCCTTTTCTATAGAGGAAAAAATTCATCATATTAATATTGTTTACATCCACATCTAGTTTCTCAACTTAATGAAATTCTAGGAGAATAATAGTAGATACAACCTATAGGGGGAAAATATTACCTTTAAATAGAATATAAAAGTATTTTAAAGAATGAAATTTATGTGTTTCTTAAAGATTTACCTATAAATACAAATGAGAATGGAGTTATGTTTTATGTTTTACTAATCCTTGATGGAAATACAATATCTAAGACACCCTAAGGAATTTAAATAGTAGATTTAATGGATCTAAAGAAACAATTACAAGAATAATATAAAAAGGTTTTTATTATCCCTAGTGTTTCACATTGGGGATCCTCTATTCATTTTGTTAAGAATAAGGATCGATTAATTATGTTTTATATAGATTATAGGGAAATTAATTCCATTACTATAAATAAAAATTATCCTCTACCTTGCATTTATGACCAATTTAATGAAATTCAAGGAGATCAATAAATCTTAAGGATTGATCTCTGTTCTATCATAAATTGAAATTAATGAAGGAATATATTCTAATATTGACATTCCATTCAAAGTAATGGAAATTACGAGTTTAAAATAATTCCCATTTTATTAAATAATCTACCATTTATTTTTATAGATATTTTGAATAGAGTATTAAAATATTATCTTAATAATTTAATTTTGGTATTTATCAGTTATATATTTTTATACTTGGGAATATATGAAGAGTCAAAAATCCATTTGATAATAATTGTTGAATCTCAAATAGGAAATGAGTTATACAGGAAATTTATTAAGAGATAAATCTAGCTTTATGAAATTTTATTTATTGGCCATATTATCTCAAGAAATGGTTTATTAGATTATCCTTCAAATAAAAAGATAGTTAGTATATTAACTTCAAAAATAAACATAATTTAGTTACATATTTTCCATGAATTAGAATGTTACTATCATATATTAGTTAAATATTTTTATAAATTAGCTAACCCATTAAAGAAGTTGACATATAAACATGTTAAGTTCATATGGTCAAAGGAATATAACTATATATTTTAAAGAACTAAATATGGGATTTTTCAATGTAATGATATTTTATGTACCATCACCAATGGAAGTATTTGGTATATATATAGATGCATCAAAGAAATGAAACAGATGCATTTTTATTTGAATGATACAGTTTCTGGTCATGTTTCAATGTAGTTCATGATCAATGTAAAAAATTATCCAAACCATGGTGTTGACTTGAAAACTATAGTCATTTCCTAGAATATATAGAGGCTTTATATCTATATTGAAATATTAGATATATTCAAATAAAAAAAGTATGAAATACTTATTAAAGAATAGCTTAACATGAGACAAAGGAAATGAATTTAGATACACATTGATTGATATTTATCAATAAAATACCACTATATGAAGGAAAATATAGTGGGAGATGTATTGAGTAGAAAATATCATGAATTTATTTCTAAAACTAGGATTGATAAAGATCCTATATTCATAAATTTAGTATAATAAAATATGAGGATCATTAGGGTTGGGGAAACATCACTTATTTTTTAAATTCTTTCAATACCATATTTACATGGAAGATAAAAAATGTATCAACACAATGAAAAGAGTTTGAAAAACAAAATTAATTTTGTTAATGATGTGAATCTAGAATACATTTATATATGAAAATGGAGTGCTAAAATTTGTAAATCCTATTTGTGTTTTATCAATACTTGACCACTCAGATTTATCTATACACCATGGTTGCAGCATGATATACAAAAATTTAAGAGAATAATTTTGGTGGGATAATATAATGTAGGAAATTAATAACTACGTATCAATGTAATTGGTTTTAAAATAGGAAAAGTTTATATATAATTTCATAAATTATTCATAAAACCTCTCCTTATTCTTATGTTGAAGTGGGAAAAAATTAATATGGATTTTTTCAAAATAATTATAAAGAATCATACATGAAATGATTCTATTTGGGTTATTTTTTATAACCTTACCAAGTCTACACATTTCCTCACATTCAGGGGTCTCAATCTTCTAATAACCTCAAATGAATCTATATTAATGAGGATGTGAGAATTCACATGCACCTCTTTCAATTTTATCTATCTATAACCCACTATGTGGATAGAAATTCTAGAATTTTCTTTAGAACAATCTCAATACTGAAATAAAATTGATGAATAATTATCATACTCAGACATATGGACAATCCAAAAGGTCCATTAAAACACCATAATGCTTATTGAGGTCATTATTACCTGACATTCAAGTTACATGGAATCAATATTTTCCTTTTTTTGGAAATTTGAAATAATAATATCTTCCTTTTAGGAATTAAAATGGAATCCTATGAAACATTGTATGGGAAACTATGTTATACACCAACTTTTGGGTATGAATATGGAGAAAGGAATATTTTACCCCTAGAAATTTTTGATGTGGAAACACATATCATGATAACTATTCAGAGTCATATCAAGGTATCTTGTTATTAAAAAATGAGTTATGTTGTTAACCGAAGGAATGAGATAGAATTTCGTGCTAGGGATCAAGTTTTATTGATGTTATATTCCTGGAAGGATGTTGTAAGGATTATAAAAATGGGAAAATATGTCTAGGTACATCATGACTTTTGAGATTTTGGAAAGAATTGGAACTGTAGTTTACCATTTTGAAATACCACCATCCTCTTTGAAGTTCATGATGCTATATATATATAATTATTGAGGATGTATATGATTGACCCAACACATGTAATAACCTATAAATATATTTAATTTGATAATGATCTATCATATTTCAAAGATGATATCAATTTAATGACATTAGAGAATATGTATTGCAGTATCAAAAAACTCGGTTGGTAAAGGAAATTTAGAGAAATATTAATATAGAACCAGAAATTTGGGAAACTAATGAAGTTATGATGAATGAATAACCAAATTGTTTTGATGAGGTGACATTTTATAAATTTTTAGGATGTAATTTTTAAAGTGTATAACAATTTGAGAAACAATTATAGCATATAAATATTTCATTATAATGAAACTGTATCTCAATGCATAAAACATTATTAATAAATGTGATTAAAAATAGAATTTTTTTATGATTTTAATTTTATCAAATTATTTTCATTTTTAAATCTAAAATAATAAATTTATCAATGGGTAAATATTTGGGATTATAGTTTTTTTAATAGGGAAAAATACCAATTTTACAAATACTATCACTTTTATGACATTATAATGATATAACAATGAAATAAAATACTTTTAAACCTTTAGTTGAGACCAAATATTTAATTAAAATTAAAATAATAAATTAATAAAATGATTTTGAACATATAAATCTATGTTTATCTTTTTTAAATTCTATGTAATGTTTTGGATCAATTGTAGACTATTTTTGGTTATTTATGTTTAATAAATTATTCAAAAGATTAATTTAAATTAATATTTTATTTTTAATTAAAATAATCATACTTTTTTAACACAATCCAATTAATTACATGATAATAAACATTATAAGATATTATTGTATAAACCCATTTTTTATGCTTAGTTTTTTTTTTCTAAAAATGGGATTTCATTGCATTTAGTGAAATCATTAGATGTATTTTTTTACACTTCATGAAATTTAATTTTTTAAAATATATTAAATATTTGGATTTATTATAATTAATGTTATTAAATTATTTCAAGTTAGTTTTTTGTCATAATGAATTATAAACATGGTAAAAAATTATTACTATAGCATGTATTAAAAAATAATAATGGGGGGGGGTTAAACTAAATTGATAAGGGTTAAAATAAAATAAAAACATGTAAAAATCATATTTATTGAATTTATTTATACCATATATCTCCCCTAATCCAAATGGATACTATTTTGATACAATTTCCCCTCAATGTGACTTTATTATATTATATGTTCGTAATATTTACAAACTTTTAAATAACATAAATTATAAAATAGAACCTTCCCTTATCTGTTATCCACACTTATTAAGTCACTTATCTAGGAAAATAAATACCTAAATACCTTTCAAAAAACCCTCCCAATATCCTAGATTATATTTTCACCAAAAATTACAACATCAAGAAGTCTTAAGGTGTAAGCCAAATGGGATTACCAAAAGAAGAGGTATATGTTCTTACAAAGACTTTTCAAGTTATTTTCTTCTTAAAACTCCTAAAAATATTAAATAACCACCTTAAATTATTTAAATAAGTATATATACCATAATGATATATTTTTATGTTAATGGTACATCCCTTTTATTTAATATTTCTATCCTTTGGAAAACTTTACACAAGAAAACGTGTCGACTACAACCATTACGAAGTGACAATCATCATTTTTCATCACCATCTCACATGGATTGTTATAAAAATGGAATTAGTAAAAATATATGATATTTTTTACATAAATAGGATTATTGAAATATAATATATCATCTATCTTTTTACTCAAACATCCAATGTAAAATGATAACCATGCTATTTTTCATGCGTGTACTACCACCTCCATGAAGCAATATAATTAATGTTTTTATTATCATCTTAGATGAATGATTATAAATTTTATATAATGAATAAAATTTATATTAAAAAAACTATTAACTTTTTTAGATAAATGAACCACATCAATGCACTTATAAACAAGGCCAATATAGTAATATAATTTCTAGAAATTAACACAACAATGTAATGTGGGGGACGTAAGAAAGAAATATTCAATGAAGGGATGCCAAATGATCATAAAAAAATCTCAAAAATTTAATATATATGAAAAATATTATTTATAATGTATTTAAAAAGTTTAATTTTATTATTAATGAGAATATAATGTGTCCGACCAAGTAGGAATCCATGGTTAGGGTTTTTTGTCCCAATTCCACTACATTGAGACATATTTTATATTATACTCTTAATTTCCTTTACATGGTGTATATAATTAACCATTTAAATATTATATCCTAAATTATTTTTTATTAATTATATTTAAAGATTCAATTTAGGTTTTTATCTTTAATGGGATTTTTATTCAAATGTTATTAAATATGTAAAGGTTTATTTTACAATCTCACACTTATTCATGGTTGTTCATGTATAAATTAATGTTGGGATAAATATATACTCTTTATATTCTTAAAAATATTCCATTTCTTCTATTATTTTTATTTATAGGCCTTCCAAGTTTTTCTTTGAAATTTTCCACACTATGACCTCGAATACAAAAAGAATATTTTTACGAAAAAACAACCTTATTTATTATTTTTAGTTGTAAATCTCTTATACAATATACATATTTTTAAAATTATATCATGGATGTTTTTTATAATTTTAAAATATTGGTAAATGTATTTCTATACCACCACTAAATTTATTTAAAATATTATAAAATTAATCTCTTCTAATTTTCTCAAAAAAAATTCTTTCTTATTTTATTTAGAAAAGTGTGAATGGAATATTTTTTAATACATATGGTGTGAATCGGTTTTGACACCTTGAGGGATGTTATTCACTCTTTAGATTCATCTATAAGTATCCATGTTTATTTATAGAAAATTTGTTTTCTATTATTCAAAGAAATTTTAGTTTTTATATTAAAATAAAAAGGAATATTTTATCAATGGTTTAAGAGAAATTTAAAAATGATTTATAAATTCCTTTTTTATATTAAAAAATCAAAATCTATATAGGAATTTCTTTTAATTTTTTTTTATATTTTCCTCTCTAGTTGAAACAAAAAATAACTTTATTTAAAAAAATTAATTTCTATTGAATTAATAGAATAATATAATCCTTGATTGATTTATGGATTTTACACACTTTAAGACCACTCACTTTCTTATGATCGTGTTTTGTATCATTTTTCGCACCAGAACATAACGTGTCCAAATAATTCACTGAATGTATCCAAACATGATCTAAGAGTGTAGTTCATTTCAAATACATTTATTTGAATGGTTGTGAATCCCAAATATATCTATGGATAAGAAGTTATAGATGTTATAAGTCAGTTGAGAAAGTGGTTTGCAGAGCCTGTTCATGGATCCCATTCATAGAGGTTTGATTTGTGGAACCCTCTTTGTGACTGTGTGAACTTTTTATGAAACTAAAAAAAGTATAACAAAGATAAATGATTTCATGAATTACTTTGAAGCAAGAATTCCCGAGTCTGATGGAGCTACAAACATTCATGGAGAACACATTTTCTTCATCAAATGCCACTAAGAATCGCGATACCTGATGTCTATAAATACCCCCATGCGTTCATTGGACAAGGAGATGCCATTGGGTTGCAGAACAATGCCCCTAATTCAGGGATCACCCATGATTCGTGTGACCATATTCTGTGGAGACCCTTGGCACCAAAAAATCTCCCCTCTTGCATTTTGGAAGAGCATCCACCCTAAGTAGAGATTCCTTTCATGAAGTCATATGCCTTTTATGGAGGAAGAAGGGCCTCTGAGGTAATCAAGGCTTCATGAAGCATTCGACCTTCGTGAAGCACTATCACCATGAATCAGGACATCAATTTGATACAATGGAACCCTACTTCATGAATCCCCCCTTCTTGACACCCTATTCTCAATGAAGACCTATCCTTCACATACCCCTATCCTTCGAGATGCTCCTACTTTTGTGCCCGCATTCCATACCATAGGGGATTCACCACATCACCCCCACTTGGGACCAATACAGGGTTTTGACCTTGAACCATTGGGTTAGTCTTTTTTCTATTGTCATTGACCCTCATTAAAAATCTAGAGTTTCACCGTGAATGTTTTTGGTGGGGTCAAGGAAATTTTCACCTACTCCCTTCTGTAGCCCCACCTTCCATGCCTAAAATACCACGATTCGAGATACTCCCCCCACTCTATGAAACACCATGAGCGAACTTACTCATCTTGGTCCCTTTCTATTTCATTAGTTGCATCTCTATTCTTGGATTCCCTAACCACCTTGAGGTAAACCATTCCTGAATAATTACTTAAAACCTTTTCAACTGACCAAATGTTGGGTTGAACTAGAAAGGCCACTCTTGTGTATGTTCCACACAATCCATTTCTAGGTGTCTTATACCGAATAGTCCTCACTATATGACTATAAACTATCATATACCCTATATGAAACACATGATATTCCTCTTGTTTCAAACAAGAGATGCCTTATGTGGAAAGGATAAAATGTCATCAGTCCTCACTAAATGAATTTAAATTATAGAATACCCTGTAATTAGATAATAAGATGCCTCTTGTGACAAAGAAGAGATGAGTTATGTGGAAAGCATAACATGCCTCAGGTGATGACCATGAATTGAACACCAGACAATAACCACAGGCCTCCATCTCAGGTGTAAATCCCAATCATATACCTTGACCCACCAATGAGTCGGGATGACCTCTTGACATGACATGGTGAAGCATGAATGAGTATCCCTCTTTATGTAATCCTCGTGCACCTCAACCCTTTACATGATGTTAAATTGAATTCATAGGTCATGAAATGCACATGGGATGCCCTTATAGCCAAACATGAGGAAGAAATTATGGGAAGCTTCCATGCATAAGCCCAATTAACTATTCCCTCTCTATAGTGGCACCCAGGTAGCTTCTACACGTAAGACCCATTCATCATTTTCACTCCATAATGACACCCAATAAACATCCACATTTAATCCCCATTCACCACTTCCTCTCCACATTGGAAGATCGGTATCTCCCATGAATAAGCCCTAAACAAATATGCACTACTCCAAGAAGAACACATACATCCCTCCTAGAGTAATCTGCATGCCCCTTCATTCTTAACTACTTGATTTTTGATCCCTATCATCTAAATAAGAATGGTAGGAATCCTACAAAAGGTTTAATACTAACCACTGGTAAACTCTGGTGATCCCTCCTTAGGATTTACCCTCATGATGCGAATTCATCCCTTTATGGGACACATCCCCCTGGATCCACCTTTACATGGTGTTATGATCCATCTACCATCAGCTATGTCCTCATCCATCATCCACCTTTATTTTACCCTGGGCTTCCACATCCTAGAAATATTTTGACATTTAACCACATTCCCCACTTCCATATAGGCCATCTTCTTAGGTGAACCAACCCTACTTTATTTCTACTTGGGTAGATGACCTTGCATAAGCCTCAGTAGCACTTGGGAAGCTGACCATGCATAATCCCTAGTATGTCTTCAGTTAGATAACCATGGGTAATCCCCAATTCCATGCCCCCATTCCAGAACTATGTGGTCATTGATCCATATATTCTACACAAGGTATGTAAAAAGACTACCTAAGGTTCATTCCCATCATCCATTCCTATCCAGGTCTTTCCATCGAGTCACCATGTCTTGGGAGGATTATGCCCCATACCAATGGTTCTACATCCTTCGAGTCCCCATCCATGCACTCTATTCTCACCAGATGCCTTCTTAGGTGTCCCATCGCCCCATCTGCACTATGTGGACTTTGATCTCTGTCTTCTAAACATGGTACATAGGAAGACTCCCAATGTTTGAAGCCCATAACTCCCCATAATCCATCAATTCCACCAAATCCATTTCAAAATTATCTATATCCAACCAGATTTTTACTCAATTCACCACATCACGATGAGATCATGACATCCATTTGGGTTATCTTTGTGTGTAAACCCCAATCACCCCATCCCTTGTCTCAGAAGAACTCAGGAAACTAACCACAGATAATCCCCACATAATCCATATTCATTCAACCAAGAGATATCCTCTTACGATAAGAATCTATCCATGCATAAGCCTTGATTCCATCACACATATGTACTACATGGGTTTTGATCCCATTATTCTACATTGGGTATGTTGGAAGCCACCCTAAGGTTCAATCCCATCCAATGGTAAACATTGGGGACACTCTCTTTGGGGTGAAGATTTTTTATTCACCCTAAGTGGTTTTCAAATCATCTTTCATAGTGCGGCACCTTCTATTTATGAGATGCACCTTCATGGGTCCAACCTCACTGGGTGTTTCGATCCATCCATCTAGTAAACCTTTGAGGTGTTCCCACCAAGGGATCAACCTATCCAATCAATATCCATGGTATGTTCTGATTGATATCTCTCCATATCTACAAGTTGTTAAACATTCATACAACCTTGTGTTAATCATGGGACACCTGAGTAAAACATCATAAGATATGCCTCTGGAAAAAGATACCCTGCGATCAACGTGGGATTCTTGAGGTTTCCACGCCCTTGAGAAGTTTTCATAAGGTTTAATAGCAGTGTTTGAATGATCTAGCATAAAGACACACCAAGGTATTTCCAACATAAATACTCCCCTGAAAAAAGGCTTCATCCTTGACTAGAACCTTTAGAATGTCCTGAAAGAAGTAGCGTTATTAACCAAAATCCATAAAGAGATGAAACTAGTAATGAGTTTCATGAACAATGTATTAATTTTTAAGGGTGACCCAGACAAGAAGATGGATTCTGGGGAATCCATGGAAGGGGGGACCAACATCCCATTATCCCATTTAGTTCAAGGATCAAACATTTTTTAAGAAGTGATGAATACCGCCCTCTTTTATAAAGCGGGAATGTGGGGTACAATGCACCATCAGTGAACAACCACATGTGTAGGTGGACACACTCTAGTGGAAAGAATCAGAAACTAACACTCACTATTATTCATCAGAAATTATCTTTATCATTTATATCCACATTTTTTTTCATTGATATATTTATTTTCATAACCATATACCATTTTAATATACATTATTAGTTGAAGTAATATTATCAAGAAAGTTAATTCATTAATTGTGGAAATATTGGTGTTCTATATTCTTGATTCAATTTATAAATTTAGTTATTGATAAGGAATATTGATTATGTATTACATTTTTCATTGAATATATACGGAATTTATTGGACATATGTAAGGGACAGATGGGTCATAGTTATAGATCGCCTCTTGATGCATCAACTGGTCTCACGAGACAAACTAGTTGGAATTCCTTATTAGATTGATATTTGGTGAATAACTACCCAATTATTCAATATTTATTGCCATATGTCATTAATGGTAAGATTTATGATGTAATATAGAAATTCCTTATTGGTATAATCATAAATGTAGGACATTATTTATTTCCCTCAGTGAGAATTTTGTTATCATTATCTATGTATCTACTTTCATCCATGGATGTATTCCATTATCATTTTATTGGTTATATATACAATATGTATTGATTATTTACCATGCCATATTTTTAGGCCTTATCTACTTATAATTACTTCCATTTCACACTTTCAATTAAAGATAATATGAGCTCACCGTTTATTTTCTTTTCCTAAAGATATGAATAATGAATATTTTAATGATATTCAAGGATGAAATGAAGTTTATCATGTAATATTTTATTTTTTCGGTATAATATATTAATCATGTATTTATCTAGTATCTCAAGACTACTAAACATAATGATCCTTAATGGTGTGATCTCTTAAATCTTATTCTAATGTAATAAAGTATATATCAGATCTGGTTTACTAGATTTGGGGTCATTAGATAAGATAAGTTGTAAGGTTTCATGGAGTACCACTATATATTTTATCTAATTGAGATATAAGGTTTTCCTAAAATTTTAGTAGATGTATTTATACATCATTAAATATGGAGCTAATATTAAGAATTACTTACCCCCATATATATATTCTTAGTATTAAAGGGACATTCACTCTCTTCAGGACATGTGGAGATATATTTTAATGGATTTCCAAGGATCTTGGGGTCAAAAAATCCCATTAGTAGAGTTTTTATATAAAAAAATTCCATTATTGAATTTAGATAGAACTATATTAGCCTTTATATAGGAATATATAAGAGAATCCAACATTTTGGGATGAATTTGGGGAGAGGATCCAAATAAGACCTCACATTGTCCAAGAAATGATCTTGAATGTTTAAACAATTTAGTAGAACATGAAAGTAGAAAAAGTCAACATAATTGTTATTAAAATAGTTTTTGATGATATTTAGAGATTTAAGTTGGTGAAATTTTTTTACTCTAGGTATCACCTTGGATGAGGGTTATTAGATTTGGGATGAAAGGGAAGCATATCCTGAGGTATATTATTCCCTTTTGTATCCTTGATCATGAAGGGATGTATCTTATCACTTAGACCTCCATCCAGACCTATCCCAAGTACCTAATGTATTCCACGTATCTCTGTTGAAGAAGTATATACTATAACCATAACATATTCAAAACTTAAAACCTAGAAAACTAATAGATGATCTATCATATGGGGAACAACTAGCTGAAATTTTGTATTCCTGACTAAATTGACCGAAGGACTTTTTATTATCATTTTGATAATCCACCTTTAAAGGGTTGAGGTGGAAACCTTAAAAGGTCCAAAGGCTTAGAGACAATTACATGAACTATAGGATTTTAGGGGAAATCACCCAGACAAGACAACGTGGAACTGCTCCTCCCCAGCACATTTCATTATATCAGCACTCCCCCTTTGCAAGGCTAGTTGGCTAGTGGTCTTGTGCCGAGATGCCCAAGCCCAATAACTATGGAAATTCCATACCCTCTCATTCTACCAATTCTGATTAGCTCTATTATACTGAATTTTCTTACTCGGATCCTCATTTAGAGCCTTTCCCCTTTTATTTTGACTGGTACATCTACATATTCATGTGGCCCGAAGGTGTTGATGTGGCCCGAGGGCCTTGAGGTGGCCTGAAGGCCTTGAGAGAAAACTGCCCCGAAGGCCTTTGGTGACCCAAAAGCCTTATGAACCTGAGTACCAAACCGATGGCCCAAAGGCCCAGATGGATGAATAGTTATAACCACTACAGTATCTAATAGTACATGCTACAATTCCTACTATAGTACTGGTGCAGTGCCCACTACGATACTGCTACAGTACCCAGAAATATGTCTCCATCTGGATTTGATTTGGGTTTCCTAGATACACTTGTTGAGTTCTCACCAACCGGGATGAGGCTCATGTGAGAAATTTTGTACTAAATATATACTATTTTGTGGAATAAGACCCCCAATATAGTTAAAGTTAAATGGGAAAATCATAAGTTTGAAGAATCTATGTGGGGACATGAGGATGTAATCAGATAAAAATTTCCTTACCTATTTTTATCCTTGTAATTAAATTTTAGCGAATAATTTATTTTTAAGGAGGGTAGAATGTGATTCCTTGAAATTTTATAATTAATTTTCTTTTTAAAATAATCTTATGCTAAATTTTTTGTTTCACATCCAACATTGAACAAAATTGAATCACTAAACATTTTACAAAAATAGTTTTCATTATATTTTTTGTTTTTATTTAAAATATATATTAATATAATTTATAATTTAGATGTGAAAAAAACGAAATTATTATTTTTATTCAACATAATAATTTTAACTAAGGATGGATTTTAGGAATTTTTCAAAAATATATATTTTTGAATATTCAAAATACTGAAATTAAAAATATTGTGATTTTTATAATATAATAAAAATATTACCTATACATAAATGTTCGTAAAAAATTTTCATGAATAAAATATTTTTTTAATAATAAACATTATAATTTTATAAATTTTAATTTCATTTAATTTTTTTTTTACATTTTATGAAATAAATTATATTTTTCCTTAAAAGTGTTGTTAATGAATTATTCATTTAGTATTTTAGAATTAATTTTTTTCAATTTAATAAATTGAACACATTGAATTAATATTTGGAATCATTAGATTCAAATCAGGTAACAAACTCAATTTTATTTTTAGGCATAAAAATAAATTACTTAGGCAAAAATTGGGTTGTCATTTTAATAGTGCAAATAGAAAATTGGTTTATCTAAGAATAAAATACCCCCAAAATATTGAAAATATATCTCTAAATGAGTGGAGTAGATTTTTATTGACCATACTACACCTCTATCTATTATTTTCCATTATTGGAACTATTTGAAAATTTTAATAGTGACTTATCCTTTTTTATTTTACAAAAATTCCACTCACAACACAAATAAAAAGAACCTTCCACCACCCCTTCATGAAAACATTAAAATTAGATTTCCACTAGAACATATTAGTTTTCTAATTTATGTAAAGCACTATCACATATATTTCATCCCTTTGATCCATAGAAAATCTTTAATTCCTCTATTTCCAAGAAGTCCCCCAAGATGAAGCTCATGTTCTCAATAATATTATCAAGATTTCATAGAATTTTTGAGTAAAAGGTAATAGGTTTCTTGACACAACATTTTTTATTGATTCATATTGATTTATTATTTACTATATAAATGTGAGATAGTTTTCTTATATCCCTTTCTAGGGAATACAATTTATAGATTTATATATTAAAAAATTGATGATATTAAGAATAACTCCCATCCTCTACAAATAATAATTTTTTCTTCCATATCCATATTCAATCTTCCAACTATTGATTTAATTTATTATTTTTAAATAAAAATAAATTATTATATTTTATCATTAAAATTCTATTTACATTTATTCAACATAATTATTTTTCACTCTTTTTATGAAATTGATTTAAATAATGGTATTTTTAAAATGATGAAAAGGATATACCTTAAAAGTTTATATTTTTACCTTCCAATCCACTTATTCTATGTAAAACCTTTAATACTTTTTTCATGTTTTGGTTATTTGGATATCTTTTAAAGTTCATTTCAAAAACGTTTTCACATTACCTTCTTAAAAATTATTTTTCAATGGGATTCATAATTTTTATATTTAAAATAATGTTAAGATGTTTTTTCCTAAAAGGTGGTTTCATGGTTTCCTTTCCATTTTATTCTTTTAATGATCTTAATCATATGGATTTTAGTTTTATGAATTGAACATTATATGCCTTGATGAAATAATCTTTTTGGGTGATTGAATGTTGGTATTAATCAATATAATTACTAATTTCAGTTTATGTGATACAATTTGTAAATGGGCTCAAAACCATTTTCATTTCTTGGGTTAATTATGACATAAAGAATGTTTGATTTCATGTGGTACACATATGTATGGATGGTTATTGGTGGTATACTATATCAACTCCAAATGAATTGGATATTATTTTATATCTCTTGTAATAATGAAATATGTACAAACATAAATTTCTTCAAAAATTAAAGGGAATACATGATTGGTTTTGTTTAAAAATTTAAAGAGTGTAAATTCTTATATTTTTTTATAATCAGGAAGAGTGGAGCCTCGGAGAGACTTCTCTCCTCTCCCTCTGCTTCTAGGTTGCTGGTGTAGTGGCTTGGAGGGGGGATATCATTGTCAGCTTTGACCTCTTTCAACGATGCCCCCCCCATCCATCTCTCTCGGTATTCCATTTGTGGGCATTGTCTGCAGTTGGCCCTTCTCGACTTGGTTTATCTTACTCATATCCCCAGATCCGGACTCCCTTTTTCTTTCCAGCTTTATTCCTCCATAATTTGGTGTCCCCTGGTGTTTGCTTCTACAAATCCCATCCCCATGATGTGTTTTCTACTTCAAGATCATCCTTGGTCCCTTCTCTGGTGGTATCATCTGGTCTTCCTGGTGGGTCTTTAGCTCTAGGTGGTGTCTTATTACCCTAGATAACCTTATGACATCTAGTTCATTGGATAGGGTGCTCCTTCAATGGGTCGTGAGCTTCAGAGGATTTGCGGGAGCTGTTCTGGTGGTGGTGGGGTTTTAAGAGGGTTAGCTTGGTCCGGCCTCATTATGGAGGTGCTTGGTGATGTGGTTCATATCAGTGACATTCTAGTCTTAAATTGGTTTTGGGCTGCTTTGGGTGTGTGACCGGATGTAAACAAGGTGATATTTCTTTGGATGGTGATCACATTGGGTAGGTGAATCTGCCCTATGTTGGACTATGTGTTTGGCATTTTTTGGTTTTTGTGGTGATGTTATTCTGCTCGTGGTCTTGGTGGTCAATGGTTCAAGACTTTTCGCTACCTTATGGGCTACTCTAGATGGGGTTCAGAGCATGGAGTTTACACTTGACCATTGATTTTCAGAGTTGGACGTTTGAGAGGGTATGACCACAGCCATCGGTACCCGAACCATGCACTTCAACATGAGACTTCTTGCCGACTGTGATGTGATAGTGGAATATGGTTTTAATGATTTTGATACTGGGAGGGGATTTTCCTTGTTGTGATATGTGGTGTTTTTGGCATTGGGCTCTTGGTCCATTGAGGTCTTTAGTTATTCTTAAGTTGTTGAAGTCCTGTTGGGTTATCCCTCATCCCTTAAAAAGGGTTTATCTTAATAAAAAACATTGATTTTTACTAGTGTTGTAAAATAAGAATCTAATTTAGTTATTTCTCAAAGTCACCAATGCTTCAGTTATTGGTATTATGTGTTTATAGAAATAGGAAATGTTTAATTTATGGAGAATATTTTAAAAATTTATGTTTTATTTGGGTAATCTCAAATTGTTTTAGATCCACTCTTTAATGCATGTGTTTTTAGCATCATATCATAGACTGTCGATCAGGGGCGCCTCAAATTATCACATTAAAATTTCATAATTAATGAGGTATAACCTTTAAATAAAGGCAGTGAATGAGATATCACTATAAAATGGGCTCTGCAGATACGATAACAATATATTATATTCTGGGTGGATGATTTAACACCATTAAATACTCACAACTAATGATGAATCACCTTTAATATAATCACGGTGAATCATATATCACCTAGTGAATGATGTATCACCATTAAACTATATATATTTGAGGAATATATCACCTACCATGTTCTCAATATAGATGATATACCAATATGATAAAATCTTTTTAGATAATTATCCATCACTAATTAAAGAGTTTCAAATCGAAAAAATAACAAATAAACTCACAAATATGGATAAATAACTACCAAAACATCATCAAAACCACATATAAGTTTGGTAGTTGCATTACTAATCAAGTATCCATAGAGTAACATTTACCATAGAAACTTAATAATTGAAAGGAATAATTAAATTTCTAAATAACCATTTAGGTGAATGACATATCACTAGAAAAGAATTAAAATTTAATTCTTTATAAATTCTCCATATAGTCAAAAGATGATGTAATTTCAACCTTATAATTGACCACTCTCATGTCTTTTACCTTATGGGAGTATCCAAGGACAACATATGTGTTCCTACGATCTATAGGTTTTACCAATCATAAGTCTTAGGTAATATTTAAAACTTTTCTACATATATTTAAATGACATCAGTGACCATGTAAATTAGTTATAATAGATGATGGAACACATCTCCCATAAGGGTCTCTATTCCCCTATAAGAATTCAAAAAACAATTTATTTTATTTTTAGGAAATGAACTCCATGTGTACACGCCCTTCATTCATAGAAAATACGATAAAGCTCATATAAAAAATTTAGAAAGATAAGGACCACATACCCAAACCTGTTAGGTCATTTTTAATTAAACAATACAATTTAATTAGATATGAAATGGTTGAAATTCAAACCAAATTCGTTAAAACTATAATTTTTCACATCAAGAGACAAATGAATATACTATGAAACAAATAGTTAATAAACATAATAGGATAGTTTTATTTCTCTATGATGCAACCAAGTTATAGACTAAAATCTAAATAGAGAACTGATAGATATAATTTTATCATGAGGGGAATAAAACCTTAGAAGATAAGGAAATTGGTTGATCTAACTAGAAAAGGGAAGTAATAGTGAATCCTCATTTTTAATTTTATTATAATTAGTTATTTTATTTAATTAATTTTTTTAAAAATATATTTAAGAATAACAGTTCCCCTTCTATAATCCACCATATACACACTATGGGGTCACGAAGAACCAATTGAATCTCCTTATGACACAAATAATATTTCCACATCCATCGGGTACTAGGAACTAGTTCACTGGGTACTTGATTTATCAATCGAAATGAAAGATATATCAGAACCATATACATATTCCCTTTACCAAACCCCTAGATCCCCCAACAATACTTTAAACATTGAAAACCCTATATGATATAAAATATATTATGAAAATTATATCAAATTCATATATTTAAATATGTCTAGTTACACTATATGAATCATCCTTATCTAATAAATTTATCTATGAAGCTATTTGGTACCCAATATTGTACCATATATCACATGAGAAAAATAATTCCCAACTCAATCCCCGATACATTCAAATCTATAATATAGTGGTTAGATTAAAGAAAGAAGTATATTGAAATCACATTCAGTAATACAATAAAAAATAGTGTTTAGCATTAGTGAATGAGTATCTATTATTTCATCATAAAATAATACACAAACTAAACATATTATGTGTAGAGAATGAAAAAATGATTAATTAATGTATAATAATATGAAATTATATAAGTTAACTTACTCTTTCTACGAATTTATTTCCCCATGATTTCATATTACCAAAATATAGTGAGAAAATATAAATAAATAAATAAATTTAAGAAAGTAAAACTATTTTAAAATAGATATCAAGAATATATCTATCCATCAAAATTTATTCCTTTTATAAGAATCATATACAACAATCTCTTTATTTTTTTTATCAATTCACATGTACATGGTATTATTCAAAACTATCCATGAAATTTCGTGAAAATTCAAGATTCTCAGACACTTACAACTAGGCTGCCTCAAATTTAGATACTATAAACTTTTATTCGTGTATTTGTTTCTTAGTAATAAGTTTTACATTTATTTTAATAATATGATAATTTAGTTATGCAACTATAAATAAAATATATTCTCTCTCACATATATTGATACCATCCTTTTGATTCATCTATAAAATATATTCATTTTATCCTTAGGATTTTTATATCTTCCATGTCGTGTTTTTCTTTATCTATTACCAGGGGTCACCTATGTTATAGATAAAACAAGAGAATTATTAAAATAATTAAAATAAATCTTATAGCCTTATAACATGTTTTATCATACTTTTTTATTTATTTATTCATTTTATGTTACAATGAACTATTTTTATGATATTACTTTCTACTGTATATCAATTTAGTTATGTGAACCAATATATCCCAATCATATTTAGTAATGTAAAATTCATTATTATTACTTAAAATAAGTTATTTTTATTTGTAGGATCAAACTTCACATGGTATTTTTAATCTTATAGACTTTCATTTAACTTATTAGGTATCCCTATTTCTTATCTACGTACTATATAGAAAAAATAATAGAGAGTCACCTTGATTCATGATATATTCCCTATTTTGACCTCTAAATTAGACTTATTACATGATTACCTTCAAATAGTCATAAAATAATTCTTGTTTGATTTAGGGTAGATTTTATAATATATATCCAACTATGTATTCTTCAATGCCAACTTTAGTGCCATCATGGTTGACCAAACTCTTATACATTGTTTATATATATCTTTTTCAAGGTTAAATATCCACTTAAAGTCCCTAAATTTCTATTTAAAATATAAATAAATTAAATGGTTAATTTTGTGTTTCAATTTTCACATTTTAATCAGATGTGAAATTTCACCTCCTATATTTAATTATAACCTTCTGGACATCAATATAAAAATTTATGGTTCAACCATATGTATAACCTAAATAATAATAATAATTCAATTAACATCAAATTTAGGTCAAAATTTGGTAGAAATCATAATATATTCCAGATAAATTCCATTAAAAATGAGAATTATGGGTGGATATTTGGATATTATATATAGAATAAAATAGAGAAATGATTATCTCAATAAAATTTCCCTGAATTATATTTGTATCAGGATTATTAAAATTCATAATTACTCATAAAATAAAATTTATACTACATTACTCAACATACATAAATTTTTAATATGATCTCGTGATTTACCAAACTAATTAAGAAATGTTAAAAATAATTGTGGCTAAAATTCTTCTCAATATACATAAATTTTTACTATGATATAGAAACTAAAATTTTTAATAATGAAACTTGACCACTCATCTAATTTTCTTAATTTATTATGTTTTTACTACTTCTGATGATATATGTTGAACCCTTCTCCCAAATATTTTAATTGATTTAATTTTCTAAATTCTATTTCAATATCTTATATTTTTCCAAACATTTATGAATTCAAAAAAAACCTTAGTACTCTTACTGATACATTTTTTATTGTAAATTATATCTTATAAAAAAAAAATTATAATATATGTTATGAAATTAGTAATGATACCTGAAGACCATTTTTGACAATAATGTATTAATTTCAATATCAATATTTAAAAGTTTCCAAATAAAATCAATGAAATAATTTTAATGTGTCTAGTTTACTCTTATAAGAATATTATTAAATTCCAAATTACACTTGCATGTATTATATGAATTTTATTCATAAATTCATGCAATATTACTATATAATTGTTTCTTATAGTTACAATTCAAGGATTATATATATGAGGTATATATTAGTTCCACTTATACATATTTTACTTATAATAATATTCATTTAAATAATCCGGAAACCCAAAACCTTTAGTGGGATGCAAAGGATTTTCTGGGTGGGCCATGTGTCCAGTCAAGAGCTTCATGATTTCAGGGGTGAAGGCTTTACAGAGGGGGGGATGATCCCTCAGATAGTGGGTCTTTCATCAGGCTGTGGATGGTTTGTCTTTACGAGAGTGAGAGGAAATGTATATGCTGATCTTCCACAGGTCAAGCAGAGGCTCTCCTCTAGTAATGGAAGGTACAACAGGGTGAAGTATGGAGATGAAGACGTCATCAAAAGGGTGTTGGGAAATTATGTCTATAGAGGGAAGGTCAGTGGTGCAATGGTGGATGAGCTTCAGCTAACATGAATGATTGGTTACACAAATGACATAACACAAAGGTAGGGCAGCGGCATGCATCATGGATGACGATAGAGAGAAGTGATCACAAGTGGGTTCACAAGAAATTAGAGATATATAGGTTAAATTCAGTACAAACAATTTGGATAAAATCCTAGGGGCAATCCTATATGAGGTCAGAGAAAGGAGAATCACAATCAATGCTCTCATATTTGGATGTTTGAGAGGGTATACCTTTCTCATCGGTGTCAAGACCATGAAGTAATGCATTGGGATTTTTTTAGAGAATATTTGATGGTCGATTTCTATGGTTCAAAAAATTAATATCAAATAGGGTTGGGATAGTGGTTGGGTGTTAGATCATTGGGCCTAATACTTCCATGTATTAAGGCTTAGTACCTCTCAGACTATGGTCAATGTAAAGGTTACCCCTCAACCTGTGAAATGAGATTTTCAAATTAATAAAAATATATAAAGCCTTTGTACTTTCAGGAAATATCGATGAATAAATATTTTAAGTAATTAAAACAATTATACATATATAATAATTAGTTATTATAGTTTTAAAAAGGATATAACCATCAATATATAATCACAATCACACATTATTAAGAACTGAAAAGGAATCGAGAAATATTTAATCAAATTTATTCCACGAATACAAATTATTTGGATTTATCATTAATCAGTTATGCATACCTATATTATCATTCCTCTTTATGTGATTAACACTTTTACAAGACATGAATAATATTTTTAATAGTGGTAAGAAAATAATGTAATGTTATAACTTCACATGTTTCATTATTTTTTTATTCTTCATGGTAAAACATTAATTACAATATTTATTATAACATAATGATTTCAATGAATCAGAATGTAATTTATTCATTCATATCTATTTATATTTTTCTCCAAAATAATTTATACAATAATTTTTACATGAATATATCCTGGTATAATCAAGATATCTGTGTTAGTTATTTTCTTTATCTCAGACAAGGATTCATAGTCGTACCTTTTGAAAGTTCATCATATGGAATCCCTAATATCAAGGGAATTAAACTATGAGTAATTATAAAGTGACACATGATCTTTTTTAATAATAAAATTAAAAAACAATTTTAATACATCACACAAACTTTATAAAATTAATTTTTCTAATATTCAACAAATTTATGGAGCTCATTTCATTGTCCACATAATTTTTTAGATATACTAAAATGGTCTCGATAAAATAATGTTTTTACAAATTTATAAAAATATTATTCATGGGGTCCGACAAAGTGAAATATACCATATATAAATTGTATTATTTATTTCTCAATAATTATTTTACAATGTTGTTCATTGATAATATAGTTAGTACTTATAATTTATATAAATTACAATTATCTATGCCAAATTATATATATATATACACATTATAAAATAATTTTATTATCATGTTTATTAAGTAATTATTTCTAACTAAACATCAAAAAATTTAAAATTAAGTCATTTTACTTTTATTCTATCATCCATGAAGAGACATAAATTTACAGAATAAAACAATTTCCAACATATTTTCACAAAGAGATGTGTTTTAATATGCATTAATCCAGATTTCATGTATAGAAAATCAATTACAAACTCTATACACTTTAAATTAAAATGAAAATCATTAATTTTTATATAAAAATTAGTAAGTGATTAATACATTAAAACTTAATATATATATATATAATTAATTATATATCATAAATCAAGAAAAATATTATTTTAATGAATTTATATAGAAACATTATTTCATGAAATCTTAATATTTTTATAAAAATATAGATATTATAATTAACTATAAAAACTAAATAATTAAATCTATATAATTATCATTATATTAAATCCTAAAAATGTGAAGAGAAAACGAGAGGTTATTAAAGTCATAAATTTTTTAGAAAAAGTTATAAATGAGTAAGGGACATAAAGAAAGTTCAAATCCTACTCAGTTATTTTTAAAATAATATTTTATGAATTTTTTATTTGCTAAAAATCCTTTATAAATAAAATTATAATTTAATTTTTAAATTATTTTAAAAAGACATAATAATAGCTGATGATAATGAGAAATAGTTTTTTCAATATATCTATCAAATATTTTTCTCCATAAAAATTATGACATCTAGTTTATGGAATTACCAATATTATGATATTAATATAATCAAAATATTAAATTTTTAAAATAATATTTGTTCATAATGACATATAAATTCAACAAATTAAAAAAATAATTAATTTATTTAGTAATAAAATTTTAATTAACAGCTCATATTATAATTATTTTATAGAAAAATTCATTCCTTTAGATAGCTATTATCTGGAAAGAGTATTTAAAACCAAATTTAATTCCCATCATGATTTTTTATAAAATTTGTTTAAATCAAAAAATTTAAAATTCAGATGTTCTAGTAAATATAATATACCTATTATAAGTTTTGTTTTAGTAAAGCCCACATATAATGGAAAAGATCTATTGGGTAGAAATTTGGTTCATAAAAAACACCAAAAATTTTATAATGAGATTATCATTATTATTCTGGTCTCATAAAAAATAATCAAATAAAAAAGAAATAAACTTCCAATTCAATTATAGTAATTAATTATATTAAAATTATTAATATTAGTGAAAAATAACATGGTTTGGGATGTAAATGACAAGACATAACCATACAATAATACCTCATAAATATAAATCACAATGATTAGAACTAAATTCTATCTAAAATATTATAATTAATATGAGATAATCTATTTTAGATTCATTATACAAATTTCCAAAACCGATAGACTAATTGTTAGACATAATGAATCTCTTCTAATAATAATTATAAAAGATATAGAAAATTTCAAATCAATACTATATAATCAATGAAAATTATTATGAAGAAGGATGAAATAACATCAATAAAAAAAATAATTATTAAAATAATTTTATTAATTCAGTAAATCCATATAAAAAAGTTAATTTTTAGTAAATTATAGGTTAAAATGATAAAAAGAAGGTATAAATGGACATGAGGATTTACATGATATGAACAATTATCCCAAATAGATGGGAAATTATCAGCCCATGTCTCATGATAAAAAGGGAAGAAATACAATGATATTACAAGATAAAATAAACCTGATAAATAAAAAAAAATAATTTGTTTGGAAATAAAGATTCATCCACATAATATTTAAATCATCCTTAGAACCCCTTTCTAATAGATCAACCAGGTCAAGGCCCTTCACAATGATGGATCTGAGAACATATTTTTGGAATCCTCTATGATCATTATCATCAAGATCATCGATCTTATCTAAATACATCATTTCTATCTAGGATCACATACCCTGAAATAGCTTGATGTATCCTCTAGATTCAATAATGGGAACCATTTCCTCTTTGAAATCAATCTATAAATGTAAAAACACAATAGAACTGGGATCACATTGAATATATTCATTTATAATCAATGAGGATGATATCCTAGGGTTTTTCTTATATGTATTCTCTTGAAAAGAAGGAATGCATCATTAATTTTTCTCTCATGTTATCTCTCATGGTGAATATGATAAGTCATTGATGCTAATCGTCACTAAAATTGAGACTTACCAAAAAAATCCATTGTATTTTATGAATCAAGGATTCCATCCACAATGATTATGGTATGAGACATCTATAAAGAGGGAGACACAAATGTGTAATAAAAAAACCCATCATTTCAATGAGATATCAAAATAAGAACACATGTCCAAAAACATTAGTATTTATAGAAAAAACATGGATCCCATATAAGATTTATTTTTAAGTAATTACAAATGAAAATTAAAATAATGGTGATTTTATATCCACACAATAATAAAGAATCAATGACTTAGATAAGGATGGTGAGGGACAGAAGGATAAGAATGGGAGAAAATAATTACATGAGGGTTAGATTAAAACTATATCAAAGTGAAAAAGCCTATACATATGGGTGCATAAAAGAAGCATGACATTTAATATCTTCCATTTCAAAATAATAAAATTTAATTAGACCTTTCAAATCAGCATATGTATATTAAAATAGATTTAATCAACAATAGCAGTGAATTAAATTCTATAATTCTCCACATAAGTAATTTATATGCCTGGATACAATTTAATTTGAAAAATTAACAAATAATCTAAAAAATGATAAGTTAATACCTAACCTTATGGTGATTCTTCACCTATGAAGATAATTGATCCAGGTGAAACATCCAAAACAAAAAACACCATACAAGGTATATGAGGCAATCTAAGATAACCATGGATATATTTTACAATAATTCTATAATTTAAACATTATATTTCACAACTATGTAAACAACCCAAGAACCCAATAGATTAATTTCATTATAAATTAGATATATAATAAAATTATTTAAAACATATTAAAAATATCCCAAAAAAGTATTATCACATTATACCCATTTATATATATCATGCATATTATTCTCCTTCATAAACTGGGGAACTAAAATATAATAAGGGGTGAGATCAGATGCCTAGTAAGGGTATACAAGTGATGAAATATCAAAATATCATCAGTGATCAAAATATAAATACATGGTTATTAGAACATAATCATGGTTCATATATGTTACATAATAAAATCATATGCAATGAAGCATTTATAATAAATCTTTAACCCTGGAAGAAAGTATTTGGAATAAAATAATATATGAGTAACAATAGTGTGGGAAGATTATCAAATAATAATGATAAATAAATACATGACCATTTCATAATAGTATTCCATATATATAATCATGTAAAATTATTCCTTATGTCAAATATATAACCAATACCTCATCACATTATAGGAAAGTCCCTTAGTGGATTGTGATTTTCCCTAATCTAGGATATTCCATTTCCAGAGATATAATTATTATCCAATGAATTGAAGGGATATATAATTATAATATCACCCATCATATAATAAAAACCATATATATGTGTGACACATCAAATAAATAATATAATAAAGAACCCATGGAAATAAGATGGGTTTTTTAACATTTCTAAATGGTATCACATAAAATGGCATCAAGAATTTGATAAAATGATAACAAAACTTGTATCACCTGAAAAGAATATTTGATAAAATAATTTATAGGTAGAATCATTAGAAATAACCCCATAGGATATATATCTTCTAGAAATAAATACAAAAATGAAATTGAAACCATGAAAATGTGTATTTAAAAACAATTTCATGACATAGTCATAAAGAGACGAAGATATGAGCCAAATTGAAAAATAAAATTCAATTGGGTAACATGTAATTTTTAAAAAAAAACACATTAAAATAAATACCAATATTATTACATTATATTTAAAAAATATCTAACTCAATAAATGTGGGGTGATTGATAAAAGAAATGACCATGAAAAGAAAAAACCGTTTCAATATTTTCAAATACCTTAATTGAAACATGAAACTTCAAAATAATGATTAAACTTACTTGTGAAAATGGTAATAATAAAAATGAAGAGTATATGAAATGAAATACATATTTTTTTTAAAAATTAATGAACGAAATATTTTTTGGAATGAAAGAATATGTACATCGAAGAGAAAGAGCTTACTGGAGAGGATGAGAATTATTCACAACACAAAAATATTTTTATTAAAGAATAAAATTAATTAAAGAAGAATATTTTTATGATAAAATTTAAATTAAATATTTATAAATATAATTTTATATGTAAAGTAAATAAATTCTCTAATTGAATAATTATAAAATAAAATATCCATCGGAGAGGAACTCTGACTCAATGAAAAAGTGGTTTAGCTAGAAAAACCCTTATAACATTAGTAACATTCAAATCAAATGCAATTGAAAAGGGATTTTGATATGGATTAGTAAATACCTTGAAATTAATGAAAAAGGGAAACATCTATCCATAGGGAAGTATATCCATCGAAACAAAAAAAGTGGTGAATATTGATTATGTTTCAAAGAAAGGAATCGAGATGAGGAAACCATTACTAAAATTATAATTTATGATGTAATAATCATTTGAAAATTTGTTTATGTGGTAGAAATTTAAATTCCCATAAGAATGTTAAATAAAAAATGATTAAATAAAACGTTAGGATTCAATCAATTTATAATAACGGTGTCCAATAAGAATAATTAAAACTAAATAAAAGGAAATTTAGTTACAGAAAAGACATACCTACGATTTTCTAATGGTTTTATACACTCTAACCTTCAGTGTAATAAACAGAAATATCTTAATAAATTATTTATAAACCTTATTAACATATAAAATCTTTTTTTCTATTAATTTATAACCATTATATATTTTATATTAGTAAATTATTGTTTATTTTCATAATTATATTTTATTTATTTTACTATATTTCACTCACTTTATACTATTGATGTGAATACTCATTATTTGATTCCAATTTTATCATTCATATATTTTTTAATGTACTAGAATATATTTCTCATTATTATTTATAATTTTATAATATTATTCTATGAGATATTTAGTTATGATTAATGAAGATGAAATATGTGATGAGTTTGTTTTATTAATTTTTAATGAAAAAGGTGGTATATTAATATCGGGTTGGGTATTATTATTAATAATCTGGAAAAAGTCATCATTTTTTTTATTTAAATCCAAAATTAATAGTTATTAACTATACATATTCATCTATCATGGAAATTTATAGCACTGTTCATATAGGAGGTTAAACAACCCAAACGAGAACATGCTATAGCCTATGGGTGAGTATCTTTTTAAAATTTATTATTTTATTATTAAATATAAATAATAATATTATTTAGGTTTTATTCATTTGATAAATAATAATTTTTATAAGGTATACTAAGAAGGAAAATAAAAAATAATGGTATGAATCTATAACATACAAAAGAATACATCATTTTTATTCTTGGCATGATCAGTAAAGGAAGGTAAATTTATGATTAATATTATTAAATTCTTTCTTAATTTATCATTCCATAATCATAATAATATCATAAATATCATTTTAAATTAAATATATACTTATAAACATCCATTTATGTTGTTGAGGAAATTTTAAATAAGTCGTTCATGTAGGCGGTAGTTTACACATCACATGAGTGACATTTCTATTTACCAATGGATGGGAGGAAAATATATTCTGATTTATCCATTAATATAATAGTATTTAAATATAATAAATATAAAAATGTAATTATAGTAGTATATTTAGAATAGTCTTTTATGATAATTTTATATAAGAAAAGGTTAGGGTGTTGACAATATTCACATTGAGGACTGGATTCTTCTCTTAGAGGACCTCTTGGAAACAAATAATTTAGAAAATATTCTTTTAAATAAGGGTTTTAAATTTTTTAAAATGTTTACAATAAATTCAAAATGGTTAGGGTTTCAATAATAATTCTAAGTAATGGAGTTATTTGAATTCATTTTAAGTGAGCTCCCTTTATATTTGAAAATGTGAGATAATTTTTTAGAACCCAAACATCGGTAAGTTGTGAATATGAAATCTCATGTGTTTTATGAAAATATGTTGAGGAAATGTTGGTTATAAATGTGGAAATTAATTTCTCTAATAATATAGATCTTTTACATTGTCTAATTTACTAGATAAATTCTCAAATTTCATGCCACATTAAATTACATATTTTTACTCCCATTAACATTTTTTAAATATATAACATGATAATTATTTGATACTAAACATATAATATAACCCATAATACCAAATATTAATGAGATGAATAAAAATTTGGACTCCATTTAATATAATTAAATTTAAAAATATGTGAAAATATCTTTTAAATTAAAACATAAGATATACAAATAATACTATTTGTATAAAAAATGTATTATAAAACATTATAAACTTTTATTATTATTTAAAATAAATTACTAATTAAATTAGTGTTTATATTTTTTTTATAATTTAAAAAATTATATCAATGTTATAATTTAAAATATATCAATTAAATTTACATAGATAAAAATTTCATAACATTTAAAAATATATTCTTTAAAAAATAATTGTTTTACAATGGTAACTAATATTTACATTGGTAACATAATTTTATATTTGAAATAAAAATTGAATTATTATGAATTATTTATATTCTGATTTATAGTTTGAAAAATATTTTAATTTTCACACTTCATTGAAGTGACAAAATAATTTTAATATAGGCTCACTTGATGTATAATTATTGTTATGAAAAATTTATCCTTTAAGTATAAAATGAATTTATTCTTATTGCTTCCAAATAAATATATATTGGATGGACATTAATTTACCTTTTTGTATATATTATCAACAAATTTCATTAAAATTATTCTTCCATATAGATTATTTGAAAATATAAAACAGTTTAAAAAATATTTTTTTTGTAAAAATAAAATTTGATATTAAATAATCTTCACCAAATAGCATTAAAACAAATTATTTTTACTCTAAGAAACTAATTTTCTCAATCCATTGATATTGAAATAATTATTTTAATTTTATAAAGACATCATATAATAATCTAATAACATTAATATTTAGTCAATAGAAGTATTTATTTATAAATAAATATTATATATATATATTACATTTGTGTCTCATTATTTATGATTCATGAATTTTATTATTCTAATTTTTTTACTAAAAATAAAAAAATTCAGTATTCCTATCAAAAACAGAAATATCCAATGCCCATATTTTCAAAATCCATATTTCTATTTATAATGTCTTTGTCACAACCATTACTCTCTATAAGTTCATTCCATTATTAACATTTAAATTAAACTTGTCATTCATATAATTTTTGTTTTAGTTATCACAACATAATTTCTCCTTTAAATATGTTCTTTATAATTAGAAATTTAGTTCTACTAATTGTGATCATCATGCAAGAATACAATCTAGGTAATATCTTAGTTTTAATGACATTTTTATTTTATATTAATTATCATATTTTTATTTATGCGCTTTTAATAGATGTAAATTTCCATGGTATATAATTCATGATTTCTTACACCTTTGTTTCAATGTTTCACTATGAATGAATAAAGTGTTTTTAGTTTGATTCATATATTATTTTACTCAATTTACAATAATTTTTTAATTATCTTGAAACAATATAAAAATAAATTTTATAAACATAGACATATAGTTTTAGGAAAGGTAATGTTTCATAAAATAAAGTGTCTCACATTATTTCCATTTAAATAAATTGTATCCCCATAATTTAAATTATTACTAATGAACGAACATATATATGGGAATCTATATGATGAATTAAGATATAATTTATAATGAGACATCCACCTTACTATATATGGGAACACTAGAAAACACATCTTTTACCTCATAATAGGAAATAAAATACAGAGTTTCTCACTAATAATTTGAGTTAAACCCCCCTCATGACTTGGTATTAAAACACATATAATAGAAACAATTTTCCTAGACATTTTATAGTTATGATTTCACTAATATGTGATCATATTTGGAAATGAGATATGAAATGTTACTTCCTTATCTTGGAAATTAATAAGGGATATATGTAGAGAGAGCTACATAATGAAAAAATTAAATAAAAATATACTAAATGAATATTAATAAGATTTGTGGGAAGCAAATTACCACAAGAATCTATTTATGAATATAATAGACTTTGTGTACAACCATCATACTATAGGTAATTTCCACTAATAATTGAATAAATAATTCAAAACCACTAAAAAAAGTTTATATATACAAGGAAATTTGTTGATAATGAATCAAATAAGACATTTTATGTTCATAATTGAGTGATGATTATAAATTTTATCCATAATTTTCATGATGAACTTCAATAGTTATGCCTATATAAGACATCATAATATCCATTATCTGAAGAATTGGATGATATTTATTATCCTTATTATCCCGTGGATTAGTGGACTGATTTTTATAATTCCCAAACTCCATAAATTTTTGATATTTAGTTGAAAATGGATACTTAATAGGAATATTATTTTTTTCCATAATGCTAACTGGACTCTTAATTTTTACATATTGGTTCACTTATCAATGAATTAATATACCTTAAAAACATCGTCCTATACCTTTCATAAATTTAAGTTGGTGATTTCTCTCACATTCATGACATGGAGTATGTTGAGTCATATTTCACCAAAGCTCCTTATCACTATAACTTTAATGAAAATATATTTTTCTCTTATTGGTGAGTTTGGGATTTCAGAAAGGTGCATGTTTTTAATCATAAATCAAGACAAATGTGTATTCTTAACCAAAATATTTTCAATAATAAATTCCATAATAATTTTTTCTCTCCTTTAGACAATCACCAAATTTTCCATTGAATCCATTTTTAACTTAGTTCATTAATAAAATGACCATTACCTGAAGAAAATAATCATTACAGAAAAGAATAACTAAATTTAGAAAATTGAAATCTATAAAAATAGAATAATTAATAAATAAAGGATGTTTATTATTTAACTAATGAATATGTTAATTTCATTATAGGTTATCCATGGTCATTTTACTATTATGTTCTCTAACCTGACTAGTTATATTTTATGGATTCAAATTCAATTTGAATATTTTATAATACATCTTAAAGAGAATATAAAAATTCCAAAGAAAATCCCTCTGGAGTACAAACAAGGTTTTTAGACTGGAATACTTGTTGTCTAATAAGTAAAGGTTGACTTAATTCCAACCATTATTTTTTAGTGATTATTACCTCTAGGTGAATCTATTTCAGATCCATTACCAAATTTTTTCTATTCATAATGGGATTTTATTTCTATGAAACCACACACTCTATATATTATGAAAATTGTATGATGCGTCCCAATATTTTAACTTATCCATAACATTATCTAGTAATAATCGATAAAAATAAATACTCCATGATCCGATACTAACTTTAGATACCCAAGAAAAAAATGAATATATTTAAAAGTAATTAAGTAATAGGAGCTTATATATAAAAAAACAAAATTCCATAAAAAAATTATTTTAAAACATATTAAAAATATCTCATAAATTTAATTTTCACTTGATTCACATTCATCCATATCAAATATAATATAATTATTTATAACCTAAAGAGTGTAAACATAATAAGTAGTTACCTTAGATAAAAAATAAGTTTATCAATCAAAGAAAAAAAATCATAATCATGATCCATGATAAGATAAACATTTGGGTATGAGAACAAAATTGAGATTTATATACACAACATAATAAAATCATACCCAATAAATTATAGATAAAAAATCATCATTCATGGAATAAGGATATTGGCATAACAAAAGAAATAAGTAATAAGAGTAAAGAAACTTGAGAAAATAATCATGAACCATGAAAATATAATATACCAGTTTGTAACAGCATGATATTTTATGATATATTTTATTCTAAATAAATATATTTGATAGCTTGTGACACACACAATCCCAAGTAAAAATGAACCATAATTTATTGTACCATTATGAACTTACTATTAAATTATCTGGAATAAATATGAATAACAAAATTATTATATTTATATTGTTTACACATGTATAAAATAAATTCAATTTATATCAATTGAATATAAATTAAGATAAAAAATAATTTGAAATTAAAATAAATGTTTTTCTAAAAAACTATTCTTACGTGTGCAATGCGTTTTAATCTTAATAAATTAAACTATTCAATATTGGTGAATTATGTTATTAAAATTTATAGATTATATATTCAACAAGATATTTTTTCAGTCATCTAATATTTTTTTTCTAGGAATGGGATATGAATAAATCCAATTTTATGCATAAGAACTATATTTTTTTCTAAAAAGTAGTTTCATCACGTTTTTCACAATTATTTTTATAATTAGTTTTATAAAAATTATATAAATTTTGATTTAAAAAATTAACTTAAATTTTTAAATAAAAATCTCAATATTATAAGTGTTAATTTCAGAACATTTTTAAAATGTATATTTTTTATGAATAATAAAAAATAATGATTTTTATTAAAAATTATCTTCCCATTTGAAGAATTTAAAATTAACATTTTGAATGAAATTTTATTTTCAAAGTAAAATTTGTTGTATTATATTATTATTAATCAAATTTATGTTATTAAATAAATTTTATATTTTATTTTGATATTTTTTTAATATTAATGATATTTTATGGAAAAAAGAATTTTCATCGTGAATACAAGATTTATTTTAAATTAAAGTATTAAAAATTTTGGATTATAATTAGATAAAATGGATAAAATGAATTCCATATTTTTTAATATTTTTAATTAATATTATATAATAAGTTCAACTTTATATTTCGACATAATCCAGGGAAAAAACAATAAAAATATATTATTGTGGTTAAGGTAAAAAACCGGTTTACCGGGGGTTAAACTTAAAATATAAGGGTTAAGATGGGAAAAAAATTGTCTAATTTATATTAACTTGACATATTTATAACTTATATCATATAATGTTGAGGAATGGTATATTTCATTCCTTTTTTATAAAGAGGTGACCTGGAATAATTTTAAATCATTCAAAAATTACAAGTGCACCACTCACCTCAATTATAAAAGGGAAACTCCTCCCCACACCTATTAACACCAATTGAGACATATATATCAACAAAACACTGAAAATATATCTTCCCAACATCCTTATACAAGTCATATAGTTTCTTTTCTTCCAAAAATATCAACCTAAGGGTCTTTAAAAGGATATCAAAAGAAGGTTGTTCTATGAAAAGTTAATTTTCTTCACCATAATCATTATTTTTTACTTATTATTTTTACCACTTTAAATTATGAATTTATAATTATAATATAATAAAACCACTATATATCATATAATTAGATTTTATTATAATTTTATTTTATAACATATATCCATCTAATCTCCCATCAAATGGTAAATGAAAGCATTGTTTAGGTGTACAACATACAACCACCTCACGAACTGATGTAATTCATTTTCCATATTCATATCCCCGAAATAGATATACATGTTTATTTAATGTATATATATATATATGATATTTATTACATAATATTACTTTTATAATTTTATTATAGAATTTATCTACTTACCATCCTATCTATTGGAAAACAATAATGGCACTCGTGTGTATGTATATACTACAGCCTCCACAATGAGATGTGATCATTTAAGATTTATGTGGATTGTAATAAGTATGGATTTAATGAATATATATGATATATATTATATAATAACAATTATAAAATTTTTAATAAATATTTACCCATATTCCATTACATTTATCAAAAAGTGAAAATAACATCCATGCGTACATATGACTTACCATCTATATAAATGGTGCAATTAATTTTTCTATCTATATAATTCATATATGAATATATATATATATATAAATTGTGAATATATATTATATTTATATTAGGATTAAAATTTTGGATATTATGGAATCATTATCAATGTACAAGGACCAAAACTACCGAACTAAAACTCTCTTAAAAAAAATGAAATAATTAATCCCATAAAAATTGATTTTAATAATGGATTATTAATAAATGGATGTTGAAATATTATAATTGTAAAATTTATGATGTTATATTTATGTAATTTATTATTTTATAAATGTAAAATAAATTTAAATTTATTATACTGGAGGCTAGAGTGTTTTCTAAGCAAGTGGAATTTGAGTTAAGAGATATTTAACTCGTTATTACTTCGATGATACTTGTAATATTAACCACTTGTCTCCTTTGAGAGGTTTATATAATTACCTTGAATATATTTTATGATTACAACCATTATAATTATGGGGATATACATATAAATATAAGGTTTTTTCTTTCTTGAGGTTTTGATTTGAATGTTACCAAAGTGGTAAGGGTTTTTTGTTGCAATCTCACTATTTATTAGGATTGTATATAATTATGTCTGTCAGGATGAAATATAATGATTTAACTCACAAGAATAAAAATTAAATTTTTATACTATATGTATTTAATAATAATACATGTTATCGATTAATTTTCCTCACTTTAAGTACTCAAGCTAGAGAATGAAAATTATTAACAAAAAACCTAATTTATTTCTCTCTTTGGTAAAAAATCATTTTTAGCCCATATTCACGTTTTCTAATTTTTTTTAAAAAAATGTTTTTAATATTCTAATATTATATTTAATTTTATTTTAACCCATGTTTAACTATTTACAATAATGGTTTATAAGAAATATTCTTGTCATTTTGAAAACAAGGTACTTTTTGGATTTTTACCAAACTGTAAAAGGAATGTTTTATTTTAACATATACAAAAAGAATATAATTTCCATCAATCATAAAAACTCAATGAATTTAATCTTACTTTATAATTTTTCATGGTCTTTTTGAAATAGAATATTATCGTTATATTTGGGAAATTTTTATATTTTAAATTAGTGATTTGAAGGAGAAAAAGGTATTTTCCTCAAGAAATATTACACTAATTCATTTAATGATATTTCTATAACACAATGAGATTTTAAAATAATGAAATTATGTTCAATAATGTGCAAGACACACAACTCCATGTTTAAATGAACCACAAAATATTATTATTTATTTAAGAACTTTATTACATAGAAGTTCAATTAGAAGGTATTGATAAGATTAACCACATTCTGAAATATAAATAAAGTTCCTAATAAATAAAAATATATTAATTAATTGTTAGAAAATAAGAAATAAATTTTTATAAAACACATTTCATTCTTCAAAAATATATTTTCATCAAAAGTGGTATATATTACTTTTTATGGGATAATATTATAATTAATTTCATAAAAAATTGAAATTTTATTTTTTTTGAAATGATATTATGTCGTAAATTAGTATATAAAATTTTTCTTGTGGTGAAATTTTTAGATTTTTTGAAATGTTTTATTTTTCAATGAAAACTGAAAAATACGGATTTTTATGGAAAATTATTTTAGTTTATAGTATTTATATAAGGAAAATATATTTTGGATTATTTTTAGACTATAAATCATTAATTATTATTAAAAATATTTCATTTATAGTGCTTGAAATGAATTTTATACTTTAATTTAGTTTCAAAAAATTCTGGTACATAGAAATGTTTTTTTATTAAAAAATTGTTTTTAACAATTTTGTGGGTTTAATTTTAAATTTAATTCTACCAATTCTGTGTTTTGAATAATTAAAAACGTTTTTTTATTTTAAATTAGGAGTTCCACATTTTTTAAATAATTATTTTTTTATTAATAATGAATAGTAATCATAATAACTTTTGTTACGATAATAAAGGTAAAATGAGTTAATTTATTCCAAAAACAATGTAATAAAGAGTATAATGTAACCATAAAACATTACTTAATTATATTATATTATAATATTTTGTCAATAATATTTTAAAATTAGAATATATGTCCTTTTATTTCTGTATGGGCATTATTTTTACCCCTATAATAATTTATATAAAGAAAAGTAAAAAATGTCTTTCTTTTTATTTTATTATATTTAATTTTTTTACCAAAGGATAAAAAAATTATGTTTGGTTCTAAATATGAATTTTATATATAAATTATTTTTTTATCAAGTTAAATATTTTCTATTTTTATTGATTAAATAATTACGTTAAATTCCTACATAATACCAATAAAGTATTTATTCAATTAATTGAAAAATTAAATAAATGTTGTGAAAAATATTAAAAATTAATATTATTTTGATTAGGTATTGTGTTATTAGATTTATTATAGAAAAATTACATACTATAGTTTTTTTAAATCCTTATATTTAAATTCTATTGTTTTCTTTTAGTTTTAAAATTAAAATTAAATGAATATTTCCAAAATTTATATTAATGATATTTTATAATAAATAACATTTTATTAAATGGGTAAAAACTCCAAAAAATCCAATTTTAAAATTATTGATTTAGATATAATTTATAATATAAAAAATAGTCCATTTATATTTAAATTAACCATTTATTGTAACTACATTGACCCATAATGTTTAAAAACATTATTATCACAATAAATTTCAAATAGGGTTAAAAAAGTTAAAGCAAAAATAAAATGGTGACATAATCACATAAAATTGTCAATTTTTTTATTGGATCAGAGTATATATCCTCATGATCCTATTATATTCAATTAAATAAAATTTGGAGCCATTTATACTCAAATATAAATTTATATTAATTTAATACTTTCTGAAATTCCAAGAATGCTACTCCTATCACAACCCGTCCCCCAGGGCCCATGCCGTAACTACCCCAAGCCCGCCTTCCATAGGCCAGGGGCTGGCGAATAGCACCAAAGGCGTATTCTGTATAACTAAGAAGGAATAACCTTTATAACCTGCAAGCAACATCAAGATATGAACTCAAGTAAACTGAATAGTAATTTGAGTATGTGTAGTAAGTAAAAGGGGCTAGAATACAAGCACAACTGGAAAGTACAATAAAGAAAAGAAAGTACAAGACAACTGATAGGTTAAAAGAAGCTCCTGGATCGTCCACCCATGATCCTACCTGAAGGGTAGGTACAACTCATGAATGAACGTGTCTGTAGTTCACCTCGTCCAACGTCCACCTCCGAGCTACCTCAAATCCTGGTACCCTCATCCTCGGTCAGCGTTGTTCATTGTCTGCACTACACACAACGATGTGCAGACATAACCCGTGTAGGGGTGAGTATAATGATACTCAGTAGGGACCCCGTGACCCTCAAGGTCTCACGAATTCCACAAGTATAAACCACAAAGGAAAGAAACAACTGATAACCCTACTTAGGTATATGCCCATAAATATACCTAAGTTATCAAGTAAACCCATCTCAATCATGAGGAAAACATAGAGACCAACTCCAAAGCCCAAAGCTCAACTATTCCACAAAGGAAGGAACACTATGAGGGTAAGTACCACATAGGTTCACCACACAAGAAGAATACCACCAAGGTATTACCACAATGGAAAGTATCACTCAGGTACGAACTCATCTCACACTAGGTATAACATTTGTACAGTAGTATAGATGATTAGATGTAACTACTGAATCGTCTTACTCTATTAAGAGGATGATCCACATAGGATTTCTCGGTGCTGACCCACACAGGATCAATCAGTGCTGACCCATACAGGATCGCTAGGTACTAACCCAAACATGACCACTTGGTGCTGACCCACACAGGATCCATAGGTGCTGACCCACACAAGATCACTCGGTGCTGACCCACATAGGATTACTCTTCATTCCTCACATCATAGCCAGCTACTGGGTTCCCGCACCGCGCTCGCTGGTCTCCTGGAGGGTCCAATAGACAAGCAACTAGTCTTTACTCCAACTGACACAAAGTCCCATGAATAATTATTCCAAACACTTCCACGTCACAAGGTTCTCAATGCAACAGACTGTGCGTCAATCGAACGCTCAGTCTCTGAGTTATTAGTTTTTAGGCCCGAGGGCCCAGTTAGATTCATGCACAATCCAACCCGACTGTTCAAAAAATCTATCCAAATCTCAAGTGGAGTATACCAAAGGGACAATCTTGCTCCAAGGTTTCTGGCGCCGCAAACGGTTCGTAAAACGGTCGCCCGGTGCAAAATATATGATCGAAAATTTGTAAATGGGTCGAAGTGGGTCTGTGTCTGGTCTGATTTGACCTGAACCGGCATGGGATAACCCTGTTCTGATCGAACCGACCGACTGGGCCCAGCTTGGCCTACTAGGTCTGGCCCAGCCCGTGTTGGGCGGCCTGGACTGGCAGCGACGCAGTGGTCAGGAGGGGCGCGGAGGCGGTGAGGGGGGCCGCGGAGGGCCGTAGGGCGGCAGGCTATGGGGCACTGCAGGGAGGCCACTTTGCATAGCAGCAGGATGCGGGGTAGCATAGTGAGGCCGCTCGACGGTACAAAAGACCGCGGGGCGGTGCGGAAAGGCCACGGGGCAGCGTGGTTGACCGCAGGGTGACGCCGTGAGACCGCATGGCAGTGCGGACGGCGGAGGACGTGGGGCGGTGTGAGCCGCGGGGTAGCACTGTTGTGTCGTCACCTTCTTCGTGACCAGTGGTGATGCCGACCACCATTCTCGAGTTCTAGCGGTGCCAAACACTGGCACCGGTCACCATCACAATTGTGAAGAACTCCTAAAACGAAGAATGTGTAGGGGTTGGGCCATGTTAGTTTGGCCCGCACCCTCCACGTTAGAGCGGTAGCAAGCGACTAAACAAAAACCTTGGATGAAGAACGTAGAATTTGACAATTTCATACGAATCTTTTATCAACGCATTTTGGTTGATCTGCATTTTCCATGATTTCCATGAACAAATAATTTAATCAAGAAATTATAAAAATTCAATAACAACCCCTACCCATTCGTTTGATTCATTGAAGATTGTCCTTAGGGAAGGAGACGATGTCGTTGGGAGTAGACAGACGTCGGTTACGTCAGCATTTCCTCAATCCTTTATTCATTGACGTTGAAGACATTACACATTAATAAATTTCTTGAGGAATAAGTCTAAGTCTAATTCTTCATTCTTCATTGGCTATCTTCGTTAGAGAGATTTCTCCCAAGGCTCCTTCCTCCCAATCCCACCAAAATGAAGAGGAAGCCCAAATAATAGAATATGCTATTTAGTAAAATTTTGGAATAATTTTCAAATTTTATTAATTAATTAATTGAGTGGATAAAATTAATTAAAGGGTTGGAACCATTAAAGAGGGGAAGCTCAAGAGGTTTCTCCCCATTAAGAGGGGAGTTCAAGGGGGTTTAAGTCTCAGGTGGTCCTCACCACCATAACCCACATGGGAGGTTAGGGTTGGGTGGTCCCCACCACCATAACCTATGTTGAGAGGTTTTAGTTCAGGTGGTCCCCACCTTTCAACATCTTCATGGGAGTTCCAAAGAAAAATAAAATAAAATAAAACACAATTTTATTTTATTTTATTCTTTCATGAAAAAACCCAAAAATTAACATTCACCCTCGACCAACTGACGTGGATTTGAAAGTATTATTATGAAAATATCGACGCTATGATTTCAATGATGACCTCAGATTTTAATTCCGAGCACCAGTTCAAAAGTTATAGAAACCCACTCGCACATTTACTGAACATACTTGAAAAAAAGTTCAGAAATTTCTTTCGGGCACACCGGGTGTCAGAATCACACGTTGTCAGTTTTCACAGACTTGTAAAATTCCCATATATTAAAAACAATTACATGGAAATTACGGGTCTTACATTCTCTCCACCTCATAGATTTAAGTACCTATAAGTCACAACTCAAACAAGGGGAACATGTGGGGGTACTGAGCATAAATTTTACCCCCCCCGCTCCCATGTGCTCTCATAGAGGTTCCCATGCTGCCAACGAATGTGCACCAGAGGTATCGAATGGCCATGAAGGACCCGATCTTGCAGATCCTCAATATCTACTGGAACCTCCGTAAAAGTCACCCCATCATCGACATCCATCTCGCCGTGGTCGATTATGTGGGAAGGTTTGTGTACGTATATTCTCAGCTCGGATACATTGAAGACGTCATGCACGTGATGCAATTGAGGTGGGAGATCTAAGCGGTAAGACACCTCACCAACTCTGATGAGGACCGAAAAAGGTCCGATGAACCTTAGAGATAACATTCTGCCTCGAAAAAATATCTGTAAACCTTGTCAGGGTGAGACCCATCGAAAGACGTGGTCTCCATCCTCGAACACCAGAGGTCTCCGTCTACTATCGGCATAAGACTCCTGCCTGCTCTGTGAAGTCTTCATTCACTCCTGGATGATCTTCACATTCTCTCTCGTAGCCTGTACTATCTCTGGTCCCACTAGTGCTGAATCCCTTAGGTTAGTCCATCACAAAGGTGATCTGCATGGTCACCCATACAACTCCTCAAAAGGTGTCATCCCAATGGTGGAGTGATATCTATTGTTGTATGCAAACTCAACCAATGGAAAGTGATCCTCCTAGTTGCGTCCGAAGTCGAGGAAACAAGCATGTAACATGTCCTCAAGAGTTTGAATAGTCCGCTAATTCTAACCTTCCTTATGAGGATGGAAGGCAGTGCACAACCGAAGCTGTATCTTGAAATCATCCTAAAACCCATTCCATAGATGGGAAGTAAAACATGCATCATGATCAGAGATAATCGTTTAGGGTACGCCATGTAGCCGCACAATCTCTTGCATATAGAGGCATCACAATATCTCTACTGACCCCTGATCTCTCATCAGTAGGAAGTGGGCCGACTTGGTGAGTCAGTCGAAGATCACCCAAATCGATTCATGACCCCTTAAGGTATGAGGATTCCCTATCATGAAGTCCATGGATATCCCATCCCACTTCCACTCTGGGACCTCTAAGGACTGAACCAATCCTTCTATTACCTGATGCTCTGCCTTCACTTGCAGATAAGTGAGGTATTGAGAGACAAACTCTGTTACTGCTTTCATCATTCCCGACCACTAGTGATTTCGTCGAATATACTGGTACATCTCCACCACTCCTTGATGTACCACTATAGGGGGTGTAGGGAACTCCCTCATCTCTTCATCTTGAAGAGACATTGGTACCATGGTACATCCTCTGAAGAGGATGACGTGCTTCCCACATTCTGAAAATCCATCAGGTGCCTGTCCTATTGATATCTGAGTACATTGTGTCTCGCAGTCAGTGTCACCATGCTGTGCCACCCTGACTCGCTGATGTTGTGGGGGAGTGACTATAAGAGTTTGATGAAAATATGATCCATCTCTATCCACAATGGATATCAGCAAAGAAGCCAGATGCTCTGTCACATCACCTAGAAGCTGTATACCAGACCTCCTACTGAGTGCATTTGATACAACATTCCCCTTCTTAGAAGTATAGACTATCTCGAAGTCATAGTCCCAGAGGAACTCAATCCATCGTCATTGTCTTAGGTTCAAGTCCTTCTGAGAGAATATATACCTAAGACTCTTGTGATCAGAGTAGACTGTAAAATGTTCACCCATCAGATTTTGTCCCCACATCTTCAAGGCAAAGACCACTACTGCTAACTCCTGGTCATTGGTAGCATATTTTTTCTCATTTTGTCTCAGCTATCGAAAACCATATGTTATCACTACTTTCTCTTGCATTAGTAAACATCCAAGCTTGGTCCCTGATGCTTCACAGTAGAGTATGCACCCTATGCCCTCCTCTAGAAGCCTCATGATGGGCTAGTCAACCTCTACCTCAGCTCCTGAAAACTCTGATGGCATCTCTCCGACCATACAAAGGGTTTCCCGTTATTCCTCAATGATGATAAAGGTGCTGCAAATCTGGAGAAATCTGGCACCAACCTACAGTAGTATCCTGCCAAACCCAAGAAACATTGTACCTCTGTCACACTCCTGATTGTATCCCAAGCCAGTACTGCCAAAATCTTCGCTAGATCCACTGCAACTCCAGCCTCCAATTGACATGACCTAGAAAGTGAACCACTTGGATCCAGAACTGGAAATTCGAGAGCTTACCATAAAGCTGGTGCTCTCAGAGTGTGACCGTTATAATCTGTAAATTATAGGCATGCTCCTCCTATTTAGTCGAGTAGATAAGAATGTCATCAATGAAGACCACCACAAAGTGATCAAAGTATGGATGAAAGATCATGTTCATGAGTCCCATTAACACTAATGGAGCATTGGTTATGCGGAATGGCATATCCAATAACTCTTAATGGCCATACAGTCATCTAAAAGCCATATTTTTCACATCCTTATCTCGCACTCTGAGCTGGTGATAGCCTAATCTGAGGTCTATCTTCGAGAACCAGCGTGATCCCTTCAACTAATCAAAGAGGTCGTCAATCCATAAGAGTGGGTACGTTTTCCTCAAGGTCACCTTGATCAGGCACCGATAGTCGACAAAAAGACTCATGCTCCCATCCACCATCTTGGAAAAAAAATCGGGGCTGCCCAAGGAGAAACACTGGGCTGAATGAATCCCTTCCCTTGTAAGTCTTCTAGCCATACTTGCAACTCACGAAGCTCCACAAGAGCCATCTGATACACTGGTGTAGATATTGGTGCCGTCCTGGGATAAAATTCAATGTAAAAGTCTACCTCTCTATGTGGAGGTAGACTAGTAATATCATCAGGGAATACATCTGCATACTGGTCCACTACTACAGGATAACTCAGACTCTCCACATCGAATGCTCTAAGGGTAAGGCTCGCCAACTAATGAGTGATCGGTCACACTCTCCTCTAGGTAAGTCCATCACATGCTATAATGGCTCCCTTCTTTTCGATGAAGGTAAACCTGGTTCCATACATGTTGACACACCACACTTTGCGCCAAATAAATTCAATCTAAGCACAGACTGTAGATAACCTATCTATACCCAAGATGTCGTCGTAAGGCCTCGAAGTCGCTACTAGAAGATCCCAGCTGAAGCTCTCGCATCCTAGAGTAATCCCACACTTCCGGCACCAGTGCGTAATCATTGAATCTTTTCCCATAGGAATCTCTAGCTGTAAGGATCGAGCCAACGACTCCATAAGAATCTCGATGCTCCGAACGAGGGAAGTGGCAATAAAAGAATGACAGTCACTGTGTCTATAAGCACTACATAGAAGGTGGAGTATACATAGATCTTACATCGTATCATCTCTGAATTGCTGTGATCATAGGCATCAGCTGCCTGGAGTGGAGTTCACTTCTTTCCTCATGCTTCCTATGGTCGGGGTGGACCACTTGGTGGTGGTGGCAGTAACATCTCAAATTTTTTCCCACCACCAACTACACGACCAACTCCATTGCCACATCTTCCTACTCCATACAGACCTCCTCTGTCAAATCTCTGTCTCTACCTGGGCAGTACTTTGACCGTCTGCTGATCATCCTTATGGCGGGTTAGAAGGTCACGAGCCATGTGACCCTGCCTTCCGCATACGTAACACTGCCCTCTTCTGGATTGACTGGCTCTGCCTCGGGTGCCCTACACAACCAACTCTGAATCCTGCAGTCGTCCACCTGTAGGTTTGGTCCTCTTAGACCTCTATGAAATCTGTCTGCTACCAGCTGCAAAAGACTCAATTACGTGATGTCTGGTGGTGGGTATCAATGCTGGTGACTACTCAATAAGAAAACTCTTCACTAAAATGGATTTCTCTAACACCCCCATCAGCATTGGGGTTCTGATTTAGATCATTGAATTCCTGATCGCCTACCTATGTCCCTAATCAAAGGTATGGGCCCTAAAGAATGGTTCCTGCACCATATCTGTGGAGTAGCGTGAGAGGTCAATGAACCTCGCTGATTACTAAGTGACAATCTTGATGCCCTACAGTAGATGAAGAACCTCTTATATGCGCACTACATGAAGAGTCGCTGGAATAAACTCTTCCCAAAACAAGCTCTCAAAGTCTACCCTAAGAAGATTCACCTTGTCATGAGCCTGGAGCATCAAGCTCCACCATATTCCTGCAGCAGCATATAGAAGACTAACGACAAGGATATCCATGAGATCTGCTGGTGCCCCTACCAGTTGGATGACTGTCACCACAGCCTCCAGCCAATCCTCAGCCTCCTGGGGGTCCGTCTCTCCCCTAAACTTGGGTGGCCTCAGGCACTGGAAATCATGAAATGCACTCAAGAGGCGTCCACCCTCTTTTACTAGGGCTGGTGGCATCAGTGGCCCAACGGGTAATGGTACCTTTGGTGCCTCCTCAGGTGCCTCTACTGGAAGAGGGCCCTGAACTGAGGCCTCGTTGCTCGATGGGATATTAGTCCGTACTACTCTTGAAACCCTAGCTGGCTGTCTTTGTAGAGACATCCTAAAAATAAAAAGATATGCCACTGTCAAAAATTTATACCCAGTGAGCTGACTCAAAGAGATCACAAAGAAAACTCTTCAAAAACACATACATGCAATTTTTGTTTTTGTGCACTGAGTCAGAAATCAGAAGTCAGGGTCTTGGTGTATGGATACGTCAGTCGTTACACCAAAACTGGATTCCCTAAACTGATAACCACACTCACTACACTTAGCAATATTGCCATTAAAAGATCAGAGTCCTATGTTCTACGGATGAACCTACTCTTCTAAAACCAATTTGTCATGACTCATCCCCCCGGGACCGTGCCATGACTACTCCAAGCCCGCCTTCAATTGGCCAGGGGGTGGAGATAAGAACCGAAGGCGTATTCCCTATTACTGGGAAAGAATTTCCTCTATAACTTTTAAGCACGTGCAACCAAGCACACATCAATATACAAACTCAAGTAAACTGAATTGTAATCAGAGTATGTGTAGTAAGTAAAAGGGGCCAGAATACAATCCCAACTGGAAAGTACATGGAAAAAAAGAAAGTACAAGACAATTGATAGGTGAAAATCCGCTCCTGAATTGTCCACCATGGATCCTACCTGAAGGGTAGTTATAACTCACAAACGACCATCTCTGCGATTTTCCACATCTAACATCCACCTCCGAGATACCTCAAAATCCTGATACCCTGATCCTCGGTCAACGATGTCCATCATCTACAACAAACCCAATGAAGTGTGGGCATAACCCATATAGGGGTGAGTATAACGATACTCAGTAGGGACCCTGAGACCCTTAAGGTCTCACAAAATCCAAAGGATAAACCACAAAAGAAGGAAAAAACTGATAACCCTACTTAGGTATATGCGCATACATATACCTAAGTTACCATGTAAACCCATATCAATCAAGAGGATAACATAGAGTCCAACTCCAAAGCCCAAAGCTTATCTATTCCACTAAGGAAGTAAAAACGTGAGGGTAAGTATTTCACAGGTTCGCCACATAGAAGAATACCACCAAGGTATTACCACAAAGGAAAGTGCCACTTAAATAAGAACTCATCTCACACTAGGTATAACTTAACTAAAATAGTATAGATGATTAAATGTAACTACTGAATCATCTTACTCTGTTAAGAGGCTGACCCATAAAATATCACTCAGTGCTAACCCACAAGGGATCGCTCGGTGATGAACCACACAGGATCGCTAGGTTCTGACCTTCACAAGATCGGTCGGTGCTGAACCATATAGGATTGCTCTTCATTCTTTACGTCACAACCAGCTACTGGGTTCCCCCACTGCACTCGCTTGTCTCCGAGAGGGTCGTCTCCACAAGCCACTGGTCAATGCTCCAACTTTCATGAAGTCCCATGAATATGTATCTTAAAGGATCTCAATTTCACAGGGGTCACAACGCAACAGACCGTGCGTCAATAAGACACCTAGTTTGTGAGTTATTAGTCTTTTAATCATGATGTATTGGTTGGATTCGTGCTCAATACATCCCAATTTTTCCCCAATTTTATCCAAATCTTCAGTGGAGTATACCAAAGGGACCGTCTCACTCCTAGGTTTCCAGCACCGTAGACGGTTCATTAAACGGACACCCGGTGCCAAAGATATAGTTGAAAATGTGTAAATGGATCGAAGTGGGTCTGGGTCCTGTCCGACCCGTCCTAGGCTGACCTGGTTCGGTTTGACCCAGCCCGACCCACTGGGTCCGACCTGGACCACGCTGGGTGGCCCAGCCCCCGCCGAGCAGCTCGACCCACGCTAGGCGGCCGGGCCTGGTAGCCGCGCTGTAGCCGTGAGGGGCGCGGAGGCTGCGAAGGGGGTCCGTAGAGGATTTCTTGGCGGCGCGAAGGGCCGTGGGTGGCGTGGAGGGCCGCGAGCGGCACATAGCTCTATGGGGAGGCATGTCGATTGTGCTGATTGGCTGGCCACGGGGCAGCGTAAGAGGCAGCAGGGGGTGTAGCGAGGCCGTTGGGTAGCACGCCAGGCTGCGGGGTGGCGCGGAAGGCCGCTGGGTGGCAGGGCAAGCCGAGGGGCGGCGAGGAAGGCCACTAGGTGGTGCTGAAGGCCGCTGGGTGGCACCGTTGCGCCATTACATTCGTCATGATTGACAGTGGTGCCAACCGCCATTCTCTAGTTCCACCGATGCCAAAATCCAGCACTGGTCACCGTCACCATTGTGAAGAACACACAAAAAGAAGAACGACGGAGGGGTCGGGCCTTGTTTGTTTGGCCCCACACCCTCCATGTTAGAAAGATAGAAAGCAGCTCAACAAAAACCTTGAATCAAGAATGTCAAATGAAACAATTTTATCTGAAATTCAGGTCAAATTGTTTTGGTTGATCCACGTTCTCCACGATTTCCAAGAACAAGAAATTTATTCGAGAAATTACAAGAATTCAATAACAACCACTACCTCTTTCATTTGATTAGTTAAACATTTTCTAAGGGGAAGGAGATGATTTCATTGGGAATAGATGGATGTCAGTGAAATTGGCATTTCCTCGATCATCTGTTCGTTGACGTTGAAGGTGTTCCTCGTCAATGAATGTCTCGAGGAAGAAGTCAGAGTCGAAGTCGGCGTTCTTCATTGGCGTTTTTCATTGGAGAGCTTTCTCTGAAGGGTCCTTTCTCCCAATCCCACCAAAATGAAGAGGTAGCCCAAATAATAGATTATGCTATCTATTAGGTTGTTGACATAATTTTCAAATTGGTTTAATTAATTAATTGAGATGATAATATAAATTAAAGGGTGTGGCACTATTAAAGAGGGGAAGCTCAAGAGGATTCTCCCCATTAAGAGGGGAGTTCAAGGGGGTTTATTTCTAAAGTGTTCCCCACCACCATAACCCACATGGGAGGTTAGGCTTAGGTTGTCCCCACCACCATATCCTTTGTTGAGAGGTTTTAGTTCAGGTGGTCTCCACCACTCAACATCCACATGGTAGTTCTAATGATAAATAAAATAAAATATTACATAATTTTATTTTATTTTATTATTTCATGAAAAACCCAAAAGTTTACTTTCACCCTCAACCAACTGCATTCGAGGTAAAAGTATTCTCAAGAAAATACCAGCACAACGAGTTCAATGGTTCCCTCATATTTCAATTCCGAGCACCAGTTCAAAAGTTACAGAATCTCGCTCGCACATTTACTAAACATACCCAAAAAACGTTAAGAAATTCATTCCAGGCACACTGGGACTCAGAATCACGCACCGTCAGTTTTTGTAGACTCACAAAATTCCCATATATTTAAAACAAAATACATATAAATTTTGAGTCTTTACAGCTCCTCTCTCTTATAAAATGACACCTCCTCCCCTCTTCTTTTCTACTCCTAAGAAACCATTTTATTCAGCAAATACTTGACCAAATAAATTACTATAATACATAATCACATTTATAAGCCTCATATTGAGTATAATACCAACCTTAGATGGATTGAGGTGTAAAAAAAATGTTGTCCCATGAAGTGGTATAATTCTTAACCACACATTTTCATTTTATTTTTTATTCTAACTAACAACGATTAATTAATAATCCTGGTATATTAAATATAATGATTAGTTTTTATATTAATTACATAACATATATCAATATCATCTTCTATAAAATTGGAAATGAACCCATTATTCATGTGTATGACATACTACTACCTTGCGAACCGATGTAATTCATTTTTCATCAACACGTTAAAAGGATAGTTATAATGATGGAATTAATATTAATATATGAAATTATTGAAATTTTTATCAATATTAAATGATAATAAATCATGCAAATTCTTACCTTTCTATCCATTGATAATTGATAATGTTGTTCATGCATATGTGTGGACTACCTCCTCCGTAAAGCGATGTGATTCATGTTCCATCACTGAATCAAATAGATGATATATTTATGTGTATTTAATTAAATAACATTATATTTGTGACATAAGTTTCATATTTTAATGATATAATAATACTAGTTTTCTTTCCATAATGATGATTGAAAAAATGGAAACTTTACTCATGCCTAAGCATGATCTACTATATCCAAGATTTGATAAAGTTCATTTTTAAAAGCCATATTTTATGATTGGGGTTAAAAGTGTAATTTATGTATATAAATAATATTTATTTCATTTTTATTATTATTTAGATTATTTAATAGTGACTACAATGACCTCAAACAACCCACCGATTCCATTTTGTGTATATGATCTAGATATCATCAAAACATCCATTGTGAACTTAAATGATTTTTAATTGTTTATAAAATGGTAAATTGAATAAAAACATTAAAAAGTTTATTAATAAATTAAATAAATATCATAATTTTATTATTTAAGAAGATAAATAATTTGTGTGATGAGAAAGAATCTAGTTACAAGACTTTCTTTTAAAAACCATCTTTTAATGTTTTGTGTAAAACAATTTTTTCTTCCATATCCATATTTTTTTAAAGTTTTTGTGAAAATTAATATTTATGCTTCAATGGTCAGAAATTTAATTTTACCATAATTTACCTTCTTTACCATTTTTTTATTAAGAAATATTTAAAGGGGTTTTCAAAATTATTACTTTACAATTAAAACATTATTCTAAATGTTTTAATGAGTTATTTTCAAAATAATTCTCCTTAATGAAAATATTAGAAATATTATTTTATATATTTATTTATATAGACCTAAATGAATTCAAAATGAAATTTTATGCCTCTTTGAACTTTATTTCAATGGTTTTTCAAAATTGATTTTTTACATATTTTATATGGAATGTTTTGACATTCTTTTAAAAATACAAAATGAATGTTCTATTACAACATATATGATGTTAATGGATTTCCATTCCATAAAAACACTTATTTTATTTTTGTATTTATTTAAAAGAGTATTTTTTTATTAAAAGGAAATTCTATTTTCATTTTTTATATGGATATTTTATTTTTTTAAAGGTGTTTTAAAGGGAAAAGGTATTTTGATATTTATAAGTGTTTAAAAGAGTTTTTATGAGTTCTATTCATGATATTGTTCTGGGAAATTATTTATGATAGTGGGTGAGCATGACATATCTCCCGAAGGTGGGTTATCCTGATATAAATTTGATGATGGGTGTACCTAGAGATTTCTCTAATGCATTGGGTAAAGAATAAGTTCTATGGAGAATTATTTTGGAAGTTGACCATATGGTTATTCCAATTGAATGGGTTCAATAAGGGTTCAATGAAGATGGTTCACCAAGGCACCAACATTAATTTTATATTCTTTATTATTATTTTTCACGTAAATAATTTTATTTGAAAAGGTAATCTAAATATCAATTTTTTAAATTTAATTATTATTCAATTTTTAGGAAAAATATGTGTTTTAAAAAAAGTCTTTTCCCGGGTTCTCAAGTTTTCTATGAAATCCTCATGTCTTTTATTTCTCATTTATGACTTCTTATAAAGTTCTTTATGAAATATGTTGGGTAGGAATGTTGATTTAATGTATAGGTAAATTATTTTTTAAGCTCAAAGATTACCTTGTTAAAGGAAAATTATTTTTTATCATTTCATTGTTTTAAAATAGTCTAATGAGTTTCACTATTTTTTATGTATCTTATTGATATTTTTGTTCTCATTACATGTTTTTAATATTATTTACATAGGGGTTTAAAGATGGGTTAGAACAAATATTAATTTAAGTCGAAATTCATGATTATTAGTCATGAAAAGAAAACATGTTTTAATTTTTAAAATGTTTTATGTTATGGAAAAAGTGGATACTGATTAGCAGTGTGCACTTTGTACTTTCTGGGAATGTTATGTAATATTTATGAGAAAATTATCTAAAAATATTGACCTAAATGATCACTGTAAATTTAATAAAGTTAATAATGTTCCAAATAATCTAGATAATGTGATGTTTAAGGTCAGGTACTTACAATTTCTATGATTGAAAAGGTTTAGATAAATTTGGAGATTATAATATTTTTCTATGAGTCTGACTTAAGAGCTATGAATACCATGATGAGTATATAATTTTATGGTTAATCATAAGTTAAAATTCTTATAAACCCATGCTAATGTTCTAATTGATCATATTTTAATGTGACTAATGATTTTTTGTGAGTCATTTTATTAGGTTGAGGTTTTCTGTAACCCATAGGGTAAACATGGAAGCTTATTTCAGAAAAATGATATTACATTTTTGGGAATATAAGCTGAGAGATAGGATATAAAATGTGAGGTTAAAATTATATTTAATTTTGAAGTTATTAATGTTTGTCTTCAGGACATGAAGGCTAACGTATTAGATAATTTCTATTGGTATTGTATTTATAAAGAATATTTTCATTTTAACATGAATTAATTCATTTAAAGTTTTAATGATGTTATTTTATATAGATTAAATAACATTTACAAAGTTGAAAGGAATATGATATCACAAAACAATCATATATTTTATAGTTTATTTAATCATCACTATAATTGAAAAATATTTTTCAAATGAATTTGAAATCTGTTTGGACATCCAAATAATTATCAAGAAACAATTTAATATATACAAAACCATTTCATTTCTCTAAACTTTATATGGTTCATACTATTTATTTTATACTATTTCAAAATATCAACCCATAATTCTAATTAGAGATGGTAAATAACACCAAGGACTTGACATTTATTTTCTATAGATATGGACCTCATGATGAATGATAAAGGGGATATCAACATTAAAAAATAAGACCATGTAGTCTGTATTTGTGGTATACATTTTTTTATTATGTTGTAATTATGAAACACGATTGAGTTGATATTGAAACATTATCAAGAAATATTTCATATCATTTATTTTTGGTAATAATTTATTAATAAGTAATATGAAAAATCCTAGTTAAAGGATTAAAAAGGAAAATTAATGATGTAAATGTTTATCAATGATATTATAATATATTTTAAATATTATGAGAATCATAAAATACTAAAGGAATATTTTATTGTATTTTGTTTCCAAATTTTGGAACATATATTAGATAGAATTAATAAATTTTAAAAGTTGGGTTATAAAAAGGTTATAATTCTTAGAGGCACACATTTAAAGACTAATGATAAATGGGTAAATAAATCCTTGGGGTAAAATGTTTTTGGGTTTAATGAAATGAAACTTAATTAAGAATATTTTATTGTCTAAAAAATAATCTATATAGAAAACCTTTGAAGTTAAACAGGTATTTCATGATTATTGATATTTTTTATCATCTCTATTGTATTTTTGGGAATTTTATAAGAATTATATAAATATTGTTTTAGTAAAATGGAAACCCATAGGCTGGGCAACAACCCATTGTATCCAGTAAGGCCATAAGGCTTGAACTCAGAACCGAAGGTTGGAAGTAGATAAACACATACCAGTAGACCTAATGATGTGATTATTAGTATGAAAATGTATAAAATACTTGAAAAATAATGATTATGTTGATGTACAGAACATATTTTTTATCATATAGATAATAATGATACTAAAAAGTTATTTTTTGATTAATTGATTTATGTTATTTCAGAATAAGTTCACTATTTTGGGAACCCTATATGATTAAGTTAAATGAAAATATTTTTTGATAAGTTTGGATTTTATTTGAGTAATTGTGTTTAAATTATATTTCAAAGGAAATATGTTGATTCAAGCTATTTATAGAAGTAATTAGCATATCTTGGGGATTATATAACTACATGGTTTACATTTTTGGTGTGAGACTTTAAGAGTGATTAATGTTATTTGGAGATATATGCTTAAATTATCTTGGAAGAATATGTGATAAAATAATATTTATGTTTCAATGTTAGTGAAGAATATTTTTATAAAAATTTGGGATAATTATTAAGGAAATGATCTATGTATAACATTTAGTGATATTGTTGAATTTTGAAGATAAATGTATTATTTTTTTACAAAAGAATCAATTAATTTTAAAAATTAACATACCTTGTGATAAAAATTTTGGTTTTTTTAATCCTCAAAGAGAGGTGGAATAGATTTTTATTATTTTTTGGAAGTCATATGATGCGATGGAAGTTGATTTTAGTGCTTTAAGAAAAAAATTCATGTTGAATACCCATAATTTGAAGAATTTTATTTATTGTGGTATAAATTGATTAAAGGATGAAATTATGACTTTTCTAAAAGTTATGGAATAATCTTATATTAATTATGAAATTAAAGACATCATTCTATATGAGTAGAGGGAGAACCATAACATACTCTGTAGGCCTAAGGAAAAGTGGCCCATAAACATGGCCCAAAGGCCTAGTGCAATATCATGCATGAATATTCCTACTGGTATCACTAAATTCCCACATTATTATTGTTTTACTGTCTGCCTACAACATTCCATTGTCACCACCTTTGAAATAAATCACCAAAGGGTATTTTCGGGATTCGAACCCTGGTCTTTTGGATATAGGATTACAAGGTTTACCACTCATGCGATGCCCCAACAACAAAGAATGGTATTCTAATTATCAAGTAAGAATATTTCATCATGTTCTTATTATACATGGATATGTAATTACTAAAAACTAGGAAAATTATGTTGAAAAAAAATTCCATTACCTTCATATATGATGAATCAATAGTCTTTTTTTACACCTTTTTAGTTAATGGTTTTCTAGTTGTTAAATTTCTCATGATGATACACATTATTTTGATAAAAAACCTATTTCAATCTCTATAATTATTTAAAAATAATTATTTTCTTATATATTCATATTTTCAGATCCTACTATTTTTCCTATATGAAAACCTATTTATTCCAAACAACCTTTTTATTCCCTTCCCACATTTCAATAGAATGTTTTGTAATCCATTTTTATAATGTGAGATTTCTGAAGAGTTATTTTGAGATGGAAAACCATTGATTTACGAGATCAAGTTAAAATTAAGAGGATACAAAATTTTAAATTGGGGAGGGGATAGTGAAACACACAGATATTTTAAAATAAGGATATTATTTTCAAAAATGTGAATGACACACAACACCATGGTTAAAAGTTCCATGAAATATTACTATTTAAATACATTTGTTATTACATAGACATTTTAATAGAATGTGTGAATATTATTAAATTAATTATGAAATATATATAAAAATTATCAATTAATATAATTATATTAAGCATTTATTTGGAAAAAGAACACAATTTTTATAAAATAAATTTTGTTCCTCAAAAATAACATTTCTTAAAAATGGAATTTATTGTTTTTTGTGTATAAATAGTACAATTACTTAAATAATATTTTAAAAATTGTATTTGATAAAATTAATATAATTTTTAAAATTTAAATATCAAAATTATCTTATTGCGATGTTTCTATATTTTTTTGAAAAATTTTATTTTTTTATGAATAGTAAAATATATTGATTTTTATTCAAAACATTATTTTCTTTTAAAGTATTTATAAATTAAACTTATATTTTAGATTACATTCAAACTCTAATTAGAAATATTTTATTAAAAATAATCAAATTATATTCTTTTTAATGGATCTTAAACTATAATTAAGTATAAAAACTTTTTTTACATAAAAATTCATTTTTCTAAAAGAATATTTTTCATCATGTTTTTGTGGGTTAAATGTTAACTTAAATTATGAAAATTATATGTTTTGAATCAATAAAAAAGGATAATAGTTTTTCAATCCAGAGTTCCAAATTTGGTTATTTTTTCCTATTTACATTTTAGTCATTATAAATAGTAATCATTGTAAATTTTATTACCACTATAGAAGTAAAATGTGTTAATTATTGGTTAAACATATCATGATAAGAATATAACATAACTCCAAAACTTTCCTTACTTTTAGTGGATGAATATATTTTTGGAATAGTGTAAGAAATTTTTAACATATGTCATTTTATTTTCATTTGTCCATTATTTTTTCCTTTATATAATTCTATATAAATGACTGTAAAAAAATCCAATTATCCTTGTGTAATTATATTTAATTTTTACACATGAATGTAAAAAGAATATTTGTTTAGTTATAAATATAAATTCTAAATATAAATTTATATTACTTATCATGGTAAATTATTTTTTATCTTTAGAGTTGAAATAATTACCTTAAATTTCTAGGAAACACCGATACATTTTTTATTCAATTAATAGAAAAAGTAAATAAATGATTTTAAAAATATAAAAAGTATTATGGATTGAATGAATTTGTATGTTACATGATTTTCAAGATTAAAATGACATATTATTGTTTTTTTATATTCAAATTCTATTATAGTCATTTAGTTTTAAAATTCAAATTAATTAAATTGTTCCAAAATTAACATTAATGATATTTTATAATAAATCAAATTTTAGCAAACAATTAAAAAATAAAAAATAACTATTTTACGAAAAATTATTATTAATTTTCTTAAAATATCAACCATTTTCCATTTATGTTCTAGTTTTCATTCTATAGTAATTATATTGACCCCTAAAGAGTAAAAACATTATTATCATAGTAACTATCAAAAAGGGTTAATAGAGGTTAAAATAAAACGATATGGGTGAAAACCTCCCATAAAATTTTAAATTTTTTATTTTATGAGATATTTTAGACTCATAATCATCTTATATTTTTATCACATCAATTCGGAGCCATTTTAACATGAAAATAAATTTATAATAATTAATTATTTAGAAATTTTAAGAATACCTCTCCTCTCTCTAATAAAATGGATCCCATCTCCTAATTTTTAATAAAAACATAAAAAAATTTGATTAGACATTACCTACTCAAATAAATTCCTATAATTCATTTTCATGTAATACATTCTTTATTTTTGAAATATTTCTAGCCTCAGAGGGCTTAAAGTCTAAAGAAAAAGTGGTTATCCTAATAAGAGGTTTAATGGTTAACCAAGTGTCTTAATTTTATTTCTCATTCAACCTCCTTAAAATATTATTCTAACATTATTGAATAGTATCACTAGTATGTTCAATATATTGTGATATTTTTTTTTTAAAGTTATAACCCATATCTATATCCTCTTCCATCAAATGGGAAACAATGCCATCGTTCGTGTGTATGACAGACTCCCACCTCATGATCAGATGTAATTCATTTTCAATTAAAACCTCTCAAGAATGGTTATAATTATTAAATTCATATTTATATATTACATTAATGTTATATTTTTTATTTTTAAAATATAATATATCATCTAATTTCTTATCTTTTTATCCATTAAAAAATGGGAATGTCGTTCATGCATACGTGTGACCAACCAACTCCATGAAGCGATGAAATTAATTTTCCATCACCATGACAAATAGATTATATATATAAGTCTATTTAAATAATAAATATTATATGTATGATATAATTATCATTCTATAAATATAAAATAATTCTTACCTTTTCTCTATATTTTTCATTGAAAAACGGAAATGATACTCATTAGTACGTAAAACCTACCATCTTTATGATTGTAATGTAGTGCATTTTTTCAAAAAATATTTCATTATTTGTTTTAAAATAAAAATTTATTTACACAAATGTTATTAATTTCATGATTATTATTTTAGATATTATGTAATAATGACCTCTTTGACCACAGTTATCCTACCAAATACATATTAGCCAAATATCATCAAAATGTCGAATGTGAACTTAATTGATTAGGTAATTCATTATATCATGGTAAAATGAATTAAAAATTGAAATAAGTACTTATGAAAAGAAATAACTAACATAAGATTATTATTCAAAAAGATAAAAAATATAAGTGACACTTCCTTCTTCAGGTAAGAGAATTTTGTTAAACATTCTCTTTTAGTATTTCCCTTAAGACACTATTTTCTTCCATTTCAATGTTATTATAATGGTTTCATGTAAATTTATATTTATACCTCTATGATTTACAAAGTTCATTTTTTTACCATAATTGAATTCCTCACAATTTTTTTAAAACAATCTTTTTATAGTTTTTCATAATGGATTATTTACTTTAAAAAACCCTTTTTAAAATGTTTAAAGATTAATTTTAAAACCATTATCATCCATTTCCATATTCTTAAAATTACTATATGGATGTATTTATATGAATAGAAATAAATTATAATGAAATATTATTTCTTTTTTACATTATTTATAACATTTTAAATTAGTATTTTTAAATATTTTATATAGAATGTTTTTACATTCATTACAAAAGGAAAAAAGAATGTTCTATTTTAACATATAAAACATAAAAATATTTTGTTAACGCCATAATAGTTATTTTATTTTTTGATTCCATTACAATCATTTATGTTTAAAAAAAAAACATCTTTTCCTTTTTTTACTGGGTACATTATTTTTTGAAATCACGTTTTTAAAAGAAAATGGTATATTGATATATAATTTTTTTTCATATGATAATACAAGATTTTTTCATGTATTTTGTTAATGACATGGTCCTTTTAAATTTTTTATTATAATGGATTATCATAATTTATCTCATAAAGTTGGGTTATCCCAATATATCGTATACGATGAGTGCACCCAGATAGCACTCCAATGCATTGTGTAATGATTATATGCTATGAAGAATTTTATTAGATGTTAACCGTATGATTATTCTAATTTTAAGGGTTATATGAATATGATTCTCCAAGGAACCTATAAGAATTTTCTATGATTTATTATGTATTTTAATAGAATTTTTTTAATTCCAAATGGTAATCTAAATATCATTTTTTAAATTAAATGACAACTCAAATGTGGGTAAAAATATATGTTTCTAAGAAAGTGTTTTCATGTGTTCCCAAGTTCTTTAAAAAATAATTATGTTTATGATTTTTCCATTGTGATTTATTATAAAGTTTTTTTATGATATAATATTAGTAGTAATGGTGATTTCATGAATAAGTAATTTTTTTTGTTATCTCAATTTTTTTATGTTAAAGGAAAACTCTTTTTATTATTTGATTGTTCTAAAATTGACTAATGAGTTTCTCACTTTATATTTGTGTCCCTTACAAAGCTTTTTTCTCCTCATAACATGTTTTTATAATTATTTTCATAGGTTTTATGTATGGTTAAAAATAAATTTGATTTCATGTTTTAAATCAAGAATATTAATCATGAAAAGAAAACTTGTACCATTTTTTTAGTGTTCAGTATTATTGTAAAAAAGGATATTGAGTAGATATGTACAGTTTTTAATTTAATGGTTTTATATTTAATGGTTATGAAATTATTTTCTAAAACTCTAAACCTAAAATCTTTTTTTTAATTCAATAATTTCATATATGGTACAAATTAACTTGATTATGTCATGTTTATCGAATCTTCGATACAATTTTCATATACACTTTGGTGTTAATTATGTTTTACTAGGGATATAGTCTAATGATACCATTATTATTATTTATTTGTATGATTTATTATTATAATGGTGATATGTTTGTGAAAACCTTTTATTTTCCATGTGTTATTCTATAATGTATTGATTAAATGTTTTTGATACCTATTTTTTACACCAGTTATAATATAATGATACGATGAATGTTTAATGATCTTATTGAAGAAATTTGTATATTTTTCACTATGTTGTAGGAGGGACCAGGATTATATATCCTTTTAATGCATTGGATAAAGATTTATTTCTCATGATATAATTATGGGGAATGAGTCAATGTAATTGATCCACTATTGGAAACAAGTTGAAGTGCTTGATCCACTATAGGATACAAGTAGTGATTCATGATTCTTTTTGTAATGGGAAATAGGTATGGGCACTTAATACACTATGAATTGATCATCTTGGTAGTTAACCCTTACATATGAAATGTTTTCTATATTTATTTTGGTTCCAAATTCTTATGACATGAACTTATTGTTCATGATTGACATATAATGATATCCCAGTCTTATGATACTTTTATTTTTGAAATGATATAGATTTATACCATGAAATAATATTAAAATCTGGGATAGATCAGGTATGAACTGTTTAATTAATATCCCTGATCTTATACAATTATTATTATCTTATTATTTCATATGATTATTGATTTATATATACCATTTTTACCCATACCGGGCATCTTATCTCAACGTTTCTCATGTTTTGTTTCCCCAGGTTATGAAGAAAGGATTAAGTGGGGTATGTCTATTAAAATTACTAAATGAGAAGATATTAATAAGATATTTTGAATATAATTCATTTAATAAGATGATTTAATATCTATTATTCAAAGAAACTAATCCTTTATGGTCCTCAGTTGTGTATATATGAAACATAATAAATATTAATCTAAAAAGATGTAATATTTTTTTATGAAAATCATGGGTTACTATAGTGGGTATTAGAGAAAAATTTAGCTAACCTTTAGAAAATTATAAGATAAATATTTAGTGAAAACTCTTAGGATAATCTTATGTATAAGATAAAATCCAATGTTATGGTAAATAAATGAGTGTGGTTTTCTTTTAAATACTTCCCTTTATGAATAATACAATTCATTCAATTATAATTTGTCTAACATTCTAGTGCATGGTGATTGTTCTCCTACTGGGAACCTAGTTTGACACTCCAGGAGGATATATTTTAGTTAATTCACATTTTCCTTACAAACCATTATTAAGGATTAGAAAAAGATGATGACCATAGATTGGAAATAATGTTTCATGATTTACTAATCCTATGAGTTATTTTTCATGAGTAATCACTTTGATTAATGATGTTTGATGGTTATTATATCCATTTTGGATTTAGTATTTTCTTGATAATATAATGATGAAGATGAGGTGGTAACAGGCATGAAAAAATATTGAAATACCCTATTTCATCTTAAATATAGAAATTAATTTATATCACGAAAAGTCACTAGGAATATTAATTATTATCCTCAATAATTAGATGTTGAATTAAAAATGAAAACCCCTAGTTATATAATTATCTCATCTCAAGTCTTTGATTGTTCCCCTATATATGTTTTTTGGAATGTTCTTCTTAAAAGTAATGTTCTTCTCCGTATGGTTTAATTTGATGTTATCTTATGCATGGATTATATTTGTCTATATAAATACCTCATTAATTTATGAGGATGGTAAGTCATGTTTGATATTAAAAATAATCCTAAGATATTCTATTAGTGAGATGAAAAATGTTATCTTCTGATGGAAATGACTTCCATTTTATTGGTCATTATTCATTTTAAAAAATGGGGGGTTTCAATGATGGTTGGGAAGAAACTCAACATCAATGATATTTCTATTGTGAAAGACATTATTGATGTACATCTGGAAGATTCACCTAGTCTTCCACCAAATAATGAAGTTGATTTTTCAATATAATATATACATGGTTCCACACCTATTTCAAAGACTCTATATAGAATATACCCATCTGAGTGGTAGGAATTTATGAAGGAACTATAAGAGAATATTGAAATGGATTCATTAACCCAAGATCATCACCTTTGGGTGAACCTATTATTTTTGTTAATAAAAAAGATGAATAAATGTGTGTCTATATTTATTATCATAAATGTAACAATATCATCATCAATAATAAGTATCATATACCTAGTATTGATAAATATTTTGATAAAATACATGGAGATAAATAATTTTATAAGATTGACTTTATTTCTTGATATCATCAGTTGAGGGTTAATAAAGGGGATATATAGAAGACAATAATCCATAAAAGGTGTGGATACTATGAATACATAGTGATTCCCTTTGGTCTTACTAATTACCCCACAATCTCCATTCATTTAATGAATAGTGCCCTGAGAGATTATATTGTTCAGTTTGTGGTATTATTTATAGATTATACTCTTATACATTCAGTGTGCAAGAAAGAGCATGAAGATCAATTGATAATTCTACTAAAGACCCTAAGAAAGTATTATCAGTTGGAAAATTTTAAAAATTCCGAATTTTTTCAATAAAATGATTCCTTTTAGGGTCATATAATATCTTCAAAGGGTATATCAGTGGATCTATGAAATAAATGAAAGTTATTAAATGTTTTACAAAAACAAAAACAATGACTGAAATAAATAGTTTTCTTTATTTTTTTGGATATTTTCCACAATTTTTAAATATTGTTTCCCAGATATATACTCCACTAACCAAGTTAAATTATAAGGGAGATATGTTCTTTAGGATAGATTAATGTGAGGAAAATTTCAAGGTTATAAATAGATGGTTATGAAGCTCACTTGTGCTTACATTACCATGTAGTGAAGAAGGGGGTTTAATCTATAGCGATTCATCAAAAATGTGACTGAGATGCATTCTCATGTGTAATGATATGGTTATATCTCATGGATCATGAAAATTTAAGTTTCACAAGAAAAATTTCCCAACTGATGATTTTTAGTAAGCCATGGTGATTTTTGTAATTAAATATATGGATGCATTATATTTCTATAGAAATATGTGATATATATACTGACCATAAAAGCTTAAAGTATATATATAATAAAAATAGCTTAATATATTCCTGAGAATATGGTTAGAGATAATTAATTATTATGTCTGCTTAATAAATTACCACCCTAGGGAAGGGAATAAGTTGGATGATGCATTGAATCAAAAAGTTCATGCAATGTTATACATTATGAGGATAAAAAAGATCAAATAGTTATTTATTTTCAGAGGATGGATACATAAATCTTAAAGGAAGGATAGAAATATTATCATTATAAAATGAGTGATCCACAATCATTCCATGTAAGGATTAAAGAGGCCCAAAAGGAAGATGTAGAGATAAAATAGATGGTCAGAAATGTTACAATGTTGAACCTTAATTGTGATAGAATGATAATGTTTAGGAACTTTCCATTTATTTCATCAGTACTAGATTTTAATAAGGAGATACTATATTTGTATCATAGCTCATAACTCTCTATTCATCTTGTACGCACAAAGTCATATATATATTTGATAGAGGTTTGGTACAACATGAAGTTGATAATGTAAAGTATTTATTTGAGTTCATGGTATGTAAGAAAGGCAAGGTTGAGATACAGATTTATAAGGGGATGTTACAACCATTACACATAGTATAATAGAAATTGGAAAATAAACCCATCACCTCTGTCGTTAGACTCCTAAAAAATATAAAGGACATAATTCTATTTGGGTTATAATCGACCACCTCAAAAATTAAACACAATTCATTTCATATAAGATAAGAATTATCTCATGACTAAATTTATATAATAAATATTAAGGATGTGGTAAGGTTAAATAGTGTACCATATTCTATGTAATTTGATCAGGATCCATGGTTCACTAACAATTTCTTGTGAATTATTTGGTAGAATCTGGATACAAAGTTATGTTATAGAACTAATTATCATCATTATATAAATGATCAATCTTACTGATCTATTAAAAACCTAGATGATATATTTATATCTAATTCTCTAGAATTCAAATGTGGCTGGGACCAAAACCTTCTTATATTCTATTTTTCATACAATAATAGCATTCAGTCAATCATTTAGCTGGATCCTTATGAAGCCCTATATGGAGATAAGTGTAAAAAACAAATGTGATAAGTTGGAGTAGGATAAATAATTATATTAGTACATGATATGTCTTAATAATTGGTATATAATGTTATAACTATTTAACAACACATCAAGGTATGTCATAGTCGATTGAAAAGTTATAATGAAAAACATCGACAAGATCTAGAGTTCGAAGTAAGTGACAAGGTGTTTCAATGAATTTTTATATAGAATAAGGTTATGATATTTTGTAATAAATGAATGATAATCCCTAGGTTTATTGACACATATGATATTCTTGATCGATTAGGGATGGTAGCTTACCACTTGGCACTTTCACCAAACCTCTATTGAGTTCATGATATGTTCCATGTATTTATTAGGAAGAAGTACATACCAGATCCTTCACAAGTACATAACAAAGAGGTTATACCACTGGAGGATAATAGTTCCTATGATTAATAACGTGAATAAATATTGGGTCATAGATATAGAGTGGTATGTAACAATTCTACTCACCTTGTTAAAGTTCCCAAGATGAATCAAAAATTCAAATAAGCTATGTGGGAACCAAAAAATGTGACGAGGTAGAAATATCACAATTTTTTATATCAAAATAATAGAATATCATGGGAGAAAATAAATTTACAGTGGGTAAGATGTTACAATATTGTAATTTATGATATATTTGTTTCTAAATAAATTTCATTGATATCTTGCGCCACACACAACCCTGAGTCTCAATGAACCATATAATATTATACAATTATAACTAAGTAATTAAATTAGAGTTTAGGAATATGAATAACTAAATTATATGAAGTATTTGGTTTAAAAATCTATAAAATAAATTCATTTTTATTAAATAATTATAAATAAACATAAGAAATCATTTGAATGTAAAAGAAATTTTTTTCTAAAAATTTGTTTTTATGCAGACAATGTGTTTTTAAAATAAAAAATTAAAATAATATATATTAATAAAAAAAATTATTGAAATTTATATATTATATATTCAATAAAAATTTTATTATTCCCCTAATAATTTTTTTCTAGGTATGGGATAAGAATAAATTTGTTTTATTCTTAAATACTGCATTTGTTTTATAAAAAGTGGTTTTTTTCCTTTTATTCACTTATTTTTATATACAAATTTCTACCAAATTTATAAAAAAGTACTTGAAAAAATGAAAACAAATTTTTAAATCAAAATTCAATTATTTAATTAAATATCATTTTTATAATTTTCTAAAAAGATTAAAATTTTGAGAATAGTAAAAAATACCGATTTCTATTAAAATTTATAATTTAATCTAAAGAATTTAAAATCTAAAATTTTATTTTAAAATGTTTTAGAAAGTAAAATTAGTTTAATTATATTAGTAATGTTATCTAGGATATTGTAATATTTCTTATGTTTAATTTTGGTATAAATGATTTTTATACTTAAGAAAACCTTTCCTATAGAAAAACACTTTTTTTCCACGGTTGCATGAATAATTTTAAATAAAATTACAAGAATTATGTGAATTGAATTAAATAATATAGATTCCATATTTTTAATTATAATAATTAATATTATTTAATAATGTTAATTTATTTTTTGGTCATAATAAATAGTAAAAATATGTTATCTTTGTTAACATTAAAACATGTTTTTAAGGGGTTATTATTGAACGATAAGGGTAAAAATCACCTAACAAACATTACAATTTACATTTTATGGAATTATTTAGATCATATATCATCTGAATTTTTCTAATAGTTTATTTTGAATCAATATATTGAAAAAATTGACTTGAAATTATTTTGAAACATTGAAAAATTACAATTGTTCCACTCACCTTGATTATAAAAGGGAACCTACTCTCCCATCTTCTTCACACAACTAAATAGATTTTCATATACCAAAACCATAAAAATTTCTTCTAGTCATCCTTATACAAATTTTATATATTTTTTCCCAAATGACGAACTCATGGTCTTTATTAAGAGATCCAAAATAGGATTTTCTAAGCCAAGATCATTGTGTTCACCAAGATCATTATTTTTTTCATATTCTTTTACCACCATAAAATATATGTCTTAGTAATTCCAATAAAATAAAAACATTATATACAATATGACTGAAAATGAAATTTTTTATTAAAGAATCACTTTTAATGAAAAAGTGAGAAACCAAGAAACATGAATACAATGAAAAAAACAACAAACCTTACACCGACAGTCTGAAATTCAAAAAACCAGATCAAATAAAAAAGGTCCAAACCTAATATAAACAACATTAGGTCATGTTTTCACATTTCCCATGCTACAAGACAAGATATCCCATACAAAGATATGACTATACTGATGGTCAAGGACATACCCTCCCAGACATCCCAAACAGAATCACATAAGTCTGGTGAAAAATTGCAACTCTACCTCATATATAGTAGTTTCTAAAGATAATATGGAATTAAGAACCATGAAAAGTATGACACAAGCAAACAACATTCCTCATAACAAAATACATATGTATAATAAAAAAATTCATAGAAGCAATCCATACAACCAAAATTGTCCTCCCTTCCATACAATATTAAAATGAACAAAAATGAAATTTATGCCCATGATTCATGTACATAAAAACAACATAACAAAATTCAACCACCTCTTCTTGAGAATCATCTTCAACCTCTGGATCAGAATTTCCCAGTCTATACTCGACTACAATGATATTCTTATACTTCACTCTTTCTCCTTCTACCTCTACCAGAACACGCTGTATAGATAATTTTTCTTTTAAAATTGGGATTGATAAAGATCTGGTCACCCAAAAAAGCGTTAAAGACTCAAAAAACTCAATTTAAATAGAAGAATAGATTTGAATCCCAACACCGATGGATGAAATCAATAACTCGATTAGAAACACATAAAAATGATTTCAATAAAGGAAATATGAAAGAAAATAACCAATATAATAGGGAGTAGACCCACTCCCAAACAGTTCCCATCATCACCATCCATGTAGATCATGAAGACCATGGAAAACCACCCAACACACACCCCGAGGATGAGGTGCAAACTCTAAAGACGTTGAAGCTGTATCTATGTCACGGACCAACACCACACTACCATGAAAAACCATATCAATAAAAGAAGGATTGGGGTGAGTAAAGGCCAACCAAAGTTCAAATAGCTAATATAATTGAGTCTATGATGTCTCTGATTCCATAGAAAAAGAATATCCATCGCCATGATCTGACCGACCATGAGGTGGGGCACTGTGCCAACCTAAACAAGGAAGGAGGCAGCGATGAGGGGAACCCCTAGCTCGCAGTGCCCCTCACAGGCTCATCCATCACCTGTACCCCATTTATAAAATATAATGAGATGATATTATGTTTATGTAATAAAAAATATATATATATACGCATCAGTCAAATTGGAAACAAAACTATCATTCATTTTTATAGAGGACTACAACCACACAATCCAATGGAATTCATTTTCCCTAGTCACCTCTCATACATTGATATAATGATGGATTTAAAGTGTATATATATGATATTTATGTCATTATTATAATTATGTAATTATAATATCCAATATATATTATTACCTTCCAATCTGTTGGGAAATGATATCATCTATCATGCTTAAGTGTGGACAACCACCTCCATGAAGCTATATGTTTCATTTTTCATTTAAAATTTACATGGTTAGTAATAATGATATATTTAATGAATATATACAATAAATATGATATAATAATTATTCTATAAGGAAGAATTAATATTTATCTTTCTTTTTTCTATACATAAAAAGTGAAAATAATGTTTATGCGTATGTATGACTTACCATCTCCATGAAAAACATAAATAAAATTTTCATCTATATAATTCATAGATAAATTTAAATATATATATATATAATGAATATATATGATATTTTTTTCATGAATAAAATTTTGAAGATGATAAAAACATCATCAAAGTACAAGGATTAGAACTACCGATCCGAAACTCTTTTGAAAAATGAAACAATTAGCCCTAGAAATGATGGCTTTAATAATGAATTATTAATGAATGGATGTTAAAATATTTTATTTAGATAATTTATGAAATTAAAATTATATAAATAATTATTTTATATAAATATAATATATTTATTATACCAGAGTTTAGACTAATTTCAATGAAACTGGAACTCATGGTACGTGATTTTGGTCTCACATTTACTTCTATGGGACTCATGCCATATTTACCTATTTTATATTTTCCCTGGTTTATATAAATCCAATGAATGAATTTTATGATGAAAATCATGAAATTTATGGGGATATACATATAAATATATGTTTATCACTTTCTTGAGGTTTTCACTTTAATGTTACCAAAGTGGTAAGCATTTCATGTTGCAATCTCTTATTTTATAAGGATTATTTACGATTATGTTTAAGGTGATAAAATTAAATGATCTACTAATCGATAGTAACATTAATTTTAGTCTACTATGGATATTTATTGAGAATTAATGTTATACATACATTTCCTTATCTTAAGTAATCAATAGGTTGAAACAAAAATTTCATGGAAAATATAATTTATTTTTATCTTCAGTCGAAAATATTTTTTCTTACATATCCATGTGTTATAAAAATAATTGAATGAATGTTTTAAAAATTATACTATAATTTTTAAATACATTTCTAACCACATATTAATTTTATAAAGAAATGGTTTAAAAGGAATATTCTTATTGTTTTTCAAATGAATTACATTTTGATTTTTTATAAAAGTACAAAAGAACATTTTATTTTAATTTATACAACATGAACAAAAATTAACACCATCATGAACAAACATTTATTACAATATTTCATTATATTTTTTCATGTTAATTTTCAATGAAAATGTTTTCCTTAATAATAGGGATTTTTTTAGATTTTTAATAAGTGATTTCAATGCGAATATAATATTTTCCTCAGGAAATATTCCATTGATTATTTTAACGGAACTTCCATCTATCATTTAGTGTTAAATATGTTTTAATATGTATATGATCCAATTATACAATAATTATTATTTCTCATGATATTTTATTATTATAAATATTATATGTTTACAAAAACCATTTATTTTCAATGGGTTATGATATAATGGATTGATGAAATGCTTATGAAACCCATTTTATATTCATGGGTAATGATCTAATGATATGATGAATTTTTAATGATCTTATGTAACACACACACACACACACATATATATATATATATATATGTTTTTATTTATGTGTTTGATGGTTCACGTCTTATATATCCATCTAGATAATTGTTAAAATATTTATTTCTCCTGAGATATCTATAGGAAACAATTCAATGTGTTTGATCCAATACATGAAATAAGTTGATGTTCTTAATCCACTATGGGATAAAGTTAGTGATACCTGGTTCATTATGAAATGTGATTAAAGAAGGGTTGCCTAAACCACTATGAATTGTTGGTCGTATTTGTTAACCATGAAATATTAAATGGTGTTTTTACTTATGATGGTTCCATGCTCTTTTTTGCATAAACTAATAGTTCATGATTGATTTATGATGAATTATCACTCTTATGTTGCTTGTATTTTTGAAATGATATTGTTTTATGTCATGAAACAAGATAACAATAAATTAGTTTTTGGGTATTATCTTTTTAAGTTATATTCATGATATCATACCATTATTCTTATCTTTTGATTTCATATGATAATTAATTAATATGACCCATGGTTACTCTTATTGGGAATATATTCTCACCGTTTATTATGTTTCCTATCCCATGGTTATAAATAAGTGTTTAAATATGTTATTTACATGAATATTAAAAAATCAAAATATCTTTATGGGTTATGTTGAAGAAATTTCATTAAATAGGATGATTGTGTATCTAGTAAGTAAATACTCTAATCTTTTATGGTCTTTGGGCTTGTATTTGTAAAATGTAATAAATATTCATTAAAAAGCTATAATATATATGTATAAAAACATTTGGTCACTAAATTTTGGTATATATTTAATTATAGAAAATCATTCATTGTGGAAATCTATACAACCATAACCATCATTACATTGTCGACAAAGTACCTCAAAGGATTTTCTTTTCCCCCCATCACTAACATGTCAACTCATGAGATATAAGTCCTTACCTAATTAATTATACGAATATATAATTTTATAAAAAACCATAACATAATGAAAACCATAAAAATATCTTCCACATGAAATATATAATATCATAAACGAAAATTGTAAATAAAATTGATTTTGTAACATTTCAAAATGGTATCATATTAAATGTCGTCATGAATTGAATCAGGTGATACTAAAAATAGAATATCCAAAAATGAAAATTTCACATGAGAATTTAGAGAGTGAATTATGAAAAACCTCTATGGGAAAAAGATCTACTGGATATGAAAATTAAAATAAACAAAAAACCATGGAAAGAAGTTTAAAAAATTTATTCACATGGTCATAAAGAGAAGAATATGTGAGCCATATTCAAAAATAATTTTCAATAGGGTAACATGAAAAAATTAAAAAAAACACCAATTTAAATGACATACAAATAATGTAACCTTGCATGTTATTAATGGTTACGTCATAAAATGTATAATACTCTATGCAATGGCCAATCAGTAGGATTCACCCTCTTTGAAATGAATAGGGAGGCAAGCATTCATAATATTGGGGACGAATGAGACCGTAAGGGGCGCTCCCCAGCTAGGGTTTCCCTGTCGCCGCCATTCTCTCTTCCGCCTAGAGTTGGCTCGGCCCTCCTCGGTGCTTGTTTGGTGAGATCATGGTGGATTCCTCCTTCGGTGGTGATGTTGTACGACCTCATGGGATCAACCGACTGAGCATTTCTCACCGCTGATGGCCCTCTTTGCACCTCACTTTGCCTCTGACGGATGGGGCTTCCAAACGTGTTGTGGTGATCGTCTAGTAGCCGAAACCCAGTAACCACGTCGGAGGGTTACTGCCTTGACTCCTGTGAGTGTGTTGGGTGGTCAGTTGTGGTCTTTGAGTCACTGTGGATGGAGGCGACAGGATTTGGGAGTTGGATTGTGGTAGGTTTTGGTGAGCCATGGAGTCTGGCTGGACTTCGACGAGGTGGTGGTTACTTGTTCTTTGTTTTTTTCCTTCTTTGGATTTTAATGGATCTTCTATTCGAGGGTGTCAGTCTTCACTCTTTTTGGTTGAATTTTCGTTACGATGTTGGGTTCCGTATTTGGCTCCAGCGACCAGTGATTTCTTATCGGTGAATAGGTTATTGGTTGGGGGAAATTGGTGGTGAATGATACTGCTTGAAGCTCATCCTTTTTGAGACTATGATTTTCCGAACTGAATTTGGATCAATCAAGGTGAATGTGAATTTTTGGATGATTTTGGGGATTTGATTTCTCCCTTTGATTCATATTTGAAGTCGGTTTTTTGTGCACACCAAGTGATCGGCTTATCACTTGGGTGATTCCGTATATGCGCAACTGTCCTTCTTTAGTGTTTTGGTTTAATTTGGGAGCTTATGGAGAATTTTTGTGTTGTTTGACTGTCGGTTTAGAGACTCTCTTTTTGGATGTTTCTGTTTGATTTTGTAGTGAAGTATTGAGGTGTTTGCACCGGCTTTCTACATGATTCTGTTCCGGATGAGTTTCAGAGCAAGAAGCTTTCACCTGTGCATGCCATTTGGACTTAGAAGTTTGAGAGGGTATGGCTCTTCCATCGGCACCATGCCCATACTTCTGCATGGGACTGCTAGCAGAGCGATCATACGATGGTGAAGGATTGACACCAAGATGTAATCGCTGGGGAGGGGAAGATCATGTAGTCTTGATCCGGGTTATCCTTCCTTATGGTTTTATTTGATTGTAAAATTAGATCATGTGGTTTCTCACTTTATCCTCAAAAGTGTTTTGATATTAAAAAAGTTAATTTTCCGTCATTTATAAAATATAGAGTATAATAAAAAAGATATGATCATAATTAGAAAAACATTTTAAATATTTTAAAATACCATTATTGAAATGTGCATTGTAAATGTATAATGACAACTCATTTTGAAAGGGGTTAAAGTGATAAATGAGTATATCCTCAGATAATATATATATATATATTTTAAAATAAATAAAGACAATTTTTTTTATAAAAGAATATATTTATATATATATATTATAGAATGAGCTTATTAGATAATATTAGGAGTTTTCTTAAAAAAATTATTTAAATAATAAAATACACAAAAAAAGATATTTTGGAGAAACAATATATATTATATATTGATAATTTCCTATATGTAGTAATAAAATTATATAATATATGAAATTAATAAGAATACAATCAATGGAGAAAAATATGAATTATTGAAAGGAGGTAGGGTCAGTAAAAACCTTTCAAATTAGTAACATATTAATTGAAGGAATTCGAAAATATAACCTGTGTTGAATTTGTAAAAAATTTAATTTCAGGAATATTATGACAAATTGAATTCATAGGGAAGTATATACAAAAATAAAAAATAAAAAAATTGGTGAATATATCATATGTCTCAAAGATATAATGCAAGATTAGGAAATCCTTACATAATTCATAATTTATGAGGTAATATGTGATAAAAATATAAATACATATAAATAAAATACTAAATAAAACATAATATATTTATATTTTTGGATTAAGCAAACTTATAATATTGGAGATGAAGAGGATACATTATTACTCAATGAAATTAAATTGAGTGAAGAAAAGATCTTACATTGGATTCCCACTTCATTTGATGAAAATTAGCATCCTATAAACTAAAAATAACTATATTAATCACTTATTTACTTTCATTATTCACATATATTACCTTTTATACTATTAATTTATTATCATTATCTCCCTCAATATATTAGTTAGTTATTGTTTATTTCCATCATCATATGTTACTGGCTTTGATTGTTTCCAACACAATTTCTAATGTAGATATCAATACCCATTATTAGATACCAAGTATATAATTACAATATTATTTAATTAATGTTAATATATTTCCCATATTTATGTATAATTCTATAATTTAATTTCAGGATTTATTTTATTTATTATTCATGAATATTAAATCAGTGTTGATTTTATTTCAGTAATTTTGATCTAACAAAAGGAAATTTATTAAAAACATGATTGATATTAAAATTAAAATTACAGAACGAAAATATATTCATAACATACTTATTAATATCTCAAATTAATAGTATATATGTATCTATATTCATAAAAGAATGAAATTTATTGCATCGTTCTTATATGTGGTTAAACCGACCCAAATAAGCCCATGATAGGACCTTTGTGTGGGTATCATTATGAAAGTCATTATTTTTCTATACTCAATGAATAATGATATTATTGTGGTTTTTTAATCTGATACATCAAAGATATGATGTTATATATAATGAATATAAATTAAAAGTATTTACAACAATCTATTAATTACAAATAATAAATCATTTTTATACTTAGTATACTTCGTTTAGAAGACTAATTATATTGTTCATATTTTTTGTACAATGCCAAATTTATCTTCAAATAATTTAAATAATTTTATAAATATCATTTTTTTCATTAAATAGAAACATAGAACATTAATTTTAATTCAGTGAGGGAAAATGAAATACATTGTTTACGGATATCGTAGTTTGTACAAAACAAGATTGATGTTTCCATTTTACCATGGATGGGAGGGAGATAGATACTTGTTGTTCCATTAATATAATAATATTTTAGTATAATAAAGATACATATTTAATTATAATATTATAGTTAAAATTAATTTGGAGGAGAAAGATACAGAATAAAAGGTTAGGGGTGGATAAAACTCACATTGAGGACATGATTCTTTTTTTTGGGGGGACCTATTATAAATAGAGAATTTGATAAACATTTTTTTAAAATAAGGGTATTAAACAATGAATATTATTTTAAGAGAGGTAAAACTGTTAGGGATTTATGTTTAATTTTATGGGGAAATTTGGTTTTATGTAGATGAAAGTGAGCCCCTTTATAAGGTGAAAATGAAGCACAAATCCATGGAAAGAATATTTGGGTAAGAGGTAAAGATGGAAAAAACCTGAGTTAGGTGAATAAAATTTCATGATATATGTGAGTATTACATTCCCACTATACAATGGTATTCTATAATTTCTACGCTTCAAGTTAATTTAGAACAAATTTAACCAGTTTACGTTACCGTTTTTTCCTTTATTAACCTTGATTAAATATTTACCATGGTAATTATTTTTTTACGAAAGATACAATCCCTCATACCCAATTTCAATGTTCTAATAATAATTTATACTATATTTATTTTAATTTAATTTCTAAATAATATAAAAATAACTTTCACATTAAATCCTAAGAAAGAGAAAAAAATTGATTTGGCAGAAAGATTCATTCTTATAAATCAAGTGTCTTTATTCTTATTTTTACCAATTTATAATTAAATGATAGTTAATAATTTTTTATATGTGTAGAAATCATATTATTACAACTAATTAAAATAATGAAATTGAATTTATTTAGACAAAAAGTATAAAATGTTTATAAAATATTCATTAAAAAATAATTTTTTTCCATGGTTACTAAAATTTACTTCAGTAACGTATTTCTATGTTACAAATTAAAATTGAATAAGTAAAAAAACTTAATATTCTGACAAAAAATTCGCACAGGGTTTTATTATCCTTAATTTCTAGAGGTGATAAATGAATTTCAATATATGCATGGATAACACAAAAAAAACTAATTTTGGAGAAAAAAATATTTTAAGCCTAAAATAAATTTATTATTATTTAATGAAAAGTAATAATTATTAGATTGTTGTTAATTTAATTTAGTTTAAATATTATAAATAAATTTAATTAAAATAATTCTCTAGAAGAGATTAATTAATAATATAAAATAAATTAATAAATTAACTCAATAAAAAATAGCAATTTCATATAAAATAATATTTATGAAATATAATAAAAAATAGTTATTTATATTTAAATATTTAACATTATCGATCCACTGAAATTAAAATATTACATTTAATTTTATAAATTCCTCATACCATACATTAATAATAATAGTATTTAGTGTATAAAAATATTTTTTATGTATAATTATTTTAATTACATATTAAATTTTTGTTTAAATATTTATTATTTGTGCATTATATTATATTAAATTTATGACTAGAAATAAAAAAACTCATTATACATATCAAATATATATATATATATATCCAATTACTATATTTTCCTTTATAATTTCTATTCCACCAATATTACTCCCTGTAAATTCATTCTATTATTATTACTTAAAATGCAATTCTCATTTTCCTATGTTTGTTTTTGATTATAAATCCTCGAGCTGATTAACCATTGAGAGTGTGGTGAATCAGTGGTTTATTTTATGAATTATATTTATTTTAATTCAACCTCTTTTACATGTCAAGTTACATTATCCTCACAATATTATGTCAGAGCCTCACCTTGTGTGAAATAATAATGAATTGGAGATCAACACATGGTATTTAAAAGGTTTGTTTAAAATAACCACTCCTTACCATGTTGGTTGGATGTCCCAAAATGGATTCTATATTATAATGTTATCATCAATTAAAGTGTCCTAAAAAACAAATTGTTATACACCCCAATATTTTATCATCTATTTGATCATTGTTTTATATCCCATCAACTATATGTTTTTCCTTGGTTGGTGATAAACCACGACCTTCCACTTCCCACTTGCATTGTTTTTTCATCTAATACATGAGAATTAACAAAAATTTGTTATGCACCCAAGCTAAAAGTTTCTATTATTTTATTTTTCATCCCATTTAAGAACATCCTCCTTATTATTCATTGATATATTTCTCAATGAGACTATAAGATCAATGTTTTTCATGTACAAATTCAATATATTCAATAGTTTATTGAAGATATTAATTAGTCTCAAAACTCTTTATAAATTTGATTTTATCTAGAATATCCTCAATATTAGAATACTAAGGTGTGTCTCCTTTAGGGTATCATTTCTTCATCTCACCTTATCCTCTTTTTTTATAAAATTTGTATCAGATTCTATCAAAATTATCTCACAGAATTCATGAGTTCTCTCAAATATCTATAATTCTTTATCACCCACAATTTTCTTATATTTTAACAAAAATAATATCATGAATATTATTTTTATAATTATTATATTTTTTATTCCATGAATATGGAAACACCATGATAATCATTGGATAGTAATTTCACCCTTTTTAAATCATCCTTTGATTATTTGATTTAACCTTATATTTAATACTCAAAAGGACTCAATTATTCTTACAATTTCATCAAATGTTTTTTAAATTCCCACACTCATCTCCCATATTATTCAAATCAGGAATCATGATAAATTGATCATGATATTCAACTATTAAATGATTGTCTCTAATGAACTATCTCTTTCAAATTGTTCTCATGGTTATCAAAATAATTGAAAACTCAGATCCTATATATTTCTTTCCTAAACCATGTAATTTATTCTTAACATGTAGTTATATTTTTCATTTATCAAAACATATATTTATAATATCTTATATATGTTCATGCATGACTATCTCATGCATCCCTTTTCCCTTAAGGTGATTAATGCATGGAACACATGGAAGCCTTTTTTCATTTATACAGTTATTTCACATGAATTGACATGAAACTATATAAATGTATTGATATATTAATTTAGTTTCAAAAAAAATCTTATTAATCCACGTGCTAAAACAATATGATTTTCATGAACCTATCCACAACATTAGAACACTCCCATGACTTTCACAACAAATTATTGGTTTCATAAAACCATCCTTTTAGTTTTTCATGTATGAAAGTCTCATTTTAAATCTATAATTTATAAATATTAATGAATGATAGTTTCAATAATCGAAACCCTTCTTAGTGAACACATTTAATGGATGAATATGTGGTTTAGATTGATATTATATAATGATGAAATTATTTTTTATTGGTTAACTTACATATATGAAATCAGAACTGGATGTATATTTTGACACATCATACTCACCTTCTCATCTTAGAAGTGGTAATTTATCATACGATCTCATCCATGCCATATTATGGATTCTCTATTTTCTTGTGGTTTTCTTATTCTCTTTTTTATCCCCCATTTTACATTACAGAGAATCATCTCACTAAATCATACCGCTAATACTACTCATGGTATCTTGGTAAATCTTCAATTAGTCCATCATTCATGTGAAGCTCACAGTAGGTCACGTTCATATTTAGCTTTCAGACTATGTTGTGATCATGGTAGTTTTGATCATTATGATGTCAGTTATACTTCTTCCTATGGTAGATATAGAATCCAATCATATGATTAATTGGTTTTAAGAACATAGTTAGATTAATCTTGTCAATGTGTAATTTTTTAAACCTTACATATGGTAGGGAAAATCCCTTTCATATAGTCGATATATTAACCTAGATGTGAAAATAACCTTTAATGGAAAAAGGAAGAAGACATGACATGAAAAACCATATTTTTATTTCCATATCTCATTAATTTAGGGGAATACTGTCCTAATATGTGATTTCACCACATCATAGTTCCCCTTAATGTATATTAATATAATGTTAATCAAAACCTAATTATCCTTCGACCATGACACCCAGGTTGGTTCTAAAGTACACTACACAAAAATGATTCACAAGGCACACATCCCTATTCTGACTAAATAATACCCGTAACAAACATCATTTTCACCTCTCCCTACTAGTGATTAATCTTTATTCTACTATGATCATGCTCTGTTCCTTGAATTAAATGGGATTGCTATAATTAACCACTTCCCCACCTATAAAGTGGGTATGCATGGGTCCTACGGATTTCCCTAGCCCAATTATTTGGCCAACTGAAGTCCACAATTCATACTAAAATATCTATGTATGGGAAGCCCATATTTTTAAGTAAATAAAAATTTTCTTGTCTTTATCATCATTTTTCTTACTCATAAAATTTTAACAAATTATATTCTTCTCATGTACATCTCAATTCCTAAATGCAGTTACAAAATATTTCATAGTTTTCACAAAAACAACCTATTGAATATTAAATATTCATTCTTTAATATTGTAAACAATATGGTTCCTAAAAAAATATCTGGCCCATTTTTAGTCAATAATAACATCTCATCAATCACCAAAAATAATACCAATTATCTTGAACTTCTCTAAATATATTCTTCGATATTTCAGACACATAATTAATTTTTCATATAACATAGAAATAACATGATCATCTTTTGTACTTATATGGATGCTTTATCAAGAATGAAATACAATGCCCTCACATATAGGATAAACGTTTCCATTCAATATGAAAAAACCTTATTTAACTTATGTTTTTTATAGGATGACCAAACATTAATACCCTTTCCATGTCATCAATTTGCAACAATCCTACAAGCATTACAACCCCATTGCTACATCACACACTTTTTGATCCATTAATAAAAAATCCGAATCTTATTGGGGAAAATCAATCACCTCAATTATGTGTATTTCAAATAAAAATATAGATCCATGTTTATATGGGTGTCACCATGAATTATTTATTATTCCACTAATGGAAAATAAAATTAAAAAACAATATGATGGATTTCAGATCTCTTCTATTTCCTTTCATGGTACTTATAATATCTTCATCCTTTTTTGAGTTTGAGTAACATTCATCATCTTCTGGAGAGAAAAATTAAATCAAATTTTATTATTAGGAAAAATCCATTAATTACTCTAATATATATACACATGGGATATACTAGGGTATAAAACAAGATATATATAACCATGTTTATTTATGTTGTCTATTAAAAACTCATTAATTTTATTCCATTCTAAAAAACTCAATCTATGTTTTTCTTGAAATAGTTTTATTTCTTGAATAAATATCTAACCTAAACAAAAATTAATTACCCATCAAAATATTTCAAGTACAAGACATGAAATTTCCACTTTTTATCATATATTGATTAACCCAAACTCCCCCTTCATAAAAATTCTTGATACAAACAAGGATAATAGATGACTGTGTGATTGGAATTCTCTAATCTTAATACTTTTCAAAATCATTGAAAAAATTATACATTTCCTATAGGTGACAGAATGAAAAATATTTCTACTGATTTTCTCTCCCTCAAGACATGTACTTATATAATATTTATCATTGAGATTTATCTTCAAAATATCTCTTTAAATTTTACATCATTATATTTTCTTGAAATAATACCCACAAAGTATAAACATTAATAGAATTCATGATAATACATGTATAATATATGAATATGAAATAAAAAGGGACCTCATTATTTTTTTAAGATGACACTGGGATTTAGAGATTCCTCTCAATATAGTTCATTATATTCTTACAAACTTGTCCTTTACATTGTTTAGAAACTTTTTCCCTATATAACCATTTGAGAATTAGAAATTTCTAGTTCTTTAATTTTGTTTGTAGATAGATCCATTTTTATAGGCATTCATTTCAAACATTTTCTGAATATATTTCCAAGAATATTTCACCATTCAAATAAAAAATCACATGTGATTAAGTATCCCTTGATTGGTAGCTTATCCATGATTTTATTATAAAATATATCAACCCATTTTTCATTCTTATTTGACTTCTTAAGAGATATCTGTTAAATATTTAACTTTTTATCTCTTCAAGTCATAATCATGTTATAAATGAATTTTCAAGGTAGTTTTAATACTTTATTCATATATAACACCCTTACTTATTATCATTTTTTATGAAATAACACGGCATTATAATATTTCAGTGCTTTGTGAACAAACTATAAACAACACTATCAATAGCCTATGGATCATTATATCTTCTTTTATTATGTAACCTTCCCAAATTTCATAGGTTGGGAAATTTTTTATTTTTGAGTGGAACCTCCATTGTAATGACATGAAATTTTATCATTGGAATTTCCATCTTATAATTATTTCATACTACACAGAGATAACCCAATAAAAACATTTTTTTCAAAAAATAATAATGCTATAAATGTTATCAATTAAACTAAAAATAATTTTAAATATTAAAATTGTAAAATAAATAGAAGATAATATAATAAGAATGGGAAAATTTTGATCTACTCAATCCACTAGAATGATCACACTCACAAATAAATCTTTGTAAATAAAACATACTGTCAATGTTAAAATATTAATTTTTAAGATGAATTTATATATATAACCATATGAGAAAATATACATGAATAATGAATGAATGAAATAAGTGGAATTTATAAAACTTAAAGAACCTATATCATTAGAATTGTAATATAACCACTATAAATAGAAATATGGACATAAAAAGAGTAAACTAACATAATAAAGTATATAATAAAATCTATGTAACTTATAAATGAAAAATATATATATTTATATCATGGTATAAGTATATAAATGTTATATAAACGAAAAATTAGGTGTTGGTATTTTTGTTAAACGTAAATGTTTATTTATAACATTATAATTATTATAATGATTCAAAAGGAAATTTATTCTCAAAAAATAGATTCATAATATAATATTATGTTTTATTATAATTTTAAGATAATTTTTTGAGCCATTAATTAATTTTTATAGGGGTTATAAATTCAATTATAATTCTAATATCTATTTTTTTAATAAATGATCACATTAATTGAAAAAAAACCACATATTTATAAAATAATTTTCTTAAAATGGATTTAATTTTTTAAAACTAAACATTGATAAATGGTTAGGGTATTTTTTATTTTTTATAAAATATTTGAATTTTTGGTGAATAGTAAAATATGATAATTTATGGTATCTATCATTATAACTTAAATAGATGAATTCTTTAGTCAATGATGATCAAAGAAACCATAATCTTGAAACAAAAATCACTAGTTACGATATGTTTTCCTATTAATAAGAACAATTGATAGGAATGAGCCAAAATAATGAACAAATAAATATCAAAACAAAAAACATAGCTCTTCTTCCCTATAAATAAAACCCCTCACCACCACTTATAATCACACCATATAATCATTGTATCATTCTCAATATTATTTCAAATTACATTACCAATCCTATTCCATACATCCAATATATTCTGTTATAAAAAAACCAATTTCATGTTCAACAAGGGCTCCTTTAAGGAGGTGATATTCCAGAGGTAACCATCTCAGACAACCTATTTTAATTTCTTTTCTTCCGATATCTTATCCTCACCTACATCATCAATAAAATCATAATAAATCATGTATAATTTATATACTATAATTTTATATTTATAATCTAATATCTTCTGAACACCTTTTTCCTCTCCTCTTCTTATTCAAAGAAATTAAACCGCTGTCCAAATTATGACTGTTTACAGTCTCAGTGGATGATGAGTTTTCATTTTCCATTACCTTATTCAATGTTGGCCATAAAAAAAATTTATGATTAAACTGGATTTTAATATATATATATATATTATAACTTTTTTCATGTCCTATAACTAATCTAAATAAATTATATAAAATAAAATGAAACTATTTCATGATGATCAAAAAACTACCAAAATAAACTAAATTTTTTTCTAATTTTTTATCAAATAAATCATACTCATACAAAAAAATGACATATGTGACCATTTAATGTTTTTTCGGTGCGTTAATACCATATAATTTTAGTTCTGTAGATTTATCACCATTTGACAAGAACATCTACAAATATATAAAAGTTAATCGATCATGTAACCGTGAAACTAATGCTCAAAAAATGATGAAATTAAAATTATAACTCATCAAAATTAAATTAAATGATGTTAGTACAATTATATTAAATAAAATATATGATTAATAGGTTTTGAATTAATTAACTAATTAATCCAATTTCACAATCTTGAACATTAATTGAAAGTGCGGAACACCATTAGATATAAGCTAAGGGATATCTCTGAACCACCATTTTTTCCTTTGGGTTACACTTTCTTTCTCGTTACCTCATTTTGTTCATTCATTATTCTTGTATAAATAACCTATATTCTATTTATATGTAAAAAACATATTAATGTTTCTCAATTAATATTTATTTGATTGGTAATTACATGTTTCATAAGGTCCCCTTCTGAATTCCTCATGATATGTAAACCATATTAAAGGGAACATATCTTTTCCTTAATTATTTTCAAGTAAATTATATAAAATATTTTTAGAATAACTTTTTTTAAATCACAAAATTTATTATGAAAAACTTCTTTAGATCATTTATGTTTTTATTATAACAATTAATCATTTATCCACATTAAGGAATCTTTTTTATTTTCCCAAAAACTTCTTATAACTGGAAAAATTCTAATGTTATCTAACCACTATTTTTCATGTTTATAATTTAGTTAGACATTTGTATTCATGATATTTTGTTATTTTACATTATTAATGTCCATGAATGATTTAAATACTTTTTTTCAAGGGTACTAATATTATTTTTTTCCTTTGTTTATGTCATATGACATGATTACAATGCACATTTCTTTCCATGGGTAATCCTTACGATTATTAATTTTTTTGATTCATTATATGGAATACATATGCATGAACATGTTATGATGGGTGTTACTAGAAAGAACTCTAATGAATTGGGTAATATTTCATCACATGATATGTCATGTATGGGATTATGGAGTAAACCTAATCCATTATATGACTTTTTACACCATGTGATATAGTCATGGAAGTTATCTATGACTCAGGTTTATGTCATGTTATACGTTTCTAATACAGTCCAATATATCCATGATCATATGATTCCATGTTATATATGTTATTCTACTATATTTTTATTCATGATCCATTCCTTTAATGCTATCATTTTAAGCCTTCTAACTCATATTCTATGATTTATTTCCAACTTTATTCCTTTACGGGGATTTTTATTTCATCCTTTTTATCTGTATATTTATTAGGTTATCTAATAAAGTTACAGGGGCTCAAAGGAAGTTAGAATATCATTATGCATATTAGAAAAATTATGTTTCATTTTAGTTTCATGTTTTCTAATTATGTTTATAGTCTTCCAAATACAGTAGTCATTTCGATCCCTGGTTTTTATTTCATGGATAAATATGGTCAAAATCATATTTTAATATATGTAAAAGGACTGGGTTTATATAGTTGTTATCAAAGAAAAAATATAATTATTTTTGGGGATTAGTACTAGAAAATTTTTGTAATGACCCTTGGGATAATTCTATCATCTAGAATAACCTATGTTGAAAATTGAGGAATCCTATGTTAGGATATACATTTCCTTTATAAGTTATTCCCTCTAATTTTGTTGTTTCCTTTGTTATATAATCATTAAATAATTATTAAATGTCTGTAATTGTATTATTTCTCTTTGTTTATTTAATGGTGGAAAATAAGATAACCCACGATAACATCCAATGTGTTAGGCTATTTGATGATTTCTCTAATAATATTCCATAACTAATGGGAGTGAGAGTCCAGAACATTATTAAAGTACTATATCAATTTGATTATGTTATGTATCATGACATGAATCTTGTGTAATGACCTACATTTCTAAATAAAGATATTTTTTTTGTTGAATCCTTTATTTAACAATGTCCTCTTATTGTTAGTGGATCTTATGAACCCCTTATCACTTAAAAACGGATTAACTCTATTTAGAGGATATTCTCTATCCTCCAATGCTGAAAAAAGATAAATTCATACTATAGGTCTATTATCTTGATGGAAAATCTTGTCAATGGTGGAAACTAATAAAAAAAGTCTAAGGAGGTAATTTCTTCCATGGATTGGGATGTGTTCAAGAAAATATTTATTTGATCCAAATTTTCCCTGAACAGACTATATTAATATTGATAGGGAGTTCCTTGGACTTAAGAAAATATAAGATGAATATATTAGAGTGTTTGAGGAAAATATTACAAGGATTCAATGATACACCTTAGGATTTTTCGTGAACACCAAATGTAATTTAGATAACTTATTTATTAGATTAAATTTAATTCTTTGAAAATCCTTGGTGATTAGAGACTTTTACACTTATAAAATGATTTTCCATTGTTCCCTTAAGGTTGATATGGAAATTGTACAATCTTAGTGGTCTTATAGGCCCAAATATAAAAAATAAGAAAATTGACTTTAATATGGGAAGATCAATAGATAAATACAATAAAAGAAAGAAATCCTAACACCCCACATATCAAATGTGTGGGGAGAACATCCTAGGAACCATATTAAGGGAACTTGGAGATGCTTCAAATGTGGAATAAAGGGGAATCAGGATAATTTTTTCTGAAGGGACTTGAAGAAGCCCACTAATGAGGATTAAGAAAGGAAGGTTCAGATCTATACTCAGACTATAGTAATGTTTTTAAACTATAAGAAAAATGGGAATTATGCATGATGACTCCCTAATGCATTGGTTATTAGAGACAATAAGAAACGAAAAACACCAAGGAAGCATGAAATGGCATATGATATCACTACTATTGGGGTGGATCCAGAAAATGATGTGTTGACAGGTATACTGGTTATTTATTCAAGAGTAGAGAACAGACTATTTGGTTATGGTTCTACACATTGTTTAATATCGTAAAATTTTAGTAGCACTATTCAAACACCACATAAAACATTGAGGATGAGTTATTCATGAGGATAGAAAATGGGGAAATTATTTCATCTAATGTAAAATTTCATCCCTAGTCAATGATTGTGGACTGAGAATCCTAAAAAATATCATCTCTATGTTGTAAATTTTGATGTTATCTTGGTCATGGATTGGATATATATATATATAAATATACAATAAACTACCATGAAAGGGAGATCACTCTTCACATCCCATTGAATCCCACAATTTTTTATATGTGTAAGGAGGAGGATGAATCTCCGTTACAATCATCATCTCAATTTTAGATTTTATTTCCTTATGAGAAATAATATATTTCTCAAATTTACAAGAGTAAGGAGAGTATAATTATTGAAGAAATTCCCATTGTGAGGTACTATACTGATGTTCTCTTTGATAATTTTCCAAAAATACCTCCTCACTGAGATGTTGTGTTTTCAATCGATATTTTTCTGAGATATCTACCCATATCCTAGAATCCTTAAAATATTTACTAAATCGAGTTAGAGAAACTAATGAAGTAGTATAAAGATAACCTCATCAAAGGTTTTATACTCTCAAGTGTTTCATCTTGGGGGGTTCTATTCATCTTCATCACGAAGAAGTATGGATCAATGAACCTCTACATTAAATATTGTGATGACAAAAAAATCAATGCTAAATTATAAGTATACCCTTCCATTGATAGATGAATTTTTTGATCAACTTAGTGGGGAAGATTATTTCCCCATGGGGGATCTTTGGTTAGGATATAAGTAATTAAAGGTGAGGAAGAATGATATTTCCAACAATTATATTCGAAAAAGGTATGGAGATGATGAGTTCATAGTGATTCCATTCAGACTCACTAATTATCTTATAATTTTCAGTGAATTAATAAATAGTGTCTTCAGATACTACCTAGAAAAATTTGTGGAAATATTTATAGATGATATTATGATATACTCCATGAGAAAGGAGGAACATGAGGATAATTTCAATACTATGATGAAGTCTTTGAAAAGGGACCAACTATAGGAAAATTATAGTAAATGTGTCTTTTATATGGAAGAAGAATCATTCTTGGGTTATGTTATAACCATCAAAGGAATATATATGGTGCTTTATAAAATAAAATCAATTAAAGAGTGGACAAGACCATTATCTATAACGAATACCCATAGTTTCCGTGGTATATCTTGGAATTACCAAAGAGCTTTTAGGGACATATCATATATTTAAAACCCAAATAACCAAGATGAATCTGAAGGGAGTATAATATTTCAAGACTAGTGAGTGTGAAGAATAATTCAAATATTAGAAAAAAGGACTATCACTACACAATTAATTACATTACCAATAAGTGGGGAACTATTTTTGGTATACAATGATCATTCAAAGAATGTATTAGGATATGTAATAATGTAAAATGATAAAGTAATATCCTATGTCTCAATGTATTTGAATTTTCATTATTAAAACTATACCATGCATGATCTGGAGTTGGTGGTTATGATCTTTGCATTGAAATTTTTTCGACATTATATATATAGGGAGAAGTGTGAGATATATACCAATCATAATGGTCTCAAATATATATTCATAGAGAAGAAATTTAATACATACTAGTTTTATATGCCTAGTATTATTATTTGTATCACTAAAGGGGGTGTATCAGTGATAAATTTTTCATTCAAGTTTCTTTCTTAAGAAAAAACCATCTAATCCTGTTAAATATTTATTTCCCAATTAAAAAAACACACAACTACAATAACCCTTGTATTTATAAGGTTCTCTATATGAAAAGAATATTTATGTCCTCGATATGGTAATAAAATGTTATAATACCACACAATTCACTAGAAACAATCATGTTTTGTGGAATACAATGAGTTGGATATGCTCTTATACTCATGTAGCACTATGTAAATAATCTAACAGTGCATGTACTTCTTCCAGAAAAAATGATTCAATAAAATGTTTTTCAACACAACATATCATGATGATTCTATATCAAATTTCACAAATATAAAATTTCAAAAAAAGTATTCACTTTTTTACTTGGAATATGGTAATAATTTCCTGGACATTGTTATAAAACACAATTGGATTTCATAGTCTGATTTTTTTAGTCTAAGTGCACAATAAAAAATGTATAATTATGGCAAAATATGGTTGCGACAATTCTCTACCATTGTTCTTCAATTTTGAAATTCTAATATGATGATTAGATGAATACAATGATCAGTAGAATATGATGATCACTTGAATAAGATAATCTACTAAATACATTACAATCTTGTGTCTTCTCTATTATATTCTGTCTGATGAACATTCATCAATTAAAACCCATTCTAGAAACATTTCTTCTCATTATATCTCCTCTTTTTCTCTACCTGTCATCAACAGTATATTCATCATAAAAGTACAATGTAGATTTCCACTTTTATATTCAACCATAATATGGTTTGGGTGGAATTCTAGAAAAAATTCTTTCTCAAACAAATTAACTAAATTTTCATGTTTCTTTAAATATCAAGTGCATCTTCAAATCATCAACATTTCTAATCTCTTATTGTTTCTTCTCAATGCTTCTAGAAACTTCCAATAACATTATCTCACTTTTGACATTATTTACAAACATCATTCTGAATCTTAATTTCCCAATACGATTCCTTCAATACAATTCTCCATTCCAATTTCATGTAATAAGAAATAAACACAGTTTTTATTTCCTGATATGATTTACTGATTAGGATGCTTTATACCAACTAACAAGACATCGTAATTGTATTGTTTCCCCCAGACCGATGATATTGATTACGATTAATTTATCAGTGTCAGGTCACTTATGTTTATTACTTTCTCTTTTATTCAGACAATCAGTTTCAAATTCAATTGGATGACACTTGAACCATTTAAAATAAAAAAAATCAACCTGGTGAATGGTTGATTCCATTGTTGAAAAAAAATCTATGTTTATTCTTTGTATTGGTCACAACCTTGTTTTCTTTTTAGTTTCATTCATCAGTACCAAAAAATTCTTCCTCCAATGATTCTGATGGAATACAGAGTTTGATGGACTTGTTTCAACAGCTTCTAATTTATATTAATTTTTTCTCTTCTAAATACAATAGAAATTAATTTTCTGTAAAAATAATTTAGTATCTGATGAATATGATGGTATAAAAAATATGATTGATTTTTATAAAGAGCATTGAATTCATAAAAATACTTCATTAACAAAAAGCTTCTTTTATCATGAGTTTTTTATGAGCTTGAATATATTTTAGATCATCTTCAACATTGTATGAATTACGATGGAAAGTATCATTACATACCAATCAATAGATTTCTTTACTTCTTATCCTGACTATGATTGGCATGATTAAGATCATATTGAATATGATTTCTCGAACATTTTCCCACTATATTTTATCGATATTGCATCAAATGTTTTAATGAATACTTATAATTTATGAGAAGTACATGATTAGAAAAAAAGAATCATATTTTCAATGGAGAGAAGCATACTCCAAAACATATTACGACCAGATTTTACTTGATAGAACCCAAGGAAGATCTAAGGATCATTTTCTCTAAGACAGAAACATTTAACTATGATGAACTTTATTAAGAACCATGATTCAGAATTCCAAAATATGATGAATTCCTGAATATGATGAATTCATAAATAGAATTAATTACTGAATATGATTTTTGATTCTGATCAACATCAATAACTAAGGTAACTCATTTATTACTCCTCTTTGGCTACATAATCGACCCTAAAAATATCTTACTGATTAAGATGGTGAATCTAATTTCAATAAGCTTCTATCTATTTATCAACATCCTAGTCTTATGGATCACATTGACTCATCCATATGTCCTGGATATGATTGAAAAAATTCATCAATCCATATTTCCACCAATATTCTTCTAAATATACATTATTTCTATAACACAATCAACATAATGATATATTGAAAACAAATACAAACAAAACACAACTAGGGCCTAAAAATCTCCCCTTTTTTGTTGTAAATACCCAATTTAACACTTCAAACAATTAAAAACAATAAGTGGTATAATTTTCATTTCTCATTTTTTATTCTATCCATTCAATTATTTATATCCCTATTTTCTTTCTCTCCCCCTTTCCCTTATCTATCACCCTTATTAACAATCAAATTCAAAGGGGTCAACATGAAAAGTTCCCCCCTTTGTGAAAAATGATCTCACTTCTTGGGGTTGGAACTTTTCTTCTACAAATATTGAATCTTTTCTTCAAAAAAGTTATCACATGATTTTCATAACAAAGATCCTTTATCTAAAAAACTCTAAGTCTAAATGGGCAAACCCAATGTAGAAAAAAAGAGTGAATAATAAAGTTTTATAATGTTTTCCATTGGAAAACATTCATGTAATAACCTTTACATGTTTCTTTATATATTATCATTATTGGGGAATTCCTTGAAACCATTTTATTAAAGACAAAATTAACCTTCACATATATCAACAAAACACATCAAGAAGATCAGGTGTATAAAATCATAATTTATCAAAATCTCATATTTTTTATAATATCATTACGTTCTTTTGAAATAATAGTAAGAGACTCATCAATTACCGCTTCATTATTTTGACTCCTTCAATTATCTAAATGTTAGTATAAATATAAAAAAATTGGAATATGGAGGAACCTTAAATGTTTCTTAGACACCAACATCTTACTAAGATTCCCCTCTCAGTCATGAAATTTTATTCTTTTTCTTAAATTTTTCATTAGACATTCTTTCTTCCTTATATTCATCCTTCTCATGTTTTATAACTACTTTATTATTATCTCTAGAATCTTATGATGAGGATGTAAGGTTTTCTTAATCTTTAGAAACATATTTGTTATAATCTATTTGAAACATTTTGTCCATGCTTGTCTCTTGTTCTGGGAAAATAGTTGAACTACTTTTGATATATTACCTTCTTGATCATATGCACAATATTTTGAAATATTTTTGAATTATTTGATTATAACTTCCTAAGTATATTTCTTCCCTTATTTTTTTCTTATTTTTGAGCTTCCTCCATCTTTCAAGCCAAATCAACATGTTTTTTCTAGACAACTAAGAACTCTATATTTTCAGACTTAACATATTTGTCTATCTTCACTTCTAAAACATTCATTTTTTGATAATTGTTAAAAAAATATTGTTTTAATAAAAACTAATAAGACATTCTTAACACTGATTTCTAGGTTTCTCACATCTTTTATAAACAATTTCCATAAGTTAGAACGTATTTTCAATTTTTACACCAACCATCTAAGTATTCTTCCGAACATCATTCCCAGGCTTCCTCCTTTCGAGGGATTGACTCCCCCTTAAACTATACATTTTAATGCTTGTGGGAAAGTTGTAATATTTTTGGTTGAACCAACACATGTTATCTATATTAACGAATACCCTAAAATTCTAGTAGTATCCAAAGAAGGAGTATTTTCATCTATAACTTCCATACTGATAGGTATTGTGAGTATGTTTCTCACCAACCTTCTTAACAAGAATTTCTAGATCACCGACTTTTCTATTTTAAATCCACACCTTATTATTCATCTTTTTTTCTATATTCACTCTTATCAGAACCATAATAAATAAAAAACTTTTCATATTCAGAATGTTTGTAAACATTTTCAGACACAAGGTATTTAGAAACTTCTAAATTATCTACTTTGTTAATCTTGGCCACATACATAACATTCCCATATTTCTTATTTTTAGAAATAATTATAGATATCTTCTCAATATTTGAAGGTATTTTTTATTGATCCTTCATAGGTTACTTATTACAGGAACATTCACCAACACCAGAGATAGATTTTTCAAAACATGAAGCTTTCTATTTAGATTTATAATGTTTCTGGTGGATAAGTTCTAAATATTCTTCCTTTTTCCTCTAGCTTAGATTTCAGATGATCATTATGATTATTTTTATCCGCATGAAATTGATTCAAATCATTAGTCTCTTCTATCTTCTTAAATTTATTATTAAGAATACATTCATGATTTGTTATTGAATATTTTTTAATTTTTAACTCCCTAATCTCCTTTTCACGTCTCTTAATGTTCCTCAATTATTTTTTCAATTCTTCTTTAAGATGATATTATAATTCAATTTATTCTTCTTCAGAACTGATACTTATGAATTATTTATTTTTAACTATTTAAATGAATTTATTCTCCAAAGTATTCTTAATAGATTTTTTAGATTCATTTTTACTTTATTATTCTATAGAGAAACTACTTTCACTGCTAGAAAAACATTCATCATTATCCTTTTCATGAAAATTGTTCTCTTAAACACTATTTTTAATCTCCTAACTATCATTTTACTTAGACAAAAAGAATCTCCTTTTCTATTTTGAGTAATTCTTATCTTCCCTCTTGGAATATGATTTTTTTAATCACCATTTTTCTTCCATGATCTTATGGGCCTTATTTCTTCTTCTTCTTAATTTTTTTTTCATCATTACCTATTTGAGGAAAATTGAAAAAAAATGACCAATGGATTTACTTCAAAAAAAATATAAGGGAAGTTTCCATTTATAGCTTTTTGTTCCTATTTTCAAATTTTAAGAAAACAATTATAAAAAAACATCATGGTTTTTACATAGCCCATTTTTGTATTCAAATTCAGTAACATAATCATACTTAGGAACATTCCCAAACATTTTTTTCATGGTGGATTTGAATGAATTTTCTATATCACTTATTGTTTTTACGTGTATAATTTTTACCTTATCATATCATATGTGATGAGAGTACTATGTAAATCATCAAGAGATAATATATCATGATCTGTATCTTCTAATGAAGAAACATTGACATCAAACTTATTGGGAGCAATTATCAAGATCATTTCAACTATATTAGAACCTTATTTATTTTCACCAAGACCTATAATAGTAGTAACAATGTAATTTAACTTCGTAAAGAAGTCACCAACAGATTCATACTCACCCATATTCATATCTATTTACTTTAATCTCAAAATTTGTAAATTTTTCTTTTATAATTTTGTATTACCTCCAAAAATTATTTCCATATTATCCTATATTCCTTTTGAAGTGGCAGCCACTTTTATTCTCAGAAAACCACATTCAAAAAATGATAAGAGTAATTAATTCATTGCTCTTCCATCATTCACAATGTTTTTATTTATCACCAGTTATGATAGAATCATTTTAAATATGAAAAGGAAAACCGTCTATAGAAGGTTTTGAAACATCACACCCAAGATAAAAAAAGATATGAAAAATTATTCCTTTCTATTTTTAATAATTATTATCATTTATGATTATAATCCCCTAACTATTCACTCAAATTAGAGTATATATCACATATTCTAATTCAAAACATTAGTAATGAATAAAAAAGGGAACCTTTAGCTCTAATACCACCAGTAAGTGTCAAGATAGTATATTTGTATCAATGAGAATAGGAGGTGGTGAATTAGTGATACCATTTTATTTTAATATTATTTCATAAGAAACAACATCCACCTACTGTTAAAAATTTAGTTCCATTAAAAAAACAAATAAATCATTCATCTACAAAAATACAAGTATTTATAAGCTTCACTATTCCAAAAAAATAATTATGTCCTTGGTATGGTATGGAATTAAACCAATACCACATAGTCCACTAGAATATAAAACTTTTGTGTGGAATAAAACAAGTAATATATGAACTTACACTTTTTCGGAACCATGTAAACAATCCATTAGTGTGTGTGGTTCTTTTGGAAAAAATTATGCAATTATAAATTTGGTAACTCAACATGTAACTATGATTCTTTATTAAATTTCACAAATACAAACATTTAAAAAATTCACTTTCTTATGTAGAATCTAGTTAGAACTTCTTACACGTTGTAATAAAACATAGTCCAATTTTCCCTATTTGATTTTTCTAGTCTTATTTATCAATATAAAAAATTATAAATATATCATAATGGTTGAGATAATTCTTAAAAAATTATCTTTTAGTATATAAATCCTAATATGATGATCAGATGAATATTATGATCCACTGAACATGTTGATTAGATAAATATGATTATCAACAGAATATTATGATTAGTCAATTAAGTCGTGATCTTTTATATTTTCCTTTATCTTCTATCTGGAATGAATTATTAACGTAAAACATAGTCTGGAAGAACTGATTATCTGTATAGATATACTTTCTTTCTACCACTCATGAACATTACATTTATTAGAAAATTACAGCATACTCTTCCCCTACTATACTCACCCAAAAATAATGTTTTTGTGGGATACCTAAAAGCTTTCATGCTCAACCAAATTACCTGAATTTCCATGTTTCATTGAATTTCCTAAGTATCTTGAATTTATTAACATACCTCACCTCTTCTCATTTCTTCTTGATAATTCTTGAATCTTTAAAAAAATTCGTATCACTTATGAAATTATTTACAATCATTTGTCCAAATCCTATTTTCCCAATATGATTCCTTGAATACGATTTTGTATTCCAATTACATATAAGAAAAAATAGACACCATTCTATTTTACCAATAACATTTTTTCATAATGATGCTCTATAACATCTGATAAAAATATACATCTTCTTCTTCATTTTCCCTCCAGAATGATGATACTGAATCTAATTAATTTATCTATGTCTCATCAGTTCTATTTATCGGTCTTCCCTATATTTAGATAATCAGAGTCAACAGTAATATTATGGATTTCAAACCATTTGAAATCAAAAAAAATCAACCTGATGAATGGTTGAATACATTTTTAAAAAAGGTCTGAGTTTCTTCTTATTATTTGTCACCACATTATTTTCTTTTTCTTTTAATTCATCATTCCCAAAATAATTCTTTCTTTGATGATTATGATGTTATAACATGTCCAATGAACCGGTTTCAACAGATTTTACATTAGTAAATTCTTTCTCTTATGAAAATGATACCAATGAAATTTCTAAACAAGAAATTCTATATATGATTAATGTGATGTTATAATGAATATGATGGATCATCATCACTATCTTTGACTTCATAAACTTCGATCATTCACAAACGTCTACTTGTATCAATATTCTTTCATGACTTTGAATACATTTGGGATGAGCGTCAACATCATCTAAATTAAAATGGAATGAATTGTGTCAACCCAATCAACATCTTCATTTCCTTATTAGACTAAATATGATTGACATGATTACGATTAGACTGAATATTATTTCCAAATCTATTTCTCCCTCATCCTTTAATCAAGAATAAATTACATGTTTATATAATACATATGATTTATGAGAACACCAAGATCAGAAATGCATCATTAGATTTTCTACAGAGCCAATAAAGAATTCAAAACCCATTACAATCATATTTTCCTTGATTGATCCCAAGGAGGATTAAATTATCCTCTTAATCTAGAAAAAAAAAATTTAATACAATATAATTTATTATGCAAGGTGTTTTTGCATTTTTAAATACATTAAATTACTAAATACAATGAATTCCTGAATATGTTGAATTCTTTAATAGGAAAAATTATTAAATATGATTTTTCAGTCTTATCACAATCTTTTACCAAGTGAAGTGATTTCCTTTTACTATTTGGATGAAAAACCAATCATCAACACACTTATTCCTGATTACGATGGTGAATCCAAATTTCAGTAGATTCCATATTTTTATCAATATCCCAATCTGGTGGATCATGCTGAATCATGAATATGTTATTGATCCAACTAAAAACCATCTTTAATTATGATTTCATTCCATAACCTTCTCAATATACATTAATTGTAACATCCCAAGTGAGTAATGAAAAATAGATATTTTTATCTATGTCTATTAATGAACTAGATAGTGTTTTAGAGGCTTAAAATGAAAATAAATCCAATCTTAAGCTTGGAATACACTAATATTTTTAAAAGATTGTTTTACTGCCTTTTGATGGAAAACCATTTTTAAATATATCTTTTGACAATTTTATAGTCTATGTTTGTCAAAATAAACTTATTCTTTATGATTGGGACATCAAAATTTACTTTGTGTGAATTTTTGGTATTTTTCTGACAATGTTCATTTTTTAATGAATAGTGAAAAATACTGCATTTTACATCAAAACTACTTTTTAATATAATTTATTTATATGATTAGATTATATTTTGAATTGCTTTTAATGTGAAATTGGAGTATATTTTTACCATTTAATCCAATGGCGGTCATTAGTATTAGTTTCACTTTGGAATTGGGCATAAACTAATGCCAAACTTTTCATAGATATTGTTTCATAAAAACACGCTATTTGTCATGACAGCGGGAATTAATTATTAAATTAATTAATGTGACTTATATGTTTTGAATTTTGTAAAATAGACTTCATTTTTGAATTCGTAATGTCAAATATATCTTAGGGTGAATTTTTGGTAATTTTCTGAAAAACGTCACTTTTTGATGAATAGTGAAACCACTAAGTGGTACTTATAAAAACTGATTGTCCATTTAAATGAAATTTTTCCACATTTGTGTTTTGAATTTCAAAAATATGACATACATGGTTGTCATTAAGAATTAAAATGTGGTTCAATGAGATTAAAATAATTTTTTGGTGAATCGTAACTTATTAAGTTTTTAATCGCGATTAGTGGTAATTAGTGTAGTTTAAGGTAAAAATAGTGTTTTAATAGTATGATATGAGCTTGAAACAAGTACTACCATCATTGGATGTGTCATGTCATACCAATACAATCCATGGGTCAACTTGGGGACCCCATGGAGCCACTTTGGATGGCAATGACATAAATAATTGTTTATTTAATGAAAAAGTAATAATGACACAAACATAATATGTTTTACGAAAACAATTCTTAAATGGGGTTATACAAGTCCGATTTTTGACTATAAATATTCATTAGAAATATAAAAATATTTCCTACATCATAGTATTTTTTTATAATTTTTTGACATTAAATAAATAAAAGTATTTATGACATCATAATGATGTAGCGATTACCTCACTAATAAAGGATTTAAATAAAATAAGAAGATAATGTAAAATCTATGACCTAAACATGTCCAAAACCTATTGGATGGGTGGATTTAGAACCCGTATAACCTTATCCTCGAATTATATCAATGTGGGACCCTTTAAATCCAAAATGCATTTTCAAATAAAGTAATATTTCTTTACTTTCCAAGAGTGCCCCTCCTCTCCTCTTATAAAAGGCCCCCACCTCTACCTCCTTACCCACACTCCCAAAGCATTTGGCTCAGCCAAAACCTGCCCATTTTGTTTCTCCACTTACCTCTCTTACTCCTTGAAGCCTCACTTTGGGAAGAAGTCTTCCCAAGGAAGCCTTTGAGCTCAAACTAAAGGGAGTTACCTGATTTTAAGGTAATGTCTTCACTTGAGTCCTTTTGTTTTATTTTTCTTATCCAACCCCCTAAACTCTTTTTATTTATTTCTTTTTGTAAAGACTCCAGTATCTTCAATATTCTATGATGTTGTTATAAGAAGTATTCAAGCTACACATACACATACCTACATCTAATGGTTAAAGAACATACTGTTTTTGTGGATGGTGAATTTATGCCTCCTTAAACGATGATTATTCAACATTCCTTTAACACCTTCAAGGTGGCCATTAAGATGACACTATATTTATATATGATATATAATATGTTTATGTTTTCCTTAAGCTTCTGTATTTTTGATTTTGGGCATACCTTTATGGTTTCCATTATGGGTAAACGCGATATCTTCATTTAAGGAAGTGCGGACTACCTCCCCCTCAAAGTGATTTGATTCGTTAAATACCATATGTGGGACATATAAATGATGTAACTATGATATTATATGTGATATTATACTGGAATTATAATATACATTTGTATCATTATGATTCTATTCTATAAAATACGAAATAGAAATGAAAGTAGCGTTCATGCGTACGTACGGCTTACCGTCTCCATGAACGGTGCATTTCATTTCTTACCTCTAAATGATTATGTAATATTATAAATGCACGTATATACTGGATATATATGATATATATGATATATAAATCATGATTATAATCCTGGATATAATGGATACATGAACAACTTGTAATTATAAATGGTTTATTTTGACTCAAGTACCAATGATCATTAAAACGACCGTTATTAACTTAAATAATTACATAGTGTTCATGACATGGAAATAAGTGATATAAAAGGAATAATGAACTTGAAAAAACGTTCTTAAGAAAGTATAAATAAACTCAAATTTATTATTCAGGAAATTAAAGAATGATCTAGTCAAGTCGAACCGGAGGTATGGGACTTCGTCTCAATCTCCTTTCATTGAGGCATATTTTGTTTTATACACAACCTTATTTTATATGGTGTATAAACCCCTTTGACTTTTATGTTTATCCAAAAGGAATCTTTTTTATACGAAGCGTTTTACTAAAGGACAAAAGGGAATGTTTTTGTCGTACGTATGCGGTGACAACGACTTCTCCGCCGCCGTGACCATTATTTGAGTTTCGGCTTCCTCTACAAGCCATACCTTTTATTTTAAAGAAAAATAAATACCATGTTTTACTTTTCTTTTATTTTGGTATTGGAAATGGTTTTCACAATGATTTTATATCAATGTGTTGTATTGATATCTTGTGATTGAAAGGTGGGAATGTTATGTTTCCTTTATGCATGTTTTATGTGATACGATTATGTTGAGGTTCTTGGGCATTATTATGAAGACGGGTAGTTCCATGATAAACTAAGGGCGGGTGAGCCCGATATAGCTCTCCAATGCATTGGGTAACGCGAAGGAGTGAAACGTTAAGGTTTCTCCGAATATATATAGGGAATATACTGTGATGGGTATTCCAAACGTAACCAAGAGGGTTACTCCCTATGTAAGAATGTTATAAATTCCTCAAGTTACCTTTATGTCTTATGATTTCTATGATTTATTCATGATTTGATGAGGTATGTTAAAGTGCTTATGTTTTATGGGTAAAGTATGATCTCATTCTTATGTATATATGTACCCATGTTTCCTTTCCATATTTTTTATCCCTTACTGAGCTTTTTATGCTCATCCCAAGTTTTTTGAAATGTTTTTCACAGGTCAAGGGAAAGGTACATGATATCATGATAGTGTCAAGAAAGTGTCAAGAAAGAATCCATGTTTTAATTTAAATATGTTTCCATTGATGGGAATGAAGAATACTATATTTATGTAACCACTTTGTTTATATGTGGAATGTAATGCAAGTTTTATGATCTAATTCTCTAAAACTCTAAACCTGAAAAGATCCTCAATGTGTAATCTTGTAATAACTCACGATTAAGTAAGGTTTAAGGCTGAGGCCTTATAGTTGGTATCAGAGGTCAGTTTAGATAACATTATGAGTTAGAATTATATTAAATTATTATCCAAAAATATTTTTTAATGGTCAAATTGATGTAATATAGCATTTGAAGATTACCATGTTACTTCATCTAAGACATGTTTGTTCAGAATTGTTTTCCGTAGAGGAAATAGGGAAGTAGTGCTAGGAAGGCATGCGGAAGGAAATAACCTTCCGAATCAACATCCTGAGATGGTAGGAATTGGAACTGAACAGTTTGTTGCAGTAATGGCGCAATTGACTCAAGCGATAAATGGTGGTGGTATCCATGCATGGGATCAGCCAGATCAACCACAGAGGAACCTGTCAGTGGTGGAACATTTCATGAGGCAACATCCCCCATCATTCAGAGGATCATTTGACCCTGTGTTAGCTGAAGGGTGGATTAAAGCACTGGAGAAGATTTTCGATGTCATGGGGTGTTCAGACAATCAAAAGGTTAGTCTTGTTATTTACTGTTTGGAGGGTGAAGCAGATCAGTGGTGGTCGATGGTTAAAAATATCAGGGACGCTGATGAGATTGATGCTCTCGACTGGGATGAATTCAAAGGTATGTTTCGTGAGAAGTATTTTCCTAAGGCTGTTCGACTTAGGATGGAAAATAAATTCTTGGAATTGAGGAAAGAGGAAGACTCAGTGGTTACCTATGAATAAAGGTTCAATCGATTGGCAAGGTATGCTCCATATTTTATCCGAGACCTTGATAGTAAAATCAATCGTTTTTACTCAGGATTAAAGCCAAAATATCGAAGGGAATTAGCTTCTTGTGAGTTTAAAAGTTATGAAAATCTTGTTCGATGTGCTGAGAAGGTGGAAATGGAGTTTGCCGATGATCAAGTGTTCTATAACAACCAACAAGAGAAGAGACCGAGGTGGCAGGATAAAGGTAAGAATTATTCAAAAAAAATTCTGATGGTAAGAAAACTATGTTTCCAGTTTGTGATAAATGTGGAAAAATGCATTCTGGGGAATGTCTTCTGAATTCTGTAAAGTGCTACCGATGTGGTAAGATGGGACATAAGGCTCGTGATTGCACTGAAAAGGATCAAGCTGAAGGTAAGACCAAATTTTATTTACAGTTAGTGAAATGTTATAAGTGCAATGAGATGGGTCCCTATGAAAACGAGTGTCCGATAAAGATCTTGAGTGATGGGAAGCAGTTATACTACAAGCAGAAAGGGGTGGTGAAATCCTTTTCAACTACTTCAACAGATGTCGGGCCATAAAATGAAGTTGTATCAGGTAATTTGTTTGTTTTTTCAGATTATACCAGCGTGTTGTTTGATTCGTGGTCTACACATTCTTTCATCTATGAAAACGTTGCTAGGAAAATGGGAATACCATCTCAAGAAATGACTCCTGAACTTTTGGTAAAAAAACCTGGGGGAAATGTTGAGGCAAAAATAATTTATAAGAATATTCCTATCCTCATCTGTGGAAAGAACCTACTTGCAAACCTTATTGTTTTGCCTCTAGTAGAGTTTGATGTCATCATGGGTATGGATTGGCTCTCTATTTACCATTCTAAGATTGACTGTAGATCTAAAGAAGTTTCTTTTCAGAAAGACTTTAAGTTTGTGTACAAGAAGGAACCCTTACGATTGATAACTTATCAAGAGGCCGAGAAACTTGTAAAAGATGGAAATGAATGTTACCTTTCACAAATCGTTGAAAATAAAGGAACTGATCAGATTAATGATGTGCCAGTGGTAAATGAGTATCCTGATGTTTTTCCTGATGAGTTGCCTGGAATAATACCAGATCGGGAAGTTGAGTTTACTGTTGACTTAGTTCCTGATGCTAAGCCAATTTCAAAACCCCCATATCGAATGGATCAAATTGAACTTTTAGAGTTGAAGGAGAAATTGCAAGATTTATTAGAGAAAGGTTTCATTCGACCAAGAACATCACTATGGGGTGATCCTATTTTATTTGTTAAAAATAAAGATGGTTCAATGAGACTTTTCATTGATTATAGAGCCTTGAATAATATCACTGTTAAGAACAAATATCCATTGCCTCATATCGATGATTTGTTTGATCAGCTCCAGGGAGCTCAGTATTTTTCAAAGATTGACCTGAAATCGGGGTACCACCAGCTGAAGGTAAAGGAAGAAGATGTTCCAAAGACTACGTTTCGTACAAGATATGGCCATTATGAATTTGTAGTAATGCCTTTTGGGCAAACCAATGCACCTTCTGTATTCATGGACTTAATGAATAGAAATCTCCATGAGTTCTTGGATAAGTTTGTGGTGGTTTTCATTGATGATATTTTGGTGTTTTCTAAAAGTAAAGAAGAGCATGAAAGACATTTAAGGGTTATCTTGCAAACCATAAAAGAAAATAAACTGTATGGAAAATTCAGCAAGTGTGAGTTTGTGTTGCAACAAATTTCTTTCCTTGGTCACATTGTTTCTAAAGATGGAATAACTGTTGATCCTGCAAAAACAAAAGTTGTGGAAGAATGGACAAGAACCACAAATGTAACCGAGATTCGTAGCTTCCTTTGTTTGGAAGGATCTTACCAAAGGTCTGTTAGAAATTTTTCAAGATTATCTAGTCCAATGACTAAGCTAACTTGGAAGGGTGTTAAGTTTATCTGGACAAAAGAATGTGATGATTGTTTTCAGGAATTGAAAATAAGATTGGTGAATGCTCCAGTTTTGGCACAACCTTCCAGGAATGGTGAGTTTGTTATCTACAGTGATGCTTCATTGAAAGGACTTGGTTGCGTCCTAATGCAGAATGATCAGGTAATTGCTTATGTTTCACGACAGTTGAAAACTCATGAGGTAAATTACCATACACATGATTTGGAATTAGCTGTTGTTGTTTTTTCTTTAAAAATTTGGAGGCATAATTTGTATGGAGTAAAGTCTGAAATATATACTGATCACAAAAGTTTAAATTATATATTCACTCAAAAAGAGTTAAACATGAGACAAAGGAGATGGCTGGAATTAATCAAGGATTATGATTTTACAATTCATTACCATCCGGGAAAATCAAATAAAGTGGATGATGCTTTGAGTCGAAAAAGTAATGCTTCATTAGCAATGTTGTGTTTGGAACGTGATACTTTGGTTAAGGATTTGATGAACTTTGGCATAGAAGTTTTTGGTGCAGGAAGTTCTTTGGTTTTGTTTCAGGTATTAGTGAGATCATCTCTATCAGATAGAATCAAGCAAGCACAGAAGCAAGACAGTGACTTAGAGAAAAAGGTAGAGCTGGTTCAGAAAGGTAAGTTCCCTGAATTCAACATTGATAATGTTTGTGTTTTGAGATTTGGGAAGAGATTGTGTGTGCCTTGTGGTTCACAGTTGAAGAAATAGTTGTTATGTGAAGCTCATAGTTCTCCGTTTTCAGTTCATCCAGGAAGTACTAAGATGTATAGAGATCTTCGGGAGTATTACTGGTGGGATGGAATGAAAAGAGATATTGCTAATTTTACTGTGAAGTGTTTGACCTGTCAACAGGTTAAAGTAGAGCGGCAGTTACTGAAAGGGATGCTTCAGCTTTTACCAGTGCCAGAGTGGAAATGGGATAATATATCCATGGACTTTGTTGTGGGATTACCGAAGCCATCTCAAGGTAATAATGCAATCTGGGATATTATTGATCGCTTGACCAAGTCTGCTCATTTCCTTGCTATACGAGATACTTTTTCCCGGTATCAACTTTCCCGTTTGTATCTTAAAGAGGTAGTCAGGTTACATGGAGTTCCTTTCTCCATTGTATCTGACTGTGATCCATGGTTCACTTCTAACTTTTGGAAAGGCCTTAAGAAGTCGTTGGGTAATGAATTAAATTTTAGTATAGCTTTTCATCCTCAATCAGATGGGCAGTCAGAACGAAAAATTCAGACCTTGGAGTATATTCTATGAGCTTGTTCGATGGATTATCAGGGAAGTTGGGACCAACATCTTTCTTTGGTTGAATTTTCATATAATAACATTTTTCATTCTAGTATACAAATGGCACCATTTCAGGCATTATATGGGAAGTGGTGTTGAACTCCATCTTTCTGGGATGAAGTGGGTGAAAGGAAGTTGATGGGACCAGAATTGGTAGAAGAGTTGGAAGAAAATGTTCAGCTGATTCAGAAACACATGAGAATAGCTCAGAGTAGGCAGAAGAGTTATGCGGACAACAGGAGGAAGGATCTCTCTTTTGAGGTAGATGATCATGTTTTTCTCAAAGTATCACCATGGAAAAGTGTGATGCGATTTGGTAAGAAAGGAAAGCTGAGTCCAAGTTTCATTGGACCATATGAAATTCTAGAGAGAGTTGGATTAGTTGCTTACCGAGTGGCATTACCTCCGAGTTTATCTCAGGTACACAATGTTTTTCATGTTTTAATGTTAAGGAAGTACATGCCAGATCCATCTCATGTTTTGAGTCCAGAGGTAGTTCAGCTGGAAGAGAACTTATCTTATGAGGAACAACCGGTCCAGATTCTTGACCACAGGGAGAAAGTGTTACGAAATAAGGTGATTAATCAGGTAAAGGTTTTGTGGAAAAACCACATGATGGAAGAGGCAACATGGGAATCTGAAAATGCAATGAGGGATAAGTACCCCCATTTATTCGATAAGCAAATAAATTAAGGGGATGCAATTTTCTAAAGGGGGGAAGGATGTAGCATCCCACGTGAGTAATGAATAAAAGATATTTTTATCTATGTATATTAATGAACTACATAGTGTTTTAGAGGCTTAAAATGAAAATAAATCCAATCTTAAGCATGGAAGACACTAATATTTTTAAAATATTGTTTTACTGCCTTTTGATGGAAAAACATTTTTAAATCTATCTTTTGAAAATTTTATAAGCTATGTTTTTCAAAATAAACTTATTCTTTATGATTGGGACATCAAAATTTACTTAGTGTGAATTTTTGGTATTTTTCTGACAATGTTCATTTTTTAATGAATAGTGAAAAATACTGCATTTTACATCAAAACTACTTTTTAATCCAATTTATTTATATGATTAGATTATCTTTTGAATTTGATTTAAAGTTAAATTAGAATATATTTTTACCATTTAATCCAATGGTTGTCATTAGGATTAATTTCACTTTGGAATTGGGCATAAACTAATGCCAAACTTTTCATAGATATTATTTCATAAAAACATGCTATTTGTCATGACATAGGGAATTAGTTATTAAATTAATTAATGTGACTTATATTTTTTGAATTTTGTAAAATAGACTTAATTTTTCAATTCATAATGTCAAATATAGCTTAGGGTGAATTTTTGGTAATTTTCTGAAAAACATCAATTTTTGATGAATAGTGAAACCACAAAGTGGTACTTATAAAAACTGATTTTCCATTTAAATGAAAATTTTCCACCTTTGTGTTTTGAATTTCAAAAATCCGAAATACCTGGTTGTCATTATGAATTAAATTGTGGTTCAATGAGATTAAAATAATTTTTTGGTGAATAGTAACTTATTATGTTTTTAATCGCGATTAGTGGTAATTAGTGTAGTTTGAGGTAAAAATAGTGTTTTAACAGTACGAGATGAGCTTGACACATGTACTACCCTGATTGGATATGTCATGTCCGACCAAGACAATCCATGGGTCAACTTGGGGACCCCATGGAGCCACTTGTGTTTGGAAATGACATAAATAACTTTTTATTTAATGAAAAAGTAAAAATGACACAAACATAATATGTTTTATGAAAACAATTCTTAAATGAGGTTATACAAGTACGATTTTTGACTATAAATATTCTTTAGAAATTTAAAAAGATTTCCTACATCATAGTATTTTTTTTATAATTTTTTGACATTAAATAAATAAAAGTATTTATGACATCATAATGATGTAGCGATTACCTCATTAATAAAGGATTTAAATAAAATAAGAAGATAATGTAAAATCTATGACCTACACATGTCCAAAACCTATTGGATGGGTGGATTTCGAACCCTTATAATCTTATACTCGAATTATATCAATGTGGGACCATTTAAATCCGAAACGCATTTTCAAATAAAGTAATATTTCTTTACTTTCCAAGAGTGCCCCTCCTCTCCTCTTATAAAAGGCCCCCACCTCTACCTCCTTACCCACACTCCCAAATAATTTGGCTCGACCAAACCCTGCCCATTTTGTCTCTCCACTTCCCTCTCTTACTCCTTGAAGCCTCACTTTGGGCAGAAGTCTTCCCAAGGAATCCTTTGAGCTCAAACTAAAGGGAGTTACCCGATTTTAAGGTAATGTCTTCACTTGAGTCCTTTTGTTTTATTTTGCTTCTCCAACCCCCTAAACTCTTTTTATTTATTTATTTTGTAACAACTCTAGTATCTTTAATATACTAGGATGTTGTTATAATAAGTATTCAATCTAAACTTACACATAACTACATCTAATGGTTAAAGAACATACTGTTTCTGTGGATGGTGAATTTATGCCTCCCGAAACGATGATTGTTCAACATTCCTTTAACACCTTCAAAGGTGGCCATTAAGATGACACTATATTTATATATGATATATAATATGTTTATGTTTTCCTTCAGATTCTGTATTTTTCATTTTTTTCATACCTTTATGGTTTCCATTATGGGTAAACGTGATATCTTCATTTAAGGAAGTGCGGACTACCGCCCCCTCAAAGTGATTTGATTCGTTAAATACCATATGTGGGACGTATAAAGGATGGGACTATGATATTATATATGATATTATACTGGAATTATAATATACCTTTATATCATTATGATTCCATTCTATAAAAGACGAAATAGATTTGAAAGTAGCGTTCATGCGTACGTACGACTTACCGTCTCCATGAACGGTGCATTTCATTTCTTACCTCTAAATGATTATGCAATATTATAAATGCACGTATATACTGGATATATATGATATATATGACATATAAATCATTATTATAATCCTGTATATAATGGATACATGAACAACTTGTAATTATAAAGGGTTTATTTTGACTCAAGTACCAATGATTGTTAAAATGACCGTTATTAACTTAAATAATTTCATAGTGTTCATGACATGGCGATAACTGATATAAAAGGAATAATGAACTTGAAAAAAGGTTCTTAATAAAGTATAAATTAACTCAAGTTTATTATTCAGGACATTAAAGAACGATCGAGTCAAGTCAGACCCGAGGTATGGGACTTCGTCTCAATCTCCTTTCATTGAGGCATATTTTGTTTTATACACAACCTTATTTTATACGGTGTATAAACCCCTTTGACTTTTATGTGTATCCAAAAGGAATCTTTTTTATACGAATCGATTTACTAAATGACAAAAGGGATTTTTTTGTCGTACGTATGCGGCGACAACGACTTCTATGCCACCGTGACCATTATTTGAGTTTCGGCTTCCTCTACAAGACATACCTTTTATTTTAAAGAAAAATAAATACCATGTTTTACTTTTCATTTAATTTGGTATTGGAAATGGTTTTCATAATGTTTTTATATCAATGTGTTGTATTGATATCTTGTGATTGAAAGGTGGAAATGTTATGTTTCCTTTATGCATGTTTTATGTGATACGATTATGTTGAGGTTCTTGGGAATTATTATGAAGACGGGTGGTTCCGTGATAAACTAAGGGCAGGTGAGCCCGATATAGCTCTCCAATGCATTGGGTAACGCGAAGGAGTGAAACGTTAAGGTTTCTCCGAAGCGATTTAGGGAATATACTGTGATGGGTATTCTAAACGTAACCAAGAGGGTTACTCCCTACGTAAGAATGTTATGAACGCCTCAAGTTACCTTTATGCCTTATGATTTCTATGATTTATTCATGATTTGATGAGGTATGTTAAAGTGCTTATGTTTTATGGGTAAAGTATGATCTCATTCTTATGTATATATTTACCCATGTTTCCTTTCCATATTTTTATATCCCTTACTGAGCTTTATATGCTCATCCCATGTTTTTTGAAATGTTTTTCACAGTTCAAGGGAAAGGTACATGATATGATGATAGTGTCAAGGAAGTGTCAAGAAAGAATCCATGTTTTATTTTAAATATGTTTCCTTTGATGGGAATGAAGAATACTATCTTTATGTAACCACTTTGTTTATATGTGGAATGTAATGCAAGTTTTATGATCTAATTCTCTAAAACTCTAAACCCGAAAAGATCCTCAATGTGTAATCTTGTAATAACTCAAGATTAAGTAAGGTTTAAGGCTGGGGCCTTATATTAATTCTTTATCATAATACACATACTAATCTAATGAAAAAAAACAACAATAAAATCTCAATATACGCCTGACACAAGTGAATATGGTAAGTGATAAACAAGGATTATGATTTATCAATCCACTTACATCCTGATAAATAGAATAAATTGGTATAATATCTATGTTAAAAGGATTCTACAACATTATCAATGAAGAGAATTTATACGGATCCAATCTTCCAAAAACTTCTAAAGATAGACATTGAAATCATCGAGGAAAGTACGTCATCATTTATTTCATAAATTATTTCTTAACCATCCATTTTAGAAAACATAAAGGATAATCAATGAGATGATTTTGAAATCCTAAAAAAGGTGGATCTTATAATAATGGGAAATCCTCAGATTAAAAAATTGATGAAGGAGTTGAATGATTTGAGTCATGACAATTTGTTCCATCACATCCTAAAAATAAAATGGGAGTTTTTTATTATTTCACATAGTTATACCTTCTCCATCCAACCATTGATTAAAAATAAGTATCAAGATCTATGAGAGAACTACTAGTGTGACAATATAAAGAAATATATCCCAGAATATATATCAATGTGCCTGATCTGTTATAATGTGAAGGAAGAAAGGTAAAATTCTACGGTGATGATGTAATAATTACACATGACTATATAGAAATGGGAAAACATCACTATGGAATTTGTAACTATACTTACGAAGAAATCCATAGTATATAATTCGATATGGATTACTGGGGACCATCATACAAAGATCACACAATTTATTATGATTTGAGAGGACTTATCACATGAACAACATAGATGGTTATACATCAGATAAGTGGTGAGGATTAATCGAGTAAAATTATCTATTATATCTTATCATGATCAGATATTTACCACTATTTTCTAGAAATGTCTTCAACATGCTCTAAATATTGATTTGGAATTTAGTATGGCTTATCACCCCTACCTGATGGTCTATCTATGTGGACTATTCAGACACTAGAAAACATGTTGAGATCTTGCTCAATGGACTTCAAAGGAGAATGGGATCAATATATGACATGGGTAGGGTTCTCTTACAATAATAGTTTCCACTCAAGAATCCAAATAAATCCAAATGAATACCTTTATCAGAAAATATGTGAAACAATTTCATGTTGTGGTGATGTCGATAAACACAGGATTCTAGGACCTAAAATGATTGAGGAAATGGCAGAACATGTAAATAACATATAGTAGAATATTAAGGATTCCCAAATTTAAAGGAATATATATGCATTTAATAATTGTTGGGAAATAGAGTTTAAGGTTGGTGATAAGGTATTCCTATTAATAGCATCATGGATGAGGGTCATGCGATTTGAGAAGAAATGAAAGCTAAGTCCTAGCTACATCTTCCATGTCAAGATTCTTGATATTGTTATAACTATGGCCTATAGACTAGAAGTTACACCAACCATGTCCTAAGTATATGATGTATTCTATGTTTCCATATTGAGGATAAACAAACCCAATCCCACATATGTATTTAAATTAGAGGTGGTATAGTTGTAAAATGATCTCTCTTATGAGGAGTATCTGATGAAGATTTTAGATCATAAACACAAGGTGCTATGTAACAAGACCAATCATTAGGTCAAGTTACTATAGAGAAACCATAATTATGAAGAGGCAACATGGGAATCATAGGATGTGATGAAGGATATGTACCCTCACATTTCTTCACCATAGTATGCAAAACACAATTTCAAGGGAAGAATTAATAAGGGGGAAGAATGAAACGACCTAGAATTTTATCAATGGAATTTCCATCTTATAATTATGTCATACATCACATAAAGATCCAAATAAAAAATATATTATCATAAATTAAGAATGAAACATTATTCATCAAATAAACCAATAATAATTCCAAATATTAGAACGAGTCAATAAATAGAAGATAAGGTAATACTAATGGGGAAATTTGGATATTCTTGATCCACTAGTAAAACTGTACCTAAAAATAAAGCTGTAGAAATAAAACATAATTTTATAGAAAAATATTCCTTTTTAAGATGAAATTATGTATATATCCTTAATAAAAAATTGAATTTAATGAAGAATGAATAAAATAAGACATATTTATATAAATTAAGGAACCTATATCATTGAATAGTAATATGACCATTAGGAATAGTAATATGGATCATGGAATAGTAACCTCACCTATAAAAGTATGAAATAAAATTTAAGTAACTTATAGATTAAAATTTGATATATTTATATCGTAGTATAAGTATATAAATGTTATAAAAATGATAAATTAGTTGTTGGTATTTTTATAAAATGTTAATGTTTATTTTGAAACTATAAAATTAATATAATGATTTAAAATAAAATTTATTTTAAAAAAATACATTCCTAAGTTAATATTATGATATATTATAATTATTAGAAAATTTTATGTGACCTCAATTATTTTTTTCAAAGGATTATAAATTCAATTATAATATAAAAATTTGTTTTTTTGAATAAATGATGATTTTATTTAAAAATAAAATTTCTCATATTTAGAAAATTATTTATATAAAATAAAAACCATTTTTTATATCAACATGTCATAAAAATTTTATGGTGATTTTTTGGAATTTTTCTAGAGTCGAATTCTAGGTGAATAGAGAAATATGCAAATTTACAATATTTACATTAGAAGAAGAATATATGAATTCTTGAGTAATGGATGATGTAAGAACCCATTATCTAAAACCCCAATTTAATATTTATTTTATTTATTCAGGGGATTCAACACTATAGACAATATTTATCTAAAATAATAAACTAATGAATATAATAATAAAAAACACCCCTCTAGTCCCCCAATAAATATCACCCCTAACAACCCTATCTCATCACACCTTTTAAGTATTGTATACATTAAATACAACACATAATTACCTTTCCAATTCTATTACCCTTGTCTTAGAGCTTCTGGTCTCAAAAAAGGATAATTCCATGTTCCACAATTGTTCCTTCAAGGAGGTGATATTCAAGAGGAATCTTTCTCAAACAACATCTTTTGATTTCTTTTATACTTGTACCTTATCCTCACCCACTCAATAAATAAATGAATAATAACTATAGTGTAATTTATGGAATGGAATATTATATTCTTAATGAAATATAATATATCCACCACTTTTCTTATATCCACTTATTCAAATAAATGAAACTGTTGTCCAAATTATGGCGGTTTACCGTCACTATGGGTAAGGAGTATTCATTATCTATTACCACAATAAAGGATGGTTCCAGAACCATTATTGTGATAAAAAAAATATTTTACTATGTATGTAATGACCTGTTTCATGTTCTGGAACTAATATATAGAAAAACTATTAAATAAAATGAAAATAGTTCACAATAATTGAAAAACCATAAAAATAAAAGAAAAATTTATCATTAACATTTTTTCAAATGAATCATCCTCATACTAGGGAAAAATTATACATTAGAACATTAAATTTATTTAAGTGAATAAATAACAGATAATTTCACTTAAAGATAATTATTCTTCTTCAAAAGAACATTATTAAATATATACAAGTTAACAGATCATGAAACCGTGAAATGGATGCTCCCGAAATGAAGAAATTAAACTTATAACTCATCAAAATGGAAAAAAATTAATTTAATAAAATTATAATAAATAAAATATATATTTAATAGGTTCAAAATTAATTAATTAATTAATATAATTTTTTACTAATATACATTAATTGCAAGTGTGGAACGCTTTCTGACATAAAGTAAGAGATCTCTTCATACATCTATTTTTTCAACCAGGTTACACTTTCATTATCTTTACCTAAAGTTATCCATTCATTATTCATATAATATTATACAATATTATACATATATTTACATCATATATGTATTTTTATCAATTTATATTTTTTATAGGGAATTACATATCATATATGGTTCCCTTTTAAATTTATCCTGATAAGAAAACCCGATTAAAGGGAACTTCTCTTGTTTCCTACCAATTTTCAAGTAAAATGCATAAAATATTTTAATACTCAAATATTTTTATTAAATAAATACATTTATCATGACAAACTATTTTAGTTTGCTTTTCGTTTTATGCAAACAATTAGGCATTTATCTACTTTAATGGCTCTTTACTCTTTCTCATAAAACAACAATTTAGTGGCACATTTTTTATGTTAAATAACCACTAATTTTCAATTTTAAAATATATTTGGACATAATGTTTCATAGATTATTATTATATTACTTTTACCAACATCGAAGAATTATTTATATCCCTTCTTTCATTGATATCATTATTATATGCTTTTTTGTTAATCCTAATGATATTATTATGATACCCATTTCTTTATATGGGTAACCCTTTTGATTATTATTTATATTTGATTATTTATGTGGAACACATATTCTTGAAAATTTTATGATAAGTTCACCCAGATAGTCCTCCAATTAAATGGGTATTTTTTCTCCCAAGATATTTCTTAAATGAGATTAGGGAGTACACCAAATCAATTATGGGACTTTGTCTACCATGAGATGTAGTCTTAGAAGTTATATTTGATTCATGCTTATGTCATGTAATATGTTTCTTCCACATTCCAATATTTCCATGATAATATTTTTCCATGTTTTATTTGTTATTAAACTATATTTTTATTCATGAAACATTTTATTTGTGGTATCATTTTATGCCTCCTTACTCTTGTGTTATGCTTTATTTACATGTTTATTCCCAAACTAGACTTTTTATATAATCCCTTTGTTATATTTATTCCATATGTAATCCTATAAAGTTATAGGATCTCAATGGTATTACGTATCTCATTCTAGATATTAATAAAATGAAGTTTTATTATAGTTTCATGTTTTTTAATTTTTTGTACTGTATTCCATGGAGACTAAACATTTTGATCATTAGTTTTTATTTCATGGATAATTATGTTTAAAATCATGAAATAATATTATTAGAATTATTAAGTCACTATATCCACCCTTCTAGAGGCTTATTTTAAATGAATCTTCATATATCGTTTCTCAACCACCCTTGAATACGTGGTGGGTTTCATAGTATTTTTTCACTATCATTATTTCCATAGAATTTGATTTTATGCCTATACTATCAAGTTAAACAATAGTAGTTCATAAAAGTTTTTATGAATTATGTGATACCTTCTTCTTGGTGAATGCTTCCACATGATTAGGGGATGATCTCAATCACCTATTAAAAATTATTTTAGGCCTTATGGATCCATGGATCTTAATGAAAAAATATGTGGCAGAATATTCTATATCAATATCCTAGGATGGTCAATCTTATGTGGATTCTATACTTCTATGCATTAATTCATGATTATATAATTTTGATTAAGGGAGTTATTCTCAACCTCAACTAATATATGGCCTACTTCTCAATACTATCTTATCTTCTCTATTATTTATTCTTGATCTATTTTTAATTCCTAAAATAAATTTCAAGTCCCTTATTTTTTTTCTAAATATCCAATTAAATATTTTTTAGGTCCATATATATATATATATTATTACATATATCAATTGCATGGGTAGATTCTAAAAATATAATCTTAGAGACATCATTGTCACAAACACACCATTGCAAATCTCATTCATTTAGAAAAAATATACCATTTCAAATTGAAATTTTTTTAATTACATTTAATAATAATTTTAATAGTATTTCCCTATTAAATTTTATTACATAGTGAATTTTTAAAATGTTATAATTCTTATCCTTGATGTGATTTATGAACCAGAAGTCCATTGATGGTACCAAAAAACCAATTCACCACTTCTTTGGTTACTTTCTTTATATTATCCATTATAACAGAATGAAAATACTTAATTGATAAATAACCATAACTACTATAAAATGTTCAATACATGAATCACAGTGAATAGAATTTATAAAACCTATACCACTCTCAATACCATCTGTTAGTAGTCTCTCCCTTTAATTATAGATTCTTATTCAGTTTCTTTTCCTCTCTTTCTTCTAGTTTTTCTATTTCATTTCATAAATATTCATATTTATAACATAAATAGTATCTTAATTTTTTTCCGTATTAATTAGATCAAATAATTCCTAAATTATAAAATTCATTAAGGATGTTAAAAACAATCTATGAAAAACATTGGATCTCTAGAGGGAACATGAATTCTTTGATTCCACATGTAGTTCCCAATGTAGTTTAATCACATGGGAAGGGAGAGGGGGATGAATATATGGATTATTTTTTTAATTATAGTTATTTTCATTTATAATATTTATCTTATTAAGATTCTTGGTCCACTCAACAGTATATCACAACGTTACATTATGTACAATAATAACGAGAGAGAGATATATCAACGCACAATATTTTATAGGACATGTATGAAAACAAACTCTTTTACCTTGGGGATAGAAAAACATACATGGATTTTTCAAAATAATCTGATAATAAATTAAAAATGATTAGGTATCTTATAGTTATATACTTTAGTAGTATATCATCTAATTGATACTGGTCATACACCGTAGCCTCCAAATTGTTTTACTAGGTTGGTTATACTGTCCATACTTCATCTATTTAGTTGTTTGGTTATACAACCCAACCATGAGCCTCTCTAGAAAATAGTAATACATCATATCTGGGATCCTCTTTCTTCATTATCAATCCTATTTTAGAAATTACTCTTTATTATCTAGAGAGGTATTTCTTTATGAGCCTGCGAGATCACGCATGCACAAATACATATTCAAGATCTTCAACAACTTCTTAAAAAAATATGATAGTCCTGAAACTCCATCCATATATGATGTGATTAGGAATATCTAGAGGCTTTTAATACTCATGTGTGTCTACTTTTGGGACTACCAGCTTCAGATCATGTTTTTTTTCTTCTATTTGATACTTTGTATATCAGTGTCTCTCTAAATTATCTCATAGAATTCCCGAGATAAAATATCTATAATTATTCTTCACTAGTACATTAAATATATATAAAAAAATAGTATAATGAATATAATCCAAATAATTATTTTTGTAATTTTTCAATGAATATAGAATCTCCGTTAGCATATTCAACATGTAATTTAATCCTTATTAAATTGGCTTGCGATTATCTAGTTTAACTTCTCATTTAATACCCAAATGACTCGAGAATTATTATCCATTCTTCCTCACATTTGAAACATACCACACACATCTCAAATATTAAACCCATCATCAATAATTATATATAAATCATGATATTTAGTTACTAAAATATCTAATTTTATGCATCTTCACATTAAAATTAATAACTTGGCTATCCAATACCAACAAAGTCTGCTCCCATTTATTTATTTCTTAAAAACCACTTATATTATTCTCATATAGTTCTCATTTTCATTTATCACAACCTATGTTAAGTATTATATATATTTTCATAAATGTTCATATGTATTTGTATCCCATATATCGAATTTCTATAAAGATGATTAATGTATGGAACACATGGATGCCAGATTTTTAATTTACGAAGTTGATACACATGAATATATGTGAAATTTTAGGAGTTCATTGATTTATCCCATTATATTATTTGAAAAATATATCATACATAAATTCGCTAGGAAATTGTAGTTAGAAAACAATTATCCCTGACATTGGGATATTCCCATTGCTTCTATAATATACTTTTTTTCTACAAAAAACCTCAAATTCCTGATTTTTTTCATTATTGTCTCATTTATATGCTCAGATTTATTAATATTAATGTATTATAGTTTCATTAATCAAGGAACTTATCATTACACACATTTATTGGATGATAAAATGTTTTGAGATGATCTGGGACAATGATGAATTTATTTATTCTTGATTAACCTAAATACTTGATAGTGTAATTACATGTATATCTAGACACTTCAAGCATACATTATCTTATTGTTAGTGGTCGTTTATCATGGGATCTCATCCATTAAAAATTTTGAATTTTTTTTTTAGATTTTATTGTTATTAGTATAATAACTCATTTTATTGATCTATTTATAACAAATATAACTCTTACAAGGGAACTACATTATTTTCACTACATTATTTCTCATTAAATGTTGTTCTTTATAATTATAGGTATAATTATACTAATGGTGATCCTAAAGGGAGAAGATGATACAAGGGATATCATTGTTTTATGATATCATTAATTTATATATATTTTTCTATTTTCATATATACACATTGAGTGGATTTAATTGTTCATGCTATATAATACTTGGTTTCAAGTAATTTTGATCTAATGTTCCACAATGGAGGAATGAGGTATTGTTAGTATTATTCATATAATATATAAATCATTTTATAATCATGTTTTAATTATTTTAAATTAATATAAATACATATTTTGGAATTATAGATATATAGTTCATGTAACATAAATGTTTCCTAAAACCTTGTGTGTTTTATTCTCCCCCCTTAAATAAATTACATCAACATAATTTTGATTTTTACTCACAAATTAAATCATCTATTGGTATACATAATATTACATAAGATATAATTTATAATGATATATCTACCTTACAATCTTAGGAAGGACTCAAAAACTCATTTTCCCCTCATAATAGTGATATAACCAATATTAAGTTCCCCCCAAATAATTTGATATAAACACCCCTTGTTATTGGATATTAAAACCCATATAATGGAATTAATTATCATTGAGTGTTCATAGTTATCCATTCATTGATAGATGATCATATATTGATTTGAGATATAATATATGACTTCTTTATTTGGGAGATTGATATGGGATCTATATAGAGAGAGATAATAATTTCACACAAACACATAAAATTCCAATAAATGAAAAAATTATAATATTAGTGAGTTGCAATTTCCTAAAAACATCTATCTAAGATGATTATATACTTATCGTGAAAGAACTATATAAATAGACCTTTTCACTAATATTCTAATATTAAATCATTTAATCTATAATAACAATTTTTATAAATAAGCGAGTTAAGAGAATAAGAATCATATTTGATAGTTTTTAATCTCTAGTAGACAATGAGTGTACATTTTACATTTCTTTTTCAGGAACCACATCAGTAGTTTTTATTCAATAAGACTTTCATTCACCCTTTATTGTAATGGGTTATCAATGTCTACTATACTCATTATACCTGCTGTTATGTAATCAATTTTCATTATTGAAAAAATAATTTTATTTAAAAAATTGAATTTTTAGTGTCACCTTAGGAATAAAACTATTTACATCCATCATGTTAACTGAAAACATTATATTTATATGGAAGTTGGATGCTTAATGACCCTGTCTATCAAAAAAAAATTATTCCAGTTCCTCTTAGATAGTTCACTGGGTGATTCTTAACACATTCGTGATATAATGTAGTTTAAATATTGTTTATTATATGTTATTTAACACATTAACATACACAAAACTCAATTTTTCTCTTATTAAGAGTGTTTGGGATGTAATGATGTCGACCCCAATATCCAAGATTCATTGTCTTTCTTTATAATATTGGCATAGATACAATATTGAAATCCTAAATGACCAAATATTTCAACTTTTTTGGAAACTTAATACATATATAATTCCCTTTTTACAATGTTAATAGAAATGAAACATAATATATATGAAAATAAAATTATCAACATCCATGAAAACGCATTCAAAAGATTTCTATTCATAACCCAGGGAAAAAAATATGGGTGAGTATAAATGCTCAGTAAGAGATAAGTATAATAGAATATATCATGAATCATTAATCATAATCAAAATGGGAAGGAAAATAACTAATCACATATTCCATTTAAATAGTTTGACTTCATCAATAGATAAGTCATACAAATATAGAAAAGAAAATTACAGAAAACACATTCCATTTAATCAAGAGCTGATAAAGAAATCCATCCACAGATAATTTCATAGTGAAAATATCATGTATTTTAATAATTAAATGATGAATAAAAAAAATTATTAATTATTGGACATCATTTATTAAGAAAATAAAAACATATAATATCATGATCTATCCTCCAGACATTTTAATATACTACAGTTAGAAACCCATTTAATTTAGAAAACTTTATTTGTCTAATGATACCTACCGATGTATCGAGGGGTTATATTATATTGGTCCCCTCCCTTAAATTTATGTCCAAATCATTTATTCATATATAAAATAATCATTTAAATTAAACTAATACGCATTATCATCAAATATCACTATTCAATAAAAGATACATATTTATCAATATTTCCCATGTTAATCAAATAAATTTCATAGTAAACACTATATGTAAAAATTAGTATATTGTTTAAGAAATAATCATAACCATCGTACAAGAGTATGGAAATTTAACATAAATTTAATGATTAAAATTATTATATTGTCTCATTATAAATTTAATAATCACAAATGAAAGTGATATTTCACAATAATTTTACAGCATAGTAATTTTCAATTAAAATCCCCTTTGATGAAATAAATCAAAATTAAACTCCAAATACCAAGAGTTATGAATGAATTATGATATTAAATGTAAAAGGGGTAGTATATACACCAAATAAAATTTAATTAGTGCATAATAAAATAAGTCTGGATGGAAAGTAAATTGTGAAAAAATACGTTACCTTACACCTTATTTTGACTGAATTCTATTTATAGTAATATATAATGGTTTTAGTCATTTTATTAACTTTTTAAATTAACATATTAATATTTATGATATTATATACTATCCTTTTACAACATCTTATCACCTGTTTTTGGACAATCGTTTGTTATTTTCATTATTTTAGGTATTAATTGCCTTGTTTTTTGAGTATAATTAAACTTGTTTTTTTAATCTTACATAGATCAGGATTTAATCGTCTAAAGAAAGTAAAAATAATAATTTAAATATCTTCTATTTTAATTTTATAAGTTTTTATTTTAATCCACACAATATGCTGATAGGAAATGAAACACACTGTTCATGGAGATGATAGGTCGTACGTACACGTGAATGATGTTTCAATTTTCTTATCAAATTAAAAGAAGGAAAATTAAATAATATATATATATATATATTTATATTTAAATTATAATTTTTATTTCATATATATCACACAATTCGATTGAAACAATCCTTAATATATTCTATGCAAAGCGTGAACAAATCACATCATTTCACGAGGCGGTAGTTCACTGTACACACGATCAACTATATCATATTACCAAAAATGGAAAGCTTGAAGGTACATGCTATAAAAAAATTCAATAAGAATAATAACATAATAAATATAATATATATCATATATAAACTATAATTCTATCATTATTCTAAACCAGTAAATGTGGTAATGGAAACACGAATGTCGTAGGTTCGCGAGGTAGTAATCCATAGTACACATGAATGATCATTTTGTAACCCATTTGATGGAAGTGTGCGATGTTTTTGGTAGTAACCATACCATAAAATCATATTTTTATATTTTGGATACCGTGTTTAATATATACTCACGATATAATAATAATTTAAGGAGGAGGGAAAGGAAATAATATAAAAATTATTTTAGAAGAATATTAACCATTCTTCAGGTATCCTCCTTATATTTGCACTAATGATTTACTAAGTTAGCTTTATTCACAATATAAAGATAATAGGATGAGGTAATGTATTTCTGGATTGATTTGGAAATGGATTGGATGTCGTAAATTGGTATTAAAGAGTAATGAATCGGGAAAGGGTTGTACATTTATAAGTGTGTGTGGGGGGGGGGGGAGGACACACGTGGTATTTTTAAAAAGTATTGAGTAATACAACGTTTTTTCATGTAAATTGGCTAACATAAAGATACATTATTTATAATATAAGGTATAATGTCTCAAAATGGTCATAAATTGGGTTTTGTAAAAGTTTATAGGTCATTTCCTCCCTAATGCTTAATTTTTAGTTCTTTAGTAAACTTATATTTTTCTCTTAATTATTGTTATTAAATTTAACTGTTTAACTAATAAATTTGTTTAAAAAATAAGTATACCTTAATATAGAATATAAATTATTATTATTTCAAATATGAAATCTATTTTTCCAAATTAAATCCACATAAGTGGAATAAAATAATTTAAAATAAATCTCGTAGATGCGATGGGAAAGCGGGGTTTCAAAGTGAAAATTGCCAGAAGTTTAAAAAGTTTCTACATACCATTTTAATATATATTTTAATAAAATGAAATATAATTAATTAAAATATGTATTATTTAACTAATTATACTCTAAAACAATTTTTAAATATAATTTAACAGTATAAACTGTTTATATGAAAAGTCAATTTGTAATTAAAATTCAGTATTTTTTTAATATTACTCAAAAACAAAACATCTTAGAAAAATAAAAAAAATCAACCATAAGATAATTTTGATATTCCAATTTCAAAAATTAATTTTAATTTATAATATAATATTTATAAAATTGTCACATTTTATTTCTAAATTATGTGCGCCATTATATAGCAGAAAACCTACCGTTATAAAAGTACATCTTCTTTATCTTTAGAATTGAATTTGTTCTTATATTATTACTATTAAATATATTGGATTAATGTAATTTTATTTATTGAATATATAATATATAAATTTCGGTTATATCATTCTCTGATATTAATAAATTCAATTTATTTAAAAAAAATCATTTGTGTAAAAAAAAAATTTATAATAACACTTCCGTTATATTAAATTCATTTATATTTTAATTTTAAATTAATTGGTAACCAATGAATTCAACCATATATTTTCATAAGTGAGTTAATCTAATTTATAATGTCTAATTTAATATCTTGGAAAAAATTTTCATTTTAAAAAATAATATTAATCGTATTCTGTAAAACTCAGTCTTGCCTGAAACCCAAGTAATTGAAGAATTTCATTGTTGTGTGTCACAAAAGAAAAATTAGGGTTGTGTGAAATGAATGATATCAAAAAAAATTAATTTTTTCCTAATAGAAAAATATTGTAATTTTTCAAGGTGTTGCATTCATCCCTCCTATTAAAATTTCAACCCCAAAATTTCATGGGTATTATATTCTAAAAGACTAGGGTATTTATTCTTCTTACTATCCTCTCATTCCCATGTTTCTTCATTCATTTTTTGATGTATCCAAAGTACCATTAATAAAAATGTTGTCCTATTAATCAATAATTACTCATTATTATTATGAAAATGTATGGGTTCTTAAGAGTATGATATGTTAGGTTCCAACCCTATTTCATCAAAGGTGAGCACATGAATTGTGTCTATAATGTACTCTCACAGTAATAATATATGGAACATAAAAAGTAATTTTGAAGGGTTTGGTGGTGTTTCCAAATTAGAAGAAAAAATACAGTTATTTCAAAAAATTTAAAAGGTTATTTGTACCTTGTTCTTAGTTTTCATTTCCTACAGAACATTATAATACCCTTCAATGGAGAGAATTTCAAGGAAAAATGATCTCCCACATGAAATTTCAAATGTTTCCTCCAATTATAAGAATAATATTTTTTCTTATACTGAGATTATTTAATGTGATCTTGAGTATCCTTTTCCTTCATTATAGTATTTTCAACATGTTATTGTCTAATGAGTTTCCATTCACCAACTTTATCCTTACAGGTAGGAATCCGACATCTCTTTCTATATAATGCTTTATATAACACCATTTAAATACTAAAATGGAAACTCTGGTTATACGAAAACAATAACAGAGGTAAATAATGATCTTAAATACCTCATAAATCAGGTGATAATGACATAAAAATTTCTTATATTTTATTTATAGTCCTTTCAGACTATCCATCATTCTTTGGATGGTAGGTGATGCTTAAATGAAACCCAGTATCAAGAGAATTCTAAAGACTCTCCAAGAATTTGAACAAAAATCATAGATCTCAATAAGAAAAAATTGAATTAGGTTCACCATAATGTATTAAATATTGATTTATATAGATCCTTATGAGGTAATAAATAAGTGAATATTATTTAATAGTGATTAAATGTAATGATTTGGTTATGGGATCTATGATAACTTATATGACATCATTATTTATAGGAGTATTTGGTAGTCCTAGGACAATGAACATAGTAATGTCATACCATTAACATAAAGGAATAATAAGTGGTTTCATCAATCCTCTAGAATGATTCCACATATATTAAAATTATTAATAAACCAAACATCTAAAGACATAATCATCAATTTCCCATTTCATGTTATCCCAACAAAATGGTCCTTCAAATCCTTATACATATTTATAAAATAAGTGTGGGTAAATAAATTTAAGCTATGATAATCATACAATAATTACCTTTTTATCTCAAGTATGGATGAATCAAACAATATATTTCCAAATTTCCTAACACCATCTTCAAAACCAAATTTAGTTTCACAATATTAATTTTCTTCTCAAATTTCTCATCCTCAAATTGAGGATTCTAATTTTATGTAACAAGGATGGGTTTTTAATAATTTAAATATGATTTATGTCTCCCCTTGGTAGTTACCGTATCCATATTTACTAGATCAATGAATATAGGATCCATATAAATCATCATTTGGTTCATAACACTATGATCATTACTACTCAATGCATCCTCTACCTCATTTTATTTTCATGGGTTATGGTGTTGTAAGAACCCAGACCTTCTTTCTCATGTATTTTTTCCTTTTATGGCCATTTTTTGGGAAAAGAGGAGAATCTGGAAATTTTTTAAGTACACACCGTGTACATTACAAGTACACACCATGTACATTTCTTGTGCTCGAGGCTGTGTGCTGGCCGTGTCTGGGCCAGTCACATGGGGTGTTGCGATGAGGTGGAGTCTGATTAATATGGCGTATAGAAAAGGTGAGTACACGCTGTGTACTCAAGAAGTACACGCCGTGTACTTTTATTTTTATTTCATTAATCAGACTGGGGTCGCGCCTAATCCCCGTTTTCATCTTTTTCTATGCCTAGTTACGTCTAGAGTGACCTAGAGGGATGATTCTTCTCCAAGCCACCGATCCTTCACTGGTTTTCCGAATCGAACGCCGTCGGGTGCAACAGAATCGCAGTTGTGAGTTCTTAGTTCTTCTTTGTCCATGTTTTCTGATTCCTTCTCTTGTGAGAGTTATCTGTGGTTGAATGTTTTAGACATTTTTGAAGATTTACTCCATTCTAGGCCAATTCATAGGCCGAAGTTCAATAATATCAATCTCCTAGGATTGAGGTTGGTGGTTTTTTTCCCTACGTTGAATGTATTTGAGTTTTTGGCACAAAAGTGTTGGGTACCCATGTATCAGGTATCTCGGGTTAGGGTTTGATCCGGTATCGTTATCTGCCTTAGATTTCATGTATGCTTGAGGTTATTATAGGATTAATAATTGCTTGTCAGCATGTTTGAGGATCACCCCATGGGTGTTTCCCCTTGTTTTGGCTGTTGCTTGCTGTTTGGCATGGTTTTCCTACGATGCAACCCTATTGCACATTGCTAGTATGCCTGTTGACTTGATTGCATGTATTTCCTGCTGTTTATATATTTGTGGATGCATTGTATCTATTAGCCATGTAGTTGCTGAACTTACTTAGGCTGCTGACAGTCGATTACACATGACTAAACTGCTCATGGCTGACTGAACCTGGTGTGGTAGACTAAAGGGGGATTTGACTATTAGGGCTTCCCTAGAGAGTCTTTTATAAATTAGTATCGTTCACAGGACGTAAGGTAATGGAACTTTGTGCTTCCTCAGAGTGTCCTTAGTTACGTAGCGAGACTATAGGGGGAATTAGATGTAATTACTTCCTCAGAGATTCTATATCTTTCGTTGCAAGACCACAGTGGAATTGATGGTGAGAGCTTCCCAGAGTGTCTATGCCTTTCTACGTCTACTTGACTAGAGGGTTTTTCTATTAGGAGCCACCTAGAGAGTCAGTGGTTTATTTATTGGCCGGTTGGGACGAGTCCACCAAGCCAAAGAACAATCTTGGGTTTGTACTGCTTTCTGTTTAAGTAGACTACTGAGTTACCTGTTGTGATTACTTTATTGCCTTGGGAGTATAGAGCAATCTCTAGGTTCCATGGTTGGTAGCTAAATGATTGTACTGGACTAATAAATAACTATGAATAGAGTTTGGTAGGATTTATTACTTTAGTGTACATCTGCTTCTCTGCTGCATTTATTTCCTTTACTTTTTCTATATTACTCACTAACAGTAGGGAATCGATCTCATGGTGATTGCCTACTAGGATTAGTCTCACACCCTGTTTGGTTCCTTCTTTTCGGCCCAAACAGGTTATATGGTTGCAGGTGTAAACATGGATTGTGGCCCTTCTACTTTAGGTACATGATTGGTGGTTGGATCTGGAGAGCACATGACCGAGTATTGGCTTGCGATGCTATTGGAGCTGCTGTTTAGTTTCTTACCTTGTTTTCAGTTGTATTTCTGCACATTGTTGTGTTTGCTTCTTTCCATAGATACTTGTACCTACTACATCATTATCATTATCATTATATGTTCATTGCTTTCGCTGTCTAGTTTCAGTGTTTTCATGTTGTTTACTACTTCCTCCATTGACTGTTTTTTTCTTGCCTTGTATACCTTACCATATGAGGGAATAGTTTCCCCAATAACTTACCAAGGACCTCGATACTAGTCGGAAGCCTCTGGCATTTGGGGAAATGCGCTTGAGGTCATGTGGCGAACCGGGTATGAGGCACTAGTGGAAGGGCTCCGGATTCAGGTCGTTACTAAGTGGTATCAAAGGGTTCTTTCCTTTTTCTATTGACTTACTATTTAGCGACATTAGACAGGGATAGGACGGAATCAGTAAATGGTAAATAGTTGTGCTCGGGCATTCTAGAACCCGTGTACAGGGAAAAATCTAGATTACCTCGAATATTGTAAATTTTGAGTTTTTCAAATGTTACTATTTAACTGATTTCACCATTGGGTGATGCACTTTTTTGTGCTATTACTGTTTATATAATTGTGGTTCTATTTTGTCGCAACCCGATTAGATGAGGGTAGGCCATATCATGCACCATATAGGCACATTTAGAAGATTAAATGCCATGCATTTTGCCATGCCATCTAGGTTTCATTAGAGATTGCATGCTCTAGTGATAGGATTTGTGATAGACAACACATGCTGTTGTGATAGCTGCTGTGATAGAATGACTGTTATATTGATAAGGTTTCGTTGTTTGGAGCTTTCTTATCATGGACACCAAACTTTGATCTCAGAGGTGTTATGGGCCTTCAAGGATCAGAATTTGGTGGGCCATGAGTTCTTATATTGTGGCTTGTTCTATGCATCGTTATGATTCCAAGCTTTAATTTGTGGGGAGTATGGGCCCCATGGATTGGAATTTGAAACCTTAACCCTTTTTTTATGTGCTTTCTAGGCTTTGGTGTAGTTCTGAGGCTACTGTCTAGAAAAACCCATAATACATGACGTGTACTTTATAGATACACGCCCTGTAGTTTTTGGCCATGTCACTGACCGTCTGGACAGGGGTAGGGAGCTATAAATGGTTTTCAGAAACACACCGTGTATGGTCGGTACATGCCATGTAGATGTTAACTAGGAGCCCGACCGTGTAAATAACAACACAGGCCAGTTAATGCATGTTTAGTACACTCCATGTTTGGTATGCACACGCCTTGTATGTTTTCCCAGGTACTTGACCGTGTCTTGAAAAACACTGGTCGGTGTAATATTCTCCTATACATGCCATGTTTGTTTGGAACATGCCGTGTAAGGATCAGCCGAGTACCCGACCGTGTCACGAAGAACACGGGATGAGGTTTCCCATCAAGTGCACGTCGTGTATCTTAGGAACACGCCGTGTAGTGTCAAACATGTGTCAGGCCGTATCGCTAACAACACGGGCTAGGTATGGCATGTCTAGCAGATGCCATGTCTGCCTCAAAACGCCATGTAGTCTTCGACTAGGATAGTCCGTGTGACTTAGTCGTGTAGGAGTAACCGAGCCGGGAGAAAAGGGTAAGTACACACCATGTAGTTTAAGAACACTTCATGTATCTGAGTAGTTTACACAGCCAGGTGTGGCCAATGTACATGCCCTGAGTAATCTTTTATGGAAGACGCCGTGTAGTGGTACTACACTCCGTGTAGTCATGTTTTTCCTAGTTTTTAATGGTTTTTTCCCTCCTGTTCTGTTTTACTCTCCTATTTTGAAACTGTGTTCATCTTTAATGAAGGTTTGTTCTGGTCTTTCAGAGCTATGGCGCCGAGACATCCTCCTATTGCACGCTAGGAACCAGGCAGCGATCGTATGCCTGATACGACCGATCATGGACTGCCAGTAGTTCCACCCATCATTCATGACATGGAACCTGCAATGATTCCAAACACTGGAGCCGATGCTCAGTTCAGAGAGGGTTTTATGAAATTCATGCAGACCTTCCAGGGAGTTCAGCATCCTTCCCCGACTATGGCAGAGCTGACACGGGTCTTCTAGTAGCAGCATCCTCCCACTTTCACAAGGGATGGAGGACCTCATGCTGTAGAGTCATGGTTGGAATCCATGCTATCCATCTTCGAGCTTCCGTAGATGCCTCCAGAGAGGAGGGTGAAGTTCACAATGTACATGCTATGAGATTCCTCCAAGAGATGGTGGGACATAGTCTCTTAGACCGGGCGCCACCAGACTATGGATTGGGATGAGTTTCAACCTATGTTTTACGACTACTTCTACCCAGTGACACTGAGGGATGATAGAGCCCGAGATATCATGATCCTGCAGTAGGGTACTCTCTCAGTTATGGATTATTCCTCCCACTTCACTGAGATACTGCGATTCACTCCCTTCTTGGGGAATGACAGGCTATTTCTAGCGAGGAAGTTTGAGGAAGGCCTCAGACTAGAGATTAGATCACAGGTGAATGTCTTTCAGTTGACTTCTATTACTATGATCGTCAACTAGGCACTCATCACGGAGAAGAACCTGAGGGAGACTAGATTTTTGGACCAGAGCGGTACATCATCCAGGGCCGATTCCCTCTATATGAAAAGTAGGAAGCGCCACCGAGAGTCTACCCGAGGCGACCCGAGGAAGCGAGGTATTCCTTCTAGTAGACGAGATTCCCCTTCTGGCACCCAAGTAGTTTGTTATCAGTGTGGGAGGAGTAGGCATAAGAACCCCCAGTGCTCGAGGGACCCAGTGGAGTGCCGATCCTGTGGTAAGATGGGTCACCTGAAGCATTTCTGCAAGGTTCCCCTTCAAGAGGCTAGTGAAAGAGGATCAGTTTCGACCCCGTGTACAGGAGCATGATCACCATCTCCATAGAAGACTAGGGGATAGAGTTCTGCAGGACATTCAGGTCAGGGTAGAGGCTGTGGACGCAGTGGTCAGGCTCAGGGAGGAGCAGCTCATGGTTTTCAGACTGCTACAAAGGGCCACGGTACATGCCAGACTTTTGCTGTAGAGCAGATTCATCAGAAGCAGGATCCCGGAGCCTCTACAGTTCGAGGTACGATCTTAGTAGCCTCATTTTTATCTTCAGCCCTTTTCAATACTGGTGCTTCACATAGATTTATCTCTATTGTTGTCGTGGAAAGCCTTGAGCTCTGTGTCTTTTCGTCCGCTGACATGTTGACTCTCGACACGCCCATGGGAACGAGGAAATCTTGCGTACATCAGTGCAAGGGGTGCCCTATCGAGGTTTCAGGGTATCATTTCTTATGGGACCTCTATTTCCTAGAGATGACGGGCTATGAAGTCATTCTCGGTATGAACAGGTTGGTTCCCTTTCAGGCAGTCATCGATTTCTATCGCCACATGGTGAGTTTCGTATCACCATAGGGTGAATCTTTCCTTTATAAAGGGGAGTGGAATGTTCAGGAGAGTCGAGCTGGACTCGAGCATCATGGGCTAGGAGGAGTTATGGCCCATATTTCTAGTCTTTATCAGGATGACTAGGGGACTTCTCAGATATATTTTCCTCCAGTGGTTGATCGCTTTCAAGATGTCTTTCCAGAAGACTTTTCAGGTTTACCTACAGAGCGTGAGGTATACATCTCGATTGATCTCGTTCCAGGAGAAGCACTGGTGTCCATTACTCCTTATAGGATGGCTACACCTGAGTTTCAGGAGCACAAGAAGCAGTTGGAGGAGTTGTACACAAAGGGTTTCATCTGACCCAGTACTTCTCCTTGGGGTTCGCCTGTCCTGTTCGCGAAGAAGGCAGATGGTACCCTTAGACTTTGCGTGGACTATCGGATGTTGAACCGGTTGACGGTCAATAACCGATATCCCTTGATGAGGATTGATGATCTCTTCGATAAGATTCGAGGAGATCAGGTGTTCTCGAAGATCTATTTGAGGTCCGGTTATCATCAGCTGTACGTTAGACGTTCAGATATACCTCTAACAGCATTAAGGAGAAGGTACGGCCTCTATGAGTATACGATTATACCGTTTAGTCTTAAAAACATGCCAACAGTTTTCATGGCACTGATGAACTGAGTGTTCCATTATTACTTGGATTCCTTCATCGTGGTCTTCATGGACGATATCTTGGTGTACTCTCGCACTCGACACGACCATGCAACCCATCTTGAGATCGTTTTGAGTACACTGAGGGAGCATCAGATTTATGATAAACTCTCAGAGTGACACTTTTGGATGGACGAGATTCACTTCCTGGGTCATGTTATCTCAGAGACAGGAGTATCAGTAGACCCAGAGATGGTGAGAGTAGTAGTTACCTGGGAGCAGGTGAAGAACATCTTTGAGGTACGAAGCTTCTTGAGGCTGGCTGGTTACTACAGGCAATTTATACAAGACTTCTCATGCTTAACAGCACCGCTGACAGGCTTGACTAAGAAGGGGGTGAAGTTTTTTTGGTCAGAAGCATGTGACTCATCCTTCCAGGAGCTGAAGGGGAGATTGACTTCAGCACCGATCGTAGTTTTGAAGGAGCCGGTAAAGAGCTATATAGTTTTCTATGATGCATATAGCATCAGGCTTGGAGTAGTGCTTATGCAAGAGGATTGAGTGGTTGCGTATAGATCTTGATAGTTGAGGCCTCATGAGAGGAATTCTCTTATGTACGACCTGGATTTGGCCGCAGTCATTCATGCTTTACGCTGTTGGAGACTTTACCTTCTAGGAGAACATTTTGTGGTATACACTGACCACAAGAAACTCATGTACATCTTCACATAGAGTGACCTGAATATGAGACAACAGAGGTGGGTTGAGTACCTCCAGTCCTTCGATTTTGAGCTTGCCTATATGCCTGGGAAAGGAAACACAGTGGCTGATGCACTGAATAGGACAACTCAGATACTGGCAGTTCAGGAGGACAACAGTGAGTGAGAACTGATGACTCTATTATCAGAGATGCATTTGGAGGTGCACAACAGGCAGGGGAATAATTTCCTATCTTCTATGGATGTAACCTCTGCACTTTTGGAATGATTTCAAATGAGTCAGATAGCAGATTCAGAAGGTCTAGTCCTACGGGAAATCGTGTCAGGAGAGGACCCTCTTCCCAGGTGGACCGTTGGTGAGGATGAGATTTTTCATTTCCAAGGACACATATGGGTGCCAGCAAATATACGTGAGGAGTTGATGCGAGACTTCCATTCCTTAGTTTGGGCAGTTTATCCTGGTGTCAACAAGACGTACCATGATTTACACCGCCAGTACTGGTGGCCAGGTATGAAGAGATATGCAGCTTGTTTTTTCAGGAGGTTTTCCACCTATCACCAGGTGAAGCGGAGAACCAACGGCCAGCATGGCTTTTACAGTAGCTTCCCATTCTAGATTGGAAGTGGAATGATGTCGCGATGGACTTCGTGACAGGGTTACCGACATCATCGAGAGGAAAGGATGCAGCGTGGGTTGTCGTTGACAGGCTTACGAAGGTTCCTCACTTCTTTCTGATAAAGGAGACCTTCGGTGTCGATGAGCTTGGACGATTGTACGTCCATGAGATTGTGCACTTGCATGGGGTTCCGAGTACTATCATCTCAGATAGGGATGCCCGCTTTTCTTCACATTTCTAGTAGGGGATACATAAATCTTTGGGTACACAGGTGCTTCTCAGTACAGCTTATCATCCTCAGACAGATTGTCCGTTAGAGCGCACGATCCAGGTGCTTGAGGATACGCTCAGAGCTTGAATTCTATACTTTGGTGGTTCTTGGGAAAAGAATATAACTCTCGTGGAGTTTTCCTATAACAATAGTTTCCAGGAAACAATTCAGATGGCACCTCACGAGGCTTTGTATGATAGGCTATGGCGATCACCTTTGTGTTGGCTGGAGGTAGGAGAGGTATCTTTTCTGGGACCTCGTCTCGTCTAGGATACCTCAGAGTAGATAGAGTTGATTTAGAAGAAGATGACTACTGCACAGTCCCGTCAGAAATCTTATGCTGACCAGCGGAGGTGACCTCTGCAGTTCGGGGTCGGAGACCAGGTTTTCCTACGTGTTACCCTGAGGTTGGGACACAAGAGATTCAGGAGAGGGTATGCTTTCACCGAGATACGTCAGGATGTTCAATGTTCTGGAAAGAGTCGGGCTGGTTGCTTATAGGTTGTAGTTACCTAAGAGATATCAGGCTATGCACGACTTCTTCCATGTTTCTCAGCTTCGACGCTATTTCATAGGACCATCCCATGTTTTTCGACCCGAGGAGGTTGAGATGGAGCAGGATGCATCGTTCGAGGAAAATCCTATCAGGATTGTTGATCATAGCTCAAAATTACTTCATGGTCGGTCTATTCCTCTGGTACGGGTGCTATAGCAGTACGACCTTGTGCAGGACGAGACTTAGGAGAGGGAGGCTGATTTGCAATCGCATTGGCTAGAGTTTTTTGAGGTTTCTTCTTCTCCACCTTGCTAGGGAAATTTGGGGATGAATTTCTTTAATGAGGGAAGTTTGTAAGAACCCGGACCTTCTTTTTCAGGTATATTTTCCTTTTCTGGCCGTTTTTGAGGAAAATAGTATAATCTGGAAATTTTGTAAGTACACACCGTGTAATTTTATTCAGCTCGACACTGTGTGCTGGCCGTGTCCGGGCCAGTCACACAGGGTGTAGCGATGAGGTGGATTCTGATTAAAACGGTGTATGGAAAAGGTGATTACATGCCGTGTACTTTTATTTTTATTTCATTAATCAGACCGGGGTTGCACCTAATCCATATTTTCATCTTGTTTTCTACCTAGTTATATCCAGAGTGACCTAGAGTTCCGATTCTTCTCCAAGCTACCGATCCTTCACCGGTTGTACGAATCGAACATCGTCGGGTGTAATAGAATTGTAGCAGTGAGTTATCGGTTCTTCTTTGTCCATGTTTCCTGATTCCTTCTCTTGTGAGAGTTATCCGAGGATGAAAATATTAGATGTTTTTGTAGATTTACAACATTCTAGGACGATTCACAAGTTGATGTTCAAGAATATCAGTCTCCTAGGATTGAGGTAGGTGGTTTTTTGCCCTACGTTGAATGTCTTTGAGTTTTTGGCGCAAAAGTGCCAGATACCCATGTATCGGGTATCTCAGGTTAGAGTTTGATCCTGTATCGTTATCTGAGTTAGATTGCTTGTATGCTTGAAGTTATTAGATGATTAATAATTTCTTGTTAGCATGTTTGAGGATCACCCCAAGGGTGTTTCCCCATGTTTTTGCTGTTGATTTCCATTTGGCATGGTTTGCCTATGAGGCAACCCTATTGCACATTTCTAGTAAGCTTGTTGACTTGATTGCATGTATTGACTAATATTTATATGCTTTTGGATGCATTGTACCTCTTAGACAAGTAGTTACTGAACTTACTTAGGATGCTGACATTCGATTACACACGACTAAACTACTCAGGGATGAGTGAACCTGGTGTGGTAGACTCAAGGGGGAAATTGATGATTAGGGCTTCCCTAGCGAGTCTGTTATAAATTAGTATCATTCTCAAGACCTAAGGGAATGATACATTGTGCTTCCTCAGAGTTTCTTAGTTACGTAGTGAGACTATAGGGGGAATTAGACATTAGTGCTTCCTCAGAGAGTCTATATCTTTCATTGCAAAACCGCAGGGGAATTGACGGTGAGAGCTTCCTAGAGTGTTTGTGCCTTTGTACGTCTACTTGACTAAAGGGTTTTACTAGTAGGAGCCACCCAGAGAGTCAGTGCTTTATTTGTTGGTTGGTTGTGACGAGTCCACCAAGCCAAAGAACAAGCTTGGGTTTGTACTACTTGCTGTTTAGGTAGACTACTGAGTTACCTGTTGTGATTACTTGCTTGCCTTGGGAGTATAGAGCTGTTTCTTGGTTCCATGGTTGGTAGGTAAATGATTGTACTGAACTAATAAAGAATTGTGAATGAAGTTTGGTAGGATTTCTTATTTATTTTACATCTACTTCTCTAATACATTTATTTCCTTTACTTTTTCTATATTACTCACTAACAGTAGGGCACGGATCTCGTGGTGATTGCCTATTGGGATTAGTCTCAAACCTTGTTTGGGTCATGCTTTTCGGCCCAAATAGGTAATATGGTTGTAGGTGTAGACAAGGATTGTGGACCTTCTAATTTAGGTACATGATTGCTGGTTGGAGTTGGAGAGCACAGGACTGAGGTTAGGCTTGCGATGCTGCTGGAGTTGCTGTTTACTTTTGTACCTTGTTTTTAGTTTTATTTCAGCATGTTGTTGTGTTCGCTGATTTCCTTAGATACTTCTACCTACTGCATCATTATCATTTTCATTATATGTTCATTGCTTCCGCTGTTTAGTTTCAATGTTTTCATGCTGTTTACTACTTATGCCATTGACCGTTGTTTTCCTTCCTTGTATACCTTACCATATGAGGGCACAATTTCCCCAAGAACTTACCAAGGCCCTCACTACTAGTCGGCAGCGTCTAGCATTTGGGGAAATGCGCTTGAGGTCATGTGGCGAACCAGGTATGGGGCACAAGTGGAAGGGCTCCGAATTTGGGTCGTTACAAGTGTATTGAGAAATCATAATATTTGAGTAGCTCAAGCCATCAAATTTATCTATTATTGAGATATTTAGGAAACATATATATTTCAATATTTTGGGAACATTGTATATCTCACATCTTTCACTATAAGTGTAATTTATCTATATATTCAATTCAAATATTATAGATTCCACTCTAGATCATTGGTTAGGTAGTTCTGTTCATGAGTCTATAATTTCATTGATGCATACATCATAGCATTATCATTGTGTATTAGGAAACAACCAAGTCCATTATTTTGATTTATCACTATATATCCTGAACCCATCACTTCAATATGGTAGATTCAAAATCAGATAATTTTAAAATCTCTTCTTTAGTAGATTAAAAAATTATTCACATTAATTTTTCCAAAAAAAATTAAACCCTTTAGGTGTAGTATTGGTTAATGGGTTATCCAACCATAACAAATTATCGATGAATCACTGATAGTAACCTATGAAACCAATGAAACTATATACTTAATTATGTTTTTTTTTGGTATAGGTCATTATATGATTTCATTTATTTTTAAAGTATCAACTATGGTTTCATATATGGAGACAACATTGACTAGAGAAGAAACTTCCTAAATCTAAAAATCACACTTACTAAATTTTCCAAATGAATCTTTCTTTATAATGGTATGAAGAATTTTTTTCAAGTGATTATAATAGTTCCCATATATTTAGAATACACAAAAATATCATCAATGGATACCTAAAATAAATCATCAAGTTAATCTTTGAATACTCTATTGCTTGGATTCAAAAAAATATAGTGTTCATTAGTCAATCCAAATGGTATTTTGGGAAACACTAATGCCTATACCACATTCTAAAATTTATCATGGTAATGTATTCCTTCTTCACTCGTAATTAGTGATACCCATAATGAAGATAATCCATTGAAAAATATTCTGATCCCTGAAGTTGATCAAATATTTTACTAATGAGATGAATACAATAGTTGTTCACTATCATAATAACATTGATTTCCCTATAATCAATGAAATTCAACATCAGTCAATATTTCATCTTAAAAAAGAGAATCGGGGATTCCCATGGTGAAACACTAGGGATAATAAATCCATTATCACCAAAAATATCTTGTTGTTTCCTCAAATCCTCTGATTCCACAGTGGCCTTTGTATAGGGAATCTTCGATATTGTCCTTTTATCATGAATTATGTCAAGGTAAAACTATTCTTCAAGCTCTTGGGGGGGGGGGTGTCTCGGTAATTCCCCTATATATACATCAATGTATTATTGTATAATTGGTACACTATATATTTTAAGATTACATTACACATCCCTAGACATTTTTTATCTTCTTCACTGAGTAGCTCATTCAGTAGAGCTACTAGTTCTAGATCTAGATATTAATCACACGATGAAGTCCTCACTCTTAAGATAGATAATTCTATATATTTCTCACAAATCATTATGTACTTCTCTTTGTAAAAAAAATTTCATCATGTTTTGAAATCCAATATATAATGAAGAATCTATAAAAGTATACCATAGTTATTAGAATATCGTCAGAAAATAAATCACATTTATGTGACATAATGGGGACAACCCTACACATAATTATTGTAGTGAAACTTCCCTTAAGAGTTTTTTACTAAAAAATTCATTAATTTAAAAAATGGAAATATATAAATTTATTTTCAAATTTGGTTGATATAAAATATTATGATGGTACAAAATTAAATAATGAATTTTATAAAATTGAAGAAAGAATTTATGTGACTTCCACCACATCATGGGACACATTATCTTTATCTATTTGGATTGCAATATATTGAAATTCTCCCCTTATCATCCTTTATAGTGGATTCCCTTGACTCATGGGGAATTGGTGTTAATAATTACCTATTTATATTTAGAAAAAGAACTGGAAATCAATTATTTTTTATTCTACTTAAATTCATGAGATATATTCACCTTATCTCTATACTTATGACAGACTCCAATTCCTTTCAAGAAGTTCCCAGGACATTCCATACCAAAATTTTCACATGATGGAAATTGATCTAACCCTATATTATGCGTTGATGCATTGTATTTCTATTGGTTCTCATATGAAATCATATTCTATTGATTATCCTTCAATATATTGGATAGAGAAATTCCTTCTCCTTTTTGATGACACATAAAACATTTTCATAATATGCTGAAAATATTTAGAGACTAATAATACCATTCAAAGACTCAACTTATTCGCTTTAATTAAATTTTCAATCTTTCACTTAGTGTTTTATATTTAATCTACAACATACATCGATAAACTAGTAAGGTTATCTTCATAATCCACAACAGTTTCTTTTTTTCCTTTTACCATATGATAATGAACATTATATTCATTTTAATATGTTTCCCACAAGGGATATATTTTTCAAATAATGTCACCATAAAATAGTTCAATTACATGAGTTATATTTCTTCTTCACCCTAGTATTCTTGATAAATTACGACAGTTATCCAAAATATCCTTTGAGATAATACACCACAAGTATAACATTTTCCTTTTTACCACATCCCAAGGCCACTAATATATTCTATAAAGACTTAATCCATTTCTCATCTATAATTGGATTTTTTGTCCCATTAAACAATGACAGATTATGAAACATATTGTGGTCCATCATAAGAGAATCTCACTATGGAATAGGTTTCTCCATCCAAGAAAGGATATTTTTCATAACTTAATAATTATTCATTAATGTATTTATAATTATCTTCATTACAATACTAGATTTATTGGTTCCCTCATTAGGGAAATTTTTACATTATATAGAGGTATTTCTACCATTATTAATTCATGGAACCATTTATAGACAATGGATTATACTAGATTAACTCATAAAATTATGAATTTTAAATAATAATTTACATTTCCAAATATGGTGTAACACTAAACATAAATTAAAAATTAATGCATTATAAATATCAAAATCTTAAACACTATTTCTTTTGGGATATCTTTAATTTAAAATCCATTATATTGGTTAGTATAGAGAATTCAAATTATCCTATTCATATCCTTCATGGGGGTCATACTAAGTTCATAGTAAGGTAGGTTTTCATGTACCATGTAATTCACATGTCAAGAATGAAATGGTCGTTTTAGAGTTATTACCACAATGTACATCAGTTCCAAAACGACGTCAATATATAGTATCCCAACATGGATGCATTTAAATAAATACCCACATAATTTCTACCTCACCAATAATTTATGATGTTCTTCTATAAATAACCTCAAATTATATCATAGGGTTATATTCTCCAATCTTTGGTTACCAAAATCAAGTAGCCAAGGTTTCTACTAGACATTCACTAATACCAACTGTAATGACCCCAAACCCAATAGACCAGAGTTGGTGTCATACTTTATTATATTTACATAGACAAATTATTCAAATCCAAAAGGACCATTTATTTTTTTAGTTTTGGAAACGGGGTATATACATGTTACCCATTTTACATTTGATAAATAAAATGAAATATAATACATAACAAACTAAAATTCTCAGCATCCTTGAAAATTCATTCAAAGGAATCTTCTTCCTAACATGGATTAATAACAAAAAAATAAGTTTGATCTAAAATAATTAGTAGGGGATAGTAAAAGAAATATATCATGAATAAATAAGAATAATAAAAGTAGAAAATAAAAATATCTAAACACACATTCTATTTCAATAACTTGACTATATGTATAGATAAGGTATAAACAATATGGAAATATTAATAAATAAAAAACCATGCCACTTAATCCATAACAAATAATGAAATAAATCCAGAGATAATATCATTATGAAAATTTCTTGGATAGTAATAAATTAATAATGAATGAAGTAAATGATTAATTATTAGAATTCATGTCTCAGGCATATGAAAAACTGTACTGTCAAGATCTATCATCCAAATAGTTTAAAATACAAATGGTATAAACCTATTTAATTTGGAAAACTCAATTTCTCTCATGATACCTACCGATGCATCAAGGGGATATATTATATTGGGCCACATTTATCACATCATATACAACTCATTCCTCATATATCTAATAATATATTTAATTAAATCAATATTTGAAATCATCAAATATCAGTTTTGTGTAAAAGATATAAATTAATAAAAAATTTCCATGCTAATCAGATAACATTCATTGTTAACACAAACTATAAAATTTGGTATAAATTTTAGGAAATAATCAAATACATCATAAAAAAATATGAATATTTATGAGAAATATAATTATTACATTAATTTGATTCTTTCAAGATAAAGTTAACAATCACAAATGGAGGTGATATTGTAAAATAAATTTTCCCACATGGTAATTTTTAATTGAAATCCAATTGGATGGAATAATTCCAATTTAAACTCAAAATAACATGTGTTATGATTGAATCATGATATTATATGTCAAATTGTAAGTATATACACCACTTAAAATTGAATTGGTGCATAAAAACTAATAATTCCCAATGGAATGTAAATTGAGATAAAATATCTTACCTTACACCTTCTTTTGGTCGAATAAACTTTTAAACGTGGTATAATAGTTTTAATAAATTTTTTAAATATATAAAAACAATATTAATATTTATAATATCATATATTATCCTTTTATAAAATATTGTCCCTACCATTATTAAAAAGCTATCATTATTTTCATTTTTTTAAGTGTTAATTTCCTTTTTTTGAGTATGTTTTACATCTTACTTTTTGTTTCTGTTACATAGATCTTGATTTAATCATATCTATAATTTAAAAAAAAATTAAATATAATATATATTTTTAAATATTAATCCATAGTAATATATAATATTTCGGGATAGTTAGTGAAATACACCATTCATAGAGATTGTAGGTTGTATGTATGCATGAATATTGTTTCCATTTTATTTTCATATTTATTAAAAGAATGTTACAAACTATATATATATATATTATCATTAATTTCTTATTTTATTTCATATATATATCACATAATTTTATTTAATCCATCCTTAATACATTCCATGTAAAGAATGAATGAATCATATCGTTTCTCGATGCAGTACTCCCACGTACACCTGAGCGAAGATATCTTATATCCAAAAAATGGAAAGCATGTAAGTATGTGTTATAAATCAATTAAATAATAACTATAAAATAATAAATATAATAAATAAAAAATAAATCAATAATTTTTTCCAACCTTTAATGAAGGTAATTGAAAAATGAGCAATATCAGTTTGCGAGGCGGTTGTCCACCACACACACAAACAATGATTTGGTAACCTAATTTGAGGATGTGTGTGAATTTTTAGGTCATAAAATTAACATAAAAACATATGTAATTTTATTATGTTTCTATATAATCATTGAATAATGCATATTTAAGGTTGTGGAGAATAAAATAATATAAAACGCTTTTAGAAGAACATACCCTCTTTTTTGAGTATCATACCTTGATTTGAACTAATTCATTCCTAAGTACTCTTAATCCAAATATAAGGATTATAATTTGGGTTAAGTGATACTAGGAAGTATTTTTGGTAGTTAATGGTTGAAACAAAGTTGTTTTATTGTTAGAATATGTTTAGAGAGGGGTGGCCTTTTATAAGTGGGTGTGTTGACACACTTGGTATTTTTGAAATGTATAGAGTTCCTCCACATACGTCTCTAGTATATTGGATCACATAATAATTAATTAAAAATAATATAAGTGATAATATCAAAATATTTCCATTAAATGGGTGTTTTTCAAGTTTCTAGGAAATTTGGAATGTTATGATTAAGTATTTGTTCTTTGGTAAACTCGTATATCTCTTAATCTCTATATGTAATTTTAATTGTTTTCATTAATCACTTTGTTTAAAAGTTATGTTAAGTTTACTAGAAATTAAAAATTTTAATTTTTCCAAATTTGGGCTCTCTTTTTCCAAATTCAATTCATATAATTGGAAAAAATTATTTTAAAATTAATCCTATAGATGTAATGAGAAAACATGTTTTTTGAAGTGAAAATATTCAACGGCATACAATGTTTTTATATCCCAATTCAATATGAAATTGATTAATATGATGTTAATTAGATTAATATATGTATTATTGAATTAATTATACATTAAAACCAATTTAAATTATAATTTAATATTTTAACTTATTTAGATGAAAATTTAGTTTTTAATTAAAATTCATTATTTTTCACTATTCATAAAAAATGAAACTTCTCAGAAAAATCCCAAATATTTTCCCCAAGATAATTCTTGATATTCTATGTTACAAAATGAATTTTATTTTTTAATATATAATTTATATAATTTTAATTTTTTAAAACAAATTCCCCATTAAAAGGCGATAAAAATGCCTTTTGAAAATGTGAGGACCCAGACCCGTGTTCTACTTAATGGGTTCCCCAAGCCCTGTGGGTCTCATGGAATTAATTGTATATTCCTGAATTCCATAGGCTACCAACTAGTAGAGAGGTCCTAAGGTTTGTCTGTGGGATGATTATTCCCACATTATCAGAGTGTAGCACAATAAAAGGAATGAAAGGGTATAATAAACAATAGAAGAAATTTAAATGATAAAAATAAATAACAGGTGCCAACTGATGCTCTAGAAAAATTAGAATAATAATAACTATGTCAATTAGAATAATGATTGTGTAATTTCATGTCATTATAAAATTGGAAAACATGGATACAAGATATTAATCATAACATGTTCCATAAAGTAAAAGAAAACAAATGCAACTCCAAGCATCCTAAGATCCTACTAGATCATCTTTTATCAAGCTCCATTAAATCAGCACATAATCAAGTGTCAAAAGTAATATTCTTTCCTTTTTCAATACCTTCAACCATGTAATCTACTTTGGGTACCAAACGGTGCCCTGAGAGGGTGTGAGATAAATCTAAGTGGGCCACCACCAATAGTGTTAATAACATCTAGCCCGTGTAATGGAATATTGAAGTTTAAAGGAAAGAATATATAAAGATAATAGGAATTTACAATATTAATAAATACCCCAGTACATACATCATTCCTTGGCTGGTGTCTAAACATGAAACTAGTTCATTATTTAATTAATCACCAATTTATGTTAATAGGTCACATGACGCATAGCCAACACTAATATCATCTCATGATAATATAAGTAGTGAAGATCCCAAGACATAACAAGGGAACCTAAAAATGTTATCCAATGAGTGAGTTCTAGTGTAATAACCAAGGTAACATAAATCTCATAGAACTCTAACTTAGTTGTATCTGAGTCTAGATAAAGGGTAAGAGTGTAATCCAAGTTTCTTAATCCAATTCATTCCACAATAAATAACATACTGAGTATAAGGTGATCGACTATGGTAAAATGGGTTTAAGAAAGGACACAGCCTGATGGGATCTCACCATGGCACCAACTAGTCAATATTGGATCCAAGGAGTGTATCTGAGTTATCCTATAATAATGTGAAGGACCCTACAGTAGTACACCGGGTATCTGGGGAAGAGACTAGAACTTGAGTCTAGGTGGGCATCAACCTAAGAAAACCACATATATGAATCAGAATGGTGTTCCCGAGACACAATGTATTCTCCTCTAAGAATACATGGTGAGATCAAGTCATTCCATTATTATTTTATATTTTAATCATGTAATAATTAATTTGGTTCAATTCTTTCCTTCCATTAGTGTGGATAGGTAAAGTAGAGTAGCAACCATTTATTTGTTGGTCCAAGCCTAGTCTTCCATTAGTGTGGATAGGCTATGTTGCAATCAAACCATTTAATCATGTCTTAATCAGCCATTAAGGCATACCAACCAGATAGGTTCACTCTGTTACCTTCCATTAACATGGAAAGGGGTGCTATGGATATTTAACCTTAATTCAAACTCATTTTTAAGTCCAGGATATATACTTAGTATACCTTCCATTCAAAATTTAACATTTAATTATCAATTTGCATGCACTTACCTTAGGTGGGTGAAGTGGTTACCATACATGGTACATTCTATTATGAAATTCTCATCAATAAAAAGTTATTTATTTTGTAAAGGCTCATCTTTTGTAAGGTCAAGCAATGGCACACCCGAACGGTGGATCAAACGTGCCAAAACAATAAAAACCCAAATATGGTATAACCTTTGACCTGAGGTGAATTAAGTTGTTGATGTAATCAATAAAAACTAATCACACATTTCGAAATATCATAACCATATGATTCTATCATGTATAATCATGGTATGAAAATTTAGGAAACAGATTCGGATGAAATCGGTGGGCACCACAAAAACATCCCAAAATTAAGGAACATTAGGGATAAGTTATAAACCACCCACCTTAAGGCTTTATAATACTTATCATATGGTAACAGACCTTTATTTTCCATGTATCAGAGTAGATCTATAAAAATTTGAAAAATGATTACATGGTGATATCTTGGTCAAGAGCAAGAGAGAAGAATAACAGATAAAAAGGACTCTTGTACAAACCATTTCTCATCCAACATGAAAAACAAAAGCTCGATCAGAAACTGAACAAATAATATATCACAATACCTATATTTGGACTTCAAAAGGATACAAATTGACAGGGAAATATGTCAATCCTACATAAAATATGATTAGGGAGGAATGACTTTCATAATTAGATCATTAAGGGAAAAATTGGAAATTTACCCAGAAAAATAGCTTGTGCACTGTCACGACCCATCCCCTGGGTCCCGTGTTGTGACTACCCCAAGACGTCTTCAATAGGATAGGGGCTAGAGACTAGAATGGAAGGTGTATTCCAGAAAACAGGGAAGGCATTTCCTTTATAGCCTCTAAACACATGCAACCAAGCACATAATGAGATATGAACTCAAGTAAACTGAATCCTAAATAGAGTGAGTACAATAAGTAAAAGGGTTCAGAATACAAGCCCAAAAAGAATGTACAAGAAACTAAAAGTACGAGTAAACTGGAATAGCTCCTGTGATCACCCATCAAGGATCCTACTTAAAGGATAGGTAAAGCTCTCGAATGGTCATCTCTATTCAACACCTCGTCTAAGGTCCACCTCCGAGCTACCTCCAGTCATAATACTCTCATCCTTAGTCAGCGCTATCCGTCGTATGCACCAAACACAATGAGGTGCGGGCATAGATTGTGTAGGGGTGAGGATAACAATACTCATTAGGTACCCCGAGACCCTCAAGGTCTCAGAAAATCCACCAATGATAAACCAAAAAGCATGAAATCAACTAAAAACCCAACATAGGTATATTCCCATACATATACCTATGTTATAAAGTATACCCATATAAATCATGAGGAAACACAATGTCCAACTCCAAATATCAAAGATCAATCGTTCCACTAAGGAAGGAATACCACGAAGGTAAGTGCCACCCAAGTACATTGCAAATAAGAATACCACGAAGGTAAGTACCCAAACATGATCGCTCGGTGCTGATCCACACGGGATCACTTGGTGCTGACCCACACAGGATCGCTCAATGATGACCCACACAGGATCACTCGGTGCTGACCCACATAGGATTGCTCGGTACTGGCCCACAATGGATCCCTATTCGTTCTTCACATCACAACCATCTACTGGGTTCCTGCACTAAGCTTGATCGTTTCTAGGAGGGTCTTCACCTCAAGCCATTGGTCGATACTCCAACTTCCATGAAGTCCAAGGAAAATGTATCCCAAAGAACCACCATGCCAGGGGGTCTGAACAGAACAGATGAAGCATCAATCGTACACCCGGTCTATAAGTTATTAGCCTTTCAGTCATGAGGGCCCTATTTGATTCGTGCTCGATCCAACCTGATTGTATCCCAACATTATCCAAATCTCATGTGGTGTATGCCAAAGGGACCTTCTCACTAAAATGTTCATAGTGCTATTGGCTATTTGTCAAACGGATTCCTGGTGCCAAAGTTTTGGCCAATAGAGCGAAAAGATCATAGCTGGTCCAGGTTTGGTATCACCCGGCCCGAAACAGCTTGTGCCGACCTATCGCGGTTTGGGTCCACCCAGCCCGCTTGGTTCGGTCCAGCCCGCAGGGTCTGGCTCATCCCGCGCTGGGCGGCATGGGGGCCACAGAGTAGTGTGAGGTCGTGAGGGTGGCACAGAGGGTGCACAGCGGCGAGGCCGTGGGGGCCGTGAGGCTGCGCTACGGCGAGGCCGTGTGGGTCCCCAGAGGGCCACGGGATGGTGAGTCTGTGGGGGTCGCAAGGGAACGGGATGGAGGCCGTGTACATTGGATGCCACGGGTGGCACCCTAGCGCTGTCACCTTTGTCGCGGCCGGTGATTGATTCGGCCGCCATTCTTGTGCCCCATTGAGGATGGTTGTCATCCTCCTCCATCGCGAAGAATTCAACAATTAAACACAGGATTTTTGGGTCATCAGGCCATGTTTGTTTTCCCGTACCCTCAGTATAAGGGCGGTAGCAAGAACTTCACAAATTTTGAAACAAGAACAGATGTGGAAGATATTTAAAACATCAAACCCCACAACCTCCATCAATCACTATTCCCAAACCTACAAAAGAAAAAATCTGCGGATCAACTAGTGAGAGAGAGTTGATCCGTGTTCTTTTTTTTAGAATGGAATACCATGGGAAACAAAATAAAACATATTTAAACCCTTATTTTATTGCTCGTTGATGTTGGAAGGGGTGAAGTCTGTGACGTCGGCGTTTCCCCGATCGCCGGTTCGTTGTTGTCGAAGACATCCTATGTTGGTTGCCTCCACAAGGTTCTTCCGATCCGGCTGGGGGTTGGTTTCCTAGTTCTTCGATCTTTTGTGGTCATTCATTGTTAGGAGGTTTTCTTCATTGGAGAGGGTAAGTTTCTCCAATTGCTTTTCCAAAACTTCTACCCACAAAAGAATAGCCAATATAAATTAAATTATGTTTTTATTAGTTTAATTTTAATTGGCACAATTAATCAAGAGGTGTTGGCATAATTATTGTTGAAGATGTTCAAGAGACTTATCCACATTAAAGAGGGAGTTTAAGAGTTTATCCCATTATGAGGGTCAGGGTGGTCCCCACCTCCATAACCTCACATGGGAGGTTTAGTTCGGGTTGTCCCCACCTCTTAACATCCACATGAGAGTTTCAAAAGAAAATAAAATGTTACACAATTTAATTTTATTTTTATTCTTTCATGAATAAGTGAAAAACTAACCTCCACCCTCAACCTACTGCAGTCATGGTGATGGCCTCCTTAAGCGACTACCAGCACAGTGAGTTCAACAGTACCCTCAGATTTCAATTTCGAGCACCGGTTCAAAATTTATAAAAACCCGCTTGCACGTTTACTGAACGTACCCAAAAAAAGTTCAGAAATTCATTTTGGGCACTTCGGGCCTCAGAATCATGAACCACCAATTTTCATGGACTCATAAAATTTCCATTTAATAAAAAAATTATAGGGAAATTTTGGGTCTTTACATTCTCCCCTCCTCAGGGCTTTGCGTCCCCGAAATCCACATCACAAAACTAGAAAAAAAGTGGGGGTACTGAGCACGAATTTGAGCCTCTCACTCCTATGTGCTCTCTTGGAGGTTCTCGTGCTTCAAATGAATGTGCACAAGAGGTATTGACCGCCCACGAAGACCCAATCCTATCAATCCTAAATCTCAACTAAAACATCCATAAAAGTCTCCCCATCACCGATGTCCATCTCTTCATGGTCGATGACATTGGAAGGACTATGCACGTATCTCCTTAGCTGAGATACGTGGAAGATGTCATGCACCCGGTGCAACTGAGGTGGAATTGATAAGTAGTATGCCACCTCACCAACTCTACTTATGATCTGAAAGGGTCCGATGAACCTCAGAGATAACTTTCCACCTCAACCAAATATCTGCAAGCCTCATCGAGGTGAAACCCGTAGAAAGATGTGGTCACCATCCTCAAAATCTAAAGATCTCTATCTCCTATTGTAATAATACTTCTTCTTACTCTGTGCAGTCTTCATCTGCTCCTATATGATCTCCACTTTCTCAGTGGTAGCCCATACCATCTATGGTGCTACTAGTGCGGAATCCCCTAGGTCCGTCCAATACAAAGGTGATCTGCAAGGTCTCCCGTACAACGCCTCAAAAGGTTCCATCCGAATGGTGGAGTAATATCTTGTGTTTTATGAATACTCTACCAAAGGCAAGTGATACTCCCATCTATGACCGAATTCGAGAACACAAGCAGACAACAACTCCTCTAGGGTTTAAATGGTCCTCTCAGTCTGGCCATCTGTCTACAGATGGAAAGTGGTTCTGAAACGATGATGTGTCCCGAAAGCCTCCTGTAACCCCTTCCATAGCTGGGAAGTAAAATGTACATCATGATCGGAGACAATCATCCAGGGTAATCCATGTGTCCGCACAATCTCCTGCACATAGCGGCCTCCCAATGTCTCCAATGAACTCGACTCTCTGGTCGGTAGGAAGTGGGATGACTTGGCGAGTCGTTCGACGATAACCCAGATAGAGTCATGACCTCTAGATGTATGTGGAAGTCCTTCCTCAAAGTCCATGGATATCTAGTCCCAGTTCCTCTTGGGGCATATAAAGGATGAACTAAGCCTACTGGTACCTGCTGCTCCGTCTTCACTTGCAGACAAATGAGGCATTGAGAGACAAAATCTACTACAACATTCTTCATCCCCAACCACCAGTGCTATCGTTGGAGGTCATAGTACATCATTTCCACTCCTAGATCTACGTCTAGAGTGGATGTGAGGATCTACATCAACACATCCTCTTGAAGTGACACTGGTACCATGGTACATCCTCTGATGAGGATGATGTGCTCTCTACATTCAAAAAATCCATCTGGTGCTTGTCCCTTGGATATTTGAGAATGTCGAGTCTCGCAGTCAGTGGCCCCATTCTATGCCTCCAAGACTCGCTAAAGAAGTGGGCAAGTGACTATAAGAGAATGAAAGAAAGAGGCTCCATCCTGATCCACAAAGGATATCTGCAAAGCAGCCAGCTTCTCCATCATCTCACAAAGTAGCAATATACCAGACCTCCTGTTGAGTGCATCTGATACCACGTTCCCCTTACCAGGAGTATAGACTATATCAAAGCCATAGTCCTTGAATAACTCAATCCAATGTCATTGTCTTAGGTATAGGTCTTTCTGAGAGAAGATTTACCTGAGACTCTTGTGATCCGAGTACACTATAAAATTTTATCCCATCAAGTAATGTCGCTACATATTCAAGGTGAAGACCACTACTTCTAACTCCAGGATATGGGTAGCGTAGTTATGCTCATGCTGTCTCAGCAGTCAAGAACCATATGCAATCCCTGCTTTCTCTTACATTAGGACACATCCGAGCTTGGTCCCTGACATGTCGCAATTGACTATGTACCCTATGCCCTCCTCCGAAATCCTCAATATGGGGGAACTAGTCATCCTCAACCTCAGCTTTTGAAAACTATGTTGGCAGCTCTATGACCACATAAAGGGTTTGCCCTTTTATATCAATGCTAAAAGTGGTGCTGCCACTCTTGAGAAATCTATCACAAATCTTTGGTAGTATCCAGCCTATCCCGGGAAACTCCGTACCTCCATACCACTCTTGGGTGGCTCCCAAGCACGTATTACCTCAATCTTCACTAGATCCCCCGCAACTCTAGCCTCCGAGATGACGTATCCTAGAAAGTGAACCTCTCAGATCCAAAACCAGCACTTTGAGAGCTTACCATAAAGCTGGTGCTCTTGGAGTGTGTCCGGTACTACCTGCAAATGGTAGGAATGCTTCTCCTCAGTAGTCAAGTAGATCAGAATTTTGTCAATGAAGACTACTACAAAGCAATCAAGGTATAGCTAAAAGATCATGTTCATGAGTCCCATGAACACTGTTGGAGCGTTGGACACACTGAATGGCATAACCAAGAACTCATAATGGCCACACCGATATCTGAAAGCTATCTTCTGCACATCCTCATCTCATACTCTGAGCTGGTGATAGCCTGATCTGAGGTCTATCTTCGAGAACCACCATGCTCCCTTCACCTGATCAAAGAGGTCATTAATACTCAAGAGTGGGTACTTGTTCTTCATGGTCACCTGGTTTAGGCACCCATAGTCGACAAAAAGTCTCAAGAACCCATCTTCTTTGTGGGTGAACAAAATCAAGGATGCCCATGGATAAACACTGGGTTGAATGAATCCCTTCCCCTACAAGTCCCTTAGTTATACCCGCAGCTCACGAAGCTCCGTGGGAGCCATCCGATACATTCGTGTAGATATCGGTGCTATACCGAGGTACATGTCAATGTAAAATTACACCACTCTATGAGGAGTTAGAATGAAAACATCATCCGGGAAGACATTCGCATACTGGTCCACCACTACAGGATAACATGGACTCTTCACATCAACTGCTCCACGGGTAAGGCTAGCGAACTGATTATTGATGGACTACACTCTCCTCCATCTAAGTTCATCTAGTTTTGAAAAGGATACTTTCTCACCGGTGAAGATAAACCTGGTACCATCCGTGCAGAAACACCACACTATGCACCTAATACAGTCAATCTGAGCATGAACTATAGATAAACAGTCCATACACAAGATGACGTCGTAATGTCTCAATGCTGATAATAGAAGAACCCAGTTGAATTTCTCACCTCCTACAGTAAGCTCAAACTGTTGGACCCAGTGCATAATCATCGAATCTTCTCCAGTTAGAATCTATAACCGTAACGATCGAGCCACTGGATCCATTAGAATCTCTAAGCTCCAAACGAGGGTAGTGGCAATAAAATAATGACTGGAACCTGTGTCTATATGTACTGCAACTATGGTGGAGTAGGCATAGTTCATACCTCTTATAATCTTTGGAGCACCGTGATCATAGGCCTCAGTTGTCTAGAGCTGAACTCACCCATGTCCTCCTGCTCCCTGTGGTCGGGGTGGACCACCTGGCGGTGGTGGCGGTAACATCTCAAATCTTCACCCACCACCAGCTGCATGACCAACTCCTCTGCCACATTCCCCTACTCCCAGAGGACCTCCTCGGTCGAACCTCTATCTTTATCTGGGAGGTCCTTCAGCCATCTGAAAATCATCTGTGCGTCGGGTTGGACAGTCACAAGCCTGTGACCCTTCCCGTGACATGCATAACAATGTCCGCTCCTATCATGACTGGCTCTGCCTCGGGTGCCCCGCACAACCGACCCTGAATCATGCGGTCGTCCACTTGTTTTTCTGGTCCTCTTGGACCTCTATGACATCTATTTTCTTCCATGTACGGAAGACTCTTCTATGTGATGTCCATTGGTGGATCTCGCTACTGGTGACTACTCAGCAAGAAAACTCTCCACTAAGAGATCTTGCTCAAACACCCCTCATGCATCGGGATCCTAAGAGAAATCATCGAAGCCCGAATATGTCGACTGAGTCCCTGCTCGAAGGATCATGCCATGGTGAATAGGTCATGCACCATATCAGTGGAGTAGCGTGAGAGGTCAGTGGACCTCACTGAGTACTGATCCACAGTCATGCTACCATGCTCTAGATGAAGTAGCTCCTATATGCGCACTGCACGAAGAGCCGCTGGAACAATCTCTGATTGAAACAGGCTCTCAAAGTATGCCCAATGAAGCGTCACCACATCATGATCCTAGAGCATCAAGATACCACATCTTCATACTGATACATGCAGAAGGATAGTATCAAGGATCACCATGAGATCAGTTTGTGTCCCTACTAGTCGGAAGACTCTCATCGTGGCCTCCATCCTATCCTCAGTCGCCTGTGGGTCCATCTCTCCCCTGAACCTGGGTGGCCTCTGGCACTAGAACTCGTGAAACACACTCAAGAGGCGTGCACCCTCCTTTACTGAGGCTGGTGAAATTAGTGGTCCAATGGGTAATGGTACCATTGGAGCCTCTACTGGAAGAGGGCCCTGCACCAAGCCCTTGTTGATCAGTAGGATGTTAGTGCATACTATATCCGAAACCCTAGATGGATGTCTGTGTGGAGGAATCTTGAAAATAAATAGGTGTGCCAGAGTCAATAAGTTATACTTGGTGAGAGAATACAAAATATCACAAAGAAAACTTTTTAAAACACTCAATCAATCTATGTTTTCATGCACTGAATGAGAAATCAGAAGTCTAGGTCATGGTGTATGGATACATCGGCCGTTGCACCACCAATGGATTCCCTAAACTGATAACCACACTCACTACACTTAACACAATTTCCATTAAAAATAAAGATCGTAGTCCTATGTTCTATGGTACAATCGACTCCTCTGATACCAATTTGTCACGACCCGTCCCCCAGGGCCCATGACGAGACTACCCCAAGCCAGCCTTCCATAGGCTAGGGGCTGGAGAATAGCACTGAAGGCATATTCTCTAAAACAAGGAAGGCATTGCCTTGATAACCAGTAAACAGAGGCATCCAAGCACATAGAAAGACATGAACTCAAGTAAACTGATTAGTAAAGAGAATGAGTACAGTAAGTAAAATGGGACAGAATGCAAGCCCAACATGAAGGTACAAGAAACTGAAAGTATATGTAAACTGGAATAGCTCCTGTGATCACCCAGCAAGGATCTTACCTTAAGTGTAGGTATAGATCTCGAATGGTCATCTCTGTAGTACGACTCATCTAAGGTCCACCTCTGAGAAACCTCTAGTCTTGGTACTCTCATCCTCAGTCAGCGATGTCTGTCGTCTGCACCAAACACAATGAGGAGCGAGCGTATCCTATGTAGGGGTGAGTATAAAGATACTCAGTAGGGACCCCGAGACCCTCATGGTCTCACAAAATCCAACAAGGATAAACCAAAAATCATGAAATCAACTGAAAACCCAATGTAGGTATATGCCTATAAATATACCAAAGTTATCATGTACACCCATCTCAATCATGAGGAAACACAGAGTCCTACTCAAAATCCCAAAGATCAACTGTTCCACAAATGATGGGATACCACGAAGGTAAGTGACACACATGTACACCACACAGAAGAATACCACCATGGTATAAACACAATGGAATGTACCGCTCAGGTACAAACACAGATCACACCAGGTATAAATTAGGTACAGTAGTAGTAAAGATTAGATGTAACATCTGAAACATCATACTCTATTATTTGGAAGACCCATGAAGGATATCTAGCTGCTGACCCACATAAGATCTCTAGGTGCTAACCCACAGAGGATCGTTCGGTGCTGACCCACATAGTATCGCTCGGTGCTAACCCACATGTGATATCTTGGTGATGACCCACACAGTATTTCTAGGTACAGACCCACACAAGATTTCTCAGTGCTGACCCACACAGGATCGCTCGGTGCTGACCCACATAGGATCGCTATTCGTTCATCACGTCACAACCTGCTAATGGATTTCGGCGCTATGCTTGCTCATCTCCTTGAAGGTCCTCTCCTCAAGACATTGTCTGATACTACAACTACCATGAATTCCCATGAAAAAGTATCCCAAAGGACCACCATGTCATGGGGGTCTCAATGCAATAGATGGTGCGTCAATCGGACACCTAGTCAGTAAGTTATTAGCCTTCTAGTCTTAAGGGCCCGATTGGATTCGTGCTCGATCCAACCCGACCATATCCCAACTTCATCCAAATATGAATTGGGGTATACCAAAGGGACCATATCTCTTCATGTTTTACAGTGATGTTGATGGGTTGTCAGACAGACACCTGGTGCCAAAGTTATGGCCGTTAGAGCAAAAATCTCGTAGTTGGTCTGACCCGGCCCGACCCGGCCTGGGCCAACCTGACCCCATTTGGGTTGAACCAGCCCACCGAGTCCAGACCAAACTGTGTTGGGCCGTGTGGGGGACACGGTGTGGCATGGGGCTGGGAGGGAAGCGCAGAAGCCGCGAAGGAGGCGAGGCCGCGAGGCCGCGGGGCGGTGAGGCCGCGTGGGGCCGTGGGATAGTGAGGACGTGAGGGCGCAGGATGGCAAGGCCGCAGGGAGATGGAGGCCGCGAGCGGTGCGAGGCCATGGATGGAAGAGTCCAAAAACGATGGAGGATGTGGGTGGCTCGGTGGCTACAGGGTGACACCGTGGCGCTGTCACCTTCGTCGCGGCCAGTAGTGATGCCAGCCTCCGTTCTCATGCCCCACCGAGGATGGTTGTTGTCCTCCTCCATCGCAAAGAACACAACTATTAAACACAAAATTTTTGGGGGTAAGGCCATGTTTGTTTGGCCCGTACCCTCCATGTTAGGGCGGTAGAAATCAGTTCACATGTTTTGAATCAAAAACACATAGGTAAGATATTTAAAATATCAAACCCCACAACCTCCATCAATCACTATTCCCAATACCCCAAAAGAAAAAATCTAAGAATGAACTAGTTAGAGAGAGTTGATCCACGTTATTTGTTTTAGAAGGGAAGAACATGGGAAAAAATCACACATATTTAATCCCCTACTCGGTTGCACATTGATGTTGGAAGGGGTGAAGTTGATGATGTTGGCATTTCCAAGATTGTCGGTTTGTTGTCCTCGAGGTCGTCCTACATTGGTTTCCTCTAAAAGGTGATTTTGATTCGGCTCGAGGCCGGTTTACCCATTCTTCAATCTCTAGTGGTCATTCTTCATTGGGAGGTGTTCTTCTATGGAGAGGGTAAGTTTTTCCAACTGGTTTTCAAGCACTTCTCCCAAAAAAATAATAGCCAATATAAATTAAATTATGTTTTTATTAATTTAATTTGAATTGGAACCATTAATCAAGAGGTGTCAAAATAATTAATGTATGGGAAGTTCAAGAGACATCTCCACATTAAAGAGGGGGTTTAAGCGTTTCTCAAATTATGAGGGTTCTGGTTGTCCCCACCTCCATAACCTCACATGGGAGGTTTAGTTCTGGTGGTCCCCACCTATTAACATCCACATGGGAGTTACAAAAGAAAATAAAATGTTACACAATTTTAATTTATTTTTAATCATTCTAGAATAAGAGAAAAAGCAACCTACACCCTTGACCTACTACGGTCGAGGTCAATGTCTCCTAAGTGACTACTAGCGCTGCGAGTTCAACGGTGCCCTCAGATTTCAATTCCTATAACCGGTACAAAAGTTAGGAAAAACCTCTCACACCTTTACTGAACGTACCCAAAAAAATGTTCAATAATACATTTTAGACACTCAGGGACATGGAATCATACACAAAAAATTTTGTGGACTCATAAAATTCCCATTTAATTAAAAAATATTTACATGGAATATTTGGGTCTTTACATGCATAGTTTGTCAGCAAAATTATTCAAATCATGCACAAACCACATGGGATGACTATGCTTGAATGTTTTGGTGTACATGGGTTGTCAAACCATGTGCAACCCTTACATGGGTACCATGGGAAAAGGGGTGCTCACATGGTTAGGCCGCATGACCACGTTCCAACCATGCGAGGTCGATCTGTCCGAAAAAACACAATCCACACGGTTTTTCAAACCATGAAGAACTCTTCATGATTAATGATGAACAGTGCGTAGAGTCCGTTTTCTAAAAAAATATTGTTTTTGTGCTCCAAACTATCCTCAGACACCCTCTTAACAATTATTAACTCACTAGGAATCCACATTAGGTCCAAGGTATTGATTTAGAATGAACATTTAAAGGATCCATACTAGAGTTAAAAACTGGGTTCTTACAGACTTCCCCCCTTAAAAGAACTCACCCCCCAAGTTCTTATTCCAAGGTAAAAGAAACACAGTCTGAGAACAACTTGGACCATTGGGCATGTATATCAGTTTACCTCTCCCATGTATCATCCTTTACTCAACCAAGCTGCCATAACACCCAAAGAGAATGACATACTTTCCTTGAAGACTTTGTGCTTTGGTCAATGATGTGTACTGAATACTCCTCAAGGGTTTTATCGACATCTAACTCAACTTCCACGGGATCAAATGTTTGATATGGTTCGACATGATATTGGAGAATCTATGAGACATGAAAGACATCGTGTATGGTAGGGTACATCTGAGGTAGTAGCCACCGATAGGCTACCGACCCAAATCCCTCTGGAATCTTGAACGAACCGAAGTAACGAGTAAAATAAATTCCTTGATTCCTTAACCATATATTCTCTTTTCTGGGTGACACCAGAAGGAAAATACGATCCCCAACCTCAAACTCAAGTGGTCATCGACGTCGATCTACATAAGATTTATGTCTAGACTGAGAAGTAGTCATACACTTCTTGATCTGTTGAACCAATTCTCTAGTATCCTTAATGAGACGAGGTTATTTTAGGTCAACCTCATAAATCTCTGTCCAGTAGAAGGGTGAACATCATGGCCTACCATAGAAGGCCTCAAAACGATCCACCTGAATTGCCTCCTAAAAACTGTTATTATAAGAGAAATCAATGAGTGGGATATGATTCTCTTAAGAATTTTAAAAATCAAGAACACATGATTGGGGAATATCCTATTGAACCTATATTGTCCGTTCCAATTTTCCATTGGTCTGAGGGTGAAAAGTTGTGTTTTGAAGCATCTGAGTCCCCAATTCTTTCTGAAAACCTTTCCAAAACCGTGAAGTGAAATGAGAGTACCAATCTAAAATAATAGTATATAGAACCCCATGTAGAGTCATTTGATATCATTGAAATATAGTATTCCCAATTCATCTACTTATAAATTATCCAAAATAGGAATGAAATTGGATGATTTCATTACTCGATGAATGACTACCCATATAGCATCAGTACCCCTCAAAAACCTATCTATGCCAACCACAAAATCCATAGAAACATCTTCCGATTTCCATTCCAGGACTGGAAGTGGCTTTAACATTCCTGCAGACCTCTCGTGCTCCACCTTCACCTCCTAATAGGTGGAAACCTAGTGATGAAGCATAAAATATGATGTTTCATTCCATGCCACCAATACAGGTGTCAGATATCTCAATATATCTTCGAGACTCCTAGATTAAATTACCACTAAAATGCATAGGACTCTATCATAAACTACTCTATCACATCTTTAGGAACTCAGATATGTTCAAATAGATTCAAGATGTCATCTCATTCCACAAACCAATCCGGAGGTGGGTTATCTCTTGATATACTCTCATGGAGTACCAAACCATCAAAATCTGAATGCTTACTCTTTACCTTCTCAAGGATGGAAGAGTTAAATGTTAATGCTAAGAGTTAAGACTTCTCATCAATGTTAGGAAATATTAGATGTAGTTAAAAAAAGTTGTCTATTAACTTCAATTCATCACTAGCTTCCTATACGGCCTGCGTTTGAAATTTTTGACTCAGTGCATCAATGAACACATTGACCATTCCTAACATATATAAAATATCAAAATCAATCGATTGAAGATATTGGACCCATATTCTATGTCATAGGTTCAAGTCACGCTGGGAAAAGTTATACTTGAGGATCTTGTAATCTACAAACACCAAAAAGTGCTCAACCAAAAGATAGTGTCTCCAACAACCAAGGGAATGGAAAACAGCTGCTAGCTTGAGGTTGTGCAACTGGTAATTTTTCTTGTGAAGCCTCAAATTATAATATCTATACACAATTAATTTGTATTCCTTCATCGAAACTGATCTTAGTTCAATTCCTGATGCATCACAGAAGATGATATAACTTTTACATGGTTCTGTAAGAATTAGAATCAGTGCTGAGACCATCCTCCTATTCAGTTCCTGAAAGGTTTTATCGCATCATTATGACCACAAGAACTTAACATCCATCTTTATATGTCATTTACGAGGTGAAGAAAGATGTGAGAAGTCATGTATGTATCACCTGTAAAATCCAGTGATCCTTAAGAAACACATGATATCAGACATGTTATTGGGTTTCTATTAGGAAACTATAACACTATACTTTCCTTGTTCTATAGAAACTCATGATTACGAGTTAATATTACCCAAGAAGTGGATTTTTTTGATCTATAAGTTTCATTTAGAAATATAAGAATAAATTTGAGTCTCTCTCAGTGTACTCAGAACAATATCAAGATGTTTGGAAGGGTCATAATGATTGAGAGAAAACCGAAAGATGTATTCCACAAAGACCACGAAAAAAGAGTCCAAATAGGGGTAGAGAAACCCATTACTTAAATTCATGAAAATGGAAAGAGAATTCATAAGGAAGAATGAAAAAACAAGATACTCATATAGACCATACCTCATACGGAAAGTTGTGAGAGGTATTTCTTATGGTCTTACTCGAACCTGATGATAGTCTAATCTCTGGTCGATCTAAGAGAACACCTTTTCTCCTCAGATATGGTCAAATAGATCATCTATTCAAGGATGTGGATACTAGTTCTTCACTGTATACTTGTTCAACTTTCTGTACTCCATGAATAAATTAAAAGTTCCATCATCCTTCTCAGAAAAAATCACGGGTAAACCCTGAGAGGATATATTATGCCTTATAAAAACTTTGGCCTCAAGGTCTTCTATATACCACTTGAGATCTTGAAGCTCAGTAGGTGCCATCCTGTTCATAGGAATGGATATTGGAGCTGCTCATGGAACAATCTCAATTGTAAACTCTACCTATTTTAGGAGGTAAGAGAGAAAAGTTATCAGTAATGACTTCCCTGAACCGATCAACTACTAGAGGGAAATCAGTTTGAAGGAAACCCAGATTCTCTATGAAAATATTTGAAATCAGGGCGGTCACATCACCTAGCCTAAGATTCTTCGGGCGAGATCTCCAATCCTGGACATCACACTCACCTTTGAAAAGATTACTGCTTCCTTACAATGATGTAATAGAAACCATACGGTGAAATCAATCTCCAAAGACATCAGAGTGGATTAACTAGTTTATCCTGACAATGAAATCGAAACCAGAAATCATAAGAACAAATATATTCCACAAGAAAGGGGAACTTCTGACCTTAAGGGGGAAATCCCTGAATTGGTGGATTCCCTCCATATGTATTCCGAATGGTGCATCAAGGGTCATTAAACCATAATGATATTTCATAACTAATCTGAGACTTTCCACAATAGATATAAAAATATAGGAGTTTGAACGTCATGTATCAAACAAAGAAGAGACAAAAGTGGAAGGTTCTAGAATAGTACCTTGTACTGTAAATGGTCTTGCAGCCTGATCCTCAGGTATCAACTGTAAAACATGAAACTGACCTGAACCATGACCTCATGCAATAGATGGACTACAATGATCATGAATTCTCTATAGGTATTGCTGTTAATTCAGGGCCGGACTACCATAGCCACGAACTCCTCCTCAACCAGACATTCCAATGCTATTCCAATTCCCCACCTAATTTAGTGAAAACTAACTCTCTCTTATAGGTGGAGTGGACACTGGTCCTTTTCCACTTGAAGCTGGTAGATATTTTCTGCATAAACCCTTACGATGACCCATATGACCAAAATCTCGGCACTCCATAGGGCCTCAATAACTTTTGGGATTCTTATGCCCTAGTATTCCACATTGATTCCACATAATAGAGCTATCAAATTAGATACTTTGGCTGCCACTTCCCAGATGAAAATCCTCAGTGGAACGTTTCCTACCCCCAGAAGAACTGCTGGCCTAATGTGGCACTGATCCTTTAAACCCGGTACATGTGCCATCCCTCAGGTTACACTCAATGAGAATGGAATGATCAACTATTAGAGAAAATGACCAGAAGGAGAAGTACATTCACTTGATTTTTGATAGCGTACTGGATCCCATCACCAAAATTTCTAGCATGAGAAAGCTCATCATCGACTATAAGTGGTTAAATGTGATGTAAAATAGTGAAACATGACGAATATTCAATAACTTGAATATAAACCTTCTCAAGATGCATGAAATATTTAGATATTTCTAATCTTAGTGACTATGGAAATAACTGACCATAGAAGGAAGTCTAAAATCCAACCCATAACATGTTATGATGATGACCAACCAGGGTAACCACATCCCACCAACTATTGGTTGAATCCTGAAGCATGTATGTAGAAATATTGACCCTATTTTCTGGAGGTGTTTCTAGATTCTCATATATTGACAACATGGAATCTAGAAAAGGCTCAGTATCTTAAAAACCTCCATCCCCAAAAAAAGTAGGAGGATACGGCTGCTGGAACTCACGGGTGAGATCATCCATCATAGGTGCATCCCATGGAGAACCATGCTTGGATTACATGAAACATGTGAAACTATCCCAGACTTGAGCATCAGTGTTTAGATCAGGTACAAGTAGTGGTGCCTCAAGTGTCACACCTGGAGGTAAGACGGGCAGGCCATGGCCCACCATATCTGAAGCATGGTCATCACCTCCCTCATGTAGAACGGCATGAGGAAGTCATGGTAGTATTGGTATAAAAATGACAATCACACACCTCAGAACAATATTAGAAGCATAATATAGCATGAATAGAAGAATATGAACATATGAAAACTCACTACCCAAGGAATACTACCCAAAATACCATCTTAGATGGCTAGGAATCGGTAAGTGCTCACGTATAAGCTTCATAACATTTTTCAGTTAATTCCCAGGTTCAATTTTTTACCTTCATTGAAATGAAAAGGTGGGATAAGGATGTGCAACCAATTAATTTTAGATTTCATGATTCACTTAATGGATAGCCATTTTTGATGAATTAGTTCCCATACACCAATTACTAGAAACAACATGCATTTACTTTATAGCATAATAGATCAACTTGGTAAATTACTCATCCGAACCATTGAGTGACTATAGACCTCCTAAATTAAGACAACCAATCACTCAATTAAAAAAAAGAATAATACAATTACTTGTAAAATATCACAACATCACTCAACAATCCCAATCATATCATGAAATGCAAAGCAGTGAAATTCACCTATATGGAATGGCAATATGCATAACATGTGAATTCTAGGTGCCTATAATTATTCATGTAGCAATTCCCCTTTCCCTCATGTCCTCAGGCTAAGGATAAAATAATACCCTTAAACAGAGTAATAATAATAAAACACCCCACAACATGTGTGTCACCCAATGGTTATATAATATCAAATATAATAGAGAAAATTGTGCAATAATTGCATTTGGGGAAACATGGATTTTACCCAGAAGATGGGTTCGTGAAGGCTTGTAAATGCATATGAACATGTCCCAAGCATTTCTATTCTCCAATATGTTGTATCCAAATAGTAAGTAAATAAAATAGACACCTTTGATATAACTTTGTGACGACCGAGACCCAAATGCCACTTCATGGGTGCCTCGAGCCCGGTGGGCATTGTGGCCTCAAGCGCATCTTACCAAACGCCAGAGGCTACCAACTACCAGCTAGGGCCTAGGTCATATATTTGGGAATACAATTCCCTCATTAGAATAGTGTAGCACATTAGAAGGAATGAAAAGGAATAGTAAACTATGGAAGTAATCTAACTGATAAAAATAAACAGTGGAAGAAAATTGATGCTCCGTATAAATAATGATAAGAATAACTATATCAACTAGAAAAAAGATGATGTAATTTCATGCCACTAGAAAACTGGAACACATGGATACAAGATAGCAGACATTACATGTTACAAAAATTAAAAGAAAAAGGTCTTCTCCAAGAATCCCGAGATCCTACTTGGTCATATGCTATCAACCACCATTCTATAAGCACAAAATCAAGCGTCAGATTCTATATGATCCACTTTTTCAATACTAACAACCATGTAATCTATTTCGGGTACCAAAAAACATCTAGAGAGGGTGTGAGATAAATCTCAGTGGGCCACCACCAACGGTGTCAATAACATCCGGCTAGTGAAATGGAATATAGCAGTGTCAAGGAATGCATATATAAAGTAAATCAATCAGTAAAATATGACTATATTCCAAATTACTTTATTATACCCTCAACTAGTTTCTAAACATGTAACCAATTCATTATTTATGTAATCACCATTTAATGTTAATAGGTCACGTGAGGCATAGACTACACTGACATCCCCTCATGATGGTATATGTGTTGAAGGTCCCAAGACATAAAATGGAAACCACAAAATGTTATCATGTGAGGGAGTTACAGGGTAATAACCAAGTTAACATATATCTCATGGAAAAATAACTCAGTAGTATCTAAGTATCGATAAAGTGTAAGAGTGTAATCCAAGGAGTGTAATCCAAGGAAGTCCACATTAATTCACATACTGAGTCCAAGGAGAATGACAAAAGTAAAATGGGGCTAAGTGAGGACAGGTCCCGATGGGCTCTCAACATGGAAACTACTAGTCGATGATGGATCCAATGAGTGTATCCAAGGTATACTATAATATTGTGGAGGACCCTAGAGTAGTATACTAGAAATCTATGGAATAGACAATAACCAACATATAGGTGGGTATCAACCTATGAAAACCACATCCTTGAATCAGAATGGGGTTCCTGCGATCCAAGGTATTCTCCTCTCAGAATCCAAGTTTAGCTCGAGTTAGTCCATTCATATTTGATATTGTAATAATGTAATAATTCATCTGGTTCAATCATATCCTTCAATTAGTGTGCATAGGTAATGTAGAGTCGCAATCATTTATTTATTGGTCCCAGTCTTGTCTTCTATTAGTGTGGATCAGCTAAGTAGTGTTACAACCTTTTAATCAAGTCTTAATTAACCATTAAGGAATAACAATTAGAGAGGTTCACTCCAATAAATTACATTAACATGGAAATGAGTTCTACATACATGTAACCTTAATTCAAACTCATTTCTTAAGGCCATGATATATACTCAGTATACCTTCCATTCCACATTTCACATTTAATAATCAATAATAATGCACTTATCTTTGGCGGGAAAAGTGGTCATCATACATGGTACATTCCCTTATGAAATTCTCGTCTATAACATGTCACTTATTATAGAAATACTCACCTTTAGGAAGGTCATGAAAAGGTACACCAGAATGGTTGCTCAAATTTTCTGAAACACTAAAAACCCAAATATGGCATATCCATCGACATGAGGAGGATTGAGCTCTGGGTGTAACTTATAACAACTAATCACATATTTGGAAATATCACTAACATACTATTCTATCAAGTATAATAATGGAATTAAAATTTAGGAAATGACTTCTGATGAAATCAGTGGGTCCGACACAAACAACCCAAAATTAACTATCTTTAGGGATAAGTTATAGACCACCCACATAAGGTTTGTACGATCCGTTTCCTTCGATATCTGCCCTTGATTTTCCTTAGATCAGAGTAGATCTAAGAAAAGGTGAAAATGCTCACATAGAGATATCTAGGTCGAAAGAAAGAGAGAATAATAATGACTAAAAGGGACATGAGTACATACTATTAAACATCCAATGTGGTGAAAAAATGCTCAGTCGGAAGCTGGATGAAGGAGATCTTTTTATCCATAGCTTTGGCCTTCAAAAATCTCCAAACAAAGAGAGAAATAGTTCAATACAGAATAAAATTGGATTAGGTAGAAAGGAGTGGCTTAAGTAGATCATTAAGGGAAAAACGGAAATTTAACCAGAAAAATAGCACGTGCATGGATTTTCCGCACTATTTTTCAATATGTCCAAAAACTGCATTGGTTAGTTCTGCCCATATGGTTTGGTTCGTACGGTTTTTCAAGCCATGTGGAACCCATTAACAGGTACTTGGGGAAAATGTGGAAATTGGACAGTTATTCCAAACAACCATGTGCCAACCCTGCGAGGTGGCTTTATCCGAAAAAACAAGTTTCACAGAGTTTTCCAATCCATGCCAAATTATGCACGGTTTGCACAAAATAATGTACAATGTCTGTTTTCTCCCAAAATATGGGTTCCAGGCTCCGAACAACCCCCGAACACCCCCTTAAACTTTACAAACTCACTAGGAATTAACATTAGGTCTAAAGTAAATATTTAGATAAAAATTTAAAGGATCCATACTTCTATGAAAAAATATGGTTCTTACAGTCTTCCCCCTTAAAAGAACAGTCCCATAAAGTTCTCCTTCTATGGTTAATGAAACACTTTCTATGAAAAACTCTAGACATTGGGTATATATTTCGATTCCCTCTATCAATACTCATATTGTACTCATCCGTTATTCTATAAAAATCATATGAGAGAGACAGAATAGCCTCAAAGAGCCTTCATACTTCGGTCAATAATGCGTACTGAATACTTCTCAAATTTAGCATCAGCATCTAACTCAACTTCCTCAGGATCAAAGTTATGATATGGGTGGACATGATATTGTTAAAACAATGAGATATGAAAGATGTCATGTATGGAAAGGTACCTCTGAGGTTGTAGAAACCAATAGGCTATCGACCCAACTCTATCTAGAATCTCAAATGGCTCGACATAATGAGAAATCAACTTTCCTTACTTCCTTAACCATATATTCCCTATCCAGGGCAATAACCTAATAAAAAAGTGATCACCAAACTGAAATTCAAGAGGTCATCAATGATGATCAATATAGGATTTCTGTCTAGAATGTGCAGTAGTCACACCCTTCCTGATCAGCTAAACTGATTCTGAATTCATCTTAACAAGGTGAGGTCCTAGTAGTGCTTCCTCACCTGCCTCTACCCAGCACAAGGGTAAACAACATGCCCTACCATATAAGGCCTCAAAAGGAGCCATCTAGATTGTCACTTAAAAAATGTTATTATAAGATAACCCAACAAGAGGGATATTCTTCTCCCAAGAACTACCAAAATTTAGTACACATACTTGGAGCATATCCTCCAGAACCTGTATTGTTTGTTCTAATTTTCCATCGGTCTATGGGTGATATTCATTTCATAGAAGCCCATGAGTCCCCAAAAAAATTTGCAAACCCTACCAGAAACATGAAGTGAAACAAAATTACCTATATGAAATGATAGTACATGGATCCCCATATAGTCATATGATCTCAGAGATATAGAGTCTTCTAAGTTCATCAACTGAGAAAGTATGCTGAATAGGAATGAAGTCAGATGATTTTGTTAGGTTGTCAATGACTACCAAGATAGCATCACTACCCCTCTAGGACCAAGGTATTCCGAACACAAAATCCATAGAAACATCTTCCCATTTTAATTCTAGGATTGGACGTGGCTGTAACAATCCTCTAAGTATCTATTTCTCTGCCTTCTCATGAGGATAGGTGGAATACCTTATGATGAATCTTAAAATCTAATGTTTCATTATAGGCCATCAATACTGACATCGTGTATCTCGATACATCCTCAAGATTCATGGATGAACCACCAACTAAGAATCATGGGTCTCTTTAATCAACTCCTCTCTCACATTTGCAGGAACCTATATTCATCTATGTAGATGAAAGACATCGTCTCTCTCTACAGACCAATCTGAAGGTGGGTTATCTCCTGATATACTCTCATGGAGAACATAAGAATTAGGATATGAAAACTTCTAACTATATACCTTATCAAGAAGGGAAGAGGTAACTATTAAGTATGAGTGGTAATAATTCTTGTGACTATTAGGAAACTCTAGATGACATTTAGAAACAAGGCTCATTAACTTTCATTCATCACTGGCTTCTAATATAGCACGTGTTGGAGTTTTCTGACTCAGTGCATCAGTGACAAAATTTCCCTTTCCAGGTGTATAAGAAGGCTCAAAAATCAAATGAGTGTGGATATTTTACACATATACACTATCTAAGGTTTATGTCACAATGAGAAAAGTTATAATTTAGGATCTTGTGATCTATATACAATACAAATCGCACACCCAACAAATAATGTATCTAGCAACGTAAGGCATGGAAAACTGCTTTTAACTTGAGGTTGTGCATCGGGCAATTTCTCTAGTGAGGCCTTAACTACTGAGATCCATACTCAAAGACTTTTTCTTCCTATATTAACACTTCTCTGAGGACAATTATTGATGGATCATAGAATATGATATAACATTTACCTATTTCTAGAAGAATCAGAATTGGTGCCAAAACAAGCCTCATGTATGAAATTCGTATAATATACACCGATCTCCATCAAACTCCTTATATCAAACACATTCTTGTGTTGGTCCAAGGAAACTACATTATTAACCTATCCCAGGTCTACAAGTACTTATTATTCTAAGATAATATGACCTAAGAAGTTGACTTTGTCAATCCATAAGTCACATTTAGTAAGAATTCCATAAAGATTATTCTCTCTCAATGTACTCATATTGATCTCAAGATGTTTGGTATGGTCGTTATGTGTGCGATAATACCCAAATATGTCATCCACAATGACCATAAAAAATATTCCAAAGAGGGTTGGAAGACCATGTTCACCAAATCCATTAAAATGGCAGGATAATTTGAAAGACTAGACAACATAACAAGATACTCATACAGATAATACAAGATATGAAGATCTGTGCGAGGTATTTATGATGGTCTGACTCACACCTGATGATATCCAAATTGTAGGTTGATCATATAGAACACATTTTCTCCTCATATATGGTCAATGATATCAACTATTCAAGGAAGTGGATAGTAGTTCTTGACCGTAAGATGGTTCATCCTTCTGTAATCCATGCATAAACAAATAGTTCCATCCACCTTCATAGAAAAAATCATGGGTGAACCCCAAGAGGATGTATTAGAATATATAAAAACATTTTCTTCTAGGTCCTTGATCTACCGATTGATCTCTTGAAGCTCAGTAAGTCCCATCATGTACAAAGCAATGGATACTGGAGATGATCTTGGAACAAGCTGAATTGTAAACTTTACCTCTTTCTTAGGAGGAAAGCTAGAAAATTCACCAAGAATGACTTCCCTATATTAATAAACTAATGTAGGAAAATGATATTGATGAAATCCCAAATCCTTCATGAAATTATGTTCAATCTCAGTAGTCACTTCTCCTAGCCCATGATGCTTCGGTCCACCTCTCCCAGTCGGGTCATACCACTCACCTTTGAAATGATAACTGATGTGTTCTCATTATGTTGAAGAAACCCTGTAGGTATAATTTTTTAAAAAAGCTTGATGGTGGACTAACTTGTCTATCTCAAGAATGACATCGAATCCCATCATCTTGAGAAAATAGTTTTCACACGAAAGGGTAACTGTCAACCTCAAGGGGAAAATCCTGACATTGTAAGATTCCCTCTGTCTATATTCTCAATGGTGTATCGAGGGTCATTACACCATAATGATAATATATCTCTAGTAAATTAATTTACACAATAGTTACAGAAATGAAAGAGTTGGATGAACCTATTTCAAACAATGTAGAGACGAAAGTGGAGGATAATAAAATAGTACGATGTAGTATAGATGGTCCGACAACCAGATCCTTGGGTATCAGCTATAAATTACACAACTAACCTAATGCACAACCCTATGAAACAGATGGACTACCAAAATCATGATTTCTCAACCAACGTTGCTTGTAATTAGGGGTCGAACTACAATGACCACAAACTCCTCCTCATCCAGACTTGTCAGTTCTATTCCAACTCCCCACCTAATGTGGCATAAAAGAACTCCCTCATTTATGTGGAGTGGACGCTGATCCTTTTCCACATAAAGCTAGTGGAGAGGTCCTATATAAATGCTTAAGATGACCCATACAACGACAATATTGGAACTCCACAGGGTTTCTATCAAATTGGAACTTTGTATTCCCCTCTCTTCCACATTGATGACACACCACATTGTTATCAAACTGGACACTCTAGCTACTACTGGAATGATGAAAAAACTCATAGGAATGTTTCCTACTACTAGAATAACTACTGGAAAAACACGACACTGATCCTTTAAACCAGGTACATGTGTCATACCTTAGGTTATGATACATGATAAGGGCCTGAACAACTAAGGCCGGGAAGGTAGGAAGGTGAAAGACATTCGCCTGAGTTCAGATGGTGTACTAGATCCCATCCTCAAAACTTCAACCATGCAAAATATCATCAGTGGAAATAAGTAATGAAATGTTCTATAAATTAGTAAAATGTGATAAATATTCCATAAATAAAATAGAACCCTGATAGAGATTCATGAACTCTATGGCTCTATCACTCTCAATGCCCAAGGAAAGAACTGATCATAGAAGGTAGTTTCGAAGTCAACCCATAATATTCCATGATGATGACTGACCTGGGTAACCACATCTCACCTAAGCTTGGAGGATTCCAAAAAATTTTATATATAATGCATGACTAACAACTCTGGATGCATTTCCAAATGATCAAAGATACACATCATGACCTTTATCCAAGACTCATCATCCTAAGAACGGCCATCCCCTAAAAAAGTAGGAGGATGCTGCTGCTGGAACATGTGTGTCTGATCATCCATCATAAGTGAAACTTGTATAGCACCATTAATGGAATGTATTAGACATATGAAAATATCACGGACTTGGGAATCAGTGATTGTACTAGGTACAACAGGCGCTACCTCAAGTGGCCCTCTTGGAGGTAATAATAGTAGCTCAGGGCCCACCATTTTTAGAGAATGGTCATGACCACCTGAATAGAAAATGACATGGGGATTTCATGATGACATTGGTCTACAAATTTCAAGAACACACATTAGAACAAGATTATGAGCATAAGATAGAATAACTGGTAAAATATTAACATTAGAAAACTCACTACCCAAGGCATATTAGCTAAAATTCCCGCTTAGATCACTAGATATCAGTAAGTGATCACGTATAAGTTTCAAGTCAACTTGTAGTTAATTCCAAATATCACTCCACTACCTTTCATAAATACGAAAATGCAGGATATGGATATGCATCCAATTCATTTTAGATTTCATGATTATATTTATAATGGATAGACGTTTTCGATTAATAATTTCACATACACCTGTTACCTAAAATGACACCCATTTACTTTATAGCCTAATGGATCGAGTCGGTAAATTACTCATCCTAACCCATGAGGGCCCATAGACCTCAATAATTGAGACATGAAATCACTCAATCACAAACTAGAATAATACAACTCCAAGTGAACTATCAGAACATTACTCAACAATCAAAAGCGTATCAAGAAATGGAAAATAATGAAATTCACTAATATGGCATGGCAATATGCATGTCATGGGAATTATAGGTGCCAATAATGATTCTTGCCACAATTATCCTTTCCCTAATTTGATTGGTCTGAGGATAAAATAAGACCCTAAAATAGAGTAACCATCAATAAAACCACACAACTTGTGTGTCACACAATGGTGAAATATTATCAACAGTAATAAAAAATAGAACAATAATTGCATTAGTGGTAACATTGAATTTACCCAAAAAATGTGTTTGCAATGCCCAAGAACAACTTATGAACCTATCCAAAGTGTTTCTACTCCCAAATATATTATCTTAAAATAGTAAGGAATGAAAAGGAACACCTCTGGTACCACATTGTGATGACCCCGACCCAGATGCCACATAACGGGTGCCCTGAGCCCGGTGGGCACATGGCCTCATGCACATCTTCGCGAATGCCAGAGGCTGCTAACTAGTAGTGAGGGAATAGAGTGTTTCTGTGGGAATACAATTCCCTCATTAATAGAGTGTATCATAGAAAAAAGAATGTAATGGAATAGTAAACAAAAAAATCATTATAAATGATAAAAATAAATAGTGGATGAAAACAGATGCTCTTGATAAATGAGAATAATAGTAACTGTATAAATTAGAACAATGAAGAAGCAATGCCATGAAACTAGATAACTAGAAAACATGGATACTAGAAAATAGGCAAAACATCTTAGACAAAGTAAAAACGGAAACAAAAGGATACTCCAATCATTCCGAGATCCAACTTGGCCATCTACTACCAAGCTCCATCCTAGCAGCACACAATCAAGTGTCGGAAGCTGTATGCTTCCCTTTGTCAATACTGGAAACCACGTAATCTACTCTAGGTACCAAATGTCACCCTAATAGGGTGCGAGATAAATATTATTGGGCCACCACCATCGGTGTCTATAACATCCGGACAGCATAATGGAATATAGTAGTGTGAAGGCATGCATATATAAAGTAAATCAAGTAGTGCAATAGGACTTAATATCCATGTACATAATAGGTCCCTTGGATGGTGTCTGAACATATAACCAGTTCATTATTTAGTTAATCCACATTTTATGTTAATAGGTAATGTGAGGTAAAACCCACACTAATATCACCTCATGATAATATATGTAGTAAAGGTCCCAAGACATAAAAAGGAATCCCAGAAAAGATATCATGTGTGGGAGTTCTGGGTTAATAACTAAGGAAACGTAAATCTCATGGAATGATAAGTCTGTAGTATCTCAGTCTAGCTAAATGGTAAGAGTGTAATCCATGGACCATAATCCAAGTCTTTCCACAATAATTCACCTTCCGAGTCTAATGAGATCGACCAAGGTAAAACGGGGCTAAGCAAGGACAGGTCCTGATGAGATCTCACCATGGCACCTACTAGTAAATGCTAGACCCAATGAGTGTATCTGAGGTATCCTGTAATAATGTGGAGGTCCTTACTGTAAAAACTGGGTTCGAGTGACAGCACATACACCCCTCTTTAACATGGCCATCGGGTCCTAGCCCGCCAGGTACCACTAGTTGCCCCGCAGACACGTTGTGCCCACCCTGGGTCCCACCCACATGCCCGAACGGGTCATCTGACTAATGAAAGTCCCCATAAGCCAACACATGTCCTTTACCATGTGTATTTTTGTTACTCACACACACCTTGATAAACATCCCAGAAGGTCATCCATCCTAATCAGTACTCAATGACAAGAACGCTTAATCGGGGAATTCTAATCAGGTAGGCTCGCAAAAAGGTAGGTACACCTTGTTGACATGATTCATATAATTTATTCATTTAACCCTTTTTCATTATGGGGTGTTACAATCACCCCCACCCTTTAGTACACAAAGTCCTCGTTGTGGAACCCTAATTTCAACCCAAGTGGTGAAATGCACTTATGGCTGGGTACCACCTCTGATACAAAATGTTACAACAAGGTCCCGGTGACAGCACATACACCCTACCTTAACATGGCCATCAGGTCCTGGCAATCTATGTACCACCTATTTCCCAAAAAATATGTTTTCCCCACTCTAGGGCCCACCCATATGCTCGAACAGGTCATCTGACTAATGTCAGTCCCCACTGGCCAACACATGTCCTTTCCCATGTGCTTTGTCCTCACTCACACACACCGTGGGAAACATCCCATAAGATCACCAATCATAATCACTACTTCAGGACAGGGATGCATAACTGTGGAAGTATAATCGGGTAGGCTCTCAAAAATGAAGGTGCACCATATTAACTGAGTCATATCGTTTTCTCATTTAACCCTTTATCAGTTTGGGGTGTCAAGCCTAGGTAGTATATCGAGCATCCAAGGAATTGAAATGTACTAGAATCATGGTGGGTATCATCTAATAAAACCACATCCTTGAATCAGAATAGGATTCCCGAGACCCAAGGTATTATATTCTCAGAATCCAAGGTGAGATCAAGTCATTATATTTCTTTTTGATATTATAATCATGTAATAATTCATTTGGTTTAAGTATTACGTTCCATTAGGGTGTATATGTCACTTAGAGTTGAAACCATTTATTTATTGGTCCAACCATTGTCTTCCATTTGTGTGGATGGTCCAAGTAGCATTGAAACTATTTAATCAAGTATTAATTAACCATTAAGGCATACCAATCAGAGAGGTTCACTCTTATACCTTCTATCCACATTGAAAGGGTTGCAACGAACATGTGACCTTAATTCAATCTCATTTGTTTAGGCTAAGATATATACATAGTGTAATTTCCATTCCACAATTTGAATTTAATAATCAATTTGAATGATCATAACTTAGGGTGGTCAAGTGGTGAGCATACATGTTACAATCCATTTTGAAATTCTAATCAATAACAAGTACTTCATTATGAAAAGTCCTTACATCAGGAAGGTCATGTAAAGGCACACCCGAATGGTGGGTAAAACATGCCGAAACACAAAAAACCCAAATATGGAATATCCTTCGACATGAGGCAGATTGAGTATTGGGTGTAACTTCTCACAACTAATTAGATATTTGGAAAGAAAAAAACCATACGATTCAATAATGTATAATCAAAGAATGAAAATTTAGGAAAGGATTCCAACAAAATCAGTCGTCCCCACACAAACTACCCAAAATAAATGAAATTTTGGGATAAGTTATAGACCACCCACCTTAGGGTGGTACGATCCTTCTCCTCTGATATTGGACCTTGATTTTCTTTGGATAAGAGTATATATATGAAAAGGTGGAAAACACTCACATGGAGATATCCAGGTAGAGAGAAATATATAAGAATAATGGATACAAAGAACTCAAGTACATACTGTTTCCCATCCAACGGGATAAACCAAAGCTTGATCAAAATTTGGATGAAGAAGATCTCTTGATCCGTATCTTAGGAATTTAAAAAGATCATATTTATAGAGAAATAGGCCAATCCTGCATAATCTCAGATTAGGGATGAATGAGTGGTTTTATTAGATCATTAAAGCGAATGAAGGGAATTTAATTATAAAAATATAATGTGAATGGTTTGTTCGTACGATTTGTCAATCCGTGAGCAAACTATACGGGACGGCTCTCCCTGAACGGTTTGGTCCACACATTTTTAAAAATTGTGTGCAACCCATGCACAATTTCCTAATAAAAAGTGGCACTCACACTTTTAGGTTGCATAATTGTTCTCTATCTGGGAAAAGTGGCTCTGTCTGAAAAAACAAGATCCACACGGTTTACAGTAAATTGTGCACAAAGTCAGTTTTCTCCAAAAAGATCAGTTCTGGCCTCCAAAAAATCCTCGAACACCCTCTTAACCTTTATTAAATCACTAATAATCGACATTAGGTCCAAAGTAATGATTTAGACCCAATATTTAAAGGATCCATACCTAAGTGAAAAAATCGGGTTTTTACAAAAAAATAAAAATCATTATTTGTAAAATTAGATTAATTCTTATATTTCTCCTATCAAATATATTGGATGAATGTAAATTTTTTTATTGAATATTTAAATATATAAATTTTATTAATATCATTCAAAAATATTATTCTATTTAATTTATTAGTATATAACAACTTTGGGTGCATAAAATTAATTTTTTATGAAAACATTTCCTTTATATTCAACATGTTTTTATTTTAGTTTTTAAAAATTGGTAACCAATTAATTTATATATATATTTCCATAAATTATTTAATAATATTTATTACCACCAATTTAATTTTTAGGAAGAAATTTCCATTTTAAATAATAACACTAATATTGTTTGGTACAATACGATCTTGCAAGTAATGTATGTTATTGAATAATGTTTTGTTGTATGTAATAAAAGATAACTAAACATTGTGTGCATTAAAATATTTCAAAAAAACATATTATAAGAGGAAAACATTTTAATGACTTTGGGTTTTACATAGTATTTTAGAAATTTTCATGTTTTTAATCATGACAGGAGATAGTAGGATAATAATAACCAAAAAATCTCAATACCTGCTCCCATCCAATTTAGTTTTACCTTGGATAAATCATGACGTATTTCATAAAATAACTTGTTATAATTTTTCCATATATATCCCTCCATTACATTTATAAAAAAATTTAAGGGATGATAATACATAAATTTATATAAATTAAAATAATAATCTTAGAAGAAGTTACACATTAATGACGTGTCTAACATAACTTTGGGATATCTTGTTTTTAATCTAGATTATTCATAATCATTTTCTATTTAGTTTTCTAACATAACTAGTTATATATTAAACATTAAAATCCCGTTTAAATCCTTTATAATATTTCGTAATGTGAATGTGAAAATTCTGTAGTATATCCTCAGAGTGTCAAAACAGGTGGATTGTCAGACCCACTTTTTGTGTAGCAAGTGAATATTGAGTTAATATCCATCCTATATTTTCAGCCAATATTACCCCTATATTCATATACTCTAAAAATTAAATCTATTTTTTTGTATCCAAACAAGGATATGATTTATAAAAAAATAAACACTCTTTACTATACCAAAATTTTAAGTAGTTTCCAAACATTTAAACATATCCCTAATGTTCTCTAGAAACAATACCCAAAAATAACAAATCCTCTAAAACAATTTGAGGAAAACCTAGATAAACATGAATATATTTTACAATAATTACTTTATTTGAACATTATATATCAAAAAACACACAAAACCCTAGAACCTAAAGGTTTCGTGTTACTTGAGATTATCTACAGAATCATATTATTTAAAAAAATCTTCAACATATAACATGAGAAGGATTATAACATGATACCTATTTAGAAATATCATGAATAATATTAACCATCAAAACCTTGGGAAAGGAAACATAAGAATGGGTGTTCTCAAATTCTCAGTAAGGGTACATATGAGAGAAAACAAACAACGATCATAAGTTAGTGTAATATAAACATGTGTGTATGAGATCACAATCAATGTAAGTAGAATTAATAAATAAAAACCATACCAATTAAAGAATAAAAAATAAATCATTAGTCATGAAATACCATAACAAATGGTAAATAAAAGTGCTGATAATTGATATAATAATCATGATCCATGAAAATATAACATAGGAAAAAAAAATTGGCCTATAAATAATTATGGAATTGTATTCCTTATGTCAAGGAACAAAAGGAAGTCCATTTTCACATTGTGTGTAGAGTCCCATAAGGGATTGGGTTTTCACACTAATCCCAAATATGTTAGATCATTTGATATAAGACTTCACCCAATAAATTAAAGGATGATATCATTCTATACATTCACATCACATAATGAGAACTATGTATATGTGTCTAACATGGAATAAATCATATAATAATGAACCCATGAAAAATAAAATTTTATTTGGTAACATTTTCAAATGGAATCACATAAATTTTCGACAAGAATTTTATGAGATGATGAAAAAAATACAATCACTAAATAATAGTTTTATATAATATAATTTAGATGGTGAATTATGAAAAATGAACCCATAGGGGATAGATATTTTTCAAATAAATAGGATCACAGAAGTGAGTCCATGAAAAATATTTTTTTAAAAAAAATTGTTAACACTGTTGTAATGAGAAAAACAAATGATACTCCTTAAAAAATAATTTCCAAGAGTGTAATATGAGAAAATATTTAATGTAAAACGTCAAAATAAATCACATAAATGTATCCTTGGAATGAAATATGGTTTATGTTAAAAAAATTTGAGTGAACAATTAAAGATACAATCATGAAAAGAAAAACCTTTAAATAATTTTAGAATTCTTTTGTTGAAACCAACATCATAAATAGGCTGATTAAAATTAAATATTAATATGGATATAGAGAAAAGTAAAGATGAATTAAGATAATAAATATTATTTATTCAAAATATGAATTTTAATCTTTTATGGACTGAATTAATATTGAAATGGAAGACAATGAGATTATTGGAAAGGATGTAAATTATTCATGATAAAAGCGTTTTTGTTAAATAAAGAAATGAATAAAAAAAGAATATTTTTTAGAAAATTTAAATTACATATAAATAAATTTAATGTACCACATGAAGTAAAAATATTATTATATAAGAAACTTAAAAATATAGAGTCATGGGAGAAAAATTATGATGCAATGAAACATATATTGGGTCTGTAAAACCCCTACGAACATTGTAACATTTGAATCAAAATCCATTGAACATAAAATTTGATATATATTTTGAAATAAAATTTATTTTCTAAATTTTACGAAAAAATTAATCAATAGTTTATTATCATTATAAGGTTAAACAAAACAAGTTGTGAATATAACACAGGGCTCAATAAAATAAATCGAGATGAGAAAACCCATAAAAATATCTTAATTTTTGAATTAAGAAATATTTGAAAAGGGTTTTATGTGATATTATTTTAATTCCATCGAATAAATAGAAAATAAATAATTAAATAGTCATTACGTGTATTTCATCGAACATATGATAATGGATTTTATGAAGAATGATTATAACTTAAGGAAATTAAATTGAGTTAAGAAAGTAAATTATCTTGGATTACTAATTTGTTTGGAAAAATCAAAAATCATTTATAATAAATAGAACTATCTAAATCGGTTATTTTATAAACCTATATATATATATATATATTATATTTTATAATATTTATTTACAATCATTCTATACTCATATATCATTTATTTATTGTTTATTTTTATCATCAGATGTTAGAGAATATGATTATTTTTACACAATCTGTAATATCGATGTCGATCCTTATTCATTGATACCATGTTCATAAAACCTATATTATTTAGGAAATTTTAATATATTCTCCAAAATGATTTAAAATTTTATAATTTAATTCCATGATACTTTTAGCTATGATTCATGAATAAGAAATAAATAACAAGCTGGTTTCAGTAATTGTTAACAAAAAGTGGTATATTTATAATGAGAAAGATATTAATGTTACTATTAAAGAAAAAAAATAATTATTCACATACTAATATATCAAATTAATAGTAATTTTATTTCCAAATTCATGTATGAGGGAAATTTATAGCATGGTTTATGGAGGTAGTTAAACTGACCCAAACAAGTACCCGTAATAACCTATGGATGAGTATAGTTATGAACACAATTAATTTATTTTTTTAATAATTATAATGATCTTATTATGATGTTATTAAATTCAAAATTTAAAATTTTGAAGAGTTATAATAATAAAATAAATAAATATGAACGATATGAATCTATTAATTACAAATTAGAAATTGTTTTTCCTCTTGGGATGGCCCATTTGGGAGGTAAAATTAATTATTAGCACTATTAATATAATCCTTATTTTTAATTTCCATTATAATAATAATTTCTTAAATATAATATTTATTCATTTAATACATTCATATCACCATCCATGTTAGTCTATGATGAAAAATTAAATATTCCATCAATGGATGAGACAATTCACACCTAACACGAGTGACATTTCCCATTTCCAATTAATGAGAGGGATATAAATAACACTTATTAAAACATTATAGAAAAAATAAGCATTATAATTATAATTATAAAATTGTTTTAGTAGGTTTAGAATATTTTATAAATATAAATAAAGAGAAAATTTGTTATATAGAAGATAATACTCATGTTGAGGACTTCATTCTTCTCTTGGAGGACCTCTTAGAAATTGAGGATTTGGGATGATTTATGGTAATGTGGATTGAAAATGTAGATTAATATATTGTAGAGGTTAAATGGTTAGGTTTTTAAGATTATTTGGATTATATATAGTTTTTCTTTGAGTTGGTGTAAGTGAGCTCATTTTATAGGTGAAAATGAGGGACACATCCTTGAAAACAAAAGAGTGGTAAGGGGTAAAGAAATAATCACATGGGTGTTACAAGAGTTAGGTGTTGAAATGTTTTATGGAAACATGGGTGTGAAATTCCCACATATCAATTTCATTTATATGGTCTAATAATTATGTTAATTTTGAAAAATTCTATACTCTTTATGTAACACATTTTTTACCCTTATTCACATTGATTATATATTTATGAAAGTAATTAGGTTTTTCTAAAAATATTAAATTAATTTTATTACAATGTTTAAAAATTATTAATAATTTTTTTAATTAATTTAATATAATTCAATTTATAAATATTAGAGAAAAATATTTTTAATTAAAAAAAGAAATAGAAATTTTTTAGAAAATATTTTATAATACATTAAGTGTTTTTATTCTTATTTCATATCAATTAATAATTTTACAGGTGTAAAAATATTATATATATATATATATATATAAATAATATTAGAGTAATTATTTAAAATTGATAAATTTAGTTTATTTATAAAAAATTTATACATTCTTTATAAAAACATTTCTTTTAAAAATAACTGTATTTCTGTGGTAGGTAATATTTACTTTGATAACTTATTTCAATGCCAGAAATTAAAATTCCCATTGAAATGTTTTTTATATGTTTATTAAAAATGTCAAAATATTTTTATTATAATTAACTTCAATTGGTGTTAAAATAATTTTAATATAGGTGTGAATAAAACATAAAAAAAATTTATGTGAAATATATGTTTTAAGAAAACTATAAATTTATTCTTTTTACATATATAGTAATAAATATTGTATGGATTTTAATTTAATTTATTATATAAATTATTACCAAATTTCATTAACATAATTATTTATTAGATATATATTATCAATACACAATACTTAAAAAACACATCTTTGACATTAAATATTCTTCAAAAAATAAAGTTGAAGTAAATTATTTATATTGTAAAATATTAATGATATCCCAAAAATGATATAAAACTAATTTTTTTATTTCTATAAATACATCATATCATACATTAATTATAATATTTCGTATATTATAAATATAAGTTTCTATAATTAAATATTTTAATTAGATATCATATTTTTGTGTCATTATTTATTAATTGTGCATTATATTATTTTATATGTTTTACAAACAATTCATCAATTAACTATGCCTACTAGATACATATATTTATCATGTATATTTTTCCAATTAATATATTGTATGTTACCATATTTCCTATTAAAACTATTGTATCACCACTATTCCTCCAAATGAAATCATCCAATTATTACCTCTTAAAGTACACATTTCATTACCTTAACATTATTTTTAGTTTTCATAATATTCATTCCAATTTGATGTTGTTATTTCTCATTAGAGGTTTAGGTAGAGTAATGGTTATACATAAGTGGGAAGATGATCCATGGGATCTCTTAGTTTTAAATATATTATTCTTTGAATATTATTTCCCTATTTTTACTAATTCACTTTTAATGGATGCAATAGTCCATGGAATGTAATACATGGTTTCATTTAAATTTTTTTAATGTTTCAGTACAAATAAATAAATAAATTCTATCTTAATACATATCTCATATGTACCATTTTATAATAGGGTTTTAATTCTTTTTAAATAATAGTAAAATATATTTTAGAATTATAGGTATATAGTTTATGAAAATAATATGTTTTTGGAAACCCAAGGTGATATTTTACAACAGATGGATTTCCAAATAACAAGTATCAAAACTAAATATTATAACAATATTAAATATATTATAAAGCAACAAAAAATTCTAAAAAATTTGAGAAATCATGACATAAACAGAACATGATCTTACACTTACCGGGGTCTCCCTACAATACAGGTTCATCAAGGATGTCTAGAACTACCTCACTAATACATAAAATAAAATCCAAAACATATAAATACCCATCTTATACGACCATAATAAAATAAAAATATAAAATTATCAAATAATAACCCATAAATAAAATAATTCAATAAATAAAAATAGTAAAAATAGAATAGACAAGCCAATATCATAACATAAAAACAAGGAAAACACTCTTTACATAAAACCACCAAAAAAACAAAAGATAACAATTTATAGCACTATAAGATCCAATCATTTATTCAAATCATGGAATCCACTATCAGTAAGATGATCTATAAAAGCGATAAATGAGTCCTAAATGAAATTAATTTGGAATATCCATTGATATTGTTAATTATCTGTATTTTCGGATTTGAAAACAATGTTGACATATTTTTCTGAAGATATATTTTATCAACTCTAGTATAAAATTAAATCTAAATATAGATTCAATCAAATAATAAAGTTATTTTTGTAAATTTTAGGAATGAATTTATTTTAAAAATTAATGTATTTAAATTGTTAGGATTAAATTTTTTAATAAATTCAATTATCATAAATTCTAAAAGATATTTTTTTAATAAAACATCACATTTCTCTTAATTTTTATAGATCCATGTCCTCTAGTTTTATAGATAAATATATAGGATCTATTAAATATATATCATTAAGATTATGTAACAAGAAAAGATTCCCACCATGTTAGGATTTATATTTATTATGTAATTAGTTGATCAAGATGACTTCTTAGGACACACTGAAGAATGAAGATAATGTACGGGATTTATTTAATAATTAACATATAATTTGTTCCTAGATATAATTGAACTCAATGAAAATTAATCTAAATATATTTATTTTTAAATAATTATAGTTATAATATAGAGAAATAAAAGTTAATAAAAATTTTCATTCAAAATTCAATTTCTCATCACTAACACTTTTTGTTAGACATATAATAAAAATAGGAGAATATGAATATATAATTCTAAAAATGATATAATTATTAGAAAATAAATCACTATGCATATATATATATTCATTCTAATGTAAAATTACATTTCTTACCAATCATAAAATGCGAATAAATTTTCACCATGATTTGTTTTCCACTACCTAAGTGGAAATAAAAGTGAATTCCCTATCAAATCAATAAAAATATAAACGCCTCATCTGATATGATAAAGGGAGGTAGTTAGAGGGATTCTAATCATGGCTTATTAGTGTTAGGTGAAATGTGGTTGGATAGATTATATTAGAGATCCTAAGTGGCTTTTTTACATTATGAAGCTTGAGGTGGATTAGGTTATTCTGAGGTATGGTGATGCAAATTGGGTGATGTTGAATAGATTTACTTAAGGAAATCTAGGGTTGATGACATGGATGTGAAGTATGCTGTAATGTATGAAAGGCATGTGAATAATATCTAACCATTATGAATAGTAATGTCACACATTTGAATAGTAATATACACCTTATGAATAGAAAATAGGCAAAGTAAATAGTAACATTACCAATAAAAGTATAAATAAAATTTATCTATCTTATAATATGATAGTTTTGGTATTTTTCTAAGTCATAAATATTTAATTACAAATTTAACAAAAATTAACAATCAAAAAAGAAAATTTCTTTTCATAAATTGAAATAATAAATAAATATTTGGATTTATTACCATTATATGATAATTTTATGCGACCTGACATAATTTTTCAAAGTATTAAAAAATTAGTAATAACTTTAAAATGTGTACTTTTCACATAAATGATTATTTTATTAAAAAATTAAATTTCCCATACTTAGAAAATTATTTTCCTAAAACAGAGTTCATTTTTGGATTCAATAGATTGAAAAATGGTTTGGGTGAGTTTTTGGGATTTTTATGAGATACTATTATTTTTGACGAATAATAAAATACAATAATTTATGATAAGTGCAAAAAACTGGATTTTATCATCTTTATTGATACATGGATGATGTAAAAGGCCATTGGTTCAAACTAACATGAAATTATTACTATTTTAGGTCATTTAATAATCACTATTTCTTTTCTTATGGAGAAATAATAAACTATTTATTAAAATATTATGAAAACTCTCCTCCCCTCACCTATAAAAACCACCCACACTCCCTTTTCTCTTCACTCCCTTCAATCCTTATACCTTGCATAAATGATTCTCAAATACCTCCCCAAGATCCTCCCCCATGTCCATCATCCCTTGGTCTCTTCAAAGTCCAAATCCTCCCTCATTAAGAGTCTCTTAGGGAAGATTAATAAAAGAGGTCATTAATATCTTGTGGAGAACAACATAGAACATAAGGTAATGGATTCTACCTAAACATCTGTTATTACATTGGGTTATTATTTCTCTCATTTTAACCAAATTAAATCCAATATTCAATTTATGTACAACTTATAATTAGTATTTATATGTCAACACTCATGTATCACGATCCATTAATCATTCTCTTTTGGAGATATACATGCATTTAAGTGTCTTCCTCCTCAATACTTCCCAATAAGTAGACCTATTTTAAGGGAACTTCCTGAATTCATACATAATTTCGTGTACACTATAAGATATATTTTTAAGATACCATTATATTTATAAAACCACTCTTTTTTACCATGAAATCCTTCTTAGTTAACTTCTTGTTTTATATAAATTATTATTCCCTTTTCTTTTTTAAATGATATTTGATATTTTCATTAAACCACACTAAAATGTTTTAATTTTAAATATTCTTAAAAACTACTTTACAAATTGTCACTTAAATTTGAAATCACTTATTATGATATATGTATATTATAACATATTAAACCAATGTTTTATCTAATTTTTTTCCATGGATGGTTGTACGATACACCCACTCATTATGATTTATGACATGATTATGATAACCATTTCATTCCGTGGGTAACCTTATGTTTATGTATGATTGATTATGTATGAAAATTTATGTGGAAGTAATATTCATGAAAATGTTATGATGGGTGCACCTAGATATTGCTCTAATTCTTTGGGTAAATTTTATAATCATGAGACATTATGTGCAATGGTCTTGGGGGTAAGCCTTAACTCGTGCAACCATGTGAAACTGTCTTGGTGGGTAACCTTGACTTCTGATCCTCTATGTGAAATGATACTTTACTCATGCTAAAGTCATTTTTTATGTTTCTTACACATTATTATGAATCCATTATTTTATGATCACATGTTTATATGTTATGATTTCACAAGTTCTATGCCTTTTTATATAATTATTACATGCCTTCTAACCCATGGGATAAGGCATAATTACTATTATTGTTCCCTATCTGAACTTTTATATCATCACTTCGTTTCTGTCATCCATAGGTTATCCTATGAAGATGTATGAGAACAATAGAATTTAGGAGCTCTTTATGAATATTAATCCAAGAAATGTTTTATTTAGTCCCATGTTTTCAGTTTAATATAACTAGTCTTCTAAGACACTAGACTTCACGATCCTTTTCTTGCAGTATGATGTTTTGTTATACATAAAATATTGTAATGATAGGTGTATGAATTTAGAGTCACTATAGTTGGTATCATATGATGGTCTAGGTATTTTTGGAGATTAGGAATAAGGCAATTTATTAAGAACCATAAGTATGAAAAAATTTATAAGAAAACATCACTAAATTTTGGTAAGTATAGAGTGAGCAGTTTATCATGAAAATACTTCTGTGTCTTGAAAAAAATAAGTAGAGGTGGCTCTATCATATATGTATGTAGGGGAAACACTCGAGAACACCATTTTGAGTTAGACTTGAATAGTAACTATTGCATAATAATGGGCCTTGTTGCACTCTTCGTTTGACACTCTTAGGGGATACACTCTGGTAAATTCACGATCATGGTAAAAACCATTATTAAGGGAATAAAAAAGATCCCATAATAATATTTATTAATAAATAGATCAAGGATATCCTAGATTTAAAGCTTGGGATTCATAAGTTAGCATTACTTTTCTTTTACATGTTTATCCTTTAATGTTCAAAGTTTCCATTTTATTATTAATAGCTTAGTATTAAGGCACTATAATTGTATGTTATTTTTCATATTTAATGGATTGAAATATAATAACACATTCCAACAATAAATATGATAGTAAATGTGACAATTTCCTTAATAATATGCCAAATATTATGGGAACAGATGCCCAAAACATCAGGGTAGTACATGCTCAGCTGGCTCATGTTATGAATAATAACACGAATCCCATGGAATTCCATCCACACCCAAGGAATGAGAAATTTTTCATTGAATAGTTCATGTGTAAAAGGCCTCCCACGTTTAATGGATATTCTAATGCACTCCCCAAATAATAGTAGAATAACTCCCTTGAAAAGATATTCATTGTCCTCTAGTGCTCAGAAGAATATAAATTCATACAGAAGATCTATTATTTTGATGGAAAAGCTATTCAATGGTGGAAAATGATCAAGATTAAAAATTCCAATGAGGAAATTGATTCCATGAATTGTGATTCATTCAAAAACAATTCCAATAAATATATTCCCCAAACACTCCACCTCAAGATAGAAAGATATTTACTTAGACTCATGTAGAAGGAAGATGAGTCCATTGGGGCATATGAAGAAAAATTCAAAAGGATTGCAAGATACACCTCCAAATTTATCATGAACATCAAAATCTGGGTAGATTTATTCTTTATTGGACAAAATTTGAGTCTAAAAAAAGAATTGGTGATTTGAGACATTGAAAGTTATGAGGATATTGTCTATTGTGATTTAAAGGTTGAAATACAGATCAGAGACTCCCAATAGTCTCATGGGACCAGTTCCCAAAAGTTTAAGATGGAGTCTAATATGGTTATTTCAGTAAATAAATGTTATGATGGAATGAAGATCAAACATCCCATGTGTTAAAATTCTAGGAAGAAGCCTTTTGGGAACTCTCTGAAGGGAACTAGGAATTATGTAAAATGTTGAAAGATGAGACATCTATCAATGAAATGACAAAGGGATACGGAGAATCCCACTAATGTGGAATAATAAAGGATGGTATAGATAAACTGTCATCTAGTGGTGCAGTGTTACAACTTCAAGGAGCATGGGAATTATAGTAACAATTAACCTAAGACAAGGGCTGTCAGAGGAAATCAACAACAACCTCCATGAAAAGAAGGATGAGATTAAGCTATCACTACTGCTGAGGTGGATTCAGACAATGATATAGTGGAAGGTACAAAATTTATCTATTCAAGAATAGCAAACATTCTATTGAATTCGAGTTCTACGCATTATTTCACATCTTGAAAGAGAAGTACAACTATTCAATCACCACCTAAATATTTTGAGCCTATGTTATTTATGAGAATAGAGAATGGGGAAATTATTGTGTCCTTGGTTTCACTACTAGAAATTTAGGCTATAACCATGGTTTGAAACCTTTGGTATAAGTCCCAAAATCGTGGCTACAGGTTATAGCCACGGTTCAACGAACCCTGGCTGGTAATGGCATGCCTATAGGGAAAGACATATATCCACATTTTTAAACTGTGACTAAAACCCTACTTCCAAGGTTTGAACCATGGCTATACCTCTATAGCCATGGTTTTAAATAGAGCTTATAGGGTTTATCCATGATATGAAACAATGGAAGAACATTAAGACACACAAAGCCTATAGCCACAGTTCAAAACCGTGGCTTTATACCTTTAGCCACAGTTTAAAACTGTGGCTTCAGGCCTACAGCCATGGTTTAAAACCGTGGCTCTAAAGCTTCAAATTTAATAAAAAAACACCAAATCCTTGAATAGCCCCCCTTGCACCCTGGGGAAACCCCCTTGCACCCACATTCCCCCCTGGACAGCCCTTGCACCCACTAGATAGCCCACTACACCACCATGCCCCCCTGGAAAGCCCCCTGTACACCCCCCTTTCACCCCCTGGACAGCCCCCATGCCCCCCCCTTAACAGCCCTTACACCCCCTAGGCAGCCCCTTGCACCCTCATGCCCTCCCTGGAAAACCCCCTTGCACCCCCCTGGATTGCCCTTGCACCCCCCTAGACAGCCCTTGCACCCCCCTGGACAACCCCCCTACAACCCCATTCCCCCCCTAGACAGCCCCCTTTCCCCCTCCTGGATAACCCCCTTTCCCCCCACCCCCACTCCTGCAGTAGCCCACCACCCCACCCCCACCCTACACCCCTTCCCTGAAGCCCCCCCAGACAGACCCCCTCTGGACAACACATTTTCTCTCACCCCCACTCCTACAATATCCCACCACCCCACCCCCTCCCTACACCCCTCCCTACTGCCCCCCTCGTGCACACGCCCATCACACCCCCACCCCACCTTGCACACCCTCCCTAGACATCCCCCTTGCATCCCCTGAAGCCCTTGCACCCCCTGGATAGCCCCCCCCCCTACACCCCTATTTCCCCTTGGATAGCCCCTTTCACCCCCCTAGATAGCCCTTGCACCCCCTGGATAGTCCCCCTACATACCTATTCCCTCTTAGACATCCCCCTTGCACCCCCACTCCTATAGTGGCACAAAAACCCCACCCCCCTCCATACACCCAACCTCACCCCACCTCACACACCCTACCCCTCCTTACACACCCCCTATGAGTCAAAAAAATCTTTGGAGATTCTCATGGTGTCTTAAATGAGAGAATAATGGGTAAGGATTAAAATGGAAATCCTAAATGCAATATTTTCAAACAAGCTATATAAGCATAAACTACCACTGTGAGTTTTCATAGACAGCGCACCTCCGTTGGAGGGTTTTATTATAAAATGATGATTTTTTTATCAAAAGAAACAATTATTTTAACTAAAACTTGATCAATAATTACAATTTAATATAAACAAGCAGATTTAAGAAGGCATCTAAATTCAATTTAAAATATTCTTGAATTAAAGAGGCTAGGAGAGGGTTCACTGCCATGTGTGTTTATAGGGTACACCTCGGCTGCTTCTCTCTTCCCAATCCAGGAATAAACCTTCCATGGTCTTGGAGCTTCCTGTGCACTATCAACATTTTGAAAAGAAAATCTCACACGAGGAGGGAAGAAAGAAATCCATGCTTCCCATGGCTACTTGAAAATCTAGAAGTGCATGCATGAAGAGTCCATCCAGACTTAGAGCTAAATTTTAAAGGACAAACTGGTTGAGAAAATTTTCTCAACCCAACATCTCACATTTATGAGCAAGGTAATCCACCTTAATCCCTAATTATTTATAATTTTTGTTTTATTAGTGTGCCATACAATGCAGGGATTTGAAGGTTAAACTAGTTCTCAAGAGAAGAGAAAATTAAGGGATGTAAGTGGAATAACTATTCAAGATCTGAAAAAAAGTCACCATCTTGGTATGATTTATCACATGGTATTCTAAAGGACACCAGAAGAAAAGATCTACTTTAATAGAGTAAAGAGAGTTTGTCTCCTCGATGGGGAGATGAGTGGAGAAGACCCTTGAGAAGCTGCCAGACTTATTTATTCCATGAAAATATGTAATTTCTAGAAAGTGCATGAAAACATCATTGATGAGGTATGCATTTCTCTCATCCCTGTTAATGACTAAATAATATATGATATTATATGGGAGAAATTGAATTAATCAATGACATGGAGTTGAGGAAATTAGAGATCTCAAGGATGATTTCGAAAACCTACTACATGTACATGAATGTTTTCGACATGTGTATTGAGATGAGTGCAAGATCTAAGGTTGTTATTCAAAAAAGAATGGTGATATTAATTGGAATAATTTGGTTTCAAATTGAGGACTTCTGAACAACCCCTAAATGATCCATGGGAATTAGAATCAGTTGGTATCATGTTCAGTTCGTTAATGTGACAACATTTTTTCCTAAATCAAACCCTCATATTTTCTACACCAAACATGGATCACATAGACTTTGAATAGAATGAATGATGACACATTGTTTAATAATGATGTGATACCATCCTCATTCATGAACATTGTATTTATTTTCAATAAGGTAAGAAAAGAAAATGAGATAATTCAATGAGAAAAAGAGGGGAGAAGAAAATTAAAGAACATCTTGACAAACTAATTCCTAGGTTGGTGTTGATACTAAACACAAAGTAAAATATTGTTAAATCCACAATGTGTTTGTTTCATTGCTGTTTTCAATGAGTAAGGCAAGTTTTTCAATGCCAATATGTAGATGATTAATGTCTTGAATGTTAGTTGGAGTACCCAGGCATATTTATGAGACAATTAGGATCCGGATATCTTAGATTAAAGCTGGAAGTTCCCAAGCTTGTTGAGAAGGAATATGAAGTTCCCATGAAAAGTAGTTAGTATATGAATTTTATTCAAGGCTTTAAGAATTATCCTGAATCTTAGAAGTGATGTAAACAACCACCACTGATTATTTCATAAAGAAATTAAAAAAATAAGGATGTGTTTCCATTAGATTCACATTATGACAAAGATTATTAGTGATGTGATTTGTTATGTCAAAGAATGAGGAAGTTTCTAGGAGATGATGTGCAGAATCTATTAGAGCTCATTTGATGATCTGAAGTAGGTTCTCACGTAGAATATGTTTGAAGATACATTCTTATGGAAATGGTGGTTTGAAGAGGTTGTTGGTGGTGATTAATATACATATTTGGCTCAAGAAAATTTGATAAGATCCACCCCTGGACAAAACCCCCTCTCCCTCCCCCCTACCCCCTTGCGGGTCCTTGACCCTTTTCACCCCCTCCCACCCTCTGGACAACATCCCCTCTCCCTCCCCCTTCCCCCTGCACACCCCACCACTGCCCCCACCCCACCCTGCATAGCCCCTTCCCCCTTTCCCCCCATCCCCCCATCCCCCTTGCACACCCCCACCCCCTGGATAACACCCCCTCTCCCTCCCCTATTCTCCTTTCAAACACCCCTACCCCCTGCACTACCCACCCCTACCTCCTTGCACACACCCCATGCCCCCCTGCACACCACACCCCTTCCCCCCTTGCACACACCCCCTGCACACCCCACCCCTGCGCCCTTCCCCCCCACCCTGTACAGTCTCTGGTGACTCATGCAGCAGAGCTAGTTTACTAAGGATTTTATTAGATTTCTCTCATTTAAGGTGGAAACATTATAAATTCCATGACCAGACATAATGAGGTGTTATATCTCCCACATCCACCACCCTCTCTATGTATTACAGTCATGTAAGATGCAAATGAATGGATAGAAAACCACAAGTGCATTTTTTTCTCGGGTCCAAAGATCTATGGATGAGAGAGTGAAGTTAGAGACCTCCATTTTTGATAAATAAACCATTTGATGGTGGAATACCATTATTCAAGATAGAAGACATATGTGGATGAAAGAGTAAAGCTATAGACTTACATTTTCCATAAATAAACCATTTGATGGTGGAATACCATTAATGATGATAAGAGATGGGATGATAATTCCTAGAAAACATTCATGGAGGTTTTCCATGAATAATAAATTACCAACATGATGAAGTTGGAAAATTACCATGTGTTTATGGAGATGTAGTAGAGCCTTAGAAATTTCTTTGTGTAATCTTCTTTTTTCATATAACTGCTATGATTTTCCCAATTTTTGGCTACAATCAGGGCCCAAAAGGCTCGTATGTTATAGATATTCCACCATTCGGATATCAAACTATAGGTAAAGATATTTGATATGACATAATACCCAAATGTGTCATGCAAGGAATTTATAATCATGAAGGGTGTATATGAGGATAGGTATAATGATTAATTCAACTCAATATAAGACCCATGACTGAGTTTTCTATCATTACAATGGGAGACTCTTATAGTATTAGGAAGTGGAAAGATCATCATAAGTATCAGGAAAGATACGATATGGGTCAAAGTAAAAGTTCCTCAGTGTACGCTATTTTATTTAATCCAACCAAGTGATTCAATTGTGTGAAAAGAAGGTATTGTAGCCATTCTTACAAGAAGAATGTATTGGAATTACATATATCTTTCCTGTCAAGACATATATGATGTTATTTTTTTAGGGAATGAAAAAATTGATATGGGAAATTAGTTCAAGCTTAGTGTAGAGATCCTTATCAATGAATGTAGTCTCCCAATACATTGATGACTTATGGGAAACTGGGTGAAGCCAAGTAAGGCCTAGATTATAGTGGATAAGCATCAGGATAATAAAAAATAGGAATTATATATTATTCGGTTCATTATATAATAAATTTTATGTTATCTAACACATTTCTAGATACATTAATTTCATATCAACATACACTTTTGTTATACAATTAAATTATATCCATTTTTAATTCATATTAAACCTATTTCATTCAAAAATATTCATATTTTTCAAACAAATAAATATGATGAAGTTATGCATATAATGTACCAATTGTTATAAAAAAATATAATGGTACTGGATTTAAAAGTGCATACATAGGGATCAAGTTTCCAACCATGATACAGACCAATTTCCAGAAGATCAAACATTGCACACTCAAGAGTAAACTCAAAATCATCAATTATGAAATCATGGTGTATGCCAAGTAAATTTGATTAAAAATACAACAAATGGTTACTAATGTATTGCAAAGAATGGTATAAAATAACCATTACCTACATAATTTTATATTCACGTCAATCCAAGTTGCATGTCATGGGAGAAAATCAGTTGCATCAATTATGTTTTATTACTGTTTCTATGCATATAATGCATCACAATCCTACATACCAGTACAATTAAAAAAACTCACAATATGATTATTGAAACTAATATAGTGGCTGCCTCAAGGAAAAAATGGAAAATTGGACTACATACCATCAGAGGTGTTCATGAGGAGATAAAGGGGCCACCTCAGAGCAGCTTTATCGAGGAGGTATGATGGTCGTGTTGGAGGAGGATACAATTAAATATAACAATAATAAAACATAACTACTACATAAACAATAATATCACATAATAGAATAATTCAATATATGTAGAAACATTCAGAAACACCTCAATACGATTCAGTAATACAATGATCAAACCACACTGCATAATAAAATGACACATATTAACAATCCCAAAATACTATTAACATAAATAGTGAGTATCAATATCGGTATCATCAGATTCATGATAACCATCATCCACAACTCCTACATAATCACCATTCGCACGTCTCTTGCCACCATCATCATCCTCAACATCAGCATCGGTACCATCACCAGGACAGGCTCCGGCTATAGCTTCGGCTCCAGATCTAGCTCTAGCTGAAGCTCTAGCTCCAGCAGAAGAATCTACATTAGCAAAACTCATCAATATCAAACATGCATCAACCACTAAATCTTATTCTGGTGAAAGTCTAGAAGAAATGGAAGACATTTTCTAGTAATGATATCACTCGAAGTAGATAACGGTATAGTGAGCTATGGTTTCACCGAAAAATAGTTAAAACCCATCAATGAGGAGTGATCCATATAAAATGAATCTCTTGGGGATGACACATCCATAGGGTTTCATTAATTTATAGTCAATAATGTAGATAAAAAAATAGGAACCTTCATTAAGTGATGTGGTTCTAGAAGTTCATCATAAATCAAAAAATGGATATAAACAAGACCCTCCTAGACACCGCCTCCCCCTGCCAGTCCCCACCACCCCCTTCCACCCCCACCTGCTAGTCTTCCCACCTGCAATCCACCCTGCCACCCCCTTGCAGACCCTCTTGGACACCACCCACACCCTGCCAGCCCCCCTGGACACCCACTCCCCTGCCCCCCATTGCAGACCCTCCTGGACACCCCTCCCCCTACCAGCACCCCCTACAGACCCTCCTGGACACCCCCTTCCCCTGCCAGTCCCCCTACCACCCCTACCACCCCCCCTTTAGACCCTCTTGGACACCCCATCCTCCTTCCATCCCCCCTCACAGTCCATATTTCTCTTATATAATTAACACATTCCCGTGAATATTGTTCTTGATTCCATCTCCATGTGGACATCAGTTAATAATGTCACTTGCTTCTTTATCAAGGTGACAAACTAATGTTCAATGTTTACTAGAATTTCAATTACATTACATATTTAGACAATCCCATAAATATCTTTCTCATTTCTGGAAGTGAGGGAATCTTATGAATTCCACATATATGTAAAGGATGGATCTTTAATTATGATCTGGATAGGAAGGCTATTATATATTCTTCTGTCATTCCATATAGACATCATAGGCTCATAATCTAAGGAATACTATTCTCATCACCTATATAATCCAAGTTTCATCACCAAAGTCATCATAGGCTAGTCACCTATGGTATTTTTGGATCATCACCTAATGAACTCTAGGCTCATCGCCTAAGGAATTCCATGCTCATCACCTAAGGAATTCCACTCTCATCGCATAAAGAAGGATGGGATTATGATGCATTATGAAAGGTGAATCATCCAATTCTTTCACATAATAAATATTATATATTTCATTTATGGAAATATAGGGCCCTCTTATGCTCATTACATAATTCTAGTCATGATTTTTGGTCTAGTGGGGACTAGTCCCCTTATGCTCATCACATAAGTTTGGTCATGATTTAAATTCCAGTGGGGTATAATCCTCTTATACTCCTCACATAAGACAAATAATGTCAGAATTGTCTATAATATCATAATATAACCTATTAAAACTATTATGGTGACCAAACACTCATGGAAGGTCCATATCATATTCCAATACATTCTGAATGCCAACCCATAATAAAAAACATTGATTCATGTACTTTTTAAATATAATAAAATAAAAAACTATAAATAAAAGCATACAATGATGATTCTCAATGAAAATAAGTGGAAATTCAGTCTTCTAACATCTTTATACTATCACTAGTGATTCCAATAAAAACCCATGATATTGGATGATTTCCAACATAATCTAGTGGAAATCATCACCAACTCCATTATCATTTTCACTAAATTAGTTATAATAGAAATGGGAAACTATAATGAAAGGAAGATGATATCACACATTGAATCACCATGGAGGTCCATAAACACCACCACATTTATAGGTGAAATTGAAGGCGAATAGGGTAGGAAGCTTCCTCAAGCTCCCCTGATTCGCTCACATGTGTGGGAGGAAGAGATGGGGGTGAGTTGTTTAAAAAATAAAAATGGATAAATGTTTATTTACCTTTCTTTAAGTGATCCTCCATCCTCATCATTTCAACATCCATTAAAATATTTATTTTGTTGTTGTGGTGCTCTCCATTTCCGGGGGGGGATCCTCAGAATTACCAATCAAACAAAACACAAGTTCATTCCTCTATGATGACATGGACCTATCCAAGGAAACCCACAAACCCTATACACACTAAGGACCATAAAAATCCCTCATCCCTTTCTAATCATTTGTCAAATGAGAACTAATAAAACCCCTCTTCATTACTCTTTAAAAAATTTCCAACTATAATGTGCTATATCATGGTTTTGGTGCCCAAGATGTTCCACTATCACCTAAATTTCCCATCTAGTGCATTTTTAATCGATGATTAAATTGGTGTGAATATAGGGAACCATACAAAGCCAATAATAGTATAAATGGGAAGAAAAACAATAAATCTCAACCATAAAAATTTTCCACCTTCCAAACCAATACAAAATGTTATTTTTATTTCTTTTTTCAATAGGGATAATCCCACGGGACACATAACTAGGCTAGTTCTATTCTTACATTCTTGGGTTTCCCTTCACCTCTTATATCAGCGAAGGATGCACGTATCCATCCCAGGTTCATCAATATAGTGTTGAACTCAGAATAATAGGAACTCATCGACTCCATTGAGAGCATTTCCAGACAGGACTACTGTGTGTTTACTCCTTTGTCTTTGGGCGTTTTTTCCAAAAGAGAGTACCAAATGCGGGTTTCAGAGAAGACCCAACATGATGGGTGGAATGGAGTGGTTTGGTTCCACAAGATCCCAGCGAAATTAAACATCCCTATATGGTGCATCAAGAATCTTGTTGTAGCTACGGATGAAAATATAAAAAAGATAGGAATTAATATGTCTTCGTCGTGCCACTATTGTGAGATCAGAAGGGAGGAGAGTATGAATCGCTTATTTTTCGAGGGGTAGTGGGCTTTGGTGGTGTGGTCCTTTTTTGGAGGCTTTTTTTAACACCACTCATCAACATGACCTTCCTTCGTTCTTGGGAAGTTGGTTTCAAGTATTGTTGGGGTCGAAGAAGGATAAGTTGGCTCGTTTAGGGATTTTTAGTGCTGGTTTCTGGTGCTTGTGGCAAGCCAGAAACCAAGCGAGATTTGAAGGATCTATTTCTATGGATAGAGTCATCTCAACAAGGAAGAGTTTCCTGTTGGTGGAATTTATTTCACTCTACCATGACTGGTGAGTTGCTCCTTCGTTCATACATATACAGGTCTGTGACACCATGTTCATTCATCACCTAGTTATGTCGCATGGACATTGGGTGTGTTGGAAACACCCTGGTTTTGGCATCATGTTGAATACTGATGTGTCTTGATATTTGGTAATCATGAAAGGAGGTGGAGTGGTTCACGACTCTCAAAAGAATATCAAGTTGTATTTTATGAAATTATTTGGAATATGCACTCTCATTTTGGATGTGGAAAAGGAAATCCTCATTGGTCTCAATCTTTTATCTCAAGGACAGGTGCTACTAACTCATGTTGAGACAGATTCCTTAATTGTTCATGATTCTCTGATGGGTAAAGGCATTACTCCGTGGTCTATATCCTACCTGCTCAGGAATTTTAGATCCGTAATTTGGGATATTATCCATGTGTCACACACATGGAATAAGGGAAATAAGGTAGAAGACTATATGGATTACTTATTATAGCATGGGCCCCATCCACACTAGTCTTCTTTCTTCTAATTATTTGAAACTAGAGGCTATTAATTTAATTAGAGGGGATGCCCTCGACCTACACTATTCCAGACCTTAATCAGAATGGGTCTTTTTGGTGCCTTTCACCTTTTCGTGGAATAAAAATTTATCTTGGATGGATGGACATGTAAAACCAAATTTCCCGATAATAGGGAAAATGTCACTCCACCTGGGTATTTTCCCTCCTACACATGGATCTATACTTCATGGAGGATCCATGTGGAAAACCTAAAGCTTAAAATTGTTACATGTCCACTCATCTATACCCGGAGACACACCTAAGAGCCTATATCACTCTCAGTCCTCAATTCACACAACTATAAATATTATGGAGAACTTCCAAATATATATTCTCTAACCATATAATGGATTTAAAAATTACCACATCCTTGGATAATGAAAATTCATAATTTCTAAGAATTTATCAACCAGTATCGGCATGAATCTTTATATTTATCTCAACCATGAGTCATGGATCATGGAGAAAGATCCAATGTTATAAGGAACACTGCATTTACCCATTAGACTAGGTCCAAAACTGTAAACAATAGCCACAAAAAATAATTATGTAAATTAGTTGGGCTAGTGCACCATATAGAAGTGGAAGGCCCGAAGATGCGTATGGAGGGAGGAACCCTTCTGCCGACACACTTAATGGAGGAGGAATTCCCAAGGAATGGTATAGAGGAAGGATGTACCGTATGAGGGATGGAGAAACCCCGAATGGAGATGTTGAGCCATGATTAGAGAGTCCGCACCGTGAATGAAGGAAACATGATGAGGTATGGAGGAACCAAAGCTAGAGAGGATGAACGATAGAGGACTACCACAAAATCAAGAGAGGAAAGCGATGAGGGAAGAGAGGAGGGAATGGTTAGAGAGGTCGTCGAGGAAGAGGAGAAGTCGTCGGGGAAAGGGGGCACCGTGGTGAGAGGGTCGCATATCGAGGATGTAGGGGGAGCCCTACCGGAATCGAAAAAATGGGGGATTCATATTGGGTATAGAGGTGGAGCCCGATGGGAATAAAAAAAATGAGGGGGATGGAATTGTTTAGTCGTGGATCAAAAATTAAACCAAGACTATAAACAAGCTATATCCATAAACCTATAAAATTGTGGCTATATGTCTGTGGCTATAACATAAATTTCTAGTTGTGTTTCTAACTCATCATTGGTTAATATTTTTGTACTGAACCTCTCATAAAATATTGTCATACTATATTTAGTGGAGTTCAATGTTATCTTGTGAATGTATTAAATATCTTTATACAAATCCAATATCAACTGCTGGGAATGGGAGATCACTCTTGACATCACCATGAATCATCAAATTCATTACAAGTGTAAGGAGGATGATGAATCTATTTTAGAATCATTTTCTCAAGTGTGGATATTACTGTCGTATGAACATGCATGTCTAGATCAAATGATCAAGACCAAAGAGATGATAATTATCAAAGATATTCCCATCGTGAGGGATTATATTGATGTATTTCCTAAAGAGTTTCCCAATTTTCCTCCTGATCGAGAGGTTCAGTTCTCCATAGAACTTATTCCTGGATCCCTAACTATTTCAAAGACACCTTATAGAATATACACCATAGAGATGAAAGAGATGAACAACTAATTATAAGAGACTTTGGATAAGGGTTTTATACACCTAATTGCTTCACCATGGGGTGCACCAGTCCACTTCATCAGGAAGAAGGATTGATCAATTCACCTCTGCATTGATAATCAATAGATCAATAAAATCATGATAATGAATATGTATCCCATTCCATGGATTGATGATATGTTCAATCATATTTTTGGGGATAATTATTTCTCTAAGGTGAAGCTTTGGATAGGATATCACCAATTCATGGTGAGGAAGGAAGATATTCCAATGGATACCTTTTGAACAAGGTATGGACACTATGATTTCATAGTGATCCCCTTCAGACTCACTAATTCACCATCAATTTTCACAGATTTAATGAATAGAGTCTTTAGATATAACCTCAACACATTTTTCGTTGTCATTATTGATGAAATGACACTTGTATGATATACCCATTCATTATGATTTATGACATGATTACGATACCCATTTATTTCCATGGGTACCCTTATAATTATTTATGGTTGACTGTGTATGATTATTTATAAGGAAATAATATTCAAGAACATGTTTTGATGGGTGCTCCCATATAGTTCTCTAATGTATTAAGTAAATTTGGGTCTCATGAGACTATATGTGGAATGGTATTGGCAGTTATCCTTGACTCACACTACCATGTGCAATGTTCTTGGTAGTTATCCTTGAATTTTTCTCCTCTAAGTGAAATGAGCCTTGACTCATGCTATAGTTATGTTTTATGTTGTTTCCATATTATTATGACTTCATGTTTATATGACCCCATGTTTATATGTTATTATTTCACACGTTCCATACCTTTTCATTTCATTATACCATGCCTTATAACCCATGTGATAAATCATTATTACTATAATTTTTCCATTTCTAGGATTTTTTCTCATCCTATTGTTAATGTTATCCCTAGGTTACTCTATGAAGTTATATGAGCGCAATGGAAGATAGGATCTACTTACAAAGATTAAATAACTAAATGTTTTATTTAGTACCATGTTTTTAGTTTTATGTATCTAGTCATAGAAGACACTAGAATTAACAATCCTTGGCTTATAATGTGTTGTTTTATTATACATAAAATCATTAATTATATGTGTAAAAGGATAGGGTCTCCATAGAGGGAACCAGAGATATAAGGCTTTCTAGTAATTGATTATGGCGACTCATTATTGGTTGAAAATAAAAACTTAGTATCCACCTTGAAAGAAGAAGAGATCTCAAAATCCTTAAAATGGAAACAAGACATAAATTTGGCGATGGATCACATGTATCAAAACCATGTTTGGTTTATAATGTATCAGCTAATTGATGAAAATCTAGTTAGATGTAAATGGGTATTTCAAATAAACATGGGATGAAATGTAATGTAAATACCTATAAAGCATGGATACTAACTAATGGGTTTATAAAACATCATGAAATTGGAAATGATGATTCATTTTCCTAAGTTTCCTTGTTTAAATATATCAGAGTTTTGTTTGATATAGTAGCAAACCATGGATATGAGATTTGGAAAATGGATGTCCAAACTACATTAATTAGTGGAAACCTTTAAGGGGATGATTATATAACACAAAATGAATGGTTTGGGACTCCAAGAAATTCCAAAAAGTAATTAAAACTACATAAAACCATTTATGGATAAATTAAATCATCCCGGTCAAGAAAATTTTGATTCAATGAATCCATAAAGGATTTTGGATTCATAAAAAAATAAATATAAGCCACGTGTTTAAAAATTGTTTAGTGAGAGTAAATTAGTTTTCATAGCAGTATATGAAAACCACATATTACTAATTTGAAATGATATACTATCCTTATAAGTGGTTATGGAATATTGGAGAAAGAACTTCTCTATAAAAAGAATTTAGTGAAGAAACCAATATTATGAGGATTAAGATCATTAATGACAGATCAAAGAGGTTGGTATGACTATGTTAAGGTACATTCAATGACCATATACTCAAGAAGATCAGTAGGGAAACAATCCAAGTGGGAATATTTTCCAGTATCATATGGTATAAATATTTCTTAGAAAATGTGTCCTTGGAAACAAGAGGAAATTGAGAGAATGGGTAAGATCCCATATTATTTTGTGATAAGATCCATCATGTATAAAAGTTTATGTACTATTATTGATTTTTATTATTCTATGACCACGATAGGACGATATCAAAAAGATCTAGGTTGAAAACATTGGACTACAATGAAGTATATCCTTAGGTATCTGAGGTAAACTAGGAATATGTTCCCAGTTCTTAGAGGAGATAAAGAGATGGATATCGAGAGTTATATAAATACAATATTTAATAAATATAATAATTATATAAAATTATAACATTGTGGTTTTTTCCAATGGACTATCTATGAGTTAGATGAGATCAAAGAAGTTTGTTGTCACTGATTCTATAGTGGATTCTGACTATATTATGGATTCTTAAGTATACAAGGAAGCATTTTGGATTAAATTTATTTCCTAGAGCTTAATTTGGAACCAAATAGTAAAGGATGTATCATAGTTTAACGTGATGACACTGCAGTAGTGGATCTCTCCAAGAATGAAAGTTTACACTGAAGGAAAAAATATGATATTTCAGATGTTTCATATATTAGGGTATTTTTTTTAATGAGGTAACATCATACTGGGTAGTGTATCCATGGTTATAACCATTTTAGTACCCTTAATGAAGTATTTATCTCATTAGAAGTTTTAGTATCATGTGAGAGCAAGTTGACTAAAATTTGTTGTCACTTAGCTTTAGTTAAAGTGGGAGTCAGTTGGAACTGGTTCTCTAAATCCAAATTATTTAGTACTTGATAAAATGTTTTCATTTTTAATGATGTTTTATTATCACATTATTATTTATCCTATATATGAAATATGTATGAGATAATTTACATTGAATATATTCCAAAAGTAGAGGTCAAAATAGTTCACTACTATGCTGAAAAAAGTAGAGGTTCTACGAAATTATTCATGAACCCAATTCATTGGATGGATGGTATTGTTTGATGAGACACATTAAAAACAGTCTATAAAAGGTAGGATGGTCATAATACATTGAAACAACTTCTCATGGTGTCCAAATTTGGTATTATCAAAATGAGGAGGATATATAAATATAATAATTATTATTAAATCCATATATCTATTTTTCATTGTATATTTTTATCTACGAATGTGTGTATTGATCATTGAGATTTAATATTTCATTAGTGGATATAGTGAATCATGTAATATGATGTATTGATGAAAACTATGATGAAATATTTTTACAGCGAATTAGGATGTGTTTGGTTCATTAAGAGTGATACCACAACAACGGATAATGTGAGGATTGATTTATCCCATCTGTCCCTCAATGAAAGTTGAAATCTCATGCATTTTTAAGGTAATGGAACTACCTAAAAAATCTATGACCATGGTTTTTTGGTTGTTGAGTTAATTTTTGAATATTAAAATAAAGAGACATCAAGAATATTGGTTGATGGCACTAGCATGCAACCTTATTGATTAGAGATATCACAACAAAGAGATTATATTACCCAGTACACCTTCATAAGAGGTTGTACATTATTGTGAAATTAAAATAATTCTCTAAGGTATACTTGGAATGTTTCTAGATGATAACCCTGGAATTTAGGTGGTTATGCATAATTACACTTAGAAAGGTGGATATAGGGTCACACACTTCGTGTTTTTATAATCTAAGTTAAATTCAAGTAATTAATTTAACAAGTTATAATAAATAATATTTATTCAGTTGGATTGATCGTCATAATTTAATTATAGGTTTCTCAAAAATAATATGTGAGTTAAAAAATAAAAATAAATATTATCATGAAATTTTGGAGAATATAATCTTCCTTATATTTATCATATAAAAATGCAGTTACATTTATTTAAGGAAGAAGACATCATTTGAGAGTTGAAAAATGTCGATGAGGGAAATCAGACCAAGCCTAATGGTCTGATTAGAAATAAATGTTATTTATTTATTTTTATAATATTTTTAACATATCAATTGATTAATAAAAATAATAACAATATTAATTGTCACATGGTTGACTATTAATATTAAATATGTTTATGGGATCATGTGCAATTTTATAATCCTAAATCATTCGTAATAAATATCTAATTATATCTCTTTCCTAAATTTGATTGGGTGTACAAAATTTATAGAGTGATATTATCTGAAGAAATAGACATATATAAATATATTTAGATTTATATACTATCCTCCCTTATCAATACTAAGAGAGACCATAAATAGTTCTTCCTCTATTGAGAGTAAATCTTCAATGATCAACCACACAAAACAGAAGAGATCAGGATTTTCCATGTAAGCACAAGATGATTTTTTAGAATCATTCAATGATTTTGGTGCACGTGTAAATAAATAAGAGTTGGATTTATCAATTTTATCCAACAATTAAATAATATTGTGATAAGATATATTCAGTTATATCATTAATGAAATTGGAATTACAAGTTTATGTTATTTTATATCTTCGTATAAATTAATTAAAAATTACATGAGAAGATTATTCACTTATGGTTCCTCCATTTGAATCTTGTCATGTAATCTATTATTTTCATTGTAAATGACGTTTTGATCATGTGAAAAAATAATTACACTTGATTTTGGTGTAAAAATTTAGTTTTTCATAACTAAAAAGGACTCTTCCATTCCACCCAAAACCTACAAAATCCACCCAACTCCCGTGATTATATACAAAAGTTTTCTAATCCAAAAGAACAATGATTCACATGATAATATGTAATTATATTTATTATAATGCCACATAATGTGAAATAAAAAATACCAAGAGACCTATATATTTATTTTTGAGAGAATGATATGGATTTTTAGTGATAGTTAGTGTGGGGGTTTTAATAGAATGAGATCCCATGTTGGTATGGATCAGGAAATACAAGGATAAATAAATTTCATAGTGACTTATGCATATCAAGGTGATTATAATTTACAATTATACTGAAAATGTGAGACTCTGATATTGAGAGAAAATGATTAGGCATCCATGAAAGATATTGACACTTTCAATAATGGAATATATAGGGAATGTTCTATTGAAACTTTTATATTTTGGTACCATTTACATATTTTATAATATTTAATGGGTTAGATCACCATATTTTGTGAAAAATAAAGGGGATAATATATTGTTTATGTAATATTATGATCTTGTGTTCACTCAAATAGTAAAGGGTGAGAGGGATTTTGATGATTTTAAGAAACTCATTGATTTCATGAGTTAAGATCACATTCCCATCCCATTAATAGATAAAATATTTGAAAGGTTATCTGGAAAAAAAATATTATTATTAGGAGGATATTACGGTCATAATAAACATTTGGGTTCCCAAAGTGACTAGATAAATACAACATTTTTAGTCCCTTCTATTACTGTCACCTAATAATGCATTTCATTATTTATATGAATTATAAATACAAATTTTTAATGATAGATAACATATGAAAAAAATTTATTTTGATTTATAAATGGATGATTTATTAGATTTTAGAATATCATTATTAATGTATCGTAAAATCCATGACATGGTGAAATATATATGTGATAAGATAGTTCTAGAGATGAATAGGAAGAAGTTTCATTTCATGGTCACGAATGTCGTTATGATTCAGACCAAATTTCAAAATATGGGATGAAGATGGACTCCATAAAGTTAAATGTACACAATGAATTTTTAGAACATGTGATCATGAAAGAAATTAGAATCTTCAAAAAGAAATATATATTCAATAGAGGTTTATCAATTATTGTTGAAATATTTCTTTACCCCTCTCACACCTTTTGAAAGTGTGTAGATTACTCATTTACTGCTCATTCCAAGGAAAATTTCAAGTAGTTACAGATGAGATTAATCACATCCTCTAGGATACATGTTGGGTCACTAATACATGTTTTTATATATTTATCTTATTATATGTGTCCTTATAGTTCTTGTTAATTTAGTGGTTGAAAAATTTTATTTTTGGGGAAAATAGTTATTGCACATAATTAGTTCATTTTAAGGGGTAACTATGAAAAAAAAACCATATAATTGTGTGGTAAGGGATTACAGTTACATTTTTCATGGTCTCTAAATAATTATCTATACCTTGTGGGACTTCCTAGGAAACTATGAAACATAGTTCATGAGTAAGGGTATTTCGCATGGTTGAGGCAAAAATTTTCAAAATGTATAGCCAAACCGTGTGACCAATACCATTTTGTTAAAAATCATAGTTTACTACCATTTAATCATAAATATAAAGACTCCTCCCACCTATGTTATTTCCCTAACTTGACCAGATGACCCTTAAATCAATGGAACTCTTTCCCCTTAATTTTAGTGCAACTTTTTCTTGGTTTTGCATTATTTTTTCATGGTAAGGCTTTGTTATTTATCATTTTTTCCTTTCATCTTGTTCTTCAATTTCTCTTTTTTAATTATAATCCTAAATATAAAGGAAGGTCGCACCTAGGGTTTTGGTGGTGGGTTTCAAAATTTTATTAATATTTTAGGTTTTTAATACCCCTCTTCTTCCATCATTGTTGTATGTTGAGAACGTAATAATGTTTCACCACATTTTATGTAGTTCTATCTATATATTCTAAATTTTCCTTTAGTGTAACCATTTTCAAGATATTATTAGTTGTATTTAGAGATATATTATGTATAAATTTAATTTCAAGGGATATTAGACATGTTTTTATTATCATTCTTGATTTATATTGGAAAATTTAGTTTTAAAATGGATCTTCCCGTATAAATAAGTTCTAAAAAATAAAATCATTTGATTAAATACATTCAAAAAATTTCTTACTTATACTGTGATTTCAAAAGATATTTTGAATGGTATTTTGGTTAGGAATATCATATTATGATCATGATTTTCATTGATTTTTATGGATTTGATTATGGTTTACACATTAGTGACCTTGGGTGTGTGGTTTTTGGATTCATTCTTCCATATCTTTTAGGATATGGTATGTAGGGTTTATTTATGGTTAGGACTTAAGAGGCCTTGAGTTATAAAAATTTTTAGGGTCATATAAGCTGGTCAATATTTCATGAGTGAGTCCCAGACACACAGGGACCATAATTACATCTCCAACAAATTTAACATTTACCTTGATCTTGTTATGACTTTCCATTATCTTATTCCAACATGTTACTTGGTTATGATCTCTTTGGTTATCACATAATACCATCAGTTATATATCATCATTGTATTTCCAAAATTATTTATTAATCTTGGAAAAAATTATAGTAATAGAGGGATTTATAATATTATTTTCAAATAAATGGTTATGAAACCTTTTTAACTATAACTACTACTATAAACTATGAAATGTGATATATTGAATTATGGAGGTATCTTACATGTATTTTCCTCAAACCCAACATATTCAATTAGGTATATGAATTAATTTTATATTTAAAACAAGTAAAGGTAATTTAGTTTATTATCCTTATAGATATTATTGATTATTATGTTATCTTAAATGATATTGTTGTGTAGATGGAAAAGGCCATATAGAGATGGAATGGAAATGTATTTTTAGGATCCTATAATTTTAGTTTTTTGGGATTTTTATTATGTATTGGAATAATTTTGACGTGTTTAATTTTTATTGCCATTATTATTATGTAATTTTCAGTATTTCTACATTAGTTTTATTTTATAACATGGTTTTGGTTATCATTATGATACTATTGTGTATACTATATTTATCCTGATTTATATTATTATAATTATTAATTTAATGGAATCAAAATCCAATCTCTTAATGGCTCATGTCACATTATCCATTGGAATACATGATATGTTTTATTGATTCTAAGGGAAAAATTATTACCACTATATTATCATGGATAATTTGATTCTAGTTTCCTGCCTGTGATGGTTAGGAACACACTTTGGGAATTATGTTGGGATGAACTAGGTGATATGGAACGTTGAAATAGGTTATATCATTAAAAAATGGTATCAGATTCCCAATTGATATTATTAATGTGTAGTGGTATGAGGTATGACCATAAGTAATCAAGTGGAGGGTGCGGGGGAGTGCCTGGAAAAATCATTCTCAGGTCATACCTTGTGTTACAATAGTGGTCAAGGATGTTGTTTTGTGTATATTTATTCTATATGAAATATGATTTATTTCTATTGTGTGGTTTGGGATTATTCACTAAGTTATATATTTCACTATGTCATGTCCCATCCCCCGGGCCCCATATCATGAATACCTCAAGCCTGCCTTCAAAAGGCCAGAGGATGACGACTAGCACCAAAGGCGTAAATCCCTATATCTGGGAAGAAATTGCCTTTATAAATCATAAACACACACAACTAGAGTACAAGTGGAAGAAAAAACTAAGTAACAACTGTATAACAAGTGTACTGAAAGTAAAGGGGGGCCAGAATACAAGCCCAACTGTAAAGTACAAAAAAACAACTGAAAACGAGTACAAAGGAAAATGGACAAACATATGAAAGGTGAAAGAAGCTCCTGGATCGTCCTCCGAGGTTCCTACCTGAAGGGTAGGTACAGATGGCCTCCACAACACTCCACATCCATTAGACTCCACTGTGTATCAATACGTTGTAAGGTCCTTCTCCGGGTACCGTCCAGTCCTTGCACTCTCGGCCTCCGTCAGTGCTATCCGTCATCTACATCCTACACAATGAGGTGCGGGCATATCCCGTGCATGGGTGAGTATAACGATACTCAGTAGGGACCCAGAGACCCTCAAGGTCTCAAAAAATTCAACAAGGATAGACCAAAAAGTATGAAATCAACGGATAACCATTACTTAGGTATATGACCATACATATACCTAAGTTATCAAGTAACCCTTCTCAGTCAGGAGGAAAACACAAAAGTCATTGACTTAACTCAAACCAGGATTTTCATTATCGAAACCACGATTACTGGAGAACTCCTCCTCTATCGAGTACAGCAGGCCTGTCACGACACCAAGGCTCTTATCACTAACCTTGGACTGTTGTGGTACTCCTCTTGTCAAGTACTGCAGGTCTGCTGCCAACTAATAGGCACTCCATCTGCTATGGGTCTACCGCCAAATACCGGCACTCCCCCAAATAGTCTACAGACGTACTCCTATTGTCGAGTACTGTGGGTCTGCTTCCAACTACTAGGTGCTCCGTATGCCATGGGTCTGCCACCAAATACCGGGCACTCCCCAATGGGCTAGACGAATCACTCCGAGTAGAAACGGTGAAGCAGTTGTCAGGTCTGTCAGCTACTAGGTCTCTACACTCTGTCTGCTCATCATTGGAAGGACCAACTTTACGAGATACTGGTTGATACTCCAAGTGTCACGAAGTGTCACTTAGAATTATCTTAAAGGACCTCCATGTCATAGGGGTCTCAATGAAATAGACGACTCATCAATCAGATTCTCGGTTTGTGAGTTATTAGTATTTTAGTCATGGGGGCCTGGTTGGATTCCTGTACGAACCAACCTGACCGTGACCCAACTATACCCGGAACTTCAGTGGGGTATACTCAAAGGGACGTCTATGCTCCAATAATATCAGCACCAATGACGGTTCATCAAACAGACATCTGGTGCCAAATACATGTCCCAAGAAGGTAATGGGTCAGTAATGGGCCTAGGTCCGGTCAGACCCGGTCAGACCGACTCGGTCCTACCCAGTCTGGGCCGACCCGGTCTGGGCCAACCCGGTCAGACTCGCTGGGTTTGACCTGGCCCATTGGGCGGGTAGCTCGCTATGTTTTTACCCCATCTGTTGGGCTCCGCCTAGCGGACAATGAGGGCGGTTCGGCTCAGTAGTCGCCGCGTAGGCAGCTCCGTAACTCGACCCGGGAGACCGGGCCAGTTCGGCTAGTGACACCGTGGGTCGGCTCGGGTGGCCGGTGGCCAGGAGGCCTTCAGGAAAGCCGCGCGGGGCGCGGGCATGCCTGTTGGCCACCGGTAGGCCGCAGGTGCATCATGTAGGGCACCGGGGTGTCGGGCAGGCCGACAAAAGGGGTCGGGAAGGCCGCCGGTGGGGCAAGGGGGTGCGGGGCAGGCCTTCGGCGGGGCACGGGGGAGCCGGGCAGGCTTTCGGGGAGGGTGGGGGGGGGGGAAGCCGCTGGTGAGGAGCGGGGGCACCGGGCAGAGCGCTGGCCGGGCACGGGGGCACCGGGCAGAGCGCCAGCGGGGCGCGGGGGTGTCGGGCAGTGCGCCAGTGGGGCGCGAGGGTGCCGGGAAACACCCTAGAGGGGCGTGGGGGTGTTGGCCAGTATGCCGGCGGGGCGGGGGGGGGGGGGGGGTGCCGGGCAGCGAGCCGGTGGGGTGCAGGGGTGCCAGGCAGCGCGCTAGCTGGGCGCGGGGGCGCAGGGCGGCGCGCCGGCGGGGCACGGGGGTGCCAGGGGGGGCACTGGGAAGCATGCCGGCAGGGCGCTGGCGGAGCCGTGCAGCGAGCGGGGCACGCGGGCAGCATGTCAGGGTAGCACGCCCGGGCGGGAAGCACATCAGGACGCCGTGGGGGAGGCGCCCTTCGCGGAAGCCGCGGGTAGCGTAGCCCATGGTCGTAGTCTTCTTCACCATCTCCTCTTTGTCAAGCCATCGTCATCGAACAAGAACAAACAATGGGAGGGTCAGTCCGTGTTCGGGCGTCCCAAGCCCTCCTTATTATGGTGATAGAAATTGGAGATTCTTATACCATATCATTGTTTGACGAAGAACGAGGTTTATAAACAAATTTTAAATAACACAAAACTCCCTACATTTGATCCGCCATTAGTCGATCATTGACATCGCGGAAGGATGGCCGACAATCCGTGGTAGACGATCACGTCCCACATTAAAGGGGGTCTGTGGAAGAAGGTCAGAGAAGAAGAGCATCGCCAACATTTATCGCGTTCTTCATTGGGAACATTCTTCAACAATCCCACCAGAAGAGAATGCCATCTCAAATAAAATAATAGTTTTATTATTATTTTACGTGATGGAATGTAATTCAAAAAGGAGAATTAAAATCCCGGCTCATCCAAATTAAATGCATGAGTGTTGCATCATTAATTGGGAGAATTCCAAGTGGCTCTCCTAATTAAAACACTAGTGTTGGCGCAATTAATTGCGCAAGGAGGTCAAAGGCTCTCCCTCATTAATGACGGATAGTGGGGAGGTTTCATCCTCAACCATCAATAGGGGTCAGGTGGTCCCCACCGTTTTCATTAATGGGGAGGTTTTGTGACTCGGGTGGTCCCCACATCAAATATCCTCCCATGGGAGGTTATGCTCCGGTGGGCCCCACCAACATAACCTCTCATTAGAGGTTTGGGTGCGGCGGTCCCACCACCAACCTCCAAGGGGAGGTTTTAATCAACACACTCAACACATGACAGCTTAAAAATAAAATAAATTGTTGAACTTTATTTTATTATTTTTTTATAAAAATCCAAAAAATAACTTTAATTCCCGACTCACTACCATTGAAGTGAAAGTCTTATTATACGAAAACTGGCACTGCAAGTTCAACGGTGCCCTCATATTTCCATTCCGAGCACCGGTTCAAAAGTTATAAAATCTCGCTCAGACGTTTACTGAACCTACCAGAGAAAAACATCTGAAATTGATTCTGGGAACATCGGGCCTCAGAATCAAGCGCCATCAAAATCTACAGACTAGTAAAATTCCCATTTATTTAAAAACATTCACGGGAATTCTGGGTCTTTACATTCCCCCCACTCTAGCCTTTACGTCCCCATAAGCTACAACTAGAACTAAGAGAACAAATGGAGGTACTAAGCATGAATCTGAGCCTCCCGCTCCCATGTGCTCTAATGGAGGTTCCCGTGCCACCAAAGAACGCGCACCGGAGGTATCGACCATCCATGTTGGACCCGCTCTTGTCGATCCTCAATCTCCACTAGAACCTCCATGAATGTCACCCCGTCTGTGATGTCCCGCTCCCTGTGGTCTATGATGTGGGATGGGTCATGCATGTATCTCCTCAGCTGAGATACGTGGAAGACGTCGGGCACCCGATGCAGCTGAGGTGGAAGAGCCAAGCTATAATCCCCCTCTTCTACTCTACTAAGGACCTGGGAAGGTCCGATGAACCTCGGAGATAGCTTGCCGCCTTGGCCAAACCTCCATAGGCCTCATCGAGGTGAGACACGTAGGAAGACATGGTCACCATCCTCGAACTCCAGTGGTCACTGTCTCCTGTAAACATATGACTTCTTCCAGTTCTGTGAAGTCTTCATTTACTCCTCGATGATCTGCACCTTCTCCATGGTAGCTCATACCATCTCTGGTCCCACTCGTGCTAACTCCCCTGGGTCTGTCCAGCATAGTGGTGGTCTGCAAGGTTGTCTGTACAAAGCCTCAGAAGGTGCCATACTGATGGTAGAGTGATAGATGTTGTTGTAGGAAAACTCCACCAAAGGTAGGTGATCCTCCCAGCTGTGACCTAAGCCAAGGACACATGCACAAAGCATGTCCTTGAGGGTCTGGATGGTTTTCTCTATCTAACCATCCATTTAAGGATGGAAGGAGGTTCTCAAGTGAAGCTGTGTCCCGAAAGCATCTGGAAACCCCTTCTATAGCCAGTAAGTAAACCGAGCCTCATGGTCGGAGACAACAAAAGAAGGTACTCCATGTAAACGCACAATCTCCTGCACGTAGAGGTGTTCCAAGATCTCTACTAAGCCCTGATCTTTGATCAGTAGGAAGTGGGCCGACTTGGTGAGTCGATCAACGATCACCCAAATCGAGTGGTGACCCCTGGATGTACGTGGATGACCTGTCATAAAGTCCATGGATATCCCATCCCACTTCCACTCCAGGAACTCTAAGGGATGATCCAAGCCTACTGGTACCTGGTGCTCTTCCTTCACTTTTTGACAAGTGAGGCACCGTGAGACAAACTCCTCTACCACCTTCTTCGTACCTGGAAACTAGTGCTATCGTCTGAGGTCCTGAAACATCTTCTCCACACATGGATGTACTACTAAATGGGAAGTGTGGAACACTCTCAACATTTTATCATGAAGTGAAACTGGTACCATGGTACATCCTCTAAAGAGGATGACGTGCTCCCCACCTACATAAAATCCATCAGGTGCCTACCATGTGGATAGCTGAGCACGTCGTGTCGCACAGTTAGCATCCTCACTCTACGCCTCCCTGACTCGCTAAAGAAATGGTGCAGTGACCGTAAGATACTGTAGATAAGCTGCTCCATCTCTATCCACAAAGGTTATTTTTAAGGTGTCTAGCTTCTCTATCGCCTCTCCTAGCAGTTGAATACCAGTCCTCCTATTGAGCGCATCCACAACAATGTTCCCCTGCCCACGAGTATAGAATATCTCGAAGTAATAGTCCTTGAAGAACTCAATCCATCACCACTGTCTCTGGTTCAGGTCCTTCTAAAAGAATATATAACTAAGACTCTTGTGATCAGAGTACATGGTAAAATGTTTTCCCTTCAGATAGTGTCGCCACATCTTAAAGGGGAAGACCACTACTGCTCACTCCATGTCAGGAGTAGCGTAGTTCTGCACATGTTGTCTCAACTGCTGAGAACCATATGCGATCACTGCTCGCTCCTTCATCATGACACACCCAAGTCTGGCGACAGATTCATTGCAGTGGACTAAATACCATACACCTTCCTCTAGAAGCCTCAATATGGGGGGTACTATTTGGCCCCTACCTCATCTCCTGAAATCTCTACTGGCATATCTCCAACCACACGAAGGGTTTCCCCTTCTTCGTCAAGGCTGATATTGGTGTTGCAACTTTGGAGAAATCTGGAATGAATCTTCGGTAGTATCCAGCCAAGCATAGGAAACTTTGTACCACTATCACACTCCTAGGTGGCTCCCACGCAAGTACCGACTCGATCTTCTCTATATCCACAGCGACTCCAACCACTGAGATGATGTGCCCCAAAAAGTGAACCTCTCGAATCAAAAACTAGAAATTCGGGAGCTTACCATAAAGTTGGTTCTCTTGGAGTGTGTCCAGTACTACCCGCAAATGGTAGGCACGCTCCTCCTCAATAGTCAAGTAAATCTGTATGTCATCAATGAAGACTATCACAAAGCGATCAAGGTATGGATGGAATATCCTGTTCATGAGACTCATGAACACTGTTGGAGTACTGGTTACACCGAAGGGAATAACCGAGCACTCGTAGTGGTTGTACCGACATCTGAAGGCTGTCTTCTAGACATCCTTGTCTCGAACTTTGAGCTGGTGATAGCCTGATCTAAGTTCTATCTTTTAGAACCATCGATCTCCCTTGAGCTGGTCAAAGAGGCCGTAAATCCTCGAAAGTGGGTACTTGTTCTTCACGATCACCTAGTTCAGGCGATGATCGTCGACACTGAGCCTCAAGATCCCATCTGTCTTCTTGGGAAATAGAATCGGGGCTACCCAGGGAGAAACATTGGGCTAGATTAATCTCTTCCGCTAAAAGTCCTCCAACTGTACCCACAGCTCAAAAAGATCAGCGGGAGCCTTTCAATATGCTAGATTAGATATCGGTGTCATCCCGGGGTACATGTCAATGTAGAAGTCCACCTATCTGCGAGGAGGTAGTCCTAGAACAACATCAAGGAAAACAATAGTGTACTGGTCCACCACTATAGGATATTTCGAACTCTCCACATCAACTAATCTGAGGGTAATGAATGAAAAATGGTGATTGATCGGCTACACCCACCTCCGAGTAAGTCCATACCGCACTACAAATTCTCCCTTCTCGTCGATGAATGTGAACCTGGTTCCATCCGTGCGGACACAATGCACTTTGCACCTAATACAGTTGATCTAATAATGGACTATAGATAACCATTCCATACCCAAGATGATGTCTTAAGGCCATGATGCCGCTACTATGAGATCCCAGTCGAAGATCTTTCCTTCTAGAGTAAGCTCGCGCTGTCGGCACCAGTGCGTAATCGTCGAATCAGCTCCCATAGAAGTATCTAGCCATATGGATCGAAACAAAAGCTCCTTCAGAATCTCCGAGCATCGAACGAGGGAAGTGGAAATGAAATATTGGCTGGAACTCATGTCTATAAGAACTCCAGCTAAGGTGGAATAGACACAGATCGTACCTCGAATCATCTTTGGAGCACCATGATCATAGGCCTCTGCTGCCTGAAGTAGTGCTCTGCCCTATCCACCCACTCCCTGTGGTCAGGGTGGACCTCCTGGTGGTGGTGGTGGTAGCAGCTCATAACATTGTCTATCACCAGCTACACGGAAAACTCCTCTGCCATGTCCACCTGCACCCTGCGGACAACCTCGATCATACCTCTGCCTCTGCCATGGAGGTCCCTCAACTATATGCTGATCATCAGAATAGTGGGTCGGACAGTCATGAGCCATGTGACCAAGACCACTGTAGGGGTAACACTATCCGCTCCTGGCATGACTGGCTCTGTCTCCACTCTGGGTGCCTCACACAACCGATCCTGAGTCGTGTAGTCGAACACCTGTGGGTATGGTCCTCTAGGACCTCTGCGTCATCTGTCAACTGCCAGCTGCAGAAGACTCCGCCGAATGTCGGCTAGTGGTGGGTCCCTCTGCTGAAGAATGCTCAGCAATGAAACTCTCCACTAGTAGGGAACTCTCTAACACCCCAGTCTGCATCGGGATGCTGTGGGAGACAACTGAACCTCTAATCTCTTACCTTAGTCCCTACTCAAAGGGTTAGTCCCTAAAGAAAGGGTCTCGTACCATATCAGTGGAGTAGCGTGAGAGGATTGTGAACATCACTGAGTACTGAAATACACTCATGCTGCCCTACAGCAGATGAAGTAGCTTTTGTATCCGCACCGCTCGAAGGGTGGATTGTGCAAACTCCGCCCAGTGCAGGCTCTCGAAGTCTGCCCATAGAAGTGTCACCTCGCCATGATCCTGGAGCATCAGGCTCCACCATTTTCTTGTGCTTCCAGAAGAAGGCTAGCAGAAAGGATCACCATAAAGTTGGCCAGTGTCCCTACTAGTCTGAAGACTCCCACCACAGCCTCCAGCAAATCCTCAGTTACCAGCGGGTCCGTCTCCCCCCTGAACCTGGGTGGCCTCTGGTGCTGAAACTCATCCAGCGTGAACTCTTTGTTGTTGGGGCTGCTGGCATCGATGGCCCAACGAGGAGTAATACCGCCAATTCCTCCGCCAGTGCCTCAACTAGAACATGGCCTTGTACTGAGGCCTCATCGCTTGACAGGTTGTTAGTACGCACAACTCTCGGGGCTCTAGATTGTCATCTTCGGGGAGGCATCCTGAAAGAAACAAATGCGACATGATCAAAAGACTACATGGTGAGCTGACCTAGTTGACATGACTTAAAGAATTTTTTTTGAAAACACATAGGTAATCAGTGTTTTTGGGAACTGAGTTGGAAATCAGAAGTCAGGGTGCTAGTGTATGAATATGTCGGCTGCCCACACCAACACTGGACTCCCTGAACTAAAAACCACACTTAGTACCCTGAACACTATTGCTTAATAGAAAAGAAATATCAGAGTCCTATGTTTTATGGTATAATTGACTCCTCTGATACCAATTTGTCATGACGCATCCCCCGGGGCCCATGTCGTGCCTACCCCAAGCCCACCTTCTATAGGCTAGGGGCTGGTGACTAGAACCCAAGGCATAAATCCATATATATGGGAAGGCATAGCCTTTATAAATCGTAAACACACACAACCAGAGTACAAGAGGAAGAAAGAAGTAAGTAAAAGTTTTATAACAAGTGTACTGAATGTAAAGGCGGCCAGAATACAAGCCCAACTATAAATTACAAAAAAAACAACTGAAAACAAGTACAATGGAAAAGTGAAAAATAGCTGAAAGGTGAAAGAAGCTCTTGGATTGTCCTCCAGGGTTCCTACCCGAAGGGTAGGTACAGATGTCCTCCACAGCACTCCACATACATCAGACTCCACCATGTATCGATAAGTCGTAAGTTCCTCCTCCGGGTACCATCCAGTCCTGGCGCTCTTAGCCTCTGTCAGTGCTGTTCGTCTTCTACATACAACACAACGAGGTGCGAGCATAGCCCGTGCAGAGGTGAGTATAATGATACACAGTAGGGACCCTGAGATCCTCAAGGTCTCAAAAAATACAACAAGGATAAACCACAAAGTATTAAATAAATGGATAACCATTACTTAGGTATATGACCATACATATACATAAGTTATCATGTAACCCATCTCAATCATGAGGAAAAAACAGAGGTCATTGACTTAGCTCAAACCAGGATTTTCAACATTGAAACCACGACTATTAAATAACTCCTCCTCTATCGAGTATAGTGGGCCTATCATGACATTGAGGCACTTCTCACTAACCTTGGACTGCTGAGGTACTCATCCAATCAAGTACAATGGGTCTGCTGCCAACTACTAGGCGCTCCGTCTGCTATTGGTTTGCCGCCAAATAACGGGTGCTCCCCCTAATAGCATATAGTGGTACTCCTCATGTCGAGTACCGCGGGTCTTCTGCCAACTACCAGGCGCGCCATCTGCCATGGGTCTGCCGCCAAATACTGGGTGCTCCCCATTGGGCTAGTCGAATAACTATGAGTCGAAACTGTCAAGCATTCATTAGGTCTCTCAATTACTAGGTCTCTATACTATGTCAGCTTGTCACTGGAAGGATCCTCTCTATGAGCTACTGGTTCATTATCCAAGTGTCACAATGTCTCACATAGAAGTATCTCCAAGGACCGCCAATTCATTGGGTTCTCAATGCAATAGACGACGCGTCAATTGGGGTCTGTGAGTTATTAGAATTTTAGTCATAGGGGCCCGGTTGGATTCGTGTACAAAGCAACTTGGCCGTGACTCAAATATACCCGAACTCCAGTGGGGAATACTCAAAGGGAATTCTATGCTCCATGAATACTGGCACCGCTGATGGTTCATCAAACAGATGTCCAGTGCGAAATATATTTCCCTAGAATGTAATGGGTCAGTTAATGTTCCCAGGTCCGGTCCGACCTAGTCAGACCAATTAGGCCCAACCCAGTCCGGACAGACCCGGTCTAGGTTAGCTGGCTCAGACTCGCTAGGTCTGACCCGACCTATTGGGCGGATCAGCCAGCTATGTTTGGACCCGGTCCGTCGGGCCCGACCCAGCGGACCGTGAGGGCGGTTCGGCCCGGTAGTCTCCACGTTGGCGACTCGGTAACTCAAATTGGGAGATCGGGCTGGTTCGGCCATCGACACCGTGGGGGATGCCGTGGGTCGGATCAGGAGTTCGGCGGCCACGAGACTAGAAGATAGGCCACGCGGGGCGCGGGCAGGTCGGATGTTCACCAGCAGGCCGTGGGTGCACCGGGCAGGGCACCGGGGTGCCGGGCAGGCCAGCGGCAGGGGTTGGGAAGGCCGCCGGTAGGGCACGGGGGCACCGGGCAGGCAGACGGCGGGGTGAGGGGGGCCCGTGCAAGCCGTCAGCGGGGTGCAGCGGTACCGGGTAGGTCGTCGAGGGGGCGCCGGGCAGCCCGCCGGCAGGGCGCGGGGGCACCAGGTAGCGCTTCGGCGGGGCGCGGGGGCACCAGGAACTGCGCCGGTGGGGCGTGGGGATGGGGGGAAGTGCACCACCGGGGCATCGGTGAAGCCGAGAAGCGTGCCAGGGCGCAGGAATTGCGTCAGGGCGCTGGTGGAGTCGGGAAGTGCGCGGGGCACATGGGCGGCGTGCCGGGGCGGTGCGGGGGCGGCGCGGTTCACGGAGGCCACGTGTAGTGCGACCATTTTTTGATGTCTTCGTCACTATCTCCTCATTTCCAAGTTGTTGTCATTGAACAAGAACAAATAAGGAGAGGGTCAGACCGTGTTCGCATGTCCCGAGCCCTCCCTGATACGTTGATAGAAATTGGAAATTCACATACCATACCTTTGTTCAACGAAGAATGAGGTTTATAAAAAAATTTAAAATAACACAAAACTCTCTACCTTTGATCTACCGATTTTCGATCATTAATGTCGCGGAAGGATGGCCGAAAATCCGTGGTAGACGATCACATCTTACGTCGATGGGGGTTCGTGGAAGAAGGCCGGAGAAGAAGAGTGTCGCCGGCATTCTTCGCGTTCTTCGTTGAGAGCATTCTCCAACAATCCCACCAGAAGAGAATTCCTACCCAAATAAAACAATAGTTTGCCTATTATTTTAAGTGTTGGCACATAATTCAAAAATGAGAATTAAAATCCCGGATCCTCCAAATTAAATGCACGAGTGTTGTTTCTTTAATTTGGAGGATGCCAAGAGGCTCTCCTTATTAAAACAAAAGTGTTGGTGCAATTAATTAAGCAGGGAGGTCAAAGGCCATCCCTTATTAATGAGGTAGAGTGGATATATTTCATCCTCAACTATCAATAGGGTTCAGGTTGTCCCCACCCTTTTCATTAATAGGGAGGTTTTGCGACTCAGGTGGTCCCCCCCAAAAATATCCTCCCATGGGAGGTTATTCTCTTGTGGGCCCCACCACCATAACCTCTCATGGGAGGTTAGGGTGTGGAGGTCCCACCACCAACCTCCAAGGGGAGGTTTTAACCAACCCACTCAACACATGGCAGCTTAAAAATAAAATAAAGTGTTGTATATTTTTTTTTTTTTTTTATAAAAATCCAAAAACCTACTTTTATTCCCGACTAACTGATAACGAAGTGAAAATCTTTTTAAGTGAAAACTGGCGATCCGAGTTTAACGGTGCCCTCAGGTTTCCATTCCGAGCATTGGTTCAAAAGTTATAAAATCATGCTCGCACCTTTATTGAACGTACCCAAGAAAAACTTCTGAAGTTGATTCTGGGTACCACGGGCCTCATAATCAGGCGTTGTTAAAAACTATGGACAAGTAAAATTCCCATGTATTAAAAAAACATTCACTGGAATTCCAGGTCTTTAGACCCTACTCCCCTTTTGGATAGTATTATGTATTAATGAGACACTTATTTTTTATATATTTAGTTTATGCCCCCATGAATGACCTTCCAGAATCAAAGGGAGGGAGCCGTAAGAAATGCCTCAAGGAACAATCACCTATAGAACACCATTTCATTGATTTAGTGATCCATACAATTCAATCTAATATAAATTTTCATGATCTTGTGAATTTTTGATATATGGATTATGCATAGGGATTCCCAAAGAAGAATTAACTTACATTCTGTTGTAACCAGAGGCCCCAAAAAAATAGAATGAATTGTTATAAAATATAGAATATGTATTATTATTTTCATGGTATCCTAACACATAAAAGTTGATATTTTATACCAATGTGTTAGAAGGGATAATCTAAGGGTGGTGATAATATATTTTACTTCTCTGAAATCATGAATATCTTATTTCGACCTAGTTTAATAAGACGATATACCATCAATTTTACCTGAATAAATTTAGAGTGGATAATTCCTATGATTTTTTAAGAATTTAATAAGGGTATCAACAATGAATGGAATATTTGGAATTAGTTTTCAATTTTATACTATATTTCACCTATTCTCGATATGAATAATTACATCAAGGCATGATTTTTATAAATGGGTTGAAACTAAAAATTTGGTCCAACACCATTCTTTTGTACTTCCCCACCTGTGATTTTATAGTTGATAAGGTGGTTATTCAAAATAATACCCAGTAGGGTTGACCGTAATGACAAATGTATTGAATCTATATTTCCTCTTTAGATAAAAATAATAATCATGAGGAGTTACAATAGGTCTGAAATGGTAGAGTTAAATGTCACTACGAACTTGTTGGAGAAGGTTCCTTAGGATGAAGTCTAGTTTTCTGTTATCAGTGTGTGAAGGAATGTAATAAAAATTAGAACAAATAGGATTCCTTGAGTACCCACCTCTAATGTCGGTTCTTTGGATAGGAATAAATCCCCAATTGAAAAAGGTAATCTCTTGTCTCTAAGATTCATCAAACTGGAACCAGAACTAGGTTCTTGTACGCTATAGACCATGATCCATATGAGTCAATGTGGGGTTAGAAACTGTTATAAGTATTTTATTTATTTATTTATTAATGGTATAGGTTTTATTTTACATGGGTAAATCACAATATTTTATTTCACACAAGTTGATTGATTCGTTGAGACTATGTTCTGAGTTAACGCTCTATGTAATGGATCCCAGTACTCCATTAGAAATGAAGAGAGAGAATAGTTTTAAGTGCTTCTTGTAATATAAAATCATCTCAAATATTAATGTTGTCAGGGATTTCATAGATCTAGTTAAGGAAATTATTAATATTAGTTTAAATATATATTTGATAGTTATAATTAAATATTACATTGAATGCTTCCACCAAAAGGTTCTATTCCTTTATTTTGATTCCAAAACTCATGTATTCCATGGTGAGTGAGATTCATGGTGTGGTAGGTATGGTCTAATTGATATAGTGACTGGGCATGTTCAATTATAGTTTAAGGGATTGAATCTCAATTCCATTTAGTACTCCCTAATTTAAAATTTTATTTTTGAAAAAACATTGGAGGGAAAGTGGGAAACCCAAAAATATGAAATGACATACCAAGTTCAATCCTCATATGATATTTTTCCCATCCAAATAAGTATGTCAACAGTGAATTATTCCTCATGCTTGGGTGGAAACATAGAAAAATCATTAGGGATGACCTCAAGGTATCTGTTTTCCCCCAATAGAAGTTGGACATATGAAATCCACTAAATGGAACTCTCCAACCACGATTACCAGACGCTTAATACCGTGATGATCAAGAATTAATATATATTGCATAAGATTGATGATTTCATTGATCAGTATAGATAAGCCATGAAGGTTTCAAACAATGGAATTTCATAGGAGAACCACTAGTTGATGGTTAAGGAGAATGATTGTAACATCCAAGGATTCAAGTATATATATTTTCCTTTAAATAATTTGGAGTGAAATATCATTCTTTTTAGTAAATAAAATAAATATCACAATACATTAGTAAATTAAATTAGTCACCTTTAAAATATCTTTATGATTACATATAATAAATCTATATATGACATAAAATATTAAAATTATTTAAATCAGACAATAAATATGAAATAAAAATAGAAGCACTTAATGTTTATGAAGTTCATTATAAAAAGTCATTTTGTCTTTATATTTTTTTATTAAAATTTAAACATAATTTTTTATAAATATAAATAGATAAAATTTAATTCTTATTTTAATTTTTAAAACCAAAATCCATTTAGTTGGAGTTTTTTAGTATTTTTAAAAAATATTTAATTTTTAGGGAAATATTGTAAACTATCAGTTTTTCCTATTTTTATTAGTAATTATGATATTATCTGAACATAATATTGAATTATATATTTACGAAATAATTTTTCTCAAAAATTATATATATTTATTTAGTATATTTAATATATCATGTTTACAAACACATGATTAATTTGTTTACATAGTTGATATTTTATAATAGGATTTATTTTTAGATATATTATATAATTTAAATTAAAATTCAATTTATATTATTTGGAAATTTAATTGGATTGATTTAATTATAAATTTGGATTCACCCCCTCATTTATTTTTAGAGAGGGTCATCTGATATGTTTTGTAACAAATTAATTACCATGATTAATATTTAAGTAATCATAATAATTGTTTAAGAGAGTAATCTAATGTGGAATAATTTTTACTACATTTACATTACCATTTTAACTTCTAAAACATGATTTATAGGTTTTGATTTTTTATATCCATTTCTTACATACATTTTCTCACCCACCACACCAAACATTCACTCCATTCCATTCTTTCTCCATTCCTAACATTATTTTCCAGGGAAAGTTCCATTTTCATCACTTAAAAAAGGAATCATGTTAAAAAAATATTTAAAAACCATTTATTTTTTATTCCTTAGTTAAAATATAACTATATAATCATCTTATAACCATCTCTCATTAAAAATATCTTTTTTAAAACCATATTTTGTCTAAAACATTTATTTACCTAGATAATTCCAAGGGAAATCAATGTTTCTGATGTGACTATTACACTACTCTTCATATTTATTTTTAATTTTTACTCTTCCTAATCATCGATAATTTTTTTAAATATAATGAATTTAATTTCATATATGTAATCAAATGTCCTTATATTAATGTGACATCAATTATTCATTCATTTTTTAGCATCTTCTAACAAAAATAAAAGCATCAATTATGCGTATGTGCAAAGTACTACCTCCATGACATGATACTTTTTTTCACAAACACATATTATGGATGGTATATGTAACATCATGGACTTCTTTGGTCCATTCCTTTGTGAAATTATTGTGTTCGAGGTGTTTTGGGAGGCCAATGTGACTTATTTTTAACACTACCAAATTCCTAGTTATATGAACAATGTTTCCTGGATGGTATGTCAACTATAGGTAGGTCATATATCTGTGGGTCATATATCGGTAGGTTTACATTGTTTATATAATAGTGAGTCAAATCAGTGAGTCCTGTTAGTGACTCACATCAGTGACTTGTGTCAGTGAGTCGCATTAGTGACTCGTGTCGGTGAGTCACATTGGAGACTCAAGTTGGTGAGTCATGTAGGTGAATCGCATAGGGGTGTAATATTGGTGAATCACATTGGTTAGTCATGTCAGTGAGTCACTGGGAGTCGTGTTAGTGTGTAGTGTCGGCGACTCACGTCGGTGAGTGCCGTTGGTTAGTCTTCGGTGAATAGTTTTTCTATTATCCTATAGTTTATCCTCATAGAGATTATCAATGATGTAACAAGAATTAAAATCCATGTATTAAGGGATTTACGGGGATTTATATACCATAAATCCTATGTTAATTTTCTTAAGGTTCTGGGTTCCTTTACTCAGTCAAAATATTTAATTTCAACAAAATCTTCCTTTAATGGAAAATCGAAATAAATACTAAATGCTGATCTATTCAGATTTTCAAAAGGGAGAGATATCTACTTACATAGTTCTTCCATCATATTTTTCCCAGGTATGAGATGTAAGAACCTTTATTTATATAGGAGTTGTGCAATCGAACTATAATCCTTGGATAGCTTCCCCTAGGAGTTTCTCCTCCTCCATGCACACCCCCTATTTCGGTGCAACCAGGAAGTGTCGATTCTTCTTCGATATAAGGCATTTTATACATTAATTTTTTTGTTCCTTGATATGTTTCCTTCAATTTATCCTTTCAAAGTTATATGATGTGATCTCCATGTTTCTAATGGATCTTTATCTATTATTGGTTAGTCTGATTGGGCCTCGACATCATCGAGTGGATGCAGCCATTGCAGGACAGGTGATCATAATCCAATGTGTTGGCCTATTCCCAGGCAATGAACATAAAAAAACGTCTGACATAGGGGATTCATGGATTCTCTATTTTTTATGTTCTATTTTAGTGTTAGAGTGGTTTATTTCCTAGATCACAATGGAATTTAAATAATAAATATTGAACCAGATTAAAGAATCAGAATCAATTGCTTGGAGAAGTTATTGCATATTTAATTTCTAGATAGTTTGATATCTAAGATTATCTTGTTTATCATATCATTCTTCATAGAAATTGGAAAATCAAATAATTCCAGGATTAATTGAAAGTTAAGTGTCTAAAGATAAAGAAGAATGGTTAATGAATTTGGTTGTTGTTGGTGTGATTTGGTGATAATCGAATGGATGCATTTATTCATATTTATTTGAATTGGTAAATTCGAGATGGAATAAAGAAACTTTTGTGTGATAAAATATAATTCATTTTAGGGTTTTGATTTACCCTTTTTCTGGTAAAGGCCATGTTCCTTTTCTGTTAGAGCTCTGATTTCTCATTGGATATGATGAATGAATGCCTTTTTTAGGGTCAAGAGCCTAGTTTCTATGTTGTTTGTTTCTTGATTCTTGTGATGTGATGTGAGCCAGGGATTGATGGGCCTGGAGGGCTATTTTTGGTACGTTATGGCAGGAAGGCCTAATGGTGGTGGTGGCCAAAATTTTCACTTGGATTGGAGAGATGAATCAGGTTATGCATGTGGGTGTCATGTAAAACACTGGGGATGATGGAATGGATTAAATCTAGTCTTACCCATTAATGTAAAAGTGGTTAGTATGGAATCTATTGTCTGTTTATCTAATTTTATTTCCACACTACATGATGTTTCTGGTCTTTCTTAGCCTCTTTACTAAGGAGGTGAAGATTCATGAGGTATGCCACATTCTTTCTATGTTTAGCTTCTCGAGGATATATGGGTCTAGTCTTCTACTATTTGTGGAAAAGGCTCGATGAGTATTTCATCTCCATACTGTGTTGAGCCCATTGTATTTAGTATCTTAGAATGATTTTCTTAGAATACCTAGAATTATGGAAAGCGATCAGTTTTTTGGTAAATTAATATTGGATGATGTACCCACGGGGTTGGAGGTTCCTATAATGCAATGTTGAGGTTATACATCAGAGAAACTGTGGATTTGGTTTGATTATTCATGGAGGGAATGGAACTTTGTTGTGATGATAATGAAATGTATGTATATATGGTAATAGTTAATTAATGGTTATATAATTAATTAACGTAAGTTAAAATTTATTAATAGGGATAACATGACTCAATGTATCTCTTTTAATTGTTTTGTGCTTATAGGATATCTTGTCTTAGTAGTGGTAGCTGGGAGATCAAGAGACATTAGCTGCAGTTGATTCTAAGACTAGGTTTTTCCCATAGTGTTGTTGTGAGCTATATTATACTCTATAATTTTTGTGTTTCTATATTCTAATCCACCTGGTTGGTTAGGGAAACTATCATCCCCAGGATTCCGATCCCTAGGGTTGTTTTCCCAAATATCCTTGTGGGAGGTGAATGGCTGACTAAACCCTTTGGACATGCTATATTCTCTTGGTAGTCAATTATGATGGTATGAATGATGGTAATTTTATCCCATATATGTATCCATAGGGATGTAATGGCTTGAGTTTATTCACATGAATATATTCTCGATATATTTTTCTACAGACTACTATAGGTGTAACATGTATAGGTTATGATGGCTTGAGAATTGTTACTCAGTCTATGGACTCTAATGGATTGAGGTATAATACCAAATATATGAAACATGTTATATGAGATATGGTGGATCCATGAAGCTACCTGGTTACTTTGGTTATATATATGTGGTGGTGTGATACACGAGGTACATGTGGACGCACATGGTGCGTGTTGTGGTGGTTCGCTAAGATGACTGCGGGAAAGCCTTTTTGATAGGGGTGCTCAAGACATTCGATGTTGGGGAAAAGAAAAAAACCAGTAGGGAAGTAGTAGCAGGGTGCCATTGAAATTCATTATTATGTTATATTTTATTATATGCGATACTTGGTGACAATATCCAAGGCGAGGTTGGAAACTTTGTATACCAATTTAGGTAAAGAGATAGTTTCAATTGTTGTTCACTGTGCTTTAGCATGCATTCTTTACATTGGCATGAGAGGCACTAAGGATGATACTACTATGTATACTATTATAATCTCCCTATGTTATATTTTCTATTTTATAGGTTAATTAGAGATTGTTGGAGATCAGGATAGTTACTACTAGGTCTCTGTTTTGAAGGAGCTATAAGGGATTTTTTTTCACTGTCATTTTACATTATTTTGGTATTTGACATTTTCCCTATCATTTGTAGCAGACTTTTCATCATAGTAAATATATGTACTTGGATTTTCATTTACATTAAATTCTGATAAGGTGTTGGTTGGTGTATTTCTTATCTTTCTCTACCACATGTTTTCTCTTAGAGGTTAATGCCTCTCATCTATGAGTTTTTTATACCCACGGTTCTAGTTACCAAGCAGAGGCCTATTGGAGGTGGGACTCGGGGGTCATTTATCTCTTCTCACATTTTCAAAATAGTAGGGGTACACCATGTGGGGAGGGGGTCATGGAAAAGTGGTATCAATGGTCTTATTGAGGGATATGATGGAGGATGGAGTTAGGAATAGGTGAGGTTTCATGGGTTGGTAGCGAAATAGTGTTAGATAAGTTAAGAAAGTGCTGTAAACAAGGGAGATTTGTTGTGATGCATGTATTTAGGCCCCCTATGATCTGATGCACGAATCTTTAAGTTTACATTGGCTTCAAAACAATGTTATTCCGGCTTCAGGGTAGATACATAGGAATGGATCAGGAATAATTATTATTTTCTCATGTATTTGAATGGGTAGAACTAGGGATAGGATAACCTAAAACAAATAACAAAAAATATTAATTAATAATAATGCCTCCCATATTACAATTTATTTGAGTTCTAATTATCTTCTATTTTTTAGGTGTCGCACTAGGTTGGAATCTTCATGAGGTTCATACAGATTATGTTCAGAAGGTTGTGCTATCAGATTGACATAGGGTAGAGGATGAAGATGACGACACTTGCAGGAGGACACTCTGAGAGTTTCAGCACTAGAGTCTATAGATGTATATGAGATCCATTTTCAATACAGTCAAAGAAGACTAGTTGGAGGAGGTTGAAATAGATTTTAGTTCGATTCATGCTTAGAAGGAGCTTTGTGCATCATTTTTGTGATGATTCTATGTGGAGGAGCAGAAAAGTGGTGGTTCTTGTTTCTTGGAGATCATGAGGAGTCAGATGTCTAGGGGGAAGATTTTTTAGACCAGTTTAGAGCCACGTTTCTTTCTTTAACCATGAAGGCATCCAATATCCAAGAGAAGCATACCTTTTGACCGGGTAGCTCTAGTATGAGAGTGTTTGGAATCTATTTCAGAACCTTTTTCAATATGCTTTAGACTTGTTTCAAGATTATTAGGTCAGGGAAAGGCCTTTGGGCGTAACATTGCATCCAAAGATCTAGCCCGAGGTCACCCTATTTATGCTAGACACATATCTTGAGGTTCAAGTAAGAGCATAAGTCATCGAGAGGATGTTATCTAGAACCATATCATCATGATAGGGGAGTCTTCATGATTCCTCATAAAGCATATATGTGGTTTGGGGTTCCCTGGTTTTCTAGAAAGAAGAGTTTCCCTTCGGTCGGGGTTAGGTCCCAACCCTCGATGCCTCGTTTCTCTAATGGAATCAGATTTTTGGCCTACGCTAAGGTATTAGATGATTTGTTTTCTTATGGGGACCAAGTTAATATGTATCCAGAGTGCCCGAACATTATAAATAGTTAGAAAAAGTTAGATGCTCCACTTTAGGTTCCTCCATTGAGATAGTTCCAGTCAAGGTGGTAGTAGTAGGTTGAACTAGTTTGGGATTAGCAGAGAGAAGATCGGTCTGGAAGAAGGCAACATATAGTTGCTCCTCATCCTAAGAGAGAAGAGCATGACCATGGAGGTTGTCTCCATCAGGGTCAGGGAGGCCATGGAGTAGGTCGTGGTCAGCTTCATGTGTTTGTGTTTCCAGCACCAGGCAAGACAGACATCATTTGAGGTACTATTTTTCTGTTTTCTAATTGGGTGTATAACTTGTTTGATTCCGGAGTGACACGCTTATTCAAATCACCTACCCTTTTTCGTAACTTTGAATTGAGGTAGTGAGACTTTTAGTGCCCTTGGAGTTGACTATTCTAGTAGGAGGTTGAGCATACTTTTTTGAAGTATGTAGAGACTCTGAGATAGTGCTGGGGAAGCAACTCTCTTGGGGATATTTCATATGTTTATGGAAAAAACCATATGATTACATCCTCAGAATGTGTTAGTTGTATTCATTGAAGGCTATCATGGATTGCTTCTGGAGTAAGGTGGTGTTCTTCGATAATGATTGATACCTAGGGGTTTGTGTTGGCAAGCGAGGCCCTTATAATGGTTATAGGTGTTTTATGTACTTATCATCCTTTATGACTAAGATGATGTTTAGCACATCAAAGGTTCATTACTTGGCCTTACCTAGGGTCATAGAAGATTACCCTAATGTCCATCTAAAAGAAGTTTTCACATTACACCATCAAAAATAGATCGTGTTCAGGATTAAACTAAAACTAGGATTGTCTCATATCTCGATGTCTCTATAAAGAATAGTGACTTATGAGTTGAGAGAGTAGCATATATAGATTGATGATCTAGTTTAGTGTGGTTTCATTCATGAAATCATTTCACTATGGGGTTAACAAGTTTAGTTTGTGAAGAAGGATGATGTGAGTTTGTAGTTGTGTGTCAATTATCTTCTCTCAAACAAAGAGATAGTTAAGAACTTTTATCCTCTTCCATTAATAGATGAATTATTTCATCAACTGAAGGGTTAAATTTGGTTCTTGAGGATCGACATGTGGTCGGGATATCATCAGATCCATGTGAAGGATGAGGATATCTCAAAACATCTTTTCCTTGTTGTTATAGGCATTATGAGTTCATTGTGATGCCATTCAGTGTAAATAATGTTCCAACTATTTTCAAATGGTTGATGAATGATTTGTTCAATGAATTCTTAGATAAGTTCTTGGTGGTTTTCACCGATAAAATCCTTGTGTACTATGTGTCTAAGGAGGAGCATGTAGATAGTCTACATACCATTTTGGGAGTTCTTCTTCGTCATCAAATGTTTGGGAAGATGTTGAAGTGTGAGTTTTGGCATTGAGAAGTCTTTTTCATGGGTCATGTTGTGTCCCAACAAGAAGTAGTTGTTGATCCATTAAAGATATAAGAAATCGTGTCATGGGTAGCCCTAGTATAGTGGTAGAGGTGTGAAGTATCCTTGGTCTCATAGGATATTACAAGAGGTTCACAACTGATTTCTCTTAGGTTTTTTCTCCTCTAAAAATGTTTACTAGAATGGATTAAAAGCTCAGGAGGACTAAGCAGTCTCAAAAAGCTTATGATTACCTCAAGGAGAAGTTGGTCAGTGCTTTGGTTCTCTGCATGCAAGTAGAAAGAGTTGAGATTGAAGATATTTGTGATACTTCATATCTAGGAATATGTTTCTGATGTAGTAGAGATGAGTTTTTTCTTATGGGTCTTGAACGTATTTTACCCATGAGTGAAACTATGACACCATAGATCTGGAGTTAGTGACAATGGTGTTTTCTCAAAAGATGTGGAGACATTAACTTATTAGAGAGCATTTTGTGGTCTTCAATGATCATAAGATCATGAGGTATGTTTTCTCCTAGGGAATTGAACTTGAAAAATTGTTTGTGGATGGAGTTATTACAGGAATACGACTTCAGAATTTTGAATATGCCTAAATAGGGTAATTTTGTGGTTGATGCGTTGAGTAAGAAGTCACATAATTATGCAGTGTGATAATGAGGCGATTCCAAGAAGGTGATGGAATAACGATAAACATTACATCTATATATAGGAGTTGTTATGTAATGATGTTGTCTTTTTCAGATAACGGTGCAGTTATCTCTAGTGAAGCAGGTAGAATAGTCCATGTTGGGGGTGTTTGTGGTGGAGGTCTGGAGAGACTGAGTTTTATTTTGTGGTGAGGCCCAAGATGGTTTGTTTGATGAAGAACAACAGTATGTGACGTTTCATGGAAGGATTTTAATTCCTTTGGTGATGTGTAAGATGGTTCTCAGAGAGTTCCACAATTCACCCTTAGCGGTACATCATGTTGTGACAAAGATGTACTTAGGAATGAGGGGTATGCTTTGGTGGCCTGGGTTGAAGCATGAAGTTGTGCAGTTTTTTGTCTCAATGTTTGGTTTTATAGAAGGTGAAGGTAGAGAACTATGTTCTCGGTGGTTGGATCCAGTCATTAGATGTTCCTCAGTGAAATAGGATGAAATATCAATGGACTTTTTTACTGGTCTACCTTGATCACTGGGTGTATAGGACACTATATGGGTGGTAGCGGATTGTTTGACAAAATCATCCCTCATCGTAGAGATTATGGATTCGAGCTTAGTGGAGTTCCTATCGAAGCAGTATTTGGAGGAGGTGTTGAGAATACACAAAGTCAAAAGGATTATAATTTCTAATCAAGATCCTAATTTTACCTTTTGGGTGTGGAGAGGTCTCTAGAAAGATTTTGGTTCTCAACTATTCCTTCACTCTACTTCTCATCTGCATATGGAAAGTCAGACAAAGAAGACCATCTAGGCTATTGAAGACATGTAGTGCATTATGTCATGGACTTTGGAGGTTTGTGGATGAGAAAACTACCCATGATAGATTTATCATACAAAAATATTTTCCACTCCACCATTGGTATAATGCTGTTTGAAGGATTGTATGGATGACATTTCTATTCACCGTTGTGCAGGACTGGGGTCAGAGAGTCATTAATTTTCAGTTTAGAACCGGTTCAGAATACGAAAAAGATGGATCATGTGATTTGTGAGTAGATGCATGATACAAAATATCATCAAGATTCCAATGACAATCATAGGAGGAGAACTGTAGAATTTCACACTGGGGATCATGTATTTTTTATGGTGAATCCCTATCGTGGGAAGTGAAGGTTTAGTCATGGGTGTAATATTTCCTCCCACTTTGTTTGTAATTTCTAGGTGTTAGCTCATGTTGGAGTTGTGGAATATCGGGTAGCATGTCCCCCACATATAAGAAGGATACATGATGTTTTTCATGTGCATAAACTCCATCAATATCTTCATGAGGACAACCATGTCATCGATTGGGGAAAGATCAATTTTGATGATGTTGTGACATTCAATGAGTAGCCTATAGAATTTGATGACCGCAAGGAGAAGGTGTTACACAATAATTTTAAAACCCTCGTTCATGAAATGTGGTGGCTTGGTGGCGTAGTGGAGAGTACATGGAAACATGAGTCACATAAACATTCTTAGTACCCTGAGTTGTTTTATGTTTATCTATTTTCTTGTAATGATATTTTTTTTGTGGTTTTCGACCATTCGTCATTATAATATGGCTTCCTCTTATTTATCATTACAACATTCTCTCCTTTGAGAGGTATCTCCCCTCTGAGAGTGTTTAGGACCAGATTTTAGTTGTCGCATGGTTTCAAGTTGTCCCTTTTATGAAGCGGTTGAGCTCCTGTAGTGGTGAGATCCATGAGAGGTATCCCCCAGGGTGGATGTTTGAAAGACCCAATTTTTGTTTTCTCTCTAGGGCGGTTTTGGATTTTCGAGGATGATAATGTTTTGAGAGGTATCTGATGTCATGTCCTGAACCAATCTTGTCAATTCCTTTGTGAAAATATTATGTTTCCGGGGTTCAGGGAGCATAAGGTGACTTATTTCTAACACTTTTCTTAATTTCTAGCTCTGCAAACATTTTTTATAGGATTGTAGGTCATCTATAGGTTGGTAATTTTTAAGTAGTTCATCTATCCGTAGGTCATATATTGGATGGTGTATAGTGTTTCTAGTATGGTGAGTCGTGTTGGTGAGTCACGTCGCTAAGTCACCTCAGTGAGTTGCATCTGTGAGTCGCGTCGGTGAGTCGCATCGGTGATTCAGGTTAGTCAGTCGCATCGGGGACTCACGTAGGTGAGTCACGTCGGGACTCACCTCAGTGAATCACATTGGTGGCTCTCATTGGTGAGTCACGTCTGCGAGTAATGTCTGTGAGTCAAATTTTTGAGTGGTGTCAGTGACTCACATTAGCGAGTGGTGTCGGTGAGTTATCTGTGATCAGAGTTTCCATCATCCTACGATTTCCCCCCTTTGATGTTATATTTAAAATAAAAATCATCAAAATCTATATTTTAATGTATTTAAGTAAATTCAAATCCCATTACACCTATGTTAATTTTCTTATCGGTCTGGGTGTCATTACTCAGTCAAAACATGTAATCTCAACAAGATTCACCTTTAATGGAAAATCTAAACCAAAACTAAACTGCTGCTCCATTTAGATTTTCAAAAGGGATATATATTTACCCACCATGTTCTTCTGTATTGTTTTTACCTAGTATGATATTCCTAGAATATTATTTCCATAGGAGTCATGCGATTGAACTACAATCCTTGGATCATTTCCCCTCGAGTTTTTCCTCTTACATGCGCACCCCCTATTTTGGTGCAACCAGGAAGTGTCGATCCATTTTTGAGATAAGGTATGTTCTACCATAATTTTTTTACATTCCTTTATTGGTTTCCTCCAATTTATCCATTCCATGTGATGGCATGTTATATCCTTGTTTATAATGAATCTTTCATGGTTATTGATTGGTGAAATTATGTCAAGATGTCCTCATGTGGATGCATCCATTGTAGGAGAGGTGATCGTGATCAATTTTGTTGTCCCGTTCTCTTGTAATGAATGTCGGAAAACACTTAAGTTATGGTATTTGTTGAATATATTTATTTTTAGATGTAATAATAGAGTTATCAAGGTTTATCACGTGGATCACAATGGAATTGACATAATAAATTTTGAAACAGATTAATGAATCCGTATTAATTACTTAGCCATGTTATTGCCTCTTGAATTGCTAGAAAGTGTGATATGTATGAATTTCCTATTTATCATGTCATTACTAATAGAAACTGGTAAAGATCATAAATCCATCATTAAGTTTAAAGTAATTTTCTAAAGATAAAGTGGAATAGTTAATTAACCCGGTTGTTATGGTTGTGATTTGATGATAATTAAATTGATGCAGTTTTTCATGTTTAATTGAATAGGTTAATTAGAGATGGAATAAAAAACATTTTGTGTGTTAAAATAAAATTCTTTATCCAGTTTTGAGTTACCCACTTTCTATTAAAGGACATGTTTTTGTCCTTGGGATCTATGAATGCTCATTGTGTGTGAAGGTTGAATGCCTATTTGGGCCAAGAGCCTAGTTGTTACGTTGTTTGCTTCTTGCTTCTTGTAATGTGATGTGAGCCTGAGATGGATGATCCTGGAGTGCTATTGTAGTATGTGGGGACATGTAGGCCCAATGGTGGTGGTGGATTCAATTTATTCCTGGAGTGGTGAGATGAATCATGTTATGCATGTGGCTTTTGGGGAGGACACCCAGGATGATATAATAGGTTGAAGTGGGGATTACCCATTGATGTGAAAGTGGTTTCTATTGAATATATTGTATATTTATCTGCCTTACATTCCCCACTTCTTGAGGTAGCTGGTCTTTCTTATCCTGATTACAAAAGACGTGAATATGCATGGGGTATTACACATGATTTCTTTTCTTTGCTTCTCAAGGATGGGTAGGTAAACGCTTCTGCTATAGGTGGAAATTACTCGATGGGTAGTTCATATACTCACTATGTTGAGGCCCTTATGATTAGTAGATTATATTTCCTTTCATTAAATATCTAGAATAATAGAAAATGTTAATGTTTTTAAATAACATAATAAATGATTTTGAACCCTTGGGGTTGGAGCTTGGAAGGATGAAATGATGAAGTTATACTTCAGAGAAACTATAGACATGGTTTGGTTAACCCATGAGTGCATGGATCTTTGTTGTGATGCTAATAAAATGTAATGTGGAAATGGTAATGGTTAATTAATGGTTAAATAATTAATTTACATAAATTAAAATTGATTAAAAGGAATAACATGAATTAATGTATCTCTTTAAATGGTTGTGTTCTTATAAGATATATAGTCTTAAAAGGGGAACCATGAGTTCGAGAGACGTTAGCTATAGTTGATTCTAAGACTGGGTTTTTTCTATAGTGTGGTTGTTAGCTATATTATATTCTATACTTTTTGTGTTTCAATATGCTAGTCCACCCTATCAGTTAGGGAATGTGGAAAATCCGGAATTCTGAACCCCATGTAGTGTTTTCCGCAATACCAAGGCGGGAGGATGGAGGGATTACTACCCCCTTTTTCTATGCTATCTTCTCTTGGTAGTTACTTATGATGGTATGAATGATAGTTATTTTTACCAATATATGTTTTTAGAGGAATCCAATTTCTTGTGGTTATTCAAACACACATATTCTAGATATAGTTTCTTAGAGACTATTATAAGTGCAACATGTATAGGTTGTGATGTCTTAAGGATCCTTACTTGGTGTATGAGCTATAATGGATTGTGGTATAATATCTGACTTATGATACATGTTATGAAAGTAGGGGTGCATCCCAGAAACTACATGGTTACTTTTTTTACATGGACATGGTGGTGTGATGCATGAGGTGCATGTTGACGCTTGAGGTGCATGTTGTGGCGCATCACCCATGTTACTTCAAGCTAGACATTTTTGATAGAGATGTATATGATTTGTGAAATTGGTGGAAAATTAAAAAATAGTAGGGAAGTGGTAGAGTGGTTACCTTGATATTCATTGATACATTTTATTCTCTTGTATGCGATACTTGGTGAGAGTATCCATGGTGATGTTAATAACATATTATACCGATTTAGGTGATGATTAAGTTTATCTTTTTTTCACTTTTATTTAGCATTCTTTCTTTAATTTTCCATCATAGGATCCAGGGAGGATTATACTAAGTATACTTTTATACTCACCCTACATTATTAAATCTATATTCTTGTGACCTGTAGTAGGTTGTAGATAAGAAGGGTTACTACTAGCTTGGGGTTTTACTAGAGCAGTTCGGGCTTCGTGGTCACTACCATTTTAATTTCTTTAAGTAATTTTAGTATTTCTTTTTAGTAGTAGTAGTATTTTTAGGACATTACATATGTGTACTTGGGTTTTCCATTCCATTTCATTCTGAGAAGGTTCTGGTTGGTTTCTATCTTATCTCAATCTTCAGCATGTTTTATCGTAGATGGTAATTCCTCTCATCTATGCGTTTGTTATACCCTCAGTGCTGGAAGCCAATTAGGGGCCTACTAGAGGTGAATATCAAGGGTTCATTATCTCTCTTCTAGCATTGGAAGCCTAGAAAGGGTACCCCTTGTGGTTAGGGGGTCATGAAAGAGTGGTATTAATGGCCTCATTGAAGGATAAGATGAAGGTTGAAGTTAGGCACATGTGAGGTTGCATGGGATGGTAGGGAAATGGTGTCAACTAAGTTTAGAAATCACTATAAACATGGATGAACAAATGATACATGGGTATTCAGTTCCCCCTTTGATCTGATGCACATAGCATTATGTTTATAGTGGCTACTAAATGAAGTGATGCTGGTTATAGGGTAGAGACCGGGGAAAGGATCATGTATAATTCTTCTCTGAACCTGTGATAGAATGGTTAGACCTTGGGACATGTTAACCTAAAATTAATATAAAAACAATTAATTAATGTTAAATTATTCAATATTATTGGTTTAAAAGATAACATTATTTTTTCTTTATTAGTTATGACTCAAGGTCAACTTCCTCATCAGGTTCACATAGAAGATGTTGAGCAGGTTGCACCAGCAGATTACCACAGGGTTGAGGTTGAAAACAATGACACATGGAGGAGGAAACTCTGAGAGTTTCAGTGATTGAGTCTTCAAAAGTATGAGGGATCTATTTTAGATGCATTAATAGAAGAGTTGTTGAAGAATGTTGAGATAGATATATATTCAATCAATTATCAAAAAGAGAACTAGGTATCATTGGTTGTGACAATGCTACCTGGAGAAAAAAAGGAAGTGGTGGTTCTTGTTCCAATAAGATAACGAGGAGTTGGCAGTCTCAGGTGAGGAGTTCAAGGACTTATTCATATTTGAGTTTCTTTATTTTACCATGATTGCAGCCAGTCTCTAGGAGATGTTACCTTTTGATAGGGAGCTCCAATGTGTGAGAGTTTGGAATCCATTTTAGGATCATTTTTTCATATGCTTTAGACCGATTGCCATATGAGGAGGCCATGGTGAGATATTTAGAGGCGGATTTTCATCTAGAGATCCAATGCCAAGTCACCCCATTTATTCTGAATAAATATCTTGAGGTGCTGAGGAGATAAGAGGTCATCGAGTAGATGTTAGCCAAAACCCAATTTTCATGAGAGGGGATTCATCATGATTCCTTAAGAAGCAGAGTTGTGGTCCAGGACTTCCATTATTCAGGGAAGAACATTTTTTGTTTATACAGGGGTAGGTTCCAACCCTTGATGTCTCATTTCATTGGGGTAAGTGGATCTTAGAACAATTCTAAGGAATTACATCCTTCATTTTCTTGTGGAGGACGATATCATAAGTAGAGAATGTCCCCGACCATTTTGAGTAGTCAAAATGTGTCAAGTGTTCCTCTTCATGTTCCTCATTTGAGTCATTTCTTGGTGACAAAGTTGTAGAAGGTTAAAACAATTTTGGATTAGCATTGAGAAGTCAGGTCGTGAAGAGGATATCCTCAGGATGCTTCTCATTCTTAGATAGTAGATAACGACCATGTAGGTGGTGGATTTTAGGGCCATGGAGGCCATGGAGCAGGTCATGGTCAGCTTCAGGAATTAGCATTGCCAGTGCCTAGTGAGCCAGATGTTGTTTGAGGTACCCTTTGATTTTTTTTCTACATGGATGTATTCCTTGTATGATTTCGGAGTGACACACTCCTTCATATCACCTATCCGTGTCCATTCCGTGGGACATGAGGTAGAGAGGATTCTAGTTTCCTTGGTGTTGACTAATCTAGTTGTAAATCAAGCTGATTTGACTGAAGTATGTAGAGACATTGAGCTAGTGTTGGGGAAGCACCAACACTAGGCATATTTACTATGATTATTGATATAGCCATATGTTGTCATCATCTGCATGGATTGGTTGTATTTAGTTAAGGATATCATGGATTGCTTCAGGAGGAAGGTGGTGTTCTTCAGTGATGATTGAGTGATATTGGTTCTTGTTGGTGTGAAATACCATTAGTTGGGTCAAAGGAGTGTTCCATCCTTTTCATCTTTTATGAATGAGCTGATTTTGAGTTTGTTAGTGGTTTAGTAGTGGTCTTTTTCTGGGTTTATAGAAGTGTACCCTAACATCATTCCAAAATAGGTTTTAGAATTACCCCATCATTAAGGGATCATGGTCGGGATCAAACTACAAATATTCATGTCTTCGATCTTGATTTCTTAATATTGGATGATGCCTTATGAGTTGTGGGAGATATGTATATAGCTCTATGGTTTATTGAAGTGTAATTTTGTTCATGTAATCGTGTCCCTGTGGGGTGTACTGGTTTTTTTCTTGAAGAATGCAGATCATAGTTTGCGATTGTGTGTCAATTATCATTGCATAAGCAAAGTAAAAGTGAATAACCACTATCCTCCTCTGATGATTTATTAATTAAATGATCAACTCAAGGTTAAATGTTTTTTTATCAAAGATCAACTTGCATTTAGGAAATCATCATATGCGTGTGAAGAGTGAGGATATAATGAAGACTACTTTCCATTACGTCAGGGGAATTATGAGTTCATTGAGATGTCATTCGGTGCGATTCATGCTCCAGCTATAATCTTGGGGTTGATGAACACTATCTTCTGTGAGTTCATGGAAATTTTAATGGTGGTTTTCATGGATGATATCCTTGTGTACTCCACATATGTAGAGGGGCATACAGAGCATGTAAATTCTATTTTGATAGTTCTTCATCAACCCTTTCTTTTTTTGGATGTTTTCAAAGTGAGAATTTTGGGATTGAGAAGTCATTGAATTGTGAATATTGTGTCCCAGTAGGGAGTAGCTATCTATACATTTAAGGTAGAAGTAGTCATGTCTTGGGAAGCCCCTAGGAAAGTGTAAGAGGTGCGAAGGTTCCTTGTACTTGTAGGCTATTACATGAGGATCATAGAGGATTAATCTTAGGTTGTGACTACTATAAAAATGTTGACCAGAAATGATCAGGCATTCAGGTTGACTAATCGGTGTTATAAAAATTTCTAGTACAAGGATGAAAATTTGGTTAGTTCTTTGGTTCATTTCCCTCCAACCGAAGGATTTAAGTTTTAGGTTTTCTATGATTCTTGTAATATGGTTTTAGGATGTGTTCGGATGCATTAGAGATCTATTGATTCTTTTGGGTCTCACCAGTTATGTCCCCACGATCTTAACTATGCCACCCATGATCTAGAGTTGTAGTTAGTGTTTTTCCATGATGTTTTGGAGACATTACCTCATTAGAGAGCGTTCCATGGTCTTCACCAATTATAAGAGCCTGTGGTATGTTTTCTTCCAATGAGATGTGAACTTGCAACAGAGTCAGTGGATGGAGTTCATACCAGACTACAACTTCAAAATTCTATATAATTCTAGAAGGGGGATTATTATGGTGAATGTGTTGAGAAGGAAGTCTCATATTGGTGTAGTGAAGGAATGAATTGATTATTGAATGGTGAAAGAAGAACATTCATCCTTACATCTGGATATGGGAGTATTTTGGAGAAGTGGTTTTCATTTTAATATGATGGTTCAGTCATCTATGTTGAAGTAAGTAGAAGTGTTCCATTTGGGGGATCTTGATGTAGATGTTTGGATAGAATGAGTTGTTTTTTTGAAAGGCCCCTAATGGTTGGTTTGAAAATGACCAACACCTGATGTTGTTTTAGGGATGTATTTTCATTCCATTGGTGGTGCATGATATGGTGCTCATAGATTTACATAGATAACCCATAGCGGTACATCATGGTGTGAAAAAGATGTACCAATCCTTGAGAGGTCAGTTTTGGTGTCCAAGGTTTATGTGTGTAGTTGTGGAGTTTATGTCTGGATGTTTGGTATGCCAGAAGGGGAAGGCCGATCACTATGTTCCCATTGGTTTTCTCCAGCCATTATAAGTTACTCAGTGAAAGTGGGAATAAATATCAATAGAATTTTTTACCGGTTTACTTTGAGATTAGAGAGGTTATGACTCTATATGGGTTATAGTGGATCGTTTTGACTAAATTAGACCACTTTATAGTGATTAAGGAGTTAATATTAGTGGAGGTTATATTGAGGAAGTAACAAGAATAGGTGGATAGAATCCAAAGAATTTTGAGGATGATCATTTCCGATCGAGATCCTCGCTTTTCCAATAGGGTTTGGAGAGGTTTCAAGAACACTTTTGGTTCTCAACTTTTCCGTTAAATTTCCTGTAATCCACATATGGACGGTCAGATAGACCAGACCATCCAAACTCTTGAAGACATGTTGCACTCTTATGTCCAAGATTTTGAAGGTTCTTGGATGAGGAACCTACATTTGTAGAGTTCTTATACAACAATAATTTCCACTTCACCATCATAATGGAACAATTTGAAGCCATGTATGGCCGACGGTTCCATTTTCCATTGTGATGGACTGGGGTTAGAGAGTCAGCAATTCTTGGGAAATAATTGGATTAGAATATGAAAGATATGGTTTAAGAGATTACTGAGTGGATGAAGGACGAAAAAATAACCAGGAGTCCTATACTGATCATAGTAGGATACCTCTATAATTTGACTTTGGGGATCATGTGTTTTTGAAGGTGACTCCCCATCGAGGGAAAAGAAGGAATGACCATGGTAGTATGATTTATACCTTTTTGTTGTGAAAGTTGAAGAGTTTTCTTGTGTTGGAGCCATGTCATATCAGGTAGAACTTACCCAAGGATTATAAGGACACAAATATTTTTTCAGAATTCGTAGATTCACTGTTATCTTCATGAAAACTCCTATGTCATTCATTAGTTTGAGATCAATGTTGATGATTATGTGACCATTAGGAGTGTCTTTTAGTGATACAGGAATGCTAGTAGAAGGACTTTCAGGGGTGTTCTCTCCACCTGGGTTGTGTCTTGTGATAGTATAATGGCGTGGAGGATTGTACATGGGAACATGATTCGTAGATACACACTCAGGACCTTAAGTTGTTTTAGGTTTAAATGTTTTCATTTATTTATGTTCATTTTTTCAGTGTATACCATATCTGTTTATGAAATGGATTTCTCCGTTTTCATTTGGAAGGATTCTATCTTTTTAGAGGTATCAAACTTGGTATGGGACACTCAAAACATTATTACCATAGGAGTTTTGTGATCAAATTTCAATCCTTTGATTGTTTCCCCTTGGTTTTTTCTGGATACATGCACTCCCCCAATTTTGGTGCAACAAGGAAGTTACAATCAATTTTTTATTTAAGGTATGTTCTGACTACATTCATTTGGGGTTTTCCACATTTTCCTCCAGTTTCTCTTTTCCATGTGATAGAATGTGATCTCCAAGTTTCTAGTGGAGCATTCTCAGTTGTTTGTTGGTGCGGTTGTGTCACGACATCCTTGACAGGATGAAGCCATTGTGGGAGAGGTGATAGTGATCCAATATGTCGGAATGTTCTCATGAACATAATGTTAGAAACCATCCAAGGTAGGTTATTCAGGGATTCTATATTATATTTACATAAAAATGTAATTTTTTAATGGTTTATCCATTGGATCACAATGGAATTAAAATAAGAAATATTAAACCGGATTAACGAATTCGTATCACTTTCAAAGAAATTTTATTTCCTCTTGATTTTATAGATACAATGATATCTATGATTTTATTTTTTAGCATGTCATTCTTTACTGAAATTGGTAAAGAACCAATAGAAGATATTAATTGTAAAATAATTGGCTTAAGATAAAGATGCATGGTTAATGAATATGGTTGTTGTTGTTATTTGATGATAATCAAACAGATATAGTTATGATAGTTTAGTTGAATCAGTTAATTCAAGAGGGAATAAAGAATCTATTTTTTGTTAAATGATAATTCCTTCTAGGGTTATGAGTTATCTTCTTGGTTTTTAAATGACAAACACCTTATTCATTGGATCTAGGACTGCTCATTGTGTGTGAAGGTTGAATACCTTATTTGGGGCTGAGATCTCAGTTTCAATATTGTTTTTTTTCTACTTCCTGTGATGTGATGTGAGCCTAGGATGGATGAGCCTAGAGGGATATTGTTTTATGTGTGGGTAGGGAGGCCCAGTTGTGGTGGTGGAGGAATTTGATGCATGGAGTGGCGAGATGCATCAGGTTATGCATGTGCTTGTCGTGAACGACACCAAGGATGATAGATCGGGTTGGATATAGGCCTACATGTTAATGTGAAAGTGGTTTCTATTGAATCTAATATTTTTTTATTTTATTTATTTTCCAATCTAATTTAGGTAGCTGGTCTTGGTTTCCATCCATCAGAAAGAGGCGAATATGTATGGGGTATGCCACGTGCTTTCCATGTATAGATTCTCAAGTATATATGGGTATATAATTTTGTTATATGTGGAAAAGACTAGATGAATAGTTCATCTACTCATCGTGTTGAGCCCCTTATAGTTGGTATATTAGAATTGTTTTCTTAGAATACATTGAATTAAAGAAAATGGGAATGTTGTTAAATAAAGGAAAAAATGATGTTGAACCCATTTGGTATATTCATTACTTTTTATTTTTCTAAAAACTACTCCACCCTTTCAGTTAGGGGAACTAGAACCCTAGGGATTCTGAGACCTAGTGGTGCTTTTCCCAACATCTTAGTGGGAGGATGGATGGATGACTACCCACTTTGTCCCCAATATCTTCTCTTGGTTGTTACTTGTTATGGTTTGGACAATGCTTATTTTTTCCTATATATGTTTGTAGATGGTTTATAATGGATTGTGGTTATTCACACACATATATTCTCAATATAGTTTCTTATGGACTACTATAGGTGTAACAATTATAGGCTTTGATGGATTGAGGATCCTTACTTGGTGTATGAGTTATAATGTCATGAGGTATAATATCAGACGTATGATACATGTTACGTGGGATGAGGTAAATCCCAAAAACAACCTTGTTACTTTGGTTACATGGGCATGATGGTTTGATGCATGAGGTATAGATTAATGCATGGGGGGCATGTTGTGTTGGTTCACCCAGGTGACTTTGGGAAATCCTTTTTGGGGAGAGATTCTTAGGACGTGCGATGTTGGGGAAATGAACCAAACTAATGGGGAAGTGGTAGCGTAGTACCCAAGATATTCTTTTTTATATTATATGATCTTTTATGTCATAAATTTTGAGAGTATAAATGATGAGGTTAGGAATATAGTATACCTATTTAGGCAATGAGTTAATTTCACTAGTTGATCACTATTAATTAGCATGCTTTCTTTACTTTTGCATGAGTTTCTTTAGGGAGGAGCCTACTTATTATACTGTTATACTCACCCTATATTTTTTAAACTGTTTTTAGGTCACTTGGAGCATGTTAGAGATCACTCTGGTTACCACTATCTTGAGTTTTTTCCGGAACTGTTCAGGATTTGAGGTTGTGGCCATTTTAATATTTGGTAGTTTCATTTTTTCTTTTCAGTTGTAGTAGTCTTTTCATGACATTACATGTGTGTAATTGGATTTTATTATACATTTAATCCTTAGATGGAGTTGGTTGGTGTTTGTATTATCTCTCTCTTTCACATTTTTTCTCTTAGAGGGCAATGCCTCCCAATTTTGGTGTTTTCTATACCATCATTGCTAGTTCCGAACCCGGGGCCTACTAAAGGTGGGACTCAGAGGTCATTATGTCTCTTCTCACATTGCTGGACTAAGAGGGGTACACCTTTTGGGGAGGGGTTCACAATAGTATAATGGATGGGTTTTATGAATAATTATGTTTTTTATTTAAAATATAAAACTTTAAAATGATCATATTTTGTTTTTAATTTCATTCCATCCATTTATTAAGGAAAAAGATTGTTAATCATGTGTATTTGTGGATTGTTGACTCTGTGAATGATATGTATTATTTCAATTATACACCAAAAATTCATGGATGTAAAAGTTTTTTTAATTAAATGATATGATATTTATAACATTATTATAATTCCTAGATGATTAATATTTATATAACATCACTCCATCCATTCTTTGATAAATGGGTTTGTTAAGCATCTGTACCTGTGGGAAACCACATCCATGAATAATATATTTCAATTTTCGACATCACACATCATTAATGGTTATAATAATGGATTTTATGAATAATTATAATATATATGAACTATCTAATATTTTTTAAATGTCACATTAACATTATGTAGTATAACTTTTTTACTCATTTTATCATTACAACACACTTTTATATTTATATGCTTATGACCTACTTAGGTGGTGTTGTAATATTTATATAGTGAATGATTTAGGAAAATTATGTATTTTTAATTAAATTTAGTAATAGTTATTAAATATTTTTTAATATTTTTATAGTTATAATATTAATAACTTTGAATGTTAGTAATATTTCTTCCTTGTTCATCATGAATCATTGAAATAATTTGATATCTAAATTCATCTTCTTGAGTTGTAATTAAAAAATTCCTAGGAAGAAATTAAAAAAATATAAATAAAAATTGGATATATATATATATATGAAAAATATTGTTTATCTATGAATTTATAAATTGGTGTGAAAGAGTAAAGATCAATATTAACATTATAAATCAAGTGCAAGACAATCAAAAGTGTTAACACAAATTGTTAAAAAAGCTATAATGAAACACTATATTCATAGTAAGTAAATATAAATTAATTATATAAAATAGTAATATATTTGAATAATTTTCATAAATAGATTATTAATTTAGTTATGGTTGTTTTCTATGTTGTTATAGTGTGGTAAACTAAGGAGGTAAATATGGTAATGATTTTGTCACTCATACTCCCTTCGTTGAAACACGTTGTACTTTATGCTCTAATTTATTTTTATAGGGTGTATATGCTTCCCAGTTGTAATTTTATCCCGAAATATATTTTATTCATGGTTTTTGATATTTATTTGTATGAAATTTATCCTTCAACAATTATTATTAAAATGTTTCTCAAGTTGATTTTTTTTTGACTCAAGTCATTCTTCCTATGGGAAATGAAATCTATTCTTGATTCTGATATTCAATATGTCTTTTTTTATAACCTTATATTTTTAAATGGTAGATTAAATTTCTCTATTCGTATTTTAATTCTCTTTATTATTATCCTCCCCTTTTATGGAACACATGCATAAATAAATGTAGGATGTTGATAAGAATAAATATTATACTTTCTAAATGATATTTTTCATTCATATACATGTTTTGCCTATATAATGTAATCTATATAATTTTGAAACATAACATTAGGATTTTATTATAAAAATAATCAATGAAATTTTTTATCATTATTTTTTATAAATTGTGTTTCTCTAAAAGGTTTTAATAATCATAAATTTTTATTCTCAAGATTAGTTTTAAAAAATGTCTTATTTCAATGTAGTTTTCCAAAATGTTCCAAAATTCATTCATTACAAAAAAAAATTAAAATGGAATTTTCAACTACCTTTAATTATATTAATTATTTTTTTCAATGGGAATATTTTAAATATTTCTGTATGGGTAATTTTCAACTACATTAAATCTCTTCTACAAATTTCTATAGAAAAGTATCTTTCATCCATATTTGATATTTTCTAACTAACATTCTCTTTACACTTTCATCTTTAAAAAACATGAAACTTTTATGCACATGGTTTAATATGATATTTATTTTACAATTTTTAAAAGCTCATGGGAACTTTTTATTTTCCAAGAAATCATTTTAATGATTCTAAGAGGTTCTTCATCTATGTAATATTCTGGATCAATGTTATTGTTAAAATAATATGATTCAATCCTTTTAGATAGATGACTTATGAAATTATATTTTAAATCTATGTTCTCAACCATACCTGATTTTTTCATTCCAAGTAATGCACTTTTATTGGCATAGTTTAAATCCATTTCCTTTCCACTATGAATTCCTTATATTCAATTAATTTATTGAATGGTTTTCACCAAAATACACAATACATTAATTAATTGTAGAATTTTTTTCAAAATACTATATTTATTACCTATATTATGTAAATACCATTTGAATAATCATCATTATTGAGTGTTATTTACCTAGAATGATTATAGTTGTCATTATATACCCATTTATTACCAATGGTTTAATCATGTCATGTTTATTTATGAACCCATGAATTATTATTTAGTGAACCACTTAAAAAGAATATAAAACCCATAGTATTTCTTTATCTTTTTATGATATGATTATTGAAACCATATGACACACATATGTATGATTTTAATGATATAAAGGATGGAAGTAGAATTATATATCCTTAAAATTCATTGGGTAATGTTTACATATTCTAAATATCATGGTTCATGTATAGTGACCATAGATAATTATGGTAATGAGAAGTTAGCCTAGAAAACAATGTTATGCTAAAAAGGAAGTGAGACTTAACCTATGATTATGATGTTATGTTTTTTTTGGTTTCCATATTCCTATATATTTCACTATGTCACGACCCATCCCCCGGATCCCCTATCATGAATACCTCAAGCCCTCCTTCAATAGGCAAGGGGTTGATGACTAGTACCAAAGGCATAAATCCCTATATTTGGGAAGACATTGACTTTAGAAATCATAAACACACACAACCAGTGTACAAGCGGAAGAAAACACTAAGTAACAGCTATATAAAAAGTGTACTAAAAGTAAAGGGGGGCAAGAATACTAGCCCAACTGTAAAGTACCAAAAAGAACAACTGAAAACAAGTACAAAGGAAAAGGGACAAACCTATGAAAGGTGAAAGCAGCTCCTGGATCGTCCTTCAGGGTTCCTACATGAAGGGTAGGTACAAATGGCCTCCACAACACTCCACGTCCATCAGACTCCACTATGTATGAATACGCCGTAAGGTCCTCCTCCGGGTATGGTCCAGTCCTTGCGCTCTCGGCCTCCATCAGTGTTGTTCGTCGTCTACATCCAACACAATGAGGTGTGGGAATATCCCGTGAATGGGTGAGTATAATGATACTCAGTTGGGACCCTGAGACCCTCAAAGTCTCAAAAAATACAACAAGGATAAACCAAAAAGTATGAAATCAACGGATAACCATTACTTTGGTATATGCCCATACATATACCAAAGTTATCAAGTAACCCATCTTAATAATGAGGAAAACACAAAGGTCGTTGACTTAGCTCAAACCGGGATTTTCATTATCGAAACCACGACTGCTGGAGAACTCCTCCTCTGTCGAGTACAGTTGTCCTATCACGACACCAAGGCTATTCTCAATAACCTTGGACTACTATGGTACTCCTCTTATCAAGTACCGCAAGTCTGCTGCCAACTAATAGGCACCCCATCCGCTGTGGGTCTGCCGCCAAATAACGGCACTCCCCCAAATAGCCTACAGAGGTACTCCTCCTGTTGAGTACTGCGGGTCTGCTTCCAAATACTAGGTGCTCCATCTGCCATGGGTCTGCTGCAAAATATCGGGTGCTCCCCACTGGGCTAGACAAATCACTCCGAGTAGAAACAGTCAAGCAGTCGTCAGGTCTGTCAGCTACTAGGTCTTCGCAATCTGTCTTCTCATCACTGGAAGGATCGAAATCATGAGCTACTGGTTGATACTCCAAGTTTCACGAAGTGTCACTTAGTAGTATCTCAAAGGACCTCCATGTCATAGGGGTCTCAACGCAATAGACTATGCATCAATCGGATGCCCGGTCTGTGAGTTATTAACATTTTAGTGATGGGGGCCCAGTTGGATTCATGTACGAACCATCCTGACCGTGACTCAACTCTACCCCGAACATCAGTGGGGTATACTCAAAGGGACGTCTATGCTCCAAGAATATCAGTGCCACTAACGGTTCATCAAACAGACGTCCGATGACAAATATATGTTCCAAGAAGGTAATGGTTCAGTAATGGGCCTGGGTCTAGTCCGACCCTGTCTGACCGACTCGGTCCTACCCAGTCTGGGCCGACCCGGTCTGGGCCAACCCGGTCAGACTCGCTGGGTTTGACCTGGACCATTGGGAAGGTTTGCTCTCTATGTTTTTACCCAGTCCGCTGGGCTCGGCCCAACAGACTGCGAGGGCAGTTTGTCTCCATAGTCGCCACATAGGCATCTCCGTAACTCAACCCCGGAGACCGGGCCGGTTCGGCCAGTGACACTGCGTGTCGGCTCGGGAGGCCGGTGGGCAGGAGGCCAACAGCCAGGCCTGTTGGTCACTGGCCGGCTGCAGGCGCACCAAGCAGGGTGCTGGGGGTGCCGGGGAAGGCCGACGACAGGGGCCGGGCAGGCCGCCAGCATGGCGAGGGGGTGCGGGGCAGGCTGTCGGCGGGGTGTGGGGGAACCGGGAAGGCTCTGGGGGGGGGGAGTCGCCGACAGGGAGCGAGGGTGTCGGGCAGAGCGTCGGCCGGGCACATGGGGGGGGGGGGGGGGGGGGGCGAGCAGAGCACTTGCGGGGCACGAGGGTGCCAGGCAGTACACCGGCGGGGTGAATGGGTGCCGGGAAACACCCTAGAGGGGCGTGGGGGTTTCGTCCAGTGCACCGGCAGGGCGAGGGGGGGGGGGGGTGCAGCGAGCCGACAGGGGTCTGGGGCGCCGGGTAGTGTGCCGATTAGGCGCGGGGGCATAGGGCAACACGCCGGCGAGGTGTGGGGGCATCGGGTAGCGCACCGGTGGGGTGCGGGTGCACTGGGAAGCGTGCCGGTGGGGGCGCCGATGGAGCCGGGCAGCAAGCGGGGCAAGCGGGCTGCTTGCAGGGGTAGCACGCCAGGGTGGGGAGCACGCCGGGGCGCTGCGGGGGAGGTGCGGTTCGCGGAAGCTGCGGGTAGCGTAGACCTTGTTCACCGTCTTCTTCACCATCTCCTCTTTGTCAAGCCATCTTCATCAAACAAGAACAAACAATGAGAGGGTCAGACCATGTTTGAGTGGCCCAAGCCCTCCTTGTTATGGTGATAGAAATTGGCGATTCTTATACTATATCATTGTTCGATGAAGAATGAGGTTTATAAACAAATTTTAAATATCACAAAACTCCCTACCTTTGATCCACTCTTAGTTGATCATTGACATCGCGGAAGGATGGCCGACAATCCGTGGTAGACGATCACATACCACAATGAAGCGGGTCCATGGAAGAAGTTCAGAGAAGAGGAGTGTCGCCAACATTTATTGCGTTCTTCATCGGGAGCATTCTCCAACAATCCCTCCAGAAGAGAATGTTAACCCAAATAAAATAATAGTTTTATTATTATTTTAAGTGATGGCATGTAATTAAAAAAAGGAAAATTGAAATCCCAGATCCTCCAAATTAAATGCATGAGTGTTGCCTCATTAATTTGGAGGATGCCAAGAGGCTCTCCTAATTAAAACACAAGTGTTGATGCAATTAATTGAGTAAGGAGGTCAAAGGCTCTCCCTCATTAATGAGGGAGAGTGAAGAGGTTTCATCCTCCACCATCAATAGGGGTCAGGTGGTCCCCACCCCTATCATTAATAGGGAGGTTTTGTGACTCGGGTGGTCCCCACCTCAAATATCCTCCCATGGGAGGTTATGCGCTGGTGGGACCCACCACCATAACCTCTCATTGGAGGTTAGGGTGTGGAATTCCCACCACCACCCTCCAAGGGGAGGTTTTAACCAACACACTCAACACATGGAAGCTTAAAAATAAAATAAAGTGTTGTACATTATTTTATTATTTATTTATAAAAATCAAAAAACCAAATTTTATTCCCGACTCACTACCATCTAACTGAAAGTATTTATAAGTGAAAACTGGCACTGCAAGTTCAACGGTGCCCTAAGATTTCCATTCCGAGCACCGGTTCAAAAGTTATAAAATCCTGCTCACACGTTTACTGAACGTACCTGAGAAAAACATCTGAAATTGATTCAGGAAACACCTGGCCTCAGAATCAAGTGCCGTTAAAATCTATAGACTAGAAAAATTCCCATGTATTTAAAAAAAATCACGGGAATTCTGGGTCATTACATTCCCCACACCTCAAGGCCTTACGTCCCCATAAGCTACAACTCAAACTAAGGGAACAAATGGGGGTACTAAACATGCTTCTGAGCCTCCAGCTCCCATGTGCTCTCATGGAGGTTCCCGTGCCACCAAATAACGCGCACCAGAGGTATCGACCATCCATGTAGGATCTGCTCTTGTCAATCCTCAATCTCCACTAGAACCTCTGTGAAAGTCACCTCGTCCGCGATGTCCCGCACCCCATGGGCGATGATGTGGGACGGTTCATGCACGTATCTCCTCAGCAGATATACGTGGAAGCCATCAGGCACCCGATGCAGATGAGGTGGAAGAGCCAAGAGGTAATGCCCCTCTTCTACTCTTCTAAGGACCTGGAAAGGTTCGATGAACCTCAGAGATAGCTTTCCGCCTTGGCCAAACCTCCATAGACCTCGTCGAGGTGAGACACATAGGAAGACGTGGTTTCTATCCTCAAACTCCAAAGGTCTCCGTCTCCTGTAAACATATGACTTCTTCCAGTTCTGTGAAGTCTTCATCCACTCCTCGATGATCTTCACCTTCTCCATGGTAGCCCATACCATCTATGGTCCCACTCATGCTGACTCCCCCGGGTCTGTCCAGTATAGTGGTGGTCTGCAAGGTTTTCTGTACAAACCCTCAAAAGGTTCCATACCAATGGTAGAGTGATAGCTGTTGTTGTAGGAAAACTCCTCTAAAGGTAGGTGATCCTTCCAGCTGCGACCGAAGCCAAGGACACATGCACGAAGCATGTCCTTGAGGGTCTGGATGGTTTTCTCTGTCTATCCATCTATCTGAGGATGGATGGTGGTTATCAAGTGATGTTGTGTCCCGAAAGCTTCCAGCAACCCCTTCTATAGTCGGGAAAGTAAACCGTGCATCACGGTCGGAGACAACAAAACAAAGTACTCCATGTAAATGTATAATCTCCTGCACGTAGAGGTGTCCCAAGATCTCTACTGAGCCCTACTCTCTGATCAGTAATAAGTGGGATGACTTGGTGAGTCGGTCAACGATGACCCAAATCAAGTGGTGACCCCTGGATATACGTGGAAGACCCTTCATGATGTCCATGGATATCCCATCCCACTTCCACTCTGGGAACTCTGAGGGTTGATCCAATCCTACTGGTAACTGGTGCTCTGCCTTCACTTTTTGACAATTGAGGCACCGTGAGACAAACTCTTCTACCACCTTCTTCGTACCTGGCCTCTAGTGCTATCGTATGAGGTCCTGATACATCTACATCACACATGGATGTACTGCTAAACGGGGAGTGTGGAAATCCCTCAAAATTTCATCTTGAAGTGCAATTGGTACCATCGTATGTCCTTTGAAGAGGATGACATGCTCTCCACCTTTATAAAATCCATCAGGTGCCTAACCTGTGGATATTTGAGCACGTCGCGTCTCGCAGTCAGCATCCCCATTTTGCACCTCCCTGACTCGCTGAAGAAATGGGGGAGTGACCGTAAGATATTGTAGATAGGCTGATCCATCTATATCCACATAGGATATTCGTATGGTGGATAGCTTTTCTATCGCCTCTCCTAGCAGTTGAATACCAGTCCTCCTGTTGAGCGCATCCACAAAAACGTTCCCCTTCCCATGAGTATATAATATATCAAAGTCATAGTCATGTAAGAACTCAAGCCATCACCACTCTCTCAGGTTCAGGTCCTTCTGAGAGAAGATATACCTAAGACTCTTGTGATCAGAGTACATGGTAAAATGTTCGCCCATCAGATAGTGTTGCCACATCTTAAAGGAGAAGACCACTACTACTAACTCTAGATCATGAGTAGCGTAGTTCTGCACATGCTATCTCAACTGCCGAGAACCATATGCGATCACTGCTCCCTCCTGTATCAAGACACGCCCGAGTCTAGTACCAGATGCATTGTAGTAGACTATGTACCCCACGCCTTCCTCTGGAAGCCTCAAGATGGCGAAACTATTTAGCCTCTACCTCATCTCCTAAAATATCTACTGGAATCTCTCCGACCACATGAAGGGTTTCCCCTTCTTTGTTAACGCTGATATCATTGTTGCAACTTTGGAGAAATCTAGAACGAATCTCCGGTAGTATCCTACCAAGCCCAAGAAACTCTATACAACAATCACAATCCTAGGTGTCTCCCACGTAGGTACTGACTCAATCATCTCTATATCCACAGCAACTCCAACCACTGAGATGATGTGCCCCAAAAAGTGAACCTCCCAAATCAAAAACTATAAATTCGGGAGCTTACCATAATGTTGGTTCTCTTGGAGTGTGTCCAGTAATACTCACAAATGGTAGGCATTCTCCTCCTCAATAGTCGAGTAAATGTGTATGTCGTTAATGAAGACTACGAAAAAGCTATCAAGGTAAGGCTGGACGATCCTATTCATGAGAATCATGAACACTGTTGGAGTGTTTGTTACACCGAAGGGCCTATCCAAGAACTCATAGTGGTCGTACCGACATCTGAAGGTTGTCTTCTGCACATCCTTGTCTCGAACTTTGAGCTGGTGATTGCATGATCTGAGTTCTATCTTTTACAACCATCGAGGTCCCTTGAGCTGATCAAAGAGGCTGTAAATCCTCGGAAGTGGGTACTTGTTCTTCATGGTCACCTTATTTAGGCGATGATAGTTGACACTGAGCCTCAAGATCACATCCGTCTTCTTGGAGAAAAGAATCGGGGCAGCCCAGGGAGAAACATTGGGCCAGATGAATCTCTTCTCCTACAAGTCCTCCAACTCTACCTGCATCTCAAAAAGCTCAGCAGGAGCCATCCGATATGCTGGATTAGATATCGGTGTCAGCCCATGGTACATGTCAATGCAGAAGTCAACCTCTCTACGAGAAGGTAGTCCTAGAACTACATCAGGGAAAACATCACTGTACTAGTCCACCACTATAGGATTTGTCGGACTCTCCACATCAACTACTATGAGGGTAATGAATGAAAACTGGTGAGTGATCGGCTACACCCTCCTCTCAGTAAGTCCGTCCCACACTACAAATGTTCCCTTCTCACCGATGAATGTGAACCAGGTTCCATCCATGCGGACACACCACACTTTGCGCCTAATACAGTCGATCTATGAATGGACTGTAGATAACCATTCCATACCCAAGATGATGTCTTAAGTCCATGACGCCGCTACTAGGAGATCCCAGCCAAAGCTGTTCCCTTCTAGAGTAAGCTCGCACAGCTGGCACCAGTGCATAATCATCGAATCAGCTCCCGTGGAAGTATCTATCCATATGGATCGAAACAAAGACTCCGTTAGAATCTCCGATCTCCGAACGAAGGAAGTGGAAATGAAAGAGTGACTTGCACTCATGTCTATAAGAACTGTAGCTAAGGTGTAATAGACACAGATCGTTCCACGAATCATCTCCGGAGCACCGTGATCATAGGCCTCTACTCCCTGAAGCTGTGCTCTGCCATGTCCACCTGCTCTCTGTGGTTAGGGTGGACCACCTGGTGGTGGTGGTGGTAGCACCTCGTAACGTCGTATATTGCTAGCTACACTGACATCTCCTCTGCCACGTCCACCTATGCCCTGCGGAATGCCTCTATCATACCTCTGCCTCTGCCTTGGAGGTCCCTCAACTATCAGCTGATCGTCCGAATGGAGGGTCAGACAGTCACGAGCCGTGTGACCAGGCCCACTGTAGGAGTAACACTATCCGCCCCTCGCATGACTAGCTCTGTCTCCAATCTGGGTGCCTCACCCAACCGATCCTGAGTCATGTAGTCGACCACCTGTGGGTCTGGTCACCTTGGACCTCTGTGTCATTTATCAACTACTAGCTGTAGAAGACTCCGCTGCATGTCGGCTAGTGGTGGGTCTCCCTACTGTAGACTTCTCAGTAAGGAAACTCTCCACTAGTAGGGCACTCTTTAACACCCTAGTCTGCATCAGAACGCTGTGGTAGACAACGGAACCTCTAATCTCTTTCCTGAGTCCCTGCTCAAAGGCTTGGGCCCTGAAGAACAGGTCCTATACCATATCAATGGAGTAGCATGAGAGGTTTGTGAAAATCACTGAGTACTGAACTACACTCATGCTGCCCTTCCAAAGATGAAGTAGCTTCTGTATATGCACCACTCGAAGGGTGGATTGTGCAAACTCTGCCCGGTGTAGGCTCTCGAAGTCTTCCCATAGAAGTGTCACCTCGTCATGATCCTAGAGCATCATGCTCCACTATTTTCCTGCTACTTCATGAAGGATGATGGCAGAAAGGATCACCATAAAGTTGGCTAGTGTCCCTACCAGTCTGAAGACTCCCACCACAGCCTCCAGCAAATCCTCAGTCGCCAGCAGGTCGGTCTCCCCCTAGAACCTGGGTGGCCTCTAGCACTGGAACTCGTGAAGCACGCTCAAGAAATGTGCACTCTCTATTGCTAGGGCTGCTAGCATCAGTGGCCCAATGTGGAGTAGTACCGCCAGTACCTCTGCCAGTGCCTCAACTGGAACAGGGCCTTGTACTAAGGCCTCATTGCTCGGCGGGTTGTCAGTACGTACAACTCTCGGGGCTCTAGCTGGTCATCTGTGGGGAGGGACATGATCAAAAGACTACATTGTGAGCTGACCTGGTTGAGATGACTTAAAGAAAAACTTTTGAAAACACACATGAAATCTGTGTTTTCGGGAACTGAGTCGAAAATCAGAAGTCAGGGTCCTAGTGTATGAATACGTCGGCCGCCTGCACCAACACTAGACTCCTTGAACTGAAAACCACAATTAGTACCCTGAACACTATTTCTTCACATAAAAGAAATATCAGAGTCCTATATTTTATGGTATAACTGACTCCTTTGATACTAATTTGTCACGACCAATCCCCCGGGGCCCGTATTGTGCCTACCCCAAGCCCACCTTCCATAGTCCAGGGGCTGGTGACTAGCACCAAAGGCATAAATCCCTATAAATGGGAAGGCATAGCCTTTATAAATCGTAAACACACACAACAAGAGTAGAAGTATAAGAAAACACTAAGTAAAAGCTGTATAACAAGTGTACTGAAAGTAAAGGGGGGCCAGAATACAAGACCAAAACAATTAAAAACAAGTACAAAGGAAAAGGGACAAATAGCTGAAAGGTGAAAGAAGCTATCGGATTGTCCTCCAGTTTTCCTACCTGAAGGGTAGGTACAGATGTCTTCCACAACACTCCACATACAACAGACTCCACCGTGTATCGATACGTCGTAAGGTCCTCCTCTGGGTACCGTCCAGTCCTGGCGCTCTCGGCCTCCGTTAGTGTTGTTCATCGTCTACATACAACACAACGAGGTGCGGGCATAGCCCGTGTAGGGGTGAGTATAACGATACTCAGTAAGGAGCGTGAGAGCCTCAAGGTGTCAAAAAATCCAACAAGGATAAAACACAAAGTATAAAATCAATGGATAACCATTACTTAGGTATATGACCATACATATACATAAGTTATCATGTAACCCATCTCAATCAAGAGGAAAACACAATGGTCATTGACTTAGATCAAACCAGTATTTTCAACATTGAAACCACGAATGCTAGAGAACTCATACTCTGTTGAGTACAGTGGGCCTGTTACGACATCGAGGCACTTCTCACTAACCTTGGACTGCTGAGGTACTCCTCCAATCGAGTATAGTGGGTCTGCTACCAACTACCAGGCGCTCTGTATACTTTGGGTTTGCCGCCAAATAACGGGTGCTCCCCCTAATAGCCTACAGTGGTACTCCTCCTTTCGAGTACTTCCATTATTTTTAAAACTACCAGGCGCTCCGTCCTCCATGGTTATTCCTCCAAATACTAGGTGCTCTCCACTCGGCTAGTTGAATAACTATGAGTCAAAATAGTCAAGAATTTATTAGGTCTGTCAACTACTAGGTCTCTGCACTCTGTCAGCTTGTCACCAGAAGGATCTGCTCCACGAGCTGCTGGTTGATAATCCAATTGTCACGAAGTATCATGTAGAAGTATCTAAAAGGATCACTAAGTCACAGGGTTCTGAATGCAATAGACAGTTCATCAATCGGGGTCTATGAGTTATCAGCATTTTAGTTATAGGGGACCGGTTGGATTTGAGTATGAACCAACCTGACCGTGACTGAACAATACCCGAACTTTAGTGGGGTATACTCAAAGGGACGGTTGCGCACCAAGAATACCAGAACCGTTGAAAGTTCGTCAAACGAACGTCCAGTGTGAAAGATATGTCCCTAGAATGTAATGGGTCAGTAATGTTCCCGGGTCCGGTCTGACCTGGTCAGACCAATTCGGCCCAACCCAGTCTGGACAGACACGGTCTGGGTTGGTTGGGTCAGACTCGTGGGTCTGACCCGACCCATTGGGCGGATCAACCCTCTATGTTTGGACCCGGTCCGTTGGGCCCGACCCAGCGGACCGCAAGGGCGGTTCGACCCGGTAGTCTACACGTAGGCCACTGGGTAACTCAACACGGGAGACTGAGCCAGTTCGGCCATCGACAACGCGGGGGATGCCATGGGTCAGATCGGGAGGCCGGCAGCCGAGAGGCTAGCAGATACACCGTGCGGGGTGTGGGTAGGCCGGATGTTCCCCAGCAGGCCACAGGTGCACCGGGCAGGGCGTCGGGGTGCCGGGAAGGCCAGCGGCAGAGGCTGGGTAGGCCGACGGTAGGGTATGGGGGTGCCAGGTAGGCCGACGGCGGGGTGCGGGGGCCCCTAACAGGCCGTCGGTGGAGTGCGTGGTTACCGGGCAGGCTGTCGGGGGGGGGGGCACCATGAAGCCCGCCGGTAGGGCGCGGGGGCACCAGGAAGCGCACCGGCGGGGCGCAGGGGCCCCGGGGAGCACGCTGATATGGCGTGGGGATGTGGGGCAGCACGCCGGGGGTCGTCGGTGATGCCGGGCAGCGTGACACAGCGTGGGATGCACGCCGGGGCGCCGGTGGAGCCGGGCAGTGCTCGGGGCACACGGGCGGCACACCGGGGTACGTGAAGCATGCCGTGGCGGCACGGGGGCGGTGCGGTTCACGGTGGCCGCGGGTAGCGTGACCATATTTTGACGTCTTCTTCACCATATCCTCATTGCCAATCTGTCTCCATCGAATAAGAACAAATAAAGGGAGGGTCTAACCGTGTTCGCATGGCCCGAGCCCTCCATGTTTCGGTGATAAAAAATTAGTAATTCACATACCATAACTTTGTTCGATGAAGAATGAGGTTTATAAAAAAATTTAAAATAACACAAAACTCTCTACCTTTGATCTACCGATTGTCGATCATTGATGTCGCGGAAGGATGGCCGATAATCCGTGGTAGACAATCACATCCCACGTCGATGGGGGTCCGTAGAAGAAGGTCGGAGAAGAAGAGCGTCACCGGCGTTCTTCGCATTTTTCGTTGAGACCATTCTCCAACAATCCCACCAGAAGAGAATTCCTACCCAAATAAAACAATAGTTTTCCTATTATTTTAAGTGTTGGCACATAATTCAAAAAGGAGAATAAAAATCCGGACTCCTCCAAATTAAATGCCCGAGTGTTGCCTCTTTAATTTGGAGGATGCCAAGAGGCTCTTTTAATTAAAACACAAGCGTTGGAGCGATTAACTATGCAGGGAGGTCAAAGGTCATCCCTTATTAATGAGGGAGAGTAGAGATGTTTCATCCTCCACCATCAATAGGGTTCGGGTGGTCCCCACCCCTTTCATTAATAGGGAGGTTTTTCGACTCGGGTGGTCCCCACCTAAAATATCCTCCCATGGGAGGTTATACTCTTGTGGGCCCACCACCATAACCTCTCATTGGAGGTTAGGGTGTGGCGGTCCCACAACCAACCTCCAAGGGGAGGTTTTAAGCAACACACTCAACACATGGCAGCTTAAAAATAAAATAATGTGATGTACATTATTTTATTATTATATTATAAAAATGCAAAAACTAACTTTTATTCCTGACTCAAATCTATATAAGTGAAAATCTTCTTAAGTGAAAACTAGCAATGGGAGTTTAACAGTGCCCTCAGGTTTCCATTCCGTGCACTGGTTCAAAAGTTATAAAATCCCGCTCACACGTTCACTGAACGTACCCAAGAAAAACTTTTGAAGTTGATTCTTGGGCACCACAGGCCTCATAATCAAGCGCTGTTAAAAACTACGGACAAGTAAAATTTCCATGTATTAAAAAACATTCACTGGAATTCCAGGTCTTTAGACACTACTTTCCTTTTGGATAGTATTATGTATTAATTAGACCCTTATTTTTTATATTTTTGGTTTATGCCTCCTTGAATGACCTTCTAGAATCAAAGGGAGGGAGCCGTAAGAAATACCTCAAGGACCAATCCACCTGTAGAACAACATTTCATTGATTTACTGATCCAAAAAATTCAATCTAATATAAATATTGGTGATCTTGTGAATTTTTGATATATGGATTATGCCTAGGGATTCCCAAAGAAGAATCAACTTACATTCTGTTGTAACCAGAGGCCCCAAAAAACAGAAAGAATGGTTATAAAATATTGAATATGTGTTATTATTTACATGGTATCCTAACACATAAATGATGGTATTTTAAAAAAATGTGTTAGAAGGGATAATCTAGAGGTGGTGAGAATATATTTTACTTTCCTGAAATCATGAATATCTTATTTCGACCTTGTTTAAGGAGATGATATACCATCAATTTTACCTGAAGAAATTTAGAGTGGACAATTCCTATGATTTTTTTACCAATTTTATAAGGGTAGAAATAATTAATGGAATATTTGGAATTAGTTTTCAATGTTATCCTACATTTCACCTGTGCTCGATATGAATAATTACATCAAGGCGTGACATTTATTAATGGGATTGAAACTAAAAATTTTGTCCAACACCATTCTTCTGTACTTTCCCACCTGTGATTTTATAGTTGATAAGGTGGTTATTGAAAATAATACATAGTAGGGTTGACCTTAATGACAAATGTATTGAATCTATATTTCCTCTTTAGATAAAAATAATAATCATGAGGAGTTACAATAGGTCTGTAATGGTAGAGATAAATGTCCCTATGAACTTGTTTGAGTAGGTTCCTTAGGATGAAGTCTAGTTTAGTTTTATCAGTGTGTGATGTAATGGAAGAAAAATTAGAACAAATAGGATTCCATGAGTACCCAACACTAATGTGGACTCTTGGGATAGGAACAAATTCCCAATTGAAAAAGGTAATCTCTTGTCACTGAGATTCATCAAACTGGAACCAGAACTATGTTCTTGTATGCTATAAACCATGATCCATATGAGTCAATGTGGGGTTAGAAACTGTTATAAGTATTTTATTTATTTATTTATTTATTAATTGTATAGGGTTTATTTTACATTGATACATCACATTATTTTATTTCACACAAGTTGATTGATTCATTGATATTATGCTCTGAGTTAACGCTCTATGTAATGGATCTTAGTACTCCTTTGGAAATGAAGAGAGAGAATGGTTATAAGTTCTTCTTGTAATATACAATCATCTCTAATATTAATGTAGTCAGGGATTTCATAGATCTAGTTAAGGACATTATTAAAATTATTTTAAATATATATTTGATAGTTATAATTAAATATTACATTGAATGCTTCCAGCAAAAGGTTCTATTCCATTATTTTGATACCAAAACTCATGTATTCCATGGTGAGTGGGATTCATGGCGAGGTAGGTATGGTCTAATTGACATAGTGACTGGGTCTGTTCGATTATTGTTTAAGGGATTTAATCTCAATTCCATTTAGTACTCCATAATTTAAAATTTTTATTTTGGAAAAAACATTGGAGGGAAAGTGTGAAACCCAAAAATATGAAATGACATACCAAGTTCAATCCTCATATGATATTGGTCCCATCCAAATAAGTATGTCAATTGTGAAGTATTACTCATGCATGGGTGGAAACATACAAAAATCATTAGGGTTGACCTCGTGGTATCTTTTTTCCCCCAAAGAAGTTGGCCATATGAAATCCACTAAATGGAACTCTCCAACCATGATTACCCGACGATTTATACTGTGATGATCAAGAATTAATATATATTTCATTAGATTGATGATTTCTTTGATCAGCATAGATAATCCATGCGGGTTTCAAAAAATGTAATTTCATAGGGAAACCACTAGTTTATGGTGAGGGAGAATGATTGTAACATCCAAGGATTCAAGTATATATATTTTCCTTTAAATAATTTTGAGTGAAATATATTTATTTTCACTCAATAAAATAAATATCACAATACATTAGTAAATTAAATTAATCAAGTTTAAAATATCTTTATGATTACATATAATAAATCTATATATGACATAAAATATTAAAATTATTTAAATCGGATAATAAATATGAAATAAAAATAGAAACACTTAATGTTTATGAAGTTCATTTTAAAAAGTCATTTTGTCTTTATATTTTTTATTTTTTATTAAAATTTAAACATAGTTTTTTATAAATATAAATAGATAAAATATAATTCTTATTTTATTTTGTAAAACCAAAATTCATTTAGTTGGAGTTTTTTAGTATTTCTAAAAAATATTTAATTTTTAAGGAAATATTGTAAAATATTAGTTTTTCTTATTTTTATTAGTAATTATGATATTATCTGAACATAATATTGAATTATATATTTAAAAAATAATTATTATCAAAAACTATATATATTTATTTTTTATATTTAATATATCATGTTTACAAATGCATGATTAATTTTCTACATAGTTGATATTTCATAATAGGATTTATTTTTAGATATATTATATAATTAAAATTAAAATTAAATTTATAATATTTGGAAATTTAATTGGATTAATTTAATTATAAATTTGGACTCACCCGCTCATTTATTTTTAGAGAGGGTCATCTGATATTTTTTGTAAAAACTTAATTACGATGATTAATATTTAATTAATTATAATTATTGTTTAAGAGAGTAATCTAATGTGGCATATATTTTACTACCTTTACATTACCATTTGAAATTCTAAAAATTTATTTATAGGTTTTTATGTTTTATATCTATTTCTTACATACATTTTCTCACCCACCCCACCAAACATTCACTCCATTCCATTATTTCTCCATTCATAACATTATTTTCCAGGGAAAGTTCCCCTTTCATCGCTTAGAAAAGTAATCATGTAAAAAAATTATTTAAAAACCATTAATTTTTTGTTCCTTAGTAAAAATATAACTATATAATCATCTTAAAACCATCTCTCATTGAAAATAGCCTTTTAAAACCCATATTTTTTCTAAAACCTTTATTTACCAAGATAATTCCAAGGGAAATCAATGTTTATGATGTGACTACTACACTACTCTTCATATTTCATTTTAATTTTTCCTCTTCCTAACCATCGCTAATTTTTTTAATATAATGAATTCAATTTCATATATGTAATTAAATTTCCTTATATTAATGTGACATCAATTATTCTTTCATTATTTAGTACCGTCTAACAAAATTAAAGGCATCGATTATGCGTTTGTGCAGAGTACCACCCCCATGAAATGATACTTGTTTTTACAAACACATATTATAGATGGTATATGTAATTTCATGGACTTCTTTGGTCCATTACTTTGTGAAAAATTTGTGTTTGAGGTGTTTTGGGAGGCCAATGTGACTTATTTATAACACTACCAAATTCTAAGATCTATGAACAATGTTTCTTGGATGGTATGTCAACTATAGGTAGGTCATATATCTATAGGAAATATATTGGTAGCTTTACATTATTTATAAAATAGTGAGTCACATCGGTGAGTCATATTAGTGACTCACATCTGTGACTTGTGTCAGTGAGTCTCATTAGTGACTCGGGTCGGTGAGTCACATTGGAGACTCAAGTTAGTGAGTCATGTAAGTGAATCGCATAGGGGAGTAATGTTGGTGAATCACATTAGTTAGTCATGTCAGTGAGTCACTCCAGTGAGTCGTGTGGGTGTGTGGTGTGCGTGACTCGTGTCGGTGAGTGGCATTGGTGAGTCATCAGTGAATAGTGTTTCTATTATCCTATAGTTTATCCTCATAGAAATTATCATTGATGTAAAAAGAATTAAAATCCTTGTATTAAGGTATTTATGGTGATTTATATACCATAACTTCTATCTTAATTTTCTTAAGGTTCTTGGTTCCTTTACTCGGTCAAAATATGTAATTTCAACAAAATTATCCTTTAATGGAAAATCTAAATAAATACTAAATACTGATCCATCCAGATTTTCAAAAGGGAGAGATATCTACCTACATAGTTCATCCATCATATTTTTCCCAGGTATGAGATGTTATAACCTTTATTTATATAGGAGTTGTGTGATCGAACTATAATCCTTAGATAGTTCCCTTGGGAGTTTTTCCTCCTGCATGTGCACCCCCTATTTCGGTGCAACCAGGAAGTGTCAATTCTTCTTCGATATAATGCATTTTCTATATTTATTTTTTGTTCCTTATTTGTTTCCTACAATTTATCCTTTCCATGTGATGTTATGTGATCTCCATGTTTCTAATGGATCTTTATCTGTTATTGGTTAGTGTGATTGGGCATGGACATCATCAGGTGGATGTAGCCATTGTAGGAGAGGTGGTCATAATCCATTGTGTTGGCCTATTCCAAGGCAATGAACATCAAAAAAACGTATGAGATAGGGGATTCAGGGATTATCTAATTTTTTATGTTCCATTTTAGTGTTAGAATGGTTTATTTCCTAGATCACAATGGAATTTAAATAATAAATATTGAAATAGAATAAAGAATCGAAATCAATTTCTTAGATATGTTATTGCATATTGAATTTATAGATAGATTGATATCTAGGATTATCTTGTTTGTCTTATCATTCTTCATAGAAATTGGAAAATAAAATAATGCCAGGATTAATTGTAAATTAAGTGGATAATGATAAAGAGGAATGGTTAATGAATTTGGTTGATGTTGTTGTGATTTGGTGATAATCGAATGGATGCATTTATTCATATTTATTTGAATTGGTTAATTTGAGATAGAATAAAGAAACTTTTGTGTGTTAAAATATAATTCATTTTAGGGTTTTGAGTTACCCTCTTTCTGGTAAAGGCCATGTTCCGTATCCATTAGAGCTCTGAGTTCTCATTGAATGTGATGAATGAATGCCTTTTTTATAGTCAAGAACCTAGTTTCTATGTTGTTTGTTTCTTGATTCTTGTGATGTGATGTGAGCAAGGGATTGATGGGACTGGAGGGCTATTTTTGGTATGTGGGGGAAGGAAGGCCTAATGGTGGTGGTGGCCAAAATTGTAACCTAGATTGGAGAGATGAATCAGTTTATGCATGTGGGTTTCATGGAAAACACTGGGGATGATGGAATGTATTAAAGCTAGTCTTACCCATTAATGTAAAAGTGGTTACTGTGGAATATACTATTTTTTATCTACTTTTATTTCCCCACTACATTATGTTTTTGGTCTTTCTTAGCCTCTTTAATAAGTAGTTGAAGATTCACGAGGTATGCCACATTATTTCAATGTTTAGCTTCTCGAGGATAAATGGGTCTACTATTCTACTATTTGTGGAAAATACTCGATGAGTATTTCATCTCCATACTGTGTTGGGCCCATTGTGTTTTGTATCTTAGAATTATTTTCATAGAATACCTAGAATAATGTAAAACAATCATGTATTTTTGTAAATTAATATTGGATGATGTACCCACAGGGTTGGAGGTTCCTATAATGCAATGTTGAGGTTATACATCAGAGAAACTATGGATTTGGTTTGATTATTCTTGGAGGGAATGGAACTTTGTTGTGATGATAATGAAATGTAATATATATATGAAAATAGTTAATTAATGGTTAAATAATTAATTAACGTAAGTTGAAATTGATTAATAGGGATAACATGACTCAATGTATCTCTTTAAATTGTTGTGTGCTTATAGGATATCTAGTCATAGTAGTGGTAGCTGGGAGATCAAGAGACATTAGCTGCAGTTGATTCTAAGACTAGGTTTTCCCATAGTGTGGTTGTGAGCTATATTATATTCTATACTTTTTGTGTTTATATATGCTAATCCACTTGGTTGGTTAGGGAAACTATCATCCCCAGGATTCTGATACCTAGGGGTGTTTTCCCCAATATCCTTGTGAGAGGTGAATGGCTGACTAAACCCTTTGGCCATGCTATATTCTCTTGGTAGTCAATTGTGATGGTATGAATGATGGTAATTTTTCCCCATATATGTATCCGTAGGGATGTAATGGCTTGAGTTTATTCAAATGAATATATTCTCGATATAGTTTTCTATAGACTACTATAGGTGTAACGGGTATAGGTTATGATGGCTTGAGAATTATTACTCAGTGTATGGACTCTAATGGATTGAGGTATAATACCAAATATATGATACATGTTATATGAGCTATGGTGGATCCCTGAAGCTACCTGGTTACTTTGGTTATATATATGTGGTGGTGTGATACACCAGGTACATGTGGATGCACATGGTGCATGTTTTGGTGCTTCGCTGAGATGACTGCGGGAAAGCCTTTTTGATAGGGGTTCTCAAGACATTCGATGTTGGGGAAAAGAAAAAAACTAGTAGGGAAGTAGTAGCAGGGTGCCATTGAAATTCATTATTATGTTATATTTTATTATATGAGATACTTGGTGACAATATCCATGGCGAGGTTGGAAACATTGTATACCAATTTAGGCAAAGGTCTAGTTTCACTTGTTGTTCACTGTGCCTTTTCATGAATTCTTTACATTGGCACGAGAGGCACTACAGATGATACTACTATGTATACTGGTATAATCTCCCTATGTTATATTAGCTATTTTTCAGGTTAATTGGATATGGTTGGAGATCAGGATAGTTACTACTAGATCACTGTTTTGAAGGAGCTATAAGGGATTTTTTGTCACTGTCCTTTTACTTTATTTTGGTATTTCCCATTTTCCCTCTCATTTGTAGAAGAATTTTCATCATAGTAAATATATATACTTGGCTTTTATTTTACATTGAATTCTGAGAAGGAGTTGGTTGGTTTCTTTCTTATCTCTCTATACCTCATTTTTTCTCTTAGAGGTTAATGCCTCTCATCTATGAGTTTTTTATACCCTTGGTCCTAGTTACCAACCAGAGGCCTGTTAAAGGTGGTACTCAGGGTTCATTTATCTCTTCTCACATTTTCAGAATAGTAGGGGTACACCATGTGGGTATGGGGTCATGGAAAATTGGTATCAGTGGTCTCGTTCAGGTATATGATGGAGGATGGAGTTAGGCATAGGTGAGGTTTCATGGGATGGTAGGGAAATAGTGTTAGATAAGTTTAGAAAGTGCTGTAAACAAGGGATATTGGTTGAGATGCAGGTATTTAGGCCCCCTATGATCTGATTCACGAATCTTTAAGTTTACATTGGAATCAAAACAAAGTGATTCCATCTTCAGGGTAGATACATAGGAATGGATCATGAATAATTATTATTTTCTCATGTATTTGAATGTGTAGAACTAGGGATAGGATAACCTAAAACAAATAACAAAAAATATTAATAAATTTTAATGCCTTACATACTAAAATTTTTTGAGTTATAATCATCTTCTATTTTTTATGTGTCGCACTAGGTTGGAATCTTCATCAGGTTCACACAGATGATGTTTAGAAGGTTGTGCTATCAGATTGACATAGGGTATGGATGACGATAACGACACTTGCAGGTGGACATTCTGATAGTTTTAGCCCTAGTGTCTGTAGAAGTATATGAGATCCATTTTCAATACAGTCAAAGAAGACTAGTTGGAGGAGGTTGAAATAGATTTTAGTTTCATTCATGCTTAGATGGAGCATTTCGTATCATTGTTTGTGATGAAGTTATGTCAAGGAGCAGAAAAGTGGTGGTTCTTGTTTCATGGAGATCATGAGGAGTCAGATGTCTAGGGGTAGGATTTTTAGACCAGTTTAGAGCCAAGTTTCTTTCTTTAACCATGAAGGAATCCAGTCTCAAAGAGAAGCATCCCCTTTGACATGGGAGCTCTAGTGTGAGAGTGTTTGGAATCTTTTTCAAGATCCTTTTTCAATATGCTTTAGACTTTTTTCAAGATTATTAGGTCAGGGAAAGGCCTTTGGGGGTAGCTTTGCATCCAAAGATCCAGCCCGATGTCACCCTATTTATGCTAAACACATATCTTGAGGTTCAAGTAAGAGCAGAGGTCATCGATAGGATGTTATCTAGAACCATATCATAATGATAGGGGAGTCTTCATGATTCCTCATAAATCAGATATGTGGTTTGGGGTTTCCTGGTTTTCTAGAAAGAAGAGTTTCCATTCGGCCAGGGTTAGGTCCCAACCCTCGATGCCTCGTTTCCCTAATGGAATCGGATTTTAGGCCTACGCTAAGGGATTGGAAGATTTGTTTTCTTATGGAGACCAAGTTAATATGTATCCAGAGTGACCGAACATTATAAGTAGTTAGAAAAAGTTAGATGTTCCACTTCAGGTTCCTCCATTGAGATAGTTCCAGTCGAGGTGGTAGTAGTAGGTTGAACCAGTTTGGGATCAACAGAGAGAAGATGGGTCTAGAAGAGGACAACATATAAATGATCCTCATCCTAAGAGAGTAGAGCATGACCATGGAGGTTGTCTCTATCAGGTTCAGGGAGGCCATGGAGTAGGTCGTGGTTAGCTTTATGTGTTAGTGTTTCCAGCACCAGGCAAGACCGACATCATTTGAGGTACTATTTTCTTGTTTTATAATTGGGTTTATAACTTGTTTTATTCAAAAGTTACATGCTTCTTCAAATCACTTTCCCTTTTTTGTATCTTCGAAATGAGGTAGTGAGACTTCTAGTGCCCTTGGAGTTGACTATTCTAGTAAGAGGTTGAGCAGACCTTTTTGAAATATGTAGAGACTTTGAGATAGTGTTGGGGAAGAAACTCTCTTTGGGATATTTCATATGTTTATGGAAAAATAAATATGATGTCATCCTCAGAATGTGTTAGTTGTATTTGGTGAAGGCTATCATGGATTGATTCTGGATTAAGGTGGTGTTCTTCGATAATGATTGAGACTTAGGGGTTTGTGTTGGCAAGCAAGGCCCTTATAATGGTTATAGGCATTTTCGGTACTTATCATCATTTATGACTAAGATGATGATGATTTCATCAATGGTTAATCACTTGGCCTTACCTAGGGTCATAGAAGATTTCCCTAATGTCCATCTAGAAGTGGTTTTCACATTACACCGTCTAAAATAGATCGAGTTCAAGATTGAACTAAAACTAGGATTGTCTCATATCTCGATGTCTCTATAGAGGATGGTGCCTTATGAGTTGAAAGAGTAGCATATATATCTTGATGATATTTTGTAGTGTGGTTTCATTCAGGCAATCATTTCACCATGGCGTTAACAAGTTTAGTTTGTGAAGAAGGATGATGGGATTTTGTAGTTGTGTGTCAATTATCTTCTCTTAAACAAAGAGATAGTTAAGAACTTTTATCCTCTTCCATTAATAGATGAATTATTTTATCAACTGAAGGGTTAAAGTTGATTCTTGAGGATCGACATGCGGGCGGGATATCATCAGATCCATGTGAAGGATGAGGATATCTCAAAACATATTTTCCTTATTGTCATGGAAATTATGAGTTCATTGGGATGTTGTTTAGGTTAAAAAATGTTCCAACTATTTTCAAATGGTTAATGAATTATTTGTTCAATAAATTCTTAGATATGTTTTGGGTGGTTTTCATCGATAAAATCCTTGTGTACTATGTGTCTAAGGAGGAGCATGTAGAGAGTCTACATAACATTTTGGGAGTTCTTCTTCATCATAAAATGTTTGGGAAGATGTTGAAGTGTGAGTTTTGGGCTTGAGAAGTCTTTTTCATGGGTCATGTTGTGTCCCAACAAGAAGTAATTGTTGATCCATTGAAGATATAAGAAATCATGTCATGGGTAGCCCTAGTATAGTGGTAGAGGTGTGAAGTATCCTTGGTCTCGTAGGATATTACAGGAGGTTCGCAACTGATTTCTCTTAGGTTGTGTCTCCTCTAACAATGTTTACTAGAATGGATTAGGAGCTCATGAGGACTAAACAGTCTTAGAAAGATTTTGATTACCTCAAGGAGAAGTTGGTCAGTGATTTGGTTCTCTACGTGCAAGTAGAAAGAGTTGAGTTTGAAGATGTTTGTGATACTTCGTATCTAGGAATTTGTTATTTTCTGATGTAGCAGAGATGAGTTGTTTCTTATGGGTCTTGAAAGTATTTTACCAATGAGTGTAACTATGACACCATGGATCTGGAGTTAGTGGCAGTAGTGTTTTCTCAAAATATGTGGTGACATTAACTTATTAGAGATCATTTTATGGTCTTCAATGATCATAAGTTACTGAGGTAGGTTTTCTCCTAGTGACTTGAACTTGAAAAATTGTTTGTGGATGGAGTTCATACAGGAATACGACTTCAGAATAATTTATATGCCTAAATAGGGTAATTTTGTGGTTGATGCGTTGAGTAAGAAGTCACATAATTATGCATTGTGAGAATGAAGTGATTCCAAGAAGGTGACGGAAGAACGAGAATCATTAAATCTAGATATAGGAGTTTTTATGTAAAGTTGTTGTCTTTTTCAGATAACAGTGTAGTTATCTCTAGTGAAGCAGGTAGAATAGTCCATGTTGGGGGATTTTGTGCTGGAGGTCTGGAGAGATTAAGTTTTATTTTTTGGTGAGGCCCATGATGGTTTTTTTGATGAAGAACAACAGTATGTGATGTTTCATGGAAGGATTTTCATTCCTTTGGTGATGTGTAAGATGGTTCTCAGAGTGTTCCACGGTTCACCCTTAGTTGTACATCATGGTGTGACAAAGATGTACTTAGGATTGAGGGGTATGTTTTGGTGTCCTGGCTTGAAGCATGAAGTTGTGCAGTTTTTTGTCTCAATGTTTGGTTTTATAGAAGGTGAAGGAAGAGAACTATGTTATCGGTGGTTGGCTGCAGTCATTAGATGTTCCACAGTGAAATAGGATGAAATATAAATGGAATTTTTTACTGGTCTACCTGGATCACTTGGTGTCTATGACACTATATGGTTGGTAGTATATTGTTTGAAAAAATCATCCCTCATCATAGTGAGCATGGATTCTAGCTCAGTGGAGTTCCTATCGAAGCAGTATTTAGAGGAGGTAGTGAGAATCCATAGAGTCAAAAGGATTATTATTTCTGATCAAGATCCTAGTTTTACCTTCAGGGTGTGGAGAGGTCTCTAGAAAGATTTTGGTTCTCAACTATGCCTTCATACTACTTTTCATTTGCAGATGGAAAGTCAGACATGGAAGACCATCTAGACTATTGAAGACATGTAGTGAATTATGTCATGGACTTTGGTGGTTCATGGATGAGAAACATACCCATGATAGATTTCTCATACAAAAATATTTTCCACTGCACCATTGGTATTGTACTATTTGAAGGCTTGTATGGATGACCATTATATTCACCGTTGTACAGGATAGGGGTTAGAGAGTCATTAATTCTCAGTTTAGAACCGGTTCAGAATATGAAAAAGATGGATCAGGTGATTTCTGAGTAGAAGCTTGATACAAAAGATCATCAAATTGAAGGAGAACTGTGGAATTTAAAATTAAGGATTAGGTATTTTTTTATGGTGAATACCTATTGTGGGAAGTGATGGTTTAGTCATGGGTGTAATATTTCCTCCCGCTTTGTTTGGAATTTCTAGGTGTTAGCTCATATTGGAGTTGTGGAATATCGGGCAACACGTCCCCCACATATAAGAAGGATACATGATGTTTTTCATGTGCATAAACTCCATCATTATATTCATGAGGACTACCATTTCATCGATTGGGGAAAGATCAATTTTGATGATGTTGTGACATTCAATGAGTAGCCTATAGAAATTGATGACTGCAAGGAGAAGGTGTTACACAAGAATTTTAAACCCCTCGTTCATGTCATGTGGTGGCATGGTGGTGTAGTGGAGAGTACATGGAAACATGAGCCACCTAAACATTCTTAGTACCATGAGTTGTTTTATGTTTATCTCTTTTCTTGTAATGATATTTGTTTTGTGGTTTTCGACCATTCGTGATTATAATATGGCTTCCTCTTATTTATCTTTACAAAATTCTCTGCTCTGAGAGGTATCTCCCCTTTGAGAGTGTTTACTACCAGATTTTGGTTGTCGCATGGTTTCATGTTTTCCCTTTTATGAAGCGGTTGAGCTCCTATAGTGGTGAGAACCTTCAGAGGTATCTCCCAGGGTGGATGTTTGAAAGACCCAATTTTCGTTTTCTCTCTAGGTCGGTTTTGGATTTCTGAGGATGATAATGTTTCGAGAGGTATCTGATGTTATGTCCTAAACCTATCTTGTTAATTCCTTTGTGAAAATATTATTTTTCAGGTGTTCAGGGAGCTTAAGGTGACTTATTTCTAACACTTTTCCTAATTTCTAGTTCTGCAAACATTTTTTCTAGGATTATAGGTCATCTATCGGTAGGTCATTTTTAAGTAGTTCATCTATCAGTAGCTCATATATTGGTTGGTGTATAGTGTTTCTATTATGGTGAGTCACGTCGCTCAGTCGCCTCGGTGAGTTGCATTAGTGTGTCGCGTCGGGGAGTCGCGTCGGTGACTCAGGTTAGTGAGTCGCATTAGTGACTCATGTAGGTGAGTCACGTCGGGACTCACCTCAGTGAATCACATTGGTGGCTCGCGTTGGTGAGTCATGTCTGCGAGTATTGTCTGTGAGTCAAATTGGTGTGTGGTGTCAGTGACTCACATTAGCGAGTGTTGTCATTGAGTTATCGGTGATTGGAGTTCCCATCATCCTAAAATTTCCTCCCTTTGATGTTATATTTAAAATGAAAATCATTAAAATCCATATTTTAATGTATTTAAGTAGATCCAAATCCCATTACACCTATGTTAATTTTATTATGGGTGTGGGTTCCATTACTCAGTCAAAACATGTAATCTCAACAAGATTCACTTTAATAGAAAATCTAAACCACAACTAAACTGCTGCTCCATTTAGATTTTCAAAAGGGAAAGATATTTACCCACCATGTTCCTCTGTATTTTTTTACCTGGTATGATATTCCTAGAATATTATTTCCATAGGAGTCATGTGATTGAACTACAATCCTTGGATCATTTCCCCCTGGAGTTTTTCCTCTTACATGTGCACCCCCTATTTTGGGGCAACAAGGAAGTGTCGATACATTTTTGAGATAAGGTATGTTATACCATAATTTTTTTGGGTTCTTCTATTGGTTTCCTCCAATTTCTCCATTCCATGTGATGACATGTTATATCCTTGTTTCTAATGAATCTTTCATGGTTATTGATTGGTGAATTTATGTCACGACGTCCTCGTGTGGATGTATCCATTGTGGGAGAGGTGATCGTGATCAATTTTGTTGTCCCCTTATCTTGTAATGAATGTCAGAAAACATATATGTTTTGGTATTTGTTTAATATATATATTTTTAGATGTAATAATGTAGTTATCGTGGTTTAGAACCTGGATCACAATGGAATTGACATAATAAATTTTGAAACAGATTAATGAATCCGTATTAATTACTTAGCTATGTTATTTCCTCTTGAATTTCTAGATAGTGTGATATATATGCATTTCTTGTTTATCATGTCATTCCTAATATAAACTGGTAAATATCATAAATCCATGATAAATTTTAAATTAATTTTATAAATATAAAGTGTAATGGTTAATGAATACGGTTGTTATAGTTGTGATTTGATGATAATTAAATGGATGCGGTTTTGCATGTTTAATTGAATAGGTTAATTGGAGATCGAATAAAAATCCTTTTGTGTGTTAAAATAAAATTCTTTATCAAGTTTGGAGTTACCCACTTTCTATTAAAGGATATGTTTTTGTCCATTGGAGCTATGAATGCTCATTGTGTGTGAAGGTTGAATGCCTATTTGGGCCAAGATCCTAGTTTTTACGTTGTTTGCTTTTTGCTTCTTGTAATGTGATGTGAGCCTGAGATGGATGAGCCTGGAGTTCTATTGTAGTATGTGGGGACATGTAGGACCAATGGTGGTGGTGTATTCAATTTATTCCTGGAGTGGTGAGATGAATCATGTTATGCATGTGGTTTTTGGGGAGGACACCCATGATAATGGAATAGGATGAAGTTGGGATTACCCATTGATGTGAAAGTGGTTTCTGTTGAATCTATTGAATATTTATCTACCTTAATTTCCCCACTTCTTGAGGTATCTTGTCTTGCTTATCCTCATTCCAAAAGAGGTGAAGATGCATGGGGTATTACACATGATTTCTATTCTTTGCTTCTCGAGGATGGGTAGGTTTACGCTTCTTCTATAGGTGGAAATTACTTGATGGGTAGTTCATATACACACTATTTTGAGGCCCTTATGATTAGTAGATTAGAATTCTTTTCATAGAATATCTGGAATAATAGAAAATTTTAATGTTTTTAAATAAATTAATATATGATTTTGAACCCTTGGGGTTTGTGCTTGGGAGGATTAAATGATGAAGTTATACTTCGGAGAAACTATGGACATGGTTTGGTTAACCCAAGAGTTCATGGATATATGTTGTGATGCTAATAAAATGTAATGTAAAAATGGTAATGGTTAATTGATTGTTAAATAATTAATTTACATAAATTAAAATTGATTAAAAGGAATAAAATGACTTAATGTATCTCTTTAAATGGTTGTGTTCTTATAAGATATATAGTCTTAAAAGGGGAACCATGAGTTCGAGAGACGTTAGCTAAAGTTGAGTCTAAGACCGGGTTTTTTATATAGTGTGGTTGTTAGCTATATTATATTCTATACTTTTTGTGTTTCAATATGCTACTCCACCCTATCAGTTAGGGAATGTGACAAATCCGGGATTATGATCCCCATGTAGTGTTTTCCCCAATACCCAGGAGGGAGGATGGAGGGCTTACTACCCCATTTTTCTATGCTATCTTCTCTTGGTAGTTACTTATAATGGTATGAATGATAGTTACTTTTACCAGTATATTCTTGTAGAGGTATCCAATTTCTTATGGTTATTCATACACACATGTTCTAGATATATTTTCTTAGAGACTATTATAAGTGTAACATGTATAGGTTGTGATGTCTTAAGGATCCTTACTTAGTGTATGAGCTATAATGGATTGTGGTATAATATCTGACTTATGATTAATGTTATGAAAGCAGGGGTGGATCCCATAAACTACATGGTTAATTTTTTTACATGGACATGGTTGTGTAATGAATGAGGTGCATGTTGACGCATGAGGTGCATGTTGTGGTGCATCACCCATGTGACTTTAGGCTAGCCATTTTGGATAAAGATGAATAGGATTTGTGACATTGGGGGAAAATTAAAAAATAGTAGGAAAGTGGTAGATTGGTTACCTTGATATTCATTAATATATTTTATTCTTTTGTATGCGATACTTGGTGAGAGTATCCATGGTGACGTTAAGAACATATTATATCTATTTAGGTGAGGAGTAAGTTTAACTTTTTGTTCACTTTTATTTAGGATTCTTTATTTAATTTGGCATCAGAGGCTCTAGGGAGGATTCTACTAAGTATACTTTTATACTCACCCTACATTATTTAAACTATATTCTTGTGACCTGCAGTAGGTTGGAGATAAGAAGGGTTACTACTAGCTTGGGGTTTTACTAGAGCAGTTCGGGCTTTGTGGTCACTACCGTTTTACTTTCATTAAGTAATTTTTGTATTTCTTTTTAGTTGTAGTAGTATTTTCAGGACATTAAATATGTGTACTTGGGTTTTCCATTCCATTTAATTCTGAGCAGGAGTTGGTTGGTTTCTATCTTATCTCAATCTTCAGCATGTTTTATCATAGATGGTAATTCCTCTCATCTATGCATTTTCTATACCCTCAGTGCAGGAAGCCAATTTGGGGCCTACTAGAGGTAAAGATCAAGGGGTCATTATCTCTCTTCTCATATTGGAAGACTAGGAAATGTACCCCTTGTGGGTAGGGGGTCATGATAGAGTGGTATTAATGGTCTCATTGAAGGATAAGATGAAGGTTGAAGTTATTCACGTGTGAGTTTGAATGGGATGGTAGGGAAATGGTGTCAGCTAAGTTTAGAAATCACTATAAACACAGATGAACGAATGATACATGGGTATTCAGTTTCCCCTTTGATCTGATGCACATAACATTATGTTTATAGTGGCTACTAAATGAAGTGATGCTGGTTATAGGGTAGAGACCTTGGAAAGGATGATGTATAATTCTTCTCTAAACCTGTGATAGAATGGTTAGACCTTAGGACATGTTAACCTAAAATGAATATAAAAACAACTAATTAATGTTAAATTATTCCATATTATTGTTTTAGGAGAAAAAATTAATTTTTTCTTTATTAGTTATGGCTCTAGGTCAACTTCCTCATCAGGTTCACACAGAAGATGTTGAGCAGGTTACACCAGAAGATCACCACAGGGTTGAGGTTGAAAACAATGACACTTGGAGGAGGAAACTCTGAGAGTTTCAGTGTTAGAGTCTTCAAAGTATGAGTGATCTATTTTAGATGCAGTAATAGAAGACTTGTTGAAGGAGGTTGAGATATACTTATATTCAATCAATTATCAAAATGAGAACTAGGTATCATTGGTTGTGACAATGCTACGTGGAGAAACAAGGAAGTGGTGGTTCTTGTTCCAATAAGATAACGAGGAGTTGGCAGTCTCAGGGGAGGAGTTCAAGGACATATTCATATTGGAGTTTTTTTATTTTACCATGATGGCAGCCAGTCTCTAGGAGATTTTCCTTTTTGATAGGGAGCACCAATGTGTGAGAGTTTAGAATCCATTTTAGGATCATTTTTCGATATTCTTCAGACCTATTTCCTTATGAGGAGGCCAAGGTGAGACATTTAGAGGAGGATTTTCATCTAGAGATCCAATTCTAGGTCACCTAGTTTATGTTAAGGAAATATCGTGAGTTGCTAAAGAGATAAGAGGTCATCGAGCAGATGTTAGCCAAAACCCAATTGTCATGAGAGGGGATTCATCATGATTCCTCAAGAAGCAGAGTTGTGGTATAGGATTTCCATTATTCAGGGACGAATAGTTTCTGTTTATCCAAGGGTAGGTCCCAACCCTTGACGTCTCATTTCTTTGGTGTAAGCGGATCTTAGAACAATTCTAAGGGATTTTGTTCTTCATTTTCTTGTTGAGGCTGATGTCATAATTAGAGAAAGTTCCTGACCTTTTTTAGTAGTCAGCATGTGTCAAGTGTTCCTCTTTAGGTTCCTCATTGGAGTCATTTCTAGGCGACAAAGTAGTAGAAGGTTAAATCAGTTTTGGATTAGCATTGAGAAGTTAGGTCATGAAGAGGATATCCTCGGGATAGTTCTCATTCTTAGATAGTAGAGAACTACCATGGAGGTTGTTGATTTTAGGTCCAAGGAGGCCATGGAGAAGGTCATGGTCAGCTTCAGGCATTAGCATTGCCAGTGCCAAGTGATCCAGATGTCGTTTGAGGTACCATTTTATTTTTTTCTACATGGGTCTATTCCTTGTTTGATTCCAGAGTGACACAATCCTTCATATCACCTATCCTTGTCCATTCCGTGTGACATGAGGTAGAGAGGATTCAAGTGTCCTTGGTGTTGACTAATCCGGTTGTAAATCAAGCTGATTTGACTGAAGTATGTGGAGACATTGAGCTAGTGTTGGGGAAGCACCAATCCAAGGGAGATTTACTATGTTTATTGATATATCCATATGTTTTCATCATCATCATGGATTGGTTGTATTTAGTTAAGGATATCGTGGATTTCTTTAGGAGGAAGGTGGTGTTCTTCAGTGATGATAGAGTGATAGTGGTTCTTGTTGGTGTGAAAGACCATTAGATGTGTCAAAAGAGTGTTCCATCCTTTTCATCCACGATGTCTGAGCTAATTTTGAGTTTGTTAGTAGTTTAGTAGTGGTCTTTTTCTGGGATTACAGAAGAGTACCCTAACATCATTCCAAAACAGGTTTTATAATTACCCCATCATTAAGGGATCATGTTCGGGATCAATCTAAAAACATTCATGTCTTCGATCTTAATGTATTAATATTGGATGATGCCTTATGAGTTGTGGGAGATGTATATATAGCTCTATGGTTTATTGAAGTGTAATTTTGTTCATTTAATCATGTCTCTGTGGGGTGTACTAGTTTTTTTCTTGAATAATGCTAATCATAGTTTGTGATTGTGTGTCAATTATCATTGCATAAACAATGTGACATTGAATAACCATTATCCACCTTTGATGATTTATAAATTAAATGATCAACTCAAGGTTAAATGTTTTTTCTCAAAGATCAACATGCCTTTACAAAATCATAGTATGAGTGTGAAGAGTGAGGATATAATGAAGACTACTTTCCATTGCGTCAGGGGCATTATAAGTTCATTGTGAGGCCATTCGATGCGATTCATGCTCCATCTATAATCTTGGGGTTGATGAACACAATCTTCAATGAGTTCATGGAAATGTTAGTAGTGGTTTTCATGTATGATATCCTTCTGTACTACACATATGAACAGGGGCATACAGAGCATCAACATGCTATTTTGATTGTTCTTCATCAACCCTTTTTTTTGGAAGTTTTCAAAGTGAGAATTTTGGGATTGAGAAGTTATTGAATTGAGAATATTGTGTCCCAGTAGGGAGTATCTATCTATAAATTTAAGGAAGAAGTAGTCATGTCATGGGAATCCTCCAATAAAGTGGAATAGGTGTGGAGTTTCCTTGTCCTCATAGGCTATTACATGAGGATCATAGAGGATTTATCTCAGGTTGTGACTACTATAAAAATGTTAACCAGAAATGATCAGGAATTCAGGTGGACTAATCGGTGTTATAAAAATTTCTAGTACATGAATGAGAAGTTGGTTAGTTCTTTGGTTCATTTCCCTCCAACCGAAGGATTTCAGATTTAGGTTTTCTATGATGCTTGGAATATGGGTTTAGGATGTGTTCTGATGCATTAGAGATCTATTGATTCTTTTGGGTCTCACCAGTTATGTCCCCATGATCTTAACTATTCCAGCCATGATCCAGAGTTGGATTTAGTGGTTTTTCCCTGATGTTTTGGAGACATTACCACATTAGGGAGTGTTCCATGGTCTTCACCAATCATAAGATCCTATGTTTTGTTTTCTTCCAATGAGACATGAACTTGAAAAAGAGTCAGTGGATGGAGTTATTACCAGACTACAACTTCAAAATTTTGTATACTTCTAGAAAGGTGATTATTATGGTGAATGTGTTGAGAAGGAAGTCTCATAGTGGTGTAGTGAAGCAATGAAGTGATTATTGAATGGTGACAGAAGAACATTCGTCCTTACATCTAGATATGGGAGTATTTGGGGGAAGTGGTTTTAATTTTAATATGATGGTTCAGTCATCTATGTTGAAGTTAGTAGAAGTGTTCCATTTGGGGGATCTTGATGTAGATGTTTGGATAGACTGAGTTGTTTTTTGAAAGGACCCTAATGGTTGGTCTGAAGATGACCAACACCCGATGTTGTTTCAGGGAAGTATTTTTATTCCATTGGTGGTGCATGATATGGTTCTCAAAGATTTCCATAGATAACCCTTAATGGTGCATCATGGTGTGAAAAAGATGTACCAATCCATGAGAGGTCAGTTTTGGTGGCCAAGATTTATGTGTGTAGTTGTGGATTTTATGTCTTGATGTTTGGTATTCCAAAAGGGGAAGGCTGATCACTATGTTCCCATTGGTTTTATCTAGCCATTATAAGTTACTTAGTGGAAGTGGGAATAAATATCAATGGACGTTTTTACCGGTTTACTTTGAGATTCGAGAGGCTATGACTCTATATGGGTGACAATGGATCGTTTTGACTAAATTAGAACACTTTATAGTGATCAAGGAGTTGAGATCAGTGGAGGTTCTATTGAGGAAGTAACTAGAATAGGGTGAGAGAATCCAAAGAATCTTGGGGATGATCATTTCTGATCGAGATCCTCTCTTTTACAATAGGGTTTGTAGAGGTTTCTATAACTTTTTTGGTTCTCAAATTTTCCATAGAATTTCCTTTAATCCACATATGGATTGTCAAATAGACCAGACCATCCAAACTCTTGAAGACATGTTTCACTGTTATGTATAAGATTTTGAAGGTTCTTGGATGAGGAACCTACATTTTTAGAGTTCTTATACAACAATAATTTCCACTTCACCATCATAATGGAACTATTTGAAGCCATGTATGTCCGACCATTCCATTTTCCATTGTGATGGACTGGGGTTAGAGAGTCAACAATACTTGGGAAATAATTGGATTAGAATATGAATGATATGGTTTAGGAGATTACTTAGTGGATAAAGGAAGAAAAAATAGCTAGAAGTCCTATGCTGATCATAGTAGGATACCTCCAGAATTTGACTTTGGGGATCACATGTTTTTGAAGGTGACTCCCCATCGAGGGAAAAGAAGGAATGACCATGGTAGTATGACTTATCCCTTTTTGTTGTGAAATTTTAAGAGTTTTCTTGTGTTGGAGCCATGTCATATTAGGTAAAACTTACTCAAGGATGATAAGAACACAAATATTTTTTCAGAATTCATAGATTTACCATTATCTTCATGAAAACTCTTTTGTCATTCATTAGTTTGAGATCAATGTTGATGATGATGTGACCTTTAAGGAGTGTCTTTTAGTGATCCAAAAATTCTAGTATAAGGACTTTCAGGGGTGTTCTCTCCACCTGGGTTGTGTCTTGTGATAGTATAGTGGCGTGGAGGAGTTTACATGGGAACATGATTCATAGATACACACTCAGCACCTTAAGTAGTTTTATGTTTATATCTTTTCATTTATTGATGTTCATTTTATCAGTGTATACCATATCTGTTTATGAAATGGATTTCTCCTTTTTCATTTTGAAGGTTTCTATCTTTTGAGAGTTATCACACTTGGTATGGGACACTGAAAACATTATTACCATAGGAGTTGTGTGATCAAATTTCAATCCTTGGATTGTTTCCCCTTGGTTTTTTTTTTCTAGATATAGGAACTCCCCCAATTTTGGTGCAATAACGAAGTTCCAATAAATGTTTTATTTAGGGTATGTCTTAACTACATTACATTGGGTTTTTTCAATATGTTTCCTCTAGTTTCTCTTTTCCATGTGATAGAATGTGATATTCATGTTTCCAGTGGAGAATTATCAGTTGTTTGTTGGTGCAGTTGTGCCACGACATCCTTGAGAGGATGAAGACATTGTGGGAGAGGTGATAGTGATCCACTTTGTTGGCATGTTATCATGAAAATAATGTTAGAAACCATACGAGGTAGGTTATTCAAGGATTTTATATTATATTTAAGTGAAAATTTAATTTTATAATGGTTTATCCATTAGATCACAATGGAATTAAAATAAGAAATATTAAACCGGATTAATGAATTGGTATCAATTTCAATGTAATGTTATTTCCTCTTGATTTTATAGATACCATGATATCTATGATTTTATTTTTTAGCATGTTGTTCTTGATTGAAATTGGTAAAGAACCAATAGAATATATTAATTGTAAAATAATTGGGTAAAGATAAAGATTCATGGTTAATAAATCTGATTTTTGTTGTTATTTGATGATAATAAAATGGATACAGTTATGAAAGTTTAATTGAATCAATTAATTCAAGAGGGAATAAAGAACCTATTTTGTGTTAAATGATAATTCCTTCTAAGGTTACGAGTTATTTTCTTGGTTTTTAAATGACAAACCCCTTATTCTTTGGTTCTAGGAGTGCTCATTGTGTATGAAGGTTGAATGCCTTATTTAGGGCGAAGATCTCAGTTTCTATATTTTTTGTTTTCTACTTCATGTGATGTGATGTGAGCCTAGGGTAGATGATCCTAGAGGGATGTTGTGGTATGTGTGGGTAGGGAGGCCCAGTTGTGGTGGTGGAGGAATTTGATTCATGGAGTGGCGAGATGCATCAGGTTATGCATGTGCTTGTCATGGAGGACACCAAGGATGATGGAACTGGTTGGATCTAGGCTTACATATTAATGTGAAAGTGGTTGGTATTGAATATAATATTGGTTTTTTTATTTACATTCCAATCTAATTGAGGTAGCTGGTGTTGCTTACCATCCATCAGAAAGAGGATAATATGTATAGGGTATGCCACGTGCTTTCCGTGTTTAGATTCTCAAGTATATATGGTTATATGATATTGTTATATGTGGAAAAGAATGGATGGATAGTTCATCTACTCATCGTGTTGAGCACCTTATAGTTGGTATATTAGAATTTTTTTCTTAGAATACATTGAATTATAGAAAATGGGAATGTTGTTAAATAAAGGAAAAAATGATGTTGAACCCATTTGGTATATTCATTACTTTTTGTGTTTCTAAACACTACTCCACCCTTTCAGTTAGGGAAACTGACACCCTAGGGATTCTGAGACCTAGTGGTGTTTTTCCCAACATCGTGGTGGGAGGATGGAAGGATGACTACCTACTTTGGCCCAAATCTCTTCTCTTGGTAGTTATTTGTTATGGTTTGGGCAATGGCTATTCATTCCTATATATGTGTGTAGATAGTTTATAATGGTTTGTGGTTATTAACACATATATATTATCAATATAGTTTCTTATGGACTACTATAGGAGTAACATTTATAGGCTTTGATGGATTGAGGATCCTTACTTGGTGTATGAGTTGTAATGGCTTGAGGTATAATATCAGATGTATGATACATGTTATGCGAGATGAGGTAGCTCCCAAAAACAACCTCGTTACTTTGGTTACATGGGCATGATGGTGTGATGTATTAGGTGTAGATTAATGCATGAGGTGCATGTTGTGTTGGTTCACCTAAGTGACTTTGATAAATCCTTTTTGGGGAGATATTCTTAGGACGTGCGATGTTGGGGAAACGCAGAAAACTAGTGGGGAAGTGGTAGCGTGGTACCCAAGATATTCTTTTTTATATTATATGATCTTTTATGTCATAAATTTTGAGAGTATACATGATGAGGTTAGGAATATAGTATACATGTTTAGGCAACGAGTTAGTTTCACTAGTTGTTCACAATTCATTAGCATGACTTCTTTACTTTTTCATGAGTGGCTTTAGAGAGGACCCTACTCATTATACTGTTATAATCACCCTATATTTTGTAAACTATTTGTAGGTAGCTTGGAGCATGTTGGAGATCACTCTGGTTACTAATATCTTGAGGTTTTTCCGGAACTATTCAGGATTTGAGTTTGTGGCCATTTTAATTTTTGGTACTTTCATTTTTTTTTCAGTTGTAGTAGTTTTTTCATGACATTACATGTGTGTAATTGGATTTTATTATATATTTCATCCTGAGATGGAGTTGGTTGGTGTTTATATTATCTTTCTCTTTCACAATTTTTCTTGTAGAGGGAAATGCCTCCCCATTTGGGTGTTTTCTATACCATCATAGCTAGTTGTGAACCCGGGGCCTACTGAAGGTGGGACTGAGAGGTCATTATGTCTCTTCTCACATTGCTTGACCAAGAGGGGTACACATTCGGGGGAGGGGTTCACGATAGTATAATGGATGGGTTTTATGAATAATTAAATTTTTTATTTAAAATATTCAATTTTAAAATGATCACATTTTGTATTTAATTTAATTCCATCCATTTATTAAGGAAAGAGATTGTTAATCATGTGTATTTGAGGATTGTTGCCTCCGTGAATGATATGCATAATTTCAATTATACACCAAAAATTCAGGGATGTAAAATGAACTAATATGATATTTATAATATTATTATAATTCATATATGATTAATATTTATATAACATCACTCTATCCATTCTTTGATAAATGGGTTTGTTAATCATGCGTACTTTTGGGAAACCACATCCATGAATAATATATTTCAATTTTCAACATCATACATCATTAATTGTTATAATAACGAATTTTATGAATACTTATAATATATATTAACTATCTAATATTTTTTTAAATGTTACATTAACATTATGTAATATATCTTTTTTACTCATTTTATCATTACAACACACTTTTAAATTTATATGTTTACGACTACTTAAGTGGTGTTGTAATATTTATATAGTGACTGATTTAGGAAAATTATGTATTTTTAATTAAATTTAGTAATTAGTTATTATTTTTTTTTTAAATTTTTATAGTTATAATATTAATAACTTTGAATATTAGTAATATTTCATCTCTGTTCATCACGAATCATTGAAATAAGTTGATATCTAAATTCATCTTCTTGAGTTGTAATTAAAACATTCCTAGGAAGAAATTAATAAAATATAAATAAAAATTTGATATATATATATATATGAAAAATATTTTTTATCTATGAATTTATAAATTGGTTTAAAAGACTAATGATCTATATTAACATTTTAAATCAAGTGCAAGAAAATCAAAAGTGATAACACAAAATGTTAAAAAAAGATATAATGAAACACTATATTCATAGTAAGTAATTATAAATTAAGTATATAAAATAGTTATAGATTTGAATAATTTTAATAAATAGATTATTAATTTACTTATGGTTGTTTTCCATGATGTTATAGTGTGGTAAACTAAGTAGGGAAATATGGTAATGATTTTTTCACTCGTACTCCCTTCGTTGAAAAACGTTTTACTTTATGCTTCAATTTATTTTTATAGGGTGTATATGCTTCCAAGTTGTAATTTTATCCTGAAAAATATTTTATTCATGGTTTTTGATATTTATTTTTATGAAATTTATCCTTAAATAATTATTATTAAAATGTTTCTCAAGTTGAATTTGTTTTTCTTGACTCAAGTCCTTCTTCATATGGGAAATGAAATATATTCTTGATTCTGATCTTCAATATGTCTTTTTTTATAACCTTATATTTTTAAATGGTAGATTAAATTTCCCTTTTTTTATTTTAATTCTCTTCATTATTATCCTCCCCATTTATGGAACACATGGAAAATAAATGTATGATGTTGATAAGAATAAATATTATAATTTCTAATTGATATTTTTCATTCATATACATGTTTTACCTATAGAATGTAATCTATATAATTTTGAAACTTACATTTAGGATTTTATTATAAAAATAATCAATGAAAGGTTTTATCATTATATTTTATAAATTACGTTTCTCTAAAAGGTTTTAATAGTCAGAAAATGTTTTTCTCAAGATTAGTTTTAAAAAATGTTTTATTTTAAAGTAATGTTTTAAAATTTTCCTAAATTCATTGTTTACAAAAAAAATTAAAATGGAATTTTCAACTACCTTTAATTATATTAAATTTTTATATCAATGGGAATATTTTTAATATTTCCATATGGGTAATTTTCAACTAAATGAAATCTTTTGTATAAATATCTATAGAAAAGTATCTTTCATCCATATTTTTTATTTTCTAACTAACATTATCTTTACACTTTCATGTTTAAGAAAATGAAACTTTTATTCACATGGTTTAATGTGATATTTATTTTACAATTTTTAAAAGCTCATGGGAAATTTTTATTTTCCAAGAAATCATTTTAATGCTTCTTAGAGTGTTCTTCATCTATGTAATATTTTGGATCAAAGTTATTGTTAAAATAATATGATTCCCCCCTTTTAGATGGATGAATTAGGAAATTATATTTTAAATCTTTGTTCTCAACCATACCTTATTTTTTTCATTCCAAGTAATGTAATTTTATTGGCATAGTTTAAATCTATTTCCTTTCCACTATTAATTCTCTATATTCAATTAATTTATTGAATGGTTTTCACCAAAATACACAATACATTAATTAATTGTAGAATTTTCTTCAGAATAGTATATTCCTTATCTATATTATGTAAATACCATTTGAATAATCATCGTTATTGAGTGTTATTTACCTAGAATGATTATAATTGTCATTATATACTCATTTATTACCAATGGTTTAATCATTTAATGTTTATTGATGAACCCATGAATTATTATTTAGTGAACCACTTGAAAAGAATATAATATCCATAGTATTTCTTTAACTTTTTATGATATGATGATTAAAACCATATGACACACATATGTATGATTTTAATGATATAAAGGGTGGAAGTAGAATTATATATCCTTAAAATTCATTAGGCAATGTTGACATATTCTAAATATCTTGGTGCATGGGTAGTGACCATAGATAACTATTTTAATGATAATTTAGCCTAGATAACTATGTTATGCTAAAAAATAAGTGAGACTTAACCTATGATTATGATGTCATGTTTTTTTGGTTTCCATATTCCTATAATTTCCTGATCATATATTATTTTCATGTTTATTCTGTTTTATTATGTAATAATTTATAGTTTTTGATTCCATGATGTCTACAACATCATGTTATGTGTCCTAACGTGTATAAAATGTATCGATATTATGCTTTACTTTGATTATGCACTTACTTAGAATCTATGAGAAAACTTTGTTATATTTCATTTTCCCTAGGCTTTGAAAGAAATTATTAGGTATGAAAATACTATAATATTATCCTTTATAGACAATTTATAGGCAATGTTGAAGACTCTCTTTGGATTTATTAGCTTATAATATAATGGAAAATGTATATTTATTGAGAAGCCTTTTGATTTAGTATTTTATGTTTTTTTCCGAACACTCTAAAAATCTAAATATAATGGTATTTGGATTCTAAATGTTAGAAAGATATTATAATCATAGATTAATATCAAATATAGTGCTTTAAGTAATTTTTTGGCACCAAATCTAAGAGCATTGTTATGGGTGTGCTACATGAAGATTTCCAATATTTACATCCAGAAGACATATGGACTCTTTTCAAACATGGTTATTAGTTAAGTCTCCTTAGTTGGCGCTTTTGTCGAAGGAATTTCTTGAGGATTTTTATCTTCACTATCTAACACTGGCGGATCACATCCATAATAAACGTCCTTCAGTCGATGAATTCGACCGATTCATCTTCAGTTCTTGGGGTATTCTCGAACGAGCGATGGTTGGCCTTCTCGATCGACAACATTTGACGATTCGTTTTTCTTCAGAGGCTGACCTAATTACTGCCTGGTCCAATGCTCCATGCTCCTTCAACGCGTTCCATTTCTACATATTTTGATGGTCTTTAGAGTTCAACATGAAATGGGATGCTACTACCACAGTGGTGTGGGTATGTTTCCCAGAATTACCTTTTCCTTTCCAAAATACGTCATTACTTTGTAAGCTAGGGAAAATGTTTGGCAGGTTTTTATGCTCTTATAGTCGGACCAATGCTGTTTGTCACCGAATTTCTCCTTGAAATTGCCTTGATATGGACATCTCAAAGCCCCAGATATAATGGATCTATATTGTGGTCGGTGAAGTGTTCAGATGAAAACAAGCTGTAGTTTTTGAGTCTTGTCCTTCTTTTTGCTCGTACTGCAAACTGTTGGGAAATTCGGCTTTAGAGTGCTAATGTTTTCAAATGGACCAGAAAGTTTTAGACTACTTTTCAAGTCTAAAACTTAGGATTGAGGTGGTGAGCAGAGGTGGATTAGGGGATGCTGAACCCCTCATGCCTCTCTTACACGTTCAAGAGGCCCTGGGCTGGAAATACAACTCTCGAGGGATTTGTTTATCCATCCCCGTCCCTTCTGTTGATATGGGGTTGGAGAATCCTGAAGTCTCTCAGAGGAAACAAAATCATATTGAGGAAGGGTCGCATCTCATAGATGTTAGGCCCTTGTCAGGGCAGGAACCTGGATTGCATGAGTTAGGTGAGAAGGTGTGTATGAAGCCCACTACATCAAGGATTCATGATCAACGAGGTGGTGGATATTTTTTCCAGGATGAAGAATGACTTTGACGGGATTAAGAAGCCTGAGAAGAACCCTTTGGATAGACCTTATTATTATGATAAGGTTATGTCTGGAGGGAAGGTTAAGGCTCTGGAGGTCATGATCTCTGCGGTATCTAGTGATGATGCACATGCTGTTGCAAGAGTGCAATGTCCGAGCCAACAAGAGCCTTCAGTGTCTATTCATCCTCACAATCATTTCACAAACTTGATTTCCCTAGGGAAGAGAATGCCAACCTAGAAGTATGGTAAAATTAAATACCAAAATGGAAATGAAAGCATGCCTTGTCGAGGTCCTCCACGGGAACTGATCTAAGTGATAAAAAAGACAACTCTGTGGAAATGCTGGAATATAAGGATGATTCACAAGGGGACAGGGCAGTCGGGTCTGGATTTAGAAAGGGAAATCAAGGGAACATTGTCACAAGGAATTTCCCAGTTAATGGGGGGAAAAAGGCTCGACCCCGCAATGATAACTCGAATATCCCAAAGAAACTTTTTACTAGATCTTCAGGGAGGATAAATAAAAATGAGATAGAGAAACATCCGGGGAACCCAACAAGTGTTCAAGGTGATAAAAAGTTTCCTAGATAGTTGGCCGAGCAAGCTCTTGGTAAGGGACTCAAGGCCTCTGATGGTGAAGTCAAGGGGTTGAACCTCATTCCAATACCGGACGGAACCTTAAATGGAGTGGTGGGAAAGATTGAAGTGAAGACTCAATTACAACTTGTTCTATGCTCTGAGGATAAAGTGCTGGAAGGAGATATCCAGATTAATTCTTGATAGGTGGTCACCAACCGAATATTTGAGAGGTCGAGTATAGCTGGAACTAATCTTAAGCAGTTATAGTGGATCAACAAATAGTACAACATCTTAACACAAGGTTTTAAAAAATGAAATATCGATGCAGACAAATATATCAAGGCATGGGACAAGATGGTGGATCACTTCGAAGATCTTCTACGGAATGAACCGAATACTCAGGTAACCACTCTTTATTGGAAGCATTATAGGGTGGCTGGTTATAAAATTCATAGTCCTATCTTTAACAACTTTGTGGGATATTTTTTGTGTTTAACACTTATGCTTTAGACATGTCTGGGTTTCCCACTTTTTCCTCAAAAGTGATTTTGAAATAAAAAGAAAAAGGATTGGTTGTAAGGAGTGGAAAGTGAGGTTTATTTATATTCCTTTTTTATCCTCCCAGATCCATGAATAGGCTATGATGTGTACTATTTTTTTATAGTGTAGTGTTTGGAAGTGTACTGATATAGTATGATGATGTGTTAGAATATGGCCAATGTAAGTTGTTTCCTAGTAAAGACAACTACCCCACTCATGTCCTTGAATTGGAATAGAGAAGAATACATTGAAAATGTGGTGTGACAATATATTTTGGTATATTTTCTTTGTTTATATTGATAAAACAGACTAACATATATATTTACATAGGGATACCTAAATCATAGATAGACATGATTGGAAGAGTACCTCCATTGTTTTTATTTTTATATAGATTACCCTCTTGGAAAATGGAATGTGGTGGCTGAGGTGTTGAGTAGTAAAATCATGACTCATGTTGTGAGATATTATGAAGAGGATTGTCTTTAAATAATATGTTTCACTTAGATTCATTTAGATGGGGAAATGGAGGATTAACCGGTGGTTCTGAACATTATAAAGATTTACACCCCTCTTGATGACCAGATTTACCAAAGAAAGCAAACATACCCTAACTGTTAGTATATTAGGTGAATCCTATATAATGGGGAGACCTCAGGTTATTTTTAGTAATCTATTTATGGAATATTATTTTAAAAGAAGTGGTTTATGGTACCTTTGGACTTGATGTGGGTGATAATGGGTGGTGGTCACCAGATAAGATGGGAATATCATAAAGGGGATAATATGTTGTTCAATGATATAAAGTACTGATATTCGTAGTCTGGGATGAGGTGAGTGGTATTAGACTTTCTATCCTTGTGCCTCAAATGTCAAATAATCAAACCTATTTACCAATAGTTAATAGGGATCTTGTAGAATCTCTATATCCCAATGTTAAAATTTTATGAGATTTACATGGATTTAATTATTTAAATTCCATTATCTCAAAATAGTAAGGATACTATATGGGCGGGTACTGATCCATTAAAAAATCATCCCATTTTATTCTCCATTATGATGTGATGAAAGTGGTGGAAATTTGAAATACATAAATTTTATTGTGACTTCATACCCACTGTGCTCCTTTAAAAGTAGTTTCAGATAGGGACATGGGCTTTACATACCTATTTTGGATGGCTCTTGTGGAGGCCTCAGGTTCACACCGGTTGTAGATCATGAAATACTATCTATAGATATATGCTTAGCTGGGGTGAGCTATCTAGATTCATAAGGATATAAACTCTGTTCACATGATTGATTTTGATAGATCATTGTAAAAATTGGTGTTCATTTATTTATTATATAATAATATATAACATTACATGAAATAAATGGATCATATTAAATCTCTATATTGATAGATGTGTTAGTACCATTTTTTTCATAATTGGGTTATTTGGAATAATTTGGGTAAGCATTATTCAAGAGAAGGTAATAAAAGTTCGATTGATTAAAACAATTTAGAGACAACTCATAGTCATGAAAAATCATATGATGAACATATTTGGTACCCTCTAGAGTTATATAATAGGGATCATGTGACTCATATATATTCTATTAGGCTGAGACATCACTAACTTGGTATGTAAGGAAAGATGAAACTATATTAGGTAACACACTTCATGATATGAAGAATCTCATAAATGTGGATTACTGATGTGAATTTCCAACCCATATATCCTCTATTCATGATTTATTCCATGTTTATCAGTTGAAACATCTACAAAAACATAGTTTGAAAAGTGATGGAATCAGCCTTTATAAGTTCTAGAAAAGCGCTAATAACCTCAACACAGTTAAAAGTCCATGTCTTTAAATAACGCTAAAAGGTGAAGATAAATGGTATATTTATTAGAAAAAAAACCACAGATAAAGTACCCCATTTATTAGTATATATATTTATCACTAATAAATAATTCCTTTATTAGTGTGCATAAAAGTTCTAATAAATGGAATCTTTAATAAGATATTTTATTTGCGCTAATAAAAGTATGATTTATTAGCTCCTTTTTTCGTTGATGAAAGTATGATTTCTGAGCACTTTCAATGCGCTGATATAGATAGACTTTATCAACACATATATAAGAACTGATAGATGAGTCCTTTATTACATATTTAGTAGCACTAATAAAGGTGAACAGTACAGTGTGATGTTGTAGCACATTACATCACCACAAATAGGTGTAGTGCTGCAACAACACACGACATCAGCATAAATAGTAAAAATATTTACCCAAATAGGATAAAAATACTGTATTTAAATGAAATTAAATTTCCAACGAAAAAATGAAAAATCCAACTATATTATAGTGTATGTATGTTTTATTTTAGATTTAAATTAATGTTAGTTTTGAATAAAATTGGTGCACATGGAGTCATACAAGTCACACCATGCATTAGATTGAGGCATGAATAAATGATACATATCCCAAATAATTCATGGTTCATTTTCATAATGTATTAAAACAATCAGAATTTGTTTTCTCGGTTTCATTTTTTTAGTTGTTTTTTGATTAAAATTATTGTAACACCCTGAGATTTTATGAAAAATATTCTTTTTAATTTCATTAATGTCTTGTTTTGTACGCTACACCAAAAGGATCTTGCACAACACACATCATTGACTTGCCTTGCATTACACGCAATCACGACCTTCCTCGATTGCGTGTGTAGTACGCAATACCGAGTTTCACTAAACAACGATATGCTATTAAAATATTATCAAAACTAGCCATTGTGAATAGTAATAACCAATTTTTAAAATTTTGTAAATTTTATTTTTCAAAATGAACTTCATTTTTGGATTCGGAATATTCAAATTAGCTTAGGGTGAAATTTTGGAACTTTTCGGATAACTTTCATTTTTCTAATGAATAGTGAAAATTACTAAATTTTAATTAAAAACAACCTTTTTAATCGAAATAATTAATAGTGATAAGTTATTAATTTTAGTGGTTTAAAAGTATATTTAGAATATATTTTTTACAATTTAATACAATGATGGTCATTGGATGTAATTTCACATTTAAACCAGACATAAACAAGTGTCAATCTTTTCATAGTTATTATCTCTTAAGAACACGTTATTTGTTTTGATGATGGGAATTAATTTTTAAATTAATTAATGAAACTGATATGTTTTGAATTGGGTAAAATAGACATCATTTTTGAGTTCATAATATCAAATATAGCTTAGGCCTACTTTTTGGTATTTTTCTGGAAACTTTCATTTTTTGATGAATAGTGAAACTACTAAGTGGTAGTTAAAAAAAATGAATTTTTCGTAAAACTTAATTTTACCGCCTCTGTGAGTGGAATTTCAAAAATCCGAGAGACATGGTTGATGTCAGTAAGTAAAATGTGGTTAAATGAGATGAAAATAATTTTTGGTGAATAGTAACTTTTTTACTTTTACCACAGTTAAAAGTAAATAGGGTAATTAACGGTAAAAATGATATTATTATTAACCTAACAGATATCCTAATTCTATTGGATAAGTTTATTTCGACCAAAAACAACCTTAGGAATAACATATGACCATTTAGGCCCACTTAGATTAGATTAGGACATTTATTATTATTTTATTCAAAGAAGAGTTAAAAGAGTTAAAATCAAAGTTTATTTACTAAAACATTTTTAATATAGGGTTATAAATAATATAAATTAGATTGTAAATATTCATTAGAAATATAATACGATTTCCTACATAATTATATTTTATTTATAATTTTTAGACATTAAATAAATTAATTTATTTATGACACAATGATGATGTAGAAATTACCATAATAGTGAAAAATTAGAATAATTGATATTATAAATACCCAAATAAATATAATTTGAGACTTTTTATGAATTAAACTAATTTTATAAGTTAATATGGCATGTTAGGATTTATTTAATGAACTTTGGTCGAAGTAATCATTCTTTTATGAGTTTCAAAAAAATCAACTTTTGAATAGTGTCAAAATTGAAATAAAATAGTTTTTAAAACAAATATTATATTATTAATTGTTATTTTATTCCTACAAATCTAAGGTTCAGCAAAATGACTTATATAAGGTAATATATATTAATAATAAACAACTTGGGGTTCGTTTGGCTTGTTATAGTAAGTTTATTAACCTTATAGTATAAGAACACAAGAAGACACGGTTAAAGTAAAATTATTTTACTTAATGTTAAATCTAAATGATAAGGTTAAAATAGGAAGCTAAAATTGTCTAAATTCTATTGGATGAGAGGATTTCGACCCATCACCACCTTATCTTCAAAATGAATCAATTTTAAGCTATTTAAAACCGAATTTGTCTTTATAATAAAATAATAGTTTTAGTTATTCCAAAGGTGCCCCTCTCCTCCCTTATAAAAGGGAACCTCCTCCCTCTCCTCCTCACACCAATTTTAGCCTTCAAGCTCGGCCAACCCCTACCCATTTCTCCTCTCCAATTCCCTAGAAACATCCTAGAGGTTTTGGTATTCTTCAAAGACCAATTTTAGTGCCCTAAAATGAGGTCTTAAAGAAGCACTTCCAAGAAGAGGTAATGTTCGTTACTGATTCTTTCAACTTTATTTCTTATTCCACTTCTTCTTCTTTAGTTGTTTCAATATGAAGTAATAACATCAGTATAACTCATATACTGATATGTTATTATAAGTATGAAACAACCCTATTTCACAATCTTTCCATCATACGGAAAATGAAATCACCGCGCGTGCGTACGTACAGAATACCGTCTCCACGCCATGGTGTAATCTATTTCCCACCAACACCTTACTTGAATTGGTATAATGGTGTAAATAATGACTATATATGACTATTTTAAAGTGATGCTGATTATGAAATAGTATACATACACTCCAATACAATTCAATGATCATGAGAATGATATCATCGCTTGTGAGTACGTACAGACTACTGTCTCCACGACGTGATGAGATTCATTCTCCACGTTAACCATTCATGAATGATTATAAAGTATATATAATAAGTAATCATGAAGTATATGACATAATAATGATACTGGATTTATGTGTATATATATGTACGTCATCTACTTAATTCCATTCAACTCAATAAGGAAACGAAAACAACGTTCATGCGTACGTACGGCTTACCGTCTCCATGAACGATGTATTTCTTTTCATCTACTAATATACTATATATATGTATATTCTGAATATATTATATATATATATATATATATATCATGTTTTATATTCTGGAATTAATTAATCATATGAATAATTAAAAGTCAAAACACGGACGACAAAGGAAACGATTTTACCCAAAACGCTCTTTAACATTGAATTTACAAAAGAACGGGTAAAATAAAGTCATATGTGAACATATATGATATCATAACATTGAGTATGATTCCGGAATAAGTCAATGACATTATTTAAATCATCATATAGGAGGTTCGGACACTTACGAAGCAAATTAGACCTAAGGTAAGGGAAATATCACAATCTCATTTTTATCTGAGATTGTTTATACTTTGGCATTTACTTGGGTGTATTTTATCATCCACATCCAAGTTTCCTCAATATATAATATTATTTCCATTCACCTACAATTGTTTTAATCCTATTTTACCATTTGGTGAGTTTTTAGTAAAAGATATGAAATGAATCTTTTGACGTTTTTCATACGAGGTACTTTTTTGACTTTTCCGAAAAAAGTACGAGAAGAATGTTTTTTAACTTATAAGACATGAATGGATTTTTAAAATATTATTTCCAAGAATATTCCTTTACAAGTTTTCAAGTTTATTTTTAATCAACTTCTTTTAGTTTAGAATTGTACGACATGTTAAGAAAGGAAAAGTGTTTTTGAAGCAGAAAGGATATTTTCCTCAAGAATCGAGATCAAGTGTTTTATCAAATTTATTTTCCATCTAAGATAATAAAGGGTTCTGTTTCTATCCCTATTATTACATTTATTTGATTATGTTGTGATGGAATTATATTTTTATGAATTTCTTTATCTTATATGAATTGTTTTTTGATGTCATGATGTTTAAGATTCCCATTTTTATTACATGGGTTATGCTATGATGTATGGTTTCTGATTTTCTGGAACACATAAGAATGGTATCATTATGAGATGGGTGGGAACTATATCTCCCTCCACTGCATTGGGTAAAGATTTTATATCTCATGAGATAGACATGGCTGGAACGGCAGGTTAAACCGGTTCAGTGAAACAAGACTGAAATGAGGAGTGAACTCGGTACAGAAATGGACTTTGTCCACTATGATAGTCTTGGAAATGAGTCTTGACTAACAAGAAATGATTCTCTATGATTATGTGTTTATGCCACAAAGTTTCATGTTTTATGTTATGATTAATGGGGTTACATTTCACTGCTATGATTTATCCCATGTTATGATATTATGATCTCTTTTGCAGGTTAAGATTTCCATAATGTTATGTTCTTATGAATATGATGTGATTGATATTTCTTTTGTTTACCTTTACTGAGCATTTGTGCTCACCCTTTTATGTTTTCTTTTCCCCCAGATATAAAGAAATGTTTTAGGTAAGAAAAAAAGGGAAGATCTTTATGGGAGATGTTGAAGATCTTTCACCACGATTAGAAGATTATATTCCGAGTTTACAAAGACAATAAAATATTACGGTCCTTGTGTGTGTGTGTTTTTGTTATGTACTAAGTATTCCGCAAAAGTAATGTAATGTCCATGTACGTTATGATTCGGGTCTCTACAGTTGGTATCAAAGGAAAGGTTTTGTCAACCTTTGGAAGTTAGGATGCGAAAACGTTAGTGAGATCCCTAGAGATATTTCTAAGGTATGTCTAGGGATGTCCCTAAGGATAAGTATACATATAGGATATAGTCATAGAACTATGGAAACGATATTAGAATAATCCAAAGATGTTAGATATTGAAGTTACTCCCCCTTTATTAGGATTTTTCCCTCTCAAACTATTCCTTTTGGGTTTTAGACGATGGATGGAACCCGAAGGAACCATGCTGATCAATGCAATGGACAATGCAATGATTGTCCTCATGAACAAACAAATGTTATGGGAGATGGAGTGAAAAATATTATTGCTATACTTACACAATCTATGAATCATTCTGGACTTACAAATGAGCAGATAAGGGAATAATATTCTATTGAGTCCTTCATGAGGCAACGTTCACCTTCTTTCAGTGGGTCTTCTGATCCACTTGTTGCTGAACAATGTATTAGTACTACTGAAAAGATATTTTCAGTTCTTTAGTGTTCTGAACATGATAAAGTCATCTTAGCAGTGTATCGTTTGGAAGGTGATGCTGATCAAGGTTGGAATATTATCAAGAATACGAGGCCAAGAGATGAAATTGAGTCCATGGAATGGGATGAGTTCAAGAACTTATTTTTCAATAAGTACTTCCCTCGTATTCCTTGAACAAAGATGGGGAAGGAGTTTCTTGAACTAAAGCAGGAGGATGATGAATCTGTTGGTATATATGAAGCGAATTTTACAAGGCTTGCAAGGTATGCATCTGGATTTATCATCTAACCTGAAAGTAATGTTGATTGATTCTTCAGTGGCTTAAAACCAAATCTTTGAAGGGCATTAGCTATGAGAGACTTCAGTAGCTATAAAGAAATTGTGCGTTGTGCTATCAAGGTAGAAATGGAAGTTGGTGTTACTTATTCATCTCATAGTTTTGACAAGAAACGAAAGATGGAGTTCAAGGAGAAATCTTAGAATTACGGTGAAAAGAAGATGAATGTTTCCTTATGCTCAAAGTGTGGAAAGAAGCATGGTGGAGATTGTCTTAAAGGGGCTATAAAATGTTTTAAGTGTGGAAAAGAAGGTCATCGAGAAGCTGAAAGTCGAAGTAATGGAAGAAGGGTTTATAATGATTTTAATAAAGAAAATACTGCAGAGAACACACCAACAACACTTCAATGCTTCAAGTGCAAGGAAATGGGGCATTATGATAATAAATGCCCTAATCCAAGGGATAATGATGATCTACATGAGCAACCACTTAAGGAAAAGGACAAAGGGAAGTCATATGCGATCACTATTCGCGATGTTGAATATGACAATGATTTGGTGGAATGATTAAGTGTTTATGTAATGAGATTCCAGAATAATGTTGTATATAGTATTGTGGAATATTGGAATATTTATGTTTTGGTCTATTATGGTTTTCAATAATTTTATGGCATCGGTAACCATGAAAAGTGATTGAAATATTTTTTGGAAAGTAGATGATATGCACATAATGAAGGGATAAAGATAATCTAATATGTTTGATAGTATTCATGAGCTTATGATTGATATAAGGACTAAGTGATATCATGGTTTGAGGATATAAAATTTTGAGGATTTTGGTATGTGGAAAGTGTTAACTTTTAACTGCATTCATGTTTTCAATAAGGTTCAATGGATATTCATCCTTCAAGAGAATACATGATTAAGGTATTCACATGTTTGTAATTTAACCAACAAGATATATATTATAATATATGGGGGATAAATGAAGGCATTCATGTGATCATTTTCTTTATACTATGAGCTTGGACCGAAGTAGTTTAGATAAGCCTAAAGATTGGAAAGGATTTTGTTGGACATAAGTTATTATTGTTTAAGGATAAAACATTTTTGATATTGTTTATGGGATGTTATAGTAATATAGCTTTATAAAAAGGACAACCTGCAGGACGGGAGACAACCCATCGCGTCAGACAAGGCTGTGGGAATCGAACCCACAACCGAAGTGTGACTGGACTTTATTTCCTACCACTGGCCTACAGGAAGTCCATGTTTAGTATAAAATAGTTTTATTATATTAATCAGTATGATATATGAAGTATAAGTCCATTTTAGGAACCATATATGATTAATCATACTATAGATGAACTTATGTATTTTTTGATAACTTTTCTAACCTTTTTTTTGAGACAGATGGAATGACCCATAATTCTATCACATGATCTGTTAACACATCACGAATGACCAATTCAACTTTATTTCTTTAAGATATGAAGTGTAAATTGTCCAAAGAACGACAAACGGTGAGACTATACCAAAATCACGAAAGTATTTCTTCTAATTCCAATTTCATCAACTTTAGGGAAATGATCTTGAAAAGCAAAAATGTTGTCCTATTGCTCTTATATCTGATGAATCAGATGGTACCTTAGATCGTCAGAAATTTATGGCTTTGTGATTTCTGGCTTTTTCATACCCATGTTATCTACCACTCTCCATCAGAACATGATGGTTAGATTTCTCTTCCATACCCATATTTTCACCTATGTGGAAACCCAGTGATTAGTTTATTTGGGTAACCATTACATTTCATACTTTTGTTTTTAAAGATTTGTTTTGGTATTCCTTTTTAGGATGTGGGTTTCTATTAAGTAAGCTTTCGAGTAGTAAACCATTTATAACCCCGACGAATTTTGAGGGCGAAATTCATTTTAAGGAGGGTAGAATGTAACACCCTGAGATTTTATGAAAAATATTCTTTTTAATTTCATTAATGTCTTGTGTTGTATGCTACACCAAAAGGATCTTTCACAACATGCATCATTGACTTGCCTTGCATTACACGCAATCGTGACCTTCCTCAATAACATGTGTAGTACGTAATACCGAGTTTCACTAAACAATGATATGCTATTAAAATATTATTAAAACTAGCCGTTATGAATAGTAATAACCACTTTTTGAAATTTTGTAAATTTTATTTTTCAAAATGGACTTCATTTTTGGATTCGGAATATCGAAATTATCTTAGGGTAAAATTTTGGTACTTTTCGGATAAATTTCATTTTCTGATGAATAGTGAAAATTACTAAATTTTAATTAAAAACAACCTTTTTAATCGAAATAATTAATAGTGATAAAATACTAATTTTAGTGGTTTAAAAGTATATTTATAATATATTTTTTACAATTTAATACAATGTTGGTCATTGGATGTAATTTCACATTTAAACCAGACATAAACAAGTGTCAATCTTTTGATAGTTATTATCGCTTAAGAACACGTTATTTGTTCTGATGACGGGAATTAATTTAGAAATTAATTAATGAAACTGATATGTTTTGAATTTGGTAAAATAGACATCATTTTTGAGTTCATAATATCAAATATATCTTAGTCCAAATTTTTGTTATTTTTCTGGAAACTTTCATTTTTTGATGAATAGTGAAACTACTAAGTGGTAGTTAAAAAAAATGAATTTTTCATAAAACTTAATTTTACCACCTCTGTGAGTGGAATTTCAAAAATCCTAGAGACACGGTTGATGTCAGTAAGTAAAATGTGGTTCAATGAGATGAAAATAATTTTTGGTGAATAGTAACTTTTAACTTTTACCATGGTTAAAAGTAAATAGGGTAATTAAGGGTAAAAATGATATTATTATTACCCTAACACATGTCCTAATTCTATTGTATAAGTGTATTTCGACCAAAAACAACCTTAGTAATAAAATATTACCATTTAGGCCCACTTGGATTAGATTAGGACATTTATTATTATTTAATTAAAATACGAGTTAAAAGAGTTAAAATCAATGTTTATCTACTAAAACATTTTTAATATAGGGTTATACATAAGATAAATTCGATTTTAAATATTCATTAGAAAGATAATAAGATTTAATAAATAATGATATTTTATTTATAATTTTTAGACATTAAATAAATTAATTTATTTATGACACAATGATGATGCAGTAATTACCATAATGGTGAAAAATTAGAATAATTGATATTATAAATACCCAAATAAATATATTTTGAGACTTTTTATGAATTAAAATAATTTTCATGGTTAATATGGCATGTTAGGATAAGTTAAAGAACTTTTGAGAAGTAATAATTCTTTTATGAGTTTCAAAAAAATCAACATTTGAATAGTGTAAAAATTTACATAAAATAGTTTTTAAAACAAATATTATATTATTAATTGTCATTTTATTCCTACAAATCTAAGGTTCAGCCAAATGACTTATATAAGGTTATATATATTAATAATAAACAACTTGGGGTTAGTTTGGCTTGTTATAGTAATTTTATTATCCTTATAGTATAAGAACACAAGAAGACATGGTAAAAGTAAAATTATTTTACCTAATGTTAAATCTAAATGATAAGGTTAAAATAGGAACCTAAACTTGTCTAAATTATATTGGATGAGAGGATTTCGACCCTTTCCCACCTTATATTCGAAATTAATCAATTAGGATCTATTTAAAACTGAATTTGACTTTATAATAAAATAATAGTTTTAGTTATTCCGAAGGTGCCCCTCTCCTCCCTTATAAAAGGGAACCTCCTCCCTCTCCTCCTCACACCAATTAGAGCCTTCAAGCTCGGCCAAACCCTGCCAATTTATCCTCTACACTTCCCTAGAAACATCCTAGAGGTCCTGATCTTCTTCAAAGACCAATTTTAGTATCCTAAAAGGTGGTCTCAAAGAAGCACTTCAAAGAAGAGGTAATGTCCGTTACCGATTTTTTCAACTTTATTTCTTCTTCCACTTCTTCTTCATTAGTTGTTTCATTATGAAGTAATAACATCAGTATCACTAATATACTGATATGTTATTATAAGTATGAAACAACCCTATTTCACCATCTATCCATCCTACAGAAAATGTAATCACCGTGCGTGCGTACGTGCAGAATACCGTCTCAACGCCGTGGTGTATTCTATTTTCCACCACCACCTAACTTGGATGGGTATAATGGTGTAAATAATGACTATATATGACTATTATAAAGTGATGTTGATTCTGAAATAGTATACATACACTCCAATACTATTCAATGATAATGAGAACGATATCATCGCTTGTGCGTACGTACGGACTACCGTCTCCATGACGCGATGAGATTCATTCTCCACGTTAACCATTCATGAATGATTATAAATTATATATAATATGTAATCATGAAATATATGACATAATAATGATACTGTATTTATGTGTATATATATGTATGTCATCTACTTAATTCCATTCAACTCAATAAGGAAACGAAAACAGCATTCATGCGTATGTACGGCTTACCGTCTCCATGAACGGTGTATTTTTTCCATATACAAATCTATTATATATATGTATATTATGAATATATATTATATATAAATAATGTTTTATATTCTGGAATTAAGTAATCATATGAATAATTACAAGTCAAAACACGGACGACAAAGGAAACGATTTTACCCAAAACGCTATTTAACATGGAATATACAAAAGAACGAGTAAAATAAAGTCATAAGTGAACCATATATGATATCATAACAATGAGTATGATTTTGGAATAAGTCAATGACATTATTTAAATCATTATACAGGAGGTTTGGACACTTACGAAGCAAATCAGACCTAAGGTAAGGGAAATATCACAATCTCATTTTTATCCGATATTGTTTATACTTTGGCATTTACTGGGGTGTATTTTATCATCCACATCCATGTTTCCTCAATATGTAATATTATTCCCATTCAACTACAATTTTTTGAATACTATTTTACCCTTCAGTGAGTTTTTAGTAAAATATATGAAAGGAATCTTTTGTCATTTTTCATACAAGGTACTTTTTTGAATTTTCTGACAAAAGTACGAGAAGAATGCTTATTTTTAACTTATACGACATGAATGGATTTTTAAAACATTATTTCCAAGAAGATTCATTTACAAGCTTTCAAGTTTATTTTTAATCAACTTCTTTTAGTTTAGAATTGTATGACATGTTAAGAAAGGAAAAGTGTTTTTGAAGCAGAAAGGATATTTTCCCCAAGAATGGAGTTCAAGTGTTTTATCAAAATTATTTTTTCCATCTAAGATAATAAAGGGTTATGTTTCTATCCCTACTATTACATTGATTTGATTTTGTTGTGATGGAATTATGTTTTTATGAATTTATTTATCTTATATGATTTTTTTATGATGTCACGATGTTTAAGATTCCCATTTTTATTACATGGGTTATACTATGATGTATGGTTTCTGATTTTGTGACACACATAAGAATGGTATAATTATGAGATTGGTGGGACCTATATCTACCTCCAATTAATTGGGTAAAGATTTTATATCTCATGAGATAGACATGGCTGGAACGGCAGGTTAAACCGGTTCAGTGAAACAGGACTGAAACGAGGAGTGAACTCGGTTCAGAAATGGACTTTGTCCACTAAGATAGTCTTGGAACTGAGTCCTGAATAATTAGAAATGATTCTATATGATTATTTGTGTATGACACAAAGTTTCATGTTTTAAGTTATGATTAATGGGGTTACATTTCACTTCTATGATTTATCCCATGTTATGATATTATGATCTCTTTTCCAGGTTAAGATTTCCAAAATGTTATGTTCTTATGAATATGATTTGATTGATATTTCTTTTGTCTACCCTTACTGAGCATGTGATCTCACCCTTTTATGTTTTCTTTTCCCCAGGATATAAAGAAAGAATTTAGGTAAGAAAAAAAGTGAAGATCTTTATGGGAGATGTTGAAGATCTTTCACCATGATTAGAAGATTATATTCTGAGTTTCCAAAGACAATAAACTATTATGGTCCTTGTGTCTGTGTTTTTGTTATATACTAAGTATTCCGCAAAAGTAATGTAATGTACATGTACGTTAAGCTTCGGGTCTCTACAATTATTGTTGGTTTTGAAATAAATGATTTACTTAGAGTCACACTAGTCACACCGTGCATCAGAATGAGGTGCGGCTAATCCCAAAATGTCAAAAATTATGTTTGGATTACTTTACAAATTCATCAAAACAATAATAATGAATTTTCTTAGTTTGCAGTACATCAATTGTTTTTTTACTAAAATTAATGTATATTTTGAATAAAAAGATGCACCTGGAGTCAGAGCGGTTACATTGTGTGTTGAATTGAAGCGTAAATTAAAGATACACATTCCAAATCACTCATTGATCATTTTATTAATGTATCAAAATAATCAGAATGTGTGTTCTCAGTTTTGAGTTTGTCAGTGGCTTTTTTTATTAACATTAATGTCACTTTTAAATAAAAAAGACGCAATTAGAGGCATACTGATCACACCATGACTTGGATAGAAATGCATATGATCCTAATGCATTAGAAATGACATATTTATAATTATCCTAAATTACCAAAACAATTTGAAATTGTTTTCAGAGTTTAGAGTAATTAATTTATTTTTTACTAAAATTAATGTGAATTTAGAAGAAAAAAGATGCACTTGGAGTCACAATTTGCACCGAATTGAGGTGAAACTGAATGCTACACATATCAAATGACCAATGGATTATTTTCCTAAATAATTGAAATATTTAGAATTTTTTTCTTAGTTTTGAGTATGCTAGTTGTTATTTTGATTAAATTAAATGTCTGTTTTGTATAAAAACATGCACTTTAAGTCATACCTGTCACTCCATGAATTGGATTAAGGTGATACTAATCCATAAACATCACAAATAAAGTATATATAATTTTTATAATGTACTAAAACAATATCAATTTGATTGATCTATTTTGAGTATGTCAGTTTTTTTTATTAAAGTTAATTTCAATTTTGAATAAAAAAATTTATTTGGAGTCATATCAATCAGACAATGCGTCAGATAGAATTGAAACCAATACCTTAATGTCATAAATGTCAAATGGATCATTTTCCTAATGTAAAAAAATATCTGAATTAATTTTATCAATTTTGATTAGGCCTCATGTGTTTTTTAGTAAAATTAATGTTAATTTTGAATAAAGAAAGTCACACTTGGAGTAACATTGTGCATCATATTAAGGCGCAGTTGAATGTTACCTGTAAAAAATGACTCCTGATCGTTTTCCAAAGGTGTTAAAATAATCAGAATGATATTTCATAGTTTTAAGTATGTAAATTGGTTTTTATAAAAAATTAATGTTAGTTTTGAATAAAGGGATGCAATTGGAATCATATCAGCCACACCATGAATCAAATTGAGGTGAGGATGATCCCTACATTTCACAAAATGACGTATGGACCAGTTTACTAAAGGTATAATACAATCCGAATTCATTTTATTAGTATTGAATATGTTATTTTTTTTCTAAAATTAATACCACTTATGAATAAAATAGATTATTTTTGAGACATAGCTATCTTACTATGTGACATATTGAGGTGTGCCTAATCCCTATACATCACAAATGACGAATAGATTGTTTTCCAAATGTACCAAATTAATATGAATGAGTTTTCTTATTTTTGAGTATGTTAGTTTTTTTACTAAAATTAATGTCAATTTTGAATGAAAAAGATTCCCTTGGAGTCACAGTTTGTGTTAGATTATGTTGTAGCTGATTGCTACACATCCCAAATGACTCATGGATCATTGTCCTAAAGTATAAAAATAACCAGAATGTGCATGATCAATTTTAAGTATTTTAGTTAATTTTGTAATTAAATTAATGTAATTTTTGAATAAAAAGACACACTTGAGCTCATACTAGTCAAGCCATGAATCAGATTAAGGTGTGTCTGATCCCAACACATCAAAAATTACATATGGATCATTATACTAATGTACCAATAAAATGAAAATGGTTTGGTCATATTTGACTATGTAATTTTTTTTACTAAAATTAATGTGACTTCTGAATATAAAATATGTACCTGGTGTCATATAGGTCACACCATGTGTTAGATTGAGGTTCAATTGATCCCTACAAAATATAAATGATGTATGGATCATTACAATAATATACCAAAACAATACAAATGTTTTTTAGATATTTGAGTATTTTACATGTGTTATTTACTAAAATGTCAATTTAAACTAGAAAGACACACAATGGATTTTATATTAAGTGAAAAGTCTTGCGTTCAATTTGAAACAACTACTGTATAACACAATCATGGTATGATTATTATTATAATTCACTTCTTAAAATTTTATTATTTTTAAGTTAGCACATTTTATCTTCATCGGCCTTGGTCTACACCTCAGTCTTCACCCTTTACACCTCCCCAACATCAGTCTATAACTATAAATATGACTCTACCTCCAACTCTACCTTTGCCTAATCCTCTACCTCCATGTTTTATCAATAATTTTATTTTTTGCAGGTCAATACTTCTAAAAAAATTGATTTCCTTGATTAATATTTCCTTGAGAAAGTGAAAAATAATAATATATAAAAGTTTTTATACTAATTATTCACACCCTAAATATATTTCGAAAGTCATAAATCATACTATATCACAAAAATATAATTTAATCACCTCAATTGGTTTTCAGCATACATTATGACAAAAATTACACTACCCACTCATCTCTAATCAATTTAGTTTCTTATTTTGAGTAACTATTTTTTCAAAAATCTTGATAGTACTATGAAAATATAATCAAACAATTAATTATGAAATATATTTAATGAAATTTAAATTACATTCAGAAATTACCAATCGGGGGATACTGGTATTTTTTTACTATATGATTTCTTTAATAAATTTTCAAACAAAATTCCCAAAATCTATTTCATTATCTTGTTTCAGACATTTTTGAAAAATTGAACAAAATAAGTAAATTGTTTCAAAATGGTTTGATTGTTAAATATTTCTATATATACCTTATTTTGATGGAAATTTTAGTAATCCCTAGGATTTTCATTGTCCAATACTATCCTCATGCCATGATTTATCCTATATTTAGTGACCATCCTATCAAAACAAAATTCCTGTCAAAATATAGATTGAACATATTATTTAGAGTTTATATATAAGATTTTGACTATAGTGTATTACATTCTCACAATACACATCAGTTATGGTTAGTTGGTTGGAAGTCCAATAAATAAATCTATTAAATAAATATTTGGGTTGTATATGTTGACTGCTATCAATATCCTATGATTCCTAAATAATAAAAAATAATTAATTAATGAAATAAATTTAAAATAAATGTTATTTTATTAGATCATAGTGTTATACCCTTTCATTGTAGGCATAAAAAAGGGTCTGTCAGATGATGTTTTTTTATTAAACGCTTTAAGTAATTCATCTTTTTTCTTCATTATTTCTATCTTTTTTAATGAATTTTTTGTCATAGAAGTTGTACTATGATTAATTAATCCAAATCATGCTTCACATGATATTCCCTTTATATAGTTGTAAAATAATTTCCTCTCAAAATATATGACAGTTATTAACATTATTAAACATATTTAGCTCACTATTTTGATATATGTAATATGAAAATGTACGTTAAGAATGTATTTACAACTGAGATGTTGAACCATTCATGCTTTAGAATCTCATTTAGAGACTGAATACCTATTGCAAAAGTAATACAAGATTAAAAATATATTCTTCACAGTGATTTTAAAACATAAAATTATCTTGAAATGAGGTCTTTTTATGATATTGTAATGTAAATAAATATTTTTTTAACTCACGGAGAGAAGGTAATCTTATAAGTTTGTTATGTTTTCTACATTGATTCCCATGATTTTCTTGATTCAACCTTTTATTTCTCCAATGCTTTATCCATTTATAATATCATACCTCACTATACAACCTTTATCATAAACTATTACATGTTTTTCATATGAAAATAATTGTTAAAGACATACATCATATATCTTAATAAGATTAGATGGTTATGTTATGAAATCTCCAATAGCTTCTTCAACTGTTATAAAATCTGGATCATTATGTGGTACATACTAATCAGCAGTCATCCCATAATCTACCTCAATTACCACTCTCATATGATCTTTTGGGAGGGGTTGATTATGTAGGTTGTCACTCTGGATATTATACACCAAACCCCTCACAGCACATCAATATATGTGTGTTGACAAAAATAATCACATAAAATTACTCCAAGTAAAATTTTGGAAATATAATGTTATTAGACGTTTCTTGATTCACATTTAGGAGAAAGTGAAATGAATTAATTATTTCCATAAGTATGTTTTGGGGGGAATGACTAGAATAAAATCTAGTGGGATCATTTGGATCATGTGTGGATCTTTTCTCCATCGCCGAATTGCATTGATCTTTTCTTTTACATTGCTCTACCAAACCAAACCACAAAATAATATCTTGTTGTGAGTCTATTTGTCTCTACATTTGTCTCATCATACTATATGTATCTTAATATGGTTTTATCTTATCAAAATATGTTTTTGGAGAGAATCCAAAACCTAATCCTCTACAATGACCACATTGTTCAGACCACTTCAATGCTAGTTGAATGTTTATTTTCTTCTAGTGCGATCATTTTTTATTCATGATTATAAACCATATAAGAAAATATGATCATATTTATTTTATGTAATATTGTTTTAAATCATAATTAATTATAGTTATTTCATAATAACACATGCTTCCCATATTGTTTTTGTGTTTCCATTAACTCATATACCATCCTTATTTGCACGAGCCTCCTTTCATTGCACATGATAGGGGATGTAAGTGGATTCCGATTAGGATTAATCAATCTAAATATAAAAAAAGAACACATGTTGTTTCATATCACAAAATAAATTTTATTATTGATTTAAAATACATTCCAATTTCTTCTCTAATAAATTGTACCTGATCCTTCATTTGGGGTAGGGGTACATTGGTTTTGATGAACATTATTTATTTTCAAAAATATTTTGTTGTTTTATAAATTAACAATTTTGAATCATGTTGGATAAAATAAATAATTTCAAATAATAAATAATTGATCTCAATGCACTTGAAATGATTTTTCATTGAGACAATTTATGACATAATTCAATGCTTTAAAATGTATGCATAAAAATGAAGAGGGTGGGTATTTATTTTCCCCTCAACATCTCTAAGATATAACTTTCTTATAAGGGACTAGAATCCTAATGGCCTATGGGATTTTACATAGGCCATTAGGAAAAGTTTCTTAACAAAATATTATAATATAAATAAATTCTACAAGAAATAATGATAAATAAATCAACGTGTCATTATATAATTTTGTGGTAAAATAGAGAAAGTATATTAAAATATTACCATTACATCATTCCAAAGGATTTACTTCCTTAAAAGATGGATGTGGTTCCATGAGTCAATATCATTCATTAGATTCATCCTCATTGTGGCCCCAAGATAAGAATGTTGACTTTTCAGGTTTAATTGGTTAGACGTGTTGATTCCAACCAACTTAAAAATTTATACTCTGACATCTTGACTTGATAATTTTATTCAAAATTGTGATTTTTCATTGTTGTTGTTTTCTTCATTTTCTTCATCAACATGTTTTTGATCCCCTTATAATTATATAGTTCATCATCAATAATATATTGTTTCTTAGGATTGGAAAAAATATCAGGTTCAAAATCCATTATCTATATGATTAGTCAGACAATTAATTTTTCTTGAATAAAAACAACGCAATACACTCCGTGCATAAAATTATACAATTGAATGCATCTTTTAAGATATCTTGAATAGAGATATAATACTTAAATAATATGAAACACTAACCTTGACTTCTTTTATTTAATCCAACCTCATATGCTTCATTTCCTTATATCTATTGATGATGGGAGGATGGATAGTTTAAAATGGGGAGTCCAATCCATCATCAAGAGATAGAATAGAATCAAGCGTCTAACTATAAAAGTTTCCCAGAAACCTAAACTAATGGAATCACTCAATTTTTTTTAATTAATATATAATAGACATACTATATGGATAAAAACAATCCTTAATATCATAATATATGATATTGACAATATACAATATGAAATTTATTTATTTGAGATACTAATAGATTAACAGATTATGTCGTTGAAGAAAAAGTATCTAATTCCACTTTTGATATTTAGGGCATCATCTTATGATCATTTGTGGGATTAAAAGCCTAAAAATTCTGATTTACCACAATGATAAATGTTAATTGAAACAAACGAAAAAACACCTATGACGTACTTGTAAAATAGGGCATCTCTATTATTTACATTTTGGACATGGATAAAAAATTATCACGACTTAAGATATAAATATCCAAGCCATCAAATGTATATTTTAAAAAAAACTATTCTCTCTACATTTATTCACAATGTTATATGGATTTTAAAATTATTTTTTATGCTATAAATTTACTATCCACCTATTTTGATTAGTAAATCTATTAATAAATCACATCTCATACATTTCTTGATCAACTATACTAACATGGAAAACACACATTCTTTTTGGAAATACAGACTTTATATGTTGTAGTGTATATATAACTCCATTTACCCAATGATTTATCAGTTGTTCCAATATATGAAATTTTTTAAAAATTTATGGAGAATACATTTCTCAATAAAAAATCCAACATTACTCTTTGTAACCCATGGTTAATGTTTAATAATTATCATGAATTAATTAAACAAACCAAACTCCCAAAACAAGTATCACTAAAATAATTTTCGGAATGTGACTAATTACTTCAATTGTTTTTGAATTCAAAAAAAAAATTTATCCATCGAAATCATAAATATAAAAAACCCATTTCATGGTTTAATAATTTAAATGAATAACCATAACCTAAAAAACATATTGTAATGATTTTTACACTTACCATGGTCCATATATGTTCATCACAACTAAATGAGGGCCACAAATTCGTATCCCACAATCCTTAAAAACCTTCATAATCAAGACCTTATAATCTATTATGTAGTATATAGGATGAATTAAATTTGAGAAACTACCTAGATTTTGGAGAATATATATTATTCAAATGAAGTGAAAATTTAGGGGGGTGAGGGGACTCATTTTCAACATTGAGTGGAGATCAAACCATCTATGAGTGTCTCAAGGGACAAATGGGATAGAAATTTAAATACATATGAAAGGAGAGAAACTATGGAATATAAAAACAATAGTTTTATTTTAGTAGCGATGAGATGTTATACATGGTTTTTCATGTTTAAAATCATCATAGAAATAGAAAAATCTAATCCCAAAACATTTAACAATAATAGGAGAAGATTAGAAAATAAAATACATTGGATTTTAGACTTGATTAATCTAAGGGAATGTAGAAGAGTTTAACAGGAAGCAAAGGAGATCTGTGAGAACTTGAGAATCATGAGTGAATGAGTCTAGGTTAGGGTTTTTTAAATACATTAGGGGATCATTTAACAGTGGTTTATAAAGAGTGTTGATAAAGATTCCTTTTATAGGGGCTAAATTTATAAGCATCAATAAATATTTCTTTTATTAGATCTTTTTTTGTACTGATAAATATCAAGATTTATCAGTGTTAAAAATAACTTATTAAAGACATATTTATTAGTGTTATAGTTTTAGTGCAGATCAAAATATCTTAGAACAATACTTAATTAGCATTGATAATGATTAATCTGTATAAGTGTTTCGAAATCATTGTTAAAAGTATTTTAATTATAATTATTTTAATATACATAAAAAACTTATTATAATAATTTAAATAACATTTTTATAATTTTATACTTATGTAAATAAATATTCTTATTTAAAAAATAATTATTATTTATTTACAATAATTATTAACATTGTAAATATACATTTCCCTGATGGGGGGTGGCCAAGTTGGTGGGTCATTTGCTTTGTTCCTCTGAGTCAGGGGGTCGATTCCTATTTGTTGTGTTCCAGTATTGTAATTTCACCACTATTGACTTAATCTCCTCTAATATTCTTAGCGGCATAGGGTGGGTGGGTTTTATATAGTGTAAACCGCACAATGAAGGGGGAACTTGGGGCACTTTAACTAGTTTACCAGGGGCGGGCTACTCAATTGGATTCTTAAGACATGTAATGGGGGGTGACGTGGTTTCCATTCAAAAAATACAGTAAATATAAATTTATTAGTTATTTATAAGTATTCATTGAAAAATATATTTTTATCATTATTAAGTGAAATATTATCTTAAATTCATGGATTTTTTAAAAAAAAAGTGATGATAAATAATTCAAAATGAATACGCAATAAAAATATTGTAATAATAAATAAGTTTTGATAATTAAATATAATTTATTAAAGCAATATTGATATATATATATATATATATATTGAAGTGGATGAATACAGATGGAAAATACTAAAACATAAATAAACAAAAATATATAAATAAATAAATAAAATTATCAAATTCAAAAATAAAATAAGAAATAAAAAATCACTAAAAATTAATACCCAAAATATTCTATTTAAAACTAATAAAAAAAATTTACTGATTAGAAAGATATTATATATTAAATGTGTCATGTTATAATTAAATTCTAAAATATACTAAGATTTGAATAAATTACATAAATATTAGGTGTAAGTGTTTCTATATATTGTATAGATATATTTTTGTGTGTGTTTGTGTATACAAATGCATTAATATATATATATATATCCATGTGTTTATATGTGTGTGTGCCTATATCTGAAATAAATGAAACAAATGACATTTAATATAGGTTAAATTGAAAATTCAAGCAACATAAAAAATGAATAAGTCATTTATATGTCTCTAATTAACAATATATATATATATTATACTTATTTAATATATATATACATATATATAATACACTATTTATTAATAGTTATAATCTATATATATTTAAAATAAATTTATTCATTTTACCAATAATTATTTAATTCATAAAATGATTGATATTTTTCTTAATTTACTCATTTTATTTTTATTTGATTATTTTTCTTCATTTTATTCTAGAAGTTTATAAGCACCAAAATAATGCTGACGAAGGGAATCTTTTATTAGTGCTAAAAAGATGTTGATAAATGAAGCATTTTATTAATGATGTAAATGAAACACTAATACAATATTCCATCATCAATGCTAAAATTAAGTGATAATAAAGGTTAACTGTGATGGCCCAAACCTTCCTAGTTCATTACATTTGTAATCCTAGTGGTTGGGGTGTCCTATAAACCATCAGTGAGTTAGTAGGGCATCAGTATCGGTGGCATGGTGTCACCATTGTGTCAACTATCGGTGCCACCGATCGGTGTCTCACCCGAATGGTGTCCCCGAAGGGTGTCGAGGTTCTTTCCCTAGTTTTTTTCAATAACATATCTTTTAAGTTTTAATACATCTTTAAAGAATTTTAAGGCTGTTTTAATCCCATAAATGATATATTAAATCCCATAAGAGTGGTACAACACTCAGTTACGAAAACGTGTCGCCTGTCACACCGTTTTTCGTGTTTTCCAACCTCTTTTGTTTTTCAGTTTCACCCATGTTACATGATTTCTCCATTTAAAGGAAATATATCAACTCACAATCATTCTCCACAACATCTCCAAGGAAAATTATTAAATTCCAATAAATTCTAATGTTTGAAGCCACCTAGCCGCCTGATGAAACCATTATCCACTTTTTAAGTACTTCATGATTTCACATCCTATAACACTAAGATCAAGAATTTTATAACATAGAGATCATCCTCATCCTTTATCTCCTTCATTTCCATGGTGCGCATGGAGAGCCTCTTCCGGAGACGAATCCTGCACCCCTAATAGAGCCCTTTCATCTTAGTCGTGATGTCATTGGAGTGCTTCTCCTACAAGTCATGCATCTGAAGATCATGGTGTTAGGAGAGAACTTATATAATTGATCATACAAGTAGGGGTTTTCCTTAATTTAAAATTATTTTTCATTATGCGGGGTGGGTATGATGAGGATCCGTCAAAACGTAGATGAAACCATATTTAATGAAGATAATGAACAAAAAAATTTTGAATGAAGGGGTGGGACTGATGATGTTGATGTTACTGTGTTTTACCTTTTTTATGTTGTGAATTGCACAGTCTTAATTCCACTGAAAATAGTTTCCATTAGAGGAACTTTCATGTTCACTAATGATGATTAGTTTTTTTCAAGATAATCTCACGATATAATGTTTGTAACATAGAAACTAGTTAATAACATAAACTTTGTTGAATAAATAGATTCCCTATGAATAAGATCCCCGGTGTGATCACCCCAGTTATCCAAAAGGAATTAAGAAACATGATGAATGGTGAGGATAAATATGAAAACTCCCTTCTTGCATTTTGGTAATTTTCATGGTTGTTCTGATTGATGCCTTATGGGGTGACATAGAGGGGAATAGATGCTTTGGTTGACTGGTTGTTGATATTTGAATCTAAGGCTGTGTGGAGCTGGTGGTGAATGTTCTTGAACTAGTATGTTAGGTATAGTTTTGGTTATAGTACTTTGAGGTATCTCTCAAATCACTTTTGATGTTGTTACTTCACGAGAGAACTGGTTATGAATGCTTAAATTCTTTCTGTACCTTTTTCATTCAGTCGTTGTGGTTTTGGCTTGTATTTATACCTATTAGTTCCCAATAGGGGAGAAATTTTTAAATAGAATTACTTGAATGTGATAATGAGAATGAGTACAATGGGGGAATTAATTTCCAGAAATGGTTTTTTTTTCTGGTTGTGGATTTTGTGTATTTGTGTATGTAGTGATGAAAACAATAGTAGTTGGGTATGGGCTAGTTGTTGTTCTCAGAAACCTTCAATTGGGATGAGTTATTGATTACATATTTGTATAATATTTAGTTCTTGTGTTTCTTATATGAACCCCACATGTGATGAGTACATTGTGTCAATCACCCCCATTCCATGGGGGAGGGTGTTTTCACAACATTTCAAAGAGTGATTGGTTATTAAATCTGTTTTTTCTCCCTCTCCCAGGTAGCCTAAGTCTCTTCAGGAAGGAAATGACTTCTTAAGGCTCATTATGGACCAAGAATATTCAAGTAGGGTTTGTTTTGGTGGTTGGAAAAGGTGTCTAAGGGAAGTTTAATTTCTCCAGTTTTTTCAAGAATAGGCCCATGTGTCTTTGGGAATGATAGTGGTTGTTCTAGCCCAATTTTCATCGGGCATGGTGGTGATTAGTGTGGCCCAAGTGTCTACAGTTATGTTTTAGTGTGGTTGTGGTGGACTAGGTGTCTGCTGGTGGGATATGTGGTTATGATGGACCATAAGGATATTTTGGGGGAGATAGTGGGAAAGTAGTGTAACCTGTGGAGGAATTCTTCCTTGTAGAATGTCCTAAGTAATCGGTGGTAATGTGGTGTGAGGTACCCAAATATCGATGGGTTATTACAATTAAATTACTTGAGTTGGGTTATTTGTAGAGTGTGTATTGGTGAGGCAAGGTGGATTGTTTCAATTATAGGTTTTATGATTACCTATAATTTCCCACGAGGCATTAGGATGCCTCCCCACTTATGCACAGGAGATTTTGGTTTCCCTTCTGAGTATACATGTATACTCACGCGACGTATTTAAAACTCTATTCAGGAATCCAGGAGGACTTTTAGAACTATGCTAGAGTATACTAGGTTGGGCATCCAGAATTTTGTCATTGATCATTTTCATTCTTTTGGGACTTTCCTTTTGAGATTACATGTACCTTGTGACACATTATTTTGATCATTCATGTGGAAAAAGGGTTTTTGGATTTACTTTTATTTCAGTCTTTAGAGTTCTTTGGGATTTACCATATTATCTCCTAATCGTGTTATATAAAAAGGGTAATGATTTCCACATTAAAAGAGATTTCATACCATTGGTGTTGGTCTCCATTTTGAGGCCTATTGAAGGCGGGACTTGGGTGTCATTATATCTCCTTCAACATGAAGAAGGAAGGGTCTGGCAGTTTGCTGTCCCATCCCTCATAGTTGTGAAGGCGAGTCATGATAAAACGTTATTAAAGGATGATGGTTGAGAGATATGATGGAGTTTGGGGTTAGGAATATTGAGTATTTCATGATATGGTATTGAAACAGTGTCAGGAAACCATGTTGCATGAAATAGGCCAGGGAAGACCAGCTAGGACATGGGATTTTAGCCCCCCATGTGATCCGAAGCATGGACTTTGGACCTATCGAATGATCAGGCGAGGCTACATTGATTATATGTTAGAGACCGAAGGAAAGGTACATTCATTATAATGACTAGTGTTCTTGTGTGTTTTGGAAATTTAAATTAAATAAAAAAAGTTTAATCAAAATTTTAAAAGAATCTTCTAAACTACTCATTCTTAGGCATTCCTTGTTTACCCTGCAACTACGGCATCCAGACGACATCCACAGGTAGTGTGGGGTATCAACGCCCAACAATAGATTTGGATGATATGTGGAGGGATGATCAAGAGGAGGAGGATGACCATAGGTAGAAGATACTTCGTGACTTTCAGTGGTAAACCCTTAGGAAGTACGAGGAAAGGGTCTCAGACATGAAAACAGAGAGCTGGCTCGAGTAGATGGTGATAGATTTATGCTTGATCTGAGATTTGGAAGAATATTGGGTTCTTTTGGACATGATCTATATGTGGGGAGTGGCATGTAAACGGTGGAGATTCTAGGTCGGGGAGAATAAGGAAGCTGACGTCTCATACAGACTTTGAGAAGGAGTTTTGGATGGAATTCTTTTCTTCCATGATTAAGGAAAAAAAGGAAAGATTTCCTCTACCTATAAAATGGGATTATGCCAGTAAGGGATTTGGGTATCAAGTTAAAGGATCTTATTTGTTTCATTCCAAACCTCTTCTTGGATGAGGAGTCACAGGCAAGGCCATAAAGGAGGCACTATGATCTTCCCTTCAGTATGCTGTTACTCACTTTGCACTACTAATGTACTAAGAGTTCTAGAAGAAGGATGAAATATTGGAGTGGATGCCCCCACTAGGAGGAATTTTGTGAGAGAGGATAATGTTGAGAAAATCAAAGGGGAATGCCGTCTATAGCAGGCCTCAAGTATCAGTGCCATCCAGGTTTTAATAGATGAGGAGCAGACCATAGTAGATCCATTTTCGATCTCCCGGTCCTCTCCCTCACTCCATGAACCTATGAAAAAATGATTTATCTGTGTCATCCATGGCCACATTTAGAATCAGTGTACAGACCAAGTGAAATACAGTGGGGGTGGGTAGGTTCATCACCCACCTCAGTAGCACCAGTTGTTGTCCAGACATTTTCAGTCGTAGTTGTAGCAGCTGGGGCATATAGCCCCCAATCCACCAAGTTTGGATGTTGCTGAAGGAGGCCAACCTCCGGGAGCTCTCAAGGACCTCGTCCTGGGCGTGGTTGGGGAGTCGGATGATAGCTGTGGGGTATAGAAGTTGGGTGTGGGTAGTTTGATGTCGTAGTGGCAATAGTTCCATCATGGCTGGAGGTCGTTCGAGGTACAATTAGCTTGTTTAGTACTATTCTTTTTTCCTTGTTTGATTGAATAGATTCAGACTCCTCTATTACACATGTTCTAGCCCATTCCTAGGGAATACACATATAGAGACTCTCTGGGCCCCTGATGATGAGTACGCTGGTTAGAGGTTAGACCAACCTATTTGATGTTTGTCGAGGATGTAAACTAGTGTTGGGGCCGCATCAGTCTAGTGGGGATTAGTTTCTACTAAAATATCAGCCATAAAATGTCATCCGAGGAATATACTGTCTATTTTATGTGCACACTATTATCTAAAGCATTTATAGAAGGGTTGTGTTCTTTAATATGGTCATCCATCGTGTAGATTTCGTTGGTGAGTGGGTTTACCAAGACGAAGGCCATCGAGTGGATCCCCTTATTTCTTTATTTTCATAGATACATGTGGAATCAGTAGACTACGATATGGTGGGAGTTTTGGGGATTTTCCGTGAGTTCTGAGACATCTTCCCCAATGAGGTTGCGACTCTACCCCCTCAATGTGGTGTTGAGTTCAGGATAGACTTACAACACAATGCCCATACGATTTCGATGGTTCCCTATCGGATGACACATTTTGAGTTGGGAGAGTTGAGGATTCAGGATGATGACCAGATAAAGAAGTGTTTTATCGAACCATGCGCTTCAACATGGGGTACTTTAGTCTTTTTCATGATGAAAGAAGACGGTGGTCTCATGCTATGCATAGACTACCAAAAACTAAATAAGGTGATGGTCATGAATTGTTACCCCCTCCAGAATATTGATTACTATTTTGACCAGTTGAAGGGGTTAGTTTGGTTCTATAAGATTGACTAGTGGTTTAGATATCAGCAGTTGAGTGTGAAGAATGGTGACCTCCCGAAGACTGCTTCCAGGTGTAGGTATATGACCTTTGATTTCATGGTCATGCCTTTTGGCATTACTAATGCACCAACCATGTTCATGGGTCACATGAACTCTATATTCAGTAAGTATCTATACTGGTCATAGTTCTCTTCATCGATGACATCCAGATCTACTCAAGAGCAGAGGAGGATCACACCGAGCATCTGAGGACAGTTTTGGAGGTCCTCTGACACCACCAGCTCTACGAGATGTTTTCCAAGTTCACTTTCTTGACAAGATAGGTGAACATACTTGGAAACATGGTCTCCCAATAAGGGATATTAGTGAACCCATCGAATGTCCATGAAGATGTTTCTTAGGAAACACCAAATAATGCGTATGTTGTTCATAGTTTTTTGGTACTGGTTGGTTACTACCAAAGGAACATACCCAAATTCTCTTGAGTTACAACACCTTTGACTAACTTGACCTGAAAATAAAAGGATTTCTTTTAGAGTGAGAACTGCCAAGAATCCTTTAGTTAAAAAAAGGGAAATATGGTTAGCGACCCAATGCTGAGGTTTCCAGATGAAGGGGTATTGTTTGAAGTGTTATATAATGATTTCAGTCTATCATTGGGGTGTGTGATGATGTATTAGTGGGGAGTGATCTATTATGGGTCTAGAAAGATACATTCTCACAAACATAACTCTGCCACCAAAGACATGGATCTTGTAGCAGTTTTGTTCGCACTGAAGTTGTGGCATCATTACCTCATCGGATAACACTTCGTGGTCTTATATGATCACAAGATCTTGATGTATGTGTTATCATAGTGAGACTTGAAATTTTAGAAGCAGAGGTTGATGAAGTTTCTTCAAGACTATGACATTGAGATCTCCTACAAATCAAGAAAGGGGAACATGGTGGCTGATTCCATAAGCAGGAAGTCTCATAAGGGTGTGATTTTGGAGTCACCGGATTCTTGGAATGAAATAGAGGAGTTTCTTCTTGACATATCGTAATGAAGTTGGAGGATGGAAGAGGATACCTGTTTTAGAAGAAAGTTCAGTATACCTTAGTACAGTAGGTGGAGGAGTCTCAGTGGGGAGACTCTGAGGATGAAGCGATGCATGATCGTGTTATCCAGGGTTATGCTTTGGAAGGATGGTCATAGTATGGTCAGAACCAGATTCTATTTGCTAGGAATCTATTTTTCCAAATGGAATTGCATGAGAGGGTTCTAGGTGAGTTACCTAACTAATCCCTAGTGGTATACCTAGGAGTTTACAAGATGTATTGTGGAATGAGAGGTCCGTTTTGGTATAACAGAGTTAAATGGGTAGTGGTGGAGTTTGTGGGAAAGTGCCCCTTGTGTCAGTAGGTGAAGGCTGAACAATGTGTTTTAGGTGGTCTTTATCATCCCTTAGAAGCCCCCGAGTATAAGTGGTATTATGTATCAATGGATTTAATCACTGGATTTCCCAAAAATGAGGGAGGATCTTATGCCTTCTGGGTAGTGGTGGACCGTTTAATGAATTCTGATCACTTACTAGCAGTTAAAGAGTTTACAAAATTAGATTCTGTAGCGTAGAAGTGCATGGGAGAAGTTGTGCGGCTATACAGAGTTCCTAGAAACATCATTTTGGATAGGTAAACATGCTTTATTTCATGAGTCCAGAAAGGATTAACATGTTCATTTGGAACCAAACTTTTCCTTTTCAATGCTTTCCACCATCAGAAGGATGGGAGAACAGAGAAGACCTCCCAAACATTGGAGGATATACTATGAGCATGTGTTCTGGACATTAGGAGATCATGGGTAAAACACTTACCTCTAGTATATTTTTCCTAAAAAATAGATATCAATCCACAACTTGTATTTCACTATTCTAGGACTTGTATGGGTGACCGTGTTGTTCACCTGTGTGCTAGAATGTGGTTGGGAAGGAATGTTTTCTCAGCCTGGATGTGGTGTCGATCATGACAAAGAAGGTTCAACTTGTGCGTGAGATGATAAAGGAGGATCAAGACTGCTATAAGCCGTATGATGATCAGAGGAGGAGACCCTTGTAGTTTTAGGTTAGGGTCCACATGTTCTTAATGGTCTCACCTTGGCGTGGACATCAGAGGATCGATCGGGGGAGTATTCTTTCTCTCAGGTTTATCAGACCGTTCGATGTGTTGAGATGAGTTAGCGAGGTGGCATATCAGGTGGAATTTCCACCACCACAAGAGAGGATATAAAACATCTTCCATGAATCTTAGATCTGTCGGTATATACACTATGAATTCCACATCCTCGACTGGGGAGAGTTGGATATCATAGATGATGCGAAATTTGTGGGAAAATCGGTGGGAATCAAGCATTGTTAGGAGAAGGTGCTTCGTGGATGGACCATTCCATTGGTTCATGTGTGGTGGAGGAATGGTGGACTTAATAATAGTAGATATGAATGGGAGTCACAAATGCATTCCTAATACCTAGAGTTGTTTTGAGTTTTTATCTTGAGTTTTATTTTTGTTTTTCTATGATGTATTGCTTGAACTTGTTTTCTATGAGATGAGATATTTCCCTTGTTCTGTAATTGTGTGTGAAAAGTCCTGATTGTGGGGAGGGGAGAACCAGATACCAAATCATGAAACATTAATGTGGATGTGATTAAACTAGTTCTTCCATGTCATTACAACCCAAAGTAGATAGTATCTTCACATGGAAGAAAGGACTCCCTAATCCATATGTTTGGACAGTGTGGATTTTGTGATTGTATGGTTACTACATGTTTCTATAGTTGATTAAGATATTGGTGTGATAGGTGTTTCTAGATATCAAGGTTTTAATCTAGATTTTGATAAACTCTAGAGTTTTCTATCCCTAAGAGGTATCTTGTGAGGTGTTTGTTTGGACCCCACTATTTTCATCGGGTTTACTCTTGGATTCTAAAGGGAACGAATAGTTTGAGAGGTTTCTATTGTGATGGCGTAGACCTTCCTGGTCAATTACATTGCCAATCCTAGTGGTTGGGGTTTCCTAGACACCATCGTTGACTTAAGAGGGAATCTATATTGGTGTAAGGATGTTTTCGTGGGGTCACCTATTAGGCCACCGATCGGCAGAACGGATCGGCATGTCACCGATCAGTCTAACTAGTCTGTCTCACCATTTGTTTCTGCGCCATAACGGTTTCCCAAAATGGCGTTGGGGATCATTCCCTTATTTTTTTGGAAACATATATTTTATGTTTTAATACCTCTTTTAATGTGGTTTAAGGTTATTTTATGCCAATAATTGATATATTAAATCTTCTAGGAGTGGGACGACACCTGGTTACAAAAATGTGTGGCATGTCACACACTTTTCTTCATTTTCTAGCCTCTCACATTTTCCAGTTTCACCCCAGTTACATGTTTTCTTCATTTAAAGGAAATATTTTAACTCTCATCCATTATCTCCACCATTACCAAGGAAAATTACTGAATACCAATCAATTTTAACTTGTGGAAATACCTAGCCACATTATCAAAACAAGATAATTTTTTAAGAACTTTGAGATTTCACTTCCCATAACTCTAGGATCATGACTTTGATTAAACAGTGATCTTCCTCCTCCTTAGACTCCTTATTTTCCTTGGTTCTATTAGAGTCCTTCTTCCAGAGATGAATCATGCCCCCATACTAGATCCCTTCTATATCATCCTTGGATTCCTTAGAGTACTTCCACTACTAGTCATACATCGCCAGTTCTTGGCGTGAGGAGAAATCATTCATCCTTGATCATGCAAATAGTGGGTTTTCCATAATCTTTCATTATTAGGAATCATGTTGGTTTGGTATGATGATTTTCCCTTGGGACATAGATGAAACAATCTTTAACAAAGATAATGATCATATTTTTTTATTGAAGGGGTGAGAATGATGATGTTGATGTGGCTGTGTTTCCCTTTGTTTTTATGATGTGAATTGTATGGGCTTATGTAAACTGAATTTAGTGACCCTTTGGGGTCCTTTATTTTGCACTAATGAAGTTCTGTTTATTTCTAGATAATATTTTTATTGAATGGTTGTAACATGGAAAATAATTAATCAGGTAAACTTGGTTGATTAAATGGTTTCCTAATGAATAAGTTCCTCGGTGTGATCATCCCAATTAACCAAACAGAAATAAGGGACTTGGTGAATAGTGTGTTGAAAAATGAAAACTTCCTTGCTCTATTCTAGTAAAATACATGGTTGTTCTATTTAATCCCTTGTGGGGTGACATAGAGAGGAATGGAATCTCTCATTGAGAGGTAGTTGGTTTTTCAATCAGATGTTATGTGGAGCTAGTTGTGAATGTTTTGGACCTGGTATATTGGGGATTTATTTGGTTCCAATACTTCTAGAGAGCTCTTAGATCCCTTTTGATGTTGTTACTTTACAAGAGAATCGGGTGTGAATGCTTAAAAAATTGCTCAACATTTTTTTAGTTGTTTCTATTTTGGCTTGTGGTTATGCATGTATGTTTCCTGGTAGAAAAAGAATTATTAAATGGAATTAATTGAATGTGATAATGGAATAGGTACAACATGGGAATTGTTTTCTAGATATGGGTTGGTACTAGTTGTGGTTGTTGTGTATTTGGGCATGTAGGGATAGCAGCAAGAGTGGTTATGTAAGGGCAGGTTGTCTGTCATAGAACCATTAGGTTGGGATGAGTTTTTGATTACCTATTTTTATAATATTTTGTTCTTGTGTTTCTTATATATATCCCACCCATGTTGATAAATTCATTCTGAACACCCACATTCAATGGGGGAGTGTGTTTTTCCCTACATTCCTAAGAGTGTCTGGTTATTTGATCATTTTCTACTCCCTCTCCTAGGTATCCCAAGACTCTTTAGTCAAGATATGATGTACAACGGTTCATTATGAGTAGAGACGCTTCGGGTAGGGTGTGTTGTGGTGGGTTTCCCAGTTTTGTGCGGCTTGGTTTGTTTCCTAAGTGTCTTCCTGATGAGGCCCAAGTGTATTGGGGTATGTCGGTGGTGGTTTCAGCCCATGTGTCTTCAGAATTGGTAGTAGTTTTTTTCCCAGGTGTCAGCAGACATTATTATGTGTGGTTTTGGTGGATCATGTGTCTATGGGTGGGATGTGTGGTTTTGATGGCACATAAGGTTGTTGTTAGGGAGGCTGTGGGACAACAGTGGAACTTGTGGGGGAAGTCTCACATGTAAGATGTCCAATGTAACCAGTTAGAAAGTGGTGTGGGGTACCCAAATATCAATGTGTTATTTCTATTACATTACATGAGTTGTGTTATTTGGGGAGTGTTCCTCAGTGAGGCTGAGTGGATAGTTTTCTTCGCTAGGGGTTTTGATTACCTCTACTTTCTCAAGGGGCAATAGAATGTCTCCCCACTTGTGAACAAGATCTTTGGGTTTCCCTATTGAGTAAACATATATACTCACCCAACACATATACAACTACTTTCAGGTTTCCAATAGGACTTTGAGGACCGTGCCAGACTTTACTAACATGGGCGTCAGGATTGTCATCATTGCTGATTTTCTTTCTTTTGGTACGTTCCTTTGGAGTCTACTTGTAAATTATAACACATTATTTTGAACATGCATGAGGAAAAATGGTTTTTGGATTTACATTTATTTAATTTTTTGAGTTTTTTGGATTTACCATCTAATCTCTTGATGTTTCTTTATAAAAGGGTAATTCCTTCCATATCACGTGTTACTTTATTCCCTTGGTGCTATTTACTACTTCTAGGCATATTGAAGGTGGGACTTGGGGGTCATTATCTCTTCCTAAACTTGAAGAAAGATGGTTCTGTAGGTTTTTTGTCCCTTCCCTTATCTTGGTGATGGTGGGTCATGAAATTAACTTTGATTATCATTAAAAAATAAGTGATGACAAATGGTTCATTTTTTCAGAAGTTTTTTAATGTTGATAAAGAGATTCTTTTATCAGTGCTTCTTTTAACACTGATAAAAATGAACATTACCTAATAATTTTTGGAGAACTGCTAAATTCCAGCATTGTTATAGGTTTTCATTGTAGAAGTTTTAGGCAGTAACAGACACACCCATCTCATGTGGTGTAATGGGAGTGTTTGGATATGTAACACAACACCTATATTATTGAGAAGATTTTTTGTATTATGGATCATTAAGTCAATATACTATGATGTAAATTGATTCATTTAGTCTATGTGTTTTGGAAACGTGGTCAAGATATCCATGATAATTGGGAGTGATATGCCTTGATGAAATATTTGTGGCCACATATTTTCCTATAATTTTATCCATGATGACTTTCTAGGAGAATTAGTTGGCATGGTGTAGAGAATTACTAAACTCCCCATATAACTTGTTTATTTTTTATTTTAGTTTTTATTTTTTATATGTTTTATTAGATTTTATAATATTTTAGTGGTTAAAAATATTAATTTTAAGGGAAACTAGATGGGGATAGTTTTTAGTGTGTTCTTAGGGGAAACCATAATAAAAATAAAATAGAAGGGGGTGATGAATTTTAGAGTTGTTTTTCACAGTCTATGCATGGTTATATAAATAGTGCGAGACCTCTTAAGAATCTCTATGTCCAAGTTTATACATAAGGGTATCCCTACATGGTGGGTGGATAGTTTTTCAAACGATGAATACAAACCATGTTACTTTCAATATTTTTATAAAAAATTAATTTCATAATATGACATCTGTGATTTTAAGACACTGACTCACTCATTTATTCCCATCAGTTGGCCAGAAAACCCTCTTAATATTGGAACTCATTCCCATTTATTTTGGTTTGATTTCCCCTGTTTTTGGTTGATTCTTTAAAATTAATCCTACATTACTCATGGTTTTCTCCTATTTGTCCCATATTCTTACATGTTCATCCCATTAAATTTTTTACTTGTAACTGTGAAAGCCTTGTGGGGCCAAACCTTGGGTGTAAGATGGGGTTTTATGGATTTTATTTTGATTTTAGGTTTGTAAGGACCCCTCTTCTCCCAACCTTCAATTTGTTTTCGTAAAGTTAACTACGATTCATCACTTTTGATGAAGGTTTCTTAGAATATCTACACTTTTCCTCAGTCTTACCTTCATTCTCAAGTTCATCCTTTTTTTGGAATATATGATGTTTAAATTGATTTTTTACAGGATGTTATACATATGATTTTTTGATCAACTTATATGAAAAAAATGGATTTTTTTCTATGGATCTTACATTGAATATTAATTTTTTGTCTTCAAATAATTTGATAATATATTCTAAATAAATGAAATAATTTAAATGAAATTTCAAAATATATTTTGATATTATTTTTCATTGGAACCTCATTTCATGATTTTGGGCTGCATTTATTATTATAGATTTGATTATGGGTTACACATGGGAGAATATGAATCTGTGGGTTTTGGATGGGTGACTCCTTTGAAATATTAATTATTTAGCTATGGGTTATTTATATAAGGCCTCAAGAAGCCCCAATATATACTATATATTTTGGATCACATAGTCCATTTAATGTTCCATGAGAAAGACCTAGATAGGCATAACTCATAGGCAAGAGCACCCCCATGTTTCACATTTACATTTATCATGTTATGACATCCCATTATCATATATCTATGTGTTTCTTAGTTATTAACTCATTAATAATATCTTTTTTTTCACTTAGTTATATTTTTTTTTGTGATTCCTACAATTTTCATCTGTCCTGGATTTCATTTGGGAAAAAGGATTTATAAATATTTTTTCAATGGAAATCTTTCTGAAAAAAAATGTTTTAAATATAAATACTGGTTTGAAGTGGGAAAAAGGAAATGTAGACTCACGTTGGTATGATATAATTCTTTTCCTCACCCCATGAATATACCATTGGGTGTATACATAATTGTTATTCTCATAAATACGTAAAGGTAAAGAAGGGGATGATGATATTTATAATGTATTTTGAACTAAAAAGTTCACTCTTTCTGAGGTCCACATGGATATGGAATAACCATCTATTCTTGGGATCCTTTTCTTTTACTGATATGTGATTTTCATTATGTACTGGCCAACTTGGCCATTGATGTGTTATGGTCATCATGTTTAATTCATGATGTAATTATTTTTATACTTTAGCTGCATGTTTTCCTTTAGACGTTATTATCATTATTTTTATGGTTCTTATACTATGTTATTCATGATTTATATTATTTTACATGTAATAGATTGATATTTTAAAAGAAGAATGTTGTTTTTGATATAGTATATGAGATAAATCCCTAAGTCTAAATTAACTATGATATAATATACAACTAAAAACAAATTATTAAATTCATGGCTATGAAAATAATTAAGTAGATTCTTTGAATTATCAAACTTATACATTTATTAAATAAATTAATTGTTTATCAATTGATTATAAATAAAAGTAAAAAAATATTTGAAAGTAAAAGAAATATTTTTCTGAAAATATGTTCTTAAACTCACAATGTGTTCTTGTCTTAATAAATTAAATTAACCACTATTAGGGAATTATTTTAATAAAATATATAGATTATATAATTAATAAAATGTTTTATCATTCATATAATACTTTTATAGGAATGTTATATGAATGTTTCACGTTTTTTTCTTAAAAAATGTATTTCATTCAAAATAGAGTTCATCACGCTCTATGTGTTTATTTAAGAATAAAATTGAACAAAATTTAGGAACAATATTTTTAAAAAATGAACCTAATTTTTTAAATATTAATTTAAAAATTATTTCATTTTGAATATTTGATAATTTTTTGAAAAGTTTATATTTTTATAAATAGTGAAAATTATTGATATTTATTCAAAACCACAAATTCATTTAAATAATTTTTAAAATAAACATTATATTAAAATTATATGAAAAGTAATTTTTTTTTATTAATAAAATTTAATTATTTATAAACAAATAAAGGTTGAATTTTAATATAAAAACATATATTAACAATGAAAATGATTCAATTGAAAACCATTTTTTAAAACCCTTAAGGGTTTGATTTTAAATTAAAGTCTATCAATTTTTTTATTGTAATATGATAAAAAAATTCCATATTTTTAATCATAATAATTTATATTTTTTTAATGCTTTAAATGTAATATTTAGTCATAATTAGTTGTAATATTTCAATAATTAATTTCTATGGTTAAGGTTAAAACTGGTTTACCAAGCGGTTAAACTACAAAGATAAGGGTTAAAATATACAAAAAACATTCCTAATTTATATTTTATAGACTTATTTATACTATATATTATATATGGATTGATAAAGATACATATTTTATCCTTGTATCATTATTAAAATGTGGGTATATCATTTTATTTAAAAAATTCCATGCTTGTACACCCCCCACTTATAAAATGACACCCTCCTTTCAAATACACAAAAAGAGACATTACGTTCAGCCAATATCTACCCAAATTTTGTAGTTACATCCATAAACCAACCTAGTTTCTTTTTTTTTCATAAAACCAATCTACGAAGCATTTAATTAAAAACCTAAATCCAGTGCCCATTTGAAAACTACCCCACGAACCGTTGTAATTCACTTTCCATCACCGACTATCATAGATGGATAAAATGTTGGATTTAGTGTTTCTATATGATATTTATGACTTAAATATACCTATATAATTAAAATATGATATCAAAATTCTTTCCTTCAAATACTTTCAAAAATGATAACATCACTCATTTGTAAGTGTGGACTTCCGCCTCTTTATAGCGATGCAATACATTTTTCATTTTCTTATGAAATGGGTGGTAATAAGGATATATTTAATGCATATATATTATAAATATGGTATAATAATGGTTTGGGGAATGGGAATTACTATTTTCTACACTTTTGTACTATCCATCCAAAAAAGAAAACAACATTTATGTGTACATACAACCTATTGTCTCAATAAACAGTGTAACTCATTTTATAATCTATAACTTTTGGTGGAAAATAATAAATACTATTGTAATTAATATATATTATATTTATTTCATGTTTAAAATTATTGAAATTATGTAACCATGATAAATATACAAGTACCAAAACTTCTAAACTAAGACATAAATGAAAAATAAAGTGGATAATACCTAAAAAATTGATTATGACAATGAATTATTAATAAATAAGTGATAAAATGTAATAAAGAAATAATATAGAGTGTGATATAAAAGATTATAGTTATTTAATATATTTATAATGAATTTATATTTATTAAAAATGAGGCTCGAAAATATATATAAGGAAATCATTCATGAGGTAAGGGTTTCAAATATCACTTTTACATCTATAAGACATATACCATAGTCAAAAATTATTTCATTTGTGATTTGTATAAACACCCCCTTTGTAATTTAGTATCATTAATATCTATATTTTCATTTTATTTAATGTTTGAATTTATTTTATTTTTCTCTTGGGTCTTACGATTCAAAAGTTACCAATGTTGTAAGGGTTTATTTCACAATGTCAACATTAATCGGGAATAGTCATGTTTAAGTGTACTTTAGAGGAATTATTTTATATTTCTATCTTAAAACCAATATATTTTATTCTCTTATATTTCTTCATTAAATTTTAATACAATAATAAATTTTTACTCTAAATGGTACTTAAAATTATTGGGAAATTGTTTTTATGAAAACACGACTTCATTTGCTATCAAAAATAAATTTTCATATATATCCATGTTTTGTAAAAATATTTTCTTTTTTTAGTTATAATTTTTTATTAAATTAATTTTTTATTAGGTTTATTTTTTTCAATATGATTTTAAATGAAACTTCTCAATATTTTCTGAATGATGAACTTTTGCATTTTTATAGAAAATGTGAAAGGGATCTTTGTTTTGACATACGTGAGAAGAATTTAATTTACCACCATCATGACCACTAAATTATTTGGATTTTCCTTTATATGTTTCCATGATTATTTTCATAGAAGTGTTTATCATAAATATTAGTAATTTTTAAGGTTTTAAAAGTGATTGATCAAAGTGAATCATGTGTTTTCATCAAGAATGTTCTCAATGACATTTTATGGTATATATATTCATAAGAATACAAAACCATTAGTTTAATTATTATATAACCAGAATATGTGGTAATGAAACTATCCTTATTCATTATTTTGATGGTTTTGAAATGTATGAATCAATAATGCATTAAAATTCATATTCTATTTTTCCTATATAATCATCTATGCTTATTATGTTGGTGGATTGCAAGAATTATTTTCAATTTATTCGGTAGTTCTTCAATAAAAATGTCTATATTGATTATATTTCTCCACATTTATTTGAGGAATTTATTAGACTTATTATGTTATAGGTGGGTCCTCTATATCCCCCTAATGCATCAGTAGGTCTCATGAGACAAACTAGCTTTATTATTTCACTGATGATTTAACAATTTATTTAAGATATATTGGAACAATAACATGAAATTATAGATATTAAATTTTACTTTATGCATTCCTTAATTATGAGATTAGTTATTTATGTACGTTTAATTATTATATTGGTTATAATATCTATAGTTATGTTTTAAAATATTGTGATTATTTATATTTTTTATGTTGATAATAATTTATTCCTTTGATATTATTCAGTTTTTTCAATTTATTGATTAAATGTAATGTTTTTAGTTATTTACCTTAAAATATTAATTATTCATTAATTATTCATTATATATTACACAATATTTATGCACTTACTAAGAATTAGATCTCACCCCATAATTGTGTTTCTTTTCCCCATGAATCCAGGAAGTGCATTATGATTGATATGTAGGGATATGATAAATGGATGAGTGTTTTCATAAAAAAAATAATGTGTTATAGTTTATATTTTCATTTTTAATGTGAGATTCGACTATATATCTAGTTTTCTATAACTTATAATCTATTAGTTCTGTTGGGATGTGATCACTTGTGTCTAGAACCAATTTAATAATTAAACTACTAACTCTGGGCAACTATAGTAGGGGTCTTTATAGTTTCTATTAGTTCATGTCTAGTAGATACCATGCGATCTAGATTTAAGAAAACATCAATAGGATAAAATAAACCTATGAATGACTTTAAGGATAAGCCTATGTACATGATAACATCATAATGTTTTTATAAAGAATATATTATACAGTTTTCATTATAATACTTCATTGTCTAGATACTAAAAGTGGATGTGACTCTAGCATAGTTGTACCGAGGGATAATAACGTCCAAAATATCATATCGGGATTTAACTCAATCATCACCTAGTGAATAAAAATAGACCTGTCTAAACACCCGATATGACACTATCCGAAATTTTATTTAAGAAGTATTTTTATAGATTTAAATGGATGTTGAAAATAAATTACCTAGGTGAAACCTAAGGCATTTTCAATTAAAAAATGTGTCATGATTTAAGAATCATATAAATTATTTTTCATAAATATTATTATTAATTTTCACACAATTATATTTGGCTTTAGTTAGTGGAAAGAACTTATAGGAATGATGTTAATGAAGAATTTGATGGAAAATAAGGATATTCTATGAAATAAAATTTGATGATGACTGAATTAAATGGAATTATGATTATTGATTATTATTTATCCTAATATGTGATTAGAAACCATTACCTTAACGAAATCTTAGACTCACCATAGAAGATAAGGATAGAGTCTACAAAAAAATCAAATGGAAGAGACTATAAAGGATATAAGACTCATTTTCCATCATGTTAGAATGGTGGAATGATACACATATGAGAATGTTTAAAAGTAATATAAAAATATTTAATGTGTGGGAAATAAGTGAATAGATAAATGGATTACCAAGGAAAAATGATGAGTTCTATGGATAAAATAAATTAGAACCAAGAGGTAAATTTATTTTTCATTATTAAAAATGTGGCTAAACTAGAAATTTTCTAAGTAAATTTTATCTTTAAATGGTTAATTCCAACACCAAGGAAGGAGCTATGTTATACAAATCATTTATGTAAAAGGTGTTTGGAATTTTCAAATTAGGATCTATGAATTATGTTTTAGAAATATTTTTATCAATTGTATTTTTGTTATAAGAATCATGAAATACCTAAGGATTGTGTTAATTTTTTAAATTATACATATATTCATCTATAATTAACTCAAGAGTTATTGATTCCATCAGAAGTTAATTTGTTTAATGTTTCTAGTATTTTTAAATACATAGAAACACATTTTGAGGTTTTATATGATGTAAGACCAAGTTTATTAAGATTATTTTGGATAAAATTTATGGAAAATTAATCACTGGGATTAATATGGGGTTTAATTAAGACGTTATTTTAAGAATAATAACTTTAATTTTTTTCTTACATTTTTATATGTTTATTGATATCTGTAATGGGAAAATATGATCATTTATGTTATGCTAATAATATTCAATTAAGGTTATCAGATATTGTGGGAAAAATTAGTTGTAATAAAAACCTTATTTGTTGAAAAGTGATTTGATGATTAATACTATTTTTAGTATGTTAATAATTTTTTTCGAATATTATAGGAATTCTATTAATATTAAATTATTAAAAGGACAACCCATATGCCAGATGACAACCCGCCACATTCGTTAAGGCCAAGCGGTCTGAACCCACATCCAAAGAGAGATATGGGTATAACATATACCATATTCCAACGTTATATTATGTTAAATATTGTTTTTACCCAAATGGTTTAATTTATAAATATTATTTCGATCAAGTATATATGGATTTTTATGATTTTTTGGTGGTTAATGTAATTTTGAGAGAATTTTAATTGGGTTGATATATATATATATATAACTATTAGTCTTAACGTAATGGATTAATTATGATAATGTTATTATGTATTGGATATGTAATATGAAGGGTTATATGGATAAATACACATGGAATGGATTATATTGAATTTTTAGTTTTATTTTTGAGGTTTAGATAAGAATGTATTATATTGGATAACTTATGCTAACCATTTTTGTTCTCGTAAATATTTAGAAACCTACAGAAGGACTTAGAACTCAATTATGTATCACATGATTCCTTAATATAAAATTTATTTTTTATGGATAAAAATGAAATTTTGGATATTCATTTCATAAAGTAAGAAATGATGTGGAAATTGATCGAAGTATAATAAATGGGAAAAACAATGATTTTGTACTAAAAATATATCAAGAAAATATTTTTTATAGTTTTCTACCATGATTGTAAATTATTCCCTCAAATTTAATAAAATTTTCTTCAAATAAAAATGTTATATATTTACCTTTATTTCAAGGAATAAAATGGACTTTTTCAAAGCTCAAAAATTTATGCTTTTTTGGTCTTAAAAATTACATTGGGTATTCAGTTTCTTATGATAAATGATCACTATAACTATCAATTATTATTTACACATTTTCTTTATGTACATATTTTCACTTACCATTAATGTTTTATTACTTTTTATCCTAGTTATGTGTTATTATTGATGACATTCACACATCCCTTTACCCCTTATCAAGAGGTGGTTTTATTGTCCAATTTTGTGATGTGGTATTTAAAAAAAATGCATTTTTAGATTAAAAATCCTTAAATTCCATAAATTGTTTTTTATATTTTTTTGAAACAATTTATTTAAGGAGGGTATAATTACATAACACTGGGATTTTAAAGAATAATATTGTTCTCGAAAGCGTAAACCACATATAACCCTTTATGTAAATAAACCCTAATATTGTAACAAATTATAACCTAGATGATAAATTTCAGGGAATTTATATTAATAACTAAATTATGAATTTAATATAGTTTTAAAATGATTTAAATAAACCAATTGGTTATCAATTTTTTATAAATGAAAATAAAATTTATTTGAATGTAAAAGAAATGTTTTTCTGCAAAACACATTTTTATTGAAATGTGTATTTTTATTAATACATTAAATTAACTAGTATTGGTGAATTATAATAATGAAATTAATATACTATATATTCTAAAAAAACCATTCATCAAATATTTTTCTAGGCATGAGATTAAAATAAATCAATTTTCATTCATAAAAATTGTATTTTTTCTGAAAAGCGGTTTCATATCGTTTTGCCAAATTATTTTAAAATTAACATATTTAACTATTATAAAATTTATACAAAATAATTAACTTTATTTTTGAAATCATAATGAAAAAATTATCTTCTATTAAGTTTTTTATAATTGTTAGAATGGATTATTTATTCAATGAATAGTGAAAATTAAGGTTTTTTATTCAAAAATCCTTTTCATTTAAAGAATATACAAAGATCATTATTGTACCAAAATTATTTTAAAAGTAAACAAAGATAAATTATACTGTTATTAATACGTTTTATCACATTTAAATCAATTTCAATTTGTAGTGTTATATAATAACTTTTATATTTAAGAAAACTTTTCAATAAAAATTAGTTTCTTCAACGTGCTTGTAGGTTTAATTTTAAATTAAATTATTCTAATTATGGGATATGAATTTAAAAAATATGGATATCATATTGTGAATAATAATAATTTATATTATTTAATATATTCAAAATCATTTTTTTAAAAATTAATAGTAAAAACAGTGTACTTTAATTACTATAGTAAATGTTAAAACATGTTTTTCCGAGTTTGAAATAAAAATATAATGTTCTAAATGGTTTACCAACCCCTATAATTTATATGTTATGGACCTATTTTAACATTATCACTTATATGGATTGATAATGATACATTTTGGTGCCTTCTAATATGTAGAATGTTGGTATATAAATTTTGTTTGAAAAATTCAATGCCTCTCATCTTCCCATTTTATAAAAGAGAACCCCCTCTACTATAATACAAACACATCAAGATCCCTTTATTTATAATTTTTATACATAAATATGTTATTTAAATATATTTATATTACATAGATTTCTTTTGATATCATAAAACTCATTTATTGAAGCATCACGTACAAATAAAAAACTGTGTTTTAAAGAATTATTATAGTTATAAACCATGAATTTCTATTTTATTTATTATTATATCTATTTCATATCACAAAAAAATTAAATAAATTATATCCCATATACTGATACTTTTTATGTTAATTTCACACTAACATCTATTTCCTCTTCCATCAAATTATAAAGGAATCATTCGATTGTGTGTATGGTAGATTATTATCTCTCAATGTGATGTAAACCATTTTCCATCACCATATCTAAAATATGGATATAATGATGGATTTAATTTCTATAAATGATATTTATGAAATAATTATACCTATATAATTATAATATTTCATATACCTTATTATCTTCTAATATATTTGAATGTGATAACATTGATCATGCGTATATGTGTACTACTACCTCCACATAATAATGTGATATGTTTTTAATTTGATTTTGAAATGGATGGAAGTAAGGATAAATTTATTGAATATATATAATATAAATCATATAATAACTATTATTTTATGTTTAATAACTATTTACAACTCTTTCTTTCCATCCACTGAAAAAATTTAAATAAAGATCAGGTTTACGTATGACATACCATCTCCTTGAACAACGCAAATCATTTTTGAGCCTCTAACTTGTATGTATTGTTATAAATACTTATATAATGAAAATATATGTTATTTATATGAAGGATAAAATTGTTGATATTATTTAACCATGATCAAAGTACAAGGATCAAAACTACCAATCAAAATATTCATGAGAAATGAGAATGTTTTACCTGAAATAACAATTTTAACAAAGAATTTTTAATAAATAGTTGATAAATGGTAATAAGTAAATAATATATGGTTCAATTTGTATCATTCTCATTTTTTGAATAAATATATTTTTATTAAATTATTTTTATTTAAATTATGGAATAAATCAAACAATATTTATGAGTATAGATTGTAATTAAATTATATAAAACAATTTATGAAATATAGAATATTAATTAATTATAAGTATAATGGAACATTAATTTCAAAAAATAATTAATTAATTAATTAATAAATATATATATAATGAAAAAAATATATACTATATGTATAAAACTACATAATTAAAATATTAACCTATATAATAAGAATGTTAAGATGCTAATCTAATATAAGTATAATAATAATATGATTAGAAAATAATACATTAAATTTAATTCATTTAGATTAAATTACTTACAGCAATATATAATAAATAATGATATAATAATTAAAATTAGAAAATAAGTATTAAGTCATACACACAATTTTTGATATATAAATCAAAATTATTAAAAATGATGATGATTTGAAACACAAAAAATATGACTAACTTAACATGGAAAATAATAAGAACAACAAAAATAATAATGATGTTTGATGTTATGAAAATTGATTAAAATATTTAAGGTTTATAAAATCATAGAAATTAATTATGATATAATTAGCAGGTAAATTTTTAATTTATCAAAACTTAAATTAGATTATAATAAATGTTAAATATATATAATTATAAAAAATGTGAATATATATATATATATATAATAGATAGATATATATGTTAGAAAAATATGTATATATTTAATTAAAAATTAATTAAATGTTTAAAAAACAAGAGTAAAACAAAATAAAATAACAAATAAAAAAATGAAAATGAAAATCCAAATGTTGTGTTATTTTCCTCACGAGCTATTGCTCGATCTACGAACACCGAACCTCAACCACAACATTTAATCAACTATGATAATGCCTATAATTTTGATATAAATTCGTTAGCTGACATCAATTAACCTATCCATTTCCCACTTCGTCATCGTCTACCAAGATCCTCGGCCCAAGTTGGTCACGCTGTCATCTCCAAAAGAGATCTGGCGAATCCCTAGGACCTTAACTGTCTGATTCATCTCAATCGCTACCCCACTACCATAGTCATATCCCACTCCCAAATTTTATAAGAACCCTACACTATTAAAACCCATCACTCAAAAGTTATGGTGAAGATTAAAATCCCATCCATTGCCTCTCTCTACTCCTTCCACTAATAATGCAAAGTAAAATATCATTTATTTTCCATAATTATTTCTAGGTTCTACAGGAAGGTAAATGTGTAAATGTATATAAGTAGCATTCTATGATGAGAGAGATACTCATTAGACTGTCTATGTTTAAGATCCCTCCACCTGTTTTCCTTTATTCTAAATTTATTCAGGTTCAAGTACCCACAAATAAGACCGACATCCATTTCCTTATTTTAGATCAAACACTTGAATTCATGAGAGATGTCTTCCTTCAGTTTCCATTCATAGCTAAGTAAGGGGAAATTTTCATTTTTTATATAAGTATATATATTATCATTCAATTATATGTAATATATTCATGTTTATCTATACATAATCGTACTTATATGAATTTAAAAACCTAATTATTATTATTTTATTTTAAAAATTATTATTTTTACAATATTTTTCATAAGTGTGTATTGTGTAATCATTCTAAATTTTCATTTTTTTACATGTATATACGTAAATTTACATGTATATATATATATATGTTTATAATATAGTTTATAATTTAATGTTTTCAAACACAAAAATATATATATACATATATATTATATACATGTATATGATTTTCAATTTCTTCATGTTCATGTTTTAGAATTTAAATGTATGATTTATATATATATACATGTATGTCATTGATTTCTTTTTAAAAAAATATACATAAGTACTTATGAGAATATAACTCATATGATTTAATTAGTTTTAATACTTATGTTTATGTAATTGTGGTTTACATGTGGCACTTTACTCTCAAAATCATTCATATTTATATTTATTATATAAATATGTGTGTGTGTGTGTGTGAAGATATATATTCCTTCCCATAATTTCATGTTTATATATATATATATCATTTAAAATAAATAAATCATCTAGGTTAATATTTTTAAATTAAACAATGTAGAATAGTTTATTTTCAGAATATTACTTTTATGTTTCTTATATGTGGTAAATAGTTTTTCTTTTAAAGTTATATGTTATGGTTATATTTAAATTAAATTATAATTTTTCTTGGGAGTAAAATTATATATATGTATATATGGTCAATGGTATATATTTTTTGAAAATATCAATTTTATAATTACTATTACGCATATCGTTATTTGTAAATTCTTATATTTATGTAATCATTATTATTCAAATAAAGTAAAATTAAATGTCTATTATTTCATGTGATTTTAAATTTACAATGTATATAATTTTATTGAAATATTAATATATTATTTAACATACTATTATTTATGAAAATGTGTACTTCATACATTTATCTTTAGGAATAGTTTTAAAAGATATTGCTTTAATGAAAAGTAATTTATCATAGATTTTAATTACGTGGAAGTTAATTATTTTATAGACTGTCCAAAAAAAGGAAAAATTACATTATATAATGGTGTGAGAAATATAAAATTTTATTTACCTAAGAAAATAAATATTTATATATATTTATAAATGTGCACGTGTATTCTAAGATTTTTCATTGTTTTTTAATAAAAAACCCAAGTGGATAATATATATATCTAATGCAAGCTAAAAATGATTTTATTCAAAAATTTGAACTTGGAAATTGTATACAATAAGGGGATGGGGAGTGAACTCATTCTTAAACAAGTGGTTAGACCCAAGACAACCATCAATGTTTAAATGACCCCATTGATTTGTTTTGAAGATCTTTCTATTTATTTTATCAAAAACCATTGGTTTATTTTAAAGAATTATTAAGCACAAGAATTTTCAATATGTATTATAATTTTTTGAAAAAGAACTACTTTCAAAAAATTTAACTATTTTTAAAATGTGTATGTATTTTCAAAAGAGTATTATTATTTTTTTATAATTGTGTATGTATTTTCAATTTTATTTTCAAAATAAAATATTCAAATGGTCTTCAAAAGTGTTTGGAAAATGATATTGTACTTTGAAATGTGTTTTCAAATTTTTTTTTCAAAACTAAAAGTAATTTTGAAAATTTTTCTCAACTGTTTTTTCATAATAAACTTTAAAAAGTGTTTATCAAAGGTTTTTCTAGATGCTATTTTTAAAATAAATTTTGTTCAAAAAGTTATAAGTATTTTCAAAAAGTATTCTCGCTAACATTTCAATAACCCCTTACATGTAAATTTTTCTTACCCTATATTTTAAAAAAATGATTTTGTGGTCATATTGAGATTTAATGAAGTTAATATCTATAATAATATTGCACAAGAAACATATTTCAACTTCCTATTATTTACTAATTTTTCTCTGATAATATTTAAACGTGGTCCGTTAAATCCAAATCTTAAGCTGAAAAATATCCTCATTTGTAAATGTTGGTATATTTTAGATACTTTTTATAAAAAAATATACATAATTTATTAAAATAGATCCATAAGATCTTTTATGGGGCCCTATAGTTGATATTAATGGAATGTTTTAGATAACATTGGAGATTAGGATGTTCGGTTAAAATAATTGTAGTGTCTATGTATATTCTATTAGTATGAAATTTATTTTATAAATTTTCATAATGTAGAAAAATATTAGAGTTAAAAACACACTTTTACGTCGATTAAATTTTAATAGTATATAATTCTATTAATTATACCTCTCTAAATTCCGAATGTGGAATTGTAGAATTTTTCGTTTAATACAACAAACAAATTTCAAAGATAAAATTCTGTTTAAGGGGGTAGAATGTAACATCCAAATATTTTTTGATAAATTATTTTTATTAATATTTTCATTATTTAAATTATATAATAAATCAAAAAAATTATGAATTTTTATTGTAGTTAAATTATATAATAATGTTTAAGAAATATAGAATATTAATTAATCAAAAGTATAACCTTATAGAAACAAAAATGATAATATTTATAAAATATAATAATAATGGAGCATTAATTGAAATGAATAATTATAATATATATAATGATATATATATATTACATTTGTAAAATTACATGATAAATATAGTTACCTATGCAATAAGAATGTTAAGATTCTAATCAATTATAATTAAAATAAAAATGAGATCAAATATCGATACATGAAAATTTGATATTTGATATTAAGTTAATTTCACCAACATAAAATAAATAATTATATAATAATTAAAATTATAGATGAATTACTAAGATATATACACAATTATAGATATATAAAAAAATTATTTAAAAAATATTAATGGTTTGATATACACAAAATATGACTAACCTAACATGGAAAATAATAATAATAATAAAAGTAATAATAATGTTTGATTTTATGAATATTTATTAAAATATTTAAGGTTAATAAAACCATAAAATTTTTTTATTATACAATTAACAAGTAAGTTATTAATTTAACAACACTATAATTAGATTCTGAACTAATGATAAATATATTAAAAGTTATATCAAAAAATTTTCCAATACATACATACATATATATGTATATTTAAAATATATATATATAGTTCAAATAATGAATGAAATGAATAATAAACAAGAGTAAAACAAAATGAATTAACAAAGAAATACACAATATTTAAAATCCAAATGGTGCATTCTCTTCTCCACGAGCGCTTTCCAAATCTAAAGGCATTGAACCTTGGGCGTCACCATTAATAAAGTACCAGACAGGACTCAACCATTGACCTCCTATCTTAATTTGGCATCAATCCACCTTGTTGTGTCCCCTACCTCACAGTTGACCAAGATCCTCGCCACAGGCAGGTTACGCCGTCATCTCCAAAATATATTTGATGAATCCCTAGCAGCACAACCGTCTAATACATTTAATCGCGAACCAACTACGGTTATCAGATCCCACTCCCAAAAATAATCCTCACCCTCCGGTCGACTCCTTTGAACAATTTGTCTTCGAAGCATGGGGTCTCCAAAACCAGGCGGTGGTGGGTCTTCTTGATCGCCGCCAACTGATTATTCGCTACTCATCAGAGGAAGATTTGGCTATCTCTTGGTCCAGTTCTCCTCAGGTATTCAATGTATACCGTTTCTTCCTCAAGCGATGGTCTTTTGATATCCACATGAATCATGACACGACTTCGGCTGTAGTCTTGGTAAGCTTTCCTGATCTTCCTCTACCATTCCAAAATCATACCACTATTTACATGCTCAGGAAATTGGTTGGAATATTTCTATGTTTGGATCAGTGTACCTAGGTGATCTGTTATCTGATTTTTCCTCGCTATTGTGTTGAGGTCAACGTCTCCAAACCACCATCAGAGTGGCTTTGGATCTCGGTCGGAGAGGAGTTCAGATGGAACCAGAGAGTAGTGTTTGAATCATGGCCTACTTTCATCTCTGGATGCATCAAATTCGGTCATTTCACCTCTGAGTGTCATCGTGTGAAACATGACGAGATTTCAACAGAGCAAGTAGATGCTAAATTTGACCATCAATTGCGGGAAAGTAGATAATTGGGAGTGCAAGAAGATGCACGCAAGGACGTTCCATTATAGATTAATCTAGTTAGGTATCAGGATTCTCCAGCAGTGGGAGCCAGTAATGGGGAGGCTCAAAATCAGGAAAATACCTTGATTTCCACAGGGGATGTGAAGAAGGGGAGTCCAGATGAGGCTGGACCACAGGTTGAGGTAATATTTTCCCGGTTGAAGTAGGACTTGGGTATTTGTAGAGTTTAAAAGGAGCTTCCCTTAGCAGTGGCCTTGGTGGACCCAATAGCTACACTCGAGGATAGTGAGATGAGACTAGCTGGGAGAGAGGTCCATAGTTTCGGTGGATCTCAAAATAGAGGCTGGGAGGAAAATAATTACTAGCAGCAGTATATGGCCGAGGTTATGTGCAATTCAATGAATCAGAATCAGTGCTGGAGAAGCCTTACTTGTTGGCTGAAACATCTCATAAGGGAAAAAGGAAGTTTGATGTTGTGAATATATTGAGGGAATTAGACCAAAGTAATCTCAGCTATCCAAAGGCTGGGTCTGGGGAGAGGATAACTGGCTAGGAGAATAAATAAGGTAAAGGGAAATCTCAAAGTAATCAGTGGAACCTTTTATTTGGCTTGATGTTAAAGCTTGGGAACCTCTTTGATGGATTAGAAGACCAATAACCTCCATTGAATGAGGAGGATGACTCATTATAAGATGAAAGTAATATCCTACCTTCAGTGGATAGCATGGACCGATGTCAAGGGAAAGGTCCTCACGGCCCTCGCAAAAAGAAGGGGGGGAAAAGTATTAAAGACATAAGAAAATGTATAGTGGTTCAGGGGAAAAAGGAAAAGGGATGCAAGGATTACTCTTACCTGCCAAAACCTATGGAAGCTCGATCAACCAAGAAAAGAAGGAACAAAGGAAAGATGAGAGAATATGGGGAGTGCTTGCAACTAATTCTTCACTCCAAGAAAGACATGATGGAGCAAGACATATGACCCAATGTCTCAGATGAGGAATTCAAGAGGATTTATGAAAGAAGGTTTCAAGTTGATTCTACAAAGGGGCAAGAAGTCTGGATATATAAGCACGTTAGAATTCTGTCCTGACGCTTTAACCAGAGAAAAATCAACTTAGAGGAATTTATTCAGACAATGGAAAGGATGATCTCCCTTCTTGAAGAGCTCATCATAGAAGATCCAGGTATCCAGGTTAGTTTTCTACACTAGGAGATTTATAGAATAGCTGGGTCAAGTAAAATTAGTCTTGTGATTAACCAGTTTGTGAGCTGTTTCAGCACGTAGTGGAAACTTTTTGTGAATTCCGGTTGCCCATTTTTCCTAAAAATGGTTTTAATAAAAAATTAAACTTGGATGGATAAAGAATATGTAATATATTGATGTTCATCTACAAATAATCCTTCATGTATTAATTTAAAATCATAATTATTCTTCCTCTATTTATATAATTATTTTTACTCTCTTTTATGTAAGTGCATATTAGGTCTTCATTCAAAATTTTCATTTTTTACAATAATATAAGTCCATATATGTATATATATATATATATTTATAATATTGATTATAATTTCATGTTTTAAATCATATATGTATATATATTATATGCAGGTATATGATTTTCAACTTCATCATGTTTATGTTTTAGAATTTAAATGTATTTTTTATATATATATAAATACATTCCATTTCATTTTTATCAACCAAAAATTTGTAAGTACATACAAGAATATACATAAAATGATATAATTATTTTTCATACTTATGTTTATGCAATTTCGGAGCTCATGTGATAATTTATTATCAAAACTTCCCGTGTTTATATTCATTATATAAATATGTGTGTGTGTGTGTATTCCTTTAAATCAATTTATTTTTCTAAATGAATATATAATTATTTTAAAATCATTAAATTAACTAGCATAATATTTTTAAATTAATTAATGAATATTTTTTGGAATATTCCTTTTATATTTATTGTATGTGTTTTATATTTTTACTTTTGATGTTATAAGTTAGGTGTATATTTAATTTTACTTAAAATTTTTTATGAGTGTAAAATTATATATATTCATATAATATTAAAAATATTATTCTGTGAAAATATTAATTTTACAATTACCATTAATTATGTTGTTATTTGTAAATTCTTATATTTATTCTCTCAAGATATTTCAATGAAAGAAAATTTAAAAATATATTATTTTATATGAATTTAATTTTAAAATGGCTATCATTTTATTTGAATGTTCAATATATTATTCAATATACTATGATTTAATCAAATGATTAATTTCTACTTTTATCTAAGGATGAATTTCAAAATATACTGTTATAATGAAAATTAATTCATCAGAGATTTTAATTACATGGATATTAATAATTTTATTGAAAGACCATGAAAATGAAAAATGGACTGATATTTTGTAGTTCCAAATATAAAAACTCATTTACCTACATAAATAAATGTTCATATTGATTTATTAATATGCACATGTATTCAAAAATAGTTATGCTTTTAAATAAAATACCCCAGTGAAAACTGAATATATGTTATGTAAGAAAAAAACTGTTTCTAATAAAATATGTGGACATGGACATTGTATACAAGAAGGGTATGCAGATTTAACTCATTCATATCCAAGTGGGTAGGCCCAATATAGCCATCAATGATTATGTGACCCCATGTTTTAGTTTTCAAGAGACTTCTCAATATTTTTTGAAGTTTCACAAGTTTATTTTAATTCATTTTTATGTGTATGTATTTTGATGATGTATTATAATTTTTTCAAAAGTGTAAATATTATCATAGGTTTTAATTCTTTTACAAATGCATAAATATTTTCTAAAGAAAATATTTTAATTATTTTCAATGGTGTAAGAATTTTCATAGGGATTTTTAAAATCATGATATCAATGGGTTTTAAAAAGAATTTTCAAAAATATATTATACTATGAAAAGTGTTTTCATGTTTCAGTTTTTAATATTAAAAGTAAATTCATAGATATTTCTAAAGTATTTTTCAAAATCCATTTTCATGTTAATCTACAGTATTTTCAAAAATTATTTTTGATTTTTTTTCAATGTGTTTTTAAACGGTATAAGTATTTTAGAAAGGTATAAGTATTCTCAAAATGGATTTCCACTATATTTTTAAAAACCCCATTATTGGGTAATTATTCCCATCTGGTGTTTTTATAAATTATTTTTATGTTCATAACATGCTTTTTTTATGTTTAGATCGATATGAATCCAGCATGTGAAAACTTTCTTCGCTGCCATTTATTTACTATTTTAACTCTTATAATATGTAAAAGTGGTACTTTTTCCTCCAAATCCTAAACCGAAAAAGTCATTAGTTGTAATTGTCATTATATATTTCATCATCTTTTTATAAAAAATATACAATTTTATTTACCAGATGTGGAAGAGTGGGTATGGGGCTCTGTAGTTGGTATCAATGGAACCCTTTAGATAAATTTTTAGATTTGGATGTTTAGTTAAAATAACATTAGATTAAAAATATTTTCTTCTAGCAAGACCTATATTTTCTAAATTTTCATATTAAAGAATCTTTAGAGAGGTATAAACCCACTTTTAACATGAGAAACCTTTATGAATATATATTTATAGTAATTCTTGTTTTCCAAATTCAAAAAGTCTTATTTCATAATTTTTCTCTAAGTACAACAAACGAATTTCAATGAAGAAAATCTATTTAAGGGGGTAGATAGTAAATCCCATGATTTTTGGATAAATTATTTTTATTATTATTTTCCTTATTTAAATTAGGGAATAAGTCAAACTAAAATTATGAATTTCAATGGTAATAATATTAAAAAATGTAATTTAAAAATATAGAATATTAATTAATTACAAGTATAACCTTATATAAAAAAAATTGCTACTTTTTTTAAAATATACACATAATGTAACATTAATTTAAATAATTAATTAAAAAATATATATGATGACAAAAAACATTATACTATGTGTATGAAAATAAATAATTAACATAATAACCTATGAAATAATAATGTTAAGATGCTAATATAATATAAATACTTGAAAAATGAGATCATAGAGTGATACATGAAATGTTGTTATTTTATATTAAATTAATTGCACAAACATAAAATAAATAATGACATAATAATTAATATGGGAAATGAAGTATTATCATATAAACACAATTATAGATATATAAAATAAAAGTATTAAAAAAAAGATTGTTTGAAATTCAAAAAACAAGACTTACCAACCTTAGAAAATAATAATAATAATAATACTAATTATAAAGTTTTATTTTATCAAAATTGAAAATAATATTTAAGGTTAATAAAATCATAGGAAATTATTATGAAATAATTAGCTTGTAAATTAATATTTTAACAAAACTACAATTAGATTCTACGAAATGATAATTATATATAAAGTTATTTAAAAAAATTAAATATTTATAGAAAATAAATAAATAAATAAATATATATATATATATATATATGTAATTGAAAAAACCAAATAAATCAATAAAAAAAGAGTAAAATAAAATGGGACGACATAGAAAAAAATGAAAATGAAAATCCAAATGTTGTGTCGTCTTCCCCACAGATGCCTGCTCGACCATTCGTTACTGAAAACTAGCCACCAAAATTAATCAACCACCAAGAATGCCTTGATCATTGATCTACCTTCCACCTTCAATTTCATTCAGCCTCTTAGTTTCCCCCTTCCAAACTATTGACTGACATCCTCTCCATAAGTCGGTCATGCCGTCTTTTCCAATCCAAATCTGGTTAATCCCTAACACCTCAACTTTCTGATCCATTTCGATCATGAACACAATTATCTTGTCAGATTCCACTCTCAAAAACCATTAAAACCCTTTCACTATTCATATCCATCACCTGAATGTTACGGTGAAGCAGACAAACCCACCTTTTTTCTCCTCTACTCCTTCATCTACTAGTAACATGAAGAAATATACCATTTCAGTTTAATCATTTTCCACAGATTCTCCAAGCCGAAAAATGTGTACTATGATATAAGTTTCATTCTCTATTTGGAGAACTCATCATTTTACCACTTATGTCAATGATTCCTCCCCTAATTTCCTTCCTTTTTAATTTGTTCAGGTTAGAGTACCCACAAACAAGACATGCATTCACTACCTTCTTTTAGTGCAAACACCTGAAAGTCAAACAGTTGTCTCCCTTCAATTTCCATTCATAGATATGTAAGGGTAGATTTTATTTTTGTATATGAATATATATAATTTGATACATGTATATGTTATAAATTCATATTTATATAAAAATAATCATACATGTACTAATTTTAATATCACAATTATTAGTATTTTATTTATAAAATTATTATTCTTTCTATATTTTACGTAATTGCATATTATGTCATCATTATAAATATTCATCTCTTCCCAGTATAGAAGTATTTGTTTATGTAGATATATATATATATATATATATATATATTTATTTATAATATTGTTTAAATTTTCATTTTTTCAAATATATATATATGACTTATGCATCTATATGATTTTCAATTTCTCCATGTTTATGTTTTAGAATTTAAATTTATGTTCTATTTTTATATCGACACATACATTTCATTGAATTTTTATATTTAAAATATATGTAAGTACTTATGATAGTTTACCTTATATGATATAATTATTTTTCATAATGATTTTTCAACAATTATAGTGCATATATGATATTTGATCTCTCAAAATATTTTTCGTTTATATTCAATATATATATATATATATATATGTGTGTGTGTGTGTGTGTGTGTGTGTGTGTGTTTGTGGAGGTCTGTATATAAATTTTTATTTCCACCATTTATTGATTCAAAATGAATATATAATTCTTTTCAAATAATGAAATCATCAATCTTAATATTTTTGAATGAAACAACGAAGAATTGTTTATTTGAAGAATATTACTTTTATATTTTTTATATGTGTTATAATGTGTTGATTTTAGATTTATATGTTAAGGTTATATTTATTTTATTATATAATTGTTCATGATAGTAAAATTATATATATTCACATATATGTAATGGGATTATTTTGTGAATATTGTAATTTTACAATTACTATTTGAACCGTCTTTATTTAAAAATTCTTATACTAATGTGATCATGATAATTCTAAGAAAGTGAAATTAAATGTCAATTACTTCATGAGATTTTAAATTTAAAATAACTATCATTTTATGTGAAATATTCAAATATTATTTTATTTACTTTTATTTAACAAAATTCGAATTTTGAACTTTTATATAGGGATGAGTTTTAATAGAATTTTTTAATGAAATGTAATTAATGAGTGATTTTAATTACATGGATGTTAATTATTTTTTTGATAAAAAAAATGTAATGATATTTCTTAGTTCTAAATATAACTAGTGATTTACCTAGAAAAAATAAATATGTAAAAATATATTTCTAAATTTTCATGAGTTTTCAAATAATTCTTATGGGTTTTAATAAAAAAACCTGGTGTAAAATGTATAAATGTAATGAATGATAAAAATTATTTTGTAAAAGAATTATTACTTGGACAGTATAATCAAAAGGGGATTGGGAGTGTAATATTTTTTAACAAATTGGGAAGGTCCAAGGTATCCATAACTGTTTATGTGACCCCATTTTTTTAAGAGATTTCTTACTATTTTCTAAAAAATCCATGGTTTATTTTAAATCATTTTCATGAATATGTATTTTCAAAATGTATTATAACTTATTTTAAAAGCGTAACTATTTTTAAAAGCATTAATGAATTTAGACTACCAAATGTATTTTCATAAGTGTATATTTATATGTTTTTAGAGAGTATTTATTTTCAAATTCATTTTAAAAATAATATTTTAAAAGGTTTTTCAAGATTTTTAAAAAATATTTTTTAATTTTAAAATTGTTTTTAATATCATGTTTTTAAAATTATAAGTATTCCCAAAATGATTTCTATTTTTTAAAAAAAATTTATTTTAATTTTTTTAACAAAATAATTTTAAAAATGATTTTTTGAAATTATTTTTAAGTGTATTTCTTTGTCAAAAGACATAATTATTTTCAAAAAGGCTTTTCACTGAATTTTAAAATACCCCCTAATAGGAAATTTTTCATACCCTATATTTTTAAAAAATGTTTTTAGGATAATATAGTGATTTCATGATGTTTAACTGAATAAGAATCTAGTGCCTGAAAAATTTCTTCTATGCCTTTTATTTACTATTTTAAATTTTATAATATGTAAAAGTGGTCATTTTCTTTGAAATACTTATATGGAAAGTATCCTAAATTGTAAATGTTTGTTTAATTTCAGCTACTTTTTATAAAAAGATATAAATCATTTTTTGTACTGGATTAGGCAGTAGGAGATTGTAGATATACATAATATATATGATTATTATTTTTATAATTGTTTTGTATAAAATTTATATTTATTATACAAGAGGTTCAGACACGTACGAAGGAAATCAAGACTTAGGTAAGGGTATCTCGTCTCACTTTTACTTTCATGAGACATATTCCATATTCACTTGTTAATTATTTTATGTGTTTTATATAATAACATTTTTATATTTTATATCATTAATCATTTTATATTCAATGTATTTAATGATTCAATTTATTTTATTTCCTTTATTATGATTTTGATTCAAATTTTAGAAAAGTTTTTAGGGTTTTTTTCACAATCTCGTAATTGTTCCCAATTGTTAATGTTTTAGTATCCCTTATGGGAAGTTTTTTATATTGAAATATTAAATCCTATATATTTTATTCTCTTAGGTTTATTCATGAACCTTTTCTTTAATTTCACCATTTACCTATCTATGGGTTTTAAAATTATTTAGAAAATATTCATAAGAAAATTGAGCATTAATTCACTCTTTGGTCAAAAATCATTTTTCTTTCATATCCATATTTTTTAAAAATAGTATGAAAAACTATTTAAAAACTATTAAAATTAATTACAGAAGAATTTTTTACTAATGTTTTAAATCCTCTAAAAATGGTTTAAAAGGAATAGTCTTGTAATTTACCAAATGAAGAACCATTAACAATTTAGCAAAAATGTGAAATGGATAATTGTTTTAATATATATAACCTTAATGGAATTTTTTGTTAGCATGAACTATATATTATTTGAGTAGACGTTTTAAAATATCATAATATTGTTTTTAAATAAATTTTTTCTTCAAATATTCTAGAATTTATTAATTTTCAAAAATGTTTTTCCAAAGTGAAAAGGGAATTTCATCAAGAATGTTATTAATGAATTTTTATGGTATTTATATGCAACAAATTCAAAAACCATTATTTCAATTTTTCCCATCTAGGTATTTGTTTTAATTATACAATACATATTATTTATAATGATTTTTATTGTACGTTTTAATGGTGAATGCATTAACATTATTATACCATTTTCTTCAATATGAACGTCTATGTTTTTTTTATTTGGGAAATTATTAATATTTTATATTATCTTTTTTCAATATTGATGTTTACATTTATTTTGTTGATACCTTAAATATAATTAATACATTAGACTTAGTATATGATTAGTGGGGCCTGTTACACCCACTTGATGTATCGGTAGGTCTCATGAGACTAACTTTTATCAGTATTTGGACATCGACTCACTCATTTATGTATGATTTCATGGAATGAGGCATTGATAGTATGGTTATGATTTCAATATTATATATTCCCCCATTATGATATTATTTATTTAATTACATGTGATTATTTGATTATTTAGAATATCCATGGTTATGTTTCAAGCCAATTTGAATATTTATATGACATTATTTTGATCATCATTTATTCTCAAAATGTTAATCTCCATTTTCATGTTATTGATTTAATTGATTGTGCTTCAGTTATTTACCTTGAAATATTGACTATACCTTATTTTTTCATGATAACTAACACTATATGAAAACACTTACTAAGAATTAGGCCTCACTTCATTCATATGATTTATTTCCCCATAATCCCTAGAAGTGTATTTTGATTGATATATAGTGATATGCTAAAGGGAATAATAATGTTCTTAAAGAAATGTTATTTTTTAATTTTTATTTTCAAATCTATTTTTAAATTTAATTATGTGTCCATTTTTACAATAAAACTAAAATATAATGTTCATTGGGATTTAGTCATTATTATTTACAACCAATTTAATAGATAAACCACTGTCTCTGGGTGACTAAGGTCACATTCTTTAAAATTCGTATTTGTTTAGTGGCACATATGTTCAATGTATGGATGATTCATGCTAGAATATTGGTTGTAGTGTTTATTATGATTTATTTTAATTGAAATATAGAATTTGATGATTCGTTTTGAGATGAAGTTTGATCTGATTAATGCCAAGTCCATAGATCCTCGATGATGCAATGAAGACTCATATTTATTGTTTTGAAGGAGTCTTGATTTCCAAGTGCGGTGTGATCCCTCGACGTTGGCGAAGTGGGTGAGTCTCCTTGGCCTTTTACTGTCATTCCAAAATCCAAAAATTCTGTTTGCTATTGGGAACATTATAGGTAGATATATGTGTAATGGTTGTCGAATGGAGGTAGTATGTCATCATATCTGTCTGCAGAAATGGGTTGAGATCGATGTCGTGCGGTCACCTATGAATTGGGTTGAGATCCTCGATGGGAAGTTCTTTTGGTGGAAGAAAAAGGTAAGATTTGAATCCTGGATGCTTTAATGTGTTACTTGTGATTGGTTTGGGAAAGCGGAAATGGTCTGTCATAGAAATGACTTATATGGGGTTTCACAAAGGGTGATAAGGATGAGAAAAAGTGGTAGTGATTCGTCTGATTTCGATGTTTCATTGTTAAAAGATCCACCAAGCAGCATGTCGTCTAGACATGATTCTGTAAAAGGTTCTCATAAGTAGAGAGTTTGTATGGAAGGGAAGTCAAATTGGAAAAATGTGGCCGGGGTGCAGTTCATGGTGAAGGATGTTGAGGTAGTAGGGTAGCATGGTCCTATATGGACAAATAGTGGTGACGTTTTGAAGGAGAAGTAGCAGATGCCACGAAATCTGATTAGGAGGATGGTATTTAATAAACCACATCATGATCTTGGTATTGAGAATTCTCTCTCAGTTGATGTCTCTTGTTGTTCTTCAGGGCAAAAACCTATTACTAAAGAAGATTTGAACCCCACTTCTTCTGAGGATGGCACAATTTTGGGAGTTTTGGATACCAGTGTTGAGTAGTTGAATGGGAAGAAAGATGGTGTTAGAGGTATGGTTTTCAATGTTCCCACTTTTAATTTCTTTCAAGAATTAGAGTATGAGAAGACCTAAAATGCCGAGTTAAGTACTTCACTAAATTAAAGTTGCAGCTAGAATACATTTTATCGTGAAACTACAATGGAGAAGGGGACTCATGAACATTATGAATTTGCAGAACAACCACATTATCTGCATAAAATTGATGCTAATAGCCTTTCCCAGCATGAGAGGGGAGCGAATGAGGGGTACCAAGAGGTGCACATCGCTAGAAAATGGGGGGTCCTCTCTAATAGTGGTAATGAGAATGCTGGAATCTTCGTCCGGCCCTCTTATAGTGACATAGTTTAGGGAGGGAATAAGAAGATGTTGTGGAGTGAGGGATCCATGTCTATCCCAACATGAAGAAGGTCGAGGAAAGATTATTCTTATCTTCCAAAGCCGGTGTCTACCAGGGCTACTATTGGGAAGGAAGGCATGATATCCTTTGGCTTGAAAAAGGTTATGCTGTCTGCTATGGAGTTCATTTCTTTGGAGACATTCAATATTAGAATTAAATATGCCATGGTTTTGAAGCATTATGAATTCTCGGAGTGGGAGTCAACTACTATGGAGGAATTAATCTATCATGTATGTGGGGACAAGCATGAATTTTATGATATGTAGTTGTTTTTAGGCCGTGAAATATTTTCTGGTGTACTTTATCTTTATTTTAGTAAATGGTCATCGGATTTTAGCGTCTAACTATTCTTCCATGGTATATCTCCAAGTGTTAGACATCCAAATCATTGATAATAAGGGATCCATAAATATATATATATTTTCATCATTAAAATATGTCTATTATAGTTTATTCATATAGGTTGAAATTAATGAAAAATTAATATATAAATAATTACATTATAGTGAATCTCATAACACAACAATGATTTAGAAGCATCATTAATCGATTTTTAACTAGAAATATCATCCCACAATTCAATTATAAATAACTGAAATGATTCTTTTATGATATATAAATTAATTTTATGGATAATACAATATAGTTAAAATATTTTGAAGATGGAATGATTCAACCATGTGACCCCAAAAATAATGAAGAGAGTATGCCATGATTTTATTACTCTTCATCAATCATACAATACCATTATAATACCAAACCCTGATCAATATGGGAGTTCCATATAAAAGTTCCCCAGTTGTCTCAACTATGCCTCCCCATACACCAGTGGTGGATGACTACTAGAGATGGCATAAAATAAGTATTAGGGATACTATTTCCTGGGTATCTTAGAAATCAATAATAATAAATAATAAAACACCCATAAAAAACTTAATATGTATACATAATCAGTAAACCCATAAAATAATATACTTCATTTTATGATTCATAACATACATCAATTCCCCCATAGGGTAAATCCTAGATAACAAAAAAATAAAACACATGTACACTATCTCCATTACCATTCCTAGAGAAAATACCAACCTCTTAATACACTCATTCTGGATTGGCTTAATCATAATACGTCCTTTAATCAAACAAAAATTCACTGATAAGTTCTTTATAGGCTTTGAGATCCTTGGGAAGGGTGTTTTCATGAAACTAAAAAAGGTCTCATGTATAGAAAATATACACTATAATAATCTTTTCAATGCATAAGAAAATTAAATATATAAATAAGAATTCTTGCTAAGCCATTCTGTTCTAACCTGATCAACATGACACATGATGAGATATACATGCCCATTAGGCCATCATGTGCTAACATGTCCATCTTGAACGTAACTATACCTACTTAAATGCCATGATGGAATCTAACCACATATATGTTATACCATAATAATTCCTATAAAGAGTCATGATTTAATGAAATTCCAAACATTGGTTAAATCCCCACATACACTGGTCAATGCCATAGATCCATAAAATTTGACATATTGATTCTCACTAAAGTGAGTTTAATCAATCGCAACTCATTTCATCCAATGTAACATCCCTAAGGAATATCATCTTAAATGGCCTGATACATTTTTGAAAGTACCCTATTTTATTTTTAAACTCTCTTCCTGTAACTTAGGATATGGTCAGCCAACCCATCTCACTAAAGGATAAGGCCCATTCCACAACCACTACCCTATCACTTTGGGTATGAATTGATTATAAAAAATGACCCAATAAACATCTAAAATTGTAATCCACACAAAACCAAATGAATCGACGCATTTTCACTATATAAAGAATCCACACTATACTATAGGGAGGTTATGTCAAGCACAAACAACCCAAACATTGCCCCTATTCCATTACAAAGCTCAATGCGTGATCATAAGCTACTAGTCACTCTCAACCGATCCCATAATCATTCAATATATCATCTATCATGATGTAAAAACCAAATAATTTGTGATATATTTTATTTTTTATATAAATTAAAAATCTTCAATATCTTGTAATGAATGAAATATCGGTATTAGACAAAACACGATACTCTATTAAAATATTATTTTTTGAACATGGCCATTTTAACATAGCCATTATGTTTCTAGGATTGAATATGAATAAATTATATATTTTTAAACATGTATAATATAAATTTAGTTTTTTTCTAGTGATTATGAATTAAATAAGAACCATTTGAAAGAAAAATGATTTTTTTTTGAATACATGACTTTTCTAAAAGACAATTTACTCTCTCTTTGAAAACATAATTTTAAATAATTTTTTATTAATTTTAGAATTTTTTTTAAATAACACCATATTTTAAATAATTATATGAAAATTATATTAGGGTGATTTTTGGATTTTTTAAAGTTTCATTTTTTGATGAACAGTGATAAGTACTTAAATTTATTAAAAACTGCATTTTCATTTAATGAATTTACAATCCCCATTTTAATTTAATGTGTCTTTAAAATGAAAATCAGTTCACTTATATTCTAATTAATAAAATTTCTAAATTGGAATCAATTTCATATTTTCATTTTATATAAACCCATTTTCATCATTTGAATGTTTTTAATTTGGAGAAGCGTAGTTTTGACACATTTATGAGTTTAATATTAAATTAAATTCATAAGAATATATGTTTTGAATTTATAAATAATGAATCAAAATTTTCATTCATAATAATTCATATTATCTATAAATTTTAACTTAATTTTTTACTATAATGAATAGGGAAAATAGTATACATTATTTACCACAGTTAAGGTATAAATGAGTTTATCGAGGGACAAGATAAAATTATTACTATTAAAAATGATCAAAAACTTCTATAATACATATGTTATGGTACTATAAATAAATTATATATTATATGTTTTAAAAAATGGTCCATTTTTCCTATTATATATGAGGTAAATGGGGATGGAAATCATTATTTTCAAAAAATCCAAGTGTGTCCTCCCCAACACTTATAAAATTCTACCAACTCTCATATCCTTCATACACTTGAAAATGCATTTTTTTAATATAATTGATAATATAAAATCTATAATTCCCTCCCATAATCTTAAAATCCTTGGTTTAGTGATAATGAAAAGCTAAGAATAATTTTGGTAAAAACAAAAATATGTTTTTCAAAGAAGATGTAACGTACTTAATCAATAATTTTGGTTTATTTATTCTTCCACCTAATTCAAATATTATTCAACTATAATAATATAATAAAAAGATTATATTAAATATAATAAAAATTATTTTCAATAATGAAATTACTAAAAGAAATCTTTTCCTATCTTAAATGCATAATGCGATCTTTGATAGTGTGTACAGAAAACTACCACCTTGAGAAACGACATAAATCATTTTCAATCATTTATTCTCATTGTAGGATTTAATGATGAATCTAAAATTTTTGAGTTTTATTTATGATATAATTATAATTATATAATTATAATATTATAACTATGTTCTTAATTTAAATTCTATAGATAATACAATAACGTTTACTGTGTGTACTACTGCCTCACGATGCGATGTGATTCATTTTTCACTTATACATTGTATTGAAATTAATGAAGATTAATTTTATTCTTTAATATTATATTAAATAAATATTTACCATATTTAAGGGAAATATGTCATTTAAATTCTTACCTTATCATTCATTTAATATATAATAACGTCGTTCATGGGTCTAGTGGGCTACCTCCTCACAATGAGATGTGATTCATTTTATTACTTCTTGACATGAAGGGTATGTAAAAAGGTATTTAAATAAATACAATGATATTAATTATATAATTATATAAATTTCAATATAAAATAAATCATACCTTGTTTCTATCATGATATTTGAAAAATGGAAACATTACTCTTCGGTATGTATGACCTACCGTCTCCATGATTGAAAAATGTTTCATTTTTCATAATTATATTACTATGATGAATTAAAAAATATAATTAAGTGATAAAAAATATAATTATGTCATTTTTTACAATCTAGATAAGATGAATTAATAATCTCATTAACCTTAGTCAACTTACCAACATGATTCTGGTCATATGATCCCTTTATCATTAAAATGTATGATGTTAAATAAATTGAATATGTAATTTAATATGACATGGAAATTAAAAAAACAAATGCAGTATTAATATTTAATAGCATATTAATAAAGTAAAAAATTAACATAAATTTAATATACTATGAGAAAAATAACTAAATCAACAAATCAGGCTTAATGTAAGGGATTTTTTTAACCCACCCTTTTCTTCAGGCCATGAATATTCCTTCTAAAACTCACTTTAACTCACTTTAATGTCATGGAATTATTAAATAATTATGTAAATATATATCTAAAATTTTAGAAATAACTCATTATTACTTCATTTTATGGTGTAATAAATTCATTATGATTATCTCTCAAATTCATTCTTTTAGGAATATCTTCTGATTGTCTTATGGGACAATATTATGATAACATTTATTTCATGGGGCAGTTCTTATGTTTACGAAATTTGATTGATATCCTTATATGGAACACATATGTATGAACATGAAATGAATGTTATGGGTGGGGGATGGAATTATACATCCCTCTAATTAATTTTTTAATGTTTTAGTCTCATGAGATATTATATATCGAATCAAGGAGTGAACCTAATCTATCATGGGAGTCTATCCAAGATGTGATGTTGTCCTAGAAGTTATCATTTACTTATGTTTATATCATGTTTTATGTCATTTACACTTTACCATATTTCCATAATCTTTTGATACCTATCACTTTATGTTATTATAAATCTATAATCTTCATGTTCATTTTCTTTTATGATATCATATTATACCCTTGACTCACATGTTATGCTTCCTTATCATGTTTATTACCATATTAGGTTTATTAGCTCATACCTATATTTCATCTATTTTCCAGGTTATACCTTATTTATTTAGGAACTCAAAAAAATTTTAGGATGCCAATATGGAGAATAAATTAATAATTCAATTTTAATGTTTCATTTGAGATATTATGAACATTGACGTCCAAAGAAGCCTGGGCTTTATGATCACTGTGTTGCATTAATGGAAATCATTTTACAGGTATCAAGAAATAATATATATTAAAAGGATTGGGTCACTATAGTTGGTATCAAATCTATGGCTTAGTTATCCTTTATAAAATAGGATTATAAAACATTAGTGAAACCCTATGGATAAGTACACATATTATTTTAATTGTAATCCAATGTATAGAAAAATATCGTAGAATTTTGGTAAAGTATAGAGTGAGTTATTTTCAAGCAATTACATCTTTGTTTGGATACTACAAGTGTACGTGGTTATAGAACAAATGTATATAGGTGTAATAACACCGAAAAAGGTGCACGATCTTGAATCAAGCATTACATAGTAAATGAAAATAGGCCTTACTACCAACCTGGTTAGACACTCCTTGGGGATATGTTTTGGAAATTCAAAAACCCTTTACAAACTTTTTGAATTGTATAAAAATGACCAAAAGATTTTATAGTAGAAAAACAAATATTGTATAAATTGTGTTAAAACCTATAATTTCACATGTTAATAAATATATTTAATTTATGATTAATCACATTAATTTTTATAGTTTTTAATATTTGTGTTTAATAATTTACAAATAATAATCCCAAATTATCCATTTATTTTAGTCAAATTAATTTAAATAGGGGAAAAATAGTCAACAACCATTATGAACGGTAATGTAATGTATTCAAAAATTAAATTACAAACTTGATTAAAGAGGTATTGAGGAAATTCATGACAATAAATTTTTAGCTAACAAAATTTTGTAATTGAAATGTAAATTATGATGAATCGTTGAATACCCTTAAGAAAGATAAATTCATTGTTGAAACCTCTAGGAAACAATGACCTCCATCATTTAGTAGATATTTTAATCTGTTAATTTGTGAACAATTGATCAAATCCATTGAAAATTACTTTTCTCTTTTTAAATGATTTTTGAAATGGTAGTTTAGTTGTGTATTTATCATATGGGGGGAGAAGCTGATCAATGGTTGATATTAATAAAAAATAAAAAGCCTATGGAATATATCCAAGAGTTGAAGTGGAAGGAATTAAAAAAAATTTGATAGATATTTTTCTGATACTCAATAAAATAAAATAGAGAGGTATTTTCATTGCCTAAATAAAAGGTATCACGAATCTGTTTTGGAGTACAATGAAAATTTATTGGCTTTCATGATACACCTTAGTATTTATCATATCCTGTGAAAGTATATTAGACTAATTCGTTTCTAGGTTAAATCCATGTCTATAATAAGGTCTGAAAATAAAATACTTTTAAAAATATGTTGAAATTTTATTACTCATCCTCAAATTAAAGATGATGATAAAAAACTATCAAGTCTATGATGAGGATAAAAAGAGGAATATTGAGAAGTATTTTGGCACTACGATGGATAACTTTAATAGTGGATTTTTTTTTTCAACTTACAACTTGTTAAATGTAGGGGAATATGAATCATGGAAATTATCTAAAGGGGACTAGTAAGTTATTTGGGTTGTTGAATAATGGGCACCTAACTAGTTATTTTCAATGGGAGAAACCCACTAATGTTATGGGTGAAATGAATACACTAACCAACCCTTATTATATTACCCAATGTGAAAACTACAAGGATTAAGGAAACATTGAGAACCAATGCACTAATCCCTGTGTTATTGATTAGAATCAATGACAAAAAACCTAGAAGGCCTAGAGAGAAAGGGATATATTATTCCATTACTACAGCTGATGTGGCTTTTGATAACGAAGTGGTGACATGTACATTATTTATTCATTCAATAATAGTAAACAAAATTTTTTATTCTCATTCTATGAAGCCTTTCGTATCATGTCAGTATAGTATAAATATTTAATAACTAATTCAAAAACATGAAAATTGAGTTATCAGTGAAAAAATAAAATTGGTCAATTATTGCATCCCAATAATATAACATATCCCTTGTTTATATTTTTGGGAATAACATCCCAGAAAACCATTTGATACCTCCTTTAGTGGAATTTGATTAAATTATATCATTGGATTATATTTACTTTTATAAGTCCAATATAAAATTCCAAGAGAATGAACTAACCCTCAAAATCATGAATCTCCATCTGATTCGATACAATTATAAAGATGAAGATGAATATCCTATGGAATCATCATATAAATCATGGATATTATTCCCATTTAAATAGGAATATCATTCTGAATTGTTTGTGAATTATGAAAATGATTTTTCTCTAATATGTGCCCACTGTGAGGGGGTATAGTTATGTACTCCCAAAAGAGTTTCAAGGTCTTCCTCGTAAACTATAGGTTGAGTTATTAATTAGACATAAACCTGGATCTCTACCCATATCAAATAATCATTATAGAATGAACAATATTAAGGTTAAAAAATTGAAAAATTAGTTACATGAGAATTTAGAAAAGGGTTTTGTACACCCAAGTACATCACCATATAGTGAAATAGTCTTATTAACCAAGAATAAGGATGGGAAAGTGCATCTCTCCATTGATTATCACGAGCTTAACAAAATCAGGATAATAAAACGTATCCCCTTCCATAGATAGATGAATTGTTTAATCCACTACATGGGGATCAATATTTATCTAATGTGGACCTTTGGATAGGTTATCACCAATTAATTGGGAGGAAGGAATATATTCCTAAAAATACATTTCAAACAATGTATGGAAACTAGGAGTTCATAGTGACTCATTTCAGAATAACTTATTCTTAATAAATATTTAAGGACATAATGAATAGAGTATTTATGGATTACCTTTTATTTTTTATTAGTCATTGCAGCTTTAATTTTTGATATACACCAGCTATAAAGAAGACTTTGCAGAACATTAGAATATTATTCCAACACCATTGTGAAAGGAATAAGATATATGAAATATTACAATAGTTATTAGTATTGCATGAAGTATGTTTCATTATTCGTCAATAGTATCACCAGTAATAGGATATTTATAGACCCTTTTAAGAAGAAATAAATTTAGGATTTTCCAAGAAAACCATATGTAATAGAGATTCATAGTTTCTGTAGACTATATGGGTATTATTTTGATTAATGGGTTTTTTCATGATTTTAAAACTGACTAAATAAGATAACTCAAAAGGGGGTAAAAGTTTTCATTACCAGTTAATTCAAAGAGATATTTAAGGAGTTGAAAATGTGGCTAATCATAGTACAGGTACATATTCTCAGCTTAAGCGAGGGAACTTATTATGTTTTATAATGATGTTTCAAAGAAATGTTTGGGGGGTGTTCTAATTCATAATGATAAATTTATTTCTAAAACATCATTGAAGGGGAATGTTCAAGAGTAAAACTATTGAAAATTAGATCTAGAATTTGATATAGTAATTATTATGTTGATGTTATGGAAACAATATCTATAATGCTATATGTGTGAAATATATACGAATCACAAGAGCCGAAAATATATAATCACACAAATGAATCCTAACATGATCCAAAAATGTTTTTTAGTGATGGTCAATGAGTAGACTAGTCAATCCATTACCGCCATGGGAATGAAAACAAAGTGGAAGATTCCTTAAGTGAAATGGATCTGCGAATTTTATCAATGATGAGAATTTAGAAGGATATTGTTTTATTTATTCAATATTTATTCATCTAAGAAGAATTAAGATGTAAATAGATTAGGAGAAAAACTTTTGATGCTATAAATTGAAGAGGGATATTGATATATTTTAATCTTTATGCATGGTTTTCTAATAGGTCAAGGAAAAAAGAAAGTATACTATGGTTATTATTCCACTATTACCCATATGAGTATGAAATTTTAAAAAAGTGATGTATTTTATAATAGGAATCTCGATGACACATAAAGGAAATAACATCATATGGGTGGTAGTCCATTATCATAAAAATAAGGATATTTAATTATTATCAAGGAATATATTTATATTAAGCAATCATCTTATATATAGATAAGAGTAGTGGTATGAAATCATTGAGTTTCAATTTCAATTATTTATGATTGAGATCCTAGGGTTACATGAATGTTTTAGAGAATGTTTCATCATGTATTGTATACAAAAAATAGTTTCATTATTTCTTATCACCCTCAAATAGATGGTCAGTCTGAGATAAGCATCCATACTATAAATAGTATACTAATTTATTACTCTATGTATTTCTTATTATTTTGGGATTAAGACCTTCCCTTAGTATATTTATCATTCAAAAACCATTTATTTCTTAGCATTAAAATGGAAACTTTTGAGGCCATATATGGGAAGTGATGTGGGACTCCAACATCCTGAGAGGTAGTAAGAGAGAATAATCTGACATGGCATAATATATCTAAAAAGATTACATAGAAGGTCAAAAACATTCTTCGTAACAAGAAATATGTTTATGTTTGAATCTTTATATAAAAATAAAAAAATTTAAGAGACATAGTATTTGAGTTAGGAGATAAGTAATTCATACTCATTTCACAATGGAATTTTTTTTGAGGTTTTTAAAGAAGGGAATGATAAATCTATGATACATAACCCCCTTTGATATAATTGACATCATTATAGTGGTAGACTAATAATTATCATTCCCACCTAACCTACATCAAGTTCCTGATGTTTTCTATGTATTCTTCTTGAGAAAATACATAAAAACCTATCGAATTTACTGAATAAATAGTTGGTACCATTAGAGAAATATATTTAATAAGGGGAAAATCTAGTGAAGATCATGGATATTATAGAAAATATTCAAGGAAACAATACAAATCACCTAGATAATGTGATTTGTTGAAAACCCATGTTTTTGGAAGCAACATGAGAATTTGATTAGGTGATTCTGTTGAAGTACCCTCACATGTTTTCACCTTAATACATAATATAAAATATCACTGATTTAATTTATTAAGGTTAAAAGAATATAACACCCCAAAAATTTATGAAATATTTTCTTTTTAGAAAAAATAATCTTATTTGATATTTTGTGATGCACACAACACCTAGTTTAACCAAAACACGATACTCTATTAACATATTATTATCTAAACATGGATATCATAACATAGATGTTAATTTGGTAAGTATGAATATGAATAACTAAATTTTGAAAATTTTATGGTTTTAAAATTTATAAATTAAATTCAATGGTTTTTAACTCGTTAGAAATATAATAATAACCCTTTCAAAGAAATAAGAACCGTTTTCTAAAAAATAGTATTTTTCTAAAAGGCTATTTAGTCGTTCTTTAATCCAATAATTTAAAATTAAAATTAAATAACTTGGGAATATTTATTTTTTAAAAAAATAAAATTTTTAAATCTATATATATAAATAATATTTGGATTTATTTTTGGGATATTTCTAAAAGGGTTCATTTTTCAATGAATAGATAATTTTTTTAAATTTTATGGAAAACTTCACTTTCATTTAATGCATTTAAAAGAGCCAATTTATTTTAATGAGGTTATAAAATTAAAATTAGTTATATTATATATTAATTAGTACATATTAGTTCATTTTAATAAATATCATATTGAAAATTTATATTAAATTTTTATTTAGCTTTTCAGTGTTTTTTGGGAAACCATTTTTTTAACACATCTACAGGTTAAATTTGGAGTTAAATTTTACAAAAGAGGGGTTAAAATACAATGATAGGGGTTAAACATAAAACAAAACATGAATAATTCGTATTTTAAGGTAATATATAGCTCTTATATTTTCTAATATTCAAAAATGGTCCATTTTGGAGCATTTTATAATGAGAAAAAAGGGTGGAATCCTTTCATTCAAAAGTTCTAAGTGTTTCCTCTCCCCAACTTATAAAAGTGAATCCCATGTCCTATTATTTACACACATAAAAACCCAATTTAGTTTCAATAAATTATAAAAATAAATCTCTAATTCCCTACTATATTCATTTAATCCTTGGTTTTTTCATTATTTTAATGCATGATAGATTTTTGTGAAAAAAAAAGATGTCCAAAGAAGAGACACCGTCCTTAACAGATAATTTTTTTTGTTTCATCCTAAATATATTTAAAATATAATTAACAAATTATTTTATTATATCCTATGATTTTAAAATATACTTATATGTTTTTATATTAATGTAATTACCGACAAATATCTCCCCTCCCATTAACAGATAATGAACACGTTTGTCATGTGTATAAAGGATAACAACCTTGTGAACGATCATAATTCATTTTCTATAAACACATATCATCGTGGGATATATTGATTAATATCATCCATATATATATATATATATATATCATATATAATTATTATTTTCTAATTATAATTTCATATATACCCTCTTAATTTCCATTTGGTAGAGAATATGATAGCGTCACTCTTGTGTACAATGGACTTTGGTCTCGAGAAGCAATGTGGTTATTTTTTCACTTATACATTACATAGAAAGTAATTAGAATTAATTTTATTATTATAAATTATATTCATGACACAATTAACATTATTTAAAATAAATATATCATATAATTTTTTTCCTTTTCATTCATTTAATAAATGATATTGTCATTCGTGTATACGATGGACTACCCCCTCACAAAGCGATGTTGTCTGTTTTTATTACCATATCAGATAAATATTATTTGTAAGGGTATTTAAATATTTAATATCATATTTATGATAAAATTATAATCCTATAAATATATAATACCATTTAACCTATTTCCATCATGATATTTGAAAAACAGAAATGCTAATCTTGCGTATGTACGACCTACCATGTCCATGACTGTAACGTAGTTTATTTTTTTTATAAAAATACATCTTGGAAGGTTTTAAAGTATAATTTTGTTATTAAAATGATAATTTTTTCCTGGTTACCCTTCTACAGATGACAATTTAATAATAACATTGATCATAATCAACTTATGAAAGTGATTTTGAACATATGAGTTGTTTATTGTCAAAACATACGCTGTGAAATTAATTTGTTACATAATTTAACCTGACATGGTAAAAAACATAAATAAAAGGAATAATTTTATTAAAAAGGTTAATAATCATGTAAATAATTATATTATGTTTATCATAAATGGATATAATGAATACACATGATGAATCAGACTCTAGGTATGGGTTATTTCTACCCCACCCTTTTCTTTTGGGTATGACCATTATCTCTTAACACAATTTATCTCTTTTTAATGTTTTGGAATGATTATAAACTATATATATATATATGTATCTCACATTTATACATTTCTTATTACCACCTTACATTGATTAAGGGTAATGTATATCTTTTAACTATATGTGAAATTCCTTCTTTCAAGAATCTCTTTTGATTATGATGTGAGATTAGATTAGGCAACCAATTTATTTTAATGGGTTATTATTATGTTTATGTATTAATATTGATATCCTTATGTATAAAACATATACATGTAAATAAAATGAATTTTATGTTTGTGAATAGAATTATATAACCCTACAACACATTGGGTAATGTTTTAGTATCATGATATTCCATGTAATGGATTATGGAGTGAAACTAATCTGTTATGGGACTCTATCCACCCTGTGATTCTATCCTGTAAGTTATCCTTGAATTATTTTTATGTCAATTTTTTCATTGTTTCCAATTTTGTGATCTTATGAGACTATGATCTTTATGTTATTCTTCCACTTATTACTTATCTGAGTTCTCTTTTATAATATCTTGTTATACAATTTTATCACATGATATGCCTCCTTAGCATTTTTTCATCTAATTGGGTTTTATCTCACTTTTTTGTTCCATGTATTCGTCACATTATCCCATGTATATTAATGAGATCAAATTGATTTTATGAGACTGTTATAGAGAATAAATACATTGTTTTAGTTTTGTCTAATGTATTATGAACATATAATTCTAAAGACACTATAAATTTTTGATCCTATGTTTTATTAATGGATATTTTTTTATGAATCTTGTAATTATATGCGTTAAAATTCATGGTTATCAATAGGTGACAAGGCACCCACTGGGCCCTCCATACCCGTGATGATCTCTACTCGTCAATACTCTCACACATTCACCACCGATTAGTGACCATGATAACTAATGGATTGTCCCACTAACCCAAACCTTGTGGTATATTATAAACTCTCCATTAACCCCAAAACACATAGTACTGCTATCTAGTGAAAATAGAAAATTTTTGGGTTCTAAAATTTTTAGAAACCTAACACCATGCCCAAGGATACTATCAATGCCCTCACTTGAGTCACATATCACATATATTAACATAAATTCCTATACTATTGCCCTAATTAAAACAATATGTGTTATCATATGACAAGTCGTAATGGACTCATCATTGTCTCCATGTATACCAAGAACTAACAGTGATAACCGGATGACACTCCTCGTCACCCATGAGACACACACTTTCATTTCCCATATTTATTCTACACAAATCCCTTCATTACTACAAACTAGCTCTCGGAAATAAATCTATAGTGTACCCTACCTCTAATCACAATTCATGATCACCTAGAGGAATCTCACTAGGACCACCCATGACCTCTCCCATTGGCATCGTATTCATCAAGAAACACCAATTCCTTGATGTGTTAAAGAGAACATAAACAAGGAATATGATACCTAGAACCACTCTATTCCATCTATCAATGGATCCACCAAAAGTTCCATGATCTAACCCCCTAATATATATTGGAATGAAAACTAATAAATAGGCATACATGGGGGTTTTTACCATTTGTCCCTCCTACCATGATACCAAAGGTAACCACTAGTTGATATATATTAAGCCTTGTCCCAACAAACCAACCAGTTCCCACACACACTATGAACTAAATCAGGATATAATACATCCACAATGAGTTATAAAGATGTATAATAAAATAAAAAATTTAATTTAAATTTTTGAATACCTGAAAACTCACAAGATTCCAACAACATATTGGAAACAAAAGTAACCATGTGTCTTCTACTAACAATGCACCCCCAAATATAGGCTGTAAAAAATCCCCAAATGATACCACGTATAATGGATGATTAATTATTATTTTTAAAAACACTATTAGAAAAAATCACTATTAAATATAACTTTATAATAACTACATCTAACAACATGAAGGCAATGTATGCAGATATCCATTATTAAGGACAAGGAAAATATAATTCACTCTCAGTCAATTACCCCATGCACTTTTGGAATCAAGACCAAATATATAGATGGAACAAAGAAAAAAATAATTAATGAGAGAATGTAATAGAATGGAATGATATATATGTTTTACCTTAAATCATCCACATGAATACATCCAAAACCAAGCCCATGGAGGTGGGTTGAAGGAGATGCAATGGAGGGGAAGAGGATGGACGAAATATCCTCTCCCAATTCCAAAACCCCTATAAATACTAAGGCCCCCCAAAGAATATTCTACCACAAAAATGGAATTCATGCACCACCTGACTTCTGGTAAAATGTGGCACAACCTTGGTCTACTGTCCAACCCACCATCTTCTAGGTGGTGGCTCATTAGCTAGCTGATGGCCTCTATTGATGATTTACAGTAACATTGGGTACAAAACCATTCCATTAAAACTTTCCTAAAACCCTAAAACACAAAAAATCCTTGAACCACATCTAAAATAACATCTTCTAGATGTTTAAATGTTCAGAATTATATTTTCATATGTGGTTCTCAAAACAAACCCTTATCCAACTAAAAATTTTATGTCTAAAAAAACAATGGATTAAAATCCATGGGACATTTCAAACTCCCCACCATAATTATTATAGTCTCTGAGAAGTCCTATTAACCACCATATCATATATTCCATCCTACTATGACCTTAAATTCACTATCTACTAGGATCATTCCATATTTTAGCACAAAATATTCTTTCGTTGCGAATGATTGAACAACAAATGAAACATTCAATGGATGACAAGACACCCACTTCCTACAAACACCAATACTAAAAGGAAATCACCCACACCAATCTATCATGATTGGATATAGTATCTTAAACCACTCTAGTTGAGGTTTATGGTATACCCCACCCCAAGATTCTAATCACTAAGGCTGATTCCAAAACACAGTTCTCCCCACCATACGAATCACCAATAGAAAACAATCATTCATTGGTCCACAGAACCCCCTACCATATCCTACATCTCAATCCTATTATGGTTCCCATTTCACTATGTCAAACACCAAAAGAGAACACTAGTTTGACCTCATCTGGATGAATTTTCCAAAAAATATTTATCACAGTTCTGAAACATCTTCAAATGAAATACACAACTCTAACTTAAGATTTTTTACTAATTACCCCACAAGTAGTGTCCTTTTTATTCCCTATACCATGACACCTTATGAACATTCTACTTTAATAATTTTCATCACAAAAGGTACCATCAAGAATGATTCATTACATGATTCACCCCCAACATAACCTAGAATCACACCGAGACTCTCTTTATGACGAAAGCTAAGGCATCAATTCCAACCATCACTCTTCCACCCTAAGAATCAAAACACCTCTAATATGACTCAACCTCAGTTTATAATAATCCCCCAAATTCCAATGATAGTTTTTAAGAAATAACCACCACCTCATCCTAATTCTATTTTTTTATTCGATGAGAAATTAGATCCTATCGAACCTTACTACACACTGGTACAACAATGCATCCATGACCATCTACTAACAACAATCACCAAACTGAAGAACCCAATCACATGATGTTCATTAAACCATGACTAATATGATTATCCCCCATCAAAAGATTTTCATTACCATGGATAAAAAACCCAAACACCCTTTTTCTATAACCCATGCACTATTCACCATTTAACATAATTCTAGGACATGGATACCCAACTCATACACGAGAATTAACAAAAATACCAACCACCACATCCCACTCCTAGAACGTAAAATAATTATCATAAAATATATTAGTGTTATTTTCCTTAATTTATGGATTTAATTATACTTATCCCTATGAATCATCCTAATAGGTCTGAACAATGAACATGTGTCGCTCCTCCTATTCCAATCTCTCTCTCATCAACATCTGGCCCTACAACTCCCTAACAATGAATGTTAAAGAATACTATTAGGTCGATAGTATTAGGATACCTAGAACCTTCATTAATGAAACCTCTCGTCACTGAGGGATGCATCACACATACCAAACTCTGGGATTCCATGATCATAAGCACCTCACTAAGATTACTAGTCACCACACTTGGAGAGTGATCCCAAACCCAAACCACCATTGTACTATAAAAACTACTCTATTTGGATTCATCGAACCTGAAAAAACTCACAAATACCCTCACATTATCTAGTCGACACTTCAAAAACCTACTCATAACTCTACTGACCCATCAAACACCTTTACCGTAACATTGATATTTTTCTTAAAAAGGCACTCCACATTCACTCTCCTACTCCAAGGATAGAGGATTCATCAAGAACCATCTCAAAGGTTCATTCTCATGATCCTACTTTGTCTCATGTGAACGCAATAACCATAAGTACATTTAAAACCTAATCACACAACAAGACTCTCATTTCCGTGATTAATATCCCATTTATCCCAAGATCACTCACCTAACCCACAAACCATTACATGACATGCATAGAAGTCACACCGCACATCCTCATGAAACTTTCACACTAAGTCTAAAATGATGACCACCCAAAACATGGGAATTAATCCAAAACATGAAGCATCAACCCACACAAATATCATATTATCTGAATTCACATACCAATATCTAGATGGGTAGGAAAATGAATGGATCATCCTTCAAAACTCATCCTCGATTCAATAAATTCTCAAATAACTTCACATCCTATGACTCAAGGAACCCGCCATACATTTCCGTAGTTCATTTGGCATAATTAAGTAGAATTACATTAAGAATCCATAATGTAAAATTCTATATATGTTGATGTTGTATCATTAAATAACCAAATTAACATTCAAACATCCCAAAAGTGTCTATAAATTTTTAGGAATCTTGTTAACATCCCTGGATCAGCACTGAAGAACACTGTTCCATCATCATGTTATCACAATAGAATAGATTTCTCAAACCAACCAAAAAATTGTATTTAAACATCCACTGATGAATGAAATCTATTTTCATAATAGAATATCATCATTCTATAAGACCCACATTACCTTGCATCTAAATGAAGAATCTTCATTTTCCATTTGCGTATAATTAACCCAAAATCTATACAGAAAAACATCATCTAATGTTTGGTTGACCCACTAAACAGTTCGAAGTATCATTATAATCAACCATAGGTACTAAAACACATGTCATGTGAATCCCATGTTCATACCATTATGGATTGACATAATATATTTTAAATGGGTATATATTTGAAAAAAATCGTATTTTTAATGGTCTAAAATACAATACTCATTAATCATAAATTAAAAACTGCATGTGAAAATCCTTAAGTGAAATAAAAAATATATTTAAACACAAGAACAACAATCCCATTTCCCTAGAAACCTAGACATAATATTAGAACATGTGTTTCTAAAAAAATAGTATAATATATATCATAGGAACCAAATCATTCAAAGAAAACTTATCTACCATCTTCAAAAATTATAAAATAAAAGATATCTCTAATACCTCTTTATGATACCCCGCTTAGGGCCACATGATAGTTCCCAGAAACATGTCTTTATATTGAATCAAGAACACCTCCCCATATTCTAGAAGACTATGACTAGTGCTCAGGGACTAAAAAAAATTAGATAGACTATTCCCATAATATCATATTAATGAGTTATAATAAATAACCAAACATCCATTACCTAAACATTATAGTAAAAATAATCAATAAATGCTTGAAATGTTATAAAAGATATTATTATAAAACATAGAAAACTAATTTCCAACAAGTAAAATCCCAATGTAAACACAATCCAAAATAATTGACACACATAATGACTCTACAACTATCCTTGGGACCCATCACAATATTCTGAAACATTTGAGTTACACATGAATTATCATTAGCACATCATGTGCTCAACCTAATCTGTAGAAATAAGGTTGTCATGTGCATCAAGATAACCATATAATTTGTGAGAATAAAACTATGTTGGGTATTACAAACCACCCCTAATATACACATTTGTATAGGTATTTATGCAATAGAAATATTAATAAATAAATAAAAAATATATTTCTATGTTTTCATGTGCTATCCAGGTCATCATGAAACCCAATGAGATACAAATGCTCATCAAAAACTCTGTTCATGAAAATAACTACTTTGGTGCCATGAAATAATCCACCCATGGCCTCGTTCCATAATATCTATGCTTGAGAAATACTCTAGGAATCAGGTTAGGGTGGCACCAAATTTTTTTGATCCAATACCTATTTACACTAGGAACCATCATACATCTATATACATCAATCAATCCCTTATTAGTCATGGGAGTTCTAGTAGTCAAAACTTATGTCATTCTATGACCCATACCCGAGGATGATACTTTTTCAAGAACCAATCCAACCATTTCAAGGTCCACCTTCATCTATTAACTCACACCATCACACTCAATATTTAGTTATCGATTACTTCTTAGTAATGGATAAGGTCAATAACACAATTAGTAGATTATCTCTCATGGTATTTCTCTACTATTTACACAACAACCTAAGACACATTTGGAATGGACTTCAACATAATTCCTGAAAAATAACGGACTTTTCATCTCCCAAACCTATTTTATAGACTCTATAGAGGTCACATCATTCACATGTATCCTAAATAGGGCCTTCAGGCCATCACACAACTTACAAGTTGATCCAAAGGCATAATTCACTTTAGAACTAACCCCTTTTCTAGACATATATTAACTCACTCAATAGTGAACCCAATAGGTCATCTAGACCCACCACTGTCTTACATCATCAACACCTTCACCCAAACACATCACATATCAGGTACCTTATTTTCATATATCCCATCATAATAACCTCAAAACCCAAGGTTTAGTCTATATATTCAATGAAACTCAACCCCCATGGTCTCTTTTCCCATAGAATATACCGATAATGGGGCTATAAACCAATTAGTATCCTGATTCCAATCTCTGGAAAATTATGATGACTCAATCCTAGGTATCCCCTAACATCTTGTACTGTCTATCCATTATCTTTTCACCTAAAGGAATCTTTTATTAATTTTACTATTCCATGTTCTAAAAGACTCTACCCACTATCCACATATGAGAGGACTCAACTTCGACCTAAGGATGGAGATATTCAACACCCGCATCACATATACATGACTTTTCCATTGTCATTTGGCCCCAATCCCCTAATTCCTACCTACTGGCCCTAATGAAACTATCTATGCTATCCTAAACTTCTAGAGACACCCAAAGAACTCAAATATATCTCTCGTCTCCTTAACTCAATCCCTATCCCCATGGATACATAGTTGATTGATGATCCCAATTCATCTAAGGCTGAAGGGAACATAAATAATTGTACGAGGGCTATCACAATCCAATTATACCAATGTGAGGATCAAATAATCCCAAAGGATAATGATAAAACCCCAAGCGGTATGTAGGAATCCATCCTCACAAATAAAGATGCATATGGTTTTGTATCATAAGGTATTACTACCTCGATACGAGATCTAACCCCTCACAAATATCCATTAAACCTCCTACAATACAACTAAGCATCTGTTGTGCCCTAGATAACTTGTTTGAGGCCACACAATGTCTAAAAATAATTATAATCATTTATAATTATTTATAAAATCTGAATTTATATAATCCAGATGTCTAAAATCTACCAGTCACCAACCAGTCATCAGAAATGTGAAAAAAGGAATAGTCTACTCTTATTACACTCATGGATCTATGATGTATAAAATCCAGAAAACTTATTCATGATAAAATGAATGAATAAATACAATTTCACAAAAAAACCTTCAAAAAATAATTAAGTGATGTACCTTCACCGAAACCACAAATAATAAAATGTTGACTGTATCTGAAGATATACAATGTACAAGATGATAAAAATCCCTTTCATTCTTAGTAAATTAAGTAATTACTTAGTTTAATTAAAAAAATCCCTAAAAAGGTGAACTAAATTAGAGACGAATAAGACAAAGGATGAGTGATGAATAAAATGACATTATACCCAAGATCTTACAATAGAAAAAACCCAAAACACCTCCCATGGAGTAGGGATAAATGATTTGTAAGATAGGTTAAGAGGAATTCCTTGTTGACATCTCCCAATACCCAAAAATCTCTAAATATTGAGGCACCCCTCTATTGACAAAAAATGGTCATGTTATGAAAAGAGAAACATCCTCTACTGGCTAGATGGTATGAGATCACTGGATAACTGGTCGACTCAAGAAAGTTCTTGGACCACATTTCAGCACAATTATAATTTATTTTCCACTTATACTATAATTTCATTATATTTTTAAATAAATATTGTGTTTGATAGTGTATATTACACACACCACTCATCATAAAAGAACCATGAAATATTTTTATTTAAATATTGTTTTTATAACCTCATAATTCAATTGTTTGGTATTAATATCATTAAACTATATTGATATATATATATATAATGGTTTTAATGAAAATAAATACAGTGTTTAATTATTTTTAAATAATTACTCAATTTTATGTAAATCCATTTTATTCTTAAAATAAATGTGTTTAATCAAAAATGGGGTTTGTTTTCTTTTGCGAGAGAATATTATAAACAATATACTGAAATTTTATAAATTTTAATTGAAAATATAAATAAGAGTTTTGTAATTTGGACATAAACATTATCCTATTGTGAAGATTTTAAAATTTTTCTAAAATGGTTGATTTTTTAACAAAAAATGAAAATTTTTTTTTATTGAAATCTGTATTATATTTTAATGTATATAAAGAGTTAAATTTGATTTTGAATTAATTTTAATATTTCATTACTTAGTTTTAATTTTTTCTTAACAAAAATACAATTATAGTATTTTAAAATTAGTTTTATACTTTAATTAATTCTAAAAATATTTTATATTTTGGAATCAAATTTTTTCTGAAAAACCATTGTCCATCACATTTTCCATTTTAATAGTAATATTAAATTCTTCCACTTATATATTTTGAATCATTAAAAATTGGTTCCATTTTTTTAATCATCTGGTAAATATTTTGTAAATTTAACCCTCTTATTTTTATTCAATATGAATAGTAAAAATTATAATTATTTTTCATCTCTTTAATGGTAATTCAAATAAAGAAATGTAACAAAATAATATGGTAAAGACAAGATAATGACACTAACAATTGAATTATTTTTATTGGATGATTAAATTTCAAAAATTAGCATCCCATATTTGGTTATATGACCTTTTGTTTCTATTTTCATATGATTACTAATTTTATAATATTATATGCAACAAAATGTAGAAAATGCCACACTCTTGTTTCTAATTACTGCAAAATATTTAACATTTGTATAAACTAAAGATGTGTTTAGTTATAAATATTAATTTAAAAGGTAAATTTTAATCTTCATAATGGTAATTTATTTTTAAATTTAAGTGGAGAAATAAGTACATTTAATTCTTAGATAACCCAAATACAACAATTATTCAATTAAAACAAAAATAAAATAAAACAATAAATGATATTAAATATATTATAAATTGAAATAATTATGGTGATCAAATTTTTTTATTGAAACAAGTAAAACTTTGGGTATGTTTCTAAATATTTTATATAAATATTAGTTTTTTTATTAACATTATAAAAGTCAAAGTAAGTGAATAGTTAGAAAATTGACATTATTGATATTCTTTGTAAATAATATTTTAATAATTGTAATAAATTTTTTAAAAATAAAATATTCATCCAAGTGATTATTATATGGTTGAAAATATCATCCATGGTCCATTTAGGGGACTTTTTTCATTTATGGTAACTATCTTTAAACTCAAATAATTAAAAACCATATTGACACAGTATGTAGAAAAATGGTTAAGAGGGGTTAAAACTAAAATATAAGGGGAAAATAGGTTCAAAACTTGTTAAAATATAATTTCATGATTGTAACTAAACTAATAATAATATTTTATTCTAATATTATAAATTTTTATCTATTTTGACTACCCAATTAATTTATAATAATTTAATATGGTATGAAATACTAAGAGTTCCCCTCCCTTTTCTTATAAATGGGGAAAATATCTTCACTTTTATTCACACTTAAATTTTTTATGGTTAATCCAATATATTCCCAAATATATTAAATGTATCCTTATTTAAATTATATAGGTATTATATTGGTTATAATTCCAACCTTAGAGGGATTAACCTGTAAAGAAAAAGTGGTTGTCCGAAGAAGATGTATAATTCATAATAGAGAATTTGAGTTTTATTTCTTCTTCCACATAATTAAGATATCATTAAAGGATTATAAGATAAAAAAACCAATACCTAATATATAATGATATTTTATTATGTTTTTTAACATATAACCATCTATAACATCAATATTATGGGAAATGAAATCATTGTTTGTGAGTATGGTGGACAACTACTTCACTAAATGATGTAAATATTTTTCCATCACCAAATCTCATGGATGGATATAATGATGGATTTAGTGTATATATATTCTATACATGAAATATGTATCAATATTGATATATAATATATCATATATTTTCTTAACAATCAATTAACTAAAAAATCATAACTTTATTCGCCCGTTTTAATGGTATACCAACTATATACATCCATGTGATTCCTTTTTCATCACCACATCACATGTATGATATATATAATTTAATTTAAATAAATTATATGGTATTTGTGATATTATAATAATTATAAATAGATTAAACAATACTAAAAATATTTCCACAATGATCGTTAAAATGTGAAGTGTTACTCGTGTGTTAACATGACCAACCATCTTCATGATTATAATGTTTTTCATTTTTCATAACCATATTTCAAGATTTGATTTATAGGAAATTTTATGAATAAAAAATATAATTATCTCACATGTTGGATAAAAAATCCCCAAGACTTATTCATGATCTTACAACTATTTAATTACCATTTCACAAAAAATACTATGTAAAATCACTTGATGAATCAAATTTACCAAAACCCCTTTTAATGGTAGGCATACTCTAACTTAAGACATCCTCTAAAAAATCAATGAAAAATTCTCTTCATTTTCTATCGACACCACCATTACCTGAAATAATTAACACCATGTACCTAAACAAAACTAATCGAAATATAAGAGGAAGAAGAGAAAGGAATAATGGAGGAATATTTGAACATCATACATTGGATATTCCACTAGACCGTACCCTAAACAACCCCCATGAAAGTGGGATGAATGAAATGAAAGTGAGGGGAGAGGTTATCCAAAATGGAATCTATTAAATCTAAAACTAATTTAAATACCAAGTCACCCAACCCAAAATTAATGAAAATGAACTTGATAAAAAAAGAACCCATTCCCCCACCAAGAATACAGAATGATATCATCGACGATTCAGTGGACAAACGATAGGTTAGCGGTTGTCCACCAGTTGGGAAATGAGCCCAGAAGGTCCTATATAAACACTGTCTAGCCTATATGAAACTTAATTGTGGTTCACCATCAATATAGTGGCCTCTAATACTGATTTTCTACAAACCGTTCCACATATCCATTCCCTTAATCATTCCTGAACAACTTGGGCACTACACAGTCCTTGAGGATCATCTATAATAACCTCTTTGGGACATTAAACGATATTAAAATTTTTTAGAGATACAATTCTCAAAAAATACCAATCACTATCTCAAAATTCAAATTATATCTCTAAGTACGTGACCTAAAATATATGGGTCATTACTATTATAAAATGAATAGAGGAGGGGCTAAGATGCTTCAATGTGGATTTTTTATAAAATTATATTCAGAGAAGAATGGAGCATTGAGGTGTTATGTTTTTCACTTTACAAGACAAATCAAGAAGATAAATTAGATACTATAGAGGTCCATCATTAAGGTCAATGTCATAGAAGAATAATGGTGATAAATTAGGGTTCCTCTACAAAATTATTCCAATGATAAAAATATATGTGTATTTTGATTATTTCTTGAAATGGTTTGATGGAGAGGCCACGTCATCTAATATAGTGATGGGTGTAAGTAAATTTTTCAAGAACAACATCTTTTCTAGGCTTGGAGTTCCCATGATATAGATCACTAATCATGGATATTTTTGACTATCAGTGATGGATAAATATAGAGTTATGTATTATAAAATTACTCCATACCATCATAAAATTAGAGGAATGGATGATATATTGAAATAGGAAATGAATAAGATCAGAGAGAGTACCACTAAGGATTGTAAGAATGATAGGTAATGGAAAATACGCAATGAATTTTTTTCCTCTCCATCTACATAAAACTCACCGTTAATAATTGCTCCAATATATTTGATTGGTTATAGACCATTCCGATTTCTTATTAAACACGACCCCAAATAATATTTTATGGTAGAAGATTTTAATTGGACGTATGATTAAGTTGGAATAAAATGATTATTGTATATATATAAAATATCATATATTAGAAATGTTTTTATTCAAATGAAACAATTTAAAATAATAAAAATTGTTTGTGGAACAAATGAATCACAATAAAATGGGACATACTTCTAGAAATAATGTAATTTATTAATTAATATTTATATTTTTTATATAAATACAATTTGAGATTTTTAAATCCATTTATGGTAGTTTTGAAATTCCCACATCCATGTTTGTATATTTAATGGAATGGGGAAACACACTACATAATGAATGTCGATTGGCTCTAACACTATCTCAAATATCCTCTAGTGGGTGGTTTCCATTAAATTTGTTTTAAATTAATATAAATTTTTTTATTAATATAATAAATTTAAATTATACATTCTTTATGAGTAAACCATGGTATGGTTTTTTCATCTATTTTATGTTCTTAAGATTTGATTTGTGTTTGGACATAGATTCTAATTTAGATACTATGAGTTAACTGACTCTAATTCAATTTTAAAATATTTAAAAATATTGTAATAAGAGGAAAAGGTATTTAATGTATTATAAAAATTAATGTTCATAGTATTTCAGGGATAATGGTCAAATTATTGATGCATACATTATCATAAAAAATTCAATTTGGTAATGTCAAAACTACCAATCATTATATTTTCACAAGTTAAGACCATGTTGTGGGAAATCATTTCACAAAAAAATCAATGAGACTGTGGATAATAAGAGGAGTATAAATAATTCACTCATTCATAACCATAATACAATGAGACCTCATAACATGTGGTAAATAATGTATGATGACATAATTACCAAGGAAAATTTTAAATTGTTTATTTTCTAGGAAAATTGTTGGGAAAAAAATTTGGGGGAAGAGGTAAAACCACAAAATAATCACATTAATTCATCACTGAAACATCCATGATAAATCAAAATTAAGTTTTATAGGTCATAATATAATCCCATAAGTTAACATAACCTGAATAACACAAAACTTACATTTCTTCATGCTAAACCACAAACCTTACCCTAAACCAAAATCATGAGAACAATAATGCTACAGATATTTTATGATGGGATATACCTATTTAAAAATTATTAATGTAAATTCATCATCACAATATAATATTTTTTGAAATAATGTTTACTAATATCTTAATGATTGAAAATAAATCATATACTCATCATGAATCTCGGTTTGTAGTGTCAGCTAACCTATTATCCAACACATAGTTCCACCTTACACAGAGTAAATAATTTTAAAAATTACATAAAAATGGAATTGAATCAACTAGATAACCCTTATAAATACAATATAGGTGTATTACTTTTCCACCATGTAGTAATTGTTACTCATTAATTTCCTTATTTACCAACGAGCACCCAAAGACACCTAATATCCCCTAAAAATTTGATGATGTATCCGCAATTTAGTTTATCTATAATTTTAATGAACCACGATCCTAATAGCTCAACCACACTCCATTATACACCATATGATAGAAACTACTAAAAAATATCTATGAATGAAACATGGAGAGAATACAATCAATGGTATAGATATCTATAAACCATATAATATGCAATAATAAATTCCATCACTTAAGAAAAATACAAATATCCATGATATTATCAATAAATTCAACATACAATTATAATAATACCCTTCAATAACATAGTTGTTAGCTATAATATCGGATAATCGTAGAGTCACATATAAAGGAAGGGTCTCTTATTGGGAGACCAAGAACTGATCATCCAATATAAACATGTTATGGAAATCATAAAAACCTGGGTACCAAGTCCCTACATGGTCTGATCCATTAATTCTTATTAATACCCATAGATCAAGCATCTATAGTAGATCTAATTATAATTACTTTACCTAAAAAAAATAAGACTACTCATCTACCAGGGTGTTTATTTAGTGTGCGAGTACAAATCTATAGGCCACCCCAATAGAGTCACTAGCATATCCAATATATGAAAGTTCATGTGTAGTGTTATATTAACCTAAAAAGCTATTAATATATTTAAAATAATAATAAATTTTTTCATATCTAGGGGTGGTACATTTTATACCCATGTGAAGAATACCCACTTTAGATAGTGCCCAGGAGACCCTAAATATACATAACATCATAATAAAGTGTTCACCACATCCAATGTCATCATAAGTGGGAATAACACCTCATCATAGTGTCATACACAATGTGTTGGAAATAAGTCTAAATAACCCAACTAGATAGTGAGTATGAAATCCTTGATATTTAATAAGAATCAATACATGGTAAAAATTACCACATAACAAGTCAGAATAGTTCTATAAAATCCTTATAAATTTTATACCAAGATACATTATTTTCATACCATATAATCTATATATCTTATAATATCTTTATCAATTGGTGTAAATATGAGTTGTATAAGCATCCCTATACATATTCCACTTCATATGAGAGGTAATCACATCCCAAAATGACCATCCTTTCCAGGGAATCTCACTCATCTTCTTATAATCATTACATATTGTGTTTTCCCCCACTCCCATGAGATATAAAAGACAACTAGGAATTTCACCTCCCACATCTCATCTCCTTCCTTCAAAGTAAAACAACATGCGAAGAAAATCACACTCTGAGTGTAAATTCCTAATAAATGTACATTTTATCAAATGACCTCCAAAATATCATAGATGAGGGTATTAAATTCAACAATATTTTGGGCATCACTACAATAATTAATAGGAATACCACATAGGCCATGATCTGATCACACAATGAGCATACTATACCTAGGCATGGAAACACATACCTAGGTGACCCATCCGTTTTCTTAATCTATAAAACATTTTAAAGGAATTGTCTTTTATAAGAATCCACCCATATAAGCATAATATCCCCTTAAATAGAATAATATCAATCTTGTTAGTCCGTCTCTTCTATGAGTATCATAAAATTAATTGGTAAATATCATAACATGATCATAATGAGGTGAATGGGAAGCCCACCCAAGACCATGTAGATTATAAACACATTTGGTTGTACATACCATTTCAAGGCATCATCAACATAAGTGGGCAGTCATCCGGATCACATGCCTAATAGTGGGAATTTTTTGAAAGTTACACACATTAATAACATATCGTGAGAGGGGAATATTTTCTACCTCTTATTAGAAAAATAAACCAATAAATTTCACCCCATGAAATAATGAAAAATATATAATGTAATATAAAAATAGGTTATGTAAAAAAAATAGGTAAGGAAAACGTTTTTTTTAATAATATCCAACCCACCCTTTGATCTATAGTAGGACACCCATCACACACGGAATATAAGTCCATATCAAAAACTAAGTTATACCCTTCTTGGTTTTAACGAGTCAAAAGGGGGTGGAACACTCCTGCATACATCAATCACATAATTCAAAAAGTCTATGAAGACATCAATAGGGATCCACACAGGTCAAGACCCATTCTAATCATGTTTTATTTAAATTTCATTTACTCAGGGGAGGCCCTAATAACTTATTACATATCTACAATTTCATGATATTACCAGTATTTACAATTTATAAAATTCTCCCATGTTGCCTTTATCATCATCAGTATCAAGATACGTCAGAGGGAATGTCAATTATAGTATCTTATATTCTATTCCCACTTTCAACTAGTTAATGATTAATTATAACTCAAGTATCTAATCTACCACACTTATTTACAAACCTAAAATTGTCAAATGAAATTAAAGGAACCTAAACATAGTCTTGGGAATCAAAATATAACTTAAGATATGACCCATTGGTTTCTAAATGAAATGATCAATACACATCAATTTAATACTACAACTATATTCATTCATGAAATCAAGGGATTAAAATAGAAGTTTCCATTAATAAGTAATAAATCCAACCCAACTCATTTTCATTAAAGAAAAAATTTAATTAAATTTAAATTAAATCACATATTCAAAAAATATCATATGTCTCATTTAACATGAAACAACATATAAACTACTGGGAAAGATAATTAACACTAAACTCAAAAGTCTGAAAACACTTAAATAATGACTCACTGTTATCACATACTATTTCCCATGAAAAATAAAGAACCATTGGCTATATTCCATCTATGTATAGTGTTGTGTCTATCAGAATTCATTTCAATTATTTATAGTCCATTACATTTAATTTAAGAAATTAAACTATATTAATTTCAATTAAGAGAAACTAAATAATAACCCACCAAGTGATATTTAAAATACCAAACCTTTAGGATACAAAATCCCTAATACTCTATTTAAATTTATCCTTAAATTCAATTCCAATTTAATGGGAAATAAAAATAAATAATTATTGTGAATTAATTCAAGATAAAATTGTTTAATCCAAAATAATTCATTATTTATAAATATTTTTAAGAGAATAAGAACCAAATATCCATCACATATACCTGATTCCAATGTATTTAGTGAAATTAACCTAAAATACAAAATTTTCATCCACTGAAATTATAATAAAAGTGGGGATACATCAAGGGTGAAGATATAGGGGAGTAATATACCTCAAAACACTGATAAAATTCCTCAAAATTGATATCTGTCCTGGGTTCAGAATATAGGGAGAATATGAGAGATGGGTTGATAAATCTGGTTCACTCAATAAGCATAAGAAGAAAACCCTGAAATGGGGTGTTAAGATATGGTGGGGAGAATAAAAATTCTACCTCATATAAAAAAATGAATTCCAATGGGTATGCAATATACCAACATCATCCAATATATGTAATATTAGGTGCTCAGTTCTATGAAAATCTTAACTGGTGGCTCTATATAGAAAGTAATTCTGTAGGGACATCTACTGAGAACCATGTTCTACTCAATTTGTAACATGGTATATAAATTTGGCTTCCTACCACTACTATCTGGACTCTTACACTATTAAAACTAAACATATACCTCCTCTACCCAAACTAACACCTATAAAACACACAATCCTTCTTTTTAAACATGTTTACAAATTCCAATTCTTAGTAGAAAACCAAAATTCCATAACTGATCACATTCAAAACCTATTAGAACCTATATTTTCTCTAGATACATTTCCACAAACCAATAAAATGAATTATAACCTCCCCAAACTAACATATATTTTTCTTGATAAGGCTCCATGTGAGTTATTGGTGAGCCACATTAGTCACCAAAATATGAGGAAATGTCAGAAACCATAGATCCCACTATATATGAAAATCTGAACTCAATACCTGAACAAGTGGAATTAGATAACCCCACAAATGACTTAAAAACTTGTTGATAAAAAATGTTGGTTATTTTTTGAATTTTGTGTTCTTAACCATGTCTGAAACATAGATTTCGATCATGTGTGACATGTGATTCAAGGTACCTCAAAGAATCAATTGAATCTAAAAAATCTAATATCCTAATCATTACAGTGTCATCTAATTTCACCAACTCCATAGTGATTCCACAGTACTAGTGAAATTTATGTATTTCTAACTCATCTATTTTGTATAAAAATGGTTGATGATATGTATAACGCAACAACCTTAACCATTAAATAATCATGAGTTATGTCACGAATTTAAATTCTTTCACTTTGACAATTATTTCAGGTTTATAGTTTTACAGAATTATTCCATAGCTATAACATAATAACTCAAAATATTATGATATAGACACTTCTACTCACTGTACGTTTTTTTTCAGAAAATCAAACTTTTAGAACAAAAAATGATTCTTTCTTGATAAAAATATTCTTATTATTCATCATGACATCCACCTTTCTCTTACCCATCCTTACACCCTGAGAAATTATTTAAAAACATGGTATGAGCACAAAAAAATCAGTATGGGAAATAAGATAACGAAATAAAATTTCTGTCCATTAAAACTTATAAACCATAGAAATCATACATTTCACCCATACAATACATGATATTTATTATACCTCATGAAATCAAAATATTCCATAAAAATTCATAGTAATAATATATGACAATGGTAACTTTTGGAATGCATATCTTATTTACAACGTATCTTCCACAACTACATATGGGTTATCCATCGTAACTATGTTTAGAATACCCATCATAGTATATTCTCTAAATCACTCAAGATAAAAATTATCAGCCAAATTTTTCTTATTACCAAATGCATTAGAGAGATATCTTGGGCTCACATACCCTCAGGTTATCATGCAACCACCAGAATAAATAAATAATTTCCATGTGCCATAACATAACCACAACACATTAACAAGTGTAAATAAAAATTAGAATTTCCACATTACAATCACATGATATAATTTCATGATATTGACACAAAAAATACCTTCTCGAATAAACTTTTCTATACCAAAATATATAAAAATGGAATATGGAATTTATAATTCATTTAAAAAAAATTATGTATTGTAGAGGAATACAAATATCAGATAATGGTCATGGCAACAGAATGTTTGTTGTCACCGTATACATCAAAAAAACATTCCATTTTTCATTTAGTAAAATAATTTGTATAAAATGGTATCCTTTTGAAAACTATTAAATTTAATTAAATGTCAATGGGTTTGATTATAAACCATATAAAAGAATGTGGTGTAATAATCAAGATATTCCTTAATGAATGGAGATTCAGTTGAAGTCTCTTACATTGATCCAGACTCGACACATTCAATCATTATATTATGGAATAATAAACAATAGTTAATTTATATTTTCATGTGAAAATCTTTTAAATTTTTTATTTCTTTTTTATATCACTTATTACCTTAATATAAAAATTACATATTTCTGTATGTTCATATATGATTTTTTGTCGATATTTGTTACTTGAGTCAAAAATGAACTTTTATGATTTAAATAGTCATGTAGTAAGAAGTAAATAATAAATAGAATAATATAAATGAAATAATATTAACTTTTTTACATAAATTTTGTGGTTAAATCTGATCATTTATTTATGGTATAAAAAAGAGTAAGGTTATATTCATGTAGATGGTCGGTCGTACGTACACATAAGTAACATTTTCCATTTTTCATTGATCATTATGGAAATAAGATAATTATTTTATTGTATTTACCGAATGATCCAAATATTAATAAAATAATAATAATATTTTTAATATATATATATATATATCATAAAAGTTATGTGGCGAATAAAAACGATTGACATCGCTTCGTGGAGGTGATAGTTCACACATACTCATGAACAATATTATCATTTTCTTTGAATGGAAGGTAAGAATATAATTGTATTATTATCATATTAAAATGATAAGTATGTAATTAATATCATATATAAACATTTATTCTATCATTATAACCAGTCTTAATAGACTATAATGAAAAATGAACTATATTAGTTTGTGAGGCGATAGTCTGTCAGACACACAAATGAAATGTTTGTTTCTCATTTGATGAAATTGAAGATGGATTTAGGTGATGATAATAACATATATATATATTTAGGATAATTAATTTATAATTTAATATTATAATAATAATATTTAAAGGAAGTGGAATAGGAAATAAAATAGAAACACTTAAAAAATGATACCACTTCTTTGGTTAATCAGCTTTGAAGAACACCTTAACACCAGTAAGAATGACGTTTTTCGAAAAAAATGACTCAAAAAAGTGTATAGGTATTATATAAATATATTTGGGTAGATTTTTGCTGAAAAAATGGTTCTTTATGAGTGATAATATGATAATAGTGGGTACCTTTTTATAAGATAGGGGGGACACCATTGGAAACTCATAAAATATTACATTAATATAAATTATTAAGTTTTTTAATAAAAATTACTCCAGCATGAGATATGTAAAATATAATATTAGAATTATTAGAAATAATCTCATCTGATAATTTTTATACATTTATTGATTCTATTATAAACCTTATCTTTTCTGTTTGCCGTTAATTATTCTATTTTCTTTTTAAATATGGTAACAATATTTTAAATATTAAGAGGATATAAGTTTTACCTATAAGGGATAAATTACACATATGTAGACAATTAATGAACATATAGACCTTATCATATCCAATTTGTAATTTTAAAATATTTTTTTATTTATAAATATTTAAATACAATATTATTTTTTATGAAATATGAATAGTGTTAGTTTGGACACTGTTCATTTAATTGAATTTAACTAACATACAAATAGAAAGGTATCATTGAAAAAAAACCATTTAACAGAATTATAAAATGTCATAATAACCTATATAATTCGTAGAATATCCCAATTAATTTTAATTATATTTATTTTAACATTTTTCATATCATTTATTGGATATTTATATTAAGAAAATAATTACTATATCATATTTGTGTCCATATTTATTGGGAAAATTTAATTTCTAAAAACTCTGAATAAATTCTTATTATGTAGGTAATTTCATTATATTTTTATTGACTAATTATGATGTATTTTTTACCATATTTATCCCTCAATCAAAAATAATATACATATAATAAATAAGAGGGTGACATGTTGTCACTTTCATTTGATTTAATAATATATATACAACATTCATGGAAAATATCCATTAAATAAGTCAATTTATATCATTATGTGTTTAGGGTCGACTTTTATTCATTAAATGGAATTTTTAGGAGTTAGGGTAATTTTATTATCCTTATAATATAATTTATTACCCTAATTTAGCTAATTTACTTTTATCCATGTTAAATAAAAATTACCAATGTTACTATTCATAAAAAGAAAAAAAGGAAACAATTTACATACTTTTGACCCATTGATTAAAAATATTGATTCCATTTTTAAAATTTTCAAAACAAAGATGGTACAATAGTTAAATTAAAAATATTCAATGTTGCAAAATGAGATAACAACATTTTATAAGTAAAAACCATCTAAAGATGGACATGCATTAATATGTAATTTCAATATAAAATTACATAAAAAGAACAAAATTATTTTAAATAATAAATAATTTATTTAATTATACTTTAAAACCAAATAAAATGATAATATAACTATATAAACAAATTATACGAAGAGACAGTTTTGAATTAAAATGCAATATTTTCCACTATTCAGTAAAATATGAATTCTATCTGAAAAATACAAAAAAATCAAAAAAATAAATTTCTTTGTCCTTATTATAAATAGGAAGTTTATTTTTTCAAATAGAAAATATAAAAGTAAAAAAAACTAGATTTAATAATGGTTCTCTACCAAAAGAAGGTAAAAATAACTTTTAAAAATGTTAGAGTATTTTATGATAAAAATTGAATTTATTCTCATTTTATGCCACTAACATTTATTAGAAGAAAGTAAAATTTTTTAATGAAAATTGTAAACATAATATAATTAGTTCTATTAATTCCCACTAATACTTCAGCTATGTGTTAAATATCATTTAAAATAATAATAAAAATAATGTATTAATTTTTAGTATATCTTAGTCTTGTGTGCAACATAAGATTTCAGATAAACCTATTGTTGTGTATTGAGTATGCTATTAGAGTTAGAATCTAAATTAAAGTAAAATTAATATCTAATTCATAAATATTATTAGATATAAAAATATCTTTTTCTTTAAGTAATTTGGAGGTTATATCCTTCCCCCCTTTTGAAAATTTCCTCATTGCAACTTTATTCACTTATTAAATAAGTGGGAGTGTTTCTCCTTAATAGAATCTTAAGATTACGAATTTTCTATTCAACCATATGAGGTTTTCAAAAAACCATAAGCAGAAAAATCATTTTATTATTCAACACATGCTCTCTTCTGTCTAGAATCTGGACAGCCGATTCCTCGAAAGAAATATTTTCTTCCAACTGAACTAGTGCATGATTCAAAACAAGAGATGGATCTAGAATATACATTTTTAACGTAGAAAAAGGAAAAAAACAATGAACATGGGATAAAAAAGGAGGAAATTACACATATTTTTAAACTGATCTAACATTCTACAAGATTTTATATAGTCCAATAAATCATGGACTTAGCTTTCCCAAATTACCAAAACACATCACACATTTCCATGGAGAAAAATTGAGAAAGATATGATCACTTATATCAAATGAAAGATCCATCCTCTAGTTATCTGCAAAAAATTTCGTTCAGATATGGGGTATAAGGCCCAAGCCTTAAATCTTCCTTAATCTTGAGTTATTACAAGATTATAAATTGAGGATCTTTTCAGGTTTAGAGTTTTAGAGAATTAGATCATGAAACTTTCATTAAATTCCACATTTAAAAAAATTGGTTACACAAAAGGCAGTATTCATTCTTCCCATCAACGGAAACATATATAAAATAAAACATGGATTCTTTCTTGACACATCCTTGACACTATCATCACATCATGTACCTTTCCCTTGACCTGTGAAAATCATTTAAAAAACTTGGGATGAGCATAAAAAAGATCATTACGGGTTATAAAAAATATGGAAAGGAAACATGAGTTCATATATACATAATAATGAAATCATACATTACCAATAAAACATAAGTACTTCAGCATACCTCATCAAATAATGATTAAATCATAGAAATCATAAGACATAAAGGTAACTTGAGGCATTCATAACATTCTTACGTAGGGAGTAACCCTCTTGGTTACGTTTGGAATACCCATCACAGTATAATCCCTAAATCTCTTCGGAGAAACCTTAACATTTCACTCCTTCGCGTTACCTAATGCATTGGAGATCTATATCGGGCTCACCCGCCCTTAGTTTATCACAGAACCACCCGTCTTCATAATAATTCCCAAGAACCTCAACATAATCGTATCATATAAAACATGCATAAAGGAAACATAACATTTCCACCTTTCAATCACAAGATATCAATACCACACATTGATATAAAAATAAAATGAAAACCATTTTCAATACCAAAATAAATGAAAAGTAAAACATGGTATTTATTTTTCTTTTAAAAAAACGGTATAGCTTGTAGAGGAAGCCGAAACTCAAGTAATGGTCACGGAGACAGAGAAGTCGTTGTCGCCGCATACGTACGACAAAAACATTCCCTTTTGTCGTTTAGTAAACGCTTCGTATAAAAAAGATTCCTTTTGAATAAAGGTAAAATTCAAAGGGGTTTATAAACCGTATAAAATAAGGTTGTGTATAAAACAAAATATGCCTCAAGGAAAGGAGATTGAAACGAAGTCCAGTACAAAGATGGTATCCTTGCTTTAAGGATAAATCAATTACATAATTATGTGTGACAAACGAATACACCAAATATAAGTGGATATTAAGTGTAAAATAATCAAATTTCATTCACACATATTCAAAGGATGACATATTCAATAACTACATGTTGAACCCAAATAAATCGAAATTGGGTTAAGAAGTTCCCTTGACAGCCTAATGGCACCATATCAAAATGAGTTGATGAGAGATAAAAAGGGTATCTCATCACATGTACATAAAATTTAAATCAATAAGGATATAGAAGAACATATCCCAACATAATTGTATGTGAATTAAATGATATAACAAAAGAAGTCTTTTAAAAAGAGGAGGGTGAAAGGTTCCCTTACCGACATGGGTATCTTTCGAAACATACGCCCCCTGAAAGAAGTACAATACAAAATTGATGTAAATACTAATAAATGAAATTACATTACACAATGAGTGAAATAATGGGCAGTACATACATCAATCAAAGGAAATTGTGTCAAATGTAGCGTATATCTCACAGAAATAAAAGTGAGATGAAAAATCCCTTACAAAAACTCGGCAGCCTAACGACACCACTTAAAACTTAAAAAAATGAATTGATGAGATCAAATAGGGTCTCTCATCATATTAACATAAAGTTTACAGAAATATGAATATAAAATAACATCCCCCAACATAACAAAGTGGATCTTAAAAGAAGTGACATAAAGGAGAGTACTTAAAAAGAAAGAGAGAGGTTAGATCTCTTATGAAAATTCGGCAACCTAACGGCGCCACTAAAAACATCCAAGATGGATTGATGAGAGAGAATAGGGTCTCTCATCATATGAACATAAAAATTATAGTAAGAGTAATATAAAAGAACTTCCCAATAACAAGAAAGATGAGCCTTAAAAGGAATGACATAAAAGAGTGTACTTAAAAAGAAAGAGGGGAGTAGTATCCCTTACCTCAAGTCCAACTTGTCTTCTTCATTTCTTTATATTCCTAAATAATAAACTTTTGTCAATTAATAATTTCCTAATTACCTCCTTTAGAGATTATTATTCAGTTCATATCACATATTATAATGTTATAATAATTGTTTAATAATGTTAGTTCATATCAGACGTTTTTTCCGATGTTTGGTACTTGAGTCAAAAATGAACTTGTTTGAAAAAAGATTGCCCATGTAGTTATAAGTAAATAATTTCCAGAATAGTATTAATGATTAAATTATCAAATATATCCATTAAATATTCATTTTATACTATTACATATCATTTGAAGATAAAAAACGAAAAGCACCGTTCATGGAGACGGTAGGCCGTACGTACGCATGAACGCTACTTTCATTTTTTGTCATATTAAAGGAATTAAAACAAAATGAGAGAGATATATATATGTTATAATTACAGAATGATATCCATAATTTATATGTAATATAATACATATATATCCATTATATATATGTCCTTATAATATTACATAACATTTTGAGATAAGAAATGAAATGTACCGTTCATGGAGACAGTAAGCCGTACGTACGCATGAACGCTACTTCCATTTCTATTTCATATTTAATTGAATTAAAACATAATGACACATAATATTATTTTAATTACAGTATGGTATCATATATAATATCATTAAATATATCCTTTATACGTACCACATATGGTATTAACGAATCAAATCACTTTGAGGGGGCGGTAGTCCGCACTTCCTTAAATGAAGATATCGCGTTTACCCATAATGGAAAACATAAAGGTATGCCATAAATGAAAAATACAGAAGCTTAAGTAAAAACTATACATATTAGATATCATATATAAATATAGTGTCATCTTAATGTCCACCTTTTAAGGTGTTAGAAGATTGTTGAACAATCATCGTTTCGGGAGGCAGAAATTCGCCATCCACAGAAACAGTATGTTCTTTAACCATTAGATGTAGGTGTGTGTAAGTGTAGTTCTAATCTTTATTATAACAACATCCAAGTATATTGAAGATATTGGATTTGTTACAAAATAAATGAATAAAAAGAGTTTAGGGGGTTGGAGAAGAAAAATAAAACAAAAGGACACAAGTGAAGACATTACCTTAAAATCAGGTAACTCCCTTTGGTTTGAGATCAAAGGCTTCCTTGGGAAGACTTCTGCCCAAAGTGACACTTCAAGGAGTTATAGAGGGATGTGGAGAGACAAAAGGGGCAGGGGATGGTTGAGACAAGGGCTTTGGAAGTGTGGGTAAGGAGGTAGAGGTGGGGGCCTTTTATAAGAGGAGAGGAGGGGCACTCTTGGAAAGGTATAAAATGTAACTTTATTTGCAAATGAGTTTCGGATTTTAGTGGTCCCACATTGATGTGTTTCGAGGATAAGGTGATAAGGGTTCTAAATCCACCCATCCAATAGGTTTTGGACATGTTTATGTCTTAGATTTTACATTATCTTTCCATTTTATTTAAATCGTTAATAATGAGGTCATCGCTGCATCATCATGATGTCATAAATAATTTAATTTATTTAATGTCTAAAAATTATAAAAAAAACTACTATGATATATGAAATCTTTTTATATTTCCAATTAATATTTATAGTCCTGAATATCATTTATGTAGACAAAAGTAAAAATATTTTACTTAGGTGATACCTTCTTTGTTACATTTAACATTCTTTAAAAATAAAAAGATAAAAAGTCACTTCCTAAAAAAGTGATTCCATGGGGACCCCATGTTTGGAACAAGGCATCCCATGGTAGGCCATGAGACAAAAAGTAGCCTTAGGACACATGTTGTGGCCATTTTTCATTATTATGATATTATTTTATTATCCTTAACTACCCGATTACTCATTAATCAAGATAATTAAAGAATATTACCGTCGTTACTATTAATAATGTCCAAAAACAAAAGAGTCTCAATTACATAATTTTTACCTTCTGATTAAAAATATGTAATCCATTTTACCAAATTACAAACAAATAAATTGCAACAATTAATTTAAAAAAACTTCCCGTTGTCAAAACAAATAGTGGGTTTTTTGGAAACAATATTTATGAAAAGTTTGGAACTTGTTTATGCATAATTCCAAAGTGAAATTAATCCCTATGACCATCATTGAATTACATGGTAAAAATATATTCTAATTAAACTTTAAAACAAATTAAAAAGATAATATAACTATATAATTAAATTATATGAAAAAGCAGTTTTGATGTAAAATGTAGTATTTTTCACTATTCATTGAAAAATGAACATTGTCAGAAAAATACCAAAAATTAACCCAAGGTAAATTTCAATGTCCCAATCATAAATAATATATTTATTTTGAAAAAAATAGTTTATAAAATTTTCAAAAGTTTGATTTAAAAAAATGGTTTTCCATCAAAATGTAGTAAAATAATCTTTTAAAAATACTACTGTATTCAATGCTATGATGAGATTAATTTGTATTTTAAGCCTCTAAAAATTATTGGATAAAATTAGAAACATTTAGAAAACATATATAATCATATTTTAGTTATATCTATTCATTACTGACAATGTAAAGACTATGTGTTAACTACCATTTAATATAATATTACTTTATTATTAGAGTGCAATGTATGATTTCAAAGGAACTCGTTGTTGGGTATTAGGTAAGACATAGAGCATATCGTTCCCTTTAAATTGATATTGACATTTTATCCACAAATAGGGATAAATATAAAAATTTAATATTCTTTATTTACCTAGGGTGTTACATCCTTCCCCCCTTTTGGGAATTGCGTCCTAATAATTTTAAAATTGAGCTTGGAAACATCCTTGAAAGTCCCACATCGGAACAAAAGTTGGTAAAACAATCACTTTAAAATAAAGGAAGATAAGTATAAAGGTCCCCCGAGCTAACCCATAATAGGATTCCAAGTATGAAAATATAGACATGGAGGAAAAACAAAGGGTCATGTTCTGATGGAGAGTGATAGAAAATATGTTTAGGAGAAAGTTAACCACAAGAAAATAAAAAACTTGTGATGGGTTAAACGGTATTCGATTCCCCAGTAGGAAAAGTTAATAAGAAATTTTTTTGTTTTAAGTTACTTTTTATTGAGGAATTTATTCATAATGAAACATAATCACTTATCATGATGACTTTCATCTTTTATTAGATTCCTTACACAAACTCATATTTTCTCCAAAAGACAAGTATTTAGGAAGACTTGTTCACATTAAGAGTACTATAATCAAATTCTAGAGAATCACCTAACCCACAAAATAGAACTATAAACTTCCCATGTCTTTAGACTCTAACCAAAACCAAAACCAAAAAAGGTTAGTACAAGATCAGATAATCCAGAAAAAGATAAACCTTTATAAAAAGAAAATCTATTCTTAATCTCCAAAATTTGTCCAACAAAACGCAAAGTTCAACGAGGACCATTCGATAATCAATTTGTCCATAAAATTCTTCAAAGTAAACCAAACTAAGATTTAAACCCAAATATTTGAAGGATTTAGTCACATAGTCTTCCAAGTTAAATCCTAACATTTATCTCCAAACAACATCGGTTGCTCTTAATGTCTCGTATTGAAAAGTAATTAACCTAATCACATATCCTTAATGATAGGTTAATAAATTTCCATAGATAACCCAAAATCAACTTAGTCTTAATTCATAAAATCATCTAACTAAAAATAATCAGTCAAACTAACCAGGAACTTCACGTAGTCCAGTGGTAGGTGATAAATACTAGTCACACTTTGGTTGTGGGTTCGATTCCCACAGCTTTGTCCGACGCGACGGGTTGTCACACAGTCTGCGTGTTGTCCTTTTTCCAAAACTATATAATTCTCAAATCATTCCCAAAAAGAGATAAAATAATCAAAAATAACCACAACATAATTTAAACAAAATTTAATCTCATGCCTTTCACTACCATCATAACATATAGTAACCCATAATTACCTCAAAAGTAAGGATCATATAAATCCAAATTGTTCATTCTAACTATGTCCACCAAAGAACAGATAACTATTCCATGAATAAAATTTTCATATATTAAACATCAGGGTTACACATACTATAAAAAGTCTTCTAATATAACCCCATCATCAAAAGAGACTTAATACTCTTAAGAATTTCACCATAACTCTTGAAGCCCTTATATGTTGACATCTTACTCATTCAACATTCTTCATGATCCACTGACCATTCCTTTCCAACTTATTCTGAAATACTTAATTCCTACAAACAAAATCATGAATCATATCCTAAGATTCCAAAATAGGAATCAATAGTTATGAAACAATCCATACCATTGATTGGTCATTTTCAGTTTCTTCATGCTCAATCGGAATGGAATTAGTTATTGGTAAACAAACATTTGTACGATCTCGGGGATCCCATTCACGAAACTTCTTCATAGGACATGTGTTTGCTTAATGAACATGCACACCACATTTAAAACATTCAATTGATCCCTTAGAAAGAACTTCTTCCCCTTTCCTCGAGTCAACTGGATGCTTCCTTTTTCCATGGTAGGTTCTTGCTTTATGACCTTCATTTCCAAATCTATAGCATATTTATGTCCCTTTGAAAAATTTTCCTAGGTGTTTCTTTCCACATCTTTGACACATAGGTTATTGAACACACTTACCTTTATTATTACTACCTGTACTTCCATAGGGATTTTTTTCTCGCATATATTATGCCTTAGAGAAATCACCAAGGTTTAGGTGGTCAATAATTACTCCAGATAGTTTGATGAGGATAATCACAAGAGTTCTCATTGCTGCTCCCATATCATTTAGTTGCTTGCTCAAAAAACTGTCACAGTTTCCATCACATCCACTATTACATTGGTGTCTGCTAGATCCATCCATTTACTAAAACCAAAAAGGTCAGTGTGAGTATATCAACAAAACCATCATGTACTAATGAGGAAGATAAACACTAAGATATACTTACTCATTCACTTTAGCTAAAACTAGTACTCTTTCTGAATTCTTAACCATTATGGTAATGTCTCTTATGCTTAAAGAATACCCTAACCTCTAATGTTATCTAAACCGACCTCTGATACCAACTATAAGGCCCCAGCCTTAAACCTTACTTAATCTTGAGTTATTACAAGATTACACATTGAGGATCTTTTCAGGTTTAGAGTTTTAGAGAATTAGATCATGAAACTTTCATTACATTCCACATTTAAACAAAGTGGTTACATAAAAGACAGTATTCATTCTTCCAATCAACAGAAAAATATTTAAAATAAAACATGGATTCTTTCTTGACCCATCCTTGACACTATCATCACATCATGTACCTTTCCCTTGACCTATGAAAAACATTTCAAAAACTTGGGATGAGCATAAAAAGCTCAGTAGGGGTTATAAAAAATATGGAAAGGAAACATGAGTTCATATATACATAAGAATGAAATCATACTTTACCCATAAAACATAAGTACTTTAACTTACCTCATCAAATCATGAATAAATCATATAAATCATAAGACATAAAGGTACCTTGAGGCATTCATAAAATTCTTACATAGGGAGTAACCCTCTTGGTTACGTTTGGAATACCCATCATAGTATATTCCCTAAATCTCTTTGGAGAAACCTTAACGTTTCACTCCTTCACATTACCCAATGCATAGGAGAGCTATATCGGGCTCACCCGCCCTTAGTTTATCCCGGAACTGCCTGTCTTCATAATAATTCCCAAGAACCTCAACATAATCGTATCATATAAAACATGCATAAAATAAACATAACATTTCCACCTTTCAATCACAAGATATCACTACCACACATTGATATAAAAATATTATGAAAACCATTTTCAATACCAAAATAAAAGAAAAGTAAAACATGGTATTTATTTTTCTTTTAAAAAAAGGTATAGCTTGCAGAGGAATCTGAAACTCAAATAATGGTCACGACAGCAGAGAAGTCGTTGTCGCCACATACGTACGACAAAAACATTCCCTTTTGTCGTTTAGTAAATGCCTCGTATAAAAAATATTCCTTTTGAATAAACATAAAAGTCAAAGGGGTTTATACACCATATAAAAGAAGGTTGTGTATAAAACAAAATATGCCTCAATGAAAGGAGATTGAGACGAAGTCCCATACAAAGATGGTATCCTTGGTTTAAGGATAAATCAATTACATAATTATGTGTGAAAAACTAATACACCAAATATAAGTTTATATTAAGTGTAAAATAATCAAAGTTCATTCACACATATTCAAAGGATGACATATTCAATAACTACATGTTGAACCCAAAGAAATCAAAATTGGGTTAAGAAGTTCCCTTGACAGCCTAACAGCGCCACATCAAAATGATTTGATGAGAGATAAAAAGGGTATCTCATCACATGGACATAAAATTTAAATCAATAATGATATAGAAGAACATATCCCAACATAATATTATTTGAATTAAAAGACATAACAAAAGAAGTCTTTTAAAAAGAGGAGGGTGAAAGGTTCTCTTACCGACATGGGTATCTTTCGAAACATACGCCCCGTGAAAGAAGGACAATACAACATTGATGTAAATACTCATATATGAAAGTAAATTACACAATGTGTAATATAATGATCAGTACATACATCACTCAATGGAAATTGTGGAAAATGTAGCATATATCTCACAGGAATAAAAGTGAGATGAAAAATCCCTTACGAAAACTCGGAAGCCTAACAGCGCCACTTAAAACATAAAAAAATGGATAGATGTGATCAAATAGGGTCTCTAATCATATTAACATAAAGTTTACAGAAATATGAATATAAAATAACATCCCCCAATATAAAAAAGAGGATCTTAAAAGAAGTGACATAAAGGAGAGTACTTAAAAAGAAAGAGAGAGGTTAGATCTCTTACGAAAATTCGGCAGCCTAACGGCGCCACTCAAAACATCCAAGATGGATTGATGAGAGAGAATTGGGTCTCTCATCATATGAACATAAAAATTACAGTAAGAGTAACATGAAAGAACTTCCCAATAACAATAAAGATGATCTTTAAAAGTAATGACATAAAAGAGTGTACTTAAAAAGAAAGAGGGGAGTAGGATCCCTTACCTCAAGTCCAACTTGTCTTGTTCGTTTCTTTATATTCCTAAATAATAAACTTTGTTGAATTAATAATTTCCTATGTAACTAATTTAGAGATTATTATTAAGTTCATATCACATATTATAATGTTATAATAATTGTTTAATAATGTTATTTCATATCAGACGTTTTTGCTGATGTTTGGTACGTGAGTCAAAAATGAACTTGTTTGAAAAAAGATTGCCCATGTAGTTATAAGTAAATAATTTCCAGAATAGTATTAATGATTAAAATATCATATATATCCAGTAAATATTCATTTTATACTAATCCATATCATTTGGAGATAAAAAACGAAAAGCACCGTTGATGGAGACGGTAGGCCGTACGTACACATGAACGCAACTTTCATTTTTTGTCATATTAATGGAATTAAAACAAAATGAGAGAGATATATATATGTTATAATTACGGAATGATATCCATAATTTAGATGTAATATATTACATATATATCCATTATATATATGTACTAATAATATTACATAACATTTTGAGATAAGAAATGAAATGTACCGTTCATGGAGACGGTAAGCCGTACGTACGCATGAACGCTACTTCCATTTCTATTTCATATTTAATGGAATTAAAACATAATGATACATAATAGTTTTTTAATTAAATTATGGTATCATATATAATATCATTAAATATATCCTTTATACATACCACATATGGTATTAACGAATCAAATCACTTTGAGGGGGCGGTAGTCTGCACTTCCTTAAATGAAGATATCGCTTTTACCCATAATGGAAACCATAAAGGTATGCCATAAATGAAAAATACAGAAGCTTAAGTAAAACATAAACATATTAGATATCATATATAAATATAGTGTCATCTTAATTTCCACCTTTGAAGGTGTTAGAAGAATGTTGAACAATCATCGTTTCGGGAGGACAAAATTCGCCATCCACGGAAACTGTATGTTCTTTAACTATTAGATGTAGGTGTGTGTAAGTGTAGCTCGAATACATCTTATAACAGAATCCTAGTATAATTAAGATACTTTATTTTTTACAAAATAAATGAATAATAAGAGTTTAGGGGGTTGGAGAAGCAAAATAAAACAAAATGACACAAGTGAAGACATTACCTTAAAATCAGGTAACTCCCTTTGGGTTGAGCTCAAAGGCTTCCTTGGGAAGACTTATTCCCAAATTGAGGCTTCAAGGAGTTAGAGAGGGATGTGGAGAGACAAAATGGGTAGGGTTTGGACGATCCAAAGGCTTTGGATGTGTGGGTAACGAGGTAGAGTTGGGGGATTTTATAAGAGGAGAGGAGGGGCACTCCTGGAAAGGTATAAAATGTAATTTTATTTGCAAATGAGTTTCGGATTTTAGTGGTCCCACATTGATGTGTTTCAAGGATAAGGTGATAAGGGTTATAAATCAACCCATCCAATAGGTTTGGACATGTGTAGGTCTTATATTTTACATTATCTTTCCATTTTATTTAAATTGTTAAATAATGAGGTCATCGCAGCATCATCATGATGTCATAAATAATTTAATTTATTTAATGTCTAAAAATTATAAAAAAACATACTATGATGTATTAAATTTTTTGAGCTTTCCAATGAATATTTATAGTCCAAAATATCATTTATGTAGACAAAATTAAAAATATTTTTCTTAGGTGATACCTTCATTGTTATATTTAACATTCTTTAAAAGTGAAAAGATAAAAAATCACTTCCTCACAAAAGTGATTCCATGGGGCCCCCAAGTTTGGCACAAGGCATCCCATGGTCGGCCATGAGGCAACCAGTATCCTTAGGACACATGTTGTGGTCATTTTTTATTATTATGATATTATTTTATTATCTTTAACTACCTGATTACTCATTAATCAAGATAATTAATGATAATTACCGTCGTTACTATTCATAATGTCCAAAAAACAAAAGAGTCTTAATTAAATTATTTGTACCTTATGATTCCAAATATGTAATCCATTTTACCAAATTCCAAACTCATAAATTGCAATAATTAATTTAAAAAAACTTCCCGGTGTCAAAACAAATAGCGGGTTTTTTGGAAACAATATTTATGAAAAGTTTGGCACTTGTTTATGCATAATTACAGAGTGAAATTAATCCCAATGACCATCATTGAATTACATGGTAAAAATATATTATAATTACAATTTAAAACAAATTAAAAAGATAATATAACCACATAATTAAATTATATGAAAAAGCAGTTTTGATGTAAAATGTAGTATTTTTCACTATTCATTAAAAAAATGAACATTGTCAGAAAAATACCAAAAATTAACCCAAGGTAAATTTTATTGTTCCAATTATAAATAATATATTTATTTTGAAAAATAGAGCTTATAAAATTGTCAAATGTTTGATTTAAAAAAATGGTTTTCCATCAAAAGGTAGTAAAACAATCTTTTAAAAATACTATTGTATTCAATGCTTAGGATGGGATTCATTTGTATTTTAAGCCTCTAAAATTTATTGGATAAAAGTAAAAACATTTAGAAAACATATATAATCATATTTTAGTTATTTATATTCATTACTGACAATACAACGGCTATGTGTTAACTACCATTTAAAATAATATTACTTTATTATTAGAGTGCAACGTATGATTTCAAAGGAACTCGTTGTTGGTTATTGGGTAAGCCATCGAGCATAGCATTACCTTTAAATTGATATTGACATTTTATCGACAAATAGAGATAAATATAAAAATGTCATATTCATTATTTACCTGGGGTGTTACATGGGGTGTCCTCATGTGTTTCTAAATCTACTATACTTTTTTATTCCATATCTTCTATAACTTTTGGTTCCATCATCTTCTTTTAAACTACTCCATCCCTATGAGATGGAGTTAAACAACAGTTTCCATAAAATTTCTCAAGTTGTTCCATCTTTATACTAGAATTAAATCTATTATTATATAAAAACTCAACTAAAGTAATATGTTGGTCCTGACTTCCATTATAATCCATTGAAAAAACATGTAGCATATCCTCCAATGTCTGAATTTTTTATTTTCTCTTCCCATATGATTGAGGATAATAGGAAGTAATAAAAGTTATTTCAATACCCAATGACTTCTAAATGACTTTCCAAAAGTTATGTGTGATCCTGAGATCATGATTAGATATAATAGAGAAAGGTACTCTATATAACCTAACTATCTTATTAATATAAAATCAAGAAATTTTATCTAGAGATAATGTATATTGAATAAGGGAAATTGAAAATATTTTTTCAATATATTAAAAATAACAAAAATCACATTATTACCTCAAGAAGTATGTGGAAATCCAACTATGAAATACATATATATGTTTTCCCATTTCCACTATGGTACTGGAAATGGATAAATAATACCTTTTGGAAACTATAATTCTAATTTCACTCGTTGACAAGTCAAACACATCACAATAAACTTAGCAATATCTCTATTCAATCCATCCCACCAGTAATAATCTCAATGGTCTCGATACATCTTAGTAATGCCACAATGAACTGAAAATTGATAACTATAAGCTTCATACAACTACTCATTCTTCAATTATAAATAACAAGAAACACGCAACCTCTCCCAAATCCCAAAAAACAATTATTATTATTGTTAAATTCTCATAACGTACCCTTATAAACAAATTCCACCTTTTTCAATAGATCACATTTTTGCTTATGAAATTTCTTAATTATGTTTGATAGATATGATTTCACTAACACCTAAAACAAAATAGATAAATTATTGCACAAAAAACTTCCATACCAAATTTCATCCAATCATTAATCAAATGTTCATGTTTCAAATTTAACATTGATAGTGTTTCATTAATTTTACGACTCAATGCATCAAAAACATTGGTATATTTTCACGATTGGTAATGAATTTGGACATCATGATCCTTGATTAATTCCATCGATCTCATCTGTATTAGGCTTAATCCACTCTGAGTGAATATATACTTCAAACTTTGGTGATTAGTATATATTTCACACTTTACACAATACAAATAATTCCTCCATATTTTTAAAGTAAAAACTACTACATCTAATTCCTAATCATGTGTAAGGTAATTAAACTCATGAATTTTATACTGTAATGAAGCATAAACAACTACACGATCATTGTTTATTAGGAAACAACCATGTTCTTTCAATGAATCATCACTATAAAAAAATTACCATTTCTGGAAGGTAATGCAAATACTAGGGATTTCATCAATATTCTTTTAAATTGATTGAAATAATCCTTACAATATTTTATCTAGAAAAACATAACACCTTTTTTAGTTAACATAGTCAGTTGGCTAGAAAATTGTGAATTTTTTTAAAAGTACATCTCGTAATAGCCTTATAAACCTAAAAACCAATTAATCTAGTTTATATTTTTTGGTATTGTCAATTATACAAGAAATTTTGATTCAGTTGGATGAATATATATGCCTGGTTTATAAAACAATTGACCATGGAAAAGATTTTTTTGTAACCAAAACTCACACTTATTAAATTTTTCATAAATTTTATTCTCTTTTATGGTTTTTAATATGACCTGTAGAGGAATTTATTGCTCTCATTTTCTTTTATAATATACTAAAATTCCATCAATAAACACAACCACAAGCTTATCCATGAACTCACGGAATATTCTATTCATAAGATCCAAGAATACAATAAGGTCATTGGTTAACCAAAAAAGAATAAATAAAAATACATAATTGTTATATCTATTATGAAACACGGTCATTGGAATGTGTGTTTCAATTACTCTCCACTTATGGTAACCCAATCACATGAAAAACATTGAACAATATTCTACTCCCTCGAGCTGATCTAATAAATCATTGATATTAGATAAAGGACACTTTTTCATAATAGTTATGTTATTAAAGGCTGTATAATAAATGAAAAGTCTCATTGAACTATCATTATTTGTTACAAATAATATAAGAAAATCCAATTGTGATGTTCTAGGTCGAATGAATCCTTTATCTCATAACTCATGTAATTGCTTCATTAACACTATATGTTCAATTTGAGCCATTCGATAAGGGGGTTTTGTAATTTACTTAGCATCAGGAACTAAGTCCACAATAAATTCATCCTTATGATGATGTATAATACCATGCAACTCATCAGAAAAAACATCATGATACTCATTTTCCACTAGAACATCATTAATATGTATAATTACATTATTTTGAACAATATGTGAAAGATAAAAATGATTTACATCTTTCAATATCTCCTCAGATTATTAATATTTTATCAGAGGTAAGGGTTCACTCTTGTACACAAATTAAAACTCTTTCTGAAAAGAAACTTCATTATCTCAACAATCAATATTAGCCTGGAAAACAAAAATCCAATCAATACATAAAATATAATAAATCTATAATAGATAAAAAACAAGGTTTTTAGGTAAATTATCTCTACTGGTATGGATTATAAGATTCTTTTAATTTTTTTTTGCCTCAAAATTTCCACTATGTGTTTTTACAAAATGTTTTGGATTCATTTCCTATGGTGGAATTCCAAATTTAACAGAACATTTCTCCGAAATGAAAGAATGCAAAGACCCTAAATCAAACAACACATTGGAATAATATGAATATGTAAAAAATGTATGAAATACTACATCATTGGTTTGACTAACATTAGCTAATGTAGTTATAAAGGATTTCACCACACCTTTCTGCTTGTAGATTGGATGATTCCCATCATTTGAGCTTCTCAAATGACACTCATTTTCATAATAACCCATCACATTGAACAAAAAAATTATACTAACTGCAAATTAGATTTTTTTTTATTACCATTGACTTGATATTTTCTAATGAAGTTACGATCTTTATGTCCCATTTACCACATCAAAAGCACTTACCAGAATTAAAAAGTCCGTCTCCAGTGCATGTTTACCATAATTTTCACAAAATTTAAACATAATTTTCTTATGATCATACTTTATTGAATAATTATTCCCCTTTTCCAGTAACCTCGAACTTTTATTATTATTTTTTCAATGAACTCATGATCATAAAAAATTCCTTTTCCACCTTATCCACACCCCAAACAAGCTTTTTGAAACTTTTGAATTCAGGAGAAGCCAATTCCCTTAGATTATTTTTTAACACACCATGGTTTTAAAAATAAATAAAAATTAATGAAACATATTTTTAATTAAAATGTTCTAATTTTATCTATACTTAATATTCAAACTTCTATGTTTAGAATTTTGAAAAAACAGACATACACATTTGCAATTAGTAAGTTATTTGGAGTGTGATGGAATCAACATGATTTTTGGTGAATAGAAACATACCATTTAAATTGTAATATGAACAAAATGAATAAAAATTATTCTTATTATTTTATTTTCATAATTACTTAATATAGTTACATCTTGGTTAATTTTTCATTGTGATATAAATGCAGCTATAGCATTAACATTGTTAATTTTTGAATAAATTTTTATTTTAATTTAAAATTAAATTTATAATAATTATAAAATTAATTTCATAAAAGGGAGTTCATTATTTAATTATACACATTGATAAATGCTTATAATAAATTTTTGGGTTTTTCTGAAATTCTAGAATTTTTTATAAATAGGGAAATGTGGTAAAATACCATATATTAAATAATCAATTATTTATAGTATTTATGACCTAATATGTTATGTAAGACCACATGGTATGAAATAAAATTACATTATTACAATTTTGGTGACCATGAAATAAGACTGTTAATAGTTTTGAGAAAATATATTATAATAATGATTAAAATAATTTTAAATATATCCTCTCCTCCACTTAAATACCATCCTCATTCCCTTATTCCTCCAAAACCTCTCAATACTAAAGACATACCTATGTTCTTACCAATAATCATTCCTAGGATCTTCCCATAGACCTAGAGCTTCTGGTCTCACAAAAATGCCAAAACCAAATAACTAAGGAGAAATATTAAGGAGAAGAGATCATGAGGTAAACATCCTCTTTTGTTTTTTTTTTCATTTTGTTTTCTATTATTCATCTTTCCTCAACCACATCCAACAGAAATTAATGATACAGTATCTTACATATTGTGGATTTCATCATCTTTATGGAAGATTCACCATTATAATTCTTCTCATCTCCCAATAATTCAAGAAAATAAATCATTTCCCATGATGTGTCGATTTACCGACTTCATGGATGATGTGATTTTAATTTATTTTATTCCCTTAAATATTGTTCTTTAAAACATTTTTATGGATGATAAAATTTATAATTTATTTAATATATCTTATATAAGGTTCTGTAATTATCTTGTACACATGTTTTTAATTTACAAAACAAAATGAGTTCTTTATGATCAAAGAATCACCAAAATGACATAAACAATATCAATAATGTTTTAACTTATGAATCATCACCATGTCAGAATTAAAAATGGTAAATGGTAAAATTTATGGTTCAGGGATTATTCAAACACCATTCCATTCCAATTCTGTAGTTTCACTTCCAATCGACAAGAATATACTTTACAAAGCGCTATTGGATACAATGTAATGCACTCACCTGAAATAATGGAATTAACTATGTATTATTTTTGAATGGGTGGAAATATGTTATAAAATGAACATATAAGGTGTTATAAGTATTACTATGTTTCAGTAAATATTAATTACACTATTTTATCATTCATACAAGAGGATTAAACATGTTGCGGGAAGTCGAACCTAAGGTAAGGGATCCTATCTTTCTCAATTTTATTTAAAATTCTTCTCTATGTTGTGCTATTTTAGTTTTAATTCCTAATGATGGGGTATATTTTCTCACACTTCCCATTCTAACATTGTTATACATTAAGGATTTGATACCCCATTTTTATCTCAATAATCCCTCCCATGTACACCCACTACCATGGAAAAATTTCGCAAGTGAATTCAATACCCAATTTCCATTCTGTTAGTAAACCATCAACATGAAGGGTTTTTATCATGACAATAGGACATATGAAATTTAATTTGATTATATTATGATTAATTATTTTTATTTACAATATATATACATATTCCCTTCATTTAATCAATTCTCACATAAATGTTATGGTATTTGTAAAAGAATTTCCTCTTTAAATCTTTTTAGATATCCCCATTATTAAATAAAAAGAGATTGTTCTTTTTTTCCATGATTGTTCTATAATTATTTCAAGAAGTTTTAATAATATATTGTATCTATTATATGTTTTGTAGTTATTTTTTAATAATAAGATTTCATTATTTCATGTGTGTAGTGTTTATGTTATAAGAGTGATTTTTTACAAAAAAAAGGTATTGGAAATGTGAATTTGTTCTTATCAAGGGTGTAAATGAATTATGAAGTGATTTATTCATAATATATTCCTTGGAAATTATTTATGTTGATTATATCCCTTTATATCTCATGATATGATGTGTGTTCCCTCTTAAAGTTCATGATATGTTGGGTTGATCCCATTATAGCTCAACATATGTTGGGTTGAGCCCATTACTACTCAAGATATGACACTTGAGCCCTATTATAGCTCCCCAATGCATTGGATACTATGGATATAAAAGTTGAACAAATGGTTATACCATGTTTAAGGGTGAACATAAGAGTGATTTGGTATATATGTCACAAAGAAACTACATGACGTTTCTATGCATTTTAGTTTTCATTATTATGAGTTTTATTGGTTTTTATGTTATAACATGATGAAGGATTTCATTATTTATATCCCTTACTATGTTTTATACTCATACCAATATTTCATAATTTTTTTCATAGGATATAATTATGGGTAAGATAAATAAGGGAGTCGTAATTAATGAAATGGAGTGTTGTCAAAGAAATCATGTTAGATGTTTTAATGTTTTATATTTTGAAACAAATTGATACTCTTTTTCGCCATATCATCTTTGTATGAATATGGTATGTTATGTAAGTAAGATATCCTAATTCTATAAAACTCTTAAACTGAAAATATCCTTAATTTGTAAATTTTTTTATCTTGAATAAAATTCAAGATTATGTAATGTTTTATGGATGGGTCCTTAAAGTTTGTATCAAAGGATGGTTTAGATAACTTCAAGGGTTATAATTTTGTTAAGAGAATAATTTTTTTAACTATATGGTTAAATTGAAATGTTTTAGCATATCATGATTACCATGTTTATTCTTAAATGATATTTCTGTTCAAAATTGTTTTGCCTAGAGGAAACATGGATGCTGATGTGGGAAGCCTCCAACATGCCGATGTCAGTCCGAATCAGTAACTAAAAATGGTGGGAATAAAAATAGTGCATTTTATGACCACAATGGATTAGTTGACTCTGGAAATAAATGGTTTTGGTATCTATGGTATTTAAGATCATGATCTACTATGAAGAAACTTGTCTTTTTTGGATCATTTTATAAGGCAACATCATCAATCATTTAGTGGGACCGTAGATTTAGTGATATAAAAATTATAGATCAACACTCTCGAAATGATATTTGATGTCATAAGATATTTGGAACTTCAAAATTTAATAATATAACATTATAATTTGGAAGGTTAAGCTGATCAATGGAGGTCTTTGCTTAAGAATTTAGGAGAAAGAGATGATCTTGAATTTTAGGAATCAGATTATTTTAAGAGATTTTTTCAATAAAAATATTTTTCTAATAATATTTTACATAGAATAGGTAAACAATTCTTGGTACTTAAGTATAATGATGATGATTTTGTGGCAGAATATGAAGCCAATTGTAAAAGACTATCCAGGTACATACAAGATTTTACTCAGAACATTGATTGTAAAATAAAAATATTTTACTCTTGTATGAATCCATTTTTGCGAAGAGCATTGGATTCTAGAGAGTTTAAAAGATATGAGAAGCTTGTTAATTGTGTTGAAAATGTTGAGATGATGTTTTTTAACATGTATGTTCCTCATGGTGACATGAATAAGAGGTAGTCAGGCTACCAGGAAATGGGGAAGAACTCACCAAAGATGTCTGGAGGTATGAAAATGAGTTTCACTTGTTTTGAAATGTGTGGTAAAATTTAACCTTGTGAATGCCTAGTAAATTTTGGGAAGTTCTATGAATGTGTAATGTTTGGAAACTAGTCTCATGAGTTCATGTAAAATCATTCAAATGTTAATGAGAAGCTGGTGGTGATATTACTTAACTCTAAAGAATTATGTCATTTTCTTAATGTTTGATTGAAGATAGTCACTCATGTAGGAAATCAACAATATTGGAAGAATTATGGCGTGGAAAAAACATTTTCAACTAAATTAGTAGATATTGAGCCATAAAATGAGGTTGTATCAGGTATATTGCTTGTTTTTAAAGAATTTTCAATTGTGTTGTTTGATTTATAGTATACATATTTCTTCATTTCTGAGAAATTTTCAAAAAAATTGTGAATCCCAGCTGATGAAATGAAACCATAAATCATCGTAAAAACAGATGGAAGAAATATTGTGGGGAACATAAATTATAGGAATTTACCTATCTTTTTTCATGGAAATATTTTACCTTCATACATTGTTGTTTTTCATCTTGTAGAGTTTGATTTTATTATGAGTATGGACTAGCTTAATTTTAACCCTGTCAAGATATAGTGTAGAGTAAAATAATTTCTTTTAGAAAGAATCTCAGTTTGTGTACAAGAATGAACCCACAAAATGGATAACATATTTGGAATATAAGGAACTTCTAAAAGATGGAAACTAATATTATCTTGCTCATATTTTTGAAGATAAGGGAACTATCAATATTGATGATGTATAAATGGTAAATAAATACCTAGATATTTTTTCTGATGATCTTCCTAGTGTTATTCATAGTAGAGATGTTGATTTTACCATTGAATTTTTCCTGATGCTATGACAATTTATAAACCCCCTTATTGAATGCCTCATATAAAACTCCAAGAATTAAAAAAGCAGTTATAGGAATTATTAGATAAAGGCCTCATCTTATCTAGCACATCACCATAGGGTTATCTTGTCGTGTTTGTGAAGAAGAAATATTATTCAATGATATTTTTCATTGATTATTGAGATTGAGTTACATTACTATTAAAAAATCATATTATTTCTTTATATCAATGATTTTTTATATCATCTCTAGGGACCAAAATATTTTTCGAAAGTCAAACCGAGGTCTGGGTACCGTCAACTGAAATTAAAGGATGAAGTCATCCTGAAGACTGCATTTTGTACTAGATATGGTAATTATTAATTTGTAGTTATACCTTCTTGTTTTACTAACACACCCTCTATATTCATGGTTCTTATGAACAGAATATGTTATGGGTTCTTGGATATGTTTGTGGTTTTGTTTATTGATGAAATTCTGGTATATTCTACTAGTAAAGAGGAGCATGAAAAAAATATCTATGGGTTCTTTTTCAAACCTTAAATGAAATGAAAATGTATAGAAAATTCAGAATGTAGGATTTTTGGTTGAAAAAAATTTATTTTTGTGGGAATATTCTAAATAAGGATGGAATAATAGTTGATATATCCAAACCAAAAGTTATTGTTGAATGGACAAGACCTAAAAATGTTATAGACATTTTTAGTTTTTTGGATAAGCAGGTTATTACCTACAGTTTCTTAAACAAATATCATGATAATCTACACTGGAAAATAATTTAGCATGAAAATGGGATAAGTTTTTTTGGACAGAAGAATGTGATTTTTTTAGTAATTGAAAAGAAAAAGGATGAATGCTCCAGTTCGGACTCTACCTTCCAAAAATGGCGATTTTTCATCTATTGTGATGATTCTTTAAAGGGACTTGGTTGTGTTCAGATGAAGAATGACCATGTAATTGATTATAATTCAATACAAATAAAACCTAATGAGTAAAAATTTCCCACAAATTATTTGTAATAGGTGGATGTGGTTTTTTCCTTGAAAAATTGGAGGAATCATCTATATAGAGTAAAATCTGAAATATATACTGACAAAAAAATCATGAAGTATATATTTATAAAGAATGAATTAAACATGAGGAATAGAATATGGATGGAACAAATAAAAAATTATGAATTCACGTTTCATTACCATCCTAGGAACAAAAATAGAGTGGCTAATGGATTGATTCTGAAAAGTAACACAACATTAACAATGATACGTTTAGTATGTGATCATTTGGTAAATGATTTGTTAAAATTTGGTTTGTTAGTTGTTGGTGTAATAAATTTATAAACTTTTTTTCAGGTTTCATTGTAGTTTAATTTTTCAAATATAATAAAGAAATCATATAAGGTTGACATGGATATACATAAAAAGGAAGAACTGGTTAAAATAGATAAGTTGATAGAATTTATCCTTGATAAAGATTGTGTTTCATGGTTTGGAAAAAGGTTGTGTGTGATTTGTGATTCTCAATTGAAGAAAGAATTGTTATATGAAGTTAATAGTTCTCTATTTTCTATTCATCTTGGAAGCACTAAGATGTATATAGACCTTCGAGGGTATTACTGATTGGATAATATAAAAATAGATATTGCTGATGTGGCCATGAAAGGATTGACATGTCAACAGGTTAAGGATGAGTGGACGTTACAGAAGGGGATGCTTCTAATTTTACCAGTGCCAAAGTGGAAATGGGAGAATATATCCATAGACTTCATTGCAGGACAACCAAATACTTCTCTTGGAAACAAATTAATCTTGTTTTTTGTTTATTGACTAACAAAATCTTTGAATCTTTTCTCTATTCAATATACAATGTCTTTGGATCAGCATTTTAATTTGTAAATAAAAGTGATTGTTTAGTTACATAGAGTTCCTTTTTCCATTATATTTATTTGGGATCCTAGTTTCACTTCTATCTTTTAGAAGGACCTTCAGATGTCTTTGGGAAAAGAATTAAATTTCAGTACAACATTCCATCCTCAATTAGAAGGGATGACATAACTAACGATTCAGACTTTTGGGTATATCCTTGGATCATGTTCAATGGATTACAAGGGAAGATGGGATCAACGTCTTAATTAAGTTGAGTTTTCTTATAATAACAGTTTTCATTCCTTTATAATGATGGAACATTTTGATAAACTATATGGGAAGCGGTATCAGACTCTAGAGTTTTGGGATGATGTCGATGAATGAATGTTTATGGGGCCGGAATTATTTGAGAAAGTGGCTAAGAAACTGAAGGTGATCCAGCAACAAATGAGGATAGCTTAGTGCAAGAAGAAAAGTTATAAAGGTAACATTAGGAAATGATTCTCATTTGAGGTTGGTGACCATGTTTTACTAAAAAATATCCTTGGAAAAGTGTGATGCATTTTGATAAGAAAGATAATGTTAAGTCCATGATTAATCAGTACTATTGAAATCATGGAGAATATTGGAATAGTTGCATACTAAGTAACATTGCCTCTGATATTTTCTCAGGTACACAATGTTTATCATCTTTCAATGTTGAGAAAGTATGTGCCAGATTCATCTCATGTTCTGAGCCCAGAAGTAGTTCAGCTGGAAGAGAACCTTACTTTTGCAGAGAGACTAGTTCAGATTCTTGATCATAGAGAGAATGTATTGAAGAATAAGTTCTTCCACCAAGTAATGGGATTGTGGAGAAACCACATGGTAGATGAATCAACTTGGGAATCTGAAAATTCATTGAGGGAATGGTACCCTCACTTGTTTAATGTGAAAATAAATTTACGAGGGTGCAATTTCTAGACGGCGGAGATAATATTACCACACCAGGTTTCAAAAATAAATTGAAATGAATGAAACATTGTTTGAATTATATTGTTATATTTATCACTAAACATAATTTTCCCACTTTTTTGTTTTGAATTTTGATAAACAAACAAACTCGGTTGCAATTTGTATGTTATTTACAGTCTGATGGAACCATCATGTTTTTTAGTGAACAGAAACACTCCCTTATAAATATAAATACAAATAGTAATATGACCCTGATGAATATAATATTGTTTTATAATTTTATTTTCTTAATGATTTAAGATAATTACATCTTGGTTAATTTTTCCATGTGATATAATGGCAGTTATAGAATTGAAACTGTCAATTTTCGAATAATGTATGATTTTATTTAAAATTTAAATTATTAACATTTAGGAAATTGTTCACAAAAAAATTAAGGAATTTTTATATTCTACTTGTTGAAAATTGTTTAGGGTTAATTTTTGGGATTTTTTTGAAATTCTTGAATTTTTGATGAATATTGAAATACAGTAAAATACCATATATTCAAATTCTCAATTGAATATAAAATTTATGACATAATAAGTGATGTAAGACCACTTGGATAGAAATCACATGACAGTATCAGTATTTTGGGTCACTAGAATTAATAATATTTAGATTATTGAGAAAAAATATTATAATAATAATTAAAATAATGTAAAATACCTCCACTCCTACACTATAAATACAACCCTCATTCCTCTCTTCCCCCACACCACTCACACCGTTAGCCTTAGATATGTTCTACCCAATACTACTTAAAAGGATATTTCCCATGTCCTAGACCTTCTAGTATACTCAAAAGGCCAAAACCATAGGCCTTAAGAGGAATCTAAAAGAGATGAGATCAAGAGGTAAACGTTCTCTTTTGTTTTCATTATTTTCTTATCATTTTCTTCTCTATTATTCTTCATTACAAACCTACCATTATCCAAGTTGCATGAATGATCCAGTATCTTAAATATTATGGATTTAATTAGGTTTATGGAATATTCACCATTAATTTTATTCTTCTATCTAACTTATTCTAAAAATTAAAACATTATCCTTGATATGTCAATTTACCGACATCGTTGATGATGTGATTTAAATTTATTTTAAATCCATAAATATTGGCAATGAAATAATTTTTATGGTTGAACCAAATTATAATTTATTTATTATATCTTATATAAGGTTCTTCAATTAGTTTTTTACACTTTTTATTAATTTATAAAACCAAATGAGTTTATCATGATCGAAGAATCTCAAAAATGACCTAAACAAATATCAATAATGTTCAATCTTATGAATCATAATCATGTAAGAATTAAAAAATTATAAATGGTATGATAAATGGTTATTTAAATATTGTAGTACCATTATATTCCAATTCTGTATTTTCACTTCCAATTGACAAGAATATCCTTTACAAACTACTCATGGAAACAATGTAATGCACACAACTGAAATAATGGAATTAACATAATATACCTAATGAAAGGGGGGTAATGATACTATAAAATGACCATGTAATGTGTTATAAAACTTAATATTTTTCCTTAATATATTAATAACACTATTTTGACCTTCTTAGAGAAGGATTAAACTTGTTTGTGGGAAGGTGAACTCGAGGTAAGGGATCCTCTATTTCTCAATTTTATTCAAAAATCCCCTTTATGTTGTGCTCTTTTATTTTTAATTTCAAACGATGGGGTATATTTTAACCCATTTCCCATAATAAAATTATGATTTATTAATGATTATATACCCCATTTATATCTCATTATTCACTCCCATGTACACCCTCTACCATGAATGAATTTTGTAAGTGAATTGAAAACCCAATTTACATTCGTTGGGTTAACCTTCTTCTTCATGGGGTTTTATCATTATAAAATAACTTTTGAAATTTATTTTGATTATATTATGTTTAATTATGTGTATTTACTATTTATATACATATTACATTAATTTAATCAATTATCACTTATATATTTTGGTATTTATAAAGGACTTTCCCCTTAAAATACTTTTAGATGTCTCTTCTTTTAAATACAAAGAGATTGTTATATTTTTATGTCATGATTGTTCTATTATGATTTTAGGATGTTTTAATACTATAGTGTCTCAATTATATGTTTTATAGTTAGTTTTGAATAATTGTGTTTTATTATTTTATGTGTGAAGTGTTTAAGTTCTAATAGTGATTTTTTTATGAAAATGAGTATTTTGAAATGTGAATATATCTTTCTTCTTAAGGGTTTAAATGAGTAATGATGTGATTTACTCATGATATGTTACATGGACATTATTTATGTTGGGTTGTGCCCATTATAGCTCATGATATGATGGGTGAGCCCCATTATAGATCAAGATATGTTGGGATGAGCCCATTATTGCTCAATATATTAAGAGTGAGCGGTATTATAGATCTCCAATGCATTGAGTACTCCAAGGATGGAAGTTGAACAAAAGGCCATTCCATGAGTAAGGGTGAATTTAAGGGTGATATGGTAAATGTTTGTCAATTAAAATACATGATGTTTCTATGCATATGGGTTTTCATTATTATGGGGTTTATTGGCTTTTATGTTATCTATTGACAAAAAATTACAGCCATTATATCCCTTACTAATTTCTATACTAATCTCAAAATTTTTAAAAAAAATTCACAGGATATAAGTATTGATAATAGATAAAATATAGTTGTGATGAATGATATTGTGTTTTTTAAATGAAATAATGTTTTTAGTTTTAATGTTTTATATTTTCAAAAAATGGACACTATTTTCAGTAGTATCCTCTTTATATGAATATGGTATGAAATGTATTTAAGATATCCTAATTCACTAAAACTATAAATATGAAAAGATCCTCAATGTGTAATAAAGTATGTTATTGACTAGAAATCAAGATTAAGTTACTTTTTAAGGCTAGTTCTTTATAACATTGGATTTAATCCTAATTAAAAATGATTAATTTTACTATCAAGATCACAAGAGAAATTTGGAGCATAACTTGTCAGTCATGTGAATTTTTATATGTAAGAATCTGCCGAGTTATCCTCCTACATCAGTTCAAAGAATTATTTTTCCATCCCAAGAAGAATTTCCATTGGAGAATATTTTTCAAGAAACATACCTCTGAATTCATCCTAATGAATTGAATAAATCTCCTCGCTGGCCCTGATATTCATAATCATCAACCACCACTGATCAGAAGGACCTTGTAAATGGTACCCAACAAGACAAACCTTCTAATTTTCTGAGTACCCACTATATAAAAAATACTTTCTAGTGCTCTAATACACACTTCAGATAGCACGGGGTCAGACGATCCAATAAATAATGGAGGATGTTTCCTCATGAATTGCTCTACTACTGAAATGTTTCTCTACGGTTGATCTGAATGATCTCATGAATTGATACCACCACCATTTATAGCCAATGTCATTTGGGACATCCCTAAGACCAAATATTTAGTTCTAATTTTGACCTTCTATAGTTGCTGATTCAGAAGGTTGTTTTACCCTTTATTTCATCCCAACATAGCTTCTCTATTTCCACTGTGTAAAACCATTCCAAGTAGACATATATTAGATAAATAAACACATAAATCATAATATTATATATCTTTTAAATTTGAACATAATGTAACAATCATTTTTGTATATTTTATTAACAATATCATAACCATTAAATTTATATAAACTGATCTCAGATACCAAATAGAAGGCCCTATCCTTAAACATTACATAATATTGATTTATGTTAAGAATTTAAATTTATAAACTTTTAGGTTATTTTTAGATTTATTGTTTTATATAATTATTCCATAATTATTACATAACTACTCAAAATATTACAATGTAGAAAGTTCAACACACTATGCATTTTTACCACAATTTAAAAATTCTTAAAATAAAAATTGATTTATTTTTCATGATAAAAATATTTGTTTCATTCATCATGACATACACCATTCTCTTACCCTCCACACACCCTTTGAAAACATTTTAAAAACTCGGGGTGAGTACAAAAATATCCATAAGGGAAATAATATAAGGAAATAAAAAGTTAGTCCATTAATACATATAAACCCCTGAAATCATAAATTTCACCAATAATACATAAGATATTTAACATACGACATCAAATACTTTTATTCATTAAAAACTAAACAAAATAATAAATCATAATGGTAACTTGTGGAATCTATATAATACATATATTATAGATTTCATAACTACATAGTGGGTATCCATGATGGCATCCTTTGGAATACCCATCACTTTATATTCCCTAAAAATATTAGGGGAAAACTTATCATTTAACTCAGCCTCATTACCCATGGAATTTGAGATCTATCATGCGCTCACCCAACATTAGGTTATCACAGAACATACCATATACATTAAAAATTCCCAAGAACCATAACATAATTATAACACATTAACAAGCATAAATGAAAAATAACATTTCTACATTACAATCACAAGATATCATTTCATGATATTTGAATAACCAATTATTTCTCAAAACTATATTTAATACAAAAATAAATAAAAATAGAATATGGTATTTATTTTTCTTTTAAAAAAATTACGGCCTGTTGAGGAAGCCACATATCCAATAATGGTCATGGTAGTGGAAATGTTGTTGTCGCTAAATATATTTAAAACATTCATTTTTAATTAGTAAAATTATTTATATAAAAAGATTAATTTTGAAAACTGTTGAATTAAATTAAAAGTCAATGTGGTTTATTATACATCATATAAATGAAGGTGGTGTATATAATGAAAATATTCCTCAATTAAAGTAGAATAAGACAAAGTCCCTTACGTTGAGTCTGAATCGTCCCATAAAACTCTTATATTCAGGAATAAAAAATAGTGATCAATTTATAAATTCTTGAGAAACTTTTACATGTTTATTATTCCTTTTATATCACTTATTATAATGTTATAATAATTACATAATTAGTTGGGTTCATATGAGACATTTTTTTTTGAAATTTGGAACTTTAGTCAAAAATGAACTTATTATGATGTAAATACTCCATGTAGTCATAAGTAAATCATCTATAGAAAAATATACATGAAATAATAATATATTTTTCACATTAATAATACATTTAAATTAAAAATAAATATTTATTCAATGAAAAATGAACAACATTATATTAATGGTGATGGTAGGTCGCATGTACGCATGAGTAAATTTTTCCATTTTTAACGGATCCTTATGGAAATAAGGTAATTATTATTTTACATATACAAAATGAACATATTATCATTAACATAATAATAATAATTTAAATATATTTATATATATATATAACAACTGATTTGGTGAATAAGAATGATTCACTTCGCTTTGCAGAGGTGATAGTTCACACGTACGCACAAAATAGGATATCATTTTTTTATCATGGAAGGTAAGACCAAAATAAAAATATTAGTCTTTTTAAATGATAAGTATTTCATTAATATCATATATAACCATTGATTCCATAATTTAAACTAGTTCTGATAGAAGGTAATGAAAAAAATATCAGTTCGTGTGGCGGTTGTCCGCTGTTCACATGAATGAAATGTTCATTTCACATTTGATGAAATTAGAAAAAAAATTAGGTTATGATAATAACATATATGTATATTTAGGATACTAAATTAATTATTTAATATTATAATAATTATATCTAAATGAATTGAAAGAAGAAATATAACTGAAACACTTAAAAATGATACCGCTTCTTCGGTTGATCACCTTTGAAGAAAAAATTAAAACCACTAAGAATGGTTTTACCCCTAAAATAAGGAATAAAAAATGTGGGGACGTGTTATAGTAAGGGTTTTGGGTAGATCTTGGATGAAGAAAATTGTTCTTGAAGTGTGATTATTAGAGAAGAGTAGGTACATTATTAAAGGAGAGGGGCGGGGCACCATTAGAAACTCCTAAAACATTATATTAATATAAATTATTTTTTATAATAAAAATGACTCTAACATGAGATATGTTGAATACAATATGAATATATTTTTAAATAAAAACATAAAATAGATTTCATACCTTCATTGATTTTATTTTATACCTTATCTATTCAGTTTAGCTTTAATTATTTTATTTTTATTTATATTATGGTAACAAAATTTTAAACATTAAGAGGCTATAAATTTTAATTATATGGAGTATATTTCCTATATTTGGACACATAGTTATCTTTTAGATATTATCATTTCCATGTTTTAATTTAAAATTTAATATTATTTTTAAAAAGTTCAATAAAATATATTTTTCTAAAATATCAATAGTTCCAATTTTTACACTATCCATTTCATTTAATTTAAATGAAAAAAAATAGTGACAAATTCAAAAAAAAAACATCAAATAGTATTATAATAAGTCATATTCCCCTATAAATTTCATCGAATACCCTAAATAAGTCTGATTATATTTATGTTACTATTTTTCATATCATTTATTCGATTTTTATACTCATAAAATAATTATTATATCACTATTTTGTAAATATTTGTTGTAATTATTTAATCTCTAAAAATTATGAATAAATTCCCATGATTTAGATAATTTCATTTTATTTTTTTGATACTGTTTTTTATTGATGCTTTATCAGTTTTATCTCTGTATTAAAATTATTATTCTTATAAGAAATAAAAGGGTGACATGTTGTCACTGAATTTTATTTTAAACTTATTTATATCACATTACAGGTAAAAAGTTAATTAAATGAGTCAATTTATATCCTTAGGTAGTAATGGTTTCCTTTTACTAATTAAATAGAAATTATTCATTTTTTATGGTAATTTTGTTATCTTTATCATAGTATTTTTTACCCAAATTTCCCCGATTTACATTTAACTGTGGTAATTAAAAATTACTAATGTTACTATTCATAAAATCAAAAAAAGAGCCTATTTACATAATTTTGACCCACTAATTCCAAATATGGAATCAATTTTCAAAATTTAAAACACAAAATTTATATTAATTAATATAAAAATAATCTATGTTGTCAAAATGAGAAAATGAGTTTTTAAAAGAAAAAAATCAAAAGATTGACATGCGTTTATATCTAATTTCAATGTGAAATTAATTCCAATGATCATAATTAGATTAAATTATAACATATTTATTTTAATATAATTTAAACACAATTATATATGTTATAAAGATATATTGAAATATTAGATGAAAATACAGTTTTGAATTAAAATGCAGTATTTTTCAGTATTAATTAAAATATAAATTTTATCGCAAAATACTAAAAAATCAACCAATGTAAATTTTGATGTCCCTTATAAAAAAATATGTTTAATTTTTGAAATATAAAATATAAAAGTGAAAAAACTTGATCTAAAAATGTTTCACTATCAAAATGTGGTAAAACTATTGTTTAAAATTATTTGAATATTTTGTGCTTAAAAATGAATTTATTCTCATTTTTGGACTCTAAAATTTATTAGAAGAAACTAAAAGAATATATCAAAAAATTTGAAAAATAATATAGGTAGTTATTTCTTTCCCTATAATACAATGTCTATGAGTTATCTAAAATTTAAAATAAAAATATTAATAATGTATTTTTTTCAGTATATCTTAGTCTTGTGTGCAACATAAGATTTCAGAGAAACCAATTGGTGATTATTGAGTCGGCTTATAACACCTCTGGAAAAGCGAGACTTAAAAGACTAAATGTTACTACCCATGTCAACAAGGTGCACCACTCTTTTAGGGAGCCTACCTGATTAGAACTCCACAGTTATGCAAGCTGGGCTTGGAGTAGTAATCAGGATGGGTGACCTTTTGGGATGTTTCCCGGGGTGTGTGTGAGTGAGGAAAAAACAAACTGAAAGAACATGTGTTGGCCTATGGGGATAGTCATTAGCCTAATAAGGGACCCTAGTGAGTAATAGCATATGGTGTGCTGGGAAGGAAACCAAGGTATTACAGGAGACCCATGAGGTCATATGAGAAGGTTCATGGCCCGGGGAGGCGGGTCGTGAAAAATGGTATTAGAACCAACACCCAGCGGGATGTGCTTAGGAACTGCCTAGGTTTGAGGCTTTGGGTCCACAACGAGGGCGTTGTGCTTTAAAGAGGTGGATAATGTAACACCCCTCAAAAAGCGAGACTTAAAAGGCTGAATGTTACTACCATTGTCAACAAGGTGTGTAACTTTTTTTTCAAGAGCCTACCTGCTTAGAAATCCATAGTTAAGAATAATTGGCCTGGAGTTGTTATCAGGATGGGTGAACTCTTTGGAAGTTTCCCCGGGTGTGTGTTAGTGAGGACAAAACACAGTTAAAGAACATGTGTTGGCTGGTGGGGATAATCATTATCCAGATAAGAGACCCTTGTTAGTAATAGCCTATGGTGTGCTAGGAAGGAAACCTAGGTATTACAAGAGACCCATGGGGTCATATGAGATGGTTCATGGCTCGGGGAGGCGTGTTGTGACACCAATATTGGACCTAGTTAACTAGTCAAATTAGAATTAATATCTAATTATTAAATAATAATAGATATGAAAATATCTTATTCTATAATTTCCCCAGATGTTACATTATGGGTTTAAGGCTGGTTATCTCTAAAATTTGAGACACACCCTAGAACTTTATAGAAATATTTGAATCAGACATACAACCTCACTATTGATATTAGATCCAACTCACAATATAGTGACCCACTCTTTTTTTCAAAAAATATTTAAAAAATTAAATAAAAATCCAATAAACATAACCCAAAGATCATGAGGCCTTGTTTATTTAGAATAAAAGGTTCGTAATATTTAAAAAATAAACTAAAACAAAAAAATATCTATTTTATTCTCCATAGTGATATAATAAGTCCCTTTGAGTTAGAAAAAATCTATACGATAACCTGGGGAATACATGAATAAAGATGTGATATAAAAACCATAGTAAGAGAATAAACATTATAATGAAGAGTAATGTGTGATTAAAATGACATAAAATGGAATTATAATTTACAAGTATCATAAAAAATCAACTGGTAGTATAATATAAAGAAAATGTTATCCGAAAAGCGTGATATCCTAAGATCAGGAAAACATTTTTTTTGAACCCACAATTTATAGAATGGATTTGTTTTCAATAGAACTATCAATGATATTTATAACGAATGTTGGGTATTCCATGAGGTTTTGAAAAATAGTTCCCCATGAAGAGAAATTGGTGATTAAAGGAGAATTATTATTGATTCATTAGATGTTAGTTGGTAAAACAATTCCACATTATAAATCTGATAATTTATTAACTAGTACTATTTTATAATACTTGTGCAAGAGATTTTTTAGATATTTCAGACTTTATAAAATTTTATTAATTTAATCAATTAGCTAAAAATGTATATTTCAATTGGAAATGATGAAAAATGAAGATGATTAGTGATATTATATTTTTTTGGATGAATTTTTAAGAATTTAAATGAAGTCCATTTCATGTTAATAATATGGAATGATATGTTTTAATTAAAAAATACTATAAAAATATTATTTTACATGAAAAAATATTTTTACATCATGAATATAAGGCCATGAAAATCATACTTCTCATGATAAATCATTTTGAATATGGTTGGATTGAAAATTGATACGTAGTAATTACTATGATTGTGTTATGTTTTTATAATGGTTTTTAGTTATTTTCCAACTGACGAAATAAAACCACACATGTGGGAATCAATGGGTCTACCATTTGTGAGATAGTTCTACAAGGTTTATCTTGGTAGGATGATGGTGCATGGCATACACTATTATTCCACATAGAGAATTACTGGGCACATAGTTCCACAAGGTTGTGTGATGTCATACGGTGGGAGGGGGGAGGGGGTAATTTTTTCTGACCTCCCCACTTATGTGTGTGAGGGTGTATTCGAGTGAAAAAATTGGTTTGTTCTTGTGGATATATTTTCACGGATTTAATAATTAAGTGGAGATTTACCATGTGTGAGATCGGTGTGGGATTATGAAGTCGGATAGCATTAACACACCATTAAAATATATATATAAGCAACAACATACATTAAAGTCAATCAGAGATATTAAATCAATCCTAAATATTCATCTTCTACTTGTTTCATACAATTCATATTCAGCCACTCAACACTATTGGTTTTATACCACAATCTCACCCTTTTTCCAACCATTTCTAGTGATCAATACTAAATGAATAATAAAGCATGATCAATCATCCTAAACCCATTCATTCGATATCTATGTTGTATACATTAAATTAAATAATGATCATCAGAAGAGTGAGTATAATGAAGTGACTATATTTTGAATGTATGTGAATTTATAAAACATTTGTGTGATACTTTGCTATGATGGAACAAATTGATCTAAAAAATTTTAGATGACACCTATTCCAGTGTCAAAAAATAAGTAACCTATATTAGAATGATTCCAAATCCCAAGATCCTTAATTAATAAAAATATAGTTGAAATGGTATATTTTTCAGATCTTAAATCTATACATGACATGGATTATTATCCCAAATCCAAAGCAATTAAGAGATTGGGTAAATAACCAATAATTCCACATCATCAAGCTATGAGAAAGACACAACAACTCATTATATTTGAAAACTAATATTTTTTATAAAAAAAGAGTACATTGGGCCTCCAAGGTTTCATTAATTTTTCTACTTACTCTATGAATTATCTCATATGAGCTTCAATCATGATCACAAAGTGTATGAGATCTCATTTTTTCATTATTGTAATGAAATATATCCATCATACACTTACATGAGAATTCAATGGTTTTCTTCAAGATTATGTGCATCGTGAATAATGTGTATAACATGCACTTTGTTACATGAATGTTATCTTATATACAATTATTGAAATCATTGTATAAAATGTGTTACATAAAGGATAAATCACATACATATTTATATGAAAATAAAATATAAATTTTTTTAACTATTTTTTGTTACATGAAGGTGGGTCATTGGCTTACCAAAAGATAACACATACATCCACTCTTTATTATTGAAATTTTAAAGAGGAAAAATGACATTGAACTATTCTGAAAAGAAAATTATTTTAATATACATACATGTGATGACATTAATTAATGATGTGTAAGATAATGCTTCGAAAACTATTATATGTATATGCAATTTGAGACTATCATGAAGGAAGGTGAAGTTATCCTATAAGAATCATATAACTGATATATGCATTCAAAAATAAAATAAAATATGATAGTGGTTGTATGAGGTCTCATAGAAAACATATAACTAATTATTAAAGAATAGGAATATTTATAGTGATACATTAATTGATTAATTACATGAAATCATGAACTATATGTAATTGAAAAGAGTGATATTGAACTATGATAGGAAAGTGACAACATGTATTGTTTCGAGGGATCTTTTCAGTGGTCCATTATAATATTACAATGATCTATAGTGGATGTAATATCTTTTAATTATTGAGAATAGTATTTAGATGAATTTTATATATTATTATTGAATACTTTTAATGGAATTAAAATAATTTATCGACACCAACCATTTAGTGCACCCTAAATATTTGTAAGATACTATAATCTCAAATGTTCTTATAATTGATGGTGATCAAGGCTAAATATTTTTAAAGGAATATATTACTATGTGGACATGGAAAAAATAAAGAAAACATGAAAAATGCATATATAGGAGTACTAATTTGAGGTAATGTTCAAAGGAGGTTGTTGAAGAACTAATGGTTCCAAGTAAAAACAAATCCATTTATCCTTTATATGGAAATGATATTACCTATATAATCTCGTGTGACATTTTTTCATCGTTTCTGATCAATAAAATTAATAGTGACAAGAAAATTCATGAAATAACTATAGGTTGATTATGGAATGGAGTTGGATCTCACATCGAGAATGGACCTTGTAAAAATGTATGATTTTAGGTTAGTACATTCCTTTTTATTGAGTATAGGAGATGTAGGACATCAAAGGATGGGATATAAAAGATTCAACTAGATAAAAATGTTGAAATAAAAGATAATTACTAAAATGTAACCACTAATTCACCCCTATCTCAATAGATCTAGACCGTGGATCAATAAGTTTTATTAGAACACAAGCTACCCTCTGATAGATTGTATACATTTGAACTATTTATTTTTGAATATTTTTATCTCTTTATTAAATTATTATGGTGTTCAACTCTAGAGAATTTATTTCTATTTAAAATCAAAACTCAATGTCCATATATGATTTTATGAATAAGAAAAATAAAGAGTTTAAGAATATTAAGAATATGTCCCTCTTATCAAGAGTTGAAAAATATGTTTTAGTTCATCAAAGCATGAAGAAGAAGAATTTGATATTTTTTAGTTGGAAAAATAGTTTTTAAATAATAAAAGTGTATGGACAAGATAATTACCTCAATGGGTTCAATTTATTCAAGTTATCATTTGGTATGTGTTAATTTTAGTTGAATCTTTCTTTATTATGATCCAAGAACTAGTTGATGTGATAACATGATAGTTGATTTATCAATTTATGAATTATGAAATATGATACATTTTTTCCCCAAAGATAATACTTCAATTTTATGTGTGAATTTTTAAATCTTGAAAATTTAAATCACATTGCTTATAGTTGGGTATGAAGGAATAGATATGACCATGATGAAAATGTTAAACACATGTGAAAATTTCTTGTATACATGATAGAGATACTGAAGTAGAGTCTGATGAATTAAAAGGAAGACATTACCAATAGGAAGAAGAGTGAATGAAAACAATCCTAGTGATGGATTTGGTTGCTAAATAATTTTAGAAGATGATCCCTGCATTTTTTTAAAACAACATTTATGTTAATAATTCTCAATTGGAAGTCAAATTCAATAGTATTAGAGTGCTTGAATCAATGTTAAAATCAAATGTCTCATTACATGAACTGGATGTCATGAATATAGGAAAATACTATTTAGATATAATGGAATGTAATAAATACCAGAAAAATTCCCTCAGTGTGAGATTGATTGTATCATTAATAAAACTAAACAATCATGATAATACTCATGTCGATAATTTAGAAATAAATAATTATGTTTCTAATACCACAAAAAATGCTTCAGATGAATATATTGAAAAAATAAATCCAATATAGAGAAATGAGATTATTACACCACTTAATTTTCTATCATAATAAGCTATTAAAAAATAGGTACCATTCCCATTTAAATTTAACAATGTTTCTAAATCTATTTCTAAAATAATTTTTGGTTTATAAAAAAATTATTTTCAAATATGGATGAGGAGATTCCTTATATCATGTATTTGGTTTAATAAATATGTGTGGAATTTGGTTCCCCAAGAAGATCCCAGTATATTGCAAAGAAGACCCAACAAGTGTACTCTAATTGTAGTAGAAATTCTGGACATCATAGAAAAGATAAAAAAAATATCAGGACTTGTGGGATAATTATGGTTATTCCACATTATTTGGAAATTTTTCTTAGTTTTTTGGTACAGTCCCTTAAACATTAAATCCCAAAGGATGACTATGAAAAATGGGAGGAAGATAGTAAAGATGTAATAATCATAGAACAATGATAATCAGTTGAAAATAAATAGATTTATTACTCTCAATTATTTATTAAATTTCATCATAGGTTGTGGTCACAAAAGTGATTAATGTACATCTCAACATGCATAAAAAGAGAATTAGAATAAAATAACACATAATAATGAAGATCCAGCAACAAGTATTAATATAAAGAAGGTTTAAAATATATTTTTAGATACCCGAATCTTGATGTACATGGACATTACATTACTTTTGCGGAATACTTAGTACATAACAAAAACACACACACACAAGGATCGTAATAGTTTAGTGTCTTTGGAAACTCGGAACGTAATCTTCTAATCGTGGTGAAAGATCTTCAATATCTCCCATAAATATCATCCCTTTTTTTATACCTAAAACCTTTCTTTATATCCTGGGGAAAAGAAAACATAAAAGGGTGAGCTCAAATTCTCAGTAAGGGTATACAAAAGAAAAATCAATCACATCATATTCATAAGAACATAACTTTTGGAAATCTTAACCTGCAAAAGAGAGCATAATTTCATAACCTGGGATAAATCATAGTAGTGAAATGAAATCCCAATAATCATAACTTAAAACATGAAACTTTTTGGCATACACACATAATCATAGAGAATAATTTCTTGTTAGTCAAGACTCATTGCCAAGACAATCTTAGTGGACAAAGTCCCTTTCTGAATCGAGTAACCCTCGTTTCATTCCTGTTTCACTGAACCGGTATAACCTACCATTCCAGCCCTGTCTATCTCATGAGATATAAAATCTTTACCCAATGCATTGGAGGGATATATATGTCCCACCCATCTTATAATTAATCCTTTCTTATGTGTGCCACATAATCATAAATCATACATCATCGCATAACCCATGTAATAAAAATGGGATTCTTAAACAACATGACATCATAAAACAATTCATATAAGATAAAGGGATTAATAAAAATATTTCCATCACAACATAATCAAATCCATGTAATAATAGGGATAAAAACAGAACCCTTTTATTATCTTAGATGGAAAATAATTTTTATAAAATATTTGAACTTCATTCTTGAGGAAAATATCCTTTCTACTTCAAAAACACTTTTCCTTTCTTAACATGTCATACAATTTTAAACTAAAAGAAGTTGATTAAAAATAAACTTGAATACTTGTAATGTAAGCTTCTTGGAAATAATTTTTTAGAAATCCATTCATGCCGTATAAGTTAAAAAAACATTCTTCGTACTTTTGTCGGAAAAGTCAAAATGTACCTCGTATGAAAAAACGACAAAAGATTCCTTTCATATTCTTTACTAAAAACTCACCGAAGGGTAAAATTGGATTTAAACTATTTTATGTGGATGGAAACAATATTACATATTGAGGTAACATGGATGTGGATGATAAAATACACCCCAGTAAATACTTACGAATAAACAAACTCGGATAAAAATGAGATTGTGATATTTCCCTTACCTTAGGTCTGATTTGCTTCGTAAGGGTCCGAACCTCCTGTATAATGATTTAAATAATGTCATTGACTTATTACAGAATCATATTCACTGTTATGATATAATATATGGTTCATTTATGACATTATATTACCCGTTCTTTTGTAAAGTCCATGTTAAAGATCGTTTTGGGTAAAATTGTTTCATTTGTCGTTCATGTTTTTAACTTGTAATTATTCATATGATTACTTAGATCATGATTACATAATTCCAGAATATAAAACATGATTTATATATATATATATTCAGAATATACATATATAATAAATCAGTAAATGGAAAGAAATACACCGTTCATGGAGATGGTATTCCGTACGTACGCATGAACGCTGTCTTCGTTTCCTTAATGAATTGAATGGAATTAAGTAGATGACATAAATATAAATATAAATAATTCCAGTATCATTATTAGGTCATATATATCATTAGTACTTATTATATATACTTTATAATCACTCATGAATGGTTAATCATTGAGAATGAATCTCATCGCTTCGTGGAGACGGTAGTCCGTACGTACGCACGAGCGATGATATCGTTCCCATGGTCGTGGAATTGTGTTGAAGTGTATGTATAATATTTCAGTATCAATATCAATTTATAATAATCATATATAGTTACTCATTACACCTTTATACCCATCCAATTAATTTGGTGGCGGACAATAGATTACACCACGGCGTGGAGACGGTATTCCGTACGTACGCACGCGCGGTGATTTCCTTTTTCCGTAGGATCGATAGAAGGTTAATTAGAGTTGTTTCATATTTATAATAACATATCAGTATGTAAGTAATACTTATGTTATTACTTTATCATGAAACAACTAAAGAAGAATAAGTTGAAGAAGAAAGAAATTGAAAAGATCGGTAATGGATATTACCTCTTCTTTGAAATGCCTCTTTGAATCCTGCACTTAGGGAACTATGATTGGTCTTTGAAGAAGACCAGGACCTATAGTATTATTCTAGGGAAGTGGAGAAGGGATTTTGGCCGAGGTTGGCCGAGATTGAGTGCTCAAATTGGTGTGAGGAGGAGGGGGAGGAGGTGCCCTTTTATAAGGGAGGAGAGGGGCACCTTAGGAATATCTCAAAATATTATTTTATATTAAAGTCAAAATCGGTTTATAATGGTTCCAAAGGGTCTTATTTCGAAGCTAAAGTGGGGATGGGTCGCAATCCTATCATACAATAGGATTTAGACATGTTTAGGGTATTATTTTAACCTTATCAATTAGATTTAACTCTAAGTTAAATAATTTAACTTTTACCGTGTCTTTTTGTTTTCTTTCACTATATGGTTAATACACTTACTATAACATGCCAAACGAACACAAAATTGTATATTATTAATACATATATCCTTATCTAAGTCATTCGGACGAACCTTAGATTTTTAGGAATAAAATAACAATTAATAATATAATATTTCATTTAGAAAGTATTTTGTGTCAATTTTTACACTATTTGATATATGATTTTTGTGAAAGTCATAACAGAATTATATGTTCGAACCAAGTTGATTAAATCAACACTAATATATCATAATAATCTAGAAAATTAGTGGAATTCCTAAAAAGTCTTAAATTACATTTATTTTGGTATTTATAATATCAGTTATGTCAATATTTCATTAATAAGATAATTACTGCATCATCTTTGTGTCATAAATAAATTAAATTATTTGATGTCTAAAAATTACAAATAAATTACCATCATATAGGAAATCTTTTTATATTTCTAATAAATATTTACAATCGAATTTATCTTATGTACAACCCTATATTAAAAATGTTTTATTAAATAAACTTTGATTTGAACTCTTTTAACTCTTCTTTGAATTAAATAATAATAAATGTCCTAATCTAATCCATGTGGGCCTAAATGGTCATATTTTATTCCTAAGCTTGTTTTTGGTCGAATTACACTTGTCCAATAGAATTAGGACATGTGTTAGGGTAATAATAATATCATTTTTTTCCCTTAATTACCCTATTTACTTTTAACCGTGGTAAATAAAAGTAAAAAGTTACTATTCACCAAAAATTATTTTCATCTCATTGAACCACATTTTACTTACTGACATCAACCGTGTCTCTCGGATTTTTGAAATTCCATTCACAAAAGCGGTAAAATTAAGATTTTTGAAGAAATTAATTTTTTTAACTACCACTTAGTAGTTTCACTATTCATCAAAAATTGATGTTTTTCAGAACAATGCCAAAATTTCATCCTAAGCTATATTTCATATTACGAATTCAAAAATGAAGTCTATTTTACCAAATTCATATCATAGAAGTTGAATTAATTAATTTTATAATTAAATCCCGCTGTTAAAACAAAGAGCGTGTTTTTAACAAACAATATCTATCAAAAGATTGACACTTGTTTATGTCTGGTTTAAATGTGAAATTACATCCAATGACCAAAATTGTATTAAATTGTAGAAATATATTCTAAATATACTTTAAAACCACTCAAATTAATAATTTATCACTATTAATTATTTCGATTGAACAAGTTGTTTTTAACTAAAATTTAGTAATTTTCACTATTCATCAAAATAAGAAAGTTATCCGAAAATTACCAAAATTTCACCTTAGGCTAAATTCGATACTCCGAATCCAAAAATAAATTCCATTTTGAGAGCTAAAATTTCTAAAATTTTAAAAGGTGGTTATTACTATTCATAACGGCTAGTTTTAATAATATTTTAATAGCATATCGTTGTTTAGTGAAAATCAGTATTACGTACTACACACGCTATCGAGGGAGGTCGCGATTGCGTGTAATGCAAGGAAAGTCAAGTATGTGTGTTGTGCAAGCTCCTTTTGGTGTAGCGTACAACACAAGACATTAATATAATTAAAAAGAATATTTTTCATAAAATCTTGGGTTGTTACATTCTACCCCCCTTAAAATGAATTTCGCCCTCGAAATTCGTCGGGGTTATAAATGGTTTACTATTCGAAATTTTCTTTAATAGAAACCCACATCGTAAAAAGGAATACCAAAACTTGGCTTTAAAAAATAAAGTATGAAATGTAACGATTACCCAAATAAACTAATCACTGGGTTTCCACATAGGTGAAAATATGGATATGGAAGAGAAATCTAACCATCATGTTCTGATGGAGAGTGGTAGAGAACATGGCTATGGAAAATCCAGTAATCACAAATCCATAGATTTGTGATGATATAATGTACCATCTGATTCATCAGGTATAAGATCACCAGGACAACATTTTTGGTTTTCAAGATCATTCCCCTAAAGTTGAAAATTCGAATTAGAATAAATACTTACTTTATTTTGGTACAATCTCACTGTTGTTCGTGCCTTGAACAATTTCCACTTCATAGATTAAATAAATGAAGTTGAATTTGTTATTCGTGAAGTGTTAGCAGATCATGTGATAGAATGATGGGTCACTCCATCTGTCTCAAACAAAAGGTTAGCAAAAATTATATACATAAGTTGATCTATAGTGAGATTAATCATATATGGTTCCTAAAATGGACTTATACTTCATATATCATAATGCTTAATATAATAAAACTAGTTTCTACTAAACAGGGACTTCTTGTAGGCCAGTGGTAGGCAATAAAGTCCAATCGCACTTCGGTTGTGGGTTCGATTCCCGCAGCCTTGTCCGAAGCGATGGGCTGTCGCCCATCCTGCAGGTTGTCCTTTTTCTAAAACTATATTACTATAACATCCCATCAATAATATCAAAAAATGTTCTATCCTAACTTATGTCCAACATAATGTATTCCAATATTTAGGCTTATCCATAATACTGTAGTCCATTGTCATAAAATAGTGAAAATGATTACCAGAGATTTAATACCATCTTTGATCCCCATATATCATAAGATATGTCTTGTTGGTCACATTCCAAACATTAAAAGGCCTTAATCATGTATTCTCTTGAATACCCATTGAACCTTAGTGAAAAAATGAATGCAGTTAAAAGTTAACACTTTCCACATACCAAAATCCTCAAAATTCTATATCCTCAAACCATGATATCACTTAGTCCTTATATCAATCATGAGCTCATGAATACTATCAAACATATTATATTCTCTTTATCCATTCATTATTCGCATATCATCTACATTCCAAAAGTATCTGAATAACCTTTCATGGATACTGGTAACATTAATCATACACTTTCAAAACTCAATGAAAGATAACAGTGTAACAATCCTTAGATGTCTCTTTATTCCATAGTACCATGAGATTACTTATACAACATTACACATGATAAACATGTAATCATTCCACTACATTCTTAAACCATTGACCGAGCATCAACAATTCTTTCATCTAACTTATCATTTGTAGTCTCTTCATCATCATCCACATAAATACTACCCATACGACCATATTGATTCTCTTCATGAGACTTTCCCTTAGGGAATTGGTTTGCATAATGCCCGTACATTCCACATTTAAAACATTTTACCATTGTTGATGTCGTAGCAATACCATTATCCTCATCCCTGGTGTTAACTGAACCTTTTCCTTTGCACTTACTGGCTTTGTGTCCTTCTTTTCCACACCCAAAGCATCTTCCAGTTCCTTTGAAACATTCTCCTTGATGCCTCTTCCCACATGATTTACATAGGGGAAATTTAACTTTCTTTCCTCTATGATCATCATGAAACTCCATCTTTCTCTTATTATCCGAGTCAGGAAACTTACCAAATTTTACTTTATTGATCATATTATGAGATTGCTGATTCGGAATAATAATTATGTTTGGACTTCCAAATCCCATTTCATTTGGTTGCTCATGAAGAATATCATTCCATTGTCCATAATATCCTCCATTATCGTGAATCATCTTGTTTCCAGCCATTTTCTAAAACCCAAAAAGAATAGTGTTAGAGGCAAAAATCCTAATAAAGGGAGAGTAACTTCAATATCTAACATCTTAGGTTAAATTCTAAGATCGTTACCATAGTTCTAGTACTATATCCTATACGTATACTTATCCTTAGGGACATCCCCAGACATACCTCTGAAATATCTCTAGGGATCTCACTAACGCTTTCGCATCCTAGTTTCCAAAGGTTGACTAAACCTTTCCTCTGATACCAACTATAACGGTATGGAATTACATCCAGTGGACTATAATTGATACCTATCAGGGCACTCCATGGGTGGCTACACCCCCTGGGCGGGACACACCACCATCCCCAATGGCAGCCATTTCCTCATGAAGCCCTTGGGCGGAGAGCCATGCTTCGTCCAACGCTCACATGTGAGAGTTCCCAAGGATCGGATACATTCCTACCTCTTTTGCCTCTGATACCAACTGTAGAGACCTGAATCTTGATGTACATGGACATTACATTACTTTTGCGGAATACTTAGTACATAACAAAAACACACACACACAAGGATCATAATAGTTTAGTGTCTTTGGAAACTCGGAACGTAATCTTCTAATCGTGGTGAAAGATCTTCAATATCTCCCATAAAGATCTTCCCTTTTTTTTATACCTAAAACCTTTCTTTATATACTGGAGAAAAGAAAACATAAAAGGGTGCGCTCAAATGCTCAGTAAGGGTACACAAAAGAAAAATCAATCACATCATATTCATAAGAACATAACTTTTGGAAATCTTAACCTGCAAAAGAGAGCATAATTTCATATCATGGGATAAATCATAGTAGTGAAATGAAATCCCAATAATCATAACATAAAACATGAAACTTTGTGGCATACACACATAATCATAGAGAATCATTTCTTGTTAGTCAAGACTCATTTCCAAGACTATCTTAGTGGAAAAAGTCCTTTTCTGAATCGAGTAACCCTCATTTCAGTCCTGTTTCACTGAACCGGTATAACCTACCGTTCCAGCCCTGTCTATCTCATGAGATATAAAATCTTTACCCAATGCATTGGAGGGAGATATAGGTCCCACCCATCTTATAATGAATCCTTTCTTATGTGTGCCACATAATCATAAATCATACATCATCGCATAACCCATGTAATATAAATGGGATTCTTAAACAACATGACATCATAAAACAATTCATATAAGATAAAGGAATTATAAAAATGTTTCCATCACAACATAATCAAATACATGTAGTAATAGGGATAAAAACAGAACCCTTTTATTATCTTATATGGAAAATAATTTTTATAAAATACTTGAACTTCATTCTTGAGGAAAATATCCATTCTACTTCAAAAACACTTTTCCTTTCTTAACATGTCATACAATTTTAAACTAAAAGAATTTGATTAAAAATAAACTTTAATACTTGTAAAGGATGCTTCTTGGAAATAATTTTTTAGAAATCCATTCATTCCGTATAAGTTAAAAAAAACATTCTTCGTACTTTTGTCGGAAAAGTCAAAATGTACCTCATATGAAAAAACGACAAAAGATTCCTTTCATATTCTTTACTAAAAACTCACCGAAGGGTAAAATTGGATTTAAAATATTGTAAGTGGATGGAATCAATATTACATATTGAGGGAACATGGATGTGGATGATAAAATACACCCCAGTAAATACTTACAAATAAAAAATCTCGGATAAAAATGAGATTGTGATATTTCCCTTACCTTAGGTCCGATTTGCTTCTTAAGTGTCCGAACCTCCTGTATAATGATTTAAATAATGTCATTGACTTATTACAGAATCATATTCACTTTTATGATATCATATATGGTTCACTTATGACATTATATTACCCGTTCTTTTGTAAAGTCCATGTTAAAGAGCGTTTTGGGTAAAATTGTTTCATTTGTCGTTCATGTTTTTAACTTGTAATTATTCATATGATTACTTAGATCATGATTAATTAATTCCATAATATAAAACATGATTTATATATATATATATTCAGAATATACATATATAATAAATCAGTAAATGGAATGAAATACACCGTTCATGGAGACGGTAGTCCGTACGTACGCATGAACGCTCTCTTCGTTTCCCTAATGAATTGAATGGAATTAAGTATATGACATACATATAAATATAAATAATTCCAGTATCATTATTAGGTCATATATTTCATTAGTACTTATTATATATACTTTATAATCACTCATGAATGGTTAATCATTGAGAATGAATCTCATCGCGTTGTGGAGACGGTAGTCCGTACGTACGCACGAGCGATGATATCGTTCCCATGGTCGTGGAATTGTGTTGAAGTGTATGTATACTATTTCAGTATCAATATAAATTTATAATAATCATATATAGTTACTCATTACACCTTTATACCCATCCAATTAAGGTGGTGGCGGAAAATAGATTACACCACGGCGTGGAGACGGTATTTCGTACGTACGCACGCGCGGTGATTTCCTTTTTCTGTAGGATGGATAGAAGGTTAATTAGAGTTGTTTCATATTTATAATAACATATCAGTATGTAAGTAATACTGATGTTATTACTTTATCATGAAAGAACTAAAGAAGAAGAAGTTGAAGAAGAAAGAAATTGAAAAGATCGGTAATGGATATTACCTCTTCTTTGAAACGCCTCTTTGAATCCTCCACTTAGGGAACTATGATTGGTCTTTGAAGAAGACCAGGACCACTAAGATTATTCTAGGGAAGTGGAGAATGGATTTTGGCAGAGGTTGGCCGAGCTTGAGTGCTCAAATTCGTGTGAGGAGGAGGGGGAGGAGGTGCCCTTTTATAAGAGAGGAGAGGGGCACCTTAGGAATATCTCAAAATATTATTTTATATTAAAGTAAAAATCGGTTTATAATGGTTCCAAATGGTCTTATTTCGAAGCTAAAGTGTGTATGGGTCTCAATCCTATCATCCAATAGGATTTAGACAGGTTTAGGGTATTAGTTTAACCTTATCAATTAGATTTAACTCTAAGTTAAATAATTTAACTTTTACCGTGTCTTTTTGTTTTCTTTCACTATATGGTTAATACACTTACTATAACATACCAAACGAACCCCAAATTGTATATTATTAATACATATATCCTTATCTAAGTCATTTGGACGATCCTTAGATTTTTAGGAATAAAATAACAATTAATAATATAATATTTGATTTAAAAACTATTTTGTGTCAATTTTTACACTATTTGATATATGATTTTTGTGAAAGTCATAACAGAATTATATGTTCGAACCAAGTTGATTAAATCAACACTAATATATCATAGTAATCTATAAAATTAGTGGAATTCATAAAAAGTCTTAAATTACATTTATTTTGGTATTTATAATATCAATTATGTCAATATTTCATTAATAAGATAATTACTGCATCATCTTTGTGTCATAAATAAATTAAATTATTTGATGTCTAAAAATTACAAATAAAATACCATCATGTTGGAAATATTTTTAGCTTTATAATTAATATTTACAATCTAATTTATCTTATGTACAACCCTATATTAAAAATGTTCTATTAAATAAATGTTGATTTTAACTCTTTTAACTCTTCTTTGAATTAAATAATAATAAATGTCCTAATCTAATCCAAGTGGGCCTAAATGGTCATATTTTATTCCAAAGCTTGTTTTTGGTCGAATTACACTTGTCCAATAGAATTAGGACATGTGTTAGGGTAATAATAATATCATTTTTACCCTTAATTACCCTATTTACTTTTAACCGTGGTAAATAAAAGTAAAAAGATACTATTCACCAAAAATTATTTTCATCTCATTGAACCACATTTTACTTACTGACATCAACCGTGTCTCTTGGATTTTTGAAATTCCATTCACAGAAGCGGTAAAATTAACATTTATGAAGAAATTAATTTTTTTAACTACCACTTAGTAGTTTCACTATTCATCAAAAATTGATGTTTTTCAGAACAATGCCAAAATTTCATCCTAAGCTATATTTCATATTACGAATTAAAAAATGAAGTCTATTTTACCAAATTCATATCATAGAAGTTTCATTAATTAATTTTATAATTAAATCCCACTGTTAAAACAAAGAGCGTGTTTTTAACAAACAATATCTACCAAAATATTGACACTTGTTTATGTCTGGTTTAAATGTGAAATTACATCCAATGACCAACATTGTATTAAATTATAAAAATATATTCTAAATATACTTTAAAACCACTCAAATTAATAATTTATCACTATTAATTATTTCAATTGAAAAATTTGTTTTTAACTAAAATTTAGTAATTTTCACTATTCATCAAAATATGAAAGTTATCCGAAAATCACCAAAATTTCACCTTAGGCTAAATTCGATACTCCGAATCCAAAAATAAAGTTAATTTTGAGAGCTAAAACTTCTAAAATTTTAAAAGGTGGTTATTACTATTCATAACGGCCAGTTTTAATAATATTTTAATAGCATATCATTGTTTAGTGAAACTCAGTATTATGTACTACACACGCTATCGAGGAAGGTCGCGATTGCATGTAATGCAAGGCAAGTCAAGGATGTGTGTTGTGCAAGCTCCTTTTGGTGTAGCGTACAACACAAGACATTAATAAAATTAAAAAGAATATTTTTCATAAAATCTCGGGCTGTTACAATATTACCCTTAAAAGGTTCTAAAATAAGTCACCCTAAAAAAATAATGTATAAAAATTGGAATCAAAATAGGTCCAAGATGATGATCAAGAAGCGTTCTACATCTCAGAAGATATATGTGAATAATGTAAATCATGTGAAACTATGTAGAAACTCTATGAACACCACCAATAACCCCACATATGTACTACTTACTGATCTACTAGATTTAGATATAGTGAGAAAGTTGAATGAATCATAAGATAAAACTTGTGAAAAAGGTAAAAATAAGAAACCAAATGAAGAAGGGAAATTCAATTAGAGGTCACTAACAAATTGAAACACATGAGTTAGAAATGTTCTATGTGAGAGATGAAACATGGATTGACCCACATTTAATTGTTTTCTATAAAAATTACATCAATATAAGTTTACTTAAAATAGGTTAATGTTGCATCTGAGGATTACAGTGATTTCAATTATATTTTGAACAGAAAAAAATAAAATTGAATAAAATATGAGATCCATGCTACCACAAGAAAAAGTATAACTAAATTTGATACTTGTAAGCATGAATAATTGAGATGGTGGAGTGAATTAAATGAGAAAATATCTCATACTTTTTTCATTGAGGAAAAAGAATACCCACATTATTCTTTTATCATTCTGTATTTTATTTTTTTCTTATAATATTGAGAATTGAAGTTGAAGCAACTTCTCCGGGGGATAACCTACGATTCTTTGAAAATGATTTCATAAATAATGGACAACAGAATGGATAATGACTCACCTTATAATATGCACCTCATTATTTAAATTATCTATAAAACTTATTCTATATTGTTCATATATTAATGAGACTCTTAATTTTGGAAGTTTTAGACATTTATTTTCCCCCTCAGGATAAACACTCCTAAAAATCATCATAATGCTGAATCTATTCAAGACATAATTTCATGATGTCACAATAATGAAAATAAACAAAAAATGGATTTTCAAAATTTTGTATTCCAGTGTTTATTACCTTGATATCATCATCATGAATGATGTTAAATAATATAATATCCAAATAAAAGGGGAAGAAATGTTTTTTTCTCAATGTAATGATAAATTAATCGATGTAGAAGTGCCAAGGATATTATGAAATAATATTATTTTTTTAATTTAAAATTTTTAATATATTTTTTGAAGTGGTTTTATGATTTTTATGTTGGTATTATTTTATTGATATCTATGATTTGTCAAAGACTATAATATTATGTAATGTTCATGAAGAATATCATGGGTTTTTATTTCATATGGATTCATTTTTATATTAATATTTATTATCTAAATCAAAATATTTTTTTTATGAATTGAGTATGTCTCAATAAAAATATAATGGAATGTGTAATTATTGATTGGTATGTATGATTTGATAAAATGTTTCCCAAAAATATTATATATATTTTCAATAAGGTGGAGATAAGTTGGAAATAAATTTTATATAGTAAAATTAGAGAGAAGTTATGAGAAAATATAGAAATATCATTATTTGAAGAAATTATTCATGGTATGGACAATAAATAAAAATGTGGACACTGTGTAAACAAATTTTTATAGATTTTATTTACTTTAAATAATATTTTAAATGTTATTATTAATTAAAGGGGGGTATTCATTGATGTCAATATTTTGAAGATGCATGGTGAGTAAATGTAAAATGGTGATACTTAGGGAATTTTTATGGATTCATTGGATGTCATTTGGTAAGAAAATTCCCCATGTTATATATAATGATTTATGAACAAATTCTATTTCCCATGACAATTGATATTAATGTTTTTGTAATTCACATTGTTACAAATTATGAATAATTTATTTAATTTGATGAAAACGTTTTTTTCAATGGGGATTTTTTGATGAATGTTGATGATCCATCCAATGATGTTTCTAATTGGATGAATTATTAAGAAGTTAAATGAAGTCTTTGAAATATGAACATTATTTCATAAAGAGTTTAAATGTATAAAAGCTATAAAAATATTATTTTTTCTATGATGAAAACTTTTAGAAGAGGAATTCATGGCCAAAAAAACATATTTTTCATAAAGATTCATTTTGAATAAGGTTGTGTCTGATGTTCATAGTAATTCATTACTAAAATTGTGTCGTTTTTTGTAAAAAATGACACCAATTAGCCAATAAAGGTACTCAAAGCACACATGTGGGACCTGATGTGTCGAACCAGATTGGTAGAAGGTCTAAAATGATAAATAAGTAATAAAAAGGGTTAATTATTCCCACAAGGTTCACATAAAAATAATTGGAGGTCATATAAATCCCTCAAGGTGTGTGGTGGTGCACACGGGTGTGAGCTGGTTGGCCCACCCCATGTATGTGTGTGAAGGTGTATCAAGTTACAAACCTTGGTCCCAGATTACGCCACTCTATATATAAAAATATTTATTATGTGGAGGTTAACTATGAATGTGTTTTATGTGGGATGACACTATGTGATATTTTTCACGCATCCTTAAAAAGTTATTCTTTTATGTTTCTCCATCTGATGAAATTAATCTTACCCATTCATTTAATGTGACATATTCATATTCTACCTCTCACATTATCATCATATTTAATCCAAACGATTCCAAAAATTTTATGCAACAATATCACTCGACATCCATCCATTTATTATGATCAATAGAATATTGTGAACAATTAATGGTCAATTATCACTAACCAATGCATAATATTTCTATCATGTAAGCATGAAAATAAAATAAAAGAATGAGCCATTGAAGCATGATTATAGTGAAGATGCTACATTATTATTTATAAGATTCAATAACACTTGCACATGGGACTTCACTGTGGTGGAATATATGAAATCATGAAGAAGAGACAACACATTTTCTAGTGTAAAAAATAATGAAATTTCATTTGAAGAATTCATAAAAATAAACATCTTTAAGGATCTGAAATTTTATTTACATGATATATTTTTTCAATCATAAATATAAATTTGAAATAGATTATTTTATATAATATAATGTTATTCTGATGTTATGGATATCACCTATAAATAGAGATCCTCATGTTGTAAGATTCCCAATTCCACTTTTAATATTTTTAAACACCATTTTTTATTGGTAAATATAGTACCCTGGACCTCCAAGTTCCCATGATGATTTATTCTTATGTAAAGAAGAAAATATCATGATATATATTCATCCTCACAAAAGAGATGAGTTCCTATGATTCCATATTCATAAAGAAACTTATCTTGTGTACACTTTCAAGAAGCTATAATGTTATTACATAAGATTATGTGATTCATAAATAAAGATTATACAGTGTAGTTATTTAGGTCATGCTGATCCAAAGTAAACATCTTTTGATGTTCACATACTATGTGTTACATGTAAGATATTCCACATGATTATTTTTATGAAGAATAAAGAACGTTCCAAAAATAGTTTGTTGTAGCATAAAGATGGATCTGTGAGTGAGAAAGTGTTTACACCTACACAATGCTTCACAATGGAGGAGAATAATAGTTATATTGGACTCCTACATAATTAATTTTCATGCAATATACATTAATGTGTTAACATTCACTCATGATATGTATGACAAGGCTTCCACAATTGTTATTTATATATCCAATGTGAGACTATCATGAAGAAAGGTAATGTTAGGCCATATAAAGAATATACATGCTCTATCCATTTATAAATAAAATATAGTTCCACAGGGTATGACTGAGGCCTTTTAAAAAATATAACTCATTAACAGGGATTCTATAAATACATAGTGATATGTGTATAGAATAAGTAAAGGAAATTGTGAACTACATGTAATCAGAAATAATGAAAATGTTACAAATTTGGTTGTAAACAACTTAAAATTTGTTGAGGGACCATTATAGTTATTAATTATAATATATCTATCAGATTTAATGGATATAGTATCTTAAAAAATTCATTATATTTATGGTATAAATTTTATATAATGTAATTTATTATTTTCATTGGAAATAAATGAATTTCAATGAGAATAATTGTTTAGCATATTGATCATATTATTGTGATATCTAAAGGTGGAATATTTTAAGAATTGAAGTAGAGAAATGCCAATACTAATGTAGAATAATATTTAACTATGGGGACATGAAATAGAACATATCCAACATGGTGACAAAATATGTAGGAAGAAGATGTAAAATAAATGTTCCAAGGATTATATTAAAGATCTATTGATGTACCAGTTGTTCCAGTATAAACAAAACAATTTATCCCCATACATGGAAATTACATTAACTATATAAATATATTGGAATTTTTTTAGTACTTATGATCATTAAAATAAATAGTGAAAATAAAATCAATAAAACAACCATATGTTGACGATGCAAAATTAGGTTCTCAAATCAAGACAAAAAATTGTAAAAATACGTGTGTGTTTATTTATACATTAATTCCTTATCATATGATAAAGGTGGGACTAAAAATAATGAGTGAAAAAATATTTAAGCATATACAAATGATAAGTAAAATAGAATTAATAAAAAATAACCACTAATTCACCCCTTCCCCCACTTACTTGAAATGTAATGGGGCTCTATAATAGGACATTTTCACAAACATTATACATGATATAATTTTATTTAATCGCTAACCTAAAAGACAACATAACATGGTTGATAGAGTCCCATCATGGATTATGTTAAATAAATAATAAGATAAATACTATTTTATGGGGAAAAAATCTTATGTAATGAATTTGAGAACTCTTGGGGAACACAAATCATAACATGTATATCCTCATGTGTGAAAAAAATATTAATTAATCATATTACATAACCATAATAATTACCGATAGAATGAAATCGGTTATATAATCTTTCCACATATCAAAATCATATGAGATTTTAAAAATATTTTAAAGAGAACCAGGAATTAAAAAATATTTATATTCACATTTAAGTAAAAAAAAATAGGTCTCAAAATATGGCGTTCATTCAGAAATGTTTCATGAGAAAGGGTAGGTAATTGGGTATAGAAATTTACATTGAAAATAATTTTTTGACGAATTAGTTAATGGATTTTGGAGAAAGAATAAATTAAGAATTTTCTTTGAAAACCAGAGTTAAAAAGTAATGGGTATACACAAAATATTCCTCTATTTAATAAAATTATCAATGTAAATAAATACTATAAATGAGAATTATATAAAATAATTAAGATATGGAAAAGTTTCATATAATCCGAATTTTATTTAATGAAGGTATTTGAGAAATAAATGTAAGGAATGCATCACCGCCTCAATGGAATGGAGATTAATCTTGGTATATATGTAATATACATATATATATAATTTATAATAATTAAAAAACATCAAATATATATAGTGAAATTGAGTTAGAGAGAGATTGGTCATAACCTAATGAAAAATGGTGGTTTGAAGATATTCTTTACCTTATGATCAAATATCATTTTAAAGACGCACTAAATATGTTGAATAATAAAATTAAATTCATTAATTACCTAGATAATAAAAACATTGCTCTAAATTTTTATTAATATAATTTTATTCTATTCATTTATAACCATTAAAATGATATATAATGTTTAATTCCATTGTTTTGAGTGTATTCGTTTTATTGTTCAATGATCATATCACTTCTGAATAATTATTGTAGTTATCATTTTATTGGAATCAAAATCATGATGTTAAATTAAATGGTATTAATGGAAATTCAAGTAATTATATGTTCCTAGATATTCATATTCATTTTTTACAAAGGGATGATTATGTTAGTAAATACATTAATGTTAAACATGTATTTCACTTAAGCGATTTTACCAACCATCAAAAAAATTTATTTAATATTTATTATATATAATAATTATATACTAATAAATATTTAATAATATTACTATTATAATATTATATAAATATAATAATAGTTTTATGGAGATCCTTAAAGGATGTAATGGAAAATGATATGCATCATCCATTGAGGCGGTGATGTGACAAAATATGGACAATTTTGTTTTAAAATTAGAGGAGAAAATAAGAAGATATATGGTAGGTATTACATTACCACTAGAAAATTAAATTATATATATATATATGATATTATTTTTATTTATTTCATGATATTAGAGGGAGTTTATACAGTGGTAAAACAATAAAATAATTTAAAGTGGTAATTTGAGAATATTTTATCTTCAATTTAGTCTTCTTGAAAAACATCATAGGGAACCTGGAATTTTTATTTTCGTAATAGAAAAAGATCTATCACATTTGGGAGAATGTTAAAATGAAAATTTTTAGAAATTTTGTATGATATATGGCATATAATGTATAAGGAGAAGGTGTTGTTTGAGGTGTTATTTATAAGGGGAGGAGAGGGGTATTTTTTTTTATTTTATAATCAGCTATTTATTATATTGGATCGAGAGTACCAATAGTGTGGATTGTTATTACAATATATATTAATCTTTTTATGCGATTATTAACTAATGGGTACTTACATCATCTATCACTCAACGATTCAGGTATATATCTTATAATTTTAAATGTCATATTTTTCTGTATTTCACTATTAATTAAAAGAACAATGAGGGAAGAATACCAAAAATTAACCCTAAAAATTTTCAATGTGTATATTGGAAAAAAAATTGAAAGTAAATTTATAAAACTGATAATCATCATTTTTTTTAAAAATCATCATTTATTTGAAAAAACCCAATTTATATATTATGATCAATTCTTTGACAATTTAATAAACTAATTATGGTATAATAAATTTATAATATCATTATAACAAAACATATGATTAATTCATAATTCAATTTCAAGATTATAAATTATCCTTTAAATCATTATATTTATAATAAATATGAAAATTAAATATATACATTTTACAGAATTATGATCAGTTATATTATAATTTTCAAAATATTTATCCACTTGTATCATGATTTAAATATACCATATTATTATTTTATATTATACCTAAATATTATATTACATATCCATATGTGAGGATTCTATTTTAACAGTTATGTTACTATTCCTAACCACTATATTACTATTCCAATGACTAGGTTACTATTCAAATGGTTAGATTTGTAATGGTTATATGGGTTCCCCACTTTTGATAAATACCTAATATTTATTTCATTCATAATTCAATTATTTTTTTCTCAATGTTATATATATATTTTAATTTTCAACATGAATATTTTATTTGTAATATTATACTTCACATCTATTGTGTAGTTTGTGAGTGTGGTTATTTTGGGGGACTAAGTAGTTCTAAATTCACTTATTGTTGTTTAATTTTTTTATATATTTTTAATCCCATTATAACAAATTCAATTCTCATAGCCATATTTATTTTCTAAATATTATGTTGAAATTATTATAATAAAATATTTTTGGTTATATCGTGTGGTGTATGTGCTTTACTAAATTTAAGATATTTATATATTTAGAAGGGAAATTACATTTACAGAATTTTGGGTCAATACATTCTTCCACCTTGAGAAATTTAGAAACTAAAACTGTATTTTACAAACTATGCTGAAAATCCACAAGGGTACTTATGCGTCATAGCCTCCTCTCATTTCCATGTTGTGAAGACATACTTATGGTTTTACCATAGTACTTCGACTTGGTGAGTTTTATTATTGCATTGAACATTATATATAAGATCTAATATCATCACTGAATACACTTAATAAGAGATATAATTTTATAAATATACCACCTATGGATTTAGTAAATGTGAGGGCTATGGTATTTACGTCACTAAGATGGATATTTGGAACACATTATCCACTTTAGAAAGGGTTGGTGGGAGTGATAGTCAATAGACCATAGCTCCGATGCAATCAAGAATCTCAAATTGGTTGATGTACTAGATAAATATATTTCCCTTATTCTCAAATCTATTGACTCTATTCCAAAATGATATGAATCAAATCACATTATCTCTAAACTCATACATGTGGTCTCATTGATGATTTTCATCAAATCTGAGTATCCTTGACGTGTTAGTGAATTATATTAAAATTTTCTAGATTACCTTAAACCATTTAAGGATATATAATCTTTGATTTTATAAATTCATTCTAAGACAAATATATTCTAAATATCATCGTATAAAGGGAATCATAGAGAGATATTAATTTTTCTTAGTGTAAACTATTATTATATGAGAAATTGAATATAAGAATATGTTTATCGCATCCTCCTCTAAATTTCATCAAGCGTTCTCTCAATGTGTATTCATGTTTTGAGATAACTCTCTCAGATTGATCGTCAATTGATTAGTGATAATCTATATCCAAGTTCAATTCAATAATTAGAGAATATTGAATACTTTTCTAGAAATTAGTGGTAAATCTCATTTCATGGTCAAGTATAATCTATATTTATTTTTCAAGTATCATCATAACATCATTGATGTATATCCATGCAAGTTAATCAAGTGAAAAATACTCTTGAATAGAAATAAACTGACCAGACATTATACGATAACGCACAAAAACCAATGTTGTATTATTTATTCTACATGTCTTTAGAATATCAGTTTCAAAATACAATTGTCTATTTTTTCATTTCCATTTATTTATGGATAATGGTATCAAAATACTCTTAAATTTTTTTCTTTTCATCCTTAGTTTCTTATCTACTTTGAACATTGATTTTTATTCAATGATCACTAATTTATATTTTCCCACCAATAGTGATATCATATATCTCAATACTTCTATTACTCCCTTGGTTGATTTAGTAGGATGATCTTTGTTCATCATTCAAAAACACAACATTTATGTCAAACTTTTAAGGTACATATATTCATGACCTAAATCTTATGAATCCTTCTTCATTTATTTCAAACTCCAAGGATTTTCGAATTATTGTAGATTCCAACTTATTTTTTGACATAATCTCTTTGAGAATCCATTATATTATACAAAATTGATAGTGGAATAATCATTTTAAAAAATAATGATGATGTTTCAATCTTTATAATTCCATTTAACTTCCTTAGAAAAACTAAAAATATTATATCTTGCTAAATTTTAATCATTGATAAGTCCATAGGATCATTTCAACATAGTGAATCTACCACTTTATTTTCTTTTCCAATGTGGCAGCAGATTAAGAAGTCATAGTCATTGACCTTCTCTAACTATTTACATTGGTTCATATTCTTCTTCTTTTTTGTGAATATATATTTGAATTATATAATTCACATATAACTCACACTTATCACCATAGATACAATTCTATGATATTTTCAATGAAAAGATTACTATAGTTAGCTCTGGTGCATGCTTTGGATAGTTTTACTCTTGAAATTTCATCTTCCTTTAGCTTTTGGTAATCTTTTTATTATTCCACATTAGTATTCTTCTCAATCCCTACTTTTAATCATAAATATTTATAATAAAAAATTCAACAATTTAGGGTTTGATGAGGACTTATTCAGTGATAAGCCTCTATTTCAATTCATTTAATATCTCTATTCTTTTATAAGTCTATAAAAACTATAAACTCATCTAATTTAGCTGGAATAGAATGTTTTAAAATCAAAAGTCATTTCTCAAATTTTTTTAATAATACCTAGCTAGTTTGAGGAAACTAGGAATTACTATTATAGATTCTAGTTCGGGACCATCCATTATTTGACATTGACTTCTAAGAGTCCATTGATATCACTTTTATTGTGATAACATGCCTTAAAATTACAATATATCCATCCAAAATTAAAATTTCATATACATTTCACATAGATTCTCATTTCACAATGTATAAAGTTTCATATTCAAATGATCTTCATTCTCCTACATGATTTTGGGGTTTATTAAAATATCATCTAAAAATACTATCATTAATTTTTCAATTTAACCTCCAAAGAATATATTCATTATGACTATGAAAATTGAAGAAGCATTGGTGAGTCTGAATATAATAATTGTGAAATCATATTGTTTGTTCATTGTTTTGAAAGAGGTATTGGTAATATTTTTATTCTTCACCTTTAATTAGTGATATCTATATTGAAGGTCCATCTTAAAGAAATAATGGTTCCTATAGAGTTGATCAAACAATTAACCAATATATGTTAGGATATACATTTTCTTTATAATGATTTTTTTATTTTCATTATAATAAATGGAGAGTCACATTTACCAATCGTATCTCTTTATTAAGATGACTATCACACTCTAAAGTGATTCTCTCGGGGATATAAAACACTTTCACAAATTCTCTTTCAATTTATTATCCAGTTATTCTATCTTAGAAGTTTATAATCTATAAAAAACATTGGATATGGTGAGAGATCTAGGTAAAAGTTAAACTGAAAAATCTAACTATCTGTTAAGTGGAAGAATATTCAACAATTCATGAAATACATTACTATGATCTCAAATAACGACCATGTATTCATGAAGGATTACCTACTTTGCCTTAATAATTTGTTGTATAAATTCTTTCTTGTAAAGAAATAATACATATTATTGGAAAAATATTCTAATGGGGATTCATCCTCCTTCACACCCTTTTATAAACTCATAATATGACTTTGGATATGAAGAGTGATCTCTCACTCCCAGTAATTGTAGTTGGGTTTATATAAAGAAATCCAATATATTCAAAATAAAAAATCAAACTCCAATAAATGAAGTATAAAATTATATAATGGATGGTTCTATCCATAGATATTTATTGGGATAGGTAATATAATTATGATGCCATAATTGATGTATTTTTAATTATCATGGATTTCTCAATCTCCATGTTTTGATGTCGTGTTGGAATAGTTACATGAAACATGGATGATATTAAAGAATGCATAAAACAAGAATAAAATAGTATATTAAATATTATTAAATATAAAATGGTTATTACTATTAGCACAATGTTTTCAGGATACACCTCAGTAGTTTTGATAACATATTCTTATCTTTACTTTCTAGAACATGAAGGTTTTTGTTGTTGATTTTATCTAATAAACGTTGGATAAGGGTATTATTTCAAATAATTTTATCATTCTATGAAGTTGAAAAATAATAAAATAAATGTAGTTTTGTTCAAATCCATCTTTCACTCTTTCATATTAGTGAGATTCATCATATCCATTTGACATTGATTAGCCAGATGACACTATTTTTCAACTGTAAACCATATACTAGTTCCCTAAAGATAGTTTTCCATATTTTTATTCTCAATTTTTTTAAACAAGGGAAGTGGGGGTTTCATTCCTCCATGTGATTAATAATTGATTATCCTAATGAAAACATCATTATAATTTTTTTTATTTATTGTCCCACATGACCAATTGAGTCTCCACACTCCATCATGTTGTGGAGAGAACAACAAACCATATATTCATGGTCATTAATGCATCAAATCACTACATATTTTCATTAATTCATCTTAAACCCACTAAATAAATAATCTACCTTGATTTTACTATTGATGAAAATAATAGAGGACTACTATGAAATCCTTATGATATATTCTACATATTCCCCAATAAACACATCTTCTTTATGGTTTAGTTTTTGGAATTTCTGCACCATATTAAGATGGACTGTTTTGGGAAAATATTCATTAGAAAATATTTTCCTGAATCCTTCACATTCCTTGGAATAAATTTCATCTTTGGAATTTGTGTTTTTAAACAGTGACCACCAATTATTGGATTAACCTAGGAGATAATAGACAAACAAAAAAACATTATATAGTTCTATGCATTTGCGGACATATAATATCCTTTCAATGGAGCTGATTTATTGTTCCATGATGAGGGGATTAGAAGATCCAAAAAAGTTAGGTTTCATTTATCACATAATGGATCTGATTAGAAATTATCATTTCTTAGTAGAATAAGGGATGTCGACCTGATTCATGTTTTTATTCATTTCATGACATAGATGATCATTTATGGTTAGGAGGTTCCCAAGTCATACTCTTATAAGGTTTGGCATATCATTAAAGAAATAATAATTTTTCCTATCATGCTGGTTACTATAATGGTTCCTTATATTTAAAAATAATAACTGGAATTAAAAAATCAATTATATTACTCAAAAATAATCATTATGTAATAAAATAAAAATTTGGATATTAAAGGTAACATATAAATGAAACATGAATCATAAATACTAATGAGTTTTTGAATTTTGTAATGAAGAACCCATTGGTGTTAAACCAAGTGTGAAGAAATACCTATTTGTGATGAACTAAGTGATCATCCAGTTAATACCCAATTCACCATTTTTGGGGTGATTATACAATGATATTATATTTCCATATCCACACCCTCTTTTAGATTCTATATTGTGATATAATTTCATAAAAACACTCACACTATAATTCACTAAAATCATAGGATATTTTCCAATAAATTTAAATATCCCATAGGTTCTAAAGAAAGTATTATAGTCCAAATCCATAAAAAATAACTAAAAATTTCTATGATTCCATCTATATTTACCCAATCCTTTTATATTTATTATAAGATAATTTTAACATAAAAATCCAATAAAAACAACTCAAAGATAACAAGGCTAGGTTTCTTTAGAAGAATAATTGTGTAATATATCCAAAAGAAACAAAAACACATCACTATTTTATGATTTATAATCATATTTTATATTCGATTGAACTCTTAAAAATCTATAGTAAATCATAAATAATACATTAAATAAAATAGTTTGTTGAAAATTCCATTAAGGGAATGAACATGATAACAAAAAATAACGTGTGAGTGAAACAAAAAAACATGGTATCATAAAATATAAGCAAAATGAATAATAATATAAGATTATATGAAAAATAACATGGTTTAATATGGTCAATGAAATCTATGAAATTGGCATCCATATAAAACATTAAATAAGATTAGGTGAAGGCTAACAAAAAACACAACATCACATGGAGGATAGAGCGCCATTATGGATTATGTTAACTCCCTAATCTGATACATATAATCTCATAAGATAATAGAATTACCCAATGTATTATACTCATATAGTGATTCAATAATAATAACATCTATATTATTATGTGTTCACAAAATGAAATCAATTATAAGGTATATACATAAGAATTACTCATGGAATAAAATGGGTTTTATAATATTTAGTCATAGCAAAATCAAAGGATATTTCATAAATATTATAAAGAGAAGAATAAAATGATTTTTTTGGGTGTTAATATCAATCTAAATAAGCATAGGTAACAAAATATTGTGTTCATTTGGAAAAGACCCATTTGAAATGGTAGAAAATCATGTAAAGAGATGAACATTCAAAACAAAAATTTAAGGATTTTGTAGAAATAATAATTATGGACTATTATTTTAAAACTTTTAGTAATAAATAATGATTATAAATAAAAAAAAACTTAATTTTATGAAGTATTTAATTATATTAAAGAATATAAATTACTGTTACATAAAAAGATTAAGGGACAGAAAATTTCAGTTTAACTGGGGTTGATTTTAATGAACGAATTTGACAACTGAACTTAAGGAATTTATTATCCAATCAAAGGACTTGAGAATAAGATTGTAATATTAGTGATATATATATATATTATTTATAACCATTAAAAAACATCAATAATCGATATAAAGTGGGTTAATGGAGGAAATTTCATAACCTGATGAAAATGGGTGGTTCAGAAAGATCTAGTAACTTATGTCCAAAAATCATTATATTCTTACACTGAATGTCCTGAAAAATAAAATTATTTTATTTTATTAATTAAAAAAATTCATGTATATTTTATTTAATATTTATTATAATGTTCATTTATAATAATTTCAATCAAATATTTTTTTTAATTCTATTGTTTCGAGAGTATTAATTTCATGGTTCCAAGGTCGGATCACATGTTAATAATTATAGAAGTTATATTCAAATAGTACAAAAAATATAGTAGTAATATAAAATGTGATTCATTCCATGAAATATAATGAAATTTCCATGAATATATGTGTTTTGAAATTGGGATGATTCATTCTGTAAAAAAATTAATGATAAATTATTTATTCATTTAAGTGGTTTACCGAGAATCTATTGTGGATATATATTCATTTTGGTTGATTAAAAAAGTTATAATAAACAAAAAATAATTTAATTTTCCCACACTAATTTATTTTCTAACAAGTCTTGAAGGTGATAATGGAAAATGAAAATTCATCATCTATAGTGGTAGTGAACCTATATAACATAGAAAATGGGTTTTGAGAATAAGGGAAGAATAAAAGATGATGGATAGTAGATATTACATTATAAATATAAAATTTTAGTGTATATGAAATTATGTAGTTATTATTACATATTTTTTGAGGGTGGGGTGGAGGTTTTATAAGATGAATAGAATTTAAAAGTTTAATTTTTAGGACATTACCTCTTGAATGTCGTCTCCTTGAGAAACTCTTTAAGGAAAATGGAATTGGTATATTTCTGAGGCAATAAGAACTAGGACATTTGTAATGGTATTGGAGAGACAATTTTATATAAATTTGATAAGATATAGGTATTAAAATATGTGAGGAAATGTGGTTGTGAAGGACCGCATTTATAAGGGGGGAGTGGTTTTTTTAAATACTATTATAATTGGTTTATTATTTTGGATCAAGACTAGAAATAGTGTTGATTCATGTTACTATATATTGTAAATAGTAAATTTTATTTTGAACTAACGGGTTCTTACATAATCCATGGATCCGAAATTCATGTATTCTTCTTATAATACGAAATATCATATTTGGTCATATTTGACTTTACATAATAAAATCAACTATTTTGTAAATACAAATAAACATTATCCACAAACATTTTGGAACACATAGATTCAAAAAATGAATGAAAATTTATGAAAATAATATTCTAAATAAGAGTAATTAAGTTTTTAAATAAAAAAAATTTATATTAATAAAATTCCAATTTTAATATTATAATCAATTTTCTGGAAATTTGAAAAATTAATTATGATATCATTAAACTATATTATCATTATAATAACAATTAATATAAATTTAAAAAACCATTTTATATAATCAATAATTCTATCAAATAAATATATTTCATCTAAAAATGAAAATAAAATATTCGTGTTTTAAAAATATAAAAACACATATTTAATAATTTTGAAAACATTTATTTATTTGTATACTGATATAAATATACAATATTTACATTTAATAATATAAAAAAAATATTATTTTACACTACCGTATGATATAATACCATTATAATGGTCATGTTAATATTCATAATACACCGGTTATTATTCCAATGATTTGGTTATTATTTCAACAATCATATGCTTAATAGTCATATGGGTTCCCCAAAAATGTATATTTCCAAAAATTGCATTCATTAATAATTTTATTTTACATTATATCATAGTTGTAAATAATATTTTATTAATATTATACTTCATTTTTTTTGTGAGTGTGATTATTCAATGAGATCGAGAAAATCCAAAATTTTCTATTATTGTTATCTTATTTTCATTTTTTTCTATTTTAATACATTAAACTCCAATGGAAATATTTATTATATAAATATAATGTAAAAATAAGTATAAAATTTCCTTTTGGTTATATCGTGTGGTGTATATGATTTACTGAATATTTAACATTTATATTATTAGAAGGAAAATTCCATTGATTTAATTATGTGCTTTTAAAATAATTCCATTCTATTTTATATAGGAAATTATAATCTCCATGAATATTAATATGTATCAACTGGGTTCTTTAATAGTTAAAATTCATGAAGGACCACTGAAATGTCACTAAAAAAAATAATCTTCTCAATATTCTTGATCTGGTATAATAATATTGAACTACCTATTAGTTGATTATAATTAATGTATTACATTTATTGTAGAAACATTAGGTAAAAGTCAATTTTTAGGTTGAATAAGATTCCAACTATATTTCCCATGATGTTTCCTAAGGTGTTTAGTAAGGATATTCCAATAGAATTTTGAATTTATTTTCCATAGGATTTTCTTTAGGAGTTCCCTATATTGTTTTTTATTGAGTTTCCTATGAATTTTTAAGGATTTTCAAATAGAATTCATATGATGCTTAGATGAACAAAAATGTTTCTAACATAGTGATTACATAAATTATTCGATAGAGGAAGTTATTTAATGTTCCAGATGGTGGAATATTTTTTGAAATATCGGATTGTGAAATTTAAAAATAATTGTGTGAGGATGACTTAGGGATATGTTCAACATTGAGATGGGTGGGGTGGAATAGTTTCGAGAACTTTCTAAACCACTTTTTACTTTTATGTCTATTAACATATTATATCTCTAAGGATAATTATTATTTTTTTATTTTTCAAAATCATATGAATGTTTATGAAAACAATTAATGTGAGGAACACTGTTTTTTTCAAGGTTTAATTATCAATAAGAGTTTCTAGTTTTCACCATTTATGATAGTGACCAATACATGGACTGTCAATTATAATGTGATACTGTTTATAGTGGTTTCGAAAAAAAATCTTATTCCCATGTGTGCTTCAACAAGATTTTGGAATGGGGATATGAAAATGATCATAAAACCATGGACAGTTGAAAGCCTAGTACAACTCTATAACCCTGATGGTTGTTTATACTTCCAATGCAGAAAGTCTATAGAATACTTATGTCCATTAAAACATCATTAAATTCTCACACTAATTGAAAACTGTGTTTGATATCACATTTTTATTCTTCTTATACCACTTCTCTTATACACCCATCAACATGAAAAAAATTATTCTTCTATATAGTAGTAAATAAAAATATTTTATTTTCATATATTCTTTCATTATACCTATCCTATCTATCGGATTCAACACTTATTTGTATACAACCTGTTTTTTCTAATCCTTCAATGTATGATCATGTAATTCTAATATTGTCTATCAAATGAGGTTTATCCAGTACCTATTCATTTGATACCTTTTTCTTCTCCCATCATATCTGTTATTTCTTCATTATATATTCATATGGGGCTTCCTATATTATTCAATAATTTATTGATTTGTCTAGAGATTCTATTCTTTCTAATAACTATCTCTCCGAACATCTCAGAATTATTCATCAACCGAAAGAGTAATGAAATCCTTATTCATGGTCAATAATTTACTATGATAAATAATTTCTCTTATAATATGCACATCCATAAAAAATATTCTAACATTTTCATAGAACATATTTTATTATTTATATAGGCATAGTTTCCACTAAAACAGAAGGAGAATAATGAACTCAAATTTAAATACACCACTTCCAATTTTGAATATCCTTCTTGGATTATTTTATCTTTCAACCATATTCAATCATCCTAGTAGATAAGAGTCAATTATATTCATCAAAATTCATCTTAGATCTTGGTGTAAGATATATTATTAAATATTTCTACAATATAAGAAAGATTCATGATTCTTCTCCTCATTATTATTTGATTTTTGAACTTCTAGCTCATCAATAATGTATCATTGATTTTAGAGACCATCATAAAGTTATTAGAAACTTATTCCAAAACACATTTATAGGAACTTATTTAATCCATTCTTTATAATAACTCATCCATCTGATAATACACCATCTGATGTTACTTCCTAAAACCATCTTTATTTGATGACTATATTTTATCTACCCTGAAGCGTATATTCTGGTTTTTTTATATTATTACTTAATAGAACATCATCTATTGAATATTTTATACTCCTTCAAAAATATTTATAAAATTATACTTGAAGACATTATTCTGAGGCTTATTTCATATGGATGATCTAAAAAACTTGTTTTTTGATTAACGTTACATGGATAAATTTATCTAAGGAATTCATATGTTGATTAATATTTGATATAATAATTTTTGGAAAATTTTTTTCTATTTAAAATTCTCTAAAAACAATATCAAATTCATTGACATTGAAACTAATGTCTAATGATATTTATTGGTTTCCACTATAAGAAACATTTACTAGGAAATAACTATTAGATAATTTTAAAAAATCTATTTTTATTCCTATTTATGATGACAATGTGTTTAATTATCAATTATAATTATTAAAACACTGTCCAATAGAATTAAAAATATTCATTCAAAACACTTAATACATATTTTTATGTTATGATATCAAACTGAACATCAAAAAAACTTCTCATATTTATCATTGGACAAGAATATTCAACTATCATTGTACAAATATTCTATTTTTTTAGAAACCATAGTTCCCCCAATATCCACTAAGATATTCTTTTAACCAATTTTATAAATAATTATGACTTCAAAAAATTGATCATGACATTTGATACTTAGAATAATCATAAAATAAACAACTATTTTTCAATCATTCATAAAGAATTTTCTTCTATAAATTATTCAACTATAATCATAAATGCAAGGCATTATTATATTTAATCAATGAGGAATGAAACCAAAATAATTTATCCATATAGTTCTTATGATCATCATTTTTTAATGTATCTATGAATTAAATTTGTCAAACCATAGGTTCTAACACTGATCTGATTAAATAAGTCTGGTGACATCAGTTTGATATCCATGTGAATACTACTATAAAATTGTTCCCTATAGACGTCATTCAATCACCAATTAATCATTTCAGACTATATTATTCTCATTTTAGTATGTTATCCTCAATTCTAATTATCTTTTTCTATCTTTTAAAATCTATTCTACAAATTCCTTATGTAACCCCTTTAAGGATACTCCTTTTGTAAATTTATTTATGTTGTTAACAGATGAGCTTTTTTAAACATTAAGGAATTTTCTCTAGATAGTATGATCATATCAAAAATAAGATTAGGTATATAAAATATTCAAACAAAATTTCAATATCATGTTTTGAATATATCAAGTAATAATTATATTCTAAATATTCCATGTGAAGGAACAAAACTTATCTTCTTCCAATATAGTAAGTCTTTGGTAATTCCTTGTTTTATCCAACCAGTAAGGAAACATCAACCAATATTCCTTTAAACTTATTCATAAAAACTTATTGATCATATTGACATAAATTAACTCTATTATTCAAAACCTTTGATATCTAGTGATAAATATTTTAAATTAATAAATATCACACACTCGATGTGGGATCTTCAATCTTCACCTTAATATTTTTTTCAATACATTAAACATATATTTTAAAATGAATATGTAAATATTTTATTCTTTGTCTTCATTCTCTACATTTATTTCTAAACTATCATTTCACATTCTATCCCCATATTGAAAATAATTACAATGTACCCAGGAAAATAAAATCACCTTTATCGTAAGTATTTTTCCATCAACCATATAACTCCTTGTCCACAAAAGCAACAGTTGGAGTAGAATATTTGAGGATTTGATTTAGAATATAAATTTGTCCCTTATAAAAATATATTCATTCAACATGAAATGTTAACTGAAAATATTTTCATCATGTGTTTTCCAAAAAAAATTTGGATGAAAATACAAATTCTAGTATAGAATAATTGAAAAATAACTCAACATGATGATCCTTCACTAACTTAACAAATATATTAAAATCATTCATGTAAAAATAGTAGGAATAAAATCCTAATAATATTCACATAGTTACACTTTTCTTATTCACGGATTGACTCATTCACTCCTCCTTTATGTTAAGATATTTATATTTATTCACAAAGGATGAATGGTTAATATATAGTTTCCTTTATGAATATCCATTCATCAAGGATATATTTATCAAAATCTTCATAATGACGTGTATTTTTGTATATATTCTTTAGGATATATAGGCTTTCCATACAAAAATATTGATATTTTACTTGTGGATATATAAATGTGAAAATATCATAAACTTCACTATGTTTGATCTTTATAATATATTCCATCACTATTCCAAAATTATGTTAAAACCAATATGGGTAATTATACTGTTTTATATCATTTGTTGACTAAAAGATATTTATCATCATTAAGGATGGTCCACTTATATGTTTTTTAGTGTAAAACTTTAAGAATCCTACTAGGATAACAAATTTTTAATCTGGTATGTCTAAATTTGATAACCATTTATCATATATATGATCTACCCTATGTTTATGTGACATATTTGGTACCCTATATTATAGTCACAAATAAAATAAATTAATTATAACCAAATAATATGGACCTAGCTTTCCTCTTTTCTTGAACACCAAGGTTGAGATAATATTTTCAACTAATATTCTCTCTTTCCTCTAATCGTGATGCACCAAAATATGTTTTTCAAAACATATTATTTTGGTATTATGGATTTTCTCACATTTTATTCATCTATCCTTAGATAACATTAATTCTCAACATCATTCATGTTTAGTACATTCCAATTCTTATTTTTTCAATTCTAATTCTTTAATAATTGTTAAAATCCTTTTTAATCATGTAAAAATTCCATGGATTTCTCACATAGAATTTTTAAAATAAAAGGTAGTATTTTGATGAAAAACTCTCCTAAACCACAACTAATTTTAGTTGAATCTATTACATTCATTTCGGGATATCCTTTTCTGGTGATTCATTAATTTTTCTTTTTCTATCTAAATATTATGACCATTTTATTAACATATAATTGAGTATATTAGAATCATGTTTTTCTTGTCCACATGGTTTACTAAAAGTTACATTATTCATATTAGTTATTTCAGATGATTAGCTCTTATTCATCTTCTTGGATTTGAAATCTAATGGATTTTCACCTTTTCTTATTGATATTTTCAGGGAATAATTATTATTTGAAATAATAGTTTAATTAGTTCCCAATGTTTATTCTAACTTATAAAAACAAATTTGTGGTTTTAATTTATTATATTATTTTAAAACTTGTTTAGATAGTCATGTTACAATACTATGACCACCATTATATAATAGATCAGAGTTATTTTCAAGAATTAAAAATAATTTTAATGTTTATAGTCTTTTTCAATCTATGGATGTTTCTTCTTCATCTATTACATTATCCATCTTGACAAGGAGTTCCTCTGAATATTATAATTTATAGAAATATACTAAAATTCTAAAATTCACAAACCCCAAAACTATTTTGATACCAACATTGACCCACAAATCACTATAATCTTATATCTACTAAATACTATATAGAATATTATGTAAAATAAACATGATTTTTTGGTTTTATTCATAAAATGTTTGTCTCTTCATAGGAAAACATCTTCTATAAATATCATTTCATCCACTATGTACATATGGGTAGTCCTCCCACCACCTTTACTCATCTATAATTGTAAATAATTTCATTTAAAAATTTCATTGTTTATGAAAATATATTTAAATAAATAATTATAAGAAGATATGGACAATACCTCTATCTAAAATAATTATTGAGATATATCATCAACTTATGTTATAATATTCTTATTTATTGTTATAGGTGTTTAATTACAAAAATCTATAATTGAGAACTGAAAAATAATAGCAACAGTATACTTTTTTTGTGAATTATAAATATGTTCCTTTTGATGATTGGAAAACTTATCAAAAAATAATAGACAACTCATATTAAAGTTTTTCTTATGATAATAAATAAGAAATATTTTTTCATGACTATACTTTTTCATTCTATCAATATATTCACCATTCATCTTTATATATTTTTTATATTAATGAATAAAGATCCTTAATCTTATGGGATTTCAATTCCAATTATAAATCCTATATATTAATGTTATCTTTTAAATTTTATTCAAATGAATAGATCTTCTAATCAAGAGTATTATTGACTATATATTTCCATTTAACTTATTCAATCCAATTTTTTCAAAATTCATGTAACAAATTTCACACTCCATCTTTCTTGTTTCAATAGATATAACATGATCAGAGAAAATTAAATATATTAGAAATTATTAATGTAAATCTGTATCTATATTTTCTCATTCATATTTATGAAGGGTGATCTCTTCTTACATACTTTCAAATAATCAAGAATAATAGAAATTGTTTCATTAGGAATGAAACCAAAAATATCCTTTAATATACTAACTAATGTACCTTCTGAAGTTTTAGATTGTTCATTGTAACCACTTATACAAGGATTTCATTTTTTAGGATGATTTTTTCATAAGTTCATACATACCTCATGATCACTTGACTATCTTGATTACCATTAGGAATGAATTTTGGTATTCTCCACTGTGAAAATTTGAACAATCTTTTCAACTCTTTTTATTCAATATTTTTATTCTTTGTTATCATTTATTGGTGTAATTGAGATTACTTCATTCGCTTAGTTGTAGAGATATAAATTATTCAAAATTATTTTCTATTTATTTATACTCATTATCATGGACTTGGTGGAAATATAATTATTTTTAAAGATAAATAATTATTCACCGGCACTACTTGTAATTTTCAATATATCAAAGATACTAAATAATTTAAAAGAGAATACTTATAAAATAGAGAATCCAATAAAGGTCACCCAGACCTCTGATACCACTTGTGATTAAACCTGTAGTATACTCTCAACGCCAAGAGAGGGGGGGTGAATCAGTATTGGTAACTTATTAAACCACTTATTAATTTTTATATATTTTCCTCATAGACCTCTTAGTATCTTGATTCCCATATCATATCTTCACTATCAGATACAAATGTATGAAATTCAAGTATGGGGTGGAATATGATATTTTTAAAAGGATTACTACTCAATAAGATTAGTTATTCCTTTTGTTGTATGGTGATGAATAATACAAAAATTATCCACTATAATGATATAATTGTTTAAAGTGGTTTTCTAATAAAAAAAATCTAAAACCCAACTGTGGTTCCCCACACCTATGGAGGGTTGGATTAGAAAAATATAATAAAACCCTAGACTGGTGAATTCTTACTCAAAATAAAACATCTTTAATGTAATTAAAACAAACTATTTACAATATCATGAATATCTTATTCATATAATTTGTGAAATCAAGAATGTATTACCATAATTGAGGACACTTTTGGATGTCAAAGTTCTATTTTACTATTTTTAAATTACCATTATATATATAGATGCTTGAAAGAAACTAGTTTGTTTTTATTTACTAAAAAAAGAAATAATTTATTTCATTTATTCTTCCTTAATCTGGATTCAGTCCATCTGATTCTTCACTTCTCTATCTGATTCCTATTCTTCTAATCCCTAACTATCTGATCATGTCTATCTGATATCATTTATATGATGATTTTCATTTGATACCCACAGATCTGATACTTATTATCCCAGTACCTTGAATCATTTTATATAATTTTTTCATCCGATTATTCATGATTTATTGGGTACCTAACAAATTCATATATTGATTAAACTCTATCTAGATGTTCTCTTGCGGTACCTATTTTCTGATAATTTTTCCCACAATAGATTTTATATCAAGATTCATGGTTGGAACATAAGCAGGGTAATTTAATTCTTCAATAGTACACATTTCTATAAGAAATCCCATTATAATTTTATAGTGTTACTTATCCCATATATATAGGAAGTATTATCTGAAAATTTAGTGAGAATCAAAAAACTCAAATATTAATTTATCACTTCTAAATTTTAATATACCTCTCAATTATTTCTTTTTTCTGATAAACTTCAAACATATGAAAAGATATGAGTCAACGATATTCATCAGCACTGTACTTAGATCTCAACATTAACTAAATTAATTATTGTCCCTATAATGTCAACTCATATTGTGATTCATTTGTTCATGATTATTGAATGTTGGGTGTCTTTCTCATCATGTAACATACTCAACCTAGAAGACAATAAATGGGTTCCCTGGGTTGGGTTTCCACATAACCTCAAGCACCCTCCCCTAGCACCATAGGTTTCTGACTAGTAGCGAGGGCCTAAAAGATCATGTGGGGACACTATAAAATCTTTATAGAGTAAGAAACCATAAATAACATATGATATAATGGGAAAAATAATAAATAAACTATAAAAATGCATTACACATCATTTCCCAAACATGGAAAAAGATTTAAAATAATGGTTAATATGGAATGTAATAGTAAAATGGCCATATTTGAAGAAAATAAAAAATAAAGACAATAGTAATATCTAAAATGTGTCTTGAATCCATGTTCTGAACCTCATCCATGAACATTGCAAGCCCAAATCAACACCATAGGATATGACCTTTTCCCCTGTCTTGACCTGCAACGATGATGTCTGCTTAAGTAACCAATAAAATCCTAAGGAGGGTGTTGGTACAACTCAGTAAACCACCACCATCAAAGATGACAAAATATATAGTCCAAATAGAATGTGCATGAAAGCATGAAATGAATGACAAAATAAAAAATAAAACCTTGGTTGTATTAGTTAACAACATTCAATTTAATAATTTCAATAATTTTTTCCATTTTCATTACTTATACCATCTTCATTATTAAGTTAATTTTAGTATCATTCTCCCTGGATTATGAATTTAAAAAATTTTGACAATGTAATAAGCATGCCAATTAGCATGAATAAGAGGATAATTCGAGTTCCCTATCTCACTAGGGATATTAATTTAATAAAAAAATAATTCACAATTACCTTGTAGCCTCAATCTAGGTAGTCTAATCAAATGAAACATATAGGGTAATAGATCCTTGGTCCCCTTCTGTAACCCATTAATTATAGGGGCAGGGTTTAAGGACTCAGTCTAACCTGACCCACTGGTGTAAATCCACATGTTCAATACCCCACAACAACCAAGCTACATGCACATGATTATATATCAATTTAACATATATTCCCTATCCCAAACAGTTGACAGTCAATAAACATAAAATTTGAAAATCACATTTTAATGAACTTGTAGATAATCCTCATGCCTTAATCCATTCACAGATTTACCATTTACTTTGCATAGCCCAATTAACCCATTTACCTTTCTATACAAGAACCCATTTATCATAACCAACAATTCTCATCCATTTTATCACATAACATATTCATCCATTCATATAACTTAATTCATTTATAAATCCCCATCACTATCTCATAAGCTGTTGACACATTATCATTAATCGATCTAACCCTTTTACACATTTTCCCAAAACAACCTCTTATGACTTTTCAAACAACTAGATAGAAATACTAATTATGCCTCTTTATAACTCTAAATAACATTTCAACACAATTATCTTGGAATCCATTTCAAAAAATGAGTAATTTGCGCTTAATATTTCAATTTTTCATGTTGATGATTATTGGATCACCCCATGGGTGTCCCTAAAATAATTATAATCAATCTCAATTCATCCCATGAAGATCATGAGGGGTATACATAATCTTATAGAAAACCATTTTACCAAATATTTAAAAATAGATCAAAATAAAATTAAAAGGGAATAAATATAACTACCACACACACAAAAATCGACAACAATACTATGGGATATAACTTGTATACCACCTACAATGAATCCAAAGATTAATGAATTCTCAACATTACCCTTAGATATAGATTCAATAACCCCTTTAATCCCAATCCTATGATCCAATGGAGCTCTGATCCACAAATAACAACACTCATAATGGCATTGAATCAAATTAGACCAACTATTGGGATGATTTGGGATCTTTTTTCATCAATAAGTATTTTAGAGAGAAATTGTGGAAGAAATTATGTAGGAAACTTAAAATATATAGGGAGAATTAGTAATTACTAACATTTTAAAGGGGAATATGTTTCAGAAGCATGGTTTCCCAAACTGTGTTCCAGACTCCATTCCAGAGGAGTCCAAGTCACACAGTTAACTTGTAATCCAACATAGTTTCAAAAACTGTATGCCAACCATTCCCAATTTCTCCATATAAGGATGAAAAATTTTTATTTCTCCCTTTCATAGTTTACACATTCCATGATCCAACCATGAGACATGCACATGAGGGACTAATTCCCCTTTCAATCATGTCCTGAACCACTGGAACTCCCGATTATCCTCATATAACTGGAAAACATTAACATATCCAACTTTAAGTGATTCAACCAAAATTTAAACAAAAATGTACATCAATGATGTTTTGGGATCTGGAAACCTCCCCAACATATAACTACTCATCCTCAAGACACAATCCCAAGAAATATTGAGCTTATAAAGAAATCAAATTGGGCCACTGAACCATCATATCCAACTCTCTCTCCCAAGTTTCATCCTGAACATTACTACACTACTGCAAAACTCGAACCAATGTCAATATCTTTACATAAATGACTTCATAATTATTATCTACGATAAAAAACAAATTATATTCAATAAAAACATTTTCCTTAAGAGAAATATCCTCAAAATCAGTAACATGAGTTGTGTGAGGGTGATACCACCCGTGCTGTGACAGATGAAAAACGTTATGCATACCACTATACCATTGCAAATGATCCAACCAGTACACCAGTAGTATGATCCTTTATAAAATCTCATGTGGCCACATATAACTGGGAACCGACATACCATATTTCAAAATCCAACAGTTACCCAACATTAGTGACACACAATGAAACACATGTCTACCCACCCTAAACTGAAGAGGTCAATGAAACTGATCCGCATACATCTTCTTTCCACTCTAATCCATTTCCATGTGCTTTTGAATCAATAGATCTAGTTTTGATGTCTCCTATACAAGACTTGACACCAACAATTGTGATTCATGAACCCTTATCTAACACAACAGATATGTACATGACCTACCATAGTGCGGCTCATATGGAACCATTTTGATCATATCCTGGTAACTATTGTTTCAAGAATACATAAAAAGTTATAAGTTCTCCTATAATTCACTAAAATCTTAGACACATGCTATAAATATGTCTTCTAGTACTTGAAAAGTGTTTTCTTACTATCCATCCATCTACGAGAGAAAATAAAACGTAAAAACACCTGGCTTCCAAGATATTTTTTTAATCACTGTTCAAAGTGTGGTGTTAAACAAAGATCATGATCCAGATATATAGTTCGAGGTACTTTATGCAACTAAAACTATCTCCCAAACAAAGAAATCAGCCAACTAGTCAATTCTGAATGTCCCTCAAATTGGAATGAAATTAGTAACCATAGAATACTGATCAACAACAACATGAATTTCATCATTATTATATGTTATCCTTAAAATTACCCCATGAATCCTATTTTCACGTTATCCAATTTCCATTCTAGAATGGGAAATCACTACAATAAACAACATTGGCGTGCATGCTCAGCCTTCACATGTTGACAGGTAAGGCATCACACCACAACACCTACAACCATTTTTATCATCCCCAACCACCAATAATCCCTATGAATATCACGTTATATTATGGTAAAACTAGAATCAACTACCCACTTAGATTCATGAAACTCATTAATAAACAATTCCCACAAAAACATGGGCACTACAACATTTCCTCAAACTAAAATGATCCCATAATCACCAATGGTTCAACCAAGATTTGACTCGCCACCATTAAGGATTTCCCAAAAGGTCAAACACCATATATATTCCATATACTACTCCTTGATATACATCAAAAGAATGGAATCTATAGCAACCTCCGCCTTTTACATATAACATTTCATTATTTTAATCATAATTAATCATCAGAGTACAAACTAAGGATCGTTAAGTCTAGTGTTCTGGAAGACTAGGTACATTTAACATAAAACATGGGGCTAAAAAAAATTCTTTACTTAATCTCCATAAAGAGATTCTAACTACCTTTGAGCTCTTACATCTGCATAGGGTACCCTAGGGAACACATGAACAAAGGGATGAGCTAAAAATCCCAGTAAGGAAATGAACATAAGGATACATCTCAAGAACATGAGTTAAGAGGCCAGACATAATGATATCTAAAGAATAAAACTTATAAAATCATTCAATATAAGCATGGGATCATACAAACATTGAATCATATAAATGTGTAAGAATCATAAATCATATCTTTTGTATGGGTCAAGGCTAACCGCCAATCCCATTTCCCATTTTAGTATGGGTCAAGGCTAACCGCCAATCCCGTTTCACATCGCATCTCATGAGACATAACCTTACCCAATGCGTTGGAGCACTATTTGGGTGCACCCATCTCAAGATATTCATAAATATTATTGCCACATAAATAATATTTCCACATAAATAATCATACATAATCAACCATACATAAACATAAGGGTACCCATGGAAAGAATTGGCAACCATAATAGTGATATAAAATATATCCAATTGGCATATCACGAAAGTGTCTATAAAATGTAGGGATTAGAACAAACATGGACATTAATAGGGTAAAATAGGAATATAACATCGTAAGTGGTGTAAAATATAAGTGAAAATATAAAAAAAATGTATTTTAGAAACATTATCATTAAAAAAAATTTGTTTTGTTTCAAGGAAAACACTCCAGAGAATTTCAAATAGAAAAGAGGACATTCTTTTATATAAAACCAGAATTGAACCAATAAGGTCTTCATAATAAAAATACTGATTTTATAAATACAAAGTTGTTTTATAACATAGGATAGAGTGCACTTGAAATTTGGTTAAAAAATTGGGAAGTCCCCTTAAAACAGGTTTGCTTATCGGAAAGTTCTATGGAGGGAATCGTCCCAAAATCATGTATTTCCACAAACGAATGTGAAGAGAGGGTCTTGATATAATAATCTTGTACAACTAACCATAATTAAAAAGACTAAAATTAATATATAATATAACACCATTTTTTAAGTTTTATAAGGCAACCTAAAAGAACAAGGAAGGTTCAGGTAGAATTCGTTATGATTTTTTCGGCATGGTGCCGGGTGTGACCAAGAGGGATTGATGAGAGAGAAATGGGGTTTCTCATAACTTATAAATCCATAAAGATGTATGGGGTAGGTTATTAAACATACCCCATCAATTTATAGGACACATAATAATGTCATATTATAAAGGACAATCTTGATTAAGAGAGAAAAGGAGAGGATCCCTTAACTTAAATCCATTGGTTTTCTCCACATGTTATTAATGACCTGAATAAAAAAATTAGTATTATTAACTAAAAATTCCAGAACCTATTCTATAATTAATTTATTTATTATAACCCTTTTTAGTTCATTCAATGCCTTCTTGATTAGTTATAAGGTTAAATTTCATTGTTCGATCTCATTTGTTTACTTGGCTATAAAGATCGGTTCACTTATATTCATGTTTGGATTATATTCAAGATGAAAGTGGTTTTCCAGAATTGAAGTTATATTATTTAGTTCATATACAAGAGATTACACGGTTTTAATTTTAATTAGATTAGTTAGAGTGAAGTCTAATTATTATATATATAACCTTAGTGATAACCATTTTTGTTAATCGGTGGATTTGATTACAAAGAATGTGTTTTTAATTATAACTTAATTCTATTTGAACCAAAGGATTACAGAAACAAAAAATAGGATATATTACATATATAATATTCTAGTTCATCCATAACACAAATGGTTTCATGACCACAATTAAAGATAATAATAGAAATTGATAAACTGTTGTCCTTCAATGTGCTAAATTATCACATCTCAAATGGTGCTTTCATTTCGTTCAAATAAAATGGTGGGGAAAGGGGAGAAGATAATGAAATATACCACTAGCATGAATAAATTATATTAAATGTATGTTACTGGATTTTTCATACTATGATGGTGATGGGAGGTGAGGAAGGAAATAAAAAATAATGAACTTAAAAGAAAAGAAGAAATTTGGGAAGAGGAATTTACCTATTGAGACTTCCTCCTTTGAGAACCTCTTAAGGGAAGAGGTTTTGGTATTTTGAGGAGGATGAGAGCTTTTGGACTTGGGGGAGGACCTTTGGGAGATATTTGGGCAGAAATTAGAGAAGGATTGTAGCTTGAGAGGAGTGGGGAGAAGAGGGAGTGAAGGGGATTTTTATAGTGGAAGAGAGGAGGGATTTCATGATATTATAATCCTTAATTTATTATTTCTTCCCAAGGCAAAGAATAGTAAGTATTCCATGACCAAGAATAGTAAATGGGTCATTTGAATTCGATCCAAGTGGGCTTACATCCTCAGAGCATCATCAATGACTCAATTAATCCATTATTTAGCATTTATTGTAATTTATCTAATTATACTATTCATAAAAATACAAGTATTTCCGAAAAATCCCTAAACATCACCCAAACCATTTTTCGACGTGTAAAATAAAAAAATGATTACATTTTTCAAAAATAATTTTCTAAATGTGAATATTTTAATATTTAATTAAAATAATAATTTATTATCAAAACAAGTTTTAAAACATTCATTAACTCATTCTAAAATATAGGTATATCGTACTTCCAACATGAATATTATTTTTATACCACCATAGGTGAGGTTACTATTCATTAGGGTATATCACAATTCATAATGGAATGTTACTATTCATTAGTGTAGTTTACTATTCACCAAAAAAAATATTTTTGTTTTATTAGACTCTAAAAAACATCTTGAACACAACCGTGTATGCCGGAGTTTCGATATTCCAAAAACATAAGTGAAAAAATTATATTGAAAGGTCATTTATCACTTAGTAGTTCATTATGTTGTGTTTTCATGTGATTTTATGACATAAAGAGAAGGGAATTTCCATCGAAAAACTTCGGGTCGTTACATTCTTCCTCCCTTATGAAATTTCACCCTCGAAATTTCGTTTTACATAATAATCCAAAAACAGTTGTGGGTACTTTTCCTTCATTGCTTTCTCCAATTCCCATATTGCTTCCTAAAACATATGGTTCCTCCACAAAACTTTGACAGGATGGGTTGTCTTGTTGCGTATAACCTTATCTCTCTAATCCAGAATCTTTACTGGCTACTCCTCATAGGAGAGATCATCTTCCAGCTGCACCACCTCTAAGTTTAGTACAAGTGAGGGATCAGGTATGTACTTCCTGACGAGTGATACTTGGAAAACATCATGAACTCGAGCCATATTTGGTGGATGTGCAAGCTGATAGGCCACATCTCCTATGCGGTCAAGGATCTCAAAGGGGCCAATATACCTTGGGCTTAGCTTCCCTTTCTTCCGGAATCGCATGACACCCTTCCATGGAGATATTTGAAGGAAGAATTTATCTCCAATGTTGAACTCCAAGCCCCTTCGATGGTTGTCAGCATAGCTCTTTTGCTGTCTTTGAGCAGCATTGATGTGTTTCTAGATGAATTGAACATTCTCTGTCATCTCTAGAACATGATTGGGTGCATGTATCTTTCTTTATCCAACTTCATCCCAACAGGTTGGAGTTCTACATCAATTTCCATATAGAGCTTCATATGGAGCCATCCGAATACTCGAGTGGAAGATATTGTTGAATGTGAAATAAACCAATGGTAGATGCTGATCCCATCCAACTTTTAATTCTAGAGACCATGATCTAATCATATCTTCAAGTGTCTGATTAGTTCTTTCAGACTAGACATCAATTTGGGGGTGATAGGTTGTGCTAAAATTTAATTCAGTACTCAAAGAATGTTGAAGGCTCCTCCAGAATTTAGTTGTGAACCTTGGATCACAATCCAAGATAATTTGGAGTGGAACACCGTGCAGTATCACCAATTCCTTCACATATAACTTTGAAAGGTGTTCAATAGAGAGATCATCCCAAATAGCAATTAAATGGGATTTCATGGTGAGTTGGTCAACCACAACCCATATCGCATTATTTCTCTTTTACGTATTTCGGAGACCCGTGACAAAGTCCGTAGTAACATTTTCCCATTTACACGTGGGTATAGGAAATGGCTGCATCATACCTTTCTACTTTTGTCCCTCATCTTTAACTTGCTGACATACCAAGCACCTTGATATGTATTTCACAATCTCCTTCTTCATGTTATCCCACCAGAAGTGTTCTCGGAGATCACGGTACATTTTGGTACTCCAAGGATGGATAGAGAAGGTCGAGATATGTGCATCATTCAATAGATCCTTCTTTATCTCCGCATCTGATGGTACACATAATCGTGTCCCAAATCATACAACTCCTTCCTCATCAATTTTTAAATCGGAGGATTTCCCATTTTTAACAGCTTCCACCCTTATCTGAATTTCCACATCATTTCATTGAGGAACGTTTATTTTCTCCATGAGGGATTGTTGAGAAATAATTTGAGAAAGGATTGATGATGTTCCTCCCTTAATGATTCCCATGTCCATCCTTTGAAAATCCAAGAAGATCAGATCCTTTTCAATTCTCATCATTGATAATGATGCAAGATCCATTCTACTTAGAGCATCTGCCACCTTGTTTTCCTTACTGGGATGGTAGTGGATTGAGAAGTCATAATCCTCGATGAGATTTATCCATCTTCATTGGAATATATTAATCTCTTTCTGTGTGAATATATAATTGAGACTCTTGTGGTCAGTATGTATCTCACATTTTTCCCCATAGAGATAATGCCGCCAGATTTTCAATGCAAAGATCACAGCCCCCAACTTCAAATCAAGCATGGGACAGTTTTGCTCATGTATTTTCAGCTACCTTGAGGCATAGGCTATCACTTTATCATTTTTCATTAGCACACAACCTAATCCGTTCTTAGAAGCATCATTATACTCCACAAAGAGTTCTCCACTTGATGGGAGTGTGAGTACTGTTGTAGTGATAAGCCATTTTTTCAACTCCTTGAAACAGTCTTCACATTCCTGTGTCCAGAAGAACTTTACTCCCTTCTATGTCAGCTTGGTCATTGGGTTTGACAATCATGAAAAGTTCTTCATGAATCGTTGATAATACCCAGATAGACATAAAAATCCCCAGATCTCCGTTACAGAAGTCGGCCTCGGCCACTCTTCAATTATCTTCGTCTTGGAAGGGTCAACAAAAATCCCTTTCCCAGTGATAAAATGCCCCAAGAATGATACCTCCTCCATCCAGAACTCACATTTACTGTAATTTTCATTCAACTTCTCCCTTCATAAAGTTTTTATCACAGTTTCCAAATGCTCCTCATGTTCCTCCTTGCTCTTGGAGTATATCAGAATTTCATCAATAAAGACCACCAAAAATTTGTCGAGGTAATCTCTAAAGACTCTATTCATTAAAACCATAAAAATTGTCAGAGGATTAGTGAGTCCAAATGGTATCACTATGAACTCATAGTGTCCATACCTCATTCAAAAGGAAGTCTTGGGAATATATTCCTTCCTCAAATTTAGTTGGTGATATCCCGACCGAAGGTCCACCTTAGAGAAATAACTACCCCCACGAAGCTGATCGAACAAGTCATCTATCTGTGGAAGTGGATAATAGTTATTTATAGTGATTATATTGAGCTCATGATAATCAATGCAGAGGCGCATTGATCCATCCTTCTTCTTGATGAAGAGGACTAGAGCACCCCACGATGAAGCACTCAGGGGTATAAAACCTTTCTCAATATTCTTCTGTAATTGCTTCTTCAGATCTTCTAGTTCTACGATGGCCATTCTGTAAGGTTTCATTGAGATTGGTAGAGATACAGGGATATGTTCAATTGAGAACTCAACCTCTCGGTCAAGAGGAAGTCCAGGAAACTCCTCGAAGAATACATCCGTGTAATCCCCCAAGATGGGAATGTCTTCAAAAATGATTCTCTCATTTGTCTCAATCATTTGAGATAGATATGCATGCTCATAAGGAATCAATATCCACACTTGAGACGATGCTTCTCAAGGAGACTCATCTTCATCCTTTCACTTATAAATAATTGGAGGATGCTTCGGGATGTGAAGAGTAATCTCCCTTTCCCTAAAATTGATGTTGGCCTTGTACAAAGATAGCCAATCCATGCCCAAGAGAACATAGAACTCCACTAAAGGAAGTATGACATGATTTTCTGGGAGGTTTTGTCCACAAAAATTAACTGGGGAGGAGTTATAAACCATGGATGCAATAATTTACCCATTTGCTGTTCTCATAGAAAACTTTTCCACCAAATTTTGAGGTGGTGTTTGAATAGTTATACTAAACATGCAAGATATGAATGTATGCGTAGAACCCGAATCAAATAGTACATTCACTATTCTTGAATGAATAACAAGTATACCTTTCAACACATCATTTTCCGGCTCCACCTTAGTAGTAGTGATAGAATAATCCCTTCCTTGTTTCCTTGTAGGTTGTTGCTAATTGCCTCCGAAAACCCTTGGCTTAGCGAAATTGTTCGCATAATTCCCAAGCTCCTTTCATTTAGAACACTACAATGCAGGATGAGTGTTGATTTGAACATTCCATTATTCTTCAACATTAGAAGGAGTATTCATATCCCTTCAGCATCTCTTGGACAGATGATCAAACTTTGCACATTTGATGTAATTCTTGGTTCCCTTGAGACATTCACCAAGATTCTTCTTCCCACAATTCTTGCAAAGGGGAATGTGAGGATTCGTTCCATCATGGGATTTTTTTGATGAACCACGCATGTTGTTATCAATTTTCCTCTTCTTTCCACTAGGCCCATAAGACCATTGAGAGTCTCCAATCTCCATTTAAACCTTAAGGGCACAACAGACAATCTCCTCATAGCCGTCGAAGTCTCGAATCACCAACACTTTTAATAGACTTGTCTTTAGTCTGATAAATAAGAGATCCACCTTGCTTTCCGTGTTCATGACAACGAAATAGGCGTACCTTGAAAGCCTTGTAATGTTATCTTCATACGCTCCGATGGACTCATCATCCTTATGCTTGAGTCCAAGGAACTCTCTTTCTATCTTTAGATTAGGGTTCGAGGAAAATATTTGTTGAAAAGAATCCTATTGAATTCCTTCCATTCTATGGAATCCATTTCCTCTTGGGACATTGTATTCTTGATCATTGTCCACTACTAATCAGCTTCCCCATCAAAACGATAGACTGTCGGTATAACCTTCTCTTCTTTCGAGCACCAGAGGATAGAGAAAATCATTTCAATGGAGTTAATCCATTGTTCTACGAGGAGGGGATCAGAAGACCCGCTAGACATGGATGGCCTTTTCTGCATGAAGGATTATACGGAAACATGATCTTTCCTTGGAGGAGGGGGATGTTCCACTTGATTGAAGTTATTATTCACAACTCGAGCCAAGTGGTCAGGTACTTCCATGATGTTTTGAGCACCCACTTCCATCACATCAGGAAAGTCATTAGGGAAATCATTACATTTCCTATCACATTGGTTGTTGGAACATGTACTTCTATTTCCCACTATTAACTAATAAAAAACGTATAATTAGAGTTCTTGAATACATAGCTATTGAGCATAAAAAACATTCACATAAAATTAAACACTTATTAAGAAGAAGTATATCCTGAATTGTCATTCCTTATTTTTATATCTAGGTTATCCTTGATCTATTTCTTAACTTATATTCTTATGGGCTTTTTTGTCCCTTAATAATGGTTTTTACATAGCTCATGAATCTAGCAAAGCATATCCCCCAGGAGTGTCATAACCAAGAGTGCAGTAGGGCCCGTTACCATGCAACAGTTCCCATTTGAGTCTAGCTCAAATCAGTGTTTTTGGGTTTTACCCCTAAATAAATTTGTGCAAGAGCCACCTCTTCCTGATCGTATCCAGACATGGTTATATTTTTTTGATGAACCACTTACTCTTTACTCACCAAAATTTAGGACTGTTTTCTTATACATACACTCATCATTAAGGTTCTCACTAAGGTGCTCTATTCATAATCTCAAAAAATAATTAGACAATCCTCGGATATCAACTATAAATACATGATCCTTTTACATATAACATTTCATTATTTTATGTATAATTAATCATCAGAGTACAAGATAAGGATCGTTAAGACTAGTGCCTTGGAAGACTATGTACATATAACATAAAACATGGGGATAAAAAAATCTTTCACTAACACAAAATTGGGCAAGGCCAGCGCCACCCCTTTATCAGTGCTAATGAAAAAGAACTCATAAAGGGGGTCCCTTTATCAGCACTTTTTTAGCAATGATAAAGATACCCCCTTCGTCAGCACATTTATTAGTAGCGCTGATAAAGGTTTCAACTTAAAAAAATTAATTAAAAATATTATATTAATATATCAATATATCAATATAGTTATACTGATTTAAATATAATATATAATTTTTAAATATATCTAAGATATGTATAAATATACATTTCTACTTATTATACTTAATATATAAGATATTTAGGGAAAATGGCTTATAAAAAAATTATAAAAATATTTTTAATTAATAATTTTCTAATTATTATGGAGTAATAGAAATTTAATAACAATTTTAAGGCTTAAAAATTTAAAAAAAATTAAAAAAAGATCCAAAATATGTTGAAAACGCAACTCAACCTTCAAACGACCATAACTTTTGATCTGGGTGTCCGTTTCAGCTCTACCACATATTAAATCGAAGCATGTGGCGATCTCTACATCGTTGTGACCCAAGGGACCCTAATCAAGGGTTCTGTGAGGCCAAAAGAGGCCCAGAAGGCCTCCAAAACTGTGTTTCTAGTCGGGGTACCCAGATTTTTTAACATTTTGTGGATTTTCAGCCACATTTAAGGGGGTATTGTTGGCTTTTTTTGGCGGGGACTAAATTTATTCCAATGTATTGAATTTATATTGATATTATGTCTTTGGAATTTTATCATTTTTTAATGCATTACTATTTATAATCAAATATATAACTATATGTACATATTTTTTATATATTCACACCTAAAAATTAAATTTTTTAAACAAATAATTAAACATATTTCCATATAAAATATATTTTCTTTATCTAAATAATAACTAATATCCATTTTATTTTAAATACCAATATATGAATATTTATATAACTACTATATATTAATATAACTATATATATATATATTATTATAACTATATTTATTAATATAACTATATATATATATTAATATAAGTATAAATATATTTATTAATATAACTATATATATATTAATATAACTATATATATTAATATAAATATATATTACTATACGAATAAATATAACTAAATAAATATATATAAATAAATAGATATATCAGGAATAAGAGAACAAATAAATATAGGGGAGTGGCAAAGGCTTTAGGTGCGTAGGGGGGGAGGTCACGAGATAAAATCCGGGTGGAGGCAGGGGCGCGTGTGCAAGGGTGATTTAGAGGGCTAGCGCTGATAAAGGGTGTAGGCGGTGTGGGCGGGTGCTGTAAGTGAGAGAAATCACTGATAAAGGAGGGCTTAAGCGCTGTAAAAAGCCCCCCCTGATATTGGCAGATTATTTTTTATCAGCGCTGATAAATGGGAGCCCCCCTTTATCTTCGCTGACACTAATAGCGCTTTTTCTAGCACTGTTAAATGCCATTTTTAGCGTTGATAAAAGCCATATTTGTAGTAGTGTTCATTTAATCTCCATAAAGTGATTCCAAATTCCTTTGAGAACTTACATCAGCATAGGGTACCCTAGGGAACACATGAACAAAGGGATTAGCTAAAAATCCGAGTAAGGGAATGAACATAAGGATACATCTCATGCACAAGAGTTAAGAGGCATGAAATAATGATATCCAAAGCACGAAACTTATAAAATCATTTAATATAAGCTTGAGATCATATAAACATGGAATCATATAAATGTGTCAGAATCACAAATCATATCTTTAGTACAGTTCAAGGATAACCGCCAATCCTGTTTCCCATTTTAGTATGGGTCAAGGCTAGCCGCCAATCCCATTTCACATCGCATCTCATGAGTCTCATCCTTACCCAATGAATAGGAGAGTTATCTAGGTGCACCCATCTCAACATATTCATGAATATTCTTACCACATAAATAATCATTCCCCATAAATAATCATACATAATCAACCATACGTAAAAATATGGGTACCCATGGAAATAATTGGGTACCACAATCAAGACATAAAACAAATCCAATGGGCGTATCAAGAAAGTGTCCCTGAATGGAAGGGATTAGAATATAAATGGACATTAATAGGGTAAAACAGGCTTATAACATGGTAAGTGATCTCAAATATAAGTGAAAATATATAAAAAAAGTATTTTAGAAACATTAGCGTTAAATTTTTTTTTTTGCGGTTTTAAGGAAAACACTCTAGAGATTTTCAAATATAAAAGAGGACATTATTATATATAAAACTAGAATTGAACCAAGAATGATTTCATAATAAAAATACATATGTTATAAATACAATGGTGTTTTAAAACATAGGATAGATTTCACTTGAAATTTGGGTAAAACATTGGGAAGTCCCCTTAAATTAAGTTTGCTTATCGGAAAGTTCTAAGGAGGGAATCCTTCCAAAATCATGTATATCCTCTAAAGAATGTGATGAAAGGGTATTGATATAAAAATATTGTAAAACTAAACAGAAGTCAAAAGAATCAAAAAAATAGATAATATAACACCATTTTGAAATAAAGATAAGGCAACTCGAAACAACAAGGAAGGTTCGGGTAGAATTCATTACAATTTTATCAGCATGGTGTCAGGTGTGACCAAGAGGGATTGATGAGAGAGAAATGGGGTTTCTCATCACTTATAAATCTAGAACTAATTATGGGGAGGTTCTTAAACATACCCCATAATTTTATAGTACACATAAAAAGGCATAGTTTAGAGGAAAATCTTGATTAAGAGAGAAAAAGAGAGGATCCCATACCATAAATCTGTTGGTGTTCTCCACTTGTTATTAATGACCTGAATAAACAAATTAGGATTATTAATTAATAAGTCTGGAACATATTATATATTTAATTTATTTATTATAAACTTTTTAGTTCATTCAAATCCTTCTTGATTAGTTATAAGGTTAAATTTTATTGTTCGAGCTCATTTGTTTACTTGGCTTTAAAGATCGGTTCACTTATATTCATGTTTGGATTATATGCAAGATGAAAGTGGTTTTCCAGAATTGAAGTTATATTATTTAGTAAATATAAAGGATATTACATGGTTTTAATTTTAAGTAGGTTACTTAGAGTGATGCCTAATTATTATATATATAACCTTAGTGATAACTATTTTTTTTAATCGGTGGATTTGATTAAAAAGAATATGTTTTTCTTTATAACGAAATTCCATTAGAACCAAAGGATTACATAACAATTAAAATATGATATATTACATATATAATAATCTGGTTCAACCATAACAAAAATGGTTTCATGACTAGAATTAATGATAATAATAGAAATTGATAAACTGTTGTCCTTGAATGTGTTAAATTAGCACATCTCAAATGGTGATTTCATTTATTTCAAATAAAATTGTGGGGAAAGGGGAGAATATAATGAAATATACCACTGGCATGAAGACATTCCAGTAAATGTATGTTATTGGATTTTTCATACTATTATGTTGAAGGGAGGTTAGGAAAGAAATAAAAAAAAATAACTTAAATGAATAGAAGAAATTTGGGAAGAGGAATTTACCTCTTGAGAATTCCTCCTTTGAGAACCGCTTAAGGGGAGAGGTTTTGGTATTTTGAGGAGGCTGAGAGCTTTTGTACGTGGGGGAGGACCTTGGGGAGAGATTTGGGAAGAAATTGGGGAAGGCATGGAGATATAGAGGAGTGGAGAGAAGAGGGAGTGAAGGGGGGTTTTTATAGTGGAAGTGAGGAGGGATTTCATGATATTATAATCCTTACTTTATTATTTATTTACAAGACAAAGAATAGTAAGTATTCCGTGACCAAGAATAGTAAATGGGTCATGTTAATTCGAACCAAGTGGGCTTACATCATCATAGCATTCTCAATGACTCAATTAATCCATTATTTAGCATTTATTGTAAATTATAGGATTATACTATTCATAAAAAATTCAAGTATTTCAGAAAAATCCCAAAAATTCACCACAACCATTTTGAGACATGTAGAATCCAAAAATGAATTCCATTTTTCAAAAATAATTTTATAAATATGATTATTTTATATTTAATTAAAATAATAATTTATTATCAAAAACAGTTTTAAAACATTCATTAACTCATTCTAAAATATAGGTATGTCGTACTTTGAAATTGAATATTATTTTTATACCACCATAGGTGAGGTTACTATTAATTTGGGTATATCACTATTCATAAGGGTATGTTACAATTCATTAGGGTATGTTACTATTCCCCAAAAATTTATTTTTGTTCTATTAGACTCCAAAAAACATCTTGAACACAATCGTGTATGGGGGATTTTCGAAATTCCAAACACATAATGGACAAACATATGTTTAAAGGTCTCTTATCACTTAGTAGTTAATTATGTTTTGTTTTCATGTGATTTTATGAAATAAAAAGAAGGTAATTTCCATTGTAAAACATTGGTCTTTAAAGAATCAACATCCAATTAGGCAAAGGCCATCTTCCCATACCCCCCCATATACCTCTATATGTATCTCAGCAAACAATTCTGTCATTCTCCATAGGTAATTAGATTATTGAACCTCATGATTAAGAGTTTTCAACTCAATTCATATATAGCAATGTTCCCATTTCCCAGTTTGTAGGCTGTCTCAAAATCAAAGGAATACATGTACTCAAAACACCTTCATTTTCAACGATTCATGTCACACAAAGTGAAAATGTTCTAAATGATTATATGATCAGTTTACACCACAATACATTCTACAAATGAGTATTTCTACCAAAACATGAAATCCCAAACCACTTTATCTAATCAAGATCACATGTTGGATAATTCAATTCATGAGGGCTTAAATTTCATGACCCATACGTGACAACCTGGTCATCATGCATCAACACTACACTAATCCCTACACTAGAAACACCAAAAAATATGGTATACCCTTTACCTGGATTAGACAATATCAGAATGAGTGTTTTTTTCAACCATTTAGTTAACTTTGTTAAAGTATTCTCACATGATTTGGACCATTATAACTTTATTCTATTCTTGGTGAATGTTGGAATTGGTTTTGGAAAAAGGGAAATGTATTTACATAACCTTTAATAATAGTTGAATAAACCTAGAAAACTTGGGATATAAGTAACATTCTTGGGAATCTACCAAGACACACTATAAGGCCCCATCATTAAACCTTACTTAATCTTGAGTTATTACAAGAATACACATTGAGGATCTTTTCAGTTTTATAGTTTTAGAGAATTAGATCATAAAACTTGCATTACATTCCACATATAAACAAAGTGGTTACATAAAGATAGTATTATTATTTCCCATCAATGGAAAGATATTTAAAATAAAACATGGATTCTTTTTTGACACTTCCTTGACACTATCATCATATCATGTACCATTCCCTTGACCTCTGAAAAACATTTCAAAAAAACTTGGGATGAGCATAAAAAGCTCAGTAAGGGACATAAAAATATATGGAAAGGAAACATGGGTACATATATACATAAGAATGAAATCATACTTTACCCATAACACATAAGCACTTCAATATATCTCATCAAATCATGAATAAATCATAGAAATCATAAGACGTAAATTTAACTTGAGGCATTCATAACATTCTTACGTAGGGAGTAACCCTCTTGGTTATGTTTGGAATACCCATCACAGTATATTCCCTAATTCTCTTCGGAGAAACCTTAATGTTACACTCCTTCTTGTTACCCAATGCATTGGAGAGCTATATCGGGCTCACCCGCCCTTAGATTATCACGGAACCACCCGTCTTCATAATAATGCCCAAGAACCTCAACAAAATCGTATCACATAAAACATGCATAAAGGAAACATAATATTTCCACCTTTCAATCACAAGATATCAATACACCACATTGATATAAAAGCATTATGAAAACCATTTTCAATACCAAAATAAAAAAAATTTTAAACATGGTATTTATTTTTCTTTTAAAAAGAAGGTATGGCTTGTAGAGGAAGCCGAAACTCAAATAATGGTCACGACGACGGAGAAGTCATTGTCGCCGCATACGTACGACGAAAAAATCCCCTTTTTTCATTTAGTAAACACTTCGTATAAAAAATCTTCCTTTTTAATAAACGTAAAAGTCAAAGGGGGTTTATACACAATATAAAAAAAAGTTGTGTCTAAACCAAAATATGCCTCAATGAAAGGAGATTGAGATGAAGTCCCATACCTCGGGCCTGACTTGACTCGGTTGTTCTTTAATATCATGAATAATAAACATGAGTTAATTTTTACATGTTTAATAACCTTTTTCAAGTTCATTATTCCTTTTATATCACTTATCACCATGTCATGAACACTATGTAATTATTTAAGTTAATAACGGTCATTTTAACGATCATTGGTACATGAGTAAAAAATAAACCCTTTATAATTACATGTTGTTCATGTATCCATTATATCGAGGAATATAATCATTATGTATATATCATATATATTCAGTATATACATGCATTTATAATATTACATAATCATTTAGAGGTAAGAAATGAAATGCACCGTACATGGAGACGGTAAGCCATACGTACGCATGAACGCTACTTTCATTTCTTTTTCGTATTTTATAGAATTGAATCATAATTATATAAAGATATATTATAATTACAGTATAATATTATATATAATATCATAGTTCCATCCTTTATACGTCCCACATATGGTATTTAATGAATCAAATCACTTTGAGGGGGCAGTAGTCCACACTTCCTTAAATGAAGATATCGCGTTTACCCATAATGGAAACCATAAAGGTATGCCCAAAATGAAAAATACAGAAGATTAAGGAAAACATAAACATATTATATATCATATATAAATATATTTACATCTTAATGGCCACCTTTGAAGGTGTTAAAAGAATGTTGAACAATTATCGTTTCGGGAGGCATAAATTCACCATCCACAGAAACAGTATGTTCTTTAACCATTAGATGTAGGTGTGTGTAATTGTAGATTGAATAATTCTTATAAAAACATCCAAGTATATTGAGGATACTTTAGTTGTTACAAAAGAAAATAATAAAAAGAGTTATGGTGGTTGGAGAAGCAAAATTAAACAAAAGGACTCAAAAGAAGACATTACCTTAAAATCGGGTAACTCCCTTATATTTGAGCTCAAAGGCTTCCTTGGGAATACTTATACCAAAAGTGAGGCTTCAAGGAGTAATATAGGGATGTGGAGATCCAAAATGGTCAGGGGTTGGCCGATCAAATGGCTTTGGGAGTGTGGGTAAGGAGGTAGAGGTGGGGGCCTTTTATAAGAGGAGAGGAGGGGCACTCTTGGAAGGTAAAGAAAAGTAACGTTATTTTAAAATGGTATTCGGATTTAAGAGGTCCCACATTGATTTGTTTCTAGTATAAGGTGATAAGAGTTCGAAATACACCCATAAAATAGGTTTTGGCCATGTGTAGGTCTTAGATTTTACATTATCATTACATTTTATTTAAATCGTTAAATAATGATGTCATCGCTGCATCATCATGATGTCATAAATAATTTAATTTATTTAATGTCTAAAAATTATTAAAAAAATACTATGATTTAGGAAATATTTTTATCTTTCCAATTACTATTTATAATAAAAAAAAATCTGATCATTATAACCCCATGTAAAAATTGTTTCAGTAAAACATCTCATGTTTGTGTCATTTTTACTTTTACATTAAATAAAAAGTTATTTATGTCATTTCCCAACCAAAGTGGCTCCATGGGGTCCCCAATTTGACACATGGATTGTATTGGACGGCCATGACACATCCAATGAGGGCAGGACATGTGTCAAGCTCATCTCAGTTTATTAAAGCATTATTTTTACCTTAAACTACACTAATTACCTCTAATCGCAATTAAGAACTTAAGAGTTACTATTCACCAAAAAAATTATTTTAATCCCATTGAACCAAATTTTATTTCTTAATGACAACCATGTATGTCGGATTTTTGAAATTCAAAACACAAAAGTGGTAAAATTTCATTTAAACGAAAAATCAGTTTTTATAAGTACCACTTAGTGGTTTCACTATTCATAAAAAATTGATGTTTTTCAGAAAAATACCAAAAATTCACCCTAAGATATATTTGATATTCCTAATTCAAAAATGAAGTCTATTTTACAAAATTCAAAACATTTAAGTCACATTAATTAATTTAATAATTAATTCCCGCTGTCATGACACATAGCGTGTTTTTATGAAACAATAAGTATCAAAAGATTGACACCATTTTAAGTCCAATTTCAAAGTGAAATTGATTCCAATGACCATCATTGGATTAAATGGTAAAAATATATTATAATTTCACTTAAAAACCAATTCAAAAGATAATCTAATTATATAAATAAATTATATTAAAAAGCATTTTTGATGTAAAATGCAGTATTTTTCACTATTCATTAAAAAATGAACATTGTCCAAAAAATACCAAAAATTAACACAAAATAAATTTTGATGTCCCAATCATAAAGAATAAGTTTATTTTGACAAACATAGCTTATAAAATTGTCAAAAGATAGATTTAAAAATGGTTTTCCATCAAAAGGCAGTAAAACAATCTTTTAAAAATATTAGTATATTCCATGCTTAAGATTAGATTTATTTTCATTTTAAGCCTCTAAAACACTATCTAATTCATTAATAGAAATAGATAAAAATATATATTATTCATTACTTACATGGGATGTTACATCCTTCCCCCCTTTTGAAAATTTCATCCCCGCAATTTATTTACTTATCGAATAAATGGGGGTACTTATCCCTCATTGCATTTTCAGATTCCCATGTTGCCTCTTCCATCATGTGGTTTTTCCACAAAACCTTTACCTGATTAATCACCTTATTCCGTAACACTTTATCCCTGTGGTCAACAATCTAGACTGGTTGTTCCTCATACGATAGGTTCTCTTCCAGCTGAACTACCTCTGGACTCAAAACATGAGATGGATCTGGCATATACTTTCTCAAAATCGAAACGTGAAAAACATTGTGTACCTAAGATAAACTCAGAGGTAAAGGCACCTGGTAAGCAACTGATCTAACTCTCTCCAAAATTTCATATGGTCCAATGAACCTTGGACTCAGCTTTCCTTTCTTACCAAATCTCATCACACTTTTCCAAGGGGAAACCATGAGAAAAACATGATCACCTACCACGAAAGATAGATCCTTCCTCCGTTTATCAGCATAACTCTTCTGCCTACTCTGGGCTGTTCTCGTGTGCTTATGAATCAGATGAACTTTTTCAGCCATCTCTTCTACCAATTCTGGTCCCATCAACTTCCTTTTACCCACTTCATCCCAGAAAGCTGGAGTTCGACACCGCTTCCCATATAATGCTTGAAATGGTGCCATCTGTATACTGGAATGAAAACTGTTATTATATAAAAATTCAACCAAAGAAAGATGTTGGTCCCAACTTCCCTGATAATCCATAGAGCAAGAACGTAGCATATCCTCCAAGGTCTGAATTGTTCGTTCTGACTGCCCATCTGATTGAGGATGAAAAGCTGTAGTAAAATTTAATTCAGTACCCAATGACTTCTGAAGGCCTTTCAAAATTTTAGAAGTGAACCTGGGATCACGATCAGATACAATGGAGAGGGGAACTCCATGTAACCTGACTATCTCTTTAAGATACAAATGGGAAAGTTGATCTAGGGAAAAAGTATCTCGTATAGCAAGGAAATGAGCAGATTTATTCAAGCGATCAACAATAAACCATATTGAATTATTACCTGAGATGTCTTCGGTAATCCCACAACAAAGTCCATGTGTATATTCTCCCATTTCCACTCTGGCACTGGTTGAGGCTGAAGCATCCCTTTCGGTAACTACCTCTCTGCTTTAACCTGTTGACATGTCAAACACTTCACAGTAAAATCAGCAATATCTCTTTTCATTCCATCCCACCAGTAATACTCCCGCAGATCTCTCTACATCTTAGTACTGCCAGGATGAACTGAAAACGGAGAAATATAATCTTCACATAACAACTCTCTCTTCAACTGTGAATCACAAGGAACACACAATCTCTTCCCAAATCTCAAAATGCAATCATTATCAATGTTGAATTTAGGCAACTTACCTTTCTGAACCAACTCTACCTTTTTCTACAACTCACTGTCTTGCTTCTGTGCTTGCTTGATTTTATCTGATAGAGATTATCTCACTAATACCTGAAACAAATCAGAAGAACTTCCTCCACCAACAACTTCAATTCCAAAGTTCATCAAATCCTTAACCAAAGGATCACGTTCCAAGCGCAATATTGCTAATGAAGCATTACTTTTTCGACTCAAATCATCATCCACTTTATTTTCTTTTCTCAGATGGTAATGAATTGTACAATCATAATCCTTGATTAATTCCAGCCAACTCCTCTGTCTCATGTTTAACTCTTTCTGAGTGAATATATACTTTAATCTTTTGTGATCAGTATATATTTCACACTTTACTCCATACAAATGATGCCTCCAAATTTTTAATGTGAAAACAACAGAAGCTAATTCCAAATCATGTGTAGGGTAATTTACCTCATGAGTTTTCAACTGTCGTGAAGCATAAGCAATTACCTGATCATTATACATTAGGACACAACCAAGTCCTTTCAATAAAGCATCACTGTATATAACAAACTCACCATTCCTGGAAGGTAGTTCCAAAACTGGAGCATTCACCAATCTTCTTTTCAATTCCTGAAAAAGATCATCATATTCTTTTGTCCAGATAAACTTAACACCCTTCCGAGTTAGCTTAGTCATTCGACTAGATAACCGTGGAAAATTTCTAACAAACCTTTGGTAATAGCCTTCCAAACCAAGGAAACTACAAATCTCAGTTACATTTGTGGGTCTTGGCCATTCTTCAACAACCTTTGTTTTTCCAGGATCAACAGTTATCCCATATTTAGAAACAGTATGACCAAGGAAAGAAATTTGTTGCAACCAAAACTCACACTTGCTGAATTTTCCATACAGTTTCTTTTCTTTAAAGGTTTTAAAGATAACCCTTAAATGTCTTTCATGATCCTATTTACTTTTAGAAGACACCAAAATATCATCAATGAAAACCACCACACACTTATCCAAGAAATCCTTGAAAACTCTATTCATTAAGTCCATGAATACAGCAGGTGCATTGGTCAGCCCAAAAGGCATTACTACAAATTCATAATGGCCATATCTTGTACGGAACGCGGTCTTCGGAACATCTACTTCCTTTACCTTCAGCTGATGGTACCCCGATCTCAAGTCTATCTTTGAAAAATACTGAGCTCTCTGGAGCTGATCAAACAAATCATTGATATGAGGCAAAGGATATTTGTTCTTAACAGTGATGTTATTCAAGGCTCTATAATCAATGAAAAGTCACATTGAACCATCTTTATTTTTAACAAATAAAACAGGAGCACCCCATGGTGATGTGCTTGGTCAAATGAAACCTTTCTCTAATAAATCTTGCAATTTCTCCTTCAACTCTAAAAGTTCAATTTGAGGCATTCGATAAGGGGGTTTTGAAATTGGTTTAGCACCAGGAACTAAGTCAACAGTAAACTCAACATCCTGATCTGGTATTATTTCAGGAAACTCATCAAGAAAAACATTAGGATACTCATTTACCACTGGCACATCATTAATCTGAATAGTTCCTTTATTTTCAACGATGTGTGCAAGGTAACATTCATTTCCATCTTTTGCAAGTTTCTTGGCCTCTTGATAAGTTAACAACAGTAAGAGTTCATTCTTGTACAAAAACTGAAAGTATTTCTGAAAAGAAACTTCTTTATCTCTACAGTCAATCTTAGCATGGTAAATAGAGAGCAAATCCATACCTAGGATAACATCAAACTCTACTAGAGGTATAATAATAAGGTTTTCAAGTAGGTTCTTTCCACAGATAAGAATTGGAACATTCTTATAAATTCTTTTTACCTCAACATTTCCCCCAGGTGTTTTTACCAAAAGTCCAGGAGTCATTTCTTGAGATGGTATTCCCATTTTACTAGAAAAGGTTTAAGAGATGAAAGAATGTGTAGACCCCGAATCGAACAACACACTGGCATAATATGAAAAAACAAACAAAATACCTGATACAACTTTTTTGATGGCCTGACATCTGCTGAAGTAGTTGAAAAGGATTTCACCACCCCTTTCTGCTTGTAGTCTAACTACTTCCCATCACCCAAGCTCTTTTTCGGACACTCGTTTTCATAGTGACCCATCTCATTGCACTTATAAAATTTCACTAACTGTAAATCAAATTTGGTATTACCATCACCCTAATCTTTTTCAGTGCAATCACGAGCCTTATGTCCCATCTTACCACATAGGTATCACTTTCCAGAATTTAGAAGACATTCCCCAGCATGCCTTTTTCCACATTTATCACAAACTGGAAACTTAGATTTCTTACCATCAGACTTTTTTGAAGAATTCTTACCTTTATCCTGCCACCTCGGTCTCTTCTTCTATTGGTTTTTATAGAACACTTGATCATCTGAAAACTCCATTTCCACCTTCTCAGCACATCGAACAAGCTTTTCATAACTTTTAAACTCATGAGAAGATAATTCCCTTCGGTATTTTGGCTTTAATCCTGAGTAAAAACGATTGATTCTACTATCATGGTATCAGATAAAACTTGGAGCATACCTTGCCAATCGAGTGAGCCTTTCTTCATAGGTAGCCACTGAGTCTTCCTCTTGTCTCAATTCCAAGAATTTCTTTTCCATCCTAAGTCGAACATCCTTAGGAAAATACTTCTCAAGAAACATACCTTTGAATTCATCCCAGTCGAGAGCATCAGTCTCATCAGCATCCCTGATATTTTTAACCATCGACCACCACTGATCTGCTTCACCCTCCAAACGATAAATAGCAAGACTAACCTTTTGATTGTCTGAACACCCCATGAAATCAAAAATATTCTCCAGTGCTTTAATCCACCCTTCACCTAGCACAGGGTCAGATGATCCTCTGAATGATAGGGGATGTTGCCTAATGAAATGTTCCACCATAGACATGTTCCTCTGTGGTTGATCTGGATGATCTCGTGTATGGATACCCCCGCCATTTATCGCTTGAGTCAACTGCACCATTACTGCAACAAACTGTTCAGTTCCAATTCCGAGCATCTCAGGATGCTGATTCAGAAGGTTATTTCCTTCTGCATGCCTTCCTAGCACTGCTTCCCTGCTTCCTCTTCGGAAAACCATTCTGAACAAACATGTCTTAGATGAAGCAACATTCTAATCATCAAATACTATATCACTTCAATATGACCTTAAAAAAATATTTTTGGATAATCATTTAATAGAATTCTAACTCCTATAGTTATCTAAACCGGCCTTTGATACCAACTATAAGGCCCCAGCCTTAAACCTTACTTAATCTTGAGTTATTAGAAGAATACACATTGAGGATCTTTTCGGGTTTAGAGTTTTAGAGAATTAGATCATAAAACATGCATTACATTCCACATATAAACAAAGTGGTTACATAAATATAGTATTCTTCTTTCCCATCAATGGAACGATATTTTAAATAAAACATGCATTCTTTCATGGCACTTCCTTGACACTATCATCATATCATATACCTTTCCCTTGACCTGTGAAAAACATTTCAAAAAAACTTGGGATGAGCATAAAAAGCTCAGTAAGGGACATAAAAATATATGGAAAGGAAACATGGGTACATATATACATAAGAATGAAATCATACTTTACCCATAAAACATAAGCACTTAAACATACCTCATCAAATCATGAATAAATCATAGAAATCATAAGACGTAAAGGTAACTTGATGCATTCATAACATTCTTAAGTAGGGAGTAACCCTCTTGGTTACGTTTGGAATACCCATCACAGTATATTCCCTAAATATCTTCGGTGAAACCTTAACGTTACACTCCTTCTCGTTACCCAATGCATTGGAGAGCTATATCGGGCTCACCCTCCCATAGTTTACCACGGATCCACCCATCATCATAATAATTCCCAAGAACCTCAACAAAATCGTATCACATAAAACATGCATAAAGGAAACATAATATTTCCACATTTCAGTCACAAGATATTAATACAACACATTGATATAAAAAAATTATGAAAACCATTTTCAATACCAAAATAAAAGAAAATTAAAACATGGTATTTATTTTTCTTTTAAAAAGAAGGTATGGCTTGTAGAGGAAGCCGAAAGTCAAATAACGGTCATGACGGTGGAGAAGTCATTGTCACCGCATACGTATGACAAAAACATTGCCTTTTTTTTAGTAAACGCTTCGTATAAAAAATATTCCTTTTGAATAAATGTAAAAGTCAAAGGGGGTTTATACACCATATAAAAAAAGTTGTGTGTAAAACAAAATATGCCTCAATGAAAGGAGATTGAGACGAAGTCCCATACCTCGGGTCCGACATGACTCGATCGTTCTTTAATCTCCTGAATAATAAACTTGAGTTAATTTCTACTTGTTTAAAAACCTTTTTCAAGTTCATTATTCCTTTTATATCACTTATCACCATGTCATGAACACTATGTAATTATTTAAGTTAATAACGGTCATTTTAACGATCATTGGTTCTTGAGTCAAAAATAAACCCTTTATAATTACATGTTGATCATGTATCCATTATATCCAGGATTATAATTATTATTTATATATCATATATATCCAGTATATACATGCATTTATAATATTATATAATCATTTAGAGGTAAGAAATGAAATGCACCGTTCATGGAGACGTTAAGCTGTACGTACGCATGAACGCTACTTTCATTTATATTTCGTATTTTATAGAATGGAATCATAATGATATAAAGGTATATTATAATTCCAGTATAATATCATATATAATATCATAGTTCCATCCTTTATACATCCCACATATGGTATTTAACGAATCAAATCACTTTGAGGGGGCTGTAGTCTGCACTTCCTTAAATGTAGATATCGCGTTTACCCATAATGGAAACCATAAAGTTATGCCCAAATTGAAAAATAAAGAAGCTTATGGAAAACATAAAAAAATTATATATCATATATAAATATAGTGACATCTTAATGTCCACCTTTGAAGGTGTTAAAAGAATGTTGAACAATCATCGTTTCGGGAGGCATAAATTCACCATCCACGGAAACAGTATGTCCTTTAACCATTAGATGTATGTGTGTGTAAGTGTAGCTAAAATCCTTATTATAAAAACATCCTAGTATATTTATGATACAGTATTTGTTACAAAATAGAATTATAAAAAGAGTTAATGGGGTTGGAGAAGCAAAATCAAACAAAAGGACTCAAAAGAAGACATTACCTTAAAATCGGGTAACTCTCTTAGATTTGAGCTCAAAGGATTCCTTGGGAAGACTTCTGCCCAAGGTTAGGCTTCAAGGAGTAAGAGAGGGATGTGGAGAACCAAAATGCTCAGGGTTTGGCCGATCCAATGGCTTTGGGAGTGTGGGTAAGGAGGTAGAGGTGGGGGCCTTTTATAAGAGGAGAGGAGGGGCACTCTTGGAAGGTAATGAAAAGTCACTTTATTTTAAAATGGTATTCGGATTTAAGAGGTCCCACATTGATGTGTTTCGAGGATAAGGTGATAAGGTTTCAAAATCCACCCATCCAATAGATTTTGTCCATGTGTAGGTCTTAGATTTTACATTATCATTCCATTTTATTTAAATCATTAAATAATGAGGTCATCGCTACATCATCATGATGGCGTAAATAATTTAATTTATTTAATGTATAAAAATTATCAACAAAATACTATGATGTAGGAAATAGTTTTAGATTTTCGATGACTATTTATAATAAAAAATATGATCTTTATAACCCCATGTAAAAATTGTTTTAGAAAAAAATCTCATGTTTGTGTCATTTTTACTTTTACATTAAATAAAAAGTTATTTATGTCATTTCCCAACCAAAGTGGCTCCATGGGGTCCCCAAGTTGACCCATGGATGTTCTAGGTCGGCAATGACAGATCCAATGAGGGTTGGACATGTGTCAAGCTCATCTCATTTTATTAAAGCATTAGTTTTTCCTTAAACTACACTAATTACCTCTAATCACGATTAACAACTTAAGAGTTACTATTCACCAAAAAATTATTTTAATCCCATTGAACCACATTTTAATTCTTAATGACAACCATGTATTTCATATTTTTGAAATTCAAAACACAGAAGTGGTAAAATTTCATTTAAACGAAAAATCAGTTTTTATAAGTACCATTTAGTGGTTTCACTATTCATCAAAAATTGAAGTTTTTCAGAAAAATACCAAAAATTCACCCTAAGCTATGTTTGATATTACAAATTCAAAAATGAAGTCTATTTTACAAAATTCAAAAAATATAAGTCACATTAATTAATTTAATAATTAATTCCCACTGTCATGACAAATAGCGTGTTTTTATGAAACAATAAGTATCAAGAGATTGACACCAGTTTAAGTCCAATTTCAAAGTGAAATTGATTCCAATGACCATAATTGGATTAAAGGGTAAAAATATATTCTAATTTAACTTCAAAACCAATTCAAAATATTATCTAATCATATAATAAAATTATATTAAAAAGCAGTTTTGATGTAAAATGCAGTATTTTTCACTATTCATTAAAAAATGAACATTGTCCGAAAAATACCAAAAATTCACAAAAAATAAATTTTGATGTCCCAATCATAAATAATAAGTTTATTTTGACAAAAATATCTTATAAAATTGTCAAAATATATATTTAAAAATGGTTTTCCATCAAAAGGAAGTAAAACAATCTTTTAAAAATATTAGTGTATTCCATGCTTAAGATTGGATTTATTTTCATTTTAAGCCTCTAAAACACTATCTAATTCATTAATAGACATAGATAAAAATATGTATTATTCATTACTTACTTGGGATGTTACACACACTTTCCTAGACATTTACCATATCGACTTTTTGGACCTCCTCAGAGATAAGATCACCAAAGGAATGTACCTTGTTGGTTCAAAATTGACATTTAGATTGCTTAAAATATAGAATTTTCTCTATTAGTGTAATAAAAAAAATGTAATGATGTTTGGAATAATCATCTTGAGTCTCAGAGTACACAAACATTTTATCAAAAAAGACAACTACAGACTGATATAGGTAACTGTGAAAAAATTGTTTCATTAGAACCATAAACAATGATGGCTCATTTCTCAACCCAAACAATATCACATAGAACTCATATAATCCATACTAGATTTTGAAGGCATTCTATGTTATATCATATGTTCTCACCCTTAGCTATTGATACCCTGATCTCATACCAATCCTAGGGAACATTGAATAACTGCTCAGTAGGTCAAAAATATCGGTCCCTCGTAGAAGATGATATTTATTCCAATCATTCATCTATTCCATCCTTCTTTAATTGAAACATAACTATAATGATTCATTATATTTGTTGGAAAAAAACTCTAGATTACCCCAAGGTGATTTACTCAAATGAATTAACCCTTTATTGTCCAAATCATCTAATAGAGTTTTAAGAAATTGGAGTTCTTCTGGTATCATACTATATAGAAGAATGGAAAAAAATTCTACACCTAGAAGCATCCCTATCATGAACTCAACATAACTATCAGGTGTAGTCACATGAAATCCACAAAATAAACATCTTGAATCTGATCCGACACATGATAAAGGAAGATTCACCATACATATATGTCATATAGCTTACGAAAAGACACTTGAGCAGTGATCTCACACAACTATTTACAAACTAGACATGTATGGCCTGCTAATTCATCACATTCAGCATAATGGATATAAGTGTCTCCCCCAATAGAAGTGAACATTTAACTAGATGGTATCAATAAATATGGGCATGGTACGTAACCAGTAAATCAATTCCCAAAATCAGATCAAAACCTGATATCTCAATCACTAACAATTCCCAGAAAAAATGGTAACCACAAACATCAAGAGAACATCCATCTCATTTCCTGGTATTTTCTACTCACACCCCTACTGATGTATCTATAGACATGGACCAACACACATGTTTCACTTCTAGACCCTACACCCTCAAAAACTATGTAGATATAAATTAATGTGAATCACCTATATCAAACATAACACTATAAATCATGGATGTTATAAGGATCATACCTCGAAGAGTCGATGGTCCAGCCCACCACCTCTAGGTGTAGATTAAACTATATGAAGGTGACTTTCCCTCTACCATTGTCTCAAGTATAAATTCCCAGTGCTACACTACCCTAATGATATAGACTCTCTCACCATAATGTACCATGTCTGTAACCTCTATCCGTATTAAAATTACATCTCCATACACCTTTCTGATGTGTGGTAACCAACCCTCAACATGCATTCTTCATCAGCCTCAACCATCAATCCATGCCTAACTATCAAGGGTTTCTACATATCCTATGAACATTACCCAATCATACTCATTCTTTTCATTCATCTATAGGTTGGGGAAACTGAACACACATGTTCCCTAGAGTGGAATACTAATAACAGGACACTTGGTAACCATCTTAAGAGTCATATCCTCTCTTCTAACTACTATTCACACTTCTTACATGATGACGATTCTCGAAATGACATTTTTTTCTCTCCAATCCTGGAATACAATCCTATACCAACATTTCACAACCATTGGTATAGGATTAAGAATCATTGGTATAGCCTATACCAATGGTTATCTAGAACGTTGGCTATAATGTTGTTGGGAAATCTTTATACCAATAGTTCTTAGTGAAATGTTGGAATTGGGTGATCATAAATCAACTTTACCCAATAGTTTATAGTGATCAATTGGGATACCTCTATACCAATAGTTACTATGAATAATTGGGTAAATAATATACCCTAATTTATAAAACCATTTTTATAGACCCCCAAACATTTCTATAGAATCCTAAATCCCTAACCTTCCCATAGATAATTTGAATTGCAACACAGAACCTAAAAACAGATGTTTTACCAAAAAATAAACAAAATCTATATCCAAAACCAACAACCAAAAAGAACAAATAAATATAACAAAAAATTATCCTAAAAGACTTATAATATTCATTCAACAAACAGATTATAAAACATTTTCATTCATAACGTGAAAGATTCATTCCGAACATCACAGATATTCATTCAGATCAAATCATCAAACAATAAATTTCATAAATATTAGTAAAAAATGTTAAGGATAAATATTTACCACATGAAAATCATCCTTGACCTAATACTCATCCCTGGCCTCATCTTCTAACATGGACACATCCTCACCCTTTCTATAGACCTATCCCTTATCTCCATCCTCTCCCTCGGCCTCTTTCTCAACCTCTTCCTCACCATCATCCTTACCCACTTTTGCAGCATCGTCCTCTCCATAGCTATTGCTATTAACTTCGTCATCCCTACCACCACTATAACAACTACCTGGTGTAGTACATAATGTAATGATAATTAATATATATGCATCACAATCCATGGGAGTCTATGGTGGAAGTGATGGACAAAATAATCCATCAGTTCAATAATTCATCATTTTGCATTTTATTATGATCTTCCACATGTATGGCCCTTTTTCAGACTTTCTTAACTTATCCTTAGCAAATGAAAAAAATGAATTTGATTTTTCCAAGTTGGTGGTACCAGAAATGGAACCTGATGTTTTTGAATACTTCATTTTGAAAATAATCTTCCTAAGTCAGAAATATACTCTTTAACGTGTATCATCTCTCTAAACATGATGAAAGTGATCATTTGGACCAAATATTATTTCTTATAAGGAATCAAGGGCCTCCAAAGTACACTGATATAAATATAAATAAACAATTATGTTGTAAAATAGATATTATATTTTGATATAAACAATGTAAAACCTAAAATATACTATTTTTCCAGTTTGTTAACCACACTTTCGTCTTTATCCGTTCTTCTTGAAGTAAAAAGTTTTTCTTGAGGAACACATCCCTAAATATTAAAAACATACCTCAACAATTGCATTTAATGTAGGAAACAATTACTAAAAATATGTTTCTAATAATGAATTTCCTAACTAAAACCCTAAGGATATCATTTCTAATATATGTTATAAATGAAAAACATATGGTAGATAAACTAAAACTTAGTATCAATGAATATTTTATCAATAGATATAACATATATATAAGTGAACAGTTCATCATACTAATCACTAATAAGATGGATTTTTTATCACCAAAATTAATTATATGATGAGTAGGTATTACTATAACATAAGGTAATATGAATGAATGGGTTATCAGCACTTTAATCATGAAAAAGTAATGATTTTTCATGGATTCTTATATAATTTATATAAATAAGTTTAGGTTTATTCAATTTATTTTATTCTAGTATAGTTTTATTATAAACATTTTTGTTTAGGACATATTTATTCATTTTCACTATGTCAAATTTAGTCTAGTTTTTATTTTTTAAATTTAGTTCAATTCAACTTGGTTTACTTTTTCTGTTGATTTTTCATGCATGTTCAATTCATTATCGTTTTATTTAAGTATATTTTTTAGTTCAACTTAGTTTTTTGGAGATATATTGAAATTATTTTCATTTATTTCCTTATTGTTTAGTTCAATTTTGGTTTAATCAATTACGTTTCATTTTATTGAGGTTAATTTATTTTTGTTTATATTGATCTAGCTTTATTTACTTCAAATCAAGATGGTTCAAGGCTATCAGCTTCAACTAAATTTTCTCAACTATATAACAAATTAAATCAATTCATGTTTTTATTATCAAATTTGGTTTTCTTGTTATTGGGTTAATTTAGTTTTGTTTAGTTTTTTTACTTTAAGATATTTCTATTTGGTTTTGATCTAGTTAAGTCAATTTAGATCATGTTAGTTTGATTTGGTTCAATTCAGTTCACGTTTATTTAGTTATATTTGAGTTTTTTTAATTTTATTCAATACAATACAATTGTTTTTTTATTTTTTGTATAATTTGATTCAATTATAAATAATTTGGTTAAGTGTGATTTGTTTTGAAAATATTTGGTTCTATTGGGTTTAATTTGGTTTTAGTATTCGTTTAAAAAATACATTCTTTTATATTCAACTTCATTTGGTTTAACTCTAGTTTAATTAGTGTAGACTTGTTTTTTGGATAACATATGTTTATGTATTCCAAGTCTTTTTTAGCTTAGTTTAGTTCTTTTTGATTTGTTTTGTTTCAATTCAAAACTATCCTGATCTAGTTGATTTAGTTTGATTCCATTTGGTTCCGTTCAGTTGAATTTATGTCATGTAAGGATAAATAAATTTGGATAAAATCTATTTGATTTAGATAGGTTTAATTCAATTATGTTTAGTTTGGTTTTATTCTGTTTAGTGTGGTTTAGATTGAGTTGGTTTGGTTTAGGTCAAGGCAATTTTATTTTTTATTGTTTTATATAGATCAATTAAATATAGTTCTCATTAGATTAATTGGTTATTATTAAATTTTATTTCGTTTATATAAATTTTTTATATGATAGATTATGTTTCATTAATTTCTTTTAATTTGGCATGGTTCAGCTTGAATAAGATTAGATAGTTTTGTTTTGTTTTGTTTAGTTTCAGTTTGATTGGTGTAGATAAAGTATTTTATGTAATATATGGTTTTGGTCAGCTTGTCTAGTTTTGATTTAGGTCTTGTAATACCATGTCAATTTTCTTCATTTATTTTTTTTATTTTAATTAGTTTTAGTTTAATTCCATTCAGTTCGGGTTAGTTTGAGTTGAGTTTGTTTGTTTTGACTCATTTAAATAATTTTTAGTTCGGTTTTGGTTATTTCTATTCAATTAGATTTGGTTTGGGTTTATTCAGGTCATCATTAAGTACATAATTTTCCTCATTCTAATTATCATCATTTTTAGGGAAGTAAAACTTGAAATAAAATCTCCCTAATTCCTAGGAAAAATGTAATCTTAAAAATTTGTAGTAGAATCATTATTTTCATATCATGATTAGATAAAACATATATTTTTTTGATTTTATACCTGAATCCTATCATAGTCTAGCATCGTAATCCACTACAATTTTATATGTATTTCATTGAATCCTGGTTTTTCCCACATGATTCCTAGTTTTTTTAATAATAAAAAAGTATGTATTAGTTAAAATCATGGTAATTTTAAATTAAAATCCGCCAATTAATTAATAACATGAAATTGGTAGTCATATAATAAGTGATCATTTCTTGATAATATTCTATTAGGAAATCAACCATGATAGGTGTGGCCTCTAAATACATTCCAACTATAGCATCCCAGCCACCATTCTACACATGCTTATCACCTCTCTAGGTCTCACAGAATAACATAATCTATTCTAGCCTCACAACCGCATCATTGAAAAAATTTAAATATATATCCCCAATTATATTAATTCATATAAATTAAATAACAGTATAACATTAAGTTAAACAATTTTTTTACCTATATTGGTGAAAATCTGTTACCCTTTACATTATATGGCAGCTTTCGTGAGGAGAGTGAGCATACAAGAATGATGTTGGAGTATTTAGAATGCATTCCTAAAAAACTGATACATTCCTGTCCGGTTTTTACATTCATTTTTTTTGTCTTTATTATACTCCACCATCAGTTTCATGTGACTATTCCACCCCACCCACATGTGTGTACTACCTTTATATTTGTTGAATGATCTAGAAATTAAAGAATAAGAAAATTTTGATATCAATAGATATTATAGTTAAAAAAAATATGGTAAAAATTTTTACTATGGATTAATAAATATACCTGATATAGTATAATAAGTGTGATTTAATGTATCCCTATGAACTCATTGAATGTTAACCATTATATATTGAGTGGGTCCCAATATATGCTCTATAGGATCATAATGTTTTTGATCAATATTTAAAGTATCCAGAATGTTGTAGCTCTGGGAGAAAGAAGTGGAAGAAAAATAATATGGAAATGATGGATATGAAAATTCATTATAAGGATGAAGAGTAATAAGCATCATCAGATATGGGAAAGGGGGTTGAGGAATATCAGATGAAAATGGATATGAAATCATGGGAGGCCTAAATATACCATATTTCTATAGTAAAACTTCAATATTATATGTTATGGTAGATGGTACGTTATGGGGAGGGATGTGGTGTGATTAGATAAGCTGACCAGTGCGCCTTGCTGTAGTACCTCCCCTTCATATCTCCAACATCTTTACTATAACCACTAGGATATTCAGTGATTAATTGGTTCTTTGGTGGTGGATCATGATTAAATTTTAAAAATAAAATTATTTGCATGAAATTATTTTATATTTATATATATTTTTTTAAAATAAAATAATCACAACATGAACTATAGAAGAGATTCCTATCTCACATAGTCAATGATCGTTTTCGGACATTCTTTTTCTTCATATATCCTTAACATTTATCATTTCATATATTTCTAAAAAAATATGTAATTAAATAAAAATCCGTAATTAATTTTTAACTGAAATAAGATTGAATATGTGCCCTGAGTAAATTAAAGAATACAACTTTTTAAACCAAATAGAGGATAAAAAGTGATATGAAACAAAATTAATATTAAGTGGAAAAAATATCAAAACATAATGAATGTCATTCAAAAAACAATAAATTCTAACTAGAATGTTTAGAATGTCTACGATATTGTTATATTCTATTTTCAATTCGATCTAATTCAATTTTGGTTAGGTCATTTGGTTCATTCGGGTCAATTGATTTGGTCATTTGTCCATTTTTATTTGTCTTAGAGAATTTGGTTCTTTTTTTTCAATTTATTATGTCATTTTTTGATATTTTGTTTTTTTATAGGTTAATTGGTTTATATTTTGGGTTATTCCATTTTTCTATTTTTTTGTTATGTCATTATTTTTATTGGTTTTTATTTTCATTTCAATTACTTTAATTTGTCCAATTCAATTCATATTTTATTGTTAAAATTTAATTTTTATAGTTTTCTTGGTTAAAAATGGTTGAATATAGTTGAATTAAATATTAGAACATATATCTCAATGAAAAATATAGCTCCTAAATATTAATAATTCACATAAAGGTCTAGTTGGATAAAAAATATATATATACAATAGTAAATCAATTTTTATATCAAAAACATCAAGAACACATGTCGAGATAAACCAAAAGAACTAGAAACACATAAGGATGATTATGTAAAATTCCCACCACTACTGCAGGTTCATAATGATCATTGAAAATTGAAGTACTAACATTTCATCATAGTCACTCGACCATGAGAGTAATAATCCAATAATAGTATTTTCTCAATGAATCCATAATAAGAAATATTTTTAAATCAAGGCCTACTATTAGATGAACATCCAAAATAGTCTGTTGTGGTAGTCACCATAACAACATCATGAAGTGTTCTCATTTTATTTTCTCATTCAGTTATAATTAATACGTACCCACTGATCACAATTGATTTTATTTCATGAACCATGATATTAAGACCAAAATCCTAAGCTCTAATTTCCTTAGAGATAAAGCTATCAGGAATAATCAAGACAAGAAATATTTATTAATATAAAACCTATTTAAATAATGATTATATTAATTGATTACAATAATATTTATACCTTCAATTTTGACCAAGAATAAAACACTTTTCTATTCAATGTCTCTATCCTTCTCAAAAATAAAAAACATTACATTCTATTTACCATTTATTTATGTTACCTACCATAAAATAAAAATATTTTATGATATACATAAAATTACTTGAGATGAAATAATATATTCTTGTTCAATTTACTTACTTGATTTAGTCATAAAAAAGTATTGTTAAATAAAATTATGTGATGCCCGATATCCTGCTCTTCATGGTTTAATTTCGTCGTTGTATATGACCTGAGAATTCCCCATGTTTGGGGAAGTGATGGAAAGATGGATTCAACATTATCATACCATTAATCTTAATTTCTTAATGGAATGTTCTATATCTTAGTTAGATCAGACCAATACAGTTAACATAAATGTATAAATTCTTGAGAAAAGTGACATTTCATGATTGTAAATTCTGGATGATTTCTATCCCAGACATAAGAATTCAATTTTAAAATGTTTCTTTTAATTGGATATATCCAATGAAATGAAAATGGTCCTCTAAAAAGTATTTTAGTTTGAATATGGGAAGTTATATGAAACATGCATGTGAAAAATGATGGATGAAATATTTTCTGTAACTCACGAACAATTAATGGTACCTATACCAACATTTTTTGAAATAAATACTTTTATAACTTATTAGAATAAATACCTCTAAATAAATATCACAATTGAATAAAAAACACCAATACATTACGGGAGAAAACATGGAGGATTTATATTGGAATGAAAACATGCATATTGATGTGATAATCATGAGTCTTCAATGATTTATGATTCAACTCTCTTATCTTGACCCATTTTTATATATTGGTTAAATATCTATTAGTAACATTAATAGTATCTAGTAAATATTGAAATTGATATTTTTGTTCAGGTTTCATCAAATAAGAAGCATGCATGTCATTTCATTTATTTTCATTGATACACACATGATGCAATTCAGGTCTAATGCCCCATTCCACCATGTCACACTGAGATCTTAAATCATATTTTTTCTTTACCTTGACATATAGAATAATTTAAATAAACATTTCACATATATAGTATTCAATTTGTATTACAAATAAGCAATGATGTGAAAAATGTGATTACAAATAACGTATCTAAAAGAAGATAGTTATCTTCTTCCAATTTTAATAGGTTTTAGTAGAAACATTCTTAATATTTATTTATTTATTAATCCCATCCTAGAATGAAAAACTAAAATATTTTAATTCATTAAGAACATCCATTTATGAAATTTTCAATGGTGGATTTTTAGTCTCCGTATTATTTACAAAACATTAAAGAGTATTCCTATATGGATAGTCTATTGGAAAGAACCATAAATGTCCCATTAAACTAAAACTACATTGATATTTCTTTCCACAATATCAGGAATTCTTTATAAAAATAGGACATGATATTTTTCCCTTTACACTCCATCCGTAAATCATTTCACAATCAAGAAAATCATTGATTGTCCATATAAGCGCGATATGAAACTAAAAAATGACTATATAACAAGCATCATATGTGTGTACACCAACATTCAAATAATGTTTCAACTCATTTATTAATGGTTTCATGTATACATATTTATCATTACCATGATCATATGGTCAAGATATTAGTATACTCATGAAAGTGAATGGTTTTTCATACATATCCTTGGAGGAAGGTTATAAGTGTGTGTGAAAAATAGAAATGTTTTTTGTGATGTAATAATATTCCTAGATTGATTAAAACCATCACACAAAAGACCCAACATCACATTACACCCATAAACTATGAAATTATGAAATCAAGCATCTAATATATGCCATTAAAATACATCTATAGGGTGAACTAACTCAATATTTTCTTTTTTTTTCTTAGTATCATTCTATCACATATTATTTATATTTCATTAGAAATTAAATAATTACAGAGTTTTGGGATCAATAAAAAGTTCTAAATTACATTATGGGGCACAAAATATATTGTTCCATCAACTCATGAATTCCATTAGGATGTCCCATATTTTATATAATCACTTAGTTCATCAATTTCCTCATAGAATAATTTTCAATGATTTACGGAAGAATGATTATTTTTAAAAACCATATTCGTCAACAAAATTAAATGCCATATTGTGGTTTTATTGAATATATTAATCATCTTGAAAAAATTTCTTCATAAAGGAAAGAATGTAATTTATGGAAGTTTTGGAAATACCATACAATATTTTCCCACGAAACAATGAAACTAAAAATTTCAGCTTCTTCATTTTACCACATTGCCGAAATATATGAGTCATGGAATCATTCTCAAAATTATTCATCCTATCAAAACCATTATTTTCATTGGATGGAACATTTTTACTCGTATTAAAGTATTCTTGGGTTAAAATAGCTTTTTATGACGATGAAGTATAAACAGAAATTAATCATCTAACAAATTCTCTAATATAGTCCTCTCATTTAGATTATGTACATTTTGAGATAAACTTTTATCCCCATTGGGATACCACACATATTATCTTTGTAAAATACATAATTGGTTATATGGTATCTACCTTTTTTAGGGATCAACTAAGGTATTAGAACACAATTATAACACGAGGAATGTATATGACCCCTATTTAAATAATTTTGAATTTAAAAATCTAAATTAATCATTAAATTGTTTTGTAAATTACTCGAGATACAATCATTTTCATACATACAACTTCTATCCATTATATAGAAACATTTTTATATATTATTTCATAAAAGCAATTATATAAGATTAAAGGATAATAAAAAATATATTTGAGGAAACCCGAACTGTTCAATTTATATGAAACCATAACTCACACGCTAGTCTATATGGGAGTCATAATATAAAATTGAAGAAAATACATTATATAGATATATAAATAATATAAATGAAAAACTATCATATTAAATTTCTTTATATTAATGAGTAATAAAGGTCCAGACCCATTTATGATCATGGATTTAATTATGAAAATGATTCTTATAGAATATTCAAACCTAAGGGTTATTTAAATAATATGTAATTGAGTGAATAAATTGATGTGGCATAGAGGACCTTCACCTATCTACCGTAGTGACACTCCTCTATGTGGTGGAACTATATTATGGATTTAGAGTTCATTGATTTAATGTAGGTAATTCAACAAATAAAACCATAAAATTTAAATTATGAATGAATTTTTTTCATCCCTTGATTTGAATGGTTTCAAGGTGATATTATGTGTATATATTGATTCTCTACTAACAGAATATAGTTTTCTCAAAAATACCACTTATCTTAAATGATTATATCACGATTTCCATGTTCATAAATACAAATTTGTTTTATTATGAAATTATATTTCCATAAAAGATTACTACGAGTCTATTTGAAAGTAATTTAATTATAAAAGGGTTGAAATTGATTCCAACCCTTTTTAAAAAGGGTAACTAATATTTTTATGGAATGATTTTAAATCTATTTTTGAGTTTATATTATCTATAAAAAAACTTGATAATGATTGATTATTTTATATTCTTTGATGATATTTGTGTGTTTTATGATCTTGGTTTTGATTGAATGATTTTTCCTTGGTTTGGTTTTCAAAATATATTTTTATAAAATGGCATTATTGAAGATGTTTTAAAGCCGTAGTTACAACATGATAAAAATATATTTCTTGATACAAGTACGCCCATAAAGTGGGGTACTTTATGTTTTTTCATAAAGGCTAATGTGATGTTGGTATTATGAAAATTTGATTAAATATTCACTGTTAGGGGAGTTCATTCTTATATTTATATTCATACTGAATAGGAGACACTTATATAAATGGTGATCATAGGTGATACAATGTTATGATTGATTCCATATATATAAATATACATATTGATATATGTTGACATAACACTTCTGTTTGGTCTCATGGGAAACCGTCGGTATCATGTTTCAAAATGTAGGTAAAATTATTCCACTAGTTATGACAACGCTAGGAAAATTTTTTCCAAGTGAGGATCACACTATCTAATGTGGATTTAACATCCAATTCACGTAAGGTAGGTTAAAATAGAGTGTCTATTTATTTTAATTGCATTAGATTCATATTAGATGAATATCATATTTTATGCTTTCCTATATTGTCTCTTTGAATCCTAGGAGTTCCCATAATGATTTTGGTTTATTTTCATATGACTATTCTATGATAGTTGCAATTATAATATTTTGATGATAATTGATTATTGGTTGCTTCCTATTGATCTCATCATTTTATATTTCTACTATATTCATAATTTTCAACATCAATGGAAATATCCTTCAAAAATTATATATTTATCCTTTTAGGTATTTGTTTTTAACTAACAGGTATAACTTTCACTATTTATTCAATTACATATACTTCCATTAAAAACTGATTTTTATATGATTCATTATTTTCATGACAAAACTTGTTTTACTGTTTAGTTAAATTACATTCTTTTATATGGTGTAACTTTGAGAAATAACATTCTTGATGCTGAACTCATTATAACATATCCCTAAAAGAGAACAATTATGAAAAAAATCATCATATATCTTATTCGGTATCAAATTTATATTATTCATTACCATTGATAGAATAAAACATTAATGTTTTTTACTGTAATATATTATATGATCAAATCAGCGTGTTACATGTATTATTACACTTCTGAACAACTTATTACTCAAAACATAATGATATGTAATGCTCCTCAATATTAAACTAAAATATGAAGAAACTGGTATATGAACTATATAATATCATTATAGTGAAAAATTTACATTGAATATGAACTCCCTAAGAATATGTAACATTGATAAAAAATTCATATAATACATACTTTATGAGAATGTCAATTGAGGATTTGTTTATTTTTTTCCTAAGAACATAATCTACTCATATGATGTTACATAATTACATAAATATTATGATGCTCACTCATATATATTTTGACTTATAACATAAAATATTCAATATGATTCTAATATTATAAAGAACATAAAAAATATAAACATAACATAAATGATTGTTTTTATCTCAATGAATATGAACAAAAAATAAAATATTAACAATGACATCAAAATTTAATTTTAAGACTGGACTAAACTAAATGAAACCAAAATGAAGAAGAGAATACAATAACAAACCAATACAAAATTTAACTAAATAAACCCAAGATGAACTAAAATGGTCTAAAATAACCCAAACACATGTGAACATGATATAAGGAACCCAAAATCCGATAAAAATATGAAAATAAATTAAATTCCCATAAAAATAACAATAATTATGCCATTTTAGGAAAAACATAAAATTAAAATGGAATGTTCATAGAATACCTCAATGATTTGGAAACTATTTATTTAATATTGTATAACATTGAATTTAAATAAAGTAAATTTTCTCTTGGTAGGTTGTGAATATAGAAAACTATGGCTGCTGTGGGGTCTTGGAATTAGACGTTGATGGACGAGGGGAGAGGCACACTCCTATGAGGGATCCAGATTAGATCTTGAGGGTAGCATCACATGCTAGTGATTATGATGGGAGGAGGTGAGAAGTGATTCTTGGTATTGATATGGGAGGATTATAAGTGAATGAAAAGACTCGATATTAGAGAAGGGGAGCACAAGATGGAGAACTTGGTTTATCCAATTTAGGGACAACCAATACCAAATGTTTTAAAAAACCATTGGCATATGCATAGATATCCCAATGGTTATTAGGAAACTATTGGGATAGCCTTTGGTATAATTCTATATAAAAAACGTTTGGTAAAAAAATTGGGATACGTCCATGGGGATATCCCCAGTTTTTAGTAGTGCTCAAAAGCCCCACCACAAGTCCATCCAACTAGAACCAGAAACCCGCTACCATAATCCTCATTTAGGTTCCCTTCTAAAACAAGGGCCTGATCCCCCACTTCTAAAAACCTATTAAAAATTTTATTAACTGAATACATGATATCATGCCTAAGTGCATTGTAAAATCATCATTCCATAGCTTCTTTGTCCCAAGAAAATGTCGGAATGAATCAATGCATGTTTTTGAATTGGACTGTGTAAACCATTACCGACATAGTTTCCTATGTTAACCTCATAAAATCAGTATCCCACACCTATCTCATTTTTTCTAGATATAAATGTTCTAGAAACTATTCATGGATGTACTTCCAAAGAACACCGTCATCCTTTTGGATTTGAACAAAAATGATGCACCAACGCTTCGATGTTCCTAGTAACATATATGCAGAAAACTTGACACTATTTTATGCTAAAGACTCTATGTGATCCGAAATATTCTAAACGAACTATATCCATAAATTTTTAGACTATATTCCACCCTCTATATAAAATTTTGGTGGATTTTATGACTAAAAATCAGTGGTCAGATCAAGCATACTCGGTGTGACCCGCCCAGGATCCTATTCCATCATCAATATAAAACTCTTGAGGTTATCTCAAAACTACTATTCTCCTTGGTTATCTTTGGACAACAGGTTCTCTTTCCCCACTACTGGGGATGAATTATAAATGATATCCTCTTTTATCCCAAATGTCACCCATAATAGTGGTGGAATTTCTCTAACAGTCCAAACACACATCTTAGAACACATTACATAACATCCTCATATTACAAAAAATAAGGATCTTGAGTATCCATAACAACTAATCACAAAATAACCATCCTAAATGGATATTTTCACACCTATATAAATATCCACAACCATCCTTGTTGTAGTACATGGCTAACATAGTTTAATTCAACTAACATAGTCACAATAATTTCATTAGAAACTGTTTTTTTAATATTTGCACACTCACATTGTTAATATTTTTATTAGGTATATTTAAAAATTTAAAATATATTACAAAAATCATTTTAAATCATTTAAAAACTGAATTTTTTATAACTCATTAAACATTATTTAAAAATTTTCCCATTTATCCATTTAAATAATCATTATTAGTCGCCATTTTCTTCATCCATCTAAAATGTATAGTGCATTCTACCCTTCATGCCCCACACACCCATACCATGTGTTCCTATCATGATGCATTGAACCTATTTACCAAGGTTCCTATAATAATGCATGGATGAAAAATATAGTTCCATTCCAGACAGTAGAAAAATAGCATAAAATAGTCATGACACACACAAAGTGCATCACCCAATAGTGAAATATCTTTAAATTATAACACCACACATCAATAAAAACAAATCCCATCCTGGGTACTTGGGTTTTCCTTCATATATGGGTTATATAATCCCAAGAACGAGCTCATTTCAAAGACCTAAAACATCCAAATCTCTCATCTTCAATTCCCAAATAATAATACCACAAAAGAAACTCTATGACACCACTTTCTAACATCCCTAACTATGAATCCACTAAACAATTCACCAAGCCAGATTCCACATTAATTAATGTACCCCTACCATTCCACCACCTATTATTGACTAGAATTGAGCGACTAATATATCACATAGGGAGACTATACCCTCTCTCCCACAGTGATCCACAACCGATAACATATAAAATAAAAGAATAATAATAAATAAGAAAAAAACGAATTACCAACCATATTCCAAAGAAGGTACAAGAAAACAACAAACGGTAAATATTCCATGTCATGATAAAAATCCATACGTGAAGAAAACCCCAAATAAATACTACATTTGAATCCCAAACAGGCTATAATTCTATGATTAGAACCTCGTCTATAAACTTTCTATTCCATGCATTACTTGCTAGAAAAGGGAATTTTCCATTGTCCCGTCCTGAATCAATGATGTCTACTTAGGGACCCAATGATGGACCAATATGGGTTTGAGTATAACTTAATAGGCCACCACTGATTATGTCTACAAAATATATAGTCAAATAGAAATTTCACACGATCGTGAAATGAAGGAAAAAATTAAAGAAGAAAACTCATGCTCCATTAGTTAACAATAATACCTTTAAATATATCCATAATTATTTCCATTCTCATCACTTATATAATCTTCATTATTATGTTAATTTTCAACCCATTAACCATGGCATAGGAATTTACATCAATTACACAAAAACCTAATTCAGTCAAATATAATGAATAATGGCATATGTCTAGTTTCTTATTCCACTAGAGATAAATATTTTAAAAAAATGTCACACATACCTTGGAACCTCAGTCCAGGTAGTCTCATCAAAAACATATATTATTGGAATATAGCCTCATTCCCCTTAAATGACTTATGCATTATAGGGGTGAGATTTAGATCCTAAGTCTAACCCAACTAGTGAGAATAGATCCACATATCAAATACCCAAAACAGAAAAGCCACATGAACATTCTTATTTATCCATTTACTACATATACCATATCACATACCATTCACAATAAATATAAATAACATTTAAAAATCACATTTCATTCTACATGTAAATGATAACCAATCCTTAACCCATTAGAACATTTACTACATACTATGTATATACTCTAGAACCCATTTCCCTTTTTTATAACTTCTTTCCATTGGAATAATCAACAATTCTCATCCAATATCCCATTTAACATATTAATTACTTCATATGCCTTAATCCATTTATTCATCTGTATTACAATCACATAAGTTTTTTAACCCATTTCTACTAATCTATTTAACCATTGTTATCATTTTTAAAAACAACCCCTTAGTCATTTTCTTAAAAAATACACACATCTACCATATTTTCCTCTTTATAACTATAAATAACATTTCAAAAAATTTATCACGGGATCTATTTCCACAAAAATTAATATAGGTATTATCATTACAATTTTTCATGTTCATGATTGTAGGTACATCCCATGGGTGTTCCAAAACGTCTCTATCAAAAATTATTACATCCCCCATGATTAAGATGAGTTTAAATAATCATTTACATAACCATTTTACAAAATATTATTAAATTAAACAAAATAACATCATGAGAGAAGCAATATCACCACCAAATGTGCACAAAATCTGCAAAAAGACTATGATATATAACTTGTAGACCACCTACCTTGAATTCCAAGATCAACACTTCTTAAACCATAGCCTTTGATCTAGATTCAAGAACACATGGATCTCCCCACCTAAGATCTTCCAAAAATTTAATATACACCCATAGACTCTCCAAATATCATATAATTAATAGAGATTGACCTTTGGTATGATGTGGGAGATATGGGTAGTCATTAGTGTTAATTGAGAAGAAACAGGGGAAGAAATCTGGTAGGATACGTAAAATATTGTGGTGGAAAATTGGTAATTTCATAATTTTTATGGGGAACATGGTTTAGTTGCACTATTTTACAAATAGTGTGGATAAACCACTCACCATCCATGAAAACGTCTAAGGAATCTGACATGGATTGATAAACCATGCCCCAACCATGAAAAATGCCTTTGTCTATGGTTTAATCGTTCAATATTCCCCCTAACATGGTTTACACTAATCATTCGCCAACCATGGGACATGCATATGATTGACCAATTCCCCTTTCATTAATTTCCTGAACCACCAAAACACCCACGATATTCCTAAAACACCCATTAATAATTTAATTAGTCATATTTAAGGTATTCAACCAAAATGATAAAAAAACGTACCTCAATGAAGACTGTGTTCGTATACAGTATATCTATATTAATAAATTTAAAAAACTCCATTAATTTATCTTACCCTTTATGAGGTATATCTTTTTAGGAACTTATTTGATTGGTTCTTCTTCATAATAACTCATCCACTAGGTAATACTTATTTTTATATTCGTTTATGATAGTCTTCTTTATCTGGTTACCCTATTCGATCTTCCCACAAAATTTATTTTTGATTAATCTATTTAAATAATTCATAGAAATATATCTAATTACTTCATGGCACTCTATCTAATTTTCTCATACCATTCTACTTGATAACATTTCATTATGTCTTCTCTTTGATTCCTATGATCAAAAAATTCCATTTGATGAACATCACTCCGAGACCTCTATCTTATGACTTCAAATGGGGAATTGCATCCAATAAAAAATAATTTTTAAACTATTGGTGATATAATGTTTTAAGAAACTCCTATATTATTCCTTCACTCAATAAAAACAATCTGATTCCATCACTTATAAAATATGGTTTGATGATCTAAAAATGAGTCCTCAATATATTGAATTTGTGGGGAAACCTCTATGTGATCATTCTGAATCTTCGATTCTACTTCCTCTATGTGATGACATTGAGTTTATCTATCCATTGGACATAATAATACTATGTCTGATGGAAAAAAAATTTTCATCCAACAATATTCATACTTATTTCTATTTCATAAAACCTCAACCATAATATCTATAACACCTCTCATATTGATATTTGTACAGGTCTATTCAATATATTTTGTATAGATATTTTATTTATTTGGTAACTATAGTTCCACTATGTTCCACCAACTTGTTCCTTTGACAAAATTTTCATGAATCATGATTCCGTAAAATGATCTTTATGTTCGATACCTAAATTAATGTGTGAGTCAACAATTTATTTATTTCTCATTCATATTGAATTTTATTATTTTAACCATTTTTCTTGAATCATATCTAGAAGTCATTTTAATTTTTAATAAATAAGGAATACATTACAATTAATAATATTATTTATTTATTTTGATCATTATTGGATGATCTATCTATGAATGTAATTGGTCACACATTATTATCCCACTATTGTCAGATCAACATAGTTTATACATATCTGTCTCATGTACTTTGGAACACTATCATAAATTTTTACCCCATGTAGACCTCATCTGAGAACCACGTCATTACATTAAAACCTCACTCTACTAGCCACAATCCCATAGCCTATATCTAGTTAGAACTATCTTTTAAACTCATATTTCTCCATCCATATGTCTCTATCATGAAAATTCTATCGAGATACTCTATAATGAAACATTATCATGTTTAAAAAAAATCTTCTTTCACAAATATTAAGGAAAATTATTTTTGATATTTTGATAAGCTCACCGGTTTCCTTACTTATATCAAATCTTAAAAAACTGTCACCATAATGTAGTAAATATATCAATTGATGAATATATTCCAAATCATCAAAATGTAAGAACATAACATACCATCTTCGAAGAAAATAAGACTTCGTAACATCCTTTTATTATATAACAACCATGGATACTTCAACCAATATTCCACACAACTTCTTCTTTAAAAAATATTCAATATATTTCCAATAATGAAAGGTTTCAATGAAAACCATTGACAACCAATGCCAACCTTTGACAAAAACAACTCATAAAAAAGTGGGATATTGAATTTGTATATTTACTAGACTTAATAATTCATATATATTTTTTATGTTCCAGAAATAGAGAAATTTTAAAATATTGGTTTTTTTATTGGATGGTGTAATTTAAGAAGAGTGGTATTTTTAAAAGATGAATAAATTCAATTATATTTATAATTTTTTTGGATGGTGAAATGTGAGGGTATGAGACAACAAATTTTCACTAGAGATTTCCAATGTTCGGTTATAAAGATTCCTTTTATAATATTTGGGTTATAAATTCATGATTTATGAATATTGATTAATAAATTTTCACTATAATATGATCAAGTTATACATTTGAGCTGTAAAAGGATTAAATTATAATGTTTATCTGTATGATTTTTGAGATAAATCTATGAGGATGAAAATGATTGATTTATAATGTCATATAGAAATTTAATACAACCGGAAAACATTTGAGGTTCTTTAGAAACCATTATAGAAACAAAAATTATGATGATAATGACATAGAATTTTGACATTAATAATTTAGGTAGATAATAAAATAATTTTACGACCCCAAATCTAGTAGCCTAGAGTCAGTGGTTATTTTATTAAATTTTTCCTTGATACAGGGAATCACATCTTAAAGTACAAAATATTTTATTAGACTCACTAAAAAAGATACATACATGAATTTCAAATTACTATTGAAATCATAAAATGAAAAATATTAATTTGATTGAGTACAATACTATTAAAATTTTCATATCCCTGCATATAAATCATAACACACTTCATGGTATCCATGGAAAAAAACATAAAAGTGGGGTGATATCAGATTCCTAGAAAGGGAATGTGTATAATGGAATATAATATGAATATATAAGGCATAACCAATAATGAAAGGTAAATAAGATAAAACACATTCCATTTAATCAATAACTTAAACCTGAAGAATAATATGGTATGAATAAATAATTATCAAATAATTCCATTTTAATAATCATATAAGATTAAAACATATCAATGGATATTATAAAAAATAAAATAATGGCATGGAAATAAATTACTAATTTCATAGTTATGGAATGAATAATTATAGATATTATAAACAGAACATCAATTTCTTGTTCCAAGTCTTCTTACATAAATGGGTATGGTCTCAAACAATCCCCAAGCTAGTTTTTCTCATGAGACATACAGATGTATCGATAGATTGTAGTGGGACCCACCCATAACATAATAAGTATAAGGAATTAAAAATATGAATGGAATTTAACACAAACTATATAAACATTAATATTGAATCTAGAATATGAATTGTTAATAATTTCCCTACACAATTGGCATAATCCTAAACCAAAAAAGGTAATATGGTGAATGTTATCAAGATAGTAAATCTCCATTCAAATTAATCATAAAAAATACACAACAATATAATTGAAGATATCATTATAGTTATTCCTAGAATAATATTCAAAAACGGATGTTCACATAGGTGAAGATAATTAACTGTGATTAGTAGAATATTTCTCGAGGAATGTACCCATTTTTACTTTCATAATAATTTTTAAAATCTAAAAACAAGACATGTAAAAATAATAATACTTGAAATGAACCATGTACAATTGTAATGGAAATATAAAATATTAGATTCATAATTAGAGATATAAATTCGATTGATACCGTATAAGTGAAAAAAATTACTTTCACATTTTTTTATGATAAGTAAAAAATTACAATATTTATATAATCAAAGAAATATTCCTTTAAAAGAAATTTGAAAAAATTAAAACATGGTAAACAATACATTAAAATAATTGTAGAAAAGTAAAAACATTTTTTAAAAAAAATTCATGAAACATGAATATGGAAGAGAAATGTTCTTCACTTGAGATAAAGAAATAAACAATCCTGAATAATAATGAGATTTAGGGATAAACCATTACCACTTGGGTTTATTTTGAATTATATGTACCATAGAAGAAATAAATTGAAGTAAAACATTAAATACCATTAATAAAAATAAGTTCATTATATAATATATAAAATTTGTAGTAAATACACCACATAAAAGAAATATGTATTTAATATGACATATGTATCAGAAAAGTAAAAGTGAGATGAGAAAACCTTACTATCGGTTTACATTGTAGGTTTTTCAACACAAATTATAACTAATATAGATTTATCAAACATATATTATAGATAAATGATTATATATATCAACTATATATGATTTAATTTTAATATGTTATCAATCATTTATTATAAATTCATTGTCAAATTCTCAATTTTTAGGGTAACTACTTCATTTTAATGTATGTTTTGATTCATTAGTTTTAGCTATTATATAATAATAACAGGTACATATTTACTAGAAGATTATTTATGGTGTAAATATCATATATATTAAATATATATATATATATTCATTTTCATTTTCATCCATAAATATAGATTTAGAAAATTGAGTTTCACTGTTCACAAAGACGGTAGGTCGTACTCTTATTAGAATGTTGAGAAGATAAATGGATAGGGTTTGGTAGAGGTATATGGCTCAATTTTTTGTAAATAAGTGAAGGAAAGGTAGGCCTTCTATAACTAATGGGAGGCACATTCTTAACATATCATAATATATTAAATTAATAGGAATGATATATCTGGTAAAAATAGATCAAAGTTGATATAATTATAACATTAGCTTATCAATTTTAGAAATATATTTATCTATTAATATTTTTATATTTTTTGTTTATGTTTCAACCCATATATTTTCGTTTTAACCTGTAATTAACCCTTCCGAAAATCACCGTACTATTAAAATTTTCTACTCTTTAAGAGTAAATAATGTTACTATAAAACTACAAATACACATAAACGAAACATGGTATATTTAAATAATATATACCACAAATTTTTATGAATATATTATTTTTAATAACATTATATCTTTTAATAAAATATTATTATTTTATAAAATATTAAAAAATGTTAATTTTTTAACTATTCATCACATTGATAATAATAATAAAAATATAGTACTTAGAATTATAAAAATCTTCTTAATTATAACTGAAACATGTCATGGTAACATAAAAATTTATTTATCAATTTATTTATCTCAAATTATATTACTTTTAATATGATAAATATCATATATATAGTTTTTCCATTAATTGAATAAGAACTATGTTAATATTGTGTAAAACATTACAGTAATTATATATTTATTAATTATTTTGAAAAACAATTACGATGATAAATATAAATATTTTATATTTACAAGTTATAATTATAGTAAATTATATCCTCTAGATCACCCCATATTAAAAATATTATATTTATTAAATAAAAGAGTTTGGCATGTCTGACTTTTACTGAAATAAATCATTGTAAAGATCTTAATATAATATAATGGTTATAAAATTCCATATAACTGAATTTTGAATGATAATTAATGAAATGGAATCATTAAATATTTTTAAATCACGTTTTATGGTCATTTTGTTTGTTTATATAATTTTATTTTTAACTTTAATTAACTCATTTACCATTTATCGTGGTAAAATTTCATTAAGGTCACTATTCATTTAGATAAAAAAGGAACAATTTAATAAACATAAACATCGATAATCAAAATATTGAATTAATTATTTAAAATCAATGACACATAAGTGGAAGAATAAAATTTAAAATTAAACCATAAAAACAAAATAAAAATAAGTTTTTCAAAAAAATGTTCATTTATGTTTAAACTTATTTTTAAAAAATCCAGTCATTAAATTATTACAATGAACTTAATTGTAATATTTATAATATTTTATTACTAATTTTAGTTTTAATTTTTTTTAAAAGTTATTTTTTTCAAATGGTTTTAAAAAAGACAATTTTTAATAAAAAAGGGAATTTTCCATTATTCACTAAAAACATAATCATTTCAGAAAAATCTGTAAATTTAACCCTATAATAATTTATTATTTTATAATTTTAAAAATAATTTTCATTTTATGAAATAAAATCTCTAAAAGTGGAAAAAATTAATTATTTTATTTGATCACAAAAAGTAAAAAAATAATTTTTGAAGAAAACTTATAAAATGACATTACAATAAATTTTTTATTAACTTTATAAGAATTGATTAATTTTTATTGATATTTTTATTTTTATATATTTTATAATATGATAAAATCTATTCAAACTCTCCAATTGAATATCTATGTCATTATGGCTATGTTAAAATAAGAATTATTTTAATGGTGTATCACAGTTCATTTAACCTCAATGTTACGTGTTATATATGACATTAAATGAAGTGTTATTTTAAAATATATGGATTTCATGGACTAAAATAAATAAAATAGATTAATTTTTTAAAATAAACATACTGTAAAATATTTTGGTGTTAAATTCACTTTTAATATTAGTGTAATGTGACATATACACTATTAAATATGGTGTTCCCCTTTTAAAATATCAGGGTCTTACATTATACCCCACTAGTAAATGAATATTCCATTGAAATTTATTCTTTTTTTGGTAATCATGTGTTTGACACTTGAAAAAACCTTTTTGGAAAACCTACATCATAAAAAATTAATAAAAATCCATCTTAAAAGTTTTAAAAGAAAGTTTAAAGGTATACACAAAATTAAGTTTATGACTATGAGAACATTGGTTGGAAAAGAGAATATGGACATGGAAGAGAAAAATAATTCATAAGCATGAATATATAGTGATAGAATAAGATGGTCCTCAAAAAGGTAACCCAAAGAAACCACAAATATTTCTTGAAATAAATGGCAATTGATTTATAGTTATGGAAAGTAAACTGATAAAGTTTTTTCATTTTTAGTTCAGTTTAATAATGTTGAGGGAAAATTTTTCTAACTAGATAAATTAATCAAGGAGAAAAAACATACATGATACTTTCTACATCGTAAGACTTAATTAATTTTTCATTGCTTTAATATATTACCAATCCATATCTTACACTGGGAAATGGATATTTTAGATGTATTTGTTCCCCATAATTTATGTCTTAATGTAATATGTAAATAACTTGATCACATATTTTTCAAAAATATATTAATATTTTTAATCACAAAAAAAATAATGATGAAAAAACACATGCCTCCAAAAAATTTCACTCTCATTAAATAACATATTAGATCATTGAATATATTCCTCATATCCCAATGTGCAGAAAAAATATCAGAAACCACCTTTTCCTTAAATCATAAATTAGTTTCATGATCATAAGTATTATCTCATTTATATATTTAATGTTAATATCTTATTTATCCCAACTAACAATTTTCAACACAACATCAAAAAAATGTTAAAGTATATATATACATTTACTTTACCACCAATCACTTATCTTGGTTATTAGTAGCACTTAACATATGTTTTCAAATGATTATTGAAATAGTACTTAAAAACCATCCTAATTGATTTTATATTTCATAAAACGATAAATAAATTTATAAAAGAATTCGAGAATGTAATTATTGAATAAAAACACATATCAATTTAATCATTCCCCTTCAACTGTAGTAATATTATATGATTGAACTTAATCCCTCTTAGTTTGAGCTATATTCCCTTGACGCTTGGGGAATTCATTTGTATAGTTCCCACACCCCTTAGATTTAATGAATAATATTTCAAAACATTCATTCTTTCCCATGGAATCAAGAGCCTTTAGGAGATTCTATCTACATGTTTATAAAATCATTATTCATTTAAAGCAATAACCATGATGTCTCTTTCCACAATTATCTCATATGGAAAAATAAATCTTTCACTTCATCCCTTTATCCATGTTTTCTTATATTATTTTCATATCTTTCTTTCCCATTATACCATAAGACATAAAGAGTTCCTTATCAATTTGGATAGTATATGGTACCGTATCATCATATGATGATAATTTTATGGATACTAAATCCCTTTATAATATGAATGTTTAATTTTTTTCCAATAAACAAAAATTTTCATAATACAACCAATTTTATAAGAACAATAATATCAAAATATTACATCCTTAATCCAACCGATCATAAAAAATTTAGATAAATAAGGTGGATGGTTTCATTATATTTTATTATTTGAAAAATATTCTGAAAATATTGTAAATAGAGTATTATAATATTTCCATAGGAAAATTTCCTTTTTCTATATTGATAATATTTTAGAAATTATAAAACTTTCACACATAATAAATAAAAAATTAATTTCTAAACAACGATTGTAAAATTTTAATGTAATATTAAAAAAATTGAGTCATAATGACTAAAGTAAATTCATTTTTTATGTATAAGTTATAAAAACATTCCATTAACACTATTTTATGAAAATTCAAAAAGTACGGTGTTCGGGAAACTAAAGGAAGATTTTTTTAAAACATTTTTTAGAGATTAAATCTTGAGTAAAATTATTTTAACATATCATTGAAAAATAGTGAAAACATTTTAATGAAACATGAATATGAAATATAAATTATTATCTTTTTAGAGATAAAAATAATCAGTCTCATATAATGATGAGATTATGAAATAAACACTTAACACTTGGGTTTCATTATTAATTGTAAGAACCATAAGATAAATAAATTAAAATAAAAAATTCAAAACCATGAATAAAATTGATTCATTATATAATATTTTGATGTGTAATTATATACATCACACCAAAATAATATGTGGTGAACATGACATATGTCTCGTCGTAGTAAAAGTTAGATGAGAAGCCCTTAACTATGTTACAATTTACAATTTACATTTTCTAAATGAATATATATTTAATATATATTTATTATAAATATATTATCAAATAATTTAAATAAATATAATACCATGTACAATTCAATTCTAATATTTTTTCATGTTTTTTATCAATTCTTCTTTAAAATCACTATTTCATGTGGTAATTACATCATTTTTCATGTATTTTTTTATTTTATTGTTCTAAACCATTTAGATATATCATATTTCCATCTTATAAATATTATTATTTATGTTTTATATATTATATTTATAATATATATGTTCGTACATAGCCATAGAGTTCAAAAAATGAATTACACCCTTCCTGGAGACTGTAGACTGTACGTACGCCTGAACGTTGTTTTCCTTTTTTGACGGATATAAAAAAAGCGTGTTAAAGAATAATTAATCATTAAAACAAATTATTATATATATATATATATGTATTATATTAAATACATCCATATTTATTACCATCAATTTAAATTAGTGATGGAAAACAATTTATACCACTTTGTGGATCTGATATGTCGTACAGACACAGAAGCAATGTTTTCTCTTTTCATAGGATGAAAAAAATATTATTTCAATAAAATCCCAAGAATATCATTATTTTTATGATACTATATATAATATTTATTATATTCACATAACATTAATGGGAAGTAGAAGAAGAAGTAAATGTGAACTTGTTGGAAAAGGTGATTACCTCTTCTCCGGGGGACTCCCTCTAGATCTCCTAAAAAAGAACATATGAATTCTATTTTTATTGGACCATAACTACATGTACATGAATAACTATGTTTTGAAGATAAATAGATATGGTTATATATATATGTGGATCAAATTGGTGTAAATAGGTGATGCATGTGATGCTATTTATCAATTCATTGGAGGACTATTCATGGAATTTGAAAAAATATATACTTATTAAATATTATTTCTATTGTCAAAATGGATATAAATAAATATATTTAAAATATAAGGTGAAAATAATTATAAATACTTCCATCCAATAATATTTGGAATAGAATTGGATATATATTAACAATTATCATTTAGTTTTAAACCCTCATTAACCCATTTGACCATTATTGTACAATTATCTTTTTCTACTTTTTAAGTCTCAATAATGTTGCTATAAAATTTCAAAATACCTAAAAATGGAACATGATATATTTTACTAATAATGAACATTTATTTTTTAATATTATATTACTTTTTTGTAATTTTATATCATTTACAATATTATTATTTATTATAAAATATAATAAATGACATTATTTAGAACTAATCCATAAATTGACCTTAATAATAATAATAATAAAATATAAATTTAAAAAAAAAATTTAATATATCCCTAAAATTCCATCTCAATCTATTAAATTTAGGAATCATATTATCCATCACATATTATAAAAAATTTAGTATTTAAAATATCATTTCTTTTATTTTTACATTAATTGTATAATTACCCATGATGAAGATAAATATTTTTTATTTAAAAATCTTATTTAATGTTGAGAATATCTTCTTAATATCCCTATATTAAAAGTATTATAGTTATTAAAAAACAAGATTGTTACATGTTTGACTTCTCTAGAAATAAAATATAATAAAGGTCATAATCTCATCCAAACAGATATAAAATTACTTAATACAGAATAATATATGCATATGGACATAAATAAATAATCCAATAAGGTTAAGGTAAGTTTTATGGTCAATAATTTTGTACTTATCATTTTATTTTTAACTTAAATTACTCGATTTACCCTTTACCATTATAATAAATATTACCATGTTTTCTATTCATATTGAACCTAAATCATGGGGAACTATTTAGTAACTTTTTTTCTCATAAATACAAATATTAAACCCATTTTTCATTATTTAAAACAAATATGTTTTATAATTTATTTTAAATTATAATTTTAAAAGCATAAGAGAAAATGTTTTCCAAAAAATGCACTTTTAAATTATAAATATTCCGTTATACCAAATAAAATTAATAAATTGATTCTAAGGAAATTAATTAGATTATTAATAATTTGATAAAAGTTATTTTAGTTTAAAATAATTTTAAAAAAAAATAATATATTTAAATGGTTGAAAAAATACACTTTAAAATAAAAATTTTTATTTTCCCTATTTAATGAAAAATAATATTTTTTCATAAAAATAATAATGTGTATCCAATAGATAATGGAGAATTTATGAATTAAAAAATGATTCTAATTTTATCAAATATATTTTTTAAATAGTATAAAAAAATTAATAATATTATTTTTTTATAAAAGTGAATAAAAATTATTTTTGATGAAAATGTATAAAATGACATTACAAATATTTGAGAGTTTATTTCATAAGAATTAATCAAATAAATTAAATATATCATGTTCTTTTTATAAATTTCATAATATTTTTATTCTTATTTAATCCACCCAATTTAATGTATAAGAAAGAATGTTCATGTTAGAATATGTAATATTTTAACACTGTATCATGGTTCTTTAAATCAGGACGTTGTGTGTCATATAAGATATCAAAAATAATTTTTTTTAAAATATTAATGTATCAGGAACTATAAGATATCAAATTGATAATTTTTTTTATAAATATACATACTTTAAAATATTGGGGGGTCACGTTCTCTAAATTTTTGGGGTTGTGTGTCATATACACTATGGAAGATAAAGTTCCTATATTGAATCTTGAGGTGTCACATTGATGAGTTTATGAATTTTTTTACTCAAATTTTTTGGAAAACTATGATGAATAAAGATGGATTTGATTTTATTGGATGATTTAATCATATTATATTATATATTGATTTAATGCGGAAAAATAAATTTAGATCCCAGGTTTATTCCTCAGTTTTTAAAGGAATTTGTACCCAAAGAAATTTCAATGATCACTTAGAAAAAGATGATGAATTTTAGTAGTGATGGAAAGAGGTAAAAGAGATTAGGTTTATGACCGTAACTTTCATTAAACATTTAGTTGAGGAAAATATTTGATAAAATTGAAACATCAGGTTCAGAATTAATTTAAGAACTCAAACCCAATCCATGTAGTAATTGTTTCACCCACAAACATGTATATATACAGAATAAAAATGGTCTGATGGGAACCCTGAAGTATAACATCTTTATCTTGCAATGGGAGTACCCCAATTAAGTCATTGACCTTGGGTCAAAAACTTTTTTTTTAACTGAAGGCGCATTTGTGGCATGAATATTTCATTACAGGGGATTAAATAGTGTCCAATCATTGACATCTAATAGAAGGTCATTTATAGTCTACAATAGGTTTATTTGTGGTTCTAGAAATGTCGAACGACACTCATATCCATTATTCCTTGACCTAATTACCAAAGGAAGGTTCTCATTGGGTAACTTGGCCAACGACACTTCAGATTTCAAATTGGTCAATAGTATGGGAACACGATCTCATCACACACATTGGTGGGGGGCGATATCACATTGTAAAGACACTAAAATTTCAAGGAAATTTTTTTCTTCAATTCGTTGAAATTTTACGAGTCCACAGTTTCTAACAGCACCTGATTCTGAGGCCCAGTGTGCTTGGATTCAATTTCTGAATTATTGTTTGGGTACATTCAGTATGCGTACATATAGGCTTTTTCTATCTTTCAAACCGGTGCATAGAATTGAAATCCGAGGGCACCAATGAACTCGCAGCATAGGTAATTGCTTAAGGGTACCATTACTACAGTTGCATTTCATGCGGGTTGAGAGTTAAATTTTGGGGAAATTGGAAATAGTAAAATAAAATTGTTGGAACAATTTTACATATCTATGGATGTTATTTCTTCCAATGGGGAGTTATTGGTGGGGCCCACATCCACCCAACTTCCCATGTGTAGATATTTGCAAGGTGGGGCCCACATGAGCCCCAACCTTTCACCTCCCATATCACTCTTCAAACCCATTTTAACTCCGTTGAAACCCCCCCTTTTTAACTCCCTTTTATTTATTATGACAACCATCATCTTTCATTAAGTTTTGTTAACTCCCCTCTTTTATTTTGTGGAGCCTATCCATCTCCCATTCATTTATGTTGCCAAGACTAATGTCTTAATTAATTAATTTTGAATTAATTTGAATTACATGGCATGTTATACTATGGTAGAGAAATTTTAAGATTTTGGTTGGTAATATTTGTGGCAGAGATCTTTAGAGGATTTAGAAGGAAGTGTTCTTCTCCGATTAAAAACACCAACCTTCGACAAAGAATGAATCTGACGAAGAACGCGAAGTCACCGACGATATGCCTTATCTTCTTCTTCCTCTGTGTCAAAAGAGAAAGACTCTGCCCGCAAAGAATGCGAGGGGATTTATCCAACGAAATTTCCACTTCAGACGCACCTTGACATCAACAGAATTGAAGTCCATCTTCCCGGACGTCGTATTCCGCGACTATGGCGGAAGAACCTTGAATTTGAGGTAGGGGGTTTATGTTCAATTTTAATGGATTAACATTGTGCCTTGTTCGTCGTTGAATATCGTTGTTTTTCTCCAGCCTATTGCTGTCGCCTAATGGGAAGGGCATGGGCCAATCGAACATGGACCGATGACCCTCTGTTGGATGTTGATTATTTTTGGAATCTGTGACCAGAGGCGGAACGCGGAAGAGGCTGGCGGCACAAGGGTCGTCGTTGCACACACAATGAAAATCCACATCCAAGTAGGCCTCAATGGAGGATGCACGATGTTGTCGCTCTGTTCTGGGGTCACATAGCCGCGGCCAAGGAAGGCCTTGGAAGAGGAATCTGGCACCGTCGCGTCGGCTATGCAGAAGGAACCGCGGTCCGCTATGTCGGCCGCTTCGGCAGGAGAACCGGCCAGCCCGTCAGTCGGCCGGGTGGAGGAGATTCGCGATTCTAGGAGGGATCTAGGCTAGATAAACAGCGACCTACCCATGTGGGCCACTTTCCCCAAGAATTCAAGCCGGTTTGGGAGGTTGGCACCGATTCGTGTAGCCGGGGGGCGCCCCCTGCCACGGACCGCTCGGCCAGCCGGGCTATGCCCCGCCGGGTCGGGTCGTGCCCTCTTCGGCCAGGCCGCGCCCCATCGAGTCGGGTCGTGCCTGCCTTTGGGTCGGGGTATTCGTGCCAATGGCCCAGGTCACGTTTCATTAGGTTGGGCTAACGCCCCATGCAGGGTTGGACCCGCCGAACCGGGTCAGACCGACCCGCCATCCCACTGGGCCTAACGGGCCGGGCCCGTACGCTTAAATGTGAATATCTTAACGATTGTGTGTCTGATGGACGCACCTTCTGTGGAACTAGGACCCTCATGACGAGGCAGTCCTTTTGAAAAACTCTATTTGAGTTTTGGACAACTTTGGAAAAACAGCCGGGTTGGTTCGAAACAGAAACCAACCAGGCCCTCAGAGCGGAAATGGAATAACATAGGGACTGGACGCCCGATTTACGTTTTTTAGAAAATGTTGGATTACTCATGATGAGTGGGTTATTTTGGAATACTCTACATAGGATTCAGATATGGTTTGAGAATGGCCAGGTTGGATTATAAACGAAATCCATCCGGGCCTCTAGAATGGAAATGCTAATAACTCATAGACAGGGCATCCGATTGATGCATCGTCCGTTGCGTTGAGACCCCTATGACGAGGCGGTCCTTTGAGATACTTCCACATGAGATTACGTGACACTTTGAAGTATAGACCAGTAGCTTGTGGAGCAGACCCTCCCAGAGACGATCGTACGGAGTACAGAGACCTTGTAGATGGTTGAGACCAGATGTCTGCTTTTCTGATTCATTCCAAAGTGACTTGTTTAGCCCAGTGGGGAGCACTAATGTGTTGGGGAACAGACCCATGGTGTAGGAGTGCTACTATGTTGGGGCGGCAGACCCATGGTACTCGACAGAAGGAGTACCTCTATAGGCTATTAGGGGGTGTGCTACTGTGTTGGGGTGGCAGAACTTTGGCGGGGTGAGCTACTATGTTGGGGAGGCAGACCAGAGGTACATGACAAGAGGAGTACCTCAATAGTTTAAGGTTAGTGATTAGCACCTTGAAGTCGAGAAATGACTACTGTGCTTTAATGAAGAGGGGTTCTCCTATAGCCGTGTTTTTGACATCATGACTAAAAATCATGGTTTGAGCTGATTCAATAACCTTTGTGTTTTCTGGATGATTTAGTTTGGTTACATGATAACTTAGGTATATGTATGGGCATATACATAAGTAAAGGTTATCTGTTCAGATCTTTTTTTGTGGTTTATACTTGTTGAATTTAGTGAGACCTTGAGGGTCTCGGGGTCCCTACTGACTATCATTATACTCACCCCTACACGGGCTATGCCAGCACCTCGTTGTGTTGGATACAGACAACAAACAGCGCTGACCAATGCAGAGTATACGAGGACTGGAAGGTACCTGGAGGTGGACACTCGACGTGACGACACACAGAGTAGACCAATTGACGTAGGGTGATGAGGAGTACATCTGTACCTACCCATCAGGTAGGAACCCGGTGGATGATAAATTGGATGCTTCCATCTTCATGATGTTTGTCTTTCAGTTGTACTTTCTTTCATTTGTACTTGTACCTTTCTGTTGGGCTTTTATTTCCATCCCCTGTGTAATTTTTAGCACACTTTTTATTCTGCATTACTTAGTATTTGATTCCACTTGTATTCTAGTTGTGTGTGGTTACATTTCATAAAGGCAATTCCCATCCATTTTATCAGGATTGACACCTTTGGTGTTAGTCTCTAGCCCCTTGCATATGGAAGGCGTGCTCGGGGTACTCATGACACGGGCCTTGAGGACGGGTCGTGACAAATTGGTATTAGAGGAGTCAGTTATGCAGGAGAACATAGGACTCTGATACATCCTTTCTGTGAAGAAATATTGTTAAGGGTACTGAGTGTGGTTTTCAGTTCTGGGAGTCTAGTGTTGGTGCGCCAGACGACATATCCATACACCAGGACCCTGACTACTGATTTCCAACTTAGTTCATGAAAACACTAATTGTGTGTGTGTGTGTGTGAAAAAGTTTTCATTAAGTCATCTCAAACCAGGTCAGCTCACCAGGAATAATGGTTTGACCATGTCGCACCTGTTTAGGATGCCTCCATGTAGACAATCAGTTAAAGTTTTGATAGAGTACACGATGATGGACCACTGAACAATGAGGCTCCGGTGTAGGGACCTCTTTGTTTGCTGGCACCTTCAGGTGGTGTACCAGCAGACCAACCACCCATTATGCAGTAGATGCCACCAGCCGTACTAGTGGACGGTGCACACTGACAGAGCGTGTTGCACTAGTTCCAGCAGCAGAGGCCTCCGTGGTTATGAGGCCAGACAATTTCCCAGGAATTAGTGGACTGAATGGAGGAGATTTCAAGAGTTATACACCTATTTTAGACACTAGTAGACCAGATGGTGATCTTAGATACTAGTGTTTCCCAGTGAGTGACCCTGAGGTTGGTCAGCATATTAAATGAGGCTTCAGTACGTGGATCGATTCCTACGATAGCATCTTCGGGTAGTGTGCCAGCTATATCAGTACCTGTTGGTCAGCAGTTTCAACTAGCGGTACTGGTAGATGAATCATGTAAGCATAGTGACTTACACGTGTTTCAGCATCAGATACCCCTCAGGTTTCGAGGCGAGTCCGACTCACATGCGGGTGAGGACTGGATTGGGGGGGGGGTTGAGAGTTTTCTAGAGCGTATACACCTTCTACCGGATGACATTTTGGTAGATGAGTATTCATCGAGGCATACCGATCATTCCTGGCATTAGATAACTACGATACGATCAGTGATTTAGATATTGGACCTTAGAGAGAGCTGTTTTTAAAGGACATCTGGGCCAACACTTTTACTCTATGCATTCCTAATTAAGTTAGGGTGCTAGAGAGAACCTTTGTGGTCGAATGTTCATTGGTTGAATGGATACATCTAGATAATGTTAGAAGTGGAAAATCAGGGAACTAGTATTTGTCTCAAAGACATGGTCTTGTAAAATGTTTCAAGAAGATGAGGTGTCAAGGACAGATGAATCTGCAGAACAACAGACATGGAAGCATGGCTAGGAGAGCAGCATGAGGTGGTGTACATTTCAACATGTTACAACCACCCACCTCTGTAGTCCCCGCCAGGCTCTCGAAGTAGGAGGGCAGGGGAAGAGAGTAGCTGCACGTGGTCAAGGAGTGTGACCCAAGGGCTCTAGGAATGATTCAAGGTGTGGTTAATGTGTTCTATTTGATGTCGTAATAAAAGACATTGATATGAATCATTACTTCCTTACATGAATCTTGTCCAACACCTATATTTTATGGTTAAGTCGTTTACTTAACCCTCATGTCTGGAGATACCTTTGGGAGGAGATTTGATAATCACCCTTACGCCGATGGTGTGATATGACCCTTGAGGTGAGAGTTTCGGTTTGAACCTCCTGGTGGCAGCATCGAGGCCTTATGACGTTAGTTTGGGTATGGACTGGGAAACTACAATTCATGCACAGATTGAATGTATTAGGAAAAAAGGTTGTGGTTTACCTACAACATTGGGATGGGTTTTCCTTGGTCAGCGAAAAGGAAACCCCGGGCAGCACAGGATGGAATCATTCATAAGTTGGTGAAGTCGATCACTCATGGGTCGACCAGACTTAGATTTGTGCCAGACTTCACCAGAGTTGCTACACTGATTTTAGCTTTTACGAGGAAAGGAAAACCCTTCGTATGATCAGAGAGTTACCAGCAGAGCTTTTCAGGAGCTGAGGAAGAGGTTGGCCAGTTCGCTCATCTTGAGGCTACCAGAGAAGGTGCGGATCATCCAGGAGCAGATGAAGACTCCACAGAGCAGATAGAAGTCCTATGTTTATAGTAGACAGAGACCAATGTAGTTTGAGGATGGCGACCACGTTTTCATATGGGTCTCACATCGATGATGTCTATGGAGATTTTTCTGGGGCGGCATGTTATCTCCACGATTCATCAAGCCTTACCAGGTCCTCAGTAGAGTAGGCAAGGTGGCTTAACTCCCATCCCTTCAACCTCAGTTGCACCAGGTGCATGACGTCTTCCACGTATCTCAGTTAAGGAGATTCATGCATGATCCATCCCACATCATCGACCATGGGGAGTTGTACATCGATGATGGGGTGTACTACACGGAGGTTCCAGTAGAGATTGAGGATCAACATGAGTGAGTCCGACATGGATGGTTGATTCCTCTTCTGTGTGTTCGCTGGTAGCATGGAATCCTCCAGGAGAGCACATGGGAGCGGGAGGCCCAAATTCATGCTCAATAGCCCTCTTTTGCTTCCCTAGTGTGTGTTGTAGCTTTACGGGGATGTAAATCCCTGAGGTGGGAGTAATTTATAGACCTAGAAATTTCAAAGAAATCTTTTTCATAAATTATTTGGAATTTTACAAGTCCGCATTTTCTGACGGCGCATGATTCTGAGGCCCAGTGTACCTGGAATCAATTTATGAAGTTTTGTTCGATTAGGTTCAGTATGAATACAGACATGTTTTTTATATCTTTTGAACCGGTGATCTGGATTGAAATCCTAGGGCACCAATGAACTCGCAACACAGGTAATTGCTTAAGGTTACCATTACCGCAGTTGCTTTTTATGCGGGTTGAGAGTAAATTTTTGGGGAAATTGGAAATAGTTAAATAAAATTGTTGGAACAATCTTATATATCTATGGAAGTTATTTCCTCCCATGAGAAGTTGTTGGTGGGTCCCATATCCACCCAACATTCCAAGTGCGAATATTTGAGAGGTGGGGCCCACACGATCCCCAAACTTTCACCTCCCATAACTCTCTTCAAACCCTTTATAACTTCCTTGAAACCCCCCTTTTAACTCCCTTATATTTATTATGAAAACCATCCTCTTTCATTATGTTTGTTAACTCACCTATTTTAATTTGTGGAGCCTCTCTATCTCCCATTCATTTATGTTGCCAACCCTAATGTCTTAATTAATTCATTTTGAATTAATTTGAATTACATGACATGTTATATTTTGGGAGAGCCATTTTATTATTTTGGTTGGAAATATTAGTGGGAGAGCTCTTGAGGGGATTTAGAAGGAAGTGTTCTTCTCCGATGAAGAACACCAACCTTCGACGAAGAATGACTCCAACGAAGAAGGCGAAGTCACCAACGATGTGCGTTCTCTACTTCTTCCACCGCATCAAGGGAGAAATAATCCTCCCGTGAAGAACATGAGGGATTTCTCCAATGACCTTTGCACTTTGGATGCACCCCGGCATCAACAGAATTGACGTCCATCTTCCATGACGCCGCATTCTGCAACTACGGCGGACGAACCTTGAATTCAAGGAAGGGGGTTTATGTTCAATTTTAATGGATTAAAATTGTGCCTCATTCAGTGTTGAATATCTTTGTTTGTCTCTGGCCTATTGATATCACCTAACGCGGAGGGCGTGGGCCGAACGAACACGGCCCGACAACCCTCCGTTGGATCTTGATTATTTTTGGAATCGGCGATCGGAGGCGGAATGTGGAAGAGGCCGGTGGTGCAGGGGACGCCGTCACACATGCAAAGAAAATCTGTGGCCAATCGGGCCACAATGGAGGAAGCATGGCACCGTCACGCCGTGTCGAGGATGCGGATCCGTGGCCAGGGCAGGTCGTGGAGGAGGAAGTCGGCGCCGTCACGCCGGCTGTGCGAAAGGAACCATGGCCCGCTTCATGGGCCTCTTATGCAGGAGAACCGGCCGGCCCGTCGGCCAGCCCGGTGGAGGAGAGCCATGATGGAGGAAATGTGGCCCGCCCGTGCAGGCCGCTTGCGCCAAGAAGGCCAGTCGGCTTCGGACGGCCAGTTAGGGAGGGCGGTGCCACTTGGCACCGCCAGTTAGGGCAGCCGGGGGGCCACGCCCCACGCCACGGACCACTCAGCCCCTTTGGGTCGAGCCGTTTGGCCAGTAGGTCAAGCCACGACCGGCCGGGCCACGCCGGGCCTGGCTGGGCCGCACCCCGCTGGGCCAGGCTGCACCCTCTCCGGCCCGGCCATGCCCGATCGGGTCGAGCCGCGCCCCATCGGGCCGGGCCACACCCCATGGAGCTGGGCTGCGCAAGCCTTCGGGCTGGGTCGCTCCTGCCTTTGGGCCAAGACATGCTTGCCACCGGGTCGGGTCTCATTTTTTTAGGTCGGGCCGATACCCGATGTCGAGTTGGATTCGCCGAACTGGGCCAGACCGACCCGCCAACCCACTAGGCCTAATTGGCCGGGCCCGTATGCTTAAATGTGATATATTCATGAATGTGCCTACAATCGGCGCACCGTCTAGGGCACTGGGACCCTCGTGATGAGGAGGTCCTTTTAAGATACTCTATGTGAGTTTTGGAAGACTTTGGAAAAACGGTCGGGTTGGTTCGAAACCGAAACAAACCGGGCCCTCGGAGCGGAAATGCTATAACTTAAGGACCGAACGTATGATTGATTTGATGTCAACTATGTTGGATTTCTCTTGTTGAGATAGTTCTTTTGGAATACTCTACATAAGATTCAGATGTGTTTTGAGTATGGACGGGTTGGATTGTACCCCAAATCCAACCAGGCCCCTTGAATGGAAATGCTAATAACTCATAGACAGGGCGTCCGATTGACACACCGTATGTTGAATTGAGACCCCTATGACAATGTGATCCTTTGAGATACTTCCATGTGATATTACATGACACCTGGATGTATCGACCAGTAGCTCGCTGAGCGGACCCTCCCTGAAAAGAGTGTACGGAGTACAGAGACCTTGTAGCTGGCTGAGACCTGATGACAGTTTGTCAGATTTTTTTCTGAGTGACTTAGTTCACCCAGTGGGGAGCGCTACTATGTTGGGGCGCAGACCCATGGCAGAGGAGATCTACTGTGTTTGAGCGGCCGACCTGTGGTACTCGATAGAACGAGTACCACTGTAGGCTATTAGAGGGTGCACTACTGTGTTGGGGCGGCAGACCCATGGTGGGGTGCACTCTTCGGTTGGGGTGGAAGACCTACAGTACTCGACATGAGGAGTACCTCATTAGTCTAAGGTTAGTGAGTAGTACCTCGGTGTCACAACAGGACTACTATGCTCGATAGAGGAGGAGTTTTTCAGCAGTTGTGATTTCAACATCATGAATAAAAATCCTTGTTTGAACTGAGTCCATGACCATTGTGTTTTCCTCATTAATGAGTTGGGTTACTTGATAACATAGGTATATTAATGGGAATATACATAAGTAAAGGTTGTCTGTTGAGATAATTCTTTTTGGTTTATCTTTTTTGTATTTAGTGAGACCTTGAGGGTCTCGGGGTCCCTAATGTGTATCGTTATACTCACCCATGCAAGGGCTATGCCCGCACCTCATTGTGTTGGATGCAGACGAAGGATAGCGCTGAATGAGTCAGAGTGTATGAGGATTGGATGATACCTGGAGGTGGAAACTCGACATGATGGAACATGGAGTGTAACGATTAACGTGGAGTGCTGAGGAGGAAATCTGTACCTAGCCTTCAGGTAGGAACCCAGAGGATGATCTAGGAGCTGCATCCATTTTCCAACTTCTTGTCTTTCAGTTGTACTTTCATTCAGTTGTAGCTTTACCTTTCTATTGGGCTTGTATTTCTGGCCCCTTTGTAATTTTCAGCACACTCGTTATTCTGATTTACTTAGTGTTTGCTTCCTCTAGTACTCTGTTTGTGTGTGTGTATACATTTCATAAAGGCAATGCCTTCCCTTTTTATCGGAATTTATTCCTTTGGGATTAGTCACCAGCCCCTAGCGTATGAAAGGTGGGATTGGGGTAGTCACAACACAGGCCCTAAGGACTGGTTGTGACACACATATTTCATGACTCGTTTATTGATTTAAGTCATTTTCATTGTTCAAAAAACCATGGTTCATTCACAAACATGTGTCATTGGATTACCCTTAGAAAATTATGGATCATGAATACACATGGGTTCTAAATCATATATATGTATCAATGGTTATCAATTTATAGAGTTATCTATATGTATATGATGTTCTCTATCAATGATACCATTTAGGGGGATCATTATAGATAACTAAGTCATTTGTTGGGATGATGTTGGTCTTAATCCATATGATGGTTTTCTCTAGAGTTTGTCATCATCTAGAGGGGTGAAAGCTGTTTTGTTGTCATGATTGAACACATAAGAAGGGCTTCTTATGTATCCCTGTGAGAAGAATAAAAACCTACATATTTTAGTGTCACTTTACTCGAAAAGTATCTTTTTGACGTCATGTGACATGAACCTAACCATGAATTTTTGCAACACTCCGCAAGGACATGTAGGAGAAAGGGTGTCTAGACAAGGATATTATGGGATTTACATCAAGATGGCATGAGATACCCAGGACAGATGTTGTCTCCTGGGATAATATGAACCTACCAAAATATGGTATGGATATCATTAGATTGGATTTGAGTGTTAGGTTTGGACCTCCAAGAGGCATCCTATGTATAAAAGTTAGCTGGGAATCAAATCCCATGTAGTTCATTGTGATAAAGACTAGAACAATAGTGGAAGACAGTGAAAGGGAGAACGATTGGGGCTTATGTAGGGGAGCAACCCTTTTAAGGGGATGTGATTGAGGATTACAGCTTATAGGGGGCCTATGTGTGGTTATGTTAGGTAATATATAAATATGTGGAGAAGTCCCATTTGAGTTGATGTTCCGGATTACAACTATAGAGAAGGCCCAATATTTTGGACAATATAGATTTCATGATCTACACCAACCTTTAACCCACATGTCTCATGCTCGGTTTCAAATATAAGAGGAGGTTCTGGATTTGAAGATCACATGTCCCAGATTATCTGTTGCTGTATGGTGTGGAATCTCAATGGGAGAGAGAATCATGGCATTAAATATGCCCATACCCTCTATTATTTTCCGATCCCATATAGTGATATTTTGTGATCTATCAGAATATATCCTGGGAAAAGGAAAAGAGTATCAAGAGTGTCTCCTTTTGTAATCATGGAAAGGGTCTTATCTTAGTGGGAGTGCCCTTTTATATTCATATACGGTAAAATAATGATTAAATTAATTAATCTTCGATGATGGAAACATGGTTTAATTTTGCGTCGTATGAAAAAATGACATTCAGTTTGAAATCATGTAGTCAGGACATGTTCTATATAGTTTAAATTCATGTGGATAAGACATGTTGGGGTCTGGTAGTTTAAGTTCATAGGGTGAGGACCCCATGTTAAGGAAACCATGATAGACTAAAGGATAATCAGGAGAGGATGTTCTGACATTCCTCGAATACGAGAGGTGAGTAAAGTGTATACCATGATTATAGGGATTATAGAAACTAGAGAAATGATATGGGGAACGAAATCTATTAGAAAATATTGGGGGAGGAAAATCCTCTCCAAAGGATGAATTTTTCGCGGGTAGACAAAAATATTATTTTGAAAACTAATGCTGATCCACAAGGGCATGTTGTGAAAAGTAAAATAGAGTTGTAATCATGACAGTTTCCTTCCATTTTTGATTGATGGGGTGATTTATTAAAATCTGGAATCAGTTAGGACAAAAGGTTTGGTGGATAGATAAGTGTGTGTCCAAGCATGTAAGAAACATTCAGATCATGATTGACTAATGATTTTAGGAACCACATAGCATAAGAGCTAGGTTATGGGGTTTTGGGATTGTCAGGGGGAGTAGTTAGACTCTTGGTGTTGAAGGGGAAGATGTTGGGTTGACATAAGTGTACAAAAGAAAATGTTTTTGACCCATCCCGAAATGTTCTTTATGGGAAACTTAATTTTTCATGTAGGTTAGTGATGACATGGAAGGGAAAGACCAAGAGGGTTGGGATTATGGCCCATCACTAATCCAAAGTGAGGGTTCAAGGGATCATACCCAATAGTATAGACTATGAGGTACCTAGGGTTTTCCTTCCAAGGATCACATACACAGGAGTTGGTTGTAAAGATTATTGTTCACATGAGCTTCTCTAAGGGAGTTCCTGTAGAAGAGAATCCAAAAAAGAACATGCCGCAAAGGGGAGTCCGTAAAGGATCTTCTGTAATGGATTTACTATAAAGGGGTTCTTGTGATGGAACATATTCAAAGGGTATGTCTAAAAAGTGATATTCCATAATGAAATTCTAGTAAAGTGACATCTATGAGACATTATTTGTGAAACAAATTTAGTGATGGGATTGCCACAATGGGTCAATCTGGGAAGTATTTATATTCATTTTCTGGGTCAAAAAATGAATCCTCAATATCAAAAACAACTTTTAATCCACATGAAATCTTCTATAGAAGGTCTTCCACATATGTTTCGTGGGATGGTGTCAATGAAGGGGACACTCACATATAGTTCATGGGATGGTGTCTGTGAAATGCTTCAGATATGGGATGGATTTCTCTCGAACCATATATATTTTTCTACATTCTTTGATCAATTCAAGATCATCTATTGTAGTCCCTTTTTCATTGCCCTTTGTGTCCTTCTATAGAAGAATGGAGGGACCTCCCATGGTAAATAAGAATTTTATATGATGGGAATTGATCCTTATTTTGTGTAATCCCATGAAGGGTGCCCCATCCTGCAAAGGAAATAGTTAGCCGGGGTTGTCTTTTACGAGCATTGGTGACACCACCACATCCAATGAACTACTTAGTTCATACTGGATATTCTCTTATTTGTGCTTCAATCACCAGCTCATTCCCCTAAACTATTTAGTTTGTTGGTGCGTCACAAAGTAGTGGATTTCCATGCAGAGTGGTGGTTTGCGAAATGATTTGTTCTCTACAGTTTCATGGCTTTGAAAATGTATTTAATGATATATTTATATTTATTTATAACCATCGTTGAGTTTGTTGTATTTTTCCTCATCTTGAATGTGGAAATTTCTGGATGCAAAAAATAACTTATGAATGTTATTTTACTAAAAATCCTATATTTGAGGTGTTTAAAATTAAAATTTCTAGATACAAGGATTATACATGATGTGTGTATGTTTAGAAGAAGATTATATTAAATTAAATTTCCATCCATACGAAATATCAGAAGCATACTTGAGAAATTCTAGGATGGAGTATAAGTAATGTGATTTTATCCTGGAGGTTGAATAATGTACAAAAAATAGTAATGGTATTTCAATTTCATTTTATAGTAAAAAATAAGGGTTAAGGGTGATTCCTTACCACTCCACTAGTAGTCTATGATAGATATTATAGTGAAATATCTATGTCATGGTTCATTCTAGAAAAAACAGTGAGTAAGAATTCACATTGGGACCTGAACACTGTAAAAATACCAATGTGTTTTTTACTTTACATTATATATATTACATAAGGAATAAGTGTTTAGGGTTCATAATAACGTATCCATACATAGTAAAATATTATATATTTTATTACTAATTAAAGGATGTTAAATATTATGATTAATATATTTAGTTAAAATTCATTCACTCCATTTCATCACCCCTCTAAGGTTAACTATAAAATACACTTGGCACTAAAATTTGTTTTAGATAATATGTTAGATATATTTTCATAAATATTTTTTAATTAGTATTTTTATCATATTTAAATGATGAGGAAATTTTATGATGTTTAGGAAATAATTGTCCTGATGATATATAAGTCATACACTGACTAATCTTAAATGATAATAATTTGGTTTTGAGAAATAGTAATGTGTTGAAAAATATTCTAAAAAAAGTGAATAAGGGGGTATAGATCTTAATAAAGTTCTCCTATCAATATCAGTGTAAAGAGGATCCACCACTTCTAGATGTTAATGTGTTTTGAAGTTATATTGAAAAATCTACTTGAGTTTATCAACCACACATAATTTGTTCATTTTGAGGTGAAAAACAATCCATTAAAATTGTTAAGGATTATTACTGTCATATTAATGATCATATTAAAGAACATACAATTGAGGTTTTCATGTATATATTTTCATTTATAAAATGACAATATAAACAAAATTCACAGCTTGATAAGTAAGATAATGCAATGGATGATGTGTTGGTTATGAAAGATAGTGAGTGTAAAAATATCACTAATTTCATTAAAGGAATGTATAATACGATATTAAATTCAGAATAAATCTTCATCCTTTAATATGAAATATTTATATGATTATTTTGATTATGTTGATTTAATGAATGTTTTTAATGAAATATTTCATGAAATTAATTCTATACTTATTCTTAAGAACTCCCAATTTGAAGTCAATGTATGAAGTAAAAAAATTATATAAAAATAAATTAAAGAATATAGTAGTATACATGAATAAAATTTGAGGTTGTAAAGAATTAATTGGTGGAAAATTTAAAATATCTTTAAAGCCATAAAAACACATTAAATTTTATGTGTGTTGAGTTGGAATTAAGACTGAAAAACACATATTCCACTCCAAATATATCTTTAACTATATATGATAAATGTTCAAATGTCAATGTTTATATGAAATATAATACTTCATGAAGAAATAAATATAATTTATAGAGTAATATGAAAGCATAATAAGATTAAAAGACACTAATTTTGAGAAAATGGTATGATATTGTTCTAAAGAATATGTCTGAACTATCACCACTAATTTAAATAGTGAATGTTGTAGTTCAAGATGAATATTTTTATAGAAAAGTGACAAAACAAAATATTTTGAAATGGTGGATGTAAGAAAATAAAATATATAAAGTTACATCAAAGATAATCAAAAGAAAGAAATAAATATATGGAAGAAAGAAAATTTTGAAGAATTGTCCAGCAGCCTAAACTACCCAAAATAGAATAAACCATGGGTTATTAGCTATTGTTGTTTCTATATAAAGTTTGGACATTTGACTAAATATTTTTACCAAAATATCCCAGGGTAAGAACAATAGAGAAGGTAAAAATTAAGTTGGAGTAATGTTAATAGAAATGGAAACACACATAATTACACCCAACCTCAACAATAGGAGAAACATTTATAGATATATAACATATTTTAATATATTGAATTATTTTTATTGAAGTTCAAAGGAAGTGGTCATAGTGAATGATAGATTATTGTTACCAAGAACATCTCAAGAAAAACTAACATAAGAATGACAAAAAAGATGAAGGGGAATAAAATAAAGAAATATTTTTATTCTACCTTTATAAGTAAAAAACATATAACAAGATGAATTTTCATCAACTCCTAGATTTTTATAAGAGAAAATTATGTTTAATAACTTATGAGTTACGCAGCACTGAAATATAAAAACATGATTATTTAAATCGGAACGTTATAAATTAGAAATTATATTTGAATGTATGAATATTGTTAAATAATATATTATATATATACATGTATCCTTCCAAGAAAAAATTATTTATAAATTCATATTAAATAATTACTATTTTTTTGGTACTAACATTTTGTACATGAAAATACTATTTTTTCAATAAAAGGTTTTATTTTATATTTTTGAGAAAATATTATACGTTTTCTCTAGAACATTTATAATTTTTTGATAAAACTAAATTATTTTTTTATATTATAATATCAAAATTATGTATTTGTGAGATTTTGGTGTTTTTCAGAAAATGTTGATTTTTCTAGGAATACAAAAAACACAGCATAATTTAAAAAACTCTTTTATTTTATAAATAAATTATTTTAAATATATGATTACTATATTGAATTGAATTAAATTTTACATAATTAATATTTTGTTATATTAAATCAAATTATTTTTTTAAATCATTTTTATAATATATTTTAGAAGATGTTTATTTTTAGCCATGAAAACACATTTATCTAAAAATTGTATTTAAATGCATATTGTTTCAAAATATTGAAAAATTAAAAATATCCCCCAATAGAGAATGATTAAATATTTTTATTTATTATATATTTGTAATTTTTAATTAAAATAAATATAAGTAATTATACTAATTATAGTGTTAAAAAAATTCATCATTTCCTTGGAAAAAATATATTTTTTGGAAAACTACTTTTCATCAGGATTGGGTGTTTTATTTTCTATTAAATAATGAAACTTATAGAAATTTAATTTTCTAAAATGGATTAAAAATATTGAATCATAAAAATTAATATTATGAAATAAGGTCAACTTAAATTTTGAACAATATAAATATTAAATTTAAAAAATATTAATTACCCTGGTAAAATAAAAAATTGTTAATTACTATTAAATAAAATTTAATAGTGATTTGTAAATATGTAGTCCTAATATTATGAATATTTTTATTTTCAGAAAAAAAATAATGATTAAATATTTTTTCTACTTTAAAATTAATTAATAAATGAATTTGGAATGAAATTGATTCTGATATGATAAAACAAGTAATTATATTTTTGTTTAATAAACAAATTCAATTAAGACATTAATTATTTAGAATTAATTTATCATAAAAATAAAATATATTTTAATAAAATTATACTATTAAATATTTATATTAAATTTAAATGTTTACATAATTTTAATAATGTCAAGAGTAATTTTTAGGATGGAATAAAAAATGGTATTGACAAAAAACAAAAATTTCACAATAATTTTCAATAATTATTTTAAAATTAAAAATTAAAATCTTCATAGAATTTTTTGTGAATGTAATATTGTTTCTAGAATCAGCATATCAAAATTATCCAATGGTATATTTTTCACAATTTTGTGATGGATTCAATTTTTTCAGAAAAAAAAATACATTAGAAATATATGTTGTGTATAAAACATCATAAAGAACCCAATGTGATGTAAAAAATTTCATAAAGTATATATATGATCTAATATATGTTTACCCTTTAAAATAATGTGATTTTTTATTATTTTATTAATTATATAAAGCATTTATGAATCCTCCAAAACCCAAAATATATATTATAGTTTTAAAATGATTTTTTTATGAACACAAATTGGCCTCACATCACCAAGGGAAATATTTTAATGTGTTTGTTCCTTGGACTTATAAAATAAATAAATTCACTACCATTTTTCTGAATCAATGGTATTACCCCATAATAAGGTTCTTGGTATTGATTATTTTGTTATATATAGTACAAAACCATGTTTGAGAAATAATAATGAACTCCCCTCTCTCTTTCTATATAAACCCACCAAAGATACCATTATTATTTAGTCAAAAAACATGTAGAACATACCTAATAATCCCTACTCTATCTATAGTACTCCCATGGTCTTCCCATACTCTCAATAATATCCTACCAAGAATTTGTAATCACAGTCTCGAGGTTAGGGATCATCTCTATTTCCTCTTAATTCGAGCATCTTCTAAATTTTATAATTTTTTTCCAATTATTAATTATGGGAAATGTTCATACATATCCCTCATTGTATCAATTTTATTTCTAATTTATTAACGACACATTTATCAATCATCATATGAGTTTATTATTCTTCATGTAATTTATTTTTTCTGCTCAAATAGCAATGTGATTTTTTCATGCCGAACCTATATATTATGATTAACATCTATATTTCCACTCAATGTTATTCGGTTAGAAATAACCGTACTCATTTTATTCGAAAAATTCATGTATGTAATAAACAATACTATATTGTGAAATTAAGAGTGATGAAATATAATCCTATATTGAATAATCAATGTTTCTCAGTTATACATGTACATGATATGAATGCGATCAGTGCCCCCAAGAATTATATAGTGCACCAATAGAATAGGTAATTCATTAGTCTCTTGATTCATCATGCAAGTGATTAGGGAGTTAAACAAATCCATCATGGGTATTTTTCCAATATTTAATGATGTCCTGGTGTTTAACCTTGAAATATGATTATGATTTTATATTTAAAGATTTATCCACAAACTCATGTATCATTTATATTACTGTACTATATCTTGACTTATTATTCATGTTTATGATAATCAACACTTTTATGTTCTATTTATGTGAATATTATATAACATGTAAAAATTTCATCACATTATTCTTCTTTTATATTTCTTTTCTTGTCTTTAATCCCCATCCTTTTCTAATGTATGTACATAGGTTATCCCAAAAAGTTTAATATGATTGATGATTTATAAGAGAATGTTTATGATTTTGTCTATAAAGTAATTTTATACCATGTTGAATATTTTACGTTATTTTACAACTTAGAAAATAAACTATGATTTTTGATCTCATAAGTTGTATTATGTGTATTATTATGTAGTAAACCATAAATTATAATGTAATAATGACAATGGGTTTCATAGTTTGTGTCAGATATAGGTTTTGGTTTTTTTGGGACTAAGATTAGAAGTCTATAGAGAAATACTTAATGATATTACTAAACAAAATAATACATCCCATATTTTTTTAAATTATATATTATATGGATTAAAATAAAAAACATCATTATATGGATAATACAAGTGGATGTGGCTCTGTTATAGATGCTCATTGGAGTAACAACTGAAAACACCTCATTGTGCTAGAACGGATAGGGAACTGGTTCATGGAAATAGCCATTGCTACAAATATGTTTTGTAACTCCAAAGGGATATTAGTTGGTAAATTTACAAGCTCATTACCATCCATTTTTAGAGAATTAATAATTTTAATAATAATATATGTTAGGTAATAGAAAATATATAGGTTTTAATAAATCCTTGATATTCATAAGTAATGGAAATACATGTCATCTATGAGTTATACATTTAATTTAATTTTCTGCATGGTTATGTGTCCAACAGGTTTTTCTTAACCAACCCTAATTTTCTGTTTATTCTAGTTAGTAGATTGAAATAAGAAGATCTCAGTCAACAAAAAATTTTATGGATTACATGATAATATCCCAAATGAGTTTCCTAACATGACATTAGCTCATATAAGACACATTGTTATTATGACAATCCAGATATCAAACATCACAATTAACTACTCAAAAACATTCGAATGTCTAAAGATGTCACATAAGAGGAGGATGAAGCCTCAATGAAGTTCATCTGATAAAGGTGAAAGCAGATAAAACATTAAATTTCCTACATGTTAAAAATATTTAATTCAACACAAAGAGAAATCCCACAAAGGAACCCAATGTTGTTTTAGAAGTAAAAAAATTAAGGAATGAAGTGGCTAATTTCAGTAAGAAAATAAATATTATAATCAAAGATAACAGACTACATCCTACATTACCCTGTTTTTTTAATTTATTACATGTGCATAATACATGAATTTTTGAATTTAAATCATTAATCAAATGGTTTTATCTACGACTAAAGACCTATGCTATGGAAATCATGGTATTTTAAGGATTACAGTGTTCGTGTATTGGAATTTGGAATTATTGTTGATTAAATTGTACTTATAAGTATATATAGATGTATAAATCATGAAACATATAAGGTTTTATCCAAATTAGGTTTATTTAATTATTTAAAACAAATGTGGAATAGTATTGATAACCTATAAAAGTAATTCAGTTATAAAGTGATGTTTGAGAAAACACAATATTGAGGGATTGATAATCCTTAATACATGTTACATATTAGTATCAACATAATGATACTTTGGATGACATTTATAACTATTACCTTTTTATGATTTATGTGATGGATGTTTAGCATTATTAATGATATTTTAAGATAATACATTACATGATAAAATATTTTGTTTGATTTTTAGTTGATTAATGATATTCCAGTAGATGTTGTATTTGGGTTGAGTTATATATTAAAATTATTTTTAATATAAATTGTTATTTGAGAAGATTTATTAAATATTTTTTGAGGTTTATGAAAATTATATTTGAACAACATTGAGGATAAAACATTATTTAATGATGAGTGTAATTATGTTGTTTGGGTTATTAGAGTATTTTTTTAAGGAATGATCTAAGATTTACAGTTGATATTTTTTTAGTTTTAAAGATTTATATTTTAAGGATTATTCATTTTCATTATTATGATACTTTACGAAAAAAATAGGGTTTATGTTGGAGGAATAACTTCTAATTATTTTGTGGATTATATGGTCTGTTAGAAGATTAATTCAATTCCCTATCATATAAAAATTCACCTTCAGGTATCATCATGTATAGAAAAAGATGATATTATAGGGGAAATAGATTAAAGGTTGAAATTATAGATTTAAAGAAATTATATTTCATTATATCCTAAGTCAATATTATAAAATAATTTGTTAACTCTGGGTGAAGGGTCGTGAAACAAAAATGTTATAATATTATGAATAGATTCACTTTTCACCCATCATAGTCTTATGGTTTTAAGGTTGTTAATTTCTCATAAGCATGTTCTCTATTAATCTCTTTTATTTACTGGGTGTTTTTTTATTCTATTACATTTATATAGTTTCAATTTCCACTATTCGTTTCTTATATGGAACCTAGTTATGACCTTTGTACTTACCTTTCTCTCTTTTCATGTGGCTGTTTTATTAAAACCTTTTATGTTGTCGATTTTAAGTAATGAAAATTTCATGTGTCAACACATTTCTTATGATGGTCATCATATAAAGTTTTATGGGGGAATTTAGTAAAGGGTAGAATAATGTAAAACATTGATTTTTTAAAATGGGTAATTAAGTTTTATATGATATGAAGTACACCACACTGAACTCAAACAAACCATGATTATTTAAATAGGGCCTTTATAACCTAGATATTAATTTAGAGGGTATAAATAAGATAGTAACTATCTGAAATATATATATATATATATATATATATATATATATATTACTAAACAAAAATGTATTTAGAAATTCTTTGTAAACAATAATTCATTTCATGGGAATGCATTCTAGTTCTTCAAAAATTTATTTCCATCAAATTCATTTTTTTATAAGAAAATATAATAATAATTTTATTAAAAAGTTATTTAATGTATTTGATAAAATGAAATTAATTTTTTATATTATCATATCAAAATTAACATATGGTTAAATTTTTGAGATTCTTCAGACAGTCTTGATTTTTCAGTGAATAGTGAACCAATAAGTCAAAACTGTAATTTTGTTATAAATTAATTAATCTAAAAGTACCGTAAATCAAATAATTTTATTTAAACGTAAAATAATTAATATTTTGGTATAATTAATCAAATTAAATACAGTTAAATCAGATTTAAATTGGATTTTGGAAGAAGTTTATTTTTAGGATTTGAAACAAATTTTTCTGAAAATTATTTTCAAATGAATATTTTTTCTGTATTTTGATTTATTAAAAATTAACCAAAATGTGGAAGGTTTTAAATTATATATATATATACTATATATATAATTATAATTTTAAACTTATATAACTAATATTACTAGTCATAGATTTAAAGTAAAATCATCATTATGATAAAAAAATGCATTTTTCTAAAAACCATTTTTCATCACCCTTGATTGCTTTATTTAAAATTAAAATCTTTCAATTAATTAAATTGAATTTTTTAAAACCTATTAAATATTTAGATACATAAAAATTAATATTAGATAATTTTTTCAACATAATTTTTTGACAATATAAATTTTATCCTTCGAAAATATTAATTACTATAGAAAAAGGAAAATATATTAATTAAGGGTAAAAATAATTTAACATATAATCAAAACATAGTAACAATAATCCAATTAATATTTTTATTTTAAATTAATTATAATAATTATTATTTATTTAATATTAGGTTATAAATAAATATGATATTATTTTGGTAAAAAATATATTTTGATATAATTAAATAAAAATTGTATTATTTTGTAAAAAAATCCAATTAATAAATTTATTTTTGATGAATTAATATATTTTTAAAATAAATGATTCTTTATTAAAAAAATCAAATTATTTTTTATAATTTAAATGGTAATATAATTTTTATAAAGTAAAATGTAATTATTATAAGTGTTCAAGAACTATTGTTGAGGAAAACTAGAATTTATTAAAAAATGATTCATGTTTTAAAATTGAAAATTCAAATATATGAAAAATTATTTTTATAAAATAAATATCATTTTAGGAATTAGCACATAGAAAATATCTAATGGTTATTTTTCATATGTTTTGGAGATTACTGAATTTTTGGGTAAAAACTAAATAAGGTATTAATATACCATTTGAATTATGACATCCTAATTAACCATGTGTGATGTAATAAATATTATAAAGTGTAACCATGTAGACATATAGTTCTATCCTTTAAAATAATATAATTTTAAGGTAATTTATTTAATTATATGAAGCCATTATGCATCCTCCAAAACCTATATTATATTTTAATGTTTATAATCATTTATTTATTCACATGACTCGCATCCACATCACCAAGGGTAATAATTTTATATGATCAGACATTGAAATTAAAAAATAATTAAAAAAATCATTTTTTGGTAAAAACCGTGGAAAAAACTATTATAAACAGAGTGGTGTTGATTATTTTAGTTTATATTGTACAAAACCTATGTTAGAAAAACAATAAAGAAATCCCATCCCTTTTCATATATGAACCCAGACAAGATCCCATTATTCTTAACCTAAAACCCAGAAATAACTTCCCTAATATTAAATAGCCTATATAAAGTCTTCAAAAGGTTCTCAAAAGAGCTCAATAATCTCTTGCCATGTTTTTGGAATCACCATCTCAATGTATGGGATCCTACCCTTTCCCTCATTATTCATGAATTTTATTCATTTTTTGACATTTATTTGCAATTCCTATTGATTGGATATATGACAACCCTGTTTTTTAATAAAAACATAAACATGATTTATTACAGAAAACATCACTTGATACAAAAAATAAGATTGAGAGGTTTACTGTATTTGGGGATTAGGATCATTACATAAAAACATAAAACAATAAATACATCATCTTTATTGAAAACTTTCTTTACATGACCACTACATTCCCTCGTACATAACATTGCATTGGATAACCTGAGGACATGCATAAGAAAAGGGTGAGCTATAAATCCCAGTAAGGGAGTACACATGGAATAACATGAGGAGTGAAATAAATGTTAGAAAATAGGCATATCAATAGAGAATAATAGAAACATGAACAAAAAGGCATGATAAATCATGATAATCATAACATAGAAATGTTGCAACAACATTTAACATGGAAATAACATGTGCCAAGGATCATTGCACATGGAGCATGAGTAAATCCTCATTGTACATAAATCAAGATTAAACCCTTGTTGAACTTGAATTAGAACGAGTCAACACTCATTTCACATGACGTATCATGATACTATTCGTTACCCAATGCATTGGAGAGCTATAAGGGTGCACCCTTCTTAAACATTTAATTTCATGCATAAGTGTGCCACATAGATCATAAAACATTGATTCATAAAACATAATCATTAATCCACGATAAAGGAATGTTGAACTCATAAATGAAACTTTTTAATAAATAAGTAAATGTGCAAAAAGGTGAATACCCTAGATGGAGAAATGGGCATGGCATCCACTACACAATGGCATTGGCTTAGAAAATCGGTGCGATTTTGGCAGCGTAACGACATGACATAGGAATTCAGAAAAATGGTTGATGAAAGAGATAGGGGTTACTCATCATATTTACATGTAATGGACACTAATGTGGTCATATAGATACATGTATCATCAATTTTAATGGAATTTAGATTCATGAAACAAAATTATTTCTTGAATGTAATAGAGGAGAGAGAAGATCCTTTCAGAATTTCGGTATAGTAACATGTATAATGGGAGGCATTTAATGAGAGAGAAAGGGGTCTCCCATCATTAAAACAAAAATAGGGAATTATGAGGGAGGTGTGAAACCATACCCCAACATTCATAATTGAAATTAATAGGGAAAAACAACATAAATAAAATTGGACAAAAATGAGAAAGGAAGAAGAAACCCTTACTTGGAAGTGTGCTTCCAAAGGCTTGAGAGAGGCTTGAGAGAGGATTCTTGGGAGCTTGGGGCACCTTGGGAGGATTATAGAGAGAGTAGGTTAGAGTTTGGACGAACTCTATATGCTTTCAGTGAGGAGGAAGTGGGAGCTTGAGTGGGTTTATATAGGAAAGGTGAGGGAATTCTATATTATTTAGGTTTGGGTCCCCTTACATTAAATTAATCCAAACCACAAACCATCCCATGGTTTTTGCCCATGGTTTTTGGAAAAGGAAATAGTAAAACAATATTTTATAATTCCAAAGTCCGAAATTCTAAAAATAATAGGGTTGCTTATGTAGAGGTGAGTCACACTCCCATGGAAATTAATTTAAAAAGACAAGCTGTTTAATAAGCCTTGAGTGGTCCATTAATGCTTTGAAAAGTAAGTCAAACAAACCAAAAATCACATTATTGTAATGGTAAAACATATTTTGGCTGAACATAAAGCTTATATTATTCTATTACATCACTATTCGGTCATTATGATGTCATAAAACACATTATATATTTAAACGGTATTTAATTTTTACCCAAAAATTTTATTGTCTTAGAAAATTATGAAAAATTCACAGTTGAATAATTTTTACATTCTGATTCCAGAAATAAAATTTATTTAATCTAAATAATATTCTAAATATGTTAATTTTTACTTCTAAAATAAAAACCGAAATTTATCAAAAATTCACAGGTTTTGACAGAAATGGATTTCAAACCTTAATGAAAATTATAACTGCATTCAAAAAATTATAAGATCATTTATATTTAATAATAATTATTTTAAAAATAATAATAATAATTTGTTAAAATATTATTTAATTCAAAATTCACTTAATTAAAAAAAATATAATTCTTAATTAAATAAGAACTAAAAACACTATTTGTACTTTAAAACTATTTACAATGTATCAAAAAAGACAAGGAGGTATATTCATTTTTATATAAAAAAATAATATATACGAACATAGTACTAGTGATTTGATACATAACCCTTTAATATAGCTGCATTAGACCTAAGGTTAAAGTGTGCGATGGTGACAGACTCTTGTGGTGGCTCGGATAACATCGCTCAAGTGGTAATCTCTATCAACTGCTACTTTTCCCATAGACGGTCCCATTCAAGCTTGACATGATGAAGCTCAGATTGGGCTTGGTCAAGAGTGAAGCCCAAGGACACCCCCAGTTTTACGAGCTCTAACAAATGGGATTCGTATGGAGAAATTCTACTGGATGAGGCCATTGCTTCTTTTGTCTTAGTAAATTGGATTTTTTAAAGTCCTATATTTATACTAATTATTTGATCACTGTTCAATTACTATATTAGAAATGGTCAAAATTCTTAACATAAAACCAAATAAGTTGATATTTTATATAAACACAAAGAGACATTTAATTAGATCAAGAGGGATTTCCATTAATGAAACTTTTGGTCGTTACAATATTCCCCCCTTAAGAAATTTCTCCTTCAAAATTTTTATTTTCCCACACTAAAAAAGATGTGGGTAACTCAGCTTCATTATTTCCTCTGATTCCGAAGTCACTTTTCAAACTTGTGGTTTCTCCACAACACCTTGATGAGGGGCATTGTCTTATTTGGTAGAAAATTTTCTCTACGATCTAAGATATTCACTGGTTTCTCCTCATAAGAAAGATCATCTTCCAATTTTAACACCTTAGAAGAGAGTACATGTGAAGGGTCCGGTATGTACATCCTTAAGAGGGATACATGAAAGACATCATGTACTTTGTCCATGGTAGGTGGAGGTGCTAGTCGATAGGCCACAACCCCGACACGATCAAGAATCTCGAAGGGGCCGATGTACCTTGGACTTAACTTCCCTTTCTTTCCCAACCTCATGACCTTATTCCACAGAGATATGCATAGAAAAACCATGTCTCCAACTTTAAACTCAAGGTACCATCGACGGTTATCTACATAACTCTTCTATCGACTCTAGGCTGACTTGATATGCTACTGAATGGTTTTCACCTTCTCCACCATTTCTTTGACCATTTCTTGTCCAAGTATCTTATGTTCACCGACCTCATCCCAACATGCCGGTGTTCTGCACCTTTTCCCATACAGGGCTTCATATAGTGCCATTTGGATGCTTGAGTGGAAACTATTATTATAAGAGAACTCAACCAGAGAAAGATGTTGATCCCATCCTCCTTTAAAGTCCCTTGAGCACGCTCTCAACATGTCCTCAGTTTTTTGGGTAGTCTGCTCAGATTGGCCATCAGTTTGAGGATGATAGGTCGTACTGAAGTTCAGTTCAATATTTAGAGCATGTTGAAGACTCTTCCAAAACATATAGGTGAATCTTGGATCTCGGTCAGACACAATAGATAGTGATACTCCATGTAACCTTACCACTTCCTTGATATATATATGTGCCAGTTGATCCAAAGAGAAATACTCCTGAATAGAAATGAAGTTTGTAGTCTTTGTAAGACGATGCACAACAACCCAGATTGGATTGCTGCCTTTGTATGTCCTTGGAAGTCTGGTGACAAAGTCCATGGTGATGTTCTCCAATTTCCATTCTAGTATGGGCAGTGGTTTCATCATCCCCTTAGACTTATGCCTCTCTGCCTTCACTTACTGACACACCAGGCACTTTGATGTATATTCAGCTATCTACTTCTTCATATTATCCCACCAAATGTTTTCTCAGAGATCTAGATACATATTTGTGCTCCGTGGGTGAATAGGGAAATTTGAACTATGTGCGTCATCCAAAAGTTCCGTCTTCAGCTCTAGACTTTATGGAACACATAGTCTTTTCCCAAACTATACAATTCCTTCTTAATTAACATTAAACTCAAAGGATTTACCTTTCTTATAGCTTCCACTTTTTCCTGAATTCCCACATCATCCTTTTGATCATCCTTTATCCTTTCCAAAAGAGACGGTTGAGCAATCATTTTTGAAAGGATTGATGATGTTCCCTTATTTATTATTCCCATTTATATATTAATCAAGTCTAAGAAGATTGGATCCTTCTCAATTCTCATCATTACTAGAATCACTGGGTCCTTTCTACTTAGGGAATCTGCCACCTTGTTCGCTTTCCCATTGTGGTAATGTATTGAACAGTCATAATCCTTGATGAGCTCTATCCATCTTCTCTGGAAGATATTAAGCTCTTTCTGTGTAAATATATATTTAAGACTCTTGTGGTCATTATATATCTCACATTTTTCCCCATAGAGTTAATGACGCCATATTTTCAAGGAAAAGATCACCACTGCCAACTCCAGATCATGCGTTGGATAGTTTCTCTCCTGGATTTTCAACTAACTTAAGGCGTATGATATCACTTTATCATTCTGATTCCACAAACAACCTAAGCCCTTTTTCGGTGTATCACTGAATACAACAAAAAGTTCCCCACTTGGGGGTAAAGTGAGCATGAGCGCAGTGATAAGCCTCCTTTTCAACTCCTTGAATATTTCTCCGCACTCATCACTCCAAGAAAACATTACTCCCTTCTGAGTTAGCTTGGTAAGAAGGTTGGAAAATCGTGAGAAATTCCTCACAAATTGTGGATAATATCCAGCTAACCCCAAGAATCTACGGGTATCTGTTACCGATGTTGGTCACGCCCATCCCTCAATTGCATCTGTTTTGGAGGGGTCCATAGATATCCCATTTCTTGTGATGACATGGCCCAAGAATGAGACTTCCTTAAACCAGAACTCACACTTGATGTAATTTTCATAGAGCTTCTGCTTGCGCAAAGTCTCTAGTATAGTTCTTAAATTATCCTCATGATCCTCCTTGGTTTTAGAGTATATTAGAATATCATATATAAATACTACCTCAATTTTGTCTAGGTAATATCTAAAGACTCTATTCATTAAGTCCATGAAGATTGCTAGAGCATTAGTGAGTCCAAAAGGCATTACTATGAATTCATAGTGCCCGTATCTTGTGCGAAATGCAGTATTGGGGATATCTTCTTTCTTCACCCCTACTTGATAATATCCCGACCACAAGTCCACCTTGAAGAAGTATTGTGCACCATGTAGTTGATCGAACAATTCATCGATCTGTGGCAAAGGATACTTGTTCTTTATCATGATTTTGTTAAGTTCACGATAATCGAGGCAAAGCTGCATTAACCCATCCTTCTTCTTGACGATGAGGATTGGTGCACCCCATGGTGAAGCACTTGGGCGTATATACCCTTTATCCAGATTCTCTTGTAGTTGTTTCTTTAGCTCTACAAGCTCTACAACAACCATTATATATTGAGTCTTGGATATTGGTTGCGCCCCTGGTATAAGTTCAATTGAGAATTTAACATCTCTTCTAGGAGGAAGACCGAGCAGTTCCTCAGGAAACACTTCCGCGAATTCCCTCACAATAGGAATTTCTTCAAGGATGGTTTCTTCTTTGGACTCAATCATCTGAGCTAGATACACATGCTCAAAGGGCAGTAATATCCATTCTTGAGATGATGGAACTAAATGAGATTCATCTTCCTCCTTACACTTGTAAAGAATCGGGGGTCGATTATCCATATGGAGTGTGATTTCCCTCTCCCGACAAGTTATGTTGGCTCTATATAAGGAAATCCAATCCATGCCAAGAATTGAATCAAATTCCACCAGAGGATGTATGACGTGGTTCGGTGGGAAATTTAATCCATAGATTATAATAGGGGAGGACTTGTAATCATGGGATGCAATGATTGCCCCATTTTATGTACTCACTGACATATTCACTTCCATGATTTTTGGTGGTACTGGGAATGTTCTACTAAACTTTCGAGATATAAAGGAATGCGTAGAACCTGAATCAAAAAGTGTGTTCGCTATTCTTGAATGAATAACTAGCATACCTGTCACCACTTTTTTGTCAGCGGTCACTTCAGTAGAAGTGATGGAAAAAAGCTCTTCCTTGCTGCCTTGGAGGTTGTTGGTTTCGTTCGAAAACCCTTTGGATTAGGGAACTGATTTGAAAAATTCCCGGATTCCTTGCATTTGTAGCATTGAACAATGTGTTGAGGTTCGAACGGAGTGTTCCTCTCCTCTATCGTAGCCGTGGGCATTTTGTTCTAACAGTTAACAGCTAGGTTTCCTTCTCTTCCACAACTGAAGCATTTCCTCATCCCCTTAAGGAAATTTCCAGGTTGCTTCTTTCTGCAATTTTGGCAAGAGGGGTGTTAGATCTTTTTAGCACCGTTGGATTTACCCATCATACCACCAGCATTGACGTCCACCTTACAGTTCTTATCCCTTTGATACCCCTGTGATTCCCCGATCTCCATTTTTTCCATGAGGGTACATCAGACAATTTTCTCATAGCTGTCGAAGTCACGGATCGCTAATGCTTTCCAAAGGCTAGGATTCATACCACCAAAGAAGCGGTTAACCTTGCATTCGGGGGTAACGAAAAAGCCCGAATCATATCGTGAATGCCATTTTAATTTTTCCTCGTATTCTCCAACAGATTCTTCGACTTTTTTCTTGAGTTAAAGGAAGTCTCTTTCCATCTTAAGCCGGAGGGTGCACGGAAAATATTTATCAAAAAACATCTTCCATAAATCCTTCTATTCCAATACCTTTATCTCCTCATCAGACTTTGTACTTTTGATAAATGTCCACCATTGATCAGCTTCACCCTCCATATGCTAAGCCACTAGTAGAACCTTCTCTTTTTTAGAACATTGATGAATGGAGAAGATCTTTTCAATGTAGTTGATCCATTGTTCAGTGATCGTGGGATCGAATAATCCACTAAAAGTAGGAGGCCTTTGTCTCATGAAGCTCTTGATAACAACTTGTTCTTTATTAGGAGGGTTGAACGTTCCTCTTGGCTCGTGTTTCTATTCAAAACATGAGTTATTTGATAGAGAAGCGTGACAACTTTTGTCATTCCCACTCCCATTAGATTGGGCATCTCATTAGTATAGTCATCACACTGATTTTTGCATCGGTTGTTAGCCCGAGTCCTCCTATTACTAGCCATTGGCTGGAATAAAAGTAAAGTTAGGGGTAACACATAAAGGGTAATCCAAATACAAAAGTTTATGACCTATAAAAAAAGTTTTATTTCCTTAACTCATGAGTCTATAAGCTTCAATCTAGGATTTTCATGATCTACTTTTTAATATATAATTGTAGGGGCATTTTTTTAATTCACATAAAAAGGGTTCATACTAAGCTTGTGAATTTACCAAAGTATATCCCCCTAGAGTGTCGTAACCAAGAGTGCATCAAGGCCCGGTGTTGTGCTCCAGTTCCTGTTCAAGTCTAGCTCAAAGCGGTGTTTTTGGGTTTTACCCCTATGATACATCTGTGCCAGAGCCGCCTCTACCTGCTCCTATCCATACATGGATGTATTTTATTGATAACCCGTTTACTCAATACTCACCAAAACATAGGGACAATTTTATTGTACTTAGCCTTTTCTCTAAGGCTTTACTAGGTTTTTCTAATCCTAATCCCAAAAATAACAAAACCTATCCCTTGATACCAACTATGACTACCCTGATTTTTAATACAAACTTAAACATTATTTATTACATAAAACATCACTTGATACAACAAAGAAGATCAAAATGTTTAGTGTCTTTGGGGCTTAGGACCATTACATAAAAACATAAAACATGAAATAAAACATCTTTATTGAAAACTTCATTTACATGACCACTACATTCTGTCATACTTAGCATTGAATGGGCTTACTTGAGGACATGCCTAAGAAAAGGGTGAGCTATAAAGCCAAGTAAGGGAGTACACATGGAATAACATGAGGAGTGAAATACATATTAGGCAATAGGCATATAAATATAGCATAAGAGAAACATGAACATAAAGGCATGATAAATCCTGATAATCATAACATGGAAATGTGGCAACAACACTTAACATGGAAATAGCATGAGCCAAGGCTCATTGCACATGGAGCATGAGTAAATCCTCATTGCACATAAAGCACGATTAAAACCTAATTGCACTTGAATTAGCATGATTCATCACTCATTTCACATGACGTATCATGATACTATACTTTACCCAATTCATTGGAGCACTATAAGGGCCCACCCTTCTTAAAGATTTCATTTCATGCATAACTATGCCACATAGATCATAAAACATGGATTCATAAAACATAATAATTTATTCCATGAAAAAGAATGTGGAATTAATACATTAAACTTTTTAATAAACAAGTAAATGTGCATAAAGGTGAATACCCTTGATGGAGAAATGGGCATGGTATCCACTACACAATGGCATTGGCTTAGAAAATCGGTGCAATTTCGGCAGCATAACGACGTGACATAAGAATTAATAAAAATCGTTGATGACTGAGAAAGTGGTTCCTCATAATATTTACATGTAATGGATAGTAAGTAGGTCATATAGGTACATGTCCAAACAGTTTTAATAGAATTTATATCCATGATACAAAAGTATTTCTTAAATGTAAAAGAGGAGAGAGAATTTCCTTTCGAAATTTCGGCATAGTAACAGGTGTACATAGGAGGCATTTAATGAGAGGGAAAGAGGTCTCCCATCATTAAAAAATAAAGAGGGCAGTATGAGGGAGGTTCAAAACCATACCCCATCATTCATAATTGAAATTATAAGGGAAAATAAACATAATGAAAATTGGACAAAAATGAGAAAGGAATAAGAAACCCTTACTTTGAAGTGTGCTTCCAAAGGCTTGTGAGAGGATTGAGAGAGGCTTCTTGGGATCTTGGGGCACATTGGGAGGATTTTAAGGAGAGTAGGCAAGAGTTTGGATGAACTAAAAAGGCTTTGAGTGAGGATGAAGTGGGATCTTTGGTGGGTTTATATAGGAAAGGTGAGGGAATGTTTTATTATTTAGGTTTGGGTCCCCTTACATTAAATTTATCAAAACCACAAATCATCCGATGGTTTTTCCCATGGTTTTTGGAAAAGGGAATAGGAAAAAAATATTTTATAAGGCCAATGTCCGAACTTCTTAATATAATAGGGTTGCTTATGTGGAGGTGAGTTACACTCTCATGGAAATTAATTTAAAAAGACAAGGTGTTTTATAAGTCTTGAGAGGTCCGTTAATGCTTTGAAAAGTAAGTCAAACAAACCAAAAATCAAATTATTTTAATGGTAAAACATATATTGGTCGAAAATAAAGCTTATAGTATTTTATTACATCACTGTTGGGTCATTATGATGTCATAAAACACATTATATATTGAAACGGTATTTAATTTTTTACCCAAAAAATTTGACTGTCTCAGAAAATTATGAAAAATTCACCGTTGGATAATTTTGATGTTCTGATTCTATAAATAACATTAATTTTATCTAAATAATTTTCTAAATATGTTAATTTTCACTTTTAAAATAAAAACCATCATTTATCGAAAATTCTCGAGTTATTATAGAAATGTCTTTCAAACCTTAATAAATATTATAATTGCATTCATAAAATTATAATGTGATTTATATTTAATAAAAATTAATTTAATAATAATAATAATTCATTAAAATATTATTTAATTCAAAAATACCTTAATTTAAAAAATAGAATTCCTAATTAAATAATAACTAAAAACACTATTTTTACTTTAAAACTATTTACAATGTTTCAAAAAATACAAGGAGGTATATTCATTATTATATACAAAAATAATATACATGAACATAGTAATAGTGATTTGTTACATAACCCCTTAAAAAAGCCGCATAAGACCTATGGTTAAGGTGATCGATGGTGACAGACTCTTAGGGTGGCTCGAATAACATCGCTCGAGTGGTAATCTCTATCAACATCCACTTTTCACGTAGATGGTCCCGTTCGAGCTTGACATGAAGAAGCTCAGCTTGGGCATGGTCAAGAGCGAAGCCCAAGGATGCCACCTCTTTTTTGAGCTCTGAAAAATGGGCTTCGTATGGTGTAATTCTACTAAATGAGGCCATCACTTCTTTTTTCTGAGTAAATTGGATTTGTTAATGTCCTATATTTATACTAATAATTTGATCACTGTTCAATGGTTATATTAACAATGGTGAAAATTGTTAACATAAAACCATAGAAGTTGACAATTTATATAAACACAAAGAGACATTTCATTAGATTAAGAGGGATTTCCATTAATGAAACTTTGGGTCGTTAAATGATATATTTTGAAACAGACCTATTACAATAAATTGTATTTCTAAATGATGATATAATAATTTCTCTCCCATTAATAAATTTTATGAATCGTAAGGTAATAATGTTATGCTGGAAAATTTTTAATACGCTTTTTACTTGAAAAATCATTATATAATGAATACCGTCAATATTTTTTCTAAAGGGTATGAAATAATAATTCATCTTTGAATTGGACATTAGTCTCATCCCAGTTGGTGAGGTCTCTCAAAATGCATCCACAAGACCCAGGTTTAAACCAGGATAAGGAATAATTCTATGGTAATATAGCAGGGACTCTAGCAGCACTGTAATAGGGACTCTAGTAGTACTGTTTCAGTACAAGGAGGGTATTGTAGTGGGCAATGTAGCACTTACTATAGCAGATACTCTTCATTAATTTAGCAACCAAGACAATTATCCTTGGTCCACCGGTTTGGGTTTAGATTCCTTAAGGAATTAATGCCACCCACGACATTGGTTCAATAAGGATCTCAGGCCAATTTTAAGGTATTCAGGCCACCTCAACGTCTTTGATCCACCTCAAGGCCATTAGGGCCTCCTGCTATGCAGATGAACAAATATATTCTAAAAAATGAGCTCTAGAGGAGTCTTCAGAAGGATGTCACATTCACCAGATAAGAGATAACAGATTTGGAAGAATGAGGGTGTATGTCATTACATTCAGTATTGGGCATGTGCATCTCTACATAGGATAACAAGCCGAATATCCATGCAATGTGGGAGAGATGACCATGATTCATATGTTTTGGGGGGGGGGGGTTGTTTCAAGTACTCATAGTCTATATGATGTTCTTATGATCTATGGGTCTTGTAATGTCTCCAGGCCTATGGGTTACATAATCTCTAAAAATCCTACCTACCTTGCAAGGGTCCCCCATCATCCCTTGAAAGGGGGAATATCAATAACCAATAAAAAAAGAAGGCCTATAGGTCATTTAGATGGAATTAAATGAGTAGAAATATGACCTTATGTTGAATTATATAGGAGTAACACTTATAAATTTACATGATATGAATGTGACAGGTGTACCCTGAATTATACAGTTCTATAATGAATTAGGTAATTATTTATTCTCTTTATACATCATTAATGAGTTTATAGATTAATCCAAATCCATAACATGACTTTTTACACAACATAATGATGCCTTGGTGGTTATCATTGACATATGTTTATGATTTCATGTTTAAATGGGAAACCACATTCCAATGTTTCACTTATGATACCACACTATATCAAGACCTACTGTTTATTCTTATGATTCTCAGTAATGTTTTCCATTTAAATTCCTAATGTCTAAATGCAATACTCTTTTCATCTTATGAGTCTTATATATTCACATACTCGACATTATTACTGACACCATTCTTATGTACATACATAGGTTATTATATGATTTTTTAGAGGTATAATTATATCATAGTTCATGTTAAGGAAGCTTAAATTAATATTTTTGTATCCCATTTTCATGAAATTTCTTTTTTGATCATAATTCTCTAGGACATTTTACTTTTAGATATTCTGCGTTGTATTTTGTGTATTTTTATATAATAATTCCTGATTCAATGTGTAATAATGAAAAGGGTTACCACATGTTGAACATATTTTGATGGTGTATATGTTTGTATGAAAAAATGAGATGGAGTTAGAAATAAATTTGAATGCAGAAAAAATGAGAAAAATGAATGTTTCTTTTTAGATGTAGTTAAGGGGAGGAGAGAATATAAGTTGAGAAAATATTTTCATCCATGTCTTTTTAACTTATTATAAATGGAAATGTCACTTAATTCCCTTATATTCTCTAGATATATTATATTAATAAGGGAATTGGATGAGATAAAAAAACATCGAGATAGTAAAGAACTGATGGTAAATGAGTAGGTACAGAAGTTAGGAAGAAATAAATTTGATGATTTTTTGTATTGATCATCACTGTAATCATGATGTGTATTGAAAAATAATGAAGCAGTGTTATCTAAATATTATGTTTAAAATGTAAACATACCTAGATTTATCTAGAATGTGATCTCTCTACATAAAGAAAAATTATTTTTAAAAGAATCCATAAGTGAAAAGTTGAGTAGGCCTTCTATGTTGAATAAATATCTTAAAATAATCCTATGGAGGAATTAATATATAATGAAGCCCATGAATGAAGAAAAATTGAGTGTATTTTAATGAATACCAGATTGATATTTAGTGATAAAATTTTATCAGACATACAAATTTATGATATCTTTTATGTTTACTGAATGGGGAAAAGTATGATGATATTTAAATATACGATATGGATAAATTAACGATAATTTGAAATTTTATGGAATTTGTAAATTTTTTGAAATAGAAATGGGGAATTTTCACAGGAATTATAAAAATGTAGAGTTATAAAGATGAGTTTTTAAAAGATAGATTTATAATACTGATTAATATGATGTTTGATTTATAATGATGAACTATATAATATATGAATTATAAATTTTATTTGTATGGGGGTCGAGTTATAAATTTGAATTGTATATTTATTTTTTTATGAATCCATGGAGAAATTTTTTACACCAGATAGAGGTATGAGGAATGTTACAAAATCACTGTAAATTTAAACATTGTGATGGTATTAAGTTATAATTTTTAAATTTCTAAATCTATCCAACATCTGAGGTAGATTTTATAATTTTATAGAAATATATATTAGAATAAAATATATTGGTCAATATCAAACCAGATTTAATCATAGTATTTGAAGGCATTGAAATGATGTTTGAGTTGTTTTATAAATTTAATTTTGGATCTTGTATTTGTTCCTTAACTTTTTATGGAATTTCATCTTATATAAAGGAGTGAACTCTTTTATAGAAATAATATGATGTTGAGTAATGTTCATAAGTGTAAAAATAAATTATTTTTCAAATAATATATTTCAAGAAATATTTATTTAGGATGATTTTTAGGGGAAATTAGAACATCAGGTTTATGAGGAATGTAGAGAAGTCAAACCGATGCTAAGGAAAAAATAGAGAAGTTTTGAGAAATGATGTTTCTGATGTTGAGCTTTCAAGAATTACAATTCCTAGAAATAAGATTAGATGACGTGCATGTATGTTTTGAGGATGATCAGATGTAGTCAATGATCTATCGAATAGGTCGTTTGGAAGGGGACTTAAAGAACTAAGGGTGCTGATATAAATAATGAAATTCCATACTAGAGGGTCAATAATGTAGAAACCTATTATAGAGATCCTATAATTGTGTTTCATTATGAATAATTAGGGTTATGTTTTATACCTTCTCAATGCACTTGTAATCTTTGATGGATATAAAAGTGAAATATCTAGGTAACAGGTGATTCCAATTACAATAAGGGGTACGTAACTACATTGGGACAATACCTTGTGAAAATACATTTTTGTTTTTACTATACAATTTCAGTATCTCATAAAAAAAGTTGTGACGGAACATGATATGAAATCCATACATCCAAAAAAAAGGATATTGGTTTGATCCTTATAAAGGAAGTAAAATAATAAGTTGAATATATTCTATATAAATTTGGTCACCTCTTATTCACCCCCTATTTTGGTGACATCCAGTTCAACTAGTTACTATAAAAATGGTTCCCTCAAATCATATATATATATTAAAAAAATAAAATATAATTATCTTATTAATAAAATATATTAGTACTCACAATGACAAGCTCATTATGTCTTAAATTTGAATAAAATCTATGGACATCTATATTTATTTACATATCATAAAATAGTGTTGACTATTATGGAAAGAAATAATATTAGGAGATAGACAAAAAAGAATAATTCACAAACTAATATAAACTAAGTTGTGTCAAATTCACCATTAAAGATCATTCCCACTATCAAAATACTAAAAATAAATAGAATAATTGTGACTATGATTGAATGTACAGAGGTAATTGTTCAACATTTGTATGTGAAGTAGTGAATGATAATGGTTGAGAATAGTGGAGTATATATATAATGTGTAATGGGGAAAGTGGATATTCGGATTTTACCATTACATGATTGTTACCTAAAAGATCAAGATGAACATTTTTCTATATAATCATTGGGAATTATGGCTATTTTCTATTAAAACAATAGGTAATAAATTTTCCATTAGAATTAGTGTATATAATGGGTAATGATCATAGATATTTGATGAATTAAGGAGAAACAATGGACTAAACTAGTGGTGTCATGCCTTATGAATCCAATTTATTAATTACTAAGAGGGAATTATCATCCCTAGTGTTTGACAATGAACAATCCATGGCATAAATTAAAAAAATATGGATTAATAAGAAAAAATTATGGGATACTTTTATGTTAGTCGATATCAACACCAGATCAATATAATTTTAACTACCCATCAAAAGTTAAACTATCACAAACCCTACACTTAGATATTATGCTGGCATAATAATGGGTTATGAATCTAGGGGACATATATTAATAAAGATTAAATTCTATTTGAAATGAAATGTTTTCTAGTTAAAGAAATAATTTTTATAAATATTTGGAGTTGAATTTAGGATAGAGAATTTCTATGTATTTTTTAAAATAATGTAAATTAAATATTTAAGAATCCTATTCATAATATAATTAAATAAAAGTAATTAATATATGAAAATAAATATTTAATTTATTAAAGACATAATAATTTTAGTTTAGAAAAATATATATGTTTTATTACGATAGTTATTTATAAGGAATTTAATGTTTTGATCTAATATTTATTTTCATAGAATAAACTTATAAAACACTCTTAAATGGGATATAAATGATAATATTTGATTATACAGTCCCATGTAATTTTTTATTAGGGTTAGAATGTTTTTCATGTAATAAAATCAATAATTATTCTATAAATAAATATTTTATTTTGAAAAAAATAATATTTATCATATTTAAAAAAATATTTCATAAAAAATATTTCATTTTAGAAATTAGAATGTTTAAAATATCAAATGGGTAATATTTCGGAATTTTCGAAGAAAATAAATTTTTGGGTTAAAAGTAAAGTATTTTTGAAATATACTATAAGGTATTATTAAATCATAATGACTTTAATGGGGTTTATTAAAAAATATAAAGTATTTATCAACAAAAAATGGGTTTTAAGATTACATTTTTTTAAACCTTCAATATAAAATTTAAAAAAATTTAATTAAAATTAAAAAAATTAAATTATATTTTTTGTTTTTAAAAACAACTTTTTGAATAAGAATCGTGACAACATAAATAATAAAAAATATTAAATTAACATTAACTCATAAATGATTAAAAAAATAAAACCTCTCTTCCTTGGAATATACCATGGTATAAACCCATGGGATAGAATGTTGTATTTCTTTAGCAATGATGCCAAAAAATATGTTAATAAATTAATGGAAATTTGTAGCTAATTTTCTAAAAATATCCACTCATTATCCCATTCCACCCCATTTAAAATACTTTTAGCATGAATTCCCAATAATTTCCTCTCTCAAGATATTTTTCAAGGTGTTTTTAATGTTCCGAAAATATTTTATCGATCTTTTGAATTATACTTTGAAAATAAGGGTTATCTTCCTCATTCCACACTTTTCAACAATTATTTATAATATCAATTTTGATTTTAATTTGATAATATTGTAATGTGTTTATAATCATTCCCTTTTTATACATTTTATTCCTTCATAATGTGATAATTATATTCTATCTCATTAATCCAATTCCATGATCAACATTATATACTCGTTATAATGACAAATTAATTATTAAATTTTCCATACAAAGATTATTTTTTGTGAGTACAAAAACCAAATGTTATTAGTAGTGTTATTATGGATGTAATTAAATTTAATTTATTGTGTATTTCAATATTTGAAACCTACATTCCATTATTTTAGGTTTACAATAATGAGACATCAATGTCATTATAAAATTATTAACTCATTGATTTTGACATGAAACCCGTTGTTATTTCCCATAGGTTATTGATGAAATGACATGTTATGAAAATTGATACATGTGAAATACATTAATTTACACATACAATTTATAAACCATGAATTATCTCTATTGCATTAGATAGAGATTTAATCTTTTATGATCACTTGTTTATAAACACTTAGAAAATAACGTTGTTAATAAGTTTTACAAGGCCTTGTTATCAAACCCTGGTGATATTCTTATGAATAGATAATTTTATTTTTTAACACATTTTCATGTTTGGTATCATATACTTATTGTTATACACTCATGTTGTGGCTCATGTTTTATCCATATTGATCACTCACATAATATTTTCTTTCTTTATACCTAATTGGGATTTATATTGACCTTTTCCTATTGAGGAACATTCCATGGAAATCATTTATAGTGAGGTAAAGTTGGATTGAATAATAAAGAGTATTTCAGGAGGTCAAGATAATGTTTTGTTTAAATTGTTTTTTCCGTTCTTCATATATTACATAATTAGATTCAATTAAACTAAACCTAAAATTATCACTGGAAGATCATAATGTAATATTTTGTGAAAACATTATATTACAAACATGTAAAAAATGTCGGGTCACTATAAATAGTTTCAAAGAAACTAGTCGTTATAAGAATAAAATATTTATAGAAAATAATAGTGAAAACCCAAGGCATAAGACTTAATATATGAGTACCTTATAAATTTCGGTAATGTGTTGAATGTGTAGTTTACTAGAAATATCATCCCTCTCAGGATAAAAGGCAAATGGATACTAGTTTTTGAATAACCACACCTAGGGGAAATAACTATGGAATGGATAGGTGGGTATTTACATGATATTCACTTGTTTCGTGGAAAATAGGACAAACTACACACATGGATTGACACTCCTGAGGGATATTATTTTCTTAAACACATGATTATTAAAAACCATTATAAAGGATATATAGATATGTAAATAGTTTAATGGAATTATCTATAATAACCAAGAATCATGGTATTAGAAAACTATAGTATTAAAAACTCCTTAAAAATTATTAATTTAATATTTCTAGTAGCTAATTTTTTTTCACTATGGTTATCATCTTCATAAAAATTCAATGAAAATAAAAGGTCCTATGTGAATAACATATGGTATGGAAAATTTAATGGTGGAATTCCTAATATGATATAATATAGTATTTCAAACTTCATGATTATGGTTATCATCAAAATCTGGTCATGAATGAAAATTAAAAAATTATTAAACATAAAAATTAACCAACAAATAAACAATTAGAAGTTTAATCCTTCATCCATATTTAAAAAACTATTACAAGTGAATCCTTCAATCCATTGATCCTAAAATAACTAATCAGTACAATATAAAATATATTTTTTTACTCCACAGTTCTGTGAAAATAAAAAGTTACTAGGGAATTTTATCACAAGAAGGGAGAAATTGATTAGTGGAGTATGTTGATCAAGAACACACATCCAAATGTTGATGAAGAACATATGCAGTTGGAATAAATTAAAAAATTATTTTTCAACAAGTATTTTAATCACACCCTTTATAAATGGAAATAGAATTCCTTGAATTTAATCAATAGGAAATTAAATTACTGAAAATTTAGAAGGTGAACACTATAAGTCATAAAAATACTATTCATGAATTTCAATTATTTTTAAGGGAAGATAAATTGATTCTTTGGTAGAATAATGCATCATCTATATAATAATCTGGCTATAGAAGACATTGATCGATGCGAAGAGATTTTTTTAAATTTTCACCAAGAGGAAATATAAATTGGATATGAAATGTAGTATAATGGACTAAATTATAATAATATGATGATTGAGATAAATTTTTGGAAGAATTTTGACCATGAAAGGGAATGAAAGAATCAATAATTACCTATGTAATATAAGTATGGGAAGAATTATTCATGTAATTTTTTTTCATGGAGGTAAAATGATTTATAAGTGTATAAATAATGACTAAATAAATCATACCTATCATGAAGATATAAATCACCAGCATCTAAATATAAATAAAAAGTTAAATATGACACAAGAAAAAGTTTTTTTATAATGCTTCAAGTGGGGGAAGAATATAAGTTTCACTAATCAATGATCAAATTAGTAGATGATGGTTGGAAAATTCTATTAATCAGAAGAGGAGAAATGAGAAAGTTAATTATTTTCAATTTGGGTTAAAATAAATTATTTAAAGAATGTATTGGATTGTGCACTCATTGTACACACCATGTTATCAAATAAATGTTTTATTCTAGTACTAAAAATTAATTTATTTCATTCATTCTTTCAAATATCTTAAAATTATTCCTCCAGCTTATATTGTTATATTTTATAGATAAAATTATTAGATGATAAATTCAAGAATCAAGGATATATATTGATTCAATAATGAAATATGGCGAGTTAAAACTTTTTGAAAACACAGTTTTCATAGTAATGCTGGAATTTGACATAATAATAGTGATAATTTTTATGTTATAATTTAATGAAAATATAAACTATTAAAGAAAATATTTTTTTACTTTCTATAATTGGAAAACCTATAGTTACTTTAAAATGATAGTCATTGTTTCCTGATCCTAGTCTAGATCCTCTTTTTGAAGTATTTTTTATAGAAATGATTGAAAAAGAAGATAAATAATGTGAATGGAAAATAATAGGAACATTTCCCACTTTTCATGAATACATTGATTTATTTCTTATGTAATTAATTAGAACTCCACTACAAAGAGAGTTCTAATTCTCAATTGGAAATATACTTGGATCCAAAAATATATCAATGGAATCCTATAGAAATATTTGGAGTTAGAATAATTGAAGAAGAATCAAAATTATATTAGGTAGAAAGGTTTTATTCAATAGTGTGTGTATTGTTGGCGATAAAATAATTTTTTTATAAGGAAGAAAGATGAAAATTATTATTTTTTATTGATTTCAAAATACATAATCTGATAATTTTGAAGGAAAATTACCATCTTCCAGGGATGTCTAATTTTTTATAACATATTTATGGGGATCAATTCTTCTATAATATTGAAAATTTGTTGGGGTATCATTAGTAGATAGTGAAGACAAAAGATATTGAAAGGATGTATAAAGAACAAGATGGAGACACAATTGTTTTATTCCATTTGGATTGACTATCATGTTGACCATATTTATGGATATAATTAGTATCTTCTTTAAATTCAAAGATGATAAATTTTCATTGGTATTTAATATTGATATTATGATATATTTTAAAACTCATGAGGTGTATGTGGGTCCCATAAGTTTTATATTAAAAACTCTAAGGAAATAATATATTATTAAATAAATTTGTTATGCATGTTTTTATATATATAATGGACCAGTCTTTGGATATACTGTGACAAAGGATGGAATCTTGGTTTATCCTTCAACAGAAAAGGCCATAGAGGAGTGGCCTCATTCTAAAATAGTAACTAGTATAAATAGTTTCCTTAGACTATCCAGATACATTATATTATTTTCGAGAAGTTTCAACTACTTTATTATACTCTAATAATGTTAACGTGAAATAGAATCAATGTTTTCTAGACAAAAGAGTGAGAAATTATTTTCTTGAGGGAAATAATTAGTTGGTTTGGGAAATTTTGTGAACTTTACACTCTGATGAGAAATGTCTTTTTATTAATAGTGATTCATCCTTGTAGGGACATGGATGTGTATTCTTGAAAAATGACCAGGTGAATTATTATAAATCTCAATAGTTGAAGCCTCTGAAATTGAATTTTTAAATCCGATATTTTTGTTTTTTTCGTAACATTTTTATTAATGATATGGGGAAACTATCTTAATGAAAAAAATGTGATGTATACATCAACCAGTAGATTATGATGAACATATTCACACAAATGGAACAGAACATGATATAAAAATAATTGTTGGTGATTATTAATGACTATAATTTTTATATTCATTATCACACTATAAAAGAAAACAAAACTTTTGTTTATATGAGAAATAATGACTGTGGAGTATTTTCAAAGATGATGTTTGAAGAAGATTCTGTGATGAAATGATATATAAATAAGGAAGTTTAAGCCATAAGGGAAGTAACATCACAAATTATTTCCCAAATGTTTTACCCACTTTAATTATTGGTGAAGATTAATCAATAATATTGAGATGATAATATATTATAGAAGAAGATAGTATGTATCGAAAATGGGTAGTTTCCTACAATATTGGTTGTTGAAGAGGGAGTACTAGGGTTTGATTCATGGATATTTATAAAATTACCCAAATATTACATACATAAATATTAAATCGTATTAGATGAATCATCAATACATTTTATAATAATAAATTCATGCGGATCAAAAAGGGTCAGTTTTTTTGGATACTATATAATTATGAATCATATTTTGTAATATATCTTCAATATCTCCCAAAAATAATTTTAATATAAGACAATTTTTTCATACCATATTTAAAAAAATTCATCATAACCATTTGAACAAAAACATAAGAAAGGGTGATGTCATATTCTTAGAAAGCATAACCATGAACGATACCATTAAACGATTAGAAGTAAGAATCATATAATCATAAGTGTATGTGAGCCTGAACATAACCTTATAAAAACATACACGAGAATGTGTTGATCATAAACATGTATCATTGAATACAGATATGAATCTTGATAATATAAGAATCATAAGAGAATCAAAGATATAATCCATGAGAATATAAATTTTTTATATGATAATGTCATAAGATAGTGAAAAATAGTGTGGTAGAATCATAATAACAAGAATTTAATGTTAATTAAACGACTAAGACATTATTCAAATTTAATGTTAGGTGTCAGACCCAGACTTTTAAAATAGCTGTTATTTATTATTTTATTTGAAATTGAAATTTTATGTCAAGGTGAGGGTCAAACACCATTGATTTTTTTGAATTTTTTCTAATAAAATAATATTTCGGCCTTGGCATCGTCCAAAGCATGAGCATGGTGTGGTCAATACCGTACATTTTTTTCCGCATCACCAGGTGGCCTACCTGAAGTTCGAGTAAAATAAGTAAAAATAATATGAAAAATAAAATAAGGGAAAAATAAAATAAGATAAATAAAATTATGTTTAATAAATTATTTTAATAATAATAATATTAATTTTATTATTATTATTATTATTATCAATGTTTTAATTATGTTATTATCATGAATATTATTATTATTATCTTGGTTAATATTCTAATTAATATGATAATGATGATGATTATTATCCCTATTATTATTAAATTTTTAATCTCATTAATATTGTCTTCATTTAAGATTATAATAACTATATTTTTATTATTAATATCACTATTAGCATTTTTATTATCATTATTAGGTTGGTATAGGGATTATAAGGATTTTATTTCACTTTCTTTTTTGCTTTTTTTCATTCATTAATTTTTCATTTTGTTTACCCCTCCATCACTCTTGGTGGCATCAAACTTGACATCTCCCAAACACAACCCACTTGAATTATCCTCTGCACCCTTCCATTTACTCTCCTAGCCGAGGACCCTCCCATTTCTCTCCTCTTCCATCGTTTTTGACTGGCACCCCTCCTCCTGTCCCAGTTAGCCAGCCCTGCGCGTCACCCTCTATCTATTGGAAAATCCATAGATGATACAAAACCCCCTATTGGCATGACCTTATTCTGGTGCAACATATTTCCAGTAGCGCCCTCCCCACATGATAGCCTCCCAGAACCCCCTTGCTGCTCCTCCTCATCCTTCGCCACAAGTGAGAACCACTCGGTTAACCATCCATCCTCCAGAGGATTTTCTATTGTGTACTATTTCATTGGGGGTTGGATTCTCATATTATTTGTATAAAATATTGATTTAAGGACTATTTTGAGTTGTTTTTTGTGTGATTGGTGAAAAATTGGAGTTTCATAATGAAATTTTGGGGTTTCCTATACCGAGATAAGATATTCTACATATAACTATGAATTTATGAATTAATTTACAAGTTTATCTAATTCAGTTTGTATATTTATTAGTTTGTGTGCTATGGATATGGTTTTATTTGGGATTTAATGTGTATTCTTATTTTTTTAGAAAATTTATGCAACTTGAATGAATTTCTCTACGGAAACCCATGTTGAACTATTTAATAATGTTTGATAAATTGTGCAGTTAGTTTATTAAATGGTGAAAGGGACGTAGTTTGTATATTTGGTGTATCCTCAAAATTATTTGTTCATAATAGAATTTTGGGTGGGTTTTGGTGTTTAAATTCATGAGAGATATTTTGAAATTGTTTAATAAATTATTTTAATAATTTGTATAATTATGAAAGTACTTTCTTTGATAATGGATTTGTTTTAATTGGTTGTGTGGGTGATGTAAATTATGTTTTGGATAGTTTTTGGTGTGCATAATTTTTCAAAATGGAATTTATGTGTGTGTGTGGTTTTGGGTAGTGTTAGTTCCTCCATTGAATTTTTTATTTGAATTTGACACTTGAAATGGAATTAAAAACTCTTGAGCACAAATGGGAAGCTCATGGAAAATGTTGGAAGACGTGGACTAGTGTGCTAGTGATATAGAAGAAGAATTTTCCTGGTATCCTTTATCTATATTGACAATTACAATGCTAAATACTCTTTGGAATTATGATTAGGGACCACTAGGTTGTGGGTGTGTTCCCTACTAGTGGATCGGGAAAAATAAAGCATGTTATTGTGGTTATTATATAAATATCCACCAATACGTGATGTTCTAGGGTCCCACTTTTCATTTGTACCTAGAGGGAATCTCCCATATTTGTTTCTCATAGTTTAATTTACAGTCACAGTCAACATACTTTGTAACATTTGGTTTCTCTTAAAAATGAGTTTTTGTGTGTTTTAATTTAATTTGTTTTCATATAAGTGATTATCTTGGGTTGTCTATATATCATATTCCTTCTTTATTACAGGTCTATGCATCGATCATAGCAATGATGGAAAGAGTTGTTAGTGGATTTCCTCATGCTGGTTGTTGTTGGGGGATTTGGTATGTGGATCATCATGTCATACATAGGTTTGAGTGAGAGTATTGGTTTCCAATTATTGTAGTTTCTTTTAGTATATTTGTTCAAGTTATAAACATTAAATCTTATCATAGTTCAATGGCTTGTTTGTTTTTCTATGTTTAGTTTTTATTTATTTAACAAGTTAGTTTTTTTTGTGTTTATGTTTATGTTAAATCAGTCACAATATTTTCTTTTGATACTCGGTCATTTGTTACACCCCATGGGGGTGAAGAACGCCCTTTGGGACTTGCTGTGGACCAGGTCAGACATTGAATAGATGGTGAGCAGACCTGTTTCATGAAAAATGGTATAATTGGTGGTTCACTCTCTTTATGTTATGTTTTTTGGGGAATGAGTCTTGGTAGACAGAAGCTAGGACTACCAGAACTCAATGTTTTGGTTGTGAGTTTGGTGCCATGCCATCACACCTAGTTGCGAGAAATGAGTTACCGGGGGATTTTGTGTTCCATATTAGTCTTTTAATCCATATGGTTTATTAATAGTTGGGAAATAAATTGGAGTGGGTTCAACAATACCTCAGATCTCCTAAGGCCAATCATGATAGGGATATGGTCCTAGAATACTCTCTATGATGGTTTCATGACTGGTGAATCACCTCCAACCTTATATCCGAGTCACCCACCGACACTAGATTCTCTCTTTTGAGAAATGTGTTATGTCTCTTTGATTTTTGAAAATCATTTGAAAAGCGCTTATTTTGGAATCATGGAGACATATATTTAAAGTAATAGTGACTTAGTTTTATGAAATGTGAATTTTTATGAAATGATTTCACAGTAAAATCGAAATGTTTTGATTTCTGAAAGGGTGGAAAGTATTTTTTGTGAAATTTTGGAAATTAATTTGGAATGAATGAATATTTTGATTTAGTATTTCAAAATTTGATTCTAATAACATTTGTTAAACTATTGAATGTTGTTTTGAAAGGGATGGAGTGTTTTGTATGTGTTTTGAAATGGGGTGTAGTGTTTTGATATTGATGTGTATGAAATGAATGTAAGTTTTAATTAAAATGGTTAGTGATTTTATAAAAGGTTAGTAATATTTGAATGGGGTTTTCATTTTGTGGTTAGTGGTTTTGAGAACGATAATGATTGGGTAGAATGTTCTGATTTTGAAAAGTGGAATATTTAATTTGGGTCTTTGGTATACTAACACATGACCACATGAAATGGTTTATATGAGAAGATGGATGGTTAATGGAAGGACCAGATGAGTGATATAATGTTTATGAGGAGGGTTCCCATTTTAGTATGAAATCATTTATTTGTGAGGCCCATTGGATACCATTGGTGAATGCTCTAATTTTCAACATTTTTTACTTTCAATGAAATGATATCTTTTACTAACAATTTGACATGTTGATAACCAGTTTTTGGCTAGTGTGACTTATGTGTTTTCGAAATGTGGTTGAGGAATATTTTGAGTTTGAGAACCCCTACTTTATGAAATATTTTTGGGTCTTTGTTTCATTGGTAAGTTGGGTTGAAGTGTTGGTCAATGGTCATTCATGTGAAATGTTTCAGAAATCCTTCGTGGTGGTTCCACTCATGTTTAAGGTCCTAGTTTGTTGTCTGTTTTGACCAATTTATCAGCTTGGATGGGTCCTTGGGTTTTATTATAATAAAGGGCACACCCCCCCCCCCCAAATTGAGTTGATGCACAATGGATGTATGGCCACGGTTAATTTTCCATTGGAAAATCATCCAGTTGATCAACATAAGGACATTCTTATTTAAATTTGGTGATTTTGTCAACCCCTCTTCTATTTCGGTTAAGTGGATTATTTGGTAGCAAGAGAGTGGTTGTGGAAAGATGAAATATACCTTAGTCTCTTAACATTATTGAGTCATCAAAGGCGATGTTTGACAAAATTGTGTATATAGGCTCTATTAAGAGGAAGTGAAGGGAATTACAATGAGGAAAGGTAAATAAATATAGATTTTATGGTATTGGTTTAAATAATTAAGGAAATTAGGATTTTTCATCAGTCTCTTCAATGTTAGGGTTCATGTTAGGCCACTAGTGTCTCAAATCTGGTCGTTCGAGGCTATTATAGATTATTGTGATACTCTAATGTTTCTTGGGACACAGTTCAAGTTACCACTCCTTGATATTTCTATATCGGTTTCTATGGTCATGATTAGAGGTTTCTTGATGTGGTTTGTTATCTTTTAAAGGGAAATTTGGATGTTTTGGATGTTTTTAGGACACCTTCGTAAAGGAAAGCATGTATTATTTTGAGGATTCCTGATATTACCTGTCCTAAATGAATGTGTCTTCCTTGTGTTCTTTATAATTCTTTTTCATGATCGGGGTGAGTGGGGTAATGCGTAGGAATATTTGAGTCCCTATCTTGTTGAAAGTGCCATATTAGATTTATATGGGCTTTAGAGTGTGCTATGTTGTATTGATTTTGTCTAAGAGGTGATGTGGTTTCTTATGGCACCAGTAGGAGAATTTTTTAACTGGGATTTTCCAACACATGAATGTGAGGGATTAGATGATTCAATAATATAAGCTCAACCAATGGGTCACATAGTGAGTCTGGTGCATTGTCAGAAAACCCCCCTTATATGTAAAGGATCCTAGATTAACTTTTGTCTCCATTGTGAGATGTTCGGACAGTTTGAGGTTTGGAGGAGGATATTGCATTTCACGTAGTCCAGTTTGGTGGTAAGGGACATGTGGAACCTATCCCTTCGGGTCACAATTTTTGCTGCTAGAAGATCCTACTGTGGTTACAAGGAGGTGGGGCAGTTCTGAATTTTCAAAACCGATGTACTTGAACCCTTGCAGGTATAACACTCGGTATGGTTATTAATGTATTAATAAACTTATAGGTGAATTGTGATATTGGCTTTGGTTGGACTCAACTAAGGTTAGTAATTATTGTATTAGTGGTGAACTGTAGAGTGTCTCTTTTGTTTTGACATTTTTTAGAACATTTTTATTTTTATGGGAGAATAAGTTTTGGGGAAGCACCCTTGTTAACTCTTGTGGGGTTTCTTTTTCTGTATGTGTTGGTTGGTTAAGATGGTTATTTCCTATGGTTGGGAGATCCACCATAGGTCTCATGTATGATCTTTTATAATTATTCTATTTTTAGTATATCACATAAAGTGGGGTTTCCATTTGGGTCACCCCATATCAGTAATTCATTTTTGTTCCTAGGGTTTCCTTGGTAGTGGGAAGTCTCAATTGGATTTATCTAACAATCATCTTATATCATGTGAATACATTGAGATTAGAAAAAACCCAATAGTTTTGTTGAAGTAATGTTGTGGTAACCTCATTTTAATCTATTTTTCATTTCAGGTGGATTGCTGAGCTTCTAAAAAAATGTCTATGGTTCTTGTCTTGAGATGTTGGATTGGGTGTGCTAAGAGTATCCTTATTATGTATGATAAACTAGAGGTGTTTTGGATTTTTGTGGAAAGTGAAACTTATTGGGGGGGGTCCTTAATGCTCTCCAAATATATCTCATGTCTATTTTCTCTAATTGGTAGTGTTTTTGTTGTTTTATATTTCATTTTTTATTCTTTGGGGAACCCATTTTAACATGGATTTTGTATAGGTTTTATTTTTTTATATGACCTTTTCATGGATTTCTATGGGAGGAATGTATTATGATGTGGAGAATTTCCATAGCTGGACTTTTAAAATAACTTTAATTCGATATTTTATTTGAATTTTAATTTTTTTGGATGTGTTTGTTGAGCCCGATTGGGTTTTTTGTATTATAATTTTTGATAATGGAATATATCTGCCTTCGAATCGTACACCACATACACAGGGTGTAGTCGAAGCCATGAAGATTTTCTTTGGTCACTGTGTGGCCTACCTGATGTTTGAGTCAAATATATTAAAATGAAATGAATAATAAAATAATGAAAAAGTAAAATATGAGAATTGAAATGAAGTTTATTAAAAAATTATAATAATAACAATAATAATGGTAATAATAATATTATATTATTATTGTTAATGTTTCAATTAATTGATTATCATGATTATTATTATTTTTATGTTGGTTAATATTCTAATTTATAATAATATTATTACTATTACAATTACTATTATTATTAAATTATTATATACATTGATATTATCATTAGTTAAGATTACTATAGTTATCTTTTTATTATTAAACAGCATTTTATTTATTTTATTGTCATTTTTATGTGGGTTTAAGACATTTTTACGGGTTTATTTCAGTTTAAGTTTCTTTTTTTAGTTCGTTTAATTCATTTTCCTTTTATTCTCTCCTCCCTTCCCCTTGGTATTATCAGGCTACCCCACTCCCAAACCCTAACCCAGTGCACTGACCCTTCATCCCTTCCATGGCCTCTCCTAGTCGAGGACCATCCCTTCCTCTCCTCCTTGACTGTTTCATGCTTGACCCCCTCCTCCCATTCCGATCAACCATCCATATGTGCTGCCCTCTCCCTTATAGTAAAGCCTCAACCAAAGAAAAACCCCATACTAGTTTTACCTTGTTCCGACGTTGTGTTTTTTCAATAGCACCCTCCTCACGTGGTAGCCTCTCAGACCCCCAAGCCACTTCTCCTCATCCTTTGACACATGTACAAACCACCTGAGTGAGCTTCCTCCCCCCTTTAGGATTTTAAATTAGGATTTATTTTTTGGGATTTGATTCTCATGGTATTTGTCCTAATTCTTGATTTAGGTTCTCTTTTGAGTTTGGTTTAGTGCGATGGGGAAAAAATATGATTTTACTTATAAATTTTGGGTTTTTCTATAATTTAGTAGGTGATTTTGTGTATAACTATCAATTGATGAATTAATTGGTGAGTATAGTTAATTAAGTTTATTTATTAGTTTTTGTCCTAAGAATCTAGTTTTATTTTAGATTTAAGTGGAATTAGTTTTTTAGTAGCATGTTTATGTAATGTGAATGTATTTGTCTATAGAAACCCATGTTGAATTATTCATTAATTTTTGAAAAATTGTGATGTTTGTTTGATAATGTTTGAAAGGGATACATTTTTTATTTTTAGGGGTGCTTCAAAATGTGTTTTCACAAAATAATATTTGGATGGGTTTTGTTGTTAAAGTAATGAAACAAATTTATAAATTGTTTAATAAATTTTTTTAGTGGTTTGTTTAATTATGAATGATTATTATTTTATTGTGTATTTGTTTTAATTGGTTGTGTGGGTGATACAGATTAGGTTTTAGAAGGTTTTTGATATGCGTAAACTAACAAAATGGAATTTGGGTGTGTGTGTTTGGTGTTGGTTAAAGGTAGTTCCTATTTTGTTTTTTTTAATTTGACATTTGACATGGAATTGAATCCTCTTGAGAAAAAATAGGAAGCCTAGGGAATGTGTGGGGGGACTATGTCTTGTGTTCTCATGATATGTAAGTGGCATTGGCCATGTTTCACGTAGCTGGATTGACAAATATGAGGCTAAATAATCATAGAGATGACTATTGGATAACTCTATGTTATGGGTGTGTTACCTACAAGTGCCTCATGCATGTGAATGTATGTTGGTGTAGTTACTATACAACTATTCATAGAGATGTGATGTTCTAGGGTCCCACTATTAACTACTATATAGAGGGACTTTCAGAAATTGTTTCCTCCATGTTTACATTATCCTCACTGTTGGTATATATTGTAACATTTGGGATATCATAAAACTGATTGAGCGTGTGTGTGTTTTTATTTAATTTTTTTTATTTATAGAAGTTTTCCATATATATATATCCATTAGAATTGTTTTAGAATTTATATCTTTTCATTTGTTAAACATTCATCTATATTTTTCAATTAATATTTATTCAAGGATTTTTTTTCCTGGTGGAATTAGACTAGGATCTTGGCTCATACCCTTCATATAACTTTGGGTATTTATAGATCATGTTCCTTTTGAATTCTATGTTGAGGAATCAAGCTTAGTGATGATGGTCATAGTTGTTAGTATCTTTTCACATGCACGTTGGTGTTGGTTACTAGGGGATTTTGCTCCCCATGTAACACATTGGTTTGAGTGGGAGTTTTTGTTTTCCTGTTTTGTATTTTCTTTTGGGTTTTTGGTTGAAGATGTTACCTTTAAATCTGATCATAATTTAAGGGATATTTTTCTGTTTATAGTTTGAATTTATTCATCTTGTTAGTTGATTTGTTTTTATTATTTTAGGTAAATCATGACCAAGCATTTCTTTTGATACGCGGGCACTTGTGCCAGCACGAAGGGATCGGGAATTCCCTTTGATCTTTTCCTCGAACTCGGTCGGGCGTCAATTTGATCGAGACCAAACATTTATTGTTACACTAGTGATAACAATTTGGGTACCTAGTATGATCTTACAATAATCTCTAATTTACCCTTTTTTGGGTCTTGGATAAAATCCAATTTATCCTTTAATATTATAAAACAATAAACTTTACACAATGAAATATAGGGATTAAATGGAACCACCATCCATATAATCATAAATTCATTCATATGTGTGAAACAAGAACATGGAATCATTTATTATCACATCAAAGTAAAATATGTGGAAAAGAAAACATGTATTTTAAATATTTCATCATCATAATTATAAATGATCCGTGAACATAAAATATATAGTAATTTATGATCATATCGTAGTAAATCATAGAAATCATCAAATGATATTATTGTAGATGAATATTCCTTTAAATTATCATTGAACCATTTCATGATAATAATACCCTTTTTATTTTGAAATCAAATATTTAAATTCTAAAAATCTATAAAATATTGAAGATTTTTTTAAATGAATCACGGTAACATGTAAATTAATCATCAATGAAAATAGAAGAAATGAAAATGCAAAAAATGATTCATGAATTGTATCCTAATTCAAAAATTCCTTTCCTATTTCCTAAAAAAAATTGTAAGTACATCTTCTAGAAAAAGACAAGAAGATTCCTCTTAAAAATTTATTTAAATTAAAAAACTACAAAAAATGACATTCATAAATCATTGTAAAATATTAAAAACATTATTAAAAACCTTTTAAATTAAATCTGGACATTAGAGTAAAATATTCTTGATCGAAGAGATATATAATGTTTACTTCCATTAAAAACATTCATTCTATCTCCTGAGTAATTAATAAACAAAAGATGTATGGAAAGATGTAATGTAAAATAAGTACCAGTGGATAATAAAATAAATATGATTTTTAGAGACAAATCATACAATTTCATCATCATAAATTTAAGCATAAATAATCTACATATAAAATGGGCAGTGTAATGTAAACCACTAACCTCAAGCCCATGTTAATTGATAAGAATTATAAAATCTTATATAATAAGCATTAATATATTGAAATTATACATAAAAGTAATATAAATACATAATATTACAAAAATTGTTTACATATTACATCTTATCACTCTTTCATTGATAATAATTCATTATCAACTTCATTTCAAGTGTTAACTCCTTCTTTTTTCATGTCTGTTTGGGTCAGCAGTTATGGTCCTTGAACATTGATTATGGTTAATTTATCTATAGAATATAAATCATGATATAATTATCATATATTCTCATTATATACATATTTATAACCATTTATATAAATTATTTACAAAAAATCTATTACATGACAACAAAGAGACAGTAGTACATAGGTACACACGAGTGATGTTTCCATTTGTTGATGGGTGGAATGAAATAATAGTAAATAGAATATCAATTTTATAAAATATTTATTAAATATTAAATATAATATATATGAATTAAATATGTTATAATAACCAATAATGAATGGAGGTGATGGAAAATGATTCATATCTCTATATGGAGGATGTAGTGCGCAGGTATGCAGGAGAAATACTTTCATCTACCATTTGATGGAGAATAGGTAGAAAATGATTATGATATAATCATAATAATTTGTTATTATATTTATAATACTATATTAATCATGTTATGATGGATTTAATAGTTTTATATTATCTTGAAAAAATAAAAAATTTAATGAGATCTGTTATGATTTATACCTCTTTCTTGAGAGATGGCTATTGGATTGCACCTTAATCCTATAAATATTGTACACTAGACAAGATAATAAGATCTAATATGAAGGAAAAGAATATAGGATGGGTTTTACTAGGTATTTTACAATATTGAGTTATAAAATATTTTTTTAATGGGGGAGAATAGGTTCCTTATATTAGTGTGGGGAGTCACCCACATGTAATTTATTATAAGAGTTTAATAATATAAGCTCTCATTCATGTGAATATGGCTCATAATGACCATAAAAACGAAGTTCGGTTAATATAAGATTTAAATGTATTAAAAAATAATTTTTATAAAGTGTTTAATTTTATTCATATCATTATCTCTTAGATACATTCCCGTTGAACCCGTTTAAACATCAATTCTAGTATCAAAAATTTTCTGTATTTACAATTCATTATGAAATAAAAATAAGATAAAACTATAAAATTTTATGAATTATACAGATGAAAAATATGGAATACATTTTACTATATTCAATCTATATAAGTGGAATAAATTAATTTAAAATAATTGTGAACAATCCCAATGAAACCACTATAAAGAAAAATAAATATTTATGCCTAAAGTAGAATTTAATTAAATTCCATTGCATGTTAAAAAATGAATGTCAAAATATTTTATGGAATATACAATATATATATTTCATTAAAATAATTAATAAATTTAAATAAATTTAATTTATTTATTTTAAAACATGTTTCATGGGAAAAACATTTTGTATAAAAATATTCTTCTTAAGCCCAATGATGATCATTTACCAAAATAAAATATATTTAGAATAAATATGCAATTAATCATAATATTAATAATTAAATGACATTTTTTATGTTTTTATATAATATTTAACACATAATGCTACATTTTAAATTACATGATTTAATGAAAATTAATAAAAATTTAATAAATAATCATATTCACTATTCAATGTTTTATTCTAGAAAAATACTTAAAATGTACCTAAGATAATATTGTAATGATTATTTAAAAAATTATATTAATTAACTCGAATATTATTTCTAAATATTTTATAAAATATGTTATATATATTCATGTAAAATGTAATAAACCCCATTTTTGGAGAAATGATATTTTTGAAGTACAAAATTGCATTTATAGAAATTGATTACCTATATATTATGAAATGATAAATAAAGTGGTACTATTTAAATAATTTTTATATAGTTTTTAATAATTTAGTTATTTCCATTCACACATACAAATTCAACTTCTAGGTTATAAAGGCCTACTACGTCGCAATTCATTCATACACAGGGTTTTGTAAGAAGAATGTTATAAAACACCTGAAGGTTATTTCAAAGGAAATAAATATGAAATATTGGGGTATTATATTATACAAACCATTAAATGAATTTATTCAAGGAAATTATATAAATATGATATAAAAATGATGAAATATCTACATTATCTCATCCTTTAGATCCCTTGTAGCTTCCTGAAATTTATGATTCTTTTAATGAAATTTTACCAGGTTAGTATTCTTGTTCCATTAAATATTATCACTAATATAAAAATTTAGAAAGATTGTTCTTTATAATATATTTCATTCTCTAGTTGGTTAAAATCTAAGTTCAATACATGTGAGGTATCAGTTATGTACTTCTTCAAAAAGAATATATTGAACATATCATAAACATGATAGATATTTAGTGGAGGTGCTTCACAATAAGATGTTCTCCCTAAACAATCAGGAGTCGTTAAGGGACCTATATTCATAGAGATCACCTATAAATTATTTATTAATATCATATATTTCCTCGATTGTGTAATTCATAGGAATAACTTCTCACTAACATCAAATTGTGGATCTCACAGATGATTGTCCGCAAAACTCTATTGTTGACTCTAAGATTCCTTGATGAATTTCATAATGTTTCTAGGATTATTTATCATTTTATCCGATTTTTTAGTTTTCAATTGCATTATTTATTCATTCCCATCCCATCGAATTATATTTCTATTATTCACTCCATATATTTCATAATAAATAACATTTTGAATGCTCAAGTTAATGTTATTGATATAAGTGAATTCATCTATATGAAGTTATTGATTCTAGAGACATTTTAAATATAATATTTGGAACATAAAATATCTTTTAAAATTTAATTGTTCTTTTCTACTGACCATATTTACTAGGATGATAAGCAGTTATAAAACACAACATTATATATAGATCCTACTAACGACTTCACTGGAACAACGACCTAAACCTCCAATCTCAATCAGATAAAACAGAAAGTGGTACTCCATTGAAGTGTAACTCTTCCTTAACATATATAATATAAATATAATCAAGGGGAATAATATTTTATTGAAATATAATGTAATGAATATTTAAAATTATCTACTATGAATTAAATATCATAATAGGATTTAGATGTTTTTGTGGATCCAATGAAAAAATACATGGTGATTTTTTCCTATTTCTATTTCATTATAGAAAGCGGTTGTGGCTTCTCCATAGACTTTTCTCTATCATACATAATTTTTTGACATACCGAGCACTGTGGTATATACTCCAAAATATATATCTTCATGTTTTCCCACTAGAAATACTATTTCATATCTCTATACATCATTTTAATTTAAAGATAAATTGATATGGGAGATCAATGAGTATTAAAAAGAATATATTAATATAGGTATATTATTAAGGGGGCACATAATTGGTTCATAAAACTTATCATTTGATAAAAATAATGTTTGAACTCAATAATAATTCACGCTTTCCTTTATAACTCTACATTATCCTTATGAACCATTTTAATCATCATATGGAATGATGGTTGAACTCTTATTTGAGAATGATAATGATCATCACCTTCAATAATATTTATAAGGTCTGTCCTTTTAAAATAAATAAATAATGGATCTTTTTTTACCAACATTATAGATAATTTATCTAGGTCATTTGGAATTAGAGCATTAACCAACTTCATTGTTTTCCAAGGGTAATAATGTATTGAGAAGTCATAATCTTTAATGAATTAAAAATATGTTCTCTTATGAATAATCTAATCTTTATGGGTGAATATATACCTATTATGGTTTGTATATATATCACAACATTCTCCATAAATATAATGTATCCACATATTTAATTCAAATATTACCACTACATACCACAAATCATCATTAAGGTAATTTTACTCATAAGCCTTCAATTACGATAAGAAATAATCTCTCACCATATCATTCAACATAAGTGGAAATATGAACTCATGATTCTATTAATCAGTATAAATCACGTACCCTTTTACACTACAAGTTAGTAGAAGCACATATTCATTGAACAACCTTCTCTTTGGTTCCTTGAAATTTATTTCAGATTCATTCATCATGGGGAACATGACAACATGTCAAGTCAAATTTCTTGATATATTAGATAACCATAAGAAATAGATAAAAAATCATTGATAATATAACTACAATAAAATAAAATAATATATCTCTGTCATAGTGTCTTGTATGGTCCAATGTTTAATACAACCATTTTTTATTGATATACTTATATACCCTTTCTGGAGATTATATGAACCAAAATAAAAATAATTTTCTTCCAAAATTCACACATGGTAATATATCAAATATATTCTCTTTCATTATAGTTTTAAATAAAATCTTCATGTGACAATCATGATATTTCATTCTTATAGAATATATATGAATATCATCTATACAGACTTTCAAAAAGTAAACAGGGTAATTTATAAAGGCTCTATTAATTAAATCCTTTAAGATAAAAAGGGAATTAGTAAGACTAAATAATATCACAATAAATTCATAATTTTTATATCTAGAACTAAATATAGTATTGGATATGTATTCACATTTGACCCTCAACTAATATCATACATATTAATGATCAATCTTTTAAAAATAATTAGCTCTTTAGAATGAATTGAAAAAATCATCACTATAGGGTAGATGCTAATTATTCTTGATTGTGGTATTTTTATGTTCCTATTAAATAGTACATTGTAACATTATAATAAATTTCTTCATCATAAATGTAATAGATGAAAACAAAGGCCAAACACATTGATAAATGAATATGTTATCAAGATTCTCATAGGATTACTTCTTCAATCGCTGCAACTTAATCAGGTCTATTCTATATAGATTCTTCAAAATTAGTGTATCAATGGTTATTAGTTATATTAAAAACTAGACATCATGATTTATAGTAATACTGGGAATCTATTCCATGAATACATTGTAAAAATACCAAAAATTGGTATATCATTGATATGGATTTTCTAACATACTATCTGAGAAACCTAAACCCATTGAATTGTCATCAAGACCCATACAACATATATAATATTCATTATATATTTATAATTATCCTCACATTGATAAGAAATAATATTTTTGTTAAAAATAAGAAATTATGAATTCCTTCCCTATAAAATAATAAGGTATATCTATAAATAAATAAAATCCATTCCCACAATAATATCATATTCAAATATCGGGAGAATAATAAGATTTTCATGAATCAAATTCCAAAATACATTAACTAGAGAATAATCAAAACTTGATAACTAATCATCAAACCATTAGTATTTTAAATAGAAAATAAATTTTCATATTTGAGTTGGCAATTTGATACCCTAATAAAATTATTTATAATTAAAAGTGTGAGAAGAACTAGAATCAAATATGATTTAATAAATTTTAGTGTCGATTGTTGGTGTACCTTTCACCATTATGTGTTTATAGTATACATTTATAGTATTAATCACATGTGATTTCCTTTTTTTTGTATGCCATTAAAATGTTATTGACATATAACATCTTTATTAACCCTCACACTAGGGTATTAGTTATTATAATTATTATACTATTTTCATTTTAATAACATTAGTGTGGGTTGGGCGTTATGTAAATATTTCTCTTCTTTCCCATCATTAACTAACTTATTCCAATTAATTAATTTTTCAATTTCATGATGAACATAATTTCCCCAAAAATTGAATTTACTATTCTACTGAAGATAATTTCTTAATGTTTTTATGTATAAATATATCAAAATGGAAGACATATTTTCCACCCTTTTATTGGGTTTATATTATAATATACTTTTAATTCCATATTTGATTTCTTATTAAATGAAAATGATTATTGAGTGAATAAAATATCCATTTATACTAGGATTTAACATCTAAATATTTATTCAATGATATTGATGTCTCTTTTGTATAACACACTTCATAGACTTGGTTTTACTACAATAGTGAATCATCCAATCTTACATTAATCATAAATAATAATACCATATGCATAACTTAAAAATGATGTATAATTTCATCAAAGGTATTCATGGAATCATCATCATTATATTTTATCTCAATTAATTCATTCATCATTTCCATATGAAGAATATTGAGATTGAACTTATTGAAAAATAATATCGTAAACTCATCTCATTCCATTCAGTTGATTTATTTCTATTTTTGTGTATTATTCATAAGATTCTATCATTGATCTAATTTGTATTAAAAATTATAATTAGAAAAAATATCATATTCATGTTCCATGGAATATATAATAGAAAATATATTTTTATTTATTACTATTCTATTTATTGGCAATTAGTGTATCTATAGACCCACTAAACGGGGTGGGATGATGCTTCCAGAAAAAATCAATAGTATATTGTTCACCATTTTTGGGAAGCTCATTATGATTCCTATAGTGAGATTGTTGGGAAAATATGGAAAAAATATTTATTATTTTTTATCCCATAATAATAGGTTTCTTAGGAGGACTACTGTTATACTTTCTATCACATCAATTGCTAAAACGATTTATCCTAGTTCAATCCAATGACTAAAAACTAAAGGTTTAGTATGTTCAACAATAATCATTGTGTGAATTATTATAATCCAAACTATCATTTATAGGTTGTATAAATTTTCACACATTATATTAAATCAATGACATTCATCAATTGTCATTATATATTAAAATAATTTACAATGATTCCATAAATAAAATGTGAATTAACCCAAGAATTTACCCAAGTAGTGTATATCATGGTTTATAGTCTTTGACCCAGTCATAAAGAACCAATTATGATCAAGTAAATTCCCAATCAACCCCATTCGTAGTTGTTACCCCTAGTTCATCAGTTCCAAATCCAAAAACACTTCCAAATATATTGAAACTAATGAATTTTCAATGAAAACCACACTCCATTATTTAAATAATGTAGTAATTATTCCTTCATATGGGATTATCCTAAGGTCTTCCACAAATATATTCTAATTCTAAGCTATAGAAATGCAAAAATAGTCCCTTGATACCCAAAATATAAGTAAAACATTGGAAACACAAATATTTCGTCTTATTAGATGAATATTAAATATATTTCAAAATTATTCATTTTTAAGGATCATATAGGTTTAGTTTCATTGGATACTAGATACATAATCATCCAATTTCATGAACGATTTTCTAAAAAACCGATAATTTATTCTCAAATTGTTATTTATATCATACTTAAAACCTTTATTCAAAACAAAGGGAAATAAAACATAATAAAAGGTGCTCTTTGATAATAAGTAAGGGTAAACGTGGGAGGTATCCATCACTAATAAAAAGTGAGAATCAAATAATAATAAGTGTATAATAGGTTGTTATTAATATTAAAAACTCATATATAATAATTCATAGATAAAAATAATTAATCATGGTATAAATCATTGGTATTTTATAGGACAATAATGTTATGATATTCAAAGATCATGATTCATGAGAATACAACATCGGTATAAAAACATTTTACAAGTGAGTGAAATAACATGTTTCATAATCACAATAATAGAAAAATTATTTTATGGATACCCATCAAGAAATTCATCATGTTATGATTTGGCTGACCCATTATGTAATTGTTTAAGTATTTTTATCGCCTCTATTGTACACTCTTTTTGGGCTTGGGACAAAATATCGTGTAAGATCTTTTGTGCAAGGGCTAACAACCAAAGTACCATATTTTGGGCTTGGGATATCCTTCCATGTTCTATATTTTGGGATTGGGATAACCTCATATATACACTTTCTGTCACATAAATGAATTATTTTAAAGTTAAATTCTATTTAATTTCCATTCATTCCTTGTTTTGGGGGTTTTCCATGCTTTTATGGAGGAATGGGTGAGTTTTAATGAATTGGGCCAAATCGTGAGCCCAATTCCTGATCTAAAAATAAATTTTTATTCCTTTATAACTTCTTCATTTTTAAACATTTGTCATCCATTACAATTCCTAATGGTCATAACCTGACATGTTAACACCACCATATTAATTTATACAATTTAGGAATCCATAATCACGGTGGATATGTGTTTTTATTTAAGGGATTAGTCCTGCCCGAAAGCCCATTTTCTATATTAAAAATAAATTTTAATTCTTTAATAGATCCTTAAATATTTTCCTTTGTTTAGTGATTCCAACTCTCACCCGAGCCCACTTACATAAGGCGCACCCTCAAGCTATCCTTCCTCTATTTGGAGCTCAATATAATCACGAAATTTGTCGAACCTTATCCGGATTTCAGAAATCAACCAGATTTGGAGAGGTAAATTGATCCTTTCATAACTCCTCCAATTTTTACTATTTACCCCCATTGCTGTTCCTACATGATCTCATAATCCTTGTTATAACCTCCCTTTAATGTTTGGATGTTTTCAAATTCAGATAGTGGGGGATTTTGGGTCGTTTTAGTAATGATTGTTTTGAGTAAGTGTTTCTCTCTTCAATTTCTAACTCCTCCTTAGGGTATCCCCCATATTTCATTATGTTCTAACATGTATAGAAGTTAGGGTTAGAACCAATGGTTATATTTGGTGTCTTTTTGGTTAAATATAGTGTTATAGGTCTATATTTATCATCCTTGTGATGCGGCAGAGGTGCGGTTGATGTTTCGCACCATGTTTTGAGGGATTCGACACTTTCGGTGGGTGGTTCCATGTGTAAACAATTAATGATGAGTTTTCAGTCTGTATTTAATCATTTTTCATATTAATCATATGTTGGGTGGGGTGCGAAAACTTTTTATGATTGATTTGGTTAAGGGATTAATTTTATAATTTCATTTTAACTTGAAATTGGGTGTTTTCATGTGTTACGCATGGGGTATTATTTGGGTGTATTTTATAACATAAGTAATTGGTATACTAAATCTTTCTTGGACTACCAATTATTGTGTGGTAATGTATTAGTGTCATGTGGTCCTAAAAATAGGGTTTTTGAATAGGTTTTATGTGTAAAACATTTGTATACTTCTTGAGAGCATTTTTTAAAAATGTGTGTTTTCACTCGGATGTTTTTTAGTACTATTCTAGGTAATTTTATAAAACTTAAATGTGGTTTTATAAATGTATCTAGGGTTTCCAATTATGTTTTGGATCGAAATTTTTGGTTATTGGTCTTAAATGGGGTTTTTGAAATGTGTTCTGTGTGCAAGACAAATTTCCACAACTTGGGTTTTTTATATAAAAATTGTATTGTTATAGTTGGTTAAACAAAGTAGGAAATGTGTGAATATGTAATGTTTGGTATGTGTGATCATCTATTAAGGGGTATTCAAAGGTGAAGTGATGTTTTAAGATTTCAAACATTTATATAATGTTTTGTAAATGTTTGAAATGTTTTATTAAATTGTGATGTTGGAGCGAAACTTGTTTGTGGGTTGTTTCGTGTAAGTTTGATGATAAAATGGGTATAAAGGATATTATGTAACAAGTGAGTAGGATATTATGAGAGTTTTAATATATTGTAATGGTTTTATAAAATTGTTTAATGTATTTGAGGAAGTGATAATGAAATGTGAAAAGTGTTGTGGGCTATTTTGGTGTGAGTCGGATTTCAAAATCAATTTGAATGAAAAGTGGACATCTTTGACTTGTGTTGTATAAATGTGGGATTTTTGGTGAATTTATGATATGGAAATGATATTTTCATGTGAAAGGTAAATTAATTTACTTGTTTAACTTGTTTGAGCACAACAGGAAAACCCGGGTTTCTATGTGGGTGGTCGTGTACTAGTGTGCTAGTGAATCCATGGGGTTTGGCCTCAGTTTCACATAGCAAGATTGACGCTTACAACTATAACTAAACTATTATGATGATTATTGGGGACCAATAGGTTATGGGGATGTTTCCTAATAGTGGCTCGTTTAAGAGAATGGATACTTGTGATGGTTACTCTCACCGAGTTACGAGGTACCTGGGTCCCACAGCTAGCTAGTGCCTAGGGGTTATTTTCCATTTCCTATGCTCAGTAGATATTTTGTGCTTATCGTTGGCATATGATATGAGTGGCTGGAATATTCAGTATCTTTTTTATTTAGTTTAAATGTGTTTATTCTTTATGTTAGCCCACTTGAAAGCTGTGTTTATTTAATGTTGCATCTTTTAGAAATTGTAACTATCATTTAATGTTTCTGAAAACATGCATGATTTTCATCATTAAATGTTTATCACATGGAATCTATTAGTGGGGGTATCCTGTTGGGATTTGGATAACACCTTAACTACACTCTTTGGAGTAAGTAGAATTGGATATTTTTTTGTTGTCCCAGGTTGGGTATAGTTTTTAGTTCAAGTGGTTTGGGTTTCTAGCAGGTTCTTGGTGGTGAAGTCTTGTGGTAATGTCTTGAGGACAGTGCCCCTTACCATAAAGGTTATTGGGAAGTTCCATTTTAGTTTTTTACCTTTGTTATAGTCTCTATGTGTTGTTTTAAAATACGTAATTCTATTCTGATTTTTTGTAAACGATTGTTTAGATTGAAAAATTCAGGCTCGTTTTATTGGAATCTTTTGTTGTTTTGAGTTTATAAACTCGGGTAAATCATTCCCAATTTCCATTTTATTATACCCAGGATCTTGTGCTAGCCCATGGGGATCGTGAATTCCCTTTAGGCCTTGTTATGGGCTGGGTCGAGTGCTGATTTTGTTGGAGACCAGATTCGATTCGTGACAAAATGGTATTAGAGGAGGTTCAAGTTAACTCTTTGGGTCATGTCATTTGGGGAAGAGTCAGAATAGTCTGGAGTAAGGATTATAGGGACTTGGAATTCTAGATATGTGTATTCTTCCTGATCATGACACATCATGATGTGATTCAGTTTTCTAAGAGTAGTTGGTATTTATCTAAGTCCTTTGGTTTTCCGGGATTGATGATGATTAAGGGAAATGAAAAGAGAGTTGAGTGAATGGTCTTAGTGAGCTCACAAGGCCTAGAAAGCCATGTGGAGCCAAGGATATTTCTTAGAAAAATCTCTGTGATAGTGAAGTGATTGGAATATGACCGCCAACCATATGTACAAGTCTCCCACGAAAACTAGTTTCCTCTCGCATTGTTTTGTGCTTTAGTTTTGAAAACATGGAACTTTTGTTTTAAGAAGCATAATGTTTTTGTGAAATGATTTTATAATAAAGAGGGAATGGTTTGATTTATGAAATGGTGGAACTGAATTTTAAGAATTGTTTTGAAATGGAAAATTTTTTTCTTACACCTATTTTTAATCCATGAACTATATTGATGTTGGTTTTGAAAAGTGCTTCTTATATAGTTTTCTAAAAAATCAAAGGGTGTTTGAATTAGATGGGTTGTTTTGAAATTGATTTGAATATCTTGAAATTGAATTATTTTCTAAATGGTTGTGTCTTTCAGAAAGGTTTTGTAAGATATGAATTGTTATTTTGATCTTGTGGTTAACATTTTTGAGAAAAAGGATGTCTTGGTTGATTGTTCTGGTTTGAAAAGTGGGATGTTTTTTTGTTTTAGCCTTTTGTATTTCTGTGAGCAACAACATGCATGGGGTAATATGGGATGATGGATGGTTTATGGAATGACTTGATGAGTTTCGGGATGGATATGAAGAGGGTGCTCGATGTGGCATAGAAACATGCATGTGTAAGGACCATGGGGTAACATTGGTGGATATGCTAACCGCTGAACCGTTTGTTTTCAAGAAATGTTTTTAAAGAAAAACATAATGCCTTGATGAATTGTATGGGATGGATTATATTATGTGTTTTTGGAAAATGTTGATGTTGTGGGCTGTTTTGAGTCCAATAACCCCTCCTGTTTGAATTGTGTTTTGGGTTTACGTGTGGTCAGTATGTTGTGTAGAATGACTAATTAGTAGTCTCCATTGAGATATGTTTTAGGACACCTTTATGGTGGTTCCCTTCATGTGTTTGGATATGGTTTATGGATTTTTTTTACCAATGGACTAGCTTTGTGGTGTCCTTGGGTTCTCTCATTGGATAAGGTACCCCCCCCCCCCATTAAAGGATAATGCATAACTGAAGTGCAACCCGGATTGTTTTTCCATTGGAAAATCCATCATTTTATCAATATAAGGAATAATTTATCGATATTTGTTGATTGGGTCTACACCCATTCATTTATTTTATTTTTAGATCCTCTTATAGTGGGAGAGTGCTCGTGTATGGTTGAAAGAGACCTTATTTTTCTAGGTTTCCTAATTCGTCGAAGATGGAAGTGGTCTAGGGTTGTTAGTTGGTATGAGTGTCTCGATGGAGTCCAAGAGGGCCTCTGGGTTCTTCATAGTTTCTTAGAAGAATGAGTTCATGTTAATCCACCAAAGTGGGATATATGTTCGCGAAAGGATATTTTGGAAACTTTCTAGAATTGTGTGTTGTTTGGGGATGTTGTATAAGGTACATCTCAATGCGTTGTTTATATTAGTCATAATGGTCATGTTCGGTGATTCCTTATGATGTCATGTGCTCGATTGACTATAAAGGAGTAAGTTGGGCAATCATCTGAGAGTCTCTGTTATGTTGTGAGAATGTATCCCATGGAAAAAAATTAAAATATTCTATTTTTGAGGAAGGTGAGTATGGGTGTTCCTTACTTCTATTGTTTCTCACTCGAACAGAAAAGGTGTGATATGTGTGCATCTTCTAAGCCCTTGTTCCAGTGAAATAATTGGTTAGGGTAAAGTGACATTGGAATGTGTGATTTCTTGTAAAAATTATTGGGCATTGCAGTGTAGTTGTTGGTTGCACCAAATGAAGAATTCTCATTCAGGGGGTTTCTAAAGCCTAACTGGGAGGACGAAGATGCTTCAATCATTTGAGCTCCAGCCATAGGTTTTAGAGAGAATATGTCTTGTAGTTAGGTGAAATCATAGGTTAGTTTAAATCCTTCACTACTAGAAAAATAGGTATTTGCGACGTGTCATTTGCGACGGGATCCCGTCGCAATTGGCTTTTTGCGACAGGGGCCCATCGCAAATGGCCCGTTGCTGAAAACGGCGTCGCAACTACACTTATTTGCGACGGGCCCGTCGCTAAAGCCTTTTTTTGCGACGGGTATTCTTCCCGTCACAAATAGTACTCCATAAATTTGTTAAAAACTTTTAAAATAGTTTTTGCGACGGGCCCGTCGCAAAAAGTTCTTGCGACGGGACACGTCGCAAAAACTTTTTTAAAAAAAATTAAAAACTATTAATAAATTATTTTAATGCATATAATAATAATACTATTTGCAACGGGCATAGTATCCCGTCACAAATACTATAAAAAAAATAATAAATTATTAATAAATTATTTTAATTAATATAATAATAATCCATTTATAATTAAAAAATAAAAAATAATAAAATATTAATAAATGATTTTAATTATTATAATAATAGAACTATAATTCACAAATAAAAATAATAAATTATTTTAATTAATATAATAATAATAGAAATATAATTCAAAAATAAAAAATAATAAAATATTAATAAATGATTTAATAAATATAAAAATATTAGAATTATAATTCATAAATAAAAAAAATATTAATAAGTTATTTTAATTAATATAAAAATAATAGAATTATTTTACATTCAAATATTAAAATAATTCATGTATTACAAAAAAATATAATTAAATGATAATATTATAAAATTTTAATATATATTTAAAATTTAATATTATAAAATATAAATAACATTATTATTCATAGTAATATTGTTATTTAAAAATATAATATTATTAATATTTTATAATGAGACAGAAACTACGAATAGAAAAAAAATAATATTTTGATTTCACAAATTTTATAATATAAATACAAACTCTAATCTGTAGGAGGGGGGAGGTGGGGGATATGCAGATGGTGGTGGAGGAAACTCCATCCCTAAAGCATGAGTGAGTCAGCGCATGTACTCCATCTGCTCCTGATGCTGCTGCTGCCACCGACTCGACTGCTCCTCGTACAGCTGCTGCTGGCGTCGACACTCCTCCTCATGCTGCTGACGCATTTGCTCCTGCTCTTGTCAGAGACTCTCTATCAGTGTAGTCTGAGATCGCAACTGATCATCATACTGTGTAGTAGAAGAAGATGCACGGGCTCCTCTCAAGCTGGACGCCGACATCGCAGCACTGCCATAATAATCTCCGGGAGTCAGTCGAGAGCCGATACCAACTACCCGGCCCTTCTCTAAGGCATACTGGGTGGCCTGCATCCATGCCGCCTCATCAAAATGACGGCCAGTGGTCTGATCTGATGACTCGGCCTGACTCTCAGGCCGGGCCTGTGATGCTACGGCCTCATATGACTCATGTACTTGAAATTTAAAATTAAAATTGTGAATATATTATATGCAGTTAATTTTTAAACTTGAAAACAAATAATACTAACCACGATGTGATGCTGACGATCTCCTCTGAGCTCCCCAGTAGCAGGATCACTATACATCCTCCTATATACGCCGTACTCCGTAATATCGGGGGTGCTCGACAGCCTATAAGAATAAAAAATAAACTGTTAATATTTATAGTTATATAAAATATTTATAAATAATGTACGTACCAGATGTTGTCTATGGGTACTGAAAGAACGACTCCCAGCTCGATGAGTCACCTCTTGTCTCCCCCGATTCTGCCTCCCCACCAATAATCTCCTCTGAAAGGCACCACTCAACCAGTGCACACATAATCCATCCCATACATGGGATGAAATGTACTCTGGTCGGTGTGCTCTACATGACTCATCAAAATCTGACACTCCTGCTTTCTTCATGGCAGATTTTCTTAAATTGTGCAATAACTGACGAAGGTGATCACGCATGGCCACCTCCCATGCCTCGTGGATGGCGTCACGCATGGTATCCTCGATCGGATACCATAAACCCTACAAATAAATCAAAATATCATGTTAGAAATGAAATAATTTTCAAAATAAAAATTATTTATTTACGTACGTACCAACCAATGGCCGAACATGGCCTACTGCACATCAATGGGAATCTGCTCCCATGTGGTCCACGACTGAGAGAAATAGTTGCGCAAAATAGCGTTTCCCTGTCCGACTGCAATATGCAAAAAACTGTAAAAATAATAAAAATTTATTATGAGAATAGATTAATGAAATCTTAGTCAAATCCATAGGTTATCACACCTCCGTGTGCGTGGATCAAACCCAAGAGGTGGACATCGCTCGGGGACAGGGTTAGGAATCATCAATCGTGCAAGACCGCGCCCCCTCCGCGTACTCCCTGGAGCTCCTGTAGGCTGAGGGTCATCTGCCAGCAACTCATCTGCATCGAAAGGCAGGTCAGCATCCGCCAACTCACGAAATGTGGCGTCGTCCATCTGAAACATAAAATGTTAATGTTAGCAAATAATTGATAATTACTATTATATATACATATATACATATTATGATTGTATATAAATACCATGGAATTCTATCAGTGTTCATTTTTATCATCATATTCTTATATGTCAATGTCATCTTCATATTCCTCCTCAACATCATCGATATCCATTCGAGTTACAGTTGCTTCATCTCTTACCATTTCAAATTCATATGTGACATCATTAACATCATCGTCATCACCGACTCTTAAATGTGTGGTGTCGTCATCGATACTCATGTCTCTTTGTAAAAAAGATTGATTTTGAGTACTCTCTTGAAAAACATCAATTCTTTGCACATCAGTGAATGCACATTCACTTTGACTAAACTGATTGTCTCGAATTTTGATTTTTTTTACACTCCACCAATCAGTAAAGTCTCTTGATGTAGCACCGTACATTGCATAATAAACTTGATATGCCTGTTGAGCCAATAAGAATGGTTCATTTACTGCGAGAACACTTTTACATTTAATATCGATGATTCCATGAGTTGGATGAACACGCACACCTCTCTCTGTATCCAAGCATTGACATTTGAACATGGTTATGTAATGTTGTCCAAGATAACAGAGTTCAATGAGTTCATCAAGTATGCCATAAAAGTCAACTTCATTTTCTCGATGATGAGATCCTCTCAAGCTAACTCCATTGTTCATTGTTTTTTTCGATTCCCCATATTCATGTGTGTGGAATCGAAATCCATTCACCACATATGCATTATAAGTTTTAACATGTTTGGAAGGTGGGTTACTCAATACACACAGCCGTTTTTCAATTTTATCAGCATGTTGAGACACCTGAAAATTTGTGAAATACTTATCAATATAGTAAACTATACATTAAATGAGTTGCTAAAAGATAAAGAGTTTATGTTACTAGTTTTTGAAACCACTGAGAGAAATTTTTCAGTCGACGTTCTTCGAGAGCAGCTGCTGTAATTTGTGGAATTTGTTTCTTGATATGATTATCATACAACCTATAAAAACCAAAGTTATTTTCTGTAACATAAATGATAGAATAAGTGATATAAACACTTACAGTACAACTGATGTCATCTCTTCACAGTTGAGCAGAACATACGTATGAGCTCTTTGATGTTCATCATCTGAATGCCAGCGTTCATAAAATCCACCAAAACCAAGCTCTGACTAGTTGAAAACAGATAATTGATTATCGATTTCATCAATATTCCTCTAGTTCCGTCCCATTCGGTTGTGTTTTGAAGGATACTCAGATTCAAAATAATGGGAGCAGAAAAAAGATATTTCCTCTTGCAAATAATCTTCTGCAATAGATACTTCAATAGATTCTTTGTTACGTACTTTTCTTTTCAATTTTTGCATGCATCTTTCAAATGGGTACATCCATCGAAACTGTACTGGACCTCCACATTTGGCTTCATATGGCAAATGTAACATCAAATGTTCCATTGAGTCGAAGAAAGACTGCGGAAATATTTTTTCCAGTTTCCATATAATTACAACAACATCTTTTTCAAGTTTGCATAGATCATCATAATCTGCTGTAGCCGCACAAATTTCCCGAAAAAAATGAGACATGTCTGTTATGGAATCCCAAATAACAGAATTCAACAGACCTCTTAATCCAATGGGTAGAAGTCTCTCCATTATAACATGACAATCATGACTTTTTAATCCACTAAGATGACCATTCTTTACACATATACCCAAATTGGAAGCATAGCCATCTGGAAGTCTCAAATCTGCAATCCACTGACAAAATAATAAGCGGTTTTCTTTAGACAGTGTATAAGCTGCTATTGGTTTCAGTAACCTTTCTGTTCTGACATTCTCAAATAGTTCCAATTCTGGACGCCTGCAAATTTTGGCAAGATCTAAACGTGCATTTACATTGTCTTTGCTCTTTCCTAACGTATCCAAAACTGTATGAAACAAATTATCAAAACAGTTCTTCTCAATATGCATGACATCTAACATGTGTCAGACCAACAAATCAGACCAATACAGTAAATCCCAAAATATGCTACGTTTAATCCAATTGTGTTCTTTCCCAAAACTGGAAATTTTCTGTTGGTTTATTGTGGGACCAAAAGTGATGGGAGGTAATGAAAATAAAACTGATTTTAACTCCGAACCTGATAGAATTTTTGGAGGTTTATCCCTTTAAACTGTTCTTTTTCTGAAATGAGATCTGTTTCTGCGAAAAGGATGATCAGATGGAAGAAATCTGTGATGACAGTCAAAATAACAAGGTTTCTTTCCATGAATGAGCATAAATTCTTTGTTCTCTCCCATATAGTAAGTAAATGATTTCTGACCATGTGTACTCCAGCCAGATAATATCCCATAAGCCGGGAAGTCACTTATTGTCCACATCAATGCTGCTCTCATTATGAAATTCTGTTTCGTTGCAACATCATATGTACTGACACCAGTAATACACAATAAATTTAATTCATCAATCAATGGTTTCAAATAAACATCTATATTTTTCTTCGGATGTCCTGGAATTAGTAAAGTCAAAAAGATATATGGCTCCTAAATCAACATCCATGGAGGTAAATTGTATGGAGTTAAAAAAACAGGCCAACATGAATATTGACTACCATAATATCCAAACGGACAGAAACCATCAGTGGAAAGGCCCAGTCGAACATTTCTAGCTTCTAAAGCAAAGGATGGATGCACTCTATCAAAATGTTTCCATGAATCACCATCGGCTGGATGATTCAAGCTTTTATCGGTTGAAATATTATCTTTATGCCATGACATCATTGTCGATGTATTCTTAGACATGAATAAACGCTGAAGTCTAGATGTAAGCAGAAAATATCTCAACTGTTTTACAGGAATCAAACCAGACTTCCCGTGTTGTCCTTCTTTATATCTCAATTTCCCACATGTGGGACAACTATCCAACGACTCATTTTCCCCAGAATATAAAATGCAGTCATTTGAACATGCATGAATCTTCTGACAAGTAAGTCCCAAATTTCGAACCAGCCTCTTACTCTCATAGTAATTTGCAGGTAAAACATTTCCTTCGGGTAACAGTGTTTTAAGCAAAGAAAATATCTGATCAAAACAGTTGTTTGACATTCCGTTATCTGATTTGATAGCCATAAATTTTGCAACTGCTTCTAATTTTCTCATCTTACAGCAAGGATATAATGCATCCTCATCGGACTTCAACAACTCATAAAATTTAGACGGTGCCAACTCAGGATTTGAAGCTATATCAGCCAGAGTTTCTGTATGTTGAACAGATGAACCTGCAACATCATGTACTAAATCTTGAAACCGGGATGGATCCAGAATCAAGTTGGTATCACCTGCTCTGGAACTGCGTTCACCGTGTTGATACCAAAAAACATAATCTAGTTGAAAACCAAAACGCACGAGATTTTCTCCTACTTTGTCAAACGTGTCAAACGTTCTCAATGAACATTTTCTACAAGGGCATTTTATTTTGTCTTCTGAAACAAATTCTGGATTTGATGCCCCAAATGATAAAAAAGTCTTCACACCGTCTACATATACTGGATTTAAACCAGAACCGTTTGGATTTATACGTTGATTTATCCATATGCGGTCACCTAAGAGTGATTTTTGACGACCTCGTTGTTCCATATTTCTCTATAAAATATAAAAGCATTTCTGGTTTTGAATAATTTGTTAGAAAAAACAATCAAGCTAGGATAATTATAGAGTTTAGATCATACACGACTGACGCTAACTTTTTATTGAGATAGACCTAAAAATTGACCCTTTAAGAATTAAAAATGTTGAGAATAAAGCAAAAAATGTTACAAATATTGATAATTTCAATATTATATAAATTTTTTATTATTTTCATAGTACTAATATTATTGGTAATTAATACTAATTATTGGTAATTATTACTAATTATTGGTAATTATTGGTAATTATTGGTAATTATTACTAATTATTGGTAATTATTGTTAATTAATACTAATTATTGGTAATTATTGGTAATTATTGGTAATTATTGGTAATTATTACTAATTATTCCTAATTATTACTAATTATTACTAATTATTACTAATTATTGGTAATTATTACTAATTATTGGTAATTATTACTAATTATTGGTAATTATTACTAATTATTGGTAATTATTACCTATTATTGGTAATTATTACTAATTATTGGTAATTATTGGTAATTATTACTAATTATTACTAATTATTACTAATTATTGGTAATTATTACTAATTATTTGTAATTATTATTAATTATTACTAATTATTTTTAACTATTGTTAATTATTACTAATTATTGGTAATTAGTACTAATTATTGGTAAATAGTACTAATTATTACTAATTATTGTCTATTATTACTAATTATTGGTAATTAGTACTAATTATTGGTAATTAGTACTAATTATTGGTAATTAGTACTAATTATTACTAATTATTACTAATTATTACCAATTAATGGTAATTATTGGTAATTAATACTAATTATTGGTAATTATTCCTAATTATTAGTAATTATTGGTAATTATTGGTAATTATTGGTAATTATTGGTAATTATTACTAATTATTGGTAATTATTACTAATTATTGTTAATTATTTCTAATTATTGTTAATTATTAATAATTATTGTTAATTATTACTAATTATTGTTAATTATTACGAATTATTGGTAATTATTGGTAATTATTACTAATTATTACTAATTAATACTAATTATTGGTAATTATTACTAATTATTCGTAATTATTATTAATTATTACTAATTATTCCTAATTATTGTTAATTATTACTAATTATTGGTAATTAGTACTAATTATTGGTAATTAGTACTAATTATTACTAATTATTACTAATTATTACCAATTATTGGTAATAGTTGGTAATTAATACTAATTATTGATAATTATTACTAATTATTGGTAATTATTGGTAATTATTGGTAATTATTGGTAATTATTACTAATTATTGGTAATTATTACTAATTATTGGTAATTATTACTAGTTATTGTTAATTAATACCAATTCATGGTAATTATTACTAATTATTGGTAATTATTGTTAATTAATACTAATTATTGGTAATTATTGGTAATTATTGGTAATTATTGGTAATTATTACTAATTATTACTAATTATTGGTAATTATTTCTAATTATTGTTAATTATTACTAATTATTTTTAATTATTACCAATTATTGTTAATTATTACCAATTATTGTTAATTATTACGAATTATTGGTAATTATTAGTAATTATTACTAATTATTACTAATTATTACTAATTATTGGTAATTATTACTAATTATTCGTAATTATTATTAATTATTACTAATTATTCCTAATTATTGTTAATTATTACTAAGTATTGGTAATTAGTACTAATTATTGGTAATTAGTACTAATTATTACCAATTATTACTAATTATTACCAATTATTGGTAATTATTGGTAATTAATACTAATTATTGGTAATTATTACTAATTATTGGTAATTATTGGTAATTATTGGTAATTATAACTAATTATTGATAATTATTACTAATTATTGGTAATTATTAGTAATTATTACTAATTATTACTAATTATTTCTAATTATTACTAATTATTTCTAATTATTACTAATTATTGGTAATTATTACTAATTATTGGTAATTATTACTAATTATTGGTAATTATTACTAATTATTACCAATTATTGATAATTATTGGTAATTAATACTAATTATTGGTAATTATTACTAATTATTGGTAATTATTGGTAATTATTGGTAATTATTGGTAATTATTGGTAATTATTACTAGGTATTGGTAATTATTATTAATTATTGATAATTATTACTAATTATTGTTAATTATTACGAATTATTGTTAATTATTACGAATTATTGTTAATTATTACGAATTATTGGTAATTATTACTAATTATTACTAATATTTACTAATTATTACCAATTATTACGAATTATTGGTAATTATTACTAATTATTGGTAATTATTACTAATTATTGGTAATTATTGGTAATTATTGGTAATTATTGGTAATTATTACTAATTATTGTTAATTCTTACTAATTATTGTTAATTATTACTAATTATTGTTAATTATTACTAATTATTGGTAATTATTTCTAATTATTACTAATTATTACTAATTATTGATAATTATTACTAATTATTGGTAATTATTACGAATTATTGGTAATTATTACTAATTATTGGTAATTATTACTAATTATTGGTAATTATTACTAATTATGACTAATTATTGGTAATTATTGGTAATTAATGGTAATTATTGGTAATTAGTACTAAAAATTACTAATTATTACTAATTATTACTAATTATTACTAAGTATTACTAATTATTGGTAATTATTACTAATTATTGGTAATTATCACTAATTATTACTAATTATCACTAATTATTGTTGATTATTACTAATTATTACTAATTATTGGTAATTATTGGTAATTATTACTAATTATTACGAATTATTCCTAATTATCCCTAATTATTACTAATTATTACTAATTGTTACTAATTATTACCAATTATTACTAAATATTACTAATTATTGGTAATTATTGTTAATTAATGGTAATTATTGGTAATTATTCCTAATTATTACAAATTAGTATTAATTATTAGTAATTATTACTAATTATTCCTAATTATTGTTAATTATTACTAATTATTGGTAATTAGTACTAATTATTGGTAATTATTACTAATTATTACTAATTAGTGGTAGTTATTACTAATTATTGGTAGTTATTACTAATTATTGGTAATTATTACTAATTATTGGTATTTATTACTAATTATTGGTAATTATTACGAATTATTGGTAATTATTACCAATTATTGGTAATTATTACTAATTATTGGTAATTATTACTAATTATTGGTAATTATTACGAATTATTGGTAATTATTACTAATTATTGGTAATTATTCCTAATTATTGATAATTATTGGTAATTGTTCCTAATTAGTAGTAATTAAATGAATACTTACCAATAATTAGGAATAATTACCAATAATTACGAATAATAACATTATTAGTATATTTTATTATTAATATTAAAATAATATAATTTTCTAATTTATATACAATTCTCCTTTTATCTGTGTGTTTTCTATCTCCACATACAAATAATACATGTGGAGACAGCAAACACACAGATGAAAAGAGAATTGTATATATATAAAAAAGTATATTATTTTAATATTAATAATAAAATATACTAATAATGTAATAATGTTATTATTCCTAATTATTGGTATTTATTACTAGTTATTAATATTTATTCTTAATTATTAAAAATTATTACTAATTATTCCTAATTACTATTAACTATTAACAATACTAATAATTTAAATTTATTAAGTAACAAAACAATGTAAACATAATTAAATTACAACTAATTAAGAATAATTAAAACTAATAAAAAATTAAAAATTAATATTAAATTAAAATGAACATAAATACCTTGAAAATTGATCTGCTCTGATCGTTCTTCAAAACATTAATATCAACTCCAGAGAAAAAAATTAAACTTGAGAAAAACTGAACTTTTGAAATAAAACTTTTGGAGAAGAAGAAGATGAAGTTTGAGAATGATTTGAAAAAAACGGATGGGGGTATTTATAGGTTAGATTATTTGCGACGGGATTCCTGTCGCAAATAGTATTATTTGCGACGATACCCGTCGCAAATACCTTAGCCATCATTTATTATGGTGAACGGTTAAATAGTTATTTGCGACGGGACCCATCGCAAATAACCCCCTGCCGACATACTATTTGCGACGGGGAAATATTCCCGTCGCAAATACCTTTTACCGCCGCCGGTTATTTGCGACGAGAATATTCATCTGTCGCAAATATGTTTCCCGCGATTTGGCGCGCAATGCGCGCCAGTTCTTTTGCGACGGGGAAAGCAATCCCGTCGCAAAAGGCTACTTATTTGCGACGGGCAAATACCCCCGTCGCAAATACCCATTTTTCCCATAGTGCTTGTAAAAAGTACAATCCTCAATATCAAAGATAGTTAGAGTTTAAACCAATGGTGTCATCATCTTTCTTATATTGTTCATGTTCAGAAGAAATAGGTGGAGGGCCTTGTACCCATGTCATCTCCCAATGTTATTCCCTCCCCCATTGGTTTTCATTGAGTCTTTGGAGAAAGGATTGATGTTTGGCTAGACAGTTTGAGCACATGGTTTGCACTTGGTTAGTAGTGACCATTTCCCAGAAAACCATGTTGCTAGAAGAATCCCCACTGTTAGTTCATGGTTTCCCAAACCATTCAGACTAACCATGTGGTCATCCCAACTCTTTAAATTTTGTGGTCTTTCTATATCGGCCTATGATGGTTGATTAAGATGGTTGGTTCTTATGGTGGGGAGACCCACTATGAGTCTTATATAAGTTCTTTTGTAAATTGTTTATGGAAGTATACCCTTTGTACCAGGGATTCCATTCAGGCATCCACCTGTTAGTGTCCTGATTCTGTCTCATAATAAAATATATGTTGTCTCTTATGGTGTGGACAATATTATTGTTCCCATATACCAGTAACCCAGAGTTATCCTTGGTCTTGGCTTGGTGATAGGTAGTCTCGTTCGGAGCTATCAAGGTACATACATCTTCCTTGGGTAAACGTTGGGATAGGAGAGTGCTCACTGGTTTTGTTATAGCAAGGTAAGTGTAACCTTGTTCGATGTTGTTGTTCATTTGGGTGAATTGATTGAGTCTTGTTCGGAGAGTGTTTAAGGAGTCTTATTTTGGGATAATGTATGAATGTGATTGATCATTTCAGGAAAGTGGTTTAAGTTTTGTTTTTTAGAGTAATAATTCATTAGTGGATCACTGGAGGTGTTTTGGACTTTTGGGGTTAAACCTATCAACGAAGTACCTCTTAGGTTCTCAGTTGGGTTTGGTTGTTTCTTTGGACTTGATGTGACTTTCCGGGGGTAAAGTTTTCATTTTTTGGAGAATTTTTACATAAATGACTTATTTTAAGGTAAAATTCCATTTATTTTCCATTAATTATTTGTTTTGAGGGTTTTCTATGCTTTTATGGTGGAATGTGTGAGTTTTCATGAATTGGGCCAAACCGTGAGCCCAATTCCAGATTTAAAAATAAATTTTTATTCCTTTCTAACTCCTTCATTTTTCAACATTTTTCATCCATTGAACTTCCGAATTGTCATAACCTTACCAATTAACACCGCCATATTAATTTGGACCATTTAGGAGTCCATAACCATGGTGGATATGGGTTTTTATATAATGGATTGGGCCTACCCGAACACCCATTTTTTTCATTAATAATAAATTTTAATTCTATATTGTCTCCTTCAATATTTACCTTTTTTCGGTTATTCAATCTCTCACCTGAGACCACTTAACTAAGGCGCGCCCCTATTCTATCCTTACTCAATTTTGAGCTCAATAGAATCACAAAATCGGTCGAAACATCTCTGGATTTCAGAAATCTCCAAGATTTGGAGAGGTAAATTGATCCTTTCATAACTCCTTAAATTTTTACTATTTTCCCCCTTTACTATTCCTAAATGATCTCCTAATACTTGTTACAACCTCTCGGGAATTTTTGGATGTTTTTAAATTCAGATAGTGGCGGATTTGGGGTTGTTTTTGACAAGATTGTTTTGAGTAAGTGTTTCCCTCTTCAATTTCTTCCTTCTCCTCAGGGGTTTCCCTCTCATTCATCATGTTCTGACATGTCCAGAAGTTACGGTTTGAATCAATGGTTTGATTTGGTGTGTTATTTAAAAATATTTGTGGTCTAGGGATGGATTTATCATCGTTGTGATGCAGAGTAGGTGTGGTTGATGTTTCACACCATGTTTTGAGGGATTCAACACTTTCGGTAGGTGGTTCCATGTGAAAAAATTATTGATGAGTTAGATTTCTTTTTTTACTCATTTTTCATATTCCCCTTATGTTGGGTGTGGTGTGAAAACTGTTTATGATTGATTTGGTTAAGGGTTTAATTTTATAATTCCATTTTAACTTGAAATTGGTTGTTTTGATGTGTTACTCGTGGGGTATTATTTGGGTGTATTTTATAACATATGGAATTGGTATACTAAATCATATTTGGCCTTCCAATTATGTTTTGGTAATGTATTAGTGTCATGTGGGCCTAAAAAGAGGGTTTTTGAATAGGTATTATGTGAAAAACATTTGTATACTTCTTGAGAGTAGTTTATGAAAATGTGTGTTTTCATTTGGATATTTTGTAGTATTATTCAAGGTAATTTTATAAAACATGAAAGTTTTCTTATATATGTTTCTAGGGATTCAAAATATGTTTTAGATAGGAATTGGTATGGTTTATGGTCTTAACTAGGGGTTTTGATATGGGTTTTTTGTGCAAGGCATATTTACACCACTTGGGTTCATTTTATAAAAATTGTAAATGTTATAGTTGGTTAAACAAAGTGGGAAAAGTGTGCATATGTACTTTTTGGTATGTTTGTTCACCTATTAAGGGGTATTGAAATGTTAAGTGATGTTTAAAGATGTCAAACATTTATATAATGTTTTGTAAATTTTAGAAATGTTTTATTAAATTGTGATGTTGGAGCGAAACTTGTTTGTGGGTTGTTTCATGTAAGTTTGATGATAAAATGATATCAGAGGTAAAAAGGGTATTATGTAACAAATGATTGGACTATTATGAGAGTTTAAATATATTGTAATGGTTATATTAAATTGTTTAATTGATTTGAGTAAGTGTTAAATAAATTTGAAAAGCGTTGTGGGCTATTTTGGTGTGAGTCAGATTTCTAAATCAATTTGAATGAAAAGTGGACTTTTGTGGCTTGTGTAGTATATATGTGGACTGTTTGGTAAATATATTATATAGAAATGATATTTTCATCTGAAAAGTAAATTCATTGAATTTTTGAACTTGATTGTGCACAACTGGAAAACCTGTGTTTCAAGGTGGGTGGACGTGTACTAGTTTTCTAGTGAATCTTTTGGGTTTGGCCTTGGTTTCACTTAGCAAGATTGACGCTTACAACTCTAACTAAACTATGATGATGGTGATTGGGTACCAATAGGTTATGGGTATGTTCCTTACTAGTGGATTGTGCACGAGAACATATATTTGTGATGGTTACTCTCACCGAGTTACGAGGTACCTGGGACCCACAACTAGCTAGTACCTAGGGATTATTTCCCATTGCTTGTCCTAAATAGATATTTTGTTCTTACCATTAGAATACAGTATAAGTGTTTGGAAAATTCAGTAGATTTGGTATTTATTTTAAAATTGTTTATTCTTTAAATTAGACCACTTGAAATCTGTTTTTATTTAATGTTGCATCTTTTAGAAATTGTAACTAGCATTTCATGTTTTTGAAAACATGCAAGATTTTCTTTATTAAATGATTATCACAAGGAATCTATTGGTGGTGGTATCCTATTGGGCTTTGGATAGAACCCTAGTTACACCCTTGTCTATAACTAGACTTGGTTATTTTTTGTCGCATGTTGGGTACAATTTTTAGTTATAGTGGTTTGGGTTTCTAGCAGGCCCTTGGTCGTGAAGTCTTGTGGAGATGGTTTTAGGGTGGTTCCCATTACCACATGGGTTCATGGGAAATTCCCTTTCGGTTATGTACCTTTTTTATAGTCCTGATGAGTTGTTTTATAATATGTAATTCAGTTCTTATTTTTGGTAAAATATTGTTTAGATTGAAAAATTGAAATTCGTTTTATTGGAATCTTTTGTTGTTTTAAGTTTATAAACTTGGGTAAATTATTCCCAATTTTCATTTTATGATACCGAGGCACTTGTGCAAGCCCGTGGGGATCGAGAACACCCTTCGAACCATGTTTCGGGCCCATTCGAGTGCCAATTTTGATGGAGACCAGATTCAGATCGTGACACTGTGAGCTCACAAAACCATAATCCTTACCCATATAATGGGAGTGTTAAAAAAAATAGCTCATCAAATAGTCATAATCCATTTATATGTATTCTAGTAGATCATGAAAACGTTTATCATTAAATAATATCATAGCACATTGAAAATAAAAATGGTGTTTATCAAAATTTTATCAACATAATCCTAAACCATCCAAAGAAAGAATAAATATAGTAACATTTCGCAATATCGCTAATAAATAAAAATAAATATCAAACCATGATTTTATTGATGAAAATGCATTTAAATGGTCCCTGAAACTTTTCATAAGAAATATAACCTTGTAATTTTGAAACCTCATATTTAAAATCCAAAATATTAAAAAATATTAATTTAATATTTTCATGAAAATGGGTGATGTAAAATTTTAATAGAATACATAAATCTAATCTATTTTATGATGATGGGTGTATTATTTCATGTATTGTATTTTTTTAATAATAACTCCTTACACTTTTTTAGTAAAATGAAAAAAGTACCTCAATTTGAAAATGAAAATAAAATATTTATATGATTTTTATGGAAAATAAAACAATGGTAAAAATAAATTTAATAAATATACATATATTATTAAAAAAACTGTTAAAACTTTTTCAATAAAATATTTAAATATATGAAAAATGTTTCGAACTAAAGAGATAAATAAAGTCTATTTTCCTTAAAAACATTCATTTGATATATTTTGTACATAAAGAGAGGGAAAACATGAAAACATTTGATCCTTAGTAAAAACCATATGAGAATAAAATAAATGTTATTTTGGAGAGATATATCATATTATTCCATTATCAGATATTTAATCATAAGCATTCCTAATAAAAAATTTTATTGTATCATAATATTCTTAAAAAATGTCTATCATACACTATAAGCACTATAACGTCCTATATAGTAAATTAAATTTCATATAATTATACACAATAACTATTTTAGTACATATAATTCCATAAATGGTTTACTCTTAATATTTTATCACACCGTCATTTATAATATTTAATGGTCATCGTCACTTCAGGTGTTAAATGTATTATTTTTCAAGTATATTAAGGTTCAATAGTTTTGATCCTTGGAATTTTATAATAGACTATTAATCTAATGAATTGTATTAATTATATTAATATCATATATAATCATTATAAAAATAGTTATTAAATTTAAAATACTATGGTGATGGAAAATGAATTAAATCCCATCATGGAGTTGACAGTCCATATATAAGCAAGACTGGTGTTTCCTTTTTTCAATGGATGGAAAAATAGCATGGAAAATTACCAATATCCTAAAAATAATATTAATTATTTCATAAATATCATATATATATATATATATATTAAATATTTCATAATAACTATCCTTGGAATATTGTAATGGGAAATGATTCATATCACTACGTGGAGGAGTCAGTCCACATTTTTGCACCCGTGAATCTTTAATCTCCCATTTCTTTAACAAGCAGTGGGAAATAGTTTTTTTATAATAATAATAAAATATCAGTATATTTTTGATACCATATTCCTAATTTAATAATGTATAAAATAGGTTTATTAGAATTAAAAGGATAAATAACATTGAAAGAGGTCGATCATGATTTATGCCTCTTCTTTGAGAGACCCCATTTCGCTTACACCTTATGCCTTAAAATATTTTTCTAAAGGAAAGAAAATATGTAATAGGGAAAATATAATGAAAATATAATATTTATCTATTGGTATTTTCCATGATATATGAATTAAATTTTGATAATTGGGGAGTAAAGGAGTTCCCATTTATACATGAGTGGCGAGACAAACATGAAATTTCTTAAATTATTACAACAATATAAGGTAAATTTCAGAAGTAAGTGGCTTTGAATGGACATGAATTGTAAATTAGGTTAATATAATATTGATATATATTAAATTGATTAGGATTATAAAAATTTATGTGGAATTTATACTGTTAAATAATTTATTAACTTCTTATAAACAATTTTTAACCTTAACAATGGGAATTTATTTTTATTATTTTAATTATTCATTATGAAATAAATTATGTTAAAAATATTAAATTATATTATTTATAATTATTATAAATATAGAATCCATTTCACCTGATTCAATTTATAGTAGTTAAAAAATATAATTTTATATAATAATGAAAAACATATTTAAAAGTTGTTTTTGATAAATTAATTTAATGCTTAAAATCAGACTTACTTGAATTACATAAATGGTAAAAATATTAAAATGAATGTAAAAATATTTTTTTGAATATATAATAATTAAATTAAATTAAAAATATTAATCAGTATAAATTAATTATATTTTTTAATATAAAAACACAATGTTAAAAATATTTCTAAAACAATGTCTTCTAAAGCCCAAAATTGAAAATATACTAAAATCTAGTATAACTATGATTAATATGTAATAAGTTATAATATTTATATTTAAATAAAACATATTTTATATTAATATAAAATTAAAAATATTATTTTACTTTTAAAATTACAATATTTTATCCAAATAAATGATAGTTTTGAAAAAATCAGTATTTTCACGATTCAATGAAATATAATTTTTTTAAAAAAATCAGAAAATTTTCCTTGGGATAATATTGAAATGATGATTTTAAAATTGAAATAAATTTCCCCAAATATAATTTCTAATAATTTATTATGACAATTATAATATTTGTGCATATCATTAAATAAAAACTATTTATGATGAAATGATTTTTTGAATTATAAAATGACATTACTAAAAATTTAGTACTTATAAATTTTTAAATAATCCACAAAATTATATTATTTAAAACTAATACAGATATTATTTTATTGATTTTTTTATTATTATTCTTACATTCCAATTTATCAATACGTCGATGCAGGATTATTATGAAATAATTCATTTAGACTTAGGGATTCATATAAATAAGAAATTAAATTACAAAAGTTTATTTCTATGGAAATACATATATAATATTTAGGTATAAAAATATATTATATATTTTACATATTTAAATAATGATTAGATATATAAAAATCAAATAATCACATTCTATATATTTTCCAAAACACTAAAATGTATAGTGGTCCAAAAGACCATTAATGGTGGGATAATATGAAAAGGGATATTGTAGATTATATTTCATGATGTATAGTATGTAAGAAAGTGAAGATAGGATGAAAAATATCAAAAAGAGTGTTGGAATATCTACCCATACATGTATGGAAGTGAATATAAATCACTATGGGGATTTTATTAGCCTTCATAAAACATCTAATAGTGATAATTCCATATGGGAAATCAATGATATATTAATAAAAACTTCTCAGTTCATCTCTATATGATAGGATTTATCAATTGAGAACCTTTCATGTTTTTGTAACCAATATGTATGGAGATTTCATATGGAACCACTATCAATTGTTTCAAACCATGATCTAAGATTTTCTTCTATGTTTTTAAGGATCTATAAAAATGATATGAACACTGATGTAAACCCTAACTCTACAAATCATCTGAAAAATTATGGGAAATATAAGGGGACTATTAAAAAATTGGAAGATATGTTATGGGATATGACACATTATTTTTTATGGATTTTGAATCCAAATCATCCACTTGATTACTAAATCTATTAAAATAGTATTCACTCGAGTATTCAAAAGGTTCATAATGAATTAATTTATTTGAAAATGTGAATATTTTTCATATTTGGTGATGATGTTGGATAATGATAATTGTTTGGAATCTATATTTTTAAATATTCCATTGAAAAGATCCATCTGATAAAAAAACATATCAAGGATTCAAATAGTTCATAAAATAATTATATCTATAATAAAAGTATGGACATTAAATTCTTGTGGGGGATCATGTACTCCTGAAACTATCACCATTGTAAAGATTCATGATATCTGGAAAGAAATGGACACTGAGTCTATCATATATCAAACCATATGAGATTTCGGAGTGTGTTGGATTATATTCCTAGTTTTTATTAATTAATCCAAATATTTCAATTGTATATGATGTATTATGTGTATCCTTGTTATGAATTTATTTTTTTAAACTAATTCACATACTAGACATACTTATTTTGGAATGTTAAGTAATTCTGTCATAATAAGATAAAATAATCAAGATTCAAAATGAAAAAGGATAATGGTTAAGAAAAAATATAACTGTTCTCAGGAATGACATGTAGATAAATCAAAAGTTCAAGGTAGCAATCCAAGAGCCCGAAGAAGAAATGAAGGAGAAACACACAATTTATTGTAAGCCAAGTCAGAAATGTTGAGGAGGAAATATATTAAGGGGGGAGAATGTAATAACCAAAACATTCATTCTATTATTAAAAATCACATATCTATAATAATGAATACTTTATTCGGATTTATAATAGAATAACATTGAATTAAACATAAAAGTATTTACACATCATGAAATAATGTTGACTATAATATCAATTAATAATACATATAGTTAAAAAATGGATAATGATCACACTGATGTAAATTCCATAACGTGACTTTTCCCATAATGATATATGCTTATATGAAATAGTGAATATTATTGAAAATATCGAGTGAAGTTTAAAACCATTTAAATTGAAGTAGTATATGATAATTTATAAGAATGGTGGAGTATATATAAAGCGTGTAATAGGAAAAGTAACCATTAGGATATAAATATTGCATGAACACTACTTGATAATATGTTTGAATTATCATTGGTTAGTATTGAAGTATTTAATTAATACCATTGGGAATTATTATCATCGATCCTTACAAACATCGGTCATTATAACTGTATGTTATTATTACTATTGGGTATAATAAATGTTTTAAATAATTTTACAATTAGACTTAACGGTTATAAAGGTAAATCATGAGATATTATTGGTATATAAGGGAGAAATGATGACCTCCAATTTTAGGATCATTCCTTGATAAGAAAATGTATTAGAGTTTGTGAGGGAGGTAGTATTACTAAGGGTTTCCATTAACCAAGACCTATTAAATTTTTAACAAGTATTTTAAGGAATAAACTACATGAGATGTTAATGTTAGTTTGTATCTCCATAAGATGGATGTTAATTGAACCACGCCAAGAAAGTACCACCACTGTACACCTTACCCTTAAATCATATGACGATATAAAAATATGTTGTGTTTATAGGGGATATCTATTATTTTAGTGGAAATAATTTTATAAATTAAATGGTTCTTAATACTATATTTGTTTTTGAATTTAAAGACCAATTTAGCTAAGAATGAAATTTTAAAAAATTTTATTAATAAAATTACAAGAAGTTTATATATTTATATATTTTAACATAAGTGTTCCATATAATAAAAAATATATTCAGCATAATACTTACATATCACATATATATATATTATTCCCTTAAATTACTATAAATAATTTAAATTTTATAAAATAAAATATATTTCTATTATATTTTTTCATAAAATAGTATTAATTGGGATATAAATGAAAATATAATTTTATAAAGTCCCATGTAATTTTTCTATTAGTGAAAAAGTTGATGATTTCATGAATATTAGTATTTTTCAATTAATAATAGTTATATATAAAAATTAAAATCTTCATATTTAGAAAGTAATTTTTATGTAATGGATATTAGTTTTGAATTAGAAAGTCGAAATTATCCAATAGTTAATTTTTCATAATTTTCAAATAAAGTGGAATTTTTATAAAAATCATAATTTTATATATAAATATATTATAAAAATTATGGTATCAATATTACTTAATTGGTTTTAATAATATATATATATAATATTTTGACTCAGTATGTGCTTTCTTATTAAAATAAACAACATAAATGTAAAAAAAGACATTGCATAGACCTATTACAAATATTCCAAAACCTAAAGTATTTTATATGTATTTTAAAATAAATATATATGAATAAAAATATTCTCCAAATAAAATATGATTAAAATTTAAGTTATTTTTTGATCACAAACTATTAAAAATGTAAAATCCACTCCTATTTGACAAATACAACATGCTAAAACCATGGGAATGCTAATGGTTTTTAATTTTTTATAACATAGAGTAAGAAGCCTTTGTTTATAAATTAATACAGGTTTTCAACTATTTTTTCTAAAAATACCCACCATTATCACGTCCCACTCAAATCCAAATCATTTCATCAAGAAGTTACCCTCATTTTATGTCTTTAGAGACCATCCACAGCTTTAATAATGTTTCATGAATCTTTTCTTAAGATTTAGGAATTCACATTGAAAATTTGGGTTCTCTTCCACTTTCCTCTTTTTTCAATCATTTAACTGTAATAATATTTTTATTTTCAATTGACTATATTCTCATGTGGTTAACCTAATTACTTTATTTACTATTTTATTCAATAATATTGGGATACTTCCACTCCATCTCTCTCATTAAGTCCATTCCATAAACCACTGTATATAAGTGTTATGTTGTAGAGATCATTTCTTAATTTCCATTACAAAATTTTTTGTTATGAATAACCAATCCAATTATCATCAAAGTGAATTATTATAGAATAAATTTTACATCTTTTATTAGGGATTTTAATCTATGGAACATTCATACCCTTCTTGTGGGATTAAAATAATTAAAAATACATATCTTTAATCACTTATGATCTCAATGATTTTTATATAAACCACATTAGATATTTCCAATAGGTTATTCATGAAATTATTTCACTGAAAATTGATATTGGTGGAAGACATTAATTTCGATATAAAATGGGTGTTCCCTGATAGCACTCCAATGAATTTTTAAATGAATTAATAACTAGAGACAAGATACTTCTGATACCTTGGTGAATAACAATAGTAATATGTTCTATGAAACCATGACCATGAACCTTGGTGCCATTATTATGAATTTATAAATATCATATTATAGCAAAATTTCCATGTTATGTGTCATATAATTTTTATTACGACCTGATGTTATGATTCATATTTTATAAATGATCATCTTTCATGTTCTATTAACATTATTAATCCATTACTAGGATTTCTTATCACCCATTTCAACTGATTTATTTCCCATGGAAAAAATATTCTATAAGGTGACATAATATATAATAAAAAAGAAGTATTTCAATATGATTAAATAGACTTTATGTTTATGTTTTCATTAAATACTTCAAATATTAATTAATTATTTTACTATACACTCACCCTCAAAAGATCATTGGATTAATATAATGTGGTATTTTTTAATGAAAAATTCTAAATATAAAATTTAGAAAATTTTTGTTGACATAACAAATAAAGTCAAAATCACATATAGGAATCTCATATCAAATTTCCAACACATAGTCGCTAACATTATTATTCTTGTTCAACTCTACTTGTCCAAATTTATTGTCACTGCACATTACTTGAATAAGCGTTCGAATAAAAATAATGTAAATAATTGATCCTTTATATATAATTTGGTACCTTATCATTCTGATATAATGGTTTTGTCTTATTGGATAATTATCCTTATGATTATTTTTGGGATACCCAGCTTATTACTCCCAGAAAATACCCCAATGATACATGATCTAAATCAATGTCATCATATTTCTCTATAAAAATAGTTTTTGAAAACAAATAATATCCACCATCACGTACTTGATCCTGTTAGACATAACCTTAAATCTACAAATCACTGCAGATGTATAGAGATTCCCAAATTCAAACCCTCTACAGACTCCAACCACCACTATTATAAATTATATAAAATTAAAAGTTATAAAATCAAAAAAAATATTGGATTCACCACCCAATGAATTGTGAGTAAATTTTATTAACTTAAAACCGTAGCATCTCGATAAATCCATCAGAAACCATAGAATAACCCACATTATAAAAGTGGACATATCAAATTACCACGTGTTAGTGAATGAAAAAATATGGAATCAATGTACAACATTATCACACAAGACAAAGTTTCTATACCTTTTATTTTTATTATTTTACCAAATCAAACTCTAAGGGTGATCATATATAATGTTCAGTGGTGTCCCATGACCTACATCTATGTTATCAGGAAGTTTAGGAAGTCTAAGACTCATCACAATAGACAATCACATTAAAATGTCCTATATAAAAATATTTTCATAGAGGACAAAAACATTATCCATAGTAGTATAACCTCATACAAAAAGTGAGTAAAAACCTATAACTATTCATAAAAATGATCTCCCTTACATAACAGTCAATGTCACATGACCCAAATCCCCAATTTCCCAAACCCTAATAAATTTTAATGAATTTTTCATCCACATATATTAAATGCCACATTGGGTCGACCACACTTATCCACATTCTATGATTTCTATTCAGAGGATTGGAAGTGATGATTTCCATTAGAATAGAAACCCACCGAGTAAAGAATACCATCCAACTAATTAATTTAACTGGACGAGTTATTTTTTTTACTTATGATAGTTCCCTTATATTACATGGAAAATTAAAATGGAAAACAAAACATTTTTATTCCTAAGTGATCTCTTTTTGATCACTTGGATCACCACATAGAGAGTCTCATTACATAATACAATTACTATCATCCAAATAAAAAAACCATTCCATGTATGTATGTTGGTCCAATAACCACATATAGAATCACTTGTTCTTCAATATCAATTTACATGAATCCAACCATCATGATGAGACAAAAACACCCAACACATCGACCAAATATATTCCATATTATAACTATTATATATAAATATACACATGAAATTCACCTAAAAGCTACCCATGTACAAGTGTGTCACCTATATCTTGGCAACCCACATGTTATCACAATAGTTTATAGTTAAAAGATGGAGACACACCGTAAAAACCAATTAAAATGCAACTCACTACCATCATGTGCCACCTATATCCCCACTAGGATCTCTAAACTAGACTATAGACCTTATCCAATGAAGTAAAAAACCTATGATGTAGCTATATCAATCTATAATCATAAATAATAAAAGAATGTACCATTTTATTTCCTAATTCAAGGCCTTAATCATTAGTTGGAATCTCTATGATTATAATTGAAAACCCACTATTAAGTGACTATCCTTATAAGGTACTCACATACTAGACTAACCCCTAGTAGACTTCTATGACATACAGTTGAAAATTATACCCATATAAAAAGGAAATAACAGTTGTACTAGGAAATATGTTTTCCAAATATGTACTCACTATTGAGAATTTGTTGATTCAACTATTTCAAAAATTTGTTTTTTTTGTTAAAAAAATAATAGATTTTATTACTATTGAATTTACTCTTAATGAAATTCTAGGAATTTATTATTCTTAGAAATATTTATTCTATATTTATATTCAAGTTATTGATCCATGAGGAATATTCATTTAACTATTGAGATCATGATTTTATATATTATGGAGACACTATTCATACCCCACGTGTGCTAGTATAGTGTATGGAATAACCCGTACATTAAGAACATCACAAATCGGTCAGCATCCCTCTACTATTTGGAAATTATGGTTTAACAAGAATATGTTCTGAAGAAACCCCACAATTTTGGAAAAAACATATATTACATCAAACTTAATTTTATGAATGACCTTATGTTGTTAAACCCTATGTTTTGAGTTTTTTCATCACATGAAGGAACTCGTCTTTTGACTATTCAGCGAAGGAGTTTTAAATCAGTGATATTATCAGTTATTTATGTAATATTTTTTATGGAATTAAATATATGTTCAAATATCATTTTTGACCAATTAAAACAGTCATGACGATCTAAAAAAAGAAACATATTCAATGGAGTAAATCGAAACAATTATTAGGAGAACAAGCGACTCTATTGAATATTTATTTAGAAAAATAATCATGATTTAGTATGTGATATTTCTTGAGTTATTTTTTTGACCTATAGAAACCAAAACAATAGTATAAATATAAATACTATCTTCATAATTAAATATATTTGAATATATATATATATAGGAATATATATAAGTGATGAAATATAGAATTTTTTTTCAGTGGAACAATTTGGAGACATAAATGTTTTAATCTATTGTCTCATTATTGTTGTTGTTTCTATTATTTTTGTCATTTCTACTACACCTTTTAATTATAAATTCTTTTCTATGAATGATGAGGAATTTGTCAGTGATAAAATTTGGAGAAATATGTGTTTAAAGAAATTCATGATGTTTTATCTATTGCTATTTTATGAAATCGTATGTGATGTTGATGGTATATTTGATATTTTTCTATATTGAATATCTGAATACCTATATTAGTTTTTTCTATAACTATAAAATCAAAATTTTATCATCAAAAAAATCAATCCATATTGATTTTTTGGAGTATCAACTACTCAGACTCAGGTGTATATTAACTGTCAGCTTCTTACACTAGGTTGTGGATAACTAGTTTCTTTTAAAAGAACCAAAAATATCTTTTTATCCTTATTTTAAAGGTGTCAACTGCATTTACTTAGTTGTGTATAAATTTTCATATGATGGGAGTATGTATTGAAAATCACCAATCCCAAGGAGTAGAGTATTCGTAGAGTGGACTAGAAGATCATTGTGCCTTGAACCACAATACATCGTTGTGTTCATTTCAATTATCAATATCCACTTCTCACTCATCATTGATATAAATGTAAAGGTTCAATTCTAAACAGGATAGGCATTAGGAATTGTTTAATATTCATGAAGTACACAATTCACCCCCTCTTTTGTCTTTATATTCTAAATCATCATCCTGGCCTGACACTCACTCTATGACATAACAGTCTCACATTAATATGGAATAACTGTATCCCTACATAACTAAACATGTTCCATGTGTTGAGTATATATAAGATTCCACTAAAAAAACGTAAATTCTAATAACATAATCAGAGTAAAGGCCTTAATATTTAGAATTCAAACATTATGTTATATTGTAAAATTATATATAATGGTTGTTAAACTGTAACATAACTAGGAACTACATCATAATCAAGGTCCTTAATCACAAGTAATAACACCAATGTAATTTGAATCCTATATGATAAAATGATGAAAGATTATGTATTTGTTTCTACCATATTCCATGATAAAGACCATTAAATAAGTAATACATAAATTATCAAACATTAGTAATAAAAAAACTCAACAATAACTATGAAATCTGAAAATAATAATCACTACTCCAAAATAATTTTGGATTTCCACACATGTTGGTTATAGAAATGAATATGAAAAGGATTTTATCACATTTTTTTGTCACCCATATCTATATTTACAATATTACAAATAGTAATTCAATTAAAATAAACAAGGCTGAAATATCTATTTGTAACATCCATATTCTAGTACACCTAAATTATGACTGAATAAGGTGTTAAATAACTCAAAAATAATTCTTTTATTATAATAGTTATTGGCCAAAAATGAGTGTCTATATATGAAGTGAGTAGTCTATAAAATATATATTAATGATATATATAGATAAAAGATGATGTAAAAATTATTATAATCACATTAGAAAAAGTTGAAAAAGAAATCCTTCAAATAAAAACATCCATATACAGTAATATTATCGCCCATGCTATAATAAAATTTGTTGTTGTAATTTCTAATAGTAAACAAAAGAATATCAAATTTATGGTTCATTCACATGGAAATCAATTAAATTATAAATAAATAAGGGATACCAAAACAACTTGGGTTCAAGTTGTAACACCTTACACTCAACTATTGTCAGTAAATACAGTATCATAAACTAACGCAGAAATGTGAACTTTAAAGTGGATTTATTCCAAAATTTATTTAAAATCTCAATTTTAGGAATTTAAATATACCAAAATATTTCCATTTTTGAATTCCTCAAAACAAAATTATCCTATTATAAACTTTTTAGTTATTTTTGAAATGGTATAGTTTTATTAGAAAATTATGGTTTTCCAGAAACAAGAAATATATATGAGTTTATCATTATATAAGAATGAAATAGAAATTTAGAAACCCTTTAATGTAAAAAATATGAATTTATGGAATATATGTTTACATTTTACAATATAATTTGGACTATGAAAACTTATTTTATTCTTCTTTACAATAGATTAAATTGTTAAAATGATATGAAGACATTTTTCAGTCTTTTCATTGAATCATCTATTTTAAAGGGGTATTTGGGATTAAAATTACATATAAGTCACACTAAATTTATTTACATTATAATAAATCAATTAAGGTTATGAAAATCAGTAAACCATATAAATTGAATCTATATATACTTTTAAATCTTAAAAAAGATATTTCTCTAAAATCAATTTTATGTCATTATGTGTATTTATTTTTAAAATCAATTAGCCAAACCGAAAGATATTTTATATGATGAAATTATTTAAAAATATAAATTTAAATTTAAATTTAAATTTTATTTCTCAATCAAAATATTTTTTATTATAATTAAAAATATGCATAGAAATTAATAGACATGGTAAAATTAAATTGTGTATCACATTGTGTAAAAGCACTAAAAAGTTTAAAAACATTCCTAAAATAGAGAGTTTGAACTTATTGTAGGCCAATAAATGTGTTGACAAAATAATTTTTAATTTTTTATTAATTGACCCTTTAATATTTGCATGGATTTTTTTAAAAAATGTAACTGTGTTATAAAAAATACAATTCCCTTTACGTATAATAGGGAAATATCTTCACCACATCCAGACACGAATCTCATTCTAATTTCTACATAATAATAAACCATTGCAATCTACCTAAAACATTATTCAATGAACATAACACCATTTTCAAACAATGTTAGACTTATCCCTTCAAAATCAAATAAACTATCTTGGAAAAAATCTAGTCTCTAACATGAGTATTAGTAACTACTAAGTTTTCTTCCTAAATATATTCTTTAAAAAAAATTATTTCCACACTAATATATTATAATATTATTTATTATACACAATAATATTACTAAATTAATGGTATTATCATTATTTTTTATAAACCCCATCGATTAAGAAGAACAAAGAAATTGTTCTTGCGTTGTGCAAACTACGACTTCCACAATGTAATGTGTTACATATTCCTTCAATGACTAAGAAGGTTGAAAATACAGATGGAAATAAACAATATATTTTATTTTATGATATAATTATATTTTTTTGTGACAAATTCATGTACCTTCTAATGTTATGACAAACAAAAAATTATTATTAGTTTAACAATTTAAAAAAATCTTACTAAGAGGATATTATTTTATTCAAATTGTATAATGTTTTCATATCAACTAATTATTATTAAAATTACTTATAATTAAGATATTTCATACTAATAAACATTAAATATGATCATTATTCACTTTTTATAATTATAATACAATAAATATATCTAAAATCATCTATTAATCATGGTAGGCTCGTGCTTGGTTAATTTTGAAAAACCACTTGAAAAATAAAATAAAACAATGTCATGGATGACTATGAGAACTTATTTTCTATAATAAAATGATATAAATGTGTAAATAATTATAATTTTTTATTTTCAAGATTTATATTATTATCTAATTAGTCAATTAAGGAACCATCCTCCATTCATATAAAATTACCAAAACAAACATATTATCAACATTAATTTGTTAGGATTATGTGTAAAACACTCATGATATGAATATTATGAATCATAAATCAATATAAACCACCCATAATAGTATATTTATGTATTTTTTAATAATTAAAATTTTAATAAAATGAATATGTACACTATTATTTTGAAACTAGTAAAAATAATCAAAACACTAACCACTGATGTTGAAAATCCAAATAATTCATATAGAGAATAAATATTAATGAAGTGTGTGAAAAAAATATATAAATTATTTATGTCATTAATTATTTTATTAATAAATATATGTTTATGATACTGTAGGTCAAAGTACATTCTAGGACTTTGGGAAAGGAGATAAGGATTTTAACATCTCAAATAGCTCTCCTTCGGACATAGTAGATATTATGAACACAATTTACTTTTGATTGTATATATAATATATATTTTAGAATTTATATAAATAAATTGATTTATTTATGGTATTTTAAGATCATTTTTAAGACATCTCTTTTAAATTGATATGTTTGAATTTATATACAATCCATAAGTGGTGTTTTTTACATAATGTTTTATTCATTGGGACATATCATATCTTAGACACCTATTTTACATTATCTTGTGAATGAATTTACTTGGAAATATTTCTTCCATGACACTCATAGAATTTAAAGTGTTCAAAATCATAAAAAATTATACCTCTCTCAAATTGTTTGGAATATAGATTTACCATTTCCATGGTGTAAAATTATATTATGTTATGGTAAATTATGTGTGTGTATAATTTCATAAAAAATATATTTCCCTATTGATACTAGCAAGTGGACATAGTTGTGGAATATATTTAACTAGGGTTAATATTCCTGGAAAGGGTTATTAGCAGTCCTAATAAAACACATCTCAAGAGATAATTTTAAGGGAAATGTGTTGGAATATTCAAACTCTCATAATGAACCATAATGAAATATTTTTTCCAAAAAATTCCTTGTTATCCTACCAATTAAATCAATTGAATATAATAACTAAAATTAATGGATATACACATTCATTTTTTTCACCCTATCCATTATATTTCTTTGATATGGGTACTTCATGTAACATTTGTGATGCCCTAAAACATCTGAGTTCATTACGGGATGTTCCCCTTCCACACTATTATATTGATTCAGGTAGTATTTTATATTCATATTTATAAATATATCAATATAGGAGTTTTATTCATCCTGAGGATCCTCATAGAATGATATGAAATGGCTTTTTGACCGTTATAGAGAATCTATTCGGGCATAAACAATTTATGGGTAGGGCCTGCTAATATATACCCCTCGATGAATCAATAGGCCTTAGGTGAAAAACATGTAGGGTTTCAATGTATTCTTGATTACATGATAGGATATTTTCATGGAATATGGCCCTGATATCATCTTCTTGATTTCAATAATTATGAATTCCATCAGTATGAGATTAATCATTATTATTATACATGTTTCTATTTATTTTCATGGATATAATACGCCTTATGTTTTTGCTAATAATGGACTTATGTTTTTCATTTATTCTCTCCATATAAATTATTACATGTTCATATTATTTATGTTCAATATCATGAGACTTTTTGAAAATAAAGACCGTATAGGTTAGTGTACATGATACACATCATCGAGCATAAAAGAAATATGAATTATTATTATTTATATGTGAACGTAATAAACATGATGTTGGATGGAATGAATAATATTTATTTTATTATTAAATATAAATAATTTACCAAAATTATTTTAAAAAAATTATTTTATTCTTTTTCAATAAGTTCTTAATTTTTTGAAATTTCATTTTATTATTAAAAAATATAATTTCTCCAAAAATGAGTTTTATTTAATTATATGATTGAAAAATATAAAAGGTTTTTGGAAATATTAGAAAATTTATATGAATAAATTAGTTTAATTATTTAATTAACAACTTCTAAGTTTTAGTAGTATGATGATTTGAGAATTTTATGAAATTATTTATTTTTCAATGAATAATGACAATATTAAAATTTATTTGAAAACATGTTTAATTATCATGAACTTATAAAAAAATTTAATTCAAAATTAGTTTTAAAATTTAATTAGTTACTCTTTATAGTCCAATTATGGTTTTTAAATGGATCTTATTATTAAATTTTTTGTAATTTTTTTATATTTTTAATTTTTGTAATCCTTTTTTCGTAATTTTTAGCCTGTATGATTTTAAATTAAATGATTAAAATTCTATGTATTGAATTTTTTGAAAAGGATTACATATTTAGATGATTTTTTCTATATTTGGATAGTATTTCCCTTTTTTGGTAAATGTGAACAGTGACCATATTACTTTGTGTTACCATGGTAAAAAGAAACTTGGGAAATTAATCATGATAATAAAATAACAGGTATTATAAAATGAACCTAAAATGTAAAATAAGTTTATTGGATGACTAAATTTCATCCATAATCATAATGTGTCCACTTATTTGACAATTATTTTTATTTATATAAGATTGTGACCTTTATAATATTTTATTTAATGAAAAGTATACAAGTTTACACTCTTTATTTTCATACCAATAATATATTTCACATAGGGATAACAGGGAAATATGTTTGGTTATAAATATTATTTGGAATTCTAAAATATTTATATTCATGTTGGTAATTGTTTTTATTTTTATTGATGATATATTTACCAAAATGTGTTTACACAATGTTCACATAGAAAATATTAAATTAATGAAAAAATCTAATATTTAATATTAAATAAACAAAAAATAATATAATTTTTGAAAAAAATAGCGATAAAAGAATTTTAAATATTACAACATAATATTAGGGATGTATTAAAAAAATAATAAATTTATATGTTTAACAAAGGTTATCAAAATCAATATAATAAATAGTTCTAAAAATTGACATTAATGATATATTATAATAACTAATATTTTATTAGAAGATATAAAATTCATTAAAATAATTGATCTAGAATTCTGATTAAGATATAGTTTATAATATCAACCATGGTATATTTATGTTTATTTTTTTCATTTATAGTAACTATATTAACCCTGAAAGTGTAAAAAATAAGTTGTTACATGTTAAGGGTGATATAAGTTAACGAGGGGTTAAAACCAAATGATAAGTGTAACAATATGATATAAACTTGTCGAAACAATTATTTTATAAGATAATTTTTACCCATTAAAATTATATATTGGACATATAATTTTTACCAATTTTTTGTTCAATGTTAATTTATGTTAATTTGATATTTTTGATAATTCCAATATTTCCCCTCTCCTATCTTATAAAATGGAATCGCTTCTTAAAATTTCATAAAAGTTTAAACCCAATTCGGAATGGAAAATACCCACCTCAATACATTTTTATAATTTATAACCTCATTTAAGAGGTTTACATTTAACTATAACACCTACATTAGTGGTATTAAGGTGTTATGAAAAGGTTGCTGTTAGAATAAGAGGTGATGATTTTAATCGAGTATTTTAATTTTATTTCTTCTTAAAAAATTGTACAATATTTATAGCTATGATAAATAAAATTAAAATGGTAAGAACCCGGTTCTTATTCTTGATGTACGAGTTTCTTCCTTTCTCTATTTCTTAAGTGTTTTTGAGAAAATAAGGATAATGGGGAAAAATCTTATATTTTGTGACTACACGCTGTGTACTTTTCCACACGCCATGTACATTGGCTGTGTGGGATGAGTACACAGGGTGTGTAGCCATGTCGATAAGGTAGGGTGTAAAAACCAACTACACGCCGTGTAGTTTGTATTTATATGCCGTGTAGTCAGTTAGCATGCGAATAGTAAGGCGGTGGCCAGCTGAGTGACAGTACACGACGTGTACTCATGATGAAATGTCGTATAGTCTTGTCGACAAATTAACATTGCCACGCTGGCGAGAATTCGCCGAAGGAAAAGTAAAAAAAAATGAAAACTACACGCCATGTACCCAATAGTACACTCCGTGTAGTCTGTTTTTTTCACATAAAATGGGCAGTAGCCTCCTCTTTTCATAGGGAAGGCTTAGAACCGGAGGAGTCGGAGAGAGGGAGAAACCTTCAAGGAGCTCCAGATCATACGCCGGGAATCTGATTCCGCCTCCGTCGATCTCTTTGGATCCATACAGGTAAGTATCCCCTTATCTTTAATCTGTTCGTACCAATTCTTTCCTAAAGGAATGTTATTTATGTTTGAATGCGTTTTCTTTCACCTAAGTTCTACATCGTTCTTGGATATTTTGAGGAGCGCCGTTCACGTATATCGTTCAGGGGAGATCGAGGTCGGTAGTCTAGTGTTTATTTATAACTGCTGTGGAAAATTCTTGTACTGTTTTGATACATTCCCATGAATGGGGTGTCGTTTGGATGAGGCCTTTCATAATTAAATACCTAAAATTTCATATGTAGTTTGATGAACATGTATAACTGTTGTTTGGGATCACTGCTTGGATCTCGGACCACCCCTGGGCTGCATTCCTCTGTTTAGTCATTCGGCCAGGTTACCTGAGGGTATAGCTTTATTTTAGCATGTCTTAAATTTCCTTGAGAATATTTGTATATAGATTTCATGTTTATATGTAGGGTATGGCCCATTTACATGTTTAGCCTGAGGGTAGTGTTGTGATTATCCTGTGGGCGGTGCACTATTCAGCCTGAGGGAAACTTCTTCCGTGCCTTTGGGCAGAAGATTTTGTGCCTGTGGGCGACACCTTGTGAGCTTGTAGACATTATTCGATATGCCTGTGGGAAGATTCCTGTGGGTTTAAATTCTCTTTACCTGAGGGTAAGGGTTTACGTTCTTGAGGATACTGACTATTTACTTAGAAATACAATGCGGTGATTTCCTACTATTGAATGATTAAATGATTATTAAAGTGGCATTATAACTGGTTAAGTTAGTTATTTTTGAGTACTGCTTAGTTTATTGCACTTACTACTGCATACTGCTGTTGCATGTTTACACTGACAGTTGGGCACAAATCATTGGTGGGTACCTATTGGGATTCATTTCCCACACCCTGTTTGGGTGATGTCTTAGGCCCAAGCAGATTATATTTCTACAGGTATGGATAAGGGAAAGGGTCCCTATATAGGTACATGAGTGTTACTGAGGTGTAGGGGGGCATGGGATCGAGCTCAGGCTCGTGATGCTGTCGGCTGTTTTGTTTTGTTCTGATGTACCTCTAATTCCCATTATATCACATTGTACTATTTTGTAACATGTTCTGGGTGTTTTCATAGAATAATGACATGTTGCATTTTCATATATGACATTGATGGTTTCCTTATACAACATTTATGCATTTCAGATATATATATATATTTATTGTTTACTATTTCCTCTTATTGTATGCTATTTATTTGTCTGCTGCACAACACCTTGACAAATGAGGGCATAGTTTCTCCACTATCAGACCTGGGGCCTTGCTGCTAATCGGTAGCCTCTGGCATTTGGGGAAATGCACTTGAGGTCATGTGACCAACCAGGTTCGAGGCACCTGTGGAGTGGTACCCGAATCCGGGACGTTACAAAGTGGTATAAAATGAGTTTCTTTTATTTGACTTTCTGTTTAGAGCCTCAGTCAGGGATAGGATGGAAACTATAGTTGGTAATAAGATGTGCCTAGGATTATCTAACCCGTGTACATGGAAAATCCAATTTACCTCATATTGCAATTTTATTGATTTTGTAATTTATAGTTGATCTGATTTTCACTGTTAGGTGACGCACTTGGGATTGTGCTATTTATATGTTATACATGGGTTATATTCAGTTGCAACCCGATGAGATGAGGGTATGCCATCCCATGCATCATTTAGGCACATGCTAGGAATCACATGCCATGTATAGTTCCATATCAAGTAGTCGCATTAGAACTTTCATGTTGTTGTGATAGTTGTTGGGCTTGAAAATCATATTGTTATGATAGATGCATTGATAAATACCTGCTATGTGATAGGGTATTTTTCTGTGAGCCAGTTTATATAATGAACACCAAAAATTGTTTTTTGGGAAGTATGGGCCCTCAAGGACCGGAATTTGGTGGATCATTTCCTTGTTTTCTTGAATATAACATGTTTAAAATGCAAAAATTTGATTCGCGGGGAGTATGGGCCCTAACATATTGGAATTTGGAACTTTGGTGTTGTTTTTCAATATTTTCTGGGATCCGGAGTAGTATCTGAGGCTTACTATTTGAAAAACCCAGGACACACGCCATGTAGTTCCTTGGACACATGCCGTGTGTTCATCTGTTCAGGACGTAAAAAAATTTAAGTACACACCGTGTACCGACAGTAAACGCAGTGTAGTCTCTTCTCGTGTCATTGGCCATGTGGGTGGGGACACGGGGAAGGGAAATGCTTGGAAAAAACAAGTCGTGTAGTGAATGACCAGGAGTCCGGCTGTGTAACTAACAACATGGGTCGGTGAACTCTTTCTTGTACACACCATGTCAATGATGACACGTTGTGTAGTGTAACCTGGGGATCCGGCCGTGTGGCTAACAAACACAGGTTGGTGTTACATCTTCTTGAACACGACGTGTACCTGAGGGACATGCCGTGTAGTCCTTTCTGGTGGAAAACCTTGTGAACTTTGCCAGGTGGCTGGGGATACGGGGTGGTGTACATGCTGTGTGAGGGTGTAACATGCTGTGTAGTCTTAGCCAAGTAGTCGGCCATGTCACGAATGACACGAGATGTTGGAAATTAAACCATACACACCGTGTTGATGTTATACACGCCATGTAGTCTTGTTCAGCTTATTCGTGTGTCTTATCCTTGTTGAAGGACTTGGGCAGGCAAGATGGATTCAAGTACACGATGTGTAGTTATAAGGCACATTGTGTGATTGGGGTGTTACACGACCAGTTTAATCTGGGGTACATGCCCATATGAATGGATTGAGAGAACACGCCGTGTAGTCACATTTTTTAAATTTTGAAAACATTCCTTCTCTGTCTCCTTGTTTTTTCAGTCTTTGATAATCTTGATATAAGGCCTGTGTTGGATCATGTAGAGTCATGCCACCGAGATGACCAAGAGTTGTTCATCAAGAGAGCGGCAACGATTATACTCAAGAGATGGTAGGTCATGGGCTACCATTGGATCCTCCAGTAGATCCAGATGTGGCGCCAACCTATATACCAGACACAAGCACATATGTGTTGTTCCATGACGACTTCATTCGGTTCATGCAGACCCTTCAAAGAGCACCACCGACTGCCACATCTATTGCTAAGGTGACTCGTATTTTCTAGTAGTAGGATTCACCTATTTTTTCAAGGGATGGCAGACCACAGGCTGTGGAGTCTTTTTTGGGGTCTATGCAGACTATTTTCGAGCATCATGAGATGCATCCATGGTGGAGGGTCAAGCTCATGACTTATATGCTGTGTGATTCCACCAAGAGGTGGTGGGATGTTACCAGCCAGTCAGATCATCATAGATACATGGCGTGGGGAGATTTTCAGATAGCTTTCTATGACTTCTTCTTCCCAGGGACGCTGGGGGCATATAGATCTCGAGAGTTCATGAATCTGTAGTAGGGCGCTATGTCAGTGATTGATTATTCTGCTCATTTCACTGAGCTTCAGTGTTTTGCACCTGTTCTGGTGGGTGATGAGACGATGAGGGATTGACACTTTGAGGATGGTCTACGATGTTACATCCGTGTACTGGTGAATGTTTTCTGGTTTCCTACATTATATGCTATTGTGAACCGGGCACTTATTATTGAGCGGAATCTGCGGAAAGCTAGTGGTGTGGTCGAGGGCTGTTCAGCACCAGTTTTTGGCACTATGTCTACTGGCAAGAGGAAGAGACAGATGAACTTCTCTCAGGATGGTAGTACCAGCCAGAAAAATGTTTCAGGTGGCCAGGTGATGTGCTACCGGTGTGGTAAGGAGGGAAAAAGAGACAACAGTGTCCACGTGACCCAGTGGAATGCCAAGCTTGTGGCAGGATGTGGCATCTGCAACACTTTTGCAGGGCGTTTACACCAATGGCTAGTGATAGGGGATCTGTGCAGACTCTGCCAGCGGGAGTAAGACTAGAAATGTCATACTAGTCGGGAAAATAGAATACGTCACGGTGTGCAGGCAGAGATGGTGGTCATGTCCATAGTAGCTAGACACCCAGATCTCAAAGGCAGTAGGGTGGGACAACTCAGGGTAGCCAGGCTATGTCACAGGGCCGCGACACTGGGCAGGCATATGCAGTGCAACAGACCCAGTAAGAGAAGGATCTCGGACCATCAACTTTTAGAGATACTATTCAAGTAGCTTCTGTCTTATCTTCAGTACTTTTTGATACGGGTGCTACATAGAGCATCATATATGTTCCAATTGTGGAGATCCTTGGGCTCTATGTTTCTTTTTCTTCTGCTGTTATGATGCTAGACACTCCATTGGGGACTAGAACGTCTAGTGTGTGTCAGTGCAAGTTGTACCCCCTCGAGGTTGGTGGGTGTAACTTTCATTGGGACCTCTATGTCTTAGAGATGTCGAGATATGATATCATCTTGGGATGGACTGGTTGGTTCCCTTCGGAGGCTTTGTAGACTACTATCGTCGCAAGGTGCATTTCATGTCACTAGAGGGTAGAGAGTTTCTATACTAGGGCGAGTGGGATGTTCAGGCGCGTTGAGGTAGACCCATGCATTGTGTGGGAGGTGGAGTCACAACCCAGATTGCGAGTTTATATCTGGATGAAAATGGGACTTGTCAGAAAGATTTCCCTTCAGTGTGTGATTGTTTCAGGGATGTCTTCCCGGATGAGTTTTCAGGTCTACCTTCGGAGCATGAGGTGGATTTCTTTATTGAGCTTGTGCAAGAGGCAGCACCAGTTCCCATTACTCCTTATAGAATGGCTTCACCTGAGTTACAGGAGCTCAAGATACCGTTAGTGGAGTTATAGGCAAAGGGTTTTTTCCGACCCAGTACTTCTCCATGGGGTTCTCCTGTCCTTTTCGCGATGAAGGTAGATGGTACCCTCAGACTCTTTGTGGATTATTGGAATTTAAACTAGCTGATGGTTAAGAACTGATATCCCTCGCTGAGGATAGATTATCTTTTTGATCAACTTCATCAAGCACGAGTGTTCTCGAAGATTGACTTGAGATCAGAATATCATCAGCTGTGCGTGAGACCATGAGACATACCACTTACAGCCTTTTGGAGTAGATATGGTCTATACGAGTACTTGGTTATGCCGTTTGGACTCACGAACACGCTTTCCGTTTTCATGGCTCTGATGAATCATGTGTTCCACCCTTATCTGGATTCATTTGTGGTAGTATTTGTGGACAACATCTTGGTGTACTCTCACACTCCACACGACCATGCCACCCATCTTGAGATCGTACTGAGTACACTGATAGAGCATAGGCTATAAGCTATGCTCTCAAAGTTCCACTTTAGGATAGACAATATTCACTTCCTCGGTCATATCATTTCAGAGGCAGGAGTTACATTATACCCAACGAATGTGAGAGTAGTAGTTTCCTGGGAGCATCCTAAGAACGTGTTTCAGATACAAAGTTTCTTAGGGTTGACTGGATACTACAAGCGCTTCATCCAAGAGTTCTACCTCTTAGCAATGATGTTGACGAGTTTGACTAACAAGGGGGTGAAGGACGTTTGGTCTGAAGCTTGCGAGACAACCTTTCATGAGTTAAAGCGAAAGTTGACATCATCATTAATCCTGATACACCTAGAGCAGGAAAAGTGCAATACAGTTTACTGTGATGAATCAGGTATTGGGCTGGGAGATGTGTTGATGCAGGGTGACCGAGTTGTTGCGTACGGTTCTTGACAGTTGAGGCCACATGAGAGGAATTACCTGACTCATGATCTCAAGTTGGTTGTATTTGTTCATGTGTTGCGTTGTTGGAGACATTCTCTCTTGGGAGAGAATTTTTTGGTTTTCACCGACCACAAAAGTCTCAAATATATCATTACATAACATGACTTGAATCTCAGGTAGCGAAGGCGGGTAAAATACCTTCAGTCCTACGATTTTGAGCATGCCTATACACCTTGTAAAGGTAATGAGGTAGTTGATGCACTGAGCAGGATGAATAAGATGCAGGCAGTGCAGGAGGCCAGTGGTGAGTGGAAGCTTATGGCTTTGTTCTCTGAGATGAATTTGGAGGTGCATGATAGTCAGGGGAAAAACTATCTTTCATCTATATCTGTAACTTCAACCCTTCTGGATAGAGTGAGAATGAGACAACTATCTGATTCAGAAGGCCTAGTTCTATTAAAGTCGGTGGAAAGTGAGGACCCTCCTCCTAGGTGGACAATATGCGATGATGAGGTACTGGGTATCCATGGTTGAGTGTGGGTTCCATGGGACATACGCGAGGAGATGATGCAGGAATTTCATGCTTCAGCTTGGGCAGTTCATCCCGGAGTTACCAAGATGTACCGGGACTTGACATGCCAGTATTGGTGGCCGGGTATGAAGTCGGAGATAATTGGTTTTGTTATGAGATGTTCCACCTATAAGTAGGTGAAGGTGGAGCATCAGAGGCTAGTTGGACTATTACAATAGTTACCTGTTCCAGAGTGAAAATTGGATGATGTTGTGATGGACATTGTGACTGGGATGCCGAGGTCACCTCAAGGCAATGATGCCATGTGGGTTGTTGTGGACAGGCTCACAAACGTAGCTCACTTTTTTACAATCTAAGAGACCTTCGGAGATGTTGAGCTCGAGAAGATGTATATCTGAGAGTTCATACGTCTTCATGGGGTTCCTCGTTCAATCGTTTAAGATATGGACTCCTATTTTACGTCTCGTTCTTGGCAGAGATTTCAGAGGGAACTGGGTAAATAGGTGCTTCTAAGCATAGCCTACCACCCTCAGACTGATGGTCAGTCAGAGCGTACGATACATGGCCTAAAGGAAATGTTGCGTGCATGAGTCCTAGATTTTTAGAGCTCTTAGGGGAAGCATATAACCCTAGTCGAGTTTTCCTATAATAATAGTTTTTAGGAAACTATTGAGAAGGAACCTTTGAGGCTTTATATAGTAGGCTATGCCGATCACCTTTGTGCTGGTTAGAGGCAGGTGAGGCACCTTTAATAAGACCATGTCTCATGCAGGAGACTTCTGAGTAGGTCTAGTTGATTAATAATTGAATGGCTAATGCACAGTCTCGTCAGAAATTTTATGTTGATCGCCGTAGACGACCCTTGTAGTTCATGGTCAGGGAACAGGTTTTCTTGCGTGTTTTGCCAAGGCTGGGACACAGACGGATCAGGAGACATGGTAATCTTTCACCGATTTATGTGGGGCCATTTGAGATTCTGGAAGGATTCAGGCCGGTTGCCTATCGGTTGTAGTTACTGCACCGGTACTGGGCCATGCATGACATATTCCATGTATATCAGTTATGTCGCTATCATTTAGACCCGTCTCTCATCTTTCAGCCAGAGGAGGTTGAGCTTCAGATTGATGCATCCTTTTTAAAGCATCCGATTCATGTCATGGATAGGAGCCCAATGGTTCTCTGAGACCGGTCAGTTCCTCTCGTACGGGTTCTATGGCAGCATGGCCGAATGCATGAAGAATCCTGGGAGTGGGAGACCGATGTACGTGTTCAGTGGCCAGAGTTGTTCTGAGATTTATCTTCACCACCATTGGAAGGGAAATTTGGGGATGAATTTCATTAACCGGGGAAGTTTGTAAGAACCCGGTGCTTATTCATGATGTAAATGTTTCTTATTTTCTCTACTCCTTAAGTTTTTTTTGAGAAAATAACGAAAATGGGGAAAAATCCGAAATTTGGTGACAACACGGCATGTACTTTTCCACACACTGTGTACTTTGTTCTTGTGGGATGAGTACACAGGGTGTGTAGCCATGTTGATGAGGAAGGGTGTAAAAACCGACTACACACCGTGTAGTTAGTATTTACATGTCGTATAGTCAGTCGGCTGGCGAATAGTAAGGTGGTGGCCAGATGAGCTGTAGTACATGCCGTGTACTCATGAAGACACACTATGTAGTCTTGTCTACAGATGAACAGTGCCATGCTGGCGAGAAGCCGCCGAAGGAACAGTAAAAAATCCAAAAGTAAAAGCCATGTACCCAATAGTAAACACCGTGTAGTCTGTTTTTGCTGCTTAAAATTGAATGTATCCTTCTCTTTTCACAGGGTAATCTTAGAACCATAGGAGGATTCAGGAGAGGGGGTTGAACCTTTTAGGAGCTCCAAATCGCACACAGGGTATCTTATTCCGCCTCCATTGATCTCTTTGGAACATTATGGTTAAGCCTCACCTTATCCTTAAGTCGTTCTTACCAATTCATTCTAGAGGTAATATTGTTTACGTTTGAACGAATTTTCTTTCACCTCAGATTTATGTTGTTCTTGGATGTTTCGAGGAGAATCGTTCATGTATATTGGTCAGGGGCGATCGAGGTAGGTGGTCTAGTGTTTATTTCCAACGGCTCTGGTAAATTCGTGTACCATTGTGATACGCACCCCCGAATAGGGTGTCGTATGGATGAGGACTTCTATAATTAAATACCTAGAATTGAATAGGTAGTTTAATGAACATGTATAACTATTTTTTGGGATCGCTGCTTGGATCTAGGTCCACCCCTAGTGTGCATTCCTCTGTTTAGCCATTTGGCCAGGTTAACCGAGGGTATACCCTAATTTTAGCATGTCTTAAATTTCCTTGAGAGGAATTTTATATAAACTGATTGTTTATATGTTGGGCATGTCCCAGTTACTTATTTATCATGTGATCAGTGTTTTTATTATCCTTTAAGAAGTGCTCAGTTCAGCCTGAGAGAAACTTCTTTCGTGCATGTGGGCAGTAGATTCTAGGCCTGTGTGCGACACCTCGTAAGTCAGTGGGCATTATTCGATATGCCTATGGGAAGATTCCTATGGGTTTAAATTCTCTTTATCTGAGGGTAATATTTTATGTGCCTGAGGACACTGACTGTTTATATAGAAATACATTGTGGTGTTTTCGTGCTATTGAATGATTATATGAATATTAAAGTGGCAATATAACTGGTTAAGTTAGTTACTTTTGATTACTAATTAGTTTATTGCATTTACTAATGCATACTGTTGTTGCACGTTTACACTGACAGTTGGGCACAGATCATTGGTGTGTGCCTATTGGTATTCATTTATCACACCCTGTTTGGGTCATGTCTTCGGCCCAAACAAATTATATTTCTTTAGGTATGGATAAGGGAAAGGGTCCCTATATAGGTACATGGGTGTTGATGAGGTGTAGGGGAGCATGTGACCGAGCTCAAGCTCACGATGCTGCTGGCTGTTTTTTTTTGTTTTTCTGTACCTGTACATTCCATTATATCACATTATACTACTGTGTAACATGTTCTGGCTGTTTTCATAGAATAATGACATGCTGCATCTTCGTATATGTGATTGCTGGTTTCCTTTTACATCAGTTATCCATTTCAGATATATATATATATATATATATATTATTTACTGCTTCCACTTGTTGTATGAAATTTATTTTCCCATTGTGTAACACTTTGACAAATGAGGGCATTGTTTCCCCACTATCAGACCTGGGCCCTCTCTGCTAGTCGGCAGCCTTTGGCGTTTGAGGAAATGCGCTTTAGGTCATGTGACCAACCGGGTTCGGGGCCCCCGTGGAGTGGAACCCAGATCCGGGATGTTACAAAAATAGTATCATCCAGATAATTATATTTAGTTATGTTAATACAATAATCTATATGTATATCCTCTACCATAAAATTGAAAACAAAACCATCTTTTGTTTGTATGAAGGACTGCCACCTGACGAATTGTGGCTATTAATTTTCCATCACCATATATCATAGATTGATTATAATGATTGAATTAACTTTTTTATTATATAAAAAATATTTATCATTAAAAAAGATACTATATCATTTAGCATTATTCCATTATACATAATGAAAATGATAACATCTATCATGCATGCATTTGGACTAACACCTCCATGAATCGATATGATTTTTATTTATCAGCACATCACATTTTTGATATATATAAGTATATTTAAATTATTAATATCATATTTATGATATTATTATAGTTATATAAAAAAATACATAACCATTATACATAATTATTATTTAAAAATTGAAATGTTAACCACATGTGTGTATGCCCTACAATCTCAATGATTGTAACGAACTTCATTTTTCATAACCATATTCAATGGATATATTTAGACGTATAAATTTATTTATAAAATTGAAAATTAATTTATTATTATTTTTATGGAGATTAAGGATTAATTACCATCTTGACCATAGTCAACTTACTGAATTCTTTTCTAACATATGAGCTGAATATCGTCCAAATGCTCAATGTGAATTTAACTATTTATGAAATTATATACAAAATTATATGATGTGAAATAAAGGATAAATTCAAATTTAATATTTCATTGGAAATTATAAAATTAACATAAGATTATTATTTTTTAAGATAATGAATATATGCCATGTGTTAGACTCTAGTTAATGGACTTTCTAAAAAATATAGACTTTTTATGTTCCTCTTTAAACTTTTTTTAAAAAGGTAAATAGGAATGTATATTTTTACAATTATAGTATGAATATAAATTACTTCTCTTATGATTCCTCAATACATTGTTATTTAGTTTATAATTTTACATAGTTTTTTACATGATGGATGTTTTATTATTATGTTCATTATATTAATATATTAATAAATGATATTTATAACATTATTTCCATAGTTTTCAAAAGGAATATTTTTATTGAATGTTTTAATTTTTTTACAAAATGAAAAAAATAATGTTTTTTATTTATAAATTGAAAAATAATTTTTTCACTACCATTACAAATATTTAATGTTTATATTAAACAAAAATAATTCATGATTTCTTCACATAAAAATACTCTATAATTTTTTTGGTTATTCTGGTATTAGAAAAAGGGGTTTTTAGAAGAAAGTGAATTTTAAAATTTGAAATTTTATTCACATGGGTATAAAATATTATTTTGGGAGTTTTATTCATGATAAGGTCCTTGGACTAGTTTACAATGTTTAGAACCCCATTACAGGTCATGGGTGAGATTGATATAACTTATACTATGGGTGCATCCAGATAATGCCGAGTGAGAAAATTATAGCTTATATGTTGAGTTCACATAGATAGTGAGTCTTTCATATGGTTATTCTAGTTATAAGGGGTTTACAAGGTTTTTAACATGATGATGCCTCAAGGCACCCACATGACATTTCCATGCATACTAATGAGTTTTCAAGGTAATTGTTTGATTTCAAATGACATGATAATTATCTTCTTAAAGGAAAAATGATTCTATTTTTATATAAAGCAGTTGGTTATTTAAGATATTGATTTTCATTGGTTTTCATGTTTTCAAACTTACTAAAATATATCTTTTCCTGATTTCCATTATTTATATTTTTGTAAACATACCCCCTTTTAAAAAATTTCATGGGGTTTTAAAGATGGGTAATTTAAATAAAGAAGTAAAATTTTATTATTGATTATTTTTCATAAAAATAAATCATAGTTTATTTTAATAATTTTCTATTTTGGGAAAATCTAATACTCATTAGATGCCTAAAAATTGTAAAATATAAAACATAATTATATAAATCTATAAACATAAATGATCTTTTGGAATTTAATTATGTTAATTTTAGTCTATAATCACTAGAATATGTATTTTTTATGTACTGGTCCTTATAGTTGGTATCATGGTAGTTAATAGATAACCTTAGTGGTTATGATTTTTTATTAAAATAAGTTACAAGTATTTATATCCACAGTATTTAATATTTTATGTGGAAACATGTTTATTTTGGATAAATAAAATTATTTTGAGATAAAATTAATGTGGATATCTTGGTGTTTATCATCATTATTAGATGGAATATTATTTTTTTATATGATTACACTATCATTTATTTAGTAAATGGATGGATATGTAGGATACAAAGTAAAAGAGGATTTAAAAGAAAAATATTGTGGATTTTTGAATGAGGAACCAAATAGAGTGTGAACTATAGTGAGGACACTTATTATTATTCTAAACAAAAAAATTAGATTAATGCTTAAAAATTTAAAGCCACGTGAGTTTTCTTATACATAAAACACAAGTGAAATGAAGATATCTAAATGTTCAAATGTTAATTATTATAATGATAAATATATTCAATGGCCAATGGAAATTAATTTTGAAAAAAGAACCTTCAAATTGTATTAAATTAATGGGAAGATGTTTCAAATATAGAAAGGATTTCATAAAGTAACAATCTTATAAGATAAAAAGGATGAGTTTATTGAACTACTTGATGGGGAAAGAAGTTCCTCATGAGGTATCAATTGAATATTTTAAATATTGGGAGAACTATCATTATGAAAAATAATTTCCAAAGGGTATCGATCATGAATTGGATAAAAAAGAATTTTTATATAATTGATTAGAAATAACTAATTCTAATATAGTTTAATATTAGGAAACTGAAAATGGAATATGAATGTTATGTATTATTTCTTGGTTTATGATATTACAATTAAATATTAGGACTTGTTTAATTTTTTGGTTTCTAGTAATGAAGTATTATTGAATAATATGTGAATTAATGGATAAGGTATTATGAATAATGTTGAACGTCCATGTTGTATACATTCAGGATTTATGATGTAGTGGAAGATTTAATGATTATCATAACATTAAATGCATTAATCCTCTATTGATGATAAGAGTTCCTTGGGATACCTTTATAGAGTTTCGATAGACTCATGTGGTATATATTACCCATAAGATTATCATGTGAAAATTTTATTTGAGAAATAATGACCTTTTCATTTTAGGTAAATTATTTTTAAGATATGGATAATCATTACAGGTTATATGATCATTAATTTTTAGATAATTATGTGGTTTTTGTGATAAAAAATGAATTCCATTAGATAACCATTAAGGTTAAAACATTTTTTTAATTTTGATTATATTAAGATTATTTTTTATAATTTTTATCACATTAAAGGGAATTATTTATGAGTTATATTTTATAAAAAGAAAAAAAACCACAAGCTCCATGACAACCCGTCATGTCCGGCAAGGCTGGGATGCTTGAACCCACAAACGAAGGGAAAAAAGAGTTTATTTCCTACCACTAGCTTGCATAATGTATTGGTTAGTATGAAATAGTTTTTTACTTTCTTAAATAATATAACATAAATAGAATAAATTCATTTTGGTTATATATATTTTATCATATAGATAACCGTGTGATTAGAAATTGATTTGGTGATTAAGTGACTCAAGTTATTTCAGAATAAAGTCACTATTATTATTAAGATATTTTTAGGAGTAAGTTAAACATAATAATTTGTGATTTTGTTTATGAAATAATGTTTGAATTATATCCATGAATAATATATGATTTTATTGTGGCTTATGATGATTCAGTTTTTTTATATAAATGACTACCATATCTCAGAGAATATATGATTAGTGAAAGTTAATTTTTGGTTTGTTACATTAAGAGTGATTTATATTATTTAAAAATACAAATATTAAATATATATTTGAAGACATTGGGATCCAATTATTCTTATTTATTGGTTTCATTATTAGTCATGAATATTTTTACGGAACATTATGAATTGTTATTTTTTGGAATGATCTATGTTGAACTTTTGGAATTATAGTTTATTTTTATATATTAATGTATTCATTATTCAAATAATATCTTATTATTTTTTAAAATAATATTACATTATAAAAACAAATTTATTTTTGGAAAATCCATAAAAATAGAAGGATTTTTTTAAATTATTTTTTATTATTTTTCAACCGTAATAGTTTTTCTTAGGCTTCATGAATGAAAAAATACTATTGAATACTCATCATTTAGAAAAAAGATGAGATTGTGGGGGAAATTGATTAAATGATGGAAATATATATGATAGGTAAGTTTATATCATTATGTTAATATATTAGGAACTAAAATAATTACTTAAAATTAGGAGAAGGATTTTGAAAATAAAATCATTATCAATTTTATCATCTCATCATGAAATAAATTCCTTTTAACCCATCGTAGATTTACATTATTATAATGGTTAACATTATCATGACCATATTTCCTCTAACTCTCTATTATTCCTTGAACCTTAGGTTTTTCTACTATATCATTGTTCTAACTTCAAAATTATGTTCTACTACTCAGAAATCAAATTTTTGTTAATATAGAAGACCTTTTATCTTCATTTTCATTAAATTTAAGATGAATTTTTAGTGACCATTTTTATGATATGGGTTTTCAACAATAAAATTTTATGAATACAAACCAAGATACAGATCCCAAATTAAAATTTTGTGGTCATAATTTCATAAATTGGGTATAATCTAATATTAAAATATTTTTTAAAAAATAATGACTGTGTTTAATAGCATATTATATATTGAACACTGATCCTAATAGAACGTTAAATTATTATTATCTAAAAATGAATATTATATCCTAGTACTTACTATTATAGGATTGAATAATATTAATTTTATTATTTAATATATATAATAATTATACTCATTTATAACATATTAATAATTATATGGATGTATTCTATTAATTTTTTGTAAATTTGTATTATCGTTTAAATTTTTTTCTGAAAATTGATTATCCCATTATTTTTTTGAAGGAATATTATAATTTTTTTTTAAATTTCTTAACATTTATTTGGGAAATTTAATTTAATTTTTTAATTAATCATATGAAACATATATTTGAATGACTTTTGTTAAATTTGTTTTAAAATAATTATTTTTTCAATGAATATTAAAAAATATTTATTTATATAGAAAAGTAGATCTTATTTTAAAGTATTTAAAAAGTAATATTATATTTCAGGATTAAATTTAAAAATTGTTTATTTATTTTTGATAATACAATTATATATTTAAAATTGATTTTATACATGAATTTAATAAAAAATATTTCATATTTTAAAGGTTACTTTTCTATGAAAGTAGTTTTCACCGCATTTTTTCGAATTAATTTTTATTTCAATTCATCAATTTATATGTATTGAATATTAGAAATTTGATTAAAAAATTTAAATTATGGTATCAAATTTGTTAAATAGGTCCCCTATAATTTTTTTGAATACATATAGGTATAATGTTCATTTTTTAACATAGTAAATGGTAAATCGTATAATTAATGTTAAAATATAACGATGAGTACTAAAATATGACACTAAAATTTATCTTAAGTTTATTGAATGAGTAAATTTTTCGTTAATCATAAAATATTACATTATGTGGAATTTTTTGGTCATTTGGATGAGATTATGACATTAGTAAAATTTTATTTAAAGAAAAGTAAAAAATGTCACATTTTTGTTTTACATAATAATAATTTTTTAAAATAGTAATAACAGAAAGATATGTACATTTATAAATTATATTTAGAAATATAAAATATTTATCTTCATATTCGAAAATTATTTCTATTTTTTTGAAGATATAATTACCTTACTATGTTTACAGAACATTGGTGTAATACATTTTAATTTAATGGAAAAATCAAATAAATGTTATTCAAAATGTTAAATATAAATGAATATTATATAATTAGTGTGATAAATGAATTTAATTGAAGACCATAACATGTTAGGGATGTATTTAAATATTTTTTTAATTTTACTTATTTTATTGATGTTATTAAAATAAATGTAATGAATAGTGTTAAAAATTGACTTTTATGATATATTATAATAAATAGAATTTTATTTAATGATACAACAATCCTAAATACATATATTCAGAATTTGGATTAGTAAATGGTTTATAATATTACCAATTTACCATTTATGGTATTTTCTAATTTATATTTTCTATATTAACCCTTAAATAATAAAAATACTTATTGTCACGGTAAGGGTGAAATGGGTTAACAAGCGGTTCAAAACATATGATATGGGTTAATATGGGATATAAACATCCAAAAAATTATTTTATGAGACAATATTGAATAATAATCATTCTATATTTTATATAAAATTTTTAAGAGCCATTTGGAATAGGAGAATAACTTATTATAGTTTAATATTTTTGGGAATTCCAACAATGCCCCTCCCCTCTATATAAAAATGGAACCACTTATTATAATTTATTCACAGGTAAAACCCCATTTTTTTGGAAAACCCATAAATATATACCTTTCTATAATTTCTATAATAATTTCAAAATTATTATTTGTTGAATAAAACCACCCATTGTGGTATTAAGTTATTATGAAAAGTTGGATGTTCAATGAAGAGGTGTCATTTTCAATTGTGAATTTCTATTTCATTTAATTTTACAACACCTTAATTTCATAATTAACCATTCTAAAATAATTAAAAAGTATCCTATATATAATGAATTTAATTTTGTTAATATCACAATATATCTCCATATTCTATTGCATAAAAAGGGAAACAAAACCAACATTTGTGTGTACGAAGGACTATCGCCTCACGATCCAATGTTCTTCGGTTTCCATAACTATATCTCTTAGATGTATTATAATGATGTAATTAATGTTTTTCATGATATTAATGAAATATTTTTCATTTTTAATAGATAATATATCGTATACCTAATTACATTTCCATTTAATGATATATGATAATGGTGTTTATACGTACGTGTGGACTACCACCTCCATAAGGTGATGTCATTTATTTTTCATCACCCACATCACATGGATTATATATATATAAGAATATATAATGGATTAATATGAAATTAATTATATTATTATATCTATAGAAATATAATATAATACTTAACCACTTTACTTGGCATTTTTTATATAATTTAAATGTTACTCATGTGTATGTATGGCTTTCCATCTCTATGATAATATCATAATTAATTTTTCTTATCCTGTTTAGTAGTTGGATTTAAAAGTGTAAATAATTTATAGTAATTTTAATTATATCAAAACTATTTTTATGGGGATCATGGAATAAGAAAATATTTGACCGTATACAACTGAAAAATTTATTTTGACATATGATCAATATATCGGCAAAACAACTGAAGTGAATTGAATTGATTATATTATTGTATATAAATTGATTTGATAGGAAATTAATAAATAGTGATATTTAAAAATATTGATAAAAAAAATTAATATATGTTTTTTATTTTGGATGATAAATAACCTACGTCTGATCTTACCTATCAACACTAGTGTCTAGTAGGCCAAATACTCTCATGGGAGGCCATAGCCTAAGCTGTTTGTACTCAAACTAAGAAATCTCTAATCCAATATAATGTTTAAATTTAAAATAAAAATGATTCCAAATAATGAAATATACCAAAATCCCACAATCATAGTATAAAATAAATTGGAGCAGGATTTGACCTATTATCACTAACACTGAGTAGGCATAGTACTTACATGGGAGGCGTCAGCCTAAGGTACTGGTACTCAAACACACACAACACTAAACCCATAAAAGGAAGAAATATAAAATACAACCAATTAAAAATTCATTAATATATTAAAATATCAAAATCATTGTATATAGAAATATGGTATGTGATAAAGATAAAAAATAAGTCCACCAATAAATGTAAATAAGTCAAACCTGGCATCAGGATGGACATACAAACATAATTTTATATTGGAATGAACCATGGTCATTCTAGGATAAACATATGCTATGTGTACTCCAAGTCTACAAATAACCTCGACAAACTTTCATTCATCTTCTTAAGACGCGACATGGGTGGGAAAATCCCATGTAGGTTGTCAGTATAAAAATAAAAATAAGGACACCGTAAAATCACTGAGAAAAAATAATCATGAACGGTTAACTCATCATATTATATTAAAATAATAAGGTGATACATATAATAAAACATTAAAATATAAACATCATATATAAATAGTATTAAGGAAAGGTACCAACCATCTTAATATACAAGGAATCCAATCCAAAGGTTCTATAAAACCCTCATACCGGAGAACGCACTCCATGGGTCAGATAACACAGATGACATCATTTTGAGATTCCATGCTCATTGTGCCTCACCATAACAGTAATACACTATAAGTATGAAGATATTAACACATATATAAGGTTCACTCCCATTTTCAAAGGGTGTACCAATAACCCAATATGGATTAACTCGCTTTGTAGAGGATCTCCACCCACATAGGGTTGCTCAAGATGATTCAAATAACCCTACCTTGGGATGATGATGACAAAATGTCTTACTCTAGGATTCACAAAGAAATTCAAACAACTCAATCTGAGACATAAGTTCCTCAAATGGGATAACCAACCTACATATAGGATATGATTCCAAAATAATCCCTTAAAAGGGATAATTGTAACACACCCTAATGAATCCTATCCATTATAAAAGTGATAATGGATTCGATCTATGTTTAAAAAAGTACAAAGACGGTACTAGAAATATAGAATTCTTCTCATTGACACTAGTTCTATTCATGTATCATGGCCCATGCCCATGTCCATGTGTGTATATAACTAAATATTCAATTTAACATGGACATTTCTATGTACATGGATATGCTCATGTACTCTTGGAATGGACATGTTTTTAGACTTAGACCAAGTTGTTTTCCTAAAAATTTGTTTGGTTCTGTGATCCTGGAGAACATGCCCTATTAATAGGTCAAATCATAGGTTGTGTGATATTTGTCACATGTCATGTGATAGTAATCTCATCCAACAAAACCTTATCAAAATATCCAAGGCCCCACATGGAAAGTGATCAAAATTACACAATGTTTAACACATTAATTCTAGATATCCATATTTCATCCTCTACATATGTCTTCTCATCCTTAAACCCATGTTCATCCACTGATCTAGACTAGATATCACATATTTTTTCAAATCATGCCTTGTCACTACCTTCTCACACGAAAAATGTACATTGATCAGCACAAAAATCACCTATTGAAATGAAACATCATCACATGATTGAAAGTTGAATAATGGGTATCCAAAAATTTGAATAGATCGATCATCATTCATTATCAAGGAATTTAGTCATATACTCATTCACATCCATACCAATTTTATTGATTTCTACCATCGAAGAATACTTAATGAAGAATTAAATATTGAGTATTCATTGAACCATTGACTAAATTAATTTCCTATGATTAATATGTGAATAATAGTGGAAGAAATTTACAACATGAAAACACGAGTAATGGACTAGGTACAATGTTACTACTGGAATATATTCATTTCCCTTAGATGATGGACAATGTGATATAAATAAACTAAAATTTAAATCCCCAATGTCAGATAAATCTAACCCACACCTGTAACATGAATGATCCATGAATCAATTCATTAGTAGATTGATTAATTTTTTTATAGGATAATGAAATCGGAAAAATCCAAATAAAATTAACATCCTACCTCGATATCGATTGATCACTGATTAAGAATGAGTATACAACATAGTATTTAGTGGGACCCTTAATTTCCATTGGCATGGATGATCCTTTATCCAACATCATAATTCTCCAAAGATTCCTCCAAAACTCTCTATAAATTCTTAGGGTTATGCAGCCGATCCTGATAATTTCCCATAAACCTGATAAAATAGAGGTATATTTGGTTGCTGTGTCATTAATTAAAAAAAAGAGAAATTAATTCATTTTTTAATTCATTTTATACTCAAGAAAATTTTTATCAAACACCTACAACCAAAAAATATTATGCCATTCATAGGGAAAAACTCACACTCTAAACTCAATGTATCCTTAAAATTTCTATCTTGATTCCCCATTTGGGAATTATTTCACTTTTTTAGGAAAATTAATGCACATGAAATTATTATATTTAAAATAATTAAAACCTCAATTTGGAACTCATTAGGCCTCAAAACCACACATTATCTCAACGTCTGGTCTTGAAAATATCACTAGATATATACACAAAGTTTTCCTAGAATGAAGATAAATACAGTGGTTTTTAATTTAAAACACTAGATTGTAATATCAAGTTCGATATATGGATAATGAATATGAACTTAGAATAGAGGATGTACTCCATGAATAAAAATTCATTTTTTTTCTGTAATAAATACTTGGTCATCCACTAGAGTGTTATGTAGAGTAATTCATTAAAATTACTCTAGTTGCGAGTCTTATATCCAAATATCCTTATAAAATTTCTCTGGTGGAGTTGGTGGAGTTAAATAAATAACTGAATGAGTAAATTGATAATTCATCTATACATAAAACTATTAACCTATGGGGAGACACAATTTTGTTTTTGAAAAATAATGAAGGGGCCCTGAGATTGTGTATCATTTATAGGGAGACCAATTCCTTTACTATAATGAATATATAGCTTTTTTCATGAATCGATCACTTATTGAGCAACTTCTATGATCATTGAACATTAAAAATATTGTTCTTCTATTTGGTAATAATCTTATAAGGTGTTGTAATGATGATATAAAAAATACTATATATGGAACAATGTATTGAGAATATTGGTTTCCTATAATTCCATTTACAATAACTAATGCATATTTTTTATTTTTAGATCTAACGAACAAGGCCTTCAATGAGTATCTTGTAATGTTTTTGTGGTATTGATTTATGATATGTTTATATATTCTAAGAGACATAAAGATAATTATGATCATTTATATATAATTATAGAGATCCGTAGAAAATTAGATTTATATTGGAAGTATACTAAGAGTAAATTTAGGCTCAATAAAGATTCTTTTATTGAAAATAACAACTATATATATGTGATATCAATTGTACCCTAAAAGAAAAAGGTAGTCGATGATTTTCTTATACTAAATAACATAACTGAGACCCAAAATTTCCTAGGCTTAAAAGGTCCCTATTCCTGGATTGGACAAGATTCTTCCTAATTGGACAACTTGTTAACCTTGTTAGAATGCAATGGATTTAAATTCCAGTGTTTAATGTAATTTAAGCAGTGTTTTGAAGAGCTAAATATAATACAGATTAATGTATCATTTTATTTATCTACCATCACGTAAGAAATGAAATTTAATTTACAGTGATCCCTCAAATAAAGGACTTGTTTGTGTCCTTATATTGAATGATGTGGTGATTTAATATGCATTGGAGAATTTCAAAATCCACACGAAAAAAATACAACTCATGAATATCAGATAAAATCATCAACATTTACTTTGAAGATTTAGAGACACTACCTCTATGGTGAAATTTGTGAGATATATATGGACCATAAGAGTTTGTAGAATATCTTCGCCCTAGAAGGATCTCAACATGATTCAAATAATATGGTTTGGAAATACAAATGTTCTATGACTTCATGATAAAATACCTCCATATGAAGGAATACAAGGTAGTTAATTCATTGAGCAAGAGGTATTGATAGAGTTATAAATATAATTATCATTAAAAAGGATCCCATATATAGAGATCTATTATTAATAGATATGGTGATCTTGGGGAAAGGGGATCTATCAATAATTTTCCAATAAATTCACAAACTATCCATCAAATAAATGATAATGAAGTCCCATCATGATGATGATAACTTACAGAAAAATTTATGTGTTCCAAACGTACCATATTAAACAGGGAAATTCTAGAAGAAACACAAAGCTCATATTTTTATATACAACCTTGTAGTTTAAAGATGTATATGGATTTATGTGAACATTTATTGTACGATGGTATGAAGTGGGAAATTATGGATATTGTTTCAAGATTCTTTGTATTAAATTTGATAATGATTGAGAGATAAAATCCTATGGGATTCATGTAACTTTTCTCTATTCTTATATGCAAATGGGATAATTTCACAGTGGCAATTATCACAATAATCCCCAATACTCAAGGGAAAAAATATACAATATGAGCCTTTTTTGATAATATTATTATGTTACTACATTTATTTTTAATAATAAATGATACATCACTTGAGATATTTTTCTGTCACCATATTAATGAATTCATGTGATAAAATGGGTTTACACTATCAATTATACCTGAGCATCAACATATGTTCATGTTGAAATTCTACAAAAATTATTCAAGATGCTCTCAACCCAAAGATATATTTATGAACTTCCTATCATCCACATGCTATTTGAAAAAACGATATAACTATCCATAAGTTAAAATACATGATGAGATGAGGTTGTCATGTCTTCCATGGTATGTGGGATGAGAATATAAATTTGGTGGAATTTACGTATAATAATATATTTCATGGAAGAATATAGACAAAACCATAAGAATAAATACATGGGAAGACATGTCGTGCTCCAACCTATGGGAAAGTGGTTTGATAAATAAGGATAGTTTTTATAACACTCATAGAGTATAAAAATGTTAACATATAAACTATCAGGATCACAATAAAGCATTCCAAATTAGAGAAAATATTTATTCTAATAATCAATGAAAACATATAATTTAATGTTGGGGATCATGTATTCTGGAATGTTTAATCGAGCAACTAAGTCATAATATTTTGTAAAAAAGTTGAATTTAATCCCTAGGTACATTTTTCTTTTAAAATATTACAATGAATTGGGATTGAAGCATTTAGATTGGCTATTCCTCAAAGCCTTTATAAAGTACAAGATGTCATTCATGTTTAATTAATGAGGAAACACAATTATAATCCAATTAAAGTGATCACATATGAAGAATAGATATATTTCCTTACAAGTCTTATAATGAGAATCCTATGTAGATTATTAACTTGTGGGAGTAAGTATTGTGGTATCTAACAAGTCATTTGGTGAAATTTATTTTTAGAAATCACAATATAGAAAAAAAAATATCCTAAAGAATCTATATAGAAATAATATCCCATCCACTAAATAGCTGATATATATCCCTATTTTGAAGATAAAAGTATTTTCTTATGGATAGTGCAACATTGGAGACTCTACTGTAGCAGGTAAATATCATTTCATAAACTAGAAAACAAATATGTGGCCCTTAATGATCCCGAAATCAATAATTTTATTGAAATGTCAATTTTATAACTTAAAATTGATCAAAGCTATTGAATTTTTTAATTAATATTATTAAAAATACCTTAGTTTGAATTTTTTTTATCAATTTATGAATAGGTCCGTTTTTATTTGAAATTTAGGGTCCTCATTAAACTTTTAATTTGTATGACTTTACTTTTACATAACAATGACCAGTAAGCATTGAATCCATTTTAAGTAATAAAATATTAATTTATTTAAATAAAATATAATTTTTAAATTATTTTATGAAATTATAAATCTGATGAAAATTAATTTTATAATTAATTAAAATTGTACTTTAATATAAATATTATTTCGTAGTGTTTTAGTTGAATCAAATATTTCCAATGGAGATTTATAATAAAACTGGTCTTTATTACACACTTAAACTAGATTTATTACATAAACATGCACTTAAGTAAACTCTAAGGAGTGATAGGTATAGTGGCTTGGTAAATAAGGAACATTACACAAAAACTTAAAACCTAAAACCCAACATCATTATTGAATACTTATTTTGCATGACCATAACATTCCTTCGTACTTATAATTGCATGGGACAACCTGAGGACCTTCATAAGAAAAAATTGAGATATAAAGCCCAGTAAGGCAGTAAACAAGGCATAACATAATAAATATAGAATACATTAGGCAATAGGAATATCAAAGGAACCCAAGAGAAACATGAACCTAATGGCTTGATATAGTGTGATTATCATAACATGGAAATGTGGCAACAACATTTAACATGATATTAGCATGATCCAAGGTTCATAGAACATGGATCATGAAAAAAACCTCATTACACTTAAATTAGATTTTGTAAACCCTCATTTCACAAGACATATCATTATACTAATCTTTACCCAATGCATTGGAGCACTATCAAGGTACACCCTTCTTAATCATTTCATTTCGTGAATAAATGTGCCACATGGATCATAAAAAATGGAATCATTCAACATCATCATTTATTAAAAGATAAAGGAATATAGAACATACAGATGAAACTATATATTTGATAAGAAAATGTGCATAAAGGTGACTACCCTCAATAGATAAATGGGCAAGGTATTCACTATACAATGACTTTTTCTTGGAAAATTGTGGTTCAAATTCTACAACATAATGACAGGACATAAGAATTCATAAATTTTTTGATAAGAGAGAAAGGGGTATCCCGTCATATGTACATGAAATGTATAGTAATGGGGTCATATATATACATTTATTAATATATTTAATGTAATTTATATGCATAATATAAAATATTTCATGAATGTAAATGAGGGGAGAGAAATCCCTTATGGAATTTTGACATTGTAACAGCTGTACATGGAAAGAATTAATTAGATTCAAAGGGGACTCACATCATTCATTCATAAGGAGGGTAGTAAATCCGACATTTGAAATAATACCCCATCATTTTCAATTGAAAATAAAAGGTCATAACAATATAATGAAATTTGGACAAAAATTAGAAAGGAGTAAATCCTTTTCTTGGAAGTGTGATCCCACAGGCTTGGGAGAGGCTTTATAGTGGATTCTTGGAATCACGGGTCACCTTGGAAAGATTATCAATATATAAAGGCAGAGTATAGACCTGATAAAAGGGTTTTGGGTGAAGATAACATGGATCTTGGATGGGTTTATATTATCAAAGAGCACATAATTCTTTAACATTTCAAAAAAATAGGTTCCAGAATCTATATAATTAAATATTTAAAACCAAAAACCCAGCCATGTTTTTTTCTATGTTTTTTCAAACGATAAGTGGAAAAAATTATTTTATAAGGCCAATGGAAAAACATATTAAAATACAAGTACTTAGCCTTGTGTTTTCATGACAATATCAATTCTTATTTTCAAGAATACGAAGTTATATTTTAAAGTAAATAATGAACATGAATATTAAATATACTGATATCAAAAAATATTGATACTTAATATTGTAATAAATTGGAAAAAATAAAGAGACATCATTATGATAGTAGATAACATTTTGGATAAATACATTTGAAAATATCTATGACAATATACAAGGAATAAAAAATTATTTTCATATTGGAAAATTGAAATACCGGAATGAAAAGAACATTCAAAAAGAAAATTGGAAATTAAAAAAATATATTAGTTGTATTATATTATATATTTTGAGAACATTATAAATCATTCATTGTAACTTGAAATTATAGGATGTCATTAAAATATTCTGTCACATTATACAAATATTCACTTTCAAAAGCTTGGAAGAGACATTTCTGCATAGAATTTTATTAAAAAAATAAGAATACCTTTATGAAGTTCAAGAATAAAAAATATGATTGCATACATATAATAAATAATTTGAAACCAAAATAAAATGATGATAACATTGGTCATGGTTTCTATAAACCATGTGTTACTCAGAATCCCTTTATTGTAATTTCTAATTAAAATAACTTTGTGGTGAAGTGTAAACCATTTAAAGTGAACCAAAATGAAAACAAAAGACCAACATAAACACCTCATCTGAAAAAATAGGAATAAGATACACATTCAGACTATATTTTTATATATGAGACGTATACAAAAGCACCACTTTTAGCCACATTTATGCATGAAAAAGAACACCACCATGAAAATATGGAGAACCTTAAATTCACATGAAAATAAAAACTTGAACCTATATATTTATTTAAGGGACTTCGGAGGCGGACCAGTAAGATGTTACGAAGTAAAAAAAATAATGATTCATTATTACCTTCCTATTGGAAACTGCATACCATAATACACTTCTTTTGGTAAACACATAATAAGAAAAAAATATAAAAATTAAAAAAATTAGTCAACATGCATTAGTACCTAACCATTGCATCAGAAATAATCTATCTTTTTTTAGTCTTATTGTATTGGTATTCCTTCATTTGGATGTGCAATTCGACGACAAGGATTGTTGTATTCGTGTTGTCTCAATGCAATTCAAGATTATGATGGACCACATCCTCACTATCAAAATCAGAGAATATGTTTTCTTATTTTGATAATATAGTTAGAGTAAGTAGAAATTATTGGTTACAAATGAAATCATTGAATTAGTAATCAAAAAAATATAAACCTATATTTTTTTTTAAATTTAAATAAATAGATTATAATTAAATAATTAGAATATAAATCTTCATATGAAAACAAATATGAACCTACATATTTCAATTCTGAACACATATAAGTTCCAAAAAATATTAAAACCAGAATTGGTATCAACGTGATACATATAAGATACAAACTAATATTAAAACCTGCATATTTGAACCTATATTTGTATATACATGATACATATATGATATAAAATAATTTTAAAAACAACTTATTTTCATAACTGGTTTATAAAATGCATGAGGAATACTTAAAAGTCACCAAAAATAATAAAAAATTAATTCTAATAAGATTTATAGTCTTTAGCTTCTAGATGTATAATGTTGAAAGAATAATGGAAAAACAACAATGGTAATATAATTAAAAATCCATATTAAACATGTTATAAATAAAAAATATGTCACATCCATGTTGTTAACAAATAAAAGTAACATGGAACATGAAATTTTATGTAACCAACATTCAGATAATTTTGGAAAAAAATATTTCATATAAAACTCAAGAATCACCCAATTAAAATCAATGGTGATTAAAATATATAAATTTAATATGATTATAGTAAAATAAACTATCAAAAAACTAGAATTTATATTTTTTGGAATAAAATAAAACTTATTTTAAAGTAAAAGATTTACCATAACGATAATAAGATGGTATAAATAAAAAACTAAGTCTCTATATAGTAGAAATTGTTGTAGAGAGTGTGTAATTGATAGTAGGATAGGATCCCCTTATTCTCAAAGGTTTCACAAAATAAATTTATCATCTTTCAGAACAAATTGAGACAACCTTGTAGAGAATATGTCATCATCCAAGATCAGTAGCGAATATTCTTCAAGAAAACAATCAAAAACCCAAAAAATCATTCAAAAAATGATTCCATGGGTGACCATATTCAGGATATAATTAATGGGGATATCAACTGGGAATAATGAGTTTTAGAATCATAGAGCATTGGACATGGGACAGAGGGAATGGGGGGATGCATATAAGACCATGAATCAATTACATTGTTTTGGGATTCGGGTGATTGGATAATTATAATTATATAAAATCTATAGTTTTTGAACAATTAGAATAATCATAAATGTCAATTCTGAGGCTTTCACTAAATTCCATATCAGTATGGATGAAAATAAATTAGTTATCTTGGCTATAATAAGTTGTTCTAGAACCCACAACCAGACTCTCTTTCATTTTTTCAGATAGAATGGATTCCAAGGGTTATTTAAAGGCTTGTATTATTCCATAAAACTCATCAATGTATCCATAAAATCATCATGGAAAGAATTATCATTCATTTTTGTAGTTTAGTCTTGGATTTATAGTACACCACATCTCCATAATTAAAAACATAGTGATCATAGTGAATCATCTGATCTAATATCCTAGAAGGGATCATTAGAGGGGACCTGATTTCTTAGTTTAACGATAGTATTTCCCACATAATAGCTTATCTGACTCTATCCACATTTTTTTAATCTAAATATTAAAAACCAATATTATGTTTTATAATTTATTTAAGAAAGTGAAGAAATATGTATATACTCACAACTTCTACAAGATGGTTGGGAGTAATTTTTGGAAAAACATAATGAAGGGCATGACTTAAAATATCATCCGAGGATAACTCCATTTTGTCCAAATAGTAATCACCCTAAGAAAGGATTTGTGAGTGAAAAAATAAGTCCCATGATTTTCCTCCTAAATATAGTCATTTGGTAATAATTAATTCAATCGAAAACATTCATCGAACAATTTTAGAAAAAGAAATTGATACCTTGCATATTGCATGAGTTAAGCGAAAGATAAAAGAAATTTTCATCCAATTACCGAATGTTCAGTACATTTTATTAACATGATTTTTTCATTTTAATCACATTCATTTAGCACATTTCCATTATAAGATACACATATCATATGTTCTTTTTCTATTTATGATTTTTATAAAAGAATATTTTATAGTGATTTGAATGATATACCATGTCGCAGTACCATGAAAGTCATTCTTCATGACCATAGTGGACCATGAAAGTCACGGAATCAATCCCCATAAAAAATATTTCATGTAAAAAACATATTTGAGTCCATCTATTTTGTTAAAAATTAATAAATAAAAAATAGAATGAAATTAGCACTTATAAAAAGGAGGAAATTGGTCTAATGACATTTCAAAAATGGGGGAAAACAGACAACAATAATTAATGGCAACCGTTGAAATTTAATATTGATTATGGAAAATAACATGGATAATTAGAAATTTACAAAGACAATAAATTTCATTAAAATTCATCAAAAGTAGAAAAAATGGTCTTACCAAACATATTTAATATGTTAAATAAAAGTATTCATAAAATAATAAACATTGAAATCTAAAAAATGGTTAAATAAATTAACAAGGATAGTATACATTTTCTTGTATAATAAATTTCAATAAGATGATTAAAACATGAAAAAATGGGATCCCCAAACCATTTTAGAAAGTTATATTTAACCCTACATGAAATTACCACATTCCAAATCTCAAAAATAATTAATGAAAATAACAAGGATATTTAGACATTTTAAAAGATAAGTAAATTCATTAAAATCCTAAAAAATTAAAAAAATTGGGTTTACCAAACATGCACCACAAAATCAATATAAGGAATTATACATTGAACACTGTTAAAATATAAAAATTATTTAAGAAAATAACTAGGATAGTTTTAAATTTTCCAAGATAATAATTTTATTAAAATGATAAAAAACTGGGAAAATTGGGACTGCCAATAATGTTTAGCAAGATCAATTTAAGCCCGTATATGATTAACAGATTTCAAATCCCAAAAATAATTATTGAAAATAAAAAGAGTAATTAGTAATTTAAAAAGATAATAATGTTCATTAAAATTCCAAAACAATATAAAACCAGGATTACGAAACTTGTTCAGTGAGTTTAATTTAAGGAATCATAAAATAACAAAAAACCTAAGGAAATGTGAGCATGAAATTTTCAAAATAAAAAAGGAAACCATGAAATCTGAAAAAATATATTTGAAATTGAACATTCATGCCTAGGAAAAAACCAAAACAACTCATACCTACCCATATAAGTCATATTCAAGTATTGTCTAATAAAACTGACGAATCACTTGACTATCACTGTATCATTAATCCCTTCAGATTAGAACAATATAAAATTGGTTTGTCCTTATCCATAAATAAAATCCACATGAAGAATGAGTTGGTAGATAAAAACTAGTATCAATCCTTCATGATCCATAAGGGATACTTATCTTTTGTTGTTCATCCTTCATGATCATAAATCGAAGACACAAATTCCATAATCCCATTCACATTCATCAAGAATTATGTAATTTTATATGTGAGGATGAGAATAATTGAATTATGTAATGAATCTATTTTACATTAGCCACTTATCTTCACATTTTCATGTTGGTACAAGTACATTTACTTTTCTGCTGAGATCAATATGCCATAGAATTGACAAATCCTGCTGAATCAAATCCAAAACATCTAACAAAATTACATTATCATGTTTTGGGAAAAATATGTTCAAAAACTAGTAATCCTTAAAATTATAAATAATAAATAAAACTAAAATTAATTCCACTTAATTGATAATAGAACATATATATAACACAACTTCCTATGATACTCATAATGATAAAAGTAAAAAATGTGTAAGTGGCACTTCTAAACATATCAACGTGTAAAGAAAAGGAACATAAATATGGATAAAACTAATGAATTGGGAAGAAACTAAGTAACAAAACTCATCGAAAATTAAGACACCCACCCAACCTGTAGAATGGAAATATTTTATTCTATTATAATAATGTTGAAAAACATCATTCAAAACCATTCAAAAATAAACAATTTATTTTTTGTCTGGATCACTTAGAAAATGAAAAAATATGTATAATGAAAAAATTAAAATGGTGTTGGATAATGAAATTGGAATTAATGAAATGAGTGAAAATAAAAAATATATAATAATTCATATTATACAAAAATATCCTTCATATGTGGTACATTTCACCCAATTTCATCTCATTTCTGTTTAATATAGCTCCAAATGAAACAGTTGTAAAGTTGGTTAATATATTTCAAATAAATAATGAAATGGTAAGTGGACCATGGAAATAAAAATTAGAATACGGGGAAATAATATTACTGAAAAATGATCCTCAATTATATACCATGTATAATTGATCTCCCAAAGAAATAGATGTAATGCTGATTACTACAACTCAGCAAGCAAAAATATTCTATCATCCCTAATAATGGACACACCTATAAACACCAGTGGCTTATACAACATCATTATAGAAGTTGGGATAAATATTTATTGATCTGATCAATTCATGTTTTACCTCATCATACAAGTCTTTGATCGGTGCATGTTTAATCTAAATCAGGTCTCTTATCAGTATAGTTTGACAGAAATCATTCAGTAGTTCCATCATTCTCCCTCAACCACATTGATGATTTGGGGTCAATAAAACTCAAAATCAATAGTCTTATTAAAATGTGTATTTGAAATCAAACCATAGAGATTAATCATTCCTTAAAATAATAGTTAAAACAAATCTAAACCACGTGAAAAAATTACAAATTGATTAGTGAAATATGGGATGAAGGCAATATACCTAAGGGTGAACTAATATTGAGAGATTGATGTGGTTACAATAATGTAAAGGTAGGGTTACCATAGGATCAGGAAAAGGCAGAGTAGGAAAAGGTGGATGAGGTGGAGGAGCTAGAGGTAGACAAGTCATAGACACATCATCCTAATGAGGATGTTCCCTAAAGGTAGACCAAACGTAGGTGGACAAGTTATTGGTTGAGAAGCCGGATGCATAGGTTCTGGGGGAAGAGGTGAAGAAACAGGATGGTGAACATGTGGTTTTATATAGGAAACCTATATACAGTGGAATACCCGGAGGTGGAAGATACAATGGAGGATTTACCAGTTACAGAGAAATATTAGGATAAAGAGGTGAAGACAGAGCACGCGTAGGTAGAGGAGCGTATTGAGTGGATATATGGGAATGGGGAGGGATAGTGGAGTCATGGATGGAAGCAGGAACCCTAGGAGAACTAAGGAAGAGCTGAGGATGCGTGGGGGAAATGGAAACACGGACAATGAAGGCCCAATAATGGATTAAATATTTTAGTTTCTTAGGTGATGTGGCTATATAATGAGGTAAAACGTAAGCTAAGAAACACCCAGGATTATTATATATAATAGATTAGTATATCTTATATAAAGGTGATTCAAAGTATCAAAGAAATAATTTTAATACTGCATGATATTTTATACGTCACGGAGGGTCCACTAAGGCACCAAATAAATAATCAAATATATATAAAATCACAATAATTTAAAGGGAAAACATATTTTGGCCAAATAACCCTTTTATCTTATTTTATCATAATAATATTGGGTAATTATTATGTCATAGAACACATTATATATTCGTCTGGTATTAACTTTTTACCCAAAAATTCCATTTTCGCAGAAAATTATGAAAAATTCACTATTGGATAATTTCGACTTCCTGATTCCAAAAAAATTATTCGTTTTATCCAAATAATTTTCTATGTATGTGAGTTTTAAATTTTAAAATAATACCATACATTTATATAAAATTACTATTTTTTTGAAAAAAAAATAGTTTTCAAGCCTTAATAAAACATTCAATTTTATTCATAAAAACTGAAAGAACAATTATATTTAATAAAAATTAATTTAGAAATTATACTTTTATAATATATTATTTTATTAAAAATCCACTAATTCAACAAAATAGATTTCTTAATACGATTTATATATTAACTAAAAATAATATTCGTTTTTTAAACCTTATTTACAAAAATAAAATATTAAAATGAATGTATATTAATTATTCTATAAATAACTAACACACATAATCATAGTTATAGGTTATTGTCATCAGACCCAATATACCACAACCATAAGACATATGTGTAAGGTTTGCAATGGTGAACATATATTGGGGGGATAAAATAACATCGATTGGGTGGTAATCACTATTAAAATCCCCTTCACCCGTAGGTGGTTTTGTTCAATATTAATATATAGATATTAGGATTCATCTTGGTCAAGAGAGAACCCCTGTGACACTAACAACATTACGAGATCAGACAAATGGGCTTCGTATGGATTAATTCTACTAGTTGAGGCCATCCCTTCCATTGTCAGATTAAATTGGATTTGTTAATTCCCTATATTTATAATAATCATGTGATCACAGTTCAACAGCTATATTAGCTAAAATAACTATTCTTATCGGTATTTTAAAATCAAACAACATAAAACCAAATAATTCCATATGTTTTATATAACCATTTTACATACTAATACATTTAATCATATCAATTTGATTTTTTATTAGTAAAATTTTGTGTCATTACAATAATTCTCCCATAATAACTTTTCCCATTGAAATTTTCATTTCCCATACTAAAATAGATGAGGGTTGCTCTTCTTCATCACTTCCTCTGAATCCCACGTTTCTTTTTCAAACCTGTGGTTTCTTCCCAACATGTTGGAAATAGGCATTGTCTTATTTCGTAGAAATTTTTCTCTACTTTCTAATATAATCATCAGCTTCTCTTTATAATTGAGGCCTTTCTCCAATGGTAACAGCTCTAGATTGAGTAGATGTGATGGTCCAGTTATGTTCTTTTTCAAGAGTGATATATTGAATACATCATGTACATGAGATAGGTTCGGTGGGAGTGCTAGTCGATAGGCCACTGCTTCAATGGGATCAAGGTTCTCAAATGGGTCAAAGTACATTGGACTAAGATTAACCTTTTTCCAAAATCTAATAACTATCTTACACTGTGGTATATAGTGGAATAACATGTCATCAACATGAAATATTTTGTCTGGTCAATGATAATTAGCATATATGTTTTGTCGACTCTAAGAAACATTAATGTGCTTCTGGATAGTCTTATCCTTCTCCCCCAGTTCATTGACCATTTCTAGACCTATGAATATTCTCCCCCCTGCATCATCCAATCATTTCAGTGGTCTTAAACTATTACCATGAAATGATTTATAAGGAGTCATTTGGATGCTTGATTGGAAATTATTGATCTATTGAAACTCAACCAGAGGAAGATTTTGATACCATCCTCCATTTAAATCCATTGAGGATTCTCTCAGCATGTCCTCAAGGGTATGGATATACTGCTAAGATTGGCCCTGAATTTGAGGATAATAAGAATTACCAATGTTCATCTCAATATTCAATGTATGGTAAAAAATATTCTAGAATATATAGGTGAATCTTGAATCCCGATTGAATAAAATAGATAGTGGTAATCCATGTAGCCTTTCCAATTCTTGGATATATATCCATTCTAGTTATTCTCATGTGAAATCCTATAGAATTGAAATTAAATGTCTAGTATTTGAAAGACGATCCACAAAAACCTAGATAATACTGTTTCCATTGGATGTATTCAAAATTCTGGTGACAAAGCCCATGGTGTTTTTTTCCCATTTCTATGTTGTTATGGGTAATTTTTTCATCATCCCCTTATACTTCTGACTCTCAGACATAACCTTCTGACATACCAATAACTTTTATGTATACTTGACAATATCATTTATCTTGTTATTCCACCAATAATTCTCTCAGAGACATTTATACAACTTTGAGTTTCCTAGGTGAATGGATAAATTTGAACTATTTTCATCTTGAAAAATTTCTTTCATTGACTCTTGATTTGATGGAACACATCATCATCACCCAAATATCAAAATTACTTCTTCATTAACATTAATCTCCAAGGATTTCCCTTTTTAGGTAGCTTACACATTCTTCTGAAATCCAACATAATCTTTCCTTTCATTCTTTAATCATTCCAAAAGAGATGGTTGACCAATCATTTTTGAAATTATTTGTGATGTTCCTTTTATTGTGATTCCCATGTACATGTTTATCAAATTTTAGAAGAATGTATGCTTTTTATTTATCATCAATGATAGAATAGTTTGGTCCTTTCTATTTAGATCATTTTCAACCATGTTCACTTTCCCAGGGTGGTAATGCATTGAGCAGTCATAGTCTTTGATCAGCTCTAACCATATTTGTTGGAGCTTATTCAACTCATTCTCTTCAAACATATACATTAGGATTTTGTGATCCATGTATATTTCACACATATCTCCAAAGGGGAAATGTCACCAAATTTGCAATGTGAAGATTACTATAGCCAACTCCAGATCATGTGTTAGATATTTGTTTCTCATGAAATTTCAATTGCCCTAATGCATAAGAAATGAATTTCTCAATTTTCATCAACACACATCTCATTCCCTTCATCTATGAGTCAATAAATACCCTGGATAGTTTTCCACTTGTTGTTAGTGTGAAAAAGGGCATAGTGATAAGCCTCCTTTTCAACTCCATGAAACTCTCTTCACGTTCTTCACTACATGAAAAATATAATGCCTTCTAAGTTATCTTAGTAATAGATTTTGGAAATCGTGAGAAATTTCATAGAAATCGACAATAATATATATCTAACACCCGAAAACTATGGATATCCATCACCGATGTTGGACCCGGACATCCCTTAATTATAACTACCATGAATGGATCAATAGATATACCACTGGTTGTGATGATATGACATAATAATAAGACCTTCGTCAACCATAAATCACACTTTATGTACATTTCATAGAGATTTTCCTTTCACAAGGTCTCTAGTACAATGCTTAAATTCTCCTCTTCATCCTCCATGGTTTTGGATTTTATTAGATTATCTTTTTATAGACTACCAAAAAATTGTCAAGGTAATCAATATAATATATATTCATAAAGTCCATGAAGATTGATGGGGAATTTGTGAGTCTGAAATTCATTACTAGGAATTCGTATTGCCCGTACCTTGTATGAAAATCAGTCGTGGGGATATCCTTCTTCTTTATCATTATTTGGTAATATCCCGACCATAGATCCACCTTGGAATGTATTGTGCTCCATGTATCAGATCAAAATATTCATAAATTCATGTAATATAATATTTGTTCTTAATCGAGATTTTGTTGATCTCACGATAATCAATACAAAGGGGAATTGACAAATCCTTCTTCATGACGAAGAGGACTGGTGCTCCCCATGGTGAAGAATGTGGGCATATAAACCCTTTATAAACATTCTTAGGGAGTTGTTTCTTTAACTAATCAAGCACTACAACAACCTATTTTTATGGAGTCTTGGATATTGGATTCACACCAGGTTTAAGATCCATTGAAAATTCATCATATCTTCTTGGAGGAATACCATGAAATTAATCAAGAAACACATTTGTGAATTCCATCAAAATATTTTTGAATTTAAATTTGGTTACTTCCATAGACTCAGTTATATGAGAATTATATGTGTTCTCATAGGGAAGTAATATCCATGACTGAGACGATGGCGATATGGAAGATTCTTCCTCCTCCTTGTGCTTGTACAAAATTGGGGGTCGCTTCACCATAGAGAGAGTGATTTCCCTCTCACGGGAATTTAGGTTGGCTCTATATAAGGAAATCCAATACATGCAATGAATTGCATAAAATTACACAATAGGGATAATGATAAGGTTCGATGGGAAGTTCAAACCACAAATTGTGACAAGGGAGGAGTTATATTCTTGTGTTGCAATGATTGCCCCATTTTATCTCACCTATATCTTTACTTCCATGATATGTGGTCATGTTAGGATTGTTCAACTAAACATTCGTGATATAAAATAATTCATAGAACAAGAATAAAAAATAACATTTTCTATTCTTGAATGAAAAACTAACATACCTATCAACAAATCACTTTCAAGGTTCTCTTCAGTGGTATTGATGTAAAATTCTCTCCCTTGCTTCCTTGGAGGTTGTTGGATGCAGCCATGAAACATTGTCTTAGTGAATTAGTTTTCAATGTTCCATGGTTCTTTGTAGTTGAAGAAATGAACAATGCATTGAAGGTCCAATGGATTGTTCCTATCCTCTATCGCAAGATCAGGTTTTTCTTGTCAGCAGTTAATATCCAGGTTCACTTCTCTTCCACACCTAAAGCATTTCCTTGTCCCCATTAGGCAATTTCTAGGGTGCTTCTTTCTTTATGTTTCTCAAGTGGGGTGCTGGAATATTTTTAGCAATGTTGGAATTTTCCATCGGACTGCCAGAATTAAATTACACATTAGGCTTCCTAAACCCATGATACCACTAAGATTCTAGGATATCCATTTCAAATTTGAGGGAACAATAAATAATTTCTTTATAGATCTAAAATTCATAGATCACTAGGTATTTATGTAGGCAATGTTTTATCCCAAAAAATAAGTGGTCAAACCCGCTTTTGGGAGTAATGAAAAAGTTGGAGACATATCATGAAATCCTTGTGAATTTTTTTTCATATGCCTGGAATAATTCTTCATCTTTTTTAATGAGGTAAAGGAAGTACCGTTCTATCATATGTCAGATGGTGTAAGGAAAATAATTATCAAATTTGTTTTCCTAAAATCCATCCATTCCAATTCCTTGACCACCTCCTCAGGCTTCATATTTTTGATCAATGCACCCCATTAATCAGCTTCACCCTCCGTATGATAAGGAAAAAGAAGTACCTTATATTATTGATAACATTAAAGGATGGATAAGATCTTTTTAATATAGTTTATTCATTGTTCAATGATTGAGGGATCATATGATCCATTAAAATTTGTAGTCATGTGTCTTATGAATCTCTTGATTGTGGCTTGTTTATTATTTGGGGGGGGGGGTTAAACATTCCTCTTGACCCATGTTTCTATTAAAAAATGAGTGAACTGAGAGAGTATCCTGACCATGTTATTGATTCTCTCTCTTATCAGATTGTACATATTATTAGAACAATACTCAATTTGAACATCACATCGGTTCTTAGCTTGGATCCTCCTATTATCGACCATTAGATGGAAGAAAAGGAATGTTAGGGTTTACACATAAAGGGGATTTCAATTACAAAAAGGGATAACATATAAATTACAATTATATCCATAACTACTCAATGTTATCCATGATCTACATCCCAATATATTTTATGAGGGGCATTTATTTAATTCTCATTATAATTGATATTACAAAGATTTTGAATTTACCAATGAATATCCCATGGGAGTTTCATAATCAAGAGTGAAGCAAGTACGATTGTTTTTCACCAGTTCCAGTTCAAGTCTATATCCAAGAGTTTTTTTTGGGTTTCAACCCTAGATACATCTATTCCAGAGCTACCTCTAGATAATCTTATACAGACAGGAATGTATTTTTATGATAAACCACTTACTCAATAAAAAAAATATACGGATGTTTTTATAATACTTAGTCTTATTACCAATGACTTCACTAGTTTTTTTCTAATACTAATCCCAAAAATAACTAAATTTATCCTTTTATACCAACTATAACAACCCTGTTATTTCATACTCACATAAACACAATTAATTACATAGACATGAACTCAATACAACATTGAGGATAGAGAGGTATAGTGTCTTAGGAAATGAGGAAAATTACATTACAATATAAAACATAAAACCCACTATCTTTATTAAAAACATCTTTTACATTACCATAACATTCGTTTGTACTTAGCATTTCATGGGATAACCCGAGGACATGAATAAGAAAAGGGGAAGCTATGATGCCTAGTAAGGGTGTAAAAAATTAATAAAATGAATAATATAGTACATGTTATACAATAGTAATATCAATGGATCACAAGAGAAACATGAACATAAAGGTATGATATAGCATGCTTAATAGAACATGGAAATGTGGTAACAACATTTAAAATGATATTAAAATTATCCAAGGCTCATTACATATGGATCATGAGTAAAAACTCATTGAAAATGAGCTATCATGAGTATACCATCATTTCTCTTTATGTATCATGATACTAATCTTTACCCAATGCATTGGATCACTATCAGGGCACTCCCTTCTTAATCATTTCATTTTAGGCATAAATATTCCACATGGAACATACAAAATGGAACCATTCAACATCATAATTTATTACATGATAAAGTAATGTGGAATACATACATGAAAATATATAATAAATAATTTAATGGGAATAAATTAAATACTTATTATAGAGAAATGGGCATGGTATGCACTACACAATGACTTTACCTTGGAAAATCGCGGTGCAAATTCGGCAGCATAACGGCATGACAAAAGAGTTCATAAAAATTGTTGATGAGAGAAAAAGGGGTATATCATAATATTTACATGAAATGGAATGTAATAGGGTCATATAGATACATCTACAAACATATTTAATTAAATTTTTATGAAAAATATAAACGAATTGTTTGAATTTAAATGAGAAGAGAGAAATCCCTTATAGAATTACGACATGGAAACATGTGTACATGGAAGGAATTAATTAGCGATAAAGGGGTATATCCTCATTCAGACATAATGAGTTCAGTATAAGTGATGATTGAAATCCTACACCATAATTTTTAATTGAAAATAAATGTTCTTAACAAAATAAAGAAATTAGGACATGAATGAGAAAAGAAAAAATCTCTTACATGGAAGTGTGATCCCAAAGATTTTGGAGAGGATTAAGATGGAATTATTGGGATCTTGGGGTGCCTTTGGAAGATTATATAGGAATGAGGGTAGATTAAGTTTGTGATCCAATTGTTTTGTGTTAGATATGTGGGAGAATGGATGGGTTTATGTAGGAAAGGAGAGTGTAATTCTTCTATATTTCACAAACTTAGGTTTTGGAAACTATATAATTAAATTTTCAAAACCACAAACCAACACATGGTTTTATCCAATTGTTTTTTCCAAAGGGGAGTGGATTAATTATTTTATATGTTAAATAGCCAAACATATTAAAATATTAGGCTAGCTTATGAGGAGGTGAGTCACACTCTAAAAGAAATTATTTTAAAAAGTTAATATATTTTAAATGTCTTCCAGGGTTCACTGAGGAACCATAAAATTAATAAAACAAATCTAAAATAAAATTATTTTAAATCAATAACAAATATTTTCTGAATATTCATACTATATAATTTTATAACATCACTATTACGTCATTAGGATGTCATAAAACAGATTATATATTTATAAGACATTTATTTTTTACAAAAAAAATAGATTGTCTCAAAAAATTATGAAAAATTAACGGTTGGATAATTTTGACTTCATTATTGCAAAAATATTATTCATTATATATATATATATATATATATATCTAAATATGTTATTTATCAAATTTAAAATAAAAACCGACATTTATTGAAAATTCATGGGTTATGACAGAAATAGTTTTCAAACCATAATAACAATTTCAATTGTATTAGTAAGAATTTTAGTATCATTTATATATAATAAAAATTAATTTAGATATACTATTTCATTAAAATATTATTTAATTCAAAAATCCATTAATTCATCAAAATATATTTTTTATTAAATTTTAATATTACATAAAAATAATATTTGGTCTTTAAAACCTATTTAAAAAGTAACAATAATAAAATGAATATATATTATTCATTCTATATAAAACTAATTCACTTAATCATAGTGATATGATATTCTTACATAACCCCTTATAACACCTTCATAACAACCCATTGGTAATGTGTGTGATGGTGACATACTCTTGGCGTGGCTTGGATAACATCGCCTATGTGGTAATCTCTATTAATGTCAACTTCTCCAGTAGGAGTGTCTGATCAAGAAAAACATGTTGAAGCTTGTCTTTTTCTTGGTCAAGAAAGAATTCCAGTGACACTAACTAATTTCTAAACTCCAACAGATGGGCTTAGTATGGAGCAATTCTACTTGATGAGGCCAGCACATCCTTAGTCTCGGTAAATTGGATATGATAAATCCATATACTTATACTAATCATGTGATCACGGTTCAAAGGCTATATTACCAATTGTAAAAATTATTAACAGCATTTTAAAATTCAAAAACATAAAACAAAAGAAGATAATATGTTTTATATAACAATCATAGTTAATAAAACATTTTATTAGATGAAGATGAATTTCCATAAGTTAAAGTTTACGTCGTTACAATATTATATATTTACATTCCATAAAGGCCTCCTAAAATTTATTTATTTTATAAAAAATAATTTTAGTTCATTAAATTTATTAAACAAAATAATTTTACATTATATATAAATTAAAATCATAAAAATGATATTTTTCCAAAAAATTGTTTTTACACGTTTAAACATATTCTTTTTCCAATTAACATTCCAAATGATAAGAACTTTTATTTCATAAAATTATTATAAAATTTAAAATTACATGTACAAAATTTGGTAAAACATCTAGACCTAATAATTAGCGTTAAAATAAATATAAATATTAGAAATTGAAGTGATTGGATCAGTGTGACTCCTTGAGAGTGGGAAGGTAGAATCATTGATCCCTTTTAAGCATTATAAAAATTGATTCCTTTAAATTAAACATATATGGATGGTTAAAGCCTTAGTCTACACTTCTTGTGTCACTCAGCCTTACCTTCGATGATGATGTAAATATAATTTCACTTATCACAAGGATTTACAAGGTTCTATTCAAAGAAACACTCTTTGTTGTGTTGGTTATTCCCCCCAACATAGATTCTCCACTGTGAATATTTTTGTCAATTACAATGGTTGATGGAGAGTCCCACTGTATCATTCTTGAGTCCCATAAGAGTGTCTTTATACTACATCCCACTGTATTATCATAGTCCACTGACCTACTTCTGAATCCCACTGAATACTTTATCTCCTCCATGAATCTCAAAGGTTTCTTTTAGCTCTCAAGTCAAATGAGCTGCTTCCTTATATAAGTTTATTCTTGATTAACTACATATGGTCTTATGTTATTCCCAATTAGGCTTGAGAAATCACACATGCATGTGTATTTTCTTAAATAATCTTCAACAGCCCTTGGTGAGGTCTATTGGCCATGCTCAATATTTTTGATCACATTCTTGATCAGTGCTCAGTTCAACAATGCTCAAGAAATTCATTATTCTTATGATGAACAACTGCCTTCAAATGTATGTGTGAATGTGATGCACAATACTTCTCAAGAATCCTGATAGACTAAAATGATCTTGCACAATTTTTGTTCTGTCTGTCTTCTTGATTTATAAAACATAGTAAAATTAGATAAAAGATATTATTTCCATTATTTCTAGATTCAGCCTCAAATCATCATGCATGGATTGTATTGGATCCAATACGTCATCTATTTTGATATCTCAATCAATTATTCTTCATGAATGAGTTTCATGGAACTACTTCTTTTTTTACACACGTGTAATTAAAAAAAATTATTCTTCTTTTAAGTTTCTCCATGTGTGCATGTTCATGCATGCATGCACAATAATTTTCTTGTTTGTGTGAAAACCCCAATGGTTATTACCTTTTGAGTACACACACTTCCTCTTTCATTTTATCAATAAATTTCACAAAAACTTTTTGTCATTGATTCTTTTCACAATCACACTTATTATTTAGTTTAGGTTCAATATATGTGTGTGTTTATTAAAACCCGAATTGGTTTAGTTCATGTGTGTGATCATCCTCTTTCTTCCTGCTTCTTCAAATGTGAACACACAATACTTCCTTGATTTGTGCTCTTTTTCATACCTGAATGGGTATATTCAATATATGATTTGTTCTTTCACACTTGGGTGTCTCAATTTATGCATATGCATGCATGTGAATAATGTATGCTCTCTTCTTCCGCCTTTGTGAATACATGAGGGCTCTGTTTACTTCTTCATCAAACAAATCACACAAGAGCTTCAGACTTCTGTAAATCACCTTATTCTGTAATGACTAACTCCTATATATATATATATATATATATATATATATTTACTGAAGTGTGTTATTCTCTATGAAAATTAGAGGGCAAGAGTTCTTCCCCTTCACACATGTGCTTCACATGTGTCTTCTTCACAGAACCAAACATGGTTCTTGGTTCTTTCTTCACAGAGTACAAATAAGGTGAATAATGGTTGTGTAAATGCATTTTCTTCTTCATGCATGAATAATGATGAGGGTTTCAAAAACTATCATGTGGTTGTTCATTGCATCACACATAGGTGTAGGTCTTTTCATGAACCAAGACGGTTTGCAGTTATCCTTCATGCATGTCATGCGTATAGATTCATCATGTAGCTAGGCTACGCGAAACTTCTTTTAAATACACTATTTTTTGGTAAAAAGTGGTTATATAAATTATTTTTCAACAACACTTCTCAGATTTGTGATCCTGTATTTATAATAATGGTTTGGATCGCTTGTGTGTTTAAATCCATGTGATATTCCACGATATTCAAAACATTAAACACCATTGATATTCATTTTTAATATTTCAATCGTGAGGTAAAAGATATGCACACTTATCAGTTGTTTCTTTTTCAATAGTGGGATCTATCTTTACAGAGCGTAAATCATATGCATGTGTTTTTGAATGCATGAAAACAATCCTGACTGAGCATCATTCAGGCATGATGAATCCTTGAAAAATAATTTTCTTCGGCCTCGTTTGATCTCTAAATCTCAATGTATGCATGAAAAGTTTAATAGATGCATGATATAGTGGCACTCAGATGATCATCATGGAGTATACATCATCATAAGAAGTGGTGAGGAGCTCAATCAAGGTGGATTAGTAGTGGAAACAATGAGCTGCAGCGTCGGTTGGCCCCACATGCTGTAATGACCCAAATATTCCTTAATGGAAATCCTTCTCGATCTAATATAAGGTCTCTTTATGTAAAATGTTTATATAAAATGTCATCTTCTTTGGTATTATGTATTTGGTTTTTAATATACTATTTTGAATTTTGATAGTTGTTAATATAGTCATTGAACAGTTATCAAATGATTATTATAAATATCGGGCATTAACAAATCCAATTTACTCTCACAAAGGTAGTGATGGACTCATCAAGTAGACATGCTCGATAGGAATCCCATTTTTCAGAGCTCGGAAATGAAATTGCATCTTTAGGCTACGATCATGACCAATCCAAAGCCTATATTGAATATGTTAAGCTTGAGTGTGATAGGCTACGAGAGAAGCGGAAGTTGGTAGAGATTACCACCCGAGCAATGTTATCCAAGCCACCCCAAGAGTCTGTCACCATCTCACACCATAATATTTAGTTTTATGCAAGTGTTATAAGGGGTTATGTAATAAGATTTTAGAACTATCTTTATGTACATTATTTTTGTATATAATAAATAATATACTTTCATTTTATTATTGTTATCTTATAAATTGTTTTTAAAGTACAAATAGTATTTTTAGTTAATGTTCAACTAAGAAATCTATTTTGATGAAGTAAGTTATTTTTGAATGAAATAATATTTTAATAAAATATTATTATTTTTATTAAATTATTTTTTATTTAATAATAATTATCGTATAATTTTATGAATGAAATTTAAATCTTTATTAAGGTTTGGAAGCCATTTTTGTCAAAACCAATGAATTTTCGATAATTGTAATTTTTTCATTTTAAAAGTGAAAATTTACATATTCATAAAATTATTTAGATAAAATGAAAATTATTTCTAGAATCATGATGTCAAAATTATAAAATGGTTAATTTTTTATTCTTTTCTGAGATAGTCAAATTTTTGGGTAAAAATAAAACACCTTTTAAATAAATAATGTGTTTTATGACAACATAATACCCCAATAGTTATGTAATAAAATTATATAAAATTTATTATCACCCAATATATGTTTTAAAATTAAAATAATGTAATTTTGGGTTTGTTTGATTTATTTTACAATGCATTAGTGGACCCTTCAAGACTTATTAATCATTTTGTCTTTTTAAATTGTTTTCCTTGGGAGTGTGACTCACCTCCACATAAGCAACCCCGTTATTTTAAGAAGTTCGAACTTTGGACTTATAAAATGTTTTTTACACTTAACGTTTCCAAAACCCTTGGGCAAAAACCATGGGATGGTTTTTGTATTGGATTAAATTAATGTGAGGTGTCCCAAATCTAAATAATAAATAATTCCCTCACCTTTCCTATATAAACCCACACAAGCTTCGACTTCCTCCTCACTCAAAGCCTTTAGATTTTGTCCAACCTCTGCCCTACCCTCTCTATAATTCTATCAAGGTGTCTTAAGCTTCCAAGAAGCCTCTCGCAAGCCTCTCTCAATCCTTTGGAAGCACACTTCCATGTAAGGGGTTTTTCTTCCTTTCTCATTTTTGACCAATATTCTTTAAATTTTTATTCCCTTTTAATTTCAATAATAAATATTGGGGTATGGTTTCGAACCACCCCCATACAGACCTATTTATGTTTTAATGATGGGAGACCCCTTTATCTCTCATTAAATGCCTCCAATATACACCTGTTACTGTGCCGAAATTCAAAAAGGAATCTCTCTCTTCTCATTTAAATTCATGCAATACATTTTGACTATGAATCTTAATTCCATTACATTTGTTGGGACATGTATTTATATGACCCCCTTAGTTTCTATGTTATGTAAATATGATGGGATACCCCTTTCTCTCTCATCGTCCATTTTTATGAGTTCTTATGTTTGGTCGTTATGCTGTTGAAATTGCACCGTGATTTTCCACGCCATAGTCATTGTGTAGGGAATACCATGCCCATATCCATATCAAGAGTATTCAAATTTTTTCACATTTACATATATTTTATATAGTTTCATGTATTTATTACACATTTTTTTATCATGGAATAAATGATTATGTTGAATGCTTCAATGTTTTATGATCCATGTGGCACACTTATGCATGAAATGAATTGTTTAATAAGGGTGCGCCATTATAGAGCTTCAATGAATTGGGTAAAGTATAGTATCATGATAGATCATGTTAAATGGGTGTATACTCATGCTAATTTAAGTCCAATGAGGGTTTACTCATGCTTCATGTGCAATTAATGTTTACTCATGCTTCATTTGCAATGAGTGTTGGCTTATTCTAATTCCATGTTAATTGTTGTTGTGACATTTCCATGTGATGAATATCATGATTTATCATTCCTTTTTTAATGAATCTATTTTTCTCTATTGATATGCCTATTGTCTGACATGTATGCTATTTCTCATGTTATTCCATTATTATTTCCTTACTGGGCTTTATAGCTCACCCTTTTCTTATGCTTTTCTTCAGGTTATCCCATGAAATGATAAGTACAATGGAATGTAGTGGTCATGGATAGGATGTTTTCAATAAAGATGTAGTATTTAGGGTTTTAAGTTGTTATATAATGATCCTAATCCCCAAATACACTAGTCCTCTTGATCTTCTATGTTGTATACTTTAAATTTATTTAATAAATTTTGTTTAATTGTGTAATAAAAAGTAAGGTTAACATAGAGGATATCAGAGGATAAGATTAGTTATTTTTGGTATTAGGATTACAAAAACCTAGTAAAGCCTTAGAGACAAGACTATGTATAATAAAAACATCCCTATGTTTTTGTGAGTATTGAGTAATTGGTTTAACAAGAAAATACATCCCTGTCAGGATACGAGCAGGTAGAGGTGGCTCTGGCACAGATGTATCCCAGGGGTAAAACCCAAAAACACCACTTTGTGCTAGACTCGAATGGTAACTGGTGCATGAAAATGGGCCTTGCTTCACTCTTTGTTATGACACCGCTGGGGGATATGCTATGGTAAATTCACAAGATTAGTATGGACCATTATTAAGGGACAACAAATACACTAAGAATATATGTTAGAATGTATATCATGGATAACAAAGACTAAAGCCAATAGATTCATATGTTAAGGAAATAAAAGTTATTTATAATTCATAAGTTTTTTCCTTGTATTATATTTTATGTGTTACCAATAACATTCTTTTCATTCTAGTCAATGACAGGTAATATGATGACTTAGGATAACAACTGATGTGAAGATCAATGTGATAATGAGATGGCCAATCCAATGGGAGCTGTAATCGCGAACATTGCCATGCTTCTCTCTTAGATAACTCACAGTTTGAATAGAAACATGGGTCAAGAGGAACGTTCGACCACACCTATGAAAGAACAAGTCTCTATTGGTATCTGCATGAGACAAAGGCCTCATACTTTAAAACTATCATCTGATCCCACAATCACTGAACAATGTATCAACTCCTTTGAAAATATCTTCTCCATACTTCAATGTTCTGAACAAGAGAATGTTCTCCTGGCTGTTTATCATATGAAGGGTGAAGCTGATCAATGGTAGACATTGATCTAAAATACAAAGCCTGAGGAGGAGATCGAGGCGTTGGAATGGAAGGATTTCCGAAAGATGTTTTTCGATAAATATTTTCCGCACACCCTCTGACATAAGATGGAAAGGAACTTCCTTTACTTCAAGAAAAAAGATGATGAATATGTTTGAGCATACGAGGAAAACATCAAAAGTCATTCACAATACACCTCCGGCTTTGTCGTTACCCCCGAAAGCAAGGTTGACCACTTATTTGTTGGGATGAAACTTAGCCTGGGGAAAGCGTTGACGATCCACGACTTCGCAAACTATGAATAAATTGTCCGATGTTCTCACAAGGACGAAATGGTGATTAGATAATCTTAGTGATATAATGGGGATAAGAATTGTATGGTGGACTTCAATTCTAGTGTTACTTTTGATAAATCCAATGGTGATAAGAAGATCCAGCACACCACTTTCCAAAGTTGCAGAAAGAAGCACCCCAGAAATTGCCTAATGGGGGTGAGAGAATTATTTAGATGTGGAATAGAATGGCACATAGTCGTTAACTATCTGCATGAAAGACCCATGGCTACGACAGAGGAGAGGAACACACTATTTGAACCTCAACATGTGGTTCAGATATAAAAATGCAAAGAACCAGGGTATCTTTCAAATCACTTCCCTAATCCAAGGGTGTTCGGTGGAAAAAAACAACATCCAAGGAAACAAGGGTGAGATTTTTCCATCATTACTTTAGAAGTGAACCCCGACAACGAAGTGGTGACATGTACACTAGTTATTCATTCAATAATAGCAAACATACTTTTTGATTCAGGTTCTATGCTTATAACGACCCATACTTTACATACATTGTTAATACTTCAAGATTGAAGCATACTTATTACAACATATAACAAAACCACGAAAGGACCGTATAGGTATAATGTCTTTAGAAATTTGGAAACATAAACAACTAGTTCATAAAGCGTCTACACTGTCTCCCATTTATTTCATCATATCTATAGTCCCTTTTGGAATATATTACTTAATAACTTTATTCCGGACCAGGGGAAAGAAAACATAAAAAATGGTGAGCTCAAATGCTCTGTAAGGGTAAATAAAAGAAATATCAATCACATCATATACAAAAGCACATAACTTTTGGAAATATTAAACTGCAAAAGAGATCATAATTTCAAAACATGGGATAAATCATGGCAGTGAAATGTAATCACAATAATCATAACATAAAACATGAAACTTTGTGGCATACACACATAATCATAGAGAATCATTTCTTTTTAGTCAAGACTCACTGCCAAGACTATCTTAGTGGACAAAGTCCCTTTCTGAACCGAGTCACCCTCGTTTCAGTCCTGTTTCACTAAACTGGTACAACCTACCGTTCCATCCATGTCTATATCATGAGATATAAAATCTTTACCCAATGCATTGGAGGAAGATATAGGTCCCACCCATCTCATAATGATACCATTATTATGTGTGCCACAAAATCATAAATCATACCTCATTGCATAAACCATGTAATAAAAATGGGAATCTTAAACATCGTGACTTCATAAAAAAATTCATATAAGATAAAGTAATTCATAAAAATATAATTCCATCACAACATAATCAAATCAATTTAATAATAGGGATAAAAACAGAACCCTTTATTATCTTATATGGAAAATAATTTTGATAAAACACTTGAACTCCATTCTTGAAGAAAATATCCTTTCTGCTTCAAAAACCCTTTTCCTTTCTTAACATGTCGTACAATTATAAACTAAAATAAGTTGATTAAAAATAATCATGAAAACATGTAAAGTAATCTTCTTGGAAATAATGTTTTAAAAATCCATTCATGCCGTATAAGTTAAAAAAATTCTTCTCGTACTTTTGTCGGAAATGTCAAAAAGTACCACATACGAAAAACGACAAAAGATTCCTTTCATATATTTTACTAAAAACTCACTGAAGGGTAAAATTGGATATAAAATACTGTATAATGATATAAATATTACATATTGAGGAAACATGGATGTGGATGATAAAATATACCCCAGTAAATACCAAAGTATAAACAATCTCGGATAAAAATGAGATTGTGATATTTCCCTTACCTTAGGTCTGTTTTGCTTCGTAAGTGTCCGAACCACCTATATAATGATTTAAATAATGTTATTGACTTATTCCAGAACCATACTTAATTTTATCATATCATATATGGTCATATTCTTAGCTTCTTAGTAGTAATATTTCATTGCTACTAATTATTCGGGTGTTTATAATTGTTTTGTTCTTATTCGTGTCTTGTCGAATAAATTCTTATTCTTCTATTAAGGTTATATATACCTCATTTCCATAATGTTATTAGTGTAATATATATCATATTCATTCTTTAAATTCATTTATATAATCATTATGAAATGAAGATCATGTAGAACGAGTCACATCACATCGTGGAGACGGTATTCCGTACGTACACACGAGTGATGATATCATTCCTATGATCGTGGAATTGTATTGGAGTTTATGTATACTATTTCAGAATCAGTATTAATTTATAATAGTCATATATAGTCATTATTTAAACCATTATACCCATACAAGTAAGGTGGTGGTGGAAAATAGAATACACCACGGCGTGGAGACGGTATTCCGTACATACGCATGCACGGTGATTTCTTTTTCCGTAGGATGGATAGATGATGAAATAGGGTTGTTTCATACATATAATAACATATCATTATATGATTGATACTGATGTTATTACTTAAGAATGAAAAAACTAAAGAAGAAGAAGTGGAAGAAGAAATAAAGATGAAAGAATCACTAACAGACATTACCACTTCTTTGAAGTGCTTCTTTGAGACCTTATTTTAGGGCACTAAAATTGGACTTTGAAGAATACCAGGACCTCTAGGATGTCTCTTGGGAAGTGGAGAGGAGGAATTGGTAGGGGTTGGCCGAGCTTGAAGGCTCAAAGTGGTGTGAGGAAGAGGGGGAGCAAGTGCCCTTTTATAAGGGAGGAGAGGGGCACCTTTCGAATAACTAAAAATATTATTTTATTATAAAGTCAAGTTCGGTTTTAAATAGCTCCAAATTGATTTATTTCGAAGATAAGGTGGGTATGGGTCGAAATCTTCTCATACAATAGAATTTAGACACGTTTAGGTTCCTATTTTAACCTAATAATTTATATTTAACATTAAGCTAAATAAGTTTACTTTTACCGTGTCTTATTGTGTTCTTATACTATAAGGTTAATATAATTACTATAAGCAGGAAAACGAACACCAAGTTGTTTATTATTAATATATATAACCTTATCTATGTCATTTGGCCGAAACGTAGATTTTTAGTACTAAAATAACAATTACTAATATAATATTTGTTTTAAAAACTATTTTATGTCAATTTTGACACTATTTAGGAATTAATTTTTGTGAAACTCATAACAGAATGATAAGTTATAAAAAAGTTAATTTAATCAATACTAACATGTCATATTATCCTATAAAATTAGTGTAATTAATAAAAAGTCTCAAATTACATTTATTTTGGTGTTTATAACATTAATTATGTCAATATTTCATTAATAAGATAATTACTGCATCATCATTGTGTCATAAATAAATTAATCTATTTAATGTCTAAAAATTACAAATAAAATACCATTATGTAGGAAATATTTTTAGCTTTATAATGAATATTTATAGTATAATTTATCTTATTTATAACCCCATATTAAAAATTATTTACTTATTCAACCTTGATTTTAACTATTTTAACTTTTCTTTAAATAAATTAATAATAAATGTCCTAATCTAATCCAAGTGGGCCTAAATGGTCATATTTTATTCCTAAGTTTGTTTTTCGTCGAATTACACATATCCAATAGAATTAGGACATGTGTTAGGGTAATAATAATATCATCTTTACCCTTAATTACCCTATTTACTTTTAACCGTGGTAAAAAAAAGTAAAAAGTTACTATTCACCAAAAATTATTTTCATTTCATTGAAACACATTTTAGTCTTTGATATTAATCGTGTCTCTCGGATTTTCGAAATTCCACTCACAGAAGCTGTAAAATTATGTTTTATGAAAAATTCAGTTTTTTAACTACCACTTAGTGGTTTCACTATTCATCAAAAATTGAAAGTTTTCAGAAAAATACCAAAATTTCACCCTAGGATAATTTCGATATTATGAATCCAAAAATGAAGTCCATTTTGAAAAATAAAATTTTTAAAATTTCAAAAAGTGGTTATTACTATTCATAACGGCTAGTTTTAATAATATTTTATTAGCATATCATTGTTTAGTGAAACTCGGTATTGCGTACGATGCAAGCTATCAAGGAATGTCGCGATTTCATGTAAAGAAAGCAAAGAAAGTGTTGTGTGTAGAAAAAGATTCCTTTGATGATTTATATAACATAAAAGTCTCGGTAGTCACATTCTACCACCCTTAAAATGAATTTCGCCCCCGAAATTCGTCACTTTGTAACAAACAAATGAGGATACCTCTCCCTCATCATATCCTCATGCTCCCATGTAGCTTCTTCTAATTGGTGTTTCCTCCATAAAACTTTCACCAATCGAGTGGTCTTGTTTCGTAGGAATTTTTCGCTACGATCCAGAATCTCTATCGGTTGTTCTTTATAAGAAAGATCATGCTCCAACGGTACAACTTCTGAGCTGAGTACATGTGAAGGATCAGGTATGTACTTTCTCAAGAGAGATACATGGAACACATCGTGGACTTGAGAGAGATTCGATGGAAGCACCAATCGGTAAGCTACCTTCCCAACACGATCCAGTATTTCAAAAGGACCAATATATCTAGGGCTCAACTTCCCCTTCTTTCCAAATCTCATAACCCTCTTCCAGGGAGATATTCGTAAGAACACTTTATCACCCACTTCAAACTCTAGGTCTTTTCTTCGGTTTTCGGCATTACTTTTCTGTCGACTCTGAGATGCTCTTATGTGTTGTTGAATAGATCTGACCTTTTCTGACCTTTCATCAATGAGATCAGGTCCTAATAGCTTTCTTTCCCCAACTTCATCCCAACAAGTTAGAGTCCTGCATTTATTTCCATAGAGAGCTTCATAAGGATCCATCTGAATACTGGTGTGAAATCTATCTCATCTCAATAGTATTTATTTATGGAATAAAAGAAACAAAAGTCCAGCAGAAGAGCGAAAAGAAAAACAAATCAAGGAGGTCTGAAATAGTGCAAGCCGAGGGCATCCCCTCTCACAAGTTCCTCTCCCTCAGCCTTGAGAGTATTCCTACCCTCAGGGACCAAGAAGCCCAAATTTTGGGATGCAATGGAGGCTAGATGATCAGCCACTTTGTTACCCTCGCGCCAAGTGTGAACCACATTGATATTTATACTCATGATGCCTTTTCATTTTCTGATAGTATATGCTCTAGACCAGGGGATGTTGTCAGTTCCAGAGAGAGCCTTAAAGAGGACCATGCAGTCTGTTTCTACTTCATCAATGAGGATATTATGTTGACAGAACAGCCTAAGGCCAGAAAGCATGGCTGAAGCCTCTGCTTGGAGAGAATGATCATTTCCATACTGAGTAGTGAACATCAGGATGACCGAGCCGCTGGAGTCATGAACAACACCTCCTCCCTGCAAGCTTCCCTGTCTGGAGGAGCCGTCAGTATTCAGTTTGAGGCCCATGGAGGGCAGCTTCCAACAGACCCAATGACCTGCTCTAGCATTTAGAGGACCGGAGGAACCTGTAGGTCTCGGCTGGAGAGGACTGAGCATCGGGAGTTGTCACAACCGGTCATCCATTCTGAGAAAATCCATCAACAGGAAGCGGGTTTTGATGATAATAAAATTTCCAGACGAATAAGCTCCCTCATATCTGGCTCTGTTTCGAGCATGCCAAATGCCCCAAAACCCGGTGGTTAACACCAGCGCACGATCTTTCCTCTCCAGACTCTGTTCAGGCGCTCCCTGGAACCAGCGGTCCATGAAATCATCCGCAGAGTGAGCTTGTCCATTGAAGGCAGTATGGTCACCGAAGAAGATCCACACTGCATGAGCCCAGGCCCCTTCAAAGAAAAGATGGAAAACACTCTCCTCCTTAGCATGGAAACATGGAAATCTAGAAACAGAGGGTATACCCAGCTTTTTGATGTTATCATCAGTTGGCACCACACCATTCCTGATACACCAGGAGAGAAAGTTGAACTTTGAGGGGACTTTCTTACACCACATGGTCTCATGTCGCGGGTCGTATCTGGCATGTGAAGCCAGACTTGCACGAAAATCTTTTGTAGAGAAGATACCTGAAGTGGAGGGAGTAAACACACACTGATCAGGCCCCGTGTTCATCTCAACATTCATATAGGTTTCCATTTGTTCTTTGTTCAGCACTGCCTTGATAAAGGAAGGGAACCTTCTGGCCTCCCTGAAGGTTATATGAGGGGCCAGATAGCTAGGAAAACCGAGGATAGAACCAGCCCAATTATGGTTCCAAAAGGAGAGGTCCCCATTACCAATAATCTAGCGAGACAGTTGTCGGAGGGATGGAAGGAAGACCGCAATCATAGACCAAAGGGGGGAGTTGTGACTATGCCTGGTAACAGGAAAATCACTGCATCTATGATGCATCATCCCGCCCCACAAGGACCGGCCCTCAATAGCCTCCCAGGCCAGTTTGGCATGCATGCACTGTATTGTTCCATGCAGGTTTCTGACATCAATACCTCCATTACAGACTGGTTGTGCCATTCTTTTCCAAGAGACCCCATGACGTTTTCCTTCAGAGAGAGCATCCTAGAGAAAACCTGCAAGAATTTTGTTAATGGAGGTAATGACTCCCTTAGGAACTCTGATGGAAGCCATCGCGTGAACAGGAATGGATGACAGCACACTGTTAATGAGAGTGATCCTGCCTCCAAAGGATAAGAATCTGTTTTTCCAGTTAAGGATTCTGCCCGTGATCTTATGCACGATGTGGTCGAAGTCATGGACATGAAGACGTTGGGGGGAAATGGGAGCACCAAGGTATTCAAGAGGAAAGTTACCTCTTTGCATGTCCAAATTGGAGCCTAAAGAGGCCACGCGTCTTGATCCACATCTATTGGAGATTAAAAAGTTACTCTTGGCGCAGTTGATGAGTTGACCATTCCAATGGAAATACTCCTTTATCACCTCATTAAAGCTATGGACAGACCTGCTACTGCCATTCAGGAAAACCAGTGTGTCATCAGCAAACATGAGATGAGTCATGCTGGAGGAGATTGAACGACTCCGGTAAGGAAGAATCTGCCCAAGGTTTCTGCTCCTATTAAGCAAGCGGCTAAGTACATCCTGGGCAATGATGAAGATGGTAGGGGACAAAGGTAGGTGTTGATCCCAACCACCTTTGAAATCCATAGAGCAAGCTCTCAACATATCTTCTAGGGTTTAAATTGTTCTCTCAGACTGACCGTCTGTCTGAGGATGAGAAGTAGTGCTAAAACTCAACTCTGTATCCAGAGTATGCTGAAGACTTCGCCAGAACTTTGAGGTAAATCTCGGATCCCGATCAGATATAATAGAAAGTGGTACTCCATGCAATCTTACCACTTCCTTTACATATATCCTGGCAAGATGATCTAGAGAGAAATCCTCTCAAATAGCAATGAAGTGTGAAGACTTTGTAAGACGATCAACTATGACTCGGATAGCATTATTGCCTTTGGATGTTTTAGGAAGTCCTGTGACAAAGTCCATAGTGATGTTTTCCCATTTCCATTCGGGTATGGGTAATGGTTGTAAAATCCCCTTAGACTTCTGTCTCTCAGCTTTAACTTGTTGATAAACCAAGCATCGAGAGACATATTCACCAACATCGGTTTTCATGCCATCCCTCCAGAAGTACTCTTTCAGGTCCCTATACATCTTCGTGCTTCCAGGATGAATAGAGAATGAAGAACTATGAGCCTCATCCAGCAGATCCTTCTTTAATTCGGGGATGGGAGGAACACAAACCCGATTCATGAACTTTATTATCCATTCACAATCAAGGTTGAATTTAGGAACGTTTCTCACCTTCTTTTATAACTCGACGTCTTCTTTCTGGGCCTCTTTAATCTTCACATGTATAGATGGTTGAACATTCATTTGAGAGAGATACGATTTTCCCCATTCATTATAATTCCAAGATCCATCGTTCGTAAATCCATAAATACTGGATCTTTTGTGATCTGCATCATGGATAAACTAGCGTGGTCTTGTCGACTTAATGCATCTGCCACCTTGTTTGCTTTCCCAGGGTGGTAATGGATTGAGCAGTCGTAATCCTTAATCAGCTCCAACCATCTTCTTTGGCACATATTAAGCTCATTTTGTGTGAAAATATACTTTAAACTTTTATGATCAGTATAAATATCACACCTTTCACCATAAAGGTAATGCCTCCAAATCTTTAATGCAAAGATTATAGCAGCTAACTCCAAATCATGAGTTGGGTAATTTTGCTCATGTATTTTCAACTGTCGTGAGGCGTAAGCTATCACCATATAATTTTTCATAAGAACACACCCCAATCCCTTCTTGGATGCATCACTGTAGATCACAAACCTTTCTCCACTACAAGGCAGTGTGAGCACAGGTGCACTGGATAACCTTCTTTTCAACTCCTTGAAATTCTCTTCACATTATTCCGTCCAGAAAAACATAACTCCTTTCTGAGTCAACTTGGTGAGTGGATTATATAATCGTGAAAAATCTTTCAAAAAACGTCGATAATATCCAGCCAAACCAAGAAAACATCGGATCTCAGTCACTGTTGTTGGTCTCGACCATCTTTCAATAACCTCTGTTTTTGCTGGATCCACAGATATCCCCTCTTTTGAGATTATGTGACCCAAAAATTCAACTTTTTGAAGCCAAAATTCACACATGGTAAATTTGGCATAAAGCTTCTCCTTTCTCAGGGTCTTCAATATAATTCTCAAGTGATCTTCATGTTCTTCCTTGCTCTTTGAATAGACAAGAATATCGTCTATAAAGACTACCACAAATTGATCAAGATAGTCTCTAAATACTCTATTCATTAGATCCATGAAGATAACAAGGGCATTAGTAAGACCAAATGGCATCACTATAAATTCATAGTGTCCATACCTTGTACGGAAAGTCGTCTTTGGTATATCCTCCCTTTTGACCCTTAATTGATGATACCCGGAATGAAGATCAATCTTGGAAAAGTATTGAGCTCTGCGTAGTTGGTCAAATAGGTCATCAATGCGCGGGAGAGGATATTTGTTCTTGATAGTGATCTTGTTAAGTTCTCGATAATCAATGAAGAGTCTCATTGATCCATATTTTTTCTTAACAAACAGAACAGGTGCTCCCCAAGGTGACGCACTAGGGCGTATGAATCCATTATCAACATTCTCTTGGAGTTGCTTCTTCAATTCCTGCAACTCAATTGGGGCCATTCTATAAGGTGTCTTTGAAATAGGCAAAGCACTCGGTACGAGTTCTATTGAAAACTCAACTTCACGATTCGGTGGAAGACCCGGTAATTCTTCTGGAAAGACATCATCAAACTCCAGTACAATGGGCATATTCTTAATCGTGAGTTTCTCACCAACCATTTGAGATAAATAACCTTCATTTAGTGGAATCAATACCCATAAAATGGAAGAAATTTCCACTGGAAGGTTATGTTCATCCTTGCATTGATAAACGATCATAGATTGATCTGGAATATGAATTGTGACTTCCCTTCATTGGAAATTGATATGTGCTCCATGTAGTGAAAGCCAATCCATGCCAAGAATCACATCAAATTCCACTATAGGAAGGATCAAAAGATTTTCAGGAAGCACTTTCCCAAAAACTTCAATCAGAGAAGAATTATAAACTTTTGATGCGACTGTTGTGCCATTTGGTGTTGTCACAGCTAACTCAACATGAAATTGTTGACGTAATATGGTGATACCCTTAGAAAATTCTTCATAAATAAAAGAGTGGGTGGATCCAGAATCAAATAAAACATTTTCTACTTTAGAGTGGATGGTAAGTGTACCTTTCACCACATCATTATCGTACTCCACATCGCTGATAGAAATTACATGTGACTTTCCTTTGTCTTTATCCTTAAGAGTTTGTTGACATCGACCATCATCATCAACCCTTAGATTAGGGCATTTATTGGCATAATGTCCCATCTCCTTGCACTTGAAACATTGAAGTGTAGTAGGTTCATCCTGTGTATCACTTCCTTTGTTTACATCATTAGACATCTTCTTCCCATCATCGCGGCATTCAAATGCCCGATGACCTTCTTTTCCACATTTGAAACATTTACTTGTCCCTTTAAGACATCTCCATCCATGTTTCTTTCCACACTTTGAGCATAAGGGAATGCTCATCTTCTTTTCAGTGTGCTCTTCAGATTTTCCTTTGAATTCCATTTTCCTCTTCTTATCAAACCCATATGAGTGATGGGTTACTCCAATCTCCATCTCGACTTTGAAAGCACAGCGAACGATTTCCTCGTAGCAATTGAAGTACCTTATGGCTAACGCCCTTCGAAGACTTGGTTTTAAGCCACTAAAGAATCGATCGATCTTACTCTCAGGTTGGATAATAATACCAGAAGTGTACCTTGCATGTCTTGTAAAATTTTCTTCATAGGTACCAACAGATTCATCATCCTTTTGCTTTAGTTCAAGAAACTCTTTCTCCATCTTTGTTCGGAGAATACGAGGGAAGTACTTATTGAAAAATAAGTTCTTGAACTCGTCCCATTCCATTGACTCAATTTCATCCATTTTCCTCATATTCTTAATAATATTCCACCATTGATCAGCATCACCTTCCAAACGATACACTGCTAAGATGACTTTATCATGCTCAGAACATTGAAGAACTGAAAATATCTTTTCAGTACTACTAATCCATTGTTCAGCAACTAATGGATCACTAGACCCGCTGAAAGAAGGTGGACGCTGCCTCATGAAGGATTAAACAGAATATTGCTCCTTCCTTTGCTCGTTTGGATGTCTTGCATGATTCATATCTTGAGAAAGTTGTGTGAGCATGGCTACAAGATTTTTCATTCCAGCTCCCATAACGTTTGGTTGCTCAGGGGGACAATCATTGCATTGCTCGTTGCATTCTGCATTAACACGGTTCCTTCGGGTTCCATCCATTGACTAAAACCAAGAAGAATAGTGTGAGAAACACTAATTATAATAGGAAAACCACATAATCAATAATAGAATTTCACACTTAAGGTCTTATACTAGGTTATTCATGGCCATTTCTAAAACACTAAGATTGTGTTCTATGCTTAGACTTATCCTTAGGGTTCTTACTAAGGCTTTCACATCCTAGTTTCGAAAGGTTGACTATACCTTTCCTCTGATACCAACTATAACGACCCATACTTTACATACATTGTTAATACTTCAAAATTTAAGCATACTTATTACAACATATAACAAAACCACGAAAGGACCGTATAGGTATAGTGTCTTTAGAAACTGGGAATCATAAATAACTGGTTCCTAAAGCGTCTACACTGTCTCCCATTTATTTCATCATATCTATAGTCCCTTTTGGCATATCTTACTTAATAACCTTCTTCCTGACCTGGGGAAAGAAAACATACAAAAGGGTGTGCTCAAATGCTCAGTAAGGGTAAATAAAAGAAATATCAATCACATCATATACATAAGCACATAACTTTTGGAAATCTTAAACTGCAAAAGAGATCATAATTTCATAACATGGGATAAATCATGGCAGTGAAATGTAATCACAATAATCATAACATAAAACATGAAACATTGTGGCCTACACACATAATCATAGAGAATCATTTCTTGTTAGTCAAGACTCATTGCCAAGACTATCTTAGTGGACAAAGTCCCTTTCTGAACCGAGTCACCCTCGTTTCAGTCCTGTTTCACTGAACCGGTATAACCTACCGTTCCAGCCATGTCTATCTCATGAGATAAAAAATCTTTACCCAATGCATTGGAGGGAGATATAGGTCCCACCCATCACATAATTATACCATTCTTATGTGTGCCACAAAATCTTAAATCATACATCATTGCATAACCCATGTAATAAAAATGGGAATCTTAACATCGTGACTTCATAAAACAATTCATATAAGATAAAGGAATTCATAAAAATATAATTCCATAACAACATAATTAAATCAATTTAATAATAGGGATAAAAATATAACCCTTTATTATCTTAGATGGAAAATAATTTTGATAAAACACTTGAACTCCATTCTTGAGGAAAATATCCTTTCTGCTTCAAAAACACTTTTCCTTTCCTAACTTGTCGTACAATTATAAACTAAAAGAAGTTGATTAAAAATAAACTTGAAAACTTGTAAAGTAAGATACTTGGAAATAATTTTTAAAAAACCCATTCATTCCGTATAAGTTAAAAAAACATTCTTCTCGTACTTTTGACGGAAAAGTCAAAAAGTACCTCGTACGAAAAACGACAAAAGATTCCTTTCATATCTTTTACTAAAAACTCACTGAAGGGTAAAATTGGATATAAAATATTGTATAAGGATATAAATATTACATATTGAGGAAACATGGATGTCGACGATAAAATATACCCCAGTAAATACCAAAGTATAAACAATCTCAGATAAAAATGAGATTGTGATATTTCCCTTACCTTAGGTCTGTTTTCCTTCGTAAGTGTCCGAACCTCCTGTATAATGATTTAAATAATGTTATTGACTTATTACAGAATCATACTTATTTTTATTATATCATATAAGGTCATATTCTTAGCTTCTTAGTAGTAATATTTCATTGCTACTAATTATTCGGGTGTTTATAATTTTTTTGTTCTTATTCGTGTCTTGTCGAATAAATTCTTATTCTTCTCTTTAGGTTATAGATACCTCATTTCCATAATTGTATTAGTGTAATATATATCATATTCATTCATTAAATTCAGTTATATAATCATTATGAAATGAAGATCATGTTGAATCAGTCGCATCACATCGTGGAGACGGTATTCCGTACGTACGTACGAGTGATGATATCGTTCCTATGATCGTGGAATTGTATTGGAGTGTATGTATACTATTTCAGAATCAGTATTACTTTATTATAGTCATATATAGTCATTATTTACACCATTATACTCATCCAAGTAAGGTGGTGGTGGAAAATAGATTACACCACGGCGTGGAGACGGTATTCTGTACGTACGCACGTGCGATGATTTCTTTTTCCGTAGGATGGATAAATGGTGAAATAGGGTTGTTTCATACTTATAATAACATATCCATATATGAATGATACTGATGTTATTACTTCATAATTAAAAAACTAATGCAGAAGAAGTGGAAGAAGAAATAAAGATGAAAGAATCGGTAACGGACATTACCTCTTCTTTGAAGTGCTTCTTTGAGACCTTCTTTTAGGGCAGTAAATTTGGTCTTCGAAGAAGACCGGGACCTCTAGGATTTCTCTAGGGAAGTGGAAAGGAGTAATTGTTAGGGGTTGTCCGAGCTTGAAGGCTCAAAGTGGTGTGAGGAAGAGGGGGAGGAGGTGCCCTTTTATAAGGGAGGAGAGAGGCACCTTTTGAATAACTAAAAATATTATTTTATTATAATGTCAAGTTCGGTTTTAAATATCTCCAAATTGATTTATTTATAAGATAATGTGGGTATGGGTCGAAAAACTCTCATCCAATAGAATTTAGACAAGTTTAGGTTCCAATTTTAACCTGATCATTTAGATTTAACATTAAGATAAATAAGTTGACTTTTACTGTGTCTTCTTGTGTTCTTATACTATAAGGTTAATATACGTACTATAAGCAGCCAAAAGAACCCCAAGATGTTTATTATTAATATATATAACCCTATCTAAGTCATTTGGCCGAACCGTAGATTTTTCGGAATAAAATAACAATTACTAATATAATATTTGTTTTAAAAACTATTTTATGTCAATTTTGACACTATTTAGTAATTAATTTTTGTGAAAATCATAAAAGAATGATAAGTTCGAAAAAAGTTAATTAAATCAATACTAACATGTCATATTAAACTATAAAATTAGTGTAATTCATAAAAAGTCTCAAATTACATTTTTTTTGGTGTTTATAACATTAATTATGTCAATATTTCATTAATAAGATAATTACTGCATCATCGTTGTGTCATAAATAAATTAAATTATTTAATGTCTAAAAATTAAAAATAAAATACCATTATGTAGGAACTCTATTTATCATTCTAATTAATATTTATAGTTGAATTTATCTTATGTATAACCCCATATTAAAAATTATTTACTTATTCAACTTTGATTTTAACTATTTTAACCCTTCTTTAAATAAATTAATAATAAATGTCCTAATCTAATCCATGTGGGTCTAAATGGTCATATTTTATTCCTAAGTTTGTTTTTGGTCGAATTAAACTTATCCAATAGAATTAGGACATGTTTTAGGGTAATAATAATATCATCTTTACCCTTAATTACCCTATTTACTTTTAACCGTGGTAAAAAAAGTAAAAAGTAACTATTCACCAAAAATTATTTTCATCTCATTGAAGCAAATTTTAGTCCTTGATATTAACCGTGTCTCTCGGATTTTTGGAATTCCACTCACAGAAGCGGTAAAATTAATATTTATGAAAAATTCAGTTTTTTAACTACCACTTAGTGGTTTCACTATTCATCAAAATTGAAAGTTTTTAGAAAAATACCAAAATTTCACCCTAGGATAATTTCGATATTAAAAATCCAAAAATGAAATCCATTTTCAAAAATAAAATTTATAAAATTTCAAAAAGTGGTTATTACTATTCATAACGGCTAGTTTTAATAATATTTTATTAGCATATCATTGTTTAGTGAAACTCGGTATTGCGTACGACGCAAGCTATCGAGGAAGGTCGCGATTTCGTATAAATAAATCCAAGCAACTGTTGTGTGTAGAAAAATATTCCTTTGATGATTTATATAACATAAAAGTCTCGGGTGTTACAATGCATACTTTAATATCTTGAATGTTAAGTGGAACAATCGCAACACCATCAAAAATCATGGAAGTGAAGATGTTGGTGAGTATGAAAAAATGAGGCAATCATTGCATCCCGTGAATATAACTGCTCCACTTCCATAACCTAGGGATTAAACATCCTACTAACTTCATCATACTCACTATGGTGTCATTTTATGAAATTATGGTCATGGATTTGATTTCCTTAAATAGAGCCAATATAAATTTCCATGAGAGGGAAATCACTCTCCATGTGGAGAATCGACCCCCAATTCATTACAACTGCTAGGAGGAAGATGAATCTTTTTTATCTCCATCATCTCAAGAATGGATATTACTACCCTATAAGCATGAGTATCTATCTTAGATTATTGAGACCAAGGGAGCAACCATCCTTGAAGACATGCCTATTGTGAGGGGATTCGCTAACAAGTTTCCCACAGAATTGCACGGTCTTCCTCCTAGAAGAGATGTATAATTCTCAATTGATCTTATACCTGGAGAATTGAAAATATCCAAGACTCTATGTAGAATGGTTGTTGTGGAGCTTGTGGAGATGAAGAAACAACTGCAGGAGAATCTATATTAAGGGTTTGTACGGCCATGTGCTTCACCATGGGGTGCACCATTCCTCTTCATCAAGAAGATGGATGGGTCAATACGCCTTTTCATCAATTATCATGAGCTCAAAAAAATAATGATAAAGAACATGTATCCCCTCACAGGAATTGATGAATTGTTTGATCAGTAATGTGGGAAAAATACTTCCCCAAGGTGAATTTGCCGTCAGGATATTATCCAATAAGGGTGAAGAAGGATGATATGTCTAAGACTACTTTTCATACAAGATAGGGGAACTATGACTTCATAGTAATGCCTTTCGGAAATGCTAATGCTTCAGAAATATTTATGGACAAGATGAATAGAGACTTTAGATATTACCTTGATAAATTTGTGGTAGTCTTTATATATGATATTATGATATACTCCAAAAGCATGGACAATCAGGAGGTGCTTCTAAGAACTATACTAGAGACCTTGAAGAAGGATAAGCTCAATTCAAAGTATTGCCAGTTTGAGTTCTGGTTGAAGGAGGTCTCATTCTTGGGCCATATCATAAAAATAAATGGTATATCTGTGGATCCCTAAAAAAATATGCAATTGAGGGATGGCCAAGGCCAACATCGGTAACATATATTTGTAGCATCTTGGGGTTGGCTGGATACTATTGATGATTTGTGAGAAATTTCTCATGATTTTACAACCCACATACCAAGCTAAATCGTAAGTGAGTAATGTTTTCTTGGGGTGATGAATGCAAAGAAAGCTTCAAGGAGTTGAAAAGGAGGCTTAGCACTGCACCCGTACTCACTTTACCCATAAGTGGAGGACTTTTGGTGGTATTCAGTGATTCATTAAAGAAGGGATTGGGATGTGTGTTGATGAAAAATGACAATGTCATTTCTTATGCTTCAATTCAATTGAAAGATCAAGAATAGAACTGTCTAACACATGTCATCGAGTTGGATGTAGTGATCATTGCTTTGAAAATTTGGTAGCATTATCTCATTGGGGAGATGTTTGAAATATATACGGACCACACAAGCCTCCAATATATATTCACACAGAAAGAGTTGAACATGTTCCAATGAAGATGGTTAGAGCTGATCATAGACAATGACTGCTCAATCCATTACAACCCTGGGAAAGCGATCAATGTGGTGGATGACCTATGTAAAAAGGACCCAGTGATTCTATCATTGATGTGAATTGAAATGGAGCAAATATTCTTAGATTTTATGAAGATTGAAATGGGAATCATAATCAAGGGAACATCATCATTCCTTTAAAAAATGATTGCTCAACCATCACTTTTGTAATCGTTAAAGGATGCTCCAAACGAAGATGTGGGAATTCATGAAAAAGTGGAAGCTATCAGAAAAGGTAAATACTCAGAGATTAATGTTAATGAAGAATGAATTGTGATATTTGGAAAATAACTATGTGTTCCATCAAGTCCAGAGCTGAAGAAGGTACTTTTGAATGATTCACATAGTTCAAATTTCACTATTCACATAGGAAACACAAAGATGTACCAAGATCTCCAAGAGAAATATTGGTGGGATAATATGTAGAAGTAGATCACTGAATATATATCAAAATTCTTGGTGTGTCAACAAGTTAAGATAGAGAGGCTAAAGTCTAAGGGGATGATGAAACCATTGCCCATACCATAATTGAAATGGGAGAACAACACCATGGAATTTGTCACCAGACTTCCAAAAACATCCAAATAAAATAATGACATCTAGGTTATTGTTGGTTGTCTTACAAAGGTTGCACAATTAATTGAAATTTTGGAGGATTTATCATTGGATAAACTAGAACGGATATATATCAAGGAAGTGGTAAGGCTTCATGGAGTACCACTATCTATTGTGTCTCATCTAGATCCAAGATTTAGATCTATGTTTTGAAAGAGTCTTCCACATGCTCTGAGTACTGAACTGAACTTCAGTACGACCTATCATCCTCAAACTGATGTCCAATCCAAACAGACTATCCAAAAACTTGAGTTCATGTTGAGAGCATGCTCAATGGAAATTAAAGGTGGATGGGATCAACATCTTCCTCTAGTTGAGTTCTCTTATAATAACAGTTTCCACTCGAGCATCTAAATGGAACCATGTGAAGACCATTATGGGAAAAGGTGTAGAACACCAGCATGTTGGGATTAAGTTGGTGAGAATAAGCTTCTTGGACCATAAATGGTCAAAGAAATGGTGCAGAAGGTGAAAACCATTCAGCAGTATATCAAGGCAGCCCAGAGTCAACATAAGAGTTCTGCAGATAACTGTCAATGAGACATTGAGTTTAAATTTGGATACATGGTTATCCTGTTCATATCTCCATGGAAAAATGGCATGAGATTTGGAAAGAAAAGGAACTTAAGTCTTAATTACGTCGGCCCCTTCGTGATTATTGATCTTGTCGGGGTTGTGGCATATCGACTAGGACATCCACCTACCATGGCCAAAGTACATGATCTTTCATGTATCCCTCGTGAGGAAGTACAAACTAGACCATTCACATGTACTCTATTCAGAGGTCATACAGTTTGAGGATGATCATTCTTATGAGGAGAAAGTAGTGAAGATCTTAGATCATAGAGAAAAAGTTCCAGAAATGAAGACAATACCACTCGTCATGGTGTTGTGGTGAAACCACATGTTTGATGAAGAGACGTGGGAATAAGAGGAAATGATTAATCAGAGTTACCCACATCTATTTTATTCTGGGAGAAGGAAATTTCTTTGGAGAAATTTCTTACGGGGGTAGATTTTAATGACCAAAACATTCATTAATGGAAATACCTCATAATCTAATTAAATGTCTCTTTATGTAAAATGTTCATATAAAATATCAACCACTTTGGTTTTATATTTTTGGATATAAAAATACTGTTAAAAATTGTGACCATTACTAATATAGCCATTGAGAAGTGATCACAATATTAGTATAAATATAGGGCTTTAACAAATCCAATTTACTCAAACAAAGAATGCGACGACCTCATCTAGTAGACGTGCCCCATACGAATCCCATTTATCAGATCTCGGAAAGGAGGTTGCATATATGGGCTTCTCTCTTGAACAATCCCATTCCGAGCTTGAATATGTTAAGCTTGAGCAGGACCACCTACGATTGAAGTGGAAGTTCATAGATATTACCACCCGAACAATATTATTCGAGCCACCCCAAGAGTCGGTCACCATCACACACCTTACTCTTTGGTCTTATGTGGGTGTTATAAGGGGTTATGTAACAAGTCCTTACCACTAGAGTTATATACATTATTTGTGTATATAATAATGAACATACTATCATTTTATTATTGTTACCTTAAACATAGTTTTAATGCACATATAATATTTTTATTCAATGTGAAACTAAGAAATATATTTTTACAAATTAATGGATTTTTAGTTAAATAATATTTATATAAAATATTATTATTATTAATAAATTAATTTTCATTAAATATAAATGATCAGTTAGTTTGATGAAGGCAATTGTAATTTTTATTATGGTTTGAAAGCCATTTCTGTCAAAATCCATTAATTTTCGATAAATGAAGGTTTTTATTTAAAAATTAAAAATTAACATATTTAGATAATTATTTTGATAAAATAAATATTATTTATGGAATCAAAATGTCCAAATTATCCTATGGTGAATTTTTCTTAATTTTATGAGATAGTCAAATTTTTGGGTAAATATTAAATACCATTTAAATATATATTGTGTATTATGAAATCATAATGACACAATAGTGATCTAATAAAATACTATCAACATTATATTTGGCCAATATATGTTCTACCATTTAAATAATTTGATTTTCTTCTTGTTTGATTTATTTTACAAAGCTTTAGTGGACCATTGAAGACTTATTAAACATTTTGTCTTTTTAAATTATTTTCTTTGAGAGTGTGTCTCAACACCACATAAGAAACCCAATTATTATAAGAATTTAAGATGTTGGCCTTATAAAATATCGTTTTCCACTTCCCTTTTCCAAAAACCATGGGAAAAACCATGGGGTGGTTTATAGTTTGGATTTGTTTATTGTGAGGTGTCCCAAACCTAAATAATAAAGAATTCCCTCACCTTTCCTATATAAAACCACCAAAGATCCTACTTATTCCTCACTAAAAGCCTTTTATGTTCTTCCATCCTCTTCGCTTCTCTCTCTATAATCCTCCCAAGGTTCCCAATGTTCCAAATAATCCTCTCTCAATCCTCTATCAAGACTTTGGAAGCACACTTCCATGTATGGGTTTTTTCTTCCTTTCTCATTTTTTCCCAATATTCATTAAATTGATACCCATTTTAATTTGAATTATAAATGTTGGGGTATCGTTTTTAACCTCCCCCATACTTCCCTATTTATGTTTGAATGATGTGATACCCATTTCTCTATCATTAAATGCCTCTCATGTATACCCGTCAATATGCCGAAATTCCGAAAGGAATTTCTCTCTCCTCGTTTACATTCATGAAATTATTTTGTGTCATGAATCTAAATTCCATTACATCCATTTGGACATGTATCTATATTACCCACTTACTGTTCATGTCATGTAAATATGATGAGACACCACTCTCTCTCTCATCAACCATTTTTATGAGTTCTTATGTCATGCCATTATGTTGCCGAAATAGCACCACGCTTTTCCAAGACAAAGTCATTGTGTAGTGAATACCATGCACATTTTTCTATCAAGGGTATTCAACATTATTCAAATTTTCATATAGTTTAAAGAGTTTCATGTATGTATTCCACATTCGTTTATCGTGGAATAAATGATTATGTTGAATGATTCAATTTTTTATGATCCATGTGGCGAACTTATGCATGAAATTAAATGTTTAAGAAAAGTTCACCCTTATAGCGCTCTAATGAATTGGGTAAAGTATAGTATCATGATATATCATGTTCAATAATTGTTTAATCATGCTAATTTAAGTGTAATGAGGGTTTAATCATGCTTCATGTGCAATGAGGGTTTACTCATGCTCCTTGTGTAATGACTCTTGGCTCATGATAATTCAATGTTAAGTGTTTTTTACACATTTCCAGATTATGATTATCATGCTTTATCATTCCTTTATGTTTATTATTCCATTGTGCTTTATAGATATTCCTATTGTCTAACATGTATTGTATTCCTCATGTTATTCCATGATTTTTCCGTTTCTAGGCATTATATCTCACCCTTTTCTTATGCATGTCTGCAGGTTATCGCATGCAATGCTATGATTGAGGGAATGCAGTGGTCATGTAAAGGATGTCTTCAATAAAGATGGTATATTTCATGTTTTTAGTTGTTATGTAATGATATTAAGACCCAAATACACTAGAACTCTGAAACTTCTATTATGTATCAAGTGATGTTTCTGTAATAAAATATGTTTAGTTGTGTAATAATAAGAAGGGTTGTCATACATGCGGTTAAAGGTCAAAGAAGACGCCATGACCATTGGACTAGCTCAGATCGATTGCATGCCACACTGATTAGAAGGGGTAGTGAGGATGCAATGAGATGATAATATTAAGAGCGGGATTAGATGGATGGCATGGATCGTGTCACGGGATGCAGGATGCGACTTGTGGTTTAGATCACATGCACGATCAGATGGATGGTGGAGATTGTGTCCATGTTTTTAAATATCTCCCCACATCTAAAAGAGCTGCAGTTTTTGGATTCATTAATAAAAAAGCCATGGAAAACATGGATCAAAATTCTCCCCCCACCCTCACCTAGTGTCTCCCCGCATTGGTGTTTGGCAGGCATGCTTCTTTTCCCACTCTATACTCCTCAGGCGCGCTCCTAGTGCCCACTATGCATACATACACATAGGTTTATCACCATGTGTTCTTCGGTAGATTTATACATGGCCCACACTCTATCCTCATGTGGGGTAGTTTTTGAGGTCTTCCCTCAAGCACAATTATCCCTCAGGTACCACATGTTCTAGAGGATGAGGTTATCAGCTAGCCTATATGGTTGGATTATATTTTTTATATTAGGCTCTACTTTGTTAAAAACCTAGCGTGGAAGAGTGAATGGCCACATTCTTCTTTCTAAGTCCATGCATGGGAAATGAACTTAGTATATTCCATACTATGATCTTCCTCCTCTCTTATTTGTCTTTAAACATCATCCTTCTTTTCCTTTTGAAAAAAATCCATGATCTTCAATATTTATCCTTTTATTCAATAATTGATGATGCAGGGAACATTTCGTCATTCCTCATGCATTAAAGCATAATGCAAGGTCTTAAATTTTTTAATGAGTTACATTTTCTTATGAAAACACATGTCTTCTTCTTTAAAGATTAGTAAAAAAATCATCTCATTTGATTCACAGCCTTCATCCAATTAGAGTGAATTTTATGGATTTTCCACTCCCATCATGCATTAGAGTATTTCATGGGGTTCTTCAAATGTTGTTATAATGTTCCATTCTTCGACACATTATTTCGAAGTTAAGATCAATTATACCTTCATTTGAATTATACACAATATTCTTCTATAGTCAAAGTGATATCATCAATAAATTACTAACATCACTTTAAACATCACCACTTCAATCATTGTCACAACATCCATCATCACCTTTCCATGCAGATAATTAAAATTTATTGACAATCAATTCATTTTTGACAAAAAATGCAACATCATCCTCTACAATCTCCCCTTTGTATTTTGTTTTAAATATTACATAATCACACTTTCAATTGATCTATATGTGGGCCAATACATTCTCACCCTAATTGGAAACCAAAGGAAATGGTTTAGTGTGGCCTATACAGAACATGTTCTCCTCCCATTGAATAATATATTCTTGAATATTTCTATGAGAGGGGGTATGTCACATGGTTCATGTAGCTATGAGACTTTACTAAATCAACACTACATTTACATTGGTCTAACCCAGTGTAGAAAACAAGAGAGATATGACGACGATTTTCAATGCTATCAATGAAAAACTATACATGTGAAATCATGATTAGAATGTATCACCTCTTATTAGATTGGTTGAAAATAGTTATATTTGTCAACAAAATTTTAAATCGTGCACATACTTCACCTATAATACTAAAAATGTCAATTTATGATATTAATATCCCCCTTTCATCCCATCTTGTAATCAATCAAGCACTCCCCCTAAATTTAGTATATAAATACAATAAAGAACACATGATGAACGTGGGATTGGAATACATTAGTTTCAACTTCATGAGATGTTATGGATTTCATGATTTGTTATTCCACAATCCTTGATATCAAGTCCTTCAAATTTTATCCCCCTTAATGAGTGATATCCCATTGATTCATCAATGTGGAAAATATCATCACATATTCTTCAAGATATTCATGTTGATAATCATCCACTATGGAACATTTCAAGTTATTATGAAATCATGAATAATGATTCCACTTTTATTATTTAAATATAATCTTATGAATGACCTTCATGTTCAATTCCCTATAATGTAAGCACATATATACATAAAAAATATAATGGAATAAGATGGAACACTTGTGGGATTCTAAAAAAAAGCATTGCAGTTGAAAATTTTCTCCCAACTCAAGAACATCATTCCATGTAGATCAAAAGGGTCTCATACTCTTCATGCTGGTGTTTACAATAAATTTTACATTTTTATATTTCATTTTCAGCATGGACCCTTTACTTCTAGTCACCTTCATCTTGTGTGTATTTTAACCCTTTATTCTACTAGTATTGAAGTAGATTACATTGGTTCATGTTTTTCAATTTTCAACATCTCTATTTGGCTTGATAAAACAGTTATACATTTGTTTTCATGATTTTCAACCCTCATGGACATTCCATATTGTAGTTGTGAGACACTTGGGTTATCAAGTGATGATAACCTCTCATGAAATTAGAATTTCCCTTCATGAGGAATGATTTTCCCCTTGCATTATCATTTTCTAGAATTTTATCATTAGTTCTTTGTAGTTCTCTAGAAATTTTGAATTGATTAGTCCAGATCACTAAACACTCATTCTTAAAATTTTATAATTTGGAACTTCGACAAGGATTCTTCATTGTATTCATGTGATCTTTCTTAGGAAAATTATTAAGATTATATTTAGGAATGTCTTCAGTCAATACTATATTCTTCTGGATTGATTCTCTTTTTAGATTCATCTTGAATCCATTAATTTACATGGATTTTTTGTAGTGATCCATGGGATTTTATTTCATTACACAATTAAATCATATTTTCATTGTTGAGATGATTTTTTTTGAATCCAGCTCAAACATTTTCTTTGGAATAATTTAATTCACTATTTACATGATTTCATTTTATTTCATACTCACAATGGAAGTCTTTTCCACCCCTTCAACTTTGTCCTGCCTTGGTTTATGTCTATGCTTCTTATCATAAGATACATGAGGCATGGTAAGACTAAACCATAATTCCTCATAAATGTGACCACTTCTGTTGAAATTATTATAGAAGACATCAAGATACTTAAATTTGATATTGATAGATAGATTCTTCTTTAACTTTGTTTTCAGACATTGCTTTTCTAGATGCTCTATTTATTCACATCGACTTTCCGTGAATATAGTACTTCATAATTTTCATTTACTGATGTATTATTACAGAAAACATTTTCCTGATTTCCATAATTCATGCAATACCAACAGTAGAAAATTAATCCTCTTCTTTTTATTGTAGTATTTGTCTAGATATATTTAGTGCATTTTTTTTGGAATTGTATTTCTTTCATTGGATAATCCATTTGGGAGTTGTTCTTCTTAATCATTCCAGTATCTATCCATGAACTTTTGAAGGATGTATTAGAATTTTTATCAATGTGATTCTTATCATCATTTAGCATGGAACTTGTTCTTGCAGATGCATCTAAATTAATAGAAACAAAAATAAATTTTTTATAGGATACCTTCTTCTTAGAGGATGATCTGATGATCCTTTTTGTAAAATATTCCAAAAATGAATACAAGAGTGGAAGCATCTATTATTTTATATTTTTGGTAATTTCCATCTTGGAGTGATTGTTGAATCTTCAATTTCATCCCCATCTCTAGAGACATCATGTTGAGGGATTTCTTATCATCCTCAATGGTTCTCATCTTTCTTTTGCAATACTATTTCAGAATTATCATTTTTTCTTCATGAATATTTTTTAATTATTTCAAATATATTTCAAGTTTATTTGACTTGTATAGTACATCTTATAGTTGAGAAGAATTGATAACCATAGAGACGTTGTGAAACTTTTCAAATGCATGGAAAGCTTTTATAAAAACCTTTTTATAGAATTATTTCTCACAAATAATTCCCTGAAATTTTTAGTGACATCATCATATATGTCATTTCAATGATAAATTATTTCTTCCTTTTCCTTCACAAGTTTTTTGACATTGTTTGATAGCATAACCCTTTTATCCAATGCATTTTCCCTTTCATCAGCCTCTTCTTCCAGCTATAATTATTCATCTTAAATTGTATTAATGCTTTCACAAAAGTGTCTTTCCACTTCTCTAGGAATTTATTCAAGAAGATATTTAAGATTAGTCTAAAGATCACTAATTGATCTATCATCATCACATCTTGTGATGGATTCATCATAAGATACATAATAATAAAATTAATTATAAAATGTTGTACATTTCAGATTACCTTCTGTAGAAGGTGTTTCCTTATTAGTAATAAGATTCTTCTTCATCATCCTTGCCTATTTCTTCCTTCTATTCTACATAATTATGGAATATATCTCCATTTGAGGTGGTTATTTTATCTCATTAAGTATTCACATCATAAATACTTCCATGGATCTTGTATAGGTATCTTCTCTATGATAATAATTGAAGATCCCTGGTCAGTGTAAATCACTGAGAGGGGGAGGGGCAGAGATCTCTCTTAAACATTTTACAAATTTATTGTTTTAAATTAAAGCTCTATGTTCAGTTAAATACTCAATCAATTATACACGTGTCTAAAAAAAATTCTTTGGATGATGTTGTAAATATATAGGTATTGAACAAAAGTATTTACAAGGATCGGTTAAAAAACATACACCTTTCTATGTTGGTTATTCTCCAACACAAATTCTCCACTATAATATTTTTAACTATTACAATGGTCTACAAAGAGTTCCACTGTATCTCACCTGAGTCCCACATGAGTGTCTTTAAACTGCGTCCATCATTTTTACTAGAGTCAACTGGCCTACTTCAGAGTACAACAGAGGACATCTTCTCCTCCATAAATCTCACAGGGTTCATCTAACTCTATAGTCACACAAGTAGATTCTTTCTTCAAGTTCAATCTAGTTTTACTGTATATTGTATTATGATATTCCCACATAGGATTACTGAATCACACAGTCATGTGTGTCTTCTACATGAATCTTATATAGCCTTTGGTGAGGTCTGTTGGTCGTGCCAAATATTTTGGATCACTTTCCTAAACGGTGATAAGTTCAACAATGATCACGATATTCTTTCTTCTTTTGATAAAGTCCAGGCCTCACATGTATGTGTAAAATTGATTCACATTAATTCTTCAAGAATATTCATATATAAAAATGATCTTGCATTATGTTAGTACATTAAATATTCTTGATTCCTCAATCACTGTAAACTCAGATAAATGATCTTTTTGCAATTCCATATGGATTTAGTCTCAAAAAATCATGCATGGATTTAATGGGATCCAATACCTATATTACATTGATATCTCAATCAATTATTATTTATTAATGAGTTTCATGGCATTGCTTATTCTTGATTACACATGTGTACTTACAATATTGATTCATCTATTAAGTGTCTTTACGTGGGCAAGTGTGTGCATGCATGCATGGAAATTACATTTCTCCTTTGTATAAAAACCCTAATGGGTACAACCTTTTGAGAAAACACACTTCCTCTTTTTTTTTCACACTTTATATCATACACAATTTTTGTCTTTGATTCATTGAACACACACTTATTATTTAGTTTGGGTTTAATATATGTTTGTGTTTATTCAAACCTAAATGGATTTAGTTCATGTGTGTGATCTTAGTATTTCTTCCTCCATCAAATGTGAATAGACAATCCTTCCTTGATATGTGCCCTTATATAATCCAAATGGTATATTCAATGTATGGTTTGATCTTGCAAACATGGGTGACTCAATTTATGAATATTCTTACATGTGCATCATGTAGGCACTCTCTATATTCCTTTGTGAATACACGAGGGCTTTGGTTTCTTCTCCTTCAAACGAAGTGCACAAGAGCCTCAACCTTCATGAAATCACATTATTATTTAAGGATGAAACCCCTAAAAATAGTATATATATATATTGATTGAAGGGTTTAATTTTTTATTGAAACAATATGGCACTCATTCTTCTCCTTCACCCATGCTGTGGGCATGGATATTCTTCACAAAACGAAATGTGGTTCTTTGTTCTATCTTCATAGATTTAAACAAGGGCTAAATACCAGTTATGTAAACATGGTTTCTTCTTCACGCACAAAGCATGATGAGGGCATAAAAACTTATTGCATTTATGAGGATTTCCTCACACATAGGTGCAGTTATTTTCGTAATCCAAGATGGTTCACAGTTTTCATTCACCCAAGGGATGAGCAGAGCTTCTTTGTGTAGCAAGGATGAGTGGAACTTCATTTAAATTCTATCTTTTAAATAAATAAGTGCTTACCTCATTGTTTTTTCAAAAAAAACTTTAATCTTGTCATCCACTCTTTGTTGGTGAGGTTTGGATAACTTGCGCATTCAAATCCACATGAGATTATGTAGTATTCAAATCTATCAATACAATAGAACTTCCACATAATAGTTAGTTGGATTGAATCTCATTCACAAATTAAGGCTAATTAACTTTTCTTATCATAGTAATCCTCATTCAATTTTTTCTATAGAGATAGTCAGGTTGAATATCCCCCTCCATGTAATTTTGATGGAACATCCTTAGCTTCATTCTATCGGAATCCTTATAATGATGGAATTTTCATTATAATAAAACTATAAATATGATGGAAACTCAACTATGAAACTTTAATATTCTTCAATTCTGATCATCTATATCCTATTCAGATTTGTGAAAACTTTTATTCCCATTAATTTTATATCTGATTCAAAAATATTCTCAATTATCAGAAATGATACAATCATTACGATTCATCTATTTCATAAAATGTTTTTACCATGATAATTTAGATGATTTATGTGAACTTTAATATTGGAAAATAATCTTTTAACTTACATCGATAGTAATTAAAACATTCCATGTATCAAGAACTTACTTTCATTCTAAAAAAAATCATTATGATTGGAAGCATCAATTCTGTCTCTACTCTTTATATGTCCTGCATCACATGTGTCGTAGAAAACATAATATATTTTTTAATTAAAAACCAAAATCGTATCATTTGACATATATTAGAAATTTTAAGAACATTCTAACTCCTGACATCAATATCTTCATTCAACCTCTTCATAAACAACTAGAAATTATAAAATCCACAACATCTAATCAATTGTAAACATCATGTCGATGAAAATGGGACTGATAGAGCATTTGATCAATATATATATATATATATATATATGAATAATTCTTTGATCAGTGCTTCCTAATCCGATACTTCATGTATGTGGATGCTTAGTCTGATCCTCTGTGTCTAAAAAAAACAACTTTATCAATAAAAAATATTTTATTCGTATCTGTTTTTGGTTTCAATAATTCCGTAACATTGACCAGTTTAAAAAAAAGTATTTTAAAAAATATTATTTTTCAATAATTATATATTTGTAATATAAAACATCATAATTTTTCTTCAAAATCACCTTTTTATATTCTAGAAAAATTTTATTAATTTTTTTTACAACTCATCTTTTGTAAACGACGAATTTTTTATGTCTTTGATCAAATCACATCCATTCTCAAATGAGAGTTCCCTAACCCCACACTATAGGATAAATTAATTTTCATCAAGTAATTCCATCCATCATGGAAAAGATAAATTTTCTTCCATGTTAATATTAAATCCCCTTAACTTCTATCATTTCACACTTTTATTTTTATCTCCCCCAAGATTATTATATCTACCATTATATGATAAACATATCATTAGATTTACCGACTAATGATAACTAAAAACAACATAAAATATACAAAATTTTCAGATTCTCTACCCCATTCTAAATATAATATAAATCCTAGTGGGTAAGGATATAATGTTTGGAATGATCAATTTTACTCTGATTATCAAAATGTATCATCAATGGTTTAGAAAATTTTAATTTCAAATATTCTTGTAGAACTTTTAAATATAACATCACAGTAGAAGCTCAATTAGACACAAAAAATATTCAAATTATTTTGATCTCAAATTCACTGAACATTATTTCATACTATGCCAACTCACATAATATCCACCCAAGAAAAATGTGCCTCATGGAATTTATTTTATATCATTACACTGTCTTTCCCAATAGGCATCGGTAAAACCATGAAACTTCTTGTAAAAATTTCTTTTTTATAACCGCCATTGTGAATGGTTTATTTTACATATATTAGAATTAAATTTTCTTCCAACAAATGCGATTATTTTTGGATTTCGTTGATATTGGGAACAAGAATTCACAACATAAACAATATCATATATTGAGGCATTATGGTTTAGTAGACATTCTAAAATATTTCTCAAAGTTATTCTAAATCATAGTTTTATTGGAAACATCTATACTCAAATTCATACGCAATGATATGGGATTAGAAACTTCTTTGAATATTTCCATGAATAACTTTTGTATCAATTCCCCCACATACTTTTCATTAGATAAGAAAATGAATTTTTATTTTCATTGAACTTGTACACCAAGGAGGAATGTTAATTCTCCTAAAATTAAAATCATAAAATTAATTTTTATTTCATCATAAATATTTTAGACAATATATTGTCAATCCCCAGGAAAAACAATATAATATACCCCCAAAATTACAATTAGATTTTAGTAGTTAAAATCATTCAAATATATTTTTCAATCGACATTTACATTATAAAAAATTGTACATTATCAAAAAAAATTAAATATAGAATAGAATTAATTAGGATGTTATTTTATACCATAAAATAAATTTTTTTTGAATCTAAAAATTTTTATTTCATCATATTTATATTGAAACCCACAAGGTTGTTCAATGAAAACATATTTATCAACTTGTCAATTGATAAATTCTGAATTTTGATCCATATGATATATTTTTTATTTTTGCTGTGTAGCTGATAAAAGAAACATTATGGTATTATATAACCACACATTAGGGGAGAAGGCTTCATCAAGACCCCCACCTTATACCTATTTGTAGCCTTTATAAAAATGAAATTATTTTTTTCTTTAAACTTCTCCATGTTTATTCAACTTGTTTCTATAATAACATTTTGTTCAGAAAAGACTATTAACCTGCATATGTGAAACAAGTACTGATGATTATTTTTTATTAATTTCATCAGACTCTACATTCATAGAATTCACCCTTCATTAGGTTAAATAGACTCATGAATAATAATTTTCTCATTTTTAATTTTCAAGCAAAACATTCTAGTTTTTATTCACAACATTCCTATATAAGATGTTAATGAATATGGATTCTCAATATCTCTCACATCATTTGAGTCCACTAAAATTTTTAATTTTTTGTTCCAAAATTTGTAACCTATTATACTGGGTGACTAACCCCTAAAATCACATTTCACAACATTCTCAACAAACATTACCAGATGTATATTTTTTATTTTAAGTAAACAGGAAGTTCTAAAAACATTGACATACTTCAATATATATTTTTATACCAAATTTCTTGAAGAGAAAAATTTTATTCTTAACTAAAGAAAGGTATATTCCAAATATTTACAATAGTACAAACAACTTAACTCTAGTATAACATTGAATGTTTATATTCTGCTAACATGTTTCATCCCATATCCACCAAACATCTATTATTTCATTATACTATTATATTTTTTTCTATGAAGAAAACACTATAGTGATACATGATACCATATTTTAATATATATGTTTCAAATTTATTTCTTGTAAATTTAGTACCAGTATCTATTCTAATATTAATTATATATATGACTATTTTTCTTTCTCAACATATTTCCTAAAAAAACCAGAATATTTCCAAAACCTCTAACTTGTGTTACAAAATCATGATATTTTTATCCAATTTAAATAAAAAATAAAAGTGATAATGTATAAATCTATTAGTTTGATTGATTTATAATTGTCGTACATAAATCTGAATGAATAAGTTCAATTGTCCTGGTAAATTGAACCTCAACATTCTAATGAATTTTATTTGTCATCATCCCTTTTCAAAAAGTAACACAATCATCCCTCCCTCCAATTTTCAATTCTGGAAAAAAATTTACAATATCCAATAAAAAAAATTCGTCTTTTTATTTCGATATTTTCCATGTCTTTGGAGAAATAACTTTTTCCCATCTTTATGACTTTTTTAACCGTATCTGCTAAAATATCTTATTTTGAAGAGATTCCTACTAGTTTATTCTCCTTTTGTAATATTTCTTCCATGTTACAAACCATTGAAAACACAATATTGATTTCGAAGGATCAATTATTTTCCATTATGAAAATGTTTAATTACACTAAGTTGTGTTTTATTCCACCAACTAATAAAATATCCTTAGATTTGAACTCTTCATATTATGTATGAAATATTTGGATTCCCCTTATTTTCAGGACCTATAAATCGTAAAGGTAGCAGTACTTACATAATGATTTCAAATATTATTGACATTTTTTAAATCACTTATCATGTGAAAATAACTGCCACTATCATGTATCCTTAGTGTGTTTATTTTTTACTTTCTTCTATAGAAGTATAAACCATAGAAGTTCTTTCCTAAACTTTTTCAATTCCATCTTCTTTATCATTTCTCACATAGGAAATGTTTTTATAAAGAGATTCATAAATATTTTTTAATGTTGAAAACCATAATCACGTGTTCCACAATCTGCTTCTAGACATTAATTTTTTTTTGTATTGGAATGTTTCTGAACTTTTATGATTTTTCTTTTTTAACTTAGTATGTGTTAGGAAATTTAATCATTCAAATTTCACTTTTTATCCCACAATATTCATATCTTCTCTATGGGAGTGATAATTTATGAAACAAATTATAAAACTTTTGCCCAGATATTCCACCACATTAATAGAAATCATCAAATTTGGATTACCAATTGAAGTGAGGTATTTTTCTGTTGATACTTTTTTGATGAATATAATTTTATATTGTCTATAATTTATTGTACATGGAACATATTAACTAATGAAAGAGTTTTTAAATTTTGTCGACGTGAAAAGTTTCTCACATACTTTCTCAACCCATGTTTTTAACACTTTTCTTCTCATTTAAAATGAATGAAATATAAAATGAAAAATTATTTTTGTGGGGTAATGATTTAAACAGATTTTATAATTGAAATTTCTCAAAAAATAAAATAAAATTATAATATATTAATTATAATGTTATTTTAAAGCTTTCATTATTCTTAATTAATGTACTTTCAGACTCAATATTTTTTCATTGATACTTGTTAACATCATCTTTATTACCAGCCATCTTCTTACAGAGATCTTCCACCATATTTCCCTATTATGAAATTGCGTGTATTTAACTCAACATCTCATGTATGTATTATTATTATCCCTTTACAAAATATTTATTTCCAAAAATAACATTTTCACTATTTTTATTTATCATTATAATTTCTATCTTGAGAATTTTTTTTTCATGACATGCAACATGTTCTCTTCAAGGATGATACTCCCTATAATATTTTTCACCTCATTTAACATCATCATTTGACGAGTCTTGAATTTTTTGAACATTTTTCAATAAATTTTTTTAATATTTTCTAAAAATTAATCATCTGAATAATTGTTTTCATTTGAGTTTGATACATATTTTTTACTCAATATAATTATATGGTTCCAAGTAAACTCATTCAGAGATTTTTTGGATGACTTATTCCTATATAAATTTTGTTCTACCTCTTCAATCCAGGGTTTTCATATGAATAATTGAAAAAATATCCAACATTATTATTGTGAATATTTACTAAAAATTTTCTAATTCTATGACAATCTAAAAAATTACAGAAAGACTACCTCCATACTTATATCTTCCTCTTCGATAGTTCTTAGATATAATAGAAATGATTTTATCATTCAAATTATCATCCTCATTATCATTTGAATCAAAGGTTCCAAATTTCCAACCTCACAAGTCCTCCATTTTATTATAGATTAAAAATCTATTTCATATTTCATCTTATTTTTAGACATTGGGGATTTTCTAATTTCACCAAAAATTAAAAAGATATGAAATTCATGATGAGATAAATAATTATTATCTAATAAAATTGAAATTCTGGAATAAAAATGGTATTGATAGTCTCTTATAGGTTTATTTACTATTTTATAATCTTCTATAACATCTATAAATCCTCATATGTTGCAAAAAAATTCATTGGCCCTGGTGATGTATTTGTAAATATTTGTTTTATCTCGTATCTATATGTCTAAAAATTAATTATGCCAGATTTCTATTTTTTCTGTGTTTACCTTCGTATTCAACTAAAATATACATTAGAGATTATATTACTTAATATTTGATGTTTTGAGACCCATCACCTTCATATAAAAATTTTCTAATAGAGTCATTAAAACAATATTCATATCATTTACATCAACATTAGAATTACTCTTACTATAAAAAGTCATTGGAGAATATTTCTTAATTGGTGAGAACCCAATTGTAGCAGTATATAAAAATTCCAGGGTAAGAGTTAGGAGATAATGAATCATCCTTTTCTTCCATCCATAACATTTTTACCATAAAATGTTATAATTCCTACATTATTGACAAAATTTATATTATCAATGATAAAGACTCAAGAAGAGAACATTCCATTTGAAAATAATTGATGTTCCAAATGATTTAATAATAACTAAGAAGGGAACTGTAGCAAGATCTGTAGCAGTTACTGTAGTAGGTACTATTTGGTACTGTATAGATGGTACTATTCACCTTGGGCCACCGGTTTGGGCTTGGAGTCCTTAAGGCTTTCGGGCCACCCAGGAATTTTGGTCAGTAGGTATTTTGGGCCACCTTTAAGGCCCTCGGGTCACCTTAAGGCCTTCGGGACACATGAAGCTTCCCTAGACACACACAAAAAAATGATCAACCACAGAAGAGGATTCAGAGTAGGTGCACTCACCAAAGAAGAGCCAAATGGATTGTCAGAATGAGAGGGTACGACCATGCCATTGGTACCATCCTATGCTTGCACGGAAATCATAGCCAGACGACCATGCGAAGGTGGAGAGATACTATCATGGAACAGTTTCTGGTGAGGGGTTGTTCCTTGTAGATAGTCTGGTTGAATTCCCTAAGACCTTCGGGTTATGTAATCTCTTTAGCCTATGGGCCTTGTAATCTTTTAGCCTACTAGCCTTGTAAGGGTTCTCCCTCGTCCCTTGAAAGGGGGGTTATCAAAAATCAATAAATATTAAGGCCTTCGTTGATAGAAACTCCCATGGGTCATTGAAAATTATATATAATTAATAAGTTAAAAAACATGTACCAACTCCCATTACATACCTTCAATCTCCAAATAGGAATAAATATATTAAATCCCAACTATTTATAATGTTTTATTAAAAAATATTAGTCAAAAGTAAATAAATAATTTGTTCAAAATTCTCCAAGAATTCTATGTCTAGAATCCATAGTCTAATATGGTTTGGTTTTATTCTATTATTCTTGAGGAGGAATAAACGGATGAACTCAGTATCATGAATTTAGTACAATGGACTCAGTATAATGAACCCATTCATAATCTAAATTACACAAAATTTTCTCAAATCCTCTTTCTGATCATCCTCTTTTTGAAATAAAAACAATAATATGTCATACATTCTAAAGAGGTATCAATTTAAAAATATAACTATGAAATTAATTATACAGTACACTTTTTTTCTAGGCCACATGAAAAGTTTCAATGTACGAATGTATTGTGCTTTTATTTATATGAATCATAGAAATAAAAATGTGGGAAACTAAAAACCGACCCAAACATGAATATATAATGATTATTGGATGATTATGAGATGGTTAAATTTCAATATAAATATTATGGATTATAATGACAATATTAAATATTTTTTTGTCTTATATATCATAATTATAAGTAAATATAATAACATTTTATATTTATTAACAAATTTTGGAATTTGTATGATTATTTACGATTAATAAAATAAAGATGTTTTTTTGTTTGTGATATCATTAATTGGTTCATAAATATATTACAAAATAACATTAATGATATCATAAATATCATATTTATCCTTTAATAACTTCATTATATCCACATATTGTAATTCATTGAAGGAAAACAAAACACTTTACGTCATAGAGGTGGTAGTCCATATAGTGTATGAACAACGATTTATTTTCTTAATGGGTAGAGTATATGATTAAAGAATGATTCATCCCCAAATTTTTTTAACATTATTTAATAGAAACTATGCTAATATAATTTTATTAGTGAGGATAGATTTTATTAAATAAGAGATAATAAAGAAGAAAACTAAGTCATTCATAATACACACATTGGGGACTTGATTTTTCCTTTAGCAGTATTATACAAAAAACATACATTATCCCGTAGTTTGGGCAAGGATGATCTCATTTAAGAAAGGATCAGTTTTGATAAAACTCTTAAAACATGAGTTTTTTATACAATAGTTGAGTTTTAAAATTTGTTAATGAATGTTTTCAAATAAATACAATGGTGGATATTGAAGAACCATTGTAGTGTTTTGTTTTAAAAATGTTTATTATATTTTTTGACAAAAAATATGTTAAAAAAGAATCATTTTGAGAAACTGGTTATTTATACATATGTTTCAAACCCATAATCATTGGGGGATATAATCTTTTGGTTTGGAAAAGTTGTTCTTTCTAGGAAACTAGGATCAGACTAAGTGGCACTTAACATTGAGAATCCATATGGGTAACTCTAGTCAATGATTTATCATAAATATATATATTTTTATAATATGAACCATCGGTCCTAGTTTTAACATCATTATGTTCAATATTAATTATAAATTTTGGTTTTTATAAATTCTGAATGTTGCTGATGAGGTTGAATAAAGACAGTGATTTCTAGAGTTTGAATGTTCTTAAAATTTCTAACACATGTTAGATGATTCTTTGCTGGTTTCTAATTATAAAATATCAAAATTTTTCTATTAAAATTTTGGTATTGCCTTTATGAGGAAGGGGAAAAGGTGATACAAATTTTATTAATATTAGTTTGGAAGGAATGTATGTTCTGGAAACAAGGGAAGTTATAATAAATTCTTATGTTAGTCAGACTATGATCTTTCAATCATGAAGTTCATAGAAATCATGAAAACTATCATGATTAAAGTGTTTTGAAGAAAAGTAGGACTCATAAATATTTTATAACTGTTTTGAATCATTAAAAAAAAATCATCAAAACTAGAATTACTAGGAAAAAATGTTTTAAAAAACACTGAGTGAGTTATAAATGAAGAGTATTGAAGAATTTCAATGATTCATAGTCGAATTTCTATCTTATTGAGAATTTGATCATAATAATAATTTCATCATTATGAAGATTTTATCATACTAATGCTAAGGATGTCACATCAGATAGACAATGAGGAGGAAAATTAGTCTGACAAACTCTATGGAGGAATGTCAATCAGGCATACACAGAGAAGGAAAATCAATCAGACCGACTCGATGAAGGAAATTCAATCAAACGTACTCGGATGTGGAAGATCAACAGTAATAAGAAAATGGGGTTCTATATGAATGAGTTGAATAATTTTCATCATACTAATCCAACAAACTTCATTTGTATTGATTAAAAGTTTCTATGTTCAAGAAGGATGGTTAGTTAGAAAATTTAAGAAGGTTCTAGAATATATCTGAAGACATATAGTGGGACACTTGAAATTTAAATCTATGTAAATCTTGTAGTTTTTTTAATTTGAGTTAGTGGGGAAATTTATAGTTTCACTCCTTTGTCATTTTGGGATTCCTATAAAAAGAAGCATATTACACTCATACTTTTGAACTTTTCATGTGAGTGAAAATAATGGAGTTATACCAAATTCAGACCAAAATTCTCTTTCCTGAATTAGGCCTCATTAAAAGGTTGGGAATCTAAATATATTATTTAATGAACTGAGAAAAAATTAGAATGATAATTGAAGAAGTGTATGAGTAATGCATTTTGGGAAGCAGTTCATCATACTGAGTCCATTGGACTGAATTCACTAAACTAATTCCATCATACCCAGCTCATCATATTGAGAGAATCAGACCCAACCATATTAGACTAAAGATTATAGAAAGATAATTTTTAGAGTAACTTTAATACAATATTTTTTATTTTTATTTAGATATTTTTTTGATATAAAACATTGTAAACTAATGAGTGTGATAAGAATCATTCATATTGGTTGATAGAAGGTATCTAACATGAGTTGGATCTAGTTTAATTCATTTATTCTATATAGTGATTTTTCGAAGACCCAATGGAGTGGACATGATAAGGATGTAGGTTCTAAAAATGAAACCAAACCATGTAAATATCATGTGATTTAATTTCATTTATACATTTCATTACATGATTATTTTCTAAATCATTAGAAGAAAATAAAAACGAACAAGAAGAAGGTGTTATGTTTTTAAAAGTATTGATATAGATAAAAGTTAATAACTAACCCAACCCCAAACCTGTTGTTATTAGATAATTTTAAACATCAATCGGGGACCATCCTAATCTATCACACACTACCAAACACTAGCCTCAACTGGTGGGGTTCCATTTCTAACCGAAATTCCCCATGAAAACTGACGATAGGTCTTGAAAAACTGTCAACCCATAGTGGGTCTTATTTACAATATCTTAAGGGATATCCCTTATCCAAAAATGGAGAGTAACCCTATCATTCATGATATATCATGTTATAAGGAAATTATATGAATCCAAATTATCATCAAAACCATCATCTATCCTCATGAGTGAGTTCCCATGCATTTTTAAAATATACAACCATCAATCCTATCATCACACATCCTCGAGCAGCGCATGCATTACTACTAGCCTTAGAAACCAATTCTATGATATTTTACATTTCACTAACTCACCAAGACCTAAATATGCATCAAATTAACCAAATTAAGTGATTAAACACTTCTCTATATAGTCATCAGACTTTCTAGATTTTTTAAGTTCATAAGATCACGTATTCTATGTGTAAGAGGTTGAACAATCTTCTATCCTATCTAACCAGAGACCAGTAAATCGTTGGAACCTATACTCAAACCCATTGTTTTATGAATTACTACACACACATAAGTATATATATTATTTTTTATCATAACAAGTACACACTTATATAGAAGATCTAGTCCCACATTTTTCTCTTTTGAGCCACATCTGAACCACCCATGTCATTTACATGATTCTCGAAATAATTTTCTAGTAATATAATATAAATAATTCATTATACAATTTTATAATGAATTTTTTAATTTTATTCTGAATAGGAATATTTCTTAAAACTAACATTGAACTCACATCACACCTAATCTATGACTAACCATTTATAGAATCCTTTGACAGACCCATGGAACTATCCCAACCGAAATACATGTTACACAAAACCTAAATTCTCTCTAAATTAAATTAATTTAACTAAAAACATAAATAAAACTACTATTTATAATAACTCTACAAAAAACATGGGGTGATGAGTATATATTATATCAAGTCATCGTCAATTCAAACTAAGTAAAATATCATTTGATTGGGACTATTTATCCCTTTCTCGATGGAAATATCTAAGAACTCCAACAAAAAATTTGTCAAAAATTCAGGTGTGCGAATAGAATGATGGGAAGAGGGATATAGAGTAAGAACACACATGAAATCAATGTCAGATTGCATTATAAACCACCCCATATCAAGGTGGAATAAGGGATTAATAAAGGGGTAGGTGCTAACTATACGCCCTTCCCCATAAGACCCTACTCACTGAAAGGAAAATGGTTCCATAAACCCATTTTTTAAACAAACCCTATAACCCCTTTGATGGTGTTAAAATGAGATCTACATAATGAACCACCAAATAAGGGAAACCCAATCCTCTTCTCCACAAAATTAATGAAGTGAATGCTATGGTAGACCATAAATGAATTGTTACTATTTTTTTCAATGCACCAAACACCAATTCATTCTCAAAATATCTTTTGAATACCCATGGAACCACCCATGTCTGAAATCATTTTAAAATATTTGTTTTTTCATATGTTCAAATATTTTAAATCCCAAAAAAAATCATGGAAATAAAAATAAAACATACCCCATTCCAATATTTTTAACTCCTGAAAATAACAATATGAAGATCCATATGTTATTACAAAGGTCCCTAATTTGGTTGGTTGATTTATATACCACAAATGGTTTTAGTGGATGAAACTAATAAATGTATTTTCTGACATCCCAGACTCAAGAAAACGAGATACTTTAGTAATGTAATATAATTAGAACAATGTATAAGTGTTATTGAAGGATCAATTAGTTTCACATTCTTAAATCACTAAATATATACAAAAATTATATTTGAAAAACATAAGATACATGACGAACATATTGGGATAATAATAATATATATTCCATCCTATCCCTTAAAATTACATATATTCCTCCCCTAGGTTTCTTGGTAAATGAAATAGAAATATGGTAGAACTGATATTATCAATATAGATTTGAATACAATGGAAGCATACATAATATAAACATGGAATTAGTTGCATGGAATGAATAAATAAACAATATGAATCCATAATCAATCGAAATAGAGGGAAATTTATATCTATGATAATAAATTAAATTTTTTCATAACAATAATCATTGACATCATTCATATGGTATGTATAGTTATTGGTATAAAAAACATACTATAAAGGCCAGGTTCAAAGAAACTATCCTATAATGGGAAGCAAAATACACCCAAACACAACATTCTTTGTCTTATGAGACAAGTCAATTAATTTTAATGATAAATAATTTCAGATCTGACTAGTCAATATTTCTAGTCTGATGCATTAATAATAATATTCATTAAGTCCTTTCCTACCATTACATGAGGGGTCACTTTCTTAAAAAAAATTGTTATATTAATTTTGAATGTAGAGATGTCAGAAACATTCCAATTCAATTGAATTGTGTATATGTCTAAGAGAGAATCCCTTGATAAACTCAGAAGCTACAATTGTATCATAAATGTAACATGAAGTACCCTTATACACGAAATATAGTTGTGTGGGTGCATAAAATGTGATATTATGTCAATGGAAGATATTAATTGAATTTAATATATTTTATTGGTAAGGAAAAAATGAAATTATTAGAAAATACATCATCTTGGTTCATTAAGAGCATTTGAATATTCCCATAAAATCCCCTAGGAGGGTCTCACCATGTGTATTGTATTAAAACCACTCATTTTTCATCATGGTGATGATTGAGTCAATTATCAACTAACATTTTTTAGTTTCACACTCCAAATTGATTCTATGTTATAACCACATCCACATTAAAGTTTCCATAAATGAATTTATTTTTTAAGAAATTAAACATTATTTTACTTTATCAAAACATAGGATGTGTTTTCCACCATAGAAAAGAAAAATATTTAATCAATAAAATATGAGAGAGGTATAAAATGTTTGAAGTTTAAATCCCATAAATTCCAAGAGTAACATTGAAAATTTCTTTACATGTAATCTATACAACTACAAAAATGAAATTTTAATGTGATTATAACCTATGTCTAAATCAATGAGATTTGAGACGGAAAATCCATACTTAGGGAATTTGTTGGAATGTATTCATAAGCTACTGGAAGACAGGGATTTCTATTGATCTTAAAATAACATTAATAAATAAAGATAATAATATTACTTATAAAATATTCATTTCATACTGAATAATTAGAAATTTTCTGCATAATACAAATTAGGTCTCAGGAAGAGGAATTGGAGATGAAAAAACCCATACCTATTATCATAAATTATAAGAACGTAGTTTAACATCCAACATCAACAAAATAGTAATTTTAATAATAAAATTAATAATAATACTCATATCTATTTCCATTACTAATCTTTAAAAATGGTCATTCTCTATATGTATTCTTCTAATTTTCCTCATTGGTATTTATCATTTTGATCATTTCTAAAGAATTCACCATAGTGGTGTACAATTTTATTCTTAATAGAATGTTAGTAATTAATATCACATTAAATATACATTTATGGATTATTTATTATAATTTATGATGTCTTAAATTTCTTCAATTAGTTTTTTATACCATAATCTTTAATATAATGTCAATAATAAGCATGTTTTGGTTATTTTTGACAAAATAAGTGTGTTTCCTTATTCAAACTACTTGAAAAAATCTCCCTCTGGAATCATTTGTCTGATATGGTAGGGTTTGACACTCTCAATCTGATGAGGCTGAGTCTAATGGAATCAGTCTGATAAAAATAGTCTAATGGAATTTTAATGATGAACACATTGTCATTATTCATTACACAAACTCTGCTCATATGGTGAGTCATATCTTCCTTAGTTCATTAAATAAACCATTGAGATGCATGATCTTAAAATGAGGCATTATTCAGGAAACAAAATTTTGAAATGAATTATTATAGAACTCCTCCTTTTTCTCTAATATGAAAAGTTGAAAAGTATTAATGTAAAATTATTCTATTTATTGAAATCATAGAAATAAAAAAGAGGTAAACTAAAAATATTACCACTCATTAAAATTAAAAAACCTATAGGATTTACGCATATTTTAATTTAAATTTTTACCACTTCATTTCTTAAAAACATTTCTGGAATGTTTGTAGGTCGTATAAGTAACCATACTTGACTTACTAACTTTTCTTCAGTCTAATTGAATTTTCTCCGATTAGTATGATGAAGCTTACGCAACCCATGTGTATGTAACCCACTCAGATCAATACAATAGAAATTCCATATCATAGTTATTTTTACTGAATTTCCTTCTCAAAGCCGATCTAACTGACTTTCCTTCTCATAGTCATCCAGATTGACTTTCCCCCATAGAGATAGTCCAGTTGAATTTCCCCCTCCAGTTCATTTTGATGGAACATCCTAATCATTAGTCCGTTGGAATCCTTATAATGATGAAAATTTCATTTTGATGAAACTATCTATATGATTGAAACTTTGCTATGAATATTACAAATTCTTCGATCCACATCACATATAACCCATTCAAAGTTCTAAAAATATTTGTTCTTGTCAATTTTATATCTGATGCATAAATTTTCTCAATTCTCAGAAATGATACAATATTTAATATTCCCTTATTTCAAAATTTTTTTTATCATGATAACAAAAATGATATATGTAAAGTTAAATATTTGAAAAGTATCATTAACTTACATCAATAATTATTATAACGTTACAAGTATCAAGAACCTACTTTCTTTCCAAACAAAACACATTACGATTAAAAGCATCTATTCTCCCCCTATTATTCATAATGTATACATCACAAGTGTTATAGAAAATGTAATATATTTTTGAATTACAAAACAGAACAGAATCATATGACTTATTTTAGAAATTTTAGGAATACAATAACACCTGACATCACTATCTTCATTTTATATCTTCAAAAACATACTGACTTTATAAAATCCATGATGTTCGAGGAATTTTGAACATCATTTCAATGAAAATGGGACTGATGGAGCATCCGTTCAACAAATATATATATTTGATATCTTCTTTGATTGATTTTTCCTAATATGAGACTCCGTGTTCGATGATGCTTATTCTGATCCTCTGTGTCTAGTTTAAAAAACATTTTCAATAAGAAATATTCTATACCTATTTGTGTTTGTTTTTTAACATTCAATAACATTGACTAGTTTTTCAAATAATATACTTTTAAAAAATATTAGTTTTCAATAAATATAAAAAATTTGTTAAAACCAAACACCATAATGATTATTCAATATCACCCATTGTATATGCTTTAAAATGTTCCTTAATATTTTTTCAACTCATCTTTTGAAAACAACGCATCTTTTATGACTTTCATCAAAGCATATCCATTCTTAAATGAGAGTGTCCTAACACCACACTATTGAATAGATTAGTTTTCGTCACGCAATTCCATCCATCAGAGACATGTTATATTTTCTACCATATTAAGATTAACTTCCCTTAATTTCTATGATTTCGCACTTTTATTTTTTTCTCCCCCTTGAATATTATCATGACCATTATATGATAAAAATATCATCAGTTTGACAGAATAACGATAACTACAAACTTCATAAAATATAAAATGTTTCCACTTTCACTCCCCCATTTTTCAACATTATCCAAATCCTGGTGGGTGAGTATAAAATGATTGGAAAGATCAATTTCAATATGATTTTCAAAATGTATCTTCAATGGTTTAGAAACATTTAATTTCAAATATTCTAGCTGAAATTTCAACCATAATGATGGAATAGAAGCTTGAGTAGCCAAAAAATATTCAAATACTTTTGTGCTCGATGTCATTGAACATTGTTTCTTACTATGCCAACTCACACAATATCCACCCAAGAAAAATGTGCCTCGTGGACATGATTTTATATCATTACAATTTCCATCCCAATAGGCATTAGTATAACCCTGAATCTTCTAGTCAAAAATTTATTTTTATAACCCCCCATGAGAATTTTTTCCTTTTACATATATTAGAATTCTATTTTCTTTCAACATATGAGATTATTTTGGATTACATTGTTATTGGGAAAAAGTCACGACATAAAAATATCACATATTGAGGTAGAATGGTTTAGTTTACTTTCTAGCATCTCAGAGAAGTCCTTCGATATAACATTTTTATTGGACACATCATTACTCAACTTCATTCGCAATGAGATAGGATTATAATATTCATTGGATATTTCCATGAAATTTTTTTTAATAGTTACCTGACAAACTTTTCTTGAGATAAGAAAATGTATTTTTATTTCTTTGAACTTGTAAACCAAGGAGGAGTGTTAATTCTCCTAAAATTGTAATCTAAAAATTCTTTTTTATTTCAAGATAATATTTTTTAGGAAATATATTTTCAACCCCCAGAAAAAACTATATAATCCACAAAATGAATTATAATTAGAGTTTAGTAGTTAAAATAATTCAAATATAAGTTTCTATCGACATTTAAATTATAAATTTTCAACATTATCAAACATTTTTCACGAATATAATATAATTAATGTGGATGTTATTTTATATACAAATATTTTTCAGGAATCAACAAACTTTTATTTCATTATAATCATGTATAAACCCACAAGGTTGTTCAATTCAAACATATTCATCAACATTTCAATTGATAAATTCTGAATTTTCATCCATATGATATACATTTTATTTTTGATGTGTAGATCATACTAGAAACATTATAATATTCTATAACCACACATTGGGGAAGAAGGTTTCATAAAAACCCCCACCTTCAACCATTTCATAGCCTTTATGTGACATACATGACTTATTTTGAAGGTAAATTTCATTTATTTTCCTTTCATTCTTTATTTTGGATGGTTTCCAAAGGTTTTATGGAGAAATAGATGAGTTTTCATGAATTGAGCCATACCGTGAGCCCAATTTCAGATTTAAAAATAAATTTTGTTTCCTTTATAAATTTTTCATTTTTAAATATTTTTCCTGCATTCCAATTCCTAACTGGTCTACTCTGACCTATTAACACCAAAATATAAATTTTGTGCCTTTATAAATCCATAATCATGGTGGATATGGGTTTTTATTTAAGATATTGGGCCTGCCCGAAGGCCCATTTCCTGCATTAAAAATAATATTTAATTTTTTTATATCTCCTTCATTATTTGCGTTTATTTGGTGATTCCACATCCCTCTCAACCCTACGAAACCCAGGCGCGCTCCCATTGCCTTTCCCCCATCCTTGGAGCTCTTTGAAATCGAGAATTAGGGCTGATCTTCATAGGGGGTCTCAAATCGGCCAGAATTGAAGAGGTAACTTCATCCCTTCTTAACTCTCTCAATTCTTACTCTTTTCCCTCCATTCCAGTTCCTAAATTACCTCATAAATCTTGTTCTAACAAGACATTATTTTTTGATGTTTTCAATTTCAGAAACTATTGTTTTTGGAGTGATTAATTCAGGATACTTAAATTAGGTGAGTCTATTTATTTCCTCTTTCAAATTGCTTAGTGTTTCTTCCCTAATTCTTGAATTAAAAAAATCCCAGAAGTTAGGGTTCGTGATTAGGTTCTAAATTACTGTATTTTGGGTGAGATATTGAGGTTTTAGGTTTCTTTTAACTTCCTTGAGGTGCGGCGGTCGTGCGGTTGATGTTTCGCCCCAATATTTGAGGGTTTCGACACATTCGGTAGGTGATTCTGTGGGTAACCAATTAATGATGAGTTAGTTTGATTAATTAAATAATTTTTCATATTCCTTATATGCTGTTTATTATGAAAAAACCATTTTTGGTAGCAATAGTAAATCATTTGGTATTAAAGATACATTTTTGTTTGAAGTATGTATTTTTCAAATGTATTTCTTGAGTTATCTCTTGTTGTAGTATTGTAAAACGTGGAAGTGATTTATTAGTTATTGAACGGGGCTTCCAATTTTGTTTGGGTAATAATATAGTATCATGTGGGCCTAAAAATGAGGGTCTTTGAATGGGTTTTATGTGTGTAACCTTGTTATACTCTTTGAAAATGTTTTATGGATTTGTGTGTTCTCATGGGTATCTTTTGTGATATTGTTAAAGGTGATTATATAACATTTGAAAGTGGATTATTAAATGTTTATTGGGATGACAATTCTGTTTTTGTAATATATTGGTGTGATTTTTGCTTAAAAATATGTTTTTGAAATGTGTTTTTTGTGCAAGACATATTTGCACCACTTGGGTTCTTTTTATGAAAACTGTAAATGTTTTAGTTCATTAAAAAAAGTGGGAAAAGGGTGAATATGTACTGTTTGGTATATGTGTTCATGTATTATAGTGTTTTGAAAGGTTAAGTGATGTTTTAATATTTCAAATATTTTTAGAATGTTTTGTAAATTTCAGTAATTTTTTAGTAAATTGTGATGTTGGAGCGAAACATGTTTGTGGGCTCTTTCATGTATGTTTAATGATAAAATTATTTTGAAGGTAAAAGGTGTGTTATGTAACAAGTGAGTGTGATTTTATGAGAGTTTTAATATGTTGGATTGGTTTTATAAAATTATTTAATGAATTTTTGGAAGTGTTAAATAAATGTGAAAAGTGTTGTAGGCTATTTTGGTGTGAGTTGGATTTCAAAATCAATTTGAATGAAAAGTGGACTTTTGTGACTTGTGTTGTATATATGTGGGATTTTTTGTGAATTTATGATTTGGAAATATTATTTTCTTGTGAATATTATATTCATTGACTTGTTGAATTTGTTTGAGCACAAAGGGAAAACCCGGGTATCTAGGTGGGTGGACATGTACTAGTATGCTAGTGAATCCGTGGGGTTTGGCCTCAGTTTCACTTAGAAAGATTAACACTTACAAATCTAACTAAATTATGATGATGATTATTAGGGACCAATAGGTTATGGGTATGTACCCTACTAGTGGATCGTGCACGAGAATGGATATTTGTGATGGTTACTCTCACTGTGATACGAGGTACCTGGGACCCACAACTAGCTAGTGCCTAGGGGTTATTTCCCATTGCATGTGCTCACTAGATATTTTGTTCTTATCGTCGGAATACGGTATGAGTGGATTTAAAATTCAGTATCCTTGGTATTTATTTTAAAAGTGTTTATTCTTTAAATTAGCCCACTTGAAAACTGATTTTTTTTAAGTTGCATCTTTTAGAAATTGTAACTAGAAATTACATGTTTTTGAAAACTTGCATGCTTTTCATATTTGAATGTTTACCGCATGGAATCTCTTAGTGGTGGGATATTACTGGGCATTGGCTCACACCCTACTTACACCTTTGGGTGTAAGTAGACTTGGTTATTTTTGTTGTCGCAGGTTGGGTACAATTTTTTTTTATTCCAGTGATTCGGGTTTCTAGCAGGTCCTTGGTGGTGAAGTTTTGCGGAGATGGCTTGAGGGCGGTGCCCCATGCCATGAGGGTTTATGGACTATTTCATTTTGGTTCTGTACCTTTGGTACAGTCTTTTTTATTTGTTTTAAGCTATGTAATTCAGTTCTGAATTTTTGTAAAAGATTGTTTGGTTTGAAAAATCCAGATTTGTTTTATTGGAATTGTTTGTTGTTTTAAGTTTATAAACTCGGGAAAATCATTCCCAATTCTCATTTTATGATACCCGGGCACTTGTTCCTGCCCGTGGGGATCGGGAACACCCTTCAGGCCTTATCACGGGCCTGGTTTGGCACTGGTTTCAATGGTGACCATATTTGGTTTGTGACAAAATGGTATCAGAGGGTGGTTCGCTCTCTTTAGGTCATGTTATTTGGGGAACAATCAGGATAATATGGAGTTAGGATTTCTGGGACTTTGAATTTTAGTTATGAGTAGTGTGGCTGATCACCACATCTCATGACGAGATTCACATATCCAGAGGAAGTCGGGACCTTTCAGAGTCCTTTGGTTTTCTTTGTTTAATGATGATTAGGGGAAATGAAAATAGAGTTGGGTTAATGGTCTCAGTAAGCTCACAAGGCCTAGCAAGCCATGTGGAGCTGAGGATATTCCCAAGAACACTCTCTGTGATAGTGATGTGATTGGAATATGGCCGCCAACCATATGTCCAAGTCACCCACTGAAACTAGTTTACTCTCGCATTGTCTTGTGTTCTTTAGTTTTGAAATATTGGAACTTTGGTTTTTAAATGACTTGGTTTTAACAAGTGTAAAGTTTTTGTGAAAAAATTTTCAAATAAATATGGAATGGTTTGATTTATGAAATAGTGGAACTAAATATTCAGAATTATTTTGAAATGGAAAATGGTGTGCTTACACCTCTTTCGAAAGAAGAAACTATAATGAAGTTGGTTTTGAAAAATTGTTTTCAATAGTGTTTTCTAAACTATCATAGGGTGTTTTGCTGGGATGCGATTTTAAGAAATTGAAGTGAATAACATGAAAATGAGTTCTTGTATAAATGGTTGTTTCTTTATGAAAATATTAGTAATATTTGAATTGGGATTGGGATCCCTTGGTTAGCAGTTTTAAGAAAAAGGATGTGTTGGTTGGCCATTTTGGTTTTAAAAGTGGAAAAAATACTTGTTTTATCCATTGGTATTTCCATGCGTGACCACATGCATGGGTTTATATGGGATGATGGATGGTTGATGGCATGAATGGATGAGTTCCGGGACAGATATGATGAGGGTTCCTAGTGTGGCAGAAAAACATGCATGTGTGAGGCCCATGGGGTACCATTGGTGGATACATTTACTGCTAAACTGTTTGTTCTCAAAGAATTACTTTGAAAGAAAAACATGATGTCTTGATGAATATTTTTTTATGGTTTGTATTATGGTTTTTTGAAAATGTTGATGTTGTGGGATGTTTTGATTCCATGAACCCCTTTTGTTTGAACTGTGTTTTGGGTATGTGTTTGGTCGGTAAGCTGTGTTGTTGGGACGGTTAGTGGTATCTTTTGAAAAGTGTTTTGGGATGACTTTACGGTGGTTCCCTTCATGTGTTTGGAGCTGGTTTGTGGCTTGTTTTGACCAATGGACCAGATTGGTTGGGTCCTTGGGTTCTCTCATTGGATAAGGTACGTCCCCATTAAAGGTTAATGCATAACTGAAGTGCAACCCAGATTGTTTCTCCATTATAAAATCCTCCAGTTGATCAATATAAGGAATCTATTTCTTGAGATTTTTAGATTGAGTATACACCCTTTCCTTTATTGGTTTTGTGTATACTCCTGTAGTGGGAGATTGATTATGGTTGGTTGAAAGTGACCTTAGCCTCTTAAGTTTCCTAATTTTTCGAAGGTGGAAGTGTTCTGGGGTTGTTAGCATGGATGAGTATTTGGATAGTGTCTAAGAGGAACTCTCGGTCCCTCATAGTCTCTTCGAATAAGGAGTTCATGTTAAACTACTAGTGTGGGAAATCTGGTCATGAGAGGATACTATGGCCACTTTCTAGAATTGTGTGTTGTTTGGGGATATTGGAAAAGTTCCCACTCTATTCATTGTTTATATCAGTCACAATGGTCATGTTTAGTGATTCCTTGTGATGTCATGTGCTCGATTGATTGTAAAGGTGAAAGTTGGGCAATCATCTGAGAGTCTCTATTATGTTGGGAGAATGTCTCCATTGAGAAAGAACATAAAAAAATATTCCATTTTAGAGGAAGGTGAGTATAAGTGTTCTTTACTTCTATTGTTTCTCACCCAAACAAACAAGGTGTGATTTGTGTACATCTTCTAATCCCTTGTTTCAGTGAAATATCGTGTTAGGGTAAAGTGAGTTTGGAATGTGTTATGTCTTGGAAATACTTATCGGGGATTGCGGTGTAGTTGTTGTTTGAAATGAAAGAAGAATTCTCATTCAGGTGGTTTCCAAAGCCTAACTACGAGGCCGAAGATGCTTCAATATTTTGAGCTCCAGCCAGCGGTCCCGGAGAGAAGCTGGCGCATAGTCAGGGGAAACCCGAGTGTCATTTAAACACTTGTACAAAGTTCTATACTCAATATGAAAGAAAATACGAGTTTAAACCTAGGGTGTCATCATATTTCTTTTGTTGTTCTTGTTCGGTGGAACTAGGTGTTGGGCCTTGTACCCATGTCATCGCCCAATGTTATTCCCTCCCCCTTTGGATTCCATTGAGTCTTTAGATAAAGGTATGAAGTTTGGCTAGAAAGGTTGACCACACGGTTTGCACTTGGTTAGTAGTGACCATGCCCCAAAAAAACATGTAGATAGAAGAATCTCCACTATTAGTTCATGGTTTCCAAAACCATGAAGACTAACCATGTGGTTGTCCCAACACTTTATATTTTGGGGTCTTTCTGTACCGGCCCATGCTGGTCGATTATGATTGTTGGTTCTTATGGTGGGGAGCCTATTTTTTTCCCCCGTACCAATAACATAGACTTATCAATGGTCAAGGATTGGTGGTAGGTAGTATCATTTGGATCTATGAAGATTCCTAAATCTTCCTTGGTTAACCATTGAGATTGGAGAGTGCCCAATGGTTTAGTTATATCAAGGTATGTGTAACCTTGTTCGATGTTGTTGTTCGTTTGAGTGAATTGCTTGAGTCTTGTTCGGATAGTGTTTGAGAAGATTTCCTTTGGGATAAACCCTGAATGTGATATATTGTTTCAGGAATGTGGTGTATGATTTTTTTGTGAAGTTTTCTTTCCTTAATTGATTAATGGAGATTTTTTGGCCCTTGGGGGCGAAACGTAGAAAGGGAGTACATCTTGGTTTATCAGTTGGGTTTGGCTTTCGTATCTGGCCTTTCTGTAGCTTTCTGGGGATGGAAAGTTTTCATGGTGGGGAGAATTGTCACATACATGACTTATTTTGAAGTTAAATTTCATTTATTTTCATTTTATTCTTTGTTTTCGATGGTTTCCAAAGGTTTTATGGAGAAATAGATGAGTTTTCATGAATTGGCCCAAACCGTGAGCCCAATTCCAGATATAAAAATAAATTTTGTTTCCTTTATAACTTTTTCATTTTTTAATATTGTTCCCTCATTCCAATTCCTAAATGGTCTCCTCTGACCTATTAACACCAAAATATAAATTTGGATCCTTTATAAATCCATAATCAGGGTGGATATGGATTTTTATTTAAGATAATTGGCCTGCCCGAAGGCCCATTTCCTGCATTAAAAATAATTTTTAATTTTTTTATATCACCTTCACTATTTGAGTTTTTTTGGTTATTCCACCTCCCTCTCAACACTATGAAACCCAGGCGCGCTACCAGTGCCTTTTACCCCCTCCTTGGAGCTCTTTGAAATCTAGGATTAGGGCTGATCTTTATAGGGTGTCTCAAATCGGCCAGAATTGAAGAGGTAACTTCATCCCTTTTTAACTCTCTCAATTCTTACTCTTTTCTCTCCATTTCAGTTCCTAAATTACCTCATAAATCTTTTTCAAACAATCCCTGATGATTGGATGATTTCAATTTCAGAAACTATTATTTTTGGAGTGATTAATTCAGGATACTTCAAGTAGGTGAGTCTATTTCTTTCCTCTTTCAAATTGCTTAGGGTTTCATCCCTAATTCTTGAATTATAAAAATTCCAGAAGTTAGGGTTCGTGCCTAGGTTCTAAATTACTTTATTTTGGGTGAAATAATGAGGTTTTAGGTTTCTGTTAACTTTATTGAGGTGCGGCAGTCATGCGGTTGATGTTTCGCCCCAATATTTGAGGGTTTCGACACATTCGTTAGGTGATTCCGTGGGTAACCATTTAATGATGAGTTATTTTGCTTGATTAAATAAATTTTCATATTCCTTATATACTTTTTATTATGTGAAAACCATTTTTGGTAGCAATAGTAAAGAATTTGGTATTAAAGATACATTTTTGTTTGAAGTATGTATTTTTCAAATGTATTTCTTGAGTTATCTCTTGTAGTAGTTTTGTAAAACGTGGTTCTGATTTATTAGTAGTTGAACGGGGCTGCCAATTTTGGTTGGGTAATAATATAGTGTCATGTGGGCCTAAAAATGAGGGTCCTTTAATGGGTTTTATGTGTGTAACCTTGTTATACTCTTTGAAAGTGTTTTATGGATTTGTGTGTTCTCATGGGTATCTTCTGCGATATTGTTAAAGGTGATTATATAACATTTGAAATAGGATTATTAAATGTTTATTGGGATTACAATTCTGTTTTGGTAAGATATGGGAGTGATTTTGGCTTAAAAATAAGTTTTTGAAATGAGTTTTTTGTGCAAGACATATTTGCACCACTTGGGATTGTTTTATAAAAATTGTAAATGTTTTAGTTGGTTAAACAAAGTGGGAAAAGGGTGAATATGTATTGTTTGGTATATGTGTTCACGTATTATAGTTTTTTGAAAGGTGAAGTGATGTTTTAAGATTTCAAATATTTTTAGAATGTTTTGTAAATTTCTGTAATGTTTTAGTAAATTGTGATGTTGGAGCGAAACATGTTTGTGGGCTCTTTCGTGTATGTTTAATGATAAAATGATTTTGAAGGTAAAAGGGGTGTTATGTAACAAGTGAGTGGGATGTTATGAGATTTGTAATATATTGGATTGGTTTTATAAAATTATTTAATGAATTTTTGGAAGTGTTAAAGAAATGTGAAACGTTTTGTGGGCTATTTTTGTGTGAGTCGGATTTCAAAATCAATTTGAATGAAATGTGGACTTTTGTGACTTGTGTTGTATACATGTGGGATGTTTGGTGAATTTATGATATGGAAATATTATTTTCTTGTGAATATTATATTCATTGACTTGTTTAACATGTTTGAGCACAAAGGGAAAACCCGGGTATCTAGGTGGGTGGACGTGTACTAGTATGCTAGTAAATCCGTGGGGTTTGGCCTCAGTTTCACTTAGCAAGAGTGACACTTACAACTCTAACTAAATGATGATGATGATGATTAGGGACCACTAGGTTATGGGTATGTACCCTACTAGTGGCTCGTGCACGAGAATGTATATTTGTGATGGTTACTCTCATCGAAATACGAGGTACCTGGGGACCCACAACTAGCTAGTGCCTAGGGGTTATTTCCCATTGCATGTGCTCACTAGATATTTTGTTCTTATAGTTGTCATACTATATGAGTGGCTGGAAAATTCAGTAGCCTTGGTATTTATTTTAAAAGTGTTTATTCTTTAAATTAGCCCACTTGAAAACTGATTTTTTTAAGTTGCATCTTTTAGAAATTGTAACTAGAAATTACATGTTTTTGAAAACTTGCATGCTTTTAATCTTTGATTGTTTACCGCATGGAATATCTTATTGGTGGTATCCTAGTTGGAATTGGCTCACACCCTACTTACACCTTTGGGTGTAAGTAGAATTGGTTATTTTTGTTGTCGCAGGTTGGGTACAATTTTTTTGTTCCAGTGGTTCGGGTTTCTAGCAGGTCCTTGGGGGTGAAGTCTTGCGGAGATGGCTTGAGGGTAGTGCCACATGCCATGAGGGTTCTTGGGATATTTAATTTTTGTTTTGTACCTTTGTTATAGTATTTTTTAGTTGTTTTAAGCTATGTAATTCAGTTTTGAATTTTTGTAAAAGATTGTCTGGTTTGAAAAATTCAGACTCTTTTTATTGGAATCTTTTGTTGTTTTATGTTTATAATCTCGGGTAAATCGTTCCCAATTATCATTTTATGATACCCATGCACTTTTTCCATCCCATGGGGATCGAGAATGCCCTTCGGGCCTTGTCACGGGTCAGGTTTGGCACTGGATTCAGTGGTGACCAGATTTGGTTCGTGACACTTTATAAAAAAGAAATTATTTTTTTTGGAAACTTCTCTATGTTCATTCAACTTGTTTCTATAACCCCATTTTGTTCCGAAATCATTTTTACTTTCCAGATGTGGAAGAAGTACCGATTATTAATTTTTATTAATTTCATCAAACTATACAATCATATATTTCACCCTTCATAGGGTTAAATAGTCTCATGCGTAATAATTTTGACATTTTTAATTTTGATGAAAAACATTCAATTTTTCATCCACAACATTCCCATTGAATTTTGTTAAATAAGTTGGATTCTCAATAACGTTCACATCAATTTAGTCCACCAAATTTTATAATTTTTTGTTCTAAAATTTGTAACTTCTCTTATTGGGTGAATAACCTATAAAATCACATTTCTAAACATTCTCAACAGTCTCTTCCAGATATATATTATTATTTTAAGTAAAAAAATAAACATCTAAATAAATTGAAGTACCTAAATAATTTTTTTATACCATATTTCATAAAGAGTCATGTTGTATTCATAACTAAAGAAATATATATTCAGAATATTTACAACAGTACTAAAAACTTATCTCTAGTATAACATTGAATGTTTATATTCTGCTAGCATATTTCATCCCATTTCCACCAAACATCAATTATTTCATTATACTATTATTTTTTTTCATTGTAGGGGTAACTATACTAATGTATGATACCATTAATTAATATATATACGTTTCCATTTAATTTATTATGAATTTGGTACCATTATCTATTCTCATCTTCATTATATATATGACCATTTTTTACACAACTTCTTTTTTGAAAAACACAATCATTTCCATATCCTCTAACTTTTTTTTCATAATCATGATGTTTGTTATCCATTTGAAATCATAAATAAAAGTGATAATGTATAAATATATTTGTTTGATTGAAGTATAATTTTCCTTCATAAATCTATATGAATAAGTTAAACTGGTCTGGTAAATTGAACATCCACTTTCTAATGGATTTTATTTGTCATCATCCTTTTTTAAAAGTAATGCAATCATCTCCCCCTCTGATTTTCAATTCTCGAATATTTTTTATGATATCAAATAAAAATGTTTTTCTTTTTTTTCTTCCAAATAATTTCATGTCTTTGGTACCACAACATTTTCACATCAATATGACATAAATAACTATAGTTTTTAAATTATTTTAATTAAAAGATATTCCAACTGGTTCATTCTCCTTTTGTAATAATTTTTCCATATTTCAAAACATTGATAACACAAGAATGATTTATAAAGATCAATTCTTTTACAATATCAGAATGTTGAATTACACTATGTAGTGTTTTACTCTATCAATAAATAAAACATCCTTAGATTTGAACTCTTCATCTTATCTATCAACTATTTTGATTCCTCTTATTTTTAGGACCAATATATCGCAAAGGTAATAGTACATCAATAATTATTTAAAATATGATTGATATTTTTTAAATCACTTATCATGTGTAAATAACTATCACTATCATGTATCCCTAATGTATTCATTTTTACTTACTTTTATGGAAGTCTAAATAGTATAATGTCTTATCTCAACATTCATCATTCCATTTTCCTTATCATTTATCCCGTAAGAAATGTTTTTAGAGTAAGTGTCATAAATCTTTTTTTTTATTATGAAAACACTAATAACATCTTCCACCGTCATCTTCTAAACATTGAAATTTAATTTTAATTTGAATGTTTCAAAAATCATAAGATTTTTCTTTTTTAACATAATGTCTGTTATGAAATTTATTCATTATAATTTCAAATTATATTCCACACTTTGAAAATATTTTTTATGGTAGTGATATGTTATGAAACAAATTATAAGACATTTTCATAGTGATTCCACAACACTAATAGAAATCATAAAATCTTGATTTCAAATTTAAGTGTGTTCTTTTTCATTAGAATATTTCTTATGGTTTATAATTTTTTCTTGGTCTAAAAAACATTGGACAGGGAACATATTTACTAATGAAGTAGTTTTTTAAATTTTTTTGATTTTATAGGTTTCTCACATAAATTCTCAAACCATGTTTTTAAACACTTTTCTTCTCATCTAAAATGTTTCAAATATAAAATTAATCATTATCTTTTTTGGGTAATGATTTCACCTGATTCTGGATTTGAAATTTCTCAAAAAAAACTGAAGTATCATATTTTAATTATAAATATTTTTTAAAGATTTAATTCAACTTTATTAAGGTACTTTGAGACTCAATATGTTTTGATTTATTCTTTGTAACTTCTTCTTTATTACCTTCCAACTTTTTACTGATATCTTCAACCATATTTCCCTGTTAAGAAATTAAATGTTTGTAACATAACATCCCATGTATAGATTATTATTATTTTTGTACAATATATTTTTCACCATAAAAAACTTTTACACCAATTTCATTTTTCATTACAATTTCATTCATGATATATTTTTTTCTCAAGACATAGAACATGTTCTGTTCTTAGAAGATAATCTCTATAAGATTATTCACCTCATTCTACTTCATTATTTGATGAGTCTTAGTTTTTTTGAACAATTTTATTGAATGTTTTAATATTTTCTTATCGTTAATATTCTGAATAATTATTTTCATTTCATTTTGATGCATATTTTTTCTCAATATATTTATATTGTTCCATGTGAAATCTTTCATAGATTTGTTGGATGACTTATCTTTTTATACATTTTGTTCCACCTTTTCCATCAAGGGTTTTCATCTAAATAGTCTATATATTATCCAACATTCATATTGAGAAAATGTATTCAAAAATTTTGAAGTCCACAATAATAATAAAAATCCTCGAAGATTACCTTCATACTTTAATCTGCCTCTTTGATAGTTCATAGATATAATAGACATGATTTTATCATTCAAAATATCATTCTCTTTATCATTGGAATAACATGTACCAAATATTTCAACATAAAAAATCATCATTTTTATTCTATATTCAAAATCCATTTCATACTATATTTTATTTTTGGACATTGGGGCATTTATAATTTCCCAAGAAATAATAAAGTTATAAAATTCATCCAGAGATAAATAATAATTATATTCTAAAATAAAAATTTTGTAACAGAAACTAAACAGAAAGTCTCACTTAAGTTTCTTTACTGTTTTATAATCTTATATAACATCTATAAATCCTTAGAAGTTTAAAAAAGATCATTTACCAGGGTAAAGTATTCATAAATATTTCTTTATCTTTCATCCATATGTCTAATAAGTTATTATGACAGATTTGTGTCATTTCTTATATCACATTAGTATTCCATTAAAATATATGTTAAAACTTATCCTACATAATATTTGATGTTTTGAGACCCATTACCTTAATATAAAAATTTTCTAATAGCGTCATTAGAATAATATTTATATTTCTTAAATCAATCTTAGAATTCCTCTTTTTATCCAAAGTAATTGGGGGCATATTTTTCAATTTCTGAAAACCCAATTGTAGCAGTATCAAAAAATTCTATTATAAGAGCTAGGAGATAATGAATAATTATATTCTTCAATCCAAAATAACTTTACCATCAAATGTTATATTTCCACTACTATGGAAAAATTGATATTATCCATGATAAGGATTCAACAAGGAAACCATTACTTTGAAAATAATTATTGTTCCAAATGATTTAATAACAACTAAATAGGAGTTTGGGGTTGAATTATTTGTTCAATTTTATATTTATGAATAAATTTTAAAAAATAACCCATGAATCCTATTATTTTTATCCTTTTTATCATTTATTAAATACGCATGCATGAAAAAATTGGAAACCATGTAAATTAGTATATATTTATAAGGTTTGACCTAAATGTGAGAACCTGTATCAATTCCAAAACCACTCACATAGGTCATTAGAAATAAAATATAATGAAGAAGTTAAAAACACATGTTCCAACTCCCATTAGATTCCTTCCATCTTCTAATTGTAATGGATAAATTGAATCCCAACTGTTTATTATGTTTTATTAAATAATATTGAGTCAAAAAAAATTAAATTCGTTGATCAAACTTCCCTAGAAATTCTCTATCTGGAATCCATAGGATAATATTTTGGGGTCTTATTCAGTTATTTAGATGAGGTTCAATCGAATAGACTCTGTCCAATGTATATAGTCCAATGGGTTCAGTAAGATGAACCCATTCTTACTCTGAATGACTCAAAAGTTTCTTAATTCCTTTGTTTGATCTTTCTCAATTTAGTAAAAACACAATCTGATGTCATACATTCTAATGGTGTATCAATTAAAAAAGTTAACTTTGAAATTAATTATACAAAACTCTATTTTTATAAATCATATGGAAATTTTCAATGTGAAAATGTATTGTGCTTTTATTTATAAGAATCTGAGAAATAAAAAGGCGGGAAAATAAAAACTGACCCAAACATGAACCTACAATGATTAGTGGATGATTATGAGATGGTTTAATTTTTATTTATTTATTAAAGGATTATATTGACAAAATTTAATATTTATTTGTGTTATATATAATAATTAAATGTAAATATACAAAAATTTAATTTTTATTAACACATTATGCAATTTGAATAAAATATTGTCGTAATATTATGATTATTTTTTATTCATAAAATATATATGATTTTTTGTTGGTAATATCATTAATTGGTTCATAAATATATTACAAAATAACATTATTGATATCATAAATTTTATATTTATCCTTTAATAACTTCCTTATATCCACCTTTATAATTTAGTGAAGGAAAACGAAACACATTATGTCATGGAGGTTGTAGTCCACACAACGCATGAACAATGATTTTTTTCTTAATGGATGGAGTATATGAATAAATAATGATACGTACCTAAATATAGTAACATTATTAAATATACATGAGGATAATATAGGTTTATTAGTGAGGGTAGATTTATTTATATAGGATAAAATAAAGAAGAAAACTATGTAGTTCATAATACACACATTGGGGACATGATTTTTTGTTTGAAAGTATTATCCAAAAAAATTACATTATGTAGTAGTGTGTGCATGGACGTTCTCATTTAAGAAAAGATCAATTTTTTTAAAAGTCATAAACATGAGTTTTTAATACAATATTATTAATTTAAAATCTATTAATGAATGTTTTCTAAAAACTACAAAGGGGGAGATTGAAGAGCCATTGTAGTATTTTGTTTTAACAATGTTTAATATATTTTTGGACAAATAATATTCTTTAAAATAATGATTTTGAGAAACTGGTGATTTTTACCTAATTTTCAAACCCAAATACTAAGGGGGATAAAATTTTTATTTTATGGAAAATTTGTTCTTTCCAGACATCGAGGATTATACAATGTAGCATTGAATATTAAGAATCGGGATGGGTATCACCGGTCAATGATTTTATCAGAAATACTTATTGGTTGATTAGATGATCCATCAGTCCCAGTTTTATCTTCATGATGTTAAATATTAATTATAAATTGTGGGTTTTTGAAATTCCGAATGTTTCTGAAGAGGTTGAATAAAGATAGTGATTTCTAGACCAAGAAAGTTATTAAAGTTTCTAAATTATGTCAGTTGATTTTTTGATGGTTTTTAATAGTCAAATATCATAATTGTTTTATAACACTAGTTTTATTGGCATTATGAGGAAGGGGAATAGTTGTTGCAAATTATATTGAGTTTTGTCTGGAATTAATGGAGTTTTTTGTAAGAGGGGAAGTTAAAATACATTATTATGTAAGTCAGACAATGATCTTTCGGTCTTGATTTTCACATAAATTCTGAAAATTATCATGATTAATGAGTTTTGATGAAATGAGGGATTCAGAAATATTATATCATTTTTATGAATCAAGGAAAAAATTTCATCTCATCTAGAATTTCATGGAAAAATATTTTCAAAACACTGAATGAGTTATAAATGATGAGTATTCATTAATTTCAATGTTTCAGAGTCAAATTTCCATCTTATTGAGAATTCCTTCATATTAATATTTCAATCATTAACATAATTTTATCTGACTGAAGCTATGTTTGTTCCCTCATATTTACTGTGAGGAGAAAATTTAATGTGGAAAACTCTCTGGAGGAATGTCAATCAGGCATACACTAATAAAGAATGTCAATCAGACGGACTCTAAGAAGAAAATTCAGTCAATCTAAATCAGATGTGGAAGTTCAATAGTAATGAGGTAAGGGGGTTCTATATTAATTAGTTGAAGATGATTCATCATATTGATCCAAGGAAGTTCATTTGTACTTTATAAAAGTTTCTATGTTTGTGAAGGATAGTTAGTTAGAAGATTTAATATGGATCTAGACTATTTCTGAAGACATGACATGGGAAAGTGATATATAAATATTTGTTTTTCGTTTTTTAAATTTTAGTTAGTGGGAAAATATTTATATTCACTCCTTCATATTTCTGGGATTCCTATAAATAGAATAATTTTACATTAATACGTTTGAACTATTCATGTGACTGAAAACGATGGAGTTCTATAGAATTCATGCCAAAATTATGTTTCCAGAATGAGGCCTCATTAGAAGGTTGGTAATATTAATGTATTATGTAATGAAATGAGAAAAAATAAAACATAAAATTTGGGAAAAGTTTGAGTAATTCATTTTCGGAATCAGTTCATCATACTGAGCCCATTGGAAAGAAATCGTCGAACTGAGTCCATCAGAGCCTGGCCCATCTGATTGAGAGAATCAGACCAAACCATATCATAAAATGGATTATAGATAGAAAATACGTGGACTAGCATGAATATATCCATTATTATATTTATTTGGATATATATTTTTTGTAATAAAACATTTTAAACTAATGAGTGTCATAATAATCCTTCAAATTTTGAGATATAAAGAATCTAACAATAGTTGGAATAAGTTTAATTCAGTTATTCATTATAGTAAATTTCCATAGACCCATGGGAGTGGATATGTCATATCTGTAAGATCAAATAATGGGACCAAAAAATTTAAATATCATGTGATTTAATTTTATTTCTAATTTTACATTCATGATTATTTACTAAACTACTTGATGGAAATAAAAGGTATCAAGATTAAGTGGTTATGTTTTTAAAAATATTGGTACAAATAAAAGTTAACAAATAATTCAACCCCCTCCTAGTTGTTGTTCTATATATTTGAACATCACTCAGGGACCATCCTAATTTATCATGTTCTGCCTAACACTAGCCTCAACTGGTGGGGTCCCATTTCTATCCAAAATTCCCCTTGAAACCAGATGATATGTCTTGAAAAGTTAGTCAACCCATGGTGGGTCTTATTAATTTTTTTTATGGATATACCTCAACCTAACATGGATAGGAACACTCTCATTCATGATATATAAAGTTATAAAGAACTCCTCTCAATCCCAATTTTCATCAATATCATCGTCTATCCTCATGAGTGAGTTCTTAGCCATTTATAAAATATACAACCATCAATCCTATCATCACACATCATGGAGCCTCTCATTCATTACCACAATCCTTAGAACAAATTCTAGGCCATTTTACATATCACTAACTCACCAAGACCTACCTAGGTCTCAAATAAACCTAATTAACTACTTCAATAATTATCTATATAGTCATTAGAAATTCTATATTTCTAAATTTCTTAAGAGAACTTATTCTAAATGTAAGTGGTTGGACCATCTCCTAATCAATCCAAATAGGGACCTATCAATCATTTGAACCTATACTCAAACCCCATTTTTATGAATTACTACTCACAAATATGTATATATATTATTTTTTATCATAGTTTTTTCCTACCTCGATAAAAGATCTAATCCCTCGTTATGCTTTGTTGAGCCTCATCTAAACCAGCCATGTTTTATATATGATTTTGAGTATAATTTTCTTGTCATATAATATAAATAATTTATTATAAAAATTTATAATTAAATATTTAATTTTATTCTGAATAGGAATAATTCCTAATAACTAACATTTCACTTCCATCACACCTATACTATGACTAACCATTTATAGAATCCTTCGACATACCCATGGAACTATCCCATCCAAAAACAAGTTACAAAAAACCTAAATAATCACAAAACTAATTTAATTTAACTAAATATATAAAGGAAACAACAATCTCTAATAATTCTACCATAAACATGTGTTGATGAGTATATATTGTATCGAGTCATCATCAATTCCAACCATGTAAAATACCATTCGATTAGGGCAATTTCCCCCTTTTTCTATGAAAATCTCTAGGAACACTAACAATAAATCAGAAAAAAAATTATGGTGTGTGAAAAGAATGAAGAGAGGAGGAATATAGAATAAGAAAACACATGAAATCAATGTCATAATGTAGCATTAACCACCCCATATCAATGTGGAATACGGTATTAATAAAGGGGTAGCTGCTACCCATAAGCCATTCCCCATAAGCACCTACTCAACGAAATAAATAGGGGTTACTAAACTCATTTTTCCTTTCAAACACTATAACCTCTTTGATGGTGTTAAAATGAGATTTACACTATGAACCAACAAGGAATGGGAAACCCCACCTCTTCCCAGCAATATTAATGAAGTTACATCGATGTTAGCCCATAAATTTATTGTTACTACTACTTTTCATTGCACCGAACACTAATTAATTCTTAACCTATATCCTAAACACCCATGCACCCACCCATATCCGAAATTGTTTAAAAATCAATTTTTTCTTATGTAAAAATATATTAATCCCCAATAAAAATATTCATAATCCAAATAAAACATAAAATATTTCAAAATATTAAACACCTCAAAATAACTATATTAAGAATCCATATATCATTAAAAAGTTCCCTAATTCTGTTTGTTGATTTATAGGTCACAAAATGTTTTAGTGGTCGAAACTAATAAATGAATTTTCAAACATCCCAGACACTAGAAAACTAGATACAGAAGTTATATAACATAATTAGATAAAATAATAAGAGTTATTTAAAGATAAATTAGTTTTTCAATCTTAGAAGACTAAATATATAGAAAAATTATATTTGAAAAACATAAGATTCATGATGAACATATTGGGAGAATAATAATATCCCTTCCATATTATCCCTTAAATTTAAATATATTCCTCTATTAGGTTTATTTGGAATTGGAAGATAAATATGGGTGACCCAATATTATCATTGTGAAGTTTCATATAATGGAAGAACACATAATATAAACATGCAATAAGTGACATGGAAAAAATAAATAAACAATATGAATCAATAATCGACTAAAATTGAGGGAATTTTACATCGATGATAATAATTTAAAATTGTCATAATAATAATCATTGATAGCATAATTATGGGATGTATAATTATTAGAATCAAAATCATACTCTCAAGGACATTTTCCAAGAATCTATACAATAATGCAATGTTAAATACACTTAAAACAAAACATTCTCTCTCTAATGAGAGATATCAATTAATTTAAATGATATATATTTTCACAATTGACTAGTCAATAATTCCAGTCAAATTCATTAATCATAATATTGATTAAGAACTTTTATACCACTACATGAGTATTCAATTTCAAAATAAAATAATATTATATTTATATTGAAAATAGTGATGCCAAATACTTCCCAATTCAATTGAATAGTGAATATGTCTAGGAGAACATCCCTTGATCAACTTTAAATCTATAAGGGTATCATCAATGTATCATGAAGTACCAATATAAAAAATATATTGTTGAGTGGGTGCATAAAATTTGATATCATATCTATAGAATATAATATTGGTATTTAATATATTTTATTTGTAGAAAAAATGAAAGGTTTGGAAAATCCTTCATATTGGTTCATTAAGAGCATTTTAATATTCCCATGCATTTCCCTAGGTGTGTCTCACCATCTGTACAGTATTAAAACCAGTAATTGTGTAGCATGGTGATGATTGGGTCAATGATCAACTCAACTTTTTTAGTTTATTACTCCAAATTCATTATATTCTACAACCACATCCACTTTCGAGTATACATTAATGAATATATTTTTGAGAAGATTAAATGTCATTTTACTTTTGTAAAACACATGATGTGGTTTCCATAGTAGAAATGATAAATCTTGAATCAAAAGAATTTTGGCGAGGGATAAATTTTTTGAAGTTTAAATCACATAAATTTGAAGAGTAACAAGGAAAAATTCATTCCATGTAAACTCTACAACTACACAAATGAAATTATATGGCGATTATAACCTACATCGAAATCAATGATATTTGAGATGGAAAAACCCAACAAATGGATTTTGTAAGAATTTAGTCATAACCCATTTGAAGAGAGGGATTTATATATATCTTAAAGTACCATTAATAAATGAATCTAATTATAAAACTTATAAAATAGTTTTTTTACACACAACAATAGGAAAATTAGCTACATAATACCAATTAAATCACAGGGAGAGGAATTTGAGATGGAAAAACCCATAAATATTATCCTAAATTCAAAGAACGAATTTTACCATCCAAGTTCACAAAAAGTGTTATTTTAATAATAAAATTAATAACATTACATATATCAATTTCTATTCACAATCGTTCTAAATGGTCATTCCCTATATGGATTCTTCTGATTTTCCCCACTGGGTTTTATAATTTTGATCATTTCTAAAGGTTTCATAATATTGGTGCTCAAATTCATTCTTAATAAAATTTTAGTTATTAATATCACATTAAATATACATTTATGGATAATTTATTATAATTTAGGATGTTTAAAATTCTTTTTATTAGTGTTTTCTACCTTATACATTAAAATGAAGTCGATAATAAGCTTCTTTTGGTGATTTTTGACAAACGAAGGGTGTTTCTTAAATTGATGAATTAGGTGTTGATAAGTCATATATAGAACCCATAAAATAATTATATACATGTCTATATGATATTACAGCTATAAATAAATTCTCATAGTCATTCAAAACAAAAATTTATAGTATTGTTCAAGTAGGTGGTAAAATCGACTCATACATTAACTTACCATATTAAAGAATGATTTTGAGATTGTTTAATTTTAATATTATAATAATAGAAATATAATGACATTTTTAAATTATAACTAGTGTGATATATAATAATTATAAATAAATAATATAATATTTAATAGATATTAAAAATTTATGATATTTGAATAAAATATTCACCACATAGTATGACTATATTAGATGGTTAAAATATAGATGATTTTTTGTGGTAATTTATTTAATTGGCACATAAATTCATTAAAAACATTAATGTTATCATAAATATCATATTTATCCATTAATAACATATTTATATCCACCATGTAATTCAGTGAAGGAAAATGAATCATTTTACATCCGGGAGGTGGTTCTTCCCACATTACATAAACAACAATTTTGTTTCTTACTGGATGGACTATGTGAATGAATAATTATATTTACATAAATTTTGAATTATTATTGAATATAAATTATGATAATATAATTATATTAGTGTCAATATATTTAATAAAATATGATATAATAATGAATAATGCTATGTAGTTGATAATACCCACATTGGGGTCTAGATTTTTTCATTGTTTATGAATGAAAGAGAAAAATTTTGGTGGTGAATGACAATGATAATTCATTAATAGTTATCCTAACGAGTGAGGTGGGACATGCAATTGTTAGGCTCCTGGTCTCAAGAAACTATCAATCTGATATCAGCTGGTGTGATGTGTGAATAGCTATAGGGCCCACATGTTATACATGAATGACTTCCCTTGAGAATGTATTTATGGGTTAGTGTACTTATGTAAACTAACATGATTGAGTGAGGGTAGGTTAGTGTGTTTGATGAGACCTACATTGGGATTTTAGGGTTGGGTTACTGTGATGGATGAGATCATGCCTCAGGTATGGATGGGTCAAGGACCTCCCTAGTGACTGGGCCATGCATTGATGTGATGCATGAGTGATGGACCCAGTTTGGAGTGATAATGAAATGAGTTGAGATTTTGATATATGAATATTAAAATACTATTTGTTTATTAGGACAAGGTCTATACATCACCCTATACTAATAATTTGGGTAAAGGATGAGAATCAATTATTGTGGCATGCGGCTATGACTAGATTTTTTATATCACTGAAGCACGTTGTGACAGGTACCCTGGTGGACAAGTTATCATATAATGGCTTGGTAGGATTTTTTATCTCATTGGGTGATGTGGTGGCCTAGTTAAAAAATGTGAACTCAGTGATCATTTTTTTATTGTATTTCCTTTCATTATTAATAATAATGTATATAACAACATATATTAGGGGAACATGTTGGGTCCATACTGAGTTATATGACCATGATTTTTATGGGTATCATAGTGAACATGTATACCCAATTTATATTTTCAGGTTGAGCATGGGATATACATTGGAGTCATCTAGTGAATCTTGTGGAACATAATAAAGACGATTTGTATGAGGATATAGGACGCTATTTGTTTTTCTGTGTGTGGTTTATTTTGACCTATTTTCTTATATCAGATCATCCAATTTTGAAATAAAATCAATGTTTTGTATAAAATAATCATTCATGATAGTGGACTTTCTTATTAATTCTTCATGAACATATATAAATTTGGTTTAATTTTATATTTTTTAATGAAAAATATGATATGAAGGAAATATTTACATCAATACATTTTTTATTCCCCTGAATCACATTGGTAGCCTCTGGAATATATGGTGGTTCACATGACATCATGTGGAGTCCTCGACGCTAGAACAAATGAGTGGCCTAGGTTTAAGGAATTAAAAAGTGTTCATATAATTTTTTGTTTTATTTTATGATTTTATGATATGGTAGACCATTGGACTAGGGATGTGTCAATGAGTGTTATGTTTATCAGTCTAGGGTGTCGATAATTCCTTTTTTGATAGAAATTATGGGATACTAAGTGAATGGGATTGTTGATTTTGGTTTTCCATGCCACAATTATATGACTTCACCTTAGGGTGCACAATTGATTTTTAAATTTATGATTCACTAGTTTTAGATTTTTTCATACTGTAAATAATTAATGTTCCTAGTTCATATTTAACACATTGGATTTAAATGACAATTGTGTGTTTTTATTGTTTTTTCTAATGAATGGTCCAACTTTTAATTAGAAAACAACAAATTACATGATATTTTCCCTTATAAATTGTTGGTATAAATCTTATCAAATGTATCATAGGTTATTTAAGATTAAATAGGTTTTATTTCGTTTGAATTCACTTAGGATAGATTTATGAACATATATTTTAGTTTATAATTATGTTTAATAATTGTTGGACATGATTAAAACTTCATGTTCATTTAAGAACATACTTTACATTACTATAATAAAATTGATAAACAAGAAAAGGGGGATCCTAACATGAAATATATAATTAATTATGGGTATATATAGAATAAAATAAACTTTTAATTAAATTTTGGTTGATTATATAGTGGAATATATCTCGGTGTGCAATCATTGTTTTAAATGATCAATGTGAATAATCCATATATCAGTGATGTATACATACACTAAAATCTCTAAAATTAACTATATAATATCCATGCACTATCACAACTAATACTAATCTGTTATGTTGTTCATGGTTGATTGCATCAAAATTATTATTAAAGAGGAATAAATCATGATTTAACTTTGATGGCTTGAGGGAGGATGGGAGAATATCACTATAGATCTCTTGATATCTATTTAGAGATTGAGAGTTACTCGTTACACCTGTTGTGCCCAATATGAGCATTTACAGAATGTTGTATAATTAGATATTAATTATTGCATGTTTTTGTTTGAAAATCATAGATAGGCCCCTTTACAGCATAATAATTCTTATTTGATCCCATATCCAATAATAAAAATAAAAATATTATAAATCATTTAAATGAACAATGATTTATGAATATAAAGATCATTTTAATCATTTCTAATCAATCCAGTAATATCCACCCACATTCCCTTAGAATCATTTACTGATCATTATATAAATACTATTTACATAATATATAAATACCACAATATTATTTGTTCATAAATAAAATAAATTTTATATTACATATAAATTTAAAGATAATAAATTATTATTATAAATTTTCTAACTTGTTTTTTGGAATAAATTGAGATTAAATTATTTTGATAAACCAAAATAGAATAAATATATTATTTACTCTAACCGATTAATTAAAATATTATAATTAATCTAATATCTCATATACCCTTAGTTTGTAACCTTATATGCCTCTATATCATTGAAATTATGCATAACCAATTAAATTCCAAGGTTACCATCGGAAAACATGCTAATACACAAATAGAGAAAGATGTTTACATCATATTGACAGCCAAAAAAAATTATTTTAAATGTCTCTAATGAAAATTTTTTCTTGAAGGTTCCATTAACCTATACGCTCAATGAGATTTTATTTTAACTTCTAGAAATTAATTTACCCACCGAACTTCATGAGAATAGATTTATGGGGGTATTTTAATTCCCATCAAAGGGAATAAGATATCAACTTCCTATAATGTTATTATTTGATAAATCCGTTATAAAAAATATATAATAATTAAATATCACTAGTGACATAGCAAAAATATTATACTTCACTATGAGAATATGTCATCGTGATTTTCATTAATTCATTAATATAACAGACAAATGATATCCATTAATTATAATAATAAATGGAAATGATTAATACACATTTATACATATAGGAGCATCCAATAAAAATGAGAATATAAATTTCATATTAACAATTATGTTTTCATAACCACCTCCCATGTATATTAATAACTGTAAACACCATGAGAAGGTGTTTTAATGTCTTATAAGCCTCTTAACCCTAAAATCGTGTATTTATAGTGTCCTATCAGACAATATCTTATGAATATAGAGCAATATTCATGAATATTATCATGGTAACTCTTGGGTCTCATTATATCTAGAAATTCCAATGACCATTCATTGATATATAAATTGTTTTGAAATTAACATATACTATGTCATGTATAGGAACAATGTTGCTGTGATAAAAAAATTATTAAAAAAAATGTAATCAATCCTGTATAATGTTTTTTCTTGGGAACCAAATTCCACAAAATCGCACTTGTGCTAGAGCCAACTGACAACATAATTCAGTCTAGTATTCCTAAAATGATACTCAAGTAGATTATATGATACATATTTAGTGAAGGGGTCTACCATGTTTTCCTACATAGGTACTCTAATCACCACAGATTCACCACATTGAGACTAATATTTAATGATATGAATCTTTAGAAGTATTTACATCCTCCTTTTATTTGACCTTGACTCTTTGGAGATATCCTCCACTATTTTGTTATCATAATAAACATTGATTTATTATTTATGGTTAAGTACCATGTGAGACTCTTTCAAAATGTTCTAAATCCAAACTACATCCTTGGATACAATATAAGATGCAATATACTCAAAATAGACTATTGAATTATCAAAAACTAGATTCTATTATAAATTATAGCTCTTAAATACTCTTTTAAGACAAAATAAATGCCCTCAATGTTACATTAGGTAATTTTAATATACTATATAGATATAATATGTTTAAAACATGATGACTAGCTCTTTATCTCATCCCTAAATAGGGAATATATTCTGATTTCAGCTCAAATACTTAATGATATCCTTATCAATATTCCATTTTTGTTCACCTAGATATTCTTGATATTTTTCAACCATACTCAATGTATTTAGAACAAAAATCATCATATATAACCATCCAATTATGATAGATCCTAATATAGAAGTATATAATATCATACTAATTCCCTCTATTTCCCCTTGTGTATGAGGACTCATTTTCTGGGATATATGTATACCATGTGACATTGGAACTAATCCATCTTATATTTTTCTATACTTAAACCACTTCATAATATGAATTTTTTTTTACATTGTCTTAGTCTTAGTAGGATTTTGGATCTATGCAAATTATCTCGATTCCAGGAATGTAGGTTGCTTCACCTATAGTCATTAATAGAGATACACATCCTCAATAAATAAATTACTTCTTATATATTTTGAATATCATTTAAAATATGTAATTTTTTTATCACAATATTATATTTTGAAAATTAATATACTACAAATAAACTTCCAATAAAGAAATAAATAATGTTCATCGTTAATGTAACTAATTTATTTGAAGGATTCATTAAATCAATTGTTCTATGAAAAACATTCTTTATTTAATAAACAAATTAATCCCTAAAACATTCACACCTTTTTTGTTTTATTGGAGTCACAAAACCTTAGTGTTTTCTTATATACAAATCCTTATTAAGGTTCACATTATGGGACATAGTTTAATAATCTTATTTTTAAATCGCATAGTCGTTGTATGCTGTTATGGGGAGAAAAAATATAACGGAATTACAAAGGGAAACTAGAGAAAGTGATTCATCACATTCCATCCCATAAAATTGTATAAACTCATTCGCTATTAGAAATTAAATATAGTTAGATATATTAAATTCCTTTCCTATCATTCTCTTTAAAACTTTTTTATTCCCAACATGATTTACATCAACTAGTAGATCGATAAAAAACCCAAATATGGTTGTGATAAATAGAATCCATCATAAAATTCATGTATTCATTCTATTTTGGATCTTATGATCTCTCTAATATCTATATCTAGGTGAGAGGATAATTTTTTAATCTAATAATTATTCAACATCATTTGTGAGTAGAAAACCACAACTATCATGTTATCTTACCTCTATAGTTCTCCAACACAATACTTGTGTCTTAAGAACAATGTAAAACTTTATGACATATGGAATCAATTCACGTACAAACTCTTGTGTATCTTGAACATTAACATTATCAAATCCGATCATCCTATAACAATAAACCATGAGGATGTGGTTCCTCTCGATAAAAAAACTTATCTTGTTATGGTAGATTTATTTTTGAAGGGTTTCATAGGTAATATAAAATTATTTTATTCAGATACCCTATATAGATACACTTTTTCCTGAGAGTACAAGTAGTCTTATTGATATATTTTTAGTCGGTACATAGTTTTTTAGGTTTGATACCATATGCAATTCATATCCCAAAAAGGAAAATAGAAGGCTTCTGCAGTCCATTATCAACCTTCCCATGTGATGTAGTGTATAGTTCTTACTTTTACTAACACCATTCCACTATGATGTATAAGGTAAAGTGATTTAATATAAAGTCTCATAAACCCATATAAATATGACAATGTCTTGGTTATGATATTTAACACCTTTATTCAATTGAGGTTTCATTATATTCTTACCAAGAAAATTATAATGTTTATTATTGAATTATTTGAAATTCTCAAAGGACTTTGATTTATACTGCATCATATAGATATAAATATACATGATTAAGTGATCAGTAAAAGTGAACAATTAAGAGAATACATCTATAGATTCTACATGAAAAGGTCAGCACACAAAAGTGTATACCAATTACAAATCTATACGGACCTTTCACTATAACCGGCGAATGGTGGTTTGGTCATATTTCCATATAAACAATCATGACATATTTCAAGTGGTTCAATATCAAAAGACTCTATATAAAAATTAATATAGATATTTTATAAACACATATCATTTACCTGAATAAAATGGTGACTCAAAAAATGGGAGTAAAATGAGCCATGTGTATTTGTTTCATTTACATTTTCTAATATATTTTTTCTTAATATATGACATAAATACTGTTATTATATTTTACCATACTATAAATAATTCTATCATTAAAAAAGTAGACAATATAATTTTTATAATTGAAATTATATACACCCATATCAATACCCTAAAAAATAATTACACTTTATGTAACACTAGGAAGACAATAATTATTCATTAAATCCTAAATCAATGTTGTTGGTAATGTGAGATGGTAGCATCCATTGTCTAGAGTACATATCCAATTTGTATTGGTTGTTCATTTAGTCCACCTTAAACATTCAAACATTTTAAATCTACATGGATGTTATATTTGGATAAAAATTTTGGAACTACATGCAATATCTAATACCCACCTTGTGGATATTGAACGATTTAATTTGAAAATGAAATCACTAGAACCTTTCCATTGATTCATTGGATGGGTGAAACTCATCTTTAAGTGGACCTTCCTTCCAAATGAGATACACACTAAATCATGTTCCTTTCCTTGCCTATTGATATTCTTCTTATTAGAGGGATGAAATTCAAGATCCTTATACATCGAGCGTTTCTTGAACCCCTTTTCCTAGTTCCATTATTCTTATTCACCATAATGATCCTTGGTTGGTCACACCCCATTTCTGTGTCAACGTAGTGAATAAGAGTAAGATGTTCTGAATATATCTTCTTTTTATTTCTCATATTATAATACCTTCTAAAATTAGATATGTTTGTATTTAGTGATGAAAAAATGATATTTTTTCATAACTCATTTGGGATCTCAAAACCCAAGATGTATCATTTCTCGATGTATAAAATCATCTTTACGACATGTGGCCCATCCCACGTCGAATATCCAAGAATGGACATGAAAAATTCATTGTATATTTCACATATCTCATATATCAACATCTATTAATATAAATGAAAAATGTGAAAAACATTTATATACGTGTCCAATTGCTTATATTTCATTATATTTTAATGAAATATAGAGGATAAGATAAAAAATTTGATGTCCAATTTATCATCCACATGCCTCAAATTAAGAGATACATCTTCTTCACTATCATCTTTGGAATGAGTCTCTATAAGTGGGGTTTCCATCATGTTCAATTTATATTCATGTAATTTTATAATGTAAAATCACTTATACCATTCCAAGAAATTCAAGTTTGTGAGAAGGTTTCAGAAAAATAATTTTTGGCATCAAAAATATGTCTTCATTAAAAAAGTCCTTTTAGAATTTTGTTCACAGACAATATATTTATGTTGTATATTTTTAGATATTTTATAGAATTAATATATTTTAATCATTATTCAATTAAATATTAAATTATGTTTTATGATTAGGATTATTCAAAAAAATAATTAACATTTAGTTAATATTTAAAAATAAAGACTTTTGTAAAATAGTTATGTATTCTCTTTAAATAAAGTATTTGAAATTTATAATATGGTTGTATAATTTATTTAAAAAAATATATGAACCCTTTTAATAAATATTATTTAAATAATTTACAAGGAATCATCATTATATTTTATTTTATTATATGTTCATTTTTATTCTTTAAAGAAAATTTTCCAAAACATATTTTTGTAGTGATTTATGCATTAGAATTTTAATTTATTTCATCCACATAAAAAAAGTAATCATTAAAAATGGATTGAGTATTTCGAATAGTGACAGTCAAATTGAGAAAAAATATCTCTTTTATTTATAGAAATTAGGAATAGTAACTGTGGAAAAATTTATCACTTCTTTAATGGATAAAATTGTATGTTCACGGTCAAACAATTATAATAAGGCTGAAATTTCAACCATAACTTTTATATATTTAATTGTATGATTGTAGACTTGATAAAACATTCATAAATTCAAATAAATATCCTATTGGTTCCATTTTTCCTTGATAAAGACATATATTATATTTCTAGTGAATGAAAATATTTAAAGTCCACTCTCTTTCAGTGAATATATCTCGTATGTTCACATAATGATAGTATGGAATTATGAAGAAAAATAAAAGTTTTTTCCGTGAAAACATTAATTTGTATTTATGATTTTAATTATTTTATGTTTTATATATGGTACAACTACTAAAAATTCATACAAAACACATACACCAAACTTATGAAAGCAAAAGAAAAATTAATGTAAATGATAAAAAAAATTCAAATAGTATTTTTTAAAAACATATGGGGTAAAATTAAGTATATGGTTTATATTTATGTATATTTTATTATGAATGAGTTTAGAATTGAATTGAATTCATGTATTTATGTCATTAGTTTTAAAAATATGGGAGTAATTTATAAAATGAATTTAATGATATTTTATGTTACATATTAATTAATGAAAGGATCTAAATATAATTAATATATTTTAATTGAATTATATGGATGGTATAAGATCTAAAAGGACATTAGTTGAACATTTTGATCCAATTTATACCATATATGTAAATTTATAACCCTTTATAAGGGAAATTTTTTAGTATGTTTAATGTCAATATTGGTTACCAAAATATTTAAACTAGGAGATAAGGTTAAAATTCCACTTAAAATTGTTCAAATTTTATTATTTTATTGGATTTGAACTATAGAATATATTTTATTTTATATTTTATCTACTTATTTACCCTTTTATAAGACATATAATTTGTTATATTTAAATAATTTATGTAATTCCAAGTCTATCCTTTACATCATAATAAATAGATTCTTCATAACTACATTCCTACAAAAATAAGGAGCCTCTTATCTCATCAAATAACTTCCAAAATACTTTTATAACATCTATTATCAAGACCTATAAATTCTTTTAACCATAATACCATCATTTCAATGTTAAATTCGTATGACAAAAGATTTATCCCAATAAAGTTGTATAACCCTTAACCTTGTACCTCTGATTTTATTTCTTCATCCACATTCAATAACCATTTTTATAAATAATAAAATAATTAGTTAATTATAATAAATATATTTATATGTTATTATAATCATTTTCTTACAATTTCACCACTTTTACCTCAAATGGGAGATGTGTGTTTCCCACGTGTGTACATAAGGACTATCAACTCCATGTAGTGATATGTTTCATTTTACAGAACCATTATTAATGGTTAGTTATGAGGATATATATTATTTTAAAATATTATATTTATTAAATTAAAATGGTTAATAATTTTAATAGCATATCTACTATGTTACCTTCATAGCCCCCATGAAACAATTACACTACTCATGTATTAGTGTGGACTACCATTTTAATGACCCAGAAGTTATTTGGAAATTTTTTTCTTAAATACATGGTAATTTTACGAGTCCACAAAAATTGATGGCGCATGATTCCGAGGGCCGGTGTGCTCGGAATCAATTTATGATGTTTTGTTCTGGTATGTTCAGTAAACGCACTAGTGGGGTTTTATAACATTTGAACAGGTGCTCCGAAATAGAATCTGAGGACACCGTTGAACTCGTAGTACCGATATTCGCTTAAAAAGGCAATCACCTCGACAGTAGTGGTTTGAGGTTAAAAGATAGTTTTCATGATTTTAGAGAATTAATTAAATGACACTAATGTGTGGGGATTAATTTTTATTTTGTTGGTTAAAACGTCCTCATGGAAGTTGGAGGTGGGACCATCACACTTTAACCTCTCATGAGAGGTTATGTTGTTGGGGTTCACCTTAACCTAACCTCCCACGAGAGGATACGATGTCGGGACCACACAAGACTGCACCCCATATTAAAGGTGGGATAGGGAAACCTCTCAAATCCCCTCATTAATGAGGGAAAGTCTCACACACCCCATGCTTTATTGGTGCCAACTCATCAAATTTAATGGTGCCAATTCCTCCCCATTATTTAAGGGGGAGACAAGTAAATTAATTCACCATTTTGAATTTATGTGCCAACAAATTAAATAGTAGATTAACACAATCTATTATTATTTTGGTTGGGATTTTCATTTTGGTGGAACCTTTGAGAGGAGGATTATTGGGATAAATCTCCCAAAGAAGAACGCCATCGACTACGAAGAACGTCAGCCTTTTCGACTTATTCCTCGGAGCATTTACCAACGTGGGAGATCTTCAACCGAACTGGCCTCCACATCGTCGTCAATGATCAGAAGCATGAGATCGGGATTGGAAGTGTGCGACGAACATGAAGAATGACGATCACCTTCATCTTTGTCCTGCAACTTTATCAGCAATCAACGAACAAAGGTAAGTGTTGTTTTCTTTTATGTTCCATGTTCTTATTTTCTTTCAAAACTAATTGTGAGGATATGATTCCTTTAACGAGTGAGTTTTTGTTCATCGTTCTATGACCTTGATGAATCGATGGTTATCGCCCTATTCACGGAGTGTGTGGGCAACACTAACATGGTCTGACTCCCTATATCGATCTCTTTTTTGATATCCTTCAGCATGGAGACAAAGAAATGAGGCGATGAAGGCGGAAAAGGAAAAGGTTGCGCTACCCATGGCCTCTGTGATCTACGCTGCACCCGCAGCATCCCGCACCACCCCCTGCCGAGCCCTTGCTGGCCGCACCACTCGCAGAGCCGAGCCACTGCCCCAGGACGGCCCGTCTAGCGCCCCACCCCGCCGCTTACCGACCTGGCCTCACCCTAACTAGCCACCCACCAGCTCACCTTCCAGCATGGTTGCACCCCACCGGCCTACCTGCCGGCCTACCCGGCCGCCTCTCGTGCGCTTGCCCAAACCGGGCCGGCCCGTGCGCGTCGTGCTCTTCATGTTCCCTATGCCTCCTGAGCCAGCCTGCGGCCATCCTTGTAGTTCCATGGCCGAACCAGCCCAACTTCAGCCTCCGGGACAAGCCGCGTCGGGCCGCACCTTCCTGAAGCTCTAGGCCGAACCGTCCCCAAGACCAAGTTGAATCACCCACCGATCTTGCTGGGCTGGGCATAGAAGGTTGGGTCGAACCTAACAGGTGGGACCACCCAATGGGTAGGGCTATACCCAACTGGTCTAACTGAGTTGACCCAAACCTGGTCAGACCAGACCTGGGCCCACTACCACCCCTTTACATTTTTTGACAATATCTTTGAAAAAGACAGTCGTTTGACGAACCGTCAGCGACAATGGAATTTTTCGAGCACGACGATCCCTTTGAGTATACCCAACTGGAGTTCTAGGTAATGTTGAGATACGTTCAGGATGGATTATGCTTGAATCCAAGAGGGCCTCGGGACAAAAAGGATAATAACTCACAGATTGGGCATCTGATAGACACGTCGTCTATTTCATTGAGACCCCTATGATATGTCCAGAAAATTAGATAAATCTACATGGGACTACGTTACAGTTGGAGTATCGACCAATAGCTAGTAGAATAGATCCTCCCGGAGATGATCGAGCAGAGTGCAGAGACCTATTAGCTGGCTGAGACCTGATGATTGTTGACCGATTAGACTCAAAGTGACGCAACTAGCCCAGCGTGGTGCACCTTGGTGTCGTGTCAGACCCACAGTGGGGAGCACCTTGGTGTTGCAACAAACCCACAGTACTCGACAGGAGGAGTACCTTAGTAGGATACAAGGGGGGCACCTTGGTGGCATGGCAGACCCGCGGTGGGGAGCGCCTTGGTGACGTATCAAACCCATGGTACTTGACAGGAGGAGTACCTAAGTAGTCCAACTATAGAGGGAAGCACCTTGGTGTCACGGAAGGCCCACTATACTCGAAAGATGAAGAGTTCTCCAGTAGTCATGGTTTCGTTAATATGAATAAAAATCCTGGTTGAGCCGATTCAGTAACTTTTGTGTTTACCTCGTGATTGTGATGGATTACTTAATAAAATAGGTATATGTATGGGCATATACCTATGTAGATTTATCTATTGATTTCATACAATGTGGTTTATCCTTGTTGGATTTAGGAGTCCTTGAGGGTCTCGGGGTCTCTATTGAGTATCGTTATACTCAACCCTCCACGGGCCAGGCCCGCACCTCGTAGTGTTGGATGCAGATGATAGACAATGCTGACCGAGGATGAGTGTACCAGGAATGGACAGTACCTGGAGGTGGACCACACCGTGTGATAGTACATCGAGGAGACATAATGACATGGAGTGTTTTGGAGGATATCTATACCTACCCTTTAGGTATGATTTCTAAGTGGATGATCCCGTAGCTGTTTTCCCTTTTTCATGTACTTGTACTTTCAGTTTCCTTTTACTTTATAGTTGGTCTTGTATTTCCATCCCCTTTTTACTTTTCAGCACTCCTTTTTTACACATTTTTATTTAGTGTCTTATTTCTAGACCATACCATTTTGTGAGCTTTTTCATGTTATAAAAGAAATGCCTTCCCAGTTTAGGGATTTATGCATTTGGTGATAGTATCCAACCCCTAGCCTATGGAAGGTGGGATTGGGGTAGTCACAACACGGGACCTGTGGGTCAGGTCATGAAAAATTGTTATTAGAGTAGTTGGTTCTATTATATAACTTAAAACTCTGATTATTTCTGTAAAGTAATAGTGTTAAGGATACACAGTGTGGTTTTCAGTTCAGGGAGTCCAGTGTTGGTGGGGCAGCTGTTGTATCCATACACTAGGACCCTGACTACTGATTTTCGACTCAGTGTATGAATACACTAATTAAATGTGTCTTTTAAATAGTTTTTTAGGTCAACTCAAACATGTCATCTCACTAGGTATAATCTTTTACCATGTCACATATGTTTCTTTCAGGATGCCTCCCCGCGGATGACTGGACAGAGCCCTGAGAGATGTACCTGCAGCTTTCCCACCAACCAACGAGGCCTCGATGCAGGTCCCTCTTCTAGCAGAGGCACCAGCGGTACCAATACATGTTGGGCCACCAATTCCCCCAGCCCCAGCAGCAGATAATGCATGCAGCTTGATCCCATTTCATGAGTTCCAGCGCTAGAGGCCACCGAGGTTCAGGGGAGAGATGGACCCGCAGGCAGCCGAGGATTGGATGGAGGCAATGGCGAGAGTCTTCAAACTAGTAGGGACACCAACTGACCTTATGGTGATCCTTTCCGTGAGACTCCATCAGGCAGGATAAGTCAGATGCGGGAGCCTGATGCGCGAGGTTCATGACAAGGCGACACTACTCTGAGAATACTTCAAGAGACTTATTTGGGTGGAGTTTGTTCCACCCACTCTACGTGCAATGCAGATACATGACCTAAATCACCCGCTATCGGGCAGCATGACGGTGGCACATTACTCAGGGAGGTTCACTAACCTCTCATGCTACCCCACAGATATAGTACGTGACCCATACTTCAGGGCCCAGACTTTCGAGCAGGGGCTCAGGTGAGAGATCAGGGCTTTGAGGATCTCCCTCAACATCCCGACACAAGAAGGGGTGTTGGAGAGACCCTTCTTAGTGGAGAGTTTACTTGCTGAGTTGTCTCCAGCAGCAAGACCCACCACTAGTTGACATACAAGGGAGTCTTTTATAGCTAGTAGTAGATAGATGTCACAGAGGTCCAAGAGGACTAGACCTATTGGTGGACGACCACATGTCTTCGGATTGGTTGTGCGGGGCACTGGAGACAAAGTGAGACATGCCAGGAGCGGGAAGTGTTACACATGTGCTGGGCAAGGTCACATGGCTCGTGACTGTCCGACCCGCCATTTAGATGATCAGAAGATAGTTAAGGGACCTCCGAGATAGAGGAAGAGGTTCAATAGAGGTAGTCCGCAAGGAGCCGGCGGACGTGGTAGAGGAGTTGTTCATGCAGCTGGTGGTAGGAGACGTTTCAAGGTGTTACTGCCACAACACCCAGGAGGTCCACCCTGACCGTAAGGAGTAGGTGGACAGGCGAGAGCTCAGCTTCAGGTAGTTGATACATGTGATCATGGTGCTCCGGAGATGATTTGAGGTACGGTCGGTGTCTACTCCACCTTAGATACCGTTCTTATAAACACAGGTGCCAGTCACTCTTTCATTGCCACTTCCCCTGTTCGAAGCTCGGAGATTCCGACGGAACCGCTGGCTTGATCATTATGGCTAGAGACTCCTATGCGAGTATACTCGACGATTATGCACTGGTTCCGCTAGTGTTAGTATACTATATGAGACAAGTGCTTCAGCTATAATCTATTAGTAGCATCATCGAGGCCTTACGACACCATATTGGACATAGAATGGTTATCTATAGTCCATGCTTAGATCGATTGTATTAGGAGCAATGTGAGGTTTGTTCGCACAGATGGGACCAGTCTTACATTCACCATCGAGAAGGGATAATTTTCAGCACATGACGGACTTACTTGGAGGAGGGTGTATCCGATCACCCATCAGTTGTCTTGCCATACCCTCGGAGCAGTTTATGTGGAGAGTTCGAGCTACCCTGTAGTGGTGGACCAGTATGCGGATGTTTTCCCTGACGATGTTCTAGGACAACCTCCTCGTAGAGAGGTAGATTTATACATTGACATGTACCCCAGGATGACCCTGATATCTACACTAGTGTATTGGATGGCTCCCACAGAGCGTTGCGAGCTGTGATTACAATTAGAGGACCTGCAGGGGTAGAGATTCATCTGGCCCAGTGTTTCTCCCTAGGTTGCCTAGATTTTGTTTTCCAAGAAGGCGGATCGAATCTTGAGGCTTTGTGTTGAATATCGTCGCCTGAACCAGGTGACTATGAAGAGAAAGTACCCACTCTCGAGGATTTATGACATCTTTGATCTTCTGAAGGGAGCACATGGGTTCTTAAAGATAGACTTTAGAATTGGCTCTCACCAGCTCAGAGTTCAAGATGAGGATGTGCAGAAGATGTCCTTCAAATGTCGATACAACCACTACATGTTATTGGTTATGCCATTTGGTGTAACCAATGCTCCAGTAGTGTTCATGGGACTAATGAATAAGATCTTCCAGCCATACCTCAATCTCTTTCCGGTAGTCTTCATAGACGAAATTAAGATCTACTCAAATACTGAGGAGGATCTTTCCTACCATTTGTAGGTAGTACTGGACCCACTCCGTGAGCACCAGCTTTATGGTAACCTTTCAAAGTGGTAGTTTTGGATCCAAGAGGTTTACTTTTTGGGTCATGTCATCTTAGAGGATGGAGTTGCAGTAGATCCATAAAATATGGAGGCGTTACTTGCTTGGGAGCCACCGAGGAGTGTGATGGAGGTACAAAGTTTTAGGGGTTTCGCTGGTTACATCCAAGGGTTCATTCCAGTCTTCCCCAGAGATGTTGCACCACTATCATCGTTGACAAAGAAGGGGAAACCCTTTGTGTGGTTGGAGAGATGCTGGAAGATCTTTCAGGAGCTGAGGTAGAGGATGATTAGTTCCCCCATCTTGAGGATTCCAGAGGAAGGCGTAGGGTACGTAGTATACTGCGACGCATCAGAGAATAGACTCGGGTGTGTCCTGATGCAGGAGTGAGAAATGATCGTGTATAGATCTCAGCTTCTGAGACAAAATGAGCGGAACTACACTTTCGATGACTTAGAGATAGCAGAAGTGGTCTTCACCGTGAAGATATGATGACACTATCTAATGGGATAATGTTTTACCATGTACTCTGATAACAAGAATCTACTGTTTATCTTCTCTCATAAGGACCTAAACTTGAGACAACGGCGATGGATTGAGTTCCTCGAAGACTATGACTTCGAGATAGTCTATATATTTTGAAAGGGGAATGTTGTAGCATATGCACTCAACAAGAGCTCTGGAATACAACTATTAGGTGAGGTGACAAAGCTACTGCCACTTTGAAGATATACATTGTGGATAGATATGGAACAAATTTCCTTAAGAACCTTACAGTCACTCCCCCACTTCTTCAATGAGTTAGGGAGGCACAACATGGGCACACTAACTGCGAGACACGACGTTCTTATATATCCATAGGTAAGGCACATGATGGATTATCTGAAGGTGGGGAGCATGTCATCCTCTTCAAGGGATTTACTACGGTACAAGTGTCACTTTAGGAGGAAGTGTTGAAAGAGTTCCACACATACCCGTTAGTGGTACATTCAAGAGTGGTGATGATGTACCAGGACCTTCGACGACAGCACTAGTGGCCAGGTATAATGAAGGAAATAGTTGAGTTTTTCTCTCAATGACTCAATTGTTAGCAAGTGAAGGTAGAGCACTAGGTACCAACAGGCTTGGTTCAGCCGTTAGAGGTCCCAGAGTGGATGTGGGATGGGATATCCATGGACTTCATGATAGGACATCCACGTACATCCCAGGGTCACGACTTGATTTGGGTGATCGTTGATTGACTCACCTAGTCGGCACACATCCTATCGATCAGAGAGAAGGGTTCATTAGAGAGCATGAGACGCCTTTACATGCAGGAGATTGTGCGGCTACATGGACTTACTTCTTCTATTGTCTCTGATCGTGATGTATGGTTTACATACCTACTATAGAAGAGGTTGCGGGAGGCTTTTAGTACACTACTTCATATGTGCACCGCCTTCCATCCTCAGACGGATGGCCAGACTGAGCAGACCATTCAAACCCTCGAGGACATGCAAAATCATGGTTTCCTCGACTTCAATAGAACCTGGGAGGATCAATTAGATTTGGTAGAGTTTACATAAAACAACAGCTTTCACTCTACCTCAGGGGTGGAACCTTTTGAGGCATTATACGGACGACATTGCATATCTCCTTTGTGCTAGACTAACCATGGGGTGTCAGTAATAGTGGGACCAAAGATGGTACATGCTAGCATAGAGAAGGTGAAGTTCATCGAGGAGTGGATGAAAACTGTACAGAACAGACAAAAGTCTTATGCTGACAGGAGTTAGAGACCTCTGGAATTCGATGATAGAGACCATGTGTTTCTACAAGTCTCACCTCGACAAGGACTACAATGATTTGCCCGAGGAGGGAAGTCATCTTTGAGATTCATCGGACCTTTCTAGGTTCTTAGCAGAGTTGGCGAGGTGGCATACCACATAGCACTTCCACCACAATAGCACCGGGTGCATGACGTCTTCCATGTATCTCAGTGGAAGAAATATGTGCACGACCCTTCCCATATCATCGACCATGGAGAGATGGATGTCGATGATGGGGTGACTTTCTACGAGGTTCATGTGGAGATTGATCATCGACCGGAGTGGGTCCGAAGTGGAAGGTCGATACCTGTCAGCCTAGCTGCGCCCCGTCGGCCTGCCTGACCGCCTCCCGTGCGCCCGACAGAACTACGTCAGCTCGTGCGCCCCATACGCCCTATGCGCCCCGTGCCTCCCGAGCCGGCCTGCGGCCTACCAAACCGGCCCAAACGCAACCTCCAGGCTAAGCTGCACTATGCCGCACCTTTAGGGTGATCTAGGACGAAACAACCACGAGCCTGATCCGAAACACCCACGTGGCCCACTGGGCTGGGCCCAGCGGGCCGGGCCAAAGCTAACAGGCTGGCCTGCCCAATGGGCCAGGCCAGACCCAACTGGTCTGACTGGGTGGACAAAGACCGGGTGAGCCCAGACCGGGTTAGACTGGGTCGGTCTGACCGGGTCAGACCAGACCCGACCCCACTACCGACCCTTTACTTTTATTGGCTATATCGTTTGCACTAGACGACCATTTGAAAATCGTCAATGACACTGGTATTCTTCGAGTGCGATGGTCCCATTGAGTATACCCAACTGGAGTTCGGGGTAATGTTGAGATACAGTTAGGTTGGATCGTGGAGGAATCCAGCCGGGCACGAGGACTAAAAGGATAATAACTCACATACCGAGCGTTCGATTGATGTGTCACGTGTTGCGTTGAGACCATTATGACATGGAAAAACTTTGGGACACTTCTACATGTGAATTTGTGACAGTTGGAGTATCAACCAGTAGCTCGTGGTGCAGATCCTCCCTAAGACGAACAAGGAATATCCATAGATCTAGTAGCTAGTGGATACCTGACAACTACAGTCCAATTTGACTCAGAGTGAATCGACTAGCCCAATGGGGAGTGCCTTGGTTTCGAAGCTGACCCACAGTGTGGATAACCTTGGTGTCGCGACAAACCCACTGTAATCTAAAGGAGGAGTATCTCAGCAGGCTACGAGGTGGAGTGCCTTGGTGATGTGTCAAACTCATGGTGGGGAGCGCCTCAGTGACGTAGCAAACCAACTGTACTAGACCGGAGGAGTACCTCTACAGTCCAAGGTTAGTAGGAAGCGCCTTGGTGTCACGATAGGACCACATTATTTGACAGAGGAGGAGTTCTCTAGCATCAATCGTATTGTTAATGTGAATTAAAATCCTGTTTGAGCTGAGTCAGTAACTTGTGTGTTTACCTCATGAATGAGATGGATTACTTGATATCTTTCATATATGTATGGGCATTTACCTAAGTAGGGTTATCTATTGATTTCAATATTTGTGGTTTATCCTTGTGGGATTTGTGAGACCTTGAGGTTCTCAGGGTCCCTACTGAGTATCATTATATTCACCCTTGCATGGGCTATGCACGTAGCTCTTTATGTTGGATGCAGACGATGGACAACGCTGAACGAGGATGAGTGCACCAGGACTAGATGGTACCCGAAGGTGGAAAACAGGGTGTGATGGTACATGGAGGAGATGGACGGGTCTGGAGTGCTGTGGAGGATATATGTACCTCCCCTTCAGGTAGGATTTCTCGGTGGACGATCCAAGAGCCGTTTTCCCTTTTTCTAGTACTTGTGATTTCATATTCCTTTTAGTTAAAGTTGGGCTTATATTTCTGGCCCCTTTTTACCTTTCAACACTCCATTTTTATATAGTTTTATTTAGTGTTTTGATTCTAGCTCATATCCTATTGTGTTAATTTTAATTTTGTAAAGGCAATTCCTTCCCAGTTTAGTGATTTACCTCTTTTATGCTAGTTTCCATCCCTAGCCTATGGAAGGTGGGCTTGGGGTAGTCACGACACGGGCACCGGGGGACGGGTCGTGAAAACCACCTCCATGATTAAGTATGATTTATTTGTCATTTCAAATTTACATGGATGGAAATAAGTATACAATTAATTAATATATATGATATTTATGATTTAATAATGATTTTTAATAGTGAATTAATATTTACATTTCCTTCATTCAATCAATCGAAATGTGGAAACATCACACTTATGTTTGTAGGGATTACTATCTACATAAAGTGATGTAATTAATCTCCCATCTATAATTTATATGAACCGTTATGAAATATTTTATATATATTTTCCATTATATCAGTTACAATAATTTTGTTTGGAGGTGATAGAACCATGGTCAATTTTCAAGGACTAAAACAGCTTAATCAAAGAATTCATGGAAATCAAAACAGTTATCCACCCAAATATTGATTTTATTAAATATTTAATGATAAATTATTGAAAAAATAATTCAATAAAATAAAATATGGTATTATATATATGAATAATTAATATATATATATTTATAAAATATCTATATTTATTATACAACAATTTTTGAACACCTATTAAACTATATTAGACATGAGGTTAGGATTTCTCGTCCCAGTTTAATTTCTATTAGATATATAACATGTTCAAAAAATGTTTATTTTATATGGAATATAAAATTTTAATGTATTTATATTTTTATAATTCTCATGATGATAATGTGGATATAAAAGTACACATTATTTTCTATTTTTGAAGAAGTTTCAATTTACATAATAACAAAGAAAAAAGGGTTTATGTTAAAATTTCATTTCATTTTGGGATTTTTATATTTAATTTAAATGAGGAAAATCATACAGTTCATATATTTTAAACCTGATCTATTTTATTATCTTCCAGTAAAATTGGGTATTTTTAATTATGGTTTTTCTTTTTTAGGGCTAAAACTGACCAAGAAAATATTTTAAAATAATATTTGACTTCATTCCAACTTAAAAAAGAAATTGTTTTCTTCCATATACATGTTTTCCATAAAAACTTTTCAATATATTTTTTAATATTCACTAATGATTTATTAATAACATTTTAAGTTATATTTCTATATTCTATAAAAATGTTTTTAAAAAATATTATTATCACGTTTACAATGAGGTACTATTTACTATAGTTATAAATGAATTATTAGTCTCAACATATATTTCATGTAAATTTTTTGTATAGTCATGATTAAAATTTCCTTTAAATATTACATACCAATGTTATATGGTTATTTTAAATAAAAATATTTACCATAACTCATGAGAAAAAAATGATATGTGCATACAAACATTTTTTTCACAACATTATGAGTGTACCGAGTTATATGTCCATATTAATATATATTGGAATGGATTCATGTCTATATGTTTATCCGTGGACATTATTCAATTTCCATAATATTATGAATGGACCAAGATTTTTTCCCTTACCTTAATCATCGATGATGTTTCAATTTATACATGTTCATGATGTTATAATCATATTTTTTTTTCAAATTCAACTGTATAATAATTTGTTTAAATGACCTATGATTGATTATCATTTATTCTGCACCCTAATGACTTTTCCTTTCATTATAAGTAATAATTATAACATGAATCGTGATTTTTTACGTATAATATTATTGGGCATGACTTTCTTATGTTATAATCATGTTTTATATTTCTTTTCCACACTAAAATTCATAAAGTAATATCTCCCTTATTTAACATTATAGATATTCCAACATCTTTATTTCTTTTTTTTATATTTACCTCGATATGAATAAGGGTTTTAACTATGATACCTATTTATGAGGGATTATCCTTTTTAATAATATTGTTAGTGATGTGGTAGATCATTTATGTAGAAGATGTGCATGTATATATCTTTCAAAAGAAACATAACCATTATGGTTGTAGCATGGATTGTAATTTTATATAATGAATGTTGTTAAATAATTATATAATATTTAGGTATGTAAAAATTGGGTTGACATATAATGGAACATATATTATTCATATATATTGAAGAAAGAAAAAAAAATCACTTGAATTCTTTATTACAATAGAGTAAAAATACCACCCTGTAGGTATATACTCTCATTTATGGGTTAATAATTTTTGGAATGATGAAAATTTAAGGATAAACATTCATGAATGTGATTTTTCTATCAGTAGTAAAATACAATTCAGTAGAAGAATATCATATATTTTACATTGTGTCATCAGGTGTAGTTGTTATGATATTATTCACTAATAAGAGAGATGATACAATCATAAAGGCTGCTGGTTATAGTATAAAATTTTCCAAAATATCTATGTTTTGGACGATACCATCCATATAAAGTGAAATATACCACCCCAAACCATTATATTAAAATTCAATTTCATTTTCAATCACTAAAATTCTATAGTAATTATAAAATCTATATACCAATATAGCAGAACATGACAGGTAGTAGGATCTCACATTATGGATGTGCATTAAAAAAATTCTTCAATTGTGTGAATTATTTTAAATAATGAATAATAATAAAGGTAGATAGAAAATAATATAAGTATATCATGGAAATAGAAAATATAATTTGTTTATTTCAGAAATAATTAATAAAATAATGTTCCATTGATTCTATCCTCCCTCTTCCTCATCGTAGTTTGACCGGCCATGGTACATTATTTTTATCAGAGAGAATTAACATCCCAATTAGATAAAATCATTAATGAAAATAGATAATGTAACACCTCATGATATTGATTTATAATTTTCCATTAAATCAATACATAATTAATATATTTTTCACAAGCAGCACTAAAAAAACAAATCAATAATAATATTCCTTAAGATAGTATTATAATAATTATATAATATTGTCATAATTTATTCGTAGAATTATTAGGTACAAATAGAACTAAAATCACTAGAATATATATAGAAATATTAGGGACATATTAATATAAATTCAGTGAAAAATTCAATTAATAAATTTATAAAAAACTCATATCTTTTGATAATTAATAATATATTTTCCTATGAATTACTATTTGAGGAACTATGTGTTTTTTTTATGAAAAATAATATATCATTCATTAATTATGGTGATATATATTTTTTAAATTATTAATATATTAAGACTAATTTAATTATTAATTGACATAAATAATAATAAGAGTTAATATTTACAAATTCCCCTTCCAATAAAAAACATTCTCTTCAAATTTTATTTTTACATTCCAAAAATATATTCCAATATTTTAGAATAAAATTTTTTAAAATTAAAATCCTTTTTTACTTATCATGGATATATTTTATGAGGATGTTATTTTGGGAGTTTTATGAAAAAAAGTTTTTTAGTTGAATTTTAAAATTATTGTTTTTATAAATACCTTTAATTGAATATGTAACCATAAAAACACTAATAAAAAATCAATGAAGCATTTTATATAATAAAATATTTATTTAATATGTATAATTATAATTTCTAATATTACATTTAATTCAAAATAATATTGTTTAAAATTTTGGATGTAAAGTATTATTATATTTAGTTAAAATGGTTTTTTCCTTTAAATTAAATATTAACATGGATAATTTTAGTTTTATATTAATTTTAAAGCCACACAATCCATATTATTTTAGAAAAAAACCAATTAATGTTATCAAAATATATAAAATTGATAATTTTATCTTAAACAGGCATTTTATGCTTAATGACACACTTTTTGATAAATGGTTATTAGGTATTACTTGAGCTAATATTAAATGAATTCTTTATCACTTGTAGAAATATTATTTGACTAAATGGATTTCATATTTTGAATCATTATGTTTTAAAAACATATTATGTCTCATTTTATTTTTACTTCGTTAAACATAAATTACATGGGTATTAATTAGTTCCATTGAATTGTTTCATAATGGGAGGATGGCTCTCGATGTTAAACCCCACTCCCGGAACCCTAGCTTGCAAAAAATCACAGAGGATTAGATTCTTTTCTATGAAATCTTCGTTTCATAGTCTTGTTTCATCTAATCTGGGATCTTCCATTCGATCTCCCGAGCAATCATGCGAAGGAGGCAATGAATAATGAGAAAACTGAGCCGTTACAAGAAAAACAAATATGAGGTTTAAAGGGATTTCCTTCCTTGAAGCTTTGACAGGTACTGATCTGTCCAAAACACCATCAATGAAGCATTCAACGATAAAGAAAATGGAAGATGGATGTTTTTTCGTTGTGGCCGACCTATATGCTCTACAACTACATACCCAGCTCTGTATTTTTTTAATTATGGGTCGAGTTTATTATCTCAAAGGTGACAAACCCTGGTCTTATTCTGAATTGAAGCCTTGAATTGGTTTATATTGGGGTTTTAAAAACTGGAAACTGGTCCCATTTGGTATGGATTACTTTTATATTCTCTTTTCATCGAAAATGGTGGTGATTGAGTTTGGAAATTAGGCAATACTTAACTGAAATCTGGTTTCCCTCGTATCTCTGAATGGGATTTTTCTATTATTCATAACAATCATAGGCACACAACGGATCGGGAAAGGGTTAGACTAAAAAACTGTAATTGGTTTTTTTGGAACCCTAAAATTATTAATAACATATCATCATGCATTGGTACTCCCCTAAAAATTGATCAATTAACTTTAAATGGGGACCTAGGACTTTTTACTCAGGTTATGATTGAAGTAAATATTGAATGTAAATTACCACTTTCCTTTTTTTTAATGCTAATGATTATAGGACTGTGGTAAAATTTTAATATGAATGGTTTCCCCCATACTGTGAGTACTAGAAAGTTGTTGGACAGTTAGTCCTCAATTATTGGATTGTGCATAAACAATCCTCTTATCCAAGTCACTCAGAGTGTACAAGAATAAAAAAACATAAGAAATATAAAGAACCTGTACTTGAAAAACATGAAACATATAAGAAGAATGTGGAGAAATAGGTTCTCAAACCCAAAACCATAGGTCAGTTGGAAGGTGGAAATGTGAAAACATAGACAGTCCTGGCTAAGGAATAGGAAAATGAATCTATTGAACTTGTTATTAGAAAGAACATTAAAACTAAAATCAAGGGAATCCTTTTGCGCTCCAATTATTTTTTTGCTACTTCTTGTAACACTTCAAAGGACCCTGCTCCTATATTGAACCATTATAATGATCTAATAACTTCCACATTGAAATATTTTGAAGGGATGAATGATCACTCACCCTTTCTAAGAAAGAGGACAAATATTTCACTAAAAACAACATCCAACTCACCTATACTACCTCGGAAATCACTACCCATGATGATTAGATTACAAGAACTTAACCTAAAATTCCCACCCCATATGATTAGAAGGTTTACAATAACCATGATGAACATGGATGCCCTACTCTCATAGGAAGCATGGGAAATAAACAGGAAAGCACTGCTATCCTCCCAGAAGGTTCTTTGAATCCTGGGAGGATAGACAGTAATGTTGTCCCCCTTCATTCTTCCTACTATCATGCTGTTTTAGACAAAACATATACACCTAAAAACGTCTCTAAAACAACTGACCATACTGATTCTAATTAAAATTTGGGAGATATTAAAGACCTACCCTTGACTTCCCCAAGTAAGCAGCTGGTCTCGGCTTTAATCCCTCAAGGTGATGTTGACTCTCATCTTATTGCTAGTGCAGGTGCAACTAACACCTCTTTGTCTTCCCCTTTGCCTACACAGGTGAAGCAAGTTTGCACTAATAAAGACACTTCCTCGTGAATAATAACCAGATCAAAGACCTCTAAATGAACAAAGAATAGGGAAAACCCCCAAAAACATGTCCAAATGAATTTTTTTCTGGAATTTTTATGGCCTTGTGTACCCTGAAACCTTTAATGTCATGAAGAGATTTATTAGCACTCATCGTCCTAATTTTTTTTCTATTACTAGAAAAAAAATTAATTATTATTCTAGATTATTGAATCTAATAACTTTTGTTTATTAATTTAAAGGATCTTGTAATAATTTTTTGACATATGAAACTCTCTGGATGTTTTCTCATTCTTCAATGAAAAATGTGAAAATTTATAATATTACGGATCAATGATTAACATGTTATTTAACATTTTACAATACTCATATTTTTACAACATTTGTTTATGCAAAAAATAGTTATCAATATTAGAGGATCCGTTAGAATAAGCTCACTAAACATAGAACCACTATTCAAAGTCCTTGGTTTATAGTTGGGTACTTCAATTCCATTTTATCCCTAAGTGAAAAAATGGGCCATTCTCACTCAACTATATTTACTAGGGAATTTAAAATATTCATTGAAAATGATAATATTATTGAGGTAAATTTATGTGGTGCCAAATTTACCTCTATTGACATCATTATAAAATAGTAGTGTCCAATAAGCATGATAGGGATTTCACTAATAATCAATCCCTAGATAAATGGGATAATATTTCTTACATCACCCTTCCGAAATTTTCTTCTATTCACCACACTTTATTGGTTAATTTTTTACATAATCCCATCAATCCTAGGCTTCCATGGAGATTTAACACTGCCCGATCCTTTTATCCTGATTGTGTGGATTTATCAAAAACTCATAGGCTAATATGTATGAACATAGGGACTAAATTTCTTATCAGTTGAAATTGAAAAATCTCTAGAAATACCTCAAACATTTGGGTAAAACTAAATCAAAAAAAATATTAAACGACATTTCACATTTGGAAAATGAGCTCATGAAAAATTAAAATTATAATACCTCCTCTGAATTCACTAACAACTCCCAGTAGGAAGTCAACATTTATTATAATATGATCACATTACATATCATTATGAATAACCTCAAGAAACAAAATTTTAATACCCAATGGCTTAATGATTGGGATAATAACACTACATTATAAAAATCACTACACTGAGTTAGAAAAGAATATAGGCCTCTTTCATATCATAGATATGAGGGGCATCTTATCGACACTGATGAAGGAATTGAAAATTTTTTGGTCTCCTATTTTTGTGATATCTTCAAGGGTCCTAACATTGATAATGATGTTCTCCCTGATGTTATTACAGAAATGGTGTCTGAATAAGTCAACTATTTTCTTAATAGCCTTCTTTTATATTTAGAAATTAAATACACTATCTTTAGCCTCAATCTAGATAGTGATCCTAGACCTGATGGTTTTAATAATGTATTTTACCAAAAGCATTTGGAAATCATTCATGACGACATCTGTCGCATGGTTAAAACCTTTTTTTCTAAAGGAATTATTCCTTATGGATTAAAGTCCAAATTTATTATCCTTATTCCTAAAATGGAGATTTCATATGAAATAAATCTCATTAGAACCATTTCTCTCATTAATTCTCATTTCAAAATAATCACTATATTAATAGCTAATATAATCTCTTCCATTATCAGTAGAATTGACTCCTTGAGTCAATTCAGTTTTATAAAAGGAATATCTATACATGACTGCAGTTGCCTTTCCTCTGAATCCACCAATCATTTAAGTAGAAAAAATCGAGGTTTAAATGTTTCCATTAAACATGACATTACAAAGGCCTTTGATACCATAGATAGGGATCATTATTTTTATGGTTCTTATGCACATCCGTTTCAATGACACCGTTATCAACAAAATTAAAACTCTTGTTAACTTGGCCCATATTATCATTCTAATAAATGGTTATCCTAGAGGTTATTTCAAATATTCTAAGGGGGGTAGGCAAGGAGACCCTATCTCTACAATTCTATTCTATATTGATGAATAATATTTAAGTACACTACTCACTCGGTCTATGGAAAACGACAAGATAAAATCCATCCCTGCCTCCAAGAACAAGAATTCCCCCTTGCATCTTCTTTATGATGATGACATTATTTTCTTTCTATAGGGGGTAAATAAATATTAATAATCATAAATCCATTATCACTCACAATTAAGAGGTGTCTGGTCAGAATGTTAGTTGGCATAAATATTTTATTTACATTGGAAAAAGATATCCCCATAGCAGGAAAAGAAACCTTATCAGTGATTTGGGGATCAAGGAGGGTTCCCTACCCTTCCCTTATCTGGGTGTCCCTATCTTTTTGGGAAGAACTAAAGCTACCTATTTGATACCCATCATTGACCAAACCCTTTGGAAACTCTCCTCTTGGAAAGGTAAAAACCTCTCCAGGGTGGGAAGAAATTTCCTGGTCAAATCCACTATTGTCTCCAAAAATGCCTATCCCTTGATGATTTATAAATGGAAGGATGGTCTTCTAAAATGAATTAATGTTTCTATTAAGAAACTTTTCTTTACTTGGAGCACACATGAGGGAATATTGGTTAATGTTCCTTGGTCTAATTGTTGCAAACCTATTGAAAAAGGAGGTATTAGAATAAAAAACCATAATAATTTTAATGAATCCCTTCAAGCTAAGATCACATGGAACCTCATTCACAATAATTCTTCTTCCATGGACTTTTTAGGACTTGCTTCCTCAAGAAATTAAGGAATAAAAATTTCAATTATTTGACTTCCTCAATCTGGTCTTCCTTTAAAAATACATTCATTTCTCTTATGACTAACTCTAGAAGGATGGCTAGAAAGACTCTAATTTAAATTTTTGGATTGATAACTGGACTAGTACACCCATTATCTCCTTGGTGTCTAACACAAAACATCCTGATAATACTAATGATACCATCAAGGGAATATTACAAAGGGAAAACCCTTTTTAACCTTATTATATAAAGCTTGTTTTGGACAGTTATCCTTTCACTATTACTAATGAACTTCTAATTTGGGAACCATCTCGTAATGGTATGGTCGATACAAAAAGATATTATAACCATTTATTCAACAATGTTGATATTAATTTAGGATGGCTTAAAAACATTAATAAATCTTGGTTAAAGTCCTCAAAACGCACTATGATTTGGCGTATTGATCTTGGTAGGCTTCCCAGCGATTTGTGATTACAATCTTTTGGGATTAATATCTGTTCCAAATGTCGTATGTGTAATCAGCATTGATAGGTAGTTAATCTAAAATTCCACTGTTGTGATATAGAAACTGCCCTTTGGCATTATATTCATGATATTTTAGAGTGTAGATGGTTGCCTTGTTGCTCTCTAACCTCTCAGTTGCAGTGATGTGTTGATTTATCTGACTCCAAGAAAATTAGGAATATTTTTATTTCATCTGAAACAGAGCATATACATGTGATATGGTATGGTATAAATGACTATATTTATTACAATAACTCATTAAATAATATTTCAGGTAAACTGAGAATTATCATTTCTATATAGGATGATGCTTCGCTTCAGAAGCATCATTGCAGTAACTCGGTTAGAGTTCTTGAGATTCTTTGTCTCATCGGTGTTGTTGGGAGGTACCCTTTCCATAAATACACCATGGAATTATATTGTCAAGCTCCCCCTCCAATTTGGATTAAAATCAACCCTGATAGTTCTTCTAAAGGCAACCCAGGCCTTGGAGACTGTGGTGCCTTATTCAGTAACCACCTAGACTAGTTTCATTGATTCTTCTATGGATCATGCGACATAGCCTCCTCTCGGGATTCTAAGATGATTACTATAATTCATGATACTTTTTTACAATGAGGCACAACTAGAACAACATTTGGATCTATAGATACTCGACTAATATTGTCTAGGCCATTTGGAATGGTGTCGTTCACCAGGCCTAGACTCTTACACCTTGTTAGATGAACTGCTTTCACTCTCTATCAAAGTCAACTTCATTATCACCCATACATACAGGGAAGCTAAAAATCATATTGATGGACTTTCCATCATGGGAGTTAATAACAATGTCTCCTAGAGGGATAACCTTCCTATTACATTAATCCTTCTTTATGTTAGTGATGTTCAAAAAATTATTTTCATAAGACACATGTAATCCATTCTAGTTCTTTTTTTAATAAAATTTTTGTTTTGGTCTTTGACCAAAACAACTTCCCATTTAAAAAATTAGTTCCATTATAGAAAACAAAAATGGTAAATTTAAAATAAATCTAATAGTTAATGACTTATGAAAATGATAAAAACTTGTTTAAAAAATGTATGGTTGAGTAGTTATTTACAATACCCCATTTCCTAATACATTATTTTCTATAATTTGATCTGCCTATAATTTGAATAAAGAAATTATCTTTTAAATTATTAAAAAAGTACAATCTTCACCATTAAAAAAAATTTCATCACCATAACACTTATTATCAATACCTAACACTTTTAGATTGAACCAAACAATTTGAAAATAAATCAAAGAAACTCTCTGTCTTGTCTTAGAGGTTTTATAATTCTAAATATAACTAATCTCATATCCTAAATCATATTTTCATATGTTAAATTACGATTAGTGAGTGATGTGATTTAAATTTCTTAACAGCCATAAAATGATGATTAAACTAAGGTATCTAATGGGTTACTATTATATTTACAAAATCAAAAGTATTTTGAATAAATAATCTATATCTTATGTTCGTCATCTTCTACTGAAAATGTATAACTCATTCATGTGTATCTGGAGACTACTACATCCAAATAGAGATGTATTGTGGGTTTCATAATCACATTACATCGATGATTCTAAAACAATTATGATGAATAAAAATAATATATATATTTTCATTATGTTTATTGAGTCATTATATTAATATTTAATTATTTATTTATATAACATATTTTAATTATTAAAAATTAACTAAAGAAGCTCTTTATCAATTTGATCATCATAAATCATAACTGAAATACACTCTAGATGAAATTATCGCATTATAAATTATTTTAAAACATATATTCAAATAAATTTAATAATATGGTAGTGATGAACATATCTTCAAAAAACATATTGTTATCACTATTAAAAACTGATACGAAATCAAAAAATTAACTAACATCCAATGATGGAAAATTTATTACAACTAACTAATGAATGTATATTGAAATATGATAACCATAGAGTAGAAGGGTTATATATATGAATAATTTTATAAAATTTTATAAATATTGTTGTGTTTATTAAATTGGACGCTTTATATGAAGAATATTATTAAGGTATGTGTTCCTATCCAAACATCCATTCACTGATTCATGTTTTCATGTTTATTATATATTATTATTTTATATGTTTTAAATAATTCTACATTTTTTGGATTATAATTATTTATAATTTCTTAATGTTTTTAAAAAAATTATTTTTTGAATATGTTATTCCAATTGTTTTCATTTTACTTCTTCCTGATTTTTATTAGTTTATCAGAACATGGTTTCATTTAATAAGTTTATAATAATTATTATTGAACCCCTGTATTCTATGTTGAATTATTTTTACATATGGTTTCATTATATTGTCATTACACATACCATTATTTGGATTTATGACCCTTTCTCCCAATCCCCTATCTGAAACATTATTACTCAAATGAGTATAATAATTATAATGATCATTTTTAACTCAAACATTTATTTTTTGGGTTATAATGTTACATCTTTCTCTAATTTCATCCGGGTCACATATATTCTTTCATTCTCGATTTCTTAAGAATATCTACCTTCTCCTTCTCGATAAAGTTACATTTGTAATTAAAATCCCCCTTCTAGGATGTAACATTATATTTCCTTCATGTTAGGTGTGTTATAACTATTATTTTTGTTTTCATTTTTTGTTAGTTTATTAATAAAAATAATGAATAGGGAACCTTGTACTCGATTCTTTTATAATATTGTTATCATGGTTTTAAAATTTCAATAGAAAATTGAACATTAGGAACCTTGGGTGTGTTATGAAAGATACAAGAGTAGTCTATATTTGTATTTATCTAATAGAAGTCAACTTTTTTTACATTGACTAGATAGACATGATATTGGTTAGATCCAGCATTATGAATTTTTAATCTTTTAATGTCTACTATATAATTTAAAATGGGTTAGAGACTAATATGTGAGGCACTTTTTTATTTATTGTTATTAATCAACTGAGTATTTTTATTATGATTTGTTTCTTAGATGGATTTTTTGAGGTTTTATCACATAGATTTATAGGATAGTTTAATTTATATAAGTAAATTTATTTATTTTCCTCTTGATTTATGTATATGATTTCATATTCAACAAAAAGTAATTTTCATATTGATTCTCTAAGAATACAAAATGATTTTATGAAAACCCATGAAAAAAAGAAGAAATGATTAACAAATGGCTTAGATTTATGTAAATTTTTTTTATAAAAATGTTTTGTTTTAAAATATATAATATGTTCATTCATGATATTAAAAAATGTATTTAAAATTTTTTGGTTTCCTTATAGTTTTTGGATAACACCTTACACGTGTATTTAGAGGTTTGTAGATGATGTATTGTTAGACATAGGTAAGTGGAATAAAATATTGTAAAATTTCGGCTTCTATTTTCTTATTGCTTTATGTCTTGGTTAGTCGAGAAGTGAATTCTGGTCACATGGAGACTTGAATTAATTTATGGTTTGACCAATTTTGGCATGTATTGTATTCATTTTGTGGTATGTCACATTTTTATTCTTTGTATTCTGGTTTTTTTTCTTTTATTTCTTATATTGAGGAAAAAATTTTGTTTTCCTGTTTTACCAATATCATAACAAGGGATAAATCGTTACACATGATGTATTTACTACTCATAAATATATTATTTTTTCATAAATAATTCACATTATATCTAATGTTTATTCATATTCCATATCAAAATTATCTATTCACTGAAATTTTCTCCTTTTTATTTGTATTCCAAATAATATTTTATCTCAAGAAAACTTTAATCCTAAAACCTATATTATTTTTTTATAGAAATGGGGAGTAAAAAACCTTCATGGGGGTCTAAAAAATTGATTTCCAAGGGAATCCCTAATAATGATGAAAATTTTTTTAGGGGGAGGGATTTTGGATTAATAAAATATATTAAGGGAGGTTCCTGAGATAACATTGAAGAAATAATATAAGAAACACAATTAACTCTTGTAACCATTATATATTACTATTATTCTTCTCAAAATAATTTTTTATTATCCATTTTTACTATGAGGGTTTTTAAAAAAGGGTATTTAAAACTATTTATATGGTATTTCATTAATATTCAGATTTTTATACATTAGTAATTATTTACTATACAAAATAATTATGTAATTTTCAAGGATAAATTACTGAAATTACATTAAAAGTAGTTTTTTATTTTTTCACATTAAAACATAAAAATTGTCTTGTTAAATTTAATAATTAATTCACATATTTATAGAATTCCAAAAAATGTATTATAAATACAACTATAGAAATTAAGGTATATTTTCCTCTTAATTTAAAAATGTTTTTTTAATTAATTATGTGTAATGTTTCATGGATTACCTCCTAATTATTCTCGTAAAAGTTTTATTTATTGGATTAATATATCCATATAAAAAACAACCTTTTTTCTCCTCATACGTGACAACATTCGAATGGTTTATTATTGAAGGTTGTTGATAATCTATGTCAGCATCCTTCAAGGTTCTTATATTACACCTGAGATATTCCTTAACAATTTTATCCATCATCATCCTCTAAAAGTATTAGGATCATGTAATCTAGTTTATTGGTTGGGAAATGTATTCACATTCCCTATGTTTATATTTCAATATTGATTTTTGTTGACTGCTAAGAGATTTTCATCGCTTTTGTTTCACTATACCCCTTATTTCTCTAAAAGGATTTTGAATACATTTCCAGGTTAATTTACATGGGAAAGTATTTCACACCCATGTTCATTATTCAATTTTAATGTTGGTTGATTACTATTGAACATTGATTATTTATTGTATTGATATTCATTTTCTTCATAGAGTGATTTAATTTTACTAGATCTGAAATAGATAGTTCTTGATATGTGATATCCCAATGATGTATTGGTATGATTTAGGGAAAAAATATATCTTGGATAGATTAAATATTGCTTACTTATTTATGTATGATTTCATTTGATGATGATTTGATTGTAAGAATATAATGTATATTATTATGAATTTTATTACTCTGAACTAGTTATTTCCATAAATGTGATTTTTGCGTTCTTCTGTTATACATGAATATATTAATCTTTTAATATATACGTTATATGGAACATTTTATTATTATTTTATCTCTACCATATTATTTATACATTATTTATTCTATGATAGCTTCTGTTTTATATTTTTTGATATCGAGAAACTCATCTCAACCATTATATATTATTTATTATCCCCATAGATCCCAAATGGGATAAATGAATGGTTATAAGGATATTCAAGATGAACTTGAAATTTTCACAATAAAAATAGTTCTTTTTTCATGTTTTCAAATGTAATGTGATAATCATGTATGTATCTAGTGTCTAAATATTGAGGAACCATATGGTCTGCTATGATGTGATCTATTTTATCATTTACCAATGTAAGATAGTAACTATCATATCATAGTTACTAGTGTCATGGGTTCTAATGTTTATATTATAATATGATAAGTAGAAACTATTAGAACATGATTATAGAAAACTTATATTAGATAACAAAACACTTTGAACATTTATAGTGATAAATCTACATTTAGTATAAAATCCATAAATGATATTATCCTGGAGATTTTATGGATTACTATCAATTAAATCTTAGCCAGGTCATAATCACGTAGATGCAATCTCTATCATAGAAAAACATAGGTGTTATAACCCCAAAGTCTAGTTGAATATTTAATTTATCATCTATGGGTAAATTATGAAAACCCATAACATTCATAAACATTATTTTATGATTTATTACATTAAAATAAACATAATAGAATCCCAAATGATTATAAGACATATTGTATTTGGGTAATTACATACATTGAACAATAACATCAAATAATAATGCAATAATGTTTTTTTAAAATGTCTATAACATGATTTTAAATATCCACCAATATTCTAAATTTTCGTTGTATAACCTGTTGACGTTTATCAGAATTGGTTAAGATAAAAATCCCAATAATATAAAAATCAATGCATAACATGATAAAATTATACATAATATTCATGACGTTTATCATGGTGGAATAATGGGCGATATTAACATTCTTTAACACCATTAAATGATATATAGAGATAGAATCAATGAAACATAGGGATGTTGAAACAACATAAAACATTAAATAATATGAGTATGACCCATAAAATAGCCAATAGATAATTACATACTCTACTGAGGACATCCCCTATGTATAATACATGGTATTTCATGAGATGTAAACAGTACCCAATGCTATATAGGACTACATAATTTTTTATCCACCCATCACACTCATAATATGTACAAGAATTCATGTGACACATATGTCATAACCATAAATAAATATTTAGTCAAATTCAATACAATGAACAAGGAGTGTGGTTTACATATGAGGTACTTCCCCACAAATTATGGATATTTACTTCATTGTATATACCATTTAGTGGAATTTTTGATCAGTATTCACAAAACAAAAGATTTTTATGGAGAATACTGGGATAATTTTAGAAGTATTGTTGGAGTACATAATGTTTCAAGGAAGGATACATAGAATGTGCGTGGGGGTATATCATTACATGCTCATTATAATGATAGTAACTGGATTTTATAAACCACATTTAATAATTTAAAATTTGAAATCACAAGGAATATTAAAAATAAAATTGAATAAATAAAAGGAGTAAGTGAATCCATTATCATGAGAAGCTATTTCAAAAATTCAAAAAAGATGATTCATATGAGGTTGGAAAAACATTGGGAGGGAATTAGATATGTAGTGGGATATGTAATTCAAGATCAAGGGGTTTTTAGTGGAGAAGAATTTCAGGTTTGGTTCATATTTATATATAAATAGAAGGGAATACCAATTTGACTTCTAATAATCTGTTGAAGACTAAAAGTGATATAATAAACAAAACCACAAAACTTATGATATTTTATTCCAATGGTTTATTCTAAAGAGACATGGTTCTCAATATATTATTAGTTTTGGAACAGGACTCCTTAAAAATATTATATTTGTTATTTTTATGTTAGTCGTATTCAAAGAAAAATTATTTTTAAACTAGAAGATATAATATTGGTTTTGGAGGATTCAGTAGTAGTTTGTACCATTTGTCAAATAAAATTGAGAAAAATTATTTTAAAGGGGAAATATATGTTTTCATTATAATATTAGTTGAATTTATTGCATAAATTTTGGGATATAATGATATAATGATATAGAACATATATTTATAATGTATTAATTTTTTTACCAAATATTAGACTATCATAGAATATTATAAAAAAATAATGATATCCAAATTTCCATGATCATATTTAAAAAAAGATTTTTCATAATTGTTTTACTAAATAATATAATTTTTAATTTTAAATAAGAAACATTATTTACCAGAAAATATTAATTTTTTACAACTAACCACATTATTACAGATACCAAAATTATTTTATACCTCATTAAATTATATTATAATTAATTATTAAATAGATATTTCTAGATAATAATATTTCATGAATATAGATTTGTAAAAAAATCGGTCAATTTAACAAGAAAAGTGTTTTAATGAAAAATTTATATTTCCTAGATATCCAATTTTTATTTCATCATATCTGAATCAAATTTTTATATGGAAGTAAACATTTAATCATATAAAATATAATAATGAAAAGGGGTAAATTGAATCCTTATTTTATATATTGAAAATATGAAAATCCATACTATTGTGGTTACATAACCTCTTATTAAACCATCATACTCTCTAAGGGTAATATGTGGGATGAAGGTACATTCTTGGGGTGGTTCGAAGAATATTGTTTGTATAGTTATTTTGATATGGTTCATCTTCTCACATAAATGTTTCACTCCTATTTTTTTTATTGAATATCAAATTGGGATTACTCAAGGAAAAATTACCGTGATGACATCTCCCACAAAATCTCAGATAAATGGGCATAGTATGTCACAATTAAACTAGTTTAGGCTAGCACTTCATCCTTTTTGGTATATTATACTTTAACATAAACCATAATATTTACCAATATTAATAGTTACATTAGAATGACTGTATTATTAATGGTTATTATCATCAACTGTCATTTATGAAAAAAAAACCGGTCTATATTTTATATTACCCCATAATAAAACAAATAATGTCATGAATTTGTTTTCGATAATTAAACTTATTAATTATTAATTTATTCATTGAAAATGTAATTTTATTTATAAAATTAATGATTATTACATTATTCCTCCCTTTAGAAACGTTTCCTTATAAATTGTATTTTGTATAGTAAATTAGATGATGGTACTTCTATTTCATCCGATTTTTTGGTTCCCATGATTCCCTATAAAACTTTTCATTCAATCATAGTTTCTTTTTCCCGGTGATTTGTCGCATATTTTTTTAATTTATCTCTGAAATACAAGTTATTAGCTATCCTATTCTCATACGAATTGTTGTTGTCTAATGGTACAACCACTGGATTCCATTCATTTTAGGCATCTTGTATGAAAATCGTTATAAGAGATACATGGAACACTTCATGTACATATGATAGGTTAAGAGTGAGTTATAGTGGATAGTCTATATCTCTGATGTGATCAATGATCTCAAAGATAAATGTTGGAATAATGCATACCTTGTTACCAAACCCATTGAATTTCTTTAATGATGATATAAAAAGGAACACCTGGCCTCTGATCTAAAACTATATTTCTCATTTATGTGATTATATACATATATTCTATCAAATTTGAAAAAAAATTATATAACATTGACTGGTTTGAACATTCTTTAGAATATCATAGATATAATTAGGTCCCATCAGCTTCCACTCTATAATGTCCTCCCATTTTGTCAGATCCTAGAACCTTTTCCCATAAAGAGATTTATAATGTACCATTTGAATAGTAGAATTAAAATTTTTTTAAAATGAATGATCTACTTGTGGATGGTTTTAATTCTCATATCATTGAAAATATTTTTGATAATATCCCACTATATCCTCTAATGTCTAGATGGTTCTCCTAGACTTACAATCCAACGATGATTATCTACCCTACTGAAAATCCACACTACATCAAATTATTACTAGAGGCTTCTCCAGAACAATGATATATACAACAAATAATGATAAAAAGCAATAGATATTGGTACCCCAGTGAAATATTTATACTTCTATAATATATACCATGGGGAGTAGGTTATGTGAGAAATATTCATTGATTGAAATGAAATTCACTATATATTTATGTAAATAGACTACCACCCAATATGTGTTATTCCCATTAGATATTAAGGGGAGTATTATGCTAAAATATATATTTATGTCTTCCCATTTAAATACTAGTATGGGAAGTGGCCACATCATGTCCTTATACTTCTATCATTCCTCCATCACATGTTTCCATATGATGCATCGAGACACAAAATTTGAAATATATCTCTTCATGTGATCCCACCATAATCATTTCTTCAGATCTATATACATCTTAATCCTCGATTGATGAATTAAGAATGATAATCTATGTGAATCATCCTGATGTTTTCTTATTAGCACCGAATTTGATGGGACACTTATTTAGGTTCCAAAATACATGGCTTCAAAATTATCAATGTTTACATACGATATATTTTTATCCTATTTTATTATAACTTCTTATCATAATCATGTGACTCCTTGAACATCTAAATAATGGGTGTATTATGAGTAATTTGAGAATGTTTGGACGATTTACATGTAATTATTCCTATTTATATGCTTTTCATGACCAATAAAATTGGATTCCATTCAATCAAAATCATTGATATGAATATTGGATCCCCTCTATATAGTAAATATTAAAACTTATTCACCTAATGTGAATAGAAACACATGATCTGTCATAATCCATGATTAGTTCTAACCACTTACATTTGTGCATATTGAGCTCCTTTTGTGTGAATATGTCAATGAATCAATTATGAACTCTATATATGTCATACTTATCCCTATAGAGATAATGTCACCTAATGATTAATAAAAATATTACATATGTTAATTCCAATTTAAAATTTGGGTAGTATAGCTTGTGAATCGTTTATTTGCAAGAGGAATTGTCTATTACTTCATCTTTTTTAATGAGATAAAAAAAGATAATTTTGAATGCATTGATGTAGATCAAAAATCCCTCTCTACTGGTGGGAAATGTTATAATATTTTTAATGACATGCATCTTATTGAACACTTTAAATCCCTATATGAATTCCTAAACCTAAAAAACATCACTTTACATTGAGTTTTTGTGGTTAGCGGGATTGAAAATCATGTGAAGATTTTCAAAAGTTGGTTATGTACCAATATAATCCATATAAACTATGTATCTCTATAATATTTATTGGATTGGGCCACCCTCCAATTTTCTCTATAATCAATGGATCCATAGATTTCCTATTATAGTTGATAACATTCCCTAGGAATGTCAAAATTCAAAATCCAAAACGTGTATTTATTGTAAATTATATAAAACATTTCCTCTCTCAAGGTCTACAGTAAAACATTGAAATAATTTTCATTTTACTCCCTTATTTTGTAGTAGATAAGAATATCATATGTAATGACTACCACAAATTTATTGAGGAAATCTCTAAATAATATATTCATTATATAATTGATGTTACCTATTGAGTTATATAGTATAAATTGTATCACTATGACCATGTAGTTCCTATACATTATTCAAAAAAATTATGGGGATATATCCTTATTCAACATTTGATGATAATATAAAAATTGGAGATCCATCATTGAAAAGTAGTAGGATCCACAAAGAATAATGAAAAATACAATAGTAAATGGTAGAGGATAATTATTCTTTTTCATGATCTTATTGTTCTCATGATAATAAATATAGAGGAGCAGTAACCTATCATTCTTCATGTAAAAAATGATTATTGCACCCTTTGGTAAATCAATTGTGTGTTTGAAACAAGTATCAAAATTTTCATTTTTTTTGTATCACATCATGTTCAAAAATAGTTATTCAATATAGATTCTTGGATTTTGGAGAAGCAACAAGAATATTTTTTTTTGAGAACTCAACCACTCAACTAGGAGAATGACTAGAAAGTTCATTGGGAAACACACCATATTATTTCTTTAAAATGAGAATATCACAAATGTTGATCTTTTTTATAGACATAATATTTTGAGATTGATTCATGTGGGAATATTGAACTAACATCCATGTTTGATATATTTAATTCAAAGGAGACCAGTCATCCTCATTACATGTGTATAAAATAATAGAGAGACTAATTGTACGATGGTTGATTTACATATACCTCCATTTTATGATTTCTCTATGAAACTGAATATCAATACAATTTAAGAATTTAATAATATTACACTAAATATTCTATCATAAGGTTTTTTTGGTTATTAAAACCCAACAATATTTATTGTGGGTATTTAATATACACAAGATGAAATAATTTATCCTTTTTCCAATTTCTAAAAGAACTAGACCTCCCAATTTTGAGGTGGTGTTTGAATAGTTTTCCTACACATTCATGATATGAATGAATTAAATGGCCAGAATCATATATTATGTCTTCATTCCTTGAAATTATAACTTATTTACTTGAAAATAGATAATTGTTAGTATTCACCTTAAATGTTTTCATAGCATATTAATTCCTTGTATATTATGGCCTTAAAAAATTATGTAACAAGTTATCTTCTACAACCCATGGATTAGTGAACATGTTTTCATATTGTTCATGTTTATTACAGTTAAAACATTGGATAATACGATGACGGTTCAAGGGATCTTCATTTCATCCATTAAATTTTCATGTTTCTACCATAATCATTCTCATTGAAGGTTCCCCACCTTCAAAAACCAAAATCATTTTTATGTCCCCATCATGAAATTTTAGGGACACTTTTTCCTTAAATTGTACGATGTTATATGTTGTAATCTATTATGAGTATATTATTTACCCATAAATATACCTAAAATAAGCTCCATTATCACATTTTTACCATTAGACCCATGAGAGTCTTGATATTTTCCAATCTATATTTCTTATATTATGTATCATAGAGAAATGTAAAAGTTGTTTTTATAGCCTTAAATTTCGAAATCATTTTATAGAAATGAATATAGCACATTAAATAATTGCCCAACATTAAATTTATCATTAATGAAAAAAACCCAATGCATATCATGAAAATATTGTGAGGCGTTCCTCAAAAAACTTGATTTAATCGCCATCTTATTATTTGGGACAAATAACTACCACTTCATATTGAGTCTCATTGTTCCATGATCATATTTATCCTAAAAAATTTTCCAGAATTCTTTCCAACCCATCTCTTTGATTGTTTCCATGGTTTTTTATTTATAATCAACAAACATCATTTCTCATATAATCCCTTTTTGTGATATATATATAACATAAAATTCTCTTTTATAGATCATTTAATAATTAAGTGAATAAATTTAATGGTGTTAAACTATTTCCCTAGGATCAAGGTAACATAAGATCAACTAAAAGATGGAGTAGTTTTTCACATTAAGGACTCAATTTAAACATTCTTTTTCTTATAGGGTTAAGGGTTTTGTCCTTACTTAATTTCCATGATCAAAAAATCACGTAGTTAATTTAGTATTGTTTTTATTTTATCAACCCTTACTCTTATTGGGTAAGAAATCTCATTTCCGAATTCATCACATTTCACATTACATTGTTTGTTGACTATGATCCTCATATTTTTATCTATTGAATTAAATAACATGAAAATTATGGATCAAAAATTTCAGACTGTTAAACTAATAAAATCATATTTATTAAAATTAAAATGATAAGTCGTAAATTTAAAATATTCATTAACATATGAATTTCTAGGATTCAATATCTGTTAACCATGTTATATTTTATATCATAAATTTTTATAGTAATTTTTTCTCCCAAAATAATGATTTTTAGAGAGAATGTAAATTTTAAAAATAATTTCCCATGAAAGTGTCAAAATAGGAGTGTCCCATGACCTATTTATTGGGAACTAGGTAAATATTGATTTATTACTCAATAAATCCTTTTTAGAGTTATTACCTATAGGTAACACTGTCCCAAATCTATATCCAAATGAAGTATCCAGATATGAATTTTGTTACATGGAAACCACATTCACTATAAATTACCTTAATATAGAGATTTATTCATATGTTCTTTCATATCCCTAAGTATTTCACTAATTTTTTCTAATCCTAATATAATCAATAACTAGTCCATGTTTGGATACCTACAATGACAACACATATATTATAGATACAATATTTAATGATTTATAATACTTGGATACCCATAATTATATCCCAAAATATTGATAGTTCAATTGTGTTATTGTATTTAAATACATAGCTCAATAACATGAATCATGTATATAATAACATTAATAATAAAAACCACAATATGACCAAAAATTTGTAATGTTCTTATATAGATCATTGAGATAACCTTGAGATATGAATAAGAAATGGGTGAGATATACTTATGAGTAAGAGAATAATTATATAATTGAATAATGGAAGAAATACATCTGATTCACAAGGAATATTTTGGTGAAATAAATTGTGGGAATCATAATCATGAACATTAGGTCATGTTAAATGTAGATAACATCAACAACCATATAATAGTAAAAATCACATGAAACCTGAAATTATAAGTCAATGTCAAGGATAACCACAACAGACAATTTACATATTTTGATTAGGCTAACCACTCATGCACCATACAAGCCATATCATTATATAAAAATACTACATAATCAATTATATAGATGTATAATTCTAGTATCATTTGTATAGTTTATATATATATATATTTCTGTTAAACATTGGTCATATATTATAATAATGAATTTAATTAGATTTAATCCTATGATTAAGGAATATGGGTTACATATAAGTACAATATCAAATAAATGGAAGAATTATAAAAACTAGTTTGATACACATGAATTGAAAAGGGTATGGGTATAAACAACATAAATGTTTTTCTTTGAAAATCATGAGATAATTTTGTCATCATACTAGGTGTGCATAATAGTTCAAGTAAGTGTTTAATGAGAGTGAATGGTGGTATAATATTAATATATTTCATAAGGAAATTAAATGTATTTTTAAAAATAATTTACAACAAGATTATTTGGAAACAATTATTCTTTAAAAAACAGTTGAATAAAAAGTATGTGTATTGGAATACCTTAACTTGAGAGGGTGCTTCTTGAATATTGAGAAGAACTTATTAATAGAATTTGAATAATTTATGACGGATTTAAATAGGTATAGGGAGAATAATTTTTTATCAATTGTTTTTAAATGAAAATTAATGTGAGGTTGTGTGGGTATTTATAGAAAAATATAGGAAAATTATTTATTAATTTCAAAACATTGGTTTTGGATTATAAGTAATATAATTTCCAACACCAAAAATCATCTAATGGTTATTGCCATAATTTCTACCAATGAGGGGGTTTTTTAATATTTTATTTCTCTATGAACATGGCTCCATAAAATCTTATCATTAATCTTGTGAGAGTGATTCATGTGCATAAAAATTTTATTTGGAATTATTTAAAAATAGTGTAAATATTGGAGGATTCATTAATGGTTCCTAAAATAAATAAAATAAATTTCAAAACACATTATTTTGAAGGTGAAATATTTTTTTGGTCATGGATTTTATTTTTAGTACATACAAAATAACTTGTGGACTTCTATGATTTCATAACGCATAATTTATAACTATAAATTAATTAATTTATAGCAAAAAAATTAAACTATATTAGAAAATAAATAAAAATTAACCCATGGATTGATTTGATTTTATGATTTCCAAAATAATATATATTTTTAAAATCTAATTAAATAAAATTTATAATTAATAATATAATTAAAAAATAGTTATTTTCATGAAATCACTAGTTATTTTGAACCTAAACTGACGTTTTACCCTTACAAAGTATACATTGTACTTAATTTAATTAATTAATAATCTATATTTAAATAAATATTTTTAAATAAATTTATTTCATTTAAATAACCTTAATTTAAAAAAAACATGTATTTAGCATAAAATGTATTTTAATTGAGAATATATAATTCAGAAAAATATCATTAAATTTTATTCATATCAAACACAATTTTTTAAATCCTTATTTAATCACATATAATTTAAAATTTAAATGGTATATATATATAATCGATTTTAATGAAAATTAAATTTTAAACATTTATTCTACAAATGTCACTATACATAACCCCATATAGTACCACTATACACCATTAAGGTAAGGTGTGTGATGTTGGTACATTATTTCGTTGTTCTGGTTAACAAGGTTTGGGATGTTATATTTATAATATTGAAATTCTCTCGCATATCGTTTTTATCTAATTTTAGATGATGAATCTATAAGTGGGATTGGTCAAGTAAAAATCCTGATGACTCACTTTCCCTAGGATGCTCTGAAAAATTTTCTCCAAATTCTATGATCCTATATGTTTATATCATAACAACATTCATCTATGTTAATTTGAATTTATCAGAACACTTAGTATATAATAATCCTAGAGATCACTGTAGGAAGGATATATTATCATTGGTTATGATGCTTAATTGTCTTATATTTCCCAAACAATTGTGGCTACATTTTATAATTCCTAAAAATGGAAAATATATATTTATGTTATATAACTAAATTTATTAATATATTTTTTCATTTAATAAGAAATTTCATTTATCAAAGATTCGTTGGGTATAAATTTGGAATCGATGCTTAACTACACACCTAGTTTCACATGATGAATTAATATTCATTGGTTAATCCACATTTTCTTGTAAACCATAAATAATTATTTTAATATAACCAAGTTAGAGAAATTAATAAATAATGTCCATTTATAACATATATTATAGCAGTTACATTCATAGGTTATGTTATAAATGGAATCTAAGAATTACATTTTCAATGATTCTTGTTTCATTTTCAGGAAATTTTAAATATTATCATGCCCCAAAAATTTCAATGTTTATATAATTTTTGGAGGAAAGATATAATATTTATATAATGGACACAATATGAAATAAAATCATTATCCAAATGATTAATAAATAGAGATAAGAGATAGACTGAAGAATAATTGGGTTATGAAAAACAATCTTTTATGAATTTTTATTAATAATGTAAATAATTTTTACATCACATATACGAGAAAGAATAGAAAGATGGAGTCCCCTGGGCATTTGAGTAGCAAGTATAACGATAGAATGGATATATAATTTCATAATATCATGAATGATGGAAGATTCCCTTTGGTAAATGTATTCAAGGAACCGGAAATGTTTTACGTGTTGGAAAGAAGGAGTAAGAGAATTTTTATTAAGGAAAAATAAATAGGTTAGTTAACATTATGATGGGAAATTAATTTCATAACAAGGTACCACTAATTTTTAAATAGATTAAATATATAGAATGAGTAATTATCTATGTAAACTCCCTAACACAACAGATAATTAGGATAATTGACCTCTTCAACCATTAAGACTAAGGGAATACATAGTCTACTATTATCTAACCACCATCTAAGTGGATCATAATTATTATGGTACAATTATACTCCAATTTGGGGTTGTCAATGTTTTTTGGGGTTTTATTAAAGTATCATTATCATTGCCATTTATATGAATGGTCTGATATGATTGATCTACAGGAGAGAACACATTTTGGCGATCAACTGAAAAAACCTAACTCAGATCATAAGACCTTCATGGACATCACTGTAGGGAGTGAGAAATTGTTGAATGTTTATAGAGATTCACAGTCCTCGATATCAATTAATCTGAAGAAAGTTTTCCATAGGGTTATCTCTATGATTTCATTTTCAAATGATGTAGATAGGCTCTTGGCTTCTAATTTAAGATTTATTCTTATTTGAAATTTTATCAACTATTGGCCTTTAATATTCATCCTAATAAAAACCTTGGAAGTTCTTTGTTATGAGAAATTTTATTTTGGCCTTTTAAATTCATCGCATATGGGTTTTTATTTACTATATGAAAATGACTTTTTGTCCCAGGATGAGAGGATCATTTTCCTTTAGTGGTTATTCTGTGAAAGTTGTGAAATGCTCTCCTAATTTCTGCATTGATTCTGAGCCTCATAACACTTATACATGGTCAGGTTTTACTAGTATTCCACTTCACATATTTAAGTAGTAATAATGTTTTTAGATTTATAGTCTACTTGGTGAACCCCTTAGGTTTGATTAATCTACTAGAATCATCCCTCGACAATCGATAGCATGAATATGTACATAAATCGACATTTTGAAGACCCTTCTTCCCCACACCTGGATACAAAATCGAGAAACTAGATTCCATCAAGATGGTGTATTTGAAAACCTTATAGACTATTGCAATGTTTGTCTTAATATTGGACATTCCCAAAAATATTTTAGAAGTAAATCTTTTATTACAACCCCCCTCATAAGACTCCACTCAATACAAGTTTAAAAATTAGATCACATTAGTTTGAACAATGATCATGTTGAAAAATATAGAGATTCCCCTAATGTAGAAGTTGATCAGAACATGATTCAACCCTCTAATCATCACCCCTACTAATTATAGATTAGTGGATGATTCTCAAAATTCACAACCACTAGGAGATAATAATCATGTGAAACCTACTCTCAGAAAATCGTCATAGTCCTTGCATGAGGACGATATGAATGGTCACTCTGATAATCGTGAATCCATGCATGATGATTATGTGAAAGATTGTATGGTTGGGGAATCTTATTTAAGGTGAACCCCAAGGAAAGGTTACAAACCAATAATATATTTTGATGGATATATTAAACTGAGATACCAAAAGGCTCGTTGGTGTAATGAATACTCTAATATTAAGATAATAATCATCACAAGATCCCAATAGGCCTCTCGGAAAGAATACGTCGTGATTCCACCACAATAGGGGGTTACAGAACATACAATATCATCTCATAATGAAGGAAGCATAACCAATTCCAAAATTATTGATGATAATAACCATGTAGTGTGAAATGCATATCAGCATAATGAGGATATAAATTAAGAATTGGAAGCTTGGATGGATGAGCAAGTTGAAATAGTTTTTAACAGATACACGAGAAGTGAAATATCTCTAGATACTTTTCTAAAAATAAAAATGCACATTTACATGAAAATTATGGAAGAATATAAACAAAATATTAATTTTAACATTAAGGATATCTCATGGAAATTATTTTCTCCAAAAGTTGTGTTTAGATATATAGACATTCTTTAAAAATTTATCAAACATGTAAGAGTATGGTTTTTGTCATAAGGTGATGCTCGGGTGTGCAGGGGACTTCCCTGGTTCCTTCTTCTCATTTATTTCTTTTATGTTTGATATGGCCTTGTACATTGAATGCTTGATGAAGTTATTTGTTTGGTCAGTTGTGGGTGGTTGTGTTATAATCATCCTTTTTTGCGGTGGTATCATCTTTCTAGTAGGTTTTTCTGTATGTGTGTATGTCCAATATGAAAAGTATAATGACCCATACTTTACATACATTGTTAATACTTCAAAATTAAAGCATACTTATTACATCATATAACAAAACCATGAAAGGACCGTATAGGTATAGTGTCTTTAGAAATTGGGAAACATAAACAACTGGTTCATAAAGAGTCTACACTATCACCCATTTATTTCATCATATCTATAGTCCCTTTTGGAATATCTTACTTAATAACCTTCTTCCTGACCTGGGGAAAGAAAACATACAAAAGGGTGAGCTCAAATGCTCAGTAAGGGTAAATAAAAGAAATATCAATCACATCATATACATAAGCACATAACTTTTGGAAATCTTAAACTGTAAAAGAGATCATAATTTCATGACATGGGATAAATCATGGCAGTGAAATGTAATCAAAAAAATCATAACATAAAACATGACAAATTATGGCATACACACATAATCATAGAGAATCATTTCTTGTTAGTCAATACTTATTCCCAAGACTATCTTAGTGAACAAAGTCCCTTTCTGAACCGAGTCACCCTCATTTCAGTCCTGTTTCACTGAACCGGTATAACCTACCATTCCAGCCATGTCTATCTCATGAGATATATAATCTTTACCCAATGCATTGGAGGGAGATATAAGTCCCACCCATCTCATAATGATACCATTCTTTTGTGTGCCACAAAATGTTAAATCATACATCATTTCATAACCCATGTAATAAAAATGGGAATCTTAAACATTGTGACTTCATAAAACAATTCATATAAGATAAAGGAATTCATAAAAATATAATTACATCACAAAATAATCAAATCAACGTAATAATAGGGATAAAAACAGGACCCTTTATTATCTTAGATGGAAAATACATTTGATAAAACACTTGAACTCCATTCTTGAGGAAAATATCCTTTCTGCTTCAAAAACACTTTTCCTTTCCTAACATGTCGTACAATTATAAACTAAAAGAAGTTGACTAAAAATAAACATGAAAACTTGTAAATTAAGCTTCATTCAAATAATGTTTTAAAAATCTATTAATTCCGTATAAGTTAAAAAAACATTCTTCTCGTACTTTTTTCGAAAAAGTCAAAAAGTACCTCGTACGAAAAACGACAAAAGATTCCTTTCATATCTTTTACTAAAAACTCACCGAAGGGTAAAATTGGATATAAAATATTTTATAAAGATATAAATATTATATATTGAGGAAACATGATGTGGATGATAAAATATACCCCTGTAAATACCAAAGTTTAAACAATCTCGGATAAAAATGAGATTGTGATATTTCCCATACCATAGGTCCGTTTTCCTTCGTAAGTGTCTAAACCTCATGTATAATGATTTAAATAATGTTATTGACTTATTCCGGAATCATACGTATTTTTATGATATCAAATAGGGTCATATTCTTAGCTTCTTAGTAGTAAAATTTCATTGCTACTAATTATTCGGGTGTTTATAATTTTTTTGTTCTTATTCGTGTCTTGTCAAATAAATTCTTATTCTTCTCTTTAGGTTATAGATACCTAATTTATATAATGGTATTAGTGTAATATATATCATATTAATTCATTAAATTCATTTATATAATCATTATGAAATGAAGATCATGTAGAACGAGTTGCATCACATCGTGGAGACGGTATTCCGTACGTACGCACGAGTGATGATATCGTTCCTAAGATCGTGGTATTGTATTGGAGTGTATGTATACTATTTCAGAATCAGTATTAATTTATAATAGTCATATATAGTCATTATTTACACCATTATACCAATCCATGTAAGGTGGTGGTGGAAAATAGATTACACCACGGCGTGGAGACGGTATTCCGTACGTACGCACGCGCGGTGATTTATTTTTCTGTAGGATGGATAGATGGTGAAATAGGGTTGTTTCATACTTATAATAACATATCCGTATATGAGTTATACTAATGTTATTACTTCATAATGAAAGAACTAAAGAAGAAGAAGTGGAAGAAGAAATAAAGATGAAAGAATCGGTAACGGACATTACCTCTTCTTTGAAGTGCTTCTTTGAGACCTTCTTTTAGGGCACTAAAATTGGTCTTTGAAGAAGACCAGGACCTGTAGGATGTCTCTAGGGAAGTGGAGAGGAGGAATTGTCAGGGGTTGGCCGAGATTTAAGGCTCAATGTGGTGTGAGGAAGAGGGGGAGGAGGTGCTCTTTTATAAGGGAGGAGAGGGGCACCTTTGGAATAACTAAAAATATTATTTTATTATAAAGTCAATTTCGGTTTTAAATAGCTTCAAATTGATTTATTTTGAAGCTAAGGTGGGGATGGGTAGAAATCCCCTCGTCCAATAGAATTTAGACAAGTTTAGGTTCCTATTTTAACCTTCTCATTTAGATTTAACATGAAGTTAAATAAGGTTACTTTTACCGTGTCTTCTTGTGTTCTTATACTATAAGGTTAATATACTTACTATAAGTAGAAAAACGAATCCCAAGTTGTTCATTATTAATATATATAACCTTATCTAAGTCATTTGTCCTATCCTTATATTTTTAGGAATAAAACAGCAATTACTAATATAATATTTGTTTTAAAAACTATTTTATGTCAATTTTGACACAATTTAGTCATTAATTTTTGGGAAAATCATAACAGAATGATTAGTTCGAAAAAGTTGATTACATCAATACTAACATGTCATATTAACCTATAAATTTATTTTAATTCATAAAAAGTCTCAAATTTCATTTATTTTGGTGTTTATAACATAAATTATGTCAATATTTCATTAATAAGATAATTACTGCATCATCTTTGTGTCATAAATAAATAAAATATTTAATGTATAAAAAATTACAAATAAAATACCATTATGTAGGAAAACTTTTTAGCTTTCAAATTAATATTTATAGTAGAATTTATCTTATGTATACCCCCATATTAAAAATTATTTACTTATTCTACTTTGATTTTAACTATTTTAACCCTTCTTTAAATAAATTAATAATAGATGTCCTAATCTAATCCAAGTGGGCCTAAATGGTCAAATTTTATTACTAAGATTGTTTTTGGTCGAATTAAACTTATCCAATAGAATTAGTACATGTGTTAGGGAAATAATAATATCATCTTTACCCTTAATTACCCTATTTACTTTTAACCGTCGTAAAAAAAAGTAAAAAGTTACTATTCAAAAAAACCATTTTCATCTCATTGAACCACATTTTAGACCTTGATATTATCTTTGTCTCTCAGATTTTCAAAATTCCACTCACAGAAGCGGTAAAATTATGTTTTATGAAAAATTCAGTATTTTAACTACCACTTAGTGGTTTCACTATTCATAAAAAATCGAATGTTTTCAGAAAAATACCGAAATTTCACCCTAGGATAATTTCGATATTACGAATCCAAAAATGAAGTCCATTTTGAAAAATAAAAATTATAAAATTTCAAAAAGTGGTTATTAATATTCATAACGGCTAGTTTTAATAATATTTTATTATCATATCATTGTTTAGTGAAACTCGGTATTGCGTACGACGCAAGCTATCGAGGAAGGTCGCGATTTCGTGTAAAGCAAGCCAAGAAAGTTTTGTGTGTAGAAAAAGATTCCTTTGATGATTTATATAACATAAAAGTCTCGGGTTTTACATTCTACCACCCTTAAAATGAATTTCTCCCTAAAAATTCGTCACTTTGTAACAAACAGATGAGGATACCTCTCCCTCATCATATCCTCAAGCTCCCATGTAGCTTCTTCTAATTGGTGGTTCCTCCATAAAACCTTCACCAATCGAGTGGTCTTGTTTCGTAGGAATTTTTCGCTACGATCCAAAATCTCTATCGATTGTTTTTCATAAGAAAGATCTTTCTCCAGTGGTACAACTTCTGAGCTGAGTACATGTGAAGGATCAGGTATATACTTTCTCAGGAGAGATACATGGAACACATCGTGGACTTGAGAGGGATTCGGTGGAAGCGCCAATCGGTAATCTACCTTCCCAAAACGATCCAGTATTTCAAAAGGACCGATATATCTAGGGCTCAACTTCCCCGTCTTTCCAAATCTCATAACCCTCTTCCAGGGAGATATTCGTAAGAACACTTTATCAACCAGTTCAAACTCTAGGTCTTTTCTTCGGTTGTTGGCATAACTTTTCTGTCGACTCTGAGATGCTCGTATGTGTTGTTGAATAGATCTGACCTTTTCTGCCATTTCATCAACGAGATCAGGTCCTAATAGCTTTCTTTCCCCAACTTCATCCCAGCAAGTTGGAGTCCTGCATTTCTTTCCATAGAGAGCTTCATAAGGAGACATCTGAATACTGGAGTGAAAGCTATTATTATATGAAAATTACACCAAAGGTAGGTGTTGATCCCAACCACCTTTGAAATCCATAGAGCAAGCTCTCAACATATCTTCTAGGGTTTGAATTGTTCTCTCAGAGCGACCGTCTGTCTGAGGATGATAAGCAGTGCTGAAACTCAACTCTGTATCCAGAGTATACTGACGTCTTTTCCAGAACATCGAGGTAAATCTCGGATCCTGATCAGATATAATAGAAAGTGGTACTCCATGAAATCTTACCACTTCCATTACATATATACTAGGAAGATGATCCAGAGATAAATCCTCTCTAATATCAATGAAATGTTCAGACTTTGTAAGACGATCAACTATGAACCATATAGCATTATTGCCTTTGGATGTTTTATGAAGTCCTGTGACAAAGTCCATAGTGATGTTTTCCCATTTCCATTCGGGTATGGGTAATGGTTGTAACATCCCCTTAGACTTCTGTCTCTCAGCTTTAACTTGTTGACAAACAAAGCATTGAGAGACATATTCAGCAACATCTCTTTTTATGCCATCCCACCAGAAGTACTCTTTCAGGTCCCTATACATCTTCGTGCTTCCAGGATGAATAGAGAATGACGAACTATGAGCCTCATCCAGAAGCTCCTTCTTTAATTTGGGGATGGGAGGAACACAAACCCGATTCCTGAACTTTATTATCCGATCACAATCAAGGTTGAATTCAGGAACGTTTCTCACCTTCTTTTATAACTCGACATCTTCATTCTATGTCTCTTTAATCTTCACATGTATGGATGGTTGAACATTCATTTGAGAAAGATACGATTTTCCCCATTCATTATAATTCCATGATCCATCCTTTGTAATTCCATAAATATTGTATCTTTTGTGATCCTCATCATGGATAAACTAGCGTGGTCCTGTCGACTTAATGCATCTTCCACCTTGTTTGCTTTCACAGGGTGGTAAAGGATTGAGCATTCATAATCCTTAATCAGCTCCAACTATCTTCTTTGGCGCATATTCAGCTCCTTTTGTGTGAAAATATACTTTAAACTTTTATGATCAGTATAAATGCCACACCTTTCTCCATAAAGATAATGCCTCCAAATCTTTAATGCAAAGATTACAGCAGCTAACTACAAATCATGTGTTGGGTAATTTTTCTCATGGATTTTCAACTGTCGTGAGGCATAATCTATCACAATATAATTTTGCATAAGAACACACCCCAATCCCTTTTTGGATGCATCACTATAGATCACAAACCTTTTTCCACTACAAGGCAGTGTGAGCACAGGTGCACTGGATAACCTTCAATTCAACTCCATGAAATTCTCTTCACATTCTTCTGTCCAGACAAACTTAACTCCTTTCCGAGTCAACTTGGTGAGTGTATTAGATAATCATGAAGAATCTTTCACAAAACGTCGATAATATCCATCCAAACCTTGAAAACATCGGATCTCAGTTACTTTTGTTGGTCTCAACCATCTTTGGATAACCTATGTTTTTGCTAGATCCACAGATATCCCCTCTTTTGAGATTATGTGACCCAAAAATGATACTTTTTGAAGCCAAAATTCACACTTGGTAAATTTGGCATAAAGCTTCTCCTTTATCAGGGTCTTCAATATAATTCTCAAGTGATCTCCATGTTCTTCCTTTCTCTTTGAATAGACAAGAATATCGTCTATAAAGACTACCACAAATTGATCAAGATAGTCTCTAAAGACTCTATTCATTATATCCATGAAGATAGCAGAGGCATTAGTAAGACTAAATGGAATCACTATAAATTCATAGTGTCCATACCTTATACAGAAAGCCATCTTTGGTATATCCTCCCTTTTGACCCTTAATTGATGATACCCTGAACGAAGATCAATCTTGGAAAAGTATTGAGCTCTATGCAGTTGGTCAAATAGGTCATCAATGCGCGGGAGAGGATATTTGTTCTTGATTGTGATCTTGTTAAGTTCTCGATAATCAACGCAGAGTCTCATTGATCCATCTTTCTTCTTAACAAACCGAACAGGTGCTCCACAAGGTGACACACTTGGGCGTATGAATCCCTTATCAAGATTATCTTGGAGTTTCTTCTTCAATTCCTGCAACTCAATTGGGGCCATTCTATAAGGTGTCTTTGAAATAGGCAAAGCACCCGGTACGAGTTCTATTGAAAACTCAACTTCACGATTCAGTGGAAGACCCGGTAATTCTTCCGAAAAGACATCATCAAACTCCCGTACAATGGGCATATTCTTAATTGTGAGTTTCTCACCAACCATTTGAGATAAATAACCTTCATTTAAAGGAATCAACACCCATAAAACGGAAGAAATTTCCACTTGAAGGTTATGTTCATCCTTGCATTGATAGATGATCATAGATTGATCTGGAATATGAAATGTGACTTCTCTTCTTTAAAATTTGATATGAGCTCCATGTAGATAAAGCCAATCCATGCCAAGAATCACATCAAATTATACTATAGGAAGGATCACAAGATTTGCAGGAAGCACTTTCCCACAAACATCAATCAGAGAAGAATTATAAACTTTTGATGCGACTGTTGTGCCATTAGGTGTTGTAACAGCTAAATCAACATCTAATTGTTGAGGTAATACGGTGATACCCATAGAAAATTCTTCATAAATAAAAGAGTGGGTGGATCCAGAATCAAATAAAACATTTTCTACTTTAGAGTGGATGGTAAGTATACCTTTCACCACATCGTTATCGTACTCCACATCGCTGATATAAATTGCATGTGACTTTCCTTTTTCTTTATCCTTAAGAGTTTGTTGACGTCGACCATCATCATCAACCCTTGTATTTGGGCATTTATTGGCATAATGTCACATCTCCATGCACTTGAAACATTGAAGTGTAGTCGGTTCATTCTGTGTATCCCTTCCTTTGTTTACATCATTAGACATCTTCTTCCCATCATCGCGACATTCAAATGCCCGATGACCTTCCTTTCCACATTTGAAACATTTACTTGTATCTTTAAGACAACTCCCTCCATGTTTCTTTCCACACTTTGAGCATAAGGGAAAGCTCATCTTTTTTTCAGTGTGCTCTTTAGATTTTCCTTTGAATTCCATTTTCCTCTTCTTATCAAACCCATATGACTAATGGGTTACTCCAATCTCCATCTCGACTTTGAGAGCACATCGAACGATTTCCTCATAGCTATTGAAATCCCTTATGGCTAACGCCCTTCTAAGACTTGGTTTTAAGCCACTAAAAAATCAATCGATCTTACTCTCAGGTTGGATAATAATACCAGAAGCGTACCTTGCAAGTCATGTAAAATTTGCTTCATAGGTACCAACAGATTCATCATACTTTTTCTTCAGTTCAAGAAACTCTTTCTCCATCTTTGTTCGGAGAATACGAGGGAAGTACTTATTGAAAAATAAGTTCTTGAACTCGTCCCATTCCATGGACTCAATTTTATCCCTTTGCCTCGTATTCTTAATAAGATTCCACCATTGATCAGCATCTCCTTCCAAACGATACACTGCTAGAATGACTATATCATGTTCAGAACATTGAAGAACTGAAAATATCTTTTCAGTAGTACTAATCCATTGTTCAGCAACTAATGGATCAGTAGACCCGCTGAAATAAGGTGGACGATGCCTCATGAAGGATTCAACAGAATGTTGCTCTTTCCTTTGCTTGTTTGGAAGTCTTGCATGATTCATAGATTGAGAAAGTTGTGTGAGCATGGCTACAAGATTTTGCATTCCAGCTCCCATAACGTTTGGTTGCTCGGGGGGACAATCATTGCATTGCCCGTCGCATTCCGTATTAACATGGTTCCTTCGGGTTCCAGCCATTGACTAAAACCAAGAAGAATAGTGTGAGAAAAACTAATTATAATAGGAAAACCACATAATCAAGAATAAAATTTCACACTTAAGGTCTTATCCTAGGTTATTCATGGCCATTTCCAAAACACTAAGACTGTGATCTATGCTTAGACTTATCCTTAGAGTTCTTACTAAGGCTTTCACATCCTAGTTTCCAAAGGTTGACTATACCTTTCCTCTGATACCAACTATAACGACCCCTACTTTACAAACATTGTTAATACATCAAAATTGAAGCATAATTATTACAACATATAACAAAACCATGAAAGGACCGTATACGTATAGTGTCTTTAGAAACTGGGAAACATAAACAACTGGTTTATAAAGCATCTACACTGTCTCCCATTTATTTCAACATATCTATAGTCCCTTGTGGCATATCTTACTTAATAACCTTCTTCCTGACCTGGGGAAAGAAAACATACAAAGGATGAGCTCAGATGCTCAGTAAGGGTAAATAAAAGAAATATCAATCACATCATATACATAAGCACATAACTTTTGGAAATCTTAAACTGCAAAAGAGATCATAATTTCATAACATGGGATAAATCATGGAAGTGAAATGTAATCACAATAATCATAACTTAAAACATGAAACTTTGTGCCATACACAAATAATCATAGAGAATAATTTCTTGTTAGTCAAGACTCATTTCCAAGACTATCTTAGTGGACAAAGTCCCTTTCTGAACCGAGTCACCCCCGTTTCAGTCCTGTTTCACTGAACCAGTATAACCTACCGTTCCATCCATGTCTATCTGATGAGATATAAAATATTTACCCAATGCATTGGAGGGAGATATAGGTCCCTCCCATCTCATAATGATACCATTCTTATGTGTTCCACAAAATCATAAATCATACATCATTGCATAACCCATGTAATAATAATGGGAATCTTAAACATCGCGACTTCATAAAACAATTCATATAAGATAATGGAAATCATAAAAATATAATTCCATCACAACATAATCAAATCAATGTAATAATAGTGATAAAAATAGGACCCTTTATTATCTTAGATGGAAAATAATTTTGATAAAACACTTGAACTCCATTCTTGAGGAAAATATCCATTCTGCTTCAAAAACACTTTTCCTTTCTTAACATGTCGTACAATTATAAACTAAAAAAAGTTGATTAAAAATAATCTTGAAAACTTGTAAAGTAAGATTCTTGGAAATAATGTTTTAAAAATCCATTCATGCCGTATAAGTTAAAAAAACATTATTCTCGTACTTTTGTCGGAAAATTCAAAAAGTACCGCGTACGAAAAATGTCAAAAGATTCCTTTCATATCTTTTACTAAAAACTCACCGAAGGGTAAAATTGGATATAAACTATTGTATAAGGATATAAATATTACATATTGAGGAAAAATGAATGTGGATGATAAAGTATACCCCAGTAAATACCAAAGTATAAACAATCTCGGATAAAAATGAGATTGTGATATTTCCCTTACATTAGGTCCGTTTTGCTTCGTAAGGGTCCGAACCTCCTGTATAATGATTTAAATAATGTTATTGACTTATTCCAGAATCATAATTATTTTTATGATATCATATATGGTCATATTCTTAGCTTCTTTGTAGTAATATTTCATTGCTACTAATTATTCGGGTGTTTATAATTTTTTTGTTCTTATTTGTGTCTTGTCTAATAAATTCTTATTCTTCCCTTTAGGTTATAGATACCTCATTTCCATAATGTTATTAGTGTAATATATATCATATTCATTCATTAAATTCATTTATATAATCATTATGAAATAAAGATCATGTAGAACGAGTCGCATCACATCGTGGGGACGGTATTCCGTACATACGCACGAGTGATGATATCGTTCCTATGATCGTGGAATTGTATTGGAGTGTATGTATACTATTTCAGAATAAATATTACTTTATAATAGTCATATATAGTCATTATTTACACCATTATACCCATCCAAGTATGGTGGTGGTGGAAAATAGATTACACCACGGCGTGGAGACGGTATTCCGTACGTACGCACGCGCGGTGATTTCTTTTTCCGTAGGATGGATAGATGGTGAAATAGGGTTGTTTCATACTTATAATAAAATATCCGTATATGAGTAATACTGATGTTATTACTTCATAATGAAAAAACTAATGAAGAATAAGTGGAAGAAGAAATAAAGATGAAGGAATCGGTAACGGACATTACCTCTTCTTTGAAGTGCTTCTTTGAAACCATCTTTTAGGGCACTAAAATTGTTCTTTGAAGAAGACCAAGACCTCTAGGATGTCTCTAGGGAAGTTTAGAGGGGGAATTGGCAGGGGTTGGCCGAGATTGAAGGCTCAATGTGGTGTGAGGAAGAGGGGGGGGGGAGGTTCCCTTTTATAAGGGAGGAGAGGGACACCTTTGGAATAACTAAAACTATTATTTTATTATAAAGTCAATATCGGTTTTAAATAGCTCCAAATTGATTTATTTCGAAGATAAGGTTGGGATGGGTCGAAATCCTCTCATCCAATATAATTTAGACGAGTTTAGGTTCCTATTTTAAACTAATCATTTAGATTTAACATTAAGTTAAATAAGTTTACTTTTACCGTGTCTTCTTGTGTTCTTATACAATAAGGTTAATATACTTACTATAAGCAGCCAAACGAAACCCAAGTTGTTTATTATTAATATATATAATCTTATATAAGTAATTTGGCCGAACCGTAGATTTTTAGGAATAAAATAACAATTACTAATATAATATTTGTTTTAAAAACTATTTTATGTCAATTTTGACACTATTTAGTAATTAATTTTTGTGAAAATCATAACAGAATTATTAGTTCGAAAAAAGTTGATTAAATCAATACTAACATGTCATATTAACCTAGAAAATTAGTGTAATTCCTAAAAATTCCCAAATTACATTTATTTTGGTGTTTATAACATTAATTATGTCAATATTTCATTAATAAGATAATTACTGCATCATCTTTGTATCATAAATAAATTAAACTATTTAATGTCTAAAAATTACAGATAAAATACAATTATGTAGGAAATCTTTTTAGCTTTCAAATGAATATTTATAGTAGAATTTATCTTATTTATCACCCCATATTAAAAATTATTTACTTATTAAACTTTGATTTTAACTATTTTGACCCTTCTTTAAATAAATTAATAATAAATGTCCTAATCTAATCCAAGTGGGACTAAATGGTCATATTTTATTCCTAAGTTTGTTTTTGGTCGAATTAAACTTATCCAATAGAATTAGGACATGTGTTAGGGTAATAATAATATCATCTTTACCCTTAAATACCCTATTTACTTTTAACCGTGGTAAAAAAAAGTAAAAAGTTACTATTCACCAAAAATTATTTTCATCTCATTGAACCACATTTTAGTCCTTAATATTAACCGTGTCTCTCGGATTTTCGAAATTCCAATCACAGAAGCAGTAAAATTAAGTTTTATGAAAAATTTATTTTTTTAACTACCACTTAGTGGTTTCACTATTTATCAAAAATTGAAAGTTTTCAGAAAAATACCAAAATTTCACCCTGGGATAATTTCAATATTACGAATCCAAAAATGAAGTCCATTTTGAAAAATAAAATTTATAAAATTTCAAAAAGTGGTTATTACTATTCATAATGGCTAGTTTTAATAATATTTTATTAGCATATCATTGTTTAGTGAATCTCGGTATTGCGTACGACGCAAGCTATCGAGGAAGGTCCTGATTTTGTGTAAAGCAAGCCAAGAAAGTGTTGTGTGTAGAAAAAGATTCTTTTGATGATTTATATAACATAAAAGTCTCGGGTGTTACATTCTACCCCCCTTAAAATGAATTTCGCCCTCGAAATTCGTCACTTTGTAACAAACAGATGAGGATACCTCTCCCTCATCCTCTCCCTCATCATATCCTCAAGATCCCATGTAGCTTCTTCTAATTAGTGGTTCCTCCATAAAACATTCACCAATCGAGTGGTCTTGTTTCGTAGGACTTTTTCACTATGATCCAAAATGTTTATCGTTTGTTCTTCATAAGAAATATCTTTCTCCAGCGGTACAACTTCTGAGCTGATTACATGTGAAGGATCTGGTATGTACTCAGGAGAGATACATGGAACACATCGTGGACTTGAGAGAGATTCGGTAGAAGCACCAATCGGTAAGCTACCTTCCCAACACGATCCAGTAATTCAAAAGGACCGATATATCAAGGGCTCAACTTCCCCTTCTTTCCAAATCTCATAACCCTCTTCCAGGGAGATATTCGTAAGAACACTTTATCACCCACTTCAAACTCTAGGTCTTTCCTTCGGTTGTCGACATAACTTTTCTGTCGACTCTGAGATGCCCTTATGTGTTGTTGAATAGATCTGACCTTTTCTGCCATTTCATCAATGAGATTAGGTCCTAATAGCTTTCATTCCCCAACTTCATCCCAACAAGTTGGAGTCCTGCATTTCTTTCCATAGAGAGCTTCATAAGGAGCCATCTGAATACTATATTGAAAGCTATTATTATAATAAAATTCCACCAAAGGTAGGTGTTGATCCCAACCACATTTGAAATCCATAGAGAAAGCTCTCAACATATCTTATAGGGTTTGAATTGTTCTCTCAGACTGACCGTTTTTCTGAGGATGATAAGCAGTGCTGAAACTCAATTCTGTATCCAGAGTATGCTGAAGACTTCACCAGAACTTCGAGGTAAATCTCGGATCCTGATCAGATATATTAGAAAGTGGTACTCCATGAAATCTTACCACTTCCTTTACATATATCCTGGAAAGCTGATCCAGAGTGAAATCCTCTCTAATAGCAATGAAGTGTGCAGACTTTGTAAGACGATCAACTATGTCCCAGATAGCATTATTGCCTTTGGATGTTTTAGGAAGTCCTGTGACAAAGTCCATAGTGATGTTTTCCCATTTCCATTCGGGTATGGGTAATGGTTGTAACATCCCCTTAGACTTCTGTCACTCAGCTTTAACTTGTTGAAAAACCAAGCATCGAGAGACATATTCAGCAACATCTCTTTTCATGCCATCCCACCAGAAGTACTCTTTCAAATCCCTATACATCTACGTGCTTCCAGGATGAATAGAGAATGAAGAATTATGAGCCTCATCCAGCAGCTCCTTCTTTAATTCGAGGATGGGAGGAACACAAACCCGATTCCTGAACTTTATTATCCCATCACAATCAAGGTTGAATTCAGGAACGTTTCTCTCCTTCTTTTGTAACTCAACATCTTCTTTCTGTGTCTCTTTAATCTTCACATGTATAGATGGTTGAACATTCATTTGAGAAAGATACAATTTTTCCCCATTCATTATAATTTCCAGATCCATCCTTTGTAAATCCATAAATATTGGATCTTTTGTGATCCTCATCATGGATAAACTATAGTGGTCTTGTCGACTTAATGCATCTGCCACCTTGTTTGCTTTCCCAGGGTGGTAATGGATTGAGCAGTCGTAATCCTTAATCAACTCCAACCATCTTCTTTGGCGCATATTCAGATCCTTTTGTGTAAAAATATACTTTAAAATTTTATGATCAGTATAAATGTCACACCTTTCTCCATAAAGATAATTCCTCCAAATCTTTAATGCAATGATTACCGCAGCTAACTCCAAATCATGTTTTGGGTAATTTTGCTCATGGTTTTTCAACTGTCGTGAGTCATAAGCTATCACCATATCATTTTGCATAAGAACAGACCCCTCTTCTTCCCACACCTCTCAAGCATTGATCCATGTCTATGTTCTGCCAAATACTCCTCCCAAGGCTCTTTTCCACGTCATAGAGACGATTTTTTCCCGAAATGACCAATACCAAATACCTTAAGAAGGATCTCTTGGAGAAGAGATCCAGAGGTAAACAACCTCTTTTATTTTCCTTTATTTCATTCATTTTATGTCACTCTCATCCTTTAAATTTGGCTTATGTTGGGATATTTCATTCCATATCCCCCCTTACTTTATATATTATATAATAGTGATTAGATATCCCCTTTATCTTATTAAACTATTTTTATGAAATTTTAACAGACGCTGTTAGTCTGCTGAATTTTCGTGAGAAATTCCTAAAGTTTTCTTTTATTTCAAGATTATTTTATTTTCTTCCTCTTTCTTCACCTCTTCTTAATCCAGAGTCATTAAAGCTTCATAATATTTTATATTCTGGATTCCGTCATGTTCATGGAAAATTCATCATCATTCTTCTTCTAATCTCCAACTAATTCAAGGAATTAAAAACATTGTCCATGATGTGTCGAATTACCCACATCGTAGATGATTTGATTTTATTTTTTATTAAAGCATTCACTTCTGATAATGAAAACATTTATATAGTTGAACGAGGTTATAATATATGTATTATGTCTCATCCATGGTTCTGGTATTTTTTTGGTACTCATGGTTTTGATTTAAAAGATAAAATGAGGTTGTTATTATCAATAAACAACTTAAATGATCTAAAAAACATCATTAATATTTTAACATATGAGTATTCCTAATATATGAATTATAAAAATGATAAATGGTATAATATATGTTACTATATATATGTAAATACTAATCCATTCCAATTCTGGAGTTTCACATCCGATCAACAAGAACATCCATCAAGAACTAATCTTTGAAATCATGTACAGAACTCATCCAAAAAAACAATGGAAGGAGAAAAATACTAACAATTAAAGGGTGAAATGATGATACGAAATGATCATATAAGATGTTATAAACATGAAATTTTTTCTATAAAATACCAATTACAATCTTTTAACCATTAAAGAAGAATTTGAAACATGTTTTATGTAAGACAAGCTTGAGGTAAGGAAATGCTTAACCTGATTTCCATTCATTGGTTTAACCTTCTACTCCATTATTTATGTGGTATTAAAATTGATTGTGTGATGGGTTTTTCTTATATTTTTTTTGTATTATTCCTATTTATATTTTATATACATATACCATTCACTCTATTAAGTCTCCCTTATGTTGTATGAAATTTATAAGGGGCTTCCCTTTTGAAATCCTATTTTACAAATCTATTTTACAAATTTCAAGAGAAATGTTTTTATGAAATTATTCATGTTGTATGATTATGTTCTGGTTCTTCGGAATTATTTTTGTTGAAGGGTGGGACTTATATCACTTTCCAATTCATTGTGTATGTGTGTGTTGGAGGTCGGTCATATGTTTACTCCAAGAGCAACTACGATGGTTACACAAATTGTAAGGTAGCCGTGAGGGATTCAAATTATAAGGTAGCCGAGATAGTTATAAGATTATGTAACTAATTCCCCAGGATATCTTAATGGTTCTACTTATGTTCTTATTTATTTTTGAAATCTCGTGTTTTAAAAAATACGTATCTTTACATATGAGATAAGTATGTCTTATAAAAATTATTTCATACGTTACATGTATTCATGGACTAATGTGTTTTTTCCTCCTTTTTATATCCCTTACTGAGTTTTTTTCCCATCAATAGTTTGAAATGATTTTCACAGATTAGTGGATGTATAAGACTAAGAATGAATCCATGTTAAATGTTGAATAAATGTTAAAGAGTCATGTTTTATGTTTTAACATTTTATATTTTGAAAAAAATGGAAATTGTTAATATGGAATCCACTCTGTAACAATGTGAAATGTTTTGAATATATTATGTCCCAAATATCTAAATCTATAAACTTGAGAAGATCCTCAATGAAAAAGGAAGTGTTTTATTGAGAAAATTTAAGATTATGTATGTAAAAAGTCTGGGTCCTTATTGATGGTATCAGAGAATGGTTTAGATAAATTTAAGGGATTATGTGATGTTAAAAGAATACAATAACGATTTTTACACTACGATTAAATTAAAATGTTTTATCATTTAAATATTACCATGTTGCTTCATATAAGTTCTCTTTGTTCATAATGGTTGTCCGCAGAAGGAACATGGATGCTAAAGAGGAGAGGCACTGACAAAATGACATCTTTTCAGATATACAGCCCGGAATGGTAGGGATTGGAACCGAGTAGTTTGTGACAGTAATGGCTCTACTAACGTAGGGAATAAATGGTGGTGAAATCCATTAAAGAGAAAAAATAGAGGTACCACAATGAAACAATATAGTAGTGGAATATTATATGAGACAACACCATCCCGCATTCAATGGATCTTCTGACCTAGTAGAAGCTGAAACATGGATCAAAGCCCATGAAAAGATATTTGATTTTATGTGATGTTCAGAAAATAAAAAATTAAGCCTTCCCATTTATCATTTTGAAGGTGAAGCTGATTAGTGGTGGTCAATGGTAAGGAATATCAGGGGTAGAGTGGATTTTGATGGCTTAGTGTTGGCTGAAATTAAAAGTCTTTTCATTGAAAAATATTTTCCTAAGGTGGTGTGACTTAGTATTGAGAAGCAATTACTTGAATTGAAGCAAAATGAGGAGGATTAAATGGTTATGTATGAAGCAAACTTCACCCTACATGAGGGGTATTCTCCAAATCTTATTATGGATATTGATAGAAAAATCAACCACTTTTACTCAAGACTGATGTAAAGGTATCGAAGGGTGTTGGCCTCCCGTAAATTCAAAAGTTAGGAGAAACTTGTAAGATGTGCTGAGAGGGACGAGATGAAGTTTTCTGATGATCATGTGCATTTTGGAATTAAGGAGAAGAAGAGGTCTAGATTGAAGGTGATGGGTAATAATCCAACAATTAAATCATATGGTAAGAAAATAAAATTTTCAGTTTGTGAAAAGTGTGGCAAGAAACACCCTGGGGAATGTCTTAGAAAAACTGGGAAGTCTCTTAAATGTTGAATGTTTGGACCTATTTCTCGAGATTATAAATAATATGATCCAAACAATAATCCTAATAAGCAAACTGTAAGTGTTTTAAATGTGGTGAGTTGAGTCATAATGAAAACTCCGGCACAAAAAGATATTCGAATGATATAAAGAAGCCCAAATACAAGAAGAATAGTGTAGTGATATCCTTTGTGACTACATCTATAGATTTCAGGCCATCCAATGAAGTTGTATTAGGTACATTGTTCATTCAATCAAATTTTTCTAATGGTTTTTTTGTAATGGGGTGGACACATTCCTTCATATCTGATAAATTTTCTGGCGAATTGAAAATATCACCTCAATAAATGAGACCCTTACATTTCATTAAAACACTAGAAGGAAATATTATAGCAAAGTGGAATTATAAGAATCTTTATGTTGTGGTCTGTTGATAGACATTTGCTGCAAACCATGTTTTTTAGCCCTTAGTTGAGTTTGAAGTGATTCTGGGAATGGATTGGCATTCTGTTTATCATGTAATGACTCACTGTGGAGCTAAATAAGTTGTTCATCAGAATGATTATTTGTTTTTAAACAAGATCAAACCCATAAAATAGATAAAATATTAGGAATATCAAAAACTATAGAAATATGGAAATGAAAGCTATCCTGCTCATATTGTGAAAAACAAGGGAACTACTTAAATTAATGATTTTCTAGTGGTAAATGAATACCTTGATGTTTTTTCCTGATGAGTTACCCAGTTACATACATGATCGAAAAATTGAATTCAAAATTGATTTAGTTCTTGATGATAAGACAATTTTAAAACTCCATATCTTATGGATCAAATAGAACTTCTTGAATTGAAAAATCAGTTGCACGATTTTCTTGATAAATCTTCATTCATCCCAAAACATCACTATGGGGTGCTCCTGGTTTGTTTATTAAAAATAAATATGGTTCCATGAGACTTTTCATTGATTATAGATCTTTGAGTAACATCACTGTTAAAAACTAGTAAACATTTCCCCACATCGACGACTTTTTTTATTAGCTATATGAGGCTCAGTACTTTTCCAAGATTGTAATGAGATTTGGATACCATCTGCTTAAGGTGAAGGAAGATGAAACCCCAAAAATAGTATTTCATACTAGATATGGGCATTATGAATTTTTTTATTCACTTTGTGTTAAATAATAAACCTGTTGTATTCATAAATCTTATGAATAGTGTATTTCATGAGTTCATGGATGTGTTTGTGGTTGTATTTATTGATGACATTCTAGTATTTCTAAAAATAATGTGGAGTATGAAAAACATCTAAGGGTTTTATTAAAAACCTTAAAAGAAACAAAAATCTATGGAAAATTCTGAAGTGTGGTTTTTGGGTACAACAGATTTATTTTTTGGGCTCATTATAAATAAGAATAGAATAACAGTAAATCTGACCAAAACAAAAGTAGTTAATGAATGGCTACGACCCCAAAATGTTATAGAGATTCATAGTTTTCATGTGTTAGGAGTTTATTACCGATGGTTAGTTAAGAACATTGAATATTTATCTAGTCTGATAACTATGTTAACACAAAAATGGGTTAAATTTGTTTGGAAATAAGAATGCGATGTATGTTTATAGGAACTGAAGAAGGGATTGGTTAATGCTCCAGTTTTGGCAGTACATTCTTGAAATGGTGAGTTTTTCATATACAATGATGCATATTTGAAGTGACTTGGTTGTGTTTTGATACAGAATGATTAGGTAATTTACTATTCTTTGAGAGAACATATTCCTCTAGGGATAAATTATACCACACATGATTTAGAAGTGTAAGTTATGGGTATTTGCTAAGAAAATTTGGAGGCATCATTTATACGGATCCAAATGTCAAATATATATACATACTATAAAATTATGAAGTATATATTTACTCAGATGGAATTAAACATAAGGCAAAAAAGATGGCTTGAAAAGATAATGGATTATGATTTCCTGATAAATTACTATCCAGGAAAAAGAAAACAATGTGGTGGATGCCTTGAGTAAGAAACATCATGCATCATTAACAATGTTATGTTTGGAGCATGATCCCTCGACTAATGATTTGATGAATTTTTTATTTGATGTTGTTGGTGCTAGAAATACATCGATTTTGTTTCATGTTTCTATGCATACATTATTTTTATATAGAATTAAGTGAGCATAGAAGGAAGACCATGAGTAAAAGAATATCGAATAATTGGTTAAAATGAGTAAGTTTCCAGAATTTAACTTTGATAAAGATTTTGTTTTAAGATTTGGAAAAAGGTTGTGTGTGCCTAGTGATACTTAGTTGATGGAAGATTTGTTGTGTGAAACTCATTGTTCTCCTTTTTTGGTGAATCCTGGCAGTACTAAGATGTATAGAGACCTTCAGGAGTATTATTCGTGGGATAGAATGAAAAGAGATATTACTTATTTTACTATGTAATGTTTGACATGTCAACAGGTTAATACATAGTGGCAGTTACTTAAGGGGATGCGTCCACCTTTTCTAGTGCCAGTGTGAAAATGGGAGAATATATCCATGGAATTTGTTGTGGGACTACCAAAGACTACTCAATTTAACAATGCAATTTGGGTTATTGTAAATTGGCTGACAAAATCTGCACATTTTCATTCTATTTGAGATACAATGTCTTTTGATATGATTTCTAGACTGTATCTTAAAGAGATTATCAGGTCACATGGAGTTCCTCTTTCCATTGTATCTAACCGGGATCCCAGGTTCGCTTCTAACTTTTGGAAGTGACTTTAGAAGTCATTGGGCACATACTTGTATTTCAGTACACCATTTCATCCTCAATTAGATGGGTAGTTAGAATGAATGATTCAAATTTTGGAGGATATGCTTCTAGAATGATCAATGGACTACCATGGAAGTTGGGATCAACATATTGCTTTAGTAGAGTTTTCTTATAATAACAATTTTTCATTCCAGTATTCAGATTGAACCTTTTGAGGCTTCGAATGGGAAGAGGTTTCAGACTCCAGCATTTTCGAATGAAGTTGTTGAAAGAATGTTAATGGGGATGGAATTATTAGAAGAAGTGGCTGAGAATGTGAGGATGATCCAATAACACATGAGGAAAGCTCAGAGTAGGTAGATAAGTTATACAGATAATATAAGGAAAGACTTCTCTTTCGAGGTAGGTGACCATGTTTTCCTTAAAATCTATTCTTGGAAAACATTGATGAGTTTTGGTAAGAAAGGGAATCTAACTCTATAGTTCATCGGTCCTTTTGAAATAATGATGAATGTTTGAACAGTGTCATACCACGTAGCTTTGCCTCTGAGTTTTTCTTAGGTACATAATTTTTTTCATGTTTCTATATTGAGAAAGTATGTTCTAGATTAATCACATGTCTTGTGCCTAGAAGCAGATTAACTGGTAGAGAACCTTTCTTATGAAGATAATCTAGTTCAGATTCTTGATTGAAGGGAACTGGTATTGTGGAATAAGGTAATACATTAGGTAAAAGTTTTGTGGAGAAACCACATAGTTGAAGAAGAAACATGGGAGTCCGAAAATGTTATGAGGGAAAAGTACCCTCAGTTGTTTAATAAGTAAATAAAATTGTGAGGACACAATTTCCAGAAGGTTGGGATAATGTAACACCCCATGTTTTTCTAAAAATATGTAGAAATGCATGAAACATTGATTTATGTAGATATTTATAACTATCCTTTAAACATAACTTTTCCACTTCTATGTTTTGAATTTCAAGGAACTGTCATCTACAATTGTGTTCAGTATGTTATTTGGAGTCTGATGAAACTAACTTGTTTTTTGGTGAATAGTAGCATACAAATGTGAATAGTTATATGAATACTACGTAATATGAAACTAATGTATATTAAATTTTATTATTATTTTATTTTCTTAAGGCTTTAAGATAATAACATCTTTGTTAATTGTTCATCATGGTATAGAAGTACTTATAAAATTAGAATTGTAAATTTTTTAATTAAGATTGATTTTATTTAAAAATTAAATTAATAATATTTAGAAAATTATTTTCAAAAACATACTTCATTATTAATTTCTAAACATCAAAAAATGGTTGGGATAAATTTTTGGAGTTTTTATGAAATTCTTGAATTTTCGATGAATAGTGAAATACAATAAAATATTGTATAATAAAATTATCAATAAAAACACTATTCATGAAATCATAAGTGATGCAAGTCCACTTGTTTTGAACTCAAATGACATTTTTACTATTTTAGGTCACATGAAATAAGACAATTAATAATGTATGGCGGAAATATTATAATAATCATTAAAATAATGAAAAATACCCCCTCTCCTCCACTATAAACTCCACCCTCACTCCTCTCTTCTTCCCACACCTCTCAAGCCATGAGCCATATCTATATTCTACCCAATACTATTCCCAAGGAACCTTACCACGCCTTGGTGATTTTGTTCTCACCAAAAGGACAAAACGAAAGCCCTTAAAAAGGATCTCAAGGACAAGAGATTAAGAGGTAAACATCCTCTTTTGTTTTATTTCTTTTCATTCATTTTATGTTATTATCTTCCTTTGAATTCATCTTATTTTGGGATATTTTGTTCTATATCCCACCTTATTTTACATATTATGTAATAGTGATGAGATATTACCTTTATCTCATCAAACTATTTTAATTATGTTTGAAGAGATGTTGTTTTGCGGCCGAATTTTCTTGAGATATTCCTGAGGATTTCTTTTATTTCAAGATTCCTTTCCTTTTTTCTTCTTTCCTCACATATTCATAACCAAGAAGAATAAAAGCTCCATAATCTTCTATATTCTATATTTTCTCATGTTCATGGAAAATTCATCATCATTCTTCTACTCCACTCCCACTTATTCATGGAATTGAAAACATCGTCCATGATGTGTCGAATTACCGACATCATGGACGATGTGAATTCATTTTTCTTTAAATCCTTAATTTCTGACCATCAAAACATTTCTATGGTTTAAAAAGGTTATAATATAAATATTATGTCTCATCCATGGTTTTTTAATTCTTTTTTTCTCATGGTTTTAATTTATATGACAAAATGATGTTGTTATTATCAAAGAACCACGAAAATGATCTAAACAAAAATAATTAATGTTTTACCTTATGAATCATAATCATGTAACAATTAAAAAATGATAAATGGTATAATTTATGGTACTAGAAATATTAAAATAATACTTATTTCCTATTCAAAAATTTCACTTCCAATTGACAAGAACATCCATCAAGAACCAATCTTGGAAATAATGTAATGAACTCACCCAAAAATATAGAGCAAGGAAAAAATACTAACAATTAAAGGGTGAAATGATGTTATTAAATGATAATATAAGATTTTATAAACATGAAAATTTATCATTAAAATACTAATAACAATCTTTTAATAATTAAACAGGATGTTTAAACAAGTGTGATGTAAGACAAGCCTAAGGTAGGGAAATTCTTAACCCGATTTCCATTCTTTCGGTTAACATTTTACTCGGTTAATTATATGGTATTCAAAGTGATTGATTGAGAGGTATTTATTATATAATTTTTAATTATGCCTATTTACAGTTTATATAAATATTTTGTTCACTCTATTATGTCTCTCTTCAATAGTATGATATTTATAAGGGGCTTTCCTTTTGAGATCTTCTTCTACAAACCTATTTTACAAAATTCAAAAGCAATATTTTTATGAAATTATTAATGATTTATGATTATGTTCTGGTTTATGGGTATTGTTTATGATTAAGGGTGGGACCTACATATCCCTCCAATTCATTTAATATGTGTATGTTATAGGTCGACCATATGGTTACTCCAAGTGTAACTGTGATGGTTACACAAATTGTAAGGTAGCTGTGAGGATTAAAAATTTTAAGGTAGCCGAGAGGGTTACAAAATTATGTAAGTAATGCCCCAATATACCATTATGGTTCTACTTATTTTCTTTTGTATTATTCAAATCACATTTTTTAAAAAGTATATGTTCACAGGTGATAAGGGTGTCTTATATAAAAAATTTATACGTTACAAATATTCATGAACTAATGTGTTATTTCCTTTTTTATATCCCTTACAGAGTTTTTGTGTTCATCCCATGTTTTAAATGATTTTAAAATATTATTGGATGTATAATAAAATGAATGAAGCCATGTTAAACATTGAAGAATTATTAAGGAGTCATGTTTTAGGTTTTATTGTGTTTTATTTTGAAAAAAATGGAAATTGTTTTTATGGAATTCACATTGTAACAATGTGTAATTTTATGAATGTATTATGTACCAATTATCTAATGCTCTAAAATTGAAAAGATCTTAAATGTAAAAGGACATAATTTCTTGACTAAATTCAAGATTATATATGTAATAGGGCTGGGTACTTATAACCATGTTCGCTAAAAACCATATGAAAATATCACCACCGCAATCCTTACCCCTCAAGAAATCCCTTCTCTAATAATGGATGGTGCATATAGAACTAAATATTAGTAATACATATGTTTTTTAATAAATAAATGATTGCATTTTTTCTATTTTTACAAAATTATAATAATTAAATAAGATGATTGTTAAAAAATTAATTTTTATATTATGAAACCCAAATTCTATTTGTTAAAATATATAGATTCGATAAACAAGCTATTTCTGATGAATTCAAGAATTTATGAAAATACAATTATTTTATAAAAATAATACTGTTAAATAAAATTTATTAAATATAAATGTTAATAAAAATTTTTGATTTCCAATGTAATTTATATAAGGGTGTGAATATTTCTATTTTATAAAATAGTAATTTTAAATAAAATGGAATTTTGAGTTTAAAAATATAAGTTATATTATTTAAAAAATTATAGGGGAAATTTTTTTAAAAATATCATGTTAGAATTATCCAATGGTAAAATTTTATAATTCTAAGAGAAAATAATATTTATGGGTAGTAACTAAATGTGGAATAATATTACCATATGTATTATGACATCATAAAATCCAAAATAAGAAGAAATGAATACTATAGATTATTAATGATAAAGAATTTATTTCCCCTTTTGAATACTTTTTCATGTTGTTTGATTATTTTAACAAACCCCTAATGAATCCACCAGAACCCAAAAAATATTGTAGGGTTTTAAACTCAATTAATTATAAACATGAATACTTCCTCATAACCAAAGGTTTCACGTTAAGGATTAATGTTCTTGGCCGTATAAAATTATGAATGCCACTTTTATTTGGTAGAAGACATTGGAAAAAACATTAGTGTGGTATGTAGTTTTGATGTAGTCATATATTGTCTAAAACATATGTTTAAAAATGAATAAACAGTTAACCCCTCTTTTTATTTAAAAATCCACCCAAAAAACCATTAAAAATCATTTAAAACCCTTAGATAATTATGTTATGCTTCCCTTCACTCTATATAATCCTCATATTATTCCCCTATCTCTTACGAAGATCCTCCTATGCTTCTGAAATATCCCTCTCAAGGTAAGGGATTCTCCCATTGTCTTATTTATTCAATCACCATATATATAATACCTTTTTATTTACATTTGTTTTGTTGAGATAAGTTCATATACTTCACATTTACTATCCTTATGATTTACATGGGATGTGATACCTCTTTTCACTCTTATTATACCCATCTCTGAATATTTATGTACCCATTTTATAGTACATAAGCTTTCCTTTGATTTACAATTACGAACATTTTCTTAGTTAATAAATAACCACATTTCCACTCAAGAGTACACACCAAATTATACAAATCAATCGTTTCTGGTACAAATCTATGTATGTATCCCACACTATTTAATCATGGGATTAGAAGAGATGAAATATCATCCATATGTTGTATGATCTATCTGACACAATAATTCAAGTACATGATTTAAATGTGATGGGTTGTACTAGAATAATATAACCCTCCAATGAATTGGGTAATGATTTAACCTCAAGAATACCATGTATGGTGCATGGGATGTTATCTTAAACACACTACGTTTTAATTTATTTATGGTTATAAGTGACACATTTTTATGATATCTTTTTTCTTTTATATTTCCATATCCCTTAATTTATATTATGTTATCATCTTATATCATTCTTCAATGTTCAAATTTATAATTCATAACCCTAAAAGGTTTCCTTGATCTAGATCTTGAAAATTATAAAATAATTTACATTATGATATTATTTGATTATTCTCACACTCAGGTTTATATCTCACTCTTTTATTATGTAGGTCTCAAGGTTATGAATCACATTTATAGAAGATAAACGAAATGTATGTTCATTTTATGAATTATTAGTTTACATATATGTATTTACGATTCATTTTTTTATGAAAGTTAAATTATTACCCATTAAAAAATGGCTAATGATATTTTTGGTCAGTATAAATTGTTTAATTATTCAATAAATCATAAACTAATGTGTATAATATATATAGTTTATCATATATTGTATCATAGGATTGTATAGATATTATTTTGTTTATCATTAGCAGACTCTAGTGAAAGCATTACAGATAAAACCACAAAACAACCTAAAATTATGGAAAATTGTTGATTAAGTGGTTTCAAAGGAAATAAATTCTTATCATGATAATATATGTGTTTGTGGGTGTGAATAAATTTTACCTAAGGTAATAACCACTAAATGGGTGCATTTAGATTTACTTTATCATGACTTGGTGAATGTTAAAGCATCCTTTCTACACACCTGTTTTGAATCTCCTTGGGGATATGTTTTGGTAATTTCAAAATCTCATTACAAACCTTTATTAAGGGGTAGAAATTCCAATAAGACACTATGTTATGAAGAATCCCTTGGATAACATATAATGAATTCAATAAATTCCGTGGATAAGGAATATATTGTAAATTTATCTATTATCCCATTAATGTTTATGGTTTATTATTTATGTTTTTAATATATTTGAAATTATCATCCCTAAGTCAACTATAGATAAATTACGTGATTAAAACCATTATCAAACAGTGAAAGGTGGGATTATCACAAATTCGTGATGTTAATATTTCTCATGTGACTATATTTATATTCACTTATTTTTATCAATAATGTTCAAAAGAACTATTGATATTTCACTACAAAAAATTGATGTAGATATATCAATAAAAATGGAAATTGGGAAAATTATTTCATAGCTTGATATATAAATCCACCTCAGTAAAAACATGTTTGATTAATTTCCTAGATAAAATGGATATACCTACTTCAGTGGAATTTAATTTTATTATGGTAATTGATTGGATTTACATGTACAGAGTCAACATAAGTTTCCAATATATGGATATCACCTTCTATAATGAAAATCACACTTTGATTATCTTTAAATGTAATGAGAATGATGTAGCTCATTTTATATCACCACCCCAAGAATGGATATTAATTCCTCATTATAAAGATTATCTTTCTCAAATAATAATGTCTATGGAAAAGAACATTCTTGATGACATTACTATTGTAAGGTAATTCACAAATGTGTTTCTTGAAGAACTATTTGGTCTTAGTCTTACCTTCTAGGTTGAGTTAATGATGAATCTTATACATGGATATTCTAAAATCTCCAATAATCCATATATATTGTAATTTTATTAACTTGATAAGATGAAGGATAAAATACTATAGAATATATATAAAAGGTTTATACACCCATGTGCTTCACCATATAGTGGACCGATCTGAATTTTCCACAATAAGGATGGTTCAACGTTCCTATTCAATTATTATCACGAACTAAAAAAATAATTATAAATAATTGGTATCATTTACCATAGATTTATAACTTGATTTATTATCTACATTGTTTCCAATACATGATGATGGTGGAACAACAGTTGGGATATGATCACGAAATAATGAAGATGAAGGATATCCCAAAGGAAACCTTTCATGTAATTTATAGACTCTAACAATTCATAGTGATGCCTTTTAGTCTTTGTAATGTAATATACATATTCATGTATGTAATCAATAGATAATTTTATGAATAACTTGAAATGATATTGTAAATTGTTTTCCATGATATTTTGATCTACTATAAAGAAAGGAGGAGCATGTGGGGAATTTAGATGTGGTACAGAAGACCTTGAGAAATGGAAATTTGTATAAAAATATATAAAATGTTAGTTTTTGATGGTCCAAAAAATATTCGTGGGGAAATTTATCTTCAAAAAAGTGATATATATGGATCCTTTAATAATATAGGCAATTTAATGTTTCCCAAAACCATCCATTGGTATAGAAATTTCTAATTCTCTCAGAATAGATAAGTACAATAATAAATTTTTAAAAAACTTATCAACATTTTCAAACCTAATAACCATGCTAATTAGAAAAGGGATAATGTTTATTTTGAAATAATTATTGGGAATAATGAATTAAATAGTTATAGAAGAGTCTTATCACAACACATGGGATGACATTTCCACTAGTGGGAAAGAATTTGTGATCTATGGCGATAAAACAAAAAAATTAAACATTTTTTTACTCATGAAAGTTCAACTTGTTATACTCTATTACTACCACCAATTACAAATCCATGGGAAAAAATACCCAAAACATAATCTTGAATTAGGTATAGTGATACTCACACAAATGATTTGGAGACATTTATTCTATGGGGATTTGTGAGACATATATAAAGATCATAAAACCACAAATTGTATACTCACACAAAGGGATATATATATATATATATATGTGTGTGTGTGTGTGTGTGTGTGTCAATATATTCAGTTATAGGTGATTACGTGTTATGAATGTCCAATCCATTACTATCATTCGATGGTGAATAATGTGGCATCTGCTCTATGTAAAAAGTAACTTAAAACTATATCCCTGATATCAATTGTAAATGATTAGATATTATTATACATATAAATGAAGGAAATTGGAATAATAAAATGTTTTTAATCCTACCATTATAAAATGAATTCAAAACCATTGACTCTTGAGAGATTCAACTATTTTTATAAGGATGGAGAGGTTCTAAAAAAGGAAGAAAATATTCTAGAGTTCAAATTTTTTAGAGATATATTTATATGTTTTAGAACCTAAATATTTGTCCCATAAAATTAATAATTTAAGAGGGATCATCGGGACGTGTAATATATCTCATCCTTATATATTAATCTAGGATGAACTGTGATGTATATAGATTTGAAGCAGAACCTCTGATGGAATAAAATGAGGGGTGATAATGAAGAACATTCATCTCGATGATTGGTACATAAAAAATTAGAGATTAATGATTTATTTCTAAGAGTAAGATAAATACATTTTTTATACTAGTATGGAATTGGATAAACATTGCCATTGATTTCATCATTGGACTCCCCCAAGAACCCAAAAGATAATAAATATATATGTGTGGTAGTCAATATCATTACGATGTTAGCACATTACATTACTATCAATAAATATTTCTCTCTCGAATAGCTCACTTTGATATATATTTAACAAGTGGTAAGTCTTAATAGAGTACGACACTCCATTATATCTTGTCAATATCTGAAAATTACCTTAAGGTTCTATAGAAATATTTAGAAAGAATTTGCTAAAGTGTTGAGTTTTAGCATGTCATATTAATATTATATGGATGGTAAGACTGATAAATCCATTGAAACTCTATAGGATATATTGACATCTTATTCAATGGATTTCTTAGTCTAATAGGATCAACTCCTTTCCCGAATAGAGATCTCATATAGATATATTTTGTTTTCTAGCATTAGAATTTATGCTTAGGAGGATCTTTATAGGATTAAGTGTTAGACTCTGAGATGTAGGGATGAATTTTGATTTTCAAAGCTAATGGGATAGGATCATTTCCATGAATTGACATTGAAGGATTAAAGAATTATGTTTCATATAAAATCTTCATAAGTTCAACAAAAAAGATATGACAAAATCATAATAAATATATTATGTTGAGTTCATGGATGTTGTGTTCCCTAAATTATCACCATGTAATAAAGTGATGTTGTTTGGGAAGAATGTAAAGATTAGTCAAGGATATGATAGTCCCCTTGAGATCTATAATTTAAGGGAAGTAATGGTATATTTACAAGAACTACCTCCTAACATATCTCAACTAAGTAAAGTGTTCAATGTGTCCCACTTGAGATAGTAAATACCAGACCCCTCACATGTATTGAATCATGAGGTTGTATAATTAATGAATTGCCTTTCATACATGGAGACACTGGGGAAGATATTATATAGTAAAGACAATGATTAACTAAAGAACACAACACACTAGTAAATGTACAAGGGTGAGAGCATAAGTTTGAGGAAGTGAATTCGAGACCCGAAGAGGTGATGAAATATAAGTACACAATTTTATTAATTTATGAAAAAATATTAAAGAGAAATTTATAAAGGTAGAAACAATGTAATGAAATTATCATTTTTAAATGAAATTCCATTTATTAATGAGTAAATTAATTATTAAGAAATTTTAATGTAAAAATCACATGAACTACATTAGTTATTTTGGACCATTATAAGTTATATATCTTCAAATTCAAAATACCATTATGAATCATAACCATTAATTGTATATCAATTATATAGTTATCATACTATCTGTATATATTAAGGGTTATGATATATCCCATTGAAATAGAAAAATAAAGTAGTGGCTTTGACCAGTAGGATCATATATTAAGAATCCTATTTATTGGATAATCTAAGGGTAATTGAATCATGGGAATTTTTCCATGAACATGATCAAGATGGATGTCAACAACTAATTCCCAACTGAAACTATTTACCAGAGAAGCGTAAGAATATCTCAAAGTCACACACACATCCCATATGAAATTGGTTTGTGTAATAAATGGATTTGTATCTAGATACTAAATATATGAGATTTTATAAATTTTTAATAACTAAATGATTATATTTATATTTTATTATTACTTTATAATGATGAAATACAATTTTTGATAAATATTTTATTTTGATATTTTGAATAATTTTTTTGGAAATATATAGTTTCAATTAGGAAACCCTTTTTAATGAATTAGAAAATTATTCAAAAAATTGATATTTTAAAAAAATTATTATTACTAAATAATATTTGTTTAAAATATTTAATTATATAATTTTATGAATCCAAATTTAATTTCTGTAAGCTTTTGGAAAATATTATTGTTAATAAAATCAATATTATTAAATAAACATTAATTTTTGTTTTAATTGTGTCAATTCAGAAATTTATAGAGATATTTTAGTAAAATAATTATTTTTCAAATAATCGCATTACTGTTATCCAATAGTTATATTTTCAAAATTTTTAGAGATAATTTATTTTTTTATCCAAATTTAAAACATTATAGATATATATTATGTATTATGACATCATAAATTCTTATAAGGGGTGTAATAAAATCTATAACAAGTACACAAGAACAAAATTTAGTTTCCCAGTTAATGTAATGAGTTTTTATGTTAAATTATTAGTTTTCTAAAAACATAATGAATCTTTCAAAACCATATATTATATTTTTTGGTTTTAAAAAAAATTCTTTTTTAACAGGACTCACTACCACATCGTGATGTGGTTTATAATAAATTTTTCAGTTATATACTTTATATAATAGTTAATACCACTGGTATTAGAGGGAAAATATTGAAAAACCCATTATTGGGTTAGTGGTTCAGACATAATTTATCTTGTATATTTTAAAATCTCAATTTAGAAATTAATATAGAATTTTCCATTATTGTTCTATAATGTAAAAAAAATCCATAAATTTTCACTAAATATCCCTATTTCATGATTTTACTCTACAATTACCCTTCTACATTCCTCTCAACGTTCCCTAGATCTCTTAAGATTCTCATACCATGCTTTTAGAAGTACCCTCTAAACGTATGAGATCCTCTATTTACCCTCTTTACTAATGAAATCTCATCAAATTATGCCATTTTATTTCAAATATTTCAGGTTGCAATATGTTATTAAAAACACTATTAAATTATGGTTGATGTTTAAGTGATGAGTGACTTCTTTTCACTATAATTAATCTAATTCATGATTAATTATGTACCCCCCATTATGTTGCTGAAATTTTCTAGTGACTTTCCATGACACACATTTATATGGTGAATATCCATCCCAATTTCCCCAAAATGTAATTCTTATAGCAGTTCATATCATTCATTTATAGTGTAAATCCTTTTATGTAAAAAAATCAGTTACTTTTTTTATTAAAATTAACAAAAATGCATCACTTCGTTGTATCATCTATGTTCCACACCTATACATGTACATAATATGAATGTGACAGGTGGGACAAGAATTATATAGCCATCAAATTCATTGGGTAATGTATGTATCTCATGAGATAACATGTATTGTTTAAAATAGATTAAACTAATATCATAATGTTATGATGTAATGGAGATTATCCTTGAATTATTCTTATGATGTATGTTACTGGGTGTTGCAACATTCCCATGTTGCATTTATTTTATCATCTTATATCATGCTTCGATATTGTAGTTTTAATTTTCAAAAAACTTTTGTAACCATGATAAAACTCTTTACTCACACATATTAGATTACATTATGTCATTATTTTATCATTACCTTACTAGAAATTATTGATCACCATTTCTTTATTTATATCACTAGGTTATCTCGTGTAGTTTAATATGATCTTGGAAACTTAAGGGCATATTTTGTTGTTTTAGTGTATGATTCTGTATTTATATTTCATATTGTTATTCTATGTGACTAATTATTTAAATAATTTATAACTCATGAAATTTTAGGGTTTATTAATCTTACCTTGATGATATAAATAATGAATTAATGAATTTAAATTATATAGGTTATTATAGTGTCCACCACTCATTAGGGATTGGAATCAATGGAAGATGTTGTGTTAATTTTTTAATGATCAGATAATGGGTTAATTGGTTTTGAGAATTTTTTTTGATAGTATACAAGAAGATTAATATATGAAAAGTTAATTATTGAAGATTAGATTCACATTATTTTTTAAATAAATATATATATTTCCCTGAGTAATTATACATATGTAGGAATTAACTAATATGTTATTATACATTATTTGGAGATAAATGATTTATTTATTTTGACTAGAATAGTTTTCCCTACTTTTGAGTTTGTAATATTTTGATATCATGGAATATCAAAGTTATTTATTTAAGGAAAAATGATTATTACATTTAGAGGGTGAATCTTAAGTTCATCTACAATAGTTGAAATGATAATTTTGGGATTAAATGATGATATAAAAATATAGGACACCTATTTTGGTTTTTTCCGGATAATTTTTATTTTTTTTTCATGATAAATATTTTTTTAATACATAAATATGAAAATGATAATGAAAATGATTTTATGACATGTTTTTTATTAGAAACTACTATACCGTATTAATAACGAGTATTTAGAACCATTATTTAATGCAAGTAAAAAAATTGGTACCTATGCAGATTTTGACCAAATTTGAGTCTTAAAATATTATAAAATTTAGAGAGATTTGTATATCATCAGAAATTATATCTATGGTCTTTGGAATACCATGAACTATTTTCCATAAAATATATGATTTAAAATTTCAAGGATGGAATTTTTTTAAAGTCCAAAATGTATCACCTAGATATATATATATTTTATAAGAATTCAAGACCATGTCTAGATAAATCTAGGATCATTTTATTAAAAACTAAAATACATAAAATGATAAAATGGAAGGTATATTATAGGTATCACTATTAATGAAATAAAACATGGTAGAAGTTTACTCATCATACAATATAAGAGCATCATTTGTATCTCTAATTTTAGAAACTCCATTAGTCAGTGAATATTTTTCATGATAGGTTTTGGTGATAATAAAATTAATGGATGAGAATAAATCTAATCACTTGATTCATATTATTATAAACCTCCATGAGATATGAATAGTACATTAGCTGATGTATTGACTAATGATGGTGGAGTCCCTCTCAAACAATAAATTAGAAAATCCACGTAGTTTACTAATGAAAATAGCATTTATGAATGTTAAAATCTCTCATCAAGATATGAGGTATCACCACAATATCCATATAAGAATGCCAAATAACATCCATTAAGATGTCAACAAATAACAACACATGTTGAGAGGTTGGGGTTCCCTTTCAATGATCCATGCATAATTATATTGAAAAAACCTAGAAATAGTATCAACAAATGAACATTAAAAGTTCCAACAAGAGGTATGAATTTAAATGAAATTAATATGTGATTCATATAAATGATATCATGGAAGTATTTATCCAATATCATTTTTTCATGGAATTATCATCTCTGATGACTATAATGATACTCATAAATAATGTGTGTAGGATAAAATTTATTTTACAATGAATGAGAGCATTATGACTATAATACATGGACTGCAAGATATCAGAAGCATCCAATAAGAAGAGGATCATGAGATTACCATTTGTAATTCTATTTTATATAAATACAATGATGAATTGCATGCTTCATACTCAACACTGGACTAAAAAACAACGATCCTTTTTATTAAGATAATATTAAATGTATTAAAAGTGTCAATTATAAAGTTTTCTCCTATGATGATTGTTTTGGTTCTCTCTAATTTTGGATTCCTTTTTCTTCTATGGTGGTAATTGCTTGAAATCCGGGCTTGTTTTTTATTCTCATGATTTTTCCCATTTTTCTTTCTGAATTATACCAACAAGACATTTTTCATCTCCAGTTTTTTGTTGTATTTGTTCCTGGTTAGGACAACTACTGAACATTTTTTTCACAATGTTATTGTGATTTACCACCGGCCGGTGATGATCATGATGTTGATATTGAGAGGCTATATGGTTATAATGATGTATCTCGATGAAGTGGAGGCTGTTGAAGGTATCTGGTTATCTTATCTGGTAGTGAGGACGACGACACTGATGGAACTGACAATGGAAGAAGATTGTGACCTGACCGACCTCTTGGTTTGAGTCCCCTCCTCAAGATGGATGAGATTCAGGTGGGTATGCTTGTGTCTTAAGGTTGATAATTTCAGTTTTTCTGAATCATGATTTTTGAAAATTTAATGTTGAACTTTTGAATCTGGAATGTGTTGTGTGAGGTTTATGTAGACGTGGGGTATGTGGGATATGATGGATCCTTTTGAATAGTTATTACTTTTCCATAATGTTGCTATTTGAAAAATACAAAAAAAATCTCGATTGAGAAATTAAATTATTAAAGCTAATAACTGATAATAACATTATATAATTAAAAATTTATATTCATATGAATTTATTTCTCTGCTGATACATATTTATATTTTATGAAATTAAATATATTATGATTTCATTGTTATAAAATAAATTATCGATCAAAATACATGATAAACAGGAATTTAAATAATAATTTATACTAAATAAGAATATCAAAAGTTAATATTTAGTAACTATTTTCTAAATTAAAAAACTAATTAAATTTAATATTTATATTAAAAATATATTTTCATAAATATTAGAATTTAAATTTCAAAATAATAAATTAAATATAAAGAATTATCATTAAAATATTACATTATGATATGATTTTGGGATTTTCTAAAATGATTTATTATTAGGGGAATAGTTCAATATATCGTTCCAAAAAAATATCAATCCATTTATGAAAATATTATGATATAATAACAACAGAAATATTTATGAACCATTTTCTTCATCATTGATATTATTAATAATTAAAATTATAAATTTTTTTGTTTTGTGTTTAATTTATAAATCAATTTTTTGAAGTATAGTAGTATAGTAATTGTTATTCCAATAAAGAAATTTTTTGTTCTATTCATTTATTTATATATTCACAAGGTGTATTACAATTTTTTTTTTGTTTGGAATCCACCTAAACACTATTATAATTTTAATTATCCAATTTATTTTACTCACTAACTGGAAGTTGATTTTTTATTAAAAATGAGGAACCTAAGAAAACATAAACCAGTTGATCCTTCTTGGGGTTTAGAAGTGATGTAACCACATGGAATCGCCTTTGAAAACATCAATTCAATTTAAATACTTTGATCCCAAGCTATCGTAAATCACAAGCTCCTCAACTAGATTACTCAAACGAGAAAGTGGGTCAACTACAATTTCATCCCCCGTCCAAATATGGTGAACTTTATGTCAAAGGTTATTCTTCACAATAAATCTTTGAATGGAATATATCAGATCCCATAGAACATCATGATTCTCCTGCATAGAACTCACCAGAACATCAAAATCTGAATCAATCATGGCCTCTTGAAGGTCACACCTCATAGAATTCAATAATCCTCATAAGAGAGGTTTCATCTCCATACCATGTGAGGTTCATGACCATAGAAGGTGAATAACCCCATATGGACCGAACCCTGAAAATCTCGAAGAGCCCCTCCTCCACTCATCAAGCCCCCTTGTGTGACCCATCCACGTTAAAATTCAATCCTCCAATAGGTGGCATTCACCTGTTCCACTGACCATACTTCCTGCTAATCATTCAGGGTCTATAAAGGAGGGAACATATTTCCACTGAATTATGACTCCCCTTTAGCAATGTTCCATGATTGAAGATTAGCGACCTAAACCGGATTTTCAAAAATAAGTGTGACGTCTGAGAACTAAACTGAACATGATTGTGTTCCTCTAAAATAGTACAACAGAATGAATCAAGGATGACAGCATGGACCCTGCATTCAGTGGCCCTTCCATCAACATAGTGAAACCATGATTCCAAGTATCCATGATGTGAGGGTTGGTCATTGCCGAGACATGGATGAGGTGAGATTAAAGACTAATGATACTGCACCCATCTTCTCTAGAGGAAAAGATGGATAATGTATTTGGTCTGTGTATTCTCACAACAGATGCATCAAGACACTAGGGGGATCCCCTTCCTTCAAAGGTTCTCATCTGTTGGATGATTTATATTCATGATACAAAAAAACAAGGAAATTCATTTATGTATTTATCTTCTTACACAAAACCGTGGATGATAACATATCTTGAGGACACGAATAATTCTCATGTAGTCTCATGTTGAAAACCTTCCCAAAGGCTATCCCATGAATCAAAATTTATCTGGATGATCATTCAAAATGACACCATTTTACACCTTCACTTACTTAGAATTGAGAACAGAAAACAAGAAACTAGCCCGCATGAAATCCTTCATAAATGAGATATCTGGTTGAGGACAACTGGAGAAACCTATACTCTCTCCCATCAAATTAACCATCCTGAAATAAAAATTCCCTTTTCAAATAATAAACATAGAGGATCTAGAAAGGACCTCGAGATAAGGGAACATGCACCAAGCCAACCGCGACAGATGAGAACCACGAACGTCGAGAACATCCCATTGATCTCTATACTTCACCCTAATGAATGACACCCAAAATGAATCACCTATAATGATAGCCCATGAAAATGGTATTATATGGATTCACTAAAGTTGTAAAGCCCCACACCACCATCATCAACATTTCTAGCCATACGAGACCTGGAGGACCAATGACTGTGTCTTGTTTGATTGGAATCCCACTCAAATGAGGTCACAATCATTTCAATTTTCTTGATAACCCCTTTGGGAGGGTTGATCAGCAAGAAAACATGCAACGGGAGGGAAAATAGGATATTATTGACCAACTTCACCTTCCCACCAAATTACATGAACATATTTTTCCAGTTGAGAATCCTTATTAGCATTTGATTGATTATATTCTCAATGTGATGGTTCTTTATTCTACCATAAGATATCGGGAAACCCAAAAAATTACTATAATATACCTCCTTTGGCACTACAGAATGTCGTGAATACCTCTATAGAGACTTTCAAGACACCTGTTTGAAATACAAACATGGATCTTCTATGGGTTAATCCCCTGTCCACTCAACCAACCATATAACCACAATATCTCCATGAGGTTATACAAATATAATCACTTCATGTTAGGGAAAATTAAAATAAAATCAGAAAACATTAAATGAATGATACTCTCCATTTCATTTTTTCTATGATATGAGGCCAACCAGCCATTCTCCACACCTCTAAACAGGTTTTGGGAAAGCTAATCCTAAGCCAAAATAAATATAATTGAAGGTAAAATATCCCCCGATAGAGCCCCACTAACCACCATGAAGAATATAAATAGTATCCCCATGAGGAAAATGGGAATCCATGGTGAGAAAAAGCACTTGAAACAAAGATACAAAAACAGTCTTGAATCCAAAACCTCTGCATTGTAGAAATGTTGAATCTCCACTCTATCCTATCATAGGATTTTTCTATATCCACCTGATGGATAAAATTTAAACCTACTGACCTTTTGGTGATGTAAAACACCTACTCACTTGTAATCCCAACTGCCCCATGATGTTTTTTTCTATTATGAAATCATGTTGTTCCGTTGACACCAATGGTGGGATAACCATACACAGCCTTGATGAAATGAGACAGGCTAGAATCTTGTAAGAGACATTGCAGAGGCATATGGGTTTGTATTGACCAATGCCCATCATATACTTTTACATTGGAATGAGGAGAATCCTGGAAGTGAAAACAGTTCTGTTTAAAGGGATACCCCAAAGAAATCATGGACATCCACCAAAAATTGTGGTGAAACTACCTCCCAAGTAGCCAGGAGGAATGATCATGGGAAGACATCCATGCATGTTGCACTACCGTGAGGGTGCTTATGGACTATATCTTCGATCTAAGCCTTCTAAGGTAACAATTACAAGACAACTTTTTCGGGGCATTCATTAGAAGTGGTGTACAACCCAAAAAATCATCCTTAGCAATCTTCTATTGTTCCATTTAATTTCTTTTAGGAGACTCCTTGAGAGAATTTATTTTAAGTGATCCAATATAATCTGACCCACCACCTCTTCATATGGTGTGAAGAATCCATTTCACAAATTTTTGATAAACTTCTATCAACTACTCTTCTTCCATAATGCATGGAAGAAGGCACCATTTTGACCACCTTCCATCAGCCACCTATCCCAATTCCTTTGTTTATATTCCCTTTTAACCTCCATCAGATTCTCTACCAGAAGCGTACACTTATCACATGCTGTGATAAAATAATTATCATCCCAAAAATCATGAAGACCCTCTTCTACCCTACCGATATTAGCAATTATCTCTCCACCCCATAATTATCATTAGTTCTGTTCTCCAGCCAGTATTGGATATTTTTTTGAGGTTCTTCGTGCGATATACTATGCTGCACAAGGACCTTCAAGTCCCCTTGCAGTTCCAAGAACCTTTTACCATAGTCATGAAGCCCTCATCTTTGTGCCTATTGTTGTTATAATGAAAATAACTATTATGAGGATCATCTCTCCATATTTACAAATGTAATGTAACATAGTCCAAGAGTGATCAGGGAATGTGAGTCACCATCACACTAGAAAAGGAGTCCAATCCATGAATACTGGTGAGTCACCGATCAAGACGGCTCCACATCTAGCTATTTCCCATTCTATTGTTTCACCAATTGTACTTAGAACTAGTAAACCAATGGTCCAATAGTCATGTCACATACATGTAGTCCTAGAAGTCTTTCATGCCACCATTGAAAATTTTCAAACCACCCTTCTTTTCTTAAATATTAACAATCAAGTTGAAATCCCCCACCCAATCCATATGATCCTTATAGTTTGAAATCCTTCTATGTGTCACCATAAGACCATTCTCTCATTAGTGTCACAACTTGTATACAAAATTTAATACTAAACCACCATCCCATTGCGTGTGGTCCTAAAAATAAAGCAATGCGACGTGAGGTTTACTTGCTACACCGATAATCTTCTCTTCCAACAAATCTGTATGTGAGTTTTTTCAGGGTGCACATGAAAAAATATTGGATAACCCATTTTCTGGGAAAAATAGGTGATCATTCCTCAGTTCTGTTTTGGTTCTAAAATGACCACAAGATGGATATAATGATTTTCGGACTCGTTGGACAAAAAGACACATTTCTCTAATACCCTTAGACCTAGAGAATTCTAGATAGTCAAATAAATAATCAATCCAAACACCACCACCCCTTCTGGGTAGATTCCTTGGGTAGTGAAAGGAATAGAACCAGACATATTTCATACAATCTTGAGTGGTTGAAAGGGCTTGAATAGCCTTAGGGGGAAAATACATCTTTTGGGATTATAATGAATTTTATGAGATGACCATTATAATATTACTACAGATAAAACCAAGAAGACCTATAAAAGAGGGTACATATTTCCACTAAATTATGAATCCACTTTAACAATGATCCATGATTGAAGATTAGAGACCTAAACTGCATTTGCATAAATAAGTATGATGTCTGAGAACCCAACTGAACATGATTGTGTTATACTAAAATAGTCCAACATAATGAATCAAGGATGATAGACTCGACCATGCATTTAGTTCCCTTTCCTTTAACATAGTGAATCCATGATTCAATGTATCCATGCAGTAAGGGTTGGCCATTGCCGAGACATGGATGAGGCTATAATAAAGACCAATGATACTGAACCCATATTTTCTAGAGGAAAAGATGGAGAAAGTTTTTGGACTATGGATTCTCAGAACAGATGCATCAGGACACTGAGGGGACCCCTACATTCGAAGGTTATAATCTATTGGAATATTTCTATTAATGATATGCAAAATAAGGAAATTCATTTAAGTATTTATCTCTTTACACCAAATGGTGTATGATAACATATCTTGAGGACACTCGGAATGAGTAATTTTCATGTAGTCCCATGTGGAAAACAATCCCAAAGGAAATAACATGAACTAGAATTTATCTGGATGATCATTCAAAATGACACCAATATACACCTTCACCTACTCAGAATTGAGAATAAACTACAAGAAACTAGCCCTCTTAAAAGCCTCCGTATATGAGACGTCTAGGTGAGGACAACTGAAAAAAGCTAGACTCTCTCCCACCAAATTAACCATCCTAAAATAAAAATACCCTTTTCCAATAATAAACCTAGAGGATCCATAATGAACGTCAAAATTAGGGAACATGCACCGAGCCGACTATTATATATGAGCACCACGAATGTCGAGAACCTCCCATTGATCTCTATACTAAACCCTGAAGAACGACACACACAATGAATCACTTGTAATGATATCCCATGATAACCATCATGGTATGGATTTAGTGAAGTTGTAAATCCCCACACCACCTTCATGAACATTTCTATCCATATGAGACTAGGAGGACAAATGACTGTGTCCCGTTTTATTGGAATCCTAGAAGAATTAGGTCATAATGTTTTCAATTTTCTTGATGACCCCATTTAGAGGGTTGAGCAGTGAGAATTCATCCGTCGAGAGGGAAAATAGGATATTATTGACCAATGTCACCCTCCCACGAAATGACATGACCTTGTTTTGGCACTGTAGGATATCGTCAATACCTCAATAGAGGATATCATGGAATCTATTAAAAATGAAAACATAGTTCTATTATGGTTTAATCCCCTATCCACTCATGCAACCAAATGTCAACAATATCTCCATGAGTTTAAGGAAAGATCATCAATTTCAGTTAGCGAAAATAAAAAAAATCACAAACATTAAATGAGAGATACTCTCCATTTCAATTTTTCTATGATATGAGGCCGAACATCCATTCTCCATGCCTCTACACTGGTTCTTGGAAATCATATCCTACGCCAAAATGAATAGATATGACGGTAAACTATCCCTGATAGAAAACCACTAAGCATCATAAATAATATAAATAATATCCCCATGAGATAAATGGAAATCCATGGTGAGGAAAAGCACCTAAAAAAACGATAAAAAATCACTCTTGAATCCCAAACATTTGCATCACAGAAATGTTGAATCTCCACACTATCCTATCATAGGATTTGTATATATCCACATAAAGGATAAAATTTAAACCCACTGACCTTTTTTTGATGTCGTTCACCAACTCACTTGTAGTCCCAACTGCCCCATGATGTTTTTTTCTTTTATGAAATCATGTTGTTCCAACCACACCAATGGTGGGATAACCATACATAGCCTTTCTAAAATGAGAGAGGCCAGAATCTTGTAAGAGAAATTGTTGTGGTATATGAGGTTGTAGTGACCAGTTCTCATCATATCATTTAATATTGAAATGCAAACAATCCTGGAAGTGAAAACACTTCCGTTTAAAGGGCCACCCTAAAAAAATCATGGACAACCTCCCCAGACTATGGTGAAACTACCTCCCAAGAAACCATGAAGAATGATCACGAGATGCCATCCATGCCTATTGCACTATTGTGGGAGAAATTATGGACTATATCTTCTATCTCATCCTTCAAAGGTAACAATGACCAGACCACATTATCCAGGGCATTCATTAGAAGTGATGTACAACCCAAAAAATATCATCCTCTGCTATCTTCTATTGTTCCACTTCATTTCTTATAGGAGACTCCTTCAGAGAATACATTTTAAGTGATCCAATATCATATTACCCACCTCCTCTTCATCTAATGTGAGGAATCCATTTCACAAACTTATTTTAAACATCAAACAACAACTCTCCTTCAATAATTTCTGGAAGAAGACACTATTTTGATCACCCTCCATCAGCCACCTATCCCAAATCCATTGTTAATATTCCCTTTTAACCTCCATTAGCATCGCTGCTAGAAGAGCACAGTTGTCACATGTCCTGATAAAATAATTATCATCCCAAAAATCATGAAGACCGTCTTCAACCCTACTGATATTAGCATGTATCTCTCCACCCTTAATTATCATTAGTTCTGTTCTCCATCCAGCATTGGATATTCTATTTGAGGTGATTCATGCGATATACTGAGCCGAACAAGGACCATCTAGTCCCCTTTAGGTTCCACAAACCTTTTAATAGAGTCAAGATTCCCTCATCTCTATTCTAGTTTTTGTTATAATGAAAATTACTATTATGAGGAGACACTATCCTTATTTCCAAAAGTATTGTAACATAATCCAAAAGTGATCAGGGAATGTGAGTCACCAGCACCCTAGAAAAGGATTCCAATCCCTAAATATTGGTGAGCCATCGATAAAGGAGGCTCCACATCCAGCTATTTCTCATTATATGATTTCACCAAATCTAGTTATAAATATTAAACCCATGGTCCAATAGTCATGCGTCATACATAAAGTCCTAGAAGTCTTTCTTGCCACCATTGACAATTTTCAAACCACCCTTCTATTCTCAAATATCAACTATCATGTTGAAATCCCCCCCAAACCATGTAAGCCTTCTAGTTTGAAACCGTCCAAGTGTCACCATAAGACCATTCTCTCATTAGTGTCCCAACTAGTATACCAAAAGTAATACTAAACTACCATCCCATTGTGTGTGGTCCTAACATTAAAGCACTGCGACGTAAGGTTCACTAGCTAGACCGATAAGATTCTCTTCCCACAAATCTGTATGTGAGTGTTGTCAGGGTGCACGTGAAAAAACACCGGATAACCTATTTTCTGGGAAAAATAGGTGATCCCTCATGGGTTCTATTTTGGTTCTAAAATGACTACAAGATAGATATAATGATTTTGGGACTCGTTGGCCACAACGACACATTTCTCTTATACCCCTAGACCCAGACCGTTCCAGATAGTCAATGAAATAATCAATCCAAACACCTCCAGCCCTTCTGTCCAGATTCCTTTGGTTGTGAAAGGAATGGACCCATACCTGTTTCATACGATCTTGAGTGGGTGAAAGGGATTGAATAGCCTAAGGGGGAAAATATACCTTTGGGGAAGATAATTTATTTCATGAGCATCCCATCAGAATCCAACTACAGATACAACCTAGCAGCCCAGGAGGAGGGATGATCACAACTATCTATAATATCTCCTTGCATGAAAGATACCATAAGAATCCATTACAAATAATCCCAAACGGCCAGTAACTTCTTCACCACAGTCTCCGGGTACATGTTCAATTATGACTTCCCTTTTCCTTCTGAAACCATGTTGCTGAAAATAGACCAATGTTGTAACTCTTCGGATAAATGAGTGGAGATGAAAATAAATGGATGTGGTGAAGATAAACACATGGGGATGTGTGGAGACAATAAAATAAGACCACTAGATTCCCATGATAAAATGGTGTCCCCCATCGATGTAACTAAAGCTTCTATAGATCAGGGATGCGAGGTGGAGGCAGGTGACAATACGATATGCTCCGCTTGTTTTGAATCTAGCCCCAAAAGAGACCCCTTGACATAGTAGAGTTGGAGGAGATATGAACCACCTATGATCAGTGGATACCACTGAGAGAATTACAATTTGACCCCCACGCACCCACTATGGTAATCCCAACTAACTTCAATGCCCCTTACCGTGGCAACTCCTCTGTCATCTGTGGCAGATCCCATTCTATTCTTTCTTGAACATCAATACCTAATGAACCTACCACCAAATTCTTCCCTATGAATACTGCCACCAAATTCCCATGAAAAAATATAAAACACATAAATTTGAAGGAAACTTTTAAATGATCCTTTTCCACCATTTGAAACCATCTCTAGAACTCACAAGGATACGTGATGTTCGATCTTCCGAGAGATCCATATCTAGGAAGATGTGTGGATTAGAAGTCTCTTGAAGGGTCCTAGTTTCCACATCATAGCATAAAAAGGAACCCAATAAATCCCCCAATACCTTCAAGATAGTCATATTATGGAAGGGCTGGGGAAGGGTGGGGGCATAAAGAAACTGCCTGGGAGGGGGATCCCTACCAAAGTGGCAATCCCCTGACCACCTAGATAAGGTTTTCCACCATGGTCCGCACCTCCTGTCTTCAAGAGCCCAAGCCACCACAACGTTCTCCTTGGAGAAAAAGTCAACACAAAAAAGACACCTTATAGAGCTTAGAGACTATTGTGGGATGCCGAAGACTCCAAGAGTCTTCAAAGCTCTTGAAATGGTTTATAGATGTTTTATTGTGGGTGATGCACACTACCAGAGAATGGTCATGATAAGAGGTGGAATCCTGAAGCCCCTTACCCGAAAGCTCCACCACTAGAGCCCCATATTCCAACCCTAGTAACCATTGAATCACCACAATAGGTGGAATATATTCCAAGAAAGTAGATAGTGAAGGATTTGTGCCTACTTAGGAGGCCTCTAGGGATTATGGCTTGCCGTAGAGTACCTTCATGAATGAATTCCCCTTGGAAAACCCCCAAGAAACTGAGCCTCGATACCATATAGAAGACACACCTTCCACCTTAGAGGGAGCACCTGTAACACCCCGATATTTTATGAAAAATTTTCTTTTAATTTCATTAATGTATTGTGTTGTATGCTACACCAATATTACCTTGCGTTATACGCAACACCGTATTAGATTGCAGTATACGCAACACTATTCTTGGATCATGTTACACACAATTTTGTTAATAGTTATTCAACTCAACATTGAGTATATTTATATATATATATTAAATGTATAAATGAAATACGGTTGGATTATTTTATATGAAACAAAGAAGGATTCTTGCATAACACACAACCCTGACTTGGCTTTCATTACACGTAATCGCGACCTTCCTCGATAGCGTGTGTCGTACGCAATATCGGGTTTTACTAAGCAACGATATATTATTATAATATTATTATTAACTAGATGTTATGAATAGTATTAACTAAAATTTGAATCTCATAACATTATTATTCGTCTTACAAATTTTCTAAAACATGGTATAAGAAACAAATAAATTTTTCGGGTAAAATAAGTATTTTTAAAAAAATACAGTTTTGCCGCCATTTGATGGTGCACCCACATTAAATCTAGTTTTTGACATGTTTATAAGTTCAATTTGACAAAATAAAATTCTTATTTGGAATCATGAAATAAAAATTTACTTTGGATAAAATTTTCATATTATTCTGGTAACTTTCATAATTTAATGAATAGTAAAAACACGCTATATTTTAATTAAAAACAACTTTTCTCATCGCAATAATTTATACGGTTAAATTAAAATATTGAATGGTTTTAAAGTATAAATAGAATATATTTTTACCATTAAATATAATGTATGTCATTAGCATTGATTCTACCTTGAATTCGTAGGATAAATCAATTCAATCTTTTGTAATGTTTTAAAGAAAAACCCGTTTTCTTTCGACAACGGGATTAACTTTAATTTAATTTCTGCATATTTTGTGTATTGAATTTGGGAAAATGGATTAAATATTTGGAATCAGTGGATCCAAATTATGATAATAAACTAATTTTTATTTTTGGGAATTATGAATAGTAACTACGGTAAATTTTATTTACCATAGTTAAAGGTAAATCAGGTAATTAAGGGTAAATATAATATTATAAAATTACCCTAACACTTGTCAAAATCATATTTTATGACTAAAGGTCGCCCCATATCACCTAAGGGTCGGATTAGATTCATTTAATGGACTTTTTTCTATGAAAATAATTTAATTATTATTAAAACCAAAGAATGTCACAACATGTCACTTTCTTAAATCTTATAAGTATAATAATTTTAATTTAGTGATAAACATCATGAATCATCAAACATGAATAGTATCCAGAATGATAATACAATTATCTACATCATAGGAATTTATTTAGAATTTTTAGGGATTAAATAATTATCATTTATTATGACACAAAGATGATGCAGTAATTGTCATATTAATGAAATATTGACATAATTGAAGTTATAAATACCCAAATAGATGTAATTTAAGACTTTTTATTAATTAAACTGAATTTATAGGTTAATATGATATGTTAGTGTTGATTTAAATAACTTTTTTTCTTACTAATCATTATGTTATTACTTTCACAAAAAATCAATTACTAAATAGTTTCAAAAATGACATAAAATAATTTTTAAAACAAATATTATATTATTAATTGTTATTTCATTCCTAAAAATCTACATTTCGTCCAAATGACTTAGATAAGGTTATATATATTAATAATAAACAACTTGGGGTTAGTTTGTCTTGTTATAGTAAATTTATTAACCTTATATTATAAGAACACAAGAAGACAAGGTAAAAGTAAAATTATTTAACTTAATGTTAAATCAAAATGATATGGTTAAAATAGGAACCTAAACTTGTCTAAATTCTATTGGATGTGAGAATTTAGACCCATCCCCGCCTTAGCTTCTAAATAAATCAATTTGGAGCTATTTAAAACCAAATTTGACTTTATAATAAAGTAATAGTTTTAGTTATTCCAAAGGTACCCCTCTCATCCCTTATAAAAGGGCACCACCATCTCCCTCTCTTCCTCACACCACTTTGAGCCTTCACGCTCTTCCAACCCCTGAAAAATTCCCTTCTCCACTTCCCTGGGAACATCCTAGAGGTTCTGGTATTCCTCAAAGACCTATTTTAGAGCCCTAAAAGGAGATCTCAAAGAGGAGCTTCAAAGATGAGGTAATGTCCCTTACCGATTCGTTCATCTTTATTTCTTCTTCCACTTCCTCTTCATAGGTTGTTTCATTATAAAGTAATAACATCAGTATCAATTATATACTGATATGTTATTATAATTACGAAACAACCTTATTTCACCATCTATCCATCCTACGGAAAATGAAATCACCGCGCGTGCATACGTACAGAATACCGTCTCCACGCCGTGGTGTAAACTATTTTCCACCACCACCTTACTGGGATGGGTATAATGGTGTAAATAATAACTATATATGATTATTGTTTATTGATATTGATTCTGAAATAGTATACATACACTCCAATACAATTCCACGATCATGATAACGATATCATCGCTCGTGCGTACGTACGGACTACCGTCTCCACAACGTGATGAGATTCATTCTCCACGTTAACCATTCATGAATGATTATAAAGTATATATAATAATTAATAATGAAATATATGACATAATAATGATTCTGGATTTATGTGTATATATATGTATGTCATCTACTTAATTCCATTCAACTCAATAAGGAAAAGAAAACAACGTTCATCCGTACGTACTGTCTACCGTCTCCATGAACGGTGTATTTCTTCCCATTTACTAATATATTATATATATATATTCTGAATATATATTCTGAATATATATTATATATAAATCATGTTTTATATTCTGGAATTATGTAATCGTGATCTAATTAATCATATGAATAATTACAAGGCAAAACACGGACGACCAATGAAACGATTTTTCCCAAAACGCTCTTTAATATAGAATTTACAAAATAATGGGTAATATAAAGCCATAAGTGAACCAAATATGATATCATAACAATGATTATGATTCTGGAATAAGTCAATCACATTATCTAAATCATTATACAGGAGGTTTGGACACATACGAAGCAAATCGGACCTAAGGTAAGGGAAATATCACAATCTCATTTTTATCCGAGATTGTTTATACTTTGGAATTTACTAGGGGAATTTTATCAACCACATCCATGTTTCCTCAATATGTAATATTTAAATCATTCAACCATTGTTTATATCCAATTTTACCCTTCGGTTAGTTTTTAGTAAAATATATGAAAGGAATCTTTTGTCATTTTTCGTACGCGGTACTTTTTGACTTTTCCGAAAAAAGTACGAGAAGAATGTTTTTTTAACTTGTACGACATGAATGGATTTTTAAAACATTATTTCCATGAATCTTACTTTACAAGTTTTCAAGTTTATTTTTAATCAACTTCTTTTAGTTTAGAATTGTATTACATATTAAGAAAGTAAAAGTGTTTTTGAGGTAGAAAGGATATTTTCCTCATGAATGGAGTTCAAGTGTTTTATCAAAATTATTTTCCACATAAGATAATAAAGGGTTATATTTTTATCCCTATTATTAAATTGATTTGATTATGTTGTGATGAAATTATTTTTATGAATTTCTTTATCTTATATGGATTGTTTTATGATGTCATGATGTTTAAGATTCCCATTTTTATTACATGGGTTATGCTATGATGTATGGTTTATGATTTTGTGGAACACATAAGAATGGTATCATTATGAGATGGGTGGGACCTATATCTCCCTCCAATGCATTGGGTAAAGATTTTATATCTCATGAGATAGACACGACTGGAATGGTAGGTTATACTGGTTCAGTGAAACAGGACTGAAACGAGGAGTGAACTCGGCTCATAAAGTGACTTTGTCCACTAAGATAGTCTTGGAAATGAGTATTGACTAATGAGAAATGATTCTATATGATTATATGTGTATTCCACAAAGTTTCATGTTTTAAGTTATGAATATTGCGATTACATTTCACTACTATGATTTATCCCATGTTATGAAATTATGATCTCTTTTGCAGGTTAAGATTTCCAAAAGATATGTTCTTATGAATATGACGTGATTGATATTTCTTTTGTTTACCCTTACTGAGCATTTGAGCTCACCCTTTTATGTTTTCTTTTCCCCATGACATAATGAAATTATTTAGTTTTTTAAAAAAGAAGATCTTAATGGGAGTTGTTGAAGATCTATCACCATGATTAGAAGATTATATTCCGAGTTTCCAAAGACACTAAAATATTACGGTCCTTGTGTGTGTGTTTTTGATATGTACTAATTATTCCGCAAAAGTAATGTAATGCCCATGTACGTCAGGCTTAGGGTATCTAAAGTTGGTATCAGAGGAAAGGTTTAGTTAACCTTTGGAAACTAGGTTGCGAGAACTTTAGTGAGATCCCTAGAGATATTTCTAAGGTATGTCTAGAGATGTCCCTAAGGTTAAGTATACGTATAGGTTATAGTACAAGAATTACGCTAACGATCATTGAATTAAACCTAAGATGTTAGATATTGAAGGTACTCCCCCTTTTTTATGTTGTTTTCCCTAGCATGATTTTTGCCTCTCACACTATTCTTTTTGGGTTTTAGACGATGGCTGGAACCCGATGGAACCGTGTTGATCAATATAATGGACAATTCAATGACTGTCCTCCTAAACAAACAAATTTTATGGGATATGGAGTGCAAAATATTATTGCTATACATACACAAGCTATGAATCATTCTGGACTTCCAAATGAGCAGAGAAGGGAACAAAATTCTATTTAGTCCTTCATGAGGCAACATCCACCTTCTTTCAGTTGGTCTTCTAATCCACTTGTTGCTTACCAATGGATCAATACCACTGAAAAGATATTTTCATTTCTTCAATGTTCTGAACATGATAAAGTCATATTAGCAGTATCTCATTTGGAAGGTGAAGCTGATCAACGGTGGAATCTTATCAAGAATACGAGGCAAAGAGATGAAATTGAGTCCATAGAATGGGACGAGTTCAAGAACTTATTTTTCAATAAGTACTTCCCTCGTATTCTTCGAACATAGATGGAGAAGGAGTTTCTTGAACTAAAGCAAATGGATGATGATTCTGTTGGTATATACGAAGTGAATTTTACAAGGCTTGCAAGGTATGCATCTGGATTTATCATCCAACCTAAAAGTAAAGTTGATCGAGTCTTCAGTGGCTTAAAACCAAATCTTCGAAGGGAATTAGCTAATGGAGACATCAGTAGCTATGAAGAAATTGTGAGTTGTGATATCAAGGTAGAAAAGGAAGTTGGTGTTACTTATCCATATCATAGTTTTGACAAGAAACGAAAGATGGAATTCAAGGAGAAATCTCAGAATAATGGTGAAAAGAAGATGAATGTTTCCTTATGCTCAAAGTGTGGAAAGAATCATGGTGGAGATTGTCTTAAATGGACTAGAAAATGTTTTAAGTGTGGAAAAGAAGGTCATCGAGCATCTGAGTGTCGAAGTAATGGAAAAAGGGTTTCTAATGATGTGAATAAGGAAAAGACTGCAGAGAACGCACCATCAACACTTCAATGCTTCAAGTGCAAGGAAATGGGGCATTATGCTAATAAATGCCCAAATCCAAGGGTTAGTGATGATCGACATGAGAAACCACTTAAGGAAAAGGACAAAGGGAAGTCACATGCGATCACTATTGGCGATGTTGAATATGACAATGATGTGGTGGAATGATTAAGTGTTTATGTAATGGGATTCCAGAATAATGTTGTATATAGTATCGTGGAATATTGGAATATTTATGTTTTGGTCTATTGTGGTTTTCAAAAAATTTATGGCATCGGTAACCATGAAAAGTGATTGAAATATTTTTGGAAAGAAGATGATATGCACATAATGAAGGGATAAAGAGAATATAATATGTTTGATAGTATTCATGAACTCATGATTGATATAAGGACTAAGTGATATCATGGTTTGAGGATATAGAATTTTGAGAATTTTGGAATGTAGAAAGTGTTAACTTTTAACTGCATTCATGTTTTCACTAAGGATAAATGGATATTCATTCTTCAAGAGAATAAATGATTAAGGTATTCAGATGTTTGTAATTTGACCAACAAGATATATCTTATGATATATGGGGGATAAATGATGGCATTCACGTGATCATTTTCTTTATACTATGAGCTTGGACTGAAGTATTTTAGATAAGACTAAAGATTGGAATGGATTATGTTGGACATAAGTTAGTATTGTTTAAGGATAAATGTTTTTTTTGATATTGTTGATGGGATGTTATAGTAATATAGATTTTGAAAAAGGAAAACCTACAGGATGGGTGACAACCCATCGCGTCGGACAAGGCAGTGGGAATCGAACCCACAACCGAAGTGCGACTTTCCTTTATCGCCTACCACTGGCCTACAAGAAGTCCATGTTTAGTAGAAACTAGTTTTATTATATTAAGCAGTATGATATATGAAGTATAATTCCATTTTAGGAACCATATATGATTAATCTCACTATATATGGACTTATGTATTTTTTGATAACTTTTCTAACCTTTTGTTTGAGACAGAGGGAATGACCCATAATTCTATCACATGATCTGCTAACACATCATGAATGAAAAATTCAACTTCATTTCGTTAAGATATGAAGTGGAAATTTTCCAAAGAACGACTAACGATGATACTATACCAAAATCATGAAAGTATTTATTCTAATTCAAATTTCAGCAACTATAGGGAAATGATCTTGAAAACCAAAAATGTTGTCCTATTCCATTATATCTGATGAATCAGATGGTACCTTAGATCACCACACATCAATAGCTTTGTGATAGTTGTCTTTTTCATAGCCATGTTCACTACCACTCTCCATCAGAACATGATGGTTAGATTTTTCTTCCATATCCATATTTTCACGTATTTTCTCCTACGTGGAAACCTAGTGATGAGTTAATTTGGGTTACCGTTTCATTTCATACTTTAGATTTTAAAGGCATGTTTTGGTATTCCTTTTTACGATGTGGGTTTTATTAAACAAACTTTCGAGTAGTAAACCATTTATAACCCCGACGAATTTCGAGGGGGAAATTCCTTTTAAGGGGGGTAGAATGTAACACCCTGAGATTTTATGAAAAATATTCTTTTAATTTCATTAATGTCTTGTGTTGTATGCTACACCAAGATTACCTTGTGCTATACGCAACACTGTATTAGCTTGCAGTATACACAACACTATTCTTGGATCGTGTTACACACAATTTTGATAATAGTTATTCTACGCAACACTGAGTATATATATATTCAATGTATAAATGAAATATGGTTGGATTATGTTTTACGAAACAATGAAGGATTATTGCACAGCATGCAACCCTGACTTGCCTTGCATTACAAGCAATTGTGACCTTCCTCGATAGCGTATGTTGTACGCAATACCGGGTTTTACTAAACAACAATAAATTATTATAATATTATTATGAACTAGCCGTTATGAATAGTATTAACTAAATTTTGAATCTTATACCATTATTATTATTCTTACACATTTTCTAAAACATGGTATAAGAACCAAATAAATTTTTCAGGTAAAATAAGTATTTTTCAAAAAATGCAGTTTTGCCACCTTTTGATGGAGCACCCACATTAAATCTATTTTTTGACATGTTTATAAGATCAATTTGACAAAATAAAATTCTTCTTTGGAATCATGATATAAAAATTTACTTTGGATAAATTTTTCATATTATTCTGGTAACTTTCATATTTTGATGAATAGTAAAAACACACTATATTTTAATTAAAAACAACTTTTTTCATCTCAATAGTTTATATGGTTAAATTATAATATTGAATGGATTTAAAGTATAAATAGAATATATTTTTAACATTTAATATAATGTATGTCATTATCAATGATTCTACCTTGAATTCGTAGCATAAATCAATTCAAGCTTTTGCAATGTTTTAAAGAAAAACCCGTTTTCTTTCGACAACGGGATTAATTTTAATTTAATTTATGCATCTTTTGTGTATTGAATTTGGAAAAATAGATTCCATATTTTTAATCAGTGGATCCAAATTATTTTAATAAGCTACTTTTTATTTTTGGGAATTATGAATAGTAACTACGGTAAATTTTATTTACCATAGTTAAAGGTAAATCGGGAAATTAAGGGTAAATATAATATTATAAAATTACCCTAAAACATGTCAAAATCCTATTGGATGAATAAAAGTAGACCCATATCACCTAAGGGTCGGATTAGATTCATTTAAGGGACTTTTTTCCATGAAAATAATTTATGTATTATTAAAACCAAAGAATGTGACAACATGTCACTTTCTTAGATCTTATGAGTATAATAATTTTAATTTAGTGATAAGCTTCATGAAACATAGAACATGAAAGTATCCAGAAAGATAATATAATTATATACATCATAGAAATTTATTTAAAATTTTTAGGGATTAAATAATTATCATTTATTATGACACAAAGATGATGCAGTAATTGTCTTATTAATGAAATATTGACATAATTGAAGGTATAAATTCCCAAATAGATGTAATTTAAGACTTTTTATGAATTATACTAATTTTATAGGTTAATATGACATGTTAGTGTTGATTTAATTAACTTTTTTCTAACTAATAATTCTGTAATGAGTTTCAAAAAAATCAATTACTAAATAGTGTCAAAATTGACATAAATTAGTTTTTAAAAAAAATATTATATTAATAATTGTTATTTTATTCCTAAAAATCTAAGGTTCGGAAAAATGACTTAGATAAGGTTATATATATTAATTATAAACAACTTGGGGTTCGTTTGAATTGTTATAGTAAGTTTTTTAACCTTATAGTATAAGAACACAAGATGACACGATAAAAGTAAAATTATTTAACTTAATGTTAAATCTAAATGATAAGGTTAAAATAGGAACCTAAACTTGTCTAAATTCTATTGGATGAGATAATTTCGACCCATACCCACTTTATATTTGAAATAAATCAATTTGTAACTATTTAATACCGAATTTGACTTTATAATAAAGTAATAGTTTTAGTTATTCCAAAGGTACCCCTCTCCTCCCTTATAAAATGGCACCACCTCCTCCTTCTCTTCCTCACACCACTTTGAGCCTTCAAGCTCGGAAAACCCCTGAAACATTACCTTCTCCACTTCCCTAGAAACATCCTATAGGTTCTGGTCTTCCTCAAAGACCAATTTTAGTGCCCTAAAAGGAGATCTAAAAAAGGCGCTTCAAAGACGAGGTAATGTCCATTACCGATTCTTTCATCTTTATTTCTTTTTCCACTTCCTCTTCTTAGGTTGTTTCATTATGAAGTAATAAAATAATTATCACTTATATAATATTATGTTATTATAATTATTAAACAACCTTATTTCACTATCTATCCATCCTATGGAAAATGAAATCACCGCGCGTGCGTACGTACGGAATATCGTCTCCACGCCGTGGTGTAATCTATTTTCCACCACCACCTTACTTGGATGGGTATAATGGTGTACATAATAACTATATGTGATTATTGTAAAGTGATATTGATTCTGAAATAGTATACATACACTCCAATACAATTCCACGATCATGAGAACGATATCATCGCTCGTGCGTACGTACGGACTACCGTCTCCACGACGCGACGAGATTCATTCTCCACGTTAACCATTCATGAATGATTATAAAGTATATATAATAATTAATAATTAAATATATGACATAATAATTATTATGGATGTATGTGTATATATATTTATGTCACTTACTTAATTCCATTCAACTCAATAAGGAAAAGAAAACAGCGTTCATGCGTACATACGGTCTACCGTCTCCATGAACGGTGTATTTCTTTCCATTTACTGATCTATTATATATATATATATTCGGAATATATATTATATATAAATCATTTTTTATATTCTTTAATTAATTAATCATGATCTAAGTAATCATATGAATAATTACAAGTCAAAACACATACGGAAAATGAAACGATTTTACCCAAAACGCTCTTTAACATGTAATTTACAAAAGAACGGGTAATATAAAGCCATAAGTGAACCATATATGATATCATAACAATGAGTATGATTCTGGAGTAAGTCAATGACATTATATAAATCATTATACATGAGGTTCTGACACATACGAAGCAAATCGGACCTAAGGTAAGGGAAATATCACAATCTCATTTTTATCCGAGATTGTTTATACTTTGGAATTTACTGGGGTGCATTTTATTATCCACATCCATGTTTCCTCAATATGTAATATTGACATCATTATACAATAGTTTATATCCAATTTTACCCTTCGGTTAGTTTTTAGTAAAATATATGAAAGGAATATTTTGACATTTTTCGTACGAGGTACTTTTTGACTTTCCCGACAAAAGTACGAGAAAATGTTTTATTAACTTATACAGCATGAATTGATTTTTAAAACATTATTTACAAGAAGGTTACATTACATGTTTTCAATTATATTTTTAATCAACATTTTTAGTTTAGAATTGTATTACATATTAAGAAAGTAAAAGTGTTTTTGAGGTAGAAAGGATATTTTCCTCAAGAATGGAGTTCAAGTGTTTTATCAAAATTATTTTCCATCTAAGATAATAAAGGGTTCTGTTTTTATCCCTATTATTACGTTGATTTGATTATGTTGTGATGGAATTATTTTTGTGAATTCCTTTATCTTATATGAATTGTTTTATGATGTCATGATGTTTAAGATTCCCATTTTTATTACATGGGTTATTCTATGATGTGTGGTTTATGATTTTGTGGAACACATAAGAATTGTATCATTATGAGATGGGTGGGACCTACATATCCCTCCAATGAATTGGGTAAAGATTTTATATCTCATGAGATAGACGTGGCTAGAATGGTAGGTTATACCGGTTCAGTGAAATAGGACTGAAACGAGGAGTGAACTCGGCTCAAAAACGGACTTTGTCCACTAAGATAGTCTTGGCAATGAGTCTTGACTAATAAGAAATGATTCTCTATGATTATGTTTGTATGCCACAATGTTTCATGTTTTAAGTTATGATTATTGGGATTAAATTTCACTACTATGATTTATCCCATGTTATGAAATTATGATCTCTTTTGCCGGTTAAGATTTCCAAAAGATATGTTGTTATGAATATGACATGATTGATATTTCTTTTGTTTACCCTTACTGAGCATTTGAGCTCACCCTTTTATGTTTTCTTTTCCCCAGGACATAAAGAAAGGATTTAGGTTCAAAAAAAAGAGGATCATTATGGGAGATTTTGAAGATCATTCACCACGATTAGAAGATTATATTCCGAGTTTCCAAAGACACTAAACTATTACGGTCCTTGTGTGTGTGTCTTTACTATGTACTAAGTATTTCGCAAAAGTAATGTAATGTCCATGTACATCAGGCTTAGGGTCTCTACAGCACCTAGAGATTCTGGAAGTCAAAAACCATCATCCTTCAGAGGGGGGAAGAATATAAAAGTGGTATCCATATCTATTAACATGAATATGCTTCCTCAATTTATTTTACTAAATCCAGTAATAGTAATAATTTTACCATAAACATATTCTTGTGAGAGAAAATATGCACTTTTCCAAAAATTAGTTTTTATTTGTTTCATACTGTTATTTTACATTAATAATGATATCCTTTTGAAATTTTATTTAAATAAATGGAATTTATATTTTGAACCATAAGGTTTAAATTAGGTAAAACTTCTCATTGTAGTTTTTGTAATTAAAATTAAATTACAGAGGTATAAATAAGTTACCAAGTTAAAAACAAATAATTGGTAAAATTGAAAAATAAACGAGAATAATGGAAAAAAATCATTTAAAAACTTGTGTTGAAATATATATTTCTGGATTTCTCAACAATATCCCTTATCCCATTTTATTATTTTATATTATTTGATCTACTTTACCATTGAATAGTTATTAAACCTTTTCTATTATTACAAAAATATCACTAATACTTATTAAAAAAGATTCATCCCCACCCCACTTCGACTAATGTCCTATTCCTCTTATATTATACCAAACCCAGCCTAAATGAATCCCTAAAACTCCTAGTAATATATAATTGGTTATGTACTTCCTAAAATACCACATCTCATATCCTTAATATATTTTTCAAAGGATATCTTCCATGGAGTAAGGTAAAATTATAAATTATTCCTTTTTTATTTTCATTATTTTGTTTATTGTTCTATGTCATCAGATTCTAATACACCCACATTGGAATAATTACATTTGTGTCATTTTTCTAATGAAATCTTACTATGATTATGGGGAAACCATATTATTTCTTCAACCAAACCATTCAATATACAAAAACATTATTTGTATTATGTGAGGAACACTAAATCCATAAGAGACATGACCTGTTTTCCATAGCCCCCTTACCAGAATGGTTCAAATAGGATATTTGATGAAAAAATATGATATATAAATTTTTATTAATATTTTAAATAGTAAAATAATTTCATAACATCATCTAATTTTATGGAAAATAAATACATCATTGGTGTGCACAAGGGGAGTGTGGCCACCATATAGATATTTTGTCATCATCACCCATAATCGATGATAAAAAAAATATTAACTAAATAAAAATGATATGAATAAAAATATTATGCTTTTATATGTGTAATATTAATATATTAATTGTTATTAAAACAACATCTTCTACTCCTTAATTTTTTATATAAGTCTGTTTTCAATTCCATAATCAATGATAATAAGATACATATAAAATTAAATTAGAAATATTAAATACCATATAAAAACATTTATTTATGTTACCTAAATTATTTAAAAAAGATTGAAATAGAAAAAATAGAATAGGGACTGATATCTCAATTAGTAAATCATATAAAACATAAAAAACTACCAACATAGGATTATATAAATTAAAAATAAGCACATAATGAATGTTTAATAAATTATTATAATCAAATATCAAATTGTTTATATATAATAAAATGGGTATAAATAATTTTTTGTTGTTATATAGCATGTTGAATAACATTCATCGAATCAAAGTATTATGGTATGGTTTTTTTGTTACTATTTCCATCACTAAGGATTTATTTCATGTTAATCCTATATTCATATCTTACATGGTTTCCCAAATTCACCATTAGAATATATTAATATTACTAATGATCCCTTATTGAGATTGCGAATTTCAATTAATGAATCCATTATTTTATTTCCACTGATTCAATTAACACTAAATTAATTAGTGTTCTTCATAACTATATATAAATTATTTTAGATATTATAATTATTCATGAACTACATTATTCTATGTTACATTATTTAATCATTTAAATCTATAAAGTTATAATTCAACATTCATATTTTAGGATTTATAATCCATTTAAATTGCCTCTTTTCCAAAATATTATTATCTCTTCCATCCAATGATCTCTATGGTATTTGGAAACCAGATTATATGTTACCTCATGCGGCCTTCATATTTCTATTTTTCAAATTTCAAAATCATGGTTTATTACCCTTTTTCATGATGTTTATTTTAGACAATGAAATTTTCATATATTTTATTGGATTTTATTTTGCGTTCACATTTTATTTAGAATAATAAAATTATTGTTTATCTTTTTTTCCTCTATATGTAAAAAGTTATTTACTTTCATTAGGGTTATGTTTCTTGGTTTTCCTCCCAAATCGTCACATACTAGTATGATTTTTTAGTTGATTCTTTTAGTATCAACCAATATAATTCATGATTCATTCTCAAATTCTACTATTATACGTGATCTTCGATGGAATATGTTGTTCTTCTATATCAACTTGATTAATGGTTCTTATTTTTAACAATGGATATTCCTTCCAAATACTATCCAAATATTTACTATACATGGATTGTGTTCATTTTATAATATTTATTGTTTGGGGAATGTGTTGTAATACCATATACTTTATTAAATTATGCATTTTTAATAGATAATATGTCATATTTATTATGAATTGATTAAGTTTCAATATTCTTTTTCTAGATGGATTATGATAATGTTATATTACTTGTTTAATTAAGAATGTGTTAACATATGATATGCTTGTTTTTTTAAATATATATGATAATTTATTGCTTTCTAATTCTTATTATAAACTTAGTTGTTATTACTTTCCTTTATATGGTGAATTTATTGGACATACTAAGTTATAAGTGTGTCCTAAGATATGATACCACCTAAAATTTTCAGATATGGTCATGAGAGAAATTACCTTGGTTATTTAGCATATATCACACCAATTTATTTTTAATTTATATGTATGAGAACATGATCATATGAATATTATTCTTGACATTATTCATTCAATCCCAATGAAACCTAGTAATTCCAATGATGATAATATAATATTATAACGCCATCTATGGATATATAATTGTTATTTTATATTAATTATATTGAATATTTTAATATTTTTGGTATGGACCACATTATTCATACAATTTTTTATTTAATGCATACTTCCACATTATGTTTTCCCTTATTGAGAATTTATTCACATCCCTTTTATATTGTTTCTTATCCTATGTGTAACTGAAAGTGAACATTGAATGATTTTAGGAAATTTATGATGGAAATATCAATGTTATCATTAGAAATTATGTTTTTATATTTTATAATGAAATATATTATATATTTTTATCTGGTATCCTTAGAAAATAAAACTGTGACATCCTAGGTGATATGATATCTTGTATATTTTATCAATGTCATAAAATAACCATAAGTTCCAGGTCACTAGAGTCAATATTTATATAGATAATAAAAAATAAGGTAACTATATAAGAGGTACCTTTTTTCATTCAGTGAACATTAATGGTTGGATGTATAAAATGATTCCCCATTCATAATGATATGATTTAGGGTTAGTGAGGCTATGAAAGTGGTTTTACAACCACTTCATTGAGATTCTACCATTACTATTAAATCCCAACAAATATTGAGTTATTTAGGAATGGTATAAATGAGATTTTATATTCTTTATTAGATAATTATTACACTAAATGTATGGGGATTAAGATTACTAAAAAGATATATGAAAACCTATATGACAAAGTTTTGGATAGAAAGAGAGTATTTTTTATTACAAAATGTGGGAGGAATTATTCTATATAAAATAAAACATAAAATATCTTCAATATTCTTATTAATGTATATTAGATTAAGATTTATTCTGATTAAATTTGTAATTATAGTATGAAATGTTTTTAACAAACTATATAGAACATTTCTATACAAATTTATCAGAGGATATTGGATGTTTTAAAAATATGTAATAACAAAAAAATATAAGGATTGATAGAAAACATTGAATAAAAATTTTAATGATGTTTCCAAACCTTAAACATAGGTGTAATGTAAGTCTATAAAATTGAATTAAGGTATATGTAATATTCACTATATTGTTAGGTATTTTTTCCTATATCAAGAAAAACTTATTAAAAAATACTAGACACAACCTATGTTTACCTAGACATAGGATCCCTTGATAAAACTATTTTTATATCCTCAATTTTTCAAATAAATTCGACTCTCTAGTCAAACCATATTGGAGAAAATTATTACAAAACGAAACACTATTGGTATTTATATTATATCCTAAAAATAGAATTTCTTATGTAATTAACACTCTAAAGAATATAATGATGTTCTATCCCATTAAAAACATGTTAAAAATAGTTCACGTAAATATTACAACACATTAGTAATATTAACTTTTTTACTTATTCTGGAATGAACCATTATTTTTTGGCATAATGATAATAGTCAAATTCAACATTTATCATTATTTGAGGCAATGGAATTAGATGAAATCCTTTAATTTCAATGTTAGTAACAAAACCTTAGTCTGATACATATCATTATTTACACCATTATAGTGTATAAAAATTATATCTAGTAGAATAATATTCAACTTCTAATTGAATTTTTAATGTTCATTCATATGATAGGTTTTGTAAAATTTCATTTGGAACTTCTAGATTAATTTATCTTATAATGTTTTTCTAACAGACTTCATAAAACATAATCTAATGGGACATAATTATAAAAAATATGATGGAATTTATTAACTTCCATCAAGTGAACTTCGTATCCTTCCATTCTATATAAAATTAATATTTCCATCTAGAGAGTATGTTCCATCTGATATACTCCACCCAAAAAACATTAAGAATTTTCTATCTATTGGAATGGATATTATCCCTTAGTTAATACAATGTTCAGAAGAAAACCACTTATAAACTTGGGATGTATAAATTTTATAAATACTTAATCATTTTTGGAAGTGTATTATCATTTTATAAAAAAAATGATAAATTTTTTGAATAATAGATTCTACTCAATAATATTACCTATTTTTAATAGCATACAAAAATTTATAAAAATAAAAACTACTTTAAAAAACATCAAAAAAATTCATACTCTATATGTATTAATTAATCTCCCCCTATATCACATTTTTATCCTTCTACTATTAGTTTATTTCAATATTTTCAACATTTTCTCCCAATGAATTCGATACATTATCCACCATTTTGGTTTTTTGGAATATTATCTGAGGTAGATATTGTTACATGAAATGGTAGATAAAAATTCCACATGAAATAAATGATTTTAGAATAAAAATTTATTGAATAATTAAATTCATCAAAAAAATAAAATAAATACATTCATCCAATGATATTTGCAAAATATCCATTAAAAAAATACATATAAATCTTATGTATTTATTAATTTGAAATTATAAATAATCTCATAAACATTTAATATTTGTCAAAAGTTTCATCTAATTTTCCTCTATGTTCTTAACATACTGTAAATATATTTCTTATTAAAAAACAACCATAATTAGATTCAATAAATATCATGTAGATCAATAATATTCCTTCCATAAATTTGATTCACCACTGATTTGGAACCAATAGCTTTCAAACTTGAAACATCTTATTCCAAGTTATATATCGTTTTACATTTCTTCAATATTTCAACATCTCACAACATTGTGAAAGATTTTATATTAACAATCACCCTTGAGCTTTCATAAATATTATCATTGATTATTCTTTGATACATTGAAATAGTGTTTTTTTCATTATTATTTCATTGACTGGTTCATCAAAATAGTTTATATCACATTCCATGTGTTTTATTTTAGTAGATATTTATTTTTAGTTTTACTTGAGTCTTCTATTGATATTCCTATAATTTCATTAATATCATCATCATTTTGAATGACCATATATACCATTTTTTGTCGATCTTGAATTTTAAAAAAAATAATCATTCCTAAGATTGCACATGCACCATTATTGAATTTATAAAAAAAATTCATAGTTATTTTTTTAAAATTTACCAAATCATTGAAATTGTTCATATCTATATCAATCATTTTCATACTTGTGATAGAGATGAATTTGTAGAATCCGATAAAAAACTGGAATATATTGATCTGTGGGTCTCAAAGGTGTATGATCATTTATTCATTCCATATAGTCATTTTTTAAAATTTCTATAACAACCCATTCTCCAAAAGACCTACTTTTTTATAAAATTTGTCTATAATTTTGACATTTTTCTCAAAGGATTGTAACTTTAGAAAAAAAATAGAGACTAACATATTTTTTAAACTAAGAAGAAAACATATTTTATAATTAAATTTACATTTTTCCTGTATCCATGTATTTCTCTGACAATTTATCAATATCAACATCCCTTATCAAACAATGCTTCATGGGTCTATCAATATTTTTTCATATTCATATTGAATATTTTCACATTGAATTTTATCTATAGAAAAAGATTTTCCATTTCCCATTAGAAAAGATTGTTATTTTCCTAATACATGAACTGGTGGTAATTTTGGTTTAATAGATAATTAGTCATCATGTTTAATTGAATGAGGAATATTTATATTTGTTGTAACATTTACTCTTGATGAATTATTATCAATTTCATTCAAAAAACCAATATAAATTTTATATTTATAATTAAAAATCATAGAAGTATCCTAATCAAATTATGGGATATCCTTAGTTTTACAACATTATTTTAATGAATAGATGAAAATACCAAATATTTTTTATTTCCAGTATCCATGGAATTGGTGTATATTTTTTTTACCATTATTACACTTTTCCATAAAAATTCCCTAAAATTTTCACCTTCATTAACAAAACCACATTTTTTTATTTTTTTATCAAAAAACTTCAATGAATGAACAAAAACTAGATTTATTTTGGGTGATTTTTTCATATTTATTATAGATAATATTTGATATAAAAGAAATTTTACCATTGTTAATATATTTTTTCCTATATAAAATTAACCAAAACATTATTTATTAAACATAGGTATAAATGGATCTTGAAATTAAATAACCCAAATTAAATATAGTTGATAAAAATGAACATTAACTTTGTCATTTTAAACATTATCATGTTGCAATGAAAATCCAAGACATAACTTTCATATACCTTTAGGGTATCTCTATTACATTTTCTTGAAATTTGATAGTTTTTATCCAAAATTCAAAAAATCACACATTATGATTTAAATGATAAACATTCCTCGCTTTTATATATTATAAAATATATTTTATTATGTATGACATTTTCATAACATCCATGACTTTCAGGAAAATTATTAGTTATAATGTTGCAATCACCTTCCAATGGAGTCAAAAAAATTATTAACTACTTTCTTGATATTCAAAATGTAATATTGACATAAAATAGTAAATAATACATTCTTATAACCAAATTTTTCAAAAAAAAATGGATATATAAAAATACCTTACAATTTAAGGAAATTGAAATCAAAACTCATTTTTAAAAATAGAAAATGGTTCCAAAACGTCAGAAATGATAAAAAGCTTCAGTAACAAATAATGTTTTACAAACCCTTTTATTTCTATAAAACTCTATTAAATACTCATTGTTTTAGAAAAAATAACTTCAAGACGAATTTTCTAATGATATAAAGAACTGTGGTGGATTTGATGAACCAAACAAATGAATGATGGAGGATTTAAAAATTATAATTAATTCTCATTTAAAAAATGTTGTGATGATAGATTTGTGATCCATTATTTCTTTATTTACACCCAAATAGAGTGTGTGTTCAAATTCCTAAAATAAAATGACTTATATTAAATCCTTTTTAATTATTATTTGTTTATTAAATTTGTTGAATGATCATAAAAACATTAAACTCTTGATGTTTTATATCATTTTTAATTTGTTTTATCAAACAAGAATTTGTTATATTGAAACAATAAATTTTGTAAAAAATTTGAAATATAAATTTTTCATAAAAAATTATAAATCGAATATAATAGTCGGCAATTATATTGAGAAAACTTTGATAAAATAACAAATATTTGACACATGTATAAAATTATTTATAGACATTTGTATAAATGGTTTCCCATTAATATGAACTCATTGCTTTCCTAATGAAAAGGAAGGTGTATATTTGATAACTATTCCTATAGATCCCAAAAAAATGAAATATAAAAATATAAAAAACATTTTCTAGAATATTTTTAAGAAAACAAATTTATAGAAATTTTTTTAGAATTATTAATGTCCTGAAATATTTTATGAAATTAACTTTTTTCTAATGTTTTATTAGGAATATTAGTTGGGAAATGTTTTCAAACACATTTTCTATAAACTTATTATGAAATTATTGTCCATAATTGTTTTATGAAACCAATAAAAAATTATGGGCTTCATTTGAATGTATCTAAATAATGTACACTTCTTTTTAATGGATTTAATTACATTAAATAGATAGTTAATCAAAATTATGGACAATGGTGATTTTATAAGGACCATTCCATGATTTAGAATAATATATTCAAACAGTTTATAATTTGGGGATATCATTAAAATATCATCAAGTTATTATTGGGTTCTGATTAATTATAAAATGATGTTATTTTTTATCTAAAAGGAAACAGTCTCTTATATATATTTTCATATACCAGGAGTGATGGTATGGGATTTCAAGAGCAATGACACTTTTTTAATTATAAAAAATAGGTTTTTTACAAAAAATCATTCCAAATTTGGATGGTGTGTGTTGCGTCAAAATATTTTGATCCAAATAACATCTAACCTCTATATAATCATCTTGAGTATTGGATAGTTCATTTGAGGGTTCTTTCTTACATAACCAAGACCCAAAATCTTTCATTGGAAATACAAAGTTCATGATATAATTTTTTTCCATTTAAAATCACAAAAATTCATTGTACCAAAAAATATTTAATTCTTAATTATTTCAAAATGAAAAGAATTTTTCAAGATCTATAGTTCCCTTATAGTAATAAAAAATCTATTTTACATTAATAATATGGGAATATATTAAGTTATCATGAATTATCTCACTAAGTATAACGAATAAATTAATTTTATCAGAATAATAGTAAGAGATAGTAAATTAACAATAATTACTCAAAATGTTAATTGATATACTTGTTTCAATATCAAATATAATGTTAAATTCTCCATTAAAAATATCTCTAAAAGTAACTTTTGGGCCATACATCTTAATAATATTCATGAAATATACTTTCTACATGTCGTATTCATAGAATATCCTTTATCTACAAACCATAATATTTCTAGTTACTACTCATCTTATTTTCTTGAAATAAAAAGTTTATAATTTGGTACCCACACATTCCAAGTTATATAATTATTATGAAAAGGTGAATTTTTAATCCACATATATCCTATTAATTTATTTTATACAACACATAATTATTTAGGAATAAAATATTTTTCAAAACTAATGGATAAATTTTTTTTACGGAAAACGTTTCATTCGGTTTCCTCCTTTATTAAATTTTGTACATAAATAATCACTTTTTATAAAAATTTAATTAATATAAAAATGAGGTCATGAATTTTTAAAACAAATCCTAGAAATATTTATATGAGTTTTCAACTATCTATATATATTATCAAAATTATTCATTCTAGATGTAAAAGTTGATATGTGTTTTTTCATACAAAAATTTTCAAATGGTAGTTTCACAACTAAATCCTAATTTTCATTAATTTAATTTGAAATTTATTTTATATCTAATCCATTTTTTACAATAAAATAGTAATATTAGAAAATTATTGATTTTTTAAAGTAATGTTCTTTTGTATCAGTTTTATTGTTTTAAATGACATTTCTATTTTCTTCAACTAATGTTTAAAGAAAAAATACCTCTTCAAAACAAAGTAATGTATCATCATTGATAGAGGTAATAGGTTTTTATTCAACAGAATGTGTACTTTATTAATCATATAAATAAATATATTTTTCATTCAAATATAAATTTGATAAGTAGTATATTGTTACCTTAGTCATGTCAAATTATTTGATCATTAAATATACATATAGAAACCCATAACTTTTTAACAACCACATATATTTTAAAAAGTATTCTTAGATGAACTGTCTCTTTTAAATTAACACCAAGTGTCACTAACATTCAGTTTTTTCATATTTTTTCTCTTGAAAAATTCTTTAATTTTAGCCTTCTTATTCATTTATTTTAAATTCATTATTTTATGAAAAATTTATTTTTTCTTACGAAATAAATTCAAAATTCTCATTATTTTCCAATTTATATTATAATATTATTATTTGTAATTAAAATATTTATTTATAATAATAATATTCAACATTTTGGATAGTTGAGTATGTTTATTATCACATTTTTCATATGAAACTACATTATTCTCATCATTCATTTTATTAATTTTAGAAGACTTTGAATCATCATCGAAATCTATATTTTTACGTAGTATAGGTGTAGAGGGAGAAGCTACCACATTATTCTTTTTCCCTAAATTAGAATCGCTTATTAATCTACACTTATACTGTATGACTGTTCCCATTAAATAATATAATACAATATTTTATAGAGTCCTAGTATATTTTGAGGTTATCTCTTAGATTCCCATTTATTTGAGAATATATAAATAATTTTATTAACTATAAGTTCATTAGTGAAGAATTTATCAAGAAGATATTTCCAAATATTATAAGTTTCCATAAATCACAAATTCATATTATAAACAAAAACTCCATGTGAGAAGTCATAATCATTTCAAGGTTCTCCTAACATGACCCTTCTAGTTTATACTACTTATGTAGTTCTTAGTCTGAAACCTGATGATTCTTCTACGTATTATTCATAGGTTAACATGGTTAAATTTGACTATATATGTTTCTAGTCATTACGAAATGAAACTTATTTATAATATTATAATTAATATGATATTCAGAATTATCTTATAATGTATAATTAGAATAATCATTATTACGAATTTGGTTATTTTAAATGGTCTAAAATATGGAAGTACCGATAGTTATGAAAAATTTATTCATGTGATAGCCCCATTATTCAAAATAAGAACAATCAATTATATGTTGTGTTCTTGGAATCAAAATTTCTTTTTTATGAAATGATATACTATTAATCATCAATAAATATACTCAATTATACAAATAAAATTATTCTAATACTTTATGATAAGGATAAGAACATGAATGTTATAAAAATTTGGTTCAAAAGAGTTACATTTTACTATAAGGGGTTGAATTGTATTTTACAAAATATAACATTAAATATTTTATAGCCTATCAAAAATGTATGTCAGATGAATATTTTTTTAGTTAACATTTTATTCCATAAAAAACATTAATTACATATTGTATAAATAAATTGTAACCAAATTAATTATTAGAAAATAGCAATGTAAAAAAAGTAATAACAAAAATTTATAAGTAATATAGGAAATAATACAAATACAATTATAAAAAAGATTAAACCCTTTAATCACTGGTTTAAATAAAGTAAATAACCTTAATTATAGGTATCCATATTATTTACACTATCACTAGGCCTACCTTCATATCCATAGATGACATCGATCACAGTGATCATACATAGCCCTGGTTTTCCATGGCGTGTGAACACTTGATCATATTAAAATTTTATACATTATCTTCCTTAATAATAGAATTATTAATACAAGTAGGTCATAAAAACCCACTATAAAATTAAATATTTATATTGTTTGTAATTTATCATCACAATCAGTTTCCTTATGTAAGAATATTTATAAATATTATAATTAAGAATTATCTCAAAACAAGATTTCAAAGTTCATCATAGATTGTTTAGATATATTTATTGATTTCATGATCTTCCTCATCATTGACTGAAAATTTATTTATAATAGTACTCTCAATGGTTTGCTTCCATATTTCATGGAGTTGGTTTTAACAACAACCGATGAACAAATTATTCACTTAGAATGCTCAAAACATCATCTACATATAATAGTAATATTTATTTACAAAAATATAGTATTTGAAGATTCCATCTGGTAGAATGATGTTTCCTCATTTATTAGAATGTATGATGTTATTTTTTCTATAAGGGTTTATAATTTTTAATTTGGAAGCCATGTATACCATTTTTCAACAAATACATTATTATAGTATTTGTAAAACCTTTTCTAATGGGACTTTGTTATCTATAAGAAATTATAAATGAATATGTAGTGAAATATTTATGCATTATTTTGATTGTAAAATTATATTTTATTATAGAGAGGATGTTTTTATAATATACTATGTTCTAAAAACTTTAAAGAATATCCAAACTTTTGAAAGGATATTCTCTATCCGGTAAAATGAAATATAAAAATACATCATAAGTAATTATTAATTATAAATTTTAGAAAATCATAATCTGTTCTGGAATGGTATTGTAATTTTCAAAAATAATGTTAGAAATTTCTCAAATAATACTTTAAACTCAATACATGCAACAATTTAATAACAAGATAATAAAAAAACATCCAATTTGAAAGGAGAAATTTGAAGTATTCATAATGGTAAAAGAATAAAATGATCATGACTATTTCACCATGGAAAATGATGTATTATATCACATCATGAGATTTCAAAATAATAATTAATATTATTTATTTATCAAAAAATTATTGAAAAATGACCTTGAAGGATTTGATCCCAAAATTCCATCTCTCGAGGAAATGGATTAGCTTTTACTAAATGGGTTACATGGTAAAATTCATAATTATAACACAAGAAAATATATGGTTTTTATGAAAATAGAATAAAAGGAAGAAACATTAGAAATCATGAAGGATATATTCATTACTAGGGAGAAATAGATATCTTGTAGAGATCCAAAAAATTCTGTTGAAAGTGATGAGAATCATAGAAGAGTTAGGGACCTTAAATCAACAAATCTAAAAATAGTTAAAGGAAATTTTTGAAGAATACCCCATTTAATTGGATAAATTGTTGGTGAAATGGGAACATTAAATTGGATTTAATATGGAATGTGTTAATTGAATATAATGATGAGGAGGATATAATAAATTATCAAATGAGGTAAATAAGAATTATTTTTAAAAAAGGATATATTTAATTATGAAAATAAAAATAATTCTCAATGAAAATAAATGAGGTACATCTTTAGTAAATAAGAATATGAATATGCATTTTTATATTTTGATTCTAAGAAATATTATGGTAATAATTATTCCAGAATCATGGAATTTGTTGAATGAATAGAAGAAATCTCATGTAGTGGTCGATATAGTAAAGTATCCCATATGGAACACATACTGAGTACTGACATTGAGGTGTGCCCCAAAAGAATAAATCAATAAAAAAAGTAATTATATTGAATAAGGTTGATTTCAATAATGTAAATAAATATTATAACTAGATTTATAACATAAATAATATGATATACTATATGTATTTTCGTACAATAGGTATCTAACATTGAATTAGAATATTTACTAACTAAGGTAGATATATTATGATTAAATAGGAAGTGTGTATCAAAAGAATGTTGTATTAACAATATTTCTTTCTCAGTTACCTATTCAAAATAGTTTTCAAATATTGCTGGTTATTTGTGAGAGGCATTATTATCATGGTCACTATGTTAAAAGTGTATGGCCACACATCCAATATATTCAAAATAGAATATTATTTTATATAGTACCCTAATAAGAATCATAATTGAACAGTCACATAATATTACTCTCTTGTTCAATGTAAGAATGATGAGAAAACAATGGTTTTTGAGACAACTCATTCCCATCATATATGACTAGATATATCAAGATCATAAAAATAATGGAATATATGATTATGATTTTTTAAATTAAGGATAATTCAAGATCAAATGGAACGTATTTTTTGAAATTGTTCATCACATTTTATAATAAAAGAGTGTGTTATTTATTGATGGTCTCAAGCATAATTGATCGTGTTTGAGTATACTATGTGATGAGAGAAATTATGTTATTTTCAAACATAACACTGTAATCATTAGTGGAATCATATATGGATGAATTATTATAAAATTATATTAGATCTATTATGATATATATCATATTATTGATCCCAATGACTCATGTTACCGTAGTTATAATGAAGTGAATAATCCAAAAAATATAAGGCCTATACACCAAAACCATAATATTTTGAGAAAAAAATGAAATTAGGTGAGAGATCTACCACAATACATTAAGGATAAATATCTTTTTTGTATAAATTGTCAAAAAGTGAATATAGACTAGGGGAATCCAAAAAGGGTATATATAATCATGTGAACAAAATGATTTTGATAAATCTGAAATATATGGACTTATGAGAGTTATATAATTTATTGGTGAATTATATTTCAGTATATTTATTTACTACTGTTCAATATTTTCATGATTTTTTCATTAAAACAAATTCCAAAGTAGTTGATATTTTTATGGATTATAGAACAAAAGCTAAAAGAGAACATGTAGTTTATTTCAAAAAATGAGGATAGAAAATGGAAATGAGGTCATGTAATATTAATTATAATTCTAAAATACTAATAAATTTATTATGAAAAAATATAGTACCCCTTACACTCCTTCAAAAAATAGGGTATCTAAAAGAATAACTAGAAGCATATTAGAAATGGTTTGAACAATACTAGATGAGTGTGTCTGGTCAATGTTCTCCATAAGAGACGTTGTGAGATGAGATGTTCAAATCTTGAAATGGTGTTTAATAAGGATAAATTCTTGCTATATATAATAACAGATATGTATTAATGATAATAAAATTTCGATATATTTCGGAGTAATTATTAATTGTTTTATGATAATCATATAGACTCCAGTCTCGTAAAATTTGATGAGAAGGTTTAGTAGAGTTTCAATAAATGATACCTATGTAATGTATTGTGAAATAAAATCTAGCAATTATGGGTGTTATATAATTTTTTTGTTTTTTTATGTGAGTATCAATAAAAATTATTCAATTAATGTTATTGTGGAATATTTATAAGAACTATAAAAAATTTAGATGATTTTTAATAATACTATTGGAAAATGGGATATACATTATGTAAATTTTATTAAAATGAATCATTATAGACAAATAATGAAGAGGATAATGATCAATTTGATTAATGTGAGAACTAAAAACTAAAAAATCAGGTGCGAGCATACAAAATCATTATAACTATGAATTCACATATTAAAACTAGGTGATGACTATGGCGTGAGGATAAAAATTATATAATTTCCAATACTAAGTAACACTAATTGGATGTTTCACAACCCATCCTACAGGGGCCGACCATGACTACCTCATGCTTGCCTCAAATAGGACATGGACTGATGACTTGCACCATGTAGGCATATCCCACAAATGGAGGCATTTTCCTAAGTATCTATATGTAACCGAAAATATACAAGCCACAAACGACGAAATGTAAAATCACTATGTATAAAATCCTTGCAAGACACTGTATCTCAAAAATAGAGTACAATAGTGAATGTGTTGGAATGTAAATCCAAAACAATCCCTCTTAATTGATAGAGTCGGTAGCCATATGTCTGACCTATAATGTAATCGGAAATGGGACTACCATCAAAAAATATATTAGAAAAAACCTCTTCCTATTCAGTCTCACATAGTAGTTTCCTGGTCCTAATATGCATGGAACTCCGTCAGAGAGTCGATCTTCTGCACAAGACACAACATGTTCGGTAATAGCCCATGTAGGGGTGAGTAAAATAATACTCAGTAGGAGACCCCAAATCCAAAAAGAAATACCATAAAGGAAATACACCAGATGAAATATAAAAAATGGCTACCAAAAAGTAATTCCTCAAAGTAAATACCATGAATTAATTCCATAATGGAAATAAAAATAAAATATATCACCAAGGAATACCACCATGTAATACCATGAAAGAATACCACAAAGGAATGACACATCAAGAAATACCATAAAGGAATTACACAAAGGAATAACTCAAGGTAACTTATCATCAACTCCAGATATATATATGTCTACAAAAAATATAGCATGAACATTCTTATATACTCAATCGAATAAGACAAACATACTAAGAAATACATATTGTCTCTATAAGACACAAAGTCTCTTTAAGAAACAGAGTCTCTATAAGACACAAAGTTTCCATAAGACACACAGTCTCCATAACACACTAAATATTCATAAGACACATAGACTCTAGGTCAAAACAAGGCACACAAATGTTATCTCTAAGTGTACACATTTCGAGAGAACACACTCCTCAATACATTAGGTCATATACACCCTCCAAATAACCCAAATAGGTTATCTCTAAATGACTATCTAATCCTAGAGGGTCAAATGTTGTAGACATCTCGTTAAACTAGAATCTGGTTTGAATGTTGAGGAAATTTGAATATATCATAAGGGGGTTTACTGGGTCCTGGACCAACTATGGAGGTTGACAGTGGCATGGTCCAGCTGCCTGAGTCTGACCAAGGTCTGCCCCAGCCCGTAGGGTCCAACCTGACCTGCTGGGTCTGACCTGGTCAATCGGGTCGACCCAGAAAACAGGATTCGGACCACTCTGGCAGTGCACAAACCACCACACCGGCCCATCTTATCCCTCTCACTAGACCCACCCCATTTTATTATTTGTCTGCTCATGTGGTCGCCCACAGAAATAGCCACCACTTCCCATGTAGTTCACCACCACATCCCACATCCTCTGATCCCACCAGCTCTGCCGAATTATAGGCAAACATCATCGCATCCCATGAGGTGCTCCCATTTGCAATGATCTCTTCCCATGCTACTTGCGTGAGCCACTATTATTCCTAATGTTCTTAAAACACAAATACAATCATATCTTTGAGATCCTCTGGTCCCAAACTACACTGATCTAGCCTCAGTTTCTTCTTAACTCAAATTTGGGGCTCTAATCACATTCAGAGCCTCCTTACAAGTTGATCCGCGATCTTGAGGATCCAAAGACATAAAACATGAATAACGGTGGTGAGAAAAGAACCAAGAATACCCAATGAATGAATCTTTCCATATTTCTGAGTCAGACTTGATTTTTTATCATTATAAGGATAAACCAAGAGGATAAACTAATCTCCCAATAATCCTGCATTAATATCTCGTCCCAGAACAATGACCAAACCACATATCAATATATTAGTGGACTTACCCACTTTCATTGATGAAACTAAAAACATGGATAAGAAATAATGAAATAACCACCCTACTAGAAGTATTTATTGATCATTCACAAGGAATGGTTCTCTTATGACCATTGACGAGAGCCTCCAACATCGTTGGTGTGACGATCCACGATCTGTTATCCAATCTGTCATTGGTCATTCAAGAGGATTCATTCTCTTTGTCATAGATTAATTCTAGGGTTATGGTGATAACCATGTATTCTTAAAAGTGTATTTAATTAAAAGGAAAAAATTATAGGTGTCTCTTAAAAAAAATTTACTAAAATTATTTAATGATGATTAATTCATTTTTGAGTTTTTCCCTAAAGGCCAGCTCCGAAAAAATATAATTCATAAATAGAGTAAAACTCAAGTTTTGAGATCAATAGTGCCCTTAGATTTCTAATATTGGATGAATTTTATGATTTATTACAGTTTTTCAAGAAAAACACATTTTCATTCTAATAAAATGATTAATATATTTCAAACAATTGACTTGGAAAAACCAGGTCACAGAATGGAATGTTGTCTCACCTCTAGGTATTGGAATCAATCCAAATCATATATAAAAAATAATACAAGGGAAATATGATATGTTACATTCTTTCCACCTTATGGATTTACATCCCCAAATTTCAAAATATAGGATTACTCAAAAAAATGTGGGAATTGATCATTAATTTGTGCCTCCTACTCCAATGTTATATCCTGGAGATTCTAATGCTTACAAAAAATATACACACTAGGAATCAACATGTAATTAATTATCCTCCCTAGTCTATCCTTGATGTCCAATTACTACTCATAAAAAGTCACCCCATCGTCAATATCCATCTCACCCTAGTCAATGATGTGTGATGGGTCATGCACGTACATCCTCGGCTACAACACATGGACTACATCGTGTTCCAGCTCTAATAATAGAGGTATATCAAAATGGTACACCAACTTTCCAATTCTACGTAGTATCAATAATTTTCTGATGAACCTAAAAGATAGATTGCCTCCCCAACCAAATATCATTAATCCATATCGAGGTGAGACACAATGGAACACATATTCTCCTTCCACAAACTCCAAAGGCCTACATAACCTATCTGCATAAGGCAAGTGATGGATCTATGAAGTCTTCATCCACTCATGGATGACATGAACCTTCTATGTAGTCATCTACACCAACTTTGGGACCATGAGTGCAAACTCTCCAGCATCTGTCCAACAATGTGGTGACCTATAGGGTTATCCGTACAAGGCCAGAAATGGTGCTATACATATGGTAGAATGGTATCTACAGTTTTACTCACTATCCAAAAGGGGTGGGTTTTCCTCCCTACCGTATCTAAAGTCTAATATGTAAGACCATATAAATTCTTATAGAACCTACATGGTCTGCTCTATCTGTTCTCTCATTTGTGGTTGAAACACTATGATCAAGCGTAACTAATTCCCAAAAACCTCCATCAATCCCTTGAACATCTGTTTTGTAAATCATGCACCAAAATATGTGACAATAATTGATTTAACTATATGGAGTTGAACAATCTCATACATGTAGTGACATATTATGATCTCTACTGAACACTGCTCCCAAATATCTAGGATGTGGTCCGATTTGGTTAGTCAGTCAAAAATCACGCACATGGTATCATGCCTCTAAACGTACTTGTTAAAACAATTATAAATTCCATCTATATCACATCCCTCTTCCATCCTAGCACCTCAAGTGGTTGAGTCAAAACCAATGGAACCTGGTACTCAGCCTTCATCAGCTGACATGTTAGGTATCGAGAAACAAACTCTTCAAATTCCATCATCTTCCATTGCCACCAAAATTGACCTATGTGGTCCTGTTACATCATTTCTAGACTAGGATGTACCACCAATGTTGATGTAAAGAGATTCCTCAATGCAGCCTCCAACAACACCAATGGTACAACTGTTTGTCCTATGAAAAGAATGACGTGGTCCCCAACTTTATAATATCTATCAAGTGAATTCATGTGGAAATCTAAGCATATAATTTATTGTAGTTGGAATACCAAATATATGCCTCCCAGACTCACTATTAGAGTGGAGGATTAACTACCATCGACATGATGTAAGATTTTTCATTCCCATCGAAAAATGATATCTAAAACGAGGCCAACATCTCTGATAACTCTTTCAAAAACTACTAATTATATCTCTTTATGATATCATCTACCACCATGATCCCCTTCCAAGAGATATAGAAAATATCAAAGTCATAGTCCTATAATAAACCTATCCATCACCTATGTCTCATGTGTTAATTCTTTATGATAAAATTATACATGGGACTCTTTTGTCCATAGTAGATGATAAATTTATTTCCCTTCAGGAAATGTCTCTACATCTTCAATGAGAAGACTATCACTGCTAAATCAAGATCATGAGTCATGTAGTTCTTCTTAAATGGTCTCAACTAGAATGATACATAGGCATTCACTACTTTCCCAGGCATTAGGACACAACCAATACCATTTACCGATGCATCACAGAACACTGCGTACTTATTACCCTCCTCTGAAAATATCAAGATACGAAAGCTCATTAATCTCTTCCTTAATTGATGAATAATCTATTTTCACTTACCTGTCTATATAAAAGGATGTAACTTCCTTGTAAAATATTTCATCGATTCTACCGGACACTAAAATTCGGGTACAAACCACTGATAATACACAACTAAACCAAGGAAACTCAATACCTTGGTATAAATCATCATTGGCACCCAAGCTATCATAACCTCAACATTTACTAGATCCACTACAACATTATCATCTAAAATGATGTGTCCTAGAAAATGGACCTCCCAAATCCATAATTGACACATTTGGAGCTTCCTAAAAAGATGGTGCTCTTAGGGTGTTTGCAATACCATCCACAAGTGTCACAGAAGCTCCTCTTTGGACATCTACTACACTTGGATGTCATCAAGGAAGAAAACCATTGACCAGTGTATGTAAGTCTAAACGATCTGGTTCCTGAGTGCCATAAAAAATTATGGTGCGTTCATCACACCTAATATAATCACCATGTACTCATAGTGTCCATAATGACACCTGCAGGTTTTCTTCTGTATATCCTCATACTTTACTCATAGATGGTGATATTCAGATATGGGGTGAATCATTGAGATAAACCACATCCCATTCAACTGATCAAAGAGTTCATATTTCCATAGTAGTGGTTAGGTATTCCTCATGGTCACCTTGTTCAGGTGATGGAAGTCCACACATAACCTCAAGGTCCTGTCTTCCTTCTTCGCTAACTAAACCAGGGATTCCCCTGGTGTAACAATGGGTCTCATGAATCCCATCATCTACAAGTCCTCCAATTTCATCCTCTACTCATGAAGCTTTATTAGAGACATTTTATATGCTGGTGTAAATATCAGCATCATCTCTGGGTGTAGATAAATAAAAATGTCTTCCACCCTATTATGTGGTAATTCTAGAACATCCTCAATAATGATGTCCCTATACTCTACCACCACTACAAGAAACTATGGACTCAAACACATCACTTCATCGAGGGTTAGGCTAGCCAAATAATGATTTATTGGAATCAACCTCTTATATGTGATTTCATCATATGCTAAATGTATTTACATTGAACCAACTAAGAGAAATCAGCTTTTTTCACTATACATACACCACACTATGCACCTAAAACATTCAATTTGATCATGAACTATAGATAACTAGTCTATATCGAGAATGATGTTGTAAGGACTCAACGTCGCCACCAAGAGATCCAAACTGAAACTCCCACCTACAATAAGATGTACACACATTATACACCAGTGTTTTATCATTGAATCTCATCATGTAGGAGTCTATAGGTGTAATGGATGATTAATTAGTTCAATTTGAATCTTTGAGTCTTGATCAAGGATTGAGGAAAGAAAATAATGACCATCACCAGTATCTATTAAAACTAAAGCTATGGTGGAAGAGATATAGACTGTACATCTAATCATCCTTGGTTCCTTGGGTTCATAGGCCTCCATCACTTTTAACTGGACTCATCCTTATGCACCAATTCCCTGAGCCTATCGTGGGCCACCAGGTGGTGGTGGTGGTGGTAAAAACTCAAACCTCCTATTAGCTCCTGCCACCATACCTACTCCCCTACCATGATTTCCACCCAACAGTAAACACTAATCAGAAATCCATACCTATATCAATGTCCCTAAACCATGCTAAAATTAGTCATATGATAGGTTGGGAAATATCATGTCACATGTCTCTAACCACCGCACGAGTAGCACAAATGATCCCTCATCTGAATCGAGATTCTCTAGGAGCCCCACATAGCAAATTTGGTTTCTTGGGATCAACTAAAAAACTGGATGAATATATTGAAACACTACGAGTACCATATGAAACTTTATGTCAAGGACATTGCTACTTGGTGCCTTCTGGTATCTCCCATTAATAGTGTGTGCTTCGTTAAAAAGATCTATACTAGCAGGGCTCGCCCAAGTACACTAGCATAAGTTAGAATGATAAGGGATATCATTGATTCTATGATCTCCTAGGGTAACCCCTTATTGAATTTCCAATCCCTACAGAATGGGTCCCTTAACATATCTGTGGAGTAGTACAAAAGATCGGTAAATCTCATTGGATACTACGCCATAGTATGGCTGCCACACTACAGATTCAGAAGCTCATGTATGTGAACCAACCACAACATGGATGGAATGAGATACTCTCTGAAGAGACTCTTGAGTTATTCCCAATATTGATCCATATATTCATTTATATGGGTCAATAAGCTCAAAAATCACCCCATAGATCCCTGAAAAAGAATCAAGGAAAGGATTTTCATCTAGTCGGATGTCATGCTCACAAGGAAGAAGACATGGGTAATAACCTTTATCAAATCCTCAGTTACCTGGGAGTCTGTCTCACCCCACAACCTAGAAGTTCTCTACCTCATAAAATCATGTAAAACACCCATTCTTTGTGCATCTAATGTTGGTATTTCTGGTAGTAGAATATTCTTGATAGGTGGTGGCATATTTGGAAAACCTCCTAGATTTTCTCTCTCTGGTACATGCCCCTACACTAATGCCTCATCACTAGGCAGATCATTTTCATGATCAAGAAAAATATCCTAGATGGATTTCTACATGGAGGAATCCTGTAATAAAACTAGGATTACTTTATTCAATAATGTAAATCTAGAGATCTAACTCAAGAAAGTCCTAAAAGACACAACCCATTACTATATGATGCAAGTACCATTATTTTCACTGTAATAAATGATTTCATGTATCGAGTTGAAAAGATGGTTCCCATAGTCCTGGTGTATGGATGTTTCAGTATTCACACCAAATATGGATTCCCATTCTTAAAAGATTAAATTGAAACACTTAATATTGTTTCCCAAAATTAACCTTATAGACTCCCAGTCCTATAGTAGAAACAACCTCCTTTGATACCACTCTGTCATGAAAAGTTCCAAAGGGGCCCATGCTGTTACTACCCCAATCCCACTTCCAATAGGCCTAGGTATGGTGAATAAAAATGACTATTCATATCCCACAAATGAGAGGAATTTTTATATGATCATTTATTCATGAATACATCTCCAAGACACACTTGATGAAAGGTAAAATTCCAAAGTAAACAATACATTAAAAAATTATATCCCGCAACCAGAGTACAATAGTGAAAGAACTATATAGTAAAAAAATTACAAAAAAGGCCACCAAAATAAAAGAGTATGTATCATTATGTCCAACCTATAATGTAAGAGGTTTTGGGACTATCATGGGAAAAGTAATTGGAACACACCTTAGACAGTCTAGTCTCATAAGACACTGTTTTGTCCTACACTTCAAGGAACTCCATTGAATATTTTTTCGTCTTCAAAAGACATGAATCATGTGGGAAAATATCAAGAAGGTTTCAGTATTTCAATACATAGTAGGACACATAAAAACCAAAATGAAATACCACAAAGGAATACCCCAAAGGAAAACCAAAAAGGAAAACCACAAAGTAAATACAAATATTAAAATACCACAATGAATAATACAAATAAATATAACAAAATAGAAAACCATGAATGAATACCAAAAATTAAATACCATTATGTAATATAACCAAGGAATACCACTAAGAAATACAATATAGGATTACCAAAAAGAAATACCACAATGAAATTACACCGAGGAACTCCACAAAGGAATGCATTGTCATCTCCACACAGATATATGTCTATAAAATATATTTCATGAATATCCATATATACATAATTAAATAATATTTACAGTCTCAATAAGACACACAGTATCTATAATACACATATTATCCATAAGACACACAGTTTCCATAAGACACACAGTCTCTATAAGACACATAGTCTCTATGTCAAACATAGAAACACAAATGTTTTCTCGAAGCATGAACGTTCCCAGAGAACTCACACCTTGATCCATTATTTCGTATACAAACTCCCAAAGAAATCGAGATAAGATATCACTAAATTATTGTCTCTCCATAAGCGTCACAAAATCCCCGACGGATTGCCGAACTTAAATCTAGTTTTAATGTCATAGTCATTAGACAATTTTAGAAGGGGGTTCCCAGGGTCATGGACTAACTATTATGATTGAATTCCCCTTATGGTCATCCAGACCATGGTATCTCGAGCTTCTGCAATAGTCAACCATGCCCCAACTATCGTGGTCGCATGGCAGCACGATCGAATGTGGCTCACAGTTGTCCGTGGCCAGGTCCAACCACCAATGACTGACCTGGGTCTGGCCAGAAACATGGAGTCCTACCCAACACGTATATTCCAACCCAACCAAACGAGTCAACATGGCCCGACCCACAAAAAAAAGTAGAACATGCCATGTTGTGAGGAGAGTCAGCTGACATGGTTTCCTGTGGTTACAACCACCATGTCCCACGTAGTGTTGCACTGTATCTCACGGCCTCTGATCACGTCGACTATATCATCTCTCACATGGTCCCTCGTCGTCCCACAACTTCCTCGAGCCACTATTCTTCCTTTAGTGCTCAAAACTATAAAAATAAAACACATATGTGATCCCTTTGTCCTGATCTACACTGGTCCTGCCTCTATTTCCATTTTCCTCTAATCGAGGGGTCTGATCTCATTCTGAGCCTCCCGGAATGTCGAGTTTTAGTCAAAAGGATTAAAAAAATGTCGAACGCCAATAACGTGGGAGAGATAAGCCCCAAGATTCCTGAAGAATGAACCTGGGAATTTTTTCTTGTCATCCATGATTCATTTTCCTAATAATGATAAACAAAAAGGATAAGCTAATATTCAGATAATTCGTCATCAATAACCCATCTCACAATAATGATTAAATAGTAGATCAATGCTTTTGTGAATTGGCCAGTGTTAGATATGGAAATAAGGAATAATTAAAAGAAACAGTGAAAAAACCTCAATACATGGAGTTTGGATTGGTTATTGATGAGGAACAGTTGTGTTTCCCTAATTAACGAGATTATCTAACATCGTTGGCTCGATGATCCACATTATATTCTCCAATACATTGTCTTTATTTTGTGAGGAATCATTCTCAATGTATTAGAGGAATTGTCGGGTTATGTTGATAACCCTAGATTCCTATCATTGTTTTAATAAAAAGGTAAAAAGTCACTAAGTCACTTTCAAAAACTATTAATATTATTTCATAATTGCTACGTTCTTTTTAGTTTTTTCACAAAATTAACATACCAACAGAACATAAGTCACTCCTAGGGTGAAAAGCACATTTTGAGTTCAACAATGCCCTTGAATTTCTGATCTAGGTATCTATTATGGTGTTATTCTACCGCTTTAGGAAAAATTTATTCACATGCAATTTAAAAGTTTAATAATTTGAAACAATTGTTTTGGGAACATCGGGTCATGGAATCACAAACCATGTCAACACCTGGTATAAAAATAAATCCATATTATATCATGAAATTATATGCAGAAAATCCAAGAAGATACCAGATTAGGTTATCAATAATTAATTGTGGGATTAGAAGTTTAATGTTATATTGAACAAAATTGAGAATAATTTAAAGTGGAATCATATCTCCAGAAAATTAATATTATTCATTAAAATTTGTTTATTTGAAATAAATTTAATAACAATAAAAAATATACTAGTAATATGGAAAAAAAAATTAAAAATTTAAATCAAAATTTTAGAGGCTTATTTTAAATATACCACATCTCCCATGGAAATATTGTAAAATGTTACAATATTCCATGAAGTTTTATATCTAATAAAGTAAAAAGTAAAAGAAAAAAAATCCAAATATGCCTTTATTAATGGTGAAAAATAAGATTAATTTCATACTATTTATCTGCATGGATTATTTTTTTAAAATTATGGTCTTATGTTATGAAAAAGGAAAAGTGTTTAATTGGTCAATGTTTTCCCCCATGGAATGGAAATAAAATATTGAAAACTAACGTAAAATTAAATTCCTACAAAATTGAAAGATGATAGTAATATGAATATAAAATTATTGAAAATAGGAACTATATTGTTATTGTATACAGTTATCAAATTATTTTTTCAGGTTACCAAAACAGTTCCTCTAAATAATTTTATAGTCAAAAGGGAGAATATTATGAAATATCCTCAATAGGAGATAGGATATATATATATATATTTGTATGTTAGGGGATGGAAAATAAATAAAACATAATTTTTATATCCCATGAAAATAATAAATTATTTTTTAAATAATTTTATAATTGATGACAGAGAATTGGTGTTAACATATATAAAATATTTGATGAAATTATCATAGGATACTAAAGAAGAACTAAAAAATAAATGGTTCCTTATAAAAATATTCTGTATCCATCTATACCTCACTGTTTGTAGACCACATATAGTCTATATTGGAATACTCAATAAATTTTATCAATGTTACCCTTTGGAAAAAAATTGGATGCATGCTAAGAGGATTGTAAAATATAACAAAGGAACATTTATTTATTAACAAATACAGATAAGATCAAATAACCTGAATTATTTTACAATATAATAATGAAGTCATGGAATTTTATTATGATAATACACAAAAAACTTACAGTATAGTGTATATAATTGGATAGAGATTTGATAGTTAAAATATAGAGAAGAAAACATAGTTATGAGTTTTCCCATAAAAGATGGTTATACAGATCATAATATGGATTAAACTTTGATGATTTGGATAATGGAAGAACATGGTTTATTTAGGTGATGATATAATAAAATATCTTAATTTTTAGCCATAATTAAAGTCATAATAATCTATAAACATATTCGAAAGTAGTAACTATCTAGGAAAAATGATTCCAAATTTAAATTTATTAAAAATAAGGTTTCAAATGGTGATATAATTTGTGAATTCATTACTACTTGATATTAAATTATGAATATTTTAGTTGGTGGTATTTTTATTTTTTTATGAAATTGATGCTGAAATTAATCATTTTCACTTCCTTTTATTTTAAGAGGCATTGGGAATGTCCCTTACTATTATTTGGATAAATATTCAATGATTTAGTAGTGGAAAACATGAAATTTTATCAATTCTAAATCCAAAACATTGATTTAGGAAAAATGGGGGAGTAATATGGATTCGTTCTTTTCATAAGTGGTAGAGAATTCTGATCACTTAGACAAAATTTGATCATCATTGAGGGATTTAATTTTCTTAAAACACTAGTTTTCCATCGGTTAGTGTCAAAAATATTATTTATTGTAAGGGATATTATTTCATGTTTATCTGAATGAGTAATTGAGGTTTATCAAAAATATAATGGGGAAGATTAATGAACACAATAAATATTTTGAAGCATATTTTAATGTTTTTTAAAAAAGACTAATATCAATGAATGAGGTTTAGTACTTGTTTTTTATGTGTTTTAATATATTTTATATCTGTTGAGGTTGTTATAACACTTCTCCAAATTGATTTCTGTAATTAGATGTTTTTTAATTTTCCAGTATCATGAAGAATATATTATTTTTATTATATTAGAATTGTAACATAAGTGTGTGAATTAATAATTCTATTAGTAAATATGATAAGTAGGTAAATAACTTAATAATTTAAGGAAGTCAACAAGTACATCACAAGAGTATTTTATTACATCATACGAGTGATCTATGACTTCAGAGGCATAAATTATATCATCATAACCATGTTATTGAACATCATATAAATAATTATACACTTAATCATACTACTAAATAACCTATAATAGTGTTCAATATATTTCATAATATATACCTTAATCATTGGGATTGAAATTGAGGACCTCATAATAGTTAGTACATAATTCATAAGTTTAAATCCATGTGATTTATTTATGATTTGGAAAGAGTTATTTAGACTCTTACAAAAAAATTGGAAAAGGCTTTAGGACATTAAATGTGTGGGTTTTTTATTCATAAGGGTAATTCTTGAGTCTAAAATAATAAATGTAAACTCCATATGACTTTTTAGATAACTTAATTTGTTTATATATTTTATGAAATATTATTAATGATTGGATTAAACACTGAATGAGAGGATTCATTTCTTGGATGAAATTGTTAATATAATAGCTGATGGTCAAATTTATGACTTAATACAATATTTGCAAATATTTGAATATAAATATTAATTTGGGTTATATGATAGGATCATGAATGATTCATGGTTATTTCAAATTCCAAATTTTAATATTCAATATTTCCAATATTAGCTATTATTCTTAATGAAATAATTAATAGAGGATGTTTAGAAAATGTTTTCATAATTTCATTGAAAAATATTTTCAATAGAATATTATGTACATAAATTGAACAAAATATTGAAAAATGAGATGAAATAGGGAGAAGTGAAACTAATATTTTTTTGAATTGAATAACTACTATATCAAACAATGATCAACGATATTATAGATTGATGGGTACAAAAAATATGATTCTCATCATTGCCATATTTAGAAATTTTTTTCTTATCATAGAATTTTCTACTATTTGGGAGAAAAAAGACCAATGTATGTGTGAATTCCCCCGTTCATGGGTTGACCATCCTGATAACTAGATATATAAGGATTAATTTTCTGGAAATCAATTTTATTATTATATAGATAGAATACTTTTTAGTAGAATAAGATCGTGTAGTTCATGTTGATGAATTTTCTGGATAACTTATCATTTTGTTCAAAAAGAAGAACATGGATATATTGTTAAAGAAAAGTTGTTATAGTATAAAGAACACACAATTAAGGCCCTAATCATAAAAGTTACATAATGTTGACATAATTAATTAATTTTACTTCAATTAACATCGAGGATATTTTCAGTTTAGAGTTTTATATAATTAGGTCATAAATTATACATAACCTTTTGAATATTACATGTAGACAAATATACTCACTATCCATATTGTTTAATAAAACAAAAACTCTTTAACAATATCACATCGTTTCATGTTTTAACAGCATAACATTTCCTAGATCCCATCCTTGACTCTATTCTTCTTTATGTCATGTGAATTTTTTTTAAACATGGGATGAACATAAAATCTCAGTAAGGGATACATAATGAATGAAAACCATTTTTCATGAGAAAACATGTAAACCATGAAAACATTATCATAAAGTATTACGTTTTTCTTCTAATAATTAGCAAAAACACTTCACTGACTATAAGACAATTTTTTTGAAAACATTATATTACATTAAAGCCTATAAAAAGAAGCATATATCATATAAATGAAACTTGGGACATAAACAAACATACATGGAATAACCGTACGGTCGAATTACACACATATTACTAACTTTAATATCCAAACAACCTACTTCCATGCCCAATTCATTTGATATTATAACTTAACTACCTTCCCTTGTTTTAACATGGAACCAAACATCATTGGTTTATCATGTAACCAACTATCACTAGATTATCACGTAAATATAGGTCAAATGTCCAAATAACATTATATAATCATAACACATAAAACCAACATAATGGAAAAAATAAAATTTCCACACTACAAACACAATAGATCATTTTGAGATATAGAAATATTTAACCAATTTCAGAAACCCTTAAAAATTTTAATAAAGAGAATTATGAATCAATGTTTCGTAGAACAAGTTGAAAATTTTGAAATGAATTTCCATTTTAACAATATTAGGTTTATATAAATTAATTCATAAAAACCATTCTTAATGCATGGACATTAAATAGATTTTGTAAAAGAATAAATCTTTAAACAATTTACAATGATGTTTTAGTTAAATAGTCCCTTACCACTTGAGAAACACATGAATGAAAATAAATAAGAAATAAAATCGAACATAACATTAAATATCTTGGTAATATACTAAATAATTATATAAAAAGTCAAAAGTCATTTATATACACATTATCAAACTATAAATATGTTTAACAACAATATATTCCTCTATGAAAGAAGATAGGGATGATATCCCTTACTATGAGTATGACATGCCTCATTCAATATATATATTCCTGAATAATAAAAACAGGTTAATTTATATAAGAATAAAAACCATTAAAATGTTTATTATTATTTTTTATATCTCTCATTATAATGTTATAAAATTTTCATAATTATTTAAATTAATATCGACCGTTTTCCCGATATTTTTAACTTGAGTCAAAAATGAACTGGTTTTTATATAAATCATACATGTTGTCAAAATTTCTTCATCTCAGGAATGATATTAATGTTATTAATATCCTATATATCCAGTATATATTTATTTATAATATTCTATAATAATTTGAGATATTAAATGAAATGAACCATTCATAGAGATGGTAGGTTGTACCTATGCATGAACACTACTTTCATTTCATTGTCATATTAAAAGAATAATATTAATATGAGATAAGTTTATATTATAATACTCATATTATAATTATGTCATGTATGTCTAATAGGTTTAAAAAAACCATATTTTATATGTTCTATGTATTGCATGAACAAGCAATATCACCATTACAGGGTTGTTGTCCACACTTCCTCAAATGAAATAGTCGCATTTACACATCATGGAAAGAATAAATGTATGACATAAATAAAAATTACATGATCTTAGGAACAATATAAATATAATATATATCATATTTTATTACATTTAAATCATAATTCCCATCATGAGAGGTGGTAAGGGAAAGTGAACAATCATCATCTAACGAGGCTTTTGTTCAATGTAAACAGAAATAATATGTTTGTATCAGTCTGATGGTGGTGTGTGTAAGTGTAGTTAAAATAAATATCATAAATAATCCTATTATATTGAGGATATTGTTGTTTTCATGTAAAATATCATAATAATGACATATGGAGTGGAGAAGGAATATAAAAGCTTGGAACATGAGAGATGACGTTACCTCTAATTTGGGTAACTTATTTTGATTTGAGTCAAACGTCATTATTGAATTGGCTTTACCAAAAGGTAAGTATTCTAGGTGGATGGTAAAGATGTTTAGATATTATTTTAGAAGAATTTGGTAGACCCAAGGGGATTGATAATTGTAAGTAAGTGTGTTGATATGGAGGCCTTTCATAAGAGTGGGGTGTGACACTTAAGGAAAGTCTTGAAGGATTAATTTATTATAAATTGTTTTTCAATTAAAAATGGTTAAAAATTAAAAAATTATAAAATAATATGATTTTGGTATGAATAACCATCATCCAATAATTTTTAGACTTGTTTTGAGTGTTTTTTTATCCTTATCTTTATGGTTTAACCCTTATTTTACCCTTTTTAATCCTATAGTTTTATCATGTTATATACACATTTTTGGTTAATATAATGGCCATATCATGTCAAAAGTCCAAAAAAAATAATTAATGACATATTTTGACTTACCATAACAATATTTTCAAATCTAATTTTTTTTTGAATTTAATATCATTTAATAAACTATTTTATATTTTATGTTATGAAAAATGTCAATTTTGGTCACTATTCATACTTGACATTTTTTACAAATTCATAACACCTTGACTGCATAAAAAATTAGATAAATTATATTATGTAAATATAATCCATAAAAGTCATGGATGTCATAAAAATAACAAAATTTCAATTATTTTATCATTTATAATATCATTTATTTGAATCCTTTATTAATGAAGAAATCTCTGCAATATAATTGTGTCATAATTAAATAAATTTATATAATGTATAAAATTTATAAATATAATATCAAGATGTAGGAAATATTTTTATAATTATAAGTACTATTTACAGTCCAATAGATCACTTATATAACACTTTATTTAAAAAAAATTAGAAAATAACACATGTTTGTGGAATATTTCTCTTTACATTAAATTAATTCTTATAAAATGACATTTTCACACCTAAGTTGCTCCATGGGGTTCCAAAATTGACCCAAGGATGACTGTGGTGGTACATATCTCATAAAATAGGATATGACTAGGGTTATTGTAGTTTAATATTATTATAATAGTATTTTGTACTCTTATTTACCATATTTACCCATTAACCATGGTAAATAAAATTGTTACTAATGTAACTATTCATAATGTACAAAAATACAAGATATCAATTTAAAAGATTTAAACCTTATGATTTAAAATATGGAATAAATTTTTACAAATTCATTACAAATAGTTTGTATAAATTAATTTGAAATTAATTTCTTTTGTCAAAACCAAAAAGAGGGTTTTGAAGATTTAAAAACTATCAAAAGATTTAAATGTTTTTATGTCAAATTTGAAAGTCAAATTACATTCAATGAACAAAATTGGAAAAAATTTTAAAAATGTAATCCAATTACACTTAAAATAAATTAATATGAAAATCTATCAATATAAATATTTTATATAAAATTGTTGTTTTGAATTAAAATGCCGTATTTTTTCACGATTAAATAAAAAAATCAATTTTATCCGAAAATTACCAAATATTTATCCAAAGTGAATTTTTATGTCCCATTTCTATAAAATATGTTTATATTGTCAAATATAACATAAAAAATGACAAAAAATAGATTTAAAATTTGTTCTCCATCAAATGGCAGTAAAAATACATTTTAATAAAAATACATCTTTATTCCAAAAATTTGAGTTTGTTCTAATATAATATCTAGAAAACATATAAGATGATTTGAAAATATTGTAACGAATATATTTCATTAAATATAAATTCATAATGAGCGGTATGATTTTATAAACACAATTATTTTCTTTTAAATAGGTTTCATAAAAACACATCCTTTATATTCAATTGGTTTTTATTTCCATTTCTAAGATACTTGGTAACCGAAGAATAATTATTTTATCATGTTTAAACCATATTTCAAAATATAGTTTATACTATTAATTTTCTCTATTCAAATGGATTGACATTAACTACCGTTTAAAATAATAATAATATTATTTTATTTATTTTTATTTTAACTCAATGTTTCCTTAAACATAAGATTTCTGAAAAACCTATTATTATGTGTCGAGTACGCTGTGGAAAAAATTTCCTATGTTCTTGTAAAATTAACATATTATTCATAAATATTAATATAAATGAAGAATAATTATTCTATATATACCTTGGTTTTTACTTCATTCTCCCATTCTGAAAATTGCATCCTTGCAATTTTAAATTTAGGTTCAAAAACATCATTGAAAATCTCAAATTAGAAAAAGAGACAATTAAACTAACACTATAAAAGAATTAAAGAGATATAAAAAGGTCACCAGCGAAAATATATACTCAGTTTCCACATAGGAAAACATGGATATTAAAGAAAAAACAATGTTTCATGATATGTTAGAGAGCGATAGAAAACTTTATCAGAAGAATGTTAACGACCAGAAAACCACAAACTTGTGATGGGTTAAATGGTATTTGATTTCCCAGTAGTAAAATTAAACGTAAATAGTTTTTGTTTTAAGGTCATTTTAATAATTTGTGGAATTTTTTAACGACATAGAATAATAACAGAAGGAAAAATACTTACTTGTTGAGTAGAGTATCATTATTTAACAAATATCTACCACAAACTCAAATTTTATACACACTATGAGTTTTCATGATTACTTTGTCATACATGAAGCACCAGAATAGAAATATATAAAAATGAAATAATCTTAAAAAGATTAAGTATCTATTTATCCTATCTTGAAACATTAACCAAAACCCAAATAGTTAATACAGGATCAGATAATCCCCCAAAAGATAATCCTTTATGAAAATAAATACTACTCTTAATATCCAAAATTCCGCAAACAGTACCCCTAAGATCAACAATGAAGAAATAATAAATAATTGTCCTGAAAATTCTTCAAGGTAATACGAACTAAGATTGAATCCCAAAATGTCAGAAGGATTGGATCACCTTGTCATCCACAATAAATGTTAACATTTACCTCCAAATAAAATTTAATACATTTAATATATCATACATAAAACTAATTAACTTAATCACATATTCCCTATGATAGGTTAATCATTTCCATAAATAACTGAAATCTCAATTTTTCCATAATAAAAACATTGATTCTTCCAAAAATAAATTCAACCATTACTCCTCAAATAATATCTCATAGTATTATACATTCTATAGGCATATAGAGTTCCCAAAAGAGAAAATGACGTCCAAGATAACATTTATCACATAATCACAAAACAATTTTCCTATACTAGGAATATCAATTTTATAAAGAATTAGTTCCCAAGCTCAACTAATTCTATATCCATAAATTCAGTAACTAAAGAAAATAAGTCATACTAACTAAAGGCTTTATGTAGTATTGTGGTAGGCGATGTGCCCATATCACCCATCATTTGTGGGTTTGATTCCCCTGACCATAGCGGACATAACTATTTGTCCCCCTTCTTGTGGGTTGTCCTTTTACAATAAATATATAATTATTCAATCAATCATAATATAAGATATAATCATAAAAAATAACCATACATATTTATCCTCAAATTTTATCTCATACTTCTCATTTTTCATCCCAAAAAGTAACAACCCTTTAGTACGACATATTCAATGATCATTTAAACCCTAATGGTTCATTATAACTATATCATAAAAAAGACAATTCTTCCTCAATTATCATTTTTATATATACAAATAATTGTTACAAATACTAGATGTCTTTAAATGTAATCTCATCATTAATAAATTTAATCATATTATCATCCATAGATCTAACATAACTGTTTGATTAATAAAATTTAGACATCTTAATCATTGAACATTCTTCATGATCCTTCATCCATGTTTTTTCATCTTATTCTTTTATACTCTTTCTTACAAAAAAATTCATGCATATTGTCCAAAGATTTAAATAATGTCAAGACATGAACTAATAAATAATCCATACATTTCATAGGACATTTTCATTTTCATCATCTTCAATTGGAATGGAATTAGGTATTGGTAAACATATATTTGTATAGTCCTACTATTCCAATTTCTGAACCTTATTATAAGGAAATATATTTTTGTATTGAACATGAACACCACAGATTATAATTCCATTGATCACAAAGAAATAAATTCTTTTATTTTCATGGATTCAACTAAACACTACCTTTTTCCATGGAAGGTTATTTCTTCATGACCTTCATTACATCAACTATAAAATCTTCCCACCCCTTTGAATTATTTTACTTTGTATTTCATTCAACATCCCCAACCCATATAATTTTAATATAATTAACTTTTCTTGATTATTACTTAACTTCAATAGGGATTATCTTCCCTCTTATATGATTCCATAGAAAAATATCCAAGGTTAGAGTGGTCAATCCAGACTCTATATAGTCAGTTAAGAATTACCATAAGAGAACTTATTGCATCTCCAATTTCATTTGGTTACTTATTCAGAAAACCAACATAGTTTCCTTCACATCCATTGTTACTTTGGTGCCAACTAGATCTAACCATTTACTATTACAAAAATATTTACTGTGAGTATATCAGTTAAATCATCATATAGTATCTTTTGAGGAGGGTAAACACTGAGATATACTTATTCATGTTAACTTAATCTCATTCAAAATAACTAGTACTATTTATAATGTGTAAACCACGATGGTTATATAAAACATGTAACTTATGCATAAATTACTCCCTAACCACTAAATTTGTCTAAACTGACCTTTAATACCAACTATAAGTCTTGGACCATAAATGTTACATAATGTTGAGATAAGTCAAAATTTTGACTTTAATTGACATCGATGGTATTTTCAGGATTAGAGCTTTTGAGAATTATGTCACAACTTATACATAACATCATGAATATTAAAACTGGACACTTCTACTCACTATCAAATTTTTATCATAAAACAAAAACACTTTGTAAAACAAAATATGAAATCGTTTCACATTTTAACAACATAACCTTTCCCTGATCCAATCCTTGACTCTAAGTCCTGTGTAAAAAATTTCAAAACATGTGATGAGTATAAAAATATCAGTAAGGGATAAATAACTCATAATAGCTATAGTATTAATAAAAAATTTAAACCATAAAAAATTTATCATTACATTAAACATTACACCTTTATTATGTATCAAAAACAAAAAACTGAATATAAGCACATTTTGTAACTTTTTTGCAACCAAAATTTGACCATAAATCCCATAGATATCCACATATATCATATAACGTTTACATGGGACATAAACATACATATATGGAATAACCAAATAGTTTACTTCTAGACATATCCATAAATATAATATCCTTATAGCTAACGTCCATACCCAATTCATTAGATGTTATAACATAACCAGTTGTCTATGGTTTACCACGAAACCACCCATCTTTGGTTTATCACGTAAACACCCGTCATTAGTTTATCATGGAACCACCAGTCAAATTTCTAAATACCATTATATAATCATAACTCATTAAACAAACTTAACTAAAAAATAACATTTCCACACTTCATCCACAATATATCATTATAAGAAATAGAAATATTCATCCCATTTTAAAAACCATTTAAAACATTTAATAAAAAGAACTTTGAATCCAATTATCCCATACCCCATTCAATATTTTGAAATAAATTATCATTTTAAAAAATTCAGGTCCATATAAATAAATTTTTCATAACCATTTTGAAAAAATCTAAATGAAATATTAGGTTTTAAATGAATAAATCATTAAAACATTTAAAATGAAATTATAGTTAAAGAGTCCCTCACCACATGAGAAATACATGGATAAAAAAAATTAAGGAAAAAAAAATTAAAAATGGAATGAAATATATTTTTAGTATACTAATTCTGGATATATAGAGTTGAATGGGTTTTATATACACATTATATGATAATAAATGATCATAACATCAAGATATGACTCAATAAAAAGAGATTGAGACGAAATCATGTAACCTTGAGTCCAACATTTCTCATTCATTCATTATATAACTAAATAATACACATTTTATAATTTATTATGAACCCTTATCAAGTTTATTATTCCATTTTATATAACTTATTTCAATGTTTTAAAAATAACATAATTATTTATGTTAATATCTATCATTTTTTCAATATTCGTTACATGAGTCAAAACTGTACACGTTTTGATATAAATTGTTCATGTACTCAAAATTAAATTACCTATAGAATGATATTCATGATTTTAATATGACAAATATCCTGTATAAAAATATTTATAACACTCCATAAAATTTGGAGATAATATATGAAATGCACCATTCTTGGATAAGTTAGGTCATACGTACGCATGAATGCTACTTTCATTAATTACCATATTAAAAGAATAATATTAAAACGGTGTATCTGAATATTATAATACCAGTAATATATTTATTTCAGTTATGTCCCATAGGATTAATAAAACCATCCTTTATACATATCATTTATAGAATAAACAGGTCATATCACATTGAGGAGGCGGTAGTCTACACTTCCTCAAATAAAATTATTAAATTTACAAATCCTTGAAAGCATAACGGTATATTGTAAATAAAAAATTGAGAATAAATGGGATGATATAAATATTATATATATCATATATAAAAATAGTTCCATCATAATGGACCCCATGAGATGTTTTAGGGAAATTGAATAATCATTGATTCGTGTGATGTAGTTCACCATACCCAAAAACAGTATGTTTGTGTCCATTAGATAGAGGTCTTTGTAACTGTATTTCAAATACAACTCATAAAAACATCCGTGTTTATTTAGGATACATGTTTTCTTATGTAGTAAAATAATATTAAGAGCATAGTTATTTAATAATTAAAATAAAGGATAGAATCAAAAGAGAAGACATTACCTCTAAATCGGGTAACTTCATTAGATTTGAGCCAAAAGGATTTACGGAATTTCTAGTTTCCCTAGGTAAGGATTCTCAGAGAAAGCGAAAAATGCTTGGAGATTATTTTACCATAATTTGGTCAAACAAAAGAGCTTGAGAGGTCTGCATAAGTTTTTATATGTGGTGGCCTTTTATAATATGGAGGACAAACACTTTAGGAATGTTTTGAAATATTAAGTTTTTTGAATTCAATTTTGATTAAAAATGGTCTACAACTCGTTTAAGTAAAGGATATGATTATTTTTGTTCAAATAAAAATCATCAAATAATTTTTAGATATGTTTTTAATATTTTATTACCATTATATTTTTGTTTAACCCTTATTTTACTATTTTTATCCTACAATAATATGATGTTTGTTACACATTGATGGTTAATGAAATGAAAATTTCATTTAAAAAGACCCAAAAAAAGTAATTTATGAAATATTTGAGATTATCTTTACCATTTGAACAAATATTAGATTTTTAATAATTTAATATCATATAATAAACTAATTTATATGTTATATTATGATTTATGTCCATTTTGGTTACTATTCATACTTGACTTTTTTACAAATTTATAACAATTGGATTCTTTAAAAAATACATTATCTAAAGAGAAAATGTTTCGATAAAATTCAAAAAATTATTGGATGACATAAAAATAAAACAATTACATTTATTTTAACACTGATAATATCATTTATTTGAATCCATTATTAATGAAGCAGTCACGACATCATCATTGTGTCATAATTAAATTTATTTATATAATGTATAAAAATTATAAATAAAATATAATGATGTAAGATTGTTTTTTAAATTCCTAATGAATATTTATAGTCAAATTGATCAGTTATATAACCCTTTATTAAAATTGTATTAGAAAAAGATACATGTATATGTTATATTTCTCTTCATATTAAATTAATTCATATAAAATATCATTTTTGCACCAAAGTTGCTCCATGGTGTCCTGAAATCAAACCAAGGATACCCAATGTCAGAAAAATATCATCAAATATAATTATGACTCCTTTAAGGGATGTTTAGTATTATTATACTATTATTTTTATTCTTATTTACCATATTTACCCATTATCCATGGTAAATAAAATAATTACTGATGTTATTATTCATACTGTCCAAAAATTATACTTACTATTTTCAAAATTTGGACCTCTTCATTCAAATTATGGAATACATTTTTCCAAATTCAAAACACATAATTATATGAAATTAAATTAAAAATAATTCTCGTTGTCCAAACCAAAGATGCGGGTTTCTAAGAATTCAAAACTATCAATATATTGAAATTTATTTTTTCCAATTAAAAAGTTAAATTACATTTGATGAAAGAAATTGCAATAAATTACAACAATTTAATCCAATTACACATTAATCCCATCTAAATTAAAATTTTAACTATATAAATAGATTAGATGAAAAATAAGTTTGAATAAAAATGCAGTATTTTTTCACTTTTCATTAAAAAATGATGTTTATGAGAAAAGTATCCAAAATTTAGCCAAAGAAAAATTTGATGACCCACTTATATAAAACAAGATTATTTTTTAAAATAGAATATATAAAAGTTATAAAAAATGTATTTAAAAAGGGTTCTCCATCAAAACATAGAAAAACTACATTTTTTTAAAAATATTTGTTTTATAAGAAAAAATTGATTTTTTTTTCTCATATCATATCTAGAAAACATATAGAATGAATTTAAAATATTAAATTGAATTCATAAAATATATTTTTCATCAAAAAAATTTATAAATAGTGATATTATAATATTCAAAATTATTCTATTTTAAATAATTTATCATAAAACCACAACATTTATATTCAATTGGTTTTTATTTCAATTTCTAACAAATTTTGTATCCAATGAATCATTATTTAAACATTTCTAAACCATATTTCATATTTTTTGGATACTATTAATTATTTCCAATGCAATAGTTAGTTTTTAACTACCATTTCAAATCCATTTCAAATATATGAATATGTATTTGTTGGAAGGAAACAAGTGAAAATGTTATAATCACATATTTTATTTCCCAAGTCATAGATTTAGTGCATGCATCCACATTTAAGACGTCAGATAATAATAGTCATAATACATTATATGTATTAAAAAACACAATGTATACTTAATGATAATTTATCCATAAATTTTCTTCTTCTCAGATTCCCTCTCACTTCATATTATTATAAATTTTTCAATATTTTTAACAGGGATCACAATGTTTCATCACCTATATACGAATTACATGCCTAAAATAAATTGGAACTTCATCTTTGAGGTCATTATTAATAATCCTTTTTAAATTATTAATTGAATAAAATATTCCCTTAAACGGGCTATAAGACCCTTAAAATTGATCAAACCCACTCATTAAAATAGTAAAAGAAATTTGAAGAGTAACTTATAGTGATTGAAACATATTTTTCCACTCCAGTTAATCATAAGGTGTAACATAATAGATTTTGAAAAAAAAGTTCTATACAAATATATATGATATGTAAAATCTATTTAAAATTAATTCTTTTCATTTCTACAATATGTCATACCAAAGTGCATGATACTTTATCAACTCAACTGTTATCCCTAATTAATAATTTTAATTTTCTTCATTTAATAATGTGTATAATTTTATATTTATTTATCTCTAATTATGATACATGTATAATTCTTCCATATTACCATATAAATACACTTATTTCTAATGTAGTAATATAAAAAACATAATTATCAAAAATAAGGTGTTTTAATGTCATGATGATACAGACTATATAATAATTTTTGGTATAAAATTATTTCCCTTCTCTTCTATTCAAAACATATTCTCATATATAAATATATTAAAATATATTTTATATCATTACATACAGTATAAATCATTTCTCATCTATGATCTATCTACTCTAACTAATTTCTAACCTTATACTTTTTGTTATATTCAACAATATAAACTAAATTTATCACATATTGTTTTATAATTTAGTCACTATATATGCTACATAAATATATTTATATGTGTTCCTTTTTAGGATAATTACACACCCCACTGAAAACCACTTATCTCTTAGTGTGGATTTACTCTAGTGCTTACATAGTCTCTCTACCATTAGTCGAAACCAGTATCACTTGGCTTCTATATAACTACTTATACATGTCCTTCCTTCACCTATTAAAATGCAATAGTGCCATCATTCTCATGATGTATATCTTGATACCAGAATCATTCATCCATGAATGGTGGTCATCATTATTCATATTTGCGGGTTCTAATGTTTTATTCTATTATGGTGAGTATAAACCAAGTGAGTAGTTATTTCATAACTTTGGACATATCAACTAAACGCCTTTGCATAGTTCCACATAAGCTGTTCAAGATAAGAAATCATTGATGGACATCCCCCTTTGATAGTCCATCTCTTGCAGGCTCCATCATTACTGATTTACCACTTCTACAAATCCAATTTATTGATCCCTATTGAGAGTCATATTTTTATTGTATATTCCACTACTGTTATACAAATTATTTTTTCCAACGAAGTGTTGTTTTCGGTTAATAGACATATGTACCCATGGCATCCTATTTTTTCCCAGTTCTAAATTAGTGAATCATATTAAAGTTTCCATCCTCATTAAATAATAGAAGACATTTAGGTTTTAATATTCCATATTCAACCCACTTCCCCGATATTCTTTAACAGAGACTTGTTATGGTGGATTTTTATTAGTTTTGGCCTTTTAGTTTTTATTTTCTTCATTTTTCTCTACTTACCTCTCCCCCTTTGACCTGATCCTCCTTGTATGGACCCATCCTAGAAGGCGTCATTGAATCCCATGGTGTATCTGGATTATGACTATGATAATGAGTGATGGTGGTTCTCCCCATTGGATTTTTCTTTTTCATTCATGGTTTTTTCATGTTTTTTCTTAAAATCTGATCATTTTCTCTATGCTTTGCTTTTTTGTCTAGATTTTATTAATTTTTTTATTGAAATCATCCAATGTAGTGATCTACACATTTCATGGTGTGGAGTTGTCATGGTGTTGTGATTGGGTGTGTTATTGAATGTCATGTGACTCTATTATCGTTTGAGAGAGAAGTTGTATGTATCATCATGAATGGGTGTTGATGTTTCAAAATTATAAGTTCCTTGGTGTTCACTTCCATTAATAACATTTACCCTTTATATATGAACATTCCTATGGTTTTATAGTGACCCTATCTCCTTTCTACTGTATCGGTTCCCATTTATCCCATTTAAATTTTGATATTGTGGGTTCCATCCAGCCCTTCATAAATGAGTTCTTGGGAGGGGTTCACCCAAAATAATTTTAAGGGGATTTTTTAAAATTAAAATTATGAATTTAGAAATTATCATTATATGTGATAAATTAGAGAAATAATGATTTTATATTAGACCAAAATAGCATGTAAACTTATTTATATTTGTTTTACATTATTATATCTATACAAAGTAACACAGTATTTATTCTTTTATAGATCATCATAAATATGTTTGACCGAAAGAGTAACTAATATGGTTATAAATAAAAGAGGGGTTGAATCATAGTTTAGTTTTTTTAACTAACTAAAACATGGTACATATTAAATTAATATTATATGTCTCACAGTTTGACAGATGATCAATGAAAAAGAATCAGAATCAAAATTTAACTTATCATATCAAGGCATGTTTTTATCTTAACCAGAGATAAACTTATTAAACAATAGTGTAAAAATATATGTATAATTTCTAACTTTCGATTACGTATACATCAAATAGGCTTGTAGAAAAAATAAATAAAATAGGTAGTAAAAGTAACAATGACATAAAATATATTTAAAATGAATAAAAACTATTATCTTTAAGAGTAAAGAACGTTAACACACTTAAAAAAGGAATCCACACTTTTATACTTATTATAAATTCGGTATTTTCTCACCATGGAATCCCTCGATATGATGATATGAATATGTTTAATATTATTATCCTTGGAATACCTAAATACAGAGATCTATGTCTATCTTACTAGACCCCAAAGACATCAATGTGAAGGATATGATTCATCATATTTTGAACTATAGAATTCATCGACTGTAACAACAATCAAACACAAAATACATATGAAAATTTTCTAAATTAATCAACCATGAGAAGGATTACATAGAATGGAAACTATATATTGTATTATAATTACTAAAAATATTTTTTTAATGTAGAGAATGTTATAGAATACTTTAGTTATGAAAATTTATTAGCTCCAAACTCATCAAATGACATTTTATGTATATGATAATATCCAATGATCATATTTTAGAGTTTTTTTGCAAAGGACTTAGATAGCTATAAAAATATTGATCATCCATAACTGAATGTATGGATTCATTTTTTGATTAAAACTATTCTTGTTATAATGTTTTTCTAGATGATATAATCAATCCAATATATTTTAATTATGAACAAATGATAGTTCGAGGTATCAGTACTATATCAACATGATGTTGATGAAATTTCTCAATACAATTTACCAAAAAAATTATAACAACTATTATAAATAAAGATATGTATGATTAAATAGTCTTCTATTGAATTTGATGAATCTGATTGAATATTTATTGCCTTATAATCATTATTCCTTAGGAATTTTTCTTTTTTACATTAAAAGTTACGTTATATAAATACACATAATAAATTTCTTGGGCAATAATTTTTTTGTAAACAGTGATTTTAAGGAGTGATTATAATTTCATAAATTAGATTTATAGAAAATTAAGAAGTAAGACTTCTAACTGAACAATCTCCCCAATTTTGAAAGTAAAACCCCCCATATTTAAGTGAAAAATAACTTGAAAAACAGAAAACCATTTTTTATATTTTAATAAATCAATGTTTTTCATTAAAACTCTATCTGAGTTTGTAAATTATTCATGATAAAATATAATGAATTAATATATCTCCCCTTCAAATAATAATTATCCCCCTTAAGATTCTATCTTCCTTTTTTATAAAATCATTTTCCCTCGTTTTAAAATATCCACCCCTTTTTTCGAATATAATAACATATAATTCATAGTTTCATTAAATTTTAGAGGGAAATTAACAAAAGAAACAATTTTATCATATAGAATAATTATTTATCTATGAAATAAATGACAAAACCTATATAGAATAATAATTGGAAAACAAACCAACATAATTAATTTGGGTTAAAAGTAACTCATAATCCTAACTACAAAAATGATTTACAAAATACAAATAAATTGTTCAAATAAAAATTTTCTTTATTATTCAAAATATTTTTTTTAAAAATAGTACATTTTAACCCCTCTTGATAGATATAAACAATTAAAATTATTTCATCTTTGTATTATTAATTGGTTAATTGATTCTTCAATATTTCAATTTCATCAGAATCCCTTTTATTGATTTCCTTGAGAAATAATATATGGGTTTCACATGATCAAAGATGAGTAATATACATCTAATAATTATGAACATTTAGTATCATGAAATTTACTCCATTTGTCAGATTATCTCTTTTATATCGGAAAACATCTAAAAAATTTATTCAATTATATAAATTGAAAGAAAACTAATTAGAATAATTTATTGATTCCAAATTTTTTTCCTTTACTTATAGAAATTGATCATTATGTTCATGAATATCAGTATCCATTTGGTTGAAAAATATCCCCATATTAGTTAATAAAGATTTTTTCCCTTAATCATTTCTTTAATGAATTTAAAATCAGCCTCATGTCGGATCCTGAATTTATTCAAAACATTATGTGATTCTGATATGTCATTAAAAGATTAATGAAACAAATTATATATTGCCTCTATATTAGATAAATAAGGAATCTGATAAAAAATAGTTTCAACATAAGAAAAATATAATAAAAAACAATTGGAGAAAATAATTCATATGATTCTAATTTATCAGGCTCCACATGAGGAGATTTTGGTCTGTTGATCTCAATATAAACTAATTTTCCATTCATTTTAAAATTCTTGAAACTTTCTTTGTATCTATTTATAGAAATTTTTTCCCCTAAATCATTCCCAAAATAAAGACCTCTATCAATTTCTTCCTTATCACTACTTTTGGTCATTAATTGTTGGTGTGGATCTTCTTCCTTAGAAGGTGACTCTTCTTCCATTTCTTATGTATACATTTATTCTTGTGAACTTTCAACATTTTAGACTTTACCAGATTTTGAAGGTTAATTGTTTTGGATAATTATGACATATATGATTTTTTATCATTAAAAACATTCTCTATTTGAGTTCATTCATTTTTAGATTACTTATATTGTTCTTCATCTTCCTTTTCCTCTAGTTCTACTTCAACTTCTTCTTTTACTTATTCTTTAGAATCTTATCTGAATTCATATTCAATATATTCTTCTGATTATCCAACTAATATCTTAAGATCTTTTAATTTTCTTTTTTTCTTAAATATTCCTTAAGAGATGATATAAAAACAGATTCTTTCTAAGGTAGGGCAGGAAAATATTCATCAACATATTATTTTTATTTTCCCATGTCAGCTATAGAAGGTACTACTAATGTTTCTTAAAAAAAGTCTATCTTTTGAAATGACTTGATCAGTATGAGAAATCATAAGTCCTGGTTTGTCTGAGTATTTTTTAACAGAATTTAATAGACATTCTACATTTCATGATTCATCAATCCTTTCCCATTTCATCGTATTTTTAGTCTTTTTCTAAAAAATCTACTGTTCATATCCTTTAGTTTCATTTTTCACAAATGTAACATAAACTTTATTAATTATTCATTGCAAATAATGTATTCATTCATTTTTATAGGTGGGGAATAATCATCCGTGATATTATATTTAAATTATTCTTCTTTCTTTAAATATTTAGCATCAGATATAACTCTATTATCCCATATAGAATTTATTTATTTATAATAAAAACCCAATTTCATTCATGAATTTTTTTTGACCAATAAAATAAATTATATTTTTTAATAGGAATGATTTATTCTAAACATTAAATAGTTACATATATTTCACTATTATGTTGTGGATAAAAGATAGAAACATAATAATCATTGACTTGATTATGTTAATATTAATATTCTCCATCGTATTGGAAATAAATTTCACCAATTAAATTTTCCTCATGGAAGCCAAATAGTAATGAAAAAATTGGGAAATTTTAATATAAATATATCACCCTTCTTCTGGATAAGATAACCATACATCTATAATGCTATAACTCTTTTATCTTGGGAAATATGTGAAAATTCTCATAATCTCCCATAAAATGAAAATAATGAATATTCAACCTCATTATTCTTAATAGATTCCAATTTCTCTGGTATCGTTTATAAAGCGAAATAGGAAACCCTATAAAAAAGGAAAAACAATAATTTATTATACTTTTTTAAATAAATAAATTATTTCTTTTCCAAAAAATGGTGAATGAATCATTTTCTTAACTATATTCATTATCAAACAAAACATAAGTATAAAACTCTAAAAAAATCTATAGATAACAAATATATAATTCTTTATATATTTTTTCTATATAAACACTATCCCAAAATTATAATTAAAATAACCTTTTAGGGTCGTATCATATTTATCAAACCAAAAATTTTAAATAATTATTTTCTTAAAAACATACCATTTCATGTAATCATATTTTTCTTCCATTTTAATGGAAACTGAGTGAGAAGATCAGAAAAAATAATAATTGTACTGATGGTTTTTAAGGTTGTGAGAACAGCAGAGGGAAATATATAAAAATTTACGTGGGACAATAGGGTGATCCAAACTTATATAGGTATTTGAGGTCAGTTTTTATCTTCTATATTGAAATCATTGGTTGAGATTGAAACCCATTCTAATATAATAGCTGATATTTAATCTAAGAATTTTTTTCATGTTTATTTTAAATCTTAATGTATAATGAAATTTTATTGGATTGAGAATTATTCTGATTATGAAAAAATTTAAAAATTTGAAAAAATATATAATTATTTTAATAAGAAAAAAATTAACAAAAAGAAAATTCTAAACTAAAGTAATGAATTACAATAAAAGAAAAATATATAGTACATTTCGATGTATATTGTTTCATCTATATAATTAATGTGTTCTTCATAGTTTAATAAAAAATAGTATATTATTATTATTCTAAAAGAAATTATAATAAGGATAATATTATTATTAAAAAATATTCTGATAGTTTTAATAATAAAACTGATTATGATAATTTCTTAATATAAAAACCACTCTATCAAATTTGCAATTAATAAACTCTATTTCAATTTGTGAGTTTGGAATGGAATTTTGGAATTTTATGTTTAAAATTTTTATAAATTTTTGAGTATTAAATACTTATTTTTATACAATATTTTAAAAAAACTATCAACTTATAAAAAAAATGTTTTTTTTGGAAAATGAACAGTTTTTGAAAAATAGAAACATATAAAAACCCCATATGATAAGGTGTATATTAATGTGTGGAGATAGGTTAACAAAGTTATTCTAATGATCCCTTAAAATTGATCATTCATAGGTTATGATTAATTAATTAAAATATATCATAAATAAGGGGTGTTGAAAAATTACAAGAAATTTTTTTTAAGATCATATGAATTATAAAATTATATCTCCTTCTTAGTGTGTGATCCTAAAATAAATCGAGTCTTATATATATGTTCTTTTCATGTCAGGGATGTGATTTTGTTTTCATTAGGTAAATGGACTATTTTTATCAAACATTATTTTTTACTGAAACTCATGTTGTAGTATGTTAGTTTTTGTTTCATCTGCAACACTTTATCTCAAAAACATTTAACTATTACATATTTTATATCAATAATAAAATCTAATTCATTTTTTTGTATCATATATGACCATGAAACTAATAAATATCTTAATATATAACATGTTTCATTTTTAATTTTTTTATCCATTCTACATCCATCAAAGTCAGCATCTAGTAATTTTATTAGTTCAAATACTAATCCATAAGAATATAATAGCTTTAAATCCATAGTAACCATAAGATAATTTAAAAATAGTTTTACATAATTAGATTGGAATTTTGTTGGATTAGATTGATATATTTTATATATGTATTCTGGAAATAAAAAAGCAGGATGACTATATATTTAGAAAATTATTCTTCTAATCATACCTTTAAAAATATTGTGACCCACTGGTCTCCTAACCCTATCAAGATCTATAGTATTGGATATACCAATAGGTGTGTTAATATATTTATTGTTATTGTATCCAAATTTAATAAGAATATCCTCTATATAGATATGTTGAAATATAAAAATATATACAATTTATTTTTAATTAGATTACTTATAATGTATGTTAACTCACTTAATAAACTCATTTCAATCTAATATTTCTTAATATATTAAAACAAATAGATCAATGATTTTGTGTTCAATCCAAATATAACAAAATTAAAATAATGTTTCACAAACAAAATATTTCTATTAACTAATTTTAAAAAAATATCTGGATCTTTATCTCCCATAATGAATTCTTTTTGTAATAGAAATCTAGTTAACCTGTAATATTAAGCTCCTATGGATTTTTTAAGTCTATATAGTATTTCTTATGTTCATAAAAATATTATGAGTTTTTTTTATTTTCAGAATCATGGTTCTATTATTCATAAAATTCCACCTAAACATAATAAAAATCACACAACACATCCATTTGAAAAAGATTGAAATTAATGAATACATGAATGTCCAGAATTATTTTTATAGTATAATGTCGGGTTACTGAAGCATAAGATTCTAAATAATTTTCTATTCTTAATGATTATAACCTTTAGAATAATGTATATCATTATTTATAACTTTTAATACAGTTTCATCAAATTTATTCTCAAAACTTATTTTCCTCTAATTATATAATATCTTAAGGTAATTAATCTAATGTAAAAAATTTGTTCCTTTCAAACACATTTATCTCATCTTGTATAGAATTAATGAAATTCCTATCACCTAAATCCTTGTTAGAACTCATATGTTCAAATTTTGATAATAAATCTATATGTTCAATTTCATTCATTAATGTACATGTATTCAAAACTACTTGGTAGAAAACACCAATGATACATTCACTTGGATGATTATAACTACATAACACACATCGTGGTTTTTCAGAAATATGTTCTTTAAAATAAGGCTAAAAACCTTCTTGGTGACTAAATTTATAAAAAAAATTATAGAGTAAATTCATTTTGAGATTTATTTTCTATTATACGATGAAATTCAGTTTAGAAATAATATCTGAGGATATAGGTAGAGGTTTTTTTGAAACTAAGTTATCATTTTAATCAAACATAACATAAAATTTTTCATTAATAGTACTACTATTTTTATTAAAAAAACATAAGACTTACTAGTGGCAGATTAACTGAAAAATATCCCTTCATCATATTTTGGTGTAAACTTTGAAATATTATCATTAGTATTTCGGATGATTACTTCGCAACAAAATACATCGATGTATGGACTATTTGATTTTCTTCATTTCCACAACTCATATAAAACTTTATAAATAAAAGGTGTAATTAAATATATATTTATTGTATAATTGGTTGTACAAAAATATTCATCCCAAAATGTTTTAGCAACTATGTATTCACTCTTCTTGGTTCTAGTAATCTTATAGAGAATTCCATTACTTCGTCGAACTACAACATTTTTATGGTGAGTTCTAGGTGGTGAAAAGTGATGTTAAATATTAGTATTACACCAAAATGTTTCAAAATACCTATATTCAAATTCTTCATCATGATCACTATGAATGGTCATTATGGAATTATTTTTCTCATTTTTTCTATGGATACAAATATTTAAAATCACTACAGGATTCAAATTTCTATTAAATAAAATATACCCATCTGTATTATGTTTAATCATAAACCAATATATAGTGATAGTGTTTTCACAAATACTCTTAGATTGTGTGGGAAAACAATATCATTTTTCACTAACTATAAATAATTAAAATATAAAACTTCATTAATAAATTAAAAAATGTACTTATTAATATTACTGAATTGACAATGGCCACCATATTTTGAGGTATCAAACCAATGATATTGTAAGCACATAACATGTCATTTAGTAGTCAATATAGTTATGTTTCATAGTTTTATGTTTCTTATATCTTTATTATATAACCAATATTAATTGTCCCTTTTACTAAGACATGATATGTCTTCGCTTAGAAGGTATTTTATGTTTAGTTTGTAAGCATTCTAATACGGATTGACATAAAAAAATTCATCCATGAATCTATGTACAATTAATTTATCATTAGTAATGTTCAAAAGGTAACCATCATAACATAATTAAAATAACATACCATGTTTGTTCTTGAGTCCTAAAATAAATTAAACATATTAAATAATATATTTTCTATGAATTACAGTGTTACCAATATTTCCCCTTGAGAATTATCTCCGAAATTTACTTTTCCACCATTTATCTTGATTATCTTCTTGATGAAATGGTTCTTTCAAATCATAATCCTATAACATTAAACAAATCATGTGGCAAAATTTTTGTTTTTGGTAATTTCTATATTATTCTAAATACAAATAGATTAGCTTCTCGGAACCCATACCTTATTGGGTTTTGTATTATAAGAAATGTATTTTTGGTTACCACATTATTTCATCTTTATTTTGCTAGTCAAGTTTCATTTCCTAGAAAAAATATGGTTCATGATGTCTTACAGTTTCAAATGCCTTTAAAGAATAATTTATATTTTAGTTTCCACGACATTGTAACGTAGTGAAAAAAGATAGTTATTTAAGAACAATTTAAGTGTTACCAAAAATATATATAAAACCCATTATGATATTATCACTATAACGTTTGATTTTTATATAAATTTTATCGAATTGTTTCATACCATTAGTAAACATAGATAATTTCTCAAACATGAAATTACATATTTTAGTTTAAAAACTAAATTATAATGCTCTTGTTTAATAGTACTAGTACAATGTTTTTTGAAAATAATTTGTAACCTCAAAAATAAATTTTTCCTAATATTTTGAAATAGAAATTTTTTATAAAATATAATAATATCACAATATTTATAATGATATGAAATTTCATTATTCAAAAGAGTTATTCTGGAATATAATATTGAAAATTATTCTTTTAAATTATCATTATTATTTATAAATATGAAATTTTTCTTTTTTAGAAGTATTGAAAATCCAGAATACATTTTCTAACTAGGCCACATATTGTCTTTACTAGTTGGGGGATATTCCTCATCAGAAGATGTATAACATTTCACATTATCACTTATATGGTAATTATTATTTAAGGATAAATTTGTAATATATTATCTAGTGTATACCTTTTCTATGAGAAATTGATTTAAAATAGTTATGTTTTAAAAAAACTGTTCCTTTTTCAAAAACATTCATTATATTAATAATTTTTTAGAAAATATACACCATTGCAACTATGTGTGTTAAACGATTTTAAAACATTATTTACTTTTGACATATAGGATTTTTTAGTTGTTTTTTTGAATTTATTTCCTTTATATATTTTCATTTCAAATTTGGATAACCATTTCATATGTTACCTACCTTTTTAAATGCATAACAACTATCTTTAGAATCAATAGTTTCAAAATTATCATTATGAAATTTATTATATCAATATTGTAAATATTTCATTCCATATATATTGTTCATCATTCTGGATAGATTACCATACTCATTCTCAGAAGACTCTGATGTACTAGAATCTATTTGAATAATAACATTCTTCTATAATAAATATCTGACAAAATTCTTACCTGATTGTAGTATAGTATATATAGTATAAATTGAAGAAAAATAAACACCGCCATTTTTATTTTTTTTATTTTTTTAGTATTTCACAAAAATCTTCCTTCATAATTCATGATATTTCTTATCAGATCATCCAATGTAATAATAGTAATATTTATTGTATCATTTAAAGGTATTCAATTTTATCCTATATCATTAGACATTAGGTCTATATAATTTTCAACCAACATTTATTCATCCAGAAAATTTTCTCCATGGTACTATAGACTTTTTTTATATTAATAAACCATTATTTCATCTTGGAATCTCTCTCACCAGGGAAAAAATTAAAGGCATTTTAATTAGCTATAATAATAGATCTTATTATTTTAATGACTTTAGACATACCAAAATTTATGACATCCAATTTACTCAAATTACTATTGTTATCTTCCCAAGAAGATATCTAACTATAGATATTCTTCATAATAGAAAAAATAATGTATTTCTATCTCTATAGTTAAATAGATACTCTGAAATCCATCATTAATAAAAGTATAATATTCTTTATTTGTAATATTTTACTTTCTGGTAAGCATTGCAAAATTTTCAACTCCATTGATCACAAAACAATTCTTTCTATCTCTCTAATAATCATGGTCATTCCAATTAATGATAATAGGTTTACTAGGATTTAGATTATCAAGGGATCCAATATTCATATCTGTCATCTTAACAAAAAAAATATTTTCAAAAAATACACATTAGTGTAACAATTATTATAACAAAAATATTATATCAATATATAAGCAAAATGAGGTAGAGAAAGTAGAAAAATATTGAAAGTATTTAAGTACTAGTACCCACTCTAATAAAAACTACTGGATCAAAAGAGCAAAAAATATGGTTACTATTATAAGAGGGGTGAATTGTAGTTTAAAAATGTTAAACCAATCAATACACAATCCCCCTTTATGTAATAATTTAATAATCAGAGATCATATAATTATTAGAGTAAATAAATTGGAATCAAAGTTGATAGACTATATCAATGTATGTTTTTATCATAATCATAGATAAAACAATTTATCCAACAGAATAGAATGATAAGAAACAATACTATCTTTATTTAACATGCCTAAACGAATAGGTTTGTAAAATAATTAAATACAATAGTTTTAAAAATTAATAATGACATACAAGAAATATTAAAATATTGAACTAACTTTTCCTTATGAGGTAAAATAGTCAATAACCAAGACTAAACATATCCATAGTTTTATACATACTATTATACTTATCATTCATAATAAAGAAATACCTTAATATGATGATTTCTATAATCTAGGTCTTCATATATATTTAGCCCTTGATTTGATGATCTGTGTTAGTATTCATACCCCCAGGTGCCCATGTTCCGATGGATCAAATTCCCCATATTTCTATCCCCGAATTCCATTAATCATAACTATGATGGGAAGTAGAATAAGAACGAAAATATTTTAAACTGAACAACCATGAAAAGTATTAAATTGAATGATATCTCTCTAAAGTATTGTAGTGGATAGGAATAAGATGTTCACATAGGTAAAACATCATAATTCTTGAGTTGTGAAACTATATCAGCTCCAATCCATTCAAAAGTACTAATATATAGAGGTGAAACCCTATAAATCATATTTCTGCGATTCTTACAGTGGAATTGGAATGCTGGTGCATGATGGGTAATCTGTAACTAAAAGCATGACATTTTTTTTGTTTAAAACAACTAAATTGAAAAATAGTATTCCTTGTGATAGAATCAAGTCAATTTATTCTAATTATAATCATAGGATAATCCAATGTATCATTACTAGAATCAATATTATGGTCAAAAAAGTTTCCATTACAATGTACAATATAGAATTATAACTAGAGGCATAAATAAAGGAATGTTCGATTAATCATATACATACTTGATCTGATGGATCCTATTGAAAAATGACATGTCTATAATAAGAAGACATTATAAATTTTTATATGTATATTCAATGTAATGTTTTCAATAAAATTTTACTATGATACATGGGGCATAAAATGTTATTAATCAGTGTTTTAAGAGAGTGTTTGTGATTTCCAAAAATAATGGAATAGAATGGTTAGAAGTAAGACATATAACTCAACACAATATACACTTTTAGGTCATATTGAACCAATAATAGAAGAACTAAAAACAATATTTAATTTTTTACTATATTTATTATGTCTTTACTAGTATTGAATATTTCATTAATAATCATATGTAGTGATCATGGTTATTATTTTTTCATCAAAACTCACCAATGAGCCAACATTGTATTTCACAATACTGAACTAAAAACAAATCAATAATTACAATATCCATTGGGTATAAAAAACACTACAATAACATTTCTCATTTACAACAACATCTTTATTATTTTCAAAAATTAATTAACATAATTTTTTAATTAATCCTTATATGAATATAAAATATCTTTTAGAAGATTTATATATATAAACCACTACAATAGATAGGTCCACTCACATCAAAAAAAAGAAAATTAATAGTGCTAAAAAAATGTATTTGTCACTCACATTGTTAAAGTTTATGGTCCCCATAGATAGTGTAAAAAGTGATGGTAAATTATAACCTTTATCAGTGATTAAATGAGTACTGAAAAAGGCCACCCTTTATCAGCACATTCAATTTGGTTGATAAAGGCCCCCCGTTATAAGAGTATGAAATATCACTAATAAAGGCCCAACCAACTACAATGTGATTTTTCAATAATATCAAACTGTAGGAAATTCATATAGCATTTATGAAAATATATAATGGAAAGAAAATAAATTTTACTTCACGAATACAAAAAAACACTACTTTACATATTTCAAACAATATTTTTTAATTTACATTTACAATGACTATCCCAAAACATTGAAAACATTAAAGTTTTATCATATATGGAACTTGAGATACTATTTCATAAAATTTTGACCTTCGTATCAAATTTCGAACAAATCACCCCAAACTGAGGAGAATATCCCACATATATAAGAAAATAAATCTTATGTTATTAATACTATAAATAAATAAATTAAAAATTTATATCAATGAATACATTAAAAAATGTCAAATTTAAATAAATAGACATACTTGGATTTATTTTGGTCACACCATGCATCATATAGCGTTGTGTTGATTCCTACACATCAAAAAAGATTTATTGATTAATTTTGTAAAGTATAAAATGAATAAAATGTTTTTAATAGTTGTGAGTATGTCACATAATATTCACAATAAAATTAATATCTATTTCAAAAAAAATATTTACATGGTGTTATACGAATCACACCGTGTGTTATATTGACATGGGTCTGATTCATACTCATAAAAAATTACATATGAACCATTGACCTAATGTATAATGACAATAGAAATACATTAGATCAATTTTGAGTATATCAATTGTAGTTTTTACTAAATTTTCATTAAAAAATTGGTCATATCAGTCATGTGGTGTGTCAGTTTGACATGATTCTTCTTACTACACATGAAAAATAACTTATAAATTGTTTTAATAAATCATCATGTTATTCATAGAATTTTTGTTTGGTTTTTAGTGAGTGACACATGTTTTGATATAAAATTCCAATTTTTAATGGATAATGGACACTTTGAGTAATAAATATCATATTATTCATCTTATTGAGGTGAGGTTAATTCATATATGTAAATAGTTTATTATGTACCTTTTTAATAAAGTAGAAAAACAATACAAAAGTTTTTTCTCGACAATCTGTATGAATGTTTTTCTTTTAAAAAAATTAATGACAATTATAAAAAAAAGAATCACATAGATTTGTATCTAGAATACATATAATTATATTTAGGTGAGGCTGATTCGTAACAGTCACAAATGACATATGGATATTTTAGATGGATTATAAAAACAATAGAAATATTTTTCTCAGTTTTAAGTATGACACTTTTTATTTTTACCAAAATAATTCTAAATTTTTTAAAAAAATACACATTTTGGGTTATACTGATGACAATGTGCGGAATAATAAGGTGAGGTTTATTCCTACTTTAAAAAAATTAATTATGGAATTTTTTACTAAAATACCAAAACAATATGAATTTATTTTCTTGATTTTTAGTATGTCTCTATTTTTTTACTAAAATTAATCGAAATATTTAATAAATAGTCACCCAGGGAATTATACCCCAAACACAATACATACGATTATGGTGCAGATAATTCTTACACATAAAAATGACATATAGATCGTTTTACCAATGTATCAAAAATATCTATATGTGTATTTTCTATTTTTATTGTGCCAGTTGTGTTTTTTTATTAAAATTCCATTTGAATCATGAAAAATGAACATTTAGTCATACCAGGCACATCATGTGTTAGTTTGAGGTAAGAATACTTCTTACATGTCATAATTGACTTAAGAATCATAAAAATAAATTATAAATACAATTTCATGTTTGATTTATTGGTTTTCATTGTGTGACATGTTTTGAACTAAAATTTCAATTTTAAACTGATAATAGAATGTTTGAGTAATACTTGTAACATAGTTCATATAATAATGTTTTGGTTGATTAATACAAATCATAAATGTCTTAACTATAATTTGACTAAATTAAAAAAAATCTAAATTTGTTTTAATGGTTTTTAGACTCTCAATTTTTCTATTAACCAAAATAGATGTATATTTTATATAAAGATACACGTAGAGTTATACTGGTCTCAGCATGCATAATATTGAGTTGGGGTTGATTCTGAAATATAAAAAATGACTTATGGAAATTTTATCTAAATTTTAAAAATAATCCCAATGTGTTTTTTTGTTTAAATTATATAACATTTTCTTTTTAATAAAATATCACATAAAACTAGTAACATGAAATTTGCATCATATCGATCAAATCATGTGTTAGTTTGAAATGATATTTATTCCCACTGGTAAAATTACCAAGTCAATCAATGTTTTTTTGGTTGGTTTTTCGTGAGTGACACATGATTTGAACTAAAATGTAAATTTTAAACTAATAATGGACAATTGGAGTCATATATGTCATATAGTGCTTTAAATCGAGGTGTGGTTGTTTTCGACTCTTCCAAAATGATTTATAGATCATTTTATTAACATTTCAACACAATATGAATGTTTTTATTGTTATTTAGTAAGTCACTTATTCTTCTAACAAAACCAAATTTCAAACATAAATAAAAAGACACACATGGAGTCATACCATTCACAACATGCAATAGATTGAGGTTTAGTTGATTCCTACATATCAAAAAAAAAATATATATTAGTTTTCTTAATTATCAAGACATTTTGAATGCGTTTTATCAATTTAAATTGTGTCACTTGTTATTTTTACAAAAATTAATGTTAATTTATAAAAATACACACATTGGGTCAACCCAGGTGTCATATTGAGTAGTGAATGATTCCTAAACATGAAAAATTAATTTTTTATCATTTTCCTAAAATATACAAGGAATATAATTTTTTTTCTATTTTTCAATATGTCACATCCGCTTTTTTACTAATGTAAATTTCAATTTCAAATAAAAAGAATCACTTGGAGTTATACCAATCCCATGATGCATCTTATCGAGGTGGGTTTTAATAATACACATCAAAAATGACTTATTGGTAATTTACAAAAGTATCAAAACTATATAAATGTATTTTGTTTGTTTTCAATATGTCAATTGTTCTTTTTAGAAAATTTTATACTCAAATAGGCAATTGAGTATGTGATATCTCTTTTGAAAAAAATTTAATTTTTATAAATAAAAAATATAGTTAGAGTCATACCATGTAACCATTATATCATATCGAGTTTTATTTGATTGGGTATGCGATATATGTTTTTCATTAAACAATTTTTATAAGAATAGAAAATAGAGAACATGTACCATTATGATGGAAGTGAAACCCCATGATCCATAAAACAAAATACATATTTGGTAGCATGTAATTTTGTCTTCTATAGTATATGAACAGGTTCAATATTTTCTGGTATGTTTTGGATAGTAAGAATCAAAATATGAATTCCTAAAAGTTCAATGGAAAATATAAATATTATAAATAATGGTATTGAAAAAAATTACAAATAATAAATAAAATGATGAAATAATTTTTTTAATTTATATAAATTCACCTTTTCATTATGTTTTTAAAAATTATTAAACTATTTCCTTATTGTGACTATGTCTGTTGCTACCTCGAAGCCCAATCTCTCACAAGAATAAGGAATTTCGAACATACCTCTTCAACTCAAACAAAATAATCAACCTATATATGAAACAAATTCTTATGTGATTTATACTAAAAAAATTAAACATAAATATATGAGAACAAATTAAACATATGGAAGATGATTTTATTGTGGAAACATCAAAAAGACCTATTTGATTAAGAATAGGTAGTGCATTTACTCTTCCTACAAATGTAGTTTATGTAATTTTAAAGAACGTGATAAATTCCAACACCACATGGGTGAAATGTTTTTGAGAGATAATAATTTTTTAGTTGTTTTAGGGAAGAAAGGATTGAATGATGGATAAAAGTACTCTAAAAACTGAACAATAAAATAAATAATAATAATTAAATCAATGATTCATTTTATATTTTTTTAGTAAAATTGAGAAAAGTATGTTTTGACATTACTTTTACATCTTTCCAAAGGGTTTTCTTTGTTATAGAGTGTTATTTTATTGGATTTGTATCATTATCATGTACAGAAGACGTTATCTAAATAAGTAGTCTATAATTTTATTTATATTGCATTAATGCAATAAACAACACATGATATTCTAAGAAAAAACTTAGTATATTAGAAAAACCTTTAACCTTCTCATTGGTCACTCTTTTTTTTAAAGGTAGTAGTAATTAGCCTTTTTATTATGGTTTTATATATTGTTGACATGTTTTATTATTGTTATTATTCTAGTCCTAACATCAATTTCCAATCTCATAAAAGGTTATTTCTCCATGATCTCTAAGAAAATTATAAAACAAATTACCTGTAAAAAATGGTGATGAAATAAAACAAATGTAGATAAAATGATGATAAAATCAACTAAATAAATAATATAAAGTCACAACATCATTTTAATTGTGTACATTATTCCAGAACATAGGATTCAAATTCATTTTTAAACAAATTATATTTCATTTTGTGAATATCTGAATTTTCAACATTCTTGTTTATAATGGAAAAATATAAATAAAAAAGGATTATTATATATTTTAATTGAATTAGTATTTATCCTTGAAAATATGTCTCTTTGTAATCTAGATTTTTATGGTATATGATTTCTATAATAAAATTAAATATAGAATATTCATAATATTTTCCATTTCTATGATTAGGACGATAAAGGTACAATAATAAAAATAATTAATTTCATTTTATTAGTTTTTTGAGAGTGAAATAGTATTATATAAACCCAGATACATGTCCACTTATGGGGGTCGATAGGCTCTGATTGTGCATGGACTATCCCCATTCCATAATATTAATGATATTTAAACATTTCCCTATCATTAAAAATTTATCATTAAAACATAATATAAAATCATTAACATGAAGTTTATTTTGGAAATTATTGATGTAGTGCATTAAAAATTATAAAAAAATCATTACATGTGGAATGTTTATTGGGTATCCATGTAGTGAATCTAATAAATAAATAATTAGATTTCATAATTGTCTAGAATGTGTACATAATGTTTCCAACCAAAATAAAATTGATTATGTAATTAAATAAATGAAAATCAGTTTCATATTATAAAATTTAAGAGTTTTACCCCTTCATCATTAGTATTAAGAAATATATTCATTTAAAAGTATTGTTTTGAACATTTTTGATAGTTTTCCAATACTTAATACAATTATTTGATTTTTTTCTCTTTTGTCTATATAAGTGATGAGAGGAATAATGAGTAATTTTTTAAAGGGGTAATCCCTTCAATTGGAATTGATATATACGCCTGCAAAAAAAATTAATGTATTTAGTCATAATTAATAATCTATATCAGCTATTTGAAAAAAATCAAGAAAATAGCCCTCATGTATACATTTAAAAATGAGACTCCTAGAAATTCATGATTGAGTATTTTATTTACATTCTCAAGAGTAATGTAGTTTGTAAGAGCATATCCGTACATTTTTTTTGAAATCAACTTTTTGAGTACTACCACATCGAAAAGTTGTATCAGCATGATCCATCTATGTTATTAATTATGAATATTTAATTGGTGAAGTAAAGGATATTTCCAAATATATTTTTGATCAATTGTTTGATCCTTTAGATGATTTGGATTCTAATTTTCATTTCAATCATTTTATTTGTTTGTATGTAATAAAATTCAATGATTCATACCATTTTTCATTAAATTATAATGTTTTATCATGATAATTTAATTACAAATGAATTCAAACATGGAGAGATGTTTTTTACAAGATCTGATGGCTATGATACAAAGTATTACAATATCTTGGTCAACCATATAAATAACTCCAACAATAATTGGAACATGTATCTAGGTGCTCGACTCAAGGGATACTGTAATTCAAACTCTCTCATGACCTATTAGAAGTGGTATGTTGGGTAGTCTGTATTCATAGATATTAACCAATTTATCCCCCATAATAATGTGATGAGTGATATTTGATTGATATAATTCACTTTTATTTTTACCAAATAGAATATAATTACATGAATGGTATTCTTGTATTTCTAATTTAAATTTAATAAAAAATAAGAAAATATTGATTACCTTACCTATGAAATCTGTTTGAGGGTAATGGTTTCCTCAACTATGGTAGGGGTTGGGCCGGATATTCATATAGTGGTTGTTCTTAAGTTGTATCTACTGTTTTATCCCCCCAAAAAATTGTATATAAACTAAGAATACTGATGAATTTTGTCTTTAAGTGTTGATATTCATGATTTCGTTTCTTCTATTTAATTACCTTTATTATCTTGTTGTATTGTTTACCCAAAATATGTTCAGGGTGTCACCCAAAAACACCCACCACTGATGCAACAATACTATTCTAGCCACATCACATCCCAAGATAATAGGTGTACATATGGTATATGTTTTAATTATTATTATTTCAATGTTAGATAGAAAATATAGTAAAATAAGAAGTCATTGATATTTAATAGTGATTTAATGAAAAAAAATTTGTATTATGGAATACATACACATTCTTCCAACAATTTTGTTTTGTTATCATCTATAATTATACCATGTTTATGTCCATGTTCCTCCTTCCACAGTACATAATGTTGGTTGGAAGTGTAATTCGATTTGGATTCATGAATAAACATAAAAATAGTGGAGTATAATTATGTAGTTGTTTCATGTCACATAAAAGTATTATGGTACATTTTAAATGTGTACCAATTTTTTTGAAGTGAAGTGTACACCATTATTAATTTTTGGTAGGTGTGTGAAGTTTTTTCTACACATTCATTACATGTAGAACTTAGTTTCTATTTCATAAGTATATAAATTTTCAATAAGAGTTCATAATACCCATATTTTCAAACAATGTATTAACATCCACAATGTACTTGAATATATATCTCCCCATGATGGTCAACAGATGCATCCAACAGTACTTGGCTTATTATCTATACATACATAAGCGGTGCGTGAGAGTTTTTTCCATTCGTCATCTTTTTGATGAAATTTCCTTAGAACTTTTAAAAGTAGAATGTGATCATTTACAGCAAGATTTAATACAAATTTCTACGGGGGAATCGTCTATATAAATTCACTCTATATGGGATGATGGAGAGTAAGTCAATTTTTATTTAAATTATTATACAGTAAAATAAAGATAGGATATCATAATGATACCCGGATATCTTTCCAAAATAGGTGTATTAATCTTGGTCATAACATGGTTCCACAAATATAAATCAATTATTACATGTTGTTGAGTGTTGAGACAAATGAAACTAAAAATGATGCGCATATTGTAGTAATTCATTTGTCCGTAGGCATTATATTTGAACTCAAATTTTATTCCTTTTAGTTTCTCATAATTAATTTTTGTTAACAATGTGATGAAATGATATTGATGTTTTTTATAGAAAAATTAGTTCTTCATATTATACCATTTACTCAAGTTCAATGGAATAAATATAGTGTTCCTTTTGATTGAGAAAAATCCACATGTATATACGGTCGTCATTCCTCTACATTAGGAGCAACAACTTTTCGATAAACATGTAGTTTCTATGTATTGGTAGAATCATCTTGTTTATAAGGTCGTTGTTCCTCTTCAATAGTAGGAGCAATAGGTTGAAATACTAGTTGTTGTATAGGATTGGGAGTATCAACACATGAATAATACATAATCTATAGAAGTTATTTAACATTCAATTTATATTATGTACATATAGAAGAAAAAATATATTAACACGAGGTATCCCAATTTATATTAAAAAATAACATATCCTTATTATTAAAAACACTTTATAAATGGTTTAATGGATTTTACCACTCCATTGATTATACAAATCCTTTAATTGGGGTCCTCTCTTACATAAGAAACACCATCTCCATTGAGAATGCTATGAAATAATTGAAACATCCAAATTAAAGGTTTATCCATAGTTGAAATTTCAAATAACCCTTCAATGGGTTTTCATGATAGCAAAATAATTTAAGACATTTGGTATGTGGGATCTAAAACATAAAATACCTCTACTAAATCTTTTTTTATTATAAAGGAATCATATTATTACCATTATTACTAGAATCCACATCCATGATTCCCAATTAATATATATCAGTATGACTCTTGTTATTATCCCACATTCATTGATTAATCAGAACATAGAATGTTGCATAATACAAATCTTGTAATTGTTTGATTATTTAAAATCACGACATATTCACCTAAATGGGATTTAAGTCCTTACTACTAGAAACATGCATTATATAAACCACATGTGTTACTCCACTATTTTTCATGGTACTGCCTTCATAATGTTTATTTTTATAGGATCTATGACCATTAATTACATAACCATTATAAGATAACAAATACAATCTTTTCCCTCATGATATCAATCAATGTCATTCTCAAAATTCATATTGATTTTCATGACTCCACAAAATTATGGCCATCATATCATCCTTTAAACACTTGATTATCTGTATTTTATATTTTTTAAATCCATGAATTGACTCAAAATCCAAACAATTTCAAAGTGGGTTTCAACATATGGGGAAACCTTTAAACTATTATGAAAAATGAAATGGGAAAACATCTCCAGATCTGTAATATTAACTATGAAAACATCTATTCCATAAATTAAATCTACCACAACCCATCCAATGTGACGATATTTTTGTTGACCAATGCTATCTATAATAGAGAGTTATTCATTATATAATATAGTGTCTTCCTCAACTATATATCACTTTTCATTACAACCCTTAAGAATAATTGTGTTGTTTACAAACCCATTTCTTATATTCAAATGTTGTTCAATAGGGAACATCAAAATATAATTTATAAGGTCAAATATTCAAATTTCATCACATAGTAAACCATCCTAGAAAATAATTTTGCTGGGACGAAAATACTAAATTATCATAATATTAGGGAAATTTATTTTCCATAGTTTGAAATTGTTTTGGGACAACAATTTCACTTCATATAGATTTGAAAAATAAATAGAACATTGATAATTTATGATGAACATTATATGAAAAAGTGCAGTGTAATATTACAAGAATATGATATTTCATCAAAACATGATAGTCATGTGATAAAAGACCCTTGACCATTAAAACATTCATTGAAATGATATACTTGATATTAAATGAATACCCCTTAGGAACCTTTACATAATTCATAAAGTTAGAAAAATGACATCTCACCTTCTTGGGAAGAATTTAAGCCGGTGGAAAATGATTATACTGTATTCATCCATCATTATCACCATCTCTTCCCATATTCCCATGCAATTCATGTCCATCCTAGCCTTATTTTTATCCTTTTTTAGTTCATTTTGTAACGTGATACTCTCACTATCACATACACTTTTTTAACATATTTAACATCATGAAAATGAGTGATGTATAGACAATTCGTGTATGGTAATTTTAAAAAAAACATATATCTTATTCCAACAATTTTTATATGGGTCTTAAAAATGGATTAAACAAATAATTTCCATCTCTTTTACTTTTTCAATGATTTGATCTTCTGTTAGTTGATACAGTTCTTTACATTATTTTGAAATCACATTGAATGTGGTCTTCCATTATTGTTACTTAAGTCGTAATGGTATAAATCAATGATTTCCTAGTAACATAGTATTATATGAATTTTTCAACATAAATAATTTTCTACCATGAAAAAAATATGGAACACTATTATGTTCCTTTAATTCTATAACCTGATAAATTTTTATAATCATGATATTCAGTTATTTTCCATTACAACACAGCTGTCAATGTGAAAACATCATCTCTATAAGCATCTTACAACATAACACCAGAATCACACAATAAATAAAAATCATAGATCAACAGATCCAAATAAATATCAATATTAGTATGCGGTATATTTCATCCTAATATTAGCATAGATAACATAATGTATTCTTTTTTATGAAAAACCATAGTGGAATACTACAATTTAAGAATATATTTGGCCTTGTATTGTGAGTTATATTATGAAAATCAAAAGGATTGAATTCATTTATATAAAAATCAAGACATATGATTATCATCTTTTTTTCATGTTCTAGATACTAATGATCAGTTCCCTTCCACGAAGTAGAACAAATTTGGTGGTGATTTTTCACATATTTATTTCTTGTATCGGAATGCCATATCAACTTCCATAAATTTCATCACATTCATATAGGTCCTAAAACCTTTGAATTATAGTAATATACCATAAAAACATTGAAGGACCTAATTCATCTTTCTTGCATAATGAATCGCCACACTTTGTTTATTATTTATGTGATTCATGGTTCTTTTTGAAAAAGTATTCAATAATTTGGAAAAATCATTTATTTATTAATAGATTATACTTATAAAACATATCATAAGTTTACCATCATATGTTTTTTTTGGAAACTCAATATCTTATAGAGTAATTTCACTCATGAGCTCAAGTAACATAGTTAAAATAGCATCAGTTCATCAGTTCCAAAATTTTAAATTAAACAACATCAATATAAATACCAATTCAATATATTTAGTTCAACTAGTTTAACATTACATATTTTCAAAATACCCTAACTTCTCAAACGAATTTGGACAATCATTATGTAAATCATAAACTATCATTTTCATTTTCACAATACGACTTTCTTTATCATTCAGACATGTAATCACATACTCAATATATTATTCATCATTTTGAATGCTTGTAATCATATATGATGATCCATAAAATAGAGTGTTATACCAATAAATTTCTATATTAACTCTTACACATGTTTATTCAAACATTTATAACGATAGTGTATTAAATGATAGATAATGTGTTCTTCCAACTCTTCTAGACCAATTATTCATGAATAACAGTAGTATAAATTCTGGAAAAGGATTATAGAAGAGGACATTATACATGTACTTGGAACAATTTATGAACTCTTTATCCCCAGATTCATATTATTTTTTCATATAATTGGAATCTATACATAATCTGTAAATATACATAATATTTTATTTGGTAAAACTAATATTATGAATTAAAAAAAATTGTGTCTTTGAAATAGCGGTATCCCAACAATTGGATGTTTCAAATAATTTCATCATGATTTGAAGAAAATTGTTAATTGAATTTAATAATATAATTAATCCACTAGAATGTAATTATTATTACTCAGATTAGTTAAAGAAACATATGTGAATTCCCAAAAGAGATGGGGAAGAGTCTCAATTATAAAATAAAATAAATTCTATTCTAGAGAAGAATCTATTTATGGTGATAGTTATTGTAGAATTTTGTTTCCTGATACTCATCCCCTTATAAGATAACACCAAATCCGAGAGAATCTATTAATAAATATGGTAGTGAAGAAAACTCTAATAGATATTAAAATTATTATAAAGAACATAAATTTCATGAAATAAAATATAATTCATGAATGAGAGAAAGATTGTTTGAAAATTTAGAATGAATATTTCAAGAATTTTATTTATAAATTAAATTTAAAAAGTGATTATAGAGGTGGAACAAAATTTAGAAAGGATGATTAATGATCACAATTAAATACATAATTAAAATGGGAAGAAACATTATATTACTATAGAATAGTTGTTTTTCATGAATTTAGAGTCTAAATTCACTGGGTAAAAGTTTATTGATGGTGAAAATTCCTTGAATAAATCTCAGTTTGAGAGTATAAATTCAATCTGTGATATTAAATAACATTATAAATATATGTAAAACGATCTAATTTCTGAAATATAACATGACTATTATAAAAAATTTTATTTGACACATTTCATGGATACTCAATAAGAAACAATAGTTAGGGGAAGAAAATGAAAATAATGGGAAGAAAGTTTCAATATAAGTAAATAAAGGTGATATTCCCATATATATATAACTTTTGACTGTATATAAAAATCTATAATTCAAGGAGATTCTTAAAAATAAGTAATTTGAGTCTAAGGTTGAGAGAAAATTATTAGTTAATGACAGAACTTATAATAACGATGAAATTAAATTAAAACTACGAAGTTCAAGTCTAATGAAAATACAATGAGAAAGTTTTGAAAATACAAAATCCAAAATGATATGTAAATTTTTGTTTAATGGAATATGATGCTACTAAGGAGTATAATAAAAAGGAACATTCATTTTAATGAAATATTTATTTTCCCCCATCATTGAGAGGTTATGATTTTAATGTGGATACATGTTGAATTTATAGGAATCTGACCCTGATATCATCTAAGAAAGAATATGATATTTAAAAGATCTCATAATGTTATTGATAATATCATGGAAGTTTGGATAATCCTAACCATACCTTCAATTATTATTTCACCTTATTAACAAAGAAAATAAAACAAAATGGAATCTCACAAAAATTAATAATATGATTGATAAGGAGTAAACAATTGTGGTTAAGGTGGAATAAGAAAACTAAAAGGATAAAAATCATTTTCAAATTAAAAAATACGTCTATTGAATGTAATTTTCATTTTAAAAAATAAAAAATAAAATATTTACTAAAATAATTCTAAAATTGAATGTGAATATATGAAAGTATAAAATTATTTAAATATTTATAAATTAGAAATCTTAAACAGCTGTGAAAGTATTAATTACCAATTCATAAATATTTATATTATTATATATAATTGTAGATGTATATTTCAGTATAATTATATATATAATTTATAAAATAATATATATTTTAATGAAATATAAAAAATATATAGATGTATATAAATTTACAAAACTATATAAATGTACGCATATGTTATAAAACTATACATAATTTCAGTATGTTTATAGTTTTAAAATTTTATTAAAGTACAAAATTAGAATATATAAAAGTCAAATTTATGAAAGTTTAAAAGTATAATATTTTATAATGAACAAAACTATAAAATTGTATAAATTTATAAAACTTGAAAAGGATAAAAATATAAATATTTATTAGAGCTTAATATTTAAACTATATATGTATAATATGATATATTATAAATTTTATAGATGATTATAAATTTTAAATTGATTTAGACTATAAAAGTATAAATATTTACAAAATTTTGTTTTAAATTATATTTTGATAATAAAATATACAATAATATTTATAAAAGTTTATAAATTTAAAAATATAAAAAGTAATAAAAATATAAATGTTTAACAAAATATTTTTTTAAAAAAAATATTTGTATAATAAGATATGCTATATAATATATAGATGTATAAAAAGTATAAAAAATTTTATCTAGAAATATAAATATTAAAAATTATACTAATAAAAAACTATAAACTTATATTGACTATTATCTATAAATATATCGATGTACATATTGACGTTAATATAAATTGTAAATCTATATTGGTATTATGTATTAGTAGTGTGTGGGTGTTTGTTAGGTTGATAGAAATGAAAAGAAGAAAGAATTATCATAGGACTAAAACTCATAGAAAATATAGATCTCATCATATTCATATATCAAAGTGTTCCATGTGTATTGAATGATGAAGGAGGGGATAAAATTTTATTAGTGTGTCGCATTAACAGGTTGATCATGGTGTGCATAAAAGTAGAATTGAGGTGACATCAGGCTCCTATGACGTAGAGAAAAAAGGAGGAGGGGTCCTGGGTTTTCCCACTATTGGGTGGAGGGAGGGAGGCCGATCCATAGGGCAGATAGACATAGGGAGTGTGATACATAGAAAGAGGATCGATATGTAGGGGTGGTGCATTTTAATTATGATGCCTCTTTGTTACACTATCACGAAGTGGTGGATCGATGTTGGGGATATTTTTTTAGTTTGTCATGGGGAAATGAAGATTTTTATAAATTGGGTTTTGGAGAGGCGTAATTAAAAAAAATTCTCTAACAAGACCAATCAAAACATGTAACTTAGAATTATAGATAATGAATCCTTGAGAAGATGACCAATGATAGTAGTAGGTTTTGAATATAGTGGTAGGATCACTCCCGATCTATGAAACCTAGATTGTGCGAGTGGTGGAATCCCTTTGTAATAGTTTTTAGAGGAACCATAAGGTTTTTATGAGTGCATTCCAAAAAGAATTGAAAAAGAGTACTTTAATCTGTTCTAAAATGGAATGAACTATAAAACCACCCTTTATGAGCACCGATAAAGATACCCCTTTATCAACACTATAAAAGAACAAATACCAGGTTTCCTTACCATCCCAAAAATTTTAGCGCTACTAATAACATGTTTTATTAGTGTTTGTTTAGAGTTGATAATGTGGTATATTTTTCAGCATTATAAATCATTTATAAAGTTATAATAATAATAATTTTTATTATTATTTATAATTATAACATTATATATATATTAAATATTTTTATAAATATTTTTATATATTTAAATAAATAAATATATATATATAAATATATATATTTAAAAATTATAAAAATAATAAATTTATTTATTATAATTTTATAATCATTTATATATATATAATTATAAATACAAATTATGTAAATTAATAAATAAATATATTTATTGTTATAATTTAATATTTGGATTCCTCCAAATATATTAATATATATATATATATGATATTTATGAATAAATAAAAATATTTATTTATAATTACCTATATAATAAATATTTTTATAAATATTTTTATATATATAAAAATATTTGTATATATTTATAAATATTTTTGTATATTTATAAATATATGTGTATATCTATGAATTAATTTAGATAAGTATATATATTTATAAATTTATAAATATAAAAAATATATATTATAATTTTATATTTATTTAAATACATATATATACATATATATTTATATAATTATAATGAAAAATAAACCTTTTTATAAATATATATGTATATATAAATGAATATATACGTATATATATTTAAAAATCTATAAGAAATGTATTTATTATAATTTTATAATTATATTACTGATTATAATTATAAATAAATATATTTATAAACATTTTTATATAATTATAGAAATTTATTTATTTATAATTACAATTATATATATATATATAATTAAAGTTATGGATACTTATTTATTAAGAAGATTGGAGGATATTGAGAGGGATGCCGTTTTGCAAGACACCGGTGTTATGCCTTAGGGAATGATCTTAGATATCATTAAAAGTAACCAGAATGTTGACAACGATGGATTCCAAATGGTTCAAAGGAAAACTTCCTTTCCTTCTAAGTCACCAACAGTTTATGATTAGAGATCTGATATGTTAGATATTTCTAGAGAGGGTAATAGCTTTGAGGAACTTGATTCTATAAGTCATTTTTTCAAAATACATGATGGATGAAACGGGTGAGCAAGATGTAATGATGCTTTAGAAAAAAAGGAGATGGGGTAGGCATCCAAAAGGTCGAGGTTGGGGTATTCATTATGATTAAAATTGAGGGTGCAATCGAAACATGTCTTCCAAATTGTGTCATCTCACACTAGAGCAGGAAAAGATTAGGGGGAATTATATTGCACTTTTCAATCATTGGAAATCATAATCCGAGTTGGAGTCTCCAGATGATACTGAAGATTATGGTCATAATTCTGGCCAAGATAATGATGATTCTTGAGTTTCTATTATTTCTTATAGATGTGGGCTTTCCCCTTTTTTGACTCCATCTATCTTTCTAGTGATTGTTTCTTTTTATTTATTTTAATAAAAATAGGCTTTACCCTGAACACTTTCTGTTTCATTAAAAAAAGTTATATGTTATTACAAATATGTTTATATTATTATACCTCATGATCTACACCACCTTTTCCATATTTATATAAATATATATAGTTATGTCAATATATAAATATATATAATTATAAATATAATAACTATGATTTTTATTTTAATATATTTATTTAAATTTTACAATACATTATATGAATATATATATAATTATTATTATTATAATTACATATATTTTAAAAGTATTTATATATAATTAAACTTTTATAATTAAAAACATAATAAATATTTTTACATTAATTTTATAATTATTCATGAGAACATAACAAGTTCAGGGAAAAGACATGAATAAATCATACATTATATTGTATAGATCATAAAAAACATGTTGTTGCATATATATGGAAGCATGAATAATAAGGGAGTCAATGTATAACTGAACAATCATGATTTGTGAATTCATAACATATGCATGCATCACTATATATGTAATCCCAACATTTGGAACATAGAAACCCACTATAACATCCACAAATAAACTTATGAACAATTAGTGTCAATCATACATATTCATAAATATGTACATATAATTATAATGATAATTATGTCAATGAATATAATTATTATCTCATGAAGTATATATATATATATTAACATAATTATTTAGATACATATATCTATTAAAGTATATATATTTTTTAAATATATATATGAAATTATAATTATAAAAAAAATATTTAAATTTTTATATATATAACTTAAAATATATAATTACAAATATATTTATCATCTTGAATATAAATATAATATATATATATATAAATTAGTTTTTATTAAAATATTTATTATCAATAAGAACAGCACTGATAAAGATAAATTTTTATCACCACTAACAAATGAACTGATAAAGGGTACACCATAATCAATTCTTTTTCTGCGCTAGTCTTGGATACCATTATCAGTGATTTTATCTACCATTGATAATAGTGCTTATTTTATTAGAAAATTTTATTTAACTATGTTAAAATAAGGTACCTATTTTTTGCATATATGTGGAATTTCACCTTTATTATAGTAAATACTTTACAAGTCAATTATCTTACTAATTAAAAGCTTTCATCACCCTTTGAGAGCCATTCCAATGGAATAGTATCGTAGAGGTAAAATACAATTATTCTCTAATCCAATATAAGAAATGTTATCGAGATGGATAGTATGTTTTCATGAGTTGGTTCTGAATTATTCTAATGGGTATTCTGATTTTTGAATGATAGAATATTCAAAACGGGCACTCCTTGCTTATTACGTGATATTTAATGTATTTTTGACACATACAAGTAGGTTTATTATGCAATTCCCATCCTCGGTCATCTTTTATAGAATCTGGATGAGGTATCTAATGAATCTTATTACCTTCCCATTTGGACTTGTGATAGGTAATTCATATCCATTGACGAATTTGTCTTTTATTAGTTAATGGTACGAAGATATCACTCTGGTGAGGATAAATATGTGGATGAAAAAATATTCTCTTACACATGTAAGTACATAACTGATGATCTTATTACTCATCAAGGTAATTTGGGGCACATTCGTGTAAATCAAAAATTTATTTGGGATTGGTTTAAAATTTGGGAATTTTTTTAATATTAGAAGAGTTGTGTGGTCGAGTATTCATAAACCTCAGATAACTAAAGGCCAGAAATGATGTTTAACTGATGCTTGCGTATTTTAGTAATGGACATTCATCCCTATTGTGAGGTTTACATCCACATTATTTTTCCCTCTAATGAGCTGAAGTGTAATGCATGAGACTTTTTCTAGATCTGTCTCAAGCCAAGGACCATATGCATCCAAAATTTGGATCATTGCTTCAATCCATCTATTTTACACAAAAATAGAACCTAGGTTTCGGATTGAATATATGGCTTTAATTTGGTTTTTATATCATTCCTATATATTGTTTGACATTTCCTCCTCAGTTGTACCCTCGATCAAACTTGATCAGGAAATAGAGGGGGCCTATTTTGGATTTTTTCTGTGATTTATAGTTGAGGTGAACCTCAGTTCGATACCGATAAAATTTGATATTTTTTCTACAAAGGATTTTAATTGTTATATATCTCTATGATTTTAAAACACTAACCTTTTTTATTTTTTTCAAGACCATTATGCTTGATAGAAAGAATTATTGTAAGGGTCTATGTTGTACTGTCTGTAATCTGAGAGGACGTGATACTATTAGTGTCGATAGATTAACTCACAGTCCACCAAGGTGGTAGGTTCAATATTACCAACACATCACACTATAATATAGGATATAGATTATGGTTGTTAAATACTAGTTCATAAAAATATAGATTTCTTGGATGTTGGGCCTTCAGTGGTAGTTGTGTGGAGGAGTTAATCATGGGATGATCTTGCTTAACAGGCTTTTGGGAATAATGATTCACAGGAACCATCTCCAAATAAAAATTCATGGCCTTCATATAAATATTTTTTGAACATATTAGAGATTAATCTAAATCCTAAATGGGATACGAAAGAGCTGGTTATGATGTTATAGTCCAAGACAATATTACAAAAGAGATCACTGGTGTTTGTGTAATGGGTGACACCCTAAAATCATGTAGCACAACCATTGTAATTGTGCCGGATATTATGGTTCCCTACACTATGTACATAGGATCATGTAATGTGACCAAACACATTACCCCATATAATGAAAAAACAATTGATACACAATTCGATGATAAATATATAGTATAACAATTAGTCGATCAGTAAGTTGTGCATGAATAGATGATTATGGAAAGTGCTTGAAAAGGTAAACTAAAACTGGATCCACCTCCTAGAAATGTGAGTCCTTCTTATACATCATAGAAACCATATGACCATTTTTGTGTGGATAATTATTTTTCCATTCTTAATTTTAATAGATTCTTGGTAGATGACATAGGTATCCAACTAGTCCACCCTCGAAATGTTTAAGGAATATGTGTCTACACCTAAAGTGGTGTAGGAAAATCTTACATAGGAACACCCCCTACTGCCAGAACATTCACCTTGTTGTCTAATTGTGAATAAAATTAATGTGGATTAGTTAAACCCATCCAAATATTATTATCTTATGAAAAATTAATATACCTTTTTCAGAAATGCCTCAGATGAAGATTGTGTCACTGCATATGATTAAAATTCCTATATTATTACATTTAGTGACTATAAATTTGAAATGCCATTTAATAGAATCAAGAAAGATGTGGATGAAAAATATTTCATGATGTCAAAGGTATTATACTCTATGATGATATTGGATTTTTATGGTTTCAATGAATACATTACTTTGTCATTTTTTGGACATTAATATAAATGGAGGATTTCATCCAACCCTTGTACTGGAATTTTAGGAACTCTCTTGGAAGTTCATTATTATGGAATAGTCCTCTGAATTTTTTGAGGATAATGTTTCACCCCAATATGACATGATCTTATAGAGATGATGACACCCAATGTGAAGGGGATTAAATCCAAAACATTTACTATGTAGTGGGAAGTGACTTCTTTTTGTTCTTTTGGGTATTAGTTCCCTGGTTGACTCGATTTCCTAAATGTTTGTTAACTTTTTATTATTAATAAATTTCATGTCATGGATTTAATTTTAAAATCCATGACTGAGTTAGTTGGTATATAAATGAGACGTTATATATTTCAAATAAAAATAGAAAATAACATTTTCATATAATTCTAGGAATATCAATAAGAGATTTTGATCACAACAAAATTACACATTAAATAAATTTGAAACATAACTCTAAAAAATAAATTTAAGACTAGACATGAAAAAAATACAAAAGTGGGGGTGTACCAAATATTATTAACAATAATAAAGTGGTTGAAACCTAAAAACCACTTAATAATTATTAAATTATTTCTCTGTATTTATATTGGTTATAATTTAAGAAATCTTATTTTATGACATTATATATTTTCAATTTATATAATTCTCTTCCACATTATTTTATGAAAATATTATATATTATCAAAATATATTGGTTTTATAAATAGTTTTATGTATATTTTTATAAACATCATTAATTTTATCAAATAAAATTTATATCAAGCAGTTTATATTTTCTATGAATTTAATTAATTATTTTTTCTTATTAAATTTTTAAGTATAAGTACCAGTTTAGAAATTATATAATGATACATAAATGCTAAAAAATATTTTTTTCCCTTTCATTAGTAATGAAGATATATATTTTCATCCAAAAAACAATGTATATTAAAGCTGGAAATGAAAACACTAATAAATCTATCCCAATAATAATTTTAAAAAATTATTATTCACCTTTTGTAGTAAATTTATATATAAAACATCATGGTGTTTACAATTCCTTTAATGTATCTCAATATCATACATACTATTAACATTAGACTCCAATGGGATTTTAATAGATTATAAAATTGGAATCATTGTTAATAATACAATATCCCTATTAAAAAATTAGATACTATAGATTTTAATTGATATATAATTACTCAGTAACATTATCTAGTAAACTATTTTCATCATATATTTAGTTTTTATGATTATATATAAATATTTGTTCTTACTTATATTATTATTAAAATTAAATTTTCTAGATAAAATTCTAAAACATTATTCAAGAGAAAATTTTACTCTTAAATATTTGAGTTTAATGGAATATAAAAAATAACTAATTCCATCTATCAATGTCATTCCAAATTACCCATGAATTAATATTGATGTTATTATAATAAATTGTTACATCTTTACAACGTAAATAATTCCATCATCATATACAATAAGGGTAGTTTTTTCTTTAAACATTTCATTATATGGGTACTTTTCTCTACCCCACCTATATTAAATATGATGTTTTCATTATGTTTAGATATCATCAGTAAAACTACATTGAAAAATATTATATATGACCTCAAATATATAATGAATTTGGAAAAAAAATCATACATTATAAAATGGATATTTCATGTTTCAAAAATATGTAATTTTTAATTAAAAATTTTTATATATCACAAATATGTAAAAAATTAAGAAAACAATATTATTTTTTCTTTGAATGTTATTTTTTTAAAATCATATTTAGATGTAGCCATATATGATCATGAAAAATGATTCTATAATAAAACGATCATATATATATATATATATTGTAATGAAAAAATAAATACTTGCAATTTTCATTCATATATTAGGAGAGTAAAAAAATCATAAGAGGTTAGCTTTAGACTAACCTCCTCACCCTCCCCTATCCAAATTTTCCATTCATTTGGTTTCCCCATAATTAAAAGCTCAAAAAAAAATTATATCCCCTCAACTATATTATTTACCCCAAAATTCATTTTTGAATCAACTATGTTTTGAATGCATGTTGATTGATTTATATCTTTTCAACATCACCTATATTAGTAGAGAGAGGACTTGTTTACAGCATCAATTCATTAACAAAAAATGAATTTTTCCACTACATGTCAATAATATAAAATTATTTATCATAAAATGTTTTTATAGGGTTTTTATATTAATTTATTTACAGGATTAAAATAATACGTTTTGATATGATATTTTAATTTATCAATTTAAATAGATGATTTTTTATTTTATATATAATCAATTTATATATTAATAAATAATTAAAATATTCTATCATTTTTGATACATTGAAAATTTTGGGAGTATGTATTTTATGATTTAATGGAAAATTTTAAGTGATACATGTATGTGATCAAAATTTGTGACCCAAATATAATGACAAAAAAAATATTCTAAGAACAGAATAGTTGAAAACTCCAAAAGAAATTTGTTAACTCATTTTAGTGCTAAAAACACTTCTAGAGCTGGATGGAAAGGAAATGTTAAACCTACAATGCATTATCTCTAATAGACATTGGGAATCCTATATGCGATCTCCCTTTTATTATTTTCTCAAACTAGTAGGGTCCTTATAGTACATTCAATCTTGTACTCCCATGATTACGATGGCCGAAAAGTGTAATGATCAATTAGTCTCTCCCAAGAACATGATACTCAACATTTCAGTACTTGATTAGATTTTAAAACCCTTGAACATCTTCCAAATAGTAAATGAATAGTCAATGATCCATGAATAGCAATGGGCCTCCAAAATTCTAATGGACACAAATAAAACTTGTCATTGATTTAGATTATGTATTCTTCTAAAATATATATGAGGTAATTGGGTAATTGATGACTTTCTTTGTGAAACTTATAATACTAATTGTCATGAAACCCTCCTCAAAAGGTACCCCGTTTTGGATGAACAAGATACAGGAGAGAAAGTTTTACCCATGATTAGCCTCTAGAAGGACTCAAGAAAATGACTACAAACGAGGGTATTAAAATATCACATATTAGAGGAATTACCCAAAATAATATAATAAGTGTTGGGTTGTATAATTAATTAACCACATAAAAACATTGGTCAAAAATAAACCAAGACCATTCCATATTGCATGAAAAATATCATCATATAAAAAAATAAAAAAATACTTAATGGCATATCCATAGGTAGACACTAGTCAAAATATCCAATATCTAAGCTACTGACATCTATACCTACACCTGAAATCATCCTGGAATCATTGTAACAGTTAAAATGTCATTAGGGTGAGAAAAATAAGAATAATCAGTATGATTATACACAATGGTCCTCATGTACATTAGAAAATAAAATACCAATGCACATGTGAATAAATATATTACCCAACATCTGCCAAAATAGGTCCAAAGGCCAATCCATGTCTCATCATATCATTATCAATAAATTAAAAATAAAATTTAGTTACATAGCATAAAAATAAAAAAACACATAGTCTCCCCACAACCACAGAACCATGTATTTTCCTCTTTGACTCCCTGAAATCAAATTTACTATGCTCTCATCCCATTCCATGAATATAATATCACATATCCATCTATAACTATTATAGTTCAGACAAAAACCTACCTATCCTAACCTCCCACATTGTCATCTATCTGTTGATAGCATCTTTCATCATCACACAACATAGCCTTATCACATAAAACTGAAATCCACATAATTGTGTCTAATGTTAAGGTGAGTAGGGTATCATGAACTAGAAGGACTATAACAACATGACACCCTCTCACCATGCAAGAACCATACCTTATATCATAACATAATCATCCATAGATAAACTCAAAAACCAAGCCATATCTTCAATAGGTGATACTCAACACCACATCATAACATTAATACCATTGAATTATGGGCCGGGAAGAGGGGTTAGCCATCCATTTTATTGACCTTCAAACTATATGTTGAGAAAAAACCAAAGAAATGTAGAAAAAAATTGTGTTTTATGGTTATAAAAATTGGGCGGGGTATATATGAAAATAACATAAAATAAAATTTATATAGATAGAAATTAATACCCATCCTATTTCTTCACATCAATGATACTAGCATACATCACATCATTACTAAAATACCATATGAAATATTTCACAACTATTTCCCCCACTAAAATAATTTCCAAAAACAACCACAAAAAACAACCACATAATATCCACTTTCATGTATTGGTTCTACTACATAAATAATTAATTTGTTTCCAATAACAAAAACATACTTTTTAATTTTAATAACATTAAAAAACCATTCAGGTATCATACATTTCATTTAATCTAAATTTCTAAATATAATTACATCACATTTTCATATTTAATTCTAACCCATAATTATTCATTTACCAAACCATGTAATTCTAATATATATATTAAAAATTTTCCATTAATAAATTAGAAACTAACATAATTGTATAACATAATGTCTCATTCACCCTACATCATCCTACAATAATGACATTATATAATATGAATATTCATCACAAAAACCTAAAAATTTTACCATAGAAACCACACATCAATTTCAATTACACATAATTTCACATCACATCCCATGCCATCCAACCATCTCTTTGCTTCCAAATACATTCTTCCATGAACCTATTAACTATAATTATCAATAAATCCCCATAAGTACCAAAAAAATAACAAAAGGAAACATAATAAGAATTTAATTACAAAATAATACATCACATATTTCATAACTCCATTGTTTAGATTCAATAAAAATGGATTTATTTTCATTACTTCCTTAAATATCATGGGTATTTTCATGAATTTACAGATTTCTATGGGTGATAGTTTATTTATTAATATATTTTTTCTTTATTCTTTTATAAATAGAATTATATAAATGTAAGAAATTACTATTTCCCAAATTACATAAATCAAAACAAAACATTCCCACCAGTAACCACAATTATCATTATGTCAGTAAACATGTATAATTCAGTGATAAATGTCATGAAAATCACAAGAAATATGTGAATAAATCCCTCCCCCATTAAATTACAATTTAAGAAAATTTATCTATCTATATAATATGACAGAAACCGTCCTCCTAATGGAATAAAAAATCATATAAATCCCATAAATTTACCTAAATAGTAATAGAACAGGGATCCACTACCTCCAAAAATCTTTCTAGGTCAATTTATAATTATGGAATGAAGAATGGACATTCTTACATCTATGATCACCCAATTTATATATTTGAAGCCCAAAAAAACACCAACATTCTATATATAGTGAAAATGTCACCAAAACAATCTATTTTTTTAAAAAAAATTCCCTCTCTAAAAAGTATAACTTTGGATAAAACATAGAATAATAATGCAATGAATAACCCAATAATTACCATTGATCAATCTCTTAATGTTAATAATTAAAGAACACAAGAAGATGGTTAATGTACACTTAAAATCACATTTGATCCACCTATGAATTAATAAAAAATTATTAATTATGTAGTGTTTGAAAAGACCAAATAATTAAATGTAATGAAATAACGTATAAGACCATAGTGAAAAACTCTTCAATATAATGAATGAATTTTTACTCCAGGAAAGACTATAATGTAAAGGAATGGATGATTGCAAAATAGTGTTGGTAAACCCCATGATTATTATACACTATGAGCTATATTATATAGATCATATAAACTATTATAAGGACCATGATGCAATGGAAAACACCATGACATATCATTCATTCACATAGAAGTATGGTAATATTTAATGGAGTTCCACGATGTAGCTGATATAAAATCAACAAATTTATTCATATAATTATTCAATAAACCCACAACATAGTGTATAAGCCATGATAAAACTATTCCAGAAATGGAAGAACCAAAAAATCCCTACATAAAAGTGTCAAGGAAAAAAGAAATCTATCAACACTGTAGAAAATCCCTTTAAAGAAATATATAATCCTCAAATCTAGAAAACCAATACAAAGCTGAAATTTCTTATACAACTCCAACATAAACTGGTCAAAACATTCATAATGTACATGAAACTTTTTCATATCCAAAATTACTATAGTGTATTGGGTTTGGATATCTAAATAACTACCTTTGTTGCCTCCCAAATAATTATCAACCTCCAGAATCAATAACAAACCTATAAAATGGAGATGGAAATGGTTTTGAACAACCACTAGGAGTTACCATTCAAAGATCATATTATAATTGAAATGCTACCACTATATCACACAAGTCATAGGCCACCTGTATTCTATATAACCATTCAAACCACCATTTTATCCTTTATATATTCCATGACAATAACTACCACACCCATCAAAAAAAATATCAAAGCAAATAGATCAAGAGAATATACCATCATTATAAATTTATTATCGAATAAAGAAAAAATGAAGTCATCCATGGGTTACAAAATTGTGGTGAAAATATAAAATTTCGTAATTAAGTAGGGGTTTCTCCCCTTCATATGCTAGAATCGACAAAAAACACCAGTAGAAAAGTAAAAAAACAATCTTAGATTCATTAAATCTCTGATACCCCATCATCAACGAAAAATTATATAAAAAAAATCAGGTTATAGGGCACACATATGGGATCCATTCTCTTATGCACCCTTATCCAAGAAACAATTCTATTATATCCTAAAAAGGATAATTTTGTTCTACGAAAAAATTATACTAGAAATCATTTATCATTATTAGTCTCTCTATGGACGTCTCATCATCCTTGATAAACAAAAATCCCTAGTCATTTTTTGGGTGTCATAATGAAGATACTGATGATGTACTAACCTGTGGAAGACACCATGAATCTTGTTGTGATATGATGGATGTTACAATGGGTACACCACCCTACCAATTTGTTCTAATATATCGAAATTTCCGCCTGACAATGGAGAAATCTTACTCCTTCTATCAAAAATTTGTTTCCCCCAATTAGGTGAAACCCCCAAGAAAAAATATTATCCAAAATCAAAAAATTGTGCCTCAAACTATGTATTATATAAGACTTTTCATGTTCCTACACCATCATCATCAATTCTTGACCAATATGGATCTTATTTTAAATTCTCTATATTCCATCAGGATCAAGAATTGATAAATCTCCAACCACTTCCCATCATAAAAATCAATGACATAGTATCCTCTATAATGCCTCAAAAAAGTATAGGCCAATAGATGATTGATAACTATTGTTATTCAAAAACTCAACTAGTGGTGGGTGTATAACCCATGATCTAATAAAATCAATTATGTATGATTTAAAATTATAATTTACAATTTGGATGGTCTTCTCCATCCAACCATCTATTTGTGGATTTAATGTAGTGATTATGCACAACAAGGATCCAAAGTCTTACTTTAATCCATTTCAAAACCATGAGATAAAATTTGGAACCCAATGAGAGATGATATTCTTCAGTACTACATGAGTCCTTACCAAAAAATATACATATTGACTTTTAAAATACCACATTATTCAATTAATGTGTCACAAAAAACATTATTTTAATTATTCTATCGGTCTATAATCACTCAAAATCTAAGGCATCCACTCAGATCCTAGTCTAACGTGATGATATGTTCAATCCAAATTACCTACCATTTCCAATCAGGGATATATCATCACTGTAATAACCATCCCTAAAAGTGTTTTTTGGATTTAACCTATTGAAATACAGAAATTTTCTAATGAAATATACCATGGAATGGTTCAGTCAAAACCAACAAATATCCCTCATCCAAATACAATACAACTTACACATACCATGATTTAATGTTTAATGTAACCTATGAAACATAAAAAAACTCCCTCACTCCACACCAATGGAAGAAGAAACCATCATCCAAAAAATATATTGTTTTAAATATCATCTATCCATCTATAGAATGAATCACCACATCCTACAAAGTCTCACATCGCATGTACCTCATTGTCTCCCCACTAAGACACCCCCACCTATTACATTAGGGATGGTTTCACCATCGACAATTAAATAAATCCTATAAAACATAATCCCTAAATAACAAGATAAGTCATTAAATGATATTATATCACTTTCTAATAATTCTTTAATTCTTGAAGGACATATTTTATGGAATTTTGACTAGATGGACTGTAAACTACATTCCCCTTTTTTATAGTGTTGGAGATCACCTAATCATAATATTTGTAAATCTTCATCAAACAATTATGGTATAAATTTAGATCCTATTAATAGAAAATTTCATTTATGATCTTTTGTTCTATAAAAAACATGATGCACACCACTTTGAGGTAATGCATGAAATACTGTAGTGTATACATAACTTGTGATATATAAATATCATGGAGTTTACAGTGAAACTCACGTTGATATTACATCCTCGATACATAATAAATTATTTACCACATTTATATGATGATACATCCCAAACAAATAAAAGATTTTTTGATGATAACCTCTAACATCATTCCCTACTTAGGAAATTGAACCAATGCGAAACTAATATGTCTGTTCTTTAGCTAACTGAACAATTCATAACACTTATTAGTATAACTAAAATATAGGTCTTTCCTGATGAATGATTTTAGTGTGGAAGATATTGAAGAGAAATTAGACCCAAAACTCGAATAATATCATATGAGACCAATGAAACTGAAAACAACTTTTACGTAATTGGTTTATTTATAAGAAACAATTATTTTGATCTTCAACAGACACCACATACCCAATGAAATACACAACTCTCATCTATAACATGTTCTTGGAATGTTTTATGTAGTGGTGATGATTTCAAGGATGATTCATGATAGCTATTTGATTATTTATATAATCATTCAATAACTATAAGTAGATAAAGATTTAGTTCTTGATCATGATAATAAACTAGTCAAGGAACTCCTAGAACACATATTTTTTGAGCCCTATGAACACAAATCGTGTGTTCCTAACACCAAATGGGAGGACCACATACATGGAGTGCCCATAAATAAACATAAAGGTAATCTTTGGGAAACCATTATCCTTTAACCTAGACTGATGTTATCCAGAACATGAGTTTTCCTTCAAAAATAAATAGTATAGCTTCATTTTTTTAATATATCATTCTACCATATAAGGAGACAATAGTTTTGGACCCCCCACATAATTAAGTCTCATAATTGTTATGAAAAAAATTTAAATAAATTATTTCATATTAGATTAAAAAACAATAGTATTCCAGGGAGACATATGGGGTTAGATATAAAACCTATATATCATAACAGAAACAAGAAGCCCCCTATTTTTGAGTTTTATAGAAATCATTTGTTAATGATCCATTAAAATTTGAAATTCTCATGTTTCAAACACTATCACAAACTCAACAAAATGTTGAGTGGGAATTATTATAACCTGAAAAGAGAAAACATTACAACACTCCAATAAAACTGTTTTAATTTACCCATAAAATATTAAACTAATAAATCTTACAATAATGGAAAATGGGTTACAATAAATTATCTCTCCTTCGAAAAATATGTTCTACATAATCTCTACTCATCATCCATCAAAACAAAAAATAAAACTATCCTAAAAAAATCAATTAATGAATAAAATAATAAAACCAATCAATGAAATTGATAAAATTAAATGGATGTATTTATAAAAAGATGAAATTCCCCTGGGACTGGTGTTTTCCAATCACCATTCTACTTCCTTAGAACACATCAAACAAGGAATCTAGTCCTCCAAATATTTGGGATAACAATATGGGAACTGGAATTCTCTCCACATATTATCCTAATGAATAAATTTTTTTAGAGAAACAAATTAGTGTGAGTCTTATAGAAAATTTAATGATGCATATATGTTATAAGTGAAAATTATCATACCTAGAAAACCTTTATACCTACCTATGCAGGAACCTTCACCATATCTATCATCCCATAACCATATCCACTACCAATTTTTTATGGCCTCCAATTTCTAACACTTTTTTATTTCTATGGGGATAAAGAACCCCATAAGGAATCCATATACCAACTCCATTTACTATTGGAATTCAAAAAAACACGAGATACGACTTTTACAGATATTCCATGCATGTAATATCTAGTTCTGATAAAAAAGTGGTCTAAAATACCCTAAGAAATTTTCCTTCTGAAGTTGTTAGGATTTGAGACTTCCAATGTACAAAACCTTTCACGAATCAAGTCATCATTCCATCTAACCCGGCTCCCGACTCAATCTGCGACATGACCCGAAGGGCGTTCCCGATCCCCATAGGTTTCCAAAAAGTGTCGACCATCAAAATGAAACAAGAGGAAATGATTTGGGCCAATAATAAATAGGATCAAATTGTAGAACATAGAAAATGCAGAAGAGCTAACCACAACTGAATCTCAACAAATGTACAATATGGTCCAATACAAATACAACTGAAAAAAAACTAACACTGAAAGAACCATACAATACAACAAAATAAAACAACCAGTTAGTAACATGATCTTCATGTGACCTAGTGGTCACCTCCAACCACAAGACCACCCTGCTCCAAGAGATACCTAGAACAAGAAAAACCTGATCAAAACATGAACCTAAAAAATATCTCAGGTCTACCAACACCGAGTGGTATAGGTAGGGTGTGAGTTAACAACTCAGTAGGATATCACCATAGATTCCAAGAATTTGGTTTCCCAAAACAGTCCATTAACACTAGTTTTAAATAAAATTATAAAAATATATTTTTCACATTTTATTAAACAACCAAAACTTTACCATTTCAAAGGCCAACACACAACCCCATCCCTTTTTTATGAAAACTATCATTTTATAACAAAAAACCCAATCCAAACCATAATAGTAACAATCATTAATGGAATAAATTTAAATGGAAAACAATTTCAAAGAACTCCACGTTAAAGACAAAGCACTAAATTTTAAAATTACCAACCCAACCTACTGTATGCCAACAGGAGGTGAAATATAATCATTGAGCACTAATCAGGGGAATGCCCCTAGGCACTAGCTAGCTGTGAGCCCCATGCACCTTGTATCTCGATGAAACTAACTGTAACAATATCATTTCTCATGAACAAGACACTAGTATGTAACATACCCATAACCTAGTGGTCCCCGACATCATCATCATAGTTTTTTTTAGTGTTGTCATCGTCAAACATTATATGTGAAACAGGGGCCAAACCCCACAAGATCACTAGCATACTAATACAAGTCTAGCCCCCTAGATACTCGGCTTCCCATTTTGTGCTCAATAAAATTTCACACCTCATATGTTACCACACACACTATTTATCAACCACACCAAGCATCTCAGTTCATATTCCACCACATTCACATCACAAACCCACTCTTGAGAAATTACGCAAACTGAACCATTTACAAATCACGTCAAAAACCATGAGGAACACCACCTTTTTAAGAATTTGATAAACAAGCCTTCCCATATTTTAGGAAAAACATGAAACACTAAAAAAATGCCAAATGGGCCATCACATCACTTAAAAATTCAATCCATCTTTTAAAACATCTTAAGCTGCCAACGGGGCATTCACATATTCCGAATCACATTCTTTCCTAAAATCAACCCAAAACATCACCTTTAAAGGTACAATTCCAAATAGGCATTTATTTTTACACACCCAAATGAATTTACCAAAATATTTCCAATTAATTTCCTAAACCATCTTGAAGTGTGAAATGCCTAAAAACCCCTCTCGCCAAACCTTTTCCAAAACACACACAACAAAATCCAAACGGGAATATCCCCCCTTGGTATTCCATTTTAAACAACATTTAAGAAACTAATATTTCAAGGAATTACCAAAAACCACTTCCACAAAATCAATCATTTTTTTAAACCACTTCCAACCATCAACATTATTCAGAGAACATAAAACAATCCCATTGTAACCGTAAAACCCTTTTTACAACATTTTAACACTTATAAAAATACAAATTATTACAAAACAATACACAACAAATCAATAACATAAATAATAAACAACCATCCCACCATAATCAAGGCTAAAAATTTAATAAAACACCTAATTTAACTTTAAAGAACAATCAGGTTTTAAACAATAACTGTAGGTGCAATAAACCTAGGTATTTTACACAAATCCCTTTGAAAACCTATTTTTAGTAAATTATACCAACAAGAATACATCATTCACATCAAGCCATAAATATATTAGAGGCGTGAAAAACATTTAAAAATTAAATGAAAACACACAACTTCATGTGGAGTGTTCCGAAAAATAAAATTTTGGAAACGCCTACATCAACCATGTATGAATGGAACAAAACATCAAGGGAGGAGAGATATAATCCCCACTGACCATTCGAACACCCTATATCCAAAGAAAAATGAACCAAACATAAATCCTAGACAATAGGGTTTCTCCATGGAAGATAACCCCCTAAGGAAACCCAAGAACACAAAGGGAAAGAGAAGCCGTGAATATTTGATGAAGGAAACATGAAGAACCACCAAAAATTCCTGATAAGTCGCCCCTAAATCGCCCAAAATAAAAGAAGGAAGGAGGGAGAGGATAATATGGTCGATGACCAACATATAGGGCTTCATTTAGGAGGTTGAATCACCCCAATTGGAGCTCTATGTCAAACGTTGTGAAGCATGCAAGTGGATGCACGGTTTTGGTGCCCAGTTTTTCAAACCATGCACAAACCGTGTGATGGCTACTGGAAACTTCTGCAACTTCACATGGTTAGGTTTCATGGTCTTTCCAGGACATGCTCAAACCGTGAACCCCCATAAATTGTCCAAAATCCCCCAAATTACATCCCAAACATTAGGGAAGTCCACCCATTGATCCTTGAATGTTTTAAACACAATATAGAGACACTGAGGACATCACAAACTCTCCAATAAGAAACTTTATATCAATCCCAACAAGAATAACAAATTATAGGTATAAAAGGAAACCCAAAACCACAAAAACACAAGGACATTTATGGGGAACTCAACCAAAACATCAACCAAAAGATCCAACATAGATAAAAGAATAAAATAAAAGAATATATGTGGTCTTGGTGTGACAATTATCCCCACCACAGACACTTTCAGCCCCCAGAAAGACACCCATCCAAAATTCAAATAAAGGTCAAGTCCATACCCGACAAAAACCAAGGGGAAGCCATGAACTCCGAGATGAATATTCACTATACAAGTCACACCCGACCGATCAAACAGTAACAACAACACATGTATGAGGATGATGGGGGAACATGGTAGGGTTCTCCCCACCACAAGAACTGTACAAATACAAAAAAAACATTTAAACCCCAAACAACACCCTCACTGCAACCAGGAACAATTGATTTTAATATTTAAAATTTTCGTACAACTCACATGGTTTGGCTGCATGGTTTACCAAAATGTGCGCCAAGATTGTGTGAACTACTGGATAGAAGGGGTACCCCGCACGGCTTGGTCGCAATGTTTCAAAACCATATGCCCACCGTTCAAATGCCTCCACCAAAAAATGACACAAAGATGCATGGTTATGAGACCTAACGCACAGTCATGCGCTGGCCATGCAGTTTGTTCTATTTGCATAGCTAGGGCTGCATGGTTTTGACTAGACATGTGGTAATCATGATTCACTTGGAAAAATCTCCCGAAAACTCCAAATACCCAGAAACCTTGATCGGGGTCAAACATGAACTTCCATACACAAGTTGGACACTAACACCACTAAAAAAGGGACCCTACCAAACTGACCGAACACACAATAAACCAATTCAACAAAACTCAAGAATCTCTAAATGAGCACTGCAAAAAGTTAAAACTTCTACTGACCTACACGAAGGAAAGAAACAATCAAAGGAGAATGAAACTTTTTAAAGTCCACATTTAGATAGACCCAAATTTTTGGGTTACAAGAGATATAGTTCATCTCACCTTTACAAAAAAAGGTTAACTTACAAAATCCAGGAAAAAATAACAAGGATATGTTAATAATTTCCATCCCAACACAGAAAACAAAGCTTGGTTGGGTTTCACACCCCCCTTTCACTCCTAACTATGCACGAGCTTCACCCCAAGACCTGTGGTTGGGGATCTGATGGCTAAAGGATCTCCTGACTCACATTTAAGAAACATGTCCTCCGATCAAGACTTCCTTTTCAGACAACACCCCCTACATAACTTCTTCAAATGACCCCAATGGCCACAGTGGTGGAAGTATTCAAAGGAATACCGAAAGACAGCTTTGAGTGACCAAACTGACCGCACTGGAAACATACAAGCGAGCAGTCCAATGAACTGAATGTCGAAGCCAACAGAGAATGTTTTTCACAAATCGATTCCCTTGGCACACCCTACTCGCTAGATGGGGAACCTTCACGAGAACCAGCAACCACTGGATGACCCCAAAAACCATGTCATCCATAAATTCCTCATCCACCAACCTATCGAAACAGGTTTCATAGGATGACTCACTTTCTCCGTAATTTCAGGACGAAGAACCCAAAAAAATATAGGGGACTTGATATGATCCTCCAATGAAACTTCTAAAGAGAATGTAACTAGATCTCTGATGTTTTCAACATATGACTTTAAGGATCTCTGGCCTTGCCAAACATCATACAACTATGCCACATTCCTCTACTTCACCTCCTTTGGTATGAACCTTTGGCTGAATGTGGCCTTAAACACCTCCCACAACATCTCACCTTACATTTATGATGGGGAGACCAACCACCACTAGAACAAGGTTGGACCCTCAAACAACCTTTGAACTGCACGAAATCAAACAACATTGGTAGTTCTCAATGACTTAATGACACGCTCGACTTCCTCAAGCTACTTCATAGCCTCAAGAGAACCTTGATCACCATAGAAAATAGGAAAAATATGTGACGGAAAAGGAACTGGGTATGACTCTTTAGGAACATTGGGGACTTATCTGGGCAGCATTTTCTGAACAACATGAAAATCGCAGACCAAATCCAACATCAAACTAAGGCACAATCCAGGAGGAACACCTCAAACAAAAACCAATTGTCTTAAAATCCAAGTAAAAAAAACACGACCATATATATTTTTCTCAAACACTATCTTTTTCTGTTGAAAATTCAAAAAATCATTCTTTCAAGGATGGTTCCCAAATACCAATAACAAATGTTTCAAGAAAAAACAAATTCCCGAAATCATTTTATCATTAAAATCCACTTTAGGAAAATAATGTTATGCCATTTATTCAAAAACCTGACCCATGGTATCCCATGAACTGTTACATGTGTGTCCGTCCATTACCATCCTCATGTGCCAACATGCACTTCTCTCACATACCCACACACATGTCAACATTCATAAGTAATAATAAGGGACACATTCCATTAACATTATCAATCCCAAATCACACTCAATGTTTGAAAACCCACTTTCTCAATTTATACCCATTTCATGGAAAACACATCCATTTTTAAATCCATTTTTGTTTCAAAATACACTTTAATTTTCCACATACACTTACACCAAATAAAACCAAAATGAAACCCAACCAACAATGGACCACCGTAATGAGGTAATAGTGACTATGAATATCCCAAAAACATGGTGGTGAGCCATTCCCCAAGGCATAACACTAGGAGGGCCTTGTATCAGGAACATGGACTTCACATGAGTCACCAACCCATGTAAGGCCAAAACGTATCCCAAATCACCTCCATTTCCATCCATCAAATCCAAAACAACACAAGACACAATACTCAACCCCGGGCTACCCCAGGTGCCTAGAGGTTTTGAATGAACAAGGTTTATGATGCCCTTCACACACCAATCTACTGAGTCCCGAAAACCCTAGTCTCTATTTACAGGACACCCCAAATAACAAGAACCTCCTCTGGTATAATTTTTTCACCATCTATGACAGGATTCCATCTGACCCAGCACCCGACTCGATCAGCGACATGACCCAAAGGGCATTCCCGATTCCCATGGGCTGGCAACAAGTGTGGGCCATCAAAATGAAACAATATGGAATGATTTGTCCCAATAATAAATATTACCAAATTATAGAACATTGAAAAATAAGAAGAGCTAACAACAACTAAATCTCAATAAATGAACAATTTGGTCCAATACAAATACAACTGAAAAAAACTAACACTAAAAGAACCATAAGCTACAACAAAATAAAACAACCAGATAGTAACTTGATCTTTATGTGACCTACTGCTCACCTCCAACCACATGATCACCCTGCTCCAAGAGATATCTTGAAAAAGTAAAACATGATCAAAACCTGAACCTGTAAAACATCTCGGGTCTACCGACACCGAGTGGTATATGTAGGGTGTGGACTAACAGCTTAGTAGGCAATCACCAAAGATTCCAATAGTTTCCTTTCCGAAAACAGTCCATTAACACTAGTTTGAAATAAAATTATAAAAATAGAATTTCCACATTTTATTAAGCAACTACAACTTCATCATTTCAAAGGGCAACACACACCCCCATCCCTTTTTCAAGAAAACTATAATTTTATAACAAAAAAAAACAATCCAAACAATACTAGTAATAATTTTTAATGGAAGAAATTTAAATGGAAAAATAATTCAAGGAAATCCTCATTAAAGATAAAGCACTGAATATTAAAACTACCAACTGAACCTACTGTATGCTGACGGGAGGTGCACTATAATCATTGAGCACTAGTCACGAGAACGCCCCTAGGCACTAGCTAGCTGTGAGCCCCATATACCTCATATCTCGGTGAATAGTAATCGTAATAATATACTTTCTTGTGCACGAGCCACTTTTAGGGAACATACCCATAACCTAGTGGTCCCCAACATCATCATCATAGTTTAGTTAGTGTTTTCATCATCAAAATTGCTATGTGAAATAGGGGCCAAACCCTATAGGATCACTTGCATACGAGTTCAAGTCTGCCCACCTAGATACCCAGGCTTCCCATTTTTTACTCAATCAAATTTCACACATCACATGTTACCACATACACTATTTATCAACCACACCAAGCATCTCATTTCATAAACCAACACATTCACATCACAAACCCACTATTGAAAAATTAAGAAAACCGAAACATTTAAAAATAACATCGAAAACCATGAGGAACACTACCTCTAAAAAAAATTTCTAAACAATCCTTTCCACATTTTAGGGAAGACATTAAACACTAAAATCATTCCAAACGGTCCATCACATCAATCAATCTTTTAAAACACCTTAAGTTTCCAATCAGGAATTCACATTTTCCAAATCACATTCTTTCCCAAAATCAACACAAAACATCACCTTAAAATGTACAATTCCAAACGGGCCACTATGTTTACACACCCAAATGCATTTTCCAAAACATTTCCATATCTTTCCCAAAACCATCTTCAAGTGTGAAAAGCCAAACAACCCATCAAGCAAAACATTTTCCAAAACACACACACCAAAATCCAAAAGGGCATATCCTATCATGGGATTTCATTTTATACAACATTTTGGAAACTAATATTTCAAGTAACACCCAAAAACCACTTCCAAAAAACCAATCATTTTCTTTAAAACCGCATCCAACCATCCACATTACTCCAAGAACATAAAATAATCCCATTGCAACCATAAAACCATTTTTACAACATTTTAACACTTTTAAAAAGATAAATCATTAACAAACCTTACACACCAAATAAAGACCGCAAATAATAAACAACCATCCCAGCATAATCAAGGATAATCATTTCATAAAAGCTCCCAATTTAACTTTAAATAACAATGATGTTTTAAACAATAAACCTAGGTGCAATAAACCTAGGTATTTCACACAAATCCCTTTGAAAACCTATTTTTTGTAAATTATACCAACATATAGACATCATTAGCATCAAGCCATAGATATATTAGAAGTGAAAAAGACATTTAAAAATTAAATTAAAACACACAAGTGCTTGTGGAGTGTTATGAAAAAGAAAATGTTGGAAACACCTACCTCAACCATATGTGAATGAAACAAAACATTAAGGGAGGAGAGATCTAAGCCCCACTAACCATTAACACAACCTTGATCCAAATAAAAATGAACCAATCATAAACCCTAGAAATTAGGGTTTGTCTATGGATGAAAACCCCCAATGAAAACCCAAGAACAAAGAGGGAAGGATACAGAGAGAAGATTTGAGGAAGGAAACATGAAGAACCACCAAACGTTCTTGCTAAGTCTCCCCACAATCTCCCCAAATTGAAGCAGAAAGGAAGGGGAGGCTCCTCTGGTCGATTCCCAATAGATAGGGATTCATTTTGGAGGTGGAATCACCCCAATCAGAGCTCCACGTCAAAAGTTATAAATCCCGCAAGTGGCAGTATGGTTTTGTTGCACAGTTTTTCAAACCGTGCGCAGACCTTGCAATGGCTACTTGAATCTTCAGTGACTTTTCTAGGTTAGGTTGCACGGTTTTTCCAGGCCGTGCTCAAACCATGAAACCCCAAAAATTGGCCAAAACCCCAAAATTACTTCCCAAACACTAGGAAAGTCCACCCATTGATCCTTGAATGTTTTAAACACAATATAGAGACACTGATGGCATCACAAACTCTTGAACATGAAACTTTATATCAATCCCCACAAGAATAAAAAATCATATGTATAAAAGGAAACCCAAAACCAAAAACACACAAGGACTTTTGTTGGGAACTCAACCCAAACCTCAACCAAAAGATCCAACATCGAGAAAAGAAAAAAATAAGGGGGTATCTGTGGTCGGGGTGTGAAAAAAACCCTATATACCAAATAGTAATAATTAAAAACACCCCATTCAAGGCATGGGATCCACATTTCAAAGAATGATGTGAAATAGTTTTCTAATTTTTTTTACCAACTGGTCGGAACCCCAACCATCAAGGCCTATATGATGTAGTCTATGATTACCTTCTCCTCAATATTCACCTCTCTCATGTATCTTTATGCTCACCTCTTAGTTAATACATCGAAATAATAAGCACATATATTTTACTCATAACGAAATCCTAAGTATTTTTAAATTGAATGAACTATAATTTTATAACTATGTATAATTACTCCTTGAAATGCTATACTACGGGCTACTCAAATGGTAGAATATTTATAAACAAATATTGGGATTCTAGGACCTTGATCTCAGAATTCCTCACACATAGGCTCCCCCTGATGGGTTATAATCTCCAACCACATTTCATTCATAATTACCATTGATAATAACTAATGATGAATCTTACTCTAGAATTCAAATCCCACAACATATTTTTCCTTTCAATCATTAACCTACAATATTGACCCTAACACACAACTATACACATTTGACTGACTGCTTGTGGAACCCAGTACTCTCTCAATATTGAATGGAGATATTGTTGATCATTATATCTACAAACCAGTGCGTGGTTACTATATTGAAGTTGTTCCAATTAGGAATTACCAAGAAATATCATCGAATGGAATTAAAGTTCATCTACCTTGAATCCTTCTCCTTTTTCAATTATATCCTAACAAAATTAGACATATTATCATACTGATCCACTAATAAATTATTTTCATGAATAATATGACCATTATTATTCATAAAAAATCAATGAGAAACCCTAAACATGATAACATGAAATTTTATCTAGGATTATTTATTCAATTCCATTTAATCTCCCAAATTACCCATAATTCAAACATGAATAAAACGAATCATGATTCCTTTACCATTCCAATGTATCATCCTATAAAATTACACCACATTAACATTTCATTATATAGACTTGATTTCCTTCAATAAGAATAAGGGGTGTGAGAAAATATCATTTTATAGATAATATTTGATACCCACGTTTCATAACAAAATTTACTAGAACCATTGTCTTTCAAAACCATGTAATCATTACTGTTAAAAACTCTAAAATCCACCCTATATAATATCAACCCCTTTATTATGACAATTTTAGGGCCCTTCCCTACAAGGGTACCCCTCCCATGACAAGAATTAATTAAGAGGGATAGTGATACATGAGTCCCTCCTCTAGTAGGAATAGGGTTGGAAACTAGCACATAGGGTATAAAAATTCACATAATGAAGGAATTGGAAAAATTATCAAAATAAGGATTTATGGATATGATAATTAAATTTTCAAAAATATATATCAAATATAAAAAAATCGATGATAATCACACATTTCTTCATCAATTTCAACATATATATATATATATATATATGTTTCCAAATAAATAGCAACAGCCATGTCGAAGAGATGTAACCAAAAAAACTCCAATACCAAGGATAAAAATATAAATATTGATATATAAAATATTCTTAGAAACCAAAAAAACAATTGATATGTATGTAAAATAATCATAACATGCATACTTAGTAGGATCATACCCAATGAATATCATGCACATGGGAAGAACAACATATTTGTGGCCCAGATAGTAAATTCTTTTACCAACACGAACCTAAATATGTCAATTACCAATCCCAGTCTAAATATAGAACCCTCACTTAAAAAAACATAAAATATTTTGTTATAGTAGAAAAATTGTATAAACAAAGCAACCCGTATCTTATTCCATGCAAATTTTATTCTGATATATCAATATACAATTTCATGTGATCCCTTCCCTTCCAAGAATATTCCATGACATAATCATATGTCTGGGATGTATGTATGAAAAAATCCTTACATATCACATCATTCTATATGGTCTACTTTTCATTTCTATCATATGTCATCATCATAGATCACATCCTAATAACTATACAAACTCATCCACATGTCCATGCCTAATATAATAGTATTTAAAGTTGCATGGTCATGAAAGACAATAACCTCACATCTCACTCCCACCAAACATAAACCCCTTTATAACCCACATCTTCATCATCAATGGGAGATCTCAAAAACCAATCGGTATCATCATTGGGTGATATACCACACAAATACATATCATTACCACTACTGAAGGAATAACGGGGAAAAGAGGGTAACTCAGTCTGATTTAACAAAACATTTATATTGGGTGAAACACCACAGATCCAAAATAAATTTACTATAGTAAGGTCACCCATCTAAGGTGGGGTGTATATAGATATAAGATAAAATATCTGAAATATTGAATGATAACACCAACATACCCATCCTATGGGTTAAAATTATATAAACAATCATAGTACACATCACCACTACCATATGACATTACATTTGTCACAACCACACCCACCACTAAATGAACCACACCACAAAACCACTACAAAAAACTAAAAAATATAAATTTTCAAGTAGTTGTTACAGTAGTTGCAAAATTATTGATTTTCTACAAACTCCCATTTACTAAATTTTTTTATCTAAAATAACACATCCCATTAATTTATCTTTAATTTAATTTAATCAAAATAGAAAACATAAATTTCATCCCATTCATGTGTTTAATTTTTTCCATTAGTTATTCCTTAACCCATCAATGTCGTTTCACTTTCATAATTTTTATTCATTCCATGTATACTAGGGAAAATAACAAAACCACACCATATAATAGCTCATCCACCTTACACTAAACATAAATAATAGTATCATAACATATTCTAGGACATCACCACAACCAAACATTTTATCACATTAACCTCACGTCAATTTCTATCACAAATCGTCCCACATTACAAATCATTCCATCCAACCATCACTTCTCATTCTAATATATTTTTCCGTAAATACAGTAACCACCATCACCGACATATCCCCACATGATACACACACATCTAACATGACAATTTATTAAGAAAAATAAAACACTACCACACATCTATTCATATAAAAATCGTATTTTTTAATTCAACAAAAAGGCTTTCATTACTTTACATCATTGGTTGTAATGGGTATTATCACACAATTCTATGTTTCTATGGGTTGATGGTTATTTTTCCATATATATTCATCACCCATTTATAAATGGTAATTTCAGGAAGTTAATGTAATAATGGTATCACAAATCATATCAATATCCACAAAACAAGACCCCTGATATCTCTGATTTTCAAAAAATCAACAAACATATATAATACAATCAACAATATCATCAAATGGGGTTAACAGATATGAATAAACTTCTCCCCAATCAATTATAATTCCATCTAATATATTTATCATCTATTAATTATCCAAAAAATCAAGAAAATGAATATGAAATCATGTAATCAAGACACAATCATAAATATGGAGAGAATGAGGATACCCTACCTTAACAAACATTTTTGAATAATTTTTCTAGAATGAAAATTGAATAGAACTTTTAATAGACATGATCACATAATGTATTAGGAACCAAGAATAATGTATCCTCTATCAATCTATATTCATCACATATATATAACTCAAATATACCTCATCAAAAAATTATTTGGAATGATGTACATGGGTTCAAATTTAGAAAGAAAAAAAGGATTCATCATATATTTTTCACTCCATAATTTTTAAATTATAATAATCACATACCTCATTGAGAGATTAAATAATACTTAATGTCTCAAAATATCCACCCAATAATTGAAGGAAATTATTGGTGGAATATAGGGTTTGAAGGGGTCTTGAAATCTATTTGGAAGAAGGTAATTAAAAGACCACAAAAAAACACCCTTAACTAAGGCGCAAAGATTTTCATGCATGGGAAGACTATGAAATAAATGATAAAACCATTTAGTCATTATTATTGTCAAAACCACTTCATAGAGACATTGTGAGGGTTATTCCGAAGAATATATAAATTACTAGAAGGATCCAAGTGTGGGAGAAACAACCACGCCAGAAAACTCTATCATTAAGAAGAATGTAATTCCAACACCATGCTACATAGCCCCAAGTACCAAATAATATATAACATTAATTAAATACCTCCACTAGAGGTCCACACCGTAGTCTAAAACCCATATCAAATATATTTGAAAAAAGGAACGAACACCAAATATCCTCTTTGAAGACACCATGTCGTAGCCCATTTTCCATTCAAATGATACTCCCTTTACAGCCAAGAAAAAGCCACCACGCTGCAAAACCCTTCTTTATATAAAATATTAGCTATAACAACGCCATCCTATCTATAATTTCATTGAATCACCCCAAAAATGTTACCTTCACTAGAATCCTAAAATAATTATAGGTCGATATGTCTATACTTTTTCAAAAATGATTATTATAAATTCATAAATGTTCCCTCTCGTAAAATTTTGGATATGATATAATCTCTATTGATTTATTCATGGGATCAAACCGTCTATATATATAGTCATCCTTAACCTATCATTATTTCAATATATAGGATACAAACCCAGGTGGAATTCAGATATTGAGTAATAAAAAATAAATAGATAGTTCTTATCCAAAAGTCCCACACCTATCTAATACATATAATATATCATATTGTTGTCCACATTACATTTGATTAAACTTGTTTGAGTATTTACACCATGTATAAACATAATATAGGGAATATAACTATTTAGGGTTACATAACCTTAAAATTAAACCCAACATTAATTATCACATGGATTTGAAAGGAATTACTTGTTTCATTAAAATTCACTAAAAAGTTAGCATTTTGTTTTCCTATATCGGGATACCTTGGAATCCCATATTATGAGAGAAATCCCAACACTGAAAGAATTCAATATGAAATTTATATCCCAATGAGGTTATTCAATAATATGTAGGTAGGATTTCAAAAACCATATATCATATAGGAATAATACATCAACATATAACCATACTCTAGTGATAGGAAAAAAAATTCCATCTATATACTAGTTAATGGAAAATGATGAACATTCAATCAGTAATGATAAGATAGTGATGCAACTTAATCTGAAAGTCATAGTTTGGAAGAAAAATGAACATATTATTAATTATCCAATAATTTTCTTTTATACAACTATGAGAGTTTCGTAGAATTCATCAGATAACCTTTGATGGTTTGAAAACCTTAAACCATCTGTTACTGATTGTTCAATAGCATACATCCATCTTCATGTGATAGTCAAGAGTTGTGATTTCAATAAACAGTGAATTAATAGTGATATTAATCCACCTCAAAAGTTGTCTAGTGTTTCATTCCCATTCAATATTTAGATTCTCAAAACATACACATATATTTTTAAGGTGGTATTAAGATACACATAAATCCTTCAATTATAGAATGGTTTTAATTATTCATCCACAATTGATATCTAGAAATATACATTCTTTCTTTAGTGATTGAATTTTGAAATTATTTACCATTTATTGGTGAAATAATAGTAATGTACCAATAATCTATTAGAAATTAGAGATGGCCCATTAAATCTCAATGTTCTTAACAATCCGGATAATTTATATTGTCTATGGATAATAATAAATTATATGTTTTCTTACTAATAAGGAATTGAATTATATAAATATAACTTAAACACACTCAAAAAATGAACATGGTATGATTTAAAAAACTTTTATTTTATTATCAATGTATGAATAAGTAAATTTTTATTTAAATGGTGTTAATCTAAATAAATAAAAATAGAAATATAAAATAAAACTGCACTATTATCATGAAGGATTTATGAAATTTGACTTAAATGTATAATATATTTGTGGATATTGAAACAAGATCCATTGTTGGATGTTTCATCCTCTCATCCTATCAATTTTGGTGAATTAAGATCATTTTAATTCATTAATTGTGAAAAATAGCCTTTAGCGTAAGGGGATGCGATAAAAAGGAAAATTGAAAACATGAACAAGAAAAGTTGAAACCATCATGAAATCCATTTCTAATAATGTTATTAATAATTTTTATTATCTATTAGTGACATAGTGGAGATATATTATTCTTTACGTTTCTCTTTTTTCAGATCTTCTTAATAATCTAAATGATTGAAAATCAATTCATAACTATAATAACACCTATACATATAATTTTGTTATTTCTACCACAGTCATAGTATTTGGGGACCAAGTGATTCTATATAATTCCTAATTACTCCATCCACAGAATGTTATTGATATTATATTAGAGCATAAAAAAGTTATGAAATCATGATGTTTGTATATATCATGGTGAAATTAATGGGAATGGATATGAACAATCTAGTATGACATCTATGGAATAATAGGGGGATGTCATCCACATTGTTACATTTAATTACTTTATGAGTATCCCCGAGAATCATAAAAAAATGAATCCCACACATAGAGGAAGATAAATTTTATTCCATCAGTTCCAAAAAAGCAGACTGAGAGTTATTCCAGAAGACACCCATTCATAATTGTCATCACAATCACCAAATAACCCTAGAAACACCAAATATTTATGAAATTTGATTATCCCCAGTTTCTCAACCTCAGTAAAAAAGCAGAATTTCCAATATTGGGTATAAATAAACTACTGGTTAGTGGGTTACACATAATCATATATTAATAAAACTTATCTTGATTACCACCCTATACATTTTCCATTTACCTTCGGAGATTATAGTTCATGTGATTTTATAAGGCCTGAGTTTCCCTTTAAGCAAGCTTATATGGCCCCAAAATCTTATAAATCCCAAAATTAGTGTATAAATATCACAAAAATCATTTTCCAAATGCCACTGGTTGATTAAATGATGAATATAATTGCACCAACAAAAATTCACTCAATGGACGATTACCCCATGGCTATAAAAGTCTACAAGTATACTTTCACTGAATATATATCCACAATCTTCAATGTAATCATTCTACACCTGTCATGTTTCCAATAACCTTCTAAAATGAAATAATTATAAAAAAGAAGAAAATAATGTAGGTACCATATATATATACACACTAGTACCCAAATTTCAATATTAACCCTGTGCATCACTGGCCTAGAAGATTTAATGAATGATTTGGTCTTCCCATCCTATTTATAACCCAAGAATGTGTCAATATCTATAATGTATCAAATATATCAAAAATATTACTCTAATTAAGTAGTTGGTTATAGTAACACAAGAAGTGTAATGTGGTGCCCCATTAATGGTAAAGAAAAACATAAAAGGTAATCATAATACACTCATTCATTGGAAGATCTATCTTTGGATGGAGGTAGGGGTTCCTTATAAAACATGGACCTTCCTGGTATATCAATACAAAGGAAAATTAATGATCTATCAAACCATTATGAAAAAATGGATAATTTGATGTTTATTGATGACAAATAATTGGTTGTGGATATAAAGTTAGTAATATATTTTCCCATCACCAACCATTAGTATGTTCTTACGAAGAACATTGAAGATGACCATTTTCCTGGCCTCTTCCACCAGCTCCAGGAAACCTAGAATTTTCTCAATGGTCTATTTATTCCATATAAATAGTATGTTAAAATAAAAAAGGATTAACCTATGTCACAATATATGGGACCAATCTCTACCATCCATGGTTGGGATTGATAAATCTAATAGATAACATGGATATCTCAAGTATTATTGCATAGAGTTATTTGAAATGTTCAATGAAACCATTTAATTATCATAACTATATTCAAAAATTTGATGTTAGGGGAGATATGATTCACATAACGTCTACCATTTGGATAAATTATGGGATGATTTAAGATACCACATCTTGATCTCTAATATAGAGTAACCAATAAGTAAGGCATGTAATGATATTACTTTTAGTGCAACAATAATGTTCAAAGAAAATACTAGTCATTAAAACCAGACATTTTCCCCAACATAATATTTTAAAAGGATTAGGACTAGATAATTCCCACATTAAATATTATTTAAAAATAAATATCCTAAATAGATAAAGCATCATATCTATAATGGGTAAACCTAGATAATTAAAGACACCCTTGTATAAATTTAAATTTAGACTATAATGAATGAAAAAAAATACTTTTGTTGAGATAAAAATAAATTCATAATACAAAATATAAAAGTTTTTATCAGACATGATATATATTAATATAAATACAGGTATATCATAAGGGAATTCACAACCCACAATGTTGTGGTTATTTTTACACCAACATCAGAACACATAGAATATAATGTCGTTTTAATGGTTATCCCAATATCGATCAACTCAAAAAATAATTATGGTAATATGGGTGACTTATTTTGTATTGATTCCTATTCAATGTAGATAAATGTTTAATATGTCATGAGTCCCAATAGAGAAATTGGTTAGCATGTACACATTTATATATACCACCCAATAGAGGCGATGGAGGATTCATGGGTGATCATGTTTTTGGTGGAATATTCTTGATCATTTCATAAGAGATACATTTAGTGAAGTAGAGCCTATTACAAGGGATATAAGTCCATTTGTTTATTCAACCTTACACTTAATATATCATATAAATGTGTGATATTTTCTGATTATTCTGATCATTATGGAACAATGTACATCACTAATTTTGATGATGAAATAGTAACTTATTATTTAGTGTGTGTATTATTTACTATGGTTGTGGAGAATAACCGAGATCTTATATAGCTAAATGTGGAGGGTCCCATGGACATGAATATAACCTCAGAAAAAAGTAATAGGAAATATTTCACAAGAAAGATAACAAATAGAATCTTTGGAAATGATTCCTCCTTAAGAATTTAATTTATTATATTTTTTCGTGTTTAATATGAAGAATGTGACATGGAACATTAAAAACTCATACAATACTTTTTCAATGACTATTAAGACACATATAAGTAAAAGTATATATGTTGGGTATAAATAATAAGTCATTTAACATTGGATAATAAAAACAAACTCACTGAGAAAAGTACCTTTGTTGTTGATAATATACTGGTGGAGGATAAATTATAGATATTATATAATAAACCCATCATGGAGTAAATTAAGACATGGATTGATTATATATCGATTAGAAAATATTCTATTAAACACATCTGTTCATTTAATTGAATTCATATTTAGTGAATTATACAAACATTTCCCTATTGAATTATCATCCATAATATAAGATGAGTTATCTAGAATATCATTCATCATATCAAACATTCATATTTATATATCACATGGCCAAATCCAAGGTAATGTATTTCAATATGTACCTATGTACAAAGATAAAAATTATGATTGGATAATATAATTGAATCATATTCTAACATGTAATAAGTAATGAGAGTAATGAAATTTATTAATACAATAAAAATATGAGTGTATCCAGAGTGGGTTGATGTGGTTACACTTCACCATAACTTCAATAACCCTACCTTCAAGACCTTCAATTAATATAGGGATCTCAACCAGTATCTCACCCATTTCACAAAACGATGTAGCATGATACACAGATATCCGGAAAAATAAGAGGATACCAATCATGGGACTATCATCAAGAGGTTATTGGTACCATCTTTCTTATGTAGTAGATTTTTTTTTCTATGTCAGTATTCCCCATGGACATCCTCTATCATAAATTCATATATTATTTCAAGTCGATGTTATGGTAAAAATGATATATTGACCTCTATAGTTTATAAAATGATTGAATAAGAGGGTTATTGTTTTTATTTATAAATAGAAGAATCTATCATATTCATAAAAGGATTAATTTTACAAGGATAAACTACTTATAATTGAAATGTATTTTTATAGTGACTAGATAAACATCATTGTAGATTTGTGTGGGTTCCCTTAGGGATTCTAGGAGTTCACATATATATTGATATGTTTCATTTATATGATCTATTATACTACGATGAAACTATGTTCGACCTTACCACCAACAAATAAGTGTGATATAACGGAATAAAAAACATCAATTTAATTCAAGTAGTAATAAATTTTATCCTTATAACTTATCCCAAAAACATTATGTTTTGGTTGCACCACTATCCAAATTAAAAACTAGGAAATAATAATATGCATGTCCTAACATGAGGATATTAGATTCTTTATTGAGAAAAAACACTATTAATTTGAGGTGATAATGAAAAAATTATTTTCATTTTGTATTGATAATAGTTATAACCCTCTTTATTTTTGACATGGAGAATTATTAGGTCAAATTACCCAAATAAGTGCCATGCAATAGGTGAATAATTTTGGAAAAAACAAACCATTTCCTTTTGAATTGAATATTTCAAAACAATATGAAAAGGTTTATCATTTTTAAAGACAACCTCTATAAATTTATTAATATCATTAAGGTAAAATATCCCCCTCATTGTTCACACCTAACCCATTCCAAAGAAATCCAATCTAATTAATTAATGGAGTGTCAAAAATAATGAATAATAATTCCAATAAGTTCAAAGAATTGACATCCCAATAATCAAGGGTTTTTATGCACATGATCTTCTATGAATAATTAGAAATGGGACAATCATGACCCCAATTCACTTTTCAACGTTATGGGTGATAGATAAAAAACATACAAATCAAATTGTGACATCCATATGAATTATAGTATATATAAAAAGGAACCATAATGGCTGGACAAAGTAATTCAAACATATTTGATTTCATGCCCTGGATATTGGGAGTATGGCAATCACCTCATGAAGTTGAATTTTCTTATAATTATGTGAAACATTTTTTACAATAGTCAATGTGGTCCAATATAATGATTTTTTAAAGATAAATAGGACTTATAAATGTTATATTATCTTCATTCCACTCATTAGAGTGATCTTAAATGACAATATCGAGTTATATTTATATAGGGACCTCCTAGAATTCATGATGTGATCTCAAAATTAAATAGCCACATATTAGATACAAAAAGAACTACAAGGTAGCAAGACCCACTAAAAGAGTGACAAAAAGATTTGTGGGATTACATAAAACATCAAAATCCTCTCAAGATAGTATATCATTTAACTGATTATTCTATGGCAGTACAACGTTAAACATAAAAAATACTAGTATTTCTATAAAAAATATAGTAATGGTTACATCCCATCAGCATTTAAGGATTTTCTATTCCCTACCCCAAATTTATGTCCCATGTAAATTGTTTGAATATGTTCATTGTATGAGGCTAAGTCCATTAGACTTAAAATATGAATTTTTGAAACATCTAACTATATTCCTACAATGAAACTCAATATAAGATATGTTATACATTTCCCTGGAATAAAGAGTCCTTCATAAAATCCATGATAAACACATAGGTCAATGGACTGAGGTAAATGTAAGTAAATCCAATACCAATGATAAATAATTCACTAATTGTCATTTAGTGATATCCATCATAGTGAAATTAAAAGGAGTCAGGATGCATGGTATCATTGGGCCTCTATAAATATTAGGCAACCATAATATGATATATTTTCACCAAGAGTAGTTAGATACTATTTTGGGATTAATCTTCTCTTATTTTTGATACTTCGGTGCATCTAATTTAGAGATATTGAGTTAACTATATCAAAATTGATGATTCAAAATTATGATAAAGAATATTAGAAAAACATCAAGAAGATTGTTCTAGAATCCAATTTTGATGATTGAACTCTGAAACAATGGTAATGTTAATCAGTCTAGGAACTTATTTTAATTTGGTTATTGGTCAATATTGGCTTCATGTTCATTCTATAACGTTATCATAAAATCAATAATCATTTTATTTGTCCTTAATAATCCCATTTAATATTTGAGATACATGATATCTTGACATATAGTACAATAAATGATTGGGGTCGTATCCAAAAAACAAGAAGGAATAGAAAGTAGCATCACTTTAGGATAGGAATAACTACTTCTAATACATTGAGTGACATAATAAAAAAATTTCCCCATTTGACCTCATTAATTCAATGAAGAATGACTTTGTAAATTGAATTCATGTAGTTTCATACGTCATAAATGTATATCGTTGTAACGGTTCCCAATTCTAGGAGTATCACAAAATTATACACATGATAGAGGTGGGGATCTGTTAATAATGTCTTGAAAATAATTACCACGTTTGTGAAAACCCATGAAGAAGATAAAATAAAGTTATATACTCATGAAAATCATAAAAAGATGGAAATCAATCCACTATTCTAAAAAAATAACATATCAATTAAATTTTTTCAATTTTTTTTTAGGATATATCTATAATTATTAATGAACTCAAATATTTAAACATGGATACATATATAAAACTATGGAAATCATGAATTTGTGATACCATGAAACCCATATAGTAGGATAAGTACATTATATTACTCATGAAACATGAAGATATCATTGAAAAAATATTATAGAGGTGTCCCAATTTGATATTTAGGTAATTTTAAATCACATTGGACATCCAAGAAAGTATTAAGGGTATAAATAAGATATGAGAAAATCAAAACAATATCAAGTTTTCATGGTCAGGGAATAAGTAGATAAGTTAATCAAAATTTGTTTGTATAGGATGTTATGTAAACTAAATTAATTTCAAATATTGATCCCATTATAAATAATTAAAATTAATTATGAGTCTTAAAAAATATCTAGGACCTTGTTTTCCATTTTATAATGGATCAATCACTATTCCTGATATAGGAATTGAAAATTAGTGAAATTTATGGTTTTGAAGCACTCTCTATTATGGAAAGATACTCTGGATATAACAAAATCTCTACTTTCCTTGAACATGAGACAGTGACAACCTATCATACCTCTTACGGTTAGTACTACTATATATGGATTCCCTTTATCCTAAATTTTTCTCCCACTTATCTATGGTACATGAATAAGTTTTTTACTATTTCATTGGATGATATTGTATTTCATCATGAAATTTTTTTATATAACTTCCCTCCAACTATATAATAACATCAATTATCTTGAATTATTTTTCCATAAGTATTGAATATATAGATTATGGATGAGTCCTCTATAATTCACAACTGGGTGACTTTTGGATAATTTATTTACTTCACAGTTTAACACTATTTTATAGCGATTGATACTAAAAAGACCAAAACTATTATGGATGTGCATCCTCCTTGAAACAAGGAAAAAAGGTTTTGGGATGTGCCTCCTCCATGAATCATTTATATGTTATATGGACTTCAAATGTGAGTAACTTATATAAAAAACAACATTTTGAATATCTCTGTAAGATTTGGTATGAAAAATAACAAATAAATATGGGAATGCTATTTTGGTGGAATGAAGTGTACCAATGAGAATATGATGTCTTGATGTGATATATTTCGACCATATAGTTTATTTCATAAATTAAATCTAATCATCTATCCTATATTTGTAATCATTGGAGAAATATTTTGGTTCATTATTACCCATGGAAATAGATGATGGAATGGGAATAAATTATATTATGTCAGTCACATATTGCTAGATATATTGAGATAACCTGATATAGTTGAAAATAAATTCTCTATTTTATTAATATAGTGAAAAATATATAGAAATTCCTATAAAATTTTATACCCCAGTTTATTTTTTATATTAATAAAATCTTATATATTCTTAATCTCTAAATGATAGAGAGGATATTGGCTCGATGGGTAGAAATTATATGATAAATATATATCTAAATCATCTCAAAGAATCCCAAAAGGGTAAACACATTTATATTTATATACTACCCACAATTCACCAGATTTATTTCCAATACCCACCAGAATATATTTTGATGAAATATTCACCATTGATAGAAACTCTAAAACATAATATATACTTTGAAGGCAACTATATGAAACCTTTAGTTAAAAAATGGAGGATCCTAAATATAATAAATTTTGTTTTGGGACCAACTTAACCTCACCTATGAATAAACTTATTCAATTTTCATTTATAATTTCAAAGGTATTTACTATGAATGAGGCCAAGTAGTAATAATACATAATAGTATTGCTGTAAAAATTATTAATATTAACTATCCAGAATAATATTATAGGTGGCTTTGAGAAAGTTATTAAATTTTAATATATAATATACAATATATAATGTATAAATGAAACTTCCACTTAGTTATACTCAAAAATTAATGGAGTAATTTCCTAAAAAACAAAAAATATCAAACATCCCATGATCAAAGAATTCAACATTTGATGATTTTGATATCTTATTCACTACATTTTACTAATCCAGAAAAAAATTAAATGGGTAACAAAGTGAGGCATACAATATTATAAATCTTATTTCTATTGATATAGTTGAATATGTGAAAGATATAACTTCTAAACTTATCCTAAAAGAGCGTCTACCCCATTATCATGATGCTAAAAGAATTTAGTGGATATTCAGAATCATATAAAATATCCAAAATACAATTCCACAATAGTATTATGATAAAAAATAAGTTCTATAGAATATTAGTTAATATCATCATCTTTGATTACCTAAATTCCATAGTAATTATATATAAGATATTTTTAAGATGCTCCTCCTAGTGATGATTCAGGGTAAAGAGATCTATATAGTGATAAAAGAGTCCTAAGAACAAGTATGTGGGCCCTATAAAACTGGTTCCAAACACAATCACCATAGTAGTAGGCTCAAGTACACTGGGTCTTCAATGTGACGTGATTTTAATAAGTATATATACAAGTTCAATAAATTAAAATTTCATTCCAACCTCATATATAAACTCATGGAGGTGTCTCATTTCACTATGTACTCTATGAAACATTTTATACAGGGATTATATGTTACAGTCCCTTATCGTACTTTAATGGGAAATAAATAAATGTATACTCTTAACGCAACTAATGTATTATCTATGTACGATAATTAAATTATTTTAAACTATTTTTGATCTAAAATCATTATCATATTCACAATTCCAAATTCTATAATAACATTATGAGTTCTTCCAGCCATCCTTAAATAAAAATGGTGAATTTATTTTGATCTGAATGATTTCAAAATATTTTATTACCTGAAAAGTATCCATTCAAACCATAACAACTTTTACCTCATGAATTATAGTGGGTAGAAATATGGATTCAAAAAACACTCTCAATTTTCCTACAACGGATGTTGGAGAGGGATTAAAATGTCTAAACATATAAAAATTTCAATGAATAGTGGGATACTCATACCATGGTTCTCAATACCAAATCATTTACATTGTATTGCATAATATATGGAATATAATATATCAACACTATTGAAATATAATTTAATTCACTTAAACTAGTCTTCCATGACCATCTTACTAAAGAGGAGAAGTAATAATTTCAACTAAAAGAGGTTGATAGTCATCTAGTGGATGTATTTTCAGCTCTCTATATGTAATAAACATAAAATAAAATAATTCCTCATGAATTCCACATGGGAGTACAAATATAATTATTTAGTTATGTATAATTGGTGTTATTTTAAAGTGAATCGTTGATTTTTAGGATGAATCCAAAAAACATAGATTCAAAAACTATTGTGGGATATATTTTAAACAATCCATTTCATAGGGGTGTGTATTCCTTAATTGCTATAGATATTGAGTATATCATTATTCTACTAGTGAAATGATCCTTTAAATATTATATAATATGAAAATATCACAATGGTCTTCATCACAATATTTTATACTATATGATAGATATTTTTTTGATTACACATCCATATATAAAAAAATGGTTTTATATGTGTTAAGTAAAACTATAAGACATACAGAAACTCATAATAAAACCATAAACAACATTACATGAGGACCTTAAAATTTTAAATTAAATTTTTGTTTCATGGTTATTTATATATCACACAATTAATATAATAACGGTCCTAAAAATATGAACATAAAATTACCACCCCACCTCCCATAAGATCAAAAACTACAATATAGATCATATTTATATGATATTTTATGGATATGGAAAAAATTTCCTACAATTATGTTTAGATTCACCAAGACAATGAATAAAATTTCTCATTAATAGAATAACAATATGATTCATTCTTATTACAATAAGATAAGTTTTGATTCCTATAACTTATACAATAGGATATTTTACAATCATAATTCGAATGAATTATTCATTTCCACCTTGGTGTTAGGATCGTACTCATTTAAATTGGACCTCAAAATTATTCCCCTAACCATTACACCCCTTTATTTAATTTAATTTTATTATATGTATAACATAGATAAATGAAGTGTCCAGGTCTAAAAAAACATAAACCATGTTAAATTACATTAAATTAAGAGCCATATTTTTACCATGTTAGTATAAAATTATAACATATTCCTTATTTTGTACCTGAGGATTTGGGTACTATTTTTTGGATCTTGATTTAGGTTGGGTTAATTATACCAATATAGTTCAGCTTGAAACATCATTAGTAGTAGAATAGTTTTCATTTTAAATATTTTCTACCATTGGTTCATGTATTATGACACTAAAATAAATGTTAATTTCTTCCTCATTGATGATTCAATATTGTGTCTGGTAAACCCTTCACATCGAGTTATTTATCTATATTGTATCTATAAATATCATTTTATTTAATTTTGTATGACCATGAAAATCATAAAATGGTTATCAATGTGGTATAACCACAAATTTTATCATTCGTGGGTACTCATTATTGTGTCTTAAACCAAAAATTGTAAAGAAAAGATGTCTTTTTATCTTAAAATCCACAAATGGTGGATTCAAAAAAAGTTATGTTATGGATTACTAGGCCATTCACATTTGAGGATAATAATAAATTCATGGAATTCAAAAATAGAAGAAAAAAAAAATACATAAAGTATTTTTTGGATGAATACTTATAAAGGTAATCGTAAGAAAATAATCATTCCAATTCATCTTAATAATACTTTTTCATCGAGTAGGCCAATTTTCTGAAAAAAATAAATGGATTCAATGAATTTAGATTCTAACACATGTCCCTATAATAAGATGAGAAATAATCAATAAACCCACTATAATATGAAAAATTTTGAGTTATCACTACTCACTCAATGAAAAAAATCAAAAACTATGTCATAGTTACATCTCAAATCCCAAAAAATCTAGTTAAACATAATTATTTGGCCATAAAATTTATGAATTTTGGATGTAATGAAATTTTTATATAAATTTTATATAATAATGTGTATAATAACTAGGAAATTAACATTCATGGTGTTTGAACACTACTTAATCATCCCTTTCCCTTTTAAACTGTTTCATATATTTTAGGTTTGAATTGTCACCAACCAATTTTTATTAGATGAGATTCACCTCATGATAATTTAAAACTATGAAAGTATCATTTTTCTCTACCATTTCATATAAATTTTAAATAGTTTAATTAACTTATCTGAATGGAATCTCATATGTATATATAATATAATGATTTCTTAGGATCCACTAATTTGAACATAAGGAGTTTTTTTCTTGTTGAAAATATCACCCTTAATCCCAAGCCAAATTTATGAATGTTTTGATAGCGGTTATTCTAATTTAAATAGTAATATTATCCTCACATATAATCATCTCCCACATACTTGTGATTTCTTATTCTATGATTTACCAATTTCATAATGTAATATAATAAGTGGAATAAAATACACTTAATGGAACACATTCATTTATCATACCCAATTTCAAGTAAATTTTATGAAATCCATCATTTATTCCCTTTAATATTTTCATATTTGTTTTAAATAGAGAAGAAATGGATTTTAGTTAAAATCATCCTATTTAAATAATTAAATTTTTTGATTCATGATTTTCATCTTGTTTTTCTTTAATTCATTGAGTTTAGTTACTCAAACTGATTTCAAAAAGAACTATTACTTTGTTTACCCTAATTTGTTTTTGAAAATAACATGATATTTTTATCATTCATGATGTTTCATTAAATAATATGTGTCTAGATTCGTATATTAGTATTCTAAAACATGTTAGGTCTCGATGATCCCACTTCTTACCTAAAGCACCACATGTTAAGAGCTTCCTCATGGTTTCCAAATACTTATTTATTCTTGATTGTTTTCTTCATCTCCTCAAATACATGAGTTGAGATTATATTCTTGTAAAATCCATATTTGGTATATGGTACTCATTACATGAACGTAATGTGAATGACTCAATGGAATATCTTGTAATACTACAAACAAATTACAGTGGACTACTCTATATTGGTTCATTATCTTACACAAGAGACAAACATACGTATGATTTCAAAGGGTTAATGTTTACTAGTTCATGTTTGTATTTTCTATTAACTATATAATTTGAAATAATAGTCTTTTCATATAGTCTATATGATTAAAATCTATATAGAGACTCCTCTTCGATGAACACAACCTGGGTTTTTTACTCCTAGTAGAAATGTGGGATCATTTAGATCATATTTACATCACCCTAGAGAAATTCCTCATTTTAACCATTTCTATAATGCTAGGATCAATAAAAATTCAGGTTGGGGTTTATTTATATATATATCACCATGAAATTCATTAATTCTATTTTATCATATGAGTAAAATCTATACAAATACTATCCTATAAAAATAACATGTGTATTTTTTTCATTTCAACATAAATAATATATAGCGACGTCAATATATTTTAAATCATATCTAGACAAAACATAACCATTCATTCAATTTCACCAAAATTCAAATATTTTACTGAGTTCACCAATTCATATCATATTTTCGTCTACTAACACTACATTAGGATATAAAAAAATTAATGGTTTATTCAACATTCAAAATTAAAAACCATGAGTTGAGTAATCCTCTTTGAAATAAAAAATCTGAAATTTTATTTTATACTCATGGAAAACCAATATTATTTAGCCTAATATTTAGGATTTTAGTACAAAAAAACATGAAATAATTTTTTTAATTAGTGTGATAAAAATTCCTTGATTCCAGACTCTCTACATGAAAATACAAATTCATATAGTTGAGATTACCCAATTTTCGTTAAAAAACAACATGATTCATGATTACCTTATTGGTAATAAAAATATTTGAGTTCAGAACCCCATGGTTTAGTGAACATCTTCTCATTAGTGAGTCATTCAAAAAATAATTCCATATTTTTATATAATTCGTTAATGTTATTTATATTAGCTCATAATAAAATTATTTTCAATCTATAAAAATAAAATTCATAGGTTGGGGGATATATAGATGCAAAAAAATTTATATATTTAATAATTATCTGCATTACTGGATTATTTGAAGAATAACTAGTGTATGAGTGTAAATAATTAATATATTATAAATCAAAATGCATGTCTCAGGTATTGAATAATTATTGGAACCAACCTCAATTTCATCCTTATCTTTTCATGACACTATTAATACTAGCACCACATAGGTTGTTTCGGTTCAGCCAAGAATGTTGCTATCCCATTTCTATCAACATAATGTATCATGCCAGTTCAAATTTAATATATATACCCAGAGAATTATAATACTTAAAATTTTCTATGTCTGTTTGAATTTGATCCATCTAGGAATGGAAGGATCCCCTCAAGAATGAATATTCAGCACACCCTATAACACAATGTTCCCTCTATGAGAAAATCTGAAACCATCCATAAAAATTCCCTTCAATTATATTATTGATACAAGGAAGAATAACATAGATCCCCTAGCATATAATCATGATCCTTGAACATAAAATACCCTAGGTTTGATGTTATATAATAATTACGAATATAAATATGAATATTTAATCAATAAATATAATATTTCAATCTTCCCCATTCAAATACATGGGTACTTAAAAATGTAATTTCTTTAGAAACCTTCTAGAACAACATTCTATAAAGCAAGATCCTATGATATAGTAGATAAATATTCCCTAAGACTTGTACTAGAAGGTTAATAAATTTAAATCTCTTGCATGCCCCCTTACAAAAGGTATGTCACCTCCATACCCATCATAATCATAGATTCTCCGAGAGAATCTCTTATTTAATTATCAATGGGTTAATAAACTCTAATTATACATATCATTGGCCATATGGTATGTCAATTTTTTCTAATATGCCTAAATGACCCCATCAAAACCCCTTCTCATATGTTAAAATTCAAAAAACCAAATTTCCCCCAAAATTTTTGTTACTTCTTATTTTACAAATAATATATATATATATATATATATATTCATAGTCAAGAGATATTAATTTATCAGGAATTCCACTGATAATAGATTAAAAATTCCAATAAAAGATCTATTTAATTTTGTTCTCCTTATGTGAGAGATACCTCAATGCATAATCAAGCATTTATTCCATTAACGATGATAGACTACCACTTTGGGTGACAAATGGGACTCTATCTAGCCCATATTATTCATCCTAGATGTATTGGTCCAGAGATTATAAAAATTAAATACCCTATACGTATCTCATGTCAAGAAAATTTTCAATGAACATTGATTGGCATAAAAATTATAGTGACACATAAATAGAGTAGGTTATAGATCTAGTATGTTCCCACACACCAAAAATCAATTGAGGTCCTCGAAAAATAAATTGCATTATTCACTGAACATTTACTATTTATATTCATAAATATTGAATATATATCCTATATTTATACTAATTTTTTTTATAATATCGACCTTTATTAAACAAAAAATGAAACCCATTTTTGTAAATGGGTGTAGAGGAACCACATAAAAGACACATAGTCTTAATTACATTAAATAAACATGACTCAATGGTCCTAAAAATGAACTCATTAATTTAAGGGAAAAATTTTACAATAATCATAAAAATAATCTTTTTCCAATCAATTAGAAAAAATCAATATAGGAATCTGTCAATGAAAAGGTGTTACCATCATTGAAAAGTTAATCCCCAACTTATTCTTATCTTTTTCATATAACCCATGTGTCTAGTACTTTTTCAATTATCTATGATCAATCATATAAATTTTAAGCCCAATTGGGCCACTATTTTAATGTAATCTATAATAAAAATTTTCCACTAAAACATATGTCACACATAAAGCTATTTATAGGAATATTTATCTATATAGACCACTATTAATGGAATTATATTATTCATAATTGGTATTTATTATATGACATAATACTAAATAACTAAATTCTTTATTTTTTAAATACCTTAAAATTTCCTATATTAGTCTCAGAAAAATTCTCTCAAAACATATAACATGTCCCATTAAATAAAAATAAACCACATTTAATTTCATTTACTTTAGAGGGTTATAAAGAAACCACATATTGTCAGATCAATACAAATAACAATATGCGCCAATAACGTATTTAAAATCCTTTAAAACATTAATTTTGTAGTAATGATTTGATGATATCTATCATTAAACTAGTGATAATGAAGTAATGAATATCTCTTGTCTAGGGGTAAGAAGATGTTTTATATCAATCTACCATTGATAGGTCAATGCCACATATAATTCTGGTATTTACTGGCCTTTAATGATTAAATAAATGTTTCTAATTATATATTGACAATTATCCTTCTATTTTTGTTATGTCAAAGACCTCTATCCATCATTTGGTGATAATCAATCAATTAACACCCATATACTAGTGGAAGGACACAAAAATCCATCCAACTACCTATTCTAGGCTAGATAACATCATAGAACCGCAGTTAAAGGATAATTATCTACATCTATCCATTTGTGATAGGTTAGTGACAAGTATCAATCCTCTTGTGAAGGGCCAAGGACACACGTCCTCCAACAACATACAATTTGAAGAGAAACATCCATCAATAGTGGAAAATTATGTAATGAAATATAATCCATTTTTTATATGATGATGATATCATCAATCTTTTACTAGTGATATGATACTGATGTACCATTAATCCACTAGTGAAATGATAATGAGTATGATATCATATATTCTAGAGAAGTATGATTTTTTATTTCCTTATAGGAAGATATTAAATTTTAGTGTCCCCTCTTATAACGGATTTTAATTTTTTAAATTTCACTCATAGAGACCATTAAACGGATAACAAGGGTTGTTTTACTTTTATTCCATTGTTTGTTCCATAAATTTATCATTCAATCATAATTTTATTGGTGATCACATAGAAAAATAATAATTAAGTGATGTAAGATATATAAATATTAAATTCATGATGTTTTTAAAAATATTACTTAAATATTTAAGATAGTCCTTGAATATACAATTGTTTCATTGATTATATGAGTCAACACGTTATTCTCTCTTTTTCAGTGAGTTTGGAATCTATTTTATTCATAAAAAGTTACCTCACACAATTTGAAGGTGGTACCATGTTAAAACAGTGAAGATACACAATAAAAAAAATTATTCAGAGTTTATATATTCATTGTGTGTATGTTTATATAAATGTTCCATTTTTTATTATATTTTTTTCATTTTATATAAATTTTTTACGTGTGTTTGTTTGTGATATATTTTAAAATATATGGTGTTTTTATTATAGAAATGTTATGTGTTATGTAATCAATTTAAAAAATAATTTTTAATTTATAATGTTCTTAAAGTTATATATTTTTTTCTAATTATGTTCTTTTAATATATTTTGTTATAATATGTTTTGTTAACATTTATATAATTTTTTTAAAATATTTTAAAATTATGTTATTTATGTTATTTGAACTAGTTACTATTTACTGTGATATGTATTAGTATGGTTGAAATTAAATTTATAATATTTCATTAATAAATAATATTTCATCCCACACACACCCAATAAATCTCTATGTACTATAATTATATATATATATATCAATAAATATTGTTTAGAAACATGAATTTTTATAATATTAATTTTTTCATTTTATTTATCAAAAAAACTGATGGTTTGCTAATATTTTTGGAATATTTATTATTATGTGATAAATATTAAATGACTTATTTGTTTTTAGGAATTATAATTTATATAGATATAATATAGAAGCACATTCTTTTTATTAATTCCACTTCATTAGCCTAAAAAATAGAGTTCCTAAGGCATACTTTATTTCATATATATTTAATGTATAAATTATTTCATGTGATGATTAAATATTGTTAAATAAATTAAAATAATATGTGTTTATATTATTATTTCTATTCAAGAAAATGACATGGTCCACAAAAAGTATGAAACTATTGTTTTATGAAATGTTTCTCCAAAAAATAAATAATTTTTTCATTTTTTTATCATGTTTATTTTGATGTTATATTTCCAATATTGTACAATAAATAAAAATTATGTTGTTTAATGTATTGTTTCCGTAAATTTTTCTGAGATATTTTCAATAATATAGGTTTATAGAGTTAAAATTCAATATATTCTTACCAAAGAAAATATATGAGAAGAACATATACATTATAGTAGATACCAATAATATATGTCAATGAAATATTTTTAATGAGGTTTATTGACATGATGGTACCCCTCATCCAATTTCACTCACAAATTATCTTAAATATCCACCAATGATAAATCCATGAATGAAATTATTTCACATGAAAATATTCATCAACATTTGTGCTAGTGTGAATGTTTCAAATTCAAGGGCTTCCCATAATACCGAGTCTTATTTTTTGAAATGGATTTTTATATGCTATCATACTGATAAATGAACTCCTCATGCCCTCCCCCACTATTCCATGTGATAGTTACCAGTGTTGATGTTTCCACACATATTGGGAGACAGTATCATTATTCAATATATTACATGTTATTATAAATCCAATAAACACTATACATGAATAAAAGTTAAGTTTTAATAATAAAAATAATATATATATATATATCACTTTATTAAGAAGATGAAACGATGTAAATGATGTCTTTGAAATAACTTGCACTTCTAGAATTGATTGAATTATAATCCTAATGTAACTAGGTTTATTGTCATCCCAATATCTAAACTCCACTCTCTATTCAAATAACATATCTATAGGGACACATGGTGATCAATGTACAAGAGTTTATGTGGGAATAAATATAACACTACCGTGTTACTTCATCCTATATATTGATCAAAACTCATTAAAATATATTATGTACATTTATAAAATAATATCACGATGAAAATAAAATATATCCTTAAATTATTGAATGGCCTAACCATAACCTTTATTTTTCAAGAAAATGATATCACGCATTCATCAATCTTACCATGTAATAATGTTATTAATAAGTGACTGATTATCATAATTAATAAAATATAATATAATTACCTCCCATTAATTAAACATAAATACTATTATCATTATATAGTTGATAAAATACTCATATCCACCTATAATATAAATAAAAGTGGATTTACACATCATAATTTATCTCAGATGTGTTAATGGAAATAAAAGTATTCACCTGTAGGAAATATACAAATCCAAATCTTTAACATTACACATGTCTAATTTCCAAAGGAAATACACTTTACTGTGAAAATTGAATAAATTTATATACTAAATCAAATACAAACCTCCATTACTATAGTTTAATATTTTTTCTTCTTAGATCGTTGATCTAATTGAGGATAAGTGATTATATTTTTTTTCATCACCATCCACCTTGATCTCCACTATGTGAGAGAACATCATTCATCACTTGATAAATTTCCTCTCATCACATTCTCAAATTTGGTATGCTAAATTCAATAATATTCTTAATATTTACCAGTAATATTGTTTTTTCATTTGTAATTCTGGTGTAATTAACTATATCTATATATCCCACACTAGAGATATTGAGGGAAATACACAAATTCAAATATCTTATGTATATATAAAATCTATCATAACCTAGAGTTATTTGTGAATGTGAGTATGTATGTGAATAATTCATATCTAGCCTTTTATGATATTTGTAGTTGATAATGGGTGAAGTTATTTTCATCCCACTATAAAATGAAGAAAATGTTATCTTTAATAGAGAATTAATATTATTATGCAGTCACTGATGGTATCCATCCATCACTAAGTCTATCACAACACAATAAATATTAGTATAAAAAATAAAATTTTAAACATTTTATCACATATTCCTCAAGGAAGTCTACTTAGGTGGAAACCCAACTACTAAATCATCACCAATGGATCACACTCGCTAACCACATATGAATTGATTGACATTATAATAAGAGATAAATTTTATTTATTTAATTATATAGTTGTCCCCATTCCTTCATATCATAAAATACATTACACTCGAACATCAAAAGATATCACAACATCCTTAGTGTGTTTCCAAATTAGTCACTCGTATTATTTTCTCTATAAAAAACAAATAATCATAATTAAAATCACTAAATTATTCTATTTGAATACAAAATATTTTTGTACCATGTTATTCAGTGGGAGATTCACGATCTTCTACTTGAATAATTGAATATATGTTTCTTTATTGGCCAACCATTCCCAATTATTATCAGACCATTATATAAAACAATTTGTCATGTTATTCCCTGGGGAATAGAAAACTATTTCATCAATGTTTAAATTAAATAAAATGTCAATAATTATGCTTCTTTAGTATCATAAAATATTATTTCACCATGGTATAGACAATATACATCTTTGGTGATTGATATTTCAATCGTTTACATTATTGAATTATCAAATTAATCATATACATCACCCTTTATGATTCAATCACTAAATCTATATTTATAATATTAATAAATTATATTTAGATTATGATATTAATAAAATAAAATATATTATCAAAACTGAATCCATGGATTTTAAATAATTATAATGTATTTAATGATTATTAATTTTAAATTACAACATAATATTATTTATTTACCTAGTTTGTTTCCATTATTTTTTTATTATTTAACTACTCACACACTTTTTCAATATTCATTTAATTATTTTACTTTATTAACTTCCATATGAATCATATGTTACAGATTTTTTAATATCATATTTTCTAAATTAATTCATAACCATAAATATTTTTTAGCATTATTTATAAAGATTGAATGATCATTTTATGGATTTTAATTGTTATTGATTTTTTCACAGTCAAAATATAGTTACAAAAAACCATTCACCACATCTCAATGTTATTTCATAGACATTGTGTTTATATTCAATGATATTGTCTCATAAATGATCTTTGTTCCTTATATGTTTATTATTATTCTTAATAACAATATTAACATGATAAATCAATCAAAATTGAGATCCTAATATATAAATATTTACTCTACAATTTTTATTCCTCCCTTAAACCATATATTCAGTGAGAGAATGTGGTAATACATTAATTTAATTTTTTAATGAATTAATAATTTTTATTAAATTATAATAATAATTATTATAATAATTCAATAATCAGTATGAATATTTAATAGTAAAATGATCATTAAATAATCCAAAATATGATCCATGGTGCATGAGAATAAATTCGGAGTTGAATAAATATTTTGGCACACAAATTGGATTACCAACATACCAATATATTCCTATTACTTATTTTCCATTATAGGGTTTCCATGTTGAAACTTACCCCAAGCCTAATATTCTACTCATGTCACTCATATACCTATTTTATTGGTTTTATTTGGATCATTCGTTTCCCATAATAATATTTCTATCAAGGGGCCATGTAACACCTTTATCATGCAACAGTATGCCGAAACCATGGAATTCTAATCATTATACCAGAAATATATTATTTAGTTATATTGTTCTATAATAATTATACCCACACACCAGTTAGGGATATATCTCCCTAGAGGACACCATATTCACCTTAAATAGAATTATGGTTATAGCTCATGTCATATCATTCAAACCCTTGTGAAATATTTCTCTTGGTCAATGTGGTATGCTCATGGACACTTGACAGATGATAGTACAAGAAAATTTGGATCACAATTCCTCTCAAAACTACTCTATAAGTCATGTACGTTACCATATATGATTTTTGAACAGTAATTTAAAGCATAAATAATTCATTAATATAAATGAATTTTTTTTCAACCACCAAATTATAGATGTATCTTATATTTTACATGAATCAAATTCTAAGTACAAAAAAATCTATAGAGAGGTCAATAAGAATATAAATACCTCGAAATAAATTATATAAATCTACATCTTTGATTTGAGTGACTATAATGTTATTAGATTAATCCAATTAACGTAGGTGAATTAATCATGGTAGGATTAGTGATAAATTAAAAATAAAATTATAAACACATTTTATGTTTTATCCCCAAAATATATCTATAAAAATCATGAATTCTTATGAAAATATTTTTATGAATCTAATGGTAGTGGATTCATTCTGATATGCGAAAAATTATAGTAGATTTTTTAAAAAATATTTAATAGGACAAAATTATGTTAACCCATCACTCTAATATCCAAATTTTGTTAGTTATTGTAAAACATAGGAATATAAACGAAGTAATAAAATCCTAAAAAATAAAATATTTTATGTGTATTTAGAGATAAGATATATACATAATTATCTCATTATATTTCAAAACATTATATATAATATAGATTTATTTTTATAAATTTAGTACTTCTTCTTTTTATTTAATGATTTCATCAAAAGATTCCTTCATGGTTTCATGGAGAAATGTAGAAAATAAAAAAAGGTGATCTTAGATGATCAATAATGGAAATAGTTCAACAAAATCTATCATAAATTAAAAAACATGAATAATATGGTCAAAGTAAGAAATAATAAAATATAATATACAACTAATACCATAAAATTGGACAAAATCTATAGAATAAATAATAACACAAATATTCACATGTATACTAATGAAAACATTCATAATAATAGAATACATAACTCCAGTTTCATAATCGTACTGTAAATACTTTTGGAAAGGAAAATAAAGATAAATATGTAATTAATATTACAACTATAAAAAATAGTTTTTCTCATGAGGATGACCAATGTGTCAATGGTCTATAATTAGTTTTACATAACATTTACTCATTCTAATTCATTCATCATATGAATGGTTCAAACATAATCAATATAAAAATTTGTATTAGAGACATTCATATGAAAAGATAATAGTTTACCCAATCAAAAAATATAATCAATATCCATCTAATGAAATATATTGAATATTATCAAAAAAATATCTCCCCTGTAAAGCATATTAATAATTATTCAATTTTGATATTGATGACAATAATTTAAAAATATCACTGGTGTATTTACTAAGGAAAATAACTCTTTCATATTGGAAAAACATATTTTAAATATAAAAATAGGAAAAACTATTAAAGAAAAAAAATTATTATAAAATAATATTAAATTATTTTTTTTATTTTTTAATTCATTAAGAAGTAATGATGTTATGAGGATGCATCATAATAAAGATATAGGCTCTTAAGGTTGCTCGTGAGGGAGAATGTGATGAAAACCCTAATTGGAGTGATCATGTTGTGATTTCTCGGGAGAAAGAGGTGGTTGATCTATGTGATGAAGATCGTATTGGTCATGTTGAGCTCTTAAGCCTCTGTGCGAAGCGAAGATATGAGAAATCTGTGCTCATCAATTCCATTGATCTTGGGAGGAGCCTTGCGAATTTGTCTATGTAGGCTGGAGGCTTCTCATTCATGGATTGTGACGCGGGTAGCTCTTGAAGAGTTATACAGAAGGTTCAGATTACACATATATCGGCAAATCAAGCTACTATTGAGGAAAGGGTAAAATTGTGAAAAGTTTCAATTATTGTTTGGGTTGTGATTCAAATAGGGATACAACCTTGTAAATTTCATGAACTCACAAGTAGATTAGTGGAGACATGGGGATTTAGTGACTGGAAGATGACGGCCATGGCATGTGGGTTCTATCATTTAGTGTTCCCCTATAATGAATGCAAAAGGCGTGCATGGAGTTTGGGATCCGTTCCTCTGCATCCTGGCTTCCTTTGGATTCACAAATGGGATCGGAATTTTGATCCTAGCATGGTCAAGAAAACCTTTTCCCAGGTACTGATATGCATTAATAAATTAATTAGGCTTTATTGACACCCACAAATCATGTGGTATATTACTTCCTCTATTGGGAACCCGATATGTCTTGACAAGAAAACAGACAACCCTAGATTCGGTCTTTATGCAAGGATTCTAGTGGAAGTAGACATGTCATCAAGATTAGTGGAAGAAGTGGTTTTCACCCCTATGGATGATATCATTAATCATTAAATTAGATATTAATGTATGCAAAAATTTTGTTTCAATTTACAAATATTTGGGCATGTACTCTATGAATGTAATAGGAATAAGATTTTTTTCTCCTGTAATATTAGAGGGCATGATGTTGGTAGTTGTGGAAGGAAGACCACTGATCATGGACTCTATAAACCTAATATAAATGTCAACAATGAACAGGTAGTGACTTCTAATCTGGATGCTGAGAATGCATCCTTGAAACCAAATGGAGATACTGTCCTTGTGACTGAGGATGTGAATTTTAGCTTACAGAACCCATCTCATGTTCCACCTGACACACAGGATAAGGAAGATGGTGTTGTCAATTTTAATGAAGGAAATTGGAAACATTAAATTCAATTGCACACTGAGGATAACGTTCCTGCTGACCAGGAGCCAATAATTCGTGATGTTGTTGCTGTCAACCCCAGTGGGGGGAGCCCAGCAGGGCATGGGAATCTGACCATGACTGAGGGAACTGGTGTTTGGATCATAAATGATTCAGTTGTATAGGAATCTCCTATGGAAGGATGTAAGTTGGTATATCCCATTGAGGACCTAGCAGGTGAATTATAAAAAATACCTTCATTTAAGGTTGCAATAATAAAGTTACCTGCCATGTTAACAATGCATATTTATTCGGTAAACATTTTTATCTCTCTTTTGGATGATGAAGCTGAACGTCTCATGGATGGGGGTGCACCCACTGAAGTGTTGGATGAGAATAAGTCAGATCCAGAAGAATTCTTAGATCTAAGATCTGATGGACCCTGCACTAGACAGAGGTCCTCTAATAAATGAAGATCATCTTCTGGAACTACTAGGGTCAAAGGGAATTCTCCCATAGTCAGAACCCTGAGGAATATTATCATGACCAATAAACCCATGATATTGGGTATCTCTAAGCCAATAATGAAATATTAATTAGGGATGTCCTTTAATTGGAATTCCCTAGGATACTCCCTTATTACAACCAACTAGTTGGAGAATGATAATGAATCTCTATGGGTGCTAAAACACAATAGTGTTATCATTGATTCATTTCAAAATGATCAGCAGTCAGTAGCTCTCTTTTGCTACTACCAGTCCAATCATCTCAGTGTCACTTTTGTGTATGCATTTAATCAGTACATCAAAATAATGTCATTATGGCACACCATTATCTCCATTTCTAAAAACATGTCTACAATATGGATTCTGCTTGGCGTCTTTAATAATGTTTTGAGGCCAGAGGAAAGAACTGGGTGTAATTTTTGCAGAGCATAAGCCAAATAATTTCCTTCCTGTATTGATCGTTATTGGTTGACTGAAGTCCCCGTCTCAGGTGTGGATTTATCATGGAGTAGGTACACTATAAATGGGATGTAGGCAATTAAATTAGACAGGTTCCCTATGCAGATGGATGATAGAAGTGATATGATGAATGTTTCTGGCATGACCCTTCCCAGACATCATTCGGATCATAACACCATACTGGTTGATCTCAGTTTTGGTAGCCGAAGGTCAGCACCTTTACCCTTTTAGTTCAATAATTCTTGGTTGGTTGTGCCTGGGTGTAGGGAGATAATGTTTAAGGCTTAAAAAATGGATGTCATAGGTAGATCATTGCTCATTTGGACTTCCAATATGAAAATTGTGAAAGCTATAATAAAAGAGTGGAGTAAAAAATCATTCTCCAACATTGAGAATGATATTGAAGATTCTGAATCTTATTTGTTACATTGTAAGAAAGGGAATATGCAGTAGGTAACCCCATCTCAAGAAGAGAACAAGAAGCCTCAAAGCTTGATAATCTCTTGACTCATAAGGTGAATCTAAATAGGCATCAGTTAAATATCATGTGGCTTAAGGACAGGGATAGGAATTCAAAATTCCTTCAATGCATGCACAGAGAGAAAAAAGTTATGAGAACTCTCAGGGAATTAATGATTGATGAAATCATTATCACATCTAAAAATTACATTTCTAATGGTGTGACATGTTATTTTGAAAAATGTATATTCTGATTATGGGGAGAATAGATCAAACATGATTATCAGATGTGTTGAATCTAGTGTGGATGATAATCAGAACAAACAGCTCACTGAGACTCATACTTAAAAGGAAACACATAATGCCATATTCTCTTTAAATATGGATAGTGTTTCTGGTCTTGATGGCTTTACAAACATGTTCTTTATGTTCTACTAGGACATAATCCCAAATTATGTGATTTCTATTGTAAAAGAATACTTTCATAATTCCTTTATGCAATTTGAGATGAATTTTAATTTTATTTCTCTAATTACTAAGAAGGATAGTTCCTTGGACGTCAAGGATTTCAGGCCTGTTTCCATTGTGAATTTAATCCCTAAGGTAATTAGTAAAATCATGGAAACCCGGTTATGATAAGTTGCAAAAAATCTTGTATCTGATAATCAGTTTGTCTTTGTAGCTGGGAGAAATATTCTGAATTGAATGTTTATAGCATGAGAATGTATTAATATTATGAGAATTAAAGTTCAGCATGGTAACATAGCCCTGAAGGTAGACATATCAAATGCCTTTGACATAATAAGGTGGGATTTTATCTTCACAATTCTTAATATTCATGGCTTCTTAGAGAAATTCATTGGTTTGGTCTCTTCCATTTTAAAAACTTGTAGTTTATCTATTCATTTCAATGGATCCCTTAGGGGTTTCATTCAATGCACTAGAGGGGTCAGGAAAGGGGATCCTCTATTTGGGCTTCTGTTCTCTATAACAGAGGACTATCAGAGTCTGTGTCTTCATGATCTTGTCAACATTGGTATATATCATAGAATAAGGGCAGGTAGGAAATCCTTTGATCCTTCACATTTACTCTATGCTGATGACATACATCTATTCTATAAGGCTAATAAGAAAACAATTTCTTGCATTAAGAATATCTTCTCACATTATGAAGAGTTAGGAGGCCATGTAATAAACTGTAATAAATCCGTTGTTCTCTTTGGAGAAGGAATTAGAATATCGATGAAAAATAGGGTTGCTCGTAGGATTGGTGTAAAAAAAGGTAAGTTTCCCTTTATTTGTCTTGGGATTCCCTTATTTTGGGGAACAGTGAAACATTCCCACCTAGAAGGTATTTCTATGAAGATTAGAAATAAGTTGGAAAGCTGGAAATGGAAGACCATGTCCCTAGCTAGTAGAGTATTCCTTGTCAACTCTGTAATCACTTCTATGTTTGTTTACTCATTTCCTGTTTATAGATGGCCAATATCTCTTCTTAAGGAATTGAGTTGAATGGTACAGAATTTCATTTGGACTGTCTCAACTCGGTAAAGGAATCTTGTTACCGTTCTTGGGAAAGAATGTATAAATCTAGGTAATATGGGATGATTGGGAATTAAAGATGTCATAATTTTTAATGATACGCTCCTTCAAAACATCACTTGGAGGCTTCTCTCCAAGCCTGATTCTTCTCTTGATTTTTTGGGTGGCATATTAATTGAGAGGCTTCAAAACATTAACTGTAGTTACATGAAATCCTTTGTCTGGCCTTCAATAAGGAATTCTTATTCAAAAATCATGTCACATTCTACATGGTTGGTTTGTCATGGTTCTCATCTTAATTGCTCGAACACCCCAGGGTTGTCTTCTACAATAAAGGTTTCCATTAATATTCCATCTTCGGTGGGAAACATGTCTATCTCTGATTTGAAATTTAACATTGCTTCTCAGGAAATCATTCCTAGTAATCGTTGGATGGAGTTTATCAATTATTTTTATGTTGATAATAACATTTTAATCTGGAAACTTTTGTTAACAGCTCCTTCTCCAGTCATGATTGTTATATTCTGTAGTGTGTAGTTCCTTCAGGAATCCCTGCATGGCTGGGAGGTTTGCATCCTCCCTACCTCCCCCCTAATGAAGCCATTTTGATCTGGAGAATTTGAAAAAACAGATTACCCATTCAGAGTATGTTGCAGCGCACTGGCCTTATTCTAGCATCGGTATGTCACTTTTGCTTTAGTAGTGATGAATCTCTTTCACACATGTTTATCCAGTGTGCTTTCTCTGATCGGTTATGGAATTATGTCAAATCAACTTTCACTAATGCCTTGATTTCCATTCTGTTGAATCACTTCTAAGTTCAGCCTTCCTGATTGATTTCAGTCATCAAGTGAAATCCTTGTTTATTGCTGATATTGTCTCGGTTATTTCCGATATCTGTAAATCTCAGAGCAATTCTATTTTTAACAATGTTAAGACTTCTTTCCGGGATGGCGTGCTTGGGATACATCGATCCATTAAATATTCTTCAATGAATAAAATTGGGTCCATAAACAATGTTGTATCAGACCTTGTACTTTTGAGAGATTTTGGTGTTAGTGGCAGGCAATGGAATCCCAGAATGGTCAAGTACATATATTGGATTACACCAATATCAGAATGGTTGAAAGTGAATGTGGATGGGGCAGCCTCCAGTGCATCGGGTCCTGCTGGGTGTGGTGTAGTCCTCAACAACTCATCGAGGCTTCCTTAAAGGTTGTTTTATCCATTATGTTTGGTATGCTCATGCAATTTAAGAACTGTGGGCTATGATCCGGGCTATCAGGTATGCAGTGAATTATGGTTGGCATAGAGTTTGGTTAGAGTCAGACTCATCTATTGTTGTGCAGATTTTAAAAAACCGTTCTCAGAATGTTCCCTGGAGGATGATGGCTGCTTAGATTTCCTACTATAGTCTCGTTGAGTGCTTATGCAATGATGTTTCCCCTGTCTTTTGAGAAGCTAAACAAGTTTCTTATGCTCTCTCCAAAAGGTCCATTATGGATGTTGGTTCCAGTTGGTTTTTTGTTATGACCTCCTTTTGTGACAGTTTAGTTAGCAATAATAGGGATGGCTCTTTGTATACACGGCTTACAAAGGACCCCAATTTCTGAGTTGTACTGTACTATTTACCATTTTTATAATAGTCTATTGGGAGCAGGTTACTGCCTGTCTCTCAAACCATTTGGCTAATAATGCTATGAAATTATATTCAGGTCAGGTAAATAGAAGTACATTTTTGATTAAATATTCTCCAAATAAGACAAAAATAACCTCTTTAAAATTCTACTTCAATATTAATTTTAAATAATTTCAACAAAATTAAATCATGGTTGAAAATGAATTTTAAAAATAATAGCAAAAAAGTGAAAAATAATACTATTTTTTTTAAAGCATGGAAATTGTTGAAAAATATTGCCAACTTAAAAAAATATTCAATTCAGAATTACATAAAAATATTCATTCATCCTCCTTAATAATTTAATGTGTAAAATTAATGAAAAAATTAAAAAATTTATAATAAAAAATATTATAATTAAATAAAATAGGTGTATGATAAAAATAACAGATAATTTCCATGATGGGTACTTTAATATAAACAATTCAAAAAATTGTTGAGATTGTGAAATAAACCATTACCATTTGCCCGACTTTCTTGGTAAATACATTTATCCTAGTAGATAATAGTTAAATAATTAATTATAGTTATAATATATAAACATAAGAAAAAAAATTTAATCCAGAAATGATCCATTTATAAAATATCAACACTCTTTTATTAATAACTATTTATTTTAAATTTTTGTTAATTAATATTAATTGTTTTATTTTTCATGTTTGTTTTTGTTCAGTAGTTTTTTTCCCTACTTCATCCCAATGGATCCACCATCTAATGGATCTTAATAATGAAACAATATCATGTATAATCATTAAATACAAATTTCTAACCATCCATTTAATCTATAAGGAGTAAAATGAATTATATCATTCATAGAGAAGGTCTGTTGCATGCACACAAGAACCATATGATGACTTTTTGACAGATGGAATGAAGGTAATAAAATTTATAATTAAACATTTTAAAATAATTATTATATAAAATTATATATAGATATATATTCATGTAATATGTATTTATTATGTTTCATATAATGAGGAAATAAAAAATGAATCACATCACTTTGTACAGGTGGTAGTCCACATGTACACGTAAGCGACATTATAATTTTTAAGGTATTGTACTGTAGAAAATATAAATGATATAAAAATTATAAACGAATAACCAGGTCCTAAATATCATATATATGAGCTATTAATTATTTTAAAAAAATTTGTGTAATGTAGTGAAGAAAATTGAATGACACTGACACATGGAGATAAGAATTCGTACGTATACACAAGAAATGTTTTTCGCTTTTTAGGGGAGGTAAAATAAATTTAAAAGGGATTTTTATTATAATAATAAAATAATAGTATATTTTTTATCATTATACTTTATTTTTTTGGGTACTAAATATTTATCAGATGTAGAAGGATAAAGGAATTCAAAATATTTGTAAAAAACGATTACTTTCTCATAGAGAAAATCCTTTGGATGTATTCTTAAACCCCATAGAGTTAATCTTTTAGGATGAAAATAACCACTAGAATGTGTGTATAGAATTAATGGAAATTTTTAATCTCAGAATACTTTAGATATATGTCTTAAAATATATAGAGAAGTTAAGGATGAATGTTCCCTTTTATTTTTAAAGTTTGTAGAACAGAGGTAATTTTTCAATTTAATAAAGTATTATTAAGACAATTTTGTGGAAAAATTGATCCAAAAAACACATATTAAATTTATATAATGTTAAGATAAAAATAAATAAATCTAATGAGATTTAAAGATTTTTCAAGATCACTTTATTAATTATCTTTTTACATTAACCCTTCGGTAAACCTTTTGGTGATCATAACCAAGGTAACACCGATTTTAATATTAAAGGGTATTAATATTACATATAAGGTGGTAACTATTACCTAAATAGTCATTATATAAAAATTATAGACCATTTATAATCCATATTTCCCATTGTAATAATCGTATGATTATTAAATTATTTAATAATATATTTTTTTTGAAAAAATATTAATAGTGTCATTTTTGAGACTGTTCATTTATTTTGTCATTAAAAACATCGATATCGAAGTTCAATTCAAATATAAAACCTTCACATAACCCTATTATATTTTATTCATCTTTAAAATTAATTATTCACTATAAAAATCCAAAAAATATTATTTTAATGCATTTTAAAACTATTTAAATGATTTTTTACTTATTTTATAAGTATTATTTCAACATTGTAGATTAATTTAATAAAAATATATTATCACTAAAAATTAAAAGTATATAAATATTATAAAAGGTATTCATTCATAGTTAAAATAAATATGTATAACCGAAACATACTATTTCATTCATTGTGAAACAAATTTAGATATATTAATGTTAGAAGGGGATATTTTGCATTTTTCTTTTCCTAAAATATTATAAATGTAATTATCAATGGAAAATGTTACCAAAATAATATATTTTAAAATTTGAAAATTATATGGACCAATTTATATAATGAATGAAATTAAAATAAATTTTTAGATGTTTTTTATACTTCATATTATGTTTTTAAATATATTTTAACCATTTTTAATCTTATTGAGGTGAAAATTCATCTAAAGCAACTATTCATAATCCATAAAACTATAAAGGTTTTATTTATGAAATTTTAACCCCCTAATTCCAAAATTGTTATCAAATTTTTAATATTCAATTTCTAGAGGTGGTTGAAAATTACTTTCATATAAATTCATAATACACATTGAATTTTATATTATAAAAATGTGGTTTTATGCATTAAAATTTATCCAAATAATGAAAAGTGATGGAATTAATTTTATCTTTTCAAAAAATGGATAATATTTTTCTATAATATTAAATAATAAATATATTTATATTTTAATTCCAATTAATATAAATTATAGTATTTTAACAATCAGTATTTTTACTATCTTTTGAAAACTAAAATACTTAAGAGAATTTCATATATTTTACCCAATGTTATATTTGAAAAACTTATTTAAAAAATGAAATTAATTTCATAATATTAAAATTTTAAAACAATTTATTTCAATTTTTATCAGAATATTGATTAAAATGTATATATTTTGTTGTTGTTTCTCTTGAAATAAAATCATACTATAATTTCAGAATATGAGTATTATTCATCCCCCCATTAAAAATTTTCATCTTCATAATTTTTATATTTTCATTCTAGGAATATTTTTTTAATTTTAAAAAATGACTACATATAAATATTCCTATATCACACATTTTATCTTGTTATTTCTCCAACATACCATTACAGGTCGAGTCATTAGATTCCATGACACTTGTTCTCTTGTGTCAAGAATCTAGATAGTATCATCATAATAAGTTAAATCATGTACCAATTATTTACCCCATAGGTGATAAAATTCATTAGATATATAAAATATTTACTCAATAAAGTGATATGGATCAAATAATTTACTTTAGAGAGCTAACCGGAATTACAAAATGGAAATCCATAACAACAATTCACTCTAGAATTTCAAAAGGTCTGATGTAGTTGGGGAAGAGATTTTATCACTTACCAAATTATATAATACCCATATTTGGAAATAAATTCCTGAAAATTTTATTATTCTCATGAAATGAAAAAAAAACTTATTTCATTTTTCAATATAACATATTTCTTACTTTTATGTACATTAATATGGTTTTAAAAAGTCTTTACCTTTTCCATTTTAGCCTCTACAGGTTTTCAAAAAATTGGATTTCATTCACTAACTTCATCATATCATGTTTATACTATGAAATCACCTTTAAAAAATTATAAATTAATCACAATTTTAATACATGAATAGATGATATTGTGATATAAAAAATCTACCTAATGAAAAAATTGTTCACACATAACACTACTAGAAACTAAAGAATTATCAAGGGACCTATACCAACATTTTAGACAAAACCAAGGTTTTATGTACCTTAGAGAGATCTTATACTAGTGTTTTATAAAAAAACATTGTATAAGTACCATGTAAAGACCCTATTCAAATGGTTTTGGCTAAAACCGTTGTTATAGGTCCCCTGTAGGGAACCTATACCAACTGTTTCTCCAAAATAATTGGTATATGTCACTTATAAGGTCCTATAGCCCAGGTTATAAAAACTATTACTATAGGTCACTTATATGGACATATATGAATGGTTTTAGCCAAAACCGTTGGTATATGAACATTATTGATACCCTCTACCAACATTTGTTTTCAAAACCTTTGGTATATTCCCACCTTATACGAATGGTTCTTCCAACACCAATGGTTTAGAACAAAAAATCAAGTCACCTATATCTAAATTTCTGAATACAACTCGTATAGGTCTATACCGATGATTTTTCGGACCATTCATATAGCTAACCATATTTTTATGAATTAGTTTTTCAAATAACATTAAATAAGTATATTTTTAAAATAGCAATAAATATAAATATATTCATCAAAGAAATAATGTTCACAAAAGTCATCGTAGGTTATTTTTTATGTTGCTGGATTATAAAAAAGAGGATCTATATTCAAAACCATGCTGGAGTTTATTTTTATATTACCTATATTAATAGTTTTCAAAAATTATTGGTATAGGTTTTTAAATATACTATACCCTTAAAATAACATCAAACATCCCTCTAAAGCATTGTTATATGGTTTTCCATTAGTTGTGTAAATTGAAAGTCATGTTAGAATGACCTTATCATCCATCCTAAGGTTTCAATAGTCCTTTTATAATACAAATCAGTATAAGGATGATAGGTGGTACTAATTTGAATCTTGGTACGAAGATACTTCTGAATTATTTTCCAAAGAAAAATTATTTTTTATAGATCATGATTCGAGACAATTGAAAGTGGTAAAATTTAATGTCTTATAAATTCATTAATTTATAGTGATGACAAAATCACAAAAGGTAAATATTATAATATAGTAAGAAAATGCTCAGATTTGGCGAGGAAACCCCTAATAACCAATATAAAATTATTTCATCTTAAAATAATTGGTAATAAAGTGACAATGTCCATTGTTATGTCATATAATTTTCATATAGTGATAGGTAGATTTTCAATGAATCCCCTTGTATTTTCTCTCTTATCGTACGAATATTGGCAAAACAATAATTTATATACATAATTAGCATTTTAATGAGTAATACTATCACACTAAAAATGTTCGTTCAAATATTTATACATTTTGATGCCGCTAGGAAGAATACAAAAATTAGAGTTATGATCATCATCTAATAATTCCCTTTTATTATTATCTATTAATGGAACACATAACCTCTTTGCAAATTTTAGATGTCCATATTCATAAATAATAAAATCCAACATTCCATCATTCATGAAATTTGACTTTTCTCTAAATTCTATTCATTATTATGATAATATTATATTTTTTTCATCAAATATGTGTCACAATAATTTCAAAAAGATCTATTGTTTTCCATTTTATAATAATTACCATATCCATATTTACATGGTCCCTAAATATATAATTCTTATCAATACACATCTTAGTTTTACCCATATGGTCTTAATACTATACAAATCACTCACCATATTAATCTCATCAGGGTGGAAGTGAATTGAGAAATCATAATCCTTATGTAGTTCTAACCATATCATGTTCTATATGATAGTATCATTTTGAAGAAATATATATTTCAAAATCATATTTTCGATGTATATCTCAAATCTTGGGACAAAGAGGTAATTTATACCTAGAATCTAAGACAAAATTGTGACTATGAACCCAAGATTAAGGTTTTTATAGTTTTTTTTTCATTTATCATTTACTATGATTAATCATAGAAAAACAATTATCAATCTTTATATAGAAACATAAAACTCCTTTCTTTGATGTGTTACAATACATATTAACATTTTCCCCTACTAATGGAGTGTCAACCCAGGTCAATTAATCATTCAAATCATTAATTATATAAATTACCCAATGCATTCCTTTATTTATTAGAACATATTCCATTTCCAATTCAACTTGGATAATGATTTTGTTAATTAGTAAATTTTTTGAACAAAATACCTATACTATCAATCTAATCCTAGAAAACCTTATACTCTAGGTTTGTTTTCTATATAATACCATTAATTAATTACATATTTCTTTATTGAGGAAACACATATTACATTTAAAGAGAAAACATGCCCATAAAAACGATCATTGTTTATCTAAAATCCAAATTACTGAATTTCCCATATAACTCTTTTACACAAAGGGCCTCAATAACGATTAATACATGGATCATATTATCTTGATAAATTTTGGAGTACGCCAATATATATTAAATACATAAAAAGAGATTATAAAAATAATCCTTGAACTCTCTATTCATCAAATCCCTAAAAAAGTGTTAATTTTCCAATCAAAATGGAATTATAAAAAAATAGTATTTCCTATACCTAATTAAAAGTGAGGTCTTTAGAATATCTTAGTTATATAATTTCAATTTAGGATTCCTAGAATAATGATCAATAATTTAAATATATCTTTCTTTTTTTATGTTGATTTATCATTCCATCAATATCAGGAAGAGTATATTTTCTTTTATATTGATGAAATTGAGTTCCCTAAAATCCACACAAAACATCATAGTCCCCTAATTATTTTTTAAAAATGATAAAGGTGTCTCCCAATGTGAAACACATTATCATATGAATCCATTGTCAAAATACTCATGTATTTTTTTCTTTAATTTTAATAGATCAATAGTGTCAATAAAATATATATTCATAGATATAGGCTTTTCATTATAGATTTGTTTAGAAGAAAAATTCAACTTCATGCATAGGTGGATGCCTAGGAAGTTCCTAAAGAATCAAATTAATGTGTTCTTTTGAAAGAAGAATATTTTCAATAATTCTGTTACTTTTACCATAATTTGGATTTTAATTTTCTTACTCTCCTATTATTTCATTAATGAGATCTACTGGAGGTGGATCTAGATATGATTCATATGATGTAGTGTACCCACTGAAGATGAGGGATTCAATAATTTCATCCCAATTTTCAATATTTTTATCTAAAAATTATTTTTATTAAAATATAATATCTAATACATATCATTTATTATTGAAAATAAAACTATTGGTATAAGGATAATGTTTTAAAACCTATAATGTATACGTATCATAATGGTAACTTATTATCATGTCCTTATGACATTAATATTTCCACCAGGTTTGTTGATTATTTTGTTTCAAAAGGTAATAGGGAAATATATGACATTATATTAAAATACAGATTATATTAAATGGTGATAATATCTGAAATTAAATAAGGAATATGACAGATTTTGGTTTTTAAAAAACATATATGTAAATGCATCCTTAGGAATGGAAACATCATAAATAGTGGTCACTTAGGATTGTCCTTGACGACTTATAATTTTTTAGGAAAAATATCTTTATACATATGATATTTAGTAAAATAGTCTTATATATCCTTATAGATAAGGCATTAGAAGTTGGTGGGTTATTTATTACACTTTAAATCCTGATATTAGTATACATTCTCTCCACAGTTATGGAAAACTCTCATTGCCAACAAGAATGTCCAATATTGTTTCTTTCTACATTTATTACATGTCAAAAATGACTATATTCCATTAATAAATTTACCATATATCCTTTTCTATATTTCTGATCCACACTCTTATTATTTTTCATTCCTTCTAGGTAATAAGACTTAGATAAATCATTATCTTTATGATTGAAAATTATATTATGACCTCGGATGATGAGATGGTTTTGGAGACTAGTTCCTTTAGAAGGGATAGTTTTATCCCATTGAGGAAACAATAAATATTAATCTTTGGATTATTTATGTGGACAATAAAATTCCATGATAACCTATAAATATATATTTATAATTTTAAATATTTTCACTTACCTTTTTTCTAATACTATTGAATTATCTCCCCATACGCCCTTGTTTCTCAGGACGAAACTATTTTTCAATTAAATATAACTTAATATACTTCCACACCATGGTAGGAACTTCCACCTCATCCTTAGTGTTTTTAATTGATGAACACCATTGATCTAAATGTGTTGGGAGTTGATAAACATCTCTAAAAACATTTCCCATTTCATTATTTCCCCCTGAAGGGAAAATCTTCTTTAAGGAACTAATACACTTCTAAAATATAAATTGACAACTAGTCCCATTGAATGATGTAGTTTTCTGAAGCATGATATTGTCCAACATTGTCGTACCACAGTATAAATAATTAGGATAATCCATATGATAAGTGTTAAAAGTCCTAAAATGACTATTTTTCCTCATTATAGTTTTATGTTATACACCTCTCACTCCAACTCCAATTCCAACTGCAGCCTCATTCTCTTGAATAATAGTTAAATCCCTACCAATATTTTGTGCATTAATATAGTTGATATTCTATCTACTATGAACCATTTCTATTAAAATGGAATACCCAATATTATATCGAATAATGATGAATAATAATTCATTACATTGAAAATAGTGAAATATTTTATATAACATATAATTTTATTAATATATAATCTTAAATTCTTAATCATAGTATCATTGGGAATATTATAAAATCATAACAATATTTTAAAATATTTTATAATGTTTTGTAATATAATATTTTAAATAACCCAAGAATATCCTCCATAAGTTGAATACTAGGTTCCTCGTAAAAATAATCTCACGATGGAATAGAATAATTTATAAGGGATACCCAACTGAATTTTTTCTAGTTAAGTATGCCAAGATTCATATATGAGAAAACAATTTCCAATTTTAGTATCTTGAAAAATATGTATTTCAATTATAAATGAAAAATTATTACATTACACATAACATTATCATATTATCCTATAATTGTAAATATCTCTATATTTTTTCATAATGTTAAATTCCCTAATAATTGTTTCACAAAATTTAATTCACATTTATTATATTAAATTTGTTGTAGAATCAAATGCAAGACCTCGACTCTACTATCCTAGAGTTGGTGATTATTGTAAAAAATTGGAAATTAAGATAATGGATCACATCCCCAAGAATATAATATTTTAATATTAATGGGAGAATAGATATATTAATAATTCTCACAATACAATTTAAAACATGAATTATAATATAACAATCTGTAGGGTAAATTTATTGTTTTTTTATAAATCCCTAATTTCACATATAAGTCTTTTCTTGGTGTCTACATTAAAGGAAAAAAATAATAAAGGGTGTCCTAGAATTTTTACTAATGGAAATAAAACATCATAATTTATCATTAAAAAAGTTACTAAATCATTGCATAATATAATAACTGAAATATTTACATGGAAAATAGTAACTATAAACAGAATGATAGGGTGAATAATGGTAGAAGCCATAAAATTACCATCAAGGACTTGATCAAAGATAATATAAATACATTGGTAAGTAATATGCCAAATAACCAAGATATATTTTATCATTAGACCTATCGATGTATCTATATTGTATAACTGGACCCAATAATCAAATAATCCTTCCAATTCATTTATCATATTAATGGGTTAAAACATAATCAATGTAAAAATTATCATTAGAAAAATTAACATATGAAATGATAACATTTTCTATATAAAATAAACAAAATAATCATTCCATACAACTTAACATGGATAATTATATAAAAAAATAAATCCCATGTAAATAATAATATTGAACATAGAATGTAAAAATAGATAAGAAATACTTTTAAAATATCACTTGAAGATTTCTGGAATAGAATAAATTTTAATTTTAAAATGATATATTCAAAATATAAAATATAAAAAAATATAAAAAAATTTATTCGTGAAAATAATATTTATAAATATTAAAGGAATATTCAAGTAATAGAGTATTGAGGATGGTAGATAATTCTATTCATGTAGTGTATGAAAAAACAATGATTCCTATCAGATTATTGGTAAAATATTAAAAGGGACCTCATTCATAAAATTATATTAATATTAATTTGTAATGTAGTTTTAAAAAATAAAACAGTGATAAAATGTATTTAAATAAACATATTATTATTGAAAATAGTATTCTAGAAAACATTGACATGAATCAAAAAATTCATAACTAAATATAAGAAGGGTTTCAATATTCCTTAAAAACATTATTTTCTTATCATTAGTACATAAAAGTGTAAAATGAAATGAAAACATAAAATTTTATGAACTATTTGGATAAGTTAATATTTGGGGGTTTTAATTTAATGAATATATAATTTTTCATATAGATACTCGTACATAAACACTCCAAAAAAATCATGAGATTAAAAAATGATTCCTTACCTCAGGTCTGAAAATCCTTGTAAGTACTTTTATCATCCGGTGTGTGAAATGTAAATATATTATACTTATATAACATTAAATATATAAAAATATATAATAATATATGATCCTATTATAACATTTAAATAAATATTTATTAATATTTCATTTGAAAATCGTTATTTACGAGCCATAAGTGTTTTATTTTTCATGTATGTTTTGGTTAGGGACATTCATTTACTATATATTTTTCATTGTTCCATTATCTATATGAAGTTAATAATGACGTAAATATATTTTATAATTTTTTTATATATATTAATAATATTTTATAGGTAAAGGAAAGGAAATTAGTTACACCATTATTAGAGACATTAGGCCAAACGTACACATGAATGTCATCATAAATTTTTGGAGAATTGAAAAAAATAAATTTAAATAATAATTTCCCTCTAGAAAATTATTATTAAATTATATATATAATATATATTCGCTAAATATATCCAAATTTTTATTCATTTAAAAATAAAATGAAAAACGAATCACATCACTTCATGGAAGAGTTGGTCCACACATACACGTGAAAGACAATGATATTTTCTTATAGATTTGAATGAACGAAGGGAGATATGAAATTACCATTACAATATAATAGTTATTTAAAAAATAAAATATAAATATATAATTTAATTTTATCAAAATTTTTAACCGTACCCTTAATGTTGTGATGACAAAATAATTACACTACTTTATTGAGATAATAAGTCATACATTATAACATCTGATGTTTTTTACATTTCATAAGGTGGAAAGAAGATTGAAAATAGTTTTCCACTAATAATAATAGTGAATTAATGTGTTTATTATAATAAAGATATTAATTTAAAAGGGGTAAAACATATTTATAATAATATTAATAAGATATAATTTTTAATGTCTTCTAAAAGTAATTACATTCTCTTAGAGAGACGTCCATTAGAATAATTTTTATCGTCCCTAGAGTGGGTATTTTGGGAAAACTAGAACATTTAGAATTTGAATATTGATAGTGATAATTAATATTTGAAGGGGCTATTTGAGATATATGGATCAGGATATGTGAATAAATGAGGTGACGAGGTTACCTATTATAATTTATGCTACTGCCAAACTTTTAATTTTTCAAAGATTGGAAATTTTATAATGTCATGATCTTTAAAAAATTTAAAACATTCCAAGTTCATAAGTTCATGGAATATATAATAAAATATAATGAGGTTTAATAATGTTTTATTGTGACTTTAACCATTATATTTTTAGATCAACTCTAGGGAAAACTTCTTTTGACCACAACCTGAGTAACATATATTTCTATATTAAGTGTGATAAATCATACTTATAAGGTAAAAATTGGATCATATATACATATGATGAAATTTTACATAACTTTCACTAAAAAGTTTCTATTTTAAATGGTTTTATTATATTATAATATTTTAATAAAATATTATTATTCGTAAAATATCATTAATGTATTATGAAAACTATTAATTTAAATTGACTTTAAAGGGATTTAGAGAGAAGTGGAAATTGTATATAAACCATTAAAACATCTATAAATCTTTCTTATCCTTCTAAAAAATCATTATTTAACTATTACATACCCAAAAATATTACTTTTTATTTTTCTATATATGTTACATGATTTTTATACTACTTTTACACACACTATGTTAGCCTTGTGCAAGCATTTAAGGTAATAAATTTCCATGAAAATATAAAATCAAATTAACATGATAAAAATTAATAATATTTTATTTATAAAACATATTTATTTCCAAAAATAACATATTTTTATCATTATTAAAAAATAGAGATATTAATTCAGGAGGGGGGGATTTTTTAATTTTTATTACTCAATGTACTATAAATGAAATTATCAAATAAATATTGAACCGATATTACTTTAAATAGAATATTGGATCTCAATTGTATAATTTCTCCCATTAAATGATAATAAGTGATATTTTTGTATAATTGGTGGACTTTATTTCTGGTTTTTAATCATATTTTATATATTTTTGTGATCCAGGTTCTATATAGATATATGGTGGTAGAGTTGGGTCGCTCGATCAAAAAAACAGAAAATAAAAAAAATACTTGAATTCAATTTTATAATGAGCGGGTTATTTATTTCAAGGCAATGTATTGCTGGAGATAAGTAGAGTGGGAAGATGGATTTTTTTTAAATCCCAATCATAGTGGTTTGAAGCTCAATGTGGATGGTTCATGTAATCATGGGTTTATGTGATGCATAAGAGTGATTCAAGATAATATCGGATTTGTCATCATTGCAAATATCCACAATTATGGTCATGTAATCATGGTTATAGAGGAGGAATATACCCTCCCAAATAGGTTAAAATTATACAGTGAACACAATTTGACAAACAAAATCATTGAAACTGATTCCACCATTGTCCACACATTTTTATAATATAATGCATCAACACCTTGGTCTATTACTTATCACATTAGAAGATGAAGAAGAATCTAGATCGATGAAGTATTTCTTGTTCGTACATGGAGGTAATGAAACAAAGTGGCATATTATTTAGCCACAAGAGGTATCCACGACGAAACCCAAATCATTTTCTCTTTCATAGGAAGTATTCCCCTAGAATGTGTTGATCATTCTAGGAAAGACGCCCTTGGGTTGAATTATTTCAGACCTATGTAATCTCATTTTTATTGGTGTCTGAAATATTGGGTGTGTTTGTTTTACTACCGTATTTATGATAATTAAAGAAATATGTTGGTTATAGTTGTATTAAGCATTAACTTTTATTAAATTAATGAAAATACCGAAAAATTAATTATATTATTATAAATAAATGTACAAGATATCACTTTTATAACAAATAAAAAATATAATTGGACTTTTAATTATAACAAATATAAATTAATGTATTTGAAAAATCTAAAATTTCTTATTTTTCATTTTGAAATAAAACATTTCAATGAATTTCACAAATTTCACCCAACATTATTTTTAATATGATTATTTTAAAAAAGAAATAATTTATATAAAAATAAGTCTATGAAATTTAATAATCCATATATAATAAAGTTCATTTGTCAAACAATGTTAAATGTGTTATTTTTTCTCTAAAAATTATTACTATAATTGAATATTAGGTTTCACACTATAAAATTAAAATAGTGATGTTTAGGTCTCAAAATTGGTGTTAAATGAATGAACCATAGCTACTTTAAACATCTTAGTGATCCTCTATCCAAGATCTTCTAACCTTTAATGATTCTCTCAAATATATATTCTGTAGTAGTTCCTCCCATGAACCCTAGATTTAAAATTTATAATTAATTTATAAAGGGGAAGTGAAGTCATGTCTTGTAAAATACATTATTATATGTCTAATAATTAATAAAATCTCACATATACTACAACACACATACATTACCATGCATGAAAATTATACAGCAGTTCATCACAGGGTAAACAACCCATTATTAACATAATGATGTAGCCTATTTTTCTATAAGGAACACCAAAGATTGTGAATTCTCCATTCCACAATTTGTAATCAAAATTGAATACATTATCTATATATCTGCAAGGATTATTCCTTCTTCCATTAAATAATTTCATTTCAATATTAATGATTTATATAAAAACCATGAAAAACTATTCATTTAACATATTTTAATAACAGAAAATAGAGTTATCAGATGAGGTAATACACTATTACATCCTTCCCACCACAAAACATTCTATCATAAAAAGAAACACATGATATAACCGAAAAAAATATATTTATCAACCAACAACATAGGAGGAAATAATCCATAAAAATAAACTACTAATAATTTATCAAAACAAGGAACATGTTAGTTAACCATAATCAACACAAGAAAATATAAAATCTCATAAAAATGTAATAATAACATGTCAATTCTGACCAAGCTGTCTAAATCAATTATTTCTCATAGATACATTTAAATATCTAGTGAAATTGAGATGATAATCCCATTTAATAAATATTATTTCCATAAGATATAATAAACATTACATGTGTAACACCAAAATATTATATAATAATAAAATTTTATTAGATAGTGTATAAGATGTGCAACACCAATAAAAAAACCAAAAATATATTTCATTAAATTTAATATCTTTAGTAGCTTGCAGCCACACATCACCGAATCTTAATGAATATTAATATAGTAAACTATTAAAAATATTATTTCAAATTGGAATTTTTGTATAATAATAAAAAATTTCTTAATATTATGGTTATCTATTTGATAAGAATAAGATTAGTCATTTCAATGAAAAATCTATGTTTAAAAAAAATATCATCTAAAAGATTGATTAATCGTTTTTTGAACTCATAAATTAAAATTAATTTTTACCCACTAAAGAAAATTTATCTGAAAGAAAATTTTAATTTTCATATCGTAAAATCAAAATTATATTAGGGTAAATATTTGTGTTGTTTCTAAAATATTTAATAATTTGATGAATAGTCAAAAATAATGAATTTTAATTGAAAACCACCAATTCATTTAAATTATATATAAAGTCTAATTATATTTATAATTGTGATTAAAATAGAATTAATTAAATTATATTACTGTAAAGGCAATTTATTTCATTTAATTAATTTTTATATAAAATTTTGATATAAAAAAATTCTAATCCTTTTATAATTTTCCCTTTGAAAACTGGCTTACTTGTCATGTTTGTAGGATTAATTTTAAATTAAAAATTTCTACTATAGTGAATGAGTTTGAAAAAAAGGATTTTATTTTTTGATTTATAATAATTTATATTATCTAGAAATTTAATCTTAATTTTGGACCAAAATGTATAGCTAAAATTGCAGAAATTATTTACTATGATTATGTTTTAAATGGATTTACTATGGGCTTAAACTAAAAAGATATGTGTTTATATGACCTAAAAACATTTATAAAATACATTATGTATATGATTTGATATTACTCTAATTTTTCAATCCTTTTTACATGTGGAAAACGTTTTTTCACCTTTTTCTTTAATTAAATTTCAATTGTACCACTCAATTGACATATAAAAGTTCAGATTGTCTCTTATCTTATACATGCCTTAAAACCCTTTATTCAGCCAATAAAATCCATAATAAAACACAAAAATCCATAAAATAACCCTAGAATTATTATTTTTGAACAATTTATATCCTATGAAATATTCTGGTGTAAACATAATGAGGATACCTGAAGAAGAGATAACATTCATCAATGAGCATTCTGATTTTATCGATTCTTCTACCACATAAATTAATTATTAAATAAGAAAGATATTATAACCTCAGTATATTAAATATAAATATTTGTTTATGTATTTATGTAATGACCTAAATACATTCTCACTTTTATAAAATGAGTTAGGAAATCATCATTCATGTGTATAAAAAGTTACCACCTCGTAAACTAATGTCATTTTTTCCATTACCATCTCTTATTGTTAGGTATGATGATTGATATGATATGATATATATATATATATATATATATATTAATTTGTAACATAATTATATAGATGGAGTAATGGTATGAAAAATTATTATTTTTACATTCCATTTCATAGTCGATATGTTAACATTACTTGTGTGTACGGTGGACTTCATCCTTGTGAAGCGACGTCATTCATTTTTAACTAATGCATTACATGGTAGGTAATAAGGACTTATATATTTAATATATATGTTATAATTATGTTTTTTATGATATTAATATCATATTTTCCATTATTAAAATATAATATATCATTTTATTTCTTACTTGTTAGCTCACATAGATATGATATCATCATTCGTGTACGTGTGGACTATCGTCGTCATAATGTGATGTGACTCTCCTTTCCTAACCAAACCACATAGATGATATATATATGTATATATAAAATAATTATTATTTTAAATATGATAATATTATAATTTTTTAAGGATAAACTATTACATACCTTTTTTGTATAATGATCATTAAAAAATGGAACAATACTAATGCACACGTACGATATGTAATCTCCATGATCCTAAAATATTTAATTTATAAAAACCAACTTATTTATTAGTATTAAAACTGTAATTTATGTGTAAATTTGATAATTATTTAATAAATATTATGTGTATAACGACCTTTGATTATTTAATCTTGTATTTTAACTTGTTTTATGTGATTTTAAATTTCATACACATAATCAATTCATTTATTAATCCTCATTAAAACATTATTCCCATAATAAGGGATTATTTCAAATTATCTATATAATTGTGATTGTTTATATTTTTATAAATTTAAAATAAAACTAATTAATTTTGTCAGAACATATTTATTTAATATATTTAAATGTAATATTAACATTTTTACACTCATTTTTAGATTGCATGTCTGAGAATTTTTTTAAGAATAACTGAATTCATTTCTCTCTTCAGTCAGAAATCAGTTTTCTTTCATACCAACATTATCTAATAATTCTAAAAAAATATTTTGATACATTTAATATGACTTATTAAGTACATTTTAACACAATATTATTATTTTTAAAATGAAATAATCAAATCGTTTTCCAAAAAAGGCCGGTTTTGATTTTACTAGAGATGTGAATGGAATATTTGCTTTAAGGTACATGGAATTTATGTAATTCCAAAACATTATGACCAATCAATGCTTTAAAAAACAATTTATATGTTACAAAGGTTAACTTAAACTAAAATTATATTAAAATTGATTCTTTTATCTTTGTGTTTTTTAAAATGTGATTTTCAAAATAAAAATTGTATTTTCCTCCAGAATTGTTTAAGAAAATTTTATGGTATTTCTATTTGTTGATGACAATAAACCATTATTTCTAATAAATTCTATTGGAAATATGTTTCATTAAAACTATTATTATTCTTCAAATGTATGTTTTTTTATTATTTTAACCATGGATAATATTTACTTTCACCTTCTTTATTTTTTGTAGTCATTATGTATCCCATAAATTATTAACATTCCAAATGATATTAAATTTCACCTAAAATATCCCTTTTATATATCATAGATAATCTAATTTATTAAAAAATATATAATTTTTTAAAATTGGGTTATATATAGAATTTTATTTTTTATGTAATGAATTATTGAAAAATCTGTATTCCTTACTTTGTAAACATATTTGATATTATGGAATAGTGTAAATTAATTCAACATATTATTCAATATATATGGTTTTTTTTAAATAAATACATGAGTGATGTTAGGTTATAGATATCCCCTTGATGAATCAATAGTATAATGGACCATGTATTAATCGTGAAACTGTTACATAATAGAAACTATCATACACCACACATGCTCTAAAGAATTGTTTAGAATGTGTGGGACAACAAAATGTATAATCACTTGGAAGAAAAAAGTTAACTAAAATTTAAAATCATAAAAACAAAATTAAATAAGAAATTAATGATTAGGAAGAAAAATAAATAGTTAGACTCTTCCATCTCATACCACTCATGTTTTGACCGCGATAAATCCATAATATTAAACACATACTAAAAATATAGTGTTCCTTGATTCCATTATTTCAGAAACCATTAAATAAAACCCATGATATAATAATTTGGGTTAGCCAATGTTTTTTACCAATGTTCATTCCAAATTTTACCAACCTCGAAGAATGTTTAAAGGAATCAAGTATGATTTCATGGGAATGATTTATCATAATTAAATAGAAAATAAATCTGGGATCCTCTAAAAATCCTTACATGAACATGATATATCATATATCCATGAACAATTTAAACTAATGACATAAAAAATATTAACAAAATAACGAATTTTATCTTATATAAATGAAAAAGTATTATAAAATATAACAATTAATAGTAGAAAAACAACTAGAATTTTGAAGTACTTTTAGCTGATATATATTCAAGAAAAAACCAAAAACCCGTATATAATCTCTATAAAGACACAATGTCAACATATATCATCTCATAAATACCACTCCATGAGTGACCCCAAAAAGGAACATAGGCCTAAAAAAATAATATCAGGTCAACTGATATAGATTGAAACAATGAGGGTGGGAGTATAAAATACTTTTGGGAAATCACATGGGAGTAAATACATTTTTTTACCCAAAACAAACCATAATTTATTCTTTTAAAGGACCTATTGAAAATAATGAATAATTTTGTAAATATAACTCAAATTTCATTACCTTATATGTCATTAAATAAAAAACAGGTTTCAAGAGGAGATTTAAGAGCCTTTCTTAATTTAACCTTTTTTAAACACATTTTTATAAAAAAATTAAAATAAAAGTAAAATCATAAGATGGGAGAACATAATTAATTTTAATAAATAATATTTTTGAATTAATTATCCCAATTTATGGAATTTAGAAAATTAATACAAAACCTATCAAGTTGAATGAAATAATTAAAAAAAATTAGCCATCATAAATGGTGAATATTTTGAAAAAAAATAACATAATAACAGAACCATAATGAAACCATGTATAGTATATAGGAAATAGTCAAGTATATATAGTAATTTGAAATTCCTAGCCATCTTGGGAGGTGTTCCTGTATGTATTTGGGTGGAATAATCTACTAACCTATCAATGTATTACATGTTTATAATCAATACTATACACTAACCAATCCCCACATATGCGGTTCCCCCAAGGTCTCAAATACCATTTAATATTGAGGATCTATTTACTATCATCTTTAATAGAGAGTGAACACCTATCAATCCTTTAATATGAAACCATGTATCCCATTAATAGTTGAATATAGTGGAGGGACAGTAAAAAATTTAAATGAAATGCATAATAAATAAATCAAAGCATCATATTCTCATTTATTACCATGTAAACCTACCATTGTCAACCCACTATAATTAACATTATAAAATTTTAGTTTCAAAAAAATTTATGGCACCTCAATTTGAGTTTATTTAATTTGAGACAAATTTTTAAATAGTTCCAATCAAGAGATGACCCCCGATACTAGTATTATTTTATTTATTTCCATCAAAGTAAAATTTCAAAGAAAAATTATTTTTTATGGATTTATTTTGATGTCGAAAACTAGTTGAATTGTTTTCTATGGAAATATCATTTAATAAATATTTTTATGACCGTATCAAAATATATTCCGCTTCATTTAATTTATAATATTATAAACCTTTTATAAAACACCTCTCATAGAGAATACATATCAATAAATCATCATGGAATTATGAATATAAATTCAATAACCTATTTCTTCAAAAAAATTCTTAGATTCCAAATGAGAAATCCATTAAAATCTCTAATAAGTATAAATACAAGTTAAGAAACTTGAAAATCCCTTAAAAATTTATATTGAAACATAAAAACAACCAAAAGAATATTGATCAATCAAAATCATAAATATATCCAATTTTTTATTTATCTATTATATGTATAATTTCATAAAACCCAAAAATGGAATTTACAAACAATATTAAAAAATATAAGCATATAGATATCTCTCAAAATCTTCAAATTTACGGGAAAACCTTTTTAAAGAACCTAATCATACATGGTAAATTAATAAATAAATAATATTTTCAATGAAATAATAATTGAAACCATTTATAAATTAGAAACTAATAATATTATAAAAGTTCTTTGATGCACCATTATTCCACTAACGATATTAAATAAACATTATATTGGTTTTATAAATATCTATGAAATGGAATTAAATGGTCATAACACCTCTTATGAGTGTTATTAGATCCGTCCATGGATTTAATTAATTTTATTTCACATAGTAATTGATGACGTAAAAATTGTATTTACTATCATAATCGAATAATAAAATATAATACTATTTATTTTGTTTTTCTTAATAATATATTATGATATGCATATAATTTAAGATATCATATCATTGAAGCCATTAGGTATTAACTATGCTATAGGATATGATATTTGATATTGTAACCTATAATTCAATCCTTTATTTCACTAAAATATATTATCATAGTGCATTTATTTTATAACTAACAATTGAAAATAAAACTCTTTGGGTGTGTTTTTTATACAAATTTACACAATGCAGATGGTTTTTGTAACACCCCGAAATTTTATAGAATATATTATTTTAATTTTATTGATGTCATGGGTTGTACGCTAAACCAAAATTAGTTTGTCCTATACTCAACAAGGTATTAGCTTGTATTACATGAAAACACTATTCTTGGCTTGTGTTACACGCAAGAGAAACCTTCCACAATAACGTGTGGTGTATGCAATACTGAGTTTCCCTAAAGAACGATATATTCTTATAATATTATTATGAACTAGCCTTTGGGAATAGTAGTAACTACATTTTGAGTTTTATGACATTATAATTCATCTTACACATTTTATAGAACATAGTATGAGAACAAAATAAAAGTTTCGGCTAAAATTAGTATTTTTTAAAAAATGCAGTTTTGCCACCTTTTGATGGTTCACAAAATTTAAATCTAGTTTTTGAAATGTTTATAATATCAATTTGAGAAAATAAATTTCTTTTTTGGAATAATGATATAAAAATCTAATTTAAATAAATTTGTTATATTTTTCTAATAAGTTTATTATTTGGATGAATAGTAAAAATACTCTAAATATTGAACAAAACATCTTATTTCATCGAGAAAATTTATATGGTTAATTATAATATTGAATGGTTTTAAAGAATAAATACAATATATTTTTACCATTTATTATAATTTATGTCATTAGCATTAGTTTTTCATTGAATTCAAAGGTTAAATCATATCAATCTTTTGCAATGTTTTAAACAAAAACCCGTGTTTTTCGACAACGAGATTAATTTTAAATTAAATACTTAAACTTCTGTGTTTTGAATTTGGAAAAATGGATTCGATATTTGAAATCAGTAGGTCCTTATTATATTAATAAGAAACTTTTACTTTTTAGGCATTATGAATCGTAACTATGGTAAATTTTATTTATTGTAGTGAAAGGTAAATCAGATAATTAAGGGTAAATATAATATAATAAAATTACCCTAACACTTGTATTAATATAATTGTATAATTATATTATTCCCTAAATCATTCTTGGGTCGAAATGGAATCTAATGGAACCCACTTGCATTTGATTAAGACCTTTTATTTATTTTATTTACAGGAAAGAGAAATATGTCTCACCCAAACATTAATTATTAGATTATTGTTAATATAAGGTTATACAAAATATAAATTCAATTATAAATAATAATTTCAAATATAAAATGTTTTTATTTATTATGGTTATTAATTTATAATTTTTAAGAAATATATTATTACCTTAATAGCTTATACATTAATGATGTAGAAATTATTTATTTAGTGATAAATCAATAATATAGTGTTTATTTAAATAATAATACCTATAAAATTGAACATAAACTTGACCAAAGATTATTGGTTGAGTATATCTATACCCGAAGCGTCCAATGGTCTATTTCTGGACCATTGTAATACTTATAAAACATATTTGTACATTTATATTATTTTATTTTAAATAATGTCAAAGATGCCACCTTCATAAGTTAATAAATATAACAATTTAAATGTTGTGATTTTAAGATGATAAATTCTAGTAATAATATTATTATGAAAGTTATAATATTCATATTCATCATAGGATTTTATTATTAATTTTTTTGGAAAAAATAAGTATATTAACTAATTATTCAAAAATGTTGTAGTAATTATTTGTTTAAGAGAAATACCAAATAAATTGTTTTACCAATATTACAATAAATAATATATAAACAAATTAATGTGCTCTGTGATTTTTTTAGATTAATATGACTTTTTAGAAATATATTAAATAATTGTTTTTTGAAAATATAATTTTTTTTATTTTATTCATATTCAAATAAATGAATAGTTTCAAAATTTACACTATTGTTATTTTATGAAAATAAAATATTATAAAATTGTTTAAAAATCACAAAAATATTTAAAAATTATGAAATGAAATTTATATAGTCTAAAATGTCATAAATGATCCAATTATGGACAATTAACAACCCATAAGTAATTATTTATAACAATTTAATATTTACAATATTATTACCACAAATAAAATTAAATAGATTAAATAAGGATTAATCAACTTGATAATGTTAAAAATAAATTACCAACATGTATAAATATTATTGTTTTAATAGATTGAAACCCTATATCATCTTATCTTTGAATTTGAGTCATATTGGAAGTTTTTATGTAGGTTTTGGGATTATTATAAATTAATATTTTAAAGGTTTTCAAAGGTGCTCCTCTCATTTATTATAAAAGAAAACCCCTTCCCTCCCTTATTCACACCACTTTGAGCTTTTATGCTCAGCGAAACCCTGCCCATTACTCTTCTAAACTTCCCTGGTAACATTCTGGATGACCTGGTGTTTCAAAAGGCTAACTCTAGTCCTTTAAGAGGATGTTCAAAGGAGGTGTGTCGAAGAAGAGGTAATCTCTTCTACCGATTCATTGAAGTTTATTTCTTCTTCAACTTCATATTCATTAGTTGTTTCATTATAAAGTAATACAATCAGTATCACTAATATATTAATATGATATTATAAATATTAAACAACCCCATTTCACCTTCTATCCATCCTAAAGAAAATGAAATCACGGCGCATGTATATGTACAGAATATCGTCTCAACGCCGTGGTGTAATATGATTTTCCTCCACCACCATTCATGGATGGGTGTAATGGTGTAAAGAATAACTATATATTGTTATTATAACATCATACTAATTCTGAGATATTATATCATCCACTCCAATTCCATTCAGTAATTATGGGAACAATATCATCGCTCGTGTGTACGTACGGATTACCGTCTCCACGATGCGATGAGATTCATTTTCCATGTTAACCATTTAGGAAGGATTATAAAGTATATATAATAAATAATAATGAATGATATGAAATAATAATTATACTATATTTATGTACATATATGTTTCATTTACATAATTCCATTCAATTTAATAAGGAAACGAATAAAGCGTTCTACGTACATACGGCCTACCGTCTCCTTAAACGGTGTATTTCATTCCATTTATAGATCTATTAGACATGTGTATATTTTGATTATATATTATATAAATCATTTTTTACATTTTCGTAGTATTTAATCATAATCTATGTAATCATATTCATTATTACAAGTCAAAACACAGATGATAAATGATACGATTTTACCCAAACCACTGCATTAACGTGGAATTGTCAAATGCACGGGTAATATTAAGTCCTATGTGAATCATATATGATATCATAAATATTATTATGGTTCTGTTACAATTTAAAAATATGTTTAAACCCACTATACAGGAGATTCAGACATGAATGGAAGAAATTGGACCTAAGGTAATGGATAATTTTTATATCTCATTTTTATATGACTTTGCTTATACATAAGTATTTACTGGGGTTATATTTTTCTTCAATGTCCATAAAAATGATTTTTATAAAGTTTTTAATATTATTCAATGTATTTTTAAAGTCATTTTTACCCTTATTTGACTTTTACTTTGTGTAATGAAATGAATTTTTCATTTTTTTACCGTACGTGGCACATTTTGACTTTTCCTTTAAAAGTAGGAGGAGAATGTTTTTTAATTTATACGGAATGAACTGATTTTTACTGTTTGATAACGCCTATTTTTATAAAGCTTACTCTAAAATATTTCATGTGTATTTTCAATAAAATCCTTTTATTTTAAAATTACATGGAATTTTTCGAAAAGAAAATTATTTTGAAGAAGAAAGGATATTTTCCTAAAGAATTCATTCCAAGTGTTTTATCAAAACTATTTTCCATCTAAGATGACATTATATAATCTGTATATGTTTAAAGTATAATGTCTCTATTATTTACATGGTTTGATTTTTCTTATTATTATGAAATGATATCCATTTGTTTTATATTGATTATGTTATGATGGGATGATGTTTATGAAACCCATTTTATTCTTTGGGTTATGATAAATGATTTAAGTTTATTTTGTGGCACATGTAATAATTATTTCATTATGGGATGGGTGGGTCCTATATCTCCCTCCAATTCATTGGGTAAAGATTTATTTCTCATGATATATACATGGTTAGAATGGCACGTAAAATCTGGTTCAGTAATATAGGGCTGGAACGATATGTAAACCTGGTTTAGTAATGGAATTTGTCCACTTTGATGGTCTTGGAAGACATTCCTTGGCTACTATGGAACTAATATCATGTGCTTAATGGATTTCCACAATTAAATGTTTTATTCCCATGCCATTTTATCATGATTAATGTTCCTTTATGATATATGCCTTATGTACTATCAAGATTTATGTCATTGGTCAATATTTTGATGTTTTATGTTCATGTTTTTACATTCAAATGTTTATGGAATGTATTTATGTTCTCAATGTTTACCCTTACTGAGCATTTGAGATCACCCTTTTTATTTTCTCATTTCCCTAGGATATAAAGAATGGTTTTAGGTATGAAAACATTAAGGGAATATATTTATGGGAGATTTTGTAGATCTTTCACCATGATTAGAAGATTATGTTTCGAGTTTCCAATGACACTAAACTAATACGGTCTTTGGGCATATGTTTTTGTCATATATTAAGTATTCTGAAAAGGTAATGTAATGTCTTTGTACGTCATGATTTGGGTCTCTATAGTTTTCAAATAAAAAATTGCATAATAAAATGGTATTTTAAAATGAATATAGTAATACACTATTCTTCTTAGATGTATATGTTTTTTAATCATTTTTTAGAAACAGAAAAAAAACATATGTATGTCGATATCATATGAGATGAAAGAGGTATCAATAATAAAATATAAATTGTAAGGCTATCAATCATAGCCTATGATTTACATTGAATCAGTAAATATGACTGATGTATATATATTTTTTCTTTAAAATTGAATTAAGAATTGATTTTTATTATATATACATTTTTAATAAATAATTATTAAAAGTAATATAAAGGAATTAATAAATTTAAAAATAATTTAAAATTTAATTAATGATAATGAGTATAGAGTCACCCAATAAATGTTTAAAAAATATTTATTATCAAATGATACTCCATATTATATGTTAATAATGAATTTTTATTTTATAAAATTACATGAGATGTTGTATAAAATAGACATAATGTGATTATTTAGTAATTATAAGATGTAATGATAAATTTATTTCAAAATATGTTAAATAAGGGGGAAAATAACGTTTCTGTATTAAAATAATGTGTTGATCAAATTTAATTAACATTAATTTTATTAAATAATGTTTTATTTTATTAACATATTTAGGCCTTATCATGACGATATTTGAGGATTTATTTGATCAAAGATTAAATAATTTTATGTAAACTATATTTACAATATAGAAAAAGTGTAAATAATTTAAATTTGATTTTACATTAATTATAATTCAGAAATTAAGGCATATTTTTAAGGAGAATTCCAAATAATGAATAATTTGATGAATTAAATATTTTAAAATGAATATTTACTGTTTATATTTTAAATTATTTAATTTCGAAAATGATATAAAATATATAATAAATATATTTTTAATCTATTTTATTTGTGGATTTTTCAGATTTGTTTACCTAATGACTGAATTTGTATGGTTTTCATTTAATTGGATGTTATTTACCTAATTAATAATTTTTTATAATAATTTATAATATTTAAATAAGTGTATGATATAGTTTATGATTTTAAACTAATTTTTATAAGTTCATCATTATTTCATTGAATGATATAAAAGATTGTATATGATTTAGTTTTGATCTACATTAACCACGAGTTTTAATAAATTTTATTAACTTTAATTTAGTAGTTGAATATTTTTTATACATATTCTGATTTAGTTTTATGTTAAATTTGATTCTATATTGAATAATGAATTTTTGGGTACAATCACTTTTGGGGGGACATGGCACTATCTAAGAGTCTTGTATCATGTTTTAGAATGGTTATGGTTGGCTATATGTGGATCCTGACTTACTTATTTGGAGATTATCAATTTGATATAATATTATATCATTACAAGAGTATTAATAATACATAATTCATTAAATTAATCTGAATATGTGTAAGTATATTTTGATTTTATTTCTTGATCATATTATTCCTTGAAGGAATATAGATTATAATGTATATATAAGTGGAATGACATGAGATATTATAGTGATATTGAGTTCCTATTAAAATAATATGTTTTTTATTTTTTATAAATAATTTCGTTAAAAAAATAGATCATTCAATCATGATTATTTTTATAGTGAAGTGTTCACTGAGATTATCTTTTGTTTGGAAGGGTTAAATAACAAACCCTAAGTGTTAGGAAACCAAAAAATTATATTTTAATTTTTTTTAACATAGATCACAAACCCTATGAGTATGGAAACAAATGAAATATTGTTATGTATATACATTTTATGGATTGGGTAAATAGTTCCCAAAAAATATATCTAACAATCATAAGTGTTGTGATTAGTATAATCCTTATTCTAGATAAATAATTTGATATAGGAATTCTAATGTGGCCTCTTTTCATAGTGAAAAATGGATCATTTCCAATTAATGTATATGTTAAATTAAAAATTATCTTATCATTTTCATCGGATCCATTTTAATAATAGTTCATAATGTATGAAAATAAAAAATATTAATATCATTAAATCCATTATTATAAAAAAAATATCAACATTATTATAAAATACTAAATTGAGTTCAATACCATGTGAAGGATATGATTTGTAGAAGAAAATTTTATTAATTGAAATTGAAGAAAAAATTTCATGTAATAAAAAATCCTATAAGTTAGAGAAACAACATTCTAACAAACTATGTTATTAATTTATTCAAGGGGTGTATCATTTTTCTTATGAGAAGAATATAATTGTTCTCATAACATTTCAATGTAATTACATTGAAAATTAAAAGGGATTTTTTATCTCATAAAATCAATATTAATGATAAAGATAATGATTTGGTGAGTATTAAGGATTCCTTAAATCTTGATCATCTATTGTAAAACAAAATATTTTCATACATGAGATCCTTTATAAAAAATTTAATAATTCAATAAAATTTTACTTTATATTATAATATTTATAGAATATAAGAAATACGGTTTATGAAATCACAGTTCTAGTATTGTATATTTAATATAACTTGTAAACATTCGGATCAGAAAAAGAAATTTTTGGTTGATCTTACAATGATGTTTCATTATATAGAAAGTCATGGTCATTTATAATTGAAGGTGTCATCCAAAATATGAAAAAATAATACCATAAAATTATATTTTGGGAGAAACATAACATGATTTTTTTAAAAATTACTAAAATTTCATGTTAGGTTTTAATGTTATATATATAATTTCTTCAATTTTGAAGGTCATGTAATACATATTTTATTTATTATAGGAGTTGTAAATTTTAAATAATTAGAAATAAATGTAAGAATTTATGGATTTTGTTTGTCATTAAAATAAAAATGAAAAAGTTTTTTTACATAAAATGATTTTATTTAATGGATATATCCCTCAAAGATTATTCTTATTAAAGATAATTATATTATTATCGTTTATCTTATAATATATCACATTTTTATTGTAAGAACGATATTTTTTGTCAAACAATGTCATGATTAATTGTTTAAATATTGTTTATGATATATCATACTATATAAATTTTTTGAAAAATTGTGAAAATATTACAAATGTTTTATCTTGGATAAATTGTTTATGTATTTATTTTTTAAATGATTAGGGACGATGTTCCCACCTTAAAAAATTAAATATTGAAAATAAATGTTCCTTCAAATGAAAGATGTTCACCACAAAAAGAAGATACCATATATGATTAGAAAATGAAATATATTATTTTATATATATTCATACTGAAGTAAAAAATGTTTTGTTTCTTAAAAAGAAAATATTTTACATTTTTTTAAGATATCGGAAATATATTTTGGTATATATGATACCATTGAGTGTATATAAATTCTTCGTGAATCTTATTGTTAACAAATAATATATTATACTTAAAAAAATTTTCATTTATATTAAATATAATAAATATTATTATATATATGATGGAAAATTATGAATCTATATGTCTAGTTACTATAAATATATAAATTCCCTTATTTCCTAAAGTATTATGATGTTGAATTTTGATGGTATTTTTTCACTTAATATCAAAACAATCATATTATTTGTGGTGGTTAAGTGAAATTTAATACTTTTATTCACATATGATTACATAGTGAATGTATATTTATCATAAAATAGATTATAATTCTCTAGTTATTATTATATAAATAGTTACATTGTTTCAAACTAATTACATTTAAAATTTTGATGGAAATGGATCTAATGATGATGATTTTAAACATATGACGAATGAAATGTAAATAAAGGGAGTTAATATAATATAAATTTATGTTTTATAGATATTATGTTTGAATAAGTTATAATAGAAACAAATTATGAATATTATTCCTAAATATCACTATTTTTCAATACTTCATGCTTTACATATGTCACTAACTAATGATTTTTGTGGGAGAGATTTATCAAATGGCTACATAGTGATAAAGGGTAGTTAATATAAGGATAACCTGAAATCATATAATTAATTGTATGAAATATATGTAATTATTTATGGTTTTGATAAATATTTCTAAAAATGAATTAAGAAAATAAAATGTATCATATAAAAGTAAATCAACACTTTTTCAATAATTCATTGCAGTTTCTAATAAGTGTGAAAATATAATAATCATTTTCTAATGAGAAATAATAAATGATAACTCAATATATGAAATTGAGTTATCCCTAACTAAGGATTATCTTAGAGTATTATCAGTTATAATGAGTTCTTATGGTAATATTGATCACGATTCTTATATAATGTTTCGAAATATGTTCATGAGGATGAAATTTTTTTGAGATGGATATCCCAACAATTTTACAACATGTAGTGCCAAAAATATTTATTTTGTATACATGGGGTCCAATATCAAATATATGTTCCTTATTCATGAGTTTGTTGAGATATCTATCTTGAGAACCTTCATACATGGAAACTATTCCTATAAAAGTCATAAGGCTTATCTGATTATAGGTTTGATGGGTTTGTCTTTCATCATATTTTCATTGTATATCAACGAAAATGATAGAACCAAAATTGAGAATCCTCTAGATTTCTGTTATTATATTACATAGGCATACAATATTAGGGATTGCATCCTGACTAATTGAATAGTTTGGTAGTATTATGAGACTGGATACAAACAATATTGTTTAATTTCAACTGAAAATATAACATATATAATAAATTAATTTTTATCAGAACATAATCATTTCATTTATTAAATCGTCAAATTCGTTCTTATATCATTTCTACTAATACTAGGAAAATAAAATATCAATTATAGAAGACAACTGATGCTTAGTAAGTTAATGCATAAAATAGTTTCTATCATAATTTAAATAAAACATGAATAACATGGTTGAGAGAAAAGTAATAAAATATACCAGGTATCAATTATATTAAAATATGGGATTGAATCACTATATAAGAAAACAATAAAAATATTGACATTGATAACAATAACTGGTTTTATAATGATATAATGCATAATTTTGAAGTTCCTGATTTTACTATCGATTCATTCTCCAAAGAATACATACATAGATAAGATATGCATAAATCTAACTAAAATTAGTCTACCTCATGAGACCGACAATTCATTAAATGGATATAATTATTCTATCACATCACAAATAATGTCAAATGCATTAATCATATGAATGTGGTGAATAGAAATTCAATACATAATTAATATAAACATTTATATTAAAAACTATAATACAAAATGATAATATTTTACTAAATTAATAAACATAATGTGACTGATGCATGCCAGTCGTAGGGCATAGTAAAAGAAAATTTCTATGTTTTCCTAGTATTGTATAGAGGCTGACATGGGTCGTCTCTCTTGAGGAGCATCACAGTTGGTTTAATCAGTAATTCTAATTCACATATTATATTTATTTATATTTTTTGTAATTTTAAAAAAAATTAGTTTTAGGGGTTTTGGGAAACACTAAATTATAATAATGAAATGAAAACATTAAATATAAATTCAGATGTATATGAAGACAAAACGAAATTATGGAAGAAAGGTCTTTTTACTAAGGTCGGATAACAGAAGATCATTCATAATTTAATTGTTGTTTAAATTCAATATGATAATTCATTTAGTAAAAAATAATTAATTACTTACTCTCCATTGAATTATTAGGTGTGGGGTTTTACAATGCATCTATCACCAAAAAACACACCTCCTTTCGTAATCATGTATTGCAAACATCAACTGAGAATGATATTCCTACAAGTCCCAGTTCTACTATATGGCATTTCATCCATTATTGAAACCACAACTCAACTTTATGATGGTTTTTCCTAAGAGTATGGAGGGAAAATAATTAATCAATGAAAAAAATAGATTTGGGAACAGTGTTGGGGTGGAAAACTACCACAACCGAGCAATTTACATGCCTCCACCACAAATAGCATAATTTTTTTGAATTGAAGCATAATAATAATAAAAAACACTTAATCCTTCCATGGGTACACGCCCCATGTTAGTCACCTTCCAAGTAAAAGTTTAAAGTGGTCACGATGGAAAGATAGAAGAGATAGATTGAGATTGAGATTGGAAGAGATAATAGGTGGAAGAATTATGGGAAACACATTAATATAAAAAATATGAATGCATTACATGTGAATAAAAAACTAAAGTAAAACTAAAATAAAAAAATAATAACAAACTAAATGGCTCTTGGGATCCTCTTCTTGGTTCCCTGAATTTTATAGGGAATTATTGGAATGATTTGAGAGGTAGGTGTTCCTCCACTTTTATAGGCATATTTCTGTCCTCCACAAGTTTTTTCATTTTTGACCCAATAATTGGTCAAATAATTTGTTGACCTCTTCATGAATGTTGTTAACAAATATATTTTCCATTCACCCTAAATTTTTCATCTCAATTGGAAACCGGTTGTAGGAGTTATTAATTTATCATTAGATGATTCTGTTTCAGGATGAACGATTCATGCAACTTCCTTCAACCGTATGGCATTCACTAGATGGAGGTAAAGAGTCAGTCTTCTCCATGTTGACATTAAATTTCACCAATTGGGTGTTGTATTCTTCCAGTGGTGCTGGCTCTTCTCCTTTTAATAGATTTTGGAGATCATGTAGTTCTTCACATTCATTCTAGAATTCATCGAATTCCTCCTCCAGTTCTTGAAAGATGAGTGGTGAAATTTCTTCCACCACTATCTCATGTTTTTTCTATGGCTCAGAGTCATGTTGCTCCATCCATACATGGACCTAGTGAAATTCCCATTCCATTTTCCTCCCCAAATCATCTATAATATTACTAATCCTTTCAACCTGGTCATTTATATAGCAATAATAATCTTCTGGTTCTTGATATTTCACCTGTGAGTAATCTTACAATGAATAAAAATTTGAATGTAAATACAGCATGGAAAAGAATTATTTTTAGATTTCTCTTAATCGATAAAGAGAAATATTTTAGAAAATGTGAATTTTGAAAAAGTGATCTAAATAACTACATATCACCCTTGAAACGGCTCTAGTTTTGAAGGATACCTTTCACATGGAGTGGAAAAGGTGAATTTCCTTGTTTTCCTAGTACAAGACATACGCTGACCAGGGTGGCCACACATGAGAAGAGTCACAATTGATTATATCACTAACTCTAATTCACCTATTCTAATTCTTGTATTTTTGTTTTTATAATTTACTAATAATTATTTTTTTAGTGGTTTTGGAAAATACTGAAATTAAATAAATGAAATTAATATTTTAATCAAAATGAAGATGCATATAAAGAAAAATGAAATTAAGGAAGAATGGTCTTGGTCCAAGGGTTGGATAACAAAATTTCATTCATCATTTACTTATTATTTAATTTCAATTTTAAAATTACCTTAATTAATACTCATTAATAAATTATGCTCCATTTATTTATTAAGTTTTTAGTTTTACCAATCGTCTGGCACACCAAACCACACCTCCTCTAGTAATCATGTAGGGTAACACCTCCACCTAGAATATTATTCATAGCTGACCTGACTCCACCATATGTCATTTCATCCCTTATGGATTCACCAACTCCACCATATGAAGGGTTACCGTGAGTGAATATATGAGAAATTATTAATAAATAAAAATAAATAGATTATGAAATACTGTTGTGGTCGACAACCTCCGCAGCCATGTAATATTTCTACCTCTACGACAAATAGAATAATTTTTTTTTGAATTGAAGCATAATAATAAAAACATTCTGAATCCTCCTCTATGTCCAATCCTTAGGTTAGTCACTTTCCATGGAAAATTTCATACAGATCATGATGGAAAGATGGAATAGAGAGTTTGAGATTGTGATTGGAAGTGAAAGGGGAGGAAGAGTAAAGGGATTACACTTTAATTTAAAAAATATTAATGCATTACATGATAAATGAAAACTAAAATAAATCGAAAATAACTAAACAAGAAAGATAAAAAAGTCCATTGGTCTCCACTCCTTGGTTCCTTGAATGGTGTTGGGAAAGATAAGAATGATTTGAGAGGAAGGAGCTCCTCTTCTTTTATCGGCAGATTTCTGTCCTCCAAAAGTAGTCTTGTTGTAGACCCATTAATTGGTTGAATAATTCATGGACACCTTCATGAAAGTTTTCAATTAATATGTCTTCCATTAACCCTAAAAATTTCATCTCATTTGTCCACCATATATAAGAGTTATAATTTTTCAATGCACGATTCGGTTTCTGGATGAATGATCCCAATAGTTTCCTTCACATATATATCATTTAAGGGTCAACTTAATTGATTCAAAAATCCATTAAATTTATTTTTTGGACTCCCCTTTTGGTCCTAATTCATCCCCAAGTAGAATCTACCCATTCTGAGATGGGTAGGCTAAGATGGATGTCCGTTAAAATGATGTGGTCAATGCTGTCTCCCAAGAATAAAGAATAAAATTCATTGATCTTTTATGGAACAAGATGATCGATTCATCCCTAGGGCCAGAAGACAAAAATAAATGAATTTATATAATTATTATAAAAAAAATTGAATAAAAAATATGGAATTGTATTTTTTCATTAAGTGACCAAAATACCCCTAATGTAAAAATCTTTTAAAAATCCTAAATTAGGCACTCTTCACGATTTAGCTCATTTTTACTCAATAATCCAAATTACAAATTATTATAATAAAACATTTAAAAAAATGTGATTTATAATTTAAAAACATCAAAAATATATTATTATTGCAATAAAAATATACACATAAATTTGGTATGTTAGTGACTATTAAACATCCAAAATATTGTGGTTGAAAATATTAGAAGATTATATCCCTAGTAAATCATAAAATTTTCAAAATAAATTGAAAATAGATTAAAATAGAGAAAAAAATCAGTAGAAAATTTATTATAGAAAATAAACGGTTAATTCTGAAATAAATTATTTTAAAAATATAAAATTTTCTAGAATATTAGGAATGGAATTTAATTGAAAATAAATATGGTAATTTTTAACTTACTATTCAATGTAAATTGTATTCTTGAGAGTGGTGAATTTAATTCATGGGGTGTATGTAAAACTATGATTTCGTTCAAAAATATTGTAAAAAGTTCTTCATTTATAAAATATAATGAATATTCCTCTAAAAATATTTTATTGAAAATAAAACAAGTGTAAAATATTCACTTATAAATCATCAGGAAATTGTAAAAAATCCTTGATTTTTTTATTATAAATAAGGAAATTGAAGAATAATATTCCTGACTGAACTGAAAAAAAGATGGTTTTCCCTTCAAATATTATTTTAGTCATTTCCAATTATATAGGTTGTAAGAATTTAACATATAATTTAAACCCAAATATATATACATAATAGTATAAAATTTATGTGGTTTAATATATAATAATAATGTAATTCCCCACATGAATACATAAATATAAACAATCCAAAATAATTTTGATATTTTTTAATTATCCCTTACCTTAGGTATGAATTTCATTGTTAGTGATTTTACCCTCAATTTAAATAAATTTCATACTATTATAAATATATAAATAAATCATATATATATATAATATCATATATAATCCAATAAATAAAATTAAATAACCATTAATTAGTAATACTTTTTGAAAATAATTTTTTCTCACTGATAAATTTTCAGTTTTTTCATGTATGTTTCGGTCCTATAGTTTTATCCATTGCATATTTATCAAGGATACACCATATACATATTGATAATAATTATATTAATATCATTTTTATTTATTAAAAACATATTTATAATCATCTTGGTAAGGAATACATGCGAAATGAATCACATCACTTCTTAAAGGCGGTAGACATTATGCTTGTGGAAGAGATATTATCCTATTTAATGGGTTGAAGGGTAACAAGTAAAATGAATTCACTTATTTCTATAATCATAATTATTTCATAAAAATAACATATATTCATTTTTTATTATTTATAACTGTCCAATTATAGTGGTGAGGAAGAAAATTTAACACTAATACATATAGATGGTATGTTGTATGTACGCACAATCGATGATATATCATTTTATTCAATGAAAATAGATGTAAATTAGTTTTACGATTATCTTAATAACATATCAATTTATTGATAATAAAATATTTATAATTTTATCACATGTACAAAATATTTAGTGGAAGTAAATGATAAATATATTGAAATAGTTGGTAAAGGTGATTGTCTATTCTTCAGCAGTGTTCGTTTAGATAATCTCTTAACAATAAATATAATGAATTTTAAGATTCAAATCACTAATAAATCATGGATATAGATGTTTTGAAGAGAATATGTCAGAGTTTTATTTATACAAGTCTCCCATGGTGGTCATAATAAGAGATGAGAGTAGTGTGCTTCTATAATAGAGGGGAGCATCACCCTTAAAAACACATAAGATATTAATATAAATAAATTTTCATGGAAAACTGGAAAATTGATATTTTTACCATATAATAATACAGGGTGTCTAAATGATCTCTTATAATATTCTTTAATCGTGTTTATGTTGTGTTTTAACCTTAATATCATAATTTTAACCTCAGTTTTCCCTTAATATAATAACTACAAAATAATTATTTTCTACAAATTGAGGGTTAGATATTTTAACATAAAAGGTCAAGTGTCAAATACATGGATCATTGTTATTATTTTAAATCTAATACCATAAAATTAGTCAATTATTAGATTTTTTTATATATTAGATAAATTATGAATATATTAATTTTATGAAATATAATTAATTTCATTATAGAACTATTAAATTAATTTTATTGTAAATTCGTCAAAATAGTTAATAAATTTGAATATAAACCTTTTAAACATATAAAATATTATTTAAGAAAATTACGGTTATAGAATACTTCATCAAAATTGTTATAATTTGAATTTTATGAAAATTGATTCCTTAATTTTTTATTCATTGAATAAATAATTTTTTTTGAATTGGTAATAATTTTTATGTAATTTTATAATAATTAAAAATTATAATAAATATTAAAATTGAAAAAATATTCTTCTTATTCTCATTAAAGAATTTAATATTCATTTACAACTTATTTTTATCTTTATTTAACAGATTATAGAAATTTATAATTAGAGTCGGATTTTATATTTTTCAATACATAAAATATTATATATGTTATTTTCATCCACAAGGGTCCAATAAATTATTTAATAAATCTACAAAGGTTAAAATGAAAATTATATAACCATTCAATAAAAATTAATATAAGAAATCATGGCCTTACCTCTTTATTTTAAACTAGCTAATCCAGATTTACCATTTTCCCATGGTGACCAATGAAAACGATTTTAAATATTCAATATTAAAAAAATGTTGGAATAATTAGATAATATTAATTTTGATGATTACAAATTAATAATCCATTTTAAAATATTAAATCTATAAAATTTAATGTAATTCTTTATTTATTAATCTTGTTAATTATTATGAAAATTGTTTCATGAATAATGTGTTTTTATGTACAAAAGTATTTTAATACCCAGATAATGTATTATAATGTTTACTTCCTACATAATAATAAATTTATAAATAATGGATGATATTTTAAATTTATTATAAATTTAAAAATTGTATCATGTTTTCTAGGGAAATAAAGTATTGTTTAAAAAAAAATATAATTTTTACTATTTACTAAAAAAGAAATCATTTTAGAAAAATATCAAAAATTTATGCTAAGATATATATTATATAATGATTTAATAAGTGGTATAAATTTATTAAAATTAAATTTATAAAATTGTACAATTTAGGATTTAATAACTTTTGTAAATAAAAATATATTTTTTGTGTTACTGTTTCTAAGCAAGGAGAATATATATATAATTAAAGCGTGAGTTTTACATTCTTTAATGCTTCAAAATTTTCATCCTTATAGATCTAAGAGTGTTACATCATTAAAATATTTTTGTATTTATTTTTCATAGATTCTCTTAGATCCTACATCACCTCACCTATATTATGATTTTTTTTAAAATTACATTTATCTATTGAATGATATGATTCTAAAACTCGTTATCTCTATTGAAAAAAATCTGGATAGTTTCTTCATAATGTGTTAAATTATATACTAATTATTTTTACACATATGTGGGATCTATAATTTCATATGTAATGTACTTATATAAAAAATAAATATGGAATACATCATGAAATTTAAAGAGGCTGCGTCAAATTTACAATTGGTAAACCACAACTCCCATTCAGTATATAATTTCATCATGTCTGATGTACGTATGGTTCAATTTCCCTTTATTATCATTGTGTATAAAACCATATCATCAAGATACATTCAATAAAATGTTATCTATAAATAAAAATTATAATTATATCTATCGTTAATCAACATAGATCTTCAACGTGATTTAAGAGTAATAATCATGGGTTTGAATTACAATGCCTGGAATTTTTTGTGTATTATTTTTGGATGTTACATGGTTTATTTTGGAGACCATTCATTAATATGGAGTTTTATTTTGAGGGTCCATGTTCTTGGAATAAAGTTTTGAAATATATTAAATATATAAAATTTCATGCAAACAAAGTTTTCCTAGAAAAGTGGAATAAAATCTAAATGGGTGTAAGGATAGGAAATATGAGGGCACTATTGAGTTTAAAACATGATATTTACCATATATTTGATATCACCTATGTCTTCTCGGATCGTTTTTAGAAAATTCTCCATGGGGGTAAAATGAATAAAAAATTATTTATTTATTTAATTTTTTTATTATCATATTAACATTGAGATATAATCCCCCCACATTAAATATGAACTTTTGGACAAATTGAAGGGTTAGTTTTTTAACCCTATAAAATATCTAGAGAGTCTTTGTAGAGAATTTAAGGATAACCCATTAGAATATGATGATTTAATTGAGGATCAATAGACATATTAGAATGAAGATGAAGGATCTAACCGAAAAATTTGAAATTACATCGATCATTGCCAGCGATTTATTGAAATTTAAGTAAGGTGTTTGTTGAATTATTTCTTTTTCTTTTTCCAAATTCAGAAGATGAACACAGATCAATCAAACATTGGATTCATCTATAGATCATGTCTATTTAGGGGATGGGTTTATTTTAAGGTCATTTTTGGTGGATTACATTGGATTATTTATTTTTTTCATTGTTATTCTCTTGACAAAGAATTGAGATCGAAAAAACATAGATTGAGGAATATTTCTCTCCTTTGTTCTTATTCTTTTCACCCCCAATTCTTCGTTCTCTATAGGAAATATACATTTTACCCAAGATCAAAAAATCCAAAACAATTGATGGAATTCCACATACTTTTACAATAACTTACATGTACACCCACATGGCTTGGCATACATAGATCGATCCATAGACATGGCTCAGTACACAAACACAACTAAGGGAAACTATAAGGATATAGTGTGTCACTACACCCCATTAACTCCATCTATATGACATGTATATGTATAATACATATTGTTTGAGGATTTTCTATATGATAATAGATGGTGATATATAGAAACATTGTGTACCCGTGTAACATTTCATTTACCCCCTTTAAGAGTGGTTATGTCTCTTCGTTTTCATACTTTGGACCGATATAGATAGAGTGCATTCCCTTGGTCATTTACCTTGAGGAAACAATTTGGAAATACATTTATATCATTGGATTGTGGTCCCCTCTAGAATAATATTCTCATTTAGAGTTGTGGGGTCCCTCCGTGATACTGGAGTGTGATCCTTTATCATTATTTGTTCCCTAGGTGGATTTTGTGAACTCTATATCACCTCCCTGATCATTGAATTGATCCTCCATCTATAATATCATATCAATAGGTTTTGTGTAATCATTATCATATAATCCCCTTTAGAGTGGTTTGAAACATATTAGGGTAGTGGTGTCCCCTCTTATTTCTTGGCATGACCCCTTATCTGTGTATCAGGGTCTTCCTAGACTAGTATGCATTCATAGGCTAGGTCCAACGAGGTAGAACACTTCATCAAGTGTCTTCATTGATATAATGGATCATGGAGTGTCTCTTCGAGAATAATAATGTTTTTGATAGGTTGTTAGGACCTCCAGGTGGTTTGGTGTCATTCCTTAGTATTTCAGATTGTTTCTATTATAAATTTACATTTATATCTTTTATTGAGATGACTATACTTAGTGTTTCCAGGGTGTCCAACTTAGTATTGATATACTCACCCCTACATTTTCTTTATATAAAAGTGTCTTTTATTACAAATATGGTGAACCTTTTGACATTTTCATAGAAGGAAAGGTAGTGGGTGGGGCATAGATGGAGCAAGAAAGACCAAGGTGTTTAACCGAGATCTTCTATTTTACATATCCCTCACCAATGGAGATGTTTTCACTTTTATAGTTTTGTTTTGGGCATATATTTAGCCCCACTTTTTTCATTCAAGACTTTTATTTTCATACGATATTCTGTGACATTAAATGTATAAATTCATTTATTCAATTATTTTACATTTCATCATTGTGTGGGGTTGGATGTGTGTGTCGGTGATCATGTAAATTAAGATAAATCTTCCCGTTTGTGAGATATGCCTACTCAACGATGGAAGAAATCCTATGGCTTTTTGGATGTGGGATTGGGGTATTCCTAGGTTAGACTATAGTGGGTCAGGTCATGATAGTGTTGTATTTGGTCATTGTTCTTCTTTATGAATAAAGTTAGCGAGATTGGTTTTGGGAAACAATGTTTATTATTTTCAATTTTGATTTTAGGTTAGAGACACTAGTATTGGTGTGTTGGCCAACTTATCAATAAAACAATAATATAATCACCTACAATATTACTCGACACATATATACATTGGTTGTAGGTAATTATTTTTGGATCAAGCATCATGTATGAATTTTTTTTCCAGGTCCTTCTTGATTCAGCTCCTTGGATATACTCTTTTGACAATGGTATATCTGATTATTATTTCAGCATGTCTTCATGTAGATAGACAGTTAGGATTCAATTAGGTCCAAAACGATGTTAAAGATAGTGGTATTTAGGTGTTGTTTATTCTTTTCAAGATAGAATAAGGTTTGATGAATTGAAGCCACCTCACTTTGAATTTTAGGGGATCAGATCATGTTTTTTTGAGAAATAAGGAATTAGAACCTATGATTCATTAAAGATGATCAAAGTCAATTTTTCTCTGAATTTATTGCCTGTATTTTGATGAATTCAGAGTCGTCTTGATGAAGAAATCATAGTATACTTTTTCGAGAAATCAAACTCTTCTTGTTTAGGAAATTAGATCATATTTTATATTGAAATGATATTCTGATTGTTAATGAAATTGGATTCTACCATTTTTTAGGTATTGGAGTCTGTTTTCATAGAGTATCAGAGACTATATTTGAGGTAATATGAAAATGCTTTTTGAAATAATTAGATTATTATTATCAGGAGAATCAGAGTCTCCATAAATAGGATTTTCTTATTGTGATAGTGCTTTTCTTATTTGTACTTATCAGAAATCATGAGTTGAGGAATTAAATCATGATTCAATATTAGTGGAAGAAAGGTGGAATCTAAGAATGATTATCTTGTTTAGTGGTGGTACTAATAATGTAAAGTGTAACACTGATGTTGTCGATAGAAAGAGTTTGGTCCCAATAAAAGAAATGCTGAAACAGAAAATAGAGTTCAGATGTTTGATTCAGATTAGCACAGAAAAATTGATGTTGTTGAAAAACTGATTCGAGATGTGTGATTCCCATTTACACTAAAAATATGATACTAATGAATGTGGAGTCAAGAAGAGTGAAAAAGATGGATGATGAAGAAGTGGTGTTGGTGGAAAAATCAGTACATAAGAGAAATCAGTGCTAAAAAGAATGAAGTCATGCCAATGGAAGGTGTTGTATAGAGAAATGATTCCCAGAAATAGGATGTTCAAACACATGATGATCAGTATCTAAGAAGCCCATATCCAGAATTTTTCTTACTCATGTTGGTCTGACATTGCCATCATCTAGTGGGTCATGAAAATAGAAAAAGTACGGCTTACAAGTGGGTCAAGAGAATAGAATAACCGTGCTATTTATCAAGAGGGTAAAGTGATGTAAAGAACATACCTTATCTTTACCAATTGGATCAAGCGAAATAAAATGAGAAAAGACAAATAGGTTATTCAATGAATTATTAAGGGGTAATTTCAACCGATCTTACAAGATTTTTTATTCAAATAGGTTTTGATGAGTCTGATTCTGGAATTGGAATAGGAGAATTAGACACCAGTGTTCGGACCCTTGAGGTTCATCCAAATTTAATCGGTCTTAGTAATCAAAGTATAAGGAAGAGGAAGTAAATGTTGTAGAATATTTGTGAATAATCTAGAAGCGTTGACAAAGTCCGTATAGCCAAGAAATTTAGAAGGAAATGAATTTTTTGAGTGTGTGCGAAAACTTGTTTATAATTACCACTTATCATTTTTCAGACTCTAATAAAAGGAGAGATAAATTAAAGTGTATTGTGGGTGTCTGAAAAAGAATATTATTCATCATAGAAGAGATAAATTATTTGAATTTCTAGAGTGACAAAGTTATTCTAGTTTACTTACATTGAATATATTACCATGGGAGGAATGTTGTGTTCAGCTATTTCTGGTATTGGGATAATCTAAGATAAATGTGATTGTCGCAATAGGTTGAGCTAATTAGAAAATGACTTCTCTATTGGTCTTCACCATACAGAGTTTCTTGGACTAATGAAGAATAAAAATAGAGTATTCTTATAGGTTTTCACCGTACTGATAATTTTTGGACTGAAGAAGAACTGATCTAAGTCACAGTATACTCTTGTGTTGTGGTGAAGCCAATTGAGCTGGAAGAGGAGAATCAATGTAAAAGAAAATAGACTATGAAATTATAATATAAGTTTCTAAATCTATATCTACTATGTTCTTAGATTTATAATGGGTATACAATTTAATATTCTTTTTACTCCAATATAAAAAATTTTATGTTAAAATGTGCATTGGTTACATGAGTAGTTACAAAAGAAATTAAAATTACCCTATAGTGCTAAGAGGATGCACCTTCAATTGTGGGATTTCTTTCCAAATGCTTCACTAGTGTATGGTAATATCCTACTTGTTGTAAAAAAAGTATTGTTTTGTTAGTGGATTATATGGTGTAGGATTTTTTCCAACCATGACAAGGACATTGTTATTCTTATTGAACATTGAACCCTATAAATACCTATGTTCCTGTGGACGTGTTCTTGTTTTGTTTTCAGCAGGGATTATAATCTGTAATAATAGGTGAAGGATATTCCAACGTGAAATGGAACTTAAAATAAAATGATTATCACTCATTGACCTCCTACCCCTTTTAGTGATACATTACACTGACTGGGCAATTTTATGTGGTATCAGTTCCAAGGATTCCTTTTCTATTATTTGATGATGGATAACCTGAAATGTGTGAACAGTAAAGGTATTGTGGTATTTAATAGAGAGAATTATAATATTTGAAAATATAGGATTCTTCCATATATTAATTATTATTTTTTATAATATTCTTGAAGCTACAATATATGGGGTTCCTCCCATTAATTATAAATATTCTCTTTCATCTTTTGACAAAAACATTATTGAGAATGATGTAAGGTCCACGAATGATATATTATCATCACTTTCTGAAGGTGACTTCATGATTTTGAAAGTCTTTTCCATATCCCAAGGTATATGGGAAAAGTTAAAGATCATATATGAAGCCAATACAAAATACAAGAATGAAAAGCTTCAAATTTGGATGTTAAAGTATGAAAACACGATGATATATGACCATGAATCAGTTGGGGATTTTTTACCAGGGTGAATGATATTGTAATTAGTATTAGATGTCGTGGTGAGAAGCTAGATGAATCTATAGTAGTAGAAAATATCTTGAAAATAATACTTGAAATTTCTATGAAAAATATTCTTCTAAAGAATATAGAGATCATATAATATTATCTCTTGATGAATTTCATACCACTCTTATTACATATGAAATAAGAATTGAGATATCTATAATGATATAGGAAAATTTTGACAGAGTAATTTATTTCATGGATGGGAAGAAGGAAAAATTGAAGAATATTTTTATTATAGAAGATCGTGGAGATTCAAACATTTAAAATGGGTTATGTAAAAATATTAATAATATTTTATCCTTGTTTTCTAAGAATGTGGAAAGTAGTACAGAGAAATACCAATGCAAAATCAGATTAATGTGTTTGATATGAAGAGGTCTTGGCCACTTTGTGGGTAATTTTCCTTAATGAATGAAAGAAAAATATAGTGGTGATGAATTAAGGAAGACAAGAATATTATGGATGAATCAAGAGGGTAATGAAAAGACAGCGAATTAAAAAAATCATCAAATCCAAATTAAGAAGATTCTTATTGATATATGAAGAAGATGAAGAAGAATGAAGACATTATGATTATGAAAACTCACTTGATTATGGTATTCAAAATAATTTCATTAAAATATTGAATGATAAAGAATATATAAGAAACACTTCAAATGAATAATATGAAACTCATTATGAAATTAATTTGAAAGAAGTGTTGGAAGGAAAGTCTACTAATGATTAGAATTCTTAAAAATGAAAAAATGAATTTGGAAGATTAATGTTCTTTAGTATAAAATCAAGTAGTTTTTTCTGATGAGACTGATAATCTTCTAAAAGTGATCAATGATATGAAGATGAATCTTAATGTAAATAAGAATCATAATGGGCATCTCGATGTTATGGTGAAGAAAAAATTATAAGAGTTGTTTCTTTTTTAACAAAAAACACATTGAATCCAAATTGAGTAACACAAGCTATCAAAACACTATCACAATGACATGAGAATGTTATCAAAAAGATAATATAAAACTAGTTCAACATATTTTACCTTCAATTGGTGAAGATAATAATTTTGGGAATGTTTTTTATGTTTCCAAGAAAAAAAGTCTAAAAATTCGGTATTCAAAATGAATTCTACGTTGAAGAATGTGTTGAACAAATCGGAATCCCAGAATATATAAATACATATTTTCTATTATAGTTCATGATAAAAGAAATTTTGGTGGCCCCAAAAAGAATAAAAAGAATGTTTATAGAAAATTTTTCTATAAACAATACATATGTTTTAGAGGAAAATACTCTTTCTACATGTATTTTAGGTATTGTAGAGGATTTGGGCACACTGTAAAAAAAAATTAAACCCAAAAAATTTAAACCCAAAAAATTATTATTATCCTATAGGTTACGGAAGTTATAGATTGTGGAGTATTTAATCTCCTCAAAGAAAGACTAATGAAAATGGTTATGAAAAGAACCCTGAGAATAATAGAATGGTGATTGGAAATAGGTTCATGCTCGTGAGAAACTATTTGTGAGAGATGTAAAAAAGCATGGAAATATTTCAATTTGATGTCTTTTATTATTACCAGCTCATCAAAAGATTCTCAATTTTGAAAAACTGATGGTGATGAATGAAATAAAATATGAGAAATCTCTTATTATTGAAATTTCTTTAATGGAAGAATGTTGAGAATGACCCTAGATAGTTGATTGTTGGTGTTCATCACATTTGAAAGGAAACATAATGTTGTTGAATGATGTGAATGATCCTAAATTAATAATTGTAACATTTCTCAATGATGAATCGTTGAAAATAAAAGGTGTTGGTTTAGCCATCATTGGGAATGAAAAGATGAAATCTAAGAAACAATTGTATGTTTAATGGGATGAAGCACAATATTCTAAGTGTTTCATAATTTTGTGATGAGGGTAACAAGGTTATCTTCACAAAATATTTTTTTAATAAGAGTACTTTATGAGAAGATTTTTACAAAAGTGAAACATAATAAAGGGAACTTGGTTTAGGATGGTGATTCAAAAAACTATTGTTTCATGACCATGGTGGAAGAGAATTATTTATGGCATAAAAATCTCGAATAAATGTGTTAGAGAAACACAAGAAATATATATAAAATAGAAATTAGTTGAGACATTCTTTATTTTCTAACAATAAGTTATTGGTGTTGCGCTATCTGCAAGAAATGTAAGATTACGAATGATATACATAAGAATTCTAATATTTGTTCAATGCTAACCCTGGAGGTTATACATTTTGATATATATTGTCCATTGAGAAACAAATCAACAGATGGAAAAAATTACTTCATTAATTTCATTTTTATTTTTACTCACATTAATTGTGTTATATTTATAAAACACAAACCATGTTCTTTGAAAATGATCAAAATTAATATAAGAAAAGCTGAGAAAGAATGTGAGTATCCTGTGAAGAAGTTGAGTACTCACATTGGTGACTAATATAGACATGAAGAGTTTAAAGACTATCTTTAGAATCATGGAATTCAGAATGTATATAGTTCACCATACCCCCCCCCCCCCAATGTTGTTTCTGAAATATTGAACAAATGATGGGTTGAAATGGGAAGAATCATGTTACTTGAAAATGTCATTTTTCATTAATCTTGGAGGTAATCCATGAGTACTGTTGTTTATATTGGGAATCGATGTTTCGATAGTCCATAATCTGATATGACTCCATATGAATTGTTATATAAAAAATATCCAAGTTTGAAACATGTTATATTTGTTGGGATTCCATGCATTATAGAGAAGAAAGGTGGAATGTATGGTGTGTTGGATCAAAAATATGAAAAGGGAATCATTCTTGGCTATGAATCGAAAGAAAGTGGTTATAGATGATTCAACAAGGAATCAAAGAGAATTATTTATACTATTGATGTTAATGTTATCAAAATAATTTGGAAAGAAGAAATTTATGATGGAGAAAACAATGTTGGCAAAGTAGAATAAAAAGTTCTGATAAGAAGATTAATGAATATATACAGTCACACGATGAAGAATCAGACTCAACTATATCGTCAGAGCTGGTGCATTACTTCCCAAATTGGCATGGTTTAAAAGGAATGAAAATAAAAAAGGAATGATCAGTTTATTAGTATTAATGAATCTAGATACATAGATTTAACACAAATTTAATTGGAAAAGTTAACAAGAAACAATACATTATAAAAAACTAACAAACTGTAACCACATAAACTCAAAAAATAGTCTCCTCTTCAAAAACTATTGAAGGTAAACAAATGAAAGGGGTGAGATCTAATTCAAGGTATAGGTTACAAATATCATATGCAAGAATCAATAATAATTGAATCATAATCAATTTGATATAATCAATATGGCTTGGTGAATAAATAGAAAACACTGGACATTAATAAACATAGTATGAAACTACATCCATAGATTTTTTCATTGTGAAAACATCATATATGGTAATAACTGAATATGAATAAATATATACCCTCATTAATTGTACTTCATGTATCTAGCACATGATACCACAATATTGCCGAAACATTTTATGTCTTTGGGTATAAACACTTCTAATTTTGGAAGCAAACTCAAAGGGTTTGTCGCCAACTAATTTGTCTCATGAGATGTGTAATTGAATCGAGGGGATATACAGGGCCCCACCGGTCAATGAATTTCCAAATCATTCTTCATGCATATATTTAATACATGTAAAATATGTTTTCTCAATATCTGTATCGAGTAGAAGACACAGATTCATCAATATATCCTTTGTTGAAACAACATTCCAAATAAACCTAGTATGATAAACGGTATATGACTTAAGACAATACTCATATCTATGATACTAGAATATGTATATATAATATATTTACTATTTCAAATGAAACATTTTCTCTAATGGGTTGTTCATAGGACGCATAAGAATTATTAGGTGCGTAATACCAAGAAGGCCTCAATGAAATGAAAATTTAGACAAAGTCTATTAACATATTGTAATCAATTAAACCATATGACCAAAAGTCAATAATCACCAAATGAATAACCAAATAACTTAAATATAAAGAGAATCATCGTATTATATATCAAATTTTAGTATACATATAACACATAAAAGAAATAAGTGGTGAACAATGGAAATATCACGGAATAAAATGTGAGATGAGAAACCTCTTACCCTATGCCTGAAAGTGTTATTAGACAGATCATAATGACCTAAATATTAAAATTTAGAACAATTAATTAATAATTCTAGAAAATTATAAACTTGTAATTTATTCCATATAAACTTATTATGTTAATTCATGGCCTTTTTTATGGGTTCAATAAGTTCAATTTTATTATTTTGGAATCATATTCATCCTTGGTTTTCATGATTAGCGTACTTGAATTCATGAATGGAAGTTCCATTATAAAGTGGTTAATCATTCAGAATTATTAATATATTTTATATGTGACATTTATAGAGCTATAAATGAAAATAAAAGGATTTTGGTTACATACCATGAGGATTCATTGTTTGATAAAAAATAATGACAAACGCTGCATTTAATTGGTTGTTTTTTTCATAATGAAATTTTTTTGTATTATTTTTTTATATTATGAGTGTGTAAGGATTCTATAACATTTAGTAAGATGAAATACAAATATTATGATCTTGTTCAACCATAATTGTTTTTTCTTGACCATATTTGAATATGATAATTATAATTGACAACCTATCATCCTTGAATGTGAATAAATTAACACCTCTCAGTCGGTGTTTTCATTTTTAGTATTAGAGGGGGGTTAAGAACTATTAAGATTAAATATTCCATTAGAATAATATAATTTAGTTCTTTTAATGTACTATAATTATCATAGAATTTGGATGAGGGGAGATGAGGAATGAGGAAGAAAAGGAAGGAACTCAAAATAAAATAAAATTGAGAAATCCCTCATAAACATTCGGAAGCCAAACGACGTCACATAAAATTTCATAAAATATTTTGATGGGAGAAAGGGGTTCCCTCATCACTCATGAATAATATGGATAGAAATTTGAATATTTAATGACATATCAAAACACAATACAATTGATAATAAATTTGAAAACATAAAATTAATGCTTTATGAAAAGGGAATGGTGGTAGATTTCATTACCTTGAAGAGTAATTCCCAAAACCTGAAGGATGGGATCTTGGGGCTTGAGTAAACCTTGGTAGGGATTACTATGTAGGTAAAACTACCTGATAATATAGGATAATGGATTTTGAATGAAATAAAATAAATGGACCAGTGAGTATTTATAGTAAATAAGAGGGATTTTTTAATTAATTTATAGGGACGGCTCATTAGTGGTTTTTCAAAAAACCATGGGCTTTCCCATTGGATTTGTCAAAGGATATTAAAAATAGGGAAAAATCATGTCATATATCATGTACAAAAGTTTACCAACCTTTTATATTAATTATTACATCATAATGATGTCATTATACTACTAAAAAGTCAAAAGTGAATTTTTACTATTCATGAAAAATTCAATTTTTTTAGAAATATCCGAAAAAATCAACATAACATTTTCCTATGTGTAAAAATTAAAATAATCTCCATTTTTTGAAAATAATTTTCTATTTAAATTCAATTTAATTTGTAAAGAAAATAATTTTTTTTTTAGAAATAACAATTTTTAATCTATAACTCATTTTTCAACTTCTTGAAAAAATAATCAACTCATCATTACTATATAACCATAAGAAAAATTAATAATATGTATTAATATTCATAAAGATCCATTACTATTCAAAATGTTATAATACTAGAAATCAAAAAATTAGTCACTTCTATCAGACTCCAAATAACATACTGGTCATAACCGTAAATGACCATTTTTTGAATCCCAAATCACAGAAGTCAAAATTTTTTGTTTAATGGATAGTTTATAAATAAATTTATATAGTTTTGTTACATAAAGACCTATTTCTTCCTGAAATATATGATATCTAATGAATAGATGGTATTTAATAAGAAAATACCATAAATTATTGGGGCGTTAAAGAAATCATGTCCAAACCTAAGGAAATAAGTTGAATTTAGGAATATTATTAGTGAACATAATCAGAATGATCAAACCATAAGAACAAAAATAGATATTGCAAATAGATAATTATATTAAAAACATTAACCAAATGATGTGAAGTAAGATTTTGAGCATGCTGAATGGGTTTATGCCATGAATGAAGTGTTGGATCTGATTTTAGAGATCAGCACATGGTAAATCGTACCCAAACCTGAAAACCAAAATATTTTTGGCCCAAAATGGGTTTTCTTAATATAGAAAATTATATAAGGTTAATATATAAGAAACAATTAAATAATGGTTTACAAAGCCTATTCTCATATTGAAGTAATTGATTTTGATGAAATATTTTCTTCGGTGGCCAAATTGGAATCTATTTGAATCTTTTTTTCTATTACTGCATAATGATTCTACAAGTTCATTAAAATGGATGATAAATACACATTCTTGAATGGTGATCTCAGAGCATAGGTTTATATTGATCAAACATATAGAATACTTATTCGGAAAGATGAAGGTTACATATGAAGATTGAAGAAAACCTTCTATGGGCTAAAACAATCTCCATGTAAATGTTATTCCATGTTGCATATGTAGAGACCCAAAGCTTTAAGTACATGGAAATTACATTACTTTTTCGGAATACTTAATATATGACAAAATCAGATGCAGAAGGACCATAATAGTTTAGTGTCTTTGGAAACTCAAAACGTAATCTTCTAATGGTTGTGAAATATCATCAAAATCTCCCATAAAGATCTTCCCTTTTTGGTTTTCTTACCTAAAACATTTATTTAAATCCCGAGGGAAAAGAAAACATAAAAAGGGTGAGCTAAAATGCTCAGTAAGGGTAAGCATTGATAAAATAAAACATACCGTATACATTTGAACTTAATAACATGAACATAATGTTTAAATATCAAAATATTGAGCAACGACATAAAACATGGATGTATATAAGGCATAGATCAAAATGGAACATAAATCATAAAAAAATAGCATGGGAATGAAACTTGTAATTGTGGAAAATCATTATGCACATGATATTATTTCCATAGTAGCCAAGGCATTGCTTCCAAGACCATCTTTGTGGACAAAGTCCCTTTCTGAATCGAGTTCACTCCTTATTCTAGTTCTGTAATACTGAACCGGATTAAATTACCATTCTAGCCATGTCTATATCATGAGATATAAATCTTTACCCAATTAATTGGAGGGAGATATAGGTCCCACCCATCTCATAATGAAATCATTATTACTTGTGCCCCAAAATAAACATACATCATTCATAATAACCCAACGAATAAAATGGGTTTTATAAATATCATCCCATCATCACATAATACATATAAAATAAATGGATATTTTTTCATTATAAGAAAAATGAAACCATGTAAATAATAAAGACATTATACTTGAAAAATAAACATATGAAATAATGTCAACTTAGATGAAAAATAGTTTTCATAAAACACTTGAAATGAATTCTTGGGGAAAATATCCTTTCTTATTCAAAATCATTTTCTTTTCAAAAAATGTGATGCAATTTAAAAAGAGAAGAATTTTGTTGATAATATTCATGAAATCTTTTGGAGGAAGCTTCATGAAAATAAGGCTTTATAAAACCGTAAAAATCCGTTCGTGTTGTAGAAGTTAAAAATACATTCTTCTCGTACTTTTGCCGGTAAAGTCAAAAAGTATCTCGTAAAAGAAAGATTACATACATACCATGTAGTAAAAGTCAAAAATGGGTAAAAAGGACATTAAAAATACATGAAACCATTTTTAGGAAACATGGACATGTATGAGAACAATAACCCCAGTAAATACTTAAGAATAAACAATCTTGGATAAGAACGAGATTGGAAAAGTTATCCCTTAACTTACGTCAGATATACTTCGTATGTATCTGAACCTCATGTATAATGATTTAAATAATGTCATTGACTTATTACAGAATCATATTCATTGTTATGATATCATATATGGTCCACTTATGACTTTATATTACCCGTTGTTTTGTAAATTCAATGTTAAAGAAGCATTTTGGGAAAAATCGTTTCAATTTTCGTATGTGTTTTGAATTATCGTTCTTGATATTATTACTTATATCCTGATTTAAATAATTCCATAATGTAAAACATGATTTATATATAATATATATTTATCATATACATATATATTATAGATCGATAAAAGGAATGAAATACATCGTTCATGGAGACGGTAGGCCGTACGTACGCATGAACGTTGTTTTCTTTTCCTTATTGAATTGAATGAAACTAAATAGATGTCATACATATATATATATATACATAAATCATGGAGAATTATTATTTCATATATTTATTTATTATTCATTATATAATCTTTATGATCATTCATGTATGGTTAACATGGAGAATGAATCTCATCGCGTCGTGGAGACGGTAGTCCGTACGTACGCACGAGCGATGATATCGTTCCCATAATTATTGAATAGAATTGCAGTGGATGGTATAATATATCAGAATAAGTATAATGTTATAATAACCATATATAGTTATTCTTTACACAATTATACCCATCCATGTAAGGTGTTTGTGGAAAAAAAGATTACACCATGGCGTGGAGAGGGTATTCTGTACGTACGCACGCGCGATGATTCTGTTTTATGTTGGATGGATAGAAGGTGAAATAGGGTTGATTCATATTTATAATAAAATATCAGTATATGAGGAATACTTATGTTATTACTTTATAATGAAACAACTAAAGAAGAGGGAGTAGAAGAAGAATGGAACTTGAAGAAAATGGTAGAAGGTATTACCTCTTTCTCGAAGTGACTCCTTTAAACGTTCTCTTAGGGCACTAGAGTTGTTCTTTTTAGAAGACCAGTACCTCTAATAGGTTTCTAAGGAAGTGGAGAAGTGAAATGGTCAGGGGTTGTCTGAGATTTAAGGCTCAAATTGGTGTCAGGAGGAGAGGGAGGATGTGCCCTTTTATAAAGGAGGAGAGAGGCACATTTAGAAATATAAGAAATATTTGTTTATATTAAATCCCATCCCCACATAAAAACATCCAATATGACTCATATCAAAATATTATATGATATAGGGTTGTACTATCATCAAAAAATAAAATTTAGACATGTTAGGAATTTATTTTAATCATTATCAACTTGATTTATCCTTATTTATCAATTTAATTTAATTTATGGTAATAATATTCTAAATTTTAAATTATTATAAATAATTACACATGTGTTGTGAATTTTCAATAATTTGAAACTTTATGACATTATAGACCATATAAATTTAAATTTATAATTATGAAATATTTTTGTGATTTTTAAACAATTTTCTAATATGTTATTTTTATAAAATAACAATAGTGTCAATTTTGACACTATTCATTTATTTGAATTTAAATAAACAATATATCGAAGATATGTTCGAACTAAAAACATTAATAGAATCATAACATGTCATATTTATCTAGAAAATTAGTGGATAACATTAAATAGTTTACATGACATTTATTTTAATATTTGTAAAACCATTTATTTGACATTTCTCTTAATAAAATAATTTCAACATCACTATTATGTCAGCTTTAATGATAATTATTTAATCACTAAAAAATATAATTAAATTCATATGATGTATATAATTTTATTATCTTTCTGTATAGTATTTATATCTTAAGTTTCATAAAGTTTATCACTAAACTAAAATAATTATACTTATAAGATTTAAGAAAGTGACATGTTGTCACTTTCAATGGTTTTAATAATAATTAAATTATTTTCCCAGAAAAAAGTCCATTAAATGAATCTAATCCGACCCTTAGGTGATATTGGTCTACATTTAGTCATCCAATAAGATTTTGGTAGGTTTAGGGTAATTTTATTATCTTATACTGACCCTTAATTACCCGATTTACCTTTAACTATGGTAAAACAATTTACTGTTGTTACTATTCATAATGCCCAAACAATAAAACGTAGCTTATTAACATAATTTGGACCCACTCATTCCAAATATGAAATCCATTTTTTCAAATTCAATACAAAAATGTTGCGGATATTAAATTAAAATTAATCTCGTTGTCAAATGAAAACATGTTTTTGTTTAAAACATTGAAAAGATTGAATTGATTTAACCTACGAATTCAAGGTAAAATCAATGATAATGACATAAATTATATTAAATGGTAAAAATATATTCTATTTATACTTTAAAACAAATGAATATTACAATTTAAACATATAAATTATTACGATGAAAAAAGTTGTTTTTAATTAAAATATAGCGTGCTTTTACTATTCATTAAAATATGAAAGTTATAATAAAAATATCAAAACATTATGCAATGTGAATTTTTATATCCTAATTCAAAAGAAGAAGTTTCTTTTTTAAAATTTAACTTATAAACATGTCAAAAACCAGATTTAATTTGGGAGCAACATTAAAAGGCGACAAAACTGCATTTTTTGAAAAATAATTATTTTACCTAAAAATTTTATTTTGTTCCCATACTATGTTCTAGAAAATGTGTAGGATGAAATAATAATGTTATAACATTCAAAATTTAGTTAATAATATTCATAACAGCTAGTTCATAATAATATTATAACCATATATCATTGTTTAGTGAAACTTGATATTGTGTACAACACACACTATCGAGGAAAGTCGTGATTGCGTGTAATGCAAGCCAAGTCAGGGTTGCGTGTTGTGCAAGAATCCTTCATTGTTTCGTATAACAGAATCCAACCATATTTCATTTATAAATTTAATATATATATATATATATATACTCAATGTTACGTAGAATGACTATTATAAAACGAACATGAAATTTTGTGTAACACAATCTAAGAATAGTGTTGCGTATACTTCAAGCTAATACAGTGTGGTGTATAACACAAGATAATCTTATTGTAGCATAAATAACATGACATCAAATAAATTAAAAATAATACTTATCATTAAATATCGGGTTGTTACATTCTACCCCCCTTCAAATGAATTTCTTCTTCGAAATTCATCGGGGTTATACCTGGTTTTCTACTTGAAAGTTTTTTTAATTGAAACACACATCGTAAAATGAAATACCAAAACAAAACTTTAAAAAATAAAGTATGAAACATAACAGATACCCAAATTAACTAATCACTGGGAATCCACATTGGATAACATAAGTGAAAATATGGATATGGAAGAGAAATATAACTATCATGTTCTGATGGAGAGTGGTAGAGAACATGGCTATGAAAAAGACAACAATCACAAATCCATTAATTTGTGATGATCTGGGGTACTATCTGATTCATCGGATATGAGGGCACTAGGACAAAATATTCAAAATCATTTCTCTAAAGTTGATGAATTAAAAGAAATACTTACATGATTTGGGTACAATCTCATTTTTGTTCATTCTTTGAACAATTTCCACTTCATCTCTTAAAGAAATGATGTTGAATTTGTTATCTGTGAAGTGTTAACAGAATGATGGGTCATTCCATCTGTTTCAAACAAAATGTTAGCGAAATTTATCAAATATAAATAAGTCCATCTATGGTGTGGTTAATCATATACGATTCCAAAAACGAACTTATACTTCATATATCATACCGCTTAATAAAATAAAACTTCTTTCTATTAACCAGGGACTTCTTATAGGCCAATTATAGCATCCTGCCTTTTTATCACAAAAACTTTCATTACATTTTAAAAAACTAAGGATCTTTAAGGTTCAGTGTCTTGGAAACCAGGAACTTAAAACATGAAAACATACATAAATATTCTTCTTAAACCCTTGAAAGGCTTCTCCTTAAGTTCATCCTAGGTTCATTATTGCATCTCATAACCTGGGGACATACAACAAAAGAAAGGGTGAGCAGAAGGCCCAGTAAGGGAATCAAGAGAAACATTTTACATGTGAACTTGAGATACATCAATAAGGACATGAAAAGAACTTTAAGGCATGAAAATAAAACCATGAAGAATATCATAATAAAAATAAAATTTTTCATAACTTGAAGATGTGGCTACAAAATTTAATATTGAAAATAGTTTCGTTTCACCAAGGTCCATCCCCAAGGTGTCGTTAAAAATTACCAAGGTTATTCACCAATGTGTCGTTAAAAAATGGCCATCTCTAGAGATTAAGTCTTTACAAAATGCATTGGATCACTATCAGGGAGCACCATTAAATTTTACTTTATTATCATGTGATCCACATATATCATCATCAAAAATTTCATAAATAACCCATATAGAAAAAAATAAATGGGTTTCATTTCATAATCATAACCTTTTAAAAACTTCATTAAAGACATGATCTTTACGTTACTTTAAACCCACGGAAAGGGAAAGCGGGTATCATGTATGTAAATCCTAGAATTTAAAATAGAACATTTTTGTATATATGTGAATAACCATGTAGAAATAAGAGCTTTGAGTATTAACTTAATAACATGAAGTAATTTTCAGAAAAAGAGAGAGGCATTTTGAGACGAAAAATCTGCAGCACAATGGCTACGTTACAAGGTTTTAGAAAACGTTGAAAAGAGAGGGGACATGGGTCAAACAATGATAAATGACCCATAAAACATTATAGGGACAGAATATAAGGGATTTAAGAACACGGTAATTAAATTTGAAAATATACCATATGAAATGAAGAACATGAAAGGAAGACAAAAATAAGATTTCTCTTATGAAAATTCGGCAGCCTAACAGCATTACGTAAACTTCAACAAAAAATGAATTGATGATGTCAAATAGGGACTCTCATAATATGAACATAAAAGATCAGTATGATAGATATATAGATCATACCCCAACATAATAAAAAGTAACATGCAAGACTTGACATGGAATTAGAACTTTGAAAAGGAGAAGGGTGAAAGAATCCCTTAAAAATTCAGCAGCCTAACGACGTCACTTAAACATCAAACAAAATAAATTGATGAGATCAAATAGGTTCTCTCATCATATGAACATAAGAGTCCAGTATGATAGATATAGATATAATACCCCAATATAACAAAAAGGAACTTGAAAGAATTTACATGAAAGTAGAACTTCAAAACGAGAAGGGTGAAGAACCACTTAAAAATTCGGCAGCCTAACGGCACCACATAAAACTTCAAAAAAACTGAATTTAAGAGATCAAATGGGGTCTCTCATAATATGATCATAAAATATCATTATGATAAATTTATATATCATACCCCAACATAATAAAAAGGAACATGAAATACTCTACATGATAATAGATCATGAAAAATGAGAAGGGAGAAAGAATCTGTTACAAAAATTTCGGCAGCCTAACGGCGCCATTTAAAACATTATAAAACGAAATAATGAGAGTAAGAGGGGATCTATAATTATGTGAACATGAAAAGGGAAGTAAGAGGAGTATAAAAGAACACCCTTTAACATAAGAACACGGAGCATAAAAGAGATTACATAAAAGAGATTTCTTGAAAAGAAAGAGAGAGATCGGATCCCTTACCATAAAACGTAACTCTTAAAACTCCAAGGTTTGGTCCTTGAGGGCTTGGGGGAACCTTGGGAGGACTCCTTGGGAGGTAAGGAGACCATAAAATCGTTGGGGGAGAGTTGGGAGTGAAAAGAAGGAGGAAAGGGTGGGTATTTATAGGGAAAGTGAGGGGACAAGGCATTAATGGCCAAGGGACACCTCACAAGTGCTTTTCTCAAAACCATGTGCTCTCCCTTGGCTTTTACCATGGAGTTAGGCCACATGGGGCCCCCAAAACAATAATTCATCACCCTTGGCCGGCCAAACCTTAAAATATCTCATGACATCATCATGAAACAGTTATGATGTCATTAAACATACTGAATCCCTAAAACTGTATTTTTACTATTCACTGAAAATTCAACTTTCTCAGAAAAATCCCAAACTATCACATTAACAAAATATCAAGGCTCTTATTTCAAAAATGAACTCCATTTTATAAAAATAATTTTCTAAATATTTTTAATTTTATTTTTCAATAAATACACTATTCACCGAAAATTCATTTTTTTAGAAAAATCCCCAAAAATTACCATAACATAATATCGATGCTCTGAGTTCAAAAATAAAGCCCATTTTATAAAAATAATTTTCTAATTATTTTTAATTATATTTTTAATTAAAAAACCCTATTCACCCGAAAAAACTAATACTTGACAAATAATTTATGAAACCATTATTTAACCATTTTATTGAATCACATTACTTAATCAAGGTGCCTAGATTATACTAATACTTTATTTAAGTGAGATTACTAATCCATTTGGACTCATTACTAATCCTAATCATAAAATCACTATTCATATTTTACTATTCATCAAAAATCAAGTTGATCTTATTAGACTCTAAATTTCGTACTGAACATAATTTTAGAAGACCATTTTTTTTCAAATCATTACACATTTTTAATTATTTAAGGTTTACAAAAACATTTTTAAAATATACTTTTTCTAAAATTCATCAAAAATATGCATACTATATTTATCTGGTCATTTGAAAATTCATAAATTTCATCATAAGAAGAAATCCCAATTTTTATTTAAAACAAAGGATTACACAAGGCAGTTACGGTCTTCTTACATAGCCCCTTATCACACTAGCATAGGACCTAAGTGTAAGGTGTGCTAAGGTGAGAGAATCTGAGGGAGGCTTGACCAACATCGCACGAGTAGTAATTTCTATCAGTTTGAACTTCTCGCTAAGGGTATCCCGTTCTAGCTTCACATGATGAAGTTCAGCTTGGGTTTGGTCCAGAACAAAGCCCAATGGTGCTACCTCCTTCCCATGTTCTGTTAGATGGGCTTCGATCAGTCCAAGACTACTGAGTGATGCCATCAAATATTCTTTCTATATTAATTAACCAAGATTACTTGTATTTAGAGACAATAATCAAAACATTTAGTTTCCAGCGGTCATATTGACCAATGGTCATATAATAGTCAAAAACCAACGGTATCATTTTAATTATACTCATGTTATGAAATGAAACATTTTTGTTGAGTATAAAAATAAAATAAAATAACACATAAAATTAGGAAACAATGTTTATTCAAAATTTCGGGTCGTTACACCAGTGGTAGGTGATAAAGGCCAGTTTCACTTTGGTTGTGGGTTTGATTCCCACATCCTTGTCCGACGCGACGGGTTTTCGCCCATCCTACGGGTTATTCTTTTTCTAAAACTATAATATTATAACATTCTATCAATAATATCGAGAAAAAAATTTTCTAGCCTTAAAAAATACTAACTTATGTTAAGCATAATCCATTCGAATATTTAGGCTTATCCAAAATACTACTTTCCAAACTCATATTATAAAGAGAACGATTACTAAAAAGGTCATATAACAAGCTTGTGAATACCATCATTTATCCCTCATATATATTTTTGGTCACTTTCCAATCTTGTGAATACCTTAATCATGTATTCTCTTGACAAATGAATACCCATTGAACCTTAGTGAAAACATGAATGATGTCAAAAGTTTATTCTTTCCACATACCAATATTTAAAAACTCTATATACTCAAACCATGATATAACTTCGTCCTTATATCAGTCACGATCTCATGAATACTGCCAAGAATATTATTTTCTCCTTATCCATTCATTTTGCGCATTTCATCTGGTTTCCAAAGATATTTCAGTCACTTGTAATGCTTACCCGTACCATATTCTTATTGAAAACCACAATGGACCAATACATAGATATTCCAATATACCATAAAAGTACATCAACAACATTATTCTTGAATACCAATACGTAAAAACTACAAACCATCATCTTCAATGATTGTCATGGAATAAGTCCTTCCTTGATTTAGAAGTAACCTCTTAGGTCAGGGAATTGATTTGGGTAATGCCCATGTTCTCCACAAATAAGAAATTGAACTTCATAACAGTCTGTCACTCTATGAGCCTTCTCTCCACACAGATAACATCTTCCCCACAATATGAGGAATTCCTCAAGGTTCTTCTTCCCTTCTTTAGAAATCTCAATCTTCCTTTCTTTATACTCCTCAACATGCGAACATGCATAAAATTCTATCTTCCTCTTATTTGAATAATTAAGAATACCACTAAATCTCACCTTGTTAATCATATATCGCGATGAATGATTCCTCATAATTACAATATCATTCTATCTAGTCATTACACAATTTTGTTTCTCATAGTCACCAATTTTTTCCATCAATTCAATGTTAACCGAATTCCTTCTGGTTCCCTCCATTGACTAAAACACAAAAAGAATTCTATGAGAGGCAAAAATCATGATAGGTAAAACAACATAATAATGGGAGAGTAACATTAATATCTAACATCTTAGGTTTAATTCTAAGATCATTACCATAATTCTAGGATTATAACCTATACTTATACTTAACCATAGGGACATCCTTAGACATACCTTAGAAATATCTCTAGTGATCTCACTAAAGTTTTGCATCCTAGTTTCCAAAGGTTAACTAATCCTTTCCTATGATACCAAATGTAGAGACCCAATGCTTGATGTACATAGACATTACATTAATTTTTGAGAATACTTAATACATGAAAAAATCAGACACACAAGGACCGTAATAGTTTGTTGTCTTTGGAAACTCGGAACGTAATCTTCTAATCATGGTGAAATATCTTCAACATCTCCCATAAAGATCATCCCTTTTTGGTTTTCTTACCTAAAAACATTCTTTTAATCCTAGGGGAAAATAAAACATAAAAAGGGTGAGCTCAAATGCTCATTAAGGGTAAGCATGGATTAAATAAAACATACCGTATACATTTCAGCTTAAAAACATGAACATAATGTTTAAATATCATAATCTTTAGCAACGACATAAAATATGGAAGTACATAAGGCATAGATCAAAATGGAACATAAATCATGATAAAATAGCATGGTAATAAAACTTCTAATTGTGGAAAAACATTAAGCACATTATATGATTTCCATAGTAGCCAAGGCATTGCTGCAAAGACCATCTTAGGGGACAAAATCCCTTTCTGAATTGAGTTCACTCCTCATTTCAGTCCTCTACTACTGAACCAGATTAACTTACCATTCCAGCCATGTCTATATCATGAGATATAAATCTTTACCCAATGCATTGTAGGGATATATAGGTCCCATCCATCTCATAATGAAATCATTCTTAATTGTGCCACAAAATAAACATATATCATTCATAATAACCCAACGAATAAAATGGGTTTCATAAACATCATCCCATCATCACATAATCCCTATAAAATAAATGGATATCATTTCAAAATAAGAAAAGTGAAACCATGTAAATCATAAATAAATTATACATGAAACATACACATATGAAATAATTTCAACATAGATGAAAAATGGTTTTGATAAAACACTTGAAATGAATTTTTGAGGAAAATATCCTTTCTTATTCAAAATCATTTTCTTTTCACAAAATTAGATGCAATTCTAAAACAAAAGGATTTTGTTGAAAATCGTAATGAATTATTTTTTAGGAAGCTTCAGGAAAATAAGGCTTTGTAAAACCATAAAAATCTGTTCGTGCCGTATAAGTTATAAAAACATCCTTCTCATACTTTTGCCGGAAAAGTCAAAAAGTACCTCGTAAAAGAAAGATTCCATACATACCATGTAGTACAAGTAAAAAATGGGTAAAAAGTACATTAAACATACATGAAACCATTTTTAGGAAACATGGACATGGATGAGAACAATAACCCCAGTAAATACTTATGAATAAACAATCTCAGATAAGAACGAGATTGGAAAAGTTATCCCTTACCTTACGTCTGATATGCTTCGTATGTATCCTAACCTCTTGTATAATGATTTAAATAATGTCGTTGACTTATTAAAGAATAATATTCATTGTTTTGATGTCATATATTGTCCACTTATGACATTATGTTACCCGTTCATTTGTAAATTCCATGTTAAAGCAGCATTTTGGGAAAAATCGCTTCATTTATCGTATGTGTTTTGAATTGTTGTTCTTGATATTATTTCTTATATCCTGATTTAAATAATTGAAGAATGTAAAACATGTTTTTTATATAATATATATTCATAATATACAGATATATTATAGATTGATAAAAGGAATGAAATATATCATTCATGGAGACGGTAGGTTGTACGTACGCATGAATGCTGTTTTCCTTTCCTTATTGAATTGAATGAAACTAAATAGATGACATAAATATATATATATACATAAATCCAGTATCATTATTATTTCATATATTTAATTATTATTCATTATTTAAACATTATTATCATTCATTTATGGTTAACATGAATAATGATTCTCATCGCGTCGTGGAGACGGTAGTCCGTACGTACGCACGAGTGATGATATAGTTCGCATAATTATTGAATAGAATTGTAGTGGATGGTATAATATATCATAATTAGTAAGATTTTATAATAACCATATATAGTTATTCTTTACACCATTATACCCATCCATGTAAGGTGTTGGTGGAAAAACAGATTACACCACGGTGTTGAGACGGTATTCCGTACGTATGCACGTGCGGTGATTTTGTTTTCCGTAGGATGGATAGAAGGTGAAATAGGGTTGTTTCATATTTATAATAATAGATATGAATATGAGGGATGATTATGTTATTACTTCATAATGAAATAACTAAAGAATATGGAGTAGAAGAATAATGGAACTTGATGAAAATAGTAGAAGGTATTACCTCTTTCTCGAAGTGCCTCCTTTAAACATTCTCTTAGGGCACTAGAGTTGGTCTTTTGAGAAGACCAGTACCTCTAGTAGGTTTCTAAGGAAGTGGGGAAGTGAAGTGGGAAGGGGTAGGCAGATCTTGAAGATTCAAATTGGTGTGAGGAGGAGATGGAGGAGGTGTCCTTTTATAAGGGAGGAGAGGGTCACCTTTGGAAATATAAGAAATATTAGTTTATATTAAATCCCAACCCCACATAAAAACATCCAAAATGACTCATATCTAAATATTAGATGATATAGGGTTTTAATATCATCAAAAAAAATTTAGACCTGTTAGGAATTTATTTTAAACATTATCAACTTGATTTATCCTTATTTATCAATTTAATTTTATTTGTTGTAATAATATTCTAAATTTTAAATTATTATAAATAATTACATATGTGTTGTTAATTTTCCTTAATTTGATACATTATGACATTTTCGACTATATAAATTTAAATTTATAATTTTTAAATATTTTTGTGATTTTTAAACAATTTTTTAATATGTTATTTTAATAAAATAACAATAGTGTCAATTTTGACACTATTCATTTCTTTGAATTTAAATAAACAATATAAAGAAGATATTTTCGAAATAAAATATTTATTAGATTCATAAAATGTCATATGTATCGATAAAATTAGTGTAGTAAATTAAATATTTCATATAATATTTATTTTAATATTTTTAATACCATTTATTTGACATTTCTCTTAATAAAATAATTTCAACATCACTACTATGTCACATTTAATGATAATTATTTAATCCCTCAAAATTCTAAATAAATTATCATGATGTAGATCATTATATTATCTTTCTGGAAACTATTCATTTTCGATGTTTTGTGATGTTTATCAATAAATTAAAATTATTGTACTTATAAGATTTAAGAGAGTGACATGTTGTCCCTTTCTTTGGTTTTAATAATAATTAAATTATTTTCATAGACAAAATTCCATTAAATGAATTAAATCCGACCCTTAAGTTATATGAGTCGACTTGTAGTCATCTAATAGGATTTTGGCAGGTGTTAGGGTAATTTTATAATCTTATATTTACCCTTAATTACCTGATTTACCTTTAACTATGGTAAATAAAATTTACCGTAGTTACTATTCATTATGCCCTAAAAATATAAAGTAGCTTATTAAAATAATTTGGACCCACTGATTCCAAATATGGAATCCATTTTTCCAAATTCAATACACAAAAGTTGCAGAAATTAAATTAAAATTAATCCTGTTGTTGAAAGAAAATGGGTTTTTGTTTAAAACAATGCAAAAGATTGAATTGATTTAACCTACGAATTCAAAGTAAAATAAATGCTAATGACATAAATTATATTAAATGGTAAAAATATATTTTATTTATACTTTAAAACCATTCAATATTATAATTTAACCATATAAATTATTAATATGAAAAATGTTTTTTTTAATTAAAATATAGCGTGTTTTTACTATTTATTAAAATATGAAAGTTATCAGAAAAATATCAAAACATTATCCGATGTAAATTTTTATATCCTGATTCAAAATAAGAAGTTTATTTTGTAAAATTTAACTTATAAACATGTCAAAAACTGGATTTAATGTGGGTGCTCTATTAAAAGGCGACAAAACTTCATTTTTTTTAAAATATTTATTTTACCTGAAAAAATTATTTTGTTCACATACCATGTTATAGAAAATGTGTAAGATGAAATAATAATGTTATATATTTCAAAATTTAGTTAATACTAGTCATAAAGGCTAGTACATAATAATATTATAACCATATATCATTGTTTAGTGAATCTTGATATTGCGTACGACACATGCTATCAAGGAAAGTCACGATTGCGTGTAATGCAAGCCAAGTCAGGGTTGCATGTTGTGAAAAAATCTTTCATTGTTTTGTATAACATAATCCAACCATATTTCATTTATACATTGAATATATATATATATATACACTCAATGTTGCATAGGATGACTATTATAAAACGAACTTGAAATTGTGTGTAACACAATCTAAGAATAGTGTTGCATATACTTCAAGATAATACAGTGTGTCGTATAGCACAAGATAATATTGTTGTAGCATAAAACACATGACATCAAATAAATTAAAAAGAAAACTTATCATAAAATATCTGGTTATTAATAGATACGTGATAAAGGATGATGAACATCAATAATAGAAGAGTGGATAACAATCTACATGTTACAAAAATTGAAGTCTATTCTCTAATTGTTATAGTCTATGTTGATGTTATTATCATTAGGGAGAATAATGAAAGATGTTTTGAATGACTTGATTGTAAAATGAAGAAGGTTTTAAAAATTTCCATGTTGGGAGAAATGAAATACTTAATTGGGATAAAAATCTTGCAGAAGAAAGAATATATATTTCATTCCCAGGAAAAGAATGTTAAGGATCTTCTCAGTGAGTTCGGAATGGAAAAATCAAAACCTATTTCCACTCCTATCTCAGTGGGGAAAATGTCATGTAATGATGGAGACGGAAAGAAAATTGATCAAAAAGTGTATCAGATGCCTATTGGATGTTTGTTGTATTTTACATCCTCAAGACTCGATATTGTTTATGGTGTAATATTTTCTGCAAGATTTCATAGTGCTCCTATAGAATCACATCTTATTTCTGGAAAAAAGAATCCTTAGACATCAAAGGCACAACAAAATTTGGAATCAGGTATTTCAGCTTAGATAACATTGACATGTTTAGGTATTCAGATGTAGAATAGGCCAGAAATATTGATGAGAGAAGATCCCATCTGCTGGAGTGTTCATTTTATAAATGAATTGTGATAGAAAGAATTCAATGAAATATAAGTCATTAAATCTAAGTACATTTGATGCTGATTATGTTTATTCAACTCAAGAAGCTACTCATTTTAAGTGGTAGATAACATACCTGGAAGGCTTACTTATTAAAATAAAGCTACACATGGTCTGAGGTGTGATAATTAAAGCACAATCAATCTCTCTAAGAATACAGTTTACCATTCTCATTGAAAACATATTGATATTAAATATTATTTCATTAAATATCTTGTGGATATGAGTAAACTAGGGACTGAATATGATACAATGCCAGAGAAAATTTATGAAATTTTCACAAAACTCATTCCTGATGAATCATTCTCAAAATTCGGGTTTTACATGGGTGTCCAAACTATTTTAATTCAAGGCTATGTATCCCTTCTCTCTTCTTTAGCTTTGGATTGTTTTACTAAGGGGAATAGTTGCATTATTCATTAATCTTGTTCATCTAAAATAGAGTTGTGGGTAAGATGTGAATTCAATATTTTGTAGTGTGTGAACTATTCTAGCTGTTTGTTCGAGTGGTTGTAGGAATTAAATTGTCTTCCTTCAAGCTTGTTTTATGAATATATGTGCATAATAAGGTTGTTTTCATAATCACTATATATGGAAAACATGGTTTTCCTGTCAATTATTCTTGTTTCCAACATTTAGTTAGCTAATGTATACATAGAATTGTTGATAAATAATATATTTTTTGAGGAAACAAAGATCGATGATTTATGAAAACATGGCTGACAAAAAAATTCATATGGTATATTTTTATGTCCTAGATGATGTAAAATATGGTGGTATTCTGGTCTTGTTTTTTTTGTCAATAAAGAAGTTGGTTTGAATAATGGAAGTCAACTCACATTGTACTTAAGAGGATCTGATCTTATTATGTGAGAAAGAAGGAATATGAACCAGTGTTGAATGAATGATGTTCTAAGTCTATATTTTAAGGAATTAAGAGATAGTATTTTGATGAATTTAGATTCTACTTTTTGATGATATCAGTGACTACCTTTTGGAGACATTGGGTTCTTCTTATTAAATAAATATGATCCTATTTTAAGATGAAATCAAAGTATTTTTGTTTAATAAATCAGAGATGGTTTTTTCAAGAAACATGAGTCTACCATTTATGTATAATCAGATTTTATTTTTCAAGAGAATTATACCCTTTATTTTATGAACACAAAACTATATTTTTTAATTGAATTAGAGTATGATTTTCAAGAGAATCCAATTCACTATGACTACAATTTTCTAATTGTAATGATTCTTTTTATGATTTATACATATCATAAATCACAAGTTAATGAAAGAACATGTGGTGAATGTTTGATTGAATAATGGAAGAATGGATGAATTGTTATCATATTGAGAGGTGACACTGATGAGGTCAACTGTGACACCAATTTTGATGATAGAATGAGTCTGGCTCCATTAAAAGTAGTACTGTTGAAAATTGGAGTAAATTAGTGTGATTCAAATGAGCACTAAAAAAGTGATGATGATTAAAAATGGAGTAGAGAAGTTTGATTCCAACATGTGATGAAAATCACATACGGATGAATTTGAAGTCAAGAATAGTGATATTAATGGCTGCTGAAAAAGATATTCTAGTGGAAGATGTGGTACTTACGAGAAAGCGGTGCCGAAAAGAATTAATCTGTGCTGATTGAATTTGATGTCAGGAGAAAGATTTTCCATCATAATGATTATCAAATCCTATATGATCAGTATATAATATGACTATATACAAAAATATTCTTACTATGGGTGGTCTAAAATTTCCTTCATCTAGTGGGTTATGAAAAAAGAAGAATTAAGTCTTAAAGTGGGTCAAAGGAAGAGAAGAAACATGGTATTTCTCAAGTGGGTCAAGTGAAGTAATGAATAATCTTTATCTTTTCCATGTGGATCAAGATAATTAAAAGAATAAAAGAGATGGAGGTTTCTTAATGAACTATTATGGTATAGTTTTACCTATATTACATGATTTTGATTCATATCTGTTCTGAAGAGTCGAATTCTAAACTTGGCATGGGAGAATCGGAATCTAGAGTTCTAACAATTGAGGTTCTTCCAAATGTAAGTAGTATTAGAAACTGGAGTCCAAGGAAGAGGATGAAAAGGCTATAGAAGCTTTAGAATGAATCGATATGGATTGAAAAATTATGTATTGTCTTGAAATTTGAGAGGTAATTAATTTTTATTGTGGGCGGGAAAACTTGATTGAAATTCCCGCATAAACATTTTGGGGAAACTATCTAAGGCGAGAGAAATTACATTGTATTGTGGTGGTCTAACATATAGTAATATTCATCATGGAAGAGAGAGATACTCTGATTGTTCAAAGAGATAAAGTGATTCTGGCTATCTTACATTTAATACATTACGTTAGGAAGAATGTTGTGTTCAACTATTTGTGGTAAAGGGTTAAGCTAAGTGGAATTTGATTGTTGCATCAGGACATGCTATTTGGAATGGGAATTACATACTGGTCTTTACCATAATGGGTTTCTCATACTAAGGATGAATCCGAAAACAGTTTTCTTACATGTTTTCACCACACAGAGAATTTGTGGATTGATGAGTTACTGATCTATAAATTGACCACAAATTAGACTATAAATATCCAAATCTAATTCAATGATTTTCTTACCTTTCTTAAGGTTATGAAATTTAATATTTGTGATCCACTTGTATAAACTTGTTAATGTTAAAAAAATAACAAGGAACATAAATTGTTATAAATGAAGTTGAAGTTTCCCTACTATGACAAGAAGATGCACATGAACTTGTGGGATTATTTTCCATGTTGGTAATGATTGTAAGGGTATATCCCACTCATTGTAATACAAGGATTATTTAATAGATTGTATGGTATCGGATTTCTTCCTACTATACAAAGAATATGAATATTATTATTGAATAATGAACCTTTTAAATACTTATGTTCATGTGAATTTGTGCTGGTTTTTTTCAGTTGGTATTTCAATATTTAATAGGAGGCGATGGTGATTCCAACTGAATGGGAACTTAATAAAATAGTGTCACAGATTCACCCCTCTCCCTCTAAGTGATGCATTACACTGACTGGGCACTTTCAAGTGGTATCAGAGCCAATATTCCCTTTTCTATTCTTTTCTGATGGATAACTTGAACTGTGTGAACAATAAAGGTATTCTAGTATTTCATGGAATGAATTATCATATCAGGAAAGATGGGACGATGTAATATCTTATGTTTATCGATTATGATGTTCTCTAAGATACAATAGTTTGGTTTCCACCCACTGATCATAAATAACAAATTTCATCTTTTGTAAAAAATGTTTCTTGATAATTATGTAAAGGAGAGGAATGAAATATTATCATCACTTTCTAAAAGTGATATATTTAGAGTGAATTTTTTTTCAACAGCCAAAGGTATATGGGACAAACTGAAGAACTAATACGAAGGAAATACAAAATTCAAGAAAGGAATGATTCGAATTATGATGATAAAGAATGAATACATGGATAAGGATGATCATGAATCTGTTGGGAATTTCATTACTAGGGTATATGATATTTTAATTAATTTTATATTTCTTGGTCAGATGCTGGATGAATCTATAGTTGTTGAAAATATCTTTAGAATCCAACCTAAAAAATTTCATGAAAAAGATTCTTCTTTCTAAGAAATTAATTCATAAAACATTATCTATTTATGACTTTCATTGCACTCTTATAACATCTGATATGAGAATAGATATATCTATCAAGATAAATCAAAAAGATGATAGTGAAATTTATTTGAATGCTAAAGAAGACGGAGAACTTGAAGATGATTGTTATCAGAGAAAGACATGGAAATTAAGACTCTAAAAATGAGTTATGTAAAAATATTAATGATATTTTATCCTTATTTTCTATGAATTTGAAAATAGGTATAGGGAAATACTAAAAGAAGCATCATTTAATGTGTTTTGAATGTGGGGGTGTTGGTCACATTTAGATAATTATCTTCAAAGAAATAAACAAGAAGATAGTCATAAAGAATAAACAACACTAAGAATATTGTGGAAGTATCAGAATGGTAAAGGAAAGTTAGGGAAACAAAATAAAATTTTCAAATCCATTAGAAGAAGTTTCTAATCAAAATATAAATAAGAAGAAGGAAGTGAGGCTGATTATAAAAACTCTCATTAGTATGGAATTGAGAATTCATTCATTGTAATAATGAATGATGAAGAATATGGAAACAATTGTTCTGAAGAATAAGGGAAATCATAACTGGAAATGCATTTGAATGATGTTTTGAAGGAAAGTATATGAATGACTAAAAGACATGAAATGGAAAATATGAAATTTGATGATGAATTTTCATCAGTATGAAATCAAAAATGCATTTCTAATGAAAAATGTAATCTTCTAAAAGTGATTTATTATTTAAAGAAGGATCATAAAGAAGGTAATAATTTTATTAAGCATATGGAAGTTAATCTGGAAGAAGAAAAGAAGAGGTGTGGCTATTTGAAAAAAAATAATTGATGCTGAATTGAGTAACACTATCTTTAAAAATCCTATCATTGAGGTTGGAGAATGTTCTCAGGAAGATATTTCGATGAAGGTTCAACAAATGTTACCTTCACTGGGTTTAAATATGAATTCTGGGAATTTTTTGTATATGGAGATGACCAACAATGATAAAAATTTTGATGTCTTAAAGAATCCTAAGTCAAAGACTATCTTGTAACAATATGAATCAAAGAATGTTTCAAATGCATCTGATTCTGTTGAAGTTCTTGATAATATATTGGTTTGTTTCTTAGAAAGTAACACAAATAATGTTGTTGAAAATTGTATCCATGATCAGTATAGATGTTTCATAGGAGGATACTCTTTCAATGGGTATTGTTGGTATTGTGGAGGATTTCGTCATAAAAAAATTTGTGTTAAAAAAAAAACATTAATATTATCCCATAGCTTATGTATTGTAGATATTGAGGTGGAGTCAATGTCATTAATGAAAGAACAATGAAAATGTTGATTAAAAGAAGCCTGATAAGAATAAAATGAAGACTAAAAATAGGTTCCATCCCGTGAAAAAACTATTTTTAAGAGATGTGAACAACCAGGAAATCTTGTGAATAGATGTCTTGTGTTGTTACTATCTCAACAAAATATTCTCAATTCTCAGAAGTCGAAGGTGAAGAAATAAATGAAAGATGAGAAAGATAATTTTTTGATATTTCTTTAAACGATGAATGTGGATAATGATCCCGGATACTTGATAGTGGGTGTTCTATACATATAACATGAAACATAATGTCTTTGAAAGGATGTAAAATATCATAAAGAAAGAACTCCAACATTTTTTATTAATGAATATTTGATGATCAAAGGTGTGATATAAACAATCCTAGGAAATGAAATGATGAAATCTAAAAAATAGTGTATATTGATGGACTGAAAAATAAAACATGGGAAGATGAGATTATTGTTACAAAAGGAAAAGTATAAAAATAGAACATGTTTTATATTGGTCATACACAAAACTCTTGTTACAAGATCAGGGTGGAAGAGAATAAGTATTGGCATCAAAGGATCGGTCACATGTGTCAGAGAAACAAGAACAATCTATCTAAAAGAGACATTGTCTAGGATATTACAAATTTTCCTAGAAAAAGAGTTTGAGGTTGCACTATTTCCTAGAATGGTAACATTAAGGATGTTGTTCATAAGAATGTAAATATTTGTTTGAAGAAAACCCTGAAGCTTATAAATTTTGATATATGTGAGACACTGAGAAAAAATTCAACATATGGAGATAAGTACTTCATTAATTTCATTGATAATTTTACTCACATTACTTGTGTTATGTCTATGAAAAACAAATCAGATGCTTTTAAAATGTTCGACTATTTTAGAATACTAACAAAGAAAGAATGTGAGTATCTTGTGAATAACTAGAGAACTGAGAATGGTGGTAAATATATAAGTGACGATTTTGAATACTATATTGAGAACCATGGAATTCAGAATAAATATAGTTCTCCATACACACCCCAACATAATGGGGTTTCATAAATAAGTAGGACCCGAGGACACCTTGATATGAGAGGGGTGAATCAGGGTGACCACTTTGTTTTTAATGTGATGGATCTGGTTCCCACGTTGGTAGGAACTTGTTAAACCTGTATGATGAATATGATCTTAAAGAAACCATTCACATGCAGAGTGATGACACAACATTGTTTACTTGGTTCACCACTAAGGGCTACGTCCAAGGAGTAGACACCGACATGTTTTCTGTCATACCAAATTAAACTAAACTTCACTAGCTATGGATTACTAAGGTTCGGGCACATTCACTCTGTCCCAGGATCACTGCCTTTGGTGAAGTCCCACTCAGTTTATATACGTGAAGGTCTCTTCAATTTATTTTCATTGAAGTCTTTGTCTCTTCTTAGCACTAGACTCTTCTTACATCGATGTACGAAAATGATGCACATGTATGCACTGAACCACTGAACAAGATAAACAGAATGTGTAAGCAAGTGTCACTGACAATTACATAGAACACATACCCTTTGCGTACAAGACCTTACATTTGCGCGGAAATTTTTTTTTCGCGTGGAAAAATATTTCACGCAACAAAACCCTTCTTCGCACAACCCAGAATTTCTCGTGCAAACCAGACAATTTCACACAATCCCCTTTACACAATCCTTTTACACGCATCAGACATCAGACCTTCTCTAAGTCTTCAATCATATAAAATGAGGGGGGTCACCTCTTATTTATAGGCGTATGAGACCCCTGTGCGCAAAACCCCCTGTGGTGCGAAAAACTTCTCATCTGGTGCGTAATAGTTCAAGCCAGTATCGTTTTTCTCGCACATCTCAAAATTTTTCATACAGTGGATAACATTTCCATTTTTCGATGTTCTAATTCTGAAACACTATTTGCGCGAAAAACATCAATCCTCTATTTCATGCACCACACTGTTTTTCATGCACAACTCAAGTATTGCTCGCACAACCCTTATTTTTTGAACACCACTTCTTCTTTGTGCGCACCTGCTTTTACCAATAATACGTGTCTTCATTTTCCAATTTTGAGGCCCAAAAATTGGTCAAACATTGGAAAAAAATTCCACCTTCAATAATATTGTCTGCTTGAACTATATGATCACTTTACTGGCACACATTTTGAACTTCTACTGAATATTGTCCACAAACACAAACCATACTTCAATTCATGCAAAGAATAGCCATGGTTCCAACAATATCCCCCTTTGGGTTTGTTGTAAATCAACAAATATATCCAATAGCTCACCATCCACATGCGAACCAAAAATTCAAGAATTAACTCAGCAAACACTCTATGTCTATTTGAGAAATGCTCGTTGTAGAAAACAAGAGAGGGAGCTTGAATTGTGTTCCCATGTTTTGGAATTCACAATGATGCCCATGTAATTTCCTTAAAGTTTCATAGAAGCATTGCATTCCAATGAATTCCTTCTCATCCTATCACCGACGCTAAATATTCACCTTATCATAGAAGCGTTACATGTCAATGACATGCCTGAATTTATTTCTTTCTCCCCCATTGGAAATAAACCCAAAGATAGGTAATAGTTAATTGTTCAGCTAAAAACTCACCCCTGGATAGTATCTCCCCCACAAGCCTACATCACAACCATGAACAGATAAAAACCAGTTAACATAACTTTGGAGATGCGTATTGCGTAACCTCCTTATGAACTGGGAGGTGGTTGAGAACTTAGGTTCAACCGATGCTTCTTAAATGCAGCTGTTGATAGTGGTTTGGTCAGAATGTCAGCCACATGCTCATTAGATCCCACATGATCCATTCTAATCACCCCTTGCTCAAATTTGTCATTGATAATTTGATACCTGATTTCAATATGTTTTATATGAGAATTCTGGATAGAATTATTTGTAAGATAAATTGCGCTCGTGTTATCACAGTAAATCACCATTGGTAGCTTCACCTCGATTATGCCTCGGAGCTACTTCTACATTCTCTCCCGTGGAATCTAGGGTTTTGCCTCTGTACTCAGCTCCTCCCCTCTCTGGCCATATCTCCTTGGCTCTCTTATCTCTAAATCATCTCCTCCCCACAGATGGTTGGGCCGGCATGACAATTTCGTCGTGTGTAGGGCTCGGTTTGTTCGGAGGTGACTTATTTTCTTTGAGGATGACGGTGGGTCTGGAGTGGTCTGGGGAGTGGGGGATTTTGTTTCTTGTTCTCCTTGATTTTATTTTTAGTGTTCATGATTTTCTCTTAGCAGATTCGCTTGAAGCTGGCAGTGCTCAGGATTTTTTCACTGTCACCTCATCCCTGGGGTGGACCCTCTTCGGATGCCTTGGGTGTTCTCCACGGCGATCTTGGGATTCGTTCTCCTTGCTGTGGTGGAACGTTTCAGGCTTCTATGACTCTTTTGGTCTGATTCATAGGCGTAAGATCGGTTTGTTCAATGGCATACTCTACGGAGCGTTCACGGGTTTTCTCTTGGTTATGAGTTATTGCCCTACGGTGGTCTCTCAGCATGTGCAGGTATCTCCTGATTTGCGTCGGCGGAGTACTATGAGGGTCTGCGAGGGTTTTTTCTTCGGTGGTTGGGGTAGCTACAATGGGGTTTTCCTTTGTTGATTTTCAATGTTATGTTTGATTCTTGCTGTGAAATGGTGCTTTCGACCGGTTTCTGGGCTGGTGGTTGTTGATGACAGCAATGGTGAGGAACGCTGGTGATTGTGGTTGGCGGTCGACGGTCCGACGCTGATGGTGGTGACAGGGAAGCGGCGTGAGGATGGTTTATCGGGTGCTTTGATGTGGTTGGTCTACGAAAGTTCATGGAGATTGACGTTGTGTTTTTTGATGATGGAGGAGAAGATGAAGGTTTTATCTCGGCGATGACAGACTCCAATAGAAGGGCTCACCGACGATCTGGAAATGGATCTGGGACGACGATAAGATGATAGCGTGGATTCTTGTGTGAAGATGATGAAGTTGGATCGCCGACATTGTGACGATGGGAGACGTATAGTCCGGTGTTCGACGCGATGGGTATATGATTTGAGGCAGGCACTTGGTTCGAGATGACAGAAGGGTGATGATGATGTTTGAAATTTGAAATTTGAATATCATGTGGAAATTTTTGGTTCTCTCTTATCCTTAAAGAGACATTTTTGAAAATGGAAAAAAATAGATTTGTTGAAGAATCACCTCATCACAAATATCTGTTAGTTATTGCTTCAACCATAGAAGTTGAGGGCATGAATTTGTGGCGAAGATATACTCAGATTCAGCAGTACTAAGAGAAGTAATTTTTTTGTTTTTTTTTCAACTAGTCAACACATTTATTCCCTATGTAGAATGCACCACCATGGGTGGAGTTTTTATCCACAACATCACCAGCCCAGTCAGCATATGAAAATGTTGATAATTCATTGTCCCTTTTGTTGCTACAAAGTATAACCACAATTGTGAGTACCTTGAATATACCTCGTGATTCTTTTTACTACTAGCATATGTTCCTCTTTTGGATTACTCTAAACGCAGGCTGCAATACCTGTGGAAAAGACAATATATGGTCGTGTCGTTGTCAGGTTCAGTAGGCTCCCAATGATCCTTGTGTACATGGTGGGTTCTACAGAGGTCTTATCCTCATGCTTTCCAAGTTTAGTTCCAACTGCAATCGAAGTAGACATTAGTTTGGAGTCTTGCATATTAAACTTCTTCAGCATCTCTTTTCATACTTTTCCTGAGAAATTAAAGTGTAATCCTTCTTTTGAGACCCATACAGTCCAATGAAATATTTGAGCTCCCCAATCATAGAAATTTAAAATTATGATTTCATGTGATTGGATAATTCATCAAAGGATTTCTGCATACTACCACAAAATATGATATCATCAACGTAGACTAGAACCATGAATTGTTCTTTTGGAGAATTTTTTACTTATAGATTGTGATCTACTCCTCCTCTTTTGAATTCAAGCTTCTTGAGATATGAGTCCAGTCAGGAATACGATTCTCGTGGTTCCTGCTTCAAACCATATAAGGCATTCTTTAGTTTGTAGACCTTTGTTTCATCAGAACCAAGAATAGAACACACTGGTTGTTCAATGTAGACTTCTTCTTTGAGTACACCATTCCGGAATGATGTCATGACATCCATTTGATATAATTTATGTCCTATTTGGAGTGCCATGGCATGGAAAAGCCTGATTGACTCCATTCAAGACACTGGGGAAAAGGTTTCTTCAACATCAACACCTTAAATCTGGGACTATCCTTTACATACCAATCATTCCATATTTCTAATAAAACATCCAAGTGCATCAAACGTTTTCTTGAAGATCCATTTTTTACCAAACACACAATGACCTTCGGGTCTCTGGAAAAGATCCCATGTCTGATTTTTGTCAATCTGATCAAACTCTTCATTCATGTTGTTTACCCATGATTCATCCTTTGTAGCTTCTTCAAATGTGGATGGCTCTACAATAATAGAAATGTAGACTGTGTGTTATTACTCATCCTCCTTGTTTTTGTGGGTGCACTCTTGTCCCCAATTATGTTAGATGGATCAATCTCAGCTCTTCGATTTCTCCTATGATGTTCAGTTTCTTTCTCTCCAACCAAAGTTTCATCTTCATATTCTTCTTCTGAGTCAACATCATGATGTGACTTCTGAGTGTTTTGTACAACATACTCAATTTCTGTATTTTTATTTTCTCTATGTTCACTTTCTTCCTCACTTTCTATCACATCAGCATATGACGTCCTGGAAGCATTTGTGGGTTTCTCTTCGATTATCTTAACATCACTACTTCCCACAATCCTTCTGAATCACTTGTTGAACCACTTGTAGGATTTACTGTTCATTGGATACCCAATAAAAATTCCTTCAGCAGCATTGCCAACAAACTTCCCATGATTTACTTCATTATTTCAGACGAAACATTTTCTTCCGAAAACTCGAAAGTATTTAAACGAAGGCTTATTTCCATTACACAATTCCTATGGTGTCTTTGTTTCTCCCATATAAATACTTGGTAGATTTTGAAATTTGAACTGCAGCTTCTATAGCTTCCTTCCAGAAATGGAGAGAGATACCACTCCCGATCAGCATTGTCCTGACCATATTGTTGACCTATCGATTCTGGCACTCAACAACTCCATTTTGCAGTCGAGTTCTCACAATAGCTACATCATGATGAATTCTATGTTTATCTAGGTAATTATCAAACTCAATGGATGTGTATTCCCCTCCATTGTCAGATCGCAACACTTTGATTGTTCATCCAGTATCATTCTTGGCGATTTTCCGATATGTTTTCATGCCGTCAAGAACTTGTTGTTTCCTGTGAATGACCATAACACATTCCATTCTACTGTAATCATCTATAAAAAGGAAAAAGTACCTTTCTCCATGATTTCCAACAATGTTTATCAGCCTGCATACATCTATAGGAATTAGATCAAGAAGATGAGATAGCCTTTTCTTCTTTGGCTGATATGAACTGCAGACCAGCTTTCAACGAATGCAAGAATCACAACACTTTTCATGCTCATGCTTCAGGTTGGGAATTTCTATGACAATCCTCAATTTTGATATTTTCTCAATGTCTTGTTGATTGATTTGTCCCATTCTTCAATGCCAAAAATTGTTTTCTTCTTCAGCAGTCAAGTAACAAACATTTTCTTTACTATCAACCTGATACGAGTTGCCTTCTATTTTACATCCCTTCATAAGTGAATTTCATGTCTTTCCATTGATCTTGCAGCCTTTCTGATTAAAAGAAACTATAAGTCCCGAGTCACAGAATTGACTCATGCTGAGTAGATTATGATGTAGGCCATCTACGTAAAAGACTTCAGTATTCTTTAGCTCTCCATTAGCTAATTCCGTACTTCCACTGCCTTTGATTTTTAGAGCTCCATCATTACCAAATCGTACTATACCATCAACCTTCCTTTTGATATCCGTTAACATGCCAGCATTAACTGTCATATGAGATGAACAACCACTATCTAGAATCGAGGTACTATTTCCTTTTGTTACTTTTAGGTCCACCTCTACAAGGTTGGATTTCTCAATTTTTATCCTTTCTTTCCATGAGACATTGGATTGAGTATAGATCATTTATGGCCTTTAAATTATCTCATCTGTGTATATTGGTTCTTCATAGTCGAAGTCTTTTTTGAGAGGAGAAAACCTGTATGAAAGAGCAACACGGTCTTATCGATGAGATTTGACATGTCTTGAACTCTGGTATGAGGTCTCCATGTCCATTCACTGCCTTCAATTAAAAGCCTTATGACCAAATTTAGAACAATGAAAACAATATCTATAGAAACTATTTTTTTGATAAGATGGATGATATGATGTCAATCTCTTTTTTTGATGTCCCAGAACTTCTCTATTCAAGTATATCCTTGCCTCTTCCCAATATGACATGGTATGACCCAGAAAGCGATAGAACTGACACTTCATGAGACAAAATGTCCTCTCTCTTTAATTTCTCATCATACCTTCTCCCTTGGGATAATAGTTGGATTTCCTATCATTTATTAATGTTTGGGGATAATTTTCAGTTCTCCTTTTAGTTTGGATTGAGCGTTTCTTTTTTAGCACTTTAGGCAATGTTTCAACATGTCCAACTTTATTCTTTTCTTTCTTTTTGCTCTATTTACTTCCACCAGTTGATGTCTCAGCTTCACAGCCAATTCCACTATTTCCTATGAAAGCAGGTCTTTGATCACTCAGGATTTTTCCAACCCCATCTGAACCACTCTTGGCTCTTGCCAATAATTCTATATCTGAGAATATTCCAAACTATATTTTCATCCTTGATTATTTTGAAATTGATTTAGTATCATGTTTACTCCTAAGTGTAACAACTTCCTCTTCATGACCCTTAGAAGTCTTGGATTTTTCTACCAGTTTGTATGTAAGGTCATTGATGAAATTTCCCTAATCTTAAATTCTCAGCTTCAGATCTACTACATCATCATTGTATTCAAGTATTTTAGAATTTACTTTCACAAATTCTTCATGTTGGTCAATTACAGCGTCAAGATGATCAACATATTCAGTTGATTCCTCTACAATTTATTTCCACTTTTTTCAACTCTTACATTTCATTTTAAGATTACTGACAGCATCCTTAAGTTGCAACTCGGGATTGCCACTAGTTTTTAACTTATTGTCTCCACCATTATCTTTTGATTTTTCAACAGTGGCCATCATTGAAGCATGGTTTCCAGTTTTGTACTCTGGTTCTTCTTCTTTACAGAATTCATTATAATCATATTCCTCTTCACAAAAAAACCTCTTCATCAGGACTTTCTTTCTAGATTTGAAGTCTCATTTCATGAAAAACCTTTTCCGAGGCTTCTCAATGTTTACATTATCACTATCATCATCATTGATCTTTCTTAAGAAATGAGAAGCATTGTGCCAGACTTTTCCTCAACGAAATAAAGATAGAGGTAACTTCCCATTGAATTTCTCTTTTCCCTTCTGGATGTTCATGGAAATGAGATAAATAATTTCTTTTCGCTCATCGTCTTCACCACTAATATCTTATGAAATTTTTAGTTTCACCATGTATTTTAACGCCATTTTTTTTCTTACTCGTGTAGTAGTATCTTCTGGTTTGACTCTCATTTCATATTCCACTAGGCTACTCAATAGATCAACCAAATAATGTTTGGAAAGATCTTTTTCTTCAAGGGATGACAACATTTCATTGTACATGGGTGGAAGTATTCTTAATAATTTCTTTACAATGTCAACATCTTTGATTTCTTTACCTAGACCCTGAATTTCTCCAACGACTTCTGTAATTCTATTGCAAAAGGAGTCTTCATTCTCATCAGGATGGATCTTCAGATCATCGAACATATTGTGTAGGACTTGTAGTTTTTCCTCCTTCACTTTTCTATCTCCTTAATAAATATTTTCATGTTTATCCCACATGTACTTTACTGAGGTGAAACTCATTACTTTTAGATAGATCTGATCAGAAAGGCCTGCGGTGAGAGCATTCTGCTCTTTAGCATCAGCTTCAAGAATGTTGTTATCGACATCTGTCATAGCCAGCCCTGTTGGATCAGAAACATGAATACCATGGATAGTGGAAAAATAACTTCCATTCCAAGGGATCATAGATGAGATCTCATTATATTCATCCATATTTGGAAATTACTTCCATCCATGAGAGGGACTCCCCTGACATTGACTCCATTATCCATGAAGATTAATGACATATTCAACACCAACAACCTGGCTCTAATACCACTTGTAGGACACCAGGACTCCCTGATTGGGGATGGGTGTATCAGGGTTACCACTTTTTCTTTTAATGCGATGGATCTTGTTACCATGTTGGTAGGAACATGTTAAACCTATATGATGAATATGATCAGAAAGAAAACATTCACATGCAGAGAGATGACACAACACTTTTTACTTGCTTCACCACTAAGGGAAACATCCATGGAGCATATGCCGATAGGTTTTAGGTCATACCATATTTCAATAAACTTCACTAGATGTGGATTACAATGGTTCGAGTACAGTCATTTTTTCCCAGGCTCACTGCCTTTACAAACATTCAGGGATAACTCCATGAATCCCTCAGGTCACTCCTGCTAACTCCCTCTGTCTCACTGCCTTTGGTGAAGTCTCACGCAGTTTATAGACGTGAAGGTATCTTCGATATATTTTCATTGAATTCTTTGTCTCTTCTTAGCACAACACTCTCATTGAATCGATGTCTGGAAATTATGCACTTGTACGGACTGAACCACTGAACCAGATAACCAGAACGCATAAACAAGTTTCACTGACAATTGTGCGCAGCACCAACCATTTGCGTGCAAGTCCTTACATTTTCACAAAAAAGTTACTTTTTCGTGATGAAAAATATTTCGTGCAACAAAACCCTTTTTCGCGCAATCATGAATTTCTCATGCAAACCAGACTATTTCACGCAATCCCCTTTACACGATCTTTTTTTAGACATTAGACCTCAGACCTTTTCTATGTCCTCAAACTTATAGAATGAGGGGGTAACCTCCAATTTATAGGCATTAGAGACCCCCACGTGCAAAAACCTATGTGGCGCGAAAAACTTCTCATATGGTTTGTAATCATTCGCACCAGTATCGTTTTTCACGGACATCTCCAAATTTTTCTCCCAACTAATACCTTTTCCATTTTTTGATGTTCTGATTCCAAAACACTATTTGTGCAAAAAACATTGATCTACTATTTCGTGCCCCACACTTTTTTTTACACCCATCTCAAGAATTTTTTGCACAACCCTTATTTTTTGCACACCACTTCCTATTTGTGTGCACCGACTTTTACCAATAATCAATGTCATCATTTTCTGATTTTGAGGCCCAAAAATTTGGAAAACACTAGGAAATAGTGCCACCTTCAATACTATTGTCTTGTTGAACTGTATGATCACTTTTCTGGCACACATTCTGAACTTTCACCGAGGAGTGACAACAAACACAACCCATGCTCCAATTCATGCAAATAATATCCATTGTTCCAACAAAATAAAGAAAAAAATTTTATTGGAAATGGGAAGAACCCTATTACGTGAATATGACATTTCTCATTACTTTTTGATGACATCCATGAATATTTTTTTATTCAGAATTGGTGTTTTTATAGGTCTCAATCTGATATGACACCAAATGACATGTTTAATGGGAAAACTCTATGTCTAAAGCATGTTATTGTTTTCAAGAGTCTAAGAATTATAAAGAAGAAAGGGGGAAACCACTGTATGTTTGAGAAAAAAGATGAAATTGAAGTATTTCATGGATATAATCAATAAATAATACATTATAAATGATTCAAAAATGAAAAAAATGAAATTTTTATTCTATTGATGTTAATCTTCTAAAATTAATTAGGAATTAATAACTTGCTGATGAAAAAAGTAAATATTTGAAGAAGTTGAATAATATAATTATTATAATAAGATAGACGATTATATACCTCTTCAAGAAGAATACTATGACTCATCTATTTCTATTGATGAAATAGATAATCAGAAATATTTTCCCAATATGAGGAAATAATTTGATGTCAATAATTTTAATAGTGATCAACATCCGAAGGTTCAAACTAGAAGATCACCAAAAGATATTACACATACTTCATTATATTCAAGAGTAGAACCAAATGATGTGAAAGAATATTGTGAGATTTTGAAATGGGTACCATCCATGAATGAAGAGTTGGATAATATATAAGAGAATAGAACATTAGAAATCGTAGCTGAACAAGAAAACAAAAATATTATTAGAATGAAATGAGTTTTCCGGAACAATCTAAATGAAGAATGTGATGTTATCAGAACCAAATCATGACTGGATTAAAAAGTCTATTATCAGATTGAATTAATTTATTTAAATGAAACATTTTCTTTGGTGTATAGATTGGAAATTATAAGAATAATTCTTGGTACTCCAGAACAATAAGGCTACATGATCTATCAAATAGATGTTAAATCATTATTCTTGAATAGTGATATTTCAGAGGATGTTTATAATAACCATCCTAGTGTATTTGTTTTTGGGAAAGATGAATGTTATTTATACAGATAAAATATAGCCTTATATGGTCTAAAAAAAGATCTAAGGTAATGTTATTCTATGTTGGATACATGGTTAAGGAAGATAGACTTCAAGGAAAAAATAGTGGATAACAATCTATACGTTAAAGAAATCCAAGAGTATTCCCTCACTGTAATAGTATATATTGATGACATTTTCATTTCATTGAATGATGATAAAATTTATTAAAAATATTTATGAATAAATAAAGACTGTTTTAGAAATTTCAATTTTGGGAAAAATGAAATACATTCTTAGGTTACAAATCTTGTAGAAGAAAGAATGCATTTTTGATTCCCAAGAAAATTTTGCTAAGGAACATGCCAAGATGTTAGGTAAGGAAACTAAAAACCTTTTTCCACACCCATCATAGTGGGAACAATTTTTTTTTGGTGGGGTTTGTCTTAGTGGTAATCACCCCGTAATCCTTCATGAATAATGGGGGTTTAAAACCAAATTGGTGTAGGGAACTGTAGCAGTACTATAGCATACTACGGCAGCGACACGACTATTTCAAAGGCGGGCACTATAGAAGCAGAAGGGTACAGTAGCGGTGGTGGGGGTACTGTAGTAGTGGCGGGAACTATGCAGTACTATAGAAGGTGGGTATTGTAGAAGTATTATTCACAAAATGGGCCTTCTTCCAAAAATATTGGGCATACAAGCCATGTAATGGGCTAAATGCCCCGTGGGCCTTCGAGATATGTAATGCTTCTACCTCCACCCAATTAAAAGAGATAATTTCCTTGCATTAATATTAAATGAGGCTTCAGCCCCAATCATTAAAAAAAGTTATGCAATTATGGTGAGATAAATGAAGTTGATCAAAAAGAGCATGAGAAGATAATTAGATGTTTTCTGTATTTGACCGCCTCATGAACCGAAATTTTTTATATTGTAAAATTTTGTGCACGATATTGGATTTCTCCAATGAAATAACATAAAATTCCATGAAAAAGAATCCCAAAAGACTTAAAGGCGCAATATAATTTAAAATCACGTATTGAATCTCATATAACATTAACTTGTTTTGGTATTCATAAGAATATTGGGCTGGAAATGTTGATGATAGAAGATCCACATCTGGTGGAGTGTTCGTTATTGGAAAGAATTATGGTAGTTAGTATTCAATGAAATAGAATTCAGTTACTCTATGTGAAACTAATTCGGAGTATGTTTATTGCACTCAAGTTCCTACTCATCTTATTTGGATTGAAACTCAGTAGGAAGACTTTTTTAAATAATGATACACTTGCTCTTGGGGTGTGATAAACAAACCACGATCATTGTCACCAGAAATCTAGGTTAACTTTCTCATTCGAAGAACATTGATATTAAATATCATTAAATTAAATATAATTTGGGTAATAAGGAAATAATGCTTGAATATGTAACAAAACTAGATAATGATGCGAAAATTTCACAAAAACCATGGCAAAAGAATCAGTCACAAAATTGAGGTTGAACATTTCTATCCAACCACATTAACTTCAAGGATAAGCTATGATGTTCTGTCCCTATTTTTTCTCACCTTTGGATTGTTTTGTCATGGAGGACTATGGTATTATTCATAAATATGTTTCATATAAGAGAGGGTTTTAGGTAAGCTGTGAATTCAAAATTGTTTAGTGTGTGAGAAATTATAACTATTTTTTGGAGTGGATGTAGGAATGAAATTGTTTGTCTTCGTGGAATGTTGAAGAACATATGTGTTTTAGAAAGAGGATGTTATAATCACTAATTCTGGACAGCATAGTTTTTCTATCAATGATTCTTGTTTCCTACAATGGATTAGCTCACATATACATAGAATTGTTCATATGTAATCCATTTATTGAGGTTACAAAGGTCGATGATTTATGAATACTTTGTTGACAACAAAATCCAAAGGTGTATATTGTTAGGTCCAATCTGATGTTAATGATGGTGGAATACATGTGTTTTTGTTGTTGTAAAAAATAATAATGTTTCAAGAAAGGAAATCACGTCACATTTTAATTAAAAGGATTAGATCTTATTTTGTGAGAATGAATGAATCAGATCCTATGCTTCATGAATGATGTTTTGAGTCTATTTTTCAACGAATTCAGAGACTATATTTCAATGAATTAAGAATGATTTAATTGATGAAATACAATTAAACTTTTTTTGAGATATCATAGAGTTATTGTTGAATAAATTACATCTAGTTTTAGGAATAAATCAGAGTCTTCATTTTGGCGAAACCGGAGGCTACTATTCGAAAGAATTGGAGTATTCCTTTTTAAAGGAATCAGAGACTATTTTTAAAAAAAATGGAAAATTATTTTTTGATGTAATCATTGTATTATTTTTATGATAATCAGAGTCACTATGACTATGTTTTTTTTATTGTGATAATAATTTTCTAAATTTTACCTATCATAAATCATGAGTTAAGTAAATAACATGTGAATCTTGATTTATAGAATAAATGAAAAATGAAATAATCCTTTTTAGGTAGAGAGGTGGTACCAATAAGGTGATGTGTGACACTGCTATTATTGAGAGAAGTAGTCTGGGGCCTAGAAAACTAGTGAAAGAAATAGAGTTGAGAACTGTGATTAGGATGAGAACTAAAGTTGTGATGATGATGAAAAATAGAGTGGAGATGTGTGATTACGATGTGCACTAAAAATTGGATAGTAATGAATGCAGAGTCAATAAGAGTGATGTTGATTGATATTGAAAAAGATATTTTAGTGTAATATTCAATAACTAAGGGAATGAAGTGATGAAAATAATGAAGTTCTGTCGATGGAAGGTGATGTCATGGAAAAGGATATAAGGAATCATGATGATCATACACCATATGATAAGAAGCCAGGATGTCCATATTCATAATTTTTTTACTCTGGTCGGTCTAACATTTACATCATCATGTGGGTGAAGAAAAGAGAAGAAGGTTGGCTTACAAGTGGGTCAATAGAAGAGAAGAACCATGATATTTCTCAATTGGGTCAAGTGAAGTAAATAAAAAACACGCCCTTTTAAAAGGTGATCAATAGAATTAAAATATGAAAAGAGATTTAGGTACTTGAATGACTTGTTATGGAGTAGTTGAACCTATCTTACAAGATATTTTTATTAATATATGTTATGATGAGTCAAAATCTAGAATTGGCATGGAAGAATCAGAATCATGAGTTTGGAACCATGAGGTTCTTCCAAACATAATCATTCTCAGCAATCGGCTTTTATGGAAGGAGAAGTAAAGGTTGTAGAAGCATTGGGAATAATTTACACGCATTGAAATAGTAATTATTTCCTTGAAATATTATAGGGAATTTATTTTTTTGAGTGGGTGAGAAAACATGTTTGAAATTTTTACCTAACCTTTTTGGTAATCCTACAAAAGGTAAGAGAAATTATGTTGTACCGTGATTGTATGACATGGTTTATTGTTCATCATAGATTAGAGATATTCTCTGTCTATTTAGAGAGGTAAAGTGATTCCATCTATCTTACTATGAATAAATTATGTCAGTAGGAATGATGTGTTAAGCTATTTGTGGTGCAGGGAAAGAAAATAGTAATATGATTATCGCTTCGGGCTGAGCTAATTGAAATAATACTTCTACACTGGTATTCACCATACTAGGGTTCTCAGACGTAGAATGAATCAGAATAGTGTTATCTTATATTTTTTTACCATGTTGATAATTTTCGGGCTGAAGAAGAATTGATCTATGTTTCAGCCTACTTAGAGGTTGTTTCGAGGTTGATTTAGCAAGAATTGTAGAATTAGAGTTGAATAAAACAGACTGGGAAATCATACTATAAGATTCATTACCAAAGTCCAGGAAGTTATTACCTTTATTCTATGTATGAAATTGATCATTTTTTACACTAGTATAACATTAATGATGTTAAAAGAATCATTGGTAACATGAGTTGTCACAAAATAAGTTGAAGTTTCTTTATTTTTCTAAGAGGATGTACATTCCCTTGTGGGATTATTTTTCAAGTGCTTCACGAGTGTATGTGTGTATCCTACTAATTTTAATAAAAAGATTTTTTCTTAGTGGATTTTATGGTACTGTATTTCTTCTATCAATTCCAAGGACATATATATTCTTATTGAATAGTGAATCTTAAAAGATCATGTGTTCCTACGGATGTGTTCTTATTTTTATACCAGCAATTCTTTACATATTTAACATGAGTCAAAAGATTTTCCAAAAGAAAAAGAACTTAAAAGTAAAATAGTATCATTGATTCACCCCTCTCCCTCTCAATGATACATTACACTGACTATAAACTTTTAAATTCCACTACATAATGATGAGGATAATCATCCTAGTAACAATGCATCAATATAGAGTCATGTGATGGAGATAGAACCTCAGGGTGGTTTAAAATCTATAACACCACTTTTTGAGTGACTATTATATATGGAAGTACTACATGAGGATGTATGTAGGATGGGACTATTTCATGATTTATAGATATAGTGAACTCTTAGGATTCGATGTGAGCTAGATACCCAGTTTGTTGTGTACTTGTTAGAGTCTGTCACTCGCATATTCTTCTTTGTGAGGACATTGAATGATCATATGGTGGTCTCATGGTGAACCTTCTTCATGACACTACCTGGGGATAGTGGATCAGGTAGTCTTATTCGCACAATAAGATATCTCCCTGGTCAGATTATAAGAATCTCTTCGAGAGGATATCTATCTATCCACTTTGTGATTGGTACACACACAAGAACTTCTACATCTATTGTAGGTAAGTATGAGAATGGAAGAGTATTCAATTAGGTTTAATGATACATTGTATTACTCATTCGATATGGTGTGGGAATAGTTCTTTAGATCTCATACCATAGATTTGTTCTTTTGCTTGAACATGAGGGAATAAATGTTTTCTCTTTGAATTTCAAACTATGATAAAGTGCCAGAGTGAAACTATTTGGTGGAGATATTTATGGAAAAGAAGACACTATTAGTGAGGGCTAGAAGTGTGATCCAAGTAGTTGAGAGCTTCGAATCATAAATATGACAGCAATCATAGGGATCCAAGACGGTCAGATAATTCAAGAGGTGATTGAATGACTCATGGATTATAGGGCATTAATCTCATGGTGGCTCGAATCAATCGAGGGACGTGAAATGTTTCTCCTCTGATGATTAGGGATATCTAGCTCAGTATAGTCTAAATTATCATATTATTGATCATGGGAAATTAAAGGGAACTCTGAGGTAGAGATAGAGGTAGGATAAGGGTGGACCAGATGTTGGTGTACATGGAATAGGGGCTAGTAGGTAAGTAAGTGGTGGTCGGGGGTTTGTCCTCATACCACCCACCCATTGATGGTAAATGATAGGCTCACTAAGATGGTGAATAGGTATGAGACCATACCATGTATTGGATCCATATGACTACAATCATATAGGGATGATATGAGGTATGATCTATGTATTTTCCACATTAGATTCAGTATTGATAGCCATAGGTAATATACATTCCTGCTTGTCCACATATTTGTTTCATGATATACATATTCCGATTGAGGCATTGGCTATACCATTTTAGATAGAGACTATTATAGGTTGTGACTCAAAAATTGATCTCTTATACTGAAAGTGAGATCAGACTCTTGGATGGGAGGGTTTTGTTTGGGAAATCATTATTGCAGTAATGATGGATTACAACATCAAATTATTTATAGACTATCTATCCACAATTCCTATCCAGATTAACTACATTAATCAGATAATTCTGTGTGTTAGCAATGAAGGAATGATTTTTTTCTTTGTGGTTGAAAATGAAACTGTGTTAGAGTAGGGTGATATCCTGAATAGAATAGTGTAACTGAATACGTATTAGTTGGATAGTGATACTCATGGATAAGTTAACTCATTGGTATATCAGTTTCATATATTGGTGGAATAGTATGAGGGAATCATTCCTAAGGATGTCCCCAGTTTACCTCCCATTTGAGAGATAAAAATCCATATCAATGTTCATTGAAGAATTTCACTAATAACTTTACCAGCATATCAGATAAATCCCATAGATATTTGCGATCTGACGATGCTGTTGGGGGACTTTCTAGGTATGGGGTTTGTGAAACCCAATGTTTCCCCCTGAGTAGCCTAGTGTTGTTTTCCAATAAGGAATATGTGATCTTGAGGCTGTGTATAGATTAAAGACACTAAAACTAGGTGAAAATGAAAACTATGTGTAAACTATTGAGAATAAATTTCCTCTCCTTTTAGTTGAGAGGGTTAGATGGTTCAAAAATATTGACCGCAAATTAGGATATCAGCAGCTTCAAGTACAGGATATGTATACACAGAAGAAAAAAATTCAGATGTTTCTACGGTCAATATGAGTACAAGGTTATGTGGTTAAGCATTATGAGTTCCCCATTAGTGTATGTGAGACTCGTGAACTAGATATTCCAACCCATCATGGACAAGTTCATGGTGGTCTTCATCAATGAAATCCATGTGTATTCGACATCTAAAGAAGTGAATCTAAGACACTTAATGATGGTCCTGGAAAAACTCCAAGAAAACCACATTTATAGAATACTCTCAAAGTGTATGTTTTGGATTTTATTGGTCCACATTTCCGGACACATAATCCTAGAGGGTAGAGTAGCAGTGGAATAGATGTAATTTGAGGCAACAGTTGCTTGGGTACCACCCAAGAGTGTTACTAAGGTGAGGAGTATTACTGGGATAGCAAGGTAATATCAGAGTTTTGTACATGACTTCATAAAATTTTTAGAACATTTGATATAATTGAAATTTAGTGGGCATGTTTGTGTTTTTTCAAAAAGGTCACAAGAGTGATTTCATGAGATGAGACAGAGGTTAATGAGCATTCCCATCTTGTGATGGCCAGAGGAGGTTTTCAAGTACGTAGTGTTATACAATGCATCAGAGACTGGGATAATTTTTTGATGATATAGAGGTAGGAAGTTCTATCATATGGTTTATCCTAGTTGAGAGAACATGATTCCACCTAAGCGACCCATTATTTTGAGTATAATTGGTATTCTCCACTATGAAGATGTGGTGATACACCCAGATGGGTGATTAATTTATATTTTACTCAGGACAAAAAAGTCCCACATAAATATTAAATGAAAAGTATCATAACATGGGAAATAGTTTATAGCTAGAGTTCTTCCAGGAATAAGACATCGATAGTTTCTATACTCTTAAGAAGGAGAGTTTTGTAGAATATGCACATAACATGAGAAATTTTTCCATGTTGTTGAAGGAGGAATCAGAGTAGTTAGCCTCATTACATTTTTCTTTAATGGATAAGGAGAGTAATTTATATATTCATTCAATTGTTTATTCCTAAAAAAATATACAATTTGTTAGGGATGCTCAATGAGGAGATACAGACTGTGAGACCTTACATACTAAGATATCTGTTAGACACGCTACTGTGGGATATTCTAAAGGTGGGGGAATGTTTTCCTATTTAGAGGATGATTTATGGTACCATTGACATTGTTGTTGGAGGTGTTAAAAAAATTCATACATCTCCTTTAGCGGTACATCCAATGTTGATGAAAATGTTCCCAGATCTTAGACATCAGTTTTGGTGTCGATGTATGAATAAAAGTGTTGTAGTGTTTTTCTCCCAATGGCTCACTGGTAAATAATTGAACGATAAGAACCAAGTCAAAGTGGGTTTAGATCAACCCCATGATGTGTGATAGGGGAAGTTGTATGTGATATCCATATTCTTCATGACAGACTTACCACATACATCCATAATTCATTATACCAATTGGGGGATCATAGACTTACACTTTAAGTCATCCCATTTCCATGTTATGTAAGAGATGAGTTCAGTAAGTATAATAGTTTTCATCTACTTTCCAGAGATAGTGAAGATCCATGGAGTTCAATCAAATATCACATCTTACTATGATACTCTCATTATATCATGGTTAGCGTGAGAAGTAAAGGAGGATTGTTAGACTCAGCGACACATGACCACATTACTTCTTCCCTGGACAGATGACCTGAAAGAGTAGACCATCTTGTTCATGGAGGACATGATACATGTTTACATGTTGGACTTTACCGATAGTTGGGTGGATCTTAAAAACCTATTTGAGATTACATACAATAATATATACCATTCCACCATTTGTATGACACCATCCATGGATTTGTATTGGAAGCCCAATAAGTCACCACATTGTCATATTGATCTAGTTGAGTCCACAAAAATGTCATTGGATTTGGTACGAGATCCTACATAGAAGGTTTAGATTATACCTGAGTAGATGAAGATAGCATAGAGCCATCCAAAGTCTTATGGGGACCAATGATAAAAACCTTTAACGTTTCAAGAGGGAGGCCAAGAGTTCTATAAAGTCTTGTCTTGATGTGGATTGAGGATATTTCACTATATTATCATGGTTTCTCCAAGATTGACGGGTCCCTTCCAGTTACTATGTTGAGTAGGAAAGGTGGTGTACTGCTTTTCACTACTACAGTAGTTGGACCAGGAACACAACGTATTCCGAATATAGCATCTAACGAGGTATATTCTGGACCCCTCACACAACACTGACTAGGGATAGATGAACATCAACTATGGAGATACCTATGAAGATTACCTAGTAGAGATCTAGGGTTGAAATAAGAATATTATTTGGGGTGATTGATTCCCCTTGTGAGTGTCTTGTGGATATAGATGAGTCTTTGGCAGAGAACCTAGGAGATGTAGTCCTAGTTGAGATCCCATTACCCTGACCCTTTTTATTATGTTTTTCTATTGGTGGGGAGAAAATACCTATGGTGGGAAGAGTGTAATGTTTTGGAGTTTCATTGTATAATATGATGATGTTATATGAATTATTTTCAAGACTAAGTTGTAATATATAGTGTGATTCTGAGTCATGGTGTTCATAGATTAAATTTTTGAAGTATATTAATATATTAAATACAACACTGACATATTTTTCTAGAGAATGTTGAATAAATTTTAAATGGGTGCCCAAGTCAGATATCCATGGGTACTACTGAGGTCAGAACATAAGGAATAACCCAAGAACAACATAACTTATGTCAGATTAGGTCGTTTGTGGAAAATATATCACAATTGTAATTTGAATTAAATAATTTAATAAATTTTTTATTTTATTTATTGACACAATGAAACTTCTACCAAATTTACCCTCTTTAAAAATGAACTTATATAAAACATAAATTGTTTCCTTCATAACATTGGAAAACTGCTAGAGAGACTTTGGAGAGAATGAAATGAGATCCCATTGGTAGTTTTAGATCCACTAGGCTAGATACCCTGGGGGTGAATCAGGGTAGTACAATTTAAAAAAACTACCCCTTTGATATTGGTTTGCTGTTAGACAATATCCTCTTCTCTATCCTTCCTATTTTAGAGTATGAATAAAACTGAAAACATGCCCATGACACAACAATTTTGACTAGGTTCACTCTCACTAGTCTCCATCCAAGGAGCATACACTGGTGGTGTGCTGATGTACCAATTCCACTATAAGTGTATGCTGATTACATGTTCAAAGAGGACTCAATGTCCCTACTGGGTTACAACCACATACAATTTGAGTACCCACTTCTCCCTCAACTGAAGTGAGCTCACTGCTTCTTTAGAAGATCCACTAACAGTTTATTGACATGTAGGTATCTTCATTACCACTAATGAATACATCTTCCACAATATGTAGATTCTTTACTGAAGTCATAATTTCATCCCCTAATGAATAAAACATAGACCCAGAACCCTGAGCAACATCCATTGGGAAGTACCTTCACAAAGCACCCTACTTCGTGAAGCTCCTAATTTCATGAAGCAAAGAAACCAATCATGATGCTCCTATGGTTCAACGAAGCTCAAGACATTGAAAAACATAGGACATCGTTGTGCTCATGTCATCGATGTGCGACTTCCTTTGCAAAGATCACTAAGCCAAATGCGGAGCTCGCATCTTTCACAGAGCTAGATTAGCCACCACAAAACTCTTCTTTCACGAAGCACACTACCTTCACGAACCACATTCTTGACCTGAGAGCAAAATACTTTCTTCGAAAACTCTCTACTGCTCCTGAGGGGGTCAAGGTCTATTAATAGGTGATTCCACCTATCATTAATCCTTAAATGCATATTCAATGCCACATCATCTCAAATCACGAATCTCCGATGTTCCCGCTAGAATTCTCTCAAAATCACGAAGAACCACGTTAATATTCTAATCATGGTGCTCGTTGTAATCATTGATCATCTTGTAAATTTTTTCGCTGCTTCGACATGATGCCATACTTGCATTTCCCTTTGACACCACAATTCTCTTCAACGCTTCCGTTCGCAATGCTCGTCATAATCACGAAGAATCACCGTCAAAATTCTTATGGTCTTCAAAAAATACAATACAAGAAGGATATCTTCGTGAAACTCATGCCCTTCCTATATTTTGATGAGATGTTAAAAAAATTCATATTTTTCGATGCTCTCCAAACTCCAAATTTTGGACCCCAAAAATTTGGAAATAACTGGAAAACAGCGCCACCATATATCTTTTCTTTTATACATCCTTTAGATCATCCATTCCATTTTCATGGTTCATTGTCACCATGGATTGTCAACAACATCTCTAGAACATGATAATTCACCATGGAATCCTGCTTTTTCAACAAACCCAATCAACCCAAAAATGATTCAATGTTACCTTGAGGTATTTTTGACCAATAGCTAGAAAATGACCAAATCATGTTTTGACAGCGAGAACCAAATGGAATCGATGGATCTCATGAATAACAAGGATAGTGAATCATTCTTAATCATTGATTGATCCAAATCATTATAGGATGGTTTGTTAATTTTTTCCTTTCCCCGTTCACGATTCCTATGACAAACATGGATCAATAGACTGATGGATTTATTTGTGGATCATGTGTATTTGTGTGTTGATTTTATTATGGGATGGTATTGGGACAACTACTTTTTATTATTGATTTTATTATTGATATTCTTATGATAACGAAATGATATTGACAAAAAACATTGACTGAGGGTTGGCCCTCCCATTTTTTACTGTATTTTCTTCCCTAATTCATCATTCATAATGGGAGTTCTTCATTTGGAATGTGGATCAACATATCATGATCAATCAATAATTACCCACAAATTTAATGGTGTAAAAATTAGATATCCTAGATATACGATCATCATTACCAAAAGGTGGTGTGATGAATGAAGTAGCAGCAAGTCATATGTTTTTGGATACACTATTTCATGTTCATCAATGTTCCTCAGCACAAAATGAAGAATGGATTGTAGATTCATATTTAGAGAATATTCATGCCATAATTTCCTTATATTAGGGTTGGAATGGTCTCTAAGAACCCTAATAGGTAGGTTCCAGTAAGGGAATAGGTTTTGGCGTGGTGTGGGATGATGTGAAGTGGATATAGGAAATCACGATCAACACAACATGTAATCTAGCATTTCACACATTGTGGTCTCCCTTAATGTGGTGCTATGGTTTAGACTAGGGTTAAGGATCACATATCATGTGACCCCTTTCACATGGAATGTTACCCCCTCTATTTGACTCAGTGTGTACATTGGGAAGATCAAAATTAATGTAAAAAGTACATATAAAATTTTCATTCCATGTACTTTTACGCGGACACAACTTGGTGTACATTGGCTAGTACATGGACATGGCATCGGTACATGAACATATACTGTTGACAGGGTCAAGATATAATGTGTCACTGTATGTTGTGTTCTCTTTCTGTATGTCATTTATATGAAGACTACAAGCCATGTGAGGCTGTTTCACATTGGTAAGCATGTGGATAAATGGACACTCCACATACCCCCTTAAAGAGTACATGTGGATCTTCATTTTCAATGTTTAGACCTGTATAGGTTGATTTAATTCCATTAGTCTTTTCCCTTGAGTTAACCATGTGGTACTGTATCAATATCATGGTATGGGGATACCCTCTATAGGATAAGTCTCATAAAGAGTTGTGTAGTTCATCCTTGGTACTAGAGTGTGAACCTCTATCATATGTTATTACCTAGGTGTAGTTAGTGGAAGAAGTGTGACCTCCATGAAAAGGGTATGGATCCTTTATCTAGATATCTTTTTCGATGGGAATTTTTGGAATCATTTCCATACTATCCCATATATAGTGTGATGATCCAAATTAGGTACGTGGTATCCCCCAGTGGTTCTGAGAGTGACCCTGTATCATTACATCAATTTATTATTAGGCCAGTGAGCCTAATTGGGTGGGGGTCAATGAAATAGAACTCTTCACCAGGTTTCTCCATTGATAGCTTAGCTCTTAGAGTAGGTTCTTACTAAAAATCATAGTTTAAAGAGAAATAATGCGGATGGTAGTTGGATATAACTGCATGGTAGAGTGTTTTATTTATAGAGTATATCCAAGATTTTCTATTATCCATTTATTGTTATATATTTTATTTAGTATACTATACTTTTTTATTTGAGGTAATGTGTTTTCAGGGTTTATTAATGAGTATTGTTAAGCTCAACTTTGTAAGGGATTTTCCTTACCTTGTCAGGTCTTATGAAAATGAATACACATTTGATGGTGTCATAGGAGGATAGGTAGTGGGAGGAGAATAGATGGATCTTTACAGAATGGGGTTTTTACTAAGATCTTGAATTTGACTTAGTCCTCACCCTTAAATTAGTTTGGACATTTACAGTTTTTTTGGGTTGGTATTTGGCCCAGTTTTCTTCTTTGAGTTATTTAATTGTGATAATATATTATTTTATCTTAGATGTATGCATGCATTGTTGTTTTATTTTACATTACTACATTTTGTGGGAAAATATATGTTTTTCTGTGTTCATGTAAATTAGGATAATTCCTCCCATTTGTGGGATATGCCTACTCCACACTAATCTCTACCCCATAGCCTTTTTTAGATTGGGGTAGTCAAAGGGAAGAACTCTGAGGGTCAGGTTGTGACATGAATATTAATTAAAATTTTCATTATTACATCCACAATATTTTTTTCATCAAGATACATTTCCCCTACTACATCCAAAAAAATTGTATAAGACACAACATTCTATATATATCTTCATACTATGTAATTTGAATACACGAATTCATTCTATTTTTATAGGAAATATCTAAATTAGGTAATTACTAATATAGAAACCCATGAATTTGAGCTGAGCATTAACATAACACGTCTTCTAATGATTGAATCATCCTCCTGGATTTCCACCATTTTTTAAATAGTAGGTGGAACTCCAATAAAACTCAGTATCAAGTGACATCTAAATAATTTAAAATTATTTCGATACAAATCATGTTTATAGATCATAAAAAAATGAAATAAGTGCACCCTGATGTCATAAAAATTCATTAATATAGGGTCGTGTATAAAATCTGGAGGCAAATATTCTCCTATTTAGAGAAAATGTATAGATTTTGAAAAATAATAATGAATAGACATTATCATACCATTTCTTCAAAGGTTAATAGTTATCTAGTTATAATTTCCATATAAAATTTATCCCATGTCTGTATAGAAAAAGGATAAGGTTTCATCAATCATTTATAATATTTTCTATTATCTTTAATAGATTGAAAGACATTCAATCTTGATACATAGTTATAAATTTATCAATTCATATTATCCAATAAAAAAGTTCCTTCCAATCCTAATAAATTATTATGCTACAAGGGTATATAAGGTAATTATAGAATTTTTATTCATCTAATAATTTTCTATATAGATCAAGTGTCGATGGAATACATATCATCTTTGATAATTTAATGAAAAAATCTTCACAAATGATGTCTTCGAATTTCCAATCATCTATATCTTAAATTTTATTTGGATAATTTTCAACATATGGTTGAGAAAATTATCTATTTTCCAATATGGATTATTCAATAAACATTATTAAAAATGTTTATGTTTCATCATTATTAATAATTCCCATATACAACTTTACTTGGTCCCAAAATAACGAATCCTTGTCAATATCAATCCTAGTTAAAACTACATGATCATTCATACTCAATGTATCGACTACCTAATTATCCATTCTATTATGATAATATATCGAGAAACCATAATCATAGAGAATATCTACCCTTCTCTTTTTCCAAATGTTGATCTGTTTCTATAAATATTTTTTGTTTCAGATTATTATAAACTATGTATATTTCCCATGATTCTCCATAGATATAATTACTCTCGAACTTCAAATTTAAAATCACTGAATCCAACTCAAGATCATTGGTTGGATAGTTTTACTTTTTAAAATTCAACCACCTTGATGCATATGATGTAACATTATCATCTTGATGAAGGACCCATTTAATTCTATTCATTGATGTGTGACAATATTTGTAAAATTAATCTCATCCAAATGGTAGTGTCAATAAGGGTATAATGATAAAAATCCCCTAAAATTCATTGAAACATTATTAAAATTTATATTCCAATAGAAACATAACACCATTATGTTTCAACTTGGTTAATAGGGTTGATTCTGTGGATAATCCCTCGCATAGTGCTCAATATTATTATAATTTTAGCATTAAAAATTTTGAATTTATTTCGTTCCATAACAATAATATTCTTGATGTAATTTATCACCACACATTATGAAAATTTCTATTCCCTGTAATAATGTTCCATGATGTTTCATCAAACATTTTGTATATGTTGGAAATAACACCCTTCCAATTATCACATGTTCCACGTTTCCTTTTCTAGAGTGCTCAGTATCCCCCTTCTTATCATTCATTCCTTTGAAGTCACAATATTTTTAGAAATCAGTACTATATCGATTGAACATGATAATATAACCTTAGATGAAGATAATATTTGGGATAATAGTGTAGATATAAGTAATGGATTTATTTAATAAAATAAAGGTTATATGTTAATCTTTTAATTAAGTATATATTTTATAACATTTTCTCCAAACCATGTAAAGTTAGATTCATACATTAAATTATGTTTGTCTTCCATTTTCCATATAAAAATAAATTTTCTCTCCACATCCACTCATTTCTCATGAGGAAAACAATTTTATGTCAATTGTAAAATAAAATCCATCCACTACTTTTTTTTGGTTTCATCCTCATACATACTATTCTTAACCATTGAACACCATTGATCATCAAACCCCATGATATTAATAACATTCATTAATACCTTATTTATTTTATTACTTTCCAAAGAGATGTATATCATGTTTATTGGACTTATACAATACTGAACATCAATTGGATTCGTAGTCCCATGGAATAATGGAGGTGTCTGATTCATGATGTTATCTTATATTACATCACTGTGTTACAAATCAGTGAAAAAAATCTATTACAGCATTGTTATAACTGATAACTTGATTCAGTTTCCACTATACAATTGTAATTGTTTTACTCCTTAATTGTTCTTTGATATCATTCTCTAAACCTACGTGTAAATATCTTCATTGATTTTGTGCATTGATATAGTATTTTATCATTCTAATATAATCCTTTTTTAATCAATATAGTACAGTATATTTTATTATAAAATTATGAATCATAATGTATAGTTCCAAAAATATTTAAATTCATACCATAATGAGATTTTTTGTTATAATATCTAATCTTGAAATCATAAATATAGTATCACTTGGATTTATCCCTAATTATATATTTATTTTCAAATAATTCATAACGGTTTTCAATGAAAATATATATTTACTCAAGAATTCCCCCCAAGAGTGTAAAACTAGGTTCCCAGTAAAGACCCATTCATCATGCAATAGGATGTTGGATGAGATAAAATCAACCATCCCTTTTAACATTTATTACCCCTTGGTTCATCTATTTCAATACTGCAACAAGATATAGTATCAACAATGGGATGTAATTCTGGGAAAACCACATAATACATATAATACCAAAGATTTATGATATTATCCTATAATGACTGATATCCTCCATTTTTTCATGAGACATTTTTACTATAATGTATTTTTATTTTCAAAATCTAGTTCTCTTTCTTTCCATAATTAAATATCTAATATAAAATGTAAACACCCGACTCCTTTTATTAATATACTAAATTTTCAAAAAATTGATGGATAATATCTGGAAAGATTTAAATGTTGTTTAGTCTCAAGGGACATTACATATACATAATATTCACAATATATATAAGAAAATGGAAAATATAATAATATATTTTTAGAAAATTATTTTTTCTTTTGGTAAATAGCTAAATTTCATTACAAATCAAATAAAAAAACATTGTTAATGGGAAAAATTCGAAAGGCTGAGCTTAAATTCTCATTATGGGAAATTATAAAACCGAATCTATCATAATGTAAATAATAAAGTATAATATGGACGAGATAAAAAATTAACAATTATCCAATATAACTAATTCTATAAATTTTACTAAATACATCGATTATATAACAATATTAATAATAACATGGATAACAAAAACTAGTTTCATAAGGATTTAATTCATTATTATAGACATCCTAATCTTATGATTAAGGCCTTAAATGATGAAACAAATATGTAAATAGGTAAGTCATGTTCCTAATTCCCAAACATGTTTGTCACATGTGACCTATCGATGAATTAATTGGATATAAAACTCTTATAAAATCTATTAATAAATCTAATAAAATCATTTTGTGAAATTGGTGAATAAAAATTTACTACCTAATCAATATAAATATGATTGTTAAAAAAATAGAATATAAAATGTTAATATTTTCGGAAATCATTAAAAATTACATGACTATAATCCATACATATTTATATAGTGGATGAAATTATAATATTATATACACATTATATGATAATTATCACTAATAAATTATTATCTTGATGAAAAAATCATTGAGAATATATTTAAGTGATTTCTATAGAAAAATACCATTTTCATTTTGGAATCAAATATTTTTAAAACTAAAAATTTACTGAATATTATGAAAAATATTTTTCATTAATAGAATTATGGATAAATGTGAATAAAGTTCCACCTTAAATTACATGAATGATGGAGGAAAAATATTTTCATTTTGATCCATTAAAACTAAGATTATGTTCACACCATCATATAAAAGTTCCTCATTCATAAAGAATCATGAAGGTTAATTTTAAAAAATATAATTGAAATTCTAATAATGATAAATATTTACTTAAACAATCAATATTGAATATTAAAAATATTATTTAAAATGTTATAAAGAAAAAAAATTGAAATTGGACAAGAAGATTCCAGGGGGAATTAAAAAATATAGTTTATTAGAGGCCTCAAATTGATTATATTTTGGGATTCAGAGATTGATATATTATTTCAATTCTATAAAGGCATGTATAGTCATACACAATTTTTAATTGTGCTGGTATTGAATTTGAATCATATATTTTCTATATAATATTCTAATATGTAATCCATATAAATTGATGGAAATAAACATGTATTTCATAATATATGATATATAAGAAATTTATTTTTTGGTTTCTAAAATATTAATCCATAATATTAAAATTATTTTTGATTATAATATTATATATTACTGAATTTAAAAAAATTAATTCGAAATGGAAAATAATCTATTTCGAATGAGTTCAATACAGAAATTAAATAATATTAATTTCTCAAATATATATATTAATAATATATACTAGTTTATATACTAGGGTATTATAATGGAATGCCATAAATAATGGTATCACTTATACATGAAAAGTGATTTCATGGACTATATTATATTTCACTATATATAATTTTTTAATGAATAACATTTGAAAAAACCTGTAATGAAAATCAAATGCAACTGGGATTGATTTATTGTGAAAATTATTTCATCCTCAATTGTTTTCAGTTTTGATATATAAGATATGATATTACAGAACGTTGTAAAATATCCAAAAATGCGATTCATGAGTTCTTTGAAGAATTTAATCATTCATTATAACAGATGATAAATTGAGATAACACTTAAGTATTTTCCTTCAGTAATTATATATCCCACTACTATATAATGGATATATATGTGTATATTTTCATATTTTTAATTTGAAACACCATATATTAGGAATAACATTCCTTCTACAAGATTTTCATATCAAGGCATGTGAATGTCAGGGTGGATTAAGAATCTCACCCTCATTATGAGTGATTCAAGTGAAACCCATGCATAGGTTTGGAGGTTTTATTCACACTGACTATTACCCAATTTAATTTTATTAAAAATGTGATGTTGATTGATGATGGTGAAGTTTCTCAATAGTGAATATAAGGGTTATTAAAATACATATCAGTTATATTTTATGTGTGGTGAATCGTATTATTGTATAATGATTTTTTTTGGTATTCATGATCATTATTTATCTATAATTAGTTTTATTGGATCAAAAAATAACAATATTACAAAACATATATTATAAAATAATAATATTGAGTATAGTCTTCTATAGGATTATCGTGATATTTTCAAGAGTGGAATTAAACATGATGTGCTGACGTAGAAATAATTGGAATGGTAGGATAAGAATGTATTAGGGTCAATCCAGATTTCACATTATTAGAATATGGATGATAAAATCAATGGAATGAATTTTTTTTAAAATGTATGAATTCAATTGTGGAAATATATTAATAGAAAACTATAATGAAAATTGTTTTTCTATTGAGATGAATATTCTAAAAGAGAATGTTTTTGGGGAATCTAATATAGGACCATTTCAATTACAACAATATGATATATTTGTTATTGGAATCGATCACCCATAATTTTGTGGAACTGGATTGGGAACTATTGTTACATTCCTCACACAAAGAATTAATGGATTTCTTGTTTACCATTATATGTAAATCAAATGTTATAATTAACATGGTGTATCTAGAAATTAAGTATTTGTTTCTATATGTGGATATTTTTTTTGATACAGATCTAAAAATATAATCAAATTTATTATATAATAGAAGGTAGAGAATGTTTTCTGGCATGAGAGAGTCATAATATATGATAGGAAACAATGCGTTAGAGCCAATACAGTAAAATAGAAGGTAGTCCCTTGTATTGGTATTATTATTTGAATAGACTTTTGAAGAATAATTTCATAAGGAGGATATTTCATTCTATAATATATTCATCATGATGCATGTCTACAAAACAAATTTCATAAGGTATGTGAGCTGTGTAACTAAGTACCATTAGTAAACTTGGGCCCTGTATCATAGACTCTAGAGATAATTTTCACTTGGTATTTGAGTGATCACATTTGGGTAATTATAATTAGTAACAGATAATTAAGAAAAATATTTTCAATAATAACCCCCTTGAGATTATGTGAATTGGATGGAATTTTACTTACACATAATTCCAGGAGGATTTTGTAAATTTGAAAATTTAAAACACATACCTGGTTTAAATGAGTATTGGATATTGGTATGATAATTAGGTGATTTGGGTTATTTTATAACTATTGTCTATTTTTTGAGGAAAATTACTAAATATTCTATGGTGCTGTCCAAAAGATTAAATGATGTAAAATTAACACTAATAATAAAAATAAAGGTATAATTAATCCAAAAAAATATTCTCTTCTATTTTATCAAAGGAACCACTAGTTTAAAAAAGTTGTAAGGGTAGGATTATACTTACTGGTAAAGGAATATTGGATATTTTATTCGTGAAGTGTATAAGAAATAAATAATTTATCTTTTGTTTCATGTATGTGTTTTCATTGTAAAATACAATTTAATACACCCAAGGGTTGGATGGTAGATCATTTTTATATGGACATATGTAGACTAAAACTTGTGAATTCTCATGAATGATAAAAACTATATGTTACCTTAAAATAACATTCAACAAATAATGTGTTGTTGTTATTTGAAAAGATAAAGAATATAAAATTAGAATCATATTTCATTGTATAACCTATATGCAAAAGTAGAATGAGGGTAAAAACTATTTTAGTTCTGTTAATAGTGGGGAATAGAAATGTATGGAGTTAAAGAGGCTCTACATGATGAAATTAATCTATTTTAAGAATAGAATACCTTATTTATTGAAAAAAATAGAGTCATTGAGTTGTTAAATTAAATACTAATAAAAAATTTAATGAACATTACAAACAAATATAGTATTCCAATGTGTTTTAGATAGATTCATTGAATTATGATACCTACATGGTGAAATAAAATCCACATAAATATTAAGGTAGGAACGTCTATAAATATATTCTCCCAAAATTGAGGTTTTAATTTCCCATTCCAAATAAATTTTCACTCAACAACATCCATGTTCAAGTCAAAGAAAATGACATGTTAGTGTTTTAATCTAGAGCACCTTACATTATAGGGTACAGAGATAAATAAAATTAATTTCATCTCTAGGATAAAAATATTTAGATGGTTTATAGATTTTTATGTGTTACCATTTATTAATAAATATTTTTAAATGATTAAAATATAGGTGATTTTTCAAATGAAATAAATGTTTCATCAACAAATAAGGTTAGGCTGAATAGATTTCAATAGATTCAATATGTTTAAAAAAATCATGGAGTATTAAGTTTCCATAACTAGAAAAATATATTGATGAACATTCATAAGAAATTAAATTTTTATGAAGTTTCAATGGCTTAATGAAATTAAAATATTAATGACTACTAAATATTGAGGGAGTGTTATTGAATTCAATTTTAAGACATTAGTAGTTCTTGAAGGAGGTGATTCATAGATATGGTTAGAGTGGTTTACTAAAATTTATTTCTATTTGTTGTGTTATAGATATTACATTTAATATTTTATTCACGAATGATAAATAACCTACAATCAACGATATGGATATAGGATTCATTGGCTCATGTTAACAAGAGTTATCCACATTTTATGAATTTAATTCCTTACATATTTTGGGACATGGGAGATAATTGAATGCACTAATAGGATGAGAGTAATTTAAAAAATGGATATATATTCTAAACAGAACTGAATATGGTGTAATTTTTTATATGAAATTTTTATTCAGGAATGAATTTTTAAAAATGGATGTGGATGAATTTCCCATGATCTTTTATCTTGATGTTCAGAACATGAATATGAAGATGTTACTCATAATGTCTTTCATGGAAGGGTGACATGTAGAGTAGTTATATTTCAAAACTAAAATTCTTTTTTGAAATTTAGATTAATATATTTATGTTGATATTTTGGTACTTTGTTGTAGAAATTGATTAAGGATCTTTTATTCATGATGATGTATAACCTTTATATTTAGATGAAATCACCAATGAAGTGGAGCCAAAAGTTCAATGCCATTGCAGTGAAATAATTTTTTTTTTGAAAATATTTCTATTATCGGATGGTTTTAGGTGACGGGAACATCACCATCATACTTATCTACATTGATCACATTGTAATTACTGGTTTGAAAAAATAATGAATTTATGAGGTAAATGAGGAATTGTTCATAATTCTATATATAAATGATCAAATAATAGAAAATAGAATTTTTGAAATGTCTATAATAATAAAATACAATTTTAGAACATTATTCATGAATATATTTGACTTTATTTATAATGTATCATCCCTTAAAATTATAAATATAGTGTATTTATATTATAATTCGCATTCAATAAATTTGGATTATAATTACTGGTTATTAGGCCATTCACCCAATATAAAAATTCTATATATTACAAAGGAAAAATTTAAAAAAGTAAAAATTCCTCCAAAAAATATAAATCATTTATAATAAATCTTGGTTTCTATTCATAATCATTAATCTTGATATTCAGCTTTAATTTTTCTTATACACTACCCAACTTTAATCCATTTTATTTTTTAAAAAAAGAGGGGTTGTCAGAGAATTTTCAATAAGATACACAAATAGATAAAAACTATTTGTTTAATAAAAAACATGAAACCCATTAAATTTAAACTATTATATCAATATTTATTTGAGTTTATGAAAAAAATAATTTCTAGTAGAAAATAAATAAACTCTTTCATTATAGAAAAAGAATGAAACCCATAGAAAGAATATATAAACCCTGCTCGAAAAAAGGAGTAAAATTCATATGTCATGTTAAAAATAATTTGATCCTTGTTAAATCCATAATATAAAGCCTTTATTACCTCCAATTATAACTCCCGTTAAAAAAAGATTATGAGATAATGCATTGAAAAGTTAGAATGGGTATTGACCTCCTTATATATTATTTTGGGATCACCAATCATTATGAGCTATAATGAGGCTTAAAAAATAATATATGATTTATAAATCTCTCTAGTGTGTCATAAATAATTTTCATGTATCACATCATGAATAAAAAAATTTATTCATTACCATTTTTTTCATAAAACCTTTAAATTATTTATAAAAATGTATGCAAAACCTTCATATATCAAATAATCATATTGTTTTTAAGGAAACCAAATACCAAAATTTATAGCAAAATGTAATGAGGAATTTTACTTTATTAAAAAATGTAATATTTTAAATTAATTTAAACATAAAATAAACGTTTTGGTATTAGAAAAAATAGTTAAAACCTAGTACCTTGTAATCTATCATTTTTTCAAAACATTCCATATAAAACATGTAAAATTATTCATTTTGAAAAACAATGAAATTAATTCCAAATGAAATAAAATATCATCCATAATAATTTTATGTCCAAATAAATAAATAAATTTCATATATTTATAAATGTTGACATGGAAGAAAAATTGGAAAATAGAAAACATTAAAATAGGATTTTAATTAAAAAATCCCATATCTAGTGTCCGAACTATCAAGAATAATAATTATATTACTAAATAAAAAACATAGGTTAATTTATTAAAATATTATGAATCTTTTTCAATTCTAGTAATAATTTTATTTTGTTTAATATGTTGTTATATAAAATTAATAAAATAATTATGTTTACATAAGATTTTATGAGGATATTCAACTCAAACATCTAGAAGGAATTAGGTAGGTTGAAAATGGTAAAATTTGTCCTTATTATATCATCCCTAGATAAATAATAATGAATTAATAATCATTTTTATAAACTAATAAAAATTTTAATACCCATAATAAATTATTGTAAAGAAAAATTATTTATCATACAACAATGTAAGGGTTGGTCATACGTAAGCTTGTGTAATGTTTCCATTTTTCAATGATCATTGTAGAAAGATGGTATGTATTATTTTATATATAATGAATGATTATTATATAATAAATACCATATGATTTCATTAAATTTACTTTTATATATCCTCGATTTGATGTATAAATGAAAAACGAAACACATCACTTTTTAGAGGTGAAAGACTATATGTACACACGAACGATGTTATCATTTTTAGACCAATACAAACATAATAAAATATATGATATTTTAATTTTATAAATAATAATTATTTAATTAATATCATTATATAAATTAAATATATCATTATTACTGGTCTTGATACGTGGTGATGGGAAAACAATTACATCATTACATGAGCTGGTATTCCAGCACACAAAAAACTGATGGATTCCTTTCCCATTTCATTTTGGGTAGATATGGATTTTAATTATATAATTAACATAATAAAATATTTTTATAAATATTATATTTATGATATTATTTAATGATGGTTTAAAAATATTATAAGGATTTGGGAGAATAAATAAAACAAAAATACTCGGTAAAGAATAAAACATCTTCTTCAAACAACCTATTATGGATTACACAAAATGATTCCCTAGGTATATTTTTGTGAAAGTAGTTCATCCTAAAAATTTATAGGGATGTATATTATATATCTATGAAGGTATTGTCTAGTCAAAATGTTTTTTGAATTGTATATAAAATAAGATAGGGGATTCCTTTTTATAAGAGCGGGGAGAGTCAATCTTAGAATTTTATAACTTATGAAATGAATATAAATTAATTTTCAGGGTAAAATGGATAAACATTGATAAAATTTTAATATATGATAAGGATTTTTCAAAATAATTTTATATAAAATTTTTTTTAACCAGTTTATACAATGTTTTTGCTCATATATTTTTGGTTTTAATGATTCGTTATCCCTTTTCACACATTACAAGATAATAAAGCATTTGACTCATTGAGGTTAAATATAATTAATATAATAGGAATAAAGTCTCATAAATGGAATAAAGATGATATTTTAAACAATATCCTAATCACTTGGACAGTAAAAGTTTTTCATGAATTTTAATTCATTTAATAAAATATTAGTTATTATAAAATATGATTACTATAGATTTCAAATAAATTAATTAATTGGATTTTAAAAACCCCATTTAAAATATGAAATTACAATTTAATTCATACAAATATACCTAATAGGTAATTTGTTAAAAAATAATTGTAAAAAATAATTCTTTTAAATAATTTCTCTCAGTATTTTTGGAATAATTAATTCAACATTCATATTAATTGAATAAATATTGTGTTAATGTTTCCATTGAAAATATTGTAAAAATTTATTAACTAAACATTAAGAGTAAATTTCAATCCTAAGAAATAATTTATAATTCAAATGAATATTAATAACCCAAAACATATCTTTATACCACTCTCATGAATTTGATGATAATAAAATAAAGAATAAGTTTTTATTTACTTTTATTTACATAAAATATTGTAATGTTTCAAATCATGACTTAATGTAAATACGTAATGTAATATAATTTTGTATGTTTATTTTAAAAATTTACTAAAAAAATTATGTATAGTGTTAGTTATAAGTTTTAGTCTTTATCACATATTTTTAACCCTTAATTAATCCATTTTACCATTATGGGGGTAAGAAAAATTCATATGATTACAGTTAATAACAAAAAAATTAAAGTGAACTATTTAACAAATATGGACCTATTTATTTCATATATGGAATCCAATTTTCAAATATTTAAATCATTTAAGTGGTATAATTTAATTTATAATCAAATAGAAAAATGTGATAAATTTATTTTTTCATAAATATTCCCTTTTAAAATAATAAAATATTTGTAAAATTAAATCAAGTATTAAATTCATTTAAAAACAATAATTGAATAATTTTAAATATAAGGTAACTAATTATATTTTAAAACTATTCCAAAATATAATTGTACATTTTAAATACTCATAATTTAATTCAATTTTCATTAAAAATAAGTATATTTCACCATTCATTGGAAGATAAATATTTTCAGAAAATTCATAATAATTCATCTTATATTAATTTTGAAATTATGAATTCAAAAAAAAATTAAATTATAGAAAATAAAATTATATTATTTTAAAATTAAAATTTTAAATAAAAACATATATGAAAAGAGTTTTGTATAACCATTTCTTATATTATTTTATGATCTTCATAATATATTTATGATGAATATAATTATTACATTTATGAATAAGAATTATAATGAAATTTATTTTTTATATAATTAATTAGGTTGTTACATTTTTCCACCATTTTGAAAAATATGTCCTCATAATTTTATTTTCTTATTAAACTAGTGGATTATTTAATAGGTGTGGAAATAATTCCCTAATATCATTTTAATATTCCCATGATATGTCTTCAACATTATGGTTTTTCACAAAACATTAAAATTATTAATTAAAAAAAAATTCCCAACATTCTCACTATATTAAATATTATTTATAGTATTTTTATCAAATGAAATGTAAAATTCATACTAATCTACCATACGGATCAAAACACAAGTAAAATAAAGTAAAAACATCCTCAACATTAAAACATGAAATATGTTTTATACCTATGATAAAATTCGATTAAAAGATAGAGACTAAAAATTGGATCGAAAAATCACCAAGGATTCATACCATCCAACTATCCTCATACATAGCTTCCACATTTAAATAAATTCATAAAACATTTCCATAGATATAATTTTAGAAAAACATTATCACCTACCTCAAAAGAAATATTGGTCATCTCATTATCTAAATTTTATTTACTCATCTTTATGTTTTGATCATATACTATATAATCATATTCACATTTTGAACCATTTAAATGAATAACATCTGTCCCAAAAACATACATTATGCTAATTCATTCTAGATAATTATAGTTTTGAACTTCTTTCATTATAATGATTCAAAAGGTTCAATCTATATACTGGAATGAAAAATGATAGTATAATAAAACTCAACCAAATTATAGTTTATATATCAACATCCCTTTTAATTCATTAAAAAATACCACGAATTTCTTCTATTATCTAAATCATTCTATAGGACTATCTATTTGATTGAGGATGAAAAGTTGTACAAGAATTTGATTCAATACCCAACGAATTTTAATGTCCTTTCCAAAAATTAAATGTGAACATTAGAACAATGTCAGATAAAATGGAGAGAAGAACTTCATGTAACCTGTCAATCACTTTTAGGTATGAGTCATGAAACATCATCTAAAGACATATTATCTTTACAAGGATGGATATTAACATAAATGATTATTCAGTCAAAAATTACCAAATTTACATTATTACCCTAATATTTCTTCAGCAATCCCACTATAAAATATATGAATATATTTTTCAATAACTTATTTTTTATTTTAAAAGCGTGAATAATAACATTGGGTCAATAATTTCATCATTAACCTTTTGTAAAGTCAAATATTTGATGGTAATTCCATCCACATTTCTTTTCATTTCACCCCACCAGTAATACTCTTGATGGTATCAGAATAACATTGTACTACCAATATGAATGGAAAACGGGGAATAATGAGCTTGAATCAATAATTCTATCTTTAACTAGGATTAAAACAACACAAAAAATAGATTATTTTTCATCAGGCACCACATCTTGGAAAAAAAATCGTTTAATAATTAAGTAATGGGATTTGTTTTGAATGTAACGTGATAAAATATGCATGAAATTTTCAACTGAATGTATCATATATTTTGTAATAATTTCAATGATTATAATGAACTAGGAAATCATAATCCATGATTAGTTCCATGCATATTATATTCCATATGTAAAACTCTTTATGATTGTTTTTATATTACAAAAATTTACAATCCACATATACTTTACACATTACTCCCTATAACTAATTCCTCTAAATTTTTGATTAAAAAACCATAGAATATAATCCATGATCATGTGAAAGATAATTTAACTCATCACGTTTTTATTGATATGAGTAAGAATAAATTACCTGATCATTCCTCATCAGGTGAAAATGAAGTCTCTAATATGATGCATTATAGTAAAATAAAAATTCATTACATATAGAAGCAAGGCCACACAAGATCATTAATCAAAATTATTTTTATTTCATAAAAGAATAAAAGTCATTAATCTAGAATAATTTAACTCATTTTTGACTTCACACAATCAATGGGATTGAAAAGAGATAAATGTTTTCAAAAAATAGCAGGTATGAACTGGAAAAATTATGAAAACGACTAATCTTTAAAAAATTTCTACTCTTAATTAATCCTTAAAAACATTTTATTTAGAGAGTTAAATTTTTATGCCATATTTATAAATAAAACGCACATGGAATGAAATTTTTTGAACAAAAATTTAATTTCCAAAATTTTTGATGTATTATCTTTTCATTTATGGTTTGAAAAACAATAATGAGGTATAATTCATGATAATAATGAATTTTATAATATAAAAATATTTCATAAATTAACAAAACCACAATAATATACAAGAATAAATTAATGAACCTATACTTAAGGTCTATAAATATTATTGGATCATTAGAAAATCTATATTGAATTACATCAAAATCATACTGACAATATATATTCTAAAATGAAATATTTCAGATATCATCCTCCTTCACCTTCATCAGATGGTATGAAGGGACCTAAGATTAATATTTAATAAAATATATGCACCCTAATTCTAATAATACAAATCATCATTATGATAAAATGATTATTTCTTAATAGTGACGTTATTCAAGGCTCTAAAATCAATGGATAGTCTCATTGATATATATTTCTTTAAAAAAAAATCGGAGCACCCACGGTGAAGTTCTAGGTCATATGAATCCTTTGTATAATTATTCCTAGTATTTCTCTTTAATTTCCAGATGATCTACTTGGTTCATTAGATATGGGTATTTTGAAGAAGTCTTAAAATCATGTTTTAAGTGAATAATAAACTAAAACATAAAATCAGAAATAACTGCAGGAAAATCATTCAGAAAAACATATATATATTCATTCACAACTTGAATACCACAAATTTGAAATTCGTATTTCATTTCAGAAACAGAATCATGGTAACATTCACTTTCGTCTCTATAATATTCTTAGATTCATGGTAATGTTCATCGTTATGTATTAATTTAATAGAATATTATTATCTTTTTGATAATTCCATGCATCATATACTAAATGTCAATCCATATCCACTATAAAATAAAATCTCACCATGGGTAGTTCAACAATATTTATAGGAAATTCCATCTTATAAATAAAAATTAGAAGATTTCATGAAATCATAGATTCATTAATTTTTCCACCATGGGTTTTCACCTAATCATAAATAATATTGTTTGGAGGTGATATTTTTGTTTTACATAAAAATTTATCATAGATGAAGAAATTTGTACACATATGGTTAAAAAGTTATTTTTATATAATTAAAATAAACATGTAACCTACATTTCAACACTTCATTATATAGTCCAACATCAATTATAGTAGTTGAAAATACATTTGTAAACGCATTAATTTTATACCATGATGATTTCAATACAATGAAACTATCATTAGAAATACATTATAATAATGATCCAACTAATTAAAAAATATCACTATTGTATGGATATAATTTCACTCATTATTTTATTATTCAGGACAATATTCATTTCTTTTCTGAAGATTATGATTAATATTTCGATACAGATAACACTTTCCAATTACTATCAAAAATTCCATGCAAAGTATTTTTCCACACCAGGAACTAGTTGGGAGGCATTACATCCATAATATGTAGTTTAATACTTCTCAATTCCCTACTAACATAATAGTTAAATTATATATTAATTTTGAGGTGCATAATTTTCGGAGAACTCCATCTCAAAATATTTATCACAATGATAAAATTTCTCCAAACATTAAAATTTTCATGTGTCTAAATCTCTTCGTAAGGTTAGAATTAATCATGATTAAAATTGATTAATTTTCAAATAAATATCCTATGTAAAATTCAGTATATATATATATATAATATCTTGATAAATTTTCCCTATACGCATCTATATAATCACCATACATGTTTCTCAATTATATGAATAGTATCTCTATCCATAGTGGAATAACCACAATGAAATTATTGTTATGGAAAATATTATAAAATATGCCTCATTAAATAGTATAATGCTCTTATATTTACAAATTATTATTAACCAAATATCCCCATTGATAATATTCACTATGAAAATGAAATACAAAAGAGTTACCATATAACATTTTGAACATACTAGGACATAAAATATATTTTTCAGTGCATTGATCCATCCTTCAGCTACCGTAGGAAATAAGGTTCCATAGAAACCCAGATTGGGTTGTTTCATGGAATGTTAAACTATATCAATATTCTTATATGGTAAAAATTGTTTCCTTAAAGTATTTATTCCACCACTATTTATAGTCTATTTCAACTAATCCATTACTTCCAAAAAACTACTATATTCCAATTCCAACCTTTTTTGGTTGTTCATTTGGAAGTGTATTTTTCTTAATATACCATCCAAACATAGAATCTATGTTTATTATATGAAGGATCATTCTTAATATACATATATTAGTTGTAGAAACATTCTAATCTTCCAATGATATATAATTTCAACTTAACTCTAAGGTATGATCATTCAAGGATATGCTATTAACATTACCCTAATCTCTAATGTAATCTAGATCATTTATATGATAGAAACAAAAGGACCCTAATTGGTTAATTATATAATCTAGTGGCCTTAAATTAGAATTCACTTTCATTTATTTTGAATGTAATTTTAGTTTTATAATATCAGATAAAAGGTCATCACACTTACATTGAAATACCATATATTACAAACATGAAACTTTTTCCAATTATCCATTTTTCCAACAATATTAATCATTTAAAAAAACATTACTTATTTCGTTAATAATATTTTTGACTTCATATTGATTTATTATTTCCCCTACCCTCATTTCAAAAATATCAAAATAATTTTTAGAAAAGTGAGAGGAGAACCAGAAACTATGTAAGCTACAAAAAATGAAGAAATAGTTTATTCTGGTGAGAATCATGAAATCGCATTAAATGTTTAACTTTGTTAAAAAATTATATTAGTGAATGAAATTAATTATTTCCCCCTGAAAAAACATTCACTTTTTCTCAAAACATCCTTTAAACCACATTTTAAGAAACTATAAACCCATTCCGAAAACACAGACAAATGCATTTATAAATTATTTATATATTATCATTTCGTAGTAAAATCCATAGTAGAATACATTTTGTAACTCCGTTGTACTGCCCTATAATATAAGAATCATTACATAATGAATTATATAGCTATAAATATTCTTACCGTTTAATTAATATATATTAGGAAGACCCTACATCATGATATATCATAAGGCTCAATCTATTCTATAAGTGATATCATACGCTCTCATTTTTCTTATATAACTCTCATATACCATGTCATGAATAAACAACTATAGGAACACACATTTTCATTATAAAACATCTGAAGAATCTAGTAAAAACCTATTCCAAAAACTTTTTGATATAAAAATAATCATTTATTCAAAAATATCACTGTAAAAGTACCTAGAAGAATGAACATTGGGGGTTTTTTTACATCAATAAAACATAAAATAATTTTATTTAATACAAACTATATAATTTTTTTGTTATGATGGGTTAATGTTTGATGAAGAATATGTCAAAAATTGAATTTTCATTTTTTCCATTTTATCAAAATGTTACAAATAATACACATAAAAATATTCATTTTCAAAAACCAAAAAATAAATTCCAGTGGGACATATAATTTAATTTATAATTCTTCACCTTAATTATTAATAAACTAATATGATATTTTAAAATATATGGACATTGAAAAAATTTGTTAAGAGAAAAACATTAAATCATATGTTTTGATGATACTGGGATCATATGTCCAAAATGACATCAGATGGTTGATTATGTTCAAATATGACATTATTGAATCATATATAAAATAATAACCAGAAAATAATTTTTATTTTATAAAAAATATTGTAATTAAAACTAATTTTGAAAATGGTTATGAAAAATAAACTATGTTACAATCATGTAGCTGATAGGCCAAATATTCATGTGTGTAACATATCTATTTTTGCAAGATCAATATGGAATGGTTGTAAGAAATAATTTACCATTCTATATTGATAATAATTTAATTTATAAAATATTATTCCTTAAAATACACTTATATATATCATCAATGTTATATGGTGATAAAAAATATCACTTAATAGAGGTGGTTGTCTACATATATTATAAAAGTTATAATTATCTACTGAATGGAATGATAAGAATATATATGATAAATAAATTTTAAAAAATAAAAAATATTTCATGATTATAATATATATACAGTAAATAAAAAATTATAACTGGTCATGATAGGTTGTTATGGAAAACAATTTACTTCTATTCGTGAGGAGGTAATATGTCGTGCATATGAACAATAGAATCATTTCCATTTTCTGGTGGTTTTATATGGATACAAATTATAAAAATAACATAATAAGTTTATGTATATATATGATATTTATTTTATATTTCAAAAGGGTTGATAAATTTTTTAGGGTTTTGGATATAGGTGTAAAAAAATATTCTTTATTAAGAATGATACCTCTCCTTCGGATGACCTCTTACGGTTAGAAAATGCATTACAATGTTAGTTTTTTTATCAAACCAAGGACTATAAGATATATATATGGATGAAATGAATGTTTCTGGGTAGTTTTTTTCAACCAAAATTATATTTATGTGTGAAGAAAATAGAAGAGGATGCTCCCTTTTATAAGGGAGTGGATGGGTACTCTTATAAATTCAAAAGAATATTAAATTAATATGAATTAATTTTCATTTAAAAATAGATAAAAATCAGTAATTGTTTAATATATTATGGTTATGAGTTGAAGTAATCTTGTCCAATATGATTTGGATAACATTAGACTATGTTTTACCCTTATTCTTTTGTTTTAACACCGTGTAACCATTTTAATGAGTACCTTTATAAACAATTTTACACGAGGTCCAAGATATTTATTGTAAATGGAAAAAAGTCCATCAATAGAACATGATTTATATTTCAAATAATACCTTATTCATATGTCTGAATACATGATTTTTAGAATTATTAAATCATTTAATAAAATATTATTTATCATAAAATATCAGTAATGTCAATTTTGAAATTATTCATTAATTTTTAATATTAACACAAAAATGAAAAGATGGAATTTGAATAAAATCCTTAAAAATCACTAATTTGTTATTATATATAATAAATTCTTTAAACATAAGAATTTATTCAAAGGATGTTAATTTTAATATTTTTTGAATAATTTATCTTATTTTCATATTAATTGGAAAAATATTATGTCAAAGTTTCTTATGAATTCATTGTTCATATTTATTACCATAATATTAAAAATAAATTTACTTGTAAAAAAGATAATTTACCTCTCAAATTAGTATTTAAAATTAGAAGTCTGTTCTTTTTATCATTATCAGGAAAATTTATATAATATAAAAAAAATAAATGATTTTTTTAACTATTCTTCATATAAAATATTATAAAGGTGAAAGTCTTGAAAAAATGGTAATAAATAACCTATATTAAATGTTAGGAAGGATTTGGATGAAATATTCGCCTTTAATTTAATTAATGAATATTTTAAGGTAAATTTTTTGTCTGTACCACATTTTTTACCCTTAAAAACCAATTTTTCCTTTACTATGGAAATGGAATTTACTATGATTACTATACATTTTGACTCAAAATAAAGGAGGACTTTTTTACAACATTGGAAATAAAAATATAAAATATTTATGCATAATTAAATATTCAGAATACAGAAGTGGAAGAATTTAATTCAAAATTCTATCAATAAAATAAAAGGGAAAATAGTTTATCTGAAAAGGACCTTGCAATATATAAAATGTTTTCATATAAAATTTATGTATAAAATAAATTTCCAAAACCATAATTGTATTATTTTAAATTATATGTAACTAAATATGTTTTAAAACTAATTAAAAAAAATTAATTTGTAATTATTCAAAAAAATAAATATTTAAAAATAGGAAACTATTCTTCATTATTTATTTAAAAATAAATATTTTTAATAAACAAAAAAAATCATTTCAAGATAATTTATAGTTTTATTTTTCAATATAAAAATTAAATTTGTCAAATTTAAATTCTATAATTTAAAATTTAAAATTTAAATAAAACCTTTTAAGAAAAATGTTTTATAAAAATACCTCCTTTTTATATTATAAGATACATCTTATATTTTTAATAAATATAAATATTTAATTTCATAATAATCATAAACATAAAAATTAATTATTATATCCTTACATTGTTTGTTTTGACAATCAAATGTCATCTAAATGTTTTTAAATGAAAAATGTGAAACATGTAACCTCTCTATTTTATCATCTCATCATAATAAGCAATCAGATGGATAATAGAATTTTGGTAAAACATGAGTGCATATAAAATGATCATTTTTTCCTTAAAGATTAGATAGATTATATATTTCATTGTTTATCTATTGGAAGACATTTTATATATAGTGGAAATAGTTAGAAGCTTCCGGGAAGCTCTAGGAAGAGAAAACGAGAAATAAGAAAACTGGATTCAACTATATCTCAAAGGTTTTAAAATAATTCAAATTATTATGGAATAGATGAATCATTACAATATTATTTAGATTTTTATATTGTACGATACAATGACATAATAATGAGAAACATGGGATATGTGTTCAAATACAAACTTACTATTTTTAGATTAATGTCAAAATATTAATCAATAGTTTGACTTTAAAAATTATGAGAACATGAAATTTTACTAAAAATAATATAGGGAGTTGATTTCGTTAAATTAGTTGATATAATATCTTATAAAATTTCATTATTTACGAGCATTACTATGTGATTCACAATGTATGATCTACTTAGGAAATAATTTGATATATCATTCATTTAGAAATAACGTTAAATTAAATTATCAATTAATCTGAATACTATTGTATGGAAATGATCTATATCCATAAATATGGATGTTGTTTATAATCTACTTTATATATTGAAAATGTTTTAATTTTGGGATATTTAGTTTCATTGTTTCACAAAAATATGAATACGATAACAAAAAGTATAGTGGATGAACTATGTGGATACGAAGGAAGATTATGAGTGGAATGGGTTTTATGGATGTTTATGGATGACATAGTGGTGTTCCCTAAAAAATTTCTCAAGTGAGAGATTATTAGAAAATGTATTTTGGAAAACATTCTCTCACCAATTGATTTCATCTTACAAATTGTATCGTTTTGTAAGTATAATTTCAAAAAACGGATGAATATGATGGGAAAGGAATGGAAACATTCAGATTTTAGAATGTAGGTATGAAGGAAGTATAACCTCTAATGAAAAGTTATAACATGAATATTTTATATAACAAACTATTCTCAACATACATAGATATTACATCACTTTTTTTAATACGTAATACACTCCACTAATATTCACCCTAAGACCGTATCAGTTTAGTGTATTTGGAATCATAGATGCATAAACACTTACATGTAAGTGATTTACAATATCTACCACTAGGATTATCATAACTAGAACAATTCTATGACACACCATACATAATATATATTGTCAAAACCTATATAAGAAACATCAAAAAGGGGTGACCTCTAATTCGTAGTAAGGGTAAAAAAGGGATGTGTTAAATTATTATCATGATTAAAGGGGGTATGAGAATGTGATCAGAACATTAGATGATCATACCATGCATATTAAGGATCATAAACGTGAAACATGGCACAAAGCATGATCATTCCAAAGGTATGAATCATAAACCAATAAATAACATATGCTATGAAATCATAACCTAGGTATAAGAAATCTAATAGTAGCATACATAAACATGTGATTTAATTCCATAATGGTAAAGACACATTTCTAGAACAAATCAAATCCCTTCATGCGAACAAAACCTCTCGGGCGAGACACACCATCATCCCCAGTAGCGATTATTTCCTTGTAATGGATAGGGTTTCCCCATTATTCCATATTGGATTATGTTTCCTCGTATTCCATCATCATGGTGACTACACCTTCTGGGCAGGACACACCATCATCCTCAGTTATTCTCTTTTCCTTGTATGGGATCAGGTTACCCATCACCCAATAGAAAATCTAGAACATAATCTTGATTCCCATCATAATCTCATGAGATATAAATATTAACCCATTTAATTGGAGTTATATATATGTCACATCCATCCCATAATAAAATCAATCATAAATGTTACACATGATAATTAAAACATTCATCATATCACGAACCATAAAAGTGAGGGATTTTATAAACATCTTATCATAACCTAGGAAATAAAATGGATATCATTAAACTTTCATCACATCTTAACCTATGTAAAATATATAAGTTTCATAATCATTCCATAAAGGAATTACCCATGATAATATATGGGTATCAAAATCATATAACTCATTTAATAGAAATGGATTTCATAAGAATAATTCCATAAAAAAAATAAACCACTCAAGAATGGATGAAAATGGATCCTTTTGATAACATTCTAGAAGGGAATGAATAACATCAAGTGATTTCATATTACATGTAAAATAAATTTGATAGATATTTTGAAAATAATTCTGGAGGAAAATTTCCCTTCTTATTTTATAATTCTTTTTAAAACATAAAACATTTATAAATTTTTTAAAAAAAATGCATTTTCAAAATATAATGAACGATTGAGATTATTTTTGAAAACTTTTCTATTAAAAAGATAAAAATAAATTAATAAAAAAAGATCACAACCTTTTTCCTGGAAAATTGTTTAAAAAATATTTAATTCGTTTTGAAAAATATTTATTTTAATATACTTTTAAACATACAATAAATGATTGAAACATTTTGAAAACTATTTCCCTTAAAAACATATATTATAATATTTAATGTGTTTTAAAAAAAATCATTTATAATTACTTTTTAAAAAAATTTCATAAATATTAATATTTTAAACATTCAAATGATGCATCTTAGAAATGAGGGCGGGTAAATCTGTACTTGTCATACGAGGTAAAAATAACATTTCCATTGCACAGTAAAATGTTTACAAAAACTAATTGATTGTAAAATGACTAGATTACTCTTGTTGAGAACATTTTTAAATTAAAAAATTAGTAAAAATGTCATTTAATGATTATATAATAGTATAATATTCTTAGAAACCCTTTTCTAAAAACATTGTTTTGAAATAACTTAGATTTCCATCTGAAGGTTGCGGTAAAGTGAGAATTTCATAAAAATACTTTTCTAACCATATTATGTACAAATGAGTGGGAAATTATATCATTACATTGACATAACATGAGTAACTTGAGTATAATAGAAATCATATTTTTTCTTGAGATAAGGATCATAATATTTCATCAATGGGAGAATAAACATTAACAATCTCAATAAATGGTGAGATTGTAGCCATAAACTATTACCAATTTGGAAACATTGGATCACAAAAATGTAAAGAATACTTTTACATTAAGCATCATATATCTTGACAAAATATATATTCATGATATTACATTTCAAATTCATTATATACACCACATGAAAAAATTTCGGAGCATAACATGGAATGTGTCTTAAAGAAGGAAAATTGAGACAACATCAATTAATGATTTGGTATCCTTTGAAAAAAAAGATCTCATGATAGAAATATTAGGAAATTGATATTTAAATACACATAAATTAAATTATAATAATTATATAATACATCAACGATATGTATTAACACCTCAAAAACTAAGTGAGTGATGATTATGGCATGCATCCCACAGAAATAAAAAATGAGATGAAATCCCCTTACATTGTTTCTTGAATCCCATCACAATCATTCAAACCTCATATATAATAAATATTAGTTTATTATAAATTATTTATAAAAGGATATTCAATTATCTAATACCATATATTCTTTAATTATGGCTTTATATTACCCATATGTAATCAATTGTACATTAATGTTACATTTTGGGTAATATTGACATTGTTTTTTTGCTTGTGTCTTAACTTGTTGTTTAATTTGTCCTTATACTTATATAATGATTTCGAGAATGAAATAATTGACATAAATATCATTAATATTTATTATATAATTATTAAAATAATATATATAATTTATAATTATGAAATTGAATACACTGTTAAGGGAGATGGTAGGCCGTACATATGCATGAATGTTGCTTCCGTTTTATTGAAATATCAAAAATATAAAGTAAATGAAATATATATGTATATATTAAAATATATAATATCATTATAGTAGAATTTTTATTTCTTTTATATAATATATTTTCACTAAATATATCCTTAATTCATTTGACATAGTGTGTAAATGAATCACATCGGTTTGTTGGGGTGGAAGTCCACAATCCCTCAAACGAAATAATCGTATTTACACAAGATGAAAAGCATAATGGAATGTTCTATATAAAAATTTGAGATGGATAAAAACATTATAAATATAATATAATATATATATATATATAATAAAATATAAACATATTGTTCCTCATAATTTCCATGATTTCAGGTGGAAAAATAAAAACGAAGATTAATAGATTCGTGATGTCGTAATTCACAGTACATGTAAAAAGTTTGTTCATTACCCAATGGATGAAAGTGTGGTTAATTTTATGTGAAAACCATTGAATAAAAACATCATATTATATTTAATATATATTTTATATTATAAAATAATATAATAAGAATATTTTATGAAGTGGACAATAGAAATAAATAAAAGGAGATTTATGGAGGGTGTTACCACATAATCGAGTAACTCTATTTGATTTGCGCCCAAGGGATTACTATGAAGCAATTATGAAAAAAGTTAGGTTCATGGAGTAAGGTATTATAGTTTATGAGTTTTTTAGGGAGATATTTTCGAATTCAAATAGGTCTGATAGGTGTGAGGAAGTGGGAGAGGTGGTTTCAATTTGTAGGGAAGGGAAATGAATCACCTGCTATTTTTTAAAAGAAGTTAGGTGTACCCTTGTTTTTACCCAGAAATAGTCTTAAAAAACCAAAAATAATAATATATGAATTATGGATGAAATATATCCATTCAATGGCAGTTGTACAATTGGAAAATTCATTTGGGCCATTACGAATAAGGTTTTTTCCATTGTAAAGTAAAATTTAACATTACTAACTGTAATTAATTTAACATTCACATATAATTTAGGTCATAAATTAATTTAATCATATTGGAAAACATTAAATTATAAATATTATATTATGGAATCCATTTTTTCAAATTCCAACAATGGAATTGGAGGAATTTACTTTAAATTTTACCCTTAGACGGTATGACATTACAAGGTTTTAAAGGGAAAACGTCCGAAAGTGTGATATGTTTTTCTACCCAATTTCAAAATGAAAATAATTCTAATGTTATTAATATGATTAAATGATAAATATAATCTATTTTTAAACTTCTAAAACCTGTTAAATTATAATTTATCTTTATCAAAATTATATGAAATAGAAGTTTTGAAGGAAAATTTAGTATTTTTCAATATTCATTATAAAATGAAACTTCATATACAAATACCAAAATTTTGACCTAACCTATTTATTATGTAAGTATTTCAAATATAAAGATTATATTTTCATATTAAAACTTTAAAAGTCCCAAAACAATTATTTAAAATGAGATTTCTATTAAAAGGATATATAAATGCTTAAATAAAAATATAGGCTTCTTAGAATAAATTTGAGAATATTCAAATCATATGTATATAAAATATATTGGATTAATAATTTTTTAAATATTTAAAATATATATTACATTAAAAAACATGCTAATTGTAAGTAATTTAATTTATTATGGAAAAAAACATTGTAACCATTAAAAACTATATTTTCTTTTATATTCAACAAATTTTCTTATTCATTTCATATTAATTAGTCACTTATAAATTCATATTATATTTTTGTAAACCATATATTTTCATAAATTAGTTAATTAAATTGATAAAATATAATTTAACATCTAGGTTATATCTTATTATATTAAATAATTATAAATTAATATGATATTATTGTTCAATAAAATTTTGTCTTGAGTGTTATGCAAGCTATTAAGAAATGTAATTGTTGCATATAACCTAAGCTATCGTCATTGTCCTGTTTATAGAAATATAAAATATATGATGCGTTTATTGCATAGTTTACTTGGTGTTTAATATAATTCACGCCAAACATAGTGCTTTAATATAAAGTAAAATATTTTCAGTGTTGCGTGAAATGAAAAAACAACCAAAAGGATAAATTAATTCGAAAAAAATAATTCACAAATTCTCATAGTGATACATCCTACTCCCAATAAAATTAATTTTCCCTTGCAATTAATATATGTTAAAAATTGTTTAATAGATGAATATTTAATTTTTATAAACCCACATCAAAAAAATTAATACTAAATCATTATATAAAAAATGAAAGTTGGAACATTAATAGTTACCAAATGTAACATATAAATGGGTTTCCAAATAGGAGAACATAGGTTGGGAGTGATGATTTGACATAGAGGAAAAGTGTAAATATTTATTGAGAGTGATTGAGTTCACTAATAAGAAAAAATTGAATGGTAAAAGAAAAGTTTAGGGCCAAAAATTCATTTGTGTGAGATTATTTAAAAGGCCATAGTTCATCAAAATAATGTTAATAGGAAAAACAATTTTTTTATCATGATCCTGACATTGAGTAATTCTTTCATTGAATAAGTACATAATGAAAAATATTTTGTTGATATATTTTTATCAACCAGAATTCATTCTCTGATTGTGCTTTTATATTTTTGTAAATTTTTTCATTACTCCATGAAATAGATATTCTTAAAATTAACATTGATGCCTGAAGTATTGAAATAAACTATTTAGGGATTTTAAGTCCCATAAAATAATAAAATGTATAACTATTTCTCTCTCTATATTAATCATAATAAATTTTGTTATTACATAAATATATATATATAAAATGTAACACCATTGTTATATACTTATTAATCATAATTTACAACCCATTAACCCGGGAATTGTGTTGGGAAATCATATTCATGAAACCCTTATTGTCCCTCATTCACTGGTTCATGACCATTGGCCTTTTCGAAATTGGTTGGTTTTCCCATAATTTTCATTATTTACTTTTTCGGTAAACTATGATAAAAAAATGATGTACACCCATGAAATATGGTAAATCAAAAAATTAAAATTTAACTATGATTTTTAATAAAATATCGAGACATAAATACTTTTTTCATTGTTTAACATAATTTTTTCAAGAATGGTTAACCTTACAAATCTTATGAAAGATTAAAATAAAAAACATTATAAAAAGACTCTTGGAAGAATCCTACCATATATTCAAAAAATATTACATTTTATCTCTATGTTGTCACATTCCAAAAATGTTGATACCTTCATAAACTATTATATTGAAATAAGTCAATGTCCAAAATTACCATAAATCATTATTTTGAAAATCATGTATCCTTATACCAAATTATAATATATATATTCATCAAATCCAAAAATGTTGTAAACTTCTTCAATGATAGGACAAACAACCTGTCTAGAAGTTCTTAATTAGTTCCAAGGCAATCAGAACCCTCTAATTTACTTATTCATATACCACATATCTTAATACAAAATTTTATTTCTTAGATTAAGGGAAATTTTAATGGATAACTTTCCATTAATCTTTTGTTTTATATGGACACCACCTTCATATTAAATAATATTTCTATTCCATTTAACCATTCAATGAGTTATTATAAATCCAAAGTTAAAAGAAATTAATTGAACAATCCTTATTTATTCCCCATTCATAAAACATAATTTTTGTATCCAAATTCATAAAAAAATTGATTATTCAACTTCAACCATAATCCATTGAAATTTCTACATCATCATATTACATAATAACACATTCCATTCTTATTTCATCTTCAGTCACATCATTATAAGTAATTTAACCATTACTTGCACCACCTTACTCATTCCATTTAGTAGATTTCACATTGGAAATTGTGTTTCATAATGACAACTTATTCAGCTGTCAAAACACATTACATTAGATTTTGTATTATGGATTCCAATATTCTCATCCATTCAGTTAACCTAACTATTTATTTTTTGTTTATAGTCACATGCTTTATGTCCCTCTTCCTCACATTCCAAAAATCATCATACTCTTTTAAGACATCAACAAAGATGATTCTACCCACATTCCGGACCAAGAAAAAGTAGATAATATTTCTTTTATGTTATCTATTTCTTGATACCATAGATGACCATTTCCATCACTTCCTTTGTGAGTCAGAGATATGGTTAAGGTACAGATTATTTATCATTTTTCGTGAAATTTGATTTTGCATGATCACAAAATCTTTCTATCATGTGATCATCTAATTCAACTTCTCATCAAAATATTTTCCATCATATTCAACATTAATCCTTTTCCTTAATGTTCCCTCCATTCAATAAAACCCAGAATAATTGAGTATGAAATGATTATCATTATGTGGAATCACATAATCCTAAAAAGAACTTATATGATGTCTAAGTTATAATACCATTCTTAAACTAATACTATTAATGTTTATCCTAGGTTATTAATAACAACTCTTATTCAAATAATTCATTGTGGTTTTATAAGAGTTTGTGAATTCCCAAAGCATATCCCCTCGGAGTGTCAAACCAGGTCTGCAGTAATGCATGTTGTCCTATATGAAATTACCTCGAGTCAGGTCCGAGGAATCATGTCAATGTGGTTACCCAAAGGTATATCTATTTCAGATCCACATCCACTTGTAGTACTAAACAATTATATATTTATTAGAAACCACTCACTCTATCATTTTTTAAAATTCGTATACACATTATTAATCATTAAGTCATCCTTATACTTATATTTAGAAACATCCCTAGCTATACGCTTAGAAATATACCTAGGGATTTAACTAAAGGTTTCTCATTATAATTTCCAAAGTATTAATAATATGTTTCTCTAATAAAAACAATAATAACCCAGTAAGGATTTATATAGACATTACATCACTTTTTTCAAATAATTAAAACATTACACAAAGAGACGCACAATGGTTGTATTAGTTTAGTTCTTTTGGAAACATGGAAGCATAAATACTAGTAAAAAAGTGAGCTACATTATCTACCACTATGTTCTTTATGAATATATCCCTTCTTAGTCACTGTATACTTAATGCATATATTATTAACCTGTGAAAGGAAACATAATGAAGGGGTTAGCTCAAATGCTCAGTAGGGGTAAACATGGGAGACATGTAAACATAAAAATTATTATATGGGTATGATTATGTGATCATAACATTATAAATTCACACCCTTCATCTTAATGATCATCAAAATTCATCATGGTATAAATCATTGCAGATTGTAAGGCTTGGATCATAAGTAAATAAAGAACATAATCCCTTTAATCCTAAATTTCTAATGATAAATGTAATGGTATCATACATTAAGATGAGATATAATTCTCTATAAATGAAGATGCATTGCTAGAACTTACCCAGAAACAAAATGAGAACCACTCTTAATTGGATAAAAACAGCACCATTCCCATTCAAGATAATTTAATTATAAGGGATTGGGTTTTCCCAACATCATATAGTGTATAAGGGTTCCCCATATTCCTTCTTCATGGAGACTTCAACTACTGGGTGGGACACACCACCATCCATGGTTACAATCTTTTACTTATAAGGGATCATATTTCTTCAACTTCCCATAGTTTGTCAAGACAATCCACTAGATTCTCGTTATTACCACACATGATATAAATCTTTAACCAATGCATTTGAAGTATATATAGGTAAAAACAATCTCAATATAAAATCAATCAATCGTGTTCTATAAGATAACTAAAAAGGTCATTATATACTAACCCATTAATTGATTTGTGTTTTATAAAAACTCTATCATAAACCAAGAAATTATAGTGGTATCATTTGAATTTCATCCCAAAATAACCAATGAATAATTGATAGGTTTACTAATCATTACATTTAATGCATAACACATGAAAATAAGAAGGTTTAAAAATTATATAACATATGGAATAAAAATGAGTTCAGTAAGAATAATTCCATAATAACATAATCAATTCATGAAAGGATAAGAATGGAATATTTGGATTATTTTATAGAAGGTCATGAGTAAACTATATAAATTTCAAATTAGATGGAAGTTAAGTTGGGAAAATATTTTGAAATAATTTCTTGAGGAAAATAACCTTAATTATTTGGAAAGTCATTTCTAAAGATAAAACCATTATAAAACCATTTTTCTTGAAAAATAATATAAAACATAGAATGAAATATTGAAATCATTTTTATAATTTTTTACCATGAAATATTATTAAATATTCATGGAAAATAATTGAAAGAACATTTCCCATGATACAAATATAATTTTAATGAAAATTATTGGAAAATAATATCATTAAAAATTATTTTTAAGATTATAATAAAGTCATAAAACGTTTTGAAAACCATTTTACTTAAATTTATAATAGAATCGTGATAATGTTTGGAAACCGATTTTTTTGAAAATGATTTTTAAAAATATTTTGTTAAAAATTATCTTTTTATACAGAGAATGGAATAATCATAGAGATAATTCTAGGTAAATCCATACATGTCATACTAGGTAAATAGAACAACCCCATTTCATGGTAAAAAGGTTATAAAAATTCATTATTAAGAAAGAGTCAATAAGAATCCTGTGAAAACATTGGGAAAATAAAAAAATGGTAAAATGTATTTAAATGATTATAGATAGTAAAAATATTTTTGTTAAACCTTTTTTTAAAACATGGATTTTAATTATCCCAAATTTCTTATAGAAGGTATTGGTAAAGTCAAACATTCTTAAAAAACCCTTTCTTTACCATATAATGTACCAAATAGTTGAAAAATTGGTACAATTAAATGTATAAATCATGAATAACCAAAGGGTATGAAATATGATAAGATTTAATGAGAAATGGGTAATAATATTTCATCAATTGGAGTAGAATCATAAACAATCTTGATAAATGGTGAGATTGTATTAGTAAACTGTTGCTTATTTGGAATCATTGGATCATGAAAACAGAAATAAAAACATTACATGAAAATTAACATATTAATAAAACAATGAGATTCAGGATGTAACATTTCAATGATATTATATACACCTCATGGTAAAATATATGTGAATAACGTGGAATGTGTCTCAAAGAAGGATAATTGATAGAAAATAACTTTACTGATTTGGTAGCCATTGAAACATGTACCCTATGATAGATATATCTTTATATGGATATATTAATAACCATAAATTAAATTATATTATTTATATAATACATAAATGGACAGTATACAGACCACAAAAATTAAATTAGTGATGAATAGAGCATATACCCCATGGAAGAAAAAAGTAAGAAGAAATCCCCTTACATTTTTTCTTGACTCACATCAAACTCATTCAAACCGCATGTATAATAAATTTAAGTTTCATATAAATATATCAAAAAATATATTAGTATATCTAATACCACATATATTTTGATTATTAATTTTTATATCCCACTTGTTAACAATTCAATGTTACGGTTACACATTAGATTATATTAAATTTGTTATCTACTTGTGTCCTGATGGGAAATATCTTTCATCCTTGTACTCATATATTGATTTATTAAATGAAAAAGGATATAAATCTAATTAATATATGTTATATTTTTATTATAATAAAAATTATAATATAGAATTCTGAAATGGAACACGTTGTTAATGGATATGTTATGCCATTCATATATATGAACGCGGCATCTATTTTGTTGATGTATTGAAAGAAAGAAGGTAAATGAAATATATATGTTTGTCTGTTTATATATTTATATAATATCATTTATGTATCATTATTATTTCATATATATAATATACATTTACTAAAAATATAATTAATACATTCTATTTAGTTTGTGAAAGAATCACATCACTTTGAGGGGGCACACAGTCCACACGTCGTCAAACATAATATTCGTGTTCACACATAGTGGAAAGAATAAGGGTTTGTTAATAATAAATAATTAAAGAATAATACAGACATTATAAATATCATATATATCATATATATCACATATATATATATATATATTCCATCATTATGTCCACCCTGAGAGGCGTTAAAGGAAAACTGAACAATCATCTCTTCATGAGGTGGTAGTTCGGCGTACACGTAAACAATATGAACATTACACATTAAATGTTAGTGTGTGCATGTGTATTTAAAAACCATAGAATAAAAAATCATAGAATATTTAGGATACCATTTTATTATAAAATAATGGAATTATAAAAGTGCAGGTAGTGGATAATGTAAATTAATGAAAGGAGCTTGAGGTAGGGTGTTTCCTTTTAATCAATTAACTCCTTTTGGTTTTATCCAAGGATATTTATAGGAAGTATTTCAAAAAAAAAGAATGATTTAAACAGTAATATTGATCACTCTTGAAGTGTGTTGGGCATATAAAGGACAAACAAATGTAATTTTAGATGTTTGAGGAAATGGGATATTTGGTGGCCATTTAAAGGGAGGGGAAAAGAAACCCTTACTATTTTTGAAAACAAGTTATGTGTACCCACGTTTTTACATAAAAAATTTCATATCAAACAAACCAATATAAATAATGTATGATTAATGGCCGAAATATTCACATAAATTTCATTTTGTACTAGTAGTAATGTGATTTGAGCTATTGTGTTTATGGTTTATTACCTTGTTAAGCTTAATTTTTCCTTAATCACTCTAATTAATTTTAAGGGCCTTCACTAATAACTTTGTTCAAAATTTAGTCAGAACTTTAATTAATTGTAAACAATGATTCTTATAAATATTTATTCCATTTTTCTAAATTCCCACCATAAAAGTGGCATAAATTAATTAAAATTTATCTCGTAGATGTGATTATAATACATGGTTTTATTGTAAAACATCCAACTGTTTTCCATGTTTTTAAACAAAATTACTAACTGAAATTGATTCCACTAACCTACCATAGATTAATTGACAAAAATATTTTCTAACTCAAATTTTAATCCAAATAAAAATGTAATATTATCATATAAATATATTATTTGAAAAATCGTTATTGTATAAAAATTATGTATTTTTTACTATTAATTAAAAGTTGAAAGATCATAGACAAATAAAAAAATTAACAAATTCCTAATTATTGTATTATGATTCAAAAAATTAAGCTTATTTTGACATATTATATATGTAAAATTTAAAAAAAAATCAAAAGGAGTTCACCATTAAAATGTATTATAAATTATTCATAAAAATATATTTTTTTATCCATAAAATTAGGTTTCTTATTATATATTTCAATAAAATATTTTTGATAAATATGAAAAATATTTTTTCAGTATATCACAAATATATTATGTTAGAATCAGTAACTAATGAAAATTAATTTAACTTATAATGGTAAAATAACTTTGTAACCATAAAAATAATAATATTTTCCTTTATATTAAATTTGTTTGAATAATCATTTCTTGGTCAAAAACATTGTGTACAATACCCTTTATTAAAAAAGAGACAAAAATTTACTAACCCTTTTGAATTCTATAAATAGAAAACCCATGATAAGACACTAATCTTAGAGGCACATAGCCATAATGATCAGTGGCCCGATATCCCACTAAAACAAAATTCATTACAATACCAAAGCCCAAAATAGTTTAAATCACATACCATAATCATAAACCCTAATTTAACAACTAGTTTATATCATATTATATTAAATATTAATAATTTAATAAAATTTTATTGTTTAATAAAATTTGATCGTGCGTGTTATGTAAGCTATTGAGGGAATTTATTTTTGCGTGTAATGCAATCTAACCTCGATGTTCTATATAGACCAAAATGAAATTTAGGTTGCATATAGTTAATGACTAAATAGGTGTTTCATATAAATTAAGAAAAAAATATTTATTAAATATAAATTAAATTCTTTTTACTATTGTCTTAAAGGATAAATAATAGAAATGTTAAATTAATTACAAAAAATCACAAAATCTTAGGGTGATACAATTTATGAGTTTGAAGGTGGAATTATAGACATCCAAAATAATTTTTTGATAGCAATCACTTTGAATATATAAGCATCACATAAAAAGTTATTATATTATTTTCTTGGTATTCAAAGGTATTTGTATGAATTTTATTATAATGTTTTATATGGTTTTTAGAGAGAGTTGCCAAAAAATCATAATAGTAACTATTATAATGAGTTATTTTGGTGGATTCCATTAACCATTTGGAGGGATTAACTTGAACATTGGATCCAAGATATCATACTCTCCATGAATATAAAATGGTGATAGAAAAGGTTTTAATATATAGACACTACAAAAAATAGGTGTCTGAGGTAAATTTTTTCAATTCCCATTATGGAACATTTTGTTTGACATTACAATCATACTCTATTTTTTTGAATAACTAAAATGACGAATTTTCCCCATGAATTATGATATATTATGATCTATGTAGATACATTTATTTTCAAAAATATTTTTTTCATTAAATCCTTAACTTATATAAATTGTTTTTTGTTATTTAATGTGAATAAAGTTTCTATAAATTGTGTGAGGATTGTATAATATATTTTAGATACATCTTTAGTATGGGTTAATTAAAATTTAGTGGTTCGATTTAATGGTTATTTTTAACTTATTTTAAAATTGATCTATTTTTATTTATAGGTTCTAGAAACCAAATTGTTAAATATATAACATTAATGCTTAGGAATATATTGGTCCTTTAATCATTTATAATGCCCTTTATTACGATTACATGTACTTATGATTATTAACATGACCCATTACAACAACCCAACCCACTACTAAAATATAATGAACACCATAAATCATTATAACACTCTACAAAATGTTTTTCACATCTCAACATACTAAAAATTGAACTCCATAAGCCCAACTCAATTGAGCTAGTTATCAACTGACATATAATATCAGCATATCATGGAAGGAATTACCTATAATCAAACAATCACTGACAAACATTCATATAATATTAATAAAACATCCATGAAATTTAAATTTTTTCCATATATATATATATTACATGATATATAACGTGAACGATTAAAAAATAAAACACCAAATAAAAGTAAAAAATCAGGATTATATGTAATCCCAATCCTGTAGGAAGTTGTCTTTAAATCATTATTTTATCATTTATCAAGATACGAAATCCATATCAATGATTCATGATCATCCATCCTCTATATCTCCTCTTTTTTTTGGAAACAAGGTATAAAATTCATGATTTGTCAAATGTGTTAGAGTATAACTATCATTAGTATGCTTATCCAAAGAAGGGATTCGATCCCCAAAACCACATGTGACAATCTGTGTCTATTGAATGTAATGTTTAAAAAATATGACACTAACCAATGTAATTTAAACTAATAATTATTAAAAATCATCATTGATTTACCTAAACCCCCCCCCCCAAGGAAAAAATAATAAGAACTCACAACCTATAATTGATTTCATTCATGGTAATTAAACCAATATGTTTTAATCTAGTGATTTTGGGGTAATAATAATTTCCAAATAAATTAAATGAAATTTCCACCCATCACATTTTTGTATTAGGGATGCTATATTCATTATCTATCTTCATCCATATCCTTCATCTTGTTTCAAAATAAGGGTTACTAGAGCTATTATCCAATCATATCTATCACATAATCTACAATTTTAATCAATTTCCTATAATATCCCATTATTAACAGTATCTTGAAGGTAATTCCTAATCATAATTGAATGGAAACTAGTTCATGATCATCATATGAAGAAATTTAAAATATTTATTTGCTATAATTAGTGAAATTGATATAGTATGAAATATAAAAAATCAATCCTGACCTATTCATATTTTACTTGTCCATACAAAAAAATAGAATTAAACAAAATAGATAAAGCATAGTAAATGAATGTAAACATAGAACCCCTATAACCCCAAGTTTCAATCCTCTATAAAAAAAATCACAGCGACTCCTAGTGCCCTACTAGTCACCTATCAATATATACACCCTCTACCATTAAAATTTCATAAAATAATAATTGAATAATTTAATAAAATAATTCCAATAACCTAATAGACATTCATAAATAAATCACCATTCATTATGTTGTATTGAAGTAAAACAATAATCCTCCCACTGTGATATAATTGGTGATAGCAAAAAACAACTCAATTGTACAACAAAACATATCTAGTATATTTATATCCCTTTGTAATGCATTCTATGAAAATTCATTCAAAAATATATTTTATAATGTTGGTTTTTAAAATTCATAATTAAATATTATTATTTAATCTGGTATATGGACAATATATATAAGCCATTGTTTTTATAAAATAAGAAAAGGATATAAATTTAATATAAAATAAAAAATTTAATCCAAATAATTATAAAAAATTCTTTTAACACTAATGAAATAAATCTTTTAAATATATTATTAAAATCTAAAAAATTTCATTTATTCATTTTTTAAAAATTATAACTATTAAATATTTAAAAATCAATTTATAGATAATCCATTTTTTAAAAACTCTTAAATAAACATTACAAAATAATTTTTCTTTTTATATGACTTCGACCCACATAGAAATAATATATTTGAATGTGAAATAAAAAATACATATAAAGTGATGCATAAATGATACATATCAACCCAATTATAAAGAAAATAATACAATGTATCAGTTTTAATAAAATTTATCATGCTATTAGATATAATGAAATTACAAGGAAAATTTCCGAATAATATATTTATAATGTATTGCAGTCATGGGAATATTCAATAGGTTCTCGAAATAACAAACCTGAACAAGTGAATTGGAACCAAGGCCACCCTTATTGAACATGTCCACTTTCCTAGAAATCCAATTCAACCACCTTGAAAAAAAAATCGTTGATCACATTAGTTCATTGGATGAAAGAATACAATGTCTATATAATATCTTTTTGAATGGTTATGTGTAACCAAGGATATGGGTAGTGGATATATTTTTTGTTTACCTTCCATTACTAATTCATTATTTGTTTAGTTCATTTTTTTGGTTTAAACAATGACATTTGAAATAAAGAAGGGTAGTAATAGATATTTCATTTCTTCTTATTCTGACAATTTCTTGGATTATTGGGAGTAGCTTTTCCAACATGTCGTATTCTGCTTCCAGGGAACAAGTTTCTAGCTTGTGGTGATAAAGAAATCTTTTGAAATAGTGGATGGATTCTTCATTAAAAAAGGTATCAGTGAATAGGTTATTTTATCAATTGTATCGAAATATTTATAATTTTCTATTTTTATATGTAATTTATTCATATTATTGAGTTAAAATCTATCATTAGAACTGAATGGGTAGGTACATGGAGTGTCTAGATATATATTTCCTTCCTAAAGAATTGAAATTACATGGGAAGTGGGATTTTATGTTTTAATTCATAATTCTATGGGATTTAGTTTTGATATATAAAAAATTTCTTCCATGGGAGTGAGGTTGGATTTCGGGATGTAAATGAATGATGGATCGCTCACAAGGGGGTTTTTTTTCATGGAATGATAAATATATTTAGTGACCAAAAAAATCAATCCTGATTTTTTTTTGGAATTTTTTGTTTCCATATTGGGTTCCATCAAACCATCAGGCTATGCGAGTAAAGGCTCTACATCCTATTTGTTTCTTTTTTTAGACCACTATGTGAGATCCATAATGGTGAGGGATGATTCTAGATGGGTATTGTGATAAATTTATGATGTTTAATCAGTCTTGATCTATTTGATTCATTCCTAATTGTTAGTGTGTCTATGGTGTGAGTTGGATTTAATGAAAGAGGAGGATTTCATGGAATATAATTTAGTTATACTGATTAAGCCTTCTGTTTATTTTTTAAACATTATTTGGTTTTCCATAAAAGGGTTTTTAATTTTGGTTAATAAATAGAATGATTAGGTTTTTATAAAACACTGTTGTATTAAAAACTATTGTTAATTAAATATTAAATTTAATTGAAACCACGGATTTTTTTTGAAAAAGTTAGTCCATTATGTTAATTAATATAAATGGATTAATGTTTTTGAAATGTTTTAAATATTTACCATTGATTATATATATTGGTTTTATAAAATGGGAAATTTTTTTTTGGAATTTTCTAATTGAATTATGTTCCAAAATAATATTTTGGATTTTTTTGACAATAAGTTTTATACCATTATAGATGTCGCGGTCTTAAACAGTGTAGTTTTGGGCATGTGATTGTTATTTTTTGGTTTTGTTTTCTTCATCAATTTTTTTTGGATTGGTTGGTTTTATTCAGGGACATGGATGTATATTGATCATGTTCTACTTCATGAATATATGACCCCCACATGAAATATTCATGGTAAAGGTGGAGTGGAAAGTGTTTTCAACCTGTTATAGTGTGTTAGTGTTTTCTTCACATGTTTTCTATTGGATCATAGGATAGGTTCACCTTATTTAGTCATTTGGATTAGATCATTGATGATTGATCTTCAAGACAACATTGGATGATGTTTTATCATGATGTTTAATTCTCGATGAGTATAGGGAATTTTATCCTTCTGTTAGATATTGTTTTGGTTTCTTCATAATCATATTCCCATATAATGGGCCATTGTTTTTTACTACATGGATTATTTTACTAGTGGTAGTTTTGTGTTTCTCCTAACCCTTGCTACTTATGTCTTTTTTGGATGTATTTACTTATCATAGCATTAAAAAGGGGGAGTTTCATATGTTTTAATTCATTGTATCACAGTCGAATGTCCTTGGTTGTGTGACTCAGATTACTATGAAATGGATTGTGTATAAACCCTGTTAATTATATAAAAAATCAATGTCATTTAACATGAATATTAATTAGCAAGATATTATATTGTTGTATTCATTATAATAGTTTATTTTTCAGTCAAGATGAAAATCATTTATTTCTAACCATATTGAGTTTTCATAAATAATAGTGACTTAGTTAAAAATATGATTTCTAAATTATAAAATTTTAATTATAAATATTAATGTTTATTTTTTAATTCATCGTTATAAAATTTACTAATGATTAATTCATTAGATTTTTATAAATATTAGTTCTCCATAAATAATGAAAAATGATTTTTTTATTAAAATATTATTTTATTTCAATGTATTTACAAATTAATATTTTTTTGGATTATCTAAAAAATTTAAATCTTTATATCTTAATTACAATCATCCAATTATAGTTTTTTAATTTAATATTACACTTTAATTCTGTATAAATAAATTTTATGCTTGAAAAGTGTATTTTTCTATAAAATGCAATTTTTAATTTTTTTAAATGGATTTTAATTTAAATTATTACACTTATATGTTTCGAATTTTGAAAAATAGATTCTATATTTGGAATTATAGGGTACAAATTTCAAAAATAGTACCAATTTAATTTTTGAATTTATGAAAAGGAACATAATAAAATTTTGTTCCCATTGTGAAAAGGTAAATCTGGTAATTAATGTTATAAATATAATGACAATGAATAAATAATTACATTAACTCTTCAAAAAAAAATTTTAATAGTATTTATCAACTAAAAGCTTTAAATGGTTTAATGTATAACTTTTTTTCAATTTTATTTTTAGAAAAGTCAAAAATGTCACATTTATTTTTAAAACCTATTATATTTTTAACATTATGATATGAAGAGAATATTTCCAATTATAAATATTATACAGAATCCAAATTATTTATAATCATCATGATAAATTATATTTAATTTATATTAAATATAATTATTGTAAATTCATATACAAATTTGTTCGACTAATTATCCAATTAATTGAAAAATAAAACTAATGATATTAAAAATTCATAATGTCATATAATTTGAGAAAACATATTTTGGTCCTAAAAATTTATAGACAGTGATAAAATTTTAGAGATATTTTAATAACTTATATTTCAATTTATTTTTCATGATTTTACCAAATTCAATGTAAATGAATAGTCCTAAAATTGATAATATTGTTATTTTATGAAAATTATATTTTATTAAAAGACCATAAATTATTAAAAAAATATACTAATATTTTATTATATGGTTTAAAATATCATCCTCGGTCCATTATTGTGATGTTACTCCATTTATAGTAAATATATTTACCCTCAAATATTAAAAAATTGTTGTGACATAATAAGTGAGAGAAGGGTTAATGAGGGTTAAAACCAAAATATTATGGTTTACATTTCATTTACACCAATATGAGAATAATTTTGTTAAATTATTTAGACTCATCAAAATATTATATTTCAATATTATGAATTTTATATAAATTTTTTCATCAAAATTAATTTATGTTAAATTTGTATTTTAAGGAATTACAATAGTGCACATCACCTCTCTTCATAAAGGTCACCACTTCTTCTAAATTAATCACCCATAAAAACCCATTTGGATAAAAAAATATCATAAAAATACCATCCTATAATAACTCCCCTTGTTATAAATATATTTTCTTCAAAATACTATACATATATTGTGTAAGGTTTTAATGAAAGGGGACTTTCCAAAAATAGGTATTATTTTTAACCACATGTTTTATTTTTATTTTTTCAAAAACCCCATTAAATTGTTCTCCAAGATGGATTAAATATAAAAATAGTAATAGAAAAATAATTATATTTTAATTTTTTTATTTGAATATCATATATCTATCTTCACTTCAATCAAATTGGAAATCAATTCATCAACAGTGTGCACGGAAGACTACCAACTAACAGACCAAAGTAAATCACTTTTATCAGAATATCTCACAACTATATTATAAATATGTTATTAATATTTAGATATTAACTTAATGAAATATTTATCAATATAGAAACTAAATATATAATTTTCCTTATTTCCTTGCAATTCACTGATAAATGATAACACTGTTCGTTCATACTTGTGGACTATCACCGCCACAAAGCAATGTGATTCATTTTTAATGCCCACATAAAATGGATGACATATATATATGTTGATATATAAAAAATTTAATATTATATTTCTTATTTTATGATCATTCTATTAATAAATAATTAATACTAAATTCCATTCCATAATAATTGTTGAAAATGAATACTTTACCCATGTGTATGCATGGCCTACAGTCACTATGATTGACATATTGTTCATTTTTCATAACCATATAAAATTTTTGTATTTAATATAATAATTTATATATAATTTGAAAATTATTTCATTATATATATTATTGAATAATTACCACTTTGACAATATTCTACCCACCCAATTCATTTTGGACTTGTGAACCGAATGTCGTCAAAATGTCCATCATAGACCTAACTTATTATGTAATTGTATATAACATGAAAATGAAATATATAAAAGGGATAATAAAAATTAAAAAAAAATCATAAGATATTTAAAACTTAACAAAAGTTTAATATTCAATATTATTATGAACATGCATGATTTGTTGGACTCGATGTAATGGAATTTACTATAAAAATAATGCTATAAAGTTACCCTTAAATATCATGTTCTATTCCATGATAATATTTTTAAAATCATTCATGGATTTATATATATTTAAATAAAAAAAGTAAATGAAATGTTTTAATAATTTTTAATATCTTACAAGGGTTTTATAAATGAATATTTTAATGTATTTTTTGACATTCATTACTAAATTACAGATGAATGTTATATTTTAATACACTCGACAACAACAACATTTTCGGAACACATACCCATTATTTTATTGTTTTGTACATTTATAATATTCCATTTTTTTTAATAAATAATAAACCTCCATTGCAATGATATGGTAATTTTAAAAGAGATTTTTAAAATAGAATATATATATCAATACCAAAAAATGTTTTATTATCAGTGAAAAGAATATTTTATGCTGAAATATTTTAATTATTCTCTTATGGTTATTGGGAATTATTTGTGAGGAAGAGTCGATCCATTAAAAAAAATGTTAAGTGAGACCATTATCGATCTAAAATAATTTTTTAATGTCATAGAGTTAATCTAATCGGTTTCTCATAGGACATTACCATTATATGCGATATTTATTCCAATTATTTCCATTAATGTTATATCAAGTGTAACTATGATGGTTACACTAAATGTTACCTTAATGGTAATTCTATTTTTATGTTATATTGACATTAAAAATTTTTCTCATGTTACCTAAAATATTTATCAATGCTTTCAATGTATTTTTATGGAAATATCGTTAATTTTTAATGTTAAGGAACATATATCCAACTTCTTAAGGTTGATGAATATTCAATTGCTACAATATAATAATGAGTATATCAAGATTTCAAATCAATCCTTGGGAGTTTTATTTGATACATTAAAATTTTTAATGAAATTTTTCATGAAATTATTTGGTTAGAGATGATGATTTAATGGCTAATAAAAATTTTATTTTTAAGAAAATAGTTTTTTTAATGAAATTTTTTATACGCATTCACATACAAACAGTATTGTTCATTGTTTCAATATTGCGATTTTTATTCTCAATCCACATTTTAAAATTATTTTATAGGGTTTAAGAATTAATAATTACAAGTATAAGTTCAATATAATAAATAGTGACGAATTTCAATGTTAGTAAAACATTTCCCTCTTCATTTTTTTGAGAAAAATGAATATTGAATAGTATTTTCCACATTTTAATATATGGTGTTATTTTGATTTATTTAAAATATAAATTTATAAATTTATAAACCTATAATATATTTGGAAATGTATTAAAATGTATTCTAATTAAATCACCTGAATATTTAATGTTTAGGGTCATGTCCTTATAATTAGTATTAGAAGATAATTTAGATAACATTAATGGTTTGGATAATTTTAATAGAATAACATTAAAATATTTTATTATATCTTTACGTTTAAATATTATAGAATTTGATGATTACCATTTTTCTTAATCTAAAATATATTCATAAGGGTTTTATGTAGTGGGGATAGGGAAGATGATTTATGAAGAAACAAGGGGGTGATATATTTACGAATCAAAAAATTAGAACAGTTGAAGCTAAATAATGGATTAAACCCCAAGAAAAATATTTGAAGCCATGGTATATTATAATAATCATGATTAAATTGTTTAAGTTTACTCTTTTGAAGGTGAAGCTGACTAGTGGTGTTCAACGGTCAATAATATCTAGTAATGGGAAAAGATTGATGCCATGTAATGGTATAAATTTATGAAATCATTCAATGAGAAATACATTCCTAATGTTATAATACATATAATGGAAAATGAATTCCTAAAATTCTGGTAAAGGGATAAATATTAAACGAACACATTCAAAAAAACATCACCCTATTGGAAAAGTGCAGACAAAATTTTAATCATGATCCGGATAGTAATATCAATCTTGATAGTAATATTAATCAGTTTTAATGAGGATAAACTCCAAAATTTTGAAGGGTATTTACTTCTCGTGAATTGATATATTATGGATACTCCTATGATGTTCATAGAGGGTAGAAATTGAGAATATTGATGATCATTTGTACTTATATAATAAGCCTAAAAATTGGTCCAGGTAGAAAGAAAAGGGGAAGAAGGGACCCAACCAAACTGATTGTATAAAAAATTAATTTTTCATTTTTTGATAGTAGTGGTAAAAATAAAAATTATGAATGCCTTGTGATGTTTGGTAAGTACATATTATGTGGTATGTTTGGTTACATGTATCATAATTGAAATGGAATGAATCTTTATATCTGTAAAAAAATTAAAAAAAATAGTTAGTATATGGTTTTAAAAGTAATGAGATGAGTCATTATATAAATATTTGTATGAATTAGAACATTAATAACGGAGTGAAACTTGACTATAATAGAATTATATAGAGAAATAAATATTTACTACTTTAGTAGATTTTGGGTCATCAAATTAAGTAGGAAATTGTATATTGATTTTTTATTCATATTATGATATGCTCTTGTTTGGTTCTAAATCTATAAATTCTTTCAATTGTGATGAATTTTATGATAAACTGTAAATTGCATTTCAAAAAAATAATCCATAAATTATTGAAATAACATTTGGGTGAACTATTAAAGAAAAAAGAATTTATCAGAATATCCTTGTAATTATCTATGGAAATAAATTACCTTAAAAACATTTTGTATCTCTCCTATTTTTGTTTGATGATATTCATGGTATGGATTCAATTTTTCATTACTAATCTATGAATGATTGTGGAACTCAAATAATTGCTTTTAAATAAATGATTTTTAGTATAAAAAATGAACTCATAAATTTAAGAACATATTAATATGTCAAGAAACTGATAAAAGATGTGATTGAATGATATCATTTATAAAATGATTAGAATATTGGAACTCTAAAGATTAATGATGCTATAATAGTTAAATAATACCTTTATGTTTTTACTGATCGATTTACTAAATATATACCATATCTATAAGTTATATTTTCTATTAATATTGTTTATCATGATAAACCATTTTAAATACCCTTTTATAGAATTGATCAAGTAGAACATTTATAGTTAAAGAAATGGATTTAGGAGCTTCTTGATAAAGGTTTCATTTATCCTAATACTTCAACAATGGGTGCGACTATTTTATTTGTCAAAAATAAATATGGTTCTATAAATAATTTAATTGATTACTTATTGTTGAATAATGTCACTATTAAGAACGTGTTTCCTTTACCTCATATTGATTATATTCATGAACATATCTAGAGATATCATTATTTATTGATGTTTGACCTTTGGTCTAGGAACTATCAGTTAATGGTAAAGGAAGATAAAATTGCAAAAATAAATTTTTTAAATAGTTTTGGGAATTATTAGTTTTAGTCTATACCATTTTGGTTAAGAAAATTCCCATATATATTTATCGATATTAAGAATATGTTATTCCATTAGTTACTTTTTTTGTATTTATTGATGATATATTGATTTATTCAAAAATATTTGACGAACATGAAAGGAATATAAGTATTGTTACACAAACCCTAAACAAAATATAGTTAAATAAAAAGTGTATTTTTTTTAATTATTTATGTTTTGATTCTATGAACATGTCATGAATAAATATGTCATAATAATTTATCCAACTAAAAATATTGTTGGATGAATGTAGAAGACCTAAAAATTAAATTGTTATTCGTAGTTTTCATGGATTATAAGGGCATTATAGTAATTTTTTTAAAACATTGTGTTGTTAATTATCCCAAAGACCAAGTTACCTAAAAAGGATTTAAAATAATTTGAAAAAATGTGCTGATTTTTTCCATGAAATGAAAAGATAAATGTTGAATTCTTTTGTTTTGGTTCTTCCATCCAGATGTTGTGAATTTATTCATCCAAAAACATTATTCTTTACTGGTATCGGTTATGAATTGATGTTGAATGATAAAACAACTGATTATGATTCAAAACAATTAAAACCAAAAGAGAACAATTATACGACACATGATATTTTACATGAAAATATAATGTTTTCATTAAATATTTTGAGAAATCATTTACAGGGACAAGATTGTATAATATATACTAATCATAGAAAATTGAATAATATATTCCCTCAGAATGCTTTTATTATGAGGAATAAGAAATGGATGGAATTGATAAGGTATTTTGATTTGACAATCCTTTATCATCTGTGACGTTAAAAAAACATATATTATTCTTTTAGTATGAAAATTAATAGAGCATTAACAATGTTATCAGATGAATATGATTTTATTTGTTAATGAATTGATTAATTTTACCCAGAAATTTTCGATGAAGTTTATTAATATATTTTTTATCAAGTTTCACTATAATCATCTCTATATTAATAAATTAAGAAAGTATAGAAGGAAGACCATGAGATAGAAGAAAATGTATAATTTATAACAAGGGAATGTTTACTGAATTTAATAATGAAAAAAATATGATTTTATATTTATAAATATATTTGGGTTGTTATGTGATTAAAAATTTTAGAGATAATTATTAAGTTAAGATCAAAGTAACAAGTCTTTTTTCCATCCATAAATTATGAATATATATAGATAAAATTCATAGTTTTACTATTAGGATGGAATGAAAAGATACATTGAAAACCTTTCGATAGATATTTGTACTTTTTAGAAGGTAAAATTTGAAAAAAAAAATACAAAAGGGGATGAATCATCATTTTACTGTTCTAGAGTGGAGATCCGAAAATATATCCATATATTTCATGGAGGGATTACCAAGAAAAACACTAAGTAAGAATTATTTTAGGAATATTTTATATTGAATAACTAAATATGTGAATTTCAACCCCATTCTAGATCCAATGTCATTTGTTTAACATTCTCAACTATATCTCAATGAAAAAGTTTTGTAACATGGAGTCTCGATCTCTATAATTTATAATAACAAGCCTAGGTATAAATATAATTTATAGAATGGCCTTGAGAAGTTGTTGATTACTATATTAAATTTAAATACAGCTTTTCATCCTCAATAAGATTGACATTATGTGTGAAAGATAAGGATATGCTGAAATATTATTAAAAAAACCATGGATATTGGGATCAGAATCACTAATTATTTTTGTTTAAATATAGTAAATGTTTACATTTCATTTTATAGATGGAACATGATGAGTCAATATATAGAATTTTGTTTTAGACTCCCTCATTTTTTGGTAACGTATGTGAAAGGATGATTATGGAACCAGAAATGTTATATGAAACAGTTGAGAAGGTGAAATAAATATAGTCACATTTAATGATGGATTAATATAGGATAAATATTTATACGAACTACTTGAGGAAGTTTCTATCATCCAATGTGTGTGGTTATGTTTTTCGTAATGTATATCAATGAAAAAAGTATTTGTAGTTTTGGTAAAAAAATGGAAGTTACGACCATGATTTATTAGATTGTATGAAATCCTATAGAAATTTGGGGTTGTCTCATACAAATTATCCTTAAATCAATGTTTATACCCATAACCCAATATTTTTATATTTTTATGTTAATAAAGTATTTTCCAAATTTATCTCATGTTTTGAGCCTTTTGTAGTTATGTTATAAGATAACATTTATTATAAGGATTATTCTACTAAAATTCATGACCATCAAGAGCATACATTTTGAAACAATGTAATTCACATGGATAGGGTTTTTTTAAAAAATTATATGGTTAAATAAGCGATATAGGAAGCTGAAATCACAATGGGGAAATGACATCCCCACTTGATTAATAAGTAAATAAAATTATTAGGGAATAATTTCATAAATTGGGAGAAATAATGTAAGAACTCCTGAATTAATAGAATAAATCATTTTAATTTATTCTAGATATTCATTTGTAATATATTTTAGAGTTATGTTCTTTATAATAAGATTAATTAAATTTTCAATGGAAATGAGAAAAAATTATTTCTTACTTTAATGGGTTTTAATATATTATATTCTTTTATATAAAATAATGATTACCAAATTATATTAATACAATATAAAACAAAATTAACTTCAATTTTTAATTCATCCTATCAAAATTATCTTTGGATACATATTCGATAATTTATGGTAAATGTTGATTTTCAATGAATAGTGGAAATTACTGATTTTTTTAAAAAACACTTTTTTTAATATATTTATAAATTCAAATTCTATTTTAGAATAATTATAAAAAATTATTTATTTATTTTAAAAAATATTGTCCAAATATTTACATTTTAATGAATTTAATACTTGAATTTTGTATAAGTATATTTTATGCATAAAAGAGAATATTTCTAAAAAACTATTTATTCTTGTCTTTTTTTTATTTCGGTTAAAATATAATCCTACCAATTCTGTGTTTTGAATTTATAAAAATAAATTTTATATGTTGATTCAATGGGTCTAAATTTGGTCAATAATTTCCTTTTATTTTTCATCAACTTGAATAGTAACTATGTTAATATTAGTTTCTGTGGTATGTGGTAAATTATGTAATTATGGTTAAAAATAAAATTATAAGGACTAAATAATGATACTATCACTTCCTTTAATATTTTTATATGAGTGAATGACATCCATATCCATTCCAAGGGTTAATATTTATCCTTTTACCCATTTTTATTTCCTTATAACATATATAAAACATTATGCAATGAAATGGACAAAATGCCACACTCTTGTTTAATAACTAAAATATTATTATCATTTTGATATCCTTAATATATATTACATTATAAATATTTTTTAATTTTAAATTATGTATCTACATTATTATTTTTGTAATATCTTTATTAAATAAATAATAACTACAAACGATTACACAATGCTCATGAAGTAGGTTTTTAGCTATTGGGAAATAAATTAAAATAAATAAAATATAATAACTGTTAACAAATTTTAAATAATTAAGTTATTAAATAAAATTTATTGATAACTATAAAATGTTATGTATATGGTAAATTTTTTATTATTATTCCTTATCAATCTAGAGGTTATAAATTTCAATGTAAATGAATTATTCAAATACCTTCATTGTTGATATTTTAAGAAAATAATATTTTATTAAATCACCTAAAATTTCAAAAATATTATATTTGGCCATGTTATTATAATATGGTTTAAAATATTAACCATGGTTTATTTATCGACCATTTTTTCCATTAATTTTAATTTTTTTGATCCTCAAATCTTAAAACATCTTATTGTCATTATTGAGTGAAAATTGGTTAACATGGATTAATACCAATAGATAAGGGTAAAAATAGTTTCAATACATTTCACAAAATTATTTTATGCGATTATTTAATATCCTTCTAATATAATAATTTAATCCTATAAATTTGGTTATATGTTGACTAAAATTTTAATTCATATTTAATTAATAATTTAATACATTTCAATAGTGCCTCTCACGACTCTTGTAAAAAGGAACCACATATTCCCATTTCACCATGCTTCAAAAATCCATTTGGATTGGTCAATATTAACACAAGTGCATTCCTAAAATACCCCTTCTTTTTATATGGGACATATTTTGGTTTGGATACCATCCTTAGAGAACATAACATGTAAATGAATGGAAACTTTCCCAAAAAAGGTATTGTTTTTAACCACATTTTTTTGTTTTATTTTTTATACCAAAACATAACATATTATAAAACCAAGAAAAATAAAATTCACCATTTTCCTATATATAATAATATGTTATTATTTTAATGTAATAACATATTAATATATCTTCTTCCAAAAAATATTAAATGAAAACATCATTTGTGTGAAAATGAAACTAACACCTCACAAAATGATGAAATTATTTTTCAATAAAAATCATTCAAGGCTAGATTATAACAATGAAATTTATTTTTATATATTAAATTAATTAAAAATTTATCCTTCTGGAAATTTATTATAACATTTTCCTCCATTAATTTCCATTAAATGAAAAAATAACATGGAATTCATGGGTATGTGTGGACTACAACCATCACAATACGATGTGATTTATTTTTCTTCCATGCATCCCATTGATTATATATATATTAATATTTATAAATTTAATCTGATATATATTATATTTTCATAAAAATATATTTTTAATATAAAACTCACTTTATTTCTATAATGATTATTAAAAAATTTAAATGTTCCCAATGTGTATGTATGAGATATCGCCTTCAAGATTATATAATATTTCATTTTTAAAAAAATATTGTGTTACGTTATTTAAAAGTATAATCTTATTATAAAAAATATAACTATATTATTCTATAGATCATGGAATAATTACCTCTTTAACCATATTCAACCTAGCATATTCTTTTTGGATTTAGGAACCAAATATTGTCGAAATGGTTGACATTAACTAAAATGACTATCTATGTTTATATAACATAATAGTGGATAAAAAAATATTAGTAATGACCTAGAAATTGTTTCTCAAATAATTTAAAAATTAACAAAAGTATCTTATTTAGGAAGATATTGGTCGTGTGTGACGATTTAGACTCCTGGAAATGGGATTTCTTAAAATCCTCTATTAAATTTTCACCTAAAACTACCATTTTCCCCAATGTCGATATTTTATATTTTTAAATTGATTTAATAATATTAAAATAATAAAATATTCTAAATTTTGATAATTCTTTTTATTTTCATATAATTTCTTTAATCGAGTTATATTTTCATAATCCTTTGATGTTCTTTGGATAAACAAAATTTTAATTTTCAATTTTAATGTATACTATGACACGAATTTTGTTTTACATCATAAACATAATTTTCATTTTGGTATATTCTAAAATATTCAATCTTTTAAATTAATAACCATCCTTCATTATTTCATAGTTTTTATAAAAAAAAATTAAATTGAAAGATTTATATCAATATTTGAGATTGTTTTATTTTTAGAAAAAATAGACTTTGTATGATACAATATTTTTTGTTTTATATTATGGTTTATTGGAATTGATAGTGAGGATGGCCTGTTTTTTTATAAATCGATGGATTTTTATACAATTATAGGATCTCCATTTAATTGGGTGAATTTATATATTTAACTGATTAGGTTTACTCAAAAATATTATTTGAATATACTATTATGATTTTTCAAAGTATAATCATTATTATCTTCTGAAGTCTAATAGTGATGGTTACTCTAAGTTTAACCATAATGGTTATTCCATGGAAAATTAATAGTTATATGAATATGGTACCACAAGTTACCTACGTGAATTATTTATTATTTCTATGTGTTTTTATTGACATATAATGATTCAAGGAGGTAAAAAAAGTATATTCTACTTCATATGGATAAAAAAATAAATTTATGAAAGATATATTATACTTTTGTCCTGATTTCGAAGAAAAACTTATGAGTATTACTTTTCTTGTAATATTTATTATTAAATGTTTTATAAAACTCTATGAGTATAAAATGGTAATATATTTGGTTAGAAAATAATTATATTGAGAGAAATATATAGTTTGAAAAAAAAGGTTTTATATACATTCAAAGACTAATGGTTTTTGTCATTATTTTTTTGGCCTGTACTAAAATATACATACTCCTAGAAAACTGTAAAAAAAATTTACATGGTTTTATGATGATTAGGTACATGTATGAGGTTGATATAATACTTGATGAAGATGTGTCTTGAATAGAAAACATGATTCCTTTTAAATGTTTTGTTTTACAAGAATAATGTATAAAAAATTGAAGTGTCCACTTTGTAATATATGGGTTTGTAATGTAATATTTTTGAAATAAATATATAAAACACAAATACAAAAATATTATTGGGAATTTGAAAAAATTAATTATCGTTAAATTAAATAGAATTTGTAATGGTTAAGGTCAGGTACTTACACCTTGAACCAGTTAGGATTACCCACTGACTATTGTCGGATTAAATCTATATGGAGTCACCATAAAAGGATTACATGGGACTGAGTTCCTAGTTCACCACATATTGTCAAATATATTTTATCTATGTATATTCTTTATTTCAATTCATTAAATGATCATTTTTAACTACTTATTTATGAAAACTCATATCCTTTCAATAATTTATTTCATTATTTCTTGAATCAATATACACCTAATAAAACCCCACATGATCAGGTGGCCTAGTAAATATTTTATATTATGTACATATCATAAAAAATTTAAATATTAATTAAAATAAGTAAACTAAAACTATATATCATTCAATAAAATATCCTGGTTCTTTTAAAACTTCTCATGATTACATGAGAATGTACATAAGAAAGGGGTGAACTATAAATTTAAATAAGTGAATAATTAAAGAATATCAAAATTTATAGTATTAAATGTTTTTAAATAAGAATATATAGGTAACATAATGGACTAATAATAATAATCTTGATCATTATGTATATATATATGGGATAACAAAAGGCAAAATTAGAATGTGGAAATAGCCTAAAACATGCCATCATAAATATAAGTCAAGGATAGAAATTGAGATCTGATAACAAAATGTTCTTAGGATAACCTAAAATGACCAATTCATGGAATATATTGCGATAAAAACACTTACAAATTCATCTAAGGGCTATATTATTCTAGGACCACAGATTTCATTCATATCATATACAGGCATAATAGGGTGCATAGGCCATATAATAAATAATGACTTTTATGAAATCTATACCCACAGTTGAAGAGTCAAAACTACTAAAATGTATTCTAAAAATCAATATTGGATATGTAAACATAGTTTAATACCTTTTATTTAAATGGTGATGGGTATTAACTAAACAATGTTTGGCATGAAAAATATCTCTAGATAATTTTGGCAGCATGACATGGGTACATAATGATTAATTCAAGTGTTTAATTATAGTCAAATGGTTTTATAATAAAATTGAGATCATATGTATTGTAATAATGATGTTTAAAAATATATCCGCACATGGAAATTTGGTAATCACAATTCATAAATAAGAATTTTCTTCTAAATGGTGGAGAAGGATAAGATCCCATACCTTGATAGGGAACCTTTAAAAGCATAGTGAGAGGATATTTGGACCATGGAGTCACCATTGGAGGGATCTAAATAGGGAATGGAAGAGTAAAATTTTCCCTTAAGGTTATTTAGTGAAAATTAATGAATGGAATTGTAGGTTATTATAGACAATTACCAGATAAATTCATTAATAATTTCAAAAAAATAGGAATTTCAATCTATATAAAAAATTAATCTAAACTGAAAATCATATCATGGTTTTTTTCCTTGGTTAATTTCAAATAAGAGTTTTTAAAATAGATTTTTTATATAAGAAACTATATTCTTGAAATAAAATACATGGCGATTTTAAAGTGAGTCATTTTTATAGAGAACTTATTTTAAAATCATAAAATATTATATAGGTTTAGTAAAAAAAATTAAGGGTTTATAAAATTAATCATATAAAGTAAAAAACAGTTTTTTATAGGAAACAATAATTCGGTTTTTTCTTCCCTTTATTTTCTAAATTATATAAGTTTACAAAATTTATGTTTTCATAATACGTACATTATAATTATATGTTGATTAATTCTTACCCAATATTTTTTTTATGAAAATTATGAAAAAATAACAATTAAATAAATTTGATATGTTTAATATAAAAATAATATTAATTTCATAAAAACGAAGTATTTAAATATTTAAATCAAAAAATTGAAAAAAAAATTTATTGTCATTGATTTTTTCCCCTTGTGTGGGTTGTGTGTGGGTTATCCCTTGGGAGAATATAATATATCATTATTGTATGTGTGTATTGTTTGTGTGTTTGTGTTTGAATGTAATTTTACCCCCTAGAACCTAATATAATTTTTATAAAAGATATTAAAATTAATACTATTAGGGTATATATACATATAAAATTATTACACCTTTGAATTCCATAATGTAAATGTGTGTAATGGTGATATTTCCTTGGGGTGGTTTGGTGAACATAGTTTTGGTCTTCATGTCAATGATCTTAAAATTAACCCATAAATGGATTCACTCATGATTTAGATGTAGAATAATGTAATGGGATTGGTCATGGTAAAATCCATGTGAGGATATCTCCCTTGGATGCTATGATAAAAGGGGTTCATGGGGTATGATCGTACTTGTTAAGGAAATAGCTTCTTTTTTCTATTCCAATTTGATTTATTATATTCCACCATTCATAATAATCTTAAAATCATTGTATAACAACTGTATTACAAATGGTTTTGTTTCGTGAAAGTCATTTAAATTTGATAGGTTATAGCTTATAATGGTCTAAAATAACTGATGTGTTGAATGAGATTTATATAATTTCATTTAATAATAACTCATTTACTCATTTAAGAAATGAATTTAATTTTTAAATGTTTTTGTCATTACAGTTTTACTCTTTATAAATTTCTCCAATGAAATTTCATTTTTACAATAATGAAACTGTGGGTGGAATCATTTCATCACCTCTTATGGTTCCCATGTCAATTCCAAAAACATACTGTTCTACCACAACACTTTTACTAGGTGAGATATCACACATTGTATAACATTATATTTACGATAAATTATATTCATGTAAATCTCCTTATATGAAAGAAAAATTCTTAATGGTTCCACCATTGGGTTCTATACATATGAGGGGTCTGGTATATACTTCTTTAAGATGGATTACTAGAACAAATCTTGTTCTATTGATAGGTAAGGTCTTAGTGCTATTCGAAAATCCACCCCTATGATGTGATCAGGGTTCTCAAAGGTGATAATATATATTCTAATAAGATTTATCTTTATCCCAAACCTCTATAATTTATTAATCTATGATATATGAATGAACACATTATCTCTAACCTCAAACTCGAGGTCACATTGATGGATTTCATCATATATTTTATATTGAATTTTTGTACATTTCGTATGATAATGAATGGTTTTATCATTTTGGACACCTTATTGATTTTTGAACACATGAATGATGGAATGGCACGAAGGCCACAATTTTTATTTATTTTTGGATAAACCCCCTTTTACGGGTAAAGGTGGAAACCTCACATGACTTCCAAGACAAGTGACATTAAAAAAATCTAAAGATCAAAGTGTCACAGTCTTCCCAGAATAAGACTACGTAGAAGTACCACCCCTAGCCTAAATGTCAATATGGCATGCCTCCACCTTTACATGACTGCTTAGAAATTTGTCCCATGTAGAAATACATAGGCCTGGTACCGATGGATGCACCATACTCTCAATAATCAAAATTTGTGTAGCCATGCATGGTGAAGAAAACCTACTAAAAACCACATCTGAAGTAATACTTGTAGAATGTCTGGTCCAAGAAAACCCCATACAAAAAAAACCAACTGATACATTACTCCATTATTCATACTACCAAGGGATCCTTCAGACAATCCAACCGACTCATCTATTGACACAGATAAAGATGGTCATAATTCACAAGAAAAACAACTTCATTAATTCTATCTAGCTTCTTTCAAGCCTAACTATGATAAAATATAAATATTTCTACTACTACATCAGGTGGAGAAACTGTAATCCAAATGCACCATCCAAATACACTTTCTAGTTAGTGGAGATTTCAAAAACATTCCTCTACAATATTTCTTCGGCAATAAAATGGAACCTTGGGGCCAAAAAACAAAAATGGTTCAATCCTTAATAAAACTAAGTATTCAGAATCAAAACCATATCACCAATAGAGTAACGAAAACAAAATCATCACACCACTTCTACCAAGAAATCAATTCAAGAATTCAAGAATCAAAAACCAGAATAGCATATGCATTCAAAACCACCAACAGATCCACCAAAAAATAACACAACCAGACAACCAACCCCCGATTAGGAACCAAAATCAAAGAAATGAATGGCGAGAATCTGAATACCAGAAACCATCAACAAATAGTTGGCCACTAAAACTCCAACCTCGCCCGACCCCATTGCAAATTAGAACCCAAAACCCATTGCTGCCATCCCTACACACAGAGACCGCAACAGACCACCCAACACATACTGGGAGATGAGGTAGAAACTCTCATAAGCGGAAGAATATCCTGACTGGCTGGCCATCCTCGTGCTGCTATTGGAAGCCCAATCTTGCTAAGGTTCAGTGAGGAGCGATGCAGGCAAGCAACAATGAGATGCCGAGTTGGCCAAGTCCGTGTGGTCACACGATGCCATCGCTGAAGGAGAATCCACTCCCACAATCTCACCATGAAAGCACCGAAGAGGGGATCCAGATCGACACGAGGCAGAAGGAGGCAGCGATGGGGAACCCTAGTAGAGGAGAACCCCATATGGGCTCTATTTATAAACACATGGAATGCAGTCATAATGCAAAAATATTATGCATTGAAAATGATCCATAGGGGGATTCAGAGGAAGGCACATTCAATGGAGAATAACTATTGGATTTGGAAGAATGAGTGGGCATGACTTGTGCCATCTGTACCATGCCTTTGAATCTATGAACAAGACAACTAGATGGACATCCATGTGAATGTAGAGAGATGATTATGATGCATATTCAGGGAAGGGGTGGTTTCACATAGTGAATATATAGGTTGATTCAATCAATGAGCTTCAGGCTTGCTAATGTTAAGAAGTTTATGAGACATGTAAGGGTACCCCTTCAACCCCTAAAATGGGTATTAAAAAAAGAATAAAACTTTAAGTACTTTGGTCCAATCAAGAAATGATATGATAGAAAATATTATTATTTATTAACTTTGCTAGATTAATTTGTTGATCCAATAATCCTTGGAAATCCATTGAACTAGATATCATCATATCTCCATAATTTTTAATGAATCTACCAGAATGACCATCACATCAAGGTTGATAAGTTTTTATGAAGTTCAATTCAATATTAATCACTTTCCGTTGGATTCTCTAAAACATTAAGTTAATCCTTGGATCTTGATCAGATATAATAGAGAGTGTAAATACATTCACCCTTTCCAATTCCATTATATATATCACGGTGAAGGATTCAAGGGATAAATATTTTTGTTATATCACTTGAATGTGATAACTTGGAATGGATAATGACTACCACCCAGATGGAATTATAACTGTTATGTGTCTTATGGATTCCTATGATGAAATCCATGGTTTTATTTTACCATTTCTTAACTGGTTTGGGAAATGGTTTCAATAAACCCTTAGACATCTATCATCTATCACTAACATATCGACAAACATCAAGATACAAATTATACCATATAAAAATATTTTTTTTCTGCCTAGTATTTTTTCTTCAAATATCTATTAATTGTAGTGAATCTAGAATGAATAGAGAAGAATGATTTATGAGTATAAACATGAATTTCCATCTATAGATTATGTTTTGAGGGGACACATATATAGGTTCCAAAATATATAAAGCAATATTTGTAAATTATTAACTCCTAAATATTTTCTATATTTTCATATAGAACAAAATCATTCTCCTACTCATCCATAAAAATTATAAGAATAGTTTGTTGAGAATTTATTTGATAAATCTGGGATTAATAACTTTTTCATTCTCATGTACTTCCACTACATGCCTTTGATGATATGATCCATTGTAATTATCATCATGGATGAGGTTATATAATCTTTTATACAAAGAGAATATGACGACTCATTAACATTATAATAATGGTAATGGATTGAATGATCATAATCCTTAATCAGATCTAACCACCTTCAATGATGCATATAGATCTCATTTTGAATGAACATACACATGAGGCTTTTATTATCTATATATTTGTCACGATTCTAACTATAGGGAAAATATCACCAAATAATCAACTCGGAGGTCAGTACAACCAATTCAAGATCATTTGTTGGTTAGTTATAATAATTTTTCATAAAGTTTAAGATTCTATATGTTTTTCTTTTATTCATCTTTAATGACTAAAAACACCAAAACTTTTTTATGTGGTATTGTAGATCACAAATACATCCCCACATGTGGGTAATGTGAGCCTAGGTGTAGTTATTATCATGTTATCCATCTATTTCAATATTTCATTACATTGATAATTCTTGATAAACATCACCTTCATCAAATTTATCTTGGATAGTGGGATTGAAACTATTCATAATTTTATCACATATCAATTATACAACCCATCCAATTCGATAAATCTATATATTTAAAAAATAAAGGGTAGTGCATATTATTCTTCAATTACCAATATATTTTTTAGAATCCATATATATTCATTTATTGTTGATAAAATTCCACAGTAATGTTACATTTTCAATCCAAAAATTTCATTTATCATACATTTCATGCAACTTTATTTTCCAAAAGGCCTTCAGTATAACATGCTTATTATCCTCAAGATTCTCATTGCTTTTTGAGTAGATAATAATGTCATCTAAAAATTCTACCATAAATATTTCAATTAAATAACTAACTTATCCCTTCATAAATGAAATTATGATAGTTGTAGAATAATTAAGTCCAAATTTAATCACTATGAACTAATTGTTGTCAATAATTTTCAAAAAAAATAGCCTTGGTGATATCCCCCTTATTTATCTTTACATGATAATATCCTGACCGAAGATTCAACATAAATAATTACTAGGATCTATATAGCTAATTGAACATGTCATGAATCCATGGGAGATACTACATGTTAATTGTATTTATTTCTTTTCTCTAATGATAATAAATGTAAAGGTGCATTGATAGACCCTTCTTCCTAATGAAGAGTACCGATACACCCCACGTTTAAGTTCATGGTTTCATAAATCTTCAATATAGGTTCTATAATAGTTTATTATTTATCTCATCATGTTTCATAATTTTCATTACATATGGAGTACTGGTAATAAAAAAACTCTATGTATATGTTTTGTCATGAAATGAACATATTTTCTAGGAGGGAGACCAAAAATATCTTAATGAAAACATCATAGAATTTCATTACAAAGTGTATGTTGAAAATGATGATATTTTCTATAGTCTCAGTCATTTTATCTAGATATTAGTTATTTAATGTAAATAATATCCATTCATGAGATGAAAATAATAGTGTAAATTCATCCACCTACAATAAATTTTATTGAATAAGAGGTATATTTTTGAAACAAATAATGATTTCATTTACTGGGAAATTTATATGACCACTATAAAAGAAAACCAAATCCATTCCCTGAATATCATTGAACTTTTCTAAAGGATTTATTATTTGTTTTTCTAGGAAATCTATATTAAAAATTATTACTGGGGGAATTAATATGATTCTGATACAATAATTGAAACAATATATATTTTCACTAATATCACTACATCCAAGTTTTTATGTGGTGATCAAATTGTTCTACTAATGTTGATTGATATTTTGTATTGTGTAGAACTAGAATAAAATATCATGTTCACAATCCTAGAATTAATAACTAGAGTACATGAGACCACTTCATTTTTTAGATCCACCTTAGTAGTTTTGATGGATTAATATCACCCTTAAAATCTAGGATTTAGATGTTATTTTTTTGGTGGTCATAAAAATACCTTGGGTCAGTGCATTGACTCACATTGTTCCATTATTCCTTGTAGAGGAAACATTAGACAATATGTTGATGGTTGTAGGATAATTACATTCCTCCATCACATAGTTGGGTTTATCCCATAGGTAATCGATAACTAGGTTCCCTTATATCCCACACCTAAATAATTCATTTTCTTATTATGGAAATGTTTGTGATTCTTCATTAATAATATTTGTAATGTGGAATGTTAAACATTCTTCCCGCATGATAATTTTCTATCGCACTAAAAAGTTAAAATACATTCTCTACTTCTTATCTTCAGACCCATGGGAGATAAGAGATTCACTGATCATTATTTCAACATTGAGAGAACATCAGAAAATTTCATCATATATGAAAAAGTCTAAAATTTGTATTATAGACAATGATTTAGCTAACTAAATAAGTGGATAAAATAAATTTCTTGGTCAATGAAAAGGCAATAAGAATATTGGAAATGTATTTTTATGTATTACTCAAGTTCCCTAATGATTTCATGGTCTTCTTTTTATTAGGCAATGAAAATCTCTGTTCATTTTTTTTGTAGTGTGTGTGGACAATATTTTTTAAATATTTTTTTAGAATTAATTCCACTTTATCAGTATGATATTCTAAATGTGATTCAAAAATTGTTATCGGTGACCACCACATAATAAAAATTTTCCTTAATGTCTATTAATAATAAAAAATTATATTTGGATGGATGGATAGACAACTAGTACTACCTACTCTATTTTAAATAATATAAGGATAAAGAATATCATTTCAATGAAGTAGATCTATTGTTCTATAATTAAAGTGTCAGAAGATCTATATAATTTCAATGTCATTTTTAAATAAAAAACATCAATTGAAAAACTATTCTTCTTATTGAGATATACCAACTAATTCATGTTTCTATTCAAAACATGTGTTTATTGAAAAAGAATTTACATGAAGTTCACGACTAATACTCCATTCGGGTTGCCAATATAATTTAGGTATTAAATAAATTTATCACCACATTGTTTTTTGAATCGGATCCTCTGATTTCCAAACACTGACTAAAAATAGAGGCAAATATGTTTGGAAGATAATTGTTTTACTATTTTACACATAAATGAGAAACCATGAAAACTAATGGGGTCCCCCAAAAATGACATGTATTCCTTATCATATTAAATTCATGGTATCAGTATATTATATCCATGTTATATTTCCAAACAAAAGGTATTATGAGTGTACTTTTCCAATTAATAATGTTTCATAATTTCATTTTAATTGTACTAAAGCATATCCCACTGGAGTGTGAAACAAGTTGTCTAGTAATACTTTTCCTTCGTGTACAGGGTGATGATCAATTCAATCACTAATCTCTTTTTGAGAGTTATTACCCAACATTATAACTATTCCAAATCGACATATGCCTATCATATCTGGATATGGATGTATTTTTATTAAACCAAATACTCTATACATTTACAATATTTGTTAATTTATTCATATTCTTTTTTAATCCATATGACTATAACTATATTTTTTTAAAATCCAAATTTAGAAAAATGAATAATAATTATAATAATACCATATATGGAAACAAATATATTTAAATAATTTTTTCATAATTTATTATAAAATTATTCACATAATACAGGTCCATATGATCTTTAGCCCTAGTGTATTTTTTTAATTAGGTACATAGAATAATAACAGAAAATAAAAATGTAGAAACATGCATGAAAAATCAGTAATATTCCCTTAAATTTCCAAGACATTATTAAATTGAATGGGATAACCTATGACATATATAAGAAATGGGTGATCTATAAATCCTAATGGTCGAATAATCAAATAATTATTTAATAGAAAATAATATGTTTGAGTCAAGAGGCATATGAAGGTATCATAAGAGTAGAGAGAATTATAGACTTAAATATCAATCCATGTGATATAATGACAACAAATAAGTCATCATGGTAATATGGAAACAACATAAAATATGAATTCATAGGCATATAACATGGATAACTACAGAGACATTATAATATTATTTTCTCAGGATAACATCTTAGGAATCATACATGCAATCTCATGAGAATAAAACATTACCCAACTTATTAGAGAGATATATAATTCAGAGTACATCCGTCACATTTGTATCATGGTCAAAAATAAGTACTCACCATAGATCATACAAAAAATAATGTTGTCTATCAATTTTAATCCCACTATTACAGAATATGGGTTATAAACATGGAATTTCCTATTTAATCTCGTTTTGGTACACATATGTGAAAATATTTTAGTGGAAATGTGGATGGGTATTCACTATACAAATGTTTATCATGGAATTAATCAAATTATAATTTCCACAGTATAATAGAGAAACATAAAAAACTCATGGAAGGATTTAATTAGAGTGAAAGGGGTATCTCATCACATTTAAAAAATAGGGAACATGTGGGGGATGTGTAAAAACATAGCCTAATAAGAATAATTTGGAATAAAAAGACGTAAAATAAATAAGGCCCTCAAATAAAGAGGAGAGAGAGATGATCCTTTACCTTTAGAGGGTGATTCTAAAAGTATAGGAGGAGCTTTTTTGAGTTAAGATGAATCTTGGGAGATATTTAAATCATTAGTGTTAGAGTATATTTAACACAACATGATATTTTTAAAATAAATAGGTACCTAACCCCACAAATCATAGATATGGGAATACAAAATAGTAGGGTTCTATAGTAGGGAAGCCCGATAGAATCATTAGTGACAAAGATAGTTCCATACATAGGAAAGGATCCCATAATAGAAAAAATTGATAAGGATTTATAAGGTGAATCTTGGGATGCTAGTTAATTTACTTATTTATCAACCTCTTACAAAGCTTGGGTGATGATAATTGGTTATACAAGTGTTTTGATTGATGTGTAATGGGAGGTTTGGTGTGCTTTTATTGGAAAATAGAGGATAAATCTATATTAATTAATTAACACAATTTTTGGAATCATTATGAAAAAGTAAAAAGTAAAAAACTATTCTATAGATTTTTCCCATGTTTTCAAGAAAATAAAAAAAAAATTCATCATTCTAGTAGGATTAGAACTAGAATCCTTAAAATAAAACCATTACAGGTATAGAAATGATTCATGTTTATACAGAAATAACATTAAAACCTTAAAATCTAATATAGTTTTCTTATTATTTATTATGCATCAATAAAATTAATAAAATATTTAAAAGAAAAATTTATTTAAATGAGGAAAAAAATTATTTTCTATACAGTTTGTAGTATTTATTAGTTCAATTTTACGCTTTTGTGATGTCAAAATACATATTTTATTTAATTTTTACCCAAAAATGTGATTATCTCTAAAAATTAGGAAAAATAAACCATTAGAAAACTTTAAGGTGATAATTTAAAAAATAGTATTTATTTTATCAAAATAATCCTCTAAATATATGAAAATAAATATTTATTTCAAAAATACGAATTTATTAAAAAATGCTTGTTTTTTTAAAATAAAAATTTTCTACCTCTTTTATATAAAAATTTAACTTCATAAAATTGTAATATTATTAATAATAAACAATAGTATATTATTAAACTAAACATTTTTTTAGAAAATCGTGAATTCTTAAAAAATCATATCATGGTTTAAACTATATATTTATCAAAAGTAAAATTTGAATTTCATCATATCAGAAAAGTATTTTTATCAAACTTATTATTTATTCATTTATAAATTTATAAAAAAGGAGATAAACAAATTTCTTAATTTATATTTAAAATATTTAAATCTATACTATTAGGGTCTAAATACATATCCTTTTGATAAATTCAGTAATTAACTAAGGTTCATGTGTGTGATTATGGAATATTCTTAGTGTGGTTTAGTGAAGACAGTTTGGGACGTCATAACATTTAGCTCAAACTTCTCACAAAAATATTTTCACCCATTATTTATTAGTTTAATCATGCATTTATCTTAGTCAAAGAAAAATACATGCGATTTTATCTCCCTCAAAATCATTGACAAATGTGTTTCAAGTGGTATGATCCTACTTTTAATGGCCACCAATTCCATTTTTTTCAATTGGATTTATCATAATATTATATATATATATAAATATTATGATGATGGTATAATGAATTTACAATAAAATGTTATTAAAGTTAGAGGTATTTTAAATTTGAATAGATATAACATAGAAAAATCCAAAATAACAAAAGAACTTGATGTTATTTATATAATTTAAATTCTTAATAAGTTATTCAATCATTTAAAAATGTAATTTTAATAATAAATTTTCTGGTAGTTACATACTTTATTTGATACATTGATATCAGATAGATTTGATGAATTTTTATGAGGACCATACATGGGTTTTGATGTTTTGGGGTGAGAGTTATTTGTAGTCATGATTTTATAATTTGGTAGGATCTTTGGCATTGGGGGCCATTGAGTTTTTCTTATAGTGGGATTCCATTTTATAGATGATCTCGTTATGGATGTTCGTTGTTATTGGAATCATGTTGTATCTTATGGTTTTGAGGATATTATAATGATCTAATTGAGGATTATTCTGTATATGTTTTCATTTATGGATACACCTTGTGGATTAATTCAAAACTATGGGTAGACTTCCATTTGGTCACACTAATATTGGGGATTCCAATTGGATGCTCATAGTTGATTCATATTTTTTATTGTTATCATTGATTGAGGATTATGGTGGTTACTTGTATTTTTGGGAGTGTTACATGTATCAATCCTATAATTCTGGTTGGTTGATGCCTTTTCCTTGGTTAAGAATTTTTTAGGGGATAATTGTGGAACGTTGGAGAGTTATGTAACAACAAACATGTCCACATGGATTTAATTAGTTAATTAAATAATTAAATTTTTTATTTTTTATTTTTCTTAACTTACAAGGTATTTATGGATTATGTTGATTTATTTTATAAAGGAATTGATGTTGCGGATTATTTACTCATGATTTGGAGTAACCAAGGATCGACCGTTCACGAGGGACCTAAAATATTTAGTTATATTTCACATGGTATGAACACTATTACCTCAACTATGAGACCTATTGTGGTTTAACATTAATGATATTTATTCTTATCCAATAGGTAAGATATGTTTGGTACATGGTATGGTAGACAATGCTGGTAAACTATCCATTATAACTATTATGATAAAAACTTTATTTCATTCCCTATTTTTCCTTAAAACATATTATGAATTTTATTCCTAATTTAACTCCCACATCTTCTACATGATTCATGGAAATCTTATTGGTAGGTCTTCGTTAATAGGATGCCACCGCATCCTCCTCCCCCATTTATCTAGCCAATATTATTCTTTTTTTTCATGAGATCATCCTAGGTAAGTATCTATTCTAATCTATTTTATTCTTTCTCACTTTCATCAATTATTTTCATTATCCCTCTAATAGTTTCTTATTTATCCAAACCCAATAGGATCCAGGTGTGATGAGTTTTCAATTCTTCTATATTAATTGGATCTTTGTGCATCACTAGGGAAATGATTGTGCATCCTCATTTTAAATAAATTCATTTTAGACTACATTATCTTTCATGTCCTTGATTTGAAGTATGTGTTTATTAGAATTTTCTTCAAATCCATTTTATAAATTGTTTTTTGTGATTTTCATTGACTTTTTAATAATTTAATATATTATTTTATTTCACGGTGTGATTGAAATAATTTTGGGTATAATTTTAGTGATTTGAATGTACATTGGATGTATTTCATGTGGTTGTGGAATTTACGTTTTTTCCCCAAAATTATTTCATTTAATTTAATATATTTATAAGCAAATTTTTGTCATTTTGATAACCCATTTGGTTTTTAATGCTCCTTAAAAAAATTAAATACATAAAATTGAGTAATGTCTCATGAAAAGTGTTCAATAAATATCATATTTTCTTTCATCAAAATGGGTTTAAATGTATTTAAGGAAAAAAGATTCCATATTTATTAAAAAATGTTTGTAGCCTTGAAGGTGGGTAATGGAAATGACCTATAGTATTGTACCCCATTATAAATATTTGAGAGCACATGGCATATTAAAAGTATCATAAAATTTTAAAATGGGAATTTTATTTTTAAAATAGGGTTCATGGTACCGTTTGTTTAAAAAAAAATATATTATATTTGCGATGAAGGATTTGTATAAATGAGTATATTTACACATAGTTTATGAATGTGAATTTTGGAAATGGTTTAGTTCCAAGGAGAATTTTTCATGATTTAATATAATGGATTAATTTTCTATTTGAGATTAGATTTCAAATGAATTTTTTAATTGTATCAAAGGATCAACATCCTAATAATTGTGTATTTATATCTTGTTTGACACATTGAAAGGATTTATAAATGTGTGAGATCCTCTTTGAACACAATTTGGTTACATATCTAATGATGTATCATTTATGCATGGGTGATTATATATATTGACATCCACTTTTTTATTCATATTCTTGGTTATATGTTTGGGGAGGATGCATATGATTTTTTGGGAGGTGAGGTGTGAGTTATTTTAAAATTATTTATATTTGACTTATGTGATGATTTCATTTTATCCCCATTATTTCTCATCATTTAATTTCATTATTAATATTATATATGACATATGTGATGGAAAACAATAGAATAAATTGTGGGTTTATTAGGTTGAATTTTCAGGCTACTTCACCGTGGTCAGATAGGAAAGAGTAGTCGGACTCTCTGATAAAAAATTTATTTGATCCAATGGGTTAAGTAATTAATTGTATATTATCTTATATGATCCATAGGAAAAAATTATTTTTAGGTATATTTATAATTTGGTAGTTCAATTTAACTTCTATGAATATGGATCGGTTTATTATTTCCCACATATGTTCATTGTCTCCAGTTCAAATCTATTATAAAAAGATCCAAGGGTGGATTCCCTTGATGATAAGTAATTTTAGAAATGTTTTAGTGGACTATGTCTTGTGATTATTTTCCATTCCTGAGCCTGATAAATTTTAATTTCCCCATTTCATGGTTTTTTTCTATCATGATTGAGTTATATTGTTTGGTTTATGCATCAACTTTTTTTTTGTGATTTAGTTTAATTTTAAATAGTTTATATATTAGTTCTTTTAATGTGTGGTTCAATAAGTAAAATTACTGGTTTTATTTTTTTTTTGAGTTTCAATGAAATTGATATTCTATGAAATATATGTAAAAAATCGGAATTTTTATGAGATTTCAAGAAAAAGTAAATTCTTTTTTCATAATTTTCAATTATCTTACTCAATATTTTTAAAAGTTTAAATAAATATGCAATGGACTAAATTTTATTCCATAAAATGTAAAACCATAACATTATTTATTTTAAAATATGATTATTATTTTAAATATGCTCATAGGATATATTGAATGAAATTATTTAATAAAGAATATGAAAATCAACTTTAGACAATGTGTTTCAAAGAAGTATTAAATACATTGTTTTACAGGGGGTTTTACACAGATTCAATGGTTTATGTTGGCCTTATGAATGTTTTTGGGACCAGGACTATTATATGTTAGTTAGATATTAATTACTCATTTTATATCCTGTTATTAAGAAATTATTCACAGTGGTATGTTTGTTTTCTCATTGGTATCCTATTATCACATCGGTCATTTATAGTTATATTACATTCTACTAATTGATGGTAACTATATTAGTGAGAAAATTTGTGGGATCTAGGGGTATATACATTTTTCCTTATAGGGTAGGGATACTAATGAATTATATGGATTGTGGTTTTAGATTCATTTATATATTAAATACCTATTTTTATTTCAATTCTTTTATTTTATAATGGATGTGAGATATATTTCTTGTTCATTATGTATTTTATTTCTTATTATGTCCTCAAATCTAATTATTAGACAATCCCATTCCCAATTATATTCCTATGATACCAAAAAACAATAGTTTTGAGACTATGGTGATGGGGAATATAATGATCCATACTTTCATACATAAATATTAAATCTTATTAGATAAACATTCATTACAACTCAATATGATCCTAGATAAAACCATAATGTTTTAGTATATTTGGAGATGAGATATATAATAAACATATTTCATTATAGATATTCAATATCTCCCACAAAGTTCTTCACATATTGGCCCATTCTTAGACATACCATAAAAACATTTTTCATATCTTCAGGAAAAGGAATCACAATTAAGTATAACCTTAGATGGTCAATAAGGGTAAATTTAAGAGATAACCATCAACAATCATATTAAAGTATAAGATACAAATAATTGTATGATATCATGATCTTAAATTCCAAAAAATATACTAGATCATTAATTTATTTTAAAAATGATTTATTGTATAAAACATTATCATTTCAAAATACAAGAATCATAAGAGTGAGGAATGATAGTAAATCAATCATTATCCTTGAGTTAAAATCATAATAACAAATGTAAAAAGTTTGTGGAAAAATCATATGAATAGAAATAATATCATATGTCAAGGATTACTACTGATTCTATCATATCATATGATATCAAGAATCAATACATTTTTTATCATTTCATAACAGATCACGAATCACCATATTTTTCCAATATTGTTGTGGATCAGGAATTTATTGAAATTTTGGATAGTGGAAAATGTACATCAACATATTTTACATATGTATCTAATAAATATAATACATTAACAAAATTATTAGTTGGATTTAATGAAACGACAATAAAAAAATAAAAACAATACATATGTGTGCCACACTGTCATAAAAAATTGAACATTTCATCATATAATAACGTATGCAAAGAAACAGATTTCATAAAAATTTCACCATTTCATTATATCATAATCTATTAAAAATAAATTTTTATTGTAAACATATAATCATGAAAATAAGAAGACATCCATTTAAAGAAAAATGATGGTATCACTAGATCATATCTCAATTAAATAATTAGTAATATCAAATAATTCTATCATAGACAAAAAATGAGTTGAAAAGATTTATGGAATATTAATTGAGGAAAAAAACTTTTTCATTTTGAAACCAATTTTTTAAAATCAATAAATTTCAAAAAACATATGAAATAAATTTTATTTTAATGTAAAAATGATATTTTGTGATGTAATCATCAACGTATTTATTATTTATAGAACTAGAAAAATTTTTCATTCAATAATTATTAAAACAATTATTTTGATCACAACATTGATAGAAATTGCCTCATTCATAAAATTAATATAATATATTTATTAATGTTTTATTAAAAAATTAAACATCAATAAAAATGAACTTAACAATCATTTAATAATAGTAAAAAATCATAAAAATAATATAAAACATATAGTTTATCATCCCAAACATAATCAGGTATATACCGTTTTTTACTTTATTGTAGTAAAATTAATTAAGAGACCTGGGGTGCACTCCTGCAGACCTCACTATGGGTCTCGGGAAGCTTTTTATTTAATTTAAATAATTTCAGAAATTTCATGAGAAATGAAACTTTGCACTTTTCTATGGTGTTTGGGTTTTAAATAATTAGTAAAGGATTTGAAAAGAGTAATCAGATATTTAAATATTATTTAAAAGAAAGTTAGAAAGGATAAAAAGAAATTCTAAAATAAAATAATGAGGGTGTTACGGGAAAAATGAATATAATTAAAATGGGGGATTCTTGTTTTTAGATATTTTTAATATTTTCCTTTCTATTATTTTGTTTTATTTTATCTTTTTATATTATTTCCACTTTTCCTTATCTTTTATTTTTCCCATATTTTACTTTAATTTTCTTTTTCTTTTATTTATATCTTATCTATTTTCCTCTTATCTCTCCCTCTCCCACTCAACACATCGCACCCGACAATCTTGTCCCACCAACCAGCAGCCCCTTCGGGAGTCTGCTGCACCACCGTCCGACATTCGATTCCTTCACCGCCAGGTGCACTATAAACCTTAGGGAAATTATAACATTGCACATGTGGAATCGTTTGATTCTATTTTGTATTCTGTGCATAGTTCGTCATGAAATATTCTTACCCTATTTTGGGGTTTTCTAAAATCTTTCGTTTCTATCCGTTTTAGGTCAAATCAATGTATAACATGGATCTTTGACTCATCTTTGAATATAAATTAGGGTGCCTACTAACTTTCCCTCTATTTCATTGTGATTTATAAAAATGCATCGTTGTGCCATCATTTGTGCCAAACGGCTTTGTGCAATTTACCAATATTAATTACATTAATGGTTCTATTTAATTAGTGTAGCTTTAATCAACATAAATTAATTTTTTTATTGGTTGAAACAAGATTGGACAGCCCATTGGGTTTGCAGACATAGTCGGCGTATTTTTTCCCATTAGTCGGGTTATTAATTTATTTAGCATCAGGAATTGTGCAGGCCATTTTTATTGTTTTTTAAATAAATAACTAGTGGTTTGAATTACTGAAACAATGTTGGAAACCACTTTGCATATTTCGACATGATCGGGGTATTCATCCATTAGCCGAGTTTATTGTTTGATTACTTGCATGTGTTGCAAAGGAACATTTATTTGTAATTATATTAAATATATAGTATCTTGAACATGATCATCAATAGTTGGATCACTAGAACTTGTTATGAAGAACTGTCTATTATTTAAATTGGCATTATCCACGGAGGTTGATATGATATGTATATTTCCTTGCGAGTTGTTGTGTCGTACTTCTAAATTTATGCCTTCTGATGCACAGGTGTATCTGGTTAGTTTTCAAGAGGTGACTTTATATGTTGATTATGTCATAACTGCTGTTGTGAAATCATTAATTAAATTCATGGCATGAAAAGGAGGTGGTTCCCATATTAAGGTCCATGCTTAGATCCTCCATTCCTAACGGGTTACCTCTATGTTCCGGGGGGCGGTGCCATTGCCTTTGCCGGACCGAGACTCCCATAGTAATTATAATACTTTTGAGTGATACTGAATCCAAAATGACCCATCGGGGTGCATCTGTTGGTGATGTAGTTAAGCCAACCTCAGATGACACTCGACCCCTTTTTGTGAGATCAGGATAGACTCAGGGTAAAGCCATGCCTCGAGCGATACTTGGTCTTTCAAAATATTGCCTTGGTCGGGCTCGGTGGTATTGGGTAAATTGATGGATGTTCCATAGGGATACATTCAAGACGGGCTCAAACTCCTACTCTCAACATGAGCCTTAAATAATTATGCACTTGTGGGTTATGTTATTTCTAATTGAGTCTATTAAGAATTGATATATTTCCCCAGATATGTGGAAGTGTGCCTAGTTGACACTTGACTTGAACACCAAGTTAATTCCCAATCTTGGGGTATACATTTACTAGTTTTACCTTGCTTTCTAGGTTATATATATGTGTGTGTGTGTGTGTGTTCATGCATTTATACTAACAGTTACCCTTTCAAACTATCAGCTTAGGCTGAACCAGGTGATCAGGCACGGGTGCCATTTGGGACTCAGGCTGACTTATTTATTTCATTGCACTACAATTAATTTTTTTGAAATGGTTATGTAATTCCACACTCCATTTTTTATTTTTTCACGAAATGGAATGGTTTAGACACCATGGGTGCTGGCCTACTTGGATTTTATCTCACACCCTTCTCTGGCATCATCGACACCTGAGTAGATTACATGGTCACTGGTATTGACAAGGGGAAGCGTGATGCTTCTGATGCTTGACTGTTCATTACTACTAAGGATGGAGACTAGGGTAGAGGACCAAGCATGGCTCATGATACAATTGAAGCTTGTGTATTTTATTTTAGTTGACTGTATGTTTGAGTTATGTTTTCTGTACTTTCAGTTTAGACTCATATCATGGAATGACATTCTTTTGTGAGTTTCCACACTTGGTTTTTATTATTCAGTTAGATTATTTACATTGCTTCTTCTGGAGTTTATATATTCAAATGCTTCTAATAATTATTATTTGTTGATTTTTACCTTCTCTGTGATAATATCTATTAATTATGAGGTCATTGTATCCCCCACAGACACAAAAATATTCCTCACTAATAGTCAACATTTTCCAGCATTCGGGGAGATGCGCTTGAGGTTCTGTGATGCACCGGTCTGGCCACCTTCTTAGAGGTTATCCGGGATGGGATGTTAAAATGTGGTATCAGAGGAGAATTTTCCTTTTGTATTACTATTTGGGTTAGACATGAGACTGGTATATAGGGATTTTGGATGTACTCTGTGCTTGGACGTAGAATTCCCATGTATATGGGAAAACTCAAATTCTTAGGTTGGGATTGTAGTTATTGATTATGCGAGATACAGTTGATATGATTTCACCTTTATTGACTCACATTTATTGCGTTTTTATCATGCTAGTATTATTGAAATAATGGATTTACCATTACAGCCCAATGATATGAGGGAAAAACATCCCATACAACATTATAGGCACTATAGGGTTTAAATTCCATGAATATTTCCATTCCATATCTACTTTTAGCATTCATCTTCTAATTGCATGTGACTGTTGTTATACCTAGTGGTCTAATTTTGAATTGTTGGATCATTAAATATAAGTTTGTGTATGTCTGTTATATGTTTTACTAACTCATCTTAGGAGTGGTCTGCATAACTTTTTAGTAATTATTTTTAATTGTCTCTTCTATATCAAATCCCAGCTCTTGATGTGAGTTGTCTGTTTTTTAGTGCTCAGAGAATGTCTATGTATGTAACCTATTTTCCACCCTACTTGTTTTTTAACCTAATTTAATCCTTGTATAATGTTATGTTGGGCTATCATAGACAAATACAACGACAACATCTTCGTGATGTGTCTCAAGCGAGTGGTAATGAGCGCATTCCAGAGATAGTGGGTCCGGAACCACAAGTGGTTCCTCTCATAGAACCTCTTGTGGCACTACCTCTTATCGATCTTCAAAGGGACCCTGAATCTCTGTTCAGGGATAGTCTCCTGAGGTTTATGTATTCGGTTTAGAATATTCCAATAGATGCCATATCTATGGAAGACCTTACATGGGACTTTCTGTAGCAGCACCCTCCCACCTTCTGAGGGAGTGGTATCCCTCATGCTGCAAAATCCTGGATAGAAGTTGTATGGTCTATCTTCAACCACCTTGAGATATCTCCAAAGAGAAGGGTCAACCATACACTCTACAAGCTTCGTGACACCGCCGAACACTATTGGGGTGTAGTATTTCAGGCGGAGCAGGCCTGTGACATGGCTTGGGCTGATTTCCATGCAGCCTTCTAAAATCACTTTTTCCCACAAACTCTAAGGGATGATCGTGCACGGTAGTTCCTACATCTTTAGTAAGGATATATTACTATCTTAGATTATTCTAATCATTTCCAGGAACTTCGGTGTTTTCCCCATATCTGATTGGTGACGCGCAGACTACTGTGAGGAATTTTGATGATGGACTAGAGTACACTATCTAGTCACAGGTGAACGTCTTCCGTTTGACCTCTATTATAGAGATAGTGAATGAGGCTGTGATCTCAGAGAGAAATTTAAGGGAAGCTAAACCAGTGTGCCTGGGCAGTTCAGTTCTGAGAAAGGGTGATGTCTTTTCTGGTAGCAAGAAATGTTGTTTTGAAAGTGCATGTGGGGGAATCCATGAAAAACCGCACGTCATTATATCTATGTCACATTATATTAGTAAAGTTGGGATGGTCACAAGAAGATGCAGTGCACGAGAGACCAAAAGGCGTGCCATGATTATGGTAGGGTGGGTCACCTTTAGCGTTTCTTTCGTTCCTTAACATCAACATCAAATGGTAGAGGATCCGCACTTGCACCTCCGTCAGGTATGGGATCTATGAATCCACAACATGTTGGAAGTTATTTTTTCACTGGTCTATCATGTTGATGAAATGATGGAGGTAATTGTCGAGGAAATCATGTTTTAGACTATCAAGGTTAGCAGAAAGGACCTACTCAGGCCAACCAGGCAGTGTATCAGGGTCGTGGCTTAGGTCCCATGTATGCAGTGCAATCAGAACCAATGGAGCAGAGTGTTGGGCCATTGTCATTTGGAGGTACTATTCTAGTATCCTCTACCTTAGTTTCTGCTCTTTTTGATATTGGTGCACCGTACTCATTTATATCTGTTTCTTTTGTTGAAAGTATTGGTTTTCCAATTTAGTACCTTTGCAGCATCATGTCTCTCGACAACCTTCTTGGGGTAAAGACAGAGGGAATACACAAGTGCCAAGAGTGCCCCATCAATATAGGCAGATACTATTTTGTTTTGATTTTCTATATCCTTGATTTTTCAAGAATCGAAGTAAATCTTGGAATGAACTGTCTTTCTCCTTACCCTGCCCGAGTGGATTTCTATCATCGTCGGGTGTCCAACACATCCCATGAGGGAGACACATATCTTCAAAAAGGTGAATGGGACCTGTAGGTAGACCGATCTAAGTCTAAATATGTAGGGTTGGGCAGAGTGACCCCCCGGTTGGAAATTCTCCTCATGAGCGATCAAGTAATGAAATCATTTTATTTCCCTCTAGTGGTGGATCTTTTTAGGGACAAATTCCCTGATGATTTCTCTAGCTTACCTCCTATGAGCAACATGGAGTTCACTAGTGAGCTCATGCTAGGTGCAACACCTGTGTATATTCCTCCATATATGAAAGCACCAACAGAGCTACAGGAACTCAAAAACAACTAGAATTACATGAAGCTAAGGGTTTCATCAGACCTAGAACATCTCTGTGGGGTTCACCTGTACTATTTTCCAAAAAGTCAGACGGTACCCTATGGTTATGCGTGGATTCTCGTCAACTCAAATAGCTCCTGGTAAAGAATCGATATCCATTTCCTCGTATAGATGATCTCTTTAACTAGCTCCAGGGAGCAACTATTTTCTACAAGATTGATTTTAGGTCGGGATATCACCAATGCGTGTGCAACTATCTAACATACCATGTACAAAATTCTGAAGCAGGAATGTCTTGTACGAGTATCTTATTATGCCTTTAGGCCTCACGATTGTGCCGACAGTCTTCATGGCCTTAACGAATCAATTTTTTCATCCATATCTAGATTCATGTGTGGTAGTGTTCATGGATTAAAACTTAGTGTATTCACGTTCCAGACACATCCATGTATCCCATCCTAAGATCGTGCTGAGTAAACCGAGTGAGAACAAGGTATACACTAGGCTCAGTAAATGCCACTATTGAACTGACAAGGTACACTTCTTGGGTATTATTATATTAGAATCAGGGGTATCATTTGACCTAAGAATGGTGAGAGCCGTGTTTTTATGGGTGTATCCCATGAGTGTCTTCTACATTTAAAGCTTCTTGGGGATTGCCGGCTATTACAAAAGATTCATCCATGATTTCTCCCACTTAGTAGCACCTCTCACAGCATTGTCTAAGAACGTTGTATAGTTCTTCTGGTCAGATGTATGTAAAAAGTCTTTTCATGAGTTAAATGGAAGAATGACCTTATCCCCGATCCTGATTCTGCATGAACCTTGTAAGAGCTACATACTTAATTGTGATTGTTCAAGAATTCGACTTGGTGTAGCTTTGATGTTGGGTGATCGAGTCGTGGCTTATCGAACCTGCTAGCAGAGACCTCACGAGTGGAAATATCCTACACACTACCTTTAGTTTGAAGGTGTGGTTCAAACTCTATGTTGTTGGAGACTTAAATAGTTTGGTGAGAGATTCATTGATTACACGGATCAAAACATCTTGAAATATATCTCCACGCAATGAGTATTGAACTTAAGGAAACACAGGTGGGTCGAATACTTGCAGTCCTTCTATTTTGAGCCTGCTTATACCCCTGTTATGGGTAATGTTGTGGAAGATGCTTTTAGCTGCAAGACACAGGCTCAGGCAGTGCAGGTTGCCATTAGTGAATGTCAGATGATGGCCTTGTTTTCAGAGATGCATATGGTGGTTCAAGAGCAGAGTGGACAAACGGTTTTAGAAACTCTTATAGTGACTTCCTCTCTTCTTGAGAAATTACATTGGAAATAGTTGATTTAACTTTAGGGTCTCGTTTTTACGGAAGGTGTTTAATTAGAGAACCCACCTCCTAGTTGGGTTATTGATGGTAGTGAAACTCTCATTTATCATGGTCGTGTATGGGTGCCTTCTGGTATACGAGAAGAGATGATGAAGGAATATCACACCTCTATTTCAGAAGATCATCCAGGTGTTAATAATATATACAGAGACATGTTACTACATTATTGGTGGCCCGGTATGAAAAAATAGATAGTAGGATTCATCACTCGGTCCTCCTCCTACCAACTGGTGAAGGAAGAGCACCAGCGACCTGCTGGACACCTACAACCACTATCCATTACTGAATGGAAATATAATGAAATCACAATGGATTTTATTTCAGGAATGCCAAGATCTCCTTGAGGAAATGATGTTGTATGTGTAGTTGATGATAGGTTGACCAAAGATGTGCACTACTTTCCTATCTGAGATACCGTTATGATTGATGAGTTGAGAAGGTTGTATATTTGGGAAATTGTGCAACTTCATGGTGTACCTCATTCTGTTGTCTCAAAAATGGATGCCCGTTTTACTTCATTGTTCTGGAAAGGTTTGCGAAAGGCACTAGGCTCATAGGTACTTCCGAGTACTACATATCACCTCAAGACTAACGATCAATCTGAGACAGATATACGTGTGTTTCAGGATATTTTACAGGCTTATATCCTTGATTTTTGAGGTTCATGGGAGAATCATTTACCTCTTTTTGAGTTTTCCTATAATAACATCTTCCAACCGACAATTCAAATGGCTTCGTACGACACTCTCTATGGTATACTGTGTCTTTCACCTCTATGTTGGCTCGAAGTAGGTGAGGCATCTCTTTTGGGTAATTATCTCATTTAGGAGACTTGTGAGATTGTTCAGCTGATTCAGAAGAGTAGGACTATAGCTCAGTCCAGGAAAATGTTTTATATCGATTTTCACCAAATACCTCTGGATTTCGAGGTGGGACATCAAGTATTTCTGCGTGTTTCTACGAGGTTGAGCCACAAGAGGATCAGGATATAGAGGAAGTTATCACCGAGATAAGTCAGGCTGTTCGAGATAGTGGATCATGTTGGGCCAGTATACTATTTGTTACTGCTACATCAGAGGTTTCATTCCATGCATGACATAATCCATGTATCTCATCTTTGAGAATATTATCCTAGACCATCTCATTCTTTTGACCTTGACAAAATCAAGGAAGATGCAATGAATCCTTTGTGGAGCATCCAATCTGTATCCTCAACCGTAGTATGAAAGTCCTCCGAGGAAAGTCAGTCCCACTGGTCCAGGTGTTATTGCAACACGGACATGTTTAGGACTTGACCTGGGAGAGAGAGAGGGATGTACGTGTGTTGTAGCTGAACTCTTCTATGGCAATGTTTCACTACCCTCAAAAGGGAATCATGAGGATGAGTTTTCATAAGGAGGGGAAGTTGTAACATTATGGACTTAATCAGGAACAAACCATTTTTAATTTATTGCAGACTAATTAATTAAGAGACTCGGGGTGTTCACCTCATTGTGGGTCTTGGGCAGCTTTTTATTTAATTTAAATAATTGTAGACGTTTCATGAAAAATATCAACTCATGCTTTTCCATGATGTTCGGGTTTTAATTAATTAATTAAGGATTGAAAAATAGCAATAGTATATTTAAATAAAGATTTAAAAAAAATCTAGAAAGGATATAAAGAAATTATTAAATAAAATAAATAGGGGGTTAACGGAAAAATGAAAATAATTAAAATTGGGGAATCCGATTATTATTTATTTTTATTATTTTCCTCTTCATTATTTAGTTTTATTTTATCTTTTTCATTTATTTTATTTTTCCCTTATCATTTATTTTTCTCTTATTTTTCTTTTCATTTATTTTTCTTTCACTTCGTTCTTTTCTTTTTTTTCTCTCCTCTCTCCCTCTCCCAGTCATCACGTCGTACCCCTCAATCACATCACACCAACCAACAGCCCCTTCAGAAAGCCGATTCTCATCTGTCTGACGTCTAATTCCTTCTCCATTAGGTGCACAGTAAACCATAGGTAAAGGCTAATGTTGAGGAAGTGAAATATTTTGATTCTGTTGTGTATTCTGTGCGCAGTTTGTCACGGAATATTCTTACCCTATTTTGGGGTTTTTCTAAAATCCTTCGTTTTCATCCGTTTTAGGTCAAATTAAAATCTACCATATATCGTTGAGTTATATACAACTAAAATTTAGGGTTCCTACTATCTTTCCCTCCATTGTGTTGTGATTGCTAAAAAATTCACCGTTGTGTTGTTAGTTTGTGCCTACCAACTTTGTGCAATTTAACCCATTTTAATTACATTAATGGTTCTGTTTAATTGGTTCAGCCTTAATTATCTTAAATTAATTTGTATGATTGGTTGCAACCAGATCGAACACTTTTTTGGGTGTGCCAACATATTCAACGTTATTTTTCAGTTACACGGGTTTTTAATATAGTTATCAGCGGGTATTGAGCAACCCCCTTTTATTGTTTTTAAATTTAATGAATTTTTGATTGAATTATTAAAACATATTTGGAAACCCCATTGGAAATTCCAACATGATCAAGGTATTCTATCATTTGCCAAGTTTATTTTTTGATTAATTTCATGTGTCGCAATGCAACTTTTTATTATAATTAAATGAAATAAATATGTTCTTGAACATGTTCTTCAATTATTGGATCATTTGTACTTGTTTTTTCTGCACATTTTATTATTTAAATATGCATTATATACTGAGGTTGGTAAGATATGTATATTTCCATGCATGTTCTTGTGTTGTAATATTAAATTTATGCCTTGTGATGCACGAGTGTATCTGGTTAGTTTTGAAGCTGTGATTTTATATACTGATTATGTGATATTTACTACTGTGAAAACATTAATTAAATTTAGGGTGAGGAAAGGAGGCAGGTCGCATATTGTAACATCCTAAGCTTCCATGGTACGCTTTTTTTTGAATAATACAGTAGTGTGGGTTGTATGCAATTTCGAGTTCTAACACAGACCGCGACCAATCAAAGTAGTCGTTATGAATAGTAATACCTACTTTTTAAAATTTTAGAAATTTTATCTCTCAAAATGGACTTCATTTTTTGATTTGGACTATCGAAGTTAGGCTAAGGTGAAATTTTGGTACGTTTCGAATAACATTAATATTTTGATGAATAGTGAAAATTAATAAATTTTAATTAAAAACAACTTCTTTAATAAAAATAATTAATAGTGATAAATTATGAATTTTAGTTGTTTTAAAGTATATTTATAATATATTTTTCCCATTTAATACAATCTTGGTCATTGGACATAATTTCACAATTAAACCGGGCATAAACAAGTATCAATCTTTTTATAGTTATTATATCTTAAAAACACGCTTTTTGTTTTGACTGCGGGAATTAATTTTAAATTAATTTATGCCACTTCTATGTTTTAAATTTGGAAAAATGGATTCCATATTTCGAATTAGAATGTCCAAATTGTGTAAATAGGTAACTTTTATTTTTAGACATTTTGAATAATTACTTCGGTAGATATTTTATTTACCATGGTTAAAGGGTAAATCTGGTAAATAATGGTTAAAAAATAATATTATAATAATACTAAATTACCCTGAAACGTGTCCTAACCATTTTGGTGGATACATGTCCGACCATGGGAATCTTTGGGTCTATTTTGGGACCCCATGGAGCCACTTTTAGGTGATAGGGACACTTTATTTTAATTAGGAAAAAATAAATTCAAAAATGACAAAAGCATATATCGTTTAGAAAAACAATTTTTACAAAGGGTTATATATGTTCTATTTTCGACAATAAATATTAATTATAAATATAAAAAGATTTCCTACATATTGATATTTTATTTATAATTTTTATACATTAAATAATTTAAGTTATTTATGACACAATGATGATGTTGTAATTACCGTAATAGTGAAACATTAAAATAATTAATATTATAAATACCTAAATGAACATAATTTGAGACTTTTAATTAATTAAACTAATTTTATAGGATAATATGACATATTAGGATTGATTTAGTTAACTTTTTTCGAAGTAACCATTCTGTTATGATTTTTAAAAAAGTCAATTATTGAATAGTGTCAAAATTGACATAAAAGAGTTTTTAAAACAAATATTATATTATTAATTGATATTAAATTTATAAAAATCTATAGTTCGGCCAAGAGACTTATATCATGATATTTGTATCATTAATGGACCACTTGGGGGTCTCTTGGATTTATATAGTATGTTTATTGACTATATAATATAAAAATACAAAGTGACATGGTAAGTGTCAAACTAATTAACTAAGAGTTAAAACTAAATCATAAGGTTAATATAATGACCCAAACCTGTCTAAATTATATTATTTGAGTTGTTTTAGACCCATACCCACCTTAAACTTTAAATAGTAGACTTTGGAGCTATTAGAAACCGAATATGAATTTATTATAAAATAACATTTCTAGCTTTTCCAAAGGTGCCCCTCACCCATCTTATAAAAGGACACTCACCCTTCTCATTAATTCACACCTTCAAAGCCTTTTGGTTCGGCCAACCCCTCCCCAAATACTCTCTCAAATTCCCTCACTTAATCCTAGAGGCCTTCCTTTAGTCATAAATCCATCCTTAGTAGTCCTTTTGATCAAATCAAAAAGAAGAACACGAAGAAGATGTAATGATTTCACCACCCTTTTTCAAGTTCCTTTCTTCTTCCACTTATTCTTTCTTTGTTATTACCATTATAAAATAATGAATCCAGTATCTCCTATATAATATAATATTCTTATAAAAATGGTACAACCATATTCAGTATTATATCCATCCTTTGAATGACATTCACCCATACGTGCGTATGTACGGCTTACCATCTCCAAGTCGTGGTGTAATTGTTATTCAATATATTATTATATAGATGGGTATAATAATGATTTTTAATTCATGTAAATAATAAATATAACATGATAATGATTCTGTATATATGATATACCATCCAATTATATATTATTTTAATATAAAAATAATGATATTTTTTCTCGTGCGTACGTACGGATTACCGTCTCCACCACACAATGAGATTCAATTCCAAGTTCACCATTCATAGACAATTATAAATATATATATTACTAATAAGTATGTAATATATGATATAATAATTCTACTGGAGATATATATATATATATAAGGATTTATGTACTCACATATATCTTATTCACTTACTTCTGTTCAATACTATATGAAAACAGAAACAGAATTTATGCGTACGTACGGACTACCGTCTCCATAAACAGTGTCTTCCATTTCATATATATGTCTATTATACATATTTATATTCTAAATATATATGATATATTTATCATGCTTTATATTATGGAAGTATTTATATCATGATCTATGTGATACAACAAAGAGTGAAAAGTTAAAACACGTACGATAAAGAAAGTGATTATTACCCGAAATCTTAACTTAACATGGAAATTATTATTAAATGGGTAATATAAGTCTTAAATGAATCATGTATGATATAATAAATATTAATATGGTTCTGGTATAATTTAATAACATACTATTATCTTATTACAGGAGGTTAAACGTACCCTCTACTAAATGAAAGTTCAAGGTAAGGGGTTTTAATATCACTCCTTATTCCCGTGAGATTCATGCCATATTGTAACTATTACCTCTTGTGTGGTGTATTTACTACCCATAATTGTATTATTTGTGTAATAAACTTTAATTTATGTGTATTTACATATTCATTATATGATACCTCTTTCATGGGTTGTATGTTTCGTATGTTACCAATTTGGTAAGGGTTTATTTCGCAATCTCTTCATTATCCGAGGTTGTTTATAGGTAATAATCTATTGGGATCTCTTTATCATCCACATCCATGTTTCTTAAAAACTTTTTTCAAAACATTATTAATATTTTATAAAATATGGGATAAAGTCATGTATACGCTTGTTTTACTTTTTATAAGAATTTTTTAAAGGAATCATTCTGCCATTTTCGAAAAAAGTTACTTTTTAACCTTTTTGAAAAAATTAAGATAAGAATGCATTTTTTAACTTATACGGTGGGTGTGGTTATTCTCTGCCATTATTACACCTTTGAGGATTCCTTACTTTCTTATAAGTATATTTTAAAAATAAAGGTTTTATTTTATAATTATGTGATTTTTTAATGATTTCAAGAAAGAAATATTTCTCTCGAATATATGAAAACCCAGTGCAACTGTCTACGTATTTAACGCAAGCTTAAAAATGTTTTCAGAAAACCCGACTCTCAAGTGTGGTAAGCAGGAAGGGATTGGGAGTGGACCCATCATGTCCTGTAATTAGTTGTGCAGTCTTAGAATTAGTTATTTTGTTTTCAGAAGCTTGCATAATGTTTTCAGAAAAACACTGGAGTATATTTGAGAAATTTTAAAATTAAGTATCTTCTAAAGAAAATTGCATCGGTAGGTCTCAGGAGACAAACTAGTGTCTTGGCATAAGGCCTTGACAAAATCATATTTGTAGTCTTGGCACGAGGCCTTGGCTATGTGGTTTTGACAGTCTGGCATTATGCATTCCATCATTATGAAAGTGGTTAGTGATATTTCATGTGATTATTCGGTTAGTAGAATATCCATGTGAATAAGTAAATGGAATTATGTCATTTTATTTCTGACATATTATGCTTAATTTCAAGTTTAAAAGGATTTTATTTAGTGTTATACATTTCCTTAAATTTTTATTCTTATTTTTTAATTTTTTCGCTATATTTCTTACCCTTACTGAGCATTTGAGCTCACCCCTTTCTATGTTTTATTTTTCCCAGGATTCCATGAAGTGTAATGTGATTGCTATGTAGGGTTAAGCCAAGGGAATAATGGCGTTCATAAATATTATTTATGTTGTTTTGTACATCTTAAAGTGAAAATGTAACATTCATCTATGTGATCTATTTTTCCAAGACTGCTAAACTTATCGGTCCCTCAGGACTTGATTCATTGTAATCATGTCAATATGTTAAAATAATGCACCGACTCTGGGTAACTGGGGTCTGGAAATTATAGTTGGTATCATAGGATGTTTAGCAATAATCTTGGAAACTAGATTTAGATAAACTTTGATTAGAACACATATCCCTAAGATAGACTTTGAGGATTACTATAGAAGATATTCCTAAAATTTTGGTATTTTAGAGATTTTGTGTGTTTTCCGAGAAATACATCCATGTCTGGATACAAGCAGGTAGAGGCGGCTCTGGCACAGATTTACCTAGGGGTAAAACCCGAAAACACCACCTTGAGCTAGACTTGAACGGGAACTGGTGCACGACAATGGGCCTTGTTGCACTCTTTGTTACGACACACCAGGGGGGTATGCTTAGGATAATTCTCATTTTCTTTACAAACCATTATTAATGGATTATGAGTATATACTTACTCAAAGAAAACATTTTTATGATTATGTATTATATCCATAAATTGTTAAATTTGTGTTAGGCATTTTACAAGTTTGGTAATTATTCATTTCAATTCATAAACTGAACTAGTTTATGCTATTGTATAGAAATGGCTCCCGGTATAAGGAATGTGAACTCATGTAATACATATGATCCAAAGAGTAAGAAGGATCATATCTTTCATGATCCTAAGCCAGAATTTAGAAGGGAAGTAGTTTCCCACGTATTATCATCATATAAATAAATAGTATCATTTATTGATAAGATGAGAAAAGAATTATCGGAGTCCTGTGTCTTTTATGGGAAGCAAGAGAAGAAAAGGATGGAAGAAAGAAAGATGGATAAATGGAAGAGGGAAAAGAAAAATTTTCCCATATGTGATAACTATGGGAAGAAAAACCCTGGAACATGCCTGAAATGAGTGGGAGTTTGTTATAAGTGTGTAGAAAAAGGGCACAATGTATGTGACTGCAAGGGTAAGAAAATGGTTTCAAATGTACAATGCTTCATTTGCAAAGAGTTTGGACACTACGCGAACCAATGTCCCAGTCATCAGACTATGTCGCAAATGATGATATTGGATAATAATCAAGTTATGATACTACCACATCTGAAGAGAAAAGACTAGTATTCTTATGTTGTTATTTTAGAATTATTTCATTTAAGTGTTGTATCAATGATGTTCTAGAAATAAATTAGGATTGTACTACATTACTATTTAATTAAGGATTTGAGATTTTATGGTACTAAGAAAAGTGACTCTACAGCGAGTTAATTTTTTTTGGAAATTACATGGTTGAAGGAAAGATAAACCTTAATATGGTCCTAATATTGAGGTAGTGATTTTTTAATAAGAGATGGTTGATTTTGGTAATTCATGATGTTGCGGTGTTGTAAAAGAATATATGAGGAAGGCCTTCACCTATTATTACCTGGAAAAAAGGATCCTCATTATGTTTAACTTCCTTGTAAATTTTGGACTGTGAGTTTGGATAATAGTACTTTGGATAATTCTAATAGTCGGAATGGATTAAGTTTGAAAGGTTATTTTTTTAGATTTTCATAAAAGGACAACACGCAGACCGTGTGACGAATCGTCGTGTCGGACAAAGCTGCGGGAATCGAACCCACAACCATAGTGCAGTTGGGATTTATCGCCTACCATTGTGCTACCGGAAGTTCTTGGATGGTATAATGTAGTTTCTTTACATAAAGGGTCTGATATGTGAATTATAAATTCATTATATTTGGAACCTTATACTATTAGGATAAATATAGTATTTTTGAGTTGTATTATGTTTTGGGGTGAAAGATAAGTTTGTGGTAGAAATTTATTAATGGATAAAACTCTAATTATAAAGTAAGTATATCTCCTTATGATCTTAGACAATCTCATAAATAAATTCCTCAACATTATGAAAAGGAACTTAGAACAAAAATGTTGTCCTAGATGGTACCTTAGATCATCACTAATTTATAGCTTTGGTATTTTTGGCCTTTTCATAGCCATGTTCTCTACCACTCTCCATCAGATAATTGATGGTTAGATTTCTCTTCCATATCCATATTTGCCTACATGGAACCCTAGTATGTGTTATTTTCAGTAATCTGCATACTTTCCACTCTTTATTCTAAATAGAGGCCTCATTAATTCATTTTTCGATGTGGGATTTCAACTAAGATATTTTGAAATGTCAAAAATGTGTTATCCAAATACCTTATGTTTTGTTGAACCAATGGTATTTTAAATCATCATAGATTGATGAATTTAAGGACCTCAGTTTTAAACATGTTTATGATTGATGACCTCAATAACTACCTATAAATAATTATGTTTTTCCTCCAATAATATTCCTATAATTTCCACTAATTTCCTCCTAATCAAGATCATAATTTTTTGGTGACCCTTTAATTTCTCTTTTCATCTTGTTAAGACTAAATTTTATTAACCAAATTTCCGATGTTGGTTTTTCCACTAAGATATTTTCTATTTTCAACCTTTATTTTAAAAGAAAAATATCAAATTTTGAAGACGCATTTTATTGAAGGAGGGTAGAATGTAACACCCTGAGCATCCACGGTACGCTTCTCTTTGAATAATATATTAGCATGTGTTGTACGAAACTTCGAGTTCTAACACACACCACGACCAATCAAAGTAGCCGTTATGAATAGTAATACCTAATTTTTAAAATTTAAAAAAAAAATTCGCTCAAAATGGACTTCATTTTTGGATTTGGAGTATTGAATTTAGCCTAAGGTGAAATTTTGGTACTTTTCAGATAACTTTAATATTTTGATGAATAGGAAAAATTCCTAAATTTTAATTAAAAACAACTTTTTTAATCAAAATAATTAATAGTGATAAATTATGAATTTGAGTGGTTTTAAAGTATATATAGAATATATTTTTACCATTTAATACAATTTTGTTCATTGGACATAATTTCACAATTAAACTGGACATAAACAAGTATCAATCTTTTTTTAGTTATTATATCTTAAAAAGACGTTTTTTTTGTTTTGACAGCGGGAATTAATTTTAAATTAATTTCTTCCAATTCTGTGTTTTGAATTTGGAAAAATGGATTCCATATTTGGAATCAGGATGTCGAAATTGTGTAAATAAAGAACTTTTATTTTTAGACATTTTGAATAATTACTTCGGTAAATATTTTATTTACCATGGATAAAGGGTAAATCTGGTAAATAAGGGTTAAAAAATAATATTATAATAATACTAAATTACCCTAAAACGTGTCCTAACCTTATTTGTGGATACATGTCCGACCATGGGCATCTTTGGGTCGATTTGGGGCCCCCATGGAGCCACTTTTATGTGATTGGGACACTTTATTTTAATTAAGTTAAAATAAATACAAAAATGACATAAGCATATATCTTTTAGCAAAACAATTTTTACATAGCGTTATATATGTTGGATTTTTGACTATAAATATTCATGAGAAATCTAAAAATATTTCCTACATATTGATATTTTATTTATAAATATTACACATTAAATAATTTAATTTATTTATGACACAATGATGATGCAGTAATTACCATAATAGTGAAACATTAAACTAATCGATATTATAAATACCCAAATAAAGATAATTTGAGACTTTTAATGAATTAAAATAATTTCCTAGGATAATATGACATATTATGATTGATTTAATAAACTTATTTGAAGTAATCATTCTGTTATGATGTTTACAAAAGTCAATTATTGAATACTGTCAAAATTGACATAAAAGAGGTTTTAAAACAAATATTATATTATTAATTGATACTAAATTCCTAAAAATCTAAGGTTCGGCCAAGAGACATATATCATGACAGTTTTATCATTAATGGACCACTTTGGGGACGCTTGGATGTATATAGTATGTTTATTAACTATATAATATAAAAATACAAAGTGACATGGTAAGTGTCAAACTAATTAACTAAGAGTTAAAACTAAAAGATAAGGTTAATATAATGACCCACACCTATCTAAATTATATTGGTTGAGTGATATTCGACCCATCCCCACCTTAAACATTAAATAATCTACATTTTAGCCATTAGAAACCGAATATAAATTTATTATAAAATAATATTTCTAGCTTTTCCAAAGGTGCCCCTCACCCCTCTTATAAAAGGGCACTCCCCCTTCTCATTAATTCACACCTTAAAAGCCTTTTGGTTAGTCCAAAACCAGCCCAAATACTCTCTCAACTTCCCTCACTTAATCCTAGAGGCCTTCTGTTAGTCATAAAGTCATCCTAAGGAACACTTTTGATCAAATCAAAAAGAAGAACCCAAAGAAATGTAATGATTTCACCACCCTTTTTCAAGTTCCTTTCTTCTTCCACTTCTTCTTTGTTTGTTATTACCATTCTAAAATAATGAATCTAGTATCTTATATATACTGTAATATTATTATAAAAATGTTACAACCATATTCAGTATTCTATCCATCTTTTGAATAACATGTCACCATACGTGCGTACGTACAGCTTACCGTCTCCACGTCGTGGTGTAATTGTTATTCAATATATTATTATTTGGATGGGTATAATAATGATTTGTAATTCATGTAAATAATAAATATAACATTATAATGATTCTTTATATATGATATAAAATCCAATTATATATTATTTTAATATAAAAAGAATGATATTTTCGCTCGTGCGTACGTACGGATTACCGTCTCCACGACACGATGAGATTCATTTCCAAGTTCACCATTCATCGACGATTATAAAAATATATATTACTAATAAGTATTTAATATATGACATAATAATTCTACTAGATATATATATATATATATAAGTATTTATGTACTTACATATATCTTATTCACTTACTTCCGTTCAATACTATATGAAAACAGAAACAGCGTTTATGCGTACGTACGGACTACCGTTTGCATAAGCAGTTTTTTCCATTTCACATATATGTCTATTATACATATTTATATTCTAAATATATATGATATATTTATCATGTTTTATAATCTGTATGTATTTAAATCGTGATCTAAGTGATACAACCAATGGTTACAAGTTAAAACACGTACAATAAAGAAAGTGATTTTTACCCGAAATGTTAACTTAACATGGAAATTATTATTAAATTGGTAATATAAAGTCATAAATGAATCATGTATGATATCATAAATATTAATATGGTTCTGTTATAATTTAATAACATACTATGATCTTCGTACAAGAGGTTAAACGTACCCTTGAAAAAAGGAATGTGCATGGTAAGGGGTTTTCATCTCACTCCTTATTCCCATGAGATTCATGCCATATTTCCACTATTACCTTTTTTATGGTGTATGTACTAACCATAATTGTATTCATTGTGTAATAAACATTAATATATGTTTATTTACATATTCATTGTACGATACCTCTTTCATGGGTTGTATGTTTCGTAAGATACCAAATTGGTAAGGGTTTATTTCACAATCTCTTCATTATCCGAGGTTGTTTATATGTAATAATTTACTAGGATCTCTTTATCATCCACATCCATGTTTCTTGAAAACGTTTTTCAAAACATTATTATTATTTTACAGAATATGGGTTAAATTCATTTATATCCTTGTTTGAATTTTTATAAGATGTTTATAAAAGAATTTTTCAGCCGTTTTCAAAACAAGTTACTTTTTAACCTTTTTGACAAAAGTAAGGTAAGAATGCCTTTTTAAACTTATACGTTGGGTGTAGTTATTCTCCGCCGTTATTACAACTTTGAAGCTTCCTTACATTCTTATAAATATATTTTCAAAATAAAGGTTTTATTTTATAATTTTGTGATTTTTAAATGATTTCAAGAAATATATATTTCTCTCAAATATATGAAAACCCAGTGCAAATGTATACGTATGTAACACAAGATTAAAAATGTTTTCAAAAAATTCAACTCTCGAGTGTGTTAGCCAGGAAGGGATTGGTCGTGGACCCATCATGGCCTATAATTAGTCGAGAATTCTTAGAATTAGTTATTTTGTTTTCAAAAGCATGCATAATGTTTTCAGAAAAAAAAACTAGAGTATATTTGAGAAATTTTAAAAGTAAGTATCTTTTAAAAAAATCATCGGTAGGTATCATGAGAAAAACTAGTGCCTTGGCACAAGGCCTTGACAAAATCTTATTTGTAGTCTTGGCACTAGGCCTTGGCTATGTGGTTATGATAGTCTGACATTAGGAATTCCATCATTATGAAAGTGGTTAATGATATTGCATGTGATTATTCGATTAGTAGAATATCCATGTGAATAATTAAATGGAAATATTTAATTTTATTTCTGCCATATTATGCTGAAGATCAAGTTTAAAAGGCTTTTTTTTAGTTTTATACATTGCCTTAAATGTTTATGATTATTTTTGAAAGTTTCTACTGTATTGCTTACCCTTACTGAGCATTTGAGCTCACCCCTTTCTATGTTTTATTTTTCCGAGGATTCCAAGAAGTGTAATTTGATTGATATGTAGGGTTAATCCAAGGGAATAATGGAGTTTATAATGATTATTTATGTTGTTTTGTACGTCTTAAAGTGAAAATGTAACATTCATGTATGTGATCTATATTTCAAAGACTGTTAAACTTATTGGTCCTTCGAGACTTGATTCCTTGTAATCATGCCAATGTATTAAAATAATGCTCCGACTTTGGGTAACCGGGGTTGGCGCATTACACATATTAAGGGCCACACTTAGATCCACCATTCCATACGAGTTAGAACTATGTGCTGGGGGCAGTTTCGTTGGCTTTTCCGGGCCAAGACTTCTGAGGACACTATAATACTTTTGAGTGATACTGATTCCAAAAGAACCCATCAGGATAAATATGTTGGAAATGTGGCTAAGCCAGCCTCAGATGACACTCAACCCATTTTTGTGAGATCAGGACAGACTCAAGGTAATTCTATGCCTCAGGTGATACTTGGTCTTTCAAAATATGTCCTTGGATGGGCTCGGTGGAATTGGATAAATTGACAGATATACCACTCTGATACCCTCAGGACAGGCTCAGACACCATTTGTCAACTAGAACCTTTAATAATGATGCACTTATTTTTTTTTATTACATTAAGACTATTTAGAATTGAGATATTTCCCCTGGTATGTGGAAGTGTGACGGATTGACACTAGAATTGAACCCCGTGTTAAAGCCCAATCTCGATGTATTATTTTACCTGTTTTTTCATTGCTTTATGGGTTATATATATTTGTGTGTGTGTGTCTGTGTTTGTGCATTTCTGATGACAGGTACCCTTTCAGACTGCCAGCTTAGGCAGAAGCAGGGGTCCAGACATGAGTGCCATTTGGGACCTGGGCTAACTTATTTATTTGATTGCACTGTAATTAATTTATTTTAAATGGTTATGTAATTTTACATTTCATTTTTTTGCCCGAAATGGAAAGGTTTATACACCGTGGGTGTCGTCCTACTAGGATTTTATCTCACACCCTTATCATGCACCATTTACACCCGAGTAGATTACATGCTCATAGGTATTGAAAAGGGGAATTGTGCAACTTCTGATGCTTGACTGTGCATTACTTCTTAGGATGAAGAATGGGGAAGAGGACCATGCCTTGCTCGCAAATCAGTTTCTTCTTGTGTCTTTTCTTTTATTTGACTATATGTTTGAGTTTTGTTTTCCATACTTTATGTTTTGACTCATATAATGGCATAAAACTCTTTTGTGAGCTTCCGCACTTAGGTTTTGTTATTCTGTTGGATTATTTACATTTCTTCTACAATAGTTTATTTATTCACATGCTTTTGAAACTTTTTATTTGTTTTTTATTACATCTGTTGTGATATTATCTGTTACCTATGAGGACATATTCTCCCCCCTTAGAGACAAAAAGAGCCCTCACTGCTTGTTGGTAGCCTCTGGCATTTGGGGAGATGCGCTTGAGGTTATTTGATGCACCGGTCTAACCACCATCTTAGAGGTTAGCTGGGTCAGGATGTTACATATATATATCAAAGGAAAATATTTTTTTATGATAGAAGATAAATATATTTTCTTTTCAGAAAATCATTTATTCAAATATTTTGAGTAATAAAGAGAATCATTTTAAAAAAACATAAAAACATATAAATACATGGATCATAAGAAAAATTAATGTTTTTTTTTGTTAAATGGTAATCACATATTTTTTTACAATAGAAATTCATGTAAAAAATCCCGATTAAATTTAGATTGAAATATAAATACCTTACCACATTGTAACCTTTTTATTTATAGCCCCATGATATAAATTACATAAAATTAAACATGAAATATAGTGAAATTATTTTTTGGGTAAAATATTCTCAAATTTGTAGTATACGCACCTCATTAAAGAAGATATGTGTATAACATAAAATATTTCACAAATAATAGAATTTTAGATGATAGACACTTATAACGTTAGTAATATAAAAAATAAAAATCTCATGAAAGAGGGAACCTTTTATGGATTTCTAAAATCACCATAATTTTAATGAAAATAATTATATAAAAACAATTTGGATTGTATTTTCACAACCCAAACGAAACTAGTGGTGAATATGGCATATATCTCATAAAAAAATGTTGAGACAGGAAACCCAAACCTCAAGTCTCATCCTATAATGAATTTTTTATAAAATCTTATATAATAAATTTATATATATTATAAAAGAATTATATTAATATAATAATATATATACAAGTAAATATGATATAATTATAACATATTATTTGAATTTTATTACGAATTATTTCTTAAAATCACTATCCTCTGTTATAAATGCTTTATTTGTCATACATGTTTGGGATCAAAAATCAAGTCCCATGTTATTTTATCGGGGTAAAATATTATATAAAATACTATTAATTTAATGTGTTTGATATTTAATCATTATAAAATTTTTATAAAAAATCATGTAAAGTGGAAATGAAAAATATAGTTAATCGCTTCAGGGTGATGGCAATCCATTTGTACGCAAGAGTGATGTTTCCACATTTCAATGAATGGAATGAAATAAATATAAATTAATATTAATATTTCCAAAACTATAATAATATTTTCATTAAACACATCATTATAAAAATCGATGTGAATACGTGATGAAAAACAAAATACAATGCTTTGTGGAGGTGATAGTCCATACATACACACTAGCGATGATTTATTTTCCCATATAACCGAATGAAATTGATTAATGGTTATTCCTTCAACATAATAAAAATTAATTATATTAAATATACCAAAATTTTTATTCTATAATTGTTATGATATATTTATAGAATGTAAATAATGAAATAAAATTTAAAGAATTTTCATAAGAGTTATACATCTTCATTGAAAACATCCATTTTCATGAAAATTATTTCCCGAAAGGATTTCCTTTTGGAAAGAATATAAGATATTAGATTTTGGGAAGGATAAAATAATGGAATAATTGAATTGATTATTTTATATAGAAGTTTCAATATTGTGTTAATTAGAGATAAGAGGGGTCTCCTTTTATAATGCAGGATTGGAGAAAAACTATATATTTTCCAAATCATTAAAATAAGAAAAAATCAAATTTATAGATAATCGATATCAACATTAATTAATTTAAAAATAATGATGAAATTTGGTTGAAATAAAATCATTAGAGACATGTTTTTATGTCATTTTATTTAGTGTATCTTTAGTTTAATCCATGATAACCATTTTAATCCTTATCTATAATTACTATTTTTTCAATCATTGAGGGTAATAAATTTACATATAATTTAGAAATTGGTAACCCATTGTTCATGGGGTGAAATTTAAGAATATATCTCGTCTTACATATACTCATTAAAAATTTTAATGATTTTTAAATCATTTAATTAATTATCATTTAACAGAATAAATTATTGTTGTCATTTTCAAGCCTACTCACAATGATAGACTTCAAAGGGAATACGATTGAAATTTAATATGAATATTTTTTAAAACAATAAGATAAGGATATATTTTTCAAAAAAATCCTGGAACACAATATTTCATTCAAGTCATATTCCTTGTAATATTTTTGTAGAAAATTATTTTATTTCTCTATTACATGAACAAATATTATGCCAATGTTGCATATGAATTTAAGGTAATTATTACATCACTAAAAATTTATAATATTATATTGTTAAAATAAATAAATTAATCTTCAAATAAATATTTATAATTGAATATAACAACTTTTAATCATTATGAATAAATTGTAGATATATTAATGACAATACGAAAATATTATGTATTTTTCCTTTTCATAAATTAATATAATGGTCATAATAAATTTAAAATGGTAAGAAAATAACATATAATAGAATTTACGATATATATATGGGGGAATTAATCTCATAAAATGAAATAAATCCATTTTTGGGGTTGATTTTGAGACCTTTCCTGCTATTTTTAATCATGTTTTTTCCAAATTTATCTATATCAAGGTAATAAGTATTTACCATGGTTACCGTCCAGAATTACAAAAAATAAATATCGACAATCAAAATTTGAATATCTTGATTCTATATATGGTATCAATTTTCAATTATTAAATATTTATAATATCCCTAAATATATTAAAATATAAATTCAAAGAACGAAAAGGATAAATATTTTTCTAAAATTGTATTTTTAATAAAAAATAACTTATAGAAAAACAAAAAATGTTGCAAACAAAAATAAAATTAATTATATTATCATAATTAAAATTCATAATATTTCATATTAATAAAAAATACTGATTCATAAATTCCAATTAAATTATGTAATGAAATAAAATGACATTTTTTGAAAACAAAAATTATATTTTAACTAATCTTTGAAAAACCTATAATTTTAGAAAAATATCAAACAATCACCATAAAATAAATTTTATATAATTATTTGGAAAATAATATCCATTTTTTATAATATAATTTATAAACATATAATATATTATCTATAATATTTATGAACAAAAATATTGAAAACTACTATACAATAAAACAAAATTTTTGATGATTACAGTTACTTTACTCTAAATTTAGTAATTATATATGATTTATTAATTAATACATTTGAATTATGTCCAAATTATATATACATTTCATAGTTCTATTAATCCCCATAATATAGTTCTTTTTAATTAGTATTTTATAATATATCATGGTTCGTTTTAGTAATAGTGTTTTATATTACGAAACCCATCAAACATTTAAATTTTATTTTAAGAGTATTATATTTTAAAATATTAGGGTGTTACATTTTATCTCCAAAAATAACTTACACCTTGAAAATTTTTATCCTGTAATGAATGGTTCAATAATTCCAAAATAACATTATTGAAAACCCACAATGTAAAAAGTTATAAAAAAATCATATGAAATATAGGAAATGAAAATATGAAGGTCATCTAAAATTATAAAAAGATCATATTCCACATAAGATAACATTGGTCATAAGAAAAAATATGTCCATAGAGAAAAATGTAATGTCAAAATAAAGATAAAGAGTCTTATATAACATTTATAACTATATTTTTAATAGTTGTGAAAATTTAAATTGAATCAAAACACAATAAATAGTGATATAAAAATGCAATAAATTAATTAAAAATAATTTTAATATGATATAATTATAATTTCAAGACAATTTTAATATAGTTGAGGTATTATTTTTCTATCTAGATATAGATTATGATAAAATATTCCAACCTTATTTTGTACAGTTTCCTAAGAAAAAGATCACACTTTTTATTTTAATAAATCAATTTCCACTTCATTAATTACTCTATGAAATGAATATTATAGATGTTTTTTTCCTAATGCACCAATATTATTATATAACGGGATATAAAATCAATAAAATAATTAGTATTCATTCATTCCATCTATAAATATTTTAAAAACAAAATAGTATTCACTAGTTTTCCAATATGATAAATATTTACTTGATTGTATGATACATTAATGTCTAAATCCATCACAAAAACACTAAAAGTAATCTTAAATTATTGAAAAATTATTTATCCATAGAAATCCCCCAAAATATTTCTGAAAAAATTCAAAAACAATAAATTTAGAAATAGGGTTACTAAATTTTAAAAATCATCATTTCATTAATCTATAGGAAACATAAATTTTCTCAAAATTTCACACACCAATCACATGAATTCCATGATAAATAATTCTCTTAAAACATGATTATCATTTCATGAAAAATCATAATCAATATAAAAACTCAATGTAATAATATATTATTCAAAAAATAAGTCTATGACTAATTTTTAAATAATGTCACAGACTATAAAATATATTCTATAAATCTATAAAATTTAGTAGTCATTATAAATGATAATATAATCCACATTATAATAAAATCAATAATCAATTTCAAAGTCAAAAATATATCTTAACAACATTATCAATATTAAATACCTCTTTTTCCATAATAGACAATATTATATCAATATTAGAAACGTATAACGGTTCATGTATCACTCAATCATGTTTTTACAATAAAATATTACTTTAAAACTAAATCATATATCAAGGTTATCTATTCCATTTAAAATTTTCAATAAATACGTATATGAAATATATTTTTAACAATATATAGATGTTTTATGATTCATATAACCAAAATATATTTGATAAAAAAAACTACTTTAATATAATATTCAGATCCAAATACATAAAAACATTTATTATTCCTCAATAATGATTGACATTGAATACTGCCTAGTTTGTTCTACGTGTTAGCCATTAGATTATGAAATTGACTCAATTAATTCCCATGTTATGAATGCATAAGATATATAATTCAGTGGAAAATAATTTATCTATTCCCTTCATTTCCACATAGGAAACACTATCCCCTTCATTTTAGATATTCTCCTTAATGATTCTCTCAACAATCATGCCATGATGAAAATTAATTTTTCATTATGCCATAATAATTTCATCTAGGAAATTTATAAAAGTCTAACATCCCATTATTTTAAATGTTAGGAAACAAACATATGTTTACATTGTTAATAGTATATAATCATTATAACAACACTAGTCTTAATTTCTAGTCAATTTATTATTTATTATAAATGAATACACATAATTAAGACTCTAATGATTAATAAACATAGTTTCTTGGGATATTAGGTACATTATATGACAACATAAAATAGGAGACACATCACAATTATTGAAAACATATTTTACTTGATCATAATATTCCATTTTTCATAAAATAATGTGAGATAACAAAGGGACATACATAATAAAGAGGTTAGATATAAATCCTTATAAGGGAATAAATAAATTATAACATGAAGAAATTATTAAATGATATAAAATGATCAATTAAATGTTACATTAAATGGGTTAGAATCATAAACCGAAACAATGGTAATGATGTATCATAATAACATAAAGACAATATGGGAATTTGGAATCAACTTTAAACTAGACATGATAAGAATAATTCAAGGTTAACTACAAAGAAATTATAACTTATTTTTCTTAATATAACTTAAATTGGACAATAAATGTATTTTTAAGAGACTAAAACATTTCCCAATACATTGGAGTGAAATCTGGGATCACCAATCAAAATTATATCATTTGCGTTAACAAGGGTGACACATTGATCATTTAACAAAAAATCATAATTCATCACATTTAATCTCGTGATTAGGGATTGTGGTTTATATAAATGGAACTACCAAATAAATTAATTACAATTGAATCCATGTGAATACACTGAGTTTAGACTGGTATATATCTACACCTCACAAATGATTGACATGGTAAATTTCAGATACATTTCAGCTAAGTAATGAAAGTGCAACAGAACTGATAAAATGGTTAATTGAGAGAGAAATTTTTATATCAAAAAATATAATAAAAATAGTAAATTATAAGTTATATTAATGAATATTATATGGTAATAAAATTTTGGAACTAATGGGAATTCTAAAAGGATGGTTCTTGAATAAAAACATGGCATAAAGAAATTGCATGATCATTTCGCCACCATGATGGGATATGTAATGAATCATTAGAGGGATTAATGAGACTGAATGGGGTAACTCATAACATGGAAATAATACTGGATTATGTGGGACATCAAAAATAATATCACATTAATAGGAATATCAATCAAAAGCTTATTACAAAAATAAGTTTCTTGAATAAAGAAGATAATGAGATGATCCCATTCTAAATTTCTTCATAATAATCGCTTAGGTAAATGTTTTAAAGTGAGGGTAAAATGATCAATCAATATTAAAAGAAAAATTGGATAGTTTATTGGCATTTATAATGTCCTAAAAACATATAAAATTGATATTAAATAATGTATATACAAATAAGGTTCAAGAATTTAAAAGATAAGAGAGAAGTCACTTAACGTGAGAGGGTGATTCATAAATCATGGGAGGATCTTCATGAGATATCAGGGAACCATGGGAGGAATATATAGAGGGTTGAAAAAAGGGCATGTACCCCAGTTTTTTAGTGAGGATTAATGGGGATCTTCAATGGGTTTGTATTGAAAATAGATGGGAGTTATTTTATTATTTCAATAATGTAGCTTTTAGACTCTATATAATAATGTAATCAAAACCAAATACCATTCCATGGTTTTTCCTATGTTTTCTTCAAAATATGATATTTTCATAATTTTATAAGTCCAACATCCAAAATCTATAAAATATTACCCTTGGTGATGTGTATGTGAGTCACTATCATAATGAGTTGATTTAAAATCATAAAATTTAATATAAATTTTTTAGGATTCATAAAGGCATTATAAAATTAATAAAACAATGTAAACATGGAATATTTTTAAGGGAAAAATATATTTGGTCACGCATACCATTTACAGAATTTATTACATAACCTCTGGAACATTATGATGTCATATTTCATGTTCTATAATTATATTTTATAAAATTATTTCAAAAAAAAATTATTGTCTTAGAGATTTATGAAAAAATAATTATTAGATAGTTCTTACATAGTGATTAAAAAAATATTATTTATTTTTTCAAAATAATTTTCTCTATATTTGAATTTTTAATTCGAAAACATTATCTAATAACTATTTAAAAATGATGTCTTTTGACAAAAAAAATAGATTTTTAACCCTTATGAAAATTATATTTTAATCAATTATATTAACGATTATACTTAAGAAACATTATTTAATTATATTATAATATTTAAATATAAATTTTTATGAACATTATTAAATTTGATAAAAATTAAATTTAAAATTGAAACATAAAATTATATTAAAATAAAATTTAAGTCTAATTCTATCAAAATAAAAATCATTTATAAATTATGAACAATAAGTAAATATAATAATTATTATACTAAAGATACAATATAATTTTTCATATTATTAGGTTATTTATTCATATCCTTTTATTACACCATTCAACATCCTAACGGTAAGGTTCATGTTGGTAATATATTCATGGAGTGGATTGACATAAATGGTTTGGGTTATGACCTTAATGAGATTGAACTTATCTAATAAAAATATTTATGCATGATTTAGTTTCTGGATTTAATTTTTATATTGGTCAATGGAAAATTGAATAGATGTTATCTCCCATAAAAGCTTATATAAATATACTTCATTGGGTATGATCCTACTGTATGAGCCCATTTATTATTTTGACTGTGTTAATTGGATTTATCATGATCCCATATTTAAACTAATCATATGATCATTGATCAACCACTACTAAAAATATGGCTTATAATAGTGCTAAAAACGACCTTTAACAGCGCTAAAAAAGCGTTGTTAATCTCAGCGAAGATAAAGGGGGGTCCCCTTTATCAGTGCTAATTAAGCGCTGATAAAGGTAGTATTTATCAGCGCTATTTTCAGCGCTGATAAACACTACCTTTATGAGAGCTATTTTGAGCGCTGATAAAAACTACCTTTATCAGCACTCAAAATAGTGCTGATATATTTTCCATTTATCAGCGATTAACTAGCGCTGATAATGGCCAAAGATACTGTGCAAAACCAGAACCTGCATAGAACCTACCCAACACCTGCACACATTATAGCACCTGCACAGAGCACAAACAACACCCACACACAAAGTACAGAAGAAAAAAATGATACATACATTTACTTGAAATCATGAATACAAAACAACACACTTCTATATACATTTCAAACAATATTTAATTTGGTTACAATTACATTTATCAAACAAACAGTTAAAAAAAATGATGTTCCCTCCTTTTTGCATCCATCAACTCTAAACAATTGTCGTCCATGGCGGCGGTTTCCGAACAAACCATTCGAACTGAGGAAAAATATTGCAGCTACACAATAAAACAAATATTATGTTAGTAATAAAATAATGAAATAAATAATGGGGTTACTAAATGGAATTATACTAGTGAGGCACAAAACATAAAATAACCAATTGAAAAAATTGCTGCATGGTTAGGGATAATCATCCATAATAATCATATGACCCAATGTTTAGTATAACATGGGCTATTTAATGATTCGAGGGGGAATAGATAAACCTAGAGTTTGGTTCTAAGGTTATGATGGACTCACATTGATGGTTAATAGTTTTTCAAATAATGTGATGCACTTGTGTAAGGTATGTGTTTTTGGGGAAGTATCCCTTTTTGGTTGAATAATGGATTATTAGCCACTCAATGAAACTATACAGATTAGAAGTGTGTGTATAGTGATTCCCACATTGTTTGAAAATGATTTATTTTACCCTTAGGCCTAATAATTCATCAAATTAATGAGTGTAATTAACAAATTTTCCCTATCAACCATTAAAGCGGGTTACCCTCGTATATCCCTCATTCCACTCAACAAAATCCTTTACACGCACTCTCTTCCTTCTCCCTTCCCCCATGGGATATCTCCCTTACTTTTGAGATAAATCAAATATTATTAGTTACATTAAAAGAGTGGTGGAATATACCTAACCCTATTATCCTCCTCTACATTCTTCTCCTTCTTCCCCTAACATTGGTTTCAACTATTAGGGATTTTGGTCTCCATTCCACAACATCATGATGCTATTGGATACCAATGATGGGGATTCTAGTCTGACTACGAAATGGGTTATTCTAGACTTCTTATTGTATTGTAATCATTCATTTTTTTGTTGTACACCAATTTTATGGGTTATGTAGTGGTATTTCCTAAGTTAAAGTAATATAATAACTGTTATGACATCCTTGGATAGGTATTTTCTTTATAATTATTACAAGGGTACCTTAAATGAATGTAAATACATATATATAGACTCTCTACATCTCGTAAACTGGTGTACATGTCATAGTCTACCCACCTAGATACCTTGTATAGAAACTGTGCTCAATTTACATTATACGCATCATATGTATCAACACATTCTCATGTACTTTCATTCAATGTAAATACACATATATAGTTTCTCTACATCTAATAAGAAAACCCTATTTAAAATTCACAAACACATTAAATCCATTTGAAAACACTCATCACACAACTTTCTCATTTCTTCAAACACATTTAGAGGACATAAGCATGAAAATCCAAAAGAAATACATCTGCATTCATTTTAAAAATAACATTCAATTCTATACACACACCAAATTCCTTTGATAACAAATTTCTAACCACACAATCATTTCATATAGTACACTTAGAAAGCAAATACAGCATAATAAAATCATCATATAATGTAAAAGAATGGAATCACATACATAAATCGTGAAATATTCCGAAATATGCTCGAAAACATAAAACCAACCTCCATAATACCTTAATAAAGACTGATTAAACATTAATATTGAATATATTAATGGAAACCCATGTTTATCTTGTGGTATTCCATGAGTTTAACATCCCACAAGGATAGAGGGTCATGATTAAATATCTTACAGAGATGTAATGGGTGGATCAAAACACTTATAAAGGTGGATTAGGTAGGTATATCTCTAGGATGGATCACCTTGAATGTTTACCAGATAGATACCTAGTTACATTGTATTATAAGTAAATTTCATGCAAAAGATCCTTCTTTCCAGAAAGATTACCTTTGTGAAGTACCTCTTTCTCACTTACCCCTCATCATGCGTGCAGGTCTTAAATATTGTGTGCACCCTTTCTAAGGTGATCCATGAATTTTCATAATCATAATGCACCATGTTTGAGCTCCTCGTGCATGAAACATTCCTATATTTCATGCACCTCATCTTTGTGTCCCTCTATGCTTTCTTGCAGTGATTTTCTGGACCACTGAATAGTGTCTCATGTTGTTTTCCCCTACCTGATAATTCTTCACATAGGTACGCTAATATCTATTACATATTCACATAGCTATACTAACGTGGAACCCTCTATCAGACACTCCTCCACCCCGTTAACACATTAAAATTCGTGTGCCTTCCCTTTGTGGAGTGGGGGCTGGTGCAAGTCTTGTAAGTCCAAGGGAAGAGGAGTGAGTCTCGAACGTTTTTTAGTCTAAACTGTAGGACGTTTAACTTCTTAACACACAGATCTTCACCACATCAAATTAAATTGTGATATATATATGTGAAAAAATCCGAGCAGATCATAGATGTGATATGCACCGACTCCCTCCCTCCCACTCTTTCCCTATGGGATTTTTCACCTAGTGTACCTCATTAAAATTTTAGGTAACCCCTACACATCCTTATATGTTTATCCTGGTGTGATGGACATATCATCATTATATAACTAGACTCAATCCTTGGGATTAAATTGGAGAGTAATTCCCAATCTCCATCTTCCTAGGCTGCTAAGCATGTGTAATCCCCACATCATCCATTGTGGCCGCACCTTTAATGAAATGATCTTCCAGTCTGCAACTACCTCGTTTTTCTCACAATGATCATGAACCACATTGTCTTAGAAAGAGAAGTGACCATGAAATCCTACCTAGGTTTCAAACCTTGTGTTTTACCCATTCCACCTCATTCCAAAACTACATGGACTATAATACCTTCCTTCCGAACAAGTTTTGTAAGAAGCCTCCTTAGAGGTTCATGCCCAGCATTCCTCTGTCTCGACCAATTCACATCAGTTCACATTGTCTCACATGATGTTAAAATACATACCCCTTTCCTTTATGAACTATGTGGGGTTTTAATCAATTTCATATGTATAGGATACATAGGACATGCCCATGAGTTTCAACCCCAATTAACGGTAAACCTCATTTCTACATTCTAGGGAAGTACCATTTTAATGTGACGTCATCCCTAATTTGGAAAAAACTCCTGGATCTGACTCCATGACACTACTAAAAAATAAGGCTATATCCATAGTTTGAACCATGGAGACACCATATAGCCATGGTTTTCAAATAGTTGTATAATCCCAAGTCAGGAAATACATATAGCCACGGTTTTAAACCGTGGCTATAGGCCTTTTGCAACGACATTAAACATTAGCTATATACCTATAGCCATGGTTTAATACCATGGATATATGTCCCCCATTCCATAAAAAAGAAGCACCCATACCCTCTTCCATAGCACAACCCCTACACACTGCCCACCCCCCGAGAACAACCCCTACCCCTGCACACTCCATGCCCCCTAAACACCCCCTGCCCCCTTCCCCAGCACACCCCTGCCCACTGCACTTCCCCCCTGCCCATTGCACACCCCTGCCCACCCCCTACATATTTCAAAAGATCCCAGCACACACCCTACCCATTCCCCCTACCACTTTCCCCCCTTCCCCCTCCCCCAGAAAACCACCCCTTCCCTCTCACCATGTCCCCTGCACATCATAAAAAAAGTACCTTGCATGGAAATTGTGCTCATTTTACATTATACACATCATATATATCAACACATTCTCATTTATTTTCATTCAATGTAAATACACATATATAGACTCTCTACATCTCATTAGAAACCCCTCATTAAAATTCACAGACACAATAAATCCATTTGAAAACACCCATCACACAAGAGGGAAAATAAGCGAAGGTGTACCCCAGTGAGGGGGTCACCATGGTTTACCATTGGTTGGGATTTAACCTCATGGAGGCTTCCTACTTACCCTATTTATAATACAAGGATCAAAACCCATATATTTAAAAGATGTATGTTGTTTATATTACCCATGGTTAGATTCCCTTCACATTAGGAATACTCTTGGTCGGATGAGTATGGGTTTTGTGGGGCTTATGCATTGTCAGATTGTCAGGTTCTTCCAAGAGTAGCAATGGGATCAATGGGACATACATGCTAAGATGGACCATGTGAATGGCGTGATCCTTGTAAAGAGGCAAGAGGAACAAAAAACATATGGAGCTGTTTGTAAACATTATTTATGGTGTCCATGGGTGTAACACCCCGAGCTTCCACGATACGCCTCTCTTTCAATAATGCAATAGCTTGCATTGTACGCATGTTCGAGTTCTAACACACCGCAACTAATCAAAGTAGCCGTTATGAATAGTAATAACCGCCTTTTAAATTTATAGAAATTTTATATTTCAAAACGGACTTCATTTTTTTATTCCTAATGTTGAAATTAGCCTATGTTGAATTTTTTGTAATTTTCCGAGAACTTCCAAATTTTTTTGAATAGTGAAAAATACTTAAAACAACATTTTTAATCAAAATAATTTATAGGGACAAGTTATACTATTTAGTGGGTTTAAAGTATAATTATAATATATTTTTACCATTTTATCCAATGGTGGTCATTAGAATTAATTTAACGTTGAAATTGGACATAAACAATTGCCAATCTTTTGATATAAATTGTTTCTTAAAAACACGCTATTTGTTGTGACAGCGGGAATTGATTATAAAATTAATTAATGCAACTTATATGTTTGGAATTTTGTAAAATAAAAATCATTTTTGAATTCGGAATATCAATTATTGCTTAGGGTAAAATTTTGGCATTGTTCTGAAAAACTTCAATTTTTGATGAATAGTGAAACCACTAAGTGGTAGTTAAATAACTGATTTTTCGTTTAAATGAAATATTACCACTTCTGTGATATTATTTTAAAAAATATGACATACATGGTTGTCATTAAGAAGTAAAATTTGGTTCAATGAGATTAAAATAATTTTTTGGTGAATAGTAACTTTTAAGTTCTTAATCGCGATTAGTGGTAATTAGTGTAGTTTAAGGTAAAAACAATGTTTTAATAATATGATATGAGCTTGACACTTGTCCTAATCCTATTGTATGAGTCATGGCCGACCAAGACAACCCATGGGTCAACTTGGGGACCCCATGGAGCCACTTTGGTTGGAAAATGACATTAATATATATTTATTTAATGTTAAAATTAAATTGACACAAACATGAGTTGTTTTACTAAAACAGTTTTTAAGTGGGGTTACACAAGTCCACATTTTGACTATAAATATCCATAAGAAAGATAAAAAGGTTTCGTACATCATAGTATTTTTTTATAATTTTTAGACATTAAATAAATTAAATTATTTATGACATCATTATGATGCAGTGATGACCTCATTATTTAACGATTTAAATAAAATGAGAAGATAATGCAAAATCCAAGGCTTACATTTGTCCAAAGCCTATTGGATGAGGAGATTTCGAACCCTTATCACCTTATCCACGAATTATATAAGTGTGGGACCTTTAGAATCCGAAAAGAATTGTGTAATAATGTAACATTTCAATCATTCCAAAAGATCCCCTCCTCTCTACTTATAAAAGTCCCCCACTTCTCCCACCTCATTTACACTTTCAAGCCATTTGGATCGGCCAACCTCTGCCCAAATACTCTCACAACTTCCCCCTCTTACTCCTAGAAGCCTCACTTTGGTCAGAACTCTTCCCATGGAAGCCTTTGGATCAAATCAAAAAGAGTTACCCGATTTTGAGGTTATGTATTCTCTAATGTTGTTTTGTTTTATTTTTCATCTCCAACCCCCTAAACTCTTTTTATTAATTTCTTTTGTAACAACACCAGTATCCTCAATATACTAGTATGTTTGTATAAGAAGTATTCGAGCTACACTTACACACACCTACATCTAATGGTTAAAGAACATACGGTTTCTGTGGATGGCGAATTTCTGCCTCACGAAACGATGATTGTTCAACACTCATATAACACCTTCAATGGTGGCCATTAAGATGTCAGTATTTTTATATATGATATATAATATGTTTATGTTTTACTTATGCTTCTGTATTTCTCATTTATGGCATATTTTATGATTTCCATTATGGGTAAAACACGATAATTTCGTTTTAGGAAGTGCGGACTACCGCCCCCTCAAAGTGATTTGAATCGTTAATGCCATATGTGGGATGTATAAAGGATGGATTAAATGGTATTATACACTATATAATACTATAATTATATTATAAATTTATATCATTATGATTTCATTCCATTAAATACGAAATAGAAATGAAAGTAGCGTTCATGCGTACGTACGGCTTACCGTCTCCATGAACGGTGCATTTCATTTCTTACCTCTAAATGTTACGTGACATTATGAATGAATGTATATACTGTATATATATGATATATATGATATCTACATAATGAATATAATTCTGGATATAATGGATATTTCACCACATGAACAACTTGTAATTATAAGAAGTTTATTTTTGACTCAAGTACCAAAGATCGACAAAACGACCGTTATTAACTTAAATAATTAAATAATGTTCATAACATGGTAATAAGTGATATAAATGGAATAATTAACATGAAAAAGGTTCTTAAGTAAATAGAAATTAAATCTAGTTTATTATTCAGGAGGTTAAAGAACGGTCGAGTCTGGACAGAACGCAAGGTAAGGGAATTTCTTAACCCAATTTCCATTCTTTGGGTTAATCTCCTACTTTCAAATTATGTCATGATATTATTATGTCTTATTTTGTATTATTTATGTTTACATATAGTGAATACACATAATATATCTATTTTATTTTAAAAATCATCTTTTTATGGACTTCGTCTCAATCTCCTTTCGTTGAGACATATTTGGTTTTATACACAACTTTCTTTTATATGGTGTATAAACCCCTTTGACTTTTACATATATTCAAAAGGAATCTTTTTTATATGAAGCTTTTACTAAATGACAAAAGGGAATGTTTTTGTTGTACTTATGCGGCGACAACTACTTCTCCGCCGCCGTGACCATTATTTGAGTTTCGGCTTCCTCTACAAGCCATCATTCTTTTTAATGAAAATTAAATACAAAGTTTTAACTTTCTTTTATTTTGGTATTGAAAATGGTTTTGAAAGAGTTTTTATTATATCAATATGTTTTATTGATATCTTGGGATTGAAAAGTGGAAATGTTATGTTCCCTTTATGCATGTTTTATGTGATATGATTATGTTATGGTTTATGATATGTTTAAACCTATTCATATGAGGAATGTATTGGACTTAATAAGTGACGGGTGGAGCCCGCTATAGCTCATCGATGAATAGGTAGGTCTAATGAGACAACTAGACGTGGAATTGGCTGAGGCCCTTTCCCAATTTGATTTATGGTTTTGGCCGAGGCCTTAATCATTTTAGATGTCTTGGTCGAGGCCTTGACAAAGTGTTTCAGAATGTCTGGCATTATACATTCCATCATTATGAAAGTGGTTATTGATATTGCATGTGATTATTCGACTAGTAGAATATCCATGTGAGTAAGTAAATGACATTATTTAATTTTATTTTCGCCATATTATTCCGAAGTTCAAGTTTAAAAAGGCTTTTTTTAGTTATACATTGCCTTAAATGTTAATGTTTATTTATGAAAGCTTCCGCAATATTGTTATCCTTACTGAGTATCTGAGCTCACCCATTTCAATGTTTTAATATTTTCCAGGATGTGAAGAAGTATTTTTTGAATGACCTGCAGGGATTGTTAGAAGAGGATATGAGTGTGGACTATGGAGACTTTGTTATTGTAGTTTTTCACATTATGATGTAATGTAACATTTACGAATGTATCTAGTGTTTCCAAGGCTACTAAACTAATCGGTCTTTCGAGACATGATCTTTTGTGATCATGCCAATGTTACGAAGTAATGCACCGACTCTGGGTAGCTGGGGTCGGTGCGTTACAGTTGGTATCAGAGGCAGTTTAGTACTAACCTTGGAAGCTAGATTTAGATAAACTCTGATTAGAGCACATAGACCAAAGATAGACTTTGAGGATTAGTATAGAAGAACTTCCTAGAATTTTGGTATTATAGAGATGTTATGAGTTTTCCGAGCAATACATCCCTGTCTGGATACGAGTAGGTAGAGGCGGCTCTGGCACAGATGTACCTAGGGGTAAAACCCTAAAACACCGCTTTGAGCTAGACTCGAACGGGAACTGGTGCACGACAACGGGCCTTGCTGCACTCTTGGTTACAACACTCCCGGGGGATATGCTTAGGATAATTCTCATTTTATTTAAAAACCACTATGAAGGGTTATGAGTACATACTTCCTCAAAGAAAACATTTATTTTTATGATTATGGATTATATCCATAAATAGTTCAATTTATGTAAAGTGTTTAACAAGTATGGAATTATGTATTTTGATTCATAAACTAATCTAGTTTATGCCATTGTTTAGAAATGGCGCCTAGTGGAAGGAATGGAAACCGTATCAATGCACGAACTCCGTGTTGGGATTTCCCTCCTGCTCAAGATAATTATTGTGGATCTGGAGATACAACTGGTGCTGATCAACTTATTACCATACTGGGACAACTCACTCAGGTTATGAATAATAACCTTACTTGTATGGAGCACCCTGATCCGCAATGTGGAGGATCAATGTTAGACCGCTTCATAAGGAAACAACCACCAACCTTCAATGGGAGTACAAATCCTATAGTAGCTGAGCAATGGATAAATTCCTTGAAAAAATATTCCATTCCTTGGGGAGTAGTGAATGGGAGAAGGTTGTCATGGCAGTTTACCGCCTCACTGGAGATGCCGATCAGTGGTGGTCGCTGATTCAAAACACAAAGGAAGATGATGACGTATCGAATATGGAATGGAGGGAGTTCAAAGATCTTTTCTTAGAAAAATACTTTCCTCGTGACCATCGAGCAGATATGGAAAGGCAATTTCTGAGTCTGAGGCAGAAGGAGGATGAGAATGTCGCAAAGTATGAGGCTAACTTTACAAGGTTAGCGAGGCATGCTGCCGATTATATACGTAACCCAAGGAGTAAGATTGATTGTTTCTTTGATGGGTTAAAACCATTTCTCCGTCGAGATTTGGTATCATAATCCTTCTCATCATACGAAGATATTGTCTCGTGTGCTATCAAGACAGAAAAGGAATTCTCTAAGTCTTAGGACAACAAAGTAAAGCAAGAGAAGAAGAGAACGGTGGAACAAGAGACAGATAAAGGGAAAAAGGGAAAGAAGTATTTTCCAGTATGTGATAATTGTGGGAAGAATCACCCTGGTACTTGACTAAAAGGAATGGGAGTTTGTTATAAATGTGGAGAAAAGGGTCACCAGGCTCGTGATTGCAAGGGAAAGAAAGAGGCTATCAAAGTTGAATGCTACAATTGTAGAGAAATGGGTCATTATGCAAATGAATGTCCTAAGCGTCAGGGAAACTTACCTCACAAAAGGCCAAGGGATCAAGGACAATCTTATGCTGTTACTACAGTTGAAGCAGAATAACTAATGTATTGGTGCTTTTGGACTCAAGGATTATATTCTGGTTATAAGAATAATGTGATATATATAAAGATTGTACTGCAGTACTTTTTGATTTCAGTAAGGTTTTAATATGATTAAGGTAATCATATTTTTAGTATGTGACAATAAGAGAAACTTTTCTTTGTTTGGGGAATCTGATGTTACAATTGATTTTGGAATTTAGAGACCTTTTAGAGGAAGTCTGGACAGAGGTATTTTGGATAACTATAAAGGTTGGAGTGGATTAAGTTGATCTTTGGATAGTATTGTTTAAGGTTAAAAATTTATGAAGATTATTTTTGAATTTTATAATACTATAGTTTTAGGAAAAGGACAACCTGCAGGGTGGGGCATAACCCATCGCGTCGGACAAAGCTGCAGGAATCGAACCCACAATCATAGTGCGACAAGCCTTTATTTCCTACCACTAGCCTACAGGAAGTCCCTGGTTAATACAAAATAATTATACTAATCTAAATGGTATGTTTTAACATTTGGAACCTTATACAATTAGTTTAAGTATAATATTTTTGAGTATTATTATCTTTTTGAGAGAAAGATGAGTTGAAGGTTGAAACTCTAATTTTCAAGCATAAATATATATATACCTATCTCTTATTCAATGAATAAATTAATTCTTAAACTTTATTAAAGGGATATTAAAACAAAAAAATGTGTTATCCTAATACCTAATGTCTTGTTGAACTGATGATATTTTAAATCAACATAGATTGAAGGCTTCGAGGACCTCAATTTGACAGTTGATTGTGAATGATGACCTCAATCACTCCCTACAAATATTTACGTTTTTCCTCCAATTATATGTCGTTAATTGCCACCAATGTTCTCCTAATCGAGATCATAATTGGGTGGTGACTTTTTCATTTCCCCTTCCCTCTTATTAAGGCTAAATTTTATTAATCATATTTCCGATGTGGGTTTTCCTAAAAGGTATTTTCTCTTTTCAACCTTTTATTTTCAAAGAAAAATTTCAAATTGCAAGGACGCAATTTATTGAAGGAGGGGAGAATGTAACACCCCGAGCTTCCACGATACGCCTCTCTTTCAATAATGCAATAGCTTTCATTGTACGCAAGTTCGAGTTCTAACACACCGCAACTAATCAAAGTAGCCGTTATGAATAGTAATAACCACATTTTAAATTTATAGAAATTTTATATTTCAAAATGGACTTCATTTTTTTATTCCTAATATTGAAATTAGCCTATGTTGAATTTTTTGTAATTTTCCGAGAACTTCCAAATTTTTATGAATAGTGAAAAATACTTAAAACAACTTTTTTTAATCAAAATAATTTATAGTGATAAGTTATACTATTTAGTAGTTTTAAAGTATAATTAGAATATACTTTTACCATTTTATCCAATGGTGGTCATTAGAATTAATTTAACGTTGAAATTGGACATAAACAATTGCCAATCTTTTGATATAAATTGTTTCTTAAAAACACGCTATTTGTTGTGACTGCGGGAATTGATTAAGAAATTAATTAATGCAACTTATATGTTTGGAATTTTTTAAAATAGAAATCATTTTTGATTTCGGAATATCAATTATAGCTTAGGGTGAAATTTTGGCATTGTTCTGAAAAACTTCAATTTTTGATGAATAGTGAAACCACTAAGTGGTAGTTAAATAACTGATTTTTCGTTTAAATGAAATATTACCACATCTGTGATTTGATTTTTAAAAATCCGACATACATGGTTGTCATTAATAAGTAAAATGTGGTTCAATTAGATTAAAATAATTTTTTGGTGAATAGTAACTTTTAAGTTCTTAATCAAGATTAGTGGTAATTAGTGTAGTTTAAGGTAAAAACAATGTTTTAATAATATGATATGAGCTTGACACTTGTCCTAATCCTATTGGATGAGTCATGGCCGACCAAGACAACCCATGGGTCAACTTGGGGACCCCATGGAGCCACTTTGGTTGGAAAATGACATTAATATATATTTATTTAATGTTAAAATTAAATTGACACAAACATGAGTTGTTTTACTAAAACAGTTTTTAAGTGGGGTTACACAAGTCCAAATTTTGACTATAAATATTCATTAGAAAGATAACAAGATTTAGTACATCATAGTATTATTTTTATAATTTCTAGACATTATATAAATTAAATTATTTATGACATCATTATGATGCATCGATGACCTCATTATTTAACGATTTAAATAAAATGAGAATATAATGAAAAATCCAAGGCTTACACTTGTCCAAAGCCTATTGGATGAGGATATTTCGAACCCTTATCACCTTAGACACGAATTATATAAGTGTTGGACCTTTAGAATCCGAAAAGCATTGTGTAATAATGTAACATTTCAATCTTTCCAAAAGATCCCCTCCTCTCCACTTATAAAAGGCCCCCACCTCTCCCACCTCATTTACACTTTCAAGCCATTTGGCTTAGCCAAACTCTGCCCAAATACTCTCCCAACTTCCCCCTTTTACTCCTAGAAGCCTCACTTTGGGCAGAACTCTTCCCAAGGAAGCCTTTGTCTCAAATCAAAAAGAGTTACCTGATTTTGAGGTAATGTATTCTCTAATGTTGTTTTGTTTTATTTTTTTTTCTCCAACCCCCTAAACTCTTTTTATTCATTTCTTTTGTAACAACACCAGTATCCTAAATATACTAGGATGTTTTTATAAGAAGGATTCGAGCTACACTTACACACACCTACATCTAATGGTTAAAAAACATACGGTTTCTGTGGATGGCGAATTTCTGCCTCACGAAACGATGATTGTTCAATACTCATATAACACCTTCAAAGGTGGCCATTAAGATGTCAGTATTTTAATATATGATATATAATATGGTTATGTTTTACTTATGCTTCTGTATTTCTCATTTATGGCATACTTTATGATTTCCATTATGGGTAAAACACGATAATTTCATTTTAGGAAGTGCGGACTACCGCCCCCTCAAAGTGATTTGAATCGTTAATGCCATATGTGGGATGTATAAAGGATGGATTAAATGGTATTATACACTATATTATACTGTAATTATATTATAAATTTATATCATTATGATTTCATTTCATTAAATACGAAATAGAAATGAAAGTAGCGTTCATGCGTACGTACGGATTACCGTCTCCATGAACGGTGCATTTCATTTCTTACCTATAAATGTTATGTGACATTATGAGTGAATGTATATACTGTATATATATGATATATATGATATCTACATCATGAATATAATTCTGGATATAATGGATATTTCACCACATGAACAACTTGAAATTATAAGAAGTTTATTTTTGACTCAAGTACCAATGATCGACAAAACGACCGTTATTAACCTAAATAATTAAATAATGTTCATAACATGGTAATAAGTGATATAAATGGAATAATTAACATGAAAAAGGTTCTTAAGTAAATAGAAATTAACTCTAGTTTATTATTCAGGAGGTTAAAGAACGGTCGAGTCAGGACAGAACGCAAGGTAAGGGAATTTCTTAACCAAATTTCCCTTCTTTGGGTTAATCTCCTAAATTCAAATTATGTCATGATATTATTATGTCTTATTTTGTATTCTTTATGTGTACCTATAGTGAATACACATAATAGATCTATTTTATTTTAAAAATGATCTTCTTATGGACTTCGTCTCAATCTCCTTTCGTTGAGACATATTTGGTTTTATACACAACTTTCTTTTATATGGTGTATAAACCCCTTTGACTTTTACATATATTCAAAAGGAAACTTTTTTATACGAAGCGTTTACTAAACGACAAAAGGGAATGTTTTTGTCGTATGTATGCGGCGACAGCAACTTCTCCGCCGCCGTGACCATTATTTGAGTTTCGGCTTCCTCTACAAGGCATCATTTTTTTTAATGAAAAATAAATACAATTTTTTAACTTTATTTTATTTTGGTATTGAAAATTGTTTTGAAAGAGTTTTTATTATATCAATATGTTTTATTGATATCTTGTGATTGAAAAGTGGAAATGTTATGTTTCCTTTATGCATGTTTTATGTGATATGATTATGTTATGGTTTATGATATGCTTAAACCTATTCATATGAGGAATGTATTGGACTTAATAAGTGACAGGTGGAGCCCGCTATAGCTCCTCGATGCATCGGTAGGTCTCATGAGATAACTAGACGTGGAATTGGCCGAGGCCCTTTCCCAATTTGATTTATGGTTTTGGCCGAGGCCTTAATCATTTTAGATGTCTTGGCCGAGGCCTTGACAAAGTGTTTCAGAATGTATGGCATTATACATTCCATCATTATGAAAGTGGTTATTGATATTTCATGTGATTATTCGACTAGTAGAATATCCATGTGAGTAAGTAAATGACATTATTTAATTTTATTTTTGCCATATTATTCCGAAGTTCAAGTTTAAAAAGGCTTTTGTTTTAGTTATACATTGCCTTAAATGTTAATGTTTATTTATGAAATCTTCCGCAATATTGTTATCCTTACTGAGTATCTGAGCTCACCCATTTCAATGTTTTAATATTTTCCAGGATGTGAAGAAGTATTTTATGAATGACCTGCAGGGATTGTCAGAAGAGGATATGAGTGTGGACTATGGAGACTTTGTTATTGTAGTTTTTCACTTTATTATGTAATGTAACATTTACGAATGTATCTTGTGTTTCCAAGGCTACTAAACTAATCAGCCTTTCGAGACTTGATCTTTTGTGATCATGCCAATGTTACGAAGTAATGCACCGACTCTGGATAGCTGGGGTCGGGGCGTTACAATGGGGCTCATCAGACTCCCCATACCTTCCATAAACACCTCAAACCATCACGAGGACAAGATTCTACATGATGGTGCATCACAGGGTTGATTCTTTTGATGATGTACTGGTCTTTTGAGCGTGGATTTCATCTCAACCAGCCTTTCCATTACTTGAATTATCCTAGGGTACATATTTTGGTTCTAAAAAATCCCTCAACGATATCGATTATATCCGGCATCTACCTAGAAATAATTGTGCAAGTCAAAGAACAAAACATGTGGTCAAATACAAGTTCAAACAAATGATATAATGAAAATGGATTTTTTTGATCCTTGGTGGTTTCGTAGTTCAACACATACGCACTGCACACCATCATTCTTTACGTCAATATTGATTTGTTCAAAGATCTATAATATGAATCCGGGGTTAGAAAAAATTGAGTAATAAATTAAGATTTCAATACATCGGAGAATTATCAATTCACCAAAGAAGGTTGGAGGATAATAAATGATCATATATAGGTAACAGAAGTAGTAGGAATTCAACTTCATCCTATTTGTGTACAATATTCCATCTGGTATGTTGCCCATTTGTTTCTAAACACAGGTATATCATCTTCTGAATATGAGTTTTTGCGACAGTCATGGTAGTACTAAAAAAATATAAATACAAAAATAATTAATATATATTTTAAATGAACTCGTAATTATTTTCGAAAATACCTCATCAGGGAAGCTAGTTTGTTGATGAAATATGATCTCTTTCATAAATTTACAAACATAATAACCACAGTCCTTTCCATTTGTTTATTTTAGACACTGCAGAAACATCGAAAATAATAAGTAATTTGTTATGATATGTGTTTGGATAGTGCAATGTTATTATATATACCCGGATACTTTTCCAGTTTTAGATCTTTTAGGTGTGCTCATCCTTATGCTTGGGATTCATTCCATGCTTTAGACGATATTGATGCACCGCCCTATCATAACAGAATCCTCATTAAAAGATAACACAAATTATATAATTAGATGTTTTGTTTTAAAATTTTGGATCTAGGGTATTACAAATTAACAAATGCCATCATGTGTGGTCGGTTTTTTGGATAACCATGCATTGAATCCAGAAAATAAATCTTTGGAATATCTAAGTTGACTGCAATCAGCATCCAAAGCTCCCTAAAAATACAAAAAGGAATAAGTAAAGAAAGAAATGAAAACATAGTTGATATGATTAAATTGTATAGTTTTAATCCAACATCATTGGTATTAAAAATAGTCTGTCTTCTGTAATTTTGTTTTCAAAGGATTTGAGCAGGGATGACATTATTACAGCCTCTTTATCAGAATCTATTTCGTCTTTTGAAGAGGTGGTGTGGGGACTAATGAGTCCAAATTTCCGTTCATGGGGAAATCCCTTCAATTTTTTTTCATATACATGTCTACGACAAATATAAAATTTATTTAGTCAAAATTATCATAGTATATCATAATTTGTAAAATCAAATCATGAAAACTTACCTCATGTATACATTTAAAACTGAGGTGCCTAACCATTCATTCTTGGAGAGTTCATTTACATTTTCAGCACTAATGAAATCTGATGTTTCCTCTCCATAGATATCTTTTTCGAAATAAACTATGTGAGTACTTCCGTCTTTCAACATTGTATCCACATGAGCCTACAATGATATTAACATTGGATAGAGAACGTGCGGGGTGAAGGTGGTCTCAGTAGACATTTTCAATTGATTGGTTGTTCCTTGAGATAGTTTTGAGCTGATATTTCATTTCACCCCACATTCTTTTTCATTCTGTAATAACATTTATCGGTTCAGACCTCTTTTCGTTAAATTTTAAAGGTCTATCTTGAAAAATAAATTAGAAATGAATACATTTTGTCGACATGTTTTTTTACAAGAACTGTCGGCCATGTGATGAATGTTCCAAAAGCTTGTTTAATCATATGAATGTCGTCATTGTCTTTTGGAACAGGCAGCTCGACACTCGGCTCATTATCTACATTAATTGACACTCTAAGATGATCTTTTGAAAGTTGTCTATTGTGTAGCATGTCATTTTGTGTATTGAACATCGTAGCCCTCGCTACAAGGCGATAGGTGGAAGTAGATAAATATAAATCACAGTCATTTTCACCCTGTGGAATATTAGTACAGGAATTGTATCAGTGTCTATGTAAATCACATTTCACAGAAACAATTATTAAAACATTGATTACCTCATCAAAGTCAGGTTTTTTAGGGGAATGGCTTGCCTCAAAGTAGGTGGGGGTGGGGCGAGATCGTCAAGCACAAGTTTTTGTTGAGTTGTTTCTTCTCTTTGCCTATCCCCCATCAATTTTGCTGTCATCTCTCTCTGGTATTGTAATTCTTCTTGAAAAATAGATAATTTTTCTTACATATTTACCATTTTATCATTGTGATCCTCCTCATGTTTTTGTTTTTGAAAATATGTTCGGGGTGTCACCCCAAAACACGCACCTTTAACACGTCCATACTTTTCTGGCTTCTAAAAGTATGTCTTCATCTGGTGTGGTTTTTGTTGACTCTTGTGACTATTTCAGATAGATAATATAGAAAATTATGTAGTTATTGTAATGTAATAGTGATTTAAAGAAAATAAAATTTATATTATGTCATACTTACACATGTTTCCCACACTTTTTGTGTGTTTTCATCTATCAATATCCCCTCTTTATTTACACGAGCATCCTTCCATAGCACATGGTGTGGGATGGATATGGATTTCAATTTCGATTCATCAATCTCCATATAAATAGGGAAACATGGTTATGGTGTGCATTCTTATCACATACTAGTAGTAGGGTAGATTTAAAAGATGTACGAATTTTTTCTCAAGTTCAGCGTACCCCATTCTTGCTTTACGGTAAGGGTACACTGGTTCTGTTGCGCGTTTTTTTATTTTCAGTACTCAGAAGCTATTTCATAAATAAAAATCTCTCAATCAGAGTGATGAATACAAGAAAATGTCAAAAAAACGTTTTACGCCACACAATGTACCTGAAAAGTATGCTCCCCACGACAGTTGCTAAACGCATCCCGCGCTCCTTGGGATATCAAGTGTGCGTAAAGAGGAGGTGGGTGTGGCTTTATTTTTCCCTTCTGCATCTCTAAGATGATATTTCATTAAAATTGTGTGGAAACCTCTATTAATCCTTCCTGCAACTCTTAATACATATTCCTTGTGCGAGGCATCCACTATAAATGCACTCTGTAATGGATGATGAAGAGTAAGTCAATGGTTTGGTATTTTATTTTATTTTAATAAATTAAAAACATGTTATCATAATGTTACTATAATCTCTTCCCACATTAGTGTCTTCATCCTGGTGACAACATAGTGCCATGACTGTACATCAATCGGCACACGTTGACGAGTGACGATTCCAATGTAGCTACTAAAGATGGCTCTGTTGGGGTTAACATGTTGGACTCGCTTATTCCATCCCACCTAAAATTTGATTCCTTTTGCTTTGGCCTTAAGGATTTTGGATAACACTGTCAAACTACAACACTCTTGTTTTTTTTCACTTTTAGGGTTTCATTTCCTACCATTTCCTTATAAGTGGAATCAATATCTTCCCCCGGAGCACTAGCATCGGAAATCGGACTAGCAGCAACAGGTTGAGAAACCTGTTGTACCTCAGCACTAGGACCAGCACCAACAAGTTGAGAAACTTGTTGTTTCTCTACACTGGGACCACCAGCATCTGGTTGAGAAACCTGTTGTTGCTCTGCAGTGGGACCACCAGCTGCTGGTTGAGAGACCTTTTATCCCTCGGGATTGGGCACATCAGCAGGTGCAGAAGTCATTATCTGTAGAATTGGTTTAATATTTAATTTATATTACATAAAAACAATAGATAATAGATAATAACATAACGTAACAAAATGTAGGATACAATATACAAATAACCTGATTATTTTACTCTCTTTTTTTCTTTAAAGGCTGATGAGATTTGACACCTCTATCGACTATGTAAATCCCTTCATTGTGGTCTCCTCTAACATACAATACGCTGTCTACATTGGGACCGATGTGAAATTATTGTGAATTCCCTATAAAAGGGTCAACCTCTATTGAACATTCATCTGACCCTTCAGTCGTTTTTGTCGATAATAGAACAATTGACCAATTTTGGTTTGCGGGGTCTAGAACATAAAATACCTGTACAGAATGTGATGCCATTATAAATGGTTTGTCTTTCTCCCCTTCCTTACTGAAATCAACTTTCACGAATCCTAATTCATCTATTTTAACACCACTAATGTTATCAACCCACTTTTATTAAAAAATTGGCACTTCTAATTTTTTATAAACCAACTCCCATATTCGTTTGATGATGCCAAAGTATGACATATTCGCATAAATGGGATTTTTTCCTTAGCGCCAGAAACATGCATCGCCTCAGCCAGAAGTGTAACCCCACTATTCTTCATGGTACTGTCTTCATCATGTTCATTAGTATAGAATGAATAAGTGTTAACTACATAAGAATTGTAAGATAATACGTACACACTTGCTCCTCCAGCCAGCCATCGAAGTCGTTCTGAAATTGAGTCTGGATTTTCATCTAACTTCTTAAAGTTATGGTCTTGAAACCATCCTATAAACTATCGATTATGTGTATCTGATATCCATTTTTCAGCTCTATAATTATTCAAACTCCTAATAATTTCATTGTGGGTTTGAACATATGGGTCAACATTAAAACTTTTATGAAAAACTTAAAGGTGGGCCTGCTCCCGATCTATAATATTGATTGTGACCACCTCTCTTCCAGAAATTTATTCACCCTCAAGCCGCTTAGTGTGACGAAATTTCGGTAGCCAATGATTTACACACCAGACAGGCATTCGGTACAAAATTCAACAGCTTCCTCAACAATATATTTCTCCACAATACAACTCTCTGACCAACTTTGATTTTTGACATACCCTTTCTAAATCTTCATATACCGTTCAATGGGGTACATCCATCTATAATGTACAGGATCACATAGTCGAATCTCTCTCACCAAATGAACCATCAAATGAACCATTATATCGAAAAATGTTGGTGGGAAGAACATTTCCAATTCACATAATACGGAATAAATTTCTCTTTCCATAGTTGGAAATATCACCATGTCTATAACTTTGCTGCATATAGCTTTGAAAAAGAAACAGAGCTTCGTTAATGTATGGTGGACATTCTTGGGAAAAATGCAACGTAAATCTATAGGAATTAGATCTTGCTTCAAATCATGGAAGCCATGTGATTTCAGACCCTTTAATTTTAAATCACCCATTGACACGATGTTCTTGATATTTGATGAATACCCATCTGGAACCTTTACGTCATTCAAGAAGATGAAAACCTGATATCTCTCATGCCTTGAAAGAGTGTAAGTAGTAGGAGGAAAAAATGTTCGTTTTCACCCTTCATTGGTGCCAACTCTTCTCGTATTCTCATCTCTACCATGTCCAATATACCCTTAATCCCATCCTTTGTTTTTTCAGGTGCATTTAGCAATGTGTCGATGACACTGTCACATACATTTTTTTCAACATGCATAACATCAAGAAAATGTTTGACATACAGACAATTATAGTTTGGTAATTCAAAAAAACTAATCTCTTTTTCCAACCAGTTTTCATAAGGTTTTTTGAAAATGGTTTAACAAACGTAGTGTCCAAATATTTTACTTTCTCAAACAATTGATCACCTGTTAGTGGAGTTGGTGTTGTACATTCCTCTAAACTTCCGTCGAATGATGTCGTCCATGATCGGTACTTATGTCATCGTGGTAGAAATATGTGATGTCCTAGAAACATAGTTTTCGATGAATGTTTCAACTTAATTGACTGTGTACCTTGTTCGCAAACAGGACACCCTTGTGTTCCTTTAATGCTATATCCTAACAAATTTACAAAATCAGGAAAGTCATTTATCGTCCTGTAAAACATGGATTTCAAAGTGAACTGTTCATTTTTGTAAGCATCATACAACGTAACACCTGAATCCCACAATATTTTCAAATCCTCGATCAATGGGGCCAAATAAACATCAATATCATTACCCTGTTGTTTTGGTCGTGATATTAGCATAGATAACATGATGTATTTTTGTTTCATGCATAACCACGGTGGTAAGTTATAATTAACCAACATAACTGGCCATGTACTGTGACTGCTGCTTTGAAAACCAAAATGATTCACCCCATATGTAGATAACGCCAGACGAAGGTTTCTCAGCTCGTTCCCAAATTCAGGATACTCGTGATCAATTCTCTTCCACTGAGGAGATTCTGTCAAGTGACGTGGTTTCCCATCTTTATTATTGTATCTACATGCCATGTCAATTATCCTGCAGTCTCCTCACTTCCATATTGGCGTCTGAACATAAGAATGATTGGAAAGTACCATACAACTTTCATAAGACTAGAATCATCTTTCTTGTATCGGGATGCACCACACTTTGGGCATCCTTTAAGTGATTTTTGGTCCTTTCGAAACAGTATACAGCCATTTGGGTAAGTATGTATTTTTTCAGAGATCATACCCATCGATCGTAGCATTCGTTTGGCATTGTATGTTTGGCTTGAGAGTTCATTATCTTCTGTGAGCATGTCATTCAGGAGAGCAAGTTGTTACGTAAAACTAGCGTCATTCCACCTGTTGCCTGCTTTCAAATTATATATCTTAAATATGATTGGCAGTGCTGTATATTTAGTGCAACCAGTATACAATGATGTTTTTTCACAACTCTTTAACTTCTCAAACAATTTTGGGAAATCATGAAGTTCATCTTCAACTGTCCGTGTAGTTTCTTCAATACGATTTTCATCATCATTCACATCTATAATCACACCCTCCATACGATTGTCTTCACTGTTCTCGCTTCTATTCATATCAGATGATCTATAAAATTTTGTGTTCTCTAAGTTACAACCTACATTGGTTTTTTCCCTATGTTTATTCCAACATGTATAACTTCGATCTATTCTGTGACAGATCATGTGTTCTTCCAACTCCTCTGGACTAATTTGTCTTGAAAAAAAATAGCATAAACATGGAAAAAGGATTTGAGAAGGGTCACATGCATGATATTCTGCAAAATTGATAAACATTGTCACGCCATCTTCATACTCTTTTGTCAACTGATTGTCTTTCATCCATTCTTTATTCATATTCATCGTCTTTATGGGTTCGATCTCGATAACTTTCCAAATGTTATGTTTTAATTAATCAGGTAGCATTTTTTGGGTTTTATAAAATTAAATCATGGTACAACTTCCTTTAAAAACATGTGAAATCCATATACATGGTGTGTCTAGTAGGGTTAACATCTTGTATGTATAAGATACCTAATTTAATCTGATATATATCAAATTTATTCCAAGTTATTCTTACAAAGACTAAATGATGCCTTTGAAAATACATGACATTTAGAACAACTTGATCTAAATTCATATACTTTAGAAACATATTGAGTCACCTCACCATCTATGCATCACGTTTTTCTGGAATACACGGTGTGTAGTCCTTACATGACCACTAAGGGTGTATAGTCTATACACATCAAGTCTCTATGGTATCTATACATGGTGTGAGTGAGGTAAAACACATTTCATATGGTTCTACCATTATTTCATGGAATGTACATGGTTTCATGCTGAAGTATATGTCTTGGACATACATTGTGTGTGACCTAGGTTCAAATAAAATGTAACATTTGAAATGAAACTTATTCCATGTTTGAGTCAGAAGATTATTCCTAAAACTGCAACACCATACAAAAACACAATCATGATCACAATCGCAACACCATACAAACCAAACAATAAAAATATTATATTTTACAAAGCATCCCTTATTCAATTTTGATTGTTAATTTAGGGGTTATCACAAACGTTTTATCATCCTAAGGTGTTCATTCATAAGTCAAGTATATGTAAATTACCAATTTATATATTCCAATGTTAAACAAGAACCAACCAACATTCAATTCATTTATTTCAAAAACAAGGACCACCAACGGCCACAATTTTCAGCCGGGCATTTAGCCCATACATTTCACATTGTAACCATAAATATCAAACAGTAATAACATGAGAACAAGAGGAAACCAATGAGTAACAAGAGAAAACAGTAATAAATATGATGATATCTCAATGTACTCAATGCGATGATAAGATATTGGTCAAGATCAACTCTGGGTTGGGAGTAAACTAATATTTAATTGAAAAAAACTACTAATAACTGATCTAGAAAAGGTTGAAATATACTATTCATCAAGTCCATTAATACAACCAATGCATTAGTTAAAGAAAATATCATCACTAAAAATTCATACAGGCCATAACTACTCCTAAAAGCAGTCCATGGTAGGTCCATTGATGTCCAACTCATAATGTCAAATCTATATTGGAGAAGATCATAGAACCTAATAGATGATCAATGTGACTATCAATGCATGGATGAGGATACAGATTCATGACTCTCATCTGGTTCAATCTCTAATAGTCCAACAAAATAATAAATACCAATCAACTTTCTATTTTAGAGAACTATAAAACCCCATGGTAGAGTACTATGCCATATGAATCCATTATATTCTATATCATCAAATTGTAATTCAAACAACTGATGGAATTTTGGTGTTATTTTAGAAATTGTGATATAAAATGAATTTTCTCCCAAAACTAACAAGATTATATAGTTTACCTCTTTATTAAGAAGTAAATTTTATACCTCATTAGTGAAAACATCCTAAAAATGTACTACCATAGGGGAAAAAGAATCCTACAGCATTCTAGAAACATCTGCATTATGCCTGACTATTTGAGCCATGAGAAAATACAATATAGATTGAATTGGTTCTACATGACCAGATAGAAGATTCCTCTCATCCAAGTGAAAATAATTCTGTCTATTTTGGAGATAAAAAGGTAACTCTCATCTGGGAACAAATGATTTTGGATTGTCATAAAACAAACTTATCCATAACAAAACTAAAATAAAATATTATCATATAAATCATGGGTGGTTCCCAAAATAAATAATAACCACCAATATCTAGAGATCATTCCTTGAAACATGTTATATTCTTGGACTATAATACCAATAGTGTCTTGATGGTGATAACACTATCCAATATTTACACCTCCAAGCCTAAAAAATTTAAAAAAAGAATGGAAAAAAGGAATGTGATTCTCTTTTATAAAAAATATAATAAAGTGTAGACAATATAGGAATTGTACCATTGACAGTAGATGATCAAGAATCCACAATAGCCATAGTAGACTACATAACATGCGTATGACCATCCCCTAAACCCTAGGCTGGAGCCAGACTCCCTATGTTATATACTCTTCTTTATACTGTCATTCATGCATGGTGGTACAACATCCACTCCCTTGACCAAAAAAACCAATGGGACTCTAGATACCTATTATCAGAGGAGTGTGTAAGTCCTTCCCAATCTCTGGTTCCATTCATGTTCCCATACAAAGGCTCTATTGCAGCATGCCCCTAGAAACACACATTAGGTGGAAGAATCTCTTATAAGCATGACACATCAATCGCAACACCATACAAACCAAACAATCAAAATCTTGGATTTTATAAAGCATCCCTTATTCAATTTTTTTTTGTTAAATCAGGAGCTATTACAGAAGTTTTATCATCCTGGGGTGTTCATTCATAATTCAAGTATACGTAAATTACAAATTTATATATTCCAATCTTCAACAAGAACCAACCAACATTCAATTAATTTAGTGTGAAAACAAGGACCACCAATGGCCATGATTTTCAGCGGGGCGTTTATCCCGTACATTTCACATTATGACTATCAATATCAAATAGTAATAACATGTGAGCAAGAGGAAACCAATGAGTAACAGGAGAAAATTCACCGCAAAGGTGTCATTAAGCACACGACAGAGGTTTGTACGTAGTAGTAGAGAGGCGCACATCAGAGGATATTTTTAACTAAAAAGAAAACATTAGATAGGGGAAACCCATGAGAATAAAATTATCTAAAACCGAGTACACCATTTACCACATCCCACAAACCCCAAAAGACAATGCATGAAAATAAATTTAAATTTATTGATAAAAATCACAATTTGATCACTACTTTTTATCCAAACCATAGGTGCAAACAAATCCAAATAGGAATCAGAAAAATCACATACCTCATGAAAAGAAATCCAACTATAATAGTGATCAAGCATAGAACAATGTGAAGTAGATGGAACTCAGGATGGGGAGTAATCCATCATGTATTAACTCTAAAAAATTGGTGTGGTGAAAAAATCCCATCATCCTATTAGTATTTTTGGTGTGATATGTCATACTCAACACCCGATGTAAGGGAGTTTGATTTTCCTATATTCTCAAATATTACCTTACCATCTTATGTTATCCAATATTAAGGTGTATTTTAATTTTAACTAGAATGGGGAATTACCTCCCATCCATCAATTTAATTAGGACCATTTTTATAAGTAAGGCATTATTCACATTCATATTTATATTACAAAAAATGAAGAAAAACATCTCATATGTCCCATTATACATGTACAATTTCATTCATCGAGATGAAAATACACAATTGTCATTCTATATAACATGTAGTAGATGGTGTTACCTTTCAACCCATTATAGATCATTTCAATTCATTTAATTAATTCATCAAATTAAAATAATTCCATCATGTAAAATTCATTCCTCATTATTATTACACATTCGATTTTACCAAGAATGGAAAATTCACTAATAAGGCTCAAAGGGTCTTTAAAATGGGCCATAATCAACATGGAAATTTCTTACATAGTAAATTCCATTAATAATCTAGGCCAAACACCTATAATTTTTCTTAAAATCCATTTATATACCCTTGTATCATGGGAAACCTCATTTAAAAACTTTCACATAAGCTAAATAGGTTTTCAGGGAAGTTAATAATTTGACATTAAGGGGATAATTTTACATGGCACACTCAAAGGGTGTCCATAAAAGAGTTCAATAACATCTAACAAATTAAAAAAGATTCAATAGTTGTTTATTGAGGTGCAAGTATTAAATAAAGAGCTCAATAATATCAATAATCCATTTACTCTTGCAATAACACCTTAAATTAGGATTTCACACATTCAATTCAAGCGGTATAAAAATCATTTACCTCAAAATGAATATCAATAATGATAGCGGCGGTGGAGGAGGCAGCTCTGAAGGCAGCGGCGGCGGCGGCGGCAAGGCGGCGGCGGCATAGGGAGAGGCGGAGGCGGCAGCAGTGGCGGCAGCGGTCGCGGCTGCGGGGGTAGAGGCGGCAGAGGCGGCGACAGTCGTGGTAGCGGGGGTAGAGGCGGAGGCAGTGGCAGCGACACAGAAGGAGGAGGACGAGGAGGGGGAAGTAGGAGGACGAGGAGGACGAGGAGGAGTAGGACGAGGTTGCGGCAGCGAGGGGCCTAGTTCAGCTTCCATGAGAGCTTGATCGCATGCAAGCGAGGATGGCCTGTTATGGTTTATAAATAGAAACCAACAGAACCTTTATCAGTGATCATTAAAAGAAACTAATAAAGTTATGTTTTATCAGTGCTAAAATAAAAGCGCTGATAAAACATTCATTTATTAGTCGTTTTTAGCGCTGATAAAGAGATACCTTTATCAGCACTTTTAGATAGCATTGATAAAGGCATACCCCTTTATCAGTGCTTTCTGTTTAGAACTAATAAAGGGAAGTGCTTCCCTTGCCCTGTTTTGTGGTAGTGAACATATATTTTATTTATTCTTTTTATGCTAAATATTATACCAAATATAGAAGTATATATTAACGAAAAATAATTCTGTGTCTTTTTTATAACGACAATTGGGAATTTAATTCAATAATAATGGTAATTATAGTTTTAATTATTTTGTAGTTACAATATTCCAAAAATTATAATCCTCACTATTGAAATTTTCATTTTACAGACTAAAATGGAAAAGGGTAATTTTATTTCATCACCTCACTTGATTAACATGTTTCTTCGTCAAACTTGGGGTCTCTCCATTTCACTTTTAAAAGGAGCATTTTATTATTTCATAGAACATTGAATCTAGGACTGAATATTTTCACCAACTGATCCACATATGAAATATCATTCTCCAATGGTACCACCTTTGGATTTAGCACATTTGATGGGTCTTGTGTGTACATTCTCAATATAGATACAAATAACTCATCACTCTCATGATATAGGTTGGGTGGGAGTACTAGTAGATAGGTCATCATAACGATTTTATTGAGGATTGTAATGGGACATATGTATCTTAGACTAAGCTTTCTCTTTTTCACAAATCTCATTAATCTCTTCTGTATAGTTATTTTAGTAATATGTTATCTCCAAACTCAAACACTGTGTCTCATAAAAGATTATTATAATAGATTTTTAATCAACTCTGATAATCCATAATGTGATTATGAATTTTCTTTACCTTTTTTCCATTTCCACTACCATTTCAGGACCCATATGGGCGAATTCACCAACTTCAACGTAGCATACAGGTGTTCCCCACTTCATAACATAAGGGGAGTCATAGGGATCTATTTGGATGATATATTAGAAAATAATATTGTATGATAGCCTGAATAATGATATATATAGATAAAATCATCCTTATAATTCCATAGACCATACACTAAACATGCACTTGAGTGTTTTTATATTTTCATTAGACATTAAATTATTTTGGGAGTGGTATTTCATGAAAAAGTTCAACTCACTAGTTTGATAATGTTGGAGACTCAACTAGAATATAGAGTTAAATCCTAGATCATAATCAGATATAATCAATAGTGTTGTTCCATGAATCCCCAGCACTTCTCTACTGTGTAACATTGAAATCAAATCAAGTTATTAGTCCTATTGAATTGCAAGGATGTGAGAAATATTTGTGTTATAATCCTCCCCAACCAATATAACAATATTTTCTTTTGATGTCTTCCAATGAGAATTGATAAATTCCTAGGTTATTTTTTCACATTTCAATGGTGGTAATGAATTTGGTCACAACATTCCCTTGTATTATTTCCTCTCAACCTTCACATTATGACATACAATACACCATGATGTATATTCCATGCCCTAATTCTTCATATTACCCCACTATTAGTTCTCTTATAGATGTAGATACATATTTGATATCCCTGGATGCGTGGAGAAGGTTGATCTATTTTCATCATCTAACATATCCTCCTTTAAATTGTTATTTCATTGTATACATAGTTGTAACCCAAATATTTCAACTCATTCATTAATTTTGAACATTTGAGATTTCATTATTCTTATAGCTTATACATTTTTCTAAATTTACATATTTTCTCTTTGATCAAGTTTTAACATCTCTGAAAATAATGGTAGAGTAATCATTTAATAAAGCATTAATGATTTTCCTTCACTCTTGATTTCCATGTCTATCATTTTCAAGTCTATAAGGATCTAATCCTTTTCATTTCTCATTAATGATAAAATTGTGACATCATTTATACATATAGAGTATTTCACTTTATTTTAGTTCTTAGGATAGTAGTGGATGGATTAGTAATAGTTTATAATCTTCTATAACAATATTTTTTGTTGTATATTAACGTCTTTTTGTGTGAATGTATACATTATGATCTTAGGATCCATATATATTTTTCACATATCTCCAATGAAATAATTCAATCACATTTTCTATGATAATATTAATATAACCAACTATATATTATAATTTTGTTATATATGTTTGTGAAAATTTAATTTCATTGAGGTATAGGCTTTAACATGGGCATTCTTATTTAATAAAAAGCTCAAACCCATCTCCAAGTAAATTTTTTTACCACGAAGAGTTCTCCACTAGTGGGTAGAATAAGTAAATGTGTAGTGATAAGAATATTTTTCCAAAACATTAATTTATCTTCCAATTAATTATTAAAAAATTAATTTACTTTCATTAATGTTATATTAGTTAGAAGGTTTGTGAAACATGATAAATTTATCACAATTCCAGAATATTACCCAACTGCTCTGAGGAAGATATGGATTTCATTCAGAGTGGATGGTTTTGGAAATCCATCGATTGCCTCTATTTTTTGAAGGGAACACATATATCCCTTTTTTATGATGAGGTAATTTTATAGAAATGATACTTGGTTCATGTATCTATTGGATTATGGTAAACAATTACCTAATTAAGAGGGAGGCCATGACTTTTTTTTGAAAACACCTAATCATATTCCCCCATATTGGGCATGTCTTCGAAGATTATTTTTTCCTTAGTATGCATAATTTAATAAAGATTCAAATTATTGTCGAGAAATAATATCTATGATTGATATTTTGATTTTAATGATTATTCATCCCCCCTTTTCATTTTTATTGAATCCAGGGGTGATTCTTGGTATTGAATGTGAATTACTTATTCCAATTAATCATATTGGCATTATAAAAGGAAAATAATTCAATAGTTAGGATAAATTAAATTAAAATAAATGTATAGTGACAATAAATTATATAACAACGTTCCCGCAAACATAAATATGTAATATAACAACCATATAATTTTTCCTTGATCATATTATTTAATTTTGGGAGGTGACATGAAGTTTATCAAATTCAAAAACGATATGCTAATATGGTATGAATTGAAATAAACCATGGTATGAACCAATATAATGTAAATTTTACATTTAAATTTTATCATTATTATCCATATAATAATTGAAATTTCATTATTACCTTATTCATGGGTATTTTTGGTGTTCATCATTCCTGTTAGCCCGTTGAATAGGGAATCAGCTTGGATATTTTCTAACTTTGTCGAATATAAACCACAAAACATTATAAGGTATAATAGATTGATCAATATTTAAATCCATCATGTTATTTATTTTCCATTGAAATGGTATAATTTATTCCTTATCATTTCATACAAAAAACATCTCCAAGATCCTTTGTGAAATTTTTATTTGTTCCGCTTTCCAAATTTTCTGCTTAAAATAAATCATGTATTCTTCCATTTGTCCCAATTATCATATGAAATACCATGAGACACCATCATTATATATTTTTATGTGTTTGGGATTTTCATATGCTATAATTCCATTTATTATTTTTTTTAAATTAAATTGGGTTAATTTGAAACCAGGCGCTGAGACGACATGCTATACTGAGGCCTGAAGTGCCCAGAATTATCCATCGAAAAATGTTGCGTTCTAAATAGCGTTCATGAGTGGTTTTCCTAAAAATGTGAAAAAATATTAAACAGTTCCCAGATTTAAAAAATAAGTGAACTATTGCTTTGACAGTAGCAAGATTACCATAGGAATAACTTATATTTATTTAGTGTAGGTCTCTAGTGAGAAAACCCGTAAATGGAATAACCATAAATAAAATAATTAAATTAAATTATTTTAATTTTCAAATCATTATAACTCCCAAAAAATGACTCTGATTGAAAATCATATACCATCATTGAGCTTGTGAGGGTATGTTTTCCTTAGGCAGATCCTAACATTGGCTGGAGTGGGTCAATAGTGGAAAGTATGTATTGGAAGTAAATAAAATAATTGAAAAATTTTCTTTCTTTACAAATCCTTATAACTTCTATATGCTAATTCTAATTGATAATATGAGAGTATATTTGAGATCAATAGGGTATGATTCCCTTGGGTGGATCATAACATTGGATGACGCGGGTAGGCTGTGGATGTTGGTTTTTGGGACGTAATCGTAGAAAAAATATTTTAAATAAAAGTAATATTATTTTTTTAATACTCATATCTCATAAATGGTAACAAAGATTAAAAATACAAGATCAACATTGAATTTGTAATTATATTTTCTTCTTATGGAGGACATAACCATGACCAGTGTAGGTTGAGGGTGAATGATAGCTTTTGGACATTTTAAAAGAAAAATAAAATTACCTTAAAAATATATTTTATTTATTTTGGTCATCGTTATGTAGTGGCACATCAGCGTTGTGCTGTAGCAAGGAGGAGACACTAAATTTAATTAATTAACCTCATTAATGAAGTAGTATGACAATTCTACTTTGAACATGCGACTTATTTCTTAAATTAAACAAGGAATTCAGGGTTGACAGACAAACCTATAATTACTCTAATGAACAAGAAGGGAACCTCTCCAATGACGAACTCCAGAGAAACAAAAAGTGATGATGGAAAGTTTAAAGAATAGATTTAAAATTTTATATTGAAAACCCCCAAATGCTTTGAATGGATCATGAATTCCAACATATTTGTTGCCACAGACAGTGAGCCTTCCATCAGATCCAAACTTCATTAGGTATGAGTTTATCGTTTTGAGAATTTTAATACCTTGTTCTTATTTGTAAAACAACGAATTAATATCAAACCAATAATAGTTTGATCCAAAAGTTGCTTGTTCTTGTCAGAGAGTGTATTAACTATGGGTTTCTTCATCAGGGTTAGATTTTTTGTTGAATCTGGAACCTTCCCCTTACCATGTTTTAAAAACTCTTACACATAAGAATCAGGTCGACAGGATCAAGGGCATGATACCTCTTTCATTGGGAATTCATTTGTTATTTTTGGATGAACCTAAGAATAGATGGTGAAGTGATTTTCTAGGCTGAAGAAGGGAATACGACACCCCATATATCCCGGAAGCATAGGCGGTTCAGTGATCATAACCCCGGAGTGATCTTGGGGGTCCGTGAAAGGCACAACTATTATGATGGTGCGTCGGAGGCAGTGGCGCTGGCCCACGGTGCTATCTGCAAGCATCTGGTGGAGTGCCATGACAGTGCATCAAGCCAATTTTTGTGGCTATCTATGGCCTCATTGGCGCAGTAGGGGGATTCCAGTAGTGGGTAGGTGGTTGGGGGTAGTGAACACATCCAAGCCACTACGTAGTTGGAGTGGCCCATGCCATGTGGGTCGGGGCTCACTGGCACGTGCTCCAGGGGGGTACCACGTGCAGGACAAGGGGTTTCTAGCTACTTCATGATACATGTTCTCGAACAAGATACCATATGGGAATTTGGGCTGGATAACATGGGCCCATCGGGTGGATCGGGTCAGGGGTGGGTGGGAGAACGGGGGCGCTGGACAGCCCGTGATGGAACACAAGTCAGCCCTATTTTGCACATTAGGATGGAAGGATAAAACTGAGCTATTGAGATATTTGATCTGGGAAAGAACCATCCCTCCTATTATGGATTGGGAGGGATGGAACATGGTCACTGGGCGACCCAGTGGGTAGGACCCACGGCCGAACCGGGTCAGTTTCATCAATTCCAAATGGGCCTGGCCCAATAGCTGGTCCTGAACCGAGTTGGGACGATTCAGTCGAACTGGGTTGGGCTATTCGGTACCCCCATGCCATGTTGTTCGGGTCCATCCAACAATGTTAGATCGGGCCCAAACTCAACTCGACCCGGTTTACAAAAATGCCAATATCGTTCAGACTGGGTGACCGACTGACGATCTGTTTGTGGCGTTGGATCCATTGCAATGAGGCGATTCTTTTTAGAGATCTATTGATACATTAATAGAATTTTAAAAATGAGAATGGCATGAAGAGTTGATTTTACGAAAATCAACCGCACAATGTGTAGGAACCCTGTGGCTTGATATGACCTGAAGACTGGTGAAGAGTTTAAATAAATAACCCTGAAAGCCCAAATGATGAGATACCATGTGTGGATCAGCTACAAGTGACCTTGTGTGGATCAGTTACAATGTACCTGGTGTGGATTAGCTACAAACTACCCTAAGTGGATCTGCAACAAGTGAAACTGTATGGATCAGCTATAAGTGACCCTGTGTGGATCAGCTATAAGTGATCATATGTGGATCAGTTATACGTGGCCCTATGTGGACCAGCTATTATGGCCTTAGTGGGAAGTGTCTCTATGTGACCCAGTAGGCCCAAATTGTTGACCGGCTCTATGGGACCTGGTAGACTCATGGTTCTAATGAGGGAAGAGAACCTCAATATTCCATCATGTTCAATGTATAACTAACAATTTTTCATTACATACTTTAGATTATAGGTGTTTGTGACAAAATTACCATGTGTATAAATTCCTTTTTGGTTTTTTCCTTAGGTTTCGGGATCCCCTACCGAGTTTAATGTTACACTCCCCTACACGGGCTTCTCCCACATGTATTGTGTCCCATACAGGTGATCTACAATCAAATAGAGGCCTTCATAGTCTGGGACAAGGTAGTTCTATGTGAGACGGGACAGAAAGATTCTTTAAAAGTGAACTTGGTGGTCCGGGACCAGGTTGTGCTTATTTAAACGGGATGGCCAGGCATACTTTTACAGCTACAGGAAGCTACCCTCCACTTACACTTCAATTGGGGTCTCAAGTGGATGGACCACGACCATAGTACTTTATTTAGTGGTTTTGGGCTTGTATTCTGGCCCATTTGTAGTTTTAGTTTGTATTGTACTCTCAGTAGTTGTCTTAGTGACATTTGTGGTTTACATTATGTTTACATTCTACATTTTGAGATTTGTGTGAATTTATAGGTTATGGAAAATTCCTTCCGTTTTAGGGATATTCCTACTATGTAACAGTATTCTTATATTGGCCTATGGATGTTCGGCTTTTGGTAGTCATGACACGGGCCATTGGGGATGGTTCCTGAAATAGTGGTATTAGAGCATCTCAGTTCTTTCAGAAGAACTAGGAATATGTTATTTTTGATGGGGAACCTTTTTTAATTATTTTGAGTTCTTCTTTATTGTCGGGGTGTTCAATGTTGGTGGGGTGAACGATGCATCTATACACCATGTCCTTGAATTCTTCTTTCCATCCGAGTATAATAAAACACTAGTTTCATGCATCTTTGAGCGTTTTCTGATGATCATTTTGAGTAAGAGTCTTCTTACTAGAAAAAATATATTAATTTTTAGTTCATAATGATATCCTTTAAAATGTATACACAGAGATTACTTTGTAGGATTCATGTGTGTGACCAAGAGGATGACCCACAAATTGACAAAGATTCAGAATAGGGACCATTTCTTGAGATGGTTCCTTCAGGCAGTGTCCCAGCGATACGACCACCCATCGGTCAGTAGTTAAAAATATCTCTACCGAGAGAGGATTCATGAAGGCTTAGTTCCTTACATGAGTTTCAACAATAGAGAACCCTTAGGCTATGAGATGATCCTGAATCACACGCGGCTAAGGATTGGTAGGAGGTGCTGACTGGGTTTTCTATCAAGCCCAGGAATCATTACATCTGATGGAGTTCATATTAGTAAGCTATCCACAAGGCTCGGTAGGGTGATTGTGGGGTTTAGATTTCTAAATCATTCAAATATGTGACTTTCACGTGGAAAAAACATATGAATGTTTCTCATAAAATGTGATGTTTCTATAAAAGCTAAGGGATACTCATGCCAACTAGAATCTATAACTTTTGTAGGATGACATGTCGGTAGCTATGTATTCATCGTTGTGTACCAACCATTCCAGGTACTCATGGAATACGATATGACCAGTTCAACAGGGCCAGGACCATCGAGCAAGATGTTTTTCGGTACATATGAGACAACAATATTCTTATGTCCATTCCTACTTATTCTAGGGTTCTACAGAGAAACTTTTTGTTTGAATGTCATTTTGATGAGTAGATACAACCAGTGGATGTCTGTAGTGGGAATGAAGGAAGCTGATATCAGTCTTAAAGGCTTGTACATGTGAGACTTTCAGAGAAGAAGTCCCAAGACAAGGAATCTACATCCCAAAGAACCTAGGTTGAGTCATGTTAGCCTAGAACGAGATAATAATTTTCAAGAGAAGGTATGGGAAATCTCACTAATTTTTTATAGCCCATCCTCTTAATAGTGAAATAGTGGATGAGACACTGAGGAAATGACAATGATAAGAATAGATTAATTTGTAGGGAGGAATATGTGGCTTATAAATTGGGAGAAAAGCATGAGGTAGTATACATTTTCACATGTTACAACCACCACCCCAATGTGGTCCACACAAGGCTAATAGAGCCGTAGGATTGGGAAAGGGGGTATCTGCATGTGTTTGCCCTTAACCATGTAACAAGGGATGTTTTGAGTCTCTTTCCCCAAAATGGTGGATGTGTATTAATAATTATTCCCAGAGGATTTTCCATGAATACCTCCTCATAGAGAGGTAGATTTATATCATGTTCTGTACCCAGGGATAAATATGATATCTACACAAACACGTCATATGGATCTCATAGAGCTATGAGATATGACGGTATAGTTGGGGGACATGTAGAGGAAGGGGTTCATAAGGCCGAGTGTTTAATAGTGGGTAGTCCCAGTGTTGTTTTCCTAGAAGGGAGATAGAAGGTTGAGGTTATGTGTGGTCTTCCTGGGCCTGAACTAGGTGTCCATGAAGAACAAGTATCCTCAATCGAAGATTGATGAACTCTTTGATCTATTGAAGGGAGTGGAATGATTCTTGAATATAGACATCATATTAGGCTATCACCATATTCAAGTATGAGATAATAACATCTCAAAGGAAGATTTCAAATGTCTCCATGAACACTGGGGATACACTTACCGCCATGATTTTGAACCAGAAGAGATATTTCAAATGGAAGATCTATTCACTCTCTCCCTAGCTGATCCTGATCAATTGTATCATAAGGGATTTTTTTGGTTCTTTCCACCGCATATCTAGGTCTGAGCCATGATATTTAACGGAGTATATAAGTAGACACCTACAAATTCTTTATGCCCAAACATTCCAGATAACTCTTGCATCATCTACATTACTGAGGTTGCTAGCACAGTGTGGCCCAAGGATTATTCATCAGATACAGTCATTTCTTCTTTTCTATGATGAAAATATCATTACATGTGGGCCTTATAACTCCTCAACTTGGAATTATTCAACCAGGATTTCTCCCATTGTGAATAATTCCCCAATACTGCCTCATGTTAGAGTATGGGTCGTGTCTCAGTCCAAATGAGGTCGATCATCCTCTTAGACCGACTACTGATAAACGCCTTGGAAAGGAATTACCTCAATAACTAGTTAATTATACTCAAGACCCTCCTTCAGGGGATTCATCATTTTTATCCTCATTATTATTCCATATGGTATTAGTATCCTCTTACAGCTTATGTTCCACTACAAAGTGTAGTATCTAACACATTACTCACCCATCCACCATAGGAAACTCTGAATTCCCTAGCAATGTTTATGGGACTCCTAAACAGGATCTTTCAGTTGTACATTGACTGGTGTGTACTGCTCATCATTGATGACATCTAAGTGTACTCAGTGTCTGAGAATGAGCACGCGAAACACCTTAGGATTTTTCTTGGAATATTCTGAGGTCACTTGAGGATATTGAGTTCACTGCACCTGAACGAGTCCTAGAAGAATATGTCCACCATTTAGGTATCGTTTGTGTATAGACATGAGGCATATTTTCTTCAATACATTGTTGTTGCCCCTCTACTCTTTCAACGATTCAGGGAGGTACAAATCAGACATTCCATCTATGAAACTAATGGTTCCCAAATATCTTTATGGATTCCCCTAATAGATTCAAAATGAAACGATCATGTCATCCTTTGTAGAAGAAGAACCCTTATACCAATGGAATTACATCAGGAGGAGTTTCTGGAGTTCCATACATCCTCTTTGTCGGAGTATCCAGGGGTGGCAGAGATGTACCAGGATCTCTGACATTAGTATTGGTGGTCAAGGATGAAGAAGGTAGTGGCAATGTTTGTATTGAGATGTCTCACTTATCAGTATGTGAAGGCAAAGCACCATGTTCCAACATGTTTGACTCAACACCACGTGGTAGCAGAGTGGATGTGGGAAGAGATATTGATGGACTTCATGATGGGAATTCTATGTACATCTTCGGGGCACAATACCATCTTGGTGATCATAGGCTGACTCACCATGTTTTCCCATATCCTACCCATTCAAGAGTATGGTACAATAGAGTGCATGGGACACCTCTATGTGAAAGAGATAGTTCGACTCTAGGAAGTCCCATCTACAATAGTCTCAAATCATGATGTACACTTTACATTGTGATTGTGGAAGGGATTCTAGGAGGATTTTAGGACTCAGATGCTCATGATCAAACCATTAACCCCAAAATAATTGGTTAGACAAAGAGAAACATAGAGACATTTTAAGTCATGATTCAGGATTGCGTTCTTGATTTTTGTTGTAGTTGAGAGGACCAACTACCACTGGTTGAGTTTGAGTACAACAACAACTACCACTACACCATTAGAAGGTAACAATTCGATGGACATTACAGATGCCCATGTATGTCACCATGGTACTAGACTAACTTATGATAGTCTACACTCATGGTTCCAGAGATTGTACATGCTACCAAGGAGAATGTGCAGGTCATCTGAGTGAAGATGATGACTGCACAAAGCTAACAAAAGGCCTATGCTGATAAGAAATGGAGACCCTTGGAGTTTGAATAGGGGGACCCATAATTCCTACGTGTCTCTCCTCAATGAGGGATACCAAGATTTGGTCAGGCTACAAAAACATCTAGGAGGTACATCAGACATTTCCTAACATTGCGTAGAGTGGGAGAGGTGGTGTACCCCTAGGATCCACCACCATAGATATATATGCTACACAAGTTCTTCCACTTGTCCCAGCTGAGGAGCTATGGGAATGGACCATCTCACATAATCCATCACAATGAGATGGAAATTGATGTTGGGGTGACATTCACGGAGTACCTGGTAGTGATAGATGATCTACAGAAGATGATCCTTCGTGGACAATCCATTCCAATGCTGAATGTTTGTGTCACGACCCGACCCTACCCGAGCTCGAGCCACAACTACCCCAAGCCCTTATCCATAGGCCAGGGGCTGGAAACTAGTGCCTAAGGCACAATAACTCTAGGAGGCCTTTACCTAAGTACCTGTACACACACACGTAGCACACTCAATGAAAAAGTGTAGTGTAAATGAAAATACAAATAGTGTATAGTGCAACTGCTATATATAAACCACAGAATGTGCATCGACCTCTAAAAGTGAAAAGAAAGTGCTGAAAGTAAACTGAAAAGAAACGGGGCAAAACACGCTCCCAACCAGAACATTGCCACAACCCGACAATAGGTGAACAACAAGTAAACACCTAGGGGAGTCCCACATCTGGAACCCGACTACGACCACCACACGCGGTTCAAGCTCCTGAACTCCCAAGCTCCGCTAAAGTCACGGCCAACCTATCCGTCGTATGAAAAGGCACACCAAGTGCGGGCAAAGCCCATGTAGAGGTGAGTATAAAAATACTCAGTAGGATACCCCAAAGTATCGAGGGAGAAACCAAGGAGGTACCGACAGGTGAGCAGTAGATCGAACAGTCAAAGTAGAAAGGTAAAACTGAGAGTGCAGTAAATAGTATAGTAAAGAGTCCAGCTCAACCCAACAAGAGGAAAGAAGGTATACTCTTCCAAGAACAAGGAGCTGGAAACGGTGAAAGGATGAACTTCCCATTGAGTATTTGCTACCTATAGCAGGATAGTAGACTCGTCCAACCACGAGAAGCTAGACACAGAAAGTACGTGGCATACCCTATGCGTTTTTGCCTCTCCTGGAAGGAGAGTAACAAAGCCCAAGAAGTGGGTACTAGAACAAGGTATATACCAATACATATGCTCAATAAGAAGCCTGAACAAGGTCATAAGGGGATCTCCATCCCGCAGCTCAGCCCAAGAAAAGTGAGTATCTTACAGTCGCATAAATAAACACCATTGATGCCCAGAATCCCACACGTCTGCCCCGAACTACAAGTCAATGGGCTCAAACCACCGCACCTCAACACTATCCACTTTGGGCGGTACTGACTCACCCACACGGTTTTAGGTCATGTTATAACGACGTGTCTCAGTGGGGGAAAGAGCCTATCGTACTTGAGAGTTCTTGGGGAACGTCAAACCACACCATGTCACCGCCCTGCATTCGAGAGGTCTGCTCAAAGTCGACCAGTGACCCCCTGCCCAGCCTCGATGCAGGGTCCCTGGAAGTTGGTGGGTTCCCACTAGAGGGAGACCTGGCAAGAGTCGACGAGTTCCACACTGCCCAGTCCCGTAACAGGGTAATCCACTGGAGGGAGACCCAGCTAAAGTCGGCGAAGGGACCACTGCCAAGCCCGGCAAGAGGTAACATGGCATCGGGGACCACTGCCCAGCCCAGTTGGAGGTAAGCCCTACATCAGGGACCACTCCCCAGCCTAGCTGGAGGTAAGCCCGGCATCGTGGACCACTATCCATCCCCACTGTAGGTAAGCCCGACATCATGGACCACTGCCCATCCCCGCTAGAGATAAACCCGAAAATACTCTGGCCATCTCTACTGGATGGTACTGCTCGGTGAACACCGTTGTACTGGCCATCCTGGATGGATGGTACAACTGGTGAGCCCTGCTTGAAATAACCTCAGTCGTGCTAGAAACAACCTCAGCCCTTCTGGAAACAACCCCAACCCTACTGGAAAAAACCTCAGCACTACTGGAAACAACCTCCTGGGTAGAGGATCGGTACCCACGTAATGTGTTGGTCACACCGAAACAACAAGAACTCTACCAGGGGTCACAAATGAACAGGAAAAACTCCCTAGGCCTCAGAGGTCGATCACGCTTCAATCCGCTGGGTCACTGTCGACACGGACCGAGACATCTCATCCTAGCAAGTGGGAAAACACCCACACTATATGAGCACACGTAGTCGTAGAGGGTGCCGCAGTCCGGTGAAAGAGGCATAGTATTTAAACCCCTTACAGCTAAAGAAATAGAGGAACCCAAACCATCTCTGCCGACAAAAACCATCAAGAATAGAACCAGAGGGAAAAACTCAACCTTTCTTGTCAACAACCGAGAACATAGGAACCCTCTACATTGCGAGAGGTCAAAAGTACGTAATGAAGAACATGACACACACATGGGGATCACACAACATGTGTCCCCAAGTCAACCCCAACTGAACGCACAAACGTTCTTAGTTACAAACAATCACATGTACCTCCAAGCATTCCTGTATACTCCCAGAGTATACCACGTCCTAGCCCAAACGCTATCGTGCAACCGACACCCAACGTCAACGTGAAGGCGTAACATAAAAAATCCAACCAGCCACCTCAACGACTGAGGCACATCCAACCACATGTCTTCAAGCATTTACATCACTCACACGGGAGTTCATGTGATGACACACCAATGGTCCACTACAAACACAGTATGACGAACCACCACTAGAGCGCCTTGCTTCCACATTTAATAAGATCACGTAAGAGGCTCCGCTCAACTGAACAGATTACACTGTTGTAATCCTCATGAAAAAACATGCGAGATCAACTACTAACTCGCCTCAAATGGATATCCGACGGAAAAGTCACCAAAACCGCCTTACGCCCGAACGACGTCCGGTGATCCCAAGCCTCGGCCCCGAAAGCAGTCGGGTGCATCGAACCATTGCTATCCCCTCAGGAAAACACATCAAAAAAACTGCTCACTTGAGCGCAACAGTTATCAAGAGAAAAAGATGCATTATGGCGCACCGCACATGAGCGGTGCTTCGTGGGACCTGCATCCCGGTCCCGAAACACAACGAATAGATCGCACCATTGAGATCCTCACGAAAAAGCACACATGTTGGACTATTCACATGTCCAAAATGATCGCCCGGTGATAGAGATGGAAAAATCACCATCAATGCCCAAACAGCCCTGGGGGGCCCCACCGTCATGCGGAATTAGAGAGGGCGGATTGCACCAGTACAATCCCCTCAGAAAAACATCCGGAAACGACTGCTCGCATGCCCTAAACAGACGTCCGATGAAAAAGTCATGAAATGCTGCACGCAGCTCGAAAGACGGGTCATGGGGCCCATGCCTCAACTTCTTCCTCAAAGCCTGAAACCACCTTGGAATGCTCAGTCCCAGTGCCAGGGTTCCAATGCCACTGACGGTGCTCAAAACGGATGTTGGACGCGTCCGGGCCGTCCAAAACAAGATTCCTCGGAAAAACGTCAAACCACATAAAGACGCGTCGCACCTCCAAGGTCCTTCTTTTCAGGAATTAAAAATTCCTGAAACCATATCAAAATACTCTCCTCGTCAATACGGATCCACAGCCACAGAGGGCATGCAAAATGGGCACCCGTAGCAGAAAATACGGGTGTCCGAAGACTGAGGGAGCAAGGCCCCTTGGGCTGGACCGGCCTGGGCCGGCCGGTCCGACCGGTCTGGGCTGTCCTGCGCTGGCCGGCCCAGCTTGCCACGCCTAGCCAGCAGCTTGGCCGCACGGGCTGGCGGTGGACTCTTTCTGCCGCATGGCCGACCGGCTGAGGCCAGTCGCCGCGTGACGACCTGCGGGATGCGGGTCGTGTTGCCCCGCGGGGTTGCATGTCACGACCCCGATCCACCCCCATGTCGCGGGTGTCCGCCGCCTGCCGCCTAAAGCGCGGCCTCCGCGCCGGAAGACGGCCGGGCCACCATGTCTCTGGCACCCTAGACCGTCGCGCCGCCTACACCTGGGACTGCCACGCCGCCAGCACCCTGGAACTGAGCCGCCGCCGTGCCAGAGATCGCCGGTCCGCTGGAGAACCCCCAGAACTCCCAAAATTCCCGTAAACTTCATCAGACCGCTGCGGCCTCCTCGTAATACGGATTTTGATTTCGAAAGATGTTATGGAAAGAAAAAAATGTATACTACACTTATATGGGTTTTTTTCAAACATTTAATAGAAAATAGATGAATAAAATTGAATTTAAAGGAGGGTTCAGAAATGAAAATGCAAACCAAAACCCCTACCTGTTGGGGCGTTGCCTGACGCTTCCCAGAGGGTTCACCGCCGCACCGCTGCATTGCTTGTGCTACCTCATCGGAGTGGAGGAGGAGAGGGAGGGGCTTCCCCTGCATCTGTTCAAGTGAAGAAGAAGAAGAGGGAGGGGTGGGTTAGGTGTTTATATAGAAAACACTTAACCACCCTCCCATCGGCTCGAACCCAAACTCTCGACGAGGTCTGGATTAAGCCTCTCCTAGGCTAAAAACCACGCTCTAAATGCAACAACGCTCTCAGAATTTTAATGCGAGGCCCCATTAAAAAGTTATTAAATTTGATACCTGGGGCCGCCAAATTACGAAAACGCCCCCCCCCCCCCCCCCGGGCCATTTTTCACAGACGGCCCGCGCCCGTGAAGATTACACTCCTCCTAGGGTAAAAGACACGCTATGAACTCAACAGTGCCCCCTGTTTTCCAATACGAGTCACCGTATAATAGATACATGAGTTAAGCCATTAAACGAATAAATTAATTATTTAATTTATCTGTTTCATGTTTCGAAAGCGAGGGAGGGGTCCAAGTGTTCCGAGCCGACAGGTTTTATGTCGTTCCTAGGGTAAACACCCCATTTCGGACCCATTCGTACACTCAGATATCTAATCCGAAGAACCATTTAGGAGTTATCTCATTTATTTGGCATTCCTATTGTGAACGCACTGAAAATTCAATTCCGGCCACACCGAGGCTCGGAATTGCACGCCCTCTAAAGGCGCTGCTCTGGAATAAAATCAAGAATATTCGAATGTCTTTTGTAGAAAAAAATGGGTTCTTACATCATTCCATCCTTCGATATTTTCGTCCCTGAAAAGAAAAACCAGGGAACAACTCAGGGTACTAAGCCCACACCTGGCACTTCCATACCAAGAAGAAATTTTGCAGAGTCCCGCATTACCGCACACAGACCAAAGGATTTGATCCGTTCAGGCGAGGTCAGCCCTTGCCAATGACGTGCATAGGGGCATGCACGCATCTCCTCAGGTAAGCCCTGCAGGATACGTCGTGCACCCACATCAAAACTTGGGGTTAGGGAAAGGCGGTAGGGAACCTTGTCATCCCATTGCACGGTCTCAAACGGCCCGAAGGCACTCGGGGTTAGCTCACCTCCCCGACCGAACCTCCATGTCGCACGCCACGACTGGAATCACCGCCCGCACCTGGAACAAGGCCTAGTGATTCCCTCCTTCAGAATATCCATTTGGTGAAACACCCAAGGATATCTGGTCAGTCAAGATTTCACAGTCGATGTACCACAACCAAGACTCTCTTGAATGCTCAAAAGGTGAAGGAGTCGACACCATCGACTGGAGAAAAAGGTCACATGCCTTTTTCCGTACCAACATAGGGTTACACTGACGCCTCGCGCCACCCTGGTAACACCTCGAACAAGGAGTAGGGAGAAAAGAATCTCACATACAGAGTCTAACAATTCTACTACAAAAAGTAGAAGAGTTGTTGATCTTACCTCTTATAACCTCATGCTATGCAGGATCACAGACATCCAAAGTTCACTACTGTCCGCGGTCACAACTGTCAGCTCCCGGAGGTGGATGTGGACCACCTATCAGTGATGGGAAGACCTCGTAAGGTCCTCCTCCACTTGAATCTCCTCCCCTTCTTCTGCTAGCACCACCTCTCTGGGTACTACTCTGAGCATGGAGCTGCCTCCGTCGTGGTGGTGCATCTACTGCCTGCCCGAAGCTCTCTACATGCCTGGTTGGGCAGTTTCATGCCAGGTGACGTCGTCCATCACAAGCATAGCACCAACTCTATTCGGGATGCGCTGGTGCCCTCCGGCGCCACTGTGGTGTACGCCCATTCCCCTGAGCCTAGTTTTCAGAAATCCACCTACGTCAAGGTTCTTCTTGCCGACGCCCACAAGCTGTGGAAGACATCTCGGCTCTGACCTGTCTACTGCTACCACCAACTCTTGAACCTGATAGGAAGCTCTCTGTAACCAGCGCCTGCTCTAGCTCCCTGTCATATGTGGAAATTCCCAAGAGTACTATGACAACATGAATCTCTTAGTGGTGACCCTGCTCAAACATCTGCGCTCAGAAGTTATTATCGTGGACCAAGTCCGGGAAAAAGCGTGCACGGTCTGCGAAACTAGTCGCATACTCGGCCATCATCTTCCCTCCCTGTTGAAACTGCAGGAGCTCTTGAATTTGAATGGAGTGTAAGAAGAAGGGGAAAAAACCCTCACGAAACAACAACTGAATGTCTCCCCACGAAACTGACGACTTGTCAAGAAACGAAGTCACCAAACTCCACCAACTCCAAGCTGCTCCACGAAAAAGGTTGGCCACCAAAGCCACTCTCTGATCTGTCGGCATCTGCACAAGCCTGAAAAAGAGAACCTCTATCTATATCCAAACCTCTACTACCTGGGGGTCTGGCTCACCACTGAACCTCAGCGGTCTTTACCGCTGGAACTCATGGAGCATGCTCAACCTACATTTCAAGCTCAGTCTGCTCTGCTAAAGCAGTCTGCGGCTCAACAGGTGGCGGTACTGCTACCGGGCCACCCTGAGAAATGGGCCCACATGATGGGTCCTGAACTGAGGCCTCATAGCTCACAGGGTCATCATCAAGAATCAAAGATGGTATCCTGGCTGGCTGTCTTCGCGGAAACATCCTGAATATTATAAAGGAGTGTCGCGGTCAGATGAGGATATAGGTATATAACAGTAACAACAATGGGGAGATGACTTAAGAAGGATAGTCAAATACTAAATCCTATATGATGCACAAACCAATTTTCCCTGCAACAAGTGTCTCAGCATGCAGAGTCGACAAGTGGGTAATCAAGGTCCTGGTGAATGGATGCGTCGGTCGCCACACCATCACTGGACCTCCTGGTCTGAGAGCCACTCTCAAGACACATTAACACTATTTCCCTAAATCCCAAACAATTCCTCTTTTAGGGATGTCCGCACAAAGTCCCAATGAACGAACCACCTCTGATACCACTTTGTCACGACCCGACCCTACCCGGGCTCATTCCGCAACTACCCCAAACCCACCTCCATAGGCCAGGGGCTGGAGACCAGCGCCAAAGGCACAATATCTGGGGGAGTCCCTTTCCTAAGTACCTGTACAAACACACCCATCACACTCAATGAAAAAGTGAATAGTAAATGAATAGACAAGAAGAACAAAATGCAGCTACTATATATAAACCACAGAGTGTGCATCGACCACTAAAGGTACAGAGAAGGTGTTGAAAGTAAACTAAAAAGAAAATGGAAAAAACATGTTCCCAACCACAAAAGTGCCACAACCCAGCAACAAGTGAACAAAAAGTAAACACCTGGGAGAGTCCCACACCTAGAACCCGACTACGACCACCGAACACAATCCAAGCTCCCGAACTCCCAAGCTCCGCTGAAGTCACGACCAACCTGTCCGCTGTCTGCAAAGGCACACCAAGTGTGGGAAAATCCCAAGAAGGGGTGAGTATAAAAATACTCAGTAGGATACCCCGAAGAATCAAGGGAGCAACAAAGGAGGTACCAACGGGTGAGAAGTAGATCGAACATGGAAAGTAGAAAGGTACAACTGAGAGTGCTGCAAAGAGTACAAAAAAGAGTCCATCTCAACCCAACAAGAGGAAAGAAGGTATACTCATCCAGACACAAGGAGATGGAAATGGTGAGAAGAGGAACTTCCCGTTGAGTCTTCTCTACCTATAGTAGGAGTGTAGACTCATCCAACCACGAGAATCTAGACATGGAAAGGACGTGGCATACCTCATGCGTCTTCGCCTCTCTTGGAAGGAGAGTAACAAAACCCAAGAAGTTGGTACTGGAACAAGGTATATACCAATACATATGCTCAATATGAAGCCCCAACAAGGTCGTAAGGGGATCTCTATCTCGTAGCTCAGCCCAATAAAAGTGAGTAGCCAACAGTCCCAGAAATAAACACTATCGATGCCTATCATCCTGCACATCTACCACAAACTAAAAGTCAATGGGATCAAACCACCGCACCTCAACACTATCCGCTTTGGGCGGCACTGACTCGCCCGCATGGTTTTAGGTCGCATCACAAGGACGTGTCTCGGTGGGGGAAAGTGCCCCTCGTACTCGAGAGTTCTGGGGGAACATCTAACCACACCATGTCACTACCACGCTGTCAAGATGTCTGCTCAAAGTCGATAGGTGACCCCCTGCCCAGCCCCACTGGAGGGTCCCTAGAAGTTGGTGGTTTCCCACTAGATGGAGACCCGTCAAGAGTCGACGAGTTCCAAACATCCCAGTCCCATAACAGGGTAATATACTAGAGGGAGACCCAGCTAAAGTTGGATACAGGACCACTGCCCAGCCCAGTTGAAGGTAACCCGGCATCGGGGACAACTTCCCAGCCCAGCTAGAGGTAAACCCGGCAACGGGGACCACTTCCCAGCCCAGCTGGAGGTAATCCCATCATTGAGGACCACTTCCCAGCACCACTGGAGGTATGCCTGGCATCGGGGACCACTACCCAGTCCCATTAGACGTAAACCCGGAACTGCTCTGGACATCCATGTTGGATGGTACTGCTTGTTTAACACCGATGTATTGGCCATCCCTGCTGGATGTTACAACTGGTGACCCCTGCTCGAAACAACCTCAGCCTTGCTGGAAACAACCCCAGCCCTGCTAGAAACAACCTCATCCCTACTAGAAACAACCTCAACCCGGTTGGAAACAACCACAAACCTGATAGAAACAACCTCCTGGGTAGAGTATTGGTGCCCGCGTAAAGTGTTGGTCACACCGAAACCACAAGAACTCTACCAGAGGTCACGAAGGAATGGGAGAAACTCCCCAGGCCTCACAAGGTGATCACGACAAAATCCTCTGAGTCGTTGTCGAAGCGGACCAAGACATCTCATCCCAGTAAGTGGGAAAACAGCCATGTTGTATGAGAACATGTAGTCGCAAACAGTGCCGCAGTCCGGTGAAAGGGGCACGGTACTGAAACCCCTTACAGCTGAAGAAACAGAGGAACCAAAACCATCACTTCCGGCAAAAACCATCAAGAACAGAACCAGGGGAAAAAATCAACCCTGTTAGTCAACAAATGAGAACAGAGGAACCCTCTACGTCGTGAGAGGTCAGAATTATGTAAAGTAGAACACAACACGCACATGGGGCCCACACGACGTGTGTCCCCATGTCAACCCCAACCAAACTCACAAACGTTATCAGGTACAAACAACCACATGTACCTCCAAGCGTTCCCGTATACTCCCAGAGTATACCACGTCCCAGCCCAAAGGCTATCGTGCACCCGGTAGCTAACGTCAACGTGAAGGCGTAACGTAAAAACTCTAACATGAAACCACAACGACAGAGGAACATCCAACCACATCACTGTAAGCATTTACATCACTCACACGGGAGTGCACGCGATCACACGACAAGGGTCTGCTACAAACACAGTAGGATGAACCACCACCAGAGCGCCGTGCTTCCACATTTAATAAGATAGCGTAAGAGGCTCAGCTCGCCTAAAAATATTACACCGTTGTAATCCTCATGGAAAGACATACGAGATCGACTACTTACACGCCTCAAATGGATATCTGACGGAAAGGTCACCAACACCGCCTTACGCCCGAACAACGTCCCGTGATCCCAAGCCTCGGCCCCAAAAACAGTCGGGCACATCGCACTATTGCGATCCCCTAGGAAAAACATGTCAAAATGACTGGTCACTTGAGTGCAACAGATATCCGGAGAAAAAGATGCATTCTGGCGCACCGCACATGAGCGGTTCTTCATGGGACCCGCATCACGATCCCGAAACACAATGAATAGATCACACCATTGCGATCCTCTCGAAAAATAACACTGTTGGGCTATTCACTTGTCCATAACGGTCGCCCGGTGATAAAGATGGAAATATCACCATGAACTCCCAAACGACCCTCGTGGGGCCTGGACCATCATGTGGAATTAGTGCTGGTGGATTGCACAAGTGCAATCCCCTTGGAAAAACATCCAGAAAGGACTGCTCGCACACCCCGAACGGACGTCCGATGAAAAATTTGTGAAACCGTGCACGCAGCTCGAATGACGGGCCTTGGGGCCTGCACCTCAACTTCGGACTCAATGCTTTCAACCACCATGGAAAGCTCTGCCTCGGTACTAGGGTTCCAATGCCACTAACGGTGCTCAAAACGGTCGTCGGACGCGTCCGCGCCGTCCAAAACAAGATTCCTCAGAAAAATGTCAAACCACTTAAAGACACGTCGCGCCTCTGATGACCCTCGTTTCAGGAATTAAAAATTCCCGGAACCATCTCAAAATACTCTCCCCATCGATATGGTTCCACAACCGCAGACAACATGCAAAATAGGCACCCGTAGCGAAAAATACGGTCGTCCGAGGACTGAGGGGGAAAGGCCCCTTGGGCTAGACCGGCCTTGGCCGGCCGGTCCTCCTGGTCTAGGCTGGCCCGCACAGGCTGGCCCGGCTCACCACGCCTGGCCCGTGGCTTGGCCACGCAGGGCAGCGGTGGACCCTGTCCACCGCATGGCTGACCGACTAAGGTCGGTGGCCGCATGACGACCCGTGCGACGCGGGTCTTGTTCCCACCTGGGGTCGCATGCTGCGACCCCGGTCCACCCCCGTGCCATGGGCATCTGTCGCCTGCCCCTTGATGTGCGGCCGCCATGCCGCCTGAAGGCCGGGCCACCGCGCAGCCAGCACCCTGGAACCGAGCCGCCGCCGTGCCAGAGCTCGTCGGACCGCCGGAAAACACCCAGAACTATTGAAATTTCGGTAAACTTCACCAGACCGCTGCAGCCTCCTCGTAACTCGGATTTCGATTCCAAAAGTTGCGATGGAAATTAAAAAAATGTATAATACACATCTATGGGATTTTTTCGAATATTTAATTGCAAATCGACACATAAAATTGAATTCAAATGAAGGTTTGGAAATGAAAACGAAATCCAAAACCTCCTACCTATTGGGGCGTTGCCCGACGCTTCACAGATGGTCCGCCGCCTCACCGGAGCTGCCTTGCTGGAGTGGCGGAGGAGAGGGAGGGGCTTCCCCTGCTTCTTTCCAGGCGAAAAAGAAGAAGAGGGAGGGGTGGGGTAATTGTTTAAATAGAAAACACTTAACCACCCGCCCGTTGGCCCGAAACTGAACTCCCGACGGGGTCGGGATTAAGCCTCCCCTAGGCTAAAAACCATGCTCTGAATGCAAATAAGGTCTCAGAATTTTAATCTAAGGCCCCATTCAGACGTTATTAAATTTGACACCTGGGGCCGCCAAATTATGAAAACGCTCTCGGGGACATTTTTCACAGAGGGCCCGCGCCCGCAAAGATTACACCCCTCCTAGGGTAAACGGCACACTCCGAACTCAACGGTCCCCTCGGTTTTCCAATCTGAGTCACCATTTAAGAGATACTTGAGTTAACCCATTAAACAAATTAATTTATTATTTAATTTATTTGTTTCATATTCCCAAAGCGAGCAAGGGGTCCAAATGTCCCACGCCGACAAGTTTTATGTCGTTCTTAGGGTAAACACCCCATTTCGGACCCATTCATCCACTTAGATCTCTGATCTGTAGCACCGTTTAGGATATGTCCCATTTATTTGGAATTCCTAGTGTGAACGCACTAGAAATTCAATTTTGGCATCATCGGGGCTCAAAACCGCACGCCGTCTAAATGCACTGGTCGGGAATAATATCAAGAATATTCCAAAGTCTTTCGCAGCAAAAACCAAGTTCTTACAGTTTTTTGGAAGAATGTAAATCTACAAGAGAGAATGTTGGAGAGGGAATCTTAGATTCATGCTCAGTACCCCCTTTGTTTTTATTATCCCTTGTTTTATATTACAAGGATGTTAAGTCATGAAGAGGGAAGTAATGTATTACCTCGAAATACCATGATTTTTTTGAAAATTAAATAAATTTAATTCATGACTAAGTGCTGAGATAGAGTTTGATTCTAATGCCCGATGTGACCAAATTTTAACATAAAAATTGTTCTGTTTTAAATAGGACGCTATAGGGGTCTTTGTGAAAAAGTGTAATGTCTCTTAAATTAGTGCTTCAATCAAAAATCTGATGGAATCTTTGCATTCATGGTGAAAAGTTTACCCTAGGAGTGACTGATGTTTAGTCAGCACTGGCCTCTAGTGAAAAAACCAAAAGATGTAATAACTATAAATAAAATAATTAAATAAAATTATTTTATCATTCAAATCCTTATAACTCACGAACGGTGACTTAGATTGAAATTCAGAGACCACCGTTGAGCTCGTGAGAGTGTTCCTTCAGTAGGATGAGCCTAAAATAGGCCAGTGCCGGTCAATTGAAGAATATAGTTTTAGGACGTAAATAAAATAATTGAATAATGTTTTATTTTTTAAAATAATTATAACTCTTAAATTGTAACTCAATTGGAAATCAGAGAGTACAATTGATGTAATGACGATATTCTTCCCTAAGGGGGAGCCTAACATCATCTCACACACGTCAGCTATGAATGTTGATTTTTATGGACATAACCATAAATAAAATATCTAAAATAAAAGATATTTTATTTTAATAATCACTAATCACAAATACTAAATTAGATAAAAAATCTGAGACCACCATTGAGTTTATATTGAGATGTTATCCTTAAGCCCGACTTATCCTTGACTAGCATGAGTCTAGAGTTAATGTTAGTGTTTGGACATTTCCAAAGAAGAATAAATAACAATAAAAAAAAAATATATTATTTATTTTCATCAAATTTATGTACTGTCATGTCCACATTGCATTGATGTGACAAGGAAATATTGAATCTCATTAATAAACCACATTAATGAAGTAGGGTGGTGAAGAAACAATGCGCATATGACTTCCTTCTATAATTAAACAAGGAATTCAAGGTTGAAAGAAATAACTTAAATTATTTCTACGAATGAGAAGGGAACATATCCAATGAAGAAATACGATGAATTAAAAAAAGGCCATGATACCATTGAAGAATGGATTAGGGATCGGAGATCAACAAACACAAATGACTTCGAACAGATTGTGAATCCCCATGGATGGGTCTCTTATGGATGTGATCCTTCCCAACAATTGAATGTTCTTCTGGTAGGGGACATTATTTTTGAGAATTTTAATGCCCCGTTGTTCATTATAAAACAAGAAACATGAATCAACCCACGAACGGGTTGATCTGCAGTTACATATTCTTTTAAGATGGTGTTTTATCTCAGGGATTTTTCTTTAGGGATAGATTGTTGATAGAGTCATGAAACTCCCCCTTCCCATGTTTTAAAAACTCTAACACCAATGAATCAGTATGACATGAATAATTTTATGATTCCTCCATGATGGGGCGTTCATGTTATCTTCAGTGACACACCTTTGAATTGACAACGAGGTAAATTTTGAGGCCGCAACAAAGAAGATAGTGTCCCAACATTGGTGGCACCATTTTTATGAGGTGAAAGATGCAGCTGGATGGTGTTGTGTCGATAGTGCTAGTGCCGGCAGCTGGCATAGGTGGGCCAGAACCGAGCCGTGCAGGCTTCAGTGTACTGTCATGTGGTCCAGTAGGGACCGATTTTGAGAAAATGGGTGGATGGCTCTTGTCGGCAGCGTGCACTCGAACCGGACACCCAACGGGTGTCCGAGAAGGAGGGGACTAGCCCTCTATCCGGGCTAGGATGGGTGAGGGGAGGGGGCTATAACACAAGCCAACCCACTTTTTTAGGATGGTACGTCCAGAAAATATGAGCTGCTGGGCATCCCAGGCATGGAAAGAACTAGACGACATTTTGTAGGCCTAGCCAGAGAGAATTAGGTCACTGGTCAACCTAGGGAGCTTGACCCATGACCGAATATGGCCTGGACCAATAAGGCCCAATGGTTTTGGCCCCATTGGCCTCGCCTAGTGTCCAGGCCAGACCGGGTCAAGAAGGACCCCATGTCCGAGTCGGTCTACTTGGTCTAACAAGGTTGGACCAACCCATACACAACTAACATATATTTACTAAAACACAACAATCTTTCAGAATGAGAAACCATTTAAAGATCCATTTGTGGCTTTGGAACCCTCAAAATGAGATGTTTCTCTTACGTTGATCTAAATAGGCTTTCAAGAATGTATAAATACAAAAAATTTCCAGAAGAGTGGATTCTATTAGAATGATTTTCTCTACGTGTGGAAATCTAGCGACAAGATGAGACTCAAAGACTACTGACGAGAGGGTATAAATGTCCATAAAATCATTGATGATTTGTGTTCTTATGTTCCTCGACTACAAGTGACCCTTTGTGGATCAATAACATGGGACCTTGTGTGGATTAGGTACAAGAAACCCTCTGTGGATCGGCTATAGGCTACCAATTATGGATCAGATACAAGTGATGCTTTGTGGATCAACTACAAGAGACCCTTTATGGATCATCAATAAGAGGACATGTGTGAATCAGCTATGATGGCCTATGTGGGAAGAAATTATTTGTGACCAAACATTCCCACAATGGAGAGCAACTCAATGTGACCTAGCAGAGCCATGGTACTCATCATGGATGAGTAACTGAGTAGACCAGCGGTATTCATTAGGGTTGAGTACATCAGTAGTCCAATGTGTTCAATGTATGAATGAATATTTTTCATTATGTAGATTATATTATACCTACATGATCTGAAAATACATTGTGTATACTTTCCATTGTGGTTTCAACCTTGTGTTTCAAGATCCCATACCGTGTATTGTCGTACTCACCCCTACACAGGCTTCACCCACCAATGTTGTGCCCCTTGAAGGTGATCGATGCTTCGACAGAAATATTGGTTGTCTGGGACCAGGTGCTGCTTAGTGAGACGGGATGTGAAAATGCTTCTATGGAGACCTTGGTTGTCCAGAAATAGGTGGTGGTCAGTGAGACTGGATGGAAGATCATACTTATAATCTATAGTTAGCTATCCTACACTTACTCTTCAGCTGAGGTCTTGAGTGGATGGAATGTGGCAGTTTTACATTCCATTATGGTTTTGGTCTTTTTTTCTATCCCCATTGCTATTTTAGTATGTATGGTAATATTAGTAGTTTTCTGAGTGACAATTGTGGTTTACTTTATGTTTACATTCCACAATATGAGCTTTGTGTGTGCATACATGTTTTAAGGAAAATTTCCTCCATTTTAGGGGATATTCCTAGTCAGTTCTAGTCACCAACCCCTGGGATATGGAAGTCATGAATGTGGTAGTCATCGTACCATCATTGGGGGATGGGTCGTGATATGGAATTAAACTACATTCCCTTTATTAATTTTGAATATTTAGATATATTAAAATAATCCAAAGATGTTTTAGATGGGATCATGTCATGTTAGGTATCTCATTTGGGCATTCATCATATTTCCCTTCACATTGTTTGTTTTCTTAGTTCCACCTATTTTTTGACATTGGCTAGAATAATAAAAAAATTATGGATGAGTACTTTTAAACTATTAAATAGAGAAATGTAAATTTTATAACATGAAAGGAATAATTTATAAATTACTTTCATTTCCATAAATTATGAATTGATATTATTCAGTATAAATTAACCATGATCTACTTCCAAGCATAAATTATAATGGAAATTTTCTTCCCTTTATAATGGTTATTAACGATATTTGGAATTTACCAAATTATATCCCTTGCAAGTGTCAATCTAGGAGTTGTTCAGTGCTTGTTTTCCTATATCATGTGATGATCGAGTCCATATTAATAAACCATTTTCACGATTACAAAACTTGGGTGCCTAAATTCTAAATCTAGATCAACTCGTAGTATCGAGAAATTGATTTACTTTCTTGTAAACTACATACTATATATACTTAAACAAATTTATTTTATTTTATCATTTGATTAGTCTTATGTCTATTCTCTTTTATACAGTTTCCTTCTCAGAATAATAAAAAAATATAATTTCCTTTGATAGTAAGAATTCAAACCAGTGTCTTTATTAGACATTAATTAATGATTTATTTAATTATAATACACATAATATCCAATGAGAATGTACCCTAGTGGTACAGGCTCTTGCATGGAATCCAAAAGACCCAGGATCAAATCCGGGCAGGGACTAATTTTCAGGTACTATATCAGAACTATAGTAGGGCACTGTAGTAGTACTGTAGTAGCGGCTGAACTGTAGCGGTGATGGCACTGTAGCGGCGGAGGTACTGTAGTAGGAACTTTAGCTGTGGTCGTACTATAGAAGACCGGGTATTGTAGAATTACTATTCACCTAAGGGCCCTATGGGCCAAAAAAATGGGCTTTGAAGCCTTGTATTCAGGCCACATGGCCTTGGGCCTTCGGGCATTGTAATGGGTCACCCTTTACACAGTTTAAAGAAGTATTTACTTTAAATAATAAAATGAGTCATCGGCCCCAACCATTAAAGAAAAATAATACACATAATACAACAATAAAAATAGATAATACTAGTGTATTTGTGTAATTAGATACATTACATAACAACATAAAATAGGGTAACATCGACAATTTTGAACACATCCTTAAAATGATCAATATATTCCATAGTTCTTAAAACAGAATGGCATAACTAGGGGATATACATATGAAATGGGTGAGATATAAATCCATGTAAAAGGGGTTAAAAATATACAAATCAATAGATAAATACATGTTAGACAATATTCATTCCACTAAGTCATAAAAGGGGTGGGAATCACAAATATGAATAATCAGCCATGATGTAGCATGATGACATATAATAAACATTGGATTCTTCCAAAAACTATAAAAATAATATTGAAATAATAATTCATGATTAAAAACCATGAAATATTACAATTATGTACTTATAATTACATCATGTGAAGTATACACGGAATCTCATGAGACTAAAACATTATTTAATACATTGGAGGGATATTCTGGGTGCACCCATCAATTTAATATCACATACATGAATAAGTGTGTCTCAAAGATCATATAAATTATGAAAATATATAATGACATTTTATCCCATGAGAAATTATTTTTTGTTATAAAAATGGATTTACCCAATAAATGAATTGTCATTACAATTTGTTGAACACCCATGAGTGCTAATGTGTATGGGAATATACCTCACAAATTTTCATGATGGAAAATCAGAGAGTAATTTCATTAGTGGAATGAATGTACATTATAATTTATAAAATGGCTAATTGGAGAGATATGGGTCTCTCATTACATGGAATTCAAAATTAAAATATTTTGGATACATAACAATATAATCCAAAATGATTTTTTTTAATTATTAGGAATAATTCAATGAGGTTTCTTGAATAAAAGAAAGGCATAAAAATTGATAGGATAACTTCGACAGCAAAATAGGGCTCATAATGAATAATGGGAGGGATTAATGGGAGTGAAATGGATCCCTCATAACATTTAAATCATAATCTTGTGCAAGAATTGTGTAAAATAAAATCCAAACCATATATTAATTGTATTAAATAGTGAATTACATATATAAGGTTCATGAATAATGATTATTAGGAGAAGATATATTACTAATTTCGGCGTAGTGACAATATTAGAAAATTCAAAAATTAGAGGGGATAAATGATAACTCATTATTGTGAAAAAATAAAATAGTTGGAGATATTTATATTGACATTAAATTATAAACAATTGTAGTTGAAATGTGTGAATACAATTAAGGTTCATGATTTGCAAAGAAGAGATAGATTTCTCTTACCATGAGAGGGTGATTCCAAAATCTTGGAGCGAGCTTATTGATAGCATGTGGGAGCCTTTAGAGGACTATTTAGAGTTGATGGAAAATTAAATATATTCTAAAATGTTGTTTGCTGAAGAGTAATGGGATGATTGTGTGGGTTTATATATTAAATGATATGAGTGTTCTTTATTATTTCCCAAAAATATATTTCACAATCTATATAATATTGTAATAAAAATCTCAAATATAATCATGTATATTTCCCATGGATTTAGAAAAATGTTATGGGTTTTCATTTTTTATAACTAAAATGCTTAAACTTTTTATTATATTACCCTTTTGATGTTGAAATAAGGCATTTTTATAATGATTTTATTTTGAATTAAAAAAAATTATTTTTTAGAAGGATTACTAAAGGATATGAGAAATTAAACCAATAACATCACAAAATATTATTTGAAATGTAGAACATATTTTTTTTTGAATCCCATTTATATAAATTATTACATTTTTTGTATCATTATATTTTCATAATACACGTATTATATTTATACCATATTTTAATTATACTTGAAAATTTTTTTACCACATAATATTTGGAAAAAATAATATTTGGATAATTTTGAGGTGTTTATTACAGAAAAAAATATTATTTTTCTCTAAATATTTTAAATATATATTAATTTTTATTTTTAAATATGATCTAAATTTATTGAGAAAAGATGTTGTTTTGTACAAAAAAAATGTTTTGATCCCTTATAAAAAAAATTTTTGATATCATTATATTATAATTTTTATTTTATTATCATTTTTTAATTGATTTTTTTATAAAAATATAATTTATATTTAAAATTCATGAATTAATCAAAAAGGAATGTATTTATTGAAATTTCATATTATAGAAAAATTAAATTTTTATTTTATGGTGTTATAATAAAAATTATTTATAAAATAACCATAATAAAAGTAAATATAATAATTATTCTATTAAAAATATATAAAAATATTTATATTATCTGGTTATTGATATATATACCTCTATTAGACCATAAAAATCACAAAGGTTATAGTGTGAGATGCTGTGATTTCCATGGGGGGGGAGGGTTCGATGTACATGGTTTGGTTCATGATCATAATGAGCTTGATCTTCACACTAAAATTATTTCTCTCATGCTTTAGTTGCTATAACTTAGATAGGGTTTCATAAATGGAAAATTCCAATGATTTTATCACCCTCAGAAGCTCTAAAAACTGGTTTTATAGAGTAAAATCCTACTTGTTGAGGTCATATTTTACTTTTTTGTCAAAAGCATTTATCATAGCCCTATATTTAATATAATCATATGATCACTATTCAATGGATTTTTTATCAATAGTTATTATCATTAATATATTTTTAAATTTAATTGGATATAATAATACCCAATAATTTCATTTGTTTTCAAAAAATATAATTGTGAATTTAATTAATTAAAAAATTTCATTAGTTATTTATAAAAGTTATGGTTATTATAGTCATAACATTTTAGTCTTATTGAAATCGTTTTTCATAATTTCCATATAATTTAGTTAGTCAAGTGGACAATAATTTATTTGTAATACACATTAATTATTAACTCAATTCCTCATATTTCTAGTAAATAAATAATACCAAATATTAAATTGTGAGAAAAAAATCATAGTGGAACATCAGATATTTACAAAAACAAATTCATAAGATGTCCAAATCATGAAAACATGGTTTACATCTATGACAACATAGGTTTATCATCCGTCATCCTTGATCAACATCTATTCAAATCCATTATAATTATTGATAAATAAAATATGAATAATCTTTGGGATACCACAATAGAGTGTCAAACAAGACATCTAATATGGGACCATACCCCATGCACTATAATTATTATTAAGATACCAATTAATAATTCTTTTATATCTTATTACCATTTAATTCATTATTTCCAAAATCACATCAACATTAGTATGTATTTCTAGGAAACCCACATAATGTCTACATATCAAGATCATTAGGATGTTATCCTATAAATAGGATCATCCCTAGTCTCTTCCCCAAATATCTATAATCTTATTCTGAAATTATTAACCAATACCCACTCTGATAAAACTAAAATGATCCAAATATTTTATATATAAATATTAATTTTTTAAGATGAATATTAAATATATATCAACATGATATATAAAAAAACTATGAAGGTGTAGTTTATTTGGAGAATAGATAAATAATATACATATTTCATTAATGATATTAAAAATTTACACTAATATTCATCAAATGTGGAACCTTTCTTAGGCATAACCTAATGAAAAAAAATTTATAATGACTAGGGGTAAAGTAAAAATGATAAAGGGAAATATCTGGTTGATAGTGTGGAAAACAATGGAAGATATCAATCGATTATCATATTAAATAATATTATGATCATAATGGTGTGATATCATGGTAATACCATATAAATTTCATACACAATATATCAAAGATCATAAAATATATTCATGTAATAGATCCTTAACATTTTATAAGTCATCATAAATATGTTTAAGGAATTATCATAAATAAATAATGACATATGAGTTCAAATTATAAAGAAAAAAAAGATTTTAAAAGTTTGTAGAACCATTATCATCATAAAATCCATATCACATATAATGGTTAACTACTGAAAAAATTATATCATAGAATATCATACATCAGTACATATTTTACATTTCAAAATGGATCTGTAATCTTTACATGTTTTCCATATAATAGTGTATGAAGAAACTATAATAGTTTACCATTGTGGATGGGGAACATCCACATGATTCCATTAATTATACAAGGAAATAAATGGTTTTACCCAATGAATTCAAGGGATTTAACAGAACTAATAATAAATTATTTAAGAATATAAAAATGGATTTCACAGCATTACAAAACTTTCACCATTTCATTATAGTATAACCATAGGAAAGCAAAATCATTCATAGATATTGTGTATTTTAATCAAATCATAACTCATTGAAATTAAATGTGTTTCAGACAAAAATCGACATCATAATAATTAACCATATAGGAAAAAATATATAATGTATCATTGGATAATATTTAAAGAAAATATTATGTTACCTCAAAGTGTGTTAATATATATTAAAAATATCATTAAAATATCATTATAATGTTAGTTGAAGAAATTAAACTTTTCATTTTAAAACCAATAATTTATAATAAAAAACTTCCAAAAATGATATTTTAATATTTTTATTTTCAAATAACCATAAGAAATTTAGTTGAATCCTCAAAACATTTAAAATTTATTGTGGGAGAAAATATTATTCATTTCGTAATTGTTAAAACAATGATTTTATTCACACCATAAGTAAAACTTACTACTTTACAAAAATTAAAATAAAATTACTTTTTAAACCAATTTTTAAAAAGTAAAATAATATTAAAAATGAATTATTATATAATTTTATAGTAGTATATAAAATTAGTGAGTAAATTTTAGAAAACATAGATATTGTAAATAGTATTTTTACTGGAAAAGGATGAATAATAAAAAAATATTTTCAAAATATTTTCTTAACAATTTCGAGTACCAAAGGGAAACAAATTGAACTAAACATTAAAATGACTTAAATAACCAATATTGAATAAAAATATAATTTTTATATAAATTAATAATCATATAAATTCAGAAATATAAATTCAATCATAAAAAATTTAGATTAAAATGAAATTTAAACATAAATCATATACCACTTACTTAACTTTTTTCATTCGTAACCCCATGAAATAAATAAAATACAATAGAATTTTAAATAGAATAAATATTGGGATATTAATAATAAAAAATATCTAAGGGGTTATATAAACCTCTTAAAGTAATATAAGTGTATAACATAACATATTTCCCAAAGAAGTCAAATTGAGGTGATAAACCCTTAAAACATTTGTAATATCTGAATAAAAACCTATGGAATGAAATAATATTATATGGATTTTCCAATTACTGATAATTCTATTAAATATCATAGTAAAATAAATTAACGTTAATCATATACCCCACACAATGGAATCAAATTTTAAATATTGAATATGTTTGATAAAAATAAATATGAGACAATAAAACATTACCACATGTCTCATCTTGAATTGAATGCATTAAAACATCCTATATATTAAATATATCTTTATTATAAACATATTCCAATATAATGATAAAATATATTATTTCATATATTATTTTCTTATAACAACTTTTCACCAATTTATTAACAATTATTTATTAAAATTTACGATTCGAGTGATAATTGAATCATTTTTGTGCATTCTCCATCTCGGCTTCCCTGATACTTTTATATTGATCATGGTTCTATATAATTAATAATTTTACTCATGTATTTAATTCAATATATAATAATTTATATAAAATTTTTAACTATTTATATTGATTTTTGATTAAAATTTATTTTTACCTCTTTATTGAGACGATAATTCGTACGTAAAAAGGACTAATATGTGAATTTTTTAATAGATGGAATGAAAGAAAGGTAAAAATTAATTCACCCTAATATAAATATAACCAGAAGAGTTAAGAGAAGGAGATCCCACTCTTCACCAGTATATAAATATATTTATGATATAAATATCATAAATATTCATTAAATAAATCATTATAAATGACAATGTGATGTGGTGATGAAAAAAGCATCGCTTCGGGTAGGTGGTAGTCATCATGTATGAGCGAGCAGTATTTTTTACCATATAATTGAGATTAAGTGGATAATTAATGGTATATTATCATAATAAAAACCATTATATTTAATATAAAAAATAAATTATTTAAAAACAATCCCATAGACATATAAGCGGTAAAATAAATAACTACATTAATGATAATTCGTTATGTGGTATTACTCTTCCTTATGAATCCTTTATTGTCTTACACCATATACCTAAAAAGTGTCATCATTGGAAAGGCAAGAGGCTCAAGGTCATGTCAATGAAAAAAAGATGATATTTTTATGTATTTAATGAGATAATGGCTCAATGTGATTTAAATATGTGGGAGGTGGGGTGTCCTTTTATATGGTTCGAAAGGGGAACTGGTGTACTTTTTAAAAATTAAAATTTTTTATGAAGTTTCATTCATGGGAAAGGGGATCCATATTAGCATAATTTAAAATTAAATATGATATAATATCCAAATAAAAACGTCCTATATGATTTAGATATGTTTTTAGTTGATTTTAAACATTTTCACTTTATTATAACCCCTCATTAGAACTTTTTATCCTTAATAATGGGAAAACAATTCCCAATTATTTGGGATGGTACTTTACATCAAAGGTAATAATTGGTTCAAAACTAGTATAGAGATAAAATTATCACCCATATATCAATCTCACTCCCTCGTTTCATTATTTTTATTAGTTTCAAATCATTTAATAGAATATTAATTGACACAAGATTCCATTAATGGCATTTTTGGATTATTTGGCTACATTGAAGTTAATGTTAACATGATTGAAATAAAATTGAAATCCAAACTTTTCAAACAACATGATTATGATAAATATATCATAAAAATAATTGGAACTGAATAATTCATCCAAATTAGGCTACTTTAAATATTTTATAAAATATTTATCTAATTATTATATTACATGAAAAAATACAATGTCATCATTATAATTGAATTTAAGGAAACTATTACATTAATAATAATTTGAAATTAACTACCACCATAAAATAATATTTTTTATTACTTAAAAAAATTTATAACATCATATAATGTCTAATTATATATTTGACAAAATATAAGGGATATTATTGTCAAGAGAGGGACATTTTGTATTTTTCATTTTCTTAAAATAATATATGTGTCGAAATAAAACATAAATGGAACCAAAATTCCATATATTCAATGTTATGATAGATATGGTAAAAATAATCTAAGCTAATGAAATAATTATTGTGTTGGGTTTATTTTAGAAAATTAAATCATTGTCTATTCCCAAAAAAACCCATTTTCCCCTTACCAATTTGACAAATATATAGCACAACTATAATTCAAAAAAAATCAAAAATGGAAACTATTAATAATGTGGTAGCCTCTTTATTTCTCATATGGAAATTTATTTCATGATTCCGTATCAAGAAGTAATAGTAATTAATTTTTATATAAATACTTAAAACATAATAAAAATAGCCTTTAGAATAATTTTTTCTTAATCTTAAAAATTAAAATTTTCAAAAAAACATGAATATTGATCAATTAAAATGAATTATTATAATTTTTTTAAATAAATTGGACAACAGGTCACATTGAGACTAAATCCAAAATAGAATGTTTCTATTAAATTATATAATTCAACGACAAAATTGTTAGAATTTAAAAAATCCTTGTTTTTCAATAATCAAGAAAGAAACATTTAAGCTAAATCAAAAAATATCACCATCATAAGTTAAATTCAAAAAAAATATTTTTCAACATACTATTTTGGAATTTCGATGAAAATTATTTTAATATCCATTAAAAAATCAGATAAAATTAATTTTTAGGAAAATATTTTTACACAAAATGACTTTACTAAAAATATGATCCTTATATATTATGACTTAATAAATATATTTGAATTATGTAATATATATATATATATATTATATTTTGGTAAAACCAATTAATACTCACAAATTTAATGACAATGTTAAAATATATCATGGATCATTTAACGCTTGGTGTTCCATGTCTCTAAATCTATCAAACACTTATATTTTATATAAAGAAAGATAAATTTTGAAATCTTTTGGTGTTATAGAGAATGAACATTCAGAAAATGGAATAAAGTAATTTTCTAGAATACTTTCATGTTAAACCATCCAATATAACCATCTCTATGTGTCCATGTAATACATCCTAGGCAACCCACTTTATCAATCAGTCTTTCCCATCACACATGTAATATGCTATATTGTTAGGAATCCCATGAAAAGTCGAACAAAGGTGAATAAAATAAATACTCTCATATGTAAAATATAAAGAATATGAAAATTAATAAAACTACGAGGACCACTTCAGGATATAATCAACACAGGGAAGGCGTGAATCAGTGTTGAGAACTTCTTAACCAATTATAAGTTGTTTCCATTTTACCTCTTAGACCTATTTGTATATTGATTCTCTTATTCTATTTTCCTTATCATTCGCTAGTATATGAATTTTGTTAAAGAAATCATGTAATATTTTAACATAGTTCACTACTAAATAATCGTATCCATTCCATATAATAATTTAAAAATAGTCCAATCACACCCTATAATTAGAAATTAATCCATTAATAAGGTTATATAAAGTAGGGAATATTTTATTTCAATTGAGTCAACTTATTTTACATTAAATATCCTTTTATAAAACTCATAGTTAGTTCATTATACTTTTGTGTAATAGAAACATTACCTTATTGTTTTGTTTCATTGTAAAACTATGAAATTATTAAAAGTGATGAGTCTTTTAATTGATTTCATGATGCATCATTGTTATTATCTTCCTACATCATCTATTGTTACATTATTAGTAGTGGGAAATAAAATTTTCATCAATTATTTATATATCTAAATTGATATAATACTCTTCTATCCTCTATTTATATGTAAATATATGTACATAAAATTTTTGTTATTCTTTATTCAATTTCTTATTCATCATTTTGAAGAAGATATTTGAAATGATTTATTCTCTAATTCTATTCTCTATTTCCACTTTAATTATAATAAATTAATTATTATTAGAATAAATATCTCAAAATTATTCTTTGGAAAAAATTACATTCAATTGAATTTTGATGGTCCAATCACTTATTCTTCATCATGTAATACTATGAAACCGTGTAATACTACCATATTTTACTTCATTGATCATAATACAACTAATTGTGTGTGGTATTGATTACCAAATAATGTAATTTATTATTTTTAAATAATATATACACTAGACAGAACATATCAAATATAATTTTTCTTATATTTAGGAAACATTTACGAAACACCTCATCAAATCCCAAGAACACATAAAAATTCTATTATTTTATGTGATTTCTAGTAATTTTATTTATTCAAGATACCTTGAAATATTTTATGTAAATGAATCAGATATATGAAATAATTTTTACTATTTTGGTTAAATACAAATATTTTCAAATATTATCATATGGGTGGAATGAATGTACTATCTTTTTATTGATTCAATCACAAACAATATTACAAATGAGGATTATTCACAGTTTCTCTTGTTATAAACCACCATTTCGTGTCCCTATGTCATGTAATGTTCAATTTTCACGCATAAGAAATCAACACTAGAATAACACATGAGTTTAATATATTCTTCATTTAAATAAGGTTTCTTATAATAGTTAAATTTCTTCATGTAACATATTGAGATAATCTTATACTAACACTAGTTTATGAAAAATATCAATCATCCTAAAAGCTTTAAGGTTGAAACACAACATAAAAACATGGGACTCCAAATTTATTTTTCATGAATGTAGTGTATGGTTCATCTTCATTGATCAAATCAGTTTATGAAAGTCCCCTTAATTTCATACTTGAGAGGATCATTGAAATTTTTTCATTCACTTTTACAATAATGAGAGGAGATGCTCTATTTTTAGAAAAATATATCACTCATAGAAATTTTAAATGGGATAAAATTCTCTTGTCCCTAGATTCCCTACATTTATATGTGTTTCAAACTACTTTACAATCATTCATTGACTTATTTAAAATCCCCAAAAACAATTTTATGTTGAAGATGGATTAAACATCCTACAATTGTATTTTTATTTACCTATGTTATACACCATTTAAAAAATATTTGACAACATTCAAGACCTCATCACAATGAATCCCACATCTCATACTCATGTGGTAGCGATAAATTTTCACATGATCCAGCACTTATTAGAACCTCTAACTCATGTATGATGATAGATGCACCAAAATCATTTGGAAACATCATTTACATATCACAATACCATGTTTAGTTGAATAATAGATTTAATCCATGAATATGATTACATATAAGTAAACTCATATTCTCTTTAATATTGAGATGTAAATTTTAAAATAATCTCATGCCCAAGGTGAACTTGGAATCCAATTAATAGAGAACACTGATAAAAATTCTCTCTCAATGAGGATAAAGTAAGAGGTCATAGTCTAGTTCAGATCAAATGGCTATGATTGATTGATTTAGACCACCAAGAAAATTTCAATATATTTTACTATGAAGGAACAATGCCATTTTGGATCCCTTTACAAATTTATCATTTGAGAATTTGAGGCATGTTTAATAAGTAATGTCACCCCCCATCATAATTGAATCGATAAATGGTTCTCCACCCATATACACATTCCCCCCTTTAATCTCATAGGCCACAAAAAACCTATGTGACATGTGTTTGCCACTATGGGCTCTCTTTTTCCACCAAATTATAGTTCCTACACGTGATCCATATGCATGATACTCACCTATTCTTTGTCTCCATGGGTAATCAAGGTTGATTGTCTCTCATGTTTCTGACCAACTAGGTTACATACATGGTTGATGTCTTCCAATGATTGCTAAATGGTTGGACCATTTTTTATTAATCCTTATAAAATATCTATATAAAATGTTCCATATAAAAAAATGATGAAACATAATCTCAACACTTATCCCATAAATATTATTTTTGTAAACTAACATTTTTTGCTAGAACTTGTAATTCATCTTTTTCATATACTCTTCATTGTTCTAAATAATGTGTATGGCCAGCGAACATAGTGAAAATTATTATAGAAATCATGAACACTAAAATTATAGTAATAATTATAAACCCAATGTAATAAAAATAATTTCCTCGTCATAATAATAATTTACAATTTTCCTCTTTATCCTGACATCCATGATGGATACACATTTTTATCAATCATGGTTATATGAGATAATACAACTCTATAATCTTATTTCTTGTCATCTAGTTCAATAAATTCAAATTAATTAAACATTTATATTTCAATGATTATGATTTACAACTGATAAAAACTATTTCTAAAAAATAAAACTCATATACAATTGTGTCTCTTTTGTATCACACTTTGAAATTTTTGGAAATAAATTCATTACTCAATCCAAATAAATATTTCAATAAGCGAATCATTAACATTAACATTTCCAAATATTTTTTATAGTATTCTTCCCCTTATTTACAAGAAATAAAATTTTCCCATTATATGGGTATAAATTAATATTTATAAAATTTGTTATATGTCATATAACTATATTCTTTCATGATCCTTCCCTAGTGTAGAAAACAAGAGGATTGAATTTGGACAACAATGTTAATCGTTACGTACCATTCATAATGCCAAATAAATGAGAACAGATATACATGTCTTAAAATGTTGTCCCATTTTATTCTTTGATATAGGAACTGAATTTAATATTTATCTTTTGTAAGGAAAATCATCCCAAAACACCAGAACTCACTTCTACGAACACATGGACAACATTCAGGTGAAAAATATAGGATAAGTGGCCTTAGGGTACATACATAAATCCAAATTTCATATATAATTGAATAACTCATTTACTCCACCATAGGGTTAGGTGTTATTTTTCAAAAAAATTACTTATCGAATAAAAAATGACTTCTACGAGGAAATAATATTATAATGATTTCATGAATAATATGGTCTTTATGAAAAATTATATTCATGGTGATTCTTTGTCTTTCGTTATTTCACCCCCCTAAAGGGGAAAAATATTCAACATCATAATAGTGGTTTATCTCTTTAAAAATGGATTTCAATATGTTATAATATGGAGAAAATACCAAAACATATTCTCAACTTTTGACATTCATTATTTTAAAACTTTCACAACCTCTATAACTCCATGAATATCTAAAGTATTAACATTGCATTCAATAGAGATTATGACACACCACACCAAATATGTAAGGAAATACAATATCATGAGAAATTAATATATATTCAATATTCTAAATTAATTCAATATATTTAGTATCTTTTAATGAACATGACCTTGAGTTAACATAAATTGCACACAATAATGTTTTTCTTTGATGGCTTTTATTACATGCAAGATTTTGTTTTAAAGAACATTAATATATTATTAAAATATTATTATTTAATATAATTATACATAACATATCCATTAAATTAGAGGTTATTAATAGTATTAAATAGATTATAAATATATATATTTTACTCCAATTTGAAGCGTGTTCATTGGTTTCAAATGAATTATAAATGGATATAAGAACCATTTGAATTTAAAGGGAATATTTTTATAGAAAACTACTTTTATGCCCAAAAATATAATTTATAAAAATAAATTCAATTAATTATAAATAATGGGTGATATTAATGTAATAAAATATTTTTTATATACACCCAATATATTTTATTGACAAAAGAGTAGAACAAACCAAATTTTAAGAATAAAATTCAATATTTTTATTAGGGAATTATTAGCACTTTTAAATAGAGATCCTATTTTAAATAATAATTAGGGATCTTTTAAAAATATTATATGTCATAAAAACTTTAATAGTTTTAATTTAAACACAAAATTAATTAAGGGTTAAATTTTTGTATTTTTCTCTTATGTTTCATTTTTTAATGAAGATTGAAAAAAATTGAATTTTCGCTAAAAATAATTTTTATATAATTTTTTTAAGATAAAATGATATTGTAAATTTATTTAAACATTTAATTAAATAATATTGTTATCTAGTAATTCAATTTAGGTCATTGGAATCTATTTATCATTGAAAATAACTACAAAAAACTGAAAACATTTGAACATTTTTTACTTAAAAACCTATATTGTCATCCCGTCAACAGAATTAATTTAAAATTAATTTCTAAAATATATGTGTTTAAATTTGAAAAAATGGATTCCATATTTGGAATTGGAATAATTTAGAATTTCTAAGAGGGTGTAATTTGTTTTTTTTGTAAATAAATATTGGTAAAATTAATTAATATTAATTATAAAAATTAATGTAAAATTTAGCTTAGTAAGGGACTAATCCTTAATATTAAGGAGTTAAATGACCTATAAACTTGTGGAAAACCTATTGTGTGACCACTGTTATTCCAATACCCATATAATTATCATTAATGGTTTATTTGGATACCTTTTAAATATATAATTCATTGGGAACAAAAATTCTATCCAAAAATAATAATTGTGTACTTTCCCTACACTCTAAAAAGGCAATCAAGACTCCCAATTCCTCGCACATCTAAAGCCAATATGTTTCAAAAAATATATTACCAAATATATCTCCAATATCCATACCCTGAACCTATAATTATCCTCTTTGTAATAAATTTATCCAGGTAAGCATTTGGTTCAAACAAAAAGCAGTAAACCGATTAAGTGGTAACATATTTACTTAACCTCTTTGGTTTTATTTACATTATCCACAAATAAATTTATTACTACATTATTATATAAAAAAACCAGTATCCTAAATATAATATGATGTTTTTATTCTAATTATTTGACCTAAACACATACACATTTCATCAAATTGGTAACGAATAATCAATTTATGTCTATGTTGAACTACCACCTCACGAAACGATGATTGTTAATTTTTATTTGCAACCAATAATTGTTTTGAATTAAGATGGAAAATATATTTATATATTATATGTATGACATTTATCACTTCTTTTATATCATTTAATTATTTTATAACACATATATATACATTTTATTTTGTGTAAAAACAAATAACATCGTTTGTGGATGCATGGACTTTAGCCCCTTCATCATGATGTGATTCCTCTTAAAACACATGAAGTATATATATATATAAGAATATATAACTATATAAAATGTTATAAATTATGTACTAGTTAATATGTAAATATGTTATGTTACATACCTTATTACCATAGTGATCCCTGAAAAATGGGAATGTTACACTTGCGTACGTACAGACTAACGAATCCATGATTGTAACATTTGTTCTTTTTCATAACCATATTTAATTAGTTAATTTTATATTATATTTTATGTAAAAATATAATAATTACATAATTATTATTTTTCTGAATATGTTATACAATGACCCCTTAAACCATACTTTCTCTACAAATGTTTTATTGACACCTAAACAAAATTTGGTCAAAAAACCCGACGTAAACGTAATTGATTAAATAGTTATGTATGACATGTTTTTCTGGTAAAATAGAGTTATTATAATCATGAAAAATTTTATCATGAAATTGAAAAATCTGAATATGTTTTTTTACTAATTTAAATACACACAAGACAAATCTGATAGAAGGCAATGGATTTCTTCCTAATTTACATTTCATTGATACTTATTTGTCTTTGTGAACCTTGTTTCATTTATTTGATGTATATGCTTATCTTTTACATGATATACAGTGAATGTAATTAATCTCATGGTATTATAAAATTTATTTAATTTTATTTCACTATAAGTATTATTATTTAAAATGATTCAAAGTATTATTGGATGCTTTGTAATGTGTAAAACAATTTTTCCTCAGGAGTAATAATAGTGATCAATAAATGGTATTTACATTCGTCGAAATTATATGACCTTAATTCAAGAAAACCATTATTATTATTATAATATTTTTATTCATGACCACTATAATTTGTTAGTATCATTTTCCCATTCTGTTGTATTAAAAATATCTTATAATTTTTTTTAAGAATACCCAACCACATTTCTCACTTTAGTCGGAAAAACCATTTTATATTAAAACCCATGTTTTACTGAAATGTTTTAATTTTTTTAAGAACATTAAATTGATTTGGTAAAGACATTTTTACCATGTTTTATCTTTTACTAACGATTCTACTTAACATTCTTCTCACTTTCTGAACATGATTTTTTTCTAACAATTTTTCCGTGCATCAAAATGTTTTTTAAACTAGTACAACATGTATGGAATAAACCTCCATAATTTATTTGAAGATTAATTTTCTTGATTAAAATTTTATTTTTTAAAATAAACTTTATTAAAAAAATTTAATATATATTGTTTTTAAAAGGATTTTTTAGAAATAAAGTATAGTTTCCTTGAGAATGTATGTAAATTATCTCTTAATTCATCAATAACAACAACCATTTTTTAATCCTCTTGGGTTATAATGAATTTATACAATCTTTAATATTTATATATATGTTTTATGATTGATTTGGACTAGGATATTATTCAAATTCACTTATGTAATTCCATTCATTCACCTTGAAATCTTCAATTTTTAGTTTTCATTTGACATTAAATTTCCCAAAAATATCCGTATTGATTTTCATGGATGTGATTATTTATTTAACAATACAAAATTTTCCATATAGTGTTAACATTGGTAGTTATTTGATTATTAGGGGAAATATTGAAAAATATGTATCATTAATTAAATACTGATATTTGATAAGGTTTATTTTCTTTTCCTTATTAGGAATATTTTGGACACATAAAACATGTGTTATAGGATGTTTAAGGTAATACCTACGGGTGGGATACCGGTAAATGAAATCCAATAATTGAATTAGTAGTCTCAGGGGGTGATGTTGGGTTGGAAAACACGTCACATTTGTGACTAGTTTGTCATAAACCATCTTGTAAAAGGTCTTGATCGTTTAGATAAGGTTGGAAAAATCAAATTGGTTTGGACCCAGTATGTTATAAACCATCTAGTGAACTTTCTGGAAGGTACTTGTTCCAAGTACCTATGAAACATTAAATCTAATAATTAATCATTTCCCATAGTTACATACCTTTATTATTTATCAAGAATATTATTTGTTGACATACCTATGGATGCATTTAATTTTTATTTCATTAATTTAAAGGAACGTGTTTCATCATTTCACCTATATCTTTTTATATTTCATTATATAGTAATTTGGATGTCACATGTTTTCTTTTAAATTTATATACTAATTATTCACTTCCTTTTCATCATGATGATTACTTTTCGTGTGTGTTCATTTATATACCATATCAGGGAGTTTTATTCCTATTGAATCATTTTTCTTCCACTATACATTACCCTAATGAACATTTGAGCTCATCCTTATTATGTTTCCTTTCACCAAGAATACAAGAATCATATTATGAGACATATGAAGTGATATACTATATGGAATATACTCATAATCAATGTTATTTATGGAAAAATAATATTATAATTAGTGAAATAATTGGTAAAACTTGATTCATTTTTATATCTGGTTTACCAAAACTAATCTAATATCAGTCATTTGTGATTTTACTCCTTGTAATTATTCTAATGAAATGGTAGTAGACACCAAATTTTGGAAATCAGTGTCTGTGTTGTTGTAGTTGGTATCAATGGATCTTCAGTATAATCCTTGAGAAAATATGTAGGAAAACATATACTAAATAACATATCCCTATAGTAGAGTTTGAGAATATGTATATAATAAGATACTGATGTTTTGTTTTGATTGAGGTTATCTAGGATTTCCAGAAATACATACCTCCCTAGATACAACAATTGGGAAGGGTTCTGGCATAGATGTACATAGATGGAACAACTCTGAGATGGTTTTTCGGTCCTAACTAAGAAAAACCTTGTACATGATAATAGGATGCAGTGTGCTCCTGGATAAGGTATTTATATATTGAGGGTGTATCAAAAACCATAGTAAAAAAGGATATATAGTGTTTAAACTTATTTCAAAGACGACTTTCATATTTATATTGCAAATTATATGAATAAGGTTTTAGAAATGGAAAACATTTAGGCTTGGTGGAAACCCATTAAATCAACCAAGGACATATGACTGGAACCCATGATCAAAGTATGATAATGTTTTCATGCCTACTGTTGACCTATGTAATTTCTAGGTTAATATTCTATTATTTTTTGTTAAACAATCTGATGTATAAATAAAAATGATGAATTAGGATTCTCCCTATTATTATTTAGAGAATAATCTAATATATATATATATATATCAATTTTGGAAAATATTTTGAGACAAATAGATATAAGATTCACTCGTTTATGGTACTTAATATTCCTTAAAAAGTATTTTATTTATTTAGTAATAAATGTTTTTTATACTCATTTCACGAGTGAATGGATAAATTGGAATTTGATTGAAGCACAACCAAAAAAAGATGAATTTTTTAATACAAATTAAAATGTATAATGAATGTTAATTTCGTTATATTATTATGTAGAAATGTAAATTTTCATCCTGAGTAAAAGGATACGAAGAAAAAAGTTTCATCCTGATACCTTAATTTATAATGAACTAATTGACTCTTAAAACATCATTGATATATGGATTTGAGGCCCTTATAATTCCATTTATCATTCCCTTGTTTGGGATTGGTGACCTCAATCACTCATTGTTGATATATATCCATTTCCTATTTGTATATATCTTGAATGGCCACTAATGTTCATTTATATAGAGTCTATGATATCTGTTATTCCTTGTGAGTACTTCACTTACCATTATCTCATTTCAAGAATATTTCTAAATAAACCTTAAAATTATGTAGGAATAAAAATAGGAAATATAAAAAAATCTCTCACCATGATATAGTTAAAATTTTGTGTATGCAATTTAATTAACGTGTATAGAATATAAGGTCCAAAAAATAAAAATTACAAACACTTTATTCAATAACGTTTGCGACATGAAACACCAATTATGTCAAAGAATAAAATATAATATTACATTATAATATAGTTATTATTATAAATATATTCAATATATTCAATATATTTCAATGCCCGTGACATTGATTTAGTGTATTTCACCAACAAAAATGAGTTTCTTTGATAGCCTACATTACACCAAGACTAAGTTTTACAGATCAAAACTATATTATTAAAATTTTATTATTTATTATAATAAAATATTACAAAGATATTGAATTATTGGTTATGAAAATAATTAACTAACTAATTAAAATATATGGTTTACCCAAATATAAAATTAATTCATTGGTTAAAAATTAATTAGTAATGAATATATAATCAAATTAATTATAAATGTAATATTTTATCAAAAATAATATTTTTATGATCAAAAAGTTGTTCTACCCTAATAAATTAAATTTAATATTATAAGTGAGTGATATTAATTTACTGAAATATTTTAGATATACATCCTATAGAATTTATAGATATATGATAAGAAAAACCCCAATTTTATTTAAAAATAGTATATTTTTATTAAGGCACTTTTATCTCCTTTTATTAGAGAACCTATTTTAAATCCATTTTTATTGAAATTTTATAAATATTAAATATCAGTATAAAATTATTCATTATAATATAAATAAAAAAATTATGTTGGGGTTAATTTCAAGTATTTATATGTGATGTTTCATTTTTGTAATGAATAGTGAAAAATACTGAATTTTAGTTCTAAACTACTTTTCATGTAATTTATTTATAAGATAATTCATATTTTAAATTGGTTTTCAATACAATTTAGATTTATTTTTATCTATTGATCCATATTAGTAATTGTAATCAATTTACCTATTATATTACCTAATGAATATGTCAATCTTTTGAATGTTTCCACTTTAAAATCAGGCATTGTCGCCACACCTGAAGGATTAAATTTATATTAATTTAAAAAAATCCTATAAATAGAATTTAGAAAAATTGATTCCATATTTGGGATCATTGTAATTTTTAATTTATGATAGGTTCAACTCTTTTAACTAAAAATATTTCTAAAAGTTATTAAAATTAATTACATCAATTAAGGTAAAATTAAGTTTAACAATGTACTAAACCAGAAACTTAATGGGTATAATAACCTATATAATTTTCCATAACTTATTATATGGATATATTTCGATCAATAAACCTCTATGGTATATGAATTATCCATTTTTACATTTTGTGAATAAGTAATAATTTGGGAACAAACAATTCGTTTCAAAAATACTATGTGTGTCATTTCTCTCAACTATTAAATGTATTTCAAGCCTCATACATTGTCCTAACTATAATTACACTATATATCTATATATATATTTCTAAAAAGAATATAAAAATAACTCCCCTAAAACTAGAATCTTTATATTTGGCAAAAATACATCCAAGGAATCACTTTTTTTCGATCCAAAAGGAGATACATGATTAAGAGGTAGGATATTTCTATAAGATTTTTTGGTTTATTTCCATTATACACACCAAAAGTTTTATAATTAGAATATTATATTACATAAATAGTATCATAAATATTATACGATTTTTTATGATATGGGTCTGACTTACACTCACATAAAGTTCCATCTAATGGGTGATGAACATACTCTTTAGGTGTACGGTGATATACCGCATCACGAAATGATGATTGTTCGTTTTCCATTACCAATATTCATAATTGTTAATAATGATAAAAAATATGTTTATATATTTTATATATGATAGTTATTATTTTTTTAATATTTTTAACTCATTGAAAATATATAAATTTATAGTTTCTATTTTGTGTAAATCGGTAACATCATTTGTGGAAGTGTGGACTACTGGCCCATTAAAGTAATGTAATTCGTTCACACGATATATTGAATGCATAATGTATGGTTTTAATAAAAAAATACAACAAAAAAGACTTATATATGATATTTATATAATATTTACCTTTATTTAAATTTATAATTTACAATTTTCTTTGGTACCCTTTCTCACACTAAAAAGTGATAATGTTAGTCGGTTATGTGTGGAATGTAGCTTCCTCGACATGTTGTGGATAATTTTACAACTCAATAATTAAAAATATAAGTATATATGATTATATAAAATATTATTTGTGAAATAATTATCATTCTATAATGATATTATGATACTTAACTTCTCTCTATAATGATCATTACAAAATATGAAGGTTACTCATGCGTAGATATAACCTATTATCTCCATGATTGTAACATTGGATCATTTTTCATAACCATTTTAAATGATTGGTTTTAAAATTATAATTGATGTATAACTATAATAATTAAATTATTATTATTATTATTCCGATGTTATTTAATTACCCTTTGATTATAGTTGACCTACAGAAGTTGTTTTTGATACAAATAAATCAAAATTTTCTCAAAACACCTAATGTGAAAATAATTGTTTAAGTCATTGTACACAAAATTTTAATAAGTTAAAAAAAATTATAATTAACATTAATATGGTTCCCATGAAATTAAATAATTAAAATAAGGTTTTTTTATTAATATAAAGGCCCATGAGACAAATCAGATTCAAGGTAAGTGATTTGATCTCAATTTACATTCCATCGAGAATTCTTTGGTGTTATGCGCCTAGATTATTTATATGATGTATATAATTACATTTCACTAAATAAAGAATTAATATACATATTATAATGGTATTGTAACATTCATTTTATTTTATTACATCATGAGGCTTGGGATTTAAAATGTTTCAAGTTGTATGGGACAATTTGGAGCGTTTAGAGACTATTTCCATTAAGAATAATATTAATGATCTTTCAATTTTATTTTAATTCCTAGAAATTAAATGATCATTTTTTAATAAACCCCTTAATCTAATTATCCAATGGTTTTTCATGACCTGTTTCAATTACTAGTACAATTCTTCAACTATTCAGTACTCAAAATATTTTAGAAAATGTTTTCATGAAAACCCGACATCATTTCTCTCTTTAGATAGAAACCCCTTTTCTTATTAAAATAATTCTTTTTGAAAATGGTTTCAAAAATGTTTATAATCTCTCTAAAATGATTTAGAAAATAAACTTTCACCCATTTTCTTCTTTTACCAATTCTTTCAAAGGATACTTCTTATCGTTTTATGAACAAGGATTTAATCAAATCATCACACTATTGAAAGGAATTATATTTTTACCTCCAAAAAGATGTACAGAATTAACCAACATTATTTCATTGATGATTACAATTTATGACTAATAGGTTAATGTTTTTAAAAAAAATTTTGGAGATTTTATTTTCATATAAATGTTTTTTTAATACAAATGCACATTTTCTTCAAGAATTTTTTTAAAATATCACATAATTCATCAATGAAAACAACCCTTTATATAACTCTAAATGGTGTATGTTGTACTGAAACCATACTTAATCATCCACTGGATGTTTGATTATTGATTTTTACAAGGAAAGTATTTGTATTAACTTCTTTGATTCCTATTGTCCCCTATGAAATATTAAAATTTTTATGATAATTTGAAATTACATTTCCCCTAAATATCCATATCAGTTTTCATAGATATGATTACTTACAGCACCATATGCCATTTCCATATGTTGTTAACATTTAATGTAATTATATTATTTTTATAAATATTTATAAATATATATCTTGTATTTAGTAAAGATATTTGATAAGGAATATTGTTTAGTAGATATGAGGAATGTTTTGGAAAGGTAAGACATAGGTTGGGGACCATTTAAGGTAAGCCCAATGAGTTGGGAACCAGTTAATAAATTCTCATTGATGCATTATTTGTCTCATGGTATGAATTAATACTTTAAAAACAATCCTGTTTTTAAACAATATACTATAATCTATCTTCTGAATGTTCATGATAGTAGATACAGGGTTGGATAAAACAAATCATTTTTTTACCCAATATGTTATAAACTGTATGTTTAATAGTAATGTTGGTACTAGTTCAATGTACATGGGAACATGTAATCCAATAATTAATCATTTCCATCCTTATATTTATTTGTTATTTATCCATGAGATTATATATTGATATATCTTCTCATGCAGTTCATTTTTAGTTATTTTATTTAATAGAAAGTATTTCAGCTTCTTACCTTACAATATTTATTTTTCCTTATCTAGTTATTTTAATGGAATGTGTTATCATCTACCTTGCCTTATTTTTGACTCACTTCATTTCCATCGATTTATTACTTTGTATTTTGGTTCAATTATATACCTTCCCATCTTGATTTATTCTTATTTACTCTTTTGTACTTCAGTTTTACATTACCCATACTGAGCATTTAATGTCACCCTTATTGTTTTTCCTTTCTCAATGATTCCATGAAGGGTAATATGAGAGATATGGAGGGATATACTATATAGAATAAAATTATTCTCGATTTCATTTATAAATTATTTTTTGTAATTTTTGTATTAACTGTAAATACCTGATTCGTGTATGTATCAAGTTTAACTATACTACTAAACTCTCAGTCATTCAAGATTTATTGTCTTTTCATCATGTCATTGTAATGGTAGTATTCACCATCTACTAGATTTCTAGGTTCGATTCACTGAATCATCACCAATAAAGATCTTATTTAATATTTTTTATCGATGATAAAAAATTATATGATGAGAAAAATATGGTGTATTTTTTATCCAGGATTTCAACTATATGATAGAACTCACTTAAATATCATAAAATATGATCCTCTATCATAATTTTATATCAATACTAATTGAGTAAACATTATAGAATGATAAATTTCTCATATTTTCAATCAATAATTGATACCACACATTTCCTCTTAGGTTATCCACTTAAGAACATGTTTCACCATCAATTAACCACAACATATTCATAAATAAAATTCACAAATTTTAAGGGATTATGGTGTATCATTCTAGATTCTTCAAGTAAATAGAAAGGATGATATAGTTATCTCACCCACATTTCCAAATTTCCTCTATTATTTACACTTGTTGATATGAACCTCACTTCTAATTGTCATTTTTTAGAACATATCACTTCTTCAATTTCTCTATGAGTTAATCTTATTTCGTTATGATATTATAAATCAATAGTGTCACCCTTTGAAACATCCATCCTATTAATCAGTTATACTTGAAATATAATTATTATATAAAAATCACTTCTAATGTGTCTATCCATGTTTCACCACACTCAAAGAACGTATTCATCTTGAAGTTGATCTTTTATTTTCCATTTAAACTTTCATTTCCTCATGATTGTTCTATTTTCCTCAAACTCTATAAATATGTAGTGAATATTAATAACAATAATTTGGAGCATTAGAAGTGATTTTGGATTTTTTTTACATGACATTATATGAGTTCCATTAATCTTAGTTGTTATTTTGGATGATGTATGGTTCCTTAATATCAGGGACTTGGATTCCAAGGTCTTCTCAATTTCATACATGAAATATTCAAGGGTTTATTTTGTTTACATCATTATCCTTCGTTATTCCAATTTTTTCTTCTTATTGACTAGAAAAATTCTATGAATATATATTTACATCAACTTTGGATACATGTTGAGATGATCATGAACTATTCTTGTGACTAATAACATTTCTTTTATAATATTTATTTTAGTGTTTTAATAATCTATATAAAGTATAATTATTTTTATTAACCTAGGAATGTCTTCTTATTTATCTTTATATTATCCCACTTAACATGGGTTTAATTTATGATTATGTTTTTTTATGATAATATGAAAAACCTAATTCATAATGCCTAAATTTTTTGTTGCACCATCATTGACCCAGAAACATTGATCATCTAATTTTCTCATTTATAATGTTTTTGGGTATTCTTGAAAACATATTGGGATCATCCTAGGATTCCATCTTCTAAAATCATTTTCTTATCCATTATTGTTATTGTGGTATGATTCTTATATTATTTCTTCATCCATAATTAAACATATTTTGTTTTAAAACTTGCATAATTCATGAAACTAGATTTCAAAACATTATTACAGATCTTTATAGAAGGAAACTCATTCATCATAGCTTTTTGATATTTATTATTTAATGTTTTAGTGATCATATTATCACTTGTTTGAGTTCATTAATCCTTATAATCCTCTAGTGAGTATTGTATATTGAAAAAAAATCTATTTATCGTCTTATTTAATCATATGCGTCTTCCCTATAAAGGGTAACTCAATGTCATATTCTAAAAGTTTATTATTTATGTTTTTTCATATAAACATCCATGAAATCCTTTTATTCAAAATGGTTATTTATAATAAAAACATTTTATACATGCTTCTTAACATTTTTCATAATAAAAATTCTTTTTCATTGTTATTCTTGACTTTTAACTCAAATTGAAACTCCATGACATTGATGCTACATTTTATATTTTCTACAGGTGCATCGATATTTTCATCCAGATTATTATTTAATCATTTCATATATTAAACATAATTGTTCAAATTATATTAATATTGTAAAGAACTTATTTCCACCTCTACTCTTTCTATTCCAAATACTCCAACATTCTTCTAATTCTTTATAAATTCTAGATGTTTTTATTTTAAATTCTTATCCATTACTTCTAACTTCTCCTCATGTTGATGGATCACATATGTAATTTTTTTGAATATCCCATATATAATATAGAATAATTCATTGGGATTACTATACAATATATCCTTTAATTAACCAATTGAATAATCAACAATCATTTGTACATTCCCAAATAGTTGTTTGATCTTCATTGAGATTGTTTTTATATTAACTGACATATACCTCTTGATCACATTAATTATAGTGGTGATCCATCTACTTACTGGGAATTTTGATTTCCTACACCTTACATTCAAAGCTCAATGTATCTTATTTGGTTATATAAAATGGAGACACTTATATTTTCTCATCAATAGGAAAGAGGGACAAATTCTTTAATATTATTTTCACTTTATTTTTCTTATATATAATTATATCAGTATTTGTAGGCTTCTACATAGAGATAATTGTATATTTACCAAAATTTCACAGTATTTTTATCATATGATAGAATGAAAAATCCTAAAAAAGAAAAATAATATAACATAGATAATATAATATAGTTGAACCTTCTAATTTATTCCCTGTGACAGGACTAGTTTGGGTTATACTCAAAACTAATAGGTGGGGATTCTATGATGGGAACATTATCATCAATTATAACATTGATCCCTTTAAACTCATAAACATGTTAGGACCGTTATTATATTATTTTCTTCTCCTTATCTTAAGAAATTATATAAATGAAGTAAAATATTTCACATGATATTATAAAGTGGTTCAATAATAAATAATAATATATATTCTTTAAATGGTTTTTATATAATCCAAGACCACACAACTATGAGAAAATATTTTCTAAATGTGGGTTTAATAACAAAGGAATATTTATTTACTTGTGTCGCACTATATTAAAATATTAGTTCTTGTTTGGATATGTTATACAGTTATTTATACTACACATAAAAATGGTCTTCACAGTATTATTAACACAAATTATAAAACCATGAAAGTATTCCTCCTGTTAAGAATTTGGATGGATGTCAGGACATTTATTTATATTCTCTTCCCACATCATCTCTTATTACATTCACAGTAGCGGAAAAAATTATTATTCTCTTCAAAATATCAAATTAATATGGTAATCCAACTTCAACTTATTCTCTTTAATTTCATGTGAAAAAATATTTTATTCTATAATATTCTATTTCTTCATCTTAGTGTGAAAATAGATACACATAGTACTTTCTTCTGTTCATCACCTCTTGTCTTATTTTTATTAAATAAGAATAATATAATTATATAGTAGACTAAAAATATTAGAATTTTTATTTGAAAAAAACAAATAAACTAAATATAAATAGTCCAATAAACTATTATTTGATACACAGTAATTTAAAATTGTGTATTAGTGTCATATTTTCTTTCATTGATATGTAATAATAATAGTTGAGAATAGTTTTGATTTCCTCTTAGGGTAATTAATTATTTATAAACACTAGTTAAAATATATGTAAAATATAACATATTATTATGCATGTACCTAGGATACATCTAATGGAATCATAATATTAAACCGTATAACACACAATTATTCTAATATTTTTTGTTCTATGAACCAATTATTTTTATTAAAGACTCGTTAATGTGTAAAATGAGAATGGATGGAATATATTAGATAATTTGTTTACATTTGTTAGCCTCACAGGTGATTAAACATTCACATTTGAATTTTATAAATATATTATATTTTATAAAAAAATTTCACTATCCATAAAAAAACAATTTATATGAACACACTATCTTATTATATACCACCTTCATATGACAAAAAGTCAAATTCTATTCTGTTCTCATGCAGAATACCTTCACACAAGAATATAATACATATTCATAGTATTATTACATTTTATCTGGTTTCATACATGGTGTCACTATATTTTATAACTCGATGATATATTCATATTATAACATCGGTTTTCATGAAATATAAACCCTCAATAAATTTTTTACGTATAAGAACATCACAAAAACTAGGGACACTTATGTTCTTATCCACCAAAGCATTGTCTGGTACTTTTTCTTTTTGTAAATTAATACATGGAACTATCCTTCATCACATTTCCAAGAGGGATTACGAACACTATTCTTCTTCTCATTAAATAACAATTTTAGATTATCGTTTTACATAAAAGAATATGTCTTTTAAAAATTGTGAATGTAATCAACATCTCTCAATCATGAATGCTCTCATTTGATACCATATTTCCACTGTTTTGACATTATTAATTAACTAACATAAAATAAAAAAAATTAAAACAACGTCAAGGCTTGGTTAATAATCTCATAGAATTCCCTCTATAATTTTATTTTAATTTACCTTAGTCATTCAGTGTTTCTATAAAAATATATTGAGAATATGGATTCTTCATGACGAAGCCTCCATCTCAGAATTACATGCATGCGATAAAATATCATGTTCTTCATCACTAACAAGCAATAAATGATCATAATGCATGACATCTTTTATAACTTCATTTTAAATTTTGTTTACAATGTTCATTGTATAACAACATGAATGCCAGATAAATATTTCCTGAATGAAAAATCATCTTCATATTCTTGATATTTCAATCATTCGACTATCCTGATATTCTCTTAATTGTGGAACCCTTAAAATGAAGAAGTCACATGAACAATATAAATTTAAAAGGGTATCATCAGAAGAAAAATACTCTTGTCAATATAATAGAGTTAAACAATTAAATTAGAAAACCAATGAAATGTTCATATATTTAAATATAGAGGAATAGTTACACACGACATAATGTCCTGCAACAAACTTTTTTTCATTTTAGGTATGATCAATATGGAAAGTTATTCTTACATAACCATCTATATATTAATGGTGTAGGAACATGAATACCTTGGAACCCACTCACCTTGCATGGTTCATAACATAACTACATTCCATATGTGTTCCTCTGCGATGAATATGCATCCACCTACATTTGGTTCTCCAATATTATCTATAAGGGATATATTCTCCCCCTATATCAAAAAATGTTATGGTTTGGTTTATTTACTCCCATGTGGTCGATCACCTAGGAAACATATGTGGTTGAGGTGGTCCTTAGTTTTATTGATGGTTTTACAGTTTTGTATCAACCCTTAGAAAATGCCTATGTGAAATATGCAGTATAAAAAAAATACCAAATCAAAATATCAATACATCTTGATTAAATATTCTTATTTAAAATTAATATTTTTCATGGAATTATATTATTCCTCTCATTTAAATCTACTTAATTTTTCTAAATAATGTGTTAAATTATAGAACTTAATTACACAAGTTTTATAAATAACAAAAAGTAAAACAATCATTACGCTAAAAAACCGAAAGTCTCTAAAGTAACAACCTTATAATAATATGACATGATTAATTTAATTTCCATCCATTGTTCAATAACATATTCACCTTTTTTAAAAGGTTTGATATCTTGGATACTTTAATTCCTAGTAAAATAATTATGGATTATTGCTTCAACAAATTGACATCTATAAAATTGAGATATTGTAGTTAACATTATTGAAAACCAATAACAAACATGAAAAAAATAAAAAACAGACACAATGTGGGATATTCCAAAACCTTATCACCCCAACATTCACATATAGTATGAACAATCATAAATCCCAACACAAGTATAATAAAATTTGAATTTAATGAATCACACCATCTACCCCAATCTGGTTATAATCTGTTACCAGGAATGTAATCAAATTTGGATCAAAGTGTCTCTCTAACATTTATAAAACAATTTAATGTTCCTAACTAGGAATAAAAACACCAATTAGGTTCCTAATCAAGATTAATAAACTCAATTCATAAATTAATTTGAAATATATTTTTTAAGAACAATTTAAAAATAATTTTTCAAAGCATGATGGCAGTCCACATGAATCCAAAACATTTCACATGTCATATTTGGAAACCATTTTTAAGTATAGTGACTTCTTAAAAATACTCATTAAAAATATTAAAATAATTTATTTTAAAAGCATTATGTCTATTAAACTAATTATTAGCCTAAAATTACCATTTTGAACACACACGAGACAACCCCAATGACCACTAATATGATATATTTTAAATGTGGCCCAACCCTATATGTTTTTGTAAAAAAACACCTTCAAAGAAACACACTCATTACCCTTACTAAAGGTGGGATCCACTAACCTTAAATAGATTTAGAAAAAGTTAGAATAATAAATAGGTGTTATTGAAAACATGACATGCGATATATGAAAATCATAAGTGAAAAAATATCATAAAGTGAAATTAAAAAAAGGGTCCAGCCATAAAAATTCAAATAAATAGGAAATGATTTTCAAATAATTGAAATTATTTTAATAATTAACAATGATAATTTCACACGCACTTGGAAAGCAACCACGAGCCACGTCTAGTGCTAAAACCAACTAAAATTAATTCCATACACACTAGGATTTACAATAGGATATTAAATTAATAAATAGAAATATAAAACACATTAATTAAATTATAAAAAAATTTCAAATTGAATTAAAAATAAAAATCTACCAAAAAAAATTAGTGGGCGATCCAAAATCTTTTGAAATGCATTAACTTCAATATAGGATGACTGAACATGACAATAAAGACCCACAAAATCTCTAATAATATTGAAGAAATCAAAAATAATCCAACATGTAATACATCGTGTTCATCAAAATCTAAAATTATACTAGGTTAGGGAAAATCATGTTTAAATTGAGATAATGGAAGACAATGGAGTAGAAGATAATCATATATATAAGTATTACATGCGAAAACAAGACTAATAGAGGTTAGATATCATGGGCTGAAACGGGTGTGTGTGGTTTGAATGGATTACTACTAAGGTAATATTTATTCATTGAGTAGAGAATGATGGGTTGAAAAGATGGATAAACTCACAAAAATGACATCAGAGAAAATTATAATGGTAATAAATTAGATAACATACAAGGATATATGCATGGTTTTAAAAATATATATGCCAAATATGATTTCCCTATGGGAATAGAACAACACTCCTACATGGTTACCCAATTAAGGTAGCATGATTGATCTAACTTTTCTCACACCATGTGAAATAGAAATACATTTTTTTGTTCCTCATTCATGGTTCTGCATTCTTACTCCTTATAAATTTTAAAACATCATCTGTAAACTACCTATAACTCATAAAAGAAAAATATAAATTAAATTCATTCATTGATTAATGATATAAGCCCATGGTTTTTATCAAAATATACATATTTAACTACCTCTTAATGATATCCAATCTATATAAACATTGAATATTGGGAGAGTTTGAATTGATACATTAAAATTACATTATAGGACTGTACTCAGATCTATAAATGCGAATAGTTCTAGGAGTTATCATCCCACTCCAAATCTACACAATGGGTGTGTGTAAAGATTAATCCACAACTATATCAACTCTACCTCAATATACTTCAATCATACAATACATCACATCTTAATGTAGGTGAGTATATAGAAAATCATTCATCACAATTGAGGCTTTTTTTTATTAGTCAAATTAGAATTTTCATATATAAATAAACCTATAATATAATAAACAATAAATCCCACTTTCAAATAACTAATATAGAAAATAATAATTCAATAAAAGGTAATTTTAGTTATTGAATGATCCATTTTTTCATTTTTAAACACATAAGTTAATTGTATCCATCGTATTATCACTAGATTGACATGGAATCTCAAAAGGGTTCAATATTTACATCATGTAGGTTTCTATCGATATTGATTTTATAAAAAGAAGTGCATTTATTTGACTATTCTACAGGTTCATAAAAACATGTTTGATACCACTTTATTCACATTTAAATCCCTCTACACTATCTTTGATAACAAATTCAACTCTACAACATTACAAAAATATTATCTCTGATTAAAAAATCATTTTACCAAAAATATTTCTACTAGAGTCCCCAATAAAATAGAAGTCATTCAAACTTATATTTTACTGACCACAAGTAAATACTTACATATATCCTAATTCTATTATAATTATATCACCGCATATATGAGAATCCACATACTAAATGTTACAAAAATCATTCATTTCCCTTATTTACTTACCACATTAATAGTCACTATCACTGTTAAGAATTAAATACCTTTAAAAATAAATTAATATACTAAAATATTTCATTCAATGAAATAATATAAATGTATTTTATTATATCATCCACATAAATTATGTAGAGTTATTTTCATTAATATTTATTTTAATAATCATTAACTTCTTTATAACACTATATCATCTATTTATGTAGTCCTCTCTCTCTGTAATTTTTTTTATTTAACAAATAACATTAATTACAAAAAAAATATCATTATATTACATTATTCCCATCCATTTAATTAATCATTTTTAAATTTCATGAATTAACATTCCCATAATTAATTTGTAACCTTCATAAGATGTTTTCTAAATGATTTATAAAGAATCATTTTGAATTTTTTTTCATCCACTTAGTTATTATATTTATCACTGTTACAAGTTGGTTATCAAAATACATTCATTGACTCCAAATGTTATTACTCTAATCCAATTGATACATTAAATATTATCATCTCAAACATCTCAAGTATTCCTTTTAATTTTTTATTATTATTTAGTAATGATAATATTTATATTCTCAGTCTTGGTGAATTAACTAATCTCTATTGGGAACATTACAAAAAAAATACCCAACATCCCAAGTTGATAATTCCAAGAAATTATTTATAAATTTTTTTTATTATTATATTACTTAAAAAATTATAACAATTTAATAATACATAGAAAATTATTCCTATATAATTTTCTCTTAGTAATCATAACCAGGTATCATGGGGTCCAGAATAAATAGTGTATCCCAACACAATTTTTGGTGTTGAAATAAGACCACCAATACACGCTCACAACATATTACTTATCATAACATACATGGGTTCCATGTTGAACCACCCCATCTTCCTCAAATCAAACCCCATAATCCTTTTATACCACTAATAATTGTTTTAATTCAACCTTTCATGTACTGTTATCAAATTACTTTCAAGGGGGCATGTAACCCCATTATTATAGAGGCTTCCTGATAGAGTCATGTTTTTAAAATATTATGAATTAATTTTTGGATCCATCTATCCTACATTGGTCCAATATCACCACACAACACCACTTTTTCTATGTGTCCCTATAATACACTATTTGATATTTCAATCATTCAATGAATCATGTTGGTGATGCATCTCACAAGGACCATGGTCTATTATCTCCTCAACACTATCATGGAACACTCCTAGTTTCCCAATCATGAATCAAATTACCAATCGTGCCCCATCATTCCCCATCATATCAGCTTGTTCTTTACTAGCTACAACTATTTACAAAGATTTTACAAAAAAAATTATTGCCTAAATTAATTCCCCATGAAGTCATCACTCCCAAATTCAAGATTCAGCCATAGTTTAACTTGAATTAGAGCCTATATACATAAAAATCACAATATAGTAAATAAAGGTCATGTTTACCTTATGAATTTTCACAAATTTTTTTTATTGGAGTTATTATAGTGAAATAGGATTCATAAAATCAATTATTTTAAATATATATATAGTTGTAATTTTTCCATTAAAAAAAGTGATATTAATAAATTTATTATTATTTTTACATAATCCTCTCTCTATAATAACTCAAAATTGATTTTTCATATTTTGATAAATCCAAATTTAATGGATTAAATTTAATAAAATTAATAACATAAAATGAATGTGCCTATAAATATAGTTAATAACTATAAAAAATAAGAGATAAGTTCATGGACTAAATAAATTTTGTTGAATCAATGAACAATTCCAAATTTATACTACCAATGATCTTCGGACTAAGATCATCCAATATATGATAATTCTATCTTATGGATATTTCATGGTGGATCAACCAATAATATCTATATTCCCCATAAACAAGGATTTATTAGTGGTTACCTTGGTTATAACATAAATTAATGAATTATTATTTATTACATAGTTAATTAAAAATTCATTTCCATGACTATTAAAAACCATGACCATGCATTAAAATAGTGAATCCATCTATCCTAGGGTACCAAAAAAAATTCAGACCCAATTATATAATAAATATTTCATTTGTATTTCTTGAAATTTTTTAATTCACAATTTCACAATTTTTAGTCAATATATAATATCTTGACTACAAAGAGCTAGTATTAATCAACCAATTCACTAAAGTAATTGATTAAAATTTCCATCAGCATATATAACCCAAATAACACTGTAATAATTATCAAATTATGATAATAGAAACATGTAATCTTGGGTGAGGACATATACTATTGCATCGATGAGATCAGTAAACATTGGATCTCAATCAGTTGTTATCTATATGTATTATAATTTTTTTGACTTTTGTGAGTGGTGAACCATTATTGGTCATTAATAATAATTAAATATAGGTTTCCAATATTGATAAAATGGTTAAAAATACCCACATGGGAGATGGTGGAATATGTACAGTTTGGGTTCCATGGTGGGGTTTTACATCAACCATTATTACAAAAGATGTAAAACATTGATGTTTATTTTCAAGGGATAGTTGATTATATACACTACCATACCACAAAATGAGATTAACTGAATATTGAGAACAATAAATTACTACATGATGTAATACGAGATCATTTTAACATCCTGTTAAAAGAAATAACCCATTTTTATTATAAGATTTTTTTCTTTCCCAAGTGTTTCAATTAGAGAACACCTTCGGGTTCATTGAGAACATTTTACACACTTTCTAGGTTCATGAGAATAGTGATTGAAATTGGGGTATTATATAAACTTTTTCAAACCATTATGAATTCATATGGTAACCAAAAACTTTTAATGATCTATAAATAAGAGGGGTAGGCTATTTTTGAAATTTGATAACCATTACTAATTTCCAAAGTAACAATTCTAAAACATCATCTAAATATAAAAACAAAATATGTACATTATAACTATGATAAAACCATATAAAAAATATCATATGTTAAAATAGACTATGAAATATTGGAAATTTGGAATAAATTATACATAAATAAACAAGATCAATACATGGGAATATTATATATAACAAAAATCCAAAAGATCAAAATAAATTAGGAAAAATAGCATGAAATTTGTTTGAGCCTTTTCCATGTTTTTTCTCCCACACTCACAACCTATCTAGATCATTCTTTATTTTTGGGGACCTAGACCATTACCTATATCCCAAAACAACGAAATCAAACTTTGCATCAAAATTCTCAAACATATGGTGACTGTTGCTCTATAGAACACCACTAATATTATCCCTAAAATATAATTGGTATATATATTTATTTATAATGAAATATGTCAAAAATTACTAATGAACAACGACAATATTAATAAATATCATCTCATCAAGAGATATATAATCCACTCAATGAGTGAGCATAAAAATATTACCTATATCAGTATAGATGTGAACATTTTAGGATTAATTTTCATGGGTCGATATATCAATTTCAAGTCACAATATCATGTATAAATTTGGCATAATAATCTATAATATATCTAATATCATGGGTGAATGTAATATCCTTTTGTGATATTAATAAAAAAAAATTATATAAATTCCTATAGTAAAAAAATATCTAGTTAGTGGGTGTAATCTCACATATAATAACAATACTAGGGTAGTTCGAATAATATCCCACTTGGAAAATTACCCCATCTTCCATGGCCACCAACTACCCTAAGTATGGTGAACATGTATTTTGTGTTATCAGATATCACATTAATGATTTAAAACCAAAGAAATATTTTAATACATTAACTACTAACTGATTTTAAATACTCTAATTATAAAATTACAGTCAAATAAATTAGGTTTTTCGAAAAATTTAATGATTTCATGACACAACATTTTTTCTTATATAATAACCCGACCACATAGAAATTATTCTTTGAGATGTATTGTTTAAAATACACATAAAATAAACCGTTCTATTATTAATTTAAATCCACCTCTTCCTTCCATGTCTCCTCCTAGACACACTTCTGTTTTCACTACATGTTTACTAAAGACTCTATCATCCCTCAAGTGAAATTCAACGTATTGTCAACTGTTTAAACTATACATTACTGGAATTATGTATTGAACACTAACAATGAATCATCGTATCTAATCACATAACAAGAGTTAGGGAGAAATCTATAAATCTATTACATATAGAGTAAATCATGTACAATAAAAAAATTATATAGTTTTTTACTAGTATTTAAATATACCAATTATATAAAAATCATTAAATAAACCCTCGCCTAAGATCCCCAACTTCCCATATCGCTAAATCATCTCCAAAACCAATTTATGAGAAAATATAAATAATTCCCATTCACCAACGTCTAACATAATAGGATATGTTAATTGATTGGTATATGATTTAGGTTTATACTGAGTGGTCAACAATAACTTCTAAATCAATTAAATATTTTAAGATATCACTTCCATGAGACTCAGACTAAAAATAAAATCATCCTCGTCATCTAGCTAGTAATGATAATATTGGAATAAAAATATATTCAAGGGCTTAATTAGTTCTATCAAAATATGTTCATGATAATTATTTGTATATAAAATCAACATGAATGTAATATTACTCTACAATGAACATTTTAAATTTGAGTAGAATACTTGCAACATGTCCACTAAAATTTAAATGGTATACTCATATGAACCAATAGTCCAATGATCCTTTGTTGTGCTCATATTCACATGATTATTCAATGCCTTATAAAATCACTATTACATGAGAGGTATATATCATATTACTTTATAGAATAATATAATCTTTATCACGCAATATACCCCAACTATCTACTAAATAAACAACCATAAAATTTCATTAATTACTTGGGTTAGAAGAATTATTTACCAATTCATGACTTTCATTATTTAGTCAATAACCACAAATAATATATCACTCTAATTAGTTGACATTTTTACACATGGACCAAAATATTTTCATATATTCTTGTTTCCCCTATGTAATATGTATTGGTTGAATTATACATGTGGTTATTTGGTTCATAGCCTTCACCTACATATCAGATAGGCATTTTGAGATTAACCATAGAATGACATTATTTCTCTTGTGACAATAATTCCATATAGTGTATTTTGATAAATATTGGTAAATTCCAATGAAAAAACCAATCATTAGGACTAAGAATCACATATAATATTTTTCATGTGCATTATAATGGACAAAAACATTTACCCATATTAATAGGGTCACATCTTATTTGTCTATCCAATCTAGTAATGGAAACCCAACCATATATACTATATCTCATAATTATAAATTTTGTTTTATAATATTGAATCTATTTTAATATTTTATGAATTTGAAAAGAAATACTAATAGTTATATGAATGGATCTTCTATTATACTCTCAATCATACACATGCATGTTAGATATGATTACCATTATCCACCACACACTATTATCCCATTAAATAAATGAATCATGGTTCTTACGTCATATAACATATTCCATAAAATTACATTCTCTAGTGGATAGAATAAATTCAATTTCAATGAAGTAGATAGACCCAACAATCTTCATTACTATTGGATCAATTCACACTAAAAAATATATACCTAACTGTCACTTTTTCAATTTAGAAAAAAAAACTCCGAACCAAATGTTATTTATTTAAAAATCATAATTCATTAAAAAAAACCATCTATAAGTAATTTTTTAGTTTTTTCCACTAATATTTTCGTATATTTGGGATCCCATTAGTGATTACGTTTCTTTGATGCATCATTTTTACTGGAATACAAACATCAGATTCAACATTATAAAATGAATACATCATACCTAGATTAGGCTAGTTTAGGATTGGTGTTGACATCATTCTAACCATAACCACCTAGAGGGATAACTCATTATTATTGAACCATTTATAAATCAATATTTTTTTTATGGAGTGTCATTAGTACCTAAAATACTTGTATGACCCAAATGATTTTCATGCAATAACCTACAATATTAGAAGGTTATAAATCATGAATACATTGTTAGGACACACACATGAAACCACAACATAATCCGTTAAAGAGACCACTAATATACCCACCTCTGATATCACATCCCAAAATATTTTCACCTCTCTAATAAAAAAAAATTATTATATTGACATATAATTAATTATTCAAAAGTACACTTAAAATGGTATCATAATATTGATATAGGACAACCCTTAACTAGGAGTACTATAAAATATAATATACAAATTTAACAAAATAAAATTATATTTTTTAAAAAGATTATATTTATCATGTAAATAAAACCAACTATTATGTTAATTAAATAAAATAACATTAGAAGAAACTCACATAACATATACCTTCTCTTAAATGTACAATGAAGAACATTAGTGGGCCACAGACACAACTATTGATATTTAGACCTCATATCAATCTTGGCTTACTACTTAGATCATATCATCTATTCAAAAAGGTCATCTATTAAAGAAATAGGATATCATTTCGTGACCATAAACTAGTTTAACAACTGTTAATCCACACATATGGATAAAATACCATCACGTTTAATGGATAATAGAAAAGGAATACACCAAGGTCATTTTCATACATGAATTAGTCTCTACATTTCAAGGTTCTCCATAAAAACACCTTCTATCTGCGATATATAGAATCCATTTAATTGTTTTGAATTAGTAAAGAATTTTTTCCTATAATTATATTGATCATTGCTCTAACATTTTTTATGGGAGGTATATTATAAATTTTTCAGAAAAAATCATATTAAAAATAGTCACCAACATGAGGAATCATTAGTTCAATTATCTCCACCCATTATCAATGAAAAATACTCCAAATAAGTTCTATCGTTATCCCCAATTCTAAAAGGTCATGTAAAAAAGGTTATTTATATAAATTCCTCATCCAATTGAATTTATAATAACCAAAAAGGGATGTAATGCATACTCATTTTGTGTATACATCTATTAAGTCATGATAATGAGTCAATATATTTATCTCGGTTATCGAATTTACTCTATAAATGTAAAATATAATGAAAATATATTGATTCCCATAATCAATATTCATGATGGGGCATCTCCAGCACATTATGTACCCTTATATTACACACTAAATGGTATATCATGGGAAATATTAAAAATTAGAGACTCCATACATAAGTAAAGATCATTAAAATTTATTAAAAATTGACAATTTTATTCCACGGTGTTCATAAAAATTGCTATTGAGGGTCCCTATCAATGATTTGAAGGAAAAAACTCTTGAAATTGTACCTAAATATAAACTAAGACACTACCCAACTCTCCATAATTTAGAATAAATGGTTTATAAATTCCTTGATACCATTACTGATCAAAAATAAATAAACTTACTCTATGCCTTTACTCACCACAAAACAATAAGTATGATCCTTTAGTGGTGTTCATATCAGTTATCTATATCCATGAGCCTCACAATCCCCAATTTCACAACTTGGTTGAGGAAACAATGAATTGTTTTCTAAATATTCAATATGATTACGTAGATGATATTCATGTATTGATCAGTGGTATAATTTTTGGGTGTTACCAACACTAACTTATCGATCACACAATAAAGAAGTCCCTAAACATAGAAGATGTAACACCCCAGCCCTACATCATTGGCTTGAGGTGGCAGTGAGGGCTACATGGCCTTAAGCGACGTTCCAATGACGCAATAGGTTGGAAATAAATCCCAAGATCTTCAAGATCAAGTTGGGGAACGATTCTCCCTTAAGAAATGTTCATCCAAACCATCCACTTATAACCACTATATAATGCATGTCAAGAAAAAACCCAAACATGTATTCCCAAAAAACAACCAAGTTGTTCCACAATTCAACCCCAAACAAATACAACTAGACATGTACACCAACATCAGAGTACAAGTGGTAACTAAACAACCAAAGCACCACAAGCCATGACACCTCCACCGCTCCACACCCACTTCCAAGCTCCAAGCTCTACCAAGACATCACAACACACCACTAAAGGAAGTTGATGCCTTACCTTTTCCCACATCATGGTACATGACATCTACAAAGACATCAACGTGGCAAATCAGGGGGTGAGTACTAAAACTCAGTAGGATTTACCCAAATGACTTCCCTACACATGACACTAGGATAAAACTGTTTGCACATTTATATAAAACATATTGTATAAAAAAACCACAAGTGATACCATTACCAAAATCCAACCACACAAATACCAAGCAACCAAGGTAAAGAGAACCAAACAATCTACAATCATCCCAATATTTACACATTAGCAAAAAAATCCATCTTACAAAGCAATGGACAACAAGAAACCAAAACGGCCAAACAACCAACAACCAAACGGTGGAGATTCCGTCCAACCTGTTCACCCATTCACACTTAGAATCACTTCTCGTCCACATATCCTTGAAGGTGGCCCTTCCGTTCACTATCAATCAACTTTTTATAGTGGTACTTATATCCACTTACACACAACATTCCAATCAATCCAATGCCTAGCATATAACCCACCAAGTTCAAAACCACATGCAATCAACCAATTCCATTTCATATCAACCCACTTCAATAAATCACCCATTTATTGAAAACCATTTTCCATTCCAAACAACATTTCAATAAAAAACCCCTTTTATTGAAAACCATTTCCATCAATCAATTTCACAAATCACCCATAGCATCCCATTTTAAAATCCACAAGAATATCATTTCACCAAAAAACCCACTTTTTCCAAATATCCACAAAACATCTTTAAAGGATTTCTAACCAATTTCACATCACAATTCACAATTAATTTTCAGCACATCAATTAATTGTAATAAGGAACCACTAGTTCTAACAAAGTGTATTTGAGAGAGAAACCACCTACATTTAGGGTTCATGAGAAACTGACCCACAAGCCACCTCACCTAAATTCCGATGAACACACCACCGAAATCTCCCCAGATCCCCTTTCCCTAACATCCACAAGACATAATATTTTCATCCAAGGAAAATGCAACCCTAGATCTACACAAAACATCTGTAGATCTAGAAAACCAAGAATGAGAGTGATGCAGATCTAGAAGAAAACACAAGAGAAACAAGAGGAGAGACTTACTCGGGAGAAACCACCTTCAAACTGCCTTGAAACCACATTGAAACGCATCAAAATCTAGTGCGAGAGCACCCTTAACCCATTATAATGAAAAATATAGAGTGAGGATCGAGTGGGAGGGATATTGAAGTGAAATAGGTTAAGACCGAGGGAGCTCGGAACTTATAACCCTATTTTTAAGTGGTCGCATGGTTAGCCTGCAGGTTTGGAAAACCGTGCGCTAACCATGAACATGTTAATGCCTCGAGAGCAAGGGTCTGCATGGTTTCCTCGCACGGTTTGGAAAACCATGCACAGGCCGTGCGAAGCCTACTATCTCCCTTACACAGTTTCCTAGGGACTCTTCATGGTATCCACTAATTGTGCTCAAACCGTGCACCCCTTTAAAAGCATCCAAAAACATAAAAAACCATTACAAACTCTCCCAACCACTTCCCAACTCATCCCACACCCTTTAAGAACAAAACAATTCATAAAAAAAGGACACATGCCTCAAACCAGGGGTGCTACATTCTCCCCACCATTGGACATTCTGTCCTCGGAATGTAGTGAACCTGCCCATTGCCGAAAGAGCTTGGGCCACTGCTCGACCATCTCTTTCTCCCGCGCCCAAGTATCCTCTTGAGTCTGACCATGTTGCCACAAAACAAGAACTAAACTTTTTCTTTTACCATGAAAGACTTTCTCTTGCCTATCCACAACCCGCACTGGCACGTGAACCAATGAAGCATCTGGTTCTAGCTCAACATGATCCCACCGAATCACATGGTCACGATCCGGTTGATACTTTTTCAACTGCGACACATAAATCACATTGTAAACCACCCTGAACCTAGGTGGAAAAGACAAACGATAATCCACCTCACCAAACCGCTCAAGAAACTCAAAAGGCCTAATATACCTCGGAGATAACTTTCCCTACTTCCCAAACTGATGATGTCCCAACCTAGGAGAGATCCTCAAGAACACATGATCACTCACCTTGAATGACAATAGCCGTCAAAGATGATCTGCATATGTCTTATGGTTTCTCTGAGCAGTCTCCATTATCTTCCATATCAACATGATCTTATCCATTGTCTCCAGGACAAGGATTGGTCCAAACATCGAGGACTCACCCATTTCAACCCAACATAGTAGAGAACAACATAGATGCCCATACAATGCATCAAACAGAGACATCTGTAAGGATGCCTAATAACAGTTTTTGTACATGAACTCAACCAATGACAAGTGATCCTCCCATGAGCCACCGAAATCCATGACACAAGCCCGCACCATATCCTCCAGATTTTGTATCATCCTATTAGATTGACCATCCGTCTGAGGGTGATATGTTGTACTCATCGTCAACTGTGTCCCCATGGCATGCTATAAGGATTTACCGAAACGAGATGTAAATCTAGGATCTATGTCTGATACAATTGAAACTGGAACACCATGCCTCCTTACCACCTCCCAGATATACATTTTGGACAGATCCTCCACCGTATGAGATTCACGAATCGGTGTGAAATGGGCCAACTTCGTTAGCTGATCCGCAGTCACCCAAATGGCATCGTTCTTTCTGACCGTTCTTGGGAGACCATTAAAAAAATACATCGTTATCTACTCCCACGTCCAAACAAGGATTGGTAAAGACAATAAAATTCCTACAAGAAACTGATGCGCTGCCTTGTCCTACGGACAGGTCAAGCATCTTGAAACAAACTCAGCAAGTCTTCTTTTCATGCGATCCCACCAAAACTGTGCTTTCAATGCTTTATACATTTTCTGAATTCCAGAATAAATAGCCCACCTGGAATGATAATATGCCCTGAGAAGGTCCTCCTGAAATGAAACCGGTACAACCATCTGATTCCGAAAACACAAAATTGAATCTCCATTCATTTGCCAACACTCAATGATCTCCCAACCATTGTGTCTCGACCCCATGGTTATACACTCAGAATCGGATATATGTGCCTCTCTAACCAGTCCAACCACGTCAAGAATCAAAAAAACCTAAAAGATGACTGCTCTATCGCCCTGGTCCTCATATTCCAACCACATATTGGCCATAACTGAAATCAACTACCACTAGTCTGATGCCTGTTTCACCACTTGATCATATGATTTTCTACTTAATCCATCGTCCATCGATTTTCCCTTACCTTGTGTGTACATAAAGTCAATATCAAACATCTGAAAATATTCCATCGATCTCCATTTCCTCAAGTTCAAATCCCTTTGTGAGAAAATGTGTTTTAAACTCTTATGATCTGTATATTCCATGAATTTATCACTGAAGAGATAATGACGCCACACTTTCAGAGCATAAACAACTACTGCCAACTCCAAATCATGAGTTGGGTAGCTATTCTCATGAACTCTCAACTACCATGAGCCATATGAAACCTCTTGAATCCCTTTCATGAGAACGTACCCCAACCCCGATCCCGATTCATCGCAATACACCACGTACCCTTTTCCTGATTCTAGAAAAACCAAGATTGGTGCTGATGTAAGGTGACCCTTTAGCTCCTCGAAACACTGATGACAGTGTTCATTCCACTGGAACGGCACATTCTTACTTGTCAAAGAGGTCATCAGTGAAGCCAAACGTGAAAAATCACGAACAAAACGCCGATAATACCCAGCTAGACCATGAAAACTCTGTATCTCAAGCATATTTTTTTTACAGTTGCCACGAGATAACAACCCCTATCATTTCTGAATCCACTGAAACACCACTTTCTGAAATCACATGGTGAAGAAAATGAACATCTCATATCCAAAAGTCACACTTTGACAATATTTCATATAACAGATGATCCCTCAAGATCCCCAGCACTATCTCCAAGTACCGCTCATGCTCCACCCTTGTCTTTGAATACACCAGAATATCATCTACAAACACCACCACAAATGAATCTAGATATCTCTGAAATATCTGATTCATCATTTCCATAAACACTGCTACTTCATTCGTTAGACCAAAGGGCATAACCACATATTAATAATGGAAATATCTACTTCTGAAAGATATTTTAGAAATATCCTCTTTCCTCACCCGAAATTGATGATATCCTGACTGTAGTTCGATCTTGGAGAACCAATGGGCTCCCCTCAACTAGTCGAACAAATCATCAATTGGAGGAAGTGGATATTTTTTATTTATCATAACTTGGTTAAGTCAATGATAATCAAAACAGAGCCTCAAAGTTCCATCTACCTTTTTCACAAACAACAATGGTGCTTCCCACGGTGACGCGCTAGGCTGGATAAACCCTTTTTTATAACTCTTCCAAATGGATTTTCAATTCCCGCAATTTAGCTGGTTCCATTCAATAATACGGAATTGAGATAGGACTAGTCTCTGAAAATAGATCAATTGTAAAATAAACTCCTCTTTTGGGAGGTAAAGTAGTGAATTCTTTAGGAAAAACATCCATAAACTGATCCACCACTGTCGGAGGAACACCCTGCTCAACACCCTCTACTGATTCCAACAACAAAACCGCCAATTGTTACGATAACACACTCAATGATGGTTCCAAAAAAACAGTTTCACCCTTCCTTTCATGATTCTATCCTCTAAAGAGATGTCTAATGCCATCGTGTGTTGTAAAAACCACTGTTCGTGCATTATAATCAATGTGAGCCTTAAGCGCCCCCAGCCAATCCATTCCCAGGATTACATCATACCTATCCATCTCAAGCATTGAGAAACTCCACACTATCTCAACCTCTCCCACAATGATACAACATTCTCTACACAAGAAGGCTCGAAACTCTCTTCTACTTAGAGAAGTTTGATGTTTTAGAACCAAGGGCATCATTTCTACCCTTAAACCCAGCAAATCAACCACACGTGCAGCAATAAAAGAGTGTGAAGAACCCATAACAAACAAAATTTTCATCAAGGTAGAATTTAAAATAATAGTACCTCGTACGATGGATGGTCCCGACTGTTCAACCACCACAACCTACACATCTCCAAACACATTTTTTCTTGTCACACTCTGCTATTTATTTCCCTACTGAGGCATTGTAGTATTCCGAGAATCACCATAACCCACATAACTCTGACGACGAGGGGTGTGCTACTGTCCCCGTCCAATCGAAACATACGATGTCTGTGATCCCACATGAGTGTCACATGCACCCGACCTTGGAGCATTCCAACAATAACACTACAGATTCCCCATCTGGTTATAATTATGAAATCCTCGAGGTTGTTCCGTACAATCCTACTTGATGAGGCTCATATAACAACACTGAAAACATCCCTACTTTCTCTGGGGCATCGGAAGAAGATTAACCAATCATTTAGTTATAGTATATGACTTATTCCTACTCTGAGAATAAGTATCCCTCTTCTTCTTGAACCCAACTTTAGAGTTCCTACTATTCCCCATGTGTACCACCATGGTTCATCAACCCGGAGTGCCTAACAAATCTCGCTCAGCCACCGAGGCTCTATTCACCATCTCTATGTAATCATCTATACACAATACTCTTATCTTTGAATGGATTATTTTCCTTAAACCCGCTTCAATGAACCTTGCCTTCAACGACGTGCTACCCGCCACCCCGGGTGCAAACCGCACTGTGTTCATAAACTTAGTTGCATACTCTCTCACAAACATAAGCTCTTGCTTCAAGCTAAAAAAATCAATTGTTCATTGAATTCTGAACGTATGTGGGTAGAATTTTTTGTTAAACAATTCCTCCAAGCCTTCACACATAATACCCTCATCCATCCCCGCTTAGACTACCAACTCCCACCACTGAAGGGAATGATCTTCCAAAATATATGTGGCCAACTTTACTTTTAACTCTACCAGAATTCACATGAACTCAAATATCTTGATCATTTTATTCAACCATGCTTCTACCCTCCTCGACTCTGAATCACCCCTGAAGATGGGTGGATTCTAATTTTGAAACAGAACCTCATGATCTACATTCCTTTGTTCATCCACATTGTTTCCACTTTCCAATGCTTGGAAAGATTGTTCTATGCATTGCACTAGTTGCTGGTTCACCTGAGGCTCATGTGGTACCACATTCTCAGCAGCCTCCTCTGGTTGGTCTCTACAACGCCTACTCGTTTCCAATTCTATCAACTGAGAACAAACATCCATGATTCTCACTTCCGTAGACATCACAAAATCCCATTTCAAATCACATTACACAACACATTCACAACAAGGCTTTCCAGAAGTTCACATTTCCCATGTTTCACCATTTTGAAAATCATACCATTTTCATAATATCAAATTTATTCACATTACAGTATCACACAAAAACCATTTCTCATTTCATCCCATTGATTATAATATCCCAATGAAATATGCATTCTAGTGGGAAGTCATTTCTACCATGCATTCCAAGCTCATCTCATTTTCTACACCCATGACCATGAGATTTCCAATTCCTATAATTGTCTCCAAAACACTAATGTACCCAACTCCCTGGTAACTTGAATATCAACATAAAAGAGTCAGCTACATCCTATTATGCAATACATTCCATCTTCTTACAATCCTACGCCTTGCTACTATCCTGAATGAAGGAGTATACCACAACGAATGTCAACACCAATTCTGAGAATCGACTCCAAAGGGCCAACCAAACTGATTCCACTTGTAACACCCCACCCCTACCACATTGGTTCGAGGTGGCAGTTAGGGATACATGTCCTTAAGAGATGTTCCCAAGATGCCAAAGGATGGAAATAAATTTCAAGGGCTTCATGAATATGTTGGGGAATGATTTTCTCTTAATACAAAGCCAACCAAACCATCCACTAACAGCCACTATATGATGCATGTCAAGAAAGCACCCAAACATGTATTCCCAAAAACAACCAAGTTGTTCCACAATACAACCCCAAACTATTACAAATAAAAATGTCCACCAACATTAGAGTACAAGAGGAAACTAAATAACCAAAGCACCACAATCCATGACACCTTTACAACTCCATACTCAGCTCCAAGCTCCATGATCTACCAAGATATCACAACGCACCACTAAAGAAGATTGACGCCTTACCATTGCCCATGTCACGGTACACACCATCTAAAATTACACAAATGTGCCAAAATAGGGGGTGTGTACTAAAACTCAGTAGGATTTCCCCAAATGACTTCCCTACACACGCCACTAGGATAAAATCGTTAGCACATTTATATAAAACATATTATATAAAGGAATCAAAAGTGCTACCATTACCATAAGCCAAGCACACCCTTACCAAGAAACCAAGGGAAAAATAACCATACAAGCTGCAATCATCCCAACATTTACAAATTAGAACAACAAGTCCATCTTCTAGGAAATTCAAAAAAAAAGAAACCAAAATGGCCAAACAACCTAAAACCAAACTTTGGATCTTCTTTCCAACCTGTTTACCCATTAAAAATAAGCGGCACTTTTCATCCACTTTTCCTTGATGGTGGCCCTTCCATCCACTATCCATCCCTTTTTTTATAGTGGGACTTCTCGCCACTTCCACACAATATTCCAATCAAACCATTGCCAAGCATATAACCCACCAAGGTCACAACCACATGTATTCAACAAATTCCATTGCATATCAATACACTTCAATAAGTCACCCATTTATTTAAAACCATTTTCTATGCCAATCAACATTTCAAAAAAACAACCCTTTTATTGAAAACCATTTCCATCAATCATTTTTCACAAATCACCCATAGTATCCCATTTTAAAATCTCTATTTTAAAATCCACAAGAATAGAATTTCACCATAAAACCCCTCTTTTACAAATATCCCCAAAACATCCCCAAATGAATTCCAACCAATTTCGCATCACAATTCACAAATAATTTTCATCACAACAATTAATTGTAACAAGGAACCACTAGTTCTAACCAAGTGGAGTCGAGAGAGAATCCACCTACGGTTATGGTTCCTGAGAAATCAACCCACAAGCCTCTGTACATCTAATATGGTGAACGAACCACCAAAACCTTTTTAGATCCCCTTTCCCTAACATCAAAAATCCTTAATATTAACATCCAAGGAAACCACATCCCTACATATACAAAAAAAGTGTAGATCTAGAACACCGAGAATGCGAGGGATGTAAATCTAGGGGAAAACCCAAGAGAAACAAGAGGAGAGACTTACCCAGGAGAAACCACCTTCAACCCGCCTTGAAACCCCTTTTAAACGCTTCCAAATCGAGTGGGAGAGAACCCTTAACCCCTGAGAACACTAAATCCTGAGTGAGGATCGAGTGGGAGGAATATTGGAGTGAAATAGGTTAATCCCATAGGATCCTGGATCTTATAACCCAATTTTTATGTTGCCTCCCGGTTAGCCCGCATGGTTTGCAAAACCGTGCACTAACCATGCACATACTACTACCTCGGGAGCAAGGGTCCACATGGTTTCCTCTCATGGTTTGGAAAACCCTGCGCAGTCCGTGCAAAGCATACTGTCTCCCTTACATAGTTTCTTGGGGAATCCTCACAATTTCCTCTAACCGTTCACCCCTTTAAAGGCCTCCAAACTCATCCAAAACCATTCCAAACTCTCCCAACCTCTTCCCAAGTCATCCCGTGAACATTAAGAACAAAACATTGCATAAACAAAGGCCACATACCTCAAACCAGGGGTGATACAAAAGAAGACATGATTCAAGGAACTGAACATATTTCTTACCATGAAACTACATAATTAACCAAACTAATACATTTTAAATCCATAATTTATGTAACTATATCTAGTATATAAGTTAGGCTTCATCATAATCACACACTCTAATAGGATAATCCAAAAAATTATGGACTTTTTTAGTAACTCAATAAATGAAAATATGAAGATATATATCACCATACCCTATATCACATGGCATAATATATAAAAAATATAAAAAAAACCTGATATCTGATCACCCACCATCATGGTTCTAAAAGGAATTATATTTGGGAAGTGTATAGTGTAAACCATTATAGATATATTACCCAAAATAATATGTATATACTATGGGCCCTAACTATCCCTTATAAACATGGGGAAAATACCCTCAATAAAAAATAATGGGAATCCTTCCCATAAATCACCTCATGCTACTCTACCTTGTCTAACACATCCTGTTAGTTTTTTAAGGGTCCTCATAACATATATTTCTATAGATTCACATAATATTCATTTGGTAACTCAAGCAGATTGATGAATTTCTATAATGAATCAATTAAACACCCAATAGCATATGATCAACCCTCACCTATATGATGATTATTTTGCTACATCTATAGAAATCTTTTCAAATGTTTTATGGCCCAAATCTCATATATTTGTAAAGTAGATATAAATTATTTCATTTCTTATAAAAGTAATGTGAATTTTACATACCAAATATAAAACGAAAATACAGATGTATTTCAATAATAAGAAATTGTGAAAAAAATATTTTTTATTTGTAAACATATTCATTTTAAAGGACAATAATCATAATATCTACAAAAATAACTACAATCTCATCCATAGTTTCATGGGTGTTTGCTATATAAGGGTTATATATACCCAAGAATAAGGTTATCATTATTTTTTTTGCCACATTATATTTCTATCTACCATACTAAATTAATAAAACAATTTAATACAATGTTCTCATACCATTTTATTTTTCCATAATAGAGTTCTCTGAAACAATGACTAAATTATTGATATTTCATGACCTCTAGTGTTATTTCCTATATTAAAGAAACTTCCAAATAATGATGAGGTTATATATGTACCATGTCGAGAAAATATTCTCTATATCAAATATATATAAAAATATATATTATGAAAAAATAGTATACCATTATCTCAATGAACCATCATAATGTAGAAAATATGTCTATAATGTAACTATAATGTTAGAAATACAAGGATACAGTAGAAAGAGAAATGATTTTAATATAATATAATGAATATGTGAATAAATATGGTCACCACATGGAATTATCATATATAAATAAATACAAAATAGAAAAAAAAATAGAGGAAGAAAACTGAGAATTAGGTTTCAATCTCCACAATGTCTACTGTCCTGCCATCACTACTTTTCTATCTCATCCATATTCCATAATGACCCTTTTTCATGCCAATATCTTTTATATTTAATCTCTACATACATAGAGAACACGATTTATTACATGGGTGCAACTTGATAGTCCTCCATCTTATAATAATAACCATTACATCACCATAAAAACATGGAACCAATTGAGTGACCATGTCACCTTTATCCCCTACTAATATAGGTATGAACCTGTCACAATTAATATCCTAGGGAAAACATAATAACTACATGATCATAATATCTTGAATATATTGGGTAAAATATTCACTAATATAAAATAGTTCATGGTTGAATAGACATAGTAACACTAGACATAATGATATGAAATCAACAGGTATAATATCCAATAGAACCACAATAACTATTATGTGAGCATAGTTTCACAGATGATAACAATTATTAGAAAGTTGGTACAATGATAAATTCCTTATAAAATAATGATACCATGTTTTTATCAAGAAATTCCTTTTATTGAAACAATATAAAACTGACATATGTTTTAATTCCTAAAATAGTTTTCTAAAAAGTTTTCATTTGATCCCACAGAAAATTTAAGACTAATGTTGACTGGACAAATAATTCTATTCCTCTATCAATATAAAAACTAATTGGAATCATGTAATCTTATATGGACCGTTAAATAATATTTATAATGTACCATTATAGGGAATACATCATAAATGTGGTCCTATAATCCCATTCCATGTTAAATTACATTGTTAGCTGGAACAACATCCCCTACAAAAAAATTTTTTTATAGTATGTGGCCAAGGATCACCTATATTAAGTGGTCATATCATCAAATAGACATAGTGACAACATTAATAAGTGAAATATACTTCCATTAATTATCTATATAATTTAATATAGAGAATAAATTCCCTTAATAAAAATCATTAGAGGAATACTGAAGAAATAACTCAAGATATATCAAATAATATTGATAATAAGGTTTATAAAAATCAGATTATAATATCAAATATATATAATGATGTGTATCACTTACACAAACCATTCCCCCAACACAAATTCTAGGTATTAAACTCTTGAAAACAATAATTCCAATCATTGGTATCCCTCACCCTAATTAGCATTCCATGTAAGCCAACTGGGCATTAATTTTACAATCGGTGACTTTAAGAAAAAAACAAAGCTATCCCCTCACAGAAACAAGTTCTCCTTCATCACGAGTATAATAAAAATATTTCATCATCCAGTGTATCTCCACACAAGATGAAACAAAAATTTTGGATTCCACTTTCTTGGTTTCCCGGTAATTCTCTATAGGATTATTTTCATTATAACCCATGTAATTTAAACAAAAATATATTTAAAACCATTTTCCTCAAATATTAATTTCATTAAACATAATTCAATAATAAATTTCCTTTTGATACAATCTAGTTCATAGTTATATAAAAATAATAATCCATACTTCAAATATCCAAAGATTACTTTATATATAAGCATACGATCCACCTTCCTTATCTTTGACATTCATTGTTCATTTATGATTAATAAATTATTTGAATTTATTATAATGAAACCAATAAACATAACATAAATGTATGAATTTCATATTTTCTCGGATAATGAAAAAACATAGAAGAATAAAAAAATTATTTGGAAAATAATTAAAATTATTATTCCATGGGATCCACTTATAATGATGGATATTAAATCATAATGTTGATCAATTAGATATAATTTTATAAAAGCATTAATAATAATTAAAAGGGATATCAAGTTGAATGATTAATAATAGTGTATGACATATATTTTTAAATAACATCAAATTAATTAATTAAATTTATAATTTTATGAAATAAAATTGTTGTCCATATGGTACCCAGTTCACTCATATAATTTATCTATTACCTATAATACTACTAATTCGTATATCATTGGTTGGTTGATGGCCTATCAGGCTGACTAAAAAATTATTCCTAACTAATTGGTACCTGATATAGGGACATTGGTCAATTATTGATTTTTTTTATTAGTTTAAATATTTACATAAAGTGTATATTTTCCAAAAAAAATATTACCTTTACCAAGAGCAACTCCTCTAATATTCAGTTACCACTAAAAATCAAATTGATTTTTGACAATTTAAATGGTTTTATACATTATCATGTTTAGTTTTTACATCTCTTGGAAACCAAATGGTTGGAGACCTCTATTCTCCACTTTCTCTCTCATCTATTTTTTCTACAAGAATAATGGTTCCCTATAGAGGTATATTTATTGAATTTAGGTATGAATAAACTATATTTTAAATATGATTTTCTCTTTAATATTTTTCATATGATTAATAACATTCCACGAACATAGTATCGATCTATGTTAAAGAATTCCTTATTTATTTAATTTATAATATTTACAGGTAAAATAAACTGTGTATTAATATTAAAAAACAATATATAGAAAAAAATTATGGAAATTTAAAGATAAATTATACAATTATTATAATAAATTAATATTGAAGTACTAAATCCTTCTATCTGTCATAAAGTGAACATTTCTGAGCATAATACTGGAATGAATGTAAAAATATAATAATATGGTATAAATTTTAGAGAAGCAAATGTGATTAATAATTTTATATAACTATATATGTCATAGATATATATTTTTTCAAAATATAATTTTTATATTATGTAACGAAAGAATATTTTTTTAGATATACACAATAATAGGGTATATCATATTGTATGATTTACCCTGTGTCACTTTAGACAATATGAATGTTATGTATATCACATATTATGATAAAGACTGCTTTTTAGAGAATAAAGACATAAATATTAAGATCAAGAATATTTTATGACAGAATTATGATATAGGATTTGAGTTTATAGACACTGCTATGTTATCCAAACAATATTTATTAAGATATAAATAATAATAATAGATCATTTATAACATCAAAAAAATTTAAATATTGATATGATAATATTCAGAATTGGAGTATGCTACTGATATTTCATATTGGAAATCATGTGATAGAAGGAGACCCTTGACACCCTTAATTGATATAAATTGAAATTATATAAATAATATACACCCTCCTATTGGGTGTGTTTGATTTTGAAGTAAACTAGTTGAATCTATCATTAGTTATGTACTCTATTTATCATTTTGGTATTGGTGTATGAAATCCATTATAGTTTGGGGGTCCTATAAGAATTAATAATGATTAAAGTGGTAGGTGTACAATATATGGATGAATGATTTCATCGGTTATTCTTAGTTGATCTCTATAAATAATTATCTATAAAAAAATAGATTTTTTAGGACACTGTGATTCTTTTATTTCTTTTGTATTCATGATCTAAATACAAAATTTTTATTCATTATGATAAATAGTGAATGTGCCATGGGTTAAATTATCTTCCATGGCGACAAAATGACACTCTAAAACCACTCAGTGGTATTAAAACCATATCCATAATTATATAATTTTTTTTAACAATTTCTTGAATAATATGATATTGTAAGCTGAAAAAGTATATATCATATTGTATGGCACCAAATTTCTATGTTTAATACACTATATATATTGTATATGACTTATGATATGAGATATCATAATATGTATTTTTATTTTTCTTACTCTTATGGTATGACTTATATGCATCTTAATGTATCTTATGTTTAAAACAAATGGATTTGAACTATTTTATTAGATAATGTATAGATGATATCAAAGGATATAATAAAAACATGGGTCACATGAAAAAATAACATCATATCATAATTTTAATATAGTGTATCTCATAAAATAAGACTATATATGTAAATTATTCACCATTAGAGGTAATATGTTTGAGAATTTTCCATATATAATAAATGTAAACAAATTATAAGATATTTTATTTTATATAATGTTGATATATAATGATATGTAGAGATTACTTTACATTTAAGGGTTTTCCCATTTATAATATATTTATATGATCTATATATTTATATATAGAAAAATTCCTTTAGGTTAATCCAAACATAATTTTTACTCAATGTGTATGATTTTCACTTTTTCTTGGAATGAAAAAATGTTGTGTAAGCATCTTGAATGAAAAAAACCTTTACTGATAAAGTGAAAAAAATAAATTTATGTTCGATATGATATATGTAAGGGTACTCGATGATTCCAAACAAGGATTATAATAAATTATACCCAATTATAAATCATAAAAACAATTTACGTAACAAATTAATAATTTTTAAATTTTCTCTTAAAATTTCTATACTTTATAATATTTTTTAAATGATAAGTGTTTAAAATTGTGAATATAATAGTTTCAATAAAAACAAAATTTTATATGTTAATATCAATATTCAATGTTTTTAAAATAAATAAAATGTTTCTCACTAGTTTATTCTATTAAATATTATAAAATACAAATACATTTTATAATTTAATATAATGTTTATATTTATTTAATATATATGGAAATACAAATAGATTGATAAGAATAAATAGATAAAAAAAGTGATATTAAACATTTCATGGGAATTAAATGTTATAGATTCAATATTCATATGATGTATACTAAATTTCCAAAACAGGTATAGAATAACATTTAGTAAAATAGAGATATTTAACTATAATTTATATTTTTATTTATTAATTGTTTAAAACATGAAAAAAAAGATAAATATAAAATATTATATATCTGATATTAATATTTTTTCATAATTAATAATTTTATTTTTTCATATTAGGGTATTTCATCAAAAATAATATTTACACCACATCAAAAAGAGTTGTGATGATTGACTTGATCAGGATTTAAATAATAATTCACATGTGATATCTTTATTATATATATTGTTTACATAATATAAATAGAAATATGAAATGTTTCAATTTCATGAGATATCAAATATTTTAAGTAAATTCAATATAATAAATAATATTAAATATTTTTTTATTGGGAAATGAATATACATTTCTTAGAATAAAAAATATATAATTTTCATATTGTGTTTTAAATTTATAATGATTTTATTTTGATATTTATTTGTGAATTAATCTTAAATGTGTAACTCTTGTCTAAATAAATGAATTATTTTTTTAATTAACCTATATTTTATACATTATCACCAATTATTATTGTTACATTATGAATCCTAATGTATCCATTTTATTATATTATTAAAAAACTTATAGATATTATCATACATGAAACTATAGATCTACACTCAAGGAATGATAATGTATTTGGATTTCTTATACACAATATTTTGATTGAATTTGGTAGTTGGATTGAATTTAAAAGTTTGATTTGGATTAAAAAATAACAGGTTTTTTTTTATGATGGAATTGAGATATCGTTGGTGTAATGTATCCCTTGATAGAAGGGGTTTTTTATAATATTCTCCTACCTAGAGGCATATACCTTATTGTATAATGGAGGGGGATAACTATGTATGGATCCAAGGTTAATCATTTGAAGATTACTAATATCATACATTTCAAAGACTTCATATTAATGGGATTAATGTGCCTTATATGTGGGATTCATTTTGATATGTTTTAATTTAGTAGAATTTTATTTTTTACTAGTGACATAAACAATTTTTTATGTACATGTTTACACTTCAATATGAATTAAACATATGGAATTATAAAGAGGAATATAAATCCATAAAAAATCATAAGAATCTAGAATACGTTTATATGGATAAACATGGGAAAATATGGTGACATTATATCAACATTAAAAGAAAAAATTATTAGATTCCTTTCAAATTAAACACATTTCAAGACCTTAATCATTTATCCATGTAGTTTAATGCAAAAACATGGTAGATAGAGATTAACTTTTATATGTAATGGTTGAAATATGTGAACCAAAGTGTTAGGTAACCAAATATCACTACGATATATCGGTCACACATAGTTGTGAAACCCTTATGAGGGATACCCAATGAATATATTTTTATCTACCCGTATGATGGATTGGGAAAATAATTTTCAAATAAACTACCCAGGAATAATATATGATCAAATTTGCATGATTTTAGACCTAAATAACAAAGTAGATAGATGAACACTATTTTAGAGACATCTCTTAGTGAAATATGGATATTGTGGCTCAAATATATATAATGTAAAATTAAAATTGTCCAACATTTTAGGGGTATATAAAGGAATACATATCATTATTAAATGAATTTAAAACATGATATCTAATATGTTCATCTCATTATTGATCATTGTTTTATATTATTTTATGTTTTCCTAGGGTAATTTAAATATTGGTATATTTTGTGTTTGAAATATTGAAATTTAAAAAAATTTACCTCTTCATAGATTCTGCATGGTGAGTCCATAATTAAGTTAAATAAGATGATGACATTTTCATAGATGTTACATGTTTTTGGTTATTCGATAGAACTATTCTTTTATGCACTAATATAGTTGTGTTTTCTAGTACATTTATTTCATTAATAGTTTTTCCTACATTTGAATAACACAGTATGATCAAAATTTATGAGTTTTAGAAGACATGATTTAGGATCGTTTTTTTGTGTAAAATTTTATTATAACTACCTGTACATTGTTAGTAAAAAAGATGCCTAAAAAATTTGTGAGTTGATTTTTTCTTGGTACATCGTGTAGATCAATTTATTCACATTTTACCAAAATATGGTACCAAACTGTGTGATCTATCAAATTTAAATAAAAAATTATGTTTCTCTTTCCCCTTAATCAATTTGAAGGGGTTCCCACTTTTTTCACTGTTATTGGTTAGCCGACATGGTTTCCATGATGGTAGATGCCTCTCTCCCTGCCTAATTAATTTATTTGAATTTTCTCTCTTGGTATCAAGTGTTGTCTCTCTAGTAAGAACCCACTTCCCCATGATATCAATTGTTTCTCTTTATCCCCCATTATTCCTTGGTTCATAGGACTCATGTTAACCATAAAAGGATTTTGTAGTTAATATTATCATTTGATATGTGATAACCTTGTGGGTTTTAGTTTCATGGGATTAATGAGGTCTTGTCCCTAAAGGGTTGATAAATCCCCGTTATAAAAAATATGTTTCGAGATGGTTCATCTTGATCCATGAATTATTTTTTAGGTATTTCTTTCATATGATACTTGATTTAGATAATAGAGGATTTAAAATACTAATTTCTATAACTAAATCTATAAGTTATAGTAATTATATCCTTTTTATATTTTATATAATCTAATTACATGATATAAGGTTATTGAGTTGGTTTTCAGGGATTTAAAAAAAGAATTAAAGTAATGGTGTTTAAAAATTACCATATGGTATGTTTAATAATGGAGTTGTATATCAAAGTGCATTTTAACCCCATTTAGGTCATGAAAATAGAAATGTATAGTCATTAAATAAATTTATTAATAGAATGGTAGTTATTTAATTTATAATGATTTGAATAAATTAGGATATTTGTTCTTGAATTAATTTTAAATGACGTCCATTATTAATTGATATTAATAGTGGTTTTAAAATTGGACTATATAGGTGTATAGTAGGTCACCAACACGAGATTGACTACAAAAGCCCCATTTAAAACATTATATAGTTTTACTAAAACGTGTGTGAGTTTATGGATTGATCCCATGGGATTAATATTCATGTGGTCAGTTGTGAACATTATGAAGTGTTTTTATATGGTTGTATTTATATTGATTTGTAAGAATTATTGTGAATGTTGATGTTTCAAGAGAGGGTTTTGGATGTGTGTTGAGATGTATTTTAGGAACTAAGAAAATATTATATAGAGAATTCTTTTTCTTTTTCTTTCTTTCCTCCATTAATAAATTTTGTGAGAATCCGAAAGAAATATAGTAGATTACGTGGATGAGTGCATAACCTAGTGCATCCCATTATATTACAAAAAAATATTTATCTATTAGGAAGGATGAGTTATAATGGTATCAAATATGTATCCCAGGTAATATTAGTGTCTTTGGATGGGTTATAAGGACACACTAGATTTAAATGTCTTTCAGGAGAGAAAATTTCATTAGTGAAATCTTAGATATCTTATCGCAAGTTCAGTATTATAATTACATTATTTATATGTATTTTACTATGAGAAATACCTCTTATTGATACTTATTTAGGAATTTTTTTTGTATTCTTTTTTATCATTTACTTTTATTTATATTAATTATAGAATGTTCATGTCTGTTTACCTTGATATTTCCTATTGATATGTGGGTTCTTATTAGTGTTATCATATTTGTATTATGGATTGTCCATTATATTCAAATGGATTATAATAAGTTTTGGAATGTTCCTTATAAATAAAGGTCATTTGGTTTATCCGATGTGGGTTTATAATATTGTTTTGGAAGTAGGATATTGGGAATAGATCATTTTTGTAAAAATTATAAATAACTCAATTTCCATGGTTTGAAAACACTTCAAGAAATGGTTTTGTATCTTACCATATACATTTAAAAAAGTTTAGAGTTCAAAAACAATTGGTCCATGGATTGTTCTTTTTTTATAAATACATGTGAATAATATTTTTTTTTTATATTTTAAACTTTTATAGTGAATAATATTATTGAAATGAAATTACAGAAACTCTTTAGTGGAATTATATTGGAATTTTTTTACCACAATTTTCAACACAATTTTGTTTATTTAACACCTCTACTTTCTTTTATGTGGCCAATATATACTATTCATTGAATTTGATTCCTCTTGGTGGTATGTGGATTGGTTGGACTATCAAGGTATGGTTTATGACATAGATATTGACCATGGGTCACATGGAAAAATTCAATATTAGTCATAGTAAAATTTTTAGTTCGTTTCTATGATGCTTTATATCTACCCAATTGGATAGATGTTTGTCATTATTTACAATATCAATTGTATATTAAAATTTATATTGATCATGATAGATATCATTTTTGTGATGTCATGTTGTGTTTATATTATGCATTGATGTCGTTTAAGTGTAATTTTTATAATATATGACACATTTGGATCTATATATATTCAATTGGATAATTTTTTGTTTATTTGATTTCATGAAAAGATAATATAGATACAGTTCATGCCAGAATTATAGGTGATTAATATGATTTGTTTATTAATATTATAATTATAATCTGGGTGAAACCATTAGCAAGTGCTTATTTTGACCCAAGCACTAGTCTCCAAAGAATGGGGATCAGAAAATCTCTTCGGGGACTATGGTATACAATATTATATGACATTTCAAGTCACCCAATGGTCATTTTTTAAAAAATTTCATCAAAACAAAGGTTTTCTTAGTACTAAGTCATTGAGAATCATTATCCTATAATTTTGGATGCTGGGTATTATAGAGATAAGAGTATCGAAATACGAGTGGTAGTCACAGAACATTATCACGATCTCTTTATCATCTTGATCTACAAGTTACCAATTATTTTTTTGGTTTAAATATTGAATTTTAAAATTATTCTCATTGTCATTGATGTATTTTTATCATGTTTTTTTGTTATTTTCCCCATGAATTGAACTCGTGATTATGGGGGTAACTTTGTGTGTCATGTATGGAATATATGGAGATCCAAAGCCGTAGAAGTTTCCTACACAACCCATAAAACCATTTGGAGACCATGTGTATTGATCTATAATAAATGATAGTGGTTATTTAATGGTAGTTTCATAGTTTACCAACTCCTATAGATAAACCATGTAATTCCATACATTCTCCACTATTTAATTAGTATATATCCAATTCAGTGCGAATTGATTTTAATGGTTCAAACCATTGGAGTGAGTTATTTTAATGGAGTAATATAGTGATTTGATTTTGAATTATTATATTTAAATGGATTCAATTTACCTTTTTTTGGATGGTTGAATTAACAACTTATTTCCTCAATTTAGGAAAATAATTTTAAAATTAAAATATAGTTTTTAGATCTTTTGATTTTTTTGAAAATGAGTAGTCATGCTATTTCATTTTTAATTGGAAGAAAAATTTTAATATAAAATGTGGAATTTTTTAGAATACTAAAATTTTAAAATTGAGTGTTGATGTTCTTTTTTAGAGTAAACTTATTTCCTTGAATTGTGTTAGAAGTGGTTGATTATTTATGGAAATTAAAAAAAACATTTCAGTTTTTATGTAAATGATTTGAAATGAACAGTGAATGATTTAATTAAATTTAAATTACATAGTTACATTAAAAGTATGGTTTACTTTTTTCAGATACATTTTTAGATCATTATGTCATTGGATTTGGTAGAAATATTGACTTTTTTATTTTTAATGTGATAGTGTCTTTTGGAAATGGATATGAGACACATTTTTATGAAGTGATTCTTTTAAAAAATTATATATGTTTTAAATGATATTATTATATATTTTTCCCAAGATTGATTATATGTTTAAATTTTTTCCCAAGTGTCCTTTATGGATATTTTTATTTGGTTTGATAAATTTTAATTAGTTATAATGATTTTTTATTCCCTATTGTTTGTCCTCTAGATACATATTGTTGGAATGTAAGAGACTATCTTCTAAGATAATTGATTGGATAAATACTGAATGTATTAATTGAATTTTTATGTCTTAAACTTTACACATATACTTATTAGATAGACATATAAAAAATAATCAGGACTCCTGTACTTCTTGAGACAACATCCCTTTTTCTGTAGTGAAAATTGTTCAATTTAGAACATGTTTTCATTGAATTGTTTTCAAAAACTATAAGAGTTTTTTCCCATATTAGTCATGGGTTCTTAGTTATTTTTTAGGGAGTTCTCATTGTGTTATGAAGAGAATTATATTTTTAAAGACTTTTTTTAAGGATTTATTTTTCTTATTTGAGATGTTTTATTATATTTATCATGGTTATGCCAAAATGTTTTCTATTCATTCGAGAGGATTCAATGTGATGATAGAATTGGAATGTTTTGTAGGTTTAGGTGTGTGGCTAGGGTGACTAAAATAGACATAGAACAAGTTATGATTATACATTATCTTGTTCCAATTTCGATCTTATTGGGTTCATCATGGGAGGGTGACCTAGTTTTGAGGTGTTTGATCATCCCATCCTTTATGTTTTGTGACATGATATTAATAACCTTATTTTTGTCTTATTAATGATTTATTCTGTTGTTGTACTATTTAACCATTTTGGTGATATGTGATGTATTGGTTTTCACTGACATTTCATAGTGATTATTTGGGTTCTTCTTGGGTCGGCAGTCTTTTTTGGACATGGTATGTTGCTTTGGAAAGTGATTGTTTTAGAAGCAATTTTTTCCTTCCATTATAGATGAATTTTTGAAGGATGGTCTTTGGGTAATACTATGTATTAGAAAATATTTCCACTATTTACACTAATTTTGAAAAATTCTTGATCTCGTGGAGATATATAGTAGGTCAACTCACTTTTAGATCTTGTAATTTGAGTATATACGCTTCCTTGAACTCTGAAATATTCATCGTGATTAAAATTTTTTACTTCTTATGTTAAAGAGTGAATTAATGGGGGGTTTCCCTTTTCAATTAATCATTTTTAGTTTTTACATAACCTGCTCAAAAAATGTGTAGGTTTAGAAGTTTATCTTTTCCATTGTTTAAAGATTTATCAATGATTTTCTAGGGTTGAAACTAGAATTGTGGGAAGCATTATGACACACAGAAGTAACTATTTTTTAGTATATAATATTGTTTAACACGTTTTTTGTTAAATTAATTTGTTTGCATGTTTTTGGATTGATATTTTTCAATTTTAATAGTTTTTACATTGAGTATGGTCACTTCAAAATTTGGTAACATTTACATATAACCATTATATTTGGGTTCGTTCTATGATTTGTTTAACATGAACAGTTTTGGGTTACACATAAATATGGGTCTATATAAGTTCATTTTTTTCATGAATTGTTTTTTAGCATGGTTGGAACATGGTTTAAACAAACCATACTTGTTTTAAAATAAACCATGTGAAACCATTGTTTTGAGAGTGTGATAATTCACAGTTTGCACATGGGGTGATCCAACCATGCATATTGGCCTCGTTATTGGTTTTTTCTTAATAAATTTTAGCTTGACTAGTGGAATATGGAATTACAAATAAATTTTCATAATAGTATATGTTGATTTCATATAATAAAATTTGATGTTCCTCTTTTCCCCTACCACAATTTTAAGATATTTTTCTCTCATTTACTATATTCTTTCTTTGATGACCTTGGGCACAAAAAGTTATCTATATCCCTATATTATTCCTTTATTTATTTATAACATCTTTCAACTTCAAAAGGTCAATCTCTAGTTGTCCATTATTCCATCTTGTTTTATGTTTCTTCCACTTCTCACCCAATTTTAAATCATTCAGATATATCTAGTAAATCCTAATGTGATTTCATGGTCGGTATAACTATTCATCGTGAAATAAACTTAGGATCCATGGATTCTACAACATAAAAAGGGTTAATTATTTCTTATTTGATCATCCTCTATAATAAGAGAAGTGTTTCTAAAGAATTCTACATGATCTGTGGTAGATTTTTTCATTTTATAAAAATGGAATTTCTTATAGTTATTAATGGTATTTAATAATTAATATTATTTAAATCGATATTTGCTACATTTTATTGTATTCAAATATGATTTAGGGATTTTATTAACATTAGTATTCATTGGGAGGGGGTTTTCTTGTAATTTTAAGGAATTTATCAATTCTATGTATATTGAAAATTTCCATGAACTAATGTTTTAATACTTTTTTATGTATAAGTTAATGTCACCCAGATTGGGTCATTAAATGGGTGAAATATGGTTTTTCAAGAAGCATATTAATAATATTTCACTATACCGACTTCTAAGAATGTATGAATATAAATGGGATATTGGGTTTTAATTGAATATTTTATAGTCCCCTATGAATTGATCCTCAGTTATATTATTAAAGTGGACAAAAATTGTGGATATTTTCTTGTACAATGAAACTGTTTAAAAAATGAATATTTGGAACTTTAAAGTGCTTCAAAAATAATTTTGGACAACCATTGATTGAGCCCTTGTGATTTATTTTCTAATTGTTATTTTTGACTCCTCATTTTTTGGTTTTTTATTTTTTTATTAATAATAATGAATATGTATTATTGTGAATGGGTTTGTTTCATGTGAGTGTGTAGAATGACATTTTTGTGTTTTTAATGTAATTTTATTTATTTTTTGATGAATTATTATTTATTTTTTTCCTCACCTCAATTGATAGATATTTGGGGAATATAATGAATATTTTAATTATCTTTGATTATAAATGTATGTAGTTTATAATTTTATCTTACAAACAAATGTTTCCCTGTTAAGCACGATGATTCCTAATGTGATATATTTGTATAATAAATTATATCAAGTCCACATAGGATGGGTTAGGGGACAAGATAGTCTGTTCAAACTACAAGAATATATATGTTCTTTGGATTAAACCTAGTAACATATCTCTTATTCATAGTAAGTATTAATTTATTCCTGTAGAGGTTTCCATGTTGCAAATCTCATATACCTGGTCATTTTTGGTGATTCATTTTACACCTGATTTGTATCCTGCATCCAGAATTTTTTGAAATAGAACCACATAAACAGATGGTTATCATGATAATCCCTAATGATATCTGGGTTCCTACTGATATTTTTTCTTTTTGGTTATGAATTGGGTGTATTATCATATTGATATTAAAAATGTTTTTCTAGGATATTAAAATGGAATGGGATTTTTTTTTCATAAAATAGGCTTTAAAAATATTTTGCAATTATGACATGGAATTTAGATGGATTGCCTAAATGTTATAAAGAATATTTTCTAATGGTTTAAAAATATTAAAAAATTGGTTGTGGTTATGTCCGTCACTTATTAAAGAAGTGGGTGATTTCCCAAAAAGTTATTCAGTGAATATTACATAGTTTTATTATACATGCTTATGATAAAAATTATATTTATATTCCTAACAAGAATTATAGAAATGGAGTTTCAAAATTAAATTACCTGAACTATTATCAGGATCTTACTAGGTTTATTTTATTACACCTAGTATACAAAATTGGGTGTATATCACCCTATGCTTTATTTTAGGTGCACATTTTGTGGGATTCTTTTCTTTTGGTTTCTTTTTATGGATTTATGTGAATAAGATAATTTAAGTATGTTTTAGGACTTTCTCATTGAATATGGGGAACATGGAGCCCATGGGTAGTGGTTTGGGTTCTATTATTAGATTGTTTTCAGAAGGTTTTTATAATCCAATTTGTCTGGATGATTTCTTTATATTATGATTCTTCTATATTATTATATTTATATTGAGCATGCTTGTTAAATTTCGGGGGATTTGGATTTAGAGTCATTTATACCTTTTTTCTTATTTGAGATATTGTATTAATTATTTCTATGTTTTATCTAATCGTGATGCCTTATTTATTTCATTTGGTTAATTTGGTAGTGTGGATATCCAATTTTTGATAGTTGATGGTAGATTTTTAGCAGGTATCTGTAATGAGTTTATTATTATCTATATGTTGTAAAAGTCATTCCCATGTTATTATTCATGACTCCTAGGAACTTAATCCCATTCAATTGGGATTGGTAATGATCCTTGGGCCTATTTGTGAACTTGGTTTCATGATATTTTGGGTCTAATAGGGTTGGTTCATTACATGATACGCATTTAATAAAATTTTATGTTGTAAAAAAAGATTAATCCTACTAAAAATGAATATTATGATTAATCCATTAAAATATAGACTCTTAATTTAAAATAATAATATAACATATAACATATTAAAATTTCATAGTAAAAATAAAAGTATATATGTTACACAAACAATTGATCATTTGAAAATTTTTAATTGAAGAATTTACATTCATTGAAAAGGAATACATTTATTTACATGAGGGTTTAAAGGAATTTTATGCATTCTGATCTTATGAATTTTAGTCTCCACTAAAATATTCAGTTTGATTGAGTATTCTTATGACATAATGAGAGTAATTTTTTCATGTTATGTGTGTTTAAGTTGAGGATTTAATTTTATTATCATCAATGAAAATGGTAGAAAAATATGAATGATTTTAGTAAATATTTACCCAATCATCTCAATGATTTTTGGATAAATAAATTGTGCATATGATATCATGTTTTTTCATATATATTAACAATACTAGTGGTTAAATATATGAAATAGAAAAAGTAAGGTTTGTTTGAAAATAAAATAATTTTTCTTCGAGTATTAAGTGATGTTAAATCAAAACGAATAATGTGTTCAAGAAGGAGTTGTAACAACTCAATCGAATAAAATTTTTCAGAGTACATAAAGGGGTTTGTGAAACTCTATGTAATTTAAATGTTTGTTATGAGTATTATATAATCCATTAATTTACATTTATAGGGTATGTGAGGCAAAATTGAGACGTGAAAAAAATTTATGACTATATAGGATTTCAATATCTTGCGAATAATTGATAATTATTTTATTTTACATTCAAGTTATGACGTAAAGAGTTTCTTCATTAATGAATTGAATGTATTGGAACATTTCACGATCAAACGGGTCTACATAAATGATTTGTATCATTATCAAGTTTTTATTATATGAAACAAAACTTGTTTATCAACATATATATGTGATGAAATATTTGAGTTAATATACATTCATTATGATTTATTGGACAAGTAATTATGTTTTAAAAAGGATTAGGGGATAATAAAATTTATTGATTATAAATGCGCATATTTTTATGTTTCTTAACTAATGATGAATTGAGATTATTCTAATATAAATGGTTTATTTAATAAAAAACTTAATATTTTTAGAAAAATCTATACAAATACATAGTTTACTATATATTATAGGAAAACTATTGATCATTTATAAAATATTCATTTTAAATAAAGAAGAGTAATTTTCATAACATTTAGTAGCTTGAATATCTTAGCAAGATATATTGACGATAATATATTTTTATAGAGGCTTTTGGGAGTATGTTAATAAATAAAAAGATCAATTATAATAAATTAAGGATAATAATAATGAAAATAAATTATAATTTCTCTTAATGTCCAATTTTTTTGGGTATAATGATGAAGATAAATTTAATGATTGACATTTAGTTACTATAAAATGTGAATTTCAATTTATCATAATGGTTGTTTGTATGTGTTGGGAATGTTATATTATAAATATTTACTTAATTTACTAATATATTTTAAGGAAAATGTATGATGGGTCATCTTCAAAGAATGACTGTGGTGTACAATGAAAGAGTTCTATGTAGAAAAAACATAACATTATAACATTAAATTCTATGGAGTTAAGAAGATTTATTTTTTTCAAGGTATTAAACATTATGGATATCATTATTATTCGTCACCATTATTAAAAATAAATTTCATAAAAAAATTACCCACTTAGGAGTATAGTGGAAAGATTTTATTAGGTAGTCACATTAATATGTGGCATGAATTATATATAGATTGTTTGATTTCACAAAGCCACTAATAGTGAACCAAACATAGTGGTTATTCGGAGGAATATCATATATGATTTGTTAGGATTGTTCTTATGAATTAATTTTTTTAATTTTGGTAAAAAATGATTGATCATATAAAATATATCATGTTATACAAAAGGATGTATATAGTTTATTATTCCTTATTATAGGAGACATATTTTCCATGAAGTGAAATGGTAAATATCCTCTTAATGTTTAACATAGAGTGGTCCCCAATCAATTATCATTCATGAGTATGAATAATTTATTTGATAAGATAATATTAACATGATTATATAATTTTTAATGGATATAAAGAGTAGTATATATGACACTATGAAAAGAATAATGAGTTAATAAGTTAACAATTATTACATGGATATAGTAAACAATGTATACCATGCTAAATTTCAAATGATCATTTATATACATAGGGTGGATACCATTTATAAATCCACATTACCAAAGTTTGGTGGGATACCTAAACCTGAGAACCTCAATATTATGATACATTGCATGCACAATCTTTGAGGCTTAGGTAATCAGTTGGTTTTGGGGTATATTGATAATCTTGTCATATATTAGTGATCAAATATGATAGGATCATATTAACATGTATGATAAGATAAATATTTATAGTTCATTGACTGAATTATGTGTAGGAAATAAATATTATTTCATAGATGATTTGAATTTTATGTGATCGATTACATTGATGGATGACATATGATGTATTCATCCATACTAGTTAGAATATTTTAGAGAACCACGAATTTTTTATTTAGCATATACTAGATAGTCATATTATATGTAATACCTCGACTCCACCATCCATACTCTAATGGTTATTTTAGTACATTCAAATAAATACATGGGATCTAATCCAGATCGATTGAATAGTTTAATAGTATTTTGAAAATAGATACAAACCTGATTCTCAAATTACATATTAAAAAATTAAATATAATATAATTAATCTTGTGAAAGAATTATTATTAATTCATTTAATTACCTACTTTCTTTTATATATCCCTTAAAATAATCCTAGGGAAAGGAAATCATAATAATTGTTCATCACAGATTCATAGTATGAGAAAGAGTACAATATAATCTATTATAAATAAAGTAAAAATTATATAATATCGTCAAGATAAATAATAATAAAATATTTTAGATAACTAATACTCTAAAATGGGGAATAAATCCTTGGAAAACATAACAACATAAATAGTCACATGGATAATAATAACTAGTTTCATAATTATTGAGTTTATAATGGCAGATATCATAATTTTATCACCAAGGCCTTGTGCCAAGAAAACAAACATTAACCAATATGGTGTACACCAAATACAAAAAATAGTATTTCTTATTAGGCCTATCGATCCATCGAGGTCTTATAGAAATCACCATATCTCACTTACTATGTCTAATGTATTCTTCTTATAAATGGGGTGAAACATAATAAATGAAAAAAATAGTGGGAATCTAGCATACAATGAGTTAATAATTCCCCAAATCATGAACATATTATATCTAGAGTAATATTGAAAATGATATATGAACAATAAAATCTTAGTAAAGATAATATTAACCAAATAATAATTACATTTATTCATATAATTTGAATGGTTTAAGGGGATATTTATTTAGGGAAATACCCTTTTCATTTTTATGTAACTTATTTATTTATAAAAATTACACACATATGATGAAAAAAATGTTATTTGAAATACAAATGTGAACAAATTAAATGTTAATTCACATAAATAAATTTCCATGGATGTGATAAATTCATTTTATTTTGTATATAAATAAAAAAATCCTTTCAATGTTTTACAAAAATATAAAAAATACCACATTTAGAAAGGGATGTAAATATTATTTTTGAGACATTTTTTTAAAAGTAAAACATGGAGGAAAATTACTTCCAACAACCATAGAAAAATAGAATATGAAATTATTGATTGTATTTTTAGAACATATGGACATGTAAGTGAGTGGATTTTAATCTTAAATTAAAAATAATGTTGGTTTTATTTATAATAATTTATTGGTCACTTAAATAATTAAAGATAGAAGAATTAAATGAAAACATGTAAATGACAGAAATTAAAAAAATAAAAAAAAATAATTTTTTATATTGAAATTTAAATTAACTCCCCAAGTGGAGAATTACTATAAAAAAATTAATTTTTTATTTCAAGAAACACATTTAGGTAAAATTAGTAAATCAACACATGTCACGGTACTAGAAGCATAATACTACATACAAAAATACATAGTCATTCTGTAAACTATTAAAATATTTGTAACTGTTTTCCATATATAATCATATTTTTATGGATGTTATATTCCTGTATGGATTTTCTTTTCTAATATCATGGAAATAGAATGACATCTTTTCATAGGTATACACATGTTCCTCCAAGTAATTTTTCCCTAACTAAAGCCACATATTAAAATATTATATTGTTTATCAATTAAATTAGTTATTATTCATTAAAATAATCATGAATAAGTATTTAAATAATTATATGGTAATCTTTCTCTAAAATATTGATCATAAAGGAATCCTCTTTTATCTCTTTATTATATTAATGTAAATGATTATAGACATTTATTTTATCAACATACTCAAAATCTTAACCCTTCAGAACACTAACATGTTATTCCTTCTTAGGGTCTTGGAAGAGTTCTCTATTAGTTCAAAATTCTATAAAATGATATGAATTGATACTCCTACCACCGCAATCCTATTTATCATTATCACTAGATGTTGGGACTTTCTTTACATATATACCATGTTTCTGAGTAACATATTCTACACGTATTGATTCACCTGACAGTGTCTCTCAACCAGGTTTTCTTCAATAGTTTTATATTTTGTAACCATAGTTTTTTATGATATTGAGTATTTCTTTTTTATCTTGGTTTTTTACCATAATGATTGTACTATTTCCAGATATGAGTTTACCTGGCCTTCAATTTCCCTACCCATACCCAACACTCCTAGTAAAGTGGGTTTCATGTTCATTTTTCATGATTGGTTGGGAGAACATTTCATTTTCACTCATTTAATGATTATCATGGGACCTTAGACTGACTTGAGTTATTTTACATCTAGGAATATATGATTTCTACCCGTTAGGATTAACATTAACCTTCTCATACCAATTAAATTATGTGAAACTATTTTGGATATATATTTAGGTTGATTGTTCTCATTGGTAAGATGCTAATATTTTAGATGAATATATACCATTCTAAACATTAAAAACCTAAATAAGAGATATTGATAATTAATTAATATGGATTATATTGTAATCAAATTTTATATCAGCTTGTTGATTGAGCTCTTGACCATTTACCTCACTAATAGCCTTCATAGTAAAAAAAATAGTTGGGGGAACCATTGTAGGAATCAATTAATCATCTTTTAGGCCCTTTAAAGATGAGATTTACTCACCCAAATAATTTCCTCATGCTAGAAAATATATTCAGATCGATCAGATTACAATACATAAGACCCGATTCCTTCTGAAGATGATCAACATTAGAATATTATTCGTAATCCAAATGATAAAAAAGGTGTGTAGCATGACAGTCATCACTAGTTGAACTAAGAACTACCCATTGTGTTGATCCCTATGACTATGTCATTATCATGAGGGAAAATTAAACAATTCATTATAGGATAAACAAAAAATCATCCAAATTTTTAAGATCACCACTTATTTCAAATACAATTGTTTTCCAGCTACGACCCATACCCCTTCAACTATTGGTTTAGAAACAGCAACCCCAAAATATATCAAACAGTAAATTGAGAGGAAAATTTTATTTCTTATTTTGTATGAGAATAAAAAATAACCAACCAAATTTCAATGCATGATGGAAATTTAACGATTTTTAAAGAGAAGTCAATGATTTGGGAAACATACCGAAAATGAAATTTTCAGAGAGTCTCATGTCATAAGAAAGGAACCAGAACATCTTCAGGGGTAAAAGTAGAATCAATTTCATGTTTATTTAACTTAAGACTATAAATTTAGTATATCCTCCTTTTATGAAAAATAAATCATAATATTTCACTTATCAAAAAGGACAACTATCACCCACTATTGTTATCCCCAATAATGAAATAAAAATATAATAAAATAGTTGAACAATGGATGGTGACAAATAAATAAAGACATGTTGATTAAGATCAGGATAGTTGAGGCATCTTGGAATATTGAGGTGAAAATCCTGAGTTGATGAAATCCATTAAAATGTTTTAGGACTTTACAATGTCTGTACACATGTATGTTGTTTTAATTTTTAGATTGGTGGAAAAAATAAAAATAAAAATTAATTCAAATTTACATAATAACTAATATATCATATTTAAAACATATATTCATTTAATATATCAATATTACTATATGTGGAAATCATAAATGAAAAAAATCCCTTTTTGGAGGATGTAGTCCACGTGTACGAATGAGGTGTGAAATAAATTTCCAATAGATTGGAAGGTAATAATGTGTATGAGATATCATTAAAAAATATTTATAATTATGTAATAATTATTACATATAATCATTATACACATTATAATAACCACTAGTGAAATATTTATAATGAAAATCAATTGTATAACTACATGGAGACTATAATTCATATGTACGCACGAGTGAAACTTCCACAACCCATTTCATGGAAAAGAGGGTTGATAATGGTGATGTAGATAATAATAAGAACATTTAATTATATTTATGATACTAATTTATGATTTTCTGATAAATAATAAATATTTATAGTTTGTATATAAGAATAAAAAAGGAAATGGATCGATTAATGTGACAACATCTTCTTTGAATGTAATCCATTAGATCAACACTTAATGGTCATAGGGTTAGTATTTTGGGAATACATGAACCTATAGAGTGTTTCTATGGAAGTTGATAAGGAATTTTGGTAGTTGATGGAGGATACAGATGGCTCAATGTGTTGAAAGGGAAAACAAAGGAGGGTTTCCTTTTGTATGTGATAGAGAGGAAAGAATTCTATTTTTTAAAATTATTAAAATATAATAGATATTATCAATAAAAATGCTTGCAAATATAAATAAATTTAATTAAAAAGTTTATATTTTGAAATTTAATCATATAATATTTTAAATATAGTTTTTGGTTTCATATTATACCATATCCTTTTATTTAATTGATTTGTTTAATTATTTGTCACCTTAACTATGGTAAAAACTGTTTTAATCATAAAAGGTTAAAAATGTTAACATTAATAGACAAATGTCTTATAATTGGAACAAGGAAGATGCATTCATCTATATTATATTCATGTTTATTAAGATAATATTTTTATGAATGTTAAATCGCATAATTAAATATTATTTATAATAAAATGTCATTAATGTCAATTTTTGAACTATTCATTTAATTTGACTTTAAAGATGCTATGAAAAATGGATAAATTAGAAAATAAACCTTTTACGCATCAATAATATTTTTAATTTAACTAAAACATTCATACAACCCCATTAATCAATCAAATAAATATAATATTAATGTTTTTTTAAATCATGTATTGTGTATTTTTTTAAATTGAAAGAAAATCACATTAGAATTGTGAAATAATTTTTGTAAATTATTTAATTCAAGAAAATTTTAACTTTATTACCTTTATCAATATAATTTAATTTTTTTCAAACTTAGAATTAATATTCATCCAAAATTACCATTCCCCCTCCCTACAAAGATACCACAGTAAGATGAGAGAGATAATAACCCCTGAGTCCCACCTCCAGTTGGCCCCAGGTTGCCGACTATAACAGATTGTAAAAAAATCACATGTTTGGGTGGCATTACCATCTATAATATAAATAGGATCTATTGAAAATATTAATCATACATTATAAAATACATGAAATATATATAAGAAAATCAATACCATCCCACAATGCATGAATAAATGACTTATATACAGTACAAATCTCTATTGTAATTACAATAAAAGTATTGATAAAGAAGTGATATAGAAACTATCAAGGACCCAAATTATTAATGTCTAGCATAGTATACAAAAATCCTCCTAGAAAACAAATATGTAGTTTTATATACATCATGAGAGAATACATTTATCATCACTATGAAAAACTAATGTCTCTCGTGAATAAGTGAAAGATGCATATTAATTCACTAATGAGAAAATAGTAGAACTAAACAACACATAACCAGGTGTACTACTCAAACCCATCTTCACCGACACATTATCACAAAATAATGAACGTCATGTAATATAATATAACATTATCACATTGATAACAATACCCTATAGAGAATTCCCATATGTATGCAGCTCTCTCACCCAACGTCGTACATCCTGGCTCTCCCACCTCTTATGTGTACATCACCAGCCTATAAGCACTTCCAAAAAACACATCACTTGAAGACACATAGGATCATTTCCCTACATGAACAACAATGTCACACCATGAATGAAGACACATGTGCTACCACCACTCAAGAACTATACTCTCTCTCTCTCCAAAACAACTTGTTCATCACATATTGCCCAAAGACACACTGTCCATCAAAAACACCATATAATGCACTAAAAAAATTCATCTATCTTAACCTATGAAATACCATCCAAACCTGGTAGAGATAGTTGGAAATATGGGGTACCCAACCATCATTAGTCCTCACCAATTGTTTGAAAAAACACCCCCATGTGTGACTATATGTATTTTTTCACAAAGTGGTTAATGTGAGTGGGGTATGTATATAAATCACAAGCATATAAAAGTATATATTGGTAGTATCAACCACACAAGCCTAACATATAGGTTCACAAACTAATGAACCAACTAACAACACAATCACCATTGTTTCCACCTCTAACTGCATAACACCACACATCAATCAACAAACCCCATTTCACATTTCCAACCAATTTCATTTAATAAACCCATTAATTTTAGTATTTTATATCAACTGTATTTTACTACAGAACCCATCATTTATTTATCCATTATCTATTTTTTGTTCCAATAACCAAACCAACCCAATATATTATAGACATTATTAAAAAATTATTTATTCCATCACAAAATGGGAAAATAAAACAAAGAAACCCCCACCACACCACCCTAAAAGAACTACCAAAAATTCCACCTCATCACCGCACCAAAAGAATGACAAAAAAACCACCTCCATGCCTCCCTAAAAGTATGGCAAAACAAACCACCTCCTCACCACCCCTAAAGTATATCCAAATGAAGCACATATCACAACATTCCCCCTTGAAACCACACATCACCATCACAAAATACCATACACACATAAAATAAAATTATGATCATTTCTAAAGGATTACAAAGGGGATTTAATCAAATTCCACTTTATTTTAGGGGTCTTATCACACAAACAATAATCATGGAGAAACCGTTTCATTATCCAAATATATGTTATTAACCAATTTTCATTAATTTTTTTTTCAGGACAACCACAATAGTCTTAATAGTCAAAATAGTGACAACACATATATCCAACACAAATAATTCCCTTAATGGCCCCAATTTTCAATGGGGCATCAAGCCCGTAAAAACACCATCAACAAAATAACTAATATAGATGTAAATAAATTAAAATCAAAACCCATTTTCTTTTAAAATAAATTTAATAATTAGTTATTGTTGATATATCCATTAAAACCATAACACATAGATAAAAAAGTAAACACCTCCCACATGATAAAAAAAATAGAAATGAGGGTATTTCTACCTTAAGGAAGCTTGCAGACTCACCGCATGCCTCAAAGCGAAGAAGGCCACTCACAAACCACAACTACACCATGGGAACCAAATATCAACATACACTACAACCACTGACCATAAAAACACAACCCATTATGAACCCCAATCCATAATAACATTGTCGTGTTGAGTCACTGGGATAAGAATGGAAGAAAAACCACCAAGAAGGTAGACGTGACTACCATGGATCAACCATGAATTTCCAATGAAAAACACCCATGTCCAATGGATAAAATATGTAGGAAGAGGCCTTGGAGAACTTCCCAAATGCATAGGGTTCACCCAAAATGAGAGGAATAATAATCCATGACAAAATGAATGAAAAATCAGCTTCAAAACAACTTTTAAAATTGCACAGTATTGGGTGTTTACATGACATTTAATACCCTTTCACATCATGTAATATTCAGGTTTTAGTTTCACAAAAAAACACATCACCTTTTCATTACTTAACACTATAAATCTTCATTCCCTGATGCAACTATAGATATGAAATGAAACCAACATTCACATCATGTAACACACTTTCATAACAAGTATTTCATACAGTAGTTCAATTCCACTACCTACATCTAATACAATTACTGAAACCTCCTCTGAACACATCCAACAACCAAAAATAGAAAAGTAACGTACTAAGAGGGCACATACCATTAAATCATCTACCAATAAAATGGTCATCTCCTTAGAGAACACAAATCCAAGCCTAGAATATTTGGGGTCTAAAGTACCACCCCATAAGATTCCTCCCATGGATCTTGTCATACCTAAAACGCTACCAATGGATGAAAAACCACCCACAGATAGCCAAAAAACACAATGAACAACCAAAAATCACCATATATAAAAAAAGACTTCCACATTACCACTACACAACTATCTAAACCTCAACACATCCCAAACCAACAACTGCTACAACCAATTAACCACACCATCCCAAACAGATGAATCAGAGAATTCCATCTTCCATGTCATGATACTATCTACACTGGGTGGCACCGACTCTCCCTCACAATATTGATCGCATAAAAGTTAATATATCTCAATTAGGGATTAGGATCTCCCATTTTTCATATGTTAGGAATTTATCCCATAGTGAACCACACACATCACATCCCATGTAATCAATGTATCTCAAAAAACAAAAGGATCCAAAAACATCAAAAAGAAAAACAAAGATAAGAAAAACTCAAAAAACTCTACGTATTAGGAATTCATCTGCACAACTAACTCCCAAGTACTCCCCTCCAAGCCACCATGATTCCACAACACATGATCAAAAGAAATGGTATATCTACAAATCATCTTCTCATGTCGAACTGAGATCTCAATTAGTCATTCCACACATGTCTCATTATCATCGATATCCAACACTCCCCATTCGATGAAATGGGAGTCATCATCATGATACTGATTAACCTGAGAGATGTGAAATATGTCTTGGATCCTCTCCAAGAAAGGTGGAAATTCCAAAAAAATAGTCCACCTCTCCAACTCTAACTAACCCTCAAAGATACCAACAATAATAGTAAAAATCTTACTCCCTTTTCAAAACCAATGTTTATAATGTCATGGGGAAACCGTCAAAAAACAAGGTACCCAATATCAAACTCAAAGGGCCTCCAACTAAAATGAGCATAATATTTCATGAGGTGGTGTGTTTCTTTTATCTATTCGTTAATAAGATGAGAATCCATTGTCATTCATGAGACCACATCGGTACCAAAAATAATTATCTCACATAACTCTGCAAGCATAAAAAAGAAAAACACACTTTATCATATAAATCATCCAAGATATCCATAAAAATTTAAGTGTGATTTCCATTTTTATAAGAGAACCTATAAATCGTGGATTTCAAACCCGAGATCTCCCAATGTCCATGATTTATGCCTGAAACATATACTCTAAATTCTGGATATTCTATTCCATTTTCCCAATTTTATGAGGGTGGATAGAAATGTTGTGGAATAACTATGTTCCAAAATCATGCTTCAATACACACTAGAATTATGAGGTAATACATGGGCCTAATCAAAGAAAATAGTCCTCAAAACTCATTGCAACACCACCACCTCATCCATGTACCTCTTATCCATGGCATCCACTAAGCCTGACTCCATCATCTCTAAGAAGTGATCTGATTTCATCAACTGATCCACTATCTCCTAGATAGCTTCACATCCTCCAAAAGACATGGGTAACCATTTGACAAAACCCATAAATATTTCTTCCCATTTTCAATTAGGAACATTCAAGGGAATTATCAAACCACTAGAAACACAATGCTCCATATTTAACTACTGGAAAACCAAACACCGAACCACAAACCCTACTATAGTGAATTTTATCCTCATCTATGAAAAATATATCCTCAAGACATGGTACATTTTTGAAACCCCAAGTCATACCACGAAATAAGAGTTATGACTCTCAAGAAGGACTCCATTGAACATTGGTACTAGAATAAACAACCTCCGATGAAACAACACTCATTTCCGACCATCCTCTAACCCTCCCTCTAGTGCATCACCAAGAATAACAAGATACTATATCACCTTGGCCTATGATTCAACCCAATGAGACACCTCTGTATTTTTCATCAGAGAATGTTGTATCATTATCTGAAACAAAAAACATTTATCACCATCAACTCATCTGTCTATTTGAAAGGATTAAAACTCCTCCATTTCTCTACAATCATCCTCAGATTCCTGAACAACACCCTTCCACGACATCATGCTTGATGAATCAGCCACAATATTCACATTTCATGAGGTTTATGATATCTCAATATCATATTCTTTATGAAAATAGAGGAATAACTAATCTCACATGTTTGGAACACATTTGGGAAAGACATACCATATTCTCTAGTGATTTGTAAAGACCACAAAGCACTCCACAATGAGGAAATGATGCAAAACATTCATCAAAAACTAAATTTCTACTAGAACATGATCGTGGGAGAAATTTCTAAGGTCATGGGGACATAAATTATAAGACCTATAATTGTTCACTTTCCACTTCAGAATCATCATATATCCCAATCCAATATGATATTAATCACAAAACACCTCAAACAAGACATTGTACTATGACTGTTAAAGCACTGAATCACTCACTGACATCCACTTCAGGTAACTAAACACTACCTCTAACTGGTCAATCTACCCAAAATATTGGTCTTTCCTAGTCAAATCTATTAACTGGGCTGCAATTTGAGAGAAATTGACTACAACCCTCTGATAATACCCTATGATACCAAGGAAATTGTGAGCCTCTGCCTTGTTTTTTGGGTTCATCCCACAAAACAAATGATTCAACCATCGATGACTATACTTCCACACATTACTGAGAGACCACATTACCGTAAACTAAACTTGTTTTCTAATCTTATACTTGGGATACATTCCATTGAGCTGGTGGAATTGAATTACATGAGAGGAAGTTCTAAGATGCTCAGTGTGCTCTAATTACAACATCAAGTAGCTTAATATATCATCAATTTATATGATGACAAACCAATCCATTGACTCAGGGAACACATATTTCATAAGTCCTGTGAACAAGGCTAGTGTGTTCATAACACCGAATGACATGACTAAAAACCTGAAGTGCTTATACCTGCATCTAATCGATGTGTTCTAGATATCACCCTAATTCACCCTCAGATGGAGTTATCCATACCATATATTAGTCTTAGAAACCAAATCACCACTCTTAGTTGGTTGAAACGTTCTTATATCTTTGGAAGAGGAAAATGGTTTTTGACTATCACATGATTCGACTTCTAGTATTCTATATAAATCCTCGAAATTCAACCTTATTTCAAAACAAAAAACACTAGAAATCCCCATGGCGACACAATATGATGTATAAAATTCTTCCTCATCATATTTTCAATCAAAACTCTCAAAACAAGCAAACCAAAAGGTTTTATATGATAAGGATCCATTGAAACTCGAAAATCATTAGGCTACAAGTATTAATTAAACTCAACGTCACGTCTTGGGGGTAGCATCAAAACCTCCTTAGGGGAATCCCCTAGGATCTCCCCAATTACAATGGAAATATCAACCATCTCAAAGTCCATTGATTCCATTAAAAACCTAGTATAATAAGAAATAAATCACCCCACATGCCGAGTGACCACCAGAAAACCTCGCTCGCCAATGAAAACCACTTATTAGACATCCACATCTGAAAACATAACTCAGCTGTAATATAATTTGATGACACCATGAATGGAATAAAACCAATATATGTTGTGGATGACCTCCAATGGTAGCATCTATAGTAATAAAATATCCCATAGAGATTGATGCAAACACATAATAAATATACAACCCTTGGACAAATCAAACAAGTTTCTCTAAAGTCTAACAAGAATAGTCAACACCAGCTGTATGTGAATCCACTCTATTTAATTTCCCAAAACATGGGATTGAGAGGATTGAATAAAGGAGTGCGTATCTCATGAAATGAACAAAGAACAAAAAAGGGTACATAAAAACTAATCCAATAAATTATGATATATGGCCCCTCTAGAACTCTCACCTCTATCGTATTCAACTAGAAACACCAAGCTCTTATTCCTCTCTACTGATGAATACTTCTGTGGCCATTCCTAAAAAAATGGTCAGAAGAGCCTGGTACCCCTACAAATGAAATTAACTCAATAGAAACTACTCCTAATGCTAGAACTGAAACTGTCCACCGCCTCCAAAATGAGATTATGCAACCATTGAGAATGTTTTATTATTATGGCCATGAACCCCTCAAAAATCACTAGAAAAACACACTATAGTGAATAAAAGAAAGCATTGTCATGAGAATGATGGAACGGAAGCTGCTGAGGTCGACTCGCAGCTAGTTGAAACCTCTATTGTCCTGGTACTTGAGACATCACACCAGAATATCTTCTCCTTGAGGAACCATGATGGTTTCCCTCCTATAGAAAATATCCACATGAGTTCTTCGGCTTGATAACCCTTTCTCTAATCTAAACCTATAAATACATTTGGAAAATAAAAAGAGTGAATTAATATTGGATTTTAGGATTGAGGGCCTTCTCATGATGTCTCACACGAGACTCTTGATTTAGAAAAAAAATCTGATGAAAATGAAGAATGTATTTATACTTGATTCCTTGATCCTACACCAGCATACTCACCTACTAAAGATAAAGAAGAACCTACCTCTTTACTGCCTCCTTGGTCAATAAAGGTAACTCCTCCTATAACTCCTTCTAGATGTCGGCCCACAAGACATCACCCACATTCTTCTCACCATGGTAAAAATTCCACCACTGATGTGTAGATCCTGGCACTTAACTATCTGCCAAAGTGACCAAGAACTATATCATTGCGTAGATCAAACTGAATGTGATATGGAGATCCTACATCCATTTCTCTCTTTCGCTTCACATCTGAATCCGATCCCTCATTTCATCCTATAGTCTGTAGCTAAGTAGAATGAAACATCATCTACCACTAATCATCTACGTCATATGTATCAACCATATGTCAACCAGTATGATTATACTATTGAACTCAACTACATTATCCACACACACTTGATGAAAAAGATCCACCCATGAAAGGGGAACAAATATTCATTAAACATGAAATGTTTGGAATTTTTATTAAGATTCTTGTTAATTTACATTATTAATTTTATCCATCCTAAATAAGCCCAATTCAAATAATATAACAAGTCATTATGATGAATTTACCTCTCTTAGTCTCCACACTTATTGTACGAACATATCACTTGGTAATTCAATAACCTAAGAGTCCATGCATGGAATCACAAGGGGCCCTAAAATCTCATTTCCAAGTTGGTCTCCCCAGACTATGTCATAACCCAAGGTCAGATAGAACTATTTACATACCACCATAGGAAAACCTAATTGTACCTAACTTTGAACTCCACTCTATCAATAAACATTCCTCACATGCCACTCTGTCGTGACCCCTTCCCACCAGTGATATAGCAATAATGAGGGAGAGATAATGACCATCACGTCCTGCCGCTTGTAGGCCCGGAGTTGGCGACTAGCACCGAGGGTATAAAAATATCATGTATAGGATTCATTAACCTTTATAATATAAATATGATCAAGAGATAAGATCAATTAGCCATAATAAAATCTGTGAAATATATATAATAAAACGAAAGGCATTACAGAATAGAGGTATATATGAAATAGATATAATAAAAGTATTAGAAGTAACTACCCAAAAGTAATACTAAAGCGGTTACAAAACAGCATTAAAGTATTTGCACTAATAATGCCCAACACATTTCATGTAATCCTCCTAGAATCCCAAAAAAACTCACATACAATGTTTTACCATACAATTATACTTTGTAGAAAAACCCAATGTCTCCCATATACATTTCAAAGAGGCATACTAATTCACCTCTAGGAAAATAATAGATCCAAACAACACCTAAACATGTATAATAACCAAACCCAACGTCAGCAAGGCAAGCTCACCCAATAATTCATGTCAAATAATATAATATAAATGATCACATCAATATGGTTACCACTCACCACCTTCAAAATTGTATGCCACCCTAACACACAATTTCATATTTCCTAGTACTCCCATATCTTATGTATACCACACCACCCCACAAACGTGTACACCACACACCTCAGCCACAAACACTTGGGCACACTACCCCACAAGCATGGTCACACCACATCTTTCTAGAAGACACCTAGGCTACCACCCCACAAGCATAGTCCCGTCTCCCCTAAAAATACCTAGGTTACCAAATATCTCTCGAAGACACTTGGGCCACCTAGAACCACAATCTAATTCACTAGAATACATTAATACATCATATCATTTTCAATACATACATCAAATGGAATAGAGAGTGGGAAAGAGCTGGTACCCATCCATCCATACTCTTCACTAGATATCATAGAATACAACCCCTGCGTGACTATGCAGGTGTCATTAAAATATGCTAGATGTGCATGGGGTGTGTATAGAAATAAAAAATACATAAATGTATATATAGGAAGTATCGGACAATCATTCCCATCCTATTGTTTCACAAACTAACTAACAATCTAACGACACTGTCACATTTTCTACCACATCTAAATTCATAACACAACACATCAAGACACAAAACCCATATCACATTCCCATCAATTTTTTTTAATAATATCATTCATTTAATTATTTTGCATCTACTATATTTAACAACACAACCCATAAATGTTTAATCTATTAAACATTTCAATTACAATAAGTAAACCAACCTAATTCATTCCAAATAATATTAAATAATATTATATTCCATCACTACTGGGGAATCTAGTACAAAGAAACCCCAACCATTCCAACCCAAAAGAAAAGAAAAAAAACCACATACATGGTACCCTAAAAACATGAAAAACCCACCTCCTCACCACCCCAAAATTATTTCCATTCAAACTACCTCCTCACTGCACCGAAATTATAGCCAACCAAACCACATATCACCCCACACACCATCGAAACCACTCATAATCATCCCCAAAGAATTTCCACAGATCACATTGCATCAAGATCATTTGTAAAGGTTTAAAAAGTGTATTACATAACATTACACATTACTTTAGGGTTGTTACCACACACAAAAAAAATCCATTGGAAACCATTTCTTTATACAAGTATAAGTAATTAAACAATTTTCATTTAGGGTGATATCAAAACAACCATGATAGTCAAAATAGTCACAAAAGACACAATACATATATCTATCACAATCAAAGAACCCAATGGAAACAATTTCCAATAGGGAATTAAGCACATACAATCCATAATATCCTTATAAGATATAAATCTATAAAAACATGTGAATCAAACCCCATTTTCAATTTCAATTAAATTAACTTATTAACTATCTTGGATTAATTTTTCACAAACAAAACATATAGGTAATCAAACAGTGACCCCTCTATCAGGATACATAATAAGGGGAAATGATGGAATCGTTACCTTAAAGAAGATTGTGGATTCACAGCGCACCGCAGGGTGAAAAATACCACTCACAAACTAAAAATATAGTAATGGAAACACGGATCAATATACAAAATAATAAAAGACCAGAAAAATGAAACCTAACACACACCCAAATCCATATCTATATCACCATAGAAAATCCCCAAGATAATAATAGAAGAAATCCAACCAAAAATTGAGAAGAGCGTACCATGGATCAACCATAGATTTCAAATGAACAACCACCAGGACCAACAATTCAGAGTGTTAGGAATAGTGATTGAATAACTCATCAGGGTGCCTTGGTTTCACCCAAAACAAGAGGAAGTAAAATACATTACTAGATGAATGAAAAATTTACTGACGAATAAATTTTAAAAAAACATTGCATTGGGGGTTTACAATACGTGTAATACCATTTCACATCATGTAATCATGAGCATTAATTTTAACAAAAAATGCATCATATTTTAGCTATTGAACCATGAAAATATATACATTATGAACTGAACTGGGAAAATATGTGGAACCAACTTTCATGTTTTTCAATACACAAACACGATGTGTATTTCCTATAACAGTTATTTTTTTTCACCGCCATATTCCAAAGAAAACTCTAGAAATATCCTCTAAACACCTCACGAAACCAAAAATGGAAATGCAATATACTGAGAGGGTATATACAAATATGAAAATGTACATTTTCCCTTAAAAATATATATTTAAAACTAAAAAAGCGACATTTTATAAAAAAATTCATAAAATTTCATATGTGCCATTTTATTGGCGTTGTTTCTCTTAAAAAATTAAATTTGGATCATAAGTTTATAAGGGAAACATTATCACCAATAAAAAGATTTTAGATGAAATATTATAAGAATAACCCTTTATATTATATAATATTAACCTGATTTAACCATTATCGTGGTTATAAATTTTACAACGGTTACAATTAATAATGTCATTCAAGAAAAGGATCCCATTAACGAAATTTGAACCTCATTTTTTCAAATTTGGAATCTAGTTTTCCAAATTCAATACATATTAGTCAAATAAATTAAAAAATCAATGAATAATATTCAATGAAAACAATGTTTTATAAAAATATAGTTTTTAATCATAAATATGGATTTATTCATATCCCATGAATAATAAATACATTAGATAATTGTTCAAAAAATTGAATATATAATATATAAATATCTCTAAAATAATTTAAAAATAGTGATTAATTTATTTTATTAAAATTTAAATTTATTTTATATAAAAGAAAATTTTATTTGGAAAATACATACTTATTTGTCAAATGGTTACATAATTTATTTTTAATAAATTATTTTCCAAAAAATTTATTTTACACATGTGTAACCAAAAAATCAAAATTTATTTAAGATTATTAATATTAATGAATTTAACATCTAGGTAATAAAATTATACTATATTATGGTTTATTTAGACTTATGTTAGTGTGTATCACATCAAATAAAAAATATTAATTATTTAATATAGAAATATATCATCAAATCATATGTTGTGTCATTGATCCGTCATTAAAAAAATACATCCTAAAATTATATATAATTTCACCTCATGAAAATATTTAATTATTTATTAATCATAATTTATTTTAGTTCTGATATATCTAATTCTATATTTTTATTTCCAAAAAATACCTTTTATAGTACAGTTTTTTTAATTCTCAAATCATATTCAATAGTTTCGAGAATCATGATAGGATCTTTATAATAAGATAAATAGATTCCATATCTATTTCATAGAATGTGATTTCATGCATTAGATCATACAAATAATTCTTTAACAAAGTGATATGGAACTCCTTATGTACTTTAGAGAGTCTAAGTGGTACTTCCAAATTGGAATCCACAAACTCCAATTATTTATTAAATTTAAAAAGATCTAATGTATGTAGGGATTATTTTTCCATTCATACCAAATTTTATCACACTATTCCAGGGATATAATCTCATGAAAAAATGATCTATATCTTTAATTTAAAAAAACATTCTTTTCATTATCAATATAATTCTTTTTTCCTTATATATATTCTTTTAAAATAGCTTTGAATAGTCTATTCCATCATTGTAGCATCCATAACAAGTTGTAGTACAATAATATTATTTTCACTAACTTCATCCCAATAAGTTGGAGTATGAAATATCATACCTTATAATTCTTCATATTCCACCATATTAAAACATGAATGGGTGATTTTTTTGAAAACTCTACCAAAGGTAAATAATCATCCTAAATACCCTAAATGTATTGTATGTATGAAAACAACATTTATTATAAAATTTGGGGTGCCCATTTGGAATTCCCATCAGTTTTAGGATCATAGGTAGTGCTCAAATAATTCTCAATATGAAGAGCCTTCAAAAAACAATTCCCTAATTCTGATATAAATCATGGATCATGATCAAACACAATTGAAAGAGGTAAAATATAAATTCTTAAACCATCACTAATATAGTGTCGTACAAGCCTATACGGAGGTAAATCATCTGTTATATTTTTTTAATATGTACATATGGTAAGGATATCATCAATAACAAATATATTATCATTTTTTCAAATAGTATTTGGTAATCTAATGAAAAATTTCATAGTAATTTCATCTCATTACACATAGAAATGGGTATAGGATAAAAGATTCTTCTTGGTTGATGTCTCTCTACCTTTTCATACTGATATAACTTATATATTGACACATTATCCACAATTTCCTAGTTCATATTATCAAACCATAAATTTTATTCAAATATTTTTACATATTAATCTTACCTGGGTGTATTGAGAAATTTGAGCCATGTGAATTGTCTAATAATTACCTTTTTAGTTAAACTATTGATTTAAAAAATAAACCCTTCCCAATTTTCATTACACAATATTTATATAGAAATTATTACAACTCATCATCATTCACATATTTAATTTTATTTTCAATATTATCATCATCAGGATAATATAATATTATCATTTATAATAAAGAATATTGAGAAATCATCTAGACAATATTGATGTTTATTCTTCCATAAAAATTCAATGATCAATATTTACTATATACATGAACACATTTTTCCTTTATATACTTATTTTTTATCTCGTATCTATGGTCTTTTCTACTCAATGACTAATTTAATATGTTGTACTTCCCTTGGGGGGTATTGTATTATATAATCCAAATTTTTGAGTAGATCAAGCTACCAGAAAATCCTCATGTTGATCACATTCTATGAAAATATTGATTTTAAACTATTGTGATCAATGTATATCTCACATTTTTAAAATATATAAAATTTCTTTTTATATTCATAGAAAACATTACAACTACTAAATCACGATCAAGGATGGGATAATTTTGTTCATTATTCTTTAACATCACTAACGCATATGAAATAACTATTTTGTTCTCCATATAGACATAACTGATTCACTTCATTGATGCATCGATATATATCACTAATACATAATTCTAGGATGGTATATTCATGAAATCATCATTTACTAATACCTTCTCCAATTCATTAACAAATGCTTTGCATTCAATTAACAATATAAACTTAACTAATTTATGAGTAATCGTAATTAACAGGTATGCCAATTCAATTTTTTTGAACAAATCCCTAATAGTAACCTACCAAATTGATGAAACCACATTACTCAGTTATATTCATTTGTTTATCCCATTATTCTCGATTTTATCATCACATGATCATCAATCATTCCATCATTGGTGAAAATTTTCCATGGAAAAAATATTTCAAAAACATATTTAATGCTTGTTACATTAATCATATAATTATATTCTAGGATCTTGAGTAATGTTCATCACGTGATTCTCGTAGTCCCCATAGATTTTAGAAAATCTAATAATATCATAACTTAATACCACACAAAAATCGTCAAGATATTCATTGAATACTCTATTTATTATATCCATAAAAATAGTGGGTATATTTGTAAATTCAATTATCTTTACTTTGAACTCATAATGTACATACCTCATTAAAGAGGTTATATTTGGAATATCAACATTATTTACTAGATATTATTGATTCCCAGAACAAAGGCCAATGTTTTGAAAATATTATGCTCTATGATGTTGATCGAATAAGCAATAAATGAGAGGAAGAGGGCACATTTTATTTATCATAATATAATTGATTCCCATATAATAAATTCACAACATCCTAGATGCATATTTCTTCTTAACAAAAAGGACATGGAGTCCCTAAGGTGAAGCACTATGGAATATAAATCCCTTATTATGAAAATATTCTATTTGATTCTTCAATTTCATTAATTCCTTAATAAAAATTATAGAGGATATCATTTTAATATGTATTTAATTAGGGATTAAATAAATTTATAACATAATCTCATGATCATAAGGATGTCTAGATAATTCCTTATGAATTTCATCAATGTATTCCTATACATTAGGTATATCCTCAATTGACTGATTACCATTTCCATATATATTTTGTTTCATTTTTATTCCTAAATAATCTCATTTAGAAGAGTTTTTGGGTTTGATATAGACATGTCTCCTATAATAATGTCTTCCGAATAATGTTCTGTAATTCCACATATTCATAAAAAATCTTAATTTTCTTCTCCCTAAAATAAATTGTTTTCATCACATTTTTAAAGCTAGTACATACATATGATTATATTAAAAACCCATAGAAATAAAATTAAATTCATTGAATATTTCATGTCTATGTGTCATAATGGGAACTAGATAATACATCCTGGTTTTTATAATTCATCTTCTGAAATTCTTCACTAATAACTCCCTTATTATGGTGTTAGGATTTTTGTGTGGAAACCATGGATTGTATGAATATTTGTGGGGATCTTGAAAAAAATAAATAATTAACTATATTTGATGATATGATTAATGTACATACCAAATCATCTTTAATAACATCAACCTCGGATGTTGTGATTATTTAATCTTTACCTTTCTCACTTGGTCTATTCTGGGTAAAATTACCTTAACATTTACGATAATCATTTATTTTTCCCCATATCATTATTTTTGATTCATTGTTCGTTGGAATTTATTTATTTCCCATTAAAACACAATTTGGGTGGCCTTTCTCTCTACACATTTAGAAATATCACATTCCACAGATGTATATTCATGGGTGTTTCATTCCACATTTAAGAAAAGTTTGAAATTGATTGCTCCCCTTCGACCCTTTTAATGTATTTCATTTTCAAGAGTGATCACACACCATTTTATTTTCTTACATTAATTTTATGTATTAAAATATTTTTAATTAATTCTATTTATTGATACCATGTGATATATTTTCCTCATGTGATGAAAAATATTGTTTACTATTTCCCTTATATGGATTAGTTTTAAATAATAATGAAGTTGAAAATTTTACTATTTGTAATATATATTTATATTATAGCATGACTTTACAAAATTATAATGTTTGATTCACACAACGAAAAATTTTATTTTTCCTTTTATGCAGTTCTTAATATTTTTCTCTACATATCTGATCATTTTTCATGAGGAAAATATTTGAATGAAATTTCTTTTAAAAATTCTATTCAATTTTTGTTTTCTTCATCCCAAAAGTTATGTTAAAATACCATAAAAACATTCACCCATTCAATAAATTTAAAAGAATAAAATATCTCCCCTATGTAAAAAATCCATTTTTTAGTAACAAATAGATTTAAAGATCCATTGAATTATGGAGTTTTTTGATTCATGAAGCCATATAACATAATTATACACTGTCTCTGAACAATGGGATGATCTATACATACTAGTTTATTTGTAATAAAATAATTTATCTTCCTAAAAGTTGTTATAATTTGATCATATCAATCAGTATCTTCATCTCTTGTTTCATTATCTTTTATAAGAGGAAAAATATTACATGGATTATTTGTATTGATATGGTTTCCATTCATTCCACAAGGAACCATTTAGAAGCATTGACATAGACTATATTTTATCATAACATTATGAATCATAATTTATAATCAAAATACTAGAGGAAAACATAAAATAATTAGATAATTTATTTATAGCTAATATCTATAATCTTAAAACTGGTTTCTCTTGGAATATTCTCAAATATTTCATTGTGTTATATTCCTTAATCTATTTTTTCTTAATTCCAATTCCAACATTACCAACTAAACACACTTTGATTCCAACTGTAACACCCCAAATCCAATATCCCAGCTCCTATTGTTATTTAATACATTGAAACAAATAAAAGGGATCTAATCCTAAAGGTTTAAATAGTCTTATAATCATGGGAAACAAGATATAAACATGTTTATAACAAAAAAAAAAGAAATAAAAATATATAATATAATTTATTTGATAAAAGTTTTATTGATTCTACTAAATCTAAAAATTTATTCATAGATTCATTATTCATATCCTAGTGAATGGAAAATGAAATAAAGGGCGGGAAGAATTTCTATGGAAGGGAAAGAGTGTAATAGATGATGTTATAATGTAAATAAAACATGAAAAATATAGTCCAGATATATAATAATAAATATTAGACATAAAAAATTCCCTAAATTGGGTACTAAATACATGGATAATATAAAAGTAAAAAATAAAGGCATTTATTACAATAAATAGTTTCATAGTTAGTTAACATATAATGACAAAAATTATATTCATTCCTCTAAAACCATGTTCTTGTAGAACCTACATATATATGTAAGGCATACACAAAATTCTGAACCTAGTATTTCTAAAGCGATCTACTAACACATTAATGTAATATAAACGGCCCAACTCATCACATACTATGTCTAATTAATTAATCGTATAAAAGGGAGGAAACATAATAAACACAATCATTCCTATTAGAAATATAGAATAAAAAATTTCTAATAATTCCAAAAATATATATCATAATAAATCCAGAGTACTATAGTGAATTTTAGGATAATATAACATCCCCAATAAATAGTAACATTCCCTAAATGATGGTGGCATTTATGAATACTCTTTTAAAAGAACATTGTTTGATTAATTGTGTCCAATACAGACTTCAATTTTAAATAACTTATTCAAAATATAATAATATCTAAAATATTAGGGAGAAAATTTCTTCAAATGAAATCTTGTAAACATGTAATGGAATCTTCAATGTAATTATTGGTCATTATTTCATGGAATTATGTTCTTGATTTATAATTTAAATAAAAATTACTCTAAAAAAATTTAAAAGTTAATAGTTTCCTTAATCTGAAATAAAAAACAATATTCTATTTGAAAAATATTAAAAAAAGAAAAAAATGGGTGAAAATTAAATTAGTAATGATTGTAGAATTAAAAAAATTATTGAATACATTTTTTAAATTCTTTGACATGGAGATATATTATATTCATTAGAAAGGAAAAATAATATCGGCTTTCTATAAAATAATCATTTGGGCACTAGAATAATTAAATAAATAAAAATAAAGGATAATTTTTTACTTAAAAATTAACTAAATAATATTAATATATAAGAGGTTTATAATGGATTGTATAATAACTCTCCCAGAGGAGACATAAAAATAAAAAATCCAAAATAATGATTATGTAGTCAAATAAAACATATCTATAGGTTTTACTTTTATTTTATACATATGAAACACATTTATAAATAATATATATTATGCATTCATATATTCCAAAACCACACTCATATATATCATATGATATATGATTTATTATATTCTTTTATCACCCATTTTTAAGAAATACTTGTTAAAATAATTGCTCTTGGTAAAAATATAGATGTTATATTATAATTACATAATTATTCATGGATAACATTTGACATATATAAACTTTAAATCCATTATAACAACTATCTGTGAAATATGATATTAGAAAATGAATAGTATCGCTACGTGGAAATAGTAAGTTGTATATATGCATAAAAGATATGTTACCTTTCCATTTGATGACAGAGAGGTTGGATAATGGATATTTGATAATGATAATTCCATTTAATTATAATTTGGATAATGAAATTAAAATTTATTTATAAATATCAATGATATATAAGATGTAAATAAGTAGTAAAAAGAAAGAGATCAGTTAAGCTGATTACCTATTCATTAAAATTACTCCTTTTCATATCCACTTAAGGTTCTTAGGATTAATATTTTATGGATAAAAGAACCAGTATAATGAGGGTAAGTAATTTTAGAAGGTATTTTAAAATATATGATCTTGATAGATGAATAAAATTGTTGTAATTAATATGAAGGTGGGGTATCCATTTGTAATGGAGGGAGTGGACACAATTTTAATTCGATAAAAGATTAAAATATAATAAAGTAATACTATGGATAAATGCTTCCAACTTTCTAGGAATTTGAGGAAACATTTTACATGGTTGAAATAAAATTATTTAATGAAATTTATATTGGATTTTTTAATTTTATACCTCATCGTTTTGATTAATACCAATTGGTTTTTATTTTTGATATTAAAATTGGTAACAGATATTTAAATCATATCAAGTTAATAATATTTCCATATATGGTAAAGTGACTCATAAATATAAAATTTATGAGTTTTATAACGATATTTAATTCATATGGAATAATATATTGTTTTTATAATTTGTTAAATCATATAATAATTTATTATTTAAAAAAAATATTGATAATTTCATTTTTTGATATTTTAATATAATTTAAATCTATGAAAAATATGAAATTATTATATGAACTTTTTACACAATAAAAATAAGTAATATTTATCTAAAAATTCATGTAACACTATAACTCAAACAAATAATAATACTTTGAATATTTTAAAATCAATATATTATTTTTATATTAATTTTATAAACATAGTATTTGGGTTGTGCAAGAATTTGTGGTAATAATTTATCCACAAAAAAATTATAAATAAACTACCTTTAAAAATATAATTTAATAATTCATAAAATGACCATTATGATTCATACAAAAGTTTCTTTTCATTCTATATGAATACATAAGAAATATTTAAAACAACGAGAGTGAAATTTCGTAACATTCTTTGCATTAAATATTATATAGATAATTTTCATGAAAAAGTGTCTATTAAACAATTGAATTTATAGAATATAATCATATGGGTATAATTACATAAATAATATGTGAATATATATGATTAATTGGGACCTTATCAAATATTTTTATCCCATATTAACCCATATTACAATTTACTTCATTGATTAATTTTTCCATGGTTACAAATAAAAATGCATAGAAATTGAAGATGCGTATTTACCCAATTTTAACTTCATAATTTTGAATATTTAATATATTTTTTAAAATTCAATACATAAATGTGCAAGAAATTATGTTCAAAATTATTTCACAAAAAATCATGAAACCCATTTTTTGGGAATAATACTATTTTATGTTTGAATTGTATTTATTCATATTGCATACATTTTCAAGCATTAGATGAATACAACAAAATTTGATTAAATATAGAATATATAAATTAAATTCAAATATTTCTATAATAGTGATTTATTTAATATATTAAGATAAAATAAATGGCATGAATAAAAACAATTTATTTATAAATCATCTTTTTTTATTTCATGTGATTTAGTTTTTCTATTTCTAATTAGTTCAATAAAAAAATTTATTTTAAACAATTTTGGAACATAAATCATTTATAATTTAATTAATCATACGAAAACACTTTAATTTAATAGGTAGGTGGTAATAATATATTATATAATTGGTCATTTATACTTTGGGTTGCATGTATTGAAATCAATTAAAATGATTTAATTAATTTAAACTGATATATATCATAAAATCATGGGGTGTGACATTCCATGTACAGTTGTTAATCGATTTTTCATAAAAATGTACTTTATATATACACTTATAATTTAAATGATATATCTTTTTTTACGTGTTCATATGAATATATGAATATGATTAGTAAAGATCACACAAGACTCTTTCATAGATTGATTAGAACTAATCCTTATCTATAGGCTTCACATTTCTTATATATAAGAAGTAAAACATTCATATTCATTTTCAGTGCTATATAGGGACGCATGGTCGCAATTTTGGGCCTTAAAATAAGTAATAAATTTTGATCAACATATTTTTCCTTCAATTAAAAGTTCATTATAAACTTTTTCAAAAAGATCTATCATGGATTTAAAAAGTGTTTTTATGTTTTTGATAAAGTCCTTATAAAATTTCAGTGCAACAGGGGAATTGAGATACATGAACTTAAATAGGGTGTATTATATTTTAGGATATATATTAATTTATATTTTATGCTATGTACTTCAATCATAAAGATAATTATGAGATACCATAAGATAAGTGGAATGTAGATCCCACTATCTATATTCTACATCATATATGATAGGCTTACAATATAGTATGTGAGTGCATAGACTCTTCCATTTCATCCATATAGTACATCTACAATTAAATGTGAATTTATTAATTCTTTTATAGAATGTAATTTTGTAAACTTCAAATGATTATATTTTTAATAATACTTCACTATAAGAAATACAAATTGTATTTCATGTGATGGAAGCTAACTATCATATGCATTTAATGAATGTAAAGGACCCTATATAAATGATTGTGACCATCATTTTGGGTTCCTATAATATTGAACAGGAATATGAAAGTATATCTATAGAAAACTTCTATTTTATTATTTTTGATAAAGGTAATACTACACATTTTTAGTTTTCAGTTTTGTTTGAATCATTCAAGTATTTTAGTGTTCGGTGTATTCCTTATGACGACCAGACAATGTTGTTATTTTTCAGTGACCTTATTTCTTTGATACGCTATTATAGAGAAAACAATTTCATTCAAAGCGATTTAGGTGTACTGGATATATTTTTGTTCTCCATACTCAATTTTGACTCATGATGATGGATCAATATCATTATATAGTTTTCCACCACATCCATGATCACAATAAGATACTCTAAATGTCATTATTCTTGTCACTGAAAATAATTTAATTTCATATATGGTGTATAGGAATACATTTACCCAACAAGTGTACTGATGGTTTTATAATTTGAATGTAACAATAATGTAAAATTGAATAATGTGTTATAATTAACATATTTTAAAACTAACTAATGAATAATAAGTAATATATTCGAATAATAAAATGATAATAATACATTGCAAAATTTATCTAGTAATATAAAGAAAATTTGGGTTTTTTAAGGTGTTTATAATTATTCTAAATATTAAATCATTCAGATTTTATGAATAAAATTAATATATTATTAATTTATAATTTTGTAAATGCTTTTATATTTTTTATATTAATATTATTTAAAATTAAATATTTATAATTTAAATTAATCAACAATAATATACATTTTTAAAAAAAAGTTTTCCAAAATTTTATGCATATTTATATTAAATTTAGTTTGTATAAATTTTATAAATTTAATATAATCAAAAGGATTTCACATTTGGGATTTAAATTTGGAAATTAAATTTAAGGGATAATTTTCCGTTTTGAGAGAAAAAATTTTATTTGGGAATATGTGAGTTTCAACTATAAATTGTATAATATGGTAAATTTTTAAAATTAAATGTAATGAGATAAAATGTTTCTATGCCATTTCACTTAAATGATGTATGTGGAAATGAATTACTTATTGTCTTCCTTAGTTAATTTTTTATCAAATTCCCTTGAAAAATTAATTTCTTTATATATGAAAAAATATTATTTTTTAATGTGAAATCAAATAAATCTTTAAAATGAATCCTCATAATCTATTAAAAACCACATATATCATTTTTTTTACACACTATTAACTTAAAAAATTGTCCCAATATTTTTTATTCCTATATTGGGAAGCTAACGACCTTAATAAGGGTCCCTAAATCCTTGTGAAGGATTGATTTTTTAACAATGGGGGCATGTTTGTATTTAGTTTTTCAAATAATCATATATTTATTTTCATTTTATCTTCACATACATCCCCATATTAAATAATATTTAAAAAATTTATATTAATTAAATATTATCATTATTATTCTATATTAATACTATTAAAATTAGAAAAACCATAAACAACATTTAAACATAGTGTGTTCTCTATTCGGTCATTTTATCTTCAAGAATAAATGTTTATTTAATATTTTCAATATAAATATTAATAAAAACAAAAATAGTTGAAATATATATTATATATAATGAATTTGTGTAATATTTAATTTTTTTAATTATAATATATTTATGTCTATATATATATATGAATATTTATTAAAAAATTTATTCTCGTAAATTAATAAATAAAAAATAATAATATTTTTTACCACCCTTCTCATAATATTATTTCATTTATTAATTACTATAAAAATACGTCAATATAGAGAGAAAATTTCTACTTTTAATTTAAAGTAATTTTTAACCAGGTCTATAATAATTGTTTCTAAAAATCACAACTTAAAAATATTATTTATTAAATATTTATTTTATATATTACCTAAGATATTTTTATTTTAATCTATTTATATTAAAATTTCATATCACCTTTATTGATTTGAATTATTTAAAAACATTAGGAAAATCATAAATATTAATTAATTCAATTTGAAAATCATTTATTTCTCTTATTTACATGATTCATTGGCATGATCATTATTTATTTTAATTTTTTTATTTTTATTAATAAAATAATTACAAAATATTAATTATTGTTTTGAAAAATAAAATTATAGTTACTTTTATTGTATATTATATTATAACATTTCCCAAATATAAATAAAACACAATAGATGATTTTATAATAATTTAAATTTATCCTTATTGATGATCCATCAAATTTAGATGATATGATTCAGGTATTAATATGTAAATTGTACCAAGATATGTTTTTTATTTAATTGTGGATATCTAAATCAAATTTATGAGTTCTGATTGTGTGATACCTCTTGAAAATGTTTTGAAAATAATTTTATTTCCTTGTATCGATCACTATGTGATTTTACCTGGATGTTTATTTATTTCATGCAGTGTGAATATGAATGTTTATGTCTTTTTACAATAGGTATGACTAAAATTAGATATCCATCTCGTAAATAGAGAAAAATATTAAATCTCATGAGATTACTATGTATTCAGGAAAATTAAAAAAATTTCATTATTCACTATGCATATAAGAAAAACATACAGTTACCTTTATCGATGATGAATTTATTATCTTGGAATATAATCTTTGATATATTCTATGATTTTTTTTATTATGCATGTTCTATACACATTCATTCTTCAGCATGTTTCATGATTTTAGTTTATGCATTCTTATATTATGCTATATTTTATTTTCTCATGATCATCCCTTAATATAAATTTCAACCCCACAATCAATTGTTATTTGTCTTTTATTATGATAACTTCTTACGATTCAATGAACATATTCTGTAAAACATTCTATTTCCTTCATTTTAAGGTTGTTTGACAATTATTATTTAATGAAAATCCACCATCACTTAGTTTAATTGATATACCCTATACTAATTATTTCAACACACTTATTCCTTAGGTTTCCAGTTTCCCCAAGTAGTATAGAATATTTATATGTATGATACATATTAAGGGGAATTATTTTCAAAGTATTTCATTTAAAAATAGACATTGTATTATTAAACATGATTGATATGTACATAATCTTCATAGATAGTAAATTATTGTGTTCTAAGAGTCATTTTTATCTAAAAAATGGGCTGAATATATGTATAAAATTATTTAGAAATTAATTTTTATAATTCTGGGGTTATATTATTTGGTGTTAAAGTGGGGTTTTGATAATTTTTTGAATTTTTATATAATTTATTAGATTATAAAATGTATTCCAACCTAAACTAAAATAAATGTTTCATCGTATAAAACAACATAGTAATGATTTTATTATTCCTAAAATGTTGTTCTTTGATTTAATTAATAGAATATAATAAATTTCTCATATTAAAAATACTATATTAAGAAAATGGTTTGAACATGGTGGAACAAAGTGAGTAATTAAATTTATGGGAAATGATATGATTATCTAAATGAAAAGAAATATTTCATCAAAGAATGCATGAAATCTTTCATGGATATGTTCACCTAGATATACTATGTTATGAATGAATATTTTCATGATTTCAACCCCAAAATAGACTATATAAAGATCACCTATATATTAACTAATTTTTGTGACGAAACATACCATATATTTGAGGGTCTAATTATCCATTATTCATTTAAGAGTGAAAAAATGATAGGAAAATACCTTCTGTTCTTTAATGATCAAAGCATGTAAAGGTGATTATTCCATTTAATGTTGTAAATATAGAGTGGAGAAATAATGTTAAATGATTCATTACAAAATAAAAAAATGAAAAATTAAACCATTAAATATATTTTTTTGGAAAATAATCATCAACATATATTTCTATAAAACTAATTTTAATTAAATTAAACTAAAATTTATTTAGCATAATAAAATATAGAACACATATATTATTCTATATGATATTAATATAATGAAAATTTTATTATTTTATTCTTATTTCATCATTCACTATTAAATTTTTGTTATTTTATTATTCAATAGCTTAAAACGAAGTCTCTGTAATTAATAATAAATAAGTGAGATTTCTATATATTAATTATTTTTTCAATATACTCATTATGTGCGTATGAAATTTATAAAATATCATTATAGACATACTTTGGGGATACAAAAACAAAACAAAATATCCATGGATGTTTATGTGATATATCACATTAAATAAATATGATAATAAATCCCTTAAAATGAAAATGTGGGTGTTAACTCAACAAAACTTTCCTTGAATTAATGATTTTATTCCAATAGTAGAAAAGGAGGCCATCAAGAATATGATTTTCAAAGAGATATGATGATTTTAATTAAAAGGAGGATATAAATTTTCTAACTAACACACCTCCTGTGGTTCAATGTTTTAATTTATATAATTTTTGAGATATAAAAAATGCTACATTTCATTAAAAGGATTATTTATTCAATAGAAGTTTAAATCCTATATTATCATGGAATAAATAATGTTCTAATAAAATAACTTCCCTCAATATCAATATTTAAATTCACATAGGGAATGGAAAAATTATTATCAACTAATAAACTATGATATCCCTATTTAATTCTAGTTTAGAGAACTCTCTTATATCATATATGTTTTGAAAGGCAACCGATTTATCATTACATTGATTGGATATTTATTTTTTCAATGAAATAAAATAGGAGAGTGATGATTACATGTGAAGTATATAAATATTAATTGACTAGGGTTTATATAATTATAATTCACAAAAATAAATATATCTTTCATTTTTAGATTTTGAGATATTAGGCATGGATTAACACTCTCAATATAAATCTAATATCAATTTTTTAGATAGAGAAGTGGAATTTATTAAACTAGATAATTTCATTATCAAATATTGATGAAAGTATGATTAAGAAAGTAATTTGAAAGCTAATTCCATGAAATAGTTATTTATGACTGAGAAAGAGGTATATTTGGCTCAAATGGTGTAGGAAGAACTCAAATTTTATGATATTCCTATTATGAATAATACACTTATTTATTTTCCAAAATTTATCTTGGCTTCACCTAGATCATGAGGTTGGGGATTCAATTAATATACCTTGGGATATTTCAATAATATAATGTCTTTATATAATGAAACATTTTGACATTGAGTAATTTAATAAGAATATCTATGATAATTTAGAGATGAGTTTTATATCCCCAATTACCATTAAAGGAGTAACATAGTCCACTTTGTTAAGAAGAAGGTTTTATCATTGAATATTTTCATTTATTATCACAATAATAAATTAATAATGATAAAAAATTTAGACAGTACCCTAATGGTGGGTTTTGGTCCTGAGTGGGAAAATGTTCTTGAAGGCCCGACTCCCAAAATGAATTCGGAAGAAACCCTTCAGATCGAGAGGCCAAAAGTCATCTCCTTCTTGGACGTGCTCAAAGGCTCATATTCCTGCAACGTTACCTCAATGAGCGTTCTTCTATAAAAGCAACTAGAAGATGGAAGATAGGCGGTAGAGGATGATCTAGATGCACTTCCTGAACGCTCGCAATTCGGTAAGTTTTCACTTATGGGTCTCATATCATATATAAAAGGAGATAAATCCCAGTCAAAGACTGATTTGAAGACTATAATTGTGCACATATGGCGGTTTGCATATTTCTAAATTGTTCCAATTGAAAAAGGTTATTTCTATATAATATTAAAATTATAGGAAGCTCATGATTGTTCCAGGAAAATTAGAAATCTTCAACTCAAACCATGAGTTTTTTGCATATTTTAATGGGATTACAGGTTCATCCGAGACAATGCTCGGAACACAATGGTGAAAATATGGGTTAGGCTTCATGGACTTAGTAGGTATTTCATGCATCCAATGATATTGGATGACATTTCTTCATGTATATGCACTCTTCTGAAAATTGATCAAAGAACCCCCAATGCTAAAATTGGATTATATGCTAGGATCATGGTAGAGGTAGATATTATTGAAAAGCTTCCAGAGACAATTACCTTCAATAAAAATGGATATAAACCGAGGTTCGAACTGAATTTCAACGTATGCCTCCTTATTGTTAGTTGTGTAAGATTTTAGGTCACACATTGCTAAAAAGTAGGATTGTCAAGAAGTAGGTTTCCCAACCGAATGATGATGGTTGGACGGAAGTCCGTAAGAAAAACAAATAAAATATCTGAGAACTCTCATGAAGTATCTAAGAAAAATTTTAAGTTTTGGTGTAGAATCCCACCTTTCGGGGATAAAACTCAGGTAAAATCTAGGGGGATATAGTAGACGCTGAAGAGAAATTTGAGGCTGATCTGCCCATTAGAGAAGATATTAAACAACTTGTTTTGGATTCTTGTAAGAAAAATCAAATTTATCCTACAATCCTAGTTACTTCTAATCATATTGAGGTATCAGATTCCCCCATTGGTGGTCTCAATGGAGACACTCTGGATAAGAATGATGTCTCGAATTGGCAACATGAGATTGTTGTATCTCCAAAGGGCCCTGATTAGCTGGTTGGCAGTGCGCTAGTATGTGAGACACAGAAGTATGGCTAGTGAATGCTTCTAGAAATGGGACACCAAGTTGAAACTAGAAGCTCTCCTATGGATGCTACTATTTCGGCAATACAGGACAAAAAATCAGGTACCTCTAATATCAAGTTTTCAAAATATGCTATATATATTGACCATAGTATTTGAATTGTAACTCCATAAAGTAAGGAAACTTGGACTTTTTTGGCTCCAATGGATAAAAATTCAGGTGGTTCCAATCAAAAGGACCTCCCCATAATTAGTCATCTTTCACTAACACTATACACACAGATTTCTCCCAATAAGAGTCATGTATCTTGTAAGGATCACCAAAAATAAAAAGCAGAAGAAGAGGGTTCACAGTCCACTGGACATGACACATTTATCCATAAGGATAATCCATCCATGCGATCAAAAGATAAACATATTAGTCCACCTGGGAAGCTGGAAACACATAAAAAATAAGACTATTTCTATTACAGGTGTTGTTAACAAAATTATTTTTCTTATATGAATTAACAGGTTAAACAATCTAGTCAGCCTCCTTCCTGAAATTTCAAAAGATCACAAAGGAAGAGGGGCTAGGGTGAATACAAAAATAGAAACAGAGACTCTATCCCTAATAACAGGTCCTAATGGATTTCCTTATTTTGGGACGGTCAGGGTATTGTGATCCCTGCCACTTTTTCTACACATAAAAGATTTATTTTGATACAAAAACCTAAAATCTTTGCTATAGATAAGCCAAAAATCAATTTATCTTTAAATTTTATACATCTATGTGATTATGGTTATAATTATCTAGGTGCTTTCAAAACTAGGTCATCTATTGAATCACATTGGATATTTTATCATGACCCATCACAAAATGTTAGTGCTTTATTTCCACAGAGAAAATGTTAACTTGTAAATTTTGTCCATATGGAAAGACTAATCTTTGTTCGATGATCTATATCACAAATAGATATCAGTACCATAGGTCACTTTGGAAGGATCTTGTTTATTTATCCAGAAACACTCATGAACATGGATAATTTTAGGTGATTTCAATTCTATTCTTACCTCCAGTGAGAAATTTGGTCATTCTTTAACCTCCATAGCCTCGAGAGATTTTAGAAGTGCTATTGAAAATTGAAATCTTTTAAAAATTAATCTCACTGGTAGAAAGTACACATTGTACTGAATACACTACAATAGGGTAGTTGCAATCAAACTGGATATGGATTCCACTAACTCTAAATCTCTAGACTATTGGGATACCATCTCCATAATCACTTTACCATAGTTTAATTCTGATCATCATTTTATCCTTGTCAGCCTCTGCTCTAATAAGATGAAATACATTCAACCTTTTATATTTAGCAATGCTTAGTCTTCTTCCTTATATTTCTTTAACATCATGAAAAATTTTTGGGATTATATGAACCATCACAAATATTCTATTGTCGGCATTACTAAATTAAAGCACCTTAAACAATGCCTCAAGTTTTGGTGAAACATATAATATAAGAAAATGGACAATGATATATCTATCATGGAAATAGAACATTCCCAAATTCATCATGACTCTACATTCTCCGATTTTTTTACTAACCCTCAAGATGAAGTCAACACTGCTCTCAAATTGAATTTTCTACTTGTTTTAAAAGACAACATTTTTAAGAAATTTTTTAAAGAAAAATGGCTTTTGGATGGTGAGAGAAAAAATATGTTTTATAAATCTATTCAAAGAATGAGAAACGTTTGTCATCCTCTCACCTTCCGTAGAGACAATGACCCCCTCTTTAAAATAGAGGTGGACATTACTACTCATGTGGTCAAATACTTTGATAACATTTTCAATGTCCCAAATATTAATCAAGACCTTCATCCTGAGAACATTCCAATCTAGGTGAATGAAGAAGATAACCAATCTCTTCTAAGAATCCCTCTTTACCATGATGTCGAAGACACTGTCTTCATCCTTAATCCTGATAGTTCCCCAGGCCCTGATGGTTTTAATAATTGGGTTTTCAACATCCTTGTGAAGTCATTAACATGGATATGTGCAAACTTATTAATTCCTTCTTCTCTAAGGGGGTTCTCCCTCATGGTCTAAATGCTCAATTCCTTACATTAATGACCAAAATTGACAATGCTTCTGAAATTCATCTTTTTTGGCCCATTTCTCTTATTAACTCTCTCTATAAAATCATCACCAAACTGATTGCCCACAAAATTTCTTCTCTATGTCAAAAAATTATTTCATGGAATCAATTTGGTTTTATAAATGGAAGGAACATACAAGATTGCATTTTCCTTTCCTTAGAATGCACCAACATTCTGAACAAAGATAATATAGGAGGTAATGCCTCCATTAATCATGATATTAAGAAATCCTTTGACACCCTTTACTAGAGATTTATCTTTAATTTTTTTGAATATTTGATATTTAGAGATATTTCTATTAGAAAAATCAATTCTGTGTTCAATTTGGCCTCTATTTCTATTCTTGTGAATGGCTCTCTTAAGATCTATTTCAAATGAACCAAGGGTATCAGGCAAGGTGATCCTTTATCTGCACTCCTTTTTACTATAGACGAAGATTACCATAGTAGGCTTCTCACCAACATGGTTTTTCAAAACAAACATAAACCCATTCAGGAATCTAGAAACATAAGTGTGCCTACGCATCTTTTTTATGACGATGACATAATTCTTTTCTTACAAGGTGAAAAACAATTCAAAATATTAAAAATTCCTTAACCGATTATGAGGAACTCTCTGGTCAATCTATCAGCTGGGGGAAATCTTTTGTCTTCATTTGGAAAAACATTTCTCATAATAGAAGAAATGGCATCATCAATTGTCTTAATATTAAGGAATAATCCTTCCCCTACAACTACCTTGGTGTTCCTATATTTTGGGGAATGATTAAAACCATTTTATTTTTCCGCCATTGTTGATCAAGTTGTCAACTAGATTTCATCCGGGAAGGGTAAGTCCCTCTCCATGGCGGGAAGGATCAGTTTGTTGAAATTTACTATTGTGTCAAAGGTGGTCTACTCGCTGATGATTTATAAATGGACTATTGGTATTCTAAAAAGAATTAATATTAACAACATAAATTTTATTTTTATAGGTAGTATTCTTGATAGGAAGCTTGTGACTATCCTATGAGATACTTGTTGCAAACCATTGGATTAATGTGGTATTGGTATTAAAAACCTTCGGTACTTTAATGATACTCTTCAAGATTGAATATCATGGATATTGCTTAATAATAACTCTGATTCTATATCTTTTCTCAGAAATAGATTCAATGACAAACTTAGGAAATGAAATTTTAACTATGTCCAATCATCCATATAACCCTCCATTAAACAATTATTTTCACGCATTGTGGCTAACTCTAGGCGGATGGTTAGTGTAGATTATTCCATAAATTTTTGGTTGGATAACTGGACTGGTGCCCCTATAATCTATATGTTACATGCTAACTCCATTCCAATGAACACTAATTGTATCGTAAAAGATATCATGATTTCTGGTAGACATGATCTTCCTAATAACATCATACATATTATTGACAATTATCCATACGATAATGATGATTTTATTATATGGAAACCTTCTCCCAATGAGATCCTTGACTCAAATTTTTTGACAATCATAACCTTACTAATTATTCTCTTGGTTATGTTTGGTTAAAATACATTAATAAAGATTAATCACTTGAGACATAATCTTGTCTATTGTATTGACCACAATCATGTTCCCGTTGAGGTTTGTCTTCAATATTTCAAAATACAACTTTGTTCTAAGTGCCATTTTTTCAATCAGTATATGGAAGATGTTAAACATCTATTTTTGTCTTGTGCTAAATATTCAATGCTTTGGAATTATATTAATGACTTTTTTGGATGTATATGGTTACATTAAAACTCAATTAATACTCAAATAAAATTCTTTGTGGAGCTAAAATATTAATAGTAAATCAAAAAACTTTTCTTACTTGCGGTGGTAGAGCACCTACACTTGATCTGGTGTGATCAAAATGTCATTATTCACAAATATTACTCATTTAATCTTAATGAAGTTCGTATGCGAATTCAAATAGCCATGAAGGATGCCTCTTCAATTCAAAAATCCTATTGTGATAACTCTGTTGGTGATTTTGAGATCCTTTGTCACCTTAGAGTTGATGGTATCTATAGGCAACCAAAGATCACCTTTGAAGTATTCTGGAAAAACCCGCTTCTAGGATGGACTAAATTGAATGTTGATGGAGCTTCCAAAGGCAATCTTGGACCTGCTGGTTGTTGTGCGATATTTAAAGATTATAATGGGAAATTCCATGGATGCTTGTTTGGCAGCTGTGGTACAGCCTCATCCTTGCAGGTAGAAATGATGGTTGTGATTCACACTGTGGACCTCATCTTGAAAAAGTTCCGGAACAACATCTGGATTGAGAGTGATTAATCCACCATTGTTCAGGCTATGTGGAATGGAGAATTACATCTAGTCTGGCCTATCACAACTCTCTGGATTAGATTCTGGACCTCTATCATGGAGATCTACTACATTGTGACTCACACCATTCGCGAAGTGAACAAGGTTGCTGACAGTAATGCTAACATGGGTATCAGTCATGACATTACATAGAAGGAAGATCTACCAATTGAGCTCTTTCCACTCTATGAGAGGGATTGTTAAAAAATCCCTTACATCAGAATCATGTAACCCTCCCTTATTGCATTAATAAATTGTGTCTTGGTCCTTGACTGAGACACCACCTTGTTAAAAAAAACTAATTTTTAATAGGGTGGATATTCCTAAAAAACCATGGGTCCTAGATATTTTCAAACTAAATTTATAGAATTATATTTCAAAGATCAACATCTGATGAAATATTCTTTGTTTTTAAGAATAGTTCCATTATATATTTCAAATATAATATTGTCTTAGTTTTTATGATTGTATTACAACATATTCCATGTCAATAGAATTATATGAATGTAATTTTAGGATTTTGATGACTAAAATAAGGCAGGATATTTTAAAAAAAACATATATCATGCAAATTTTGGTGATAGAAAAATTTCTTTTTGGATTTAAGTAATCATAACCAAGGGTATATTAGTAGATCTGACAATGATATATGTAAATGAAAATTCACCAAGCCAAAAAACATTAAAAATTATTATTAGTTCATAAAAATGTGAGAACACGTGTACATTAGATAAATAATCAATTAACAGAATAAGTCCATGAAATCAATAAAATTGATCACGTGACATGATAAAATATTCATATAACAAAACAAATGATAATACCATCATTAAATGATCTCTATAAATTTATTATAGGTATCATGGAAAAGGAATATGAAATCATAAGAAAAATAATTCAATATGGTGTAATAAGTCTAGAATGATGCAAAAAATTGATACATATAAAATAAAAAAACATTAATGTTTAATATAATGACCCTCTCCCCTGAAAGATACCCCTCCTTGGTAGGAAATGATGAAATAGATAAAATTACCCTCAAGTCGCACCCCTAGTAGGCCACGGGTTGGTGACTATCACCAAGGGTATACAAGTCAATAAATAGGGAAGGGATTACCCTTTATTTTAAACATTATCGAGCGATATAATAGATCATCCATAAAACAACTCCATGATATATATATAAAAAATAGGAAACTCATCCCATATGATTGCATAAATAGAAAAAATAAAATAATATTAAAACTAAAAAGTAAAGTACACAAAATAAAGCTAATCCAGTGACTCAACAACTACCCTAAATCTTGAACTACTAATGCCCATCACATTCCATGTAATATTCTTAGAATCCTAAAATAGAGTTTTTATTCATTAGGTGAGAATATAAATTTACTTATTTGGAAAACGAAGGTCTCTCATGCATATTTGAGGGATACATCCTAATGATCCCATGAGAAAACAACATAACAAAATAGCACGTAACATGGATAAACCCCATCCCAACCTCATCAAGGCATGATCACCAAATAACATAAGTCATGTAATGTAATAAAATTCACATTGTTGATAAGGTACCCTACACCACTTTCCACTGATTAGTTCCTCTTCACTAATGGAAAACATAATTGTACTCCAACCACATCCTAAATTTCCAGGTCACAAACCTCACGCAAACATTTGGGACCAAAAAAAACATTCAAATCCATCCTGTGGAGACATCTACCACACATGACATCACATCCCACCCGCAAACACCTAACCACATACCACACCATGTCCCACCCATAGACACCTATGACACATACCAAATCACTTCATACCCATATAAACCTGGTCCACAAACCACATCACATCCCATATCAAAGACACATGGGAAATCACAATTCATATCATGCCAAATACACCTGGGAAACCACAACTCACCTCATCCCGGAGACACATTCGAAAGAAAAACTTGACTCATCTCGATGACACATGGGAAAGAACTACTTGCTTGCACACACCTAGGCCTCACAAACGACAACATTCCTGATGAATCTTAGGATATCACCACCAGGATGAGGGAGAATAGATGAGTTTATATCCACCCATCCATCCTTCAACCGGGATGTTGGGGAAAGACATCCTTCACTATCACGATAGGGGTGTTCGACACGTAGTGCTCAACAAGGGTGGGGTGCATATAATAATCATTAGTGAAATAAAAGTATATGAATATATGATACTAAACACTCAATAAAAACCTATGTGTTCTCAAATAAAGAACCATATCAGAACACTACCAACTTTGTTTCTTCCTCTAAATGAACTGCACCACACATCAAGAAATAAACATATTTTAACTTCCTACCAACGTAATTAACCATTACAGTTTTTTATGCATAACTGATTTGTTCATTCTGTTATCCAAACCAACCGAATCATATTCCATGATTTACGAACCTATTATTTATTCATTTATTTAACTACTCCCTGGGAAACTACCAAGCACTACATTCAACAGGAAACATAGAAACACAAGAACGCACATCCAGATCATATCCATGTTCCACAAAACTTCTCAACCATTCCAAAATCAATCAATATCTCAACTTATGATTCCATTACATTTTATGGTTAGATGTATCATCTAGAAGTTCATCCATGACACCACCCATGCCAACACACATCACAAAATCATGATCAAATACATACCAAATCATAAACCATAGAAAACCCACACATCACAGTAGAACCACCTCACATTTATTTTTCCCATGCACACAGTCACATCTATTCCACACATCTCTTCACAGACCACAATGTTACAAATTTTCAGATTTTTCAATGGTAACAATTATCTTATTAGAATTCATTATTCAAGGTAATTATCTCACAAAACACATCTTCGGACATCAATTCATTATCCAGATTTTCATGATTAACAAATTTTATTTTAGGGTAATACCACAACAAACAAAAGTAAATCAGTATGCAAAAAATATGTTACAATCACAATCAATGACACCAGTGGCCACCATTTTCGGTGGAGAATCAAGCTTGTATAATCACCATATCACAATCATAATATCAAAGCCTCACATGATCCAAAAATAACCCCCATACATCTTATAATACATGTAATTGATTCTTATTTTTGATTAACCTAGGACAACCATGATGCATAGGTGAGAAATATAAATACCTCCCATGTGATGCACAATTGAAGTGAAAAAAGGGAACTCCTACCTCAAATAACCAGTTCAACTCATCTGTACACCTTAGGGAGAACAAGAATGCCTCCAAGCGACAACTACACTTCTTGAAACATTGGTCAACATATTCAGCACCAAATGTTTATCAGAACGCTACCCAAACACCCTTCACATGCCAACTTATTTCATGATAGTGATTCATTGAGAAAGTATATGAGTAAAATAATGAAAAAGATGAGATAACTCACAATAAATCAATCACAGTTCTTTAAGAAACCACCACCGAGATAGATAGATCAATGGGGGAGGAGTAGTGATTAAATGACTCCTTAGGGCTCCTAGGGTTCATCTAGAATGGGTGTAAAAGAACCATATTTGAAAAAATAATGGTTTAGCTGAAAAATTTATTAATACTACACATGATCAAAGTATTACATGATGTGTAATACCATTTCATCTCATGTAATACACAAAATTTTGTTTTAAAAAAAAATGTAGAATCTCTAATTATTTTATTTTTTAATAATTAAAAAATTACATAGTATGAGCCTTTCTAGAAAATAAGTGAAATATAATTTTAGCTCATGTAATCACATTACACGATGTGTAATCCACCTACTTCTAGCCTTTGAAATCTAAACCTCTCTTAACTCCTTCTGAGCCTACACCAAACATCACCAATCACCAAACACACAAAGTAATGAATCATAAACTCATATACAAATACAACAAATACCTATCAAATTATATTTTCACTTGAGAATCCAAATCCAAGCCCACAAGAATCATGGGCCCAAAGAAACACCCCATGAAATACCGATAACATATTTTTTAATGCTTAAAATAGTGATAACAACAAAAAACATTGACAATCAATGATAAACCACATAATGTAGTTCCAAAATTGGATTGGAAAACCACACATCCAAGAAAACCTCCTCCATAACCAGAAACCTGATCTTATTATGTCATCTCAAAAAACCAAAAAACACACCACTCAAGCACAAATACAACACTTTCCGAACATCGGAATCCTGTAATTTCATCACTTCATGTAAATATACTATCCACTCTAGGTGGAATTGACCCACCCACATGGGTTTAATAGCATCACAATTAATTTGCCTTGATGGGGATTCATGTCCTCCACTTTTCGCACATCATTAATTTATCACACAATACATGGAATATAACACTTACAAGGAATAACAACTCATATCATATAAAATAGGGGTTCAAGAATTCCACACCAGATCCTATGAAAATCCCTCTAGAGCATCACTATGGACAACATGATAGTGTGATGCCTCTGCCCTTGAGTCTCTCTACTAAGACTCTTCCACCAGCTACATCAATGAATACTCCACTATCATATAAAACAAAAAGACACAACCACATTCAACTCTTGAATCTAAGTGTGAGGCTACCGACTCCTCCATCGCCTTCCATGCATCCACTAACTCTTGAACACCCTCCTTCTATGACATCACAGTAAATGAATCTACCACGATAGTTACATTTCCTATAGTATAGGATAACTAAAAATCAGTTTTTTGATGAAACTCCATCCCCCTCTGATGTTGCAGGTTCAGATCATACTACTAAGAGATACACCTCTGCCTCTTGTGATCTGTAAAGACCACAATGTGATCCCTGATGAGGTAATGCTACCACATCCTCAGTGCCTACATAACTTCTAGCAACTCTATATCATTGGTGAAATAGTTTTCCTTGTGGGGATATAACTACATATACTCATAAAATATCATAACCCATTTCTATATAATGATGTATCCCTTGACCATCTTGGAAGCATCATAAAACACCTCAAACATCACTCGTTCCTGTGGAAACCAAATCACTAGAGCATTAACCAGCATCCCCGTAAGATATCTAAACGCCGCCTGAAACTGATTAATCTAAACAAAATATTTCATCATCCTTGTAAAATCTATCAATGAAGCTATAACTCGTTATAAATCATCTTCAAAGCTATGATAATGACATGTTAGAATAAGAAAACTATGAATATACCCTATATTCCATGAAGGATAGGAACAAAAAACAACATTAACCTTAAATGATATCTCTAGTACACCCGAACGTGACACCACATGACTGACAAAATGAACCAGTACTATCTATAACTGAAACTTAGTCAACATTGCACTAGGATAATGGCGTTGATGAACCTGAAAAAAGTCCCAAGGCTCAGTATGTTCCTCCTCTAACATCAAGTAGATTAATATGTATTTGATGAACATGATGCTGAAGTAGTCCCTGAACTCACATAAAATGAGGTTTATAAGCCCCATTAACATGTCTAGTGAATTCATTACAATGAAGGACGTGACTAGGAACTTAAAGTCCCACACAAGCACCTAAACATATTCTTGATAGTACCCTGATCTTTTACCATCAACTGGTGATATCCTAACCATTGATTGATCATGGAAATCAATCATTCCCCTCAAAGCTATTCGAAAAGATCTCATATTCTTAGAATTGTGTAATGGTTTCTTGATTTTCACCGGATTCATCATCCTCAAGACATCCTTAATGAGACTCCTCATTTGGATAAAGATATGTAAAAAATAAAAGACATTCTTAAACATGATCCCCAACTCTCATAATGGCATAATACCTTGGAGAAGGGAGGGTATCTTATACCTTTTCTTATCCTTCATGGTCGAGAAAAGGAATTGTCCTAGAAACTTCTTGAAGTTGACCGACACAAAATTTGGTTCCTTCCAATCCACCAAATAAAGAGTCCACCATAGATGCCCAGCTCCACCCATCTAACTAATCACCAAATAAACCCAACTACTCTGTCAATTCCGCGATCAAGCTGAAGTTGATTTCAAGATCCTCATGCTAGCTCTATGTATTTATGTCTGAAAGACTATCATCATACATTCAAAAAGCCTATCGATAAAAAGAACACAATATACTCTGCCACTGGTCATCCTCATCTACTAGATAAACTCTCTGTCAATCAACATGATTGGTCTTCTATACCAATAATACCTAACGCACATGAAGATGATGATTATGAGTCATTTCTAAAAATGAAAATAATGATTTCCCAAGCCTGATTAGTATAGAATGTATGATTCATTTTAAATTGTTTAATTTATTTCATTAATTTTTACCCATTTTAACCTTCCAAATACGGCCTATTTGAAACAAGAAAATAATTCATTATGATGTATATACCATTCTTAGAACTCTACCCAAAAATCAATGTATCATCACTTTGTCATTAGGTAGGCTCAGAATCATTACATCGGATCATGGGGTCCCTAAAATCCGATGTCCTAGTTGGTCTTCCCAAGACTATGTCACCCAAGAAGTTCACCTGACACTGTTTCCATACCAACCCATAAAATCCTCACTATGACTAAATATAATATTCATTCTATCTCTCAACCATTATCTCTGATGCCATTCTACTATGACACCAACCAACCAATGATATAACTCATAGGCTGGCAATGAATAGAGGGAAATAATTACCCTTGAGTCCCACCTCTAATATGCCCTGAGTTGGTGACTAGAACCAATGGTATGCTGGTCACACAATATGGAAGACATTACCCTTATCATAAAAAAGATTAGTAGATATGATTGATTATCCACCAAAAAATCCAAGACATCTATAAATGAATGTGAAAAACCATTCCATGTGTATTCATAAAGTAGAATATATATATAACTATAGTTAAACTCCATTGTAAATTATGAAATATAATGAAGTGGCCCAACAACTATCCTAAAGCCCATGCATGTAACACCTTGAACAGTCCACATATTCCAAATTTAATTCATAATTATTTTTTTATATAAAGGGTGAGAATCAATAATACTCAGCAGGAAAACCAATGTCTCTCGTGCATATGTGAAGGAAAAATGATAATTCTACTATTAGTAGATAGTAGAACCAAACAGCCCCTAACAAGTATACTATATATCCCGGACTCACCAAGGCATTCTCACAAAATAATGCAAGTCACGTAATGTAATATAATCCCCATCAATTATAGGGTACCCATATTCAAATCCCACTAATTAACAGCTCTTGCCTAACGGAAAAAGTCCTCACCCTCCCACCTCTTCTGGATGTACCATTCCACAACCCACATGCACAAACCCGGGCCCCCCAAACCATACAACATCCTGCCAACAGACACCTAGGAAACATTCAACATCACATCCCACACGTAGAAACCTAGTCCACATACCACATCACATCCCACCAGCCAACACCTGGACCACATACCACATCACATCACACCTATAGAAACCTCGGCCAAAACAACATAACATATCATCCAATAGATATTTAGGAATGAAAAACTCATCACATCCCAAACACTCCTGCCAATGAAAAACCTATATGATCCCAAATAAATATGTCAAATCACAACTCACCTCATCTCAAAGACACACAAGAAATCACAACTATCCCTCACACACCAGGGCCTCACAAACCACAACATGCCCGTAGAATCATGGGCTATCACCACCTAAATGAGGTTGTAGGGAAGAGAGGGTGTCCAGTCATCCATCCTCCCGCTTATATGGAAGGAAAAGACACACTCCCCCATGACGGTTTGGTGTTCAGCACATAGTTCTCAACTATGGTGAGGTGACCATAAAAATCACAAGGGAAATACATTTATATAAATATATGATACTATACATCACAGACCAACCTATATGTTCTCAATCAAAAAATTATCCAACAACACTACCAAAATTTCTTGTACCTCTATATGAACATCACTAATCATCAATCCGGAACCTCCATTCAATTTCCAACAAACTTAATTAACTATTACCATTATATATTCACAACTCGTTTTCTGATTTTGTTATCAAATCTAAACCATGAATGTTCCAAGGAATAATATCTAATTATTAATTAATTTATTCCACTACAATATAGGAAACTAAGAAGCACATAACCTTATAAGAATCATAGAAAAACATCACCACACATGCCAATTTTAAACTTATTGTGAAACAATTCTCGTTCTTTCCATAATAAATCCATATCTCAACCTACTATTCAATTACATAGATAGGTTGATGTATCATCAACATGTTCATCCACGAAAACACCTAGTCCCACCAACATCTCAAAACCATGCTCAATGGAAAACTATATCACAAACTAGATAAATAACACACATCAAAACAAATCATCCTCACAATCATTTTTCAAATACAGGTTTCCACTTATATTCCACACATATTATCAAAGACCATGACAAAACACATATTCCGATTTAGAAATGGTGGAAATTATTTAATTCCACAACATTAATCAATGTCATTATCACACCAACCAAATATTGTGGCACCCATTCATTAGCATGATTTACATGATTAACCAATTTTTTTAGGGAAATACCATATAAACCACAACTAAAGTAGAGAACACAATATATGTATCCAGAAGAAACAAATCCCCCAATATCCAACATTTTCAGCAGAAAATTAGGCACTTATAATCACAATATCACAAATATAATATCAAAACACCAAGGATTGAAAAATTAATCACCTGCCCCTTTAAATTTCATTTTACCAATTCATATCATTGATTATCCTGACATAACCATGATCTATAGGTGAAAAAAATATTAATCCCTCTCCAAACTATTTCTAAGCCTCCCCTAACCATCTCCAAACAAAAAATTCATAATGCAACAGACTTGGATGAAATGGATCATTATTGTGATCAAAAAATAAATTTATATCAATTTAAACTATATTTACAGAAAATATCCAATAAATTAATTGAAGGTTCATGCGACAAATTTCCCACAACATATTGAAGTTTGGATAACAACTCTTTCCCTATAATAATATCATGAGATATCAACATTACCCATTTCATTGGATGGTTTCAACATTTTTGGTCAATGTTTCACATAAATATAAACCATATAAATTTGTAACACTTGAAATAATTTTTTTTATATTCCATTATAATCCATTTAAAATAAAATGTTTCCTAAAAAATTTGTATAATATATTTATTTTGTATAGATCAAGAACTCAATTGTATGATACCCAAAATTCAATCACCCAAAAGAAATTTATAATATGTATATTGAGAATGTGAAAATTGTGGAACATAAAATAGTTATTGATAATGAATCATTCATCAAAATAATAAATATACAATGGAAACCATGAAAGTAGTTTTTTAATGATTTAGAGATGTTGTTGTAAAAATAGAGAGATTTGACTGTTTCAAACGTATTTTTTAAAGGTGAATTGTTTATTTTAAGATGTTATTTTATAAATAAATTTCACATTTATATATCCTCGAAAAATAAATGTTATAATAGAAGAATGGTTTTGTAAATGTTATAAACGTGCATATAAGTTGAAATAAACACATATAAGATTGTTAAAACTATATAAAATAACACATATCCAAAAAGTGGAATAAATTATTCCATTTGATTAATGATAAAAAAGATTTATGAATAGTATTGAAGGGAATTTAGACCTGATGATATTCATTCATTGATTATGTTTTGATAATTACATCACCCTCAATTTTTATGTAATATTAATATTTTATTATTTTGAAATAATATGTTAAAAAATGTTATATTTTTATAACTATATATTATATCTAAAATTCCATAAAAGATACTAATTATTCATTTTCTTATTTTTTTATAGATGATTATAAATTATTATTCTTTTGTTCAATTATAATTATGATAAATAATGTTATGCATTGAATGTATTCTTATGTTTTATAATTTTATAGATTATGGCTTATAAATTTTTGTTATGTGTGATGTTTTATTATGAAGGAATCATATTACATATGGATATTTTAATAAATTATATAAAAGGAATTGTTTTATGTGTCGTATTGGAACTACCTAATCATCTTACGTTTCAAAATATGGTGTAGATTTGAATTAATTTAAAATTACTCTTTTAAACAATATTTTGGTCAGAATATGAGATACATAACATATAAATTAAATATAATTTTCTAGTTGGATATCTAGAAATACTACCCACATTTTATAAAAATTAAAATATGGGTGGATTATCATTTTGGATGTTCTAAATGTTTTATGAAGTCAGTGTGATATTTCTGTTATATTTCTGTAGTTTTCATCTTATTTTTTCTATATTATATATGTAATATAATCCAATACAACTTCATAATTTAGGAAATTATTAATGTGATGAAAATATAGGGGAAATATATAAATTTAATTTTGTAGTACTAGAGGAAAAATATTATATTTTTATGCTATAAGTGTGTACTGAATCTACTAAAATTAATATGGTATATAATTTAAAATGGAAAATTTACTCTTCTATTTTATGATATTTTTCAATATAATTAACATTATGTAACTCATGTTCTCCTTAAATATGCTAAAATATGACCCTAAAAAGTGAATATCATGATGAAGTGTGTTTTTTTATGAAGTACTATCTGTACAAAATAATCAATACTTATATATATTTCTCTAACGATGTTGAGATAATTCAAATACGCTTGTTTCTTATAGAAGAGAGATGTGTTAAAATGTTTTCTATATATAGATTAAATAATAATGGTTTTTAATACTTTTATATTATGTTGTGTGGACTTTATATTATAGAATTATTTTTACGATGTAGTATATAAAAGTATGGACAAAAATTCATGATGAAGATACATTAATGAATTATTATATTTTATTATATGTATGTTATAATTTTATTATTTAAATAAAATTAATGGAAATACATGTATGCCAAAAAATCAAAAAAAAGAAGAAGTTTATGAACTATTATTAAATTAAGAAATGTAAATGATTGATGAATAGAATCTCTAATTTATTATATAAAGAAAAATTTATTTTGATTTGTTTTAGGAATAACAAAATACATTTAAATTACTAATATAATGATGTTATATGTGTAGTATAATGATAAGAAGAAAAAAATCATATAGAACTGAATAAAATATATGTTATATCAAAATGCATGTAGAACTCACTATATTTAGGGAGGAGATTGTGGTTAATTAGAAAAGAATATAGAAACATGCACAAAAAATATCATATTATATAAATATGGGAATGGGATTTCAGATATAAAAAATTTGGATTCTAGATGTTACCCAGACAATGATGTTAGTTTATAGGAATTTATGAAATAAAATTAGTTCATTGAGATTTATTTAATATATTTTATTTCTACTAAAATCTTTTGATGATATAATAGTATGTTAATAAAAAAATTAGATTTCTATTAGTTGAAAATTTATCATGGTTTTTCAATCTTTTATATTAGTTTTATATTTAATTTTATTTTTATCAAACCTACTAGAACATAGAGTGAAGGGTTTTATGAAAAAATATGAGAGAACAATGATAAATTTTATTAAATAAACATTGATATTATAATATATCATTAACCACAACTTTTAAGTAGTAATAGTTTCTTATTTCAATTTCAAATATTATGATTATTATAGAGAATAGTATGTTGATTTGTTTCTTTTAAATAAATTTTATTAAAATAATAATTCAATTTATGGAAATATAAATAGATGAATTTGATGTTGAAATTTGATATTTAAATATATTTTTAATCTTATAAAGAAATATGAATTTTTTAATGATGTTATAGATTTCATGGTGGAATTATGGAATGATTTTGAATTATTGTTTTTCAATATTATTAAAAATTATTGAATATTGAATAAGAATCATAATTAATTGATATATATATTATAGAAATATTAAGAAGTGGTCCTAGATGTTCTATGGGATATAATAAGACAATGTTAGTTCTATTATTTTCATTATACATCATATATTAATTGACATATGATGGAAGGAATCTAGAAATACATTGAATATCATTTTCCACTACAACAAAAATTTGAAGTTCATTTTTGTAATTAGTACATAATCATAGGTTTTACACAATGAAGAATTATTTTCTTATGAAATACTCGTAAAATACTAGTTTTAATATTATGAAATTATGTGTTGAATCTAATTCAACCTAAACATATCATAAATAAGTTGAAGCTATATATACATAGTTTGGGATAATGTTAAAGTTACGTGGACTTATCAATGACTATTTAAGTGAATAATACTTGTATATGGTTTTTCATATCCTTTTTAAATGAATTAGAATTCCATTTAAAATATTTATTCAAAGTAGTAGTTTGTTCAACTCAATCTATGTTGTCCCATGGAAAAGTAACAGAATCAAAATTTCTAAGATCATATCAGGTGTGGATTGAGTTGACAATGTGATGTTATTATAATCACGAACTACACTAAAATTATCTTAAGTCCAAATCATTTACATTACATTAATTTATTTCATTACATCACCATTGGGATAGTACCAATTTTTATATATTTTAAAGGTGATATTTAAGTAGGTGATTTTTTTTAATAAAACATACTCACCTCCCCTATTCATTATTTATTATAACTGTGTGAAAACATGTCGTATTTGAACCTACCATTCAATTTTTTAACCTAGAATGTTAATGTGATAGTTTAACAGATATATATATCTTATATTGTCTAGTATATTAAAATTTATAATGATAGCATGATATACTTATTTTAATGGTAATAATTATGGTTGTTATAAGTTTAGAATGATTTATTACTCAAATAATCATTGATTGAATATTAATTTAATATAGTTAGAAAATATAAGATTCTTAAAGGTAATCCGGAAGTTTAACATATTACTTTAAAAGGTGAATCTAATTGAAATTCAATAGATATGAATTATATTATTGGTGGATTTGGACCATATGAATATAATAGAGTATTATTCCTTAGCTTATAAAATGTTTTAAACAATTTCAAATTCTATTAATGGAATCAAAGAAGTTATCCAATAGAGGTATAATGTTAATATATATAAATATGATCAATCATGTCAATTAATATAGATATTACTTCAAAAATAGATGGAAAAATTTAAGAAATAGTACATTATACTTCATTTTTATGGACATCCTAAACATAATCTAGAAAATATATCAATGTTCATAGAGTTTTAAAGGATAAATTAAGTGTAATATTTGCTAAAATTGACCAATAAAAACTTTTTAGATATTTTATGATGAATAAGTTCATTGGAACACTACAATTGTTTAAAGATAACATTAAAAAAGAAGATAATGAGTAAAGTTTTGTTAAAATATAATTTCATTCAGTTAGGGTTACAAATTCAGAATCGTATGATGAAGGTTATAGTAGATCTAATTTCAATGATGAACATATAGAAATTTCTAGAATATTATGTATGCTTTATGAGAGGGGAAATGAAAATATATTTATAGGTGATATAAAACATGTAATTTGATATCTATATAAGAAAATAATAAATTTGAAGACATACAATCAAATACATATAAGATGAAAAGGAAATATAAAATTCCAAAATGTAATTTAATATTATAATAAATTAATAATTTATATTATTTTATGTTCCAAAGTGATTTATTATTATCCAATGTTATGTGACATAAAAGTTACAACGTTTTAAATAATTTCGTAGGTTAATTTTTTCATTAGGATATATTACTTCTTCCACATATTTAAAATTATAACATTATGTTTGTAATAACTTTTTTATATATAATGTTTAATTTTCACTTGATTTTTAGATTTAAAGTTCATACACATAATCTATTCATTTTTTAATTCCCACTTCAACTTTATGATAATTGTAAAAGATTATTTCAAAATATCCTTTTAATTGGTATTGTTTATACATCAATTTCCATTAATGGAAATTATTGGATAATTTCATTATCTTCAAGAAATTCATGAACATTTTCAAGTAATATTATCATTTTTTTCACTCTCGTGCTTAAAAAACTTTAGAAAATAGTTTTAATAAAATTTGACTTTATTTTCCTCTTCGGTTATAAATCTATATTCTTATAAAATCATATTTAATAAAAATATTTGAAATTTTATATGATTTTTAAAATCGATTAGTAAAATTAATTTTCACCCATTTTGATTTGTTTTAAAAAATAATAATCTAATCCTCATGTTTTTGTCAAAACAATTTCCATTTTTATTTTACTTAAAATTTGAATGAAAATTTGTTTTAACTTGTTTAATATATACATAATATCATATTTTAATGACCAATCAAGGTTTTAAATATTCCTTTATAAGTTTCAATGGTTATTTTCAAATAAAATTTGTCTCAAAATTCCTTTTGTACTTTCAATTTTAAAATTTTTTATAAAATTAAATGAATATATTCCTCAAAAATGTTTTCAAAGATCCATATATGGGTTTTCAATTCATCAAAGACAAAAAACCTATATTTTAAAAATACTCCGCTGCGGATATATTTTATTTATACCATCTTTATTATTTATTTAGATGGTTCAATATTATTTTAACAAAATATAGTATTGAAACATACTTCTTAGATTCATTTTTGTATTAATTATCATTCCCATGAATTATTCACTTCCTTATAATCATTAAAAAATATATTTATACATTTAAAATAGATAATAATATTCATAGACCATATCTCATTTCACTATATCGTTATTTAAATTGAAAATTATTTGATTACCTGGGGAAATATTGATAATATATATTCCTTCATTAATAGAAATATTTAATGGAAAGGCGTATTGATCATGAATTAAATTTATTATTCGATATATGAAGAATGATTTGGATGTGAAGTGAAGGGTGGGGACTGGAATTATATATCCCATCAACGAATTAGTTTTCTCATGAGGGGAACCAATGATATTTCATTAAATGGGTTTAGCATATTGTTTTAAAATTTATTTTGAAAGGTCTTAATAGTATATATATCATGTTTATAAGAACATGACATCGAATAATTAAAAATTTCTTAATTATGAAATGTGTTGTAAAATTTTATGAAACTGAAAAAATCATATTATCTATTGATTTCTTTCATGTACAGTTTATTGATTAAATGGAGTATTTTTTTTTGTTATATAAATTTCTATATTTATTATGCCTTATCAGATTATGCATGATATTTTTAAATGATATTATCACTGAATGAATTTAACCACTATTTTATTGATTAAATCACATTAGTTTTTTGTTATTTACATTTTCACATTGACTAAGTCTTATCTTAACAGGGTTGTCATGTTATTTATATTAATTTTGGTTGAGTCATTTTACATTTCATATTGATTTTTCATATTGATTCATGATAGATTTCACTATACTTAACCCTTACTAATCATTAATGATCTAAATTTTTTTCCTTTCCCAATAATCAAATAAGTTTACTTGGATTGATATGATAGGATTTTTACAAGGAATAGTGTTGTTCCAAAAAATATGTTGTAATTTATGTTTTCAAATATAATAATAAGATCATGTAAGTATTTAGTTTACCAAGAATACCAAACTATTTGTTACTTTGGTATGCAGTTCATTGTAACATATGACAATATACTAAATTAGAAACTGGATCTTGGATACTGGTTTTCCCTTGCTATGGTTTCTATCATAGGAAGGTTAGTAGAAAAATTAGAAACATAATTTAGAAAGTCAAGGATAAGGGATCATAACCCTATGATAAAATTTGAGGACAATTATATTAGAACATTGTAATATTTTTACAGAGATAATATTATGTGGGTTTTTATAGTAATATATCACTATTTGGATACTATAAGTGAACATGGTTCTGGAATAGATGTATCTAGGGTTAATAACTTAGAAAATTGTGTGTTGGGATTTAATTGATGTTTACCTTGTAAATTAAAATGGGTCTTACTTAAATCCAACTATGACACTCCAGGGGGATATTCTGAGTTTAATTCATATTTTCATTAAAAACTATTAAGTAGGAGTTTCTAGATAAGGAAAATGAATGGGAAAATTTTTTGTTATTGAAACATCCTAAAAACGATTATAAACTTTTCCCACAATGGATGTTGTTGTTCACAATATGATTTTCAGTTTTGGTCAATGGATAGAACCCAAGGGAATCATGGTATCATTGAACATGATGGACAATGTGGTGACTTTGAGAAAAAAAATGAGAAAATGATAGGATTGAAATATATCATGATTATTCCAAAGAAGTTAAACTATAATATGATTAGCAACCTATTTCTTAACGAAATATAAAACTCATCAATGAATAGAATGATTTTGATTACTAAGAGATATAGTGGTGGAGACTATGGAGTAAAGAAGGATTTGTTGTCCCATAGGGGACTATTTGTCCTCCTTTGTAGTATTAGTATATTTAACAAACACAAATAATGTAAATTCAATAATCATGTAAAGTCATAAAAATAATATCAATTCGTATTTATCATGTCCAAACCATTCAATATTTATTATTTAAGTTTCAATATGTGAAATTTTTTATTTCTATGATATCACATTGATTTGGTACATTCGGTTTACATTTATATTGTAAGAAAGTCTGAAAAAAATATTCTATATATAATAGACTAAAACCGATTTAAGAGATTACTTACTGATGTAGACAACCTACCAATGCATATGACTTACTGGCACAAATGATCTACCAACGCATATAATTTACTGACAAAGATATCCTACCGATTCAATCAATCTACCCATGCAAATTTCTTACCGACACAGACGATTTACCAATGCATAAGACTTACTGACATAGGAAAACTACCAACGCAATCGACCTACTGTCGATACAAGTGAACTACTGATGCATGGTTCTACTGACCCAAGGATTCATTAATAGTTAAAATGATTCACTGATGTAATTCATCAATGACATATGGAAAGACTAATAGTAAACTGATGGGTTGCATCATTGACAGAAGGAGATACTGACAGACGAGTCACTGACTAATTTCTCACTAACAGAACAATTCACTGATATACTGTTTAAATTTTCAAATAATAAAATTATTTCTAATGGTCATATTTGAGTAATTTAATTATAAAGAAATATTTTATAATATTTTTGGGTCTTTTAGCAGAAATTGTGAAATAAGATAAACTTATGCACATAGAAATATCATTCTCCTTGTCGGACCTCAAGAATAAAATACATTTTGAAGAGAGAATAAAGATAGATAAGTGTGGCATGCCCAAACATGAGACACACAAAAGGACATTTGTGAATCTCATTCCCCCCTGTGATCTCTAGAAAAATAGGAAGAACACACAAGGAAATAACAATGGAGATTCACATCGAATTAACCAACTATATAAGAAAATCAAAGAAGAATATTAATATTCCTACAGAAATATAATTGTACAAGGAATCTAGAATACACCACTCTATTTTACTATCAAAATCTAGAAAAGGACTCATAACTCATATCAGCTACATTTGAAGAGTAAATAGAACCATGGCATGATAAGTAGAGCCTTCTAAATCCTTTCTCATTTTTATTTTCTCTATTGTGTGGATTTTTACATACTTTGGAGTAGTGTGTGAATCTATTTGTTTAGATCACACTTTCTCCTATATCAAACTGAAGGATACATGATATCCCTACACTCTTCCCTTTCTACACATTCTAATCCCACTGATTTTGTGGAAGAGGTCCTTGTGTGACCGGGTAGTTTGTACTCACAAAGAGCAATGGATGAGATCTTGTGACCATGATAACCTGTGCGTTGTTGTGAAACCTGATCTAGGGTTTAGATCAAACTATTTGTTAACATAAACATCTTGGTGGTAGGTGATAACCAAATGGAGATAATTAGGTTAGTTCTTGAGACTGAACCTCTTGTTTCATTTCTGATATGATTTTAATTTTAGTTTTACTTAGTTTTATAACATATCTCAAAAAAATAAATTGAACTCTGATAGTTAGAAAGAGTAATTGTTCATAATAGTATTGACATATTTGGTTATTTTATAATGTTTTTTAATTATCAAATTGTTATTACTATGAACTGTTAACTATTTTGAAAAATTAATCGAACATTCAAGCTCTTCTAAATTCTCTACTGGTTAACTAGTCAATTGATTTTTAAATTTGGGTAAAATTCATATAATGATTTTTTAAATAATTTTTTATAAGATCTCAATTACCCCCCCCCCCCCTTCAAGTTTCTTTCACTGACTAACATTTGGTATCATGTGTTTAGAAGTTTCTGTTCTCAAAACTTTTTCAAACATGATAAATTGATATTTTATATTTTAAAGATCATAAAATTTATTTTAATCCTAAATTTTTATATTTTAAAAACATTATATACAATTTTATTATGGAAAATTGGTTGTAAGGGGTTGTTAAAAATTGACCCACATTCATTAACTTAACAAATTATGCATGATGTCAAATTAAATTGAAAATATTATCAGAATTTATGAGTTTTTTATGTTTGGTCTTTAATTGTAGATTAATATAAGATTATTGATACTTCTATAAATACTTGGGATGTCCCAACTAAGGCTTATTATAATAATAATTGAAAATCCATAAATTCCTTATACTCTTCGTTATGAGATGAATAATTTAACAGAATTTCAACATGTAATATAGCCCCTGACTTTTGGGATACCTTATTGGTTTCACATGAAGGAACTACTATTGTTAAAAATTTGAGACTTCACACATATGTTATTAAATATAAATACATTAAAATTAATCTTTATGATCTTATTTCTGACATGTATCTCATGGTTAATGAAATTGTGAACACTATGATCTCTCTGAGAAGAGAATTTATAGCCAAAGAACAAATTATAAGAATACTCAGAAGCTTACCTAATTAATATAGAGGATATTATATCTCAATCAAAGAATCATGTGATATCATAAAAATACATTTAAGTAACTCAATAGAAAAGTGATGGTGTCTGGGGAAGAGCTGAAGGTCAACAAAGAAGAAGAGGATGAACCTAAGGGAAAATCTGTAGCGATTAAGACTACTGCCTCAATGAATAAGGAAAAAATATAAGGTTCTAGCCTCTATTTAATGATCTAGTAATGATGAATCAATATCAGATAGTGACGGCTAGATGGCTCAATTGGGCAAAAGATTCAAGAAATTCTATAGAAAGAATATGTTCTTCAAGAAGCCCAATTATAAAGGAATAAATAATAACAAGGGAAAATGAAAAATGAATTGGAAAAGAAATGAAAAATCAGAGGATATTGTCTCATATGAATGTAAGAGGATAAGACATTGAAATATGAATGTACAAAATTAAAATACAAAAAAGAAGTATGAAAACAACAAGAAGAAGCATAAGAATGTTATGAAGGCCACCTAGAGTTCCTCTGATGATAGATCTAGTGAATAAACATCTTATCATGATGAAATAGATGACAGGGAGAATATTTGTTTTATGAAAAACACAATTGAGGTAACCACATATTATCCTATACATAAATATTTCAATTCTGGAAGTGTTAGTGAATCAGAAAACATGAAAAGTTATTATCTATTTGAATTCGTCAACATGATGTTAGAGACAAGAAATAAATTGAATGATACATAAAAATTTTCAATCAAATAGCATGATATTAGTATAAATATTATGTTTGATCATACTGCTAGTATGTTAAATAATGTACAACTTCTCAAAGAAAACAATGACCTAAAATTGTCTAATGATAAATTAAAAAAGATCTACAAATGATTACCAATGAGAAAATAAACTTACTAAACTTCTTGGTAAATAGATAGCTCCTTAGTACACTTTTGGTACTGGATATCCTCCTGGATAGAGAAACCTATCTAAAACATATTTTGTTACTAAATCTGGAAAAGTTGTTCTTCTACCTGAAAAACAAAATTCTTCTACTAGTTCTAGTTCTAGAAATTTTTCTACTTCCTCTGATTGTTATAGACCAAATAGAGTCAATTTTTTAAATATGTTATATAATTATTTTATTAATACCACGAAGCAAATGTGGCTAACTAAATAATTGATTAATAATGACACTAGACACAAACAAGTCTGGGATCCAAAATCGGTTTTTTTATTATGAAGGAAATATGTTTGAAGAGCTCTTGTTTGAGTCATTGGTTCATAAAATGTTGATTTTCACAGCATATGATAAGATACAACTCAAGATTCAAGAACATAATCAATATTGATGTTGTATATGTCACTTTAGATAACAATTATAAAGAAAAAATAATTTTTTTAGGATAGATTGGTAACTCTAACTCGATTTTAATTTCTAATGTTATTTTTGTTGATGGATGAAATATAAATTTGGTAGTATTTCACAATATTGTGACGATGGATTTCATGTTTAATTTAAAAATGATGCTTATATTGTTTTAACTCTAAAAAATAATGAGTATTTTTTAATTTTGAAATGAAAATGTATATATTGATAACTTATATTCTTTAGTTTTTCTAAACATTTTATGTTTAAGTTCCTCTTGTAAATAGCCTTGGATTTGGAATAGGAGATTAGGAAATTGTAATGTACACTCTCTATGAAAGATTAGTAGAAATTTACTTGTCAATGATCTACCCAAACATGAATTTTTAAATGAAAAAGTTTACAATCCTTGTTAAAGGGGTAAAAACACAAGATATATTTCAAATCAAAGAAGTAAGTTTCAACATCTCAAACATTATATTTGGTTCACATATACTGGTTTGGACCCTCTATATTTTATAATTTAAATAAGAATCACTATGTCTATGTTCTTGTAGATGAGTATTCTCATTATACATGGAAATATTTATTTTCTCACAAAAGTGAACCATGTACTTAATTAACCAAGAATGCTAAAATAGTGGAATATCATAGTGGAGTTAGAATAAAATCCTTATGAAGTGATAATGGCCGTTAGTTTGAATAGAAATACTTTGAATAATTTTTCTCACACAATGGATGTTGTCATAACATCTCTTCCCCTTAGACACCTCAAAAAATAGAGTTGTGGAATGAAGAAATAAAACTTTTAAAGAGATATACCAAACAATGAATAATAAATCTGAATTACCAATTTACTTTTGGGATGAGGTAGTGAATACAACTTGCTAAATAATTAATAGTGTCTTAATTAGACCTGTCGTCAAGAAGACTACTTATGAGTTGTGGAATAATATAAAACCCAATGTATTATACTTTAATGTTTTTGGTTACAAATTCTATAACCTTAATACAAAGGTCAAACTTGAAAAAATTTCATCAAATATTGTTGAAACATCCAAAGTAACTCCACCACTAATAAATCTTACAGAGTCTTTAATAAAAGAACCAAGTGTTTGAAAAAATCTGTGCATACAAATTTTATTAAATAGACCAATTTGAAATTGAGGCCTCCAATGGAAACCATGAAGATGATATGTCAAATATGGACAAAAATGAAAAATCATATAATCCTATTTTCATCAAATCTGTTAAATCGAATTGTTCTAAAAATATTTTAGACATTGGACATGATGAACCTAAACATATATTTGAACCTAAAATTACTAGCCTATCCATTTTAGACCAACTAGAACCCTCAATAATCATCCTTTAGATGTAGTTGTTGGAGACTTAGATAGTGGGACCCAATCTAGAGGTTCTACAAGTAACCATGTTGAATATAATTCCTTTTTATAACATTATGAACCTATAAACAACAATGTTTCCATAAATGATGAATATAGGGTTATTTCTATTCAAGAGGATCTCAATCCATATTAACGAAAGAATGTTTGGAATCTTCTAAATTGACCCATATACACCATAACAATATGAACTATGTGGGTTTTTAGAAACAATGTAGATGAATATGATAATAATTATAGATATATAGATAGATTGGTTATACAAGGTTATGGTAATGAATAAGGCATTGACTATGATGAAATTTTTTCCCATATTGCTAGGACTGAGGCCATGAAAATCCTACTTTCTTATGCATCCCATCTTAATTTCAAACGTAATCAAATGTATTTTTAATGTGAATTCCTAAATTGATATATTTTTAGGATGTTTTTGTTTAACAACCCCTGGTTTTACATCCCCTCATTTATTAAATAATGTTTTCTAATTAACAAAAGCTATATATGGTTTAATACATGCTCCCAATGCATGGTATGATGGAATGTGTTCTTTTCTCATTAATGAAGGTTTTACAAACGGAATTTTTGATACTAATATTTGTATAAAACAAATTTATATAGATGTTTTAGTATTTAAAATATATGTGGATGATATTATTTATGGATCTTCATGAAATTCTCTGTGTATTGATTTGTCTAAAATGATTAAAAGTGATATTGAGTATGATGGGTGAACTGAAATTCTTTATTGGACTTCAGATATTTTAAAATAAAGTAGATATCATTTTAAATCTAAGTAAATACACAAATTTCATTTTAAAAACATTTGACTTTGATATAATTAAATTTATTGACACTCTAATGAGTACAATGTGTATGTTGGATATTATTGAAGATGTTAAATCTATTGATCAACCACTGATAGAGGAATTATTATAAGTTTTCTATACATGACTAATAATAGGAAAAATATAATGATTAGTCTTTGTATGTGTTCCTATTTTCATGCTAATCCCAAATAATCTCACATAAATGATGTTAATATAATTTTTAAATACATCAAACAAACAATAAATTTTGGTTAATTTTCCTTAAAGGATATTCATTTGATATAGTGAGTTTTTTTGAGGCGGATTTTGGGGGATGCTTGTTAGATATAAAGAATACATATGGGACAATTTACTTTTTTGGAAACTCTTTGGGATCATGGTGTAGTGGGAAAAATTAGTTTTCATTATCTTGTGCTGAAGAGGAATACATATCTGCTATTAATTGTTGTGGTTGAATTTTGTGGATAAAGCATACTATACCAAACTATGGATATCAATTTTTACATGTACCTATAAAATGTGAAAATACAAGTATTATTAACATTTCTAATAACCCATTTTATCATTCTAGAACAAAACACATTGATGTAATACATAACTTTTTTGGATTTCATTATCAAAAGTGTGATATAAAATTAGAATTTATTGGAAATGAATATTAGCTTGCTGACTATTTACTAAGCCATTCGACTCTGAAATAATGATTTACCTCAGACATGGGATATGAAGGATCAATCTATAATACATTATGTTTTTATTCTATTGATCTTTTTATGCGAATTTTTCATGTTGTCACTGTGGCCATGGCATGCCGACACAGTTTTCATGCTGACACCAATGATATGTCATGCCGACATAGTTGCAATGCCAACACCAACTCTATGACATGCTTACATTGATTAGTTTCCATGATGACACCATTTTTTTTTATAAAAAATCAATCATGCTGACACATATGACTCGATGTATTTATATATGTTTTGTATTTATCAAAAAGTCACTATTTTATTAATTTTGTTAAACTCGGTTCACAAATTCCCAATTTCATCATTTCAAAATACCTAAATTATATAAATTTTAATCGATCCACTCTACTTCATTACCTCTACAATATCTCGGTCATTGTTCTCTCTCTACCCCCAAAATTTCACAATCTATCCTGCAGATAGAATGGATTGTAGTGGAGTGTGTGAGGCATTCTCTTGATGATTGGAAGTCTTGTGCTTCTATGAAACAGAATGGTGAATTGAGATAATTTTCATCTCCTATAAATCCTGCTTTGGAAAACCGTATTATAACTTCATAAAATAAAGTTCATGTGGAATTTCCATTACAAACAAAGTATCTGCTGGTCAAGGTATTAAAAGATCATGTTTTTATTGAGAGGTTCAAAAATAATGATCATCCCTTTTACCCGAAACTAGTTCATGAATTTTACATGAATAATGACTTTTTGTTTGATGGGAGTGATATCTACTGGTTAAAATCCATAGTAAAAGGGAAACAAATCTCATTATCTTCAAGTCATTGGAGTTAATGTCTTCATGTTACTCATGAAGTTTTATTTTATTATTAACAAGGTTCCTCTAAACTTTTGAGTAATATGTTTTTCTTTGACATAACGTTAAAAGAACTTACTAATAATGATGAGCATAAAAGACCCAATGCTACAGAATTATTTCGAGAATGTAGAATCTAGTTCCTATTTATATAATATCAAATCATTTCCAGGAAAATGGAGTTTTTTTTAAAATATTAAAATGAATACTTGTTTTATCTACTGAGAAAAGGGATCAAGTTAAATTTGTGTTGATACATTATTGTTCACATGAATGAGATTATCAAACCTTCTTAAAAAACAAATTACATATTCTATCCACAGATGATATCAGATATGATGAAAGAAACCTTTTGTGGATATGATGTAGAATAATTTGTTTCTAAGTGCATTTGGATCTACCACGGTAGTTATATTAGTAAGAATATTGAAATAATTTAGAACCCATTGAATATAGATATTGTTAGAGATGATGATATAATCTATGACATGTTTAGTCTAGTGGATTATCCATCTTGATCTAAGACTATGGATGATCCTGGCCTAGGATAAAATGAGGATGTTTTGAACTCTTAGGATGATGAAGAAGAAGATCATGTCACTCATGTTAGAGATCATGGATCACCTATTGATGTTATGAGTGATCCTGACACCACTAGACCTCACAATGGTTTTCCCTTTTGACATCCTAGTACTCCACATAACCATATCCTCGAATGAGCCCAGTAACCAAGATAATGGGGACAAGGAGATATAATTATCATGATGTTGGGAATATGTAAGTAGATTTAGTGGCTCTAAATAAGAAGAAAAATTTGAAAATGGTGATAGTGGCAGTGGTAGTGAGAAGGGATAAAGTGAAGAAAGTGGTGATAAGAAAAAAATAAAGAACATTACTCTAAAAATGATGATGATTAATGTAATGTAATTAATAATTACCATCCTAAGGATGATCAAGTTGAATATTTTGAATTGGTTATGGTTGTGGATTTAGCTCAGTTGGATGAACCTGTTGAAGTTGTTGTGGAAGTGAGAGAAAATGTTCAAGGTTCTGGTGAAGTGGAAGCTCAAGAAATTCATTTAACCCCCTTGGATTAGGAAATATGAAGACCTCATATGGAAGATGAGAAACAAGTAAGTAATTATAACTTTGAGGGGGAGCCTCAAGAAAGAGAAGATCATGCTCATGAAGAGAATCAACATGGAAGAGTAAGGCATGATACTCTCACTCATCTAGATGATGATGAAATGGATTAACGGGTGAGGAATCCTGCGTATGTGGAACTAGTATTAGATTATGAAAATTAATAAGATGAAGTGTTGGAAACTACTGAAAGGGAAATTGTGGCTAAAATCCTTTCTAGTAAATATTTCACTGAAGCAGACTTTATAAAAATCAAGGATGACATATTTTCATGGGTAATACATTTAGTAAAATATCATATGAGATTTGAGATTGATAAATCTAGAAGATGAAATGCTGATCATAATGATAACATAAAAGCTATCTCATATATGGTTGAGGTTGTAAGGGAAACTGGGATATCTAGTTCTACTCCTGTCATAGCAAGTGCATCTCCAACTGATGCTTGTTCAGACACACAGAAGGTGATAATAAAAATTATGAACAATTTGATTACAAGTACCAAAACCATTGTGGAAAATAAATCCAAGCATGGGAATGTGTTAAATAAGTTAACTATTGAAATAAATGATTTAACCACTATGTACATGACTACAAAGGAGGTTTTCATGAATAGACATGAAGATATTGTTTTTCATCTTATAGGTGCAGATTTTACCAAACTAAGGAAGGAAGTACAGGAAATTGTGCAATCAACTTCAACCTCAAATCCTAATACTATTCCTTCCACATCTAGTCAGACCTCTCAGAATCTGGATATTGAGGAAATTGGAACTATTGTAAATAGTATATTAATGATCTATTTGACACCTCTATCTTTGGATGCCTAGAAAACATTGAGAGGAATAATGATCGTGTGTATGATATGGTTAGATTCTATTCCAAAGAAGCATCTTCCACTCAGGAAGAGCTTTCAAATAGGATTAGTTCATATTTCTCCATGATTTACTCTAAGAACCAGTTGACAAGTCATTTAAATTATTTGGTATAAAATTTTACCTTACCCCCAATTTTAAAAAAAATTAAAGATCGGGTCAAGAAATTAAAGGAATCCACTTCCCTATTGAAAAAATCATGAAGAACAAGGATGAATTTGACAGAGCAATGAAGTATGGTAGTGATATTATTGAGAACTTAGTAAAACTTTTAAATACATACCTTCATGTACAATGTGAAGCAATATTAGTCCATGTAGGAGCACCACTTAGACCTCCTACATTAGTGCATATACCAGGAATTTCAGTGTCTCATTCCTTGAATCAGATTCACCCAGTTAGCCAATAACAGGTTCAAACACCTATGCTATTCCATCACCTAGCCAGTATTGTATCTAATGTTCTAGATGATATGATCCTACCTCCATTGAGAATTTCTTCAAACACTCAAGCTTCTCAACAATCACCCAATGGACCCTCTATTGATACTTTTGAAAAAGGAATGGAACCTCTTCAACCTCAATCATAGCGTGTATTATTTACTAATAGAGCATCTGGGATTCTTCATTCTCTTTTTAATTGGAGACTTAACATCCATTGTACTTTGTTGATTAATTGACTTTTTGTGTTAATGTGTTTCCTCCATTTCTATTTAATCTATTAATTTATGGTACTTTTTCTTTCTATTCTATCTGTTATCATTTTGATAATACTAAAATGGGGAGAACCGGGTTTCATTATCCTTCTATAATTTACCTTTGTGTAATAAATAATGCAATGACCTGTGATCACCAAGAAGGGTGGGATTGTTGGCTCATAAGCTTCTGTTTTTACTCCTCCCTAGTATTAGTAGTTTTAATAATCACAAAACACGGCAATTCAAAAATCATGTAAATTCACATAAACCATATCAATTCATATTAATCATGTACAAACCTATCAATCAAAATTATTTATATTTCAATATGTGCACTTTTTTCTATATATGATCTAAAAAAGATTTGGTACATCTTGATTACATTTATTTTGAAATATAGTTCGAAAAAATATATCCCAAGTATAATATACTGACATTGACAGAAGAGATGAATTACCAATGCAGACAACCTTCCAATGAAATCGACCTACCGATGCATATGACTTACCAATGCAGACGATCTAATGATGCATATGACTTACTGACATAGATGAACAACTGATGCAATCAACCTACTGATGGATATTTCTTACTAACGAAAATGATATACTGATGCATATAACATACTGATGTAGAAAACCTAACAATTCCATCGACCTACCACCAATACAATTAACCTACTAATGCATGTTTATACTGATGCAAGGACTCACTAAAAATTAAAATGAGTCACCAATGTAATGAGTCATTGATGTATGGAAAGACCGACAAAATGATATACCAATTGGTTGTGTCACCGATAGAAGCAGATAATGATAAATGAGTCACCTAATGATGTCTCAATGAGAGGACGACTCACCAATAGATTGTTTAAATATGAATTTAAAAAAACTCCAATAGTCATATATGAGAAATTTAATGATTCTGACATATTTAATAATGTTTTGTAGGACTTTTAGAAGATTGTATGATGTAGAATGAACGTATTCACGTGTAAAGATCATTATTTTTTTCATCCCAAAATAATAAAAAGAATTTTTAAGAGTGAATCAAGATAGAGATGTCTGGAATTCCCTCGTGTGAGATAGACTAAAGTGCATCTATGACTCTCATTCACCCAATGTGAACTCAATAACAAAAGTAAGAACACGCGATTCAATCTAAATCATGTTGTACAGAAAATTGACCAAGATAGAGAAGTGTGTAATTCCCTCATGTGAGATAGACTAAAGTGCATCTATGACTCTCATTCACCCAATGTGAACTCAATACCAAAAGTAAGAACACGTGATGCAATCTAAATCATGTTGTACATAAAATTGACCAACTACTTCAGTATATAAAATAAAGAGAAGAATATACCTGAATAATAATACTGCTTCCTAAAAGCCATAATAGGACACTCTATTTTTGTATCAACTTCAAGAAAAGGACCTAGACCTTATCCTATATACATCTGAAGAGTCCATATCTGCATCTCAATACACACAGAGCCTTCAAAATACATTTTCATATTTAAGTTATCTATTGAGTGAATTTTTATATACCATTGATCAGTGTGTGAATTTATCAATTATGAAGAATCTATCTCCTTTATCAAACTGAAGGATAAATGATATCCTTCCACTCTTAAATTCATACACTCTTTACTCCCACGGATATGTCTGGAAGAGGTCCTTATGTGAACTAGTGGTTTTTACCCACGAAGAACTATGGCCTAGTTCTTGTGACCTAGATAGCTTATGTAGTGTTGTGAATGCTTGTTTGGGGTGTGGATAAAATCATTTATTAATTTAACCAACTTGGTGTTAGGTGATCACCAAGTGGAGAGGATTAGGTCTCTTAGTGAGATTTACCCACTTTTTTTATTTCTTCTTTAGTTTTACTTTTATTTTTAGTCGATTTTTAAACATATTTCATAAAACTAAATTGAACTCTAATAATTAGTCTTAGAAAACATTTATAATATTATTGAATTATTAGGTTATTTTCAGAAGTGGTATTAATTATAAAATTGTTATACAAGATAACTAATCACTATTTTGATAAATTAATCGAACGTTCAAGCTCCTGTAAACTCACTACTGGTTACCTAGTCATTTTAATTTTGAATATAGTGGAACTTGAAATAAAACCTTTTAACATAAATGTTTATAGGAACACAATTCAACCCCCATTTGAGTCTCATAATCTAACCTATAGAATAAATGTCCATCATGTGTGAAATTTGGAAAGATACACCAAGGAAGGTGTCTTAATGGAATGGGAACATGTTTTATGTGTCGAAAAGTGGGGTATAAAGTAATGATTTTCTAGTGAAAATGAAGACTATGATGGAATTAGATAAATATCATCATGGGGATCCATTTATAGTTTTTCATATTAAATTTGGGGAACCTGAGAATTATCTAGGTCAATTCCCACATTTAATGGTTAACCATAAACCAAGGATTGATTTATTTGGAAATTAAATAGTTGAATTATTAATGTTTTGGGAATCCTAAAATTTTATTACAAAAGATGTTTCTACAATGGTATTTTGGTTAAAATAATTATCAGATTTATGAGGAGTGTGTAAGATTTCATAATAATATTTGTATTCATTAACATAAGAGTTATAGACACCATAATTGGTTTATTATTTTAATCATGATCATAATTTCAATGTATTAAAAACCCATTTTTAGGATTCATTTGATTGGATTATACCATGATTAAATATATTTTATTAGAGTTTTATTTAAATATATTTTGATAAAAGAAACCTTGTTGCATCTTTTGAAGGTCGGAAATCATGAAACTAAAATCAAATTACGATAAGGGTTTAATTCCTACCAATGGACAACGTGATGTTCTTCAAAATATATCATTCATTTTAGTAAAATGATTTGATGAATACATATTAATGATAAACCCATGGTGTTACTGTTTTTTATAAGATATTGTTGTATTATATTGGATTACTGGTGTGAACCATATTGGTTTTGGAAAATAGTTACGGATTGATGGAAAAGAATGACACCGTTTTATGGATGATATGATCTATTAATTTTGGTCGTGCTTTGTTCAACTTCCAATTCATCCCTTACTCAATGAAATGTCAATCCAAAAATGATTTTTTTTATTAATAAACAAATTGTTCTTTTGAAATAAATATCTATTAATTTTTTTTAATTTGTTTTACTCAATAGTTCAAATTTTTCATTTGAAATAGAAATATATTAATTAATTATATTTCCTTACATTTCGAGACTATAAAATAATTCCTCAAAATTAGGAGATGAATAATGAAAAAATATCCTCTTACCTTCACATATGTTGAATAAAATGGTCTCTTAAATTATCACAAATAAATATTTTAGAGGTACAAATCCTTCCATTGATCATTCACATTTTTTTATCGATGACCTCTATCATTCAATATACTTATTATTTAATTTCTTACAAATCCATATTATCAATTTCATCTAATTTTCACCTACATAGAAACATATTTCGGGTCATTAAATATATATTATGAACATACCTTGTTCTCTTATTAATTATATGTTTTATTTACCCTTTTATAATATGGGTTCTCAAAAAATAAATTTTCTAATGACAACTCCATATTTTCTGAGTGCAAGGTTAAATTGTGAGGATACAATTAATTTAAGGTTGGTAGAATGTGAAACCCCATAATTATTAAAGAATACCATTATTTATGATAGAGTATGTAACATAAAAAATAGAGCTTAAAACCCCCTAAAATAAATTTACTAAAATTTAATCTCTTTTCTAGCTTGTGGAAGATCAAACCCCTAGTCTAAATAAACCTTAATATAGTATACCATTTAAACATGGACATAAAATTATAAGGTTTGAATAGTAATTTATAAATTATTATAATTGTATGGTTTAAAAATCAAAAAAACAAAATCATTGGTTATTAGTTGACTAGGAATAAAATAAGAATTATTTAAAATGAAATGAAATGATTTCTAAAAACTATTTTGTTCTAAAACACAGTTTAGACTCCCTTTGAGAATATAATTTAAAATCTATTATCTGTAGATTATAAAAAATATTTGATAAAAATAAATTTATATTTTTAAAATAGAATATCTTAATTATCTTTAGGAATATTTATTGGTTTTTTAAAAAGATTCATTTCTCGATGAATAGTGAAATGTATAGATTATTATTAAAAGATCATATTAATTTAATTAATTTCACTGAAAATTTATATGTTAAGTTGATTTTGATTTAAATATAGTTATAATATTCAATATTGAATAAAATTATTTTCATTCGGATCAATTTAATATTTAATTTCTATAATAAATAATTCCATACTTATGAGCAGTTTTTCTTGAAAATCAACATTTTCATCGTGTCTCTTGGTTTTTTTAAATATAATTTTCAAAATTCTTTGAATTTATTTTTGTAAAATCGATTATATATTTATAATAATAAAAATTATATTTTATAATATGTGTGACACTATTTTTTACCATAATTAATATTGAAAATAATAAAAACTAATTACATAGGTTAATGAAAAAATGGGCTAACTAGGGGTTATACTAATAATTTAAGTGTTTAAATAACCTAAAATTAGAAGAAAATATTTTTCATACCCATATTTTTATCTTATAATTTATACATTTTTATTATACTCTATTTTGGACCTGTTACAATTGAGAAATGTCGGTACACCATTTTCATTTCAAAAATTATACGTGTGTCACTCACATCACTTATAAAAATCTACCCCTCTTTTCTCTTCATTAGACCATAAAATCATTTTGGGTCATAAAATTCTTACCAAAATAACTTAAAAAATCACTCCCACTCATTATATAAGTATTTATTTTCATTGAAATCAAATCTTTTAATACTTTACAAATAATCCAAAACAGGTGTTTTAAAAAGATGTAAAATCCCAGACTATGCATTTTTTAATTATTACTTATTCCATATCATTCACATATTCTCAATTTATTATTATAAAAAAGTGTCTAAATTATATTTATTTTATTATTATTTCAATATCATGAACGATGTCCACCACCCATTCCCTCAATTGGAAAATGATAATTTTTCTCATGTGTACAGTAGACCATTACATCACTAATCAACATGACATGTATTCTATAAACACCTCCCACAATTGGGTATGATTTTAGTTATAAATTATATATATTGTTTTAATAATATAAATATACCACTTGATTCATTATATCATATATTCCATTTTTATTTTCCATTTTTTCGGTAATATGATAACATCACTCACGTGTACAGTGAACTAAGCCTTGTGAAACGATGTGATTCAATTTTCTATAACCCATTAAATGGAAGTTAATGAGGATATATTTTATGTTTATATGTGATATATATGAAAAAATTAATATATTCCAAAAATATTTATTATTCTAAATAGATAATATATCATTTTCATTGTTACATTTTCAATCACTGAAAGACGATAACATTGTTCTATATGTGTGGACTACCATATTCACCGATTGATGAGACTTATATTTCATCATCATACCACATGAATGACATATTTCAGTATGTTTATTGAAATAATATGTTATTTAGTATATTATTTAAATTTTGTAAGGATATAATATTATTTACCTCATTTCCATAGTGATCGTTGAAAAGTGGAAATGTTACTCCAGAGTACGTACGACCTACCTTCTTCATGATCAAAATTTATTTTATTTCTCAAAAACATATTTCATGATTGGTAGTAAACGTATAATTTGCTTATAAATATTTTAATTGTTTTAGGATTATTATTTTTTAGATGTTGAAATAATGACCTATCACTCACAGAATCATTCTACTGAAGTCAATTTTTACACAAAAGTCAAATATCATTGAAACAACAGACTTAAACAAAATTGATAATGTAATTTATTATAACATGGTAACAATTGAAATAAAAAGAATAATAAACATGAAATTTTTTCTAAATAAATTAAATTATTAATATATGTTTATTATTCAGGAAGATAAATAACTTACATGATGAGTCTGACTAAAGGTAAGTGACTTCATCAAAATTTACATTCATTAGCGAATATTACAATGTTATGAACCTAATTTATTTTATATGGTTTATATATTGGCCCTTTGACATGTAATACCAAAATTAAATTATAATTCATGGTAATTTATGTTTTAATTTTAATTATTTCATCCAATTGTATTTGACATAAATTTTAACATGTGGTAAAGAATTTTATAATTCTTATTTTTTCCTTTGGGTTCCAATACTTCTTCGTCATCTTTGACTTTATAAGATTATGTGTGTAATAAAAAATCATTATCATATATTGTATTTACACTTTTTTTATGAATATTTATAGTTGATAATTGTTACTCTCTTATATGTTAATTCTCACATCAACATTATGATCATTGTAAGAGTTAATTTCATAATATCATTATAATTGGGTTTATTTATAATTTAATGTCCATTAAAGGAAATTATTTGATCATTTTCTAATAATCAAATTTAATTTTATTATATTATTTTTATTAATTATATTTTTAAATTTTTATTACAACATTTTCCACTCTTTTATACATAATATAATTGAGTAAATGTTTTTAATAATTTTCAACTTCGTTTCCCCCTTTGATCAAAAATCATTTTTATTTCAATACTATTTCTTATAAAAAAATTACAAAATTATTTTAAATATATTGGAATGATTTATCATAAAAATATTTTCCTATTTTTAAATTTGATAGTTTGTTAAAAAGAATAATCATTTCATTTCCTAAAAATAATAATTTTTATGTTTGCTAAAAAGTGGACGGAATCTCTTTTTTGACATGTATAACATATACAAAATTTAATTTCATCATGACCAATAAATGTATAAAATCTCAATTTATTAGTATTGTGATATAATTTAAAATAAATGTATTTTTAAACTATTTTATGGGCTTTTAGTTTTAAAATGTTATTTTTAAAATGAAAAGAGATAGCTTCCTAAATAATATTTTCAATGATCTTTTAATGGTATTTATATTAATGATAAAATAATATGTATCTTACATATACTCCACTAAGGATATATTGTATTAATTATATCCTTATTATTCCTATAGATTTTTTATGATTATTTTGAACATTTTTATTAATGAAATTCACTTCCTATTATTTTGGTTTTCATTATCTTCCACTTACATTATTCAAATTCTAGTAATCATTAGAAATTAAATTTCTCCTAAATACATATATTATTTATCATTAATAGGTGTATTTATTAAACCATATCTCATTTAAACTTATTTTTATAACTATAAATGTAATTTTATTGATTGGGGAAATACTGATAATAAATATTATAGCTTGAGTATGGATATTTAATTGAATGAAATATTTTTATGAATTAAATATATTATTTCATATTTGAGGAATTATTTGGAAATTCCATGAAGGGTGGGGCCTGAAATTATATTTCCCCTTGATTCTTTTGAAGTTTCATGAGGTTAATTAGTATGAAAATAGTAAACAAGTTTATACTAATATTTTCAAACTCTCCTTTGAAGTGTCTTTAAAGTAAAGGTATCATATTCCTAATAACATGAAATCCTATAATTAAAAAAACATTAAGAATTATAATATTATAACCCATGAGATTTTTACAATGATATTATATCAATATCAATTTAAATCATTGTTTATTGATTAAATTAAATGAGTATTCAGTTATTTAACCTTCTAAATTGATTTTACTTTTCAAATTATGCTTTATATTTTCATAATGATATAATATCTCGATTATGTTTATTCTAAATTTATTGATTGAATGGTTTATTTATTTATTTACATTAACATATTTATTATACATTAATTTATCATTATATTCAAGTTATCTAAAAAGAATTTTGGTTTAGTTACTTAACATTCGATGTTGATTATAGTTACTGTAGAAGGATATATTTGACTATTAATAACCCTTAGTGATCATTTTATCTCAGAATGTTTCTGTTATTTTTCCAAGAATCCCTGCAGGGCACTAATATTTATAACAAATGACATTTTATAGTGAATAATTTTGTCCTCCAAACAAATAATGTTGTAATTTCTATTTCAAAATTTATTATGGTAATTATGTATATATGTAGTTTACCAAGACAACTAAATTATTTGTTCCTTCGGGAAGTGATTCATTGTCTCTAATTAATATTTAACAAATTATATACTAGATCTATAATACTAGGGTCAGGGTAGATACTGAAAATTAATGACATATTCATTTTATAGAATTTCATGCCTCCTCTTCAAAATTAATTTTACTATCCAATTTGAATCCATCATATTATTTGTACTATATTAGTGAAAAGTAAAAGAATTTCAGTTGAATTAATTATTTGAAAATTTTTACTTTTATTTATAAATCTTCCAAGTCATATTAATACTATGATCCATTTTATAATTCCTTAATGAACCTAAAATAGAATTTTAATAATTTAACTTCGACATTCTTCATTTGGGTTCATTGTTCCCCTAATATTAATCCATTTCTTTTTTATAATTGGGAACTTATTTTAAATTTTCCCGTACTTAATATTTTCAAATAAGATATTGAGTTTATCAATGGATTTTGTTACTCATAAACATAGGGAATAACTATCTCAAATCATCACTGTAGGATCCCAATTATCCATTTTAATCTAGCTTCAAGTGAGTTATATGAATAAAATTTAAGCTATATACCAATGGTTTTTTTAAATTATTAAATAACTATAGTGAATATTCAAAAATCTAATTTATTGATGTAATATTTATAATTCCACTATAATAATTTCAATCGAATATCATATCCTATATCTAAAAAAATATTTCCCTAACAAAATTGACATGATCCCTGAGTATTCATAAATTACATCAATTTTAAATCCAGTGAAATGAGAAAATTGAATTAATTTTGCCACTAGTTAGGATAAATATTAAAGCTCAATTTTCATAGCCTAAAAGCACATGAGAAATAAGAAATTCAAAAAAATATCAAGTTCAAATTATTTATAGTTTATATAAACATAACATAAAAATATTTTAATATACACTAAAACAGGTCCAAAACTATTTCCAAATTGGTATAAATCCTATCCCAATTTTTTTTATAAATTAATCATTTTAATTCATAATAATAAATTCAAACTTTTTAGTAGAGATTATGATCGGTTCTAAAAAGGGAGATACAACTTAGAGTTTATTTATCCATCATGCTTGAGTTAATCCCTACCCTGATTGATTTATATATTATTTTAGAATGCAATATATGGTTTAATCCACATTATGAAACATTATAAAATATATTTAAACATATATTAAATTCTTAAAATAATAAATAAAATTTATAAAAAGTGAATGAAGAGTTAAACATGATTTATACCTCCCAAGAGGGGATATATTTAGGATGGCTATAGCTACATAGTCTTAAGGTTGTTCAAAATATATTTAAAGATGTGGTTTCAATGATGAAAACCACCACATGCTATTTACTTATTAGATACACAATTTTACTTCAGATTAATCATTTAAGGTGGCCCTAGTTTCTACCCTATATTTTTTTTATGTCTTTAAATGTGGGTGTGGGGTGGAATGATAATATATCTACCAACGTTAGACATAGATCATGTGGAATTCTCTTCCATATTTTCCAATAATGATATTTTTTAGAAATATTCAATCAATAGTGTGTTATTAAATAAATGTAATTTATTTAAATTGAAAATAATTGTGTTTAGGTGAAAATTATATCTTTAATATAAACTAACAAGTTATTTTATATCTTCATGAGATGACATTGGAATTTCTATTATATTTTTCCTCCCTCAAAATTCTCTTCTTGGTGTTCATGATACAGATCTCCAAAGGGTATATCCACAAGTGCTTCTAGTTACACCTCCTCCTCTATTCCATCTTACATAGAAACATATATTTAGTAATATTATTATAATTTATACTAAATATTCTTAAAAATTTATAAATATACCCTTAAATCATTTGTATTGTTGGATAGCCCATATTTGTTTTAAAAAAACTCCTTTAAGTGGAATATCATATGGTTTATGTTGGACATGGTTTCCATCATTGATTTCCTTTTTTATTCCATATCATACTATATTCTATGTGGGTATCGAATTTTTTTGTTCTATGTTTTCTTACATGAACTCTTCATCTTATATAATAGTCTACAATAGATGTCATTTTTATGAAATTTCTAATCAAATGATATTGAGTTAAAAATAGATTTTTGTAAAATTAAAATATACATTGGTAAATGATTAATAAAATAACTCAAGAAAACTATTATATATTCCTTTTTTTAAATACCCATAAAATTTCATAAATATTGATTTTTGAATGTCTTCCCCTACGTAATCCCTCAAAAATGTCTTGATGCCATCTTTATAAAACATAAATATGGGTGTCTGTTGATCTCAGTTTGTAAAATTAAAACTACAGAGATTTGTTTATATTTATTCCCACAAAAACTAGGTGAGGATGAGTCATGTACCCTAATATCCTCATATTTAATTCAGTAATGTACAATTATCTCTATGTGAAATTCCTTGTTGATTTTATCAGGGGGAAATTCTTGCAACATTTTGAATTCTATATTATTATACAAAAGATTTACCGTAAATTTCATCTTTATATTTAAAATCCAATCCTTGAAATATAAGTGATGAATCAGTGGAAGAAAAAAATTAAAATCTTTTATAAATTCAGTTTTCACAAGATAATAATTAAATGATTTTCAAAAAATAAAAATACCCATCAATAGTATCGTCATTTTATTATTCTTAGAAACACAAGGATAATAGGAAATATTTTATAGAGGAAATAACATGATGTTATCGTATACATCTAGATCCTCCCCCACCTTTACTATTGATATTTTTATAGATTTACCAGCATATTAATCTTCATATACATCCTGATGATCGGTTGTTTTGTTTGAATTGGTTTTGAAATTATAATGTGACTTAGTCAATCAATATCTCAATTTCAACTATCCTCTGTTGGTTACTAAATATTTCTTCAAGATAATGTGGATAATATTTTTCAACAGTTTCATAATCATGTAATTGTGGGAATATGTAAATAAGGTCCCTATTTCATTCTAATGGGAAGTAATAATGGGTATCCATTATGTAATAATTTATCAAAAAATTTCTCAATCAATTATTCAAATAAACGATAGAAAGGAATAACTAACAACAATAAATAAACAATAAATAAACAAATATTGAAGGAAAATAACTTAATAAAAACTTTATTGGAAACAAAATAAAAAAATAATTTGATAGTAAAAAACTCACCCTAACTCTTTATAGTGGAACAATTTATGTAAAGGCAACTACAAACATTTCATAAAACATTCATAGAAAAAAGAATACAATCTAGTGAATTACCAATTTTGCCACTCATTTAATTGATACCATATCATCATTATACTAGATTATTAATAATATTATGTTATTTTATATTATTTTAAATTAACCAATAGGGGATTAAATGATCATACATATAAGAAAAATTTATAAAACTAAGGTGAATTTTTGAATGGAAACACGCTTGGAATAAACATAGAAATCCTTCATTGTCTCTCCACCAAGAGAATATATCTTATCCATTGTATATTCTAAATTATTAACTATAAAATCATGGAATATATGGTTTGAATGAGATTTATAATCTACATGAATCAAAAGTGATGAGCTCATTGATTTTCAAATAGACTACTATCATGATTTCATGAAATTCCCAAACTAATAATTGCACTATATATATCATCCTTACATTAGGAGATGAAATGGATTTTAGAATTGGATTGGAAACTGGGAGTTATATGTAGATGTTTTTACATTCATCTTCCCAACCCAGTATTCTATCTCATCCCATATAAAAAATAGTAAAACGTGAATAGGTGTGTGGAATCTAGTCCACTTGTTTTAACCTAGTAGATGGTCCATTTGATAGCTTAACATAATTTATGAGATCTAGAGTTTAACAATGAAATAATTTTAGGATTGTAACAACCTATAACTTCTTTTTTAGGTATGGGTTTTTGTTTCTAAACATTTTGAGAAAAAGTCTAAAATCTATAAATTTAAGGAGTACACACCGAGTACTTTGGAGTACCGTCCATGTACATGTTTATTGTGGGTGACCGTGTACTGGTCGTGTAATGGCTGAGTACATGGCTATGTGGGGGGACCAAGATACTACATAAATAGGGGTATGGTAAAGGCATATACACAACATGTACTTTTAAAAAACATGACGCGTACATTTCTTTTGAATTGTTATATCGGACTTGGGTCGTATGTAGTTCACATAAACCTCTTATTCTAATGATGACTCATCTAGAAGCAATCGAGGAGCACATTTCTTCCAAGATCCACTGATCAATCATTTGTACACTAAATTGACTGCCATCGATTAACTTGGAATCAACATTATGATCTCTTACATCTTCTAGAGCCTCATTTTGTAATTTCTATGCTTTCGTGATATATCCTTGGTTTATATTTTTAGATGTTTTTCTAGATCACCATAATTCTAGGACTATTCATGGGATGATGTCAACGTATATTTATCGTAAAAATGTTGAGGTAAGTGGATTGTGCCTTTCCATAATTAGTCATTGAATATTATGTGCAAAAGTGACGAATACCTGAGAACATGGTATTGCGTGTTTATAGATTTTAGCACTGTTAAATCATGTTTTTCCTTATGTTCCAGAGTAGTGTTTGTTGGATTTTGAAAATGTTATTTTACCTAAAATGTATATGATTCCCATTTTTTAATTGATATTAAAATTTTTGAATAACATTATTGGTGATGATTCTTGTTTTCCATGAATATTGTTGTTAAGATGGAGTATTATTATATGATTTCGTTATATTCTTGAAGCTATTTAGCCTAGTAGTTCATGAAAGCTTTGAGATATGTAGTTATGAATCTCTATTTTGGTTTTTGAACATCATTTTGCACGATTGAATTACTCATGGCTATGGGATCATGGTGTAGTAGACCATAAGGGGAATGGACACTAAAGGATTCTCTATAGTGTATGTTTACTTTTATGTTGTAAGACCATAGGGGGGAGGACATTATGCACCCTAAAAGTTTTTGTAGTTCTACATTGAGATAACACATGGGGAATTGGATGTTGATTTCTTCCTCAGAGTGTCTATAATTACCAATACGAAACCACATGGGGGATTTGACATTGAGTGCTTTGTCATAGAGCCTTTGTAAAAGTTGAACAAGTGGGGTGAGAGCTTGATTACCTCTCGGAGGGTTTCTTATGTTTGATTAGTTTAACCAGATAGGTTTAAATATGATTTAATCCAAAATGTGTAACTTTTTTTAGATTATCTGCTTACATGATTTATAAAAATGAAAGAAATTGAAACTCTAGGATTGATTAATTTTGAGTAAATCCTTGTTTACTGCTTCAGTTTTTCTTATTACATGCCACACATATTCACTGTCTGTTAGGAACAGATATTAGTGTGCATGCCTACTGGGATTCATTTCACACCTTGTTTGGGTCATGATTTTGGGCCCAAATAGATTATATTGTTACAGGTATAAATAATGGAAAGATCCTTTCTACATAAAGTACTTGATTGTTATGGAATTAGAGAGCATGGGACCAAGATAATTATAGCATCCCGCCTCTTTATCACATAAACTTTCATTACATTTTACAAAACTGAGGATCTTTAAGGTTTAGTGTCTTGGAAACCAGGAACTTTAAACATGAAAACATAAAACATTCTTCTAAAACACTTGAAAGGCTTCTCCTCATGTTCATCCTAGGTTCATTACTGCATCACATAACCTGGGAGCATACATCAAAAGAAGGGGTGAGCACAAAGCCCAGTAAGGAAAACAAGAGAAACATTTTACATGTGAACTTGAGATACTTCAATAAGGTCATGAAAAAGAACTTTAAGGCATGAGAATGAAATAAGGAGGCATATCATAATAAAAATAACATTTTTCATAACTTGAAGATGTGGCTGCAACATTTAATATTGACAATCGTTTCGTTTCACCAAGGTCCATCCCCAAGGTGTCGTTAAAAATTACCAAGGTTATTCACCAAGGCATCGTTAAAATTGTAATCTCTAGTGGTTACATCATTACCCAATGCATTGGAGCGCTATCAGGGCGCACCCTTAAATTTGCCTTTATTATCATGTGAGCCACCTATATCATCATCAAACATTTCATAAATAACCCACATAGCATAAAATAAATGGGTTTCATTTCATAATCATATTATTTTAAAAACTGCTTTAAAGACATGATCTTTACGTCACATTAAAACCCACAGAAAAGGAAGGTGGGTCTCATGTATGTAAATCCCATAATTTAAAATAAAACATTTTGGTATATATGTGAATACCCCTTTAGAAGAAAGAGCTTTGAGTATTCACTTAATAATATAAAAGAACTTTAGAAAAAGAGAGAGACATTTTGAGATGGAAATTCTGCAGCATAACGGCTATGTTACGAGGTTTTAGAAGACATTAAAAAGAGAGGGAAAATGAGTCAAACATTCATAAATGACCCATAAAACAGTAGATGGACAGAATAAGAAGGATACATGATCATGTTAATGAAATTTCAAGGACATACCATTTGAAATGAAAAACATGGAAGGAAGACAAAAATTAGATTTCTCTTATGAAAGTTCGACATCCTAACGGCGTTACTTAAACTTCAACAAAAACGATTTGAAAAGATCAAATAGGGTATCTCATCATGTGAACATAAGAGTTCAGTATGATAGATATAGAGATAATTCCCCAACATAACAAAAAGGAACTTGAAAGAATTCACATGAAAGTAGAACTTCAAAATGAGAAGGGTGAAGAACCACTTAAAAATTCAGCAGCCTAACGGCGCCACTTAAAACATCAAAATACAGAATTAAAGAGATCAAATGGGGTCTCTCCTCATATGAACATAAGAGTCCAGTATGATAGATATATATATCATACCCCAACATAATAGAAATTAACTTGAAAGACTTGACATGAAAGTAGAACTTTGAAAAAGAGAAGGGTGAAAGAATCCCTTAAAAATTCGGCAGCCTAACGGCGCCACTTAAACATTCTTAAAACGAATTGATGAGAGAAAGGAAGGTCTCTCATCATATGAACATGAAATGGGCAGTAGGATGAATGTAAAAGAACATCCTCCAACATAAGAACATGGAGTATAAAAGAAATGACATAAAAGAGATTACTTGAAAAGAAACAGAGAGGTCGGATCACTTACCTTAAAACGTAACTCTTAAAACTCAAAGGATTGGACCTTGAGGGCTTGGGGGCACCTCGGGAGGACTCCTTGGGAGGTAATGGGACCAGAACTTCGTTGGGGAAGAGTGGGGAGTCGAATTGATGAGAGGAGGGCTTGGTATTTATAGGGAAAGTGAGGAGACAATGCATTAATGGCCAAAGGACACCTCACATGTGCTTTTCTCAAACCCATGTGCTCTCCCTTGGCATTTATCATGGAGTTAGGCCAAATGGGGCCCCCAAAACAATAATTCATCACCCTTGGCCGGCCACCCCTTAAAATTACTCATGAAATCATCATGACACAGCTATGATGTCATTAAACATACCGAAACCCTAAAACTGCATTTTTACTATTCACTGAAAATTCAACTTTCTCAGAAAGATCCCAAAATTTCACCATAATCAAATATCAACGCTCTGATTACAAATATGAACTCCATTTTATAAAAATAATTTTCTAAATATTTTTAAATTAATTTCTAAATAAAAACACTATTCACCGAAAATTCGTTTTTTCAGAAAAAACCCCAAAAATTACCATAGCATAATATCGGTGCTCTAAGTTCAAAAACTGAAATCTGTTTTATAAAAATAATTTTCTAAATATTTTTAATTAAATTTTTATTTAAAAACACTATTCACCCGAAAAAACTAATTCTTGAATAATAAATTATGAAACCATTATTTAACCATTTTATTGAATCACATTACTTAATCAAGGTGCCTAGATTATTTTAAAACTTTCTTTAAGTTAGATTACGAATCCATTTGGTCATATTACTAATCCTAATCATAAAATCACTATTCATAATTTACTATTCATCAAAAATCAAGTTGATCTTATTAGACTCCATATTTCGTACTGAACATAATTGTAGAAGACCATTTTTTGAAAATCATTACCCATTTTAAGTTATTTAAGGTTTACATAAACATTTTTTTCAAAATATTCTTTTGAAAATTCATCAAAATATGCATACTATTTGTATCCGGTCATTTGAAATTCATAAACTTTATCATAAGCAGAAATCCCAATTTTTATTTAAAACAAGGATTACACAAGGCAGTTACGGTCTCGTTACATAGCCCCTTATAATACCAGCATAGGACCTAAGAGTAAGGTGTGCTAGGGTGATAGAATCTTGGGGCGGCTCGGTCAACATTGCTCGAGTAGTAATTTCTATCAGTTTGAACTTCTCGCGAAGGCGATTCCGTTCTAGCTTCACATGATGAAGTTGGGCTTGGGTTTGGTCCAGAGCAAAGCCCAATGGTGCTACCTCCTTCCAAGTTCTGTTAGATGGGCTTCGATCGGTCCAAGACTACTAGGTGAGGCCATCGAATCTTCTTTCTATAATAATCAACCATGATTACTTATATATAGATACAATAATCAAAACATTTTGTTCACAGTGGTCATATTGACCGATGGTCATATAACAGTCAAAACCCAATGGTCTCATTCTAATTATAATCATGTTTATCAAATAAAACATTTTTTGAGTATAAAAATAACACATAAAATTAAGAAACAATATTTATTTAAAATTCTAGGTCGTTACAATCTTCCCCCCTTAAGAAATTGCGTCCTCGCAATTTTTTTTAAAAAAATTGGGTTTTGAAATTTCATTGAAAGTCCCACATCGGAAAAGGAGTCAGTAAAACTATTACTTTAAAAGAAAGAAAGGGAAGTACAAAGGTCACCCGAGTTAACCCACAATAGGGTTCCATGTAGGAAAACATGGACATGGAGGAGAAAACAAAGGGTCAAGTTCTGAGGGAGAGTGATAGAGAACATGATTAGGAGAAAGTTAACCATGAGAAAATCCCAAACTTATGATGTGTTTAAACGGTCTTTGATTACCTAGTAGGAAACGTAAACCAACAACGTTTTTGTTTTACGTTCCTTTTCATAATTTTGTGGAATTCATTTACAACATAGAACAAAAACATAAGGAAATATACTTATCTTCATGTAGAGTTTCATCCTTTAATAAGTTTCTACCCAAAACAAATCTTTTCTCCAAATTATGTGCATTCAAAACTACTTGGTCTCATCAAAACACAAGAATCATCTTCATAATCCACAAAAGATTAACTATCTATTTCTTCAATCTTTAAACATTATCCCAAAAACAGAAAGGGTAAGGTAAAACAACTCTTCAAAAAGAAATAATCCCATCGGAATGGAAACTACTTTTAAATCTTAAAAGTTCCATGGTACTACCCAAAGTTCATCATAGTCCATTCCATAAATAACTGTCCTTAAAAATCCTCAAAATAAACCAAACTAATATTGAATCCCAATTACAAGAAGGATTTGATAACATAGTCTTCCAAGGTAAACTTTATCATTCATCTCCAAACAACATCAACCAATCCTAACATCTTATGAAAAAGTAACTGACCTAAACATATTTACCCCAATATAGGTTAATAATTTCCATAAGTAACCTAAATTACTATAATTCCACCTTAAATTCATCGATTCTTCAAAATATAAGTCAACACTACTCTTCAAAGAAAATACCGTAGTAGTCTATTTACCTCGATCATATAGGGTCCCCAAAATAGTGAACATCTTCCAAAATAATAATCAGAGTTTAATCCCCTAATCATCTCTTTCATATTAATATGGAAATCGTTGCATTTCCTATCACATTGGTTATTGGGACATGTTCTTCCATCTCCCACCGTTAACTAAGAAGAGAAATTATAATTAGAGGCTTAAATACTTAACCAATAATCATGAAAAGGAGATTAAATCATATAAGGATAACTTGTAGTAGAAAAGTATACCCTAACTTGTGATCCCATAGGTTCCAATCTAGGTTATCTATGATCATATATTCTTATGTGAATCTTTATTTTATTTTATCTTTGTTCCTTTAGTAATGGTTCATACTAAGCTTATGAATTTACCAAAGCATATCCCCCGGGAGTGTCGTAACCAAGAGTGCAGCAAGGCCCGTTGTCGTGTACCAGTTCTCGTTCGAGTCTAGCTCAAAGCGGTATTTTCGGGTTTTACCCCTATGTACATCTGTGCCAGAGCCACCTCTACCTGCTCGTATCCAGACAGGGATGTATTTGCTTGGCAACCCCTTACTCAATACTCACCAAAATACCAGGAAGATTTCCTATATTTAAACTTTTCTATAGGGTTATTCCTAAAGTTTTCATATCCTAATTTCCACAAATAACTAAACCATCCTTTGATACCAACTATAGAATCCCGCCTCTTTATCACATAAACTTTCATTACATTTTACAAAACTGAGGATCTTTAAGGATTAGTGTCTTGGAAACCAGGAACTTTAAACATGAAAACATAAAACATTCTTCTAAAACACTTGAAAGGCTTCTCCTCATGTTCATCCTAGGTTCATTATTGCATCACATAACCTGGGAGCATACATCAAAAGAAGGGGTGAGCACAAAGCCCAGTAAGGAAAACAAGAGAAACATTTTACATGTGAACTTGAGATACTTCAATAAGGTCATGAAAAAGAACTTTAAGGCATGAGAATGAAATAAGGAAGCATATCATAATAAAAATAACATTTTTCATAACTTGAAGATGTGGCTGCAACATTTAATATTGACAATCGTTTCGTTTCACCAAGGTCCATCCCCAAGGTGTCGTTAAAAATTACCAAGGTTATTCACCAAGGCATCGTTAAAATTGTAATCTCTAGTGGTTACATCATTACCCAATGCATTGGAGCGCTATCAGGGCGCACCCTTAAATTTGCCTTTATTATCATGTGAGCCACATATATCATCATCAAACATTTCATAAATAACCCACATAGCATAAAATAAATGGGTTTCATTTCATAATCATATTATTTTAAAAACTGCTTTAAAGACATGATCTTTACATCACATTAAAACCCACAGAAAAGGAAGGTGGGTCTCATGTATGTAAATCCCATAATTTAAAATAAAACATTTTGGTATATATGTGAATACCCCTTTAGAAGAAAGAGCTTTGAGTATTCACTTAATAATATAAAAGAACTTTAGAAAAAGAGAGAGACATTTTGAGATGGAAATTCTGCAGCATAACGGCTATGTTACGAGGTTTTAGAAGACATTAAAAAGAGAGGGAAAATGAGTCAAACATTCATAAATGACCCATAAAACAGTAGATGGACAGAATAAGAAGGATACATGATCATGTTAATGAAATTTCAAGGACATACCATTTGAAATGAAAAACATGGAAGGAAGACAAAAATTAGATTTCTCTTATGAAAGTTCGACATCCTAACGGCGTTACTTAAACTTCAACAAAAACGATTTGAAAAGATCAAATATGGTATCTCATCATGTGAACATAAGAGTTCAGTATGATAGATATAGAGATAATTCCCCAACATAACAAAAAGGAACTTGAAAGAATTCACATGAAAGTAGAACTTCAAAATGAGAAGGGTGAAGAACCACTTAAAAATTCAGCAGCCTAACGGCGCCACTTAAAACATCAAAATACAGAATTAAAGAGATCAAATGGGGTCTCTCATCATATGAACATAAGAGTCCAGTATGATAGATGTATATATCATACCCCAACATAATAGAAATTAACTTGAAAGACTTGACATGAAAGTAGAACTTTGAAAAAGAGAAGGGTGAAAGAATCCCTTAAAAATTCGGCAGCCTAACGGCGCCACTTAAACATTCTTATAACGAATTGATGAGAGAAAGGAGGGTCTCTCATCATATGAACATGAAATGGGCAGTAGGATGAATGTAAAAGAACATCCTCCAACATAAGAACATGGAGTATAAAAGAAATGACATAAAAGAGATTACTTGAAAAGAAAGAGAGAGGTCGGATCCCTTACCTTAAAACGTAACTCTTAAAACTCAAAGGATTGGACCTTGAGGGCTTGGGGGCACCTCGGGAGGACTCCTTGGGAGGTAATGAGACCAGAACTTCGTTGGGGAAGAGTGGGGAGTAGAATTGATGAGAGGAGGGCTTGGTATTTATAGGGAAAGTGAGGAGACAATGCATTAATGGCCAAAGGACACCTCACATATGCTTTTCTCAAACCCATGTGCTCTCCCTTGGCATTTATCATTGAGTTAGGCCAAATGGGGCCCCCAAAACAATAATTCATCACCCTTGGCCGGCCACCCCTTAAAATTACTCATGACATCATCATGACACAACTATGATGTCATTAAACATACCGAAACCCTAAAACTGCATTTTTACTATTCACTGAAAATTCAACTTTCTCAGAAAGATCCCAAAATTTCACCATAATCAAATATCAACGCTCTGATTACAAATATGAACTCCATTTTATAAAAATAATTTTCTAAATATTTTTAAATTAATTTCTAAATAAAAACACTATTCACCGAAAATTCGTTTTTTCAGAAAAAACCCCAAAAATTACCATAGCATAATATCGGTGCTCTGAGTTCAAAAATGAAATCTGTTTTATAAAAATAATTTTCTAAATATTTTTAATTAAATTTTTATTTAAAAACACTATTCACCCGAAAAAACTAATTCTTGAATAATAAATTATGAAACTATTATTTAACCATTTTATTGAATCACATTACTTAATCAAGGTGCCTAGATTATTTTAAAACTTTCTTTAAGTTAGATTACTAATCCATTTGGTCATATTACTAATCCTAATCATAAAATCACTATTCATAATTTACTATTCATCAAAAATCAAGTTGATCTTATTAGACTCCATATTTCGTACTGAACATAATTGTAGAAGACCATTTTTTGAAAATCATTACACATTTTAAGTTATTTAAGGTTTACATAAACATTTTTTTAAAAATATTCTTTTGAAAATTCATCAAAATATGCATACTATTTGTATCCAGTCATTTGAAATTCATAAACTTCATCATAAGCAGAAATCCCAATTTTTATTTAAAACAAGGATTACACAAGGCAGTTACGGTCTCGTTACATAGCCCCTTATAATACCAGCATAGGACCTAAGAGTAAGGTGTGCTAGGGTGATAGAATCTTGGGGCGGCTCGGTCAACATTGCTCGAGTAGTAATTTCTATCAGTTTGAACTTCTCGCGAAGGCGATTCCGTTCTAGCTTCACATGATGAAGTTGGGCTTGGGTTTGGTCCAGATCAAAGCCCAATGGTGCTACCTCCTTCCCAAGTTCTGTTAGATGGGCTTCGATCGGTCCAAGACTACTAGGTGAGGCCATCGAATCTTCTTTCTATAATAATCAACCATGATTACTTATATATAGAGACAATAATCAAAACATTTTGTTCACAGTGGTCATATTGACCGATGGTCATATAACAGTCAAAACCCAATGGTCTCATTCTAATTATAATCATGTTTATCAAATAAAACATTTTTTGAGTATAAAAATAACACATAAAATTAGGAAACAATATTTATTTAAAATTCCGGGTCGTTACAATAATGCTTGCAATGCTTATGGAGTTTATTTTTTATGTTTTTACTTTGGTTTAGTACATTATTCCTACATTGTGACTTTTTTTGGCATCTTTTCTAAACATATGTATCATGCATCATTTATATATATGTTATGTATTTGTTTATTACCTACAGTCTTCCGCTATTTACTTATTTCATGTAATTACTACATTCTCAATTGTAATATGTTTCATTCGATTGCATTAATCTTCCAATGAAGCCATTATATTCATAAAATCACACCCAAGGCCTTCACTACTAGTATGAATAATTTGGAATTTGGGGAAATTCCCTTGAGTCTATGTGACCAACCGGGTATGAGGCACCTCGAGGTGGCACCTGGAACCTGGACGTTCAATGTGGTATCAAAGGAATTATTTTCTAATTGAATTACTATTTGGATCCTATAGATAGTGATAGAATAGACTAGGTAGTTGGAAATGTGTTTTCCCCATGAGTATTTTACCCTTATATAGGGAAAAGCTAATTTACATAGATTATTCCAATTTTTCATTTTTTCAATTATTTTAGTTGATTTGATTACACTGTTGGGTGATTCACAAGTAGTGTTCTATTATAGTGGATATTATTGAGGTTTTATTTCTATTGCAACTTAATGATATGGGGTTATTCCATCTCATGCATCATACAAGAACTTTCTACAGATCATATGACATGCATTTTTGTCATTCCAATTAATATTAATTAGCGATTTCATGTTATTGTGGTAAGTGATGTGCTAGACATTCATGTTATCATGATACGCGAGTTGATAGAATAACTTCTATTTAATATTGTATTGGATTGTTTAATTTTTCACTTTAATGGACATCAACCTTTGGTTCTTGAGGTGTTATGGGACCTAATGGATCAGAATTTGGTTGATCATTGCACTGTTATGCTTGTATATGACATGTATAAGATTCCAAGATTAAATTCATGGGGATTATGGCCCCCCACAGATCAGAATTTGGCACGTTGATATTTTTCAATATCTTATGGGATTTGAGAGTAGTTTCTAAGGTTTAATGTCCAAAAAACCCAAATTACACGGTGCATATTGGAGAATACATGGTATGTATCCTTCTGTTCAGGAAGGAACTATTTTTCTAAAGTACACATTGAGTACTATATGTACATGTCGTGTAGTCTCTAACTGTGTCACTGGATGTTTGGGAAAAGATGCGGGGTAGGGAAATCCTTGGAGGAACACACTGTGTACCATAAGTACAAGTCATGTTGCAAGGACCCTGTGTCTAGCCGTGCGACCAACTACACAGATGGATGAAATGTAGGTTATACATTCTGTGTCAAACCTAAACACGCCGTGTAGTGTAACCCACATATTTCGCCGTGTGAATAAAAACAAGGGTCAGTGAAATAATTCTAGTACATGTATTGTATGGACTGAACACGCTATGTAGTCTCATTCTATGAGAACCATGTGTATTTTTCATGTAGAAGAACTCAGGAAGGGGAAAACAATTCAAGTACATGATGTGTCTTGAGATAACATGCCATGTGTATGGCATATTAAACGTCTAGGGTTGGAAGGAGTACATGATCATGTAAAGGCGTAAAGGAACACACCACATAGGTGACACAGGTGCCAGGTATCCCTGTTTTGGAAAATTATAATGCTTTTATTATCCTATTGCTTCTTTCACATTTACGTTTCAATCCTTGATAATATTGATCGAATGTGTGTACTACACCTTTTAGGGTCATGCCATCGATACGTCCTCCAGTTGTATGCTAGATTTAGGTTTGTGATTAGACACTGGACATGACTGATTAGGGACTACAAATAGGTCCCCAAGTCATGCCTATCATGGAACCTGATCGTATCCCAAATATAGGTGTTGATGCATAGTTCTAATATGGATTTATGAGGTTTATACAAACCTTCCATGGAGTACCACCTCCTACCTCTTCTATGGAATATTTGATGCAGGTTTTTCTGCAGCAGCACCCTCTCACTTTCATAGGGGGTGGAGGACCTCAGTCTACTAAATCATGGTCAGAGGCTATGTTTTTTATCATCGAGCATCAGGAGACACCACGATAGAGGAGGTTGAAGCTCTCTAGGAACATTCTATGAGATTCCACCAGGAGATGGTGGGATATGATCTCGTAGGAGGGATGCCAGCGGGTTGTGGCTTTGTATGAGTTCCATCATGCCTTCTACGATTATTTATATCCATAGAAATTAATTTTCGATCGTTCTCAATAGTTCATGAGTCTGGATCAGGGAAATCATTCAGTTATGGAGTATTATTCTCACTTCATTGAGCTACAACACATCACACCCATCCCAGGAGCTGATGAGTTAATCCTAGTGAGGAAGATTGAGGATGGTCTCAGGCATGACATCTAATCTTAGGTAAACATTTTCAGGTTAACTTCCATCACCACTATATTCAACCAATTGCTAATCACTGAGTGCAATCTATGGGATTCTGAAGCTGTGAGCTTGGGAGGCCGGCAATCGTAGTTGGTACCCCTCTTATTGACAGTAGGAAGTGCCATAGAGAGTCTATGCATGATGATCCAAGTATAATGAATATTTATTATCATGGTCAGGTGGTCTGCTACAAGTGTGGGAAGAGAAGTCATACCAAGCCATATTTCCTGAGATACCCATTGGAGTGCTAATCATGTTGCATGATGGGTCATCTTCAGTAGTTCAGTCATTTTTCTCACCAGCAGCTTCTGATAGAGGTTTTGTTTCGATTCCTCTAACCGAAGCATCACCACCATATTCACATAAGTTTGAGAACTAGAGTTCTTCTGGATGTTCAGGTCGAGGTGGAGGTTGTGTCAATGGTAGCCATTCGAAATGATTTTAGTGAAAACATGGTGGATAAGCTCAAGGTGGTCAGGCAGGGTCATAGGGTGATAGTGTAGGTCATACGTTTTCAGCAGAGCATACCCAATAAGAGCAGGATCCCGAACCCTCTAAAATCCATGGTACGATTCTATTTTCTCGATTTCTAGGTTCTTTACATTTTGATACTATAGGTTCCCATAGTTTCAGATATTTTGCTTTTGTGGAGATCCTTTGGCTATAAATCATAACATCGGCTTATTCCTTGATGTCAGACACTACATTGCAGAGTAGACCTGCTAGTGTATGTCAGTGTATTGAGTTCCCTCTTGGGGTTGGTGGGTGTTACTTCTTATAGGACCTTTTTGAATTATAGATGATAGGATATAATGTCTTTCTCAGAATGGATTGGTTAATTACCTTCCATGAAGTTTTCAATTTCTATCGCCGTTGAGTGAGTTTCACGTCACCAGAAGGTGTATTATTTCAACACAAGGGAAAATTGGATGTGTAGGTGAGAAGAGCGGGACCCAAGAATCCTGGGTTAGAAGGAATTTCTGCCCAAATTTCATGTCTATATCTGGATGATCAGGGAACCTCACAGTTGGAATTTCCTCTAGTCATGGATTGTTTCAGGGATGTCTTTCCAGAATATTTTTTCGGTTTTCCTCCAGAGCAAGAGGTGGAATTTTCTATTGAGCTTGTTCTAGGAGAGGCACTAGTGTCCATTCCTCCTTATAGGATGGCTACACCATAGTTATAGGAGATCAATAAGTAGTTATATGAGTTTTAGGAAAATGGTTTATTCTAACCTAGTACTTCACCTTGGGGTTCACCAGTACTTTTTGTGAAGAAGGTGGATGATTCCCTCCAATTTTGTGTGGATTGTTGGATGTTTAACCATTTGATTGTCAAGAACCGATATCCCGTGTTGAGGATTGATGAGATAACTGATCAGCTTTGAGAATCCACAGAGTTCACAAATATTTAAATGAGATTTTTTTATCATCAGTTGCCTGCTAGACCATCATTTAAACCTCTTACATCTTTTTAGAGTAGGAATGTTCTATACGAGTATGTGGTTATGTTGTTTGGCCTCACAAATGCGCCTGCAGCATTCATTCCTCTAATGAACTGAGTGTTCCATCCATACATGTATTCATTCATGGTAGTGTTTGTGGATGACATCTTGGTGTACTCTTATACTCATCACGACCATGCCACACCTCTTGCGATTGTTTTGAGTACATTGAAATAGAATCAGTTATATGCAGTGCTCTCAAAATCACAATTTTGGATGGACCATATTCACATCTTGCGTCATGTTATCTCAGAGACATGAGTATCAGTGGACTGAGAGAAGGTGAGAGCATTAGTTTCCTAGGCGTAGCTGAAAAACGAAATTGCGGTACGAATTTTTATAGGGATGGCTGGTTACTACATATATTTCATACCTAATATTTCATGCATAGAAGTGCCACTGAAAAGACTGACTGAGAAGGGTGAGAAGTATTTATGGACAGATTCTTGTGAGACAACCTTTCAGGAGCTAAAAGGGAGGTTCAATTCCGCATTAATTGTAGTATTGCCAGATTTGGGAATGAGTTATATAGTTTGATGTATCAGGTATTGGTATGGGAGAAGTGCTTTTTTCGTGGGAAGGAGTTATTGCATATAGGTCTCGGATGTTGATCCCACATGAGAGGAATTACTTGATGCATGATTTCAAGTTGGTTGTAGTGGTTCATGCCATATGTTGTTAGATACATTATCTTCTGGGAGATAATTTTGTGGTTTTCACTAATCAAAAAGTCTCAAATATATATTTAAATAGCGTTATATGAATTTGAGACACCGAAGGTGGTTAAATACCTTCATCCGTTTGATTTTGAGATTTCCTATAAACTTGGGAAAGGCAACACAGTAGCTGATGCATTAAGTAGGAGGACTTAGATACAATATTTATAGGAGTCTATCTATGAGTGGAATCTTAATTGTATGTCATCTAAGATGTATTTGGAGGTGAATGACAAATAGGTGAAGATTTATCTTTCTTTTGTGGATGTTACCTCTACTCTACATGATCGAGGTCAAATGAGGGGGCTATTAGATTCTGAAGGCATAGTCTTATAGGAGGGTGTTTCAAGACAGGACCAAATTCCAGGATGGACCATAGGTAAGAATGATGTATTTCATTTTCATGGGAGTGTATAAGAATCACTACTTACCCAAAGAGCTAAAGTTTTATTTTAGTTCAACGGTTTGGGATGTTCATCCTGGTGTTAACATGATGTATCGTGATCTACACCATTGGTATTGGTGGCCAGGTATAAAGAGATATGTTGCTAGTTTTGTGATGAGATGTTCCACCAATTAGTAGGTGAATGATGTGCATCCGTGACCAGCAAGGCTTTTTCAGTAGTTACCCATTCGAAAGTGGAGGTGGAATTATGTCGCGATGGATTTTGTGATAGGTTTACTTTTCATTCCTTTCGGAAACGATGAAATTTGGGTGGTCACTGATATACTCAAATAGGATTCACACTTCTTTCCGATCAAAGAGACAATGAGTGTTGATGAGCTGGGAAGGCTGTACAAATGAGAGATTATACATATACATGCGGTTCTACTCTCCATTGTTTTAAAATGGGATACAGGTTTTACTTCTCAGGTATGGTATGGACTACATTGGGCTTTTGGTACACAGGTACTTTTGAGTACGGCTTACTATCCCCAGAGAGATAGTCAACATGTGTGTACGATTCAGGTGTAGGAGGACATGCTATGAGCATGCATCTGAGACATTGGATGTTATTGGGATAATCATATACCAATTTTAGAGTTTTCCTACAATAATAGTTTTCAAGAAACTATTTAGATGAATCCTTTTAAGGCTTTCTATGGTAGGCCTTGCGGATCACCCATATATTGTCTTGAGGCAGGAGAGGCAGTTATGCTGGGACATCATCTTGTCCAGGAGATTGTAGAGCAGATAGAGTTGATTCAAAAGATTATGCATGTTGCACAATCATGACATAATTCTTTTGATGATCGACAGAGACGACCTCAGGAGTTTGAGGATGGAGATCAGGCTCTCCAATGTGTCATCCCGAGGATGAGACACAAGAGGATTAAGAGACAAGGTAATCTTTTTCCAAGAATGTATGGCTGTTAGAGGATTTGGAAAGGGTCGGGATATTTTCATATCTATCGTAGTTAACTCAGTGGTGGTTGGATTTTCATGACGTCTTACACGTTTCTTAGGTACAACATTACTTCTCAGACCCATCCCATGTTTTTGAACCCAAGGAGGTTGAGCTGGAGGTTGACGCATCATTCAAGGAGCATCCTGTCGAGATTGTTGATCACAATGAGAAGGTTCACCATGTATTTTCTGTTCATCTGGTACAAGTGTTATGGATTCATAGATAATTACATAATGAGACTTGTGAAAGGGAGGCCAACATACGATTGTAAGGGCCAGAGATGTTTAAGGATTCGTCTCCTACACTGCCTTGCTAGGGAAATTAGTGGAATAATTTCTTTAATGGGGGAAGTTTCTAAGAACTCGCACTATCTTTTCAGGTATGGGTTTTATTTTCAATTTATTTTAAGAAAAAGAGGAGAATCTGGAAATTTTAGGAGTACACATCGTCTAATTTTTGGTACATGCCATGTACTTTGCAGTAAACGTCATTTACCCAGTTGTCACAGGTGACCGTGTGCTGGCTGTGTATTGGCTGGGTACATGGCCATGTGGAGTGACCTAAAGACTGCATAAAGTGAGACCCGGTAAAGGCATATACATGCCGAGTACATTTTAAAAATAGACCTTTCGCTTTTCGGTTTAATTTTTATATCATATCGGGGTCGTGTTTCATTCACAAAATCCTACTTTTCTAATGTTGTCTCGTCCAAGAGAAACTGAGGAGCACATTTCTTCATAGATCACTCGATCAAGCATTCGTTCTTTGAATTGACTACCATCGATTGAGTTGGAATCGGAAAAGTGAGATCATTCTTCTTATAGAGCCTTATTCCCTGATTTCTCGGATTTCATGAGATATCCTAGGTTGAATGTTTTATACTTTTGTGTAGATCTACATCATTCTAGGATTATTCAATGGCAGACGCGAGAGTATATGAATCGTACAGCACTGAGGTAGGTGGTTTGTGGTTTTTTGTACTTATTATTTGAATATTATGTGAAAAAGTGCCCAATACCATAGAACGGGGTATTGTGTGTTTCATGATTTTAGCCCTGTTAGTGCATGTTATGTCTTATGTTCCCAAGTAGATGTTTTTTTATTGTGAATAGTGTTACTTTCCATGATATCGATGTGTTTCTCGTGTTTGTTTTGATATTGTCCATTAGGTCTCACTTTTCCAGTTAGGCTACTTGTATTCCATGACTAATGTTGTTAGGATGTAGTATATGATCTAAATATGTTATATTATTTTATCTGTTTAGCCATGTAGTTTATGAATGTTATTATTCAAGTAGTTCTTAAGTATTACATTTCATTTAGATCTTCATTATGCACGATTGACTTACACAAGGCTTTGGAAACCTGGTGTAGTAGATTATAGGGCGAATGGACACTAGGGGATTCTCGAGAGTGTATGTTTTCATTTACATTACAAAAATATAAGGGGGATAGAATTTGTGCTCCCTAATAGTTTCAGTATCTTCATGTTTCTAGACCATAGGGGGAATTGGACGTTGTGTTCTTCCTTGGACTGTCTATAGTTACATTTATGAGACCAAATGCGGAATTGATATTTAGTGCTTCCTCAGAGATCCTTTTCTAAAGCTCAACTATAGGGGTTAGACTATGAGATCTAACCAAAGAGTTACTAGTAATTTACTGGTTGAACTATATGGGTTTGGATGTGAGTACATCCCTAAGGGATACTTTTTTTTTATTTTCTACTTACTTCATATATGATAATGAATGCAATTGAAATTTTATTATTTTTAACTTTTGATTAATTTCTTGTTTAATACATTATTTTTTCTTATTGCCTACCATATTTATTCACTGACTCTTAGGCACTAATAATTGGGTGGATGCCGATTGAAATTCATCTCACACCCTTTTTGTGTCATGATTTTGGGCCCAAACTAATTATATTGTAGCAGGTATAGCTAATGGAAAGCGCCCTTCTGCATCAGGTAAATGATTGTTGTGGAGAAAAAGAGTATGGGACCAAGCTGAGGTATGAGATGCTACTGGAGTTTATTTTTTTTCATTATACGTTGGATTATTTCTGTATTTAATAATTTTCACTTTTTTGGCTACTTTCCTAGACATATGTATCATGGATAATTTATATATATGTTCTCTAGTGGTTTATTACTTCCAGTATTTCGCTGTTTACTTATTTCATATTACTACTGCTTCCGCTACTATTATCTATTTCTTTCAACTGTATTACTCTGCTAAAAATGGAATAGTTTCCCCACTATCACACCCAAGGTCCCCACAGCTAATCAATAGCCACTAGTGTTTGGGGAATTGCGCTTGAGGTCATTTGACCAATCAAGTATGGGGCTCCACTGGGTGGCACCCAGAACTGGGATGTTATAGACATAAAAATCAATAATGGGTCAAGGAAATAATTATAAGATCCCAAAGTATTTTGAATTAAAAGGGACAAAATAAAATAAAATTCGATTCTTGGATGAAGAAAATAGACTCAAATATTTTTTGGCATGGAGGGGGAATGTATTTACAGTTTCATCATGTCTTCGTCATCATATTCCATGATTTTTATTTCAATTCTTCTGATTTATTATTTTTACTAAAATAAATTCCCCATATACATTTTAAAAGTCATTGTTACATTATCTAGTCTCTTATTAAATTTTATTCAATTGTATATTCTATCCAAAGATCACTGGATTCCATCCTATTCAAATTCTTGTGAACAACATTGTTATATTGTAATATATTAATACTTATTTTGGTATAGTAGAGGAATGAATATTATTTAATATGAAACAATTTTAATTTTAATGATTTTCTTATTTTATTCCCATGATGAAACTTAACCTTACACATGATCAATTGAATGACCATATATTATTTTTCAATGGGATGGACATTACATCGATTTTAGAGTATCATGTTGTTTCTCTTTACAATCCTAGTGAACTCTTATGTATCTTGAAAACTCTTTGTGGTATCCATTTTTCATTCCATCAATAACATGATATATCTCATACATTATGTCCTTTTACCCTTTTTAGACTCATTTTTATAGGTTTATAGAATTTATGGGATCCAATTCATCCTTTTGTATGTCATACCCATGTCAATTACATTTAATTAGATAGAAAATACATTTTAGGTGATGAATTATCCTATATCTCTACAATCATAAATTTTTAAATATAAATTTTATTATGACCCCTTCAATTTTCTTATGTGGTTTAGGCATGAAATTCAAAAGGTAAATTATTCTTCTCATATTAAAAACATCATAAAATAATAAAAATATTCCAGGGGTTTTTTCTAATAATTTTTGTAAATATAATTCTCTTATGGTGATATAAATTCTGGTGTAAGTAGTGATTTCACATATAAGTCCTGAATTCTCTTACACAACCTGAATTCACTTATAGGCCTACATAATTGGTTAGATGATAAAATATTGGCCTATGAAAAATAAAAATATAATGTATTAATATTACAAATATAGATAAAAATGTCTTATTAAATAAAAATTAAATACAGATCCTATAAATAAGGAAGTTTTAAAATTTATTGCAAAGGTATGACATCAAAAATAACAGTAAAAAATTGAATAAAACCGCTAAAAACCATAATAAATTCATTTTAATTTAAATATTTTTATTTTTCAAAAATAATAATAAATCAACCGGGTTTTAATTATATTTTTTTTAATTATCAATAAAAAATAGTGGAAAATTTGGAAAATATTTTAAACCATTTCACTTCTTTCCATTACTAATTTATATTTTAATAATTACATAACCCTTTATTTTTTGGTGTTATATTTTAATTACATAGAGTTAATCCTCATATAGAAATATATGAACTTATACATAAACATTAATATCTTCAAATTTGAATAAGAATCAGATTATTCCCATTTAAATAAACTTTTTGTGATTTCAATTTACTTATTTTATTAATATTGTATATAAATAAATTATTAATTATAAAATATTTTCTATTTGCTGATGTTCTGTATTGTGGTAATTGAATTTATATAATGTATTAATTTCTTATGATAAGAATAATTAAATGTATTTAGTTTTTATAAATATCAATAATGAGATTTTTTGTATGCGTTAAAATAGAACTACTATGTAATTTTAAAAATTAATAGAATTTGACTATTTTGGAAAATTTAGGAATAATTATTCTTCTATATTTTGATCATTTCAATATCTAAATACCATGTAATCTCACTACACTTGTTTTGTCTAATATATAATATTATTTGATTTGATTACATCAACTATAATTTAAGAAAACCCATTTATATATATTTTATATTTTGGATCCATTTCACCGTAACATTTCTATCACATTTCTGCAGTTTTTATACTATTTGTGTTATTAATTTTAAATTATATATTTAGCTACATATTTTTTATTGAGGGAAAATGTAATGAATATTATTTAAAATTGTATTGTTAAAATATCAGTCAACTATAAAAAATAATTGACATTCTATTTGGGGATCTAAATTTATACTCAATATACTTATGTCATTCTGTAATAGGAATTGTCTAAAAATAATTTAATTATAAAGTTATCATGATTTTGATAATTAATGATCATTACGTTGATTAAATAATACTTATTTTCATTTCAAAAAAAATATTAATAGGTTAAAAACCTTATTAAAAATGATCCTTCAAAAATATTATCCAGACAAAGATGACACTAGTGATATTCGAATAATGAGAATATGCTTGTTACATTGATAATGGAATTGATACATGATTTTTACCCTATAAATATTGGATGATAAAACATTATATGAAATATATAACATAATTTTTAGATTCATTATTATAAAACATGGCCTAAATTGCATTATTTGATGGATGAGATGAAAATTCACGGTAGAGATATGATACCGATTTTGTGATATTTTGATTTATAGATATTTCTTTATGATTAAGATAAAATGGAATAGGAATCATACATGACATGAACTATTTGGATGGATATGGATTGAGTTAATAAATTTCAACATATTCCTTAATTGTTCCTCAGAATATAAGAATTGTTCTATTTCTAGGTGATGGATTATTTCTATATACTCATTCACTTTGTGCAAGAAGACATGCACATTTTTCTTTGGTGAACAAGTCATTGTATTATTCATGAAATCACATTATCATTGATCATGTATACCTATGAATTTAATATGACCAATTACCCCTCTTATAAGGTGATTTATGTATGTAATCTAAATTTTCCTCTTCCTTTTAAAACCCCATCATTCTCAATAATGTTTTGTAATTATTTTCGTAGATCTTTTTCATAGAAAGGAAATCGAATGAATTGGGTCACATGATTTATCATTATATTTTTGTTGGATATAATTTTTATCATATCATTGTTAAATATCTGAGGATTGAGGTTGATGAAGAGTTTTTAGGTATTTATATGGTGTAATTAGTGTCATGGTATTGATACAAATCTTGCTAGAAATGACAAGGAAATATTTAATGGGTGTTCCTTAATTTATATTCTATGAAGGTTTTGATTATTAGATATGAATGAGATTGTAGTAATGATAATAATTTGAATATTAATGATCTAAAAATTACCATTAAATGGTTATTATATATATGATGATCATTGGATGACTTTTTCATCTTATTTGGTGACTTGTGCACTTGTTATGGGGATTGTTTTTACAAAAAATCAATCCCCTATCCTTCTAACTTGAATACTTTATAGAGTAATAGTGAAATTATTTTCTTCTATATATTTTGAGACTACCCCTTAGATTATTCTCATGATCATTTTGTAGGTATTATAGATTTCTGTTCAACATTTATATATGTGGTGTTTCATGAATCATACCGTATAGGCAAGGGTTGATGAAGATAATCTTCTACCAAAAAATTAACCTCAATATTTTCCTACTATTATTGATTGTATTTATCCATTATTAGTATTTAAAATATCATCTAGTACTGATGTAGGATTTCTGTTGACATATGTAGAAGTCAGTTTCCAAAAGTAGTTAGAGATCTTTTATAAAGATTTATTTTATAAATGATGATTCTGAGGGATGGAGATTATCAAAGACCAAATGGAAATTAAAGAAAAATAATGATTAATAAATAAATAATGGGAATATAGATATTTGTTATGAAGATGAATCATTTAAGTCTAATAATGATATTCCATGTCATGGACCGTCCTCGGGGCCCGTGCCGTGACTACCCCAAGCCCGCCTTCCATAGGCCAGGGGATGGCGACTAGCACCAAGGCATAAATCCTCGTAAAAAAGGGATGGCATTGCCTTTGTAAAGTAAACCACAAACACCACAGAGCATGTGGGCAGAAGTAAAAACTAAGTAAAAACTGAGTACAACAGTAAGTGTGGAAAAGCAAGTGGGCCAGTATACAAACCCAAACTGAAAGTAAAGTACAACTGGAAAGGAAAAACAACAACTGAAAAGTAAAGCCACAACGTCGAGCTGTCCACTGGAAATCCCACCTGAAGGGTGGGTACAGAAAGCCTCCACTGCTCCTCGGGTCTAGCCGACCGCTCTGAGTATGTCCCGCCCAGTGGTTCACCTCCAGGTACCATCCTGCTCCGCAAGCCTTAACCAAGATCAGCGCTGTCCGTCGTCTGCAACCAACACAACGTAGTGTGGGCATAGCCCATGCAGGGGTGATTATAAGCTACTCAGTAGCGACCCCGAGACCCCCGAAGGTCTCCCAGAATCCACAAAGGGTAAACCACAAAGGAAAGATACAATCACGAAGTAACATCCGACACGTCTTAGGTATATGCCCATACATATACCTAAGTCATCAAATCATGTTCGGCTCCAACATCCGAGCCCAAGAACAACCCAGTCCACATAGGAGAGCAAAACATAAATCCACACAGGATAGCACAACACAATCCACAAACGAAATCAAAAGGGATTCAGCTCAGACATGAATACTTCTTTTTATGACGATAAATATGACCAGATATTTCCACTGATTCATCTAAGCCATCGGACCCCCAAAGGATCGATAGTTAATAACCCCCGAAATGACCCCCAAAGGATTTGACCAACAAGGATCAATAGGTAAATAACCCCCGAAATGACCCAAAAAGGATCTGACCCACAATGGATCGATAGGTAACTAACCCCCGCAATGACCCACAAAGGATCTGACCCACAAAGGATAGACAGGTAACTAACCCCCGCAATGACCCACACAGGATCAGACCCACATAGGATCTATAGGCACTGGCCCACACAGGACCACTGAGCGCTGACCCACACAGGATCGGACCCACACAGGATCGGTAGAACTGACCCACAAAGGATCGCTGAGTGTTGTAGTCGTCGTCGAATCCACTGAGGATCTCTGCACAGTCGTCGTCGTCGTCGCAGCCAGCTCTAGGATTCCCGCACACAGGAAGCTCGTTCAGGAGGGTCCGCTCCACGAGCCAAGAGGATGATGCATCAACTGAAACATAGTCCGGAGTTGATGTATCCAAAAGTTCAGTATCGTCACCAGGAACTCAATGTCACAGATGACACGTCAATCGGACGCTCGGTCTGAGAGTTATTGGCTTTTTTCGTTCAAGTGGCCCGTTTGGTTTTTAAGGAAAAACCAATCCGACCATACTCCACCTGAGTCCAAACCTCGGGCGGAGTGATCCAAAAGATCCGTCTCACTTAGAGGAATTCAACAAAGTCGACAGCACGTCAATCGGACATCCGAAGCTCATGATATGAGCATTTCCGCTCCGAGGGCCCGGTTGGTTTCGTGTATGAACCAACCTGGCCGAACTCAAAGTATTCCGAAACCTTGTGTGATATACCGAAAAGACCGTTGTGATCCAAGGATCACATCCCCGCTGACGGCGCATCGTTCGGAGGCCTGTAGCTCAAGTTATTAGCAAAAGACCGAAAAGGTCCGAAAACGGGGGGTCTGGGCCCGGATTGACCCGGCCCAACCCCCCTGGGTCGGCCCAAACCGAGTCGAACCGACCCGGGTCCGGGTCCGACTCGGCCGGCGCGGCATGGCCCAGCTAGGGTGGCCCGACCGCCAAGGTCGGCTTGGCCGGCTATGGCCAAGCGGCGCGGGGTGTGCTGCCCCCCCCCCCCCCCCTCACGTGAAGAAGAGTCGCAGCCCCACGTGGGGATGCTCGGTGTCACCGTACGCGGCTTAACCCGCGTCCCTTCCTCCGCGGTCCTGTACGGCCGCGGGACTGGCCAGCGCCGCCATGGCTGAAGCGAAGAATACCTTAATCTATTTGAAAGTGATGATGCGAAGAATACCTTAATCTATTTGAATTTGATATTGACTACATCCCAAGGAAGGTAAACTTCATTAACGATTCTCTTAGCATGAATTTTCCATTGCAGGATGTTCTGGAATTGATGGAGGAGTGAAACTATATGAGAATTTTTACTCAATTGCATCAGGATGCTCAGGAGGACATTATAGGTATGGTTCTAACTAGTGTTCATCTATAACAATCTTTCCTAGAGTATATATTTATTATTTAGTAACATGATTATGATTTTATTAATTTTCAATAATGATTTTATATTGGGGATACCACTTTTAGATGGTCTTGTTCTTTAGATGGTATGCTCCACTTCAAAAAAAGGATTGTCATCCAAGCATCTCTAAGAAGTTTAGTCTTGTTTGATCTGTATATCTTTTAATGGGCCATTCAACTAGGAACTAAAAATATTCATTATGACATGAAATGGAGAGTCATGTGGTTGGGTATGAAATGTTACATCGTGGAGTTTTTGTATCACTGTTACTCCAGCCAATGGATAACGGAATATCACTTAAAACAATCATGTTTACATCAACCTCTTAAAGTAATGCTATATAAAATGGATAGGGTATTCATTTATATGGTTTTTGGAATAACATAGACTATCTGATGGAGTAATTATGTCTTATTGGTTGTTAGTTTTTTGATGAAGTCTACTCAATTTATTCGATGAAAGACACCACTAAAGTTAATGATTTGGTTTTATAGTATGTGTAGTAGATTGTGAACTAACATGGGAGTCCTTACTTCATTGATTGAAATAGGTTTCCTAGGATTACCTTGAGGTTTATGAGGAGGTTTCAAGAGGTGATGTGATCTTAGGTCAAGTTTATCACAACAAGCCATCCATAGATAGATAGTAAAATGCTGCGATTAATTCATATTTTTTTGGATATTCTTTGTGCATGTGTCCTATATTTCATAGATTCATGCGATAGCCATATTAGACTAGAATATTTTGATTAAAAATAATGTTATGAGTCATTGGTAGTAATGTCTCCCTTAGAGGTGTTTTCTGGTCACCCATGTAGATCAAATAATTGTTTTGATAAGGTGGGAGATGTTTCTTTAATTTAAACATGATTGTTTCCTAAAATGTCTATTATGATTCAGGATGTATATTGATATTTTCTTACATCCTAGAGACAACAAAAATAATTTTTGGATTTTTATGAGATAACATGGGTGGTTTTCATTGGTGACTAGGTTTTCTTGAAGGTTTCTCCTCGGTTGGGTCACCATTGACATAGAAAGCCGGGGAAATTGGCTCCAAGTTATGTTATACAATTTGTGGTATATATGTTTCTTAGTGATGTTTCTAATCATTTGGAATTTTAAATTTAGTTGATAGGTATTCATGATGTTTTATATATATCTCATCACTAGAATCATCATCCTAATCCCTATAAAATTATGAGTGGAGATAAAATTGAGATATAATCGGATGCTTATATTCTAAGAAATCAAGTTTAGATTGTTGAAACTCAAGAGAATGTGTTGCATGGGATGTCAATTATATTGGTCAGAGTCTAATGGAAACAAGGATCAGATTATCATGATACATGGGAACATTATTTGTGGAAAAGGCAACAATTACATCATCTTATCTAGGAATTACATCTTCCACATGACTTCTCGAGGATGGAACATGTTTATGGTGTGGATTTTCTAAAATCTCATCACTAATCCATTTATTATTCTTTTATTGCAATTATATTTTAACTTTAGTCATTTTCTAAATAAGTATTAGAAGGAATTGGGAGGATACATATACTGTAGATTTCAGATATTTTTTAAACAACTAGCTTTGACCTACATTTTTTGAAGGGTGAAGGAAGATTTCATGGCATGTAACTGGGTTACACACTGTGTAATTATTACTGGGAACAAGACATGAAAGGGGATTCATGCTGTGATATATTTCATGTATGGATGAGTGGGTTCATATCATGATGTGTCAAAAAAGTTTTTTTAATATGAGGGAGTGTATTTTTAGTGTACTTGTACAGTGTGGGTATCATAGCATGTAAAGTTATTACTCATTTTCAAACATCACACATCTAGTTTTTCAACATTCTCATGGATGTTTTGCTCGGTTCATTTTTTCCAGACTACATCACCATCAAACTAGATTATCCCCTAGGAATTTTTCAAATACACCACTCCTCATAAATTTATTTGTTCGGTATTAGATCTCTGTTGTGGCTACAGTGTGTCTCTCTTGGTAAGAGACCATTGGGATTATTCATTTATTTTGATCATGGTATCACCATTGGGTGGCTTCTATAGATCTCTTTGTTTATGATGGTTCTGTTTTCTTGGTTTCATAATGATCTATTGTGAAATCTTGTTCTGGAGGCCATTTTCATCATTGTCTATGGCGCGATATGAATAATCTTTGAGGAAGTGGATGTGTGACGAACATCATCAAACAGATCCTATTTTGAAAGTTCCTTCTTAAATATCTGATGATGACCCAATGGAAATCAGAAAGGTGAATGATGTTTTTCCTATAGCATGTGATCACACTTGTAATGATCTTAAAATTGACATTAAAGACATTTCCCCTGTTTTGAGTACTCAGGTTGTTAATGACTTATCCCAGAGTTATCTATATACAACAAGCATAAATGATATATCGAGTATGTATATAATTTTTCATTGCTTAAAAATTACATTGAGAGGGATAGCTAATCAGGTTTTGAATGGTATGGTGATATTTTAATTTCCATTGATGATGATCTTCTCTAGAATAGATTCTTCACAAGAGAAATTTGAAGGTGAATCAATTCTAGGTGGTGGAATTAAGTCTTGTTCTTTTATTTTAGTAGAAAATAAATAATTGTCTTCATATAATGATAAAAAATATGATGGTAGGAAAAGTGGTGATATAACCCCAGTTTTTAAAAACTATGGATATAATTCTCCTATGAGTAAGGTGGAAGGGAGAACTCATCAGATTCTTTCTTTTTTGGCTTCACCAATGAAATTTTCTTTAATCCTAGAAATTGGAGTTCGTACAAGAGCAATGTCACAATAATTGCATAACTTTTTTGTCCTCACATACTAATCTTACCAATATTTTAGGGGTAAAAACAAGGACATATATGCTCCAATAATTTCTATTCTAATATAGAATACTCAAGGTTTGGGAGCCCATGTTAAGACTGATTTTGTGGATTTTCATGTTTAAAGGTGGAAGATAGATTTGATTGGTATTTTTTAACACAAGAAGAATCCCAATATGATTGAGGTCTTGTCAATGAAACATAAAATTCAAGACTTCATGGATGCGTATCCTAGTAATAGACATATTTGGTTACTCTGGAAAAAGAGTCTCAAGGTGGAACAAACTCAGGTGGATGACCAGATTATTACCTCCAGTGTAACAAGTGATTTTAAATATTTTTTGGTTTCTTTTGAATTTGGATGGTGTGATTCTTAGAAGAGGCAGTCTTTGTGGAATGATATCAATCAATTTGATTTTGATATTCTCTTATGGTTCATAAAAGTGATTTTAACTTAGTGTCGGATCCGAACAAAAGAAAGGGGAGAGGACCTTTTTTTAGAAGAGAAATATTATATTTTAATTAATGTATGGAAGTAGTAGTCTTGTGGATCTTGTCTTTTGAGGTGAATAGTTCTCTTGGTGTAATAATCAAAAGGGATTTTTCATTCTTGGAGTAGTTGGGATAGATTTTTGGATAATATATAGGATATATCTATGATTTTTAGTTTTGAGTTGGTTCATTGGGCTCGTAGTTTGTCAAATCATTCCCCTATTCTGCTAAATATTTTACAGGAAATGAGAACATGGAGAGGTTCAGATATTTTCGACATTGTGCTGGAATCTTGTGTTTTCTAGATATGGTTCATCAGATATGGAATTAATCCTATCAAGGGAATACGAGGATGAAGTTTCATAAGAAACTAATTTGTCTTAGGTGTAAACGTAAGATGTGGACAAGATATATTCCTTCCCCACACAAGGATCTTGATTTATTAAGGAACTATGTTGATTTCCTTGAAAAAAACTAGTAGAAGATTGGAGTGAGACTATTTTTGAGAATCTGGTTGTTAAGAAGGATGTATTATCATATTTTCTTTTTAATGAAGAGAGAATTTCTAGTGAAAAGAAAGGATAATGTGGTTAAAAGAAGGGGATTGAAGTACTTAATATTTTAATTCTTACATCAAGGAGTGGAATGTGTTTGTAAAACAAAACATTAGGATGGAGGATGGTTCATTCACTAATAACTAGGATTTAATTGGTAATATGGAAAATAATTATTTCAAGGAACTTCTTGCTGGTCCTAATATACAGATTCATTATGGGTTACCATGGGGTCCTTCTGATTTATTTTTTTGTGATTCCAACTGATGTTTCTAAAAGTGATAATAAAAGATTGAGTGCCATATCGTAGGAGGTAGATATTTTCTCTGCAATGATGAATCAGAATCAAGATATTTTTTTGGTCCTAATTGGTTTCCAGCATTATTTTATAGTGATTCATGGGATATTATCAAAGGAGATGTGATTATGGTTGTTCAGTATTAATTTCAGGGTGGATTCTTTCCCAAAATTCCTTGTGCCATACAAGCGGTTCTTATCCTGAAGAATAAGGATACTTCCTCTATCACCCACTTTCATCCGATTAGTCTATGTAATATCCCTTAAAATATTCTTCATAGTGTTATAAATTCTAGGCTATTGGGTTAAATTACTCAATGGATTCTTACAGAACAACATGGTTTTGTGAGGGGGAGATCAATAAAGGGGGCCATAACATTGTCACGTTAATTATATAGGGATATAAATATCAAAACTTGTGGATCCAAAATGGTTGTTATGTTTGATATGAATAAATCCTATGAACATATAAAATTTACTATCATCAATACAGTCATGTCAGTTATCGGGTTCTCTCCTTGGAATGTTGATGTTATTTTTAGATGGTTTATTTCTACATGGATGGATGTTTCCTTCATGGGTAAATACTTTGTATTATTTATGGAAGACCATGGTTTAATGAATGGGACCTTATTTCCACATGTATTTTTATTATAGCTAATGATCTCATTCATAGATGCGTATGGAATCGGTATCAGATCCCATATCATAGAAGAATGGATTACCCATTAGTTTCGCATATCTTGTTTTCATATTATACTATGATTTCATGAATTCTTCGAGTATGTATTTAAAACGTTTTAATATGATAATGGATAGTTATTTTCATCAGAGTGGCCAGTTTGTGAATAAATGTAATAATAGGTTTTTATATGCAGAACTTGTATGGTTACTAGGTTGAATAAGGTGAGCCTAATTATGCACCTGAAAAGAGTTCAGTTTCTTATTGAATATTGGGGGAACCACTTTCTCCTAAAAGGCTTCTTTCTTGTGATTTTAATAGTTTGATTAGTATAATCCTCAATCATTTTCTTATTTGTAAAAATACTTTGTTATCTTTTGTTAGTAGAATTTCCTTGGTAAATAAATTGTTATTGGATACCCAAATTCATGACCTCTCCTCAGTCAATGTTCATAAAGGTGTTATCATAAACATTAAATTCTTTTTCTAGATTTATATGGGATCTATGTGGGAAAATTAAAACCCATTGGGTCTCAAGAAATAAAATGGATCAGCTAATAATGGAGAGAGGTGTCATTGTTCGTAGTCTTGATAACTCTATTCATAGTATGCATGCTCAGTTGTTTTGGGACGTTTTGAAGAAAAGATCTTTATCGGGGTGTTCACTGCATGGTAATTAATTGGGGAATTATGTTGTTATTAATCAGAATGCTTCTCCTCTTTGGTCTAAGATTAGACCTATTATTAATAGTATAAGGAACCAGTCTCGTTGGATAACTGGGAAATGGCATGGGTTGTTATGGAATCATAATTTGAGTGGGTAGGTCCTTGCATATCCCTTTTTCCTTACTAATTCTATTTATTTAAATGAGCCTTTCCAATATACTATGTTAAACAAAGATTCCCTGAATAAAAATAAGAAAGAACTATGTAATCTTATAGGAATAAACAAAAATCTAGACATGTATGTTTTTACCCCTTCCCCATGTGGACTTTTCACTATGAGTGACTACCGTATGTCTTTGAATATATATATTCAGGTGGATGTTTTGAAGGAAACTCTTTTGGTCAATAATTTCCATAAAAATATTAATTTCATTATCTAGAAGAGTAGACATAATTCTATTCCTAGATATGAATATATAAAATGGTTTGGTGTTTATATTTTCTCTAAATGTGTCTATTGCAGGATGCATAAGGAAGAAAGATCGTATCATATTTTCTTCAGATGCTAATGGTCGTAAGATATGTGTGGTTATTTTGTTGAGTTTACTGGTTTGTCTAATTCTAATATTGAGGATATGTCTTTTCTTGACCAATGGTACCATGGCTTGGGGAGAGGAATCATGGAATGATCTGCTCGGACCTCGATACTCAAATTTGGTTGTTAGAGCTTGTGGAATATGAGAAACAAATTCCCTTTTGAAGGGGTGGACTTGAAGGGATACAAGATTATTTCTAAGGTTAAAATTCTGATAATTGATTTTGATAAAGACTTAGGTAACTGGATGTAATATATTTCATTATAGTGTCAATTACAGGGTTTTGATCTACAATCCTAAGGGAGTGTTCGTAATCAAGTCAATTGGTGATATTGGCATCCACATGCTGATGGTGTACAACTGAATTGCAATGGTTCCTATGTGGAAGTAAATAATCATGGAGAAGGTTTGGTGTGTGATAATGGTGTTTTAGTTTTTCTGGCTATTTACATCAGTCTTGGACAAGGGACAACTATTCTGGCTGAAGCAAGAACCATGCTTGAGGGTCTCATTAATCATTAACAAAAAGGTTTGGCTGTTATAGAGGTTGAAATGGACTCATTGATGTTGTATAATGCTATTAAAGGTAAAATTATGACTCCTTTTTCTATTATTTATATCATAAAAAAATCATAGTATATTGGGGGAAAACATCAAGGTTTCTCATTCCTAGAAGATGGGAAATAAAGTGTCAAACTACATAGCTATGAAGAGTTCTTATGATGTTAATATTGTTGTGTTTCTTGACTTTTTAGTTGGAATCTGGAAGGAGTCAATTTTATCAGAGGGGATACCATCTGTAATCATTTTTTTGGACCTTCATAGGTCATGGTGTTTTTCTAGTGGTCTTCCTTTGAAGACTTCTCATTATCCACTGTTGTTCTCTCAAAATAAACATTTGACTGTTCATAATTTTAAATTAATTGATGTTAAAAATCTGTAAAAATGATTAATTAAAAATTAGTACAATATTTAAAACATGGATATGTTTTAATAATAAAAGTCATTAAAGAAAGATATATATTGAAATAAATATTAATAGATATTAAAAATAATAAAATATAATTTATATATATATAATATAAATTTATTAAATTCCTAAAAAAATTATTTTGTCTGTGGATATTTTTGAGGACGTTACCCAAGTTTCCTAGAGTTGGTGACATATATTATTACATTGGCAAATAGATAAGGAATATGCTTCTTAATTGACTGATTAGTTTAGTATAATTGGAAACATGTCATATATATATGTTCAATATTACAACTTGTAATAGAAAAAAATTTAGAAACTCCATTGACAGTATCCATAAATCACAGGTGATTTCTACTTTTCATTCATGATATACCTCTTCATGTCCTAATTAAATGAAACATAAGAAAGGGTTGATATCAAATGCTTAGTAAGGGTAATAAAAATAGTGTAATATATCATAAATATAAACACTTTTGAATGGTGAATAACTCAAAAAACATTCCTTTTAAAAATGAACATGAACAAATTATAGAATGAATAAGAGAGGAAAAAAATAATGCTCTAATAATGCTTAATTATGGGTATTATACTTGTTGAATAACGTGATGAACATTCAATTACTACTTTCATACTGTGGGAATGCATAATTCTAGACATCCTAACCATACTATCATGGCCTCATGCCAATACCATAAATAATCATTTAGTCATGGTTGTGTGCCAAGACCATAGTTTCCTTCATGAGACTTACCATTGCATCGAGAGGATATATAGGGGCCCACACATCACATAATAATTATAATTCATTCCACATATGAATAGGGATAAATATAAAAAACATATAAATTCATATAAAAACTAATATATGAAATGTAAAAAACATTCAACAAACATTAAGCATCAACAATATCGATTTAGAGTAAATCGGTGAATGAATTTAATATTGCACATCGAATATAAAACTATTCATAAACCATTCAATTAAATATGGTAGATAATATAATAAAATATTAACTTCAATAATCCACAATAATCAACATGAGTTTTGAAACATATAAAGATACTCTAATGAAATCAGGATGTAATTCTTGAGATAAATACCCGCTTATTTTGAAAGGAATATTTCTTTTGAAAATGTCAATGTATAAAACCTGATGTGAGGTAATATATAATTTTATTAATATAATGAGTAATTTCATAAAGATAATGGTTTATAAAATTATATTTTATAGTGCCCTTGAAAATAGGTAAAATTTGGAGAAATTTAATTAGATGAGGACTGTATTACCGAAATATTTTTAAAAGACCCGTATAAAACATATAACTCCCCATAAATGAATGTAGGATTCTAGTTAGTACATATATATTGAATATTTTCATAGAATATATTATGAAAAAATTGGAATAAATAATAATTTAATTCAGGTAAGTAGATAATAAGAATAACCCAAATGAAAATGGAGGTTCTGGCACAAAACCATTACCATTAGTCTAATGGTGTTCCCAACATGATATTAATGACATGAATAATAAAATTTAGGATCATAAATAAACTATTCCAGATTCTAATCTATGTTTAATATATTTATTATGACCTTATTTAGGATCATTCATGGCATTTTGAGGGGTTTAGATATTCAATTTCGTTGTTTGTGAGTGTTTTCTTTTTTGGTTTTCAAGATCGGTTTACTTGAATTCATGTATGGATAAATATATAGAATTATAATGGATATCCACAATATAAATTGTATTACATTATTGAACAACCATAATATTACATTTTTATAAAATTCTTGTGGTTTTTAAAGTGATGATGAATAATTATATAAACCATTATTGATAATTGATTGGGCGTAATTAGTGGTTCTTGATCAGAACAAACTCATTTTGATTTTTAATTTAATATCATAGGTAAAAAAGGATTAATGAACAATAAATAAATTTTAATAAATATATTATAGTTTTCATTAACCCTCAAAATGGATTCCTGACCATAATTGAATATGGTAATAGAAATTGAATACATGCCGTCCTTGACTGTGATAAATTAACACATCTCGAATAGTGTTTTCATTTCTAGTATAAAAGAAGGGGAATGGTGAGGTGATGAAGAATTATTCAATAATCATAACAGAACTATAGTACATCTAAGGTACTGGGATCTTCACATCATTTGGATGAATGTAGGTGAGGACATAAAAAGAAAAGAATTGAACTTGAAATAAATTAAATGAAAAGATGAATTTACCTCTTGATGTAATATTCCTTGAGATATTTTTTAGGGAGTGGTTTTGATGTTTTTATGAGACCAAGGGACGTAGGAAGTCTAAAAGGATCTTGGGACAGTATTTGAGTATAATATTTTCCCGGAAAAAGGTTTGATAGGTGTGAAGTGTAGGTGAAGTGAGGGGGGTAATATAGTGGTGGAGAAAAGATTTTTCCTACTAATTTAATCATTATTTTTTTAAATTTTCAATGAAAACCAATAGTGTTGATCATTGTGTTTAAAAATTGTAACTAGTGCAATTGTGTTCGATCCAATGGTCATTTACATCATTCAGGACTCAATCATGACGCAAAAATTCATTAATTTATCATATTTTGTAAATAATCGATTTTCACAATTCACCAAAAAAACTATTATTTACGAATTATTAAAAAAATCACCCAAACAATTTTTCAATGTGTAGAATTAAAAAATGGAATTAAAAAATGGAATTCATTTTTGAATTTTTTTTTCTAAATATGATTAATTTAATTGTTAAATAAAATCATTATTTATTGAAAGAATAAAAAAATTTAAATAAATTTTTTTTACATCACCTTGGAAATTTTATAAAGATCATGTTATCTTATAACTTTAATTCAATTAAGTAATAATATGATTTACTATTTAAACGAGATGTATGACTATTAATAATATTATTTATAATGGTATGTTACTATTCAACAATAATTAAATTTTTCATATCGAACTCTATATATCTTAGTGAACGCAATAATGTATGTCAGTTTTTCTAAATTAAAAACAAAGAGGTAGAAAATTTATGTACACTAGTTAGGTTATAATAAAGTGGAGTTTTATATAGACTTGTTGTGTCATGAATTAAATATGCTTTTTTTATAAAAATAGGGTTGTTACATTATCCACCCTTAAAAAAATTTCATCCTTGAAATTAACAGATTGTTACCGCCCAAAATGATTTTGGTAGTTATTTATCAAAGGCTCCTCATGATCCCTTGTTTCCTCTTGGATTTTAGGATTTTTCTAGAGTATCCTTACCAGTTGATTCTTATAGTTCTCAAAACATATTCTTTAGTTTCTAGAATCTAAATAGGATCTTCAAGTTATGATATGTTAGGGACTAATACTATACCTTTATAAGTGACGACATGTGTTGGGTTCGGCCTGTACATTTTTAAAAATAAGAAATATAAAATAATGAGTACATTAGATAGGCTATGTGGCATAAACAGAAAATATGAAAAATCTCTAATTCTCTCTATAATTTGAAAAGGGCCTATGTACCTAGAGCTTAGTTTCCCATTCTTTCCAAATCATATCACACCCTTCCATAGAGATACTTTTAATAAATCAGGATCTACCACTTGAAATTACAAATCCTCCCATAGATTATCATTATAGGTTTTTTATGCTTGAGATATATTAATATGGGCTCGAATATTCTTTAACTTGGTTATTTCTTCCTCCACAATATCTTTTTCCACTAGATTCCTTTCCCCAACTTTACCCCCAACACGTTGGTGTACAACATCTCTTTCTGTATAATGCTTTATAATGTGCCATTTATATGATGGAATGGAAACACTTATTTTAGGAAACCTCCACCAAGGGTAAATAATGATCACACATACCATGAAAATTTTTCTACCATGACCTCAACATGTCTTTGAATATTGGGATCGTCTTCTCGGATTTCCTGTTAGTTTTAGGGTGATAAACCAAACTCATTCAAATCTTAGTATCCAGGTATTTCTGAAAACATTTCCAAAATTTTGATGTAAATCATGGATCATGGTCAGACACCATTTAGAGATGTTCTACATAATGTTTCAAAAATTCAATGATATATATTCATTCAAGGAACTCTTGTTTAAAATAAATTTTTATATTGAGGAAATGTGTAGATTTCTAAATTTGATCCAAAATTACCAAAATTACAACATTATTTCTAGGATTTTTGGGTTATGTAGTGTCAAAATCCATGGTTATGTCTTCCCATTTCCATGTATGAATTGTTAGTGGTTTCATTCATCCTCTAGGATGTTTTTTTAACTTCACATGAGACAAACTAAAAACCAAGACACATAATCATCAATTTCCCACTTCATTTGTCCCACCTGAAATGTTCATTCAAATCTCAATACATTACAGTACTATAGGGGTGTATAAAGAAATATTAGATTTAAGAATCATCTAATAACACTCTTTTTAGCTCGGTTAGAGTGGGAACACATATAGTGTCCAAACATTTCCAAATTCCATCACCACATATATTATATTCTAGTTAAACTATAAAAATGGTTTAATGACTGTAATTAATGATGTTAATAGAAATTCTAAACTCGTCGTACTTGAATGTGATAAAATAACACATCTCGGATGTTGTTTTCATTTCTAGTGCAAACGAAGGGAAAATGAGAGATGATAAATAATTCATCCGTATTGGTAACAACATTACAGTTCATGAAAGGTACTAGATTAATCACAACATTTTGATTAAAGAATGTGAGGAATGAAAAACAAAAGAAAAAAACATGAAATAAATGAAATGAAATGATGAATTTACCTATTGAAGTAATCTTCCTTAAGAAGCTCTTTAGGGGACAAGTTTTTGTCTTTTTATGAGGCCACAATATGATTGATGTTGGGGGGGGGGGTCATTGGAGGATATTTTATCATAATTTTGACAGAGGACAGATCTTGAGAGGTGTCAAAGGATGAGTTAGTGAGGGGGTTTTTATAGTGGATGAGAGGAGGGGTTTCCCATTATTTTAATCATAATTTTATTATTTTTCCAATGACAACCAATAGTATTGATTCTGGTGACCAAAAAAAGTAATGGGTTTATGTGAGTTTGAAACAATGGTCATTTACATCAGTCATGACTCAAGCATGATTCATAAATTCATTTATATATCACTTTTCGTAAATTATCAAATTTCACTATTCCCCAAAAATTTAAGTATTTCAAAAAAATAACTAAAAATCACTCTACCCTTTTTTCAGCATGTATAATTTTAAAATGAACATAAATTTTAGTAAATAATTATCTAGGTATTTTTAATTTAATTTTTAAATAAAATCATAATTTATTCAAAAAATAATAATTTTAAAACTACAATGTGTTTAATATCAATTTGAAAAATTAATTAGGATTTAATTATCTTATAACATTAATGCAATAAAATAATAATTTTATTTTCAATTCATGACATTCATATTATAGTCATAATACTATTTATTAGGGTATGTTAATATTCCCCATTTTTTTCTCTTGACATACTCTAAATATCTTACCTATTTCAACAGTTTATGTTAGTTTTTCAAAATTTAAAACCCAATGGTTGAAAATTTATATTTATAGGCTAGGTTATAACAAAGTTGTGTTATTATAGACTTAGTGATTCGTGAATTAAATATGGAATTTATTTATAAAACCTGTTGTTGTTAAAGTATATATATAAAAATGTATTAATTACGTATATATGAAATCAATATAATATTTTTTATATATGTCAAATATAAAAAACAAACAACATTCATTTATGTATATTACTCAAAGAAAATTATTCATTATTTCCTTTTCATATTAATATTAATTTTAAATGATTATTTAATAAATATGTTACTATTTAAAATAAATCATGAATAATAATTGTTATTATATTAATCATATTTATATACATTATTATATATCTATATATTTAATATGTACAATTTATTAACATTATCAATAACTTCTTAATTAAAAAATGTTTAATATTATTCCCAATTTACATATATTTAGTATTTAAATGTATAATTTTTATTTTACATATATATAAATATTTAAAATATATTACATATAATTTATATTTATTATAATATATTTAATAATTTTTGTCAATAAATATTTAATTAATAACATTTTTAATATTATTTTAATAAAATCAATTTTAGTTCTTATTTATTTAATTATTTTATTTTATCCACACTTTTATAAGTTCTAAAAAAATTCTTTATGAGACCAAAAAAATGCAATGATAAATGTTTTCCATTTATAAGTGATAAAAATATGTTGATAAAGGGTGTCCTCTATTAGTTCTAGAAAAAAGAACTGATAAAATTAACCCTTTAGTAGTGCTTGTTTTAGAACTGATAAAGGGTGCCTCTATCACCTCTTTTTTCTAACGCCGATAAAGGATAATAGTATTTAAGGACTATTTTTAGTAGTTATAAACTCATTGTCAAATGGTGATTCATAGGTTCATTTTACAAAATAAATTCATATAATAAAAAATAATGTAAATAATCAATAATATGAAATACAGAGTTATTTCATTAAAAAAATGAATTAGAACCATAAACAAGATATAATATTCTAATATTCCTAAATTGATGCTCACCAAATATGAGAGGAAAGATAGGCGATAAAAAACAAATCACAAATCCTGATATAAATAGTCATGTATACTAATGTATGTATCAAGAAATATCGAGTATAACTTTTCCATAAAACTAGGAATGTTGGAGAAATTTACAACATACAAAATGGTCCCAACGAAGACTATTATTTGTCCCAAATAATCTAAAATTATGGTTTTGATGGTCGAATCCACATGGTATGTTGTATGATTACCAACAACTTCTTTAGACCGATTACATCACTATTCAGAATAGTTTCTAGAAGTGAACTTACACATCAATGAATCAATGCTAGAGCATTATATAATGTATAAAGGATTGATTAAGTTATTCATAGATAATGAGTAAATGTTATAGATTTAATAATAAGAACATGTTTTATCTACAGTTTTAAAGAAGGTTAAATTAATAAGGAATATTATACCAATAAATGGGAAAAGATACCCTACAAATTTTAGGACCTCCTAAACATGATCTAAATTAGGGGAAAAAATTCAACGAATTGATATTAAAAAGGTTTTTAATGGATTTAATTTTTTTAATAAAATCATATAGTCTAGTAAGGCCCAATATTTATCAATTTGATGGTCATGGTATTGTGATAAAAAGAGGGTTCCCACTATACCCATAACAAATTTGTCCTTAAAATATCATTGAATTATCGACTAAAAAATTATATTTAGGATGAATATAGGCTTTATTATACAAGAATAGTCAAAAACATGGTATTATGTAAATTTAAGCTGAATGATGAACTCATATATGAATAGAGGATTTAACTATTACATTCATTATGGGAGATAAAAATGCATAATTAATAAAAAATTCCATGTAAAAAATATTATAAATAAATTAATGGATAACATAATAGATTTTTGGAGGATATATTTGTTAATATAAATAGAATACTGATGTTTGTGCATAATTTTTTTATTATACATAAATGGTTTTTATGGTAATTGATATCAGAAATATGGAATCAATAAGTTACCCATATAATTATATTTGTCTATATAAAATAATGAAATATATAAAATAGCATGTATAATTATTTATCATATCTTATTTCTACCTTAATCTAGTAACGATACATTTTTCTTTTTCATCCATTTATAATATTCCTATTATATGTGGTTTTATCATGTTTATTCTATATATTTTATCACATTAACAAGCATAGTAATATTATCAATAATCTAATAAACATGATTTTTAAGTGATTCATTCTTTATTAAAATATAAATATAACTTGGATATTTTATTAATACATTTTAATACCATATTATTATATGGTGTAACTAATAACAAAAAAATCACAATTCGATGTCAAATGTTGTGATCATTTTATACATAATTGTAGAAATGTTTTAATATTTTCATTAAATATTTAAATTAATATTTCATTTTATAAAAACATAGATAATTTAAATGATTATTTTAATGGATATTTAAATATGTTTTTATTTTTCAAAGAAAGAGAAATGTTTGTAAAAATCTATATTTTTTCTTGAGGAGTTGAATAAAGACTCTTCCTTATATATTTTTGGATATTATTATCAAATATTGTGGATGAAGATGAAATTTTTAATCTTTTTCTAATATATATATTTTTTAATATTGGTATATAAGTGGTTATTTATGTACTAAAAGTTATAATATAATACTATAAATTTTACTCTTCTCATTCTATTGCTACAATCCCTTGATAGGGGGAATGAATCATATGCTACATTAATGATATTTTGGTATTTTTATTTATATTTATTGATCATTACACATTGAAGATCACATGGAATCGTCTCTACCATGATGAATTATTTTTGATTAATTATCTATAAACGTTCAATTTATACTATTGTCAAAATATTTTTCTCCAACTGATTCCACCTGTGAACCTGATCTATTGTTAATAAATTGGCTGCTACATACACAAATATTTTTTTGACGGTTCATCCAAAAATATATTATTATATATTATTGAAGGATAAAAAACCTTTACATAGTGGTCAAGTCCCCAAATAAAATGATTTTAAGGTTGTGCAAAAGAATTATATAGAGTAGTAGTTTCATTCAATCTTGTTATGAGATCCTTGAGAAAATGATCATTATAAAAAAACCAAGCTCCAAATCATATTTTAGTGGGTATATTCATGATTAAAAGACACTATAAAAATACTATGTTTCCAAATATTTTACCAATATTTATCCTACTAAATTACTCTCCTATAGAATAGACACATTTTAATACATTTTGAGGGTGACAGTTTAATTGGTGAAATATTTTTTAAATACAAAATTTACCCCCCTCATGTGTTATATTCAATAAAAACATTTAGATAAAATAGGATACATTTTGAATTTATAAATAATTACATGAAATATTTATGGTTCAAATTAATTTGGGCATCATAGATGAAATACAGAGTAATGAGGTTGAAATTTATCCTATTTACCATCAGATGTTTTTTAAAGTATCAAATTAATTAAAAATATGGTTTAAAAAACCTAATTTAGTAAAATAATGGTATAATAAAGTAGGGTTTACATGTAAAATAATATATCAATGGTATAAGTTCACTATCAAATAAGAAATAGTATCACTCAAGGAAAGTAGATCAATTCAACACCAAACTCTTACCATGGATGATTTCTTGATCAATAGATCTAAAAATTCATATAGTTTCACATTATTGTTATCATTAATCTATATCATAATATATTAATATTAATTGTATTTAATTACATTCATTCAATGTTTTTTATTTAACATTTATTAACCATTACTTACTAAAATTAAATGTGTTTTAATTTGTTCCATTTTTTCAGTGCATACTATGGTATGGGAGCTTTGGACCCAACTTCGTTATATTGGGATTATTTTATTCAAAAGGACAATAGAGATTGTATATATTTGTTCAATATATTTCTATAGTCAAGTCATTTTTTCATTGGTATTATCTTTTTAGTTATTAAGGAGTTGTTTGAAATTCAATTTTTTATATTGAAACAATAAGATGTAATTTTTTCTTAATGAATAATCTTATATGCATAAAACTTTTATAACTACATAGAGAACCTAAATTTTTCAACAATTAAAAATATTTCTTATATTATAGTTTTATTCTTCATTCATGATGTAAATTTTATCATATCATAAAGGTAGTTAGTAGAATTAAGCCAAATAACAACTTAATATAACTAATGAATGAGTAAGAATATTTGGTTCCAATATTTTAATATGTATTTAAAATAAGAATGATGATATGTATTAAATGTTATAATTTTATAAATAATATATATTTATATATAAATGTGTAATATTAAGAACATTGTTTAGAAAAAATATTTATTATATAGATGATTTTAATGTTCCCCTATATAATTTCACAAAAATGTATAATTTTAAACCCCTTGATACAAAATAATTACAAATATGGGAGATAGTTATTAACAAAAATTAAATTTGATATTTTGATGGATGATAAAGTACATTTTTTATTTTTGATAATATTTTCTAAATATTTTTGTAATGTCCCACCCCCTACTAATTGGATTAAGGAGGTGGTGAGATACTCTTTGGCCAAAGGTAACATTCCCTATGAGCGAAAGGCTATAAATATATGATGGAGACTTCAATAAAAACTGGGAACAATTTTTCCCTTAGAATAAATCCAATCAACTAAACAAGGCATAACCAACCCACACTACATGATTCATGTCAAAAATGACTTAAAATTCAACAAGACTAAAAGTACAATACATCAAAAACGGTATCCATATAGGGAGTACCACACGAAAGACTCATAAACAAAATTTAAAGGAAACCATGAAATTATCCATGGCTCCACACCAAGATCCTTTCTCCAAGAACCATCATACTGCCTAAGAATCAAGATGAACCACTGCATAAAAAAGGAGATTCATTACCCTTACCTATGTCCATAAAAATTAATTATAAAAAAGAAACAAAATTCCATAGTAGGGGATGAGTACAAATAATAATTATGTTTTTCCCAAATAACTTCCCCAAATAGTCCACTAGGATGAATCTGTTAGCATATTTATATAATTCTGTTTATATAAAACATTGAATCGTGTAAGCATTTCCTACAATTCAAGCACTACCTTACCAAGAAACTATTATCCAAAATCACACAGTATATGAGAAAGCCAACAACCGTTCTAAAATCCATTTTACCAAAAGATGTTAGCATAATAATTTCCACATAGAAAAACCACACATGAACAGTGCATAAAAATATTGTTTCATACATCCAAACCGGTAACAAACATGGTGGAACTTCCCTTAAAAGCCCATTTACTACTTATCCAATCTATTGGTACTCATGCCCACATATCATTGATGGTGGCCCTTATGACCACTATCCATCCCCTTTTTATAGTGGTACTCCCCACCCACTTTTCATCATTCCAACATATCGTCCAATATTTAAGCTAATTAAAAAGCATAGAGAAAACCAAGGCCACTACATTTAGAAAATAATATTCTTATAACCAAAAAATCTCTTAGGAAACCATCCATGACATAATCCATAAATAAAACAATCATTTTTAACACATTTTTGCAATCAATTATCATAAATCAACCAAAGAAACTGATTTTAAAATCTCTATTTTAAAATCCAATCATTAGAACATATCACCACAAAATACCATTTTCCCCAATATTCAAAAAATCCTCACAATATAAATTTCCAACAATATTCACACACCATATCCACAATTATATTAAATAACTCAATTAATTGAATCCAAGGATTGTAGTTCTATCAAAATGGAGTTGATAGAGAGGGCACATACCTTAGGATTATAGTGAAATCGATCCACAAGTCAACAACCAAAATTCCTAGAAAATTATCCTTCACAAGCACTCTATATTTCCGTCCCTATCATCATAATGAATTATATCGTCACTTAAGGGAAAGAACCCTAGATCTACATGAAATAGATGTATATCTAGAAACCCAAAAGATAAGGATTGTAAGATCTAGAGATAACTACAAAAAACCCAGAGTAAAGACATACTCGAGAGAAAATGACTCTATAACACCAGGAAAACCGTTCAAAATTCTAACAAAATGGGTGGGATAGCCCCAATACCCCATTAAATCAAGTAATCCCTTGTAGGGTTTGAATAGGAGAAGAAAACACAGAGTTATGGAAAATCTTGACTAACCCCATTTAAAAAAATAAATGGGCCACTTGATAATATTGCATGGTTTGAAAAATTGTGCACTAACCATGAATATTATATTGTTTGTATAGTGGCATATTACATAGTTTCCTTGGATTATCATAAGGTATCCCTTAACCCTTCTCAAACCTTGCAGCCTTAAAAATTCCTCCAATAATTTCCAAAACATTTCCAAACTCTCCAAAACTATCCCAAACCTTTCCCAACCACATTATATACATAACAATGTATCAACAAAGGTAATGTACCTAAAAATAGTGGTGCTACATTCTCCCCAACATTGGAACTTATGTCCATGGTATGTAGAGAACCACTAGTGTGCTGAAAGATCTCAGGCCATTGCTCGACCATCTCATTATCCAACTCCCAAGACTCATCATAAATCTGACTATGCTACCAAAAAAACCAAACTAAACTAATTATTTTACTATGGAATACTTTATCTTTCTTATCCAGAATGTGAACTTGCATTTGCTCCAAAAAAGCATCCTCTCCAACTCAACATGATCCCATCAAATCACATGATCATGATCTAGCTGGTAATTTTTCAAGTGTGAGAGATAAAACACATTGTTCATTGTGAAAAACTATGGTGGAAAACAAAACTAATTAACAACCTCTCCAATCCTCTCAGGAATCTCAAAAGGGCCAATATACATCATAGATAACTTAACCTACATTCAAAATAGATGATGTCCCAACCGTGGATAGATTCTAAAAAACTCATGATCACCCACTTCAAAAGACAATTATCGTTGATGATGGTCTGTATATGATTTCTGACCACATAGATCCAAATATATTCTCTTTCTGACCAACATGAACATTTCCATAGTATCATATACAAGTCTCGATACAATCCTCAAAGTCTCACCCATTTTCACCCCACATAGTGGTGAACAACACAGATTCCCATAAAATGCCTCAAATAGAATCATATGAATTAAATCTTGATAATTTTAATTATAGGATAACTCCAACAATGGTAGGTGTTCCTCCCATGAATCACCCAAATACCTCACACAATCCTTTTTAATATACTCCAATGTTTGGATCATCCTCACATATTGGCCATCAGTCTGAGGATGATATGATGTGCAAATCGTCAATAGTGTCCCAAGGGCTTGCAATAACAATTCCCAAAAATGAGATGTGAACCTCAGATATCTATCTATTATAATCGAAAATGGAACAAAAGGACTCTTTAACACTTCTCAAATATATATTTTATATAGATGCTATACTGTATGAGATTCAAAAATTGGCATGAAATAGACCATCATTGTGAGCTGATCCAAAATTTCCCATATGGAATTGTGTTTCATGACCATTCATGGGAGACCTCTCAAAACATACATAACTATTTTTTCCCACATCCACACTAGAATAGGCAAACATTGCAACATTCTTGTTGTCCGCTGATGCACTTCCATGACTTGGTAACAAGTCAAGCATGTCAAAACAAACATGGACACTTCCCTTTCATTAACTTCCCCAAAACAATATGCTATCAATGCCTTATACATATTCTAAATTATAATAGGGAAAACCCACATAGAAATATGATTATCTTATATAAGATCATCCAAAAAAGCTACTGGTAACAGCACCCAATTAAAAAAAATACAAAAATGAATTCATATTCAGTTCTTAGCCCTCAATGATCTCCACACCATTGTGTTTCGACCACATCACCATACTATTGGAATCAGATACCTACGTCTCTTTAAACATTTTAATATATTCAAGAAAATTTAAATTAGAAAGGAGAATTCTCTTTTACATCAGTCATCACATTCCAACTGCATGTTGTTTATGACCAACATTAAATACCACTAATCTGATGCTTATTTCTCCACTTAATCATATGCTTTTCACCTTAATTCCTCTGCCACCGAATTTTCCTTACTGAGTATGTACGTTAAGTAAAAATAAATCATCTTTTGACAATACATCCATCTCCTTTTCCTCCAGTTCAAATTTATTTGTGAAAAAATATTCTTTAAACTCTTGCGATTGGAAAACTCTATGAATTTCTCATAAAAGAGAAAATGACACTGCATTATTAATGCATGACCCACTTCCTCAAACTCCAAATAATGTGATGGCTAGTTTATCAAATGAAACATAAACTTCCATGAGCCATATTCAACCACATGACCCCCCTGAAAGGGAAAAAATCCCATGCCTGATCCTGATACGTCACAATAAACCATGTACCATTTCCTTGGTTCATGAAAAACCAATATTGGAACTAATGTAATGCAACCCTTTATCTCTTCAAAACAGTTGTCACACTACTCATCCAAGTGAAATGGAACATTATTTATTATCAAAGAAGTCATCAGTGAGGCCAATCGTGAGAAATCATGAACAAAACATTGCTAATATCCTAGTAGACTATGGAATCTCCATAGCTAGAAAACGTTGTTTAGCGATTTTCATGAGATAACAGCCTCCATCTATTTTGGATCAATTGAAATACCATTCTACGAAATAACCAAGCCTAGGAAATGAACCTCCTATATGAAAAATTCAAAAATTGAAATTTTGGCATCCAAATGATGATCACTCATGATCTCCAATACTATCGCTATGTTCTACTCATGATCCACCCTTATTCACAAATACCCCTGTATATCATTAGAAATTTCCACCAACAAGAAACCACATATCTTTAAAATATATGATTCATCAATGCCTTGACCACTATTGGTGCATTCTTTATACTAAATGGAATATCCATATACTCATAATGACCATATTTAATTTTGAAATCTATTTTGGGAATATCCTTCTTCCTCACCTGCAATTGATGATATCCTCACCTCAATTAATTGTTATAGAACCAATGATCTTCTCTCAACTGTCCAAAAACCCATCAATTAATGTAAGTGGGTGTTATTTCTTTATCTTAACATGATTAGGTCAACAAAAATAAACATTGAGTCATAGATCCCCAGCCTTTTCTTAACAACCAAAACCGGTGTTGCCCAAAATTTTGTACTGATCCATATGAACCCTTTTTCTATAGCTCCTCCAAGTTCACCTTTAATTCCCACTATTCTACTAGTTCGATTTTGTAAGATGAAATTGAGATAGTATTGTTCCTAAAAATGAGATTATTAATATACACCACTTCTATCACGGGTGGAAACCATGAGATTGTTTTTGGGAAATACATCCATAAACTGGTCAAAAAATGATGTAAAAACTCAATACTCAACAACTTCAACTAAATAAATGATAACACCACTAACTGATTTTAGATATTGTAATCAACGAGTTCCAAAAAATATGTTTCACCAAACATTCCATTATTAGCCCCTCTAATGATTTGTTTAATGTCATCGTCCATCATAAAACTAATCATTTGTGCATAGAAGATGATGTGGGCAATAAACATCGCTAACCAATACATTCCCATGATTATATCATAAGCACCCAACTTAAGAACTAATTAATCCGACATCAATTAAATTTCATCTACCACTAGGAAATATGATCTACAATGGAAGGATAAACACTCTCTTTGTCCCAGAGTAGTTTGATTTTTAAAAAATGAAGGCATCATTTCCCAGATTAGTCCCAGTAAACTAATAACACTAGAAGTAATAAAAGAGTGTGAACCACCCATATTTAACAAATATTTCATTAATGGGGAATTAAAAAGTACTGTACCTTTCACCCTGGATGGTCTCGACTAACCATCCATCACATCCTTTCCTGTTCTAAATAACTTCTTTCCTGAAAATATTTTCTCATTATTACCCAACTGAGGTGTCATAGTTTTTCTTGAATCACCATGACTAACTCAGATATATCTGATGAGAAGTGTGTTGCTGACTCCATCTCACAGATGCATAGGATTCCTAAAACCCTTGAGGTGTCTTCCCAACACCAAACCTTGGATCATTATTGATGTACAACATAAGATCCCCTATATGATTACAGTTATGACATGCTCGAGGTTGTGTCATACTATCCCTCTTGATGTGTCCCATAGAGCCAATGTAAAAACATCCCAACTTATTTTGAGGCATTTTCAGAAGATTATTGGACCTTGTCATTAGATTCTGATCCATAATCTCACCGTATAAATTTGTGTCCCACTTTTTATTGTTTCCATCATTTCAGTTACCATAATTTTTCTGTGGGTACCAATAAAATACCCCCACCTTTAGCCCCCAAAAAAATTGTTCAGCTACAATTTCTCTATGCTCCATTTCCACATAATCATTTTTCAATGGTAATGAAAAGTTTAACATAAAATTTTTATTGACATCCATTTATTCTATACATTCCATGTTTTGAAATTCCTATGCATTGCTACCTTCTCTACATAGTGAATGGACCAAGAACATATGTCAACACCAAGAACAATAGTTAACACCAAAGTACCAACACAAATGATACCACTTAAAACACTTCACCCCCACCTCATTCCCTTAATGAGTTCGTGAGATGATATTTGGTCTTAGGTGATATTCCCAAGGTTCCAAAGGCTGGAAATAAATGACATGAGCTTCAGGAATAATTGGATAATGGTATTTACCTTAGAATGAAACAAATAAAATAAACAAGTAATAACATACCCACACTTAATTATGCATGCCAACAATGTCTTACTACACAACAAGTCTAAAAGACAATTACAACAACCAAAATATCCTTATTAAAAGTACAACACGGAAGACTAAAAATAAAATGGAAACCATGAAATTTTCTATGGCTCCACACCAAGCTCGAAGCTCTAAGCACCACCATACCGCCCAAGAAACACAATGAACAGCTGATGAAATGATATGATTTACCCTTACCTGTTACTTGAAATAAAAACATATAAAAAATAACCAAATTGAAAAATAAGGGGGTGATTAAAAATACTCAGTAGTTTTTCCCAAATGACTACCCTAAACACTCCACTAAGATGAATCTATTAGAACTTTTATATAAACCAATTTATATATAATATTATATAGTGAAACCATTTCCAACAAGCCAAACACACCCATACAAAGTCACTTTTACAAATATTCATAATATACATGGGAAAGGAAACAACCATTCCATAATCCAATTTACCATAAAATGTTTTCCTAACAAGTTCCACATTCCATAACTACACATGTACAATGTATAAAAATATAGTTTCATATATTCTAACTGGTAACAAACAGGGTTGAACTTTCTATCCTACCTCATTTACTACTTATCCAATCTAGTGGTACTTCCCACCAACTTATCTTTGATATTGTCTCCTCCCTACACTATCGATCCCCATATTATAGTGGTACTCTCCACCCACTTCTCATCATTCCAACACATCATCCAAGATTCAATCAAATAAACACGCATAGGGAATACCAAGGACACAACATTAAGAAAACAAAAATCACCCAAACAAAAAATCACTTATGAAGTCATCCATGCCATATTACATCAATAAAACCATCAATTTTTAAACCAGTTTCACAAACAATTTTCATCAGTGAACTGAAGAGACCAATTATAATATCTCCATTTTAAAATCTAACCTCAAGAACATGTCAGAAAAATATCCTATTTTCCCCAAAATACTAAAAATATCTACATAATTAATTTCCAACAACATTCACACACATTAATACCAAATAATTTATAGAACCCAATTAATTGAAATCAAGGATTTTAGTTCTATCAAAATAGAGTTCAAAGAGAAGCCACAAAACATAGGGTTCTGGTGAAATCAAACCACAAGAAACCACACCACAAATATGGGAAAACGCACCACCAAAACCAATATACATCTCTACCCCTGTCATTATCAACCAATAATATCCATACTGAAGGAAAAAAACCCCAGATATACATGAAACAGTAGTAGATCAAGAAACCCAAAAGGGAGGGAAGATAAGATCAAGAGAAATCCACTAAAAAGCCAAGAGATAAGACTTGCCCAATATGAACCCCCGTTAAACCACTAAGAAAATCCTTCAATGTTCTTCCAATATGGGTAGGAGATATCTTCTAGCCCTTGAGATCAAGGAATACCACATAGGATTCATATGGGAGGATAAATGAGGGAATTGGGGAAAATCTTGACTAACACCATTTAAAAAATAATAATTGTAATGGGTAGTATAGTAAGAATTCATCGTTTTAAATTTTTTTTTCTAACCATGAAAATGATACTGTCGAAATTTTTTCATATTTCATGGTTTCCTGGGATGATCACACAGTTTCCCCTAACTGTGATCAATCCATACTGCCTTAAAAAGGCCTCCAAGATATTCCAAAAACATTCCAAACACTCCCAAACTCTCCCAAACATTTCCCAACCTCTTAATATATATAAAAAGGTTTCAAAATATGTCACATACCTGAAACAAGGGGTGTACATGTTTTTAGAAGTGCTGTAAATGAAATATTTGAACTATATAATTGTATATTTTAATTTCCCATTATTACTAGTGTAACATTACCTCCCCCCAACTGTCCAAATGAACCATGAAATCAATAAATAAATTTTTGATTCAAAAATAATTCAAATAGAAATAACATTTTCAAACTGATTCATTCGTACATATATAAGATTTCATATTTATAATAATTTACAATATTGTACAATTTTTTACATTGTTATAATATTTTTAACATAAATTATAAAAGTTAAGCAATAATAAAATTATTCATATTAATTATAATTATTAAATCTATGTTAATCAATCTATATTCAAACAGTGATAAAATTTAATTTTAATATAAAAAAATCATATTTCTAAAAATACAATTTAAAAAATATGCCTTTAAAATTGAAATGACTTTTTTTGGATTTATACCAAATTATTTATCATCCTATGAATTACAATTAATTTTTCAAAATAAAAAAACATTTAAATAAAATAATTTTTTAAATATGATATGTTTATTAGAAATATATTATATAAAAATATATAAAATATTATGAGAAATATATTTTATTTAAGTTTTGTTTAGCGCATTAATGATTATATATTATTAAAATTCTATTTTATATTTTCAAATTCCATTAATACCTTAACATAATCTATAAAGATGTGATATTAAATGGTTTTATTCATGTGTGGTAATATGTTTATATAACACCATGACTCTAATAAACCAGAGTTTGTGGTTATCCAAATATATCAGTATAAAAACATAATTTTACATATCAGTGGATAAAATATTTTAGTGGTGTTGGAAGATAAAATACATATATTATAATCACATTACATTTTAAAACATGACATAAAAATATAAAATTTTAGGGGGAATTTTAGTATTTATTTTAGTAAATGTCGAAAATAATTCATAGATTCATTCATGGTATCAAAGGGAAAGGAAAACATAATAAATGGGGAGAATAGATGCTTATTAAAAGAAATAATATAATAAAATATCCCATAGAACAATAAAAATAATATATTATGGTAGAGATAACCAAAAACCAAATATTTTATTAAACTAATATCAAAATAGGGGAATATATTCATGGGTGGAATTGAAATATAAAAGTAACATCGATAACAATAAATAATTTTATAATAATGGAATGAATAATAAAAAAACATAATTATACAGTCAAGTCCTTGTTCTACGACATTATAAACATTTTTTTAAGGCATAAGGCTAAGAAATAATAAATTATTTGGCATAAAATCATCAATTTCTAAGGAAAATGTTTCTTATAAAACCAATCAATGCGTCGAGGGTCTATAATGGGACATTATCATCACTTAATAAGTCTAATTACTTCATAATAATAAATAGGTGAATAATCAATGAGATATATAGTCAATATAAATATCCATATTCAATGAATACGGTACAAAATATTATTATTTTCTTCCAATCAAAAATAGAACATCATGATCTTATTCCATCCAGTGTAATACAATGGAGGGTATCATTAGAATATTTCTAATGTATAAAAAACAATAATTAATGGATATTTACGTAGATGAAAATAATTTAAAATGATATGTTGACACTTTATTAAAAAAACACCTTTTACATTTTGTAACAATATATATAAAACCTAAAATATTTAAAAATATTAGGGAACAAAATTTATTTTAAATTACCCATGGAAAAATTTAAACAATATTTCTGTCAAATTAAGTCATGGTAGTGGGAAAAAAATTTATGTAGTAAATGTTAAAACAAATAAATATTTGATACATTTTTTAAAAATCTCCCCATTTTTAAAATGACAAGTGAATCCTTTTAGACCATTTAATATAAATTAAAACATGGTTAAAAATTAATTTTATAAGTCATTATAGATTATTCAAAATATTCTTGAAAACATTTTAATGAAAATATTGACACGAAAAAAATCTATTCTTAGATGAATAGAAAATGAATTGTTTGTTTTCCTTAAAAACATTCATTGGGACATTTGATTACATGGTGGTAGAAAATGAATGAAAAACAAGAAATTACTATAAAATAATTAATATATTAAAATATAAATATATATGAGTTTTAAGAAATAAATATGATATAGTAACCCCAATTGATTCCTATATATAAACAATCTTAAATAAAGACTATATTTTGAAAAAAAACACTTACATAAGGTCTGAGATGCATCTTAAATTATTATAATCAAAAATATAATAAATTTAAATTTATTATATCTTAATAGAAACTATAATATTACTATATTAATATTCCAGTTTATTTATAAAATCTTATAATTCATTTAATATCAATATTTCACTAATATTAATATTTTCAGTGATAACTTCATCATTTTTTATATATTTTTATGTTTTGAAATTCTTGTACATACACATTGATCATGGTTCCATCAACTACAAAATTTTAATCATGAAATGGATACGTTATTATTATATAATATATATTTTATTAAACATCTCTAATCATTCGTGTCAAAAAAATATAGCATCACTAATGTTTGTTATAAAACTAAGCAAAACATGAATGTCTGATATAGACTAAATGAGTAAAAAAAACTTCTATGTTTTAATATTAATATAATTTTTAAAGATGATTATTTAAAAAATAAATATTATATATATTAATTACATTAAATTTATAACCTTCTTTAGAAGGAATACATTTAAAATGAAATTTAACTGTAACACTAATTATGGTGTATACATACGCATGAACAATACATCCATTTTATAATGAGAAAGGGGGAAAGAAATAAGATAATATTTTCTCATTCTTGAATCATTATTTCACAATAAATTTCATATATATTTATTAAATCCAAATTTATTACAATCCACGTGGGGGAAAAATGAAACACTATTTATATTGCTTCATGGTGGTGGTGGTCCACATGTATGCATGATCGAAGATATCATTTTTCAATAGATTAAAGAGTAAGATAATATATTGTATATTATGAATAAATAGGAATAATTATAATGTTAATTCCATATATGAACATTATTCATACTCCAATAACCAACCATGAATGGTGGTAATAAAAAATAAAATACATTGCTTCATTGAGGTGGCAGTCCACATGTATTCATGAGTAGTACTTCTCTTTCATATTTTAAGGAATGAGGTTGAATTTTTTTTCTTATTATAATAAAAATATCATAGTATATGGATTTTATGAGAGAAATTATTTTTGGATGGGAAAAATATCTTTATAGTATGTATAAGATAAAATAATCATTGAAAGATTTGATTACTATTTTTACCAATTCATTGAAAAAACTCTCCTTTTCATACATCATTTGACTTATTTTGATGGTAATTTGAGAATACATGAAGATAAATAATAAAGGGAGGTAAGAAATGAATTTTTTCTATTTAGTTTTAGGATTTATATAAGTCGTAATGATTATAAATAGGTGGGGAAAATATGTTCCCATTTATAAATTGTTAAAGTGAAACATAATGAATTACTTAAAATAATTAAATAATATATTTTCATTTTCCCATTAATGTGGTTACAAGTGTCCAAGACATTGATTATTATAATATATATATATATTTTTAGTATATTAATAAAATAATATTAAAAAATATTTGTGGAATTTTCTCTTACCAACTAGTTTAACCACGTGTTAAACATTTTTTAAAGATAACCTTGTTAATAAATTATTATTATTTTAATTATTAAATTATGATGGAAACATATGATTAACAGCTTACCAAATATTAATTATAATAATTCCAATATGGAAATTATTTATTATTATTCAATTCTTACAAGTGGAAAAACTTATTAAAATATATGTTTGTAATAATCAATAAATTATTTTTTAGAAAAATGGTTTTTTAAGCCTAAAAATTATTTTACAACAAAATAAAGTATATTTTTATTCCAATTAAATTAATTTGATTATGTTATTTCATAGTATATTTATATTTTTTTTAAAAAAACCAAAAATTAATGTCACCAGTAAGAACAAAAATCATTTTATATTTTCATAAAAACATAACATTCATTTAAAAAAATTTAAGAATAATTTTTTATTTTAAATATTATATTTTTCTAAACCATTTATTACTTAGTAAATATAAATTTGTGGTATTAATTTTTTTTGTAAAAATTAAATTTATTCTTATATCAATATAATTTTATAAATGTTTAAATTATTAAAAAATTAGTATTTTACACTAGTCACCAAAAGAACCATTATTCTTAACACAATAATCAAAATTAACCATATTTAAAGTTTTTAAGAATAATTTTCATAACTAATTAATTTGTTCAAAAAAATTATAAAAAAATTATAAATAAATTTTAATTATTAACTCATAAAACTCCTACAAAATATTCATTATAAAGATTTTATTTCTATACCCTAGAATAAATTTCCTTATTTATATTTCACTGAAATGAAAAATTGATGAATGTAAATTATTTTGATTAAATTAGTCATTTATGTAATGAAATAATTTAATCTATTATTCCATAACACTTTTATTTATATTCATACACTCTAATAAAATGGTTATATTATAATGGTATTATTTGAATAATAATATTTTTCATTTTTTATGCTCGAGGTTTCATTTCGTTAATCGAATAAAATTTATTATTATTTCGAAGGAAACTGAAATATAGAGATGAAATATTAAGTCCTCCATAAAGAAATTATATCATATAAATATTAAGTTTTTTTAGGTTGCCAAGAAATTATTTGAAATTTTATCAGGAATATTAATTTCTAGGTCAATACTATATGACATGTTATTTTTTAAACAATTTTTTTGATGTTATAAAAATTCTATATGTGAATGTGTTTCTAAAATAGTGAAATAATTAATATTTTATATATTCTATGAAAAACTTGATATATTTAAATATAATTTCATTAGTTTTTTTCATTATAGGAAAAAATAAATTCTTGAATCATTAGAACTCTATAGTTAATTTTTTATCTTTGATGAAGTTTGTCAGTTATTTTCGACATATGATTTCGATTATTAAAGACTAAAACGAATTTACCATGCATAAATCTGAAAAACCTATATTGGATCATAATATCATTAAAATAAAGAAATTTTATTTTTCATTTTTTAAAAATTTATTATAATTAATTAATATAAATTAAATATGAATAATACTTATTCTGAAGAAATAACATAGTAATTCCAAAATAGTAATAATAAAACATAAATAAAATTTCAATAATTTATCATTGAAATTATAACTCCACTATATAAAACTGGGATATTCTATAATTCATATACCAATACATAATTCCTTAAAACTAACTAAATGTTAAATTTTGGATTTTTTCAAATCCAAACATATATATGTAATGCATGTTTTCTAAAAGAGATTCTTCACTCAATTTTAATTGAAACAACTTAATTTATTTTCATTATAACTAGATTCCCACCATGTGTCTAGATTAGTAATTATTTCTTTAGTGTGTTAAAGGATTATTCATTATCCGGGAAATATATAAAATAGTGTGTATATCTAGAATCAAATAAATCATGATTTTACAATCAACGTAACTACTATCACAACTTAAAGGATTTCAACATTAGCTATAATAATAATAAAAAATTGACATTCCTCCCATAACATTTTTTGATGTAAATTCCATTGAATATTTAGGAATTTTTCTTAATTGTTCCCCAACTCAAAACAATTGAATCTTTAGACATTAGTGGATTATTTTTCACGTGAATTTAGATGCCAAATAGTCTTTTAACACTAAACCTAAATAAAACTCTCATCCACTTCATGAAATTACTCGAGTTTTTTATTTAAAAATTATCACATATGGAGTTATCATCCTTCCACCCATTTTCTTTACTTGGTCTTCGTTCTTGGTGAATAGTACTCCTCTTAGTCTCTTGAATTTCAATTGAAAATATAGGACTTATAGAATTATTTCCCTATCCTAATGAAAATTTAAACTACATAATCATACGATAGAAGTGTTTGAGAGAGTAGTTCCCTATGGAGGATTCGCTAAATACCATTAAATAAATGGTCAATTATAATTTTTCAATTATTTATGTAGTCTATAGAATGAATTAATAATATTTTAATGATTTCCTTACACTCAACAACAAAATCCTTCTCGTTATAACTAGAATTATATTAATTCCCTTCCATGTAAGATAATTGCTATGAAATAAAATATTTATCAAAGAATATTACCTAAATAATATTTTATTAAATTATATTTATATCCTCCTCCTCCACCGTAGTATTTGAATCAATTTCAATGATTTATAATTATATATTATTAAAAAATATACATTAAGAATAATCTAATACTATTAACTATATCTCAATTCTAGAAATATATTTTCATGGTTCTGGATCCATTATTCGACCATCAAAAGATTAGTATATCAATTAAAGGATTTATTTTTGCAGCATATAGAGAGTTATAACATCATTAAATCACGTTTTTATGCAATAGGTTGTTATATATAGTCAATATTATTTTTCCTAACCAGAGTAAAATGTACTAATATTGTCATAATCTTATCAACTCAAACACCATCAACGTTGAACTTCTCAAAAGGGAAATCCTTATTATTATAATGGTTGTAGAAACATTTTCCAATTCTACCACTATAAAAAATTTCAATATAGTATAATATAGTATATTATCTACCAAAATTACGAATCATAATGTATAAGTATAAATTAAGTGAAAAAACTAACATAAATAGATTATTATGCATAACTAATATAATGAATAAAATCCTAGATTCTTTAAAAATATCATTAAATAAGTTTTTATTCAAATCATAAATGATGGAATATTGATACAAGAGAATAATTCAATTCATATAAAATAGCAGTGATCATTTTGGTGTGCAGTTTGACACCCATTCAGCATGCATCAAATTAAGATCATATTGATAGTAAACCTTCATTTTATTAGTTTTTTATGCCATGGTGGATTTGTGCCATAGTTACATCCACATTATTATTTTTGGATATGGATTTTCATGATATAAAACCCTTCACTATATACGTAACCAAAATAATAGAATTTTTTATATTTATATTTATCCCTAGATCATTTCATTTTGTCATGTTCTTTAGACTATGTATTCAAAAAAAATCTATTTCTGAAGGTTCCTATTAGAATTCATTTCATACTAGTTGTAATACCCCATACAAACAATCACAGATGTGATGGATATCCTACTGAAATTAAATAAGTTATGATATATCGAATCACAAAATAAATTGAATTATTTACAAGCCTTGGGATACAAGATACATACAATATTTGTACAATAAATTTGAAAAACTGTTACAAAACATAAAATTATAGTAAAAACATTATTATTTATTTTAATATATCCATGAATTAATTCAAAAACCATTACATGTACACTCGGGAAAAGAAAAAATAATAAACTATGTTATTAAACTCATAATAAGGGATAAAATAAAATAGATGTTAATTTAGAAAAAATAATTCATAGATAACATAGCAGAGATAAACAATAATCAAATAATTTTTATAACTAGTAACATAAATATGGAAAATAACAATGAATGGAATTAAAAAAATAATCACTTTGATAACATTAACTTCTTTCAGAAAATAAATGCTTATTATCGAAGATCTTAATCATACCATCAATTACATTTTCCTAGATGTTATAAACATTCAAGAAAATCCTTGTACTAAAGAATAAAAAATAATTAGGTAGTAATACACCAAATATCAAGATAGTTATTCTTGTGGGAACTACTATTGTTATAAGGGGCTAAAATGGTCAAAACACATCACATACTTAGTCTAATGAATTTGTCATATTAATGGGGTGTATGATCAAAATAATAAATTATCAATATAATTATCACTATTGGAAAAATAGAATGTAGAATTGTCATACTATTCCCTAGTCAGAAATAGAATATCTTGTTAATAATACATGTTGTGTAATACAGTTTCTGAGATCTTTAGATATTATCTTCATTAATATATAATATTCATCAAATGATGAAGTAATATACAAAAATTCATTTAAACTATCATTGGCATATTTTTCAAGGAAAATACCATTTTTAGTTTTAAATCACTGATTAAAAATCTAAATTTTTTTATAACACTATAATAAAACTGTTTGAAAAATAACCTAGAACTTTTTAAAGTGTGAATCAGGGAATTTTTTTTCTTGATAGTCGGAAATGTTATTCATATGGTAAACATTAAAATAATTATTTTATTCACACTGTTGATAAAAAATACCTCATATAAAAATTATAATAAAATTACATAAAAACATTTTATAAAAATAAAAAATTTCATAAAAGTGACATTAACCAGTGGTGGTATAATAATTAAATTATTTCATAAAAAATATGGAGATATATGTAAATTATACCCAACAGAAAAGAATTTTTTATATATATACAATCATTAAGACATTTTTTACATAGAGAGTGTCAAATAAAAAGGATAACTTTTCATTTCCTAAAATAACCATAGGATGTTAAAATAGTTATTTTTTAAGATAAAAATATCATATAATTACCACAATGAACACATAATAAAAAACAATTATGATGAAGGATATTATTATGAAAAAATACATTCCTCATGTCTGAATTCCATCCTATGTTATTTTAACTACATATATAACCAAGTTAAATGTATAATAAATGTTTAAAATTACCATATTTATAATTATATTATTGTAAATGGTTTATTTATATAATAATTTCTCTCATTAATTATCTATATGTCATTGTCATCAATATTTAGTGTGTTAACTAGCTTTTTATGCATGTTTCAATTTAGATTTTTTTTCTACCACATTGTTCATAGTGTTATCATCTATATAATGTCAATTCTATAATTTATATATTATTATTAAATAATATCACTAGTATTAAATAGTCCATAATCATCAATTTTATATGAAAAATAAAAATACTCATATATGTTGTAGAACTTAGATATGGAAAAATATTTATAAATCCCAAATGAGTAGGAACATTCCAACCTATAACCTTATTATAAAATTTGAATAATATTATTCATATCATACAAATTAAATATAGTCATTATATTCAATTATATAATTGTCTATAAATATAATAATATAAAATAAAATATATCACTCAAATATATGGTAGTTCATATATATGCATTGATGATATGTTAATTTTCTAAATAGAAAAATGAAAATTTTATATATTATTTTTTCATCAAAAGATAATTTTTTTTATGAAATATCATATATATTCCATAAATCTATCCATATTACAATCAGTGTGAAAAAAATGAATTACGACTTGTATACCAAAATGGAGGTGGTAGTCCACATGTACACATGAGTGAGATTGTCATTTTTCAATAGATTGATGGGTAATAGGGTATAATATTTCTCAAAATTCTAGAATAATTGTTATATAATAAATAAAAAACATAAAAAAATTATACATCATATAAATAACATTAATGTCATTGATTAAAAACAAAATCCATCGCTTTGTAGAGCCAGTAATCCAAATTCATTCATGAGTGATACCTTCATTTTCAATTTTATAGAAAATAAATGTTAAATGGTTGGACTATAATCATAATAAACACTATGTATATTTATCATAGTATATTAATAATTTATGTTTACATATAATAGATTTATATGAAGTAGAATAAAAAATAATATTTAAAGTTTTTTATAAACATAGTTACTTCTTCTTTGAGATTACTCATTTGGATTATAACATTAGACTTCTATGGAAGGTACTAAGAGAATAAAAAAGATAAATAAAAAATAAAATGAATCAAGTAATTTTCATTAATTGTATATTGATGATATAGGGGCCTCTAATATTGTGAATTATGGAGGAGAAGAGGTTCCCAAGGTTCCCTTTTATAAGAGTTGGAAGGGATATTTATGGAATTAAAAAAAAATTGAATAATGTATGGTTATTTATATTTACAAGGGATGATTTGGGAAAAATTAATAAAATTTGTTATATTATAAGGTAAATATATATTGAAAAAATAATATATATTCATGATATTTTTTTATTCCTTTATCACTTATTTTAATCTGACCCATTGTAAACTCGTTTTAACCGTAACGACAGTAATTATTTTTACTTTGTTTAATGCTTCATATGAAATAATTTTTTTTACATATTAAAAAATATTATTTATTTTTATTCGAAATATAAAATCTTGTTCTCTAGATTCAATTTATATAAGGGGAAAAGTTACTTTTTATAAATGTTTATAAAATGATACAAAACCATTTTACGAAAAAAATATACATAAAACTAATTTTACATTAGAATAAAATATAATGTTTATTCGAATGGATGTAGTTAGTATATTTTATATCATATTATATGTTTTTCTATTTTAAAAACAACAAAAACCACATAGAAACTTCACTATAAATTGAAAAGTGAGATGAACTGAAACAAAAATGGACCACTAATACCTTACCCATATTTTGAAAATATTAATCACATAATCATATGATCAGCATTATATTTATATATGAAGGTTATTATATATTAAATATAAATTTGGTTTAAGATAAATTATTTTAATCATTAATTTTGTTTTTATATCATTATAATTACAAAAATTGATAGTTTTTTATAAATTAATATTTCTCAATATTCACCGAAAAAAACTCTCAAAAAAATTAAAATTTAAATCTAATATAATTATTACATATTAATTTAAAATATTAAGATAATTTTATGAAATACCATATATAATAATGGATGAAATGATTTTTCACTATTTTCACATAAAATATTTGAAACATTTTTTTAATAATATATTTTTATAACATAAAATGAATCTTTCCAAATAATTTACCAAGTAGAAAAAAATATATGAATGTAAACATTATTTATAGAATTAATAATTTATATTAAAAAATACTATATATATATATTTCATAATATAGTTATATATTTTCATACCCACTTATCCAACGGCTTGGTTATAACCAACAAATTAAAAATAATTTTATTTCATTGTTTGTTTAAAATCGGGGTAACACATGGTGTATAATATCATTTATAAAATTTGTTCAATGGAAATTAAAATGTTTTTCTTGTTATAGTTAATATGGATAATAGAGTTGTTTCATTAATATTAAACCTACCCTTTATATTATTTCGTTTAATATTAACATGTTAAAGATTATTTTGGAATTGGTTTGGGGAAAACCCTAGTGATTCGTCCTCCCTGTGAATATTGAATAAATAATCCCTATATAAAACAATAATACTACTTGAAGATAGGTATTTTTCCTTTTTATATAACTTTCCTAATTTTATAACTAATTTTTATAACCACAATCTCAAAAAGTAAATTGTAATTGTTACATAATGTTATTTCCAAAATTTATTATTTTCTAATTAACTATTTAATAAAATTTGTAACTAAAATCCATATATTAAAAATTATTTTATATTCTCAAAGGCCATATATTCTAAATCACTATATATGAAAACAATAATATACTCCATCATCCATATAATTGTAATATTAAATTCCTATAAATGTAAACTTATGTGATTCACTAAAATCATTAATCATTTCACATCATCGATTTTATAAAAATGAATATTTTTTTTAATATTTTACATTATTTATATTGATATAATCTATGGTATGATCTACATTAGATATATTTATAAATAATATTTCTATATTGAATAAGTTTTAATAATGTGAGGTTTATTTATTTTTAAATTTTTATAAGTACATTTCATTTAGATATCTTGTAATGTTTTACAATTTATATTGTAATATTCAACCATAATAAAATAATTCATTGTTCATTTTAAAATTGTATTTTTTTTATGAAAATCGATCTAAAAAATGTTAATTTATAAACTGAATTCCATAATAAAAATATGTGGTGTTACATTTTCTACAATTATAAAACGTATCCCCTATAATTTCAGTATTAAGATTAAAAATAATGGTAATTTTTATCACTAGGTATTGAGTTTCTGATATTAATCTCTCCATGATGTTATTTTTTCATATAAATTTTACTATGTGAGTTCACTAGTTTTATAGTAATTTATCCCTATGATATAATATCAGCATTATTATTTCAATTTAAAAGATATGATGTTCAAATTATACTATATTTGAGTTTAATATATGTGAAGTATTTTTTATGTACTTCATCAAAAGAGATATATAGAACATGACTTGCACTTGGGGTCGGTACATTGGACGTTATAATTGGTGATATATAATTTTAATTTCATCAATAATCCTAAATGGTCTGATATTTAATTGGATTAGGTTTCGCTTTATCTCAAATCTCACAACCCTATTCCATGTTAATATTTATAGGAATACATTGTCCTCCACATTAATCTCTAGTACATATAGATGGTAATCATCCAAACTCATAGAATATATTTATACTCATTTGATATTAAAAATATATTTTTGAACATTAAATGTTATTTCCTGAAAATTTATTGTCCCAAAAAAATTCTCAATAAATGTATCCCAGTATAATTGTGTTTTTCTAATATTCCCTTACGGACCATCAAATTCTAAAATTAAATATTATGATTTGAAACTGTTATTATATTATAAAAAAATATGATATGGAAGTTTTATCTCAATCCATTAAAATCCATTAATAAATATCATATCATATCAATAAAATTTAAAATAGTAATTTTATTTTGAACATCAATTTATATATGGAAATAACTTATAAAGTTAAACATTTTTTTAATTAGAAATAATTAATTCCTTGGAAAATTAATATAAAACATAGATATTGGTCCTATAAAATAAAAAATGATTCTTTATAAAACCTTACCCGAAACATTATTCACATATTTTTAAAATTATTCAGTGAGAAATATTCTAGAATATAATTGAAATACAAAAAAGGTGTAACAACTTTAACCCAAATGGAATTTATTGCTTTCTATGATTTGAAACGACCAATGATGAAATATATAAAATTTTTATTCCATTTTAATAAGGGTACTGTTAATGGAATAATAGTAAATTTATAATTCATATATTGTTTCTTAAATTTTTGGAGACAAGACATTGAGATGTATAATCCACATTCCCCCTATTTATGTTATCGCACTAGAAGTCCTATTTAATAACATTATAAGTTATTATACATCAAGGCTTAATATATAATGATTGTCTGTGTTTATAATTAAAAACATACTTCTTTGGTTATATCATGGATTAGACACTTATCTTGGATCCAAATCCTATGAAATTACATTTATAAATAATTAACTCTAAAAAATTTTCCATTATCTTTTATAGTTTTTATGATCTTTTTAGGCCTCCAATATCATCACTTAGATTTATGGTTAACAAATAATTTGGGACAAATTGTATTTTATCCATTTATTAATGAGTTCCATGTCCATAATTTTCATATCCATGAATTTTTTGTCTCATTAAATACATACCATGTATAAGGTAGAATGATCTCTTATAGTTAAAGCATCGACCACATGGTTTTTCTTCCAACTATGGTAATGTGTTACGTAATAATAGTCCTTAATTTACTATAATTCAAATTTTCATTTCTATCTTATTCTATGTGAATATATATGTTTAAATATTATGAACATTATAAATATATATATCACACATCTCTCCACTGAATAAATTCCTAAAAATATTTATTTCAAATATTACCATTGCTGGATTCATAAAATGAACTAAATAATTCTTCACATGGGAAATTAATTTAAGTGAGCGATAATATATAACCATTATATATTCAATAAGCACACTACCCATTCCATAAATTATAGAATCATAGTAAATAACATACCATTCTCTATTATAGGGATCTGAGAGTGCATGTGTAGTTAATCACAACATATTATGATCCAGAATTTGTCTTTATATTATTTAATCATGAGAAAACATTTCCCTACAACATCCACATTATTAGTGAAAATAAATACTAGGTTATGTTGATCAAAATTCAATGATAATATCAATAATATCCATTGAAAATTTGAATCTACATTATAGAGGATCATCTAAACTATTTTTAAGAGAATGAATGCTTTCACAAAAAAGAAAAACCCTCCTTATTGAATAATATAAATGTTACAAATGTCTGGAAAAATAATTTTTAAAAAATTTCCATCAGAAGAACTAATAGATCCCATCAAAAAATATCATTGGTCAAGGTCAAATATATGGCATCAATCCCCTTTTTTATATTCTTATCGTCTAGATAATTTTCATCATGATAATTAATAATGATGGTAAATTTAGTAGGCATGATAGATTACATGATTTTCATTTATATAGAAGTAAGATTCTATGAAATACAAATTTTTCTATTTCTGATAGCTTGAACTACAATGTTGAAATCACATTATTTCCCCAAGATGATCTATCATCACTATTTTTCCATTTCAACCACAGTGAAAATAGAAATAATATCATCATGGAGAGTTGTAATAATTCCACCGAGACCATATAAAATTCTTAAAAGAATAACTATTGTGATTTCATAAAATTACACCATATCCAGAAGTTCCAGGATTCCCTCTCAAAGCACTGTTAATAATACATCTGTTCTAACCATATAATGGGGGGATACACATGTCTTCTATTGTTCCCACAACACGATGATAATTACCTGTAATTCCATGATTCATAAGCATTGTATGATCATGAATATATTTATCAAAATAACCATTTTGAAGAAAGTTTCAATTTTCTATCGAAATGTTAATTTGAGAGAGGGTCGTTTTTAAACATAAATCAATATTGATATAAATCTAATTTTTCATTATAGCTTAAAGGGATTTTATAATTTCAGAATAAGCCACCAATATTACGATCAAATTCTTCTTAGAAATATGCAGGTTGATAAATGCTATAATGTGCTTTTATATGTTGTCTATTTATTGGAATACCACATCAAATGACATAGTGGTGGCTATCCACGGACATGTTGCAATAAAAAAACAAGGGAAAAAATGATGAATATCATCTTTGTGTTAAAACCATAAGGTACACCTTGGGCACATGAAAATAATGAATATGAACCATGGGTTTAGTATATGTTTCCACTTCATCAATTGTTAATGATTTATAGTTTGAACTTCAATATTCTAAAAATATTCATCCCATTTATATTGACCAAAAATTAATCAATACTTGGCAGATGATACTTATTGTTGATCATGTTTTTATTATTATCTTGATAATTAAATAAATAATGAACTGACCCAACCTTTTTCTTAACAAAGAGTATGGGTGAACAATATTATTAATCTCATGGGTATATAAATTACTTATCTAAATTATCTTAATGATTATTCGATAACTATTCCAATTCATTGTGGGGAATTATCTAATGAATATTTGATATAGGCAGTGTGATAAGTATTAGTTCAATGGAAAACATAGATTAATGACTTTGGGTAAGACTAGAAAAAACTTTTGGATGTTCATAAAAATTTTATAATAAAATTAAAATTTCATATTTAGTTTCAACATAAATATTTTTCTATTTATCCCTCATTAATTTTATCAGGGTCTATATTATGGAACAAATTTCAAAAACCATTTCAAAATAATCCTTGTATTAATATTTTATCATTGGGTAATTTTTTAATATGAAATTAGACTATATACCCTAAAAAAATATGATCTCACTATACAAATATCCAATCTATGCCCAATATCTCATCGAATGTTGTTAAATAAAGGATAACTAAATTTTTAGTAAATATGTTCTGGTAAATATTAATTATAAAATATTAGTTTAATTGTGATGAAATCATAACACCACTAAAATTTATCACCAATAACCCAATATATAGTATAACAAGAAATAAATTAATAATCATCAGGTCAATATAAGATATAAATGAACAATTATAAATAGAATCAAATTATTTGTTAACAAAATAATGAATATGTGTCTCTATAATGTTTTCATGTATATTTATATTTTCACATACTAAAACAAAAAAATTATCTTGTGTAATAAAAAATATTCTATTTATAAAATAAATCTAAAAAATATAAATAAGGAAAAAAAACATATGTTTTCCAACCTCGTGAATACTTTATTTCAATCAACGAAACCATATTAAAATCTTTTCTTACTAATGGTTCAACTTGGATTATTTTATGTTTTATTAAATCATATATCCTAATATAATCCCCCCCAAAAATAAACCCAATACTAATAAAAACTAGGTGATCAAAAAATTGCATACATATATTTTCCATCAATACAGGTGTTTAAACATAATTATGTGTAATGAAACACACTTATATATAAAAGATTTGTCAATATAATTATTATATTTATAACTGAATTATTTTAAATCAAAAAATATTTTCTTCCATAAATTATCCACATTATGAATTCCAATATAAACAAGTCATACCTCAAATTCTTAATTATTTAATAGGGAAATAGGAACCATAATAAAAGGGTCATCCAAAATGCTCAATAGTGGAATACCATATCCAAAAGCCATAAAATGTTTATTAATAGATCAAAAAATTATGAAAACCGATGAACATGTGATAAATAACTAATTATTATTGGACTATAAAATCCTTGTAAGCGATAAATAGTGTTGATATCTTAATTATATATCATGAGAAAACGATATAAAACTTTAAAAAGAAATATGGAAAACTAGAAATGTATATTTTTATATAAATATGAAATTATACGAATGGTCTTGATCCATAATTCAATAAATCATGAATGTACCAGAAATATAATAATATAATTACATTGTATTTATCTTGGTTAAAACTAATTTATTCATCTAAAATTAGGTTATGTTATCCACATAACATAACAGTTATGGGAAACCACTTGTTTCACATTACACAGTGTTCATGGTCAAACTAACCATGTAATTAAATTACACTTAATGATATATGCTATACATAATGAAATTGTGGGTAATATAATCATAATATCACTATTCACATAATCAAAAACCAAAAAATTGTTTCCAATATAAAATCAATCTTTTATAATATCATGATCAACCCATGAATTGAAAAATTGTTATAAAAAATTCATTCAGAAATCAATATTGAGAAACTGAGAATTTAATTAGATAATATCTGAATTTCAATAACCCAAAAATGTCAACGTATAATTTTTTAGGAAGATAAATTAAGGATAGAAATGTTAATTTGATAATTCATATTATATATAAAATATAGAAAATTGCACAAAATCATTGATAAGTGTCTATTGAAGTAGTGATATTGGTGATTTAATATTAAAGAGGAATGTATCATAATAATTTTAAAACATAAGGAAATAAATAGAAAGATGTATCTTTACAAATAAATTTCCCAAAAATCTATCCATAAAAATAAATAACGAAACCCACATCAATGTGGTCGGAAGTAGAAATAAATAAGTTTTATAATAAAAACCAAGGTTAATTTGGTTGTAAGGGTAAATTGTACAAATGAGGATTAAAAGATATAAAATTGGTCAGAACTGGAAGATTTTAATTTTTTAAGCATTTTAAACAATTTAAATTGTCCCACATCAGTAAAATAGGTGTTTTTTTAATTGAGATAAAGATAAATACGATTAATATACAAGATAATATATTTTTGAATATAAAAATAAAAAGAGATATGTGTAGTTTATGAATTAAAACAAAAATAGATGATAAATAACATGTAAAGAGTGTGTAATTATGAATTAAATAATTTTATTTTTATGAATAGAGATATAGTTTTGAATGAATATTTTTATTTTAAGACATAATTTCCCAAAGAAAATTTTTAAATAAATTTTAAGGTAGATAACTTGAAGAATATACCAAACATTGATGTTCAATGTATATTATGAAAATTTATGAAAAAATAAAAGAAATAAAGTTAAGGAAAACACATACCTCGATTTTTCACTTTCTCACACATGCTCAAAAAACTGGAATAGATCATTTAGGTATATTATTCTATAATATAAGTACTTTATTCATATTTTTTTAATACGCTTCAGTTATAATTTTTATTACACATTTATTTATCTTTAATAATTAAAATTATTAATCATGTCTTAATTGATTATATTTATTCTATACATTCGATGGTATGATGATTTTGGACATTTCCCTGTGGTCATCTATTCACTACCACTTGAATATTAATGGAGGTGATATAAATTGTTTTATTTAATTTGTATATTCCAATTCTTATTCCATTGTTTCTATAGTGATGTAATTTTAATAATTTTTTGATATTCCCCCTATTGTAAATATTGAATTAATTAATTAATGGATTTTTTTAGTAATGAATACATCTATATGCATTTCCGTTAAATAATCACAGAAATAACATATTTTTTTCATTAATTAAAATTATTTATATGATTTATTAATTCTAATTCATTCAATATGGAACAGTTATATTATGGTTCATATAGGTAGATAAGATGACGTAAAAAATAATATTTTTAAAAAAAACAAGGAAATATTTTACACTTTTATCACTATAATAACTCTTTTATAATGCTATGATTATTTAAATCACATATTATTAATGTTTAAAAAATTATTTAGGAAGCATTTTGTGAGAAATATAGCCAAAATGATTTAAGAAAATATGATGCATAATATAATGATTAGAATCAATCATTTATGATCAACAATGAAATTTAAAATATTTGACTCATTAGTATCAAAATAAGATAAATAAATTAGAGGATTATTAGGTAGATTAATTTGGTATCTATTCAATAGTGAAGAAAATTGTGTGGTTTTACGTATTATAAATGTATCTTGATTTATAGATCTGATATGTGGGATACTAGAAGTTATGATTTCAATTTATTGAGTACCCATAATTAAAATTTATCCACTAAAATACATAATGATCCACTAATAATATTAATTATCCGATATAATATTCAGTGAAATTATTATTCCCAAATGTTTATCAGGGTTGAATTGGGTAAATCAAACATTTAGATAATGTCATTGTACTCGTATTTTACCACAAAACATCATCTTTTTAATTTTTTTTCAATATTTTTACAATAAACTACTAATTTTTGAAAACATAAATAATTTCTAATTTAATCATCTGAATACAAAATACTATTTAAAAATTTTAACCTATAATATTAAAATTAAATCATTTAAAATAAAAAACCCTCATGAATAAATAAATGTAAAAAAATTATTTTCTTATTAATTGATGGATTTTATTATTATTTTAACCCAATAAATAATATATCCATAAACTTTAATTAATTTAGATTCTTATACATATTAAAATTTATTAAAATTATTAAACAAAATAAAATATAGATAATTAAAATAAAAGGGTTATAAGAAAATAACCAAAAAATACAATGGTTTTATTATATATTTCATTTATCACACTGATAATTATATATTGATTAAATCATAAAATTTTCAAACAAAATCCCTAGTGTCCTTTACATAATCCCTAAGGGTGAGATAATAAATAGTCGTACTCTTTGGTCTTTTATTCAATTCTAATGGATCTCTTAATGATTTCGACATGTGTGATGTTATTTAGTATAATATTTTACCCAAGATATACATATTTATTTTTTGTTGGAAAATGATCTAGAAAAAACCCTATTGATGCTAATATATTCTAATTAATGATCATAAGAACATCATGTTGAATAATAATACTATTTAATTTTATTACTACTTCCATTCTATAGAAATTTCACAATGTGAAGAATTTCATTTCTTCTATTAATATCAATTAAAATATTTCCTTGGTAACATATTATAATTAACTTAATATATTGTATAGTGACAAATCTCATTAATTACAATTATGTACCACAGTTTTATATTCCAAACAACTTTATATTTTTGGTTTTCATGTATAATCAATGTATAAATATAACAAATTTCAATATAATTTCCCTATTACAATTATTTTTATATATAATTATATGTTTCACTAAAATAATTCACCACATTACATTAATTATGTTCTAAAAAATATAATATTTTAATGATTTCTATTCAAACTATTACTATCATTAGTGATATGGCTTACCTGAGAGATCTTGTGGATGAATATTTTAGTCCTCTAATATTTTTGTTTACTTTTCCAAATATAACTTTTTAATTTTCTTATACTTTTTAAATTTATCTATTTTCATTGTATTATATTTTATATTTTAATATTTGAAAAAAATTATTATGTTTTTGTTCATTTTAGTTTTATATAATTATTTTGACAGGTTACCTAACATATAGAATCTAGGTAATTTCACACTACAATTACATAATGTCATTCAACCTTATTCATGTTTAGTATTAATTGAGAATAAATCATTATGTATATGAAAATGATATACATTGTAAATATAAATTAATGGTTAAACCATTTCTTTTGAAAATGATTTCTGGACCATAAATATAAATAATGATCAAGGAGGGATGTTAGACAATTTATCGATACAAAAGATAGTGGAAAATAATATATAATTTATATATTTCAAACATATAGTATTGATGTAAATCCTTATATATAAACATTACATATACTACTGTTTTTGAACTATATTTCACATTATTGGATCTTTTATATTTTTATTTTTATAGAATTAGGATAAACTCATACAAAGTAACCCCTATATTACAATATGAAACTTATACTATGTATCCATTTTTTCCACCAAAGGAAAATCATCGAAAATAAAAAATGGTTTCTCTTCGGTAAATATTGTCCAAATTATCCAATTGATATCACCCTTATGTCTATGACAGCATAAATCACGTGAAACACATTTTAAAACATTGCATGAGCACAAAAATATTAGTATGGTACATAAAATTAATGAATGAAATAATTATTCCACTAATTCTTAGTAACCGATGAAAAAAAATTACAATGTTACTCACTTCATTGATCAAAAATGCTCTTTATCTTACATCATGAAGTCATAAGTTTCCTAAAAAACACCAAAATAAAAATAAATAGTATGGGTAACTTGTAGAATCAATTCCATATCATTCTTACATTTACTATATCTATCTCATCTACATATATAGTATACATCATGGATTCATTTGGAATACCCACCATATTATATTCCTTTAATCTATTATTATAAACTCTATTGATTAACTATATATCATTACCCAAAGAATAAAATATTTATAATGGGATCACCCACCCATGGTTTATCATGAATAAACTTATACTCAAACACAATTCCATGGAACCAAAAAAAAGGATATCATATTAACCAAGCATAAAATAAAAAAAAATTCCTTTTTGAAATCACGTTAAATTATTACAAAGTCATGAACTCATAAATTTAATGACATTATTTGACTATAGAATTGTAAAATTTTAATATAAAAATTATATCATTTAGATATCATTAAATTATAAAAATCCATTCATGTTGTATGATTGAAAACCATTACTTTTAAATTTATAAATAATAGTTTAACGAGTGACATTAAAATTGTTTTTGAAATAAATTCCTTTTTTTGAGTCCAACTCACCACATAAAATATTTATCATCCTGAATAATAATCATAGGATTATTATTTAATTTATTAAGACCCATTTTACTAGTTATTATTAGTTTTATATCACATATTTTCATTTTAAAATAATTATTTAATTAATTTTTTTCATGTCAGAAATTTTGATGATATTCGGTACTTGAGTCAAAAATGAATTCAGTATGATTTCAATAATCAATGATTTCATTATTTTATAATCTCAATAATAATATTCAGTATATAATAATGACTTGTATACTTCAATTATACTCTTAAATCAATTCATTGCTTATGGATATGAAAAATGAACTATATTATGATTATGGAAATGATAAGTTGTACGTACAATGAGTAACATTCCTATTTTTCAATGATCATAATGTAAATAGGGTACATGAAATTTTATCATTATGGTATGACCATAACATCATAAATATAATACTAATCATTTAAAAATACTTATATATTTCATCTATATGAGGTGGTGATGAAAAAGGAATCACGTCATTTTGTGTATGTGAAATTGAAAGGTATGAATGTAAATAATATATTGTATTTTCACAATGATAAATATTTAATGAATATAATATATAAATATTAATTCCATCAGTAAAAATAGTCTAGATAGATTGTGATTGAAAATGAATTTCATTACATAGTGATGTGGTCTTCCTAAGTACACAAGAATGATAACTTATTTTCACATTTTGCTGAAGTGGATATGTATTTAGGCAATTATATTAACATAATAATATCTATTTATATTAAGGATACTTGAGTTATTATTTCATCATGGTTGAATAATATTAGAAGAATGTGGAATAATAAATAAAATCTAAGTACTTGAAAAAAAACAAATACCTCTTCTATAGAAAATATCATTTACATAACACCATAGGACCACGATGGTAGTGTTATGCTTAATGTAAGATGTCAAGAATGATTAGAATAGTTCTATGGTGTTATTTGGGAAAATATTTGCCTATCCAAATAGGTTTTTATGTGTAAAGAAAAGAGAATAAGAGGTTCCATTTTATAATAGATTAGAGGGAAACTCATTGATTTTTTCAAAATATTAAATTAATAAAAATTAATTTTATTTCAATTAATAAATTACTTTACATTTTAAAATATCATTAATGAATTTTTTGAACCAATTTATTACAGTACATTTCAAAAATATTTCAAAAACATGATATATTCAGAAAAACACTTTTAACATATCCCCAATATGTCAAAGTCATCTATAAAATTTAAATATGAGATTTACTATATATTATTATATTTATTTTATTGTTTTTAATATGATTTATTAAATATTTCCTTTAATTAAACAATTACTACATCTTAATTGAGAAAGACATTAATTTAAATATTTTTTCTTCAAAAATTAAATATAAATAATCATGATGAATAGAAAAATTTAGCTTTCAAATGACTATTTATAGTTTAATGGATCCCCTAAATTAACCCATATTAAAATTATTTCACATGTAAAAAATAAAAGCATGATAAAATAGACTTTTCTTAAAACTAAATTCATTAAATATCATAAAATCATCCAAATGGATCCAAGAGCTCACAAAATAAACCCAATGATGATTTAGTTTACCATAACTCACCTAAAAAAATTATGAAAAGTAATAGGATAATTGTATATTATTTATAATATTATGTTTACCCTAATTACACATTTTACACAAAATCGTAGAAATAAAAATTACTAATGTTACGATTCATAATGTTCAAAAAAAGGTCTATATAAATAATTTGAACCACTTATTCTATATATGGAATCGATTTTTCTAATTTTAAAACATAGAATTAGATAAAATTAATTTAAAATTAATCATGTTGATTGTGTGTGAAAGAAGGTAATTAATATAAAAACATTCAAAAGATCTAAATGTTTTAATATTTAAATTATTTGTTAAATTTATTCCACTTATCTATATTTTTTTAAATGATATTAAATTGATATATAAATATATTAAAACCATTGAAAAATTTAATTTAAGACAATAAATAATTTAAAAAATGTTGTTTTGAAGTGAAATCCATTATTTTTTACTATTCATAGAAATATAAAACATATCAAATATATATAATAGAAATTCATCAATTGTAATTTCCGATATTCCTATTTCAAAAAAAAAAGAATATTTTTTCAAATAGAATTTCTTAAAGTTATAAAAACCAAATTTCAAACAAGTTCATCATTAAAAGGAGACACAACTTTTTTTTTAGAAAAAAAAATTATTTTAGGTGTAAAATTGTAGTCATTTCTGTATAATATCTAGAAAAAATATAATATAAATGAAAAAATTGTATTGAATATAGTATAAATATAGATAATAGAATCTATCCAAGGTTATTTGATTGTTTTATAAACACAGTTTCTATCATTTAAATAGTTCTCTAGAAAATGATTTACATATTTTTTTCAAAATGGTTTTATATTCATTTATAATTATTAAACCATATTTCTACAATTCATTTAATTATTTTCATACCCTCTATTAAAATCGATAGGTTATAAATGTGACATTTAAATGATAATTTTTATTTTATCATTTAAGTTTAATGTGGAGTATTTTATACACTATGTAACATAGTGATTCAATTTAAAAACAAGTGATCTTACATTCTCCCCACCCCCTTTAATAAATGGTGTCCCCATAATTTTATCGTTGGGTTAAAACTAGGTGTTTTACTTTTCAAAATACCTTTTTGAAATCCATCCTCAACAAAAGAATGAAATCATATTTCTCTTTATATGAAATAAACTGAGGAATGAAGGTCACCCTTGATAACACATACAAGGGTCCATGTAGAAAAACATGGACCTAGAAAAGAAAACTAACTAACTTGTTATGATGGAGAATGATAGAGAACATGGTTAAGATAAAGTTAAAAAAAATATAATTTTTAATCGATCCCTAGATCATTAATTTTTTAGTAGGAAAATTAAACTAATAATACTTTATAATTGATATCATTTTCATATTAGTGAGGAACTATTTTAATATCTGGAATATGAAAAAAAAGGAAAGTGTAACCCCTTAATATACATAGTTTCATATATTAATCCAATTCCACCACAAACTCATATTTTTATCTACACCATGAATATTCATGATAAAATTTTCAAGCCTAAAGCACAAGAATCCACTTTCTAGAATCATTGAATCCAAAAAAGAGTATTTATTAATTACTCATATATTTCTGCATTAATGAAAACAAAAATACTCAGTATAAGATAAATAATACATTGAAAAAATAATTATTATTACGATAAAAAATATTCACTACCCCAAATTCAATATTAACTCCCAATGTTCAAGATAGACCATTTAATAAATCATTATCCTTATAATTTCTCAAATATATTCTAAATTAATATTGAAACCAAAAATTTAAAAGGATTTGAAAACATTTTAATCCAACATATGTATTAACATATTTCTCCAACTAACTATAATTACCAAAAAGAAATTTCTCTAATAATATGAAATATATGTTAACCATTTCATAAATAACATGAATCATCATAAATACATATTTATATAATATATTCTTCTAAAATATAATTCACCATTATTCCTCAAAAATTATCTTATATAATTCTATTTTCTTCAATGATAAAGGGTTCACAATATAATAAAACTCATTGAAAATAACATCAATAACTGAATCACTAAATCATTTTATAATCCCAAGGGTATTTATTTGATAAAATATATGATCCCAAAATCATAAAATTCTTCATCCATCAAATCATTCACTAATAAGAAAATTTCTCACAAACTGGTACTTCAAGTAGGCCAGAGGTAGGTGATCCACCCTTTTCTCCCTTCAGTTGTGGGTTCGATTCTCACATCCTTTCTACACACAACTCATTATCCGCGATCCCATGGTCTATCCATTTTCTACAAATATATAATTCAAAAAATATTCCTAAAAATGTGAGAAAATCCAGAAAAAAACCATAACATGTTTTAAACTAAAGGATTATCTTATACCAATGATTTTTATGTCCAAATTTTAGTAATACATAATTATCTCAAAATCATACATCATAATGATGATAATGTTTATCCATACCTTTATAATTATTTACACAAAATTAAAATAGAATTATTACTCAAATAAAATTTTCACAGAACAATCATCTGGTTTATATGTAACACAGTCTCAAAAAATTATTCCAAAGTACTCCCAACATCAGAATAGCATTCATTTTTTATTAATTTCATCTCTCATATATCTACCATAACTCTTTAATATAATATATATGTATATATATACCTCTTAAACATTCATAATTATCAACAATACATTAACCATACCTTTACATCATATTCCTTAATACTTCATCACATAAAAAACATAAATGATATCCTAATATTTACTAAGGATAAAACATTAAGCATGAAATAATATATTCCTATGTCATTTTCGTTTTCCTAATCATCAATTGTAATATAATTAGGTATTCCTAAAAAGAAATAAGTATGGTTTTGGTAGTCTCACTCATGAGCCTTGTTCTTAAGACACTGAATTTCTTAATGAAAATAATCCCCATATTTAAAAACATCAATTGATAACCCATGAAGAATTATTTTCACTTTCTTAGATTATATTGAACACTTCCTTTCTTCCTTGGAAGATTATTAATTTTTGAAATCCTTTATCACATTTAAAATATATTCTTGTCCCTTTTAGGAATTTTACTTGGTATTTATTTCCACACCCTTGACACATATTTCGTATAATATATTTACATTTATGATCAATTTTACATTAACTGCCACAATAATTAATTCCTCTCATATATGATTCATTAAACACCTCACTGAGGTTTTGTTGTTTAATAATTATTCATAATAGTAGTTTTAGAATAACCACAATAATTCTCATTGAAACTCACATTTAATAAGGTTACTATTTATGAGAACCATCATAATTTCTTTCACATCCTTTACTAATTTGGTTTCTTCCAGATCCTTCTTTTTTATAAAACCAAATGGTTATTATTTGAAATAAAATCACAATATACCATCTTATGAGGATGATATACACAAAAATATCCTTATTCATGTAATATCAAATTCATTCAATTTATCTAAATAGTTATGAATCTTCCTATAATGAAAACCATTATAATTATATATGACTTATAACATAAAATTAAATAACATCCTAACCTCTAAAGATATATAAACCATCCTCTGATACCAACTATAAGGCTTCTCCTTAAATTATACATATCATAGTGTTTTTTAGATAGATTTCACTTTCAAGGATATTTTCATTTTAGTGCTTTATATAAATATAAAAACCTCTTACAATGTAAACCCGTACATAACAAGTCAACATTTATACTCAGTATCCATTTTTACCACCAAAGAAAACCTTTTATGAAAAGATCATTTCTCTTTATGAAAAATAATCTCCAATATCCAATTTTCCTATTACATACTATGAATAAATTTTAAAAATATTAATATTATAAAAAGATTAGTAACCCATAAAAAATATTGAAATAAATTATTGGTCTATGAATATATTTAATCCCATGATTATAATTTTACAATGTATTCACTTCACTCATAAACCATACGTTCCTTATCTAACCTCATAAAATCATTGGTTTCCTATAAATATCTAAAGAAAAAATAAATCATAAAGGAATATTGTGGAATTAATTCTTTATCAATATTTAATTTACTGTAGCGCTAATGGATATACATGGAGTAACCTTCTTTGTTACATTTTGAATACCCATCGCAGTATATTACCTTAATATCATTGAAGAAATCCTCTCGATTAAATATATATCTTTAACTAATTTATTGTAGATTTATAATGGGATCACCCACCATAAATTTATCATGGAAGAACCCATAATCATAACACATTACCAAAAACCAAAAGATAAGAATAAAAAAATAATCTTGCAAAAAAATATATTTTCAACATTGAAATCACTTTTCATTATTTCAAAGTCACACACTCATTAATAAAATTACATTAATTGAAAATATAATTCCAAAAATATTAGTGCAATTTTAAATAATTAATGTGTCATAAATGTGGGAAAATTAGTTCATGTCATATTGTTTAAAAAAAAAATTTCGATTTTCAAAAAATAGTTTGACGTGTTTCATAAAAAGTGGTTTTTAAAATTAAGATCATTACCTTGGGTCTGACTCGTCACATACAATATTTATGATACTGAATAATAAAAATTGGTTAATTGTTTAGTTTCTTGATAAATATTTTATTTTTAATTACTCTTATTATATCACATATAATCATGTTATAACAATTACATAATTATTTATGTTTCTGTATAATATTTTGGGGATATTTTGTACTTCAGTTGAAAATGAATTTGCTTTGATGTCAATACCCAATGTTGTCATTAGTCCATCATCCCTAGAATAATATTCATTACTTAATAATTAATTTAATACATCAATTATACATTTATGTCCTTATATTATATATATATATGAAAAAAACATTTTTACAATCAGGGAGACTATACCACCCCAATATTATATGGTATGTCTCTTTTAAAATTTGACATCTGCAATAGTTTATGCTTCACCAAACACCAATTTTAAAAGTTTAATGTACTATTAAATATTCCCATTAGTATAGTAATGTTACCATTAAGAATTTTGATATTAAAAATAGCATTTTAACTGACCATATGAATGTATAAATAAAATTTTGTAAATATGGAGTATTTATATCATGGAATAAGTAAATAAATATTTTAAAAATGATAAATTATGTGTTGTTATTTTTTTAAAACATAAATTATTATTTACAATTTTATAATTATTATAATGATTTAATGGAAAAATTATTTTCTTAAAATAGATTAATAAATTAATATTTTGATTTCTTATAAATATATGATTACTTTAGTAGACTGTAATTAATTTCTCAAAGTGTCTTAAAAATAGTTATAATATGAAAATCAGTATTTTTCAAGTAAAAAATGAATTTATTTAGGAATTAAATTTATCATATTTACAAAATTATTTTCAAAAAATTGAGTTTATTTTTGAATTAGTCAGCTATAAAAATTATTATGGTGAATTTTTTATATTTTTCTTAAATAGTATAATTTTGTGCTGAGTAGTGAAATATGCCAATTTATAGTATTTAATAAATACATGAATTATTATGTCATAGATCGTATATGGATTATGTAAGACCATAATATCTCACTATTATTCAATATTTTAATATATTTTGTGATAATCTTAAAACTATACATTGTATTGATCCAAAATAAAAAACAAAATAAAAAAATATACAAAAATCACCCCTCTCCTCTGCCATAAATAGCACCCATTACCACCCCTTCTCCTCATACCTAAAAATCCTTGAAAATTCTTATATTATTACCATTACCTCTTCCAAACCCCTACCACGTTTTATTGTATTTTTTGTGCCACCAAATGACCATTTCAATGTCCAGTAATGAGGTTCTCAAGGTGACGAATTCTATAGGTAAACCGCCTTTTGTTGTTTTAATTTTCTTTCTCTTAATTTTCTTTTATTATCCCATCCTTACCTCATATATAAAAAAATTGATGATAAATCATATATATATATATAATACTATAATTTTATTATTATTAAGAGATATCCACCATCAATTCAATTCACTTCCCCTTTTCTCTAAAAAAGGAGATGTCATTTGTGAGGTGTCGATTCACCCCCATTGTGGATGATGAATCTTTCGTTTTCTAATACCGACATAAATAATTTTTATAAAGCTATTTTTATGATTAAAACGAATTATATTATGTATATTAAAAGATATTTAGTTGTATGAAACTAGTATATATACATAATATGAGTTAATAAAACAAAACTAGTGCGTAAAGTTTAAAAACACACCAATATTACCCAAACTATTTTTATTAATGTTTTATCTAATTAATCATACTCTTATATAAAAAATTATATATTAAACCATTAAATGTTTAATATTTTCATTCATAACATATAAATAAAATTTTTAAAAACTATTCCCATTTCAAATTATATTTCATACCAGTATACAAGTGCACCATTCATGAAATAAAAGGAAATGAATACATCCGAACGATGAAATAGAATACTATAAATCATAAAAAATCCATAAATTTACTTAATAAAATTATAATATATAAAATTCATATCTAAAAGGATATGATTTAAATTATTAATGAATTTAATTTCATTATCCAAGACGTTAACTAAAAGTGAAGAACTCTTTCAGAAATAAGGTCTGGGATTCTTTATGAAACTTTATTTTTCATTCGGGTTACGATATATAATTTTAAACTAATATAGTTATTATTTATTTTAAAATAACTCTTATATTTTCTATTTATAAGTTCCAAACTCATTTATCAAGATCATTTCATCTATCTTTGTTGGTGAAATACATGTTTTATAATTATCCATTTTCAATTATACCCGATTAACAAGCCTAATTTAATGGTACTTCTAAATTTCATACCCATTATCAAGTTCACTCCATGATATTTTAAAAGGAACCCATATTTTCATATAATCAAAATTTTTTCACAAGATTTTTTTTAGTTATTTTCTTCTGTTATGTAAAAAATTAATCCTTATTTACTTTAAATATTCTATTATATTTTCTCTTAAACCACTTCAAAGTTGATCATTTATAAGGAACCTTATTACAAGTTTTCACTTCTATTAGATATAATTTTTTCCTTAAATATAATTTATATTTCCTTAAATTCTATTTTATGGTGTAATCAATATGAATATATAATTTTATATAAAAAAATTCCAAAATAACTCTTCATTATATTGAAAAATGGTATTTATCTCAAGAAATTTTCAATGGTTCAATTAGAGTATTTAGATCTTTTTCAACACCCTATGTTTAATATTATGATTTAATAATGATGATCAACTATGTTACCATCTACCATTTTTTATTGAATAGTTTATGATTATTTATGGGGATGTCATATGTTGACAAAAGTCTCTGTAATACATTAAATGGTTTATGATTATGTTTATTTATTGATGAAAGTTATTAAAAGTTCATATGATGGTCTCATTATGAATTCATATGATAATTATTTTACACCCCTTTCTTATGAGAAATGAATTAGACTTAGTTTGTGATGGGTGGGTCTCTCTATTTTCCCTCTATGGATTGGTAGGTTTCATGCGAAAAACAATACCAGATTTTACCCATTTATGTTTCGTCTCTTGGCATAAACCATGATGGCATGCTTATGATGTCCGACATTATGAACTCCCCCATTATGATATTTTTATTTCTAATCAATGGGATTAATAAATTTAAATAATATCCATGGTTAAGTATCATTCTCATTTAATTATTTATATAGAATTATTTATTAATATTTTATTCATGTTATATAATTCTCAAGATGATGTTTTAATTGAAAGTTATTAACCATATCATATTGTTTATGTTTATTTGTTTTAGATTCAAATTTATTTCTTATCCTTACTTTGTATCTATTCTAAAACCTATTTATACTTTATTTTTTCCTAGGATAAAATGATATATATTGTGAATTATATGTAAGGAAAATCTAGCAGTTTATGGGTTTTTCCAATTAACATTCAATGTTTTATATCATTTTGGGTTATAATGCAATACTTATAATTTTATATGTTTTAACGAAGAAACTAAAACATTTGGGACTTTTGGATTTGATCTCTTGTTCATATTAGACATTTAATAAAGTATGGAATCAGATTTAGGATACTCAGGTCGGGGTCATTATAGTGTATATTCTTGAAAGTTCAGTATAAATCAGGGAACTAAAAAACATAAATTACGGGCCATAAACCTAAGATATACTTTGTGGATAGGCATTTATGAACATACTACAATTTTTTTAAGTAAGATATTATTGGGGTCTTCTTAGAAATGTATCCATATCTATATACTATAAGTGTATTTTGTTGTGGAAATGATGTATCTTGTGGAAGAAATCTGATAATGTACATTGGGAATAACTCGACATAACAAGGTACAGAGAAAAGGGACTTACTTTGTACCTAGTTTGACGCACACATGGGATATGCTTAGGATATTTTCAATTTTCATTAAAAACCATTTTAATGGATTTAAAAAGTAGACATGTCACCAATGAAAGGATTTAATGTATTTTAATAACAAACAATTTAAATTTACAGATTATTTTCTTTGTGATTATGAGATCAGATAATAATAAGTTTTTCAATTTATGTAGTGTGTTACTTATTTGAATGTATGCATTATGATTAATAATATATATTAGTTTATTAAATTATTTAGAAATGGTTCCTGGTAGATTGAATAGAAATAAATTCAACATGTATATCCTCTATCGTGATTAACATCCTACGGTAGATAATGATATTAGATCTGGAGCTGCAACTTGATCTAAACAACTTATAACTATATTGGGTCAAATGAATCTGGTAATTAAGTTTATCCATAGTCTCAGGGAGCATCCAAATTATAAATTTAGTGTAACAATGTTATAATACATTATGTGACAAAAACCTATATCATTTAATGGGACTATAAACCCATTTTTTATCTGAGTAGCGGATATGTTTAATAGATAAGATATTTCTTTACTTGGGATATAATGAAAGGGAAAAGGTTATCCTTTCATTTTATTTTCAATCATTAGATATATATCAATAGTGGTCCTTTATTATAAATAAAAAGGAGTAATAAGAAATAGAAAACATGGAATTGAATTATTTTAGTAAAATTTATTTATAAAAGTATTACGGTCATGAACAGTGAATAGGATTCGGGAGGAAATTATAGAATCTTGGGAAAAATAATGATAATAATGTATCTAAGTATGATTCCAAATTTTCAATATTCGTAAGGCATGAAATGGATTACACAAATAGACTAACGTGAAAGATTGATTGATTCTTTGATGGTTTAAAACCATTCAACTGAAGGAAACTAGTCTACTGAGTTTTCTCATCACTCGAATATATAAAATCATGTGTTAACAAGATAGAAAAAGAATTTTCTAATTCTTATAACTATAAAATAAATAATGAGAAGAAGAGGGATTCTGAAAAATTTAGAAAAGGTACTATGGAAAATGGGAATAAGGGAAGATTTTACCTTTTATCCCATAATAAGTGTGAAAGAAATATCATGGAGCAAGCCTATTATGGATGAATGTTTATTATAAGTGTGGAGAATAAGGACACCAATCCTAGAATTTCAAGGTAATGAAAAAAGATAAATACATTAAATTATTCAATTATAATGATATGGGACATTATTCCAATTATTATCCAAACAATTATGGAATTTTTCTCCAAAACCTTTTAAGGTAACAATTCTATAATTATGAAATCAAAAAAGTTGAGGATGAAGTTCTCAGTGATGTGGTACCATGTACATTAATCATCTCCTCAAATTTATCTAATTCTTTTTTTATCATCATATTTTTTTATATCTTCCGAGTTTTATTTTAAATTTAGATATTTCCAATTTACATTAACTAGAGAGTTGTCAATAAAGACTCCTACTGGAAAAAATATTACAATAAATATGTGTTGAGAAGTTCGTATTATGACAAAAAATCATTCTCCATTTACTACTTTTATCTGCATACCAATTGTTTATTTTTATATAATCTTTGGTATGAAATAGTTTATAAATATAGTCAATAAAATTATAACAAACATAATTAAATTATGATTATTAATTAAGATATGGAATTTCTTTTCTTTATATAGAATACATCGCCATCTAAGTCATATCTGGATCCATTTCCAATAGCTCCCCTAAATGAAATAAATAGGGAGGAAGAGAAAAAATCATATATGAATAAGGAATGTAATATTCAAACTGAAAATATATATATTTTGAAATAATAAATTGATGTATTTATAGAGTATTAAAATATACATCCTCATAAGTGGGAAGTTGAGTTCCTTATTGATTTAATTCAGGGTATAAGACCAATATCAAAGAGTCCTTATATAATGGCCATTGTGGAATTAGAAGAGATGAAGAAGAAACTAGACGAATTGAGTGATACATGATTTATCCAACCTACTGTTTATATAGGGAAATCCCATATTCTAATTGTCAATAATAAAAAACTAATCTATGAGGTTCTGTATTATCTTTTGAGAAAACAATGCTATTATAACAAATAACAAGTTTTCTCATCCCCACATTGAATATTTATTTGATCAAATTCAGGGATCTCAATATTTTACAATGCTTGAACTTCAATATCGATATGAAAAATGGCACGTGATGAAGAATGATATTCCAAATATTGTTTTTTGAATCAAGTATAGACATTATGAGTTTACAGTAATATTATTTGGACTGGCTAGTGCACTCTAGGTTTTTATGGATCTATGAAACAGAGTGTTCAATAAATATCTTGATTATTTTTTATGTTATTTATTGATGATATCTTGATATAATAAAAAATCTATGAGGAATATGATAACACATTACGGGTGGTTCTTGATACTCTTATATGAGAAGATTTATATGGAATTTTTTGAATGTGTATATTATTGATTAAAAAATTACCTTTTCTTGCCTATATTATCTCGATGTATAGATTATCAATTGACATATTGATGTGAAAGGATGTCCAGGAATGGCCTACACCAATGATCATAACCAGCATATTTATTTTTAATTGTTTATTAAGTTACCATTGAACTTTCATTCAAGATGTTTATGGATTAGCTAACCTGTTAACAAGCATACTCAAAAAAGGATTACATTAATTTAGACAAAAAAATATGAAGATTATTTTTGAATAATTGAAGAGGAGATTAGTGAATTCATTGATATTAAATCTACTAGCAGGAAATAATGTCATTATTCTATATAGTGACACTTCAAATAATTTATTTGGATGCGTACTTTTGAATAATTATATATATGTTTACTATGAATCAATATAGTTAAAAACTCATGAATATAACAATCCAAATCCTGATCTTGGGTTAGTAGTTATAATATTTTCTATAAAGATATGGAGACACAATCTATATGGGGATAGATATTATATATATACATATCACTAAATTAGAAATATATTTTATCATAGAAAGAACTAAACATGAGTAAAAGCTGATGGTTTGAGCAACTCAAGGATTTTAATTGTTCAATACCCCCCCCCCCCACCATAAAATCCGAATATGGTAGAAGATTCTTTGAGAAATCTGGATCATGGTGTTATAAAAAAATGAGGATTTATATAGAACTTGTGTATATAGATATAAAAAATATGGATATGTAAATTATCAAGGAATGTAAATATTCATTTGTTTTTCAATGGCTTACCCAACTATTTTTATTAGAGAAGAGTGAAATTTCTCACATTGGTGATTATAATTTTCAAATGAAAATTAAAGCTGTAAAAGATGGGATGTTGGAAGACATCAAATATGAGGATAGAATTAAAAAATTTTGGAAAGAACTTTGTGTTAGCTCTATACATGATTTAAAAAGGAAGTTATTGGATGATTCCCATATCTTTAATTCCTTAATAAACCAAGGAAGTACTACGATTTATTGAAATTTGAAAGAAAATATCTAGTGGGATAATATGGAGCGAGAAATTTATAGATATGTATCAAAATTGTTTATATATATGAAAATAAATTTTCAAATGCAACATACTAGAGGATTAATGAAACCTCATCTTATTCATACTTGGAAATGTAATGAGATAACTATATATTTTTTCACTAAATTACTATATACTCCAAGAAAGAGTTATGAAATATGGATAATTATTGTTCGATTTACCAAATCTAGAAATTTCATCATTATAAAGGAGGATTAGACTTTGGGTAGCAATGCATGAATCTATAATAATTATGTTTTAAGAATTCATGGAGCACCTCTTTTAATTGTGTATAATTATGATCTAATATTTATATCTAAATTCTAGAAAAAGTCTCTAGAAATCATTGGATACTGAGCTTTATTTTAGAATAGCATATTAACCTTAAACTAAGGAATAGTCTTAATGATCTATTCAAATATTAGAAGACATGTTGAGAGACATATCACATGACATTCAATATTTTTGATATCATTATTTACCTTTGGTAGAGTTGTTTAACAATAATTGTTTCCATTCATCTATTTGAATCACACCATATTAAGCATTGAATGGAAACATATATCGTACATCAACTTATTAGGATGAAATTGGTGAATGAAATATTGTAGGACGAGACCTTTTGGAGAAAACTATATAAAAGGTTAAAACTATTCAAACCCATACCAAAGAACCTCAAAATAAAAAAAAAATTATATTGGTAATAGAATAAAGGATTTGGAATTCAAAGTGGGAGATCATATTTTCCTAAAATTGTACCCATGGAAGGGTGTTGAAATGGAAACTATGTCCCAAATATATTAGTCCTTTTAAAATTAGATAGAATGTTGGAACTGTGGAATATCATTTGGTGATTCCACCTTGCCTCTCTAAAGTACCCAATGTGTTCCTTGTCTCTTGGTTCAGGATGTACGTACCAGACCAGCACATTTCATCACTTCTAAAGGAATATAATTGGAACCTGATTTATCTTAGTGTGAAGATACTATCAGGATTATCAACAATATAGAGTAGGTGATGAGGAATCGTACGACTCAGTTGGTAAAGGAACTTTGTAAAAAACATAAAATTGAATATGAAACATGGGAACAAGAGAAATTTATAGTGAATAATGATCAAAATATTTTTATGAGGTGAAAATCGAGAAATATTGAATACTATTTTTTAAGGAGGAGATAATACTACACTCCAACATTCTATAGTATGTATATTTTAATTTTTATTATCTTCAATACTTTAATATCGACACAACAAAAATATTAAAAATGTATTATATTGTTAAATATGACCCTTGGAATAGTAATGTGACCATTAGGAATTGTAATTTTACCAATAGAATAGTAACATCTCCTAGGAAAATTGAAATAATATTTATGAAATATAGTACATTTATATCATGGAATAAGTAAATAAATGATTCAAAAGTGTTAAATTTAGTGTTGTTATATCAATGAAATAGAAATATTTATTTACAATTTCATAATTAATAAAATAATTTATATGAAAACTTATTTTCTTAAAATCTATTCATAATTTAATTTATTTTTTATAAAGTTAAGATAATTTTATTTTTTTGTATTTAATATTGCAATGATTTATAAAAATAGTTATAATATTTATATCATTATTTTCAAAGTAAATGACAATTAAAATTAAAAACTAAATTTCTCATATTTTAAAAATTAATTTAATAAAATGGAGTTAATAATTTAATTCTACATATCTAATAATATTTAAGATGAATTTTTTATATTTTTATAAAATAGATTAATTTTCAATGAATAGTGAAATATTGTTATTTATGGTATTTATTAAATATGTGAATTATTGAGTTGTAGTTGATTTATGTTTGAAGTAAGATAATAATTTCAAACTATCATTCATTATATTAATCTTATTGCTGATAATTCTAAAAATATTCATAATCACGAGAAAAAATAATAAACAAATTAATAAACTCTTCAAAATACGGCCCTCTCCTCATCTATAAATACCTTCCCTCACCAACCATTCCCCTCACACCTCAAGAACATTGATGATTTTTATATTAAACCAATTTAATCTCCAAAAACTCTCCCCCACATTCTAGTATTTTTTTATCACCAAAATACCAAATCGATGTTCTTTAAGGAGGTTCTCAATGTGACGAATTCAAGAGGTAAATCCCCTTACGTTCATTTAATTTTCATTCCCATTATTTTATTTTCAAACCTTTTCTATACATCATACATCCAAAAATATCATATTACTAAATTATATTACATATGTTATAATGTTATTATGATCATGGAATATACCACATCAACTATTTTCTCTTCCCCGTTTAGGCCTAAAAATGAAAATGTTGTCCACGAGGTGTCGATTCACCAACATCATGGATAATTATTCATTTCTTTTATAATACTACTATCATGGGTGGAAAAAATAGTTTTTTGTTAAAAATAATATAATATTTATATTAAAACTTATTTAGTGTTTTTGATCCATTATATATATATATATATAATATTAATTTATAAAACAAATATACTATGAGATAATCGAAAAAATGAAAAACTAATCAAAATGGTTATCATTAACATTTTATCTAACTAATCATCCACATATCTGAAAAATGATATATAAGACCCTTAAATATTATTTTAGTAAATTAATAACATATATTTTCAATTATGTAATACTATTCCCATTTCACATGATCTTTCATACATGTATACATGTGAACCAATACTGATAATCAATGAAATGAGCACTTCCAAATGACTAAATGGAATATTATAACTCATCAAAGAGAATATAAATGAATATTAAAATTCATATTAATTAAAATAAATATTTAATGGGTTATTAATGAAATAATGAATGTAATTCAATTTTATTATCCTTGAAGTTAAGTACATGTGGAGAATACTTCCATATATAAGGTAAGGGATTCTTTATGAACCTCTATTTTTCATTTAGGTTATGCTTTCTCTATCATTCCCCAATGTAATTATTATTTATATTTCAAAAAGTTTTAAATAATTTTTATACATGATGAAAAGTTATATACCCAAATTAGTTGATCAATATTCTATGGGAAAAACACGATTTATATGTTTTCTCTTTCAATTCCACTCGCTAATCAAGCTCTATTAAAGTGTACTTCCTAACATACTTATTTTCCAGTACACTCCATAATTTGTATAAGGAACCTTAATTATTTTTCTAAAATCACTATTTTTATCATGAAAAACTATTTTAGTAATTTTCTAGTTTTATTCAAACAATTAATATTTTCCCCCTTTAAAGACTCTTATATTTTATCTTACACCACGCTAATGTGGATCATTTTTAAAGAAACCTTTTACATGTTTTCACATAGTTTGAAATCATTTATTCCAGACATATAATTTATTTAACCTTACCATTTATTTTTTAGGATAAAAAAGATTACAATATTATTTTATACAAATTATTTTCTAAAAGAACACATCATTCAAAAGTAAAATGGTATTTCTCAATGGTTTTATTAGAGTTTTAACGTATATTTCCACAACCTATTTTTAATCTAATTATTTATTAAAGTTGATAAATAATGTTACCATCTACCATATTTTATTGAAAGGTTTTTTATCATTGATGTGGATGTACTATCTTGATATCATTCTCAATATTACTCAAAGATGGATTATAATTTTGTTCATTATTTTGGTAATGATATTCACATTTCATATGCCAGTTTCAATATGAATGTACATGTTGATTATGTTTCACCCCTTTTATATGAAGAATAAATTAGTATTAGTATTTGATATTTGGGGCCTACTATATCCCCTTCATGCATCAGTAGGTAACATGAGACAAACTAGACTAGGGTTTTACCCATTTTTTGTGTGATGTCTTGGTAAAAGCCGTGATCATAGGTTTATGATGTACAACATTATAAATTCACTCATTATGATATTAGTGCAGTATAATCAATTTTATTTTTATACTAGTAAAATATACATTGTTAATTTTTAATTTTCATGCTATTATTAATATGGAATTATTTATTCAGGTCTTGTTATTTCCAAATTATGCCCAAGATTTGTTTTTCATAGAAATTTATTAACCATTACATATTATCATTGTTTATTTATAATAGATCATGTTGTAATTATTACACCCAACTTTAAAATTATCTCACCCTATTTTATGAATTATTTTTCAGAAGGTTGCAACGATTTATATTTTTACTGACTTACATGTATAATCATAGAGTTTATGGGTGTTTCCAATGGAGTTTCTATGACGTATTTCATTTAATATAGTTATGTAGTAATTTTATTTGTATATATTTTTTAAAATTTAAAATAGTATTTAGTACTTTTGGATGATATTAATTGTTTATCAAACCAATTTAATATATTAAGTCCCCATATCTGAGCTATAAGGGGCGGGTCGTTAGAGACATGGTAAGTCATACCTACGCATGAACAAAGATTCCATTTTGAAAGATCATTATGAGAAAAAATGTAATTATTATTTTATATTTAAAAATTATAATAATATTTTAAATATCATATTAATAATTTAAATATGATTATATATATCATTGATGTAATGTGGTGATGAAAAACGTATCACATCACTTCATGGAGGTGATAATTCACAGGTTTGCATGAACAACATTATCATTTTATTGGTCATGGAATGGTAAGAACATATATGATATATCATCCATTCATATTTATATAAATTTACAAAAACCATATATAAATATTAATTCCATAATTAAATCCATACATGATATATGGTTATGGAAAATTAATTTCATTAGTTCACAAGGCGGTATTCCACCATACACACAAACGATAACTTCTTTTCCCATTTGATAGGAGTGGAGATGGATTAAGGTGATGATTGTCACGAACCGAATCTGGTCACCATCAAACCAGCACCAAACTCGGCCCGTGCCTAGGCCCGAAGGGCGTTCCCAATCCCCATGGGTTGGCACAAGTTCCCGGGTATCATAAAATGATAATTGGGAAAGATTTACCCAAAAATTTTATACTTAAAACAACAAATGAATCCAAGAAATAAAATATGGATTTTTCAAACCAAAACATCTTTTAATAAAAATTCAGAACTGGATTACAGAATATTAAAAAATGTTTGAACAGCATTATAATGGTACAAACCCAAGAAAAGACATCCCATGAACCTCCACATGGAAAGTGGCACTTCCCTCAAGCTATCTCCACGACACTATATCGCGATGGACCGCTAAAAACCCAAACCAAAGTCATAAAACCTGTAACCAATCCTGTGACATAAAATAAGCAAGTCTACTTACACCCAAAGGTGTAAGTAGGGTGTGAGAGAAAGCCCAGTAGGATACCAACAAAAAGAGATTCCATGTGATAAACATTTAAAGACAAAAATCATGTAAGATTTCAAAAACATAAAAAGCTAGTCACAATTTTTAAAATATGAAACTTTCAATAAAAACAGTTTTCAAGTGGTCTATTTTAACCGGTTAACACTTTTTAAATAAACACCGAAGCTACTGAATTTTCCATCCAAATGTAAATTATGCTGATGGTAAGTATAAAGTAACTAATGATCACAAGCAATAGGAAATAACCCCTAGGAACTAGCTAGCTGTGGGTCCCAGGTACCTCATATCTCGGTGAGAGTAACCATCAGAAATATTCATTCTCGTGCATGAGACACTAGTATGGAACATACCCATAACCTAGTGGTCCCCAATCATCATCATAAAAGCTTAGTTAGAGTTGTAAGCATCAATCTTTCTAAGTGAAACTGAGTCCAAACCCAACGGATTCACTAGCATACTAGTACACGTCCACCCACCTAGATACTTGGGTTTTCACTTTGTGCTCAAACATGTTCAACAAGCCAAGAAATATAGTTTTCACATGTTGATAACAATTCCACATCACACATTAACCAAATAGCCCCATGTACATCACATAAGTCACAGATTACACTTTTCATTCAAATGCATTTTGAAATCAAACTCACACCAAAATAGCCCGCAACACTTTTTTCATAACTTTCACAATCCAACACATCCTTTAACAATTTTATGAAGACCCTAAAAATATGATAAAAATCACATAAAAAGACTATTCACATTTAAAATGGCTCATTTGAAAGCATAAACAATCCAAAACAGTTTTCCAATATGGTTTCACCTCTTACATAAATCATTAAACCACTCAAAACTTTCATAAAACAATTCTAAATAGTGTACGAATGCTTTTCAAATAAAAACCATTTCAAAAACATATTTCAAGGACAAAATCACACTAATGGAAATTCAAAACAGAATTTGAATCCCTAAAAACATTTATTAAACAACCCCCATTTGTTATACAAACACCTCAAACAATAGCACAAAATATCCACATGAAACACACATGTTTTGAAAATCACTTTCAAGAAGTAAAATAATGTTTTACATCTTAAACCCTTAAAAAAATTTTAAGACCTAGTGGCACACCAATACCCCACCAAATCAGAATTGTCATCCCAAACAAGATTTATTAAACCAAATTCTTTTGTTATAAAACAATCCCAAACAATACCCAAAGGGATACACATGAAAAACACCAAATTTTAAGCTAAAATGTAACTATAAAAGTAAATGCGTAACCAAATCGAACATAACCAATTTTTTCACCACACACATCATATTATCAGAATTCATAATAAGTAATTCAAGCAAACTAAATTATCGAGAAAAGATTACACATGAAATCACCTACCAGAAGTGTCAAATCCCTCAATACTTGGTTCGAAAAATCAACCGCACAACCTCTGGACCACAAGGATGATAAATTCAGACCTAGATTACAATATTTGACCACAAATACACTAAATGAAACCCTAGGATCAAACCCTAACTTCTGGAAATTTTATAGCATAATGAAAGAGAGATGAAACCCTATGGGAAAAGGAAGAAACCAAGAAGGAATCACTTACCCAAAACAATCATAAAGAAAACGACCCAAAATCGACCAGATTCTGAATTTTAAAATAGATAATAATTTAATGGATATTCGAAAAAGAATGATAAGGTCATGTAGGAATTGGAATGGGGGGAAAAGAGTAAGAATAAAAGGAGTTATGAAGGAATGAATTTACCTCTTCAAATCTTCCCGATTTTAGAAACCCTAATAAGTTTATCTATCAATCGCAATGTAGAAGACCTCCAAAGAGGTGCGAGAGAGCTTGAGCGAGCTACTGGTTCCAAGGTGTGCGTTGGAGGCTTAGAATCACCTAAAAAGCCTTAAAAATGAATAAGTTATTAATTAATCAAATTTTATTTTTAAAACTATTATTGGGCTTTTGGGCAGGCCCAATCCATAAAATACAAACCCATATACACCTTGGTTATGGATTTACAAAGGCTCCAAATTTTAATTGTGGTGTTAATATATCACAGGAGGACATTTAGGAGTTGGAATGAGGGAAAAATTGTAAAAAATTAATAAGTTATAAAAGAAAAGAATTTTATTTTTAAATATGGAATTGGGTTCACGGTTTGACCCAATTCATGAAAACTCATCTATTCTCCATAAAACATTTAGAAGCCCCCAAAACAAAGCATTTATGGAAATTAAAATAAAAATACATTTAAAATAAGCATTGTATGTGAAAATGATATTCAAATAATGACATCTCATTATATTTATAATAATATATTTTCTATTTCATCGAAGATTAAGAATATAATATTTAAGTGTAATAAGAAATAAATTTTAAATACTTGAATAAAATGATACATTTTCTTTAGATGATCTGCTTTTCTTAACACATTAAGTCAACTAATGGTGGTGTTATACTTATTATCATAGCAATAAAATGTGGGTAAGGATTATAGTAATGTATTTTGTGATATATGGACTGAACCAAATATGTTTTGAAGAGTAAATAAATATAATAAGAGGTGCTCTTTTTTAAGAGAGGGGACGGGAACTCATGGAATTATCAAAATTATAAATTAATATATATTAATTTTATATTAAAAATGAATAATAATTGATATATTTAAAATATATTATATTAAAAATTTAAATACATTCATTAAATGAAAATTTTAATGTTTTTATTATTTTTTAAATTGTTATCTTTTTATATTGACCCTATTTAAACCCCTTCCACACGTATCGTGATATCATGTAATTTGCACGTTGATGGTAAATATAACTAATATTAAATGAAAAAATACCAATAAATGAGTAATTTATGATATTTTAAGACATATCCCAAAATTTTGGATGTATTTTATAATTTTATCAATTCTTGATCATTTTTCAAAATATTTAGTATTTTAAAATATCATAAATGTCAATTTTGAGACAAATTTTTACTTGACATTTTAAAATATCATAACAACATGATATTTTAAAAAAACACTTTTAAAACATCAATAACATGTGAAAGGAATATATAAAAGTTATATCAGGCATTAATTAAATCAAATTATATTTATTTTAATATTTTTAATTACTTTAATCTGATATTTTCCATTAATTAAACAATTACTACATCATCATTGTGCATGCCTTTAATTTAATTATTTTTTCCCAAAAAATAAAAAAAAATATCATGATGAAGGTAAATATTTTATATTTTTAAATAATATTTATAAATAAAATAATCCATTATATAACACCATATGAAAATATTAAACCTATTAAAAAAATATATCACAGAATAGACTTTTCTTTAATAAAAGAATTTAAATAAATTAAAGTCATCCAAGTGGCTCCATGATTTCCAATAATAGAATAAAAGATAATTTGGATTAAAAATGACTCAATCAATAATATTTTGGAAATATTTAGTGTAATTTATAATATTTATATTATTATTTTTACCCTTGATTTCCTCATTTACACGTGACGGGGGGAGATGGTGACTTATTTAGGTAAAACCATCCAAAATATAAAAATGTTTTTATATTATAATTAAATATTAAATTAATTATAATGACCTATATTGTATTAAATAATATAATATTAGTCTATTTATAGTTTAAAACCAGTAATAAAATATATTTTAATAGGATAAATTATTTTGAAAAAATAGATGGTTTGTATTAAAATGCACCATTTTAACTATTCATATAAACATGATACTTTTCAATAAAAATAAGAAAAATTCAACCAATGTAATTTTTTATATACCAAATTTAAATAATAAGATTATTTTTTCAAATATTATTTATTAAAGTCTAATAATCTATATTTAAAAAATTGTTCCATCAAAAGGAGGTAAATAGACTTTCTTAGAAAAATATTTCTATTATGTGTGAAATTTAAATTCTTTTCATATCAGGCCTAGAAAGAATATGATATATATTCTAAATAGTAGATTGAATATTATATATATATTTATATCATTAATATAATCAATCATGTTTTATTTGATTCTTGTATAAACAAACTTGTTTTTATTTGAATATATTTTTTGAAAATTTATTTCCCTTTTATTTTCAAAAAGGTTTTATTTAAATTTATAATTACTGAAACATATATACATAATTTGGATAGTCTTGTTCATACTCTATATTCAAATAAGAATGTTATAATAGTGAAAATTTTCATAGTAATATTTAATTTTTCTTTTTACGCCTGAAGTGGAATATTTTGTAAGATATCAAGCATAGAGATTGATTTTAAAAACTCAGGATGTAACAGTTGATATTTGAATTAAGAATAAATGTATCATAAATTATGTAAATGAATAATGATCATTTAGAAAATTCTTATTATCCAAAATTATTTATTTTCCATATAAAATATATTTTTTTCTAGAAATCTTATGTCTAACATCTTCAATCGTATGGGATGATACCACTATTTACCCTAACTATATAAAAATTTGAAAATATCACCATGTATTTCATCATACGTATTCTTAAGACCTCACAGGTATATAATTAAATTTCATCAATGGTTAAATAATATAAAAATTTGGTTCACATAATTTATATTAAATATTATTTATATCTTAATTAACATTCCATGGTATAAGTTAAAATGGAGTTCATGTTTTATATATTGAAAGTTTTAGTTTTATCTAATAGATTTTTTATGTTAGCAACAATGTTTTTAAGAAACATACAATAGTCATTAGATACACATATTCAATTTATCCTTGTATAACATTCCAAATCATTTGGTCAAATTAAGAAGACTTTTCAATATTTATAAGATATTTCAAGATAAATTTTAATGTATTTGAGCTTTTGATTATCCCACTAGTTGAGTTCATATATAATAACTATTACTGCACATATATATATATTTCATTTTAAGAGGATATATATGGGCTGAAATAAACAAAATAACATGATAGAATAAATTTGGAGAGAAAATGATATTAGTGAATGTAATTTACCATATAATAAAATATAATATTAAAATAATTTATAAATATTTTAATGTAGGAAAAATATGGTAGAAGTGAAAAATTAATTATCATTAACAATATCTAGAGTTTGTTGTTGGAGACAAAGGTATTACTTAAAATATATCTATTCAATAAGGTCATGGTATTTTTTATATAGGTAAAGACTATACAAAGATACATTAATACCTTTAAGATTATTCATTCCATGAGGATTGTAGTGTATTGAAAGGAACTTCAAAAAAACATGCAATATGCACATCATGTGTGTCATGAATCGGATTTGTGGAAGTACATACTAGATCAATAGCATGATCTAAACATTATGGGTCTACAACTAGGTCATGATCCCTCTTATAAGGGACAAAAATATGATATCTTGGATCCCATAGATAATTTACTATATAATTACAACTCAGCTATTTAATGTTTTTTGGGAGAATCATAATTTATATTATGAAAAATTAGGACATGAATAAAAATTAGATAAAAATATCATCATTTTTTCCTTATGATGTTTTTAGATTAAAATTTCTTCTAAATGTAGTATAATGTGACACCCAATATATTTATTATAAATTCACTTTAGTAGTTCAGATGTGTTATATAACATGACCTTAATGCAATATAAAGCTAACATAAACAATGCCTTAATTTTTTAATATAGATTAGTAAAACATAAAAAAAATTATAATTACAAAAAATATTAATATAATTTAATTTGAAAATATAAAATGGGAATTGAACAAAATGTAAATCAAATGGTTTCATTCTTAGAGTATTTATCCATATAGCCTCGCATGAAGATCATACCTCCTTGTATAATTGTGATTTTTTTTTAAAAAATAAAAATTTGGTATAATTATATTTGATGGAAATAGAATGAATTATTTTAGAGAATTATAAATGTTAATGTATTTAAATAAAAAAGTGTAATATGAGTATAATGTGGTCGTTATAAATATGTCAGTCAAATATATATATTTATTGAATATAAAAATATAGAAGGTATAATTATGTTTTTATAATTTGAATATTATTATTATATAGAATTTTATAATGTATTGTAATTAATATATTTTAGATGTAAGTACAATATAATAAAAATTGTTAACTAAAATAAATATTTAATATAATTTTATAAAAATTCCTTGTATTAGGCAGAAATTATTTTATATTATATATTTGATTTTTCTATAATAATAATTATATATATCACATTTATTTATTCCATTTAAAATGCTATTTATAAAAATATAATAAGGAATTATCATTTTTAGAATGACCAGTAATTTTTAGGAAATAATAATAAAACAAAAATTTTAAAATTGATATTTATTTTTAAACATGGTTTTTTAAAGATTGGGGCCAAAGCCTCAATTTATTATTTAATGAAAATACCTCTTTAGACTGGGTAGATGGAATCCCATTACATAGCCCGAAGGCCCAAGGCCAAGTGGCCTGAATACTAGGCTTGAAAGCCTATTTTTTGGCCTAAAGGACCCCTCAGTGAACAATACTGCTACAGTACCCACACTGCTATAGTAATTGCTACAATAATCATTGGTTGGATCCAAAAATACTCTAATACTAATGAAATTTTTTAAAGGAGTGTTTGTTTATTATTAATAAGAAAAAAATTGTATATTCAAATTCCATATATCATAAAATACTTCAACTATTTTAAAATACTACATCATTTAAGAAAATGTTTATTTTTTTATTAAAATGATATTATAATTAAATTGACTATACCCATCCATTAAATTATATTTTTCTCATTTTTTTAGTTCCACAACTAATATGAAAGATGTTATAAAATATCATTTATAAGTAATTATAAAAATAAATATTCTAGTAATATGTATTAATAATGATAATTAGCTTTTTGTTAAAATCTATTACAATATAATTATTTATATTTATTAATAAATTATATTAATTGTATTCGTTAATTATTAATAATAGGGAAAATTAATAACTAAAAATAATGAGTTATTAATATAGAATCCATAAAATATTAATTAGAATCAACATATTTAAAAAAATTATTCCTTCCCTGACCTTTCAATATATTATGAAGACATGATAAAATATAAATGGACCGAACCTCTATATCGATTAAAGTGGGAGGATATTGAATAATTAACACATAACAACTTATAATACCTTTAAATTGTCATTAAATGTATAGAAAATAAAGAAAAATGAATAATATTTTCTAAAATGATAAAAATAATATTATTATATACAAAAATATTAATCCCATGTTTAATGTACATGAAATTATGTTGGGTTTTGTAATTAAACAATCTAAGGAAATGGATTTCACATTTAAGTCTTCTTTTGTTTAGTTATATTAATTTTTCCTTATATATATCCTTTTATATCATTGGTAGAGTGATTATTTAGGGGATACCAAATTATAATTTTTAATAACATATGTATACCTTACAGTTGAACATAGTTTTGAATCTCAAGGATCCATGCCAAAAACACTAACTATTCTCACACATATTGTTATTATTATATTTTATAGTTTTTAAAACAAAAAAAGTAATAAATATGGATCGATTAAAGATAAAAAAAATTATAATTTTAAACTACAATGGATGAAATAAATGTGACACCATGTATTCAAAATTAATTATTCTTCATTATCTCACTACCATGAATACCAATTAATATTCTATATGTTCTATTAACTGGTTATAGACTACCACGCATCATAAATTCTATGAATAGACGAAAGAATAATGAATCGATCTATGTTTTATTACCAAGACTATCAAATGTGGGTAAAAACCACGAGTCAAAACATCACTCAAATAATTTATCTCATTGTACACTATTGATTTGAATAGTTGTTTAAGAAAGTGATTTTAGAGGTGTGAATAGAAAATGAGAAAGAGAAGTATGATGTAATTTCATTCACCTATATCACTGGACAACACAAATTTCTATAATAAAATAAAAAATACGAAGTTAGGTGAATAAAAAATAATAATTAGTTTACATATAGTGGGTGATCATTAGGTTAAACACTCATCATAAATGAGAGACTGAGAAACACTATTACAAATTTCAAATGAATATATTAGAAAAGATCATAAGAGAATATTAAAAACATTAAAATTATATTAAGATGAATAAACTTACATAAATACAAATAATAAATCATTTTAAGGATGAATAAAAGGTCTTGAATAATTTATATAATGTGCAGGAATAATGTTTTATAATAATCTAGATATTCTTCTTTCTCTATTCAAACTACAGCTCCAATAATCCTTTATTGGATTTTATCCACATTTATAGGAATAATCTGGGGATCTCTTTGGGTGATATCATCTTCAGTCTTCCATTGATTGAAATAAATTCCCATGATAATCATCTTATTCCTTAATTGGATAAATTCTTTGTGGCCACCCCCAAACCATTTTAACCGATTTTGGTTTTAATGAAGATGAAATTTATTTTTTGTTGATACCTTTCCTATTTAAAAGATTAAATAATAATATTATCATAATAAGAAAATTTAAATTCTAAATATTATTCATAAGAACTATCACTAGAATATAATGTCATTAATATTAGTTTCACTTAATTTACGCAAACCAAAATTTCATACAAATAAAACTTTAATAGGATAAATAACATACATATTAGGCTCTCATGAATTTAGATAACTAAATTAGCATTGATACTGAGTTCAATATATGATGTATCATCCTTATCGATAGATACTCTTCTCATATACTATAAAGTAAAATAATACAATTATCCTTCATCATCCTTAAAATATAGTATGTATCATATTTCTCATAATTTTGAAAAGTATGAAATGTTGTGTATCATCATCATTAGAAAAATAATTTATTTATATACTCCAATGATAAAAATATATTACTTATGACCTTACATTTTTTCTTTTCAAAATTTCATAGTGAAGATGTGTCATGATTTTATTCTTTAATAAAAAACCATTTTATTATATGTAACACGAGACCTCTATCCTTTTCTAAATTTCATTAATTAATCCTCTCAAATCCTATAGATAAAGTGGAATTACAAATTAATATAGTATTTCATCATTTAAAAAAACTTATTAATTATGTTAAAAATAGTAATATAGTCATATTAACAGTTGAAAGAAAAAATCCAAAAAACAATCTATTAAATATAAATTAATTAACAAAATAAAAAATATTAAAACCATTTGAAATTCCAATTCAGGATTAAATAATATATAAAAATTAATTAATCAATCACATTTCATGTTAATTGTGGATTAATTTACATTTAAATTTATAAAAAATTGAAATAATTTTCTCTCACCACTCTCCCATACAGAAATAAAGGCACTCCCTTGTAATATAATGAATTCTTAGAAAAAAATATATTTTTTCTCATCTAATGAATATAATACATAAAATTATAGAGGAAAAAATTTATTTAAAATTAAAAATATAATTCTTACTCTATTGGTAAAGATTGGTAACCCCCTTTATTTCACTCATATTTTAAGATATTAAATAAATTCAATGTTATTAGAAGACCTACCTCTCGATGAAATGATTTCTCATAAATCGAGTAACATTTGAAAGTTGATTTATACTTACACAAATAATTTATGTGATCTAAAAAATAATTTTCACATTAAAAATTTTCTCTACTAATAGATTCTACTATAATTCTCAATAATATATCTAATATGTTATTAATAGAATCAAGGGTTCTCAGTATTTTAGTTGTAAATTATTGTTATAGAAAATGATTTTTTAATTACATAAGAGTAGTAAAAATAATATTTTGAAATTGTGAAATAGTGAAATAATCTCACATATCTCCTCATGTGATGTATTCACCCACACTCCCAGTTTTCCCAACATTAATTTTTTTGTTATATCTATAAGAGTGAATCTCAATGATTAAAAAACCCAATTTTCTATAAGTTATTCATATTTTTTATATTTATTTATTTACTATAAATGATTTGTTATTTGAATTCTTTTTCCATATAAAGATTTAAAATTTTATAAAAATATAAATTTAATTTTTTAACTCTACTAGGTACAATAAATTGATGTAACCCTTTCACTCAACCCAAAGTAATGAATTTTTTTCTTTAATTACAATCGTACAGACCTCTCTACCAGACTATAATAAAATATAACATGAAATTAACATAAGTGTTTTTTATATAAGGATAAATATATCTTGTAATTTCTATTACATGATATGTATTCCATGTTTTATAAGGCTTAAGAGAAGTTAAAGTTATAGGTTTCCCAAAATATTGTTTATCTGTAAAAATTTATTTTTCGTTGAACAATTCGCCATATTATAAATATATCACATATGATATATATATATATATACACAATATTCCATGATTTTTAAATTTTTGGTACATGAATCAATACTCCCAAGTAAGTAATATTACTAATGAATACATTATAAAATCATAAAATTCCTCTGGTGTTAGGCATTGCAAAATATGGATAGTTAGTTCATGAATTGGTATATCATTTCTAGTTTATTAACTAAAGCTAAATTTAATAGAAATAGTGGGAAAATTTCATTATAAATTGAATAAATTGATGTTTTTAAAAACAATACATTTCAAGAAAACTGAAAATTTCTATTATCTATGATAGATTTTTGAGGTCAAGTTTTTTTTCCAAAAAGAAAATATAATTAAAAATATAAGAAATAATAAGATGTAAAATTTTTCTAATGAAATCAAAAAAAATTATAAAAGACACCAAAATAATTTTAAATAGGATAGAATAACCCCATAAACACATATCCAAAATTGAATAATTAATTCATTGTTAAATATTCATATATTTCATTGGGTAAAGTGATATAAATGATATATTATAATATGGTTATTTTTAAGAGTATGTTTGGGATATTATTTTCTCCTATCGCTCTGTGGATATCCTAGAGTAAATTATTATTAAATATTTCTCCATGATTCTTCTTATAGGAAAAAACTAGATATTAAAAAATTTATTGAAAAACAGAAAAAATAATAGGAAATATAGAAAACCTTCCTTGGAACACAGGCTGGTACTAGTATTTTACTCCCCCTATATAGAAGTAAAATTTTTCAATGCCAATATTTAGGTGGATTTTGATCGATTGAAATAAACTATAACATGTTATTTTTTAAATTATCCAAGAGTGGAAATTGGAATTATAGAAACATGTGAATAGGGTAAAATATTCACTTTCATTAATCAATAGTGTCACTACCCGTCCTCGGGGCCCATGTCGTGACTACCCCAAGCCCGCCTCCCATAGGCCAGGGGCTGGCGACTAGCACCAAAGGTGTAAATCATGATAAAAAAGGAAGGCATTGCCTTTATAAAGTAAACAAACACAACAGAGTAAGAATGCTGAAGTAAACACTAAGTAAACTGGGAACAACTGTAAGTGCTGGAAAGTAAATGGGCCAGAATACAAACCCAACTGAAGTAAAGTACAACTAAAAAGAAAGTAAAGCAACTGAAAGGTAAAGCAGCAACGCCGAGCCGTCCACAGGAAATCCCACCTGAAGGGTGGGTACAAATAGCCTCCTCAGTTCCTCGGGTCCAGCCGTCCGCTCTCTGTACGTCCCGCCCAGTGGTCCACCTCCAGGTACCGACTAGCTCCACAAGCCTAAACCACGATCAGCGTTGTCCGTCTTCTGCATCCAACACAACGTATTACGGGCATATCCCATTCATGGGTGAGTATCTGCTACTCATTAGGGACCCTTAGACCCCCTAAGGTCTCCCATAATACACAAATGATAATCCCCTAATGAAATATACAATCAAGAAGTAACAACCAACACTTCATAGGTATATTCCCATACATATACCTAAGCCATCAATTCTAGTCCAGCTCCAACATCTGAGCCCAAGTTCGATCTAGTCCACACAGGATAGCAGAACCAATCCACACAGGATAACACATCCCAATCCACTTAGGATAGAAAGTCAACCATATCGAAGATAACGATTGAAAGTCAAGACTCAACTCACACAGTTATACTTCTTCGTAAGGTGATAGAGATGATCAGATGTGGCCACTGATTCATATAGCTGGGACCCACGTAGGATACTAGACCAGCTAAGATATCAGACCCACATAGGATACAAGACCAACCACTCTATCGGACCCACGTAGGATACAAGTATAGAGTCCAATACTGCCAGACCCACGTAGGATACAAGAACAGTAGTACTGCCGGACCCACATAGGATAAAAGAACATTAGTCATCACCGTTGAACCCACAAAGGATTTCAGTATGGTCGTCGTCGCTGCCGAACCCACGGAGGATTTAAGTGCGGTCGTCGTTGCTGCCGAACCCACATAGGATTCAAGTACAATAGACGTCCTCGTCAAACCCACTAAGGATCCTAGTACGGTAGCTGTCCTCATCGAACCCACTGAGGATCCTTGTACGGAAGTTGTCATCTTTGTTGCAGCCAGCTCTAGGGTTCCTGAACACAACATGCTCGATTCCGGGAGGGTCTGCTCCATGAGCCAAGGGTTTGATACATCAACTATCAATAAATCCAAATTTTTTGTATCACAAAGTTCTGTCTCATCAAAATGAACTCAACGTGACAGACATCGCGTCAATCGGACGCCCGGTCTGAGAGTTATTGGCTTTTTTGTCCCAAGGGCCCGGTTGGTTTTTAAGTGAAAACCAACCTGATCGTACTCCATCTGTGTCCAAAGCTCAAGAGGAGTAATCCAAAAGGTCTATCTTACTAAGAGGAATCCAACAAAGTCGACATCATATCAGTCGGACATCCAAAACTCAAGTTATAAACGTTTCTGCTCTGACATCATTTCAATTGATCCAAGGATCGCATCGCAACTGACAGTGCGTCGATCGGAGGTCTGTAGCCCAATTTATGGGTGTTTGAACGAACATGTCCAACTTTAGGGGGGTTTGGGCCTGGACCGACCCAGCCCAAGACCCCCTGGGTCCGCCCGAACCGGTTCGACCTGACCCGGGTCCGGGTCCGGCCCAATAGGGCGCGGCCCAGCCCAGTGCGGGCGGCCTGGCCCGGCGCGGTCGGTCCGGGCCAGCTCAGGCACGACGCGCCACGTGAGCGCATAAGGCGGGGGATCTGACACCCCCTTCGAACCAAATCAGTGGACCCGCGTGGGGTCCGCCCTGCTGCACTGACCGGGGGTTCAAACCCCCGGTTTTCCGGATCAGGACGGCTGTAACGGCCTGCCAGTGCACCACGTGGGACCGGTTGGTCCCGCCCTCCATGCACCGGTGGCCAGTGGTTCCGACAGCCGCTCCCTACACCGCCTCGGCCAAGGGTCGCGGCCTTGGTCCGACCGGCGCAGCGCGGCAGCGCCGCACCCCTCCCTATCAGCCCGCCCCAGCTGCACCCCTTCATGCTTCACTGGCACAACGCGATGGCACTGCGCCCCTCCACTGCAGCCCAACTCTGGTCGTGGCTTCTTTCGGTCTCAACGGCGCCGCGCTCCTTCATCGATTTCCTCGTTCTTTCTGCTCGGTGTCATTGCACCGAACCACTTTCGTTCGAGCCGCGACGAATACAACAACAATGGGGGAGGAGGACCGGCCGTGTTCGGGTGGTCCGACCTCCTCCCGTTAAATTAATAACAAGGGACCCAAATATTTAACGAAGAATGCAAAGAATAAACACTTCGTAAAAACACACCCCTACCTCAAAGAAGTCATCGAATGAGGAACGTCGCTGGAAAAAGACACCACGGAAGACGGCGTCGCGAAACGAGTCTCCGTAAGCATCGTTGGTGTTCGCCCGATGAAGGATGCGGCTTGTCGTCATTCTCTAAATGTGGCATCTCTCACCAGCTACGGAGAGGAGAGGAGACGGTACGACATTCTCCCCTTGCAGTGATGGAATTATTCTTCGTAGACTCAGTGTTCTTCGCGAAGAAGATGAAGTTCTTCAAGACTGTGAGAGTTCTCTCCTATTCCACACAACGAATCCACCAAAAATAAAATAAGACCTTGTCTTATTTTATTAACACACACACACATGCCAACAATAATATGAAATGAATTCACCAAATTAATTAATGTGCGCCGTCAAATTAATGAGGCGTTTTATTGGCATGTAATTTAAAGTGGAGGAGATACAAATGAATTTCTAGAGAGAAGAAATAAATGGGGTGTTTAATGGGGAGTAAGAAATTTTTAAGAGGTGGGGGATCATGTGGGCCCCAACCCAACTTCCTCGCATCATCCTTTCCCTAACACTTAACCCATTGGTAAAGATATAAAAATAAAATATAAAGAAATTTTATTTTTATTCCTCACATTTTTTACATCTTGTCCTGAGCAAACGCTACTCCAGGAAAGGTCTTCCTAAAAAAACAGGCGATGTGGTTTCATCGGTGCCCTCAGATTTCAATTCTAAGCACCGGTTCAAAAGATATAAAAACCTGATCATTCGTTTCACTAAACGTACCCGATATAAACATCGGAAAATGATTCCGGGCATACTGCACCTCGGAATCATGTGCCGTCAAAAACTGCGTACTCAAAAATTCCCAAAGAAAATTAATAAAAAATATACCTTGAAATTTACGAGTCTCTACATTACTCCCACCTCAGGGATTTACGTCCCCATAAAGATACAACAAAAACTAGGGGAACAAATTAGGGTCATGAGCACGCATCTGATCCTCCCACTCCCATGTTCTCACCTGGAGGTTCCCGTGCTTCCATCTGATGCACAATAGAGGCATCGACCACCCACATAGGACCCCTCCTTTAGATCCTCGATCTCCACTAGAACCTGTACAAATGTGGCCCATCTTTAATGTCCAACTCCCCATGGTCGATGATATACATCAGTTCGTGCACGTATCTCCTCAGCTAAGATACGTGGAAGAAATCGTGCACCTGGTGCAACAGAGGTGGTAGAGCCAAGTGATAAGCCACCTCGCCTATCCTGCTGAAAACCTGGAATGGTCCTATGAATCACGGAGATAACTTTCCACCCCAACAAAATCCCCGTAATCCACATAGATGTGAGACCCACATGAAGATGTGGTCTCCATCCTCGAACTCTAGTGGTCTCTGCCTCCTTTCAGCATAAGACTTCTGTCGGATCTGAGTTTACCTCATCTGCTCCTGGATGACCTGGACTTCTCTGTCGTGGCTTGGACCATCTCTGGTCCCACAAGCGCTGACTCCCCAGGGTCTGTCCAGCATAGCGGTGATCTGCAAGGTCGGCCATAAAATTCCTCTTATGGTGCCATTCCGATGGTGGAGTGGTATCTGTTGTTGTACGCAATCTCCACCAAGGGTAGGTGATCCTCCCAGCTATGAGCAAAGTCTAGGACACATGCACAGAGCTTGTCCCCGAGAGTCTAAATGGTCCTCTCTATCTGACCATCCGTCTGAGGTTGAAAGGTGGTGCTTAGACGTAGTTGCATCCTGAATGCCTCCTGCAACCCCCTCTAAAGTCAGGATGTAAAATGAGCATCTCGATCGGAGATGATAGATAATGGCACACCATGAACCTGTACAATCTATTGAATGTAGAGATGTCTCAATATCTTTACTAAGCCCTGTTCTATGATGGGTAAGAAGTGGGCCAACTTGGTGAGTCGGTCGATAATCACCCAATTGGTGTCATGACCTCTGGAAGTATGTGGAAGTCCAGTCACAAAATCTATAGATATCTCGTCATGCATTCACTCCGGGACCTCCAAGGGTTGTACCAAGCCAGCTGGTACCTGGTTCTCTACCTTCACCGGCTGGCAGGTGAGGTATCGAGAAACAAACTCTACCACATCCTTCTTTATACCCGGCCACCAGTGCTGTCGTATGATATCCGGGTACATCTTCGCCACTCATGGATGTACCACTAAAGAGGAAGTGTGAAACTCTATCAGCACCTCCTCCTATAAAGCAGCTTGTACTATGGTACGTCCTCTAAAAAGGACAATGTGCTCTCCTCCCATAGAAAACGCACCAGGTGTCTGTCCTGTGGAAATATGTGCACAACGCCTCTCACAGTCATCGTCCCCACACTGTGCCTCTCTGACCCGCTACAGTAGTGGAGGAGTGACTATGAGTGACTGAAGAAAGACTGGTCCATCTATATCCACGAAGGATATCTGCAAAGCGGCTAGCTACTCCATCGCCTCCCCAAGTAGTTGAATGCCCTTCCTCCTGCTGAGAACATCGGCTACTACATTACCCTTTCCAGGAGTATAGACTATCTCAAAGTCATAGTCCTGGAGGAACTCGATCCATCGCTACTGTCTCAGGTTCAAGTCCTTCTACGAGAAGATTTACCTGAGACTCTGGTGGTCAGAGTAGACTGTAAAGTGCTCACCCATCAAATAGTGTCGCCACATCTTCATGGAGAGGACCACTGATGATAACTCCAGGTCATGGGTAACGTAGTTCTGCTCATAATGTGTCAACTAACGTGATCCATAGGCGATCACTTCCCACTCCTACATCAGGACATATCAGATTCATGTCCCTGATGCATCGCAGTAGACTACATACCCCACTCCCTCCTCTGGTAGCCTCAAGATGGGTTCGCTGTTCAATATCTCTCTCAGATCTTGGAAGTTCTGATGACATCTATCTGACCACATGAAGGTTTTACCCTTCTTCATCAAAGCTGAAAGTGGTGCCGCAACTCTGGAGAAGTCTGGCACAAATCTCTGGTAGTACCCAGCTAGCCCCAAAAAACTCTGCACCTCTGTCACGCTCCTGGGTGGCTCCCAAGCTAGCACTGCCTTGATCTTCACAGGATCCACCGCAACTCCCGCCTCAGAGATGACGTGCCACATGAAGTAGAAATCACATATCCAAAACTGAAACTTCGAGAGATTACCATAAATCTGGTTGTCTCAGAGTGTGTCCAGTACAACCTGCAAGTGGTAGGCATGCTCCTCCTCAGTGGTCAAGTATATCAATATGTTATCGATGAAGACCATGACAAATTGGTCGATGTATGGCTGAAATATCTTGTTCATGATGACTCGTGAACACTTCTAGAGCATTGGATACGCTGAAAGGAAAAACCAAGAACTCATAGTGGCCATACCGATATTTGAAGGATGTCTTTTGCATGTCCTCGTCTCGAACTCTGGTCTGATGATAGCCTGATCTGAGGTCTATCTTCGAGAAAAATTGTGCTCCCTTGAGCTGATCGAAGAGGTCGTCAATCCTAGGTTGAGGATACTTGTTCCTCACAGTCACCTAGTTCAGGCGATGATAATCAACACACAGTCTCAATCTCTCGTCCTCCTTCTTGGTGAACAAAATCAGGGAAGCCCAAGGTGAAACACTGGGTCGGATGAATCCTTTTCCCTGCAAGTCCTCCAGCTATACCCATAGCTCTCGAAGCTCAGTGGGAGCCATCCGATATGCTGGAGTGGATATCGGGGCTCTCCCAGGGTACAGGTCAATATAAAAGTCAACATATCTTCGAGGAGGTTGTCCTAGAATGTCGTCAGGAAAAACGTCTGCATACTGTTCCACCACTATAAGAAAACTTAGACTCCGCACGTAAATTGCTCCTAGGATGAGGCTACCCAACTGATGAGTGATCTTTTGTCCTCTCCTCTACATGAGTCCATCCTACGCTGCTAAGTCTCCCTTCTCGCTGGTGAAGGTGAACCTGCTCCCATCGGTGTAGACACACCGCACCTTGCGCCTAATACAGTCGATCTGAGCATGGACTGTAGATAACCAATCCATGCCCTAGATGACGTTGTAAGGCATCGACGCCGCTACAAGAAGATCCCAGCCGAAGCTCTCGCCTCCTAGAGTAAGCTCTAACTGCCAGCACCAGTGCGTATTCATCGACTCTGCTCCCATAGGAGTCTCTAGACGTATGGATCGAGCCAACGGCCCCATCGGAATCTCCAGGATCCGAACAAGGGGAGCAGCAATGAAAGAATGACTCGCTCCTGTGTCTATAAGAATTGCAGCAAGGGTGGAGTAGACACAGATTGTACCTCAAATCATCTGTGGCGCGTCGTAGTCATAGGCCTTTGCTGCCTGTAGCTGAGCCTGCCTCTGCCCGCCAGCTCCCTGTGGTTGGGGTGGACCTCCTAGTGGTGGTGGTGGTAAAGCCTCAAAGCATTACCCACCACCTGCTGCTCGGCCATCTCCTCTTACTCGTCTTCCTGATCCCTGCAGAACACCACGGTCGACCCTATTCCTCTACCAGGGTTGTCCCTCAACCGTCTGTTTCTCCTATGCACAGCGGGTCAGGCAGTCACGAGCCATGTGTCCCTGCCTGCCGCATGCATAGCACTGTCTACTCCTCGGAAGGCTGGCTCTGCGCCGTGTTCCCCGCACCTCTGAGATAGTGTCCTAAGTTCATCCCCCTGCTAGTCTAATCCTCCTGGACCCCTGAGACATACGTCGACTTCCAGCTATAGAACACTCTGCTACGTGCCGCCCTACGGTAGGTCTCGCTGCTGGTTTAGGCTCAACAAGAAATCTCTCTATGAGAAGGTCTCGCTCCAGTACTCCTGTCTATGTCGGATTGCTGAGGGAGATCATCGATGCCCTAATCTCATGCCTCAGTCCCTGCTCGATGGTTCGGGCCCGGAAGAATGGGTCTCGTACCATGTCCGTCGAATAACGCAAGAGATCAGTAAATCTCTCTGAGTACTGGGCTACCGTCATGCATCCCTACTGTAGCTGTAGTAGCTTCTGAATGCGCAGCGCACGTAGGGTGGATGGGATGAACTCTGAGCAGAAGAGGCTCTCAAAGTCTTTCTAGAGGAGAGATGCCTCATCGTGCACCTAGAGCATCTGGATCCACAATCTTTCTGATTCCGCGTGCAGGAGGCTCACTGCAAGGATCAGCATGAGGTCAGCTGGTGTTCCTACTAGCCTCGAAACTCGAACTACAGCCTCCAGCCAATCCTCGGATGCCTGAGGGTCCGTCTCCACACAGTACCTGGGCGGTCTCTGATGCTGAAACTTATGCAGTGCACTAAGGTGACGTGCTCTCTTAGAGGTTGGGGCTGGTGGAATCTGTGGCTCGATGGGTAGAGGTACCGCCGGTGCCCCACTGTAAAAGGGCCATGCACCGAGGCCTCATCACTCGGTGGGCTGTCGTCTCGCACAAAGCTTGAAACCCTAGCTGGCTGCCATCGTGGGTCCATCCTGAAAATAAACTGGTGTTCCATGGTCAATATAGTAAACCTGGTGAGCTGACAAATAGTAATCACAAAGAAAACTTTTAAAACACACATGCAATAAGTGTTTTCGTGCACTGAGTCTGAAATCAGAAGTCAGGGTCCTAGTGTATGGATACGTCGACCACTGCACCAACACTGGACTCCTTGGACTGATAACCACATTCAATACCCTTAACACTATTTCTTCACATAGAAGAAATATCAGAGTCCTGAGTTCTGCGGTAGAACGGAACTCCTCTGATACCAATTTGTCACGACCCATCCTCGGGGCCCGTGCCATGACTACCCCAAGACTACCTCCCATAGGCCAGGGGCTGGAGACTTTCACCAAAGGCGTAAATCCTGATAAAAAGGGAAGGGATTTCCTTTATAAAGTAAACAAACACCACAGAGTAAGCAAGATGAAGTAAACACTAAGTAAACTGGGAACAACTGTAAGTGCTGGAAAGTAAATGGGCCAGAATATAAACCCAACTGAAGTAAAGTAAAACTGAAAAGAAATTATAGCAACTGAAAGGTAAAGCAGCAACGCCGAGACTTCCACTAGAAATCCCACCTGAAGGGTGGGTATAGATAGCCTCCTCAGTTCCTCGGGTCTAGCCGTCTGCTCTGTGTATGTCCCGCCCAGTGGTCCACCTTTAGGTACTAACTTGCTCCACAAGCCTCAACCACGATCAGCGTTGTCCATCGTCTGCATCCAACACAACGTAGTGTGGGTATAGCCCATGCAGGGGTGAGTATACGCAACTCAGTAGGGACCCCAGACCCCTGAAGGTCTCCCTAAAACCAAAAAAGATAATCCATAAAGGAAAGATACAATCACGAAGTAAAAACCAACACTACTTAGGTATATGCCCATACATATACCAAAGTCATCAATTCCTGTTCGGCTCCAACATCTGAGACCATGTTCGATCTAGTCCATAGAGGATAGCACAACCAATCCACACAGGATAACACAACGCAATCCACTTTGGATAGCAAGTCAATCATATCGAATATAATGATTGAAAGTCAAGACTCATCTCACACAGGTATACTTTTTCGTAAGGTGATAGAGATGATCAGATGTATCCACTGATTAATCTATCTGGGACCCACGTAGGATACTATACCAACTAAGCTTTCGGTCCCATGTAGGATACAAGACCAACCACTCTGTCGGAACCATGTTGGATACAAATATAGAGTCAAATATAGCAGGACCCACGTAGGATACAAGAACAGTATTACTGCCAGACCCACATAGGATAAAAGAACAGTAGTCATCGTCGTTGAACCCACGGAGGATTTCAGTACGGTCTCCGTTGCTGACGAACCCACAGAGGATTTCAATGTAGTCTTCGTCGCTGCCGAACCCCTAGAGAATTCAAGTACAATAGACGTCCTTGTCAAACCCGCTGAGGATCCGAGTATGTTAGTCATCCTCATCGAACCGACTAAGGATCCTTGTACGGAAGTCGTCATCTTCGTCGCAGCCAGCTCTAGGGTTCTCGCACACAGCATGCTCGATTCCGGGAGGGTACGCTCCACGAGCCAAGGCGTTGATATATCAACTGTCACGAAGTCCAAATTTGATGTATCACAAAGTTCCGTCTCGTCAAAAGGAACTCAACGTGACAAACGGCACGTCAATCAGACGCCCGGTCTGAGAGTTATTGGCTTTTTCGGTCTGGGGACGTGGTTGGTTTTTAATTCAAAAGCAACCCGAACATACTCCAAATGCAACCAAACCTCGAACGTAGTAAGCCAAAAGGTATGTATAACTAAGAGGAATCCAACAAAGTCGACGACACATCAATCGGACGTCCAAAGATCAAGTTATAAGTGTTTCTGCTCTGAGGGGCCGGTTGTTTTCGTGTTCGAACCAACCCAGCCATACCAAAAGTTCTCTGAAACCTTGATTATAAAATACCAAAACGCCCAACTCAATACAAGGATTGCATCGCAACTGACAGTGCATCGATCAGAGGTCAGTAGCCCGTGTTATGGGCATTTGAAAAAACCTATCCATCTTTAGGGGGTTTTGGGCCTGGACCGACCTGGCCCGAGACCCCCTGGGTCAGCCCGAACCGGGTTGACCCAACCCGTGTCCACATCCGGTGCAATAGGGTGCGGCCCGGGGCTTCAAACCTCGGGTTTTCTGGATCTGGACGGGTGTAACGGCTGGCCAGTGCACCACACGGGACCAGTTGGTCCCACCCTCCATGCGCCAGCGGCCGGCGGTTCCGGCCACCGCTCCCTACTCCGCCGCGGCCAAAGGCCGCGGCCTTGGTCAGACCGGCACGACACGACGGCGCTGCGCCCCACCGCTGCTGCCCGCCCAGACCGCGGGCCTTCGTGGTTCCCCGGCGCGACGCAACGGCACCGCGCCCCTCCGCCATGGCCCGACTCTGGCCGCGGCTTCTTTTGGCCTCAACAGCATGGCGCGATGTCGCCGCGCTCCTTTTCCGCGTTCCTCTTTGTTTCCGCGTGGTGCCGTTGCACCGCGCCACCTTCGTTCGAGCTGCAACAAAAACAACAACAAGTGGGGAGGAGGATCAGCCGTGTTCGGGTGGTCTAACCTCCTCCCATTAAATTGATAACAAGTGGCCCAAATATTTAATGAAGAATGCAAAGAATAAAAACTTCATAAAAACACACCCCTACCTCGAAGAAGTCGTCGAACGAGGATCGTCGTGGGAAAAAGACATCGCAAAAGATAGCATCACGGAACGAGGATCCATATGCATCTTCAATGTTCACCCGATGAAGGATGTGGCGTGTCGTCGTTCTCCAAATGAGGCGTCTCTCACTGGCTGTGGAGAGGAGAGGAGACCATACGACGTTCTCCCCTTGCAGTGACGGAATTCTTCATCGTAGACTCGGCGTTCTTTGTGAATAAGATGAAGTTCTTCAAGACCACGAGAGATCTCTCCTCTATTCCACACAACGAATCCATCAACAATAAAATAAGACCTTTTCTTATTTTATTCACACACACACATATGCCAACATTAATTTGAAATGAATTCACCGAATTAATTAACGTGGGTCGTCAAATTAATGAGGCATTTTATTGGAATGTTATTTAAGGTGTAGGTGATACAAAATAATTGCTAGAGGGATGAAATAAATGGGGTGTTTAATGGGGAGTTAGGAATTTTAAGGAGGTGGGGGCTTGTGTGCGCCCCACCCCAACTTCCTCGCATCATCCATTCCCTAACACTTAACCCACTGGTAAATAAATAAATATAGAATGTAATACAATTTTATTTTTATTCCTCACATTTTTAACATCTTCTCACGAGAAAACGCAACTCTTGGAAAGGTCTTCCTATGAATAAACCAGCGCTACGGTTTCATCGGTGCCCTCGAATTTCGATTTCGAGCACCGGTTCAAATGTTAGAAAAACCCGCTCATTCGTTTCACTGAACGTACCCGAGCTAAACTTTGGAAAATGATTCTGTGCAAACCGGGCCTCGGAATCAGGTGCCTTCAGAAACAAAGTACTAGTAAAATCCCAAAGAAAATTAAGAAAAAATTTCACTTGAAATTTACAGGTCTTTACAAATATACTTGTAATATATAAGGAATGGAAAATGTAAGAATGATTCCAATCAGCATTCTTCCACAATATCCTCCAGTGATAGTTCTGGATGTGTCCAATAAGATAAAGTCTTATCCAATATTCCTAATGATTCATGATATTAAAATTATCTACCCACCTTATTCAATTAAAATAATAGACAATAATATATGGTGGTTTCCTCAAACAATTCTTCATTATATAGTGAAATTTTTATATAAATTGATACTAAAAATCGGCCATTCGTCTATTATATGTTATCTTACACAACCACAAATATATAATCATATTATAATTCCCAAATCAATTTCCTGTTAATGGGTTATCTACTAGATTATTATCTAGATTTTGTGACAGAGAACTAGGTTATATATAAAAGAAAATGAGATCCCTCATCATTACCTCAGTGGACACCAAATATATTTATTTATCATTAAACACGTAAAACTCAAATATTATTGAACCTGCATCATTGAAAGATGGAGCATTAGTTGGGAAGTGAATTTAAACATAAATAGTTATACTTTAATCTAGATTTTTTTAATCCCACTCTAATGTCACAACCAAAAATCATTTTTCATTATTTTGTGACATTAATGAAATATCGAAAATATTTGGGAGTGAAGGGTCTTCAAGGATTGCTTCAACTAATTAGATAACTTCTCGAATAAATTACAAGGTTAAATAAAATTTTTTCCTTTCTATTTTATACAATTGATATTTGATTTCATGGAGGGTGGTGACCATAATATCCACCATTAATTCAACTCCTTTATGCCAATTTATTTCTATTCTAATATCTGGTTGAGTTAAAAATATTTACTGATGCCATTTTGAATCTCTACTGGTGTAACATCTTCCTTACTTATATATTTTGGGGCTATACATAATTGATGTTTATTTTTTTAGTTAATGTATTTAAATTCATATTACAACCCATTAGAGTGTACCAAATGGACTTCATGTCATTGAACTAGAATATTTTATTACGCATGCTCCTTTGGGAAGAGATATTGATTACTATTGAATTGTTTGTTCAGGTGAGGTTTCATGACTTCATTCATAATTTTATAAATCACATTAAAAAATTCATAGTTATGAGGATACATAAATAAATATTACTACATGGAAGAAAAACCCATCATTTTTTAAGAATTAAATAATTATATATGGAAAATATGTAAATAAAAATTAAAACGAAAAGAAAAATTAAATATGTGCACAAATATTATGTCCTGATATTAACTTCCTACTGAAGGAAAATTTTTATGGTAGTATGATTATTAAGTGAAAATAAAAATAGAATTTATAATACAGTTTTTACATCTTAGAGTTGGCCATAGGTTTTCTGGTTAATCATTTAGGCATAGAGGAGTCATTATTCTCATAATTATGCTTTTTATTATTTTCAATGTTAAAATAAAAAAATTGGATATGGTTGAATTCATGTCATCTAAACACATGAAAATGTTGAAAAATCGGAAAAAATAATGAAAACACAATTGGATTCAAATTTAATGATCAACTATTTTCTTATTTCCTTGATTATATACGCCCACTATTTGTGTTCTTGCAACCAGCTTCACACAAACTCATTATAAAATTTGTGTTAATGAATATCTCACTAAGGAAACATCTTAATTAATCTACCAACCTCTGCATCACCTGGGTAAAAACCATGTGTTTACACACCACTCAAACAATGTATACCATCACACACAAGAGATTCCAAAAAATGTAGAGGAAATGGATTTTAGATTTTTGAATGGAAACTGAGAACAGAAAATCACAACATAAAATCATTCACCTCCACCACATAAATGATCAAATATAAAAAATAAAATATAAAATTAAAATCCTGGTGAATAAAATTATAATATAAAATTTTCATCTTGAAATGGATCCTCAAGTATGCCTCTTATTAGAAATGATATACTAAGAATAATAATTAAAAATGAAAGGGATAAGGATTGAAGGATCACATAAATAGATTGAACGGAATACAATAATTATAGAATTTATATAAATAAATACATTAAATAAATTCAATGTCATGTCCATGGTACTAATTCCATTAAAAATGGGGGGATATTTATATGCATCGATTTATTCTTCTCCCTCCCCCTTGATTTGAACACAATTTTTCATCTACTATATGATTTCAGAAAATAGAGGCTGGAGGTGGGGATCTCATCAAGTGAGCTCCTTTAAAATATTCCATTATTTGAAATTATTTCACATTGTATTGTTCTTCCTATTCCATTATATAAATATATTATCAATACATTAAATTAATTTGATTAATGTTGTGTAAAATTGTAATTCCCCAACCCTAGAAACTCAGATCTGATGCATAATTTTATTACATTGGAATGATTAGAACGAATCAAATACCAAAGTACTAAACTATTTATCAATCATGGAAAATCCGATTACCTACATTATACCCATAATACATTGGGAAATAGAATATACAAACATGATAAATAAGAAAAATAAATAAACATCATCCCTAAATACTTATTCAAATATTTGTTTTTCATAACCTGAGGATTGAAAAATTAATAAGGGTGAGATCAAAATTCTCAGTAAGCATAACTAATGCATAGAAAATAATTAATTGAAGAGAATAATTATCATGAAAGTTAAATAACTGATAACACATTCCATTAAAATAACTAGTTACAGAAATATCAATAACGAATGGTAAGAAACTGAAAACAAATTCCATTTAATCAATGAAGTAAAAATAAAAATGAATCCATAGATATGTTGATGAAAAATCTCATGGATCAAAATGATAATTAAAATGAAATAAATTTCTTAAAATTGGAAATCATGTTTCTAGAACATGTGCAAATATACAATAAATATATATTATCAAGATAGTTAAAACTATTTTTATTTGGCTAATTGATTCATCTCATGAGAATACCAATGAATCTAGGGGATTTCTATAACCGGGACCCTCTTGTTCCATACATGTACAAATAAATCCTCATATCAAATAATTTATTCATGTAAAAAATAATATTCCTTACAAAATATCTGTTTTGAATGAATGATACAAATTTATCAATAGTGACCCTGTGGTGGCTAAATAACAACATTTATTTCTAATGATAATTAATTGAAATACCATTGAATGATTATGAAAATATTCTTGAGGGAAATGAGGTCTAAACATTATAAAGTGTCTCATAACACCTTAAATAATTTAAATCATAATCCCAATGAATGAATAATATTAAATGAATAATTTAATAAAATTAATAATGCTTCAAAATGACTTATATTCACCAAATAAAATTTAATTGGTTCTTAATAAAAAATAAGCCTCAATGAAATTAAAATTGAGATCAAATTCCATGACCTAGAATTTTATTTTACGTGAAAATACATTAAAATAATTTATAATAAACTTATGATAATTATCTACATGAATCAAAAACTTTTTCAGGTTTCTGAAAACGTTTATTTCACTTACTACCATGTGGTATATGACAACTTAAATGATTATGTTTAAGTCAGGTGTTTTGGAAGAATTAAGTTCATATGGAAGAAAAAACTTTGGTCAGTCAACTTATGGTCAATGGGGTCATTATATAACATATCTATAATAATAATTCGGATATAATTATCATATTTGTGCACCAATTATAATTTTAATGTCAATCATTTAATATGGTTATGAAAAAAACCAACATATTAATCATGGAGACTGTAGGTCGTACGTATGCATGAGAAACATTTTAATTTTTCAATAATACCTATGTAAATAAGGTAAGTAAAATAAAAATTTAGATAATTATAGTTATATTGTAAATAAAAAATTATTTAATTATATATACTCACATATATAATAATTGGTATGTAAAAGGAATCATGTCGTGTCGTGCAGGTCGTAGTCCAGATGTCCACAAACAATGTTATCATTTTTTAAGTGTGTGAAAGGGTAATAATGAAAATGAGTTATATTATATTAGCAAGAAGAAAATTACTTATGAATATAATATATATTTCATTCGTGATAAAAAAATTTATTAAAATCTGTAAGGACCCAACAATTGTTTCCTGTAGATGATGCCTTATTTTATTATATTGGCATATAAACATGGAATATCTATCTAGAAATACCAAGTAGTTTAGTATATTTGGGAAACAATATATATTAATAAGTTCAATATTACATCTTGAAATGAAAACAACACTAATTTATTCAATTATAATCATCCATGCCTCCTAGATTATGTTTTCCATTCATTCATAATCTACATCATCATATCCTGCGAAAATGATACATAAAAAATGGGTAAGCTCAAATCCTCAGTCATAGTAATCAATACAAATAATTATAAAACAAACAATAAATATGGCCAATATTTTAAGACACGTGCCTTTAAAAATAAACTTGAACATAATATGGCAGGAATATGAATATAGATAATATTTCAATAATATAACATAATCATGTGTATTCTACCAGACCTATAACCACATGAACCATAAATACTATTTTCATAATGATGGAATTCATAATGCAGGACATTATAAGCAAACTTTCAAGGCCTCGTGCCAGGACCATAAATAATCATTTTGTCAAGGCATTGTGCCAAGACCATAGTTTGTATTATTAGACCTACCGATACACTAAGGGGCTATACCAAGCCCCAAATGAAACATTATAGGTCCAATTGATTCCTCATATGGACAGGGATAAATATATTAATCATATACCATCATATTGAAATTAATATATTAAATGTAAATAACTTTCCCCAAGCATTATGCATAAACACTAACCATTTAGAGTAAATTGGTGAATGGTTTTAAGATAGCACATCCAATGAAAAAATAACTAAAATCCTATAAATTAAATATGGTATATGGTACCATGAAATATTAATCCCAATAATACATGAGAATCAGTAAGAGTTTCGAAATAGATGAAGATACTCTTATTAAATAGTCATGTAATTCTTGTGAAAAATACACTTTTACTTAGAAATAAAAAGTTCTTTTGGAAAAAATTTTTATAAAACTAGACGGGAAGTAATGTAGTATTTTAATAATAAAATTAATGGTTTTATTTATATAATGGTTTCCGAAAAAAAATATTTTTGGGTTCCCTTGAAAATGGGTACAAATTTGAGAAATTCCATTGAATCGAGCTTGTCTTTCGAAAACAATTTTGAATGTTCCATTTATAATGTATAATTATATATATAATAAGGATGTATTATTGTTGTTGTAAATATATATAATAATCACATATAATTTATGAGGAGTACGTTATAATACATAATAATTTCATTGAAATAATTATTCAATCAAAGTAACTCGAATGAAAATGGGAGTTCGGGTAGAAAACCCTTACCTTAAATCCAAATGTGTTCTTCTTCTAAACCTAAGTTCCTAGAATATGAAATTATAAATAATAATTACTTATTTAATAAACAATTATACATGTATTTAGTTTATTTTAATTCTTTTAAGATCATTTATTCCCTAATTGATAAGTTATTATATTGAGTGTTGTCGTTCCAGAGTGTTCATTTTCTTTATTTTCATAATCGGTTCACATGTTTTTATATAATGGAGTTCATGTGGAATGGTTTAAAATCTATAGAATTTAAATTAAATATTTTTTAGGAACATATAGAATTTTTAATTTTCATTTCTATCATCTGTTCACATGGAATGAGGATGAATCATTAGATGACAACCACTTCGATTATTTGGTGGTATTTGGATTATTGTGAACTAATTTTGTCATATAAATTAATAATATGTACATACACTGGTTCATGAATATTAATTAGGTTATACTAAATATATTACAGTCTTTTTAAATAATAAAAAGGGTCTCATGACCAGTAATGAAGTTGTAATAGAAGAACAAAACATCATTACCGATGAATGTAATAACATGAAACCTCATGGACGTTGATTTTTTTTATAAAATAAAAGGGAGAGTGTGAGAATATCGATGATGGTTCTTCCATTCGCATTATATAATTATATTTTATATATGATACTAGATTTAACATTTCATTTAGATAGAGGATGTGGTGAGAGGATAACAGAAGTAGATTAATTGAAATGAAACTAAATGAAAAAGAAGGGTGTTTTACATCTTCAAATAACCTCTTTGGTAACCTCATCAAGGGATGGTATTTTGGTCATTGGGAATGAAAAAAAGCATCATAGACATGGGGAGTTACTAGGGATGGGTATTTGGGATGAACATTGAGGACTTTCTAGGCTTATAGAAGTGAAGAGAAGAGGGAGTGATGGGGGTTTTATAGTGGAAGGGAAGAGGGTTTTCATAATATTTTAATCATTAGTTTATTAATTTCCCTCAAGACCAGAAATAGAGATGATTACATGACCAATAATAGTAATAAATGCATTTGAGTTCAATCCATGTGTGCTTACATCATCAGTGACCCATGCATGATGCAGGAATTCATTTTTTAGCATTTATTTTGAATTCTCGTATTTTACTATTCCTACAAATTTCATTTTTTAGAAAAATCCCAAAAATTTACTGAAATAATTTTCAGATGCATAGAATCAAAAAATGATGTTCATTTTTCAAAAATAATTTTATATATATGATTAATTTATTTATTAATTAAATTAATAATTTATTCTAAAAATGACGATTTTAAAACATTTATTTACTTATTCAAAAGAATAGGCATATCATACATACACTAGAATTTTATTCATATACTATAATTAGTAAGGAAACTAATCATTAGGGTATATACTTTTTCATAATATTATGTTACTCTTCATAATGTTAGGTTATTAGTAACCAAAAATTATGTTTTTCTTATAAAACTCCAAATAACATACTGATCACCACAATGTATGTCAAATTTTAGAAATTCACAGCACCTAAGTGAAAAAATAATGTTTAAGGGTCACAATGAAAATAATATTTCATTATGTTATGATTTCTTCTGATTAATACATATTTATATGAATGGAATTTCCATTGAAGAAATATTGGGTCCTTAGATTCTCCCCTCCTTACAAATATTTCATCCTATAAATTCCCAAAATTTTTACCTAAACATATTTGGGTATGTCTTCAACATAAGATCCTCAGGCACCGATTTTGCTTCCTCAATTTTGTAGTTCCTCCAAAGAACCATTACCATATGATTCGTCTGATTTCATATTACATGTTCTCTGGTATCAATAATATTTTTAGGCTCTTCAAAATAAGACAGATCAAGCTCAAGATCTATTTTTTCATAGTTGATTACATGTGTTGGGTCAGGAATATATTTCCCTAACATTGATAAATGGAACACATTGTGATGTTTGGAGATCCTTGGTGGAATTTCCAAATAGTAAGCTACATCTCCAATTCGATTGAGAATTTCAAAAGGTCTGATATTCCAAGGACATAATTTTCCCTTCTTACCGAATCATATAATAAACTTCCTTGTAGATAACTTTAAGAAAATGTGATCTCCTTCTTAAAATTTAAAATCCTTCCTTTGGTTATCAACATATATCTTTTTCCGACTTTGATATTTTTATATGGTTTTTGGATAATCTTCACAATTTCACCTGTTTCCTCAACATGTTTTGGGCCTACGACTATTCTTTCACTAACATCATCCCCGTAACTTGTTGTATGACATCTCTTTCCATAAAATGCTTCATATGGTGCCATTTGAATACTGTAATGGAAGAAATTACTATAGAAAAGTTATACAAGAGGTAAATATTAATCCCAAATGCCAATAATGTCATGTGAACAAAAACTGAACATTTCTTCCAATGTTTGAATAACCCGTTCTGATTTTTCATCAGTTAGTGTGTTTTAGGCAGTTCTCAATCAAAGATCAGTATCATGGGCCTTTTAAAGACACTATCAGAATTTTTATGTAAAATGGGTGCCATGATCAGAAACAATTGATAAGGTTGCACCACGATGTCTTACGTCTTCATTAATATATAGTCTTTCTAAAATTTCTTGTGGTAAATCTTCCCTTATTACATGAAAATGTGATGATTTTGTAAGATAGTAAACAAGGACCCATATTGCATTATTCTTTCTTATCATCTTTGGTATCCCCATTATAAAGTCCATCATAATATCATTACACTTCCACTTATATATAGGAAGATTATGCATGACTCCTCTAAGTTGTTGTCTTCCAGCCTTCACCTATTGACAAACCAAACATCTCGACACATAGTCAGCAATCTACCTCTTCATGATTTTCCACCTAGAATGATACTTTAGATCCATATACATCGTTGTGCTACTATGGTGTATATAGAATTTAGAGCTATGAGCATCATCCAATAGTTTCCTCTTTAGCTCAAGAATAGCAATAACGCAAATCCTCTTTCCGAATTTCAAAATTCCACCTTCATATAAGAAATTAGTAAACTTCTCATCATTTACAACTTTAATTTTCATTTGAAAATCTTCACCATCAGCCCCATATCCATTTATCCTCTATAGTATTGAAGTTTTGGAAACCATTTGATATCTCATTGATGTGTTAGCTTCCTTGATAATTCTCATATCCGTCCTTAATATATCTATTGACATTGGATCCCTTTCAACTCTCATCTTTTTCATAATTCCATGTTGTTTTCAAACCAAAGCATTTTTCAACCTATTTTTTATCCTCATGTGGTAGTGTATTCTGTAATTATAATCCTCGAGTACCTCAATACGTCACCTTTGGCTCATGTTGTGTTTTTTCTGTGAGGAGATATATTTCAAACACTTATGATCAGTATATATCTCAATTTTTATATCATAGAGGTAATGTCTCCAAATATTATGGGAAAAAACTGCCAGTTCAAACTCAAGGTCATGCGTTGGGTAATTTTGTTCATGAATTGATAGTTTCCTATATGCATAGGAAATCACTCTATCATTCTGCATAAGGATACATCCAAATCCTTTATTTGATTCATCTCTAATTATCACAAATTCATCTTTCACTGATGGTAGATTAATTACTGGATAATTCACTAATCCTTTCAACAATTTGTCATATCATTCTTAAAATTAATTTTTCCATTCAAATTTCTAAACTTTTCGTGTAATCTTGGTCATTCGAATGGCGAAACGGGCTATGTTCTGAACAAAATTTCGATAATAACATTACAAACCAATATAACTATATACCTTTCCAACATTATTGGAGTTGGACAATCTTGAATATCCTTTATCTTCCTAGTATCTACTGATATTCCACATTTAGATACAACAAGTCCCTGAAAAGAAAATAATTGTAGAAAAAAATCACACTTTCTAATCTTTCCATTCAATTTATTTCTTCTAGGTGTTTTCTAAATACTGGAAAAGTGATTTTCTTGATCTTCATAGACTTTAGAGTATACCATGATATCATCAATAAAAACCACTATAAAGTCAACAATATATTCTTTCAAATCATTGTTCATTATATCTCTGAAAATAAATGGTGCATTAGATAGTCAAAAAGGGATTATTGTAAACTTGTAATGCTCATACCTTGTTCGAAATATTGTTTTGAGAATGTATTTCTTCCACATAAGAAACTAATGACATCCACATTGAAGATAAATATTGATAAAATATTGGACTCTATGAATTTGATCAAATAAATCATAAATTTTTGGAATGAAATACATATTTTTGTTATAATGTCATTGATTTCACTGCAATCATTGCAGAGCCTCATGGATCCATTTTTCATCTTAAAAAAGTAGACATTGGCTCCCCATGCAGAAACACTAGGTTGAATGAATCCTTTATCACTCAATTCCTCTAGTTATTTCTTTGGTTCCACTGTCTCCATGGTGGAAATTATATAAGGATTATTTGATATGGGCCTCAAACTAGGAATAATGTTAATAGAAAACTCAATTTTTCACTCTGGAGGATGTCCAGGTAAATCCTTTGCAAATACGTCAACATATTCTTGCACAAGAGGTACATCCTCTATCTATTCATTCTTTTCCTCAGTCATATTTATTTCATTCCCTTCTACCCCAATAATTGAATTTATTAGAACTAATGTGGGTCGATCTAGATAATAATCATATGACACAGTTTCTTCTCTAAAAATAATTCATTCTACCACATTCTCAAAAATTGTAACTTTCTTCTTATTTCCATATATCTTCGCATTATAATTTCAAACTGAAAATTACAACATAGTCAACCATTGATGTAATGATAATGTTAGTAACAAAAGGAAATTTATGTGTCATGAGGGGGACTAATTGACATGTTGTTGCTGCAATGATACATCTAATAAGATTTTTGACTGATAACTCTTCATTAAATCAAAGTGGGCATCTCTAATTTTTAGGGGAAACATGGAAGATATAAATGAATGCAATGATCTAGAATCATATGAATAATTGCATAAGTTTTTTGAAATGATCAATGTACCAACCACTAATTCATTTGTAACTTCAACCTCTGCGGTTGTGACTGTATATGTTTGGAATTTCTCCCTTGACAGTCTTTGGGGAATGTTTCTCGGACGATTAGGAAATTCATGTGCATAATGTTCCTTCTACCTGAAATCATAGTACTAAACATTGGTAGCTTCTTTCATCCCCTAAAAAACCCGAGATAGGTGGCCTTATTCTCATCACTTATAATAGACTGACATTCCCTTCCGGAATTTTCTAGGGTGTTTCTTCCCACCATTATTACTGGATGGAAATTCAACACTTCCTTTCTTCCCCATTTCCTTATTTCCTTTTCCAGATTTTTTTGAAACCCTCTTCTACTCTTATTTTCATTTAAATTCAATTGAATTAGAAAACTCCTTTCCTATAATGATGTCACTTGAGACTATATATTCATATGAAGAGAAATTTTGGGATTCTAGAGCCCTTAAGAGGAATGGTTTTAAGCAATCAAAGAACAAATCAATTTTTCTCCATTGATTATGTATGTAGTCCTCAATATGCCTTTCCAACCTTGTAAAGTTGGATTCATACATGGAAACATTTTCATTCTCCTTCTACCTCAGATAAAATAATTCCTTCTCCATATCTACTCTCTATTCACGAGGGATTTATTTTTCTAGGATGATTTCTTTAAAATCCCTCCATTCCATTTCTTCTATTTCTTCCTCCTCCATTATATTTTTGATTACCGACCACCACTGATCTGCATCTTCCAATAGATAATAAACATCCAGGTAAACCTTCTCTCTTTCGTTACATCTATTAGAATTTAATATCATCTATTAGGAACATATACATTTCTCTGATAAAAATGGGATTTTAGTCCCATTGAATGATGAAGGTTGTTGTCACATAAAGCGATCTAACATAGCTCCTCCACGTGGTGGATCTAGATTCACCATACGGGTAAGGTTATTAATCATTATAATGCCCCAAGATTGACGAACTTGAATAATACTATATTTTGGTGCTTCACCCTGTTTTCCCCTATTTTAAGACGTTTTATTTACAGTGTGAGTAAATGAATTCAAATTAATTGATTAGTAAACAAAAGGAATAGATAAGGGCGTGTATTCAATAAAAATATTACATTACAATAGATAAAGTCTTACAATGAAATGGGAAATCACAACTAACCTAAAATACCCACCAACAACCCTATTATGATTACTGGGAACCCGCTCAAAACAACAAGAACCCCAAGTAAACGAAATGGTTATTTGGCATCCATCAAAACAAATATAAGAATGGTCAAAGCCACCGCAGTCGCACTGAGCATCAAAGGTATGACGCGTACCATATTCTTCTCCTTCAATCACCTTGAGTGTAAGACACCCCGAAAACCAGGTTTTATATGGCACCAATATGACTGTTACCATGAGTATTCGTTGGAATCCTAATGGCTATAATTATAGCCGTTATCTAGGTAAAGATTAATTCAGTACTTGTCAACGTGTTAAGATTTATTAAATATATTTAGTAATAATTGATAAGCGATATATTTTATATATATTTAATTGTTATATATATATATATATCGTTTTGGATTATTATCATTATAAAATATGAATAATTTAATTTGTTATAAAACTGTCAATAAAACTAATACTATTATAAAATTATAATTTTATTATATGAAAATACATAGAGGATTACATTATGGAAATGAATGAAAAATTATATGGGTTTTGTACTCTTTTAAAAAAATGATATATATATACACACATATATATAAATATAAAAATTATAATTATTTTTAGTTTTTATAAAATTATTAATAATAAGTATTTAACCATTTATTAAATTGGTTTATGGTTTTCTTTATATTTTAGTATTAAGTAAAAATAATACTACATATTTATGTTTTTATCAAAATAAATAAATCAAATAAAATCGTTGTTTTAATTTTCACATTCTACATATATAGAAATAAACTTATTAATAATAAACACATTTTCATTTGTTTCAAATTAATCCAAATGTTATCTAATAAATCAAAATTATATTATGATTTATGAAATTATAAATATGAGTTTTTTTTATAAATGTATATAATTATATATAATTGGTTTCATTTTTTTATAGAAAAGTATATATGTTTATTTATAAGGTTAAAATTAAGATTTCTTTATTTATTTTTTCATAAATGTTAAACCCTACTTGTCTAATGTATTTTTTAAATAAAACCAACCTTTGATATGAAATTAATGGTATAATAATGATAATACATTAATGATAATATTATAAATATTAAAATAGATTAGTTTAAAAAATCAGAGGGGAATCTCGTGGGGTGTAACACCGCCCTGGGGAAAGAAGAGAATTTATTATAATTTGTTTTAAGAGAAAACAAACCCCGATGCGGGGTTTGAGATCCGGTTTTTAGGGAAGGGTGTTCCCTCATGAAGCGCAACTTCATGTAGGTCTAGGAGCCTAGATCTCGAGCAGGTCCATGAGGCGTTGTACAGGTCTAATCGGGTCACACCGCAGGAGGCGTCGTGCTCTAGGATCAGGTTGCGGGTGTCCGAATTCCGGGGTTTGAATGCCGCAGTTGGGTGGTTGGAGGGTGATGTCGCCGCGACACGTCAATAACCTATTCTTCCATTTTCTTTGACTAGGCCATGTGGACCCATCCTCATTCTTGTTTTTCCACGAAGTTGGCACCAACCATTCATTGCATAGCCTCATATCCCATCGTTATTTAAAAATATTTGTAATAACGGTTTATTTAAACCACCGGGGAATTGGAAGAATGCCTTGTTCTTGGCACTCCTACAGCAACCCTCCGTAAGTCCTTCAGATAATTTCCAGCATACTCCGAGGCTTCTTCCTCCTTTGCATAATGTAAGGGGCCTTTTCTTTTTGTCGTTTTTATACAAACCGAATATACAGTTTTGTATATAAATGGATATCTACATATAGATATATTTTAGTGCATTTCAAATCCAAACTATTTCATGATTTCAAAATTATCTACTTTTGCATTCAAATGATTATAATGTTGTACAGGTTTTTCTCCTTTCTATTCTCTTCTCTACCTATGCAAACCATTATATACATGTATATAAGCATGGTAACAGGTTATGGATATAATTATTTACCCGTATGTTTTCAGATATTATCAAGATCATTAAGGGCTTTAGTTTTCCTTTAGGTTCTAATTTTATGAAACCCCATATACACATAGGTATATATGTTTTAGATACAATTTTATGTTTATATATATATATATATAAATATAGAAACTCACATTCGTGAAATAGGATATCATGTTGTGTTGATAATTTACAAAAATATTTATATAAATCCACCTGTGAATACAGTTTGCATATATATATATACAACATTTGTATTTTGGAATTTTAGTATCAATGTATACATTTCCATTTCAAAATTTATTTATTTGATTTACTAATATTTCATTGTTGTATGCTAAGAATTATATACGTATAAAGGTTATTTTGAATCCACTTTTAACATGTAGGTCCTTTATGTAAACGTTGTATATATATATACATCTATATACTTGTATATATATATATACTTATGTATTTCACTAGAAATCATTTATGATTTTTGACAAATGAATGCATGTCTTTGAATAATACTTTAGTTGCTAATCTGGTTTTGGGTTTATGTTCAATTATGTTATATTATCAACTCATAGTGTTTCTATAATTTAGTATATACGGTTCAATGAATAATAATCCCTATATGGTTATGGTTTTCAATCAAATAAATAATCAATGGTTTGAGGATTTCAGATTTTATGGAATTTAATGAACCTTGATTTATTTGTATGAAAACCCCTACATAAACGTTGTGTATATATGATTGCGTGTAAATGTATTTATAATTTTATATTTTAAAAGAATGTGCTCCAGCCCGTTTTAAAAGTAATGTACTAAGATTTTATGGATTTATGACATCATTAACCATTCATTATTTAGCGATAATCCTACTGTAGTGATTATTAGTAGTTAATATAGTTATTTTTAAAATTGAAAGTTTCAAAATCATGTCTATCATAATAATTAATGTCAAGTACTTTTAAGTGTATCATTTTAATCTATGCATATCATGGCCTAATCTGATGCATTCATTGTGTATAGTCTTTTTCACATGTATTTAAATAATGGAAAAACCACCAGCAATTTATCAGCATATTTGAAAGATAATGCATATGAACCCTTGGAATTTTTCCCTTATTAATTAATTGGTGTGTGCGTCACTGATATATATAACACATTATGCATGTACCACTTATTGTCAAGCAAGTATTTTCCTTAGTAATGTCCATATCGTTTTTGGGCATTTATCTAGAATAATGATCACCAAATATTAATTAATGAACCTATGACACATTGGACTACCGGGTTGGGTTCCGGTTAAAAGAAATCCCTCCAGGTTAGGGACTTCTTAAAGTAAGCCCTCCAGGGTAGAGACTAGTTAAAGTAAGCCCTCTAGGATGGGGACTGGTTAAAGTAATACCTCCATGTTAGGGACTGGTAAAAGTAAGCCCTTCGGGTTGGAGACTAGTAAAACTAAGCTCCACGATGCATCTAAAGATCTCATGAGGTCGTTTATGTGGCAATCTACCCTTCGGTCAAGGAAACACTGGTCCTGAATTTTGCATTTTCTCACTATGTTTTAATATAACTGACCAACCATGGGATATTTTGACTAGTAGGATACCCATGGTTCAGAAATTTTTGTATGTATTGTATGAATTAATGAAATGATATGATATGTCGCAGTAGTTTTTGGACATGATCCAAATCACAACAACTTTATGTTATTATATCTGAAAAGGTATGGATATGTCCAACATGATATGTGCACCAGTTATTCTCAATATTACAGTGTTTTTGATTATATATTGTGCACTATGAACTTCCTTGCTAGTAGTATTCATTTCCCTACATGTTGATAAGGGTCATGATTTATACAAGCATTTAATTTTTCATTTCCTGTAATTGGAAATGCGTACTCTAATCATGATTATACATTATGTTATTAGTTTCCTGCAGTGGAAGATATTTAGTTTTCCAATGATTAAGTATTATTTTCAAGTGTACTATTTCTGGTCAGTAAGGAAATATTATTTTCAAGTTGTTTTTAAAACCCCTTACTCGGCATACTTTTCTCATCCTACGTTTTTGTTTTAAAATTTTTTAGGTATGAGTTTTTACTAAAGAAGTTTTTCAAAAGCAGCTGGTTTCCCAGAACCTGAACCTCGTGATCCTCTATATTAAGGGGACATGATGTATTATTTGTACATGTTTGTAATGAAATTTTTTAGTACATCATGTCTCATAAGGCACCCGGGGATCGGGGGCCTTACAGTTGGTATTAGAGAGAGGTTCAGATAACTCTGGAAGACCAGATATTTTAAATATATGACTGATCACCACTAAGTAATTATATTTTATATTGTAGGTGGCTGGTCAAAAAAAACATCTCGTCTCTACCTAATGAGTTGGTAGATGATATTTTGATCAGAACATGCACGGTGGATTGTTCATCTTTTCTCCGCCTGCGATGATCTTATCAATGCCTGCTTGACTTGTCAAATAGTCCTGAGATCCTTTGTTCATCTTAGGGGAATGACCATGTTTTTCTATCTCATCACCACTACTCAACTCCCCTACTATAGGCGAAGGGGGAGATACCATGAAGTCCTTTTCAGTGTTTTACTCTGGCACAAAACTTTTCTGCCAGAGAATGCTTCCTTATAGCTACCCAAGATGGCTAGCTCAGTGAAGCCTATATGTTCCAAATATTAAACCTTAGTATATTCAATCACGTCACCCCCCTTGAATATCTCGAGCATGATATAGCCCGACAGGTCATCATGTAATTTATCCATCCTGACATTTCCAAGCTTTTCACCGCACGAGCCTCCCTATGGAAGCCGCACTGAGCATCAAAGGTATTACGCGTACCATATTCTTCTCCTTCAATCACCTTCAGTGTAAGACACCCTGAAAACTAGGATTTATATGGCACTAATATGACTGTTACATTGAGTAACCGTTGGAATTCCAATGGCTATATTTATAGACGTTATCCATGATAAATTTTAATTTAGTACTTGTCGATGTGTTAAGATTTATTAAATATATTTAGTAATAATTGATAAGCGATATATTTTATATATATGTAATTTATATATATATATATATATTTGGATTATTATCATCATAAAATATGATTAATTTAATTTGTTATAAAACTATCAATAAAACTAATACTATTAAAAAATTATAATTTTATTATATGACATTACTTTAAGGATTACATTATGAAAACGAATGAAAAATTATATGGGTTTCATACTCATTCAAAAAAAATGATATATATATATACATATATATAAATATAAAAATTATATTTATTGTTAGTTTTTATATAATTATTAATAATATGTATTTAACCATTTATAAAATTTGTTTATGGTTTTCTTTATATTTTAGTATTAAGTAGAAATAATACTACATATTTATGTTTTTATGAAAATAAATAAATCATGTAAAATTGTTGTTTTAATTTTGAAATTCTACATATATAGAAATAAACTTATTAATAATAAACACATTTTCATTTGTTTCAAATTAATCCAAATGTTATCTAATAAATCAAAATTATATTATAATTTATGAAATTATAAATAGGTATTTTATTATAAATGTATATACTTATATATAATTGGTTTCATTTTTTTATGTACAAAATATATATGTTTATTTATAAGTTTAAAATTAAGATTTTTTTATTTATTTTTTCAAAAATGTTAAACCCTACTTGTCTAAAGTATTGATTAAATAAAACCAACCTTTGACATGGTATTAATGGTATAATAATGATAATATTTTAATAATAATTTTATCAATATTAAAATAGATTAGATTAAAAAAATTAGAGGGGAATCTCGTGGGGGTAGCACCGACCTAGGGAAAGAAAAAGAGAATTTATAATATTTTTTTAATGAATAAATAAACCCCCATGTGGGGATTTAGATCCGGTTTTTAGGGAAGGGTGTTAACGCATGAAGCGCGGCTTCATGCAGGTCCATGCGATGGGATCTCGAGCAGGTCCATGAGGCGTTGTATAGGTCCAGCCGGGTCACACTTTCAGAGGCGTCGTGCTCCAGGTTCAGGTTGTGGGAGTCCGACTTTCGGGGTTCTAACACCGCGGTTGGGTGGATGTAGGGTGATGTCGCCACGGCACATCAATAACCTATTCTTCCATTTTCTTTTCCTAGGCCAAGTGGACCCATCCTCATTTTTGTTTTCCCATGAAGTCGGCACCGTCAATTCATTGCATATCCGGAGATCCCATCATTCTTTAAAAATCTTTGTAAAAAATAGTTTATTTAAACCATCGGGGCATTGGAAGAATGCCTTGTTCTTGGCACTCCATCAGCAACCCTCCGCAAGTCCTTCGGATAATTTCCAGCATCCTCCGAGGCTTCTTCCTCCTCTGCTTAATGTAAGGGGCCTTTTCTTTTTGTCATTTTTATACAAACAAAATATACAGTTTTGTATATAAGCGGATATCTACATATAGATATATTTATTTTCATTTCAAATCCAAACTATTTCGTGATTTCAAAATTATCAACGTATGCGTTCAAAAGTTTATAATGTTGTACGAGTTGTTCTCATTTCTATTCCCTTCTCTTCCTATTAAAACCCATATATACATGTATATAATCATGGTTACGGGTTATGGATATAATTATATACACATATGTTTTCAGATATTATCAAGACCTTTAAGGGCTTCAGTTTTCCTTTAGGTGCTAATTTTATGAAACCCCATATACACATAGGTATATATGTTGTAGATACAATTTTTTGTTTATATATATACATAAATATAGATACTAACTTTTGTGAAAGAGGATATCATGTTGTGTTGATAATTTACAAAAAAAATTATATAAAGCAACATGTGCATATGGTTTGCATATATATATATATATACACAACATGTGTATTTGGGCGTTTTAGTATCTATGTATATATTTCCATTTCCAAATTTATTTCTATGATTTCCAAATATTTGATTGTTGTATGCTAAGAATTATATACATATAAAGGTTATTTTTAATCCACTTTTAACATGTAGGTCCTTTATGTAAACATTGTATATATATATATACATCTATGTACTTGTATATATATATACCTATGTATTTTAATACAAATCATTTATGATTTTTGAGAGATGAATGCTTGTCTTTAAATAATAATTTAGATGCGAATCAGGTTCTGGGTTTAAGTTTAATTATGTTATAGTATTAAACCATAGTTTTTATATAATTAAGTACATACGGTTACATGAATAATAAACCCCATATGGGTATGGTTTTCAATCAAATAAATAATCAATGGTTTGAGGATTTCAGATTTTAAGGAATTTAATGAACATTGATTTATTTGTATGAAAACCCCTACATAGACATTGTGTATAGATGATTGCGTATAAATGTATTTATAATTTTATATTTTAAAAGAATGTTCTCCGGCCCATTTTAAAAGTAAAGTACTAAAATTTTATGGATTTATGACATCATTAACCATTCATTATTTAGTAATAATCATGCTGCAATGATTAATAGTGGTTAATTTAGTTATGGTTAAAATTGAAAGTTTCAAAATCATGTCTATGGTAATAATTAATGTGATGTACTTTTATGTGAATAATTTTAATCTATGCATGTCACGACCTAATCTGATGCATCCATTGTGTATAGTCCTTTTCACATGTATTTAAATAATGGCCAAACCACCAGCACTTTATCAGCATATTTGAAACATAATGCATATGACCCCTTGGATGTTTTTCATTATGAATTAATTGGTGTGTGCGTCACTGATATATATATATATAACACATTATGCATGTACCACTTGTCATAAAGCAAGTATTTTCCTTAGTAGTTTCCATATCTTTTTTTGGGCGTTATATCTAGAATGATGATAACCAAATATTAATTAACGAACATATGACATATTGGACTACTGGGTTGGGTTCCAGTTAAAAGAAATCCCTACAGGTTAGGGAATGGTTAAACTAATCCCTCTAAGGTAGTTACTGGTTAATGTAATCCCTACGGGTTGGGGATTGGAAAAAGTAAGCCCTCCAGGTTAGGGACTAGTAAAAGTAAGCCCTCCAGGTTGGATACTGGTAAAAGTAATCTCCACGATGCATCGAAAGAGCTCATGAGACAATTTATATCGGTATCTACCCTTTCTTCATGGAAACATGTGTCCCAAATTGTTTGTTTCCTCACTATGTTTTAATAAAAGTGTCCAACCATGGGATATTCTGACTAGTAGGATACCCCTAGTTCAGAACATTTTGTATGTATTGTATGAATTAATGAAATGACATGATATGTCACAGTAGTTTATGGACTTGATCAAATTCACAACAGCTTTATGTTTTTACATCTGAAAAGGTATGGATATGGCCAACTTGATATGTGCACCAGTTATGTTAAATATTACCACGTTTTTTATTATGTCTTGTGCACTCTGAACTGCCTTGATGGTAGTATTCATTTCCCTGCATGTTGATAATAGTCATGATTTATACAAGCATTTAATTTTTCATTTCCCCTAATTGGAACTGCGTACTCTGATCATGATTAGATGTTATGTTATTAGTTTTCATCAATTAAAGATATTTAGTTTTCCAATGTATAAGTTTTACTATCAAGTGTACTATTTCTTTTAAGTAAAGAAATATTATTTTCAAGTTGTTTTTAAAACCCCTTACTGGGCATACTTTTCTCACCATATGTTTTTGTTTTAAAATTTTTCAGGTGTGAGTTTTTACTAAAGATGTTTTTTAGAAGCAGCAGGTTTCCCAGAAACTGAACCTCACGATCCTCTGTATTAAGGGGACATGAAGAGTTATTTTTGAATGTTTGTAATGAAACTTTTTAGTACATGATGTCTTATAAGGCACCCAGGGATCGGGGGCCTTACAATCATAACCTAAGTATGTTTTCCTAGTATAGTTATAAGTTTGTCATAATCGTCACAACACCAGAGCCAACATCATTATCTTGCGTCGGAGGTAAATCCCTACATGGGACATGCACACTCGTGCGGTTTCCATTCATTCCACTAGGTTCCATTTCATAATAATGGCATACACTAGATTAGGTTATGAATCCTAATGTATGATATTAACTTAGCAAAATAATGAGAATAAATTGAAATCCTATGCACGTCTAAGCCTGAAATCACAATAATGGATTCTTTGAGAAAAAATATACATTTGGATCCTTCATAAAGTTTTGTTAAGAAAATGTAAATTATCCTAAGCATATTACCCAAGTGTGAACATACCAAGAGTGCATCAAGGGCCATTTTCATGTACTAGGCAACCATGGGTCAAGCCTAAAACTCCTAATTGGAGCTTTCACTCTTATGTACATCTGTGCCAGAGCCAACTCTACCTGTTTTTATCCATATAGGGATGTAATTTTTAGAATGATACACATAATCTATTCCATACCAAAATACCAGGATGTACTTGTATTATTATCCTAAAATACTATCTTAGGGATTTTTACCCTAATCTATATTTTATAAATATAGTTTCTATGATTTCAACTAAACTCCATCGGATAATAACAGTAAGGAACCAAACCTAGTTTCTCAGAGTTAGTTCTATATTTTATTATATTGTAATATAAACAGGGAATACGAATTTTGAAGGACCAAGTAGTTTATTATATTTTGGAATAATGGTACATTAATAAGTTCAACAATACATCATGAAAGGAAAACCACACTAATTTATTCCATTAGAAACATCCATGCCTCCAAGATTATGTTTTCAAGTCATTTTTAATTTACTTATCCATATCATAGGGAAATGAATCATAATATAGGGTAGAGCTCAAATGCTCAGTAATATTAATCAATACATCATAAGATAAAATAAACATTAGACATGGTTAATTATTGAAAACACATGCCTTTAAATATAATATTGAACATAATATGGAAGGAATATGAGTTGAGTAAAAATTTCTGTAATAAGAAATTATCTTGGTTATTATACTAGTTGAATAACCAAATGAACAATCAATAAATTTTCATAATTTGGGAATTCATAATGCTGGACAACATAACCATACCACCAAGGCCTTGTGCCATGATAATGAAAAATCATTTGGTTAGGTCCATCTGCCAAGATCGTTGTTTGTCTCATGAGACATTCTAAAGCATTGGGGGGATATAGTGGGACCCACCAAACACTTTCTATGACCAAAAAAATTCTCATATAAATGAGGATAAATATAAACAATATATACCTTAATATTGATACTAATATATGAAATGTAAATAACTTTCCCCGAACATTAAGCATAAACACTAACCATTTGATGTGAATTGGGTAATGGTGTTAAGATAACACATCGACAGCCAAAATAATAATAAAACAGTACATTAAATATGGTATATGATTCCATGAAATATTAATCCTAATAATATATGAGAATCAATAAGAGTGTTGAAATGGATGAATATACCCCTATAAGAGTTTCGTGTAATTATTTAGATAAATACCCTTTTACTTTGAAAAGATGAGTTCTTTTGGATAAATATTTATATAAAACCCGAAGTGATGTAATGTAGTATTTTTATAATAAATTTATATATTTTATAAAGATAATTGTTTCCACAAATATACTAGATGATTCCCTTGAAAATGGGTAAGAATTTCAGAAATTCCATTGAATCGAGCTTGTCTTTTAGAAACAATTGTTAATGTTATTTTAAAACGTGTAACTATCCATAAAATAAGAAAGTAAAATGGTTGGTGTTCATATATAGAATACTCACACGAAATTTATGAGTATTATGTAATAATACATAATAATTTCCTTGAGATAATTTATTCAATCTATGCAACCTAGACGAAAATGGGAGTTCGGGTAGAAAACCCTTACCATAAATCCAAACGTGTTCCTCTCTTGAACATAAGCTCCTTGAATATGAAATTATACTTATTAATTAAATATTTCAGAACCAATTATATATTTATTTAGTTTAACATAATTCTGTTTAGTTCATTTATTCCCTTATTTATAAGTTTTTATATTGAATTTTATTATTCTAGAGTATTCGTTTTCTTTATTTTCATAATCGGTTCACTTGTTCTTAAGTAATGGAGTTCATGTAGAATGGTTGTAAATATCTAGAATTGAAATTAAATATTATTATGAAAATCCATAATTTATTATATGAATCTCAGTCACTTTGTTAAATGGAAAGAGGATGAATCATTAGATGATAACCTCTTCAATTATTTAGCAGTATTTGGATTATTAGAAACTAGTTTTGTCGTATAGATTAAAAATATGTACATATACTGGTTATTGAATATAAATTAGGTAGTATTAAATATATTATAGTATTTTTCAACAATAATAATGGTTTAATGACAAATAAGTAAGAATAAATTGTAGAAATAAATATCATCATCCTTGAAGGTTATAAATTGGATCCACATGGATGTTGATTTACTTTATAAAATAAATGGGAGAGTGTTAGAATATTGAATATTGTTATTCCAGTCACATGATATAATTATAGTATATTGATGATATTTTATTTTTCATGGTCACATGGATAGAGTAGGTGGGGAGAGGATAAAAACAGGCAATAAATTGAAATGAAACTAAATGAAAAAAGAAGGATGTTTAACCTCTTGAAATAACCTAATTGAGAACCACTATGAGGGAAAGGATTATGGTATTTTGGAAAGAACAAGATCTTCTTGGTCATGGGGAGTGACTGATGAAGGTTATTTGGGTTGAACTATTATGATCATTAGGTCTTAGTGGAGTGATGTGAAGCGGGAGTGATGTGGGGTTTTTATAGTGGAAGAGAGGAGGGCTTTCCTAATTTTTTAATCATTTCTTTATTAATTTCTATCAAGACACGAAATAGTGATGATTACATGACCAAGAATAGTTATAAATGGATGTGATTACTATACCACCCCAAGATTTCATAGTGTGTTATTTCTTTAAAATAATTCAATAACTTGCACTACATGCAACACCGAGTTCAAGCGCACCATGACTTACCAAACAAGCCGTTCAAATTAGGTAATGAATAGTATTAACTAAATTTTAAACTTTATATAATCCTTATAATTTTAAAATACATATTATGAGTTTCTTAGATATAATGTAAGAACAAATTCATTTTCAGTATTTCACTTTTACCAACTTTTAATAGTGAAACCTTTTTAAATCCAATATTTTAAACATTTATATATTCAATTTGACTAAATAAATTTAATTTTTATAATGGGGACATCAAAAATTTAAAATGAAACATCCCAAGCTTCCACGATATGCTTTCCTTTAAATAATATTGTAGTGTGCGTTGTACGCAACTTCGAGTTCTAACACAGACCACAACCAATCAAACTAGCCATTATGAATAGTAATACCTAATTTTTGAAATTACATATATTTTATATTTCAAAATGGACTTAATTTTTGGATACGGAATATCGAAATTATCCTATGTTGAATTTTTGATATTTTTCTGAGAACTTCCAATTTTTATGAATAGTGAAAAATACTTAAAAACAAATTGTTTTATCAAAATAATTTATAGTGATAAATTATACTATTCAGTGGTTTTAATGTATAATTAGAATATATTTTTACCATTTTATCTAATGGTGTTCATTAGAATTAATTTCACATTGAAATTGGACATAAAAAATTGTCAATCTTTTGATATATATTATTTTTGAAAAACACGCTATTTGTTCTGACAGCAAGAATTAATTATAAAATTAATTAATGCAACTTATATGTTTCTAATTTTGTAAAATAGACATCATTTTTGAATTCAGAATATCAATTATAGCTTAGGGTGAAATTTTGGCATTGTTCTAAAAAACATCAATTTTTGATGAATAGTGAAACTACTAAGTGGTAGTTTAAAAAAAGAATTTCTCATAAAACATAATTTTACCGCTTCTGTGATTGGAATTTCGAAAATCTAAGAGACAGGGTTAATATGAAGGAGTAAAATGTGGTTCAATGAGATGAAAATAATTTTTGGTGAATAGTAACTTTTTACTTTTATTTACCACGGTTAAAGGTAAATAAGGTAATTATGGATAAAAATGTTATTTATATTACCCTAACACATGTTCAAATTCTATTGGACATGTGTATCTCGACCAAAAACAACCTTAGGAATAAAATATTATCATTTAGTTCCACATGGATTAGATTAGGACATTTATTATTATTTAATTCAAAGAAGAGTTGAAAGAGTTAAAATCAAAGTTTATTTACTAAAACATATTGAATATATGGTTATACATAAGATAAATTCGATTTTAAATATTAATTAGAAAGATAGAAGTATTTCCTACATAATGATAATTTATATATAATCTTTAGACATTATAAAATTCAATTTATTTATGACACAATGATGATGCAGTAATTAGCATAATAGTGAAAAATTAACATAATTGATATTATAAATACCCAAATAAATATAATTTGAGACTTTTTTTGAATTAAAATAATTTTATAGGTTAATATGACATGTTAGAATTGACTTAATTAACATTTTTCGAATTAAAAATTCTGTTATGAATTTCAAAAAAATCAATTATTGAATAGTGTCAAAATTGACATAAAAGAGTTTTTAAAACAAATATTATATTATTAATTAATATTAAATTCCATAAAATCTACGGTTCGGCCAAGAGACTTATATCATGATCTTTGTATCATTAATGGACCACTTGGGGGTCTCTTGGAGGTATATATTAAGTTTAGTAACCATATAATATAAAAATAGAAAGAGACATTGTAAAAGTAAAACTAATTAACTTAGAGTTAATACTTAAAGATAAGGTTAATATAATAACCCAAACCTGTCTAAATTCTATTTGTTGAGTGGTTTTAGACCCATCTCCACCATAGCCTTTAAATAATATTCTTTGGAGCCATTAGAAACCGAATATTAATTTATTATAAATTAATATTTCTAGCTTTTCCAAAGGTGCCCCTCACCCCTCTTATAAAATGGCACTCCCCCTTCTCACTAATTCACACATTAAAATCCTTTTTATTCGGCCAAACCCTTACCAAATACTCTCTAAACTTCACTAAATACAACCTAGAGGCCTTATTTGGATCAGAAAGCCAACCTAATGAGCCCTTTTGATCAAATCAAAATGAAAAACCCGAAGAAGAGGTAATGTTTTCACCACACTTTTTCAAATTTGTTTCTTCTTCAACTTATTATTTCTTTGTTTTTACCATTTTAAAATATTGAATCCAATATATCATATATACTGTAAAATTATTATAAATATTTTACAACCATATTCATTATTCTATCCATCCTTTGAATAACACGTCACCATACATGCGTACGTACGGCTTACCGTCTCCACGTCGTGGTGTAATTGTTATTCAATAAATTATTATTTGAATGGGTATAATAATGATGTGTAATTCATGTAAATAATAAATATAACATGATAAGGATTATTTATATAAGATATTCCATCCAATTATATGTTATTTTAATATCAAAAGAATGATATTTTCGCTCGTGCGTACGTACGGACTACCGTCTCCACGAACGCGATGAGATTCATTCTCCATCATATCCACTCTAGTATAATTATCATTTGATGATTTAAAAATAATTTTTAAGGACTTATATCATTCTGTATATGAATAAGATACAACCTATCCATGACAAACAAGGATTATATAACAAAACATATAAAAGAAAATGAGTAAGTTAACACCCGAAACAACGATAATTCTACGATATTATTAACAAAGCTATGTTAAAAGATCATATATGATATCATATGAATGTATATTATTCTTGTATAATTTAATAAAAGTAATTTCACCATTATAAAAGAGGTTAACTTACCAACAACCAAGGAAAAGTACATGGTAAGGGTTTATTTCACAATCTCTTCATTATCCGAGGTTGTTTATAAGTAATTATCTACTGGGATCTCTTTATCATCCACATCCATGTTCCTTAAAAATGTATTTAAAAACAATTTTATTATTTAATAGAAAATGGGTTAAAGTCATTTATAACCTTATGTGTTTTGAAAGGAATCATTCCATCATTTTCCAAACAGGGCACTTTTAATCTTTTCGACATATTTAAGATAAGAATGTCTTTTTTTAACTTATACGGAAGGTGCGGCTATTTACAGCCATTATAAAATCATCAAAACATCCCTTACAAGCTTATAAAAATATTTTCGAAGAAAATGTTTTATTTTATAATTATGTGACTTTTAAATTATTTCAAAATGAATAGTTTAAGAATTTGTGAAAGGTACCCTTTATCAAGATCAGAATTTTAAATGTTTTACTGATTTATCATTATAAATATTTTTAATTAATATCCATGTTTTCAAAATGATTTTATGGATTTATTTATATTGACATGAAGGTTTTTAAATGATATTTCTTTTCAAAAGATTCAATGTGGTATGGGACACTTTGATTCAAAAATCTCTTTTAAATTACTTCCTTTATAAATGTGTGACTTTTCAATGATTTCGAGAAAAGAGATATTTCTCTCAAATAGTTTTGATTTCATCTATGTCAACATCCTTTGATGGATTTTAAGATTATTTCATGTTGATTTATTATGATACAAAACTTGTGTATTATATTGAAGGTTTTGTGATATGTTTTACTGTGGATATGTTATTTTTATACCATTCATGGTTTATGGAGAAAGTATTTACATTTCGTATGCAAGTTTTAATACGAATGTTTATGTTATGTTTAAACCTGTTCATATAGGAATGCATTGGACTTAATAAGTAACGGGTGGAGCCCGTTATAGCTCCTCGATGCATCAGTAGGTCTCATGAGACAAACTAGTGTCTTGGCACAAGGCCTTGACAAAATCTTATTTGTAGTCTCGGCACGAAGCCTTGGCAATGTGGTTATGATAGTATGGCATTATGCATTCTATCATTATGAAAGTGGTTACTGATATTTCATGTGATTATCCTATTATTATAATATCCATGTGAATAAGTAGATATCATTATTTCATTTTATTTTTGACATACTATGTTGATGTTCAAGTTTAAAAGGATTTTGTTTTAGTTATACATTGCCTTAAATGTTTATTCTTATTTATGAAAGTTTCTGCTATATTTTTATCCTTACTGGGCATTTGAGCTCACCCCTTTTCTATGTTTTATTTTTCCTAGGATGTGAAGAATTAAATTATGAATGACCTGCATGGATAGTATGAGGGGATAAGAGTGTGGAATATGGAGACTATGTTGTTGTAGTTTTCATTTTTATGATATAATTTAAACCTTTATAAATATATCTAGTGTTTAAAAGGCTACTAAACTAATCGGTCTTTTGAGACTTGATATTTCTTGTTATCATGCCAATGTTATGTAATAATGCACCGACTTTGGGTAACTGGGGTCAGAGCATTACAGTTGGTATCAGAGAAAGGTTAGTACAAACCTTGGAAGCTAGATTTATATAAACTCTGATTAGAGCACACAGATTTAAGATGTACTTTGAGGATTAGTATAGAATAACTTTTTAGAATTTTGGTATTGTAGAGATTTTGTGAGTTTTCTGAGAAATACATCCCTATCTGGTTACGAGCTGGTAGAGGTGGCTCTGGCACAGATGTACCTAAGGGTAAAACCCAAAAACACTGCTTTGAGCTAGACTCAAACGGGAACTGGTGCACGACAACAGGCCTTGCTGCACTCTTGGTTACGACACTCCCGGGGGATATGCTTAGGATAATTATCATTTTCTTTGTAAACCATTATGAAGGGTTTATGAGTATATACTTCCTCAAAGGAGACATTTTTTTGATTATGGATTATATCCATAAACTATTTTATTTATGTTATGTGTTTTACAAGTTTGGGCATAGGTATTTCTATTCATAAACTAATCTAGTGTATGCCATTGTTTAGAAATTGCTCCCAGTAGAAGGAATGAGAACTCCAGCAATGCATATGATACAAAGAGAAAGAAGGATCATATATTTCATGGTCTTAAGCCAGAATTTATAAGAGGAATAGTCTCGCATGTATTATCATCATATGAAGAAATAATATCATGTGTTGATAAGATAAGTAAAGAGTTTTCTGAGTCCTATGGCTTTGAAGGGAAGCAAGAGAAGAAAAGGATAGAAGATAGAAAGATGGATAAAGTAAAGGGAAAATAAGAATTTTCCCATATGTGATAACTGTGGAAAGAAACACCCTGGAACATGCCTGAAAGGAATTGTAGTTTGTTATAAGTGTGTAGTAAAAGGGCACAAAGTACGTGACTGCAAGGGTTAGAAAATGGTTTCAAATGTACAATGCTTCATTTTCAAGGAGTTTGGACACTTCGCAAACCTATGTCTCAGTCATCAAACTATGCCACAAATGATGCTATTGGATAATAATCATGTTATGATACTAGCACAGATGAAGAGGAAAGATTAGAGTTCTTATGTTGATTATGTCATTTGAGTGTTGTATCAGCAATGTACTTGTTATAATAATTATGGAGTATATAAGGATTGTACTGCAGTACTATTTCATTAAGGACTTGAGATTGTGTGGAACAAAGAAAAGTGACTCAATAGCAGGTTAAATTTTTGGAAAATATATGGTTGAGAGAAAGATAAACCATAATATGGTTCTGATACTGAGGTAGTGATTTTAGAATAATACATGATTGATTTTGATAAATTATATTGGATATTCTTGACTACCTTGAAACTGATTAATGGTTATTATATTCCATCATTGTTGGGGTTTACAACATTTCTGGATTGAAGGAGTATATCTATTATTCTATAAGTAATAAGGGATCATGAATGTAGTCGATAAGGTTTTATGATAATTCAGGATGTTGCAGTGTTTTAAAATAATACATGATGAAGGTGATCACATGTTATTACGCGAAAAAAAAAGATCTTCTTTGTGTTTACCTTCCTTATAAATTTTGGACTGAAGTATTTTGGATAGTTCTAGTTTGGATTATTTTGGATTGCCATAAAAGGACATCCCGGAGGTCGGGCGGCAACCCATCGCATCCGGCAAGGCCGCGAGACTTGAACCCACAAACGAAGGGAAACAAGGGTGTATCACCTACCACTGACCCACGTGATGTCCCGATTTGAATAATGTTGTTTTTTTAATGGATCTTCTTGATTAATTATAAATTCATTTATTTAACCCTATATGAATAGGATAAATAGAATATTATTTTTAAGTTCTATTATCTTTTAGAGTGAATGATGATTTTGTGGTAGAACTTAGTTAAAGGTTGAGACTCTACTTGTCAAGTATATATTTTTCTTCTTCTCTTATTCAATGAAGAAATTAATTCTTATACTTTAGTGATGGGATCTTAAAACAAAAAAATGTGTTATCCCAATACCATATATTTTTCTGAACCGATGGTATTTTAAATCGTCATAGATTGATGAATTTATGGCCCTCAATATTACACTTTTTTATGATTGATGACCTCAATAACTACCTATAAATATTTATGTTTTTCCTCCAATTATATGTCTCTAATTGCCACCAATGTTCTTTGAATAGATATCATAATTTGGTGGTGACCCTTTCATTTGTCTTTTCCTCTTATTAAGACTAAATTTTATCATCCCAATTTCCGATGTGGGTTTTCCCACAAAGATATTTTCTATATCCAACCTTTTATTTTTGAAGAACAATTTCAAATTCCGAGAACGCAATTTATTGAAGGAGGGGAGAATGTAACTCCCCAATATTTCATAGTGTGTTATTTCTTCAAAATAATTCAATAAATTGCACTACACGCAACAACGAGTTCAAGAACACCATGACTTACCAAACAAGCCATTCAAAATAGGTTATAAATAGTATTAAATAAATTTTAAACATTATATAATCCTTATAATTTTAGAATCCATATTATGAGTCTGTTAGACATAATGTAAGAACAAATTCATTTTCAGTATTTCCCTTTTACCAACTTTTAATATTGAACCCTTTTTAAATCCAATATTTTAAACTTTTATGTATTCAATTTGACTAAATAAATTTACTTTTTAGAATGGGGACATCAAAAATTTACAATGAAACATCCCATGCTTCCACGGTACGCCTTCCTTTGAATAATACAGTAGAGTGTGTTGTACGCAACTTCGAGTTCTAACACACACCACAACCAATCAAACTAGCCGTTATGAATAGTAGTACCTAATTTTTTAAATTATATATATTTTATATTTCAAAATGGACTTAATTTTTGGATACGGAATATCAAAATTATCCTAAGTTGAATTTTTGGCATTTTTTAAAGAACTTCCAATTTTTATGAATATTGAAAACTACTAAAAAACAACTTTTTTAATCAAAATAATTTATAGTGATAAATTATACTATTGAGTGGTTGTAAAGTATAACTATAATATATTTTTACCATTTTATCCAATGGTTTTCATTATAATTAACTTCACTTTGAAATTGGACATAAACAATTGTCATTCTTTTGATATATATTGTTTCTTAAAAACAAGCTATTTGTTGTGACAGTGAGAATTAATTATAAAATTAATTAATGAGACATATATGTTTGTAATTTTGTAAAATAGAAATCATTTTTGAATTCGGAATATCACTTATAGCTTAGGATGAAATTTTGGCATTGTTCTGAAAAACTTCAATCTTTGATGAATAGTGAAACTAGTAAGTGGCAGTTAAAAAACTGAATTTTTCATAAAACTTAATTTTACCGCTTCTGTGATTGTAATTTCGAAAATCCGAGAGACACGTTTAATATCAAGGAGTAAAATGTTCTTCAATGAGATAGAAATAATTTTTGGTGAATAGTAACTTTTTAGTTTTATTTACCACGGTTAAAAGTAAATAGGGTAATTAAGGGTAAAAAGGATATTTATATTACCCTAACACATGTCCTAATTCTATTGGACAAATGTATCTCGATCAAAAACAACCTTAGGAATAAAATATTATAATTTAGGTCCACATGGATTAGATTTGGACATTTATTATTATCTAATTTAAAGAAGAGTTAAAAGAGTTAAAATCAAAGTTTATTTACTAAAACTTTTTTAATATAGGGTTATACATAAGATAATTTCGATTGTAAAAATTAATTAGAAATATAAAAGGATTTCCTACATAATGATATTTTTTTTATAATTTTTATACATTATATAAGTTAATTTATTTGTGACACAATGATGATGCAGTAATTACCATAATAGTGAAAAATTAAAATAATTGATATTATAAATACACAAATAAAGATAATTTGAGTCTTTTTATTAATTAAAATAATTTTATAGGTTAACATTACATGTTAGTATTGACGTAATTAACTTTTTTCAAAGTAATCATTCTGTTATGATTTTCACAAAAATCAATTATTGAATAGTGTCAAAATTGACATAAAAGAGTTTTTAAAACAAATATTATATTATTAATTGATATTAAATTCCTAAAAATCTAAGGATATTCCAAGATACTTATATCATGATAGTTGTATCATTAATGTACCACTTGGGGGTCTATTTGTGGTATATAGTATGTTTAGTAACCATATAATATAAAAATACAAAGAGACATTGTAAAAGTGAAACTAATTAACATTGAGTTAATACTTAAAGATAAGGTTAATATAGTAACCAAAACCAGTCTAAATTCTATTGGTTGAGTGGTTGTAGACTCATCCCAACCTTAACCATTAAATAATCAACTTTGGAGCCATTATAAACCGAATATAAATTTATTATAAATTAATATTTCTATCTTTTCCAAAGGTACCCCTCACCCCTCTTATAAAAGGGCACTCCCCCTTATCACTAATTTACACATTCAAAGCCTTTTGATTCGGCAAAACCCTACCCAAATACTCTATAAACGTCCCTAACTACAACCTAGAGGCCTTAGTTTGATCAGAAAGCCAACACAAGAGCCATTTTGATCAAATCAAAAGGAAGAACCTGAAGAAGAGGTAATGTTTTCACCAGCCGTTTTCAAATTCGTTTCTTCTTCAACTTCTTATTTCATTGTTTTACCATTCTAAAATAATGAATACAATATATCCTATATACTTTAATATTATTATAAATATGGTACAGCCATATTCAGTATCCTATCCATCCTTTGAATAACATGTCACCATACGTGCGTACGTACGGCTTACCGTCTCCACGTCGTGGTGTAATTGTTATTCAATAAATTATTATTTGGATGGGTATAATAATGATGTGTAATTCATGTAAATAATAAATATAAAATGATAATTATTCTGTATATATGATATACCATCCAATTATATAATATTTTAATATCAAATGAATGATATTGTCGCTCGTGCGTACGTACGGACTACCGTCTCCACGAACGCGATGAGATTCATTCTCCATCATAACCATTCAAGTATAATTATTATTTGATGATTTAAAAATAATGTTTAAGGACTTGATATCATTCTGGATATGAATAAGATACAACCTATCCATGAAAAACATGTCTTATGTAACAAAAAATATAAAAGAAAAAGAGTATGTTAACACCCGAAACAACGATAATTCTAAGATATTACTAACAAAGCAATGTTAAAAGATCATATATGATATCATATGAATGTATACGATTGTTGTATAATTTAATAACAATTATTTCACCATTATACAGGATTTTAACCTACCCCCAACCAAGGAAAAGTACAAGGTAAGGGTTTATTTCACAATCTCTTCATTATCCGAGGTTTTTTATATGTAATTATCTAATGGGATCTCTTTATCATCCACATCCATGTTCCTTAAAAAATTATTTAAAAACATTTTTTCTATTTACTAGAAAATGGGTTAAAGTCATTTATACCCTTATGTGTTTTGAAAGTAATCTTTCCGTCGTTTTCCAAATAAGGCACTTTTAACCTTTTCGTCAAATTTAAGGTAAGAATGTCTTTTTTAACTTATACGGAAGGTGCGGCTATTTACCACCGTTATAAAATCGTCAAAGCTTCCCTTACAAGCTTATTAGAATATTTTCCAAGTAAATGTTTTATTTTATAATTATGTGACTTTTAAATTATTTCAAAATAAATATTTTAGGAATTTGTGAAAGGAACTCTTTATCAAGATCATAATTTTAAATTTTTTAAAGATTTATCTTTCTAAATATTTTTAATTAATGTCCATGTTTTCAAAATGATTTTAAGGATTTATTTATATGGACATGAAGGTTTTGAAATGATATTTCTTTTCAAAAGTTTCAAAGTGGTATGGGACACTTTGATTCAAAAATATCTTTTAAATTACTTCCTTTATAAATGTGTGACTTTTAAATGATTTCGAGAAAAGAGATATTTCTCTCAAATAGTTTTTATTTCATCTATGTCAACATCCTTTGATGGTTTTTAAGATTATTAGATGTTGATTTATTATGATACAAAACTTTTTTATTGTATTGAAGGTTTTGTGATATGTTTTATTGTTGATGTGTTATTTTTATACCATTCATGGTCTATGGAGAAAGTATTGACATTTCGTATGCTAGTTTTAATACGAATGTTTATGTTATGTTTAAACCTGTTCATATGAGGAATGTATTGGACTTAATAAGTGACGGGTGGAGCTCATTATAGCTCCTCGATACATCGGTAGGTCTCATGAGACAAACTAGTGTCTTGGAACAAGGCCTTGACAAAATCTTATTTGTAGTCTTGGCATGAGGCCTTGGCTATGTGGTTATGATAGTCTGTCATTATGCATTCCATCATTATGAAAGTGGTTAGTGATATTGCATGTTATTATTTGATTAGTAGAATATCCATGTGAATAAGTAAATGGCAGTATTTCATTTTATTTTTTCCATACTATGTTGAAGTTCAAGTTTAAAAGGCTTTTGTTTTAGTTATACATTTCCAAAAATTTTTATTCTTATTTATGAAAGTTTCTGCTATATTGTTATCCTTACTGGGCATTTGAGCTCACCCCTTTTCTATGTTTTATTTTTCCCAGGATGTGAAAAAGTATATTATGAATGACATGCAGGGATAGTATGAGGGGATAAGAGTGTGGAATATGGAGACTATGTTTTTGTAGTTTTCATTTTTATGATATAATGTAAAACTTTATGAATATATCTAGTGTTTCCAAGGCTACTAAACTAATCTATCTTTCGAGACTTGATCTTGCTTGTGATCATGACAATGTTATGTAATAATGCACCGACTCTGGGTAGCTTGGGTTGGGGCATTACAAGTACAAACTAACTTGGATAATAGAATCCATGTTGCATGAATGATGTAAAAATATAGGTTTTACCATTTATTGGGAATTTTTGTATTTTACATTTCATAAAAAATTCATGTTTTTAATAAAAAGACAAAAAAATTCCCAAACCACTGTTTGATGTGTAGAATAAAAAAATTATGTCTATTTATCAAAAATTAATTTTATAAATATTATTATTTTATTATCTAATTAAAATTATAATTTATTCAATGAAAAACTGTTTTTAAACATTTATTTACGTATTCCAAAGCATATGTATATCATACTTCCACTTTAATATTATTTTTATACCGTCATAGGTAAGTTAACTATTCTTTAGATTATATCACTATTAATAAGGGTATGTTACTATCCATAAGGGTTTGTTAATATTTATAAGGGTAGGTTACTAAACAACAAAAATTATGTTTTTCTTATCGGACTACAAATAACATACTTATCGCAACCATGTATGTCAGGTTTTCAAAATTCACATAACAGAAATGAATAGATTATGTTTAGGAGTCACATAGAACATAGTAGTTCAATATGTTTTGATTTAATGTATTTATGACTTATTTATAAGAATGGAATTTCAATTGAAGAGATATTCTGTCCTTACAAAAATCATCCTTTATACATTCCATTTATAGTGTGAACGAGTCTCATCTCTTTGAGGGGAGGTAGTCCACACATACAAAAATGATGATATCAATTTTTCAAAAAAATGGAATGTATAATGATATGTGTTTTCAAAGAATTAAATAAGCGTAATGATTTAAAAAATATCATATATATCTATAATATATAAATATATTTTCCATCATGATTACGACAATGAGAGGCTCTAAAGGAAAAATGACCAATCATTGTTATGTGAGGTCGTTGTTCGTCATTAACATAAAAAATATTTTAAATAATCAATAGTTCGAGATTGTGTATGTGAATTTAGAACCATTATAATAAAAATGTTCGTTTACATTTATGATACCAGCTTTTTATATAAACATAGAAAAATAAAAAATGGAGGTGTGGATAAAAACATAAATTTGAAAAGCTCGAGGGAAGAAGTTACATCTTAATATAGTAACTTCTTTTGGTTTGTAAAAAAGGTATTCCTATGGTGGATATTTTCCCAAAGGGTTTTATATAGGTTATGGGTGGATTTTTTGAGACAATTATTATAGATTTGGGATAATCCAAAGTTTATTGAGAGGTGTGGGGAATGGGTAGAGTGCTTTTCATTTTTATAATAGAGGGAGTTACACTCTTACAAATAACTAAAGGTATTCATTAATGGGAGGTCTAAATTAAATAATGTTACTCTATATATGAAAAATAATGGATTAATTGGGTAAAATATTCAATAAAAACATCCACCAAAAAAATATGATTTTCAAAAATTTAGTTTCATATAATCTATGATTCCCTAATTATATCATTTTGGTTTTTATTAATGCATCTAGTTTTCTAACCAATGTAATAATACCATTAAAACTAAAGTAATATTTATTAGAAAATATATATCCACTTAATTATTAATATGATATACAATTTATAAATTAAAAATCTCATGTCTTATACCAATTAATTTTAAAAAAGTACATGTGACGTGATAAAACACTACCTAAACTTGTACCATATTAGCAATGTTTTTACAATGTATGGGTCAATATGTTAATTATAAAAGATCAATTGGTATATTAATAGACCATATTAAATATTTTTTAAAACATACAGATAACATTGAAGAATATTTGAATTTTATAAAGTTTAAATATTTTAATAAAATATCATTTATTTTTAAATAACACTAATGTCAATTTGGTAATATTTATATAATTTTAATTTGAAAATATCATAACAATGGTGGAATAAAAATATATTAAGTTTAAATTTATTTTAAATGATATAATCATCTAAAATATAATTAAATTCAATAATTCAATCAATCTACATCACTCTTAATATTTATAGTGTAATTAATTTTAGTAATTATTAACTAAATAATAAATACAGTGATGTCTCTTTAGATTTTTCTATAATTAAATAATCTCTACAAATTATTAATAAATTATTCTGATAACAACAACACATTTATCTATAAAAATGATATGTATAAAAGAAAATATTGTTTTTTACATATCTCAATGTATTATATATGATATAGGTAAGGAAAGTTTCCTTTTGGCCTTTTTCTTACTGAACATTTTATATAGGGAACTTTCATTTAATAATATCCCTATAATCCAAAAAATTAGGAAATATGGGCAATTTGTTTAAACTATTATCACACGATAGATTTTCTAAAATTTTCTAGGTCATTTTGGCCCTTAAGAATATGGTTTAATCCCTTGATAAGCTTAATTTTACCTTAATCACTATAATTAATTTCAATAAATTTCCCTAATCTTTTTGATAAAAAATTTAGTTGATATTATTACAATAAAAAGATCACACTGATTAAAATTATGTATGTATATTTTAAAAATTCAAATCACATTAGTGGGAAAATTAAAATTAACACTCATCTCACTGATGGGGTGACAAAACAGGGTTTTAACGTAAAAATTTTTAAACGTTCAATAAGTTATTATATATAATTTTAATATAAAAATGAATCAAATTGCTGATAATGGATTAATATATTTATTATTGATCAAGTTTGATTCTAATAATCAATTTAACATATTATATAAAATTTAATAATTATTTAAACGAAATTGTAGTTTTTAACAAAAATGCAGTAATTTTCACTATTCATCAAAAAATGGAACTTCTCAAAAAATAAAAAATATTCAACCTAAGATAATTTTTAAATTATTAATTCGAACATTTTTTATATTTTAGAAAATAAATTTTTATAAAATTATGAAATAGTAATTTTAATGTTGTGGCTCCATTAAATGTTGGTAAAAATCGATCTTCTGCGTAATGATATCTAATTCAGTGTGTGTGTGTATCTTGTGATTAAATTTGTGTATTAATAATGATAAAAATCATATTTATTCAAAAAGTATAATATTATAAATTATTGGAGTTCTAAATTCTTTTAACCTTAATGAAATTCCATCCTCGTAAATTTTACTTGATCTCAGCAATCAAGGGATTGATATTATAAAATAAACTATTGGTGAAAAACCAACATCATAAATATAGTTAAAAAACATCTTATTAAAAGTGATAAATAGAAGTAAAATATTCATGTAACTAGGATCCAGGGTAAGAGATCATAAGTATTAAATGGAAACATAGATATAGGGGAAAAAATTAACAATCATGTTCTAATGAAGAGTGCTAGAAAAATTTGTTAGGAGAAAGATAATAATCACAAGGCCATAAATCCACGACGATCTAAGGTTTCATTTCATTTATTTTAAAGGAAGTTACTCGGTCCAAAACTTTTTTCAAACCCCTTTTTTATTGTTATGTAATTCTTTTAATCCATTATAATATTAGTCAATATATGTTTCTATAAACTTATTGTTCTCTTATTATTACACCTAGAATCATTTCTACTTTATATCTTAGAAAATGATGCACCATATGGGGAAGTAATGCATTAACCGTTAAAATTTCATTTAATGATATACTATTTTATAAATAGTTATCTTTTCCAAATAATTATGACCCATCATATTCTAAAGAAGGACACTGAATTTCCAAAATGAAGTTACATTATTTTTTAATCAACATGATGAAGTTCTAAATTTTCTTATTCCAAACTTGTGAAAAATTGCATCATGTATCCTCATAGAATATGGTAATTACTCAAATAACCATAAATATTTTTTGGAAACATAGATTATTCCTTATTCCTTATATAACACACATGTACTTGGATATGTCGATTAAATCCAAAAGTGTTGAAAACTTCATCAATGATAGAAATAGACCACTTGGATAAAATTAATTAATCAATTCCAATGTAGTCATCACATGTTCAAGTCAATCATTTCATCATCAATATTCTATCATCAGGAACATATTAAGGCTTACATTTCCATTAATAATATATTATTAAAAAGAATTCTTTTTAATTGAAAGATTTTCTTGGTACTATTCAGGATATGGTCTATAATCCATAGAAAAAAAATATTGCAATATAATCCTTACATGTTTAATTAATAAAATCATGGGAACATAATCCAGACAAAACAATTACAAAATATTCCTTATGTCACAATACATATGTACATTAATTATTATACTTCTATTGTGTTAATAACATATTCTTCACCTTGATAACTTACATTCTTCTGAGGAATATTCCCATGATGATTTAGACATTTGTTTTCATTTGGAACCATCTTCTTGCAGTTGTGACTTTGAATAGTAGAATTTTTATTTTTCCCATTGCACTATTTTTACTGGATACCCTTATATCCAAACTTATAATAAACATTCATTCCATTCAATAATTTATTATAGTGATTCTTTCCAAATTTATCACATGTGGGAGAATCCTTCATTCCCATATTATTTGACACATTCATTGTTTTATGGTTCATGTAAGGCCTCTTGTTTTATTTGTTTCCTATGAATATATTGAATCTATAGAATTCTTTCTCCTATTAGATGTCACATCAAACTATTTCATAATATGATGAAAAATTCTGAGAAAATAGTTTCTTATATAGATTCATCTTAATAACTGAAAATAAGTTATCGATAATTCACTCTATGATATGAATATGAAAATTAGAATACTAGGATAAATTTGTGAAGGTAGCTTCATAATTCACAATACTACCTTCTTCATTTTTGTTGAATCTATGTTAAATTTTCTTAATCTCAATTTTATGATCACAAGAGAAGTTTTTATCAAGAATGAATGCATTAAATTTATCCATTACATGAGTTATACTTATTTTTCCTCCCTTGTATTCTAGATCAGAGACAAACACTGATCCACATCACCATTCAAACAATATAAGACTTTTGTAACATTTTCATTTTCACCAAATCTCAATGCCATGAATATCAATTCCATGACATAATCCATTTATTAGCTACCATTGGATCTATAGTTCCACTAACTGATGGTGTTATCTATTTCATTAACTAATCCAATATCTGATAATCTCACTATGTAATAGGTTTCTCCATCTGTGAGAAGTAACATGTCATTATCTGATTAAGCTTACCTAATATTTCCATTGCATTCTTAGTTGAAATACCTTTTATATTGGATTCCTTTGTAGGGAAAACTCTACATTTTCCATGAGTAATAATATCATTCTTCTATCCAAGAGACATCTTTAAATAATATTATATACAAGATTAACTCATAGAATTATGAACAATGTATAAATATAAGTATAGATTAACATGAATTATAAAATTTATGCATATCTAATCTTATAATTATAAATATGGATTCTTGGGGGATATCATTACATCTAACTTCCTCATAATGGTATGTAAAGACAATCTGAACTATCCTAGGCATATCCCCTCGGAGTGTCAAACTAGGTTCACAGTAAGGCATGTTGTCATGTACCAGGTTACCCTAAGTCGAACATGATAATCCTTGTTGGATTTTTTATTCCTAGGTACACATAATCAAGAACATTGTCTAATTGCAGTATCCTTACATGGATGTATTTCTAGGATTACCCCATAATATATACCTTACCAAAATTATAGGATGTTTTTCTATACATATCATCATATTCTATCTCAATGTTGTCTTCCCAAATATAAGACTTATAAATCTTGTTCCCAATGTTAATACTAAACTTAATCTAATACCTAATGTAATTCCTCAACTATAGAATCTCATATTCGATGCCTTATTTTTTTACATTGGCCTGTTTTTAAGAAATAAAATTCCTAATGACCGATCAGTTATGTAGTCTTGGAAATTCTGATTACTTAATTTATTCCATTATTAAATTGGAAAATAGTATACACAATCATGATATAGAATAAAAATAAATATACTACATCTTTGAAAACATATTCATAGATTTTTTATTCATAACGAGGGGAAAGAAAACATAATAAGGGTCAGCTCAAATGCTCAATAAGGGTATGTATAGTGGAATCAAAAATTAATTGAAGAGAATAGTCCACATGGAATTAAAATTTATTGATAACATATTCCAATCAAATAACTAGATAAGGAATTATCAATATAGAAATGTAAGTAAATGAAAACACAATCCATTTAATCTATGAAAAAAAATTAAATCCATCCATATATATGTCGATACAAAATTTTATGGATAAAAATAATAACTGAAATGAAGTCTATGCTATAACATTAGAAGTCATGTATATGTTACATTAATCACTATACCATAATGATATATTCTCAAGATAGTTTAAAATATTATTATTTGTTCAACTAATTCATCTCATGAGACTATCTATTCCTCAGGACGATATCTATAACAATTCCCCCCTTGTCATACATGTCTGATGAATTCCTCATGTCGAATAATCAATTCAAATAATTAAAAACTTATATAATAATATATATTTATTGAAGGATGTGGATATATAAATATTTCCCAAGTGAAGGATAATTATCAATATGATTTGTTGATGTTAATAAATGGAAAAACCATTGAACGACCATTAATTTTTTTAAGGGAAATAACATTTTAACATTCCAATGAGTCCTACAACACCTTGAAACATTTATAACACAATAAACATAAATGAATAATATTAAATGAAACTAAAAATATTAGTTGATTTATATGATTAATGATATAATATCTCAAATGAATTTTTATACACCAAATTACAGTAAGTTTGTTCATAATAAAAAATTATTCTCAATATAATCAAAATTGAGATGATATTTCCCTACAATTTGTTTCCTTTGGAGTGACAATCCTTTAATTCATATGTAATAAACTTATTTTATTTGTCAACTTGATTGAGAACATTTTAAATGTTTTCATTAATTTATTTATCTTATTACAATTATCAGTTCAACTACTTAAACAATTATGTTTACATCATGTGGTTTGACTAAATTCAGTTTAGTTGTCAAAACAAATGTTGCAGGGTTCACTTATGGTCATTAAGGTCATTATATAACATATAAATAATTATAATAGTGACATAATTATCATATTTATACATCAATTAAACTTTCAAAATAAATAATTAAAAGTGGCTATGAAAAATGAACCAATGTGACAATCATGTAGACGGTAGGTCTTACATAAGCATGAGTAACATTCCAATTTTTCAATAATCATTACGGTAATAAGGTATATGACTTAAATCGTTCCAAATTTATAATTATAACATAAATAATATATTAACTAATCATATAAACTTATATATATAATTCATGTGATGTAAAATGAATCAAATCATGTCAAGGAGGCGGTAGTGCACCCGTCCACAAAAGACATTATCCCATTTTAAGTGTGTGAAAGGGTAATAATGAAAATGATTTATATTACAGTTTTAGAAAACTATTTATTTAACTAATATCATATATATTTATATATATATATATATATTACATTGTAAATTTTAAATTCAAATTTTTCTTTATGTGATCCGTGTAAAGTGTAAACGAATCACATCATTATGATGGGGAGGTAGTCCACACTTCCATAAACGATGTTATCGTTTTTACACAAAATAAAAAAAATATGTGTTATAAAATAAATAATGAATATTAATTAAAAAATAAATATAATATATAAAATATATAGAAACCTGTTATTCATAATAATTACCACCATGAGAAGTGCTAGAGGAAGAATGAAAAATCATCATTTTATGAGGTAGAAGTTCAATGTTCACAGAAACAGTATGGTCATCATCCCATAAATGAGAGTTTGTTAAAGAGAATGTCTAAAAAAATCATAAAATCATACAAGTATACATATGATATTTTTCAGTTATATAAATATGTAATAATTATAAATTAATTTGTGGATAAACAAATAAATTAGAAGAACTTTAGGGATGATGGTACCTTGTAATCAGGTAACTCCTTTTGGTTTGTACAAAATGGCTTCCTTGGGTGGATTGATGCACAAATTAATGCTTCTATATTAAGGTTATGTATTTTTGGAGACTATATTTTTATATTTTAGATGAATCTTATTGTATTTAGTTATGTGAGGAATGGGTAGTGTGTCAATCATTTTATAGTGGAAGGGTGTGGTACTGTTGTAAATACCAAAAGGTATACATTAATGGTCTGTCAAACTTACCAAATGTGCCTCAAAAATGAAAAAATAATGTATAAAAGTGGAATATTGGTAGATAGATACTTACATAACACAAAAATGTTTTCATTTTTCCAATTTGGTTCTTTAACTTATAAGATACCCGAATTTTATAATTTTGTTTACTAAAGCGTCCAGTTTTCAAACCAGTTTGATTTAACCATTAAGACCAAAATAAAGGGATATTTATTATGTTATATATAACAAATAAATTGTACATATAATTTATAATTTATAAAATAAAAATCCCATGTTTTTTAAAAATTAATTTTGGAACTAGCATATTTGATGCACTAAAATGATACTTAAACTCAGAACGTGGTAAAAATATTTTTTACAATATATGGGTCTATATGTTAATTACAAAAACTATTAGCCACTTAATATACAATATTACATATTTATTAACACATAAAAATAATTTGGAATAATATAATCATTTTTTTAATATTAAATCATTTAATAAATTATCCTGTATCGTAAAATAAAAAAAATCAATTTTGACATTATTAATTTAATTTTTATTATAAAATATCATGAATGTTTTGGTATAAAAATATATTAATTTTTCATCTGTGTAAATGATATATTTATAAAAATAATAATTAAAATAAATAATTCAATTAATCTACATCAGTTTAAATATTTACATTATTATTTATTTTAGTTAATAATTTTATTTAATTAAATCATCTCTACAAATTAATGATATAATTTATATGATAAAATTAATAAATTTATATTTCCATATTATATGTACAACAAAAAATATAGTTATTTTACATATCTTAAGGTTTTATAAATGTTAAATGTAAGGAAAGTTGTCTTTTTGTCTTTTTTCTTACATAAACATTTAAATAGGGTACTTCAATTTAATATGATCAAAATAACCCATTAAATTTGGTAAAATATGGTATTTGGTTAAAATATTGTCATCCATTGGTATTTGGACAAGTTTTCTGGACGTTTTGGCCATTAATAATAAGGTTTAGTCCTTTTTTGTGTTCAATCTTACCTTAATCACCATAATTAATTTTAAATACTTTCACTGATATTTTTTGGTCAAAAAGTAAGGTGATATTATTAGAAAGAAAACAATAAACTTATTAAAACTCTATATGTATGTTTTTTCACAATTCCAATCACATGTGTGGAAAAATTAAAATTAGCCCTAATTTAGTTGTTGTCGTGAGAAAGCGAGTTTTTAAAGAAAAATGTTCAAAAGTTCTATAAGTTTTTATATCCACTTTTAATATAAAAATGATTTAAAAACCACCATTAGATTAATATATTTGTAATGGATCCATTTTGTCTCTATAAACCAATTTAATATATAATATTACATTAACAGTTATTTAAATGAAAATTCAATTTTTAACTAAAATGATGCATTTTCACTGTTAAACAAAAAATGAAAATTCTTTAAATAATACCAAAAATTCACTCTAAAATTATTTTCACATTCTAAATTCAAAAATTATGTTAATTTGGAAAAATAATATTGATAAAAGTTTCAAATTTTATTTATAAAATATGTCTTCCATCAAAAAGTTGTAAAACATGTTCTTATGTGTAACTCATGCTAATTCAGTGTTGCGTGTTGCATAAGATGAAATTTTGAATATTATGTTATTATAAAAAGATAATATTTTTTATAAAATTAAAATATATTAATGCCTTGGTTTGGTACAACAATTTAATAATAAATTCATTTTATAATGATCATTATTTATCAAATGTATTTTAAATTTTATTCATAACATGGAATCAATGTGGGAAATTATAATATTTTATTTATTAATTTTCAATAAAAAAAGTATACATTCCATATTAGTTTCTCCTAATTTCATAAAACTCCAATATATTACTTATCACCCTTTAATGGGAGTAAAATTTTATATATATTATCATCTTTTAAATTTTTATAACTAAAATATCTTAATTATTATGACAAATATATTATGTATTATCCCCAAGGAATGGTAATCATGTCCTATTTGGTTAGAAAATAATCATAGTAATATTTATGTTTTAATATAGGATTATTTTTTATCTTGTGTTTAAATTCATTCCTGATTTTGGGGTCTATATTTTTTATTTTTTTAGTAACAGGCACAACGCACAATCTTCAAATGGTTAGTAGAAATCTTGGAATAACTATGGGTTATAAAACTATTTTTTCCAATGGTGTTTTTCATAGATTGAGAATGTTTTTTATAATAATGGTATATTATTAGGAAAATAATGTGTATGGTTTAGATTGGGTATATAGGAAGTTTCTTGTATTGCATAGAGTTTTTCTAACCAAGCAGTTATTCTCATGTAACTTTGTGCATTGGAGTTCAAGATACTATTGTGAGCTCATTGTTAGTGCATGGATTTTATGAACATGTAGCCTAACCATTCCAACCATGTGGATTTTTTAAAATTTAAAAATACCCTAACACCCTTCAATTTTAATAGAAATATCACAAAAATCTCCCTTTAGCTTGACCCTACTTTTCCTTGACACACTACGAGGCTCTTCAATTGGGAACATAGAAATTATATATCATTTTTGGAGGACATCTTCTTGGTATGATTTAATATCCTCTCAATTTGTCTGTTTCTCTCTAGATAATACCTCAATATTTCATATCCTTGATTATTTTGAACCATAATGGAAAATGAAAACCATATCTAGGGTGTTTGGTGGTTAATTTTAAATATTTATTTTTATTTAGAAAGGTATGGACCAAAACATTTCATTTCCAATGATTGTTATTAAAGGGGAATAGTTTCCTACTTGGGAGAGGTATGTGTCTCTAAAACAAATCATTCTCATTAAAAAATTCGTGGTTCTTATATTTTTCCTTGGGTTTAGTAGTGAAAATGATAAATTTGATTTCTATGAGGGATGAATTTTAAAATTGAATCCTTGTTGTATTTTAAAATGGTTTTACATGGGTTTTTATATAAATTAAGATTAATGAAAAGCACGTGTTCAATGACATTCCCTATAGATGTTTTTCAATTAAAAATGGTTCTACAAACAAGGTACAAGTAATTATTTTGTTGAGGAATTGTTTTATAAAATTATATGAATTGTTCACTTGAATGTCTTGAGAAAACATATCACATTGGAAACCATGGGTGTATTAGTCTATAGACATATTCAAAACCCAGTGAGTGTAAACCCACATGGGGTTAGAGATTTTATACTGATAGACTGTGGAAGAACTCAATATAATTAATATTTACATTATAAAATTATCATTCCATTTATGTCCATGTATCATATTCTCACAGGCTTCTACCAATTTATGCTTGATTTTATTCTTAATAGTAATGTTCAAATATATATTTTCTCACACAATTATCTTATGAGTTTCCTTGGATAGTTTTGATTATTCCCATCTCCTTGTCCCTCGTGATTTTTATCATATTCTTGGTTTATTTGAATATGAAATGTTTTAGTGGAAACTAAAGTATTATTATGAGAATATTTTAAATTGATATGATTTATAAATCTTTCTCTAAGTATGAACTAACAAATTAATGGTTGAAAATATTTTATAGATCCATGGTTGTATGATAATGGGTGATTTACTCACCCTTATTATATTCCTCTCATCTATCCAAATAAGGTATTTTAGGATATAGGTAAAGGTAATGATGTCTTGTAGAATAAAAAATCCCACATTAGATCTCTCTAACATGGTGGGTTGGGATGGTGGTGATGGACAGGCACATGGTGACTTTGTTTAGTCATCAGTCTTATACTTCATTGTATCCAGTACTAACCTTATGTATTGTATTTCTAAAGTAGTGTACACATTATTATATGATGTACTCTATTTTTTATCTATATATTTTTATATTTGAAACATTTTGTGTTGTGTTTTCACGTTTAAAATATTCCCATGGTTTATTATATTGAAACAAAGGTGTTTTTTACCAGCTCGTTGAGATTGATAATACACTTTGTTCCTTGTCTTATGTCATCATGGGTGATATTTCATATAAAATTATGATGTTTCAAAAACAATGGTTTCATGGGGAACCAATTATGGTATGGTTGGTATATTTTAATTATGAAAATTTTGGATATTGTTGTATGTTCTTAAGGGTTCATGGTTGGCTCAATAATATATCTGAACATGAGTAAATACAAGTGGTCAGTTATTTTCAATCAATACATGAGCATGAATTTTATTTTATTTAGATTAGCCATTTAATGTTTCTATATTGGTTTCTTTCATTTTCATAAATCTAAAATGATAAACCAAGTTATGCTAATTAATAACATTTTTCAATGTCTACGATTAATGTAGTTTCCAAAAAATTTCAATAATTTGTGATGTTTCTAAAAAATGTCAAAAAGTAGAGTCATTTTTACTAATGTTTTATTGGAAATATTAGTAAAAAATTTCTAAATACCATTATTAATTTTTTCAAAAAATATATAATTTTTTACACAATGTTTTTTAAACCGTTTTTTTTAAATTTTATACAAATTGTTTTTTTAATTTCAAAATTTTTACACAAATTGTTTTAAAATAATTATTTTACCTACCTTCCTACTGACTCTTCTCACCCGGCAGGAGCCCCGCCACACTCAAATATTTCTAGTGACCCTTCATGGTATCATCCATGCTCTTTGACCCATCTTGACCAACAAGGCACCAACCTGATGATGGATTTCTAGTGGGATTGGTGCCCCCATCCACTCACATTCCTTTTTCTCCACCCACCTATTGTGACCCCACATTAAAAATGGAGTAACTCCCCTAACCTATATGTTAATATTTACATAATATAAATATATATAATTATGTGTTTTTGTGTTTATATATATATGTGTGTGTATATAAAATTATATATGTATATGTAGAAATATATATCATTATAATTATAATTTTTTATTTTTAAATATAAATAAATTAAAATAATTATATATATAATTATCCACATTTTTTAAAAAATATAAGAAAGTAAATATATGTGTGTGTGTGTGTGTTTCTGTAATGTTCTAGAATTTCGGAATATTATTTTTAAATGTTTTATGAAATTAATTCAAGACCAGACATTGAGATGGCATACGATTCTGAGACCCAGTGTTCCTAGAATAAATAAATGAATAATATTAAAATAATAAATATCACATGTATATATTTTTTCAAAAAAGGTGGAATAACGTTCAAATGGGGGACTAGATCCGAAATATGAGGGAACCATTGCATTCACATAATTGAGTTTACCGTAGGTGTGTCCTAACACCGGTAGACAGGGGTCATTTGTGAAACATAGTTTTTGCGTATTATAATATAAGAAATAAATTGAATGGTTTATTTTATTTTAACATTATATAGAGACACAACAATATTTTTTTTATTATCCTTTTAAGTATTGATTCAGGGTAAGAATCATAACCCTAGAATTTCCTAGAGTTTCTAATGATAACCCTGGAGAACTCTCTCTATGAAAAATGATGTTAGAACATGGATCAGATATTGACGGATGTCGTTCATGATGAATCCCACCAATCGTGATGATGTGGTTATCAAACTTCTTCATATAATGATCCAAACCTGAGGTATGGGGTGTTATTTGGATTTATTTTCCTCATTTATGAATTCAATGAAGAACACAGACCAACCAAAGAACATGTTGATCCATTTTTCAATTTTCCTTGCAGGATGAATTTATATTGTGTGAATATTATCGAGTTTATTTAATTAGGATTGCTTTTGTTTTCATGATTTTTCTTATATAATGGATTGAGGTTTGAATTATTAATGAATGAGGTTCATTTCATGGAGTGGTTAATTATGTTTTATTCTCTCTAATATTCATTGTATACGTTGTTCTTCATGGTTTATGAACGAATGATCATTGGGCATTTGATTCATCGAATAATGATCCAAAATTAAAGATTTTACCTCGTGAAGACCTAAAAGAGGTGAGAGGATGATGGAGAAGGATGAATCAAATATATTTGAGAACACCCATTCTTCAAATAATGGTGGATCGGTCAAGGCACACAGATGAAGAATGGTGATTTTGGAAATTTCCAAAGAACATTGTGTGTAGTATGGGATACATGTTGTGTGGCCCCCATAGAGTGTAATCTAGTGTTTCTAGAAGATATTAAGTGTGACTCGGCATGTAACCAATGTCACACGACATGTGGACCATTTCCTAAAAATTGGCATGGATCTAAGGAGATTCACAAACAAAGGAAAGAGTATACAGGGTTCCTACCTAGAATATACTCCCCTACATGGCTTGGTTGGACCGATTATATGGATTAACCCATGTGCTGGTACATATGAATAGTTACACTGGTTGAAAGCATGTACTAGCACATGGCCAGAGTACATGGGTGGTCCATGGATGGAATGGAATAACACACATGTCTTTTTACATGTCATTTACTCTCTTTTTACATAACAAGTACTTTTGAAATGTGATTTTGTAATTGGGAAGTACCCGAGTTCATGGGAAATGGCATGTGACGCAAAAACATACTTTTTACTCTCTTTTACATGGATTAACACACATGTCAATAAAAAATTTGATAGTTTTCGTTAAGGGTCCCTTCTCACATCCTTATCATTAAGGTTAGTTGGTATCATTTCCTACACAGAAGATTATGATCACTTCAGTAAGGCTTACTAGGTAATGTTGTAGGAATACCCACTGAGAGGCCCATAGTAGGATCCTCCATTAATTATTTAGGCCCTAAGTAGAGTCCCTGGTATTTACAAGACCAACATCACCAAGTGTTGATCCTATACTTCCGAGGTTAATCCTAGTAGATTTGTTGGTATCACCCAATGGTCGTAGCCATGATCCTCATATGTTGTATCATATCTCTCTTATGATTCTTCTCAATGAAAATACTTCTCGGGAAAAAATCATTAGTGATATCTGACTAAGTATTTTGTTCTCCTAGTCGAGTTCTTCATGGAATCATTAAGCTAAATCCCTAGCGTGGGTATGTGTTGTTGGGGCTTACAATTAGACTACATGTCACAGTATGATTATATCTACAAATTCTTATTATATATTTTATAGATATATATTGTGTAGAGATGGATGTATCATACTTTTTGTATTACAAGGTGGTTTCAGGGTGTCCTACTGAGTACTTTTATACTCACCCCTACATGCGATTATCCCACAAATTGTGTGTTTTGTGCAGAAGAGTGACCTTTTAATGGAGTCTAGGGATAACTAAGACCAGACATGGCTTTGTGAGTTTAGAATAAATGAAATTTTCTTACAGAGTTAAGAAGCAATCTCAGTACCTATTTTTTTAGGTTGGGATTCTTAGTTTTCAGACTCATTCTTTTGTTAGTCTTGTAATAATTCCTATTTTACATAACTGTAGATTACTTTCCCACCATACTCTGTTGGTTGGGATAGTGGTCTGAATACATTGTTATTATAGTAGTTTTTATATTTCAAAATATTTGTGGGCTTAGAGATGTGTGTGTTTCTGTGTGTGTATACATGTACATAATAAATACCTCCCATGTTAGTGATATGTGTACTCCGTTCTAGTCACTAGCCCATGGCCTATTAGAGGCAGGCTTGATGGGTCGTGGCACGAGTCCCACTGGGATGGGCCGTGCCAGTTTTTAAATATATATATATGTGTGTGTGTGTGTGTGTGTGTTTGTTCTCATGATTATATATATATATATATATCAAAATATATATTCACATTGTAGGATAAAAATGATCTATATTACAAATAAACACATAAAACATACAAATACAACACCCATAGTGGCAGCTACCAATGAGCGGTACCATGAGGGATTTATATATTTTTAACCATGTTGTAAAACACTAGTAAAATATCACTAAAATAGCCTTGTTTCTTAAAAACAAATTACTTTAAAATATTATGGTTTTTTATATATTAATATATATATTTGTATAATTATTTATATATGTGGGTTTGTGTGTTTATATATATTATTATATATATATATATAAATTTATATTTACATTTATGCATGTAAATGAGTTATATTACCCCCAAAAATTCAATAGACACTTGTAGGGAAGAACTCGATGTGGCTCAAACTCAGGACCTCACCAAGACCCATAGTGAAAGCTACCATTGAGTTGCATTCTAAGGGATACATATACATATACATTTATATATATATATATATTTGTATGTGTATGTTTATATATATATATATAATAGTATTTAAAAATATTTTAATGTACATAAATATAGTAATAAAATCATATATATATATATACATATATGAAAATTAATATTAGTATAGTAATATATGAATAAAAATATTCTAAAATATTGGTAAAAATGACACTAATTTAGCCTCATCAAAAAATAATATTATTTTTAATTTTAAAATCATTTTCAGAAAAACTTTTCCATATTTGAAATTGTTTTGGAAACATGTCACTAAATATTCGACCTTTATCGAAATTTTTCTATATTTCTACAATGTTTTATGAAAAAAAAGACAGTCATTTATCAATGTTATTGAAAAAATGTGATAATTTATCCTATTTTCTGATTTTCTTGCTAATTTATTTATTTTTTCTAAAAAATCATTTCTAGTCTTGTCATTTTTTCCAAAGAAACATCCCTAATATATCCATATGTTTAAAAAACCCTCACTAATATTTTCATGTTTCCTGAGAAACAGCTCTAAAATAGAAACCATTTCTCAAAACATGAATAATTTATTGATATTTTTCAAAAAAAGTGAAAATTTTGAAATTAATGAAATTTTGAAAAATGTCACTAAATAACATCACTAAATACTTTTTTTGTTATAAGTACCCAACCATAAACATTACATATTCTTGAATAAAATTTATAATTCACATTGTGGATCTTTTCAGGTTTAGAGTTTTTGAGTAATAGGTCATTACATTTAGAAAACAACATGAATATTACATGTAGACAATTCTACTTTGTATCCATTTTTTATAAAAGAAAAACTCTTGAAAAAAAGAGTCATGTCTAGTTCCATGTTTTAGACAGAAATAATTTTTCTTGATCCCATCCTTGACCTTATACGTCTTTAAGTCCTGTGAAAAACATTTCAAAACATGGGATGAGCATAAAAATCTCAGTAAGGGATACACAAAGAAGGAAAAATGTTAGTTTTTTTCCAAAACAACAAGTAAACCATGAATACTTATCATAAGTAATACATTTAAACTTTTTGAAGTAGTAAATAGTATTCCTTAAATAAAAGATGATTTCTTACCTTTTTTAACCAAAATAAAACCCAAGTAAAGAACACATAACATATAAAGGTAACTTGGGACATAAACAAGCTTAAATGGAATAACCATACGGTCGACTTCCACACATATCTTTAAATGGAATTGTCATACGGCTGACTTCCACACATATCACTAAATGTAATATCCATATGGCCAATTTACTTACACAATTAATAGGAGGTTATAATGTAACTACCCATCCTGTTTGGTCACAGTACCACCCGTCATTTGGTTTATCACGTAACCACCCATTATATATCCAAGTACCATTATAAAATCATAACACATAAAATATTGCAAGTATAAAATTTTCACTAATAACATTTAATTTGCAATGACAGGAAACAATTTCCAGATATTTAAATAATCAATCCATTTCATAAACAATTTTCAATTCCAAAACACCCAAAAACAGAATAAGGTATTTTCTTTTCATTTTATAAACATTAAGGGCTATAGAGGATGCCAAATAATGATTACAGTGATAGATATGTCACTGTCACCACATATTTTAAGAACATTCTATTATTCATTTAGTAAAATGCATCCAAGAAAAAAATTATCCCTTCAAATGAAATTTAAAGTCAAACAGTTTTATTATACACTATGTAAAAGAAGGTATATATTATCGAAATATTCCTCTATGAAAGGAGATGGAGATGAAGTTTCTTACCTCATGTCTGACTGAACCCGTTCATTCTTTAATCTCCTGAGTAATTAAATAAAGATAATTTCTACTTTCTTAAGAACCTTTTTCATTATTATTATTCCTTTTATATCACTTATTACCATATTATAAACATTATGTAATCATTTATGTTAATAATTTTCCTTTTGTCAATATTTGGTTCTTGAGTGAAAAATGGACTTCTTATAAGTACATGTTGTTCACATGGTCAACATTTTATTATATCCAAAAGGATATTCATGATATCGATATCATATATATCATATATATTTAGTATATACATGTATTTATAATAATATATAACATTTGGAAGTATGAAATGAAATCCATCGTTAATGGTGCCAGTATGTTGTACTTACGCATGAACGCTACATTCATTTCTATTTTATCATTAAATGGAATTAAAAAATAATGATATATAGATATATTATAATTATAGTATAAAATAATATATAATATCATTAAAACCTTCCTTTATACGTCCCACATATGGCATTAATGAGTCATATCACAATGAGGGGGCGGTAGTCCACATTTCCTCAAATGAAATTATCATGTTTACCCATTATGGAGACCATAAAGGTAGGATATAAATGTAAAATAAAGAAGAATAAAGAAAACATAAACTTAATATTTATCATATATAAAAACATTTCCATCTTATTGTCCACCGTGAGAGGCGGTAGAAGATAGTCGAACATTCGTCGTTTCGTGAGGTGTTAGTTTTCCATCAACAAAAATAGTATGGTCTTCACCAAATAGATGGAGGTGTATGTATGTTTATTTAAAATACATCTCATAAAACATCCTACAATATTGAGGATACTTTTTTTGTTATAAAATAAAGTAATAAAAAGTTTTTAGGGGTTGGAGAAGTAAAATAAAAGAAAAGAAGTTAAGATAAACAGTTACGTTTAATTTGGGTAACTCCCTTTGTTTTTACAAAATTGTTCATTAATGTGCATTATGCATAAATTAAGGCATCTAGGAGGAGGAGAGGGATTTAGGTAGATTAATTGGGATGAGTTTGTATAAGCCAAAAGGCTTGATAGGTGTGAGTAATTGGCATGGAGTGGTGTCCTTTTATAAAGGGGAGGAGGGGCTCTTTAGGGAAGTTGGAAAATATTATTTTATTATAAACCTATCTTCGGTTTTTAAAGATCCAAAACCCATCAAAGTTGATGATAAGATGACTAATGGTCGAAATAAAATCATCCAATAATAATTGGATAGGTTTTGGATATTATATTAATATTTATGATCTTATTTATTGAAATCATTTATTAATGAGGTAAATATTGCATCATTGTTGTGTCATATATAATTTAATTGATTTGATTTATAAAAATAAAAAAAAAATACCATGATGTAGTAAATATTTTTATATTTCCAATTAATATTTACAGTCTAAAATATAACATATATAACCCATGTAAAAATTAAGTTACTAAAAGATATTAGTTAATGTCATTTTTGCTTTACTTAAAGTTAATTAATCTAAACAATCATTATCATTCATAAGTGGCTCCATGGGGTCCCAAAATCGACCCAATTATGACCATGGTCGTAAATGACTTAAGAAATATGGTTAGGACAAGTGATAATGTAATTTGATAATTTTATAATATTAATTTAACCTTGAATTACCCTATTTACCTTTAACCGTGGTAAATAAAAGTCAAAAGTAACTATTCACAAAAATTTATACACATCTTATTGAACAACATTTTCCTAATTAATAACAACCATATATGTCAGAATTTTAAAATTCAATTCACAGAATTGGTAAAATTTTATTTAAATGAAAAGGTCAGTTTTTTTAACTACTACTAAGTGGTTTCATTATTCATCAAAAATTGATGTTTTTCAGAAAAATACCAAAATTTCATCCTAAGATATATTTGATATTCCTAATTTAAAAATGATTTCTATTTTCCCATATTATAAACATAGAAGTTTCATTAATTAATTTAAAATTAATTCCGGTTATCCAAACAAATAGCGTGTTTTTAAGAAACAATAATTATCAAAAGATTGATACTTGTTTATGTCCAAAATAAAAGTGAAATTAATTCCAATTACCATCATTGGATTAAATGGTAAAAATATATTCTAATTACACATTTAAAACAATTAAAAAGATAATACATCCATATAAATAAATCAAATTAAAACACAGTTTTGAATTAAAATACTATATTTTCCACTATTCATTAAAAAAATGAACTTTCTTAGAAAAATACCAGAAAAATTTCCCAAAGTAAATTTTGATGTCCCAAATCTAAAGAAGAATTTTATTTGGTCAAATAGAACATATAAAAATGACAAAAACTGGATTTAAAAGTGGTTCACCCACAAAAGCCGGTAAATCAACCTTTTACTGAATATTAGAGTATTTATCCTTAAAATTAGATTCATTCATATTTTAAGCCCCAAAATTTTATTGGATAAAAGTAAATACATTTAAAAAAAATTTATAATCATATTATAGTTAGTTTTTTTCATTCCCTCCAATACAACGGCAAGGAGTTAACTTCCATTTTAAATAATAATATTATATATTTTGTGTGCAACGTAAGATTTCAAAGAAACTCGTTGTTGCGTATCGGCTACACTATTCATTACAACAACCCCTTTAAAATAAAATGAATATTTAATTATCAAAATATTAATAAAAATATAGTCTATTATTTCTTTATTTAATCAGGATGTTACATCCTTCCCCCTATTGGAAATTGTATCGTCGTAATTTTATTCACTTATCAAATAGGAGGGGGTATTTATCGCTCATAGCATTTTCAGATTCTCATGTTGCCTATTCAACCATATGGTTTTTCCACAAAACTATTACCACTTAAATTACCTTATTCTGCAACACTTTCTCTCTTTGATCAAGAATCTGGACTGGTTGTTCCTCATAAGAGAGAATCTCTTCCAACCGAACTACCTATCAGCTCAAAACATGAGATGGATCTGTAATATACTTTCTCATCATAGAAACATGAAAAACATTGTGTACCTGCGATAAAATTGTAGGTAATTCCACTCTATGTGAAACTAATCTAACTATCTCTAGAATTTCATAAGGTTCAATGAACCTCAGACTCAACTTTCCCTTCTTACCAATAAACATCACACTTTTATATGGAGAATCTTTGAGAAAGACATGATCACCAACCTCAAAAGAGAGATCCTCCCTCCAGTAATTCGCATAATATTCATGTCTACTCTAAGATGTTCTCATGTTCTTCTGAATCAACTAAACGTTTTCTGCTATCTCTTCTACCAATTTTGGTCCCATCATCTTCCTTTCACCTACTTCATCCCAAAAATCTAGAGTTCGACAACACTTTCCATATAATGCCTCAAATTGAGCCATCTGTATAATGGAATGAAAACTGTTATTATAAGAAAATTAAACCGAAGAAAGATGTTGGTCATAACTTCCTTGGTAATCCAGTGAACAAGCATGTAGCATACCCTCCAAGGTATTATTTATTTTTTCTGACTGCCCATCTGATTGTGGATGAAAAGCTATACTAAAATTTAATTCAATACCAAAAGACTTCTTAAGGCCTTTCCAAAATTTATAATTAAACATGGGATCATGATCAGATACAATGGGGAGGGGAACTCTATTGAGTCAATAAGGTTTTCCTTATAACTTTTCCATTCCTTCTTGTTTTGAAAAACACAAACACCTTATACTTAATCAAATATATATTTTACCTCCATAATGAAAATTTTCTTCTTTAAGGAAATTTACCATAACCTAGATTTTCTTATACATAGAAATATTTTTATTATGTACAAAAACCGGATTTATACCCAAAATCCCAGAGTCGTATAATGTAAAGATTTAGAGCATTCTGTTTTTAGGATCCGAATTCTGGATGAGAACTGTAATAAAGTTCCAATCTGAATTCTGGACTCCAAACTTTCATGAGTTCGACTACGAACTCTTATGAAGTTTGACTCCGAACATACTTCATTTTGACTCTGAACTCTTATGAAGTTCGACTCCGATCATTCAGGAGTTCGAATATGAACTCTAATGAAGTTCGACTCTGAACTTTCATGAGTTCGACTCCGAACTCTTATAAATTTCGACTCCGAATTTCATGAGTTCGACTCTGAACACTTATGAAGTTCGACTCCAAGCTTTCATGAGTTCGACTCCGAACTCTTATGAAGTTCGACTCCAAACTTTCATGAGTTTGACTTTGAACTCTTATGATGTTTGACTCCGAACATTCATGAGTTTGACTCCAAAATCTTATGAAGTTCGACTCCAAACTTTCATAATTTCGACTCCGAACTCTGATGAAGTTCAACTCCAAACTTTCATGAGTTCGACTCCGAACTCTTATGAAGTTTGACTCCGAACATTCAGAAGTTCGACTCCGAACTCTTATGAAGATTGACTCTGAACTATTACTATTTCTACTTCGAACTCTGTATGTTCAGTTTCTAGTCTCTGGTGAAACCAGACTCTGAATTCCTTTAAAACAGAATCTTAACATTTCTTAACATAAACTCCGAATTTCATTTTGGTTAGACTCCTAACTTTTAATTTTCTTACACTACGAATTTTAGTATGTATTTTGCTTACATATTCTCCATTACAAAATGATATCGTGAATTCTGTTATACATGGTTTGTTATTAAATGATGTTGTCCATTTTTTCTCAAACTAACTATTGGTTGAGTTACACGTGTATAGGTCCCTCCAAATTTTAATGAAAATATGACCGTTGGAGAGGGATCTGATCGAGCATATAAATAGAAGCTCATTTGACAGAGCTTAATACTGAAGTTGATCGATCTAGAGACCACACGCTATTAAGGTGATTTCTATAGATAGAATATTTTCATGCCTTGTGCGTACTGAACTGCTCGTTCATATTGATTCGTGCGACTCCGAATGTTGGTGATTACATTCGAGCGCTTTCAGGGATAGAAAGACGGAGGTGTCAACTTCCTTGAAGTTTGAGGGATTCCTTACTAAGGAAGATAGAGGTTCCATCTACCTTGAAGTTGAGGGCTTATGAGGATAGTAAGGCAGAGACAATGATCTTCGTATCGAGGGCTTACCCTGGTGTGGGTAAGACAGACATTCATGAATGTATAAATTAAGGGACCTTTATCCAAGGTTGTTGGATACCCTTATCGTTGGGTAAAAAGAGTTATTATTTGTTACTTGTAGTTGTACTACTTGTTTTTTCTCCTGCATATTGTATTGTAAAGAAAGTATAACCTTCTTATATTTCCTTACACTTGTACTCTGATTAGTTTAGATTCTGTATGCTTTAAGTTAGAATCTTATATTGTAAACTTTAGTTCCAATTATCCAATTAGAAATTAGAGGTGTTGTGAATTTTCTTAGTTTAACTTTGTTAAACTTAGTTTTTCCTTGTTCAAGGAAATTTCTAAAGTATACAATTCACCCCCTCCCTCTTGTATATTGAGCATCTACATCATTATTTCGATCCTACAATTGGTATCAGAGAGGTCTCTGAAATACTTATACTCACATATAAGTTATTATTTCACACTTTTTCATTATTATTCATGCTTTCTTAGAAAGATAAGTTTCATGCCAAACTTTTTCATTCCAAATTATTATTACGAGTTGTTTAGTCCGAACTTTGTGGTTACGAACTCTTCCTACTAACAAGTTTGTGTGCAATAGGTTATTTTAAGAATGGAGGGTTTAAATGATGGTTCCATCAACAACATAAATCCTACAATACCACCAATATTTGATGGTAATCACTATGAGTATAGGGGAGATTGAATGATGACTTTTCTTATTAATAATGGAGTGGATAATTTAGTTATGCTTACTGGTGGTTATAAAATTCCTGATAAGGATGTTAGAAATTTTACTAACCAGGAAAAGCAAGAGTATGAACTCAATTATAAGCTACACAATAATGTACTGTGTTCAATGATCTAGAAATATATATAGCCAAATTTCTTCTTGTGAAGCATCTAATTATACTTGGAAGAATTTAGAGGTTACACACTTTGGAACTTCTAAAGTGATTGAAACTAGGAGAGCTATGCATAGAACTGAATACCATGGATTCAATTTTCCTTATGGAGAACCCATTTATATACATCAACAAAGATTTATGACTATAGTCAAAAGCTTACAGTCTATTGGAGAAAAAGGGTTAGATGATGAATCCCTTGTTGATAAGATTGTAGACATTATGCCTAATGAGTGGGAATCAAAGAGAACAACAATTGATGAGAACATGAAGGTCACTCAAATTTCGTTAGATCAGCTATTTGGAACTCTTCTCCAACATGAAACAAGAATGAATAGAGATTCTGACAACATCAAGAAAAATAATGGGAATGGTACTGTTTCTTTTACCCCAACATCAAATCATATAAAATCTAAGACTCCTGAGAGAGTAACCAGATCCAAATCTAAGAAAGTTGTTATTCAATCAGAATCAAGTGATAGTGAAGTCTCAGAGAATGAGTTAAAAATCCTTCTCGAATGATGAACAAGATAGTTGGCCAGAGAAATTTCCAATCTAAGTATAAGAAAATGAAAAGGAAATATATGAAAGATGGAGAAGTTACATGTTATGAATGCAAGAGAGATGGATATATTAGATCAGATTTTCCTTTGCTAAAAAAGAAAGAATTGAAAGAAAGTCATTTTGAAAGGAAGAGAAAGAAGTATTACAAAGCCAATTCTACGAAAGTTCTGGGAGAAAATGACACCTGTAGTGCCAGTGGTGGTGACTCTTCAGATTAATCTTCTGATTATGAATCATCAGGACAGAAGAATCTTGGTCTTATACCCAGATTACCTATTACCAATCATTTATTTATGGATATGGTACACAATGCTGAATAATTGAACAATGTATCTTTAAATTCTAATGATAATAAGTATTTTAACTCTTCAGATGAAGAATCCTATTCAGATGAAGAAAATACTTCACCTACCTATGAAGAAGTTTCTAGGTTTTCTAAACTTCTTGAGATTGAGAATTCCAAACTCAATAAAAAACATGATAAGGAATACTCTAGGAATACTATTCTTACAAAAGAAATATCAGATCTTTCTAAAGATCTTGATAAGAAAAATGATGATTTTATAAGTATTTCAAATAATCTTTAGGAAGTAAGATCTGAGAAGAAAAAACATTCTAAAGATTTAGAAAAAGTAATTTATAAGAAAAGTGTTTTTGAGCCTAGCTCTAGTTCTAAATCTAATGATTTTGAAGATAAATACTTGGTTATAAAACTCAAGTATGAAATTTTTTCCTTAAATAAGTGTTTATCAAACTTTACCCATGTTAAAGAAAATTTTGATAAAATTTATTCTCAAATACGACCTTTAAGAAACAAATACAGATTTGGTTGTACCCATGCAAAACCAACTTTTAGTAACAACTAATTTGTTTCACAAAGTGCTTCATTTTGTACCAAGTATCAATGTGGTGGTCACTGGGAAAAGAATTTCTCTTTAAACAAAACTCAATCTCTGGGTTTTCATAAAGCTTGATTTTCTAAGAATGTGTGGGTACCTAAAATTTTGTTATCTATAAATCATGGATCCAAACAAGTTTGGATTCTGAAAGTATAATTCTTTTCTTGTTTTCAGGAATATAAAAGAAGTACCAACAACAATACATGGTACATGGATAGTGGATGTTCCCGGCACATGACTGGTAACAAAATCTATTTTGAAATGATCCTCAAGACGAAAGGAGGAAAGGTAACTTTCAAAGATAATGCTCAGGGAGAAATTGTTGGTATAGGTAATATTGTTCTTCTTGGTAAAACTTTGATTTCAAATGTTTTATTTGTTAAGGATCTTAAGAAAAACCTCATTAGCATAAGTCAGTTATGTGATGAAGGATACCATTTAAATTTTTTGAATGATAAAGGCTTATTTCACAATTCCAAGGAAGAATTTATTCTCTCAGCCATTAGGCAAGAGAATGGTTACACTTTGAACTTAGAAGACCTCAAGAGCCAAGACCTACCTTTCCTAAGTACAATAGAAGATCATTCATGGTTATGGAATAGGAGACTAGGTCACTGTAACCATAGACACTTTTGTAAACTTTCTAAGAAGAAACTAGTTAAGGATCTACCGGAGCTTAGATTCGATTCTTCTAAAGTTTGTGATCCTTGTCAATATGGAAAGAAACATAAACCTAGTTTTAAATCAATCGGTGAAGTTTCGAAAACTGATTCATTACAGTTTGTTAATATGGATCTTTTTGGTCCAACCCAAACTAGAAGTATTGGAGGCAAATACTATGTGTTTTTTCTAGTTGATGATTACACCAGATTTACTTGGGTCTATTTTCTAGCAAATAAATCTGAAGCTTTTTCTTATTTCAAAAGTTTTAGAGCACAAGTTAAAACTGAGAAAAATCTTCCACTGAAAAATATTCATAGTGATCATGGAGGAGAATTTCAAAATTCTGATTTTCAAACTTTTTGTTGTAGAAAAGGAATTACTCACAACTTTTCAGCACCTAGAACTCCTCAACAAAATGTTATAGTTGAAAGAATAAATATAATTCTTCAAGAGATAAATAGAACCATGTTGAGTGAATATTCTATAGCTATAAATTTCTGGGTTGAAGCTGTAAGTACTGCTTGTTATAATATAAATTGAGTTTTGAGTACACCTTTTCTTAATAAAACTCCTTATGAGTTATGGAATGGTAGAAAACCTAGACTTTCCTACTTTAGGGTTTTTGGTTTCAAGGTATTTATCTTGAATACTAAAGATAATTTACATGAATTCGCACCAAAATCTGATGAAGAATATTCTTATGCTACTCCACAACTTCTAAGGATTATAGAGTTTTCAATAAAATTACTTGTACTGTTGAAGAAAGAGTGCATGTAAAATTTGATGAGTCTGATCCTTTTGTTTTTAAACCATCCCAACCTACATCCTCAGATGTGTTTTCAAAAACTGATTATCAACTGTTGATAGAAGATCCTTCGATACTGAAAATTTTCAAGAAGATACTTCTGAAACATTTACACCAGAATACTTTCTACCCTATGTTGATGAACAGGTTTTAGAAAATCCAAACCAGGTTTTCCATAAGAATCATCCTAGTGTTGGAATCATTGTTGATGTAAATCAACCTGTAAGGACTAGAAGTTCATTAAGAAATGAAGTATAACATGTAGCATTTCTTTCCCAATTAGAATCACAAAGCACTGATGAAGCTTTATGTGATGATGATTGGATCAAATCCATGAAATATGAACTAAATGAATTAGAAATGAATAAAGTATGGACCTTGGTTGAAAGACCTAAGGAAACTTCTGTTATTGGAGTAAAATGGGTCTTCAAAAACAAGTGTGATGAAAATGGAGTCATTGTAAGAAATAATGATAGACTAGTTTCTAAAGGCTATAATCAGCAAGAGGAAATAGACTATGAAGAAACCTATGCTCCAGTAGATAAACTTGAATCTATTCATATTCTACATGCATTTGTAGCATTCTTAAATTTTAAACTTTTTCAAATGGATGTGAAATGTTCTTTTCTTAATGGGTATGTTCAAGAGCACGTTTTTGTTGAAAAACCTCCTGGCTTTGAAGATGCAAAACATCCTGATCATGTTTTTAGACTTACCAAAGCTTTGTATGGCCTTAAACAAGCCCCATGAGCCTAGTATGATAGACATATAGGATTTTTGCTTCAAAATAACTATGTTAATGGAAATGAAGATCCAACTCTTTTTCTAAAGAAAGATAAGAAAAATGTTTTGATTGTTTAAATTAATGTTGATGACATCATATTTGGTTCAACTCAACAATATTTTACTGATTCATTTGTAACTCTAATTAAATCTGAGTTTGAAATGAGTATGATGGGTGAGTTAACATTTTTCCTTGGTTTCAAATTTTTCAAAGACCAGAAGGAACCTATATATCTCAACATAATTATATTAAAGATCTTCTTAAAAATTATGGTTATGAAAACACTAAGAGTATAAGTACTCTCATCGGTACCTCAAACTATTTAGATCATGATGATGCTGGGAAACTAGTAGATCAAACACCTTTTAAAGGTATGATAGGAAGTCTACTTTACTTAACAGATAGTCGACCAGACTTAATGTTCTCAGTATGCTTATGGGCAAGATATCAATCTAATCCTAAGGAATCTCACTTAAAGGCAGTAAAAATAATTTTTCGCTATCTAAAGGGAACCATGGAGCTAGGATTATTTTATACTTCTAAAAATGATTTTATCCTAAAAATATTTTTGGATGCTTCCATTGGTGGATGTAGAATAGATAAAAAGAGTACATCCAGAACTTGTCATTTCTTAAGAGATTAATTAGTTTCTGGGTCCGGCAAGAAGCAACATTCTGTAGAACTTTCCAGTACTGAAGCTGAATATGTAGTAGCTGGAAGTTGTTGTGCTCAAGTGTTGTGGATGAAACACACACTCACAGACTATGGACTGAGTTTTACTAAGACTCATATTTTGTTTGATAACACAAGGGCCATTTCCCTCAGTAAGAACCCTGCACATCACTCTCGTGCAAAACACATAGATTTTAGGAATCACTTTCCTAGGGAGCACACACTTAAAGGAGATATCATTATTCAGTTTATACGAATGCAAGATCAACTTGCTGATATTATCAAAAAATAATTACCCTCTGATAGATTTTAATACATTAAAAAAATTTAGGAATGATAACTGTAAGTTAATCATTCTTCATTAACTTCTTGTTGAACAATTATCCTAACAGTAATAAACTCTTTTTCATAGGGGGAGTATATTTGATTGTAAGTGTAACTAAAATTTTTGTAATCTTTTTTTTCAAACTTAGTGTAACTAAAATTTTCGTAATCTGTTTTTGAAACTTTTTGTAACTTTAATTTTCGTAGTCAGTTTTTCAATATTTTTGGAACTGAAATTTCCGGAACTGTAATTTCCAGAATGAAAATTTCCAGAAATGAAGTTTTCAGGATGGAAATTCTTGGAATAAAAACTTTCGGAATGTTACTTTCGTAATGATATTTTCGTACTGGATCTTTCGTAATGCATTTTCTTTTAAATTCATTTCTTTAAGAAGAATATTACCATTTACTAACAATCTTTCTAGCCAATCCGAAAGGTATGTTTTTCTTACCTTAAGTTTTCATAATCATATTTTTCTTGCTAGTATTTTCCTGAGTTTTAAATTAATTCGGAATCTATTTTTCCCTAAGTCTGAATATTCTCCTTAAAACCTCAATAGATTAGAGTCATGTTTTCCTTGAGGGAATGTTCTCAACCGTCAGATCAAATCGAAAAGTTTTTCAACCATTAGATGGATTTTGGAAGACCAAAGGTCACATCAATCGTCTAAATAAAAGGGACCCCAAGACTACTCGCACATCCGTTTTTAAAAGCTTTTGCGTCTTGAAGCCCTGTTTCTCTTCTTAAGACCGGTTCCAATCTTTGTGAAGCCATTCTGATTCCTTCAGATATCGCACTTCTGAATGTCTGTTAAAGCAAAATCTCAAGAAATTTCAACTTCAAAGACAATCTCAAAGTGGTTAGTATTCAAGGAAAGGTTGTTGCATCCAGTTTTTTACAAGAATTATTCTATTATAAACAAGAATATCAAATTGAATAGTTGGGAAGATATATGCTAGTTCATGTTAGAGAAATAGGATTCAGTTTACACCGATTTGCTAATCGAGTTCTATGAGTCCGTTTCTTTCCAGATTAAAGATGGAAGATAGTGGTTTTCATTTATGTTTTATGGGGTGACTTAGGAGATATGTTACACCAAGGCCGCAAGCTTGGTTGGTTTATCTTATGATGGGGAAGCTGAGTTTTTCTCACATAATCTTCTAGATGAGCAAGGAAGTTTCAACAAGGTGAAGGATTTAAAATTTCTTGGACATAAGGATGCTACGACTGCTAAGAATGCTCATCTCACTCCGAACAATAAGATTCTACATCTCTGGGTACAAGGTTTTCTCATACCAAAAAGAGGTGATAGGGATAATTTTAAGGATAGTGATATCTATGTCTTAGATTTCTTGGTAAATCTAAGAAAGATAAATTTGATGTGGCATGTCTTGATTACGATCAAGAACATCAAAGAAGGGAACTTGAGAGCCCAAATAATTATGTACCCTACCTTACATTCTAAGAAGATAGTTCGGTGCTTAGAATCCTTCAAGGTTGCATGAAAATAAAAAGTCTTGAATTGTAAGCTTATGCTGGTAAGTGATGATACTTTGAAGAGGATGAAGATGGGTTATTCTGGTGAATCTGTAGAATTCTACCCTCTTCTTGTGGAAGAGGATGAGGCACTTAATAAAGGTACACAGACACTGGAGCCATCCAAAAAGCAAAGGAAGAAGAGAAAGCTTAAGTAAGTATTTTTTGATTAAGAAAATCCCAAATCTAAGGAAACTCAGTCTTCTCCCCCCAAGTCGAAGAAGAAGAAAACTTATCCTGATGAAGTTGCTGCGACGAGGAGGGAAGACAAGGAAAAGAGGAAAGAAGTGGATCCACTATTCGGATTGGACCCTACAGAGGCTATACCCTTAAAATAAAGAGTTGCGGAAGAGTTAGAGAAGCAGGCAAATGAAATGAAGATGAAAAAGAAAGTAACTGAAGCTGAAGTGGTGTAATCTTTACTGAAAGCTATAGAGTTAGCTTCCAAAATGCTTTCCGTTCCGGAAACATTGCTTATAGAACCTTCTTTACCAGAAACTCTAGCAAAGAACTATGTCACTCCAGAAAAATCCAAGGGTAAATAAGTAGTTGAAGAAGATGAAAAGGAAGATGCTGAAGAAGTATAGGAAGAGGTAGAAGAAGAAGAAGAAGAGTGAAGTGAATATTTGGACTCCTTGATCAAGAAAGTATAGGTTTATAAAGATAAGGTAGAATCCGCAAAGTTAGTAACTCCAGGAAAAGAAGGCGAGGAAGGTAGTAAGAATGATGATAACCAACAACAACAAGAAGAAAATGTTATGTATGATGAGGACGAATCCTATGAGAGGAATTTTCTTGAGGAAGGACAAGAAAAGAAAAAACCAGATGAAGACCAGATTATTCATGTTTCTGAATCCGAAGAAGTATCTCCTGATGAGGAACCAATTCTGAAATCTGATAAGGGGAAGAAAATTCTCATGGATACTCCAACAAAAGAAGTCTTCAAGAAGAAGGAGGTTGGTGGTTCTTCTAAGAAAAAACTGGGGAAAATTGATGAAGAACAATCTCCAAGAGATTTATCTGATTTGGAGTCATCAGCTTATGGGAATGATTTTGTGGTTGAATATCTCAAGAAGTTGGTGGACACCATTCCGATTTTTCCAACTATAGATGCCAGATTCCAGATGCTGCAAAAGAGTATGAATCAGAAATCGGATTCCTTATCCATGGTCATGGATAAGTGTATTAATATTGAGTATGACCATAAATGTTTTCTTATCAATTATGATGTGCATAGAAAGCCTTTTAGAAAAATAACTCTTTGATATAAGAGAGTTGAATAAGACTTAGCTGTGTATGATAAATTTCAGAATGAGGTCAAAGATGCTTTTGACACCGAGGATAAAAATATTAAGAATATTCAAGATGAACTGATTGGGGAGAACAGTTCTCGGAGTCAACAAGTGAAGGAACTTAATGAAAAGGCTAATTCTCTGGATCAAATTTTTATAAGTGATATAAATCTCCAGATAAATCTTGAGAAAAGACTCAAAAAGCAAGATGAATAGTTAAAGATGCAGAAAAAAGCTATCAAGGCTCAGGAAGAGGCTTTGAAATCCCCAGAAGAAAAGACAGAAGCCTTAGAGAGGCTAGTCGAGGAAGACCGAAGAGACCTAAAGAATCTTAAAACTGTGTTAAAGAAGCTGATTCCAAAGGAAAAGAAAGAAAAATAAACCCACTCTGATCTTTTTTTATTTGTCTTTCATTATAAAATTTTACCAACTCTAATGAAATTTTATTTAGTTGGTTGTATCTTGTTATATACTAATGTTTCAAGTAACATATTTTCTTTTCTATTTCCTTCAATTATTTTTGAAAATCACAAAGGGGGAGTAGGAAAAAGAACTACTCCTAAGGGGGAGAAAGAAAAATTTAAAATGAAGAGGAAACATTTCTAATTGAAATATCCTTAAAGTAAGGGGAAGTTTCTCACTACGATGTTTTTCATTACCATGATAATGAAATCTCCACTCTATAAATTCAGAATATAATCCGTAGAGTTTCAATTCCTAAGGGGGGGGGGGGTTAGTTTTATTCACTTTTTTCCATGAACAAAGGGATATAAGTTTTAATTTCAAAGACTAATGAAATTTTTCAATGTCCTTATATTATTTTTCGTAAGGATGTTTGTGCTTTCCAAAAAGGGTAAGATTTTTGAGTCAATAAGGTTTTCCTTATGACTTTTTCATTCCTTCTTGTTTTGAAAAACACAAACACCATATACTTATGAAAATATATATTTTTCCTCCATAAGGAAAATTTTCGTATTTAATGAATTTTACCCTAACCTAGATTTTCTAATACATAGAAATATTTTTATTAATTACTAACACCGGATTTATACCCAAAATCCTAGAGTGATATAATGTCAAGATTTAGAGCATTTTGTTTTTAGGATTCGAATTCTGGATGAGAACTGTAATGAAGTTCCAATCTGGATTCTAGACTTCGAACTTTCATGAGTTCGACTCTGACCTCTTATGAAGTTCAACTCCGAACATTCATGAGTTTGACTCCGAACTCTTGTAAAGTTCGACTCCAAACTTTCATGAGTTCGACTCCGAACTCTGATGAAGTTTGACTCCGAACTTTCATGAGTTCAACTCTGAACTCTTATGAAGTTTGACTCTGAACATTCATGATTTCGACTCCGAACACTTATGATGTTCGACTCCAAACTTTCATGAGTTCTACTCCGAACTCTAACGAAGTTCGACTCCGAACTTTCATGAGTTCGACTCCGTACTCTTATGAAGTTTGGCTCCAAACATTCATGAGTACGACTCTGAACTCTTATTAAGTTCGACTCCAACCTTTCATGAGTTTGACTCCGAACTCTTATGAAGTTCGACTCCGATCTTTCATGAGTTTGACTCCAAACTCTTATGATGTTAGACTCAGAACATTCATGAGTTAGACTCCGAACTCTTATGAAGCTTGACTCCAAAATTTTTCTAGTTCGACTTCGAACTCTGTAATTTCAATTTTTGAACTCTGGTGAAACCAGACTCTGAATTCCTATAAAAAAGAATCCGAACATTTCTTAACATAGACTCCGAATTTCATTTTGGTTAGACTCTAAAATTTTAATTTGCTTACACTTCTAATTTTAGTATGGATTTTTCTTACATATGCTTCATTACAAAACGATGTCGTGCAATCAGTTATACATGGTTTGTTATTAAACGATGTCTTCCATTCTGTTTCAAACTAACCATTGGTTGAGTAACACGTGTACAGGTCCCTCAGAATTTTAAGGAAAATATGACCATTGGAGAGGGAGCCGGTCAAGCCTATAAATAGGATCTTATTTGAAAGATCTCAATACTAAAGTTGATCGATAAATATACCACACGCTGTTAAGGTGATTTATAGAGAGAGAAGCTTTTGATGCCTTGTGCATACTGAACCACCCTCAGATTGCTTCGTGCGACTCCGAATGTTGGTGATTACATTTGAGGGCTTCCAGGGATAGGAAGACAGAGGTACCGACTTCCTTGATGTTCGAGGGCTTCTTTACTGAGGAATACAGAGGTTCTAACTACTGTTAAGTTGAGGGCTTGCGAGGATAGCAAGACAGAGACATTGATCTTCATATCGAGGGCTTACCCTAGTATGGGTAAGATAGACTTGCTTGAAAGTATAAATAAAGGGACCTTTATCCATGGTTGTTGGATACCCTTCTATTTGGGTTAAAAGAGTTTTTGTTTGTTACTTATAGTTGTACTACTTGTTTTTTCCACTGCATAATGTATTTTTAGGAAAGTATAACCTTCTTATATTTCCTTACACTTGTACTCTGATTAGTTTTGATTCTATATGATTTAAGGTCGAATCTCATATTGTAAACTTTAGTTCCAATTCTCAAATTGGTAATTAGAGGTGTTGTTAATTTTCTTAGTTTAACTTTGTTAAACTTAGTTTTTTCCTTGTCTAAGGGAATTTTTAAAGTGTACAATTCACCCCCCCCCCTCTTGTATATTGAGAATCTACATCATTATTTCGATCCTACAAACTCCATGAAACCTAAATATCTCTTTAACATAAAATCGAGAAAACTTATCTAGAGACAAAGTATCTCCAATATGAAGGAAATGAAAAGATTTAGACAACCGATAAATAATAACCCAGATTGCATTATTACCCCGTTATGTCTTCTGTAATCCCACAATGAATTACATGGATATATTTTACCATTTCCACTCTAGAACCGGTAACTACTGAAGAATCCCTTTCGGTAACTGCTGGTCTGCTTTATCCTACTGACTAGTCAAACACTTCACAGTAAAATCAGAAATATTTCTTTTCATTCCATTCCAATAGTAATACTCCCAAAGATTTTTGTACATCTTAGTACAACCAAGATGAAATGAAAATGGGGAACTATGATCTTTACATACCATCTTATTATTCAACTTTGAATAACAGGGCACACGTTATCTTTTTCCAAATCTCAAACACAATCACTATCAATGTTAAATTCTTGGACCATACCCTTCTGAACCAACTCTACCATTTTTTGTAACTCACTGTCTTCCTTATCTGCTTACTTTATTCTATATGATAGAGATGATCTCACTGACACCTGCTACAAAAAAGAAGAATTTTCTACACCAACGACTTCTATTCAAAAGTTTATCAAATCAAAAACCAAAGGATCCTGTTACAAATGTAACATGGTTAGTGAAGAATTACTTTTTTGACTCAAGGAAACAGCCACATTATTTGATTTTCCCAGATGGTAATGGATCATGAAATCATAATCTTAGATTAATTCCAACCATCTCATCTGTCTCATGTTCAATTCATTATGAGTGAATATATACTCTAAAATTCTGTGTTCAGTATATATTTCACATTTTACTCCATAAAAATGATGCCTCAAATTTTTTAAAGCAAAAACAATAGAAGATAATTCTAAATCATGTGTAGGGTAATTTAACTCATGAGGTTTCAACTGATGTGAAGAATAAGAAATTACCTAATCATTCTTCATAAGGACAGATCCACGTATTTTCAATGAAGCATCATTGTAAATAAAAAACTCACCATTTTTGGAAGGCAGTGCTAATACTTGAGCATTAACCAATCTTCTTTTCAACTCCTAAAAACAATCATCACATTATTTGGTCCAAATGTACATTACACCTTTTCGAGTTTTCATAGTCAATGGACTAGATAACCGTGAAAATTTATCAACAAAACTCCAATAATAACCTGCCAAAGAATGAAAACGACGAATATCTGTTATATTTGTGGGGATTGGCCATTCTTCAACAACTTTTGTTTTAGTAGGATCAACAATTATTCCATTTTTTGAAATAATGTGACCAAAGAAATAAATTTGTTGTAACCAAAACTCACACATGCTGAATTTCCCATAATGGTTATTTTTATTTAAGGTTTGTAAGATGACCCTTAAGTGACTTTCATGCTCTTATTTACTTTTATAATAATCAAAAATATCATCGATGAACACAACCATAAACTTATCCAAGAACTCACAGCAAATTTTATTCATAAGATCCATGAATACTGCTTGTGCATTGGTTAAACCAAAATACATAAATACAAATTCATAATGGCCATGTCTAGTTTGAAACACAGTCTTTAGAATGTTTTCTTCTTTCACTTTTAACTGATTGTTCAACAAACCAACCCGGGATGACCCTGAACTGATCACCCGAGCCAGTCTGCGACATGACCCGAGATGCATTCCTGATCCTCCTGGGCTTGCGACAAGTGCTAGGGATTCAATAGAGGACAAGTGAGAACAATGATTCCCAATAAAAATAAATAAAGCAATGGAAAAGTAGAAAAACGAAAAGTTAATAAATGACCCTGAAGAGAAATAATGACCAACAAAACAGACTAACCTGGTCTCGACCAAAACTCCTCGCGACTCTGAAGGTCGCTCAAATGTCTACAACCAACTCTCACCCATGGAAAGCAGGCTTGATCCAAACCTGCATCAAAACTAAAAATAGGAAAACACTATAGTCGTGAGAATTAAAACTCAGTAGGTGTGCCCAACAAACTATTCCCAATGCAGTACCTTTAAATAAAGAATTTACCAATTTAAGGTTTGAACTAAATTATTAAATTACTAGTTTTCACACACACATTAATTTCTAAAACAAGTATCAGTCCATTGCCCTTGTAAATTTATGAAAAACAAGTTTATTGATTGAATGGCATAGGTACATTTCATTTTAAAAGATTTTCTGTGAATGATTTAGAAATATAGACTTCAGATATGTACCAAACGGAAAACCACACATAACACACAACACGCACCATGGTAAATGAGTAAAGTGGTGCACAAGGGATAGAAACAAAACTAGACCTCTCAATCATCCACCAAACACAAATTAATACTAAAAGAAACATGGGTCTAACTTAGGAGATCGTGAACAATCAAGAACATATTATTCATGTGACTCATCCTGAAAGCATGTTTTAACTCAATGACGTCATAACGCCCTAACGCCTGGTATATACCATCATAGACTAACCGAGGGGCCCAATCCCCATAGCAGAAATAACTCAGTATTCCCCTGCTATGTGGCCACTAGCTAGTGCATAATCTAAACTAGTGCAACAATCGTTCTCAAAAGATTCAATCACTATGCCAGGTTCCCATGTTAACACAAGCTATAAAATGGGTAAATCCACAATGTAAATCAATCATTCACGATGAAATAATATCACATACATCTCACACAATCAACGCACACCAAAGATCACCCCTGATTGGGTTTTCCAAAATAATTTATTATCTTAAAGTGCCAAATGGTCCTTCACCAATTTTAATGAAAACCCTCATTTCTTAGAAAACCCCAAAACACTTGTTCATTATTCAGAAGAAATCATTTATCATTTAAATAAAAACTAAATTTGATATTCTATGAATTATGTTTAAAGGACAAATGGGCATTCTTTCACTACTGGGTGTCCACTCATCCTGAAAATATTTCAAGTGTCATGTATTAAATAAACCTCTCTTTTTACACCAAATAATTATTTTAAATTTAATTATCTTATATTATTTCTCATTAATTAAAACTAATAAAATATCAATCAATTAATAAATTCATAAATTAAGGGCGAGTGTAGTGGGGGACCTACCTCAACTTGCATTCCAAGCACGATGACACGACACGCCCTGACTGGGCACACAAGCACATGCATGCAGACGATCGTAGGACCACAGAAAACCCTTACCTACGTGCTGCAATCGAAAATATAACTAGAATACATAAACACGGGCATAAAATGATCCATCCAAATGAACAACGCAAAAATAACTATCATGACATGTTTCAAAACATTTTTCTCATCACCATCATTATTACCATACCATTTTGAAATTTGTGAAATAATATTCAGAAAATTAACTCATATATTTACACAAACAAAACTCATTTATTTTAAAATTAAATTTCCATAAATTTAAATAAACACAACACATGATAAAATAAATTTTTTACTACTCAAACAAAAATAGCGCAAACCTCAATTTGGCATGGATATGCACTCGACCAGCGGGGTTACATGACCGTCTGAAAGGGGCGGTGAGCACGGCAGAAGAGGGCCCGATCTAGTTGGTAGGTCGCACGACCATCAAAAAAGATGGGCGTCATCCAGAGATGTGTTTAGCGGTTGGAGGGGAGGTTTCCGCTGATGGGTTAGTGCATCAGCAGAGAAGTTCGGTCGGACAGTGGCTACGAGGTGGTAAAAGGAGGGTGGTCTGGTCGAGAAGGGCAGAGGGTTGAAGCTGAGGCACGTCGGGATGAAGCCAACTACAAGGAGAGAGTGGAGGATCTTGCGTACAACCTGCTCATGACGAAGGAGGGTGAGGTCGCGACCGGGCAGTGAGAGGCGAGTAGTAGTTCAATGCGTCGGATGGCCATGGATGGTGTGGCGTCGTCGCAAGGCAGGAGGGATGCCCTGGAAGGGCGAAGGGATATAGCTTGCAGCATATGGTGTGGGACAGGGGACCGATGGGCGGTTGGGGGACTGTGAAGGGTAGGACGCAGGTCCTGCCAGTGGCTGGCAACAGGGCAGGGGTGCGGGGCAGGGAAGCATGGGTGTGGGAGAGCTGGGGCGTACAGGAGGCTGTCCAGCAGGAGGGCGAGGCAAGGCTTGTCGGGGCGTGACGAAAGTGAGGTGACATGGGGAGCGGCTGGCGTGTGCAGAGGACAAGAGAGTAGGAAGGGGGAGGGACTGGATCCACTGGGAGGCCAAAGGCAGAGGAGAGGGTGCTGGGCATGGTGCAGGGTGCGGGAGATGGAGGTTGCTTAGGACAGCGCGTATAGGGAGAGCTGGAAAGGTGGGGAAACCGGAAGGGCGTGGTGCGGCCATACTACGCAGGGCTGCTGTGTGGAGGAGGTCACACGGGAGAGCCGATCAGGGAAGGCGACGCTGCAATGGGGGTTCGGCCGGGCGGGAGGACGCCTGACAGCGGGAAGTAGGGGGAGGCGCTGTTGGAGGGGTGCGAGGGGGCACTACTGTAGCGCTGAGGCTAGGGGGCATCACACTGAGGCTGGTGGTGTGCGGGAAGCTGGTAGGGAGCTGGCTGGTATCACGGAAGGAGCAGTCGAGGTAGGGTGTGAGGGAGCCGGAGCAGGCAGGGGGCGTTGTGGATGTGGAACAAACCAGGGGCAAGGTCCAGTGAGTAAGAGGTGGAACAAGAACAGGGGGAGGGGGTAGCTACGTGGAAAACCCAGAAAGAAAGAGAATGAAAAAAATAATAATAATAAAAGAAAAAGGAAGGAGAAAAATGAATGGTAAATAATAATAATAACAATAACAATAATAATTAAATAATTTTAATAATTTTAATTTTATTAAAAATATAATATTGATAAAACAACTCTTTTACTAATAAAATTTCTTTAATAATAATAATAACAATAATAATTAATAATACTAGTAATCATAATGACTATAATAGTAAACATAAATTTTTTGTTTTTATATAAAAAGCGCCATTAATAATTTTAATAAAAACACTGGTAATAACTAATAATAATAATTTCATTTTTTTAATAATAATTTTATTGGAAATGACGCAACTATGTGGTCCGCGCGTGCCTCTAGAGACTTTTCACGAACCAAATGCGAACTTTTGTCCAATCTAGAAGTTGTTGCACTAGTGCTTAGGCTGTCTGCACAGTCTCTGCTAACTATATGGTTCCTACACACTAGTCTAAAACCAATCAAAAATAGTAAAATAAATATTAGACTGGTCGGGGTGTGACAATTCTATCCACCATAATGCTTTTTACACTCAGAAAGCCATGACAAGACTAAGACCCAAAGATGAAACTCATTAAGTGTCACTCACCCCCAAAAGTTTAAGTGCCACGAGTTGATCCATCCAAACGAACACCAAACTCCCATGAGACATAGCTTATCCTCAAAACACGAACACTTTAAACACCACCCAAAATGAAACCTGAGGAAAAACTCTGACATTGAAACGGGGAGGCCCGAATGGAGGCCCCACCATAAGAAACAATCCAACTAAATTCAACGAGACATGTGATGGGTCTCCCCACCATAAGGACTGATGAGATTAACTAAACTTAAAGATTTTTCATACAGTCCAAAAACCCCACCACAAGGGTAGGGGGAAGGGTCCAACCAAATGAGTATCAAAACTACTTTCACCACCACCTTAACGACATCACATCCTCAGATGATCACACTACACTAATGTCATAGATTATACCATTGTGTTTTTTTAAGCTGCTGGGGTTCACCTGACTACGTTCCAGCATTACTCCGAGTGTTATGGATGGAGCTCTATTGATTGAAGCATCTCCTACCCTGTAGTCAAGCATCAAAATTTCCAAAACATGACACATGAAGAAGAGTTTAAACAAACACACACATTCATTAGAAATATTTTTTAAAAAGGAGTTCATCCACAACCATTCCTATAACTGAAAGAAAAGATACACCAAAAACGGTACAGGTGACGACTACTACATCCAAATAACACCACAAATAGAAAACATAAAACTGATCCACATACATCGCGCTACTCCTGCGGATGGGGTGAGGTGACCTTCGACGAGCCTGTTCTGGCTTCAGCGCGCTTCTTGGAAACACCTCGGCAGAATCGTTGCACATGACCCAAATGTCCACAGGTGTGGCAGGGTTTCGGAACACTCAGGCATATCGGCCTCTTGTGCCACTACTTACTGCACTGATAATTGATCAAGGCATTGCGCTATGAGGAAGATAACTGAACGTCTGAAGGCCTCTTGATTCCTCCACCAGTACCACCAGCATCGGGATACTTCCCACTCTTCTTATCGCTATCTACTGCACAGCTTCCCAAGGATGGAGGAGGATTTTCCACCTCAACTCCTCCTACTAACTCATCTTTGGTGAGGAAATATTGTCTCACCACGTCAGGAAAGGTGATTACATTGAACTCTCCCACCTTCGACTGAAGCTCCAGACGTAATCCGAGCTCAAAATGTCGAGCTTTCACGGGATCATTCCCAATATACCTCGTTTCATACGGAGCCAGGTCCAGAAAATGACGAAAGAATTCCAACACCGATCCAACACCTTGTTGAAGACCACACAACTCCATCCTCTTCCTCACCTTTTTTACATCAGAGAAGTATTGTTGGATGAATGATGACTTAAAGAACTCCCAAGTGAGATCTTCTCGATGCTGGCTTTGAGACACAGACTTCTACCACTTCCAGGTTAGACCTTCAAGCATAAATGTATCCAACTTCACCTTTAATGACTCAGGAGGCATTAGAGAACAGAGGTTCCTCTCAATCTTCCATAGCCACTCCACCGCCTCCAGTGGATCCTCATGGACATAAAAAATTCGGAGGGTTCAACTTACAAAACTCAAGGACTTAGTCTATGGACTGCTCAACTGGAGTATTTTCTAAGGATGCACCACCCGAACCTTCACCTTGGGCATCCATTGAACCTTCGTGGGGGCGAACACTAAGGAACGCTAAAATAGGAAGATGAGTCAAACATGACCATTATCATTTCAAATACCAAAATAAAACTTTTCACAATGACTTTCAGAAATAAGGAAAACCCAAACACATCACTAGAGGGAAACAAGTGATGATGAGTGATTCAACAATATGGTTGGCGGCCATACACCTGTCACATCACCATAATTGAGAGTATCATAGGGAAAAGTCCATGGCTCCACATGGCTTGCCAGACCATGCGAGCTCACGGAGGTCACTTACCTGACTCTCATTTCATTTCCCAATACCAAACAAGCCATAAGAATCAAAAGACATCGACAACCTAAACATCCCATGGTAACCCGAGGTTCGAAACGATCAAGGGTTCATGATATCCTTATCCTCTGTACGCCCCAAGTTTCGAAAATCCTACTCTTTCTACGATGACAACCCCAAATAACAATGGGAGGTCTGAAAAACAAGGTCGGATCAAGAGCCGAACTCCTCTGATACCATTTTGTCACGAACCAACCTAGGTCGACCCTAAACCGATCACCCGAGCCGGTCCACGACATGAACCGAGCGGCGGTCCTGATCCTCCCTGTCTGGCGACAAGCGCCAGGGAATCAATAGAGGATAAGTGGGAATGATTTTTCCCAATAAAAAAAAATAAATTTGTGGAAAATTAGAACAACACAATGTAAATAAACGACCCTGAATAGAAAGAATGACAAACAAAACAGACTAACCTGGTCTCGACTAAAACTCTTTGCGACTTTGAGAGTCGCTCACCAGTCCACAACCAAATCTCTCCCACTGCAAGGAGGCTCGATCCAAACCTACTACAATACTTAAAAATCAGAAAACACTATAGGCGTGAGTATTAAAACTCATTTGGCATTCCCAACAAACTATTCCCAATATACTACCATTAAATATTGAATTTTTCAATTTTAGGTTTGAACTAAATTATAAAAATTATTTTTTTTTCACACACACTTTCATTTATAAAACAACTATCAGTCCATTGCCCTTGATAATTTAAGAAAAACAAGTTTAATTTTTGAAAGGAATATGTACATTTCATTTTAAAACATTTTCTGCGAACAATTTATAAATCCAGTCTACAGTTATTAAACAAAAGGAAAACCACACATAACACACTACACACACCAAGGACAATGGGAAAAGTGGCGCACATGGTCTAGAAACCGAACTAGACCACTCAATCGTCTTCCACACACAAATAAATACTAAAGGAAACATGGGTCAAACCTCGGAGATCGTGAACAATCGAGAACATACTCTACATGTGACCCATCTTGAAATCATGATATAACTAAATAATGACATAACACCCTAATGCCCGGTATATCCCTTCATGGCCTAACCGAGGGGACCAATCCCCATAGCAGCAATAACTTGGTATTACCCTACTATGGGGCCACTAGCCAGAGCGTATTCTAAACTAGTGCAACAATCGTTCTCAGAATATTCACTCACTATGCCAGGTTCCCATGTCAACCCAAGTAATAAAAGGGGTGCATCCACACTGTAAATAAATCAGTCACGATGAAAAAATATCACATACAGATCACGCAATCAATGCATACAAAATATCAGCCCAGAGTGGGTTCTCTAAAATAATTTATTTTTTTAATGTGCCAAACGGGTCTTCACCAATTTTAAATAAAAACCTCATTTCTCAGAAAAACCCAAAACACTTTTTCACGCTTCAGAAGAAATCATTTATAATTTAATCCGAAACTATATTTTAAATGCAGTGAATTATGTTTAAAGGCCAAATGGTAATTCTTTCACTAATAGGTATCCACTTGTCATGAAAATATTTTAAGTGTCTTGTATAAAATTAACGCATCTTTTTACACCAAATAATCATTTTAAAATTAATTATCTTATATTATTTCCCATTAATTAAAATTAATAAAATATCAATAAATTAATAAATTCTAAATTTAAAGTTGATTGAAGTGGGGACCTTCTTCGACTCGCATTCCAAGCACAATGACGTGACACACCCCGAGTGGGCATGAAAGCAGACGATTGTAGGACCACGGAAAATCCTTGAAAATGCGGTGCAACCGAAAATAACAAGAATACATTAACATGGACTTAAAATGATCCAAAAAAATGGAAAACTCAAAAATTATTATCTTGACATGTTTTAAAACATAGTTCTCATCATCTGCATTATTACCATACAACTTTAAGATTTGTGAAATTATATTCAAAAAATTAACTCTTATATTTACACAAACAAAAATAAATTATTTTAAAATTAAATTTTCATCAATATAAATAAACATAAAACATGATAAAATTAATTATTTACTATTCGAACAAAAATAGCACAATCCTTACTTTGGCACGGAGACGCGCTCGACCAGCGGGGTGATGCGACCGTCTGAAAGGGGCGACGAGCACGCCGGAAGAGGGCATGATCTAGTTGGGAGGTCACATGACCATAAAACAAGAGGCATGTGAGCCAGAGATGTGCGTGGCGGTTGGAGGGGAGGTTTCTGCTGATTGGTTGGTGCGTCAGCAGAGAAGGTTGGCCGAACAGTGGCTATGAGGTGAGAAAATGAGGGAGGTCTGCCCAAGAAGGGCCGAGGGTTGAAGTTGAGGAACGTCGGGACGAAGCCGGCTGGAGGGAGAGAGCAGCGGATGTTACGTACAACCTTCTTGTGATGAAGGGGGGTGAGGTCATGACCGGGTAGCAGGAGGTGAGCAGGAGGTCGACGGGTCGGCTGGCCGTGGCTGGTGTGGCTTCGTCGCCGGGCAGGAGGGCTGCCCCAGAAGGGCGACCAGATGTAGCTTGTAGTAGATGGTGCAGGACAGGGGATCGACGGGTGGTCGGGGTGATGTGCTGGGCAGGACGTGGTCGTGCTGGTGGATGGCTATATGGTAGGGGAGTGGTGTAGGTAAGCATGGTTTTGGGGGATCTAGGGCATATAGGAGGCAGCCCGATATGAGGGTGAGGTAAGGCTGGTCGGGGCGTGAAGCAAGTGTGGCGACCTGAGGAGCGGCTGGCGCATGGGGAGGCCAACAGAGCAGGTAGGGGGAGGCCCTGGATCCGCTGGGAGGTTGAAGGCAGAGGAGACGGTGTTGGGAATGCTGCAGGGTGGTGGATACGGAGGGCGCTTGGGACAACTCATGTAGGGAGAGCATGTAGGATGAGGAAATAAGTGGGGCGCAGTGCGGCACTGCTACGAGGGGATGTTGGGCGGAGTAGGTCGCGCGGGAGAGCTGAGAAGGTAAGGTGACACTGCAATGGGGGTTCGACTAGGCGGGAGGACTTGCGACAGTGGGAAGTAGGGCGAGGCACTGTTGGAGGAGTGCGAGGCAGCACTACTGGAGTGCTGAGTCCAGGGGCGTCGCAGTAAGGCTGGTGGTGCACGGGGAGCTGGCAAGGAGTCGGCTGTTTTGGCGGAAGGCGCAAGCGAGGTAGGGTGTGAGGGATCCGGAGCAGGTAAGGGCTACTGTGGATGGGGAATGAGCCACGTGTGAGGTTCAACAAGTAAGAGGTGGAAGAGGAACATGGGGTAGCCACGTGGAAAAACCAAAAATATAGAGAAAGAAAAAAAATATTAATAAAAGAAAAAGTGAAATGAAAAATGAAAGGTAAATAATAATAATAACAATAAAAATAATAATTAAATAGAAATAAAAATAATAATTTTAATAAAAATTTAATATTGATAAAACAATTCTTTTATAATAAAAATTCTTTAATAATAATAATAATAATTAAATATACTAGTAATCAAAATGACTATAATAATAAACTTAACTATTTTTTATTTTATATAAAAAGTTCCATTAATAATTTTAATAACAAAATTGATAATAACTAATAATAATAATTTCATTTTGTTAATAATGATTTTATTTGAAATAATGCAATCACGTGGTCTATGTGCGCCTCTAGCGACTTGTGCGAACCGAACGTGAATGTTTGTCTGATCCATAAGTTGTCGCACCGGTGCACAGGCTGTCTGCACAGTCTCTGCTAACCATGCAGTGCCTACAGACTGCTCTAAAACCCATGAAAAATAATAAAATAAATATTAGATAGGTTGGGTGTGATAGATTGTACCCCGATCTCAAGTCAATATTCAAGAAATACTGAGCTCCCTGGAGCTAATCAAACAAATCATCGATATGAGGCAAAGGATACTTGTTCTATATAGTAATGTTATTCAATACTCTATAATCAATGAAATGTCTCATTGAACCATATTTTTTTAACAAATAATTCCAAATCACATCATGGTGATGTGCTATGTCGAATGAAACTTTTATCTACTAACTCTTCTAATTGCTTCTTTAACTCTAAAAGTTCAATTTGAGCCATTCGATAAGGGGGTATTGAAATTGGATTAACATCAAGAACTAAGTCAACTGTAAATTCAACATCATGATCATATATAATACCAGACAAATCATCAGGATAAAACATCAAGGTACTCATTTACCACTAGCACATAATTAATCTCAACACTTCCTTTATTCTCAATAATATGAACAATGTAACATTAATTTCTATCTTTTACTAGTTTCTCATCTGCCTTCTATGTTATCAAAATTAAGGGTTCATTCTTATACACAAACTGAAAATCATTCTGAAAAGAAAATTGTTTATCTCTGCAGTCAATCTTAACATGATAAACAAAAATCCAATCCTTTCCCAAAATAACATCAATCTCTACTAGAGGAAAAACAATAAGGTTTGCAGGTTGATCCTTCCTGCACACAATGAAAGGAAGGTTCTTATAATTTCTTTTTTTTCTCAACATTTACCACTGGAGTTTTTATGATAAGTTCAGTATTCAGATCTTCAGTTGAAATTCCCAATTTACTAGAAAAGTTTTCCGAAATCAAATAATGTGTAGATCCTGAATCAAAAAACACATTGGAATAATCTGAAAAAAAATATTGTACCTGATACTACTTCATTTGATGGCCCGTAATCTGTTAATGTAGTTTCAAAGGACTTCACCACCCCTTTCGGCATGAAGTATGGTTGCTTTCCCACGGTTGAGTTTTTCATTGGACACTCATTTGCATAATGACCCAATTCATTACACATAAAACATCTTACTGATGGCTTTTAATTTTCTGCTTGATCATCTGTCATACAGTTACGAGAAATATGACTAGACTTACCACACCAGAAATACTTTCCATACATTGATAAACATTCTCTAGGATTCTTTTTAACGCTCTTCTCACATGTTGGATATTTAATTTTCCCACCTCCCAGATTCTTTGATGAATTCCTTCCCTTTGCCTAAAAATTGGATATCTTATTCTATTATTTTTCAATGAACACCTAACCATCGACAAACTCCATTTCCACCTTCTCCGCACATTGAATAAGTTTTTCATAAATTTTGATCTCACGATAGGCTAATGCTCTTTGGTATCATGACTTCATTCCTAATTAAAATTAATTTATCTTACGATGAAGATATCGGATGAAATTTGGAGCATACATTGCCCGTCTAGTGAATATTTCTACATAAGAAGCCATTAAGTCATCCTCCTACCTTAATTCCAGGAATTGTTTATTCATCCTAAGACGAACCACCTAAGGATAATATTTCTCAATAAGTATACCTTTGAATTCATACTAATAAAGAGCATCAATTTCCTCACTATCCTTGTCACGACCCATCCTCAGGGCCCGTGCCGTGACTACCCCCAAGCCTGCCTTCCATAGGCCAGGGGCTGCTGACTAGCACCAAAGGCGTAAATCCCGATAACTGGTAAGGCATTGACTTTATAAGATTAAACAAAACACCACAGAGTACAAGCGGAAGTAAAACACTAAGTACAAAGAGAGGTGATGAAAATTAAATGGGACAGAATACAAACCCAACTGAAAGTAAAACTAAAACTGAACAAAAGTACAACAGAAAAAGACAACAAATGGAAGAACAGAAGTGGCTCCCGGGACATCCTCCTCGGATCCTACCTGAAGGGTAGGTACAGATGGCGCAGCTCCTGGATCGTCCACCATGGATCCTACCTGAAGGGTAAGTACATATAGCCTCCACAACGCTCTCTCCCTTCAACCTCCTCCGAGTGTCGTCTCACCGTGAAGTCCACCTCTGGATACTGACATGTCGTGTAGTCAACCTCCGGGTACCGTCCAGTCCTCGAACACTCGTCCTCCGTCAGCACTGCCCATATTCTACAACCAACACAACGTGGTGCGGGCATAGCTCGTGCAGGGGTGAGTATAACGATACTCAGTAGGGACCCCGATACCCTCAAAGTATCACTAAATCCAACAATGATAACCACAAAGAAGATCTCAACAGATAACCTCTACTTAGGTATATGCCCATACATATACCTAAGTTATCAAGTAACCCATCTCAATCATGAAAAAACACAAAGATTATGAAATCAACGGATAACCACTACCCAGGTATATGCCCATACATATACCTAAGTTATCAAGTGAACCATCTCAATCATGAGGCAAACACAATGTCATAGACTCAGCTCAAACTAGGATTTTCATTATCGAAACCATAACTGCTGAAGAGCCCCGTCTCTGGAGTGTATAGTGGTCTTGTCACGACTCCGAGGTACTACTCACTAATCCAAGTCTCTGAGGTACTCCTCGTATCGAGTACCGCGGGTCTGCAGCCAAATACTGGGCACTCCATCCGTTGTGGGTCTGCCGCCAAATATCGGGCGCTCCCCCTAATAGCCTATAGAGGTACTCCTCTGGTCGAGTAGCGCAGGTCTGCTGCCAACTAATTGGTGCTACGTCCACCGTGGGTCTACCACCAAATACCGGGCGCTCCGTCCACTGGGCTAGTCGACTCACTCCAAGTCGAGTCGGTCAAGCAGTCGTCAGGTCTCAGTCGTCTACACGGTCTCCGTACTTCGCATGCTCGTCTCTGGGAGGGTCCGCTCTATGAGCTACAGTTCGATACTCCAAATATCTCAAAGTCCCACGAAGAAGTATCTCAAAGGACCACCTCGTTATAGGGGTCTCAACACAACAGACAGTGCGTCAATCGGACGCCCAGTCTGTGAGTTATTAGCCTTTTCATCCCAGGGGCCCGGTTGGTTTCATTAGCGAACCAACCCGGCCATATCTCAACTGTACCACAAACTCTCATAGGGTATAATAATAGGGACTGTTTCTCAACGTGATCACCAACGCCGCTGATGGGTCGTCAAACAGACGTCCGGTCTGGAAGATATCATCTTTTCCGATCCAGGGGCCTGGATGGATTTCGGGTACGATCCAACCTGGCCACTATCCAACATCAACCAAAACACAGGTGAAGTATTCCAAAAGTTCCATCTCATAAAGAGGAATTCAACGAGACAGACGGCGCGTCAATCGGACGCTCGGTCTGTGAGTTATTGGTTTTTTCGTTCCAGGGGCCCGGTTGGTTTCATGAGCGAGCCAACCCGACCGCACACCGATGACATCCAAACCTCGATCGGAGTAAACCAGAAGATCCTTCTCACTTAGAGGAATCCATCAAAGTCAACAGAACGACAATCGGACGTCCGGAGCTCAAGATATAAGCATTTCCACTCCGAGGCCTCGGTTGGTTTCATATCCGAACCAACACGGTCGAACCCAAAGTATTTCAAAACCTTGAATGCAATATACCAAAACGACCGCCTCATTCCAAGGATCTCTACGCAACTGACGGTGCGTCTATTGGAGGTCCGTAGCCCATGATATGGGCAAAAGACGATAGAGGGTCCGAAAACGGGGGGTCTGGGCCCGGACCGACCCGGCCCGACCCCCCCTGGGTCGGCCCAAACCGGGTCGACCCGACCCGGGTCCGACTAGTCGGGGCCCAGCCCGGCCCGACCGGCCAGCCGCGGCTCGGCCAGCGTGGCCGTGCGGAAGCCGCGGGTGGGGTGCACGGTTCGACCACCCCTCGCCACTAATTGAAGCCGGTGGCGAACCGCCGCCGCCAACCTTCCGGCGGCGCGCCGCGCAGGCGGGGCACGCTTCGACTGCCTTTCTTGGACCACCGGACGCGCTCCGATGGTCCATTTCTCCTGCCGTCTTCGCCAACGGTCCTCCTGGGACCAGACCTTCACTGCGAAGGGATTCAAACACCATAGCGGTCTACTTCGTCGTCGTCCGTTGTTCCGCACATCGATTAACAAGCTGCGGAGGGTTTTTGGGCCGTGTTTGTTCAACCTGCGTCCTCCGCGTTAGGTGTTATCAATTGGAAAATAATAAACACATGATTTTAATCATTGACGAGGGTATAAATTATCCAAAATAAATTATACGAACGCCTTGCAATCAAATACCCACGCACGATAGTTTAAAATTTGAATGCGGGGCATGACGACGTCGCGCATTTTTGCCACTCGATCCCATGCGGTGTGACGATGTCGCGCATCCTTGCTGCTTGATCCCGCGCGGTGCGACGATACCACGTCAATTTCAGTTGATCCGAAACATCATGAAAAACCATAAGGGAGGGGGACGGTCATGTTTGTGCGGTCCGACCTCCTCCTGTTAACTGATATCATGCGGTCCAAATATTGCGGATAAAAGATGGAAGAGAATCACGTAAGGAAAATTACATAAACCCCCTACCTCATGTTGTCGATCGAAGATTATCACAGGGATGGATCGTCATGGAAGAAGTGTCGCAGAGGGAGAACTGTCGGCGTCTCTTCGTCGATCTCCGAGGGTTTGGTGTTCTTCGTCACCCTTCGTCGGAGGCCGGCGTTCTTTGCGTTCTTCGCATTCTTCGCGTTTTTCGCGTTCTTCATGAAGGAGGATGAAGATATTCAAGCTTCTCCCATTTCTCACAACCGACAAACCTTAAGAGAAAACAAGTATTGGTCTTATTTTATTCTCATGCCAATATTTAGAAAATTCTAAGTTAAGTAACGAACCATTAATTTGATGAATTAATGGTACGACTTGACTGCCCAATTAATAGGGGCGTTTAGAATTTTAAGAAAACACATCGGTTGACTTTATTTAAAAAGGGTTTTTGCTGGTGCGTTATTCAGAGGGAAAGAAACGGTGGGGATTGTGCGGGCCCCACCTCACAAATATCCTACCAAGAGGGTAGGATATTTTGGGTTCCACCCTATCCGCTTCAACTCAGGTTAAGCAGCTTAAAGTGGCTTTAAGCGGCTTTAAGTGAAATAAAATAATGTTTGTCATACCACATTATTTTATTTCTTAACTTAACCCCAAAAAAATTAAAAACCACACCCGAAAAAACACAACTCTAGAAAAGGAATATCTAAGAAAAAATCGGCGCTGCGATTTCATCGGTGCCCTTGAAATTTGATTCCGAGAATCGGTTCAAAAGTTAGAAATTCCCGCTCGTTCGTTCACTGAACGTACCCGAGCTAAACTTCGTAAAATGATTTCGGGCACACCGGGCCTTGGAATCAGGCGTCATCAAAAACTGTGTTCTTGAAAAATCCCAAAGAAAATTTAGAAAAATATTCCCTTGAAATTTTCATGTCATTACATTACTCCCACCTCAGGGCTTTACGTCCTCGTAAAGCTTTAACACCAACTAGGGTCACAAAAGTGGTATTGAGCACGCATCTGAGCCTTCCGCTCCCATGTGCTTACCTGGAGACTCCCGTACTGCTAGTGAAATCGCACCCGATGAATCGTCCATCCTCATAGGATCTACTCCTGTCGATTCTCGATTCCCACTGGAACCTCCGTGAAAGTCACCCAATCACCAAAGTCCAGCTCCCCATGGTCGATGATATGCGATGGGTCGAGAACATATCTCCTCAGTTGAGATACGTGGAAGTCATCATGCACCTGGTGCAACTGAGGTGGATGCGTCAAGCGGTAAACCACTTCGCCTACCCAGCTGAGGACCTAAAAAGGTCTGTTGAACCTCAGAGATAACTTGCCGCCTTGGCCACATCTCCGTAAACCTCATCGAGGTGACACCCATAAAAGGAGGTGATCGTCATTCTCGGACTCAGAGGTCTCCAACTCCTTTCAGCATAAGGCTTCTGTCGGCCCTATGTTGTCCTCATCCGCTATTGGATGACCTGGAACTTCTCTAGTCTCACAAGAGCTGCTATGATTTCTTCTTTTCTGATAAGAGAAATATGGTATCATCCCTTGGATGAACCACATTGATTGCCTAATACAGTCAATCCTAATATGAATGATGCTTCCATGCCATGGATGACGTCGTAAGGCCTCGACGTAACTACCAAGAGATCCAACTGTCACTCTCACCTCCAAGGGTCGAGTCACACTGTCGGCATCAGTGTGAGGTCACTAGGTATCCTCCAGTAGAAATCTCGAAAGTGAGGGTCAAGTCAACAGTCATAACCGGGACAACTCAGTGTCAACCAGACAAAAGGACAGGAAAGCAAACTTTACAAATATAAGTGTCTTTTCATTATTGCAGCTCATAGTAGAAAGACACAAATGTAACAACAACAAAACTAGAAGCAACATGATCAAATGCCTCCAGGTGTGGAGCTAGTCCTTCTCCTCTTCATCTACTTCTGGAGCTCCATGACCATAGGCCTCAACTGCCTGAAGCTGAGCTCTCCCATGTCCTTCATGTCCCCTGCGGTCGGGGTGGGCCTCCTGGTGGTGGTGGTGGCAACACCCCGAAGCATCGTCCACCTTCAGCTGTACGACCAACTCCTCTTCCATGGCCGCCTGCTCCTCGCGGTCTGCCCTGATCGAACCTTTGCCTCTGGCTGGCAGGTTCATCATTTAACTGCTGGTCATCTACATGGCGGGTCGGACAGTCACGTGCCATGTGACCAATCCCGCCGCAAGAGTAACACTATCCACTCTCGGAATGACTGGATCTGACTCCACCCCGGTTCACCGGCACAACTGAACCTGAGTTGTGCAGTCGGCCACCGGTAGGTCTGGTCCTCTTGGACCTCTGCGTCATCTGTCTACTGTTTGCTGCAGAAGACTCTACCGCAAGCCGGCTAGTGGTGGGTCGTGCTCCGATCGACGCACCGCCAGTTGCGTAGCGATCCATGGAACGAGACGGTCGTTTCGGTATATCGCTCTCCTGGTTTTGGAATACTTTGGGTTCGGTCGGGTTGGTTCGGATACGAAACCAACCGGGCCCTCGGATTGGAAACGCTTATATCATGATCTCCGGACGTCTGATTGACGTGCCGTCGACTTTGATGGATTTCTCTAAGTGAGACGGATCTTTTGGCTTACTCCGCTCGAGGTTTGGATGTCGTCGGAGTGCGGTCAGGTTGATTCGCTCACAAAACCAACCGGGCCCCTGGAACGAAAAAGCCAATCACTCACAGACCGGGTGTCTGATTGAGGCGCCGTTTGACTCGTTGAATTTCTCTTGATGAGAAAGAACTTTTGGCATACTTCTCCTGATTTTTGGTTGCTATTGGATAGTGGTCGGGTTCGATCGTACCCGAAATCCAACTGGGCCCCTGGAATGGAAAAGCTGATATCTTCCAGACCGGAAGTCCGTTTGACGAACCGTCATCGGCGTTGGTGATCATGTTGAGAAACGGTACCTATGAGTATACCCTATGATAGTTCGGGATACAGTTGAGATACGTCCGGGTTGGTTCGCTCACGAAACCAACCGGGACCCTGGGACGAAAAGGCTAATAACTCACAGACCGGACGTCCGATTGATGCGCCATCTGTTGCGTTGAGACCCCTATGACGAGGCGGTCCATTGAGATACTTCTTCGTGGGACTTTGAGATACTTGGAGTATCGACCTGTAGCTCGTGGAGCGGACCCTCCTAGAGACGAGCGTGCGGAGTATGGAGACCGTGTAGATGATTGAGACCTGACCAATGTTTGACCGACTCGACTTGGAGTGAGTCAACTAGCCCAGTTGATGGAGCGACCGGTACTTGGCGGCAGACCCACGGTGGACGGAGCGCCTAGTATTTAGAAGCAGACACGTGGTACTCGACTGGAGGAGTACCTCTGTAGGCTATTAGGGGGAGCACCCGGTATTTGGCGGCAGACCCATAGCGGACAGAGCACCCAGTATTTGGCTGCAGACCCGCGATACCCGATAGGAGGAGTACCTCAGAGACTTGGATTAGTGAGCAGTACCTCAGAGTCGTGACAGGACCACTATACACTCCAGAGACGGGGCTCTTCAGCAGTTACGGTTTCGATAATTAAAATCCTGGTTTGAGCTGAGTCTATGACCTTGTGTTTGCCTCATGATTGAGATGGGTAACTTGATAACTTAGGTATATGTATGGGCATATACCTGGGTAGTGGTTATCCGTTGATTTCATAATCTTTGTGTTTCCTCATGATTGAGATGGGTTACTTGATAACTTAGGTATATGTATGGGCATATATTTAAGTAGAGGTTATCTATTGGGATCTTCTTTGTGGTTATCCTTGTTGGTTTTAGTGAGACCTTGAGGGTATCAGGGTCCCAACTGATTATCATTATACTCAACCCTACACGGGTTATGCCTGCATCTCGTTGTGTTGGTTGTAGACGACGGGCAGTGCTGACGGAGGCTGAGTGTTCGAGGACTGGACGGTACCCGGAGGTGGACTACACAATGAGTCAGTATCCGGAGGTGGACTTCACGGTGAGACGACACTCGGAGGAGGTTGACAGGTGAGAGCGTTGTGAAGGATATCTGTACCTACCCTTCAGGTAGGATCCGTGGTGGATGATCCAGGAGCTGCGCCATCTGTACCTACCCTCCAGGTAGGATCCGAGGAGGATGTCCCGGGAGCCGCTTCCGTTCTTCCAGCCGTTGTCTTTTTCTGTTGTACTTTTGTTCAGTTGTAGTTGTACTTTCTGTTGGGTTTTTATTCTGGCCCATTTACATTTCAGCACTTCTCTTTGAACATAGTGTTTTACTTCCGCTTGTACTCTGTGGTGTTTTATTTACTTTTATAAAGGCAATGCCTTCCCAGTTATCAGGATTTACGCCTTTGGTGCTAGTTGTCAGCCCTTGGCCTATGGAAGGCGGGCTTGGGGTAGTCACAGCACGTCCCTGAGGATGGGTCGTGACAATCCTTGATATTTTTCACCATAGACCACCACTGATCAGTTTCAACATCAAAATGTTAAACAACAGGACTAACCTTATGATGTTCTGAACACCCCATTACATGAAAAATATTCTCTAGGGCTTTAATCCACCCTTTAGCTAGCACATGGTCTGATGATCTTCTAAATGGTGGGGGTGTTGCCTCATGAAATGCTACACTACTGACAAGTTCCTCTGCGGTTGATCTGGATAATCTCGTGCATAGATACCACCACTATTTATATCCTAAGATAACTGGACCATCACTGCAACAGACTATTCAGTTCTGATTCCGACCATCTAAGGTTGCTGATTTGGAAGGTTGTCTTCCTCCTGATGTCTCCCTAGCATAGAATCCATGTTTCCTCTCCAGAAAAACATTCTGAACTCAAAAATATCTCAGGTTAAGAAACATGGTATCCTGTAAATGATATATGATTTCAATAATAACATAAATTATATTACGGGAATTAATTTTACAATACCCAAAATCATAAAGTTATCTAAACCTACCTCTGATACCAACTATAAGGACCCGACCATAAACATTACATATTTTTGAATTAAATGGATAATTCACATTGAGGATCTTTTTAGGTTTGGAGTTTTAGAGAATTAGGTCAATACATTTACAGAACAACATGAATATTACATGTAGAAAATTTTACTCAATATCCATTTTTTTATAAATGAAAAAATCTTGAAAAAAGAATTCATGTCTAGGTCTATGTTTTAGACTGGAATCCTTTTCCTTGATCCCATCCTTGACCCTATTCATCTTTATGTCCTGTGAAAAATATTTCAAAACTTGGGATGAGAACAAAAAGCACAGTAAGGGATACACAATGAAGGAAAACTATTAGTTTTTATTCAAAACAACAAGTAATCTATGAATACTTATCATAAGTAATACATTTCTCCTTTTTGAAGTAGTAAATACTCTTCACTGAATAAAAGATAATTTCTTACCCTATTGTATCCCAAAGAAAACCAATATAAAGAACACATATCATATAAAGGTAACTTGGGACATAAACATACTTATATGGAATAACCATATGGTCAACTTCCACACATATCTCAAAATGGAATAGCTATACGATTAACTTCCACACATATCACTAAATAGAATAGCCATATGACTGATTTCCATACCCAATTCATTGGAGGTTATAACATAACCACCCATCCTGGTTTATCACGGCACCACCCATCATTTGGTTTATCATGTAAACACCTATCAAATTTCCAAGTACCATTATAAAATCATAAAAAATAAACTATTTCAAGTATAAACATTTCACTAATAACATTTAATTTACGATCACAAGAAATAATTTCAAAATATTGAAATAATCAATCCATTTAAAAAACAATTTTCAATACCAAAACACCCAGAAACAGAATAAGGGATATCCTTTTCAATTTTTAAAACATTAAAGCTTTCAGAGGTAGCCAAATAACGATTACGGTGATGGAGAGGTCATTATCGCCGTAAATGTTAAAAACATTCTCTTTGTCGTTCAGTAAATCGCCTAAAAAAATACTCCCTTTGAATTAACATAAGAGTCAAAACGTTTTATTATACGCCTTGTAAAATAAGAAGGTGTATATTATCAAAATATGACTCAATGAAAGGAGATTAAGACGAAGTCCCTTACCTCGTGTCTGACTTGACCCATTTGTTCTTTAATAGCTTGAATAATAAACTAGTGTTAATTTCGACATTCTTATAAACCTTTTTCAAGTTTATTATTCCTTTTATTTCAGTTATTACCATATAATAATCATTATGTAATAATTTAAGTTAATAACATTTGTTTTGACGATATTTGGTACTTGATTCAAAAATGAACTTCTTATAATTACAAGTTGTTCACATGGTCAAAATTTCATTATATAAAAAATGATAATCATGATTTAGATATAATATATATCATATATATCTAGTAAATACATGTATTTATAATAATACATAACATTTGGATGTATGAAATGAAATGCACTGCTCAAGAAGACAGTAAGTTGTACGTACACATGAACGCTGATTCCATTTATATTTCTTCTTTTGATGGAATTAAAACATAATGATACATAGGTATATTATAATTCTAGTATAATATCATATATAATATTATTAACTCATTTCTTCATATGTCCCACATATAGAATTAACGATTCATATCACTCTGAGGGGAAGTAGTCGCACTTCCTCAAATGAAATTATCATGTTTACCCGTTATGGAAACCATAAAGGTAGGTTGTAAATGTAAAATATAGAATCATAAAAAAACTGAAACATAATATATATCATATATAAATACAGTTCCATCTTAATGGCCACCATGAGTGGCAGTAGGAGATAATCGAACAATCATTTTTTCTTGAGGTGTTAGTTTTCTATCCAATGAAACTGTATGTTTTTCACCCATTAGATGGAGGTGCGTGTTTTTGTAATTAAAATACATCACATAACATCATCCTAGTATAATAAGGATACTATTGTTGTTATAAAATCAAGGAATAAAAAGTGTTTGGGGGTTGGATATGTAAAATAAAAGAAAACATGTTATGATAAACTGTTACCTTTAATTTGGGTTACTCTCCTTGATTTGAACCAAAATGGTTTGTTGAAGTACCATATACATAATCTAAGTCTTCTAGGAGGATGATAGGGATGTTGGGAGATTTATTTGGTAGATTTTGGAAGAACCAAAAGGCTAGAGAGGTGTGAGTAATTGGTCAGAAGAGGTGACCTTTTATAAGGGGGGGGATCTATAGGAATGTTTGCAAATATTATTTTATTATAATCCTATATTCGGTTTCAAAAGATCATAAACTAATTGAATATGGAGATAATATGACTCATGGTAGAATTAAAATCATCCATTAATAATTGGGTAATTTTTTATGTTATTTTAATATTTACAATCATATTTATTTAAATCATTTATTAATGAGGTAAATAACGTAACATTATTGTGTCATATATAATTTAATATATTTGATTTCTATTAATTATAAAAAAAATCCATGATGTAGGATATAGTTTTTTATTTTCAATGAATATTTATATTCGAAATGATAACTTATATAACCCCTTGTAAAAATTAATTTATTTAAAGTTATTTGTTAATGTCATTTTTTCCTTACATTATGTTAATAAATCTAATGTGTCCTTATCATTCATAAGGGGCTACATGGGGTCCCCGAAGTAGACCCAATGATGACCATGGACGTAAATGACTCAACCAATAATGTTAGGACAAGAGTTAAGGTAATTATTTATTTTTATAATATTCTGTTTACCTTGAATTACCCTATTTACCTTTAACCGCGGTAACTAAAAGTCAAAAATTACTATTCACCATAAATTATTTTCATATTATTGAAACCCATTTTACTTTCTAATAAAAACCATGTATGTCGTATTTTTTAAATTCAATTCACAGAACTGGTAAATTTTCATTTAAATGAAAAAGCCTGTTTTTTAACTACCACTAAGTGGTTTCACTATTCATCATAAATTCGATTTTTTTCAAAAAAATACCAAAAATTCAGCCTAAGATATATTTGATATTACAAATTCAAAAATGATTTCAATTTTAACATATTATAAAAATATAAGTAGCATTAAGTAATTAAAATTTAATTTCTGTTATCAAAACAAATAGTGTGTCTTTAAGAAACAATAACTATTAAAAGATTGATACTTGTTTATGTTCAAATTCAAAGTGAAATAAATTCCAATGACCAATATTGGATTAAATGGTAAAAATATATTCTAATTAATCTTTAAAAACAATTAAAAATATAATTAATCCATAATAATAAATTATATTAAAATGCGGTTTTGAATTAAAAAACAATATATTTAAATATTCTTTAAAAATGAACTTTATCAGAAAAACACAAAAAAATACCCAAAGTAAATTTTGATTTCCCAAATCTAAAGAATAAATTTATTTGGTAAAATTGAACATATAAAATTTACAAAAAATATATTTAAAAAGGTTTCTCCACCAAATGCCGGTAAATCGACATTTTAGCGAATATTAGAGTATTTATGCTTAAAATTAGATTCATTCATATTTTAAGCCTCTAACTTTTATTCGATAAAAGTAAATACTTTTAACAAACATGTATAATCCTATTGTAGTTAGTTTTTTTATTCCTGCTAATACAATGGCTAGGAGTTAACTTTTATTTAAAATAATAATATTCTATTTTTATTCTGCTACATAAGATTTCAAAGAAACTCGTTGTTGTGTATCACTTACGCTATCGAACATAGAAACCCATTTAAATTACAATTAATATTAATTTATCAAAATATTAATAAAGAGAGAATGTATTATTTATTTATTTACACGGGATGTTACATTTGAAGTGATTATTATTCTTATAAGGTTTTATCTATTTTTATCAATATTTAGTCCCTCTAAAAGGGACCTCTTCAAATTTGAGGGAACACATTAAAAGAAAATACACATAGGAAAACTCTCTAGTCAATAATAATTTAGTATAAACTTTAATCTATACTATTTTCTCTCGATGACAAGTGGGTTGTGGAAACTGGGAATGGACAGTGGATTTTGATTTGGAGTTTACCATCAAAATCAACTAACACTCTATAGTGATTACGAAACTTCATAAACCAATGACTTTATGTAGTGAATAAAATATATTCTCTACATTTTAATGACTCATAAAGATTTTTTTCAGCCTTTCAGCTTTTATGCTTGAAATACCTAAAAGAAAATATTAGGATTCCATCATGAAAAATAAATTATTAGAGGACATAATTTGGTCCACTTTAAAGAAGGAATTAAATAAACTGTTCTATACTGAGATGTTGAATTTGGTGAAATCATGGGAGTCTGTGACCATGGATTAAGAAGTAAGATAGTTATTTTTTTAGTCAATTCATTTATCTCACTTGTGAAAAAAGGATTTTCATGTCATTTTTAAATTTTATTAATGTGGATTTGTATATGATGTTATTTCATGTGGATTTTTTAAAAAGTTTTTAACTTTTGTTTATCAAAAATTAGTTATATAAATACATTTTGTGGATATTTTTCAGGCCAGTTATGGAATAGTAAATTTGAAAATACTTTTACAAACATTGTTTTAAAAAAACATTGAAACCACATTATCCCAATGGTTATTTCATACAAATATAAAAATTCTACCATATTTGATTATTCATATCGGTGTTCATATAAAAAATGTGAAGAATAATTTTATTTATTTTTACTATGTTAGTTATATTAAAAATTAAGTGAAAATTCATCGACCACATTATTTTTTTGAAAAACCCAATCCGATAAATCAGGCTTTACATTTTTCAAATCAGTTATAAAATAACTAAACAAATATTAAAATTAAAAAATAAAATAAAATTAATTATTACTATCCTAGATTTTATGAAAACATTAAGTGAGAAATATCATAAGAATCATAGTTTAATGGTAGAAAAAAACAGTAGTACAATTACAATTTGAACATTAAAGTTGAAAATGTATATTATAAATAAAAAAATTCACAATCATCCCTATAAAATGAATCACCCATTCCATTTGTAAGATTTTTATCCCTTCTATAATATAAGATTAACAGTCAACCAAAATATAAAAATTAAAAATAAATCAATTATCATATATTCTAAAAATATAGAATGAAAAAATAAAAGTAACGTAATCTAAAATTTTGGAAAATCACAACTCTCCAGGTAGGAATTATTTCAAACATTAATATTAAACCATAATATCCGCATTCCATTAAACCATTTTTTATGAAATTTTTATTTTAATGAATTTTTCAAACTGAAATAAAATTTTATTTAGCACATCCAAATGTAGTAATTAAAAATGAAAACTCGCCTTTTTTAGAAAAATGATATTAGACCTCATCTTTATTATTATCTCTACAAAGTAAATCCAATCCCTATTTTAAAATAATATTAATAAAATACATTTAAATGTCATTATAATATATATAACTATTAAAAAATTCAATCTTAAGTGTATGTTCAATACAGTCATTTAATGTTCTCACACTTTACTATGTATAGAGAATATCCATTAAAGTATCTTCTCCCTTATACAAAAAATAAAAATCCAATGAACAAAAATATATAATTAAATATAATGTGAATTTTTAATTAGTTAAGAGATAAATAACAGTATAGGATATATGTTTCATAGCCTTGTGATACAGAAGCATCCAACATTGGATAATTGTATTTTTTAAGTATTTTCATAGTATTAACCATTATATTTTCATTTGAAAATTTTCCCACTATAGGTGAAATAAATTGTTCTTCCATAAATCCATATACTATTTCTATTTATTAGTGAAAAAAAGAATATAAAAATACCTAATAAAATTCTAACATAAATATATATTTTTTCAAAAAGAGTTAAAATAATCAAAATATTTATGTTATTAGATATATATGGAAAAAACATGTATCATGTTTATACACAACTCATTTCTAGTAATAATATCCATGATATCTTTTTAAAAAAGATAAATAGTCATTTCATGCCCACAAATTCTAGATTCATTTTAATATCATAAACATCCAACAACAAATATGAATATGTTGGCAATATATCAATATTAATAAACATTTTATTTAATTTCATAATAGTTTATATTTATTATCTTGTAATTGTATTGTTTTTATTCCTTTAAAGTATGCATTTATAAAAATTAAAACCATTATATTCATTAAAAAAATAAAACAATAAACAAAAAAGTTAATTAAATAATATAATATAAACATTCCTCTAATGTAATTTTTCAAACAAGTATTTGTGGATAAACAATGAAATGGAAGATTCATTTTACATGTATACTGATCTCATCTATTGGAAATTTCATCTCTTCAGATCTTTCTATAATTGTTTGTAACATAACCCTACTATTCTCTATCTAAATCTATTTTTGATGAATAGTGTCACCAATTTAATATCATCACATATTCAACAATATGGTTATGGGTATCATCAATAGAAAACTCATAATGAAATGGAATTTTTGGAGGAGGGGTGTAGGAATACGATAATTAGGTGAAGTGGGGTCTATAGGTGGAGGTGTAGGAGTAGGACGAAGACGAGGTGTGATATATTTATATGGGGGAGGAGAAGTGGTATCATTAGCATGAAATTATGTTTTCATGTCTGAAAATTTTAACACTATCAAAGAAATAACACTTTCCTTCACTGTCTCATGAATATCTTGAACTGCAAATTCCAGAAATTAAATTTCTTTATAGACATCCTATATTTAAAACCCTTGAGAATATGGAAACACTTTTTTTATCGATACACATGTCTGGTATCCTCCTATATGACCTGGGTGTTTGTGATTTCCCAATGTTTTATGTTAAATATCTTTCATCAACTATGTATTGAAGACATCCTATGTGCTCTACTCCCCAAGATATTCCTTTAATGAATATTTTAAAAAAATGTACTGAATCAGGATATATAAAGAATTGATTTAATATAAATTAATAAAGGAAGTTAAAATATTAAAATCCTCTATGAAAAATCCCTCAAACCTTTCAAATTATATTTTCATTTTCTTATCATCTGATCCCTCGTCCATTTTTCATGTATAGATAGGGGAAGTATGTTCAGCCTTTATGGAGCCTAAAGAGTCAGGTATTATTTTTTCCAAATTTTCAACTGTCATTTTCTCTTCTAAAATTTTATACACTACATGACAAAAATAATGAGGGTATACATTTATAAATTACAAATCATGGTGATATCTCCTCATGTTTTGTAAATGATTAACTAATAATCATTAATATATTCATTAATTACAAAATCTCTATAATGAAACATTTACCTTACCAAAATGATTGTTGTTTTCTACTTTCTACATATTTACTCGCTGAATATTTAAATATGAACAGATTTTTTTTCTCATGGATTTTGTTCCAACGATCTAGTACATGAGTGGTATATTATTTTTCTAAGAATCTACAGGACCCAATATCAAATCTATGTGGGGGTGTTTTTTTTTGGGTTTATGTAGTCGTTCTGTAGCAGGTACTGTGTGGTACTGTAGCATTAAAAACTATTTATCCAATTTGGACCTTCAAACCGTTAGTTAGGGCCAAAAACTCTTAGAGCCTTCAATCCAAAAAAGGTATTCAGGCCACAAGGTCTTTGGGCAGCCAATGTTTTTTGTTTCACATACCCTTTAGGACACTATAGGACTTCGGGCCACCGAGCCTCTGAGCAAGATAAATGCCAGCAGCATGGGTAGTTCATTTAGTAGTATTCCTCATACGGGTTCTCTGCGCATGTAACATCCACTAGAGCATAATTAACAAGAATGTAAGGATAATAGGGTATGGAAATTTCCATCAGTACTAGGAAATGTGTAGCTTTTATGGGGAAATTTTAACCGATCAGATAGGTGAGGGGGTATCATGACACCTTCAATGATGCAGATGTTGGGGATGGTCAGTTCTTGTGTTGTCGAGTATTGGGCCTTTTTTCATGTATTCAACATTGTACATTAGGCATTAATGTAATGATATGGGCACTGTAACATTGGGCCTATAGGTTATGTTAGATTTCCTCATCAACCAATAAAATGGGGATTATCCAAAATAAATACAAATATATAGGGCCTTTAGGTTGGATTTTTCACATAAATTTTTATTTTTTCTATGTAAAAAAATTCAATCTGATGTGAAGGTTGATTTAAAATCCTTTCATCTCCTAGAAACAAATGATAAACATTTCCACATAACTCCTCCAGTATTGGGTTTGTCATATTACACATGATAATAATATTGAAAAATATACTTGTGTAAACTTTTATTGATAATTAAAATAATAACAAATGCTCTTACCTAAACTATATCATATCATTTGAATATTATCATTTTTAAACACATCTCTATTAATAAACAATATTTCTAAATTTTCTTTTATCATAAACAACAATAAAAGTATTGAATGGTTTTTTATTTATAACTCTTAGAATATTATTATCATAAAATTCAACTGGTATCCTCTATTCCTATCTATGAGAAACTGTTAAATTTTAAAAAATGTGTTTCCACATTTATTAATCATCAAACTTGTTTTTCTTAATGGATGTAGGTTCCTCTTTGTACAGAAGGATGAGAAGTCATGGTAACTAGAGTATCTGTACATTCCTACCTAGATATATATGTATGATCCTCCCAAGAATTATGTTTTGGATCATAGGTTTGATTCTCCATTATATTAAAAATCAATGAAACAAAATATTTAGTACACAAATATAGAAATCCAGATATAACATACAAATGTATATAAAAATGAAAACATATGAAAAAACATTTTTAAAAAATCAATTTTATATTCATATTTTTTATAGTTTACAAACATGGTTACAATATTAATGAGAGATAAAATGACATAAAAGAATGAAAAAAAAATAAAAAAAAATGGTATGTGAATTGTAAAAATTCCCTAATGTATTACACCATTTTAAAAAAATTATATTATTTGATTATATGTTAAATGATCCAACAAAAATTACACTAAACTGACCGTTTTTTTATTCATATTTTATGGATTAGTTAACTAAAATGATAAAAAATAATTGAATATTAAAATACATAAATAATTAAAAAAATCCAAAAATGGTGTGTGAAAAGTAAAAATGATCCAACATGTTTTTCTAAACCAAAAGAACAATCATTCAATATTATGTTTATAAAATATTTTTTTTAACATATTTGAATTAAAAGAATTTTATTCCAAAAATAAATATCAGTTATGTATGAGTAAACATAGTAAACTAAATAATCCTAAACAAAATATAATAAAACAAATTAACTAATTTAATATAATATGTGTTTTTATAATGAAAATAAAACTAATATATCTAACATTTCAGGATCTTTTAAATGATAACTAGAAATTAAAATTTGATACCTATAATATTAAGAATGTACTAAAGAATTTTCCACCTAATCCATTTTTATGATGGTTCTGTATGGAAAAAACTATTTCTATGATGTGCTTATAAATATAATCTATTAATATTTACATGGAATTGGGGATCTCATATAAATCTTCACCATCCAAAAGTTTATCATATCCAACATACTCTTTCATTCACTATAAAATAATAGACCAATGAATATTGGATTTATCAAGATCAAAGAATGTATCTTCCATGTGTTTCCATCCTAAAAGGATCAGTTGTGAATTCCAACCTGTTCATATTAACTAGTGTCATTCCAAATTCATTAGTTCTGACAGTGTTGTTACCAATTACACATTTTCATTTAAACAATGTGACACAAAATTTAATGTAATAAATCTGTCATATTTCTATAATGAATCCCTAATATGCTCTAGATGTAGATATTGAATGAAATGTATAAGAATTAATTTAAACCCCTGACCATGTTATCAAATTTAATCTTGGACTACCAATTATCCTTCTCAATGTAGCTAATGCATCTGATCTACTAAGCACTGCCTCTTAAAATCTATGTAAAAAAGTTTTTTTATTCTCATTAAAAATTCATATATCATTTTTTATTTTGATAAATTTATTTTAACACATTAATATATATTATACATATGTATTATAATCATCTAAATTATTAATGTTGAAAAAATCTACATTATTTATTTATTCACATCTCAATTATTTTATATTCAAGTGATGGATCCCCTTCCCCCATAATTGGCTCATTCATAGTGATGTGTAGGAAACTGATGTGCTCTACTCTAGACAAATATCTTGAAAAAAATATAAAACCTATTAAAAAATATATATCATAAAAATTGAGTCTTTAGGTCAATATATAGTATTAATATACACCCATAATTTCTTCATATACCTTTCAAAATGATACATCCAATGTAGATATATAGGTCCGAAAAGAATTATTTTTCTCACCAAATGAACCACTAATAGAACCATGATATCATAAAAGATAGAGGAAAATATATTTCCCATTGGGAGTGGATAGAAACAGCATCATTCAATAAATTTTTCAAATCATTCAGATCAATAACCTTATTACAAATTGTACTGAAAAAATAACACACCTTCATGATAATTATTATGACATGAAAATGTAATGTTAGACATAGTGAAATGTGTAGTAGTTGTTTTCTCATGATGTGGAAAGCATGATATTTCATACCTATAAAATTAAAATCCTTTAATGAAATAAACATTTTTACATATGAATAAAAACATTATGGGAGATAACTCTAAACGTATACCCATCAAATGTACATCCAATATTGTATTCAACCCTTTATTAGTCTTTTATTTAATATCTAAAAATGTTTCAACTTAGAAATTAATGATATTCGTTTCCATGTTCCTGAAATTGATTTCATATTTTACCTCATTATATCTACACTATGGTATCATAAAATATATTGATAATTTCATCCAAATATTTATGTCATTAATCAATTTTTGTGCCGTTTTAATGTTACAGTAACATTTTTCACCCTCTCAAAATAATGATCAGTAGGCCAAGGTTTTGGAGAAATATCAAATTCTTGTAAATAGATGAATTAAATTTCTTATATTTGAAAATAGTTATCTATATAAAAAATTTATGACCCACATATACTATTTTAAAACCATATTTAGGATTATAAAATGATTTTTTTTTTTCAAAAATTGGAAAATATTTATTCCCCTTAAATTAATATCCAATTAAATTTCCATATGCTGAGAAGACATTAATAAGGAACATAATTATTTCATGGAATTGAAAATATTAAAATTTATAAGAATCATACTCCCTTATAACTTTCTCTAATAAAATTTTCAAATAATCAACTAATGGATACAATAAAAAAATAATATAATTTTCAGACTATTTTGGTAAATAGATCAGTAAACACGACATGGAATATTTTCACTTGCTAAATAATTCAAGAGATAAATTGTAAGATAACTATAAAAGGAGCCACAAAAAATGTGATCGAATAAAGAATCTATATGAATTCAGTCCAACTATGCACAGTCCATGACTATGATTTATACCTTCATTTCCAAATGTTGGAATCCATTGATCAATTTCATTATACAATGGATAGTCATCTAGATGTCATCATTTTTCATCACAAATCTTCTCATCTACAAGTCATATTAACCTTTTTACAACATTTTAATTTCAATATAAATATTATAAATGATGAATTATACGAACATACCAAAATTACCAAGAAGATGTCATTATAATTGCTAAATTAGTCAAGTATTTTTTTTCTTCTACTTATTCCATGAGATCCCACATTAGAACACTCTGACAGATATTAGTATACATTCATTAATATAAATTAATAATTCTGGTGGACATTTATTTCCTGGTACCCCAATCCCATTGGGAATAATATTTTTTTCTCTTTATAAAGTAAATCTAGAAGATAATTTAGTTTAAGAATAATTCCTCTAAAAATTTATTCCAATTTAATAAAACATTTATCACTCTATCAATTTTTCATTTTCAAGTTAATCATTATTTACACCATTAACAAAACTATAAATTTTATAAAACTAGAATAAAATGGTTTTTCAACATCACTATATATTTTCTCAATTTTTATTTTTTTCTCAATTTCCTCTACTTCAATTCCATGAATCAATTATTTAATTTGAACTTACATATCATCTAGAAAAGCATCATCATCCTTATATTTGAAATTGTGAATATTTTCACAATAAAAAATCCATGGGGTATAAATCATATTAAAAATGTGAAAATTCAAATTATCATTGATCTCCCAACATATAAATAACATTATATTTAAACATTATTTACATGGAACTAAAAATATGTAATCATTTAGAACATTTTTTGGGAGATTTCAAAAAATCATGGACTCCTTTATCATATTCCACACTTATTCGAAGTTCAGTAATCCAACTTTGACTACTTATTATCAATAAAAAATTTAAATATTAAAAATATCATATTATAATTTAAAATTTAATTATAAATTTAGATTTAAAAATAAAAAACAAAAATAACATAATATATTTTAAAATAACAAATTCAAAATATTTAATAAATAGAAATATAATTTTGAACATATTAAATTATCTTTATTTAATAAAAAAATAACTAAATTGATCTTAAAACAATCATTCAAAAATAACCAATACCTAATATGTTTGAATAATTTAAAAATACAATAAAAATACATTGGATTCATAGAAAATGTCTTAATAAATAAAACCAATAAATTGGTATATTAATTAGGATGATTGAGAATGTGGTACTGAATGTAAGAAGGTGCAAGCAGCAGCTGAAAACTGGTAGTGGTGAGCGATGAATAATAGATAAAGGGAAATAAATATAAAATTTGGAAAACAAATATAAATTCAAATGAAAATATATTTTATGTGTGAAAAAATAAAAACAAAAAACAATAAAATAATATAATATCTTAGATGATTAAGAATTTGACACCAATAGTAATAATTCAACAACATACGAACATGGTAAATTCCAAATCAATGTGAATGTGACATAAAATTATAATTGAAATCAAAAATAAAAATAACAAGAATTCATGGAAAATTTTAACAATAAACACCAACCATGGATTGAAATAAAAAATGGGACTACTGACATTAACAAGGAAGATCATGAGTACCAGTTGACAATAATGGGTTACCGTGGATGGCGGTGGAATATTATAACTCAAAGATAAAGTAACATTAAATAATAATTGATAATTAGAATTCAAATATCTATAATTCAAGAAAAATTTAAACAATAAACAGTAACCTTATATAGAAAATTAAAATTGGGATGTTTGACATTGATCATGAGCAGAGGTCGACGAACTGATGAATGTGGATAGTGGTGGTGAATATTGAGTGGAAGATATTAAAATATAGTGATTAAATAATGAATAAATTTTATTCCATAAATTGAATAATGAGGATATTTGAAGGAACAAATTCATGATTATTAGTTTTAGGCTTCCCAAAGTGAGAGAAAAATGAGAGCTTTCATGTGAAAGAAGGAAATTAAAATTCCACCTCCTGATCCCAATTCAAATTAAAAATAAATTTTACATCATAATTTTAATAATAAATGTATAATATTATATATTTAGCATCATTTATTCAATAACAGATGGAAAAAATAAGCTTTTACACGTCCGTTATAGGATAACTGATAGAAAAAATATTATTGTTTTATGATTTATAATAGCTATTCAATTACAGACAAGAAATATTTTATTCTTAAATTTTGTTATTTCATAAAAAATATAAGAATTAAAAGAACAAGATTATTCATGTCATTTGTTCAATAAACTATGTGAAAAATAGTTTTCTAATAAATTTATTGAATAACCAACATGTAAAATTTTAATGTTTTATTTTATGCATCAGATATATAAAAACTAAAGTGAAAATTTTGTTTTGGGAAATATATTTTGTATTATTGTATCTATAAATTTTTACTAATGACTACCTTAAAGGTATGTGGTTTTGGATGGTTCTGAGTCTTGAGGTTCAATCGATTCTTATTATCATCTGTTTTCTGACCATTACCATGGTAGTCGATAAATCGATTATTTCTTAGACATACATAGCTTTGAAAACATGTGTTATTTGGGATTTGGTTGCACCACAGGGTATCTTGGGTGTGCCATCTAACCAAAAAAGGAATCACAGTTTGTGTGCTCAATTTAAATATATAATGGTTATTGAGGATTCATTAAGTGTAAAAAATATTGTTTTATTCCAGTGTGGATGTCTTATCAATAGAAGTATTAAATGTATGACATTACCCAATATTTTCTATCGATGTATGTAATAAATTCACCTTAATAATTTTTTGGGAAAAGTATCCTAGGTAAGTATAGTTGTATCAACATTTAATAAGTCTCTTAGGATCAGTTCAATGTAGTGAAATGTGGTGGATCACATTCTAATACAAAGGGGGATACTCATGCAGTGAATAAGTTTTGAGATGGGGTTTAAGCTAGAATACGTTTTAGAATAGAGTATAAACCCAATGAATCTGATGTGGGGAAAACTACTATGATATTTTTTTAGTTCATTTCATCCATTAGAGTCTTAGTTTGTGTGATACATGTTCATCTCATTCACTTATATTGTCTAATTTGATACATTTGTTAGTCTACTGCTCACGACATATGTTTTTCGTAGTGGATCATTTCACTCAACTAGGAAAGTAGAAAAATTATGGTTTTAAATATTCTAAGTGTAATTCTAATATAACCAACCATGAGCATTAATGGGATTTCTTAGTTCCCTGTCCTAATATCATCATTATTATATTTTTCTGGATTCTATTGTTAGTTTTAAATATCATATTGATTATTATCATCATAATGTATACACTCTATCATCAAATGTAGTTTTTCATGAATTTCCAGGTGAGTGGGATTATAGATCCATGTATATAGGGTTATTCTTCATGAGGCAAGAATGATATAATTCCAATTTTTAGTTAAGTTTCATTATTTTATTTTCCCAAAATGTATGTGGTCCTCTTCAATCTATATTGGATGGGTACCATAATGAATTTCTTGGTTATTGTTTCTATTTTATTTAACTATAATGATATTAAATTTACTATTTAAATGATAACAAGGAAAAATCATATCTCTTTTCCATCATATCATAAAGATCCTATTGGATTATTAGAACATAATTTTTACTATACTGATATTAAGGTTTATATATTTGTTCATCTGAGCATGTCACCTGGGGGTTAAACAATTCACTTCAAAAATAAGTTCAATGGAAATATGAAACTTCTTATAGATTAATGGATTCTTAATATGGATACAGTTAAGAACATGCATCGTGTACCAAAGAATTGTGATTAATTATATCCAAGGACTCCCTAAAAGGATAATGAATTACGGTGTAGTCCAAATTGAATTATTTCATTTATATTTTTTACTTGTAAGATCTTGTTCCGGTGTTAATAGGTATTATATTAAACTAGTATATATTATAAGTAAGTTCTCAAAAAAATAAAATAAATTTAGGAAAATAATTCATTGATAAGCTATGGATATTTTAACATGGCTTGACACAAATGAATTTTTTACATTAGGCATAGATAAATAATGTATTAGTATGAAAAATTCACAAATACTTCATATGTTATGAGGATTAAAATGGTCAGTAATGTACACTCCAATCCATGTACAATTCCATTACCATGGTTAGTTTACAACAACCCACTACTAGGGAAAATATTCTTCTCTACCACTAAAAAATAATCTAATGAATTGAAAGATCTATTTTTCAACTATTTCCATAAAAATATCTTATAGGAAACATCAAATTTTTTACATATGTAAATCTATATAGATATGATGCGAGATTCAATTTTCTAATCTACTTATTACATCTAAAATATGAAACCAACTTCGTTGTATATTATTTGGGTCTTTCTCCTCCAATAAATAAGTATAGAAATAGTATCTTCTAGATGATGATAATTAGTCAGTTGGTATTATCCTTTAACACACTTCATCTTTAGTTTCCTGATGAAACATAGGTAATGTTTCTGTATATTATATTTTTATGTGGGATGTATTAATTGAATAACATTAAATTTTTAATTTCAATTTATACTACACTAGAATTGAATATAACCAATAAAAAATTATGAATTCTTTATTTTTATTAATATAATTTTCTTTTCCCTACCACAATGTTTTTAATTATTAAATATATTATTTGTAATGAATGTTCAATTAACTCTCATGGGATACCATGTATTCTCAAAAACTATTCACTTTATCATTTGATTTTAATATTAATGGATTACTATCTTGTTCGTTCGTTATCACATGTTCTGTGACTAGCCATGCTTCAATTATAATTTCATGTTAGGGTTTTATTCATGCAGATTAACTCATTTATTATATACACAACAACCTAGTCATGTAACTACACTCTTATTCAGATGAGTCCAAACATTCTTTACAAATTCATTTCACACACATTGTATTAAGCCCCTTTCTGTATCTCATTGTAAACATTGTATACTTTATTCATGAAAATATTTTTCCAAGATTCTAATTCTCCATAGTATTATGAATGAATACTCGACCACCCTTCTTCTCCATTTACTAACACCCAACATTAATATCCTCCAAATTCAACATATATGAATCCCATGAAATTAAAAAAAATCACATAATTCTAAGTGTGTGGACCAATTAACTTATTAAATATATTTTATTAATAGGAAAATAAAATTATGACTTTGGAAACATGAAAGAACCACATATGTGATGATGTGTGGTATGTTTTTCCCCCATCACGTGTCCCAAAGATACACATCACTAGTATTCTTTAAGTAATAAAAAATACACCGCAAGAACCTATAGATATGAAAACTTACATCTGGAAAAGTGGCTAAAAAATATTAATATTTTTTTATCCTCAGTTTTATGTAATTATGAAATGACTACAATGCGATGAAGAGTTGAATAATAGGGAATTTTGAGCAATCTATCTTCCTTGTATTTCATTCTGTATTTCTTATTCACACTCAAACTTTACCCCTCAACATATTTTCTAAAATTTATTATGTTCATGTACATGTATAGAATATTTACACTTGGATGAATATATGAAAATCAAATCCATCCACTCATTTTGATTTTTAAAATTTAATCTTGTGCACCCAATACATCAATCATATGAAATTTTTTCATCACATGATCCTCTTTAATGAAGTAACATGATGCCATAAAAACCCATATTTACATATTCTATAATACCATCATATTTTATTAGAAACAATTTGTTTTTGAAAGTGTATGACACATCAAACACCATTCAAAATAAACAATGAAATATATATCTTTAAATTTAATCTCTTAACTTTCTTATGATACATTCAATCCCTAGTTTAATTGAATATCAAAATACTATAAATTTATAACATTTCCAATAAATTTGTGGGTATAAAAAAGAAAAAATAAATTATGAAAATGATATGGGTTACAAATGTATAAAATATATACAGTGTTTATCTTTTTATTATAAATTAAATAAAAAATCACTCAAAATAATAAAAAAAATTCTAAAAAACTTTATTTTTATAAAAAGTGTTTTGTCACACATTGTGAAAATAATATAAAATTACTTTTTACTAAATATAAATAAAATATTTTAAAAATAATTTAATTTATATTTAAAATCATCATTTTCAAAATTTTCGAAGAGTGTGTTTTTGATAATTTTAAAACAAATACGTTGATTTTTTGATGAATTGTCAAAATTCTAGTTTTAATTGGAAATGTCCTTTTTAGTTTAAAATATTAAAAGCTTAAATATTGATTTATAATGTTTTTAAAAGTAAAATTAGTTCAATTATAATATAATCAATAAAACATAGTACATTTAAATAAATATTATAATGAATTTTGGTATAAAATCTTATTACACTTGTCAGATATTTCCATTTGGAAAACTGCTGTTGATATTTTAAAATAAATGTTGCCTCTTTGGAGAATGGAATTCGGAGTAATGGATTCCATATTTATAATTATAATAATTAATATTATATATAATATATATATTTTTTATGAAATGTAAAATTTATATATATAAATTTATTACCACACTTATGTTTAAAATGAGTTTTCTATGTTCTTAAACTAAACAAATACTGATTAAAAATGACATAAAACATATAAAATTACTATTTTGTTGAAATATTTATACAATTTTCACATTAAGATATATTTTTATTATTTTTAGGTAACATTAAAATTAAAGTAAACTATATAAAAATATAATAAAGAAGGCATAATGTCACCCACCAGCTTTTAAATTTCAATTTAATGCTCACATAGGGACACAATAATGTTGTCAATGAATATTGATGGTAATTCATATATTAATGATACTATTTTCATTAGTTTTTTTTTTATTTTTTAATAATTATATATTTACATTAAATTATTAATAAATACAAACATATTAATATTTAAATTAAATGAAAAATAAAATAAAATAAACTAAATTTAATATACGTAATATAAATTTAATGAATTATTGTATAATATGAAATTGTTAGATAAATATAGAAAAATATATATGTTTTTAGTTAAATAAATTAAAATCCCACCCTTTCCCAATAATTTTCAAATTCAAATAAAATCAATAATGTTAAAATTGACATTAATATTATTTTATAAAAAATATTATTTCATTAAATTGCATAAAATTCCTAAAAAAATATATTAGTCCAATTAATTGGTATATATTTAAAAAGTCAATCATATTGAATTCATATACCATTTTCCCTTTTTTAATAATTATATTTACCGTTAAATAGTATATATATCATTATAATGGTAATTTCTAAAAAATGTTTTGCACGTCAGACGTGTTGGTGTTAGAATAAATTTTCCACACACATCATAATTTTATTTTATAAATTTTATTTCATATTTAAAATAATTAAGATAATTTTATGTAATTAAGATCATTTGGGTCTTGTATTAAATGATAAATTATAGAGGCAAAAATACCAGTTACCATATTGAATTGTAAAATTTTAAAAGTTAGGAAACATAGTAGTTAAGGAAAAACATGATTAAAACATGTATAATTTGAGTTGAAAATGTGTGGATGGACAATATAATACCTCCAAACATTTTTTATCAATCCTGTAGGCACATGGCATGATAGAGATTTTCTATTTTGAATAGTTTTGTGTATTCACAAAAATGTCACTCCTCCTCAATTATAAAAGGAAATTTCCTCCCCTCACATCTTCTCAACTCATATGATATTTTGATTTACAAACCCTATAAAATATATCTTCAAAATACTTATAAATGTTATATATATTATTTTATTCCCATTATACCAACCCTATATTTCATAATAATATATCCAAATGATTTTTTATGCAAGGGTGATTGTCTTCACTAAGATTCTTCTTTTAACTTATTATCTTATTAACTACATTAAATTATTAATAATTACAATATAATAAAAAATTGATATACCATATAGTAATATCTTACTATGTTTATGGAATAAAATATATTTATATCCTCTTCCATCAAATGGAAAACAAAATCATTGATCATATATATGGAGGACTTTTGCCTCATGAACTGATGTAATTCATTTTCCTTAACAACCCCTCATGGATTGAAATAATGATGGATAAAATTAATTTTTATGACAATCATGAAATTTATATACTTTTAGAATTTTAATATGACATATAACTTATTTCCATATAATATATTGGCAAGAAATAATGTTACCTGTTTGTGGTTGTGAACTACCGCCTCTATATAGCGATGTGATTTCTTTTCATTTTATATTGAAATTAATGGTAATAAAGTTATATTTAATAAATATATGTGATATATATATATTATATCAAAATAAATATTTCATGGTTATATATTATTTACAATCCTTTCATTTCAACCATCATGAAATTGGAAATAACATTCATATGTCCGTACGACATACTCTCACCACACACGGTGTAATTCATTTTGTATCTCAAAATTTTATGGATAACTATAAATATTATTATAATGAATATATATTATAATTATATCATAGAAACAATTATGCATATTATGGACACCTAATAAAATTAAATGGACCAAAACTACCAAAACAAAACCATCATGAAAAGTAAAATAATTATAACCTAAAAAGTGATTTTAAAATAGCATAATTAACAAATGGGTCATAGAATACATGAACAAAATCATATATGCAATGAAATATTACACTTATTTTTTTAAAATATATTTATAATAAATATATATTTATTATATAGTAGGTATAGACATGTATGAGGTAAATCATACTTGAGATATTGGTTTCTCATCTCCCTATTACTTCTATGAGACATATGTCATATTCACTACTTATTCCTTAAATGTGGGGTGTATAATTCCACATTGATATGTTATATCATGAATAAATTTTTATCCATTGTATTTATTTGTTTCTTTTAATTTATTTCATTCATGGGGATTATTAATCAAAATTTTCCATGGTTGTAAGGGTTAATGTTACAATATCACTGTTTTTTGAGATTATTGATAATTAAATTTAAGAAAATTAAATATTTTGAACTATTTATCAATAAACTAATTAATTTTATTCTCCTATTTTTGTTGATGATATTCTCAAGAAATAACCCCATTTTCTTCTCTTTACTACATTAAATGATTTAGAAAATTATTTTTTTAAAACAATGTTATTTCACATTACTGTCAAAAATCAATTTCTTTTCCATGTTAATGTTTTTTAATCATTCTCCAAATGATTTATTAAATAATTTTTTTACATCATAGAATTTAGAAAATATATATTTTACAAAAGGAATCTTTTATTTGATTTCCAAACAAGTTAATCTTTGACTTTTTACTAAATATTTGAACAAAATATTTGTTTTAACATACTAAGCATGTATATAATTTCTCACAGTCATGATAACTCATTGTTTGAAGATTCCTCTACAAATTTAGAAAGTTATTTTAATAGAAATTTATTTCCCTAAAATTTTAGAAATTTTTATTTTTTAAAATAAAATTTTAAAGTGTAAAGTATATTTTCATCAATAATGTTTTAGTGGATTTTAATTTTATTTTTATTCATCAATATCATTAATATTTTATTTTACATATACTCCATTGGGGATATATTTTATTGATATAATTCTTAGTCTTTCTTAGGATGGTTTAGGTTCAATTTGACTAGGGGTGTATAATTTTGATAACATTCTCCATATTACATTGAATGGTTTATGATTATGATTAAGGACTGTATTAACATTTTGTTTTCTTTTTTTAAATATGAATTTTTATGATGATTATGTTTCATAAATTTCAAATAAGGAATACATTTGAAAATAGTGAGGGATGCTACTGTAGATCACAACATAAGCATCGCCTGACTTTATCATCGCTAAATATAAAGCACAGATAAAAGGCTTACCTTTATCAGCACTAGTTTAAAGAACTAATAAATGAAACTAATGTCTCTACTAAAAAAAGATATTAAATTGATACCCTTTATCGGTACTTTATTAGTACTGATAAAGGTGGATCTATATCATCGCTATTCTTGGCACTGATAGAACCTTTTAATAAAAAATAATGTTAATATATATAATAATCATATTAATTTTGAAAAATAATGTTTATTTATATACAACAATTAAAGAACAGAATTTTTAATTAATATTATTATGATATATTAATATATATTTTATAATAATTCAAATATTAATATATTGTTTTAAAAATGAATATATAAAATTATAAATAAATAATTATATATTTTAATAATTATAACATTATATTAAATATTTTTAAATAATTCATATATTTAAGGATATATATATATATATTAAAATAATAGTAAAATAATAAAATATAATATATAAATAGAAAATATTTTTATTATATTTATAATTATATATATTTATATATTAATAAATAAATATATATATATATAATTGTATATATATATATACAATTATAGAAATTATATATTTATATTTAAAAGTAAAAATCTATATATATATATAGTTATTGAAACAATTATACAATTATAATTAATATATTTAAATAGTATATATCTATTATACTTATAATTATATATACTTATATATAAATATAATTATATATAATTATATATAATTATTTATAAATATATTTAATTATAATTATAGTTATATGTTTATATATATTATTTTTAAATGATATTTATTTTAAAATTAGAATATATATATTTAAATATATTAAAGAAATATAAAAAATTTAATTATATAACTTTTAATAAAAAAATTATTCCCAAAAATATTTATATAAAAAAATATCAAATTTATATTATTTCAAATGTTTAAATGTTTATTTATTTTAATCGATATGAAAATGTTTATATAATAAAAATAAATATAATAAATTAATATTTTATTTCAAAAATTAGTCAATATATAGATGCATATTTTTATTTAGATAGATAAATAAATTGACATGAACTAATTTAATATATAATCTGAATGACATAAACCATGGATAAATCAATGGTCTGAGAAATAGTTTACTGAAAACAAGTACACGGACAGCGAATTTGAGGGGTAATGAAAACTTACTCCAAACAGCAACATCACAGACACCAGAATGATCACCTTATTTTATGTCTATAATCTCTTCCTTGAGAGCAAACATGACATCTCATGTGAGCGCCCCTTTTCCTTTTCGTCAGTGCTTGTTAACTATCATTTATGCTCAGGGACTCATCATCATCACCATTCAGTTTAGTGCCTCCTATATGAGATTTAACATTAGGTTCATCGTGATGTGGAGTAGAATTCTAAAAATATAGATTTATCTTCATATCAAGAGAATTCACTTCAAAACAACAAGAATTTTCAACCTCTCCAACATTTCATAGAAAATATCATGACTACTTGATCGATCTAAAATTTCAGGTAGACTGATTTTACCATTTATTCTCTTCTTAGTAGCCACATTATCATCCAATGATCCACAAGTACCAAGACCATGCTATTGATGGACATCCTATAATGTAATTAGAGGGAGATTAAACAAATTATTCTCTTTCCTATTTAACTTTTCTATAGAAGATGCTTGATATTCTACATTGGTCTCCTACCCATGGCATTCAACATTGGACTTCTACCTCGTGATATCTCTTTATTTGTAATAAAGGATTATCATGAAACAATCCTCATCCAGCACTTTTATTATTCCTTTCCACTTAGATATGGTTACTTATTACAATATCTCGTTATCAACTTCATCTTGAATGACTGTCTCATGATCAAAAGATTAAAATGAGTTATCCTTAACCGATGCAGCATTAGCCTTTTTGGATAAGTCCTCTTTAATGGAGTCAGTGGGTTGAATTCTCTGTGTTAGCCCTTGGTTTTATGAAGATGCACCAGATCAAATAGAATACCCACTTGCTGAATAGATTTTAAAATACATTCTTCATGTATACTAGAATTCCAATGGTCTCTCATAGTAGCACTTTTGAGATCATAGCCCATGCCACAATTCACATGTTTCACTCCACTACTACAACCCTTCATCAGATTCCCACTAGCATTTCTTTTACCATAAGAAACAGCCTTTCACCATTTCTCAATTGAGTATCCAACAACACCATAAGTAGATAATATTGAAGGAATTTTTAATATTCCACACATAGTTGAAAATTAACTTTTTGATGTGATAGACTTATTATATCAGTGGGAGTAGGACTCAAGTACACCTCTACTAACATTCAAAAAAATTGTATGAGCCGCACCTTTTTAGTGTCCTTATCTAGCCGAACCGGCACTCCAATCGTAGTACCAATGCGATATAAAATAATTTAATTCCATAGGATCCAACTAAGTCCATATATTAGGACCTAGACCACTGAAAACGCATTCCAAATTTTTGAAACATTGAAATATTTTATCCATTCATGAATATTCAGTCTACCAGGATTCAAAAACATGGATTTGAAGCATAATACTTGTGGATTCAAGACGTCAAAATGAAATGAGGAGTATAAAAATTCATTCAAAATTAAAACACATCACCGCTCAAAAAAATCCTCAAATCAAGGAAACCCTATGAACAAGGTCATCCATTCTCTAATGTTTCACTCCCTTTTGGAGCACAATACTTGCAATAAAATAGTTCTTACCCATTAATAATCATTCTAATAAATCTTCCAGTTACACCTCCACAAGGGCCAGAGAAACCATTTTTATGATCATTCTGTTTGGAATTTCCCAAAACAAAGCGAGAAATTGATTACCTCTATTTGAACAAGAGAAGAAAAGTTCTCTAGGATTTTAACTAAGAGATGCATCATGTACTGAGGATATTTTCTCATCATTGTCGAAATACGATTGATTTACACTGGTGAACTTCCACAGGTGTAACAATCTCCCAAGTTACACACCCTCTTCCTTCCTCAATTTAAAATTTAAGTACATGTATAACTACATATTTGAATATGTATTTGTATACAAACAGGTGATTAAGTGTTTGTGTGTGTGTCTAGAAGTGTATGGGTACATTATAATGATTTTAATTAATTTAAATTTTATGTATTCACATTTTAATATTTTTTTAATTGATTTAATTTTATTTATTCATTTATTATTATATATTCATTAATAATTTTAAAAATGTATTTAATCATTTTTTAATATTTATTTATACATATATTTATTTAATATACATGATATATGTTTAATAATTTGGGAATTTATATGAAAAGTATTTATTTATTTTTATTTTTTATGTTTTAACATTAAAAATGTGTATGAAATTTGTATAATTAATCAATTTAAAATATTTTTTTAATAATTTTTAATGAAATACTTAACTATAGAATTTTAAACATATAAAAAATTTAGAAAACATATTCAACAATATATATAATATAATAATAAATATATTTAATTAATTAATATATTTAATTAATAAATACATATATATATATTTATAATTATATATATAAACATTTAAATATATTTATTTATTTTAAAAAAATTTAATAAATAAATAAAAACTTATATTATTACATATTTTTAATAAAAATATTTAAATAATAAAAATATTTGTTACATTTATACTTATATATAAATAAATTTTAAATAATTTTCTTACATTTATATTTATTAAAATAAATATATTCAAATAATTATAAATTTAAAATAAATATATTTAAATAATAAATATGGTTATTATATTTATAATTATATATATTTTTATATTCATATAAATATATATCAAGAAGGTTTAGGATCTGAGCATGCATAGTCATAAAAATTTATTGAAGGAAAATGTGTAAACATAAAAGGATTGACGGAGTTAAACAAAGAGGCATGCCCTCATCAATGAAAAATGACTACAAATAAAGAGCAAGGATATGCATATAAACATGATCTGAGTGATCATTATCATGAGTGGTTTCCCACTTTGATTGTGAGTTCATTTTATATAAGATCAGATAATATTTTTCCTCAATTATTTATAGTTTTGGTGTGTGTCTCATTGATGTGGCCCTAGCAGTCTCATATTCGCCACACCCACAGGAAGACGCACAATCATCTTAGACACACTAATGTGTGGAGTCACATAAATCATTTCCATGTCCATTTCCATGAATTTTTGAATTATTTCCCCATCTCTTTGACTTGCCTTGTTGTCACGTCTCATCCGTTTCAACCTCCATCACTTTTGACGTGTACTAAATTCACGTATCCAACACTTTTTCCTTTCCCATTTTCATAGAAATTAGGTTTCACTATTGCCTAAAATCATCATCCACAGCTCTCTAAATTGTATCCTCATGATTAGAATGTCTAGATAATATCTCATTCACTTACAATTCATTCACCCTCTTAGTGACATCATCCCATGAGACCCTATAATCACAACGATCCCCCGCCAATTGATTGTGTCACAAACCATTTCAACATGATTAATCTCCCTATTAGTATTCATGACCTTATGATAAAGGGGTTTCTTAATCATCTGTTTCCTTTTATCAGCATGTAGACTACTAGGACTACCATCATACCTAAGAACATCTGTGTACAAGGATATTGCCTACATGGGACTACAGGCAACAACCTCGGTATCAGCTACAACAAATGTCATCACATTCGAGCTTCTATGATGGAATATGAAATAATACTGATACATGAATAACCTTCTTATATTAGGAACATATCATGTTTTTCTGAATATTATTATAAAGGTGACCAATATATTTTCATAAAGAACAAAAAACAGGCATCCATTCTTATTCAACTGAATGTTCAATACAAAGACCTACAGTAGAAAGAATTTATGATTGATATAAAAGTTATTGAGAAGTCATAGCCAACAAGAATTCTTGAAAAATACCATATCTAGAATTTTCTATTTACATATCAAGATTTGTAGTAATTATTGTATTAGAAGTAACATCCCAATGAATTATAGGTTGACAAAATAACCAGCTAGTCCCATGAATTCGAATGCACAATTAGGTGATAGATTTGGTAGTCTTCTCAGGGTAAAAAAGGGGACCCCATGACCAGATCTTCTGAAATATTTATTTGAGAAGAACTAGGATGTGACCCCATGCTTTTGTTTTCATCTCATTTAAGTATAAAACCAGATGATTGAAACCCATTCTAATCATGAGAATCTTATAGCTATAAAAACATAGTAACTTAATGAGATGATTCCACAACTCATGGTGTTTTTTAGGGTTATCCTACATAGAAATATTCAATCATGCAAGTACAGATTACTAAATTATTCAATTTCCACCTCAAATATCTTATAATTTTCTTTCACAGTAGAAAAATACCCATTTTTAGTGATGTGATTCCCACCAAAATCTCTAGTAAGCCCTATGAAGAACTTACAACACTCAAAAGCTATGACTCGTCCGTCCTTTCTGGACGTTGACTCCCATTTGACAGACACCAAACTAAAGAAAGATGTCACAACAACAAATAATGCACCCAGAGCCTTCAAGCACAAGTTTGTACTATCACCACCCATGAAGGTATTCACCCAAGGATCAGTCGCTGCACTTGCTACCCCATACTGGTGAGCTTCCATCAAGTCATAGTCACATGTAACCATCGAAGTCTGGTTCTCCATAATAGATCAACAAAATCAGTTCATCAAAGCAGATACATCTACCCTCAATCTACATCATCAACCACTATTTACCTTTACCAAAACCACTCGAAGATCACCTTCATGAATCCCTCCTCAAAGAAAAGTTTGGTTCTGAGAAAATCTTGTGTAACCATGTAAATGATAAAGACACCTTACCGTTGAAGGATGTCGAAATTGTTAGGGATGAAATCTGTAGGGAATCCCCAATCCCTAGCCATATATATCAAGTTTAATATAAATATATATAATTATATAAATATATTTATAAATATATAGAAATATTTTTAAATATATGTATTTGTGATTATAATTAGGAATATATAAATATATGTTTAAATAATTATAGAATTGAAATAATTTTTTTAAATAATAAACATATTTATTATTATTTTATGAAATTATATATTTATATATTAATAAATATATACATAATTACATATAAATATAAATTATTGTATAATATATTTAAATTTATATTTAATTATTTATATAATCATAATAAATATATATATATAATATATATATAATAATAGAAATATTTATAATTATATATAAATCTTTTTAAATATAATTAATTATAAATATAATATACAATATATACATTTATTATTAATATTATATCATTATTAGCACTATTTAAACAGTTGATAATGAAAACTCTTTATCAGCATGAAAAACAATGATAAAAATAATCTTTATCAGCATTGGAATTTTTGCATTGATAGAAGAATTATACATTCTTATACATATATCCCTGGTAGAGTTTTCTCCTCATTGTTCGTTCCAGATCTAGTAGAATCAGACAACTACCTCCTCTCTCACTAAATACTACAATTGTTTCCCCTTGATTTTCTCATGGAATCAATCACCAAATCTAAGGTATATGTTGATTTATTTTTCAGCACCTCAAGATCTGTTCCCTATCTACTGATGGAGTTTCCACCTATTTTATGTGCCACACCTCATCTTCCAGTTTATTAACACCTTATTCATTTAGTAGTGACTAATCATGGTTTATATTTATATGCCATACAATCATTCCTCACATTCATTTTCAGTTTCACTACATGCATCATGTTCATCTAATTTGTGAATTTTATGGTAGTTCAAGCTCACATTTGGTTCATTAAGCATGAAAATATTAAATTATTATTATTATTATTATTTTAGTTCTTCTCCTAAATTAAGTAGGTGTTGATTCTTTTTATATTATTTCATATATTCTATAGCATAGCCAGTTCAATTATTTTCACTTTGTTAGTCTGAATTCTTCTATTATGATATCATTGAAATTATATGTATGTTAGGCATCATAATCATGAAGTCACATAACCATCAATTTAGTATATAGAACTAAAATCCTTTTAGGTAGATAATATTATTTCATAGAGGTATAAGTTGTTTCATATCATCAAAGATCGATCATCTCACCTTTTCTTTTCATATTCTTAACATTATTACAATACTCAACTTAATGTTATCCCACATAAGAAATCTACTCACCCTTCATATTATTAATATATAAAGACACATTATCTATCAAAAATATGAGAGAGATCATATATTCTCTTGGAACCTCATACTGGAATGACCCCAGCCAGATCTTCTATGAGATGTCTCTCCTTTGTGAGGTCTACATTCTCTATATACAAATTCCAGCATGTTCATCACATCATTATCCATTAAATGATGTCTAGAACTTGGAATCCCTAGATTATTATTGGGGAATTTCCTTGGATTGTTGGGTGGTTAGTTTATGAAGTCTTGTCCCGTGTTTTTGGTAACTCAATATTCACATACTTGGTAAAATAATAACTGTAACCTCGTCAAAAAATGGATTGCCTTATCTACACATCCCCTTTACCATGTAACTCTTCCCAGTGTCCTTTATTTTTTAAAGTCATCCACCTTATTTCATTGATATAACAATTTTCCATTTATAAGAATCATGCTAACATGAAATATACAATTAAAAACAAATCAATATCAATATTTATATATTATTTTACTTAGTTATTTTCTTCTCCAAATAATATATTCATGATAGTGGGCTCACAAGGTTTTTCCATTAATAATGGTAATTACCCAGTCGTCATATAGTCTTACATGTATTCATAATCTTTAATGAAATATTGTTAATTCATTTTATCAAATATTGATATATTTTTTCACCATCATGAAATCATTTTCAGTTAATGAAATCCAATTTACACATTGTCACTTTATAGCAGTATATCCACTCAAGGATTTTTTTGTTTCCAATAATAGAATTTAAACACATGTATTTTCGGTTTCTAATATGATTATCTTGATGAAATAATTTTGGGTTTATAATATGTGTATCTCAACTCATGGATTTGGGATTTCAAATAGGATTACCTCAACTTAAGGATTTCGGGTTCTATAGATGATTAAATCAACTCATAGATTACAGAATTCCAATATGTGAACATGAAATATTGTTTTTTGGTTTTCTAAGAGTAGAATATTAAATCAAGTATTTTTTACTAACTAGAGAAGTATCTCTACTCATTATATTTTTGGATTCCAATAGAAGAATCACAACGTAAATAAATTAATTTCTGAATTGGAGTATCTAGAATATTTATTTTCAAGTTTCTAATAGGATTATCTGGACTTAAGAGAATTTGGATTTAAAGAGAAGTATATCCACATAAAAAATTGGCTTCTAAATAAATAATATCAACGTAAGGATTTTTTGATACTAATAAGAGTATCTTGAAAAAAATTATTTTTTTTGGCTTCCATGTGCAGAATCTAAACCCGATGCTTTGGGCTTTCTAAGTGGAGTATCTCAACTCATGGATTTTTTGGTTTTCATGAATAGAATCTCAAATCAATGATTTTTAGTTTCCTAGAATATTATCTTGATTCAAGTGTCTATGTTTTAAAATAAGAGTTTATAGATTAAAGGACTATGGGTTTCTAAAATAACAATATGAAGTCAGGGCTTTTAGTTTTATATAAAAAGTATCCTAAATCAATGAATTTTTATATCCTAATATTGGGTACATGGTGGAAAACCAAAGTGAACTAAAAATACAATACACTAGGATATTTGTTCAAATTAGGGTCATTTTTATTCTTTTATTGGATTAGAATGAAACGGTTTTTTTACACTGGGTAAAAATAAATAAAATGATGACAATGTTTTTCTTATTTTATGAAAAAATGAATATATCACTTTTATAGTTATTTTTTTAAACTATCATAAAAAATGTTTGACATTAAAATTCTATCCATGGTTTTAGATGAGGATAGAAACTAAGTTTTTAAAAGATTCAAAATTTTTATTTTTAATAATACACATTCAGATTGAAAATATTTAAATAAAAAAGATACATAACTCATACAATGATTTACTCTTATAAATATACTGATTTTTAAAAATTTCTATATTCTGGATGATAATTCATAATTCTTGAATTTAGAAATATCAAATGTGGATATAAAATGAAAATCTTATAAATATGAGAAAAATAATAAAATAAAAATAATAATGTTTTTCATTGGTAATTATGGAAATGTGAATAACTAAATTTGTGTATAAATTAAAAATATAGATGGGAAAATTGGTATCTATATTTATAAATACAATGGGAAGAGTAGTATCTATATTTATAAATGAAAACATGTGTTAGGAAAAAGTGTGGTATCAATATTTATATGATCATAATAACATTACAGTCTTCCTAGATACAAATAATCTCACCTCCTATATGATATATATTTGTAATAACACCATGTGAGTGGCATGTCACAAACTCCATCCATCCCATAAGAAATTCATCCTGACCCCAATCCTATAACCTTGGACCCACATGAAGCTAAGCGCTACTGAAATTCGATCATTAGAACAAATTTTCCCTTTTCATAGAGTAAATGAATGAATGTAATGAATGTTGAATATATATTAGATATCTCAATTTGAATGTGCATAATGGAATCCAGTTAAACCTTCTCATGGTCACATGTATTAAGGATAGCCTTATTGAGACAATACTGCTATTTTTTCTTTTATCAACTTTATACAGAAAACTAATAAATGTGATATGGTCTTTTTCCAACTCCCTAGTAGTGGAACTTTTAGATTTATGGAGACAACTCTAATCCCCATTAGCATAAACCCCCAAATATTTATATTTTTATTTTTAATATTAGGACTCAATCCCCTTCTCTTTTCAACACACATCGATATTTATTGAGCTACAATAAGAATTATCCATCCCAAACATGGTCCCGATGATCATTATAGATAAATTTAGAGGATAACACCAACCAAAAGTGGAGTATTTATTTTCTTGAATTAAATTACCCTTTTCATTCAAATCATTCATAAATCAATTGAAAAATAACAATGTTGGGTTTCCCTTACCTGAAATGAGTTTTTTTATAGAATTTATTCTGTTAAATATTAATATTATTGAATCAAATAGGATAAATATTAATAAAAAATTGATGGATGGAAATAATATGATGATAGAGTATTAATATGTGGTGAAATAGTAGATCATATTTGGAAAAGATCATGCATCTGACCCTTCTAAAATATATTTTTCATGTTTACACTATTTTTATTCTCTAATAATTTTTTAAGAGTTAGAAGAATGTATTTTCTTTCAAGGAATTGATATAATATAAAAATGATGAACTAAATGGGGGGGGAAATGAATATAACTAGTGATTGTGATAGCGATTAAATTTATAGATCATGTGATACAATTACAAGTGTTGAAAATAAATTATATCATCTCTGGGATGTGATTATTAGTGTTAATGATTATTGATATCAAATTAAGGAAAAGAAAATGATATTCGAATACAAACATTTTTATAGTCCAAAATTTTTCAAAAAATTTAAAGTGTTTTGAAAAGACTCCACTGTATTCTAGTTATTCTAAATATACAACATCATCTTCTATACTTATGTTGTGTAATTTAAAAAATTAAATAGATGGAGTGATAAAACTTTTTTTGAACTAATTTCTCTCTCGAATGATATTCACCCAGAAGATAATGATATTCCTAGCCATACAAATAATGCTAATCGAATACTATGTTCAATGGGTATGATCTCAAAAAGGATACATGCCTATAAAAATGATTGTATACTCTTTTTCAAGGACAACAAATCACTTAATGAATTCCCTAATAGTGGTTATTATTGATTAAAGGAAGATAAATTGGGTCATATAGAGGTTTTATGTTACTTCCGGATCATTATAAGGTTTAAAAGTCTATATTGAAGTAAGGATACTATAAGATTTTTAGAATGACATACAGATATTAAAAATAAAGATAAGAAACTCTATCACCTAAAAAATATTCTAAATTGAAGAGAATTTATCATGAGTATCCTATATTAAGAAATTATCTAAGAAACATTTATGTGGCATAGTCTATATATGGCGTGAATCCTTTTGGTTTTCAAAGATGTAGTCACAGTACATAGCCTTATATGTGGAAAAATTATTACATTCCATCATGGTTAATCATAAAATGAAAATTCATTGTTATATATATTCTTAAATCGTGACCAAAATAACTAAGTAATTATATTGATGCTTATATTCTTCTGTTAATCAGAAATTTCAAATTATTTTCAGATATAGGAGTTACATTATATTTTTTTTATAAAAATTCATATTTCATTTTGAAATCCATGTTGTCTCAAAACATAAATATCTTGTGGAAATTTTTTTTAGATATATCATTAAACGAACTGAATTTTGTGCCATTTATGAACAAGGTACATAATCAAATAGGTTGAAACATTCATTGAAGAATGTGTTACTTGGAAATCATAGATTTATAATTTGGATACAAAATAAATTATATTTGGTGACATAATTTGATGGGAGTTCATATGAATATATAACAACACCTCCCCTAATATGTGATCAACTATTTCAAATATTTAAAAGATATTGACATTGATTTTGGTCTACCTTTTTCAAAAAAACACTAAAAAAACCAGTTAGATAAATAGATTAGTTTTTTTTTTTGAATTACTAAACTAAAATTATTTATTTGTTAGGAATTTTATTCAAGATATTCATGTTGAGAAAATGTATGTGATAGTGAAATTGGAGCATTAATAAATGTATATATTAAAAATTAATTCATTAGAGCTAGTTTGGACAGGATTGAAATAGAAATATTGGACGAATTGGTTCCATTAAATCGATTTTTCATCTTCTAATTATTTAGAATTTTCTCGGTAGAAGAGATATAAATTTTTAAACATTTTGAGTGATGTAATGGTTATAGAGGGGTATTAGTCAAATATCAATAATATCATTTCAATGACTAATTTAATGTTTTAGGGCCTAAAATCAAATAATTTTCATGTTTTAACATAAGATCTAATTCTGGTTTCAATATGCTTCATTTCATCCAAGAATCTATGACATGCATTAGCCATGATATGTTTCTTTTTCAAAATTATATATAGAAAAGATATAGATCTGGTGTAATTGAAATTTATGAAAAGTGAAATTTCTTGTATATTATGTGAATTTGAAATGTTCTTCCAGTCAAAAGTCAGTGATATGATTGTTCACATGATTGTTTATCATGTAAGAGAGATTCAAATATGTGGAAATTTACCTTGTAGATGGATGTACCCCACATAACAGTATATAAATATTTTTATGGGTATGTCAATAATAAATGTTATCTAGAGGGTTGTATTACAGAGTGATATATTATTTTAGATGCCTTTGAATTATATAATTACTAATAATCTGGTTTAAAAATAATTACATTACTAAAGTATCTTCACACTAGGTAGATTATGGGTGAATGAATTTTGGGAATTGATGTTGTAACAATAACTATTACAGATTACGATTATTCCCACCTTTTTGTTTTTCAAAACAGTTTAGATGTTACCATGTATGTTGAAACCCATAAATAAATTATTTTTTATTTGAATCCATCAAGGGATGAAAGAATGATATCAATTACACCCAATCAACAGTTTATTGGATGCTTTTGAGACCATATTTTTGAGGAATCATATGAAAAACCATAATTTTTTATTTAAATGACCTCGATGGAAAGCTAGAGGAACAAGTCTACATGTATTATATTATAATGGTTTTGTAATTAATGGTCATATCATCTATATAAAGAACTCAATTAAGGTGTTACAATGAAAAATAGTGGCATTTCTATTGTTGTTGAAGTAAGGCATATAACTAGTACCGAGGATTGAAATATAATTTAGGAAAATATATGATAATTTTAAATCCTCCATAAAATATGAAATGTAGATTATAAAACATTCCATATTGTTATTTCTCAATTACTGTGGGTTTATAATTGATGTTATATTAAAATCGATGAATTGGGATTTGTGAATGTGGGTATCATGGAAGAAGGGTACAAAGAAGAACTATTTACAATGGTATCATAAGAGGAAAATGTATTTTATTTTCCATACCCTGAAAATATAATGTGGTTAATTTATTTGTTATTGACCAAAACCAATGAAGGGTCTGATAAAAATTCAATAGATGATAACCCTTTCAGTGTAAATTAACAGAGATTTCATAGTGAACAGAATATATCTGCTGTCTTTTATGTTATCGAATGAAAAAATGACAAGATTTTGATACTCGATAGAGGGGTGTAATCCCTTTAACCAAAATAAAATATTTCACTAATCAATTTATAATCTTTTTTAATATAAATTATGTTACCTCATATTATTATCTATTCACTACTACATTTACATAATATAAATTAAATATTGAACCACTTCTGTATGTAATAACATATTCTTGTGTTAATACTCCTAATCATGAGGAACAAAAGGTTTCTTAGGTTGCTGGTACTCTTAGTGATGAATAAGAAAAACCTTCAACACATTTTAATGATACCAATCTAGAGGAATATTATATTGAAAATTTTGAACTTGACGAAATGGTTGGTGGAAAAGAACCAATGTCCCAAAAAATTAGAAGTTCCATAGTGTGCCAGTGTTAAAAAAATTTATTAAGGTGAAAAGAAAAGCAATAAAATTATAGGTTTGAAGGAATGTGTAATGCCAGTAAGTTAACCCCAACAAGGACATGTTTAATAGTTTCTTTCGGTTCACCTATTTACAGCTCAAGTCAATTTGTAACGACCAAAATAATGTAGTTCTTTTCATTATGGATTTATTTCTTCCAAATAACATTTTATTATTTTTTTACAATAGAAGCCCGTTGAATTTCCATTTATTTAATGAGAACATTATAGTTCATTAATAAATTTTTATTAATAGAACTATGAACAGTAATAGTATATACATATTTGAGAATAGTTTTGCTTAATAAAATATATGTTTAATTGATGAAAAATTGATAAATTGCCTTCTCAATCTCAAATTGTACATTTTATAAATGATATAATTATTCTATACAATTATGTTATTATGAATAATTATTGTTTTATTGATATAATATTATTATCCCCCCCATTTAACATATACATGATAAAATAATTTTATTTTTTTATGTTTCATAAATATAACTATGCAATTTCAGAATGAAAATTCACTATTTATTTTCCATCTGCTACTATTTTTAATAACAAAAGATTTATATATTTAAAAGTTAAATTTATATACTTAGAAAATTATTATTGTAATATATACATCATTTTTGAATTTCAAATGTCAAAATTAATCTAGGCTGAATTTGTTGAGAATTTCTACGAAGTTTCAATTTTTTAGTAATTGATGAAAAGTATTTGAAGAATTTTTTTATTTAGGAATATTATTTTATTAATTGTTAAAAAACTACTTTATTACTAAATATCTTTATTGTGAAATGATTTTCAAAAATCAGACATACATGGTTGTAATCAGGATATAAATGTAGTTCAAAAAGATCGAAAAACATTTTTGGTTAATAGTAACTTTACGCTTTGGAATAGTAATTTTACACTTATGAATGGTAATTTGAAAAATGTTATATTATCCTTACCTAAATAAGTATAAATAATTTTTAGTAGTATTAATTGGTAAAGTGATATAATTTTATCATTGTAAAAGAAAATAAATATTTTAGAAGTTATTAGTAAAGTATTGGTATTTTATTTATATAATTTAATTTAAAATGTTATTAATTTCTATAAAATGGTGTTCTATTTTTAATTAAATATGTCAAAAAAATTGTTAAGGTGAATTTTTTGGAATTTTCTTAAAAGGTTGTTTTTTAGTGAATAGTAAAAATATAGTTCTGTGTTTTTTGTAAGATTAATGACATCATAGCTATGTAATAATGATGTAATCATGATGTAATAATGCTGGTAGACTCTTAAATATTAAAAAATTATATGAGGTGTCCCATGTGGCCAAATAAATGGGAAAATACCATGGGAAAGCCCATTGTTGGGAAAATTCCACTAATGAGGTGTGCTCTAAAACTATTAAAATATTCCCTCACTTTAATAATAAATACCCACCCATTACATCTTTTCAATTCCTTAAAAAATCAATCCTAGAAAATTTATGGATTTATTTTCTCCCAAGGAGTCCTCCCAAGGTCCCCTCAACCCCCCAAGGTCCCTATAATAGTGTTTTTAGGATTTACTCTTTGAGGTAATGGAACCTTTCACCCTCCTATTTTAGTCTATAATATTATGTATTGTCTTTTAAATTATATTTTATTTAGTTGGGATATGTTATTATATATCATTATTTATTTAAATTTTATTTCCAAATTATTATATACCCTTTCCACTCTCATCAAATGATTTTCTATATTTTTACGTGACGTCGTTAGGCTGCCTAATTTTCGTAAGGAAATTCTCACCTTATATTTTCCATTTAAGTTCTCTTCAATGTGTTATGTCTTTTAAGATTTCATACCATGTTCTTATTTCTATTTTATTCTCTCACTATATAATATTTTTATCCATTTATGATTTTCTTACCACTTTCCCTTCTCTTTTTAATGTTTTCTAAAACCATGTTGCATAACCGTTATGCTTGAGAATTTTGGTTTTAAAATATCTCTCTCTTGCTCATTAAATTATATTATATTATTTATGTGAATACCCAAACATATTTAATTTCATGGCTTATTCGTCAAGGTATAAAAATTAAATATTTTATCCTATAATGGACATACATAAAGTCCCTCATTCTCTTTTCATGGGTTATATATGACTTAATAATCATGTTTTAAAGCACTTATTAAAACGTCACAATTTTGATATGAAACCTATTTATTGTATTCTTTTTATGTTATTAATAAATTTCTTTATTATGGACTATTTTTATCACTTGAAAATAAATTAATATTATTGTTTCACCTTGATATCACTCCAATGAATTGGGAAAATAAATAAATATCTAAAGATGATGAGTTTTACGTTACCTTGGATAATAAACTAGGAAATATTTATGACACATTGGGGATGGAACTTTGTGATATTCTAATGAATGTCTACATTACATTTTTCAGACACATATTCAAATTATGATTCATGTTATTTTTATTATGATATTTCATATTTCCTTTGATCATGTCTTTATGTATTTCATCATATTCTTACTGATATCACAAGTAAAATGTTTTCCTTGTTTTCCTTTACTAGACCTTATGCTCAAGATCCCCTTTGATGTATGTCCCAAAGTTATGAGATACAGTAATTGGACATCGTATGAACCTATGGTGTAGCCTTGTAAGTGGATTAGAATAATTTTTAATTCCTTCATGTATTATATTCCTGATTTCTAACACACTAAACATTAAATATCCTTTTTTTAATGTAATGAAAAGTAATGTAATAAAAAGTCATGATTCCACAATTTGTATCAATGGTTAGTTTACATATTTTTGGAAATTTATATTTGGAAACTCTATGAAGAACCCAATATAAAAATTTAAATTTTGGAAAAAAATTTCGTGTTTTTTGTGAAATATTAAGTTACTGGATTATAAATAAATAAATCCTTGTCTAGATGCGAACAAGTTGATCTGCCTCTAACACCGATGTATCTAAGGGTAAAAAATGAAAACACCACATTGATATAGACTTCAACAGGAACTAATTCACGACAATGGGCCTTGAAGAAATCCTATTTTGACAGTAGTGGGGGATATGTTTATTTAGTCATGAGATTTTTATTAACCATTATAAAGGATTTATAGAAAATCAAATTGTTGAAAATGGATAATGTGTTTACATATAATGATTTAATACATAAAATTACATTTTAATTATAAGATCTCTAAAATTAAAAAATTCATAATAAGATAAAACTATTAGGATACACTTTCTTGAATTGGGAAAGAATATAACGCCCTGAAAAAATTACTTCCATTATTTATGGATTTCATTCCACCAAATAACTTTTTATTATGGATTACAAAAGATTCACAAAAAATATTTTTTTATCTAATGAGAAAATTATTCATCATGCATAAATTTAGATTAATACAACTACTAACAGTAATGGGATATAAATATTTAAAAATAGTATTTCTTAAACAAATATATGTTTAATTAAGGAAAATTTGATAAATTGCCTTTTCGAACCAAAATTTTAATTCTTCATAAATGATATAATTATTATATAAACATAACGTATTATGAATAATGGTTTTTTTAACAAAATAATTTTATTTTTTAATGGTTAGTGATGAAACATCCTTTAATTATTAATTCTAAGAAAAGAACCCTTTTAACTACGTAGAGGGGGACCCATTACATATCTAGAAGGCCTAATGGGAATGTATCCCATTACATTGCACATGGACCATTTTTTTCCCAAGGCCAATTTAGTGAATAGGTTTGATGCAGTACCTGAACTGCTATAATACCTACACAGAACCCACCACTACTACAATGCCCTATCGTTGCTACAGTAACATACCTCCATTATAGTACCCATCATCGCTACAATACCTCTTCTACTACAATACTATTTCATTACTACTAGAGTGACCTGCACCCAATAGGTTTTGAACACCCATTTTTTATGTAGGATTATAGGGTGGTTAACATTAATAAAAACCCCAACATAATACTTGGAGTAAATCACCTCATTTTGAATTTCTGCGTCCGCAAATAATTTTTTTCATTTTTACAGAAGCCAGTTTAGGGGTAACCGGTTCCCCAACATACAACCGAAACATAAAAGACAAATCTTACTCATCAAAATACCCAGACTCATCACCATACCCCATATAAGATCCATCCTCTTCAGTGGCTGATTTCCACTCTAGAGATAACCAAAATATTCTACTTTGAACCCAAATCCTAAGCAGCTCAAGATCGGGTTGCTCTGTGGAAGACTTCATGGCCACACTACCCTTCTTAAAAGCCACCATCACCTTGGTGTTTCGTTTAGAAGCTAACCTAGTCCGCATCAACCATGGAAGAATGTAATAATCATTCCTTGATGTTCTTCTAGGAGAAGCAGACAAGGGTCCATCAATTAAAGCCATCACCTGCTTCCCACTTTGAACAATAGCACAAAAAGACCGCCCGAAAGGGCCGCTCTCATTTTCCTTCCCTCTCTTCGGGGTCCCTCTTCCAATATCATCTCTCACCCCCAAAACAGCAGCAGGAGACTCATAGATGATCCACCGCCTCAGGTCAGGTGTGTTACTCTCCATCAAAGGGAGCCTCCTCTCCTCAATAGTAGTTTCCTCCACACCCATGGACCCTGTCTCCTTTCCCATACCCTTAGGACCCTCCGGTGATTTCACACCACCATTCACCCCAGAAAAATCGTCCTCAACCATACCATCCTCTAGTATATCTATCGAGAGTTCATTAAACCGATTGTGAAGAGTAAGAAAAGTCCTTTCCAATGGATCCAGACCCTTAGCACAGGCAGAAGCCACCTCCCGTGAGCTGTAGTATCCCTCCACATTCTGTTTTGAATCTTTATGAAATTTCACTATTCATTCTCCATCCTCGATTATTTTTAATAACTATAGATTTTTATAGTAAAATGTTTAATTTCTCAAACTTAGATACTTATTATGGTACTATAAACATCTTTTTTAAATTTCATATTTCAAAATTAATCTAGGCTGAATTTTTAGAATTTTTATAAGAAGTTTTAATTTTTGTGAACTTCATGAATAATATTTAATAAATAGTGTTTTTATGAATAGTATTTGATAAATAGTGTGTTTTTTATTAATAGTAAAAAACTATATTTTTATTAAATAAAATTTTGTGTGAAATGATTTTCAAAAATCAGGCATAAATGGTTGTAATCAAGGTGAAAAATATGGTTCAATAAGAACAAAATAATTTTTAGGCAAATAGTAACTTTATCCTTTTTAATAGTAATTTTACCCTTATAAATGTTATTTTTAACAATGTAATATTATCCTCATATAAAGACGTATAAATATTTTTTATTCATATTAAGTGTTAATGTGATATAATTATATCATAGTAAAAGTATCTGAATGTCTTAGAAATTATTAGTTAAGTATTAGTATTTCATTTTTGTAATTAAATTAAAATAAAATTAATTTTTTAAAAAATGGAGATCAATTTTGAATTATGCAAGTGGAAAAATGGTTAGGTTCAGTATTTGGGATTTTTCAAAAACCATTGACTTTTTAGTGAATAGTAAAAATTTAGTTATGAGTTTTTGGTATGTTTAATGACATCATAGCTATGTAATAATTTTGTAGTCATGATGTAATAATTATGGTTTACCCTTAAGGATTAGAATATTATATGAGGTGTAACATGTGGCTAATCCCCTGGTAAAATACCATGGGCAAGCCCATGGTTTTGCAAATACCACTAATGATGTGTCCTTTAAAAGTAATAAAATATTCCCTCACTTTTTTTATAAATTCCCACTCATTACATCATTTATATTAATTCTAAAAACATTCTCCACGAAGTTCTGGTGGTATAACCAACCATGGAGTCCTTTTAAGGTTCCCTAAATCCCCCAAGGTCTTGATCAAAGCGTTTTAGATGTTACTCTTCAAGGTAATGGAAACTTTCACCCTCCTCTTTTAGTCAAGACTAATTTTATGTATATATTTTAAATTTAATTTTATTATGTTAGGTTATGTTATGTTGTATCCTTATTAATTTCCAATTTATTTCAGAATGATGAGTGTATAGACCCGATGCTTGACTTAGATGGACATTACATTACTTTTGCAGAATACATAATACATAACAAAAATACACACACAAAGACCGTAATAGTTCAGTGTCTTTGGAAACTCAGAATATAATCTACTAATTTTGGTGAAAGATCATAAAAATCTCGTATAAAGATCATCCCCTTTTGTTTTCTTACCTAAAACCTTTCTTTAAATCCTGGGGAAAAGAAAACATATAAATGGTGAGCTTAAATGCTCTGTAATCGTAATCATGGATAAAATAAAACAAATCATATACATTTGACCATAAAAAAACATGAACATAATGTTTAAACATCAAAATCTTGAGCGATGAAATAAAACATAGCAGTACGTAAGACATAAATCATAAAAAAACATTAACCCTGATAAAATTGAATGGGAATAAAACATTTAATTGTGGAAAACCATTAATCACATGATATTATTTCTATAGTAGCCAAGGCATTTCTACAAAGACCATCTTAGTGGACAAAGTCCCTTTCTGAATCGGGTTCAATCCTCGTTTCAATCCTATATCACTGAACCAGATTAACTTACCATTCTATCCATGTCTATATCATGAGATATAAATATTTACCCAATGAATTGGAGGGAGATATAGGTCCCACCCATCTCATATTGAAATCATTCTTATGTGTGATCCAACACAATCATAAATCATGCATCATAACCCAAAGAATAAAATGGGTTTCATAAACATCATCCCATCATAACATAAACCATATAAAAAATGGATATCATTTCATCATAAAAAATTTGAAACCATGTAAATCATAGGGAAATTATATTTAAACATACATATATAAAATAATGTCATCTTAGATGGAAAATATTTTTGATAAAACACATGAAAATAATTCTTGAGGAAAATATCCTTTATTCCTAAAAATCATTTTTTTCACAAAATGCCATCTAATTTTAAAGAAAAGGCCTTTTGTTGAAAATAATCATGAAATCTTGTGATGGAATCTTTATAAAAATTAGGCGTTATTAAACCATAAAAATCAATTCACGCCGTATAAATTAAAAAAACATTATCCTTGTACTTTTGCCGGAAAAGTCAAAACGTTCCTCGTATGGTAAAAAAAAGAAATATTCCTTTCATTACAAAATGTAAAAGTCAAAGAGGGGTAAAAATTACATTAAACATACATTAAAGAGTATTTAACACTTTATGAAAAACATTTTTATTGACATGGATAAAAAAATATAACCCCAGTAAATACTTACGTCTTAGCAATCTCAGATAAAAATGAGATTTGAAAAATTATCCTTTACCTTATGTACGATATGCTTTGTATGTATCCGAACCTCCTGTATAATGATTTTAATAATTTCATTGACTTATTAGAGAATAATATTTATTGTTATGATATTATATATGGTACACTTATTACTTTATATTACCCGTTCTTTTGTAAATTCCATGTTAAACCAGCGTTTTGGGTAAAATCGTTTCACTTATCGTACGTGTTTTGACTTGTTGTTCTTGATATTATTTATTATATCATGATTTACTTAATTACAGAATGTAAAACATGATTTAAATATAATATATATTCAGAATATACATATATATATATGATAGATCGATAAATGGAATGAAATACATCGTTCATGGAGACGGTAGGCCATACATACACATGAATGCTGTTTTCGTTTCCTTATTGAACTGAATGGAATTAAGCAGATGACATACACACACACATATATATATAAATCAAGTATAATTATTATTTCATATATTTCATTATTATTCAGTATATATATTTTATAATCATTCACGAATGGTTAACATGGAGAATGAATCTCATCGCGTCCTGGAGACAGTAATCTGTATGAACGCACGAGCGACGATATCGTTCCCATAATTATTGAATGGGATTGGAGTGGATGATGGATTGTATCAGAATTAGTAGAATTTTATGATAATCATATATAGTTTTTCTTTACACAATTATACCCATCCATGAATGGTGGTGGTGGGAAACATATTACACCATGTCGTGGAGACGGTATTCCATACGTACGCATGCACGGTGATTTCCTTTTCCGTAGGATGGATAGAAGGTTAAATATGGTTGTTTTATATTTATAATAATATATAATTATATGAGGGATACATATTTTATTAATTTATTATGAAACAAATAAATAATAAGATGTATAAGAAGAAATAAATTGGAATGAATCGATAAAGGATATTACCTCTTCTTTGACGCGCCTCTTATTAACCTCCTCTTAGGGAACTAAAGTTTGTCTTTAAAGAAAACCCAGACCTCTAGTATGTTTCTAGGGAAGTTTATAAGAGAAATAGGTAGGGTTTGGCCGAGATTGAAGGCTCAATGTGGTGTGTGGAGAAGATGGAGGAGGTTCCCTTTTATAAGGGAGGAGAGGGCCACCTTGGGAAACATAAAAAATATTAATTTATAATAAATTCAAACCCCACATAAAAAAATCCAAAATGACTCACATCCAAATATTATATGATATAGGGTTTTAATATTGTCAACCAATAAAATTTATACATGTTAGTAATTTATTATAAATATTATCAACTTTATTTATCCTTATTTAATCTATTTAATTTTATTCGTTGTAATAAGATTATAAATTCTAAATTGTTATAAATAATTACTTATGTGTTTTGAATTGTCCATAATTGGATTATTTATGAAATTTTAGACCATATAAAGTTTAATTTATTATTTTTAAATATATTTGTGAGTTTTAATGAATTTTATAATATGTTATTTTTATAAAATAACAATAGTGTCAATTTTGACACTATTCATTTATTTGAATTTGAATAAATCCTCATCAATGATATGTTCGAACTAGAATCTTTAATTGATCCATAACATGTCATATGTATATAAAAAATTATTAGATCACATTTAATAGCTTATATAATATTTATTTTAATATTTTTAAAACCATTTATTTGATATTTTAATCAATAAAATAATTTCAACATCACTATTGTGTTGCCTTTAATGAAAATTATTTAATCCCTAAAAATTATAAATAAATTAAAATGTTGTATTTAATGTTATTAAATATCTGTAGAATATTCATGTTCTAATTTTCATGAAGTTTATCACTAAATTAAAAATATTATACTTATACGATTTAAGAGAGTGACGTGTTGCCACTTTCTTTGGTTTCAATAATAATTAAATTATTTTCATGGTCATAAGGCCATAAAATTAATCTATTCTGACCCTTAGGTGATATGAGTAGACTTTTAGTCATCCAATAGAATTTTTTCAGGTGTTAGCGTAATTTTATAATCTTTTATTTACCCTTAATTACCCGATTTATCTTTAACTACAATAAATAAAAATTATCGTAGTTACTATTCATAATATCAAAAAAATATAAGTAACCTATTAACATAATTTGGATGAAATGAATTCAAATATGGAATCAATTTTTCAAAATTCAAAACACAGAATTTTTGGAAATTAATTTAAAATTAATACCGCTGTTAAGAAAATGAGTTTTAAAAGTCAAAACATTGCCAAAGATTGAAATGTTTTTACCTATGATTTCAATGTAAAATTAATGGTAATGAAATAAATTATGTTAAATTTTAAAAATATATTCTATTTATACTTTAAAACCATTAAATATTATAATTTAACCAAATAAATTATTGTGAAGAAAAAAGTTGTTTTTAATTTAAATATTGTGTGTTTTTATTATTCATTAAAATATGAAAGTTATTAGAATAATATGAAACTTTTATCCAAAGTAAATTTTTATATCCTTATTCCAAAGAAGAATATTATTTTTTCAAATTTAACTTATAATCCTGTCATAAACTAGATTGAATGTGTGTGCTCCATCAAAAGGTGGAAAAACTGCATATTCTTTAAAAATACTTATTTTACTCGAAAAAATTATTTTGTTCTCACACATTATTCTAGAAAATGTGCAAGACGAATAATAATGTTATAAAATAAAATTTTTTGTTAATAATATTCATAAATCTAGTTCATAATAATCTTATAATCATATATCGTTGTTTAGTGAAACACGATATTGCGTACAACACACATTATCGAGGAAGGTCGCGATTGCGTGTAATACAAGCCAAGTCAGGGTGGCATGTAGTGCAAGCTCCCTTTAGTGTTGTGTATAACATAATCAAAACATATTTCATTTATACATTAAACAATATCTATACATAATTTTGGGTAGAATAATTTCTACAGTATGAACTTGAAATTGTGTGTAACACGAGCCAAGAATAGTGTTGTGTATACTGTAAGCTAATATGGTGTTGTGTATAGCACAAACTAATTTCGGTGTAGCGTACAACACTAGACGTCAATGAAATTGAAAAGAAAAATTCTCATAAAATCTCTGGTTGTTACATTTTACCCCCCGTAAAATGAATTTCTCTCTCGAAATTCATCGGGGTTATAAATGGTTTATTACATGAAAGATTCTTTCATAGAAACCCAAATCGTAAAAAGGAATACCAAAATTTATCGTTAAAAACTATAGTATGAAACATAACAGGTACCAAATTAACTAATCACTGGGCTTCCACATAGTAGAACGTAGGTGAAAATATGGATATGGAAGAGAAATCTAACCATCATGTTCTGATAAAGATTGGTAGAGGACATGGCTATGAAAAATCCAACAATCAAAAAGCCATAAATTTGGGATGATATAAGATAACATCTAATTCATCAGATATGAGGGCACAAGGACAACATTTTTGTTTTTCAAGATCATTTCCATAATGTTTAAAATAAATACTTACATGATTTCGGTACAATCTCACTGTGGATCGTCCCTTGAACAATTTCCACATCATCTCTTAACGAAATGAAGTTCAATTTCTTATTAGTGAAGTGTTATAAGATCATGTGATAGAATGATGGGTCATTCCATATGTTTCAAACAAAAGGTTTGTAAAAGTTATCAAATATACATAAGTCAATCTATGGTGAGGTTAATTGTACATGATTCCAAAAAATAACTTATACTTCATCTATCATACCGCTTAAGAAAATAAAACTAGTTTCTACTAACCAGGGACTTCATGTAGGCCAGTGGTAGGCGATGAAGGCCTATCACATTTCGGTTGTGGGTTCGATTCCTGCAACCTGGTCTGACGTGACGGGTTGTCTCCCGTCCTGCAGGTTGTCCATTTTCTACATTTTAACATCCCATCAAAAAGTTCTAGCCTTAAACAATACTAACTTATGTCCAACATAATCTATTTCAACCTTAAGACTTATCCAAAATACTTCTTTCCAAACTCATAGTATAAAGATAACGATTACTAGAATGGTCAAATAACAAGCACGTGAATACCATTATTTATCCCCATATATTATTAGATATATCTTGTTGGACACATTACAAACATGTGAATACCTTAATCATGTATTCTCCTGAAAAATGAATACCCTTTGAACCTTAGTTAAAAAAAGAATGCTATCAAAAGTTAATTCTTTCCACATACCAAAATCCAAAAATTTCTATATACTCAAACCATGATTTAACTTTATCGTTATATCAGTCATGAGCTCATGAATAATATCATAAATATTATTTTCTCCTTACCCCTTCATTATGCGCATTTCATTTTCGTTCCTAAAATATTTCAATCACTTTTCATGGTTACTGGTACCATAAAATTATTAAAAACCACAGTGATCCAAAACATTGATATTCCAATATTCCACGATACATCAAATGAGATTCCACAACATTATCTCGGAATCCAGTTACATAAACACTTATTCATTCCACCACATCGTTGTCATACTCAACATCACAAATAGTGATCACATGTGACATGCCTTTATCCTTTTCCTTAAGAGGTTTCTTATGTCGATCATCATTAACCCTTGGATTAGGTAATTGATTAGCATAATTCCCCATTTCCTTTCACTTCAAGCACTGAAGTGTTGGTGGAGCGTTCTATATACTCATTTGTTTATTTACATCTTTAGCTACCTTTTTCCCAATACTTTGACACTCAACTACTCGATGACCTTATTTTCCACACTTAAAACTTTTTTGAGTACCTTTTAGGCAATCTCCACCATTCTTCTTTCCACACATTGAGAATAAAAAAACATTCTTCTTCTTTTCACCGTTGTTCAAAGATTTTTCCTTAAACTCCATCATTTGTTTTTTTTCAAAACCATGAGATGGATATGTAATGCCAAATTCCTGTTCTACCTTGATAGCACAACACACAATTTCTTCATAGCTACTGAATTCACTTATCACTAATTCCCTTCGAAGACATCATTTTATGCCACTAAAGAATCGATCAACTGTACTTTCAGGTTGGATGATAAATCCAAATGCGCAACATGAAAGCCTTGTATAATTTGATTCATATATACCAACAGATTCATGATCCCTTTTCTTAAGCTCAAGGAACTCCTTTTCCATCTTTTTTCGAAGAATACGAGGGAAGTACTTATTGAAAAACTAGTTCTTGAACTCATCCCATTCCATGGATTCAATTTCATCTTGGGGCCTTGTATTCTTAATTAGATTCCACCACTGGTCTGATTCACCTTCTAAACAGTAAATAACCAAAATGACTTTTTCATCCTCTGAATAGTGAAGTATGGAAAATATCATTTCAATTGTACTGATCCATTGTTCAGCAACAAGTGGATCAGAAGACCCACTAAAATAAGGTGGACATTACCTCATGACGGAGTCAATAGAATATAGGTCCTTTATCTACTCATTTGGAAGTCCAGAATGATTCATAGCTTGTGTAAGTATAGAAATAATATTTCATACTCCATCTCCCATAACATTGGTTTGTGTAGGAGGAAAATCATTGCATTTCCCATTACATTGATCAATATGGTTACTTCGGGTTCCGACCACCGTCTAAAACCCAAAAATAATTGTGCGAGGGGAAAAAATAATGCAAGGTAAAACAATATAATAAAGGAGGAGTACCTTAAATTTATAACATCTTAGGTTTAATTATAAGATCATTACCATAATTCTAGGACTATAACTTATACATATACTTATCCTTAGAGACATCTGTATACATACATTAGAAATATCTCTAGGGATTTCACTAAAGTTTCTGCATCCTAGTTTCCAAAGGTTAACAAAACCTTTCCTCTGATACCAACTATAGAGACCTGAAGCTTGACATAGATGAAAATTACATTACTTATTCATAATAATTAATACATAACAAAAATAAACACACAAGGACCATAATAGTGTAGTGTCTTTGGAAACTTGGAATATAATCTTCTAATCGTTGTGAAAGATCTTAAACATCTCCCATAATGATCTTACCCATTTTTTTTTCTTACCCAAAACCTTTCTTTAAATCCTGGGGAAAAGAAAACATATAAAGGGTGAGATCAAATGCTCAGTAAGGGTAAGCATGGAGAAAATAAAACAAATAATATACATTTGAACTTAAAAAAACATGAACATAAAGTTTAAACATAAAAATCTTGAGCAATGACATAAAACATGGCAGTACGTAAGGCATAGATCATAAAGAAACATTAACCATGATAAAATAGCATGGGAATAAAATATTTAATTATGGAAAACCATTATGCACATGATATAACATCCATTGTAGCCAAGTCATTGCTTCCTAGACCATCTTAGTGGACAAAGTCCACTTTCTGAATTGAGTTCACTCCTCATTCCAGTTCTGTATCACTGAACCAGATTAACTTACCATTCTAGCCATGTCTATGTCATGAGATATAAGTCTTTACCCAATGAATTTGAGGGAGATATAGGTGCCACCCATATCATATTTAAATCATTCTTATGTGTTCCACAACACAATCATAAATCATACGTCATAACCAAAAGAATAAAATGGGTTTCATAAACATCATCCCATCATTACATAATCCATATAAAACAAATGGATATCATTTCATCATAAGAAAATTGAAACCATGAAAATCATAGAGACATTATATTGGAACATACAAATATAAAATAATGTCATCTTAAATGGAAAATGGTTTTGATAAAACACTTGAAAAGAATTTTTGAGGAAAATATCCTTTCTTCTTAAAAATCATTCTCTTTTCACAAAATGCCATTTAATTTTAAAAGAAAGGAATTTTGTTGAAAATAATCATGAAATATTGTAAAGTATGATTTATAAAAATTATTCTTTATGAAACCGTAATAATCAGTTCAGTCTGTATAAGTTAAAAAAACATTATCCTCGAACTTTTTCCGGAAAATTCAAAAAGTTCCTCGTATGGTAAACAAAAGAAATATTCCTTTCATTACACAATGTAAAAGTCAAATAGGGGTAAAAATGACATAAAAAATACATGGAAGAATATTAAACACTTTATGAAAAACATTTTTATAGACATGGATGAAAAATATAACCCCAGTAAATACTTACGTATAAGAAATCTCGGATAAAAATGAGATTTGTAAAATTATCCCTTACCTTATGTCTGATATGCATTGTATGCATACGAACCACCTATATAATGATATAAATAATGTTATTGACTTATTAAAGAATCATATTCATTGTTACGATATCATATATGGTTCACTTATGACTTTATATTACCCGTTCTTTTGTAAATTCCATGTTCAAGCAGCATTTTGGGTAAAATCGTTTCATTTATCGTACGTGTTTCGACTTGTTGTTCTTGATATTATTACTTATATCCTGATTTACATAATTCCAGAATGTAAAACATGATTTATATATAATATATATTAATCCTATACATATATATATATGATAGATCAATAAATGGAATGAAATACACCGTTCATGGAGACGGTAGGCTGTACGTACGCATGAACGATGTTTTTGTTTCCTTATTGAATTGAATGGAATTAAGTAGATGAAATACACACACACACACACACACATATATATATATATATATATATATATCCAGAAGAATTATTAAGTCATATATTTCATTATTATTCATTATATATTCTATATAATCATTCATGAATGGTTAACATCGAGAACAAATCTCATCACGTCGTGGAGACGATAATCCGTACGTACACACGAGCGATGATATCGTAACCATTATTATTGAATAGTGTTGGAGTGTATGATGGAATGTCTCAGAATTAGTATTATTTTATTATAATCATATATAGTTATTCTTTACACAATTATACTCATCCATGAAAGGTGGTGGTGGAAAACAGATTACACCACGACGTGGAGATGGTATTTCGTATGTACACACATGCGGTGATTTCATTTTCCGTAGGATGGATAAAAGGTGAAATAGGGTTGTTTCATATTTATAATAACATATCAGTATATGAGTGATACTTATGTTATTAATTTATGATGAAAAAAATAAAGAAGAAGAAGTAGAAGAAGAAATAAATTGGAAAGAATCGGTAATGGATATTACCTCTTCTTTGACGCGCCTCTTTTTAACGTCCTCTTAGGGCAATAAAGATGGCCTTTGAAGATGACCAGGACCTATATTATATTTCTAGGGAAGTGTAGAAGAGAAATTGGTAGGGTTTGGACAAACATGAAGGCTCAAGGTGGTGTGTGGAGGATAGGGAGGAGGTGCCTTTTTATAAGGGAGGAGAGGGTCACCTTTGGAAACCTCAAAAATATTAATTTATAATAAATTCGAAACCCCCATAAAAACATCCAAAATGAATAAAATCCGAATCTTATATGAGATAGGGTTGTAATATTATCAACAAATAAAATTTATACATGTTGGGAATTTATTTTAAATATTATCAACTTGATTTATCCTTATTTAATCTATTTAGTTTTATTTGTGGTAATTAGATTCTAATTTTTTAATTGTTATAAATAATTACTTATGTGTTGTGAATTTTCAATAGTTGGATAATTTATAAAATTTTAGACCATATAAATTTTAATTTATAATTTTTAAATATTTTTGTGATTTTTAAACAATTTTATATTATATTATTTTTATAAAATAAAAAAGTGTCAATTTTGACAGTATTCATTTATTTGAATTTAAATAAAATCCTCACTGAAGATATGTTCTAAAAAAAGATTTAATAGATTCCTAACATGTCATATTTATCTAGAAAATTAATGGAGCACAATTAATAGTTCATATAATATTTATTTTAATATTTTTAAAACAATTTATTTGATATTTCTTTCAATAAAATAATTTCAACATCACTATTGTGTCACCATTAATGATAATTATTTAATCCATAAAAATTATAAATAAATTCACATGATGTAGATAATTTTATTATCTTTCTGTAGACTATTCTTTTTCTAAGTTTCATGAAGTTATCACTAAATTAAAGTTATTATACTTATTAGATTTAAGAGAGTGACATGTTGCCACTTTCTATAGTTTTAATAACAATCTAAATATTTTCTTGGTCAAAAGTCCATAAAATTAATCAATTCATATTCTTAGGTAATATGGGTCTTCTTTTAGTCATCCAATATTTTTTTTTCAGGTTTTAGGGTAATTTTATAAACTTATATTTACCCTTAAATATCTGATTTACCTTTAACTACAGTAAATAAAAATTACCATAGTTACTATTCATAATATCAAAAATCTAAAATTAACCTATTAACATAATTTGGACCCACTGAATTCAATTATGTAATCAATATTTCAAAATTCAAAACACAGAAGTTGCATTAATTAATTTAAAATTAATCATGTTGTTAATAAAAGGGTTTTAAAAGTTAAAAATTGTCAAAGATTGAAATGTTTTTATCTATGATTTCAATTTAAAATTAATGGTAATGAAATAAATGATATTAAATGGTAAAAATATATTCTATTTATAATTTAAAACCATTCAATATTATAATTTAACCATATAAATTATTGAGATGAAAAAAGTTGTTTTTTTTAAAATATATTGTGTTTTACTATTCATTAAAATATGAATGTTGTCAGAATAATAGGAAAAATTTATCCAAAGTAAATTTTTATTTCCTGACTCCAGAGAAGAATATTATTTTTTTAAAAATAAACTTATAAAACTGTCAAAAACTATATTTAATGTTGGTGCTCCATCAAAATGAGGAAAAACTGCATTTTTTTTAAAACAATACTTATTTTACTCGAAAAATTTATTTTGTTCTCACACGATTTCTAGAAAATGTGTAAGATTAATAATAATGTTATAAAATTAAAAATTTAGTTAATAATATTCATAACGGAAAGTTCATAAAAATAATATAACCATATACTGTTGTTTAGTGAAACCTAGTATTGCGTACAATACACGATATCGAGGAAGGTCGTTATTGCGTGTATACAAGCCAAGTCAAGGTTGCGTGTAATACAAGATCCCTTTAGTGTTGAATATAACATAATCGAAACATATTTCATTTATACATTAAAAAAATCTATAATTAATGTTTCCTAGAATAATTTCTACAAAACGAACTTGAAATTTTGGGTAACACGAGCCAAAAATAGTGTTGCGTATACTGCAAGATAATACAGTGTTGCGTATAGCACAAAATAATTTTGGTGTAGCATACAACACTATACATCAATTAAATTAAAAATAATAATTCTCATAAAATCTCAGGTTATTAAAATGATATACCCTTTCCTCTCTCATCAAATTATTTTCAAAATTTTAATGTAACATCGTTACGTTGATGAATTTTCAGAAAGAAATTCTAAAATTCTCTTTTTCATTTAAGTTCTCTTCTACATGGTATGTATTTTATGTTTCCATACCATTTTATTATTCTCATTATACTCTATTCTTCTACTATCTAATTATTCATTTATTAATGGGTGACCCATATCCTCTCTCTTTTTAATGTTTTCTAAAATCATGTTGCATAGCTGTTATGCTTCAGAATTTTTATATCAAAATCTCTCTCTTTTTTCTAAAGAAATTACCATATTTTATTTATGTGAATACCAAAACCAATTTTATTTCATAGTTTATTCTTCATGATATGAAAATTATATATTTTATTTTTGGAATTGACACACATAAGACCCCTATTCCCTTTTCATGGGTTGTAAATGACATAATTATCATTTTTTAAGCACATCTTAAAACGTCACAATTTGGATATGAAACACATTTCATTTATTCTCATTGGGTTGTTTTTAAATTTCTTGATTATGTTATATGTGTGTAAAATGAAAATAAATACATATATGGGGTGAACCAGGATATAACTCCAATGCATTGGTTAAAGAAATTAATCTCTAGAGATGACAGGTTTTATAATACCTTGGCGAAGAACCTTGATAATTTCTTGGACACCTTGGGGATGGACCATGATGATATTCATATGAATATCTAAATTAAATGTTATTTCCAAATATTAATGTTATGATTAATGTTATATTTATTTTTATATTCATATTTTTTCATTTATCATGTATTTATGTATTTCACCATGTTCTTAATGATATCACAAGTAAACTATTTCCCTTGTTTTCTCTTAGTTGGCCTTCTTCTCACCCTCTTCTTTGATGTATGTCCCCATGTTATGATATTTAGTAATTTATCATAGGATGAACATTTGATGAATCCTTATAAGTTATTTATGGGAATGTTTTATGTATTCATGTATTATGTTCCTGATTTCCAAGATAATAATCTTTAATGATCCTCAGTTTGTAAAATGAAATGAAAAGTTATGTAATAAAAATGCAGGGAATCCCTACGAATGATATATATTCATGAGCTCATGTCATAAACATTCTTAAGAAACATATTTTCAATGATATTAGGGTAAAATTATGATTTATTATCATAATTTTAATAAAAAATAAAATAATTAATCCTTTATTTTCTTCTTATTATCCTTTAAATATTGAACTTATTATAGATTACTCCAATAAGAAATTTGTGTTAATTCTTACGTAAAAGTCTCACATAGTATTTCAAAAAAATTATAATGAAGCTTCATCTCAAAAATTATAATGGTAAAAATAAAACAGAACCACCACATATTTATGCACGCGAATGTGTTTACTAGAATTCACGAGGAGACATATTTTCAAGTACATAATTTAAGTTTATATATTGTTTGAAAATAAATTTATTAATCAATTCGATTAATAATTTTTCAATTTATGAAAAATAAACTGAGTTAATAAAATAATGATCACGATGAAAACCCAATATAACACTAATTTAAATCATGGATGTGTTATGCAATAGTTGAAAAAAATTGGGATGTATTTTAAATTTATCGTAATATATTTATGTGTCATGAAACAAAAACATAATTTTGTTATTCTACTTATATGAATTTTGATAAACCCAAATCCAAAGACACTTCTATACTACATCATGTTCTATTAAAGGACATACATGTAAATAAAAATGAGATACTAATTGATGAAAACACACAAAGAGATTGGGAGTCCTATGTAAGTATGAAATCATAAAAAAATTCCTTTAAACAGATATTATGTAACATTGATTACTTATTTCCTTATATTTTTTATCTAATGCACACACATGAATAATCATCCATTGTACCAGATGTACATCAACTTGAAATGGACATTAAGTGGCCTCAATCATATGCCCGTTTTAGAGGGGTGTTTATTTGGGGGACAATGTGAATATATTTTGTGAAAATAAAACAAAAGAGGGATAAAGATAAAAAAATGGTATAGATTATTTCATAATTATCTTCCATTGACGTAAAAATTAATTAGTAGTCTAAGTTTCATTAAAATTATATGTGGTAAGTAAAGAGAAGAAACAACTCGAGAACAACAACAATGTTATGACCCACACCATATTTAAGGTGAGTTATTCTACTCAAATATATTTATTAGATGAGGTAATCAATATTCTCCTAATTGTTTCTATGGAATTTGAATTAGGAAGAGATTGATACCTTCCCTGCATAGTTATTCTATAGGCTAAAAATGACTATGATTTTTATCTATAAATACCAACCCATATATTTGATTCAAGGGATACTTTGTATAATATCTAAGAAGACACACTACAAAATTGAAAACATCCCACATGTTTTATTAGACTGGGGATTTATGTATCTCATGAGTTGAGAACTAAGATACCTATTCCACTTGATGACATTTAAATTCATATGGTCAATAAATATATTAGAACATTTAAATAATGGAATAAGATCATGTAAAAAACATTTTGATATTGAGTTATTCATTAAAAAAAAATTTCATGTTAAAACTTTAACAATTAATGAAAATATTTCTAAACTGCTGAAGGTTATTATAGACAGACAAAGGAAAGAGGTGAAACGAAAGGTCAAATCAATATGATCTAAAGCATCATTTGAGAAATCAAAAAGATATTTACAAACCACCCTTACCCCACCTATTAAATAACCCAATTTTCAAAAAATAAAGGATTATGTGTCTATAAGAGTAATAAGTGGTAATAATTACATAGATTATTTTGATGAACAAATGTACGGAGAGGACCTTATAGGCCTCATTTCTGATAGGAATATAAATGAAATCTTAATGCTTTAATTATGAGGAGTATTAGTTGTAAATGCACACATGAGGTTTCTGTTCATGATTTGTTTTTCTAATGGATGATATACTATGTTAATTATGACTAATTAAAATTCATATATTTTATAGGCAAATATATCAATACAATTTGATGGTAAAACCCTACAAATATAAATATGGAATCATTAGTCCAAGAATCACTTCTACATACCAAACTCAAATAGAATCAGCTAATATTGATGAAATAGTGGGAAAACTAACCACAACATTTGAATGAAAAGATATGAATAAAAAATTATTTTTATTACCAATGAAGATGGTGTAAATCTCTAAAATTTAATCATATAAAATATATTTTTATTCCTTTCATTACCTATTCCTTTTTTTGGAATGCATTGGAAACTCACAATAGTAAATTTGGATACTCCAAGGATTTATGTCCTAGATTTATTGTCTGGATTCCAATAAAACTGAAAACATGTGATCACATTTTTCAACATGTAGTACCCTAGATAAAATGTTTTAGAACTAAAATTAATGTTATATATTTTATATTATTTTTTAATGAATTGTTTTTGGATAGTGTGATGTTTAAATATTATAAAAATAATGGCATTAGGATTTCCCATGTGATAAAGGAGCTCGTTGACTTCTATAAGTAGAAAAGTATTATAGTATATATAAAAATATTTCACTATCCAAAATAATATAAAAAATCACTTATTTTTCTCAATGTTATTCAGTGTAAATAAACAAACCAATAGAATATTTTTGGGTTTTCTTACAAATTTATGAGATATGTCATATACACTTAACAAACTAGCATCCCCAAAGTGTTATTTTAAAAAACAATTATTATTTCATTTAAAATATTTATTTTTATTCCATGTATTTATATTTTTTTAGTACTACCATGAATATAAAAATTAATCATGTTTAGAATATGATATATATTAGTTTATAAATGATTTTGAAGCATACCTGATTTTAGAATTTATTATTATATCAGGAATATTTGACATCTTACTTCTAATTTAAAAATTTTTTTCATCATTTTATATAATTTTTAAATTATGTTTCTCATTATTTTTATTTAATAATTTTTCTTTATCTTTTAAGATACTTTCAAAAAAAAATTTCACAAACAAGGATGATTCACTCATTCAAAGTGATCAAGAACTCTGCAATGTTGTTGCCCTCATAATGATGTATTTTTAAATCTTCTAATGCATCCAACATTCAGAGTTATCAAGGTAAAAAATTTCATTATGAATAAAAATTTTGTATGATCTATTGGATAAAAATACATGATTGAATTAACCATAACTCAAACTGATACATGGTGTACCTAGTATGACTCAAAATGTGTTCTCTCAGTTTAAAATTTAATTTTTTATTAATTTATATATCATATATATCATTATTTTTTTCAATATATAATTAGTGATATAAGAATTATTTTATTATAAAGGTCTATTATTTTTTTCTAGTTTGGGTGGTTTGTTTGAAGCAGCTCATTATTGAGAATGATTGGGCTCCAAGGATGCAACTAAGATAACATCTAAAAGTAAATGGTCCAATCAGCCACACCACACTCTGATAAAATGTGTTCTTTGAATGAATGGAACTGAATGTTTTTAGATTATAATTTACATTTTAGTTCAAAACATACAACCCAAACTCAAAACTCAAAAAACACATTAAAATTGTTTTGAAAATATAGGAAAATGATCAATAATTCATTTGTGACATTTATAAATCATTTAAAATATAATTAGGCACATTGTGTGACCGATATGAATCAATATGTTTCTTTTTATTTAAAACTGATATTAATTTTAATAAATAACTATAGTGAAATAATCTAAATAGAGAAAACACATTTAGATTTTTTTGATACATTATTAAAATTATCCACAAGTCCTTTTATATTTTTACAAATCATTCAATCCTCAATCTGATATACGATGTGACGGGTATGACTCAAAGTGTTTTTTTTTCAATTTAAAATTTTCATTTTAGTTTGAAAATATTTTTTCTAATTAAAAACCAAGAAAAAATTCATCATTTTTCTTAAAAAAAATTAACCATGATTCATATTTAATTTTTGATGAGTATGAATTAGTCTCACATAAAACCAAAACAAGATGAGGCGAGTATTATACAAAATGTGTGATTGCAGTTTAAAATTTAAATTTAGTAAAAAAGAAACTATTGAAATACTTGAAACAAATAAAAACATTTGTATTGTTTTAAAAAATTATTAAAATGGCCCATAATTTATTTTTTACCTGTAGGAATTATTTTTACCTCAATAAGATGTGTGACTGGATCGATATGAATCCATGTGTGTCTTTTTATTTAAAATTAACATTAATTTATGTACTAAAAACGTAGAAAATACATTCTGATTATTTTGATACATTGGGATGATGATCCATAATTCATTTTTGTCCTGAAGGATTCGTCCTCACTATAATCTAATACACTATATGACCAGTATGAATCAATGTGTCTGTTATTATTTTAAAGATGAAATTTTTTATCAGAATAGGTTTCACTCAGTGAAATCCATGAAAATGTGTTTCAATTGTATTCATAACATAGTAAAATTATTCAAAATTAATTATTGACATTTAGTAATTAGTATCACATCAAACCAATACATGATGTGACAAGTTTGACCCAAAGTGTGTATTTCAGTTTAAAATTATATTTTAGTAATAAAACATAATTGAGAAACTCAAAACTGATAAAAAAATTCATATTGTTTTGATACATCATTATAATTATCCATAACTCATTTTTGATGTTTAAGAGTTATCCAACCCTCAATCTGACATATTTTGTGACTAGTATGATTCCATGTTAGTCATATTATTAAAAGTTGACATTTATTTTAGTATAAAATAAAGATACATAGTAAAATTTACATAATACATTTAGATTGTTTTCATACATTCAGAAAAAAGATCCATAATTTGTTTTTTCTGTGTATGAACAAACAACACCTCAATCTAAATCATGGTGTGACTAGTATGAATCAAAATGAGTCTTTTGATTTAATTTTTTATTAATTTTAGAAAAAATGACGTGAGACATACTCATGACTGATAAAATTCATTAGTAATGTTTTGACACATTGGTAAAATGATCCATAAGTCATTTTTGATGTGTAAGAATCAGTCACACCCTAGACTGATGCATCTTTATTCTGAAAAGACTCAAATTTCCCATTATGAGTTTTCAATTGAAATTTTAGTTCAAAATGTGTTTCACTCACTAAAAACTATGTAAAAGAAATCAGATTGTCATGATAATTCTATAAAATGATTCATATGTCATTTTTTCTGAGTGTGAATAAGTATCAAATCAAAATGAAACACAAAGTGACCGTTATAAACCATAGTGCATGATTATAAGTTAAAATAACATTTTAGTATGAAATACAAGTGACATATTAAAAACTGATAATGCATATTCTGATTGATTTGATAGTTTATGAAATAAATACATATGTACTTTTTGATGTGTATGATTCAACTGCTGATAATTCTGATGCACGATGTAACCGATATGACTCAAAGTGGCTCTTTTAATTTAAAATTGTCATTTTATTAAAAAAACAAGTGACATACTTAAAAAATTGGTAAACATAATAATTTTTTATACATTATTAAAATGATCCATGAATCATTTTTTATTTTTATAAATCATCCAAACATTAATTTTTTTAACTGTTTTCATATTATGTTTTGAAGTATCTATTATCAATCTAAATTTTACATTTTAGTTCAAAATATATCTCACTCTCTAAAATACAATAAAATGTACTCATATAATCTGGATACATTAGGCATATTATTCATAAATCATTTATGACGTTTACAATTCATTGTCACATAAAATCGACATAAGATGAGACTAGTATGACTTAAATTGTTTGTTTGTAGTTTAAATGACCTTTTATGAAAATAGAAAAGTAAAATACTATAGTCCGATTTAATATATTTTTATTGTTCTAATACTTTATTAAAATGATCCCTAACTCATTTTTTATGTGTAAGAATCAACCAAAACTCAATATGATGCATAGTTTGATCGGTACGACTCTAAGTGTCTCCATATATATTAAATTGAAATTTTATTTATGTATTCTTTCGTAATTATGTTTAATTTATTTCATTATATTTTTACTAAAATAATATTTATTTTCATATATTAGAGTATTATATTCTTTGTGATGGGGTGACATCTTTTGAAACTAATAACATGGTCAGTATATTTTGTGAGGAGGCCGCAGGTGCCAAAAATGATGACACATTGATATTTTTGAATTTCATGGATGACCATTGCAAATGTAATTATACAAAAAGTTGTTTGAAATTTATACAAAATTATTTTCTTTATTTTTAAGATTAATTTTATTTAAAATAAATTATGAATTTTTATATATGTATATTTTCATATAGGTTTATATAGGTGTATTGTTTTTGTGTGGTTTTATTTAAATAAAACATTGTAGATGTATGGCCTTTATTAGCACTATTTCTAGTGTAGATAATGTATAGTCTTTATCTGTTATAAAAAATGCATTAATAAAGGGTTACATTTGTCATCTCTTTTTTGTGATTATAAATGGGCCCCCCTTTAACATCACTGAGGAAAAAACTCTTTTTTAGTACTACTATATCCCTTTTTTATGTTGTTAATGGTACAAACTATTGTAATGTGATCAGTTGGGCCTACTATATCCCCTATATGCCTTGATAGGTCTTGGGAGAAACACTACATTCGGTTATAGCCGATGATGTAACATTTATGTATATATGTTTCATTTGGCCTTGATGGTATTTCATGTGCATTATAAAAATTCTATTATAATATGTTTCAGATGTGAAACATTATGAAAACTATCATTATGAATTCATTTATTCATTTCCAAGTGATTATTTTATTTTTTATGTTATACATGGATGAGTTTATAGCTAATGATAATATTTTTATGGAATTATTTGAACATCATTTAATCCTACCATATTATTCTTCACGTTCATGTTATTGATTATATTTCATGTGTTTTAATTATTTACTATTCCATATTGATTATTTTTTCTATTTTCATGATAGATTCTGATGTACACATACCTATATTAAGGATTAAATCTCACCCCTTATTTTTGTTCCATTCTATTGGATTCTATAAAATGAATTTGAATTTATATTTTGGGATATTCAAGTGGGAATAAATATGATATAAAAGAAAATATAGTGTTTTTTTATGTTTTCAAATATCGGTGAAATTTATATATTATTCTATTTCTTCAATGCTACTAAACTATTCAGTTCATTGGGAAATGATCACTTGAATCTTTCACTAATGAGATAATTTAACCTCGTATTCTATGCTACTAGGGTTGGGTTTTTAAAGCTTCAATCATGTAACCACCTTCCATTGATGAATCAAAGATAAGTTGTGTTGTTTAGTGAGTCATGAAATGTTAATGGGGTCCTTGGACTATTCAACCACTTATTCTACTAATTTATAGTATTATCATTCCTCTATTCAACTCATTTAATTACATTAAATCTTCACATAATATGATTCCTTTTGTGATTCAATAATCTCATGACCTCATTCCATTATATTCAATTCTATGATGTTGATCTTATGACCTCTAAATCATTTCCATCTAAATTTCCTTTATTTTATTCACAATAACACATGACAAGATATATTATTCAATAGAAATTTACTATCATGTTTCCCTCATGTGGTGACTATTCCAAGATAAGTGGACATTTATGACATGATAATTTAGAGTCCCAGCTAATCGGCAATTAATATCTTGAAAGCTAGAATGTTTGAGAGGCCGAACAATTGAAAATGTATGGGGTATAATATAGGGATATGGAATATTTTTATTGTCCTATATATATTATAATGAATAGTTTGTTCTTAAGCACATTACCCAAATTGGATTAGTGCTCATCCATTTTTTTCCAAAAAAGCTACAATACCCCTTCAACCACCCATGTGGAAGTAACAAGGTCCACTCTTGACGACCTTTGTGCTCCTACCTTGCTGTATGGAGCATTGGTTCCCCAATGCTCGGCTACACAAACTTTTTGTCCTTCTTGAGATCACATCTCCCATCCAATGAGTAGGATACTTCATATTCCTTGAGGACATCTGATGTAGATCATTCATGTTTCTGTCCTGGGATGTGGATAAGTGATCCCATAGTTTTATAGATGACTTTTCATTAATCAAGCCCAACCAACATGGTGTACAAAATAATATCATGTATGATATCAAATACCCAAATCATGCTTCCCTAAATTCATCACATTTTCTATTATTTTACATTTTTTAATGAAACTCGTTTAACAGATTCAATTCCGAATTGCATCCCATCACCATGATGGTAAATAATAATCTATCTACACCAATCTCTCGAGTATCACCATTTGAAAAATTATCTATTCAAGAATGTCTATTCGCCAAGTTACCAAAAATAGATATATTCTCAAAAAATGAAATTTCAATCTTCATTGTTATAGAAGTATCACATTTTTTATTTTAATGAAAATATCATCTAAAGTCATTTCCTTGTAGGAATGTGGATTTTAAGACAACTTCTTTCTCCAATTTTTTCAATAAAATGAAATGAAAAAATGTTGTCTTGAAATATCTATTAAATTCATTATGTAGTAAAGGTATTTAATATAAGTCCCCAGCCTTAAGCCTCACATAATCTTGAGTTATTACAAGATTACACATTGAGGATATTTTTGAGTTTAGAGTTCTAGAGAATTAGATCATAAAACTTTCATTACATTCCACATATAAACAAAGTGGTTACATAATGATAGTATTCTTCTTTCCCATAAATGTAAACTTATTTAAAATAAAACATGGATTCTTTCTTGACACTTCCTTAACACTATCATCATATCATGTACCTTTCCCTTGACCTGTGAAAAAAATTTCAAAAAAACTTGGGATGAGCATAAAAAGCCCAGTAAGGGATATAAAAATATGGAAAGGAAACATGGGTACATATATACATAAGAATGAAATCATACTTTACCCATAAAACATAATCACTTTAACATACCTCATCAAATCATGAATAAATCATAGAAATCATAAGAAATAAAGGTAACTTGAGGCATTCATAACATTCTTACGTAGGGAGTAACCCTCATAGTTACGTCTGGAATACCCATCACAGTATATTCCCTAAATCACTTCATAGAAACCTTAACGTTTCACTCCTTCGTGTTACCCAATGCATTGGAGAGCTATATCGGGCTCACCTACCCTTAGTTTATCACGGAACCACCCGTCTTCATAATAATGCCCAAGAACCTCAACATAATCGTATCACATAAAACATGCATAAAGGAAAAATAACATTTCACCTTTCAATCACAAGATATAAATACAACACATTGATATAAAAACATTATGAAAAACATTTCCAATACCAAAATAAAAGAAAAGTAAAACATGGTATTTATTTTTCTTTAAAATAAAAGGTATGGCTTGTAGAGGAAGCCGAACCTCAAATAATGGTCATGGCGGCGGAGATGTCGTTGTCTCCGCATACGTACGACAAAAAAAATCCCTTTTTTCATTTAGTAAAACACTTCTTATAAAAAAGATTCCTTTTGGATAAACATAAAAGTCAAAGGGGTTTATACACCATATAAAATAAGGTTGTGTATAAAGCAAAATATGCCTCAATGAAAGGAGATTGAGACGAAGTCCCATACCTCGGGTCCGACTTGACTCGAGAGTTCTTTAATGTCCTGAATAATAAACTTGAGTTAATTTCTACTTGCATAATAACCTTTTTTCATGTTAATTATTCCTTTTATATCACTTATTACCATGTTATGAACACTATGTAATTATTCATGTTAATAACGGTCATTTTAACGATCATTGGTACTTGAGTCAAAAATAAACCCTTTATAATTACAAGTTGTTCATGTATCCATTATATCCAGAATGGTTTTCATTATGTAGATATCATATATGTCATATATATCCAGTACATTCATGCATTTATAATATTACATAATCATTTAGAGGTAAGAAATGAAATGCACCGTTCATGGAGACGGTAAGCCGTACCTACGCATGAATGCTACTTTCATTTCTATTTCGTATTTTATAGAATGGAATCATAATGATATAAAGTTATATTATAATTAAAGTATAATATCATATATAATATCATAGTTCCATCCTTTATATGTCCCACATATGGTATTTAACGAATCAACTCACTTTGAGGGGGCGGTAGTCCGCACTTCCTTAAATGAAGATATCACGTTTACCCATAATGGAAACCAAAAAGGTATGCCCAAAATGAAAAATACGTAAGCTTAAGGAAAACATAAACATATTATATATCATATATAAATATAGTTTCATCTTAATGGCCTCCTTTGAAGGTGTTAAAGGAATGTTGAACAATCATCGTTTCGGGAGTAATAAATTCATCATCCACGGAAACAGTATGTTCTTTAACCATTAGATGTAGGTATGTTTAAGTGTAGCTTGAATACATCTTATAACAACATCCTAGTATATTGAAGATACTGTATTTGTTACAAAAGAAATAAATAAAAAGAGTTTAGGGGGTTGGAAAAGCAAAATAAAACAAAAGGACTCAAGTGAAGACATTACCTTAAAATCGGGTAACTCCCTTTAGTTTGAGCTCAAAGGCTTCCTTGGGAAGACTTCTACCCAATTTTAGGCTTAAAGGAGTAAGAGAGGGAATTGGAGAGACAAAATGGGCAGGTGTTGGCCGAGCCAAATGCTTCGGGAGTGTGGGTAAAGAGGTAGAGGTGGGGGCCTTTTATAAGAGGAGAGGAGGGGCACTCTTGGAAAGTAAAGATAAGTTACTTTATTTTAAAATGCGTTTCGGATTCAAAAGGTCCCACATTGATATAATTCTAGGATAAGGTGACTAGGGTTCTAAATCCACTCATCCAATTGGTTTTTTCCATGTGTAGGTTTTATATTTTACATTATCTTTCCATTTAATTTAAATAGTTAAATAATGAGGTCATCACTGCATCATCATGATGTCATAAATAATTTAATTTATTTAATGTCTAAAAATTATAAAAAAATTACTATGATGTTGGAAATCGTTTTATATTTCTAATTAATATTTATAGTCAAAAATATGACTTGTATAACCCCATCTAAATTTTTTTTTAGTAAAATAACTCATGTTTGTTTCATTTTTTACTTTAACATTAAATAAAAAGTTATTTATGTCATTTCCAATCCAATGTGGCTCCATGGGGTCCCCAAGTTGACCCATGGATTTTCATGGTCGGACATGACACATCCAATGAGGTTAGGACATGTGTCAAGCTCATCTCAGACTATTAAAACACTATTTTTACCTTAAACTGCACTAATTACCACTAATCGCGATTAAAAACATAATAAGTTACTATTCACCAAAAAATTATTATAATCTCATTGCACCACATTTTACATCTTAATGACAACCATGTATATCAGATTTTTGAAAATCAAAACACAAAGATGGCAAAATTTCATTTAAACGAAAAATCAGTTTTTATAAGTACCACTTAGTGGTTTCACTATTCATCAAAAATTGATGTTTTTGAGAAAATTACCAAAAATTCACCCTAAGATATATTTGATACTCCGAATTCAAAAATGATGTATATTTTACAAAATTCAAAACATATAAGTCCCATTAATTAATTTAATTATTAATTCCCGCTATCATGACAAATAGCGTGTTTTTATGAAACAAAAAGTATCAAAAGATTGATACCAGTTTAAGTCTAATTTCAAAGTGAAATTGATTCAAATGACCACCATTGGATAAAATGGTAAAAATATATTCTAATTTCACTTCAAAACCAATTCAAAATATAATCTAATCATATAAATAAATTAGATTAAAAAGCATTTTTGATGTAAAATGCAGTATTTCCCAATATTCATTAAAAAATGAACATTGTCTGAAAAATACCAAAAATTCACACAAAGTAAATTTTGATGTCCCAATCATAAACAATAAGTTTATTTTGAAAAACATAGCTTATAAAATTTTAAAAATATAGATTTAAAAATGGTTTTCCATCAAAAGGCAGTAAAACAATCTTTTAAGAATATTAGTGTATTCCATGCATAAGATTGTATTTATTTTCATTTTAATCCTCTAAAAAACTATCTTAATCATTAATAGACATAGATAAAAATATATATTATTCATTACTTACATGGGATGTTACATCCTTCCCCCCTTTTGAAAATTGCGTCCCCCGCAATTTATTTACTTATCGAATAAATGGGGGTACTTATCCCTCATTTCATTTTCAGATTCCCATGTTGCCTCTTCCATCATGTGGTTTTTCCACAAAACCATTACCTGATTAATCACCTTATTCCGTAACACATTTTCCCTTTGGTCAAGAATCTGGACCGGTTGTTCCTCATAAGAGATATTCTCTTGCAACTGAACTATCTCTGGGCACAAAACATGAGATGGATCAGGCATATACTTCCTCGACATCGAAACATGAAAAACATTGTGTACCTGAGATAAAATTGGAGGTAAAGCCACTCGGTATGCAACTGATCCAACTCTCTCCAGAATTTCATATGGTCCAATGAACCTTTGACTCAGCTTTCCTTTCTTACCAAATCGCATCACACTTTTCCATGGTGATACTTTGAGAAAAACATGATCACCTACCTCAAAAGAGAGATCCTTCCTCCGGTTGTCCGCATAACTCTTCTGCCTACTCTGAGCTGTTCTCATGTGTTTCTGTATCGGCTGAACTTTTTCTGCCAACTCTTCTACCAATTCTAGTCCCATCATCTTCCTTTCACCCACTTCATCCCAGAAAGATGGAGTTCGACACCGCTTCCCATATAATGCCTGAAATGGTGCCATCTGTATACTAGAATGAAAACTGTTATTATATGAAAATTCAACCAAAGAAAGATGTTGGCCCCAACTTCCCTGATAATCTATAGAGCAAGAACATAGCATATCCTCCAATGTCTGAATTGTTCGTTCTGACTACCCATCTGATTGAGGATGAAATGCTGTACTAAAATTTAATTCAGTACCCAACGACTTCTGATGGCCTTTCCAAAAGTTAGAAATGAACCTGAGATCACGATCAGATAAAACGGAGAGGGGAACTCCATATAACCTAACTATATCTTTAAGATACAAATGGGAAAGTTGATATAGGGAAAAATTATCTCATATATCAAGGAAATGAGTAGATTTGGTCAAGCGATCAACAATAACCCAGATTGCATTATTACCTCAAGATGTCTTCGGTAATCCCACAACAAAGTCCATGGATATATTCTCCCATTTCCACTCTGGCACCGGTAAAGGTTGAAGCATCCCTTTCGGTAACTGCCACTCTGCTTTAACATATTGACATGTCAAACACTTCACAGTAAAATCAGAAATATCTCTTTTCATTCCATCCCACCAGTAATACTCCCGAAGATCTCTATACATCTCAGTACTTTCTGTATGAACTAAAAACGGAGAACTATGAGCTTCACATAACAACTCTCTCTTCATCTGTGAACCACAAGGCACACAAAACCTCTTCCTAAATCTCAAAACACAATCATTATCAGTGTTGAATTCAGGGAACTTACCTTTCTGAACCAGCTCTACCTTTTTCTGCAACTCACTGTCTTACTTTTGTGCTTGCTTGATTATATCTGATAGAGATGATCTCACTGATACCTGAAACAAAACAGAAGAACGTCCTGTACCAACAAATTCTATGCCAAATTTCATCAAATCCATAACGAAAGGATCACGTTCCAAACACAACATTGCTAATGAAGCATTACTTTTTCAACTCAAAGAATCGGCCACTTTATTTGCTTTTCCCGGATGGTAATGAATTGTACAATCACAATCCTTGATTAATTTCAGCCATCTCCTCTGTCTCATGTTTAACTCTTTCTGAGTGAATATATACTTTAAACTTTTGTGATCAGTATATATTTCACACTTTACTCCATACAAATGATGCCTCCAAATTTTTAAAGCAAAAACAATAGCATCTAATTCCAAATCATGTGTAGGGTAATTTACCTCATGAGTTTTCAACTGTCATGAAGCATAAGCAATTACCTAATCATTCTGCATTAGGACTCAACCATTTCCTTTCAATGAAGCATCACTATAGATAACAAACTCACCATTCCTGGAAGGTAGTTCCAAAACTGGAGCATTCACCAATCTTCTTTTCAATTCCTGAAAACAATCATCACATTCTTTTGTCTAGATAAACTTAACACCCTTCCGAGTTAGCTTAGTCATTGGACTAGATAACCGTGAAAATTTTCTAACAAACCTTCGATAATAGCCTGCCAAACCAAGGAAGCTACGAATCTCAGTAACATTTGTGGGTCTTGGCCAGTCTTCCACAACTTTTGTTTTTGCAGGATCAACAGTTATCCCCTCTTTAGAAACAATGTGACCAAGGAAAGAAATTTGTTGCAACCAAAACTCACACTTGCTGAATTTCCCATACAATTTATTTTCTTTTAAGGTTTTCAAGATAACCCTTAAATATCTTTCATGTTCCTCTTTACTTTTAGAAAAAACCAAAATATCATCAATGAAAACCACCACAAACTTATCCAAGATCTCATGGAAAATTCTATTCATTAAGTCCATGAATACAGCAGGTGCATTGGTTAGCCCAAAAGAAATTACTATAAATTCATAATGGCCATATCTTGTACGGAACACGGTCTTCGGAACATCTGCTTCCTTTACCTTGAGCTGATAGTACCCCGATCTCAAGTCAATCTTTGAAAAATACTGAGCTCCCTGGAGCTGATCAAACAAATCATCGATATGAGGAAAAGGATATTTGTTCTTAACAATTATGTTATTCAAGGATCTATAATCAATGAAAAGTCTCATTGAACCACCTTTATTTTTAACAAATAAAACAGGAGCACCTCATGGTGATGTTCTAGGTCGAATGAAACCTTTCTCTAATAAATCTTTCAATTTCTCCTTAAACTCTAAAAGTTCAATTTGAGCCATTCGATAAGGGGGTTTTGAAATTTTCTTAGCATCAGGAACTAAGTCAACAGTAAACTCAACTTCTCGATCTGGTATTATTCGAGGAAACTCATCAGGAAAAACATCAGGATACTCATTTACCACTGCCACATCATTAATCTGAACAGTTCCTTTATTTTCAATGATGTGTGCAAGGTAACATTCATTTCCATCTTTTACAAGTTTCTCAGCCTCTTGATAAGTTATCAACAGTAAGGGTTCATTCTTGTACACAAACTGAAAGTCTTTCTAAAAAGAAAATTCTTTAGCTCTACAGTCAATCTTAGCATGGTAAATAGAGAGCCAATCCATACCCAGGATAAAATCAAACTCTACTTGAGGAAAAACAATAAGGTTTTGAAGTAGGTTCTTTCCACAGATAAGGATAGGAAGATTCTTATAAATTCTTTTAACCTCAAAATTTCCAACAGGTGTTTTTACCAAAATTTTAGGAGTCATTTCTTGAGATGGTATTCCTATTTTACTAGAAAATTTCTCAGAGATGAAAGAATGTGTAGACCCCGAATCAAACAACACACTAGTATAATCTGAAAAAACAAACAAAGTACCTGATACAACTTCATTTGATGGCCCGACATCTGCTGAAGTAGTTTCAAAGGATTTCACCACCCCTTTCTGCTTTTAGTCTAACTTCTTCCCATCACTCAAGCTCCTTGTTGGACACTCGTTTTCATAGTGACCCATCTCATTGCACTTATAAAATTTCACTAACTGTAAATCAAATTTGGTCTTACCTTCACCTTGATCCTTTTCAGGGAAATCACGAGCCTTATGTCCCATCTTACCACATCGGTAGCACTTTCCAGAATTCAGAAGACATTCCCCAGCATGTCTTTTTCCACATTTATCACAAACTGGAAACATAGTTTTCTTAACATCAGACTTTTTTTGAAGAATTCTTACCTTTCCCCTACCACCTCGGTCTCTTCTTCTGTTGGTTGTTATAGAACACTTGATCATCGGCAAACTCCATTTACACCTTCTCAGCACATCGAACAAGCTTTTCATAACATTTAAACTAACTAGAAGCTAATTCCCTTCGATATTTTGGCTTTAATCCTGGGTAAAAACGATTGATTTTACTATCAAGGTCTCGGATAAAATTTGGAGCATACCTTGCCAATGGAGTGAACATTTCTTCATAGGTAGCCACTGAGTCTTCCTCTTGCCTCAATTCCAAGAATTGCTTTTCCATCCTAAGTCGAACATCCTTAGGAAAATACTTCTCAAGAAACATACCTTTCAATTCATCCCAATCGAGATCATCAATCTCATCAGCGTCCCTGCTATTTTTAACCATCGAACACCACTGATTTTCTTCACCCTTCAAAGAGTAAATAGCAAGACTAACCTTTTGATTGTCTGAACACCCCATGACATCGAAAATCTTCTCCAGTGATTTAATCCACCCTTCAGCCAACACAGGGTCAGATGATCCTCTGAATAATTCGGGATGATGCCTCATGAAATGTTCCACCACTGACATGTTCCTATGCGGTTGATCTGGCTGATCTCGTGCATGGATACCACCACCATTTATCACTTGATTCAATTGCGCCATTACTGCAACAAACTGTTCAGTTCCAATTCCGACCATCTCAGGCTGCTGATTTGGAAGGTTATTTCCTTCTGCATGCCTTCCTAGCACTGCTTCCCTGTTTCCTCTATGGAAAACCATTCTGAACAAACATGTCTTAGATGAAGCAACATGGTAATCATCAAATGCTATATCACTTCAATTTTACCATAAAAAAAATATTTTTGGATAATCATTTAATATAATTCTAACTCCTAAAGTTATCTAAACCGACCTCTGATACCAACTATAAGGCCCCAGCCTTAAACCTTACTTAATCTTGAGTTATCAAAAGATTACACATTGAGGATCTATTTGGGTTTAGAGTTTTAGAGAATTAGATCATAAAACTTGCATTACATTCCACATATAAACAAAGTGGTTACATAAAGATAGTATTCTTCTTTCCCATCAATGGAAACATATATAAAATTAAACATGGATTCTTTCTTGACACTTCCTTGACACTATCATCATATCATGTACCTTTCCCTTGACCTGTGAAAAACATTTCAAAAAAACTTGGGATGAGCATTAAAAGCTCAGTAAGGGATATAAAAATATGGAAAGGAAACATGGGTACATATATACATAAGAATGAAATCATACTTTACCCATAAAACATAAGCACTTTAACATACCTCATCAAATCATGAATAAATCATAGTAATCATAAGACATAAAGGTAACTTGAGGCATTCATAACATTCTTACGTAGGGAGTAACCCTCTTGGTTACATTTGGAATACCCATCACAGTATATTCCCTAAATCTCTTCGGATAAACCTTTACGTTTCACTCCTTCGCATTACCCAATGCATTGGAGAGCTATATCGGGCTCACCCGCCCTTAGTTTATCACGGAACCACCCGTCTTCATAATATTGCCCAAGAACCTCAACATAATCGTATCACGTAAAACATGCATAAAGGAAACATAACATTTCCACATTTCAATCACAAGTTATCAATACAACACATTGATATAAAAACATTATGAAAACCATTTCCAATACCAAAATAAAAGAAAAGTAAAACATGGTATTTATTTTTCTTTAAAATAAAAGGTTTGGCTTCTAGAGGAAACTGAAACTCAAATAATGGTGACGGCGGTGGAGAAGTCGTTGTCGCCGCATACGTACGACAAAAACATTCCCTTTTGTCATTTAGTAAAACGCTTCGTATAAAAAAGATTCCTTTTGGATAAAAATAAAAGTCAAATGTGTTTATACACCATATAAAATAAGGTTGAGTATAGAACAAAATATGCCTCAATGAAAGGAGATTGAGACGAAGTCCCATACCTCGGGTCCGACTTGACTCGATCGTTTTTTAATGTCCTTAATAATAAACTCGAGTTAATTTCTACTTGCTTAAGAACCTTTTTCAAGTAAATTATTACTTTTATATCACTTATTACCATGTCATGAAAACTATGTAATTATTTAAGTTAATAACAGTCATTTTAACGATCATTGGTACTTGAGTCAAAAATAAACCCTTTATAATTACATGTTATTCATGTGTCCATTATATCCAGAATGGTATTCATGATGTAGATATCATATATGTCATATATATCCAGTACATGCATGCATTTATAATATTACATAATCATTTAGAGGTATGAAATGAAATGCACCGTTCATGGAGACGGTAAGCCGTACGTACGCATGAACGCTACTTTCATTCCAAATTCGTTTTTTATATAATAGAATCATAATCATATAAAGGTATATTATAATTCCAGTATAATATCATATATAATATCATAGTTCCATACTTTATTCGTCCCACATATGGTATTTAACGAATCAACTCACTTTGAGGGGGCGGTAGTCCGCACTTCCTTAAATGAAGATATCGCGTTTACCCATAATGGAAACCATAAAGGTATGACCAAAATGAAAAATACAGAAGCTTAAGGAAAACACAAACATATTATATATCATATATAAATATAGTGTCATCTTAATGGCCACCTTTGAAGGTTTTAAAGGAATGTTGAACAATCATCGTTTCGGGAGGCATAAATTCACCATCCACGGAAATAGTATGCTCTTTAACCATTAGATGGAGGTATGTGTAAGTGTAGCTTGAATACTTCTTATAACAACATCCTAGTATATTGAAGATACTGGATTTGTTACAAAAGAAATAAATAAAAAGAGTTTAGGGGGTTGGAGAAGCAAAATAAAACAAAAGGACTCAAGTGAAGACATTACCTTAAAATCAGGTAACTCCCTTTAGATTGAGCTCAAAGGCTTCCTTGGGAAGGCTTATTCCCAATGCGAGGCTTCAAGGAGTAAGAGAGGGAAGTGGAGAGACAAAATTGTCAGGTTTTGGCCGATCCAAATGCTTTGGGAGTGTGGGTAAGGAGGTAGAGGTGGGGGCCTTTTATAAGTGGAGAGGAGGGGCACTCTTGGAAAGTAAAGATAAGATACTTTATTTTAAAATGAGTTTCGGATTAAAAAGGTCCCACATTGATATAATTCGAGGATATGGTGATAAGGATTCTAAATCAACTCATCCAATTTGTTTTTTCCATGTGTAGGTTTTAGATGTTAAATTATATTTCCATTTTATTTAAATCGTTAAATAATGAGGTCATCGCTGCATCATCATGATGTCATAAATCATTTAATTTATTTAATGTCTAAATATTATAAAAAAAATACTATGATGTAGGAAATATTTTTAGATTTCTAATTAATATTTATAGTCAAAAATCGGACTTGTATAACCCCATCTAAAAATTGATTTAGTAAAATAACCCATGTTTGGGTCATTTTTACTTTAACATTAAATAAAAAGTTATTTATGTCATTTCCAAACCAAAGTGGCTCCATGGGGTCCCCAAGTTGACCCATGGAATGTATTGGTCAGACGTGACACATCCAATGAGGGTAGGGCATGTATCAAGCTCATCTGATACTATTAAAACACTATTTTTACCTTAAACTACACTAATTACCACTAATCGCGATTAAAAACATAATAAGTTACTATTCACCAAAAAATTATTATAATCTCATTGCACCACATTTTACTTCTTAATGACAACCATGTATGTCGGATTTCTGAAATTAAAAACACAAAGATGGCAAAATTTCATTTAAACAAAAAATCAGTTTTTATAAGTACCACGTAGTGGTTTCACTATTCTTCAAAAATTGATGTTTTTCAGAAAATTACCAAAAATTCACCCTAAGCTATATTTTATACTCCGAATTCAAAAATGATGTCTATTTTAAAAAATTCAAAACATATATGTCCAATTAATTAATTTAATAATTAATTCCTGTTGTCATGACAAATAGCGTGTTTTTATGGAACAATAAGTATCAAAAGATTGATACCAGTTTAAGTCTAATTTCAAAGTGAAATTGATTCAAATGACCACCATTGGATTAAATGGTAAAAATATATTCTAATTTCACTTCAAAACCATTTCAAAAGATAATCTAATCATATAAATAAATTAGATTTAAATGCAGTTTTGATGTAAAATGCAGTATTTTCCCCTATTCATTAAAAAATGAACATTGTCTGAAAAATACCAAAAATTCACACAAAGTAAATTTTGATGTCCCAATCATAAAAATTAATTTTATTTTTACAAACATTTCTTATAAAATTTTCAAAAGATATATTTAAAAATGGTTTGCCATCAAAAGGCAGTAAAACAATCTTTTAAGAATATTAGTGTATTCCATGCATAAGATTGTATTTATTTTCATTTTAAATCTCTAAAACACTATCTTAATCATTAATAAACATAGATAAAAATATCAATTATTCATTACTTACTTGGGATGTTACATTTACTTTATCCAAATAATTATTTTTCCCTTATTGAATTATATTTCCAAATAAAAAACTAGTTTGAAATTATAATTTCTTCCACATAAAAATTATATATCCATTAATCAAATATCTATCTACATGGGTTATCCTGGTGTAAAAAACTAGAGTAACTAATGAAAATATCCTAGACATATATACATTTTCAACATGTGAGAAAAACTCTCTTTTATGGTTTTGATAATGATAATCACATGCATCCATCTTATTCTTTATCTTCATATAATGATTTTATGTAATACAATTTTTAAAAAATAAATATTCAATTTGAGGAAGATTATTTTTCATCTAATCTCCCACACACATAATTCTACTCTAAAATCATAATAAATATTGATATTTTTTAGAAATAATCTTCCATAATCAAGAACATATATCAGTGCCAAAATATTCAAATGAAATATTTATGTATTATATGGATTCAACAAATTATTTTCTTTATGATGAATAAAGTATAAAATATTATGAAACAATGATTTAGAGGTCTCCCAAAAATTTATAGATAAACTCCATTTCCCTACATTGAATAAAAAAATTGATATGAGGGGGTATGGTGGATCCTACCTTAACTGAATAGTTAGAGTAACAATGTATAGATTTACTCCCCATCCCGTAAATCACTACATACTTCCATATGCTTTCATTCTTGATTTTACATGGGTTTCACCCTAGATAAAGTTATTTTATTTATTATTTATTATTTATTTGTAGATATAATAGGATACATTATTGTATAAAATAATGAAATATCATTCTTCCCTACATGTTCCATCTTCCATAAAAATTCTATCTACTCTGACCATATGACTATGAATTCATTAGGAATATACTCAATATTATTTTTTTCTATGAGATTATTCATCTCATTATTAGTTATACCATAATAAGTCAATGGGTGTTCCCTTTTTTGTCAAAACAATCCCCATTACATGGAACATTGTTGTTAAATTGTATATCATATTCCAAAAAACTTTACACTTTCTAAACAGATCCCCAAAATCCTCAGTACTTATATTCTTGAAAAATTCCATATTTAGTTTAAAAATTCATACATTTTCAAAAATTAACGTGGATAGTTTTTACTGGATCATGATATATCAATTTCTTCAATATTATAAGTAAATTTTATGAGGTTTTGTTAAATCCTCAGTAGCATTCTTCTTGTATATACTTTGTTCATCCATTTTCATATTATTATTTTCAATGATAGAATTTATACCAATTCCACTTTCCTTCTTTTGATGATGTTTAATTAATTTAATAAAGAAATTTTATTTTTTTCTATATTTCAATGTACTATCATTCCACTTGACTATGACCACTCTTGTAAAAACAATCACAGAATTTTTCAAGGTGTTCATATTTTTTCAAAATGGAATGACTTCCTATTCATTGTGAATCTTGTTTTAAAAATATTGGATTTCTAAATTCTTTATATCAAATATCCATGAATTTTTTACCTTTCTTATATTCATAAACTAATATATTATGACAAAAATCTACAGCATTATGTCCAAAAATACAATAGCACCAATAGTATAATTCCAATATTCTTCTTTTACTTATAGAAGAAATTTATCAACATTATATTTATTATTTTTATTAGAGTTTTTTTAATAAATATTGAAAATCATTTTATGGATATTTTTATTATATTTACCATCATCCAAACATTATTTTTCGTTTAATGTCTTGATATTTTAGTTAATCCACTTTTCTCTAGATTTTCAAACAGTTCCTACTATAGAAGATTAACCATACTAACTGAAAATTAAATTTTATATTAAAAAATATTTAATGAAAAGCGTATAAACCATAATTTAATACAAAAAATGAAATAATATATCCATTAAAATACAATTTAATCTCACCAAATTTAATCTCCCTTAATATTTTCCTAGGTATAGTGTATACTAGAGTTTCTCGTTAATCCATTACAAGATATTAGAACTAAAAAACACCTTGTCCCAAAACTAGATGTACTCCTCTAGGATGATAATAAAATTATTTAATCCACTTACTAAAATTAGGTCCCACCTGTTGATCCAGCCACACTGATCCTCATTGGGATTCACCCTTAATTACCTTCCCCTCATTTTGTTTGCTTATTCAGTAGTATAATTAATTGACAGAACATTTTAAACCATTTTTTCTTCTCATCTCATAAACAATTCTATGGATTGATCAAGCACATCACTTGAATTTTTCTTCCAATGAGTTTCCTTCGAGGAAAGGTGGGGATCTCTATCTATCTACTTTGATTTCAACTTCATCATTGTTGGTGTCTCCATTTGTTATAGCAAATATGATTAATCCTTTCTCTCTTTATTGTTTCCCCTATAGCACCTACTACTCCAGGGGCTTGCAAGCCTACCACCCTGAACCTCATCCTCCATATCACCTAAAAATATATAGAATATTCATCACTAGACTCATTCACAAAGACTATCAACCCATCATTGTAGGTCATGACAAGATCTTTATCAAACCTGTGAACTGGATCATCATTAGAAATACAATCAAAATGATATCCCTACTCTATAATATCCACCTCTCTTCTAGGAAATGCCTCGGCCAATGGCTCCCCCATAAAAAATGGATCAAAACATTCAAACCCATGTGATTACCCTCCCTATGTTCCTTTTAATCCTATGTAAATCTTTTATCATTGATAACACTCCCTTATCCCATCAAATCTGCATATAAAGCACCCAGGGGATTATTGGGACCTCCCTCATCCACCATTTGAGGCTCCATATCTATGTTAAGCCCACAATCACCAAGAAGACACTCAAGTGATGGAGGGTCCAAAAACCCAACATCCCTTCCCCAACAAACTCATTTTATCCATAGAAACATTCATATAAATATATGGATCATCCAGATCCATTCTCTACTGGTTGAAGACAACTCTCACTAAAAAATTAACATCTCATGATTCAGTTTGTACTACCATTGTCATGGTCTCCACACTATCTTTTACCTAAACATATGAACCATTCACAGTGCTAAACATTTTAGAATTTATGGTTCTTCTTATGCTTCCAACTTAGTTAATATAAATCTATTTATACCCTTTCCTACAGGTCACTGATGAATCATCCATTCACATACAAGAGGAACAAAATTAATCCAATTATTCAGAAACAACTTGTTGTCTACAAACAAAATCTTCTCCTACTATAATCCAAATGTAATCAGATGGAATTTTGAGGCATCTACTTCCACACAAACTCCAGGATTTACTAGATTAAAAATAGACATAATTCAATTATCATAATATTAGTACCGACCAATGAGGTTCCCACGGATCCTAACAATCGAGGGGTTTTGAAGTCATAAATTTAGTTTAGGGAAACTAAACCAAATAAACACTAAAGTAGTGTCTCTCTTCATATAAAATTAATAGTTTCATCTTAAGAGGTTGAATTGAGACCCATTTTAGTTGTGGGGATCACAACACCAACCATTATTTTGGTGTTCATATAAAGTGAAGAATATCATGATCACTCAACATTTCTGTATAGTTAACAAACATCGTCATAATTTGATTCAATATTTCTATTTTTAACCTATGACTCAATATGTTTTATATTGACATCATTTTTCATAGATTCAATTGAGGAATGTTTTTTTATCACATTCACTCTTCATTTTCTGGATCTGATTTTCATGCATCTGGTTTTGTCTAGTATAAGTTCAACAAGAAATTTTTCATCACATTGATCTCCATGTATCCATATTTGTCTATAATTGTTGACTTCTAAACTTTTTTCATAGACAATAGTTTTTCTTCAAGATCATTTAATGGGAAAGATTATACACATTTACTTCATTGATAAATTTCTAGATCTTATATTTTAATGAATTTTAACTAAATCTATTTCCAGGTTCCCTTCAATATCATTTAAAATAGATTAAACACAAAGTCGTAACCATCATTCATTGATATCACACGTTGTACCTCGGGAAACCCTAAGTGGAAGTTGGAATTAGAGTGTATTAAAAATGAATTATTATTTTTAATATCATTTAATTTTAGAATATTGGCCTCATGTTGACATGAACTCATTTATTCTTGTATATTATATCAGCACATTCACCAAATCATTCAAATATAATTTAGAATTTAAATAATCCACAAGAAATGTATATTTGTAAAAGGATCACTACAAAATAATATATGTAATATTTAGACAATGATAATGTGTGGATATTCCAATTTATATTACACCTTACCAGTTCATTGGATTATAAATCTGGAATATGGGCACTTTTTGCTGGGTACACAACTTTAATAATGTTTGAGTAAGACCACTCCTCACCCAAGTCACATCCTATTATTCGCCTCTATGTATAAAATTAATGAAAGAAGATATTAGAGTATAAAATTTTTGGTCTCATCCTGATATTCATGAAAGCATTATTTTTTTCATTGATAGATTTGGCTATATGAACTTTTAATTTCAATATTTTGTTCTTATTCTAATTTTATACTAGATGATACCAACATTAGTATTTTATATTGTGTCTTTGTCCTCCAAAAAATTACTATAGTAAAAATATATTCGAGATGATGATATTTCGTGAATTGGAAATATCTTCTAAAAAATAATCTTCTTTAGTTTATAAAAATATAAAAGGTGAGGTTCCTTTCCAAAACCTTCTGATTCATAATATAACATTATAATAGCATCGGATTTTTCCATCAAATTTCTAATACACTGAAACTGGGTATGATCATTTGACTAAACTCTGTCTTCATTATTTTCTCTACAAAACCAAATTCCCTCTAACAGAGTGTTTTTAGTATTTAAAATAAATTTTTTAATGCGTCTTCATGTCACTATCCAAGGATACCATAGTTTTAAAAATGTTTTTTTCCATAAACTTCTCATTGAATAATGTTGGATGATTCTATTTTTTGTGCACTATACAATGTTGTGTGACTGTCCAAGATTAAATAAAAATATGATACTTGTATTTAAATCATACATATAATAACCTTTAATCTATATACAAAACACATTCACACAACTCCTCTGTTCATCATGGTAGTCCTAGCTTGAATTACCAATTCATTTTATATTGGAAATACAACAGTATGGGATAGATATCACTGGTTGAAAAACATATTATATGAAAAGCATTATTGTTTCGTAGTTCTACTACATATTCACCTTATGAAATAATACATAGCCACCATTATTTATCATATATATAGCCCTTGTGTAAAGTCCCTCTGATTTCATCAAAAAATAATTCCATGAAATTCATAAAACCTTCTTTATATATCTATATGATCATTTATACACATTATTATCTGAATTGGATTTTATGAACATGAAAATCACTTCTTCTTTATTAGAACATGAAAGTTCCCCATATGTGTTTATGTGGAACCCATTATCTTCATCTTGGAGTGTCCCATATTTATGTGACATTGGTTCTTTTCTAAGTAACAAAAAAATAAATATCAAAACCTAGTTATGCATGAAATTACTTCATGAAAATTGATTCAACATATTTCATTGTTTTGTCCATTTTTTTATATAATACTCATAAGAATATCAGGTGATAAGAAGCTAGAAAATAAAGCACTTCATGAAATATATATTTCTCATATTTCACCCTGTATTTCATATTAACCCTAAAACTTTAACCATCAACATATATTATAAAAAATCATACTATACATGTCCATATATAGAATATTTTACTAAATTATTCATCAAAAAATAGTGTTCATCAACTCATTTCACTGGCTTACTCTAATCATGTGTACCTTCATAAATTTCTCAATTCAAATGTGTACATCTCATGATACTACCTCTTGAAATAAAAATATGGATTAAAAACAACTCTTTATATATTTCATCTTATATCAACCATGTTATGAGGACACCATGTGATGTAGGTTCACTCAATGAGTCTTTTGGAATTGTAATGATCCCTAGACTGGTTGGTCATTCATTCCACTATATTATGAAATTATCTTCACACCATTCAACTCATGTGAAAATGTGACATATTATCAGGATAAGATGAATTTATTAAATCAATAATACCATAAAATTATCCATATTTATTTTATTGGATTACATTGATTGTATCTATCCTCTATTATTTCTAGTGTATAACACTTCATGTGATTCGAAAAAACTAAATCAAAAGGTACCTTTTATGCATAAAAGTCTCAATCACGTGTTCTTCATAAGATTAAGATTCTATTATAAGTGATTTAATCTGATTATGTAATTTGGATTCATTTTAAATTGGGCATGAAGGTCTCATATGATAAATTTTTGGAGTGCTTGAACAAATGAATTCCTATGATGTTAAATATGTGGATGTGACCCATTGTGATTGGACTATATGAAATTTTGTTTATTATTAAAATTAAGGGAAAAATTACCACATAATATATCCTCACACATTAATGTATTAGTAACATATTCTTCACTAAATATGTAATTATACAATGTTAACCCAAAACTTTTGTGTAATGTGGTCCACTCTTACTTCACACAATGACCTTGTGGCATGGACCAATAGTTACACAATGAATTCTTAAACCAAGCTAAATTCCTAACCACATTCCCATTCCACTACCTATAAGTATGTTATCTCTTTTAAATCAATCCAAGATGAGGTATATCATTTCTTTGGCACCCTTGGGCTACAACTAAGTGATCCCTTGGTTGGATGGTTGGCCAAAAATTTTAATAAATCCAAATCAATATTAAAAAAATCTCACATACCAAGATAAATTCAAAAATCACACATCCTACATCAACATGTCTTCTCTTATATTTTTCAATTCCTTATTAATATTCTTAAAATTTAATCACACATAATTCCATACCTTCTTCAATATGTTCAATAATGTTTTATCAATAATATTCATCATATAATTACAATTTCAATATATGTGCTTTCATGAATTCTAATTAACAATGTCACCAAAAATAGACATATCATTAAAATGCCCAATTATAAGCTTCGTGGTAACCAGAGTACAATCAACATATAGGGAAAATGGTTTTATAATTTCGATTTCTGATCGTGACTCCATAATCAATTTTTTTGAGTGGAGGATATTCACAACAAGGTATTATAGATAATGTATGGACATTATGAATATTTCGTTATACTTTTTGGTCTTGAAAATTACCATATAGTGTCTATGTATAGTGTCTATGTACATGATGAATCAGACTGCTGAACTATTAATGGACACATTAATGGTTTTTTATGTTATTTCAGTGATCCCCATGATGTATGAGTCACACAAGGACCATCTAGATAGTGTTCTCATAACTCTGAAATAACATCATCTATATGAAAATATTTTTAAAAGTCAATTTTGGTTCAAGGATTTCAAACCTTGGTGTTTCTTTTATGTATGACGACTCTATTCTTACATTTACCTTATTTTCATTCCAAATACATGGTATTTATAGTTTCCTTTATTCTATAATGAGGGTTGGGGAAGTTTCATGATAGTTCAATGTATTGTGAACTTAAACCTGTAGTTAGGAAAAGTATCAAGTGGTCCTCTGGCTAGCCGGTATGTGCCACAAACCATGTAGTTGGCCTCCCTAAATTAAACTAGGATATATTATTTATATTGGCTAGTAGGTAAAAATATGTTGGTCAGTTCATGCTGCTAATCTGTCATGGAAAACTAATGGGAATATCATAATTTTTCCACGATTCCCCTATTTTATTTATTATTCCTCATTCCTTTAACTTGTCTCCACCGATAAGGTCCTATGAACCCTCATTGGATGTTATTTTATCCCTAACTCATATACATGGAATATTGAAGGGTTTATTGAATTCGTTATCCAATTTTAGTAATTCTAAATAAAATATTTTTTGATTCATTTTTAACTTGTGTTCCTCTCATTTAATGTTATATATCAACCATAGAAGCCTTGGCCATTTGTCAAATTTTGGATTTTAATTGGGAATTATACTTATAGGTTTCTCATTATTTCTGTTTCAATATTCTCTTATCATTATGTTGTGGATCCCTTTTTATGGATGAAATTCCATGTTTTTTGAGGTATGTGGTTTCACAAAAAGTGTTTATTATATAAACTATTCATGTTTTCAATGTTGTATTGCCTTTTAAAACTCGTTATGGTTATAATCAATGATTTGATTAATTGTGGTAGTTTTTATATTGTTCTTGAATTTTCATACTTAAATATTAAAAGAATATTAAATACATTTTACTAATGCACATTGTAGGATCATAATGGTTTAATGTCTACTGAGACTAGATACAAAATAGTCTTATTTTAAGAAATGTCTCCAACATCACCCACAACAATCTTACCACATAGTAAAATCAATATCCATACCCTACGAAACAGTATTCTTAAGAACCTAGTGAAAGGAAAAATATGAATGGTTGAGATCAGATTCATAGTAAGGGTAAACATGTGAGATATCAACATAACATTATTATAATGGTAAGAAAACCTTATAATAAATATTGAAAATAAACCTATATATATCATAGGTCAAAAAAATGAGTCATGGAATAAATTGTTAATTTTATAAGACATTAATCATATTACAATAAAAAAACATGATCCATGATAACCTTAATTTATCATAAAACATATATCTAGGGAATACACATTTCCTTATAACATTGTGAAAATGTATAAATAAAAACAAGTTTAATCATTATTTATGGAAATAAAATAACATCCTCACATAACCTAATATACATGAAAGGAAGGTCCATGTATAAAATATTCAATTTGAAATCATTTTCATGAATAAAATATTGATTTCTTGAATTTTTTATAATTATTTATTTTTTCAGAGGGAGATATAGGGAACCCCTATCATTGGTTGTAATGTGACCATCATCCCTCATTTTAGCATCACCACCATCATTTGTTAAAATGTACCCACTTCCCTTAGTTATGTCATAATCACTCTTAGATAATTAATAACATACATATGTGTTCCATAAGATTATAAATGATTCATAATATCAAAATCCTTGAAAATAAATGAGTTTTAAAACATTTTATCATTGCATAATGCACTGAAAAGATACATGTTTCATAATTGTTCAAGGAATTCATCATATCATATCCCATGTAAAAGGAATAGGTTTTATAAAAACAATTTCATAATAATGATAATCCATTCCAATATATAATAATTTTGGTATTATTAGATCCTATCCCTTCTAATTCTGAATTAATATAAATGTTTCAAATCTTAGATAGAAAATTATTCCGAAATATCATTTGGAACATTTGTGGTGGAAAATAAGTTTTCCATTTTGATATCACTTTTCTTTAACCTAAAAATATCCAAAATATGAAGTAAACCATTTTATTTGAAATGAACCCGGGAAAAATATAAAGGATTCTTTAATTCTTTGAGTGGTCATGACTGTCGAAAATATAATTCAGGTTTTTGAAATAAAAATGTAGATTGCTTTATAAATAATGTAAAAATACTTAAGGGAATATTTTGGAAGATGATAAGAACATTAATTTTAATAAAATTATAAAAAAATAAATTATGGGTAAACGTTTATTTTAAAAACAATTAAATATTATAAATTCATTCTTTAAAATATTTTTGAAAAATATGGACATTAAAAAAATGTATTTTCAACCAAAGACATAAATAAAATCGATTATTATGAAAAGTATTGTATTGGTATATTGAGTAAATAAAGAGGGTAAAATGGAAACAACTATTCCTAATAAATAACCTATATATTAGAAAATGACTGACTTTATTTAGAAATATATCTTATGATTTCATCATCAAAATCCTAACTAGAAATAATCTCAATAAACATAGATACTATATCATAAAATATTTAACAATTTGGTAATGTTTGAATTATAAGACATCCTAATGAAAAAAACATTCATTGATATGTTAATACCCAAAATTATCATAATAATAATCATAAATTAAATTCATATGTAAAATATTCAACACAAATTGGAAGCAAATGGTGATTATAGCATGTATCTGGTGGAAATAAAAGCGACACGAAAATCCAAATACGACCTTACAAAAATTTGAATCATATGCGTTAATAAAAACTAAAATAATAATTAACATTAAATTTCATAAATAGAAGTATATTAATAATATAACATGTCAAATGGGTAGTATATACATTATAAAAATTATTAATGTATTTGGAATATATCTCCGAGAAATTAAAGAGAGACTAGAAATCACTTACCTAGGGTTTGTGCTTTCTCTGTATACATTTTAACCTATGTTATACTGAAAATAGGTGAATTATACAAATAATAGATAACCATAAAAATATATTACATACAATATATGAATTTTTATTGACCTTTTACATCCGTTTTATTAACAATTCCCTGTTAAAATCTTGTTTCCAGTATCAACTACTCTTTTCATATATGTTTTGGTTGGGTTTTTTTAGTCCTTTTATAATGTTCATGGTAACATCCTATTAAAAATATTAAAAATAATATAAATATCATATATATACATTTTATTTTTATTTATATCAATCCATATAAATTATTTATTTAAAAATTTGACATCGTTCATAGAGAAGGCAGGTCCAACAAATGTAGGTATGCTATTAATATTTCCATGACAGATAGAACAAAATAAAGTTAAAATATATATCACGTTAAATGAGTAATTATTGTTTCGTATATATCAAATTAAGTAATTAAATTTATCCATAACACTTTCCAGGATAATCATAAATTAAAAATGATTCACATCACCTCGTGAGGGGGTAGTCGACTATAGATGGGACCGACATTATCATATACTAACGTAATGTAAATTAAGAAGGTATATGAGATATTATAACTCCATAAGTATAATTATTTAATAAATATCCTATAAGTATGTTAAATACATCATTATATCCATCCTTGAGTGGTGGTGATATAAAAAAATCATATCATTTTGCATGGAGGTCCTTTATCATACACATGATAAACAATTTCGTTTCTCATTTGATGGAAGAACATATAGATATAAGAATTTTCATTAACATAATAACATAAAATCATATTTTATATAATTATGATATTATATTTCAATTATTAATACATTAATTAATTTTATAATATAATAAATAAGAAATAAAGAGTTTAGGGAAGACAATTACCTTCCCTTAGAACGGCATCCTTTACATATCTCTTTATGAACCCTTGGGTTGTCCTTTTTTGTATGACCATACTCTCTATAAAATGAATAACAATATTGGGGAGGGTTATTTTTAGTTTTTTTCAAGAAATAGTTCTTAATAGGTGTGAATAAATTAGGGGAGGACGTAACCGTTTTATAATTAATGAGGAGTGATATTTTTTAAATACCCAGAAAAATTCAATAATGGGAAAGTTTCCTCTAGCCATATGCCTAAACAATTTATAATTAATTGAGTATAGGTAATATATGTTTTAGGAACTCCACAAATAAACAAAAAAACATTCTTTAAACATGTTATTACTCATCCTTTATGTTTACATAATTTTAATATTTTATTTTTCACCATGGTATATAGTTTTTATTTATTTATTAACTTTTGTCATTTTTCCATTATTAATAAAGAATAAAATGAGAGTTATTATCATAATTTTACCCAAAAATTATAAATTTATGTTTCAATATAAAAATAAAAAACCATTGTTTGGGTGAAATTAATTTTATCACAGGTGAATGTAACGAGAAAACCCATGTTTTACCACTAATAGTGGTAATACATTTTAATTGAATTTATTATTCATTTTTTACAAAATATAGCATCAAAATTATTACCAAATATTAAATATATTTATCGAAATTATAGAATCTATTTTTTCAAATAAAATATATATTACTGGATAATCTAAATTTAAAATTAATCTCACTGATGTTGTGAAAAAATAGTTTTCCAAAAGGAAACTTTTAAAAAGATTAGACTTTTTTAATATAAAAACTCAACATGAATTTAATTTAAAATAACTATTATATCAACATTGAACCAATATTAATTTAAAAATAATTTTTAACCATATGTATCTTTGATAATGCTTTATATGAAAAGGCAGTCATTAATAAAAATATGTATCTTTCACTATTGAGAAAACATTAGTCTTTAAAAAGATTTATAAAAAAACCATAATATAATATTGAAATACTTATTAAAATAATATGTTAATTGTTTCAAATAAAATATCTAAAAGTGGATAAATTAATAATACTATATGTGTTTTGAGAAATAACTTTTTAGAAAAATACAATTTTAAGCATAAAAAATAAAATTGGATTATATATTTCATAAGATATATTAGATGAAGATATAAATATTAATTTAATATATATATATATATCATTAAAATCATTTACCAAGAGTGTATAATTTAATTTATCAAGATAAAATCACATTGCATGTAAAAAATTTGTTTTTTAGATTAAAAATTATCTTACATCTAAATGATTTAAATTTTCATTTGTAATAATCTTATAGCCAAATAATTTCTTTTTTACATTTTTATATAATATAACTTTTTAAAAAAATTTAATTCCATTCCATATTTACTAATTTTATATATACTTAAAAATAGTCTAGTTTAAATATTTTAATTTTATATTATGATTCATTTGTGATCGAGGTTTCTTGTTATTCAAACTATTAATGAAATTAAATATATTTTTTAAAAAACCATAAAATATTAGGATGTTAAATTCTACCCCTTTAAAAAATTATGTCCTAAAAATTTGAACTTGATCTCAATAATAATTGTTTTGATGTTGGAATTTTTTTTTCAGAAAACCAACTGATAAATGGGTTAAGAAGATTATCGTAAAATATGGAAAGGGAAATATGAAGTTCACATAACTCAGTTTCTGAATAAGAAATCATTTTTGGGAAGTAAAAAAATAGGGTCATGTCCGAGAGAACTAGCTTCCAAATAATAGTAAAGAATATTAGAGAACACGGTCAGAAGAGTTTTAATAACCACAAGGACATAAAAATAAGATGGTGGAAAATATTTTTCATTGATATGAAAAGAATTTAAATGTAAAAAATTTTATTTCAATATATTTTTTCATAAAGATGAATAATTTTATTGTTAATAAATACTTACCTGGTTTGATTTCAGTTCATAAGAACAATATCATCTTTGGGTTTTTTTGGATCAACTTCCACCACATGTCTTACTCAATAAAAAGAGGGGAAAATTCCTAATTGAAGAACTAAAGAAACCATAAAATCTATAAAATAATTATGTTTTATTCCATCTTTCAAATTCAAAATGGTATTCTTATGTTATAAAAAATGGATAAATATTTATATGATTAAAAAATATATCACTCCATAAAACCTCATCCAAATTTAAACTAAACCCATCCAATAAATGGTTATACATAATACCCATCCAAATTTTAAAAATTTATAATGAATATTACCAACTATCCAAAGTCATCTTAACATTAATCAAAATATAAAAAAGTAGATCTTAATGTCACATAAAACATTTGTGAATACATTAGACATATATTCCCTTGAAGCATGTAATTACATGAATTTACATAAAACCGAAATTAATCATACATTATTCTTCATTCATTTAATAAAAACATATATTGTTAAATATATTATGTAAATCCAAAAATGTTTTCAACTCAATTAATCATATCATAATCTAGTTTATCAAAAATTATTAATTAGTTCCTTTGTCATACACTATATTCTATTTAATTTATCCATATCTTATAGGGGTCTTCCAAAAGCCAAATCTTCGAAACATTTTTTTAAATTAAAATAATAACAGAAAAGGGTGGAAACAAGGTCAAACAATGGAACATAACCACATCCGGAAAAAAGAAATAACAAGATTAGTGACTATAAAATTAAAGATAATTTTTATAGTAAAAGACAAATTAATCATTTGTTTCCAAATCTAACTATAAATGACAAAGATTATACATCCTACGGATATCTACATTTGACCTTTTCTACTTTTGTGTGAGCTTAATCATTGATTCTTTGGATGTTGATCTCATAGACATGGTCCTTGTAAAGTTGGAATAATACTTCCATGGACTTATATTTTGAGTAATAGTAGTGATACCATCCCCCATCATACCCATTCCATTTAAGAAAACAACCTTAAAAGAGGAAGAACCACATATTCCAAATGGATTGAGATGAGAACATGATATGATAATCTATTTTTCTATTTCATTCTCATCATTTGAGATGTTACCCCATTTATCATAAGTTATTTAAAAATTTTATTCAATTATTATCACTAAAAAAATCCAAATTCTGGTGTACATTATATTTATTGAAACAATCTTCCAATAGAAAATATCCAAAAATATTAGTTTCCATTGGATTTACAATGCTACCTTGACCCAAAATCTAGTATTATGATCGAATGACCTCTGGTAAGTCACACTGGACAGCCTCATTAGGTGTATGAGAAATAGAATGCATCTTTCCCTCGGGTTGATGATTATCATCAACAATTTTATTTATCCCAATTAGATCATGTTTGGGGAAGTGATTAATAATCAAAATAGAAGTATCATTATCATTTTTTATACCATATTGAGTTGAATAGTAATTGGGTGAATCCCATTGTGAGTTAATTTCCACAACGAAAGAAGCATCAGCATATGGTCATTCCCCTTATGTTTCCATTTCATTAATGTCCATCAAAATTATTTTTCCCATATTTCAATTCTTAACATTATCAGCAATATTCCCCTTCCAACATCATGAAGAATATATTAAACCCATATGACACAACTCCATCTAGTTCCCAATCACATTTCAAATAATTGTTTTTATGACTTATCTCATATATGATTTCAAGATCATGATCATTATTCTTAATCAAAAAAAAAGACTTTTTCAGTAAGTGGAGAAGATATATCTACCTCAACAAGGATTTGTGAAATGAATCAAAACTGATCATTCTAAAGAGCCTTTTCTATCGTGATTGGTTCACCTATCCCTGAGACGATATATCAATATAAAATGATCATAAGGGTTTGAAAACGTTAGAATAAAATGATCATAATGGTATGAATACATAATAATAAAATTTTAGAACCATACCATGGATATCATATATCATAAAATTGAGTCAATTAATAAATCATCAATGTTTATAAGACATGAATGATAAACAAATTAAAGGGCATGAGATATTAGAAACTAAAACCCTCATTATGCATAGATTTTAGGCATTCACATAAGCTCATAACATTATCAAAACATTTAAATAGAATTAGTTTCACTCATTAAGTTAAGGATATGAAATTAGGTCCTCATATAACCATATAGACATGAAAGACAAGTCCATGAGTATATTTTGAACGTGAAATCATGTTCACATGTAATGTATTTATCTCAGGATTTATCACTGATTGCAAAATTCATTTGAGGGAGATATAATTCTATAATGACTCATACTATACACACAAAGATATTAATTAAAATACTAAAAATATTCATTTCAAAAAATATCAAATCCATGATATGACCGTAGAGTTATAGTGTCAATAGAAACTAGGAAACAAAAATAACTGGTTAATAAGACATCTTTATCATCTCCCACTTATTTATTCATAAATAGACCCCTTCTTGACATACCATACATAATACCCTTCTTTTTGACCTATAGAAAAGAATCATATGAAAGGATGAGTTCAAATTCTTTGTAGGGGTGAACAAGGAAGATGACAATCATATCCTAATTAAAAGACATAAGAAACTAACTTTTAAAAATATGATCTTATAAATAAATAATTTTGATATAAATCCATGGTATAAATAATGAAATTTTATAAGAAAAAATGATCTTGATCCCAAAATTCATAACAAAAGACATGAAGATTTGTGGAATACACATAATAATAGAAAATAATTTCCTATATTCTATGTCTCACTTCCAAGACCATCATAGCGAAAATTGTTCATTACCGAACTAAGTTCACTCCTTGTTCCAGCACTGTATTACTAAACCAAGATTATTTCCCATTCCTGCCATGCCGATCTAATGAGATACATATATTTAACCAATGAATTGTAGGTAGATATAGGTCCAACACATCTCATAATAAAATCATTCTTACATGTTCCATAATAACATAAATCATACATCACAACCCAACGAATAAAATGGTTTTATTTAAACATCATTACAACATAACATAATTTATCTAAATCAAATAGATCTTCTAAATATAATTCCATCATAATAAATATAAAGTTATATGGAAAATAATTATATTATAAATGAAATGTTTCCATTGAAACAGTTTCTTCATAGATGGAAAATATTTTTTATATAACAGTTGAAATTAATTCTTGAGGAAAATATCATTTCGTCAGGAAAAATTGATTTTTCTCAAAATAACACATCATTTTAGAAGAAACGAATTTATTTTTAAATAAATATGAAATCATTTAAAGATAGACTCATGGAAATAATGTGTAATTATGATGTAAAAATTTGTTTATGTCGTATGAGTTAAAAAACATTCTCCTCGTACATTTTTTTGAAAAGTAAAACAATACCTCGTATTGAGTAACGTCAAAAGATTACATTATATAAAACTTCACCACTGGGTAAAATTTAATATTAGAAATAATATAAAAATGTAAATATTATTATATTTTTAGGAAACATGGAAATTGATGATAAATATACCCCTGTAAAAACATATTTATCAAAAATCTTGGATTATAATGTGATTGTGAAATTACCCATTCCTTTGGGACCCGATTTCTGTTATATGTATCTTATTCTATTGTATAATGATTTAAATAATTTAATGAAATTATTTAAGAATATTAGTTATTTTTATTATTTCATATATGATAATATTATCATCTGTTTGTTAAAAACATTTCATTATTACTTGTTTTTCATGTATTAACTCATTCAATTTATTAGGCATGTTTTGTTGAATAAGTTCATGTCTAATTCATATGTCATAGTTATATGATCCGATATTGATAATAATATAATGTATATAACTTTTATTAATTCTATAAATTTATATCATCATTCTTCAATGACGATCATGTATAATTAATCACATCACATTGTTGAGACGATTGGTCGTACGTATGAACGATCGATGAAATAATTAGAATATTTGTTGAATGATTTTGAAGTGAATAGTGTATGATAGTTAATAATAAATATCATGTTATAATAATAATATATATTAATTATTTCTATCATTATACCCATCCATGTAGGGTGGTGGTGAAAAAACAGATTACACTAATGTGTGGAGATAGTAAGTCGTGCGTACGCACACATGGGGATATCATATTTTGTATGATGATAAAAAGTGGAATATTATTGATCCATATTCATAATAAAATCTTAGTATATAATATATTCTAGAGTTAAAAATTTATAATGTCATAACTCATAGTGAGTAAATATAATAAGAAAAATGTATGAAAAAATCAGTAGGGGATATTACCTCTTCTTCGACATTTTTCCTCTAAATCTCTTCTAAGAGCTCTAGATTTGGACTTTTAGGAATAACAAAACATATATAAATTTACTATGGAAGCTGAGAGGGTAAATGGGTAGGGTATGTCTGAGCTTGAATGCCCAACATGAAGTGATGAGGTGAGGTGGAAGGTTCCATTTTATTACTGAGGTGAGGGGCCTTTTTTGGATCTCAAAAATATTAACTTATAATCAAATAAAACCCAATATAAAAAACTCCAAAATTTCCCAATTTATATGTTGATATAAAATATGGCTGTAATATCTTAAAAAATGATTTTAGACAGGTTTTTATATCAATTTAAACCTCATCATTTTAATTAACACTTAGTTACATGATTCAATTTTTAACAAGGGTAGAAAATATTTCAATATTGTTATGGTTAAATACATAATTATATGATGTTAAATAGACCATAAATAAATAAGTTAGAACATTGTAAACCATATTACAATAATACTATATTTTTAATTTGTTATATTTTTAAATAAAAAAATATTATTTAGATAAACAATCAATGGTGTCAATTTTGACACTATTCAATTAATTGATTAATAAAATATATTAATATAACAAGTTAACATTACAAAAAATATTTTATTATATTACAAAGAGGTCAAGGTCATCTATAAAATTGATTAGAAATATTAATTAGGATAAAATATATTAATTTAAATATATTTAATAACATTTATTTATTATCTTTATTAATAAAATAATTACCACATCAATTGAGTGTAATTACTTAATATACATTTTTGGGGAATAAAAAATAAAAATAAAATACTATAATGAATATAAATCTACTATATTTCAAAATAATATGTGTTTTAGAATTGATCCTTTATAAAAATACAAAATAAACATTATTATATTAATTAAATTATGAATGTGACGAATTTAACATCACTTCAAATAAAATAATATAAGTGTCACAATCCCATCTATAAAGCTCAAAATATAAAATAACATGAAACACAGATTTCTATCGTTGAGATATAGTCTAAAAAATTTCAAGTTCTTGGGAATTTTTATTTTCATTATAATTTTAATAATTGTTTTTTGATTTCTCATCATTTAATTAATTTTTACATTATCCAAGTATAAGTCTTTAAAGTAATTATATATTTCTTAAAAATAAAAAATAAAAAATAATGATAAATAAAAACATTTTATATTTAAAACAAGTATTTGTTATACAATTTATCTTCTGTATATCCTTATATAAATAATGATATATTTATTAAAATTTGAATATGAAAATTTTAATTTTTCTTTAAATAAAATAAATAAAATTTCCAAATCTCATCCAAGTGGATTCAAAAGGACACCATTTTGAAACAAGGATGATTTTGGTATAAAAACTACAAATAATTATATGAATATAATAGTTAGGGTGATTATTTAATAGTATTATAACCCTTAATTACCTTATTTACCCTTTTCCCTTAATAATGAAAATTACCGAATATAATATTCCGGATGCCCAAAATAAAATAAATGTATTTTCATAATATCGACATACTGATTCCAAATATTGAATCCATTTTTAGAAATTCAAAATTCTAATTTTCGGAAATTAGTTTAAAATTATTTCCACAATTGGAAATAAATAATGAGTTTAAACGTTAAAACATTGGAAAAGATTGAAATGTTATTACAGTTGAATTCAATGTAAAATAAATTGTAAAGAAATTAACAATATTGAATTTTGAAATATATATTCTATTTATACAATTAATCCTTTCAATATTATAATTTATCTATATTAATTATTTTGATGTTAAATTTATTTTCCATTAAAATTAAATATATTTATATCCCTATTCAAAAAAACATATTTAGGTTTCTATATAAAAGCTATTAATGTTCAAATTATTAATTCAAAATGGGTTCACCATTAAATGGTGGAAAATTATCCTTTTAAAAATATAGGTTCTTATACATAAAATATGGTTTATTCATACCATCTTAAAATAATTTCATTTGGCTGAATATAAAAAATTATTTATTAAGTATAAAACATATATTTTTTAATTTTATTTACCAATTATAATTAACTCAATTTATTAATAATATATATATTTATATATATTTATAAATTATTTATATTTTTCAAAAATAGTTGTTAGAGGATAACCCAACTATACATTTTCATATGTTTGTTATATTTATTCCCAATAACTAAATGTCTAGTAAAACTGGTAATTTTATTTTGAGGGGATCTCATAGTTCGTTTAAAATCTCTATTTGGTGCAATGCAGGCTATTGAAGTATTAAAATTATTTAGAAAAACTATTTCATAAAAACATGCAACAATAACATTCTACCCATGTAAATAGAATTTCATACTCCAGATTCATTACATGGATAAAAATAGATGAGTATATCTCTCCCTCTCATCATATACTCATGTTTCCACATCGCTTCCTCAAATTGGTGGTTCAGCCCCCAAACCTCAATAAGATCACATCCTAATTGCTATAGGTCTTTTTTTAGTTGTCAGTATAATTTTTTTGTGACTTTGAGGTGCTCTTATGTGTTTTAGAATAGATCTGACCTTTTCTACCTGTTCATTAACAAGATCGTGTCCTAATTGCTTTAATTCCCTGAATTCATCATAGCATGTTGGTGTTCTTTACATCATTCCCTAGAGGACTTCATATAGAGCAATATAAATACTAGATTGAAAGCTATTTTGGTTTTTAAATTCAACTAAATATAGTTGTTGAGTCCAATAAAATTTAAAATACATAGAAAATGCTCCCAACATGTCTTCTAGAGTTTCAATGTTCCAATTAGACTGACCGTCTGTTCGAGGATGACACGTAGAGTTGAAACATAACTCTATATCCAGATCCTCCTAATGATTTCTCTAGAACATCGAGGTAAACCACATATCATGATCAGATAGAATAGAAAGTGGTTCTCCATGAAATCTTACCACTTTGTTTACATATATCTTGGAAATGTGATCAAGAGATAAATCCTCTATAGTAGTACTGATGTGTGATGACTTCATAAGGAGATCGACTATAACACATAGAACATTATGGCCATTATATAGATTGGGATGTCTGACAACAATGCTCGTAGTGATGTTTTCCAATTTCCATTATCGAATGGGTATTGGTATTAAAATACCATTATACATTTGTCTCTCATCCTAATCATGCTAAAAACAATGCACCGCGAGACATAATTAGAAACATATCTTTTCATTTCATCCCTCTAGAAATACTATTTTAGTTCCTTGTACATATTCAGTCTTCTAGGATGAATATAGAATGAATAAATATAAGCGTCATACAATATCTCCTTCTTTAATTATATTTTGGGAGGGATACAAACATAATTCTTAAACCTTATTATTCCATCACAATCATGGTTGAAATTAGGAACATTTCTGGCCTTCTTTTTTAGCTATACATTTTCCTTGGGTGCCACTTTAATCTTCAATTGTATAGATGTTTGAACATTCATTTGAGAAAGATAATATTTATCCCCTTACATTAAAATATTATGATCCCTCCTTTGAAAATAAAAAAATATTCGATCTTTTGTGACCCTAATCATGGATATGCTGGCATAGAGCTTTTGACTCAAAAAATCTTCCACCTTATTTACTTTCCCAGCACGGTAATATATTGAGCAGTCATAATATTTAATATACTCCAAAAACATTATTTTGACTCTATTTAACTTTTATTGTGTTAAAATATACAATAAAAAATTATAATAAGTATAAATATAACTCTTTTCTCCATAATGATAATGCCTCCATATATTTAATGAAAAGATAAATGCAGCTATCATAAAATAATTAGTTGGGTAAATTTTTTAATGGATATTTATTTGTTGGGAGGCATAAGCTATAACCATGTCATTTTCAATGAGAACACATACCAGCCCCTTTTTTGATGCATCAATGTAGATCGCAATCTTTTCTCTACTATAAGGCAGTGCAGGGACCGGTGCACTGACTAGCCTTTTTTGATATCGTTCAAATTATCTTCACATTCCTCCATCCACAAGAACATAAATCCATTTTGAGTCAAATTGGTGAGTTGATTATATAATCACGAAAAATAATTCACAAAAAGTCGATAATATATAGACAAACAATGAAAAATTCAGATCTCAGTTACAATTGTTAGTCTCAACCAACTTTGAATAACTTCTATTTTTTATGAATCAATATATATATCCTACTTGGAGATTATGTACCAAAAAATGAGACTTTCTGAATCAAAACTTTATACTTTGTAAATATTTAATATAGCTTCTCCTTTCAGAGGGTGTTCAGTTAAATGATAATGTTCTCTTAATGTTCTTCCCTTATCATCGAATAGACAATAATATCATCTATAAAGACTACCACAAACCGGTCAAGAGAGTCACTAAGGAATCTATTCATTATATCCATGAGGATAGAGGGGGCATTAGTAATACCAAAATGAATCACTACAAATTAAAAGTGTATATTCCTTGTATGGAATGTCAAGTTTGGTATATCCTCCATATTCACCATTAATTGATGATATAATGAATGAAGATCAATATTGGAAAAGTATTGACCTCTATGTAGTTCATTAAATAAGTCATAAATGTGGGGATTTAGATATTTTTCATGATAGTGATATTGCTTAGATCTTGATAATTAAGGAAAATTCACAATAATCCAAATTTCTTCTTAACTAATAGAATATGTACATAACAAGGTGTCACACCAAGACATATGAATCCCTTGTCAAGATTCACTTATAGACATTTATAAAATTCAAAAAACATAATTGGGGAAATTCAAAAAGATTTCCTTAAAATGGGAATAGCACTTAGTAGGAGTTACACTGAAAAATATACCTCGTGATTCTATGGAATAACTGAAAATTATTTAATTAATACATCATCAAACTCTCATAAAAAGGGTGTGTTCTTAATTATGAGTTTCTCCCCAACCTTTTAAGTAGATAACCTTTATTTGTTGGGATTAAGACCCATCTGATGGAAGGAATTTTTACTGGAAGGTTATATTCATCCTTTCATTAATAGATAATAATAGATTGATCTTGAATATGAAATGTGACTTCCCTTACATGTAAATTGATATGAGATCCACATATAAAATAACATACAGGCCTATAATCACATCAAAATTAACTATAGGAAGGATAAAAAGATTCTTAGGAATCAATTTCCCACAATCTTTAACTAGATAATAATTTTAAACATTAGATTCTACTCTTGTTCCATTAGGAGTTTTCATATCAAAATCAACATCTATATTTAAGGTAATTTGGTGATACACATATAAAATAGTTCATTAATAAAGGAGTTGGTGGATTAAGAATCAAATAAAACATTTTATACATCAGAGTTGATGGTAAGTGAACCACTTACCACATCATTATCATACTCCATATTATCATTAGTGATTGCATGTGGATTACATTATTTCTTTTTCCTTAATAGTATGATGACATCGGTCATCCTCAATAACTCTTATGTTAGGGCATTTATTGGAATGTTTCCTCATTTCCTTACACATGTAACATTAAAGTTTAGGAGGGTCATTTTGTGTATCATTTTCCATATTTTCATCATTAAACACCTTTTTTCAATCACTTATGCATTGAACTACCCAATGACCATATTTTGCCAACCTAAAACATTTAAGAGTCCTTTTATAACAATTTCTTCCATGTTTCATTACACATAATGATAATAAGGGAAAACTCATCTTTTTATAGTGTAGTATTTATATTGTCCCTTAAATTCATTTTTTCTCTTCTTATCAATACCAAAGAAATGATGGGTTACCCCAATATACATCTCAATCTTGATATCACATCAAATGATTTCTTTGTAGGTATTGAATTACCTTAGGGAAAATTTCATTTAGAGACTAGGTTTTAACCCAGTAAAGAATTGATCAGTTTTACACTCATGTTGGGATATAATTTTTGAAGCATAGCTTGTAAGATTTTATAATTTTCATTGTAGGTACCAACACACTAATAATTTGTTTCATAAGATAGAATAAATCCTTATAAACCATTATTTGAATAATAAGAGAAATTTATTTGTTGAAAAATACATTCTTGAACTCACCCAATTCCATAGATTCAATTTCAACTCTTTTCCTCATATTCATGATAAGGTTCTACCATTGATCAGCTTTACCTTATAAATAATAGACTTCTAATATGGCTTTATCATGTTCTGAACATTGGAGAACTGAAAATATTTTTTTTAAGGTAGTGATCCATTGTTTAGACCCTAATGAATCAGAAGTGCCATTGAATGATATTTGACGATGCCTCAGGAAGGACTCAATAGAATTTTGTTCCCTCTTTTTCTCATTTGGATGTCCAACATGATTCGTTTAATGAGAAAGTTGTTTGTGCATAGATACCATATTTGTTATTCTATCTCCCATAAAACTTGGGTTCTCATGTAGACCATCATTAAATTTCGCATCACATTTTGTATTAACATGGTTCCTTTAGGTTCCAACCATTGACTAAAATAATAAATCATAGTTTAAGAAACAATAATAATATTGGGAAAGTCACATAATCAATAATACTATTTCAATTTAGGAAACTTTATGATTCAACATTGATTATTCATGATAATTTTTAAAAAACTAGTATTTTAACCTATACATTGAAATATTCTCTGGGTTCTTACTAATGCTTTTGCATCCTAGTTTTTAAAGGTTAACTATACCTTACTTTTGATACCAACTATAACACTCCATACATTACATACATTGATATTTCTTCAAAGCTAAAAAATATTCATTACAAAATATAACAAATCTTTGACACCATCGTAAATGTATAGTGTCTTTAGAAAATGGGAATCATAAAAAATCATTTCATAAGTCATCTTCATTGTCTCCCACTTAACTCATCAAAACCAGTATCCTTTTTTACATATATTACTTAATACCCTTATTTATGACATGTGGAAAATAAACATATTAAAAGATGCGATAAAATGACCCGTAATGGTAAATAAGGGATATATCAATAAAATAATTATCATAAGACATAAGAATATAACATTTTAATATCTTATCTTTCATATTAATGATCATGATACAAAGCCACATGATAAATCATGAAATTTCATAAGAATAAATGAACATAATCCCAAAATTCATAACCTCAGACGTGAAGTTTATTTTCATACACCTCAGTATATAAAATCATTTCATATTAGTTAAGGCTCATTTTCATGACAATCATATAAGAAAAAATACATTATTGGACTAAGTTCACTCCTTATTCCATTATTTTATTACTAAACTGATATTATTTCTCATTCTAGCCATGTCTATCTCATGATATATAAATATTTACCCAATGAATTAGAGAAAGATAAAGGTATCACCCCTCTCATAATTAAATCCTTCTTATGAGTTCCATGATAAGATAAATCATTCATAATATTCGAAGGAAGAAAATGGGTATCATTGAACATCATTCCACTATAACATAATCTATTGAATGAAAATGGATTTCATTAATAACATTCAATAAATAAACTAATAAAATGATAAGAAATATATGGACATTTTAAATGAAATGTAACCCAATTAAATAATTCATTCTTATATAGAATATAATTTTAATATGGAGATATAAAAATCTATTCATGTTGTATAAGCCAAAAAAAATCTCGTTCTTTTTCTGGCAAAGTCAAAAATTACCTTATATCGATTAACGACAAAAGATTTCATTCAAACCTTTTAATAAAAAATCATTAATGGGTAAAAATGAAATTAAAAAATTATATAAAAATTTAAATATCACTAAATATTTGTTAAACATAGATTTGGATGATAATTATACCCCAATAAATATTTACATATATATAATCTCACATAATAATGATATTTGGAAATTATCTGTTCCCTTTTACGTCTGTTTTCCATTTTATATATCTGATAATCATGTATAATGATTTAAAAATTTTCATTGAATTATTTAAGAATAATATATAATTTTTATATCAAATATGATCATATTATCATCTATTTGTTAATAACATTTCATGATTACTTGTTATACAGCTATTAATTGCTTCATTTTCATATGCTTGTTTTGTCAAATAAGATCAGGCTATCTATCATTGTACATATTTTTATCAATAAAAAATGATATTAAAATTTTATATATCATATTTTATTCATTATATACATTTTTATAATCATTCATTAATGAAGATCATGTAGAATGAATCACATCACATCATGGAGACGGTAGGTCATACATATGCATGAGTGATGATGTAATTCCCATAATTAATGAATGGTGATGATGTAAATGGTGTATAATATTTTAAAATCAATATCATGTTATAATAATCATATATAGTTCTTATTTACATCATTATATCCATACATTTATGGTGGTGGTGAAAAACATATTACACCACGACATGGAGACGTTAATCCATACGTACGCACGCATGGTGATTTTGTTTTTTGTAGGATGGATAAATTGAAAAATATTGTTTTTCTGTATGAATAATAACATATATGTATATAAATTATACATTATTTATTAATTTATAATAAAAAAACTAATAATGAGTATGTGGATGAATAAATAAGTTTGAAACCATTGGTAGAAGAGATTACCTCTTCTTCAACGTGCTTCCCCGAAATCACTTCTTAGAGCTCTTGATTCGGTCATTGAATAAGAAAAAACCCTCAAGAATGTAACTATCACATTTGAGATGGAAAAAAATTAGGATATGGCCAATATTTAAGGCTCTATGTGATATTAATTGGAAGGGGAGGAGTTTCCCTTTTATTTTTGAGGTGAGGGGCACTATTCGGATATCCAAAAATATTAATATATAATTAAATCAAACCCCATAATTAAAACCCAAAAATTTTACAATTTCAATGATGATATGACATAGTGTTTTAATATCATCAAAAAATAGATTTTAGAGATGTTTTTTATCAATTTAAAACTTTTCATTTTAATTAACACTTAGTAATTATTTTTATTTTTAAACTACTCTAATAAATATTTCAATGTTAAAAGAGAGAAATATTTACTTATTTGATTTCAATTAGACCTTTACTAAATATTTTATAACATCTTATACCATTGAATAATTATTCTATAATTTTAAATATGTTTTGTTATTTTTAAATAATTTAATGGAACATTATTTTGATAAATAATAAATTGTGTCAATTTTGACAATATTGAATTCACTAATTTTTAAAAAATATTAATATAATACGTTAACATAGAACCAACTACTTGAATAAATTCATAATAGATCAAGGTATGATATTAAATATATTATGCATATTAATTATCCCAAATTTTAGTTATTTTAATATTTTTTAATACATTTATTTTCTATCTGTAATAATAAAATAATTATTAAGTCACTTTTGTGTAATTATTTTACATGCTTATCTGTTGAATAAAAATAAAAAATAAAATAAGATTATGAATATAAATATAATATAATTTAGAATAATATATGTAGTCAAATTTATCGTTTACAAAAATCAATAATTTAAAATGTAATACTTATTAAATTATGAATGTGACAACTTTAAAATCACTTTTAATAAAATAATATATGTGTCTCAATCTCATCTACAAGACTTCAAGTGGTCACTAAATCAACCCTTGGATGTTAATGGTTGAGATATACTTGAAAAATAATATTTGGTATTGTTTTTGGGTCTTTTTATGGTTATCAATATTTTAATAAAAATTGATCTATTGACTTCTCATAAATTAATTAATTATTTACATCATTAATGTATAATCCTTTATAGTAATTATTTATTTCAAAATAATTAAAACTAAATTACCATGATAAAGATATAGAATTTAAAATTAAAATTAGTATTTATGATCGTATTTATCTTCTCTATAACCATATATAAAATTATATAGTTATTAATATTTGAGTAATCCATATTATAGATTTCATTAAATAAATAAAATTAAATGTGCTAATCTCATCCATGTGTCTTCCAAAGAACACCATTTCAACCCAAGGATGATTTAGGTAGAAAAATATTCGTCCTATGATATTAATAAAATTATTTTGATAAATTTATAATAGTATTATTTCAATAAATTAATTGATTTATTATATTATCGTATTAGTAAAAATTTTCGAAGATACTATTCGTAATACCCAGAAATAAAATAAATATATTTACATGATTTGGAAAACCATATTCCAAATATAGGATCTATTATTTCCAAATTCAAAATATAAAAGTTTCAACAAATAATATGATACTAATCGCATTGTTAGAAAGAGAGAACGCGTGTAAATGTTAAAACATTGTAAAATATTGGAATGTTTTTACATATGAATTAAATGTAAAATTAATTCTAATTACATACATTATATTAAATGATAAAAAATGTTCTATTTATACTTTAAAACCATTAAATGTTTTAATTTAACTATATAAATTATTTCGATGAAAAATTTATTTTCCAATAAAATATAGGGTATTTTTTCTATTCAGCAAATTTTTAAAGTTATCAGAAAAATTTAAAAAATTCATCCAAAGTAAATTTTTTTATTCAACTTCTAATGAAATCAGTTATGTTGTCATATAAAAATTATTAATGTATAAAATTATTAATTTAAGAGGTGTTCTCCATTAGAAGGCGAAAAATTACCCTTTTGAAAAATATAGATTATATACATTAAATAAAGTTTGTTCATAACCTTTGAAAAAAATATATATTGGATTAATATAAAAAATATTTCATTAAGTATATAACATGTGTTTCATTAAATTTATTTACTAATATTGATTCATTAGATTTATTTATAAAAAAATAAAAAATATAACTGATTTATATTTTTCATAAATAATTAGTAGTTAATGACTTCAGTGTACATTTTCATAAGTCTGTTATATTTTTTCCCCTATGATAAAAGCTATGTTAGAATTTTCATTTAATACGTAGGGAATCTCATGCTTCATTTAAACTCTTGATTTTGAGTAATGAAAACTATTAAATAATTAAAATTATCTAGAGAAAATATTCCATAAAAATATGTGGGGGTTACAATGTCCATTCCATACTATGTTGTAACATGACTAATGTTCGTGGTTTTTATGTAACCAATGTCATTGGTTATAACGTAACTACTATCCTTGGTTATAATGTTTTTCCTAGACCATAATGTAAAGGATACATGTGTTCCGAAATATCATAAAAAAATCTTCATATTCAAAGCAATGAAAAATATGTGTTTTATAAACATTTAATCGTATAATAAAACATGGAAAAAAATAGGTTTCATGATCATTTGGTCAATTAATCATAGCATAAACAACGAAAAAGGAATGGTTTTAATAATCATGCATTCATAAAAAACATAAAACAACTAAATATATAATATGGATGGTATTATTGGATCATATACCCATTTATGATTATTTAGTATCAAATAATTCTATGATTTATAGAAAATGAATTAGAATGATTACTTGCAACATTCCATAAGGAAAATATACATTCTATTTTAAAATAACTCTTTTTAAAATGAAATTTTTCCCAAATATTAAAAAAAAATTATTTTAAAATATAATTTTAAACTATTAAGAAATACTTAAATAATTTGTTGGTCGTAAAAATGAGTAATATTTTTTATTCCATACACATTAAATTTAATATTCCATTTCAATTATCGGTAAACTCCAAAAGGGAATTATGTAGAAAATGATATGAATATTTATTTTAAAACAGTTATGAAAATTTTAAACATGGGTAAAAATATATTTTATCACTAATTGGATAATTTTTAACTAATTTATAAAATAATTTATAAAATACATTGATATGGAAGAAAATAGATTTTCAAATGAAGAGAGAAAAAATGGTGATAATTATTTAAAACATTCTTTCATTTGGTTTTGAACCAAAATTGAAGAAGAAAATGAAAACAGTTATTGTCAATAAATAACTAGTTCCGAATAAATTTCATGATTTTATTGAGATAGTGGTCATAATAATTTATCAGTATATGCATAATCATAAACAATCTCGTTATATAATGATACTGTGATATAAAATCATTACCAATTTGTTAATGATTCAATCTAACAACCCTTGAAAGAAATAAGAATTAATAAAAATTTAAATATACATAATTTTTATAATAAGAATAAAAAAATACATTCATGGGTTGAATTTACACCACAATAAACAAACAGGTAGTCTATTTGGCATGTGTCCCATAAAAATAAAAGTAAGACAAAAGTCCCCTTCCTACTTTAGAAACTTCTGAAGCATAATGTGCTATTAAATTATTAAATAAAATGAAACATTAAATATCTATAAAATAATGATATTTATTATATAACATGATAAAGGAAATTATATACCCCACAGAAAATAAATTATTTGTGAATATGGAATATATCACCCGTAAATAAAAGATATATTTGTAATCCCATACCACAGGTCTCGAATTTCATGTAACTCAATATAAAATCAGGTATTAAAAATATAGGTTTATTATAAATTTATTAAATAAAAATAACAATATGTATCATAATATATATTTGTTAATTTTAATATTTTATTAAGTTTTTATTTATAATTCCTTGTTAAAATTATGTTTCGGGTAGTAAATTATTTTTTTTAAGTATGTTTTGGTTTGGAATTTTTTATATTTTATAATTATCATGGTTACATCATATCAATAATTTTAAAAATAATATATATATATACATGATGCATTTATTTAGTGTAATCGCTAAATGTTAGTTATATAAAATGAATATAATTATTCATCATGTTGATATGTAATATGTATACAAGAGCGATGTTACCATTTACTCGATGGATAGAATGTAATAAGGGTAATCCATATATCACCTTTATATAGTGACTAATATTTCATATATATCACATATATTTACATAATTTATCTTTATTAATGTTCATGTCATTCATATGTAAAAAATGGATCACATCGCTTCATGGGTCGATAGTCCACCATTCACACGAGCGACAATATCATAATACCTTAGAAAAGAAATTAAGAAGGTATATGGGATAATATAATTAAATAATTTTAATTATTTCATTAATATCATATAAATATTCTAAATATATCAATATATCCATCTTTTAAATGTGGGGATTGAAAAAAAAATTACATAAGTTCGTTAGGCGAAAGTCCACCAAATAACTGATGGACGGTTTAGTTTCCCATTTAGTATAAGAGGATATGAATATAGTTTTTGAAATAAACATAATAACATATAATTAAATTTTGTTATATTATTTTGTTATATTTTTATAATTAAAACCTGAATGAAGGTGGTAAGGGATGATGTAAGAAAATAGTTCATTGAATACTACCTCCTTCGCTTAGAACAACCTCATTCGGATCTCTTATTAAGGCCACTAGGATTGGAATTTTGTAATGAACCATAGATCTATATCATGTATAAAGATTTCATAGTGTGATTTTTTATGGTTTTTTTGACCCAATGTTCAGATTATGGATGAATAAGACATGGGAGGAACTATCTATTTTAATTTATGTACGGTGACATTTTTTAAATACACAATACTATAAAACAATAGGAAGGAATTGTCATAGAAATTTCATGAAAAAATGAAAAATAAGAAATTTTAGTGAATATCTAGTATATAAAAACCTCTTCGATAAAGAATTTTTTTTAAACATTTTATTCCACAGTATTTATGTTGATATTATTTTAACGATTTTGATTTCACCAGTGAAATTAGTTTTTATTTTTTTATAAATCCTAGTGATTTATCCCTTAAGAATAAAAACTAAAATGATCCATATTACAAAATATGTACCCAATTATTCTTAATAATATGTTAAATTTATAAAATAAAATAACCATGTGTGAAGAAAATAAATTTTAACACAGGCACACGTAACATGCCAAATCAAATTTTAAACTTAATTATAGTAATTAGTTTTTATTTACATTATTATTAATTATGGCAAAAAAATCATAGAAAATAATATATAATATTAATTATAATGATTCAAAATATGGAATATTTTATTTTTAAAATTCCATTCATACATGTGAAAATAATTAATATAAAATTAAACTCATGTGCGTAATGAAAAAGTGGTTTTAAAAATACATTACTTTCTTATGTATAAACAAATTAATATCAGAACTCAACATTAATTTGATTTAAAATTCATAAATTAGATAAATAATAAAATTATTGAATTAATATTACTTTTAAAAAAAAGTTACAATATAGATCATTCTAAATTATTTATTTAAAAAAGTTGTTTTTAATAAAAATATTTATATTCACGATTTACTGAATTTTTCATATTCTCAAAAAATAATCAAATATTTACCCTAAGATAATTTTAAGATCATGGTTACAAAATTAATGTAATTTTTTAAAATAAAATATTTTAAATTTGAAATAATAAATTTATTATAATTGAAATATGAAACATGTTCTTAGGAAAATATACCTTTTATGCATAAAACAATATTTATTCTTATCGCATGCATAAAAAATAAGATGAATAAAAAGCATTATTGAATATATATAATATAAATTCCATTAGAAAAATTCACCGATAATGTGTAATTTAATTAATTAAGATATAAACACCTTGATCTCCAAAAATGGGGTTTTCCATAAAGCAAATTTAATTACTTCCAAATGTTTTTTATTTTCCTTTATAATCAATTGATAGAAAATGAATATATTTTTATAAATTTTAAACTATATAATTGTTAGAATTTATTTTTTTCAATTCATGCCCATAAATTTAATCGTTGTGTTAAAAAAATCATGTTTATGTATTTTAATTTTATATTATGGTTCGTTTAAACTCAGTATTACCTACAGTGCAATCTATTGAAAAAACATTATTTGAAATATAAAGTAAAACATCAAGTTGATGATTTTTAGAATATTGAAATATAATTTATTTCTATTTCATATTTTTTATAATAAAATTGATTTCAATGTGTGCTTAATATAGTACAAAATGTTGTTTGTTTATGTATAATTTAAAATCTATTTGAATGATTTTGGATTTGAAACTTTTTAATAACATGTGTGGTCACTATTGAGGTTGTGAGTCACTCTCAAGTGTGAGATCTTACCCCCAAGTCTTGTTGTTCAAGGTAAATGTTTTCACTAGGTTTCCTAATGTTTTTGAGGAAACGATAAATTCTTATGGGATGAACTCTTACCCCATAGTCTAGTTGCTCAAGGGTAATCTGTGAATTAGGAAACCTTGGATCATAGAAATTGTTTAAGCATCCATTTAACCATAGACCTAATTTACCCATGTTTTAATATCCCTATTTTTTATTTTTTGTAATGTTTATTTGACGTGGTTATAAATTCATTATTATTTATATACATTGAAAACTAGTTTATTTAGAAATGTTTTATATGATTTGAAATTGTAAGTAATTCCATGTTTTATATTAAATTGTGTAAATTTTATCTCATTATTTATTTTTACTAATTTTATCATAGCTGGTATATATTTTAAATACAACTTATGAAACCCTTGGTAGGATCCTACTGGGCATGTTTTTCTCGCACAATACATACATCTATGGGAGTTTTTGAAACTTTTTTTATCTAACATAGGTTAGTAAACATGTCTTATGGGGTTGAAGGTTTTTCCATTATTAATAAGTGGAATTTTGATGGTGATTATGTAATCTAGATATAGTTTCTAATTTTACTTCTATAATTTGGTTTGGATTGTGGCTTTGGTACATGTGTTTTCTTTATTTATGTCTCATTTACATTTTCAACTTGTATTGTAATAATAGAATTTTCTTTACATGATACCTTGGTATATGGTATTTTGTGGATAACTCATTCCCAAATGTAGTGATTAATTACTAGGAACTTGTTTCAATCTCATGGGATAGAGAACACCATTTGGGCCCAATTTGGGATAGCTCTTGTTTATAGTGAGTTGTGAGATCCTTATTCATTCATCATTAATTAATAGAAAAGATATTATATTATTTTCTTATTATCGTTATGCATCATGGGTTCTTTTTGAATAGAAGAGATATGATTTTTTTTGGAAATAAGTGATAAGTTTCTAGAGATTGAATGGATATATATCATTATAAGATCCTATCTTATTCAATGTACATCCCAATTTAGTTTATTTTTCGATCCTAGGTGTTCAGGTCTTGTTTTGAGATATAGATCCTCAATTGGGAAAATTAATTAAATTTAATGGATTTCTATTTTTTTGAATATACATAAACTTTGGTTTTGTATAAACAAGAGAGAAGTGGATAGGATACACATGGGGAGTTGTTTGGGATTTCTGTTTGAATTAATGGAGTCTATATAAATGGGTCAATTGTTACCATGGGTTCAAAGCAAAATGAAAATCCATAAAGGGGGTTGTATTTTTTATAATGAAAATGGGATAAAAACTATCTCTATAATAGTTAAACATTTTGTAACTATAATAAAATCCATGTAATTAAGTATAAAAACATATCATGTACTATTGTTGGTAGTGAACTTTAACTTAACATGAAGAAATTACATGTCATGAAATTATATTACATATTGTGTAATGTTCGATTAGAATGAAGATTAATATGAGGTGACAGGTTTTTCTCATATCCAATTAAAACAAAATACATGTCATGAAACAGAATTACACTTCATATAATTTTCCAAGAAGGGTTTTAAATGTTTTGTGTGGCCGATTTCATTTCATTACATTGTGAAACATTTTTCCTCTCAATATAGAGTGACTATCCAATGAATTTTGGGACCCTTACCTCAATTCCTTTCATCTTATTTGTTTGGAAAATCCTCGGTATGTTTTTTTATTTGTTTCCGAACTCCATTTTGTCATTCTCGGACTATTGCAGTTTAATATCATCCATGTACAAGTTATTGGTTTTCATCATGATTAGTTGTGACTTGGTAACCTTCCAATGATCTCATATACCTTCATTCTTGTTGGATAATCCTACTCTAAGTGTTGGTTGATTTCCAGTTAAAGATAGGGGTCAAACCCTTAACCCTACATTTTTTTAATTGTTAAGTAAATGAAATATTTAAATTGTTCCAAAACATGTTCAGTTTAGTTGATTAAAGGATGAATTGAATTATTCTTTAGAGTCGCTTTGGTTCCAATGGGTTATTGATCTGGCTTGTGGCTACCATTTGGGTGAGAAAATCCATTATTATTAATGAATTGTTTAATGGATTAATGAGATTTTATCATGGAAAGGGTTTTGGGTGATTTCATGATATAGATTATCCTTTTATTGTAATATTTATTATGTTAATTGGCTTGTTATTTATTATAACCAATTGAACTATGAAAAATGTAATTGAAATATAAATTGTAATTTTCATAATCAATCGTTGATCATGTTGATGTGATATTGTGACATCCTTGTTTGTTGTGGAATGTGTTGTGATAAGTGATTTAATGATTAAATGGGTTATTTACCATTTTATAATTACTGAAATGATTAAAATGAAGACTATACATAGTGAATAACGGTGCAATGCTAATATACCGGGATATTCCCTAAGACATGTCGAAATACTAATATATCAGTCTTGGCCCTGTTGCATGCTAAAATTCTTATATACTTGTATAAATCATGAAAAATGATGAAATGATTATATATTGGTCATGTCCCTAATTAATTTTTCAAATTGTTATATATTTTGTTTTTTACTACATTTTTCAACTTTAATCCATGTTTATAAGGTTATAGTAGGAATTCTTTTGAGACATGCTCATAGAAATTCAAATATGGTACCAAGGAAGCTTATGTTTTACAATAGTAATATGCTTTTAAATGGCATGGTTGTGAGACTTGCTAAGATATATTCTGGCACGGTGTTGAAGCAGGTTTTTGTTGTATTAATTTAATTGTTTAGTTAGTTAATACAATTAATTATTGTATTATTTCATGAACATGTTATTAGAATAGTTATATTTTGACATGGTGGTATTGACCTTCAGTGTTTTACTCATCCAAATTTTGAGCCACAAATTTTTAATAGAAAATATTAAATGGATTTAAGTTGGTATAAAGGTAATGTACATTATTGTTGAGGGTTTTATTGATGGATGGGCATCATTGTGGAGATGGTACCGACATAGGGTTCGATAACAATGACTTTTGAGTCCTTTTTTGAGACTTCTAGTCTTTTTTTATACTAGATTAAAATTTATTAACATTCCATAATGTTAGTAAATTATTCCTTTATTATTTATTGGATTATACAGTTTGATGGGGTTATTGGTATTCCTCTATCTTATATTTTTTTCCTTATTTATTGACTCTTATATTTCTTCATTAATATTACATGTTAATTTATGTTATTTTGTATCTCTGTAACCAGGGGTTATATAATCCCCCCTATACATATACCAGTCATGCTAATAGTTGAAAGCCTCAATGATATGGGGAGCCATGCTTAAGGTCTCATAACAAAACCTTTTTGGAAACAAGAGAGAGTTCTAGATTGGTGGAAGATACATGAGGTATCATAGATACATATTTCTTTTAAATTTATTTAATACATCAAGAATTTAGAAAGGATACTAGGATGTATTGGGACTTGGTAATGTGCTTGTTCAGGGAGTAGCTAACCCACGTATGGGGAGAAATATATTCACCCCTAGGAAGATTGTTGTTTATATTTTTTTATTGTTACATTTTATGTTATTTCCCCTAAGTTTTTATTATATTTTGTGATATTATTGATTCATGATGTTATCAGTTATTGAGATTTATACTCATGGATTTATATGGAATGGGTTTATTATGTAAGCATCATAATAGGAATGTAGGTATATATATTGAAAAACATTTTTTATTTTAAGGATATATTTATTTGCATATGATAAATACATTACTATTTAACTCTGATATAAACACTTTTTATATCTGATAAATTAAATAATTGAATTCTTGTGTTATGATGAAACACTTGTAAGTATTTTTTGGAGAGAATGGGGTTCAGCGGTTCATTTTATGTCACCTGTTGAGGTTGATTTTATTATGGCCAGTATTCTATATAATTTTCAATTCTTATAAAGAATATTAATCCTCATCATCTTCATGTTGAGTTTGAAGAGATTGGAAATCAATATGCTCCACACACTGCTAAACGAGAGCTTCCTATAGGTCTTGAGGATTAGATAGATGTTCGTCTTCATAGAAGATTCCTAAGGTCATGAGATCTATTGAAATAATGAATATTCACATATTAATTTTTATGTTTGAGTTGACGAGATAGTTTTAGCTGCATCATCTGTTTACGTTTGTTGGGGAGTGAGAAAACTCTGCACTTGACTTCTAGATCAAACCAGTCAGATGATATCTGTGGGTTTGGATACATCCTCATATAGGTGGATTAATCATGTTGTGTGTATTGTTTTTTTGGACAATCCATGTTTTTTTGGGACACTTTTGAGAAAGTAGGGTGGTTGGAGGAGTTATCATGGAAGGATGTCAATAAAAAGTCCCTAATCCATTTCTATCCCAAGATGTTGAGGGATAATAAGGATCATGAGATTACACACCAGATATAAGAGGGGATGTCAATATTTCTCTATGAAAAACATTTCACCGACCTAAAATGCTATGCACTATCTTTAGAAGCTAATGAGATCACCATAGTGAGATGTTTTCCGGATGGTCTATTCTGGGAGATAAGTTCTTCAGTGAATGGGTTCTATTTAATTATTTTTGTAGATATGATGAATTGGAAACTCATCATGGAATTTATTCTAAGATACTCCCTTACAAATGGATTGGATGATTTCACAATGAAGACTATGAGCTCTTCATTTAGTGAAAAGAAGTTTCGCTATGATATTTTTCCTCAAGGCTATTGCAGTTTGACGTATTAGGGTTCTGGATAGCCATATCAGGACCATTTTATATTGCAGTTCCATTAATTAGTAAATATTGTCCACAAAAAAACCTATTTTATGTATCCCTCATTGGAGTGTCATTCATTATGTAGATTGTTCCACCTATAGAGGTTTTATTGGGGCATGAAGCATCAAAGCAATATAAGGGGGGAATGTTAGGAACCGATGTTTGGGAAGGACCCAACTAATCATTAGTAGATTTTTTGCTGGAGTTCTATAGGAAAATATTGTCTAGGTATAGGATATGGTACCCCAGTGTAGGAATATCATTACCATACATAGGTTAAAACTCTAGGGAGTCAACTTGAAGCCATGGGAAGAGGGGATGGTCATATGCATTATGTGTATAATACTCTATTCTTTGTGGATATCTGAATGTCTATTGTCATATGTATGATCCTTATATAATCTAGTCTTTCTTATTTTATGTGTGATCCATGCGCATCACATTTCTTTTTATCCAATATTTTTATAAATGGTTTGTGATTGGACGTGGAAATCACGGATGATGTTTTAATGATCGACACATTGTTGGGAGTTCGGTCAAATAATATTAAATGTCGTAAGGTGTGTTCTCTAGATATTAGTGGATATAGTTTCTTTTGGGAATCTGTTTTGTTTGGAATTATAGGGATCGAATTGACTATTGGTATGGATTGGATAGTTTTATACTAGGCTCATATTGACTGTTACTAGTGGAGAGTCGCCTTTTATCTCTAGAAGAAGGTATATATTCTTCCCAGGATTATTGGGATTTTAATACTGTTCGTGGAAGACCATTTAGTGTGGATTGGATTATATCACATAACTAATATCGATTATTTATATAGATTATGGTAAGGCACTAGCATTATTTTCCACTAGTGGTAGAATAATTTTACGATGTCTTTCCTGATGAGTTCCCTAGATAAATTCTTGATCGACATATCATGTTTAAAATAGACTTGGGTAAGGGAGAAGATCTAGTTTTTATTCCACATTATAAAATTGCACCAATGTAGATTTTGGATTTGAAATTCAAGATTAAATACCTAGAAGTTAAAATTTTTATATGGATTACTAAATCTCATTGGGGTTATCTAGTTCTCTTCCTTAAGAATGATGATGAGAATTTTCACTTGTGTGGGGATTATCTGAGGTTTATCTAGATGATGGTTAAGTACCAGTAACCCCATTCACACCTAAACGATCTCATCAGTCAGGTGATAGGTGCTAAGTTCTTCTACAAAACCAACATGAGATTAGTATACCATCATTTATGGGTGACACCATCATACATACCTTGAACGTGTTTTAGGAGAATGTATAGATTGTATGAGTTCATAGTGATTCCATTTGGGTCGACTAATACACCATCATTATTCATGGCCTTGATGGATATAATCATTAAACCTATTTAAAACTAGTTAGTTTTTGGTTTTTAACAACGATATCATAGTTTACTCACAATCATAAAATAATCATGTCATACATGTTGAAATTATCTTGAATACATTGATAGAGAATAAACAATACGGAAAGAAAACTAAATTTGTTTTCTATATTGAAAAATTATAATTCATAGACCATTTAATTTCAGAGGTGGGTGTGTTAGTGGACCCTGAGAAGGTTACATCTTTGATATCATGGTGGCATACTAAGAATTTATTCGTGATTCATAGCATTATAGTTTTTACAGGTTATTAAGCGAACATTATCAAGGAATTATCCCATTTGGAAGAATTAATGTTAGGGTTGATTAAAAAGGGATTGATGTTTGTCTGGTTAGATGGTTATGAGAGATCATTTCAGGAGCAGAATGGAAGGATGACATCAGCACAAATTATCACATTAATTTTTTCAGGTAAATCATATACCATGTAATTTGATTCATTTTAGTTGGAATGGGAGAAGTTCTAATGTATGATGATTGAGTGGTTACTTATAGCTATATACATATGACACCAAAAAAGCGGAATTACCCTACTCAGGATTTGGAGTTAGTAGTAGTTCAGTATTCCCTGAGATGATAAATTAACTATCTCATGGGAAATAGTTTTATGTTATACATGGACCACAAGATCCTCAGGTACATATTTTATCAGTGGGATCTAAACCATTGATAGAATATGTTGTTCAAGTATCTATAGTCTTTCAACCTCGAGATTTCATATGGACTGGGTAGGGTAAAAAAAATTTGGTGATGCATTGTGCTAAAAGAAGCAAGCATAGGTATTATAGGAGTATTGTGACATGTTTTGGGTGATTCCCCTTATTGGAGACTTGCCTCTTGATGTCCCACAGTTTTAAGGATGAGTTGGGCTGAATTCGACATATTTTGTACCTTTTCTTCTAGAACAGATCAAGACAAAGTAGTTATCGAATCCATAGGACTCAGTTATAATATACAACTTATATTTTTTGGATACTGCTTTAGGATGGTCTCTTTATAGTGGTAATTATATTATTTTATGTGGCGGAGTATGGGTTCTGATGGGTTTTTGTGAGGAGCTATGGAAATATTTTGACTCTTCTCAATGGTTCGTATATCCTATATTGAAAAAGATATATCATATTCTTCATATACATTATAGGTGGTCAAGAATGAATAACTAGGCTTCTTTATGGTGATATGTTTCACTTTTTGGTAGGTGAATTTTGAACATCATAGGCAAACTGAACTTTTGTAGCCCTGTTCCATTCCTACATAAAAATGAGATGATATAATGATGGATTTTGTGACAGTATTACCTAGGAAATCCCATATGAATGATGTTGTATTCATGATTGTGGGTTTATTAATGAAGTTAGCCAACTTTTTTTTCTTATCAGGGAGACCTACGTAGTTGATAATATAAGTAGCCTTTACATGCAAAATGTAGTATGGATGAACAGTGCTCTGGGGAGTAACATTTCATATAGAGATCCTTGATTTATGTAACATTTCTATTATGGTATTTAGGGGGCTCTTGGATCACTGGGTCTATTTATTATGTCTCATATTACACATGTAGATGTTCAATTTGAGAGGACTATTCATGTTCTGGAGGATATGTTACAGATATCTGTTTTTGATTTTAGTTATTCATGGGAAAAATATATGGAAATAGTGGAGTTTAAATATATAAACACATTTATGATCTGATTAATATAGAACCATTTTATTATTTGTATCTATTTCCATGTCTTTCACCACTTTTTTATGGTTGTAGGCGATTCAGTGCTTCTTGAGCCTAGTATCATGCAAGAGATATCTGATCAGCTTCATCTAATCAGATTGAAGTATGTAATATTAAAGAGTTGGAAAAAAATCATATTTTGACTATTAGACATGACCTATAGAGTTTGGGTTTGGTCATCTTGTTTTCCTTTGGGTGTTTCTTATATTGGGGAAATTTCAAATCAGGAAACAAGGAAATATACACCTAGGTTTGTTAAAGCAACTTGATATAGTGGATAGGGTTTTCAAAATGATGCAATGGTTAGCCATTCCATAGAAATACAGTTCTGTGCTTGTTGTATTTCATGTGTCATAGCATTAGATATATTATTCAGACACTTCTCTCATTATAGAAATGACAATCCTTTTGTTTAGTAATGATGTATCTTTTGAGGGGCATCTAATATGGATTATAGACAATAGTGACAAGTGTATATGGGGTATGACTATACCATTGGTTTGAATACAGTGGAAACATGGTCATTCTCAATAGGATACCTAGGATAGGGAGACTGATATTCTATCACAGTGGGAAGAATGTTTCTTCCGGACCACACATATATACTTGGAGCAGCTTAGGGATGAGCTCTTATATAGTGAGGATATTGTAAGATCCCCGTCGTTTTTTTGGTACACCCCCCTTTAGTTTTTTGGTTTGAGCATTGTTGGTGATTTCTTATTTATATATGTAGATCCTTCATTGAGGAAAATTAATTAATTTTTGTGAATGTAAGTTTGTTTGAATACACACTATCATGGGTTATAAGGAAACATAACAAACAGGAGAGGGTCCACTGAACTATCCATTTAGGATTTTGGATTTATTTATTATAGATTGAGTAAATGGGTACAATGTTACTATAGGTTTGTGTTAAGTTGAAAGGCCTTTAATGTGTTTTGGATTTTTATAAGGAGAAATGCAAGAAACCAATCTTTAGAATAGTTACATATCATGTAAATGTAATACACGTCAGGAAATTGTTGCCATGAACTTGATGTGAATAGTTTCCGCTCGTAAACTAATTCATGACATGAATAAAGAACACATCATGTAATTATATTACACTTCTTGTAATGTTTTATTTAAATAAATCATAATCATAGACGATGGGTTTTTTGTGTGTGTCCCGTTAAAAATAAATACTTGAAGTTTAACTGAATTACACACCATGAAATTTCTTGAGCAGGTTATTAAAAGTGTCGTGTAGTAGTTTTATTTTCCCACCCATATGAGGATTTTCTCATCTCTACATAGGTTGAACATCTAGTCAATTTTGGGCTCCATCCCTCTATTTCGGACATCCCATTTTTTTGATCAATCCCTAGTATGTTGTTTTAATTTGGTCCCTCTTCTCTACTATTATTATCTTATTGTTGTGGTGTAATATCTTAACCATGAGAGATTTTTTATATTGATCATTTATAATTTAAGTACCCTATTTTGATCTTATATTTCATAGTTCTTATTAAAGAATCTAACTAGAAGCGTTGGTTGATATTTAGTTAAACGTAGGGGGCTTGAACCTTAACCTTATGGTTTCGTAATTGTTGAGTATATGAAACATTTAAATTCCAATAACATATGTACACCTCAATTGATTAAATTATGAATTATATTTTATAATCCCTTTGGATCGAATTACTTATTGACATGGCATATTCCTTCCATTTAGGTGAGAAACCCCTTTATTTTAAATGAATTGTTTTATGTTATAATTTGTGTTTATAATGAAATGCATTTTAGTTCAATTCAGGATATATATTCACCATGGAATGTCCTGTTTATTTAGTTAGATGGCATGTTATTGGTTATGACCAATTGAAATATGAAATTTGTAAATGAATGATTAATATAATTTTTGAATTATCCATTTAGCCTATTGATTTGATGTTGTGATATCCTTATTTGTTATGGAATGTGTTGTGATAAATGATTTAATTATTATATGGGGAATTGTACCAATAGTTAAATGAAAAAATGATTAAATATTAGGATATGACCTGTGACACATGATGAAACACTTATTCATGGGGTTATGCAATGAGACATGTTGAAATGATTATATACCAAACATGCCCATGACACATGCTGAAATGATTATATACCAGGATTGACCTTAATAACTATAGAAAATATTATATACCAGGATCGACCATGATTGATTTTTGAAATAATTATGTTGCCGGTTTTGAAATATATTTTTGTACATTATACGTTGGTTATAAGGTTTTTGTTGGTATGGTTGTAAGACATTATATGAGATATTCTGGCATAGAGTCATGGTAGGTTATGTTTTACCAAGGTTATACGGTTGTGGTTGGCATGGTTATCAGACATGCTCAATGGAATTCCAACATGGTGCAAAAAAGGTTATTGTGGATTGAATTTAATTGATTTATTAATTAATACACATTATTATTTCATTATTTCATGAACTATAAATTAGACTAGTTATATATAAACATGGTTTTGTTGACCAACGGGGTTATAATCACACCTAATTCTGTCCATGATGTGGTACCTAAGAAGATTCTATGGATAAATATTTGGAAAGGGTAAGAACCCTTAATGTTAAATGTTTTCTTACTGGATGGGCTAGAGTTTCGATATGGTTCTGACTTGGTGTTCATGACCAGGGAATTTTGAGTCTATTGTTGAGCCTATTAGTCTTTTATTTTATATTAATTATCGCATGAAATATATTTACATTTAGGAACATGATTATATTATTCCATTATTATTCATTGGATTATTCAATTGGATTTGATTCTTAGTATTCTTTTGTATTGTGTTTTTTTGTTTTTTTCATTATTATTAATTGTTCATTTTCATTATTTTTTAGATCTATAACTAGGTGTATAGTATCTCTGCTATACATATCACACATCCACATCTAATCGTAAGCCTATGGAATTGGGGGGGGGGGCACTTGAGGTCTCTTAACCAACCCTTTCTATCCATGTGAGAGATTATGGACCAGGTGATGTCACACTCATCATGATGAGATTTTAGTTAAAAAAGGTTGTTGTAAAATGATTCTCTTTAGATTAATAATTATATACTCCCAATATATTTTTTTTCTGTTTATAATTCTAGTTTACATTTATTATCTCACGATGGAATCAGTTCATTAATCAATTGTTTTGGTATCAATTTTTCTAATTGTGTATAATACAATTCCACCCAGAAGACTTCATGTGAATCCTCAAGAAAATTTTTCAAATGCTCATTATTGGGAAATCCATCTAGATGATCAGAATCTCATCATGGTAGTTGTGAAAAATATCTGATCTATAGAAAAAGTATTGTATATATCCCCTACTTAAGCTAGAGAAGTGGGACCTCAAGGGGTCTGGGATAGGACACAAACATATGTTTTTCTTCAAGATAAACCACTAATATTATATTTTATGAATGATACACATGATATAGAATACTTATATGGGAAATTGAGGGACTCTGTTAAGTCATGAATTCCCAATCATACATCTACGTGAGGTATGTTGTATTTAATCAAGTATTCCCAAGTAAAAAGAAGGTGGGAATAAAAAATTGTGGAAAAGAAGAATGAAGTATTTGAGTGTAATGACATCAGGAATACATCCACATAGAAATTTCACATGGATTGTATGAATTTTTTTAATTACATTGAGTTCTTTCCACTTAAGAGATAGTATCAGTCAGTAATGGAATGATCTTATTTCTTCACCAATTTCACTCAATTTTCACTTGAGATCATGTAAAATGATAAGATTAATGATCATATGTTTTTGGTATTCTGTTTATATAAACTCTATTTATGAGTTTTCATGGTAAAAATTTCTAAAAATGTTAAGATAGTGGATAGGGTATTAGTGATTGTGATTGAACTGGATTGAATGTACGAGAAAAATAGAGTTCCTCCAACCTATGGTTATAATATCAATTTTTCTTATAATGGGAATAGCATGTGAAATGAGTTTCAAAAATTCACCAAATTATTAATCAATACCATAAGAATCCTATAAAGGTCAATAGTGTTACCGGTGTTACTAGACAGGGCCACAAAAGGTTTTTTCCCTACACTACTAAAATTTTACTAATAGTAAAATTGTGTTGTTCAATTAAAAAAATTCTACATGAATATTTATTTTTAAATTATATATCATAGGATCTAAGAACATAGGGGATCTAAGGTAGAGACATATTCTTACTAGAAACAATGATTCATCTATATGTCTCTATAAAAATTAGTAATATAGAGTAAAAGATTCATAGCCATAGTGACTAATTTTTATAAGATTCATTCTGGTATGGTGACAGGAAGTGGTATCATTTCTATTTATTTTACCATAGTGACTATTTTCTTTCATATATGTGCATCTCACACATTCATATAGATATTATTTTTAAATCTTTAATTGGAACTCATTTGATATATTATGAAATTTTTTGTGCCTCTAGATGAGAAGAATGAGTAGGGGTTTTGATACCCCTCTTATTAATTTTTAAAACACTGGTGTTGAGCATGTTTTGGATTTTTTTGGTTTTTTATTTTATCCCATTAGATATAATTATCAGGGTAGATTGGATGATTATACATAATGATTGAATCTATTATTATAATTATCAATGGTTTTTTCTAGATGAATTTTATGGTTTTCCTCTAGAGAGGTAAGTGGAGTTCTCAATTGACATAGTTTAAGTAACACAACTTGTATTGATTACATCTTATAAAAAGGATCCAACTGATTTGAAGGATATTTAAATTAGATTTGGATTATTTGAGATCCAAGGGATTCATATGCCTTACTATTTCAAAATGGATGTCCCATATTCATTTTTTTAAGATTTCTAGGTGAGCTATTAATTTACACATTGATTATTACTTGCTCAATCAAGTAATCATCAAGAATAAAAACAAATTCCCCCATATTGAATACTTTTTCATTAGTAAAAATGGGAAAAGTGTTTTTCAAACATTTATCTTTATTCTAGTTACAAGAATCATAGAATTAAAGTGTCATATATTTTAATGACCCCCTTTAGGACTAGGTGTGGCTACTTTTAGTACTGTGCCATGCCAAGTGGTTTGAAGAACCCTCATGTGGTCTTAATTATTCTAATGATTGAGATATTCCACCATCATCTTGGCACATTTGGTTTAGTAATAATTAATGTCATTATGGGGTCCTCAAAAATTAAATAAGAACATATACATTGTAATGACATGGAAATTTAGAAATGAAATTCCCATTTTAAATGAGTAAATGAATTATTAAGAAATGAAATTATCAAAAACATTTTTGTTATAATTGTTATATTGGACCATTATAACTAATAGAATGATGATTTTAAAATAATTATATGAATCATAAACATTTATAAGATATTACATATATTTTTAATAGTATGATTAATATATATTGGACAATGAAAAAATCAATTGAAACATACAGTGGAAGTGATGACATCAAATACTAGGATCATACCCTCTAAATCCCATTTATTGTAGATTTTGAGAGAGATAACATCACTACGATTTTTCCTTGACCAAGACCGAGATTACATTCATCAACTAAGGTACAAGAAAATCTATTTATAGGAGAAGTTCAAGGACAACGATATCATAGCCAAAACAATGTTCACCAATCCATGCTAAGAAAATCTCTACAGCAGACACCTTACTAGAATCGAATTCACTAGTGTAATAAAACAATGTGAATCAACACTATAAGAGTATGAATTTATATTTATATATATATTATAAATATTATTTATTATATTTTAATTTTATTATTACATTATAATGATTATGTGATATGTTTGATAGAATTTATATTTTTAAAAATGAAAAAAAACATTATCATTGAAAAATAAATTGTTTATATCAACAGAATTTTTATAATGAATTCATGAATTTCTAAAATAAATGATATTTTAATAAAATATTGTTTTTATAAAACATTTATCAAATATAAATGGTACTATAATTTTTAGAAGTATGATGTAATTTTTTATAAGGGTCTGCAAGATTTTATTATCAAAAATCAACATATTACAATAAAGAGTAATTTTTAATTTAAAATTGTAAATTATAATATTTAGAGAATTATTTTTATAAAATAAATATTAAATTTCAAAAAGCATTCGAAAGTATCCAATAGTGAATTTATCATAAATTTTGGAGGAAGTGATTTTTTTGGTAAAATATTAAAATGGTATAATTATATGTTATGTATTTGGGCATGATAAAAATTAATTTAATAATTACTATAAATATTATCCTTGAATAAATTTATTTTTCCATTTTAAAATAATTAATTCTTGATTTTATTTAATTAATTTTATAAACCCAATTAAATATCCCAAAAAATATATTATATTTTATGGTTTTAAAATCATTTCATTATTATCCTGACTCATTTCCACATCACAAAGGGTATTATTTAAAATATTTCGGTTTATAGAATGAAAATATAATTATATCCACTCAACATAGCAAGAAACCATGGTAAAACCCATTAGATTGATTGTCGGTAAGATTAATATTTCAAATAGAGTGAAAAACCTATGTTTAGAAATTAATAATGAATTATCTAATCTTTTTCCATAAAAACATACCCCAACTCCCATTCCAATTCATTCAAAACACTTTGAGAATGAATTTAATCTATCATTCCATCTAGGGTGCCCTATAGAAGTTTCTAAAGGCTATTGAGAATCCACCCAATTAATTTTTTAAGTTCACTATCAAGGTATGGGATCCAATCCTTCTCTTATTTATTCAAGAACCTTATTTATAATATTCATTATGATTATAAATTTTTCATATTAGTAAATGTTCTTACAAATCCTGATTAATTTCTCTATTATTTCAATGTGATGTGATACCACTTTCAATATCAATATTCCATTTCATGAATAATTATATACACAAATTGTTCTTTAATTATTATCTACTTATTTTTAATGTCATGTATTTATAAACTAAATACCTATTTCCATTTCCCCTCTACGTTATACACCTAGATATCCCTATAATTCATTTATTTTTTATTTCTATGTATTTAACCCATAATAAATAATTTTGGTACAAAATGTGATGATAGTAATCCATATTTTTTATGATATATAAGGAATACATATGAATTAAAATTATATAAATGTGATGGGTGGTAAATTAATTATATATCTCTCCAATGTATTGAGAAATGTGTTCATCTCATTATATACATGTATGGAGCATTTGAGGTTCTCCTAACCACACAATGCTCTGATAGCTTAGTGGTTATCCTTGACATATTATAATGATTCCATGTTTTTTGTTATTAAAACATTTCCATATTGCGTTTATGTGATCATCTAATATCGTGCATCATTATTTAAGTTTTTCATTATCATCCCACACACAATACTTTGACTATCATATTGACTCAAATGTATTACTTTCTTCATGTTATGCCTTGATTATTCTCTTATAGTCATTATAGATAACCCATTTATTATGTACATCACCAGGTTATTTAGTGATCTTTTTTAAGATCAAGGATATTTAAAGTCATACTAAAGAGGTTCAGTTTATTTCTTTTTATTTTGGTTTCATGTTTATGTTGTGTTACTAAATATCCAAATACACTAGGCATCATGAACATATATTGTTGTATAAAGTGTTGTTTTTTTATGAATCCTGAAATAATTTGTATGAAATATAAGGGTACATATAGTTGGTATCATAGTAAAATATTATATATTTTTTAAGTATGGGATTAGAAAACTTTAGTTAAGGCCTTAGGGATAATAGTAGATAAAGGAAAACATCCCTAAATTTGGTAAAAGTATAGACTAAGATAATTCCATAAAAATAGATCATTATCTATATAAGATAAGTTGATGTTTCTCTAGAAATAAAAATACATAATAATATTTCTACAAGAATTTACACCATGAGAGTAAGTAAAGGAATAAAATGAACAATCATTTTATGGTGAGGAGCTAGTTCATCGTACACATAAATGGTATGTTTGTTACCCATTAGATAGAAGTGTGTTTAAGGGTAGGTCCAAAACATGTCATAAAAAACCTTCTATGTTTAGCGAAATTTTTTTAGACAATTATAGAAGTATAATATTTTATGTAGTTTGGAAAGAAAATAAAAAAAATAGCTTGAGGGAGGGTGTTACCTCTTTATTAGATAACTTTTTTTGGTTTGCACCAAAGAGATTCCATGGAAATTATATGACAAAAGAAGGGTTCAAAGTGGGATTTTAGTATGTTGGATAGCAATTTAAGAAATTTTTTCTTGATAAAACTTTTCTTGAGATGCGTGAGGAAGTGGGAGGAGAGGATTCCTTTTATAATTGAAGATGAGTTGGACTCTTGTAATATTTTGGAAATGAGAAACCCCATCGATATTATTTATTGACAGTGGATAAAAAAATGGTCCCATGTCTATCCTAGGTAGAATAGGGTCTAAATATACCCATTAAATGAATTTTAGAGAAGTGTGTAGATCATTTTGGGCCTTAAATGTATGTTTTAGTCCGATATTAAGATTAATTTATCCTAAGTCGTTGTAATTATTTTTAATTAATATCAGTAATATATTTGGTAAAAACCCCAATTAGAACATCATTATATATTATAATTATTTCAAATATGGAATCCATTTTTTCCAATTCCAACCTCAAAAGTGGAATTACATAATTTAAATACTATCCCACGAATGGGTTGACAATGTGGTTTTTAAAGTAAAACCGTTCAAATGATTGCTAGGTTTTTATAGACAATTTCAAAATGAATTTGTTTATATAGAAATCAACTCTACTGATTTATATAAATTAAATCTAATTAATCTTTAAAAAACATTAAATATAATTTTAAAATATATATAAATTAGATGAAAAAGAATCATTGAGTAAAATATTAGTATTTTTCACTATTCATAAAAAATGAAACATCACAAAAAAATATGAAAATCCACCTAAATTAATTTTTTTGTTCTTATTTTAAAAATAATGTTTATTTTAACATATAAAATTTTAAAAAGTGCCAAAAATTTTATTTCATTTTTTTCTCTATCAAAAGGCGGTATAAGTTCCTTAAAAATATAGGGTTTAAAGTTTAAAATTGGGATCTTTCTAATCATATGCCAACTGAATCTATCAATTGAATATCAAAAATATTTGATTGAATATATAATACATACATTACATTTATATCATTAAATGTTTTTAATTAATTTAATTTATTAGGATGAAACATCATTGTGACCATAAAAACAGTTTATATAAAAATATACCATTTATATTCAATTAGTTTATTATAACTAATGAATTCATTTTTTATTTCTATAAACCATAGGTTTTGTTAATTTAGTTTGTAATACTCATAAACACTAACATAACACCTTGGTTAATTCTTAATATATATTACATTAATAATATTTTTGTTTGGAAAAACATGGTGTTGCGGGCAATATATACCAAGTCAGTGTCCTGCGAAAGCAATCCTGGAATTAGTTCATTTAAAAAGTCAAAAAAATCAATTTATTCCAAAAAAAAATTTATAAAATTGGGGTGTTACATTCTACCCTTCTTAAGTTGAATTTCTCAATCTATATTAAATATTATGGCATAAATAAATGTGGATACTTTATTATCCTCATATCCTCAAGTTCACACATAACTTCCTCTAATAAGTGATTTATCAAAAAAATTGACCAGGTGAGTTGTCTTGTTTTATAGAATATTCTCAGTATGATTCATAATTTCAAATGGTTTCTCCTCATAAGAATGATATTACTCCAGTGTTATGATCTCTATGTTCAATATAGGTTATGGGTCAGGTATGAACTTTCTTAGGAGAGATACATGGAACACATCCAAGACATGAAAGATACTTGGAGGAAGTTCCAAGTGATAGGCCAATATCCTGATATGATCAATAATCTAAAAGGGAATGATATACCTTTGTATTAGTATCCCTTTCTTCATAAATATAACAACATTATTCAACTTTGATATTCATAGAAACGCCATTCACCAAATTTCAATTCTAGGTCACATCGATGATTATCATCATAACTTTTGAACCAACTTTGAGATTATATGATATGATGTAGAATGGATTTAACATTATCTCCCACTTCTTCAGTGATCTCGTTTCCCAAAATATTTATTTCTCAAATATCATCCTATCTTTTGGATCTTGAAATTTATTCCCATATAGGGATTTATAAGATCCCTTCTGACTACTTATGTGAAATATATTTTTGTTAAAAAACTCAACTATAGGAAGGTGTTAATCCCAACCACATATGAAATCTAGAGTACAGGTTCTCAACATATCATCTTAGGTTTTTTTCCAACTGAAAATATTTATAAGGATGATAAGCAGTCCTAAAACTCTTTTCTGTATAAATTTATTTATGAAGACTTCTCCAAAACATTGAGGTGAAACTCGGATCCCGATATGATATAATAGAATATGATACTCCAAGAAAACCATACCTCTTACTTAATGTATATCATGAAAATATAATCCAAAGAGAATTATTATCTAATAGTGATGAAGTGTGCTGACTTAGTAAGGACATTGAATACCACACATATAACAATAAACCCATTAAATATTTTGGGTAGCCCAATGACCAAATCCATAAAGATGTTCTCCAATTTCCATTTTGGTATGGGTAATGGATGTGACATCGCCATTTGATTTTTTCTTTCAGCATTAAATTGTTTATATTCCATGCACCAAGATACAATATCTATTATATATATCTCTATTCCATCGCACCCAAATTATTATTTCAATTCTTTTTACATTTGGGTAATTCCAGAATGAATAGATAATGAAGAACTATGAGCTTCCCCTAATGGCTACTTATTCAAATATGCTTTGGAAGAAACACATACACAGTTCCTAAATAATATCATTCCATCTTAATGAAGATCAAAACAAGTAAAAGTTCTAAATTTCTTTTGTAGCACATCATCATTCTTCTATTCCCCCTTAATCTTCAATTGGATAAAGGTTTGAACATTCTTTTGAGAAAGATAATATTTTTTCCCTTGCATCAGGCTTTCAAGATCCTTCCTTTGAAAACCAAGAGATATTGAATCTTTTTTATCCAAATCACAGATAAGATAGTATGATCCTTACAATATAAAGCATCAGCCATCTTGTTTCCCTTCCAAGGTTATTAATGTATTGATCAGTCATAATCTATTTTCATTTATAACCATCTTCTCTAGAGCATGTTCAACTCCTTATATGTGAATATATATTTCAGAATTTTATAATATATATATATATATATATCGATATATTCTAAATAAATATAATTCCTCAATATCATTAATGAAAAAATTGACATTATTAACTCTAGATCATGACATTCATAATTTTTCATTTGAATCATTAACTATCATGAGGCATAAGTGATAACCTTGTTATTCTACATAATAACACACCCTAATCCCTTATTGGATGCATTGATATATATTGAAAACCCTTCTCCACTATAGGGTAATTTAAGTATAGGTTCACTGACTAAAATTCTCATTAGTTCCTTGAAATGTTCCTCACATTCATCTGTTAAGAGGAACATGATACACTTCTTGGTTAAAATGGTATGAGGATTAGATAGTCGTGATAAATACACACTAAATGTTTATAATATCCTACTAAACAAAGAAAACTATGAATATTAGTCACTATGGTTGGTCTAGGCTATCATAATATGGCTTCCATATTGGGGGGATCTACTGTTATACCATCTCTGGAGATTATGTGACCCCAAAATTAAATATTTTTGTGAAAAAGTTCACACATAGTAAATTTTTCATATAGAATATCCTTCCTTAGGGTATTTAGTACAATTATTATGTGATATTAATTCTCTTTCATTCTCTTTGAATTGATAAGAATATCATTTATAAAGACTAACACAAACTGATCAATGTATTATATTAAGAATCTATTCATTAAATCATTAATGAAAATAGAGGAATTAGTAATCCCAAAAGGAATCACTATATATTAATAGAGTCCATACCTTGTGAGGAATTTACTCTTGGGTATATCATCTATCTTGACCCTCAGGGTATGATATCCCAAATAAAGGTAAATCACATAAAATTACTGATATCTGTGTAGTTGCTCAAACAAGTCATCAATATAGGAAAGATGACACTTGTTCTTGATTGTGAAATTGTTTCACTTCCAATAATAAATATAGAGATGCATTTTCTATCTTTATTTATCACAAAAAGTATAGGAGTAACCTAAGGTGACAGACATGGCCGAATGAATCCCTTGTCAATGTTTTCCATGAGTTTTTTCTTTTATTCTTATAGCTCAATTAGTTCCATTCAATAGGGAGTCTTTGAAATTTAAATGGAATTAGGTGTGAGTTATATTCAAAACTATACATCACATTTTGGTGGAAGTATAAGAAAAACTTATGGAAAGACTTCCACAATTTATGTAATAATGGGAAAATCATCAATGTAAATTTTCTCAACATTTATTTGAGTTAACTGGCCCTTCTAAATTGTAATTAATCATCATACAGTGGATATAATATACAAATGATTTTCATACTTATCGTCTCATTGATGGTCGATCATAGATGGTTATGAAATATCAAACATAACATTCATTCTTGGAAAATTGATGTGTAATTTATGGAGAGAAGTATAATCCATGATTAATATGACTTCAAATTCAACCAAATAAAGATTGATAAAATTAGACTTAATCAATTTAATACAAACATCAACCAAATAGGAATCATCGACATGGGATGAAATAATCATTTCATTAGGAGTTTTCACTACTAATTCCATATCTAATTGTTTTTTGTGGAATATTAACACCCTTATCAAATTCATTAGATATTAAAGGTTGGTAGATGTATAATAAAATAAGACATTAGTAGTCCTAGAATTGATGTTATGTTTACCTTTCACCACGTTATTATTCCACGCCTCATTAGAAATTGTGATTTCTTGTGATTTCCCATTGTCCCTCAGCATAAGAAGTTGCTGACGTCAATCATAATCACTAGAAAATAGGTTTTGTAACTGGTTAGGATAATTCCAATTCTTCTTACACTTGTATCACTAGAGCATGGGAGGTGAATTTTTTGTTTCCTTCTCTCCATTATAATATTTAGGTAACTTGATTCCAATATTTCGAGAATCAATTTCTCAAGGACATTATTTTACACACTTAAAACAATTTCCAGACCCATTACAAAAATTCTCAATGCTTCTTCCCACATTTAGATCATAAAGTAAAACACACATTTTTTCCCATATTGGTTTTAGAGTTTCCTTTTAACTCCATCTTATTTTTCCTGTCAAATTCACGAGGTTTATATGTGACTCTAACCTCCATTTCAACCTTGATTTCAAAACATAAAATCTCTTTATAGACACTAAATTCTATTGGGGATAGATACTTTCTGAGACTTGTCTTTAAGACACTAAAAACTATCAACTATAATTGTGGATTGCATGATAATTCCTAATGATTACCTTGCAAGTCTCATGAAACTAGCTTCATAGGTACAAACATATTCATCTTCCCCTTAATTCAACTCAATTAACTCTTTCTCCGTATTTGTCTGAAAAATCCTTGAAAACTGCTTATATAAAAATATTTTCATTTACTCATCTCACTCCATGGATTCAATCTCATCACGACTTCGCATATTATTGATTAGGGTCCCCCTTGAGTCTAATTTTCATTCAAAATGATAAATATCCAGAGTGGCTTTCATATGCTCCAAACACTATGGAATTATATATATGATTAAGGTCATTGTGTGACAATATATTTATTACATCATCTAAATTTTCTAATTTATTCAATATAAGTTCCTCTCATTCATTACAATATTGTTGTGTTGTGGATTTTTTTAATCCATATGTTTGATTATTTATCACTTTATAAATATTTCAAAACCACTCTAGAAGAAGATAGAATAGTGGCTTCAATATCGTTAATTTATATTATTTATATCATAAATGGATTTATCCCTTGATTTTATTATTCTAAAAATTGATGTTTGGGATTTTATTGTATTGATAGACTGAATGATCATATTTTAGGATATTTTTTATTATAATTCTCAAAGGGGCATATTTACCACTATTGAGGGGAGATCTCATTTATTTAAAGGAGAGTGGGATCAATAATTATCTCTGGTGGGACAACCTCTCCAAGAGGATTGCATATTGATATTATCCCCTCTAGTTATGGAAGATGTAAAGAACTTAAGTGTTCAACTTACTCCACTATTCTATAAAGTTTCATTGGTTATTCCAGATAGAATCTCAAGCTTACCATCAAATCAAGAAGTTATGTTTTTTATTAAGATGAACCTCAGAATAAAACCATTCGTGTTTCATTCTTACCATATGGCATATACAAAATTAAAGGAATTTGAAATTCAAATGGTTAGATCAGATTCCATGGTATTCATTCATCTAAGTATTTATCATTGGCTTTCCCCCAGTCATCTTTTCTTAGTAAAAATTTGTGATTCTATATTATGTCATTAATAATAAAAAATTATACTAAGTAACGACTAGGAATTAATATCCACTTGTTTGCATTGATCAAATAGATAATAATTTTAAAGGGGAATGTTTGTTCTAAAAAATTGACCTATAGTCCGGTTATCACTAACCATGAGTAAAATATTTTAATATCCATCCGACTACTTTTAGAATTTGGTATGATCATATAAAATATTTTTTTATTCTATTTGGTTTAACTAGTTATCTTACTATATTTATGGTGTTCATGAATTTAATATTTCATATATACCACAACACCTTCATTGTGATATTCATGTATTAATTATTATTATATTTTAGGAATTAAGTGGAGATCATAATTTTATAATAATCTCTAGTACCCTCCAATATCATCACCTTTATAATGAATCTTTAAAATTTACATTTTAAATCCAGGATATTATGTTCATGAGACTTTTTTTATCAATAGAATGTATCATGGTTGAACCTAAAAGGTTCATAGTAATTATATCTTCAATAGAAACATGGAATGTATTAAAAATACAAATATTATTTAGTTTGGTTGGTTATTTTTGGTTAAATTTTAAGTATTAACATTGGATGTCATCACTATTGACTTCTCTTTATTAGAATGGGGGTTTAATTACTATGAGTCAAGAGTAGAAAATATATTTTAATGATTTCGTGTTTTTATTTACCTCAACTCCAATTTTGATTATAAATAACACTATTCAAGGAAATATTATTTATATCAATATAGTAACATCCTAGCCTGACAAACTACTAAAATAGTAGTTGGACCAGTCACCACGGTTCCTCAAGCGCACCTCCTCATACACCAGAGGTTGATGACTATAAGTGAGGGACTAAGAGGTGTTAGTGGGGAGATTATGCCCTCATAATCATAGTAGGAAAACAATTTATCATAATCTGATTTTCCTAAACGAGAATACGAATTATAGTAAATGAGAAATTGATAACAGTTGAAGAATAAAGTAATCGACTGACTATAAAAATTTTCCAACGCCAAAATAATAAAATGGATGTAGGACAGATGATGGTAAAATTACCATAAATAAGTATTGTAATAAGAAATACTATGTAATAAAAGAATAACTACTAAAAAATAGCTCCATGAGAATCTTGAGCATGTTCTCGGTCATGGTCTCCATTAATCCAAAGTATACAACACAACACAATCATTGAATCCATAGACCAAAGAACAAGAGGTCCTCTCAGGTATTATACGACACCCGATCTGGTTGGGAGATATGAATCTCAGTAGTCTAGGACCAATTGTGTATGGAATATTCCATTTCATTAATCTAAAAAGATAAATTATAGTTTTCCATACCTTATAAATGTATAGTGATAGCAAATAAAATAATATCGTCTAATCCTAGGTTCTTAAATAGAATGTCATACCATACCACCTACATCAGTCTGGGAAGGATATCTGAAATGAGGTACCTATGAAAGTCATAATGTAATAACTAGCCCATACAAAATCATCAACCAACATAATTAAGAATACCCAAGCCTTTTCTTTATTTTTCATGTCACACTATCATGTCAATATATATATTAAATTCATCAAAAACATATAAAAGTGGCATGACAATGAAGAATACATGCATTCGATCAATCCTTCAAATCCTTACGTGGATTCCCAATCCTTTCCAAGGTTATAATATAAAAACACAAAGTGTTTCAATAATAACATCCAATATAATCCAATACAACCGATTTCATCTAAGGTGACCCATATGGCATCCCTAGTAACACTCAGGGTTTGTGAATCTGATTATGTACCAAGTGTCTGTCTAATGGGACCGAGTATCACACATGGAATGTAATAACCATATTTCTAACAGGACCATAATTAGTTTCCCCCAAAGGTAACCAATGCCACTCCCATGTATAAGAAACCACCCGGTGATCCCGTACCTGGAAATGAAATGAATCACTCCCAGTGTGTCAAGTTGTAACCACCATATAATGGGGATTCTATCCTTTGAATACTTAATAAGGGACCCATTTTCTCTTATTTTCTATATCAATGGTTCCATATAATGAATTGAATATACCATAAGGTTAGTTTATATATATATATATTCCATCAAATAAACATCTCATCAAAAATATATAAAGCTACCAAGTATCACAATTCAAACCAAAACATGGCCTGAGGTGATAAGAACATGTTGAAGCTCATAGATACATGGAATAACATATGATTGAATCCAGTAAAAATGCAAATAATAATTTAAAAAATTTCATAATAAATTATGTAAAATCATAGTCATAAGGAATTTACATGACTCAAATCATTTCTCAATAATGAAATTTAAATAAAAAAAGATAATAAGCAAATCTTTGCGTAGAATTTTCTAAATTGAATGGTCATTCTACAATTAACATTTAATTTCATTAAACATATTTAGTTTAATTCCCATAGGTTATTCTTATTAAATTACCACAAGGGGCATGGTCGTACCGCCCAACTCATTTCAATTTTTCTTCAAACCATTCAATTTAATGAAATTCAATTGAATCAGAAAAAACTAAAAATTCAATTACCAGGTTCATAGAAGAACATTTGAGGTTCCATGGTCAGGTATAAAATTACCTACATGGGTAATCACCTCAATATAACAAATCATGAACTCAAGTGGTGTTTGGTTCAAATTATACATTTACCAAAGGAGGGAATGTTCCATTTAATAACATGAATGAAGGCCATGTACAAAAATGGAATACATCTATGAAATAAATTTATAGATAGAGGTAAACCAATCAAATTAGATGAGAATAATTTATATCACTAAAAAACATTTCGGTTTAGAGGACCTCACATCTACTTTGAGGGGTTTTATTATAAAAACGGGACATTTCTCTGCAAAAAACTCATTTATCATATTAAAATTTTCATTAAGAATCCTTACACAATTAAAATTAATGAATAATATAATCTGAAAACCATACAAATCTAAATAGTGTATAAGGGAGTTAAAAAATAAATTAATCAATGCATTGTTTAATTTTAAGGGAAATAGAATGGGATCATATCTCATGAAAACACAACACCAAACTATTTGGTTCTTTATATTTTTAGTGGTAGCCACTCTATGATACTGATATCCACCTCCGTGCATATAAACCATATCATGTACATAAGGACACCTAGACCCAATGTATATATTCACATGACAATGAATATGTACAAGTGGATCCTTACATAAATTCTTATATTCATACACCCGCCTCCAATTACACCCATATTCATTTTTCATATTATACATAAGCACACCTAGAACCATATATATATATTCATTACCATGGGTTAATATACAATAAATAGGGGAACATACATTTACATATGCTTACCCATTCTTACACTATAAGTCACCTTTTCCTTTCACGACTCAAACATTCCTCAAGAAATATCACAAATCACTCACGATATTATAGTAAGCTGAAATGAACTAAATTGCTTCACCTTCGAGGGTAGATATCGAAACACACTAGATGATGACTCGAGAAATATGTTACATTTACTCAATGAATCGATGATAAATAATGAATAAAAATGTGGTGAACCAATGATCATAGAGGGACCTGAGGAAGGGGTGTAAAATTCACTCGAAAGGAGGAGCGATCAAGGTCGTCCGAGTGGAGAGGTACAAACGAGTGACTTATGTTGAGTTTCTATTCGATATTAATTTTTATTTAATTAAATTTAATTTATTTATAAACATGGTCCTACACATGGATTGGGTCACATAGTTTAAGAAATTGTGTGCCCTCTACAGGGCACCGGGAGCACCCCACATGGTCTGGTTATGCAGTTTGGAATACCATGTGCCAACCCTGTAGTGAATAGTGTGAGGATACTACCTAAATGCAACTACCCATGATGTGTAGGTTCATGGTTTTGGGCAAATGATTCATATCCCCAACACTTCACATATCCCCGCTTTATAATGTTGTAAGGTTTCCTACAAGGGGTTCCACAGTTTTATATAAATTGAGTTCCCTATATATTTCTCTGAAAAAATTGATTTTCAGGGCCAAATGATCCCCAAACACAATAAAGAACCTAAAAAACCCCTTCAAAATTCACCCAAGTACAAAAAAACACTTTTTTGTGTTCCAACATTCCTAATTACATTATTACTCTCGGTTTTAAAAATGGACCATCCAATAAATGGAAAATATCAAAATCCATTGGATTTTCATCCAGTTTAAAAACACTGATAGTTAAAAACATCCCACAATAAAACAAGTCATCCTCATGAAGTATTCATGAACCATGTAAACATTACCCCACCCAAAAGGGTCTTGAATATTCATTCAAATGGTCCAGATGCATTTTAAAACACCCAAAAAATATGAAAAGCATTACTTTATCTTATGGAACCTCAGCCATCAAAACCTGAGCCACACTCACTTTTCAACAAAAACACTATGATGAAATTTTACTGAGTTCTTTTATCTAAAGACACAATCATGTCATCATATCAATATTCAACTTAGAAATGGTTCTTCCCACCTTATCATCTAACGTTAAAGAGGGAAAATTCTGAGCCCCAAAACATCCCACCATGTAAATTGTATTACAAATCATTCCTTTGAGAATTATAGAAATGCTCCTGACATGGTTTGATTAATAGTAAAAATCTGATTACGTTCGATGTCATATCAGAGAACTCAAAGAGAAGAAATAGTTGAATGTTGATTAACCTAACCAAAACTGGTTGCACATACATTCCCCAAAATACACTACTAACCCTTAAACCACACTCAACATTACCTATCTATATTCTTTTGAATAATTCGTCACTAACTATAAATAGTTAATAGGAGGGGAACATGTAAAGTCACTCTAACTGACTTATCTCATGAACTCATGGCTTAGATGACCAACATATTTTAATATAACAAAATTTACTTCCTCTATGACATTACACATTTAAAATAAAAAATTCTATCAAATCCCACCTTATTTTTAGTGATGTTATTTAATTAGATCATCATGTTTCCCTTTTAAAAAATATTCCCTAGTAAGAACAAGGGTAACATGGATCCATCACACTAGAATCATCACACTTTAAACACACATCCAAGCCCGACTAAAAGTTTGAGGTAACCATAGATTCATCTAAATTGAGTCTAATAAACTAACTCATGGTAATCCAAACTCTATATTCATAAAAGAGATATTAGTACAAATTAGAAATTTATACCTTAATAAACTAACTAGTTCAAGAGGGGCATATTCCTGGTGGTCAAGTTAGAAGAAACTACTACATTCCAAGAGTCTACTCAAGGAATTGCTATATGGGAGCCCCTATATCTTTCAGGGATAACCATGCACTTTTACTAACCATGTATCAGTGGAAAATACTTATAATTATTACTCACTTTCCCACATATTTTCAAAAAAAAATTGTGATGTATGATTGATGCACTCCTAGTGCATCAAGAGAAATATCAATATAGGGGTATATCTCATCACTGAGGAAGTATACACTAAGTTGGTTTGAATGGTTTCCAATCAACCAACCAAAAAGAAGAAAGAAGAATAGTTGAACAACAACCAGTCAACTTCTAGGAAGATGCATGACTTCACCATCCAACGTATCACCATTAACTTATCATTAGGCCTTTACCACTCGATGCATTTTTTTATCACTAAATTTATAACCACGGATGTAAAACTATGACAATAGTGTTTCTCTTTGGTTTCATACATACCCATCCACATTAGCCTCGTGATACCGATAATGCACTCATAATATTTATAACATTCAATCCTCATAGATATTTATGTGAAACCGAAAATTTCCAAAATGTCCTTTTATGTTTTGTCCATTTTTCTTGAGAGAACATGTAACCACTATGACTATTATAATTATCTCCACCTTATGAGTGTCCTAGTAAATAATATAGAAGATAAATTGGACACTCATGATCATGGATGACCGAAACCACCTTTAAAAAACATGTTACACTCCTTTGATCCATGATCACAAAGCGAAATAATTTAACAAAAGGAAAAACCAGATAGGACGGCGTGAAAAATGACTTGATTTTTTTGAAAATAAATCTTGATAATCCGGAAAAACATGATTTCTTCAATAAAAGTTTACTCTACATGATTATAACCTGTGAATAAACTCAATAGATCAGGGCTCAATGATTTTACCAAACTAAACTAGTTTGTTACAACATTTAATACTCAAGGGTACTGCATATAATAATGATTAATACCATGATGTTACATGAGAAAATGAGACATCTTAAAGAATACCCCTAAGAATATCATCCCAATGAATTCAAGTATTAGATTGCATGCACTATAGTTTTATTCCGAAATCACATTGCCACATATGACCTTAAAATTAATTGTCAGAATCAAGAGTAATCCAAGAAATGAGGAATGGGTCATGAGACCAACCATGTGTCCAACCATGATTGAGTTTTTTCTAACCATATTAAAATTTTCATTACATTATTCACATACCCAAAAAAATTCCAAGGAAATCATGACCACCCATCCAAAGAAGGGATCATTCCATAAATAAATGTTCTAATATGGAAAATGATAGTTGAACACCATCAAACATCAGAAACCCACATTACATATAGAGTAATTTAATATCTAAGGGTTATACCTTCCATGGTCTGGCCCCTTAAAAAAGCACATGCATCGACCCTATCACTAGGTCAGGCCAAGTGAATTCATTGGCTCAAGAGCCTTCCATCAAGTCCATTAGTAAAAAAGATGAATCCTATAGAATATCCCTAAGGTTAAATCCTAAGGAAAGTAAAAGAGAAACTTGAACATCCATTACAAGAGGGTCTAAATAGAGGTCCACACCCATGGTTGTATTTTAAGTCCATTACATTGATTCCCATTTAACATTTTAAATATTTTAATAGATGTAGAAAAATGCATCAAGCATACCAGGATAATCATATAAAAAATCTTTTTAAATATTTATCATTTACTGAAATCATGTTATAAGTTTGAAAAATGAGAAATAAATTCGTTTTCAATAGATAAGGTGACCTACATGTGTCTCACAATAGTACAGAAATCATTTTTTACGTCACCATTTTTTACGTCAGTTATATATAACCGACGTAACAATGCGGCGAGTAGATTTTTCACGTCGGTTATTTTAATAACCGACGTTACAAATCGCACCTGTTGGATTTTTACGTCGGTTATCTTATAACGGACGTAAAAACCCAAAGCGCGGGGGGTTTTTTACGTCGGTTATTTTATAACCGATGTAAAAACCCCCCCGGGGCTTTGGTTTTTTACGTCGGTTATTTGATAACCGACGTAAATAACGCGTCGATATCGGGTTTTTTACTTCGGTTTCCAAATAACCGACGTAAAAAACCCACCCGGCCTTTGGTTTTTTACATCGGTTATAAAATAACCGACGTAAAAAACCAAAGCACCGGGGGGTTTTTTACGTCGGTTTCCAAATAACCGATGTAAAAAACCCGTAGATATCTCGTTTTTTATTTCCGTTATAAAATAACCGACGTAAAAAACCAAAGCGCGGGAGCTTTTTTACGTCGGTTTGAAGATAACCGACGTTATAATGTGAAAAAATATTTTAATACATCGGTTATACAATAACCGAAATTATAAAAAATTTAAAAAAATTAAAGCATGTGGACTGTCATTTATGATTTTTCGATTGAAAGTTCGCCGGCTCGTCTCTCTCTCGTGCGGTAAACCCTAATCAGCTCGTCGATCAACCTGCGTTAAACTCATTTTGGATTCATTGTTTATCTTCTTCACTCCTCTCGGATCTATCATCTCAACTCGCAAAATTCAAGTAAGCCTTCCACGAATTTATTTCGTTCGTTTTTGCTTCGATTCATGATGTGCTTTTCGATCATTTTTGAATCTCGTGGAATTTTTTGTTATTGCAAATGGTTATTATGTCCATTCAACTCGCAACATTCAACTCACAACATTCAACTCGCAACATTAAACTCGCAACATTCAAATGGTGTAGTGGTAAAATTCATTGTTTCATCGACATCGTTTACTAAAATCTTCTTATAACACTTATCACTCATCATAAAATTTGTATAAATTATTTCTCCATTGTCTATAGAAAAAGTATTTTAATTCCATTTATTTGGGCTGTTTTGCCTTGTAATTTAAGTGTTTTTATCTTATAAGCCTTCTTAGCATTTGTCTGAATTTTTGAGTGAAGAGGTGCAGTGGTTTTTCATTTTTTCCCCATTGAAGCTAGGAGAAACATGCATTATCTTTATGGGTTAAAAAACTCTACATGTACGACAATTATTTATATATCTGCAATACATGTCTCATATATGAAGGTTTCTTTTTCAAACCATCATGTAAAATATATGACTATTAGTAAATAAAGACATCATATATACTTCTTTTTAATGAATTGATGAAAAAATCATATTTTTTGAAATATAGGAAGAGGCTAAGTGTGGATGGGATGTCCCTATAGTTGGGTCCTTCTAGCAACATTGTGGGGCCCTCCGCAACACCAAGTCAAACCTCATGACTTGACCCACCCCACCTCCTCCCCTTCTGGCGACAACCCTATAATAAACCGCCAACTTTGAAAACCATCATCTGTTTTCATCTGCATTCATAAAAATATCAATTCATACCTATTATAATCAAATATTTCATTCTGGACTCATGGTGAGTTTGATAATACATTTCTTTTTTCAGTCATCTCCTAAAAATGATGGACCTTTTCATGCAAAGTGTATCTGATTTCTTGAATACGATGGTATGTCCGATTTTCAACAAAACCAAGTGAGGTGATTTCTTGTATTATTAATAATTCATAAAAAAATTATAATACCTAAATATTATTATCATCCTTTTCAGATTTTTCATTATAAAAAAGGTAAACGGTACTTTCTTTTTATTCTCAAGTTAAATTATATTTTTTATAAAGGTCTTTTCTATCTAGGTAGAAATAATTTAATGATAATTATATTGAATTAGGTATATTATCTTATCTTACCATCCAAACACAATTTTATGTATTAATAATTATTATGTTTTGTAACAACAATTATGACCCCCATTTCATTTTTGTTAGTTAATTGATCTACGAAAGTGTTATAAATGATTTGATGATCACGATTCACCCATATATATAGTTAGTAATTATGTGACATTTGGGTCTATAATATCCTTCTAATGCATTCGACAATGCATTATATATCATAGATCAATATGGGATACAGATGGTTATACCATGTCCAATGTGTTATGTGATGTGTCTCGTAATAAATATTATAATAAATTATAGGAAAGGTGATTAACATATCCCAATATAAGGTGAATGAAACTATGTTTTCCCTTGACATATGTTATGACTTATATGATTATGCTTTTTACACACTCTTATGTTATTCCACATACCAATGTTGTGATCTTTTGAATAAGGTTTTTTAAATCATGTTCCCACTATCATATTAATCATGTCTTATGTTATGATAAAATTGTTATACTTGGACTCAGGTTTTATGATCTATGATTATATAGAACTGTTTCACTTATATTTTTGATCATGTTCTTTGTGTATGCTCTTATACCCCCATGGATATCTTTTTATGAGATTAGATATTATATTTATATATATCATGTTTACCCATAATGAGTATCGTAAATCAAAACTTTTCTTATTTTCATTACCTAAGTTATAAAAATAAGTATTATGTAGGATGATTCAAAAATTTAATCTATGAGATGAGTTGTTTTATGTGTGAAGCCCAAGCCAAACACATATGTATTTTTTTATTGGTATTACATATATATAGTTAGACATATACTTTTTTTACATTACCATGATATTAACATTACTTTTTCTAAATAAATATTAATGTCCTTAGATTATATATCGGATCAAAAGGATATAGTAATTCTAATATATAATCAGAATGATCAGATAATATGACAATATTATTAAACATAAAACAAATGGTCTATATTCATATTTCTAACATGACACATACGATGTATAGCTATTTGGTGTTGGGTACTATAAAAACTACTACTACTTTCAAGATTTTGGCACTTGAAAGTGCTGAGTACTTTAGATCATAATGATTGAACAACAAGCATGAATAACACATGTTATATGCTCCATTAGGTATTCCTAGATTTTAACATGTTTATTAGTATATTGGAATGAGATTATTATAAATGTGTATTATCTGATCATCTTCACTTATTCCAGATAAAAATCATTTTGTTTATGTTTTATTGATGTTTATTTTATTTGGAGAATCATTAGGCGTCATGGTTTTCTTTGATTCAATGAAATTTAAAACTGTTATATCTAACTATATTTTGTTTTAAAAATAATATTCACGCATATTGTTTTAAAGACCTATAGATTTGTTTTATATTTTAAATTGTTTTACATTAAAATTATGATTTTTTTCATATAAACATGTATTTGTCTTATCTTAAAAATATATATTTTTTGTTGATATTTGTTATAGGTAATAATGAGTCGAAGTTGGATTACAGCACATCGAATGAGCAATGAATTTGAGGAAGGTGTTGATGCCTTTTTGGAATTCGCAAAACGAAATGTTCCAAGTAGTGAAATTTTTTTTGTCCATGCTTGAAATGTTTGAATATAAAGAACTTGAAAAGTAGAGAGATAAAAGATCATCTGATATGTCATGGTTTTAATTCGAGTTACAACCCTTGGATTTGGCATGTTGAAACTAGACGGAATGTCACTGATGATGATGATTCGCAAGATGGTAACTATGATGGAATTGAAGAAATGATTCGCGATATTGTAGCAGAACAAATTGAGATAGAACCGACAGTTGCACGTCTATATGGTGATGCTGAAAAAACATTATATCCCGGTTGTACAGATTTTACGGTTTTTTTGGCGGTGTTAAGATTGATTAATCTGAAGGCGAAGCATGGATGGAGTGACAAAAGTTTTACAGAGCTGATACAATTGATGAAAGACATTCTTCTAAAAGATAACGATCTTCCAGATTCACATTACAAAGCCAAGAAAATATTATGCCCGATGGGATTGGGATACAAGAAAATACATGCCTGTCCGAATGACTGCATTATATATAGGAAGGAATATGAATTTCTGTCAGAGTGTCCAAAATGTGGTACATCACGGTATAAGGTGAAAGAAAAATCACAGGGTGATGTAGAGATAACAAAGCTCCCTTCAAAGGTTTTTTGGTATCATCCTATAATTTGTCGTTTCAAATGTTTATTTTATAATTCACATGATGCAAAAAGGTTATGATGGCATGCTGAAGAGCGGGTATGTGATGGGAAAATATGTCATCCAGCTGATTGTCCACAATGGATGAAAATTGATGCGCAATATTCTACATTTGGAATTGAAATAAGAAATCTCAGACTAGGGTTGTGCACAGATGGAATGAATACATACTGAACACTCATTAGCACACATAGTTCATGGACTGTTTTATTGGTAATTTACAACCTCTCTCCTGAAGTTTGTATGAAGCGCAAATATTTCATGTTGAGTACAATGATCTCTGGTCCAAAGCAACCCGGTAATGATATTGATGTTTACTTGTCACCGTTGATTGATGATTTGAAACTGTTATGGGCTGATGGTATTAGGGTGTATGATTCTTATAAAATGGAATATTTTTAACTACATGCAGTGATTCTGTTCACTATAAATGACTTCCCAGTGTATGGAAATTTGTCCGGATACAGTGTTAAAGGGAATAAAGCATGTCCAATTTGCGAACAACAGACGTCCTATTGTCAATTGCATCATGGGAGGAAAACAGTGTACATGGGTCATCGAAATGTTTTGCCTATAGAACACCCTTATAGAAGACTAAAAAAGGAATTTAATGGCTCACAAGAATTTGATACTTCTCCAAAGCCTTTATCCCCTGATCTGTATTTTGAGAGGGTGAAAAACCTTAACGTGACATTGGGAAAGACACAGAAATCTGGTAATGATAGACATATTTGGAAGAAAAGGTCAATTTTTTTTGAGCTACCATATTGGAGGTATCATGAAGTTTAACATAATATTGATGTCATGCATGTGGAGAAGAATATCTGTGATTATTTGATTGGAACATTGTTAGATATTAAAGGAAAAACTAAAGATGGGTTGAATGCAAGATTAGACTTACTATCAATGGGAATGCGTTTGGAGTTAGCTCCCACTCCAAAAGAAAGACGAACATTTCTTCCCCCGGCTTGTCATACATTATCGAAGAGGGAGAAAATTAGCTTCTGTCAGTGTCTTCATGATACCAATGTGCCTCAAGGTTATTCTTCTAATGTAAAAAATTTTGTCTCATTGAAGGACTTGAAGTTGATAGGTATGAAATCACATGATTTTCATGTCATGATGCAACAAATTCTACCAGTTGCATTGCATGGAATATTGCCCATTCGTGTCAGAAAGACTATAATGAAGTTGTGTTATTTTTTCAATTCAATTTGTAACAATGCGATTGATGTGAATGCTTTGAACATTTTGGAAAAGGATGCAATTTTTATACTTTGTCAATTGGAAATGTATTTTCCTCCAACTTTTTTTGATATAATGGTGCATTTAATGATTCATCTGGTTTGAGAAATAAAGCTTTGTGGACCTGTATATCTTCATCGGATGTATCCTTTTGAAAGGTATATGAAAATATTAAAGGGGTATGTTAAAAATATATATCGACCTGAAGCCTCCATTATTGAATAGTATATTTCTGAGGAGGTAGCAGAGTTTTGTACGAGCTACTTGGCTGCGGCGCAACACATAGGTTTTCCTCCATCTCGCCATGAACGAGTTAATAATGAGGGAAAGGGGATTCGCGGCATGAAAGTCAAACCATTTTCAGCTGAACAGATTAAGAAGTTAGAATCATACATCTTGAAAACATAGCTGATGCACAACTATATATCACATTTCATATTAATGATTTGAAACAATGTCATCCAAAGAAGAAAGAAATGTGGATTTTGAATGAGCACAACAAAACTTTTTTGTCATGGATTAAAAAGACTTTTCTTGGTAGATCAGATGTATCAGAGACATTAAAATGGATAGTGGGTGGTCCATGTTTAAATGTGATAACATGGTCTGGTTATGACATTAATGGTTATACATTTCATACAAAATCTTAGGACAACAAAAGTGCAGTTCAGAATAGTGGTGTATTGGTGTTTGCAGAAGCAATGAATTTTTCGAGTGGTAAGGACAAAAACCCAATTTCTGCATCAAATGCATATTATGGAGTGATTGAATACATATGGGAGGTTGATTACATTAAAATTAAATTCCCGTTTTTAACTATAAATGGGTTAACGGTAACAACAGTGTCAGACACGATAAATTTGGAATGACACTTGTTAATATGAATAGATTGGAAGACACAGCTGATTATTTTATAATGGAAACACATGCAAAACAAATTTTTTATGTGGTAGATCAATCAGATATGCAGTAGGTTGTTGTTTTACAAGGGAAAAAACAATATGTTCGTGAGGATGAACTTGATGAATATGCTGATTTATGTGAGATCCCTACTTCCATGGAAATATTAACAGAACATAATGATGATCATGTTGAAGACATATTTTGTGCCATAAGGAATGATCACGATGAAGGAATTTGGGAAAACAATCCATCTGTACATTCCTAAAATTACAGGTAACATATGTTTATTTCTTGTTTACATTTATTTTTTCCATAAATGTTAGATATTGTATGTTTTTTATTTATTAAAACATGTTTTAAAATAAAATAAGTATATGTTTTTGTTTGTTTTAAGTATGTTTAGTTTACTTTATCATGTTTATAACCATTACTTGAATTTTAAAATGCTTATTTTTGTTCACTGACAATTACTTTACCATGTTTACAATGTTTACCAGGTTTACCATTTTTACCATTTTTACCATCTTGACCATCTTGACCATATTTTCCATCTTTACCATTGTTTAACATGCTTACCATATTACCAATGTTTACTATTATGTAACTTAGTACACTTTTCTATTTTCTGATTACAGTAGTATTAAAATATTTGAATTTTTATATTTTTTCACTGACAATTATTTTACCATGTTTACAATGTTTACCAGGTTTACCATTTTTTCCATTTTTTACCATCTTGACCATCTTGACCATCTTGACCATCTTTGACATCTTTACCATTGTTTAACATGCTCACCATATTACCAATGTTTACTATTATGTAACCTAGTACACATTTCTATTTTCTGATTGCAGTAGTATTAAAATATTTGAATTTGTATATTTGTGAACTGACGTTTGTTTTTTTGATTTGAAGGATAATGACAGATCATTCAGATGATCAACCACATGATTCTGGAGAGGAGCATATTGTTGGTCATACCTCTGGGGATGAACATTCACATGCTCCTATTACGACAAAGAGTTCAAAGGTTGGTAAACGTGGGTGCACACGTTTACCAAAATTATCACTTGCCCGTACACAGGATCAGAGGATAGTAGTTGAGTTTGATGATGATGATATTCCTAGAGGTCCGAATGCCAAAGATTTTAAGAGTTTTGTTGTAACTCAGGCTAAGACCAAAGTAAGCATTCTGTATGATGATTGGAGAGGTGTGGATAAAGAGATTATCTCTCAGTTGTGGGAGACGATTTTGGTAAGATCTTTTGTCATTGTTTGACCATTATTTTAATGTTTCTAGTATATATAATATGTTTAACCTCTTCTTTATCAGATGACATTTGATATTCATGACACTGGAGGAGTCAGGAAGAAATGCTTGTCGTTGGCTGCCAGGAGATGGAGGGATTTCAAATCCACCCTCTCATCTGATTTCATTTATGGTCATAGGAGTCATGACAATCCATGTCGTATATATCCTTTTATTGATTAAGTTACATGGAGATAGTTTTTTGAAAGTAGAAAAAAGAGTCATTTCTGGTAAGGGAATGTAAACTTTTATAAACTTTCTTATATAAATGATTTTATTAATGTTTTTCTAATGATTTCTTATTCTTAAATTACATCAAACAAGGAAAGCTCATCATGAGATCCAATCTAAAAATTTATACCCTCATAGTTTATCTCAGGGAGGGTATACATTATTGGAAGAAAAAATTATAGCGGAAAAATTTCAACAACTAAGAGCTGAGTCTTCAAGCTCTGGAGAGGTGGCCCCTCCATCCCCTCCATCTAGACATGAAAAATGAAAGAGAGCTCGGAAGGGAAAAAAAGGGCAATATCTTTCGGAAGAATCGAGAATCGTAGCTGAGAGGATTGTACGATATTTATTTAATTTATTTAAGTTAACTTTTTTCTTCATATAATTTTCAATCATTACAGAAATGTTCAATTAATTAATACAGGACTCTCTTGAGGAGCAGAGTTCAGAGGGGACATTTACAGCTACTGTGAGGGAAGATATTTTATTTGCAACATTGGGAAGGCCCGAACATCCTGGTCGTGTAAGAGGATATCCGGCAGGTGTATCGGTAAAAAAAGTGTTACCACATTCTTAAACTTCTAACATTGAGGGGGTTTGTAAAAAAAAATAGAATCCTTGGAGGCTGAAGTTCAAAATATTAATGCGGTGATGGAAGACAAGATTAGAGAGTCGGTGCAGTATATGTTTGCAGAAATGCAAAGACAATTTCAGACTACAGCTCCCACTCCTCCACCTCCCCCTACAGACCCCATTATTTATCCTCCACCTCCGCCAGTAGCTTCCACTCCCCCACCTCAGCCTGCGGACCCCATTCTTTATCCTACGCCTCCGCCGCAGCTTCCTACATATTGCGAGTTGTATGTTGATGATTCTCAACATCATATAGTAACATACGGGTTGGTATATTGTATAGGAGATACAGTTCATCATCAACAATTAGAGGTAGAGAATCAGAGGGTCACTGTACAAGATATTATAGATAGATCAGCAAGGGTACCAATACCTATAGATGAGGTGGCGACAGTTGGACAGAGTATCGGACATTTTTTAGTTTGGCCATCCAGACTTCTTCGACTCATTACCTTAGAGGTATGAATCTTATATCTTTTATTTTATTTTTTTATTAAAGTTGTTTTATCATTTGAAAACTACTATAATTCTCTCTTTTTTCACAGGAATACATCAAAGGTAAAGAAATACTGTATAGACAACAACAAAGACAACAGGCTATGACATCAGATACAGATTCCAGTGGTCTTGGCAGATTGTCAAGATATTCACATTTGTTGTTGGGTTTTTATGAGTTTCCAATGGAATCTCATGTTTGTGGACGTGAAATAAGTGTGGGGATTACAAAATCTGATATCATGGAGCTTGTTACTGGAGATAAGTTGGGCATCAACGTGGTGCAAATGTTTTCCATGTAAGTCTTAACACCTTTTCCCTGCGTTATATTTATTAAAAATCTATACTTATATATGTTTTGTATTAGGTATCTTTATAAAATTTGTGAGAGGAATGAACAGACAGAAGTATATGGATTCATGGACCCACAATTGATTTCCCCTGAAGCATGTGCATTGACTGAGGAACAAAGAATGGTTTATATTGCTGAAAGATTTGAAAAGAATATAATCCAACAATGTTGGATGATGCCTTTTTGTGAGAGGTATGAAACACATTTCTCTCAAAGAGTTAATTATCATTTAACATAAAAACCCACTAACATTAAATTTCCTTTTATCAATAATCATTGGATGTTAGGGATTTTTTGCCCAAGGGAGAAAGCTCTTTATTGGATATGCTCTGTTCATGGTGATGTGCGGGCAAGTGTTAAGAATATATTGGAAAAGTAAGTTTCAATTTCTCAATAGTTTTATATATTATAATGAATTTTAAATTTACCCCATTCGTATTATTTTCTAACAGTGCATGGGTCTACTTTCAAAAAAAAACACAAAGAAAAGAAATGCAAAGATCAAATATGTAAATGCGAAGGTAAATTACCATTTATAATTTGTACTTTTTGATTTATTACATAAAAATAATATATTGAATTTACACTCATTCAAAACAGAATTGTCATGAACAACAAGGCCTCATCGAATGTGGAAATTATATGTTAATATTTATGTATGAAATAATAACAACTGGGACAGTTGTGAATTTTGACCTGGTACGATTTCCTCTTAAACTTTTCAATAATATTTCAATTTGATTTATTCATTATACATGTTAACTATCTTCTTTTTCATTTGTAGCTTTTTGATGACCCCCAACCCTATACTGCTGAAGACATCAAACATGTACAAGTGGAGTGGTCCAATTATTTTACAGGTTTGATTGAATTTTAGTTGTTTGTAATGTAAAATTTAATTTTGAATATTGTCATTTTAATTTTGTATTTGGTAGTTATTTAGGATTGATTTAGTTTTTTTTTTGAAGTTGACAGTGTAAGTTTTGAATGTTATATAAATGAATGTTTAATTTTTCTCTACTTCTTGTTTTGGTCTACTTTTGATGGTTCTTCTGGTATGGATTTGGGTCTATGGGGGAGGGGTTCCAAGGGTGTGGGGGTGTGTTCAGTGGGGTTGGGGGTGTCCAGCGGTCTGGGAGGGCTGTCTGGTGGCGTGGGGGGACAGTCCTCGGGGGTGGCAGGGATGTACAGGGGTGTGGGAAGCCGGTCCAGGGGTGTGGGAGTGCTGTCCAGGGGTGGGGGGGGGGGGGTTGTCCAGGGGTGTGGTGGGGGCTGTCAAGTGTGGTGAGGGGTGAGGAGGTGTTGTTTAGGCGGGTGGGGTTGTCGAGGGGTGTTTGGGGGTGTCTGGGGGTCGGGGGGCAGACCAGGAGTGTGGTGGGGGCTCCAATGGGGTGGGGGAGGGTTGTCCAAGGGGTATACATGAGGGTGGGAGCTCCAATGGGGTGGGGGAGGGCTTTCCAGGGGGTATACATGAGGGTGAGGGCTCCAACGGGGTGGGGAAGGGCTGTCCATGGGGTATAAATGAGGGTGGATGATGTCTAGTGGGTAAGTTTTATTTGTTATCTATGTACATGATTAATTTTGATGTACTTATGTTTTTGTGATATGATTTCTGGATTTGTTTTGTGGTTGATTCTGGTGGAGAGAAGATCAATGCATTCTTTTTAAAAAAAATTGGGTTTATCACATCTGTTATTTAATAACCGACGTGATAAAATGCCTGGAAAATAGTTTATCACGTCGGTTATTGAATATCTGACGTGATAAAAGGCCTGGAGAATGGTTTATCATGCCGGTTATTCAATAACCGACGTGATAAAGGGCCTGGAGAATGGTTTATCACGTGGGTTATTCAATAACCGACGTGATAAATGGCCTGGAGAATGGTTTATCACGTCGGTTATTGAATAACCGACGTGCTAAACGGCCTGGACAATGGTTTATCAGGTCGGTTATTCAATAACCGACGTGATAAACCGCCTCCCTCCGGTTTATCACGGCAGTTATATAATAACCGACGTGATAAACCCCCCTCGCCCGGTTTTTCACGTCGGTTTTATATAAACCGACGTGATAAACCGCGATTAGCCCCGTTTCTCACGTTGGTTCCGATAGAACCGACGTGATAAACAGCCCTCACCCCCGTTTATCACGTCGGTTCTATATGAACCGACGTGATAAACCCCCTCGCCCCTTTTTATCACGTCGGTTGTTTAAGAACCGACGTGATAAACCATTGTCCAGGCCGTTTATCACGTTGGTTCTTCAATAACTGATGTGATAAACTATTCTCCAGGCCCTTTATCATGTCGAATCTAAAATAACCGACGTGATAAACCATCCTCCAGGCCCTTTATCACGTCGGTTCTAAAATAAACGATGTGATAAACATCGCGATTTTATGTTTTTGACGTCGGTTTTTAAATAACCGACGTCAAAAACCTTATTTATAACGTCACACGTATTAACGTCGGCTAGAAACTGACATAAAAAATTAAAAATAACCACTGTAAAAAACGTTTTCTGCACTAGTGTCAATAAGCAAAAATGGTTTCTATAAAAAGAAAACCAATAATAGTTTCTTAGTTATAGAAATTATATAAACCCAAATAGGTCATCCCTTAAGAAACATGCCTAAACAGACCTATATGGGTCCTGATTAAAATTTTGGAATTTAACAAATTTATTTAAAATTAAAAATAAATATATTTTAGATTTATAACCATTTAGAATGTAACAAGGTCATAAATAAGAAATTTTTTTATTATATGGTTCAGCACCAACATAATCTATAAATCACCAATTCAAATTATTAACTAAATGTTAACTTCCATATAATTGAAATTAATTTCATTTCAGAATTTAAAATACTCATATAAAATTATACTATCATATAGGTGCCCACATACCAACCTATAATGTTCCCATACACCTTATAGTTTTGAATTGGGATCAAATTTAAATGGAAATCATACCACATTAAAATATAACCTTGAGCAGCCAATACATTTTATCAATAGTTCTAAAAATTTATAAAGGTCAAAAGATGGTTCAAATATAGGGGTCACCTTTTCCCAATTTTAAGTCTCATATAGACCTTAAAATCAAAAAATAGTTTCCATTTAATCTCATCCCATAAATTTATCCCAGGATTCTAATTTCATATTAATTATTGAATGCTATCATAAGTGGTAAACACCGAGAAATATGCAATGACCCCCTAAACATGGAACATAAACAAGTCATGGTACCATAATTCGGTAGCATGGAATATAATCATGAAAGACATGCTATGAATACCAAAGAATGGCATAGCTCCCAAGGATCAAAATTCACGTTATCAACAAACATATAAATTCAACTATATAGAATAGAATATTCTTGGAATGTGAAGATATATGTGCTGATAATGATTCATGTGTGGCTTCATCCTTGCCCCACCAAGAAAATGATAAAATACCATAATTCCATTAATCAATAATCTTTATAACGTAATCTATCCACTTATGGTTATATAATTTAATCTATAATAGAAAAAAATATGAACATCAATCACAACCTATGGAACTTGGTCAATTAACTATGAGTTTTTTGATCGGTATGGGACTTGGGTATTTACCAAGTGCTAACACTTTCTTTGTCTTTAGTATATAAGCCAAAACATTAAGAAAAAGGAAAATTAACCCCTCTAATATGACTTTGTAATTTTATGGACAGACTAACTCCTAATTGGTAGCCATAACAATTTCAAAATGGACTCAGGAGTGCCTCCCAATAATCCAAAGGCTGCTAACTATCCAAAAGTGTCTAAGTGGAAATAATAGAGAGCCAATTCCCCCATAATCATAGTATCACTGAATTATTTGAAAAGGTAACTAACATACCATAGGGGATCAATTTAAAAAATGAAATACATATAAAACCTTTTAAATATTGTAATCAATGAATATTAAATGTTTCCAACTTAAATTTATAATAATGTATGTAAGATAGATGATGCTAAATATACATGAAATAAGGATTAAAATGGAAATAAAATAAAATAAAGGAATAACTGCCCAAAAATAACTGCATTTTCTTCTCGAGCACCATATTCGTCTTGTTCTCTATAATTACCAAGAACCCTACACGCCACAAGAAATGAATCCATATTACTAAAAAACAAGTCCACTTTGGTACTATACAAAGCCCATGCAAAGAGTGAGATATAAATCTTATTAGACCAGCACCCACAATGTCTAGACCAATTTATTTTGCGTATATGAATAATTAAACTATAGTTTTCTATAAACTATAATTTCAGACAGATATAAAATCAAATAATATCATCTTGGTCTGAGTTTCTAAATAGTCACAATCCATAAACCAACATCTTTGTGCATATATGAATTTCATAAAGCAGGTACATGTGGAAGTCATAATTTAAAACTTGTTCATAAAAAATCATATATCAATTGTAAGAAAAATAAAATGATCATTTTTTTCAGACTGGATGTCATGATAAAATGTATATACTTATATATTAACATGATAAAAACATATACTATTGGACTTACAATGATGTATACAAGAATTCAATCGATAAATCAAATCGTGAGGTGGAGTTTGAAGATAGTACTAGGATATGTAAACAGAATCCCAGGGGTTACAATAGGTACGTCCAATATAACACAATACCACCGAGTCCATTAATGGTGACCCATATAGTGTCCCTTGGTATCACCTAGTGATTGTAACTCTGATTCAGTGCCATGTATCTCACATAGGGGACTTGGTAACACCCGAGGCATGGAATAACCATCTTGACAATAGGTTCATCCTTGCTTTCTCACTTCGATTACTAGTTTCACTAACAAGTATAAGAAATTGTCCGGTGATTCCGTAAATAGTAAGATAAAGTATTTCTCTAGGTGCATTGAGTTGTAACCACATGAGTTCGATGACTCCATCCACGGAATCCTTAATATGGGACAAATGTTCAATCCCAACCAATATTAAGTGATCAATATCAAGAAATGCATACATCACAAGGAAGGAATTTATATATATAGATTCCATCAAAAAAATATCTCATTCCAAAATCTAGAAATATATCGATGTATCAAAATTCCATCCATAAAATGGCATGGGGAAATAAGAAAATGGATCTGCTCAAAGCTACAAGTCAGAACAAATGATTCAAGATACTAAAATATTAGAATTGGTATGTAATCGCTTGTATTAAAAATGAAATAAAATCAAAGGAACTAGGAATTAACATACCTTGAATCATATGTCATCAATGAAATATATATATATATATATATATATATATAATGAAAACAATATTTCTAACACCCTGATATTTTTAGAATTATTTTCTGTCAAATTATTTTTACATTTCAATATTTTTCATATAACATGGCACAAGAAATAGATCTTTATATATATATATATATATATATATATATATTTAAAAACTAAGTCAAGCATTACTTTGGCACTCAATACCATATTTTTTTGTGATACATAGAATAACAACATGGTTTGCACTCCAAACAACACTGACTTGGCCTATGATACACACAACATTGAGTTTCTATGAAACATATTTACACATATATAAATATAATTAAATAATATAACTATAACCTAACCAATAAAAACAGTTATAGGAATAACATTAACTATTTTACAATTATTGTTTATAATTATTTTATATAAGTAAAAAATATTTAAAATGAAATATAATATTTTTCAGAAAGTCCATATCTGTTTAAATACATCGTTTTCTCGAATGATACACTTATTATAATGAATGTAATTTTAAACATATTTTGATATTAAATTTGATAAAATATGCTGTTTTTTTAATTCATATTGTGGAAAAATCCTACGATGAATATTTGGGATTTTTCTATGAAAGATAAATTCCATTATCAATGGTAAAAATTACTACAATTTTGTTAAAAATATCCTTCTCATTTAAATAATTATTAACATTAAATTATATTTTATATATGTTTTAGAGTCACATTATATCAATTATACATCTATTTATACAATTAATTTCATTAGAATATATTGTATATTCAAATTGAGTATAAAAACATAATAATCATTGGAATTATTTTCTACGATAAAAACCTGTTATTTCACATCATCTACAGGATTAATGATAATCATAATTTTCTATATTATGTTACTAGAATCATGAAACTATAACATAAATATATGTAATTAGTATTATATTTGTGTTATAGTAATATTATCTTAATTGTTTGACCAAAAAGATTAGTGAATGTGACTAAAATTAATTATTTTGATGAAGGTAAGATTAAACATAATATGGGACTGAAAATTAATATTAAGGACCAAAATGACATGGAAACATGTCCAAAATTAATTGGTTTCCCAAATGTGTCAATTTTACTAATTTATTTATAATGTATGATTTATTTTGATACTATTAAATGGAAGATATCTGTAAATAGTGTAAGTTAGAAAGAAAAGGGAACATTCCTTAAATTTAACATTTATAAAACATAGAGATATGTAAAAAAAATCATATTTTCATTTAAATGTATCCTTAAGAAAGATAAATGGTTTTTTTTGTCCTAATAAATAATCAATAATTTTTAGTTATGTTATTGTTAATTAAAATTCAAAAAAACTTCAATATTATGATTATTTTTTAATAATTAACTAAAATAAATGATATTATAAGTATTAAATGTGAAGTTAATTGGTTGACATATTATCTGTATTTAATATTTTATATTAATATATAATGTTACAAAACCATAAACCTAATATATTTTAATTCCAATATATGATTGATTTTTAAAAATTAACATCAAACAAATAATGTCATTATTGATATTATTGTTATTTTAATATAAATGACTCTTATAAAATGATTTAAAATTGATAAATATACAATTTTTTTACTAGTGACTTTTAAGGAATAATATATATTAAATATTTTATATTAATTGAATAATTAACCTTTTATGATTATCATATAGAACCATATTATGTAAATACACTATTAAGATGGTATGGGTTCAAGAATGGTTTTACCGTGTCACACACGATAATTTTAAAATTAATTTAAAAAAAAGGTGATTTTAATTTTATAAATTAGATATAATTTTTACAATTAAGTTTCTATATATTTCATAAAAAATATCATAATAATTTTTTCTTAGTGGTTAAGTGAATTATATTAGAAAACTAGATTCTTAAATAATAACTAAAATGATAAAATTGAGATTTCATAGATGTTAAGGAACCAAATAATTAAAATGCACATATTTTGTTGTGGATGTGATTTTTATCAAAAATTATTATTCTTTAATAAATTATTTAAATTTTTTTTAATAACATTAGGTAATATATACCATTCAATATTGAATAACTTTTTATAGTTGCAAAAGTGAAACTCCCCCACCCACTATAAAAAGGAAAGCACTCTATCCCTTCCTCACACCTATGAAGCCTCTTAAATTCGGCCAAGACCTACCTAGTTTTCCCACCAAAAATACAACCTTATACCAAGAGGATTAATTTTTTGAATAAATATTCCAAAGGAATCCTTTTAGCATAATTCCAAAGGAGTTACTCGATTTATAGGTGACTCCCTCTCTCATACTCTTTTTAATTATTTTCCTTATCACCCACTCTACTCTATTTATTCTTTTATTTTGTGATGAAATCAGTTTCCTATATATTAAATGATTTTTTAAATGATATTTCCAACAATTGAACACACCTCTATATAAGGGATGTCGAACATGATGTTTCTATGTACATCAAAATACTACCTCATGAAACGATGATTATTCATTTATCTTTAACCACTAATCATGGTAGAAATTATGATGGAAATTATATATATTTTTAATATGTTAAATTTATTACTTATTTATGCTTCTTTATTAATTTTATAACAAACATATTTTTACCTTTCATTTGGCATTAATACGATAATATCGTTTGAGGAAGTGAGGACTACCTCCCCCTCAAAGTGATGTGATTTGTTTACACACCACATAAAATATATTACCAATGATTTTAATGAAATTATATGATATATAAGATATATTAATGCTACTTTAATTATTATATATATATTCATATATATATATATACATATTTCACTTACATTTTTTCATTCAATACGACAATAAAAATGGGAAACATCGTTCATTCATACGTACAACTTACCTTTTCCATGAATGGTGTATTCCATTACCAACATCATTATGATATATATTATTATAATATACATATTAACTATATACCTGATATTAATATTAATTTATTAAATCTTAAATCATGATATCAGTATATGGATCAACGATATAAAAAATTAAGACACATTTGAATAACAAATCGAATATTACCCGAAGTAAAACCTTAACATAGGATCGTTAATAAGAGGGTAAAATAAGTTATAATAAAATAATATATCGTAATATATATAATAATATTATTATGTAAAATATATATAATAATATATTATTTATTATACAGGAATTATGTACTATTACGTAGAGAGTCAAGACACTAGGTAAGGGGATTTCATATCACTTTTAATTTCTGTGAGAAAAATGTTGTGTTCCCCATTCATTCCTTTGTTTTGGTGTATTTACATCCTAGTTATGAATTATATTTATATTATAATTAAATTTATGGGTAAATTTTTTTCAATTTTATGGCCTTCTTTAATGGGGTTTAACTTTCAAAAGTTACAAAATTTGTAAAACTATTTTGTCTCAATTTTCCTTCTTTGAGAATCATGTTTTTATGCACTTAATCTCTATTTTTGGGTGAATATAATTACATTTTACAAGTAATATCTTGAATATAAATACTTTCATGATATTATAATCTTTATTTAATTTTTGTTACATACATGTATAACATGATCATAAAACACCATGTTATAAGAGATTATTAAGACAATCTCATTGTTTTCAAGATTGGTTATTTTTATTATTTGTTTAAAGAAATATTATGATACATATCTCAAGAATATTCACGAGTTTCCTTATAATATGTTATTTAATGATATAATCATTTATTGGTTCAATTTTATACTCTATTTTACAAAACATAGTTAAGAAATAGTATTTAGGAACACCCGAAATTACCCTCCCTTCGATCAAAAATCTTTGTTTTCTAAAACAAGTTTCCAAGAATATTATACCATTACACTATAACATATATAAGAAATTTTTATACTTTTTATCTTTTACCAATATCTTCAAGGGAATCATATTCTATATTTCTAGAAAAGAATCTCTTCTATCCTTTTTATATTGCCAAAGGAATTTTCTATTAACCTCAAATGACTTGTATGGATTTAACCTCCATAATTTCTTCAAAGAAATATTTTCATTGATAAACAGATTAATCATCAATAAAAAATTTTAACAAGTAATTTTCAAGGAGAATTACTTTCAATATTCATAAGAAATACTTTTATATGTTTTCATGTCATAGTTACAAATATTCAAAGTGTTTTCAATGAAATTTATTTCAAACTGTTTTCAAGATTTCATTACATGTTCTCAATGAATTTTCAAATAAATGGTTTTCTAAACATTTTCAGGCCTGTATTAAGAGTGTTAATATTTTTTAAAGAAAAGATTTTTTTGTATTTTTTTATGCATTTTTTAAAAGAATTAATGCAAAAAATATTCAAAATAATATCATGTCTTCTTTATAGGTATTCAAGTTATTTTATAAGAAAATTATTTTAAAAATGCTTTATGTATTAAAAAGACAATTTCAAATATGAAAAGATATTTTCATCATGCAACGTTTCTAAAATATATTTAAAATTATTTTCCATCTAAGATGAAATAAATTTATTTTACTCATTCTATTTTAGGAAATGATCTAAGTGTTTCATTCATATCCTTACAATAAATGGGTTATGCTTAATGTCAGGGTATTTTTGAAATGCATTTCTATTTCATGGGTTATGTTTTAATGATACCGACTTCATTTTAGGGGTTATGTCATGAAATGATTAAGAAACATGTCCCTCTACATAGGTTATGATATGTTTACATGTTTATGATACCCATTTCATTTCATGGGTTATAATAAGTTTTCTAGAACATGTTTGTATGATTGAATTATGTGATGGGTGGAACTTATATCTTCCTCCAATGCATTGGGTAATGTTTTATATCCCATTAGATAGACTAAGATGGTATGAGGAGTGAACTAATGATACTATGATGTTCTTGGGAATGAACCTTGACTACTATGATGCCCATAGGAGTGAACCATGACTATTTATATTGTATGGGGACTGAACGCATTATACTATAATGGCCATGGGAGTAAACCATGACTAGTATGATGGTATGGGTAGTGAACCCATACTACTAAGATGATATTGGAAGTAAGGCCTTGGATAATATGGTAATCATTATATGGTTATGTGTCATTCACCATCACTTGTCTTATTCATATCTTATTATTTAATGGATTATTCACTTTGTTTTATATGACTGATGTCTTATGAACTGACAATATTTATGTCATAATTTCTATGATGATAGTTTAGATGCATGGAATGATCTTCTTTTTATAAGATCACGTTATCATACCCTTATACTCATGTTCATGCTTACATTTCTCCCATGTTTAAACTTACTGAGCATTTGAGGGCACCCCTTTTATGTTTCTTTTTCCCCAAGTTAAGATGATATGTACTTTGTTTGACATGTCTAAAAAGGATGATAGTACAGAATAAACTAATGGTAAATTATGCATCTCATATATGTAACATTATTTCTGTTTCCATATTTGGAAAGGAATTTTACCATCTATGGTATTTGGGAACCTTTTGTATAATTTTTAAGTATTCAGAAATAGTTATGTAATTTTAATGATCATAATGTGTGGGTCGCTATAAGATTTACTAGGTATAGAATTTAGAAAATTGCATGGTCATTCCACCCTTCACATTTCATTTCATTTCATCTAACACATTCAGTTCAATTAACATTGGTCGTATTTATTAAATTCCATCGAGGGGAATGTTCATACCACCAAAATCATTTCAATTTCACCTCAAACCATTTAATTTAATGAAATTCCATTTAATATGAAAAAATATGGTAATTTAATTACTATGATCATAAAGGAACTTAATAGGTTATTGGGTTAGCTGAGTAATTAGCTAAATGGGAAATCACCTTTATAAAGAAAGTGAAGCACTTAGGTGGTGTTTGGTTCAATTTATACATTTACCAAATGAGGGAATGATACATTTAATAACCCAAATGAAGTCCATGATGAAACATTCCATAAATATAATAAAAACTTTTAATAATATAGAGAATCACATTCCAAGAGATGCACATGATTTTTATGACTAATAAAAACATTTTGGTTGATAATACATTTCACCATAATCATGGTTTTTTATGATACCATGACATTGTTCTTCAAAAAACTTTTTTATCTTATTAAACATTTCATACAAGAATCATACTCAATTAACATTAATGAAATTTTTAATTTTAAATTCGCATGACACTAAATATTGTATAATGAATTTGTTAAGATTAATAATTTATTAAATTCAATAATTTAATGGGAAATGGAAAGTGATCGTAGCTAGAGAAAACACCAATTCAAACAATTGGTACCATTATGTTTTTAGCTAAGACCACTCGAAGTTGCTACTACCCTCTTACGAGAATATGAACATTAATAAGTATGTAAGGACACATATCCCCTACATACATATTCTCATGGAAATAACTATGTACATGTTATTACTTACATATATTCTTATATGAATACACTCTTCTCAACTTAATCCAATATTCATTTTCAATATCATAGAAAAGTATGCCTAGCCCCCTATATATATATATATATATCTGTGTGTGTTCTTATTTTCTCCGCAATGGGTGAATATAAATATAATTGGGGAACTTATATATATATATATTCTTACCCATTATTGTGAAATAAATCACCATTTCCTTTAGAGACCCAAACCCACGATATGGACAAACAAAACTCACTCAAGTGACGATGGTAAGATGAAAAGTACCAAACCACTTCTCCTTCAGCGGCAAATGAATAAAAATTTTCCATATACCAACCCAAGAGATTAGTTTCATTCCCTTGAAGGACCGAAGTGAAATCACAATGGAAAATGGTTGGAATCAATGATTGAAGAGGGCCCTAGAGTAGGGGATTCCCACACACTAGAGAGGTGGGAGTGGAAGGCCACACCAATGGAGGGAGAAGAATTTGTAACCTAGGTTGATTTTTTCTATTATTTTAATTTTTTATTGACAACATTTAATTTCTTTTAAATAATAGTTATGTGAATGGTTTGGGTCTCATGATTTAATAAACTGTGTGTCAACCATGACCCATCTACAAGGAACGTATAACACCCCACATAGGTTGGCCACATGGTTTGTAAGACTATACACCAACCATGTAGTGAATTGTTTGTGGGTACTACCTAAATTGAACTACCATTTAAGATTGCATTCATAGTTTGGGTAAACTGTGCATAAATAGTGCACTCTACTTCATCACCCCTCCTTAAGGACACAAAATTTTCTTTTAGGGGCCGCATTCTATCATACAAACCATGCCCCTTACACAGCCCACCCAAACCATTGATTTCTTGGACCTGACACTCCTGATACTCAATGTAGCACCTAGTAAAACACTCATGCCTTCACCCAAGTCCAAAATAAGACTTTGATTTGTTCCAAATTTCAAAATTATGTTCTAAATCATGGTTTAAAAAAACCCCATCTAGTGAATGTAAATGTTCAAAATCCTTTGGTTTTCAGTCCAATTCAAAAAAATTGGTCTTTATAGATGCATCTTATATGGGTTTAGGTTGTGTTAATTTGTAAAATGATAAATTTTTGTTGTATATCTCTCAATATATTGGACCAAATCAATAGAATATATCAACCCATGACATTAATATTATTGAGGTTTTATAAGCCCTTAAGTATTAGAATCATTACCATTCCATGGAGAGATTTATGGTCCATTATGATCATTAGATCTTGGTCAATATCCTTTCATAGAAATAATTAAATCGTTGGATTATTTGTTGGACAGTGTCCATTTATATTTTGAATTTTAAATTGCATATATTAATTTATAAAGTAACATGCTCACCGATGCTATCAACAATAATTTTCCTCCTCAAACATTAAAAAATTAATTTTATAATATAATTTAATGGTATTATTTTCATTGATTCTCTTGAAGGAAATATAATATGGTAATGAAAAATTTATTTCTATCATTTATTTGATGCATTTTCCTTTTGATCTTATTCATTAACAGACTCTAGAAAATTAGAAAATCAAGTTTATCTAGAGGATTATAAATGATGGGGATACCAGAAGTATGTTGTCACTATCTTCTAAGGGAATTCCATACTATAGGATATATTATATGGGTGCCATATCTATGAGGATTATGATAATGGATTAATTACATCAATATTACGGATCACTCCACCAAAGTGAGAAAAAATATTTACTATTACATGATGAAATGATATTGGTTTCATGGTATGACATGTTGAATAAGGGTTTTTATGTCATAATATAATACACATCACCTTGTTAAAGTCAGGAACTATCTTCATCATGTATACATCATAATTGTACAATAACCACCATGATATGGGATGGTATATCCATGTATTTTATTATTATATTACCTATTACCCATTAAGGGAATAATGCAATTTGGGTGATGGTTGATTGGTTAGAAAACCATATCACTGTATTACAATTGAGGATACTACTAATATAACGGAACTTGGAAAAGTGTTTGTATAAGAGATCATGATGTTCTATAAGATTATTTATTCTATAATTATTTGGTGAGATCTATGGTTCACCTATATATTTAATAAATTCCTGGAAAAGGTGATAATATCTTGTTCAATTTTTCCCATATCTTACCACCATAAAAATATTTCAAGACTGAGTTGGAATTCTAGATTTTGGAGGTTATGCTATATTCTTCTCTCTTCATTTTCAAAGACTTAGTGGATAACCATATCAAACATGTTGAAGTATCTTATAATAGTAGTTACCATTCATTTTTTAGGATGTTTACCTTACGATAATTTTTCAATTGACCATACTGGTCGTCCATTCATATGACTAAGGTGTGAGTTACATCCTTATTGGGACTAATAATCATGAAAGAGATGATGTGTATGATTCAGGTGATCATACATAAAATGATGATGTATCAGAGTAATCAAAACTCTTATGATGATTTTATTAATCATCCCTTATAATTTTTGGTATCTAATTGGGTGTTCTTGAAGGTATCACATTTTTTGGGTCATAAATGGATTTAGATCTAATAGAATCTCAATTAATGGTATATATGACCTTTCTAGACAATTTAGTGGACCAAGAATATTTCTTATTATTTATTTCCAGAATATCAGTTGAAATCAATTGATAATGTCTTCCTTGTCTTCTAGAGGAGTATGTATAATATTTATCCCTCCAATTTTAGTAGAATTAGAATATCTAGGGTTAGAACATGATGTTTTGGTGATAATGCTTCTAATCTAGATTGTTGACTCTTGGGATAAGGTTATGTAAAGAAAATATATTCTCCGAGTCTGAGTGTTATGGAAACATGGATTAATTCTCATGAGATGTTGGAAAAAGGTTCTTTTATAAGGAATAAATAAACACTCCTCTTTCTTAGTAACCCATTATCCAGATGGCTTTGATAAGGAATAAATTTATATGGTGTGGATAATATTCATATTCATTATATAATTTTCAGGAATAAAAAATTATAAAATTTCTTGTTCATTTATTTTTTTAAAATCCTTTCTTATGGAGCATCAATTGTCTTTTTTATACTTATTTCTTTGGATTTTATTTGGGTAAATCCATGACCATGGGATATCATGTCAGGACATGACCTAGTATGATGTGCTATTTTCAAGGAATTTGTGTTATACCACTTCCAAGGGAGGTTATTCCATGGCTTTTCCCAATGTATTGTGAACATTTATCTCATAAAGTGTATCATAGTGTGAGTAAGGGAGTCCATTTTATTACTAGACCTATGTGTTTTTAGTATTATTTATGAGAATAGTCATGTCATGTTTTAGGAAAGTCACACTATGACATATCGTGGTTGTATTTTAGAAGTGAGGAAGTTTTCCTTTTTCCATAAGAAATCCAAACACACCATCATTCTCCCCTTATATTCCTCCCTATTGATGTCCGATCCACCCTCCTCCCTTGAGATAAATGTCATGTAGATTTCCCATCATGTTTCATCAAGAAGTCGCCATGTTAGGGTCTCATATCTTATTTTTGGTTATCTTATTTTCTTTTTTGATGTTGTTCTATGAAACAAAAGGACATTTTTACCTAGGGTTTGATACAAATTCATATGATGAGGGTTTATATATGTATATATATATATATATATATTACCTTATCAAGGTCTATCCTCTTCATTTTTTTGGAATCAATTTGTGGGAAAGTGATTTAATTGATTAATGTAGGTAGTTTCATTAATCTCCATTGTTTTGAAAACAAAAAGTTAATTTTAAATTTTAAAAAACTATATGAATTTTTTAAATCATATTATATAATATATGAATGAAAATATAAATTATGAGTGTTAAGAATTGTATTTAATATCTCAACTACTAATAAAATCATAATAATGTATATTAAACTAAAAGAATAAAATAAAGGATGTTATGTTAACAGGTCCTCTAACCTAATTCTTTTTATTTATTAAATATTGAATCCCATTTAAATATTCAAAATGATTCAAATGTAATGTTTAAAGATCTACATAATTTTCTAAATGATTATTTGGTATTGTAATTAATTAAATCAATAGTATATTAATATTAAAAACATATATTATAATTCAGAAATAAAAAATTTCACATGTAGTGTGTACAAGTCCTCTAAAACAATTACTTTCATCAATTTAACATTAAATTAATTTTAAATATTCAAAATATTTAATTTTAATGATTTCACATCTAAATAATGGTATGAATGAAACTTATCAATGAATATCACATTTAAAACCTTAATATTGTATATATATTTTTACATTATATAGTTTATTATATACTAAAAGTAGATTTAATTGTTTTTAAATGATCTTCTAGTTGATTGTTTTTTATAAGATTCACTTGAATATAAAAATTCCCATTGTTTATTAAAAATTGGTTGGAAATTAATTGTAATTAAATAAAATTTTGATTAAATAACTGATCTATGTGGAACAATACAACATATTAATAATAAATTAATTCTTGTGAAATTTATTTTGAAATACTGATCATGAATAAAAAGTAAATTAAAATAACAAAAAATTTATAATCATGGAGGAATCCTGATAATGATCATTTGTTATAATTCTCGAAAATGAATATGGATTCATAATTACAATGGAGTGTTTAGAGATATAAACGAATGTAGTAATTTGAATAATAAATCTTAATGATCCTAATTAATTATAATGTATATGTATATCTATATAGAAAACATATTCATTTGGTCAATACTATAGATTAATCTCCATTTATATGAAATATCCAATGGAATATATAAAGGATTTGGAATAAATTTGGGAGATGAAAGATTATGGTTATTAATACCCATTAGAATAGAGCCCATGTGAATCACTTTACATTAAAATTGTGACAATCCATATTTATTTCATAATATTCCCTTTATATTCAACTAATTTTATGGAATATTATTAAACCATTAGTTAAATAATGTAAAATAAAAATAATTGATATTTGTGCTTATTTTAGCTACCACATTGTAAAACATATCTTTAATCCCCTATGTGAAATACATCTTATGATGAAAAAAATTAGAATATAAAAATAAATACTTTAATTAAAAAATTCTATTATTTATAAAATATTTATCCCAATTTAATAAATAAATTTCACAAGTATTGCAGCTGGTAATTACATTGTGAATATATCAACAAAATAATAATGTGACCTTGTTTTATATTTTTCACACAATTTTCTTGTAGATAATGGGTGGAAAAGAATATTTGTAATATTTGATGTGTCACACCACATTTTAAATGCACTCCTTTATATTGTGTCATAAAAGCATCATCAAGTTTCTATATATTATTGTAGATATAATTATTAATATTTTATCTATAATAGTTACCCTTATTAGCAATTATGATTATCAAAAAAACACACTCTCTATATATTATATGAATTCTAATAAACATATAATGATTTTCAGAAGTCCTATAATGAGTTGTTTAATTAAACACCATGAAATGGACATCTCACCATAAAATAATTTACAATCAGTTTGGCATCTATATTTATGCAGATTGGAGAAATATCCAACATTAATATAACCAATAAGTTTTTTATAAATATTTAGTAAAAATTAGTCCTCGTTAAATATTTACTTGGTAATATAAAATTATTTTTTTGATACAATTCCAATTTCTAGAAGTACAATAAGTGATTTACAGGGATAATAATATCACATAACATGATATGTTAGGTATTTTATTACATTCAATGTATATGCGTGCTCCTTTCTTGGTCTAATAGTATAATTATCATGATGAAGATATTATAAAACCATTGATGTGATTTATGGATGAATTTTTCTTAAATAAAACATTTTAAGAAATTTCACAATATAACTCGATTTATGAAGAAATATTGAATATTTTATATATTAAAATTACAATTTAAGGGTTATATTTTTCTTTTGAAATTATCTTATTTCAAATTCATTCAATAAATATCATTATTCCTTAAAAAATGCACCATACATTGAAATAATGTTCGAATTATCATCATTTTCTACAACAAAAAGTACTTTTTGTCAATCCATCCCAAGGGATGGACATAGAAAAACTAGATAATTTTTATAAATGTATTTGATAAAATATTCAATTAGATGGTATTAGAAGCTTTGATATTTATAATTAAATTATTTTAATGATTTCTTTAAGTAAATATAATAATTATGAAAGTATTTATATCATTATTCATTAATTTTTATACCATTAGGTATTTATTATAAATATCATTATTAATGGACTTGTAATGATTTGCAGTTAAATCATCTAACATGTGTAATTAAATATTTTCATGTATAACCAATATCATAATATATGAAAAGGATATAATATAAATAGTGAGTGAATATGTTTCCTTATATTAAATTCATGTTCATTTAGATAAAACATTATAAAATAGTACTAATTTATATCTCACAAATTCAATATTTTTATTCCAATTTTTCAAAAATATTCATTTATAACCAATAAAATTAATCGTTTTTTCGTCTTCACAATCTTACGAAAAACCTCATGTTTAAAAATTGATACATTATATTGTTATTTTTATATTATTCTAATACAATCTCATAAGATGATAATTTACTAATTTCTATTATTTATGTAAATATAAAATATTATGTTTCATATTTTATAAAATTGAATAATCAACAATGGCCTCTATTCTATTTAACATTTTATAGTAAAATTTATTGAATATTTCCCCTTCTTCATGGTCAACTAATTTACATAAATATATTTCCTGACAAATATCATGATCGAGTAAGTTTTTCTTTTCCTAGGTCCATTTGTTTCCTTAATTACTGTGGGGTATTTAACTTCCCTATGATGATAATTTTTATCTGTTGAAACAATTATTATATTATGCGTCATGTGTGGATTAAAATATTTATTAATTAAAAAATTATATCATCATGTTGGAACATCAATTTTAAATATTACTTATACAGTTGTAATATATTATTTAGTAACATGATTTGAATCATTGAATGTGTCAAGAAAATAATTTTTTAATTAATGATCATTAAAACTTTTAGTCTATTAAGATATTTACAAGGATCAATATAAAATAATAACATCAATTTACTTGATATTTATTTGTTTGTCGACAAATTCTACACTTTTAATATAGGAAACATATTTTTATAAAATTATAGTCAAAAAATATTATAGTAAATATATTACCCATGTTTATTTTAAGATATTTTAATATAATGGTAGAATCATACACAAAAAAATATTATTTACTGGTTTTTGATCCAATCCATATTTGTTTGTGGGGGTCAAACTATAAAAAATAAAACACAACTAAATATAAATATTTGTAACATTTGTGGTACATAAACACAAGATAATTAGAAAAGAAAAATATCCTGAAAACTTGATGAGTTATTTCAAATGGGTTTGGCTGTATAAAAAACATCATGCCCTTATAATAAATTGTAAAATTGAGTTTTCCAGAGAAGTAGACCACTCATAAAAATTTATTAAAATATTATTGTCTTGGATAGATCATTTTGAGTGTTATTATAAGATATAGGACACTCCACAATTATTTCAATAAACATGTAATAATTATTAAAATTGTGTGATTAATATTATATATAATTATCATGTTTAATGTGCCTGATAGAATAGTATGGAAAATATGAACAGAAACGTATTTTTTAGGAAAAAAGTACTAAAAATATCTATTTTAGTGGGATAATAACTACATATTGGACCATCTAGTTGACATATCTATCACTATCAAAAATTAATTAAATATTTTATATGAATAATGAATTAGATCACATTTAATTCTATAATTTATTTCCATAAAAAGAGGTGATCCATTCATAATATTCAATAGTTATATCCATATAATAAATTTCCTTTAAGAACGTGTTTTGAATTTATAATCATTATCCACCAATGGATTACTATTTGTATAATTAAGTATTTTTTGTAACATAATTTATCATGGATGAAATTAATGATCATTCAATATAAAAAACCAAAGACAAATCTTGAGAGTTTCTCTCTAATCAAATTTTTCTCCTGAATAATTCTTATCATATAATGAAATTCAAAAAATCATTCATAAGTAAAATCAATGTGATATCCATTTTCAAAATTATCATTCAACAATTATATATATCATCTAAAAATAATAGTTTAATAATTATTTTTTAAATTTAAAAATCATCAACCATGTATATAATTTTTTTAATCTAAATGGAACTTTTTTGGATTTATTGAAAATTAATATTCTGAAAAAATAGGTTTCAAGAATTGCATAGGTAGATATTATTTTATTAAATTATTATAGAATATAATATATTAAAATATATTGGGTCTTATAGTTTAATAGTCTTTAGAAACAACATATATTAATGGACCTTAAAATAAATTCTAGAAATTTAAATAAAATCATAAAAATTCAAAAAAAATTATTTTATCATCTAATAAAATCAATGGAATTTTTATTATAATATTGTTGGTTTCATGGAGAAAATTAAAAACAAACAAATTGTTTTGAACTCAGAAACTCAGTAATGTGTATTATATTGTGGAAGCTAAAATGTAATAATCATGGAATAACCAATAAAGAGATAATAAATAACATAATGGATAATATATGAGCATAATATAACCATGGTAAACATAATATTAATTAATTATAAGAATATAAAATTATTTCACATTGATAGTATACACAATATCTGTAACACCCCAAGATTTCATACTGTGTTATTTCTTCAAAATAATTCAATAACATGCACTACACGCAACACTGAGTTCGATCGCACCATGAATTACCAAACAATCCATTCAAAAGAGATTATGAATAGTATTAACTAAATTTTAAACTTTATATAATCCTTATAATTTTAGAATCCATATTATGAGTTTCTTACACATAATGTAAGAATAAATTCATTTCCAGTATTGCACTTTTATCAAGTTTTAATATTGAACCCTTCTTAAATACAATATTTTTAACTTTTTGACTAATTTGGGACATAAAAAATTTAAAATGAAAAATCCCAAGCTTCCACGGTACACTTTCCATGGAATAATACAGTAGCGTGTGTTGTACGCAACTTCGAGTTCTAACACACACCGCAACCAATCAAACTAGCCGTTATGAATATTAATACCTACTTTTTGAAATTATATATATTTTATATTTCAAAATGGTCTTCATTTTTGGATTCGGAATATCTAATATAGCCTAGGGTGAAATTTTTGAACTTTTCGGATAACTTTATATTTTGATGAATATTGAAAATTACTAAATTTTAATTAAAAACAAATTTTTTAATCAAAATATTTAATATTGATAAATTATGAATTTGAGTGGTTTTAATGTATATTTAGAATATATTTTTACCATTTAGTTAAATGTTTTTCATTGGACATAATTTTACAATTAAACCATACATAAACAAGTGCCAATCTTTTGATAGTTATTATCTCTTAAAAACACGCTTTTTGTTTTAACAACGAGAATTAATTTTAAATTAATTTCTGCCAATTATCTGTTTTGAATTGGGAAAAATGGATTCCATATTTGGAATCAGGATTTTCAAATTTTGTAAATAGGTAACTTTTATTTTTAGACATTTTGAATAATTACTTCGGTAAATATTTTATTTACCATGGTTAAAGGGTAAATCCTGTAAATATGAGTTAACAAATAATATTATAATAACAAACAATTACCCTAAAACGTGTCCTAACCTTATGTTTTGATACATGTCCGATCATGGGCATCTTTGGGTTGATTTTGGGACCCCATGGAGCCACTTGTAGGTGATAGGGACACTTTATTTTAATTAAGATAAAATGAATACAAAAATGACACAAGCATATATCTTTTAGAAAAACAATTTTTACATAGGGTTATATATGATGGAGATTCAACTATAAATATTCATTAGGAATCTAAAAATATTTCCTACATAATTATATTTTATTTAAAAAATTTAGAGATTAAATAATTTAATTTATTTATGACACAACGATGATGCAGTAATTACCACAATAGTGAAAAATTAAAATAATTGATATTATAAATACCCACATAAATATAATTTGAGACTTTTAATGCATTAAAATAATTTTATAGGATAATATGACATATTAGGATTGATTTAATTCACTTTTTTCTAAGTAATCATTCTGTTATGAGTTTCACAAAAATCAACTATTGAATAGTGTCAAAATTGATAGAAAAGAGTTTTTAAAACAAATATTATATTATTAATTGATATTAAATTCCTAAAAATCTAAGGTTCGGCCAAGAGACTTATATCATGATAGTTATATCATTAAAGGACCACTTTGGGGTCTATTGGATGTATATAGTAAGTTTATTAACCATATAATATATAAATAAAAAGAGACATTGTAAAAGTGAAACTAATTAACTTAGAGTTATTACTTAAAGATATGGTTAATATAAGTACACAAGTCTATCTAAATTATATTTTTTGAGTGGTGTTCTACCCCTCCCCACATTAACCTTTAAATAATCAACTTTGGAGCCATTAGAAACTTAATATTAATTTATTATAAACTAATATTTCTAGCTTTTCCAAAGGTGCCCCTCACCCCTCTTGTAAAAGGGAACTCCTACTTCTCATTTCTCACACCTTAAAAGCCTTTTGATTCGGCCAAACTCGGCCCACATACTCTCCCAACTTCCCTCACTACATCCTAGAGGCCATAGTTTGATCAGAAAGCCAACCTAAGGAGCCCTTTTGATCAAATCAAAAAGAAGAACCCAAAGAAGAGGTAATGATTTCACCACCCTTTTTCAAGTTCCTTTCTTCTTCCACTTCTTCTTCCTATGTTGTTACCATTAAAAAATAATAACTCCAGTATCATATATATACTGTGATGTTATTATAAATATGGTACAACCATATTCACTATTCTATCCATCCTTTGAATAACATGTCACCATACGTGTGTACGTACGGCTTACCGTCTCCACGTTGTGGTGTAATTGTTATTCAATAAATTATTATTTGGATGGGTATAATACTGATGTGTAACTCATGTAAATAATAAATATAACATGATAATGATTTTTTATATATGATATACCATCCAATTATATTTCATTTTAATATAAAAATAATGTTATTATCGCTCTTGCGTACGTACGGACTACCGTCTCCACGAACGCGATGAGATTCATTCTCCATCGTATCGATTCCAGTATAATTTTCATTTGATGATTCATAATAGTATATAAGGACTTGATATAATTCTTGATATGATTAAGATACAACCTATCCATTACAAACATGGCTTACGTAACAAAACATATAAAAGAAAACGAGTAAGTTAAAACCCGAAACAACGATAATACTGAGATATTATTAACAAATCAATGTTAAAAGATCATATATGATATTATATTAATGTATATGATTCTTTTATAATTTAATAACAATTATTTCACCATTATACAGGAGTTTAACCTTCCCCAACCAATGAAAAGTACAAGGTAAGGGTTATTTCAAAATCTCTTCATTATCTGAGGTTGTTTATAAGTAATAATCTACTGGGATCTCTTTATCATCCACATCCATGTTTCTTAAAAATGAATTTCAAAACCTTTTTACTATTTAATAGAATATGGGTTAAAGTCATTTATACCCTTTTTTTACTTTTTATAAGAGGTTTATAAAGAAATATTTCTGTTGTTTTCCAAACAAGGTGCTTTTTAACCATTTCGACAAAATTAAGGTAAGAATGTTTTTTTAACTTATACGGCAGGTGAGGCTATTTTCCGCCATTATAAAATAGTAGAAGCTTACCTTAAAATCTTATAAGAATATTTTCAAAGAAAATGTTTTATTTCATAAATATAAGACTCTTAAATTATTTCAAAATAGAAAGAGATATTTCTCTAAAAAGAGTTTTGATTCCATCTATGTCAACATCTTTGATAAATTTTACACTTATTTGAAGTTGATTTATTATTATACAAAACTTCTATATTGTATTGAAGGTTTTGGAATATGTTTGACTGTAGATGTGCTATTTTTATACCGTTCATAGTTTACGGTGAAAGTATTGACATTTCGTATGCTAGTTTTAATACGAATGTTTATGTAATGTTTAAACCTTTTCATATGGGAATGCATTGGACTTAATATGTGATGGGTGGAGCCCGCTATATCTCCGCAATGCATCGGTAGGTCTCATTAGACAAACCAGTGTCTTGGCACAAGGCCTTGGCAAAATCTTATTTGTAGTCTTGGCACGAGGCCTTGGCTATGTGGTTATGATAGTCTGGCATTATGCATTCCATAATTATGAAAGTGGTTATTTATATTGCATGTGATTATTCGATTAGTAGAATATCCATGTGAATAAGTAAATGGCATTATTTCATTTTACTTTTTCCATACTATGTTTTATTTTTTCCAGGATGTGAAGAAGTAATTTATGAATGACCTGCAGGGATAGTATGTGGGGATATGAGTGTGTTCTATGAAGAAACTATGTTGTTGTAGTAGTTTTTCACTTTATGATGTAATGTAAAACTTTATTAATATATCTAGTGTTTCCAAGGCTACTAAACCAATCGGTCTTTCGAGATTTGATCTTTCTTGTGATCATGCTGATGTTATGTAATAATGCACCGACTCTGGGTAACAGGGGTCGGGGCGTTACAGTTGGTATCATAGGAAGTTTAGTACAAACCTTGGAAGCAAGATTTAGATAAACTCTGATAGGAGAACATAGACCTAAGATGGATTTTGAGGATTTGTATAGAATAACTTCCTAGAATTTTGGTATTTTAGAGATTTTGTGAGTTTTCCGAGCAATACATCCCGGTCTGGATATGAGCAGGTAGAGGCGGCTCTGGCACAGATGTACCTAGGGGTAAAACCCGAAAACACCGCTTTGATCTAGACTCGAACGGGAACTGGTGCACGACAACGGGCCTTGCAACACTCTTGGTTATGAAACTTCCGGGGGATATGCTTAGGATAATTCTCATTTTCATTACAAACCATTATGAAGGATTTATGAGTATATACTTCCTCAAAGGAGACATTTTTATTATTATGGATTATATCCATAAACTATTTAATTTATGTTATGTGTTTTACAAGTTTGGGATTAGGTATTGTTATTCATAAACTAATCTAGTGTAAGCCATTGTTTAGAAATGGCACCCAGTAGAAGGAATGAAAACTCTAGCAATGCACATGATCCAAAGAGAAGGAAGGATCATATCTTTCATGGTCTTAAGCTAGAATTTATAAGACAAAGAGTCTCCCATGTATTATCATCATATGAAGAAATAATATCATGTGTTGATAAGATAAGTAAAGAGTTTACTGAGTCATATGGCTTTGAAGGGAAGCAAGAGAAGAAAAGGATGGAAGAGGGAAATATGGATAAAGGGAAGAGGGAAAAGAAGAATTTTCCCATATGTGATAACTGTGGGAAGAAACACCTTGGAACTTGGCTGAAAGGAATGATAGTTTGTTATAACTGTGGAGGAAAGGGGACAAAGTACATGACTGGAAGGGTAAGAAAATGGTTTCAAATTTATAATGCTTCATTTGCAAGAAGTTTGGGCACTACACGAACCTATGTCTTAGTCATCAGACTATGCTGCAAATGATGATATTGGATAATAATCAAGTTATGATACTACCACGGATGAAGAGGAATGATTAGAGTTCTTATATTGATTATGTCATTTGAGTGTCGTATCAACAATGTACTTGTTATAATAACTATGGAGTGTATAAGGATTGTACTGCAGTACTATTTCATTATGGACATGAGATTGTGTGGAACAAAGAAAAGTGACACAATAGCAGGTTAAAATTTTAGAAAATATATGTTTTAGAGAAAGATAAACCATAATATGGTTCTGATACCGAGGTAGTGATTTTAGAATAATACATGATTGTTTTGGATAAATTATATTGGATATTCTTGACTACCTTGAAACTGATTAATGATTTGTATATGCCATCATTGTTGGGGTATACAACATTTTTGGATTGAAGGTGTATATCTATTATTCTATAAGGAATAAGGGATCATGAATGTAATCAATAAGGTTTTATAATAATTCATGATTTTGCACTGTTTTAAAAGAATACATGATGAAGGTGATCACATGTTATTATGCGGCAAAAAGGATCATCATTGTGTTTACCTTCCTTATAAATTTTGGACTGAAGTATTTTGGATAGTTCTAGTTTGGATTATTTTGGATTTCCATAAAATGAAAACTCGGAGGTCGGGCGACAACTCGTCGCGTCTGGCAAGGCTGCGAGACTTGAACCCACAACCGAAGGGCGACTAGGGTGTATCACCTAACACTGACCCATGTGATGTCCGGGATTAAATAATATATTTTTTTAAAACATATGGTAGATGAATTATAAATTCGTTTTTTTTGAACCCTATACAAATAAGATAAATAGAATATTTTTTTTTGTTCTATTATCATTTAGAGTGAAAGATGGGTTTGTGGTAGAAATTAGTTAAAGGATGGAACTCTACTTATCAAGAATATATTTTTCTTCTTCTCTTATTCTATGAGGAAATTAATTCTTATACGTTATTTAAGGAATCCTAAAACCAAAAAATGTGTTATCCTAATACCCTATGTTTTGTTGAACTGATGGTATTTCAAATCATCATAGACTGATGAATATAAGGACCTCAATTTTACACTTGTTTGTGATTGATGACCTAAATCACTACCTATAAATATTTACGTTTTTCCTCCAATTATATGTCTCTAATTGCCACCAATTTTCTCCTAATAGAGATCATAATTTGGTGGTGACCCTTTCATTTCTCTTTTCCTCATATTAAGACTAAATTTTAGTGACCTAATTTCCGATGTCGGTTTTACCACAGAGATATTTCTATTTTCAACCTTTTATTTTCAAAGAACAATTTCAAATTTGGAGGACATAATTAATTGAATGAGGGGAGAATGTAACACCCCAAGATTTCATAGTGTGTTATTTCTTCAAAATAATTCAATAACATTCACTACACGCAACACCGAGTTTAATCGCACCAGGACATACCAAACAAGCCGTTAAAAAGAGGTTATGAATAGTATTAACTAAATATTAATCTTTATATAATCCTTATAATTTTAGAATCCATATTATGAGTTTCTTGCACATAATGTAAGAACAAACTCATATTCAGTATTGCACTTTTATCAACTTTTAATAGTGAACCCTTCTTAAATACAATATTTTAAACTTTTTGACTAATTGGGGACATGAAAAATTTAAAATGAAACATCCCAAGGTTCCACAGTACGCTTTCATTTGAATAATACAGTAGCGTGTGTTGTACGCAACTTCGAGTTCTAACACACACCACAGCCAATCAAACTAGTCCTTATGAATAGTAATACCTAATTTTTGAAATTATATATAATTTATATTTCAAAATGGTCTTCATTTTTGGATTCGGAATATCTAGTTTAGCCTAGGGTGAAATTTTTGAACTTTTCGGATAACATTAATATTTTGATGAATCGTGAAAATTACTAAATTTTAATTAAAAATAACTTTTATAATAAAAATAATTAATATTGATAAATTATTAATTTGAGTGGTTTTAAAGTATATTTAGAATATATTTTTACCATTTAATTCAATGTTTTTCATTGGACATAATTTTACAATTAAACCAGACATAAACAAGTGTCAATCTTTTGATAGTTATTATCTCTTAAAAACACGCTTTTTATTTTTACAACGGGAATTAATTTTAAATTAATTTTTGCCACTTCTGTGTTTTAAATTTGGAAAAATTGATTCCATATTTGGAATCAGTATGTTCAAATTTTGTAAATAGGTAACTTTTATTTTTAGACATTTTGAATAATTACTTCGGTAAATATTTTATTTACCCTGGTTAAAAGGTAAATCCGGTAAATATGAGTTAAAAAATAATATTATAATAATAAAAAATTACCCTAAAACGTGTCCTAATCTTATTGGTTGATAAATGGCCGACCATGGGAATCTTTGGGTCGATTTGGGGACCCCATGGAGCCACTTGTAGGTGATAGGGACACTTTATTTTAATTAAGTTAAAATGAATACAAAAATGACACAAACATATATCTTTTAGAAAAACAATTTTTACCTAGGGTTATACAAGTTAGATTTTCGACTATAATTGTTCATTAGAAAGATAAAATGATTTCCTACATAATGATATTTTATTTATAATTTTTAGAGATTAAATAATTTTATATATGTATGACACAATGATGATGCAGTAATTACCATATTAGTAAGAAATTAAAATAATTGATATTATAAATACCCACATAAATATAATTTGAGACTTTTAATGCATTAAACTAATTTTATAGGATACTATGACATATTAAGATTGATTTAATTCACGTTTTTAGAAGTAATCATTCTGTTATGAATTTCAAAAAAATCAGCTATTGAATAGTGTCAAAATTGATATAAAAGAGTTTTTAAAACAAATATTATATTATTAATTGATATTAAATTCCTAAAAATCTACGGTTTGGCCGAGAGACTTATATCATGATATTTATATCATTAATGGACCACTTTGGGGTCTCTTGGATGTATATAGTATGTTTATTAACCATATAATATAGAAATACAAAGAGACATTGTAAAAGTGAAACTAATTAACTCAGAGTTAATACTTAAAGATAAGGTTAATATAAGTACCCAAGCCTGTCTAAATTCTATTTTTTGAGTGGTTTTCGACCCCCACCCACCTTAAACATTAAATAATGAGCTTTGGAGCCATTAGAAACCGAATATGAATTTATTATAAACTAATATTTCTAGGTTTTCCAAAGGTGCCCCTCACCCCTCTTATAAAAGGGTACTCCTCCTTCTCATTTATTCACACCTTCAAAGCCTTTTTGTACGGCCAAACTCTTCCCAAATACTCTCCCAACTTCCCTCAATACAACCTAGAGGCCATAGTTTGATCAGAAAGCCAACCTAAGGAGCCCTTTTGATCAAATCAAAAGGAAGAACCCAAAGAAGAGGTAATGATTTCACCACCCTTTTTCAAGTTCCTTTCTTCTTCCACTTATTCTTCCTTTGTTGTTACCATTAAAAAATAATAAATCCAGTATCATATATATACTATGATGTTATTATAAATATGGTACAACCATATTCACTATTCTATCCATCCTTTGAATAACATGTCACCATACGTGCGTACGTACGGCTTACCGTCTCCACGTCGTGGTGTAATTGTTATTCAATAAATTATTATTTGGATGGGTATAATAATGATGTGTAACTCATGTAAATAATAAATATAACATGATAATGATTTTGTATATATTATATACCATACAATTATATTTTATTTTAATATCAAAAGAATGATATTATCGCTCATGCGTACGTACGGACTACCGTCTCCACGAACGCGATGAGATTCATTCTCCATCGTATCGATTCAAATATAATTCTCATTTGATGATTAATAATAGTATCTAAGGACTTGATATCATTCTGGATATGATTAAGATACAACCTATCCATTACAAACATGTCTTACGTAACAAAACATATAAAATAAAACGAGTAAGTTAACACCCGAAACAACGATAATATTGAGATATTATTAACAAATCAATGTTAAAAGATCATATATGATATCATATTAATGTATATGATTCTTGTATAATTTAATAAAAATTATTTCACCATTGTACAGGAGGTACCGAAAAGGTCCAGCCAGAGACAAAATTCTTTGGCCATTTATTAAAATAACCAAAAAGTACAGAAGCCGGTTTAAGGGGTATCCGGTTCCCAAAGACCGCGAATTCAAATTTCAAAAGCTAAACATCATCATCAACCTTCAACTCGATTCACGTGCCTGCCTCGAAGCGGACGCCCATCGCATCGGCGTCAGATCCATCCGCCTCCCATCATCACAGCGCCGGAAAGCCATTCTCGCCGTCGTCACTGGCGTGCCCATCCCGGAGCCCGTCGTCGCCGAAGTAACACCATCCTCCCATCCTCTATCCTCAAAGAGACCGCATCCCTCAACCACCAGCTCAGAAACTGGTCGGAAACACCATTTCACCAGAAAACAGCCACGTTCATAAACCAAAACCCATCCATTTTCATCCGTGAAACCAAAAAACGCTCGCAAAGCAGATTGCGAGAGGGTGAACATCACCATCAAACCAGAAATCACTCAAAAGAGAAAATCAAAACGAACCAACATTAGAGAGAATCAACAATCTCAGGAAAAAACCATCCTTAAACGAACACACATCAAACTCCAAGATCCAGAGTTCGACACACATCAAACTCCAAGAACCAGAGTTCGACCGACAAACCTCCCGGCGTCATCTCATCATCTCGAAACGAAACAAAATCCCAACGCCGCCATCCCAGAAGACCACGCTCGACCTCCAAACACCCAGATCGATGGCCAGAGAGCAGATCTCGAACCGTCGGGCCAGGGATTCTGGCGCAGAATCAACACCGAGTCACGAAGACCCCGGTGCGCGCAGGGCGAGCTAAAACAAGGCCGCGACAGTATAGAAACCCACGTCAATCCACCGAACCAGGGAAGAAGGAAAGTCGATCTGGGAAGAGGGAGGCGGCGTGCGAGAAACCCTAGCCGAGCGCCGTGCCCCTTACGGGCTCATCTTGTACAGGAGGTTAACCTACCCCAACCAAGGAAAAATACAAGGTAAGGTTTATTTCACAATCTCTTCATTATCGTAGGTTGTTTATACATAATAATCTATTGGGATCTCTTTATCATCCACATCCATGTTTCTTAAAAATGAATTTCAAAACATTTTTACTATTTACTATAATATGGTTTAAAGTCATTTATACCCTTTTTTGATTTTTTATAATAGGTTTATAAAGGAATATTTCCGTTGTTTTTCAAACAAGGTGCTTTTTAACCTTTTCGACAAAATTAAGGTAAGAATGTTTTTTTAACTTTTATGGCGGGTGCGGCTATTTTCTGCCGTTATAAAATCGTCGAAGCTTCCCTTACAATATTATAACAATATTTTCGAAGAAAATGTTTTATTTCATAAATATAAGACTCTTAAATGACTTCAAAATAGAAAGAGATATTTCTCTAAAAAGAGTTTTGATTTCATCTATGTCAACATCCTTTGATTAATTTTATGCTTATTTGAAGTTTATTTATTATGATACAAAACATCTATATTATATTGAAGGTTTTGGAATATGTTTGACTATGTATGTGCTATTTTTATACCGTTCATAGTTTATGGTGAAAGTATTGACATTTCGTATGCTAGTTTTAATACGAATGTTTATGTTATGTTTAAACCTTTTCATATGGGAATGCATTGGACTTAATATGTGATGGGTGGAGCCCGCTATAGCTCCTGGATGCATCAGTAGGTCTCATGAGACAAACTAGTGTCTTGGCACAAGGCCTTGTCAAAATCTTATTTGTAGTCTTGGCATGAGGCCTTGGCTAAGTGGTTATGATAGTCTGGCATTATGCATTCCATCATTATGAAAGTGGTTATTGATATTTCATGTGATTATTCAATTAGTAGAATATCCATGTGAATAAGTAAATGGAATTATTTCATTTTACTTTTGCCATACTATGTTGAAGTTCAAGTTTAAAAGTCTTTTGTTTTAGTTATACATTGCCATAAATGTTTATTATTATTTATGAAAGTTTCCACTATATTGTTATCCATATTGGGCATTTGAGCTCACCCCTTTTCTATGTTTTATTTTTCCCATAATGTGAAGACGTAATTTATGAATGACTTGAAGGGATATCATGTGGGGATATGAGTGTGGTCTATGAAGAAAATATGTTGTTGTAGTAGTTTTTCACTTTATGATGTAATGTAAAACATTATGAATATATCTAGTGTTTCCAAGGATACTAAACCAATCGGTCTTTCGATATTTGATCTTTCTTGTGATCATGCCAATGTTATGTAATAATGCACTGACTCTGGGTAACTGGGGTCAGGGTGTTACAATATCAGTAATCTTAGTCAATATATCAGGGGCTCAAGAATGACATCATAACTATACTATTATGTCTTTCCACCAAGTCACAAAACATGATGGGGTAGAACGAAATCAATTACACCAAAAAAGATTGTCTCATGATACCAACTAATTCATTAAGGTAATATATTCTTTTAAGACTAAAATTTCCCATAATAATTCAAATTAATAGATGGTATTGATGATTTCAACTAAAATATATGCTATAATTTTAAAACAAAACATTATAAAACACATGATTTGTATTAAATATTTACCAATATAGATGTAATGGGTATATATACTGTCAAATAGGGTTATAAAATTTAATGAATGGTAAATATATTAAAGATAGAACAATATCATCTTGGATAATTGATGTTTAGGATATAGATATATTTTAGAACTATAATTGATTATAAGGGTGATATAAAAATAAGGAATGGTACTTTCTTATTCACTATATAATCATGGATTTGTAATAATAAAACATTAAATAATTATAGAAATAAATATACATTAAATTGTAACCCCACAATATGTTATGATATATTTCCCTTGAAATAAATTATGTATCTTCGATTGATTGTGATACGTGAAACCTCGAGACTAAATGAGCTATAATGTAGTATTCCATTATAAAATTGCTATTAGATTGGTTCTCTTAATAGGAATAATCATATTTTTAAAAATATATATAATTATTTTAGATACTGTAAATATATTGATACTTATGTACTTTGATTTTTTAGTAAACTCATTATAGGTTTCAGAAATACATTTTCCACAAAAATTTATTTTATTGTTTTTGTGAGAAAAATGATACAATAAATTGTATCCCATTTTAGAAAATTTATTTTAAAAAATAATTTAATTTCTGAAATCATCATTTGAAAATGATATTAGAGTTACATTTTTAGAATTTTCATAAATGAATAATTTTTCAGTGATAATGAAAATTGATGATTTTTTTAAAATATATTTCTATATCTAGAATTTAAAATGATCCATTCATTTTTAAAATTATTATAAATGTTAATTTAGTAATTTATATTTATAATAATCCAATTAATTTCATTATAAATAATTTTATGACAAATTTCGATATAATAACATTTTATACTTCTAAAAACATTTTTTGGTAAAAAATTTTCCATCGCGTTTTCCTCGTTTAATATTACATTATATTCTTACACTTATATGAATTAAAAATTTAAAATGGATTACATATTTTTAATGAGTAATAAAATTTTAAAATAAGTCCCATTTATTTTTCAACATTATAAATAGTAAACAAGGTAAATATTTGTCACCCCAGTACATGTAAAATGGGTAAAAGAGGGTTAAAAATTTTGGATATGAATTTAAAACTTCTATACAACTTTCCATTAAACTATTGTATGAATTTATTTCCTACATTATCATCCGATTTTTTGAATTTATTGAAATATCATTAAATTTTATTGAATTATAACAATTATATTTTTTATGAAAAAAGTAAATAAAAATATCAATATCTTGACATTAATATCTATTAATTTTTAATATGTGGATAAAAATGATATGTTCGGGTATAAATTTTTTCTCTAAATGTTAAATGAATTTTTTTAACAAATTATTTAATTTTTAATTTTTAGTTATTGGAAAATTATAGTAAATGCTAGAGCAACACTATAATGATATTTATTCAGTTAATAAAAAATACATTATTTCATAAATATTAAAAGTAACATAATTTTAGATAATTATTTTGTTCTATGACTTTTTAGAAAAATAAAAAATATTAGGGATGTTTTAATGGTTTATTATAAAATTTAATAACTATATTGATGTCTTTAATTTCATATATAATGAACAGTTCCTAAAATGAAACTAATAAAATTTTATTAAAAAATATTTTATGAAATGGTTTAATATTTATAAAAATACATTACTAAGAAAATGGAATTTTAATGGATTAAAATATAAAACAATTTCCATTTAAAGGCCACATACAATATTATCTAAACTTTATTAACCCTTATATTGAAAAAATATGATATTTTGATATTTAATGTACATGGTTAATGTGGTTTAAATCAAAAATATATGGGCTAAATAATATCCTAAACATGAAAATTTTATAGGTGAAATTAAAATTATAATTATCCTTTTAATAAATATATCAACATTTATTCACTTTATTATTAAAAATATATATTTATATAATACCTTATGTAATACCAAAAGTGACCCTCCCCACACTTAGAAACTGACACCACTTCTCTTATATTCTATAAAGAATTTAATCCTTATTTTTCAAACAATAGTTGCAATAATAACATTATTTCATCATTCCCTATATACATGATATTATAGTCTTTGAAAATGATATTCATTTCAAGTCATGTGGTGTATACCAAAAGTGGTTTCTCAATGATGATGAATAATTCCCATGTGGGTGTTTTCGATGTAATTTATTCTTATAACTCTTATAAATATATTTTATCCATTAGAAAATAATTAATTAAGTATCTTAAATATACTTAATTTTAATTATGATGATGTAAAAAAAACTTCCACCTCCATCCAAGCCGATGTAAAATAATAATGCTACTTGTGCGTACTTGTGGTCGACCACCTACAAATGTGATGTGATTTGTTTCATGAAATTCAAACTTAAATGAATGGGAATAAGATAAACCCTAATGAATATATAACAGATATTTGATATAAAAATAATTCATGAATAATTAATTATTTTTTACCTTTATTTCCTTCTATCCATTGAAATATTTAAATATTGTTTATATATAAGTACTACATAATGTTTATATAAACAATGTATTAGTTTTTCTCTCTATAAATTTTATGTATTAACATAGACCAATAGTTAATTAATATATATGATAATTTTATCAAATATAACTTATTTTACATGATGTAACCATGATCAATGTACATGAACTTAAATAGTAAAACTAAAAAATCTATAAAAATGAAATGATTAACACACGGAAATGAAGATCTTAGTAAATAGTAATTAATAAATTTGAGTACAAATGAAGTAATTAGACACTTTATTAAATATTAAGTGTGTATATTTTTATGTTATATAATTATAATAAATATAACTTTCTTTTACAATATATTAGAGTTCTTTTGAAAAAAAATCGATCTTGAGGTAAGGGTTCTATGTTACAATGTCATTTTTTACGGGTTATATTTATTATATAGTGTCTAATATTGAAATTTCTTGATCTACCACCCAAGTATCTCATTAATTTTCATTTAAACTATTTACATTTTGATATTATATTCTTTACATTATTTTTCCACTCATTATTTACTCAAGATACCTAAATAATATATTTAATGAGATATAATGTTATTTTACTCTAGTCAATATTTTTTCCGTCAATGTAAATTATTTTTTAAAAAAATCATCAATGTTTTTAATAATGTGAAATTATTTTTTAATGTAATTTTCACCCATTTTTAATTTTTTTAATCAAAATGTACCAAAAGGAATCTTCTTTTCATTTTCTGAATGAGAGACTTCTGACCTTTTTATCAGAAATAAAAATTTAATTTTTATTTCCATGAATACAACAAGAATAAAATTTCTCATCTTCATGATCACTAAAGTAATTGAAGATTCCGTTAAATGTTTCCATATTTTTAATGTATGTTTTTTGTAAACAGTTTTGAAAATTTTCTAGATTTAATGAAATGATTTAAAATTGGAAAAAAAAATTCTTCCAAAATATTCCAAATAATATTTTAATTTTTTCTCTTATAATATGTCATAATATGATGGTACGTATGACTTATTGGTTATATAATTCAATGATACTATATTTATTCTTTATTTTTGATGTTTATTATTATGATGATGAAAGTTTTATGAAACCCATTTATTTTTCATAGTTGATGTTATGGTGAATTGTTGAAATATAAATTATACTCATATATTTTCCCCAGGTTATGATATATGTTTAATTATTTTTAATGTTAGGGAAAATTTGAATTATAAGGAACCAATAATAATGTATATAGACATTACATAACTTTTTAGAAATAATTTAAACATTATAATAATAGATGCCCAAAGGCCATATATGTTTAGTGCCTTTAGAAACAAGGAAACATGAATACTTTTACATAAGTAAGCTACATCTTCTAGTATTTGATTTTTCATGACTAGAAACCTTATTATATAGACAAAACATAATACATATCATTATATCATGGGGAAAGAAACATAATAATGGGTTAGAACATATGATCAGTAAGGATAAACAAGGGATTCATGTAAGCATAAACTTAATTATAGTTCTATTAGAATAAGATCCTAAAAATATATGATCATACCTTGCATATCAAAGAATTTAAAGATAAATCATGGCATTATGATTTTATTTTCATAAAAAAATAATCTCAATTTAAAAAAAAGAACATTATTCATGAAATCATAACATGTGAATAAAAAAATTGAATTATAGTAAACACATAAGCATATAATAATATTTCCACATAGTAAAGGAATCACTACCAAGACCATATTGGTAGTATAGGCTCACTCACCATACCATATTCATATTCATTGTATAATCCAATTACCTTCTTAGTTGCATGAATTCACTACTCATACCACCTTGATATACATGTTTAACTCCCATGGAAATATTAATAGAACAAGTTCACTCATTATACTATATTGGTATCAATAGTTAACTCTCATGGACATCTTAGCAGTCAAGGTTCACTCCCAAGACCATATTATTTAATATCATTAAATATAAACCATCACTCAATTTATTGAATATAGATATAGGTCCCAACAATCTCATTGGGAGAATATACATACATGTTCCAAGAAATCATAAACAATACTATCATAAACCATGAAATGAAATCGGTTTAATAAAAAAGTAATCATTTCTCATACTTTGGAAAATTTATAGGATTCATAATCATTTCATAAAATCATAACCCCTTAAAATTTGTTGGATTCATAAGCATGTCACCCTTGAAAAATAAGTTGGCTTCATAAACATATAAAACGTGAAGGGGAAATGAGTTTAATTAATATGATTACCTCAAAACAAAAAACATTATGGGAAATAATATGAATGGAACCTTTGAATCCTATCGCAAAAAAGGAATGACTAACAGAAATGAATTACATAATATATGGAAAATAATTTTGAAATATTTTTTAAAAAACATTCTTCATGAAAATATCATTTATTATTTGAAAAATTATTTTTAAAACATAAAACATTTTGAAACCCATTTTCTTAAAAATTAACTTGAAAATTTATAAATAAATGTTGAAAAAATTTATAAATAAATGTTGACAAAATTTTTAAAATCATTTTCCTTGAATACTTAAAAATGGAGCATGAAAAAAAAATTTAACAATTTTCCATTAAAATAATTTGAAAACAAATAATTAAATCCTGAAAACAATTTGAAAATAAATTATGTTTAAAATACATCAAAAATTTATAAATAAAGATTGAAAACTTTTTAGAAAACCATTTTCCTTGAAAACATAAAAAATAATCTTGATGTTATTGTTAAAATGGTTTTCTTGACAAATTATAAATGGATCTTGAAAACAATTTGAAAACCCAGTCCTTGAAAATACAATGACAATTTATAAAAGAAATCTTGAAAATGTTTTGAAAAATATTTCTTTTAAAATGTATTGAAAACATATAAATAAATATTCAAAATGCTTTTAATAGCCATTTTAAATAAAAACATACAATAAATGCTTTAAAAAAAATTTGAAGGCCATTTTCATGAACCACTTTTAAATAAAGCTTGATTAAATATTTAAAATCATTATCTTTGCAAACATATAATAAATTCTTAAAAAAATTGAAAACATTTTTTTTAAATATATATATAAAATAATAATTGAAAATGATAAATTTTTTAATAAATACTTTATACCTTGAAAATTATATTTAAATATCATTTGAAAACATTTTTGAAATTATTTTTTGAAATCAACATTTCTGAAATAGAGAAGATTTTTTTCGAAGAGAGAAATTAAAGCAGAATTTTCATCAAAACATTTTACAAAATTATGTTAATTGAAAAGGAATGTAAAATAATGATAATACATTAGTATATATTGAATAAATATTAGAGAATAAAATTCTTGATATTTTATAAGATATTCATCATAATATTTCATCAAAGGAATCATAATCTAGAAAAGTTTTGAGATAGTTTCAATAAGCTCATACCACTTTGTAACATTGGACTGTACTCCCAATATAAGAAAATTAAATTAAATGATGCTAAAAAATTCATGAAAATAATTATAATTATGAAATAAACTTTTAGTGTTAGTATATATATCTAATGAAAAAAATATAAGGGTATAACATGACATGTGTCTCAATGATGGAAAATTCAAAAAAATTACATTACTAGTTTGTTAACTTTTAAAGTATTATTCCCTAGAAATAAATATCATTAAATTGGTATTTAAATAACCATGAATATAATTTTTTGAAAAATAAAACACATCACTCAAATGAAACTAGCGGTGATCAAGGCATGTTACTCATGAAAATAATAAGGTTATATGAAACCTCCTTGCCTTGTATCTCTACACTAATCAAAATCATAGAAACATCATGCAGAATTATTATAAGTTGTTTTATATATCTATCCCAGAACCATATTCTTATATATAATTCCATATATGGTTTTATTTATACTTCATATTAACAGCTTGTTAAGAATTTCAATATAATGTTAAACTTGGGGAATTATTCGCTTTGTTTTTTACATGTGTATTAATTTTTTATATCTACGGTACTTATACATATATTGTCATTTAATAAATATAATAAATTATATAAAAATCATGTATATTTAGTATATTTTTTTTATTGTAATCTATATAATATATAAGTATTAAATGGAATACACCGTTCAAAGAGATGATAGGTCGTACGTACGAAAGAACATTGTTTCTATTTTATCATCATATTAAAAGAAATAACGAAATTAAAATATATGAATATATAAATATAACATATTTATAGTAGAATTATTGTGACATATATATCATATAATTTTACTAAACACATCCTTAATACATAACATGTAGTTTGTGAATGAATCATATCGCTATGAGGGGGAGATAGTCTACACATCCTCAAATGAAATTATCATATTTACACTTAATGAATAGAATAAAGATATGTGTTGTAAAAGGATTAAATAATGTTATATATATATATATTAAATATATTATATAACATATATAAATATCATGTCTGTCATTATGGACACTATGAGAGGCAGTAAATTAAAATTGAACAATTATCATTTCCTTAGGAGGTTGTTCATCATACAGGTAAATAGTATGTTCATTAACCAGTAGATATAAGTGTGTGTAAGTGTATTTAGAACTCTTATAACAAAAAAATATTATATTGAGGATATTATTTTATAAAATATTGTAATAAGAAGAGTTGAATGTGTGGAGAGTGGAAAAAACATAGTAGAACATGTGAAATAATGTTACATCATATTCAGGTATCACCATAGGGATTTCACCAAAGGGATTCCTTGGATTGCATTATTCCAAAATACAAGCATAATAATGTATTTTAGGTATGTTTAGAGACTATTTAAGAAGATTTTGGATGAGAATTGTATCTTGAAATGTTTTAGGATGGGGTAGAGTGCATTCCTTTTTATAGTGGAGGGGTTGTGGCACTCTTACAAATTCGAATGGTATTCAATAATGGGAGGTCTCTTATACCAAATGTTCCTAAAAAATTGAAATATAAAGTAGTAATGTAAAATTATTGTCCAAAAAATATACACCACCCATGAATATATTCATTTTAATAATTTGGTGTCTTCACCACTATGATTCCCAAATTTTATTGTTTCGATTTTTATTAAATCATCTAGTTTTATATCCTAATGTATTTAACAAATAAGACTAATATAAAATAATATTTATCATACAACATTTATTAAATTAAAATTTAATATTATAAAAAAATACATAATAATTATCTCAAGGGTTTTGGTAAATAATTTTTAAAATAAGTGCATGTCACAAACAAAACATTGCATAAACCCACAACATGTGCACAATGATTTTATAATAAATGGATAAATATGTTAATTATAAATATAAATTGTTTCCTTAAGATATTATATTTATTATTTTTGATTACTTAATAATCTCTTGTAAGACTATAGTATTTTTTTTTAATTTTTAATCTTATAATAAAATATCATATATATTAATATAACAATAATGTCAATTTTGACATTATTTATTTAAATTTAATTCTATAATTTCAAAATTATATTAGAATTCAATAATATTATTTTTATATATAGAAAACATGATATATTCAGCTTCAAAAATAAATAATGACTGTAATTTAATCAATTCAATTAAATTTTAATATTTATAGTATCATTTGTTTTAGTTAATTATTAACTAAATAATCACAACATTGACATCTAGTAAAAATTTTATGTGACTAAATCATTATAAATTATTATTATTAAATAGACATATTTATCTTTAAATAGGATATATATAACCTAAAATATGATTTTTTAAATATCTCAAGGTTTTATAAATTTTCATAGTAAGGAAGGTTTCGTTTCTGACATTTTCCTTAACCTTTTATATAGAGAAAAACTATTTAATAATATCTCAGTAACTAATAAAATACAAACCATGAGAGGATATTGTCAAACTATTTGAATAAAATTGACTTTTGAATATTTTCCATGACATTTTTATCCTTCATGTTAAGGTTTAGTCCCTTATTATGATTAATTTTACTTTAGTTTTTGTAATTAATTTTAACCCTTTCACTAATAATTTTCATCAAAATTTCAGTTTATCTTATTATATAATAAATATTATACTAATTAAAATTGTGTATGACCATTCTAAAAATTAAAATCACAGAATTGGTCAAATTATGATGAACACTAATCCCATAGACGTGCCAAGAAAGTAGGGTTTTAATGTAAAAACATTCAAAAGATCAATAAATATTTAAATATATTATCTATATGAAAATTATTACAATGACCTACATTGGATTAATATATTAATAATTGGTCTATTATGACATTAAAATACAATTTTAAATATAATTTAACAATAATAATTACTTAAATGAATAAAGTTTTCATAACTAAATTACAAATATTTTTTTTCATCAAAAAATATAACTTATTAGAAAAATACCAAAACATCACCTCATTAAACTTTGATATTCTGAATTAAAAAATGAATACAATTTTGATAAATAATTTTTATAAAATTTCAAAAAATGATTTTAAAATTGATGTTCCATTAAAGGGTAGTAAAAAAAAATTTCTTGGGTATACTATAAGATAACTCAATATTTTGTGTATCAAGAGCTAATATAACTGTTCTATGTAGCGCAAATATAATATGGTGTTGTGTAAAATGATTTCCAAACAAAATTTATTGTTTAATGAAGAAAACAAATATCAAAAAATTTAAATTAATTCTAAAAAAAATATTGAACATTTCTTGATGTTACATTCTACCATCTTTAAAATGAATATCTCCCTTTGAATTCATCAGTGTTATTAATGTTTTAATACCTTAAATTTCCATTCATAACAACTGACATCATAAGGGCTTAAACTAAGGAATAATTTGAAAACAAAATTTAGAAACATAATGGTTCCCCAAAGTAATACATAACTATGTTTTTGTACAGGATAATATAGGTTGAGATTGAAGATTGGACTTATATAAAAAGCGTAAATATTTTTAAGGAGTGACTTAGGTCATAAATATCAAAGAAATGAATGAACAGTGAACTTTTTAGGGTCACAAAGTAATAAATTTATGATGAATTAAGGGTCCATCTGTTCAATTGAAATTATGGTCTTAGGAGATCATTTAATTTTATGATTATTTTTCTCACGTTGATTAATTTTAATGAGAAGATATAACTGCATGATTTCAAGAGAACCTCATCCATTTTGGATCCTTGCTCAATTTCTACTTCATCAATTATTTTAAATAATGAATGTGAATTTTTCATTAGTAAATTATTAATGTATTATAGGAATATTAAAAATTTAATACATGTACATTAAGTTACCAACATAAAAAAGTGGCTAGAATATGTTATCCAATATCCAAAAATCCTTATCTGGTGAGATTATAATTTAATCACACAAACATCATACAATGTTTAACATAAACATTACATATATGGTTAAGCTTATAACCCTTAATAAAAATGAAAACATATGTAATTATAAAGAATGAAACTAAACCATCTGAACAATAATCCCTTGTCACAATACAAACATGGGAATACCCTCATAATATATAATATTGAATCATGAAAATAACCTAAATAACCATAAATAATTTGGAAAACATTCATGATTCGTTATTCCAAATGTTACTGGATATATTCCAGAATTCCAAGAAGTTGTAAACATCATTAATGATGTCATAAACAACTTTTTCAAAAAATCAGTAATCATATCCAAGGTAATCAGTGCTATATATATATATATATATATATTAATTTATCAAAATCAATAATCTCTTTATCCAAGATGAACACAATTTTCTCAACATCTCTATAATATTAAGGGTCACAATCACTTAATCAAAATATCAATGTTCTATGTATTCATCACCATTAAAAATATCCTTTTAAATCCTTGATGAACACTTATAAGGAAAATAACTATATATTTCAGGATTTATATAACATAGTCATTGAATTCAGAAACATAAATATTTAATTCATCCATCTTTACTCTTAAAACGTTACATTGACATCATCAACTTATTCCTTAAAACCTATTTCCATGAATATGCAATATAAATCATGTATTACATTTCTTCAACCAAAATGAAATCAATCTTGTAAATAATACTATAGGAACATCACATACCACATAAATTTCATATGTGGCCATAATATTTTCATATGTATAACCAACACTTGTTCTAGCTTCCTAATTTGATTTATGCGATTTGAACATGGGAAATAAATTTCCATATTTCAATTTCATTTATCATATGAAATGATAAATATTTACCATTTTTCTTCAAGTTATCTCCATTGACTAAAACTAGAAAGGAAATGGTGAGAAACACATATCATATATGAAAACCTCATAATCATGAAAATTCACATTTATTATTTCTAAATCAAGAAACCTACTTTTTAATCGATGAATCCTTATATTAATCCTAGGTTATACATAGTCATCTTCTATATAAATCCTCCTTGAAGATTCGTGAATATTTTGTGAATTTATAATGAATATCCACCAGGAGTGTCAAAATAGATTTGCATCATGGCCTGTTGTCATATACCTGATTACCCCGAGTCAGGCCCAATACATCTTGTCAGAGTTGTTACCCCTTGGTTCATTTGTTCCCAAGAAACATCCACATTTATTATCTAGAAATGGATTTATTTATAAGAAACCACTTGCTCTATCCATTACCAAAATTCCATTGATTATCCCTCAACATTAACTCATCCTTATACTAATCCTTAGAAACATTCCTAGAAATATCTTCAGAAAATTACATAGGTATCTCCAAAATGATTTATCGTCATAGTTTCCAAAGGATAATTCAACCTTTTCATTGATTCCATCTATAATGACTTTGTCCTAACATAAATTTATGTTACATATATTTTCTATAATACATTATTCATTATAGAAATAGACTCCCAACGAACATATTAGTTCAGAGCCTTTGGGAACATGGAAACCTGAACATCGGTTCATATGTGAGCAATATCATCTCCCAATAGGTTATTCTTATCTTGTACCCTTCTTACACACATAAAACAGAATACATATCATCATAGAATTGGGAAGGAAACATAAAATAGGATGATATTAGATGCTCAGTAATGGTAATCAAGGGATATATGTAATAATAAACATGAGTATTAGGGTATGAGAACATGATAATGGAAGTGGAATATCATACCATTCATATAAAATATCCTTAATAAGAATCATGGAAAAATTATATGATGTTTATAATATATGAATCATAAGGAAATAAATAACTAATCCATGAAATCAAAACATAAAAATAAAACATGGATTTTTTGAAAATACATAAGCATATAATATGATTCCTATAGTATTCAAGGAATCACTACTAAGACAATATTGGTAGTATGGTTTCACTCCACATATCATATTGGTAGGCATGGTTCCCTCCCATGTCTATATTCATAACATGATTTCACTCCTCAAACCATCTTTGTAGTCACGGTTCACTCCCATGGTCATCTTAGTTGCATGATAACACTCCTCATACCAAATTGGTATTCTTGGTTCACTCCCATGGACATTATAGTAGTCAAGTTCCACTCCCAAAAACATATTTTTTCTATATCATGAGATATATATCTATACCCAATGCATTTTAGGGAGATATATGTCTCACCCATATTAGAGTGAAATTATACATACATGTACCAAAAAATAATATATAATTATATAATAACCCATGAAATGAAATGGGTTTAAAAAACATGTACTCACTTATTAATATATAAACAATATACAGAGTTCATAATAATTTCATCAAAGAATAACTTACGAAAAGAAGATGTATTTATAAGAATATAACCAGTAAAAATGAAATGGGATTTATAAACATATATTGTCTAATAGAGAAATAGGTTTCATAAACATTATTCTCTAAAAAGATAAACCATTCCCAGAAATAGTACGAATAAACCATTGAATAATATAACTTAAAGGATTTGAGTAACAATAATTGTTGTCCAATTTTTTTGGAAAAAAATTTTAAAACATATTTTAAAAATGTTTCATGATGAAAATATCATGTTTCTTTCAAACATTATTATTAATACATAAAATCTTTTGAAAACCATTTTCATTAAAACAATATTGAATAAATATAAGTGAATCATAAAAATAATTATATCAATTTTCCTTGAAAACTTATAAAAGGATCTTGGAAGAAATTTGAAAACCATTTTAATTGGAAATACTATGAAAATATTAAATTACTGATTGAAACAATTTAGGGAAATATTTCATTGAAAATTTATGAAAAACTTGTAAATAATTCTTGAAATAATTCCTGAAAACCCTTCTCCTAGAAAACATTAAAAAAATCTGTATAATATTTTTAAAACAATTTTCGTTGAAATTTTATAAATGGAACTTGAAAACAATTTGAAGACTATTTTTCTTGAGAATACTTTTTCAAGTTAAAATTAAATTTTGAAAATGTATTGTAAACAAATTCATTCAAAATTATTTGAAAACATATATATAACAATTTAAATCATGTTTAAAAACAATTTTCCAAGAAAAATTTGAAAATAATCTTGGAAAATAAATTTAAACCATTTTCTGTGAAAACATTTAAAAGTTGATTGAAATCATTTTTAATAATCTTTTCCATGAAAACATATAATAAACGATTGAAAACATTTTCCAAAAACAAATTCATTGAAAATATATTTAAAAAATAATATTATAATACGATAAATAACTTTTAATATCCATTTTACTTTAAAATGATATTCAAATATAATTTTTAAACATTTTCAAATAATTTATTTAAATCAAAAATTCTGAAATAAAATAGATTTCGGGTTGAAAAGATAAATATTTTATACTTTTTCTTAAAAAAAAATTCATTATTACCTTAAGTAAAAAATAGTGTAAAAACATTACTAATACATGATGGTATATTTAATAAATATAGGAGAAAATTTTTACTAAGATTTTTTAAGATATGGATCATATGATTTCATCTATGGAGTGATAGTCTAAAAAATCAATGTGAATGTTTCAATAAACTATTACCACATAGTAAAATTCATCCAAACTAAAGATTTAAGGAAATGAAATGAAATTATTCATAAAATATCATGAAAATAATTATACTAATGATATAACTTTTGAAATTTAGTATATACACCTCATGGAAAAATATAGGTTCCCAACATGGCATGTGTCTCAATGAAGTTCAATTGAGAGAAAATTAATTTACTGATTTGGTATCTTTGATAACATAAACCCCAGGAATAAAATATCACCAAATGGGTATGTAAATATCAATAAATATAATTTTTGGAATCATAGAATAAATCAATAGTCAGTATATAGACAACAAAAATTAATTGAGTGGTGATTAAGGTATGTATCTCACTCAAATAAAAAGGTGAGATGAAATCCCCATACCATGTATATTGAATCAATCATACTCATTAAGAAATATTTTATAACATATTTAATTTTATTATAAATCTTTAATAGAATAATATTATTATACCTAATACCATATATAGTTTATTATTACATTATATTACCCACTTGTTAAAAATTTCATGTTACGGGTACACTACGGGTAATATTAGATTTTTTTTTGTATGCATAATAATTTATTATACCTATAGTTCGTATACATATATCCTGATTTCCTAATATTAAACCAAGATATAAAAATCATTTAAATTTATTATATGTGAATTATAATAATATATAGAATAAAGAAGTATGAAGTGGAATAAACTGTTCATCGGGACAGTAGGCCATATGTACACATGAATGTTGTTTAAATTTTATCGTCATATTTAATGAATGAAAAATAATAATATCTATATATATGTACATAATGTAAATATAGTATCAATATAATGTTATATATCATATAATATTTCTAAAAACAACCTAAATAAATTCCATGTAGTGTGTCGACGAATCACATTGCATTGAGGGGATGGTAGACCACAATTCCTCAAACTAAATTAGCATACATACACCCAATAGAAATTATAAAGATATGTGTTTTAAACTAATTATTGAATCTTTAAGAAATCATAATAATAATATATAACATATATAAATATATTTTTCATCATAATTTCCATCATTATAGGTGTTAAAAGAAAACGGAACAATCATTTTTCATGAGGACGTAGTTTGTTGTACATGTAAACAATATGTTCATTACCCCTTAAATTGTAGTCTGTGTAAGTTTAGGTCTAGAAAATATTATTAAAACATCTGAGCAGTTTCCAGATACTCATGTTGTTATGAATGAATGTAATAAGAATATTTTAGAGGGTCGAGAATGGAAATAACATAAAAGAACATGAGGCTGAATGTTACCTCTAATTAGAGTAACTCCTTTTGGTTTTCTCCAAAGTTATCATGTGTATTTATTTCCTACAAAATTTGGGATTAAAAGTTGTAGGGTATGTATTTTTTGACTATTTGGGTAGAGTTTTTATGATCCAATGTTTCTTGGGAGGTGTGAGGAAGGGGTAGAGTGATTGCCTTATTTTAGTGGAGGGGGAGTAGATCTCTTATGAATACGAAAATGTATTAAATAATGGGAGATAAAAATAAATAATGTGCCAAATAAAATTAAAAAAATAATTTATTCATGTGAAATTATGGTATTAAAAATTCTACACCACACAAAAATAGGTCCATTTTAAAAATTAGGTTCCTTGACTTCTAAGATTACACAATTTTATTATTTTGGTTTTATTAAATTATCTAGTTTTATAACTAATGTAATTTAACCACATGGAACAATATATAATGATATTAATTACAATATATTGATCTACAAAATTTTCAACACTATAAATGACTTAAAAAATAAAAAACACATGTGTTTGGGAAATTAATTTTCAATACAAATGTGTGTGACGCCCAAAACACTTCTTAAAACTGGACTATACTAACAATGTTTTTAATATCTATGGGTAAATATTATAATTATAAAAGAAAAATTATTAAACTAATAGACCATATTTATTATTTTTTAACAATTAAATATCTATTTACTGAATGTATGATTTTTATTAGTTTTAAATCATTTAATAAAATATAATTTATTATAAAATAAAAATAATGTGAATTTTGAGATTACTTACTTAATTTAAATTATAAAATATCTAAATAATATTTCAATTAAAATATATTTTTTTTGGGAAATGAAAAAAGATATATTCATCTTTAAAAATATCTAAATACATTAATTCAATCAATTTATTTCACTTCTAATATGTATAGTATCATTTTTTAATGTTAATTATTATCTTAATAATCACTATATTGTCATTTTTAATCATTTTATGTTACAAAATCATGATAAATTATTATAAAAAAAGTAACCAATTTATTATTGAAAAGTTATTTATAAAATAATTTATTTTACGTTTCTCAATGTTTTATATTTATTAAATGAAAAGAAAGTTCCCTTTTAGTATTTTTCCTTACATAATATTTTATATAGGGAACTTCCATTTAATAATATACAAATAACCAATAAATTTTAAACCATTAGGATTATTGTTGAATTATTGGAAGCCAATGGTTTTTAGACAAGTATATATGCCATTCTAGTTCTAAGGATTAAGGTTTAGTCACTTATTTTGTATAATATTACCATAATCACTGTAATTATTTTTAATCACATTCAATAATATTTGTGATCAAAAAATAAGTTTATCTTATTAGATGAAAAATTATATAATGTTTAAAACTATTTATTTACATTAATCGTAATTTAAATCAAAGAAGTTTTAATATTATGATTAATCCTAACCCCACATACGTAGGGAGAAAGCATGGTTTTAACGTAAAAAATTTCAAAAAATTCAATATGTATTTATAAAAAAATTTCAATATTAAATTGATTCTAATGAATAATATTGGATTTATATATCAATAATTGTTCTACATTGTCTTTAAAATCCAATCTAAAATTTAAAATATCTTAGTTCATTTTTTAAATGAAATGAATTTTTTTAACTAAATTCGAGTATTGTTTACAATTCATCAACAATTAAAACTTATCTGAAACATACCTAAAATGACCCTAGGAAAGTATTTATATCTTGAATTCAAAAATATATCATATTTTGAAATATATAATTTAACAAATTTAAAACATTTTGTTTTAAAATAGGTGTTCTATTAAAAAAAGGTGAAAACTTGGTCTTCTGTGCACCAAAATCTTACTCAATGTTATTTGAATCATTAGATAATATAAGTGTCTTTTTTTTTGATTAATTGACATGGTGTTTCATTAAATGAATTCCAAAAAATAATGAGTTTTTATTAGTGAAAAATCATAAAAAATATTAAATTAATTCGAAAAAACCCAAAATCTCTAGGTGTTACATTCTACCCCCTTAAAATAAATTTCACTATCAAAATTCATTTTGGTTAATGATTGTTTAATACATAAAATTTTATTTCATTGAAATGGACATAATAAAAATTAATACTTGAATAAGCTATTAAAAATAAAAATTTGGAATGTAATTGTTTCCTAAGGAAACACTTAACCTGGATTCCATATCAGAGGACAACAGTTGAGAGTGATGAATAGACATGTTGGAAAAAGTAAATATTTATAGCGTATGATTGAAGTCATCAATAAAAAACAAGTAAACGATCAGTGAAATGTTGAGTCTCTAAAATTCAAATACCAATGCTGACTTTAGTGGCCATTAGTTTAATATAAATTAAAGTATTAGGAAATAATTTTATTTCATTATCATTTTCATGAAGTTATATAATTTTAATAAAAACATATCCTTTCATGATTATAAGAAAACCTCACCCTTTTTTGATCCATGATCAATTTCCACTACATCATTTATTTTAATAAATTAATTTGAAATTTTCATTCCTAAATAACTTAATGATCATAGTATTCATAACAATTCATACAATGTACTATAAGTTGTAAAAATAACAAATTTGGTAGAACAAGTTATCCAATATTCATAAATCCTCATGTGGGTAAATAATACATTAATCTCAACAACATCATCCAACATTTAATATAATCATCCTGAAATGGTTGTCCTTATAAGTGTTATAAAATATTAAAATAAAAAACATTATAAATAATTATAATAAATCATCTTATCACTGATCCCTCTAATATCACAATGTATATCATTATCATCACAATCCAAACAAGTGAATACCCTCTTCATATATTCTCTTGGAACATGGAAATAAAAAGAATCACCATAACTAATTTTTTAAACATGCATGCTTCTTGATTATAAAGGATACTGGACATGTTAATTAATTACAATATGTTTTAAACATCATCTATGATTATATAGACCACTTTTTAATCAAATTATTAATCAGATCTATGGTAATCAGTGTTATAAAGATTATTTTATCCAAATAAATCATCTATGAATCCAAGCTAAAAAAAATTTCTTTACATCTTGACCCCATTAACAATTACAATCCCTTAAAAAAATTCACTTTCTTATGTATTCAACACCATTCAACATATCCCATTCAATAATTATAGAAAACTTATACTTAAAATACTTATATAGTTAATGATTTATATAACATAATCGTTTAATTCACAAATATAAATATATCATTCATCTAACTTTATTCTAAAACCATTACTCAAGATTCATAAACTTATTCCTTAATCATACATTCCAAGAATATGAAATATAAATAACTTTTTAAGGTTCCTCTTACTCAATATAATCATGCTTCTTATTTTTAATGTAAAATATACTTGAAGAACATAACATACCTTTGACATGCCGTGTTTGGTCTCTGTATATTCATTATTATAACTAATACTTATACCATATTTCTAATTTTATTTATGATATTTCAACATGGGAAATAAATTTTCCTAATTTCATACCTTCAACATATGTTACATTCAATTTTAATAATGTTCCTTCTAGTTCTCCCAATTGACTAAAAAGGAAAAGATCATGGTTTAAAACACATATAATTGAACAAAACCACTTAATCCTAAAAAATTGCTTATAGGATGTCTAAATCATGAACCATACATTGTACATGAAGAAACCTTAGGTTTTTACTTTTTCATTAATAGTAATAATTCAATTAAATCTTTTATAATGGTTTGGGATGATTTAGTGAATTTCTAAATCATATTACCAGGGAGTTTCAAAGTAGGTGTTTAACAAGGCTCGTTTTCATGTACCATATTACCCAGAGTCAGGTTCGGTACATTTTGTTAGAGTTCTTACTCCATGTTAATACTAATATAGATACACATCTGCTTATAGTATCTATATTGGTATCTTGTTATAGGAAACCACTTAATCTATCCATTATCAAAATTCCAGGATGTTTTCCAAAATGTTTACATCTCTGTACATATATCCCCAAAGAAAACCTTAGATATATCATGATAAATATAAATAGGTATCTAACTGAAGTTTTATCATATTATTTTCCAATTTTAACAAAAAAATTCCTTTGATACCAAATATAATGACCTAAACTTAATGTGTATATATGTTAAATTAATTTTTTTAAATACTTAAAACATTATACTAAAATATTCCCAATGACCATGTTAGTTGTTTTCCATTAGAAACATTGAAACATGATCACTAGTACATAAGTGAGATATATTATCTCCAAATAGGTTATTAATATCTAAAACCCTTCTTGTACACTTCAGAAATAATTAATATATTAATAAAATGTGGAATGAAACATAAAAGGGGTGAGCTAATATGATTAGTAAGGGTAATAAAGGGAGGCATGTTAGAATAAACATGAGAATAGGGGTATGATAATGTGATCATGAAAATATAAGATCATGCCCTATATATTAAGGCTCATAAATAAGATTATTGGCATAAATATTGGTAGTTCATAAGATATTAATCACAATTATATAAAGAACATGCACCATAAAATCATAAAATAACACTAAATATGGAATTTTAGAAAATAGATTAGCAGATACAATGATTTCTATAGTAGTCAATACATCGATTCCAATACCATTGTGGTAGTACAAGATTGCTCCAAATACCATCTTGGTAGACATGGTTCACTCTAATAGTCATCTTAGTATCTTGAGTTCACTCGTCATACCATCTTGATAGTCTTGGTTCACTCTAATGGAAGTCTCAGTAACATCAATTCACTACTATATCATCTTGGTAGTTATGGTTTACTATTGTGTCCACATTAGTAGTCAAGGATCACCCTCAATACCATTTTATTCTATCTCATTAGATATAAATCCTTACCCAATACATTAGAGGTAATTATAGGGCCCAAACATCTCAGAGATAAATGTTGAATACATGTTCCACAAAAATAAAAACAATCATATCATAACCCATGAAATGAAATGGATGTCATATAAATGTAATAATATATTACCACATGTAAAGAGATAAAGGCTTAAAAATTATTTTAACAAAGAATAAACCATGAAAGGAAGAAGGAATCATAAGTATATAACTATTGAAAATGAAATTGGATTGATAAACATATAACATATGAATTAGAATTGTGTTTCATAAGCATCGTTCCATCAAAAAATAAACCATTATGGGAAATAATATGAATTCATACGTTGAATAATTTATTTCTAAGGGAATTAATAACACTAAAGGATGTCATCTTAGATAGAAAATAAATTCAATAAAATCTTTTAAAAAAAATCGTGATGAAAATATTCTTTCTAATTTGATAATTTCTTTATAAATATTAAAACAATTTAAAAATAATTTCCTTAAAAATAAACATGAAAACATATAAAAAAATGATTGAAAACATATTGTAAACTAGTTTCCTTGAAATCTTCTAAAATTATCCTAAAAACTATTTCAAAACTAGTTTCCTTAAAAATACTTTGAAAACATATAATGAAATCTTGATAACGTTTTGAAAACTATTTCAAAGAAAATATATTAAAATCATATAAATAATGGTTGCAAATGTTTTTGATAATAATTTTCCCAGAAAACATAATAAATAATATTGATAACATTTTTAAAACATTTTTCCTTCAAAATATTTTAAATGACCTTGAAATCTATTTGAAAACCATTTTCATTGAAAATACATTAAAAACATGTAATATATGTTTGAAAATGTTTTGAAAACAAAATACATAATTATTAATTTAAAACATTTAAATAAATCTTCAAAAAAATTGAAAACTATTATCCTAGGAAACATACAATATAATATTGAAAACCTTTTTAAAACCCATTTTTATAAAATAAAAAGAAGAATCAAAACCATTTGAAAAACGTTTTCTTTGAAAACATCCAAAATAAGATTGAAGATATTTTTATTTGAAAATAATATAATAATATAATATTTGAAACCCATAAATAGTTATTTAAACACATTTTCCTTGAAAATAATCTTCAATTTTCAATTGAAAACTTTTTTTAAAATCATTTTTTTTTTAGAAAAAAAAACAAATTTCCAACCGAAGAAAGAAGTACGATCATATTTTCCATAATTTTATAAATTATTTTAAGTACAAATAGTGTAGAAATGGAACTAATACACGATTATGTCTTAAATATACATATGAGAAGAAAATTATTTAGTGTTCTTGAGATGCAAATTATATTATTTCAACAAAGGAAGTATAATCTTGAAAAGCAATGAGATTATTTCAATAAACTATTACCCCACTGTTACATTGAACTACAATCCCCATGTAATAAAATAAAATTATTTTATGTTTAAACTATCATGAATGTAATTAGACTCTTGATATAACATTTGAATGTAATTATATACACCTCATGGAAGAATATTGGTGCATGAAATGTTCTGTGATGTAAAGAAAGAAAATAAAGAAACAATTAATTTTCTGATTTGTTAACTTTTGAAACCTAAACCCCATGAAAGAAAGAACATAAAATCTGTATGTAAATATAAATTAATTTAATTATAATAATCATATAAAACTTAAATAAGATTTATAGATACTAGAAAAATTAATTGAGTGGTGATTAAAGCATGTATCTCATAGAAATACAAAGGTGAGATGAAATCCCCATACACTATATCTTGACTCCCATCATACTCAAATAAATATCTTGTTTAAAAAATATATGTTAATTATAAATCTATCCCATAAACATATTATTATATCTAATATAATATATGTCTTTATTATGGCTTTATATTACCCACTTTTTAATAACATCATGTTAATGTTACACTTCTGGTAATATTCGCTTCGTTTTTTGCATGTGTAATTTGTTATAGATTTGGACCTTATAGATATATCATGAATTTCAAAATGTATAACAAGATATTAAAATCATTTATAATCAGTATATTTTTATAATAATAATAATAATATTAAAGAATTATGAAGTAGAATACATCATTTATAGAGATAGTTGGTTAAGCATGTGTATGAACACTTTTTTGTTTTATCATCATATTTAAATAAATATATAAAATTTAATATATATATATATATATATATATAATTATATTATAATTATTAGGTAATGTATTTTATATATGTTCACTACAACCTTATTTCGTTCCTTGTAGAGTGTGAATGGATCATATCGCTTTGAGGGGATGCAGTCCATACTTCCTCTAACAAAATTATCTTATTTTCACCAAATTGAAAGTAAAGATAAATTTTCTGTAAAATTATTAAAGAAGATTAAATGAATAATAAACATAATATATAAAATATATAAATATTTTTTCCATCATAATTTTGACTGTGAGAGGAGGTAATTGAAAAATGAACAATCATTGTTTCGTGAGGTGGTAGTTCACAATACACGTACACAGTATGTTCATTAACAATTAGATGGATTTTTGTGTATGCGTAGGTTGAATAATTATCCAAAAAATATAAAATTATATTTATTATATGATTTTTTATACCATCCCAGAATAAGAATATTTGAGGGGGTATATAATGGTAAATTTATAAAAGAACTTGAGGAAAATTTTACCTCTTATTCGGGTATCTCCTTCTGGTTTTCACCAAATGAATTATATGGATTGATTTATTCCAAAATATAGGATTTTTTAGGAATGGAAGGATTTTGGGATACAAATTTCTTAGTGTTTGGATGATCTAATATGGCTTGAGCAGTGTTAAGAATGGGTAGAGTGCTTTCCTTTTTATAGTGCAGGGGGAGTGGGACACATGTAAATACCAAAAGGTATTGAATAATTGGATGTATCATTTACCTAATGGCTTCCAAATGAAAAACTAATGCATTAATTCTAAATTATTATATTAAAAAATATACACCATACAAAAATATCTTATTTAATATTTTTGTTCTTTAACAACTATTATTTTCCAATTTTATAATTTTACTTTTTATTAATGCATTTGGTTTTCAGTCCTATGTAATTTAAACATTGTGACTGAATTAAATTGATATTTATTATAAAATATAGATCCATTAAATTATAAATATGATACCTAATTTAAAAATTAAAAATCGATGGTATTTTTAAATTAAAATTTAAAAGAAGCACATGTCCCCCGCGAAACACTACTTAAATTCAGACCATGCTAACAATTTTTTTACAATATATGGGTCAATATGATAATTATAAAACATAAATAAGAACCTTAATAGACCATATTTATTAATTTTCAACACATACAATCCACTTTTAAAAGAATAACTTTTTTGTTTTTTTTAAATGAGTTAATAAAATATAATTTATTGTAAAATAAGAATAATGTTCATTTCGATATTAATTATTTAATTTTAATATTAAAATATCAAAATAATCTTTGAGTTAAAATATATTAAGTTTAATAATGTTTAAAATGATATGTACAACTTCAAAAATAATTAAAGTTAGTAATTCAATCTGCTTAATTATCATTTTATATATATCTTATCATTTATTTTAGTTAATTAATAATTATATAAAGACTATGTTTGAATTTCACATGAATATTAATTAAATAAATAATGATATATTATTATGATAAAAATAACCGATTTATATTTAAAGAGGTTATTTATAACCTAAACATGATGTTTTTTTCATATCTCAATATTTGATAAATGTTAATGGTAATGAATGTTTCCTTTGTGTATTCTCCATTACTAAACAATTTATCATGGCAACATCAACTTAATAATATACAATTAACCCATAAAATAAGAACCATGAGGGGAACTTGAAGAATTTATGGCTTCTAGTAGATTTTGGCGAAGATTTCAGGTCATTTTGGCCCTTAAGATTAAGTTTTAGACCCTTATTTGGTTAAAATTTACCATATTCACAATAATTAATTTTAATCACTTTTAAGAATATTTTTGGTCAAAAATTAAATTTATCTTATCAAAAAAAAATTAAAGATTAAAACCACTTATCTTGTTTTCATCAAAATTCAAATCACCGAGGTGGAAAAATTATATTGAAGAGTAATCTCACAGAAGTGGCAAGAAAGCATGTTTTTAAATTAAAAACATTCAAAAGTTCAATGTGTTATTATATCTAATTTCACCATTAAAATAATTCCAATGACCTACAATGGAATAATGTATGAATAATTGATCTATTATTACTTTAAAATTCTATTCAAAATATTATTCCACCCAAATAATTGTTTAAATTAAAATGTTATTTTTAAAAAAATGTAGTAATTTTTACAATTAATCAAAAATGAATCTTCATAGAAAAATAAAAAAAATCACCCTAATATATTTTTAATATTCAAAAATCAATAAATGAATTTTAATTATAGATATAAAATTTATTAAATTGTGAGAATTTATTTTTAAAATAGATAAACCATTTAAAGGTGGTAAAAACTCTATCTTCGATGTACCATAAGCTAACTCAGGGTACCGTGTATTGCAAGAAAATATACATGTTGCGTGTAACACAATCATAACATGGTGTTGTGTGAAATGAAATTCCAACTATATTTAGTATTTAATTTAAAACAGAATATAAATAATAATAAATTAATCCAAAAAATTGCACATAATCTCAGGGTTTTAAATTCTACCGCCCCATTATGTAATAGCCGATCCCTAGGGGATCGTGTTGTAACTACCCCAGTCCCACAACCCAAAGTCCTAGGGCTCGAGACTAGCACCGAAGGCATTATCCCAGGAGTGGGAGGAATATTTCGGAATACTTATACGCACACACACAAATAGCCACATCCTAAATAACTGGAAAAGAAAACATGTAGGCCAAAAAAACAACCACTGAGTAAAGGTAAAATTTGTAAATCAAATGGGCTAGAATACAAACCCATCATAAGGCAAAATAAATATAGGAAAGTACAAAAGATCTCTGAAAAATGTCATCTATAGGGTAACCCCTCTTGAAGGGTCGTAAATGAGTGGTTTCAAGAAGCTGTAGAAGTACGCTCGGCCTGTGATATCTCACTAGGAACCATATGGTCCCTTACCACCATGGTCTCTATCAAAGCACATGTCCTCTTCAGCAGAAAAGATATGTGTGGGTGGAGCCTGTGTAGGAGTGAGTAACACAATACTCTATAAGGACCCTGAAACCCAAGGTAAAGACCACAAAAGAAGGTATATCGAAGGTATTTTCAGCTCACGCAGGTATGATATTAATAATGGAATGAATGTCTATTATTCGTATCACTAAACACCATGGAATATTGAGGTACTCATACCTATTGATTACTATGGATCTTTTGGGTCACACAGAGCCACTCATCAACATGGTTCTGCAGAGTCCCAAAGAGTCGCTTCCCATATAGGCCATCATAGTTGGTAAACATAGGGATGCTTATAGATGGTCTACACAGGTCCGCTTGTAGCTAGTTCACAGAACACCTCTTGTAGTTTGTTTTCACATAGAGTCGTGAATCTGGTCCCCATAGGGTCACTTATTATCTAGTCCTATAAGGTCACTTAAACCCATTAGTTATAAGTCTTTGGATCTCAGCTCTCCACTGGATTACCGCATATAGTACGCTCAATTCTAAGAGAATCCCCTGATCAAGTTATTTGAAAATTTTACACTTCAATGAAGTTATCCTTAGATACTTCCAAAATTAAAGCCTTATCTAGAGGGTCCCAAAACCAAAAACAACTCATCAATCGTGTGTACGGTTTGAATGTTATGACAGTTTTTCCAAAAATGCGTCAGTCGGGTCTGGGTGTAGTCTGACTCGACTGACCTGGCCCATGGTCAAGCAACCTGACCTCGGCCTACCGACCCAACTCAGGTCTGACCTGGTCTACATCCAATCAGGCTCGTTGCACTGTGATTCTTGTCTGTTGGGTCGTGGTTCCTACCTGAGGGTCCATAGGTCCAAATCACTCCCAACCCATACGCTAGGAGGGATCTGTGTTATGGATTCATGCATTCGGATGCGGCATGTTACCCCCTACCCTACATGCAGTCCATGCATGACTGTGTGCCAACGTACACTACAGTTCACTCCTCCAACATAGTCGGGTGGCCGCATCCATCTCTAATATCCACTGTCATGCATTCCTGATTTATTTGATGAACCGTTGTGGCCCCAACTGGGCTTGGACTCCCCCTCAGCACGCTATCAGGGCATACTGCCACCCGCCCATGGCCAATGCCATCAGTGCCATCACACCAGTGGTATCTTCCACAGACCACCGGGTCAGCTCTGGTGGTCTTTTTCTTAAACATTCCACACCACCATACTCCTCGAGTCACCTTCTAAACTTTTACAATCTCATTGTTTCCTTTTCCAATTTGGTGTTGTGGTCATGAGGATAAAAAATGCCTAAAAATGGAGGAATTGGGGCCTTGTTCGTGTCCAAACAATTCTTCCATATTAGATTTTTTGAATCATGTGAAGAGGATATTAAGTTAATATCCAAAAATTACCTTGATGTAATATCCATGATAAAACGACCCTCTTGAAATAACAATTGACCCATGGATCAACCTGTTTGTGGGTTGACATATATTCATTATTTAGAATAATAGAACAACGAAAAAATTATCAATATGTATTCATTCTTCCTTTTTGGTGTTCGATCGCTGGAAGAATTCATCTCCGTAGGTAATATTTCAACAATGGTCCTTAATCCATTGTCAAGGGAGGGGATTCTAGAAGATGTTGGAAAGTGCATAAGTCATCAGTGATCATCATTCGTCATTCATCAGTGGAGATCATTCATATATTCAGAGTGTTTCTCCCAACATGTCAAAGACTTACCCCGAGTTAAAACATTAATGGAGAAATCACTTTTTCGTTACCATTGTGTTGTAGTGTTGTTACGCTGTTTCATTTATGAAATAATATTTCAGTTTTATTTAGTTAAAATTCCATTTCGCTACCAAAATTTTGAATGTCCAAAATAAAAATAAACTAATCATATTTAATTTATTTTAATTTATCATCAAAAATGTCTAAAAACTATATTTCACCCTTGACCTACGACGTTCATGGTTAATATACCCTTAAGGGAAACATTCCCTCATTATCTCAAACATTCTCTCAAATATCTAATCTGATTTACCATTATAGATTTATAAGGATTTGAAAATAAAATAATTATTAAATAATAATTTTATTTATGGACAAAGACAATCTTCCATTATCAGCCTACGCTGTCAAACGTTAGGAACTTTCTAGGTGAATCTTGACACTTTGAGTTCAATAATTCCCTCATATATATGATTGGGGAACTGATTTAAAATTTAGAACACCCCACTCAAAAAATTATTTAATGAACCTAAAGAAAGTTGAAAAATACATTACGGCCACTCTGGGCCGAGAAAATACATTCCATCTCAGAGCATGGTATCAAAATAATCCCATTTAATTTTCGAAAAACATTTAAACATAATTGCAGGGTATTAGATTCCCCCCGAGGGCATTGTGTCCTTGTTGGACAAAATGTATTCTAATTAATCAAATTGGGTACTAAGAAAAAATATGAGCATCCTACTCCCATGTGTTATCCAAGAGATTTTGGTGCTTCCAATGAACACGCACTAGAGGAATCAACCATCCATGAAGGATCCTCTCCAGTTTATTCTTTATCCCCTTCAGGTACTCTAGGAAAGTCTCTCCATCTTTAATCTCCATCTCACCATGATCGATCATGTGAGGAGGTTTTTTCACGTATCATCTCAACTATGATATGTTGAAGAAGTCACGAAACCACTCTAATAGCAGTGGTAGAACTAAGTAGCATGTCACCTCGCTGGCCCTATGTTTAATCAGAAAAGGCATGTGAAACCTTAGAGATAACTTGTCACCCCAACCAAATCTATGTATCCCTCATCAAGGAGTGACTCATAAGATTATGTGGTCACCCTTGTAAAACTCTAATGGTCTATATCGCCTATCAGCATAGGACTTATTTCAGAACTGTGCAGTCTTTATCCTTTCTAAGTTGACTGGAACTTTCATAGTGGTATCATGTACCATCTCTAGACTCCATGAGTTCTGACTTCCCGGGGTCTGTCAAGCCTAACAGTGTCCTTCATGGCTGTCTGTACAATTCCTTGAATGGTGTCATAACAATTGTGGAGTGGTATTTTCTCTTGTACGCAAACTCTGCCATTGTGGGTGTTCCTCCAAACGGAGACCAAAATCAATTGCACAAGCACGGAGAATGTCCTCTAAGGACTGTATGGTCTGCTCTATCTAACAATTAGTATATGGGTGAAAGGATGTCCTCAAACACAGATGAGTCCCAAAATCCTCCTACTATCCATTCAACAAATGGGAGGTAAAATTTTCATCATGATCAGAGACGATCATAGATAGGACTTTATGGAGTTGAATTGTCTCATGCATGCAGAAGTAACCCTAGTACTGTATGGACCCATACTTTCAAATGGGTTAGAAGTGATCCAACATGGTGAGTTGGTCAATGGTCACCTATATAGTATCATGGCCCTTTTATGTTCATTTAAAGCCTATCATGAAGTCCATCGAGATACAATCCCACTTCCACTCAGCTATGTCAAGTGGGTGGGCCATGCCTCCTGGAACCTGATGATCAGTCGTCACTTGCTGACAAGTGAGGCAACATCAAAAGAACTCTTCCACCACATTATTTATCCCATGCCACCAATATTGAAATCTGAGATCCTAGTAAATGTTTTACACTCTAAGATGTACCTCCAACTAAGAGGAATGAAACTATATAAAAACCTCCTCTCACTATTCCACTAGTACTACTATGTACCCTTTGAAAAGTATGTCATGCTCCCCATCTATCAAAAATCTACCAAAATCTTGTCCTATTGGAAAATGTTCATGAAAGGTATAGAATCAAAAAACTCTAATCTATGATTCCCTAACTCCATATAAAAGTGGGGGAGTGACAACCATCAATTGAATGTAGGTTCTTCCATCATCATCCACAAAGGATATCCACATCGCAGCCAACTACTCTGACGCCTCACTCAGTAATTGCAACTCAGATCTCTTGTTGAGTGAATCTGCCATAATGTCCCCCTTCTTAAGACTATATACTATCTCAATGTCATATTCCTATAGGAACACTAGATATAATTTCTCCCTTATGTCCAAGTCTATATGGGAGGGATTATACTAGAATTATTTGTTGTCAAGGTATTCTATAAACTGCTCACCCATCAAGTAGTGTTGTGACGTCTTGAGAGAAAAGACTATTACTTCTAGATCAAGTTCGTAGGTCATTTTGTAATTCTCATGTTTCTTAAAATGGAAAAAACCATATACAATAACCGATTTCCTTGAATCAGGACACAACCCAGTCCGGTCCCTAATGCGTCGCAGAAAATTTAATATCAAATGCCTTCTTCTGCCATCCGCAAGATCGGGGTACTCATCTATATCTACCTCATCCCCTGGAGACTCTTCTAGAACTTATTCTTCCATAGGAAAGATATTTAATTTCCATGAAAAATATTATAAGGGTTATTGAACCCTGGAAAAGTCAGGTACAAACCTCTGGTAATATCCATCCATCCCCAAGAAACTCCACACCTCAGTCATACACATGGGTAGGGTCTCAAGAAAGCACTGCCTCAATCTTCAGCGAATCCATGAAAAATAAATACATAGAGTTGATGTGACCCAAAACTTGGACCTAATGAAACAATAACTACATCATTGAGATATTCCCATAAATATGGTTCTCTTAGAGAATGTTAAAGAGTTTCTCCAAATGTGTCACATGCTCCTCCTTAGATGTCGAGTAAACGAAGATTTAATCAATTAAGACCACAATGAACTAGAAATGAAAAGTTTGTAAGATCTTTTTCATGTGACCCATCAACATTTATAGGGAATGTTTCACACCAAAAAACATCATTCATAATGCATAGAGTCCATACTAGCCTTTAAAAGTTTTCTTCCTTACATCTTTGCCTCGTACACAAAGCTGATGATAGGCAGACTAGAGATTTATCTTTCAAAACCACCTCACCACCTTATGATAATCGATGTGGCCATAAATCCAAAAAAGTGGATATTTATTCTACACTATCACCTGATTTAGGATCCAATAGTCCACTTATAGCCTCATGATTTAGTCTTTATTCCTATAAAATAGAACAATGAATTCCCATGGGAAAACACTAAGCCTTATGAACACCTTCTCTACAAATTATAGAACTTCATCCTTAGCTATCGAAGCTCTAAAAGAGCCATCTGATATGTAGGTGTAGATATTTTTACCATCATGGGGTAAAGATCCATGCATAATACTAGCTCTCTATGAGAAGGTGGACTTGGAACATGCTCTGGAAAGACATCCCCATACTCATCCACCCCTGTAGGAAATAGTGGACTCATATCATCCATTAGAATGAGGTTTATTCTATCCAACTAATAAGTGATTGGATATAACCTCCTATGTGTTATTCCTTCCAATGTTGCTACATTTTCCTTCACCATGAAAAAGGAAAACATGTTCCCATCTCCGTGGACACACCACACTGTGCGCCTAAAATAATCGAGCTGACTATGAACTATTGATAATCAGTCAATAACAAAAAATGACATCGTAAGGCATCAATGATGCTAGTAGGATTTCAAAATAAAAGATATCTCCTCATAGAGTAAGATCATTCTACCAGAACCAGTGTGTTACCATCGAATCCAACCCTATTAGAGTTTCTAATCATAATGATCCAGCCAATGACTCTACTAGAATCTCCATGCTACAAACAAGGAATGTTTAAAGGATATAGTGACTGGTAAATGTGTCTATTATAACTGTAGCTATGTTGTAGAAGTCATAGATCATACCTCTAATCATATTCGAAAAACCATGGTAATATTCATGCCCTACCTAATACAAATCTTTCCCCTATCCACCTGCACCCTATGGCCATGGTGAAACACATGGGTTGCTGGTGGTAGTACCTAAAACATTCTCCCAACACCTATTAATCGACTTGATCCACATCCACATCTGCCACCCTATAGTACACCATGCTCGACCCTCAGCCTCTGCCTCTGTGGTCCCTCGACCATCTTTTGATCGTATGTAATACAAGTCAAGAAATCAGAATCCATGTTTCCCTACCCGCCATAAGAGAAGCACAACATAGCCCTCTACTGACTCCCTCCACTCTAAGATCCCCACACTACTGATCTCGAGTCCTAGGGTAATCCCTTTAATAGATTTACCCATTTTAGTCCCCACTTCAAATGCCATCTACCCGCCACTGAAGACTCTGCCACCTAGTGTACACTGGTGGCTCCGGTTATCAGTGTCTTCTCTTCCTGAAATCGATCTACAAGTAGGGATTTATACAGCACCCCATCTTAAGTAGAGATGATAAGAGATACCATTGATACCCTTATCTTTAATCAAAGTCCCAACTCAAAGGCTCAATCCCTGAAGAAGGGGTCTCGCACCGTCTCAATATAGTAGTGGGAATGTTCTTTGAATCTCACTGAGTACTATGCTAATGTCATGCTTCCCTACTGTAGGTAGGTATCTCATGTATATGCATATAGAAAAACATCACTAGGAAGTACTCCTACCTAAACAAGAATTAAAATCATATCAAACTGAGGGTCTCCACTTTATGTATCTGAATCATAAAGCTCTACCATCTCTCTGCCAATCCATAAAGAAATCTAGTAGCTAAGATCGCCACCTGATAATTTTTCATCCTCATAATATAGAAGACACTAGAAGCCACCTTAATACAATACTCTGCCACTTTGGGATCAGCCTCACCTCTGAAACTAGGAGATCTCTTCCTCTGAAACTAGTGGAAGGAACTGAGCCTGCGTGCATCCTCTACTGGTAGCATCGACAGTAATTGATGATCAACGGGTGGTGGTTGCACTGGGGAACCACCTGGTGGGGGCACCTCTAGAACAAATCCCTAAACCAGTGCCTCATCACATGGTTGGTTGTACTCACAGTCACACATCTGAATCTTAGATGGTTTTCTCTATGGAGGCATCTTGAAACAAACCAAGATATACCACAGTCAATAATATATACCTCATGAGCTGACTTTGATTCAACAAGAACATGAGTAAATACTCAATTCTTAAATGATGCATGCAACTAGTTATTTTAATTATTGAGTTAAAAAGAAGAATTTTGGGTCATGGTGTGTGGATACATTATCTTCCACACAAACACTGAACTCCATGAACATGAAAGTTAAACTCGAAACATTCAACACCATTGCCCAAAAATAGAACCGTCGGCTCTAGGTCTTTAAGGTAGAACTAAAATCCACTATTTCCACATTGTCTTGAATTGTCCCTTGGGTACCATGCTGTTCCTACCCCAATAAATCATCCTAAAGTCATGGGGATGGTGACTAGCACTGAAGGAATTATCCCATGTGTGGGAGGTATTTTATTCAATACCAGAATTCATGCACACACAAAACTACATCCCAAAATGATGGAAAGTAAAACATGCATGCCACTAGAACAGCCACTGAGTAAAGGTACAAATTGTAATTCAAATTGTCCAGAATACAAACCCATCAAAAGGAAAACTGAAAATAGGAATGTAAAAAAAATCTCTAAAAAAATTAATTTATATGAGAATCCCCTAATAAGGGTGGGGATGGAGTGGCTTCCAAAATCTCAAGAAGTACATCCGGTATGTCGTATCTCACTAGGAACCAGCTGGTCCTAGGCGACCAAGGACTATTTTGACTATCCTATCATCTGCACTAGTCACGATATGTGTTGGAAGAGCCCATGTAGGGGTGAATAACACAATACTCAAAAAGGACTCAAAAAACATATCGAAAAAACAAAAAAAGAAGGTATGCACTAGTTACTTTTATCTCGTGCGGGTATAACATAAAGTATGTAAAGAAAGATTGTTAGTCATAACACAGAACACCTTGGACTTCTGAGGTACTAATCCCAAATTATTACCATGTGATGGCTAGGTCACACAAATCTTCTCCCCGCTATGGGTCTGTCGGGTCACACCGAGCCACTCCCCACATAGGCCATCATAGATGTCATACATAGGGACGTATTGATCCAGACTATATAGGGCCTCTTGTAGTTGGTTCACATACAGATACTTGTAGATGCTTCACACAGAGCATCTTGTAGCTGGTCAACATAGTTCTTCTTATCATATAGTCATCTAAGCTCACTTAGACCCGCTTATCAGTAGTCATTAGTTCTCAATCAGTCATAGGATTCTGACACGTTGTGCGCTTGATTTTTATAGAATCACCTTATCAATCCATTTGATATATTTCAACTTCCATGAAAGACTCAATATATAATTTAAAATTAACCAAATTTTCGCGAGGGTTCTAACACCACAAATGACTCATCATTCGGTCATACAGTTTGAATGTTATGACCATTTTGCCAAAAAAATGGTCGATAAATAATGGGTCCAGTCGAACAAGGTTGGACCAACCCAAACCATGTCTGACTCAATAGGGATCTATCAAAGTCCATTGGGTTATGGGTCCAACCTGCCTTCTACCAGCTTGTTGTGTAGGTGGAGTCTCCTCCAGCCTGGATGCCAAGAGGTGAACGGCTTCTGCAGCCACATGGTTGATTGAAGTCGTCTATCCCATGTCTCGCACGTGGTACCTAATGGACCACATGCTAGCACATACCTCGACTAGATGTTTTCAGCCACTTTATCAATATTGCTTGGTGGTCATGTCCTTCTCCACTAGTTTCTAGCTTACATGCTAGCGGCGCCTACAACACCGCCATGTCCTTTGATGGCCATCACCTCTACCTCAGCATGCCATCGTGCCACACCACCACCAACCTATGGCCACCACCGAGGTCCTATGGAATCTTCTGAAGAACACTGGGTCCACTTTGGTGGACCATTTCTTGAACCGTATGTTCCCATAGACTTATCGGGATATTGTTTTCTCTTCTATGGCCTCAAGGTTTCCTTTCCAACATTTTTGAGGTGAGGTTATGATGATCACAAGAACACAAAATTATAGAGGAATTATATCCTTATTCATGTCGGTCGGTTTCCTCTATGGTAGATTTTTTGAATCACGGGAAGAGGAGATTATGTTTCTATCAAAAAATTACCCTGATGTATTATCTGAGAAAAAATAATCCACATGCATGAACAAAAGTCCCAAAGATCTACATGTTTGTGGGTTGTCCCACGTTTTTTGTTTGCACAAAGGAAAGGGAAAAAAATTATCAGTCCCAATACACCTTACGTGGTTGGAGTTTTATCACAAGAAGAATCTATCGCTGAAGGAAATCCATTTGTGAAGGTCCTCGATCCATCGTCAAGGGAATGATATCTCAAAGTGGAGGGGGTACGCTCTTGTCATTTTAGATCATTGTTCAATGTTTGTCAATGGAGATATTTTAAAGATTTATAGTGTTTATCCCAATGTGTAAAAGTCCCCCGGTTAAAATATAAAAGGAGGAAATTTTTTTCCATTACTGGTGCATTTCAGTTTCATTATTTTGTTTCATTTATGAAACAATGATTCGGTTTTGTTGAGTTACAACGTTGTTTCACTGTAGCAATTTCAAAATACATAAGTAAAAAAATAATATATTTTATTTTATTTTATTTTTTCTAAAAACAATCAGAAAAATTTCATTCACCCTCAACCTGCACCGTTCTATGTTATGCTCCACCTAAGGGAAAACTCCCTCACAAGCTATATGGTACAGTCTAATTTGTAACTCAGGTTACCTTTATGTAATTATAATTATTTCAATATAAAATAATTGTTTCTTGATTATTTTATTTAAGACAATAAAATAACATCCACTATTGACCCGGGTAGCCAACATTAGACCCTGTCTATGAGAATCCCAATACCTTGATTACATAGTGGCCTAAAATTTCTGATTCATACACATGTTTAAAAGATAGAAAACCCCACTAGCATGATTATTTAATGAACCTAAAAAAATAGTTCAAATATATTTTCTGGCCACACCGGGCATCAGAATTACATGTCATCTTAAAGCCAGGGCTCGAAATAATCCCATTTAATTTCAAAAAATAGTTATAAATGGAATTATATTGTATTAAATAAAAAATGAATATCATTCTTGAAATACTTCTGAGTAATAAATTTTTTCAAACATAAAATTACCTTTAAAAGAAACCTGCATAAAAAAAATTCACTATAACATACCTTTAAAAAGATAAGTTGGAAACATAAATTCTAACCAATTTAATATATAAATAGATCTCCACATAGGAAAAATAGTTTTAGAGTGATGATTCCATATAGAGGAAAATAGTAAATATTTATATGGAGTGACTGAGTTCGTCAATCACAACTAAGTAAATGATCGACAAATAATTGAGGGTGTCGATGTTGTACAACTATGAGGACTTTTTTTGGCCATCAATTTAGTGTAAATTTAGGTATTATGAAAAAAAATTATTTCATGATATTCTTCTTAAGTTCAATACTTTTAATGAAATGATATCCTTCAATGATTTCTAGAAAAATTAAAACATTGTTGATCCCTGATCAATTTCTACTTCATCGCTTATTTTAATAAATGAAGGTGAATTTGTGATTCCATAAGATCTAATAGATCATTGGATTCATAATAAGGAAACCCATGTACCTTATGTTCTCAAAATAAAAAGTTGTTAAAAAAGGTTATCCAATACACATAAATTCTCATATGGTGAGATATTACATTAATCACACACACTTCATCAATATTTTAACTGAAACATCCCATATATTGTTAACCTTATAACCCTTATAAATTATTAAAATAAAAAACATTAGTATTAATGATACTAAATCATCTTAAATTTTATTTCCCATATGTCTTCATGAATATTTTGTTTTCCACATAACAAAAAAGAGAATACCCTCGGGGTATACTTTCTTGAAACATGGAAATAACTTGAATTACCCGAAATACTTTTGGAAAGCATGAATGATTCCTTATTACAATGTTTACTGGATATATTTCTTAAATCTAGTAGTTATCAACATCATTCATGAGTAAATAGACCACTTTTTCAACGAATTAGTAGTCATATCTAGGGTACTCATTTCTATAAAGTTAACTTTATCCAAATATATCATTTTTTATCAAGTGTAATCAAAATTTTCTCAACATCTTCATCACATTAATGGTTTCCATTCCTTAAAAAATATCATGTTTCAAATTCTTCATCAATCAGAAAAATATTTCATTAAATCCTAAATGAAGTATTATACTAAAAATACTTATATATTTCATAATTTATATAACATTATCCTTAAATTTCAATACATAAATCATTCATTCATATTACTTTATTTTTAAACCATTACTCTTCCTTAATCAACATATTCTTTAATACATCTTTCCTAGAATATTATATATGAATCAGGTCATAAGGTCCATAATTATTATTCTAATAATGCATCTAATGTATAATGTATTTAATATTGGAAGAACATCACATACCTTTTACGTGTCATTTATGGTCTCTTTATCTATAGATGTACAACCAGTTGTCAAACCACCATCATGAATTAATTTATGGGTTTTCTAAATGGGAAATAAATATTATTAATGATTGTACTTTTTACATACAAAATAATAAGTGTTAAAATGTTCTTTTCAGTTCCCTCCATTGACTAAAACTCGAAAGCACCAAGTGAGAACCACGTATCATAGAAGAAAACCTCATAATCATAAAAAATTACATATATTATATCTAAATCAGAAAACCTACTTTTAATCAAAAATCCATTAGGTTTATTCAAGGTTATTCATAGTCATCTTCCATTTACATCCTTAATGATTGTTCAAGAAGTATTTATAATTTTCCAAAACATATGCATCGAGAGTGTCAAAACTATTTTACAGCAAGGCCCATTTTGGTGTACCAAATTACCCTAAGTCAGGCCTGAGACATATTATTGGAGTTATTACCCCTAGGTACATATATTTCTAATCGACATCCTCATGTAGTATCTATAAAGGGATATATTACTTGGAAAATAGTTATTATCTCCCTTACAAAAAATCTAAAACATTTTCCTAAACGTTAAATCATCCATACACATATCCATTGAGATATCAAAAGACATAAATATAGAAATATACCTACGGTTCTCACTATAGTTTTTTCATCATATTTTACAAATATTAACTAGACCTTTTATATGATACCAAATATAACAACCCCGTCATATTGTTCATTTGAATTAATTAGTTTTTATTGAATACCTAAAACATTGAAAAAGTAATTCCTAAGGGCTATATTTTTTTAGTTCCTTTGAAAACCTAGAAATATGTACAATTATAAATAGTTAAGCTAAATTATCTCTCACTGGGTTCCTCTTAACAAGAAACCTTCTTAGACACATCAAACATAATACATATCTTCATATCCTAGGGAAGGAAAATAAAAATGGCTGAGATCAGATGCTCAGTTAGAGAAAAGAAGAGAGGACTGTAATCTTAAACATGAGAATAGTGGTAAGAGAACGTGATCATTAAAATAGAATATCATACTCTACATATCAAAGATCATAAACAAGAATCATATCATAAATATTGGTATTTCATAATACATGAATCATAACGAAATAAAGAATATAATTCATGATATCATAACATAAGAATAAAACATGGAATTACGGAAAACACATAATCATATAATTTTATTTCTATAATAGTCAATGAATTTCTAAAAAAATCTTAGTATTATGGGCTCACTCCCCAAACTATATTCATACACATGGTTCACTCCTGTAGCCATCTTAGTAGCATGATTTCACACCCCAAACCATGTTGGTAGTCATGGTTCACTCCCAGGTCCATCTTAGTATCAGTAGTCCACTCCTCACACCATCTTGGTAAAATAGTTCACTCCGATGGACATCTTAGTAGTCAAGGATCACTACCAATACCATCATAGCCTATCTAATGAGATATAATTCATTAAAAAATGCATTGGAGGGAGATTTAGGTATCATCCATCTCATATTGAAATCATACATACTTGTTCTAGAAAATAATAAACAATCATGTCATAATCCAAATAATTAAATGGCTGTCACAAAAAAGTAATAAAATCGTACCCTATAGAAAAATTGAATGATTTCATAATCATCACATCCAAGAATACCATGTGAATGAATGTGGGATTCATAACCACATAACCCATGAAAAATTAATGAGATTCATAAAAATATAACTTGTTAAGGAGAAATGAGTTTCATAAACCTCATTCCATAATAACTTAAACCATTCTGAAAAATAATATGAATGGAACCTTGGAATATTTTTTCCATATGGGAATGAAAAAAATTATGTCATCTCGGATGAAAAATATTTTTGACAAATCTTATAAAAATTTATGGATGAAAATATCCTTCCATTATAAAATAAGTATTTTTAATATTTTACTCCTTTTGAAAACCATTTTCATAAATATACACATTAAACTTATAACGAAATAGTGAAAATATTTTGAGACTCTATTTCCTTGAAAACATTTTAAACGCTCTTTAAAACATTAAAAACCCTCTTGAAAACTATTTTAAAAAAATTACTTGAAAATACAATGATGATTTATAATTCAATATTCAAATAATTTTGAAATCTATTACATTGGAAATAAAATGAAAACATATAAATAAATCAAAGAAACATTAATGAAAACCTTTTTCCATGAAAACATAAAAAAGAATCTTGGAAGCATTTGGAAAACCATTTTCCTTAAAAACATATAAAAGTATCTTGAGAACAATTTGAAAACCATTTCCCTTGAAAATATTTTTAAATCTTATATATAATGATATAAAATGTTTTGAAAACAATTTCTTTCAAAATGCATTTAAAACATAAAAAATTATTGAAATCCTTTTTGAAAACCTTTTTCCTTGAAAAATAAAAATAAAAGACCAAATGTGTTTAATAAAACATTTTTTTAAACATATAATATAATCATGAAAATGTTGTGAAAACCATTTTCATTGAAAAACTATAATATAATCTTTTAAACATATTAAAAACATATTGTTGTAAATAACACAATAAAAAGAATATTTAAAATTCTATAATGAATTTCTAAAATATATTTTTCACTGAAAATTATCTCCAAATATCATTTAAAAACATTTTTTTAATTTTTTTTGAAATCATGGATTTTTAGATCAAATAGATTTTCAACTGGAGAGATAAACAGTGGTATATTTTTCATAAAAAATATTTTTATTAATTATATTATGTAAAAAGAAGTGGAAAAATACTCTAATACATGACTATATATTTAATAAATATAGGAGATTAAAATTCATGAGAGTTTATAAGATATTTATCATATGATTTCATTAAAGGAAGTATAATCTCAAAAATTGATTAGGTAGTTTCAGTAAACTCTTAACCCATTGTAACCTTGAAAAATGATCCCATTGTAAGAAACAGAAATTAAATGAATAATAAATAATCATTAAAATATTGAGACTCATGATACAACAATTAATAGGTAATATATAGACCTCATGGATAATTATAGATGCATAAAATGTATTGTGTCTCAAATAAGTTAAATTGAGACAAAATTAGTTTAGTGATTGGTAACTTTTTAAACATAAAAAATTTAATGAAATATCATAAAATAGGTATGTAAATACCAATAAATATAATTAAAATAATCATATAATACATGAATTTTATGTATAAATTGTGTACAAATGATATTACTTTTTATTAATGCATGTATATCATATAAATAAAAAGTTAAGTTGAAATCCCCTTTGTTTGTGTCAAATTGTTCATAGTTCCTGTGAAAAAATCCTATATAATAAATATTTTTTTGTTATAAATCTATCACAGAACCATATTCTTATATCTAATACCATGTATGGTTTTTATATGAATTTATATTTCCCTCTCGATAATAATTTCATGACATGGTAACAGTTTGGGTAATATTGTCTTTGTTTTTCTCAGGTTTCATAATTTTTTATATCAATGGTCCATAAACATGTATCATGATTTATAGTTTATAAAATATTATATTAAAATCATTGATATTTATTATATGTGAATTATAATAATATTTAGAGTATAGAAGTTTGAAATAGAATACACTATTTTGGGAAATGATAGGCCGTACATACACATGAATGTAGTTACCATTTTATTATCGTATTGAAAGAAAAAAATGATGAAACATTTGGGTATATGAATATAATGTAATAAAGTGTCATTATAATTTCATATATATCATATAATAACCATATAAACATCATTAATACATTGTATTTTGTGTGTCAAATAATAACATAGCTTTATGGGGGTGTAGTCTACACTTCCGCAAATGAAATTATCGAATTTACACCAAATGGAATATATAGAAATATGTGTTATAATAGGATTATAAAATAATAAATACTAAATAAATATAATATATAAAATATATAAATATATATTCCATCATACTTTCTACCATTATAGGTGGTAAGGGAAAAAATGAACAATTATTGTTCCATGAGGTGATAGTTCACATTACACATAAACAATTTGTTTGTTACCCACTAGATGGAATTGTGTGTAATTTTATATAGAGAAATTAGAATAAAAACATCCTAGTATACTTAGTATTGCTATTTTGTTTATTAAATCTTATAAAAAGAATAGTTTGGGGGTGGATATCGGAAATAACATAAAAGATATTGAGTAAAAATGTTACCAAAAATTCAGGTAACTTTTTTTGGTTTTCACCATATAGATTACTTGTATTGATTTCATACAAAAAATGAGGATTTTAATAGGAAGGAATGGATTTTTTAAAACTATTTTGTCTTATTTTGGATGATCCAATGTGGACTGAGAGGTGTGAGGAAGGGGTAGAGTGCTAGCATTTTTATTGTAGAGGGGGAGTGGCACTCTAGTAAATACCAAAATGTATTCAAAAATGGGTGGACTTCATTAACTTATTTACCTCCAAATTGAAAAAATAATATATTAATTTGTTGTTATGGTAAAAAAACAATATACACCACACAAAAATATATTCATTCTGATTATTTGATTCTTATTTTCTATGATTTCCCAATGTTATTTTTTTTTTAATAAATCATCTAGTTATAAAACCTAAGTAATATAACCAATTATACTAAAATAAAGTTATATTTATTATAAAATACACATACACATATTTTAAAAATGTTACCTAATTTAAAGGTTAAAAATTTCATGTTTTCTTAAATTAATATTTTATACAACTGTATGTGACGCACAAAACACTACTTAAACCATGACGATACTAACGATGTTTTTATAATCTATGAGCCAATATTTTAATTATAAAAACCAATTGGTACCTTAATAGACCATATTTATTACTTTTTAACAATTAAAATCAATTGGTTGAATGTATCTTTTTATTAATTTTAAATCATTAGATAAAATATCATTTATTGTATATTACAATAATGTTAATTTTGGTATTATTTATTTCATTTTAATTCTAAAATATCAAAATATTTTTTAAAATACAAAATATTACGTTTATAGATGTATAACATGATATATTCATCTTAAAAATATGTAAATACCATAATTCAATCAAGTCACCTCTCTTTTATTATTTATTGTATCATTTATTTTAATAAATTATTAACTAAATAATCAATAAGATGGATTTTATTAAAAAAATTAAGTAACTAAATCATGATAATTTATTATGATAAAAAATAATTATATATAAAAGGATATTTATGACAAAAAAATTGATTTTTTGTTTATATCACAATTTTTTTATAAATATCACATATAAAGAAAGCTCTTTTTTTGTCTTTTTCATTACTTAACATTTTATATAAGGAAATTTCATTTACAAATATCCCAATAACCCATAAAAGATTAACAATGAACGGATATGGTCGATTTATTTTCCAAAAATGGATATCACATAAATGTCTAGTTCATATTGGTCCTTAATATTAAGGTTTAATTCGTTATTAAGGTTAATTTTAGATTAATCACAGTAATTAATTTTAATCAGTTTCAAAAAAAATCAAATAAAATGAATTTTATCATATTAGAACAGAAATATTATAATTATCACTATCTTGTATTTCAATTTTTGAAAATTAAAATCACAAAAGTGTAAAATTATGATTAATGCTACTCCGGAAGACTTGGCGAGAATGCTCGTTTTTAATGTAAAATCATTCACAAGTTTAATATTTTTTTATATATAATTTAAATAAAAATATGATTATAATTACATAAATTGAACTAATATATGAATATATTAAATTTATTATTTAAAATAAAATTTATATTTAAATTTAATAATAAGTAGTATTTAAATAATAATGATGTTATTAACTAAATTGGGATAAATTTTACTTTTCATCAAAAAATTTAATTTCACAGAAAAATTCAATAAAAGACACCCTCTACTTACATTGATATTATGAATTCAAAAATGATTTTTATTTTGAAATATAAAATTTATAATATTTTAAAAAATATTTTTTAAAATAGTTGTCTCGTTAAAAGGCTGTAAAAACATAGTCCGGCTTATACAACAAGCTAAATTAATTTTAAGTGTATCACAAACAAATATAATTTGTTGTGTAGTTAATTATTAACATGATATTTTTTAAAATTAAAGAGAAAATATATTTAGAGTTTCATTAAAAAATATCAAAGAATTAAATTATTTCAAAAAATTCACTAAATCGCAGGGTGTTACAAGAATGGATTATGATTATGTGATGGGTGGGCCTAGAATTATATATACCTCTAATTCATTAAATAAATATGGATATATCATGAGATTATAAGGACTATAATGTGGTGTGAACCCTAATTGGAAAGGGACTCCTCCCACTCTAGTAGTCATGGGGGTGAACCTTGACTAAGGATATAATGGAATAGGGGGTGAACCTAGTTCAATATGATAGACTTGTGATTAAACCATGAAAACGGATATAATGGAATGGGGAGTAAATAAAATCCACCATTATATTGTTTTTACTTCTCCTTGACTTAGGAAGTTATTTTCTATGATAATTTGTATGCCAAAAACATATGTTTTATACTATTATGACACTCTCATGGATCATGTTTGTGATTCCATTATTATTCACGTCTTAAGAACCACCATAATTTATGAAAGGACTAAAGAAACATAATATTTGATATTTAGAGAATTATATTGAAATGTTAATCTTCAGTTCTCATACTATTATGTTAATGTTTTTCATTAGTGATCATTGATATCTCCCTTGATTGCCATTATTGAGAATCTCAACTCGCATAATCTTATTTTTTTCATTTCCATGGTTGTTGTTAATGATTTTATGTATGATATGTTTAATAATGGATCTAATAATGAATAATTTTGTAGAAATAATATAGATATCTTTTTTACAAGTAATTTATGTTTCTATGTTACAAAAAACACTAAATAGATATAATTATTGTGTGGATCATAATTTCATGAAATAAATTTTAATATGATACTTTATAATTTTGGGGTCAATTGATTTACAATTTTCTTCATGTAACATTTTTTTTCTACCTACTGGGGATACATCAATAGAGGCTCATTGGTATTCTATCATCATTTTTGAGTGAAATAGTGTCCAGTGTTGAACAAAGAGTTGAAACATAGTTGATATTCTCATATCTAATAGACTTGGGGAATTGGAGTTGCATATGATATGTGGCATTAATTTTCCTTCGATAATTAATAATTCTACAACACTCATCCAGAATTGTTAAGGTACAATAACTAATTCATTCAAGTTAGGACTTTATAAAGGGTTTTGCAAGGGCATTATAGGAGTCATTTGTAACGTCTCCTACCAGATAAGGAAAGTTAAAGATGATATCAGAAAAAATAATGAAATGCATTGATTCCACAAGGAGGATAGAGACAATCTGTACCTTGGTGATGCCACTTTTTTTTCTCTAACATCATAGGATGAGGCTATCATAAGACCTTTATTTCTTCTAGTGAAAAGAAAAAAGGATGGATGATTTTCATTCCTTTTTGAATTTTTATGTCTGATTATGTAGCCACTGTAATATTTTGATGGTGTAATTTTATTACACCTTAATCTTGAATTTTTAAAACTTTTTGATTTAATAAATTTTTTTGGGCATGAATTGGGTGACCAATTCATGTCATTCTTTTTAAAAAATATATTATTATATAATATCTATGTATGAAAACCATGGGTCTGTATATTTTTTATATGATCTAGTTTCATTCATTTATTAATGATTAATATTAGAAATAAATAGTAAAAACCCTTGGGATACGCATAATAATATGATATCATCTTAAAAAATTTATAAGATAAAGATTACGTGGCTTTCCACTATGATTCTTATTACTCAAAATGTATTTTCACAGTTTCATTCAATTGGTAAGACATGAAGAAACCATTTAAATGCTGAGTCTACTGAAAAATAAAATTATTTTTCTTCTAGGAAAACAAATTTTATGATAATTTTAATGAAAAATATATTTATATATTTATGAAATGATCAAATGATATGAATCATATAAGCTTCCAAATTATAAAAAAAGAGAAAAAATTTCATTGACTCCTCTATCAGGTGATATTCTAATCCTTTTAGTATTATTATTGATCCACTAGTTTCTAAGCAATGGATAGCTACCACGATGATGATATTTTCGGTCGTCTAATGATTAGAATCGGAAAAATTTATTTTAGATATTTTTTATTATGAAGGAAAATCATATCAATAGTGGACTTTTAACAATAACATAAGGAAATGTGAGGAAATTAACTACATAGAGTGGGATTTGATTAATAGTATTCTTTAGTAAGTACATTCTTATATTCTTTATATTAAAATTATGTATAACTTCTCTAAGTATAATCATATGGATGATGAACCCATTTGTACCTATGAGTAATCATTTAAAATACTTATGAGTTTCTGATATGGTATTATCGTCCATCTTCAAAGTAAGATTTATTGATTCATTAGTGTCATAAATCCAAGTCACATAATTTTTATATACATAATATAATTTAGTCTTCATAAAGAATTAGTTTACAATTCTATCAAGTTGTAATTATATATTGGTGTTGAATATCAAGGTCATGGTTTTTCAATGGAATGAAGGATATAATTCCAATAAATTTATAAAAATCATGGATACATGTAGAAGATAATTCCTTTTTATGCAATGTGTGGAAGGAAAAAAATAGTAAATTATCTTATGGTGATTGGTAAATTTCATAATAGTGGAATGGTTATTTGTTACGAAATTTAATTTTAATGTAATCTGAATAAGAATATACCTAATAATGGTGAAAAATTATGAAATAATTCACCGCCTAAAATATACTATTTCAAATCAAATGAGGATGAGTGTTAAGATAACCAGTGGTCAAATATAATGGTTAAGGATAATGATTAACAATTTGAAAAATCTTAATCTCAAAGATAGAGGTAACTATCATGTGATTACAATTGAATATGTGGATCATGAAGTAGTGAAAAGTACAATTTCCTTCTACTCTAGAACAATTAATGTCTTACTTGATTCTGTATCTACAATATCGTTTACTTCAGAAAAAATTATAAGTGTATAAAAATAACTACATAAAGATTATATGTTGAATTATTATTGAAAAATTATAATGGAATGATTTTCACATATTAAGTCAGCAATTCTTTATTGAATGATGATTGTTGGAATGTGCTTCCTTAAAACCTCATTATTATTCCTCAAGTTGAATTCGATGTTTTTTGGGGGGTAGATTGGATTTTTTTTAAATAAATCCCATATCATTTGTCAATGATGGTTATTGTGTTTAATATCCAAAACCTACCTATGATCATCTATTGAAGAGATAGTAAATAGAATCTTTTGATAGTTATTTTATCCATTTATGAGACTTGATTCCTATTCAAAATGGGTCTATATATCAGATGGTTTGGGAGGAACTAAATTTTTTGATATTCTAATTGTATAAAAGTTTTTTTTATTTTTTGGATTAATTTATTATTATACCTCCATATGTTTTTCATTAGTTTTAAATAGAACTCATTCCTTTTTCTACAACTATTTTAAAGACCCCATAATTAGTTTCCATGATTTTCTTTTAGGAACCAAAGAACCAACACCGGGAGAAACATGTTAAGTTATTCATAAGGACTGGTTCATTACTAGGATTTTCACTTATTCATTTTTTTAAGATTAAAAATGGGTCAATGTTTCTCTAAATTGATTATAAGGACCTTAAAAATATCATAGTCATGGTTAAGTATCCTCTAGATCATATTGATTATTTTTTCAATAAACATCAATAAGATAGGTATTTCTCCCAGAAAGGTCTTCTTTCTATATACTATTATTTGAGGGTAAAATTTGAATTCATACTCTAGATATCCCTTCTTATGAGATACATAAACTATTAATTTATAATGATTCCATTTGTTCATACTAATGACTTTCTATATTCATAAATTTCATGAATTGAGTCTTTATAGATTACCCTGACCAATTTATATAATTATTAAATAATGCTATATATATATATATTCGAATATAAAATATGATCTTGATGTTCACATTAGGATTTTCATGATAATATTAAGGAAAGATAATGTGTATATCAAATTTATTAAGTGTAAATTTTGAATAAAAAATATTTCATTTTTGATAATTATAATCTCATGTTTGGGTATATTATTAGGACCATCAAATATGGGACTTACTGAACAATGGACCAAACACGCAACTATAACTATGATATATACCTTTCATGATGTTTCTAGATTATCTCGGTGCTTTGTAAATAATTTTATAATTTTTTCTTATATAATCCTAGAGTTAAGATAGAATGTATAATTTAACCAATGAACATATGAATGTGGTAAAAAATTAAAATAACTAAATATATGGTCATTTGGTGTAATAGATCCCATGGTAACCTATAGAGGGGTGGTTTTTTCTTCTATAGTGATGATTTGAATAAGATTTTGGGACGATCCCTCGTGTAAAATGATATGGTACTAGCTTATTCCTTGATTTAATTGACAATTCATGAGAAAAATAACCCAACTAATGATTCAAAGTTAACTTTAAATATTTTTACATTAATGTTATACAAGAATTATATTTACAGAGGTATGTTTGATAAATATATTGATCATAATAGTTTAATATATATTTTTTCATCAAAATATTTGAATCAGATCCATAGAAGACTATTATACCATATTAAATATTATAACTACTCAATACATTACCACAGTGGTAAGGAGAGAAAGGTGACAGATTCCTAGAATTGAAAGGATATTGATAACATATCTATGATGAGGGAAAAAAGAAAAAATATTTTTGGATTTGAAAAATATGGAATAATAAATCATTAAGTAAGTGGAGAAATATTATCATTCTTAAAATAATGTTCAACCATATATCTATATTAGTCTTATATAAGAGTATAAGAAATATTTTCAAAAAAATAAAATGAGAAATTTTACTATGTTTTACCTTCATAATGATGGGATGATATAGTTTAGGAATAGTATTTGTGTTCTATTCATACTAGAATTAAAGACTCTCTATTGGGTGAATTTCATATTATATAATTCACTATTCACCCAAGATGTCCCTATAATTATTGAGATTGAAAAAAAAATTATTTGGAAAACATAAAAAGAGATATTTTGCAGTAACTATCTTGGTTCCTAGTATAAAAAAATTATAAGGCTGAGAAAAATAATTATCTGTGGTTGTTTCAACTAATACTGATGCAGTTATAGAAATTAGAAAAAACCACTATAGATATCGTAGTTGGAATCCCCAAAACATATTAAAATAATAATTATATTTGGTACATAATTGATTACCTTATGAAGTTAACACACATTATTTAAAATAGATAATATTTACCTCTTGATCATATTGAGAGGATATAAATTCATCAGTAGTAAGGATTCATAGAGTTCAACATTCGATTTTATCTGACTGATATATGACATTTACCTTTAATTTCTAGAGAATTATTCAAAAATATCTAGTCTCAGAGTCCCATTTTGGTACTATATATGATCATTAGATTTATAGTTATTATAATTAAACTATTTAAACCCAATAAGATGTATCGATATGAGGTTTTAGGGATTTTATGGTTGTAGTCATCAACGCCTTTTTTCTAATGATGTTTTCATATAACAACTGCTTACACTCAAGAATTATGATTTATCCTTATAAATATATGTATGGAATGATTTGTAGAAATATTACATACTCTGATGAACAAATATAAAGAAAGTTATTGGTAAAATATTTATCTAATAAAATGGTATATAAGGTCAGAGCCATTTTTCATCACATAAATGCATCTCAAAGTCAAATGAAAAGCTATACTAATAATAATCAATGAACTCTAAAATATAATGTTAGTGGGAAATCATTGATATTATTTTCACCATAGAAACGGTTCATATAATTTGACATGGGCATATGTTTTATCCCAAGGTATATTGGACCCTTGGTTTTTTTGACCGGGTAGGGATGGTTGATTATGGATTGCAACTTTTATCGAACCACTTTGATGTTGACAATGTGTTCCATATATCTCTTATAAAGAATTACATACATGAAACTTTTCATGTTCTGAACTCCAAGGTTATACCTCTTTTAAATAGACATTCTTTTGTGGAACAACGAAAATAAATCTAGGATCATAGAAAAATGTTCAATATAATTAGACAACAAAATTGGTTAAGATTCTACGGAGGAATAAGAAATTCTAATAAGCTATGTGAGAACTCAAGGGTGTGATGAAACAATCATATCATTATTATTTTTTATTATAATAATTTAATTTCAATGTTCAAAATCAATTATAGGGTTATATAATATAACACACTATGATTTTGTGATATATATATCTTTAAATAAAATTAATTTCTTCGATACTGTTTGATAAATGTAACCTTGAATCTAAATTAACTATAATATAGTATATTTTTTTAACCATGCTATTAAATTATTGATATGAATTTCAATAATTTTATTACAAAAAATTTAGAAATTATATATGTATGGAAAATAAATTGATAAATAAGGAGACAGACATTAAGTAATGTTATATATGCATCAAAAAATCATTTATCCTCAAAAATAATTTTTATTTCTATTTCTGATCAAAAAATAATTTTTTTTATTTCAAATTTATTAAAATTTATCTGAAAAAATAAATTCCAATATTTAAATCATCATTTTATAATTATTGTAGGGTTTGTTTTTTAAACTATTTTAAAAATATATATTTTTTGATGAATAATGAAAACTGTTATGTTTTAATAAAAAATATATTTTTATTTCTCAAAATTATAAGTTTAATTTTGTTTTAAAATTATTTAAATAGTACAATTATTTCATTTAGTTTATGATTAATCTAATTTAGTTCATTTTAATTAATTTTATATATTATTTGAGTATAAATAATTTTTATTCTTTAGAAAACAATATTGGAAATCTTATTTTGATTGCATTTTTCATGTTAAATGTAACATTATATTCTATCAATTATATGAATTGAAACATGAAATAAAAATCAATATATTTAATCAAGATGGTTAAATTTGGTAAATAATTCCCTTTAATTTTTTATCAATATAAATAAGATCCTTGGTAACTATCGGTCACCACGATAAAGGTAAACTATATAATACATGGTAATAAATTTCCGAAAAGGATTTCACATTACCCTAACATAAAAATTTATCAAATTTTATTATTTTAATTCTACTATTTTCATCTAATTATGAAAAATATGTACACCTAGTTTCATTTTTCTAGGATTGTGATGCTTATATTTTTTTAGAAAATAGTAAATATGAAATGTCACTCTATCGACTTTCATATTTCTAAATTTTCTATATAAGGATAAACATTGGTTTTATTTGGATATAAATATTAATTCCAAATATAAATTAAATATATTCATCATCATAATTAATTTCATGTTTTTAATTTTTTATAAATTAAATTAAATTCTTACACAACGCCGACATAGTATTTTTTTCAATTAATAAGAAAATAAATAATTTTAACAACATTAAAAGTAATACAATTGGTGTTAATTATTTTTTCCAATTATTATTTTAAATAAGTTTTACATAATCAAGATTTTTTTCAATTTTATATTCTAATTTCATAACTATATTGATGACTTTAATGTTAATTTAAATGAATTGTCCCAAAAAGGAAATTTATGATATTTCTTAATAATCATTATTTTATTAAATGTTTCAAAATTTATAAAAATGGTATATCCATCTACGTGAACAAGATATGAGAAAAGATTTCCACCATTTTCATTTTATGAGCTATTTTCCTTTTTAGGGTAGCATTCTTAACACTGAAAGAGTAGAAAACATTGATACAGTGGTATTTGTAAAAAGTGTTAAAAGGGCGATAAAACAAAGAGATATGGGTGAAAGAAATATAAATCAACTTCTTCAAATTTTATTGTATGAGAATATTTCAACATATAAATTAAATTTATTGAAAAAATGTTAATCTAGATTGACATTATTATATAGATTAATTCAAATTAATTTCATATTTTAATTAATTTCAATTGTGCCCCTTTCTCACTTATAAAATGAGACCTTTTTCCTCTCTTCTTTCCACATTTTTATTCTTATATATCAATAAATTAACACCATATTAAATTAAAATATTTATTATTTACAACAAAAATCTTATTTTTTTTCCAAAATACCATACATTTAATGATTAATATGTGAGAGGAAGAGTATTTTCAACAAAGAGGTATAAGTGTTAATTGAGTGCTTTCATTTTTCGTTATCTTATACCACCTATAAATATATATTATCCATTATAATATAATTTATTCATTAAATTCAATATATAAAATTGATATTATTATTATTGAAAAACCATTATCTACCTCCTTCTTATCAGTTGGAAAAAAGATAATGTCAGTCGTGCATACCAGTGGACCACCACCTCCACAAAGCGATGTGATGCATTTTTCATTTCTTCTATACTTAAATAATAATAAGTCTTGATTTATTGAATATATATTACATATATCATATAATAATAATATTTTAAATATCATTTATAATTTAAATTCATTTAATTTAACCCATCAAAAAATGGAAACAACGTTCATGCGTACATACAGTTTGGTAATGTTTAAATATTTTTATACATTTTATGGATAACTCTCAATATATATGTATGATAAATATAAAATATATTTATATCAGGATTATTTTAGAAGATTATAAAACTGTAATACATTTAATATTTTTAGAACCGAGGAAATGAAACATTGAAGAAAGGATAAAGAGTTATGAATAATAAACAATGATATAAATAAATAATTATTAATATATTGGTGTTGAAATGTTATACATTTATCATATATGATATTATATGAATTTAAATGATTTATTTATATAATCATAAAATAATTTAAATATTTATATAGGATTTTATAACTGTATTAATGATTGAAAATTTTAGAGAAAGGTTTTTATTTGGAAATATCATTATTTATCGATATTCATTGTGACTTTGTTTTTTATAGTGAAAATTTATAATACACCACTCAATAATAGAATTAATATTCTTATCCCATGGTAATTTATATAGATTTTATATTTTATATTCATTTTCATTTATTAAATTACTTAGGATATTGAAATAATATTTTAAAGAAATTTGACTTTATTTCTCTCTTTGTTTTAAAATCCTTTTTATTCAATATCCATGCTTTCTAAAAATGTTTACAATAATGTTTTTATTTTTATAGAATTATTTTTAAATTAATTTTCACATATTTATAAATTTTTAATAAACTATTTTAGTGAAAAATTAATTTTATTTTTTGGATGAGATAATTTTGAACATTTTACAAAAAAATATAAAATGTATAATTATTTTAATTTATAAGACATTAAAAGAATTTCTGATCACTATGACTGCTAAATTATTTGAATATTTCATTACAAGATTCTATGCTTTGTTTATCAAATCACATTTTTTCCATAAAATATATATATATTTATTATTTTCAAGATGTAATTTCAAAATGAAGAGATTATATTTCCTTAAGAATTATTCTACGGAATCTTTTAAAGGTATATTTATCTAATATGAAATCATTTAATGTAACATATATTTCACATGGGATATTATTAAACAATTCCATACATATTATTTCTCTATAGGATTTATGATTATGATCATGATATTTTTATGAAACCTATTTATTTTTCACAGTTTAATCTATGATACATTGTGGTAATGTTTATAAAACTCATTTCTTTTCTTCAGGTTATAAATATGATGATTATTTTATGGTCAGGTGGTGAACATATAAATTGATTATGATTATGTAATGAGTGGAAAAATTATTTATATATAAACATATATCCCTCCAATACATTATTTAAAGATAGATATATCATGAGGTAACATGCATTGGAATTAGGAGAAAACCTATCCTAATAAGGCATTCAATCAACTATGATAGTTTTAGTAGTTAACTTGGTCTGAGGATATGATAGAATGGAGAGTAAGCCCAATAAACAACGATATTATTTGGATTTACCCTTTACTGATTATATGATGGAATACGGAGTGAACCAAATCCATAATGATTATCTTGGTAGTTTTCCTTTTCAAATGAATTTATTTTCTTTTCTTATGTACATTAAAAAACTTATGTAAAAGGGAAATGTTATGCCATATTGAATCATGTTATATTATTTCTTTATTATTTGTATTTACTATAATCCCAATATATATTCCATGTCTAATGATAAATATGTTCAATTTATATTGTATGATTTTAAGATGTTAATATCTTGTCCTCAAACCATTATACTCATGGTATGAGTAAGCATTCATTGATATCTCAAATGTTGACCCTTAATTGGTATCCAAGATCACCCTTTATTATCTCTACTTTCCCCATGTTATAAATAATGTTTTTATGTAAGATATGAAAATTATGGGTTGTAGTTATGAAGAACATTGTGGGAGATTTTGTGTATCTCATATGAACTAGTTTTTTTGGAAATCTAGGATTCCAATAAAGGGAACATATATAGATGTAGTTTGGATCATCATGTTATGTAATGAATATTAATATATTATGATATAATATCTATGAATGAAAATTATGTATTTCAATAGTTGGTATCTGATTAGTTTTTAGTAAATATTTTGAGATTATGACTAAAAACATTTGTGAAAACCCTATGGATAGTTATAAGAATAGGATATCATCCAATTGTTTTGATTAGATAGAGATTATATGCTTTCATACTATAATTATTTTTAATTACAAAATATATTGTGGTTTTAATCAATGGATGGAATCTAAAAGAACTATGTTATGCTAAATTTTATAGACAACGTAATGATTTTACTCTAATGAAAAAAAATATGGGAGTTGGAATTAAAAATATTCTTACTATAAATATGAAACATTAACGAGCTACTAATCATGAGGAAATTGAAAATTAAAACAAATTGGAATAAATTTTTTAGTCTTTATATGGAAACATCCAAATTCTTTTATTACATATGATGACCGTCTTATTGTTGGGAAATGGATCAAAACAACTGAAAATTTATTTTCGACCAAATGTCATTCCAAACATGAAAAATTTATTTTAGTTGTTTATCATTTTGAAGGTGAATTATTTTAATGGTGAAATCCTATAAAGAACATGTGGATATTAGAATTAATTGATGATATGGAGTGGGATGAGTTTTATAGAATTTTTTTAGTAATTACATTCCTCGGATTCTTTATATGATTATTGAAAAGTAATTCCTCGAGAATAATCAAAATTTTGATGGATAAATTAGTCTCTATGAGAGAAATATTACAAGAATTGTAATATAGTCCTATTGGATAAACATCTAACATGGAATTAATATTGATTTATTATTCTATTTCTTAACAAATATTGTCTAAATGTAATTATATATAAGTGATTCTAGTAGTTATTTATAAATCCTTCTATGTTCCATTATAGTGGATATGAATATTGGTGTTTCACATAAATCTCATGGTTCTGATAAGAAAAGAATGTTGTAATTCGACGGAAATTATAGAAACCATGGATTAAAGATGGTCAACTATCTTTTACCCTCAAATTGTTGATGAAAACATGGGGGGATTTTCTTTCAGGGTTAAGAAAATGTTTTATAAAAGGAATAGAATCTCATAAGTCAACTAATATTTAAGAGATGATAATAAGATCTCTAATAATGAAAAAATATCAGCACTAAATACACCAAAATCACTTTAGTGTTTAAAATATGAGGATAGTAAGAATTAGGATAACTAGTTATCAAATCTAAAATTTATTGATAAATATCAACATTGGAATTCTCTTAATCATAAATACAAAAGGAAATCTCATGTGGCTACTATTGTTGATGTCGATAAAAAATTCATGAAATGCACACATAAAATACACTCTAGAACTAATAATGAAATATCTAATTCTGGATATACCCACTCTTTTATATATAATCATTTTTGTATTGGTATCAAAATACACCCACAATGATTAGATATCGAATTAGAATTCAAAAATAATAATGGAATGATGATCACATATCATGACTATGATTCTTCTCTAACTAATGTTTTTGGGAATATGTTTCTTTAAAATATCATTATATAGCCTCTAGTTGAATTTTAGGTTATTTTGGGTATATATTGGCAATAATTTTATATATCCTAAAAATTATTATAGGTAATTAATGTCATATTTGATATTTTGATCCAACATTTTGTTATCTATTAGTGTGATGATAGATATGAACTTTTTATGGAAAATTAATTCATTAAATGGGCCATCATTCCTCTTTATATGGGGTTTTATCTCATATGGTATGGTTGAAAATCAATATAAAAATTGTTTATATTATTATGGAGAATTTTTCTATATTTTTTGATGACTTCCCTAGTCTTTCTCCAGACCATGATGTTGTGTTTTAAAAATAACTCATACCTTGTGCTACACATAATCAGAATAATTCATATATAATTTCCCTATTCGAGTTATATGGACTAACGATGATACTTTATCATAATCATGAAAGTGGATTAATATGTATATGTGTTTCCCCATGGCATGAACCTATTCATATTTTAATAATAATTATTGATCAACGTGAATATATATTGATTATCAAGAAAAGAAAAATATCATATTGAATAATAAGTATTAACTACCTCATACCGATGGTTTGTGTGATCAATTATGAGGTGTTCAATTTTTTTCCAAGAATTATCTTTGATTTAGATACTATGAGTTTATAGTAAAAAGTGATGATATACCCAGACATCCCATCATAAAAGATATGTACACTAGTGTCATGACATGTCCTCAGGGCCCATGCCGTGACTACCCAAGCTGGCCTTACATAGGCTAGGGGATAGCGACTAGCACCAAAGGCGTAAATCCTTATAAAAGGGAAGGCATTGACTTTATAAAAGTAAACAACACAACAGAGTACACAAATGAAGTAAGAACTATGTAAACTGAGTACAAAACTAAGTGTTGAAAGGTAAATGGGCCAGTATACAAACCCAATAGAAAGTATAGTACAGCTAAAAAGAGAGAATAACTACAGTAAAGTAAAACAGCAACCACTGAGTCGTCCTCTGGAAATCCCACCTGAAGGGTGGGTACAGATGGCCTCCTAAGACCCTCAAGTATGTCTACCCACTCCGTGTACGTCTCACCAAGTGGTCCACCTCTGGGTACTGTCCAGCTCAACAAGTCTCCACCAAGATCAGTGTTGTCCATCGTCTAAAACCAACACAACATAGAGCGGGCAATGCCAGTGTAGGGGTGAGTATACGATACTCAGTAGGGACCCTGAGACTGCCGAAAGTCTCCCAAAAACCACAAAGGATAAGCCACATAATAGAGATAAAAACACGAAGTATCAACCAAACCAACAAATGTATATTTCCATACATATACCTAAGTTGTCAACCATAGTATGACTCCAACTCTCAAGCCCAAATACAACCCAGTCCACACAAGAACGAAGTCAATCACATCGATGATAATGATTGAAAATCAAGACTCATTTCACACAGGTATAAATCTTTCATATAGCGATAGAGATGATTACATGAAGTCACTGATTCATCTAAGTTGTCAGACCCACACAGGATACAAGACCAGCTATGTTTTTGGACCCACACAGTATACAAGACCAGCTACTCTGTCAGATGCACACTGGATATATGTACAGAGGTCAAACATGTGAACCCACACAGGATACAAGAACAGTAGTCATCTCCATCGAACCCACAGAGGATTCCAGTATGGTATTCATCATTGTAGAACCCAGGGGGATTCCAGTACAGTAGTCGACGCAGTCGCAGCCATCTCTAGGGTTCCCGCACACAGCACGCTCGATTCTGGTAGGGTCCGCTCCTCGAGCCAAGGGGGTCGATACATCAACTATAACGAAGTCCATAGTTGATGTATCCTGAAGTTCAGTTGTGTCAAAAGGAACTCAACGTGACAGAAGGCGTGTCAATCGGACGCCAGGTCTGAGAGATATTGACTTTTTCGTTCCATGGGCCCGGTTGGAAATACACTCATTCCAAACCCGGCCATTTTCTAAAGTGGTCCAAAACTCATGTACATTATCACTAATGGATTGCTTCATCATGAGGGGCGCAATCACGCAAACGGCCCGTCGATCGGATGCACGGTCTTATAGTTATTCATGTTTAAGTGAAAATGGGTCGGTCCCGTTAAGCCCAGTGGGTTGACGGGTTGGGTCAACCCGGTTTTGGTGGGTCCTACCCGGCAGAGGGTTGGACCGGACCGATGAGTCGTGTGGCCCGGCCCGAGGGGAAGCGACCCAGCCCAGCTGGCCGAGCGGTTCGGCCCTAGTGGCTGAGCGGTCCGGGGGGGCCCTACATTCCCAAACCAACGGCACCGAGCGGCACCGCCCTCCCAACCAGTTGCCTGAAGCTGGCCGACTATAACGACCCATACTTTACATAAATTGTTAATACTTCAAAATTGAAGCATACTTATTACAACATATAACAAAACCACGAAAGGACCATATAGGTATAGTGTCTTTAGAAACTGGGAAACATAAACAAATGGTTCATAAAGCGTCTACACTGTCTCCCATTTATTTCATCATATCTATAGTCCCCTTTGGCATATCTTACTTAATAACCTTCTTCTTGAACTGGGAAAAAAAACATACAAAAGGGTGAGCTCAAATGCTCAGTAAGGGTAAATAAAAGAAATATCAATCACATCATATACATAAGCACATAACTTTTGGAAATCTTAAACTGCAAAAGAGATCATAATTTCATAACATGGGATAAATCATGGCAGTGAAATGTAATCACAATAATCATAACATAAAACATGAAACTTTGTGGCATACACACATAATCAAAGAGAATCATTTCTTGTTAGTCAAGACTCATTGCCAAGACTATCTTAGTGGACAAAGTCCATTTCTGAACCGAGTCACCCTCGTTTCAGTCCTGTTTCACTGAACCGGTATAACCTACCGTTCCAGCCACGTCTATCTCATGAGATATAAAATCTTTACCCAATGCATTGGAGGTATATATAGGTCCCACCCATCTCATAATGATACCATTCTTATGTGTGCCACAAAATCATAAATCATACATCATTGCATAACCCATGTAATAAAAATGGGAATCTTAAACATCGTGACTTCATAAAACAATTCATATAAGATAAGGGAACTCATAAAAATATAATTACATCACAAAATAATAAAATCAATTTAATAATAGGGATAAAAGCAGGACCCTTTATTATCTTAGATGGAAAATAATTTTGATAAAACACTTGAACTCCATTCTTGAGGAAAATATCATTTCTGCTTCAAAAACACTTTTCCTTTCTTAACATGTCGTACAATTATAAACTAAAAGAAGTTGATTAAAAATAAACTTGAAAACTTGTAAAGTAAGCTTCTTGGAAATAATGTTTTAAAAATCCATTCATTCCGTATAAGTTAAAAAAACATTCTTCTCGTACTTTTTTCAGAAAAGTCAAAAAGTACCTCGTACGAAAAACAACAAAAGATTCCTTTCATATCTTTTACTAATAACTCACCAAAGGGTAAAATTGGATATAAAATATTGTATAAGGATATAAATATTACATATTGAAGAAACATGGATGGCGATGATAAAATATACCCTAGTAAATACCAAAGTATAAACAATCTCGGATAAAAATGAGATTGTGATATTTCCCTTACCTTAGGTCCGTTTTGCTTCGTAAGTGTCCGAACCTCCTGTATAATTATATAAATAATGTTATTGACTTATTCCAGAATCATACTTATTTTTATGATATCATATATGGTCATATTCTTATCTTTTTAGTAGTAATATTTCATTGCTACTAATTATTCGGGTGTTTATAATTATTTTGTTCTTATTCGTGTCTTGTCGAATAAATTATTATTCTTCTCTTTAGGTTATAGAATCCTCATTTCCATAATGGTATTACTGTAATATATATCATATTCATTCATTAAATTTATTTATATAATCATTATGAAATGAAGATCATGTAGAACGAGTCGCATCACATCGTGGAGATGATATTCCGTACGTACGCACGGGTGATGATATCGTTCCTATGATCGTGAAATTGTATTGGAGTGTATGTATACTATTTCAGAATCGGTATTACTTTATAATAGTCATATATAGTCATTATTTACACCATTATACCCATCCAAGTAAGGTGGTGGTGGAAAATAGATTACACTACGGCGTGGAGACGGTATTCCGTACGTACGCACGCGTGGTGATTTCTTTTTCCATAGGATGGATAGATGGTGAAATAGGGTTGTTTCATACTTATAATAAAATATCAGTATATGAGTGATACTGATGTTATTACTTCATAATGAAACAACTAAATAAGAATAAGTTGAAGAAGAAATAAGGATGAAAGAATCGTTAACGGACATTACCTCTTCTTTGAAGTGCTTCTTTGAGACCTTCTTTTAGGGCACTAAAATTGGTCCTTTAAGAATACCAGGACCTCTAGGATATCTCTAGGTAATTGGAGAGGATGAATTGGCAGGGTTTGGCCGAGCTTGAAGGCTCAAAGTGGTGTGAGGAAGAGGGGGAGAAGGTGCCCTTTTATAAGGGAGGAGAGGGGCACCTTTGGAATAACTAAAAATATTATTTTATTATAAAGTCAAGTTCGGTTTTAAATAGCTCAAAATTTATTTATTTAGAATATAAGGTGGGTATGGGTCGAAATCCTATCATAAAATAGAATTTAGACAAGTTTAGGTTCCTATTTTAACCTTATAATTTAGATTTAACATTAAGTTAAATAAGTTTACTTTTATCGTGTCTTCTTGTGTTCTTATACTATAAGGTTAATATACTTACAATAAGCAGCCCAACGAACCCCAAGTTGTTTATTATTAATATATATAACCTTATCAAATTTATTTGGCCGAACCTTAGATTTTTTGGAATAAAATAAAAATTACTAATATAATATTTGTTTTAAAATCTATTTTATGTCAATTTTGACACTATTTAGTAATTAATTTTTGTGAAAATCATAACAGAGTGATTAGTTCAAAAACAGTTGATTACATCAACACTAACATGTCATATTAACCTAGAAAATTAGTTTAATTCCTAAAAAGTCTCAAATTACATTTATTTTGTTGTTTATAACATTAATTATGTCAATATTTCAATAATAAGATAATTACTGCATCATCTTTGTGTCATAAATAAATTAAATTATTTAATGTCTAAAAATTAAAAATAAAATTCCATTATGTAGGAAATATTTTTAGCTTTCTAATGAATATTTATAGTAGAATTTATAATATGTATAACCCCATATTAAAATTTTTTTACTTATTCAACTTTGATTTTAACTATTTTAACCCTTCTTTAAATAAATTAATAATAAATGTCCTAATCAAATACAAGTGGGCCTAAATGGTCGTATTTTATTCCTAAGTTTGGTTTTTGTCGAATTACACTTATCCAATAGAATTAGGACATGTGTTAGGGTAATAATAATATCATCTTTACCCTTAATTACCCTATTTAGTTTTAACCGTGGTAAAAAAAGTAAAAAGTTACTATTCACCAAAAATTATTTTCATCTCATTGAACCACATTTTAGTCCTTGATATTAACCGTGTCTCTCGGATTTTGGAAATTCCACTCACAGAAGCGGTAAAATTACGTTTTATGAAAAATTCAGTTTTTTAACTACCACTTAGTGGTTTCACTATTCATCAAAAATTGAAAGTGTTCAGAAAAATGCCAAAATCTCACCCTAGGATAATTTTGATATTACGAATCCAAAAATGAAGTCCATTTTGAAAAATAAAATTTATAAAATTTCAAAAAGTGGTAATTACTATTCATAACGGCTAGTTTTAATAATATTTTATTAGCATATCATTGTTTAGTGAAACTCGGTATTGCGTACGACGCAAGTTATCGAGGAAGGTCACGATTTTGTGTAAAGAAAGCCAAGAAAGCGTTATGTGTAGAAAAAGATTCCTTTGATGATTTATATAACATAAAATTCTTGGGTGTTACATTCTACCCCCCTAAAATGAATTTCACCCTCGAAATTCGTCACTTTGTAACAAATAGATGGGGATACCTCTCCCTCATCATATACTAAAGCTCCCATGTATCTTCTTCTAATTGGCGGTTCCTCCATAAATCTTTCACCAATCGAGTGGTCTTGTTTCGTAGGACTTTTTCACTACGATCCAGAATCTCTATCGGTTGTTCTTCATAAGAAAGATCTTGCTCCAGCGGTACAACTTCTGAGCTGAGTACATGTGAAGGATAAGATATGTACATTCTCAGGAGAGATACATGGAACACATCGTGGACTTGAGAGAGATTCGGTGGAAGCGCCAGTCGGTAAGCTACCTTCCCAACACGATACAGTATTTCAAAAGGACCGATATATTTAGGGCTCAACTTCCACTTCTTTCCAAATCTCATAACCCTCTTCCAGGGAGATATTCATAAGAACACTTTATCACCCACTTCAAACTCTAGGTCTTTTCTTCGGTTGTCGGCAAAACTTTTCTGTCGACTCTGAGCTACTCTTATGTGTTGTTGAATAGATCTGACCTTTTCTGCCATTTCAGCAATGAGATCAGGTCCTAATAGCTTTCTTTCCCTAACTTCATCCCAGCAAGTTGGAGTCCTGTATTTCTTTCCATAGAGATCTTCATAAGGAGCCATCTGAATACTGGAGTGAAAGCTATTATTATAAGAAAATTCCACCAAAGGTAGGTGTTGATCCCAACCACCTTTGAAATCCATAGAGAAAGTTCTCAACATATCTTCTAGGGTTTGAATTGTTCTCTCAGACTGACCGTCTTTCTGAGGATGATATGTAGTGCTGAAACTCAACTCTGTATCCAGATTATGCTGAAGACTTCGCCAGAACTTCGAGGTAAATCTTGGATCCCGATCAGATATAATAGAAAGTGGTACTCCATGAAATCTTACCACTTCCTTTACATATATCCTGGCAAGTTGATCCAGAGAGAAATCCTCTCTAATAGCAATGAAGTGTGCAGACCTTGTAAGATGATCAACTATGACCCAGATAGCATTATTTCCTTTGGATGTTTTAGGAAGTCATGTGACAAAGTCCATAGTGATGTTTTCTTATTTCCATTCGGGTATGGGTAATGGTTGTAACATCCCCTTAGACTTCTGTCTCTCAGCTTTAACTTGTTGACAAACCAAGCATCGAAAGACATATTCAGCAACATCTCTTTTCATTCCATCCCACCAGAAGTACTCTTTCAAGTCCCTATACATCTTCATGCTTCCAGGATGAATAGAGAATGAATAACTATGAGCCTCATCCAGAAGCACCTTCTTTAATTCGGGGATGGGAGGAACACAAACCCGATTCCTGAACTTTATTATCCCATCACAATCAAGGTTGAATTCAGGAATGTTTCCCACCTTTTTTTGTAACTCGACATCTTCTTTCTGTGCCTCTTTATTCATCACATGTATATATGGTTGAACATTCATTTGAGAAAGATACTATTTTTTCCCATTCCAAGATCCATCCTTTGTAAATCCATAAATATTGGATCTTTTGTGATCCTCATCATGGATAAACTAGTGTGGTCTTGTCGACTTAATACATCTTCCACCATGTTTGCTTTCCCAGGGTGGTAATGGATTGAGCAGTCATAATCCTTAATCAGCTCCAACCATCTTCTTTGGCGCATATTCAGCTCCTTTTGTGTGAAAATATACTTTAAACTTTTATGATTAGTATAAATGTCACACCTTTCTCCATAAAGATAATGCCTCCAAATCTTTAATGCAATGATTACCGCAGCTAACTCCAAATCATGTGTTGGGTAATTTTGCTCATGGATTTTCAACTATCGTGAGGCATAAGCTATCACCATATAATTTTGCATAATAACACACCCCAATCCCTTTTTTTATGCATCACTATAGATCACAAACCTTTCTCCACTACAAGGCAGTGTGAGCGTAGGTGCACTGGATAACCTTCTTTTCAACTCCTTGAAATTCTCTTCACATTCTTCCGTCCAGACAAACTTAACTCCTTTCCGAGTCAACTTGGTGAGTGGATTAGATAATCATGAAAAATCATTCACAAAACGTCAATAATATCCAGAAAAACCAAGAAAACTTCGGATCTCAGTTACTGTTTTTGGTCTCGACCATCTTTCGATAACCTCTGTTTTTGCTGGATCCACAGATATCCCCACTTTTGAGATTATGTGACCCAAAAATGCAACTTTTTGAAGCCAAAATTCACAATTGGTAAATTTGGCATAAAGCCTGTCCTTTCTCGGGGTCTTCAATATAATTCTAAAGTGATCTTCATGTTCTTCCTTGATCATTGAATATACAAGAATATCGTCTATAAAGACTACCAAAAATTGATCAAGATAGTCTCTAAAGACTCTATTCATTAGATCCATGAAGATAGCAGGGGAATTAGTAATACCAAATGGCATCACTATAAATTCATAGTGTCCATACCTTGTACGGAAAGCCGTCTTTGGTTTATCCTCCCTTTTGACCCTTAATTGATGATACCCTGAATGAAGATCAATCTTGGAAAAGTATTGAGCTCCTCGTAGTTGGTAAAATAGGTCATCAATGCGCAGGAGAGGATTTTTGTTCTTGATAGTGATCTTGTTAAGTTCTCGATAATCAATGCAGAGTCTCATTGATCCATCTTTCTTCTTAACAAACAGAACAGGTTCTCCCCAAGGTGACGCACTAGGGAGTATGAATCCCTTATCAAGATTCTCTTGGAGTTGCTTCTTCAATTCCTGCAACTCAATTGGGGCCATTCTATAAGGTGTCTTTGAAATAGGCAAAGAACCCAGTACGAGTTCTATTAAAAACTCAACTTCACGATTTTTTGGAAGACCCGGTAATTCTTCTAGAAAGACATCATCAAACTCCCGTACAATGGGAATATTATTAATCATGAGTTTCTCACCAACCATTTGAGATAAATAACCTTCATTTAGTGGAATCAATACCCATAAAATGGAAGAAATTTCCGCTGGAAGGTTATGTTCATCCTTGCATTGATAGACGATCATAGATTGATCTGGAATATGAAATGTGACTTCCCTTCTTTGGCAATTGATATGAGCTCCATGTAGAGAATTCCAATCCATTCCAAGAATCACATCAAATTCCACTATAGGAAGGATCACAAGATTTTCAGGAAGCACTTTCCCACAAACTTAAATTGGAGAAGAATTATAAACTTTTGATGTGACTGTTGTGCCATTAGGTGTTGTCACAGCTAACTCAACATCTAATTGTTGAGGTAATACGGTGATACCCTTAGAAAATTCTTCAGAAATAAAAGAGTGGGTGGATCCAGAATCAAATAAAACATTTTCTACTTTAGAGTGGATGGTAAGTGTACCTTTCACCACATCGTTATCGTACTCCACATCGCTGATAGAAATTGCATGTGGCTTTCCTTTGTATTTAGCCTTAAGAGTTTTTTGACGTCGAACATCATCATCAACCCTTGGATTAGGGCATTTATTGGCATAATTTCCCATCTCCTTGCACTTGAAACATTGAAGTGTAGTAGGTTCATTCTGTGTATCCCTTCCTTTGTTTACATCATTAGACATCTTCTTCCCATCATCACAGCATTAAAATGGCCGATGACCTTCCTTTACACATTTGAAACATTTAATTGTCCCTTTATGAAAAATACCTCCATGTTTCTTTCCACACTTTGAGCATAAGGGAAAGCTCATCTTCTTTTCAGTGTGCTCTTTATATTTTCCTTTGAATTCCATTTTCCTCTTCTTATCAAACCCATATGACTGATGGGTTACTCCAATCTCCATCTTGACTTTGAGAGCACATCAAACGATTTCCTCGTAGCTATTTAAGTCCCTTATGGCTAACTCCCTTCGAAGATTTGGTTTTAAGCCACTAAAGAATCGATCGATCTTACTCTCAGGTTGGATAATAATACTAGAAGCGTACCTTGCAAGTCTTGTAAAATTTGCTTCATAGGTACCAACAGATTCATCATCCTTTTGCTTCAGTTCAAGAAACTATTTCTCCATCTTTTTTCGGAGAATACGAGGGAAGTACTTATTGAAAAATAAGTTCTTGAACTCATCCCATTCCATGGACTCAATTTCATCCCATTGCCTTGTATTCTTAATAAGATTCCACCATTTATCAACATCTCCTTCCAAACGATACACTGCTAGAATGACTTTATCATGTTCAGAACATTGAAGAACTGAAAATATCTTTTCAGTAGTACTAATCCATTGTTCATTAACTAATGGATCAGTGGACCCGCTGAAAGAAGGTGGACGCTGCCTCATGAAGGATTCAACAGAATGTTGCTCCTTCGTTTTCTCGTTTGGAAGTCCTGCATGATTCATAGCTTGAGAAAGTTGTGTGAGCAAGGCTACAAGATTTTTCATTCTAGCTCCCATTACGTTTGGTTGCTCTGGGGGACAATCATTACATTGCCCGTCGCATTCCGTATTAACACGGTTCCTTCGGGTTCCAGCCATTGACTAAAACCAAGAAGAATAGTGTGAGCAACACAAATTATAATAGGAAAACCACATAATTAAGAATAAAATTTCACACTTAAGGTCTTATCCTAGGTTATTCATGGCCATTTCAAAAACACTAAGATTGTGTTCTATGCTTAGACTTATCCTTAGGGTTCTTACCAAGGATTTCACATCCTAGTTTCCAAAGGTTGACTATAACTTTCCTTTGATACCAACTATAACGACCCATACTTTACATACATTGTTAATACTTTAAAATTCAAGCATACTTATTACAACATATAACAAAACCACGAAAGGACCGTATAGGTATAGTGTCTTTAGAAACTGGGAAACATAAACAACTGGTTCATAAAGCGTCTACACTGTCTCCCATTTATTTCATCATATCTATAATCCCTTTTGGCATATCTTACTTAATAACCATCTTCCTGACCTGGGGAAAGAAAACATACAAAAGGGTGAGCTCAAATGCTCGGTAAGGGTAAATAAAAGAAATATCAATCACATCATATACATAAGCACATAACTTTTGGAAATCATAAACTGCAAAAGAGATCATAATTTCATAACATGGGATAAACCATGGTAGTGAAATGTAATCACAATAATCATAACATAAAACATGAAACTTTTTGGCATACACACATAATCATAGAGAATCATTTCTTGTTAGTCAAGACTCGTTGCCAAGACTATCTTAGTGGACAAAGTCCCTTTCTGAACCGAGTCACCCTCGTTTCAGTCATGTTTCACTGAACCGGTATAACCTACCATTCCAGCCATGTCTATCTCATGAGATAAAAAATCTTTACCCAATGCATTGGAGGGAGATATAGGTCCCACCCATCTCATAATTATACTATTATTATGTGTGCCACAAAATCTTAAATCATACATCATTGCATAACCCATGTAATAAAAATGGGAATCTTAAACATCGTGACTTCATAAAACAATTCATATAAGATAAAGGAATTCATAAAAATATAATTCCATCACAACATAATAAAATCAATTTAATAATAGGGATAAAAACTAGACCCTTTATTATCTTAGATGGAAAATAATTTTGATAAAACACTTGAACTCCATTCTTGAGGAAAATATCCTTTCTGCTTCAAAAACACTTTTCCTTTCTTAACATGTCGTACAATTATAAACTAAAAGAAGTGTATTAAAAATAAACTTGAAAACTTGTAAAGTAAGCTTCTTGGAAATAATTTTTTAAAAATCCATTCATGCCGTATAAGTTAAAAAAAACATTCTTCTCGTACTTTTGTCGGAAAAGTCAAAAAGTACCTCGTAGGAAAAACGAAAAAAGATTCCTTTCATATCTTTTACTAAAAACTCACTGAAGGGTAAAATTGGATATAAACTATTTTATAAGGATATAAATATTAAATATTAAGGAAACATGGATGTAGATGATAAAATATACCCCAGTAAATACCAATGTATAAACAATCTCGGATAAAAATGAGATTGTGATATTTCCCTTACCTTAGGTCCGTTTTTCTTCGTAAGTGTCCGAGCCTCCTGTATAATGATTTAAATAATGTTATTGACTTATTCCAGAATCATACATATTTTTATGATATCATATATGGTCATATTATTAGCTTGTTAGTAGTAATATTTCATTGATACTAATTATTCGGGTGTTTATAATTTTGTTGTTCTTATTCGTGTCTTGTCGAATAAATTCTTATTCTTCTCTTTAGGTTATAGATACCTCATTTACATAATGGTATTAGTGTAATATATATCATATTAATTCATCAAATTCATTTATATAATCATTATGAAATGAAGATCATGTAGAACGAGTCGCATCACATCGTGGAGACGGTATTCCGTACGTACGCACGAGTGATGATATCATTCCTATGATCGTGGAATTGTATTGGAGTGTATTTATACTATTTCATAATCAGTATTACTTTATAATAGTCATATATAGTCATTATTTACACCATTATACCCATCCAAGTAAGGTGGTGGTGGAAAATAGATTACACCACGGCGTGGAGACGGTATTCCATACGTACGCACGCGCGGTGATTTCTTTTTCCGTAGGATGGATAGATAATGAAATAGTGTTGTTTAATACATATAATAACATATCAGTATATGAGTGATACTGATGTTATTACTTCATAATGAAACAACCAAAGAATAAGAAGTGGTAGTAGAAATAAAGATGAAAGAATCGGTAACAGACATTACCTCTTCTTTGAAGTGCTTCTTTGAGACCTTCTTTTAGGGCACTAAAATTGGTCTTTGAAGAAGACCAGGACCTCTATGATGAATCTAGGGAAGTGGAGAGGAGGAATTGTCCGGGGTTGGCCGATATTGAAGGCTCAAAGTGGTGTGAGGAAGAGGGGGAGGAGGTGCCCTTTTATAAGGGAGGAGAGGTGCACCTTTGGAATAACTAAAAATATTATTTTATTATAAAGTCATGTTCGGTTTTAAATAGCTCCAAATTGATTTATTTCGAAGATAAGGAGGGTATGGGTCGAAATCCTCTCATACAATAGAATTTAGACAAGTTTAGGTTCCTATTTTAACATTATCATTTAGATTTAACATTAAGTTAAATAAGTTTACTTTTATCATGTCTTCTTGTGTTCTTATACTATAAGGTTAATATACTTACTCTAAGCCGCCAAACGAACACAAAGTTGTTTATTATTAATATATATTACATTATCTAAGTCATTTGGTCGAACCATAGATTTTTAGGAATAAAATAACAATTACTAATATAATATTTGTTTTAAAAACTATTTTATGTCAATTTTGACACTATTTAGTAATTAATTTTTATGAAACTTTTAACAGAATGATTAGTTCGAAAAAAGTTTATTAAATAAATAATAACATGTCATATTAACCTAGAAAATTTGTGTAATTCATTAAACGTCTCAAATTACATTTATTTTGGTGTTTATAACATTAATTATGTCAATATTTCATTAATAAGATAATTACTGTATCATCTTTGTGTCATAAATAAATTAAATTATTTAATGTCTAAAAATTACAAATAAAATACCATTATGTAGGAAATATTTTTATCTTTCTAATCAATATTTATAGTAGAATTTATCTTATGTATAACCCCATATTAAAAATTATTTACTTATTCAACTTTGATTTTAACTATTTTAACCCTTCTTTAAATAAATTAATAATGAATGTCCTAATCTAATCCAAGTGGGACTAAATGGTCATATTTTATTCCTAAGTTTTTTTTGTTCGAATTACACTTATCCAATAGAATTAGGACATGTCTTAGGGTAATAATAATATCATCTTTACCCTTAATTACCCAATTTACTTTTAATCGTGGTAAAAAAAAGTAAAAAGTTACTATTCACCAAAAATTATTTTCATCTCATTGAACCACATTTTAGTCCATGATATTAACCGTGTCTCTCAGATTTTTGAAATTCCACTCACAGAAGCGGTAAAATTATGTTTTATGAAAAATTCAGTTTTTTAACTACCACTTAGTGGTTTCACTATTCATCAAAAATTGAAAGATTTCAGAAAAATACCACAATTTCACCCTAGGATAATTTCAATATTACGAATCCAAAAATGAAGTCCATTTTGAAAAATAAAATTTATAAAATTTCAAAAAGTGGTAATTACTATTCATAACGGCTAGTTTTAATAATATTTTATTAGCATATCATTTTTTAGTGAAACTCGGTATTGCATACGACGCAAGCTATCGAGGAAGGTCGCGATTTCGTGTAAAGCAAGCTTTAGCCTGGTGGTTCTTCATCGACCGAGCGGCCCGCGGTTGCGGTCCGGGGTTCTTCTACACGCGGCTGGCACGCGGCCTCCGCCATTGCTCACCACCGCTTCCATTCGCCACGGCCTCCCTTTGCGAATTAAATAAACAAGAAATGACCGAAGGTCGTTGGGCCATGTTTGTTCGACCCGCGCCCTGCACGTTAGGTGGTAACAATCGGACATTGAAAATTCAGAAAATTCAACAAAGAACGAGGTACAAATTATTCATTTAAAATTGTAAAAACCCCTACCATGTAATTGACATCACACGTCATCGATCCGTGAAAGATTATTGTCGCAGTAGTCGGGCGTCGCGGTAGAACAGTGTCATCCCGTCAACGATGGAGGAAGAGTCATTGTCGTAAGCGACATAGACTCCTTGACGTCGAGGTGCATTTGAGTAAGATGCGTCGTTGGAAGAAATCCTTAGTGTTCTTCGTTGGGGATGTTCTTCATTGAAGAACAATGTTCTTCGTCGATGAAGGATCACATGTCTTCTAAATCTCCAAAGCCTTCCCCCAAAAGTGATTTTCCAACAAAAAAAGAAATAAAAAGGCTCTCAAATTAATAGAATTGTCAGGAAATTCAATTTGATTCAAAAGAGGTTCTAAATAAATAATATAGACATTAATAATATGAGTTGGCACAATTAATGAAAATAGAGTGGTGGAGAGGCCCCGCCATTAATGAGGAGTTCTCAAAAAAACAGTAGCGAATTAATGGGGAGTTGAGGGGAAGTGGAAGGGTTTGAGTTCGTGTGGGCCCCACCATAACAAATCCCCTCAGCGGAGGTTATGTGGGGTGCTGACCCACCCTTAACTTCTTCTTGTAGGTTGTAAGTACCAAAAATAAATAAAATTGGGTACAACAATTTTATTTCATTTATTCTAAATCCCCAAAAATAAACTTTCAACCCGCATAAAATGAAACTGCAGTAAAGGTCCGCTTAAGTGAAAACCGGCGATGTGAATTCATCAGTGTCCTCATATTTCAATTCCGAGAACCAGTTCGAAATATAGAAAAACCCGCTCGTATGTTTTCTGAATGTACCCGAAAAAAACATCAAAAATTTATTCCAGGCACACCGGGCCTCGGATTCAGGTGCTGTCAGAAACTTCACACTCATAAAATTCAAAAGTATTTAAGAAAAAAAATTCCTTTAAATTTACGGGTCTTTAAATTAACCCCACCTAAGATATTTACATCCTCGTAAAGCTACAACACACACTAGCGGAACAAATGGGGGTACTGAGCATGCATCTGAGCCTCCCGATCCAAAGTGATCTCCTGGAGGTTCCCAGGATGCCATCGAACGCGCACCAGAGGAATCGACCGTCTATGTAGGACCTACTCTTATCGATCCTCGATCTCCACCGGGACCTCCATGAATGTCTCCCAATCATCAATGTCTAGCTCCCCGTGATTGATGATGTGGGTTGGGTCGTGCACGTATCTCCTCAGTTGAGATACGTGGAAGACATCGTGCACCCGATGCAACTGAGTTGGAAGGGACATGTGGTAAGCCACCTCGCCAACTCTACTGAGTACCTGGAAAGGTTCGATGAATTGTGGAGATAACTTTCCACCCCAGCCAAATCTCTATATACCTTGTCGAGGTGATACCCATAGGAAAACGTGGTCTCCATCCTTGAACTCTAGTAGTCTCCATCTCCAGTCAGCATAGGACTTATGTCGGCTCTGTGCAGTCTTCATCTACTCCTGGATGATCTGCACCTTCTCCGTCATAGCCTGGACCATCTTTGGCCCTACTAGTGCTAACTCCCCTAGGTCTGTCCTGTACAGAGGTGATCTGCAAGGTCGTATGTACAATTCCTCGTAAGGTGCCATCCCGTTGGTGGAGTGATATCTATTGTTGTACGCAAACTCCAAAAACGGTATCTGATCCTCCCAGGTGCGACCAAAGTCGAGGAAATATGCACAGAGCATGTCCTCGAGAGTCTGAATGGTCCTCTCAATCTTCCCATCCTTCTGAGTATGGAAGGTGGTTCTCAGAAGAATTTGCGTTCCAAAATCCTCCTTCAACCCCTTCCATAGAAGGGAAGTGAAACGAGCATCTCGATCAGAGAAGATAGTTGATAGCACACCATTAATCCGTACAATCTCCTGAACGCAGAGGTTTCCCAAGCTCTCTACTAAGCCCTACTCTCTAATCGGTAGGAATTGGGATGACTTGGTGAGTCGGTATACAATCACCCAGATAGAGTCATGTCCTCTGGAGATACATGGAATCACTGTCACAAAATCCATGGAGATCTCATCCCACTTCCACTCCAGGACCACTATGGGTTGCACCAAGCCTGCTATTACCTGGTGCTCTTCCTTCACATTCTGACAAGTGAGGCATCGTGAAATGAACTCTTCTACAGCCTTCTTCATACCCAGCCACCAGTGCTATTGTCTGATGTCATGATTCATCTTCACCACTCTTGGATGTACCACTAGAGGGGAAGTGTGGAACTCCCTCAGCACCTCCTCTTGTACTGCAACTAGTACCATGGTTCATCCCTTGAAGAGGATGAAGTGCTCCCCTACTTTAGAAAATCCATCAGGTGACTGCCCTGTGGATATATGAGCACATCACGCCTCACATTCAACGTCTCCACGTTGTGACTCTCTGACTCGCTGAAGAAGTGGAGGAGTGACTGTGAGAGACCGAAGAAAGGATGCTCCATTTATATCCACAAATGATATCTGCAACGTGTCTAGCTACTCCGTCACCTCTCCTAGCAGTTGAATTCTTGATCTCTTGCTGAGAACATCAGCTACAACGATCCATTTCCCAGGAGTATAGATTATCTAAAATACATTGTCTTGGAGGAACTCGAGAATCGCTGCTGTCTCGGGTTCAGTTCCTTCTATGAGAAAATGGATCTAAGACACTGGTGGTCAGAGTAGACTGTAAAGAGCTCGCCCATCAGATAGTGTCGCCACAACTTTATGGCGATGACCCCTGAATGTAAGTCCAGTTCATGTGTAGCGTAGTTCTGCTTTTTATTTCTCAACTACCACAAAACATATGCGATCACAGCTCTCTCTTGTATCAAGACACTACCGAGTCCGATCCCAGATGCGTCATAGAAAACTACTTACCAATTTCCCTCCTCCGGTAGCCTCAAGATGGGTGCACTGGTCAATCTCTGCCTCATCTCTTAAAAACTATGCTGACATCTATCTAACCACACAAGGGGTTTCCCCTTCATCATCAAAGATGAATGTGGTGCTACAACTCTGGAGAAGTCTGGCACAAACCTCTGATAGTATCCATCCAGGCCCAGAAAACTCTGAACCTCCATCACACTACTGGGTGGCTCCCAAGAAAGCACTGCCTCGATCTTCGCTGGATCCACTGCTACCTCCGCCTCCGATATGATGTGTCCCAATAAGTGAACATCTCGAATCCAGAACTAGAAATTCAAGAGCTTACCATAAATCTAGTGCTCTCAGAGTGTATCCAGTACAACCCTCAAGTGGTAGGCATGCTCTTCCTCAGTAGTCGAGTAAATTAGAATGTATTCATTGAAGACTATTACAAAAAGATCGAGGTATGGCTGGAATATCATGTTCATGAGACTCATGAACACAAATGGAGCATTGGTTACGACGAAGGGAATAATCGAGAACTTGTAGTGGACATACCGACACCTGATGGCCATCTTCTGCACATCCTCATCTCGAACTCTGAGCTGGTGATAACCTGACTTGAGGTCTATCTTCGAGGACCATCGTGCTCCCTTGAGTTGATCGAAGAGGTCGCCAATCCTCGGAAGTGGGTACTTGTTCCTTACGGTCACCTGATTCTAGCGACGGTAGTTGACACACAATCTCAAGCTCAAATCCGCATTCTTCGTGAACAAAATTGGAGAAGCCCAGGGTGAAACACTAGGTCAGATAAATCTCTTTCCCTGTAAGTCCTCCAACTGTACCCACAGCTCACAAAGATTGGTGGGAGCCATCTGATATACTGGAGTAGATATCGGTGTTTTCCCAGGGTACAGGTCCTTATAGAAGTCTACCTCTCTTTGAGGAGGTTGTCCTGGAACGTCGTTAGGAAAAACATCCGCATACTGATCCACCACAACAGGAAAACTTGGACTCCGCACATCAACCGCTCCGAGGATGAGACTAGCCAACTGATGTCTGATCGGCTTCCCTATCCTCCGTGTAAGTCCATCCTGCACTGCAAAGGCTCCCTTCTCACCGGTGAAGGTGAACCTGGTCTCATCCGTGAGGATACACCGCACCTTGCGCCTAATACAATCGATCTGAACATGGACTGTAGACAACCAGTCCATGCCAAAGATGACTTCGTTAGGCATCCACGCTGCTATAAGAAGATCCCAACCGAAACCCTCACATCCTAGAGTAAGCTCACACTGCAGTAACTAGTGCATAATCATTGAGTCTACTCTCGTAGGAGTATCTATCCATAAGGATTGAGCCAACGGCTCCGTCAGAATCTCTGAGCTCCGAACAAGGGAAGTGACAATAAAATAATGACTTCCACCCGCGTCAATAAGAACTACAGCAAGGGTGGAGTTGACATAGATAGTACCTAGAATCATCTCAGGTGTGTCGTGGTCATAGGCCTCGACATCCTATAATTTTGCCTCCCTCTGTCCTCTAGCTCCCTATGGTGGGAATGGACCTTCTGGTGGTAGTGTTGATAGTGCCTCGAAATGTCGTCCACCACCCGCTGCTCGGCCAGCTCCTCTACCTCGTCCGCTCACTTCGGTCAGACCACCATGGTCAATCCTCTGACTCTGCCAGGGAGGTCCCTCTACTATCTTCTGCTCGTCTGCATGTCGGGTCCGGCAGTCACGAGCCATGTGGCCCTACCCACCGCATGCATAGCACTGGCTACTCCTTGTAAGGATGGATCTGTTTCGTGTTCCCTACACAACCAAACCTGTATCCTGAGGTCGCCCACCTCATGGCCTGGTCCGCTTAGACCCCTGCAACATTTGCCTACTGCCGGCTACAGAAGACTCCACTACGTGTCTCTCTGTGGTGGGTCTTGCCGCTGGTGACTGCTCAGCGAGAAATCTCTCCACTAGAAGGGCTCGCTCCAGCACCCCTTCCTGCGTCAGGATGCTGAGGAGAATCGTCGAAGCCCTGATCTCGTGCCTCAGTCCCTGCTCAAAGGTCTAAGCCCTAAAGAAAGGGTCTCGTACCATATACGTGGAGTAGCGTTAGAGGTCAGTAAACCTTGTTGAGTACTGAGCTACTGTCATGCTGCCCTACTGCAGATGTAGTAACTCCTGAATCTGCCTCGCACGAAGGGTTGCTGGAACAAACTCTGAGAAGAAGACAATCTCAAAGTCTATCCAAAGAAGTGATGCCTTATCATGCAAATGGAGCATTAGGCTCCACAATCTACCAGTTCCTACATGCAGAAGACTCGCGACAAGGATCACCATAAGGACAACTTGTGTCCCTACCAATCTGAAAACTCTAATGATAGCCTCCAGCCAATCCTCAGCTACCTGGGGTCTGTCTCCCAGAGGAACCTGGGCAGACTCTGTCACTGGAACTCATGCAACGCAATCAGGCAGCGCGCACTCTCTACTGCTGGAGCAGGTGGTATTGGTGGCCCAGTGGGTAGTGATACCATTGGTGCCTCCGCTCTGATGCGGCCCTACACTGAGGCCTCGTCGTTTGGTTGGCTATCATCCCATACGTAAATCAGAACCCTAGCTGGCTGCATTCGTGGGGCCATCTTGAAAAGAAATAGAAGTGCCCCGATCAAACAGTATACCTGGTGAGCTGACACAAAGTAATCATAAAGAAAACATTTCAAAGAAAACCCACATGCATTCAGTGTTTTCGTGCACTGAGTCGGAAATCAAAGGTTAGGGTCCAGGTGTATGGATACGTCAGCCGCCGCACCAACATTGGACTCCCTGGACTGAAAACCACCCTCAATACTCTAAACACTATTGCTTCACAGTACGATAGATCAGAGTCTTATGTTCTACGGTAGAACCGACTCCTCTCATACCAATTTGTCACGACCGTTCCTCGGGGCCCATGCCGTGGCTACCCCAATCCCGCCTTCCATATACCAGGGGTTGGTGACTATCACCAAAGGCGTAAATCCCAATAAAAGGGAAGGAAGTTCCTTTATAAAGGTAAAAAACAGTACAGAATACACAACTGAAGTATTCACTAAGTAAACTGAATACAAAAGTAAGTGTTGAATGGTAAATGGGCCAGTATACAAACCCAAATGAAAGTACAGTAAAACTGAAATCTAGAATAACTGCAGTAAAGTAAAACTAAAACCACGGAGTCATCCTCCAGAAATCCCACCTGAAGGGTGGGTACAAATGGCCTCCTCAACACCTCAAGTCTATCCATCTGCTTCGTGTACGTCTCGCCAAGTGGTCCACCTCCAGGTACCATCTAGCTCAACAAGTCTTCACCTCGATCAGTGATGTCTATCGTCTGCAATCAACACAACGTAGTGCAGGCAAAGCCCATCCAAGGGTGAGTATACTATACTCAGTAGGGACCCCGAGACCCTCGAAGGTCTCCTAGAATCAACAAAGGATAAACCACAGAATAGAGATACAAACACGAAGTATCAACCAACCCTACGTAGGTATATGCCCATACATATACCTAAGTTATCAACCACAATATGACTCTAACTCTCGGGCCCAAATACAACCCTGTCCACACAGAAATGAAGTCAATAACATCGATGATAATGATTGAAAATCAAGACTCAGCTCACACATGTATACATCTTCCATATAGCGATATAGATGATCAAATGTAGTCACTGATTCATCTAAGTTGTTGGACCCACGCAGGATACAAGACCATCTATGTTGTCGGACCCACATAGGATACAAGACCAGCTACTCTGCCGGACCCACACAAGATACAAGTACAGAGGTCAAACTGCCAGACCCACATAGGATACAAGAACAATAGTCATTGTCATCATACCCACATAGGATTCCTGTATGGTAGTCGTCACTATCAAACCCACGGCGGATTCCAGTACAGTTGTCGATGTAGTCGCAGCCAGCTCTAGGGTTCCCGCACATAGCACGCTGGATTCTAGGAGGGTCCGCTCCTCGAGCCAAGAGGTTCGGTACATAAAATATCACGTAGTCCAAATTCTATGTATCCTGACGTTCTATCTCATCAAAAAGAACCCAACTTGACAGACGATGCGTCAATCGGACACCCGGTCTGAGAGATATTGGCTTTTTTGATTCAGGGACCCGGTTGGAAATATGCTCATTCCAAACCCGGCCATTTTATAAAGTCATCCAAAAACTCACTTAGAGTATTTCAAAAGGACTGATTCATCGCGAGGGTCTCAAAGCCGCAGACGACGTGTCGATCGGAGGTACGGTCTTATAGTTATTCATGTTTAAGTGAAAACGGGCCCGACCTGTTAAGCCCACTGGGATGGCAGGTCGGGTCAATCTGGTTTTGGTGGGTCCGACCTGGTAGAGGGTCAGACCATCTTGATGAGTTGTGCGGACCGACCCGAGGGTTGCAGCCCGGCCCGAGGTGGCACGGCCCGGCCCTATCGGCTGGCCGAGCGGCTCGGCCCGTGTGGCTGAGCGGTCCAAGGGGGGCCGCTTTACCAAACCAGCGGCCCCGCCCTCCCAACTGGTCGGCCGGAACCGGCCAACCTTCCTGGTGTGATCGGCCAGCATGGGCGGGCTGCAGTCCCTTCAACGTGGTGACCCTTGTGGCGTCGTTGTATCTTCGGTGCGGCCAGCTTTACCCATCCGGTTCTTCGTCGGTTGAGCGGCCCGCGGTTGCGGGCCGAGGTTCTTCCATACGCGGGATCGCTCTCCACCGCCTCCCTTTGCGAATTAAATAAACAATAAACAACCTATGGTCATCGGGCTATGTTTTTTTGGTCCACGCTCTACGCTTTAGGCGGTAAAAATCGGCCATGGCCAATTCAGAAAATTCAACAAAGAATGTGGTACAAATTATTCATTTAAAATTGTACAAACCCCTACCTCATAATTGCATCACACGTCGTCAAGACGCGGAAGATGAGTTTCGTGGTAGTCAGGCATCACGGATGAACGGTTTCATCCCAACAATGATGGAAGAAGATTCTTTGTCATAGGTGACGTAGACTCCTTGACGTCGAGATGCGTCTGAGGAAGATGCGTCGTAGGAAGAAAACCTTCACATTCTTCATCAGGGATGTTCTTCGTTGAAGAACGGTGTTCTTCATCGAAGACAGATCACCTCTCTTCTAAATCTCTAGAGCCTTCCCCCAAAAATGATTTGTCGAAGCAAAAAAGAAATAAAAAGGCTCTAAAATTAATATAATTTCCATGCAATTCAATTCGATTCAAAAGAGGTGCCGCATAACTAATGTAGACATTAATTATATGAGTTACCACAATTGACGGGAAGAGGGAGGTGGAAAGGATCCACCCTTAATGAGGAGTTGTAAAAAACTAGTATCGAATTAATGTGGAGTTGAGGGGAGGTGGAAGGGTTCGGGTTTGTGTGGGCCCCACCACACTAAATCTTCTAAAAGGAGGTTATGTGGGGTGTAGGCCCACCATTAACTTCATCATGTAGGTTATAACTACAAAAATAAATAAAATTGTGTACAACAATTTTATTTAATTTATTCTAAATTCACAAAAATTATATTTCAACTTGCATAAAACGCAACTGCGATAAAGTTCCCCATAAGCAAAAACTAGCACTGTGAGTTAATTGGTGTCCTTGAATTTCAATTCTGAGCACCAGTTCAAAAGATAGAAAAACCCGCTCGTATTTTTACTGAACGTACCTGAAAAGAACTTCAAAAATTGATCCTGGGCACATCGGGCCTCGGATTCAGGTTCCATCAAAAACTGCGTACTCATAAAATTCCGAAGTATTGATGAAAAAAAATTCCTTGAAATTTTCGGGTCTTTACAACTACAAATTTAAATTTATTCAATTAGTTTAGACTAATTAATTTTCAATAGTTATATATCTAATGAATCGAGTCTTTAAAGATTTCCTTGATCAGTTTTAGTAGTGTTTATATATTATATTAAAATATATTACATGAGTAATTAAGAGTATGATGAATACTTGATGATTATAATTAATACCATATATAAGGAAGAGATATAAGAAAATTTTAATGTGTGTGGGTTTTATATAAATAAAATCATTTTTGGGTTATATAATCTCAATCGAGGTTGTATCAATAGATCCAAAAATGATAGATGTTTTAGAAGATTGGCCCATACCAACAACTCAACATAATAGATATAGTTTTCTCAATTTTTTTGGACATAATCAATGTATTATAGAGAATTTATCATGGATATGTAATCCACTCACAATATTAACTCAGAAGGGAATCAAGTACCATTGAACAAATGAATGTACTAAACAAATCAATGAACAAAAGAGTATATTAGTTAGTAAACCTATAATAATACTAACTTATAGTAGAGTTTTGTTTGTGATATAAATTTATTAAAAAATAATGGGAATTGTATTCATCCTCATCTATATTTTTATTGGGGTATCATATGCCTCATGATAAATAAAATATGTTGATGTAAACTACCAAAATCATTGTTTTTTGTTAATTGTCGTAATTGTAACATTGAAGATATGTAATAAGTATATTTATGGAGAAATATGTGATATATATAATTATCATAAAAATTTAATGTATATGATCACATAGAGATAATTTAATATACACCAGAGATGATTTTTGAATCTAATAGAAGATTATAAATTATTAATACCTTTTCACCCAAGGAAGAGTGAAAATGTGGTGGATTATCCATGTAAAAAAGATCATGTTATATTATTTATTATGTGGATATAAAAAGGTAATGTACACTTAGATTCTTAAAAGATGGAACTAGAAATCCTTATAGATGTGAAAACATATTATCTTTCTCAAATGGATTTTCAACAATCAACCCATGTGATAATTACTCAAGTGCCAAAATAAGTTTTATAACTATAAATGATGGTGACAAATGTTCTTGAGATAACCATGATTATGATAGAATGATAATGTTAACGAACAATGTATATGTTTCTTCCATTCAATATTTAACGATTGAGTTTTTGGATGAATCTCATAGTTCATTAATGTATATTGATCCAAGAAGTATAATGTTATATAGATATAAAAATGAATATTAATGGGGGTACAAAATGAAGTGAGATATTTCAGATTATGTCTCTCAGCAATTTATATATTATATTGTTAATGATAAGATATAGAATTGTAATGGATTATTATAACTACTACCCATTCTAGTATAGAAACGGGAAAACATCACTTTGAATTTCATTATTGTAATCCAAAAAACATATAAATCCTATAATTATATATGGGTTGTAATCAATCACCATATAAAATCATCACACATAATTTTTCTATGAGAATATTTCCCTCTTGATAATCTTTCCAGTATAAACATTATGGAATTTAAAATGTTTCATAAATTTCTATTATATATGATCATGGTTTTAGGTTTATGTCAATGTTCACGAAATGTTGTAATAGTTCTATATTTTCAGATTTTTGTTTTCTTAGTATATATTATCATGATATAGATGGTCAGTTAGGGTAAACAATTCATCCTTTAGAGGATATGGTAAGATCATTTTTATGGATTTAAAATGTGTTTGGATCAAAACCTTCTAATAATCATGTTTTATTACAATAATATCCTTCACTCAAGAATTACAAAGACTCCTTATGAATGCCTCAATAGTTAGAAGTGAAAAACTCTTACATTCCCAGATGATGTTAGATAAAGAAATATATTCAGACATGATCAAGCTAAATAAATGTTTTGTAAGGTTTTAGAAAATAAGAATCACATAAGTTTGTCTTAGATTCAGAAGAAAATTTATATAGAAAATCATTTGTGAAAACTTGAATTCAATGTTGGTGATAATTATTTCTTGAATTTTAAAAATGAAAAAAAATTATGCGATTAAAAAAGAAAATTTATGATAATACAATGCTATATTAGATATATCGATATTCAAGATCGAGTAGAGCAGGTAACTTATCATATGGTTCTTCCACTGATCCTCTCTCAAGATCATGAAGTGTTCCGGGTATGTCTCCAAAGGAAGTATATTGTTGATCCATAACTTGTACTGAACATAGATGTTGTACCATTGGATCATGATATTTTCTATAGATAAAACCTGTATAATCCTTAGATCATTGAGATAATGTTCTATAAAACAAGACTACTCATCTGGTTAATGTTCTCCAATGGAATCATAAAGTCAAAATGCAACATAGGAAGATGAGGATGTGTTAAGACAGATATATCCTTTTTATTATTTGGTTGACCATGTTTATAGGTATAAATTAATTTTAAGTGGTGGTTAAATGTAACACCATGATATTTTATGATACATTCCTCTTCAAATAAATTCAATTTCTTAGATATCATGTTATACAAACAACCCCAATTATAAAACATCATTAATATATATATACCATTATAATATACCTATTAAATTTAATGATTGAATAAGAATAATTATATTTTAAATAATTTTTTTTATTTTTTCGATAAGGAAATTATATAAATAAATATAAATTAAATACTTAGTAATGAATTTACATTCATTAAAAATAAAATTTTTCCAAAAAATGGTTTTTATTTTTTTACAAAAAAACAGTATAATTAATTTTTGATTTTTTTGAAAACTTATTTTATAAAAAAACATAATTTTGGAAATCATGATCTCAAAATTTTATTATATTGAATCATTCAAATTTTTGTAAAATGGTTTAATTTTCAATGAATTGTGAAAAATAATTTTTTATTTAATACTTTCTCTTCATTGCTATATTTTAAAAATTAAATTTATTATAGTATTTTGGAAGTAAAATTAGATATTTTATATCGTTAATAATTTAATTAATGATGTTATAATTAATTTTCTGTTCTATTTTGGTATACAAATGTTTAATATTAGAAAATAATTTTTTTTTGCAGAATTGTTTTAGTCATGTTTCGCAGGTTTTATTTTAAATAAGAAAATTCCAATTATTTGAATTAAAAAGTTTAACATATATTATATATTTTGAATTATGGAGATAAAAATTAGAAATTGGTAACATATTATTGTTATTATGAATAGCGTCCTTTGATAATATTGGTCACCTATGTAATGATCAAACATCGTTTAAAAATTGGTATAAGTATTTAAAATTCATATAACGCATTACATTATCCTATTTTAATTTTGTAATCCAACTATTAACATCAATTACTTGATAAAATAAGAACTTGGTTCCTTTATTCAATGATCATGACATTTATACTATTTTCAACAATAGAATAAATACAAAAATGTCCCTCTCTTGAGTTTAATAGATATAAAATATTTACCTAAGGATAAAAAATATGTTTTTCCCTAAAACAATTTTTATTTTGATAAATTAATATTTTTATAATTTTTATTTTTTTTATTTTTTTAGTAATTCAATAATTACTTTTAATGCATACACAATATAGAAATATTGTTTATTCAATTTAATTTTAAAAAAATTATTTTAAAAATATTAAATGTATTTCAATTTTTTTGAAATATTATGTTACATTAATTTTTTATATAAATATAAAATATTAATGATTTTTAATGGTTTATATTCAAATTCTATTATTTTTGTTATGACTTTAATATCGTTGTAAATGAATACATGAAAAAATTATTGTAATGATATTTAATAACAAATAGTATATAATTTAATGATTCAAATTTATTAAAAATATTATAGTAGGTCATGTGAATGGTATGTAGTTTACCATATCATAAATGATATATTTAAGGGTAAATATTTTATTTACAGTAACTTTCATGACCCTTAAATAGTAAAAAAAATCCTCGTTATTGCCTTATATATCAATAGGGTAAACAATTGGTTCAAATAAAGAGATAAGGTTAAAAACCTAACTTGAAAATATTAAAATTTAATTGTATGAGATTATTTAGACTTATAATTATCCTTTATTTAAATTATTTCAATCTGGATCCACATTATTATTAAAAAATATTTTAAATTTCATAATACTTTAAGTTATTGGAAGAGTGTCTTTCCCCTCATTTCTCAAAGGGAGTCACATCTCATCTATCCCAAATAACCATTTATCCGTATGTATCTTGTAAAAAATATATTAATACCTTAATATATTCCTTCCCCACACCTTGGAGGTTCTTTTATTTCTAGAATACCATCCTACCCATGCTTAAGGTGTAAACCAAAAGAAATTTCTCAATGAAGAGGTATAACTATTTACAGAGAATTTTCAATTTTATTTAATATTATAAACATTATAAATTTATTTTATCCATTATAAAAAAATATATTAAATATATTAAATACACAAAAATATTATTATCATCATCGAATAATCAGTATCCACCTTGTTCGAATACTTCTAAAAACAATAATGCTACTTATGAATATGTGTTGACTACCACCTCCATGAAGCGACATGATTCATTTTTTATTTCTATTTTTTTAAATAATTATTGTAAGGAAATATATAAAAGTAATATATATAATATTTTAATTATTCTATAATATTTAATTATTATTTACCTTTCTTTTTTTAATTTTTTGAAAATGGAAACAACAAATATGCGGGAGTAAGACTTACTATCTAAATGAATGGTGTCATAACTAGTCCTTATCATCATATTATAGATAAATATTAACATATATAATGTAAATATATATGATATTTATATCACTATTAACATTATATAAATCATGGGTCCATGATCAAAGTACATGACCTAGAACTGAAGAACCAAAACTTCCTTTAAAAATGAAATAGTTAACCTATAAAAATAACAATATTAATCATGAATTATTAATAAATTTATTTTGAAATGTTATATATGTATAATCCGTGATATAATAAATATATTTATGAGTATTGTATAGAATTTTAATAAATTTAAAATTTCTATTTGTTAAGTTATAGTGATTTCTATCAATAAAGAACTCAATGTTAGTGTATTTTGTAATAATATCCTGAATTCCCATATTCTTTGTGATTACGTTTTCCGTGGTAATATATCATGATCTGCCTCTAATTAATCTATATAATTTTCTAGAAATATGGTTATTTATCATTATTATATGTTTTCTTTCATTTATCTCTCTTTATGTACTCAAGAAACTAAATGAATGCTTTTATGTAAATCCTACATTATTTTACACTTTAGTTTACAAATATTCATTCTATATCCTAGTTTTTGTAAAATGTTATAAATAAATTTTTACTATTAACCAATGATTGTTTAAAGTTATTTTCAAAAAATTTTAAATTTTATATAATTTTTGAAAAATTATCATACTTTCATTTTCCAAACTAGATAATTTAGATAATTGTTTCCAAAACAATAGAAAATAATATTTATTTTAAGTTATATGACATGAACATGTTATCCTAGTTGTACAACCACTAAATGATCTGAATCTTACATTACATTTTTTCATAGGTACTTCTAAAAGTAAATGTTTTTCATTATATTTTTAAATTTTTTATATTTGAAATATTTTTTTTCAAAATGAAAAGTGTATTTTTCGCTATGAAATGTTCCATGCGATATTTTTAATGTATTTTCATCTAATATGAAATCCTTTGATGATAATTATGAATTAGTAGATAAATTATGCAATTTTATCATACATATTATTTCTTTGAACAAAAAATGATTAGAATGATTAGGTTTTTCTATGAAATTTTATTTTCCACATTTAAATCTATAATTTTTGAACTATTTTTAAAACCTACTATTTTATATGGGTTATGATATATGATGAATTTTTTATTATATTTGTGAAAAATGTAAATGTATGATGATTATGTGATGGGTATCCCAAAAATTAAATATTCTTACAATTCATTGGATAATGATTCATATCTCATTAGATAATAAGCACTAGAATACATTTGGATTCCATTTATTTAATGGAATCATTATACTATGATAGTCCTCGGAGTGAACCTTGAATAACGATGTGATAAAATAGGGAGGGACCATAATACAATGTTATTGTTTTTGTAGTTATCATGTTATAGGCAATTTATTTTCAATGCAAACTTTATTTCTCTAAATTCATGTAATTTGGTAATGTTATCCTTTCATGGGTCATGTTTCTTTATTCCTTTATGATTCATGTCTTTTGAACTACCATAAATTTTTCAAATAATCAACATTATAATAATTCATATGAATGGTATGGTATTAAAATGTTAAGATCATGTTCTCAAACCATTATGCTTATGGTCTATTTATTTAATCATTAATATCTCCAATATTTAACAATATTAAGCATTTAATTTCACAATTTATGATGATTCCTTTCCCCGGGTTGGATAAAATGGTTTTATAATTTTTATTTCTAAGAAATGTTTTAGTTATATAGAACATTGTGAGAGATTCTATAGATATACTATGAACCAATTTTTTATTTATCCAATTATCAGAATACACTAAAACAAAAATGTACATTATGTTTTAGTATCCCATTCCTAATTATCTCTGGGGAGAAAAAAGTTTTTGACAAACTGTTTTGTGGGAAATGTTGGTTGAGTTTGAGACTCTTACCTATATACACTTTAACCCAATGATTCTTAATAGGAAGAAAAAAACTTTTTATATATAATTTATTTCATGTCTATTTTATTAAAATCATGTTATGTTTTAATTTACATTAATGTGTAAAAACGTATTTTTATATTCTATATTTTATTACAATCATACATGGAAAATCAAACAACATTTACTCATGAAACGATTAGTGTGATCTTGTTGGGATAGATACTTCCACACCCTACATACACCCAATGGTTATATATAGATCATGATATGGATTATTAACAAAAATATAAGGCACTAAATTATGGTTGTTGGTATTATTATTATCATGGATTGGTTTATTAGTGGTGAAATGGTGGATTGGGATATCTTGTCACCTAGAGATAGGCAGTGGTGTTTTGATCTATATATTTCGGTACAAGACCCACCAACATATGGTTGGATGATGTTAGGCTCCCAGTTATATCTCCTTGTTTATAAGATGGATATTTTTTATTAAAATATTTCCATTTTATATTTCATGATTATAAGGAACTTTTTTCAATCCCAAAAGGATAATGAATTCCCTTCGAGTATTACATTGACCATTTTTTGTATTTTAGGATAAGGGTATAATTGGCTAGTTCATGGAAACTTCACCCACCCTATCAGTGGTATTCTACTCTATCAAGATCCACTCTTTGATACAGATATAATTTTCCAATATATAATTTTATTTATCCTTGTATATGTGTATTAACATTATTATTAACATATTTTTTCTAAATATATCAATATAAATAATTAACACCACATTCAAAAAAGAGTTAACTAAATTGATAGAAAGGGTTCCAACTATTGAATAAGATGATGTTTTTATATATTTTTTAAATTAGCTTGAAATTTTTTTATATAACCATGAAGGGGGAATATATTCTCATTATTGTGGAAACCAATAATTTTGAAAAATGAAGAATATTTAATCTAATAGGATAGTGATAAATACATCACTATAATACCACTGAGAGAAGAATTTGAAATGATATTTAGGATTAAATATAGTTAATGGAATATGGATGAAATCTAGTGATATCCATAATGGAAGTAATAAACATAATGAGTCAGGTTACTAATATTTGGGGATAATTTTAAGGTATTAATAAATGTAGAATATGAATTTTTAGATTTGTTCATCTATATGTCAAAAAATTTAATATTCATTCAATTCTAATATGAAACTATTTTATATTACACAATAACTAAGAATTTGATTTGGATTATCCTACATTAATTTTTTAGGAATATTACTTCCCATGAGGACCAAGATATGGATGATTAAAATATCCCTGATATTTATTTTATATATATAAATTTTTTGAAAATTATTTCCCTTATGAATTATCATGAAGAAGAAACCAGAGATGAAGATTTTTTCATAGTATTTGATGAGTTCATATATTAATTTAAAAAATGCATAAAAAAGGAAACTGAAAATATTATGGTAAAATTCCATTTAAGTGTTTTCAATGGAGAATGATTATATATATTTTTCATCTAATTTACAAGAGGTGAAATATGGCGGGGAAATTTATTGACAATCTCATTGATGATTAAGGAGAAGAAAATTGTCAAGTAGACACAATGGTTTAATGTTTTATAAAGGGGAGGAGAAAGTTAAAATGTAAATGAAATGTAATATTATATATAAACATAATAATTCATATTTTATATGATAAGTGATAATTAGAAATATGATTCTAAGTATAAGTTATTCAAAACATTCATTGTAAAATCTAACAAGTTTTAATATCCCTCTAGTAATAATGAATAGAGAAGTGGATAATCATCCATTGATGGGATAAATTTTTTTCAGGTAATAGAAAATTAATTAAAAATAATTAAATATGTTTTAATGTGACAGAAATGAAACAAGAAAATTGATTGATAAATTATTTCATTATTGATATAGATTGTATCGCTTTAGAAATCTCTTGGTGAATCAAAATTCAAGGTGGGTAATGAGATATATTTTATGTTTATATAGAATATTACTGGTATCAATGAAATTATTAAATATAGTAAATCATTTCCTTATATTACTACTTTAAATATTCTTCATAAAAATGGGATGATCTAATGATGAATATGGTTGATTATGAGAATCTATTGAATTATACTCACTCTTAGTTTGAAAATTTTAAAATTGTAATTTTTTAAAGGAAAACATTATTTAAAAAAGTTATTGATTCCCTGTGACACTCATAAGTAGTCTAAGGGTGCCCAAAATTATCATTTTATACACCCAACACCATAATTAAAATAGTTATAGTCTTTAAAAGAAAGGAATAAAAGTTATGACATCACATATAAAGTTTGGAACCCTCAATATAAATCCAAATTGTTCTATTTCTATTCCAAAAGATAGGGATGCATGGAAGGAAAATCAACTCAATGTTAAGACTAATGAAAAATACATTTTATACAATTATGATTCTCTTCATGATTATATTGAAGAAAAAATCACATTTTAAATCAAAATTATGGTTATCAGGGTGATTTTTATAAATTACAATTATAAATAAATTTATTCGTCTTTTATGATATACATTGATTTTTTATAGAATATATACAAAAACATATGTGGTTTGGTATAATATCTCACACCCCTAATCAATTCATGTTTGTTAATCAAGGGGGATTCCACCTAAAGTTCCAAGGGGCCCACCAATACTACATCTAGAAGATATAGTAAAAATCATTATCTATTATAATTATCATATTATACTTGTGGTAGTTGGGAGCACCCCCACCAAACAACCAAAATGTTTCCCACAAAATTACTAGAGTAATTTAAATTTAATTATAACTCTTTATCCATAAATAGGATGAGTGGTCATAATAATGATTGGGTTATTGAGGTAAGGTAAAAAATAGTAAAATTTTGAAATATTTTGTTAATTATTAGTGTTTTATAAACACCCATAAATAGATATAATAAAATTTTGAATGATATATAATGTTATTATTTAGAAGTATACATTTTATGAAATTGTGGTTCACTTGATATTAAAGGAGTTGGAAGAAAACAATTGATGAGAATGAACATTAATCTAATAAAATCAAATTATAAATGAGATGAGGAAGAACATAAATATTATTTCATAACATTTAATAATGGGGATGATTTTATTTTTATAAAAATAGATTATACATTTTGAGACTGAGGGGCAACACAATCATTTTTAAGGGATAATGAACCAAAGAAAACATAGTCATATTTTCAATGATCAGTGTCCATGTTTCTTAATATTGATGGAGGGGAATGTGCTATGGGACATTAGACTTATATATTTGGGTCAAAAAACATTGACAAATTTTTTAAATAAAATTTAGTTATGGATCATATGATGTTTAATTAATAGATACTCAAAACTTATGACATACACCATAAAGAAAATATGGTGAACCAAATTCAAAAGCCGGTGGGGATCAACATAAAGAATCCTATAATGTTTATACTTTTATATTCCTTTTCTCTAATGATATCAAATTCAATAAATAGTGATAATTATCTTATTTTTTTATTTTTTTCATATGGATTTTTTCTATTTAATAATGCATGAATCATATTTCATTTATTTTTTTACAAATTTCAAAAATGTACTAAAATTCAAATGGGATGTTCAGTTAAAATATTTTGATTTCATAGTGAATATGAATAAAATAATAGATACATTGAGGATTATTTTAAGATTAATGGACTAAGGAATGAATATAACACTTATATATGACCTCAAAAAATTATGTAGCTTAGAAGAAGAACCTATGTCTGTTGGTCACATGAAGAACAATGTTCTTATAGTATGGTACTTTAACGTGGATTTGAGGAAACATTATAAAAATGTTTTTATATATCCTAAATATGTTCACAATATATTATAACTTTATAAATACACAATATTACATGTGTTATTTAATGAGAATAATTATTAAGAGTTAATTGTATATGGTATCACTTGTTACAATATTCTAAAAGGAATACTTATAGGTAAGTTTTTTGCAAGATTTGATGAGGGAATATTCCTTCGGTATATATTAGGTGGATGGAGATACATGTGTTATAAAAAAAGAAACCAATTAATTTATTTTATTTTTTATCATGTAAATTAAACATCCTTAAATTATAATGATGAGATTGAATATGCTCGAGGTGTACTCATTTATAGAAAAATGAAAATAGCATTCTATATTATATTTTTTAGTTTCTTATATTTATTTTAAAATTTAAAATCAAGATGTAGGATTGACGAAATAAGGATATTTATTCAAAATCAATTGAAAAAATGTTTATACAGGAATCATACTTGGAGATAACAATATATATGTGAACATAGATATATGCCAGTGAATTTCCAATCACTCTAGTATTGTTTAGAATGTTGACCTAAAAATGATGTAGAATAATTAAAATTATAGGAATGTATATCTATAATTAAAATAGAGTATAATAAGAGTGATAAGAATAACACATGGATATTAGTTCCACTTCCCAAAGATAATAATTTATTTTATAAACAATTTTTTTATTAATAAGGTAAATAGGGAAGGTGGTGTATCTCTAAAAAAAACTCAACTTAAATGAAATGTGTATTCTAAAATTTAGTGTATACAGAATGATGAAATTTTATACCTATATTTATGTTTTTAAATGATTTAAATATATATTGTGATATGTTTTCAATGAAACTAAAACATGTTACAAGTGTATGTAAATTCAATGTTTCTCAATGTTGAACATGAGGAAGACGGTTATATCATTCAATCAAAAAAATCTATCCCGATGGTGATGGTTAATGGGTATAAATTTTGAAGAATGAACTTTATAGAATTATATAATCCTATAAGGTGTGGTATTGAAAACTATAGAGTAGATCATGGAGAATTAAATTAAATAAAATCAATGTGGATTACAATCTCAATGTTACATGGGACAATAGAAATTCACATATTGTAATGACCCAAACTGTTCTAAATAAAATTTTTCATTCTATGAATTTTTTATAGGAACTATAGATTTTTATTTGGGTTTGAGAATGTAACGACCCAAATTGTTATAAATAAAATTATTCATTTTCATTTATTTAAATATATTTTTCTATGTATTATGGGTATACAAAACCCATGAACTTACATGGCCTTGTATTATAATATTTAAATGAACTTAACCATAATTAATATTAATATCATAGTCGTTGAACAATGATCATGTGATTAGTATAAAAATAGGGTTTTAACAAATCCAATTGACACTTACAAAGGAAGTGATAGCCTCAACTAATAGGATAATACCATATTAATCACATCAATCAAATCTTCTAAATGAGATAGAGTCTATGATATTTTCGATTTACCATGCCCAATAAGAAATCCACCCACACAAGTGTGAGTGAAACCATTAACGTGAGATGTTCAAGCTCATTGTGATCACAACAGATACCATGTACATCGAACCACCCCATGAATGTATCATCATTTCACACCATACTCTTAGAGTTTTTACTTGTATTAAAGTGATATGTTTTAAGAACCTAGAAATAAAAGTATGAAAATTATTTTTTATAGAATATTGAATATATTTTTATTCTATTATAATTAATTTATAAATGATTTTTAATACAATAAAACTAAACCTGCATTTTAGGATAATGTTCAAATTCAATTAAGGAATTTTTGAATTAAAGGATTACTGAAATAATTTTTATTTTAATGAAATATAATTATCAAATATTTTTTTTATCAAATATATATGATCATATAATTTTTATGAATTAAAATGTACTTTTTATAGTGGTTTAGAAACTATTATTGTCAAAAAACCACATCATTTATCAATAAGAGTTGATTATTATATTAAATGTGATAATACAAATATTTAGAAAATTATATATAAAAAGTGAATATTATTTTATGAATTATAAAAATTAATATATCCAATGGTGAATTATTCATTGTTTTTAGAGATAGTCTAATTATTTCACTTAAAAATAAATACCTTATAAATAAACATTGTGTATTATGACCTCATAATAAATCAAAAGTGGTTTAATAAACACTATAAAGTTCATCCCCTATAAACTGTATTTTTCCAATTTAAATTAATAATATATATGTTTATTTTTTACTTTTTAAAAGCCATTGTGAATCCTCCAAAACCATTAATATATTTTAAGGTTTTAAAATCATTTATTTAAATGTATGACTCCCTACCAAATAATCAAGGTTTTTATTATATTATGATATGAAATTAGACATATAAAATAATGAAACCCCCTAACATTTCAGAGAAACCATAGGAAAGAATTTAGTTGTGTTTTGTGGCTTGGGATATTTTCTTATATAGAGTCCAAAACCTATTTTTGGGAAATAATAATAAAATCTCCACTGATTTCCTATATAATCCCATCCAATATCCCATTTATCTTCACTAAAAATACTTGGATCACATCATTAATATGTATTACCCTCTCTAGAGTCCTTCCACAATGACCCAAAGCTCTCAATAAGCTCTTCCCTTTCACGTGGAGTCACACACTCAAGTAAGAGATCCTTATATTCTCTTCTTTATTCAAGTTTCATAATTATCTCACCCCTTCTATTTCCAATTTCTAGTGTTGTGATATATAATTTAATTTCTCTATTACATCCCATTTAATGTCAGAAATATTATATAACCCATTCACTCTCATCAACCCATATTATTATTTTTTTATGTGAGGACATTCTGATGCCAAAATTTCATCCTGATTTTCCATTGATAAAAACTTTTATATTGAATAACATACCCATTTACTATTAAGGATATTCACATTTATACATATTCAATTATTTTACATGGTAATTATATTTATTTATTCTATACTCCATGGAAATGGAATAAAAAGTGATGATAAATGATTCCATGTTTAATGATCTCTTTGGAAAACATAAGCATTAGAATTAAATGAATTTTAGAGGAGAGCCCATAAATATATATTTCTCTAATTAATTAGGTAATTTTATTCCATATGAGACATCGTTATGGGATAACGAGTGAACCAAATTCTTTTATGGTACATTTTCCTGCATTACTTCTTGGTAGTAAGCCTTGACCTATGTTTATGATGTAGTGTTTTATGTTGTTTCAACATTTACCATGTTATGATTATCATGCCATATCATGCCTTATTATTAATTATTATAATTATCAAATATTTTATTCCCCAATGATATGTTTATTTTAATACATGTATCATCTTATGAAATAATTATTCCCTTAATAGGGTTTATATCTCACGTCTTTCTTATGTATTTCCCTTGGCTATCCCATGCAGAATTAAAATCCCTAGAATTTTAGAATCAAGTTAAAGATGTATTCAATAATGTTGTCATATCCCATATTCAATATATTGTACCAGGTTACTACTTCCTAATTTTAATAATCTTATTGACCATCTAGGTTTTATGTTATGTCCTTTTATGTAATTCAAGAAGTATTAATTTGAAATAAAGAGAAGGATTGTCATATAGAAACATAAAAATTAGTTTAAACCATTAAATCATTAAAAAAAGAATGCTAATAAGTTATTAAATATGTTCATAGGGGAATAATGGAAATATACCTATACTCCTATATAATTTAGAACCATGTTTTCTATTGATAAAGAATGAATGAGTATAGATCATGTGGTGTTTTAGTGGATTATCAGTTGACTACATAACATGAATGTGTCAATATCGAGTATTGTATTTACGGTAACTGATTATAAATGATTCAAAATTAATTATAATTAGTCAAAAAAATCTTTATTATTACTTCATGTATAAAAAGGAAAATCATATTTTTTATTTGGGTTTATTCTTAAATGGATTGAGAAGGATATGTTGGTGATTTAATGTCCTATTCTGTATAAAAAATCTATATTAGGGGGGGTGTGTGTCATGGAGAATTCTAAAGAAAAATTAAATCACTATTTTATAAACTAGAGATAAGTATATTGGGAAATCACTATATGGAACCCAAAATATGGTGATGAAGTTATAGATGAATGAAATGAGCTGGAATTTATCATGCACATTAATTAATGTTTTTAACAAACAATGTGCATTCAACTTTTTTAAAAAAATGACAACATTTGAGGTAGAAACATATTGATATTAAGTTCCAATTCATCAAGGAGAGTGTTGAATGGGAAGATATTATATTAGATTACCATTCTATAAATTATAATGTTAAATATATCATTATAAATCCAATAAAAAGGATAAATTCTTTCATTTGAGATTTTTGTTGGAATTAAATTATCTTTTTAAACCATTATAATTGTTAATAGTTATTTTTTCACTTATTTTATAATGTATTGGCTGAATAATATGGGGAATTAAATAAATATTTTCTTGTAATGGGTGATAGACACTAGTATTTTTTTCATGTATTAATGTATGGTAATACATGAGGATTTGGAAACTAAATCTTTTAGTATATATCATTTGATGTTTTTAATGATGTTAACAAATTAAAGTGGGAGATTAAAGGACCCAAAAGGGGATATTGATTATCCATTAGTGTTTTTGTGTTTGATCAGTTTTAGAGATCACTCATGTGGTGAAATTTAAATGGTGTAGCTATGAGTTTTTTTTTTAATTCTTTAGAGGTTATTGGTCCATTGAGAGGGGAGGGGAAAATTACTGATCAATTCAAAAATTTATGAATTCTTCCTCATATAATTTAACATATTAGATTAATCTGAGAACTGATCTACTCTATTTTGTGTAACAAAACATCACTCATGTAAAGAATTAAATATTTTCATAATAATGTAATATTTTTACAAAATCCAACTCAAAATCCAAAACATTTTTATGATTTCTTATTCACCATAATCATGGTTTCTACATTATAATTAAATGATGACTACATTGTTTAGAAATTATCACACCTAAATAGAGTCTCACTATGTATACAAGTGTCTTATTCTCATAGAACATATCTTTCTATATTCACACAAGACATCTTCAATAGATACTCACTATATTAAAAGTTTCACATTGTCATCACATATATAACTAGAGTACAACATGTTTATTATCTTCCCACAATGTATATATTGTTGGTTATTTCAACTCCCCCATTGAAGTAGATCAGCATGATTTAATAGGATGACTTAAGATCAAAATAGTTAATATAATTTATCATAGATTGTGACTTAAAATACCCAAAAATATTCAAGAATAATAAATATAACTTGGTATCCACGTCAACTCATCATTATATATCATCAAAACCAATTCACTAATATTTATTACTAACTTCAAAATCACAAAATGTCTTGAAACCAAATATAATAACACACAAAACATGTATATCATTCTTAATTTCTTCTTATTATTCTTCATCTACTATCTCTTTAAAACTTAAAAGGTTTCATAGTTTCAGATATCTTCTTATTCCTCCATACACTATGTATATTCCCCTCCTTTTTCTTCTTCTCTAAGAGTCCTTTCAATATCACACACATCAAATCTCATAATTTCACTAAAATATTATACTTATACTCATTTTCTATTTAATACACAGGTCAGTAGTTTTTTATCATTATATATGAAATATATAGATCATACTTTTAAATTTTATGTCATACGATCTCATTCACCTCAATATCATATACTTGTGATTTTCCTATGATCTTTATTCAATTTCAGGAGGCAAGAAATGTTTTTTTAGTCACCCCTCATATTTAAATAAATATGATTATTCTAATATGCATGTGAAAGTAAATCACATGAATAGATACACCCAAAATTTAAAAAAAAAACATTTTGTATCCTCCACCATTAAAGCATGTGTATTTCTAGGGGTTCCCTTGTTCTTTATCCATAGTAATTTCACTCAATCTAGAAGATATTTTTCATTCATAATACTAAGTCTATACCTTTCCTTATTATAAAAATCAATCTATTTTTATCCAAAATTAAACATTTATTATTGTTATATAATTATCCTATAACCAATCTTTTATGTGGTGTAGAAAATTCTATTTCTGAATGAGTGTCTCTAAATATACAGTAATATATTCATGTAACATATTGAATATCATTGATCGCAATTAAAAAAAATACTCAAATATAATATTTTATAATAATTTGATTTTTTGATATCTAATCCATTATCATCACTGCAATAAGAATAGAGATATTAGTTTTTATAAGAAATGTAAATATTGGACACTCCATTTTTTAATTTAAATTTTTTGTCAAAATCTCTTATGTAGAACTTGTCATCCAATCATGCAGATAAACTTATATGATTTCATTATGTTTAATTACAACCCATTTTTGTCGTTTTTGTGATTGGATCTGGGAATAATATAACTTTTAACAACAATGTTTTTGACATCGATATATTGATATTATAGAAAACATGAATTTTCACTCAGAAGCCACCTCCAAAACTCTTTAAGTCAAGATATATCACAAATGAAATAACTGATATATACATTTATAATTGGTTACAAAAAAACATTTTCGTTATAAAGATCACGAATATGGTGTTTGGATAGAGAAAATTTATCACGAGATTCATGGTTATGCAACTGGATACCTATAGATATTATAGTTACACACATCTCAATGCATGCTTATGAAAAAAGGTTCAACCATATGTGGTAAGATGATGGTTATGTAGAATAAAAAGAATTATTATAAGTCAAAATAAATGATCCATACACACATAAAACATGATTTATATATAACCATTTACTGATGAATGCACCCAATCATAACGATTCTAACACATCTTGGACATTTCTATTTTATAATGTCTATATTGGATGATGGTTATGAAGTCAATGAATCATCCTTATACATCCCTTAACTATACACATTTCAATGTGTTTGGGTTGATATGAATCTTATACAACATATGGAATGATAGTTATATAGAGGATTTAATAAACTATACTCATCATAGACTTTTCCATTTTCTGATATTTTCTAAACAGAAATGATGGTTACAATGTTAAAAATGATACTTACATAATTCATGAATTGACCCATACGGGGGTTACACAACACCTTATTATCCTTATAAGTACATTGTCTATGCAATGACGGATTCATAGTATTAAGGGATTGAAAATTAATATTTAAACACCTTAATCCAAAAACCAATCGATAAGTTTTTTATATATTCAATTAAAAATAGAAACATTTCTATATCATCAAACTATTTTAGAATGACATAAAATCATTAAAGGAATTATAGATAAATTAAAAAAATATTTTATCTAGTACCAAGTCACTTCCTCGCTACATTAACAAACAATCATTCTTGGTTAATTTTACATAAATCTATAAATATATATGTCTTATTCCAATAACATATCAACATGATTTACGTATCACTTGAACTCTTCCTTCACCAATATTCATTGTTTTTTCACAAATACTATCTCAATAAAAAAAATTATGTTAGTGTATAATACAATGATTTTATCTAATAATGTAATTCAGGAAATATCCTTACCACCTTTTACAAAATACATATTAGAAAATTTATATCATTCATTGGGCGAATACCTCAATCCATCACACAATTCCCCATACTCATTATATATATATATATATTATTTATTTCAATGAAAAAAAACACCCAACAATATAAACCTCAATATTCCACTTGGTATTTTTTTTCATTCCTTAAACATCAAAATACATGAATGCATCACTAGGTTTCACAACATGTTCACTATTACTATGAACCTTAATTATAATGAATACAGTTGGGAAAATAGTTTTTTAACTCCCCCTTCACCATACCATGGGTGAAAGGGATTGTCACGTCCTTTTTTCAAATTCATTAATATAAATAATATCTTCACCATTTTCATTATTTTACTTTTATTTTGATAAATTATATTCATGGAATAAGGGTGGAATAATAATATTGTTTGAAATGATTCATGAAACAAAAAATTGTATATCTATATGAGATAATCCTTTATAGAAAACAATAGTTGTTAGTTTTGAAAATAAATCTATACATAATTTTCAACAACGTGATAACACTTATAACCATCTATTCTTTGGGGAAAATCAAGAAAATTGTTTATATTAACATAAACATGCACTCAATTGAACACACAAATCAAATAAATTTAATTACATGGTATATTCATCGTCATTTGTTTATATAACCACCCAAGGTTATATAAATATATATTAAACATTAATAGAGTTCACAGAGTGAATATAAAACATCATCCATCAAAATTGGATGGGGTAATCATGACTTATATATTCAATAGAAACTAATAAAACTATTGAGTTTTATTCCTTTACTATTCATCCCATCAAGGTATTCTCTACATAACTCTTCGCCATCAATTACTATCATTAAAACACATTCACAAATATTTTTGGATACATTAATATATTCATGATTTATGATAAATTACTAATAGAGACAAAATTATTTACTTGATCAATGGGAAAAAATTTATCTTTTAAGAATTTCTTTGTCCTCTCACCATCCTCCAACAACTCTTTACTTACGATAAAATTATCTTTTTGATCATTAAATTCGTTTAGAATATATGTGGACCTCTTCTTTAAAGTAAATGTTTCCAAAAAAATTATCTCACTAAGGTTATTATATTTTTATTGGAAGGATTATTTTGTCCAAGAGTAATTATAACACACTTATTACCAGTATTTTGAGCCACATATCACCTTATACATCTTTATCAAGATTTTAAGATACACATATTGGGAAGCCACTTATCCTCTTCCCTTGGCGTTTTGACCACAAAACCAATGAAACAATATATATCAAGATTTTTTTTATATTTCAAATAGCTATATTATTCCTCAAAATTAATTAACATCTTTTAGTGTCTGAGTAAATTGAATCCATTTCCACTGTAAATTCACTTACGTATAGAAGGTTTTTTTTAAAGATGTATAGTAGGTTAGACAAACTTTTCATTTCACTATTATGACTTCTTAGGAGTTTCATGTTCAATATCTTTCTTCTCTAATTTATCTTCCAAGGAATACTTTTCATGTCTCTTCTACTTATACCTTCATTGTTGTGGACATATCGTTACATTGGAATGAGTGGTGTACTATATAGGTACATACCAAAACTCTTTATAAAAAAAGACCTATATGTTTCAAAAATCATTGAAACATTTTATGATTTAAAATATATACTTCAATGATATATTCATCCATGTATGTAAATTATGGATCAATACAGTAGTTGTATACATTTTTTAGCCCCTCTCCCCAGGAACTAGGCCATCTCAGATAACCACATAATAACATATTATGGCATCAATCCAAAAGCATGTACCTAAACCTATATAACCACCCATATATAAAAATTATACTTCTTCTTTTACATGCTAGTATAGTGTCTCGAAAAATATATCTCTCTTTTTTTTGTGATAAAATGACTATATGTTGGGAACTATTGGGGGAATATTTGTTTAATTATCACCAGCACCCCTACCTTGGTTATGGATTTATAGAAATTTTACATGTCTCTGTTTTTATATATTTTATTTACTTTCCTATACAATAATAAAATAATACATTCATTATTAACAAAAGTAATTGGATTATGTACCATCTTTTTCAATGTGTCAAAGGTTTAGGATTCCCTAGTTAATTTTAGTGTCTTTTTAAAAACATTATGTGTAAATTTTAAGGGATTAAACTCTTTTTATACAGGATATGAAACACTTTTCTTCTCAATACCTTGGGTAGTTACTACCAAAACTAATCTAAGATATTTTAGTGTATTTCTAAACTCTATGAAATTTTGTCTTGGGAATACATTTCATCTTAATGTAACATTACTCTCTCTTCCAAAAAAATTATTCAAATTCCAAACATTATCCTTTTAAAATGTTGTAATTTAATTTATAGAATCTCCATATTCCTTGATTCTTCTATTGATGTATTCTAATTTTGCGTCCATAACCTCAATATTCACTTTTTATAACCCTTTATGCGAATATCTCTTATCTTCCCTGATCTTATTAACCATAGATTTCTTATAAATTTACAATTTCATGTTATATTTTTCAATGGAATTTTTTATATATGAAAATTTGGATGTATTTATAAATATCCATCAATAAATTGATAAGAGAGTTCCATTTTATCAATTCCACATCCAATGATTATTTAATTTCATTAGCATGTTTCATTTAATATTATTTAATCTTTTAGTTCCTAAGTATCCAAATATATTAGTGACAAATTCATAGAGAGAGTTCTTCATGTAGTCCCTAAACACACATTTGAGTTTATCTAAAACTCTAATTAAATCAATATCATACTATATAAAACTTTATTTTTCATAAGAATGATAATTAAAAGATTTTACTCTCAATTTACCAATCAAAATACCTTCATCTTGTGGTTTTTCACACTGATGGTGCTTTTTTTAGGTTTATTTCATTTATTTTTGGTATCTCATTTATTTTGTATATATTTTTGGTCTTCTATCATAAAAAATGGATGTCATGGATAGAAATTGGGTGGAAAATGGTTGGATCACACCTAGTAGAAACCTTATACCATCCCCAAAAAATCATGTTGCATGGATGGTGGAACTAGACTACAAACATGGTTAGGAACATTGTTAGTCAATCCTCATGGACAAAAATATGTGGCCCTAGCCTATTGAGACAAAATAAATTAGAATGATGGAACATGGATTGAAACAAAATAGTGAAAATCCATTCAGTATTTTTATTTCTTAATGTTTTTTTTAAATTTTCCCCTTCTAACCTCTTAGTTACTCCATCATTAAACCCTCAAAATCCTCACTATGCCTCTTCTATTCTCCACTAATTGGATATAATTATTTGGTGACATTTTCTTGGATTCTTTAATGATGATATTAGTAAGTTTCTCATATCTTATTTTATTGTTCTATTCTTCCTTCTTTCACTAGTATCCTTCTATTTGATGATTTTTTAACTAGTTTTGGTATAATATAAATTTTTTATTTGGTTTTGGATATTATTCGTATATTATTTTATTTGTAAGATATCCAGACATAATGGCATGTGGTTCATAATAGGTTGAGGTGATTTTAAAGAGAATGATAGGTGGTTTTTTGTGGTTCCATCATTTACTGATTTATATTTGCTATCATATATTTCTAAATTATTTATAATTATTTTGATTTGGTTTAATGTAAAAATTTTAAGAGTTATTGGTGGGTATAAGGCTTTTTAATGGGTTAATTCCTGATGGAAATGAATAAGAATGATGTTCTTGGAAATGTTTTGTAATGGTTTGTGAGAAAAGGGGATATATATATTATGGAAATGGAACAAAGAACTATGGAACCCTAGGTACCTTTTACGGTGGATTAATAATATAATATTAAGTGATAAGAAAGGGATCACCACAATATACATTGAATTATTACATTCAAACATTTTCAAAAAAATATGACAAAATTGGGGGTAAATCTATAACATTGGGTTCATCCTTTCTAGGGTCTCATGTACGAGGAGAGTAATTTCATTGATTTTTATGTTAGTATATAAGGATATTAGGACTCTATTTAACCTATAAATATACAGACTTACCATGGTTAATATTTTTTTTCTTACTATTAGTTATTCTTTCGATATTATCAATCCATTTAAAAATTAAATAATGTCTCAAAAATAATATTTTATCCCACTTTCAAAAAAAGATCATATATTCGCATTATAATGGATATTCATGAAAACAAGTTATCGTATCCTTCTAGGGATGTTGAATCATTCATATCATGCACCAATGGGTGTATATAGACTTTAGTTTTTCATAATTTGGTAAAAAATCCCTCATTCGATGGCAGTTGTACCACTTTCTAGTGGATCCTTATTTTGGGGATATATCATTATAGTGGCATAATCTAGGTTCTCCCTCAATCTTGGATAGGTCTAGTGTTTCTTTTGAAGGTCCCCTCCCCTATTTTGTTTGTTTTGTTTTTTTGTAACTGACAACCTAAATATTAGATTTGTATATGGCCCTTTTACATAATTTGTAATGGATGTTAGTTTAGATTTTAATGTAATTGTTGTAAAGGAAATTCATACTGATTTTAATAATTTTTTCAATGGTAAGATCATTACCAAAGGTTCACATTGATTTCTAAGAACTATTTTCTATCCCATAGGGATTATGAAATTCCTAAGGGAAATGTCATGGTCTAGTTCATGTGATGGTTTTGGATGGAAACCCATGATGGTTCATGAAAAAATGTTTATCAGGGGATGAATTCCCTTTATTTATCCTTATCTATTTAGGTAATTATGGATAGATAGGTTTTCAGAATTTCATTTCTTAAGGATTTTCTCACAAGTTTGGGGGTTTTGGAAACACAACTAGCAACAAGACTTGGGTAACCATTGAGGTTTTTCATTTGGTTCGACTACTCTTAAAGGTTTAATACAAAGGATGTATACTACTCATAGGAATTATGGTAGGGTGGATTGTTTTCAATTGTTTTCTGAGATGTTATTGTTTTGTTTTGGTTCATGTGGTTCACTTACCATGTTTTATTTGTCTTTTGTAGAATCATGCCTCCCTAGAGATCTCTAATATGAACACAAGAGGAGTCCATAGAAAATTCTCCATTATTGGGTAATTAAACATTTTTAGAGGTAGTGGATTGGACATCCAAGCCCTATATTAGAGAGTGAGATCATGTACTACATATTTTATATAAGTCAAACCCTTACCAGTAAAGGGTCTATATTAAGAGTTTCGCAAGAATAATCATGCTTCTTTTAAGGGTATCACAAACCCCCAGAAAGTGGAAGTGTATATGAAAAGGATTAAATGGATTTTTGAGTTTATAGGGACTTCTAAAACTATTTAGGTGGTGTGGGTAGTAATTATATTTGAGGACGTAGTCACAATTGGTGGGAGTCTATGGTTCAGTAAGGGATTCTTGAGTAGATGGGATTGAGAGACATGAAGTCCATATTTAAAAAGTTTTTCAATACTAAAACCTTTTCCCTTTCCATGTTCGAGAAGTTCCAGGCCCTCCATCAGGGGGAGTGTTAAATTAAGAAACATGAAATCCACCTGGAAGAGATATTTAACAATCCTCCCAAGTTGGTTACTTATGATAAGATAAAATACCACTTATTTTAAATGGGGTTGTAGATATAAATTTGAAATCAGGTATTCTTGTTTATGTTGAATCCCTATGTCGAATGGTCAATCGAGATCTGATGATGGAGATCAAACATGATGTTTATTCAGGCTTAATGGTGATGTGTATATTACTGAACCAAAGTGGAATTATCCCATCTGTGATTAATATGAATTGTGATGGAAATGTGAATAATACTGTTAGTATCCCTATAAATCATCCCTGGCTACCTTCGTTAGATGCCAATGGTTGTAGATCTTTCATATTCATTTAGTATAGTAAATCTAGGAATGTGTAGTCCATATGTATGGTCCCACTAAGACCATTACACTAGTGTGGCATCATGGAACACATGTAATGAATTTAAAATAGAGTCCCCTCATATGCTTGTGGTGTAGGCTCTATAGTACCCAAAGGAACAAAAATTCCCTATGATGCATATAAAGATATAACATCTAAATATGGTGGATGTGGTGGTATGACTAGATATTCTTGTTGGAAGAGTCAGGTTAAACTAGGTCCATATTTTCGTAGTCTACCACAAACAAAAACAGATATAAAGTATATACATATTATGGATCATGCACTAATGGAATTTGATATAGGCCCTAATATAGATCAAGGTACTATTCTTCTTTGAACATCCATCATAACATCAATCTTAAATATGGATTCTTCTCATTCATTAAAATCTCGTAACCTAGTGAATATATTTTAAATTACAAATAAAATCATTTTTTATGTAATAGAGGGGGGTTACATATCATTAAAAGTGACATTAATGAGAATTTTGATGCCTACTTAGTGTTTTCTCCTTGTTAGGGGATGAGTTTAAATATGAATTTCTTTTCCTTCATATAGAAATTTATGACATAATCAAAGGGTTGGATGTTTTGAAATTTTTTAACGTCAATATCTATTTCGATCATCATTTTGTAACTTTCTATACCCTAGATAAGAGCATTCCAATATTTAGTTAAAATGGGATGCATGACCAGGACATGTTACACCTCTAATAAAAAATAAATGGAGGATTCCATATCATGATTCATCCCTCTTATAATATTTCGATAGTGAATCCTTTGATAGTTTTTTACTTTCATTGTGAGTGAGTTCCCCATAATGATCATAGAGGATTTCTTAGGTAAACCTCCTAAATAAGATGTGTAGTTCACCATAAATTTGGTGTTGAGGACACAATCGATATATATTTCATTATATCGTATATAACACATCAAATTTATGGAATTATGTATACAATTGTATGATTTCATATCCATAGGTTTCATTCACCCAGGAATCTCATCATAGGTTACTATATATATTTTTTGAGAAATATAATTGATCCAATTGACTCTATATTGACTATAGAATGAAAACCCATGTCACCAATTAAAATAAATAAAATTTTAAGCATATAAATGATCTCTCTGGCAGTCAAAAATTGGAAATATTGTTCTCAAATCTTGACCATTGTTTTAAGTACCACATGTTTGGGGTGATAGAAACATATGTTACGAATACTTATTGCCAATGTTGGTTTGACCATTTTTAATATATAGTGATCCTATTATGAATTATTAATTATCCAATATTTTTTATGGATATTATACACTAATTGTTCTATAGATACCATGATTCCATTTTCATTGTGTAATTAGATGACTTCCTGGTTTTCTCTAGAATATAGGAGGTGTTTGAGTTGAATTTGAATATTTTTTGGTAAATGTTGTGAAAACAACACATTTATACTAAAATATCAATATTATTTTTCTAGATATACGAGGTTATATTTCTAGAAAATTTAATCTCATAACATGGGGTTTCATATTACCTTGTAAATTTCAAGGATGTTATGTCATTGTAAGAAATTAAAATTTTATTTTAGATCAATATACTTCTATTAATAATATGTTATTGTATGTAGTTTTTAATGACTTCTCTCAAGTTTCTTCCCTGATGAAAATTTTCATCCAAAAAGGATTAAATTCTTATGGAATCTAAAATTACAACATTCTTTTATTGAGATTAAGATATATTTTATTTCCACAATAATATAGATTTTACCCAACAATGGATAGAGTTAAATACACTATCTTTATTCTTTAGGAATGGTTTTAGGCTGTGATACTTTGTAGGGTTACTTTTTTTTTGGTTCATAACTCTTAATATTTAGACCACATGAGAAAATATTCTCTAAAAATTACACTGATCATATAGAAATTATATATTCCCTTAAATTTTAGCATCACTACATTTTTTATGATAGTTTTAGAGTATAATATGATAAGAAAAACCTATGTAATGTCTTTTACAAGAAATGTTTTTACATAAGTTAGTGATGATGGATTATATGTAGTCTTAGATTCCATATGTAGGATGTTTCCAAACAATGATCTAATGTAATCTAGTGTCGACTGGTATTTTATGGGGATATTCACTAGAATACACCTACAGGACAATAAAGAGAGATGTGGTTTGTTTTGAGTTAGCATAAAGTTGGAGCCCTCCCCTTTGGAAGTGATTGTAGTTGAGAAAATAATGGGTGACTTAAAATAGTGTTCTGTACTGGTTCTAAAAATACGATAGGTGTATAGTGAATAGAAATTATTTCATGATGGATTTATCTTATTGAAAATCCAATCTATTGTACCATTTTCTATGAGTTAGATAGTTTATATAAATGTAAATAGTCTTAATGATTTTCCTATATTGGTTCAATTGAGGTGTTTTATAATGTTTGATGTCGATTCTGGTGAACATATATGAGGAATTATCTCATAGAAATTGTATATCATTGTTATACTAGTCATCATGTTAAATAGGAACACTAGATGCCATTATTTTTGTATTAGGATTTTCATATTCATACATTTATGTTGGATAAGTGATCTTTGGACTTCATTATTAGGATGCCCCATACACCTTGTGGTGGAATGTGACTTTGGTGGATATCAATCAACGGACCAAATGTTCATATTTCCTCCCAATCAATGACACAACTAAAGTAGTAGAGTTGGATAAGTTATATATCTAGGATATAATGAGACTAAATGATGTTCGGTGTGCTGTCATGACTTATTCAACCTATTGATTATATGAAGGACATCAAAAAGTAATGGGTTTTTATGTCAATATTAGAATGAAATAATATCATCAAACAAATGGGTAGATAGAGAAGGTGAACTATAATTTTGAATATAATCTTCTTTTATAGGTGTTAGACTTCAAAGGATTGTGGGAATGCCATATTGGGTTAGTGGAATTTTTTTACAATATTAATTACCTGTCCTTGATAAATATGGTAACATTTTAATCCCTATATGTTTGACCATGTCAGTATCCTCTAAAATTTATAAAAGTATGTGACATTTATTTTGTGAGTCCATGCCTCATATTGAGAACAACTAGAATGATTTATAACATCAGGAATTATTTTAAGATATATCAGAACCACTACAAGTCATAGGTAGATCATCTATATTGATCCATGTAATTTACTATGGGTGGCCGATTGTTTCTAAAAGAGACACCTCATTTGGATAATCGACATATTTGGAAGAATGTGATTCTTACATTATGGTATTTTAGACATTCTGGGATTACCTATTGGATTAGTAAAGTAGAATACTACATAAAGTTTCCTTATAATTTGACATTGAATCATGACATTTTCCAAATCTCTTAGTTGAAAAGGTATAATATTGACTCTTCTCATGTATTGATCTGGGAATTTCTTGAGATGGAACCTAATCTGTTAGTGACAGAACATCTATTTTTGATTTTATATTCTGAATAAAAATTGTTTTTGGGGGAATATATTCATCTATTTTGGGACCCATGGTAGAATATAAATGATGAGTATGAGACTTTAGAATAGATGTCTTAGGTAGAAAAGCTATTTCTTCACATATTCTCTAATAAAAATATTTATTGATTTTATATGGGTGGAAGGTGAAGTGGTTTGGGGAATTATCACGTCTAGGGAGATATTTTTAGGATTATTTGTCTTTTTTTATCTTTTATTCTGCAGAATTTCTGGTGTATTTTATATGAAAAATTGATGTTAACTTAAAATAGTTAGTATAAGACGTGTTCCACACCCAAAAAACAATACAAGTTGGTAAATAGAACATGAATTCCCACATAGTTAGGAACAAATTCTACTAAATTATGTGGTACAAATATTGTGGCCTCTAGTTATGAGACATATTCATCAGAACGATTGCCAAAAGTTTTGGAAAATATTGTGTTCAAACTATGTAGTCATCTCATTTTACAAGTTGTTTAGTTTTCCACTTTACATCTCAATTTTAGCCTCATAACTCTTTATTTCCTCACCCATTCTACCATCACATCCCTAGTTGTGCCTAACCTATTCTCTACTACATCCAAGCTTTTATTCATGGTTGAGTTTGTCCTCAAAACTTCATGGAAGATTCCGGTATGAGTCACCTCACTTATCCCCTTACTATATTCTTCTATATTTTTCAGTTTCCCTCTTTCCAATGGATCTTTTAACGTAGTGTGTGCCTAATATAAATTTCTGGCTTGTTTTTTATGTTGATGGTGTTTTCATGCTTTCATAGGATCTTTACAATTTATAGATTTGATTTTCAATTATAGTGTGGTTGTATTATATAAATATGTGTTTGATTCTATGATGTTCCATTATTATTTTTTAAATGTGTTTTCATCCCTTAAAAAATACATTCTAAATTGTTTATTATGGAAAATTGGGTGATTTTAATGATTTATTACTCTGTGTGAGTATTTTTAAATGGTATTCTCCACTATAGAAATGGTTTTTAATGGTGTAATTCAATAAGTGTTGGTGAGGTGTTTTTATAATTTTTTTATATTTTGGATGTGGAAAAAATAACTTGAAACCCCTCAAGTACCTAGTTTGGTTTATAATGACTTTAATGATGGTTGATCTGATAAGGACTCTTCCCAGCCTCCTTTGTACGACTACGCCACAACACTAACTAATCAACATCATGATAATATGGTTACTTCTAATACATTGTCTTCATCTAATCTAATATTACGCGCTTTAGGATATTTATTTTTATGATTTTTTTGAGGGTAGAAGGATCATATGACTCTAATTAACTAAGCTATTTATGGGTTTACCAGTGATATAATACTATGTTTTTACTTTATATTTGTTGTTCTTACATTAATTACCTTCCCCTAAAAAGCTAAATCATATTCTAAAACTAATCTATTTTTGTGAAATAAATATGGGAACTATTATTTTTATTATAATGCATATATATGGAACACTTGGTTGGATCCTTTTGGGATTGTGAGATCACACCCTATATACACATTATCAATGTTTTTGGTACTTGTTCTATCCCACCATGATAATGGAAAGGCCTCATTCAGTGGTGTTTGTTACTCTATATAGAGTCTTATTCTCTTGGGGATAGGTGATGGTGGAGACATTGTGGATTTGGTCATCATTCCTCAAGAAGGTACCTTTTTTTTGGTACCCTCTCCCCATTTGGTTCCATTAATTTTTGGTTTTAAATTTAATCCATAATCTATGACTTCTGTATACGGCATTTTTATAGTTGGTATTGGACGTTGTTTTTTATTCTTGTGTAATTGTTTTAATATTCATAAGGATTGTGGTTATTGGCCACAGGGGAAATAAATCTCAATGTAGTACTTTGATTCTAATGCCCTAGTTTTCTATCCTAGTAGATCAATAAAGTCCTTCAGACCATGACACATTCTAGATCGGCTGTCAATTTAGGATAGTAGACCGAGATGGTTTGTGATAGTTTGTTGTAATATATAATTTAAACATTTCACCAGAATCCATTACATCTTATTTCTTCTAGTTCCTAATATATTCAATGAAACTGTAATTTCTAATTCAAAAGGAATGTTTGTAGAGCACTTTATTTTGGATTCTTCTTTAAGAATCCCAAATATGTAATTCATCATAGATATTTTTGAAAATAAACCAAATTTTCTCAAATTATAATTTATGTTTCACATGGACCAATGAGTGTGGAAGAGTTATTCAATGGTCACATAAAACGTTTATGACTCATTCCACTATAATTTCAACCTGCAAGACCACTAAAAATAATATACACTCTATTTTGTGTCACACACCCTTACTCTGATAAGTGAAATAAATAAATTCATGAGGAATAATGAATTTAAAATGTTTTTCCTAAAGGGTGACTCCTTCCCATGATTATTTATTCACCCTAATCAAGGTTTCTACACTATAATAAAGTGTTGACTACAATATCTTGTTCTTCCCACACATATATTTGATCCCACTATATATTCAAGGAATGATTCTCATAGGGAGTCTATTTTTAACTTTTCACTAGACTTGGTCAATAGTTTCTCACTATAATTGTTAAGTTACACTATGATCTATCTTAATTCCATGAGACAAATATTTTTATTCAATTTACACAATGTATTATAAAGTGGTTCTTTCAACTCTTGATTTTAAGTAGATCACTAGGTTTCTATTGGATGCTTCAATATAAATAAATCTAATATGCTTTTTCTAAGATAATGTTGTATAATACTATAATCTCTTCAAAAAAAGATAAATATGACTCATCTTCCACTTTAGAATAGAATTTTGGATCTTATGATCCTATTCACTATTAGTTTTCACCCACTTTTCAAACAATTGATGGCTCTACACCAAAATATATCCTTCTCAATATTCTAGTCTCTCATCATTAAATTATTATTATTTTTTCACTGGTTGAATCCCAATCATTTGTCCAAATATAGTTACTCTTTTATTCCTTACAACAATATGTATACGATCTACTTTTTTCATATAATTCAAAAGCCCCTTTAAAATACCAACAAATAAAATATCTCTATTTTTACCTAGATACTATCTTTCTCTTCATTTTTATTTTTATAGATAGGCAACTATAAATTTTTTTATTTCTTCTTGAAACCTAGAAAACACATTCAATTTTTTTGGCCAACAACTTCAATCACTTAAATAGCTTCTAACTACGATTATCCATAGACATCAATTCTATTCCATGTGGACACCAAATTATTGTGGGTGCATCCTAATATATGCATAAATGTTAATCAACAAATATATAGTTTATTGTATTTTATATCTATAGAAACACCCATAATTCTAAAAATATTTTTTGAATCCTCAACCATTGTCACCTATGTATTTCATGAATTTCCCTTCTATATTCATTATTTCACATTTCACCTAATTATAAATCTATTATGTATTCCTACTAAAATCCCAAAACATCATCTTCGTATCAAAATTTATCCACTGAGAACCACAACTCAATGTTTATAATTTTTTTAATTAAAGTTATATAACTAATCATCTCTGTGACATCGATTATCAAATTATAAAATAATTGTCACTCAACATGGACTAAAAATATAGATAACATCTTCAATATCATTGAAAATCACATAAAAAATTCTAATGTATCATCTTAAATCATAATGTTTTTATGGAATTTAATATGTAAAAATAAAATAGTGTCCATAAATCGATTTAGTTTTCATTAGAATTATAATTTATATAAAATCCTTTTTCAAACAATAATAGGTCTCTGAAAATATATTTCTTTCATGTACACTTCTAATAATTTAGATAAGATTCCATGATTCATCATTCTTGAATCGCAAACCCATTATATATATATATATTATATTTGGATCCTTTATGAAAATATCTAGAATCACCATAAATTTTCACTTTAGAATATTATGATTGTGGAAAACATTAAATTTCACTTTTTAAATATTTAAAAACTAATCTATGTTTTGATTCATATATAGTTTGAATATGTGTTACACAGTTTTATTTTATTTATTATTACATAGTAATAAATAAAATTTACATAGATCATCCATGGATTTTTTGGATAATGCATTCAAATATCAGGATTTATACTTAATCATTTTTCAACCTATGCAGATGATAGTTACGCATTGATCAATTTATTATTATTAAGGAAATGTTCTTATATAGAAATCAAGATGATGTTTAACTAGATGAAAATCATTATTAACTAACCAATAAAACAATAAAAATTCACTTATAGTATTTTGACTACCAGGCCACAGATTACTACTCACAGATTAGTAGAATGATTTTTATGGGTCCTTGAGATTTGCTTTTTCAATGTCTGTCTTTGATGATGGTGACATAAATAGATATTTATGCCTACATAAACAGTATGTAGTAAATTTTTAATTTCTCCAAGATAGGTTTATTCTTATGAAACATAAGATTTTATAGTTAAATATAGTCTTGAAAAATCAATACATATCCATGTATTTTATATTTTTTTATCATTTTTCATTGGAAAAAATGGAAACATACCTCAAATATGGTGCGTATGTAATACATGAATTATATTAGATAATGGTTATGTAGCACTATATCCTCCCAATGAATGTTCCTTATATTTGAGATGATTTTTATAAATACATCCTAACTTATAAAAAAATTTTCCATCAAAATATACAATCCAAATTTCCTTAATTAATATTGGAATATTTTCAAAATCAACTCTGGATAATTTAAATATCATCATCCCATTTATAACGAATTTAAATAATAAAAATAATTATAAAAATATATCAAAAATAATTTTTGATACTTACAAGTCCCTTATCTAAAACATCATCTTGCATACATGATTGGAAAGATTCACTTCAATCTCCTCATCTATATGGTATATTCCGAAAACTATCCAATCTATATACCATAGTAGTGTAACCCTTTCATTAGAACTTTTCACTACGTTTCCTTGAAGTTTAGCTCTTTAAATCAAGTGATGTTAGGGGCCTAGTATATTGATTTTTACCATCCATATTTTTCAAGAGGAAACCTCATTAATTTAAACCAAATATGTACGAGTAGGTGAACTTCATTAATTGGATGGATACTTCAATACATCACCCAATTTTTCATGATCATTTGGTAACACCCTAATATTTAATAATATATTTAACTTTAAATAAGTTTTCTTACATTGATAACTTTGTTTTCATGAAGCACAATGTTTAAAAAACATGATATAAAGTATAAAATTATTATAATTTAATTTGATAGATATTGCAACTACAATATATTTTATAATATATTTCCCTATAATATATTTTACTTCTTCGACCACTTGTGTTACAAGCCACACTAAGATTAAAATAATTATATTTTATTTCAAGATATTATTTCATAGTTATAATATATACATTTGGTTAGAGGGTATGAATTGGAATAACCAGATTATGAAACATATATGTTGTCAAAATTTATAAAATAAATACCTTAGTTAACAACTAAAAAAATTAAAATTAAAATAATTTGGAAAATAAATGAGATGTTTTGGGGAAAAAATTTATATATATGTTATGTGTTTTATATTAATAAATAAAATTTATCCCTGTAAATGAATTATATTTATGAAATTTATATATTATCCAATTTTCTATCCTTCATATATTATTTATTCTATGAATTGTAATTAAATATAGATCCATTTTTATGGTTAAAACTATAATATCCCAAAAAATGGGTTTCATCATATATTGTGTACATATATTATTATTAATTTTACCTAATTATAGGTATTGAATTATGTAAAATTTATAACATATTTGGAATTATGAGTACTAAATTTTCTAAATATGCCCCATTTATTTTTTGGCAATATGAATAGTAGCCATGGAATATTTTATAACCTCAGTAAACAGTAAATCGTCACAACATTGGTTAATACTATGTGATAAAGTTAAATATTTTCATAATAATTGGTATTGGATGAAATTAATTTTACCCTTATAAACTTTTTGTGAAATATTATTTTTTAAATGGACTCGTTTCGATAAATGGCCTATATAAAATTTAAACGAAAGAATGTTCCAAAATTTCTATCTCTTATTCATAAATAAATTTATTCCCTTAGGAAAAATAAAAGTGGTGAATGAATTTTAATAGTAATTATTGTCATAAATAAAATATATGATTTATGGTAATTTAATGTAAATTTTTTTTTAATTAAATAATTACCAAAAATTCTGCCTTAATGAAAATATGGTTTTTACTTAATTAACACAGAACTAAAATAATTGATTTTAACAATACTTAATATGTTATTATTTGAATGATTTATTGTGTATCAAAATTTATTTTCATTAATATGACATATTAGTGATATTTAAATGAATATCATTTTAAATCAATTTTTTTCATGATGTATTAGAAGTCAAAATAATGGAATAGTGTCAAAACTATAAAAAATTATAATCCATCAAAATAATAGTTTTTAAAATTATTTAATTTTCATTAAAATTGTGAAATCCTAGAAGGTGTAAAATATACAGTAAACAATCATTTCTCTTGTCCATTTATAAGCCATTTTATACCATATATGTAAAATAATATACTTATGTGTGCAAAATTAGTTACCACAGTTATTTTTAAAATATTATGACTATGGGTTTAAACAATGATACAATTTAAAACTCTTTAAAACCCTATCCAAATATTATTAGATGATGTTATTTAAAACATAAACTATTACAGGATTAAATCCCTAGATATTTGAAAAGAAAAAAATTTAGAATCACATTGTTATAATTTAAAATTATATAAAATTCATGAAGTAACCATTACACCCCATTATGCCATTTATAGTGACTAAACCCTAAAAACATTACCTTCTAAAATTCCATAGACACATTATAGAGGGTCTGGTTATCTAAATAGATCAACTCTAGTACCCTTAATAGTAAATTTAACGGAGGTCATTCAAAGGATTGGAAATTGCCTTAATGGATTGCTTTTCTTACTTATTATTTACCATATTTAAATCTTTAATATTTATCATAAAAAATAAATCAGTATCCAAAATATAATGAAATATTATTATTATTATGAAATAACCATTATCCACCCTCCTTCCCATCAAATGGGATGTGAAGGTAATGATCATATGTACGTATGGATTACTATCACTACGAAGATATACAATTAAATTTCCACCACCATTATTCATTGATGATAATTTTGAAAGGATTATTCTTAATATATGACAATAATAATATAATTAAACTTTTTTAATGATAATTTCACATATACCGTCTTTCTTTATTATCTGTTGGAATACCATAATGTTGCTCATGTGTACGTGTGGCCTACCACCTCCATGAATTGATACGATTTATTTTTCATTTACATTTTACATAGATGGTTTTAAGGAAATATTTGATATATATATATATATGATTTAATGGATATAATAATGATTCATGAAATAATAATTTTTTTACCATTCCCTCATTCTACCCGTTAAAAATTTTAAAAAGGGTAGATGCACAGATATGGCTGGTCATACCCTTAATAATGTAATTTATTTTTTACTTTATTAATTTTATGAATACACCAAAATATGAATATAATTAATAAAAATGGAAATAATTTCATGAATAACATATGTGATATGATTTAACCATGATTAATGTACATGGTTATAATCTGCCAAACCAAAACATTTAAGAAAAAAACTTGTATTCACTAGAGATTGTGATTTTATTAAAGATTAGATAATAAATGGGTGAAAAATGTTATAATTAAATAATATATTGGATGATATCTATTAATATGGTTCTTTAATATATTTACAATAAAAATATATTTATTATGTCGGAGGTTCTAACATAAACAAAGCAGGTTAGATTTTAGGTAAGGGTTCATTACATCAAATTTTAATATTGGGGACTTATGTTATTTTGTACAACTATCTCATTTTATAATGTGTATATATTAACAATAATATATGTTATATCAAGAATATTTTTATATTAAAGGTATTTAATGTTTCATATTATTTTATTTATATCACTGTGTTTGTGTTTCCAAAGTCACCATTAGAGGAATTATTTATTTAACAATATCACCAACATTTGGTATTATTTACATTTAAGTATCTGTTGGGAGAATTATTTTACCATTATCTTAAAAATACTGGTTTTATAAATATGTTTTGAAAAAAAATCAATTCTCCAGTGATTTTATAATTTAATTGGTACTCATGTTTTACTTTTTATAAAATTCATTAAAAGGAATATTTTTTCGTTTCCATGAAAAGGTATGTTTTTTACTTTGTAAAAGAAGTGTGTTCTTACTTATAAGGAACAAAATGATCTTCTTACCATCATATTAGATCAATTAATTGAATATTATTCCATAATTTTATATTTCTTTTCAAATAAAAATTTTCCATTGATACTTTCAGTAATTTTAGTTGTTAAAATTTATTTTAAGAGTGAAAAAATTATTTTTATAAAGAATGTTATTAAAGATTCATTATGGTATTTATATTCATCAAAGATATAAAACCATTATTTTAAGTATTCTCCACTTAGGATTTTTTGTATTGATACCATCTTTATTCTTTATTTTTATAGTTTATTATCATTATAACTGTGGAAGGTATTATTATTCTATATTCTAGTTCTTTCAATATGTCCTATAAATTGTTTTTACATCTTGTTAATTAAGTATTATTTATATTTTTAATGAATTAGACATATTAAGTGATGGTTGTGGTTCATATTTACATAATCCCATAATTCATTAGTTGGTCTCATTTGATAATCTGTATTAGAGATTTGATGAGGCATTTCCCATTTTTGTATATGTCATGGAAAAATTTAGTGATGTTATTTTAAAATGTATTGGTTGAGGACCTGATGGTATGATTTAAATATTTTAAATTATGAAATCCACCATTATGAACTCATGAGATTCATTATATGAAATAATTCGATGATCATTTATTTTTACCATATTATTTCTACCTTATTTATCTTCTGCAATATTAATAACCTTATTTAGAATCAAAACTGACCCATTTATTATGATTTTTTCCCTTCGATAATAAGAGGTTTTTAATGATCGATATGAATGGATATTCTAAATGGGTTTAAGGTGTTATAAAATAAAATATTTTTTTTTATTTTATATTTTTTAATGTAATGTCAAAATAAGGTATGTATCTTGTTATCTAAGACAATTAAACTATTTTTTCCATTGGGATGTGATCACTTATATTTATTTCCAATGTAATAAATTTACCACAGACACTGGGATATTGTGTTTGAGGCCATTAATGTTGGTATTATGGAGAATTTAGTAAAAAACATTTGATACATTATTTAGAAAAACATATATTAGGGATTATTACCATGTTATTTTCTTTTAGAATATTCTAAAAGAAACCATGTTTCTCATTGGGAGATTAGATATGAAAAAAATCAATGTATATTAATTATTTCACTAGTTTTGGAATTATACATTATGTTTCATAATGTTAGGATGTAATCTCATGTGTTCCATTACATTGAAATGGTGAATATAAGAGGGAATGAAAACATTACCAATGTAATTAAAACATATAGGGATTTACCTATTGGGAAATATAATGAAGCTCGAGATTGAGCAATAGCTAGAAATGAAAAAATTATAACTATATTGTGGAAGCTAACTCGAGTTATGACAAATAAATTTTCATTCATACAGCAATATAATGACCCAAAATATGATGAAGCAATATTATATTAATTCATATTTCATCATCCTTCACCATTCTATTATCCTATAAAACCATTTTTAGAGGAACAATATAGAAATTTCATAGAGATTATATTTATTACTTTTGGAATTAAGGAAAGGGATAAAGTCTTCATGGTTGATTATCATCTCTCATGAGAGTAAAATAAATGGTGTTTATCATATTATAAAACTATGGATAAGGAGGATATAGTTATTTTAAAATATAAGGAGATTAAATTAGTTTTCGTAGAATAATATTATAGATATTAACAACAAGAAAATATATATATATAATTCGTTATATTTAGACAAATGAAAGAGGAAACTTTTTCGAATTTTGAAGCTAACATTTTTTGGTTATCAATTCATGTTTCAAATTACTTAAATAATAAAAATTTATATATTGATAGTTTAATTTATGTGTTTAATCCAATTATTAAATGGAACTAGAGTCCAAAAATTTATTATATTATGAGGTTATAGTATCATGTGTTATCAATGTAGAGAAAGAATTTTCAAAGTATTATGTATTTGAATAAATTTAAGAGAAGATGGAATGGTAGAAAAAAATTAATAAGGATAAGAAAAGAAATATGAATCTTCAGACATGTTTGACTCATAGAATGAATTAAATTAGTACATGATTAAAAAAAAGGGTTTTTCTTCATGGGTTGAGAAGAAGGCCATAATTTTATATAATAAAAAGTTAAGGGAGAATCCATAAATTTAAAGTGCGTTTAAAATAAAGATATAGGGAACTATTTTAAACAATTCTCAATGTGTCAATAAAATATTAATGAATGAAGCAAACATGGAAGGATAAGATTATGAAATTACTACTACTAACATGTAATTTAATAATAATGTGGGGAAATGTACCCATATCAATCACTCCATAATTGTAAATTTTTTATTTTATTATAGTTTTATCCACTCTTTTATATATGAAAAATTATCTATGGTCATAAAATCACTGCATCAACAATTAGATACTGAGTTAGTAGTGAAAAATCCAAATATAACAACAGTCACATTGTAACTCTATAGTTCCACTTTTATTCAAGTCTGTGGAAATATTCTTCCTGTAAATCATTTCATTAAACCCTTGTTAAAATTGGAGGTTATATTAGGCATGGAATGAATTTTTATACACAAATCACATATCAATTATAGGTAGTGGGAAGTCATATATGATATTTTGAACAAATATATGATCATATATCAGTGTTATGGTAAATATAAACATCTAATCGAAATAAAATCTATTATATAGGTCAATATCCAAATAAAAAAGGGGGTTTTATCTCATATGGTTAGAATAAACTCGATTTAAATGATAAGTATATTGTGAGATAGATTTCTGTTGTATTTTTAGAAGAGTTTTCTTTGTTTTCCACTAGATAATGAAGTTCAGTATATAATAGAACTCATTCCTGGTGAAAAACCTTTTTAAAAGAGTCCATATAGAATATATCTAATTGAGGTGTTGGAATTAAAGAAGATACTGAAAATGAATCTTGATATGGGATTAATTTTTTAATGTGTATAACCTTGGGGTGGGATAATTATTTTTGTTCATTTGAAACAGGGTTTAATGAATTTATACAATTACTATCGAGAACATAAGAAGATAACTAATAATAATAAATAGCATCTACCTTTTATTGATTAATTTATGGATCAAATGTGTGGAGTTAAATACTTTTCCAAGAGTGACCATTATTTTTGTAAATCACCAATTGAGGGTTTTGAAGATGTTATAATCTATACATCATTTGTTATATTGGTTAAACACCATTAATTTATATTGATTTAATTTGGTCTAACTAATTATCCCTCTACCTGGATGGATTTAATGAATGGAGTCTTTAGAGATTACATTCATCTAATTTGGTAGTATTTATATAATATATTATTATATATTTAGTGAAAATTTAAGAGAATTAATATTACTTAAGGAGGGAACTATAGAACTGAAGCAAGGAAAAAAATTAATTTTTTGTACCAAAAGTGAATTTTTCCAATAAAAATATTCATATTTTTATCACATAATCCTGATAAAAGTTATATATGTGGATCCATAAATGAAATTTTGTTTAACATTATCTTAGACCGACCACAGTAACATAGATCCATAGTTTCCTTAGATTTGATGGTTATTATAAAATAATTATGAAGAATTTATCATGGATATCCAACCCACTCACCATGTTAACTCAGAAGGGATCCATGTTTCATTGGATAGATGAATGTGAGGAAAAAATCAAGTAAATAATACGAAGGATAGTCTGTGGATATTCTATTATACTACCCCATAGTTTATAAGGGTTTGTAATCAACAATTATGGTTCAAAAAAGGTATTCTAATGTTCCCTCATGCAATGTGATATTGTGATAACATATGCCTCATGCCAACTAAATTTCTTTGGAAAAAATTGCCCGATTCATGATTGAATTTTTGTAATAGAAATTTTGTGATTAAAAATATATTGGATTTATATTTTTATATAACTGTGTGAAATTTATACTTATCATAAACTTTTTTAGTATATATTCACATAGAAAGAGTTTAATATTCTTCAGAGAATATTATTGTTGTCAATTATATTTTATGATTTCTTAATACGTTACCTTATTTTGAAAACAAAACTTCATTAAAATTATTTAAGATGAAAGGAACATGATTTATTACCTAGGATAAGAATAAAAAAAATTATTAGAGACATTAAAAGGGTGGATCTTGAAATCTTGAAGAATTTGTAGAAATCATATCTTACTAAAAATATTATAGAACCATATATCCATGTGAGTATTAAAGAGGTGTAGAATGAAGATGATAATCTGAAGAAAAAAGAGAGAAATTTTCCCTAGTTTAACATTCATTGTTATTAAATTATATGGTTTAAGAGTTGTGTATATATCCCTCACATAACATATTAGAATAAAAGGCTACTTGATGAATCTTATAGTTATTCATTATAAATTCATCATAATGTCTGAATATGTATATGTATTTGAAAGAGTTTGTATGGTTGAAAAATATGAAGATGGATATTATAGTATATATATCTCAGGGCTTCCTATGTCAGATATTTATCGATAATTAATATAAATATATGGGGATGTTGCAACCATTATCCTTATGAGAATGAAAATGTAAAAACATCACCATATATTTTATCATCATACTCCCCAAAAAATGAGAAGATAATAATAATATATAGTTGTTATTTGATCACCTTAAGAAGTCAACAATCATTATTTCCATAAATTTATACTTTCTTCTTGATAAAATTAAAAAAATTTATATTTAATAAGTGGTATGTATTCTTAGAGAACAAAATTTTATTATATCTAATCAAGATCTATGGTTTACATTTATGTTATAACAATATCACTAATGATCCACTGACATAGATTTTAGTTTCAGCACTAATTATCATCCATAGATTGACTATCTGCATGATAAAAATATTCCCACTCTATAAGTTATGTTGATATATTTAACTATTTATTTTTAATGTGGTTTGGATCAAAACCTTCATTTTGTTTAATTTTTTTACAGAAATATAGTTCACTTGATAATTAATATGGATCGCAAAGAATTACTGAATGTCAAGAAGTGTATAAATCCAATATGATGGAATGGATATTTAGGAAGAAATATTTTGGGACCCAACCTAGTAGAGTAAATTGTATATATGTTTAGATACATTCGGTAACACATAAGATTTTCTAAAATTCATAAAAAATATTATGCTGATAATCATTGAAAATATCTATATTTTGAAATTATTGAAATGATATTCTTATAAATATCTCCAAATTAGGGAGTGATGATGTTTTGAAATAAAGTAATGTTAATCAATTGATATATTATTCCCCTTGAAATTCATGATAATATAGGGATGGTATCTTATCGATTTCCACTTCCACCATATCTCTATTGAGCTCATGAAGTGTTCCATGTATCTATCCGGAGAAATTACATACATGGTCCTCCCCATTTAATGAACTCATTGGTCAAACTACTGAATAAATATATTTCATATTATGAAAACTAGAGGAGAATTCAGATCTGAGAGAGAAGGTTTTATGAAATAACACCACATACCATGTCAATGTTTTTGCGAGAAACAATCAATTTTGTGAAGCTACATGGGAACTTAAGGATATGATGAGGTAGAATTATCCTCAATAATTTAAGTCAACTTAAAAAAATTCATCAATGAAATTCATTTAGGGGGTGGGCGGTAAATATAACCACACATAAATTTACAATATATTTATCTTTAATAAATATTATTTCCTTGATAACTTGTGTTAAACGCAACAACATGTTTAAACAACACATTATTTCAATTAAAATATTATTTAATTGTTACCACATAACCATTGTGTTGGTTAGTATGAATGGATCTATCAAAATTATGAAACATATATGGTTTTCATGTGTATAATATAACTTCATTAATTATCATTTTTTATGATATTAAAATAAAAAACATTTTAAAAATTAATGAGATGTTTTTATGAAAAAATATTTATATGTGAGAAATTTTTTTATATCATAATAAATTATTTTTCATAATTAATGAATGATTTAATTAAATTTATATATAATAAAAAAATTATGATTAGTTTAAAAAAATTCTACAAATAAGAAATGAATATAAATATTTTTTTATTCTTAAAAGTTTTATTTTATAAAAATTATTTTGCCTCATTTTTTGAACATATATTAAAATAAATTTATTAAAATAATATATTATAAATTTTATGAAATGTATTCAATATTCTGAATCATGATGTTCAAATTGGTAAATATTCCCCTTTTATTTTTAAGAATTATGAATAGTAACTATGGTAACTTTTATCATCTTAGAAAAGGGTAAATCAACATAACCTAGGTTAAGAATAACTAATAAGGACATAATTACTCATCATAATTATTATTTTATGAATCAAGTTCTATCTTTATAAACAGAGGCACAAAATTTAATTAATTTATGGAATCTTTTCCTTGAAAATGGCTAATATAATATTGAAATCAATGTCACAAAATGTCACTCTCTTGGATTTAAATAACTTTTGTGTGGTGACATCGCAATAAAATCTAGTTGTGAGAAAATATTAATAGTAATTTTTTGAATGGATAATTAATATTTATTATTGTAATTTATTTTTAATAATTATTAATTATAAGTATTAACATAAATTCTTGTGCAATGCTAATACAGTTTTTATTCAAATGAAAAAATATTAATTTATTTTCATATTATTCAATGTGAAATAATTTGAATAATTTATTATTTCAAATAAATTTTAAAATTAATATGGAAATTTTTTTTGTTTAAATGAATATGTTACAAATAAAAAATTATCTTAATGTATTTGATGTCAATTTTAACGAATAGTTTCAAGATTGAAAAAATGATAATTTCTGTAAAACATATTCTATTTAATTATTTATAAATTATTAAAACAATTAAAGAAGAAAATGTCAATAAAATATGGTCTATAAATTTATATCTTCTCTATTTTTTTAATTTCTTCTATATACAAACAATTATTTACTTTTTATATTGAAAACGTTGTCACCATAATTAATGTTTTAATTGGGTAATAAGGGGATTAAACCAAGAAACAATAGTTATATCCCCCAAAAAAATAGATCCAAATATTATTTTTAGGTCAAACTTCATCAGTATAATTCCATATAATTGAATCATTTATCAATATTTATAAAAAATTTATCATGAATTTGTTATAATTTATTATTTTAAGAAACTCAAAAAGATCTCATCACCTCTTCATTGAAAAGGTCTCTTCCTACCTCAATAATTTATATCAAATTTTTCCATATATATATAATACCTTACTTCAATACCTTATAAAATTATTTATTAACATTTTAGAGGTATTTTTAACCCCAAATGACCCACCCTAAGACCCTTATTAAGACATTTAATGGAGTTCATTCAAATAACATGTAATTACCAAAACTGGTCAATTTCTTTTTTTATTTATCATTACCTTGTATAAAGATATTATATTTATCATAAAATGATAAATTCAGTGTCCTATGTAAATTATAACTTTTTAATTTTTATTAATTCACCATTATCCATCTTATATACCACTAAATTTGAAGTAAATTTATAAATCATGCATAGTCATGGCATACAATCTCAACGAAGCGATATAATTCATTTTCCAAAGCCATATTTCATTGATGGATATTATTTTTTTAATGTTTATATATTATAGTTATAGAAAATATACCCCTTAAACTATAATATCACATCTACATTCTTATCCTCTAATTTATAAGAATACAATAACATCACCCATGTGTAAGGATGGACAACAAGCTTCAAAAATCGATGTGATTTGTTTTCCATTTATATTTTACCTTGATGGTATTAAGGGATATTTTTTTTAATATATTTGATAAAATTAATATAATGATTAAATTGGTATTTGATAATTAGTATTTAAATTTATTCTATTCCATCAATTGAAAAATGAAAAAGACATTAATTCATACATGGTTCCTATTAAATCCATAAAATATTTAATTAATTTTTTAATAAGTAAATTTTAAATATGACCATAAATAGGAATAAAATGAATATAAATGATAATTTTATCATTTTTAACATAATATATATAATATATCCTTGATCAATTCAAAAGAACGAAAACTGTGAAACCAAAACATATATGAAAAACTATGTGGTTATCAGCAGAAACACAAATTTTAGTAATGAATTATTTATAAATGGGAAAGTATATGATAAAAGTAAATAATATATGTTATTATGTATATATGATCATGGTTTTATAATAGATTAATAATGAATCTATATTAATATTAAATTATTTACAAACACATATGAAGGAATTTAGACTTAAGGTAAGAGTTTTTCTTCCAAAATTGTTTTCTTTGCAGAATATGTCAGGTTATAAAACTATCAAAATTTATAACGTGTATCTAAAAACTATTTTATATGTTACATCATGTATGTAATTATATTCATGCAATTTTAATTATCATTTTATTTTATTTCTTATATTAGGTTATGATTAAAAATTTACCAAAGTGGTGATGATTTTTTTGTAATCTCATAAATATTGAGGATTATTTACATTTAAGTATATATTGGGAAAATTAGTTTATCCCTATGTTCCATTTCCATATTTTCTAAATAAATTTACAATAATTTTCTTTAATGTTATAAAATTATTTATTATTATAATTTTCACTCGTGTTTCAAATATGGAAAAAAATTTCAAAGGAATAATTTGTTCTTTCTTTAATGATATATGCTTTTGCTTTGTGAAAGGAATGTTTTTTAATGAATATGGGATAAATAGATTTTTTGCCCAACTGATCAATTATTTAAAGCATTATTTATATGTTTAATAGGTTATTTTCTAATAAAAATATTTTCTTTCTTATTTGGGAACTTTTTAGTTTTTCAAACTTATTTTTAAAATTGAAATGGTTATTTTCATCCAGGATATTTTTCGGTGTCATTCTATAGTATTTCTATTAATCAATGAAATCGATCATTAATTATACATATCATCCACTGAAGATATTTTTTATTTAATCCTTATTTATGCGTTCTAAGGATTTTTTATGATCTTTTTGACCGGAGAAAGTATTTATATTCCATATTCTAGTTCGATCAATATAGAAAATTATTGATTTCTAATGAATGATTATTATGTATAGTTATTTATTTCTATCAGTAATTAAAATAACTTATTAATTAACATATGGGGACAATAATTACAAACACTGTTGATGTCTCAATTGGTATCATGTGATAAGCTAGATTTGGTTTTGTCTAAGCCCTTTCCAATTTATATAGATGTCATGGTAGAAAACCTTTACTATATTTTCAAATGTCTGGAGTCATGCATTCCATCACTATAAAATCAGCTCTTGATTTCCATTTGAATATTGTAATTATTAGTATATCCATTTATAAGTTTATATCTCATGATATTATTTATATATAATTATTTGATAATTATTTATTGTTTTCAGGTTATTTATTCCTTATTTTTTTCCTATATATGCTTACAATTATTGAAAAACTAATCTAACGCTTTCTAATGAATCATTGAAATTGGTTTCCGAAAAGTGTTTTATGATTAATCTGAAAGGATATGATAAATGGGACTATAGTGTTCAATTATATAATGCTAGATTTATTTTATTAATTCACATGTAATGTGAAACTCATTAAATATCTAGTTTTCTTTAAAAACTAAATTATTCCAACCTTTGGGATTTCATCACATGAATGTAGTACCAATGTAAAAAATATAACCACTGACTCTGGGATACTAGTTTCATGGTATATATAGTTATTTACAACTCATTATATTAGTGAATTTAACTAGGATTGAATAAAATATGAAAAAAATATTTTTTTTACACATGAATAAATTTATTTAATTGGTTTAAAAATGGTTTTCTATTGAAAAAAGATCATTTGTGGTTAAAAAGAGATATTTTTTGAAAAAACATTATATGAACTATTTGTATTTATAATAATTAATTAACTTAATCTACATTGGTGAGTGATTTGGATTTATTTTAAGAAATTATATTCAGTATAATATTTTAATATTCGTAAAATAGTTTTTATATGTATACGAATGAAGATAAACATAGTTTTATGACAAAAAATTCATTTTGATAAAAATTCCTTTGTTTTGTTTTGTGATGTTATTTTAAAATGATATTATACATGTACAAATTTATTATTCTAAAATACATACCATATTATTTTATCAAGATAATTAGTATAATATTATAATATAAACTAAATTATTTTCAATATTAATAGTATTTAAGGTAAATATTATTTAATATGATAAAGGATAAAAAAGGTTAATGTGGGGTCAGTCTCAATATTAATGGTTAAAATTAACAAAATATACTTATCTAAATCATTTTTTCTGAATATATATTTAATTACATGTCATCTTATATTTTAACAAAATCAAATTTTGACATAATTTCCCATGATATTTTCATTATTATATTTTAATATTCTTAATAACTATAAGTGTGGAACTCACCTCACTTATAAAAAATACAGACCATATACTCTATTCTCCAAACCATATTAGTCATTTAACTAGACACCAATATACCCAGTAATCTTACCAAACTCCACAGACATATCATATAGGTCCTTATCTTCTTAAAATACCTACATAATGGTACATAAGAAGTTATTTATGGGATATTTCCCAAATAATAGTTAAATTTTCTAAACTATATTTTCCATGATTTATTCTAACTATACTTATTAATATTACGTAAAACCATTTTCTTTCTTCATTGCATTAAATTATAAATGAAAGTATCAATCATACATATGTATGCACTTTCACATCCATTTAGTTATATGTTTCATTTTCCATCACCATCTTTCAGGGATGTTAATATTGATATATTTAGTAATTATATATGATATTTTCTCAATAATTATTATTTTTAATTATAATATTTTATATATAATCTTTCTTTTCCATCCGTTGAAAATAACAACATCACTCATACATACGTGAGGATAATCGCCTATACGAGACGGTCCTATCAGTCTTCCATTTCCACATTACAGGGATTATAATAAGAATATATTTAATAAATATATATTGTATTTAGGATATAATAACTAATTTATAAAGTTGAACTATTATTTACTTTTATTATATTTCATAAACTGAAAATTTAAAACATCACTCATGGGTATGTACAAACTACCATCTCCTTCCTGAAAATCATTTTTTCCATTTTTAAGAAGTCGGTTTATGGATTCCCGGTACCCCAACCAACAACCACATAAGGACAAACAAAACAATACAAAAATACTTACTCTTCATAATAACCAGATTTATCTCCGCATCCCAAGACAGATTCTTCTTCACAAGTAGCTGATTCCTATTCTGGATGCCTCCAAAAACTTCCACTTTGAACCCCACTCCTGAGCTAATCAATAACCGAATGATTTGCGTAAGCCTTTTTGATCACTCTCTCCTTTTTAAAAGCCAAATACACCTCATTGTTCCACTTTGATGAATATCTAGTCCGCATCGGCCTAAGAAGAAAGGAGTGGTCCTTCCTTGGTCTTCATCATGGAGTAGCAGACAAATGGACAACAGCTCTAGCCAAAATCAAATTCCCACTTTTAACAATGTTGCTAAATGATCAGCCGACTAGACCGCTCTCATTCTCTTTCCCTCCCCTATAATTTTCCCTTCCAAATCTATCTTTCACCCTCAAAGCAGCATCAGAAAACTCCAAGTTGTTCCTCGGACTCTAGATTGGAGTTGACACTCCATTAAAGGGGGAACCTATCTTCCGCAGTGGCACATTCAATAACTGATTCAACATTATCCCCCATCCTTAGGTTCGTACTCTCCACCAAAGGGCCATGCCTTTCCCCATTGTAATTTTTTCCACCATCATGATCCCTACTTCATGGCCCAAAAATCCAGCCTACTGGTCCTCCCTGGCTTCCTTGCCAACTGAAACTGGGTCAAGCACCCTAAATTCGGACTGCTGGCCTTCCAAAGTCTCCACACTCATCATTTCTTCAGTAATCCCTTCGAACCTGTTAATCAATGAAATAAATGGATTATCTAGGGGATCAAGGTTTTTAGAAACCTTAACACTGGACGTGGTGGTTTCCTCCGCAGTAATGGTGGCTTTCCCTTCCCCACTCTACTCAAACTGCAAACCGACCGTGTTAGCCACAGGAACTCCCAAGTCCCACATTAGCCTTTGGAAAACCTCAAACACCATTCGATTTTCCTGGTTTACCTTAGCACCTGAGGTTTTAGTGACCCGGGATTCCTCAAAGGACACCTTACGAGGCCTCACTGGATTGACAGCACCTGTATCACCAGACCAGTAAGAAACCCTTTCTTCATCAACTGGTTCCACAGTTGTTGAAACCATCTCCATAAAGTCATGTAATTCATATATCGTAACCCCGTTATATGGATGATATAAAAAGTGAATGTGAAGGAAAAAAATATTATTATTTAATGATTTATTTATTTTAGATTAATAAACTATAGCCAAGGTGAAAGTACCAAAATCATTGAACACAAACTTGCATAGAAAACAGAATATTTTTCACTCGATTGTACTTTCTAATCATGAAATTTTTAATAAAATCATATTTATGAATTATAAAGGAATGATACCTCATAAAATTTAAATATATATATATATATGTGTGTGTGTGTGTGTCTGGAATATATATTTACTAAATCCTTATTTAATAAACATGATATTTGAATGCGTGTAAAGAAATATTGGACAATAGGTAAGGGTTTATGTTACAATATCCATTATTTTGGGGATTGCCTATGTTAAATTTATATTGAGGGAAATTATACTGATATTATCCATTAAACCCCATGTTTATTTTTATCCTCTAGTTGTTTATATATATTTTATGTATTCATACGATTTTACCACTTTTATGAATAAAATTATCTATAAAATAGTTTTAATAGAATGTTTACCTTATTTATATCTGGTCATTGAACATTTTATTCCATGTGCATGATCCTAAAAAAAATTTATAAAAGTTTTTACCACTAATTTAATTTTTAAGAAAATTTAATTTTCATTATATTTTAATTTTATTATATTAGATTTCAATGAATCTTTTTATATAAATTTTTTCTAAAATTTGTTTAATATTTTTGGTAAAATTTAATAAAATAAATTAATATTTTTGTCCTATTTTCATTTAATTGAATGATTGATATTTTAAATGTATTTTTATGTAGGTATATATCCTTTATGTATTGATATAATTTAGTAGAGATTCAATCTTATAATACAATACAAATTATTCCTTTGTATGGATTATGAAGATGATGATTTATTACTGATCCTATGAAACTCATTTATTTCCCACTTGTTAATTAATTTATGATGAAAACTTTAGATACCTATTTTTTTCAATTAGTTATTATAGGTTAAAATTTTCATGAATCTCATTCCATTTAAAAGGATTATAATTTTTTCATATGATGAGTTTTTTATAATCTTATAGAACACATATATATGGTATTGGTTGGGTGACTGGTGGGCCCGAATTTATATAGTTCACCAATGCATTGGGTAAACATGGATATGTCAAAATATATTAAGAACTATAATGGTGATTGTTCAAATTTTTGGAAGGTAATCTATCTTATAATATAGTCTTTGTAGTGAAATATTAGTTAAGAAATTGTGGAATAGGTAGTGAAAACAATTAACCATGATAGCCTTGGAATTCAACCATGACTAAGGAAATGATATTAATTGATGATTTTTACACTATAATCTTTTCTGTTATGATAATCATATTTTATCATGGCCCATGGTTTATTATTTAAGATTAAAAACAAATATGACTTCTGTTTATTTTTATGAAAAATCCTTTTGACATAATTTATTATTATTTATATTCGACTGATGGGTATGATTATTGAAAATAGTTGTCCTATTTTCATACCTATATGATTCTATTATGATCACTTATGATCATTAATTACCATGTTTTATTTGTAACCTTACTTAGCTTCTAAGCTTAACCGTTCATATATTTCTTTCTTCTATATGTTATGATGTAAGGTATTATATAATAAATATCTAATATGGGTACTATAAGAGATGAAACTTGTGGTAGATGATGAATATATTTTATTAGATAACATAATTATATATATTGTCTCTAAATAAACTTAACCATTATGGTCCCTAAATATGTATTATTATGAAATGTATTGAATATTCATCATATATGATGTTATATTTATATATGAAATGCTTGGTATTCCTCCATGGAATATAGTTTGGGGTTTAGTTATTTTTTGATATCATGATTAGAGAACTTTGTTACAAAAACTATCGTAATTCTATGAATTGAATGGCATACCAATGCATTATTAATGTAGATATTATGTGGTTTTCTTATAAAATACACCCCTATTTATATATAATAATGTGGCTATGGTTTTAGTTCTAATTCACCTTGAATCAAAATTCTATATATCCAAAAGACAATGGAAAAGATCAGGAAATTAGAAATACAAAAGTTCATCATGATAATGATTTGGTGAATAGTATATATACCCTTCATTCTAAAACTGAAAATATTTTAATTGATTATGGATCTACTCATTATTTTATATATTAAGAATATTATAAGGAAATCACATCCCCACAACAATGAATAGATATTTATTTAACAATAAACACTTCCAATTATAAGATAATCACATCTCAATTATATATATCCTCTATGATATACATTTTGGGAAATACACTTCTAGAAAATTGTGTAATTCTCCCTCAAGTAAAATTTTGTTTTATTTTGGTAGTGGATTATATAAATCTCTAAAGATACCATATCAAAGTTCATGGTAGGTAGGTATTGTTTCATATTATGAATCAATTAACTATTTCTTTATATGTGAAGATGAATATGAAATTCCAATGGAAGTCACATATGTTGTATAGGCTTTATTGGTTATATGTGGGGAATATTTATCTAAAATTTATTAAGAGAAAATCATCTGTCAATATATGATTATTTTTTGAGATTGTGATAATATATTTCCTAATGAATTTCCTAGTATCCCATTGAATCATGAAGTTTGGATTCTAATATAACTCATACCTGGTGCTATAATTATTTCAACGAATCCATTATAATGATCCTAGTTAAGCTGGATTAAATTAAGAAGAAACTCCATGAGAATTTTGATAAGGGGTTTATATAACTGTGAATGCCACCATAGGGGGAACATGTTCTTTCTATTGAGAATAATTTTGGTTCATTGCATCATTGTATTGATTTTTGATGACTTAAAAATATCGCTATCATGAACAATAATCATTTATGTATAGACCTAGAAATTGCATTTAAATTTTTTCTAATTATATGGGAATTTTAAGAGACCACGAAAATTGACAGTGATTGATTCTCAGTACCGAAGTGCCCAGAATGAATATCTAAACTTTTTTTCTGGTATGTTCTGTAAACGTGTGAGTGGGTTGTTTAACTTTTGAACCAGTGCTAGGAATAGAAATCTGAGGGCACCGATGAATTCACAGCATCGGTATTCTCTTAAGGATACTTTCAGCTTAACAACAGTTGGTCGAGGGTGAATGTTATTTTCTGTGTTTTTTGTGAAATAATGTAATAAAATAAAAATGTTTTACATTTTTATTTGTTTAATCCTCCAACATCTGTGTTATGATGGTGGGGACCACCTGAACTAAAACCTCCCACATGGGTTATGGTGGTGGGGACCACCTGAACCCTCATAATGGGAGAAACTCTTAAACTCCATCTTTAATGTGGAGAAGTCTCTTGAACTTCCCTCACATTAATTATGCCAACACCTCTTGATTAATGGTGCCAATTAAATTTAAATTAATAAAACATTATTTAATTTATATTGTATATTCTTTTTTTGGGAGAAGTATTGGAAAATCACTTTGAGAAACTTTAACCCTCTCTAAAGAAGAACACCTCCCAATGAAGAACAACCACCAGAGATCGAAGAATGTGGAAACCAACCCCTAGACAAATCAGAAGCAACTTGCGGAGGCAACCAACATAGGACGTATTCGACGACAACAAACTGACGATCGGGGGAAACACAGACATCGCCGAATTCACCCCTTACAATGTCAATGAGAAATCAAGTAGGGGTTTAATTCTATGTGATTAATATTTCCCATATTCTTCCCTTCTAAACAAAGAACGCGAATAAACTCTCTCTAACTTGTTGATCCTTGGATGTTTTATTTTGTGGATTCGGGAATAGTGATTCATGGAATTTGTAGGGTTTGATGTTTTAAATATATTCCATATGCGTTCTTGATTAAAAATTTGTGAACCACTTGCTACTTCCCTAATATGGAGGGTACATGCCAAAAAAACAAGGGCTAACACTACCCCCACCCCTCAAATCCTATTGTTCTTTTTTTTTTGTGTTCTTCCCGATGGAGGAGGATAGAAACCAACCTTAATGGGGAATGAGATCGATAGACAGCACCACTTCATGCCACGACGAAGGTGCAGCCGCAATAGTGCCGCCCCACGACCATCGTGCCACCCGAAAAATCCACCGCACGTAGCCTCTACCGCCTTGCGGCCTCACAACGTCTATGTCTTCCACCACCCTGTAACCACTATGCCGCCCGCGGCCTCTGCCGCCTATAGCCTCTGCTGCAACACGGTCTCGCGCTGTCTGCTGCCTCACGCTATCTACGGCCTCCGCCATCTGGCGGCCTAGCACCGCCCATAGCCTCCTCCATCCCGTGGCCTCCAACAGCCTACAGCCTCACTGCCCCACGGCCTCGACACCCCACGACCCTTCGCGGCCCCCATGGCCTCGTCGTCCCGCGGCCTCGCTCCCCCCGGCCTTGCTGCCCTCAAGGCCTACACACCGCCCTCGCCGCCTTCGGGCCTCCCTCGCGACCCTGTGCCCCTCTGCAGCCCCCACGCCGCCCAGCACAGGGTGGACAGGACCCGGCGGGCCCATTCAACCAAAATCGGGATGGATCGGCCCAGGCCAGGCCGGACCAGGTCAGACCAGACCTGGACCACCTACGATCTATTTGCTCTATCGGGAATAACATTAGCACCATGCGTTCATTTGAAAAATCTTTAATAATGTTGTAAACCTTGGAGAGAGAAAATCTCTTAGGTATACCCCACATGAGTTTTGGATAAAGTTGGGATACATTTGGGTTGGATCGAGCACGATCCAACAGGGCCCTTGAGACTAAAAGGCTAATAACATAAAGACTGGATGTCTAATTGACGCACTGTCTATTGCGTTTAGACCCATATGATTTGATATTCCTTTGGGTTACTACTTCGTGGGAATTCTTGGAAGTTAGAGTATCGACCAATGGCTTGAGGAGCAGACCCTTCTACAGAAGAGCAAGCTTAGTGCCGGAACCCAATAGCTAGCTATGACATGAAGACTGAATAGAAATCTTGCATGGGTTAGCAACGAGATATCCTCTTTGGGTCAGCACCTAGAAATCCTGTGTGGGTCAGCACCAAGCGATCCTGTGTGGGTCAGCACCGAGCGATCCTGTGTAGGTCATCACCGAGCTATCTTGTGTGGGTCAGCACCGAGCAATCCTGTGTGGGTCGTCACCTAGAGATCCTATGTGGGTCGGACGACATACTGACGATGTACTATGATTCTCTGTAGGTCTTATAATGTTTTAGGATCCTACATGGGTATGCCTCTTTAAAAATTAAGATGATTCATCAGTTACATCTAATCATATTTACTATTATACCAAAGAAATACCTTGTGTGAGCTAAGTCATTACCTTTGTGGTATTCTTCTATGTGGAGTACATGTTTGGTACTTACATTCGTGGAATTTTTTCCTTTGTGGAATAGTTGAGCTTTGGGATTTTGAGTTGGACTATGTGTTTCCTCATGATTGATATGGGTATACTTGATAACTTAGGAATATTATGGGAATTGCATAAGTTGGGTTGTTACTAAATCTCATGTTTTGTGGTTTATTCTTGTTGGGTTTTGTGTGACCTTGAGGGTCTCATGGTCCCTTATGAGTATCGTTAAACTCAACCTTACACGAGCTATGCCCGTACCTTGTTTTTTTGGTGTTGATGACAGACATCGCTAACTGAGGACGAGTGTACTAGGACTGAAGGTAGCTCAGAGGTGGACCATAGACGAGGCGCACCACAGAGTTGACCATTCAAGTGTTGTACCTACTATTCAAGTAGGATCCTTGAAGGTTTAATATATGAGTCATTCCAGTTTATCTGTACTATGAGCTTCTTGTACTTTTTGTTAGTCTTATATTCTGGCCCCATTTACATTACGTACTCACTCTGTTTAGTATTCAGTTTACTTGAGTTCGTATCATTCTGTGTGCTCGGTTGGGTGTGTCTACATGTTATAATGGAAATGTATTCCCAGTTTTAGAGAATACAAATTCGTTGATAGTCGCTAGCCACTAGCCTATGGAAGGCAGGCTTGCGGTAGTCACAGCATGGGACACGGGGTACAGGTCATGGAAAATTGGTATCTGAGGAGTCGGTTCAACCATAGAACACATGACTCTGATCTTTTTTAACGGAAATAGTATTATGTCTAGAGAGTTTGGTGACAGTTTAGAGAATCCAGTGTTGGTGATGCGGCCAATGTATACATACCCCAAGACCCTAACTTCTGATTTCTAACACAGTGCACGAAAACACTGAATGCGTGTGTGTTCTCAAAATACTTCTTTGTGATATTTTTAGTCAGCTCACCAGGTATAACTTATTGTACGTGGCACATTTTTTTATTTTCAGGATGCCTCCACGCAGATAGCCATCTACGGTTCCTGATATAGTACACACTAAAAGCCCACTGAGTAACGAGGCCTCGGTTTAGGGTCCTCTTCCAATAGAGGCACCAGCAGAGGCCATGGCGGTACCATTACCCATTGGGCCACCGATGCCACTATCCCCATCATCAGACGATGCATTCCTCTTGAGCGCATTGCATGAGTTTCAATGCCATAGGCCTCATAGGATCAGGTGAAAGACAGACTCACATGTGGCTGAGGATTGGTTGGAGGCTATGGTGAGAGTTTTCTGACTAGTAGGGACACCACACAATCTCATGGTGATCCTTGCCACCACTCTTTTACATGCAGCAGCAGTCAGATGGTGGATCTTGAAGCTCCAAGCTCACGATAAGGTAACTCTTCTCTAGAGAGACTTTGAGAACCTGTTTCAAGAAGAGTTTTTTCCAGCGACTCTTCACGTAGTGCGCATACAGGAGCCTCTCCATCTGTAGTAGGGAATCATGATTTTTGGCACAGTATGCAGTGAGGTTCACTAAACTCTCATGCTACTCCACTGATATAGTGCAGGACCCATTCTTTAAGGCCCAAACCATTGAGTAGGGACTCAGATGAGATATCAGGGCTTCGATGATTTTTCATAGCATCCCGACGTTGGCGGGGGTGTTAGAGTTAGCCCTCTTAGTGAAGAGTTTCCTTGTTGAGTAGTCACAAGCAGTGAGACCCACCAACAAACATCGCATAGCAGAGTCTTCTGTAGTTAGAAGTAGACAGATGTCATAGAGGTCCAAAAGGACCAGACCTAAAGGTGTATGACCGTAGGATTCAGGGTCAGTTGTGCGTCGCACCCTAAGAAAATCCAGTCATTCCAGGAGCGGGTAGTGTTACGCATTCGGTGGGTAGGGTCACATGGCTCATGACTATCTGACCCACGGTCCGGATGATCAGTAGATGGTCGATGGACCACCCAGGTAGAGATAGAGGTTCGAACGAGGTGTTCCACAGGGAGCAGTCGGACGTGGCAGAGGAGATGGCTGTACAGCTGGAAGTGGGTGACGATTCGATATGTTATTGCCACAACCACCATGTGGTCCACCCATACCATACAATTCATGAGGACCGGGGAGAGCTCTGCTCTAGGCAGCTGAGGCCTATGACCATGGGACTCTGAAGATGAAACGAGGTACAATTTGTGTCTACTCCACCATAGCTGCAGCACTTATAGTCACATGTATCCATAATTATTTTATTGCCTATTCCCTCTTTCAAAGCATGGATATTTTTATGGAGTCATCGGATCAATCCTTAAAGCTAAAGACTCCTACAAGAGCGGATTCGACAAATAGGCACTGGTGCCGGCAGTGCGAGCTTTCTGTAGGAGGAAAGAGCTTCGGCTAGGATCTCCTAGTAGTGGTATAGAGTCCTTATGTCCCCATCTTGGGTATGGAATGGTTATCAGCAGTCCTTTCTTAGATAGAGTGTATTAGAAGCAATGTGTATAGTGTTTTCATGGAAGGGACCATATTTACCTTCACCGGCAAGAAGGGAGCCTTTGAAGCATAGGATGGACTTACACTAAGGAGAGTGCAGTTGATCACTCATCAGCTGGATAGCCTTAACCTCGGAGCAGATTATGTCGAGAGTCCTAGCTATCCTGTAATGGGGGACTAGTACATGGATGTCTTCGCTAATGATGTTCAAGGTCTAGCTCCTCGCAGAGAAGTGGACTTTTACATTGACTTGTACCCCGGGATGACACAGATATCTACACTAGCATATCGTATGGTACCCACAGATCTTCATGAGATGTGGGAACATCTAGAGGACTAATAGGAAAAGGGATTCATTCAGCCTATTGTATCTCCTTGGTCAGCCATGATTTTCTTCGCCAAGAAGGAAGATGGGTGATTGAGACTTTTTCTTCACTATTGGCAACTGAACTAGGTGACCATGAAGAACATGTACCTACTTCCAAGTATTGAATACCTCTATGATCAACTGAAAGGATCATGATGGTTCTCAAAAATAGACCTCAGATCAGTCTATCACCAACTCAGAGTATGAGACGATGATGTGAACAATATGACTTTGATATGTTGGTACGACCATTACGAGTTCTTGGTTTTACCATTCTAAGTGACCAACACTGCGTAGTGTTCATGGGACTCATGAACATGATATTTGAGCCATACCTTGATCACTTTTTACTAATCTTAATCAATGAAATTTTGATCTACTTGACTACTGAGGAGGATCATGCTTATCATTTGCGGTTAGTATGGGACACACTTCGAGAGCAACAGTTTTTTGGTAAGCTCTTAAAGTTCCAGTTTTAGATCTGAGGGGTTCACATTTAGGATATTTCATATCGAAGGCTGGAGTTGTAGTAGATCCAGTGAAGATTGAGGCAGTACTTTCTTGGGAGCCACCCAAGAGTTTGACGGAGGTACAGAGTTTTTTGGGATTTGCTGGATACTACCGGAGGTTTGTGCCAGATTTATCAATAGTTTCGTCCCCACTATCAGCATTTAAGAAGAATGGACAACCCTTCATGTGGTCAGAGAGATGGAAGTAGAGTTCTCAAGAGATGAAGCAGAGGATGACTGTTGCCCCCATCTTGAGGCTTCTAGAGGAGGGCGTAGGGTACATAGTCTACTACAATGCATCATGGATGGGACTCAGATGGGTCCCGAGGCAGGAGTGAGCAGTGATCGTGTATGGTTATCGAAAACTAAGACAACATGAGAAGAACCACACAACCGATGACCTGGAGTTAGCAGCAGTGGTCTTCTCCTTAAAGATGTGGAGGCATTACATAATGGGAGATCATTTTATAGAGTACTCTGGTCACAAGAGTCTAAGGTATATCTTCTCTCAGAAGGACCTGAACTTGAGACAATGACATTGGTTTGAGTTCCTCCAGGACAATGACTTCAAGATAGTCTAAAATTCTGTAAAGGGGAACATAGTTTCAGATTTAGTCAGCCGGAGATCTGGTATACAGCTTCATGGTTAGGCGACAGAGTAGTTGGCTGCTTTGCAGATATCCTTTGTGGATTGGTATGGAGTAGTTTTTCTTCAGTCGCTTACCATCACTCCACCACTTCATTATCTAGTCAGGGAGGCGTAGCATAGAGATGCTGACTGTGAGGCTCGATGTGCTCAGATATCCATACGGCAGACACCTGATGGATTTTATGAAGGTGGGGAGCATTTCATCCTCTTCAGAGGAGATACCATGTTACTAGTGTCACTTCGGGAGGAAGTGATGAGGGAGTTCCACACATCCCCTCTAGATGTACATCCAATATTGGAAAAGTTGTACCAGGATCTCCGACGATAGCAGTGGTGTCCTGGAATGAAGAAAGAAGTAGAAAATTTTGTCTCTCGGTGACTCACTAGTTATCAAATGAAGGTATATCATCAAGTACCATCTATCTTAGTTCAGGATTTAGAGGTCTCATTGTAGAAGTGGGATGGGAAATCCATGGACTTTGTGACAGGACTCCCACGTACATCCCAGGGACATTGCTCAATTTGGGTGATCACCGACCGACTCACCAAGTCATCCCCCTTCCAACCGATTAGAGACCATTGATCAATATATAGAATGGGACGCCTCTATCTGTAAGAGATTTTGTAGATACATGTAGTACCCTTGACGATTGTCTGTGATCATGATGCACGTTTTACGTCCTGGCAATTCAAGGGGTTGTAGGAGGCTTTCGGGATGCATCTTTGTTTGAGCACCGCCTTCCATCCCTAGATGGATGGCCTATCTGAGAGGACTATTCAGACCCTTGAGGACAGGTAGCATTATTTCGTCCTCGACATCGGTTGTAGCTAGAAGGATCACTTTCCTTTGGTTGAGTTTTCATACAACAACAATTATCACTCCACCATTGGGATGAAAGCTTTAGAATCATTGTACGAGCGACCTTGCAGATAAAATTTGTGATGGGCTGACCCAGGGGAGTCAGCACAAGTGGGACCAAAGATGGTACGGACTACCATAGAGAAAGTGCATATCATCCAGGAGCGGATGAAGACTACACATTGTAGACAAAATTCCTATGCCGACAGCATACAGAGACCTCTAGAGTTCAAGGATGGTGACCACATATTTCTATGGGTCTCACCTCAATGTGGTTTACAGAGATTTGGCTGAGGTGGCATGGTATCTATGAGGATCATCGTAACCTTCCCGGCCCTCAGCAGAGTTGGTGAGGTGGATTACCACTTTTCTCTTCCACCTCAGTTGTACCAGGTGCATGACGTCTTCCACATATCAAAGATGAGGAGATATGTGCATGACCCTTCTCAAATCATCCACCATGGCGAGCTGGACATCGATGATGTGGCGACTTTTATGGAGGTTCTAGTACATATTGAAGATTGACAGGATCAGGTCCCTCGTGGGCGATCAATACCTCTACTGCACATTCTCTGGTAGAACGGGAACCTCTATGAGAGCACATGGGAGCAGGATGGTCAGATTCATGCTCAGTACCCCCACTTGTTTCCTTATTTTGTGTTGTAGCTTAACTGGACAAAAATCCCTAAGTTGGGTAGAATGTAAAGACCCATAAATTAAATGTAATTGTTTTAATTATATTGGAATTTTACAAGTCTGTGAAAATAGGCAGAGCGAGATTCCGAGGCCCAGAGTGCCAGAAATGAATTTCTGAACATTGTTTCGGGTACGTTTAGTAAACGTGCGAGTGGTTTTTTGTAACTTTTGAACCGGTTCTAGAAATTGAAATTTGAGGACACTGTTGAACTCAAGGCACATGTATTCACATAATGAGACTTTCACCTCGATGATGGTTGGTTGTGGGTGAAAGTTAGTTTTTGTGTTTTTGGTGGAAGAATGAAATAAAATAAAACTGTTTAACATTTTTATTTTTTGAAACCTCCCACAAGTGTGTTATGAAGGTGGGTACCACCTAAACTAAAACCTCCCACAAGGGTTAATGTGGCGGCGACCACCTAAACCCTCATAATGGAAGAAACTCATAAACACCATATTCAATGTGGATAAGTCTCTTGAACTTCATCCATATTAATTATGCCAACACTTCTGGATTAATAGTTTCAATTCAAATTAAATTAGTAAAACTTAATTTAATTTATATTGGATATTCTTTTTTTGTAGAAGTGTTGGAAAATCACTTAGAGAAACATTTACCCTCTCCAATAATGAACACCATCCAATGAAGAACAACCAACGGATATTGAAGAATGAGGAATCCAACCCCGATCCGGATTGGAAGCACCTTGCGGAGGCAACCAACATAGGACGTCTTCGGCGACAATGAACCGGTGATAGGGGGAACACCGACATCACTGACTTCACCCCTTCCAATGTCAATGAGTTATCAGGTAGGGTTTTAATTCTATGTGATTAATATTTCCCATGTTCTTACCTTATAAACAAGGAACTTAGATCTACTCTCTCTAACTATTTGATCCATGGATGTTTTCTTTTGCGGGTTTGGGAATATTGATTGATGGAGGCTATGGGGCTTGATGTTTTAAATTTCATCCTTAATTTTTCTTGATTCAAAATTTGAAAACCTCTTTCTACCGACCTAACGTGGAGGGTACATGCCAAAAAAACATGGCCTGACCCCTGTAAATCTTATGGTTCTTTTTTGTGGTCTTCGCAATTGAGGAGGACAGCAACGAACCTCGTTGGGCCACGAGAGCGGCGATCGACACCACCGTTGGCCGCGACGAAGGCGACGGCACAACGTTGTCGCCACGCGGCCACCGCGCTGCCACTTAGCCTCTACTACTCATGGAATCCACCCACCATGTCCTCTACCACACCCTCGCCTCACGCTATTGGTGGCCTATGTCGCCCCGCGGCCACTGCGTCACCTACGGCCTCCTCTGCCCCACGGCCTCATGCCGTCAACGGCCTCCCCTGCCCCATGGCCCCGCGCCGCCCACATCCCCCCTTGGCCTCACCATACCATGGCCTTATGTCCCCCATGTCCTCGTTTCCCTCGTGGCCTCCGCGTCGCCCTTGTGGCCTCTATGCCACCCTCGTGGCCTCTGTGCCGTCCTCGCGGCCTCGGCACCACCCTTGCAGCCACGCACCGCTCTGCGGCCCCCGTACTGTGCAGCGCTGGTCATGTAGGACCCTGTGTAGGCCGGGCCAGACCAAGTGGGTCAGGTCAAGCAAAACTGGGTCAGGTCGGCCCAGGTTGGGCCGGGTCGGTCCGACTGGGTGGGACCAGACCTGGACCCTCTACAAGATATTCCCTCTATCGGCCATAACATTGGCACCATGCGTCCATTTGACAAACCGTCAATGGCACTGTAAACCTTGGAGCGAGATGGTACCTTTGGTATACCCCACTAGATTTTTGGATAATTTTGGGATAAGTTTGGGCTGGATCGAACAGGAATCCAACCGGGCCCTCGAGACTAAAAGGCTAATAACTTACAGATCGGGCGTCCGATTGACGCACCGTCTATTGTGTTGAGACCCATATGACATGGTGGACCATTGGGTTACTAATTCATAGGAATTCATGGATATTGGAGTATCAACCAGTGGGTTTAGGAGTAGACCCTACTGAAGATGAGAAAGCACAGTGCAGGAACCCAGTAGCTGGCTGTGAAGTGAAGAATGAATAGTGATCCTGTGTGGGTCTACAACGAGCGATCCTATGTTGGATAGCACCTAGAGATCCTCTGTGGGTTAGCACCAAGTGAACCTCTATGGTTCATCACCTACCGATCTTATGTGGATCAGCACTAAGTTATCCTGTGTGGGTCAGCACCGAGCGATCCTGTGTGGGTCAGCACTGAGTGATCCTGTGTGGGACATCACCGAGCGATCTTGTGTGGGTGAGCACCATGAGATCCTATTTGGGTCTGACAATGTACTAATGATGTACTAAGATCCTATTTGGGTCTAATTATGATTTAAGATCATTCTTGGGTCTGCCTTATAACAGAGTATGATGATTTAGTATTTACATCTTACCATCTTTACTACTATACCTATGAAATACCTAGTGTGAGATGAGTTTGTACCTTTAGAGTATTCTTCTATGTGTTATACCTATGTGGTACATACCTTCATGATATTCCTTACTTTATTGAACTGTTGATCTTTTGTCTTTGGAGTTGGACTATGTGTTTCCTCATGATTGAGATGGGCATACTTGATAACTTAGGTATATGTATGGGCATATACCTATGTGGGGTTGTCTATTGAAGTCATGATTTTTGGTTTATCCTTTCTGGGTTTTGTGAGGCCATGAGGGTCTTGGGGTCCCTAGTTAGTATCATTATACTCACCCCTACACGGGATATTCCCGCACCTCGTTGTGTTTGGTGCAGACGATGGACAGCGCTGACTGAGGATGAGAGTACCAGGACAATAGGTTGCTCGGAGGTAGACTATAGACGAGGCGTACTGCAGAGATGACCATTCGAGAGATGTACCTACCCTTCAGGTAGGATCCTTGGATAGAGATTACATGAGCTGATCCAGTTTATTTGTACTTTCAGTTTCATGTACATTCCAATTGAGCTTCTATTCTGGCCTTTTTTGCTTTATGTACCCACTCTGTTTATTATTCAGTTTACTTGAGTTCATATCTTACTATGTGCTTGGTTGGGTGACTTTATAGGTTATAAAGTTAATTCCTTACCAATTATAGAGAATACATCTTCAATGCTAGTCTCCATCCCTTGGCCTATGGAAGGTAAGCTTGGGGTAGTCACGACACAGGCCCTGGGGGAAGGGTTCTGACAAATTGGTATCAGAGGAGTCGTTTCTACCATAAAACATAGGTCTCTGATCTTTTTTAAATGCAATAGTGTTAAGAGTAGTGAGTGTGGTTATCAATTTAGTTAATCCACTGTTGGTGTGGCGGCCGACGTATCCATACACTAGGACCCTGACTTCTGATTTCTGACTCAGTGCACAAAAACACTGATTGTGTGTGTGTGTTTTCAAAAGTTTTATTTTTTATCTTTTGAATGTACTCAGTAGGTATAAATTATTGACCTTGGATCACTTGTTTCTTTTCATGATACCTCCACGTAGACTTCCAGCTAGGGTTATGGATATATACTCACTAATAGCCCACCGAGCGATGTGGCCTCGGTTCAGGGCCCTCTTCTAGTAGAGGCACTAGCGGTACCATTACCCATTGGTCCACCGATGCCACCTACCCCAGCAGCATAGGGTGCACACCTCTTGAGTTAAATGCTAGAGATTTAGCACCATAGGCCACCTATGTTCAAGGGAGAGATGGATCCACATGCGGCTAAGGATTGTATGGAGGCTATGGTGAGAGTTTTCGGACTAGTAGGGGCACCAGCCGATCTCATGGTGATCCTTTCCACCTGTCTTCTAGAGGAATCAACAGGAAGTTGGTGGAGCTTTTTTCTCCAGGCTCATGATGAGGTGACGCTTCTCTGGGTAGACATAGAGAGCCTGTTTTAGGAAGAGTTTCTTCCAGCGACTCTTCGCACAGTGCACATATTGGAGCTTCTTCATCTAAAGTAGGCTAGCAAGATTGTGGCTCATTACTTAGTGAGGTTCACTAAAATTTCATGGTACTCCATTGATATGGTGCAGTAACCATTCTTCTAGGATTGGACCTTCAAGAAGTGACTCAGGTGACAGATCAGGGATTTGATGATTTATTGTAGCATCCTGACATAGGCGGGGGTGTTAGTGTGAGAGATCTTATTGGATAGTTTCGTTGCTAAGCAATCACCAGCAGTGAGACCCACCACTAGACATCGTGTAGTAGAGTCTCCTTCAGCTCACTGTAGACATATGTCACTGAGTTCCAAAAGGACCAAACCAATAGGTGGACGATAGTAGGATTCAAGGTCAGTTGCGCAAGGAACCTAAGGCAGAGCCAGTCATGCCAGGAGCGGGCAGTGTTACGCATGCAGTGGGCAGGGTCACATGGTTCGTGACAGTCCAACCCATCATACAGATGATCAGCAGACGGTCGAAGGACCGCCAAAGAAGAGACATAGGTTCAACTGTGGAGGTCCATAGGGAGTAGGCGGATGTGGCAGAGGAGCTGGTCGTTTAGCTGGCGGTGTGAGACAATTCGAGATGTTACCGCCACCACCACCTGGTGGTCCACCCCGACAACAAGAAACATGTGGACAAGGGCGATCTCAGCTACATGTAGCTGAGGCCTACAACCACAAAACTCTATATACGATATGAGGTATGATGTGTGTCTACTCCACCTTAGCTGTAGTACTTATAGACAGAGGTTCCAGTCATTTATTTATTGTTGTTTCCCTCATTCGGAGCTCGGAGATTCTTAAGAATCTGTTGGCTCGATCCTCACAGCTAGATACTCCTACTGGAGTGGATTCAATGATTACACACCTGTTTCGGCAGTGCGAGCTTACTATAGGAGGCGATAACTTGGGTTGGGACCTCCTAGTAGTGGCGTCGAGGCCTTACGACGTCATCTTGGGTATGGAATGGTTATCAATAGTCCATGATCATATTGAAATTATTAGGCGCAAAGTGAGGTGTGTTCGCATGGATGGGACCATATCTACCTTCACTGGTGATAAGGGAGATTTTGTTACACTGGATGGACTTACCCAAAGGAGAGTGCAACCAATCACTCATCAGTTAGCTAACTGTACCCTTGTAGCAGTTGATGAGTAGAGTCCGAGTTATCCTGTAGCGGTGTACTAATATGTGAATCTCTTCCCTAATGATGTTTCATGTCTACCTCCTCATAGAGAGGTGAAATTTTACATTGACTTGTTCCCTGGGATGACACTGATATCTACGCCAAAATATCGGATGGCTCCCATGGAGCTTCATGAGCTGAAGGTACAGCTAGAGGACTTATAGGGGAAGGAATTCATTCGACCTAGTGTATCACTTTGGGCAGCCTCGATTTTGTTAGCCAAGAAGGCCGATGGGATTTTGAGGCTTTGTTTTGATAGTTGGTGCCTGAAGCAGCTGATCGTGAAGAACTAGTACCCACTTCCGAGGACTGAAGACCTCTTTGATCAGATTAAAGGAGCATGTTGGTTCTCAAAGATAGACCTCAGATCAGGATATCACAGGCTCAGAGTACGAGATGAGGATGTGCAGAAGATGGCTTTCAGATGTCGGTACGACCATTACGAGTACTAGGTTATGACATTCGGCGTGACCAAATCTCTAGTAGTGTTCATGGGACTCATGAACAGGATCTTTCAGCCATACCTTTATTGCTTTGTAGTAGTATTAATCGATGATATTATGATCTACTCCACTACTAGGGAGGATCATTCTTATCATTTGCGAGTAGTGTTGGACACACTTCGAGAGCACCAGCTTTAAGGAAAGCTCTCAAAGTTCCAGTTTTGGATCCAAGAGGTTCACTTTCTAGGACATGTCATATCAGAGGCTGGAGTTGCTGTAGATCCAGTGAAGATTGAGGTGGTACATTATTGGGAGCAACCCAAGAGTGTGACGGAGGTACCGAGTTTCCTAGTTTTGGTAGGATACTACCAGAGGTTTGTGCCAGATTTATCCAGAGTTGTAACCCCAATTTCAGAAGAAGGAACAACCCTTCATGTGTTCAGAGAGATGCCTTCATAGTTTTCAAGATCTTAGTGAGAGGATGCCTAGTGCCTCCATCTTGTGGCTTTTATAGGAGGGTGTAGGGTACGTGGTCTACAGCGACACATTAGGGAAAGGAATCAGATGTGTCCTAATGCAAGAGCGAGTAGTGATCGCAAATGGTTCTCAACATTTGAGACAACATAACCAGAACTATGCAACCCATACCTGGAGTTAGCAGCAGTGGTCATCACCTTGAAGATGTGGCGACATTACTTGATGGGTGAGTATTTACAGTGTACTATGATCAGAAGAGTCTAAGGTATATCTTTTCTTAGAAGGACCTGAATCTGAGATACCAATGTTGGCTTGAGTTCCTCCAGGACTATGACTTCGAGATAGTATATACTCTTGGGAAGGGGAATGTTGTAGCAGATGCACTCAGCTAGAGATCTGGTATACAACTTCTAGGTGAGGTGATGGAGCAGTTGGCCACTTTGCAGAAATCATTTGTGGATCGGGATGGAGAATTTTTTTTTCAGCCTATTACAGTCAATCCCCCACTTCTTTAGCGAGTTAGGGAGGTGTAGCGTGGGGACGCTGACTGCGAGGCTCGACATGCTCAGATATCCACAGAGAATGAATCTGTTGTATTTTCTGAAGGTGGGGAGCACATCATTATCTTTAGAGGACGTACCATGGTACCAGTGTCTCTTCAGGAAGAAGTGATGAGGTAGTTACACACATCCCCTCTAGCGGTACATCCAGGAGTGGAGAAGATGTACTATGATCTTCGAAGACAACACTGGTGCTTGGGAATGAATAATGAAGTAGTAGATTTTGTCTCTCGGTGCCCCACTTTTCAGAAAGTGAAGGCAGAGCATCAGGTAGCAGCAGGCTTGGTTCAGCCTTTAGAGGTGCCAGAGTGGAAGTGGTTTGGGATATCCATGGACTTCGTGACAAGACTCCAGCGTATATCTAGGGGACATGACTCGATTTGGGTGTTCTTCAACCGACTCACCTGGTCGGCCAACTTCCATCCAATCAGATGGTAGGGTTCAGTAGAGAGATCGGGACACCTTTATGTGTAGGAGATTCTGCGGCTACAATGAGTACCCTTGACGATGGTCTCCGATCATGATGCATGTTTTACTTCCCGGCTATGGAAGGGGTTGCGGGAGGCTTTCAGGAGACAGATTTGTTTGAGAACCACTTTCTATCCATAGATAGATGGCTAGACTGAGCAGACCATTCAGACCCTCAAGGACATGTTTCATTCTTGTGTCCCAGAATTCAGTCGTAGCTGGAAGGTTCACTTACCTTTGCTGGATTTTACATGCAACAATATCTATCACTCAACCCTTGGGATGGCACCTTTTGAGGCTTTTTATAGGCGACCCTATAGATCAACTTTGTGTGGGACTGACCCAGGGGATTCAGTACTATTATGAAAAAAGATGGTATGTGATACCATAGAGAAAGTGCAGATCCTCCACGAGTAGATGAAGACAGAACAGAGTAGGCATAAGTTCTATTCCAACAGGACATGGAGACCACTAGAGTTCGAGGATGGTGACCATTTCTTTATATGGGTATCACCCCAATGAGGTATGTGAAGATTTGGATGAGGTGGAAATTTATCTCCGAGGTTCATTGGACCCTTCCAGGTCCTCAGCAGAATTGGCGAGGTGGATTACCTCTTAGCTCTTCCACCTCAGTTGCACTAGGTTCAGGATGTCTTCCACATATCCCAACTGAGGAGATACATGCATGTCCCTTCTAACATCATCGACCAAGGAGAGTTGGACATCGACGATGGAGTGAATTTTACGGAGGTTCTAGTAGAGATTGGGGATCAACAAGACTGGGTCTTTCATGGGCTGTCGATACCTCTGATGCGCATTCGTTGGAAACATGGAAACTTCTAGGAGAGCACATGGGAGCGGGAGGCTTAGATTCGTGCTAAGTACCCCCACTTGTTTACTTAGTTTATGTTGTGGCTTATGGGGATACAAATCCCAGAGGTGGGGAGAATGTAAAGTCCAAAAAATTCCATTTAATTTTTATTAATTATATGGGAATTTTACGAGTCCACGAAAATTAATGGCACATGGTTCCAAGGCCTGGAGTGCCCGTAATGAATTTCTGAACTTTTTTTGATTACTTTCTGTAAACTTGAGAGTGGTTTTTTTTAAATTTTGAACATGTGCTCGGAATTGAAATTTGAGGACACTGTTGAACTCGCAGCACTAGAATTCATTTATGGAGACATTCAACTCGACGGTAGATTTTCGAGGGTGAAAGATAGTTTTTTGTGTTTTTTGTGAAATAATGAAATAAAATAAAAATGTTAAAAAAATTTATTTGTTAAAATCTCAAACATGTGTGTTATGGAGGTGGGGACCACCAGAACTAAAACCTCCCACAAGGGTTATGGTGTTGGGGACCACCCAAGCCCAAATAAAGGGAGAAACTCTTAAACTCCATCTTTAATGTGGATAAGTCTCTTGAAATTCCTCCATATTAATTATGCGAACACCTTTAGATTAATGGTTCCAATTCAAATTAAATTAATAAAACATAATTTAATTTATATTGGAAATTCTTTTGTTGGGAGAAGTGTTGGAAAAGAACTTAGAGAAACTTTTACCATCTCCAATGAAGAAAACCTCCCAACGAGGAATGACCACCAGAGATCAAAGAATGAGGAAAAAAACCCTGGGCCGGATGCAGAGGCACCCAATGTAGGAAATCAACGACGAAAACTAACCGACGATCAGAGAAAATGCTGACGTCACCAACGTCGCCCCTTCCAACGTCAATGAGAAATCAAGTAGGGGTTTAATTATATGTGATTAACATTACCCATGTTATTCCCTTCTAAACAAATAATGTGGATCAACTCTCTCAAACTATTTTATCTGCAGATGTTTTCTTTTGCGGGTTAGGGAATAGTGATTGATGGAGGTTGTGGGGTTTGATGTTTTAAATATCTTCCATATGTGTTCTTGATTCAAAATTTGTGAATTGCTTGTTATCGCCCTAACACGGAGGTTACGGGCCAAACAAACATGGATTGACCCCGCACAAATCTTATGGTTCTTTTTTTTTGTGTTCTTCGTGATGGAGGAGGATGACAACCAACCACGGTGGGGCACGAGAATGGCAGAAAACATCACCGCCAGCTACAACAAAGGCAACGGTGCAACGGCACCACCCTGCGGCCATCACCACCCTATGGACACTGTGCCGCACGTGGCCTCCTCCTCCCTATGCCCTCTATGGATACCATGGCCTAGCCATCCCGCTACCTCGCGACCCCCGCATCCTCGCCGCCCTCGCGGCCTATGCTCCGCCCTCCTGGCCTCACGCCGCTCCACGGCCCCCGCGCCGCCCAGTGTGGGCCGGTCTGAACAAATCGTGCCAGGTTGACCCAAACTCAGTCAGCGCGGCCTAGGTTGGGCCGGGCCAGGTTGGTTAGACTGGGTCGGACCAGACCTAGACCAGCTATGATCTATTCACTCTATCGTCCATAACTTCGTCACCAGTCATCCGTTTGAAAAACCATGAATGGTAATATAAACGTTGGAGTGAGATGGTCCAGTTGGTATAACTCACTTGAGTTTTCGATAATTTTGGGATATGGTCGGGTTGGATCGATCATGAATCCAACTGGGCCCTCGGAACAAAAAGGCTAATAACATACAGACCGGGCATCTGATTGACGCACCGTATGTGGCATTGAGACCCCAATGACATGGTGGTCCCTTGGGTAACTGATTTTTGGGACTTTGTGGAAGTTGGAGTATCGACCACTGGCTTGAGGAGCGGACCCTCCCGGAGACGAGCGATCTTAGTACGGGAACCCAATAGCTGGATGTGACGTGAAGAATGAATAGTGATCATGTGTGGGTCAACACTGACTGATATTGTGTGGGTCAGCACCTTGTGATCCTGTGTGGGTCAGCACCGAGTGATCCTCTATGGATCAGCACCAAGAGATACAGTGTGGGTCAGAACCGAGCAATCCTGTGTGGTTCAGCACCGAGCGATCATGTGTGGGTCAGCACCGAGTGATCCTGTGTGGGTCAGCACCGAGCGATCATCTGTGGGTGAGCACCTAGAGATCCTATGTGGGTCTGAAAATGTATTGATTGTTTACCAAGATCCTCTGTGGGTCTGATGATGGTTTATGATCTTTTTTGGCTCTTCCTCTTAATAGAGTAAGATGATTCAGTATTTACATCTAATAATCTTTACTATTGTACCTAATAAATACCCGATGTATGCTGAGTTAGTACTTTTGTGGTATTCTTCTCTGTGTCTTACATGTGTGGTACTTACCATCATGTTATTACATACATTTTGGACCATTTGAGCTTTGGGATTTTGAGTTGGACTCTGTGTTTCCTCAGGATTGAGATGGGTATACTTGATAACTTAGGTATATGTATGGGCATATAACTAAGTTGGGTTGTCAGTTGATTTCATGATTTTTGGTTTATCCTTTGAGGGTTTTGTGAGACCTTGAGGGTCTCAGGGTCCCTACTGAGTATTGTTATACTCACCCCTACATGGGATATGCCCACACCTCATTGTGTTTGGTGCAGACGACGAACACTGCTGATTTAGGATGAGATTAGCAGGACTGGAGGTAGCTCGAAGGTGGACCTTAGACGAGGCGTACCGCCGAGATGACCATTCGAGAGTTGTACCTACCCTTATGGAAGGATCCTTGGTGGGTGATTATTGGAGTTCTTCCAGTTTATTTGTACTTTCAGTTTCTTATACTTTCCAGTTGGGATTATATTCTGGCCCATTTTTCTTTCTGAAATCCCTCTTTTTACTATTCAGTTTACTTGAGTTCATATCTTGCGGTGTGCCTGGTTGCGTGTGTTTATAGTTTATAATTGCTAGGCATTCCCAGTATTTGGGAATACGCCTTTGGTGCTAGTCGCTAGCCCCTAGCCTATGGAAGGCGGGTGTGGGGTAGTCACAGCACGAGCCCTGGGGGATGGGTCGTGACAATTTACCTCATATTGATGAATTGTTTGATCAAATACATGGATATCAATACATTTAAAAAGTTGTAATTCCTTATAAAGATCATATATAAAAGGTTATTGAGGTGAATATACCCCAGACAACCACCAATATAATGTATGGTAATTATGATTTTATAGTGATTCTATTTCGACTAACCAGTTCCCTTATTATGTTCTGGGATTTAATGAATAGTGTATGTAAAGATTACTTCGATCATTTTTTTGTGTTATTTATATGTGATATGATAATATATTCAAAGTGAGAGGAAGATAATGAATAATATTTAGGGATTAAATTTAATATATTGAGGAAGATCAAAATTTATTTGAAGATAAAAGATACTATGAAAAGGGTAATATAATCTCAAGAATGGAAAATATTTCCATATTTTTTATGGATAAAAGATACTATAAAATAGGCTAGACAGCCACAATAACCACGATCCATAGTTTTAATAGGTTTATTAGACACTACAAGAGAATTCTGAGGGATTTATAATCTATATATAATATAATAACCAAATTGAAATGGGTGGTTTCCAAGTTCAATTATATAGATTTATGTGAGGAATGTTTCATAGAGTTGAAAAGAAGGTTGGTCAACTCACTTGTGCATACACTACCTTATAGTGGAGAATGGTATGTGATCCATAGTGATGCATCAATCAAAGGAATAATTTAATTCTACCTACATAATTATATGGTGATAATTTACGATACCTGAAAATTCAAAATTCAATAGAAAATTTCAAATAATCATGATTTTAATTTGGAATGAGTAAATTTTCATTGAATATATATGGGCATAATAAGTGTGATGAAATATGAAATTTATAAACACATAATAGAAGCATGAAGTATATATTCAAATAGAAATTATTATAACCCAGCCTTAAAAATTATATATTATTGAGATTTTAGAAAATAATAAATTATCCTTCTTTCTTCATGATATTTTATGTTTAGATTTTCAGGAAATTGTTCCATATAAATTATATAACAAACCCACATATAACAAAGTAGACACATCAACTCAAAATCAATTTTTACAATAATATATAACTATAAATATGAAACATTTTTTCATTTCATGGAAAATCCTCACGGTATTCAACTTGATTTTTTTTGTGCCTACTAATCCTTAAACCTAGTGAAACAAATTTAAAATCATCGCATAACCATAAAAAATTTAGTAAGAGTTATAAAAAAATAAATATATTATTAAGATGAAAAAATTAAAAACGAAAAAAAATTTCCCTTTAAAAATTATTTTTTTGAGTGTATAAAACAATTCATAACCACACGGGGAATCACTTTTTACCCAAAAAAACACAATGAATGAAAAGTGAAACCCATTAAAAATTTTAGAAGATTATATTCCTCACCCTTGTTCAATCATGTCAACATTAATGGATCCTAGATAAATCAATATGAGAAACCTCCCAAATTAAATCCCTATTATATCCTTTGAATACAAATAACACTACCTATTGCATTAGTGAGATATATAGGGTTCACCCATCATAAATGTTTTTTAAGGATCACCCACTATATATGTTGTATTAGGCTCACCCATTATCATATATAAATATCAAGTACCATTTATTGAAGAAATATTAATATTCCTCCTTTTAATCGTAAATCCCTTAAAAATACTTTTATACTAGATATAAAAACACATTCAATTAGCTTATAATGATGATAATTTTTTCTATTTCCTTCTAAAATCATTTAATAAAAAAATATATTATATTGAGAAAAATATTTTATTTTAAGATAACCATAGAAACATGTAAATTAATATTCATACTAAATAATTTCTATGGAGGTGTATAAAGTCAATCACGTCTCTTTTGTTAAAAAAATATTTTTTCATTTTTATAAAATAACAGTTCAAATTCACTAATACAGATTATTTTTGAAAGATTACTCTATAAAAAAATTGTTAATAAATTAAAATATATTAAAAATTTACACTTAATATCCTTTCAATAAAAAATAATAATATTCTAAAAACCTTTAAAATAATATATATAGTGAGTTGTAAGAGTTTAAAGTATTTTAATCAACATTTTAGTGGTAAATTACATATCATATGCCCATCTATCATCATATGTTCTCTTAATCCTGAATAATTATATTATATAAGTTTTATAATTTTATTATAAAAATTTTCATGATCATTTTTTTACTATTATTATTCCTTTTAATTCTTTTTTTACCATATTTTTTTAGGCACTAAAATTCGTGTGTTCACGTTGGATGTTTTGGAATTGTTTGGTTTATAATGTAAAAATCAGATTAATACATTGACTATGTTCAAAGGGGTTATTCTTAAATTAACACCACAAAATTAAAAAATTTATAATTACCATATTTATATAAAATATAAACTTTTAGAAACATCTATTTAATATGGGCATAATAAATTAATCATGTCATTTCCTATAGACGATAGTTCGTACATAAAAATTAATGCAATTTTTATTTTTCTTAATAGGGTGAAAACAAATAAAAAAGAAAATATTTTTAATTGAATAAATAATTAATAGTTTACTAAAAAAAATTTCTTTACTTCCATCCATATGACCATCCATATAAAGTGAAAATGATACAAGAATCACATCGCTTCGAGGAGGGGGTATTCTATGCATATGCATGAACAATTATATTATTATTAATTAGATAAAAATGTGTGATAATAGATGATATATTATCTATAAATAATGATAATTACATCATTAATATCATATATATTCACTTTTTCTATAATTTTAACCCCCGGTATGATCTGGTTATGAAACAAATACATCGCTTCAAGGAGGTGGCAATCCTCAGGTATACATGAGTGATTTTTTCTTTCCCATAAGATGGAAAAGGAGATGAAAATGGGTTATAACATAAACAAAATAAAAATTAGTTATATATTTTATATTTATTTTATTATATTATGATGATTATGACAATTTTGAAATTTTTTTAAAGATGAAATAAAAATAAAACTCTCAGTTAATAAGTATGAAACTTCTTCAGAAAACCTCCTTAAATTAATAAATAAATCCTTGTTATGATGATATTATTAAATAATATGACCTCTAGGATGTGGGAGGTATGTTAAAACGTGATTTGGGAAGTCAATTTTTGAGTTAATAACTACATTAGTTAAAGAGAAGACAGGAGAGGGGTGTCCATTTATATTTGATTTAGAGGACACATATGGAAATTTTCAACAAAATAATATATATTAACATCTTACCTATGAAATATAATTCCAAAATTACTCATATTCAAATATTTCATGATTTGAGATCTAAATATTACAATAAAATTTTATTTTTAATTATCTTTAGATCATTTAAACTCTTACAATTTTTCTTGTATCGTTTTTAAATTGTAAAATTCTTACCATGGTTGCTGATTTTTTGACTATGATTACATCCCTAACGAAAAGAATAGAAAATTAGACATTAAAAAATTTACATAACTATTAAAAATATCTATTCAATTTTATCAAATTCAATATCTATAAGTGGTATAAAATTCTATTATAATACACCTTGAACATGTTATGAAAATCTATTTTCTAAAAAAATGTATTTTTAAATATAAAAAGTTTTTATACCCAAATAAAGATTAATATTGATTGCAATGAAATTTTTTTATTATTGTAAATAAACATGAACTATATAAAATTTAAAACGAATTTAAAATATAATGTTTCTTTGTAAATACATAAAATAAAAATTGTTTTCATAAAGATATGTATTTTTGGGTATTCAACCAAAATTTAATTTTAGATAGAATTAAAAATTATTATTAATAAGATAACCTATAAATGTGGATATAGAAAACTATATACTATTATAAAAAATAAAAATATAAAATTTATAATTTAACATTTTAAATAAAACAATATAATACATGTAAAAAATTCATTAATAATAAAACTCATTCATTTTTTTATTGAAAAGTTACACAATATTTTTATAATGAATATGAATCTGTAAAATATAATTCATGAAAATTAGTATTGAATAAAATTAATTTAATATAAAAATTACCTTGGTAGTCACATTAATCCACACTTTTAGAAATTATTTCCTCATAAATTTGTTCTTTACATTAATAAGTGTGGATATTTTATCTTTATCATATATTCTTATTCTTGTGATTCTTATTTAAAAATATGGGTTTTCAATAAAACCATTAAATAAAAAATAATTTTTTTAACACTTACTCTCTGTGATAATGAATCTATACAAGTTTTCCCCAAAAAAATATTCTTTTTCAAATAAACTACCTCATAGATCAGAACATGGGACGCATCCAACATATCTTTACATGATAATGAATCATTAAACACAACTGGTACATAGGATAAAATCAGTGGAGATACCAATTTTTATGAAACTGATCCAACATTCCCCATACTTTCATATAGTATAATTAAATTCATACATAACTATCAATTCATACTAAAATAGAAAACCATTTCCTTTAGTGATTCATTAAAGAAAACATGATCACTAACCACAAATGAAATATATCTCCTCTAGTTATCTATATAACTATTTTGTATACTATGATATTCCCTCATTTAATAATAACTCAACCTTACATTTTTAGCTATCTTTTCAACCAACTTTGGACCCCAAAACATCTTATCAGCTACTTCGTCCGAAAAATGATGAGTCTAACACTTCTTTCCATTTAATTCCATTAAAGTAAATATTTTTATACAGTAATAATAACTAATGTTATAAAATAAGTATAATACTAAAATATTTTGGTTTCAACATCCCTAATAATTCATTGAACTACCATAAAGAATATCTTATAATGTGGAATCTTTTAATCTAATTTTTAATCGGGTTGATGATTAAAATATTTACAGACATTCGATTCAATACCCAATGACTTCTAAAGGAATTTTAAGAAATTCTAAGTATTAATTGGATCACTATAAGATATAATAGAGAGTGGTACTCCATATAAACTTATTATTTTCTTATGATAATATAAAGAAATAAGATATGAAAATTTAATATCTTGAATAAAATGAAAATGTGACAAAATTAGTCAGTCAATAAATTATAAACCAAATTACATTATTACATCCAAAAAGAATAGAAAATACCACTATGAAATCCATCAACATATTTTCATAGTTCCACTATAGAAATGGAAAAGGGTAAAGAATCACTTTCTATTGTCGTCATTCCACATTATCCTATTGGAAAATTAAAATTTTCGGGGTAAATTATAAAATATAATTTTTTATTCCATCCCACTGGTAATACCCATGAAGTTATTTTTAAACCATAGTACTACCAAGATTATTTGAAAAATTTGAGTTTTATGATTCAATCAATAATTTCTTTCTCAATTGGAAGATACCTAGCACACACAACTATTTTAGAAATCTCAAAAGACCATACTTTTCATCACTAAATATAGGAAACATAATTTTCATTACCAGTTACATATTTTCTTTAATAAAACATTATTCCTTCATAGAATTCATAGTTCTATAAGATAATTTTGACTTTAATAATACATAAATATTTTAGGTACTTCATAATTTCATAATTTTTAGGCCCATGTTCATTAAAAAGTTTATCAAAGGAACAGGATCTAAACATATCATGGTTAATGAAGCATTATATTTTTTACCCAAATAATCACCCACCTTTACTTTTTCCTTATATGGTAATAAATAATTCAATCATAATCCCATGTTTATTGAATCCAAATACTCTTCATAATTTTTAACTCTATCACGGTGAATATATACTTAAAACATTTAATATTTGTTTTTTTCACATTTTAGACCATATAAATAATAACTCTCTATTTTTCAATCATAATCCAATATTTCCATTATTTGGTAAACTATAAGGTAATTTAGATCATGAGGTTTCAATTCACATGAATCCTTACATAATTATTCTGAATTAGATAAAAATTAATTCCCCACGAAGAAGCACCATTTTAAATAAAAAAATAAACCATTTCTATATGGTATGGACAAAACAATAGCAGTCAATAATCATATTATCAGTAATTTGAAACATTAATTACACTCTTTCAACTAGATAAATTAAAATACTTTTTTAGTTTACTTTGTTATTGGGGTAGATAATAAATAAGATTTTTCAAAAAACTCCAAATAGTATCCCACTAATCTAATAAGAGTATGAATATCTCTAACATTTTAATCCCCATCAATACATCAAACACTATTGTTTTATCTTTTTCAATAGTTTTTATATCATTAATAATATTATTCCATAGGAATGAAACCTAATACAAATAGAATTCACATTTACTAATTTTTACATATAACGTTATTTGTTGCATGATTTCAAATTCAATCCTTAGTTTTTGTCCATTATTCTCAAGACTTAAATTATAGAAAAACAATATCATCTATAAATACAATGAAAAATCATTTGAAAATATTCATTTAAAACCCTATTCAAAATATCTATGAATAAAGAAAGTAAATTAGACAACACAAAGGGAATAAAAAGAAACTCATAATACCCATAACTTGTCTGAAATGTTGTATTCAAAATATCTTCCTCATTTACCATGAAATATTTGTATCCCGGATAAACTCCTATATTAGAAAAATATTTCACTCCCTATAGGTGAAAAAAATCATATATACGATGTGTGTGATATGTGTTATATATAATGATGTTATTAGAGGATTTATGATCACTGAAATTCATCATTAAACTATAATTATCTTTAAAAATAATAATATTATACCACCACCAGTGAAAGTATAAACAAATTAAATATTTACTAAGAAGTTCATGAAAATTATTTTTTAATTCAAAAAATTCTAATAGAACCATTCAGTAAATGGGGTTTTTAAATTTTTTTATAATCATAATCTAACTCAATAGTAATCTGAACCTCATGATTAATAATAACACCAAGAAAATCATTTTTAAATTCGTACATATATACATTCACTATAATAACATCACTAATTTCAATAGTTTATTTCTTTTCAACAATATGAGCTAAATAAATTTCACTACCACCATTAATCCATTTATAAGATTATTGATATGTTATAAAAGGTATAAAATCATTGAATATAACATCCTTATATTTTTAATATATCTTAACATGGTAAAATAAAGACCAATCTAAATCTAGAATAACATAAAACACTATTATGGATTGTTTAACAAGATTTTTAAGAAAATCCAACCTGCTGATTATAATGTGAATATTCAAATTAAACATGGATTCTTCAATATTTCCACTAGGAGTTTTAAAAATACATTATATATTATATTCATTAGTTGATATTTCAATTATACATGAAAAAATATTATAAATGTAGGAATGTAAAGCTCTATAGTGAGACAAGGAATTGATATAATCCAAATAAATAAGTTGAATACTTTTGACCACTACATTAGATATTCGGACATCAACTATAGTAGTATAAACAATTCATCATTTTTTCATTTGATCTTGATGATTTCCATACATGGTCACTGACTTGTGAAATATATTATCTAAATGTGCTTTCAAATTGTAATTAAAACATAACATTACTAGCATACTATCTGTAACTCCATTTTTGGATTGATCATACTCATTTCATGGTATCCATGAGAAATATAACCAGAAATACCACACCAATAACATTCTCTATATACATTTGAACAATAAAAATGGTTGTTTATGAGAATCAGAAAATTTTGGGGGCTTGCCTCCAAATTAATTAGTTGAATACTTCTCAATGTTTTCAACCATAAATGATTCATAATCCTTTCACCATTATGAAAATATGTGTTAAAAAAATACAATGCAAATTTATCATCACAATGAACAAAATTCTCATAACTTTTAATGTCATGTGAGGCTAATCCTATTTATAAACATGGTTTCAATATTCAAAAAAATACATTAATTACATAATCAAGATCCCATATAAATATTTGTGAGTACCTTTCCAAAAAAAGTAAAATTTTCTGCAGACACATTTTTTAAATCCTTCTCCTTTTTCCTCAATTAAAATAATTATTAATTTATTCTATATTGAACATCATTAAGGAAATATTTTTGTTGAAAAATAAACTTAAATAAATATCATTCAAAGGGATTAATCTCCTCTTTTCTCTCTCTATAGTATTGATAACAATTGACAACCATCGATTTCTTTAACCTCCATAAAGTTTAATAGAAAGTGTTAATTTTTCAATATATGAACATTCTATGAATTCATATATATGTTCTAGATTATTGATCTATTATTTGGATACTATTACATCTATAGTTCCACTAAAAGTAAAAGGATCCTATTTCATATTATTCTCTTTAATGGACATATTCTTCTGTATTAAATTTTCCTACACTATTATATAGATTCCATAACTATTTATAGCCCAGGTATACTAATCCATCACTACTAAAAAATGATCAATACCAATTCCAACCATTTATAGCTACTAATTTAGAAGTATATTATCCTCTTCATACCTTCAAACTTTTGATTCTTTATTTTAAATTTGGAAAAAATTCTAAATATTTGTAGATTAGATGAATAAATAATGTAATCTTTTAATTCTTAATCATTTCAATAAAAACAGAAGTTAGAATATCTCAAGGATATTCTATTAACATTATCCTAATCTATAATTTTTTCTAAATCAACCCTTTTATACCAATGTTAAGGACCCATCCATAAAAAATATATAGTTTTGATACATTTATAAATAATCAATGTCCTAGAATTCATGAAGACCTTTTACATTTATATTTTTAGACAATAATGTCAATCAAATTACATAACAAACCAATATATTACAAACTGTAAACTTCCAATCAGTATCCATTCTTTTAGAAATATTCAATATTAAAAATGAAAACATTTTCATTAAAAATCATCATGACTTTCAACTTGATTTCTTCTTTATATCTATTGATCCTTAATCCGTATAAAAATATTGAAAACGGTTGATGATTGAAAAATATTCCTAAGGTATCTATATGAAATAAATTTAATAGTATAGTGAAAAAATGAGAAACTATAAAAATTTTACCATTTCTAACTTATAAATTCATCATATTGATAAAATCATATCAACATGGGGGAAGCATTGTTAAATCTAGGAAAACCATATAATCCCAAAGAAATATAATTAAAACACTTTTAGATTTTGTAGAAAATTATATTCCTAAATTTTTTTAAATGAAGTCAAAAATAACTAGAACACAGTTGAATCCATATGATAAACATCCTAGGTTAACTCCATCCTTATCTACTCTGAACACAATGAATATTATCCAATGCATTAGAGGGTTATTACTAGATAACCCATTTTATATGTGATCTTATTCTCATCCATTTTTATATACAATAAAAATGTAACATTTAATTAATAAAATATATTACTATTACACCATTTTATCATAAATAACGTTAAAATGTTTTTATCCATTAATCTAAACACATTCAGTTATCTTATGGTGAATATAAAACATTTTTATTCTATTAGAAAAAAAATTAAACACATAAATTTTAAAAAATACTCAAAAAAATAAAAAATATTCATGTAATGTTATAGATGAATTAAAATAACAAATTATTTTTATTATGAAGAGAAAAATCCACCAATCTATATATGTTAAAAACAATATTTTTTCACTTTTTTAAAAACCAATTTGAAATTAACCGATAGAGAAACGGTTGAAAAGATTACTCATAAAAAAATTACAAGGAAGAAAAATATTGTATATAAAATCCATTAAGACCATTGAATTATTAATAATAACATTATTGAATTATTTAAGTGAACATGGATATGGAGGATAAATATTTTAAAGTATTTATTCAATTTTTTAAATAAAAATCACTTACATTAAGTTCTATATAGAATCACTAATTCTATAATTCCATAATTATAAAATTATAATAGTTATATAATTTCTTAAAAAAATTATTTTAATTTAGTTATTATTATTATATATATTTTATTTATTACCATGTATTATTGAGTTGTTAAAATGATTCAGTCCGCATTGGATGTTTTTGAGTCATTCATTTTATAACATCAACACCATATTAGTGCAATTATCGTGGTGAAAAGGTTTATATTTACATTATAAATAGAATCTAAAAAAATTTATACTTATCATATTTATACATAATATGAACTTTTAAAACCATCCATGTATGGTGGTCAGGAAAATTAAAACATTTCTTTTCACAAATATGGGAATCTGTACTTACTCAGGAATATCTTTTTTATAACCAATAATAAAATGTAAATACTATATAACATTAGTAGAATGATAAATATTTTTTCAATTCCATATTTTTTATTAATAAAATTATTCTTTCAATCCTCATAAAAGGAAAATGAAAATTAATCACTTCAATTCCTGGATGTTGTATTCCACACATATCCATGAATGACATTATCATTTTTCTATAGATTGAAATGTAAGAAAATATATAATATTTTTTTATTTAATGAATTTTAATTATTTTATGAATATCATATCTATTATTTTTTCCATAATAGTAATCCTCCATAAGATACAATTTTGGAAAATGGTACACATCATTTCCCGGATGTAATAGTGCACACGTATTCATGAGTGATGATAACATTTCCCATAATATGGAAAAAAAATTTAAAAAATTATAAAATAAACATAATATAAACTAAATATATATTATATATATATATTTATTTAATTATATAATAATGGTTTTAGAGGTTTAAAATAGGTAAAAGGATTAAAAGAAGAAGAAAGCACTCGGTTATGAACTATACCTCTTAATCAGACAGCCTCCTAAGGCTTATACCTAAAACCCCAATAAGAGGGTATTATAATAAGTAAATACATAAAGGATTTTAGGAGTGCTGTTAAGAAGGGATTTTTTAGTTATGTATAGATATAAAGTGATCATGAAGTGTGGATATAACAAGATATGGGGCTTCCTATTATAACTTAAGAAGACGAAACACATTGAGTTTTTCAAAATATTAAAATATATTAATTTTTTCCCAAAACAAATGTCTCCAAAGTGAATTATCATTGAAATTAGATAGAATAGGGCCTAAATATTACTATGAAATGGTATTTTTTAAGGTTTTTATATCATTCTAAACAAATCATTTTATTTTTAATCCTGTAGACATATTTTCACTTTTATCATGGTAAGGAATATTTTTCCCAAAAGTAATATTAAAAATGGAAAAAATTTAGAGTTTCTTCATTTATTAATTTAGAAATTATTTTTATAAATATGGAGTTAAAATTTTCTAATTCCACTTCAATAAGTGGGGAAAATCACATTTAAACTAAAATGTCATTATGTGATGGAAAACTATTTTGTAGAAAAAATCTATTTTAGCTATAAAAATGTTTTTATACAAAAATAAATTGTAATATTGAATCCAATGACTTTTTTGGTTAATTTTAATAAAAAATAAATAAATAAATTTTAAAATTGTAACAGCCTTAATGTAAAAAAGTAAGAACATAGTATTCAATATTGTGTATGACACACTACACCAACAATGTATGGGAACATTATATTTAGAGACTTTATAATATATTTACTATTTTAATAAATTTAACCAATGATATAGATTTAAATTCACATGATAGTGAGTAAGAGTGTACCATGAACAATAATGAGTTTCCTTAATGACAAGCATTACATGCAAGACTGAGTCTTATCGAATAAGAAGATTTTAATAAAACATTAATATTTAGTATAATACGATATATCATAGTCGTTAAGTTAATAGTTTTGAATAGAATCAACTATAATAAGAAATTATACGGTTTATAAAAATATAAAATGAATTCATAGGTTACTAACTAATTGGAAATTTATATAAAAACCAATTGAATAAAAAATGAAATGTTTTTGTGCTCACAAATGTGTTTTATCCTAATACATTCAATTAATTAAAATTATTGAATGATTTTAATGAAATATATTATTAACATATTTATCAAAATATTTTAAATTTTCATCCAATAGATTTTATAGGTATAATATAAGAACAATCCCAATTTTACATAAAAAACCAATATTTTTTATAAATACATCTTAGTATCCTTTTAATTATGAAACAATTTTAAATAAAATATTTAGAACTTTAATAAAATTTATATGTAAAAATAAACATCTATTTTGAAATTTTATCATAAAAATTAGCTTTGGATGACTTTTGGTATTTATTTTGATAAGATTTATTTTTCGATCTATAGTAAAAATACTGAATTTTGATTCATATCATTTTTTTATATAATTTATTTATTGTAATACACTATAATTCCATGTAACTAGTTTTAAATTAAATGGAGTTATTTTGAGAATAGGTTCTGAGATGGAATGTAATACAGAGGCCTAGAATGGCCGAAATGGTAAGAAGTGACATTCGCGGCACAATTGTCCGGTTTCACCAATACCTCTTGTTTCTCACACCAAGCATGACTCACGTGAGATTAGAGTGTAAAAGTAATCATGAAATATTTCTTTGAGACATCAATCATGCATAAACATCATACTCCCTTACTAGAACTATGTGTGTTCTGATTCCTTTTCCAAAATAAAGGATGCGTAGGTAGCCCATCTGTGGGTACGATCCCAACATTGAAATAATTCATGTCCTTCTGAATGACAATAAACTTCAAGTGCCCCACTAAATGGCTTTAAAACTAGTATGGTCATCATAATGACCAAGAGAATTTTATGTATCAAAGGATACCATTGACTAAGAATCTCTAACAAATACAGATGATTCTCTATCAATGAAGAACCTCGAATACATATAAAAGATTCTCCAAATTTCCTACATATCAATCATTGATTGTCAGATCTAAATGAAAACTCATTTTATACTTGGTAATGTAATAAGGATTCACGATCATAACTTAAATCTATAAAGAGATTCCCGGAGTAGACAATAATTCCCCTCAAAAAGGTGTGATGAGTTCGTCCTCCCATCCTCTCGACCAATGAAAATTACTAAGACTCATAATTCCACAACTAATGAGAGACTACCTTTGGAAAGTAGGTTCAAATGGATATGGAATCATTGGATTTTTCCGGTTCTACGAACAAAACCGTTAGAAACCTCTTGGAATGATTAAATCTTAAATCAATGAGATCATCACCAATTCCAGAGGGAAACAAAAGATGGTGAACCCGACATGAATCCTTAACCAAGTCAAAATGTTTTTTTTTTATTTGTTAGGCCCCTATTTAAAACTCAATGAGAGGGCGAACAAAAACAATCATTGACATATGTTCTCATCCAAAAGATGTAGTGGATGAATTTATCTTAATTACGTATGTTATATCAAACATGCACTGTTTTCCAAGATCTTCTACATTTCCAGAATAGCTTCTCTTAAGTTCACATCCATGAATACGTTTTCTGTGAAAACTTCTACTGCAAATGTCACTTCTGCTACTCATGTTGGCTCATCGTCCGCTCTGAGGATGATATCACCTACTCAGCGTCTTCAACGCTAGGTATCAAATGCGATGGTTAAGGAGTACCATCAAAACGGTACTATTCCAACTCTGGAAGCTACCTAACAAGCCCTCCATGTAAACAATTCACACCAGTCATCCGGACAACGACGACCAGTGATCAAGAAGCAAGTGGTGCTAACCACCGTCTCCAACCATTTCAGGTCGTTATCCTCAGAACGCAATCACTGTTCACTCCCATATTCTGAGGAGGTGAATGAGCATGCCCCTTAGGGCCTTAATGCCAAGAAACAGGAGTTCTTCCCAAGGGATCCTATCAACAATCGCCACCAGACTCGTGCGGCAGTATGCCCTCAACATGATGAGGGTACCGACTCCAGGCGTTCAGCTCAGGTTCCTCGAACCTGATCAGGCCAGACGAATCTCCATAGGTGAATTCCGGTTAACAGTTAGATGGTTCTCATCTCTACCATCTCCGGATAAGTCCACCTACCAAACTTGGTGGCAAGAAACGAGCAGGAGCACACACTTTCCCGATTTAATTCCGCTATCCAGCAGACTCGTCTGGCAGCATCACACCAATCCCGCCAGGCAATTCCGGTAGAGTATTATAGACAGAAACATACACTTGTTTATACATCATCATCTAGTAAGCAGGCTCATCTGACTACATATGATAGATCTCGTCAACCACATTCAGCTAAGTGCAATCAACAGGCACATACACCTGCTAGTATTAATCAAGTTTACCAACAGTCTCACTTGGTAGCACACGGTGAAGTCAGTCAGAAAGCTCCGGCGACAAACAGGAGGCAGACGCAATTCTTTTCCCCCACACTTGAGTACTGTCAGGATTCACTGATTGGAAAAGAAGGACAGGAGTCGGCACATACACCTACTCCAAGCACGGAATGGACATATATCCCCATTCTGGCAGCTGAAGTCACCAAGCATATTCTATCAATGGTGAAAGAGCATAATCAAATCCCTACTCATATTCCGGATGCTTTCCAGGATATTATAATAGATTCAGCAACATCTCAGGGAAGGACACATAAATCTATCCTTACGAGTGGAGTGAAACATCAATAGTTAATTCCAGAATAGACACGCACATCTTTTTCAGTCCAAGAGGGTTGTGGGGCATACTACCCCATATCATACGGACAACCATGTCCGGAACATACTCCTGATTTGAGTGGGGATCATTAGCCTAACATGGCCATATCTCTTGATTAGACACATACACCTGCTCAAAGCAGCCACTTTCGTCAACAAGTGGTTTCTAAGGAGAGTAAGAAGGCGTCTAAGAAGAAGACCCACCCAACACATTCAAGAGATCAGGAGCCAATTTTTAATAAGGCCTCGCTCGACGATGGAGTTCTTGAAGCCCTCAGACAGTTATTTGTTGGAATGCAAGATTCTATCCCCTCATTTCCCAATACTGGGAACATTAATTTCGAAGGTCTTCAACAGACACTTCCTCATGAAGGCTTGCTTCATGACAATTCGGTCGATCTCGAAGTTTCATATTCAGATGAGAGCCATAGGAACCCTCTGTGTGGTCAGAAGACCAAGGATCAAGAGATCTCATCTTTTTTTGTAACCCACCATGGTGTTCCTCTCCATAATGATGAATTTCTCTGCGAAAGTCCTCTCCGTAGTTGCGATGCACATTTCCCGGAAAATGCTCCAGTGGAAAATTTAGTGCTGAGAAATCCCTCCTATATTGAGGCACATGAAAATGCGAAACAAGTCATTTCTGATGCTTCATCGCTAGCAGGTTAAATACATTCTCAATCAGAAGATAGCCCAGGGTGTAGGTCATTCTCCGAACCACCCCTAAGTCATGAATCTTCTAGTTTGATCAGTTATTTTTCTACCAATCATGTTGAATCCAATAAAGTAACAAGGAAGCACCAACTTTGGTAAAAACAGGTAGAATAATCTTCATTGAATGATAAAGAGGAAATAATTAACATGAGAAAACAACTGGCGAAAGGTGAAGTGTCAGTCATGTTTTGGCCTCTGGCTGACTCTCAGTATGACATTCCAGAGATGTTGACGGAATATGGAATTAATGATATTCGTCTCAACATATGGAAAACTATTTGTCAGTTAAAAAAGAATGTATTATCTTATGATGAATATGAAAATCATGTTAAGATAATAGAAGGGTTACAATTCCAAATTGACTTGGCATCTCTATCAGTCTCTCGATATCTGAAGGCTGAAAAGAAGCAGAGAACCATTCAGAGTTTATTCCTTGGCGCACTAAGAATATTGTGCCAGTTAATTTACAATGCCCCCATCTGGTATTCATGTCAGAGGATGTGGTGTTCACGGAGCACTACATTTCACTGTGCTCTCCAGTCAGCAAAGCCCGCCGAAAATGGTCTCATGCAATGTTATTTCCCATGGCCGTCCATGAATACCTGGCTTTGTTTTTAATCAAAATCTTTCCCAAGAAGAAGCTTCAACTAGTTCCTCTCAAAATCAAGAATACATAGAACAAGTTGTTTAATTACTCCTGCATCAATAAAACAAGAATATTTAACATGACTCTCGTATGGAGAAAGCACGTCATCAAGTGACAGAAGTGTCAGAAATCATCCAACGGTCTTTCGAGACGGGTGATAAAAGTGGATGTTGATTGATGCATCCAGTTAATTTCCGTACCAAGGATCGCAAGACCAGGAGAGGTTTTAAGAAAGTCTCAGACATATTATGTCAAGAGCCACCCCGGCTTGCCAGACTGGGGACTCATTTAAACAAACCCTCAGAATCAACAAATTGGATTCCAGGAGTTGAGCAAAGGCAGCAGGAAAAGCCCCAGTCCACCGGACATGGGACTTTTTCAAATCATCAATCCCCTCCTTAGAGAAAGTCGTTCATTTCTTGATTGGGGAAGAAGCCTTACGAGGACGAAAATCCAAATTATCAGGAGATTCCCTCCAAATTACGGTTCATCATGAAGTTCCTGAGGGGTCGAATCAACAAAAGGCAATGTCTCATCAAAGACATAGAAGAAGACAATATCACAGAAATGTTGATAGAAGGTATGCGATGAGTTATGCATCAATCAATGTCATCAATGTTGTTGTTGCTGATTCACTATATGGGGCTCACTCAGGGGATTCAAATGAAGAGGTTCCTACTCAAGAAGATGTATGCACAGACACAAATGAAGAAGGTGTGCGTACACGAAGTCAAAGGATTACTCAGAACCTAGGAAATCCTTCAAGTAACCCACTTCCCCCTCTCTGAATGGGATCAAACAAGGGGAAGGGAAAGAATCAGGTTACACATCCTTCCACTGGAGAAGGCCAATCACTATCACTAGAGTAAAGGTTTGCACAATAGGAGGAAGAAATGAAGGAATTGAGGAGGTTGAATGCAGAACTACTTCAGGGTAGCCTTCTTCCTAAGCGTGCTGGAATCAGTCAGCCAAGGGAGTTTGTTGCAGCTACTGAGATGGATCAAGAATATCCTCTTTTATCAGTACGCCCTCACAGGTCTAATCCTACGAGTCAAGTGCAACAACAATTGGCAGTACTGCCATCAGTTGCAGCACTAGTTGTCTTACCTGTCCAAACTCCAGTCATTCCACCTGCCCAATTACAAGTTCAACCGGATGTTTCTCAAATGTTAATAACTACCATTGAGTCATTAACAGCTCAGCTAGAGACTATGGAAGGGAAGCGTGAACAGGTTCAACCAGAAAAGAGAGCTTACCCAGAATTAGTAGATTCAGTATCTCCCCCATCAAGTTTGGGGATCCCCGTATTCCCTATTTTCAATGGATCAGGAGATCCTGAACAGCATTTGATGCATTACGTGTCGTGTTGCGATCCTATGATGGGAACTCTGGAGCAGCAATAAGCTGTGAAACTCAGATGCTTCGTGCAAACCTTGCAAAGACCAGCTTTTTTCTAGTACACAAGCTTGCAATCCCGGTCAATTACCAGATGGGAAGATCTCCGTCAATGATTTCTTATTCAAGTCATCTCAACTTTCCCAAAGACAAAAGTTTTCGATCTTACAAACTCTACTCAAAGGGAGAATGAAAGGGTATCAGATTTCATTGCTCGTTGGAAGGGATTAACATATTTCCTAATATTAGCACTCCCTCAATAAGAACTGTTTCCAATATGTGTGACAAATCTACTTGATGAATTACACACATCGTTGATCCCTATGAAATTCACAGGAGGGTTTCGGGACCTTACTTCAATCACTCAACAGATTGAATATTCTCTTATCCGGACTAAGGCTAAATCTTATGTAATTACATTATATCCAGGAAGGAGAATGGGTAAAGCAGAGACTGCTATAGTTATTCTTAAGCAAGCACCTGTACCTACTTCTAATTTAAAACCTTTATCTTCCCGAAGGGATCCACCTCCTAAGCGCTAACAACAGAGGTCGTTTCTTCAATATAATCAAATAGATCAAAGACAAAATCAATTTGAGTATTTGAAAAGAAACGTTTACTCTTTACAAAATGAACAAGTTTCTGGTTATTTCATTTTGGCTCTAGAAAATAATTTGGTTCAAATTCCAGTTCCCAAGAGGCCAAACATGGAAGGAGATGAAGACCGTCCCAATTATTGCACATTTCAACAAAAGTTGGGGCATCCCATCCAGGAGTGTTTTGTCTTTAAGGACCTCCTGCAAAAGACGGTCGACTCAGGACAAGTCAAACTGAAAGGTTCTTCAGCTCAGGTATCATGTGTTATTACTAAAGTTCCATAGGAGGAAGGTGAGTTTCAAGAAGTCAAAAGAAAAAATACACAAAAATATGATGATTGGATGGTCAGAAATATGATCAACCAAACTCATGCTATTTTTCGAACACAATTGAAGAAACCAATTGTGCCTTCTGCCATGAATTACGCCGCCAAACCCTCTTCATCAGAGGGAAAATCCTCAAAGAAACGGCACAATTCCAAGGAGGAACGATCAGAAGAAGACGAGTATGTGTCAAAGCCTAAGTCGTCATTGACTCTGGAAGATTTAATGACATCTACTTTGAAGCAAGGAGCACCATCCCACCAAACGGAACAGCCTAAATTGGCTAGTCAAGAAGAGTCCTCATCAGATGAAGATTTAATCTTTGGTTCTGTTAAAATATTATTCAATTAACAGATCCATATGCCAATCGCATTTTCGATTTCAATGATCCGGAATTCCCTATATCAGACAGAGGAATTAGAGGAAGTTCTAGAGGCTCAGGATACAGGGGAAGACGTGGATCTTTTAGAATCCACTATTCCAATTCTACCCCTACTAGAATTGTGTATGTAGCAGAAACTCGTGGTAGATCCCTTTAGTGAGCTCAACAAGAACAAGCAAGTTCTTCCACCAATAAAAAATTCAGTCCTAGCACAGTTATTCTAGAAGACCGGTTGAAGGTTTCATCTTCTTCCTCTCAGCAAGTAAATGGATCTAATTAGTCTAATCTTCCAAAGCCAGGAATATTTCCAACTCCTATCCTGATACAAGATGCATAAACTTCCAAAGCATCTGCTTCCAAAGCACCTGCTAAACCACATGTTCCTGTTGGGAAACGCAGACCTCTGGATCAAAAGTATGATATATTGAAACACCTGGCCCAAGTACTGGCCAAGTTATCAATTCTGGATGCTTTGAATTTATCAAAGGATCTTCGGGAAGCACTCATTGAGGCTTTTTCAAGTCCTCAGGATTTTGAAACTGAAATTGCTACAGCTGAAGTCTATCACAAAGAGAATAATCCTGCAGAATGCCATGCAGTAATATCTTTTACTGATGAAGATGAAGGTGATGTCGTGCATGGAAATATTATATCTTTGTACTTATCTGGAAAGGTCAATGGCATAGACATCTGAAGAGCTTTCATTGATAATGGTTCAGGAGTCAACCTCATGCCCATTTGTACACTTTGGTGATTGGGCCTCACAGAATCTGATTTATCTCCTTCTACTATGATGTTACAAGGATATGATAAAAATGAAAAATAACCACTGGGTGAGGTTACACTCATAACTCAGTTTGGGGATCTTGTATCTAATACAGATTTCATGGTTGTTGATCAAGACTCATCTTTCAACATCTTTCTCGAAAGACCCTGGCTACATCAACATATGGTTATCCCTTCATCATACCATCAATGTCTAAAATATTTTTTTGATGGTCATGTTGGGATATTGTATGGTGATAAGGCCTCGTTCAAGACATGTGAGTCTCAATACATTAAGGTAGAATTCTATCACATGAAGGGAAAGGATAAATCCACAACAAGGGTGCTTACCAAAGTTAATGCTCCGTATGGTTTTGAAAAGATTCTAGCAAATCTATTTGCACATGTGAGTACATATTATGTGTTTCCTATCAGTCAAATTGACAGGATATACCCAAATCAAAATACTCTTATGGAATGATCCATAATGTCAATTACGGCAATCGAGCTAGACAACATAGGAGAAACTGGTAACCCACCAGGAAATGATGAAAGATCAAATGGAGATGTCTTTATTTCATCTACTAAAATCCAGCAAGTCTATACTTCGCCAAACAGGCCAGAAGAAGTGATAGTGATGTCAGAAGTAAACAATGATGTCGATTCTCAATCCATCATCTCCCCTTTATTACCCAAGGAAGACCATTTATCATCAATTGGGTTGGAAATGGAAGCCTCTTCTTCAAGATGTTCAAATTTTAACATCTCTCTTAATCATAAAAAGTTTTCTTCATCATCTACTATGCAAGTAGAAATGGAAGAAATAACACATGATGAAGTAGAAGAGGAAGATCTCAGAGATTCTCCCCCAGCATTTGTAGAGGGTATCTCTACAACCGTGGATGAACTCAGAGAAATAAATGTAGGTACAAAAGAAGATCCACACCCTACTTTAATCAGTGTGGCCATGACTCTTGAATAACAAGAGATGTATATTTCATTTTTACAGCAAAATCAAGATATATTTACTTGTAACTATAAAGAGGTTCCCGGGCTTGATCCTAATGTTGCTACTCATCATTTTGGTTTACCAGAAGAGCATCGATGATTTAAGCAAGCCACGAGAAGAACACACCCAACTTATGCTTCCAAAATTGAAGTTGAAGATGATAAGCTTATCAAAGATAACTTCATCAGATAAGTTTAATAACCCAATTGGTTGGCTAATATTGTCCCTGTAAAGAATAAGAACATACAAATTAGAGTTTGCATCGATTTCAGAGATCTTAATCAGCATTGTCCTAAGGATGATTTCCCAGTTCCGATTACAGAACATTTAATTGATGCAACAGCTGGCTGTGAAGAACTTTCCTTCATAGATGGATATTCTGGATATAATCAAATCCAAATGGCTCCAGAAGATGAGGAATCCATAGCCTTCAGAGCCCCTCAAGGTGTGTTTTTCTACCGGTTAATGATCTTTGTCTTAGAGAATGCAGGTGCAACATATCAGTGTGCCATGCATCATATCTTCAAACCCTTTTTAGGGAAGTTTGTTGAATGCTATGTGGATGATTAGGTGGTCAAATCCAAAAAACAATTCTAATCACTTGGCTTATTTGGATGTCATATTCCGCAAGCTTCAACAACATAATTTGAAGATGAATCCCTTAAAATGTGCTTTTGGGGTAAAATCAGGAAAATTTCTCTGCTTTGTTGTACGCCATCGTGATATTGATGTCGATCCTGAGAAGAAAAAGTCACTCTTTGGTATGTCACCTCCTCGAAATTTGAAATAATTTAGAGTACTTCAAAGAAACTTAGCCTATATTTGGCATTTCATTGCCAAGTTGGCAGGAAAAGGGTTACCCCTCACCAAATTGATGAAGAAGGGAGTCACTTTCTAGTAGACTGAAGAATGTCAAGAAGCATTTGATATTCTCAAGATATACCTCTTGAGTCCATCGGTACTCATGCCACCTGTTTAATGAAGACCACTTATCCTCTACGTGACAGCTTTAGAGAGATCATTGGGTGCCTTTCTTGATCATAAGAATGATAATGGGAATGGAAATAGCCTCTACTACCTCATTCGGATTATGCTTGAAGCAGAAACCCGGTATTCAAGTATTAAGAAGTGTTGCTTGGCATTAATCTTTTTAGTTCAGAAATTGAGACACTAACTGCAACATCACAAGGTCCAATTGGTATCTCACAATAACCCACTCAAATTCATCCTTAGTCCTCCAATGCTTACAGGATGTCTGGAAAGGTGGGCAGTTATTTTGCATCAATTCGACATTCAGTATGTGTCTCAAAAGTTAATAAAGGGCCAAGATCTAGCTGATTCCCTGGCCGAACACCCTTCAATGGAAGTCACATCTTTAGATATTGAACTCCTTGATGAGGAAGTCTTCTCTATTCAAGAATGTCCTTAGGCATGGGAAATGTATTTTGATGGTTCTTCAAGAAGTCCAAGAGGGAGGAAAATGGAAAATCCTAAATTTAAAAAAGTTGGCATAGGAATTGTGCTCATTTCACCAGAAAAGGAAGTGTTACCTTATTCCTTCTTATTATGGAAAGGTGGTACCAATAATGAAGCAGAATACCAAGATCTCGTCCTAGGCTTGGAGTTGGCGCTTCAAGCACAAGTGAATCACTTAAAGGTGAAAGGTGATTCATACCTGGTAATTAAAGAAGTCAATGGGGATTATTCCATCAGAAAAGAATATTTAATCCCTTTGTATGATTACGTCAGAGAGTTAATGGCGTAATTCCCTTCGGAACCGAAATTTTCTTATGTTCCGAGATCACAAAATGATCAAGATGATGCACTAGCTAATATAGCCACAGTTCTGTCATATCCAAATCACGACGAGACAACCATCAGTATTTCCCATCGTCGTGAAATTTCACCTTATGTTCGATCTAGAACAGAGGAAATTAATGAAATTAGTCCCATTCCTGAACATTATGTTCATACTACTGGATGGATGTCACCTATCAGGAAATACCATAAAAATGGAACACTTCTACCTGATAGAGCCAAGAAAGAACAAATCAGGCGACGTGTGGTCAATTTTACTCTTTATGATAGCCCAGATCACCTAGATATAATTCTCTACAAACGTGGTTTTTATGGAGTTCTCATCAGATGCATTGATGGTGAAGAGACAATGGTTGTCATGAAAGAAGTGCATGCAGGAGTCTGTGGTGCCCACCAGTCTGGAAATAGACTGTCTGATTAGTTTCGAAGGCTTGGATACTTTTGGCCTTAAATGATACAAGATTGTGTAGATTTCACAAATAAGATTCATTCATGCCATGTACATGCCAACTTCATTCATCATCATCCAGATTTTCTTCATACTGATAAATACTCGTGTCCATTTGCTACATGGGGAATGGATGTTGTGGGACCTTACCCTTCAGCTACGGCCAAGTAGTTTAAGTATATTCTTACTGAAACTGATTTCTTTTCCAAATGGGAAGAGGCAGTACCTCTCAAGGAAGTCAGTTCTAAATGCCTTGTTAGCTTCATCAAGTCTAACATCATTACCAGATTTGGTGTCCCTCGTACCATATTGACGGACAATAGAACCAACTTCAGTTCATCCGAGGTGAAGAAGTTGTATGAAGAATACAACATCAAATCCAACCATTCAAATCAGTATCATGAAGCGGCCAATGTCTAAATAGAAGCCTTCAACAAGACACTTTCCAATATACTGCAAAATATGGTGGATAAAGATAATAAGTCATGGCCTGATAAACTCTTTAATGCTTTATGGGATTATCGGACTACCAACCGTACTACAACACGGTCAACTCCATATTCACTGGTATATAGAACAGAAGGCATCTTTCCCATTAAATTTCAAATTCCCTCGCTTAGAGTAGCCATTTTGGATCATTCATCTATAGATGAACAATATCAAAAGCGATTGAACGAATTGGAACAGTTAGATGAGAAAATATTGTGCAAATTGCACCACTTGAAAGTCTATCAGAATCGAATAGCATGAGATTTCAACAAAAAAGTCTGTCTTCATTCATTCACTCACATGGAATTGGTATTAGTTCTCAGAACTCCAATGATACCAGGAAAGAATCCTCCCAAGCTTGAGCCAAAATGGGAAGGACCTTACTCAATACATAGGGTCTACTCCAATGGATCTTATTAATTAATCTCGATGGATGGAGAACTCATCACTACTCCAAACAATGCCAGATTTTTGAAGTAGTATTTTTTATAAACACAAAATTCATAACCAATGGTCCAGTATGACCTTAAACTGCTCCATGGTCCAGTATGACCTTAAACTGCACCACCGTCCTGCATGACATTGAAACTGCTCATCACGTCCAGCAAGACGTTAAAATTCATAACCAATGGTCAATGCAAATGACCTTAAACTATTCGCATTTTTCATCCAACATGACGTTAAACTGTGAAAAAGTTCCCTAATTTTCCCAACATGACGTTAAACTATGACATCCTAACTACATGATGCTAAACTGTATAGACGTCCCTTACGTCCAGCATGACATTAAACTACACCATCCACGGTCTAGCATATGACCCAAAACTATTTGCAACTCCCTTACGTCCAGCAAGACGTTAAACTGCATCACCAACTATCCATGCATATGACCTTAAACTATTCGCACTTACGTCCAACATGACGCTAAACTGTATCGTCCATTTTTTGTTCAAACATGATGTTAAACTGTGAAAAAGTCCCTAATACGTCCAACATGATGTTAAATGTTGTACTCTTTTGTCCTCATTGCATGACATTAAACTGCACAATCCTTTTTTTGTCCAATATGACATTAAATTGTATTGTCCCCATCGTCCTAACTACATGACGATAAACTGTACAGAAAGTCCTTTAATTCGTCCAACATGACATTAAACTATGATGTCCTAACTACATGACACTAAACTGTATAGACGTCCCTTATGTCTATCATGAAATTAAACTGCACCATCCATAGTCCAGCATATGACCCTAAACTATTTGCAAGTCCCTTACGTCCAGCAAGACGTTAAACTGCATCACCAACGGTCCATGCATACGACCTTAAACTATTCGTACTTACGTCCAAAATGACGCTAAACTGTATCATCCCTTTTTTGTTCAATAATGACATTAAACTATGAAAAATTCACTGATACATCCAACATGACGTTAAATGGTGTACTCTTTTGTCCTTATTGCATGACATTAAACTGCACAGTCCTTTTTTTGTCCAACTTGACATTAAACTGTATTTTCCCCATCATCCTAACTACATGATGCTAAACTATGTAGAAAGTACTTTAATACGTCCAACATGATGTTAAACTATATTTTGTCCCTGCTACATGACACTAAACTGTGCAGCACCAATAGTTCTAACTGCAAGACTTTAAACTGTGCATCGTTAAGGTTGTTGCTACCTCTTGTTTCTCACACTAAGTATGACTCGTGTGAGCTTAGAGAAAACTTCAACCATAACACTCTCTCTGGGATAATAACCATGTGTAAGTCCCAACACTATTTTATAGATCGTTGTCCCCAAGAATAACTTGATCACTAATTCATTCTTTAATTGAACTACACAGACTTTGATTCTTTCCTTCTAGGATGGGTATGTAGGCAACCTCCCAAGGTTCAAGCCCAAAACCATTCTCTTCAAATCAGTTCACCTTCATCTCATATGATGTTAATTCATGAAACGTCCCCTAGAATCAATATTTTTACATTGGTTCACTTTCGTCCTTGTTATACAGCATTAAACTATACAACACTTTTGTCCAGTATGACAATAAACTATAATATTCTTTGATACCTTCACCTGAGATGGAATCATTATTTACATTTATTTTCAATCATGATTCATTTCAAAGACTATGTGCATACATGGAAACGCCCGAATCTTTTATATTGGGTCAAACCATCATTGCACTAAGGTCCCCTTTCACCCTTCACATGTACGAACCAAATTTGTAAAGAGGGTAGTTCTAGAACTATGTGGGCTTGATTCCCATCCTTATGGGATATGTTGGAATGTTTGAGTGTCCCTAGAATCTAGCCCCAAGTCTTTTGGGCCTAACCCCAAATTCCTCTTTTAGTCCCCTGGCTGGAAAGTCCCTATGAAAACACACACTGTGTATTTCTTATAATGGTCCAAGCTCTATGACCCTAAACTAAGATATCCTATCCTTTTGTCCCACACGACATTAAACTATAGTTCAAGAACTATGTATGGCTTCATTCCCATCCTTATGGGATACGTAGTGAAGTCCAACATTTCCATTCAAGAACTAGTCAGAACATGATTATGGTTAGTATTGATTTGTGTATCTCTGCATACATTAGACAATACCCATATTTATGTGTCATAATCCTAACCTTAAATATTTCCATATCTTCATAACCGTTTTCTTTACTTCTAGTCCCAAAAATGTCAAACTTCTGAGAGTTCTTTTGCCTGACTATGCAGTGTGTGCCCTTAGACGGCCTTGCATAAACAGTCTCCATAACAGATTTTTCAGCCAAAAGATACAATTATTTGACTATGAAGCCAATGCGCTTAGGTGGCCCTACATAATTCAACCTCCTAACTGGTTTTTCGGATACTGGTAACATCATTCTTGGGAAGAAAGCCTCTTTTGTCCTTATTTGTCTTAAATGACAATATGTAGGGACTCGCAAAATTAGCCATCCTTAATATATTTGTCCCGTATCCTTTTTCATGATCTGAAAGTATTCAAGTCTATGGTTTATATTCTCCTTCCCTAGGTTTGGGTCAGACCTTCGTAGGAGTGATATCCATCCAGTTCTTCGATAATCTTGTTTGGAAATATCTTCTCCATATTCAAGTACCTTTTCCATACAACAAACTCTATACTTTGGAAAATTTGAATCTCCTTAAACTTTCACTTTCTTTTTAGAACTAGGAAAGTAAATTTATGAGAGTTCTTTTTCCAGACTACGCAGCACGTTCCCTTAGGTGGCCTTGCATAAGTAGTCTACATAATGGACCTGTCAGCCAAAAGATGTTATTTATTTGACTATGCGGCCAATGCCCTTAGGTGGCCCTACATAATTCAACCCCCTAACGGGATTGTTAAATAATGGTAACTTCATTCTTGGGAATTACTTCTTCTAATGCCTTTTAGATCTTTTTCATATCATTCCTCATATTTAAATATTCTTAAGTCATAGTTTACATATTTTACCTCATACCTGAGTATGGTAATATTTTTCAGTTGAAGTTTCAAAGAATTGAGTTAATTCTAAATTCATTTGGTCAAAGCTATTTTGACCTTAAACATTAGCCTCTTTATGTCCGATGTGCATGACTTTAAACTTCCCACAAAAGAAAAAGTAACTCTGAATAAAAGGTGAGTTCCATCTCACTAAACATAAATTTTGTATGATTTAGGTAAGATTAAGAAATTAAGAGATTCTATGTTTGTAGGGTTATTTATATTAATCCTAGTAAAAATCAATCTATGCTCACTAGGCCCATTGGCTTAAGTAAATTTAAAGAAGATAGAAAAAGAGAATGCAGGTACAAATGATTGAAGGTGAAAGTGTTTTTTATTGATGCACAAGAGTTAGAAGGACATCCACATACTGGAGTCTCTTCTCTTTTTCAGGAATTACAAAATACTTTCAACATAACTCTTCATTTGATTTACGGAATCCTGAGCTTCATCAGCTGCCACCTAGAATTCATTCATTCAACTGGATACCATAAGAGATGCAGTGATACCAGCTCTTCTTGGAACAATTGTAAAAGAATTTTCTTGAGTGCAGTTTGAGAAAACATTTTACTGATCAAACAGTGACTCTGTTTCTGTCCAAGAGACTTGGAAGATGGATACATGGATTTGAGAATGAAGCATTGGAAGTAAAGAGCCATTTGATGAGAGTACTCTTTTCAGATATTGCTCTAATTCCATGTTTGTCTTCTCTCCACCAACCGGCAGCGGAAAACATTTCAGCCCATGGGTTTTTTCTTTTCATATCTGCATGGAAATGGAATGTAGGAAAATTTTGAATGTTCATACCAATGTTCTTGATCTTAATGCAAAGCATAACCAAAATAGAGGAGTAGCAGTGCAGCTGCATATTAGTCATATAGTTCTTTGCATCTAGAACATTGACTCCTTGCAGATGACCATGACCATATAGGGATGAATAGATTTTCTGGGGGAAGTCACAGTGATATTTCTTCAGATACTTAGCCAAATCTGGAAGAGTGCTACTTTTGATGGTAAAATAATTGTTTCCAATGATATCCGTCATATCATCAAGACGTTTTCTTTCCAGTTCATCAGCTATTCCGGTTCTAAGAGCCATTGATTCTGCACAAAATTTGAATAAATTAAATCTTAAGTAAGTTGATTTTTCATAAAATTTGTGAAGGAATTTCAGAAAAAAATGGCAATGGCATTAAGGTGCGCAATTCTAAACTTGGCGTGCAAGTATGGATGTGTCGCACAAGTATAGATGTGTCACGCAATTGTTAATGTGCCACGCAAGTTTTTGGGATGCAATTATCACCACGCAAGTCCTATTACCTTGATAATAGCATGACAGCAAAAAAAATAGAGGAAAATGAGCAACTTGCACAGTGAAGGAGACCTGCACGACGAGAGCTCAAAAATCTGGAATTCAGGTGCCATGCGCGATAAATGATCACATATTTATAGGCTAGTCTACCCACCTGCGCGCCTATAGCCAGCGCGCTCCAGCCCTATGCGACTCACACCTGTGCGATGATGCCTGCATGATGTGCCCTGTGCGCCTCTTTCTCTTTGGTTTTCTTCCTTTCCTCATATTCACATCCTTATTCATTCGGATCCAACTCTGAGGGGGGACTTTTGTTGATGCTCTTTTTAGTCACATTGTCTAAAAGAATGGAAAGGGAAATGACTTAGCACAAATTGATTCATCCTTTGAAGAAAACTTAAAAAATTGACAGAGGCATGAACAAGGATTCAAATGCACAAGGGTCGCGCATGTTCCCTCATTGTCGCGCAATTCTACTTGTGTGCCGACTAATGGTTGCACAAGTGACTTGCGCGCCCCAATTGATAACTGCTCGAGGTCTTCTCCTGCCTATAAATATACCCTATGGGCCCCCCATTTTGAGGATATATTTTTCCAGAATTCAGATACAGAGCTCTGAACGCCCAAGTCTCTTCTTTAAGTCTTCCAAACACTTCTAAGGTAATTCTTTACCTGTAATGGAAGGTCTAAACAAGAGGAGTAAGGTCTAAGTGTTAGAATTCACTAACACTTGCGCACCTAAGGTGTTTTACCCTTAAGGGAAATTAACATACTTGCGCGCCACCCTACTTCTTCACCAAAACTTGAGCGCCTCTCTTCTGGAAGTACATCAAGACAATTATAAAGGCTTTGGTCAAGGATCTCCCAAATGTTACCCTACTGGTTAACAATCGTGCAAGTACACATGTGTCGCGCAGGTACACCTGCATGACCAGGACTTGCGTGCCCACGCAGTACCTACGCGCCTACCAGGACTTGCGCGCCCATGCCTTTTTGGGTTCCCTTCATTCCCATTTAACCCCTATTATACCATTCCACCTCTCCTATTCAGGATTCAGTCTTCAAGACATTCTTCAAAGCTATTTATGGAATGTTTTCTTGATTGAATTCCTTATATGAAAGAAATTCTGTGGAGCATATCTTAAAAACTTAGTGATCCACATAATCTTTATGTCACTAAAGATTGAGATTTCATTCATTCAACCTCATCCTTTATGATGAGAGAACCCCTTAAACTGGGCCTCTGTTTCAGGAATAATCCCCAGTCATAATTCTCAAATTTGGGCATCCTTCTTAGAAGTAAGCCCCAAGTCCTCATTAACCCGAGCCTCCTTTTCAGGAGTAAGTCCTAGTCATAATTCCCATTAATTTTGGGCATCCTTTTCAGGAGTAAGCCCCAAGTCCCCTAATCTGGGCATCCTCCTTATGAGTAATCCCTAGTCTTAAAGATCCCAAATATGGCCATCCTCCTCAGGAGCAAGCCCCAATCATAATCTTCTTAACCTGGGCCTCCTTATCAGGAGTAAGCCTCAGTCTTAATTTCTCTTAACCAGTCATAATTTACTTTTGATCTAGGCTTCCTTCTCAAGAGTAAAACCCAATCATAAGTCCCATGCTAACTTGGGCATCATCCTTAGGGGTAATCCCTAAGATTAGAGTATCCAAATCTCCATGAAGCACATATACCATTATGGACCATGTTCCTGTATTTTTTCTCTGAAGTAAATCGAAATCCTCATCTATTTGGGCAGTCATACACACATAAGCCCCACATCATTGCATCGTTCGTGGCACAATTGTCTGGTTTCACCAATACCTCTTGTTTCTCACACTGAGCATGACTCACGTGATCTTAGAGTGTAAAAGTAATCATGACATCTTTCCTTGAGCCATCAATCATGCATAAACATCATATTCCATTACTCAAACTACGTGGGTTCTGATTCCTTTTCCAAAACAAAGGATACGTAGTCTGCCCATCTGCGGGTACGATCCCAACTTTGAAATAATTCAGGTCCTTCTAAATGACAATAAACTTCAAATTCCCCACTGAGTGGATTTAAAACCAGTATGGTCATCATAATGGCCAAAAGAGTTTTATGTATCAAACGATACCATTGACTAAGAATCTATAACAAATACAGATGATCCTCTGTCAACGAAGAACCTCGAATACATATAAAAGAATCTATAAATATCGTACATATCAATCATTTATTGTCAAATCTATAGGAAAACTCATTTTATACTTGGTAATGTAATAAGGGTTCATGAACATAACTTAAATCTATAAAGAGAGTCCCGAAGTAGACAATAATTCCCCTCAAAAAGGTGTGATGAGTCTGACCTCCCATCCTCTCGACCAATAAAAATTCTAAAGACTCATCAGTCCACAACTAATGAGTGCCTACATTTTGAAAGTAGGTTCAAATGGATATGGAATCATTGGATGTTTCCGGTTCTACGAACAAACCCGTTAGAAACCGCTTGGAATGTTTGAATCTTAAATCAATGATATCATACCCAATTCCAGAGGGAAACAATGATAAAATGGGATATCTATTTTACTGATTATTCCACCATTTTGGGTTCTTCATGATCCTACCCACAAAATTGTATCTGGGTCTATACAAATAAATAAATGGATCATTCATTGGGTGTTATAATGTGTGACACATTACCCTCTCCACTCAAGGCGTTCTTATCATTTTTCATAGAGAAAAGGTCAATGACACATTAGTCCGTGGCACCAGGAGAGAAGTGTTGCAACCATCCATGCCATGACATTGTTCAGAGGTCGCGACATAAGGCTGCTTCACCCAATGGTGGCAGAAACACCATGTCATGGAACACAGGTCGCGGTTGTACTCCCCGAGGTCACACCGAGGTGGCGTAAGCTGCAGCCTTCTTGGGCTATGGTGGTGGATAAGCACGAAAATAGTTGGGCGTTAAATATGACCATCTAACCTAAAGATTGGTCTGCGGGTGACATGGCACACAGTCTACTGACTGCATACTCGAGGCGTCCAGTTTCAAGAGATCGTGTTACATGGATCCAAACGAGGCTGTGCCATTTTCGGGGTGGCGCAAAACTGGCCCAGCAACGAGCCGTGAAGATGATAGGTTCAGGCCACTAAAAATACCAGTTGGGAAATGTTATCCTGCAAAAATAGGTCGGGCTGACAAAATAAACTAGGCCCATTGGTGGCCTAGGATGGAAGTGAACCAACCTTCTGATACAGACGAGGATAGAGAGGGGAACTGGGCCGATGGGATGCTCGGCTCGCCAGTACTAGTCCAACCGAGTTAGATTGTGCTAGAAAACACCGATCCAGGCATTGGGTGACCCGGTATGCTGGACCCATGGACAAACCGGACCGGGTCCAGAAAATTCCAATAGCCCTGGCCAAATGGATCAGGTCGGACTAGGTCATCCCATACCCTACCAGTTCAGGTTGATCCAGCTGAAATGGGATGGGCCATGAGGGACACCTAGACTGTTTTGGTTTGGTTTTTCTGACCAAGTCAGACCACGTCCTGATGCAACTGGGCCCTTTTTACTAAAACACCAATAAATTTCAGACTAGACATCAGAATGATGTGATGCCCATGGTGTTGGGACCCTTGTGATAAGGCAGTTATTTGGGAATACTCTAAGTGGGATTCCATGATAGTCGAGGTACAACTTATGGATTTAGAGTCTATTTTCTTATAATCAAGTGCACTATATAGCGAGAATCTTATGGCATGTTGTGACACAATGGATATGGCATGCCGACCTCCTTGGTCAAGTAGATGAGCGTACCTAAATAGTTCAGCAGATGAGAATACCTCAGCGTAATGGCCGGGACCACTCCAGTCCATTACATTGTGAAAATATGGGGTTAAAGGTGTTATGTGAGGTTAAGGTGACTTGGGGTGCATTTGGGGTGCATTTGGGTGAATCTGTAAGGAGAACTACAGGGCGGTATCTTTTGCACGGGCTGCGTACGGTTTGTCAAAACCGTGTGGTCATACCATGCGTAGTTAATGCTGGAGGCAGTGGCTAATTCACGGTTAGTGTACATTTTGTCTAACTATGTGGCCTAACTATGCAAGGAGTGCTTGAGGAGGCAGTAGTGGCTGCACGGTTAGCGCATAGTTTTTCTAAGGGTGCGAGCAAACCATGCGGGCACTTAAATTGGATCCTAAAATTGTGGATCTCAACTATTTTTCCTCTAACATGCTCGTTTAAGCTCTTAAGTGGCCATAACTTGGGATTACCCTTCCTTGACGGTAGGAGAACCTCTCCCAAGAATTTTAGAGGCTATCTGGAGGATTATCTTGGTGAGTCAAAAGCTGGTTTCTTGAGGTATGTGATTGTTTATGTTCGGTTTCTTAGATCCACTTGGATCTACTTCTCCTCTTCCCTCGGTTTCTAAGATCTACACCCATTATGGGTATATCTATGTGTCTAGATTACAAATATGATGAGAACTGGTCTTGAACTTTCTAGGATAAGAGATCTAAGGTGGGTTTTTGGAGAATTGACCCGGGTTACTTGATCGTTCTTCGACCGTCGTAGTTTTCGTCAAAAACCATTGTGGTAAGGGATTCATTGCTTCTCTTTATTTTACGTACAAATTTGATGTTAGCATGTTTAATCCCCCTAGATGAAAAATGGAATTGACATAATAAATATTTTAACCAGATAAAGAAATTGTTATCCATCATGTGTTATTGCCTCTTATTTTGCTAGATAGTGTGCTATCTATGCTTTCTTGCCTCTGTTGTTTGTTCCTGATGGAAATCAGTAAATAACGTAAACCTATATTAATTAATAATTGTTTTGCTAAAGATAAAGAGGCATGAAAATGAATTCATTTCTTTTTTCAATTTGATTTTTATCAAATTGGCATAGTAAGAATGTTTAATCTTTTGTGATAGCTTACTGGTTAGGTTTCCCGATGTTGGAACAAACGATTTATAAATCTGTTAATTCAAGATGGATTAAAGAATGATTGTTTGATAATTCCTACTGGTTGTGTTGTGATGTGATCCTGGATAGTTGTCCTGATATGTGGGGGCATATAGGCCTTTTGGTTGTGGCCTCTAATGATGCCTAGAGTGGAAATATTCATTGGTTTATACATGTGAGTGTCAGGGAGGACACCGGGGATGATGGAATGGGATGGATGTGATTGATGGTTGCTTGCTGGTTCATTGGTTGTTTATCTACTTTACTTTCCCCCACTGCTCAAGGTAGCTGGTCTTGCATACTCTTCTCCTGAAAGAGGTGAAGACATGCGGGGTATGCCACATTTTGTTTGTGTTTATCTTCTCAACGGATAATGGGTCTACGCTCTTGTTATAGGCAGAAAATACTTGACGGGTAATACATCTACTCACCGTGTTGATCCCCTTGTGTTTAGTAGCATAGAATTATTTTTCAGAATTCCTGGGAATATGGGAAATTAATTTTGTAATGAATAATTGAATAAATGTTGTTAACCCATGGGGATGAAGTTTTCTAGAACATAATGATGAGGTTGTAATTTTGGAGGGATAGTGTATTTTTGGTGTGATGCTAATGGAAATTTTTTTAATGTAGAATTGTATGTGGTTAATTAATGTTTAATGAATTAATTAACATAAAGTGGAACTGAAAATAAAAAGGGAATGAAGTAATCTAATAAAGTTTTGTAAATGGTTGTATGCTTATAGGATACCTAGTCTTAGAAGTAGCATCCCGGAGTCTGAGATATGTTAGTTGCAGTTGTGTCTAAGACTAGGTTATGCACATAGTGTGGAAGTGAGATATTGTATATAATGTACTTGTTTTTCATTCTATACACTACTCCACCTTTTCAGTAAGGGAAACTAACACCCTGGGGATTTTGAGCCCTGGGGGGTGTTTTCCCCAACATTCTTGAAGGAGGATGAATGGCTGACTATGCTCTTTGGCCCCGCTCTCTTCTCATTGTAGTTACTTGTTCTAATTGGCACATTGGTTAGTTTTCCCCATATATATGTGTAGAGGGTTGTAATGGCTTGGGTTTATTCACCCACATATATGCTGGATATTGTATCCTATGGAATATTATAGGTGTAACGTGTATCCTTACTTGGTGTGGGCTCTAATGGCTGAAGGTATAATACATGACATATGATACAAGTTAGGTGAGATGTGGTGGATCCCAAAAACACCCTGGTTACTTTTTTTTGTGAGGATGGTGTGGTGCATTGCCCAGGTGTCTACGGAAAATCCTTTGTGGTGCACGAGGTGTATATTGTGGTGCTTCGCCCATGTGTCTGCGAGCAAGCCTTTTAGGAGAGAGATGCTTCGGACGTGCGATGTTGGGGAAAAGCAGTGAACTAGTGGAGAAGTAGTAGCGGGGTACCCTTGATATTCTTTATTATATGATATATTCTTGTATGCATTACATGGTGAGGTTGGGAACTTAGTATATCTATTTAGGTGACGAGTTAGTTTCACTTATTGTTCACTTTGCTTTAGAATGCTTTCTTCACTTTTCCACGAGAGGATTTGGGGAGGATCCTACTGAGTATACTGTTATACTCACCCTATGTATATCTAATATGTTTTTAGGTCACTTGGAGGAGGTTGGAGATCAAGCTAGTTTCTACTAGTTTGTGGTTGCAGGAGCTGTTTGGGCTTGTGGTTGCTGCTGTTTTTACTTTCTTTTGGGTACTTGTAGTTTTTCCCCTTTTTGTAGCACTTTTGCATGACATTACATTTGTTAACTTGGGTTTCTTTTATATTCCCAGTTTTGAGATGGAGTTTATTGGTGTCTATCTAATCTCTCTCTTCTACGTGTGTTCTCTTAGCGGGAAATAGCTCCCATCTGTGTGTTACTATACCCTCAGTACTAGTCTCCAACACGGGGCCTACTGGAGGCGGGACTCGGGGGTCATTATCTCCCTTCTCACATTGTCGGCCTAGGAGGGGTACACTTTGTGGGGGGGGGTCGTGACAGAGTGGTATCAGAGGCAGTTTGAGGGATAGGATGGAGTTTTGATTTTGGCACATGTGAGGTTGCATGGGTTCATAGGGAAACTGTGTCATTCATGTCTAGCATGTGAGGTAAACACTGGAGACTGGTTGAGAGATAGGCCTTTAGGCCCCCCTATGATCTGATGTATGGATCTTTAAGTTTACAATGGCTACTAAACAAGGTGATACTAGTTTCAGGGTAGAGACCTAGGAAAGGATAATGCATCATTCTTCCTTTCGACTGTGTTTGAATGGGTAGACCTTGGGATAGGTTAATCTAAAATGAATAAAAAAAATAATTAATTAATTAATGTTGAGTCTCCCATATTCCATGTTTGGGAGCTGTAATGATTTTTTATTTTATAGGTATGGCCCCAGGTCGATGTTCTCGTCAAATTTGCACAGAAAACCACCAGGATGTTCCAACAGATTGTCACTGGGTAGAGTTTGACGACAATGACACTTAGAGGAAGATACTCTGAGAGTTTCAGTGCCAGAGTCAGCATAAGAACAAGGGCTCTGTTTCAAATGAATTCATGGAATACTAGTTGCAGGAGGTTGAGATAAGCATCAATTTGATCCATGCTCGGAAGGAGCACTGGGTTTCCTGAGCTTTGATGATGATGCGTGGAGCAGCAAGGCAGTGGTGGTTCTTGTACCTCAGGGATCATAAGGATTTAGTGATCTCATGGGAGGAGTTTCGAGATAAGTTTAGAGTCGAGTTCCTTTATTCAATTGTGAAGGCGTCCAATCACCATGATCATTATACCATTTGACAGGGGAGCTCTACTATCTGAGAGTTTGGAATCCATTTCAAGAACCTTTTACGATATGCTTCGGACCAGTTACCAGATGAGGAGGCCAAAGCGAGGCATTTCGACGAGGCTTTGCGTCCAATGATCCAATGCCAGGTCACCCCATTTATGCTAAAAACATATCTTGAGGTGATTTCCAAGGTAGAGGTTGTCGACAGGACTTTGTCCAGGACCAGATCATCATGAGAGGGGGATCATCATGATCCCTCATGATGCAGGGCTGTGTTCTGGGGTTTCCGGTTTTCAGGGCAGAAGAGTTTTTGTTCATCAAGGGGTAGGTCCCAGCCCTTCTCATCTCATTTCTCCAGAGGCAGCAACTCTCAGGCCTATGCCAAGAGATCAGACACTTTATTTTCTTTTGGTGTTAGTGGTAATCAGTAGTAGGAGTTCCCGACCTTTCAGAGTGGTCATCGTGCACCGGGTGTTATGCTTCAGGTTCCTCCATTGAGGCAGTTCCTGCCAAGGCAGCAGCATCAAATTGCACCAGCTTTAGATCAGCTGAGGTTAGATAGTTCAGGTAGAGGACAGCCCCATGACTCTCCCCCTCCTCACAGAGCAGAGCGCGACCATGGTGGTGGTCATCATCAGGGTTAGAGAGGTCGTGGAGGAGGTCGTGGTAAGCTGCATGCTCTAGCGTTGCCAGCACCAGGTGAGACAGATATCGTTCGAGGTACCCATTGCTTGTTTTCTATCTTGGTGTATGCCTTGTTTGATTCAAGAGTGACACAGTGTTTCATATCACCAACCCTTTTCCCTGATTTGGGACTTGAGTTAGAGAGGCTTCCAGTTCCCTTGGGATTTACTACGCCAGTTGGAGGTCGATCTGACTTGTTTAATGTATGTAGAGACTATGATCTAGTGTTGGGGAAACACCGCTCTTGTTGAGATTTCCTATGATTTCTAATACAACCATATGATTTCATCCTCAACATGGATTGGTTGTATTCGGTGCAGGATATTGTGGATTGCTTCAGGAAGATGTTCATTTTCTATGGTGCGGATAGAGAGAAAGTGGTGTTTGTTAGTGAGGGAGATCATCGGATCGGTCATCGGAACATTCCAACCTTATCATCCATGATGGATGAGATGATTTTGAGTTCATCAGAGGTTCAGGAGTTTTCATTTCCTTGGGTCGTAGAGGATTAAACTAATGTCTTTCCAGAAGTGGTTGTAGCATTACCCCCTCGACGAGAGATCAAGTTTGGGATCGAGCTAAACCCAGGAGCATCTTCTATCTCTATGTATCCATATAGGATGGCCCATTTTGAGTTGCAAGAGCTACGTATACAGCTTGATGGTCTGTTACAGTGCGGTTTTGTTCGGCCAAGTGTGTCACCATGGGGAGCACCAGTTTTGTTCGTGAAGAAGGTCGACGGTAGTTTGTAGTTGTGTTTCGATTATTGTTTCTTAAAGATGGTGAAAACAAAAAATAGCTATCATATTCCACATCATAATGACTTATTTGATCAACTAAAGGGTTCATGTTGGTTCTCAGAGATCGAATTGCGGTCAGGATATAATCAAATGCATGTGAAGGATGAGGATATCCCGAAGACTTCTTTTATTTTTCGTCATGGGAATTATGAGTTCGTTGTTATGTCATTTGGCATGATGAATGCTTCAGTTGTGTTCATGGGATTGATGAATGCTGTGTTTTGTGAGTTCCTGGAAAAGTTTGTGGTAGTTTTCATCGATGCAATCCTTCTGTACTCGAAATCTGAAAGGAGAGCATGAACAATACCTACAAACCATTTTGGGAGTTATTCTTCGACAAAAGTTATTTGAGAAGTTGTTGAAGTGTGAGTTTTGGGCTCGAGAAGTCCGTTTCATGGGGCATGTTGTGTCCCAATAGAGAGTAGCTGTAGATCCATCAAAGATAGAAGAATTTTTGTCTTGGGTAGCCCCCAAGATAGTGTCAGAGGTGCGAAGTTTCCTTGGTATTGTAGGCTACTATAGGAGGTTCGTAGCCAAATTTCTCTTGAGTTGTTTCCCCTCAAATAGCTTTGACCAGGAAGGATCAAGAATTCATATGGACTGATCAGTGTCAGGCAGCATATAAGTATCTAAAGGAGAAGTTAGTAAGTGCTCCATTCCATTGTCTTCCAGCTTAAGGAGTTCAGTTTTATGTTATCTGCAATGATTTACATCTGGGGTTATGTTCTGTTCTCATGAAGTAGTGGTCAGTTTTTTCTTATGGGTCTCGGTAGTTACGTCCCCATGAATGCAACTATGAAACCCATGATCTTGAGTTGGCTTCCATGGTGTTTACTCTAATGTTTAGGAGACATTACCTCATTGGTGAGTGCTTTGTGGTTTTCCCAGATCATAAGAGTTTGAGGTATTTTTTATCCCAGCGTGACATGAACTTACAACTGCTTCAGTGGATGGAGTTCTTGAAAAAATACGATGTAGAAATATCATATACACCTGGAAAAGGGAATGTTGTAGCTGAAGTGCTGAGTCGAAAGTCATGTAGTGATGATGTGCGTGAATCCGGTGACTCCTGGAGAGTAATGGAAGAACTGTCAGCATTACATCTTGATATGGGAGATGTTGGGGGTAGAGGCTATCTTTTTCAGATGATGGTACATTCATCCCTGGTGCAGAATGTAGAAGAGTCCCAGTTTGGAGATCTGGAGGTGGAAGTCTGGAGAGACCGAGTTGTTTGTGGTGAGTCCCCTGATGGTTGGACTGATGATGAACAACACCGAGTGTAGTATCATGGAAGGTTTTTTGTCCCTTTGTTGATGCGCGAGATGGTTCTCATAGAGTTCCATAGTTCACCTATAGAGGTTCATCCCTGCATGACAAAGATGTATCGATCCTTAAGGAGTCAGTTTTGGTTGCCTGGGCTGAAGTGTGCGGTTGCAGAGTTTGTGTCTCAATGTTTAGTCTTCCAGAAGGTGAAGGCCGAACACCATGTTCCTGGTGGACTTCATTAGCAATTAGAGATTCCTTAGAGTAAGTGGTAGTACATCTCAATATACTTTGTTACTGGTTTACCTCGAGCTCCGGGAGGACATGATGCTATTTGGGTGGTAGTGGATTGTTCAACAAAATCGTCCCACTTTATAGTTATCAAGGAGTTGAGCTCAGTGGAATTTTTGTTGAGGAAGTATCTAGAGGTGGTGGTGAGACTTCATGGTGTCCCTGGGATGATCATTTATGATCAAAATCCTCGTTTTACCTCTAGGGTGTGGAGAGGTCTCCAACATGCTTTTGGTTCTCAACTATGCCTTAGCGCTGCTTTTCATCCTCAAACGGATGGTCAGACAGGGAAAACCATCCAGACTCTTCAAGACATGTTATTCTCTTATGTTCTTGATTTTTGTGGATCACTGATGAGGAACTTACCCTTGGTGGAGTTCCCTTAAAATAATAGTTTTCACTCCACCATCGGTATAGCCCCATTTGAAGCCTTGTATGGTCAGCCTTTCCGTTCTCTTTTGTGATGGACTGGGGTCTGAGAGACAACAATTCTCAGACTGGAACTAGTGCAGAATACAACAGATATGGTTCAGGTGATTCATGAGAGGATGAATACAGCGCAAGATCGTCATAAATCATATGCTGATCAAAGGAGACCCTAAGAGTTTAATGTTGGGGATCATGAGTTTCTGAAGGTGACTCCACGTCGTGGGTAGTGAAGTTTTGGTCGTGGAAGTAAGATTTCTCCCCGGTTTTTTGGGCCTTTCGAGGTGTTATCTCTTGTTGTAGCTATGGAATATTGAGTAGCACTTCCCCCACAGATGAGTCGGATACATGATGTTTTCCATGTATCACAGCTCCGTCGTTATCTTCATGATGACTCTCACATTATCGATTGGGAAGAGATTGATGTTGATGATGATGCATCCTTTGAGGAGATACCTATGGAGATCCAAGACCACATGGACAAGGTGTTGCATGTGCGTTCTATTCCTTTAGTTCTTGTCTTATGGCGACATTGTGTCTTAGATGAGATTACCTAGGAACACGAGTCACATATATGTGCTCAGTACCCAGAGTTGTTTGATGTTTAACTCTTCTCATGTATCGATGTAGCTTTTATGGTTATGAAACTTCCATTTTTATGAGATGGCTCCATTTTTTTTTCTTTTTTGGCTTGTTCTATTTTGAGAGGTATCTCGATAGGTGGTTGTTTAGACCCTGTTTCATTTTCACTTTAGGTGGGTTTTGGATTCTCGAGGACGAGAACATTTTGAGAGGTATATGATGTAATGTCCTGGACCTATCCAGTCCATTACTTTGTGAAAATGTGGTGTTAGAGGTGTTCTGGGAGGTTAAGGTGACTTGGGGGTGTGTTTGGGTGAATCTTTAAGAAAAACTAAAGGGCAGTAGCTTTTGCACGGGCTGCGCACGGATTGTCTAAACCGTGCGGCCATACCGTGCATAGTTAATGATGGAGGCAGTGGCTAACACACGGTTAGCACACCGTTTGTCTAACCGTGTGGCTTAACCATGTGAGGAGTGTTTGACGATGCATTAGTGACTACACAGTTAGCGCACGGTTTGTCTAACTATGCAAGCAAACCACGCGGGAACTTAAATTAGATCCTAAAATTGATGATCTCAACTGTTTCCCCTCTAACTTACTCGTTTAAGCTCCTAAGTAGCCCTAACTCCGTATTACCCTTCCTTGAAGGTTGGAGAACCTCTCCCAAGCATTTTGGAGGCGTCTTCAAGGCTTCTCTTGGCGAATCGAAGCCGGTTTCATGAGGTATGTGATCGTTCTTGTTCAATTTATTAGATCCACATGGTTCTACTTCTCCTCTTCCCTCGGTTTCTTAGATTTACGCTAGTTATGGGTTTATCTAAGTGTGTGGGTGACAAATATAATGATCTTTGGTCTTGACCTTTCTAGGAGAAGAGATATAAGGCGGGTTTTGGATAATTGACCTAGGTTTCTTGAGCTTTCTTTGACCGTCATAGTTTTCGTCATAAACCATTGAGGTAGGGGATTCATTGCTTCTCTTTCTTTTATGTGCAACTGTATTATTATCATGTTTAATCCCCCTCGATGAAAAATGGAATTGACATAATAAATATTTTAACTAGATAAAGAAATTGTTATCAATCATGTGTTATTTCTTCTTGTTTTTCTAGATAGTGTGATATCTATGCTTTCTTGGCTTAGCTGTTTGTTCTGGATGGAAATCGGTAAAGAATATAAACCAGGAATAATTCATAATTGTTTGGCTAAAGATAAAGAGGCATGAAAATGAATCTGGTTTTTTTGCAATTTGATGTTAATCAAATTGGCGTAGTAAGCATGTTTACTCTTTTGTGATAGCTTACTAGTTAGGATTCCCAACGTTGGAACCAAATATTTATAAATTTGTTAATTCAAGATGGATTAATGAATGACTGTTTGATAATTCCATAAAGGGTTCTGAGTTACCCTCTTGATTTTTAAATGGACAAGAGCCCAATTGATGCGATGTTTGCTTTCCTGCTTCTTATGTTCTGATGTGTTCCTAGATGGTTGTTATGATATGTGGGGGCGTAGAGCCTTTTGGTTGAAGCAGTGTATGAAGCCTCAAGTGGCGAGATGTATCGGTTTATGCATGCGGGTGTCAGGGAGGAAACCAGGGTTGATGGAATGGGATGGATGTGATTGTTGGTTTCTTGCTAGTTCTTTGGGTTTTTATCTACTTTACTTTTCCCCACTGCTCAAGACAGCTGGTCTGGCTTACCCTTCTCCCGAAATAGGTGAAGACATGCGGTGTATGACACGTGTTGTTCGTGTTTAGCTTCTCAACAGATAATGGTTCAATGTTTTTTATATAGGTGGAAAATACTTGATGGGTAGTACATCTACTCACCGTGTGGAGCCCATTGTGTTTAGTAGTGTAGAATGGTTTTATAGAATTCCTAGGAATATGGGAAGGTAATTTTGTAATGAATAATTGAATAAATGGTTTTAACCCATGTGGTGAGAGTTTGTTGGAACATAATGATGAGGTTGTAATTTTGGAGGGACAATGGATTTTGGGTGTGATGCTAATGGAATTTTTTTTAATGTGAAATTGTTCATGGTTAAATAATTTTTAAAGAATTAATTAACGTAATGTGGAACTGAAAAGAAAAATGGAATGAAGTAATATAATAATGTTATGTAAATGTTTGTGTGCTTATATATTACCTAGTCTTAGAAGTAGCAGCCCAAAGTCTGAGAGACATTAGCCGCAGTTGTGTCTAAGATTAGGTCATTCCCATAGTGTGGTAGTGAGATATGATATATCCTATACTTTTTTGTTTCTTTATGCTACTCCACCCTGTCAGTAAGGGAAACTGACACCTTGGGGATTCTGAGCCCTGGGGGTGTTTTCCCCTACTTTCTGGTGGGACGATGAATGGATGACTACCCCCTTTGGCCCCACTCTCTTCTCTTGGTAGTCACTTATGTTGATCGGAACATTGGTTAGTTTTCTCTATATATGTGTGTAGAGGGATTTAATGGATTTTGGTTATTCAAACATATATATTCTGGATATAGTATCTGATGGACTACTATAGGTTTATCGTATATAGGTCGTGATGGCTTTAGGATCCTTACTCAGTGAATGGGTTGTAATTGATTGAGGTATAATATACGAGGTACGATACACGTTATGTGAGCTTTGGTTGCTCCCGGAAACTACCTGGTTACTTTTGGTTGTGAGGATGGTGTGGTAATTTTCACAGGTGTCTGTGGAAAAGCCTTTGTAGTGCATGACGTGCATATTGTGGTGCTTCACACAGGTGTCTCAAGGAAATCCTTTTTGGAGAGAGATGCTTAGGGCGTGCAACGTTGGGGAAGAGTGACAAACTAGTTGATAAGTAGTAGCGGGGCACCCTTGATATTCTTTATTATATGATATATTCCTGTATGCGTTACTTGGTGAGAGTAACCATGGTGAGGTTGGGAACTTAGTATACCAATTTTGGTGATGAGTTAGTTTCACTTGTTGTTCACTGTGCTTTAGCATGCTTTCTTTACTTTTGCATGAGAGAATTTGGGGAGGATCCTACTGAGTATACTATTATACTCACTCTATATATATATGAACTATTTTTCATGTCACTTGGAGCAGGTTGGAGATCAATCTGGTTTCTACTAGTTTGTGTTTGCAGGAGAAGTTCGGGCTTGTGGTTGCTGCTTTTTTTAATTTCTTTTGGGTACTTGCATTTTTCCCCTTTTTGTTGTAGTAATTTTGCATGACATTTCATTTATGCACATGGGTTTATTTTATATTTCCAGTTCTGTTTTTGAGTATATTGGTGTCTATCTTATCTCTCTCTTCCGCATGTGTTCTCTTAGAGGGAAATGCCTCCCATTTGATTGTTACTATACCCTCAGAGCTAGTCGCCAACCTAGGGCCTACTAGAGGCGGGACTCGGGGTTCATTATCTCCCTTCTCACATTGCCGGTCCAGGAAGGAGACACTTTGTGGGGAGGGGTCGTGAAACTCAGTGTTTCAGTAGATGAGAGGACCTTAGTTGTTTTGGAGACGAGCTAATGTTAGTTGCTCAGTAGATGAGTGTACCTCAGTGGTTTAGTAGACGAGAAAACCATAGTGGTTAAATAGACGTGAATACATCAGTTTCCCAGTAGAGGGGCAGACTGTAGTGGTCCAGAAGATGAATAGACCTCAATGGTCTAGTAGATGAGCATACCTCCAGGGTGCAACATACGACCGAACCTTAGTGGGTCAGCAGATGAGGGGACCTCAGTGGTTGAGTAGATGAGTGGACCTCGGTGTTCCAATAGCTGTGGATACCACATTGGATCATCATGGATGAGTCCCTCAGCATCCCAAGATGAATCATCTATATGAGTGATAATATTACTTTATATACTTAAAGTTTTACAATTTGTGAGATATCCTTCCTATGTGATTTTCATGTGTTATATTATTGTGTGTTCCTACGTCATGGTATTTCCATTATGGATTAGGGTTCTTACTGAGTAAAATGTTACTCACAACTGCACAGACTTTTCCTACACATGTCATGTCTCATGTAGGTGATCAATGATTTGATAGAGACCTTGGTGGTCCAGGACCTCGTGGTGCATAGTGAGATGTGATAGATGAGTATTCTTCAATGGCTACATCCATTTACAATCACATTCTATTCTGTTAGTGTCACAAGAAGACGGACTATGGTGGGTGTACATTCCTTTGTTGTTTTGGGCTAGTATTATCTCCCCTTTTTACATTCAGTATTACGGTACTCTATGTAGTTGTCTCAGTGATAGTTGTGGTTCACTTTGTGTTTACTTCCCGTAGTTTGAGATTTGGGAATGTGTGTATGTTTAAAGTCAAATTACTTCATTTTTTGGGATATTCTACTTTGGTGACAGTTTTGAGCCCCTAACCCATTGAAGGCAGGCTTGGGGTAGTCACAGCATAGGCCTTTGGGGATGGTTCATGACAATATGGTATGAGAGGAGGTTGGTTTTACCATGTGAACTAAGAGTCTAAAATGTTTTATGGGGCAATAGTGTCAATTGTCTCAAGTTTGGATTTCAGACTAGGGAGTCCATTATCGGTGCCATGGCTGACGTACCCATAAACCCGAACCATGAATTCTGTTTTCTGACCTGGTACATGAAAACACTAGTTTCATGCATCTTAGAGTGTTTTCCCATGATCTTTTTGAGTTAGAGTTAGTTCACGAGGTATATGACACTGACCATGGTTTATCTTGATATCTTTCAGGATGCCTCCACAGAGATAGCCATCCAAGATTACAGTGTGTGACCACTAATATGGTCAAAAAAGAAATGAGGCTTTTATACAGGGACCATTGCACGATATGACCCCATTGGGTGGTGTCCTGGTGATTCTATCGCCCATTGGCCATTAGTTACTATCAGTGATACCGGTAGATGATGCATGTAGGCTGAGTGCCTTAAATGAGTTCCATTTAAAGTGACCTCCCATGTTCTGGGGAGAGATATATCCTTAGGTCATGGAGAATTTTTTGGGAGCTGGGGACATGATTATTCTTATTAGTGAGGATGCAACATTACCATATGGAAGTTCTAGCAGTGAGGCTTCTATTGGTCTCGGTGTGAAAATTGTGGATTTTGACCATCCCAACTCATGAGGAGGTGACTCTACCCTTTTCTAACTTTGAGTGATTTTTTAGGGAGGAGTTCTTCCCTGAAAAATTGTTCTTAGTGTGTATACAAGAGCTTCTTAACATATAGCAGGGTATCCTGATAGATCCTGACTACTGTGTGAGGTTTAAAAACCTCTCCCATTACTCCACAAATGTGGTGCGAGACAATTTCATCAAGAATTGGACCTTTGAGCATGGACTCTAATGGGAGATCATGGAATCAATGATTTACCTCAGCAACCCTATGCAGGATGGGGTACTGGGGTAATATCTACTAGTATAGAGCATCCTCACTGACCGGGCACTAACAGTGGGAGCTACCACTGGGAGAAGGGTGGTTGATCAATCTATGGTGTGTAGCCGACAGATGACACTGAGGCCCAAACTAGCCAAACCATACGAAGTATAACCCTAGGACACAAGATCAGTGGTATGAGGCCCCTGGGGTAGAAAGATTCCTATGGGTAGTAGAGTATTCTATGCATGCGGTCAGTAGGGGCACATTGCTTGGGATTTCCTGAATCACCGCACGGAGGACTGAAAGAAGGTCGAGGGACCATAGAGGCAGCTACAGAGACTAGAATAGTGTGGTTCTCCAAGTGGATGATGTGGAAGAGGATAAGGAAGAGTATTTGGAGGTTGGATTAGATATGAGGTACTACTACCACCACCCCTAGGTTGTCCGTTGCGAGCTCAAGGAGCAGGAGGGCATTTGAGGGATCAGATTCAGGATGTCGAGGCCTATGGTCCCGACATCCCAAAGATGATATGAAGTATGATATGTTTCTTCTCTACTATAATTCTAGTTTTTATAGACACAAGTTCCAGTCACTCTTTCCTTTCCACAGACCTTGACCTGTTTTTAGATATTCTCATCAAGCTATTAGTACGATCCTTATGATTAGAAACTCCTACGAGAAGAGATTTCATGATCACCCACTAGGGTCTGTAGTGTGAGCTTACTCATGGAGGTGGAGCTTCATCTAGGATCTCATTGTAGAGGCTTTGAGTATATTGGACTTCATTTTGGGTATAGACTAGCTATGAGTAGTTCGTTCCTTGAGCAACTATTTTATGTACACAGTGTGGTGTGCCCACAAATATGAGACCATGTTTTCCTTTATCAGCAAAAGGAAACCATTGTAGCATAGGATGGAATCACATTTAAGAGGGTGCAAGAAATCACTCAATAGTTTTCTATAAGGACCCTTGTTTCATTGTTTAAGAAGGGTCAAAAGTTTCTTACAGTGGTGGATGAGTAATAGGAAGTCTTTCCAGATGATGTTCTAGAACAATCACTTCACAGAGAGGTAGATTTCTGCATTGATCTGTACCCTAAGAAGACACCGATATCTACACCAGCATACTGGATGGCTCCTAGAGAGCTCAAGGAGCTGAGCGTATAGTTGGATGACTTACAGAGAGAGGGGTTCGTAATGCCTAGTGTTTCACCAAGTAAATACCCAATGTTGATTTCCAAGAAGATAGATAGGGGGTGAGGTTATATATGGATTTCTTGTTATTGAACTAGGTGACTATGAATAACATGTATCATATACTGAGGATTTATGACCTCTTCGATCATCTGAAGCGAGCGAGACAATTCTCAAAGATAGTCCTCAGATCAGGATATCCCTATCATTATGTACGAGATGAGGAAATCTCAAAGACAGCTTTTAGATGTCATTATGGCCACTATAAGTACATTGTGATGCAGTTTGGCCTAAAGAATGGCCCATCAGTATTCATTGGACTCGTTAACATGATCTTCTTGTTGTACATAGATCGGTTTGAAGTGGTCTTCATTAATGACATCACAGTGTATTCAATGTCTGAGTAGGAGCATGTGATATACCTAAGTATGGTTCTAAAGACACTCCAAGAGCACCAGATTTTTGCAAATATATTTAAGTGTGAGTTCTGGATATGAAAGGTCAACTTCTTGTGATATGTCATCTTAGTGGATAGAGGTGCGGTGGATCTAGAAATGATTATGTATGTTCTATCTTGTTATATACCCAAGATCATTACTAAGGTACGAAGTTTCAATGGTTTGGATGGGTACTCTCAGAGGTTTATAAACTATTTATCAAGAGTATCCACAAACACTAAGGCATTAATGAAGAAGAAAAACCCCTTCATATGGACTAAAGGATTCCAGGAGATCTTTCAGCTGCTTAGGCAGAGATTGATGAGTGATTATATCATAAGGTTTCCATAGGAACGTGTCGACTACATGGTGTACTATGACACATCAGGAACCTAGATAGGTTTTGTAATAATGTAGGTGAAAGCAATGATATCTTGTAGATCATGATAGTTGAGACCTCATGAGCAGAAATATGCAACACATGACCTTGAGTTGGTAGTGGTTGTCTTTGTACTAAATATGTGCGACACTACCTCTTGGGATAAAGATTCATCATCTACTGTGATCAATAGAGTCTTAAGTATTTCTTTTATCAGAAATATATGAACCTATGATATTGGCACTGTCTAGAGTTCCTCCAACACTATGTCATTATGAAATTCTGTACTTCTAGGAATGGGAATGTGGTGGAAGATGCTCCCTACATGAGATCAATATCACATCTACTGAATGATGCCTAAGAGCAGTTGGAGGGGTATTCTGTGTACAGTTTGGATCTACCACAGTAGATAGGGAGGGTGCATGATGTCTTCCACATGTCCCAGGTGAAGAGATATATGTGTTACCCTTCTCGCATCCTTGACCACAGTGAGTTGGATATTGAAAATGGGGTCACGTTCACAGAATACCTATTAGATATAGAGGATCAACATGATAAAAATCCTTCGTTGATGGTTGATTCCTCTTGAGTGTGTTATTTGGAATCACGAGAATCTCCAATAGATCACATGGGAGTGGGGGACTCAGATTCGTGCTCAGTACCCCCAATTGTTCGATTAGCACATGTTTTATATTACGATGACATAATGCCTTAATGGTGATAGTAATGTAAAACCATAGATTTCAATATAATTTTATTTAAATTAAATGGGATTATTTCGAGACTAGGATCTGAGATGGAACATATTTTCATGGCCTATAGTGTTTGGAACATATTTTTGAAATATTTTTAATTATTATTAAATAAACATTTGAGCAGGTTTTTCTGACATTTAAACTAGTTCCCATATCAAAAATCATGGGCACCGTTGAACAAAGTGTTTTAGGATTCACCTGTAAAGGGCCTAACATTGTCCGACATGGGCCAATAGTGGAATTTATTTTTTGACCGTAAGTAAAATTATTATGAAACAATAACATTATATTCATATCATTATAACTCATATCCGGTAACTCGGGTTGGAAATCTGAGAGTACCGTTTATCTCATAATGGCATGCTTCCCTTAGTCAGTGCCTAACCATTACCGTCATAGGTTGAGGGTGAATGTTAATTTCAATACTATTCAAAAGAAAAATAAAATAACATAAAATGTAATTTTATTTGTTTTCATCACCGTTAATTAGTGGCACATCAGCACTACGGTGTAGTGATTAAGAGATTCTGAATCTCATTAATGAATATAATTAATGAACATAATTATTGGGTCATCATAACTAAAACTCTGATTTTAATTTCATCTATTAATATCCTAACAAGAATTGAAGTATTTTTTGTACAATCCTAGAATTTCCATATGGCTTTGGTGGGTGGAGGTGAAAAATTACAAACATGATTTCTTTCAACTTTTGAATAATCTCTAGTGATGGTATGATTCATATCAAGAAATAATAATAGAGGCACATGATCCCATTATTTATCAACCAATAATTCTAACTCAGGTAGAGGTTTTATCATTTTTTATGTGAATTTCTTTACCTCGTTCTTTCTTTTAACCAGTGAATGTGGGTTGACTCACAAAAATGTTATCCCAAGGATAGATCATTCATTGCAGGATGGTTAATGATGCTGGATAAATGGTGATATCTATTTTATTTATTATTCTTCCCTTTTGGGTACTTTGTGATCCTAATAACAAGAGTGTATCAGGGTCCATATGAACAAAGAAACAAATATGTATATGGATGTTCTTATTTGTGTCTACTTCCCCTATCCTATCCTTATGTTATTATAGTTATTCATGGTGAAATGTTCGGTGGCACATTGTATTGTGGTGCCAAGAAAGAAGGTCCATGGTTATCTAGTTCGCGACATTGGAAAGAGGCCACAACACAAGGCCACGACAGCCAGTCGTGGTGGAAGCATAGGGTCATGGTAGCAGTAGGAGCCACTGACACCAAGGTCGGCTATTGTCTGGAGGTTTTTCACCCTGGTGGAATGCCGAGGTGAAAAATTCTCCTACTAGATTAGGCTATAGCGGGAGATACATGTGGCGACAGTGGGGAACCGCATCTGACCAGTCAACCTGTAGACCAGTCTATAGGTGGCATGGAACACGGTCTACTGCACTATGTCTATGCGGGGCCGAACCACCCCAGCAACAATCCATGCCATTGAAAGGGTTGGGCCGATGAGCAGCCAAGTTGGTCAATGCCGACCAACCAAAATAGGTCGGTCCGGCTGAATAAACTGGGCCCATGGGCATCCCAGGAATTAGGAGAACTGGACAGCTGATAAGGGCCAGTCTGGAGGTGAAACCAGGATGATGGGCGGCTCAATTTATTTGGTTTTATGTTATGAATTGTGACCATTGCTAATATAGATGTTGAACAGCGATCACATGATCATTATTAATATAGGGGTTTAACAAATCCAATTTATATATAAATAAGAAGAAATTGCCTCATCTAGTTGACATGCCCCATACGAAGCCTATTTATCATAGCTCGGAAAAGAGGTGGCATCATTAGGCTTTTCTCTTGACCAAGCCCAAGCCGAGCATTAATATGTTAAGCACGAGCTGGACCACCTACGAGAGATGTGGAAGTTGATAGAGATTACCACCCAAGCAATGTTATCCGAGCCACCCCAAGAGTATGTCATCATCACACACCTTACTCTTTGGTCTTATGAAGGTATTATAAGGGGTTATTTAACAAACCATAGAACTATGGTTATGTAAATTATTTTTGTATATAATAATTAATATACTTTCATTTTATTTTTGTTACCTAGTAAATAGTTTTTAAAGCTAAAATATTATTGTTTTTGTTAAAATTCAACTAAGAAATATATTTTGATGAATTAATGAATTTTTGAATTAAATAATATTTTCATAAAATATAATTATTAATAAATTAATTTTTATTATATATAAATTATCATATAATTGTATGAATGCGATTGTAATTTTTATTAAGGTTTGAAATCCATTTTTGTCAAAACCCATGAATGTTCGATAAATGTTGGTTTTTATTTTAAAAGTGAAAATATATATATTAAAGAAATTTATTTAGATAAAATCAATAATATATCTGGAATCAGAACATCGAAATTATCCAACGGTGAGTTTTTCATTATTTTCTGAGACAGTCAAATTTTTGGGTAAAAATTATATACCTTTTAAATAGATAATGTTTTTTATGACATCATAATGACCCAATAGTGATGTCATAAAAAACCTATAAGCCTTATGTTCGGTCAATATATGTTTTAACATTAAAATAATGTGATTTTGGGTTTGTTTGACTTATTTTACAGAGAATTAATGGACCCTTCAAGACTTTTTAAACAACTTGTCTTTTTAAATTGTTTTCCTTGGGAGTGTGACTCACCTCCACATAAGAAACCAAATTTTTTTAAGAAGTTTGGACTTTGGCCTTATAAAATATTGTTCTATACATTCTCTTTCCAAAAACCATGGGAAATAACTATGGGCTGGTTTGTGGTTTGAATTAGTTTTATGTGAGGTGACCCAAACCTAAATAATAAAGAATTCCCTCACCTTTCCTATATAAATCTACCAAAGATCCAACTTCCTACTCAGTCAAAGCCTTTAGAGTGCGTCCAACCTCTTCCCTATTCTCTCTAGAATCGTCCCAAGGTGACCCACACTCCAAATAATCCTCTCTTAAGCCACTCTCAAGCCTTTTGAAGCACACTTCCACGTATGGGTTTTTCTTCCTTTCTCTATTTGGTCCAATATACTTTAAATTGTTATACCCTTTTAATATCAATTATAAATGTTGGGATATGGTTTTGCACCTCCCCCGTATTTCCCTATTTATGTTTGAATGATGAAATACTCCTTTCTCTCTCAAAAAATTCCTCCCATATACTCCTGTTACTTTCCAAAATTCGATGAGGGATTTCTATCTCTTCTTTTACATCCAAGTAATCATTTTGTATTATGCATCTAAATTCCATTACAATTATTGGGAAATATATCTATATGACCCCCTTAATGTAAATTCCATGTACATATCATGAGACACCACTTTCTCTCTAATCAACCATTTTTATGAATTCTTATATCATGACATTATGCTGCCGAAATTACACCAATTTTCCAAGCCAATGTCATTGTGTAGTGAATACCATGCACATATATCTATCAAGGGTGGTCACCTTTATGAACATTCAATTATTGATTATAAATTTTCATGTATTAATTCTACATTCCTTTATCGTTGAATAAATGATGATGTTTTATGAATCTATGTTATATGATCCATGTGGCACACTTATGCGTGAAATGAAATGTTTAAGAAGGATACGCCCTTATAGTAATCCAATGTATTGGGTAATGTATAGTATCATTAATCATCATGTGAAATGGGTGTTGACTCGTGATAATTCAATTGAAATGATGGTTTACTCGTGCTTCATGTGCAACGAGGGTTTACTCATGCTCTATCTGCAATGATCCTTGGCCCATGCTAATTCCATGTCAAGTGTTGTTGTCACATTTCCATGTTATGATTATCATGCTTTATCATGACTTTATGTTTATGCTTCTATTGTGGTCTATTGATATTTCTATTTTCTAACATGTATTGTATCCCTCATGTTATTCCATGATTATTCCCTTACTGGGCTTTATAGATCACCCTTTTCTTATGCTTGTCATCAGGTTATCCCATGCAATGCTAAGTACGAGGGATTGCAGTGGTCATGTAAAGAATGTTTTCAATAAAGATGTTGTATTTCCTATTTTATGTTGTTATGTAATGATCCTAATACCTAAAGACACTAGACCCCTCGACATTCTATACAGTATTAACTGATTTTTATGTAATAAATTATGTTTAATTGTGAAATAAAAAGTAGGGTTGATATAGTTGGTATCATAGGTGGTACCCATCCTTAAGTGTGGTGCACTACATGGGTTGAGATGTAGGGACCACAGTGAGGGAGTTGTTCTCTAAAGGGGGGTGATTGTAACACCCCCGAATGATAATGGGTTAAATGGCTAAATGATATGAATCATGTCAACTAGGGGCACCTTCCTTTTTGGGAGCAACCACAGTTAAGAATTCTTGGCCTGGAGTAGTGATCAGGATGGGTGACCTTCTGGGAAGTTTCCCAGAGTGTGTGTGAGTGAGGAAAAAGAACACTAGAAAGGACATGTGTTGTCCTGTGAGGATATTCATTAGTCGGATGACCCGTTTGGGCATGTGGGTGGACCTTAGGTTGGGAACCACATATCTATGGGGAAATTGGTGGTACCTGGTGGGCCAGGACCCAAAGGGCATGTTTAAGGTGGGCTTTTTGTGCTATCACTGGGACTCGGTTGTTACAGGAGAATTCAGACTGGGTTGATGGGCAACCAGGCAGGCCTGACCCACGGTCGTACAGGGCTAGGTCCAACAAAGCCCAATGGGCCTCGCCAATGGGTCAGGCTTATCCATGTCATCCCAGACCCAACCGGGTCAGGTGGAGTCAGACCATGCCAGCCCCCAAGCCATGCTGGTCACTTTGGTCAGACCAACTCTTTCTGGGTCTAGACACAACCAGCCCCAGTTTACTAAAATGCTAAAATCATTTAGACAGGGCATCTGATTGACGTGTCGCACATGGTGTTGGGACCCTTGTGACAAGACGGTGATATGAGAAATCTCTAATAGAAATTATATGATAGTTGAGATACGACTGATGGATTGAGGTGTTGATTTTCCTAGAATCAAGCGTACTTGTGATTAGGGATCCAACAGCTGGCTGTTACCTGAAGTATATGACGAATAGACCATAGTGGTCCAACAGAAGACATACATCTATGGTCCAATAGAGGAGGGGACCTTAGTGGTACAACAGAGGAGCGGACCTTAGTGGTCCAAAAAATGCACGTACATCAGTGAATCAAAAGACGACCGTACATTAGTGGTTCAATAGACTAGAGAACATCATTGGTTCAGCAGAGGAGCGAACCTCATTGGTCCAACAAACAAGCATACCTCAGTGGTTTATCATATGAGCTGACCTCAGTCATTCAACAGACAAGCAGATCATAGTCATTCAGCAGAAGAGTAGACCTCAGTGGTCCGGAAGATTACCAGACCTCAATGGTCTAGTAGATAAGTGGACCCTAGTGGTCTAGTAGTCGGGATGACATCAGTGGATCATCAGGGATGAGTCCATTAGTAGTAGAAGATGAATCTGTTATATTAATGATGATTTTATTTTTTATAATAAATGTTATACCTACTGTGAGTTGTCTTTACTGTGTGATTTTGTGTTTAATATTGTTGGGTTGACCTACTTTGGGGTCTTTACTCTGAGGATTTGGGTCCCAACTATGTTTTCTATGACTGACCCATGAACAGCCTTCACGTGCATGTGTCGTGTCTAATGCAGGTGATCGACGCTTAGGCATAGACCTTGGTGGTCTGGAACCAGGTGGTGCTCAATGAGGCAGGATATATAGGTCCACATTTACGGATATATGCATCAATATTCACATACCATTCAGGTAGGGTATCGAACAGACGGACCGTGGAAGTTGTGCTTTCCATGGTGGTTTTGGGCTTTTATTCTAGACCCTTTGTACTTTTAGTTGTATTGTACTCTCTTTAGTTGTCTTAGTGGAAGTTTTGGTTTAATTGGTGTTTAAATTACATAGTTTGAGTTTTTTTCATGTGTATAGGTTGAAAGGAAAATGCCTTCCCTTTTAGGGATATACCCTTTTAGTGCTAGTCGCTAGCCCCTAACCTATGGAAGGCAGACATGGGGATGTCACAACACGGGTGCCAGGGGACGGGTCGTGGAATTTATAAGGTTGAATTATATTTTAAATTTGTTTTAAAGTAAAATTATAAAATTTTTACATACAATAATCCAATTTAGTTCAATAGAATCAATTACACATTTGAAATTTAATATAAAAACATTGAAATATTTTGAATGTTTTAAATGAAAAACATGCTTTAATGTCCTGTCAATGGGAATAAATTTAAAATAATTTCATCCAAATATATGATTGTAAATTGGAAAATGGATTAAATGTTTGGAATCATAAAACATTAAAATATATAATAAGTGTAACTTTTTTGACCCAAAATTATAGTTAGAGTAACAAAAATTAATTACAACGACTAAGTGAAAAATTAGCCAAATAACGTACTAAACCTGAAATAGAAGAGCCAAAACGATCTTGAAACATGTAAAAAAGAAATATTACATTATCGTTCCAATGATATACCCACTTTAATTTAATATTTTTCATTATTTTAGAAACATTTCATTTGAAAAATGAGGGTCAAATTCCAATTTCCAAAATTTACAAGAATTCCAGTGCTCTTCCACTTTAAAAAGGAACTCATCCCTGAAACTTTTTGACACTTATAATGCCAATTTGGATAGACCAAGATCTCCCCAAATAGATCATAAAAATACATCCCCCAATTATATAATCCTCCATTGGGTATAAATAAATCCAAGTAATCCCATCATGGCAATCCAAAAGGATTTTCCCAAATAAGAGGCATCGTCCTTCCTCTGGCTCTTTTGTTATATTTTCATTCTCCACTCCCCCTACTATTCTTATTCCAAGATTATATAATAACCTAAATATATTATATAATTTTTTATTTTTATACACAGTGGTTTATGTATAGATATACACTGACTTCCATATAAAGGGTAACAAACAAATCGTCTATGTGTATGATAAACTACATCTCACAAAATGATGTCATTCTTTTTATCCATTAAAATGTCTCATTGATGGATATTATTATATACATTCCATACATATATATATGATATATATGATATTTATAATATCATAATTTTTATTAACTTTTATATATAACATGTACCATTATACTTTGCATTTTCTGTAGATATAATAACATCGTTTGAAGTAGTGCAGATGACCGCCTCCTCAAAGAGATGTGATTCGTTCACGCTATATATGGTATTTATAAAGGATGGTTATAATTAAAAAATGTGACATATATAAAATAATTATTATAAATTAATTTTAATATACATGTACATATATATCATTTACATTTCAATTTTAAAATATGATAAGAAAATATAAGTATCAGGCATGCGTACGTACGACCTACCATCACCAAGAACAATGAAAATAATTTTTTATCCCAAAACATTATAGATTATTATAAATACATTTATAATGATTATATATGATACTTATTTCATGTTTTCAATTATAGGTACTATTATATCATTATCTATTAAATAAAAACAACAAATAACAACTTAACACTTACTCAACCAACTTGGAAAATAAACAACAAAAATAGTGAAAATAATGAAAGATTATTAACAAACCAGTAATAAAATATTATAAGAATATTATATATAACATTAAAAATATGAGTATGATTCTGTTATAATTTATTAACATGTTCAAATCCATTTTACAGGAAGATAAAGTACGTTCACCATAAAGAAAACATGAGGTTAAGGATTCTGGTCTCAGTTTTCTATTCATGAGGCATATACCATTAACACCACTTACATATTTTATGTGGTGTACTTATTACCTCTTTTTTATTCTATATCATGAATTATTTTATCTTAATATTATATAAATTTTTCATTTGATTATTTTTACATTGGGGTCTTCGAATTCATATGTTACCATAATGGTAATGGACTTCATCTCAATATCCATTATTTGAGACATGCATTATTATTATGAAAATAATTTATTATATATGGTGTAAAAACTAAAACATAGACATATAATATCATAATTAACTTATTATTCATAATATTTTGATTTTGAATTTTAATTTTTCTATTTAAGGAGTTTTTAATTAAGAGTTACCCTAAGGAAAATAATTCCACAACCAAATTTCTTTCCATTGGGTTTAATTATATCCTTATTGTTGATAATATTCTATGATTATGTGTATAAATAATTTTTAAATTAAATTTTTGTATTTCCACTTATCTTATGTGTATTTAAAATTTATACAAATAATATATTATTTAATTAATTCTCACATCAACATTATAACATTTTTAATTGTTTAATTCACATTCTCATTCCATTTAGGATTGTTTAAATTTAAATTCTCATGAGATGAAAATATTTGATCGTTATTAAATTAAAAATTTAAATTTATTCTCCCCTATTTTTTCATGACCATTTCATTTAATAGTACAAAAGTTTTAGTCTTTGGTACACAAAATGTTTTTGGGTTTGTTTCAGGAAAACCAGTCTTCATTTTTCATATTTATTTAGAGATCCTATTTTCTTCTAAAAACAAAATATTATTAAAAAAAATTCAAAATTTTTTTCATCATTTAAAAAATTAATTTATTAAAAACATTTGTATTTTTTTTCTTCTACATTTTTTTTCAAATGAATATTATTATTTCTTTTTGAAAATTAATTTTCTATCCTTTTTACCCTACAGAAGGAATTTTATTTTAACCATATAAAACATGTATGTGTTGTCCCTCACTTCATTGAAGCCTAATTTTCCTTTATAAAAGGTTGTTTTATTAAAAAAAATTAAAGACTAACGTACAAAAAAATCAATTTTTTCGAAATAAAAAGAATATTTTCATTAAGAATATTTTTAAAATATTTTTTTATCATATTTCCATTCATCGAGGACAACAAACCTTTTATTTACCATGCATGGGATATTTTTTATTGAAACAAACCTTATTCTTCCACTAGATGTTTTGTGATTAATTTTTCCAAGGATGTTATGCACATTCATTTCCTAGATTCCTTTTTTAATCCCCAGGTAATATTTGATTTCATATGATCATTAGACATTGGTTTTTTTCTAATTACCTCTATTATTTATCAGGGAAATTTTTATTGACTAAACCATATATCATTTTACATACCATGTTTAATTCGACATTTATTTCATTTTTTGTAAAATACTAATTAATTAGTATTCTCTAAACTATACGTACTTTTGATATGGTCTATTTTTTATTATTAAAATAAATTATTCGATATGAGGAATTCTTTTGAATGGATATGATGGGTGTATCTTGGTCATTATATAACCCCATGATGCATTGATGATTCATCATATGAAAAATTAGTTGTGAAAAATAAATAGGTTTCAACCTTATGTTTTAAAACGTCTTGTGAAAGTTCATGATGGTATAGGATATCATGTGCCCCAAACATGATGTCTAATAATGAAGCATTGCCTTCATTTTGATTCATCTATTATTATATATGAGATTAATTCTTTTTCATTATTTATAGATTCATTTAATTTTTAGTTTGTTGATTACATGGAAATTGATTTGTATTCTTACCCTGTCATATTGATTAATCTTTTTCTAGTTATTTAAAAGAAATGTGTTTCAATATATTTAACTTAACATATTATTTACACAAGCCCTTCTCTATTACTAATTAAATTGCACCTGTCTTTAGTTATTTACTTTTCCATATTGATTGTTGTCATTGAATCATTATTTCAACAATTGTACTTTACCCTTAATGAGAATTTGAGAACACCAATATATTGTCCCTCCCCAAGAATCTATGAAGTTTACAGAGAGTGATATGCAAGGATATCATATATGAAATAATTTTATCCTCTAAACAAAAAAATAATAATAATGTTGTCATTAGTGTATTTATTTGTACAAAAGGGATCATATATGTATATAGTTTACGAAGAAAACTAAAGTGATCGGTCCAACAAGATTTGATTCATTGTAATAATTCCAACTAATGGTAGTAGACACCAGATCTAGTATTCTAGGGTCAGGTCACTATAGTTTTTATTAGAGTATGTTTAGTTAAAACCATGGGAACAATACTTGAAAAACATAGATTTGAGAATGTACAACTGAGGTAGAATATAAGGAAAAATATAGAAGAATATCATTGAATTATTGTAAAATTGAGATTATATGGGTATTAATATAAATAAATCCATGTCTGGATACTACAAGTGGATGTGGTTTGGGAAACGATATACCTAAGGGTAACAACTCCAACAAGGTGTATCGTGCTTGAATCAAGCGTTACCTAGTAATAAACAACAGAACTCCCTAAACACTTTGAATGATACTCAGAGGGAATATGATTAGGATTATTCAAAAACATTTATAAACCAGTATAAAGGATTTGAATATGTTATGAATATTAATAGCTGAGGATAAATCTTATACCAAGGAAGGACCTATGTTGTAATAAAAATTTTGATGTATTTATGAATTGTGGTTTCATTGAAATCCTTAGTTAACATTATATTAAGTGATTAATTTGATTTCAAGGATTTCAATCACATTTATTTTGGAAATCATATTGATATTTTTTTAAAAAGGAAAACATGTATGCCTGGTGACAATCTACCAAAAACGACAAGTATTTAGGCCGTGAACCCAGGACTGAAGGATGATAAGGGTTTAATTACAGCCAATGATGTAAAATTTTCATTATTAATGTGTCATTTATTCTAGTTGAAAATTTTAATGAATAAATTTTAATGAAGAACTGTAAGTATTAATTTATTTGTTCAAAGATTAAAGTATTAAAAAATTATTTAGATAATATTTAGAGTCAAATAGTTACACTTTTCACTCTTTTATGGGCCTTACGATACATTAAAATATTATTTTAGTGCTTCAGAAAAAAAATTAATTCCTGGATTTTCATTTCATGATGTAATGGACGAATTGGGAATTGATCAAGGAACAAAAAAATGGTGGAAATTCTGTTTATAAATATATATTTTGTAAGTATATTTCCTTATATTAATAGTTAGTAAAATAATTACTCATTGTTAAGAAAAATATTAGAAAAACAATGTTGTCTTAATTCTTTAATTTTTGTTGAACCCGTGGTATTTTGTATATTTTTGGATTTATGGATTTGGGGCCTTAAAATTTCAATTGACCATTCACTTATTTGTTATTGATATCCTCAATAACTCACTATAAATATTTATGGTTTTCCTCCATGTACGTATCTCTACTATCCACTAATGTTCTTCTACATAGATTCCTATTTATATATTATTCCACAAGAACTTTGTTGATCCCATTCTATCTTTTATAGAGGATGATTTATGAAACCTTTCCATGATGTGGGATTTAAATATAATAAATATGAAATTATTTATTACTAAGGTAGAAATTAAATTATAAGGATTCAATTTAATTTTGATGGGGATAACATAGCGCCTCTAAAATATAATTTATGAAAATTGTATTCTATTGCATGTATGACACGCAACATCAAGTGTGTAAGGGAATATAATATCTTTATACATTATAATATATTAAATATTTTAAAAAATAACCCTTGATATAGCTTTAAATTCAAATGATATTGAGTTATCATTTGTCACACGCCACAATGAGTTTATTCAATGACTTTTGTAACCTGAAAGATTGACTTTTACCGAATAATAATATATTAATAAAAAATTATTTAAGATAATAATATCTAACCTAGACATTAAATTAGAATTTATGGAAAGTATTAACTAACTTATTAAAATATATGGTTTATAAAAATATAAAATTTATTCATAGTTTACCAATTAGTTATAAAATAATATAAAACATAATTGAATATAAAAGGATGTTTTTAGGCTCACAAAGTTGTTTTATACTAAAATGTTTTATTAATTAAAATTATTGATTGATATTAAAGAAATATATATGTTATATATTCAATCAATTATTTTTTATATTCATGTAATATATTTTATAGGATTTCTATAAGAACTAACAAAATTTTAATCACAAAAAATAATATTTTTATAAAGGTAATTTTCCTGCCTTTTAACGGAGATCCTATTTCAAATCCAGTTTTTTTAAATTTTATAATCATTATATGTTAAAATATTCTTCATTTATGGGAATAGTAACATAAAAATTACTGGAGGGTAATTTGTTGATATTTTTCTAAGATGTTTCACTTTTTGAAGAATAACTAAATATTCTATATTTTAATTCCAAACAAATTTTTCTTCTATATTATTTATGAAATTAAATTAAATTTTTATTTTTTTTATGTTAAATTATATTTATTTTAAATCAATTAATATAATTTACATTATTTTAATCAATTTAACATTGAAATTCAAGATAAAATATCAAAAATGATAAACCATTTTACAATAAGCCTCGCTTTGTCCTCTTGGAAATGCGATTAAATTTAAAATAATTTCTTCCAATAAAGTTATTGGAATTTAAAATAACATATTCTATAGTTATAATCATAATAATTTATAATTTATAATAAAATCAACTTATATCTTTACCAAAATATAATTTAATGTAATTAAAATTAATTAAAACGATTATGTAGAAAAAAAAATTATATTAATAAGGGACTGAACATTAAAATTAGTAGCCAAAACAATGTATAAAATTATCCAAAATCCATTGGTTGTTCGTATATATTCATTTTTCTCATTAGGATCAAATTTAGATCATTATTGGTTCCCCAATTCATTGGAAAGTTGTTGTTGAAATTACCTTTTAAAAAATTTACTTGAATGTCACTCCCCATAATAAAAATGCACGCACCCCTCCTACATATTCACGCATATCAATCCAAATTATCTCAAAAAAATCTCTGCCAAAACTGCTCCTAAAAATCCCACCCTTCATCCTAGAGTCCTCTGTATGGTAGAATGAAAACCATGGAATTCCAATTTATTAAAACCAAATGAGTTTCTCGAATAAGATGTGTCATCCTTCCTCAAGCTCTGTTTTTATTTTCCTTCTCCACCTCCGCAACTATTATTTTTTACATTATTATATAATAACATAATTATCCCCAATATAATTATTTTTTATAATAATTGTTTTACCTAAACATACTCGTATTTCCATATAATGGGTAATGAACTTACCATTTTTGTGTACGCCGAACTACCGCCTCACAGAATGATGTTGTTCATTTTTCTGATTACCACCTCTCATGGTTGAGAGTTATGATGTAAATTATATTTAAATTTGATATATATAATATTTATAATGTATTTATGATTTTATAATTTAATATATAAAACATAACCTCATTCTTTACATTTTCTTATATCATATAAGATCATTTCAAGAAGTGTGGACTACCGCCTCCTCAATGCGATGTGATTCATTCACGATAAACATCGAATGTTTAGAGGATTAATTTAATAAAAATATTTCAAAAATATTACATAAATAATATAATATAATTATAATATACATATATATCACTTACTTTTCATTATTTTTTACGAAAATGAAATATAAGTTGCATTAATGTGTACGTATGGTCTACCATCTCCATGTAAAGTGATTTTCTTTTCTTATATCCAGACATTATGGATTATTTTAAATTAATAAATAATGATTAAATATGATAATTAAGTCATGTTTTACATTCTTTAGATTCAGAAATCTAATCCTATGTAAAAGTAATAATAAATAACATGTTGAAACTAACTTGACACATTAAGAAAATAAACACCCAAAATAGTAAAAGTAATGAAATATTATCAAAAAAGGGTAATAATATATTATAATAAAATTGTATATAATATTATAAATATTATTATGGTTCGGTTATAATTTATTGACATGTTTAAAACCATTATATATGATTATAAATGATGTTCAATTGAAATTAAACGCATGGTAAATGATTATTTTCTCACTTTCCTTTCCATGAGCCATACGTTGTTAAAACCACTTACTTATTTTTTGTGGTGTAAGTACTTTACATTTGGATATAATATATATTTAAATATCTTATCTTAAATATATTTAAGTGTATCAATTATTTATTGTAACTTTGGGGTCTTTTAATTCATATGTTACCACATTGGTAAGGGACTTTGTCTCAATCTCTATTCTTTGAGACATTCTTTATAGTTGTGAACATAATTTCTTATATATCATGTAAATAGTACCACTTTTATATATAGTATCATGATTCATTCATTATTTGGTATATTTTTAGTTTCAATTTGAAATATTTCATCTAAGGGTATTTTAACTAGCCATTACTATGTTGAAAATAATTTTATAACATAATTTTCATCCATTGGGTTATATTACTTCCACATTATCATTAATGTTCTATGATTATATGATTAATGATTTTTTAATATATATTGAGGTACTTACACTTCTCTTATGTGTATTTATAGTTGATATATATAGTCTATTCATTTATTGATTCTTACAATAACATTATTGCCTTTTGAAGGGTTTACATCACCATATCATTTCGTTTGGGATTATTTAAATTTTAATTCCCATTAGAGGGAATTATTTGATAATTATTTAACCAAACATTTAATTTTCTTCTCATATGTCTATTCATGACCATTTTCATGTAATAGTACCATTTTTCACTCTTTGGTACTCAAAATGTTTTTGAATTTTTTTAAGAAAACATTACTCCATTTCCCCCATTTAGTTAGAGAACATGTTTTCCTATAAAACCCTATTTTCTAAAAAGGATATGAAAAAGGTATTTATCCTCTAAAAAATATTTATTCAGGTAATTGTTACACTTTTTTTATAAATGATTTCAATGGTATCTTCTTATTTCTTTTCTTATAAGAAATTGTTTTATTCTTTTTATAGTTTAAATGGAATGTTCATTTTTACCTTTTATAACATGTATGGACTTACCCTTCATCACTTATTTTGAATATTCCTTAAAAAGTTTAATATTATATTATTAAAGAATACATTTTCAAATGTTATTTTCAAAGAAATTTTTTTTCAACATTTTTTCAAAAATAAGAAGCCTATTTCCTCATGATTTTTGTAACATATCATTGTATAATATATCCATTCATCAACAAAGACTTCCCTTTATTTTACTCCACTTGAGATATTTTAAATTGATACCATTTTTAATCTTACTCTAGATGGTTTATGATTAGTCTGGCCAATGATAGTCATCACATTGACATCATTGATTCCATTGTTAGTCCCATTGAAATATTCAGTTTATATAATCATTTGATATAAATTTACTTTAATTATCTATATCATTTTTTGTGGACATATTTATGGTATAAACTATAAACCATTTTACTTATGTTGTTTACTTTGACAATTATATTATTGTCTACATGAATATTCATAAATACTTATTCTTTATTCCTTAAAAAATTTGGTAAGGAATATTGTTTATTAATTAAATTGAATATTCAATAAGATGAATGATTTATACAGACTGTGATTGGTGGGACCAGGATATTATGTTGCACCTCGATGCATTGAAGGGTTCTCTAAAGATAACTTTGTTGCATAAATTAAATAGATTTTTATATGTAGATTTAAACAATCAATTTAAAGTTCTTAATGGTATAGGATTTCACATTCTACAAACATAAAATAAAATAATTAAGCATTGCCTTCATTTTAATTTAGTTATTATTATCCAACAAATTTTTTCATTGAAATTATATATGGATTCTTTTCATTCCCAGTCAATTGTCTAAATAACATGTTTTCTCGGCTTCATAACTTCCCAGATTGATTTTTCCTTATCCAGTTATTTAAATTGAATATGTTTTCATTTAATTACCTTGAAATATTATTTAATCACTGCCTTCTCAATTAAAAATTACATGGCATGTTTATTCAGTTACTTACCTTTCTATATTGATGATTCTCATTGATTTGTTATTTCTTCCACCGTACTTTACCCTTACAGATCATTTGAGATCACCATTATTTTGTTTCCCATTCTCTAGAAATCCATGAAGTATAGTAAGAATGATATGTAATGATATCTTATATGTAATAATTCTATACTTGATAGAAAAAAATATTAGTTTGCAATTACTGTATTTATTTCTAATAAAACTCCCATGTAGGAATTTAGTTTACTAAGACTACTAAACTGATCAGTTCTTCAGGATTAGATTACTTATAATCAATCCCATATAATGGTCGTAGATACTGGATTGGGGATTCTCGAGTTAGTTCTCTACAAAAAACAATAAAAATTATAATATGGATTTGTAAAATCTAGAATGAAAAGGCAATTTTCTAAAATATCCAAATTGTTTACTATTCACCCCAAAATCAATGTTTTAAAAAAATTCCCAAATATTAACTCTATGATAATTTTGACATGTTAATTTTAAAAAATATATAACTTTTTCATTTAAATTCTAATCTTATGAAATTATTCTATTAAATAAAACCATATAATACAAGTAACTAAATTGAAGAAAAATAAAATTATTTCCTTTTTGAAAAAAAAATTACAAAATATCCTTAAAAACAATATTTTTTTGAAATATAATCCATGAATATTAATATGTATTTAAAATGGTTTAATATTAACATTAACTAGGTTTTTATAAAAATAGTGGTACATTCACAAAAAGGAATGGAGATAATCGATTAATGATTATGACTATTCAATACTCTATCGCCCTAGGAATGTAGAAAAGGGTGTTATGCACTATGTTAGAAGAACCTTGATTTTTTTGTAATGATGACGAATGAAATAGATCAAATATTTATGGATTTTTTTAATATTGACCTTGAAATCATGAGAAAATGGGAAAAATAATATATTTCTTTGATAAGTATTCAACCGTCCATCCATGTGAGAAGTAGGGTGGTGTAGAAGGATGACGTGGAACTGTAGGAAAAGGTGAAAAATGCCCATAAGTTCACCCATGGGTATAATGGAATGATAATTACCAAGTACCTAGTAGGTTCCCCTTAGTTACCATACATGAAGAATGGGTGGTTGAAAGATTCTAATTGTTCATCATTATCTATTTATCCAGAAAATATGACGAAGTATAGTTATTTGATAGACATATTCTTGAGGGATAACTCGAAATGGGATATTTTATTGTTTTCATCATAATTATTGGTATATCAGTGTGTTAAGGCTATGAGATATATGTCTAAGCGTAATTATATGAAATAACTATAAGAAAATTTAAATGGGATAATGTTACCTGGGATTTCATTATCTGACTCCCAAAAACATCTAATGGGAACAATGCAATTAGAGTTGTAGTCCATTTCCATATAAAATTCGCATATTTCATGTATTCTAAGAAGTGGTATCCTTTATCATGTTTCTACGATATGTATTAATGAAGTAGAGTGGGTTCATGGAGTATCACAATCTATTGTATGTTATCAGATTTGAGTTTTTCCTCAAAATTATTGTTATGTATTCAACAATAACTACTAGAGAATGCATAATAAGAATATTTATCCCTTGTTTGTGTTAAATAAACGAGATGATAAAGGGTGGTCTTTATCAGTTCTAAATAACAAAACTGATAAAGAGAAACTATTATCATAAGATTTTAACGCACTCATAAATGTTACCCAATATAATAATGTTTTCTAAGTGTAGATAAAGGGAACCCTTTATCAGTACTTTCATTTAACATTGATAAATCTTTCCCTCTATTAGAACTTATTTTATCAATAAAAAGGTGTTTTCCCTGATGGTGTATGTTCGATATCAGATATCTATTATAGATTTTTTCTGCTCTATATGAAATTTCATGGCCACAATTATTTTTAGCTAACTATGGGGTTTTGGACCTGTTACACTATCACACCACCTGGGCCTCACATGCCACGCCTACACGCACAAGGCCGCTTGTCCACCCCATGTGTACCTTGCACAAAATCCATCATAAACATACACCACATTGAGCTTTATACTTCTCTCATGTTGCTGCCACAATTAACTGAGGATGGATTTACTACCCACCGAGGCAGTGGATTGCATGGGGTCACTTTTTTGGTTGGAAGTTGGCCCATTATTTTAATTAATGGCCGCATATGGGTTAATATATAAATTATTTAAAAATATATATTATTAATATACAATTCAATTTTATATATATATATATATATATATTCATTTGTTAATAAATTTATTTATAATTATAAAATTAATTATTTAATAATAAATATATATATATATATATTAAAGTTATTTATATTTATTAAAAAATTATTTCATTACTAAATTTGTTAATATTTTTTAATTTTTAATTTTTTAATTAAATCATTAATATACAATTTATTTCTATATGCTAAAATATTAAATTTATTAAATGTAATATATATATATATATAATTAATTAATCAACATAATATTTATTATTAGATTTTTTAAAGTTAATCTATATATATTAATAAAGATCATATTAATTATTTATATAATTAAATTATTAATAATCTGTTTATAATTAGTAAAATAGAATATATTTGTTAAATACATAATGTACCAATTAAATAATTTCATTAACATTTATAACTCCATATGTATGTAGATATTATATTTAATAAATTATATTAATAAAAATATCATTAATAAAATTGTTAATAATTTTTTTAACAAAATATTCTAACATTTAATGTTTCAATTACATTCTTATTTACATAATTAATATAATTTCTTTTTTATGTAAATAAATATTCATGTGGGTCCAAAAGTTATACCTCTCCATTCTAGAAATTTTTTATGATTAAAATTATATATTTTAATATATTTATATATATATATATACATATATAGTAAAATATAATATATATATATATATATAATTAATTAAATAAATAAAATACAATTTACAAATAATAATAACGAATAAAAATATGAAAAAATAAATTTAATATATAAAAAGTAATAAATAGTAATTTAATTGTTTCATTCCTATATTAAGTACATAATAAATTTATTCATTTTAAATAATTATAAATATCATATTAATTATTTAATTATACATATTTAATTTTCACTCATTTGTAACATGCATATATTTAGATAAATTTATTCCTAGATAATATTGTGTATCTAATAATTTTTTTATAATTTATCAATTTTAATTATTTATTCATTTAATATTTTTCTAATTTATTAATTTATTATAATTCGTCTACTTAATTATTGATAAATATATTTAATTGTTTTATAATTTATACCTTTTCAATTTTTCATTCTAAAATATGTTTTTAATTTTATCCATTTTCTAATATTTATTTATAAATTTATGTTTATTAACATTGCAATCTGGGGCTTTCCCGTCTTTAAAAGGCTCCTACTTATCTAGCAACATACTTAGGTTCAAATCCGGGTTGGGGGATTTCTACTAGCTGGCGGTGACACATGCAGGTGGTGATGCAAACATGACACGAACAGATGGGGACATATTCATGATGTTGGATTGACACTACACTAGGCCTTCAGGCCAGTTTGTTATCCATTAGGATATGTAATGGGTTGTATACCCACTAGGTCTTCTGGCCATGTTCTGAATAAATATGACTTGGCTAGTGGGTCATCCATTGGTGATTATGGCCTACCTTTTCAGCCTCTGTGTGTGGTGTGTGTCTGTTGAATGTAATGGTACCTACAAACCCCTGGTATATATGTTCATTGACATTTAATTTTTTAAATATGGTTGTAATTTATATAATTAATAAGAATTCATTTTTATTTTAACATATATAAATATTTTTTTTTAATTTATCAAAATAATCTACATTATTAATAATAGTTATTCATTTTTTTAAATTTATCCAATCATATTATTATTTATTTTATTAATAGATTTTATGTATTATATAATTTCACAGTTTAATTTAAAATATATCAAAAATATATAAACATGAATTAATTTCACACACAAAAATATTTAAGTAATAATTGAAATCAAATATAGAAACACACACACTTAATATTAATGTATTCTATTAAACCATTAAAATATACTTTTAAAGATCATTTAATGACATGAAATATTAAATATATTTTGTTGTTCATTGATAAATATCATTTATTTATTTTTAGGATTATTTCACTTGGTATAATTTTTTCATTTTAAATAATTATTTTTATTAATTTATCTTGGAATTTATTAATTTTATAATATTTATTTATACATATTTATTTTATATTTTTAATATTTTAAATATATATTCATGTTCATTTAAATATATATCAATATACAATTATTTCTAAAAAATTATATATTTAATAATACCTAACCATTTTATAATATTTTTAAAGTCTACACATGTTTAATTATTAAATTTCACACTTTTTAACATTCATGAAATTATGATTATATATTCATTTATAATGTTAAATATATATATATATATATATATATATATATTTGAAAATAAAAAAATTTATAAATTTTTAATTCCTATATTTATAAAATTGTGTTTTTATAATTATAAGTAAATAGATATAATTTTTTAGAAAAAATGAATATTTAATTGTATATAAATAATTATATATTTAAATAATAATAAAATTATAATTAATGTATTTAAATAATGAATATATTTAAAATATTAATGTTTAAATGTTTATTTAATTTTTAAATATATATGTAATTATATAAATAAATATAATTATATAAATATATTTATTTTTAATTATAATTAAAGATATATATCTATAAATATATTAATAAATACATATTTACTGTTATTTTAATTTATTTATAATTTTATAATTTTTATTTATTTATTTATTTTTAATTATATAATTATAAATTATTAAATTATATTAGTTATATTATTGAAATTTATTATCTAGGTCTTTATTAGCAATTTTTTCTACGATAAAGGAATTTATTTATCAGTGCTATGAAAGCACTCTTAAAAAATATATTTAATAGTGCCACAACCTTAGGGATGATAACGATATGTCATTATTATCATGAAAAAGTGTTGATAAAACCATTTCCAATCATTTAAACAGAACACTAAATGAATTTATTTCCCTCATACTGTTCAAAATCACACAGAAGATATGCTCTTCCATTGCTCCCCCTCAACCTTCTCTCAAGCAAATCAACTCACTAAAATCTAAGGCATGGTATTATTTATGCACATTTGTCATTTATCTGTTTCGTCAATCACCTCTCTCACACATACCTGGTCTTCACCTTATTATATTTTTTGTCTATTATTTTTTTCTTTCTTTGACCACCTCTCCACCATCCCTATCTTTAGCCTGAGAACACCCACCACTATGAATCATCCCTATATCATCCACCCTTTCCTCCATCTTCCACTTCCTCATATGACTGATGCAAGAAGCCTTCCCACACTCCTTTCCCAACCTTCTTGTCTCCATCATTCTCAAAAATTTTGTTTAATGGATTGTTTTGTAAGCTAGGTGAGTGATAGATTGGCCAATAAAATGAAGTTATTCTATATTGGCATTCAAGATTTAACAATCGGTTATGATCCCTTTCTACTGTTGTGATTAGTTTGTAATAAATTTTTTGTTGGTTATTATGAATTAAAATATATTTCTTAAATATTTTATCTCTCATCCATATGAAATGGTTTGCGATATAACATATCACCGGGTTTTTTTATTAAATATATTTAAGAATATTATATATTAAATTATGGGTGATATGAGTTCAATAATAAATCTAATTTAATAATACATCATAAGAAAAAAAACAGCTACAAATGTATTTATTGGTATCCATGTAATACATTATATATAATAATGTATTGAAAAAGAGTGTAACATTGAATACAACATCCCTGATACTCTCAATAAATGTTTAATCCATTAGTTTCATTAAATTGTGAGCTCCCTAACCCAATTTCAAAATTTATTGATTAGATGACATCATATGCTCTAAAGATATATATTTCTAACCAAATTTAGAAAGCTATGTAACAATTAAATTTAGAGAAAGGATAATAATTTCCATGGGATGTCTTCCATCAAATAGGAAATGAATTTATCATGGAGGATTTGATTAATATAAGTCATTAATTTATTTAATTTTATAATAAGTCCAATTTTTAACATTTTCAATATTTTCTTTTATAATTATACTTAAAAATTGCTTTTGAATCCCTTTATTTATAATGTAATGTTAATTAGAACCTAGTAAATGGGAATAAATGAGATAGGAAACATATATTCTTGAAGATGGTACATATCATAAGTAAAATAACTTAATCAATGGAAAAAAGGTATAGGGGTTGACCAAAACATATCATTGGTCAAAAAAAATTTATTTGAATTTATAAGTTATATTTCTATGTATTTAGATTAATAATTCATTAAATTTGACCACTAACATGTGAAAAACAACTAACCACTCCCATTTTATTAATGCTCTAGTTAAATTTTCAATCAAACAGCACATGCCCCACCATATACCAATGGATTATATGAATAAAGAATGCATCCTCCATCTTTTTGGACTCCCACATAGAAAGTTTACATAAATCATCATATAATTACTTCCTTTTTCCCACAAAACATCAAATCAAGAACATGGAAAAACAACCTTATGTTTACTGTAGGTTTTTTCTTTTCATGTCACCGTTGTAGAAAATGTTAAACTGTCAGGATTCATTACTGTTAAAATTCAAATAGTGGGTTCTCCGGGTTATAATTATCAATAAAATTCTCCTTTTATTATAAATATCATATGTATATTTATTTTTTATATTTATAAATAAATATTGTATCAACCTAATTTTTTGGATATAAATTGAAAATGGATACATGAAAACAATATGAGAAATGAGTAAGAAGATGAAGTTAAATATTACATTATGTTTCCAACATATAAAGCACCCAACCCTTATAAATATATTTTTCCATGTATTAATTATTGTTATTAAAGAGAAATTAGTCCATAAGAGTATGAAAAATAATTGATTTATCGTGGAATATATCAGATCTATAAATTCTTGACTAAACGAAGAGAAATATGAATGTGTACACCAATTGGGATGATACTGTGTATTGTGTATCATTTAATATGAATAAATCTGTAAATTATGATTGATATCGAAAGGAATAAATAAATATGAGAATTAAATATTACCTTATTGATTTTCTATTGTTTATATTTACAATGATACCATTGAATACAAATTGTAATAAATACCCAAAAATTTCAGATGTATGGAAGTTATATAATTTTAAAGCTGGTAGAGGATGGAACAACACCACATTTAATAGGAAACTAGGTGGAATGATATTCTTCTAGAAAAAAATGAAATACTTTTTCAATCATTTAATGCTAAATGAATACTATAATCAATTGTAATGATCACTGAAATATACATTCTTGTCCAAATTATTGTAAAATTTTTCCCAATGACCATAAATCATTTATAAAATTTCCCATGTGTGGTGTAAATCCATGAAAGAAAGATAAATCATGTTGTTTAAAAAATATATACTAGTTTCTTATCATTCTGTAATTTAAAAGACTATATTTATGATAGAAAAAAATGAGATAATTATCATGGAATGAAGATAAACTAATTAAATATGGTAAAACATTTCATCAAGTAGACTTTCTTTAGTTGGTGAAAATTTATAATGAGTAACTTATATATTGAAATTAGTGGAGAAACTACCATCATGAATTATCTTTAGATGGTATAAATCCTCTTGGAGTAAAAATTAAAATTCATAGTATGTGGATAATTATTTTAGTAAATTATCAATAGTTTTGATGGGTATGCATAAATAAATAAAACATTATGTGGTTACTGCTTATATCTTGACAAAAACATCCCAATAATGATATTGATGTGTATTTGGTTCCACTGATAAATTATTTAAAATTGATGTGGGATATATTTTCTACAATTTATGATACTCGTAAATTTAAAAATTCTTATTGAGGGCCAAGTTTTACATAAAGAAAAATGGAATTCCTACTTATGGAAAATTTTAAATATATTCAACTAAAATAATGTTGGGGTGACCCATTTATAATGATTTCACAAACTAGGTTTTGTAGAAACATTATTCAAAGTCCATGTTTTTATGATATCATAAATTTTTATATCACCATCCTTAATAATGATCTTTGATTATAGCATTTGATTGGAATATCTAAGAAGGTGAAACATTGTCTCCACTAACGGGTGATCAAATGTTTGATAATGTAAATGATATTGACAATATTTTTAGTAACTATTTTCAAAAAATATTATGAAATCGAGTTGAAAAAATCAATAACTTTTCTTTTAGTTACTAGAATGAAATTTAATGTTAGTTCGAACATTTCTTCATGTCATTAATGTTGAATAAAAAGATAATTTATAGTGTAATTACTACATTACTAAATGACCCATGAAAAAATATGGCATCAATAATAAGATGTTAATGATTTACTTGGGGATAAGGGAAGATTTGTCACTAATTAAGGGTAAAAGGAATAATTGCATTCATCTTGTAGCTTACACACTATCAGGAAAAGAATAATTTCAATTTGTCATTTTCCTTAATGGTGTAATAATTATAGAGGTGTATTCATCAAATATCAAGAATTTAATTTCAATGAATAATATCATGTTGTGGGGAAAAATATCACATGACTTTCTTGCTTATATTTATGATTTGATTCACATAAAATTGCATTCCATTTTTTCCAAAAATTAATGACAATAATTAACTAAAATATTATTATTTTTCATGATATGGTGGTTCATATGGGAATAGAGGTTCAAATATGTGGTATTTTCCATTATTGATGGATGTATTCAATTGAATTATATATAGATATTTTGAAAGGGTGACATAAGAATCAAATAAAGCGCGAATATTTTGTTACAAAATGATATATTTTTGATATATATATTGAATTATATATCAATTACCTATCATATTTTGAAAGAATATTTCTCCCAAAATCTCATTACATTGGGTGTCTTATGGTAGAATGGATTTATTGAGGTGATATTGTTACAATTACTATCATAGAGAGGGGGTAGGATCACCTTTACATTTTAAATAATAGTGAAGATGATCATTCATAGGTTTCATCCCTAAAATAAATTCATAGTCATTTGAAACCTTCAAGGAATAAAGGATGGATATCAAATACACATTATCAATAGTTTAAAGGATGGTTCTGAGATAATATTTTCAAGTAATTTTGGGAAAATATAAATTCAATTTATAAACTATTTCAATGGATTTATAGGGGACCTAACATAAATATTATATCTTACACTAGTTTTGTAATTATTGGTTTTAAATTTTATTCAAAATAACTTGATGATGATAATAAAATGTAAAACATTTATGTAATGATTTTGGAGGAAGTGATGAACATATTTGGTTCCAATGAAATATATCCAATTTAATAGAATATGACATATTACAACATAATCTAATATATATACATGTTGGATTATGTAATATTTTAAGTTTCAATCCTCCATTGAAAATGGGATGAAAATAGTAGAGCTATGAATAATGATAAAATGGGAATTATGATGGTTAGTTTCAGAGCGGAATGAGTTAAGGATGATCCATATATAATGTCATCACAATATGTACAAGTATTTAATGTCTTAGATACATAAAACAATAATTGGTCAATTATCCTTTTGGTGAAAAAAACTCTAGGTACATATAAAAATTCAATCAAGGATGACCCTTTGATTGTGTGATCACAATCATTTTACATTGGTCCCAATGTAAAAAATGTCTTGTATTTTAGTGAGGAATATAAATATGGGATTTAGATTCTTGATATAGGGGGAAAATCCGTTCATACTTTAATGAAAAGAAACAATATTCAATGATCATGTTAATGTATTTTTAATATACTTTCATTTACCTCATAATATTGTGTGTTCTCTACTATATTTTGATAATTTAGATTTTTTGCTTGAATACTCTTGAATATAATGACTTACATACATGATGATGTCACCAACAGAAGTTATGAACATATGGTTTGTGATAAAACTATATAATTATAATGGGATCATCAACATGATGATGAAAAAATAAGCATGGCATAGAATCATTGTGTTGACTAAAATTATCAATTAAAGAAGAAGGGGTGTAAATTTTTATATTGTCTTGAATTAATGTGTCCAATTATTTAACCCCAACAAACCAATGATCCTTATTTATACATGAGTCACAATGGGATTGAATATTTTAATTAATATAGATTCATTGTTCAATGTGTATCTTATAATAAAGTAATCACTTTGGAATTATATTAAGGTAAAGATAATATATACTTTATCTATTTAACTAAAAAAATTACAATGAAATGTTTATTTATTTTTTATTATCCCATGGAGAGTCCATTACTTTTTGATAATTTCTCTATTAAATATTTCTTAATGGTCATTGGAAAAACTTGTTGGGGATTCTAAACATTTCTTACCAAGACTCGTCTTTGAGATACTATGGGAAATTAAATCCACGCCTACATGTTATTTTTTGAAAGATTATAAAGTAGGAAACATGGAATTATTTCATCAGTCGTCATAATGAAAAATTATATTAGGTTGATGATAGTTATAATATATTACTTTAAATATATATTTTTCTCCAATTTTCTTCAAAATAGTTAATTTCAAAAGTAGAAAATGATTGAATAAAATGAATTATGTGAATTAAAACCAATATAACCCTATCTTAATTAACAGATGTGGTATGCTTCACCATAGAATTAATTATAGGTATTTAAAATATAGAATAAAATTTATTTTAAATGAAAAAATATTTGATAATTTCTTTATTTTTATTTTTGAATTAAACATCTAAATCCACTTCCATCCCACATCATGTTCTACAGAAAGAGGCCCCCATGAATTAATATTGTAAACTAATTGTTTAAAATAGAGAATCAATAATGGAAACATGTGTATATATGATGTACTAGTAATTAATTATTATTTATAATTGAATTACTAAAAAATATATATTTATTTTAATATTTTTCATTCATTTTATACATAATAATAATAGATAACAATCATACAAGGAGAAAAATAACTTTCAAAAGCTTTGATGTGGCCAGAATAATATGGTTGTGTTAGATGTTTATTATTTTTTGTTTCACCAAAGGCATATTTTGACAAGAAAAATAAAAAAGAAGATAAAAAATAATATGATGAAAGGAATTCAGGAACTAATAGATACATAATAATACATTATTATCTTTTTTACTTCAGAAGACTAATATATGTGAAGGGATCAATACAAACTGGTAGTGGAAAAATAGTTGTACATGAAGATCAATATGACCCCACTATCTTTGAGGCTATCCATTCCTCTAAAACTCTTAACCTATATAAGGTAAAAATAATTCCACTAATCATACTCTTAAGTAAGAATAAAACATTTTTTAATATAATTATATTACTTAAATTCTCTAGAGTGAAGTTGTGTGCGATTTATATCTATCAACACCCACACACCACCTTATTATGATAGGTACGGGGTATAATATACATGGAGACATGGTACACCATGAATAACTCTCAAAATATCACTTTAGAGTGGGGATTTATGTAGCTCAAGATCCAATCATTGATTGTCATGTTAAACTTATTGATCTATATATTATAATAGTCAATGATTCTATTAGAACATTCATTACATGGTCATATAATATTATAGATATATATGAGTTATGTCCTTAGAAAAAAAATTTAGATTAAAAAAAATTAAAATTTATATGAAAAATATCTAATGTGAGGTATGGAATTAAATATAGATAAAATGGTGTAAAACAGAGGGTCAGATCAAGATAATCAAGTTAATTAACCATGGAAACAAAAGAACCTTCTAAAATTACCTTCTCTCATCCAACTTAAATGAAGTATATATTAAAACTACAACTTAATTTAGACATCACACACAAGGATTTATATGTTTCTAACATTAATGATGAAGAATAACTACTTTTAAATATCATCAAAGACATAGCATATCACAAGATAATGAATGAGATTCTCGTGTTTTAATTTCTAGGAATTTCATTTGTGAATACGTATATGAGGTAAACTTTATGAATCCATATTTTCAAATAATGATATACTATGTTAATTAAAGGTAATATGTATCCATATTTTCCACAGAATTTTATATTACTACAATAAAAATTGATAACCCTATGTAACCCATGTTTGATTCAATAATCCCTATATTGATTCTATAGAAGAAATATCTTTGGGGATGTAATAAATTGATAAAAATATGGTCTCAACAAGGAATTTGAGAAGAACATAACAAATGATTGACTCTTTTTTAGGCCTACAATTAATTATTAAAAGTATAAAATCTAATAAAATAAATTATTTAATTTATTTTTTATTAATTTATATTTTTTATGGAGCACTGGATGGTAATCAGAAAAAATTTGGGTACCCTATATTTTTTTTTATTTTTCCTGGATCTAATTTAAGTATTTCCATCTAACTGACTACATATGATGTTTATTGTGAATTTTTATGTTACTAAAATCAATGATTTATTAATAAAAGTCAATTAATATATTTTCATTTTTATTTTATTAACATATTTTATTATGATATTGTGATTTATAAATATATGCTAAATCCTGGTATGAGGATGATTATTGAACAGGATAAGCCTATAGAATATTTCAATTAAAAAAGATTAATTCCAATATCGAAATATTTAACTAAAGAACATATTTTAAAAAAATTACTCATTTTGGAGAATGTTTCTGCTGTGTTGGAATAAATATACCTACACTGATTGAGGTTATTACATTTGAAAATTTATTAATGATATCATATACTATAAAAATAGTATCATCCTCAAACACATAATTTTTTGAGGGAAATTATTTTTACAATAAAAATATTCTTAACATTTTTTTATATATTTTCTCAGTACTACCAATATTTTCAACAATATAATTATTTAAATAAAGATGTATGTTTTTTTAGAGGTGAGTTGGAAGAGTACGTGGTTTCATAATGTTTGCTAACATGAAATTTTGGGGAATACATATTATTTTCTGTGATCTTGTATGCGTTATACCTTTGAAAAAAAAACATTGTATGTGAAGTGTTAGTATAATAATGATTATGCATTTTTTTTATTTTTTTGTCATGATAAAGTATAGTAGAGGAAATCAATTATTTTAGAAATAATTTCATAGAATAAAGGGTTTCAAGAATTTATATCTAAACCTTAAAATGTTTACTTCTTACTACTTATTAAGTTAATTTTATCATCAATTCAAAAAAAAATTAGTAAATTTCCTTATAATTATTATCTAATAATTATATTTTATAATTAAAATATTTGTTCACAACTAACGTCACATGATCAAAATGGAGGAAAAAATTTAAAAAAAATTTATCCATTATGCTAGTGATCCGTAAGTAACTTTTGACTTATAGGAATTTACATCAGATAAATTCAAAACAAAATTTGGTCAGTAAGACTCAATGTGAATGTTTTCAGTAAAAATGTTTCATTTTAGTTAAAAACTAGTATCACATTTCCTAAACTAAGAAAACAATCATGGAATGTTTTGAAACATAATGACTGTGATCAATAATTCATTTTTGACATGTATTAATTTATTTTACATCAATTCATCAATCAATGTTGTTTATATGACTCTAGGTATGATTTATCAATATAAATGTTTCATTTTAGTTCAGAACATGAATCACATAAAAATAACATAGAAAACCAGCTATAATCATTTTTACAATGTTAGTATAATAATCTATAATATATTTTCACTTGAATAAATTGACATCTATGTAATCTGACAACTGATGTTTTTGGTAATACATTAAATGCATGTGTTCAATATAAAATTTTTATATCAGATTAAAAAACCTGTTACATCTCCAATACTGAGGAAAAATTCTCTTATTGATTATAATATTTATCAAAATAAAGAATATTTAATTTTTATGTGTATTAATAAACTACACATCAATATGATACACAATATGGTTATTATAATTCTAAGTACATGTTTTGAAAACAGAAGTTCTATTTTTGTTTCAAATACATTTCACATCACTAAAATGGAGAAAAATATGTAAAATTATTTTCTAACATTGTGAAAATGATCCAAAATTAATATTTGATTTGTAGTAATTGAGAAAAAACATTAATATGACACATGATATTGTAAGTATGACTCAATGTGTTTTTTTTCAATACATAAATGTCATTTTACTTTCAAAAACATTTCTCATGGAAAAAACCATGAAAATTAGATCAAATTATATTAAAAGATTAGTAAAATGATCCCAATTTCATTTTTGACATGTCTAAATTAACCACATTTCAATATGACATTGAGGGTGGTCTGCATAACTCTACGTACATGTTTTTAAAATAAAAGAGTAATTTTTTGATTAAAACCATGTCACATATACAACACTGTTAATATAGTATTAAATTAATTTTAAATATTATAAAACAATTAATTTTTCATTTTTCATGTTTAAAAAATGAATATAAACCAATCAAACACAATATGTAATCAGTATTACTCGAAGTAAATGTTTTCTATATAATTGGGTAAATTTAGGTCAAAATGTGTGTCACAACCCAAAAATTGAGAAAATGTGAAATCATTTTTTCAAACATTATGAAAATTATTATTTATTATTTTTTATTGTGAATGAATTAACCATATATCAAGAAGACACAGAATATGGTTTTTATGACTCAATTTATGTGTTTTCAATTTAAAAAAGTTTCATTTTAGTTTAAAAACATGTTATATAACCAAAACTAAGAAAACGATCTTGAATTACTTCCAAGTATTTGAAAAATGATCTATATTTTACTTTTTGACATGAATTAATTAACATCCACATGATATGACACATAATGTGGTCGGTATGAGTCATTGGGTGTGTTTTCAATATAAAAGTTTCATTTTAGTAGAAAATTCATATCACGTAGCTAAAACTAAGAATATGAGCATGGATTTTTTTAGAAAATGTAATATTATCCATAATTCATTAGTGATATATAGTTGTCCACCACACATAAATTCAACACCCAATATGGTTGGTATGACTCTAAGTATGTGTTTTCACTATAAAAGAGTCTTTTTAGTTTACAATGCTTTTCAGATAGCCAAAATAGATAAAATTTGATCATATTTTTACAAACTCTTGAAAAATGGTCTATAATGCATTTTTCACATGTTGACATTTATTCCACTCTAATATAACATTATATGTTTCTTAGTACGAATCGCAGTACTAGTTTTCCATATATATATAAGTAGCATTTTACTTTAAAATTCCTGTCACACTTCCAAAAACTAGAAAACAAACTAAAATAGTTACCAAACATTATGAAAATGATTGATAATTCATTTGTGATGTGAATGATTTAACATTATGTCAATATGACCCACAATCTTATCGGTGTGACTCGAGGTTCATTCTTTGAATAAAAAATTTCCACTTTAGTTTATGACACATGACACATCACCATAACTGATTAAACAAGATCATATTGTTTTCAATCTTTAGTAAAACGATCTATATTTCATGTTTTCATTTTTTAATACACCTAACATGAATCTGAAGAATTATATGGTCTATATGACTCGATGTCTCTGTTTCAATACAAATGTTTTATTTAAGTTTAAATTTTGTATCAGATTACCAAAAATGAGAAAAAGAGTTCAAATTATTTCCAATGCTATGTAAAAAATTCCAATTATCTTTTTTAATTTGTAATAATATACCACACATTATACTTTCACTCGATCTGACTAATATGAATCTAAGAATGTGTTTTAAACCAAGAAGTTTCTTTTCACTTTAAAATTTGATTCCAATAGGAAAAATTAAGAAACAAGCTTAGATTATTTTCAAACATTTGAAAAACAATCCATAATTGATTTTTCTCATTAATTAATTGATTCCACTCCAATCTGACACACAATGTTTTATGTATGACTATAACTATGTGTTTTCAATGTAAGTGTCATTTTAATTTTGAAATATATCACATATACAAAAGCAAGAAAATACGATCCTATTATACAATATTAATAATTCATTTGGGATGTTTAATAATTCCTCACAGTTCAATCCGGCACTCGGCGTGTTCATTATGAATCGAAATGCATGTTTTTAATAAAAAGTGAATTTTTTTTGAAACACATGTCACAACACTAAAACGAAGAAAATGAGTTTAGATTTTTATAAAACATTAGAAAGACGACCCATAATTATTTTTTGACATGAAGGAATTTATGAACATTAATATCACACGGGATGTACTCGGGATGACTAGAAGTGTGTTTTTTCATTACAAAAATGTCATTTTAGTCAAAACACCCATCAAATAGATAAAATATAGAAAGAAATTTCAGATAGTTTTAAAACATTAGTATAATTATCCATAATCCTTTTGTGATGAGTTGGAATTGACCTCACATAAATCTAACTCATGATGTGGACAGTATAACTCTAAGTATGAGTTTTCAATATAAAAGTTTCATTTTAGTTTAAAACAAGAATCACATAAGATAAAATGAGAAAATGATATTAGATTATTTTAATCATTTGGGAAATAAAATTTTTTAAAAAAAAAATTCAGAATTCATTTTATGCTAATTTAACACATGATTCAGTCATTATAACTTGAAGTACATGTTATCATTACAAAAGTGTCATTTTAATTTAAAAGGTATCACATTTCCAAAATCAATAAAATGGTCTCGTATTGTCTTCAAATTTTAGAAAAATGATTCATAATTTCATTGTGATGTGTATGAATTCACCACATGTTAATATAAAACATTATATGGTTGGTATCACAAGAAATTTGTGTTTTCTATATAAAGGTGTCAGTTTAGTTTAAGACATTTATCACATCTCCAAAAAGGATAAAATGAGTTCATATTATTTTCAAACTATAAGAAAATGATCTATAAATCAATTTTTCTGTTTAATAATCGACTAATCTTCAATCCAGCACATTATGTTCAAGGTATGACTCCAAATACTTGTTTTGAATATAAAAGTATCATTTTATTTTAAAACATGTGTTACATCACCAAAAACAATAATCTTTTCTTGGATTGTTTTAATAATTTGAGAAAATGATCCATAAATAATTTTTTATGTATAAGAATATACCACATATTATTTCAATATATGATTTGGTATGTATGTCTTGAAGTGGGTTTCATCAATACAAACATTTCATTTTAGTTTAAAACTTGCATCAAATATCCAAAAAATATCAAATGAGACTATTTTGTTTTCAAATATTAGGATAAAAGATCCATAAATCAAATTTTATGAGTAGGAAATCCCTCACATGAATCTAACACTCAATGGGATTAATATGAATCTATGTACATGTTTTCAATTGAAAAGTGCCATTTTTTTATTAAAACGCATGTTAGATTGCAAAACTAAGAGAACAAGATAAAATTGGCATCAAACATTAGAAAAATTATAAATAATTAATTTGTGACATGTAGGAAAAAACTGCACTTCAATCTGATACATGATGGGGTCATGATAACTTGAAGTTCATATTTTCAACACAAAAGTTCTATTTTAGTTTAAAACACATGTCACACTGACAAAACCAAGTAAAAAATCACATTTGTTTTAAAAAATTAGTATAATAATTAATAATTCATTTTTATGTTTTGGAATTTACTAGACATAAATTTGATGCATGATGTGGTCATTATGACTTAAACTGTGTGTTTTCAATACATATGTATATTTTTAGTTTAAAACACATATTAAATAACTAAAAAGGATAAATTAAGATCATATTGTTTTCAAACAGTAGGATAATTGTCTATAATTCATCTCTAATGATTATCAATTTACCTTACATAAATATAATACATGATGGGATTGATAAGACTCAATGTATGTTTTATCAATATAAACGTGTAATTTCAGTTTAAAACACATGTCACTAGCCAAAACCAAGAATATGAGCCTCAATTATTTAAGGATATTATTAAATTGTCCCATAATTAATTTTTGATTTTAATAAATTTACCATTGGTCAATCTAACACATGACATTGTCGGTGTGACACAATGTAAGCATTTTCAATATATATTTTACATTTTAGTTTTAAACACACATCACATTAGGAAAATTGTGTAAACAAGAAAATATTTTTTTCATCCATTTATCTACTGTTACATAATTAATTTCATTACCAATTTAATTTGACACTAATTTAGTTAATTTTCTGAAATATAATTATTTAATATGAATAAGAAATGATTCTATAGTTTAGGTTATGTTCTCATAAAGAATGTTCTATTGATTTGGCTCACATTTGTATTGTGTTTTCTACCACCATACTTGTGAGGAAATGCAATATCACAATATTTTGAGAACAAAAAAAATAGTGTGAAATTTAAGAATCAACCACAACTTAATAAGTTACATGGTGTTCTGGGTAAGATGTAATGAAAATGATTTCAATTTAAAATTGATACATTGTGTTCAATTTATGTCATTATAGTATTACTAGAATGAGAAATTTTTTTATATACAGGTGGATTATTTTTCTCGAGCAGGGGTGTTTTTTTGGAAAAAGATAGCAGGATTAGTGTTCAAGGGCCAAATACAATGGATCATTGGTGTTTTTGAATTTCTCTAATATATTTTACTTACTCATGTAATTTCAGAAACCAAGGATTGCAATGTCTATAATATAAATTTCTTTCTTATATTTGTCTTATAAATTCTATTTCAACTTAATTATGATTTTTCAACTATATTTATTATTATTGTTAGATATAATTTTAATTTCACATTTTAATAGTATTCACATTTTTTTGTGAAAATTATTGTGCTGAAAAAATTACCCATTATTAGCCATATATAATGCACTGATTATTGGGTATTTTACCAGCTCTAAACCAGTGATGATAAACAACCCCATTTATATATACTATTTTTACTACACATAAAGTATCCCTTTATTAGTGAAAAAATAATAAGTGATAAATTATCAATATATCAGTTTGTTCCTACTGATGATAAATACATAAGGATTTTAAGGGTGCTCCAAATTTCATCGCATTTTTGTACTAACGAAGTATACTTTTAGTGGTGTTAAATTCATTATGTATAGTAATGATGTTGTAAAAATGGAGTTGAAATTTATAACTCCTTATTACCAAAAAAATATAGGATTCCTAATATGACCATTCAAACCATATATTATATGCTTAGATCTGATTGGATGGATTTGAAATGTTTTTCTTGGATCAACACCTTTCCTTAGATGAGTTTCCTTTAAAACCCCTTCACTTAAGCGTTAAAATTCATATTATGACTTGCTATATAGATGGATGTTCATTACTCCAACATTTTGAGATGATGTTTGAGAATGAAATAAATTGGGAAATGTAATTTTTTTGAAATTGTAGAGAATTCCATATCGTTCAGTAGCACCCCAACGTACCTCATAGTTGATTGAAAAGTTATGTGGAAAATCATTAGTAAAATAAAGATTTAAATGTTCATTACAATTTAATATAAATAATATATTCTTGTAAAAAAGGAAAGGAGATTTAGAGTGAATGGAATATTGATCCCTTGATATATCATGCATTTTCAAATTATTGATTGTATTTGGATTGTTTTTTATCACATGGTGATTCTAGGGAATCTCTGAAGCTCATGATATAATCCATGTAACTCCTATGAATAATTAAACAACAAATTATTTTAATGTAATTAAATAAAAGGTCACACCACTCTATAATGAATTCTATTATTAGGAATAGTAATTTTACATTCTGGATTAAATGTAGAATGTTTTTTGAAACAAGATCACTCATGTGGCCAGTTTTTTGTGAAAAAATAATAAATGTTAGAATGATATGTGGGGACATATGGATATGATGAGGTATATGTACCATATGTTGTTCGTATCAGATTCTAATAATTTTCCGTGTGAAATATTTATAATCTGGGCTAAATGTTACACTAGTATAAATAATGATATTTTTTTCTTTAATTAAATTTTATTTCTTTGATGGCTCTCTTTACACACAACAATGAGTTTAAATGCAACAAGATATACAATTTATTTTTTATTATTCAATGTTAACATTATCTACAATCTATTAGAATAGTGTGTATGGTTAGGACTAAATAAATTATAAATAAATATTACCAAAATATTTATAAAATTAATTCATCATTTTTCTATGGGATATAATATAAAATATACCACTTGATGTTAAAATTAAATGTTTTTAGAAAAGAAATATTATCTTGCACACAATGTGTTTTTATTTTAATAAAAAAATTAATCTCTACTTATGAATGATTTTAATTAAATATAAAGATAATATAATATATGAATTATTTTAACATTAATCTAATTGTTTTTTCATGGAACAAAATGAAGATAAACGCAATTTTCTTCATAAAATTCATTTTTCTAAAAGTATTTTTTGTAGTGTTTTGAGGGATTATTTTAAAATGAATTTATAAAACATATAAATATTAAATCTTATAAAATGGATTAAACATTTTGAATCAGAATAATAATTATTATTTAAAAATTCAATGTAATTTTTTGTCATTATGAATATTTACCAAGTTAATAATTATAAGTGTGCCACTCACCACACTTTCTAAATAGAACCCCTTATCTTATATTCTACACACCATATAACAGATTTACCTTGAAAAAACCATCCAAAAATATCTTCTAAACTCCCCTATTAATGTCATATATATTCTTTTCCTCATATAATACCAACCCAGGGGTCTATAGAATGATTTTCAAATGAGGTTTCTCAAAAAAGAGGCATATCTTTTACAGATACATTTTATGTTTCGTTTATATTATACTTATTATAAATATATTTTTTATAATATAATTATGAATCTTTTAGAATAAAATTTTTTATATATTACTAGGATTATTTTTAAACCATTTTATATCTTTATTCCCTTAAATGGGAAATGAAACTATCATTCGAGTATATGTGTAGACTAATACATCCACGTAACGATATGATTAATTTTCCATATTTGTATTTTATGGTTGTTTAATATGGAGGATTTATTTATTAGGTATGATATTAAGGGAAGATTTATTCAATGTTAATAAGGTATTATCTACCATATTACCTTTCCATTAGTTGGAAAAGGACAATGTCTCACAATTGTTCATATAGAATACCTCGTCCTCTGAGAGAAGTGATTTATTATTCATTTTCACATTACATTGATAGTAATAAGGATATATTTGATGAATATATATGATATTTATAATATAATAATGATTTTTTTAAGTTGAATTATTTTTTTCATTTTTATTTCAATTCATAAAATAGTGGAAACATTACTTGTTCCTACGTATGGACTGTCATCTCTATGGAGCAAGGTAATTCATTAATCATCATTACTTTTTTTATAAGACTAAAAAAATTATATGAGGAACATATATGATACTAATTTTATTATTAATATTATAGATTTGATAAAACATTTACCATGGTTCATGTACTAGAACCATCATACAAAATCACGCTTGGAAAATGGATTAGTTTTCATTCAAATGTTCATTTTAATAAAAATAGTTGTTAATAAAATATAATTTTAAATTTAGAGTAAAATATACATTGAAATTTAGGTTTTAATATAGATATGGTATAATTTTATTATAAATCAATATTAATTATAAATGATATTTTAACAAATATGAAGAAATATGGGACATAAGGGAAGGGTTTATGATACAATTTAATTTATTTTCCGGATTTCCAATAATAAATTTCTATTAAAGAAAATGTATATATATCAAATTATTTAATACCCATATACCTCATTCACCATTTTTTATTCATATATTATTTATGTTTTATTACCATTTTATTCTATTTGTGACATAAAATTACTATGAAAATATATTTAAATAATAGTTTACTATATTTACCCTTTGGTGCTCAAAATTTATATTCCATATCAAAACCCTTCAAAAAAATAATATATTTTTTTAAATACCAAAAATAATATATTTTATTCATTTTAGTAATCATTTAATGTATTTTAAACTATTAAAAAGGAATTTATTTAATAAATTATTTTCAGAAAAAATTATTTTATGACTTTTTATAATAGTGTGAGATGAATTTTATCTTTTAACATATATAGTATAAAAAAAATCCCACTCTCATGAAGATTCATTAAATTAGTGATTATTATACATGTTTCTATGTCTATTTTAAAATAAATTTATTTTCCTGATATTATTGAATTTTTAGTTAAAATTATATCAAATTAAAAGGATATCTTTCTCTTATTTTCAAATAAAATATTGAATGATCATTTAAAGGTACATTCAAATATGTAAAAAACATTTAAAGATTGATATGATACAATATGGATAAGATATTATGTTTCAATGTAATTTTTTATATGGATGGATTATGATTATGATGATTGAAGGATGATTCAATGAAACTCGTTTCTTTCACATGGGATATTTATGTTATTATGAATCCTTATGAAACTTATTTTATTTCAATAATTTATGCTATGACGAAATAATGAAATGTTTATGAAACATTTTTTCTTTTCACATGTTATAATAAGATTCTGTTATAAATTTTTTATAATCATATAAAACAAATATATATAGTTCTCATAATGTGATTAGTGGGCCTAGGATTATATCGACCTCTAATGCATTGTGTAAGGATGGAATATCATGAGATAATAAAGAATAGAATAGAATGTTAATTTAATTATGGAAGGGATATTTTCTAATAACATAGTCATGGGTTATCATAATTATTATGTAAATAATGGAATGGGGACTGTAGTAAATCCACTATGATAGCCTTAGTAGTGATACCAATAAAATAAAAAAAATCTATTATTATGTGTATTCCAAAAAAATTTGTATTATGATTAAGATATGTTCCCATGGATCATGGTTTATTATTAATTATTATACCCATATAATAATTACGTATTTTTTATGACAAAACCATTTACTATTAATTATTATTAATGATCTTTGACTGATTGGGAGTTATTTTTAAAAGTTCAGATTGTGTAACCATACCCTTATTATTATATTATGCTCACTTATGATCATTGATTGATATCTATTATGTTTAACCTTACTAAGAATATAATCTCATACCTTCTTAGGATTCCTTAATCTAAATATTATGAAGAAAGTTATTAAGTAAAAAAAAATATGAGAAAGGTTCTATGAAAGTTAAACCTTATGGGATATGCTGAAAATCGTCTTTTAAATAAGTAGTGAATATATATAATATCCAAATATGATAAATATTTATGATACATTGGTGCATATTATTGATAAGTGTATTGAATATTAATTTATTGTGATGAAATTTTAATGAATGAAATTCTAGGGTCTCCTTATATTTTCATCATATATATTGGAATGATCTATTGAAAACAAACATAATCACACACCAATGGTCACATTAGTACTTATTTTATACATGGTCAATATTGTTTAGATATTTACAAAAATATATTAGAGAGATCTAAAAAATTATTATATCTTATGTTTTTATCTTTTTATAAGCTTTTCATTAGAGTTATAATATTACTTGTTTGATTAAATATTTCATTGATGATTTTTTAGTTTGTTATCAGGTTGTATTTATTGAAAACATTCCCAGAGATGATCAAGAGGATGTTTGGCGCAATGATGAATAAAAAATAATGAAATAATTTTAATGGGTTTTTTAATAATTTATAGCGATCAATTGAATCAAATTTTCTATAAATGTTAAAATGTTTTGGGAAGAGTTTTAGTAATATAGTAGTTTATATAGGATTTAACTTATAGTGTATTAGAGGTAGACCATGGGATTTTGTAAAATGGTTGTTTTTAACATAACTTATGTAATGTTAAATTGATAAAATGATACTTTTTAAGATGGAAATATTGATTCATATTCCTCTAAATGGATCATGGGAATCAATGAAAATAGAAAACATGCAATTTATTTTCAATTGGGTATTTTCGATCTCATTCACAGATGGAAATTTCCAATGTTACATGATTTAAAGAGAAATAGTCATTGTACTAGTCTATATCAGACCAAATTTGAGGAAACTTATGTTAGATATATATTAAAAACATAGTATAGTGAGTATATATATAAAATATGAGGAGATAAGATAAAAAATGCATTGTATAGATAGGTTTAAGTAAAACAATAAGTCCTCCATTATATTATTGTTCTTGTTTTTTAATGGAAATTGAATTTATTATATATCTTCTAAAGAAACATATTTTGTTGATATAGATAAATATAATTAATATATATTCATTAAAAAATATTTTAGTGATGTAAAAACAAAATGGGTGTGTTGGATGAGTTTATGTCATGGTGGTTCTTTTCTTATAAATAAAAGATGTGTTTTTCACATCCAAGTGTAATAACTGTTTGAGGTAACTATCAAAAAACTCAGAATATAATTTTATAATTTTTTTTTTGATTGGGGATAAGAACAATGTTAAACACATGATAAAAATTATGACTCACTTCATTGTAGGAATAATCCAATAATTTTTCTATCATTTCATTCCATTCATTCTTGTACTTTGAGTTCAAGACCATATTCATTCTATATAAATTAATAATATAATTAATAATATAATAATGTGCATAGCAGAATCTAAACAACTATTTTTTATTTAATTTTCTACATGATAAAAATACTGATTTATCCTTGAAAAAGAACTTGTTCCACATTATTTCTTTCTCACTCCATCTCTCATCATCACAAAATTTCATTTGATATCAATGTGCACTAACCAATAAAGAGAATATGATTTTGAGAATTGGTTTTTCAAAAACCAGAAATTCATCCCAAATTTACCCGTGGGTCCATCATACATATTCATTTTTAAAAAATCCAAAACCCCATAAAACTTAAAATATTACACCCCTCAATTTATATCTTATATAGTATTTCTTTGAGTTCTAAAGAAATAATGTGATTTAGTATGAATTTTTTTGCATCCATATTTTATCCGAAAAATCATATAAAAAAGTCACCATAAATCATAATTTATTATAATTGATCAAATTTGAGTAATAAATTAAATTCATTATTATAATATGATTCATAATTAAATGATTTCAAATATTCATCTCTATTGAGACTTTCAATATGTCTTTTATCTCGATTACCAAGGGAAAAATATCAATGATAAGTGGTGTTAGAGTTAAATAATTGAACTTATTATCTCTAATTTTAAAAATTAAATTATCTATAAACAAAATTTATTGGTAAAACACAATATTCCCATCAGTATAAAATAATTAATTCTAGTATATATATTTACTCTTTTTCGAAATCAAGAACGGAAATAATTTATTTTCCAAGTATAATATTCAAATTAAATTTCAATGTTTGGGGTTTCGATTAGTGGTAAGAACCCCATAATCCTACAAGAAAAATGGGGGTTATAAACCCATTGGTCATAGGTACTATAGTGGTGCTTTAGAAGTGGAGTCACTATAGCCACGACCGGAACTATAGTAGTGGCGGGCACTGAATGGTACTGTAGAAGGTGGGTATTGTAGGATTACTATTCACAGATTTGGAATTGAGCCAAAATATTGGGCCTACAGGATATGTAATTGGTTACATTTCCACTGGACCTTTGGGCTATGTAATAGGTCTCCCTCTACCCAGTTAAAAGATATTATTAGTTTACATTAATAAAACATATTGAAAGAAAATTTCTATTTATTTTTGATACATGAAAACTATAATATAATTGTAAAAATAATATAATATAATGATATATATAATATATACATATCTTAATTATAATAGCTCTTTCCTTAGTAACAATGAATTAATAAACATCTCATATAACTAATTATCACCTTTTTCTAAGTCAGTTCAAATAAACAGAAAAATGTGATGCAAATGAGTTATCAAATAAACATGTTTCTTATTTAGATAAATTTATTTTAATATCACTTGTATCCCTATAGATAAATACATATCCTTTAGAACACTTCTGATGATTAGATACTGGTCTATTATAATGTTGGACCAACATATAATTGATTTAAAGAAAAAGTTATGATGCATTATAAAACGAATAATGTTAAATATTTTTCAAGTGATTATAGTGTTTTATGTTGATTTTATAGGGACAATAAATGAATGTAATGCCACTAAAAATTTGAGACCATACATTATATATATTAGTTCTCCAATAACCATATTTTACTAGACATTGGTTTTTCATTCATTTCTCTTATTTCATAGTATTTTAGTGTGGCCATAATATAATATATCACACTTGTTAAACTAAATATTACATTACAATAAATATAAATAATCATAAACATACACAAAAATATATATTACTCTTGTTTTTTATTTTTGAAACATAATAAAATATTTTGAGATAAAACAACACCATCATTTATTTCCTTCATCATAATATTATCCAAGATCATATCATAAATTTATAAATATATACGATATTTTAGTTAAATACATTAAAAAAAGTGTGCTTTAAATCTTATTAAGGAGCTAAATGACTCCAATCAATGGGTGGGAAAACATAAGAGTCAAAAATCATATTAAAAAATCATAAAATGTGAGAATCATAAATAATCACATGGAATCATTTAATATGAGAAAAAATACCAAAAACACATGATAATTAAGAAAAATATAAAAAAAATCACAAACATAAAATGTGTCATCTTAAAAAAATGTAATGTTTTTTCTATGACTTCAAATGATAATGGAAGAATCTAACCATAAGATTTCCCTTCAAATCATAGTAGAATGGTCTGACTACATCATATCCATAAGTAAATAAATCATTAAATATCAAGAAATAACCTATCAATTGGGATGATGTGTTAATGTAGGACCAACCAAAAAATCATAATATTCTAAAAAATATGTGCTCCTCATGAAAGGAAATCAAACAAAAAACATAAACATGATAAAGAAATGTATAGAAAGGCATGGGTTGTATAATGATATCCACTACTACCATCAAATGAATTATTATAGAACATACCATAAAATGAGTAATTAATTAATATTTTATTTTAATAATTTAAAAAATAGTAGGAAAACATTTTGAAATTAAAAATAATATGATAAGAAATTAAACCCTAAATAATTATTTAAGAAATGAGTAGAAATTTTTTTGAAAAGAGTTCAAATAAATTTATATTCATAATAATAAAAATTAAACACCATAATTTAATATTAAATTTTTTTTAATTAATATTTAATATAGGAGTGATACATGAAAAAGAACAACAGAGTTGAATATTAACCTTTTGTAGGGTTCGAATTAATGAAATGATTGAGAAATGAACATAGAAAATATATATATCCCATGTAAAAATGGAATAAAAATATATAATTTATGTTTTATGTATAAATATAGAAAATATAATATGAATATGTAATGAATATAAATATACATGTATAGAAATTATACAGTATAAACTTCAATTAAGAATGACGTGAGGGGGTTCCCTTACCTCATGTCCTGAATCACTCGGACATTCCACTAGCTACATAAATATTTAAATAAAATATAATATTTATATACTTCATAATTATATTAATTTTTCTTCTTCAGATATTGTAATAAATTTCAAATTTTTATTTGATTAATCAACTCATGTTGGTTTTTATGGGGTGCCTAGTCCGTAATTCCAAAATAGCTTTTGTAATATTGAAAGAGTTAATGATATTGTAAAATGATTTCATAATCCAAAAAGATATAAATGTATTAATTCCTTATCATAACATTTTAATATATGTTATAAAATTTAATAAATATTCTAAAATGGATAAAAAACCTGAAACATGTCTTAGTACACCTGTTTTGGGTGGTTTAATTGCCCAAAAAGGTTTAGTTTTAATTCTTCTTTATCATTGTATATTGTCATTCTAAAATAATAAACATAGTTAAAATTGATTATAGATATCATATTTAAACTGTAGTTATATTTTTAAACCCAATTATAATATATTTTCATGAACAAATTATCATTCCTAAAAGAGTTATGAAGCAACCATACCATAAATAATGTTATTTTAAAGAATATTAAAAGAGATGAAAACTAATAAGTATTTGGTTTATAAAATTATATCGGAATATAATTTTTCTGTGGAATTAGTTTCATAATAATTATAAAATGTATTTATATAGTTTTAGGGAAGGATAAAATTGATAGTATGGGGTTATGACTTTGTTACATTCTATTTGGAATGACTCATTTCGAACAACCCTATAAGGTAGTTAGTGATAGTTTTCTTATTAGACCAAACCTTCCCAAATGTGGTAATAATTTTTTAGAGAGTTTTTTTTATAGTTTTTGAAATTGAATTACTTTCATGTGAGAGGATAAATGTTAGGATGAGCAGTATATTTATAGGTTATGGGCAGTTTTTTTGAGTAAAATAATGATTATGATATTACTAATATTATCATTAAAATATGAATGATATTAATTCAAATGAGTAGTCATATTAGTTTATGATATTGTGGTAGAATAAAACGTTTCATAAATCCTATGTGATTTACTAAAAAACATTTTCAATTATTATTGAAAATATTATATTTCATTATTCATCTCTTAAAATTACTATTTATTAAAATTAAAAAAACATCCACCATACCAAATTTAGATATGTAAATTCCAAAAATAACATCAATTTTTAAAATTAAATTTATAAATTCGGTAATAAAAATATTTTAATATCAATGTAATATAATTTTTTAACTAAATTTGGTAAAAATATATCTTATTGAATTTTACACTTATACATGCTCTATGTTACAAAATTTTAAAATTAAATATTTTTTTATTCTAAAATATTAATTTAGTTATTGAATTTATGATATCTATTAATTGTTATAAATATTACAATTTGCAATGATCGTGATATTTTTTCAATGGTCATTTTCGACCCCAATAGTTAGTTTATCACCAAATTCCTAGAGAATCCATATACTTCTGATAAATACCTCTTGTTTTAATTAATAATTATTCACATCATTTTCTTTAGAAATAATTTAAAATTCATTTATAAAATTGAAATATTACTTAGAAATTTATATTTAATATTTACAAAATTTTCTACAGGGTTGATATTTCTCAGAGACCATAACACTATAGATTCTCAAATTTTATTCTAGTTATATATTTTTTATCCCATTATACTTTTTTAAATATTATTTATTGTATTCATACTTCATATAAAATGTTATATATTAATGAAATAAAATATTTTCCATTTTTTTATATATTGAATGTGATTTATTTATAATACATTTTATATCTAAATATGATATTCTTATGAAATAAAAAATATTTCATATAGAAAAGTCTTGGTTATTACATCCATACAACATTTATAAACATAATATTTGAATTTTCAATTCAAACATATGTGGATAATAGATGGGGATACATATTTTTCATTGCATCCTAAGGTTCCCAGGTGACCTCTTCACACATTTAGACTCATAAAAAGTACTTTGAAATGGTTAGTGTTTTTCTTGATTGATATTTTTCTCTATATATCTAGAGATTCAATACTAATCCATGTAAGAGTGATCATGCCCCAACTTCAACACCTCTAAATCCATTTTTATTGATATTTTCTAAGATCCTCTTTAAGGAAAAGTGGTAATCATATATCACAAAATTCCAAAACAACACTGCATTACAAAAACTCAAATCACGCGTTCTTCATTGCAAAAGTGCCACTCCACTGCAAGAGTTTTCAAAATCAAAATACACAAACATAAACCTCTTTCCAATCTATTTACTAGACATCATCATTGTGAGTGGATCCAAGAGTGTAGACACTGAATCAGTCACCACCTCCATTTGAGCAGACGTCGTAATCATCATCCAGTCACCACCATAAACATCGCTTCTCTGAACCACCACCATCATCGACGTTGGAGCATCCATCACTGGCATCACCAGAGCTACCATCACTGTCTCGTAGTCTTATTCACTCGATACCAATGTCCACTCATAGACGTCTCCATACAAGACATCCTCATCATCGCCAGAACACATGAAAAGAAACCAATGAACCAGTCATGCCTCCATGGATACCCATCCACTCCCACGAACACCTCTCAATTCCTCATCAGAAGCTACCATTCCCAACCAACCAGGGAGGGTGCGAAGAACCCTAGAAACTAGAGCATAGCAGAATCGTTGGGATCTCCATAGAAAACCTAAGCCACCCCACCATCGCTTCATCTTCATCGTCACCATCGACACTAATGTCTAGCATCGCACATGAAAAAATATCACCTAAACTTGAAACCCAATTTGACTTCCACACAGATCGATCATCAAATAGTATGATCTCACGTGGAGAGTCACATCAATTCTTAACCAATTTCATTAAGTATGAAACCCAAATAAAAACTTACCAGCAATAAAATGACTTCTCAAGAAAATACCGCCTCATGACGCATCTGGTGCACCAACAGTCGTCGAACCACAAATCCCAGAACCTCAAAAATTCTACTTCCCTAGGTCCGAATCGAAGTGGATCCAAGGAATTCAAGGTGTGAGAAGATTTCAGCATCAGAGGTCTCTGATGGATGTCATCTTCTAATAAAACCCATAACAGGCATGAAAAAACCATATCGATTCATGAAGCTCCTTGAAACACGTCGACCATCGGACCACATAACCCAAACTTTCATTGAACCGATGCTCTAGCTCTGACCTATTGAGGTGCAGGGGAATAAGAAATCAGAGAAGGGTGAGACCAGTAGTGGACTTCTGCAACAAACGTCTGATGACGAGAAGACAACGATAAAAGAGAAAGAAAACTCATGGCATTGAGACCTAGAGCGAAGGATAGAGATCCACCGGATAGGGGAAACGAGAAAAAAGAACATGGCCAGAGGGAAGGAAAGGTGAAGAAAAGGAGGTGGGGAGATCCATCACTTCCAAAGGGCCGTGAAAACACTAGGAGGAGGATAAGAGAGCAGAGGAGCCCGGCGGATGGGGCACCATTCATCTAATATTCCCAACTTCTACACCTCCAAATTCAAAATGAGCTAGTAATACATAATGTAATTATTCCATAGAAATACGAGGAAGAAATTATTTACTAAATATATTATTGGAGGAAATACCTATAAATATTCTATAGTACCTAATTTAATCAATAATATTAATGTGGAAAGTGTATTATGAAAATAGATTTACATTTTTCCAAAAAACACGACTCTCTCTATAGAGCTATCTAGAGAAATTCATTATATCTGACCTCAAACTATATTTGTCTTTAATGATAGTCAATATAGATATTTTTTTATCTCTAAACTAATTTGATTTATTAATAAATGAATTAAAACATCTTTTTCATATCATTGAATAGTTCTTGTCCCTTTATCTTCTATTCTCCCACTTTTCCATAGCATATTAGAGTTATTCGTTTATTTACATATATAAATTCATTAATAGTTATCAAAACTCATAAGAGGAATATATTTTCTTATGACCACATGATTAGAGGAATACATTGACCTACCCATACATTAATACTAATAGAGTAGGTGGTGATCGTGTATTTTTTATGTTGATGAGCCATTTTATATTGACCATCTAATTATGGATGATGTAAATTTTTGAGTTTTCATTCTTTGTTCAATACATATTGATGAATTATCCAAAAATAAATGTGAAGCCTAGATATTGATCAAATATAATTTTTAGTGGTGTTCCATGTAGACATGTAACATCTTCAAAATATATCTTTTAAATTGATCACATTATAATTATTACCTAGTCGGTATGAGGTGAGAAGTTTTTATAAGATGATCCACCACACCAGATATCTAAATTTTTTCATTATATTTAATTGGAATACTTATAAAAAACTCCATGGTTGTTTTCTCACATTTCCATGTTACTATGGGTATGAGTTTAAATATTCCCTTTGAATTATATCTTTCATCTTTAACTCCTTCATATACCATATACATTTATATATATACATCTATTTAATTCTCAATATAGGCCCACATAAAGATTCCTCTATGAAATATATATTTATTTATTCTTTCTATGTGGAAATAGAATATTAAGCTATGGGAATCATCTAATAACTTGTTTTCTTCATGAAGTTATGATGGTTCCCATATTTAGGTTTAAAATCATAAAACACCATCTTTATCAAAGTTGAACTCTGATATTTTTCACATATCAATTTATTTTAACTTCATTTATATATCCACATCCCACATTGAAAATCCTTAATATTATTCAATATTGATGGTTGAGCATTAATTTCAGTAATTTATATTGTCATAAAACATTTTTGTACTTCTATGTCCAATTATTTCATGTCTAATAGTATTAGATCCCCTTCAATCTCCATAATGGACAACATTATAGGGTATTTTTAATTAAATCCTCAACACCTTTGTTTTCCAATCCTTGATGGTAATGGATTAAGTAGTCATTGTATTTAATCATCTCTATCCATCTATGTTAACAAATGTTGATATCTTTGTATGTAAATATGTTATTTAATCTCCAATGATCTATATATATGTCACACTTATTACAATTTAGATAATTACTCCTATTTATAAATGATAAAAAAATTATCTCCAACTTTATCTCATGTTTTTTATAATTTCTCTCATTTACATTCAACTGTTTTTATTTATATTATATCAATATATAATTTTTCATGATTTCACAAAAAAAATATGTTTTCTAATGAATTGTTATATATAAAAAAACCCTTCCCCACGTGCGGGTAATTTTAGTACTATTGTAGTGGCTATCCTAATTTATCTCCATGAATCACTTTTCACATTCTTATAACCAAAAAATTAATCATTTCCATGTTAACATGGTTAGTGGGTTTGAAAATAATGAAAATTTCATCATAAATCATCAATAGTACATAGTTAATCTAAGTAATCAATGGATCTCAGTAACATATATTAGTTGTTTTTCAGTTTTCAATAAACATAGTCTTTAAATAATAAAAAATCTTCCCTTACATTAGAATAAGTCAACTAATAATATAACTTATTGTATCTAAAAGACAAATTTTCTCACCTCTTTATAAAACTTCTCAATTATAAAATTATTAATAACACTATTCAAATACTCCTTATATTCCACATTTCATTTATAATTTATAATAATTTCATCTACAAATTCCACAAAAAATTTGTTGAGTTTTTCTCTATAGATTTTACTGAGCAAGCCTGCATTTATTAGTAGATAATACATGAGATTGAATTTAACCAGAAAAAAAATCTTGATGACTATATCATATTGGAATGGTTTTATTTGAAATATAATATTTCGTCACCTTTAATAAATGATATCTTAATAGAAAATCAACCTTTGAAAATTATTTAACCCAAAATAGTTGATTGAAAAATTCAACAATCCATTATATAGGAAACATATTCCTTTTTTCATTTTTTTAAGATTGTGATAATCAATACACATATTCATTCACCCATCCTTCATTAAGAAAAATATAACATTGTATCCCAAATGAAAATGACTGAGGAGTATAAAACCCTTTTACAAGTTCACTTGTAGTTTTTCCTTTAAATAATCCTGTTCAATGGGGTCATTTATTTAGAGTCATTGATATTGGTATAAATCATGGAATATGTTATATAGTTAACTCAACCCCTTGATCTAGAGGTATACTAGAAAATACTTCATGGAATACATCAACATATTTTCTTATAATAAACATGTCTTTATGGATGATCGTTACCTTTGCCTTAATCATTTTATCCAGATATAATTTCTCGAATGGAAATAATAAAAATAATTTATTATAATTTTCCAAAAGTGATTCATAATTATAATTATTAATTAATAAAAACAAAATATGTTTTAGGATACATAATAAAATTTATAACACCCAAAATATGATATTTGATCTATATAAAGTTATCTTATCCATGCCATATATTGTATAACATTTTACCAAGTAGAGTTCAATAAGATTTTTGGGATATTATTCCCAAGATTGATAATTAGGGTTCATAAATATACATAAGATAAAATTATAAAACTACATGGTATTTTATTTAATAATTCAACATACATGTATTGGGGTGGTGTTTGAATATTTATATAGAATATTTATATTATTTATGAATGTATGAATCTAAAATAAAATAATAAATTCATTGTTATTTAATGAATAACATGTGTACCTATCAAAACATTATTTCTAAAATCCTTCTCAACCAATGAATTTACTTGATTACATGGTTTTATATCTTATCAACATCAATTATTCTAAAAACTACCCACATAATTGTGAGATTATTGTCATAGTATCCATGTTTTTTCAGTTAAAATATTGGACCATGGTGGGAGGATTCATAAAAATATTATTTTATTCCAATATATTGATTGGATTCATCATAAAAATCCTACATTCTAGAGCATGGTGTTGTATTTTTTATACTTGATTAACATTCCATTTTTATCTGGGAAGTTCAAATGGTTATTATTGATATACTTTAAACATGTGAGAAGTTAAATCTTCTTCTCTTAAGGACTTATCAGTTATACCTCATAAATTAAGAAACATTCTTCTTTTCATATCCTCTGTTCCATGAGCCCATTAATATTCAAATATCTGTATCTATAACTTAAATTAAAATTAAACTACTACATTATAAAATTCATATGTCTTAAATTAAAAAATATTTATTTAGCAATTAGGGGTTAGACACTAAATATGTGTCAAAGAATTTATTCATGGATAATGAAAAAAATAGGGGTATATTGATATAATTTTCAGGTTTTATTTATAATATAAAATTTTAAAATCCTACCATTTATATACTTTATTAAATTCCCACTCAATTTTAAAAAGATGATATTTTAAGGAAAACTGTTGTTGATAAAAAAAATCATCAAAAAATATCATTCTATTGAGATTTTATTTTGTTTGGGATTGACCTTTTTCCACCATTGATAACATTATAATTCTACGTGATATTATCCCAAGATCACATTCCCTTCCCGATGAATTATAGGAAGGAATACATCCTCTCAATTGAATTAATCCATTTTATCTAAAATCATTGGATTATAATATCCAAACAAATTGAAAGTTCGTTGTCACGTTAAATAATTAATCAAATAATTTTCACTCCTAAGATATATAGAGTGATCAGTAGATTTCATGTTATTATTTTTAGTTTGAGTTAATTTAGAACAAACCTATATTATTTGTTTGTCTTATTCTCCCTTTATTATAGGCATCTTTTTTTGATCAATAGATACATTTCACTTAAAATTTGTTATTGTTAACATTCCTCCTATTTCCATCCATTACTAAAATAATGTAATTTATTATTGATAATAATTTAATTAATATAAATATAATGGTAAAAAACTAAAATTGAAATAATAACTCATCAACCAATACTATATACTTACATATCACTTATTAAGTTTCAATCTAGTTTATTTATGATGTATTTCAAATAAAAGTGGATATTTAGTCCATAAAAATAATTTTAACATTCCATGATACAAAATGTAATGGCCCAAACATTATTTAACAAGATATTACATAATTTTAAACATATATATCCATTAACATACCAAAAATAATTGATGACATGTGTCTTTGGATGTGATCTAAATAATAAAACAGTATAAAAATTAAAAAACACCTCCTTTTAATTCATTTTTCATAATATGCTCCAAGATAACATAATAATTTTATTACTACATGGTATATCATTGTGGAATACATAAAATATAGAGTGAAATAAAAATCCTAGAAAGTGGATAAATTATTTTAAAAATGAGGTGAGATAACATATGTGTCACAAATCAAAACAAGGAGTCATAAAAGGGATGAATTATAAAACATTACATTGAAACATTCAATAGTATAAAAAATCATAAAATCTTCAAAATAATTTTAATATCATATAAATATAATTTAATTAAACATAAACATATGATGAGGTTCTCTACAAAGACATCATAAAAATAAAAAACTATCAACAACATGACTCTACATATCTAGATGAAAATTCAATGCACATCGTGTAAAAATCTGTTTATCTCATGAGATATAAAGAACCTTCCAATAGATTATGTGATGTATAATTAAATTCTTACTCATTTCATTATAATATTTAATAAATATTTGTTTCATATGTAAATTATATATTATGTATAATTATTAGAAAATCCCATGAGAGTGAAATGGGTTAGATAGTAAAATGGTTTATGTGTTGATCTTAGAAAACATAATCAAATTAAGTATCATGAAGGATAAAAATATAAAATGAATATGTAATATTATTTATTAATTTTTTGATAAATAAAAACATAAAATTAAGATACAACTCAAAGGTAGTGATAAAACATAACAAAGGATGAATAAGAAATCAGAAAAATGAACCCCTGAAAGGTGATAATGTTGATTGGTATATTTACATTTTGTTAAAATAAACCCAATAAAAAATTTTGAAGGAAAGGAATAAAAAAATATTTTGGATAATAAAACAGTATTTTAGTCAAAATAAAAAATAACTCAAATACATTACGATTATTCTAAGAGGGATTTTAAATAAAACACTATATTAGTATGATATAAGAGAAGAAAGAAGGGAAGATGAAATTTTCATTCTAAGAGGTTGAATTTTATGAAATGATTAAGAACAAAACATGAAAAATATTTCACCACGAGACTTTATTATTTATTTCCATTAAAATAAAATAAATCTCTTAGATAGCTTGTGATTCATAAAATATCAGGTTTAAATGAAAATTATCTATTAAAATATTATTGTAAATAACCATTATAACATAATCATTATGTTGCTCTATATGAATAGTAATAACTAAATTATTAAAATTATTGGGTTTATAAATTAAAAAAATAAATAAAATGAATATATATTGATGAAAAATAATGTAAGAATCAATTGAAAGAAAAATAAATGTTTCCTGAAAAAACTATTTTTTTCAGAGAAAAATCTTCATTTCTTCTTGAAAATATAGAAAAATATTATTTTTCAACACATTTAAAATAGATATTTAATAAAATTAACTTCATTTTCTAAATACGAATATAAAAATTATTTCCAATTAAATTTTTTGGGTTTTTCAAAAAAGTTTTATTTATCAATTAATAATAAAAAAGGCTAATTTTTATATTAAAAAGTCTTCTTCATTTAACTTTTCTTTAAAATTTAAATTATATATTAAATGATTCTTTATGAAAAATTATTAAAATTATATTATAATAAATACTAGTTAGGATATTTTATTCAATATCAAATTAAATTTTAATATTAAAACCTTCAATATTTAGAAAACTTTTATATTCGAAAACTCACATTTTCATCAGGTCTGAAAGTATAATTTTAAATTATATTATTCAATTTCTGTGAATTGAATTTGGAAATATTAATTCTATATTTGGAACTAGAATAATTTATATTATCATATAATATCAACTTAACTTTTGTTCCATTGTTAGTTGTAAATAATTTAAAATGTATTATCATGATTAAGGTAAAATTTATTTTACCAAGGGTCACACTAAAAAGGCTAGGGGTAAAACTGACTAGAAAAAATTTCAAAAAATAATTTTATAACCATATTTATACTATTTGACATCTAAGTGTCAATAATGACCCATTTTTAGTTCATTAATATTATTAAAATGTTATTTTAATTGATTATTTTCAAAAATTTCTTGTGTGCCCTCTCCCTCGTTTATAAAAGGTCACCCCCTATCCTACACTTTTCACACATAGAATCCAATTTATATCATGAAATACCTAAAAGTTTTACTTATCTATACCCATAAAAACATCCAACAACCTAGGGTTTGATCAAAATGATATCCTAGAATGAAATTTAGGTGAAACTAAAAGAGGACATCCCAGTAAGAATTAACGTTCTTAAACAAGAATTTTTATTTTTTTCTTCTACCAAAATTATTAAGTTATAATAATTAATTCTTATAAAATAACATAATTATATTATATATAATAATATTAAATTATTTTAAGCTCATAAACTATATTCATATCCTCTTTCATTAATTGATAATTGAAACTTTCGATCATGGGTACGATGGACTACCATCTCATGAACTAATGAAATTCATTTCTTTCATCACCATTCAATGATGGGTATAATAATGGATAAAACACATTTATATGATATTTTTTCTATTATTAAATTTCACACCCTAACCTTGGATACTCATTTATTTATTCTTTTCTTGATCTTTGATCATTTCGGTTGAGGTTTGGGTTGAGACCATGTAAAACATTCCAATTTTGGATGTACGAGTGGATTTTTACACTATATAGGTTCACCACATAGTTAGCAGACACCATGAGTCTAAACCCAATTACCCATGTGGTAGGTTCTAGTATTGGAAATAATCTTTGCATAGTTTATGCAAGTTTGGTCAAACTGTGTGGTCTGGTCTTGTGGCTGCTCCCCCTCGAGGGAAGAAGCTATGCATTGTTTGCACATAGTAGGCCAAACCATGTGGATTTTTCATGTGATTGTTCTCTTCATGGACATAAAATACCACATAGTTAGAACACTATTTAATAAACCATATCTCTAAACAATGCCAGCTTCCCAAAATTTTTAAATGTTAAAAACATTTTTCCTCTCTCTCCCTCTCTCTCACACCTTTTTAACCCAAAATCATGGACATCCACTTGGGTAATGTTTGGCACACGAAGTATTATCCCTAGCCCATTATCCTTGGTTGTTCCTCTACTATGGATCTATCCTTGATGTTCCATGGTTATTTTTTACAGTTTTCCCCCCTTTTCCCCAATTTTCATTCATATCTCTTGATTCAATGATTTTTCATTAGGGTTTCTTTTTTGAAAACCCCCTAATGGATATGGTTAGTGAGTGGGTTGTGTTTCATTGGATTCTAGGGTATTTTAATGGTTCATGGGACCTATATCTCCCCTATTCAAAGGATTCATTTCATTCTCACTCTTTTAAGGTAGGTATCTCCATACATTTTCATTATGATGTAATCTAGTTCATTCTTGGGAGTTTCAATTAATTTTTTAATATTAAATGCACCTTGATAATTCTTATGGTTAGTTTTTTCCTTAATTTATGAAATTTATAAAAATGGGGTTCTATAAAGTCATTGTTTATTCATATGTATATATCAAACAAATGAGTTTGATAAAATACAAATTGTGTTTGGATATAATAAATTGGTGATTTGGATGTTGTTTTGGTCACAATCTATCCTAGTGGGGCCCATTCTACGACTCCCCAAGCCCACCTCTAATAGGTCAGGGGCTGGTATCTAGCACTGAGTATGAATATTACTAACATGGGAGGCATTTCCTATGTACCTGTACATGTGCACACATATCCAATCCCACAAATTCCTAAATGTAAGAAAAACGAGTAAGGAAGCAAATGCATGCATTCAAATACACCCAACCAATAGAGTAGGATGGAAAGTAGAAAACTGAAATTAAACTAGGCCAAAATACAAGCCCTCCAAAAACAATAGTTTGAAAACTACAAAGGCCAACCTATAAACACAAAGATTTATAGGGACTGCTGCTCGTAGTCAAAGGAACACCTTATCCTATATGGAACTCAGATAGCTCGGCCATGTCTTGGTCTTCCCTGGACTCTATCAAAAGGCTGCTCATCTGCACAAGACACGACACATGTGAGAAAATCCAGTGTAGGGGTGAGTATAACCATACTCGGTAGAGGACCCCATAAACCACAAAGAAATATACAAAGGAAAGGTACAGTCAGATCTACACATTTTATGTCTACTGAACATATAATAGTTGAACAGAGTCCAGATATACTCAAAACTCAGACTCGTAGTCTAGTCAGAAGTCACACAACCGCATTCCCACACTATGGATTCAGATTTAAGATTCCACAAAGCACTTGTTTGGGAGAACTCAATCCAAGAGTTTGACAGCTCTGATGACGTCTGTCCGAGAAGTACTGTCCGTCGGGAAATGTCACGAGAGATATATACACTCATTCCAGTAGAACACACATATTAGTGGGAAAAGATAATGATACACATATGAGGATCACTGCCAGGGCCTTGAAGAATACCAAAAATAATCCGGATCCACATCCTAAAAATAGAATTAGTGCCCTGTGAGAATAGTCATGTCGATACCTGACTCTACCTAAGGTCTAGAATAGATAGAGGATCTCACTCCGGGCCTCTCGAAGGGATACATGACTCTATCTCAGAAAGTCCTGCTAAATGGATTATACTTCTGAAAATGGAAAAGTTACATGTCCTTTAGGGGAACGAGAAAATGGGGAACTAACCCAAATGAAACATTTCCATGTTATAGTGGATATGAAGAACAATCCATGCACTGAAATGTACATGGCGTGTTGTAGGGTCACATGTTGTGTCCTTCGACCCTGGGTACTGCATGTAAACAATGGCATGTGTCACCAAGATTGTCATGTAAAAAATTCAGCACATGATGTGTAGTACTGATCACATGTCGTGTTCGAGTAACTGAGGTTGGCTCCCTTTATGTGGTTGTGTTCCTGTACATGGATTTATCTTGTGTGTGCCATCCTGTGTAACCAGTACATGGGGTAACCCATGAAACCTGCCAATTCCAGCAGTGTGGTAGAGTACATGGCTCTATACACCATCTTGTGTCCTAATATCACTTGGGATACATGTTGAGTTCATGTAAAGACCCTCCAACCATGTTCTTCAGGGAACACAGCATGTCATCACTTTATGCATCATGGATTTCTAGCCACCTCTGAGCTAGTCTGACATGCCCTGTTCTTCAGAATACACACCATGTTCTTCAAAAATTTCCCAAAATGATGCATGTGGCTACCACACCCCTGTTCCTCCTCCAATCCTAGATCCACCCCCCTATCACCTCGAAACTTTAGGGTTTTGGTCACCTAAACCTTATGAAGCTGAATCCATTGGTTTCATGCCTTCGATCGACCTATGAAATGAGTTTTGTTTCACCCACACGAAGAGAAATCAACGAATGAGAACTCCCAAACTGTGTCGATTCGTCTTCTGCCAACGTTGTTGCACCTCCTCTAGGTCGTCATGATGTCATATCTCTAATTTCAGATTGTTTCTTTGTAGAACGGGTGCACAATGATCAGTTGTTTGTCGACCCGCGATGAACTCAAAGAACGCAAGTAAAAAGGGGGAAGAAACCCAAAAGAAAATCTAGGAATGAAACTCAGCTATCATTCATCACAATGTTGAACCACTCCCATTAGAAGGATCAAATGGAGCAGAATCAAACCAACCAAAACATAATCTATCATGGATTAATTCCCTGAGATTAACCCAATAAAACCATCCCATAAGAACATATGATTCTCAGATTAGCTTATTCATGGGTTGATCAACATTCTTCATTTAATCGAAGAACGGGGAACAATTGAATCAAAATAACGACCCCCTACCTCGGTCATCGATGAAGCGGGAGATCGGTCATTGGTCGGGATTCGATCTTATTGTGCAATGATCCACACATCGTCGTTCATCGGCGTTCATCAAAAATCCTCCAAGGTTGGTTCCTCTCCAATGCTCTAGAGGATTCAAAGGGAAAACTCCAGGGATATGAGTCTAACCCTGGGCTTCTGCTCATTTATATAAAATAAGCGTCATTTCTTTATGGAATCTTTTTAAAATTAAATAAATAATTTTTTTTATTCTTTTCTAAAATTTTCCTTCAAAAATTCCCATAAACATACTTTTGTAGCTAACCCACACTGCTCAATGTTGGGCCCCGATAAAGGTAAATTCGCTGCACTGAACACAATGGTGCCCTCATATTTCTGATCTGGGAACCTGTTTTAATGTTATTCTACTTTTATAGGAACAATTCTCACACAGGCTATTTAAAATTTCAATTTCGTTCAACCATTTATTCTGGGCACTCCGAGCCTAAGAATCACATGCCTTCGAAAGTATTAGTCTCAAAATAATTCCATATAATATATTAAAATAATATGCAAAAAATTAGAGACCTTACATTCTCCCCACATTGGTAATTTGCATCATTAAAAATCCAAAACAAGGCTACTCAAAAAGTTTTGTGTACTGGTCACGGGTCAGAGCCTCCCACTCCCACATGCTCTCCTGAAGATTCATGTGTTACCAGCAGACGCGCACCATGGGAATTGATCTACCATTAAGGTTCATCTCCGGCCGATCCCCAATCTCCACAGAGTTCTCAGAAAAAAATTATCCATCCTCGATGTCCATCTCTCCCCAGTTGATGACGTGCATTGGGTCATACTCATACCTCCTCAACTGCGACACGTGGAAGACATCATGTACCCACTGCAATTGTGGCGGTTGAGTTAAGTGGTATGTCACCTCGAAAAATATGTGTAGCATCTGGAATGGTTTAATGAACCATAGAGATAGCATGCCACCTCAGACAAATCTATGTAACCCTTGCTGATGTGAGACCCTAAGGAAGACATGGTCCCCTACATCAAACATCATAGGTCGTTGTCATCTATTAGCATAATAATTCTTAAGGCTTTGTAAAGTCTTTATCTTCTCCTAGATGATCTACACCTTCTCTGTGGTAGATCATACCAACTATGGTCCTATGAGTGTTGAATCTCTATGGTTGGTCTAGCAAAGTGGTGATAGGAAGGTTCTCCCATACAAGGCCACGAACGTAGCCATACCAATGGTGGAGTGGTAGCAATTATTGTATGCAAACTCCACTTGTGGTATTTGGTCCTCCCAACTATGACCATAGTCCCTGATACAGGCCCGCAACATATCCTCCAAAACCTGATTGGTCCACTCAGTCTTACCATCGGTTTAGGGATGGATCAATATTCTCAAGCCTAACTGAGTCCTAAAATCCTCCCCCAATCCCTTACACAACTAGGATGAGAAGTGGGAATCTCGTTCTAAGACTATTGTTGAAGGGATTCCAAGAAGCTGAACAATATCTTACGCATAGAGGAATCCCAAACTCTCTATAGAACACTGATCTCTGATAGCTAGGAATTGGGCCGACTCAGTGAGTCATTCAATGATCACCCAAATGAAATCATTCCCTTTGGACAATATTGGTATGCCTGTTATGAAGTCCATCGATATTCCATCCCACTTCCACTCTAAAAATTCCATGGGTGAGCTAAACCCATTGGAACCTGGGGCTCATTCGTCACCTTCTGGCATGCCAGGCATCAAGAAATAACCTATGTTAATGCCTTCTTCATTCTTGACCAGCATAACTATCATCGGAGATCCTCATATATCTTTGACACACCCAGATGTAAAGCCAATGGGAAGGTAATAAACTCCCTTATGACCTCATCCTGTAATGCCACTGGTGAAATAGTGCTTCCTTTGAAATAATGCATGTGCTCCCCACCTTGAAAATATTCCTCAAGAACATATCATGTGGATAACTGAGAATGTAACACCTCTTAGTCGACATCCCCATGTTGTGTCTCCCAAACTCGCTGTAAGAGTGGTGGGGTTAAAACCATCGACTGTAGGCAAGATGCATTCTCTCTGTCCACAAAGGATAACTGTAACGCGGCTAACTACTCTGTCACCTAACTCAATAGCTGTGAGCTTGAACTTCTTCTAAGAGAATCTTCCACCTTGTTCCCCTTCTAGGGAGTATATATGATCTCAAAATCATAGTCATGGGGGGACTCTAGAAAATACATCTGTCTCATATTTAGATCAATCTATGAGAAAATGTACTTGAGGATATTGTGGTCTGAGTAAACGATGAACCGATCACCAATAAGGTTTTTTCGCCACATCATCAACATTAATACTACCATTTCCAACTCGATATCATGGGTCGCATAGTTCTACTCTTGTGTCCTAACCTAGAGCGAACCATAAACAATCGATGCATATCTCGGTATCAGAACACAACCAAGCCCGGTCCTCGATGCATTGCTGAAAACTATGTAATCGACACCCATCTTCGGTAATCTCGAGATAGGGGAACTCATCAAACTCTTCCTTGGCCATTAAAAAGCATGTTGGAACATCTCCATCCACATGAAGGGTTTCCCCTTCCGGGTCAAGGCTGTCATTGGTGATGATATTAGGGATAAATAAAGAATGAATCTCCAGTAACATCCTACCAACCCAAGGAAGCTATGCACCTTCGTCCCACTCCGAGTTGGCTCACATGCTAACACTGCCTCCACATTGTATTTTCCCACAACTACTTCATCTACTGTAATGACATGTCCTAGAAGGTGGACTTCCCAAACCGAGTACTGGCACTTCGAGACCATCCCATAAAGTTGGTGCTCTAGGAGAAAATCCATAACCATCTACAGATGTCCTGCACGATCCTCCTTAGACACTGAGTACACAAGGATGTTGTCAATGAAGACCATTACGAACGTGCAAATATGGCTGGAAGATTTGGTTCATAATCCCTAGAACACTATGTGGGGGTTCTTCATGCTGGAAGGCTTCCCCAAATACTCATAATGACTATTGGAGCATCTGAAAGCTTTCTTCATTATATCTTTGTCCCGTACTCATAATTGGTGATAACCTGATCGAAGGTCACCCTTTGAGAACCATTTTGCCCCTCTCATATGATCAAAGAGGTCATCGTTCCTAGGAAGTGTATACTTATTCTTAATTTTCACCTACTTTAGGAACCAGTAATCCAGGAACAACCTCAAACTCACGTCTTCCTATTTGGAAAACAAAATTGTGGCCTCCCAGGGTGAAATGTTGGGTCTTATGAATCCATTTCTCTGTAAATCCTCCAACTACATAGTCAGCTCACGAAGCTCTGGGGGAGCCATCTGATTTGCTGGTGACTAAATTGGTAGTGTCTCGTGGTTTATGTCGATGCATAAGTTGATTTACTAGAGGGTAGGTAGTCCTTGAATAAATATGTGAAAGACGTCCTCATACTCCGCCACTACTGTCGGGATCTAGAAGCTCACAAAATTTACTGCATCGAGGTTATGTATAGCCATCTCATGAGTGATCAGCTGCATTCTCTTATGCATGAGCCCATTATGTGCTGCCTGTGTCTCATTTTATCTGAAAAAGAAAAGCTCGTCCCATCATTGTGGACACACTGCACTCTTCGCCTAAAGTAGTCAATTTGGTCATGGACCAAAGATAACCATTCCATATCGAGAATGATGTTGTAAGGACTCGATGCTATAACCAAGAGGTTCCAACCAAAACTCTCACCTCCATGGGTAAGATCACGCTGTCTCAAATGGTAAATGATCATCAAGTCTCCTCTCGTGGGTGCCTCCAAGTGTAAAGATTGAGTCAATGACACTATCGGAATCTCAAGGTTTCTCACAAGACAAGTAGCGTGGAAGACATTACTGGAACCTAGGTCTATAAGTATGAAAACTAAGGTAGATACGACACTGATCATACCACAGATCTTCCCAATAGTCCCTAGGGCGTATGCCTTGACCACATGTAGATGTACCCTCTCTTATCCCCCATCTCCCTGAGCCTGGTGTGGACCTCCTGGGGGAGGTGGTGGAAGTAGATCGAAGCCTCTGCCACCACATGTAGCTCTCCCTACCCCTCTTCCATGTCCACCTCATAGAAAGTCTATCTGCTCCACTCTCTGCCTCTGCCTCGATGGTCTGTTCATCATCTCCCTATCAGCAGCTCGACGAGTCTGAAAATAACTAGCAATATGTCTCCTACTATCGCACGAGTAGCATCACCTCTCCCTAGGATAACTAGATCCATCTCGAGATACCAGGACTGCCAAACCCCTGTCTTGAGTCCTCCTATGATGTCTCCCACATCGTGATCCATGTGCTTGATGTCGGCACCCTGCTATCGTGGTCTCCACACCTGTCTGCCTATGGCTGACTTCCATCGGCTGCCTCTAGTCTTCCAAGAATCTATCGATCACCACGGCCCGCTCAAGCACTCTCACATATGTCAAAATGCATAGAGGCACAAAAATAGCTCGGATGTTCCATTGTAGACCTCTCTCAAAGGTCCATGATCTGAGGTGCACATACTTGACCATATCCATCGAGTACCTACCGAGGTTGGTGAACCTCGATGAATAGTCAGCCACCATCAAACATCCCAGCTGCAGCTGAAGAACCTCATGGATACGCACTGCTCTAAGTGTAACCGGTGAGAACTGCTCCCAAAAGAGTTTCTCAAACTATGTACATGAAAGACTCTCATTGTCTCGAGTCTGTGTGGTCAAACTCAACCATAATCCCTCTAAACCCTGAAGTAGGATCGCTCCTAATATCACCATTTGGTCCTTCAGTGTCCTCACGAGATAGAAAACTATAGTCACTACCTCAGGCCATTACTTAGCCACCTGAGGGTCATGCTCATCTCGAAACCTGAGGGGTCTCTGTCTCTAGAACACATGGAGTGCACTCCGCCTATGCCCATCATCAGTCGGTACTTCAAGTTACATGGGATGTTCCAATGGTTTTAGTATAGCAGGTGCACCACCTGGAGGCAACGCCTGGGGAACCGGTCCCTGTATCGAAGCCTCTTCATGGAGGGGTTCATCCCCATGATCGTACTGCAGAATCCTAGCGGGTATGCATGGTAGAGGCATCCTGTAGGGAAACAAGATGTACCAAGGTTAATGATTATATCAAGATAGCTGACACAAGGACATGGAAAACACAACCCATTCCTATATGATGCATGAACCATTAATTTACTTTGCCGCAACTAGTGTTTTTATGTACCAAGTCATAAAGCATTTTATCAGAGTCTTGGTGTATGGATATGTCAGCCTCCTACACCAACACTAGAGTATCTAGCCTGAAAGCCAAGCCCGAAACACTTTATATATTTTTTCCAAAACCAAACTCATAGACACTGGGTTCAGAGGTAGAACTTACCAACTCTGATACCGCTCTGTCACGACCCATCCCAGTGGGGATCGTGCCACCACTCCCCAAGCCCACCTTTAATAAGCTAGGGGATGGTGACTTACACTAAGTATGCATATTAATAACATGATAGGCATTTCCTATGTACCTATACACACATGCACACATCACCAAGCCCAAAAATCCAAAAAATTAAATAAAACCACTAAGGAGGAAAATGAATTCATACAACTACACCCAGCCAACATAGTTTGACAGAAAGTAAAGTACAAAGTAAACTGTGCTAGAATACAAGACCACAAAATCAAGATTATGAAAACTACAAAGTTCAACCTGTGAACACAATGATGTACTGAGACTACTTATTATAGACATAGGAACTCCTCGTCCTGTAGGGGGATCTCAGAAAGCATAGGACTTTCCTCATCCACCCAGGACTCTATCAAAAGTTTGCCTACCTGCAGAAGACACGACTCCTACGGGCAAAGCCCGTAAATGGGTGAGTATAACAATACTCATTTGAGGACCCTAAAAACCACAAAGCAATACATAAAGGAATGGTATAGTCATCTCTATATATTATATTTCTACTAAACATAAAATAGGTGAACACAATCTAGTTATACTCAAAACCCAGACCGTAGTCTAGAGACAAGTCACAAAACCACATTCCCCCATTAGTGATTCAGTTTAAAGATTCCATGAAGCATCCTTTAGGGAGAACTCACTCCACGAGTCTGATAGTTCTGATGAAATCCATCCTAGAAGTACTATCTATCATGAAAATTCTTTAGAGATAGATACACTCATTCTAGGAGAACACACTAATGAGTGGGGATAGATCGAGATACACAAATGAGGATCACAGCTAGGGCCTTGGCAGAAACCATGACTCATCCGAATTCACCTTCTATGTAGATGATTGATGCCCTGGTGGGATAGTCACGTCAATACCTGACTCAACCTTGGGTCAAAAATGGATAAAGGATCTCACCCCAGGCCTCTCAGAGAGATACCTGACTCTATCTCATAAATTCGTGCTGAAGGGATCATATTCTGAAAAAAGGAAACGATACCTACACTTTAAGGGAATGAGAAAAGGGGGCACTAACTCAAAAGAACATTTCAAAGATATTGTGTACATGAATATCACTCCATGTACGGAATGGTTCACGGATTGTAGAATGTTCACATGCTATGTCCTCCGACCCTAGGTACTTCCCACGTACAACGGCTCATGTCACCAGGCCTGTCATGTAGAAAAGTAAGTACATCATGTGTAGTACAGATCACACGCTATGTTCGAGTAACTGGAGTCAGCTCTGTGTATGTGGCCATGTGCTCGTACATAAATTTACCTCATGTGTTCCATCATGTGTAACCAGTACACAGGGTAATCAGTGCAGTTGGCCCGGTCTGGCCATGTGGTATAGTATAAGGCTATGCACTCCATCTCATGTCATTGTATCACTCGAGATACACACTGAGTTCATGTACGGACCCACATGCCTTGTTCCTTTGGTAACATGTCATTTCATCGCTTCGTGCATCGTGGAACCCTAGACGCTGCTGACCCGGTCTCACACGTCATGTTCTTTGGAATTCACGTCGTGTTCTTTGGAAATTTTCAGAAATACCCCTGGTCGTCGTCGTGCCCATGTTTCTCCTCCAATATTTGATCCAGCCACCTGATCGCCTCTAAACTCCTGAGTTTATGTCAACCCGTTCATATGGAGCCGAATACATCGGTTTTGGGCCTTTGATCGACCCCGAAAATGTGTTCAGATTCACCCACAGGAAGAACGCTCGAAGAACGAAAACTCTCGAACCTTGTCGATTCGTCTTCCACCATCATTGTTGCACCTCTATTGGGTAGTCACAATTCCAGATATCTAATTTGGGAATGTTGAATTGTAGAATGGTTGTGCAAAAATGTGTTGTCCGTGGCCCCGTGAAGAACACAATGAACACATGTAAAATGGGGGAAGAGATCCTAAAGAAAATCAAGGAACAAACCTCCACCATCATTTGTCACGACGTTGATCCACTCCCGTTAGTAGGATCAAACAATGAAGAATCAAAACAACCAAAAAATAATCTAGTATGGATTAATTCTCCAATATCAACCCAATAAAAACCCTCCCCCAAAAACATACAATCCATGGATCAACCTGTTCGTGGGTTTCTCCGCGTTCGTTGTTTAATCGAATAATAGGGAAGAATTAATTCAAAATAACAAACCCCTAACTTGGTCATCGAAGAAGAGGGTGATCATTTATCGGTCGTGATTTGATCTCGCTGTGCAATGATCCAAATGTCTCCATTCATTAGCGTTTGTCAAAACATTTCCAAGGTTGCCTTCTCTACAAAGATCTAAAGGATTATAGGGGAAAACTCCAGGGTTATGAGTCTAACCCTAGGATCCTTCTCATTTAAATAAAATAAGTGTCGTTGCATTATAGAAACATTTTATAATAAAATAAATTATTAATTTATTTTATTTCCTCTAATTTTTTCCTTCTAAAACACCCAAAAACTAACTTTTTTAGCTAACCCATGTCGGTTGATGTTAGGTATCTTCTAAGTTAAAGTCACTAATATGAATGCAATGGTGCCCTCAGATTTTAGATCTGGACACCCATTTAAATTTTTTTTAGCTTTTACAGTAAAACTGCTCATGCACACTATTTAAAATTTTAATTTATTTCAAACATTTATTATGGGCACTCTCGGCCTCAGAATTGCATTCCATCAGAAGTTTTGGTCTTAAAATAATTCCATATAATATTTAAAAATAATACACTGAAAATCAATGACATTTCAATTTTACCTTATTTTTTTATTAAATTTGTTGTATTGTGGATTTGGATTTCTGTGTGTGAACCAGTAGTTTATATGGCTTGATGGTTGAGGTGGAATGTTTTGAAAGGGGTTATTAAATCTCTTGTAATAATGTGAAATCCTTCGGTTTGGTTAAAGAGAAATTGGTATAATTTAAATTGATTTCTAGAGGTTTCCATGGACACATGGACTATTCCATTAGATGTTGCAACATACATGGTTGCATGCAGTACACCCATCAATTGGATTTAAAATAATGAATGTGTTGAGAGTTATTATCTCTTTGAGCTTTGGCATCTCTAAAAAGGTTCATCGTCATATCCTCCACCCTTTTATAAAATAGTTCCATGTCTCCCCAAATGACATAAAGTGGATTCAATATTATATTGAAATATATGAATATTTTGGATTTTTATAAAGGATTATTTTGTTTTAAATGACAAGGAATTCCATTCGGCATCTCTAAATGTGATTTGTGTTTTATTATTAGTTTTCAAATGATGTTGGATATGGAATAAAGGCCCATTTGGCATTGTGTTCATGAAATTGGTTATATGTATAAAATTTGGGAATGTTAGAGAATTTTTTTAAATTTTATTTCAGATGGACATGATATAAGTCCTGGATGGATAATAATAATATTGGTATTTAAATGTGGTTTTCCAAATGGGAATTCATTGTTTGTTTTTAGATGTTTTTGGGTAAAATTTTATAATCCTATGTAATGTGACGACAATGTTGGAACTTATAAATGTCTTATAGAATGATGGGAATATTTATTGGGGATTTCCATATATGGGTTATCATATAAGTGGTGTCTTTTTTTTGGTAGTAAAGTGTGGGTAAGGAAGGTAAGAGGAGTCAAATGTGCGAGGGCCTCCTATATACATAGTATACCTTTACCATGGGTGCTTATTAATCTTTTTAAGGATATAGTGATTATTTCTTACCAGCCCCAATTAAATTGGTTGGTACCCATAGGTTTTTTGAGAGGATAGGTGTGTTGTGCTAATGGATTAGTCATTTGAGGGTGGATAGTTAGTTATTGAATATGGATCTTCACCATACGCTGGTAGGTGGTTCTGAATGGAGTATGTCTAAGGATCACTGTTGGGTTTTTAGGAAATTCCCACTGTTATTTTCTATATTTCCATGATTAATTTATATGATAATAGGTTTTCATCTTGTTCAGTTTATCTATTTTCATTATGACTTGATATTTGTTTTCATAGTTTTTTGGTTTGGGTTTGGGTTTTAAAAATGGTAATCTATTTTTAAAATGGAATGTGGAATGTGTTGGATTTTAAAATATATGAATGAAATTATTCTTTAAGAAAATGTAAAAATATTATTTTTTATACGTGTATTTGAAACTAGTGTTACTGAATTGTTTGCAATAATATAAATGAATGGATTCATAGGTGGTTTCCTACCGAGCAATTTAGCTCAAACCCAACATGTACAATTCAATGTCGGTAGACCCAAGCTGTATTGTAGGTTCGTGTTTCTGGTTCGAGTGCCTATGGTTGGATTTATTATGTCTTATGGTTGGTGGTGAAAAAAAGGCCACGATGAGATCATGGTATCATGGTTTAGTTTCGGTTTTTTATTTAGTTTTTGTTCTGTTAAGTTATTGATACTAAACCATTTTATTATTAATATATTTGATATAATTGTGGTGGATTTTTCTTCCTGTCCAGTTTCATTCAGTTGTTATAGGTTATTCTTTGAGTATACATCATCCCCACAGAGAATATAATAGATAAATGACACTAGTTTCTATTCTGTGCGGATTGGTAACACCCTTCGGGAATTGTCACAGACTAGGTCAGTAGTTAGTTTGGATGGCACCCCATCATAGTTCAAAAAAATGGTATCAGAGTAGGTCCTTGTTATGTGGGGTGTTAGGTAGTTAGATATTTGGATTTATAAGGCTTAGAAGGTAGGTTATGTGTTGATTACATATCACCACCTCTCATTATGACATCTATGTTTCCATGGGTAGTCTAGGATTTGAGTCTTTTATGTTGTTTTGAATTATGAATGATAATGGTGGTGATCCATTGTTATATTGGGATTTCACATGGAGTAGTGTCCCATATGGATTCTGAGTAAATAGTTCAAGGTCCTATTATTGTTGGTTATTACATGGGGCATGGCCCACTACCATGTTTCCATGTTTGGAAAATACATTAATTCTTTATTCTGGTGGTTCGATATGAGTTTTATGTCATTCTAGGTCCTTGTTAGTGAGAGTCATGATTATATTTGTTTTTATTTATATATAGTGGATTATGAAATCAAAAACATTTTTCAAAATTGAAATGAATTATTTCCAATGGTTTTGGATGCGAAAAATGGTTTTAAAAGGATAATATTTTGGTTTGAAAATTTGGTATACAGCAGGGTTTTGATAATGGATTGTTATGTGTAACCCATGGGGTTCCTTATGAATGTTTTCACATGTGAGGGTATTTTTGTAAAATGCATGTTGGCACATGTGTATTGAATTATATAAACACTTTTTCAATGGTTCGTCAGCTACAATGGGTTTGTATTTGAGACTAAAAGATTAGACTTATTCTTTTTAAATGTGAATTTTAAGGAGGAAAATGATTTTTGAAGTTGTTTTTTATTTTATGTTACTTGATTGTTTTGTGAATAACTGATTTTTATTTTGAAAAGTAGCCTTGGAAGAAGTTAGTTTTGGAAATTTAAATTGAAATGTGGTTTTTAAAAAGATTATTTTTGGTAGTTTTGTTATGCTTTCGGTTTTCAAGAATACTATTTTGGCTTGAGATGTTTCTTTCGACTCTTTTTTGGTTTGATGATGGTATTAACATTTTATTTTTTCTGTCATTTAAAATATGACACCTAGAGATTCCACTAAAATGTCTAGTGAGTCATGCCCATTTACAGACCCTTTTTAGTTATTTCCTATGCTTCGTGGTGATCGAGTTAGGTTAGAGGTAGTACAATGGATTCAAGAGGTAGCGAGTGTCTTTATATCGTTGGGAACTCCCGAAGCTGTTAGAATTCATGTTGTTCTGGGGTGGTTTGAGGTTCCATCTTTGGAAAAATATGATATTTTTCCCCACCATCAATGCATTTTGGGATAAAATGGGATGTTTTTAATATTTCTTTTATCTGATGTTTAATACGTGAGGTAGTAAAGATGATGGAAAGGGAAGATCATGTGAGTATTCAACAAGGGTAGTGGATAGGGAAGGGAAATATTGAACATTTCAAGGTCATGGTGTCCTATTCTATGAAGGTGTCATCACATGATCTATAGAAGGCTTCTATTTACATTAGGCGTATTCATCCAGAGATCCTGAATCGGTTCCACTTCTCCATGGATCATTATTTCATGATGTTGGTGGATGATCTGTTTTTATAGGAGTTGGTTCTTAGAGAGAAGTCAGTGGTGGTTGGATCACATATAGGTTCCCCATCTACTGAGTAGTGCATACTAAAAGAACATTCCTCTAAGGAGTCTCCTTTATTATTTCTGGCATCTTATTCTTCATACCGGTCTCTAGTGTGCCACATGTGTCGACAGTTTGGGCATTCAATGTCAAATTCTTGCAATCCTCTGAAGTCATTCCATCATTACAACTTCCTTTGTCATTTGAAGAAGTTTTATAGGGAATATCTCCCAATAATACATTGTGATTGTAGAATACAAGTGCTTGACTATAAGTTAGTCGATGTTTTAGTCATTGAGGATCCATCCACAATCCTTAGAGTGATTCTCTTACAGAGTTAGGATTTTCAAGGGGTTCCTGGATAACCTTAGTGCGGTTTGTCTCCCATGTTGAATAAAAGATGATCAAATATTCCTTGTTTTATTTTTTTTTATTACTATAAGATCATATTCTCATTATAAATGTCTGATGAACTCATCCTTTCATGATCTAAGTGGTTTTTTTATCTGAACATGTCTTCTAGAATCATTAAATTTTCTTGGTGTGTGATCAACCCTTGAAGGGGTTGGGTTCATTTTATTAGTGATCATTTGGAAGTGCTTATGTTTTTTATAAGTAATGTTTGGGGTTTATAGTTTGGGTTTAGGAATCTGTTGTGTGTTTCCCCACATGTTGTTGGTTTAGCATGTTTGGGAAATTTCTCAAGTGGGATGGCAGTTCCCCTGTCCAAGATTCAAGGTTTATTGGTTTCCCTATATTGGGATTTTTTTTATGTTTGTGTGGTGTGGTTTGGTTTGTGCATGGACATTGGATAATAATTTTGTTGGGAGTTATAGAGTTAGACAACATGGGGTAGAGTAGTTGTGGTTTCTATAAAGGCGGATTCATGTTGGGGGTTTAAATATTTATTACATTTGATGAGCTATTGTGGTGTGTAGAACACATTCATGTTATCCCCTCATTCATATAATTTTGTTTCTTCTTAATTTTTTAAGTGTGACTTGTGGATAAAATGGACACACTGGGGTTTATAGGTTTCTCCCAGTTTTGATCAGGCATGGACTCGACTTTTTTTAGACTTTTGGATGGGTGACTTTTTTGGGGGAAGAAAGTGTATGTGATGGTGAGCATAGTAACACCCCCACATTGGATACTCCATTATCTAATGACCATCCTTTATTGAATGAAAAATGAACTTGTTGTTAAATATATTTATTCATTATAAAAAGTTCTATCTCTTTGGATCCATATGTTATAGTCATTATAATAACAACCTAATTATTAATGCCTAATAAAATCTTTTAATGTTAAGTTAATCATAAATGCATAATCATAAGATGAATTATAATAATTAAATATATATATCCATTTCTCTCCTAGTACACTACATTTTTATTTTCATGTGTCAGGTATGTTTTAGGATGTTTGGGGTTATTTTGAGGTGCATGGAGAAAGAGAATAATGGTTTTGGGGAAAACATTCATGTCTCAATAGAATCACACCTTGATAGTTTGTGTTTTTCTATAATTGGTTTTCCATAGGTTTAAGAGAAGATATGTTGGTAGTGTTTATTAGGATGCATTGTGATTGGTGTAATTGTTTAATGAATCATTTAGTTCTACCTTGGAGAATGAACTATAATTTTCCTATGTGCCTATATTTAGTGTGGGTTGTTTTTTTCCACCATGGTTTCAAGGGATGCAGCATGGAATAGTCTAATTACATTAATAATGTCTTGTTAATGTTGTTTTTATGACATCATATTTGAGGTTTTCTTTGTTAATACCATATTTTTTTGTGGTTTTCGGTTTGGGGGTTTTCATGTTCAAGTGAGGCATGTGAGGATACCATGATGATTTATTGGTATTCTTACAATGTTGTGTAGTTATCTCTATTTCACCATGTTATTAATTATGGGTATCAATTCAAACATTTAATAATCCTTGAATGTTGTTGATTCTCATGTCTAACGAATTTTTTTTTCGTGGAGCATTACATCACATATTTTTTCCCTAGGGATATCAATATAAACTCATGTTCTTAATGATTTATTTTTAATCCCCTCAACAAAATTTGAATTATAGGGATTTGTTTTATCATCACTAGTTACAATTAACCATATCTTGGTGGGTCTTAATTCTTATTATTTATTGATCAATCTCACATTATCAAATATAATATAATCTTACTCTCATATTTTGTCTTCTTTTGTACGATGTTCTTATGAATGTAGTGGTAGATATTTTGGTTGAATTTTATGTGAGTTTATGAAAATAATTTATGGGGGGTTTTTTTGTATTGGTTTTGTGACTAATTATTTCTATTTCCATAGTGATTGATTGTTCTTATATTAATAATTCCTATAAGGTGATTAATTTATTTTTAATTAGGTTAGATTATTCATCATTAATATTATTTATTTACCATTAAATTTTTTAAATGTCATTATTTTTTTATCTTTTGGTAAATTGTACATATTGACGTGGTTAATATAGTAATCAGAAACATAATTTAATGGTTGAAATAGTGTATTTTACAAGACATAAAAAACATCATTTTTGTTTCTATGTTATTTTTCAATGTTAATGTTGGGTTTTTTGTAACATATTATTATGGTGTATATTTACTGTAATATATTCATTAATGATTGAAATTAGATAAAAATATAAGTACTATAATGGAAATAATGAATAAGAATTTTGAATATATATTTTATTTATTTATTGTTATAACATGAATTATCTAATAATATAATACACATTAGATATGAAATATGATGGTTTCTATTATTAGGTGTCTTTTTGGTGTTTTTATTTGAAATTTCAGGGATGTTATGGAATTTAATTTTTTTTAAATTATTGATTTGGTGGTCGTCATGGACATATGTGGTTAGATAAATGTGTAAGTGGATGATGTTATGGCTATGTGGATATCCTTGTATTGATTTATGGAGAATGATTTATACATTTTGGTTAGTTTACTAGGATTATTTAATGTTATTGAAATAAATAATATAAAATATAATAATATATTGTGATGATAAGAATGAATAGTTTGATAAAATAAATAAATAAGTGAATGAAAATGTAAATATTGAAGTCGAAGTGGTTATATAGAATAATATATATTTTAATTAATAAATTTAAAATTACTTATGAAATATGGAACAAAATGTGGTTGTGTTTTTATCATGTAGTTATGTGTTCCCAGAATTGTTTTTAGATGTTTTAAAATGGTATATGTGAGGTGGTGATGGAGAGGTGATGGATGTGGTTATAGAGATATTATATTCATGAGATGACCATAGATTATGTATATAGGCTATGATATATATTTATTATATATTTTTTTAATTTCTTATGAATTTATACCTAAGTCATGTGAACTCACAAACATCCATATAAGGATTTGGTTTCTTGTTTGCCCCCCCAACATTAAGGATGTCGGTTATTTTTATAGAGGACCACATCATAGTCCCCATTCACTTTTTCAAATAGTATAGGGTATACAATACTAAGGTTATGATATGTAGATATAAAGTAATTTTGTGTTGATGATGATGTTTTAATGTAGTTATGTGGTTATGTGGTTCTTATATGATATATGTGAATGGGGTTATACTGTTGTGATTATGATGTGGTATGAATTATGGGGTTATGGAATTTGGAATTGATGGGAGAACCAATACGTATGTTTTTTTGGATTTTAGGTTTACTATTTCAATAGGAAATCCGGAGTAGGTTTCCATCACATTTGGTGAGTTTTCCTTGGTGTGGTTGGATAATAGATAATATGGTGTAGTTATTCAATTAGATTCATAAATTATTTATTGAGGCTTTAATATTATTCATTCACATTTTCATGAAGGATAAAATAGAGAATCCAACTGTGTATTCTTTTATCCTTAGACTAGACTTTTATATCCCCTTTTAGTAATTATCTGAAGAAGTTTATGATTATTCTGGACATTAATAGGTCCTGATATAAAGATAGTTGGAGTTTTGGAGTTGATTCTATAGGTAATGATTGTTTTTTGTGATTGATATTCAATCCTTGTTTTATGTATAACATTACATGCATTATGAATTGGATTTAATTTATATTATAAGAATTTCATTGATGTATTTATTAATAGCTCATTAGATATATGATGGTAATGCATCCTATTTTATGTGCTTCATGTTTTCAATTCTAATCACAAACATATAACCTATTAAAGGTAGAATTCATGGGGATATACTAAACTTCTCTACCACCCTCATTGGGTTTCTAGTTGGCACAAGTCTTGAAAGAGTGGAATGGAAGGTACGATTGATAATTAAGAAGGATATTTCATTTATGAATAAGGGTTGTTTTCATTAAGAAACTATGGAGTAAGTATAAATTAAAATTATTTATGTTATAGTGAAGAGAGATTGTATTGGAACAAGATCATTTAGGGACCCCCTATAATCTAAATAAACGTCTTTAATCTTAGTAAAGATATTAATGAAATATGATGTTAATTTTAAGGTATAAACCATATTGACCTATGTGAATTATGTTATTTTCACATGAATGTTAAATAATTAAAATGAATTTATTTCAATGGTATTAAATAAATTATATAGATCAATATTAGTATTTCTTGATTATTTTGTAGATATGGATGCTAAAAGGTGTCCATGTGTTGTTTAGTTGGTAGTTGTGTGGAATGATGCTCTAGTTGATTTTCAAAGGATTAATTCATCTTATTATTATTATTAGAGGAAGCTGATAAATGAGTGTTAGTTTCAATTAATGTTGAACTATGAGGGGATAATATATAATAAAGACTGCGATATTTGGTTGAGGGAGATTGATATTTATTATAGTGTGATCCTTATGACGAAAGGAAAATGGATAATGTCAGCGATTAGTATGTTGATTAGAGATACTCTTCTGTGTTGGATATTTTTCCTGGAGATCATTAAGAGTAAGTGATATCATAGGATACGTTTTATATACAGTTCAAGGTCTATTTTTGTTCCTTCTCATTGATGAAAACATTAAAATAAGAGTTTATTCCTCCATAGGGTGGAGGTATTAACAAACAAAATTGTATAATTATGTTTAATTACTCCATTTATTATGTGGTTGACATTATCCCAGATGAGGAAGCTATATAATAAAATATTGAGAAGGAATTGCATCAATATATTCAAAAATGGAACATAACTTTTCATTAATAATTTATCTTATGTTGTTGGGGAGGGATGTTGGTATTGAGAATATGTAATCTAGGTAAAAATTATCTCATGATGGTGGTAATCAATACATCATTTGGATTGGAGTTTTATATTGGGGTTCACATCTATCTGGGCATTAGAGTATTTTAAAATCAAAGAGTTTGTCTTACTTTTATTCTTCACAGTTCATTATGGAGGAACATACCCATTCTAAAATGAGATATTTTTATTTTTTAAAAAATTTCAAATAGAGGTTATTTTCATTGAAAATTCATGTTCTTTCCAATTCATTATTTTCCACATGGTATGGGTGATTAGATTCATGTTATAATTCCAAGGTAGTTACTAACGAAGTTCTATTATTTTCAGTTGGGCTAGTTGAACATTGGGTTGGAGAGATGATATGTATATAGTATTGGATAAATATGGTGATCCATACATTTCATACATAAATATTAAATTATATTATTTTTATATTCAATACATAAAATTATGATCCAATCTCAAATCATACTATTTAGTGTATATAGATATTTGGATATAAAAACAACTAGTACATAAGATAGTAATCTCATCCCACACTAATTAATTCAAATATTTATTCATTATAAATATATTCTATAATGATATTTATAAATATCATAAAATATTATTTACATATAATATCTTATCTCTCATTTGTTAAGAATTATTTATTAAAATCTTTTCTCTGAGTAATGACTGTTATTTCTCATTTAGGTTTCAGCTAGATGGTTTTGGTACAAGAACCTTGGTCATGGTATCATAATGTATAGAATGTTAATAATTATATATGTATCATATTGGTTTCTAATATACATTTTTATAATTATTTATATAAATATTTCAGGAGAAAATTAATTACATCACTTCAGGGAGATGGTAGTTCATACGTACCCCTGAGTGATGTTTATACTTTTAGTTGGTTGGAATGAGAGATATATAAATGACAATTAAAAATAATATATTAATTATTATGTATATATATCATATATAGTCATTAATTATTTCCTTATTACCATTAATGCATAAAAAATTAAAAATTAATCACATCGCTTATTGCACGTGGTATCCCACATGTACACACTAGTGACATGAACATTTCTGAATGGATGGAAGGGTAATAAGGTGATTAAGTTATTATAATTACACAGTTATAAATATTACCTATATTTCATATGAAAAAAAGTATCTATCATAACTACCATCCATTAATTATAGGGTTGGAGAATGGATCATATCTTTATGTGGATGCGATAGTCCACAAGTACAAATGAGCGATAATTTAATTTCCAATTTTATAGAAAAGAGGTTGGATTATGGTTTATTAATCAACAAAAATTTTATAATATTTAATATAACTATTTTATTAATTTATTATGAATACCAATGAATTATATTAGTTAGATAATGAATTTAATTGGAAGAGGTCGGGTATCTTACCTCAACTTTTGCATACCTCATTTAGATCTTTTATTAAGGACCCATGGAAATGTATTTTTTGAAATAAAGTCCATGTAATTCATGTATATGTAATTTAATAAGTTACATTGGTTTGTTATGGTTTATTCAACAACCAAAACGTGGTGTAAATAAGTGATATGAGGGATATCCTTTCTTAATGGAGGGAAGTGGAACTCTTGTAATTTTTGGAAACATCAAAATATTATAAAGTCACATTCAGAGAAAATTGTTTCAAAAATATATTAATTTCAAATTATATATGATAAGGGATCAAAATAAGATCATCCTATTATATTTAGAAAAAAATTAGTTCATTTCAGGCCTTATACCTTTACTTTAACAACTCATTAACCCTTTTTATACTTAATCACGGGAACACATTTTTCTGTCGTTAAGGGTTATAAATTTCATTCTAAGGTAAATATTTGAAGAAAAATTATTATGGGATTAAATTTAATAATATATAACTCTCCTTACCTTATTTACATATTTTGGTGATTTTTAAATAATTTATTATAATATTAAATTATACAACATATCATTATAGTTATTTTCGGGACTATTCAATTAATTTGGAATTAAAGTTATGAATAAAAAATATATTTATATTATAGAACATTTAACAAATAAATGTTTATTATAATTACCCATAAAATTATTGTAATAAAAAAATTATTCCAAAACATAATTGTTTTTTTTTATTATAATTTTTTTGTTAATTTTCATACTGTTTGTACAGACAATATGTCAACATTACATAAGAATTTAAAGTAATTAAAAAATCATTAAATAAAAAATTAATACAATAGGTATAATATATTGATATAAAATATAATAATCATAATATATGATAACCTTTTTTTATCCCAAAGATTAAATATTAGAGTATTTGAAATAAAAGAGATTAACATTTTTTATTTTTTCTTAAAATAATATATAAGTCATTATCAAAGAAAAATGGCACATAGTTGTTGTAATATAGTATAATGTATGATTATGGTCTAAAAAAAATCTAAAAATATATTAATCGTAAGTTTTACGGTTATTTAAGATACTTATCCCATAATTGTAACTCTATTTTAATCATTTTACCCTTATTGAGATGAAAAATATTTTCCACGGTTACAATTTATAATGAAAAATCTAAAAGGGTAATATTTACAAATATAAAAACTTAATTAAAAAAATGGAATCCTTTTTAATTTAAAATTTATAAAACTATAATAATTAATTTTATTATATATATATATAACAAAAAGAATTTTTTTTTGAAAAATGTGGTTCTGTGGTGAATAATTAATATATATAAAAATAAGTTATATTAATGAATCAAATAAAATTAATTACATTATTGAAAAAAATATAAAATATATCAATATAATAATGAATCAAAAAATTATTGGGACTTATTAATTACTTTATTTAATTAAAATAAGTGACGGTATTTGAAAATCAGCATATTCACATTTGATTAAAAAATCGATTATTTTAGAGAAGTCATAAAATATCATTATAAGTTAATTTTGATATTATGATATCAAAAATGATGATAATTTTATAAAATAAAATTTTTAAATGTTGCATAAATGTTTTATAATTTTACTCATAAAAGGCTGTAAAATCCATTTTTCCGAGAAATGCATATTTGATGCATAAAATAACTACTAATAATTGAGTTCTTTTTTTAGAATAATTAATATTTAAATTTGTTTTGAGTTGGTCTGTTATATATATTTCATAATAATATTTCTCATATTCATACATACAAATTCAATAGATGGGTTATAATATAAACATTTAAATAAAAATAACATTTTTAATTTATAATACAATTCTATAAAAGATCAGTGTTGTCTGTTGTGTAAGAGATCGAGCATATTATTATTTAAAAAACTCATGTATGTTACATTATCACCCCCAATAGTTTAATAAATTCATTCCTTGGAATCATAGTTCATTAATAACTGTTTTAATATTTGAAAATACCTTAATTGATAACCAACATTGTGAAAATGGATAATGAAATATCCTTTGAAAACAGGTGTTGTTAGAAGAAAGGTTATCAAAAATATCAAATAAAAGAGTTCCCAAATAATGTTAAAAGTGGTGACAATTTCAAATATAGACATGGGGGATAAAAACAACCATGTAATAATAGAAATTGAGGGAGAACGTGGTCATGAATAAGTTAATGTCCTTAAAACCATAAATGTGTGAGGGGTAAAAATTATATCATTACATCTATATTAAAGTTAATTAAATCAATTTTTTATTCTAAGGTTTATTTCCTATGATTGTTGGATTATGTTACAATCAGGATAGATAACATGATAAAATACACTTACATTATATCATTCCATTTCATAAACACAATTTCATCCCTTGGTTGAGATTTGATAAACATTTAATTTATCTCTTACTATAATAAACGAATAATCAAGATCACTTTTTTATACCTAAAGCACAAAAATTAATTTTTAATGGACCATAATATTATTAAATTAATTAAAACTGCATTCCACATATCCCTATATATGTACCAAAACCCAAATTCTATCCTAGGTTAACCAATTTTGATAAATGTAAAATAATAATCTATAAAATCTCGAAAATAACACTGAAACTTAAAAATAATCTATTCTACAAATTCTTAACCTTAAGACTACTCAAATATATATATGACCAAATTCAAAAACAAAAAACAAAAAATATTTTATGACATAATTTTTCCAAGATCAATGTTAACACTTTTACCTAAGAAATATAAATTAGCACATAATTTCCCATACTAAACAAGTCAATACCATGATCATATATTCTATTAAATTCTGTGAATTTCCCAAATCACCCTAAAATATCACTAAAAAATATATGCTTAAAAATATTAACTATATACATATCTCTAAAATAAAATCACCGAATATTAAATATATTTATTTAATCCAAAAATGAAAAAAAAATCTCATAAATCACATTTTCATCAAATCACTAATCATTTTCAGGGTCACAAATACTATACAATTTACATTATCTATATAAATAAACTTTTTATACCAAAAAACATTATTTTATCAACATCAGGTATATATTAATGGTTATATAGCCCATCCTCATGTCTTTTCAAAAAACAATCACCTTACCACTATATTAGTTTTCAAGGTTATTAGAAACATTCAATATATAAAATCAAAAACATAATGAAAAATTAATATTAACAAACATTAGATGTTTCATGATTATTATAACAATAATATCATAGATAAAATACTTATATAACATATTTATTGAATGAAAATCATAAACTCTTGTAATTCAACATAAATGATTAGCATATAATAATCCCTTACTTGGCCTAGGTGTTGTAACATGAATTAGGGAAATAAATTAGAAAATTACCATGTTCCCCACACATAAGATATTGAAATATAAATTTTACTTTAAGATAAAATTTATTTAACCCAATTCAACCCCTAAATTGTCCTCTAATATTTCATGATCTATGACTTTATTTTCAATGCATAAAACATTTCCCCATTCATTGAGACGTTTACCTCGGTGCTTTTTACCACATTCTTGACATATTAATAGTGCAATAACATTTTCTTCTTAGTCTTCATCTACCAAACACCCATGAAAGCCAATTTTTTTAAATATATTCATCATAATACTCACACATGTATTGGTATTTAATCATATTACAATATAAGGTTTTAGGAATATGAGAAGGTTTCACATTCCATATCCCATATCATTTTTTTCCATGAGGAAAAAAGGTTAATTGTACATCAAATTTAGTGTTAACTTGGTTGTTTTAGTACTATCGATTTGATAAAACCCAAAAAAAGTGTAAGAAACCATAATCATTGTGAGAAACTATATTATCATGAAAAATAATTCATATAATATAAATATAATGATAGAATATTTCAAATCTATGAAACCTTATGTTCAAACTAGGATATCCATTATCATCATCCCTTAAAATCCATCATAATGTTTCATAAATAAAATTTGAATTTACCCAATAGTATTCCATTGGTGTGTCTATCCAGATTTTTATTCATATAACCACTCATTGTGCATTGGTGAAGATCGATTCCATACCAATTAACCTCAATTCAGAGTTGTTATCCATAAGTGGATCTCATCCACTACTATATCCACATTATTTTATCTCGTTTGGGATGTGTTTTATAGAAAACCAACAAATATTTATTTAATATATATTGGGATTAGTTTATATACATAGATTTATAAAATTAGCTCTCACTAATTTTTACCCATCCTAATGTCCTAAAAAATATAAACCTTACGCTAATACCAACTATACCCATAGTGTTTTTAAATAAATATTACCTATTATAATATAGATATTCAATAAATAACATTATAATCCATTATATAACAGTAAAGGACTAGTTTCATTAGAAACATGGATAAAAAACAAGTTTCAATATAAACAATTCACATCATCTCCCACTAGGTTACTCATAACTATCACCCTTCCTAGACATATCATACATTAAACCATTCTATATATCCTTTTGAAATGGAAGTATAATAAAATGTGAAATAAGATTTCTAGTAAGGGAAAACATAAGTGATATTAATAAATGATCATATGTGAGAATAAGAAAAGAATAATGTTATGATCACATGATCTGACCCACTGTTTATGGTGGTTAGTTAAGGGTTTTTGATGTGAGGTAAGGGTTGTGGTGTCAAGTCCCTGAGCCTATATGTTTAATGCATTTTAATTCATTTTTTTTACATTGGTGGTGGATTCAATTCAATATATAAGACATTTTTATAATAAAATAGAATATTAATACCTAATAAATCAAGTATTATTAATCATGAATCGGAACATCAATCTTAGTAATATGAAAAAAAAAGTCATATGTGTAATAAATCATTAGTAATAAATCATAATCATGATAAAATATCATAATAATAAGATATAAGTTAGTGGAACACATATAACAACAGAAAATAATATCCTTATTCAGGGATCTTTAGAAAGAGTATCAAAGTGGATTGGGTTCAAAACTTATTCCATCATACCTTTAGTCTATTTTCACTCTCAAATCTATCATAGTGGAATAGTCACTTACAAAACTAGGTTCACTCCCATTCTATTTATTATTATCTCATGAGGTTTACATATTTATCTAATGAATGGGAGGGCTATATTATTATGTTCCCACCCATAGTATAATGAAAACCAAGCGTAAGTGTGCCAAAATATCTCAAAACAGTCATCATATCATCATATAAAAACTGTTTTAAATGAAATAGGTTTCATACTAATTTAAAATTTTCTTCATTGAATAACCAATGGTAAATAAATGTGTTTCATTAAAACCCCAAAATAACAATAATAAACAAAATAGAGGAAAATAATAATGGTATCATTAGATTCTATCCCCAGAAAAAAAATATCTAGCATCTAATTATGTTATCATAACATAATTTTTTTAATATAAATGTAATATTTTTTAAGGGAAAAACCATTTTCATTTTGAAATTACTTATTTAAAATAAAAATATTTAAAAAATATTATGGAAAATTTTAACATCAAAAAAATAATGAATCTATTTGGAAAATCATCAAATTATTTAGAATTAATCATAGTGAGAAATTTTATTCATATCATGATACTTAAAATAAAGACTTTGTTCACTCAGTTAAAAGCACCTTATTCAGAAATAATAAATAAGATTATTTTTAAAATATTTTCTAAAAAATAATATAGGGTTAATTTTAAAAAAAAAATAATTTAATAAAAAAATTCTAAAACATTTCATTATTCACTGATATATAAAAAAATCCAAACTCGAAGTGAAGAAATAAGGTTGAATTTTTATTATAATCTTTAATAAAGAATTTTGAGTACCCAAGAGACAAAATGGTACAAAAATATTACATAAAATCCTAAAAATAAAACGGATTATCAAATAAGGATCATGTAATTTTCATATTGTCAATTCAATAATAAATCATCCCTAATAAAATAAGTGTTGAAGATTAATCCATTTATCCAAGTCTTATAATTATTTGTATGCATTTAAATCTCATGTATAGTATATATAGATTTATTATAAATATTTTATCAAACCACATCCATTCATATCATAAAAAATAAAATTTAATTTTAATATCTTTTCACAAATTTATTAATAATTTCTTATTAAAATCTGTTTTCCTACTGATAATATTTTCTTTCATGTATGATTCAATTAGATAGTTACGATAACTGCACCATGGTCATGATTTCATCATATAAATAACATAAATAATGATATAATTTTTATATTTATTGACCATATAAACTTTTATAATTATTCATATACAATGGTGATGAGATAATTAATTAAATACTCTATGGAGATGGAAGCCCATACATACACACAAGTTATGTTTCAACAATTAATTGATTGAAAAAAATAATGGAAAATAGTAGTTAAAATTTATAAAATCATTATGTTATCATATATATAATTTACATTTAATAAATATATCCTTATTACATTCCATGTAAATTTAAAATCAATAATGAATCACATCGTTTCCTAGCGGTGGTCGTCCACACGTACATAGGAGTGATGTTATAGTTTTTTAACAAATATAAAGGTGAAAATACATATAAGATATTATAATTAAATAAGTTTAAATATTTCATAAATATCATACATAAAAAATGAAAATTTTCATAATATCTAATGAATATTTATGGTGATGGAGAATGATTCATATCGCCATGGTTAGGCAGTAGTCAACACATATGTGTAGGTAAATACATTAATTTTTATCTGGTATGAATGAGGGGGGATAATAGTGTTCAAATAAACATAATAACACTTCGGCGTGTCTATTATACATAATATGTAGTTTGATGATGAATACCACATATTTTGAGGAGGTATAATAAAAAAAATTATTGAAAGAGTTAAAGTATGATGATTACCACTTCTTTAATAGACATTGTTTAGATCCTTAATTAAGGACCAATGGAATGGTATTTTTAGAATTATATAACCTATAAATCTTTTATAGGGATTTTTATATGATAATTGGGTAGTTTTTTGTTGATATAGGAATATAAAAATGGTGTAATGATGAGAGAGGATGGGTGGCCTTTTATAAGGAAGGTAAGGGGCTCTCTCGTAATTTTACAAAACATTACAATATAGTGTATTAACATTCATGGAAATTGCATTCTAGGTTTCCTAATTTTAGAATTAAATACGAGATGTTATTTAAATAAAGATATAAAAAATTATATACATATGTTTTATATCATTTAAACACTTCTCTCTTAATATTAACCTCATGTTATCCCTTTTTTATCTTTAACTACAACAACGCACTTCCCAATCAATACAGGTTATAAAATTACATAAAATGTTAAAATTGGAAAAAATGTATAATAGATAAAACTTTAGACATATCCCTTATATTTTTGTGTAATATAAATATTTTTATGATTTTTCAATCATTTAATATAATATTATATAACATAAAATATCATTAAGGACATTTGTGTCACTATTCATATTATTTGAATAATAATGTAAGGAATAAAAAATGTATTACTAATTTAGAAACATTTATCATAACTTTTACATAATAATTTTTCTTAAAAGAAATTGAAATCCAAAACTCATAATAAAATATTTATTTTGTGGTTTTTCATATTGTGTGGTAATTTTTTTATTGCCTTCAGAATCAATATGCAGGAATTGCATATGAATTTCAAGTAATTATACAATAATTTAAAATTAAAAATAAATTATACTAATAAATAAAATTTATTACTATTAAAATAATCATTTATAACTCATTATTGCCTCTTTTTGGCTCTAAGATAAAATATTACAGTTTTTCAAAGAAAATAGAGTCAAATTTTGTTGTTAAATTTACACAAAATAATATATAAGTCTTCAAAAAATGGATCCAAATATACATAATATTAAATCATGGATGATTATAGAAAAATAAAAAATAAAATAGATTTTATTCTAGTGTTTTAATTATTTAAAGAATTATTCCACAGTTTTAACCATATTTTTGTGATTTACCCTTACTGTGCGGACAAATACTCACCATTGTTAAAATTTATAATGACCAAAATAGAAAACAGAAATATTTACCAAATCATAACCTCCTGATTACATATAAGGATTCCATTTTTTATATTCAATTAACTGAATTGGTATTATTAATTTTAAAAAAATAGCTAAAATGGAGTGAGATACTAATTTATACAAAAATGTGTTTTAAAGCAATAAAATTAACTTATATCAAAATAGTAAATATTATTAATTAAAGTGGAATAAATTATACTATTGTAGAAATAACTAAAACTATTTCACTCTAAGACAAAATAAAAATAGATTTCTGCTTTTTAACTACTTTGGTTAATGAAAATAAATGAAAGTATTCAAAAAATAATATTTTTCACTATTCACTGAAAAATAAATCATTTCATATAAATAGACAAAAATCCTAAATTAAATTTTAATAAGATTATTACAAAAAAAAATTTATATTTTAAAATGATAATTGTTAATGTATAAAAAATTAATTATAATGTTAACTAAACAAAGAAATAAAACCCATTTTATTAAGAAAAATTACTTTCGGTACATAAAATGGCTACTAAAAATATGTAATTATTACTTAAAAATTAATTAATATATTTTTATTTAGTGGTACCATTATAAATTTATTATATAATGTGGTTAATCATATTCATAACCAGGAATTCAACTAGTAGTTTATAGTTATCATGATTTTCATAAAGGTCGGTGTTTCATGTTAAGGAATCTATCGATCTTAATATTATTTTAAACTAAATTATCAAGTTTTTACAATAACACCATTATATTTATCATCCTCAAGGATATATGAATGAGTGTGGTTACTTTGGTATTCATCATTAGGGTTAGTGAGTTAAAAATAAAATGTGTTTTTAGATACATTCTCTAAAGTATCTTATAACAATTTGGACAGAAATTATGTATGATTTAGGGGGAATCATACTCCTTCATAGATCCTTATATAGTATAATATCTATGAATTTTGGTGTAGATATTTGTTGTTCCATTTATGTTGACTATTCCAGTCATATGAAAATATCTATTTCTAGAGGTTTATTAAGGATGTGATTTTATAATAGAGAAACATCAATTGATTATTGAGTTTTTCCTATTTTTGTTATATTGAAATAATATCATCATTGGTATACATTGTTTATATTTAGTGTAGGTTATTATTAATTTTTTCTAGATGATAGTTTTTTATACAATGTGGAAGATAATAATCTTATTTTCTTAGATAATTAGATCATAAAATGGATCACATTCAACTAGAGAATCCTTCTTCTTAGCTGGTAGATTTTTTGACATGATTGGTGGATGTTCATGAAGCATTGTTCTCAAGATTTTTTGATGAGTACCCATATGTTTTTATTAAATAATTTTAATTTTTATACTCTCGGTGAGATGAAATTTGGGAAAAAGTTAAAACTTTATATCTCTCTAATTTCATTGTCTCCCTATCAAATAAAAACTTCTCAGTTGTGAGAGTTGTGGATCAATGTCAATGATATGTTATAGCAAGATTTAATCCTTCTTAATTGGTCTTCAAGGGGTGTTCTAATTTTTTCCATGATGATTATGCATATTATTTTATAGCATTCAATTGGTTACAATTATTTTGATTAGGTAACACTAACGAACTATTATTCGTTCATGAGGATTGATGATTTATTTGATTAGTTGAAGGGAGCTAGTTGGGTCTTGAATAATTATTTTTGGATCAAGTATCTTTTGATGAAGGTATAGGTGGAAGGTATCCTAAATATTTAAATCATATTATTTTTTATCAAAAAATAATTTTTAGTTATTCCATTCAGTTTTTTTAACACACTATAAATTTTCATCGTATTGATAAGCTCAGTGTTTTGTGAGTTCCTGGATTAGTTTGTTTTTATATTCATTTATGATATTATAATGTATTTTAGGTCAAAAGAGGATCATACAGAGGATCTCAAGCCTATTTGAGTATTTATGTAACAACATTTTCTCTATGTGAATCAATATAAATATAATTTCAAGGTATATGAGGAAAATTTAATTGGGATTTTTGTATCATAGTATGGTGTTGAAAATGATAATTTGAAAATTAATGTAATTATATCATGGGTTTCTCCTTTGAATATTTTATAGTTTCACAATATACTTGATCTTATATGATATTATATGATAATTGTGTTAAATTTATATTATATCAATTCCCTATGAAAACCTTGACAAGAGGGAACCATCCCTTTGTTTGGATATATCGACATCATCAAGCATTGAGTACATATAAGAGAAGTTGATCAATTATTTTTTCTTCATTTTTCCGAGGAGGGAGTCATCTTCAAGGTATATTGTTACACTTATAATACTAGTTTTTGAACTATTCTAATATTTATTAGGGAATAGATATCTTATGGGTATTGGAATTTTAATCCATGTTACCTAGACTATGACACATGTGATCTCAAACTATAGATTATGATTTCCGTGAATCTATTGTGAGATTACATTATCTGTGAGTAATTTTTAGTCCATATATATACCAATATCATATAATAGATTTTCTAACATTGGCATGTATATTTTTTAGTAGTTTGGGTGGATGGAGTTCTTATAGGATTTCTATTAAGAGAACTCGTATATTTTAGGAAAGGGAAATGCAGTGGCTAGTATTCTAAGTAAAAAGTTGTGTGGATATCTTTCTAAATATATTGAAGATCCATTGAGGATTATTGAGGAGCTTGAAACATTTCATCTTGATATAGATGAAGATATATATTGAATTTAATTTTTTTAAATATTAGTGAATTATTACTTATTACAGTAAGTAAATGAGTATCTGTTGTGGGGTCCTAAGGAGGATTTGTTGGGTGACTTCATGGTCTTTGGATGTTATAACAAGGGATAGTTTGAAGACAAGCAACATTACATGTTTTCTTCAGGATAAAATCTTTATTCTATGAAGGATTTGAAATTTGGCTCATCATGGTTCTCATATCTCACCTTTGGTAGTGAATCATTATATCAACCAGATGTATCATGCTTTATGGAGTTATTAATTATGTATACGGATGAAGTGTTTGATGGATAAGTTTGTGTCTTAGTGTATGGTGTTCCTATATGTAGATTTCAAGAATTTTATTCTAACTACATTAATATAACTTTTTTGTATTCCAAAATTGGAATAGTAGTTCATAATAATTGATTTGATTATATGTTTTCCAAAAAAAATTGGAAGGATTTATTTTTATATGGGTAATTGTGGGTAAAATAAAGAATTCATGTCATTTCATGGAAATCAGGGTGATACGTGTCATGTATTCTTTATTCAGGTTGTATTCAAAAAATATTTGAAGGATTTATTGGGTACTAGGGATGTCCATTTATGATAAAGATCATTATTTTAACACATTAGTGTGTAAGGTTTTACAATGTGATTTTTTCTCTATATTTGGAATTTGAACTAACTTTCATCCTCATGTAAATTGTGAAATTAACTACATTATCTAAAACCAAGAGGATAAGTTGGGTGGTTTTTTTCTAGTTTTTTGGGTTTCATGGGTGAGAAAATATCGTTCCTTAGGATGACCAATAAATGATGTTATCACACTTCCATTGGAATTTCTCAGGTCAAGGAATTACATGTGATTCATTTCAAGTCATTGTTAGGATGGACCCGTATTAGAGAGTGTATGATTATTGAATGATATTTAATAAAAATAATGGATGATAACTATTGATTATTTTGAGTAGATAAAGAATTAAAGGGAATTTATATAAAATATATGGATCAATGGAGGAGACCTGTGGAGGTCAATTTGGAGATCACTATTCTTGTATGTTTCTCTTTATCATTGGTAGTGGAGGTTTGGTAATGGAATTAAGTTTTCTTCCCATTTAATTTGTCCATTTCTGGGGTAAAATCACATTGCCAAGGAGGCATATAGGTTTTATTTTCATCCATAGATAGATAATATTTATGACATATTTTATATGTCAATTATTTGGAGATTCTTTCATGATGACTCCCCTATAACTAATTAGGGTGAGATAGATATTTGGGATGACATAATTTTATTATAATGTTCTATTGAGATTCAGTATCATAAATTGAATATGTTATGTGGATGTGTACACCATCTGGTTTATGTCTAATGGAGGTAAAATACATTAATGGAGTGTATAATTGAACAGTAGTTGTAGATGGAATCTCATAATTCAACATTATTTAATATTTTGTATAGATAATGGGAAGGATTTTATTATGATAAGTTGGAGGTTTTATTTACTTTTGTGTAGTCTTGTTATTATAAATGTAGTGATTATTGTTGGATAAGTATCTCTTGGGATGATTTGGTTTTGGGATTTTATTTTTTAATTTTGGATTGGTTTTTATTATCATGGAAAAGGCTTGTTTGAGAGGTATCTAATATAGGTGCCTAGATATATCCTCTTCCTTTACATTTTTTTAGTATTTAGAGATGATTGGAGGTATTTTAGGGTGATTTAGTGATGAATGGAAGAAGTAAAATAGAATTTTGATAATAATTTGTATTCTCAAAAAAAAATCCAGGGTATTATCTATTGTACCATGAACTGGTTACCCATATGAGGGGGGGAGAGGAGTTTATTTCATCTATTAGATTGTAATGTGATTAATGTTGATAAAGAATCATATGTTTAATTTTATATAGTATTTTGAGCCATGATATTTTCTATGCATCTATATAGTATTTTCATCTCTTTAATTTATGGATTAATAGATTATTTTAGGAATGATTTATATTATTCCATAAATTTCTTTCTCATTTTATTTTAGAGATTCACTATATAATGTTCTTAAACAACGACACCCATGATTATGTCATGATTTTGGTTTAGTGGAGATTTTGTTTAGGTATGGTGAATAAGGATTTTTCTAGTATTTCTAGGAATTATAACATTAAGGAACATTATCTTTATTTCATTATGAACATCATGCGGTTTATCAATTATTTTAGATGTTGACCCCTGAGAATTTGGGAGATCTTTTCTTGATTCTCAAATTTGACTTACTTTGTTTTTTATTTCATTACATTGTATCATGATTATGTACCCTTAATTTTTTAATATAAATTTTATTAGAATCAAAAACTCTCATCAATCACATTATATCACTTTAAACCCTAATCAAATTGTGTCTCATTTTTTGTTCCATTAGGTTTTCCATTAGTGGATCATATGTGTTGTCCTTGATTGATCAACCTATCGAGATTGAATGTACTATTCTATCAATATTTTATTTGGTATTATCTTGTACCTTAATCAAGAGGAGTATGTGGTAGAGTTTTTTTTAGTATTGTTTTAGTTTTTCAAATTACAATAACCTGAGACATTATGATAGATTTATTCTTAAAAAAATCAATATATTCGATATCATGTTGTATGTGCAACCCCGATTTCAATGGAATCATAAAATAGTATAATGTTACAAACTACAAATTAAATTGGTGGATATAAATAAGAATATCTAAAATATAAAAATTATGCAGTTTATTCATATATAGAATAAATTCATTTGGAATCAATTGGTCATAAATGAAAATAAAAAGCATTTGAATGTAATGAAATGTTTTTTATAAAAAGATTTTTTATTCCCACAATGTGTCTTTATCATAATATGTTAAATGAGTCATTATTTTTTAATTATTTTATGAAAATTTATATATAATTATCAATTTATTGTTTAATCATTCATCTAATATTTTTTCTAGGAATATGAAACATTTAATCCAGTTTTATACACAAAAATAATATATTTTTCCGAAAAGTTGTTTCTTCAAATTTTTTACAAATATTTTAAAATTATATTTTAGCACTTTCAAAAAATTAATATTAAATAAATAATATTAATTTTTGAAATAATATTTTCAAGAATAACTTAGATTGAATTTTTCATGATTTTTGAAAAATATTAATTACTCGGTAAAAAGTACAAATTTCAGGTTTTTAAAAATTGGTTTTTGTTTAAATAATTTAGCAGTTAATTTTTTTTTAAATTTTTTCAAAAAAAAATCGATCCATTATATTATAATAAATAAAATTAAGGTCACTATAATTATTTTTATATTAAATTTTTGTATTAAATTTTTTTATACAAATGAAAACTTTTCCTCGGGAAAACCAATTTTTAATCAGGTCTATGAATCAATTTCATTTAAATTATTCTAATTCTATGAATTGATTTTGGAAAATATATTCCATAATTTTAATCATTAAAAATAGTTTTATATTATAATTTATACATAATTTTTCTCATAAGAAATTTTAATGACCCGGAAATTCCGTGCAATTTTTTTAATACATGAGAATTTTTCGAGTCCGTAGTTTCTGACAACGCTTTATTCTGAGGTCCAGTGTGCCCGAAATCAATTTCTGAAGTTTTTTTGGGGTGCGTTCAGTAAACGTATGGGCGGGATTTTATATGTTTTGAACTAGAACACGAAATTGAAATCTGAGGGCACTATTAAACTCACAGCACCGATATTCTCTTAAGGATACCTTCACCGTAGTTTCTTTCAACAAGAGAGGAAGTAAATTTTGTGGATTTCTAATTAAATTAAATAAAAATATGTGATACATATTTTTTATTTGAATTGGTGGTTAAAACCTCCAAGAGGAGGTTAGTGGGGGGCTCACACACACATAACCTCCCTTGGGAGGATGTTTTTAGGTGGCACCCACACGAACTCTTTAACTCTTCTAAACCCCTTGAGCTCCTCATAAAAGGGGAAAACTTTTGATCTTCCCCTTAATGGTGCCAACACACCTAAAAATTAATTGATGCCACTATTAAATAATTTTTAAAAACTTTTTAATACATTTGAATTCTTTTGCCAACAATAAAATAATGGATTGGCATAACCCATAATTTTGTTTGGCGATCCTTTTTTGTGGATCTTGGAAGAACTCTTGGAAGAAATTCATCCTCTCGACGAAGAACACTCCTCATCTCTGAAGAATGACGAATACCGTCTTTGATCTTCAACTAAGCCAAAAGAGAAGGAGTCGCCCACAAGGAACGCTGATGAAAATTCATCCTCGGAAGTTTCCCGAATTCAACCAAATGATGCCGCCTTTTCCCATGACTTCATCAACAAACAATCGTCAAGAAAGGTAGGGGATTTAAGTTTGATTTGTGTTTCCATTCTTCGTCGTTCGATCTTGGTTATTAATTTTCCAATTGATATTGCAATAACTTGGAAGGCTCGGGTCACACGAACACAGCTCGACCGTCACCCTTTATTATTTTCATTTGTTGACGACGGAGGTGGAACAACAATGGCGGCCGGTGTTGGGCCGACTGCGAATCAAACCGGTGGCACAAGGCCATCGGGTCACCAATAGTGCGTGGCACCATCGTGTCGCACGGAAGTGAAGCCGCGGCCACGACGAGAAGTGCTGGAGGCGCGTGGCGTAGTCACGCCGCACGGAGGCCAGCAGCAGGCCACGGCCAGCTGGGCCGCGGCGGAGGGGCGCGGCACCGTCACGCCGCACTGGTGATATATAACCACGGTCAGGGTGGGTTGTGGTGAAGGGGTGTGGCATCGTCACGCCGCACCGAAGAGAGACCGTAGCCAAAGGTCACGGTGGTCGAAGGAGGGAGGCCGGCTAAGTGGTCCACCGGCAGTGCTCCACAAGGCGGGACCCAAAGGGTCCCATGGTTTCTTCGGAAGTCGGGGGGTGCGATGCTCCCCCCCCCCCCCCCCCCCCCGTGGTGTGGCTCTCTGGGCCCCACGGCGCGGCCAGCCGGGCCCCGCGGCCCACTGGTCCAGGGCACACAGCCAGCGGGCCAGGCCACCACCAGGCCAAGCTTCCCTTTTGGGTTGGGCCGCTCCATCGGACCGGGTCGGACCCGCGGACCGGGTTGGACCCACGGATCGGGTCGGACCCCTGTCTAGACCCGTTTAACCCAAAATCACCATTTCATCAGTATATTGGCCTATGGGTGTCCAAACGACAAACCGTCTGTTCAGACAGAAGGGTTATAGTAGGATGGATCTATTGGAATACCACGAATGAGGTTTGGATGCAGATGGGGTACGGTCGGGTTGGTTTGAACCTCAAAACCAAACGGGCCCCATTAACAGAAATTCCAATAACTTACATACCGGACGTCCAATTGACGCGTCATCTGTCGTGTTGGGTTTCTTATGATGAGACGACACTATGGGATACATCTACTCAAGACATTGTGCTAGTTGATATATCAAAGCTTGGCTCGAGAATCGGACCCTCCCGGAATTGTGCGTGCTGTATGCGGGAACCCTGTGGATGGCTGCGACTGATATGACAGGATCCTCTGTGGGTTCGACAGTGACGATATTGTACCAGGATCCCTTGTGGGTTCTAAAGTGATGACTTCTATACCAGGATCCTCTGTGGGTTCGACAGTGATGACTACTGGACCAAGATCCTTCGTGGGTTCGATAGTGATTACTTTTGTACCTACATATTACATGGGTTCGATAGTGCTGATATTGTTCCAAACGGGGCATACCTCGGGGATGAGTTGTTCGGGTTATGTACCTACCATTCAGGTAGGATTCCCTGGTGGACGATCCAAAATAAATTCTTCCCTTTTTACTTGTACTTGTTTTTCAGTTGGTTTTGTATACTGGCCCACTTACTTTCAGAACACTTTTCATTACTATATTAGTACTTGTTGCTTCTACTATTTGTGTTCAGATTGTGTGTGTTACAGGATTAAAGGAAATGCCTTCTATTTTTATCAGGGATTCGCCTTTGTTGTTTGTCTCTAACCCCTGGTCTATGGAAGACGGGCTTGGGGTCGTCACGGCACTAGCCCTGAGGACGGGTCGTGAAAAATTGGTATCAGAGGATTCGATTCTACAACAGAACATAGACTCTTATTATTTTAACAATAATAGTGTTAATTGTTTTGGGTGTGGTTATTAGTTTAGTAAAACAAGTGTTGGTGTGGTGGATGAAGTTTCCATACACTAGGACTCTGACTTCTGATTTCAGACTCAGTGAACAAAAACATTGATTGCGTGTGTCTTTACTTTGAAAAGTTTTCTTCGTGATTACTTTGTGTTTGCTCACCAGGTATACTATTTTAACCATGGCGCACCTGTTTATTTTCAGGATTTCCCCACTAAGGTAGACAGCTAGGGTTCTGAGTTTCATATGAGATGGTATCCCACCGAGCGATGAGGCCTCGGTGCAGGGCCCCATCACAGTAGAGGAACTCCCGGTACCACTACCCACTGGGCCACTGATACCACTAGCTCCATTAGTAGAGAGTGAACGATGTCTGAGTGCATTGCACGAGTTCCAGCACCAGAGGCCACCTAGTTTCTGGGGAGAGACATACCCATAGGCAACTGAGGATTGGCTGGAGGATATTGTGAGAGTTTTCAGATTTATAGGGACACAAGCTGACCTCATGGTGATCCTTGCCGCGAGTCTCCTGCATGTAGCAGCAGGTAGATGGTGAAGCCTGATGCTCCAAGTGCATGTCGAGGAATCACTACTTTGGAAAGAATACGAGATCCAGTTCCAAGTGGATTTTGTTCTAGCCACCCTTCGTGCGTTGCGGATTCAGGAGGTACTTCATCTACAATAGGGTAGTATGAAAGTAGCTCAGTACTCAGTGATTTTCACCGACCTCTCGCGCTACTCCACAGATATGGTATGGGACCCATTCTTCAGGGAACGAACCATTGATCATGGACTGAGACATGATATTAGGGCTTCGATAATCTCCCTCAGCATCCCAACGTAGGCGAGGGTGCTGAAGCGAGCCCTTCTAGTGGAGAGTTTTCTTACTGATCAGTCACCAACAGCGAGACCCACCACAGGGAGACACGTAGTGGAGTCTTTTATAGCCAGCTATAGGCAGATGATGCAGAGGTCCAGGAGGACTAGGCCATTAGGTGGGAGACCCCAGGATATAGGTTTGGTTGTGTGGGGCACAAGACACACAGCCAGCCATATGAGGAGTAGGCACTGCTATGCAAGCGATGAGTAGGGACACATGGATCGCGACTGCCCGACCCACCATGAAGATAAGAAGAAGACAGTAGAGTGAACTCCTAGGTAGAGGCAGAGGTTCGACCATGGTGGTCCTTCGGAAGCAGGCAGACATGGCAGAGGAGTTGGCCGAGCAACGAGTGGTGGACAACGTTTCGAGGCCTTGCCACCACCACCACCAGGAGGTCCACCCCAACCAGAGGGAGCTGGCAGACAGGGGCGGGCTCCGCTCCCAGTAGTCAAAGCCTACAACCACGACACACCTGAGATGATTAATGGTACTATATATGTCTACTCCACCATTTTTGCAGTACTTATAGACACAGGTGTGAGTCATTCTTTTGTTTCCTCTGCCCTCATTCAATGCTTAGAGATTATGATGGATCTTTTGGCTCGATCCTTACAGCTAGAGACTCCTACGGGAGCAGAATTGATGATTATGCACTGGTTCCAGAAGTGTGATCTTACTTTAGGAGGCGAGATCTTTGACTGGGATCACCTCATAGCATTGTCGAGGCCTTACGACGTCATCTTGGGTATGGACTTGTTATCCACAATTCATGCTCAGATTGATTGTATTAGGTGGGAAGTGTGGTGTGTACGCATGGATGGGACCAGGTTCACCTTCACTTGTGATAAGGGAGCCTTTTCAGATAAGGATGGAATTATATAGAGAAGGGGGAAGCCAATCACAACCCAATTGGCTAGTCTCATCTTCCAAGCGGTTGATGTGCGGTGTCTGAGTTTTCCTATTGTGGTGGATCAATACACGGATTTTTTCCCTTAAGATGTTCCAGGACTACCTCCTCACAGATAGGTGGAGTTCTACATTGACATGTACCCTGGGACGACACCGATATCTACTCTATCATATAGGATGGCTCCCACCATGCTTCATGAGATACAGGTAAAACTAGAGGACTTGCAGAGGAAGGGATTTATCCGACCCAGTGCTTCACCTTGGGCATCCCTGATTTTGTTAAACAAGAAGGTGGATGGGAGCTTGCAACTGTGTGTTGACAACCGTGCCTGAACCAGGTTACTATGAAGAACAATTACCCACTCCCGAGGATTGAATACCTCTTTGATCAGCTCAAGGGAGCCCGATGGTTCTCGACGATAGACCTTAGGTCAGGCTATCACCAGCTTAGTGTTTGAGACGAGGATGTGCAAAAGACGGCCTTTAGGTGTCGGTATGGCCACTACAAGTTCTTAGTTATTCCCTTCGGTGTAACCAGTGCTCCAGCAGTGTTCATGAGTCTCATGAATAGTATCTTCTAGCCTTAACTCGATCACTTTGTTGTAGTCTTCATCGAAGACATACTGATCTGCTCGACTACTGATGAGGAACTTGCCTACCATTTGCAGGTAGTACTGGACACACTCCAAGAGCACCATCTTTATGGTAAGCTCTCGAAGTTCCAGTTTTTGATTCAAGGGGTTCACTTCTTGGGACACGTCATCTCGGAGGCTGGAGTTTTAGTGGATCCAGTGAAGATTGAGGTATTGCTTGCTTGGGAGCCACCCTAGAGTGTGACGGAGGTATGAAGTTTTCTGGGACTAGATGGGTACTATCAGAGGTTTTTGACAGACTTTTCCAGAGTTACAACGCTGATTTAAGCATTAACGAAGAAGGGGAAACCCTTCATGTGTTCAGAGAGATTCCAGCATAGTTTTTAGGAGCTAAAGCAGAGGTTGACTAGTGCCCCCATATTTATGCTTCCAGAGGAGGGCGTTGGGTACGTTGTTTTCTACGACGCATCAGGTACCGGACTCGGGTGTGTCTTGATGCTGGAGCGAGCAGTGATCATGTATGGTTCTTGGAAATTGAGATAGAATGAGTAGAACTATGCTAATTATGACCTGGAGTTAGCAACAGTGGTCTTCTCCTTGAAGATGTGGCGGTACTATCTTATCGGCAAACGCTTTACAGTCTACTCAGACCACCAGAGTCTCAGGTACATCTTCTCGCAGAAGGACCTGAACCTGATACAGTGGCGTTGGCTTGAGTTCCTCCAAGACTATGACTTTGAGATATTCTATAATCCTAGGAAAGGGAATGTTGTAGGAGATGCTCTCAATAAGAGATCAGGAATTCACCTACTAAGAGAGGCAACGGAGCAGCTGTCCGCGTTGTAGATATCCTTTGTGGATAGGGATGGATCAGCCTTTCTACAGTCTCTCACTGCCACTTTTTCACTTCTTCAGCGAGTCAAGGAGGCACAGCATGGGGACGTTGACTGTGAGACGTGACGTGCTGAGATATCCACAAGGCAAGAACTTGATTGATTTTTTAAAGGTGGGGAGCACTTCATTCTCTTCATAAGATGTACCATGGTACCAGTTGCACTTCCAAAGTAAGTTTTGAGGGAGTTCCGCACATCTCCTCTAGCGATACATCCAGGAGTGGAGAAGATGTATCAGGACCTCTAGTGACAGCACTCGTGGCCAGGTATGAAGAAGGTAGTAGCAGAGTTTGTCTCTCGAAGCCTCACTTTTCAGCAAGTGAAGGCGAAGCACCCGATTCCAGCAAGCTTGGTTCAGCCCTTATAGGTTTCAGAGTGGACGTGAGATAAGATATCCATGGATTTTGTGATGGGACTTCCACGTACTTCGAGAGGACATGACTCTATCTAGGTGATTGTCCACTGAATCACCATGTCGGCCCACTTCCTACCAATCAGAGAGCTGGGTTCGAAGGGGTTGTCGGAGGCATTCGGGACGCAGCTTCGCTTGAGCACCACCTTCCATCCACAGAGATATGGTCAAACTTAGAGGACCATTTAGACTCATAAGGACATTTTTCGTGCATGTATCCTCAACTTTGGTTGTAGTTGGGAAGATCATTTGCCCTTGGTAGATTTTGCGTACAAAAATAGCTACCACTCCACCATCGGGATGGCACCTTTCGAGGCACTTTAGGACTAAGCTTGCAAATCGCATCTGTGATGGACTGGCCTAGGGGAGTCAGCACTTATGGCACCAAAGATGGTGCAGGCTATGACGGAGAAGGTACAGATCATCCAGGAGCATATGAAGACTTCCCAGAGTAGACATAAGTCCTATGTTGATAGGATATGGAGACCACATGAGTTCAAGGATGGAGACCACGTCTTTCTATGAGTCTCAACTCGACGAGTTCAATGATGATTTGGTCGTGGCAGAAAGTTATCTCCACGATTAATTGGACTGTTCTAGGTCCACAGCAGATTAGGCAAGGTGGCATACCGCATGGCTCTTCCACCTCAGTTGCACCATGTGCACGACGTCTTCCATGTATCTCAGCCGAGGAGATACGTGTATGGCCCGTCCCACATCATCAACCATTGGGATCCAGACATCAATGATGGGGAAACATTCATGGAGGTTCCCATGGAGATTTAGTATCAACAGGAGCAGGTCCTATGTGGACAGTCGATTCCTCTGGTGCGCATTCACTGGTATAACGGGAACCTCCAAGAGAGCACATGGGAGTGGGAGGCTCAGATGCATGCTTAGTACCCCCATTTGTTTCCTTAGTGTGAGTTGTAGCTTACGAGGACGTAAATCCCTGAGGTGAAGAGAATTTAAAGAAATGAAAATTCGGTGAATTTTTTTAAAATACATAGGAATTTTACGAGTCCACAGTTTCTAACGGTGCTTGATTCCAAGGCTAGGTGTTCCCAGAATCATTTTCTAAAGTTTTTTTGGGTACGTTTAGTAAACGTACGAGCGGGATTTTATATGTTTTGAACCTGAGCTCAGAATTGAAATCTGAGGGAACCGTTGAACTCACAGCACCGGTATTCTCTTAAAGTGACCTTCACCACAGTTGCGTTCTAACAAGAGCGGAAGTTAAATTTGGGGATTTCTAATTATAGTAAATAAAAATATGTCTAACATAATTTTATTTGAATTGGTGGTTAAAGCCTCCAAGAGGAGGTTAGTGGTGGGCCCACCCACACATAACCTCTCTTGGGAGGATGTTTTTAGGTGGGTCCCACCCAAACACTTTAACTCTTCTAAACCCCTTGTGCTCCCCATAAATAGGGGAAACTCTTGAACTTCCCCTTAATGGTGCCGAGAGACCTAAAAATTAATTATTGCCACAATTAATTAATTTTTGAAAAAAATTGAATTCCTTTGAATTCTTTTTCCAACTATAAAATAATGGGTTGTCATAACCCATTATTTTGGTGGGCGATCTATTTTGGTGGATCTTGGAAGAACTATTGGAAGATCTTCATCACCTTAACGAAGAACGCTCCTCATCTCCGAAAAATGACAAATACTATCTTCGATCTTCGACCAAGCCAAAAGAAAAGTAAATTCCCGCATGGAACGCCGATGACACTTCATCCTCAGACGTTTCCCGACATCAATGAAATGACGACGCCTTTTCCCGCGACTTCATAAACAAACAATCATCAAGAAAAGTAGGGGATTTAAATTTGATTCTCTTTTCTGTTCTTCATCGTTAGATCTTGTTTATTAATTTTCCAATTGATATCGCAATAACATGGAAGACTTGGGTCGAACGAACACAGCCCCACCCTCAACCTTTATTATTTATGTTTGTTGAAAACAGTGTTGGAACAACAACGGAAACCAATGTCTGGCCGACCGTGAAGAAAATTGGCACCGCAAGGCCGATGGGTCACCAAGAGGGTGAGGCACCGTCGTGCCACACGGAACGGAAGTCGCGGCCACAACGGGCCGCGACAGAGGCACAGGGCGTCGTCACGCCGCGCAGAGGCCAAAAACTGGCCACAGCCTATCAGGCCATGACAGAGGGGCGCGGAGCCATCGTGCTACGACAGTGATGCAGAACTACGGCTAATGGCCGCGATGGTCGAAGGAGGGCGGTCGGCTGAGCCGGCCGCCAGCGGCGCCCAACAAGGCATGATCCAAAGGGTCCCACGGTTTCTTCGGAAGACCAGGGGCACCCCCCCCCCCCCCCCCGAAAAATGGCGAGCCGGGACACATGGCGTGTCCAGCCGGGCCACACCTCTAGCCAGCCAAGGCCTACCGGCCCGGTCCCACGGCCAGCCGTCGGGCCAGGCCACCATCGGGCTGGGCTTCTCCATCGGACCCCTATCCGGACCCGTTTAACCTAAAATCAACATTCCATCCGTATATTGGTCTATGAGTGTCCAAAAGATAAACTGCCTATGACAAAAGAAGACTTACAATAGGAAAAATCTATTGGTATACCCCGCATGAGGTCTGGATGCAGTTGGGATACGGTTGGGTAGGTTTGAACCTAAAAACCAACTGGGCCCCAGTAACCAAAATGCCAATAACTTACAGATCGGGCATCTGATTGACGCGTTGTCTATCACATTGGGTTCCTTATGATGAGACAGAACTAAGGGATAAATAAACTCGATACTTCGTGGTAGTTGATGTATCGACACTTGGCTCGAGGAGCGGACCCTCCCGGAATCGAGCGTGCTGTGTGTGGGAACCCTATGGCTGGTTGTGACCAAGATGACGGGATCCTCCATGGGTTCGACAATGATGATACAGTGCCAAGATCCTCCATGGGTTAAAAATCAATGACTTCTATATTGGGATCCTTTGTGGGTTCGACAGCGATGATTACTGGACCAGGATACTCCATGGGTTTGACAGTGATGAATTTCGTACCAGGATCCTACGTGGGTTCGATAGCGCTCATACTATTCCAGGATATTACATGGGCTTGATAGAGGATATGATTCAGGGGCTACAACTAATCATCTCTACCCCTCTACATGAGTAGTATAACTATTTAAGATGAGTCTTCCCTTTCAATCTTTATCATCTAGGTGATTGACATTACTTATTTTGTGGAATGGGTTGTGCTTTGGCTCGAAAGTTGGAGTCGGACTGTGATTGGTAACCTAGGTATATGTTTGGGAAGATACCTAAGTATGGTTGTTTGATTCTTCATGATTGTATCTTTCTACTATGGTTTATCCTTAGTGTATTCTGGGAGACCTTCGGGGGTCTCGGGGTCCCCTACTGAGTACTGTTATACTCACCCTTTCACATGCTTCACCTACACCTTGGTGTGTTCTATGCAGATGATGGTCACCAGTGATCGAGGATGAGGGAGGTAGACGGCAGACTGCTCGAAGCTGGACTAGATGGGATGTACCTCAGGGATGAGTTGTTCGAGTTCTGTACCAACCCTTCAGGTAGGATTCCCCAGTGGATGATCTAGGAGATGTTATTTCATTTTTACTTGTACTTATTGTTCAGTTGGGTTTGTATACTGGCCCACCTACTTTCAGCACACTTTTCTTTTCTATATTAGTACTTGTTGCTTCTACTGTTTGTGTTCAGACTGTGTGTGTTACCATATTAAAGGAAATGCCTTCCCTTTTTATTAGGGATTCACTTTTGGTGTTATTCGAAAGCCACTGGCCTATGGAAGGCAGGCTTGGGGTAGTCACAGCACAGGACCTGAGGACGGGTCATGACAGAAATAGTAAAAATAGTAACAGATTAACTATTGTGCTTATGGTTTAAACGAGTTTATTAGGGGTTAAACTAAAAACGTGATGGTTAAAATGACTTATATACCCATCAAATTATTATTATATAGACATAATTTTACCTTAACTCATCCATTGTTTGACAATAAGAAATTTTATATCATTGTATCCCATGAAAAACAATGGTAACAATTTGTTTTCATAAATTCCATGTGTTTCCTCTCACCCACTTATAAAAAGCCACCCATATCCACTCCTTTTAAAAATATCAATACCTTTTCATTCATAAAATTTATAAAAAATATTCCATACATCCCACCCACCATTATATATTAATTTTTTTATAAAAAATTTAATCTACTAAGGCATTAGTTATAAACCTAAATAAGTTTTTTGGATAATAGGTAAAGTTCATATCCTTGCATTTTCATTTTAGACATTCCTCTATCTCCTTAAAATATTATCAAAATATGAAAAACTAATAACATTAATATCTCATATATATATATATATATATATGTATATGTATTATATCTTGGGAATAAACTCTATCATTCTCATTATCCATCATATGGTAAAACAAAATATTGAACGTGTGTACGGCGGGATACCGCCTCGCAATCCGATGTAATTAATTTTTTTAATGACTCTCATGGATCGATATAAAGATATATTTAATATAATTATATAAATTTTTATGTAATTTTTATAGTTATGGAATTATAATAACACACATACCATCTTACCTTCCAACCCATTGAATGTCAATTATGTCGCTTGTGTGTACATGTGGACTACTGTCTCTATATCATGATGTGAAATGTTTTTCATTTTATTTTGGAATGTATGGTAATAAATATATATTTATGGAATATATTTGATATCTTTTAAATAATAATGGTTCTGAAAAGGTGTAATACTATCTACAATTTTAATGTTCCATCTTGCGGTAAAATAGAAACATTATTCATGTGTATGTACATCATATCATCTCGATGAATGGGGTAACTAATTTTCCCATATCTAAAATTATGGAATATTATAAATAATTATGTAATAATTATAAATGATATTTATTTCAATGTCATGGTTATTTTTATTATAGAACCATGATCAATATAAATGAATTGGAATTATTCAATGAAAACATACTTGAAAAACAAATAAATCATCACCTAAAATAATGAATTTAACAAATAATTGTTAATAAATGGTTAATAAAAGTATATAATTAAATAAAATACGGTATGATAAAAATTATTATGGTTCTTCAATATATTTTTAATTAATTTATATTTATTCCATAATCTTTATAGAAACATATGAATGAATTCAAAACTTGGGTAAGGGTTTCTCGTATAATATATACTTTCATGATACATAATCCACATTAACCACTTATTTCATACATGTGGATTATATTATGACTATTTTATATTTTATATAAATAATCCGTTAATCTTAATGGTATTTAATGTTTCGTTTATTTTTATTTCTATCATGGGAATTTTGATTCATAAGTAACCAAAGTGGTATGGTTTTATATAACAATATCAATGTTCATTGGGAATATTCATGTTCAAGCTTCCAATGAGAAAATATTGTGATATATATTTTAGGGAAATCATGAATATTATTATCCTCTATTCATTTCATTATAATAAATGTTTTCCTGTATTTCAGAATAAAGTAGATCAAAATGATTGTTTAAATGAAAACTGAATTGATTTCTCTCTTTAGTTGAATTGACTTTTTCTTCCTTACCCATTTCGTCTAAAAATGTATTGAAAAATGTTTTAAAATTATATATATAATATATTAAATACATTTTAATTATTTTATTCTTTTTAAAAAATGTCTTGAAATGAGTTTTCCGGCCATTTTCTAAACAAGTCACTTTTTATCCTTTTTACAATAGTGTAAAAGTAATGTTTTTTAAAATTACATGGCCTGTATGAAATTACCCACTAGAATAAACAATAATTTTACAAAATATTATATTATAAATTTATATAGATATTTTTAAATAATTAATTTCTTAATAATCTAGAAATATTTTATTTTTGGAGGTCATTTTCAATGATAAAATGATACTTTATTCATATATGTTTTAAAAATATTATGGTGTTTTTTATTCATCAATTTGAAAAAACCTTATTTAATTTATTCTCTATTGGGATTATAAAGTAATGATACCATACTTATTATTTTTTATAATTTTTTTATGATTTGTTTGATTGGGTATTTTCTATTTTGATACTATTACCCATATTACTCTAAATAGTTTATGATTAATTTTATTTATTTGGGAAAGTATAAACATTTTGTATTATATATTTTATATAGAAATGTTTATATTTATTATGCCTCACCCCTTAAATATGAGGAATTCTTGAGACTTATTAGGTGATAGGTGAGGTCCTCTATATCCACTTTATGCATCGGTAGGTCTCTTGAAACAAACATGGTTGGGTATTTTGTCAAGTCCTTTCCCATTAATCTAATATGTCTTTCCACTAGGCCTTGATAGTAAGGTGATGATGTTTTTATTTATTCATTTCCTCCATTATAAAACATTTTATTGGTGTTCCATGTGATGACTTGATTAATAATATATCCATGGTTATGTTTCAATATCATGTGATTATTTATATGGTAATTTTTTATTATCATTTATTGTTGTCATATTATGCACAAATAATTGATTAAAGGACATGAATTTTAGAAAAAAAAAATTATATTTATTATTCCTTAGTTATTCATGATATCATCCTTCATATTCATACTCTTTCTAATCATTATAGCTCACTAATTTCTTATATTTCTTTTCCCAATTATGCCAGGAATTGTATTATGATTAATATTGAGGGATATGATATGAATATTAATGGAATACTAGTAGAAAATACTATGTAATATTTTATGTTTTCTATTGTAGTGTGATATTGAAATATTTATATAGATTACAAAGACCACTAAACTATTTTTTTCATTTGGGATGTGATTTCTTGTACCTATACTAATGTAACAGTGTAACCAATGGCTTTTGGTTTCAAGGGTTGTGGTCTTTAAAATTGGTTTCAAGTAAATTATAATACAATCCTTGGGAAAGAGGTTTCAAAATTTTGATTTTGGAATATAACCCTATTATAGTCTTTGAGGATAAAAATAGAAAAATATCATAATGTTTTGGTGAGGAAGATATTATACTGTTTATATATATATATATATATATATATTTCTATTTGTATACTACAAATGGAAGTGGTTTTATAATGGTTTTAACTTGGTATAAAAACATTAAAAAGGGCACATAGGCCTTTTAATCAATTGTTACATGATGCAAAAAAATGGGATTTACTATACAGATGGCTTGAAAATCAAAATGATTATTCATGAGATGATTCACATTTAAAAAACTTGATGAAATATTTGAAAATATTTAAATTATTAGAAAACATTCCCAAGGAAACCATGTTTATGAATATGAGATTAACTATGCTTGTAATTTTCAATTTATGATAATTATTTCATGAGTCTTGAGATTATACATTATATTTTTTAATGTCATTATCAATTATAGTGCATGAAATTTTTTAGAAATGAAGCTTAGATGAATGAATGGGAACTATGTCATTGAATTTACTCTATGTATGGATTTCCCTTCTTTGAATTATAATGATGCTGGATATAGATCTATAGCTAGAACTAATCATATTATAACCATAATTGGTCATTTGAATCATGTTATGACTAATATCCTTAACTGTATATAGAATACTACTAATCTACCGCATAGTGTGATAATGTTATACCATTTCATATGTGAGTAACCTCCATCATTTAGTATAAATACAAATCCATTTGCAATTGAGTAGTTGATAAGTTACTTACAGAATATATTTCCCGCTTTAGGATGAAATAAAATAGGGGAATGTTTTCATGGTAGTTTGTCATCTCATGGTAGATATATATTAGTGGTTTTCATTGATTCAAAACTATAAGGAAGAAAAAGAAATAAAGAAACAAGGTGTGGTATTATTTTAAGGTACTAAACATGGAAAAGTATTTTCCATAAGACAAATGAGCAGATATGGAGCAACAATTATTGAGTCTAAGACAAAATGATGAATAAAATGTTGAAAATTATGAATCCAACATTACATAGTAATAATGTTATACTTTAGACAACATATATAATATAAATAGCATGGTTGACCCATTATTAGATGAACATAATCCAATCCTTCAAAGGGAACGGTCTCCCAAACACTTCTCATCATATGAGGGAATGGTATTGTGTTCTATCAAGATAGAAAAATAATTCACAAAGTGTTATGGATTTATTGAAAATAGAGATAAGAAGAGGGATATTAAGCATATATAAAAAAGAAATATATAAAAAGAGAATAACAGAATGGTGGAATATTTATCTCATAATAAATAGAGGAACAAATATCGTAAAATGTGACATGTAGGAATGATATTTTTCTAAAATTTAATAGAGAAAGGATACCATGCTCATTATTTCAAAGGAAATAATATATATTATTTTATGTAATGATTAATTTGTAAATAGATTGAATACAATGAGAATTATTATACCAGTCATTAATAGAATTTTCCACATAAAAATTCATAGGGAGAAAAGGCAAGATTATATGATCACAACAGGTGAGGTTGAAGACCCTAATGATGTGGGGGTTGGAACTTCATTCATATAATAAAATTTATATAATGATTTATTTGATTCAAGATATTCACAGTGCTTTATATCATACAATTTTAGCAAGAAAACAAGATATTTTTTCATCACCATAAGAAGGGAGTTATAAGTCATGAATCCTAGTAAAGGTCTCACTACAAAAAATGTCTTATTTAGTTCCAATTATAACACACAAACACACCCTATTTGATACATTTTTTATTCTACCAATGGTTTATTTTTATATAATCCTTAGTACAGACAAGTAATGAAACTATAGTGAAAAATATATTTCAACGAAAAGGGAATTATGATTCTTAAAGAATAGGCATAATTCTTAATCTATAGAGGGGATGATTCGTCATATGATTCATGCCTTGATCCTCCCCCAGAAACTCTTTTGAATGATAATATTTAGGGTCAATATTGGACAAAATCTATGGATGGAAAAGGTAATACTAAAATTGAGTATTTCCTTATAGTGTAGGAATAAATTGATGTATTTTAGGAGGAATTTCCAGAACATCCCCCAGTGTGCGGAGTATATTTTTTCATTGATTTAAACCATAACTCAAACCCAATATTGAAGTGTCCATATAGAATTAAAACTATGGAATTAGCAGAGTTTAATAAAAAACAACTGCTTTTTGCTGATAAAGAATACAATAGTGTTTCACCTTTGTAAACCCCATATATTGTAATTAAAAATAAATGTAGATATATATGGGTTTTTATTTATTATATGGAAATCAATTCTATTATATTGTATTATAAGTATCGAAATCCTTGAATTGATGGCATATTCAACCAAAATCATGGATCTCAGTATTTTTCGTAGAATGGGATTTGTTCTGGGTGTCATCAACTATATGTAAAGAATTATGATATCCTGAAGATAGTATTGCATATGAGGTTTGGAAATTATGAGTTCACAATAATTCCATTTGGTTAACCAATGAATACTCTCTATTCATGGATCTAGTGAATGGGGTATTCAAGGACTATCTTTATTACTCTGTTTTGTTATTTATTGATTATATTTTGTTATACTCTTTGTGATATGTGGACCATGATAATCATTTGAGGACCATTCATGATATTTTTCGAAGAAAAAAAATATATTGAAAATTTGGAAAGTGGGATTTATGAATTTGGAATGTTTTTTTTCTTTGTTATATTGTCTATAGGGATGTAATCATAGTTGATCTTATGAATACAATTGTAGTTCAATAATGACATACACCAATGAAAATAACTATAGTATGTAGTATCATTGTTTTGGTAGGTCACTACACGTGATTTTTTCATTATTTTGTCCAATTATTTAACTCATTAAACAAGCATACATGTAACAATGTTAATTTCATATGGATAATGAAATGGAAAGAATGTTTTTTCTGGATTTAATAAGATATTGGTGAATTGACCTCTTTTTACTCTACCATCAAGAAATCATGGGTTCGTAATATATAACACTGCATTAAGGAAAGGATTTTTTCATGTCCTAATACATAATGATGAAGTTATTTCATTTAAATAAATGATGTTAAATATTCATGTAAAACAGACCTTCACATGATCTTGAGTTAGATGCTATAATCCTTCTATAATGATATAGATACATTATATATATAGTGAATTGTGTGTGATATGCTTGGATCAGAAAATTTTGAAACACATATTTTCAAATAAATAGCTCAGCATGAGGAAAAGGATATGGCTCGAGCTACTCAAGGACCCTAATTTTTCAATATACTACTATGTTGAGATGGAAAATAAGGTAAAGGATTATTTGATCTGAAAATATCATTATGTTCTGGCTGAATTTTGGAACGATAGTAATCCTATGTTCATGGATTTAGTAAATATATATCTCAAACATTTTAAGGGGAAACATCATTCATTTTTTCAATGATTAAAAACCCATATTTATGGGAACAGATAAAATTTTATAATTCCACTTACGAGAATTCTCAATTGAGTAATAGAAATCATTTGTAAAAATATAATTTTGAAATTTTTAAAATGAATATGTGTCCCATCAATACATTATTTTTAGATAAAATTTTTGGATGATCTTCATATATCAAATTTCTATATAATCCCTGGTAGATGGAATATGGTTAGAGATAATACGAAAAACATTTGTTTGGATAATATAAAGTGTATAATTCTTGATTATCTATCATGTTGTTTGGTTTGAAAATCGATAAAAGTTGAAATAGCGCATCCAATATTAGTCATGAAATATCTTTTTATTCCAATGTTGAAATAAGATGACATTACCATGGATTTATCTTGGGATTTCAAAATAAACCTAGAATTAATAATACAGTATAGTTTATTTTAGATCGTGTCGAAAAATCATCTCAATTATCACTATAAGAGAATATATAACTATGTATCACCTTTTGTAGCTCAGTTTTAATAAAGTTGTAATACGCAGGGAATACTTCTTTTTATTTGTTCTCATTATGATCCAAAATTAGACTCAAAATTCCTATGGATTCATCAAAATGCTCTTCATTTTAAGCTTCATTTAAGCATCACTTATCACCATCAAACTGATGGATATTCAGAAAGTACATATCAAACAATAATTGATATATTTAGGTCATTATCTCTTGACTTTCAGCGAACATGTGATCTTTATTTACCTTAGGTTGAATTATATTATAATAATAGATTACACTAAAGTATTCAAATGGTGTCTTATGAAGATTAATAAGAAAAAAGATGTCATATTATAATTTTTTTAGAGTAAATTCATTAATGTATTGTTTTAGGTCTATAAATTTTGTAGGAGGAAAAGTCAAAGTTAAGGTCTATTCAAACTAAATCAATGAATCTCAAAGAATGGAAAAGATCTATACTGATAGCCCAATGAAGGATTTGGAATTTAATTTTGGAGATCATTTTTTTAAAAATTATCGATATGGAAGGGTTATATAAGGTTTGGTATAAAATGGGAACTGATCCCCATATACATCAGACCCTTTCAAATCATATAATGAACTAGAGTTAGGGCCTACCATTTGTAAATTCCACCATGTATCACTTAAGTACATGATGTGTTTTATATATACTTGTTAATAAAGTACATAACATTACCAATTCATGTGATTACCTATGAAGAAAAATATTTATAACCTAGTCTTTATTACTATGAATGTTCAATATAGATTCTAGACAGTATGGGACAAGGTTTGTGGAATTAGATGACTCAGATTTTAATGTTACTGTTGATAAATAATAAGATAGAAGATGTGATGTGAAAATCCAAGGTGATTATGTTGAATAACCACCCAAATCAATTCAAGAGGTGACATTATGGAAATTTTGAGGTTGTAATTTTTTTAGGATGGAAGAATGTAACAACCAAAGTCATTGTGATATATTTCATCATAAATAATTCGATCTATTATGATTTTTCAAGTTCATACATTCTGATGTCTAAATGAATTTTAAAATATTATATAATTATAAAAAATATATTCAATAGGAGGGTATTAATATGAAGTAAAAAATATGAAAATTCTATCTTTTACACATATATGAAATTAACTATTTGGTTATTAATTGATTATAAATGAAAATAAATATCATCTAAAAGTAAATGATATGTTTTTTTCAGAAAAACTATTTATATGCACATAATATTTTAATATCTTAATAAATTAAAATAATACATTTTTATGAATAGTTATATATGAATTTTTAAATAAAATAGTCATTAGAATATTTCATAATTCATATAAAACATTTTCATTGTGTTGGAAATAGTAAATATAATTTAATTCTTAAAAGTGTATTTTTTTTTCTAAAGCAATATCGTCGCATTTTGTGCACATAATTTAAAATTTATTTTTAACAATTATTGAAAATAAATTTCAAAAAATAGAATTATATTTTAAATTCATATTCCAAAATAATCTTAGAGTGAATTTTGAAAAAAAATATTAGTATGATTAATTTTTGGATGAAAAGTGAAAAATGTTTGTTTATATTGATAAGAACATTTTCATTTAAAGAATTTAAAAGTGCCATTTTGATTTAAAAATGTTTTAAAACTAAAATTAGTTAAAAATATATTATACTTCACTTAATTTATGATATTATAATATATTTCATATTTACTTCAGATATTGAAAAAATTTATACTTGTGAAAACGTTTATTTTGAAAAACAATTTTTTGTTGCCACTATTGGATTAATATTAAATTACATTCTGATGCTTCATTGAATTTTATTATTCCAAATGGATTTCATATTTTTAATGAACATAATAAATATTATATAATAATTTAAACTTAATTTTTTGTCATAAGTAATAGTAAAAACGAATTAAAATTACATATTACGATTATTGTTAAAACAGGTTTCCTTGGGGATAGGCTAAAAATATAATGTTTAAAATGACATAAAATATATATAATTTTATTATGGAAATATTTTGACTTATATCATACATGGTTCTATAATTAGATTATTTAGAAATTTTTCAATATGATAAACAAGGGTATCTCTTTTTTTATACTAATATTACAAGGGTTTCCTCTACTCACTTACTATAGAAAATTAATTTTTTTTATTAAAACAATTTGGAGGAAAAGTGTGTAACCAAACTAGAAAAATCTTGTCTGATGGTCTGCCAACACAAAAGGATATCATGAAGTCATTGAAAACAAGACTAAGATTGTTAGAATTCCATACCCGATATAATCCCCATTGAAGTGCTTCAACCTTCATGCACATGTCATCCCAGATTAAGTCTTCTAAGTGGGTAGCTAGCTTGTCCCATGTCTGGATATATTCCTCCACATTGATTTTTCATGCATTGAAACCTCGTGCCAGAATAAAATCTTGCAGGTTGATCCAATCCCTTTTCTCTTTACTAATATCTATTTTAACCTCTCTTTCAAGAATACTTTCAACCTCTTCCCTTGAGGAATTAAGTTTGATATCATTTTTAGGCATTTCTTCATTAGAATGATGAATTAAGTCAAGATATTGACTCTGATCTCCTTCCATATTTCTTGTCGCATCACCCTCCCCTTGATTGTGGATGTATCAACACTTATCTTTAAGCTTTCCACTTCTTAGGCCAGAACATTCCAGATTTTGAGGTTTTGGTTTACTGTCATTTTCCTTTTCCATAGTAGCAGATCTTCTTTTCATTGGCTTAGGCAGCCGGGAGTAGTCTTTCCTCCCTTTAGATCCCTTCCCTTTAGACACAATGCAGCTCCCCTCATCATGGTGCCCCTTCCAGCACTTCTTCTTCCTTGGGATATGGAGACCTCTAATTCTATCTCCCTCTTCACTACTAATAGAAAACTGGCTAGAGACCTCAGATTCATTCTCCCCCTAAGAGGGAATCTGAACACCTAAGGGATAATCCACTACCAAAGGTGTGCCCATTTCTGAGGGAAGTCCCCAGGGCCCAAACTAGGAAGTCGGCCTTCATACCTCCACTGGATAGCTAGTCTGTTTCCTTGTCCTGAATTGGACCTTCCTCCATCAATCCTTCAAAATGGTTAACGAGACTGATGTTTTCTAGATCATTTTTCAGTTTGGACATGGTCACTGTATTTACTCCATCCCCTATAACCATTGCCTTCTTGGTACATATAGATCCTCCCTTACATGTTTCATCAGCCACACTTACATGATCTGGGGTGTGACCATAGAAAACTGAATCATCATTCTGTCCTGAAGATTCTCTCTTATGAGGGACTGAAATATTCTAGTTTGGTGCGACCCAAGATGGGGGCCTTGGCAGTGGAGGCAGTAAGCCACCATTTATCATGGTATCAGCATATAAAATAGAAACCAAAGGAACAAATAGGTGATCCACTTATATAACCGATCCTGCTTGATGGTAGACACCCGAATCAAGCTTCAATGAATTAAAGATATCTGAGACCCTCAGTTCTTCAGGTCATTTTTCTTCCATAGACCCTTGATTGATGATTGAGAGAACCGAAGGAGATGCAGACCAATTTTTTTGAACATCATTCTCCACCCCAGGGTGTATCGAGCAACTCTTCTGACAAGCAGTGGATAAATTCTCCAAGCAACGACATGAAGAAAAGAATTATATCCAAGATTCAAAAACCACGGGTTCTTTGCACAAGAATTCATCCCCGACGATGATCCAGATACAGTCGACATGAGGTTTGGAAGTATACACCTCAACACAAATGCACGGGGAGATGGGATGACACGCAGACTCGGTTCTACTGTACGAACACTGGAATCAGCCAATCATATTACCAAGCATACAGATTATAGCATGATTTTGGAAGGGGAGGGGGAGTTTGGGAAGAATAACCCAGAAAGCCATAGATGGAATTTCACGTTTCTTGTAGAAATAATAGGACCGTCAAGCAAGGTAGAAATGTGATCAGTTGAATTCATGAGGAGCTCTAGACCATGCCAGGAACAGGCCCCCCTCTGATGAGAAACGAATCATCATGTGCCGCTTGTCAAGGATCCCCACAACTGCTCTGTCTTGCAAACCTAGGAAGCGAATACGAATCAGTCAAAATCATCAACCAAAAATGATGATTCCTGAAGCATGCCAACAGGGTCAGATTTATGTGAGCTGAGGCTTCGTTGAATTCTGAGGGAGATAATGAAAGGATAGGGTAACCTCCATGAAGATCCGGGACTTTAGGGCAGAGGATGATGGTTGGGAAGGAGGGAAGAAAATCGGGATTTGAAAAGGGCGAGAAAAAATGTATGAAGGCTGCAGAGAACGAAGGGAGTCCCTCCCCCTCAAGTAGGGGAGGGACCTGGGTCATGGAAATTGCCTCCTAGGGCATCCCTACTCAAGCACTGAGAGAACGATGCTCGCTCTCCATCCTTCCTCACACTTACTCACAAGGGTGTCTTCTACTCAACTTATAAAAGGTTTCCCACTCTCCTCTTATATATACACTCCCAAAGGATTAGTTTTTATAAAATACTAATCCAAATATATTCCTTACATACCTCACAAATATCTAATGGCCTTTTTTATCTTAAATTAGATCAATAAATTCCAGAGGTATAAACCTAAAGTGGTTGTCTCAAGATAAGTTAAAGTTCTTAACCATGCATTTTCATTTTAATTATTCATTTATCTACTTAAAATAATATATATATATATATATGTTTGTGTATATTAAAAATTAATTAAACCATTATATTATACATATTAACATTTTATTATGTTATTGAATAACCTATATCCATATCCCATCCTGTGAAATGGGAAATGAAACTATCGATCATATGTACCGCAGATTACGGCCTCATAAACCAATCTAATTTGTTTTCCATCGCCGCATCTCATGGAAGGTTATAAACATATAATGAACATATTTATATGATATTTATTAAATTAATATGATTATTTAATAATTATATCAAATATAAAGTATTTCTTACCAACCTGTTGGAAAATAATAACCTTACTCATGTGTGTGTGTAGAGTTCCGCCTCCCTAGAGTGATGTGAAATGTTTTTCATTTAAATTTGACATAGAAGGTATGAGGATATATATTTAAGTATTATTTATGATATATATGATATAATAATGGTTATGTATAATTTTAATAGTTTATACCATTCTTAATTAACATCTATTAGAAAAATGGAATCTCCGTCCATGTGTATGTACGACCCATTATCTCCATGAATGGTGAAACTCATTCTATAATATATATCTTTATAAAATATTATTAACACATATATAATTATTTTATATGATATTAAAATCATTCTTAACACTATTTGGTTGACGGGACCATGATCACTTTAATGGTCCAAAATTACCGAATCAAAACATAGTTAAAAAACAAAGTAATTATCTCCCCAAAAGTGATTTTTACAAAAAAATTGTTAATAAAACTATCATAAAAGACCATAAATAAATAATATATTGTATTATTTAACATATAATAGTTTTATAATATACTTATAATAAATATATATTCATAATATTAGAATTAAATACAATTATGATGGAAATCAGAACTAACGTAAGGATTTGTCACCCCACTTTTACATTCATGAGACGTATTATATATTCACCACATAGTTATCTAGTTGGGTGTAAATAATACACCTTTTATATGTTATTTAATGAATCCATTTATCATAATTTTATTTAATGATTCATTTAAAATTATTTCTTTTATTGGTCTTATGATTAAAAATTTACAAAAGTGGTATTGGTTTATGTAATAATCTCATTGTTTTTCATGATTTATCATGATTACGTTTTTATAATGAACTATTTGGATATATATTTCAATAATGTCATGAATTTTATTATCCTCCTTTTATTTTTGGAAAATATTTTTTTTCATCACATGTTTTACTGTTTAAAAATAAAATATATCAAAATAATGTCTAGAATATACCATCTTTGTTTCTCTATTTGATAAAAAAACCCATTTAATTCAATATACTTATTTTCTAAAAATAAATAATGTTTTAAAAATATTTAAATTATTTCTTAAAAATAATGTTACCCTTTTTACTTTTTAAAAAAAATTAATAGAATATTCTTTTCTGTTTCCGAATGGGGACCATTTTAAACAATTTATAAATGTCTAAAAGAACTGTTTTTTAACTTATACGACCATTATTTAATTATCTAATGTCATGAACACTCATTCCTTTAAATATTCATTTAAATTTTTACAAGGATATTTTTAAAGATATTTTTCCTTAATATTTTGGAAATATATTATTTTTCAAAGTTATTTTCAAAGTGAAAAGTATATTTTTCTCAAGAATTATTTTAATAGAATTATTATGGTATTTATATTCATAAATTAAGAAAAACATTTTTTATATTTTTCTCCACTGGGAATAATTTTTAATGATACCATCCTTATTATTTCTCTATTTGTTTTATCATCAGTTGGAAAAGGGTGTATTATTTTGATACTTTTGACAATATTACTCAAAATGGTTTATGATTAGGATTATTGATTGGAGAAGTATATATATTTTCTATGCTAGTTTGTTGATATGAATATTTACGTTGATTATATTTCACCGATTTTAAATGGGTAATGAGTTTGAATTATTGTTTGATAGGTAGGGCCTTCCACATCCCATTAATGTATCAGTAGGGCTCATGAGAAAATCATAATTGGGTATTTTGATGAGTCACTACCCATTTATGTGAGATTTTTTGGTTTGAGGTCTTGAAGGTATAATTATGTGGTCATGAAATTTTGTATTCCCTCATTATATTATTATCTATTGATGTTCCATGTGTTTATTTATTCATTAGAATATAAATGTTAATGTTTCAAGCTCATGTGATAATATATATGGAATGATTTTATCTTCATTTATTATGACCATTTTATACTCAATTAATTGACAGAATATCATGTGACACTATTATTTGTCTCTAAATTTTGATTATGGATTATTTATTCATGATTTATTTCCCTATAAACAATCCCTTACGAATCATTAGACCTCACCCCTTTCATATTTATCCTTTCATTGTGATGTCAATAATTATATTATGATTATTAGGTAGAATATTCTAAATATATTAATGGTGTAATTGTAAAAAATATATGTTTATTTTATATTTTAAATTTTAATGTGATATTCAAGTATGTAATCTAGTTTACAATGATTACAAAACTATTCAGTCCTACAGGATGTGATTCCTTGTATATTATGCTACTGTAAAAATGAAACCACTAACTCTGGTCTACTATGGTCGGGTTCATTACACATAGACCTATTTGGGAACTATTTCTTTGACATTTTTTATAGAATTATGTTGAGTTTAGTGGTGTTTTATTATTGTTCCCTACTGTATTATTTCACTCAAATTATTAATGATTCAATGAATGTAGAGGTAACAAATATTCTTTAATTTATTTACTATATAATTGTGTAATTATTATTATTGGATTTTATTTTCATAATTAGTTGATATTAAATTAATGATGATAATGAAATACACATAAATTTTATAGTGGTAACACTTTATGAATATTTATTTAATTTTTTTCCATGATATAATAATTTTATTGTTGATTATTATTGGTGGGTTTTTTGTATAAAATGTTTTAGTGTTTTATATTTCTATTTATATGTTGATTCATGATTGAAATTATATAAATAACTATGTTATATAAATTTAATTAAACAATATGAATTTTTAATCAATTATTACCCACTTTATAGTTATTTCATAAATTTTGTGTTATAAAATTAAAGTGATTTTTAGGATAATATGATTTTTTGGTAATGGAGTAGTTTATATTGTTTTTTATACTATATGGATACTATGATGTTGTTATGAAATTGAAATTGTCATTATGGTTGTGGTGATAACCTTATTTGTTTATCTTAGTGAGGTAAAATAAGAAGATATGGTTGTGAATCTATCATTTAGGATAATTATAATGGTTTATGTAGTTATATGGGTTTCTTTCCATGGATAATCAAATGTAATATAAATAAATGAAATAAATGATTTGAATGGGCTGTGATAATAAGAATTTTTAGAGAGAAATGATAAATTAGGTGGTGAATGAAATTGACAATGTGGAAGTGGAAGTGATCATATAAAATTACAGTGGGTGGAATTAAAAATGGTTAATAAATTTAAGGAAAATAGAAATTAATAAATATAAAATTGGTATTGATATATGAAAAGAAATGAGTTTTTTTGTCATAGAGATAGCTATGGATTTTGTTTTTTTAGAGGGTCATGTAGTGTTTATGAGAGTTTGTGATAATGATGAAATTTTTGTGCTTATATAATTGATTCATTTGAAATATCACCTTAGATTGGTATTTTGTAATATATTATATGTTAAATATAGTATTTGTATTTCTAATGCACCAACACTAGAGTAATTTAATATTAATAATTATAATATGATGTTTTTGGGTTTCAAATACACCGTTAATATCCAAAATGTGGGTGATATTCCTAGTTTAATACACCTCATTCCCTATCACTTTCCATATATAGTATAGGATATGATGGCCTAATGTTATGAAATGTGGTAATGTATTGATAACCTAGTGGTCTAGAGGAACTGATGTGGTTATGTGGTTATGTTTTTTCTTTCTTGGTTGTGGTAATTTAATTTCGGTTATGATGTGGAATGTGGAATGTGGTAATGTTATATGAAAGGTAATGGAGTGCTAAGTAGTATGTCATTGGTTCAAGAGGGATACGTTTTTTGTTATCATGTGTGTTTAGGGTAATATCCTACCTATATACTTGTGGTTATTAACTATCTTTTCTTATGTGTGTATTTTTTATCATTATTTGGTGTGGTTTGGAGATGTCTTCATATAAGAAATTATTTTGATTCACTATTTCCTCACTAGGTCTTTCATAGTCATTATCAACATTTTCATGACAAAATTTAGAAAGGTTCCTTCTGAGTGTACATATATTATATCACCTATCCACTATGTCCTATTTTTATAAAATTACTGCAATATGTTTTTTGATAATGTTGTGAATTTTTAGTGTGTGACATGTAGTTTGCTGGTGTTTGTGGGGTCTCCTCAGTTGGGGTATCTTATTATATTGGAATTTATTTTGAGACGTTGTTTTATGTATTAAATTTGATCTATTGTAGAATGGTTTTATTTTATATTTTATGTTTTTATTTGTGGATTCATTTAGAGTTCCTTAGATATATAAGGGTAATTACTCACATTATATATGTCTCACACCATCGATTCTAGTTACTAGACTATGTCCAATTTGAGGCTAACTATGGGGGCTATGTAAAGATTTGATACCAGTATATGAGGGTTTATAAAAAGGATGTGTCATCAAATTAAAAAAATTATATAAATCATGGGATATTTGAATGAATGATCTCTCATATTATTTGATATACACCATGATATAACAAAAAACATTACCTATTAACTCTCACCACGTCATTTCTTATGATTTTTTTATTAATCACTCAGTAATTATTATAAATACACATAATATTTAATTATTTCCATAAAAAATATAAATTAAAGTCAATAAAAAAATATATTATTATTACCAACTGGTGAGTTTTAGAAAATTAACTTCAATCATTAGGTACAATATTTATGGGGATATTTAAGTGTAAAAAACTATTTTCAATACACATACATGTTATTGATATATTCTAAAAAAAATACATGAAAAATTAGATATATGTAAACTCAAGATGACATTGAAGATGATTATTTACGATGATACTAATGATCATCCTTATGGTAGTACTATGAGAATTATTAAACCACGATAATACCTAAAGGATCATTATAGTGATTCTTAAAGTAATACTAGAAGGATTATTGAATAGTCATTTAGACACTCAAAATTTCATACATATTAATGTTTCTATTGATCAATGAAGATTAAAAATTATTTTAACCATTTTAAGATATTGAGTGATATTGGATACAAGTTGAAGGAGATGCATAATATTGAAATTGAGTTTAGATAATTATAATGTAGTGAATTGAAAAATAAAATGAATATATAATATTAATAAAAAAATTATAAAAGTGAATAAATTAATTAGTTATCTATATAGTATTTGATTGGAATTTCGTAAAAGATAGCTATATATTTTGTAATAGTGAACCATAATATACACTTTCAATGTAATAGTTGATGATTTGATTCATAATAGATACCTAATAGTTTTTGAGTGTATATAATAGTGATTATAATGTTTTATGACATTAAAATGACCTAGGATGAAATTAAGTATTATAAATGGATGATTTCAATGAATTATAAAGTGATGATATGATGATGGATAATTGTAAATAAATTATTCAAAATACAACCAAACAATGATAAATATTTGAAACATGATTTTATTTATTATAGTTGTTTCATAATATTTTAGCTAATAAAGATCATCGAAAATCCAAAAGATAATTTTCTTGGGATCATTGTTTGAATGTGAGGATCATAGATGATTTTGGGTGGTCTGTTTGAATGATTATTAGAATGATATTAATTTCAAATAAAGTAGATATAGAGATAGGTTTTATGTAATGTTTTGTGAAGAGTATATTGTGGAATATATTTGGGAGAATTTTATTGAAATAAATTTATAAATATTTTTTTAAAATGATTACTATAATTCATGTAATTTAAAATGATTCTATCCCACTATTACATATATTAAATATTTATAGGCAATAATAATCTCATATCCCAAAACACAATGATATAACACATGTGATGGGAGGACAATATAGTGGATGAAAAAAAATTCATTAAAGGGGGGTGCTTCAAAAAGTCTAGAGATATTTTTTTTCTTGATTCCCTTTAATTCATTTGTAATTATGTGGTTTGGGATGACACATTGGATCTTCATTTTTTCAAATTCTCATGATTTAACTTGAAGATAACCCCTTCTTATAACATTTTTCCTAATAAAAATCTATAGCAGACAAAAAAAATTCTTTACTAAATATTTGATATATTATTTATTTAAATAAAATGGAGAGTCTACTACCAAATTTATATGAACTTATATCATACATGAGACTCCTTATAGACAACAATTAAAGAGAGTGGGAGAGAGAGGTAGAGATAAAGAGTTGATAAAATAATTATAGTTTTAATCTTTTGAGAGGAATAAAGAAAATAAAATTGTGTCTAAAGATAATTTATAAGGTTTAATGATAATTTGTTGTTTGAGTAATTTTTTGATATTAAATTTCATTCATGAATTTAGGGAATGAGAATTTTTATTATCATATTTAGTATAATTAGTCAATCGATGGTTCTAGGAGGAACTCTTTCTATTAAGTGTTGAAGATTGTTCAGCGGGAATTTTTTCATCATTTATAGTTAGACCACATCATGAATAATGAAGAGAGAAATCACATGTTACAAGTTGATTTATTCTATAAATAAATGGGATAATAAAATCAATATAAGTGTTACTAAATAACATACACTTCAATAATCTACATTGTTGGATAAATGGTCAAATTTTTCCACACACCTTACCTTTCACAACAAGTTTATAACCGTCCAATCCTCATGTGAAAATTGAAAATATTTATCATCTTATTGTATTTTCTTTTATTACTTAAAATTTTTAAGGGGAGTTTTATAGGTTTAACAACATCCATACACTCAATTAAGTGTAGAGGTTCAATTTGTAAAAAAAATAGAACAAATAATATCACACATATTCCACCACATATTCATTATGCTTCCAATAAATTATTCTAGAAAAAATCCTGAATCATTATATTCGATTTAATAAATGGATAATATTTAATTAATTCATCAAAACAAATAAAATTAATTGAAAGTCAGTTTTTTATCACCACATATATTCATTTATTCTAATTAAGAGTAAAAATTAGAAAATCCATATATCCAATTTATATATATATCTATCCAAGTAAAAGTATTAGAATATGTTGTAATATACTACTTCAAATTTTTAGTCTTGATTAGTCTTGTTATATCACTATAATTTTTCATAAAGGACATATCCAAATTGAATATAGATATTAATTAAATTTATATTAGTTTATCTACAAAAAAATTTATTATATAATATTATAAAAATTATAATCGGATTCATTAGAGATAAAAATATAATTAATATACTATAAATTATAAAATAAAATAATGAACATATAAAATAAATAAATTCAAATAAAGATAAAAAACTATGAAATAAAAAAATTATTTTATAATCAATAGATTCTATATAATTATATCGTCTATGAATATGTATTTAATTAGGAACTTATTTAAAAATTCATCAGCCTCAATATAATTATACTAATATTAATTAATAAAAAACACACGTTTATGGTCATGGTTAAAAAAATTACACCACATTAAATATTTAAAGATTAAAGGATTTTGATATTTATATACCTTTTGGAATTTATTGATAACTTTTAATCTACTTTATATTAAACATGAAGATTAATAATTATTCTAAAATATTTAATATTGATAGTTTTTATAAATAATTCCTCAATATCTTAACAAATTTCAAAATTCAACTCTTTCAATTGGTAAAATTAAAATAACACAAGTTACTTTCACAATGCCTCAACATAAATTCCTGTTATATTTTCAATTATAATATAAATTTAATTATTCCAAATGATTCAATTATAATGATTTCACACATAAATAATGGTTTAAATTTTAATTTTCAATTCATATCACATTTTTAATCTCTTATTGTATACATATTTATACATTATATATTTTATTATATAGGGGAACTTGATTTAGAATATGAATGTGATATTGTACAAGATCATTTTCTTATTATTCATGTGAATCTATAAACTCATGTTTCTTATAGAATATTATTATGAAATGAATTATAACTAAATAAAATTATTATTAATTAACCAATATAAGTAAACATATATATAGTCCACATTAACAGAATTAATAGATAGAATAATAGATATGAATGTTCTCATCTCATTACAATGTCAACATAAATATATATATATAAACATATATCTTTGATCAAAAGTGAGGGTTAATCCTTATTTTGATATAAATATTCAATTCAAAGGATCTATAAAATAATATAGTGTTTGGGAGATTAATATCAATGGTTATTAATAACAAAGGTAATATAGCTAGTGGTAATGAAATCCCATGTTAATTATGATAATACATTATTATTTCATATCATTTTTTATATTCAATTTATTTCATTGAAAATTATTTATTTTTCAATTAAAAATGATGGTGAAAAATTAAGGGAAGTAAAACCAAGTGAATTCCATGATAATTTTATTTTCCACATTAAATCCATATTAAGAAAACCCTATGATAAATTATTAATAAAGTCAAAAAGTGTACAATATACCAAACGTACTTTGATTAAAATATTATAGTATTATTTTTATATTTATCATAATTTAATATATAAATTTTTCAAATTCTTCTTCTAGTAATGACTTTGTGAATAAAACTAAAAAGTATCACATGATTTACATTTTTTTATAACTATGATGCCATTATAGTGATTATCAAGGCTATAAAGTAATTTTTATAAGATATAATTTGTATTATATCGTATTAAATACTAAACATTAAAATATGTTATACATTAATCATCATGTTCTTATAATGTAGGCAAAATATCTTTATTGAAATTTATTCCAAAATTGTTTCTGATATGAATACTAATAAATATCAACCAAACCCATTCTCCATATACCATGTGAATTAAAATCATCATACCATGATTTAATGAAGTTTTAGAAATGTTTTTTTATTGAACAGAATGAAATATCCTTCCCACCATAAGAAAAGATAAATCCATTTTAACATATAGCTTAATATGGAATAGAGAAATATCCATATTTGACATAATGAGTTAATTTTTTTCATAAACTTTTAATAAAAAAATAATCCCCAGTTTCTAGATCCTTAAAGAAATTATAATATTCATTTGATAAAAATCCAATGTCTATGATTTAAAACACATTATTTATATGGACAATAAATTCCGAAAAATGATATTTTTAACCATTTATTATTTTTATTATATATCAGTGATATTTTAGCACTAAAAAATAAAACATTTGGACAAATAATTTTATTATTATCTTATCATGGTCTAAATGGATATTTATCCTGATAAATAGAGTTTACCATGATCAATTTACTTTAGGGATATGATTTTCTTATATAAAATAATTAATTATTTTATGGTATACTTTTAAAAATGAAATAAAATCAATGTTTTGGGTGTTTTATTTATAATGTAATTAAGAAATTTTTCATTGTAAATACATTCATTTCAAATTTTCCAAGAAAATATCCTAATACCTCATAAAATTCATAATGACTCCAAATAATATTCAAATTATAAACATATTCTAGTATGATAACATATTTTAATGCATTACCCTTTAAGAAAACAAATTTAGAAATTAAATATTATTTATAAACTTTATTCATCAGATATTTATTTAGATAATTATAACACATATGAAATGACTTATTTAATTAATATTGTTATATATTAAATTTTGGGGAATAGAGATCATCGGATTTAGCATTTTATTTAATATTTTTTAAATTATTAGGTATTTTATATAGATATTGTTATCAATTGTACTATAATGATATAATGCTAAAAAAATATAAGGTGTAATTAAGAAATTTCATACATGTCTCGTATTTTAATATATCTAAAGGTTACAAAATCTATTTCAGTGGAATATGTCCCATTATGTTAAATTAATGGAATTTTTTAGAAACCATAATCAATTAGAAATGATTTATATCTCATAAATTCAATATTTTCATTCCAATTTCTCAAAAAAATCCATTTATATCCGATGACAATAATCTTGTATAGGGTGTTCCCAATCAACCCAAAAAACAACAAGACTAGAAATTAAACTTAATATAGAATGTATTATAACCTTTCACTAATCACAACATGAGATATTAATATATTTATTTTCTGTTTTATGTATTTGAAAACATCTAAAATATTCAATTCTAGATTATATGACAATATCTCATGAACAACAACCACTAATATAATCAAATATCTTAAAATGACATTTTTTTTTGAAAATTATTATCTGTCATGATCATGTACTTCATAAAAACATTTTTCGTTAAACAATGCAATGACCAAATAAAAATCTATTTTCCATAGGTCCATTTAATTAATCAACCACCATTGGTTGTTTAACTTTCCTATGATGAGGATTTTGTTCTTTCAAACAAAGTGCACTATGATTTTGATGTGGAATAAAGTGAAATTTATTAAACTATTTATAATGACCCATACATTACATGCATTGTTATTACATCAGAATTGAAGCATACTTATTACAACATATTGCAAAACCATGTTAGGACCGTATAGGTATGGTGTCTTTAGAAACTGGGAAATATAAACAACTGGTTCACAAAGCATCAACATTGTCTCTTGTTTATTTCATCATATCAAAATTCTTTTTTGGCATATCCAACTTAATACCCTTATTCCTGGCCTAGGGAAAAGAAAACATAGAAAAGGGTGATCACAAATGCTCAGTAAGGGTAAACAAAGGAAATATCATATTCATAAGAACATAACATTTCGAAAATCATAACCTGTAAAAGAGATCATAATATCATAAAATGGGATAAATCATAGTAGTGAAATTTAATCCCAATAATCATAACATAATACATGAAACTTTAAGTCATACACACAAAATAATAGAAAATCATTTCTTATTAGTCAAGACTCATTGCCAAGACTATCATAGTGTACAAAGTCCATTTCTGAACTGAGTTCACTCCTCGTTCTAGTCCTGTGTCACTGAACCGGATTAACTTGTCATTCCAGCCATGTCTATCTCATGAGATATAAATATATACCTAATGCAGTGGAGGGAGATATAGGTACCACCCATCTTATAATGAAACCATTCTTATGTGTGCCAAAAATCATAAATCATATACCATATCATGACCCATGTAATAAAAATTGGATTCTTAAACATCATGCTATCATAACATAAACCATATAAGATAAAAGGACATTATTCCATCATAACATAATCAAATAAATGTAAAAATAGGGATATAAACAGAACCCTATATTATCTTAGATGTAAAATAATTTTGATAAAACACTTCAAATCCATAATTGAGGAAAATATCCTTTCTACTTCAAAAAAAATTTTCCTTTCATAAAATTTCATACAATTTTAAACTAAAAGAAGTTAATTAAAAATAAAACTTTAAAACTTGTCAATGAAGCTTCATGGAAATAATTTTCGATGAAATCATAAAAATCACTTCATCCCGTATAAGTTAAAAAACATTCCTCTCGTACTTTGGGTGGAAAAAGTCAAAAAGTATCTCATACTGAAAATGAAAAAATATTCAATTCATATATTTTACTAAAAAATCACCAAAAAGTAAAATTGGAGTTGAAAAATTTTAGGAGTATAGAAATTATATTACATATTGTGGAAACATGGATGTGGATGATAAATATGCCCCAGTAAATAACAAAGTATAAACAATCTCGGATAAAAATAGAGATTTCGATATTTTCCCATACCTTAGCTCTGATATGATTTGTACTTATCTGAACCACCTGTATAATAATTTAAATAATGTCATTAACTTACTACAGAATCATATTCATTTTTATGATATCATATATGGTCATATTCTTATCTTTATATTGGTAATATTTCATTGTTACTCGTTATTCGGGAGTTCACTGCTTTCTGTTATTATGCGTGTTTTGTCGAATAAATTCTTATTTTTATTTTTAGGTTATAGATATATCATTTAAAGAATGTTTTTAGTATAATATATATCATATTTATTCATTCAATTCATTTATATAATCATTATTCAATGAAGATCATGTCGAAAGAGTCGCATCACATCGTGGAGATGGTAGGCTGTACGTACGCACGAGCGATGATATCATTACCATGATCGTGGAATTGTATTTAAGTGTATGAATAATATTTAAGAATCAATATCACTTTACAATAATCATATATAGTTCTTTATTTACCCCATTATACCCATCCAATTAAGGTGGCTGTGGAAAACAGATTACACCACGGCGTGGAGATGGTATTTCGTACGTACGTACGCGCGATGATTTTGTTTTCAGTAGGTTGGATAGAAGATGAAATAGGGTTGTTTCATATTTATACTAAAATTTAAATATATGAGTGATACAAATGTTATTACTTTATAATTAAATAACTAAATAAGAGTAAGTATAAGAAGGAAGAAACTTGAAAGAATCGGTAGAAGAGATTACCTCTTCCTCGACGTGGATCCTTTAAACTTTCTCTTAAGGGACTAGAGTTAGTATTTTGAGAAGAAAAAAACCTCCAAAATATTACTAGGGAAATTGAGAAGAGTAATGGTACGGGGTTTTCCAAGCTTGAAGGCTCAATGTTGTGTAAAGAGGAGAGGGAGTAGGTTCCCTTTTATAAGGGAGGAGAGGGGCACCTTTGGAATCCTCAAAAATGTTAATTTATAATAAATTCAAAACCCACATAAAAACCTCCAAAATCACTCAAATAAGAATTTTAGATGCGATAGGTTTGTAATATCATCAACCAATAAAATTTAGACATGTTGGGAATTTATTTTAAACATTATCAACTTGATTTATCTTTATTTAATCTATTTAATTTTATTTGTGGTAATAAGATTTTAAATTTTAAATTATTATAAATAATTAGTTATGTGTTGTGAATTATCAATAATTGGATAATTAATGACATTTAGACCATATAAATTTTAATTTATAATTTTTAAATATTTTTGTGATTTTTAAACAATTTTATATTATGTTATTTTTATAAAATAACTACAGTGTCAATTTTGACACTATTAATTTTTTTGAATTTAAATAAAATACTCACATAAGATATGTTCGAAATAAAAGCTTTAATAGATTCATAACTTGTCATATTTGTCTATAAAATTTGTGGATCACATTAAATAGTTCATATAATATTTATTTTAATATTTTTAAAACCATTTATTTGATATTTCAATCAATAAAATAATTTCAACAACACTACTATGTCACCTTTAATGATAATTATTTAATCCCTACAAACTCTAAATAAATTCACATAATGTTGATAATTTTATTATACTTCTAGAGACTATTCATTTTTGAGGTTTCATAAAGTTTATCACTAAATTAAAATTATTATTCTTATAAGATTTGAGAGAGTGATATGTTGTCACTTTCTTTGGTTTTAATAATAATTAAATTATTTTCATTTTCAAATGTCCATAAAATTAATCTATTCCAATCCTTAGGTGATATGGGGAGACCTTTAGTCATCCAATATAATTTTTTTAGGTGTTAGTGTAATTTTATAATCTTATTTTTACCCTTAATTACCCGATTTACCTTTAACTGTAGTAAATAAAAATTACCGTAGTTACTATTCATAATATCAAAAAAATAAAAGTAACCTATTAAAATTATTTGGACCCACGTAATTCAAATATGGAATCCATTTTTCAAAATTCAAAACACAGAAGTTGTAGTAATTAATTTAAAACTAATCTTGTTTTTTAGAAAATGGGTTTTAAAAGATAAAACACTACCAAAGATTGAAATGGTTTTACATATTAATTAAATGTAAAATTAATGGTGATGAAATAAATTATATTAAACGGTAAAAATATATTCTATTTATAATATAAAACCATTCAATGTTATAATTTAACCATATAAATTATTGTGATGAAAAAATTTGTTTTTAATTAAAATATAGCGTGTTTTTACTATTCATTAAAATATAAATGTTATCAGAATAAAATGAAAAATTTATCCCAAGTAAATTTTTATATCCTGATTCCAAAGAAGAATTTTATTTTTTCAAATTGAAATTACAAACCTGTAAAAAACTTGATTTAAAGTGGGTGTTCCATCAAAAGGTGGCAAACTGCATTTTTTGAAAAAATACTTATTTTACCCGAAAAATTTATTTTGTTCACATACCATGTTTTAGAAAATGTGTAAGATTAATAATAATGTTATAAAATTTAAAATTTATTTAATACTATTCATAATGGATTGTTCATAATAATATTATAACAATATATCATTGTTTAGTGAAACCCGGTATTGCGTATTACACACGCTATCGAGAAAGGTCGTGATTGCGTGTAGCACAAGCCAAGCCAGTGTTGTGTGTAGTGAAATATTTGTTTGGTTTTGCGTATAAAAAAGACATAAAAAATATATATATTTCTCATAAAATCTCAGGGTGTTACACTCTATGCCCCTAAAAAATACACCCCTGAAATTCGTCACTTCGTAACAAACAAATGAGGATACCTCTCCCTCAGCATATCCTCAAGTTCTCATGTAGCTTCTTCTAATTGGTGGTTCCTCTAAAAATCTTTAACAAAGTGAGTGGTCTTGTTTTTTAGAACTTTTCTGCTACAATCTAGAATCTCTATCGTCTATTCTTCATAAGAAATATCTTTCTCCAGCAGTACAACTTCTGAGCTTAGTACATGTGAACGATCAGGTATGTACTTTCTCAAGAGAGATATATGGAATACATCATGAACTTGAGAGAGATTTGGTGGAAGCACCAATTGGTAAGCTACCTTCCCAACACGATCCAGTATCACAAAAGTACTGATATACCTAGGTCTCAGCTTGCCCTTCTTTACAAATCTCATTACTCTCTTCCAAGGATATATTCATAAGAACACTTTATCACCCATTTCAAACTCTAGGTCTTTTCTACGGTTGTCGGCATAACTTTTTTTCGACTCTGAGCTGCTCTTATGTGTTATTGAATAGATCTTATATTTTCTGCCATCTCATCAACATGATCATGTCCTAATAGCTTTATTTCCCCAACTTCATCCTAGAAAGTTGGAGTTCTTCATTTCATTCCATAGAGTGTTTCATAAGGAGTCATCTAAATACTAGAGTGAAATCTATTATTATAATAAAATTCAACCAAAGGTAGGTGTTTATCCCAACCACCTTTGAAATATATAGAGCAAGCTCTCAACATGTCTTCTAGAGTTTGAATTGTCCTCTCAGACTAACCATCTGTCTGAGGATGATAAGCAGTGCTGAAACTCAACTCTATATCTATAGTATGATGAAGACTTAGCCAAAACATCGAGGTAAACATCGGATCCCGATCAGATATAATGGAATGTGGTACTCCAGCAAATCGTACCACTTCCTTCACATATTTCCTGGAAATCTAATGAAGAGGGAAATCTTCTCTAACTGTAATGAATTTTTCCGACTTCGTAAGATGATCAACTATAACCCAGATAGCATTATTGCCTTTAGATGTTTTAGTAATTCCAGTGACAAAGTCCATAGTGATGTTTTTTCGTTTCCATTCTAGTATTGGTAATGGTTGTAACATCTTGTTAGACTTCTATCTCTCAGCTTTAACTTGCTGACAAACCAAGCATTGACAGATATATTCACCAATATCTCTTTTCATTCCATCCCAACAGAAGTACTCCTTTAGGTCCCTATACATCTTCATGATTCTAGGGTGAATATAGAATGAATAACTATGGGCTTCATCCAATACTTCCTTCTTTAATTCTTGGATGGGAGGAACAGAAACCCGATTCCTGAACCTTATTATTTTATCACAATCTATGTGAAATCCAGGAACATTTCTCACCTTCTTTCGTAACTCTATATCTTGTTTATATTCCTATTTAATCTTCACATGTATATATGGTTAAACATTAATTTTAGAATGATAAGATTTTTCCCCTTCCATTATAATTCCAAGATCCATCCTTTTTATATCCATAAATATTGGATCTTTTGTGATTTGCATCATGGATAAGCTAGCATGGTCTTGTTGACTTAATGTACCTGCCACCTTGTTTTCATTCCCAGTGTGATAATGAATTGAGTAGTCATAATCCTTAATCAGATCCAACCATCTTCTTTGATTCATATTAATCTCCATTTGTGTGAAAATATACTTTAATCATTTATGATCAGTATAAATATCACACCTTTCACCATAAATATAATGCCTCTAAATATTTAATGCAAAAATTACCACATCTTACTCCAAATCATGAGTTGGGTAATTTTGCTCATTGATTTTAACCTGTCATGAGGCATAAGCTATCACCATATCATTTTGCATGAGAACATGCCCCAGTCCATTCTTGGATGCATCACTATAGATCACAAAACTTTCTCCACTACAAGGCAGTGTGAGCACATGTGAACTGGATAACCTTCTTTTCAACTCCTTGAAATTCTCTTCACACTCCTCTGTCCACACGAACATAACTCCTTTTCGAGTCAACCTAGTGAGTGGATTAAATAATCGTGAAAAATATTTCAAAAAACGTCGATAATATCTAGCCAAGCCAAGAAAACTTCAGATCTCAGTTACTGTTGTTGGTCTCGACCATCTTTCGATAACCTCTGTTTTTACTGGATCCATAGATATCCCCTATTTTGAGATTATGTGACCCAAAAATGAAACTTTTTTATGCCAAAATTCACACTTGGTAATTTTTTAATAAAACTTTTCCTTTCTGAGGGTCTTCAATACAATTCTTAAGTGATCTTCATGTTCTTCCTTGCTCTTTGAATAGACAAGAATATCGTCTATAAAGACTACCACAAACTGATCAAGATAGTCTCTAAAGACTCTATTAATTAAATACATGAAGATATCAGGAGCATTAGTAAGACCAAATGGAATCACTATAAATTCATAGAGTCTATACCTTGTACGGAATTTCGTCTTTGGTATATCCTCTTTTTTGACCTTTAATTGATGATATCCTGAACGAAGATCAAACTTGGAAAAGTATTAAGCTCTGTGTAGTTGGTCAAATAAGTCATCAATGCATGGGAGAGGATATTTTTTCTTGATAGTGATCTTGTTACGTTCTCGATAATCAATGGATAGTCTCATTGATCCATCTTTCTTCTTAACAAACATAACAGGTGCTCCACAAGGTGATGCACTAGGGCGTATGAATCCATTAACAAGAATCTATTGGAGTTTCTTCTTCAATTCCTACAACTCAATTGGGACCATTCTATATGGTGTCTATAAAATAGGTAAAGCACCCAGTATGAGTTCTATTGATAACTCAACTTCGTGATTTGGTGGAAGACCTGGTAATTCCTCTGGAAAGACATCATCAAACTCCTATACAATGGAAATATTCTTAATTTTGAGTTTCTTTCCAACCATTTGAGATAAATAAATTTCATTTATTGGAATCAAGACCCATAATATGGAATAAACTTCCACTGGAAGGTTATATTCATCCTTTCATTGATAGATGATAATAGATTAATCAGGAATACGAAATGTGACTTCCCTTCTTTAGCAATCGATATGAGATCCATATAAGGAAAGGAAATCCATGCCAAGAATCACATAAAATTCCACAATAGGAAGGATCATAAGATTTTCCGGAAGCACTTTCCCACAAATGTAAATTGGAGAAGAATTATAAACTTTTGATGCAACCGTTGTGCCATTAGGAGTTGTCACAGCTAACTCAAAATCTAATTGTTGAGGTTGTACGACAATACCCAAGGAAAATTCTTCAGAAATAAAAATGTGGGTAGATATAGAATCAAATAAAACATTTTCTACTTTAGAGTGAATTGTAATTGTACCTTTCACCACTTCATTGTCGTACTTCACATCGCCGATAAAAATTTCATGTGACTTTACTTTGTCTTTGGCCTTAAGATTTTGTTTATGTCGATCATCATCAACAACCCTTGGATTAGGGAATTGATTAGTATAATGCCTCATTTCCTTTTACTTGTATCATTGAAGTGTAGGAGGTGCATTCTGTGTAGAATTTTCATTTTTCGCATCACCAGACATCTTTTTCCAATCATTGCGGCATTCAAATTCCTGATAGCCTTCAAAAAATTTCTTCGTAGCTATAGAAGTCCCTTATGGATAATGCCATTCGAATACTTGGTTTTAAGCCACTAATGAATCGATCAATCTTACACTCAGGTTTGATAATAATTCTAGAAGCATACCTTGCAAGTCTTGTAAAATTTTCTTTGAAGGTACCAATAGATTCATCGTCCTTTTTCTTTAGTTCAAGAAACTCTTTCTCCATCTTTTTTTTGAAGAATACGAGGGAAGTACTTATTGAAAAATATGTTCTTGAACTCATCCCATTCCACGAACCCAATTTCGTCTCGTTGCCGCGTATTCTTGATAATATTCCACCATTGATTAGCATCACCTTCCAAATGATATACTGTTAAGACAACTTTATCATGTTCAGAACATTGAAGAACTGAAAATATCTTTTCAGTGGTACATATCCATTATTCAGCAACTAATCGATCAGTAGACCCGTAGAATGAGGGTGGATGCTCCCTCATAAAGGATTCAACAAAATGTTGCTCATTACTATGCTTTTTTGGAAGTACTGCGTGATTCATATCTTGAGAACGTTTTGTGAGCATGGCTATAAGATTTTTCATTCCAACTCCCATTACATTTGGTTGCTCAGGGGGTCAATCATTGAATTTCCCATTGCATTTAGCATTAACACGGTTCCTTCAAGTTCTAGCCATTGACTAAAACAAATAAGTATAGTGTGAGAAACACTAATCATAATAGGAAAACCACATAATCAAAAATAAAGTTTTACACTTAAGGTCTTATCATAGGTTATTCATGGCCATTTCTAAAACACTAATATTGTATTCTATGCTTAGACATATCCTTAGGACTCTTACTAAGGCTTTGATATCCTAGTTTCCCAAGGTTGAATATACCTTTCCTCTGATACCAACTATAACGACCCATATATTACATAAATTTTTATTACATTAGAATTGAATCATACTTATTACAACATATAACAAATCCATTGTAGGACTGTATAGGTATAGTGTCTTTAGAAACTTGGAAACATAAACAACTGGTTCACAAAACATCTAAATTGTCTCCTATTTATTTCATCATATCTAGAGTCACTTTTGGAATATCATACTTAATACCCTTCTTCCTGACCTGGGGAAAAGTAAACATACAAAAATGTGAGATCAAATGCTTAGTAAAGGTGAATAAAGGAAATATCATATTCATAAGAACATTACATTTTGAAAATATTAACCTGCAAAAGAGATCATAATATCATAAGATGGGATAAATCGTAGTAGTGAAATGTAATCCCAATAATCATAACATAAAACATGAAACTTTGTTTCATACACACATAATCATAGAAAATAATTCCGTATTAGTCAAGACTCATTTCCAAGACTATCATAATGGACAAATTCCATTTCTGAACCGAGTTCACTTCTAGTTCCAGTCCTATATCACGGAACTAGATTAACTTATCATTCCAGCCATGTCTATATCATGAGATATAAATCATTACCCAATGAATTGGAGGGAGATGTAGGTCCCACCCATCTTATAATGAAACCATTCTTATGTGTGCCATAAAATCATAAATCATATATCATAGCATGACCCATGTAATAAAAATGGGATTCTTAAACATCATGCCATCATAACATAAACCATATAAGATTAAAGGGCATAATTTCATCATAACATAATCAAATCAATTTAGAAATAGGGATATAAACAGAACCCTATATTATCTTAGATGGAGAATAATTTTGATAAAACGCTTGAACTCCATTCTTGAAGAAAATATCATTTCTACTTCAAAAACATTTTTCCTTTCTTAATATGTCATACAATTTTAAACTAAATGAAGTTAATTAAAAATAAAACCTGAAAAATTGTAAAGGAAGGTTCATGGAAAAAAATGTTCTAGGAAAACATAAAAATCCATTCATTCCGTATAAGTTAAAAAAACAATCTTCACGTACTTTGGCGCAAAAGTCAAAAAGTATCATGTACTGAAAACGACAAAAGATTCATTTCATATATTTTACTAAAAATTCACCAATATGTAAATTTAGATTTAAACAATTGTAGGGGGATATAAATAGTATTACATATTGAGGAAACATGAATGTAGATGATAAATATTCCCCATTAAATGCCAAAGTATAAAAAATCATGGATACAAATCGAGATTTTGAGATTTTCCCTTACCTTAGGTCTGATATGCTTCGTATGTATCTGAACCTCCTGTATAATGATTTAAATAATGTCATTGACTTATTATAGAATCATATTCATTGTTATGATATCATATATGGTCATATTATTATCTTCTGTTTTGGTAATATTTCATTGTTACTCATTATTCGGTTGTTCACTACTTTCTATTCTTATTCGTGTTTTGTCGAATAAATTCTTATTCTTATTTTTCGATTATAGCTATATCATTTAAAGAATGTTTTTAGTATAATATATATCATAATTATTCACTTAATTTATTTATATAGTCATTATTCAATGAAGATCTTGTTGAACGAGTCGCATCACATCGTGGAGACGGTAGGCCGTACGTACGCACGAGGGATGATATCATTCCCATGATCGTGGAATTGTATTGAAGTGTATGTATAATATTTCAGAATAAATATCACTTTAAAATAATAATATTTATTTATTTATTTATTTACACCATTATACCCATCCATGTAAGGTGGTTATGGAATACAGATTACACCACGGCGTGGAGACGGTATTCCGTATGTACGCACGCGCGGTGATTTCATTTTTCGTAGGATGAATAGAAGATGAAATAGGGTTGTTTCATATTTATAATAACATATCATTATATGAGTGATACAGATGTTATTACTTTATATTGAAACATCTAAATAAGAGGATATAGCAGAAGGAAGAAACTTGAAAGAATCGGTAGAAGAGATTACCTCTTCCTCGATGTGCCTCCTTTAAACTTCCTCTTAAGGGACTAGAGTTGGTCTTTTTTGAAGAATAGAACCTCTATAACATTACTAGGGTAGTTTATAAGTGTAATGGTTAGGGGTTGGACGATTTTGAAGGCTCAAAGTTGTGTAAATAGGAGAGGGAGGAGGTTCCCTTTTATAAGGGAGGAGAGGGGAACCTTTGGAATCCTCAAAAATATTAATTTATAATAAATTCCAACCCCACATAAAAACTTCCAAAATGACTCAAATCCGAATATTAGATGATATATGGTTGTAATATCATCAAACAATAAAATTTAGACATTTTTGGATATTATTTTAAACATAATCAACTTGATTTATCTTTATTTAATCTATTTCATTTTATTTGTGGTAATAAGATTCTAAATTTTTATTTGTTATAAATAATTACTTATGTGTTGTGAATTGTCCATAATTTAATAATTTATGACATTTTAGACCAACTAAAAGTTAATTTATAATTTTTAAATATTTTTGTGATTTTTAAACAATTTTATATTATGTTATTTTTATAAAATAACAATAGTGTCAATTTTGACACTATTCATTTATTTTAATTTAAATAAAATCCTCATAGACGATATGTTCAAATTAAAAGCTTTAATAGATTCATAGAATGTCATAGTTATCTAGAAAATTAGTTAATCACATTAAATAGTTCATATAATATTTACTTTAATATTTTTAAAATTATTTATTTTATATTTCAATCAATAAAATAATTTCAACATCACTATTGTGTCACCTTTAATGATTATAATCTAATCCCAAAAGATTCTAAATAAATTCACATGATGTAAATAATTATATTATATTTCTTGATAAAATTTATGTTTGATGTTTCATAATGTTTATCACCAAATTAAAATTATTATAATTATAAGATTTTAGAAAGTGACTTGTTGTCACTTTCTTCAGTTTTAATAATAATTAAATTATTTTCATGGTAAATAGTCCATAAAATTAATCTATTCTGACCCTTAGGTTATATGGGTCGACTTTTAGTGATCCAATATAATTTTTTCAGGCGTTAGGGTAATTTGATAATCTTATTTTTACCCTTAATTACCCAATTTATCTTTAACTATAGTAAATAAAAATTACCGTAGTGACTATTCATAATATCAAAAAAAATAAAAGTAACCTATTAAAATCTTTTGAACCCACTGAATTCAAATACGGAATCCATTTTTCAAAATTCAAAACAGATAATTTGCAGTAATAAATTTAAAATTAATCCCATTTTTAAGAAAATGGGTTTTAAAAGTTAAAACATTTCCAAAGATTGAAATGTTTTTACCTATGAATTAAATATAAAATTCATGGTAATGACATATATTATATTAAATTTTAAAAATAAATTCTATTTATACTTTAAAACAATTCAATATTATAATTTAACCATATAAATTATTGTGATGAAAAAAAATTTTAATTAAAATATAGCGTGTTTTTACTATTCATTAAAATATGAAAGTTATCAGAATAATATGTAAAATTTATACAAAGTAAATATTTATATCCTGATTCCAAATAAAAATTTTATTTTGTCAAATTAAATTTATAAACCTGTCAAAAATGATATTTAAAGTGGGTGCGCCATCAAAAGGCCGCAAAACTGCATTTTTTGAAAAAATACTTATTTTACCTGAAAAAATTATTTTGTTCACATAGAATGTTTTAGAAAATGTGTAAGATGAATAATAAAGTTATAAAATTCAAAATTTAGTTAATACTATTCATAACGGCTAGTCCATAATAATATTATAACAATATATCGTTGTGTAGTGTAACCCGGTATTGTGTACTATACACGCTATCGAGGAAGGTCGTGATTGCGTGTAAATCAAGCCAAGCCAGTGTTGTGTGTAGTGAAAGATTCATTTGGTTTTTCGTATAACAAAAGACATAAAAAATATATATTTCTCATAAAATCTCAGGGTGTTACACTATTGGTTCATCATTTCTAGTTATCAATTTTAATGTGTATATTTTTATAGGGTATAAATAATTTCATATCATTTTTTGAATCTTTGAATTAATCAATAAATTTACATTAAAATTAATGGTGTTTCAAGCTTTTATTCTCATCAAAATTTTATAATAATCAACATATAATAATAACAACATTTTATATAATATTTATTTTGATATGTACTAATTTTCCAGTTTTATTATTGTTTGAATATTTTCTTATTAACAATACTCAAAAAATAATATAGTAAATTCATTTCCCATAAAAGAAACTATATATTTTACAATAAATGTATTTATAAACCTAACATATAATAATAACATTATTTGGGGTCCCATAATTTTTTATTGCGAAGGTGCAATTTTCTTATATAAAAAATAAATTATTTTTAAATATGAAATATTTGGTTAATAGAAATAACTTAATATAAAAAGGGAAAATTCAAAGAAACATGATGGTTTAATTTGAACAAGTGAAACTATATGAAAAATTACATTTCCTTGGGATGAATAGAGAAATTGTGTTTTCATAAGATCTTCATTAGTGATATGTTTTAATTTTGATAAAAATTATTGGATGGACAATTTTGACTTTGAATATAAGAAATAATATGCTCAACACTTATTCCAATAAACATTAAATAATTATTAAAATCATGTGTTGAATAAACTACATCATTTTCAATTCAAATATGAATGATAGTAAAATATATGAATTTTTTAAAACACATCTTATTTTTTGAATATAATTTCACACATTTATTGTTTTTGGTTGTTAATAAAATAAACAAGGGACCATATATTAGAAGAATAAAATAATATTATAAAATATATAAATGGTTTATAAGGTGGATAAATTAGAACACATATATTAACATAATTTCATTCCTAGAACAAATGTGATTCATCCCCAACATTCAATTATGATGTCGCTATAATTAATTTTCATTAAGAACATGTTTTGAATGGGAATCCTTATTCTTATATAACCATTTCCAATACCTAATAATTATATCCTTAGAACTTTAAGAATCATTTCCCATGAAATAAAAAATTTATAAGGGACTGGTAGCCTAAATCTCATTAAGTCTTCTAAGAAAAACTCTATAGAAAAACATTTGAGTTGTAAAAGTAGAAAGATTTTTAAACCCTTACCTAACTACGATTTATCCCAAAGTCTCTTGAGATGATGAAAAAATCATAGATTTTATGGAATTTATTACACATTATTATTATTATAATTTTTAATATGTGTTATTGGCGTTTAAAGTGTAAAATATTTTTTATGGATAATTTTAATACTATGATACCTAGATTATCCAACGATAGATACTCATGAAACAATTGGTGGAATTGTATTGGTCTTGATATTGTCACATGTTTCATACGCCAAATGGGTGTATATAGGCCATGATTTGATTGATAAAGGAAGATATAAGGAATCACATGTATAATTGGGTATTCTTGTTAGTATATCTTGTTTTGTAGGTGGTAACATGGTGGGACTGATCCCTCATGTCACATAGATATATGGAGTAGTTTTTTGTTGTATTTTGGGTTTGTTTCTTATTGTGAACTACTATATTGACACTTCATCTTCTTATCCCATTAATTTTTTTTATTATTGACCTTCTTTTCTCACCATATATGAATAATTAGCTAGTGCATTAGTTGTAATGGTTTCATTTGAAATTTGATTTTTATTATATTTCATAGATGAGTTATTGTCACAATTTTATCTATTTATAAGTTTGATACACTAATATATAGAGAGTCCTTTGGGTTTCTAGTTGGATATCCCTATTTAAAGTTTCATTTTTTAGGTTGAAAACATTCCCAATATATGTTTCTTGATGCTTAGAATGTATTTTCCATCCCAAATGGATCATGAATCACCTTTTAGCCTCACCAAAACCCATTTTGGGTTCCCATATTGGGGGTATCCTAAGTTAGTTTATGAAAAATTCAACCCCTATATTTTTATCTCTCATAACTCATTAAAACTGTATCGGAGTATATTTATGTACTTAAAACTATTTTCCCTAATATAAGTTTTTTCAATTTATTTTTAATATATTTTAACCCAATATATCAATGTAGAAATGAAAATCGTCTACAACAAAGGAGTTACCATGAATGTTTAAAAGCAATTCCATATATGAAAGGAGAGGATAGTTTTATTTCTTCATTCTCTTAGCTTGTATATTTGTGATATAACTATGAATGGGGTATATATTCCCTACAATGGTATGGACTATAATTTAAGTGAAAAGGAAAATGTTTAATCTAGTATAATAGAATGCGATGAATTACTCTTATCCCACTGAGAGATGGAGTTGACATGATTTTTGGGATTAAATACACTGAATGAAATACAGATGAAACAACATAATATTCATGAGGGAAATAACAAATTAAATGGGCCATGTTATAGATATAATAGGATAAATTTGAGGTTTCACAAAATGGTTCATATTAACTGAGGGATGAGTTATTTGTTTAGGTTAAAAAAATTGTAAGATCAATTCTAAGATATTGTGAAATTAATGATTTTTCTATGGTGGTTAAAAATTTGGTGAGGATTATCATATAATGGATTTATGCTAGGGTTCCATCACATTTGTACTATGATATGGATAAGTAAACCATTGAGGATAAATATATATATATAAACTATAAATATTTTGAAATATCTTGATCTCGATAAGATGCATGATAAGGAAACAAAATAAGAAGATTCTTCTATAGGATATAAAAGGTTAATTTAATTCTTTAAAAAAGGCTGAAAAATTACAATATAATTCCAAACATTCTTTTATGTGTTTAAAATGTGTAAATATTAGAAAATTTTTAAATATATTCTCAAATATGAATTATGGAGAAGAAGTTTATGATAAATTTAAATGGAAATTTAGTAGAAGAAAGGTTTTAAGTGGATGTAATTGAGTAAAGTTATTAAAAGTAAATGAAGGGATAACATATCATGGGAAGGTATTATTATATCAAAACATTACGAGACATATTCTGATGTGACATGTGAACACTATAAAATTTATTTTAAAGAGGTGGTACTAAAATGTATTATAATAAAATATAATTAGTCCAAAGTTCCCTCTTGTTATGAAGAAGGGAGAAATGTATAAGGTTTTATCAATAAGAAATGTGATGAAGTGGAAACACCCAAAATCTCGTAAATATGAAAGGAAATATTAATATGTTTGAAAAAAAAACATGATAATGAAATTATGGATTTGAGAGAGGGTAATGTACCATTTAATAAATTCATGGTGGAAAAACAAAATCAAGTAGAGTAATGAGATATATGTGATGTTTAAATAAAATATCAGTGGTCTCAATGTAATCTGTGAATAGAGATAAAAGATTATATAGGTTTTTACTATAAAATGATTTTATAACAAGTAAAAGATCATAATGTGAATTCAGTGGATTATAATATATCCTTTAAAAAAATTACTTTGAGTTTAAAAAAATTATCAAGGAAGTTGTTCAGTGTTAGAAATAAGCTAAAAAGTTAATTATTTCCCCCTGAAAATATTAGGTATTCCTATGGTGACCCTAAAAATCATATTGGTCACCTAATATTGCAATAATTTTATTAATATTTAAATGGAAGGAAATAATGTGATACTGTCACTTACGATGCAGAAAACACCTATTAAAAATCTTAATGGTGCTATGTAAAGTCCCAAATATAAATAGACATGGACGGAATAGAGTATCATGGTTTAAAATAATGAAAAAAAATCCATTTTTAAGAATGAATCTTATATGCATGAGAATATTTAATAAAAAATAATATTTCAAATCAAAATAAATTTTAATAATAAAATTTTGAAGAATCGTATTTACAAACAAACATATTTAATTTTTAAATTATATTTTCATATTAAAACTCCTATGGATAAAAACACTATTAATTTTGTTTTTATATCTCAAAACTCTAATAAAACAAATTCTATTAATTAAAAGGGATTCAACTATAATTTCAAAGAGTAGAACATAAAAATATATTGAAGAAAAGTAAATGTATATCTCATGTTATCATAAAAATGAGCTTCTGGGATGTAAGTCCACAAAGGACACACAAACAATATGTGTCTCAAAATACTACTAGATAAATTGAAAAAAATGAGAACTAAAAATATGTCAATAGAATGAGTAATCCTAAAAAGTAATCAGTCGGTGAGGTGGATTAGAAAATATTAAAAAGTGAAAATATTTAGTGTCATTCAATTGTAGAAATGATGGATCACTCAATGTCAAATGTGATAGAATCACCAAAACTACTGAGAATGACCTTAAATGTAATGATTTAATTAAACACAATTGTCGCTATTTTTTATTTTCCCCAAATATGAATTCTAGTTTAGAGAAAACCCATGGTTGGGATCAAGGAAAAGTCATGCAATCTAAAACATGGGACTTGACATGACTCTTTTTTTCAGAAGTTTTTATTTTATGAAAAAATTGGAAAGAGAGTAGAAGTGTCTACCTTGTAATTATTGAGATATAATATAATATTTATGGCCTAATTCTCTATAACTCTAAGCCTAAAAATATCCTCAATGCGAATTATTCATTTAATTCCAGATTGTGTAATGTTTAAGGTCAGGTCCTTATAGTTGGTATCATAGGTAAGTTTAGATAACTTTAGGAGTTAGGGTATTGTTAAATGAATATCCATAAATTACATTATGTTAATATTGAAATGACAGATCATTTAAATATTACCATGTTTTTTCACCTAAGATATTTCTGTGTTTAGAATGGTTTCCATAGAAGAAATTGGAAAACTCTGTTTGGACAACATCAAGAATAAGACAACCTTCCAAATCAGCAACCTGAGATAGTCGGAATCCAAACTGAATAGATTGTTGTTGTAATGTCACAATTGAATCAAACATATGTTTCTTAAGAAATTTTTTCCTGAGGTGTTTCGTCTTAGGATGGAAAAACAATTCCAAAATTTAGGCAGGAGGATGAGTCAGTGGATGCTTGTGAAGAAAAATTCACTCAACTGGGAAGGCATGATCCAAATTTCATATGATATCTTGATAGTTAAATCATCCATTTTTACTCAGTAATAAATTCAAATTATCAAAGTGACTTATCTTCTCTTGAGTTAAAAAGTTATGAAAAACATGTTCGTTGTGCGGAGGAGGTGGAAATGGAGTTTTCCAATGATCAAGTTTTCTTGGAAAAACAACAGAATAAGAGGTTGAGGTTGCAGGAAAAAGGGAAGAACTCTTCAAAAAAATTGAAGGTAAGAAACTTATTTTTACATTTTGTGAAAATTATGGTAAAAAGCATGATGGGGAATGTCTTCTGAATTCTAGTAAGTGTTACCAATGAGGTAAAATGGGACATAAGGCTCATAATTGCACTGAAAAAGATCATGTTAATGGTAAGACTAAATCTGATTTACAGTCACTAAAATGTTTTTAGTGTAATGAAATCGGTCATTATGAAAATGAGTGTCCAATGAAGAACTCAAATAATGGAAAGCAACCAGACTATAAGTAAAAAAGGGTGATCAAGTCCTTTACAACTACTTTAGTAAATGTTATGCCATCAAATGAAGTATTATCAGGTACACTATTTGTTTATTCATATTATAAAAATGTGTTTTTTTATTCAAGGTCTATACATTCATCTATTTCTGAGAAGTTTTCTGGTAAATATGGAATCCCTTCTCAAGATACGAATATCTGAACTTATCATAAAAATAGCAGGGGAAAATTTTGTGACAAAATTAAATTATAAGAACCTTCATGTACTTGATGTTTTTTTGATGAGTTGCCTAGTATTATACCTGATCAGGAATTTGAGTTTAATATTGACTTAGTTCCTGAGGTTAATCCAATTTCAAAACCCCCTAATCGAATGGCTCAAATTGAACTTTTAGATTTAAAGAAGAAATTGTAGGAGTTATTAGATAAAAATTCCATTCGAACTAGAAAATCACAATGGGGTGCTCCAGTCTTGTTTGTTAAAAAGAAAAATGGTTCAATGAGACTTTTTATTTATTATAGAGTGTTGAATAACATCACAGTTAAGAATAAGTATCATTTTCCTCATATCGATGATTTGTTTGAATATCTCTAGGGAGCTTAGTATTTTTCAAAGATTGAATTGAGGTCGGGGTACCATCAGTTGAATGTAATGGCAGCAGACATTCCGAAGACCGTGTTTCGCAGTAGATATGGCCATTATGAATTTGTATTTATTCATTTGGGTTTAACCAATGCACCATATATATTCATGGATATTATGAATAGAATTTTCCTTGAGTTCATGGTTATGTTTTTGGTTGGGTTCATTGTTGATATTTTGGTTTATTCTAAAAGTAAAGAGGAGGATGAAAGTCATTTAAGGGTTGTCTTGAAAACCTTAAAAGGAATGATATTATTTGAGAAACTCAGCAACTGTGAGTTTTGGTTATAGCTAATTTCTATCCTTGGTCACATTATTTCAATAAATGGCATAACTGTAGATCCTTCTAAAACAAATGTTGTTGATGAATGGCCAAGAGCCACAAATATAACCAAGATTTATAGTTTTCTTGGTTTAGATGTTTAATACTGGAGGTTTGTTGAGAATTTTTCCTGATTATCTAGTCCAATGACTCAGTTAACTCGAAAATGTGTTAAGTTTGTTTGGACAAAAGAATGTGATGATTGTTTTTAGTAATTGAAAAGAAGATTGGTGAATACTCCAGTTTTGGAACTACTTTATTGAAATGGTGAGTTTTTTATTTACGGTGATGCATTATTGAAAGGACGTGGATGTGACCTTATTCAGAATGATCAAGTAATTTCTTATGCTTCACGTTAGTTGAAACCTCATGAGTTAAATTACCCTACACATGATTTGGAATTAGATATTGTTGTTATTGCTTTAAAAATTTAGAGGTATCATTTGTTTGGAGTAAAATGTGAAATATATACTGAAAAAAAAAGTTTTAAGTATATATTCACTTAGAAATAATTGAACATGAGATAGTGTAGATGGTTGGAATTAATCAAGTATTATGATTGCACGATCCTTTACAATATAAGAAAAGAAAATGAAGTGGATGATGCTTTGAATTGAAAAAGTAATGATTCATTAACCATGATACATTTACAACAAGATCCTTTGGTTTTTTGATTTGATGAAAATTTTCATAGAAGGTGTTGGGGCAAGAAATTCTTCTGTTTTGTTTCAGATATTAGTGAAATCATCTCTATCAGACAGAAATAAGCAAGCACCGGAGGAAGACAATGAGTCGTAGAAAAAGGTAGAGTTGGTTCAGGAGGGTGAGATACATGTATTTAACATTGATAGTGATTGTGTTTTGAGGTTTGGGAAGAGATTATGTGTTCCTTGTGATTCATAGTGGAAGAATGAGTTGTTATGTGAAGCTCATAGTTCTTTGTTTACAGTTCATCCTGGCAGTACTAAGATGTACATAGATATTCAGGAGTATTACTAGTGGGATGGAATGAAAAGAGTTATTTCTAATTTTACTATTAATGTTTGACTTGTTAGCATGTTATATCAGGGTAGAAATTACTGAATGGAATGGTTCAGCCTTTACCAGTGCCAGAGTGGAAATGGGAAAATATATCCATGGACTTCACTTTGGGATTACTGAAGGCATCTTGAGGTAATAATGTAATCTGGGTTACTGTTGATCGGTTGACTAAATCAACTCATTTCATTCTTATTCAAGATACTTTGTCTCAAGATCAACATTCTTGGTTTTATATTAAAGAGACAATCAAGTTTCATGTTTTTCCCTCTCCATTGTATCTGATCATGATCTCAGGTTTACTTCTAACTTATTGAAAGGCCTTTATAATTCTTTGGGTATTGAATTAATTTTTAGTAAAACTTTTCATCCGAAATCAAACGGGAAGTTAGAACAAACAATTCAGACCTTGGAGAATATGCTATGTGATTGTTCACCAGATTACCATGGAGGATGGGACCAACATATTTCCTTGGTTGAATTTTCTTATAATAATAGTTTTCATTCATATATATGGATGGCTCCATTTGAGGAAGTATATGTAAAGTGGTTTCTAACTCCAACTTTTGGGATGAATTAGGTGAAAGGAAGGTGATGGTACCAGAATTGGTAGAAGAGATGGCAGAAAAGGTTCAGTTGATTCAGAATCCCATGATAACAGCTCAGAGTAGGAAGAAAGGTTATGAGGATAATCGGAGGAAGGATCTCTCTTTTGTGGTAGATAATCATGTCTTTCTCAATGATTATCCATGAAAAATTGTGATTCATTTTGGAAAGAAGGGAAATTTTAGTCTGAGGATCTTTGGACACTATTAAATCCTTGGAAAACTTGGACCAATTGCCTATATAGTGGCTTTACCTCCAAGATTATCCGAGTTACACAATTTTTTTCATGTTTCAATATTGATAAAGTATATTCCACATCCATGTCATGTTTTATGTCCAGAGGTAGTTCAGATGGAATAGAATATCTCTTATAAGGAACATCCAGTCCAAAATCTTGACTATAGAGAGAAAGGGTTGTGGAATAAGGTGATTCACATAGTAATGTTTTAGTGGGAAAACCATATGGTTGAAGAGGCAGTGTGGGAATCTGAAAATTCTAGGAGGGATAAATACCCCCACTCATTTGATAAGTGAATAAAAATTGTGAGGACGCAATTTCAAAAAGGGGGGAAGGATATAACATCCCAGGTAAATAAATAAATAATATGTTTTCATAATTATTACAATTTTTGAATTAAATACTACTTTTACTTTAAAGGGGTTGATATGCTCGATGGTATAGCCGACACACAACAATGAGTTTCTATGAAATATTACGTTGCAAACTAATAATATAATAATATTATTTTAAATGTAGCTAATGCCTAGCCATAGTATTGGCAGGAATTAATAGAACTAACAACAACATGATTATACATGTTAGTTAAATGTTTTTACATTTACATAATTAAAATTAGAGGCTTAAAATGTGAATGAATCTAATTTTAAGCATAAATACTATAATATTCTTTAAAATATCGATTTAACATCTTTTGATGGTCAACCAAATTTAAATCTAGTTTTGGTAACTTTTATATGTTCTATTTGAAAAAATAAAATTCTTCTTTAGAATGAGGACATCAAAATTTACTTTGGGTTAAATTTAGGTATTTTACTGATAAAATTCATTTTTAATGAAAAGTGAAAAATAATATATTTTAATTCAAATGTGCCTTTTAATCTAATTTATTTATACGGTCGGATTATCTTTTTAATTAGGTTTAATGAGTAATTATATTATTTTTTTACCATTTAATCCAATGTTGGTCATTGGAATAAATTTCACTTTGAAATTGGACATAAACAAGTATCAATATTTTGATAGTTATTGTTTCATAAAAACATTCAATTTGTTTGAAAATGGAAATTAATTTTATATTAATTAATTCAACTTCTATGTTTTCAATTTGCTAAAATAGAATTCATTTTTTAATTCTTAATATCAAATGTATCTTAGGTTGAATTTTGGGAATTTTTCTAAAAAACTTCAATTTATGAGGAATAGTGAAACCACTAAGTAGTAGTTAAAAAACTAAATTTTTCATTTAAATAAAATTTTACTACTTATTTGGATTGAATTTCAAAAATCAGATATACATGGTTGTTATTAGTAAGTAAAATGTGGTTCCATGAGAAGAAAATAATTTGTGGTGAATAGCAACTTTGACTTTTATTTACCGTGGTTAAAGTTAAATAAGAGTAATTCAAGGTAAAAATAATATGATAATAATTTAAAATTTGCCTAACACTTCTCCTAACCTTATTGGTTGAGACATTTACGATCATGGTCATCTTTGGGTCGTTTTTGGGACCCCATGGAGCCACTTGAGAGTGATAATGACACTTTATTTTAATTTACATAAAGTAAAGGCAAAAATTTCATAAACAAATATATTTTTGTAAATTAATTTTTAAATGGGGTTATATAAGTTATAATTTCGTCTATGAATATTAATTTAAAATATAAAACTATTTCCTACATTATGTTATTTATTTTATAATTTTTAGACAACAAATAAATAATATTATTTATGACACAATAATGATGCAATATTTACCTCATTAATAAATGATTTAAATAAATAAGATTATAAATATTAAAACAATATCCAAAACATGTCCAATTTTTATTGAATGATTTTATTTTGAACTTGAGTCATATTAAATTCAACTTTAATGATTTTTTGATGTTTAGAAATCGAAGATAAGTTTTTAATGAAATAATATTTTCAAACATTCCTAAAGAGACCCTCCTCCCCTTATAAAAATCCCCCACTTCTAACCCATTCCACACACCTCTCAAGCCTCTTGTCTTGTCATACCCCTTCCCAAATAAGCTCTAAAAATCCCTCTCCTCCTCCTAGAATCCTTACCTTAGATATAATGCACTTCAAGAAGTCTTTTTGGTTCAAACCAAAGGGTGTTACCCAAATTAATGGTAACGGATTCTCTTAACTTCTTTTCTTTTAGTTTACATATACAACCCCTACATCTTTTTATTCCTTTATTTTATAACAAAACTAGTATCATAAATATACTATGATGTTTCTATGATAATTATTTTAACTACACTTACACACACCTCCATCTAATGGGTGATAAACATATTGTTTCTGTGAATGGAAACCTAACGCCTCACGAAATGCTGATGGTCGATTATCTCCTACTGCCACTCATGGTGGCAATTAATATGACACTGTATTTATATATGATATATATTATGTTTATGTCTTCTTTATTCTTCTGTATTTTTCTTTTATATCGTACCTTTATGGTTTCCTTTATGGGTAAATGTGATAATTTCATTTGATGAAATGCAGACTACTGCCCCCTCAAAGTGATATGAGTCATTAAGGCAATATGTGGGACCTAAAAAGGATGGATTTAATGATATTATATATGATATTATATATTATATTATATATTATATTGTACTATAATTATAATATACCTATGTATCATTATGTTTTAGTTCCATTAAATTATGAAATAGAAATGAAAGTAGTATTCATGCGTAAGTACGACTTACAGTCTCCATGAACGGCACATTTCATTTCTTAACTCAAAATGTTTTGTACTACTATACATAAATCTATATACTGGATATATATGATATATATGATATCTAAATCTTGAATATCATTCTGGATATAATTATTGTTTGACCATGTGAAGAACATGTAATTATAAGAAGTCAATTTTTTACTCAAGTACCAAATATCGACAAAACAGCCATTATTAACTTAAATGATTACATAATGTTTAAAAAATGATAATAAGTGATATAAAAAGAATAATAAACTTCAAAAATGTTCTTAAGAAAGTATAAATTATCTTTAGTTTATTATTCAGGAGATTATAGAATGATCGAGTCAATTCAGACACAAGGTAAGGGACTTCATCTCATTCTCCTTTCATTGAGGCATATTTTGTTTTAATACAAAACTTTATTTTATATGATGTATAAACTCCTTTGACTTTTAATTAAAAGGTAATATTTTTCTATGAATTGTTTTACTAAATAAAAAAATATAATTCTTTTTCAACGTAAGTGGTGACGATAACCCTTTCTGTCGCTGTGAGTGTTATTTGATATTTGACTTCCTTAACAAGCCATAATGTTTTTAAAAGGAAAATAAATACCATATACTGTTTTACATATTTTTGTTCTAAAATTTTTTTTGGTAATGGATTTTTTATGTCAATATATTGAAATGATATATTGTGATTTAAATGTAGAAATGTTATTTTACCCTTTGGTTTATTTTATATGTTATGAATATGTTATGGTTCTTGGGAATTGTTAGTTATACAAGAGGTTCCGTGATAAACCTAGGGAGGGTGAGTCGATATAGCTCTCCAATGCATTGGGTAACGTGAAGTGGGTAAACTTTAATGATTCTTCTAAGAGATTTCGGAAATATACTTTGATGTTTATTCGAAATGTAACTCCATGTGTAGGTGTGATAGCTACAATGTAAGTATGATATAGATTCCACAAGTTACCTTCATGATTTATGATTTCTATGTGTTATTCATAAATCTAATGATTTCATGAGGTATGTTAAAGAGATTATGTTATGTATGCAATGATTGAATAATTTTTTATTTCATGGTTTTATAACCCTTTCTGATCTTTTTATGCTCATTTAACGTTTTGAAATATTTTTCACAGGACCTAAAGATGAAAAGGGTCTTGGATGGGATCAAGTCAAATTCATTCTATCTAAAACATGGGACTAGACATGACTCTTTTTTTCAAGAGTTTTTATTTTATAAAAAAATGAAACTGAGTAGAAGTGTCTACCTTATAATTTCTGATATGTAATGTAATAGTTATGGCCTAATTATCTAAAACATTAAACCTGAAAATGTCCTCAATGTGAATAATTCATTTAATTCAAGATTATGTAATGTTTAAGGTCAGGTCCTTATAGTCGGTCAACCAAGAAGAAATGCCCTTGAAAATTGATATTATCTTGTATAATAAAACTTTTAGTATGATTCGACCATTCATGTTGAAAATTTATTGGAGAGTCTATATTTTTATTCCACTCAATCAGGTATCTCATAGAAGGAAAATCAAAATATTGATAAATCCAACCCCAAAAAAATTCTCTAAAATCAATAATGAATAGTAACACATGTAATCTTGATAACAGATGTTGATACCACATGACATGAAAGTAACATATATTGATGAATGTTAAGTAAATGGTTGGTTTTATTATGATATTTGGTAATTATGGTTCCTAAAAGATCAATGGAAATTGAAAAATGAATTAATCAATGATGAAATAAAGAAAACATAAGTTCACTATATAGATGGATTGCATCAAAATATCCTGAGTATGAGTTAACTCTATGAATCAATAGTGAAAGTGATGTTAAATCCAAAAGGGTACCCAATCAAAAATAAGATAAAAAATTATCTCATGAAATGATGGAGGAAAAATAAAAATTTATACTAGGTAGATAGTAAGGAAATAAATATCTTAATAATTGAAGAGGAAAACAACTTGGGGAACTAAAAGATTGGTTACATTAATCAAAATATCGTAGAAAACATATCCAAGCTAATGGTTGTAAAAATTTCTAGTCTAATGTGTTACCATGAAAAAAAATGTTATACTTACATTTAAGGAAATATTTACTGGAATTTTTATTAGTCGATGAAAAAAAATCATCAAATCTTCTTCATATTTTCCTCACAAATGTGTTTTTTCCAACGAAAGTGGAAGGAATATATGGATAGTGGTACATAATTTTTTTTATTTATGATTATATTATAATGGAATTATCAATATTTATGTAACATAAAAGATTAGGGATAGACATAAAGAAGAGTTATCTCCAAATAGTTGAGACTAAAACTTGCCACACAGTATATTACGATCTGAAAATGGATTAGCGTACAAATCCATTAAATTTAAAAATTTCCTCAAAATGAATGGAAAAAATCATGAAGTGTCTAATGTGAAAAAACCTCAACAAAATGAGTTCTTTTAATGAAGAAATTTAAAGGTGAATAATATGTAAAAAACAAATATAATTGAGTGTTTTGTTTATCATCATTACTATGGAGAGTCTATTCAAGTTATAGTGTCTAATAAAATTAAATAAGGTTGCTTCTAGGATGGGAAAAGACAAAATATGAGTAATGGAATAGAATTAATCACTCACTAAATCATTTTCAAATTTTTAGATGTAAATGATTCAACTGATGCAAATAAAGAAATCAAGGAAATTATAGTGATGCAAATGATTAGTGAATATTAAATGGATACTAAATGATTGGTAAAGCCTATTAGTGATACCATAATAATCTTTGAAAAAATTTAGAGAGAAATTATGTCATCATCATTGAGGTTAAAACTAAAAACAACACAAGGATCTCAAATGTTTATATGATTAAAGATGAATAAGAAAGTGAAAATGGGATATATTCAAATATAAAAATTGTTCAATGCTTTCCAAAAATTCAAGGATCTTAAAGTGAAAATGATTCAGAAGTAAATTTTGAAGATCAATCCATTTCTGAATTAATATACCCGAAACTATCTTGATAAATAGAAGAGTTTATGAATATCAATCCAACATTTATTAGGGATTAGATCGCATCAACATAGATAAGTATAATGTGGAATTAAACACATTCATTTCTATTATCAATTGTGGAACCAACCTCATTTGAAGAAGCATCAAAGGATGAATCATGAGTAAAACCCTGAATGAATAACTATATTAGATATATAAAAAAAATTAGACATGGGATATTGTTAACAGTCCCAAAAATAAAATTTTGAAAGGAAAAAAATGAATCTTCAAAAAAAATTATAAGAAATGAAATTTGATGAGGAATGATAAATTATTTCATTGTAAATGCTATGAATAAATAATATTAATTGATTTTGAATAATCATTTTCTCTTATAGATTTTATTTAGAAAATTTGGTGCTTCATATTCATGTATATTATAATGGAGTACAATGTATATAATTTGGATTCCATAATGAAATTCTTAAATGGATTTGTTGAAGAAGAAGTCTACATTGGAAAAGTAGTGGTATTTTTTATTTTAAATTATGAAAAAAATTATATTATGTTAAATTAGAATATATATGGCCTAAAGAAGGAACCATGATCATGGTATTATTCAATTGATTCATATCCTAAGAAGCAATAATTAAAAGTATGAGGTATTGATCATAATTTCAATGTGAATAATTCATAAGGATTTAAATTTATGCTACTTTTGTGTGTGGATTATATTATATATTCAATTATATGTAATGGATTAGTAGTAGAAACCTCATATAATTAGAAGTCATAATTTGAAATGTCCATGATTGGTGAACTCACAAACTTTTTTGGGGTTGAGGTGATTCAAAAGAAGTACTGCACCTTCATTTATTTGGAAAATAATGAAAGAGAAATTCCAAATAAATTAAACATGAATGACTTAAAACCAATGATGAATCTGACTGTAGTTAAAAAAATACATTTAACAGATGAGGAAGAAAAATATGTGGATTTCACCTTGTATAATATGATAATTGGAATCCTATTATATATGACTAAATCATGGCCATATATTGTATTTGGAAAATGTATAGTAACTTTATGCCAACTTAATCCAAAGGAAGATGATTTTCTATAGATAAAATAATCATGATATATGTTTAAGGTACTATAATATATGTTTTTAATTTTCAGTAGTAAAATATAATAAATTATCATTTTTTTCTAATTCTATATGTATTGGAGATGTGGTGAATCAATTTTACATAAGTGGAGTGAATTATTCTTTGGAAAAAATGTGTGTACATGTTGAGAAATATAAAAGAAAAAACATCTCTTAGTATAGCTAAAGAAGAACATATTTCATTAAAAAATATATTTACATAGATATTATGGATGAATATTTAACTTAATAATAGTGGTGATGAAGTGAAATAGGTGATGGTGATATTTTTTTACAATAATAGTGAATTCGAGCTCACAAAAAAATCGGTTCAACACTCTCCTACCAAACATATTGAAATTAGATGTCACTTCAAATAAAAGAAAAATTTAAATAATGTGTGATAAAAATGGAGCATGATGAAACTATGATCAAGTTACTAACATTCTAACTAGGCCTTAAGCAACAAAAGTGTTGTAGAAACATATGTTGAACCTTGGTGTGTATCTACACCATATTGTTAGAGGAGGTTATTGGTTATCCCCTCTCCCAATTTTTTAACTATTTCAATATGTTTTTTGATGTGATTTAGGTCTATGGGAGAGATAAATCCATGGTTCGGTTTATTTTTCATAAAAAGGTCCCAATATAGTTTCATGGGGTCTATTACCAAAGGGGGGCAATAAAATTCAATTAATTTTGGATCTATGGGAAAGTTATATAGTCTATTGAGGCATGAAGATCAATTTTACACTCTTTTATTCTACATTGGTTTTTATAATGTTGAATTAGTGTAGTATGTGAGTTATTTCACACCTATCAGTTTTTTTGATGATGTTGGAACTTTATTGAATTCAGATATAGATTTCCAACAATCCCAAAAGGAGTAATTTTTATAAATAAGTTTTTTCAAACCTGGAAATTAATATTAATTGTTACAATACATAATGGTTTGATCAAAAAAAATTTAATTCTTTATGATATTAATGTGTCGGTTGTTTCATTATTGGAGGAGAAATTATTCTTCAATGTTTTCCAAAATGTAGGTTCTCAAAATCTAATGTAAGGTACAATCTTCACGATATATGGATTACAAGGGATGAATCTTTGAAATATGTAAAATTCATTAAGTTTGACAAAGCATGGAGTTTTGTGAAGGCAAATCATGTCATGAAGGTTTGAAGGTTCATGGAAATAGGTTTCATAAAAACTGGTTGAGGTGTGAAAGAGAGAAGATAATATATGTGATTATTATAATCTTAAAGTATGGAAAAACACACTTAATATTCATGGAAGAAAGTAAATTCACAAACATGAATGAATTGATTTGTGAAAAGTCTATGGTGATCTTGAAAGCTTCATGAAAGAGGAGAGGTCTATAAAAAGGTAGTCTCTCATCCTAATCAAAATCGATAGTGTTTGTAAAAAGGGTAAATTCACTAATTTTATCAGAGGTCATAAAATAAGGTATATCTTTCCAAAATATAGTACTCTTTGTGAATACAAGAATTGATAAAATAATGGTAAACAACTAATTTACACTAAGGAATTTCATATAATAGAGTTCCACAAAGGCTGAAAGCTTTGCGGTAGTTTATATTTCTATGAACACTGGTAGTTTTGTAAAGGATAGAAGTTTTATGAATTAATTTTGTTTTATAAAAGCATAACTTTCTTTTAAAAAATGGGTTTCTTGAAGGAGGGATAGCAATAAATGGTACACACATGAACATCCATTTTTGAACATCTCATTTGAGTGAAAATTTATTTCAAGGGTATAAATTTAGGAATATGGTGCAAGAAGTGTCTCATCCCAATCAGGGACAAAGTCTTATATGCCCAATCTAAGGATTCAACCTTCAAATCAACAAACTGAGCAATAAAAAACCCAAGGTAATGAGAAAGGGGGAGTAAATGGAATTTATCTAAGGGATCAGTTATGTTAATCCTAAAATGCCAATAAAGGTAGTGTTCCTAGCACGAATTGACCATATATGAAAAATTATAATCCACAATATGTAGTGAAGCATTATGGATTAAGATACAATGGATGCACTGTTGGTGAGAGCCCCTTGGACTATCCCTTAGTGGTTAACCAAGTAAAATAGTTTTGTTGTGTTTCAATTTTTTCAAATGGGTGTTCAATAATTCCCTGATTCCATAAAATGTGTCGAACAAATTTCCATAAACATGTCAAAAATATCCATCTCATTGAAAAAACATGACACCCTAATTCACTCATCCCCTCTCAAGGGATCTAAGGTCTTGTGCATTATATATATGAGAGATATATATGTTATAAATTTTTTTCATTATCAATGAATGTATATATTTGGGTGGTCTGGATGTCTTCTTGATCTCAGTAACATTTCATATTGAAATAGGATTCATTACCTGATCAATTAGAGAAAAATAATATTTTTATACTTACTCAAACCCTATATCCACCATCCATTATTCTAGACATATGATAAATTTATCTTTTTTATCATGTAAAATAATTTAAATTCATTGTCTGCCTATTATTTAATGAAATATTTTTGAAACATGAGCTCACATATTGTATTCCCTTTCCCTTTAATAGATTACTTTTACCTAGTAAAATAGTCGTGAATTTATTAGCCTAGTTTCTAACCAATTTTCATCATCCACATATTAATAATATTTTAAGATATCCTTTCTGGGAATCCTCTTATCATATTAATTGGGATTTTCAAAAACCATAACAATAAGAATATCTCATTCTTGGTTTTATTAACTTTTAATTTTCGGATTTCTCCATTAATTCACGGAATTCATGAATTTTTTTAACCAGTCCTTAGTATGGAATCTAGGTCCAAAGTATAAAAAATTCTTTCCAGTGGGTTTAATATCTCATTATTAAATTATATGGAATAGATTTTTCAACAACCTTCAATCCTGATTTATCATCCAATGAAGACTTTTATTATCTCTCCACCTTATTTCATTTATGTTGAGGCCTTATTGAAACGTCATAATGGTTGTTATTTTTTACAGGTTCTTACAAATATTCCTTAGAATAATGTTTATATATATTACCAAAATCACAGAACCTTTGAAATATTTCAAATATATTCTTAAAGTATTGATTATTCCTTTTTTTTTTTTGAAATCTACATTAGTACAACAAATGCATTATTTATTATATACCTACTCCCATTTCATTATGACTCCACTAGTTTCCACATACTTACACATTATTCCATCCCTCCCTAGACTTCTTATAAACCTCTAAAATCATAAACATATACCAAATTTATTCATAATTTTATATATAGGGGAATTATATCGTTTATTATTTTTGGTCTAGAGCACCTAACATTTAACATCCAATATGGGGATCTTTACTTATGAATTCTCACCCATACCTTTCACTTCTTTTTTGGTATTAAATATTTTTGGAGATAAAAAGTTGTACATAATATTATATGTTCCCTAAATTTATAGGAGAAATATATTTAGTAATAAATGAATGAATTTTATTATGGGGTACCTTTTTCAATGATCCTATTATAGATGCTTCTCTAGATGATCACAAACTCTAAATTATTTGAGAAGGTCCTAATTTTATTAATTTCATATCTTTCAATTATTTCTATGTTCTTTAATCATCATATTAAGGGAATTATTTTCAATAATAAATAGCATTACATTCTCTTCCCAATCTATCTTTATCATCTAAACATGTTCCTTGTGAAGTGAACATATTTTTTTAGAGATTAGTCAAGGTCATTAACTGTTTATTCCTTGACTTCTATTTGAGAACCATTGACCTCAAAAGTATCTTTGTGAAATCAATCAAGAACATTGATCTTCTCTTCATTGATCATACTAACCATAATTTTATTATCAATACATAATATAAGGTTACCTTCATCTATTGAAATTTATTTAATATGAATTTGAAATAATTGATCCTTCACCTTCAAATCCTCGAGGTAAGAGTTGAATTTCTACAACTGTCCAACCAATTATTTTTTCACTACATTAGCATTATTTCATATCTAGGTTTTTTCATATATTTTCTAAAAAACCAAATATATGTAAATTAAATTCCAATATATCTTTCTTCAAGTAATAACAAAACTCATAGTAGAGGTTATCAAAAGCTATAATCAAATTAGTTTCATCTTATCATTAACTTAGTTCTTCAAAATAACGATAATCAAAATATTTAAATATATACTTAAAACTATTCATACCTTCACTTAGTGGTATTTCCTCTATCTTATTTTAAATTTTTCTCATTAGGCTTGTATCTTTCATTCACCAGGTTTTTAATTTATTGTCCAAAAATCCCATTTCGTATTCAATAAGAATAGACATAGGGTAATTTATATTAGATCCTTATTTAAACATATAAATTATTCACATCATCTAGAATATTTTTAAGGGGAACCATGGTATTCGTAGATACAAATTGAAATTTTCCATGGACCACTGAGAGGGGAGGGATAAATCAATGGCCACATTAAGGTTTTTTAAAATATTCTACATTTGTTTCAAACTCCTAAACTACTGACAAACATGGTATAATATTCAATGTTTTATACTTCATCACCTAAAAAATGAAATAAATAAAGGCATAAGGAATTAGAAAAGTAAAATATTTCTCCCAAAATACCACTAATTTCCATAACTAGTTATTCATCTTGGTCAGGGATTCTAAACAATAGTAAAATGTTTAATATTATGGTAAGTTTTCACGAGACCTATAAATATTCCAACTTTGTATACATTTTCATGCTTCTCATATTATCTTCCAACTTCACATGGTACTAAATCAATATTTTATTACTGTAGTTATAGGTTCACACCCTGATCTCCATGTATACCCTGAGTCCCACTGGTAAAATGGCTTCGTAGAATATATTTTCAATTGGTTCTTTCATCTACTCCTTTAATATATATTACCATCATTACCCTGGATGAATCAATATCAAAAAATATAATATGCTATCTCTTAGACAAATTATTATTATATTATAATCTCTATACAAATAATACATGAATCTTCATATCCACTTCTGACCATAATTTTAGATCTTCAGAACATTCTCACTTATATTTATCACTCACTTATTAATGAATGAATGCCTCAACACCATATATCAAAATATGAAATATATGCTAGTCTCTCCTCTGTCTCTTCTTCTTCTTCTACCACTCTTTGAAAACACAAAAGTAAAAAAGGTTATTTATTTTCTTATTTATCACTACAAAATTAATGGACTCACCCTTTTATTCTAATTTTAAAGCCTTCAATATCATCACATAAAATAACTCTATGTTTTACCAACACACTATATTTCACTTCATTTTATTATTTTACATTATTTACTAGTATTTTTTATTTTATATTATTAATATAGTAATCTCATTTAAATTTGTTGGCACAAAATTTAATTAAACTTAATACCCTATACATAAGATTTTCCATTGACCTCCATTTCATTCTATGAATTAATAAAATTATTGTGGGTGTCTCCTCATATTTAAATAAATGGAAATCTTGTAGTTAATATGTGAAGGTAAATAGCATTCATTACTACACCATTTTATCTCAAAAAACTCACATCAACCACAATCTCTTATGTTTCACAGGGCTACCCTCTATATTTCATTATTTCACACATCACTTAGACAAAATGATATTACAAATTCTTGTATCATCCTCAAGATTGTATCAGTATTTCAAAAAAATTCCACTAAAATATATGAATCAATGGTTATCATTGTTTTATTAATGTATTATATAAAATAATTTATGTGTAATATAATATATATTTATTGAATTAGTTCCTCTAAAATTGTAGTAACAACTTTATTTAACATCTTTAATATCAATGAAACCTCAATAAACCATACTGATATATCAACATAAATTATAATGTTCTTTTATGATATTTAATCCAATAAAATCAATACCTCAAGAATTGATAGGTTTATTTTTCACTGGAATTATAAATTATTGAAACTCATTTTTCAATCAACAAAAAATATTTTAAAATTAACTTCTTTTATCTCTTCTTATAATCATAAATTATTGATTTTAGGTTTTCATTATCTTGAATCACAAAATCTTTTTATATTTTTGTATACTTTTATAAAACCTATAAAATCATCCAAAATTTTATTTATTCATAAGATAGAGATTCTAGAAAATATAAATTTTCACTCTTGAGATACTAAAAAAATTATCTATGTTATAATGTGTAACACTATCATTCATTGTGATATATTACTTTAAAATAAATAAATTCTCATTGATGTCTTGTGATATACTCAACCCTAAGACTAAAAGAAACCTAGTGTAGTATATATTTAAAACACGTCTATTAAATTGGAGGAAATAAAAAAGGCTAAATGAATTATGAAAATTAAATTGTTTTCACATGTATAAAATCAATTAATTGGTTGTCAATTGATTATAAATGGAAATAAAAAATATTTAAAAAAAAAAGAAGTGTTTTTCAATCTGATTTTTTTTCTAAAATCACTTACATTTCATTATACACACCGATTTTAAAAATAATTTCTTCTAATATTAGAAATTTTATTTGAAAAAATTATCATAATTTTTGAAATAATCATGTATAAATTGTCTTATAAATAATTTTAAATAAATTTTTGAAATTTTAATTTTTTCAATGATTAGTGGTAAATACTGATTTATATGGAATACTTACTCTTCATTTATCTTATTTACAACATTTAATTTTATTTAAAACTTTCATTAAAAATAATATTAGTTATATTATATTATTATTAATTCAATTATAATCTTTTAAAAAAATGTTGAATTTTAATATAAAAACTTTTTATACTTATAAAAATGATTTTATTGGAGAATTATTTTCTATCAAGTCTACAGGTTTAATTTTAAATTAAATTATTCCAAATCTATGATTATAATTTTGAAAATGGACTAAATATTTCAAATAATCAAATTTAATATTATATAATAATATTAAAAAAACTTGTTGTAAATAATAGTAAAAAATATATAAAATAAATTTCCATGGTAGAGGTTAAAACAGGTTTAATGTGGGATTAAATAAAAATATAAATATTCAAATGGAATAAAATATTTTTTTTAACTAATATTTTATATCCCTTTTTTAGATTATCCCATCTAAGGTTCAATAATGATCCATTTATGATCTGTGTGTCATGTTTGAAACATGGGTGTATCATTCTCATTTCAAAAATTCAAACCATGTCATCTCTCCCACATATGAAAGGGAACCTACTATCCCCTCCTCTACATATTTAAAGGGAGATTTAGTTGAACAAATAACTACCAAAATCTCTTCCTTAAATCCCTATCCATGACCAAGATTCATTGAATTTATTATTAAACCAATCTATGAATCCTTTTGGTATAAACCTAAGGTGTTTCTCTGAAGAATAGGTTTAGTTCTTATCCATGCGGCATTATTTTATTTATTCCTATAACCTATCAAACTATGATATTATAAAATATTGTATCTCTCATATATTTATATTTTATTTGATTAATGTATAATATATATCTCTATCATCTTCCATCAAATGTTATAGAAACCCGTCGATTGTGTGTACGATGGATTAATACCTCGTGAACAAATGTAATTAAATTTTCATCACCACCTCTCCTGGAAAGGTACGATGATACAATTAATGTATTTTTTATGATATTTATGATATAATTATATGTCTAGATTTATAATAACATATTTTCTTCCTTACCTTTCAATCATTTGGAAAAATTTTATTTCACTCGTGTGTATGTGCGGAATACATGGTCTAGTCCACCAGGGTCAAGGTTTATTATAGTTTGTATCGAATTAAGTTTATTGGGAACATTTAAAAAAATATTTAGGAATATATAGATTAATGAATATGAATTTATTACTATATTTTAGGATAATTCTAAGTTTGGATGTCATTATAAATTTTTTAGTATAGTATAAATTATGAAGCTTTCCTATCAATACATTATTGTATGGATACTATAAGTGGATGGGGCTCTAGAATAGTTTTACCTTGTCTTAATTACTCAAAAAATTGAACATTGGTATTTGAAATGATTTTCACCTGGTGAATGAAAATGTGCCCTGCTATACACCAATTCGGATAATCATGGAGGAAATGCTTGGGTTAATTTAAATTTTCTTATAAAATCATTATGTAGTATTTGAAAACCATTTTATAATTTCATAATATTCTTAAATAAATCATTTTTTTCATTATATGTTTTGTTAAGAATAATGTTTTCAATTTACATTATGTGTTTCATGAGTTTTGGAATTATAAATTATGTTTCAAAATATTATGATCTAATTTAGTGTATATCATTATTTAGAAATGGAACCTGGTGAAAGGAATGAGAACTCTATAAATGAATGAAATCCATGTGGGTATTACCCTCAAATGAATGATATTAAAGATAAATCTTGTTCTATTGTTAGATATGATACAATTATAACTCTATTGGGGTAGATGACTCAAGTTATGACTAATGAACATGCTCATAAAGAACACCCTACATATCCATAACATGGTATACCAATTTTAGACCGCTTAATACATCAATAACCTCCATCATTTAGTGGGACTAAAAATATTTTTTTAGCTAACAAATATATAATTTCTATAGAGATAATATTTCTCAATTTCAGAAGACATAAAAGGGATAAGGTTTTCTTGAAGGTTTATCATAAATCAAGGTTTCTAGATCAATTGTGTTCATTGATTCAAAATTATAAGTATGAAGAAGAAATAGAAAACTTGGTGTATAATGAATTTAATGTACTCTTCTTTGGAAAATATTTTCCTCCTAAGAAAAAAGCTGATATGGAGAAATTATTATCGTGAATTATAAAAATGAAGATGGAAATGTTTATAATTATGAAACTAACTATACATGTTTATCCATGCATGTTGTTGACTCTTTACATTATCTAAATTAAAATATTGTCCATTTCTTTGATGGGATTTATCTAATCCTTAAAATGGAACTATTCCCCTAAAAATTATTATCATATTAGGATATATTATCTTGTTCTATCATGATAGTGTAAGAAATCCTAAATTCTTATGAAATTGAAGGATATAAATATTAGAATATGGTATATGATCAATATTAAACAGGAAATATGGAAAAAGGGAAGAAGGTGAGAGTAGAATTTCAATCTTGTAATAAATATTCAATGAAACACTATGGAACATGCTTGGTTGGAATGGGAGTTTTCAACGAGTATGGAGATAAAGTACATAATGATCCTGATTTCAAGGTAAATAATGAAGTTTTCGATGTTTAATTATTCGACAATAAGTAGATGGGACACTAAAAAAATTATTATCTGAGACATCAATGTAGTTACACATAGAAAAATACCAAGCGACCATGGACAAGATTATGCAATCACAATAGTAATGGTTGAAGTCCCTAATTGTGTGGTGGTATGTAAATTAATCTTCACATAAAATTTATCTAATTTGTTATTTTTTATTAGATATTCTTACTTCATTATATCTTCAATGTTTTCTATGAAAATTTTATTTTTTTCATATCGCATTAAGAATGGATTTATCATACAAGGAACCTACTGGAAGTCTCTTGAAAAAGAGGATGTGTCAGTCAGTTCCCATCATAAAACATAAATGTTAACTGTTTATTTTCTTTATTATTATACCTCTGGTTGATTTTGATATAATATTTTTTATGGAATGGCTTTAAAAATATTAGGAATAAATTTATTAAAAATATAATGTAATTATAAATCATGATAAAGATCAATAGTTACTTATTTTTTTAGGGAAGACATTATCATATGAGTTATGTCTCAATCAACCTCTGGTAGCTGTTTTAAATTAAATTATTTTGGAAGAAGAGTAGACATAAAATATGTATGAAAATTGTGCTGTAAAAATTAAGGAGGTATCTATTTAATAGAAATATTTTGAAGTTTTCCTAAGGAATTACCTAGACACCCAAAAAATCTAGAATTTTAGTATATAATTAATTTAATCCCTGATGTAAGACCAATAATAACCAATCCCTATTGAATGTAAATATTGTAATTACTTGATTTCATGAAACAAATAATGTATTTTTTTCAAAGGGGTTTATATTACCTATTATTTTTACCTTGAAGAGCCTCTATTATTTCGTAAATAAGAAATATAGATCAATTAGGTTATTCAATAATTATAGGTAAATCAATGATATTACGGTAATTAAAAATTATCATATACCTCACATTGATGACTTATTTGATCTACATCTAAGTGATCAATATTTTTCAATGATTTAAAAACATTATGTGTATCATCATTTTCATTTAAATAAGGACGACATTCCAAAGATAACATTTTGAATATGGTATGGATTTAATGAGTTATTGTTATTCTCATTTGTTTTTCCAATGAACCCTCTATCTTCATGTGTCTAATGAATAATATATTAACTGAATATATTGATAATTTTTTTTGTTTTTATTGATGATATTTTTTTGAACATTAAGATCTATGATGACTATTATAATCAATGTATATCATTCCTAAGACTCATAGGACAAAATGGTTATATGTAATAATTGGAAACTATGAATTCTATCTTCAAAATATTTTTTTTAATGGGTATATTATCTCAATTTATAGGACATCATTTATTTCATAAAGAAAAATTAAGTCAAGGAATGGCCGACAATATTGAAAATAATTGTTCTACATAGATTCATTAATTTTGAAGTGTACTATTGGAAATTTGATCACACATTTTCTTGATTGGATGACCCATTAATCAATATCACTCATAAAGGGGTTATGTTTACTTATAAAAATAAATGTAATGAATTTTTCTATGAATTAAAGAATATATTTTTGAATACTCTTATTTTGACTCTACTGTCATAGAATGATGGATTTTTCACATATGGTAATGAATTTACCAGGAAGGAGTATCCAGAGGAAGAACCCTTGTACATTTATTAAAAATAAAAAGAAGAAAGAAGGAATACAAGCATCAAAGACCCAACACAACTATTAAAAATCCTCAAAGTCACACCCATCACCCCCTCCATGATAAACAAACTCTTCCTCAGTTGCTGATTCCCACACTGAACTCTCATAGTGCTTCATAACCTTAGCATACTTCCTCCTTAGATTCAACCTCTCCAGTGCAAGAAACTCAGTGGAAGAATGAATACTCCAGACAGTAGATCTGGTAGGCATCGGCATTGGAAAATGGGAGTAGTCCTTCATCATCCTTCCTCGCGGAGAGGCAATCATATTGTCCTGGGTCCCCGGCGGCGCCTTGTTCCCCACTTGGACAATATCACTATAAGATGTACTAACTGGGTCCCCATCATTTTCTTTAACACTTTCAGTAAGATCCCCCCATGCCCCATGGTGCTTCATCTATTGATACTTCACTAACTAGTCTCACTGAAACCGGTTATCCGTATCAACCATAGCTAAATAGTGGGGTTGTTCCACCACTGCCTGATCAGCATCTTTCCCATCTCTACACACAGAAGAATCCTCCTTTGACTCATTCTGCATGTTTCCACTGCCACATAATGGAGGGGTCTCATCCCTAGTTGCAGTGCCTAACCCTTGAAATTGATTCCTCATGGGTATTGTAATCATCACACCACTAGCTGCATTACCCTGACCACTTCAGCTACAAACAACTCCCACAATTCTATTATCCTTACATCCAGCAGAATTCAGTTTCTTCATAGTAGGAGCAAACCCCTGCCTATGATCCATTTCAGAATTCAAAGCATTCCCCTACCTTCCCTTACACATAGCACCACTGCTACTCCCCTTCCTCTGATTAGCCACACCACCATCAGCCTGACTGATTTCAACATGAACATCTTGCTCCTGCACGACAGAGGCCTCTGGCTCCAGCTGAAGGTCTGAAATCGTGGGTTCTTCTGAAGGGCGTGCCACACCACCAGCACTAGAACCCTTGGGATCAACTTCCTTCAGGTCATTACCCATATTCAAATCCTGCCTGAGCTGGTTGAACACAGCAGACACCAACAGGTTTGGAGGAGCTCCAGTGGTTGTGTCAACAGACATTGTGCCCTGAGGTCCGAGACTGCTTGTCAAAGGATCAACCACAGTGGTCCTCCAGTTCTCGGTTAAGGAGCTCAGTTCTGGTGGCCTCCTACTCTGGATTCCAGCATGACATCTCGAACAGGAGGGTCCCAATCTCTTGCAGTTTGAGCAATAATCAACCAAGGATTTGTAAATAACAGATTGCTTCAATCTGAATTCCTCACTGACTGAGATCCAAACTCATTCCACCAGTGGTCTTGAAATGTACACCTCAACACAGCACCGAGGATTGATCGTGTGGCTCATAGTAGACATACGCACATCAGAGCATAAGAAATGACCTATCATGTTCCCAAGCATACAAAAAATCGCTAGATTTTGAAAGGGTAAGGGAATATTGGGAAGACGTACCCAAAGCGGAAGGGAAGTAGGATCTCAGTTCATATATATGTCAATCGTCCACCTAAATAGAAAAAATTTGCAACTATTGCAATGTCGGGGAGCGTTGGACCATGCACAAACCAGGTCTTCATCATAGGCAAATCGGATCATTAAATGATGATTATCAAGAATACCAACAACTGCTCGATCCCGCAAGTCCCATTTGGCAAATACAAACCGATAAAAGTCATCAACAGACGGCCTTCGAGATTTTAAATGAGCCATCGAGGTCAGATCAATGTGCTTTGTCGCTTCAGAGAACTTTGACACCGAGATCGAAAAATGAGTATTTCCAAGATGAAGATCAGGAACTTTCAGATTTAAAGCAATCGACGGAAAATATGGAAGATAATTAGGGATAGTAAAAGTCGAAAAGGGAATTTGGGGCTTCAACGGCGTAGAACCAGATCACCCTCCCCCCTCCCACCACCAGGAAGGGGGGGAAAGAATCATTAAGCATGTGCTAGGGTTCCAGCATTGCATGCTCCGAGCGGAGATATGCCAGGCTCGTTGAATGAATTTAAGTAGAGAATTATCTGTGTACTTATAAAGAATGGTAAATATATTGCCTATGAATCATGTAAGATTAATATTCATAAATAGAACTACCCAACACAGTATCTTGATTTTGTGGTTGTAATATCATTTTTATAGATATGGAGACAATATACATATGGAATAATATGTTATATGTACATGGATCATAAGAGTCTAAGATATAAATTTTCAATGAAACAACTCAACATGAGGAAAATTTAGTGGCTTATTCTACTTAAGGATTATGGATAATCAATGCACTACCACCCTTGGAAGGAATATGAGGTATCTAATTCCTTGATAAGCAATGATCGTGGATTTTTATCCAAATCTATTATTAATAGTGATCCTATATTTGTGGAAAGAGTATAGATGGATATGATAATTATTCTAGATGGGGAGGAATCCAAAATTTCTCAATTAATTTCCAATCCATATTTGTTTGAATGAATAAAAATTTATCAACCTGATGATGAGAATATCCAAAAAAAATAATTCCATGAGTGATGCAAAAATGAAAGACTTGATTAGTAAAAATGGATTTTTGAAATTTGAAAGAGACTGGGAGTTACATCATTACCTATATAGATGATTGAATTGTTGTATAATACCCATAGAAGTAGTTTCCCAACACACCCCAATTGAATAAATATGTATATAGATTTTAAAGAACATTTTTGGTAGAATAATATGAAGTGTTATGTTTCTGATTATGGGTCTTTTTTTTCTTTCTCAATCGGTGAAGGTTGGGAGACATCATCCTAGAGGATTCATGCAACCTCTTCTTATTCTAATGTGAAAATTGGATAACATTAATATAGAATTTTTCACTATATCTCTAAATACTCATAGAATGAAAGATTAAATAGTGGTTATTATTGTTTACATCAATAAATCTACATATATTTTTTTAAATAACAGAAAATTTACCTCTTGACATCCTTGTATGACTCTATATTAATGAATAATTAATAATTCATGGTAAGTATCTTAAAAATTGTTTCTTATTTTCATCAACAATTTATTTAAAATTTATTAACAAAACTTTAGAAGTTTCTTGATACTAAGATTCATTTGAGATCCTTTTTTCACCCTCAAACTGAGAGATAATTTGAATGGAAACTTCAAAAATTATAGGACATCTTGATGATATGATCTATTTGCATTCAAGGTGTGTTTTATTAGTATTTTAATTTGGTATAGTACTCATATAATAGTATATTCTATTCATGTATTCAAATGTCATCATATGATGAACTATATAGAAATATATTTCATACTCAAACATTTTTTAATATAGTTAGCGAAGGGAATATTTTAGGAAATAACTTTTGGAGGAGGAAATTGGAAAGTTAAATAATATTTATAACCATATCACATTATCTCAATGCATGCAAGAGAGCTATATCGATAGCTGGGGGATATAATTTAAATATCAAGTGAGAGATCATATTTTTTTTCAATGTATCTCCAGGGAAATATATAATAAGGTTTATTGATAATAGGAAACTATTACTAGTGTATATTGAACCATTTAAATCATAAAATTAATTGGAGTTGTATCATGCCATTTTGAAATTCTACCAAGTCTCTCTAAAGTGTATGATGTGTTCTATATATCATTGTTATGTATATAACATCCATACCCAGTGTATATCAAAACATGTCATGAAATAGAGTTAGAACTGAATCTTTCATACAAGAAGAGTATATATAGATTCTATACACTAGATGGGGAATTAAACAACTCGACTAGTAATGGTACTTTAGAGAAATAATAAGATAGATTATGTGACATGAAGCCTGATGAAGTTATGATGAAGAGATTCCAGAATACATTCATGGGGTGAAAATTTGAATATTTTGAGCATAGAAATTTTTGAATGATGTAATAATGTAATACCCAAATACTTTATGATATATTTCTTTTAAATAAATTTTATATCCATGATAGATTTTTTTACACACAACCCTAAGTCTAAATAAACCATAATATAAAATTACTTTATAACCTACATATTAAATTGTTGTGTATGAATATGAATAAATAAATTATAAATTTATATGTTTTACAGAAGTGTGCAATAAATTAATTGTTTATCCATTGTTTATAAATGAAAAATAATTAACATAAATGAAATGTTTTTTTAAATAATATTTTTTCTAAAAAGAAGTTGCATCGCATTTTGAAAATTTATTTTAAATTTTATTTTCACAAATTTTAGAAAATTATTTGAAAAATGGAAATTAATTTTTCAATAATAATTTCAAAATTATATAAGAATAAAATTTTTATAATTTTATGAAATGTTTATTTTTTCAATGAATAGTGAAGAATACATATTTTTATTTCTAAATTCATTTATTCATTGATAGTTTTAAAGGTTTTATTTTGTTTTAAAACTGATTTAAATGTAATATTAGGATTTTATTATTATTAATCCAATTTTTTTATTTTAATCAATTTTATCATAAAGTTTTATATCTATAAAATTTATACCTATGTAAACTTTTTTTTTGGAAAACGTTTTTTCTTTGTATCTACATGTTTAATTTTATATTAAATTCTAAAAAAAATAAATTTAATTTGAAATATTGAAATCTATAATTTTAATCTGAATAATTAATATTATATTATAAGGTTAACAAAATTTTTGGTCAAAATGAATATTGAAAATAATTCAAATTTCTAACAATGTTTAAGGTTAAAATGAGTGTATCGAGATTTGGACGAAAATGAAAATATTTAAAACGACCTAAGAACTTGTCTAATATATTTTTTATTACAATATACTAACCTTATATCATCTAATTTTCCACAATGATCTATTTTGGATCATTTTGGAACATGTAAAATATTTTTATATCTTTTTCATCTCAAAAATTCCAAGTGTGCCTTTTTTCATACTCATAAAAGGGAACTCCAACTCCAATCTTGTAACACCCAGAGTTTTTATGAATCTTTTATTTTAAAAAAAATTAAATAAATTTATTTTATTTCTAGACATTTATGCAACACCTTGTTAATATTTTGTTACACAAAACACTGGATTAGCTTGCTTTACAGGCTTCACTGAGGTTCTACAAAATATTATTTTATTATTATACTTATTTGATCAAGAAAATTATAAACACGAAATTATAATGGATGGTATAAATAGTATTAAAATAATTATGAAATTATGGTATACACATATTTCATTAACTAATTAATTATAAATGAATGTAAAAATGTTTTTTTTAAATAAAACGAAATGTTTCAAGAAAATTTATTTAAATATGCACAAGTGGGTTTTATAATAATAAATAATCAAATAAAACATATTGAATTATATTAATTAAATATATATATATATATATATATAAAATATTAAATTTGCTTTTTATTATTCATCTTAGGGTCTTTCTATACATCATATAAGAAGAAATCCATTTTTACAGATAAAATAAGAATAATTTTGAAATAGAATTTTTCATCTTTTTAAAGGGAAAAATATTTTAAATCTAATTTTTTATATATTTATAATTTTTATAAGATAAATTAAAGTTATTATTTGATATAGAAATCTAAAAATTTACTTTGGTTGATTTATTGGTATTTTTATGAAAATATTCATGTTTTTATTGAAAAGTAAAAAATACTAAATAATAATTTAAAAAAGGCTTCACATCAAAATATTTTTTTCTGTTAAATTATATGATTAATTGGTATAAAAGTATAATTAGATAAAAATTTTATTTAATCCAATTTATTTCATTGTAATTAATTTCACATTGAATTTTGATATAAAAAAATAAATCTTTGAGATATTTTCACATTAAAAACTAGTCTGCTCATTTCATCAGTGAGATTAAATTTAAATTAAATCAATCTTATTATGTTATTTAATTTTAAAAAATGGATTTCAAATTTGGAATAAAAATTTATAAATTTATTAATTAGGAACATTTTTATTTTTGGACAATTTACACGGTAACTTTAGTAATTTTTATTACCATGATTAAGGGTTAATCAATAATAACGGTAATAATAATATTATATATATTTTAATACTAACCAAAAAACATTCCAAAAGTTAATTTTATTTATTTAATTTGACTCTTAACACATAATAATCATAATAGAAAATTATAATGTACATTTATCCATGAATATGACTTAAGTATTTTTAAACTCAAAGGGAGTGAAAAAAATGAAATTTTATTACTTTAAATATGATTAATATGTTTAATATTTGTATAAAATAAAAATATTGTCAACTATATATGTTATTAATTAATATTAAATAACTATATAAAACATAGAATTTTATTTTTAATTTTTAGTCAAAAATTAATTTTCTAAAATAATTAAAAAATAATGATATTGTACTTACATGAATAATTAAACAATTAATTAAATAATTTTATAAATATTAAACGAAATATAATTTGTCTTCATTATGGTTTAGCATACATTTTCCATGTAAATATTAAATATTAGGGGTTTTTTACACAAATTTTTTTGAAGTTATCTAAATGTAATTATTTTATTAATGTCAAGGTAATGAATAGTGTCAATATTGGCACTTGTGATATTTTATGAAAGTAATACTTCATTAAATTATTTAAAATTGATTAAAATATTAAATATCGTAAAGTTGGTTAAATATTTTCAGTAAACCCATCAATGTTCCATTTATTGTCTATTTGAAACCTTATATGTACAAATTACATCCTCTTAACAATAATGACTTTGTTTCCATTGTTAAAATTAAAATAGGTTAACTAAGGGTTAAACAAAAAATATGGTTTAAAATTACATAAAGACATATCTAATATTTATTGGTAGATTATTTTACCTCTTTGTAAAATATTATATTCTAATATATGGTTTTTTAGGAATTTTGATAGATTTTTCATTTATTATATATTAATAAAAATTAAAGTTTCCTTCGGTTCTCCTCCCTTATCTAATAAAAGGGAACCTATCCTTATTTTTTATTCTCAACAATAAGCCCTTTGGATTTGAAAACCTCTTCCCAAGTTACCTCCAAAAATCCGTCACATAATCCTATAATCTTTTATTTTTTCATAAATCTAACCAAAGAAGAACATTTGTGAAGTTTAAAATGAGACACCCAAAGAAGATGAAACATTCATCAACGAACATTTTGGTTTTATTTCTTCCTCAACCCCACAAAATTATTTTGATTTAATGTTTGTATAATAAAATATTTATCAAAAATATACTGAATTATTGTTATATTAATGGTCTGAAATACACTTGTACAAACTTCCTTCTACTGGATAACGAACTTATAATTCATATGTACAGTAAACTACCGCCATGCGAAATGATGATTGTTGTTTTTCATTTACCACCTCTCATGGGGGAATTATGTTGGACACACTAATTTTTTATGATATATGTAATATTTATGACATAATTATACTTCTTTACTGATAATTAAATTTTTAAATTTTTACCATTTAATTTTTTGTGAAATGATTATGTTTCTCATGTATATGTGTGGATTACCATCACCACAATGCGATGCAATTAATTTTTCATCTATATTTCATATAGATGGTAATAATAAAGAATTCTATTAATATATATGATATAAATAACGTGAAAATGATCCTTTAGTGTTAATATATAATATGATTTTCTTTATTTAAATATGACAAAAAATGAAAATAGCATTCTTGTGTACGTACAGTCAATCGTCTACATGAACGGTGTCTATTATTTTCCACTTATATATTTTATTAATCCCCTTGAATACATATATAGTGAATATATATTTATATATGTATATATATGTATATTTCTTGGATACCATTCATTGGATAAAGAAATCATGATCTAAGAATGAGGACTATGAATAGAAAGATAAAATATTTATGAGAAATAAAGCTGCTGTTAACCAAAACATAACCTTAACATGGAATTTTTAATTAGTTGGTAACATAATGTTATAATTAAATCATATATGGTATTATATATATATATATATTGTTCTATAATATATTTATAAAAACATTTATCTATTATACACGTGGAGTTCACGATTAAAATCAGAGTCAAGACATAAGGTAAGGGATTTGTCATCTCACTTTATTTATAAGATATATATGAATTAGTCACCATTTATTCTTGTTTTGAGATTTATATATTTACCTATTGAATGTTATATCATTATTTTAATTAATTTCATGATATTAAATGTTTCAATTGATCTTATTCATTCATGGGGATCATGATTCAAAAGTTACTATAGTAGTATGGGATTTATGTCTCACAATTATTTTTTGGGACAAGAGCTTTATAGACTATTTGTTTCTTCTATGTGTTATATATACTACCCATGAATATATTTTTTTGAGTATTATTCAAAATATTAGTTTATTTTCACATCGATATAATTTTCATTCTTTCATCTAGAATAAAATTCTATTCATTATAATCTAATGAGTATTTATTTCACAATCTCAAAAATATTTTGGATTGTTTAGATTTAAGTTTTTATTGGGGATTATTTGTCTTATATGTCCATATTTTAAAAAATTGTTTTCATAAATGATTTTATTATACTCCTATATATATTTAATGTCATTTTTACCGATTTTTGGCTTTTACTACATGGTTTGAATGGAATATTTTTTCATTTTCCAAATGATGCACTTTGTTAATTATCTGTAAAATGCATGAAATGATTGTTTTATAAACTGATATGGAATAAATGGAATTATCCACTATCATAAGAACTTAAGGATTTGAATAATCCCTCACAGGGTTATAAGCAGATTTTAAAATAAAATGTTGTATTTTAGAATTTAATAGTACTTTATGAAAAGAAAATTTTTTCTATTAAGAGAAGACATTTTCCTCAATAATTGTTTTTCAAGTGATCTCTCAAATAAAAATTAATATAAGATAACATCATTTAATGTTACATGTGTTTTACTAGGTATATGATTCAATTCAACATTTATTATCATTTATAATAATTGTTTTGTATATTATTGAATTATATTTATGAAACTAGCTTCTTTTCCAAGGGTTATGTTATGATTCAATGATTCTTATGAAACCCAATTCATTCAATAGATTATTTTATGATTAACGATTAATGATTTTTTGTTCCACACAAATGTACAGTTTTTATTATGTGATGGGTGGGACCTATATCTCACACTATGGTATTGGGTGAATATTTATATCAATTAAAATAGTTATTAGAATCATGTCGATAGGATTGATCCATCAGTGAAGATTGGGAACCCCAGTTCATTATGGGAAGATGGAGAAACCATATCCCTTACATAGGAAGGACTAAGACCATGGATGGTGGTGTATCCCACTTAGTCAGTGTAGACCCCATAAAGTGCCTTATTATGTTTTGCGAATTAACCTTGACTTATAGGGAATGGAATTACATGTTTATGTGTCTGGTACAATTTTCATGTCTGATTCCATTGTTATACTCTCATGGCTCAGGTGCTTTTATATTATTATAATTTATGTCTTATGATCTTCTAATTTTTATTACATGACCCGTGTACATGATCTTTGATATGTGGGGAAGGATCTTTAAATGTTATTCACAAGTTTTCATACCCTTATTCCCATGTTATGATTATGTATATTCCATGTTAACCCTTACTGAGCATCTGAGCTAACCATTTATTATATTTCATTTCCCGAGTATACAAAGAAAGTTATTATGTTAGATATGTAAAAAAGGGTTCTAGTTATGAATATATAGGCAGGAGAAGAGTTATATGTGTTATAAACCTGTTTTTTTATATTTCAATGTTTCTAATGGAATTATACTAACTCGCTCTTTGGGTGTTTTTTTTTCTAATATATGAAATGTTCTTCAAAAATGATGTAATATAATTGGATGTTAATATAGGGTTGTTATAATTTGTTTCAGAGAAAAGTTTTAGTAAACCATTGGAAACTAGGATCAGAAAACTATAGTGATATCCATATGGATTTTTATAAGGGAATGTATAGAGATGTGTCTAATTATAAGTCTAGGAATAACTTAATATCCAATGGTTTTCATAATAATATTGAATAAAACGGATTAAACCTAAGGTTTCATATATTGAATCATTATAAGTAATTTCCAAAGATTATGTCATTTACCTACATTGATTATTGTTTCTCACAATATTATTATTTTTTAGTCTATGGGTAGAACTAGTAGTAATATTGTTATCATTTCATCTGATGGAAGGTTTAGTGAATATGACTAACCAAATTGGATGATTACTGGAAAGAAATATATTGTGATTATTCTTAAATATCTATCATGATATTTTATTAACAACATGATCCCCTATGAGATTCCTAACATAAATATATGATACGAGGATGTGTTTTATTACTGTTCATGTGGTTATGAAGACAGAGGAAAGAATATTTGGCTTCCCTTATGTCAAGAAGGTGAGATGAAGAACCTAGAGGATTATCTGAAATGTAGGGGAAGATTTTGTCTATGGGGAAAATAAAGTCATAGAGTAACAAATTATTGACGAGTTCAATGTCTTATGTGTTGGGAACATTGGAATTATTCAAATTTATTCCCTTACCGATGAATTTACATATAGAACTTGTAAGAACCTATTCCTTAACAATAATAGAAGTGTAATGATTTAAATATTTATGTATTTGGATTCAATTATTGTGAATTTTGAAATATATAAGGATTGTACATTATAAGATATTCATTGATTATTTTAATTATTATGTTGAATAGTATTGTTGACCTTGAAAATATTTTTTTTGGAGAGTTTATATTATCTAGAAAAAGCACTATTAAGGGAAGGTAACCCATAGTATGATCCTAATATTAACAAAATGTGGTTTAGTTTGGTTATAAATTAAATTTTATTGATAGACTTGGGACTGATCAGATGATAATAAGGTATATATCATTGATTGATTTTATAGATATTTTTTATTAATTGTCTATCAAAAGAGTATGTTTTTGAATGTGTGTGTGTTTTCACTCTGGTTTTATGGAAATTTTGGATATTACCATGTGTCATGAGAAAATATGATAATGTTCCTCACATGTTTGGTATGTGAAAATCAAGAGTTACATCATGATTTTTGAGGGATAAATACAACTTTTAGTGACCTACTTTCGAAATTATTCTATTTGAATTTTTGTTGGAAAGTCCTTAAGGGTAACTATTTATGAAATCATTTACATTGAAATTTGGTTAAGGTTTTAGAGATTAGTGTTTTGATTTATGAATATTGGATAACATGTGCAAACCATTTTTTCCTGATGATAAATAGATATATAATGAATTACTTATAATCTCCTTATAGATTTTATGATTTAATAGTTTTTTAGGCATTACAATTTCAACCTCATTTATTAGATTAATATATGATGTGTAAATTGGTCAAGGAACAACTGATAGATGAGAATGTGATTAAATAATGGAATGAAATAATTTATATATATAGATATAGATATCTATTCTTTTAAAAAATAATCAGATATAGGAAAAAGTATATTGAAATGAAAACTTTATCCTAGTACCTTCATTTTTGATGAATAAAATGTCCCTTAGATCATCATATATTTATCATCCTATGATTATTAACATTATAATGATTGTGTCCTCTATGATTATCCATCATAACATAATTGTTGTAATTCTCTTCAATTTCCTTATTTTTACTTTTTGTTAGACCGATTTATGTGTTGATCTTCATCATTAATATTCCCTTTATTTAAGAGGTTGTTTTATTTTCCATTATTTTGTTTTGGGATTCCTAAAAATAAATTCTCAAACTTATAGATTTTATTTTCAAAGTTCCATTTTAAATTGAATGGATTCATCTTCCCTCTTAAATTCTTGATCAAATTGGAATGGTATCGTATTCATTGGAACTTTCACCGAATATCTACAATTTTTAGGATGTATTTCATGTATCTCTTTTTAGGAATTACTCACATGATCCTTCACATGTACTAAACTTAGAGGTCATACTACAGAAGCAGAATCCCTCTTATGAAGAGAAATTAGAAGAAATATTGAATTGTAGATATAGTATTGTAGAAAACAACACCACACATCCATTTCATATTTTTTGGAGAAAACCACCAGTTTTAAAAAGCTTCATGGTAACATTAGGATATAATAAGGTAGAAGTGTCCGCATTTGTTTGAATAAGAATGATGAATTTCGAGGCTGAAATTCATTTTAAATGGGGATGAATGTAATAATTTATGTTTTTATGAGTCTTTTATTTTCCTAATACATTATATACCATGGATTTATTGTTTTATACGCACCACCAAGTTAATAATTTCCATACACACAAAACAGGCTTATCTTTCTTTACACACAACACTATGTTTTTATGAAAAAATATTTTATTATTATACTTATTTAAGAAAGAAAATAATAACCTAACTATTATAATGGCATGTATTAACATGATTAATTGAATTATGAAATTATTTTTTACACATAATTATTCTAAAATTTAATTGAAAATGAATGTAAAGCTTTTTTAGAAAAAAAGGAAAAGATTTTCGAAAAATTATTTAAATATATTGAAGTGTGTTTTATACCAATAAATAAAAAAATAACTGTTTTTGAATTATATTAATTAAATATGTATATAATATATTCAATTTAATTCTTACCAGTCATCTTATGTTTTTCTTACACATGATAAATGAACAAATCTAATTTTACACATACAATAAGTATTTTTCTAAAAAGAAGAGTTTTTAGTGTTTTAGTGGAAAACCCATTTTAAATAAAAATTTTGAAACTTTTTAAAGTTTTATATGAAAAAATAAACTTTTTCTAAAAATTTTGGAACTCAAAATCTAATTTTATATGTTTTTATTATTTTTGTGATATGTTTCATATTTTTATGAATGGTGAAAATACTAAATTTTAATTTAAAATAGCTTTTTCATCGAAATAAATTATATTGATAAATTATATATTTGAATAAATTTTATAGAATAATTAGATCAAATATTTATCATTTAATTAAATTTAATTTATTGGAATCAATTTCACATTGAATTTGGATATAAAAACAACTCAATCATTTTGGTGTATTCACTTCAAAAACCTCCTTTCTTCTTTCATCAATGAAATTAATTTTTAATTAATTTTTTGCAAATTCATTATTCTCAATTTTGTAAAATGGAATGAATATTCTTAATTAAAATTTCCCAATTTTATAATTATGAAACGCCCTGACCCCAGTTACCCAGAGTCGGTGCATTATTACATATCATTGGCATGATCACAAGAAAGATCAAGTCTCGAAAGACCGATTAGTTTAGTAGCCTTGGAATAACTATATACATTCACAAAGTTTACATTACATCATAAAATGGAAACTACAACAATATAGTCTCCATAGTCCACACTCTTATCCTCTCATACTATCCCTGCAGGTTATTCATAAAATACTTTTTCACATCCTAGGAAAAATAAAACATAGAAAAGGGGTGAGATTAAATGCCCAGTAAGGATAACAATATAGCAGAAACATTCATAAATAAGAACAAACATTTTAGTCAATGTATAAATATAACAAAAGCCTTTTAAAACATGAACTTCCGCATAATATGGCAGAAATAACATGAAATAATTCCATATACTTATTCACATGGATATTCTACTAGTCAAATAATCACATGCAATATTAATAACCACTTTCATAATGATGGAATGCATAATGACATACTATCATAACCACATAGCCAAGGCCTCGTGCCAAGACTACAAATAATATTTTGTCAAGGCCTTGTGACAAGACACTATTTTGTCTCATTAGACCTACCGATGCATCAAGGAGCTATAGCGGGCTCCACCCATCACATATTAAGTCCAATGCATTCCTCATATGAACAGGTTTAAACATAACATAAACATTTGTATTAAAAATAGCATACGAAATGTAAATACATTCTTTATAAACTATGAATGGTATATAAATAACACATCCACAGTAAAAAAAATCACAAAACCTTCAATACAATATAGTAGTTTTGTATCATAATAAATCAACCTCAAATAAGCGTAAAATCCATCAAAGGATGTTGACATTGATGAAATCAAAACTCTTTTAGAGAAATATCTCTTTCTATTTTGAAATAATTTAAGAGTAATATATTTATAAAATAAAACATTTTATTTGAAAATATTCTTATAATCTTGTAAGGGAAGCTTCAAAAATTTTATAATGGCGGAAAATAGCCGCACATGCCATATAAGTTAAAAAACATTCTTACCTTAATTCTGTCGAAAAGGTTATAAAGGAACTTGTTTGGAAAATGACGGAAAGATTCCTTTATAAACCACTTATAAAAGTCAACAAGGGTATAAAATACTTTAACCCATATTCTATTAAATAGTAAAGATGTTTTGAAATACATTTTTAAGAAACATGGATGTGGATGATAAAGAAATCTGAGTAGATAATCACGTATAAACAACCTCAGATAATGAAGAGATTGTGAAATAAACTCTTAACTTGTACTTTTCCTTGGTTGAGGGTAGATTAACCACCTGTATAATGGTGAAATAATTGTTATTAAATTATACAATAATCATCTACATTAATATTATATCATATATGATCTTTTAACATTGATTTGTTAATAATATCTTAGTATTATCGCTGTTTTGGGTGTTAACTTACTCATTTTATTTTATATGTTTTGTTATGTAAGCCATGTTTTTCATGGATAGGTTATATCTTAATCATATCTAGAATTATATCAAGTCCTTAGATACTATTATTAATCATCAAATGAGAATTATACTTGAATGGATAGGATGGAGAATGAATCTCATCGCGTTCGTGGAGACGGTAGTCCATACGTACGCACGAGTGACAATGTCATTCTTTTGATATTAAAATAATATATAATTGGATGTTATATAATATATACAGAATCATTATCATGTTATATTTATTATTTACATGAATTACACATCATTATTATACACATCCAAATAATAATTTATTGAATAACAATTACACCACGACGTGGAGACGGTAAGTCGTACATACGCACGTATGGTGACATGTTATTCAAAGGATGAATAGAATACTGAATATGGTTGTACCATATATCAAATAAAATCACAGTATATATAATATACTTGAGTTATTATTTTATAATGGGAAAGAAAGAAGAAGTTGAAGAAGAAAGGAACTTGAAAGAGGGTGGTGAAAACATTACCTCTTCTTCGGGTTCTTCCTTTTGATTTGATCAAAATAGCTTATTAGGATGGCTTTCTGACTAAAGGAAGGCCTCTAGGATTAAGTGAGGTAAGTTTAAATAGTATTGGGGTAGAGTTTGGCCGAGCCAAATGGCTTTGAAGGTGTAAATTAATGATAAGTGGGAGTGCCCTTTTATAAGAGGGGTGAGGGGCACCTTTGGAAAAGATAGAAATATTATTTTATAATAAATTTATATTCGGTTTCTAATGGCTCCAAAGTAGATTATGTAACGTTTAAGGTGGGGATGGGTCTAAAACCACTCAACCAATCGAATTTAGACAGGTTTGGGTCATTATATTAACCTTATCTTCTAGTTTTAACACTTAGTTAATTAGTTTGAAACTTACCATGTCACTTTGTATTTTTATATTATATAGTTAATAAACTTACTATATACCTTCAAGAGACCCAAAAGTGGTCCATTAATGAAACACCTATCATGACATAGGTCTCTTGGCCAAACCTTAGTTTTTTAGGAATTTGAATATCAATTAATAATATAATATTTGTTTTAAAAACTCTTTTATGTCAGTTTTGACACTATTTGAAAAATTGATTTATGTTAAAATCATAACAGAATTATTACTTCGAAAATAGTTAATTAAATCATTCCTAACATGTCATATTAACCTAAAAATTAGTTTAAGTCATAAAAAGTCTCAAATTATATTTATTTGGGTATTTATAATATCAATTATTTTAATTTTTCACTATTATGGTAATTACTGCATCATCATTGTGTCATAAATAAATTAAATTATTTAAGGTCTAAAAATTATAAATAAAATATTATTATGTAGGAAATATTTTTATAATTATAATTAATATTTATAATCTAATTTATCTTATGTGTAACCCTATATAAAAAAGGTTTTAGTAAATAAACATTGATTTTAACTCTATCAACTCTTCTTTGAATTAAATAATAATAAATGTCCTAATCTAATCCAAGTGGACCAAAATGATAATATTTTATTCCTACGGTTGTTTTTGGTCGAGATACACTTCTCCAATAGAATTAGTACATGTGTTAGGGTTATATTAATATCATTTTTACCCTTAATTACCCTATTTATTTTTAACTGTGGTAAATAAAAGTAAAAAGTTACTATTCACCAAAAATTATTTTCATCTCATTGAACCACATTTTACTCCTTGATATTAACCGTGTCTCTCGGATTTTCAAAATTCCACTCACAGAAGCGGTAAGATTAAGTTTTATCAAAAATTCAGTTTTTTAACTACAACTTAGTGGTTTCACTATTCATCAAAAAATGAAGTTTTTCACAAAAAAACCAAAAATTCACCCTAGGCTAATTTTGATATTCCGAATCCAAAAATGAGGTCCATTTTGAAAAATAAAATTTTTAAATTACAAAAAGTGGGTATTACTATTCATAACGGCTAGTTTGATTGGTTGTAGTGTGTTAGAACTCGATGTTGCATACAACACATGCTATAACATTATTCAAAGAGAAGCGTACCATAGAAGCTTGGGGTGTTACATTCTCCCCTCCTTCAATAAATTGCATCCTCGCAATTTGAAATTGTTTTTCGAAAATAAAAGGTTGAAAATAGAAAATACCTTTGTGGAAAACCCATATCGGAAATAAAGTTATTAAAATTTATTTTTAATAATAGGGAAAGGGAAATGGGAATGTCACCACCAAAAAAGGATTTAGAATAGGATAATATTTGTGGAAATTATAGACATGTAATTAGAGGAAAAACGTAAATATTTATATGGAGTGATTGAGGTCATCAATCACAAACAAGTGTAAAATTGAGGGCCTCAAAGCCATCAATCTATGATGATTTAAAATTTCATCAGGTCAACAAAATATAAGTTATTAGGATAACACATTTTTGGTTTTAATATACCATCAATCTATGTGATTTGTTTGACTGTGGATGTGTTATTTTTATACCATTCATCTAGGAACTATAGCGGGCTCCACCCGTCACATATTAAGTCCAATGCATTCCTCATATGAATAGGTTTAAACATAACATAAGCATTCATATTAAAACTAGAATACAAATTGTCAATACTTTCTCCATAAACCATGAATGGTATAAAAATAACAAATCCACAGTCAAACAAATCACAAAACCTTCAATACAATATAGAAGTTTTGTATCATAATAAATCAACTTCAAATAAGCGTAAAATCCATCAAAGGATGTTGACATAGATGAAATCAAAACTATTTTTAGAGAAATATATCTTTATATTTTGAAATCATTTAAGAGTCATATATTTATAAAATAAAACATTTTCTTTGTAAATATTCTTATAAGATTTTAAGGGAAGCTTTGAAGATTTTATAATGGTGGAAAATAGCTGCACCCGCCGTATAAGTTAAAAAAACATTCTTACCATAATTCTGTCGAAAAGGTTAAAAAGGACCTTGTTTGGAAAATGACAGAAATATTACTTTATAAAACACTTATAAAAGTCAACAAGGGTATAAATTACTTTAACCCATATTCTAGTAAATAGTAAAAATGTTTTGAAATACATTTTTAAAAAACATGGATGTGGATGATAAAGAAGTCCTAGTAGATAATCACGTATAAACAACCTCAGATAATAAAGAGATTGTGAAATAAATCCTTACCTTGTAATTTTCCTTGGTTGAGTCTTGTTTAACCTCCTGTATAATGGTGAAATAATTCTTATTAAATTATACAAGAATCATATACATTAATATGATATCATATATTATCTTTTAACATTGATTTGATAATAATATCATAGTATTATCGTTGTTTCGGGTGTTAACTTACTCATTTTATTTTATATGTTTTGTTATGTAAGACGTGTTTGTCATGGATAGGTTGTATCTTAATCATATCCAGAATGATATAAAGTCCTTAGATACTATTATTAATCATAAAATGAGAATTAGACTTGAATGGATACGATTGAGAATGAATCTCATCGCGTTCGTGGAGACGGTAGTCCGTACGTACGCACGAGCAACAATATCATTCTTTTGATGTTAAAATAATATATAATTAGATTTTATATCATATATATAGAATCATTATCATGTTACATTTATTATTTACATGAATTACACATCATTATTATACCCATCCAAATAATAATTTATTGAATAACAATTACACCACGATGTGGAGACGGTAAGCCGTACGTACGCACGTATGGTCACATGTTATTCAAAGGATGGGTAGAATACTGAATAAGGTTGTACCATATTTATAATAACATCACATTATATATAAGATACTTGAGTTATTATTTTATAATGGGAACGAAAGAAGAAGTTTAAGAAGAAAGGAACTTGAAAGAGGGTGGTGAAAACATTACCTCTTCTTTGGGTTCTTCCTTTTGATTTGATCAAAAGGGATCCATAGGTTGGATTTATGACTAAAGGAAGGCCTCTAGGATGAAGTGAGGAAATTTGAGAGAGTATTTGTGTAGATTTTGGCTGAGACAAATGTCTTTGAAGGTGTGAATTATTGAGAAGGGGGGTGCCCTTTTTTAAGAGGGGTGAGGGGCACCTTTGGAAAAGCTAGGAATATTATTTTATAATAAATTCATATTTGGTTTCTAATGGCTCCAAAGTGGATTATTTAAAGTTTAAGTTGGGTATAGTTTGAAAACCACTCAACCAATAGAATTTAGACAGGTTTGGTTCATTATATTAACCTTATATTTTAGTTTTAACTCTTAGTTAATTAGTTTAACACTTACCATGTCACTTTGTATTTTTATATTATATAGTTAATAGACATACTATATACCTCCAAGAAACCCCCAAGTGGTCCATTAATGATACACATATCCTGATATAAGTCTATTTTCTGAACCTTAGATTTTTTGGAATTGAATATCAATTAATAATATAATATTTGTTTTAAAAACTATTTTATGTCAATTTTGACAGTATTTGGAAAATTCATTTTTGTGAAAATCATAACAAAATGATTGCTTCGAACAAAGTTAATTAAATAATTCATAACATGTCATATTAACCTAGAAAATTATTTTAATTTATAAAAAGTCTCAAATTATATTTATTTGGGTATTTATAATATCAATTATTTTAATTTTTCACTATTATGGTAATTAGTGCATCATCATTGTGTCATAAATAAATTTAATTATTTAAGGTCTAAAAATTATAAATAAAATATCATTATGTAGGAAATGTTTTTATAATTTTAATGAATATATATAATCTAATTTATCTTATGTGTAACCCTTTATAAAAAAAATAGTAAATAAAATTTGATTTTAGCTCTTTTAACTCTTCTTTAGAATTAAATAATAATAAATGTCCTAATCTAATCCAAGTGGACCTAAATGATAATTTTTTATTACTAAGGTTGTTTTTTTTTCGAGATACACTTGACCAATAGAATTAGGACATGTGTTATGGTAATATTAATATCATTTTTACCCTTAATTACACTATTTACTTTTAACCGTGGTAAATAAAAGTAAAAAGTTACTATTCACCAAAAATTATTTTCATCTCATTGAACCACATTTTACTCCTTGATATTAACCGTGTTTCTCGGATTTTCAAAATTCCACTCACAGAAGTGGTCAAATTAAGTTTTATAAAAAATTCAGTTTTTTAACTACCACTTAGTGGTTTCACTATTCATCAAAAAATTAAGTTTTTCAGAAAAAAAACCAAAAATTCACCCTAGGCTAATTTCGATATTCCGAATCCAAAAATGAAGTCCATTTTGAAAAATAAAATTTATAAATTTCAAAAAGTGGGTATTACTATTCATCAGGGCTAGTTTGATTGGCTGTGGTGTGTTAGAACTCGATGTTGCGTACAACACACACTAATGCATTATTCAAAGAGAAGCATACCGTAGAAGCTTGGGGTGTTACAAATTACATCCCTTTTATTTTTTTACACTATAAATAGGGACTTTAATAATTTTTATTAACACAGTTAAGGGTAATTCAGGTAATTAGGGATGAAAATTATATTATAAATATTATAAAACTTTTATAACACATGTCCAAATGTTATTGGATGAATTTAATTCTACCTTAAAACATTAGTATAGAAATTGAATAATTTAATGGACATATTTCAATGAAAATTACTTAAGTATTATTAAACACAATGGGAGTGAAACAATTGTCACACTCTTACTTTTAATATATATAAGATTATTTATATAGGTATAAATTAAAGATATTTTATACTATATATATTATAAATGTAGGATTGAAATGACATTGATTGTAGTATCAAAATAATGATGTAGATTCCCAATATACAAGAGGCGGTGAACTGTATACTTTATAAAATTCATTTGGAACATTTAAAGATGGTAGTGTTTAACAAAGATAAACAAGGTAAATTCATAAAACTACTTATTTTTAAAAACTTTCATGATTCCAGAAATGTGGTTCTAGAAATGAATCTTATGAAAAGTTTATAAATATAAAGATTCAACATAAAGCGTATAGAATCTTACAAATCATATTACACATATATGAAAGTATAAGAAAATTATACTTTCCACAACAACCAAAATGCAGCGGAAAACATGAAACAATACAAGTAACAATTAGTACATCTTTTAACACAAAGAGAAGGATATCCAAAAACTTTGGATAAAGGTCTGTTGATTTATACTTTCAATAATGTCTTTATTTCCCATAAAAGGATACTCCCTCGATATAAATATCGGATTCTTTCTTGTTATCCCCACAAGCCCTCTAACATCAAAGTAGTTAGCACCTCTGTCTTCCTATCCCTAGAAGCCCTTGAATGTACTAAGCAACATTCAATGTCACATGAAGAAATTCTAAACAAGATGTTTAGTATCCATAAAGAATTAAAGTTTATGTCTCTATAAATCACTTCAGCAGGATGTAATCTCTAGATTCATCAACCTCTTCGAGCTCGTTCAAATGAGCTCATATTTATAGAAACACCTTTAATGGTCAGATCCATCCTCTAATAGTCATATTTTTCCGTGAATTTCGGAGGGACCTCTACATGTGTCACTCAAACAACGGTCGGTTAGAAATAGAAATCATGACATCGTTTTATAACATTAACAATATTAAGAAAAAATATGGTTTCTTAACCAAAACCATTTTTCGGAATGTATGGAAAAATAAAAATTTAGAGTCTAACCAAAAAAGCATTTGGTGTCTATAAAACAAGAATATTTGCATTCTATGTTCAAAATAATTAGGAACCTAAATTCTACAGAATTCCAGACTCTGAACCTATAATGTTTGGAGTTTGAACTCATAAGAATTTGGAATCTAAATTCATAGAATTCAGAGTCTGAACTTAGAATGTTCGAAGACTGAATTCAGGAAATTTAGAGTCTAAACTCAGAATGCTCAGAGTCTGAATTCCGGAAATACGAAACCTAAATTCAAATCCGAAAAATAGAATTCTCTATGTGTAAGTATTTATATGATTCCAAGGTTTTTGATACGAATATGGATTTTTTAATTATAAAAAAAATTAGTTAGGTTTATAGAAATTATGCCATGAATAATGAAAACAAGGTAAGGATAAAATTTTCATAAGGGTGGAAAATTTCCCTTATGAAAACAAAACAGGGAAAGGATAAAATTTTCCTGAGGAGGGAAACCTTCCTTAAGGAATGAAAATTTTCCTTATCAATATAAAACATAGGGGAAAATAAATTTTCCTTATGATAGAGTGTTTGTGATTTCCAAAACAAAAAGGAATGGAAAAGTAGTTAAGAAACCTTATTGAATGAATAATAAATAAATATAAAATAATTATATAGATCATATAATTTTTTAATTTTTATTGAGGAAATAATTTTCATAAATAATAATAATATGATGATGGAGTAATTACACAATTAATGAAACAATCAATTAAATAATATTATTAATATTAAAACAAATATAATTTTAATTAATTAAAGAGACCTATAACTTTTATAGGATACTATGGAATATTATGTGTGTTTTAAAAAAAATCGAAGTTGTCTTTCTATAAGGGTTTTAAAAAAGACAATGTTCTGAATAGTGTCAAAATTGGCACTTAAGATATTTTATGAAAATAATAATTAATTAAAATATTTAGAAACTGTAAAAATAATAAATAAGAAAAAAGAGAAAATATATTGTCTAAATTATCAATAATATTTCATTTATGGTCCAATAGAAACTTCATATGTAATAATTTCATCCTCTAAATATTAAAAACATTGTTACCATAGTTAAAACTAAAATAGGATAACTAACGGGTAATAAAAAAGAAAATGTTTAAAATAACATAAAAACCTATGTAAATTTTTTTGATGATATTAAAACCTTACCACGTCTTATCATTCAATATATAACCTTTTTTATGTATTTTTATTGTTTTTTAAATTATTATAAATTAATATTTTTTAGAGTTTCTAAAAGTACTCATCCCAACTCTTATAAAATGGCACCTCTCCTTTTTTATTAAAAAATCTAAAGCCATTCGGATGAGAAAAACACTACCCAAGTATCCTTCCAACATATTTACCTTAATCATAGAATCCTTCATTGGGGGAGAGATCCAACCAATGAATTCTATTTGTGATAATCAAAAGGAGATACCCAATGAATAGGTAATGTTCAACAATGAAAGTTTTTGTTCTGTTTCGTCTTTGAAGCCCAACATTTATTTTTTATTTTATCTTTATATAATAATATAAGTACACTAAATATTATGAGATATTTTTATATTAATGGTTTTACCTACAGTATTGAAATCATCTATCTAATTGGTAACTAACTTATTGTTTGTGTGTACGGAAGACAACCACCTCATGAGACGATGATTATTCATTTTTTCCTTTTCCGCCTCTCAAGGTGCGAATTATGATGGAAACTGTGTTTTTTTATATATAAGATATTCATTACATAATTATACTTCTTTAATAAAAATATAATATTTTCCTTTTTACCATCTAATCTTTAGGAAAATGATAACATCACTTGTGCATATGTAAGGCTTTCCATATTGATGATTCGATGCGATTAATTTTTCAACAAAATTTTATATGAATGGTAATAATGAGAATTTTATAAAAATATATGATATATTTAACATAAAAATTATCATTTAATTATAATATATCATTTTTTTATTGATATGACAAGAAAATGAAAATAGTGTTCACACGTACTTAAGGAATATTGTCTCCATGAATGTGATATTTTATTTTCTACCACTAAATTTTATAAATCGCCATGAATAAATATAAACTAAATATATATTTATATGTTTAAATTTATATATCATGTTTACCATTCAAGAATAAATGAAATCATGATCTGTGTATAAGGAACGAAAAAAAAGTTAAAACATGTACTGGAAACAAAGAAGCTATTATCCAAAACATAACATTAGCATTGAATTGCTAATAAGCCGCAAATATAAAATAATAATTAAAATATATATGGTAGTATATAAATGAATATGGTACTATAATAGATATATAATAAACATATATTTATTATAAATGATGTTTTCATGAGAACTATGATTGTGAATACATAAGTTATGGGATTTCTCATCTCTCTTTATTTCGGTGAGATATATGTGAAAAACACAAATTATTATTAATATATCATGTATATATTTCTCTATGAAAAGCTATATCATGAATTTCCTTTATTTCATAAAATTAAATTTCTCAATTTATTTTATTATTTCTATGGGATCACGATTCAAAAGTTACTCTAGTAGTAAGAGATATTTTTCTCATTTTTATTTATGTGAGATGCATACCTTATACACTATTTGTTTATTCAACATAGTGAATTTATTTCTCATGAATTTATTTTATGAGTATTATCCAAAATATTGTGGTATTATCCTACCAATATAATTTTCTTTCTTTAATGTAGAATATGATTCTATTTATTAATATGTAACGAGAATTTATTTCACAATCCCATCAATATTTGGGATTGTTTTGTTTTATGTTTTCATTTGGGAATATTTATCATACTTGTCCAAGTTTTCTAAAAATGTTTTTAAAAATGTTTTTAATATTCTATTATGTATGTTAAAAGTAATTTTAACCCATTATATACTTTTTCTATATGTTTCAAAAGGAATATTTTTTCCTTTTTCCAAATGAGGTACATTTTGAATATTTTGATAAAATTATGAAAGGAGTGTATTTTTAACTTATATGGAAAAAATAAACTTTTCTACTATCATGGCCCCTTAATTTTTTGAATAATCCCTTAAGATCATTCATTTTTATTTTTAAATAAAATTTTGTCCTTGAAATAGATGTTGTATATTATGAAAGGAAAACATTTTCAATGCATAAAGGATATTTTCTTAATGAATTGTTTTCAGGTTATATCTCAAACTTATTTTCCTTGTAAGATAACATTATTTAATGTTACTTAGGTAGTAATAATGATATTATTAAATTTTACCATTCTTATTATTTCTAGTAATGGTTTATTTTTATGATCATATTATATTTATGAGACTCATTTCATATCCATCGGTTATGTTATGATTGAGTGATTCTTATGAAACCCATTTCACTCCATTTTTTCTAATATGATGAATGTTTTTGTTTTTGTGGAATGCATATATATGGTTTTAATTATGTGATGGGTGGTACCTATATATTCCTCCAATGAATTTGGTGATTATATATGTATCTGGAGACAATGATGGGAATCAAGTAGAAGAGATTGATCCACTGTGGAAGATGGGGAACCTTATCCAATCTGGGAAGATGGAGAAACCTGTTCCCTTATAAGGAAAAGACTACAACTGGGGTGGTGGTCTGTCCAAAAAATATTTGTGTAGTCCCCATTACGTTCATTGTTATGTTTTTGAAATGTTACTAGACATATAGGGAACGATATTACAAGTTTATGTGTTTCCTAAATTTCCATGATTGATGCCATTATTATACTCTTAAGGCTCATGTGCTTGGAATTTCTTATGATTCATGTCATTTGATCTACAACTCATTATTTCATGACCCTTGTATATGATCTTTGACATGAATAGTTTCATCTTAATATGTTACTTTCATGCTCTTATACCCTTATTCTCATGTTATTCTTATATATATTCTATATTTACCCTTACTGGGCATCTATGATCACTCTTTCTTATGTATCTTTTCCCTAGGATACGCAGAAAGGTACTAAGTTTGATATGTCAAAAAGGGGTCTATGTATTAATAAATAATTAAGATAAGAAGTATATTTTTTTATGAACAAGTTATTTATGTTTCAATGTTTCCAATGTAACTAAACAAATATAGTATTTAGGCATGTGTCTGTGTAATATATGAAATATTCCCTAAAAATGATGTAATGTCAATATACCAAAAGAAAGTGTCATTAAAAATTCTATCAATGTATAATGATAACTTTGGATCAAAAAATATATACTAAATAACTTTATTACATACCTCCCCATGTCCTAGAGTATTTAGTTATTATAAAACATGTAACACCCCAAGACTTCATAGTACGTTATTTCTTAAAAATAATTCAATAACTTGCATTACACGCAACACCGAGTTTAACCGCACCACGACTTGCCAAACTAGCCACTCAAAAGTGGTTATGAATATCATTAACTTAATTTTGAACTTTATATAATCCTCATAATTTTAAAATCCATATTATGAGTTTTTAAGACATAATGTAAGAATAAATTCAGTTTTTGCAGATAAAAGAAGTATTTTTCAAAAAATGTACATTTACCACCTTTTAATAGGGAACCCTTTTTAAATAAAATATTTAAAACTTTTATATATTCAATTATAAAAAATAAACTTCTTCTTTAGAATTGGAAAATTTGAATTTAGTTTTAATAAATATTTGGTGTTTTTCTGATAACATTCATATTTGGGTGAATAGTGAAAAATACTATATTTTAACTGAAAACAACTTTTTTAATAAAATTAATTTATAGTGTAAAATTTTAAATTTTAAAGTTTTGGAAATATAAATAGATTATATTTTAACCATTTAATCCAATTATGGTCATTTTAAGTAATTTCACATAAAAATTGAACATAAACAACTGTCAATCTTTTGATAGTTATTATTTCATAAAAATACACCTTTTGGTTTTGATAATGGGAAATGACATTAAATTAATAAATTCAACATATATGTTTTTAATTTTTTAAAATAGACTTCATTTTTTAATTATGAATATCAAAATTAGCTTAGGGTGAATTTTTTGTATTTTTCTAAAAACATTCAATTTTTGAAGAATAGTGAAAACAGTATGTTTTTGTTTAAAACCGACATTTTATTTAATTATTTCTTTATTTTATTTATATTTATTTTAGGTCAAAATAGATACATAATACCTATATAATTTCAATGTAATTCATTTGTTTCATTTTATAATAAGTTTAGATATATAAAAAATTCATTGAACTTTTTACGGTCTTTTACCCACCTCCTTGAGCATTTTCAAATTTGCATAAAACATAATTTTTCCACTTCTGTGAATTAAATTTCAAAAATACTATACATTTGGCTGATATCAGTAAGTAATATTTTGTTTAATAAGATAAACATAATTTTTTGGTGAATAGTAACTTTTGACATTTATTTACCACGATTAAAAGTAAATAGGGTAATTAAAAGTAAAAATGATATTATTGTTACCCTAACACATGTACTAATTATATTGGATAAGTTTAATTTGACCAAAAACAACCTTAGGAATAATATATGATCCTTTAGGTCCACTTGGACTAGATTAGGACATTTATTATTTTCTTATTTAATGAAGAGTTAAAACTGTTAAATACCAGTTATCAAAAGTAAAACATTTTTAATATAGGGTTATACATAAGATAAATTCGACTATAAATATTCATTAGAAATATAAACAGATTTACTACATAGTGGTATTTTATTTATAATATTTAGACATTAAATAATTAAATTTATTTCTGACACAATGATGATGCAGTAATTACTGTTTTAATAAAAGATAAAAATTATTGATATTAAAAATACCCAAATAAATGTAATTTGAGATTTAAGATGTATTAAACTAATTTTATAGGTTAATATTAAATTTTAGGGTTGATTAAATCAATTGTTTTTGAATTAATCATGTTGTTATGATTTTAATAAAAAAACAAATACCAAATAGTGTCAATATTGACGTAAAATAGTTTTTAAAACAAATATTATATTATTAATTGATATAATAGTCCTAAAAATCTATGGTTCATCCAAAAGACATATATAATAATATATAGGACATTAATGAACCAACTTGGGTTCTATTGGCATTTTATAGTAAGTTTATGAACCATGAAATTTAAAAATACAAAGAGACATGGTAAATGTCAAACTATTTAACTAAGAGTTAAATCTAAAATTTATGGGTAATATGGTGACCTAAACCTTTCTAAAACCTATTTATTGAGAGGTTTTGGACCCATTCCCTACCTTAGAGTCTAATTAAATCATTTTGGAGCTTTTAGAAACCGAAAATGATTTTATTATAAAATAATATTTCAAGCTTTTCCTAATGTGACCCTCACCTCTCTTATTAAAGGGCACTTCCACTTCTCTTAATTTCAAACCTCCAAAGCCTTTTTGATCGGCCATCCCCTGCCCAAATATCCTACCAGATTTCTTACTTTCATCCTAGAGGCCATCCTTTGGTTAGAAAGCCAACATATGGAGCCTTTTTGATCAAATCAAGAGGAAGAACACGAAGAAGAGGTAAATATTTCATCACCTCTTTCAAGTTCTTTTCTTCTTCCAGTTACTCTTTATTTGTTGTTTCCATTATAAAATAATAAATTCAGTATCTTCTATATAATTTGATGTTATTTTAAAAATGGTACAAACATATTCATTATTCTGTTCATCCAATAAATGACGACGTCACCATACGTGTGTACGTACGGATTACCATCTCCACGTCGTGGTGTAGTTTGTTATTCAAATAATTAATTATTTGGATGGGAATAACAATGAGTATAAATGATGTAAATAATAAATATTACATTTTAATTATTATATATATATGATATACCATCCAATTACACATGATTTCTCCATCAATATAATGATATTGTCGCTCGTGCATACGAATGGATTACCGTCTCCACTATGTGATGAGATTCATTTCCACATTCACCATTAAATGATGATTATAAAATATATATCCTTAAAAACTATGTAATATATGACATAATAATTCTACTGGATATATATGTGTGTGTGTGTGTACTTACATATATGATATTCACTTAGTTCCGTTCAATATGATATGAAAACCGAAACAGCATTTATGTGTATGTACAGACTATTGTCTCCATAAATGGTGTTTTACATTTCATATATATTTCTATTATACATATTTATATTCTAAATAAATATGATATATAAATCATGATACAATCAAGAGTAAAAAGTTAAAACACGTACGATAAAAAAAGTGATTATTACCCAAAATGTTAATTTAACATAGAAATTATTATTAAATGGTTAGTATAAAGTCATAAATGAATCATGTATGATATCATAAATATTAATATTATTCGAGTATAGTTTAATAATATACTATAGTATTTATACAGTAGGATAAATGTACCCTCAACTAAAGGAAAGTGCAAGGTAAGGGTTTATTTCACAATCTCTTTATTATCCGAGGTTGTTTTTATGCAAGTATCTACTGGGACATATTTATTATCTATGTCCATGTTTCATAAAACACTTTTCAAAGGGATTATTTTTAAGGGACATTTTCTTAAAACACAATTTAATTATTTTAAATATTTATTCTTCAAAATCGTTCTCATTGATGTCCATGTTTTTAAAGTGGTTTTTAAGGATTTATTTATATGGACTTCAATGTTTTTAAAATGTTAATTCCATTGAAAAGTTTCAAAGTGGTATGGGACACTTTGATTTAAAAATGTCTTTAAATTTATTCCTTATTAAATTGTGGGACTTTTAAATGTTTTCATGAAAAAGAGATATTTATCTCAAAGGGTTTTACAAATTATTTTCATATATGTCAACATCCTTTGATGGATTTTAATCTTGTATGAAGTTGATGTATTATGATACAAATCTTCCATATTGTATTAAATCATTTGTGATATGTTTTACTCTAGATTTTTTATTTTTATACCATTCATGGTTTATGGATAAATTATTGACATTTCGTATGTTAGTTTTAATACGGATGATTATGTTATGTTTCAACCTTTTCATACGAGGTATGCAGTGGACTTAGTAAGTGACAGGTGGAGCCTGCTATAGCTCCTCAATGCATCGGTAGGTCTCATTATAAAATCTATTGTCTTGGAAGAAGGCCTTGAAAAAAAATTTATTTGTATTCTTGGAAAAAGGCCTTGACTAAGTGGTAATTATGTCAAACGTTAGGCATTCCCTCATTATGAAATTAGTTATCACATGTGATTATTCAACTAGTAGAATATCCCTGTGCAAGTTTATATTGTAATGTCTGATTTATTTTTTCCATATTATGTTCAAGTTTATGTTTAAAAGGCTTTTGTTTTTATTACACATCTTTCCTTAAAAGTTTACAGCTTTCGATAAATTATTTACCCTTACTGACCATCTGAGATCACTCCTTTCTTATGTTTTATTTTCCCAGGATCCTAAGAAGTGTTTTATGTTGGAGATGCATGGTTAAGCTAAGGGAACAATGGAATTATCAAAGGATTATTTTTTGTTTTGTATGTTATAATGTGTAATGTAATGTTCATGTATGAAAACTATTTTCTAATATTGGTAAACTGATCGGTCATTCAGTACTTGATTACTTATAATCATGCCATTGTATTAAAATAATGCACCGACTCTGGGTAACAGTGGTCGGGGTGTTATAGTTGGTATCATAGGAAGTTTAGAAATAACCATGGAAACTAGATTTAGATAAACTCTGATTAGATTAGATTACCCATAGATATACTTTGAGGATTATTATAGAAGAACTTCCTACAATTTTGGTATTGTAAAGATTTTGTGAGTTTTCAAAGAAAATACATCCCTCTCTGGATACGAGCAGGTTGAGTCGGCTCTAGCATAGATGTACCTAGGGGAAAACCCTAAAACACTGCCTTGAGCAGCACACGAACATGAACTAGTGCACAACAATGGGCCTTGATACACTCTTGGTTATGAAACTCCTGGGGGATATGCTTAGGATAATTCTCATTTTATTTAAAAATCATTATAAAGGATTTATGAGTATATACCTCCTCTAAGAAAATAATTTTATGATTACAGATTATATCCATAAACTGTTCAATTTACGTTAGGTATTTTACAGGTTTGGAATTATTCATTGTGATTCATAAACTGACCCAGTGTATGCCATTGTATAGAAATGGTGCCCAGTAGAAGGAGTGAGAACTCCTGCAATACGTATGATCCAATGAGTAAGAAGCATCATATCATTCATAGTATTAAGCCAACATTTAGAAGGAAAATAGTCTCCCTTGTATTCTCAACATATGAAGAAATAATAACATGTATTAATAAGATATGTAAATAATTATTTGATTCCTATGGCTTTGAAAGGAACAAAGAGAAGAAAAGGATGGTAGAGAGAAAATGGATAAAGGGAAGATGGTAAAGAAGGATTTTCCCATATGTGATAAATGTGTAAAGAATCACCTTAAAAAATGCTTGAAGGGAATGGGAATTTTTTATAAGTGTAGAGAAAAGGGACACCAAGTATTTGATTTTAAGGGTGAGAAAAATATTTGAAATATACAATGCTTCATGTACAAGGAGTTGGGAAACTACGCGAATCAATTCCCAAATCATCATAGTATACCCAAAATGTTGCTATTCGATAATAATCAAGTTATGATACTACTGAAGATGAAGAGAAATGATTAATCATTATTATGTTTTTATTAAATTATTGTGTCATTTGAGTATTATATTAATGATGTACATGTTATAATAATTATAGAGTATATAAGGATTGTACTGCATTACTATTTCATTAAGGACTTGAGATTTTTTGGAACCAAGAAAATTGACTCAATTGCAGGTTAAATTTTTGGGAAATATATGGTTGAGAGAAAGATAAACCATAATATGGTTTTGATACTGAGGTAGTGATTTTGGAATAATACATGATAGATTTGGATAAATTATATTGGATATTCTTGACTACCTTGAAACTGATTAATGATTTTTATATTCCATCATTTTTGGTGTTTACAACATTTTTGGATAGAAGGAGTATAACCAGTATTCTATACAGAATAAGGGAGCATGAATGTAATCAATAAGGTTTTATGGTAATTCCAGATTTTGCAGTGTTTTAAAAGAATACATGATGAAGGTGTTCACAAGTTATTACATAGAAAAAAGGATCTTCATTGTTTTTACCTTCTTTATAAATATTGGTATGTGAGTTTGGACATAAGTTCTTTGGATAAGTCTAGTTTGAAATTATTTTTGGATTTCCATAAAAAGGACAACCCGGAAGTCAGGCGGCAACCTGTCGCGTCCGGAAAGGCCACATGACTTGATCTTGCAAATAATGGGAGACAAGGGTGTATCACCAACCACTGGCCCACGTAATGTCCTGGATTGAATAATGTAGTTTTTTTAAAATTTCTGGTAGATGAATTATAAATTCATTTTTTTGGGAACCCTATACGAATAGGATAAATATAATATTTTTTTAAAGTTATATTATCTTTTAGAGTGAAAGATGTGTTTGTGATAGAAATTAGTTAAAAGATGGAACTCTACTTGTCAAGAATATATATATATATATTTCTTCTTCTATTAATCTATGATGACATTAATTTTTAAACATTTGATAAGGGATCATAAAACTAAAAATGTGTTATAACAAGATCTTAAGTTTGTTGAACCGATGATATTTTAAATCATCATAGATTGATGGCTTAGAGGTCCTCAATTCTACAATTGTTTGTGACTAATGACCTCAATCACTCCCTATAAATATTTACATTTTCCTACAATTATGTGTCTTTAATTGCCACCAATGTTCTCTTAATCGAGATAATAATTTGGTGGTGACTTTTTCATTCCAATTTCCCTCTTATTAAGACTAAATTTTATTAACCCAATTTTCAATGTGGGTTTTCCACAAACGTATTTTTCTATTTTTTAACAATTTATTTTTTATAAACAAATCAAAATTGTGAGGATGCAATTTATTGAAGGAGGGAAGAATGTAACACCCCAAGATTTCATAGTACGTTATTTCTTCAATTTAATTCAATAACTTTCACTACACGCAACATTGAGTTCAAGCGCAGCACGACGTACCAAACTATCTGTTCAAAAGCGGTTATGAATAGTATTACCTATATTTTGAACATTATAAAATCCTTATAATTTTAGAATACATATTATGAGTTTCTTAGACATAATGTAAGAAAAATTACATTTTTTACAGATAAAAGAAGTATTTTTCAAAAAATATAATTTTACCACCTTTTAATAGTGAACCCATTTTAAATCCAATATTTGAAACTTTTATATATTCAATTTGAAAAAATAAACTTCTTATTTAGAATCAGGACATAAGAATTTATTTTCAATAAATTTTTAGTGTTCTTCTAATAACATTCATCTTTGGGTGAATAAGGAAAAATACTATATTTTAACTAAAAACAACTTTTTTAATCAAAATAATTTATAGTGTTAAATTATAAATTTTAATGGTTTAGAAGCATAAATAGATTATATTTTAACCATTTAATTAAATGCTGGTCATTGTAAGTAATTTCACTTTGAAAATGAACATAAATAGGTGTCAATATTTTGATAGTTATTATTTCTTAAAAATACGCCTTTTGGTTTTGACAACGAGAATTAATTTTAAATTAATAAATTCAACTTCTATTTTTTGAAATTGGTAAAATAGACTTCATTTTTGAATTCCGAATATCACAATTATCTTAGGGTGAATTGTTTGAATTTTTCTGAAAACATTCAATTTTTGATGAATTATGAAAAATACTGAGTTATTGTTTAATACCGAATTTTTATTTAAATATTTATTTATTTTATTTAATTATATTTTAGATCAAAATATATACATAATACCTATATAATTTCAATTTACTTCATTGGTTTCATTTTATAATAATTTTAGATATATAAAAATTTTATTGAACTTTTTAACATTTTTTACCCACCTCCTATGAGCATTTGCAAATTTTCATAAAACTTAATTTATCCACTTCTGTTAATTGAATTTAAAAAATCCGTGAAATACAGTTGATATCATTAAGTAAAATGTGGTTCAATAAGATAAAAATAATTTTTGTTGAACAGTAACTTTTGACTTTTATTTACCATGGTTAAAAGTAAATAGGAAATTAAAGGTAAAAATGATATTATTATTACCCTAACACATGTACTAATTCTATTGGATAAGTTTAATTCAACCAAAAACAACCTTATGAATAAAATATTATCCTTTAGGTCCACTTGGATTAGATTATGACATTTATTATTATTTAATTTAAAGAAGAGTTGAAAGTGTTAAATTCAAGTTTCCATAACTAAAACATTTTTAATACAGGTTTATACATACAATAAATTAGACTATAAATAATAATTATAAAGATAAAAATATTTTCTACATGATGGTATTTTATTTATTATTTTTATACATTAAATAATTAAATTTATTTATTACACAATGATGATGCAGTAATTACCTTATTAATAAAAGATTAAAATAACTGATATTATAAATACCAAAATAAATGTAATTTGAGGTCTATGATGAATTAAACTAATTTTATAGGTTAATATGAAATTTTGGGGATGATTAAATAAATTTTTTTTTTGAATTAATCATGTTTTTATGATTTTAATAAAAAACAAATACCAACTACTGTCAAAATTAACATAAAATAGTTTTTAAAACAAATATTATATTATTAATTGATATAATAGTCCTAAAAATCTACAGTTCAGAAAAAAGACTTATATAAAAATATATATGACATTAATGAACCAATTGGGGTTCGATTGTAATTGTATAGTATGTTTATTAACCATGTAATATAAAAATACAAAGAACATGGTAAATGTCAAACTATAAAACTAAGAGTTAAATCTAAAAGTTAAGGTTAATATAGTGACCTAAACCTATCTAAAACATTTTGGTTGAGAGTTTTTCGACCCATCCCCACCTTATACTCTAAATAATTTATTTTGGAGCAATTAGAAACCGAAAGTTATTTTATTATATAATAATATTTCATGCTTTTCCTAAAGAGACCCTCACCTCTCTTATAAATGGGCACTTCCCATTATCTTACTTTCACACCTCCAAATCCTTTTGGCTCCGCCAAACCTTGCCCAAATATCCTCCAAAAATTCCTTCTTTCATCCTAGAGTCCTTCCTTTGTTCATAAAGCCAAAATATGGAGCACTTTTGATCAAATCAAATGGAGGAACACGAAGAAGAGATAATATTTCATCACCTTTTTCAAGTTCTTTTATTCATCCACTTCCTCTTTATTTGTTTTTTACATTCTAAAATAATAACTCTGGAATATTCTATATAATTTTATGTCATTATAAAAATGGTACATCCATATTCATTATTCTATCCATCCTATAAATGACAGAGTCACCATACGTGTGTATGCACTGATTACCGTCTCCACGTCGTGGTGTAGTTTGTTATTCAAACACTTAATTATTTGGATGGGTATAATAATGAGTATGACTAATGTAAATAATATATAAAACATGTTAATGATTCTTTATATATGATATACCATCCAATTACATACGATTTCTCAATCAATATATTGATATTGTCGATGTTGCGTACGTACGGATTACCGTCTCCATGATGTGATGATATTCATTCCACTTTCACCATTCATCGATGATTATAAAATATATATCATTAATAAGTATGTAATATATGACATAATAATGATACTATATATATATATATATATATATATTTGTACTTACATATATGATATTCACCTAGTTCTTTTCAATACGATATGAAAAAGGAAACAGCGTTTATGCGTATGTATGGACTACTGTCTCCATAAACGGTATTTTTCATTTCATATATATTTATATTATACATATTTATATTCTAAATATATATTATATATAAATAATGATACAATCAAGAGTTACAAGTGAAAACACATACGATAAAGAAAGTGATTTTTACCCGAAATGTTAATTTAACATGGAAATTATTATTAAATGGGTAGTATAAAGTCATAAATAAATCATTTATTATATTATAAATATTAATATGGTTCTGGTATAATTTAATAACATACTACTGTCTTTATACAGGAGTATAAACATGACCTCAACTAAAGTAAAGTGCAAGGTAATGGTTCATTTCACAATCTCTTAATTATTCGAAGTTGTTTTTACGTAAGTATCTACTGGGACATATTTAGTATCCATGTCCATATTTCATAAAAGAGTTTTAAAATAGATTTTTCTTAAAGGAATTTTTACAAAAACATAATTTTAAATTTTTTAAATATTTATTCTTCTAAATCTATCTCATTAATGTCCATGTTTTCAAAAAAAATTAAGGATTTATTTACATGGAAATGAATGTTTTTAAAATTTTAATTCCATTGAGAAGTTTCAAAGTGGTATGGGAAACTTTGATTCAAAAATATATTTAAATGTATTCCTTTTTACATTTTGTGACTTTTAAAATTTTTTCATGAAAAAGTGATATTTCTCTCAAAGATTTTTACAAATCATTTTCATCTATGTCAACATCCTTTGATGGATTTTAAACATGTTTTATGTTGATTTATTATGATAAAAATCTTCCATATTGTATTGAAGGATTTGTGATATGTTTTACTGTGGATGTTTTATTTGTATACCATTCATCATTTATGGATAAATTATTGACATTTCATATGCTAGTTTTAATATGAATATTAATGTTTTGTTTAAACCTTTTCATATGAAAAATGCAGTGGACTTAGTAAGTGATGTGTGGCGCCCTCTATAACTCCTCGATGCATTGGTAGGTCTCACGAGAAAAACTAGTGTCTTGGAACAAGGCCTTGACAAGAATTTAATTTTTAGTCTTGGAACAAGGCATTGACTATGTGGTAATGATGTCCGGCATTAGGCATTCCCTCATTGTCAAATAAGTTATTACATGTGATTATTAGACTAGTAGAATAGCCATGTGCATGTTTATATGGTAATATTAGATTTAAATTTTCCATATTTTGTTCATTTTAATGTTTAAAAGTCTTTTGTTTTCATTACACATCTTTCCATAAAAGTTTATAGCATTCGCTAAATTATTTACCCTTACTGAGCATCATTGATCACCTTTTTCTTATGGTTTATTTTCCCAGGATCCCATGAAGTGTTTTATGTTTTAGATTTAGGGTTAAGGTAAGGGAACAATGGCATTCTCAAAATATTTTATTGTGAGTGTTTTTTTTAAAGGTTGGTCCCGAAGCCTCAATTTATTATTTAAAGAAAAGGCCTCTTTAGACTGGGTAGAGGGAGACCCATTACATAGCCTGAAGGCCCAAGGACAAGTGGCCTAAATACAAAGCTTGAAAGCCCATTTTTTGGCCCAAAGGACCCCTGGGTGAACAGTAATGCTATAATACCCACACAGCAACAGTACTCGCTACGGTATCCTGCTACAGTACTGCTACAGTACCCAGAAATTCGTGTATGCAATCTATTTTCCAAGACTGCTAAACTGATCGGTCTTTCGGGACATAATTCCGGGCAATCATGCCAATGTATTAAAATAATGCACCAATGCTGGGTAACTTGGGTCGGGGTGTTACGAAACCAACATTAGAAGTATTTCGGTATAAACCAAGAGAGGTTTTATGAAGAAGAGGTATAGTTCTTAACCATGAAACATAAATTTATTTCCTCCTCTACCACCTCAAAATCTTCTCTAACTATAGGAAAATAATAAAACATGTTTCTCCCATACAAATTTATTTCATTATTTTAATGGAATATAATATATCCATCTTCTCTTCCATCGAATGGGAAATGAATTCATTGATCGTGTGACTTGCAGACTACCTCCTCGTGAACTGGTGTCATTCGTTCTCTATCACGACATCTCATGACTCGATATAGTGATGGATTAAATGTATATAGTTAATTTTTATGACATAATTATACTTCTATAATTATAATTCCCACCTTGAACTTCTTACCTTCCAACCTATTGGAAAATGATAACATTGCATGTGTGAACGTGTGGACTACCGCATACAAGAAGCAACGTGAATCAATTTTTGTTTTATTTTGACCTGGATGTTAATAAAGATTGATTTTATTATCATATAAAATGAATATGATTTGAATGTTATTCTGTAAGTTGGATTTTTTATTTAACTTTATTTTACTATGTCTACTAAGAAAATGAATATAGGGTTCATGTATATGCACAACCTACCATATCCATGAATGATATAACTCATTTTTCTATCTATATAATTTAAGAAATGTTCTAAATAATTAAATAATTAATAAATATGATAATTATATAATTATTAAAATTGTGGATATGATGTAACTATGATCAAATTACAAGGACCAAAACCATTGACTCTAGGCTATGAGGGTCAGGGTATTTAAATAATGAATACATAGATAGGACAATGGTTACATAGTTTCACTGATTGTTAAATATATGTAGTTAATATTAAAACATATCATTCTTATTATATCTATATAATTATTAAATATCTCAAGATGTATACGTATATATCTTGCTTCTTATGGATATGATAGTTACAAATATCTCAATTATTTATTAAAAAGAAAGGGTTTTTACTTAAACATTAAGATGATGTTTACGTAGATGAAATATAATAGTTATGAATCCAATAAAACAATCACTATACATATCTAAGATGATTTTTACATAGCAACATATTGATGCATATGCATCAGCAGAATGTTTCTTATGCATACAAGACCTTTCCATTTTTCAATGTATATACTTGATGATGGAAACATATTCATAGAATAATTCTTACATATCTAGTGTATAAATACATTTAAATATCTCTTGGAAGGTGTGATTCTTTTGCAACATAGAGAATAATCATTACATGTAGGCTTTAATGATCCATACATAACCAATAATTTTCAATTTTCTCTCATTTTATAGGGTAAAAACATTCATATGCAACAAATAGATGATTCTTACACAAATATTTTATTTTATTTTATGGTGGTTATGAAATAGTAGATCATCCTAATATAATTCCTTTATCTTTGAGATTATTTTAATGTAGACATCCAAACTTATCTAATTTTTTAACATTTGTAATGTAAAAACATGAATAATTAAAATTGGTGGAAAATATATTTAAATAAACATTAAAACATTTCAATCTCATTAAAAAATTTTGTAATATCTTCAATTAATTAAAGGAATCCTTAAAGAAATTCAAAACACATTCTATAAATTTCTATGACACTTCTCTACATCTCTGTCTAACATTCTTTCTTGTATAATTTAACTTTAATCTCCTTATATAATTAGATACTTCCAAAAACTTACCAATATGTTTTATATATAAATGGAAACCTTTTTTTCAAAATTAATTGTATTTAAAATTTAATCATATTTATCAATCATATTATGTTATATGGTTAGTACATTGATGTTTTCTAGTCATGTTCTACAAGAAGAAACCTTAATTATTTATCCAAATATGTATGGGAAGATTCACATCATTACATTGGTGGATAATTCAATAATTTAAAAAATTCCCCATTCCCATTATATAAAGGGTCAATATTGTATGATATATTTCTTTTAAACAAATTTTATAGCTTTGATATCTTTTTTTATATTCAACACTCAGTTAAAAAAATAGAGATATATTTTTGAGTCGCTATTATATAATATAGCTCTAATCGCCTATATATTGGGTTCGTAGGTGTGAATACAAATTACTAAAACATGAAAAATGTTATTTATATATATATATATAATTAATTCATTATTTTTTAATATATTATTAAATAAAAAATAAATTTTTAAGTAAAAAACTCGTTGTTTTTCTAAAAAATTGTTTTTATATGCACAAAGTGTTTTTATCTTAATTAAATATATTATTCTATATTAACAGATTATTGTAATTAAATTTGATGATAATATATTCTATCAAGTATTTTATCATTCATATACCAATGTTTACATGGAATGGAATTTAGGTAAACTTGGTTTTAACCTTAAAAATGCATTTTTTTCAAAAAATTATTTTGTTGTGTTTTACACACTTATTGTAAAATGAATTTATACCATATATAAGAGTATAATACTATATAATGGATTAAATATTTTTAATCATTAAAATTAATATTATTTAATATTATCATCCAAATATTTTGTCTTTATGAATAGTATCTCAGGTAAAATTTCTTAACTACTGTAAATGGTAAAAGGGGTTAATGAGGGGTTAAAATAAATAGTAAGGGTAAAAATGACTACCAAAAACCAACCTAAATACTATTTTATGAATATATTTGTATTTTAAATAATTATATATTATACTATAATCCAATTTGGATCAACTTTATCATGAATTTTACTTTATTAAATTTTAATATTCTTAATACATATGTGTGTGCCACTACCCTCACTTATAAAATTGGACCCCATAAGCTCTTTTATTCAAACCAATTAATCTTGTTATCATTACCAAACACTAATGAATTATCATAAAATAATTACTATCAACTTATTCAATTGTTTTTTCTTCTTAAAAGACTAACCCTATGGTACTTAAGAATAGATTCAATGGTTGTTTCACAAAGAATATGTATATGTTCTTATTGATATTTTTAAGTTTCTTTCTTCTTGATATTCTTATAAATATATAGTATAATTATTAAAATTATGAATCCAATTTAATACATATAATTATATTTTATTATGATTATTGGAACCCCATTTTCTATCACCATTCCATCAAATGGAAAATCAATGTATGACTTATGCATAGGTGTGGACTACCGCATCCACGTAGTGCTATGATTCATTTCCCAGCACCATATTCCCTGATTGGTTATTATGACTGATTTAATTTTTATATATGATATTTATGAAATAACTATACATATATAACTATAATATCTTATTTATCCGCTAACATTTAAATCTATTGGAAAATATTAGCACTGATCTTATATACATGTGGACTACCGCATCCATAAGGTGATATGATTTTTTCTTAATTTTTACATTACTTATATGTAAATATGAATTAATTAAATGAATATATATTATATTTTGTATTAAATAATTATTTTATAAATTGAATTATTGTTTACCTTTCTTTTGTACTATCAATCAAAAAACTAGAAATACCACTTGTGTATATGTATGAACTAATGTCTCCACTAAGTGATGTAAATCATTTTTTATAACTACTTTATATGAATGAATGTAATGTGTATATGATCAATGAATATAATTTCATATGTCATTATTAATATATTTTATATCATGAAACTATGAACAAGGTGAATATTCTAGAACCATGAAACCAAATAATGTTGGAAAACTAACAAGTTTTCACTATATTGTTCATTTTAATAAAGAAATTGTTTATAATAAGATAATTTGAAATTATAAAAGGAATGATAAAACGTAATTTATCCATTACTATATATCTACAATATATTAATAATAAATCAATATTTATTATACAATATATATTATCAAGCACAATGTAAGATTAGACTTGAGATAAGGCTTTATCTTACAATGTCATTTCATTTCAGGATTGTATATTCAAAATTTCCATTGAGGGAACTTATATTGATATAATCCCTTGAACCCTTATATTTTATTCTCTTATAGTAATTCAGATAATCTTTATGTATTATTAACATTTTCCTCTCTTTGGTATATAAAATGATCGAGAATATGTCTGTAATGAAAAGTAGACCTTTTTCCTCTTTGGTTGTTGAACGTTTTCTTCTATACCCATGTTGTAACATCCCGACCCAGATCACTCCTAAACAGGTGGACAGACCGGTCATCACAAGATCTCAAGTAAATATTCCCACATTCCAGAGGTTACCGACTAGTAGTGAGGGTTTATGCATAGTCAGTGGGGAGAAAATACCCTATTATTAGAGTTTCACCCCGGTATATCATTGTAAAAAATAAACAATAGCAGAAGCAGTTGTACATAATTGAAAAAATAGAGGAAGACAAATAGTACTGATTTTAAAAAAGTGTCCAATTCCAATTATACAATAGAAGAATGAATTACATGTTATGGATACATAATTGAAATCAATGAACAATATATCATGATTTACACATCATGTAAAATAAAAATATAAGACAAAAAACCCTACGGGCTTTCAACTCGAGCATCTCGAGGTTCTGCTTGCTCCTCTTCTCCAATATCACAAATATTTGATAATAGCACAATCCTAAAACCAAATAGAATCAACTCGGGTACCCTAGTGCAATGGCAGCCTGAGTAGGGTGTGAGATATAAATCTCAGTAGGTCGGGACCAGTGGTGTCTACCCAAAATCTATACATTCAATTAATAATTTAAATAGTGAAATCATGCATAATTTAAGTAACCAGAACAATGTAACTATATACCCAAGTAACATCTTCTTCTCTCAACTGGTGCCTGAACATGCATTATTCATTTTTTAGGTATACCAAATAGTCACCACACATTTATCATTTATTAAACCCTCGATAAATTATTTATTTATCAAGATCTGGCTTAATCCTAACATCCCGCATATAAGACACTCACCATAGATATCTTTAATGGATATATAAGTAGTCAAATTAAATATTGAATCTATGCTTGTGATTTGGCTTAGATAACACATCATAATACATTCTATTTAATCTTTCATATACAAAGTCTGAACCTTTCCACTAGAAATATTGATTCGCTCCTTGGTCCATCAACTAAAAGTGATTAACCCAATTCATTGATTTGTTTGAACCATTTCTCATATTCAATTCACAAATCATTATGTAACAACAGTTTAAATTCACCATTTAACTCATTTCATGTACAAACAATTGGACTCACAATCCAATGTCAATTAATGAGTGTTGAACATCATGTCTAGAACCCTTGTGAGTATTTGGAACGCCATTCCTTGTCTCACAACCCATGGGTATTTTGAGCCTTAGTCCATGTCCCATAAAAGTATGCTTGCATACAAACTGGGTGTAGAACGCCATTTCTAGCACCATGTGAGTATTTTGAGCATCAGTCCCTGTCTCACAACCCATTTATCAATCATACATATATTTACCAATGGTGTTGAATTCCATGTCTAACACCCCAAGAAAATACATTAAATAATTCATAAATAAATTAATCCAATTCATTAAATAATTCAACAACAAATTAAAAACATAAATCTTTCATCAAATAATTCAACAATTTATTAGCCATTCAACATCTCAAAAGTAAATAATTAATTAAAAATTAATTATTCATAGCTAGATAACTAAATAATTAACTCAAAATTTTGTTATCCAAATTATTTAACAAGTCTGAACTCATCCACTAAAATAGTGATTCGTCCCGGACATTAAAAATTTACATGCACGTCATAATAATTTCAAAACATGATGAAAAAATCCTATATATTTAACTACCATCTCACACAGTATATAATTTTTTAAAACAACTCCATCCAAGACAACATAAGTCATGGAAAACTAATATGCATCAAAAGTTACCATTGGCCAATAGTCGTAACAAACATTCAATTTACAATATTAATTTAATGCATTAAAATAAATAAATTCAACAATTAATTAATTAATTATTTTCTCTTTAACGAATCATCAATTAATTAAACATTTACCATTTAACATGTAATAAAAAATCCATCTAATAATTATTACCTGTTTCTAATTTATATTCTGAACATATCAAAAATTCAATATTCTAAATAATTAGTAAAAGACACAATTTTATTCCAACTCGTGAATTGATAATTAATTCTTCAATTAATTTCTCTATTACCCGTTTCAGCCTATAAAATCATTTAACTATTTAATCATATACCTTTAACTAAATTATAAAAACATGCTTAAAATCAACACATGTTCAAGCCCCCATTTATCTCACATGGGAAATATCATTTAATACCATCCAAAGTGTCATGCATCGACATATCATATATAATCTCCAGCCAGAAGACATATGAAAAGCCAAACCACACTAAGAATGATATGACATTCCCAATAATAATTAGTTTATCTTTAATCATCATTTCAAGAAAAATTAGTAGTTCCATAATCATGGAAACTCACATTCTAATTTTTTTAAAATAATCTATAAATATTATATAAATTTATATGTATTTGGGACCCTACATTAGGGTGACGTAATTTTAATAAAACAACTCATTAATGTACCTGAAGGCAATTAGATGCAAATGGAACACAGTCTCACATGCACAAACTTCACATATATGTATATATATCAACATATATTTATCTACATATATATATATATATCTAAATATAAATTTCCCCATGCATGCACCCTACAAACAACGTCAATGGACTAAATTGGCTTGAACTGCCTTGCCTTTGGATGCGGATGCTAGAGTGTTAAGACCCCTAAATTTCAAGAAATTTTTTTTATTAAATTCTTTGGGATTTTACAAGTACGCAGTTTCTAACAGCATCGGATTCCGAGGCCCGGTGTGCCTGGAATCAATTTCTGAAGTTTAGCTCGGGTACGTTCAGTGAACAAACGAGCGGGTTTTTCTATCTTTTGAACCGGTGCTCAGAAATGAAATCTGAGGGCACCGATGGAACTGCAACACTGGTAATGGATTAAGAGGGCCTTTACTGTAGATGTGTTTTCTTTGGAGGAGTTGTTAAAAAAATGGGGATTAATTAAAAAGTGAATAAAATTGCGTACAATTTTATTTATAATCCTAAGGTGGTTTTATCCTACATGGGGGAGTTAGGGTGGGACCCACTAACATCCTAACTACCCATGTGAGGATAAATGGGAGGTGGGGCCCGCACGAGCCCCAACCCTTCACATCCCTTAAACCCCCCCCCCCCCCCATTAAACCCCTTGCATTTAATTGGGTAACTCCCCACTCTCCCACTTTAATTCATGACAATACATAATAAATTAATTGATTAAACCTCTTCAATTAATTTAACTAAGTGTTTGAATTTTAAAGTTTGAATGCATGGATAAATAATAAAATAAGGAGAGGCCTTGTTTTATTTTGTTAGTTTCGTTGTGTGAGGGAATTTGGAAGACATCTCTATTCTCTTTTGAATAACCTCATATTCAATGAAGAACACCAATTCTCTGATGAAGAACGTCAACTCGGCAGTTCCGGTGTTCTCCATCCTCTTCTTCCTCCGCGGTAAGGGAGGAGACACCGACGACAACAGAAGCGACGCCATCGTCCACAGCGCTGGACAATCATGAACTTCCTTCGAGGTAGGGGTTACGTTCAATTTTAGTTAATTAAAATTGTGATTGTTTGTCATTGAGAAACTCGTATACTTTGGCCGCTTGTTATCAAAATAACGGGAGGAGATTAGACCGCAAAAACACGGCTGATTCTACTCCCTGCTTTCTTGTTTGATCGATGTTGACATTTGAGGCGAAGGCGGCGCGGTGTCGTTGCACCGCGCAGGAACGAAGAGGACCGCGGACGGAGCGGGCCGCGGCGGTGGTGTGTGGCGTCGTTTCGCTGCGCCGGAGACGCCAAGGAGGCTGCGGCTAGGAGCAGGCCGCGGCGGAGGGGCGCAGAGCCGTCGCGCCACGCCGATCGAACAGGAGTCGCGGCCTAAGGCCATTGTGGTCACCAGTAGGGGCGGCCGGGCTCGGCCGGCCATTACCCGAAGCAGGGGGGGGTGTGTAACCCCCCCCCCCCTTTGATCTGCCTAAGGATGACCCCACCGGGAGACCACCATTTCAAAAAAAAGTTGATGCGCCCCTTCGCACCCCGCTCAGCCGACAGTCGAGCCGCGGCCGGCTTCCGAGCCGGGCCGCAGGCTGTGCCGGGTCGGGCCGCCCGCACCGGGTCGGGCCGCTGGTGTTGGACCGGGCCACGCCAGCCGGGCCAGGCCACTCCCCATCAGGCCGGACCCAGACCCCGGTCCGGTCGGCCTGGTTCGGGCCGACCCGAGGGGTATTGGGTCGGGTCATACCGGCCCCAGACCCCCTATTTTCGGACCAGGTTTGTTCAAATGCTCATATCATGGTCTACGGACCTCTGATCGTCGCACCATCAGTTGTGTTGGGATCCTTGGATCGCGAAGCTCATTTTGGTATATTACACTCTAGGTTTCGGCAATGTTTGGGTACAGCTAGGTAGGTTCGAACCCGAAACCAATCGGGCCCTTGAAGCGGAAACGCTTATAACATAACGACCGGACGTCCGAATGATGTGCCGTCAGTTACATTGAATTCATCTTAGTGAGATGGTTCTTTTAGATTACTCCACTCAAGGTTTGGATGCATATGGAGTATGGTCGGGTTGGTTTTTCTTAAAAACCAACCGGGCCCCTAGGACAGAAAAGTCAATAACACTAAAACCGGGCGTCTGATTGACACGATGTCTGTCGCGTTGAGTTCCTATTGAAGAGACGGAACTTTTTGATACATCAAATCTGGACTTCATGACATTTGATGTATCGACCCCCCTTGGTTCATGGAGCAGACCCTCCTAGAATCGAGTGTGCTGTGTGTTGGAACCCTAGAGCTGGCTGCGACTGCGATGACGATGGAGACTGTACTTGGATCCTACATGGGTTCGGCAGTGAGGACGACTATACTTGGATCCTCCATGGGTTCGGCAGCGATGATGACTGTACTTGGATCCTACATGGGTTTGGCAGTGAAGGTTACTGTACTTGGATCCTACATGGGTTTGGCAGCGACAACATCTGTACTTGGATCCTACGTGGGTTCGGCAGAGGAGATTATTTAGAGGCTACATCTAATCATCTCCACACCTATTCGTGAGTAGTATACCTGTGTGAGCTGAGTCTTGACTTTCAATCATTATCTTCAATATGATTGTCTTGCTTTCCTATGTGGATTGAGTTTTACTTTCCTTTGTGTACTGAGTTGTACTTTCCTTTGTGGACTGAGTTGTAATTTCCTGTGTGGACTGGGTTGAACTTGGGCTCGGGAGTTGGAGCCAAACTGGAATTGATGACTTGGGTATATGTATGGTCATATACCTAAGTAGTGATGGTTGATACTTCATGTTTTTCATATTCCTTTGTGGATTCTAGGAGACCTTAGGGAGTCTCAGGGTCCCTACTGAGTAACGTATACTCACCCCTGCATGGGCTATGCCCGCACTACGTTGTGTTGGTTGCAGATAACGGACAGTGCTGATCAAAGTTGAGGCTTGTGGAGCGGGACGGTATCTGGAGGTGGACTATCAGGCATGACATACTCAGTGTGGACGGACAGACTCGAGGAGCTGAGGAGACTATCTGTACCCACCATTCAGGTGGGGTTTCCGGGGGATGTCTCGGCGGTTGCTACTTTACTTTTCAATTGTTGTACTTTATTTTTCTCAGTAGTACCGTACTTTCAGTTGGGTTTGTATACTGACCCATTTACTTTCCAGCACTCAATTTTGTACTCAGTTTACTTAGTGTTTACTTCAGCTTGTGTACTCTGTTGTTTTTGATTCCTTATATAAAGGAAATATCTTCCCTTTTATCAGGATTTACGCCATTGGTGCTAGTCGCTAGCCCCTGGCCTATAGAAGGCAGGATTGGGGTAGTCATGGCATGGGCCCCGAGGACGGGTCATGACAAATTGGTATCAAAGGAGTCAGTTCAACCGCAGAACTCAGGACTCTAATAATTTCTTCTATGAGAAGAAATAATGTTAAGGGTATTGAGTGTGGTTATCAATCCAGGGAGTCCAGTGTTGGTGCGACGGCCGATGTATCCATACACAAGGACCCTGACTTCTGATTTCTGACTCAATGCACGAAAACATTGATTTCATGTGTGTTTCAAAAGTTTTCTTTGTGATTACTTTGTGTCAACTCACCAGGTATACTGTATTAACCGTGGTTCACCTGTTTCTTTTCAAGATGGTCGCACGAAGACATCCATCTAGGGTTCTAATCTTTGTGTGAGATGGCAGCCCACCGAATGATGAAGCCTCAGTGCAGGACCCCATTACAGTGGAGGCACCGGCGGTAAATCTACTCCCTGAGCCACCGTTTCCACCAGCCCCAGCAGCTAAGAGTGCACGTTTCCTGAGTGCACTGCACGAGTTCCAACTTCAGAGACCGCCCAGGTTCTACAGGGAGACGGACCCTCAGGCAGCCGACGATTGGCTGGAGGCTGTCATCTGAGTCTTCAGATTAGTAGGGACACCAGCTGACCTCATTGTGATCCTTGTGGCCATTCTCCTCCACGCCGCAGCAGGTTGATGGTGGAGCATGATGCTCCAGGTGCACGACGAGGCATGTCTACTTTGGATGGACTTCGAGAGCCTCTTTCGGTCAAAGTTCGTTCCAGCCACCCTCTGTGCAGTGCACATTCAGGAGTTGCTACAACTGCGGCAGGGCAGCAAGACAGTAGCCCAGTACTCGGCGAGATTTACTAACCTCTCGCGCTACTCCACGGACATGGTACGGGACCCATTCTTCTGAGCCCGGACCATCGAGTAGGGACTGAGGCGTGAGATCAGGGATTCGATGATCTCCCTAAACATTCCGATCCAGGCTGGAGTACTGGAGTGAGCCCTTCTTGTGGAGAGATTTCTTGCTGAGCCTACACCAGCATCGAGCCCTACCGCAGGGCGGCACGTAGCGGAGTCTTTTGCAGCCGGTAGTAGACAGATGTCGTAGAGGTCCAAGAAGACCAGACCATCATGTGGGCGACCTCAGAATATAGGTTTGGAGGTGCGGGGAACACGCAGCAGAGCCAGTCATATGACAGGAAGACAGTGCTATGCATGTGGTGGACAGGACACATGGCTCGTGACTGCCTGACCCGCCATGCAGAGGAGTAGCAGACGGTTGAGGGACCACCCATGAAGAGGTATACTTTCAACCATGGTGGTCCACAGGGAGCAGGAAGACAAGTTAGAGGAGCTTTCTGAGCAGCAGGTGGTGGACCACGCTTTGGGGCTCTACCACCACCACCACCAAGAGTTCCACCCCGACCACAGGGAGCTGGCTGGCAGTGGAAGACTCAGCTTCAGGCAGTGGATGACTATGACCACGGCGCACCTGAGATGATTCTAGGGACTATCTGTGTCTACTCCACCCTTAATGCAGTTCTTATAGACACAGAAGTGCGTAATTATTTCATTGTCACTGCCCTTGTTCGGGGCTCGGAGATTATGACGGAGCTGTTGGCTCGATCCTTATGTCTAGAGACTCCTGCGGGAGCAGACTCGACGATTACACACTGGTGCCGGCAGTGTGAGCTTACTCTTGGAGGTGAGAGCTTCGACTGGGATCTTCTTGTTTCAGCGTCGAGGCCTTACGACATCATCTTGGGCATAGATTGGTTATCTATGGTTCATGCTACGATCGATTGTATTAGGCGCAAGGTGCGGTATGTCCACACCGATGGGAGTAGGTTCACCATCACTGGCAAGAAGGGAGCCTTTGTAGCGCAGGATGGACTCACACAGAGGAGAGGATAGTCGATCACCCATCAATTGGCTAGTATCATCCTAGGAGTAGTTGATGTGCGGAGTCCGATTTTGCCTTTTGTGGTGGATCATTATGAGGACGTTTTTCCTGACGATGTTCTAGGACTACCTCCGCGTAGAAAGGTAGACTTCTATATTGACATGTACCCCGGGAAAGCCCCGATATCTACTCCAGCATATCGGATGGCTCTCGCTGAGCTTCAAGAGCTACGGGTACAGCTGGAGGACTTGCATGGAAAGGAATTCATCTGACACAGTGTTAACCCTGGGCCTCCCCGATTTTGTTCGGCAAGCAGGCGGACAAGAGCTTGCGACTGTGTGTCGACTACCGTCGCCTGAATCAGGTGACTGTGAAAAACAAGTATCCAATTCTGAGGATTGACGACCTCTTCGATCAGCTCAAGGGATAACAATGGTTCTCGAAGATAGACCTCATGGCAGGCTATCATCAGCTCAGATTTCGAGATGAGGATATGCAGAAGATGGCCTTCAGGTGTCGGTATGGACACTATGAGTTCTTGGTTATGCCTTTCGGCATAAACAACGCCCCAGTAGTGTTCATGAGTCTCATGAACAGGATCATCCAGTCTTTCCTTGATCGATTTGTCGTAGTCTTCATCGACCACATATTGATTTACTCAACTACTGAGGAGGAGCACGCCTACCACTTGTGGGATGTACTGGATACACTCCGATAGAACCAGATTTATGGTAAGCTCTCAAAGTGTCAGTTCTGGATTTGAGAGGTCCACTTCTTGGGGAACGTCATCTCTGAGGTGGGAGTTGAGGTGGAACCTGTGAAGATCAAGGTTGTGCAAGTTTGGAAGCCACCCAGGAGAGTGACAGAGGTGTGGAGTTTCCTAGGTCTGGATGGGTACTATCAGATATTTGTGCCAGACTTCATAGAGTTTCAGCACCACTTTTAGCTTTGAAAAAGAAGGGGAAACCCCTCGTGTGGTCAGATAGATGTCAGCAGAGCTTCCAGGAGCAGAGATAGAGATTGACCAGTGCACCTATCTTGAGGCTACTGGAGGAGGCGTAGGGTACGTAGTTTACTGCGATGCATCAGGGATCGGGCTCGGGTGTGTCCTGATGTAGGAGCGGGTAGTGATCGCCTATGGTTCATGACAGTTGAGGCAGCATGAGCAGAACTATGCTACCCATGACCTGTAGTTAGCAGAAGTGTTCTTCTCCTTGAAGATGTGGCAACACTATCTGATGGACAAGCGCTTTACGGTCTATTCTGACCACCAGAGTCTCAGGTACATTTTCTCACAGAAGGACATGAACCTGAGACAGCGGCGATGGATCGAGTTCCTTCAGGAATATGACTTTGAGACATTCTATACTCTTGGGAATGGGAACGTAGTAGCCGATGCTCTCAGCAGGAGGTCGGGCATCCAGCTACTTGGAGAGGAGACGGAGCAACTAGATACGTTGAAGATATCCTTCATGGATAGAGAATGGGCAGCCTTTCTTCAGTCACTCATATTCACTCCTCCAATACTTTAGCGGGTCAGAGAGACACAGCGTGGGGATGTTGACTGTGAGACGAGACATGCACAGATATCCATAGGATAGGCACCTGATGGATTTCATATAGGAGGAGAGCATTTCATCCTTTTCAGAGGACGTACCATGGTACCAGTTTCATTACAGGAGGAGGTGATGAGGGAGTTTCACACTTCCCCATTGGCGGTACATCCAGGTTTAGCGAAGATGTACCAGGATCTCAGACTACATCACTGGTGGCCGGGTATGAAGAAGGTTGTGGTAGAGTTCGTTTCACAATGCCTCACCTGCCAGTAGGTGAAGGCGGAGCACCATGTACCAGTATGCTTGGTACATCCCTTAGAGGTCTCGGAGTGGAAGTGGGATGGGATATCTATGGATTTCATGACAGGGATTCCACGTACTTCCTGAGGACACGAATCCATTTGGGTGATTGTTGACTAACTCACCATGTCGGACCACTTCTTACCTATCATAGATTAGGGCTCAGTGGAGAGATTGGGACACCTTTATGTTCAGGAGATCGTACGGCTTCATGATGTGTCATCATCTATCGTCTTCGATCAAGATGCTAGCTTTACTTCCCGGATTTGGAAAGGGTTTTAGGAGGCATTTGGGATGCAGCTACGCCTGAGTACTGCCTTTCACCCTCAGACAGATGGTCAGACGGAGAGGGCCATTCAAACTCTCGAGGATAAGCTCTGTGCATGTGTCCTTGACTTTGGTCGCAGCTGGGAGGATCTCCTACCCTTGGTGGAGTTTGCGTACAACAACTGCTACCACTCCCACATCGGGATGGCACCATACGAGGCATTGTACGGCCGACTTTGCAGATCACCTCTATGCTAGAAAGACCCTTGGAAGTCAGAACTTGTAGGACCAGAGATGGTCCAGGCCACGACAGAGAAGGTATAGATCATCCAGGAGTGGATGAGGACTGCTCAGAGCCGACAGAAGTCCTATGCTGACAGGAGGTGGAGACCACTAGAGTTCGAGGATGGAGACCACATTTTCTTACGGGTCTCACCTCAATGTGGACTATGGATATTTGGCCGGGTGACAAGTTATCTCTGCCCTTTATCGGACCATTCCAGGTTCTCAACAGGATAGGTGAGGTGGCTTATCACCTGGCTCTTCCACCTCAGTTGCACCGGGTACACGATGTATTCCACATAACTCAGCTGAGGAGATACGTGCATGACCCGACGCATATCATTGATCACGGGGAGCTGGGTATCGATGACGGGGCGACATTTGTGGAGGTTCTGGTGGAGATCGAAGATCGACATGAGTGGGTCCTACGTGGATGGTTGATTCATCTATTGCTCATCAAGTGGCAGCACGGGGACCTCTAGGAGAACACATGGGAGTGGGAGGCTCAGATGCGTGCACAGTACCCTCATTTGTTTCCCTAGGTTATGATGTTTCTTTATAGGGACGTAAAGCCCTGATGTGGGAATAATGTAAAGACCCATAAATTTCAAGTAAAATTTTTTCTTAAATTCTTTGGGATTTTATGAGTACGTAGTTTTTTGACGGCACCTGATTCCGAGGCCCAGTGTGCCTGGAATAAATATCCGAAGTTTAGCTCAGGTACGTTCAGTGAATGAACGAGCAGGTTTTTCTATCTTTTGAACTGATGCTCGGAATTTAAATCTGAGGGCACTGATGGAACCGCAGTGTCGGTAATTGCTTAAGAGGGATTTTACAGAAGATGTGTTATCTTTGGAAGAGTTGTTAAAAAAATGTGGATTAATTATAAAGTGAATAAAATTGTGTACAATTTTATTTAAAATCATGAGGTGGTTTTATCCTACATGGGGGAGTTAGTGTGGGACCCACAAACATCCTAACTACCCATGTGAGGATAAATGAGATGTGGGGCCCACTCGAGCCCCAACCCTTCACATCCCTTAAACCCCCCATTAAACCCCTTGCATTAAATTGGGTAACTCCCCACTCTCCCACTTTAATTCATGACAACACATACTAAATTAATTGAATAAACCTCTTCAATTAATTTAACTATGTGTTTGAATTTTAACTTTTGAATGCTTGGAAAAATAATAAAATAAGGAGAGGACTTATTTTATTTTGTTAGTTTTGATGTGTAAGGGAATTTGGAAGACGGATCTATTCTCTTTTGAAGAACATCATCTTCAACGAAGAACACCAATTCTCCGATGAAAAACGTCGACTCGCCGGTTCCAGTTTTCTCCATCCTCTTCTTCCTCCGCGGTAAGGGAGGAGACACTGACGACGACGGAAGCGACGCCATCATCCGTAGTGCTTGAAAACCATGAACTTCCTTCGATGTAGGGGTTAAGTTCAATTTTAATGAATTAAAATTGTGCTTGTTTATCGTTGAGAAACTCGTATACTTTTTCCCCTTGTTATCAAAATAACGGGAGGAGATCGGACCGCACAAACATGGCCAATTCTCCTCCCCGCTTTCTTATTTGATCGACATTGAAATTTGAGGAGAAGGTAGGGCGGTGTCATTGCACCGTGTGGGAACGAAGAGGACCGCGACCGGAGTGGGCCGCGGTAGTGGTATGTGGCGTCGTCGCGCCGCACCGGAGAGGCCGAAGGAACCGCGGCCAGAGCGGGCTGCCGCGGAGGGGGGCGGCGCCGGTGCGCCGCACTTGTCGAACAGGAGTCGCAGCCTAAGGCCGCGATAGTCACCAGCAGGGGTGGCTGGGCTCAGCCAGCCATCGGCTCTCCTGGAGGTGGGACCCTTCAGGGTCCCTTGGCAGTTCAAGAAAACTGGCCGGCCATTAAGAAGGCGGTGTGTGTAACCCCCCCCCCCCATGACCTGCCTAGGGAGGACCCTATCGAGGGCCCGCCATTTATGAAACAAAGGGGGTCGCGCCCCCTTCGCACCCTGCTCGGCCAACAGCCAAGCCGCAGCCGGCTTCTGAGCTAGGCCGTAGGCCACGCCGGGCCGGGCCGCCCACCCCGGGCCAGACCGCCAGCACCGGGCCGGGCCGCCAGCATCGGGTCGGGCCGCGCAAGCCAGGCCGGGCCGCGCCCAATCGGGCCGGACCCGGACCCGGGTCAGGTCAACCCGGTTCAGGCTGACCCAAGGGGTATTGGTCCAGGCCGACACGGTTTGGGTCGACCCAAGGGGTATTGGGCCGGGTCGGACCGGACCCAGAACCCCTATTTTCGGACCAGGTTCGTTCAAACGCTCATATCTTGGGCTACAGACCTCCGATCGTCGCACCGTAAGATTAGTTGGGATCCTTGGATCAAGACAGTCGTTTAAGTATATTACAATCGAGGTTTTGGAAAAGTTTGGGTACGGCCGGGTTGGTTCGAACCTGAAACCAACCGGGCCCTTGGAGCAGAAACGCTTATAACTTAACAACCGGATGTCCGAATGACGTGTCGTCAATTACATTGAATTACCATTAGTGAGACGGTTCTTTTGGCTTACTCCACTTGAGTTTTGGACACAACTGGAGTATAGTCAGGTTGGTTTACCTTAAAAACCAACCGGGCCCCTCAGACGGAAAAGCCAATAACTCTCCGACCGGGCGTCCGATTGACGCGTCGTCTGTCGCGTTGAGTTCCTATTGACAAAAAGGAAATTTGTGATACATCAACTCTGAACTTAGTGACAGTTGATGTATCGAACCCCCTTTGATCATGGAACGGACCCTCCCGGTATTGAGCGTACTGTGTGTGGGAACCCTAGAGCTGGCTGCAACTGCGACGACGATGGCGACTATACATGGATCCTACGTGGGTTCGGCTGCGAGGACAATAGTACTTGGATCCTCTGTGGGTTCAGCATAGATGAGGATTGTACATGGATCCTACATGGGTTAGGCAGCGATGGGTACATTACTTGGATCCTATGTGGGTTTGGCAGCGACGAATTTTGTACTTGGATCCTACGAGGGTTCGGCAGAGGAGATGATTTAGAGGCTACATCTAATCATCTTCACCCATCTCCATGAGTAGTATACCTGTGTGAGATGAGTCTTGAATTTCAATCATTATCTTAGATATGATTGTCTTGCTTTCCTGTGTGGACTGAGTTGTACTTTCCTGTGTAGACAGAGTTGTACGTTTCTGTGTGCACAGAGTTGTACTTTCCTATGTGGACTGGGTTGAACATGGTCTCGGGAGTTGGAGCCGAACAGGAATTGATGACTCAGGTATATTTATGGGCATATACTTAAGTAGTGATGGTTGATACTTCGTGTTTTTCATATTCATTTGTGGATTCTAGGAGTCCTTAGGGAGTCTCGGGGTCCCTAATGAGTAAACTATACTCACCCCCGCACGGGCTATGCACGCACTACGTTGTGTTGGTTGCAGATGACGGACAACGCTGATCGTAGTTGAGGCTTGTGGAGCGGGACAGTATCCGGAGGTGGACTATCAGGCAGGACGTACACGGTGTGGACGGACGAACTCGAGGAGCTGAGGAGACCATCTATACCCACCCTTCAGGTGGGGTTTTCGGAGGACGTCTCAGCAGTTGCTGCTTTAGTTTTCAGCTGTTGTACTTTACTTTTCTCAGTTGTACCGTACTTTCAGTTGGGTTTGTATACTGGCACATTTACTTTCCAGAACTTACTTTTGTACTCAGTTTACTTAGTGTTTACTTCAGCTTTCATACACTATTGTTTTTGTTTCCTTATATAAAGATAATGTCTTCCCTTTTATCGGGATTTACGCCTTTGGTGCTAGTCGACAGCCCCTGGCCTATGGAAGGCGGACATGGGGTAGTCATGGAACGGGCCCCGGGGATGGGTCATGACACAAAGCGTGGACCAAGAAAACCTGAGAACATAATTTCACAACCCTATAAGTGAAGAACACAAAAAATTCATGCCACAACAAAAAACATAAATTCAGCCAAACCTAAATGTATTCCGAAAGAACATCAAACTGGAAAAGCAATGATGAATAGCATGAGGGGAGATCATACCCTATTGAATTGGAGAAAAACAACACAATTAGAGGAAATTAATGCACAAAGAAGGACCTACAACAGTGGGGTCGCACGCTTGGGTTCTTCCCAGATGAGTGTCACACTGTTGTAGGAAGTCCGGCTGAGGGTAGCATGCTTTTGGGTCACACCACCGTGAGGTCATTCGGCCAAGGGAGAAGCATGGAGGAGGCCTTCCATGGAGATGTATTTTCATGGAAGATGAGACCATGTGAGCTGGTGTGCTTCCCTACTGCATCACGCCTCATGAGGGATGAAGAAGAGTTTATTTCCCCCATTTCATATTTAAAAAAATCTGACCTAAAAACTAAATAAAACCTCTTTATTTATTTCAATTAAATTTTCTTCAAAAGAATTTTTGATAATAATTCACCATTCTAAGGAATAACAAAAGTCAGGACATTATTATTATTTACACCCTTTTATTATTATTTTTAATAATAATAATAATAGGTTTCCATAATTACATTTTATTAAAACATTTGTCAAAAAAATATATCATTTTAATTATAATAATAATCATATTATTATTATTTTCATTTAAACATTTGTTTATTAATCAAAAATCTCTATTTAATAAAAATATTCTTTATTAAATCTAAAACTAATAATATAATTAAATGTTTCTTTGAGATACTGAAAAACCTCATTAATTTGACGCAACTATGACACCTCATAAATCATGTAAGTAAATTCTTTTAACATCCAAATAGTTTAAAAATCGCAAAAATAATAAAAATAACATTATAATTATTATTAAAACTTTCCTTTATTTAAACAAAAATACCCACTTTAACACAACATCATTAATATGATATTAATGATAAAAACTCCCACCCAGAACCTCCATTTAATAATAAATGGTCCTTTATTAATTCCAAAACTCATCATTTAATTAAAGCGGTTCATTTATAAACCCAAAAGACACATTAATTTCATCATCCATCATTAAATTAATTATTTATAATTCATTTAAGTAAACAACCTCAATAATAATAATAACAAATTCATTATTATTATTATTAAAACATTCATTTAATTAAACACAATCTCTCATATAATATTATTTAATTGAATTAAATAATTTATTAAATAGGTTAAACTACAAGGGTTGGACCACAACTATGTGCTACCCATGCATATCCATTAAAGATTAATTTTTCAGATCCAGTGCTCCTAAGACTGATCGGGACACCCTCTAAAAAATATTGGGTAATTACGCAAGTCAAAAAACCACACCTTTATGTGTTCCAACACTAGGAATAAAATTTCATAGCTCGGTTTATAAAAAATAGACTGGTTTATAAACCCAAAAAAATTGAGAACCTTCATATTTTAACTCGATTAAAAAATACGGGACTTTACAATCTACCCACATTAAAAACCTCTCATTGTTGAGAAGCCATCTAGAACCACTACTAAAAAAATCATACCTAGCATTGTCATTTAATCTCGTTAGAACTGACATGTTGTATTCTCAACGTCAAACACACCATTAACCTTTCACAAGCCTAATGTCTAAGCCTTTAAAAGTAGAGACAATTCTCAATTTATAGCATAAACATCGAAATAGAGAATATATCTAAGGCCATTATAAGAATCTAATCAACAAAAACGGTAGAATCATGATCATCCAATAGTAGAGGTTGTTCATGATACCCTCGAAAGACATCATAGACCCAAAACCCAAATTAATCTTTTATCTGACGACGTGACTTTAAAACTATTCCAAAACCATCTGCATTTATAATGAAGCCATTACCCGACATCGGGTAAAATTTCTAAGTCAAGCCAACGCAAGGTTATATTTAAAAAACAATCATTCATTAGTACAAGTAAAGGAGTAGCCCAAAGAATCCAAAAATCCCACATACTACCCAGATAAAGACCACTCATCAATCCCAACAATATAAAAACTATAGTGTGGCGTAATACCAACACTATATTAGTTTCTCCATGACAAGGTCAATATAGGGGAATTGCTTATTGTATTCAGAAGAGCGCACTAAGTGAAAACCTAGGTCATTAAGAAGTTTCGTCGAACTACATCTGGACAACTCTATCCAAGAAAATCTCAGTGTTACCAGCCGACACGTTTACTGAAATTGATGTGACACCACATGTCACGACCCGTCCTCGGGGTCCGTGCCGTGACTACCCCAAGGCCGCCTTCCATAGGCCAGGGGCTGGCGACTAGCACCAAGGCGTAAATCACGGTAAAAAGGGAAGGCATTGCCATTGTAAAGTAAACAATCACCACAGAGCAAGCAAGCAGTAGAAGTAAACACTAAGTAAAAACTGAGTACAATAGTAAGTGCGGAAAAGTAAGTGGGCCAGAATAAAAACCCAAACTGAAAGTAAAGTACAACTGGAAAGGGAAAACAACAACTGAAATTAAAGCCGCAACATCGAGCCATCCATTGGAAGTCCCACCTGATGGGTGGGTACAGATAGCCTCCACAGCTCCTCAGGTCCAACCGTCCGCTCCGAGTATGTCCCGTCTAGTAGTCCACCTCTGGGTACCGTCCTTCTCCACAAGCCTCAACCACGATCAGCGTTGTCCGTCGTCTGCAAGCAACACAACGTAGTGAGGGCATAGCCCGTGCAGGGGTGAGTATAAGCTACTCAGCAGGGACCCCGAGACCCCCGAAGGTCTCCCAGAATCCCCAAAGGATAATCCACAAAGGAAAGATACAATCACGAAGTAACATCTGACACTGCTTAGGTATATGCCCATACATATACCTAAGTCACCAATTCTAGGTTCGGCTCCAACATCCGAGCCCAAGTACATCCCAGTCCACACAGGAAAGCAAAACATTATCCACAGAGGGTAACACAACACAATCCACAAAGGAAAGCAAAACAGGATTAATCTCACACAGGTATACTTCTTCGTAGGACTATAGAGATGATCAGATGTAGCCACTGATTCATCTAAGCCGTCGGACCCACAAAGGATCGATAGGTACTAACCCCCGCAATGACCCACAAAGGATCTGACCCACACCGGATCGATAGATAACTAACCCCTGCAATGACCCACCAAGGATCGGACCCACACAAGATCTGTAGGCGCTGGCCCACACAGGACCGCTGAGCGCTGACCCACACAGAATCGGACCCACACGGGATCTGTAGCACTGATCCACGTAAGATCGCTGAGTGTTGTAGTCGACGCCATCGAATCCAATGAGGATCTCTGTACAGTCATCATCGTCGCCGTAGTCGCAGCCAGCTCTAGGGTTCCCGCACATAGCAAGCTCGTTCGGGAGGGTCCGCTCCACGAGCCGAGAGGCTGATACATCAACTGACACATAGTCCAGAGTTGATGTATCCAAAAGTTCCATATCGTCAACAGGAACTCAATGTCACAGATGGCGCATCAATTGGACGCCCGGTCTGAGAGTTATTGGCTTTTTTGTCCCAGGGGCCCGGTTGGTTTTTAAGTCAAAACCAATCCAACCGTACTCCACCTGCATCAAAACCTCAGGCGGAGTAAGCCAAAAGATCCGTCTCACTAAGAGAAATCCATCAAAGTCGACGGTACGTCAATCGGACGTCCGGAGCTCAAGTTATGAGTGTTTCCGCTCCGAGGGCCCGGTTGGTTTCGTGTACGAACCAACCCGGACGAACCGAAAGTACTCCGAAACCATGAGTGATATATACCGAAACGACCGTCTCAATCCAAGGATCGCATCGACACTGACGGTGCGTCAAACAGAAGTCTGTAGCCCATGATATGGTCATTATACTGAAAGGGGTCCGAAAACGGGGGGTCTGGGCCCAGAACGACCCGGCCCAACCCCCCCCCCCGGGTCGGCCTGAACCGGGTCGACCCGACCTGGGTCCGGGTCCGACCCGGCTGGGTGCGACCCGGCTGGCGCTGGCCGGGTGGCCAGCGGGTCGGCTCGGCCGTTACGGTCGAGCGAAGCGGGGGGCGCGCTGCCCCCACGTGAAGGAGTCGCAGCTCCGTGTGGGGCCTCCCTTGCCAGCGGATGCGGCCGGCTGCCGCGTCCCGTCCCCCTCCGGTCCCACACGGTCGCGGGACCGCGCCCTGCCGCCGCCGCGGCTCCTCCCTGCGGTGCGCCGGCGGGCTGCTCCGCGGACCATCGGACGAGTTCCGGTGGTCGGAAATGCCTGTCGTCTTTTCCAATGGCCCTCTCGGGGCCCATCCTTCACTGCGAGGACCTCACATCGCCCGTGCGGCTTGTTTTGTCGTAGTTCTCCATTCCGCACACCAAGAACGAAAGGGCAGTGGGTTCGGACTTGTTCATAGGTCCGCACCCACTGCGTTAGCATTTTTAAAAGTCTCACAACAATCATTTAAACAAACTGCGGATATAATCACATAGATTAAATAGAACAAAAACCCCTACCTCAACGTTGTCTTCGAACGTGAGTTCGTCGCAGAATTGACCGTCGCCGAAGAAGAGGATCGTCGCGTCGCAGAAGGGGCGTCGCTATAGTCGCGGTACACGGCATCGCGTAGACAAACTCCAAGGATTAAAATCACACAGATTTAATTGCACCAATTAAACCCATGTTGAGGATATAATTCACAAAGAATTAAAAGAACCACAATCCCCTACCTCAATTGGTTTTTGATCGAAGATTGTCGCGGGGAAGGAACGTCGCGGAAGAAGGATCGTCGGCGTCGCAGTACACGGCGTCGCGTCGTCGATCTCCGAGGGTTCGGAGTTCTTCGTCACCCTTCGTCAAAGGTCGGCGTTCTTCATGTTCTTCATGTTCTTCACGAAGGAGGATGAAGATCTTTAGGCCTTAGAGTTTTCTCCAAATCCTCTCAACAAGCCACCCCTCAATAAGACAAGTGTTAGTCTTATTTTATTCTCATGCCAACAATTGAAATTCAAAGATAATAAACGAATAATTAATTCGAAGAATTAATTGTAACAATTTAACTGCCCAATTTAATGGGGCGTTTCTTAACCAGAAAAACGCACAGTTGACTTTCATTAAAAAGGGGGCGCGGGTGCGTTACTTAGAGGTAAAGAAATGGTGGGGCTCGTGCGGGCCCCACCTCACAAATATCCTACCAAGTGGGTAGGATATTTTGGGTCCCACCTTATCCGCTTAACTTAGCTTAAGTGGCTTTAAGTGAAATAAAATAAAGTGTTGCGCCACCTTTATTTTATTTCTTAACTTAACCCCAAAATTAAAAACCACACCTGAGAAAACACAACTCCGAAAAAAGCGTTTCTAAGAAAATATCGGCGATGCGATTCCATTGGTGCCCTCAAAATTTGATTCCGAGCACCGGTTCAAAATTTAGAAAAACCCACTCGTTCGTTCACTGAACGTACCCGAACTAAACTTCAAAAAAAGATTTTGGGCACACCGGGCCTCGGAATCAGGTTCTGTCAGAAACTGCATTCTTGTAAAATTCCCAAGAAAATTAAGAAAAAAATTTCCTTGAATTTTACGGGTCTTTACATCACTCCCACCTTAGGGCTTTACATCCCCGTAAAGATACATCATAAACTAGGGAAACAAATGTGGGTACTGAGCATGCATCTGAGCCTCTCGCTCCCAAGTGCTCTCCTAGAGGTTCCCATGCTTTCATCTGATGTGCACTAGAGTTATCGACCATCCACATAGGACCCTCTCCTGTCTATGCTCAATCTCCACTTGAACCTCCGCAAATGTCTCCCCATCATCAATGTCTAGCTCCCCAGGGTCAATGATATGCGTCGGGTCGTGCATGTATCTCCTCAGCTGAGATACGTGGAAGACGTCGTGCACCCGATGCAACTGAGGTGGTAAAGCCAGGTGATATGCTACCTCGCCAATCTTGCAGAGGACCTGGAATGGTCCGATGAAGCGTGGAGACAACTTTACACCTCGGCCAAATCTCCGTAATCCATGTCGAGGTGAGACCCGCAAGAAGACGTGGTCGCCATCCTCGAACTCTAGTGGCCTCCGCCTCCTGTCAGTATAAGGCTTTTGCTAGCTCTGAGCTATCCTCATCCGCTCATGAATGACATGGACCTTCTCCGTCATGGCATGGACCATCTCTGGTCCCACAAGTGTTGACTCCCCAGGGTCTGTCCAGCACAGAGGAGATCTGCAAGGTCAGTCGTACAGCGCCTCATATGGTGTCATCCCGATGGTGGAGTGGTAGTTGTTGTTGTACGCGAACTCCACCAAGGGTAGATGGTCCTCCCAGCTGTGACCAAAGTCGTGGACACATGCGTGAAGCATGTCCTAGAGAGTCTGAATGGTCCTCTCCGTCTGACCATCCGTCTGAGGGTGAAAGGCGGTGCTCAGACGTAGCTGCGACCCGGACGCCTCCTGTAACCCCTTCCAAAGTCGGGAAGTAAAGCGAGCATCTCGATCGGAGACGATGGATGATAGAACACCGTGAAGTTGTACAATCTCCTGAACGTAGAGGTGCCCCAATCTCTCCACTGAGCCCTGCTCTCTGATGGGTTAGAAGTGTTCCAACTTGATGAGTCGGTCGACAATCACCTAGATGGAGTCATGACCTCTGGAAGTGCGTGGAATTCCAGTCACAAAGTCCATAGATATCCTGTCCCACTTCCACTTCGGGACCTCCAAGGGTTGTACCATGCCTGATGGTACCTGATGCTCTACCTTCACCTGCTGGCAGGTGAGGCATCGAGAAACGAACTCTGCCACAACCTTCTTCATGACCAGCCACCAGTGCTGTCGTCTGAGATCCTGGTATATCTTCGCCACTCCAAGATGTACCGCCAAAGGGGAAGTGTGAAACTCTCTTAGCACCTCCTCTCATAAAGCAACTGGTACCAAGGTACGTCCTCTGAAAAGGACATCGTTCTCTACTCCAAAGGAGAAACCATCAGGTGCCAGTCCTGAGGATATCTGCACACGCTGCGTCTCATAGTCAGCGTCCCCACGTTGTGCCTCTCTGACCCGCTGTAGTAGTGGAGGGGTGACTGTGAGAGACTGAAGGAAGGCTGCTCCATCTCTATCCACGAAGGATATCTGCAAAGCGGCTAGCTGCTCTGACGCCTCCTCAAGTAGCTGAATGTCCGTCCTCCTGTTAAGAGCATCGGTTACCACATTCCCCTTCCCAGGAGTATAGACTATCTCAAAGTCATAGTCCTGGAGGAACTCAAGCCATCGCCGCTGTCTCAGGTTCAGGTCCTTCTGAGAGAAGCTGTACCTGAGACTCTGATGGTTACAAAAGATTGTAAAGCGCTCACCCATCAGGTAGTGTCTCCATGTCTTCATAGCGAAGATCACTGCTCCTAACTCCAGGTCATGAGTAGCATAGTTATTCTCAAGCGGCCTCAACTGACGTGATCCATAGGCGGTCACTGCCCGCTCCTACATTAGGACACATCCGAGTCCGGTCCCTGATGCATCGCAGTAGACTACGTACCCTACTCCCTCCTCCGGCAACCTCAAGATAGGTGCGCTGGTCAATCTTTGTCTCATCTCCTGGAAGCTCTGCTGACATCTTTCTGACCACACAAAGGGTTTCCCCTTATTCATCAAATCTGAGAGTGGTGCTGCAACTCTGGAGAAGTCTGGCACAAATCTCCGGTAGTATCCAGCTAATCCCAAGAAACTCCGTACCTCCGTCACGCTCCTGGGTGGCTCCCAAGCTAGAATTGCCTCGATCTTCACAGGGTCCACCGCAACTCCCGCCTCAGAGATGACGTGCCCCAAGTAGTGGACCTCACGTAACCAAAACTGACACTTCGAGAGCTTTCCATAAATCTGGTGCTCTCAGAGTGTGTCTAGTACAACCCGCGAGTGGTAGGTGTGATCCTCCTCAGTGGTCGAGTAAATCAAAATGTCGTCGATGAAGACCACGAAAAAACGATCGAGGTATGGATGAAAGATCTTGTTCATGAGGCCCATGAACACCGCTGGAGCATTGGTTATGCCAAAGGGCATAACCAAGAACTCATAGTGGCCATACCGACATCTGAAGGTCGTCTTCTGCACGTCCTCGTCCCAAACTCTGAGCTGATGATAGCCTAACATGAGGTTTATCTCCGTGAACCACCGTGATCCCTTGAGCTGATCGAAGAGGTCATCAATCCTCGGTAGCGGATACTTGTTCCTCACTGTCACCTGGTTCAGGCGACGATAGTTGACACAAAGTCGCAAGATCCCGTCCGCCTTCTTGGCGAACAATATCGGGGAAGCCCAGGGTGAAACACTGGGTCGGATGAATCCCTTGCCCTGTAAGTCCTCCAACTGTGCTCGTAGCTCTCGAAGCTCTGCGGGGGTCATCCGATACGCTAGAGTTGATATCGGGGCTGTCCCGGGGTACAGGTCAATATAAAAGTCTACCTCTCTTCGAGGAGGTAGTCCTGGAATGTTTTCGGGGAAAACGTCCGCGTACTGATCCACCACTGCAGGAAATCTAGAACTCTGCACGTCAACTGCTCCTTGGATGAGGCTAGCCAACTGATGAGTGATGGGTTGTCCTCTCCTCTGCGAGAGTTCATCTTGTGCTGCGAAGGCTCCCTTCTCGCCGGTGAAGGTGAACCTGCACTCGTCGATGCGTACACATCGCACCTTGCGCCGAATACAGTCAATCTGAGCATGGACTGTAGATAACCAATCCATGCTCAAGATGACTTCGTAAGGCCTTGACGCCGATACAAGAAGATCTCAGCCGAAGCTCTCGCCTCCTAGAGTAATCTCACACTGCCAACACCAATGCATAATTGTCGATTCTGCTCTCGTAGGAGTCTCTAGCCGTAAGGATCGAGCCAACGGCTCTGTCAAAATCTCCGAGCTCCGAACAAGGGCAGCAGCTATGAAAGAGTGACTCTCTCATGTGTCTATATGAACTGCAGCAAGGGTGGAATAGACACAGATAGTACCTCGAATCATCTCGAGTGCACCGTGGTTGTAGGCCTCCGCTGCCTGGAGTTGTGCTTGTCTCTGCCCTCCAGCTCCCTGTGGTCGGGGTGGACCTCCTGGTGGTGGTGGTGGTAGAGCCTCAAAGCGTCGCCCACCACTTGCTTCTCGGCCAGCTCCTCTTCCTCGTCCGCCTGCTCCCTGCGAACTGCCACCGTCAACCCTATGCCTCTGTCTGGGTGGCCCCTCAACCGTCTGCTGCTCCTCGTCATGACGAGTTAGGCAGTCACGAGCCATGGGGCCCTACCCGCCGCATGTTTAGCACTGTCTGCCTCTCAAAAGACTGACCCCGCACTGTGTGCCCCGCACAGCTGAGCCAGTGTCCTGAGGTCGTCGGCCTGAGGGTCTGGAATGCCTGGAACCGTGAGTCATCCGTCGACTGCCTACTGCAGAAGACTCTGCTACATGCCACCCCGTGGTAGGCCTCACTGCTAAAGTAGGCTCAGCAAGGAAGCTCTCGTTCAAAAGGGCTCGCTCCAGTACTCCTACCTGAGTCGGAATGCTGAGGGGGATCAGTGATGCCCTGATCTCATGCCTCAATCCATGCTCAAAGGTCTGGGCCCGGAAGAATGGGTCTCGTACAATGTCTGTTGAGTAGCGCGAGAGATCGGTAAATCTCGCCGACTACTAGGCGACCGTCAAGATGCCCTACCGCAGCTGAAGAAGCTCCTGGGTGCACACCGTACGGTGAGTGGCTAGGACGAACTCTGAGCGGAAGAGGCTCTCAAAGTCCGTCCAGAGAAGAGATTCCTCATCGTGCACCTGGAGCATCAAGCTCCACCATCTTCCTGCTGCCGCGTGCAGTAGGCTCGCTGCGAGGATCACCATGAGGTCTGCTGGTATCCTCACTAACCTGAAAATTCGTACAACTGCCTCCAGCCAGTCCTCGGCTGCCTGGGGGTCCGTCTCCCCACGGAACCTCGGCGGTCGCTGGCGCTGAAACTTGTGCAGTGCACTAAGGAGATGTGCATCGTCAGCGGCTAGGGCTGGTAGCATCGGTGGCTTGGTGGGTAGAGGTACCGCCGGTGCCTCTGCTATCAAAGGGCCATGTACCGAGGCCTCGTCGCTCGGCGGGTTGTCGTCACGTACAACTCTCGGAACCCTAGCTGGTTGCAGTCGTGGGGTCATCCTGAAAAGAAACAGGTGTGCCACAGTCAACAGTATACCTGGTGAGCTGACATATAGTAATCACAAAGAAAACTTGAAACACATATGCAATCAATGTTTTCATGCATTAAGTTGGAAATCAGAAGTCAGGGTCCTGGTGTACGGATACGTCGGCTGTCGCACCAACACTGGACTCCCTGGACTGATAACCACACCCAATACTCTTAACACTATTGCTTCACATAGAAAAAAGATCAGAGTCCAAAGTTCTGCGGTAGAACCGAACTCCTCTGATACCAATTTGTCACGACCCGTCCTCGGGGCCTGTACCGTGACTACCCCAAGCCCGCCTTCCATAGGCCAGGGGCTGGCTACTAGCACCAAGGAAATCCCGGTAAAAAGGGAAGAAATTTCCTTTGTAAAGCAAACAATCACTACAGAGCAAGCAAGCAGTAGAGTAAACACTAAGTAAAAACTGAGTACAACAGTAAGTGCGGAAAAGTAAGTGGGCCAGAATACAAACCCAAATTAAAAGTAAAGTACAACTGGAAAGGTAAAACAACAACTGAAAGTAAAGCTGCAACGTCAATCCATCCACTGGAAGTCCCACCTGAATGGTGGGTACAGATAGCCTCCACATCTCCTCAGGTCCAACCGTCCGCTCCGAGTACATCCCGCCTAGTGGTCCACCTATGGGTATCGTCTTGCTCCACAAGCCTCAACCACGATCAGCGCTGTCTGTCGTCTGCAACCAACACAACGTAGTGCGGGCATAGCCCATGCAGGGGTGAGTATAAGCTACTCAGCAGGGACCCCGAGACCCCCGAAGGTCTCCCAGAATCCACAAAGGCTAATCCAAAAAGGAAAAATGCAATCACGAAGTAACATCTGACACTGCTTAGGTATATGCCCATACATATACCTAAGTCACCAATTCTAGGTTCGGCTCCAACATCCGATCCCAAGTACATCCCATTCCACACAGGAAATCAAAACGTAATCCACATAGGATAGCACAACACAATCCACAAAGGAAAGAAAAACAGGATTCACCTCACACAGGTATACTTCTTCGTAGGATGATAGAGATGATCAGATGTATCCACTGATTAATCTAAGCCGCCGGACCCACAAAGGATCGATAGATACTAACCACCGCAATGACCCACAAAGGATCTGACCCACAAAGGATCGATAGATAACTAACCCGCGCAATGACCCACACAGGATCGGACCCACAGAGGATCTGTAGGCGTTGGCCCACACAGGACCGCTGAGCGCTGACCCACACAGGATCGGACCCACACAGGATCTGTAGCACTGATCCACGTAGGATCACTGAGTGTTGTAGTCGTCATCGTCGAATCTACTGAGGATCTCTGTATAGTCGTCGTCGCAGTCGCAGCCAGCTCTAGGGTTCCCGCACACAGCAAACTCGTTTGGGAGGGTCCGATCCACGAGCCGAGAGGCTGATACATCAACTGACACATAGTCCAGAGTTGATGTATCCAAAAGTTCCATATCGTTAACAGGAACTCAACGTCACAGACGGCGCGTCAATCGGACGTCCGGTCTGAGAGTTATTGGCTTTTTCGTCCCAAGGGCCCGGTTGGTTTTTAAGTCAAAACCAACCCGACTGTACTCTACCTGCGTCCAAACCTCGGGCGGAGTAAGCCAAAAGATCTGACTCACTAAGAGGAATCAAGCAAAGTCGACGGTACGTCAATCGAACGTCTGGAGCTCAGGTTATGAGCATTTCCGCTCCGAGACCCCGGTTGGTTTCGTGTATGAACCAACCCGGCCGAACCCAAAGTACACCGAAACCTTGAGTAAAATATACCAAAACGACCATCTCGATCCAAGGATCGCATCGGCGCTGACGGTGCATCAAACGGAATTTCGTAGCCCAGGTTATGGGCAAAAGCCAGAAAGGGGTCCGAAAACGGTGGGTATAGGCCCCGACCGACCCGGCGACCCCCCACCCGGGTCGGCCCGAACCGGGCCGACCCGGCTGGGCGCGACCTGGCTGGCGCTAGCCGGGTGGCTAGCGGGTTGGCTCGGCCATTACGGCTGAGCGAAGCGTGGGGCACGCTGCCCCCGCGTGAAGGAGTCACGGCCCCGCATGGGGCTACCCTTGCCAGCGGATGCGGCCGGCTGCCGTGTCCCGTCCCCCTCCGTTCCCGCGCGGTCGCGGGACCGCGGCTTTAGCCGCCGCCACCTGCTGCCGCCACCTGCCTCTGGCGGGCTGCTCCGCGGACCACCAGACAAGTTCCGGTGGTCGGAAATGCATGTCGTCTTCGCCAATGGCCCTCCCGGGGCCCGACCTTCACTGTGAGGACCTCACATCGCCCGTGCAGCTTGTTTTGTCATCGTCCTTCGTTCCGCACACCAAGAACAAAAGGGTGGTGGGTTCGGACTTGTTCCTTGGTCCGCACCCACCCCGTTAGCGGTTTTAAAAGACTCAAAACAATCATTTAAACAAACCGCGGATATAATCACATAGATTAAGAAGAACAAAAACCCCTACCTCAACGTTGTCGTCGAACGCGAGTTCGTCGCAGAATTGACTGTCGTGGAAGAAGAGGATCGTCGCGTCGCGGAAGGGGCGTCTCTGTCGTCGCGGTACACGGCGTTTCGTAGAAAAACTCCGAGGATTAAAATCACACAGATTTAATTGCACCAATTAAACCCATGTTGAGGATATAATTCACACAGAATTAAAAGAACCGCAATCCCCTACCTCAATCGGTTGTTGATCGAAGATTGTCGCGAGGAAGGAACGTCGCGGAAGAAATGTCGAGGAAGAAGGATCATCGGCGTCGCGGTACACGGCATCGCGTCGTCGATCTCCAAGGGTTCGGCGTTCTTCATCGCCCTTCGTCGAAGGCCGGCGTTCTTCGCGAAAGAGGATGAAGATCTTTAGACCTTAGAGTTTTCTCCAAATCCTCTAAACTAGCCACCCCTCAATAAGACAAGTGTTGGTCTTATTTTATTCTCATGCCAACAATTGAAATTCAAAGATAAGAAACGAACAATTCATTCGAATAATTAATTGTAACAATTTAACTACCCAATTTAATGGGGCGTTTCTTAACCAGAAAAATGCACGGTTGACTTTCATTAAAAAGGGGGCGCGGGTGCATTACTTCGAGGGAAAGAAACGGTGGGGCTCGTGCGGGCCCCACCTCAAAAATATCCTACCAAGTGGGTAGGATATTGTGGGTGTCACCTTATCCGCTTAACTTAGCTTAACTGGCTTTAAGTGAAAAAAAATAAATTATCGCGCCACTTTATTTTATTTCTTAACTTAACCCCAAAAATTAAAAACCACACCCGAGCAAACGCAACTCTGGAAAAGGCGTTTCTGAGCAAATACTGGCGCTACGATTCCATTGGTTCCCTCGGAATTTGATTCCGAGCACCGGTTCAAAAGTTAGAAAAACTCGCTCGTTCGTTCACTGAACGTACCCGAGGTAAACTTCGGAAAAAGATTCCAGGCACACCGGGCCTCGGAATCAGGTTCCGTCAGAAACTGTGTTCTTGTAAAATTCCCAAGAAAATTAAGAAAAAAAATCCATGAATTTTACGAATCTTTACACTACACACCTTAGTATTTCCCATGACATCGTAAGAAAAGATCAGTTTCTCACCAGCATGCTATTTTAGAACACATTAACTCATGCATGTGATGTTCCTCGAACCAAGAGCACCACGTCAGAAATTGATCATAAAAGCTGTAACATAAACCTATCGACATTCCATAAATTCCAAGTCCAATAAGTCCCCCCGAGTAGTGGGACAAAAAGACATTATTATCCTAGAACATTCTAAGGGTACTACCTACCATGGTTTAGCCTCTTACGAAACATAAACATCGACCCTCTCTCTTGGTCACGCAAAACTAATATCACCAATATCAAAATACACATTTTTTTAAACAATTTTATTTAATTTACTCAATCCTTTTAACATTAAAATAAACATCCACAAACACACAAGTACTTTTTAACAAGTCACATGGTTTTCAAAAAATGCCCTATGAAAAAATAGGCATGTTATCACAAACATCCTCTTTAAACGTGTCATGTATAGTGTTATCCAAATATAAAAAAGAAATTTGGAATGTAAATTCTTTTTACCGAAAAGGCGCAGTCCGAGGGTCCCATTTATTCAATCTGGGTTCTTCGAAAAGCAACCCAACAATTGTTCATATCAATTAAAACTCAACAGTTTTACATTTATAATCATATTCAAATATACTATGGCTATATAAGGTTCAATCACATGGGTGTACATTACCTTTCGATAAGTCACCCATACACATTACTACTGGAATTTATCTCACATTTATCATAATAGACATTCATTTAACATTTTATCTTTAGAAGCACATTCACACATAAAAACAACTCTAGCATGTTATCATATGTAGTAACACAACAGCATGATATTACACAGAAGCATGGAACAACAACAAAACATCCTAATAACTAAGGTAGTATGGAATATAATCACTCAATCACGTTAAATCTATCACCGAAACATGCTATCTATAGAGGCATGCTAAAGATGATCAAAACATGAAAAATCACCCAAGGAACACAATCTAAATTAGTAGGCATCCTAATAATGCATTTACATGGAATGTTATATGAATGACATGTGAATATCTATGTTCCTAATATGATGCATATATGAAACTTCCTTTCCATATTAGACCAAGACAATTATATTTCAAAATCCTCCAATTCTATAAGCAGTAGAAAATACACTAGTCACCCAAGGTGATATCATATCAACTACAACCTCAAATAGTACAAATATCAATTCCCATTCCTAGCCACTTAGTCATTTCTTGTACATGGGTTGATTAGTCCCAAGCATGGATGTTAACCCAAGAACTGACACATTCCTAGTCTCCTGTCTACTAACTCAAAATAGAAAGACAAAGGAAAAGAACCCTCTAATAAAACTTTGTAACATCCCGACCCAACTCAACCCTAATGTAGTGGTCATATCGGTCGCCACATGACTTCAAACGCATCTCCCCATATAACAGAAGCTTTTAACTAGATTCGAGGGTCTAAGGACAGTCATTGGGGATACTATACCCTCTTATCAGAGTTGCAAAGTGGTATATCATAGTAAATAAAAAAACAATAGTGGAAGCAGTTGTACTTAATTGAAAAAAACAATAGAAGACAAATAGTACTCATTTTATAAAAGTGGCCAATTCCAATTATACCACAGATGAATTCATGAAATTTTATGGATATATATTTGGAAGCAATAAATAATACATCATTCTTTAAACATTTTGTACAATAAAAATAAAAGACAACCAATCCCTACTATCCTTTAATGCTAGCATCTCGAGCTCATGCTCGGTCCTCTGCTCCAATCTCCCATGTATTTTCTAACATCACAATCCTGGAACCAAATAGGATCTAATCAGGTACGCCAATGTAATGGCGGCCGGAGTAGGGTGTGAGATATAAATCTCAGTAGGCCAGGACCACAAGTGTATACCACAAATCCAAATATTCAATAAATAATTTTAACAGTCAAAGCATGATATGACATTACCACTAACCATTTTTAATCTTTAATCAGTATTTCCTGAAAACTTAGTAGTTCCATAATCAAGGAAAATCAAATTATTAATTTATTTAAATAATCTATTATTCTTAAAAAGTGATAGGGGTTTGGGACTCTACCTCAAGGTGACATAATTTTAATTACACATCACTTTAATGTACTTGGTGGCAATTTGATGAAAATGGCACGTAGTCGCACACCCACCACCATGATATATATATATATATATATAAAAATATACATATATACATATATATATATATATACATATACATATATACATATATATATATACATATATATATATATATCAAAATATATATTTTCACGTGTGTGTGCCCTTCGAACAACGTCAACAAACCGAATTGGCCTGAACAGCCTCACCTTATGTGGTGAATTCTAGAACATAGTCAAAGGAAACCTGAGAACCTCTTGCACAACCCTAGAACCGAAGAACACCAAAAATTAGAGTTACAACAAAAACCATAAATTCTGAAAAACCTTAAATGGGTACTAAAATAGCATCAAATCTAAAAAGAGATGATGAATAGCTTGAGGGGAGATCTTACTTCTTTTAATTAGACCAAAAAGAGGACAAAATTAGAAGAAATCACTTTGCAATGAAGGACTCACAACAGGGGGTCACGTGCTAGGGTTCTTCCCGGATGGGTGTCGCGCTGCTGTAGTATTCCTGGCCGAGGGTTTCATGCTTCCGGGTCACACCACCTGGAGGTAGTTTGGTAAAGAGAGAAGCGTGGAGGAGGCATTCCATGGGTGAGTAGCTACATGGAATTGGAGGATGTGGGAGTTGGTGCATTGCCCTGCTGCATCGCGCAGCACCAGGGAGGAAGAAGAGGGGATTTCCCACATTTTTTATTTAAAAAAAGTCTATCCTAAAAACTAATTAAAACCTCTTAATTTATTTCGATTTAATTTTCATCAAAATCATTTAAGAAGATAAATCATAGTTATAAAGAATATGAAAAGTCATGAAATTATTATTATTACACCCTTTCATTTACTCCTTTCAATCTAAAACCACCAAATCCATTATTATTATTTTAATAAATTTTAACAATAAATGGCCATAATTTAATAGTAATAAAAAAATAATAATAAATATCCATAATTTAAATGATAATAATAATAAACACATTATTATTATTTCCATTTATATATTTATTTCTTAAATCAAAAATATCAAATTAATAAAATGTTTCTTCATAAAATCTGAAATTACTCATTTAATTAAATGTTTATTTGAGATACCCAAAATCCTCATTAATTTCACACAACTATTACACATCATTATTCATGAAATTAAAATCTTTTAACATTGAAATAATTTAATAATTTCCAAAATAATAATAGTAACATTATTATTATTATTATTAACACATTGTTTTATTTAAACACAGAACCCCCCAATATATTAAAACATCATTAATATTATATTAATGATAAAAACACCAACCCATAACCTCAATTTAAAAATAAATGGTCCTTCATTAATTCTAAAACTAATCATTTAATTAAAAAAATCTTTGATAAACCCAAAAGCCACATTAATTTCTTCAAATATCATTTAATTAATTCTTTATTATTCATTTAATTAAACAACCAAAATCATAATAATAATAAATTCATTATTATTATTGTTAAATAATTATTTTAATTATACACAATCTCTCATTTCATTTTATTTAATTAAATTAATTAGTTTATTAACATGGGTAAAATGCACGGGTTGGACTGCAATCGTGGGCTGCCCATGCATATCTATTAAAGTGGACTTTTCGACATACAGTGCTCCCAAGACACATCAGGATACCCTCTAAAAAATATTAGGTAATTAAGAAGGTCCAAAAATAACACTTTTATGTGTTCCAACACCCAGAATAAAATTATGAATCTTAGTTTAAATAAAAACATACTCGTTGATAAACCGAAAATAATTGAAAAACGCTTGTATTTTAACCCAATTCAAAAACACTGCACTTGACACATGCCCATAATTATTTTTTTGTAGATGTTTTTACATATGACTGAATAGTATTAAAAATAATTTTTATTACCTTTTAAATTATTTAAAAATTGTTAGGAAGAAATTTTGTTACGTAATAATTTGGGGAATTTTTTTTAACAACTCTTTTTTCATGTAAGACTTTAGAATATTTATATGAATATTTTCAGAGCCAGGTACTGAGTTAGAATAAGATTCTGATTCCTGGAGGTCCTCAGGGTTTGTATAATAAAAATACAAAATTTATTATATCGTGTTTGGGTATTTTTTTCATAATCAGTAGAATAAATCCCAAATATTGTCTCAAATTAAAAATCTAAGAAAACAGTAGATTATGGATGCGTGGTTTACCATAAGTGTGACCTAAGGTTGGTAAGCATAATATTTTCTGATAGATATAATCATTATCTAGTGTGTTTAATAAAATGAATAATTTAATTTTTATATTTATAGTCAATGACCTAAATCTAATCCGCTATAAATATCCAATTACAATAAAACTTCTAAGGCTATCTTCAAATCCCTATAAGGATTTGAGTGGATGAAGTTCATTCTTCAGTTGTAGATCAAGAATTTATAATAACATGAGATTATATTGAGGTGGATTGAGAGGAAAAAAATGTGTTCAGTCTTCTCTATTTCTTATTATAATGTTCTTATCCTAATATTCTTCATAAATCAAGGTAGGGATAGTAAATTTTGGATTCCCACCCAACTAAAATTTTCTAGAATGGATTTAATATATGCTTCACATGATATATGAATTATTGATCTTCACATGACCCCTACTGCCTTCTAATATTGTTGATAAAATTTTATTTGTTTATCTCACTTTCTAAAAACTTTGGATACCCCGATTTTGTGATCATTGGACAAAAATGGTTCGGAAATAATGGATTCACATTGATTATGTGCATTTCTCCCCATTAGTCATCACGTTATTCCCCATTAGCCCATGGGGTTGAGGTTTGTTTTTTTAGGTGATTTCGTCTCTAATAGATCACTAGGATTCATAGTGGATAGGTGAATGACATATGATATGGTTATTTCTTATGCTTTAGGAGGGTATTTGGGTTTCCGTTGATAGTGACAAGGATCAAAGGCTAGATTATTCATCCTTCAGTTGTGGAAGCATCCTGGAAACATATGATGGGTTGTTCAAGGTTAGAGTGTATAGAATCCATCCACTGGTAATTGATCTTGTGTTGGCATCCCTAGAAATGATACCTTCGGTGTTAATCATAGTGGAAATATTGGTGACGGTGGCGTGAGTGAACTGTGTTGATATTCTCTGGTTTTTTGTAAAAGGCATGACTATACAGCGTATTGATCTAGAAAACAATTCTTGTATTTTACTAGATCCAACAACTACATTTTTTGGTGGAGACAGATTTCCATATATGTATGGTCCCACCAAATGTCATGTGACCCTATGTTGGTGGACTAGTGTGTACTCTATGATTTCATGGGAATAGAAATGACCAAACATATGTTCTTGGATTGATTAAATGGGAAATGCAATGTAGTATTACATGCCCATGATAACTAGACATGACCATGTCCACGAGAAAGGACCAATTTATAGGGAAAAAACTAAAATAGAACAGTTAGTCCTCAGTAGCTTGGACACTGTGTGTACTACTAGCACATGACTTCTACCTACCTGTAATTTTTTTTTCATTTTCTGAATAAAACACTTTATGAGTTAGTGGTAACCTCACAATCGTGAATAACAAATTTCAAAACACCACACCACATTAACGACATACAACTTCCAAATCTAACACAGCACATCAAAATAAAAATACAAATTTCAAAGACCATCTGATCCCCTCTGCATTGGACCCAAAGCGGTGGTTCTTCAAAGGTTTTGGGAGGTGGGATTTGGCTGTCTATGGTGCTCCATGCGTAGCCTGGTTTAATTCTTCAGTTTTTTGGTTTTCCTCCTCAAGATTTCGTTTTAGATTCGGTTATGTTATTTCTTGTCGCGATGGATCTGTTCTGGTTTCTTCTTTGTTTTGGATGATCTTTGATAGTGTTCGATTCTGGCGTGGAATTCGGATGTGGAAGACGAGTCAGGGTTCGACAGTCATGGCGGTGCCCACATCTCGCTGTTATGTCTTTGGTCTGTTCGGAACTTTTCCCTGGCTCCTAGTTCCCCCCATTCTTCTCCAAGTCGGATTTGAACGGTGGTACTTGAGGAGTTTTGGTATGTGAGTTTCGAGCATTCGATGCATTTCAGTTCTGGTGGGTCTCGCCGGTGATATTGGCATGAAGTCGAGCCGCTGCAACCGATGAACATGCTGATGGTTCGAGATGATGTCGTTCTTTGAATTCTATGGAGACGGTGATGGTTTCGAGACGTTTAGGTGGGCGGCTCAGAGCTCGGTGGAAGACTTTTCCGGCGATACGATGCGTGATTTCAGGGTGCATAGCACGAGGTGGTTGGTTGGCAGTGATGTGAGGTGTCACGTTCTCCGAGTTCGAGGTTGAATATTTTTAAAATTTGAATGTTTTTATAGTTTAGCAGGAGAGTTGCTTTTGATTTTTGAATTACAATGTTCGGTTACCGCTAACCCTTAAAGCCGTTTTTTTGAAAATGAAAAAAATGGATTTGAGTAAACAGTTCATCCGAAGACCATCAACATAAAAAATCAACACCACATGACTAAGAGCTCCTGAAACACCTTCCACCACTCAAACTCACCTCCCAAGACACCTTGAAAGCCACCACACAAATCCTACTGGGAGGAGAGGTGAAATCCTGGAGCAAGAGCAGGGTAGGAATGGATACTGATGAGAAGAAACATCAACATTGGAAACTGTTGAAATTGTAGAGGATGATATCCATCAACAAAAACAAAATGCAAAAATCCGAACAAAAATCGTGACCGAAGAACAACACCATGATCGAAAGACCTCAAGAGAATGAAAATACCAAAATGCCACCAATGAAGGAGACTGAAACCATAAGGCAGGAGAGGAACTATACGAACTGCGACTCCTGGAGTACTGATGAGCACTCAGTCAATACATCCCAAACCCCCCATGAGAGCCACTACAACAGACCAAAATGGAGTCTAATGTAGTAGATCTGGGAGCAAGAGCAGTGATTGAGACTAGCTAGGCATCGGCAGCAAGCCACGGTCGCAGAGAGAAGGAAACGCCTGACCGGGATGGGTGGAAAGAGAGCAGAGAAAATCAGCAAAGGAACATGCGAAGAGAGAGGCTCTAGAGAAGAACCATATCACCAGTGAGAAACCCATCCGCGAAGATGAATCTAGACGGAAGGCAAAACCTACAAATGATACGGCGGACGAAACCCTATAAGGATTAGTGCGCTTGCAAGAGCCGTCCCGGGAGAGACAAGAGCCATCTATCTCACTACTAGTACATGACTTATAGTGTAACATGGCTTCTAAATCCATGTCTAGAGGAAAACACACCAATTATTGATGTGAGGCCACATATCATGGGAACCCCCACACACACCATGACCTTATCCAAGTGACTTCTCCCTTTCATATCTCTTCCTTTGGGAAAAATATTTTGGCCCGCAAGTATCCTATATAGAGTTTTCTTCCATATAGAATGTGAGGATGTAATTTTTTGTCGAATACATGATACAATATACCATATTCTAAGCATGATTATACTTTAACTAATTTTTTTATTATATCAGTAATTAGAGTAGAATCATAAAAGTGACTCCATGGTCGACACTCCCATATCGCACCAGGGCATGTGTCCCCAATACTCTTTACATATATAGAGTTGGTACTCCCCCATGGTAGGGAATGTGTTCTCAATCTATGGAGTTGTAATCTATTGTTATATAACTATTGAAGGAATCATGTCCTCTATATGAGTTTTGGATCCCTCAACTATTGAGTTCAGTGATGAAGTGAGGTCCCCTCCATATAGATTATAGTGAGGTTGTTTGAGTCCCCCATATGCCCCTGTTCTTCTAAGTGTCTCCCTATGTCACACTTTGGTGTGGGTTCCCTATCTACTGAGTGATAACCCCCTGCCTCCCCCATAGAATTCTTGGGAGGAAGACCCTCTAATGTAGACTTCCCCCAATGACATTGAAGAAAAGTGGTGAGTTGCGATTCTACCTCATGATTTTCATTAAATTTATGAGAGATGCTTCAACTAGAGATAGTTCTCCCTCAATATATACATACAGTGGAAATGATCGATCCCACCACTCTTTATCCTATACAATTATAAATAACCACCATTAGAAATCCCCCCCAATGGCTATATGGATCAGTGGAGAAGTATGATCCCTCCACACAGATGTTGGTGATTTTTTTTGTGATGCTAGAAATCAGAGATGGGACTTTAGAGCTGCAAGCTGACATGTCATTATAAGATGGTATGTTGAGATTGATATCCACCTTCTCTCAAATTTTGGAATCATGTTGAGCCAACCTTGGTGTATATGGTTGTTTTCTAGGTTTATGATTGGCATTCCATTATGGGGTTGAGATTAATTTTTTTGTATTATTTTATTACTCACTTTTTGGTTTTATGGAATCCTTCTATGCATTTAAAATATCACCTCTACATAGGATTTTCCTAAATGTGTCATGTACTATATAGATGAATGGTAGATCAATGGTGGATATGGTGGATCATACGATATATAGGTTCATTGATCATTTTTGGTGGTCAAAACTGGATATCAGGAGTTGGGATATACCAGTATTTCCCAATTTTAACGTTTTTTTAGAATGGGACATCATTTGTAGTTGGGAATTTATTTTTTTCCCTTTTTTCATTGTTTTTAGTTTTTATACTGTAATTCATTTATTATAGTTTATTTTATGCATGGTTATACTATATATGATGTAATATTTTATTATACCAAGATTTTTTCCATCAATATGGTTGTCTTTGTTTGCATATGTACTTAGGTTAAGACCTTGATTTAATTCATGCATTTTTTGTGCTTATCACATGCTCCTAGACAATAAGGGGTGGGATTTGTTTTTTCACACCCAGACATCCAATGTTTGAGAGGGCCCTAGTGGATTGGTTCAAGAAAAAGTGTTATTAGAGAAGTTCATCCTTGTTTGGGTGGTAGGGTTGAACCCATGATGGTGATTGGTATAGGTATTATGGAAATTTTGTCAAAATGTTTTTAGTATGTATTTTAGGATAGAGAACTCAAATTTGTTGTGGTGTTTAATGTATCTATATACCAGGACTCTAATAACCTTCATGATGACTTTTATACTGAGAAATTACTTATAGGGAATAGATGGTACATTAATTATAAAGGATTGAGACCTTTGACTATCCATATTGATTCATCTCCCAATATAATATCTTTAAACATGTTTTGTCCTGATAATTTCATTGATTCTTCCTCGATGACATCCTACTAATATATTGAGATTTTTTATAAAAATTAATATTTAAGTGACGAGTCCTCGTTCCAAGGTGCCCTTCATGTGGTGTTTCCTCCAGGAGGGCACTGAGTAGTGCTATCACCTATTAAGTAAGACATAGACCCACCACTAGTTTTCTAGTTATATTCTCATATGTATATTGACTTCTCAATGGATTTATTTTTTCAATAATATGGTGCATGTAGGCTTGGGAAATTTGACGAGTTCCATTGACAAAAACAACTATGGTTTCAAGGTGATCCTGACCATCAGGTAGTGGAGGATTAGCTCAAGGCGGTGGTCTATTTCTTAAGTCATGTGACAACCTCAACATACCGAATGGCTATACTTATGACAAGTAATCTTCATAAAGAATAATTTTATTTCTAATTAAACCAATAGATTTAGTAGTAATATTGATTGTTCATCACAAGTACCATATATATATATATAATAACTAAGTTTTTTAGTGATCCACATCCTCCATTTAAGGTGTTAAAGGACTGGAATAAGCCTGTGGCGTGAAATCCCTTCTTGGATAAGTCCCCACTTGATGGTGGTCCAAGTGGTGAGACTTATCTAGGGTGATTCATGATGTATGTAAAACACTAAGTTTTTTATTTTTTGTGTGGCGTTAATCATGTAAGTAAGATATAAACTTCTCCCATAGAGATGTGTTCTTGGGATGTGATCCAAAATCATGTGGGTGAGTTAGTGCAACCCAAAGCAGATAGTGTTGATGTGTGGTGGATGATTTCCTCAAAATTCTGTTTTTGAAGTTTTAATGACATTAAATGGTCTCAAAGAAGGATCTATTTAAGGATGAAAATGGAAAAGGAAGAAATATGGCATCGATCAGTAGGGGATTGTGACCATGAAACTCTGAGTTTAATAAAGGTGTGACCAGTGTCAAATATACTCCAATTTCAGTTGTGGTATACAGTTACAAGGACCTTTCCCCAGACTTAGCCTCTATCAAATTCACAGTGAAACTAATTAATCCTTTTGAGTTCAATCCTTGGTGCTAAAGGCTCCTATAGAGAGGATCAATGGTCACACACTTTCATTGATAGTGTGACCAGACTCTATGAGGAGATATAGCCTCATGTGGAATCCTTTTATACCCAATGGTGTGGCCCTTAAATGTCTTCCTCAATGTGGACCAACGTTTTACTATATATTCCCATATTTATGATGCTATATTGGATTCAAGTGTGTAAGAGTTAACGGAATAGGGTTAACCCTTATTTGGTGAGAAGGAATTCCATGTAGTGAAGGAAGATCTCGTCTGCAAGAGGTAAAACCAATTATTTATCAGGTTGATAACATAACCATTAGAGTAGAGAATGATATAAGATCTAATTTGATGCAATGTGGGAAAAGTGTAATGAAATCATCATTTGTATGTGTCATGTTTACCCACAGCTAGATTTCATTTTCTACATGGACTTTCATCGGGGATATCTAGATATCTACTCTAGTATACCAGATGATCTTGTATAGCTATGAGTGATGAAGTTTCATATTAGGATTCAATAAAGTAATGGATTTTTGGACCTATTGTTCCCACCTAAGTTGCCCTATTTTGTTCTCTTTTATAGAGGATTAGAGCCTCATCATAGGTTTGGACTGATGTCACCTAAACCATGTGAATATTAAGGAAGAGTATACACCCATTTGAACTAATGACATCTTCGACCAGTGGTTGGGGGTGAAGTGGTTCCCCGAGTTTGACCACAGGATAGGATATCAACAGTTGTTTGTGTGAGAAGAAATTTTGAAATAATGTATTATTAGATATATTATAATTATGTTCATTGTGGTACGCTTTGGGGTTTGAAAACCAAATTAGAGTTGTCATACTTATTAACTAGACACATATCCCTTATTGGATCGATTCATGGTAACCTTTAACAATGACACCCAAATGAACCTGATTTTAGAGGTGGATCATGCAACACACTTAAGGATTGTTTAGTATATATATTTGGATTACTATATTTATTGGGATATCTCATAAAGGATATCCTGTATTTAGAAACTCTACATAATGTGATATGTCTTCATGAACATGGGACTAATAGTAGAACCAATAAAGGTTGAGGAACTTTAATATTAATATCCAGTTAAGGGAACGATCATGGTAGCAGATTCCCATAGTTATGTTTTCCATCTACTATTGTTGATATATGTAATGGAGAATTTCACCTATTCACAATTGGATATTAAATGTGATGATGTTACAAAACATCTGAAGTTGAGCGTTGATACCCCAAAACCCTTACAACAAGTTAGGTAGGTTCATCTTAGAGATGATTACTATGATATCTTTCAGAAACATGTATCCATTAGACACAATCCTAATGGATTTTATAATGGTGGGGAGAATGTCACTCTTGTTCGCAGATGGATAATGAAACCAATAATGCTATAAGAAGAAATGAAGAGGAGGTTTCTTTCCTTTAGTAATGCACAAATGATAGGTGTGGTTATACCAATATCATTTTCCTTTAAGATTTGTGTCCAAGGATATTGTATAGTGTTTTTAAGCTAAACTATTAATGTATCACCAGGCTATATGTGTTGTCCATTGGGTCTGGATGGATGTTGTTATGGGATTGTCTCCTTATTAATTTTGTGATGGTAGTTTCCATGATCATAAATAGTTCATGACATTATCTGGGTGATTATAGAATGACTCACAATGTTATACAACTTCTTAAGCATCCATGTGAAGAGCATAGTAAAGAGTCTATAATGCATTTCTTAGAAGGAGGAAGTATAACTTCATGGAATTACCTAGAAGGTAATTCTAGACCATGATTCACATTTCACCTCAGGATTATAGAGAGGTTGAAGGAGGCCTTTGCGACTCAATTTGGATGATCATAGTGTTTCTACCTTAGACATATTTCCATGTAAAATGGAGAGTTTGTGTTCTATAATGCATTATTCATGTTTAAAAATGGTTGTAAGACATGTCTTGGAGGATCATCTACTATAAATGGAGTTTGAGTATCACTGCAGTAACAATTCCACAATCAGTGTAGAACCATTTGAGTTCATGTACTTGTGATCCAGTGGTTCACCAGTTTTCTGGTCAGAGATAGTGGGATACATCACTTGTTGGCAAATATTTGGTGTTAGTGAGGCTTGTAAAATGTTATCTTCATACAATGGGGGATAAGGACCACTAAAAAAACATCCATAGTTCAATTTGTACTGATGCTACTGGCCTTTGGACTTTGATTAATAAATATTATGTTTCAATAGATCTCACCTCGACATGGATTTCCGACATTGGTTGTGATAATAAAATATCATTGAGGTTCATGGTCCCTATTTTATTTACTATATTTTATTTTTTAGGTGGAATAACACTTTTCCCTATGAATATATTTAATCTTGGTGCATATAGTGTTCACAAGTTGAGGATTGATGGACATTTCCAAGTCTCAATGTGCTATGTTGATAAGGATGAGCCGAACAACAAGGATGGAGTTACCTCTTCATGGAGTTAAAGGTGACCTGCAGTGTTTTAGATCTAGTTGAGAAATTCATTTTTTGGGAAAATATTTCCCAATGTTCATGTTTGTTGGTTGTTTCAAAACATTCATGAGAGCTCATGGGACTAGAAAACCCAGTTTCAATCTTAGTAACCTCACCTGTCTGAGTAGGTTTTCTCTTTTGGGAATAAAAATCCTAAAAGGTAGGGAGAGTTTAATGACTCTATTGTTTCATTATTATAAATTGGAATATTTCCCAATATATTTTTAGAGCTATGTGCTAAGTTAGTGAGAGATTCTGTGGCCCAAATACCCTTGGTGTAGATATAACAAAAATAATAAATTTATTATATTGTGTAAAATAATTTTTTTATAGAAAAAATGGAAAAACTCTTGGATGGAGTATTGGATAAAAAATCTAAGACCACAATTAATCCTATTATTTGGATTTTTTTACTAGGCATGGCCTATAGTTTGTTGAAATTTGACATTTTTAGGTAGGTGGCCATTGTTAGTTGTGGTTAATAAAATTAATAATTTAATTAATTTATTTTATTTAAATAAATTAAATATAATACTCTATAAATAGCCTGTTATCAAAAGATTCTAGATTAATCTATATAAACATGTGAGTATTTGGAGGATTAGGATAGGAGAATGATAGGGGATTAGATTGATATATATTGAGAGGTAGTGAATTTAATGAGTCTTCTTCCTTACTGGTGGGGCTAGTGAGTTTTTTAGTGTGTTCAAGTTAGTTATATTGTTTTGACACATGTTTAGTGTGAAGGAATTCCAGGCAGAGTATGTTGAGGTCATGTATAGAAGGATAATGTTTATTCCTTAAATTTTGTACATTAATACCCTTCTAATAGTATATTCTATGAGTTCAAAGTTATTGTGATGTGGTAGAGGTATCTAAACATCTTCCCTAAGGACGTGTCTTGTTTACCTCCCACTCCTCTCGAGTGTTCATTTTTAATATGGAACTGCACCAAGGGTTTCATGATATATAATCTATAATAATCTATGATCTCATATAGTTGTGACAACTAAAGCTATAGTTGGGAGCCTGTAGGTCTGGGGATTGTTAGACCAGTTGTTCCTACATGGGAATCCATTTGTTGTTCAATTATGAGGTTCATGAGAGAATGAGGTTATGTGTGGACTGATTTCACCTAAACCTGGTAACTACCATTGTGGATTATCCACCCCTGGGATTTGTTGACTTCTATGACTAGTGGTTGGGGGAGAATTTCTTCTCAACATTTGATCTTAGGCTAGGTTATCACTAAATTTTGGTTAAAGAGACAGATGAACTCAGTGTGGATTCTTTGATCTATAGAATTTTCTCTAAGTACATAGTGACACAATTTGGCGTGTTTAATACTCCATCAAAGTTGTGACAGTGGTGAACTAGATCCATAACCATTATTTTATTGTTTTTTCTTAGTCATATACAATTAAACCCTTATGTACATGGTTTCATTGGTATATCATGCAATACGCTTGAGGGTAATTTGGGACATACTTCAAGAGTATCGATTCTATGGAGAGCTCTCGAAAAGATAGTCCTAGATTCAATACGTCCATATCTTTTGAATTTTATTCAAAAACATGTGGGTGATACTAGAACTAGTAAAGGATGAGTCAGTGTCAGCTTGAGATCCACCAAAAGCTATAGTCATGGAAGGATCTTCTAATAAATAAAATTATTTTAGTTATCAAGTGTGGTAATAGAGCAATTCACCTCTTCATATTTGTTCCCTAACAGTGATGATAGTGCATCACACCATCAGAGGAGGGTTGATACCCCACCAATTTAGTTTTTTGTTAGGGAGGTTTATCTGGGATATGCCGAATATTATATCTTTTATGGCTAGATACATACAAGGCACAGTGATGTTGGATTTTATGAAGGTGGGGGATCATTTCATCCTAGTGTGAGAGATGAAAATGAATCTAGTAATTCTACGAGAAGAGATGTTTTGGAGTTTTCTTTACCCTAATAGTATTCTCGTGAGAGGTTTGGTTCTACCAAGATCTATTAGCATTTGGATTATTGGCTGAGAATGTTTCAGTGTGTTTCTAAGATAAACTCCTGATGTCCCTCCTATCTATCGGTGGTGGCCATTTTACCCAAAAATATATGGTTATGGGATGGTATCATTTTTATTTCAATGAATTTGTTTTCCTTGATCATAAAGAGTTCCTAACATTATCAATGTGATCATGGGATGACTCACTAAGTTATCCCACTTCTTAACCAACAGATGGAAGAGAATTGCGTAGAGTATGGGATTCCTATTCATGTTAGACGTAGTCCAACATCATAAAATTCCAAATATAATAATTTTATACTATTATTATTACCTCACCTCATTATTATGTAGTGGGTTTAGGTGTAATTTTGGACTCATTCATGGTTGAGTTTAGTGTTTCTACCCCAGAAATATATCTAGGTAAAATTTTCCATTATGTTTCGAGTGTGCATAATTCGTATTTTCATGTTGGTTATAAAACATGGTTGGGAGTATCATATAACATTATTATATCTTGAGTATTACAATATTTTCCACCCCACCATATTTATAGAATCATTTTTTGTATCGTATATGAGATTTTTTGGGCCATTTTTGTACTTGTCAGAACCAGTGTGAGATTGAACATTGGGGAAAATATTTGGTGTTGGAAATTCCTATAAAGGTAAAGTTCATCCAGGGGAATTTGATGAATTATGAGAAACATTAAGAGTTCCTTTTATACTAAAATTTTTGGACTTAAGAGTTTGATAAGTATATCTTATGTTTCGAGATATCTCTCCTCTATGTAAAATATTGTGGTTTGGCTGAGTTGGTAAGATATCTCTGAGTTTAATGGACACGTTTTCAATTATCACTTTGGGTTATTGATGTGGCATAAAACATGACCCTATGACATCATTTAATATTTTTTCATGGAGTCTCCATGTGTTACATATGCAAATATATGGGCACTACTCATTGAAAATTGTTCACGAGGATGATCTCGACAACAAGGGTGGAGTTACATATTCCCCATAATCATTTGAAAATTAGTATTAAAATAACGTTTTTGGGAAATGTTTTCCATTGGTTGTGTTTTTTTTGGAATCATGAAAACATTTAATAATGTTCATGAGATTTGTAAGTCTAATTGTAAGCTCATTATCCTCTCTTGATTGAGTGATTTTTCAATTTTGAGGTTGAAAATCCTTATATATGGGGTTAGTTCAATTACTCTATTTTTTCTTTATAATACTCTAGAATATTTCTCATAATATATTTGGATAAATTTGTTATGTCTGCATAAGATTTCAAGGAATAGATATCCTCGATATTGATATAAAAAAAATATTATATTTATTATTTTACAAGAAGGAATATTTTTAAAAATACTCGAATAACTCATAAACAAATCCTAAATAAAAATCTTAACAATATAGTTGATTATGAAATTTAAATTTTATACTATTCCTGACCTATGGTTAGTTTAAATCATATGTTCTGAGGGAGGTGGTTTCTGGTTAGTGTGTTTAATAAAATGATTAATTTTATTTCTTTATTTTTATAAAATTACCTAAATCCAATCCTCAATAAAAATCATGTTACAGAATTTTTCATAAGTTAACCAAATAACCATAGGAGGATTTTATATGGTGAAGTTCATTCTTCAATGTTCAATCAGTATTAGAGAATTATGGGTGATATAATTGAGGTTAATCCAGATGTAAAAAATGTATCGGGTCTTCTTCATTGGTGAAAAATGCATTCGCAACCAAGGTTCAATACTAATTAGAGGTACGAAACATTATTTTTTTTATTTCAATCTTAATTTATATTTATATAATGGATTTAATATATTATTATCATTATCTATTATTTATTGTTCTTTGGATGATCCATGCTGTCTTTTGATATTATTGATCAAATTATATTCCTTTTTTCCACTTTATAAGGCCCTTGGATACCCCTATGTTTTGGTCATTGTCTATGAATTCATTGAAAATGATGGATTCACCATGATTATGTGTGTTTATTCCCATAATTATTCCTGTTCTTCACCATTAGTTAATGGGGTCATGGTTTGACTTTTTCATGCCAGGTTTGAGCTAAATTGAACACCCAAATTGATGGTGGTAATACAAATGACCCAAGGGATGGTGATTTCCAGATGGATCAGGATAGATTATGGGTTTTGAGTTATGGATAAATGGTTTGGAGGAAATATTATTCATCTTTCAGTTGTGGCATAGGCATGGCATAATGGGATGGGTCGTATGGGGTATGAGTCGTGGTAATCCATCCATCGGCTATGGTCATGCATAGAAGACCCCAAATTTAACACCCCAAGAATAAATTGTAAGGGAAATGGAAATGGAGGCTACATTGGAAATGCACATAAAGATTATTTGGGATTATTAAAAAATCCATACTACATGGATGTTGTCCAAAAATAGACACTGTGTAATAACCTGGCTATGTATGATAGGGTTTAGGGTTGAGATAAATATCAAGAATTGTTTAAACCAACCACATGATTTTTGACCATATGATGGTGTCTTGGCTTGTACTCTAAAAGTACATGGGAATGGGAATGGACAAGAAAAGATGAATGGCTATAGTACATGGGACCAACTTTGTACATGAACCTAGAAAGGATACCTAGACATGGCCATGTACATAGGCATGGGTTGATGTATATGGTAACTACCAGAATAACATGGGTTGGCCATGGGTAGCCAAGCCAGATTGTGTACAATTAGTACATGTCACATCCTATTGCATGGATACCAGAACTATCATAGGAGAATATGATCAAGCAGTGAGGTGAGTTCACACATCATTTGGACCCCAGTACAAGTCATGACCTTCACATAATAACATCTACAATCTGTATCTCTTTCTTCAGGGCTTGGATTTTGGCCCCTTGTTTCCTATCATATGTTATTCTCCATGTATAAATAAATATTATCCTTCATTATAAATTTGTGTATAAGATATGAGGTTTTGTTAATGTGATGATACTTCATGTGATCCATGATGATGGAAGTTATCAATTAAAGATCATATGTGTGATTTCTTGGTTGGTACTCCCCTAACTCATGAGATCATAAGTCCCTCAAACTCTTTAAATAAGTAGGGTCGGTATCCCCCATGGAAGGGTGTGGTTCCTCTATTAATAGAGTGTTACTCCTCTGTCTACAAGCTTCATTTAGGGGCAGGCCCTCCATAGTAGTTGGCGATTCCTCATCTATTGGTAACAGTGACAAGGGGTGGGGCCATCCACCCAGATTTTAGTTACTTTACATGATTTCCCTATATTATCCTCTTCTAATATGTGTCTCCCCCCTCGCACCAGGTCCCATGTCCTCTATCTACATATTGTTATTAATATCATACTAGTGTGAGGTTACTCTATTAGAGATTGTTCTCCTTTATCTATGAAACGTGGTGGTGAGGGTTAGTCCCCACATGGAAACTTGTAAGTTTACAAGTGATATATAGACTGGAGATAGTTCTCCCTCAATTGGGTCACACAATGGTGAGAAGTGATGCCTCCACTCTATATATTATGTTCCATCATGGAAACAAATCTAGAGATAGAACCCATCACATAGTTATTGATAGTTGTGTCGAGGTGTGTGTCCTTAACACAGATGTTGGTTCACTTTTTCATGAGTTTGGGCAACAACGATGGTCCTTTAGTGCAGAAGGTCAACACTTCATTAATTTTTCCGATATGAAGATAGATATCCCATTAATATCTCATTTTCTATTACAGTTGTTCATATCTAGATGTTTATTTTTATTTTATTAGTTTCTAATCGATATGACTTAGTATCATTGAGATAAAAATGGGTGTCTGTTTATTTCTCCCTTTGAGGTTTTCAGGGCATCGTGATAATTATGTATATACCAGCCCATCATGGTATTTCACTAAATATGAAATGTATGTATACAACTATAAAATCGACAATTAAATTGATGGAGACTGGTGACACCTCGGTGCATTGATCCTGTTTGGTGGCTAGACATTGTGATTTGCAGCTGATACCTCTCAGTATTTCACATTTTTTTATATATTGTATTGTTAGGAAATCATTTCTATTTAGGAAATTATGTTCTCACATTAATCATTGATTTATATTTTTTTTACTCTAGTGTATTCCTTATAGTTGATTTCATTCATGGTTATACTCTCAATGTTGCAGTCTTTTATTAGTCATTTTATCTTTTTCATGGAGATGGTTTTGTGTGTGTGTGTGTGTGTGTATAGGTTCATAGGATAAGGACTTCTATTTAATTATTTACTTCTTGATGTTTTTCTTTATCTCATTCCCTATTAGAGGTGGACATGGGGTTTTCACACCCATCCTTCCACTTTTTGGGTGAGCACTAATGGGTTGGTTCATGGAATTGTTTTTTAAATTTTACAAATGTTTAAAAATAATAGTATATTTTAATTTATACGGTCTGAATATATTTTTCCATTGTGGTGTCTATTATTTTATTTGAAAGTTCATTTACATGTTATCATGATTATATTCAAGGAAAATACATTTCTCAATATTACATGAATTTTTTGGTAAAATGTTATCCAAATAAAAGGATATTATTCTCATGTTTTCAATGAATGGTTTGATTGATATTTTAAATGTTTTTTATCTATATTAACAACCTTTATGGATTGTGATACTTAAATGGGGATATAATCTTATTGTACCATATTCTTTATTTCTATGGATGACTTACGATAATGGAAATGATTTAAGGAAGATCCTATATGATAGGTTTCTTTACCATGGGTTAATTAAATTATTACTAAACCTTTAAGAAACCAATTTATTTTAAATGATTTATGATATGATGAAATGGTTATTTTTTTTGAAACTCATGTCCATTCCACGACTTATGATATAATGTTATGATGATTCTTTTTATGATTTTTTAGAACATATATGTATGGATTTCATTTTGTGATGGGTGGGATTGAAATTATGTAGTCTACAAATGCATTGGTCATTGATGGATATCCCATGATATAACAAGGAATTGGATAAGGGGTGAATCATTTTTAATAAGTAACGTTTTCTAATAAGATGGTTATGGGAGTCAGTATTGACTAAGGAAATTAAATAATGAGTAGTAAAACCAATCCACAATAATAGTCCCGGTAGTGAGCCTTTTATATGAAAATGATTTTCTATACTTATGGATAGTAAAAGAAATTATGTCTTAGGATTATTATATGTATTCATGGATCATGTTTGATTATTGGTGATATAAGAGACTAATGACATGATAATTTTGTTGTGATAAAAATTTAACCCATGATTTATGATTAATGATCATTGACTAATGAGGTATGATTATTGTAATTTATATTTATATTCTCATCCCATTAGGCTTATCTTACGCTCACTTATGGTCATCAATTGATATCATTTATGATTTCCAATATTAAACTACTAAGAAAAAAAATTCTTATATTTGATTCTTCCCGAGGTTATGAATAAATTTATAAAGTTAAAAATATATATGAAATTATCTATGAGAGAAAAACCATGTGGAATATGTTGATGATCCTTTATCAGGTAAATTGATTTTGTATCTAGTATCTAAAGACAACAAACCCTTATGGTCCTTCAGTGTGTATTATTCAGAAATGTATTCAATATTCATCTAAATTGTTGTAAAATTTATGTATAAAGGGATAATGATTCTTTAGTCTGTATCAGAAATGGGTTTAGTTATATTGGAATATTATAATTGTACACATTTTTTGAAAACCATGTATATATTCCCAAGTATATGATAACTTACCAAAGATTTTACAAATATGAATTTTGTGGAATTACCATCAATGAAATATATATATTTGTATACTAATATGTCGATATAGTTTTGATTTAGATGAAACTAGTTGTAAAAACTTTGAGAGGGTGGATCGGGTCTTGAATCCAACATCATTAGTGCACGATGAGTGGACCAAAGACTGCAGACCTAGAAAGACACTCCTACATGATACTCCTAGGTTAATTATTTTGTGAACCATTATAAAGTATTTGAATATATGGTGACCATAAATGACCTAGGTTGAACCTAAAGTATCATAGATTATAAAACATGTGCCATGGTTAATAAATAATATAAATTATTTTTCATTATTACATGATTAGTCAATATGATTAATGATTCACTCACTATTATTTTTTCCCATAGTCAATGTCTAAAACTGGGATAAATTTTGTTAATTATTAATATAATGAGAAATTAAATAATCATCCTCATGAGATAACAAATGAAATGGGATTTATGATACAAAATCATTAACATATCCTCACCCAACTCTCTGAAGATATGAATGGTAATATATATCATGATTAACATCCTAACATGCAATGGAATGAAAAAAACACTATTGAGTCTTTTATGAAGAAATGTACACAATACAAGAATTATTATTTCGATCCAATTATTTCTGAGAAATATATCAATTTAGTAAAAAGAATATTATTTATTCTCTAATGTTATGGCCTTGAGAATATTATTTTATCAGTTTATCCTACTGAAGGTGAACCTGGTCCATAGTGGACACCTATCAATAATATGAGGTATGAAGAGGAAACTAACACCATGACATGGGAAGATTTTAAGAAGTTATTTTTCAATGAGTATCTTCCTTGAAACCTCCCATGAAAAGATATGGGGAATTTTTGGAACTAAATTAATAAAATTAAAGAATCCATTAGCACCTATAAGAAAAAATTTTACTTACCTGCATGTTATACTTATTGTTTTATCATTGATCATGAAATGTTGACTGATTCATTATTGTCTTGATACTAAGTCACTAAAAGTAATTTTTTATAAGAGGCTTTGATATATTTAAATAAATTATTCAATTTTATCTCAAGATAGAAATTGAAATTAGAGACTGTAATTATTGTCTAGGTTTCTGGGACAAAAAGATAAAGATGGAATATTGTGGAAATAAAAATAACAAAACCCATGGAGGAATGAAAATAGATCATCCATCGTGTTATAAGTGTTGAAGAAATCATGGAGTAAATTTCATTATATGGTATACTAAATTGATTGTGTGTGGAAAATAATTCTTTCAAGTAAACTAATATCAATGTGATATTTAGAGGATAGTCAATGAAAGAAATGGTTAAAAAGATCGAAAAAAGTGCCACAAACACTCTAATGATATAATTACATAGAGTATAGAAATTACACTAATAAATTCAGGAATATAAAGGTTAATTATGATAATAATATATTATAACAACTTAATCCAAGTAAAAAAGGGAAATATAATTAAAATTAGAACTATTAAATTGGTTAATGAAATTGATTTCCTGAATGGTACACAAACCATTGACTAAAAAATCAAAAATGTTTTATTTAATTATAGACCCACCCAATAATTTATATCCTAATATTCTTATATGATTTTTGCATCACCACCTCAATGATTATATGTTTAGTTATAAATAAAATCTCTTAATTATTTTTTGATCACATATCGAGTCTATAGCTCTACCCAGATAAATTTTTGTGGGAATATCCTTCCAGTAAATCTTATGATTCTCCGTCTTGTTGAATTTGATGTGATTTCAGGCATGGATTCCATCTCTATATTTAGGTTTCATATCAATTTTCAAGGATGGGAAGTCTCATTTTAAAGTTTTAATCCACCTATGATTTTCCTTCTATGAGAGGATTAATATGAAATTCAAGTGGAAGTTACTTTTGTTATATTGGAATTTTTACCAATTAATGATGGTTATTTATCTCAAATGGTTAGGGATAATCTCAACATTGAATAGATTATAATATTTATGGATTATACAGGTTTATTTACTAATGGATTTCCTAGTATTCCCTTGAATTGTGATGTTGATTTGCCAAGAGAAATCATACATGGTGATAACCTTATTTGAAAGGCTTTATATAGATTGGTTGATATTGAGTTTCAAAAATTTATGAATAACCTCCAAGAAAATATAGATAATGGATTCATAATCCCATAAATTTCACCATTGGGTGGCCATATTCTTTTTTTTAATAATATTGATGGTTCAATTCATCTTTTTTATTTATTAAAGATAACTTAACATTATCAATAAAATGAAAAATACCCTCTACCCTATATTGATGACTTGGCTCATCAACTATGGGGACCTCAATACTTTTCAAAGATTGAAATTTATTATTAATATCATATATTTATCATTAAGATGGAGTACATACCCAAGACAACCTTTCATATATGGTATGGTCTTTATGAATTTATAGTGATGCCATTTAGACTTACCAATTTACCTACTATATTATTATATATAATGAATATAGTCTATAAAATAACCTCAATTCGATTATGGTAGTCTTTATAGATGATACTTCTATATATTCCATGATAAAGGAAGATAATGTTGATCATTTGAGGGATATATTGAAGTTGTTTTCAAAGGAAAAGTTCCATTCCATATTCAGAAAGTGTAAATCATATCTATAAAAAGATTATTTCTTTGTTTATATAATACCAAGATAGTTTATATATGATGAAATTCAATTATAGATGTTATTGGGGGAATGTTCAAACCGATATAGAAACTAAGATACCCAGTTTTTGGGGTTGGATGGATACTAATAGTTCGTTGTGAGACATTAATTTTGGATATATTATCTAATAGCCTTGTAGAATTTTATGGGATCCATATTTCATTATATAGAAGAATGTGAGGAAAAATTCAAGGATCATAAAATATTGTTTTCCAGAAAACATGTTCTTACACTTACCTATTGTAGAGAAGGGTTTTTAACATATAGTGATTGATAAAAGAATGTACTAAGATGTTTCCTTATGAATAATGATATGGTTATAGGTTATACCTCTTTCTAATTCAAAATTATTTATAAAAAATACCCAAATCATGATTTGGAGTTGGATGTAGAAATTTTTCAATTAAAAATTGGAGTAATTATCCTTATGGAAAAGGAAGCTGATCATAAAATATTTAAGTATATATTCACACATAATGTATTAGGATGAATCTTTAAAAAATTCGATCATATTTTTTTAAAAGACAAAAAATATCTCTTTAATTCTCAAATAATGTTTAGGATTATAGTTTTAGAGAATTATATTATCACAATTACATAACAAACAAACATATTATAAAATGTAAAATTCCACTCAGTATCCATTTATCATAAAATATATAACAATAAAAATGAAACAGATTTTATTTTAATGAAAAATCATTATGACATTCAACATTATTTCTTCTCGGTTACTACTCACCCTCAAACCCATGGAAAAACATTAGGAAATGTGGGATGAGAAAAAAATATCAATAATAGATATCAAATAATGAAATCCCATGGACCAGTGAAAAACATGAAAAATAATAAAATTTTTATATTTTCGAAATTAGTCTTTAATTTTATAAAATAAATCATATCCACATGGTTAAAATTATTTCTCAAGGAAAAACATTAAAACCAAAATCAGTAAATGCAAAACACTTCAAGGAATTTTAGAGAATTGTTTTCATAACTTGTGCTCACTCATATCAGAAATAAATGATGTTCGTTACATATAAAGGACAAACCTACCCAGTAAACTCTATCCTTCTAACATTTGAATACAAGTCATATTTTAAAATTTATTGGAGAGGTATATCTAGATCACACATTGTATAAGCAATATTGATCTCAAAAATCATATATGTGGTATTGATCTCAACCATCATCATATTTTATTATAAGTTACTATATAATTAATAAAAAATATTAACGAACATTTTAATCATGAATACATTGAAAATAATGTTTGAACTCATAAGAAAAATGATTTCATTTCCTTTATAAAGACCAAAGAAACTTTTTCTACTTTTCAAAAAGATTTTATAATTTAAAATTTCCAATGTATTGAGAAACATATTTACATAAAAAATAACATTTTAAAAATTTATAAGAATCTAGATTATGAATAATGTCTATAACAATGGAAAAAATACATTGATCCATATACATAAAATAATATTTTTAAAATTTTGTTAAAAGAGTCAAAATTAACCCAAACAGATAATGTTGAAAAGATTCCTCTTTATAACATTGTTTAGAAATTAAAATATATTTAATAATAAAATTTAATAACCATTAAATCATAAATAATAACATTATTGAAACATTTAATATAACATGGATGTAGAGGATAAAGGGATTAAGAAATTTTAAAAAATGCTGAAAAAAAATCCCTTAACATAAACCCTCTTATAACAGCATATGTTCTCTAAGTCCGGAATAATAAAATGGTGTTAGTTTTTTAATTTATTAAAAACCATTTTCATGTTAATTTAAATATTATTATTCCTTTTATTTTATTTATTTTCATGTTTTATGTAGTTACTAAAATTGTTATGTCCATATCGAATGATTTTTGGTCGTTTATTTTATAACCTCAGAACCACATCAATGTGTTCACTATGGTCAAAGGTATTATGTTTACATTATCTACATAAATTTAAATCATCATATATTTATCATATTTATATTTTATATACACCATCCAACCCATACATGTATTAAGGTCATGAAAAATGAACAATGTCATTTCATAGAGATGGATGGTAATTAATGGTTCTAATAGCTCTATAGAAAGTGGGACTGGATACTTCGAGATTTCAAGGTTCGGGTTCTGGAAGTTCTGGAAATACTTCAGAACTGTATCATTTTTTGGCTTATTTTACAGAGGATTATAAAGTTTTAAATTTTATATTTATTGAATATTAATCACCCTAAATAATTTATAAGGAGGTTTTAGGCTCATGTGGTTTAATCTCATTAAAATTTACATGAACCGATACTTCAACAATTTTGGTATTCTTATTGAAAACTCTATAGGATTTTTTAGAGATTGAATAACCAAGGAAAACCCCTTCATCAATTTTGGAGGAAAAGTTTTCCAATTTATCCTTAGTGTTATGAATAATGTATTTTTATCCAAAAACTATAATTTAATTAACCTTAGGTTTATTATTGTTCCATAGATCACAAGGGGTCTTCTTAAGGACATGTCTCATAAAAAATCGATTAATGATACATCAGGTTGTATTGACAGCTTCTTTCCAAAAACAGATAGGTAGGTCATACTCATTCAATGTTGTCTGAGATATCACTTGTAAGGTTCTATTTCTCCTTTCCAAAACTCCATTCTACTGGGGTTTCCTAGGTGCATATAAGTTATGAGTGTAGAAATTTTGTGATAAAAAGGATTCAAAATCATGATTTTGAAACTCACAACCATGGTCACTTTCTGAGGTCTTGATCCTATGTCCACTAATATATTCTATAGAAATAGAATACATGGTAAATTATTATTAGGATTCACTTTTATGAGCTAGATAATATACCAAAGTATTCCAAGAATATGCATCTATATGAACATTAAAACAGTGCATCCCATTTAGACTTGAATCTCTATAATGTCCAAATAAATCCATATAATCCAACTCAAGGGGTTTAGAAGATGACATTTTTTTCTCAATTATAAAATAAAAATTATCTTTCTTTCCTTTTTGGTATGGTAGATAGACTTTATCATTTAGGAACTCATGTTTAGGTTGAACCATAAGTGACCCATTCCTATTTAGCTTCCTAAGTGAGTTAGTGTTGTAATGGGATCGTCTCATATTCGAAATCCAAGTTTCCTTAGGAATTTAACTTAAGTATAAAACATTTTGAGAAATCACAGAATTTAAATCTACATCATAAAAATGTTCAAATATCAATATAGTAAAAAATAAAATAATTTTAGAATAAAAAACTTTGTAAGAATCATTCTGAAACATAACATAGAAACCATCATGACACAATTGAGAAATCATTATCCAATTATAATTTAATCCGTCCACATATAAAAAATTTGAAATGAAAAATGAATTTTTTTTAACAATATGGCATATGTCAACGATATTTCCATTAGAATTTTCACCAATAGTGACATGGCCACTATAAAACTTTTTAAGGATCATGAAGCATGGATAATCCAATTTAATGTGTATTGAACATCCACTATCCATGTACTATATACTTCCATTAAAATCCTTCAATCATTTTTAATATGAAACAAATTTTAAACAAAAAATGATTTTGATACCCAAATTTGTTTGGGTCCATAAATGTTAGATATTAGAGCATTGGGAACCCAAACATTATTGACAGGTTTCCTATAAATAGCTTGTAAACTCTTAGAAATAATAACCTTATTAGGTCCTTTAGAAAAAATGAATTGTAGAAGAACATTAAACTCTAGAAAAATATCAACAGTTCTCTTTGATATTCCTATCTTTCTAGGCTCAAATCCTATTCTTGTAACATATATTTGTGTAACAGTTTCCCAAAATATTTTGTGAGAACCTCAATACCATTTTTTAATTTTTCAAGAGAATTATTTAATTTCTCATTTAACAGTATAAGTTCAGTGTTTTCTTTGAGTAGTTGAACATTTTTTTTATTTTATATAGAAAGTTCATATTTAATATTTGCAGATAGAGAATTATTTCATTAAAGACATTTATATTTATCCTTTAACTAACTAATTGTATCCACTAACATGTTACAGTATTCAAATAATTCTTTATTTAATATATTATCATCATCAAGTTTTTCATTTTAGAATTATAAGATTCATTCCCAAGAAAAATATCATAAGTAGTAGGTGAAGATGATACCTCAATAACATTAGACTAGAAACTCATATTGAATATATCTAGATTTTCTTCAAGTGATTCATCAGAGTCACCAAAGTTATGTACATCAGAACTCTAGGTTTCCTTCATGGCCATTTTTTTATATGTCCTTATCCTCATATTTATTTTCTTACATAAGCTTTGGATAGTAATATTTTATGTGTCCTTTACTTTTATATTCAAAGAATAAAATATTATTCTTTCATCATCATTCTTTAAATCATTCTTCAAGTCTCCCATGTTATCATACATTCCTTTATAGTTTGATTTTATGAAAAATATTATATTCCTATAGAAGTTCCTAAATCATTTAGAAAGATGATCCATACCCTCATCATTTTTAGAAGGTGAATCACTATCACTGGAACTAGTATATTAGAGGATCTCATTTTATTTTTACTTTTGTCATATTGGGGAAGTAGTCTTAAAATATTTTAAATTTCCTTAAAGATCCTCATATTCTTCTTTGTTTACCTTTATTTTCCTCTTTATTTATCATAATGATTCCAATAAACTACTTTATAGGATTTTAATTATGTCACATGATTCTCTGATTGAAACTGAGGTGCATCTCCATCTTTATGGTGATCATCTCAAAATTCTCATAATTTAATCCATATTAGATATTGGTTTTCCAGAAATATCATTATTTTGACAATATCATTTAACATAAAATGCATATTATAAATGGGTTCATCAGGATTTATCTTAAAATTATAACATTTAATAGTATATGTATTAAGACTCGCCACTTTAACATTTGATGTTCCCTTACAAGAAACAGACAAATTGTCCAAAATAATAATGATGATATACATGTATAAATTCAATTAAATTCATCATATCTTAAGGAATAGTGTATGGAATTAATAGCTTTATAATTAATATTTTTTGATAACATTTTTATATCATCCCATGTACTTATATTAGTTTTAGGTTTAACATTTTCAGTTTATATAGCTGACCAAATATCCAAACCCATGCTCTCTTTATGGATTTTCATTTTAATAACCCATTGTTCATAATTTGTATTTTCAAATAAAGGTGTTTTTTTTAGTGCTAAAACCATCTTTACGATTATCCATTTAATGAACTAATTTTTTTAATGAAAAGAATTTGAGATATTTAAAGCAAAAATAAAATCACAGTTAGAATGATTTGAAAAGGTTTAAAGAAAATGGATAGAAACCCATATAACCAAATTATGGATGGAGTGATTATCTTAATAGGGGTTTTAATTGAGTACCCAATCAAAATTTCTATTTGAAATGGATTTTTTTGAAATACCTCAAATGTTTAAATAAATCCCAGTTTAAAAAAATAAGTTGCATGATACAGATCATAATATTTTTAAATATTAATCTAAAGATTGATTAGGTATGAGATGAATAATATACAATATTAGGTGATCCTTTGAAATCAGTTTACTTGATGAAAATACTATATGAATAAAAATTAAGATAAACTATCTATGTATATATATTTTTGTAGATAAGAAATCGGTTTTAAATTGGAAATAAAGTAAATCAAAATTAAAAAACATAGAAAAAAATATTGAATAAAAAGTGGTTCAATATCAATTTGAGACATAATCCTCTTTACAGGGTGATCCCCCTCCCCCTTGTAGTTTATATAAAATAAACAAGATTATCCACAATGTGGATTGGGTTAATACATTAGTTAAAACATTCAAGGTCACACACAACCTCTTACATACTTATTTTTGGGAGAAAAAAATAAAAAGGATACACAAGTACTTCTATCACTATTATCCATTGGAGAAAAATATAAGAAAATAATTTTGGAAGATATAAGTTATCTTACAGTTTAATATAGGAGATAGTGTGGGTGTGATAAAATAGATTACGCACACACACTTCTCAAACTGTGATAAATAGAAATAGAAAAAAAAACAATAAAAAAGTTTGATTTTAGAATTTCTTGGTATATTTCATTACATATTGTGAATCATGGTTTTTTTAGTAGTGAATCATGAGTCTGGTAATCTTGATAATCATTTGAAAAATTGGGTGTCGTAAAATCAAGATCATGACTGGAGGAATAGATCAAGTTTGAATGTTTTTTCTTTCAGCTTCCCATTCAAGTGTTTGTATTTGGAGACATCTTCTTGTTTTCAATTAGGCTTCTCTCTATGTGTGTTCATTAGTCAAATTTTCTTAATATAATTTCTCTTATCACATATCATTCATTAATACTGCAACTTCTACTTTCCATGAGGGAGTGTTCTGTACATTTATCAATAGTAGCAGTAGTTAGAATACTTGGATCAGTTGATTCCTCATACTATACATCTTGAATCTCTCTTCAATTATTTCTATAAAGAATTAAAGAGACAGTATTTATAATAAAAATGTAATTAACTTCAATATATGTAGTATTTAGAATTAAGTGACTTAGAAATTTAATTAAAATAGTAGTAGTGGCTCATTCGGGTGGTGTGTTGTTCAGGAGACATCACATTAGTGGTGTGGCAATAGCATTGTCTTAGATATTTCCAAATATCCCCAATGTTAGCAGAATCTTAACTAGCAGTGTCTAGTCTGAATGTATCTAGTCGGCATGAGGTCTCACTATATGGCATCTAATAGTATCTCAGAATTATCCAAAATTCATCGTTGGTGGTGTCTCTTCTAGAGGAATATTGTACAGAGCCAAATTCATGCAATTTTGGCATGACATCTTAACAGTGTGATATTATGGAGGTACCTCCTTATTAGGAAGATGTCTAGGATGGATGTATCTCATCGACAATGGTGTCTTGAATTGATGGTTAAAATATCAATGGTGACTCATTGTTAGACAATATTATCACCTATCTTAGAATTCAGGGTTCTTATAGAGAAACATGAAATTCATTAAAACCATTAGAATCGTGATTTTGGGATCATTAAAACTAGAAGATAAGAAAAGACATATATTAAATGTTATGTTATAAATAAATTAATTAAAAAATTGTTCCCTAAAAATTAGTATTGTTTTATATTCACCCAAAATATATATTTTTTAGAACATTCAAAAAAATCACTTTAAGATAATTTTTATGTTGTGATATAAAAACAACGTTTTCTAAATATTAATATATATAATTTAGAAATGAATCATTAAAATAAAACCTTATAATACTTGTAAACATATTTAATAGAAATAAAACTATTTGCATTTAATTGAAAAATTAATTAATATTTTTTTGATTATTATAACTCTATAAAATATAATTTATTAATACTAGTATGGAATAAAATTTATTTACAATCATCATTACATGGTTTGTTACATTATTCCCCATTTATAATTCATTTCATTATAATTTTATTCATTAATTTAACAGTTGGAGATATTTTTCTTTCATATAATTTTCTAATTCACATGTTGCTTCTTCAACCATATTGTTTTTTCACATAACCATTACATGAAAAATCGCCTTATTCTAAAACCCCTACTCATAATGATCATGAATCAGAACCGACTATTATTTATCTAAAATATTCTCTTCCCAATTTAATACCTCATGTATGAAAACATGAGATAAATTCAACACATATTTCATTGATAAAGAACCCTAAAACACATCATGTTCTTAGGTTTTACATAATGGAAGTTCACCCATAATCCACTGATCTAACTTTATCCATAATTTCATATGGTCCAATAAAACACAGAATTATCTTTCCCTTTCTATTTAAACACATAAAATTATACCATTAATATACATTAATGAAGAAATGATCACCTAAATTCGAATGAAATATCATCACTCTGGTAATCTACATAAATCAATTTTCAAACTCTAAAATTACCTTATATACTAGTGAGTCATCATTACCACTTCATCCGTATATTTGACCAACTGTATCCCTAAGAAAATCCTTTCACCCACTTCATCCCAACAAGTTGGAGTCTGATATCTATATGTATATAATTCCTCAAAAGGTTTCATCTATATACTGGAGTGATAATATATATTATAATAAAACTCATTTGAAAAATAACCCGATCCCAACATCCCCTTAATTCTATTGAACAATCTCAAAGAATTTATTCTAAAGTATTAATCATTCACTCATATTTTCCACCATATTTTGGATGGAAATATATATATAAATTTAATTGTGTACGCAAATTTTTTTGAAGGAATTTACAAAAAATTAAAAGTAAATACGGAATCATGGTAGATAAAAAGGGAGATAAACTCCATATAACCTAGTAATATTTTTTAGATATAGTGATAAAATTTAGTCAAAGGACATAGTATCTCGAAAAGGATAGAAAGGTGACGATTTCTTAAATTGACCAAAAATTTCACAAATTTCATTATTAGAACAATAGGTATTTGGAAATACCTCCATGATATCAATTAATATATTTTCTCACTTCCACTATTGTAATGGAAATGGATAAAGCATCTAATTCTATAGTTTTTTTGTTTAACCTATTGAAAAGTCAAACATTTCAGGGTAAATTATACAATACCTTTCATCATTCCACCCCACAAAGTAATACTCATGAAGGTCCACTTATATCTTATTAATACAAAGATAATCTTAAAAGGGAGAGTTATGAGATTCACTCTACAATTATTTTTTAAAATATGAGACAATTATTAGACAAACCATTTTTTTGAATGTCTAAATACATTCCTTGTCAATGTTTGATTTAGGTAACTAAATTTTATTTAATAGTTCCAAATTTATTTGAAAATTATAGCCTTTACTCTATGATTTCATAATCCATTTTGAAAATGATTAATGCACTGACTCGAGGAATAAAATAGTGGAAGATACATCCTGAAAAATTTTGTAGGAAATCATTTGTGAAAGGATCATGTTCTTAATGAATCATGTTTAATAATGAATTATATTTTCAAATAAAATAAATATCTATATTGTTTTCTTTACCTTTATGGTAATAAAAATTGAAATCATAGTCATTGTTATTTCAATACACCTTCTCTAACACATCTTCATGTATCCATGAGGGAATATATGCTTTAATCATTTAAAATGAGTACAAATTTCACATTTTACTCCCTATAAATATTATCTCTAAATTTTTATGTCAAATAAAATTACATATAGTTTCATATCATGTATAAGATAATTTATCACATGAGGGACCAATTGATGTGGAGAATAATAAATTTCAAGATCATTCTGTATCAGTAACCAACCAATTTCGCTAAAATACTTATCATTATAGAAGTTATATTAACCATTTCGAGAAGTAATGTCCAAAAAATTTTCATTATACACTCCTATTTTTCAATTCCTATAAAAATTCATCACTCACATTTGTCCAGATTAATTTATCTCCTTTTTTAGTTTACATAGTAATGGGATTGATAACCGAGAAATTATTTCAACAAACTATTTGAAATAACTCTTTAATCCATGAAAAATATGAATCTTTGTGACATATGTAAGAATTTTACATTCATAAACCACAATTGTTTTTATAAGCTCAATGGTTATTCCATATTTTCATACAATATACCAAAGGAATAAAATTTGATGCTACCCAACTTTACATTTACTAAATTTTCCTTATAAATTCATTTATTTCATGATATGAAAATTATTACTTCGGTGTGTAACATACCGTTACCCAGTTTCAGGTAATTCCCTTCCCTTTGTTTGTTGTCTTATTTATTTGGGAGTGTGTTTGGACTCTAAAGTATATAGATAATTTATGGGGGAATCGATGTTTTAGGATGGATATTTTTATGAATTAATGGAGTTTGTGTCTAAATGTTTTAATGGATTCATGAGGTTCTTCTTGAGTTCAGATAATGCCAAATGTATTTTATCGTTTTTGTTTAAGGACATTATTTTTTTTATATATGATACAAAATTAAATGACATGTAATGGGGTTACATGATATGTAATTTGTCACCAGACACAATTCATGGACTATTTACACAGTTTGGAAGTGGTACATGCCATTTATAGGCCACACAATGTGTAAAGATAAAAGGTCAGTTTTTAATAAAAATGTTATGGGGTATTAATGTACTTAATAATTGTGGATTACATGACACATAAAGGATTTAAACATCATATAACAACCAGGAGGTCATCTTTTAGGGTATTGCTCAATCTAATTTTATTTCATTCTCCTGCATCTCTTAAGTATTTTGACCAAGAACCCTTCTCGAACAATTTTTGGAGTCTCCATTTGATCTAGATTAATTCATTCATTGATTTATCACCACTATAGTTGGGATAAATCCATATAGGCAGGTCATCATTCCTACTTCTTCATTTCCTTAACCAAGATAGTGTTGTGGCATCTAGTTATCTTTTTTATTTATTCTATAGTGATGTTCATACTTGTCTTCTTCAAGATTTGTGGTGTGATTTTGTTCTCAGGGACATTTCATTTATTGGTTGTGATGAGATGGGTGTGATTTCTTGTATTATGTATCATATCATCTTCACTAAAAACTCTATTTGTCAATCAGAACAATTATACAATTTTTAAATTGATTCTAGGGACTTGGTTTCCATTGTTGTGTTATCTTGTTAGTGGATCCTTTAAGGTAATGTGTGCCCCTGAGTTTTAGGGTATGTTGTTCTATATATGGCATGCGTTGATGAATTTTATTGGACATTCATTAAATTTTTTATATTAATGACTTTATCATTAAATGTTTTCTATTTAAACCAATTTTTAATAAATATTGGTTTTTTAGGGTTTTTGGAAAATGGAAGAAGGGTTATTATAAAAGAATTGAAATTATTTATGAAATGAATCAAATGGAAATCATTGGGAATGTAGGTGGAAGTTTTATCTTAGTTTCATCATCCATATTACCATCAGGAGGTAATCTCAAGGGGGTTTTCTTTACTCCCTCATCTTTTTATTCTATTGAATTTTTTTTGACATTTTTGTGGGGTTCATTCTTGGGGTATTCCTCAACTCTTTATGCATGTGTTATAGAGGTTTTTTGTATACTTTTAAGTATTTCCGTGTGAGTTGTGTGCATGCCTAACCTATTTAGTTCCTTAAAATGATTTACCTATTCATGGATTTATATTGTTTTTACTATGATATTAATTCCTTGGATTTTGATAATATATAATGGAAAATATAATCTTGAAATATAAATAACATCCTTTTTTGGAATTATTGGAAAAAGGGAAATATTTACTGTGATTTTTATAAAACCTCTTTACTGATTATCAAGAATGTTTTTGTTTGAAAACAACACACATGGATAATTATATATATACATGTTGTGGAACACCTAGGTGAGATCTAACTAAGCCTGTTATCTCACATTGTGCTTCTTCAGTGATGTATAGACCTTTGTATACCTTTCAATGATGAGAAAGTAAATGCCCCTCAGTGAGGTAGTGATATTTTATGTCAGCTAGATGGGTATTTGGTGGTGAGATAGTGGGAGTCTTCTAAGTCTATCACCTGAATTAGTGTGTTTTCCCTATTGTTGTAGTCCTTTTTCATTGGATTTTTACTTGGATTTTCTTCTTCAATTGATTTTCTTGGGTTCAGTTATAAAATAATTAATCATTCATTGGTTATTTCTATACTAAATATATATGTTCAATGAAAATATTTATTTATGGGAAAAAATATTCCATTTGGTTGTTTTTTGAATCATAGGTTCTACTCTCCATCTTGTGGTTATCAAGAACACCCTTTGGGTATGTGGAGGGTCGGGTCTGGCACCAGTTTGAGTGGGAATTCAGGTCATTTTATTAATAGAGGTGGGTTTCCTCAAAATAATTTTACTTTGGATGTTCGGTAGACTAACGATAGGATTTTCAGGACTTGAGAGGTATATTTTTAGGAGTTCTTGGCTAGATCATTCCATGATTAGACCCAAGATACCATTTTATGTTGGGATGTGTCTATCATTCTTTGAGTTCTTCATGATAATCAGTGTTTTTTATTATGTGTTTATGATTTTTATTTGAGATTTTTTCTATTATCTGATTGTTTCATTGGTTTAAGTGTTTAGTTTTATGACTCTAAGATTTGTTCTCTACATTCCTCATGAGTTTGTAAGTGATGCCCTTAAAAACAATCCCCCAATGGATCAAAACAATATCAAAGCTATTGTGCAGCTAGTTCATGTAGTCAACCAGAATGTGACAAATGTTCAGAATGTAGTTGTTGAGGTAAAATTATGATTTATAGAAGATATGGATTGATCATGATAGTTTTTTCATGAGAATCCATCTTCCTTTAAAGGTATGAATGCAGCAAAAAGATATATATGAATGGATATAAAATATTGACAGTATCTTTAACTTCTTGGAAACAACTATGAATATCATGTTGAAGCATTATGTGTTTAGAAATTATGGTACAAGAAATAGTTAGTAGGATTTCATAATATAGTCTAATAAGCATGTGGGCTTGGCTTGGAAGGGCATAAATACTCTATTCTTCAAGCATTTTTTCCAGAGTTGTAGATGATTGAAAAATCTCTCGATTACCTCTCATTGTAGTAGGGAGAAAATATAATGTCAACATACATCAATTAGTTTGCTAGAATATTTCTTTTTGGCACTGGAAACTATAAGAAATAACTAGATGAATGTTTAAATCTACTTGTAGGGTCTGTGACTTGATATTAGGTGATGATTATTTATTTGGAAGCTTTCAATATATGAGTATATAGTTGATTGGTCTATAATAGAAGAGATAAATATGGTAGGCAAGGTTGGATCTTCTTCACCTTTTCTTCCACCTAGTGGGAGCTTCATTAGTGCCCTAGGAAAAAAGAGAAAGTGGCTAGAAAATAATTGGAGTAATGAATGTGATACGTAGATTTAAGTGTCTTCAAAATCTCTAGTTAAAATTTGGGGAGAGTATCATAAATTTTATTGGTCTGTCTTGGTTGGAAACGCACGAGGTTCTTATACAGGACCAAAAAAGATTTGTAATAGTTGTGTTTTTTATAGTCATCTGCATCATTTCTATAAGGCAATGTCTATAACTCAATATAGTTAGGGAATATCAACTCAAAAGGATACTATGGAATAGTTAGATGCTTCAACAAATATAATTCTCCATCTATAGGCCTCGTAAATGAAAAACCTTTATGATGTATATGAGTTTCCAATGATGGAAAATGTGGGTCCAGTATTAGTGAGAGGTACCATATTTATTTATTACTCAGTAGTAATTGGTTTATTTCATAATGGTGCTTCCCACTCATTTATATCTGGAAATTTTTCTGATATTCTTAACCTTACAATGAAACTAATTTCTTTTGCAATAGTGTTAGAGAATCCTATTAGAAATAGAAATTTTTATGGGTTTTTATTTCCTTCTTGTGTGTTACCAATAGTTGATGTGAAGCTAGTTTAGGATTTTATTTTTCTAAATCTAGATCTGTTTGATGTTATCATTTGGGTGGATTGTATTATTGTTCACCATGTTTAGGTTGATTGGTATAATCAATGTGTCTCATTTCATATGGATGATGGGTGCACATTGGTTATTTAGGGTGAGTAGGATCTGAGGTCTGGACATACATGACATTTTGTCCCTAATGTATGGATTTTTTGTTCTATGGTTACAGTTTAGCACAATGCTGTTTCTTCTATTATTAATCGCCCCATAATTGTTTGGGTTTTTCGTGATGTTATTCTACATTATTTCTTCTGTATTTCTCTAGAGAGGGTGATAGAGTTTATAATTTACAAGGTTCTAGGTACGTAACTGGTACTGATACCATCCTATCAAATTGAACTCATAGAGTAGAAAAAGATGAAAATTTAGTTAGACAACCATTTGGAAAAAGGTTTCTTTCCCTGGTGTCTTTCTTGGGTAGCCCCAATACCCTTTTCCAGGATGGTAGAGGGTTCACTCCACTTGTGTGTTGACTATCAAAAGTTAAATTGAGTAATAGTTACGAATAAGTACCATTTTCCTTGTGTGGATGATTTTTATGATTAGTTAAAGGGGAAAATTTGTTATTTAATATTGATATTTGGTTAGTTTATCATCAGCTAGTATCCAGAGATTATGATATAAAAAAGATGGATTTCAGGAGTATGTATAGCTATTATAAATATTTTGTGATTTCATTTGGTCTGACTAACACTCATTTGGATTTCATAGATTTGATGAATTTGATATTTCATCATTATTAAGACACTTTTTTGGTACTGTTCATTTATAATTTTTTTATTCAATATCCAAGCATGAGTGATCACTATCTATGTTTTTTATTTGAAATATTGAGGATCCACAATTTATATATAAATATTTCAAGATGAAATTTTAAATTCAAGAAGTAAATTTCATAGGGCATGTGATTTCTGATTATGGCTTATCAGTTTTTCCTAAGATAATAAATGGTTTTTTCATCATAATATCTATTTAATTTATTTTAAATTCATAACTTCCTTGGTCTTTAGGAATATTATCAAGAATTTTACAATGACTTATCTTTGTTGGAATCCCCTATGATTGTTCATGTTTGGAGAGCGGTGAAATTAAAATGGGATAAAAAAATTTGGTCTTCTTTTGATGAGATGAAAGGACTCATAATATCACATCTTATTGAAATGTTTCTAGAACCCAATAAGGGGAACATTGTTTTCAGCTATTATTATGGTGCATGTTTGAGTTCTGTGCTCATGCAGGATGATCAAGTGGAAACATATAGTTCTCATAATCTTAGACCGCATGAGTCAAATTACCCGACTCATGATTTAGAGCTTACCACATTGTGAATTCACTTTTCTATTAGCGATATTATCTTTTTGGGGAAAGGATCAAAATGTTTTCTGAGCCAAAGAGTTTGTGTTATACCTTCTCTACTAAAACATGAACGTAAAATAGAGGTAGGGGTGGAATACCTCTAGATTTTTTACTTATATATCACCTACACCATGTGGAAAGGGAATTTCATTGTAGGATATCTTAGTAGTAAAGGTCAATAACAAGTTGGTCATGTCTCAAAGGAAGAGTGAAAACTTATGGGGATTTTTTCTCAGTTGTATCTAGACACTCATGAATATGTTTCTGGTGTAGTTATGAAATGTGTCCAGTTATCATCATCCATACATGAATCTATTTGGAAGAATATATAGTAGGATTTTATGTTTAAAGTAATTAGAGGAACTATATATGGTGGGTAGACCATTTCATGTTGGCCTCTCTCCTCATATACTATTCTCAATTTTTGGGATCATTCTTCTTCCAGCTTCAATAAGAAACTTAGTTTTGTCTGATTTTAATAGTTCTTTATGGTTTATTCATCATGTCACTATGAATATGTTTTATGAAATGATACATCGATTCTAGTTTCCTAGTATAAAGAATTACATTGGTGATTATGCGTCTAGATGTTACACCTTATAAAAATTAAAGGAAAATCATTTGAAACCTTTTCATTTACTTTATCATCCACTAGTTTAGTTTGCAAATGGGATGAGGTATCCATATACTTTAGTATTGCATTACCATGGAATCTTTTAGGTAGAAATTCTATCTGTGTGGTGATTTATTGGTTTAAAAAGTCATCTTATTTTATTATAATCAAAAACTCCACAAAATATAAATATATTTATAAGTTGTATTTGTAAGAAGTTGTGAGGTTTCATGGGGTTACTTTAGAAGTTGTTTTGAAATGGGATCCTAGGATTTCATTGAGGTTATAGAGAATTCTCAAATATGTGATAGGGTCTCAGTTCAGATTGAGTAAAATTAATCATCTAGATATATATGGTCATATGGGTCATGTTATTCATATTTTAGAGGTTATTATTCTTGCATGTGTCTTAGAATTCAATGGATCTAGGGATACCCATCTTGGATAGGTTGAGTATTCCTACAAGAACTAGTATCTGTCATCAATGATAATGGACCCATTTGAGGCATTGTATGGTCACCTGTATAGGTCACCTCATTTTTGGGAATAAATGTGTGGAGATTTTGGTGGGACCAAGCTTGGTTTGGTAGAGTTCTATGAGGATTCATGATAGTGGTCGATATATGGTTTCATCATAGAGTCAGTATATATCTTATGTAGATCAATGGTATTTTCCTTTCATGCTTTTCATATGTTAATGAGTTTTATTGTGGTTTATCCTCATTTGGTTCACTATCAACTTGGAAAATAGGGAAATCTATCTCTGAGGACCATTGGACTATTGGAGGTAATCGAGAATATTGGGTAGGTTGCTTATCGTTTAGTATTTCAATCTCATTTAACAACCATTAATGATGCCTTCCATATATCATAGCTCATGAAATATCATCTTGAAACCTATCATGTTATGATATGGGATGAGATTGAGTTAAAGAAATATTTTTGTGGAGAAAGCCGTATAGATCTTGGAATCCTAGGTGAAAGGATTTCATGGGAAGTCTATTACATTTTTCAGATTGTTATGGTGGCAGGGATAAGATTCTCATATGACATGGGACTATGAATTATTGATGAGGGAGTAATGTACTTACCTACTTATGAGACTTCATTCTTCGACATAACTTCTCAATGATGGAAAGTTTTATGGTATGGAGTTTGTAATATCTTATTTCTTGTTTTCAGGTAATTCAATTACCTTCACTTGTTTTCCACTTTAATTGGGACTATATTGGAACTATGGATGATGGAGATCATTTTCTAGTAAAAATGAATTAATGTTCTTGGGCAGAGGTTTGTTTTAATTAATATATTCTAGGTATAAATGTTCTAATGTATTTTATGAGATTCTTCCCATGTTTGGGGAATTCTCGAGGGGCTTTTGAGTTTATCAGGAGTAACCTAGTGTTTTATGATTTATGATGGTCAATTTTATGTTGTGTAATTGGGTTACACAACATTTAGAAGTTCGGTAGACTTAATTAATGAACTATTTTCATAGTGTGATAGTGGTACATGCTAATAAAGGTTAGATAATATGTAATACTAAGATTTCAGTTTTTATAAATAGGTAATGGGATTTTCAGCGTACCTAATAATCACAGAATACACAATGTGTAATGAAGTTACACATCATGTATCTATTGTGTGGTTGAATTTTAGGGTGTGTTTGGTTGAAATTTCATTTCATTATCCCATATCTCTCTTTTCTCTGAACCTATAAACCTTCTTTGATATTTTTTGGAATCTCCATTTGATCCAAATTGATTCATTCAGCGATGAATATCCATTGTGGTTGGGATACATCCTTCCTGGAATGTTTGTTTTTATACTTCATCAATTCCAATATCTGAGTAGTAAAATGGAATCTCAATATTTTATTTGTCGATATGAGGTGATTTTTATTCTTGTATTATTATAGATATGTGGTGGAATGTTTTACTGGGATTTGTTTCCTCTGAATTTGGTGATACGGTGGGTGGGTAATCATGATGTATGTATCATTTCTTCTCTTTCTCCAACACTTTTTTTAAATTAGGTTAATTTTAATATGTGTAGATAGATTCTAGGGCCTCTGTTTTCATTTTTTTGTTTTATTTTTTCTGGATCGTTTGTGGGCATGTGGGAACCCATGTTTCGAGGTCGGTAGCACAGGTGAAAAAAAACAATTTTTACATCGGTTATTTTTCATTTTTTATGTCGGTTTTTTCCGATGTTATTGTAGGGGATATTATAAATATTGTTTTTACATCTGTTATTTTAAAAATGACATAAAAAACAAGAAATCTGAAGCCATTTTCAAGTCGGTTCCAAAACAAACGACATGAAAAATGGTTCATAGTCATGATTTATTACGTCGTTTTTTAAATAACCTCTTTAATATGATGTTTTTCACATCAGTTATTTAATAACCGATGTAAAAAATAGCCCCCACAAAGATTTTTTCATGTAGGTTATTAGAAAACTAATATGAAAAACAAGTTTATCACGTCGGTTATTTTCATAACTGACGTGATAAACCAGTTAGTGAATCAATTTTTCACATCAGTTAAAAAATATTAAATGTGAAAACATATGTACTAAGTTGGTTATTAAATAACTGACTTAAAAAACCATCCCCATGAATTTATTTCATCGGTTATAAAATAACCAATGTAAAAACCAATTTTTTATAATAATACAGTTCAAACATTACAATGTGCTACCATAGAAGACCTGGAACAAGAAGAAAACAGACTAAATCCATACCAAAACCATTGGACACCCCCATCCCCAATGGACACCCCTACCCCCATGGATAGCCCCACCCCCTAGACACCCCTAACCCCTTGACACACTCCCCCCCATTGAACCCCCCCCCCCCAGAACCCCCCCCCCCCCCCACGACCTAGAATCCCCCCACCCCCCACCCACTGGACACCCCCACCCCCTAAACACCCCCCAACCAACCCGTGGGACACCCCCACCCCCTATAACCCCCCCCCCCCACCATGGACACCCTCCCACCCAGTGGACATCCCCTAACCCACCCTAGACACCCACTACCCCCTTTGACACCCCACCCCCTGGACACCCTCCCACACACTGGACACCACCCCACCGGACTGGACCCCCCGGACACCCTCCCTCCCCCTGGAAAGCCCCCACCCACTGAACACCACCCCACCCTACTAGATATCCCCCCCACCCACCCCCTGGACACCCCAACCCCCTTAGACAGCCCCCACCACCTTGGACACCCCTACCAACTGGACAACCCCTCCCACCCCCTTGACACCCCCTCCCCTGGAAACCCCCCACCCCTGGAAACCCTCCTACCCACTAGAATGCCCCCCCCCCCACTCCCACCAGATAGCCTCTCCCACCCCCTAACTCCCACCCACCCCCTAGAAACCCTCACCCCTAGACACCCCCCAGACACCATACCACCCCCATACAACCCACACCCACTGTACACCACCCCACTCAATGGGACATCAACACCACCCCCCTGGACAACCCCAAACCCATGGACAACTACCACACCCTGGACACCCCCACCACTTGGAATACCCCTCCTACTACCCATGGACACCCCCACCCCTGGAAACCATCCCACCCACTAGAGACCCCCCCCCCCCAAGATATACCCTCCCACCCCTAGACAACCCAACCCTAGGAAGCCCCCTCAACCCCTAAGACACCCACCCCTAGAAATCCCCCCCCCACACCCCACCTCCCACACCCCACCCCTGGGACACCCTCCCACCCATTGGACAGACCCCCTGGACATCCTCTCCACCACCACCACCCCACCCCCAACACCCCCACCCCCTGGACATCCCCCTTCCCCCCCTAGACACCCCCATCCCCTAAACCCCCTCCCCAGACACCCTCCCACCCACTGAAAATCCTCCCCCCCATACACCCCCACCCCTTGGACAACCCCTCCCAACCACCTGGAAACCCCCCACCCCTGAACACACCCACCCCCAGGACACCCACCCACCCACTGGACAGCCCACCCTCCCCCCACCTGGACACCACCCACCCCCCTTGACACCCCCACCCCTAGACAGCCCCCACCCCTAGACCCTCCCACCCCCATGGACAGCCCCCCTACCCCCTTGGATAGCCCGCTACCCCCTTGGACACCCCCACCCCCTGGACACCCTCTACCCCTTGGACTCCCCCTACCCCTTGGAATCCCCCTCCCAGACACCCCCACCCCCCATGAAACCATTACTATGCTCTAAAAATGTATGAAACAAGCATAAACCAGACCAAAAGCAGAACAAAATTAGACTAGAATCCAAACCAAAAAAAACATCAGAACTAGACCAAATCAATAAGTACTAGAGAAATATTAAACATTCACATGTATAACATTTGAAACATACAATGTAAACTAAAAAAACCAAAATCCTACCAAAAAACTACCAAATACACAATTACAATTACAATATTTAAAATTACATTTTACAGTACAAACAAACTAAAATTCAATAAAACTTATAAAATAATTTGACCATTCTACTTGTAAGTGTTTGACCTTTTGAGTATTATAGGTTTGAGGGTCATCCAATAGCTACAAATTAAAAGGATTGTAGTTAAAATGAATAATTAATAAATCAAATGAAATATTATGGCAGAGTTTATAAAGAAATCTAACTAGGTCAAGCTTCACATGTCACGACCCATTCTCGGGGATCGTGTCATGACTACCCCAAGCCCGCCTTCCACAGACCAGGGGATGGAAACTAGAACCAAAGGTGTAAATTCCGGTAAAAGGGAAGTCATTTCCTTTATAAAAGTAAATAAACACAACAGAGTACGCAAGTGATATATGAACTATGTAAAACTGAGTACAAAAGTAAGTGCTTGAATGTAAATGTGACAGTATACAAACCCAACTGAAAGTATAGTACAACTGAGAAAGAAAGTACAACAGCTGTAAGGTAAAGCAGCAACCACCGAGTCATCCTCTGGGAATCCCACCTAAAGGGTGGGTACAGATAGTCTCGTCTGTACCTCGGGTCCTTCTGTCCGCTCCGTGTACATCCCGCCAGGTGGTCCACCTCCGGATACCGTCTAGCTCCACAAGCCTCAACAACGATCAGCGATGATCGTCATCTGCAACCAACACAACATAGTGCGGGCATTTCCCATGCATGGGTGAGTATAACGATACTGAGTAGGGATCCCAAGACCCCCGAAGGTGTCCCAGAATCAACAAAGGATAAACCACAAATAAAATATACAAACACGATGTATCAACCAACTCTACTTAGATATATGCCCATACATATACCTAAGACATCACTATCAGTTTGGCTCCAACTCCCGAGCCCAAGCACAACCCAGTTCACACAGGAATGAAGTCAATCACATCAATGTTAATGATTGAAACTCAAGACTCAGCTCACACAGGTATACTACTCAAGAAGAGGGGTGGAGATGATTAGATGTAGCTTATGAATCATCTACTTTTCCGAACCCACGTAGGATCCAAGTACAGAATTCATCGCTGCCGAACCCACGTAGGATCCATGTATAGTCGTCATTGCTACTGAATCCATGGAGGATCCAAGTACAGGAATCCTCACTCCCGAACCCACGTAGGATCCAAGTACACTCTTCATCGTTGTTGAAACCATAGAGGATCGCAACACAGTAGTCCTCGTAGTCACAACCAGCTCTAGGATTCCCGCACATAGCATACTCTCTTTCAGGAGAGTCCTCTCCTCGAGTATAGGGGTCGATACTTCAACCATCATAAAGTCTTGAGTTGAAGTATCCCGAAGTTATGTATCGTCAAAAGGAACCCAACGCCATAGATGGCGCGTTAATCAGACGCCCAGTCTGAGAGATATTGGCTTTTCTGTTCCAGGGGCCCAGTTGGAAATATACTCATTCAAAACCCAACCGTTTACCAAAGTTGTCCAGAAGTCACTTAGAGTATCGTAAATGGGATGCCTCACCGATAAGGTCCCAGTTCCACATATGGCGCGTCGTTCAAGCATGCAGTCTTCAAGATATTCATCTTTAAGTGAAAACAGGCCCGGCCCGTTAAGCCCTGTGGGCTGGCGGGTTGGGTTAACCCAGTTGTGCCGGGTCGGACCTGGCTGGGGTGTCTGACCAGCGGGGTGATACGCGCGGTCCGTCCCAAAGGGGCGTAGACCGTCCCGAAGGGGCGCAGCCCTGCCTGAGGGGGCGCAGCCCTGCCCGGCAGGGTGCGGCCCGGGTGGGCACGTCCCGGCGGGGTGTGGCCCCGCTGGATTGGCCAGCTGGCTGAGCAGCTCGGCCCGAAGGCCGAGCAGTCCGAGGGGGGCACGACCCCCCTGCTGTCCAAATCGGCAGCGCCACCCTCCCAAACCGGCCAATTGGAGCTGACTGACATTCTGGAACAAGAGGCCCACACGGGCGGGCTGCGGTTCATCCTGCGCGGTGCCATCCTGGCACCGCGGCTTCCCTCCATCCGGCCAGCCGACGGGTGGGCCGGTCCTTCCGCCGAAGTGGGCCACGGTTCCTTCCGCACAACCGGAGAGACAGCATTGGCTTCCTCTTCTGTGGCTTTCCTTGGACGCAGCTCCGTGTTCCCGGCATGGCAAGACGGCTCCATGATTCATCTTCCATGGCCCACTTTGTCGCGGCTTTCTTTGTGTGTGCGACTGCGGACCTTGTGCCGTCGTCCTCTTTCGCATTCTGCCTCCGGTCGCCGATTCCAAAAAATAAACAAGATCAAACGGAGGGTCATTAGGCCGTGTTCATTCGGCCCACACCCTCTATGTTAAGCGATAGCAATAGGCCGAGACAATCAAAGTTATACAATGATGAACGAGGAAAAATTTTAATCCATTAAAATTAAACATAAACTCCTACCTCGATAATTGACCTCGCACGTCGGGCGTCGCGGAAGACAGTGTTGTGGGGAGAGGATTCGTAGATGACGTTGGAGAGCATCCGAGGTGGAAGCGGAGTCTCCTCACTTATCACGAAGAAGAGAAAGAAAATCACGTCATCGTTCTTCGTCGAACCACTGTGATTCGTCGAAGAAGTCGTTGTTCTTCGTCGGAGGGTCGGTGTTCTTCAAAAAAACTCAAGAGCTCTCCCAACTCTCCTTAACACAACGAATGACCCAAAAATAAAATAATAGGCTAATGATATTATTTTATTAACACATGAAATTTGAAATTTAAAACTCAAACCACTTCATTAATTAATTGAAGAGGTTTGTTGGAAATTAAAAAAGAGAGGGAGAGGAGGTGAAGAGATCTCATAAATATTGGGAGAGTTGTAAACATTAAACAAGGGAGTTTAATGGGGGTTTATGAGAGTTATGGGAAGTTCAAGTATTTTGGTCACATGTGGGCCCCACCCCCACAAATATCCTCCCATGGGAGGTTATGTGGGTGTGGTCGCGACCTCTAACTCCCTTTGGGAGGTAATAACCACCATCCTTAAAATAAAATTGTACTCCACCAATTTTATTTATTTTAATCTAATTCCCCAACTATTAATTCTCAACCAGCTTAAAACACAACTACGGTAAAGGTCCCCTTAAGCAATTACCGGTGCTGCGAGTTCATCGGTGCCCTTAGATTTCAATTCCGAGCACTGGTTCAAAAGATAGAAAAACTTGCTCATTCGTTTACTAAACTTACCTGATCTAAACTTCAAAAATTGATTCCGGGCACACCGGGCCTCAGAATCAGGTGTCGTCAAAAGCCACAGACTCCTAAAATTCCAAAGTTTTTAAAAAAATTGATTGAAATTTAGGGGTCTTTACATTATTCCCACGTTAGGGCTTTACATCCCTACAAAGCTACTACATAAACTCAGGAAACAAAAGAGGGTACTGAGCATGCATCTAAGCCTCCCGCTCCCATGGGCTCTCCTGGAGGTTCCCGTGCTGCCAACGAATGTGAACCAGAGGAATCGACCATCCACGTAGGACCTGCTCCTATCGATCCTTGATCTCTACCGGGACCTCCGTGAATGTAACAATGTCATCTATGTCCAGCTCCCCATGATCAATGATGTGGTTCGGGTCGTGCACGTATCTCCTTAGCTGAGATACGTGGAAGACGTCATGCACCCGGTGCAAGTGAGGTGGAAGAGACAGGCGGTAAGCCACCTCGCCTACTCTACTAAGGACCTATAAAGGCCCGATGAAGTGTGGAGATAACTTGCCGCCCCGACCAAATATTCATAATCCACATTGAGGTGAGACCCGTAAGAAAACGTAGTCGCCATCCTCGAACTCCAGTGGTCTTCGTCTCCTATTAATATAAGACTTCTGTTAAGTCCACAAGGCTGAATACCCTGAGAGGGGGGGTGAATCAGGGTATGACTACTTGAAAATTAAAGCCCGTTCTGATCTTGTTTTGCTATTAAGTAAAACACCCTTCTCTCTTTTCCTGTTGCACAATATAAACAGAAGGTAAAGCAAGCACAGGACACATCAATTTTACTTGGTTCACCGCTAAGGGCTACGTCCAAGGAGCATACGTCGACAGGTTGCCGGTCGTACCAAATTCTACTATACTTCACTAGCTATGGATACAATGGTTCAGGCTAGATCACTTCTATGCCTAGGCTCATTGCCCTTACAAGGTTTAGGGTCAGCTCACTACATTCCCAAGGGTCACTCCCTGTTTCTCTCTCTCTGGCTCACTGCCGGTGGAGAGGATCAACTTCTTCCTTTTCCTAAGCTCACTGCTCTGTTAAGGGATTCTCTCACAGTTTATAGATCTATAGGTCTCTTCATTTTCATGACTTCACACATCCTTAACTGATGATGGATGCTCTGTTAAAGTCCAACTTTCATCCACTGATGAATACCACTTTGCCTCTAACCACTGGGAAACTACCTTTGGAAATTACCTTTGCAAAGCACCCAACTTCGTGAGGTTCACAATTTTGCGAAGCTCAAACAGGCCTTCGCGAAGCTCCTGCCTTTTCGCGAAGCTCTATCGCGAAGTACTCTCGCGATGCACAGACTTTCACAATGCTTAGGCCGTCGCGGAGCTCCTGCCTCTCCGCGAAGCTCACTGAGCCAACGCGGGGAACACACCTTTCGCGGAGCTAAAATAGTCGCAGTGAAGCTCTCCTTTCGTGAAGCACAATGCCTTCGCGGACCACCTCTGCGAACCGAGAGCAATGGATTTTCTCTGAAAATTCTCTCTGCTTCTCTCGAGGGGGTCGGCCTATATTTATAGGTGATTCCACCGACCCTCGTTCCTTCCGCGCGAAGTCAACGCCACGTCATCTCAAATCGCGAAGCTCCAAAGTTTCCGTCAGAATTCTGTCCAAATCGCGAAGCACCACAGCAATTTTCCGTTCGCGAAGCTTGACGTAGTCGTGAAGAATCACCGTCAACATACCTTCGCGCCTTCGCCGCGAAGCTCCCTCGCAAAGCCCTTCACCGCCGCGATTCACTTCAGTCTCTTCCGTTCGCGAAGCTTGACGTAATCGCGAAGACTCACCGCCTCCATTCTTCTGGTCTTCGTGATTTCCAAACCATGACTCCTATATTCGCGAAATTCATGCCTTTTCCATAGTAAATTATGCTCTTCATGGAAATCCACTTTTCGCGATGCTCACCAAACTCCAAATTTTGGACCCCAAAAATTTGGCAAACACTGGGAAACGGCGCCACCTTGTACTGCTCTTTTGTACCCCCTCCAGATCGTCCTTTCCTTTGTCATCGTTCTTTCTCAACATTGATTGTCAACAACTTCTCGGGAACTCGACAAATATTTATGAAAACCTGCTTTGTCAACAAACACAATCAACCCAAAAATACAGCAATGTTACCTTGAGGGATTTTTGCCCAATAATCTCCCCCTTTGGGTTTGTTGACAACTCTTCACAACTCTGCTCAGAATGATTTTCTACACTTTGATACCTCACTGAGTCTTCTTCCAACCGCTACCACCATTCACCTCTTGCGATTCTGATAGCGTTCAAAGATTCACTTAACACGTACTCTAAGCCCACATGAGCAATGCTCGGCGTGAGAAATAAGAGTAGTATGAAAAGTTCATCAATGAATCACTTCATGTCAAACACCAATTGTCGATTCCAACCTGATACCAATTCGTAAATTGATACCAATTGTTGAACCAACCTTATCCCAATTGATGATAGCTGGACACCTTTTCTCACCATTCCAATATCATTGTTCTACTTTTTTCACGATCCTCAGCTGTCATGATATCTATGCTTTGATCGATCACTTCTAGAATCGTCAGATTTAAAAATCTTCCCCTTTCTCATTGCTCCCCCTATCTGGATGCTCCACCTATCAGCTTCTCCCCGTATCAATAAAGAGTTATCAAATAGCCACATTGTCTCCCAATCACTATTTTCTCCCCCTTTAACAAACACTATTTTCTCCCCCTTTGTCAACGAACCCAAAGGTCACTCCTTTGCAGTCTGTAACAGAGTAGAGAACACACCAGCACATTAGGGAAAACACATCATACCTCGGGGAGAGGGGGGGTCCCACATCCACACTTTTTCAAGTGCGGGGAGTCGACTGAACTCCCAGAGCCAGTCGATGCCTCTCAAATGCTTCCTTGGGTAAGGCCTTTGTCAGAATATCTGCAACCTGTAACTCTGTAGGCACATACTCCAAATTCACAATCCCTTGCTCCACCTTCTCCTTGATAAAATGATATCTGATCTCAATGTTCTTTGTCCTTGAGTGATGGGCGGGATTTTTGATGAGATTTATAGCACTTGAGTCGTCGCACTGGGTTCCGATCGGAGACTTCACTTCAACTCCCATATCTTCAAGCTGTTGCTTCATCCACAATAACTGTGTGCATGCTTGAGTGGCCGCAATATACTCAGCTTCTGCAGTGCTCAATGAAATGAAATCTTGCTTCTTTCTTAGCCATGAAATACACAACCCACCAAGATAGAAAGCACCACCTAATGTTGATTTCCTATCATCCGCTGAACCGGACTAGTCTGCATCAGTATATCCCAATATCTCTATCTGATATTTGTCATTATATGTCAAGCCAAAGTCCACCATGCCCTTGATATACCGAAGTATTCTTTTCCATGCGAGCATGTGACTTTCCTTGGGATTACTCTGATATCTCGCTGCTTGGCATGTGGGGAAAACAATATCAGGCCTTGTTGCGGTTAAGTATAGCAGACTTCCAATGATTTTCCTGTATTCTGTGATATTAACTGCCTTGCCATCCTCATATTTTGATAATTTCATCCGAGTAGCAACCAAAGTCTTCATCTCCTTGGAATTTTCCATTCCAAACTTTCTCAGGACCTCCTTGGCATATTTAGATTGAGAAATGAATGTTCCATTCCTTCCTTGTGTCACCTGTAGACCAAGGAAAAACGTTAGCTCTCCAATCATTGACATTTCAAACTCATTTTTCATGAATTCGGAAAACTGTCTGCACTAAGCTTCATCTGATCCGCCAAATATTATGTCATGAACATAAACCAACACCATCATCCTTTGATTACTGTAATTACTGAAATAGAGATTGTAATCAACTCCTCCACGCTGAAAACTAATATTCTTCAAGTACTGATCAAGCCTTGAGTACCATGCCCTTGGTGCTTCTTTCAGCCCATACAATGCCTTCTTCAGCCTGCAAACTTTGTTCTCATCTTCATGAATGAGAAAACCATCTGGCTGCTCAATATACACCTCCTCTTCCAGAACCCCATTCAAGAATGCAGATTTGACATCCATCTGAAACACTTTGAACTTTCGTTTCACTACTATGGCCAAAAAAATATGATTGTCTCCAGCCTTGCAACCGGTGAAAATATCTCATCGACATCTATTCCCGCAATCTGGGAGTACCCCTTGCACACTCGCCGTGCATTGTTCCGAATCACGATGACATCTTCATTCATCTTGTTGCGATAGACCCATTTAGTCCCGATGAAATTCTTGTCTGTTGGCCTCGAAACAATCTCCCATGTCTGGTTCTTCTCAATCTGATCAAGCTCTTCGTTTCGAGCCTGAACCCAGTTTTCATCTTCAGCTGCATCGGAAAAACATTTCGGCTCCACTTGAGATAAAAATGATGTTTGTTGTGATGATTTCATTCTTCGAGTCTGAACTGGAGCTGTTTGATCACCATTGATATTCTGTCTATCAATTTCATCTCGACTCATTGGCTTCCTCGCAGACACAGACTTGACAAGTTCTTCTTCATCATCAGTATCTTCTTCTGAATCAGCTTCTGCCACTTCTGCTCCCCCTGGGTTGCTTTCCTCATCATCACTTTCATCCAAGAAATGTTCACTGGATCATTTAGTATTCTGTTCATTTTCAACTATAGTGACATCATTGATTTCAACAATTTTTCCCAGCCTCTTGTTGAAGCATTTATATGCTTTGCTTTTCTCGGAGTATCCAAGGAATATCCCCTCATCTCCTCGTGCCTCAAACATCCTATAATTTTCTTTGTTGAGAATGAAACACTTACTTCCACAGATTCGAAAGTATTTCAACGTTGGCTTCTTCCCGTACCACAGTTCATATAGAGTCTTCCCTTTCTTTGGGCACAACAGAGACCTGTTTGAAACATAGACCGATGTCAACACTGATTCCTTCCAAAATTTATCTGGTAGGTCATTGTCAATAAGAATTGTTCTAGCCATGTTGTTGATGATCCGATTTCTCATTTAAACCACTCCATTCTGTTGGGGAGTTCTTACCGATGAAACTTGATGCCTTATCCCATGTTTCTCGAGATAGTTTTCAACTTGACTGTTTGTGAATTCTGTACCGTTATCAGTATGAAACTTCAGAATTTTCTGCCCAAGCATCTTTTCTGATTCCCTCCTATACCGCTTTATGCAACTGAACACCTCTGTCATATGAGTAATGATGAATACCCAGGCCATTATGCTATAGTCATCTATGAAAAGGACATAGTACCTTTGCCCATTTATAGCTTGTGGTGAGATAGGTCCACATACATTAGCATGAACCAGTTCGAGCACTCTAGTTGATTTCTGTTCCTTTGGCCTATATGTCTTTCTGATGATCTTCCCTTGTTGGCAAGCATCACACGTATGAGTGTGATCACGTGATAGCTTGGGAATGTCTCTAGCAGCATCACACTTTATGAGATCCTCCATAGATGGTTGGCATAGATGACCAAGTCGCTTATGCCACAGTTGGTTTTCTTCCTCTCTGGATAAAAGACATGTATCTTCTTCCCCACCTACAAGTTAGAGATTTCCCTTTGACCGTTCTCCCTACAGGACAGTTTCTCCATCTTTTCCTTTCACAACACACATCTTCTCGGTAAATCGGATAGAGTGCCCAGAGTCACATAGTTGACTGACACTGAGTAAGTTATGACTGAGACCCTCTACTACCAAGACATCAGCACGTCTCATCTCTTTTCCCCCAAACTTGGCATTCCCTGAGCCAACAATCTTCAGGCCTTCATCATTTCCAAATTTGACAACTCCTTCTTTTTCATATTTGATGTCTGTAACAAGATCCTTATTACCCGTCATGTGGGATGTGCAACCACTGTCAAGGATCCAAACACCAGATTGATCTGATGCCTTAAGGTCAATCTCCGCCACCACGACCTTCTCATTTTCCTTCTTTTTGGTCCATACTTTTTCTTTAACACTCGGCATGGATTGAGACTTCTGTTCTTTCTCAGAGTGTGATGGACCAGCCTCATCTTGCAAAGCCGCAAATCTATTCTGTGTTTTTAACTCACCTGTTGGTTTATTGACCTGCTGCTTGTGAACGATTTGATTCTGCTTTGGCACATTTCTATGAATGATCGAAGTACAGTACCTAGCCATGTGCCCAAATCCTCCGCACCAAAAATAGTGTCCTTCAAAATATGTTCTGGAAAACCGTGCTCTGTTTGGCTGCCATCTCTATTCTTGTTCCCTTCTATATCTCTTGGCTATAGAACACACATACTGTGAATGCCCCATTTTTCCACAGCAATAACACCTGATATAGGATATATTCCTTCGTGATACCTCAGCACTACGATTTTCCCTTTGGGATCTATGAATATTCTGATTCTGTTTTGTGCCCAAATCAACCTTAAAATTTGGGACGGGTGCTTGCGGTCTGACATTAACTGCCACCAATTTTTGTTTCTTATCAAGCCCTGAATCAACCTTATCATTTGAGCTTTCTTGCTGCTTCACTCCTGCTGAACTACGAGCCTCCTCTTTCATCTTCTCTGTCTTCTGAATGGCCTGCTTTTCTGATATCACATTGGGGTCAAGAATTTTTCTTGATCCTTCATTTTTTGTCGTAGACTGACCACTTCTTCTTCAAGATCTTTGATACGTCTGACCTGCTCTTTTCCTGTGTTAGTCAAACAATCAATTTCGTTCTTTTGTTCCTCAATTCTAATCTTATGCTCAACAATATTTTTTGAGCTCTCTAGTGTTGAGGATTTTAGTCTTTCAATTTCTTCTAACAGTTTCGACTTTTCTTCATCCTGTTGTTGCATATAGAGTTTTGCATCACGAACCACTTTATTGGATTTCTTCGTTTTGGCTCTCCAAACATCTATCTCTTCAAGAGCTGCTTCCAATTTGGCTTTTATATCAACTCTTCCTTCAACTTATTCTTCCTCTTTTCTAACGTCAGTTTCTTCCTTTTCCTGAGAACTACCGACAACCGCTACCATAGCATTTTGTCTATGATATTTACAATTTTCAAACTTCTCAACCTCTTCAACCTCAAACTCATCTGAACTGTCTATTTCTTGTGAAAGAAGATTCTTCCTCTTGAAGAAATTTCTCTTGAACTGCTTCTTCCCTTTCACATAGGCTGTGGATTTCTTCTTGGGAATTTCAACTTCATCATCATCATCATCGTTATCTTGAAATTTCTTGGGGCATCTTTCCGCAAGATGACCAACCTTTCCACATCAAAAGCATGCTAGTGGAAGTTTACCTTTAAACTTTCCTCTTCCTCTTTGCAGATTTGAATAAAGGAATGACATCACCTCATCTGTCTCTTCTTCTTCGTTAGAGTCTTCAATGGTGAGTTTCTTCATGGACTTGAATGCCACGTCTTTGGATTTCCCCTTTTCCACAGTCTCGTTATCATCGTTTCTCATTTCATATGCAACAAGAGTGTTGTGTAGGTTATCCAATGTCATATCTTTTGGGTCTTTATCTTCCAAAATAGAAACTTTTGGATTGAACCGAGGTGGAAGTTTTCTCAATATGCGCTTCAAAATTTTTATATCTTCGATAATTTCTCCAAGGCCCCGCATGTCTTCTACCAAAGCATTTACCCTATCAAAAAAATGCATCAACAGACTCATTCGGGATCATTCTCAGATCTTCATACTTGTTCCACAACACTTGCAGCTTTGCCTCTCTGACTTTTGTATCCCCTTCATAAATATTCAAAAGCTTTTCCCACATGGCATGTGACGTTTTGCATGACATCACCTTTGTATATATGGGATTTGAAAGGGCTCCCCCTAAGGCATTGATTGATTTGGAATCAGCATCCAACTCTTTATGCTCTGCTTCTGATAATGCACCACTGGTAATATCAGCTGTGATTCCATGCATAGCTGCTGAAAAAACATCCATTCCCAAAGATCGGAAATCGTGTTGCATTCGATTGTTCCATATCTGAAAATTACATCCGTCGAAGATCAGAATCCCTCTATGATTAGTAACCTCCATTTGAGAGAAGAACAACTGTCAAACATTTGCTCTGATACCAATTGTTAGGTCCACAAGGCTGAATACCCTGAGAGGGGGGGTGAATCAGGGTATGACTAATTGAAAATTAAAGCCCGTTCTGATCTTGTTTCACTGTTAAGTAAAACACTCTTCTCTCTTTTCCTGTTGCACAATATAAACAGAAGGTAAAGAAAGCACAAGACACGTCAATTTTACTTGGTTCACCGCTAAGGGCTACGTCCAAGGATGATACGCCGACAGGTTTCCGGTCGTACCAAATTCCACTATACTTCACTAGCTGTGGATACAATGGTTTGGGCTAGATCACTTCTATGCCTAGGCTCACTGCCCTTACAAGGTTTAGGGTCAGATCACTTCTTTCCCAAGGGTCACTCCCTGTTTCTCTCTCTCTCTGGCTCACTGCCGGTGGAGAGGATCACCTTTTTCCTCTTCCTAAGCTCACTTCCCTGTGAAGGGATTCACTCACAGTTTATAGACCTATAGGTCTCTTCATTTGCATGACTGCACGCATCCTTAACTAATGATGGATGCTCTAATAAAGTCCAACTTTCATCCAATGATGAATAACACTTTGCCTCTAACCACTGGGCAACTAGTTTTGAAAAGTAACTTCGCAAAGCACCCTACTTTGCGAGGTTCCCAATTTCGCGAGGCTCAAACAAGCCTTCCCGAAGCTCCTGCCTTTTCACGAATCTCTATCGCGAAGAACTTCCGCGATGCACAGACCTCCGCAATGCTTAGGCCATCGCGGAGCTCCTGCCTCTCTGCGAAGATCACTGAGCCAACACAGGGCACACACCTTTCGCGGAGCTAAAATAGTCGCCGCGAAGCTCCCCTTTCGCGAAGCACACTGCCTTCGCGGACCACCTCTGCGAACCGAGAGCAATGGATTTTCTCTGAAAATTCTCTCTGCTTCTCTCGAGGGGGTCGGCCTCTATTTATAGGTGATTCCACCGACCCTCGTTCCTTCCGCGCGAAGTCAACGCCACGTCATCTCAAATCGCGAAGCTCCAAAGTTTCCGTCAGAATTCTGTCCAAATCGCGAAGCACCACGGCAATTTTCCGTTCGCGAAGCTTGACGTAGTCGTGAAGAATCACCGTCAACATACCTTCGCGCCTTCGCCGCGAAGCTCCCTCGCAAAGCCCTTCACCGCCGCGATTCACTTCAGTCTCTGCCGTTCGCGAAGCTTGACGTAATCGCGAAGACTCACCGCCTCCATTCTTCTGGTCTTCGTGATTTCCAAACCATGACTCCTATCTTCGCGAAATTCATGCCTTTTCCATAGTAAATTATGCTCTTCATGGAAATCCACTTTTTGCGATGCTCACCAAACTCCAAATTTTGGACCCCAAAAATTTGGCAAACACTGGGAAACGGCGCCACCTTGTACTGCTCTTCTGTACCGCCTCCAGATCGTCCTTTCCTTTGTCATCGTTCTTTGTCAACATTGATTGTCAACAACTTCTTGGGAACTCGACAAATATCCATGAAAACCTGCTTTGTCAACAAACACAATCAACCCAAAAATACTGCAATGTTACCTTGAGGGATTTTTGCCCAACAACTTCTGTCTGCTCTGTGCAGTCCTCATCTGCTCTTAGATGATCCGCACCTTATCCGTCGTAGCCTGAACCATCTCTGTTCCTACAAGTGCTGACTCCCCAGGGTTAGTCCAGCATAGAGGTGATCTACATGGTCGGTCGTACAGTGCCTCATATGGTGCCTACCCGATGTTGGAGTGGTAGCTGCTGTTGTACACAAACTCCAACAAAGGTAGGTGATCCTCCCAACCGCGACCAAAGTCAAGGACACATACACGAAGAAAGTCCTCGAGTGTCTGAATGGTTTTCTCGGTCTAGCCATCCGTCTGAGGATTAAAGACGGTTCTTAGGCGTAGCTGCGTCCCAAATGCCTCATGCAACCCCTTCCAAATCCGGGAAGTAAAGAGAGAATCTCGATCAGAGACTATAGACGATGGCACACCATGAAGCCGTCCGATCTCCTGAACGTAGAGGCGTCCCAAAATCACTACTGAGCCCTCCTCTTTGATCATAAGGAAGTGGGATGACTTGATGAGTTAGTATATGATCACCCAGATGGAGTCATTTCCTCTGGAAGTACGTGAAAGCACCATCATGAAATCCATGGATATCCCATCCCACTTCTACTCTTTAACATCTAAGGGTTATACCAAGCCTGCTGGTACCTGGTTCCCCTCCTTCACTTTCTGGAAAGTGAGGCATCGTGAAACAAACTCTGCTACAACCTTCTTTATACCCGGCCACCAGTGCTATCGTCTGAGGTTCTGGTACATCTTCGCCACTACAGGATGTACCACTAGAGGGGAAGTGTGAAACTCCCTCAGCAATTCCTCCTACAGTGCAATTGGTACCATGGTACATCCCCTGAAGAGGATGACGTGCTCTCCTCCTTCAGAAAATCCATCAGGCGCCTGCCCTGTGGAAATCTGAGCACGTCGCATCTCACAGTCAACATCTCCACAATGTGTCTCTCTGACCCGCTGAAGTAGTGGAGGAGTAACTGTGATGGACTTTAGAAAAGCTTCCCCATCTCTATCCATGAAGGATATCTACAAAGCGGCTAAATGCTTTGTCACCTCTCCAAGTAGCCGAATGCCTGATCTCCTACTGAGAGCATCAGCTACTATGTTCCCCTTCCCGGGAGTATAAACTATCTCAAAGTCATAGTCCTGAAGGAACTTGATCCATCACCGCTATCTCAGGTTTAGGTCCTTCTGCAAGAAAATGTACATGGGACTCTGGTGGTCTACGTATACTGTAAAGCACTCACCCATCAGATAGAGTCACCACATATTCAAGGCGAAGACTACTGCTTCTAACTCCAGGTCGTGGGTAGCGTAGTTCTGCTCGTGCTGCCTCAACTATCGTGAACCATAGGTGATCACTACCAGCTCCTACATCAAGACACGCCCGAGTCTGGTCCCTGATGCATTGCTATAAACCACGTACCCAACACCCTCATCTGGTAGCCTCAAGATGGGCGCACTGGTCAATCTCTGTCTCCGCTCTTGGAAGCTCTGCTGGCATCTATTTGACCAGACGAAGGGTTTCCCCTTCTTCGTCAAATCTAAATGTGGTGCTGAAACTCTGGAGAATTCTGGAACAAATCTCCGATAGTACCCAGCCAAACCTAGGAAATTCCGCACCTCCGTCACTCTCCCAGGTGGATCCCAAGCAAGTACTACCTCGATCTTCGTAGGATCCACAACAACTCCCACCTCCAAGATGATATGCCCCAAGAAGTGAACCTCTCGAATCCAAAACTGGCACTTTGAGAGCTTACCATTAAGTTGGTTCTCTCATAGTGTGTCCAGTACAACCCACAAGTGGTATGCATGATCCTCCTCAGTAGTCGAGTAAATCAGTATGTCGTCGATGAAGACTATGACAAAACGATCGAGGTAAGGCTGGAAGATACTGTTCCCGAGACTCATGAACACTTCTGGTGTGTTGGTTACACCGAATGGAATAACCAATAACTTGAAGTGGCCATACCGACACCTAAATGTCATCTTATGCACATCATCATCTCGAACTCTGAGCTAATGATAGCCTGTCCTGAGGTCTATCTCCGAGAACTATCGTTCTCCCTTGAGATGATCAAAGAGGTCATCAATCCTCAGGAGTGGATACTTGTTCTTCACAGTCACCAGATTTAGGCGACGGTAGTCGACACACAGTTGTAAGCTCCCATCTTCCTTCTTGGCGAATAAAATCGGAGAAGCCTAGGGTAAAAAACTTGGTCGGATGAATCATTTTCCCTGCAAGTCCTCCGGCTATACCCGCAGCTCACGAAGCTCGGAGGGAGCCATCCGATATGCTGGAGTATATATCGGTGCTTTCCCAGGGTACATGTCAATGTAGAAATCTACCTATCTGTGAGGAGTTAGTCCTCAAACGTCATCAGGAAAAAAATCTGCATACTGATCCACCACAACAGGAAAACTTGGACTCTACACATCAACCACTCCTAGGATGAGACTAGCCAACTGATGTGTGATCGGCTAACCTCTCCTCTGTATAAGTCTATCTTGCGCTGCAAAGGCTCCCTTCTCACCGATGAAGGTGAACCTGCACCCATTTGTGCGGACACACTGCACATTTCACCTAATACAGTCGATCTGGGCATGGACTGTAGATAACCAATCCATACCCATGATGACATTGTAAGGCCTCAATGCCACTACAAGAAGATCCCAGCCGAAACTCTCGCCTCCTAGAGTAAGCTCACACTACTGGCACTAGTGCGTAATCATCGAGTCTGCTCTTGTAAGAGTCTCTAGACGTAAGGATTGAGCCAACAGCTCCGTCGGAATCTCCGATCTCCGAACAAGGGTAGCGGTAATAAAATAATGACTTGATTCTGTGTCTATAAGAACTGCAGCAAGTGTGGAGTAGACATAGATATTACCTGGAATCATCTTAGGTGCGCCGTGGTCATAGGCCTCGACTGCCTGGAGCTGAGCCTGCCCCTATCTACCAGCTCCTTGTGGTTGGGGTGGTCCCCCTGGTGGTGGTGGTGGTAGTGCCTCGAAGCGTCGTCCACCACCCACTGCTCGAACAACTCCTCTGCCTCATCCACCTGCTCCCTATGGACTTCCATTATTGAACCTCCGCCTCTACCTTGGAGGTCCCTATACTATCTGCTGCTCATCTGCATGGTGGGACAGGCAGTCACGATCCATGTGGCCCTGCCCGCCGCATGCATAGCACTATCTGCCCCTCGTATGGCTGACTATGCTTCGTGTGCTCCACACATCTGAACCAGTATCCTAAGGTCACCCACCTGATGGCTTGGTCCACTTGGACCTCTATGACATCATCCTACTACCGGCTATAGAAGACTCCGCTACGTGTCGCCCTACGGTGGGTCTCGCTGCTGGCGTCGGCTCAGCAAGAAAGCTCTCCACAAGAAGGCCTCGCTCCAGTACTCCTGCCTGCATCAAAATGCTGAGGGAGGTCATTGAAGCCTTGATCTCATGCCTCAGTCCCTCCTCAAAGGTCTGGGCCTGGAAGAATGGGTCTCGTACCAAGTTCTTGGAGTAGCGCGAGAGGTCGGTAAATCTCGCCGAGTACTAGGCTACTGTCATGTTGCCCTGCCACAGATATAGTAACTCTTGGATGTGCACCGCACGAAGGGTGGCTGGAACAAACTCCGAGAGAAAGAGGCTCTCGAAGTCTATCCAAATTAGTGATGCCTCTTCGTGCACCCGGAGCATCAAGCTCCACCATCTACCTGTTGTTGCGTGCAGTAGACTCACAGAAAGGATCAACATAAGGTCTGATGGTGTCCCTACTAATATGAAGACTCTGACGATAGCCTCCAGCCAATCTTTGGCCACTTGAGGGTCAGTCTCTCTGCAGAACCTGGGTGGCCTCTGTCGCTGAAACTCATACAGCACACTCATGCGGCATGCACTCTCTCATGCTGGGGATGGTGGCATCGGTGTATTAGCGGGTAGTGGTACCGTTGGTGCCTCCGCTGTAATGGGTCCCTGCACCGAGGCCTCGTCGCTCGGTGGGATTCCATCACACACATAGCTCGGAACCCTAGCTGGTTACATTCATGGGGCCATCCTGAAAAGAAACAGGTGCGCCACGGTCAGACAGTATACCTGGTGAGATGACACAAATTAATCTCAAAAAAAACTTTTGAAACACACATGCAATCAATTTTTTCGTGCACTAAGTCAGAAATCAGAAGTTAGGGTCCTGGTGTATGGATACGTCAGCTGCCGCACTAACACCGGATTCCCTGGACTGATAACCAAACTCAATACTCTTAACACTATTGATTCACAGAGAATAATTTATCAGAGTCCTATGTTCTACGGTAGAACCGACTCCTCTAATACCAATTTTTCACGACCCGTTCTCGGGGCCCGTACCGTGACTACCCCAAGCCCACCTTCTAGAGACCATGGGCTGGCGACTAGCACCAAAGGCATAAATTCCAGTAAAACGGAAGGAATTTCCTTTATAAAATAGAAAACACAATAGAGTAAGAAAGTGAAGTATGCACTAAGTAAAACTGAGTACAAAAGTAAGTGCTGAAAATTAAATGGGCCAGTATACAAACCCAACTGAAAGTACAGTACAACTGAGAAATAAAGTACAACAACTGTAAGGTAAAGAAGAAACCACCGAGTCGTCCTCCGGGAATCCCACCAGAAGGGTGGGTACAGATAGTATCGTCGGTACCTCGGGTCCATCCATCCGCTCGGTGTACGTCCCGCTAGGTGGTCCACCTATGGATACCGTCCACCTCCACAAGCCTCAACCACGATCAGTGATGTTCTTCGTCAGCAACCAACACAACGTATTGCGGGCATTTCCCGTGTAGGGGTGAGTATAACGATACTCGGTAGGGACCCTAAGACCCCCGAAGGTCTCCAAGAATCCACGAAGGATAAACCACAATGAAAAGATATAAACACGAAGTATCAACCAAATATACTTAGGTATATGCCCATACATATACCTAAGTCATAAATCTTAGTTCAGCTCTAACTCTCGAGCCCAAGCACAACCCAGTCCACACGGGAATGAAGTCAATCACATTAATGTTAATGATTGAAAGTCAAGACTCGGCTCACACAGGTATACTAATCATGAAGAGGGGTGGGGATGATTAGATGTAGCCTCTGAATCATCTCCTATTCCGAACCCATGTAGGATCCAAGTATAGAAGTCGTTGCTGCCAAACCCACGTAGGATCCAAGTATAGTAACCAACACTGTCGAACCCACGTAGTATCCAAGTACAGTCGTCATCGTTGCCGAACCCACGGAGGATCCAAGTACAATCCTCTTCGCTGCCGAACCCAAGTAGGATCCAAGTACAGTCATCATCATTGTCAAAACCATGGACGATCCCATCATAGTAGTCATCGCAGTAGCAACCAGCTCCAGGGTTCCCACACACAGCATACTCGATTCCGGGAGGGTCCGCTCCTCAAGTATAGGGTTCGATACTTCAACTGACATGAAGACCTGATTTGAAGTATCCTGAAGTTCCGTCTCGTCAAAAGGAACCCAACACGACAGACGACGCGTCAATCGGACGCCCAGTCTCAAAGATATTGTCTTTTCCGTTCCAGTGGCCCGGTTGGAAATATACTCATTCCAAACCTGGCCGTTTACCAAAGTTGTCCAGAACTCACTTAGAGTATTACAAACAGACCACCTCATCGATAGGGTCTCAGTGCCGCAGACGGTGCATTGTTCGGACGTGCGGTCTTCAAGATATTCACGTTTAAGTGAAAATGGGCCTGGCCCGATAAGTCTCGTGGGCTGGTGGGTTGGGTTAAACCAGTCTTGGTGGGTCCGACCCGGTAGGGGTGTTGGACCGGCCTGGTGATACACGCGGTCTGGCCCGGCCCGAAGGGGCGCGGCCCAGCCCGAGGGGGCGCGACCCCGCTGGCTCGGCCAGCAGGCCGAGTGGCTCAGCCCGAAGGCCGAGCGGTCCGGGGGGGGTGGTGGGTGGCCCCCTGGCTGCCCAAACCTGTGGCGCCAAGCAGCGCCTCCCTCTCAAACCTACCGGTTGGATCCAACCGGCCTTTTGGTGTAAGCGGTCCGCACGAGCGGGCCATAGCTCATCCGTCGTGGCGCACTCCTGGGGCCGCGGCTTCCCTCCGCCTGGCCGGCCGACGGGCTGACCGATCCTTCCACTGAAGAGGCCTGCGAAGCGGGCCGCGGTTCCTTCTACCCACCCGATGTGATGGCGGCGGATTCCTCTGTCGTGACCTACCTTGGCTGCGGCTCTGCGTTCCCAGCATGGCACGACGGCGCTGTGATTCCTCCACCGCGGCCCGCTTGGCCACAGATTTCTTTGCGTGTGCGACGGTGACCCTTGCGTCGTCGGCCTCTTCTGCGTTCCGCCTCCGGTCGCCAATTCCAAAAAAATAAACAAGATCAAACGGAGGTTCGTCGGTCCGTGTTCGTTCGGCCCGCACCCTCTGCTTTAAGAGATACCAATAGGACGAGACAGTCAAAGTTATACAATGATGAACGAGGCACAATTTTAATCCATTAAAATTGAACATAAACCCCTACTTCGATAATTGACATCACACGTCGGGCGTCGCAGAAGACGGCGTTGCGGGGAGAGGATTCGTAGAAGACGTCGGAGTGCGTTCGAGGAGGAAGAAACATCTCCTCACTTGTCGTGGAGAAGAGAAATAAAAGCTCGTCGTCGTTCTTTGTCGAACCACTATGCTTCGTCGAAGAAGTCGGCGTTCATCTTCGGAGGGTCGGTGTTCTTCAAAAAAACTCAAGAGCTCTCCCAACTTTCCTTAACACAGTGAATGCCCCAAAAATAATATAATAGGCTAATTCTATAATTTTATTAACACATGCAATTTTAAATTCAAAATTCAAACCACTTCATTAATTAATTGAAGAGGTTGAATTCATTAAATAAATGTGTTGGTAATTAAAAAAGAGAGGGAGAGGAGGTGAAGAGATCTCATAAATATTGGGAGAGGTGTCTACATTAAACAAGGGAGTTTAATGGGGGTTTATGAGAGTTATGGGAAGTTCAAGGGTTTTGGTCATGTGTGGGACCCACCCCACAAATATTCTCCCATGGGAGGTTATGTGGGTGTGGGCCCCAACTCTAACTCCCTTTGGGAAGAAATAACCACCATCCTTAAAATAAAATTGTGCTCCACCAATTTTATTTATTTTAATCTAATTCCCCAAATATTAATTCTCAACCGGCTCAAAACGCAACTGCGGTAAAGGTGCCCTAATGAAATTATCGTTGATGTGAGTTCATCGGTGCCCATTGATTTCAATTTCAAGCACCGGTTCAAAAGATAGAAAAACTCGCTTGTTCGTTTACTGAACTTGCCCGAGCTAAACATCAGAAATTTATTCTGGGCACATCGGGCCTCAAAATCAAGTGCCATCAGAAGCCAAAGACTCATAAAATTCCAAAGTATTTTAAAAAAAATTATTTCAAATTTCTAGGTTGTTACATCACAAGTGTTCCAGTTGTAATTATTTCATACATAAATCAAAACATATAATATCTTCATTCGATGATGCCTTGTTGTTCATGAAAATTCTGTTTAAATGATTTTCAATTAAAAATAGCATTTTTATGTAATACAACAAAATTTAAAAAATATAAATAGATATTTACCTTTAATTCTATATATTAGTTATTGGTAATCTTTTTCTTTTTTTTCCAAAGTAGGTCCATCCCCTATTAGAAAATAATATGAATGGGATAAATTTAAAATTAATTATAATATAAACTATTAAAAAATTGAAACTTACTTTTCCAACATATTCTGAAAACATCCCCCCATATCACCCAGAATAGAGCATATCAAATAAAGAGTTTTCTCCCTAAAAAAACACCTCACATCAAATGATCACTGATATAAAAGAAAAATCTAGGTTAGTGTTTTTTATGTTAAAATATAATGAAATGTTTTCCAGATATATGTTTTATACCCCTCACAAAAAGGAATCATCCAACACTTCATGATTATATTCTGTTCAAATCATTCAGGAATATAAAGTGTTCTATGTTCCTCATCCAATGAATGTCATTTAGGGTTAATCAATTGCAGGTCCATGAATCCATATACATTTTTCCACTCATTCTTCTCACACTTGTTATAAAGATACATAATAAAAAACAGACATAAGAATACTTTTTAAATAAATATAATGCGAGGAAAGGTTTTAAGACTTACATGGAAAAAAATAAGCACCACGTTGATGCCCAAACTATCTCCAGTAAAAATCTCCATAATAACATTCTTCACAATCCCCATATTTATTGCTTGTCCACAAACATGATCTTCTATTGGAAACTCATAATGATACTACAAAAAACTTGAATATCTTCATGATCTATCAAAACTACTAGAATCTATACATAATGTTATAGCCATTTGTATTTACTGTTGTCTATACAGTACTTCTTTACCTTTGAATTATTCCTATAAAAATAAATAGAAAAATATATTAGTTTTAAAATGATAAAAATTTAATAAAAAATGAAATAAAAGATATAACATACTTATATCTATGGTAATGAGTCACAAAATTCTGGATGGTGAAACAAAAAAGTGAACGATACTTTGTCCAACTTTTCTCACCTCATATGTAAGTGATGGCAGTTGAGATGATATATCTTTAATATCCTGTACAGTAAACCTATGAATCTCAACCTCTAATTATTGATGATGAACTTTATCTACTATATTATATACCATCCCATATGCTAATATATTATTGTGGGGATCATAAACATAAAACTCACAATATGTAAGAAGATGTGGTGGAAGAGTAGACTAAAAAATGGGACTTGCAGTCTGAGGTGGGGGAGTGGGAGCTAATGGTAGAGGTGGAGGATAAATAATGGGGTCTACAGGGGGAGGCAAATGAGTGGGAGCTATAGTCTGAAATTATATTTTCATGTCCAAAAACATATTCTATACCAATGCTCTAATATTTTCCTCCATCGTCGCATTAATATTATGAACTCCAACCTCCAAGTATTCTATTTTTTGATAAACACCTTCAATGAAATAAGCTGAAGAACTGGGAAACACTTTTCTTACTAATAAACCCATCGGATATCCTCATACACGAATGGGGTGTTCAGTCTTTCCTAATGTTGTAGATAAAATATATTGCCTCCCCAAAACTGTAAATACCCCTTGTGACCTCTGCTAATCAAGAGAATCTTGTATTAATTAAATGAACATTTTTGTAATTATTCAAATTATATAATGAATATAATTAACATAAATAAGTAAAATAAATATCATAGAATCCTCTCAGCTACAATTCTCAATTCTTCTGAAAGATATTGTCCCTTTTTTCCCATATGATATCTCTTACATTTTTCATGTCTAGATGGAGGGGATAGAGGGGAAACCTCTCCAGATCTTGAAGACTCAACTCTCAGTTTTTTTTTTAAATTTTACTCCATAATTTGTTATTCTAATAATGTTTACACTCCCTGAGACAAACTATGAGGGTATAAATTTTTAGATTGAATCTCCAAATGATATGTCTTTATTTTCTGAAAATTAAGAATAATAAATCCTTAAAAAAACATTAATAAGTTCATTTATATAATAATACTTATAAAATTTTACACTGACCTTACCAAAAATGAAACATTTCTTCTACTTACAAAAAATTGCCTCCATGTGTCTTCATCTTTGAATGGATATATATGACATGGATATTCATGATTCAAATGACCAAAAATGAAATTAGATGTAAGGGTCGATTTGAAATCCCTCCATATCCTGGTATCCATCGATAATCATTTCATCTTAACTCCTCTCAAGCCAATAATTTCAAATTTCATTTGATAAAGAAGAGGTAAAACATATTATACAAGAAACATTAAAAAATTAGTCAAAGAATATCAAAATATCTTACCAAAATTGTCTCCCACAATAGAGATATTACTGTTTTGTCCACACTTCTCCAATAATCATACAAAATTATTATTTTTCATTAACCTAAAGTTGATAAAAAAACTCTTAAAATATTTTTCATTTGTACTTCTAGGAATATCATTCTCATCAAACTCAACCAGTATCCTCTGGTCCTGGATAAGGGAATGTGATAAGTTTTCTAAATGTGTCCATCCATGTTTACTAACTCTTGAAATCTTCATTGTCAATATGGGACCACATGGGGATGATTGGGGAGCATCAAGAGGATCAATTGCATGTTCCTCCCCAAAGGTATGATCATGATACTCATCTCCATAATCATGTGGTTGATCAACTGATTGATCATTCATTATCCTTCAAATCAAAAAAAGCAAACATTAGTTCACAAATATAAAAAATCAAATATTACAATACTAATGTAATCATAAAATAGAATACTAAACTAAGTTACGTAATAGTAAACATGGTAAATTTGGTAAGAATGTTAAACAATGCTAAAGATGGTAAACATGGTAAACATGGTAGTGTAATTTTCATTCAAAAAAATCAATTAATATATAAATTACATAAAGGTGAACTATGGTAAACTATGGTTAACATGGCAAACATGGTAAACATGGTAAACATGGTAAAGTAATTGTCATTCATCAAAATAAATAGATATATAAGTTATATAATGGTATTCATGATAAACTAAACTAAAAAAAATTATAATAAACAAAAATTTCCAACTTATTTGTTTTAAAACACATTTTAATAAAGAAAAAAAATTACAATATCTAATATTTTATGAAAATATTTATTGTGAACAATAAATAATCATATGTTACATGTAAAATTAGGAATGTACAAATGGATATTTTTTCCAAATTTTTTCGTCATGATCGTTTTTTATGGAACAAACCATGTCTTCAACATGCTCTTCATTATCTTCTACTAATCGCTCCATTGAAGTAGGGATCTCGCATAAATCAACATCTTCATCAAGTTGATACTCACCAACATATTGTTTTTTAACCCTGTAAAACAACATACCACTGCATATCTGATTGATCAACTATAAAGAAAATCTATTTGGCATTGCTTCCATTATAAAAGAATCAGTTGTGTCTTGAAATCTATTCAAATTGAAACTGGCATTCCAAATTCATCGTGTCTGACACTTTTGTTATCGATAAAACATTTTCAATTAAAAACAGGAACTTTAATTTTAAAGTAATCAACCTCCCATTTTTCTTCAATGATTCCATAATATGCACTTGATGCAGAAATTGGGTTTTTGTCTATAGAACTCAAAAAATGCATTTCTTCTGTAAACATCAATACACCACTATTCTGAACCGCACTTCTTTTTTTATGAGCTTTCGTATGAAATGTATAGCCCTTAATGTCATACCTGGAACATGTTATCACATTTAAACATACACCACCCACTGACCATCTTAATACCTCTGATACATCTGATCTATCGAGCAAGGTCTTTTTAAACCATGGAAAAAATATTTTATTTTTCTCATTCAAAATCCACATTTCTTTCTTCTTTGGATGACATTATATCAACTCATTAATATGAAATGTTATATACTGTCCAACATCAGCTGTGTTATTCAAGATATATAATTCTACCTTCTTCATCTATTCAACTGACAATGATTTGACTTTCTTGCCACGAATCCCCTTACCCTCATTATTAACTCATTCGTGGAAAGATAGAGGTAAACATATGTGCTTCGCCGCAGCCAAGTAGCTCATACATAACTCTGCAACCTCCCCAGAAATTAAATTTTCAACAATGGAGGATTCAAGTCAATATGGATTCTTAACATACCCCTTCAATATTTTCATATACCTTTTAAAAAAATACATCCTACGAAGATAAAATGGCCCAAAAAGCTTAATTTTTCAAACCAGATAAACCATTAAATGCACAATTATATAAAAAGAAGATGGAAGAAAATACATTTTAAATTGAAAAAGTATAGAAATTGAATCCTTTTATAAAATGTTCCATGAATTTACATAAATGACCTTATTAAAAATTGAATTGAAAAAATAACACAACTTCATTATAGTATTTCTAACATGGATGAGAAATATTCTATGTAATGAAACTGGTTGAATTTTTTGCATCATGATATGAAAATCAGTAGATTCCATACCTATCAAATTCAAATCCTTCAAAGAGACAAAACTTTTTTACATTTGAAGAATAAGCTTGGGGCACTTTGATATCAAGAAGACACTAACAAAAGATAATTTTCTCCCTCTTGTATAGTATACGACAAGCCGAGGGAAGAAATGTCTGTCTTCCATTTGGAGTGAGAGATAACTCCAAACGTATTTACATGGATAGTAAGTCTAATCTTGCATTCAACTCATCATTAGTCTTTAAATAAATATCTAACAATGTTCCAATCAAACTATCACAGATATTCTTCTGTACATGCATGATATCAATATTATGTTTCACTTCATGATATCTCCAGTTTGGTAGCTCAAAACAATATTTACTTTTTCTTCCAAATATGTATATCATTACCAGATTTATGTGTCTTTCCCAATGACACATCAAGTTTTTTCACCCTCTAAAAATAAAAATTGGGGGATAAAGGTTTTGGAAAAATATCAAATTCTTGAAAGCCGTTAAATGCCTTTTTTAGACTTCTTTAAGAGTGATCCATAGGCAAAATTATTTGATGACCCATGTATATTGTTTTCCTCCTATGATGAAATTTACAATATGAAGTCTGTTGTTCACAAATTAGACATGCTTTATGCCCCTTAACACTGTATCGAGACAAATTTCTATATGCTAGGAAGTCATTTATAGTGAACATAAGCACTGCATGTAGTTGTAAATATTTCATTTTTTAAGAATCAAAAACCCTAATACCACCCTCCAATAAAAGTTTAAAATGATAAAAAAATGGTGACAATAAAACATCAATATCATTTCTGGGTTGCTTCAGACCAATGATCATTATACTCAACATGACATATTTTTGTTTCATTCAAACTTAAAAAGAGAGGTTGTAAATTACCTATAAAACAGGCCATGAACTATGTATGCTACTAAGGGTTCAGTTTGGATTCATTCAATTGGTGCACAACCCATGTTTGAGATTTCTAATTTCATTTCCAAATGTTGGATACTGTTAATCAATTTTCATCCATTGTGGACAATCAGCTGGATGTCGTATTTTTTCATCACATATCCACTCATCAACATGCCATCTTAACAATTTTTCATCTTATGAATTGGAAAATAAATGTTTCAAACGATGAATTATAGGAAGATACCAAAATACCTTGGCTTGTATCTCTATAATATCTACATCAGCATGTTCTTTTCCTTTTAACTAATACTCTGATGTCCCACATTTAGGAAGCTATGAAAGAAATTCATATTCCTTCCAATATATTATATAGTCATTTAGATAGGCATGTATTTTATTGTATCCCAATCCAATCAGAAATAATATTTTCCTAACCTCATAATGTGAATCTAGAAGATCGTTGTCTTTTGGAAGAATGTCTTTGAACAATAGAAGCAGATCTGTAAAACTTTTTTCACTCAATATATGTTTCTCCTTCTAGTTAATCAATTTTAACATTGTCGAAAAAACCGTAAAATCCGTACAACTAGGATATAATGGTTTTTCAGAATCCCCATATAATCGTGCAACTATCAGTTATATCTCAATTTGTTCTTCTATAATATCAAGAATCATTTCTTTAATTCCATCGGAGTTACCATCTTTCAAATCTTCATCATTAGTAGATCTGACATTGTTTCCAATTTCACCATGCCAAATACAAGAGATGTAACTCAGATTAAAACCATGAAAAATAATATGATCTTTGATGCCTCTACCTTTCAACTTCTTCATATTCAAACATTTCAAGCATGGGGAGAAAAACATGTCATTGCATGGAACATTTAGTTTAGAAAAATCTAAAAAGGCATCAACACCTTCCTCATATTCATTACTCATTCGATGTGCCATAATCCCACATCGACTCATTATTACCTATAACAAATATCAAAATTATACATCTTATTAAGATAAGACAATTTAATATTTATATGGAAAATATCATAATTTGAAAGTAAAACAATTTTGAAATATAAAACAAATCTATGTGTATTTGAAAAATATACACATAAAAATGATTTTAGAAAGAAAATAAAGTTAGATATAATAGTTTTAAACTCATCTTGTATCCTTTATTCTTAAGTTACACAATGAATACATCATTGTGCAACTGGATACCAAATTCACCCTTCTGTAAACAACAAATATGAATTATAAATATTAAAATATGTATACATTCAATACTGAAAATTTCACCTATCCCAACATTTTTAAACCATTGGGATCTCCCTTGAAACCATTGGGATAGAATATCCTGACTTTTTCACACACAGTTGTCACGATGGGGGTTGCAATAGCCATATACCAATGGTTCTACAAGAACCGTTGTTATAGACTGCTTGGAGTTAATATATGCCAATGATTTCAATGAAACCATTGGGATATATATACCAAGGGGGTCCATATGGTAGGGGGATATCCAGGAGTGTGGGGGGGGGGGGCAGCCCAATGGGGTAGGGGTTGTTCAAGAGGGTAGGGGGTTGTCCATGGTGTCCATGTGGGTAGGGGGTGTCCAGGGGTGGGGGCTGTCCAGGGGGTGGGGGTTTCCAGGGGTGGGGGAGTGGTGTCTAGGGGGTGAGGGGGTTGTCCATCCCCTACCACATTGTACACCAGCCTCACCCCCTTGGACTTCCCCTGGACACCACCGCCACATGGATAGCCCCCCAATAGCACCTCCTCCCCTCTAGACACCGCCCTCACGACACCCCCAACCCCTGGATACCCCCTACCCCCTTGGATAGACCACTCACCCCACTAGACACCATCCCCACCCCCTGGACTACCCCAACCCTACCCCCTTGGACAACCCCTTGGACACCCCCTCCCCCCTTGAACACCCCCACCCCCTGGGCATCCTCCTCACCCCCAAGAACACCCCCCTGGACACCCTCACCCCCTTGGAAAGAACCCTCCCCCCACCCTAGACACCACCCCCACCCCCTGGGACACCCCCAAGACACCACCACCACCACAGACAACCCCTAACCCCTAGATAGCCCCCCACCCCTCTAGACAGACCCTACCCCCTGGACAGCCCCCACCCCTCTAGAAAGCCCCCCCCCTGGAAAACCACCCTCCCACCCCACTGGATAACCCCCGACCCCCATGGAAACCCCACCCCCCTTTGACACCCCTCTTCCCTTGGATATCCCACTCATCCCCTAGAAACCACCCCCTGGACACCACTACAACCTTGGACAGACCCCCCCCCCACCCCCACCCACTAAAAAATCTCCCCCCACCCTCAAGACACCCCCTCCCCCCACCCCCACCCCTGGATACCCCATACCCCCTTGGATAGCCCACTCACCCCCTGGAAACCACCACCCACCCCCTGAACACCCCTACAACACCCTAGTATACCACCCCCACCACTGGACAGCCCCCTCACCCCCACTAGACACCAAACGCCCTGCACTCCCCTACCCCCTTGTAAGGCCCCCTCATTCACCTGGACACCATCCCCACCCCCTTAGACACCACCTAGACCCCACCAACCTCTTTGAAATCCACCCCCTAGACACTACCCCCACCCCTACCCCCTTGGACACCCAAGCCCCCTTTGACAACCCGCTCACCCCCTGGACACCGCTACCCCATGGAAAGCCCCCTCACCCACCTGGACACCACCCCACCCCCTTGGAAACACATTGGACACCACCACCCCCCTCGATAACCCCCACCCATCCCCTAGACAGCCCCCACCCATCTGGATAGCCCCCCTAGACACCCATACCCGTTTGGAGAGCCCAGTCACACCTGGTCAACACCCACCACCTAAACACCCCTACCCCCTTGTACATCCCCCACAACCTAAATAGCCCCCACCCCTCCAGAAACCCCCCACCCCTGGACACCCCCACCCCCATGGATACCGCCTACCGCCTTGGACAGCCCACCCACCCCCTGAACACCCCCCTCCCCACCCCCACCACCCTTGGTCACCCCTACCCCCTTAGACAACCCCCTCACCCCCTGAACACCACCACCTTGGACACCCCCAACCCCCTTAGACAGCCTCCACACCCCCTGGACACCCCCCCCCCCTTGGAAAACCCATATACTCCCCCACCCGCTTAGACAACCCCCCCACCACAACCATCACATTGGACAACCCATGTACACGAACACACACATGAGAGAACCACAAAAATCATAAACATGCATGATATCACTTCCTTGGTTTATTTTAAAAGATAAAAAAATTGCATGGTATAAAAGAACACTATGAAACATTACATGATAGCAAGAACAAGGATTGAAAACTAACATCTCAAAAAATATTTTTAGGGCATCGTGAAAAAATAAAAAATTAAACCGAGCCTTGTGAGGATTAATTGATTGCTCCGAGTCGACTTGATTGATCTGGTGACAATAAAGACGATGAATGGTGTTGGAAAAATGAGACAGGAGGGAATGACTTTGAAGAATCCTTTCTAGGTTTTCTACATGAGAGAGATGAGTCACAAGTCTCCCAATCATTGAAAACATAATAACTAAATACAGGGGAGCGATATATGATTTAAAAGATTTATCACGTCGGTTATTTATTATCTGACGTGATAAACTATTTTTTATGTTTATAACTTTAGTTATGTAATTATTGACCTAGAAAATTATTTATCACGTCAGTGATTTTGTAACCAAAATTATAAATGGTGCTTTATCATGTCGGTTCTTTTATAATCGACATGATAAATTGCTGAGATTTTCTTTATCACATCAGTTATTTTATAACCGACATGATAAAATGCCCAGCTTCGATATTTCATGTCGGTTATTTTATAATCGATGTGACAAGGAAAATTTCAGTATGTTTTTTGTTAGTTATTTTATAACTAACATAAAAATTGATTCTCATTGGTTTATCATGTCAGTTATACAGAATCGATGTGAAAAATGATGACGTGTTAAAGATTTTTTCCACAAGTTTGGTTTCGTCTCTATCATGTGTCAGGGAACTATATTACTCTTATTTTTATAAATTGTTTTAAAAATTAATTTACCATAAATTTTTGTTGTTTAAATGAATTTGTAATGAATTATGGGTTTTCCAAGTTTTTAGTAAATTAAAAAATGGGTATTTTAAAACCATTGAAAAAATTTATGAAATGTAGCACATGAAAATCTTTTGGTAGATAGGTGGTTGGTTTAGCATAGTTCTATCATCCATATTACTATAGAGATGTTAGTTTATGGAGATTTTTTCTTCTCCCTAGTTCATTCATTCTAAAAAATTCTTCCTATCATTTTTATTGGGTTCTCTCATGGGGAGTTCTTATGAACCTTAGGAGTGTGTTCTAGGGACTTTTTGTCACAAATCATTGTAGTGGTATGAGTAGTTTTCTAGCATGACATGCTCTGTTCCTTGGCTTGATTTACTTATTCTTGGATTTATAATATTTTTATTATGATATGCACACTTTGTATTTTGATAAATAATAATGTAACATATATTATTTATATGGAAATACATTTATTTGTTTTGGAATTATTGAGAAAAGGTAAATATTTAAAATTATTTTGATAAAACATATTTATAGTTTATCATACTACGTTTTTTTTCAAATGACCATACACGAATTATTGTACAAAGAAATATTGTTGAACACCCAGGTGGGATAATACTGAGACTTTATCTCACACCTCATACACTTGTTTTGTGGAAAGTAGACCTTTGTACGTCTTTTGATGTAGAGAAAGTTAAAGCACCGTAGTGCGATGGTGAGGTTTTCAATCAGCTGGATGGGTAGATGGTGGTGAGACGGTAGGAGTTTTCCTATTTTTTCAAATGTAGTAGTGGGTTCTTCCTATTTTTTATACCTTTGTGGTTTTAGTGGTACTTATATATTTTTTCTTATCATGTTTTTTGTTATAGTTATGTAATATAGTTATCTTCCATTGTTTCTCTATATATTTTTTATATATGTTCCATGTTGTTGCTTTTTGTTGGGCTAAATCGTTCCCTCTGGTTGTTGTTTGATGCTTTTTGCTTGTCTCCAGCTAGTGGGGATCATGAATTCCCTCAGAGTATGTGGAAGGTAAGGTTGATTACTTGTTTGAGAGGGAATTCGGGTCGGCTCATTTCAAGTGTCTTCCTTGATCATCATATCTTTTAAAATATACAAAAATATAATTAATAAACACAAACAAAAACATATCCAAATATCCATCAAAAACTATTAATATGATCCTTGAATAAATTTAGTGAATTAGATAACTAATAGGACTTAACAACAAAATCATAATACCCATATTTAGTCTAAAATGTTTTCTTATGGTAGATTTTCTTACTTCACATTTAGTTAATGGTATCTTTGCCTGAGATCAATCTTCAAAAAATAATGCCATCCCTTGAGATGATAAAAAAATCATAGATATGTAGTATAGAATAATTTTTCCTAATAATGATTTTATCAAAGGATCTATAATCAATGAAATTCCTCATTAATCTATATTTACTTTTAAAAAGTTGAATTAGAGTACCCATTGCTGACTTTCTCTCCCACCATTAATCAAATGTTTAGCTACTTGATATGTTATCAAATGGTTTTAAATCATTGAATGTAATTTCATTAGCTTTTAAATATTTCATATCATGATAATCTAAAATAAAATCTATACCTATAATTACATATAACTCTACTATGGTTTGTTCAAAAAGATTTAAAATAAAAATTATGCAAATAATAACAATGGAAAGAGTTACATTTTTCCATTATAATCATCTCCTAAACTCAAATATATTTTCTAGATAATTGATCCATCCATAACATACCATTGGATCTATAGTTCTATCAAAATATTGACTGTTCTTGTAATAACAATAAATTTTATCAATTAAATGTCCCTTCATAATATATAGTAGTGTAATATTAAGTAATATAATATAATTCACAAACACAAAACAAAAGATAAAAACAAATGCATATTATTATATTAATTAAAACACTAAATTTATAGAATTAAAATTTTCCTAATAATTGAATGTATTAAAATGTGAAAAAAATTAAAATTAAGATAATTGTTATCAGAATATTTCTATCTACCCAATCCCCCAAAATAATCACACTAACAAACAACACCATATAAATAAAGAAAATATTTGTAATGAAATATGAATTTTGGAATATAAATATATTTATCCTTTAGGGAAAAAATAATTAAATGAAGAATTAATGAAATGTAATGTATTTTTAGAATGTAGATAACCCATATGACAGTTACAAACCTAGTCATTAGAATAGTAATATATCCATTATGGTGCTAATATGACCATTGAAATAGTAATATGACTATTGGAATGAAAATATTACCATTAATAATAGTATCCTCACCTATGAAAATGTAAATTAATATTTAGTTATCTTATAAAATAAAAATATGATATATTTATACCAAAGAAGAAGTAAATAAATGTTTTTAATATGTCAAATTAAGTGTTTTTATTTTTTGAAAAACATAAATGTTTTAATTTCACTTTTATAATAAATATAATAAATAAAAATAGAGTTTATTTTCGTAAAATTAAATCATAAATTAATATTATGTTGTACTATTGTATTGACCCATACCCCAGTATCCCATAGCTGGTGATTACCTTATTTCATTGGAATAAGATACAAGAGAAAGTAAATCAAATGTCTGATTAGTTTAGTAGTCTTGGTAAGGTAGATACATACCTGATCATGTGTTTGTCATAGGCCATGGTAATATAGACCTTTTAAGAACTCCTAATATATCCTATGGATGACTAAGTATGTCTCTGATGAGTAGTGTTTGGGAGTTTCACTATTTTATCTCTTATGTATTTTTTTATTTTTATTATTTGAAAACATCTTGAGTAATGCATGGGTTATTATTTTTATGAATGAAAATAAGAAACAAAATGAAAATTCATATGCACGCATGAAATAAGAAATGGTCCTAAGGATGAATTTCAATGGGATCTATCAATTTTTTCTATTGTACTTAATCATCTAGTTTATTGATGATGTTGATGGAGTAGTTACTTGTTTTTCATCCATCCATTTTATGTTCATTGTAATGTTGATGTAGTTAATTCATCACAGGTATTATGGTATATTTTTCTTTAGTTACTTCTTGAGTGGTCTTGTGTTAATATTCTAGGGAATTTATTCTAAATTGTTCTTCAAATTATTCAATATTTTATCTTTTTCTAGGTTTTCTATCCACAGTTGTGTCTTCTTCCATAGAATATTTCCGTATATTTTAAATCAAAATAATTAAACTCTTTTTATTCATCCTAGGAATCTTAAAATGGTTTTGAATTAGTTTTTTTTTATTTTTAGGAAAATCAAAATTTCATCCATAAAAAGTTGATTGAAATATGTTAAAGGTAAGGAAATATCTATCAATTTTATCATCTATTTTTTATTGTTCATATAGGTTATATTTCCCTTGGAATTATTATTGAATTGAAGAGGAAAATAGTGAAAATTAAATCTTTTATTCAACATTTTTTACAATTGGGAATCCTACAAATGATGCATCACTTATCTAAGGAGTATCTTATCATCTTTTGTTTCATTATAGGATTTCTCAATTATCTTTTAGTTGTATTTTCCAACTCCATCTTCAATATTAGTATGTAGAAACATTGTTTATTTAATTACATCTTAAAATAAAATTTTATTTAGTCTTCTATATTTTTATCATCTAGGTCCTATAATAAAATTTTTGATTTTTCAAATAAAAAATAATAGAGATAATAAAATAATTGAGATTTAAAAAAATTATAGAAAGAAAATTTTAGTGAAGATTCTACCTCAACTTTTTTAGATGTTAATTCTTATTTAATGTGAACAGACACTAGGAAAATGAGTTTGGGGTGGGTATGTATACTTTTTCATTTTCCACAAGATCTTTATGTTCTTTCTTCATCATGGTTTTCACCTTAAGTGGGATCTTAAATTAATGTTTATCTGGCACTATATTCTGACATTCTTCTTCTACATGTTGTTCTACAGGACAATGAAAAGCGGTTCTAAGTTATATTTTTATGTTCTTCTATTCATAAATGTTGATGAGTTGTCCATCCTCTTCTTCATTAATAAGGTAATAATTGAAGTGAAAATATAATTTAATAAAAAAATATTGCATCTCACTTTTATTGGTCTCTTTTTCATGAATTTATCACCATCCAATGTGGGTCTGAAAAATTTGTTTCTCGTCCCCATGAACCTGTAGGACACATGGGAAATTTTTTTGTCAAAAAATAAATGGGAAAGGTATTTATTTGTGAAATAATTGATTTAGTCAATCCCTTTGGTCTGGAAATAAAATTGGTGATCTATTATAAAGAATATTCTATCTTTAATGTGTGTTCCATAGTAGAGAAAAGATAAAAAAAGAAATAAAAAACTACAAAAAGTTGGAATAAAATTAATTATAAATGTGTTAAAGATTATTAAATCCTGACTCTTACTCCATTAAAATGGATCCATGTTTATCACATAGATGTGGTGGGCTATGATGAAATAGAAATTTTAAAACCATATAATGTAACCTAGTGGTTGACCATGGTTTTATATCAAGTTGTATGGTTTAAAAGTTTTATTATCCTTGAGATTATGTATTTTTTGTGTTTTTGATTTTTGAAATAGCTAATTAAATGAGCGAGGGTTTTTATTGATGTGTAATTACCAAAACTATTATGAATATAATTCCCCTTGTGATTTTATTAAATGTATTATTATGAAATATGGTTATAGAAAACAAAATAACGTATTTGGTTTTATTATATCCTATCAGATTATAATACCATTAATCATTATAACCATTCTTCATGTTGTCATTGAATTGAAATCATGTGATTTTTATAAATATAGGGTTTTCAAAAATCCATTTGATATAGACAAATAAATTGATGACATCAACCAGTAAGATTTTACCCTATGAAGCCCATTTATCAGAGCTTCTGAGGGAGATTTCATTACAAAGAATTTACATTTTTCTAACATAAGATGAGATCTAGTAACTTAAGAATGAGTGAAATGGTTTACAAGAAAATTTCAATATAATGTAGATCATGGCCCAAACCATGTACGCTAACCCACCCCATGAAATTCTCCCTATCACGCACCTTACTCTTAGGGTGTTTTTTGGTGTATTAAAGTGATATGTATCAATACCCTAATAATATGAATGTTTATATTGTATAAAATATTGAATATACATTCATCATATTATTGTTACATTATAAATGATTTTTATTTTGATATAATAAATTACAAATTGTATTTTTGGGTAATATTCAATGTATATTAAGGAATTTATATTCCTAAATAAATGGATTTTTTAAATTAATAATATTGTATTAAGATATTATTATTAAAAAATTTCTATTAAATATAAATTGTCATAAAAATTTTATGATTTCAAAAGAAATATTTATAAGGGTTCAAAAACAATTATTATCAAAAACCCCATCATTTCTCAATAAATATTGATTATTGTTTAAAAAACACATATTTAAAAAAATTATTAAATGAATATTATTTTTGGATTAATAATGTTGAAATTATCTAATGGTAAATTTTTCATAATTTTATGATATAGTTGACTTTTCAGTTGGTGGTCAATGAATATAATAATAATGAGATCCCCCTTGGAGGATTCTATGGTAATAATCACACAACTAGATCTCAAAGTTAATCCATCCAAATTATATAGGCAGTCCCTAAGGAAAAAATTGAACCATGTAACACCATGAGAAGTGGCAGGATAATTTTATAAGCTCCTAAGGGGATTAATTTTTTTGGATGATGAACTAATTTCTAATATGCTTGAGAGGCGTTTTATCTGGATTAAATGATCAAGGTACTTGAATTCCTACTCTATTAATTTTGGGCTTACTGTGAGGGTTCCACTGAACCCATAAAAGTAGATTATCCTTGAAATAAATATAATGACTTAAGGTATGTTGAATTTTCTATAAAAAATAAATACCATACAAATATATGGTATGTATTATGACAACATAATTAACCAAAAGTGATGTAATATATACTATAATGGGTATCCATGGAAAAATATATATTTTCACTTTAAAATAATGTGATTTTATTTATATTTGATTAAACTCAAAAATCCTTTATGAATCCTCTAAAACCTTTAATATATTTGAAATATTTAAAATAATTTCTTTAAGAGTATGACTCGCATCCAAATTAGGAAGGGTGTTATTTTAGTTTTTTTCCATTGGACTTATAAAATAATTAAATCTTACTTCCTTTGTTAGAACCCATGAAACAAATGTACTATAAGGTTTTTTGGTTGTTTTATTATATAGAGTCCAAAACCAAATTTTGATAAATGAAAAATAATTGCTAACCCTTTTATTATATAAAACCACCCTAGATACCATTTATTTTCACTCAAAAACATTGGAGAATTCCTTTAATATCCCCCTCCCTCTCAATATATTCCCCCAATTGTTCCCCTAATCTATTAGGAATCTCCAGCCAAGTATATGGAGTCACACTCTCAACATAAGGGGTCCTCTCGTTCTCCTGTTTATTCAAGTTTTTTTATTATCTTATGACTTAAATCTTCAATTCATAATTCTAGGATATGTTTTCCTATGTACCTATTACTATCCATTTTATTTCAATTTTATGGGATTTCCCTTTTTTCTAACAACAACCCATTTTATTGATTTTTATGTGACATCGTTATGAAAATGAGATTCCACCCTGATTTTTAGAGCCCCAAAATTTTGTAGTGAATTCATATACCCATTTCTTATCAAGGTTATTCCCCATAATTCACTTATACTAATTAATTGGGACATAAATTTATGTATTCCACACTCTATAAACATTCAATAAAATTTGATAATAAATGGTTCCCAATTTTATGAACTATGTGGAACACTATTGTATGATAATGGAATGAATGTGATAGGTTCACCTAGATTTGTATAGCATTGGATAACTTCTAGTCTCATGATATGTAATTAAGGGGATTAGGGAGAGAACTTAAATCTTTATTGGAAAATTTCAATCATGATGACTTGGCATTTATCCTCAAGTTATTTTTATAATGTTGTGTTTTAAGTTGCTTTCATATTTCCCATGTTCTATTTATGTTATCATGTCATATCATTCCTAATTATTCATTTTTATGATTCTAACACCTTCAATATCTCATTTATATTCTAATTTTCTAACATGTTTTTCTTTCTTCATGTTATTCCATTTTTATTCCATTGATGGCCTTTATATCACACCCCTTTCTTATGTATGTCCCAAGGTTATCAAATTCAGTTTTATGTCTGGGGGTGTAAAGGATGTTTTCAATAAAGATGATGTATTTTCTATTTTAAGTTGTTATTTAATGAACCTAGATCCCAAAGAAACTACAATTTTTGATCTTTCAGGTGGTATTAGGTGTAATATCATGAAATAAATCATTTATTAATGTTTACTAAAGAGTAGGGTTTTGTAGTTGGTATCTAACAAAAAGTGTCAGTATTTTCAAGAATAGTTTTATAAAAATATATATAAATTCTTTGGGATAATAAAAAGTATAATATACCATACCAAATATTCATTAAGTTTAGATTTAGTCATTTATCAAGAAAATACATCCCTATTTGGATATTATAAGTGGATGTGGCTCTAGAATAAATGTACATAGGAGTAAAACATGATAAAACTATGTTAAGATAGAACTAATTTGAAAATGGTTCATGATAGTGGACCTTTCATCACACACGGTTTCAAACTCTTAAGGGATATACTTTGTAAAATTAATAATATAATTATGAACCATTATTAAGGGAAAACAATTCCCATAAGAATATATGTTAGTAAATAGATCATGGATAACATAGATTAAAGCCTAAAAATTCATAAGTTAAAGAAATATATGTAATTTATAATTTATCTATTTAATGTCATTTGATTCCCATTTATATGTTTAATAATTTAAAAGTAATCTGCCCTAAATTTTCCTTTATTCTAGGCAATGGCTGGAAATTGGAAGATTCGGGTAAACAACCAATGTGAAGGGAAATTTGAGGACTACCCGCAATGAGATTCCCAGCTCGATGAGAGAAGGAATAAAAAACACTATGATTATTTACTCCTAGATTACTCAGGTTATGAATAGAAAACTGGATCAGGTGGAGTTACCAAATCAACTTAAGAAAGAACAAGTTGAAATTGAGTACTTTATGTGATAACTGCATCCAAAATTGATTGGATTATATGATCCTTTAATCATGGAATAATGGATCAACTCCATTGAGAAGATGTTTTCCATCTTTCAATGATCTAAAAAAGAGAAAGTTCTTCTGACTTTTTATCACGTAGATGGAGAATTTGATTTGTGGTGTACACTGATCAATAATATGAATCCTAAGGAAGAGATCAAAGTGATGGGGTGGAGGGAATTATGGAAAAAAATTGATAAAAATATTTTCCATGCACTCGTTAACTTAAAATGGAATGGGATTTCCATGCCCTTAAGTAAAAAAGATGAGGAATCTATCAGGGCGTATGAGATAAACATCAGAATACATGCATCATATGCCTCCATCATTGTTGTTACTCCTGAGTGTAAGTTTGACAGCATCTTTAGAAGCCTAAAACATATACAATAAAAATACTTTATGATTTCATACATTGGTATATATGAGGAATTTTTCTGATGCACCCTCGAATTCGAGATGGAGATCATAAAATATCAAGGGTATCGCGGGGAAAAGAAGCATAAAGTGAAATTTATTTCTGGAATTCAAATGAAGACATCTAATGGTTCTAAGAAATTTCAATATCACACATGTCAAAATTACAAAAATAAACGCCTTGTAAATTTATTAAGGGGTGTAGAACTATTTTAGTTGTGGGAAGGAAGGGAACATAGCAAGAGATTGCCGATGGGAGAACCCTACTTATTCAATAGATGAAAAGATTTCTCTGATCAAACATCAACATATTTTACATTTCATTAACTACAAGGAATTATGGTACTTTTTAGAACAATGAACTAATAAAATGGTTTTTAGAGACAACCAAAAACTTCCAAAGAATAAAGTGTGAAATGTTTCTATCACAACTATTGCGGTGCATCCCAATAAAGATGTGGTGACAGATATGTTAGTTATTCATTACAGAATAGTGAATTAATGTTTTTATTATTGGTCTACACATTCCTTCATATCATGAATGTTTATTAGAACTATTGAAACACCAGTACAAATCATGGAAGTAGAGTTGTTAGTGAAAATTGAAAATGATGAGATTATTGCATATTGTGTATATAACTCTTCCCCAAAAAATATTTGTCTAGAATAACTTCCTAGAAAACCATGTCATATGTTATATGGTGTCATTTGATTCAATTATAGGTATATATTAGTTTTACCTATATAGAGCCGACATAAATTTCCACAATTAGGGAATCACTCTTTATATCATGAATCAACATCTAATTGTCTAAAACTGAAATGAGATGGATGAATCTTCTTTTTTTACCAACATCTCAAGAATATTTATTATTTACCTATAAGAAAGAACATATACATAAAATAATTGATTCTAATGAAAGGATCATCCTTGTAGACATGCCCATTTTGAGAAAATGTGTTGAAGTGTTTCCCAAATAATTTTCCAGACATACTCATATCCCAGAGGTTGAAAATTCAGTCGAGTTTATATGAAGGGTCTTACCAATATCGAAGACTGTATATTGAATAGATGTTGGTGTACATGAGGACCTAATGAAGAAACTATAATAGAATCTCGATAATGGTTTCAAACAACCATAGGCTTCACCATGGGGTGCAATAGTCCTCTTAGTCAAGAAGAATGATGGGTCAATGCACCTTAATATTGATTATCAAGATCTAAATAAGATCATGATAAAGAACAAGTATCCTCTACCACAGATTAATGACTTGTCCATTAAGAAATTTAGAGCACAATACTTCTATATGATGGATTTTTGGTTGGGATATTACCATGTTTGAGTGAGTAAGGGGTATATCCCCAAGATAGATTTTTGTATATGGTACGAGCACTTTGAGTTCATAGTTATGCCTTTCAAACTCACAACCACTCAACAAATCATCTTGGACTTCTGGAATAGAGTCTTTTAAGATTATCGCGATAGATTTGTGGTGGTATTAATATATTATATTCTCATATAATCTAAAATTAATGAGGATTATGAGGATATTTTAAGCATTGTTCCAATGACATTAGAAAATGATAATATTTTTTTCAATGTACAACAAATGTGAGTTCTGGTGGAAGGATATCTCATTCTTGGGGAATATTATCACAATTAATAGGATATCTATAGACCCTTCAATGAAAGAAGCGAATAGAGGATGGTTTAGGATAACATATATGATATATATTCATAGGTTCCTCAGATTATATGGGTATTTTAATCAATTTGTCGTAAATTCCTCACAATTTTAAAATGATCTAAACAAGCTAACTCATAAGGGAGTCTGGTTTTCTGGGAATGACGAATGGGAAGAGAGATAAAATGAGTTTTAAAATAGGATTATAACTACGCTTGTACTTAGACTATCCACAAGTAGATATCTTATCATGGTATTCCATTATGATTTAAATAAGGTATTATGTACTGTGTTAATGAAGAATGAAAAAGTGCTAGCCTGTGCCTCAAAAAAATTGAATGTTCATTAACAGAACATCTCAAAACTGGATATGGATTCAGATGTAGTGATATTCACTATGAAAATATGGCGGAATTATCTCTTTGGGGAGAATTATGAATTATATAGAGATAATATAATCTTCAAGTATATTTTCACACATAAAAAGATGAATATGTGCTGATGAAGATGGTTAGATCTAATCAAGTACTATGACTGCTCAATCCACTACCATCTTGGTACTGAAAATAAATTAATAGATTCTATACATAGAAAGGATCCAATAATTTTATCATTTATAAGAATTGATAAAGAAATGGTCTTTTTATACTTTAATTGTATGTAAAAGAGAATAATAAAGGAAGGAACATATTTAATCATTTCACAAATTATTTCTCAACTATATCTTTTGTACAAGATAAAGTATGTTCAAAGATATGATGTATGAATTTAAAAAAAGGGGAATCTATAAAAAAGGAAAATCCACAGATTTCAATGATAATCAAGAGGGAGCTATAAGATTTGGGTAATGACTATTTGTACCATCAAATCTAGAGTTAAAATGGAACTGTTTGATGATGCATATAGTTCAACTTTATTCAATCATCCGTTAAGAAAAAAGATGTTTCTAGATATCCGAGAGAACTATTTGTGGGACAATATGAAGATAGAGATAATGAAATATACAAAAATATATCTTTTATTTCACCATGTGATTGTAGAAATTATTAAAACCAAGTGGATAATTCAACCACTAGCCATATCTACAAGGAAATATGAAAACATGATCATGTACCATGTCAATATTATTAGGAAAACAATAAGAAAAAAATAATGTTATCTGGGTTGTGGTGGATCATTTTAAAAGTATATCACATATCATTATGATTTTATAGGACATATAACTTGATCAATATGCAAGGATATATATCATTGAAGTGGAGATGTTACATGAAACACCACTGTTGATTGTATATATTAAGGATCCAAGATTTACCTCCATGTTCTGTAATATTCTCTAACATGATCTAAATATTGAGTTAATATTTATCACATTTTATAAACCTCAAACTAATGGCCAATCTAACTAGATTATCCACACTCGGGGACATGTTGATAGTATTCTCAATTGACTTAAAATGTGGATTGGATCAACATCTTCTTCTTATAATGTTATCATAAAATAACAATTTCCATTCAACAATCCAAATGGATCCCTATGAAACCCTTTCTGGGAAGTGTTGTAGAACACCTATATTCTTGGATGAAGTTGGGGAAGAAAAATTTCTAGGTCCTGAAATGGTCATGGAAATTGTGGAAAAGGTTAATACCATTCAAAATCACATCTAGAATTCTCAAAGTTTAACATGATTTTTGCATACAATCATTGATGAGACCAAGATTTTGATGTTGGAAACATGGTATTAGTCCAAAAATCTCCATAGAAAAAATTCATGATATTTTAAGAAGAAGGGAAAGATTTTTTCAAGACATACCAGCCCCTTTGAGATCTTTGATTGCATTAGAGAAAAAACTTATTGAAGTGGACTCCCAGCTAACCTATATCAATTATATGATGTATTTCAAATATCCCTCTTGATGAAGTATATACCATAAAACTCACATGTACTCAATCTATGGGTGAAAATATTGGATAATGATTTTTCATATAGGGATCATCATGTGATGATCTTATATCATAGAGACAATGTTCAATGAAATAATATAATGGACCTCGTCAAAGTAATAGGGAGAACCCAAAAGTTTTATGAATAAATGTTGGAATGAAAGGTAGTGAAAAAAGAAAATTACCCTCATATTCTTAGTGTGGTAAGAATAAATTTTGGGAGGGAAATTTTATAAGGGAGAAGATTGTAATGACCCAAACTATTATAAATAAAATTCCCCTTATGATTTCATTAAATGTCTTATTATGAAATATGGTTATAGAAAAAACAAGAACTTATTTAGTTTTATAATATCCAATCATATTTAAAGGACCATTAATCCTCACAAAAATTTATAATATATCCATTAAAATTTGATCACATGATTAGTATAAATATATGGTTTTAATAAATCTAATTGACATAGAAAAAGGAAGTGATGGAATCAACTAGTTGGATCACACCCTATAAATCCCACTTATCATTTCTTATGAGGGAGATTGCATCAATATGGATTTTCCTTCAAAACACCAAATCTTAGATCCAACAACTTAATCATGAGAGAAACCATTTAGGAGAGAAGTTTAATATCATTGAAATCATAACCCCAACTAATTATGTTGAACCATGCCATGAAATTCTCACCATCGTGCACTATACTCTTAACGAATTTTTCTTCTGTTAACGGGATATGTATGAAGACCCTAATAATATGAATCTGTATGATGTAAAAATTAGTTTATATGATTTCATCTTATTATTATTAATTTATAAAGGATTTTGATTTTGATATAATAATAAAAAAATTGTATATTTTGGTGACATTGAAATTCAATTCATGAATTTATTTTCCTGAAATAATGAATTTATAAAATAAATAATATTTTTTTAATATATTATTATTAAATAATTTCTAATAAACATAAATTACCATATAATTTTTCTAAATTCAAATTTAATTTTTATCTTCTTTGGAAAAATATAATTTTTAAAAAATACATCATTTCTCAATAAAAATCAATTCTTATTTTAAAATTAAAAATACAATTATCTATTAAATTATTTTGATAAAATGAATATAATTTTTGAATTATAATTTCAAAATAATCCAATGATTAATGTTTCATAATTTTCTGAGGTAGTCGAATTTTTGGGTAAAAATTTAATACCGTATAAATATATAGTGTGTATTAGGACATCATAATGACCCAAAAGTGATGTAATAAATACTATAAAGGGTATCCACATCAAAATATATGTTTTAAATTTAAAATAATTTCATATTATGTTTAATTGATTTATTTTATAAATCCCTTCTAAATTATCCAAAAACATTTATATATTTTAAGGTTTTAAAAACAATTATTTAATAATATGACTCACATACACATCATCCTGGGTATTATTTCATTATGTTCTACACTTTTACTTATAAAATAATGAAAAACATGCCTTTTGGAAAAAACCATGGGTGAAAATCATGTGATGGTTTGTGGGTTTTTTTATTTTTTTTATATGGAGTCCAAAAACTATGTTGGAGAAATGAAAATAATTTCCCACTATTTTCTTATATAATCTCACACAAGCTCTCATTTATCTTCAATAAAAAAATTTGGACCAGGTTGTTAATATTCCAAAAAAATTCTATTTTCCTCCCAAGGTTCCTCAATTATTTAAAGAATCTTCTCCCATGAATTTGGAGTCACACTATTATGATAAGGTGTCCTCACCTTCTCCCCTTTATTCACATTTCTTATTTTTCTTAGTCCTTCCATTTCCAATTCCTAATGTTGGCATAAGTTTTTTAGTGTATCTGTTAAATTAAATTTTTAATTCAAATTATTTGAAAACCTTTTCTTTCTCATCCACCCATTTTATGGAATTTTATGTGATGTCGTTATGTTTTCGATATTCCACATCGATTTTCCTTACCAAAAAATTTTATAGTGAATTCCCATACCCATTTCCTTTGTAGTTTGTTCACCTTTACTCCATTATATTTATTTATTGGGGATATACATGTATTTATTCCAAAATCCATTATCATGGAATAAAATTTGATGATAAATGATTCCATTTTATATGATCTATGTGGAACCCTTAAGCATGAGAATTAAATGAATGTAACGGGTGTGTGAGGAATTATATATGACTCTAATGCATTGGGAAATGTTTAGTCTCATGGGACATCATGAAATGGATCAGGGAGTGATAAAATCCAACATGCTACTTTTTTTATCATGATTTCTTGGAATATATCCTTGACATATGTTTTTGATGTTTTGTTTTATGTTGTTTTCACATTTCCCTTGTTGCCTTTATGTTATCATGCTATAACATGACTCATTATTCACATGTATGATTCTCACCCTGTTTATGTATCATTGATATTCCTTTTTTCTAACATGTATTACTTTATTTTAGACATTCCATGATTATTCCCATTACTATGCTTTATAGCTCATCCCTTTCATTGGTATGTCCCAAGGATATCACATATAGTTTTATGTATGATAATGCTAAGGATGTTTTCAACAAATATGATGTATTTTCTATTTTATGTTGTTATTTAATGTACCTAATTCCCAAAGACGCAATTATTTTGAATATTTTGGGTAGTATTATGCATCATCTCTTGTAATAAATCGAGTATTAATGTTTAATAAATATTATAGTTATTATATGATGGTTGCAAAGAGGAAATAAAATGAAAATGTATATGCATATGCACACGAGAAATGATAATGGTCATAAGGATGATGTCTAGTGGGATCTATCATTATTTTCTTTTGTTTCTAAATAATCCATTTCAATTAATCGATTCATTTTAATTCTACCACTCACCCTCTACTATTTTATTTTAAATTAATCCACTAATCCACTTGATAGGTCTTCTAGCATATTAATAATTTCGTTTACCCCCCTCAGTGGATGGGTAAAAAATTCATCAATTGAGTGAGTGAAGTCACTTACTCTTTGGGTAGTGATCATGTACCATTATTCCATTCAAATAACAAAAATCCATTGGTATAAATCATGATTCGAATAGAGGGATTAATTAGTGTACAATAGTTTCAAGAGTGTGACAGTGTTAATGAATAACAGATGGATGATCACCTCCTCCAAACACTACTTCCACTACCATACTATAATAATAGAAGAGATAAGTTAATATATAAATTCATATATTAAATATTTTTGATGTCATTCTCCTTAGACAACCAGAATTCAGTAATTTCTCCATGATTATAGAGGTAAAAAGTTTTAGTATGTTATATTGGTGAGAAACTAAAAGAAATTGATATAGAAAAGAGTGAAACATCATGACGAACAGAATGTGGTGAAAATTATATTTGGAATTAAAAATGTTTATAAAAATTAGATGATTGAAATATGATGAGTATTTTCAATGAGGGGAGGAGGGGAAACATTTTTATGATGCAACATTCATCTTCTTCACTTTCAATGTCATGGAGAGATTCCACTTTAGCTGTATTGATGTCACGTGTTCATCTCTGATGGTTATGATTTTTCAATTACGAGTATCTTCATCCCATGATCATGTATTTACTTATTCATAATTATTCTAGTGGTTTATAGTTCAACTAGAATCAGATACTTCTCAACCTTCTGACATGAATTGTAAGTCATGGACTAAAAATTTGGCCTCACTGTAAATACATTTTGGTTTGACATAGGTGAAAATAAAAATAAATTTAATTCATACTCACATTCAGTTTATGTTTTTATTTTTTATACTTATATATATATATCCCTATTTTCATATTATTATTATTATTATTATTCTTTTTAATTTTATACTTTCTTTCTTTTTTATTTTGTTCTAAATCAGAGTACCGGCCTTGGGGCCATAGACTCAATCGACAGAGAGTGATGTTGGTTTCTCAACTCAGTGGTGAGAAGGAACTTTGCTTTTGATAGGTGAATGGGGTTTTCTCTTTATCGGTGCCATAGGGTGGTGATTCACCATAGTTATCTAAGAACAGAGTAGTTCACCACTAGAGCACGATGTTTAACGAAACTCATAGGGTCTCGATTTCTACATGTTACGATTGGTGTTCTATAGTTTTAGATGCTCATCAAACTGTAGAATCAATAAATTTCGGTTGGGTTGAGGCATCATGATTTGGATTATATGGTCAACTAGTGTATTAGTGCGCTTACGGTTTAGTGGTAGAGTAGTGAGTGGTCAATAGTTGAGGAATTCTTGTCAATGGCACTTTATCTCCCATCAACAATTTTTTGTCTCGAATTTCATCAAGATTTGGTGGATCATCAGCAAGCTCAAAAGATTTCCTTCAATTGAGGTCGATGATGTGTTTGGTTAAACATGGAAAATATTTCACTTGGGGATATTTGGTCAAGGAACTCATTGGTTGTTCAACTATCAGTAATCAACAACTTCATCAACTAATAAGAGTTCTTATTCATCAATGGGATAAAAATATACTAGTGGCTTGCATTGGCTTTGACTTGGATTGAAATTACTCAACAATGGTGATTCATAGTGGCATCAGTAGCTGTGGAGAGCTTGTGGTGGTAGCTTGTGTGAATTAGATTTCAAGAATTATTGTGGAGGATAGTGGAGGTAGTACCGTAGAGTGGTGGAAAAACATGGGATTGGTAGTGGTGTGCTATCATGGAGAGGAAGCAATGTGTTTTACCATTGATAATTTTTTTCTTAGGGTGGTCATAATTTTTTTTATCTATCCGAATTTATTTTTAAAAAAATTGTGATAATTTTTCCTTCAAATTAATTTTAAAAAATAATCATATTTTAATTTTTAGAAGAAATAATTAAAAATCATTCAAATCAATTAATTAAAATTTCAAAACAAATAAAATTTTTAATTAAAGATCACATTCATTTTCTAATTTAATATTCAACCTTAAAATCATATATATTTTGATTAAAAAAACTTTAATTTTATGCATTTTCATTTAATTTGAAAAAAATAATTAAAATAATTAGAACTCATAATTTTTCAATTAAAAAGTTACTTACAATTTGAATTCAAAAAAAAATTCATTTCTAAATAAACATAGAAATCAGTTTCAACCAATGTATTACTTGAAAATTTTACTTCAAAAATGAATAAATTGTTAAAATTCATATTTTAGTCATTTTAAAAATTACATTAAGATTTTACAAAATCAAAAAAAAACATGGGTATTGGATTAAATTAAGAATATTATCATAGTATAAAATATAATTTAAAAAAAATGATCTCACATCAATTCATACATCAAAAATTATATTTCAAAACATAAAAAACATATTGAATGTAAATATTTTGCATCCTTCAACTCATTGAAATACTAATCTTTTCATACCCTTGTGAAAGGAAATCAATTGTGATCCCAAATTCTTAATAATGGTTAAATATAATTGAATCTATCATGAGTAAGTAATGAATAATCATTGTGGAAAGATAAATGAATGAAAACACATTCCATTTAATCAATAAATTAGTATAAAAAATAAAACTATAAGAATAAATATTGGCCAAATAATGTCATATAATGTAACAACCCAAAATTTTATTAAGGAAAATTCATCATGATATAATTAAATGTCTTAATATGTAAAATGGTTATATAAAATATGCACTTCCTTGGTTTTATGGATTTAAAAATACCTTTATGAATTTTTACCATCGCTAATATAGTCTTTGAACAGTGATCAATTGATTAGTATAAATATAGGGCTTTAACAAATCCAATTTACTCAGAAAAAAGGAAACAATTGCCTCATCCAGTAGAATTTCTCCGTACAAAGACCATTTTCTAGACCTCGGAAAAGATTTTTTATCACTGGGCTTAAATCTTGACCAAGACTAAGACGATATTCAACAAGTTAAGCTCGAACGGAACTGCCTATGGGAGAAGTGGAAGTTGATAGAGATTACCACACAAGCGATGTTATCTGAGTCACCCCAAGAGTCTGTCACCATCGCACACCTTAACCTTCAGTCTTATACATCTTTTATAATGGGTTATGTAAAAATACCTTAGAACTATTATTATTCACATTATTTTTGTATATAATAATGATTATACATTCATTTTATTATTGTTACTTTGAAAAAAAAACTAATCACAAATAGTATTTTTAGTTAATATTCAATAGAGAAATATATTTTTATGAATTAATGGATTTTTGAATTAAATAATATTTTAATTATATATTATTAATAAATAAAATTTTAATAAATATAAATGATAATATAATTTTATGAATACAATTGTAATTTTTATTATGGTTTGGAAGCTATTATTATCAAAACCCTTGAATTTTGGATAAATGTCACATTATATATTGAAATTGAAAATTAAAATATTTAAAAAATTATTTAGATAAAATGGATATTATTTTTATAATCCAGATGTCGTAATTATCTAATGGTTAATTTTTCATAATTTTATGAGATAGTATAATTTTTGGGTAAAAATTAAATATCAATTAAATATATAATGTGTTTTATGACATCAGAATTACCCAATAGTGATGTAATAAAATATTATAAATTATATGTTTGGAAACTTTATGTTTTACCATTAATATAATGTAATTTTAGGTTTTTTTTATTTTACAAAGCTTTAGTGGACCCTACGTGACTCATAAAACAATTTTAAATTTTAAATTGATTTCCATGAGATTGTGACTCACCTCCATATAAGTAAGCCGATTATTTTAAGAATTTAGGCCATTGGAATTATAAAATAATTTTTTCTACCCCCCGTTTTAAAAACCATAGTAAACCCCTTGGGTTGGTTTTTGGTTTTGATTAGTTTAATGTGTGGTGTGCAAAACCTAAATAACAATGATTTCCCTCTCTTTTCCTATATAACCCCACCAAGATCCCACTTATTCTTCACTCAAAGCCTTTGAATCTAGACCAACCTATTCCTCCATTCTCTCAAATCATAAAAATTATCCCCAATATCCCATTAATCTTATCTCAAGCCTCTTTCAAGCCTTTGGGATCACACTTCCAAGTAAGGGATTTCTTCATTTCTCATTTTTGTCCAAATTTCATTCTGTTGTTATACACTTTTATTTTTAATTAAAAATGTTGGGTAATAATTTCTCACCTCCCTCATACTTCCCTCCTTATGTTTTAATGATTTTATACCACTTTCTCTCTTATTAATTCCTCCCATGTACACCCATTACAATGTCGAAATTTTGTAAGGATTTTATCTCCCATCATTTACATTAAAGAACTTATTTTATATTGTGCATATAAATTCCATTTAATATATTGTTAAATGTATTTATATGACCCACTTACTATCCATTTAATTTAAATATAATGATATACCCCTTTCTCTCTCATAAATAATTTTTATGAACTCTTATGTCATGTTGTTTTGCTGTTGAAATTGCACTGTGATTTTCCAAGCCAAAGTCAATGTATAGTGAATACCAATCCAATTTCACACCAATGGTATTCACCATTATTAAAATTTACATATTTATTATATAGTTTCGTGTATTTATTCCACATTCCTTTATCTTGGAACAAATGATGATTTTTAATGGTTCTATGTTGTATGACACATGTGGCACACTTATGCATTAAATGAAATGATTAAGAAGGTTGTGTCATGATAGCACTCCAATGCATTGGGTAAATATTAGTATCAAGATATTTCAAGGAAAATTAGGGCTTACTCATGATAATTCAAGTGCAATTAGGGTTTACTCATTCTCTATGTGAAATGAGCCTTGGCTCTTGATAATTTCACGTTAAATGTCGATGCCACATTTCCATGTTATGATAATCACTCTATATCATTTCTTTATGTTCATATATATTTTATACTCCATTGGAATGCCTATTTCCTAACATGTACTATATTCTTCATTTAATTCCATTTTTACTGCCATACTATGATTTATAGATCTCCCTTTTCTTATACATGCTCTCAGGTTATCCCATGTAATGCTAAGTATGAAGGAATGTGTGAGTTCATGTAAAAGAAGTTTTCAATAAATATGGGTATTTCATGTTTTAATTTGTTATGTAACTTTCATAATCCCCAAATACAGTAGAGTACGCGATCTTCTATGCAGTATCAAGTTATAGTTTTATGTAATAAATTATGATTAAGTGTAAAATAATGAGAAGGGTTATTATATATAACAAATCACATTATAATAAAATATATCAACAGTTATCATCACTATTCAAATAATCACATGGAAATCAATTGCTAATCTCTTAATGGTGTAATTAATAATACCAGACAACATAAACATACATCAAGGTCTCATGAAAAGAAATATTACATAAATGGGTAATTTCTTGGTCAAATACCAAAAATAGTTTGTCTCATGAGACCTAATGTTGCATCAAAGAGCTATAGTGGGTCTCTCACAAAACATACTAAGACCAATTCATATATAATATGAAAAGGGAGAATAAAATTTCTATAAATAATCAAGAATGATCATCTTTATTGATAACTTTTCATACAAATTGATAATATTCCTTTTTCAAACTAATCATAATCCATACAAATAATTAATAAGGATGTTACCATTACAATATATTCCCAGTGGAGTATAAGTATAATATATGGATATTTTTGATGATATGTATAAATACTATAAAATATCATTAAAAATACACTTGATGAAAATACCATTTTCATTTTGAAATATACATTTAAAAAATAAGAATTAATAGAATATTACAAAACAATATTCTAAAATAATCATGGAAATTTTTAAATAATTCTTCAAATAAATGAGTGGTCATGATGGTGAGAAATTATTTTCATGATGAGTATGTTAAATAAAATATTCCTCTCACAAAATGTAAAAAAACCTTCTCTGGTAAATAATATTAATTTTAAACCATTAGTAAAGAAACATGGGTAAAATTGTTTCAATAAATAATTGTAGAATATTATAAATATTTATTAAAAAATTTTATGTAAAATATAGACAAGGAAGAAAAATATTCATGACTGAGTAGAAAAACAAGTCAGTTTTCCTTAGTAACAGTCTTTCAATCTCTTGAGCACTTTAAAAGAGAAAATTTAATAAACATTAGTAATTTTTAAAAATAACCATAGTATAAAAGAATATATTAGGTTTATGTTATAAATATAATTTAATTATCCCATTAGGTAATTAAACATAAATGATTCAAAATAATTATTAAATTTTTAAATAACCATTTCCTACATTAATAACTTTTTCATTATAACTCCAATATAATAATTAACATAAATTGGAACATTAGATACCATTAATATAAATATATTCTTGATATAACATAGAAAAGGGGTAGTATATAAAACTTATAAAAAATAGTTCATAATAAAAATTTTTATCAATTGAGTAGAAATTAAGATGAGATATCTTGAAAAGATCATGTCATTGAAGTGGGGATTAATATATTAATTGATTATGTGCTTCAATATATGGGCTATGGTTTTGAGCTTCCTGGAGGTTCAGAAAAATCAGTGCAGGTCCTGAAGGTCAAAAAATCTTATGCTGAGAGGGTGAAGTATGGAGGAATGTCTTCTAACCCCCAAAATCAGTTTTCTGTGTTGGGATAAATAGAGTGCCAAGATTATGGGTATGGCCATGAAATGGAGACTTCACAAGAGGAATGGAATTCCTCCTTGGATTCCCCTACCGAGTCCAAGGAAGAGAATATGGAGGAGGACTACCTTAGATCCTCCTTAAGGAAAGGTAAAATCTATATCATTGACCATGACAGTTCTATTAATTTCACCCGGAGTCCGCGTTGGAGGAAATACTATTCAGATCTTCCAAACCCTCCAGTTACTAGATCCTCAAGCAAGAGCAAGGCTCTGATGAAGCTATCCAAAAGCTCTGGAAATCTCTCTCTGAGTAAAGAAAAAGATTTCGATAAGCATCTCGTTCCTGAAGAAAATGAATCTATGGATACTAATATCCTCCAAGTTGGTATGGAACTGATGGAATGTGAGGAGTGGGAAAATGTCATTAATTGTAATGGAGAATTATTATAGAAGTATATGGAGGTTTATTATTCGTAATAGGACTTTGAGAGATTGATTGAGTGGAGCATAAAGTTTACTCTAACCTCTAAGCAAGATTATTGGATCAACAAACAACATGGTATCTTGGTTCATGGATTTAATATTAATAATATCTCAATGTAGGAGCTCATTCAATCTTGGGACAAGATTAAAATCTACTTTGACGACCTCCTCAAAGACAGACTAGACGGGTGGGCCACCGTTCATCAATGGAGTCTTCTGAGAGGCAATGGATCTAAAATACTTAAATTGAAATTTGGAGATTCGATAATTTCTTATGATATTTCTTGATGTTTTATACATTATGGTTTCCCAATTTTCCCTCAAAAGTTATTCTTAATAAAAAAATTATATATGATGATGATGTTGTAATATAATCCAATGATAATAAAATGAGTAATAAAACCCCGTAAAAATTGCTAAACTTAAAATGAATTACCCTTGAATGAAATTATTTGAAAAAAATGTCATAAAACATGATTTATTAATTATTAATTATATAACATTTAATAATATTTTATATACTCATTAAAAAATAAATTATTTGAAAAAATTGTTATATGCCTTAATAAAAGGAAATTGAGAAGAAATCCCTTACCTCTGGTATGACACATCACAAAATTTTTTTATATTCTTAAATAATAAACATATTTTAAATATTACATTTATTAAGAAAAATTTTTATGTTTACCATTCCTTTATTTTTATTTATTACCATGTAGTATTTATTTATTTACCCGTTTAACTAAACATCAAATTTTTTAATGATATTCAGTTTATATGTCTAAAAAGACATCCACGTGTTGAAAATTCCAAATGAGGTCATTATTTAATCATCTCTAAAATAATAATACTAATATAATTATCATTTTTATAAATCAATTATATTATTTATAAAAAATTATATATGCATTTGAAAAATGAACTTTATTACAATCATGGAAATGGTAATCTAGACATATGCATGAGTAATGCTTCCATTTTTCAATGATAATTATGGAAAGTGGGTAGGAATTATTTTATAATAATTGGATTATAATTATATGATAAATAACATAATATATATTTTAATATAATTATATATATCTTCCATGTGATGTGGTGATGAATAATGAATTTCATCACTTTATGAAGGTGGTAGTCCAAACATACGAATGACTGATGTTAACAGTTTTTAGTTAATGTAATGGTAAGAAAGTAAATGATATGTTATTCTTTAAAAATTATAAATATTTCATGAATATAATATATATGCATTAAATACATCATCATAAACATCAATTTGAGGAAATGATGGAAAATTAACTACAGTGGTTTGTGAGTAGGTAGTCCACTGTACAGATGAATGATGGTTTCATTTCCCAATTGATCAAAAAAGAAATAGATATAGATTATTCATTTAACATAATAAAATATAATAATATATTAGATACTGATGATATTATATCATAATGGTTTAATATGATTTTAAGGAGGCGTAGGAAGAAATCAAACAAAAATGCTTGACTAAGAAGGATACCTCTTCTTCAGACAAACACTTTAGGTTTGCACTAAAAGCCTTCCTATGAGGGATTTCTAATAAAAAAGGACTCTATAATATGATAAAGATTGTAAGGAATGTTAATGGTTGAGTTTTGGATAAATTAAAAGGATTTTCATAAGATAAGAAATGGGGAGAAGATGTGTCCTTTTATTAGAGAGGGAAGGGGCACTCTTGGAATATCTTAAAGTAATACATTAAATAAATTAATAATTTTTTTAAAAAAATGGCTCCAGATTGACCATATTATAATATAATAATTATTTGAGTCAAAACAATTCTTAAAATTCAAATTTGACCTCTTTGGGTGATGATTTTACCCTTACATTTTTATTTTAACACCAATTTTCCCATTTTGACAATTACCACTACATTAATGTTTTTTCTATTGAGGGGACAATAAAGTACATATGAAAGAAAAAACAATATATAAATGTATCATGGTTGAAATTAGTATATGTTTTTCCATTAAATTGGATAAATATAATATTTTTATGAATTTTAAATCATTAAATAGAACATTATTTATTACAAACATTTATTAATGTCAATTCAGTCACTATTCAATTCATTTGACTTCAAAATCATCACAATAGAGATGGAATTCAAATATATTGATTAAAACACTACCTAAAATGTTATATTTATCTAAACAATTTTTTTAAACATAATAATGTATTCATATTATATTACATTAAATATTTTTCATATCATTTATTTTATATTCATTTAAATTAAATATTTATTACCTCAGTGTTGAGTAAGAATTGTAGGTAATTATTACATCGATAAAAATTAAAAATAAGTTAACAAGATAAAAATAAAATCAATAATTTATAAAATAACAATATATAACCTAAAAAATCTTCCTTTTTATCATTATGTCAAAAATTTATAGATTTAAAATAAAGAAAATTACATTTTTTACTTTTCACTACATAAAGTATTTCAAAGGTCACAATCATGGAAATACGAAAAAAGGAAATATAATAGAATTTTTATGATTATAGATGATATATAATATTCTAATAAAATTAAATAATATTTTTGGGTTTTCATTAAGTCCTTATCACAATATTTTAACCCCTAATTAAAATATTTTACCTTTATTGATGTGACATAATTTCCTACGATTACTATTAATAATGACTATAAATAAAAGTATCCTATTTACCAAATTTTTAACTAACTATTAAAAAAATTGAATCAATTTTTTTAGATTAAATTCAATAATTTGGAACAATTTAATTTAATATTAAACCATCAAAACTCGACAAAAAATGATTTTTCAAAAAATCATTTTCAAGCAATAAATGATCTCATATCGACTCTATAGATAAAAATAATCATCATATGAATATAAATTCATATAATATAATATAAATTTAATTGATATAATTATTTAATAGAAGTTATTATAATTTATTAAAATGGATATACATTATGCACTTTAAAACTAGTTATCCAGAAAACTGTGATTTTAAGTATAAACATAAAATTATATCTAAATCATGAAAATATCTGATTGACATGGAATTAATATTATTTTTATAAATTAAATGGTTCACTATTTTCTTTATTAAAAAAATAAAAAAAATATAATGTTACTTGTAAATTACTTGATTTAGTGAAAATAAATGACCACATTTGAAAAATAAAAAATTCTCACTATTCAATGAGAAAATAAACTTTTCTAAAAATATCAAAATTTCACCATAAGGTAATTTAAAAAGTATGATTCAATAAATGATATAAAGTTTATCAAATAATATTTTTCCAATGTTCCTAAAATTAATTATAATATCTCCTCAAAAAATCATCAAATACCATTTTTGAATAAAAATATTTTTGATGAATAAAATTACAACTGTATATTTGACTGATTATTTACTATGAATTTATCAAAAAAATTATATTGAGTGGGACATTTATATATGATTCATAAAGTATTTAACACTATTCGTGCCTACCAATTAAATTTAAACTTTATAAAAATCCTGTAATAAAATTTCATGGTTCGTTTAGGTTTGATGTCATGTGTCATATACACTATCAAACATAATGTTATTTTTTTGAAATCTCAGGGTGTTACATATTACCAAAAATAAATAAATTTTAAACTGTAAATTTTGACATGATATCAATAGGAAATGGTTTTCCATTAGAAAATACCATTTTTGAAATCCCACATCATATAAAGGGTTAATAAAACACCCTCTTGATAAGAGGGAAAGAGAAGTACCAAGGTCATTGAGAATAAAAGATAACTAGGTTTCTAATTTGGTAATCATTTGTGGGAAGTGAAAATATATTAATATCATAATATCATAATTCTAAAATAATTTTGTATATTGACATAAATGATTGGTCAAAAAAAAATTGAATGATCATGAGAATACTATCGACCACAAAACTATAAACTAAAGAGGTGTGAAAAAGACTATCGATTCATCAGAAATAAATGTATAATATATTTTTTCAAGTATAATTTTCCAAAAATTGAGGGATTATTTTTCAATAAAGATAATGAAAACTATAAAATATACATAATTATTATCATTTACTTCATAGGAAAAATTTTATCCATGTTTGTGCTTCGATCAATTTCCACTTAATCTGTTACTCCATGAAATGAATATCCAAGGTGAATTTTTTAAATCATGGATATTTTAAATTATCTTTTAACATATCATAATATCCATAAAATAAGGAAAATTCTTTCCATATATTTATAAATATTTAAAAAAACTAATAATGGTTATCATATATTATTCAATATAATACATTATTATCAAAAACCACAATATTAATACTGAAAGATAAACAAACATCCATTCCTTAAGTATTTTCCCTCAAAACCCTTCAACATAAATCTCAAAAATAAAAATAACATTCTTCCAATAATATAATTTATTTTAAAACTAAATTTTATATGTGTCTCAATCCAAAAAATTCTCTCATCAAATATCATTAAACACATAAAAATATAAAAATATAAAAAATATTAGATCCTACCATATAATTTCAAAAATAAACATAATTTTTATCCATAAATTTTTTTATAAATTTCATACTAATGAGGATATCATGTAGATTAGTGGTTCACCCATATCACCAATCTGTTTTGGTTTCTAGCCAAACAGCGTTTTTAGATGTGTCAGGTTTTCCTTTTTAGTAAAAACTTTATTAATATAATTCTTACAATAACCTCATAGATATATTAATCATCCTTAAAAATAAACTTAATCATCAAATATCATATAAAAATTATATTTGTTCAATACCATTAATCATATCTCCACAAAATTTAAATTCATTATTCCTCTTAAAACATATACTAAACCAAAGGGTGGTTTTACTATAAATGTCTCCCAAAATATGCATAATCTGGTTAGACTCCATTATAGAATAACTCAGAATATGTATCTATGATTTTAAACTTATGGTTTACAATATAAATATCATCCCAAGTGACTCAAGATTTATCCCATATCTCTATGGTATTTTATACAATTGTATAGGTTCTATTTTTTGATTCATCATAATTATTAAGAGGGGAATTTTTAATTAACACAAGCATATCCCTCGAGAGTATCAAACAGGGTGTTTAGTAAGGGACCACTCACCATGAAACAAAATTATGGGAAAGAGATACTCATCGAACTATTTTGAGGTTATTACCATTAGATGTATATGTGTCAAAACCAAATACACTTGTGGTATATAAATAATTATGTATTATAGAATACCACATAATATCTACCTATCAAAAACTTTTGAATGTTATCTTATACATATACATTTCTTCAAAGTCAGTCACATGGATATATTTTAAAATCATTGTTTTCCTATATATTGTTTCCAATGTTTCTACTATACTTCCTCTAATACCAAATTCAAAAACAGAAAACCCAATATCCTAGATCTTGTAGTTAATTTATTTCATTTTCATAATATAAAATAGATTGTATCCCAAATTACTGAATTATTATAAATCTACATACATACATAAATCACACATTACATTTGAAAACATAAAAAACAACATAGTTAAATTAAATATTATTATCATGTAAATCATTCAAATATTCATTCTCCGGGTACTAGAGAAAGGATAAAAAATATGGGTAATTGTAAATTTTCATTAAGAGATATGTATAGTAAATGGTAACATGAGTAAATAATCCATAATCAATATGGAGTGGAAAATAATTTAAAACACATTCAACCTAATCAATAAAATCAGCACGAAGAATAATATGTCATAAATAAATATTATCCAAATAATTTCATATAAATAATCACATGATCTATTGAAACTTATCAATAGATTTCATAATTATTCAATTAATCACATGGACATAAATAGGCAATCTCATAATTACAGAATGTAATATTTTTTAAATCATTAAAATAACATTAATGAATTATGCTAAGAAATATTACATAAATGGTTAAGGCCTAATCTAAATACCAAAATAAGTTTTTCAATTGACACCTACCAATGATTCAAGGGGTTATGTTAGTTCCTTCTAATCACTTACTCAGTACAATCTATTCATAATATGAATACAAGGAATAAAAAATCAATACATAATCAACATAAACATTCATATTGAAAAACTAACATATAAAATATTTATATTTCCCCATTCAGAATGATTATAACCCATATTGAAAAAATATTAATAATAGTACAATAACAACATGTTCTCAATCAATTATAATAATAAAAAGGTATATTGTCATTGATGAATATAAATAACATAAAAGATCATTCAGAACATCCTTTTGGAAAATACCCTTTTAATTTTGAAATCGACTTTTAAAAACATAAAATTTATAGAATATTAGGAAAAATGGTTTATTTAAAAGAATCATAGAAACCTATAAATGATGATTCAAGGAAATAATTGGTTATAATAATGGTAGGTTTTGTTCATGCTAAGTATTTTCAAAAATATTTGTTTTAGAAAAAATTTAAAAAGTACATTGTTCAGAAAACAAAAAGAATATTAATTTTACTTCATTTGTAAACATAAATTATTTAAAAAATTTGTTAACAAATCCTTGGATAATATTAAAAATATTTTAAGAAGAATTTATATAATATATGGACATGGAAGAAAAATATTCTTAGCCGAGTTCACAATAAATACGGGTTTCCTTAAAAATCATCTTTTGATCTCTTGAAAACATAAATTAGGAAATAAAAGTAAAAAAAAATATATTTATTAATAATTACTAGGTTAGAATAATATATAATTGTTTTAATAAATTAATTTATTATAATTTTATCATCATAGTCTTAAACAAAAATAATCCTGAATAATGATGTGATTGAGAAATAAATCCTTACTAACTATGGTAAATTTTCAATCATAACCCCCATAGAAGAAATAAGTTCAAATGAAACATAACTATCATGGATATAAAAACAATCATGATATAACATATCAAAGGGAAAATACATACACCTTATAAAAAAAAGTGATGCATGATACCAAATATGTCTCAGTGGAGTGGAAATTGGGAATAAATATTTTAAAAATATTATACAAATGAGTTGAGTAAAAATCAATAAATTGATTATGTGTATCAAATTTAAATTCACAAAAAATCTATTAAATGCAATTTAAAAAAATAAAAAGTCATTACACAAATAATCTTATAAAATTAAAGATAGTGAAAAAGTAATATAACCCAATGAAAATAAATTAGATTATTATACCCTTTACCACTTGGTAACTTTCAAAAAAATTCATCTTGGATATGATCAAATAAAAGGTAACTATTAAGGATTCATTATATAATATTTAAAAAAGGTTTATATATGAAAATTAAATAAATTTGGTTCATAACATTAAAATATACACCAATAAACATAAATATTAGTCAAATCCCTTACCTCAGGTCTGACCCATCACATACATTCTTTTTATTTCAGAATAATAAAATAGGTTAGTTATTTAAATTATTAAAAAAAACCTTTTCAAGTTTACTATTATATTTATTTTATTTATTCTCTTTTTATATTTATTTACATAATCAATTAATTTCACATCATGTGGTTTGATGATATTCGTTTCATATGTCCAAAATTACATCAGTCAGTTTATTATGGACAATTAGGTCATTATTTAAAAATCTCTATAATATTAATAAATGATTAATTATAATTTTTATACATCAATTTTACTTTAAAAACCTACTATATAATATTGTTATCAAAAGTGAACTATGTTATAATCCTAGTGATGGTAAGTCGTACCAACACAATAGTTATGTTTCCATTATTCAACAATCCTTATAGAAAGATTGTAGGTATTGATTTATCTTAAATAAATTTTCATTATATCATACATATCATATTATTTCTTTTCTTATACTTATATACATCATAAATGTGATGTGATGATGAAAAAAGAACGACATCACTTCATAGAGGTGGTAGTCCACACATACGTACAAATGACGTTATCCTTTTTTAGTGAATTAGAAGGTAAGAAAGTAAATCATAAATTGTACTTTCATAATGATAGATATTTCCGGAATATAATAATTATAAATCATATCAATCATCCAAAACATCTATGATCTGTGATGGTGGAAAATGAATTAAATCCATTTTTGTGGCAGTAGTCTATTGTACAAATGAACGATTGTTTTGTTTCCCATTTTATGGAAGAGAATATGCATTTTGTTTATTCAATTAACATTGTAAAATATCAGTATATGATAGATATTTATGTTTTTATTCCATAATGTTTGATGGAGGGGGAGACAAAAATTAAACCAAAGCACTCATTTATGAATGATACCTCTTCTTTGTCCAGCATCTTTAGGTTTTCACTAAAATCCATCTTAGAAGATTACAATATTCAAATAAATCCTTGTAATACATGGTAATGGAATTATAGAATTTATATGGGTAGTGATTGGCTAAAATAAAAGGATTATGAAGTTTGAATAAAATAGAATAAGTTGTGCACTTCTATAAGAGAGGGGATCGACACACTTAAAATTTCTTAAAGTATCAAATTAATATAAATTAATTTTAATTTTCATATAGATATAAATTTATTTAATTATAATAAATCTGAATTTTAGTTTAAATAAACTAGTTCAATAAAAATTTTAAATGTTTATGTGATGTTTTTATACTTATATTTTCATTTCAACACCTATTAACCTTTTGTTTCGCCTAGGTCATGTTTTTAAACTTATTAGTATTTAGGGTAAGAGAAAGTAATAATAAAAGGAAAAAAGGCCCATAAATGGACCATGTTTGATATTATCAATAAAATTTCGTTCCACTTGTCTGAATATAAAATTTAAGAAATTTAAGTCATTTATCAGAATATTGTTTATTATTTAATATCATTAATTAAACATTTTTACACTACTCATTTGATTTGGCTTTAAAAAAATAAATACAGTGATGAAATTTGAATACGTACCTTAAAACCCACCCTAAAATATTATAATTTTCAACATATTTTTTTGAACGTAATTTTTTATTTAAATTATATTACATTTATTATTTTCAAAACATTTATTTTTTTCAATTATGTTAAATAATTGATACATCAGCATTCATAATAATTTAAGGTATGTATATTATTAATAAAAGTTATAAATATTTTACTGATATAAAAAATATCTTTTATGTTTTAAATAACAATTTAAAACCGAATATACCTTTCTTATAATCCCTTTTAAAAAAATTTAAATATTTAAAACAAATAAAATGACATTTTTTACTATTCTTTACAGAATGTATTATAACGGTCACAATCCTTGAAAATATTGTTAAAAAGGCCATATCAAGTGTTAGAGTTACCTTTCAGTCCTTATCACATTATTTTGACCCTTAATTAAACCATTTTATCTTTACCGTGTTAACAAATCATACAATAATTACTATTCATAATGATTAGAAACAAAATGTTACTATTTAGATAAATTGGACTTCATGATTCAAAATATTGAATCCATTTTCCAAGATTTAATTTATCTAAGTGGTAGAATTTCATTTAATATGTAACTGATAAAACTCGACGACAAGGGGCTTTTCTGAAAAAAATGCATTTTCAAGCAATAGACGATATTATGTTTATTATATGACTAGAAATCATCATTATATGAATTTAAATTCATAAAAATAGATTTATAATATATAAATTTCATTTAAAAAATTATTTATTTAGATTTATTTTAATTAATTATAATATATAAAATTTATCCACTTTTAAAAAGTTTTCAGCCAACTATTTTTTTAACATAAAAATCAATTTATACCAAAATCATGAAAATTAAAAATTCAAAAGAAATTAATTAAGTTATTATAAATAAACTTGTTTATATGAAATTTAATATTAAATCTAAGATATAATGGTTCATTTATCTTAATTTATGTAATGGAAATAAATGACTGCATTTGAATAATCTGTAATTTTTTACTATTCATTGAAAATTAAACTTGTTACTAAAATATAAAAAATTCCACATAATATAATTATTATATTTTGATTTTAAAAATTATATCCATCTTAATAGTAACAATATAAATTTTTTATAAATTAACATTAATATTTTCTCGCAAATATCAATAAAACCCAATTTTGGAGAAAACATATTTTTGAAGAAAAAAATTAGTTTACTAAAAATTTGAGTGATTATTTACATTGAATTTATGAATAAATTTATATTTAGTAGGACCTTTATATATGTCTCATAAATTAGTTAATATTATTCATACCCCCCCCCCCCCCAATTTTAATAAAATGTTAAAGTAGTAATATGATAATATTTTATGATTTGTTTTTTGATCATTGTAGCGTGTCATATATACCAACAAACATAATATTTTTTTTTTAAATCTATGGTTATTGAAATTATAATGATTATATTATTTTATAATACCATAAATAATTTTTCAAAAATGTCAAAAAACTATCCATAATAATAAATTTTTTATTTTTGATTTCATTGAGGATTTATTTTAAAAGGTAAATTTTTCATAAAAATAACATTATTTTCATAAGATGGATTTAATTTTTGAAATATAGATGTTGAAAAATGCTTGTGGTGATTTTTTTATTTTTTTAAAATAGGATATTTTTTTGTGAATAGAGAAATATGGTAAAGTAAAATATATAACATTATAAGCTAAATACGTGGATTTATGATTCATGGATGATGTCTGCACCCATTATTTTGAAATATCATTCACAATATAGTTACCCTAACCCCATTAGCCTAGAGATAATGTCTACATTAATTATTAAATTTCTGTAAGATACAAGGAATCCCATCTTGAAAAACTGAATAGTTTAGTAGCCTTTGTAAAATAGATACATAATTGAAATTATTATTATAATTTAAAATATAAAATTAAAAAAAAATTATTTGAAAATGTTATTATCCCTCATAGTATATCCATATATATCTATCAACAAACACTTTATTTTATCCTGGGGAAAATAAAACATAACAAATGGGTGAGCTCAAATGCTCAGTAAGGGTAAGCATATATGTCACGACCAATCCTCAGGGCCCGTGCCGTGACTACCCCAAGCCCGCCTTCCATAGGCCAGGGGCTGGTGACTAGCACCAAAGGCATAAATCCCTATATTGGGAAGGCATTTCCTTTATAAAATTAAACAAACACAATAGAGTATGCAACCGAATTAAGCACTAAGAAAAACTGTAAACAAAAGTAAGTTCTGAAAAAAAGAGGCCAGAAATACAAGCCCAATAGTAAGTATAGTACAATTGAAAAGCTAGTACAACTTCAGTAAAGTAAAAAAGCAACCACCGAGTCTCCCTCCAGGAATCCCACCTAAATGGTGGGTATAGATGGTCTCCTCAGCTCCTCGGAACCGCCCATCTGCTCTGTGTACGTCTCGCCAAATATCTACCACTAGGTACCATCCATCTCTACAAGTCTCTACCTTGATCAGTGTTGTCCGTCATCTGCATCCAACACAATGTAGTGTGGGCATAGCCCGTGTAGGGGTGAGTATATGATACTCAGTAGGGAAACCAAGACCCCCAAAGGTCTCCCAGAATATACGAAGGATAAACCACTAAAGAAATATATGATCACGAAGTATCATCCAACTCTACTTATGTATATGCCCATACATATACCTAATTCATCAATCACAGTTTGACTCCAACTCTTGATCCCAACAACTACCCAGTCCACACAGTAAAGAAGTCAATCACGTCGATGATAAATATTGAACGTAAAGACTCATATCACACAGGTATATATATTTCGTATAGAGATTGAGATGATCAGATGTAGTAATTTATTCATCTAAGCTGTTGGACCCACATAGGATACTAGACCAGCTAAGCTGTCGGACCCACATAGGATACAAGATTAGCTACTCTCTCGGACCCACTCACGATACAAGAAAAGAAGTCAAAATTTTCAGACCCACTAAGGATTCAAGAACAGTAGTTATCACTGTCGAACCCAAAGAGGATTCCAGTACATTAGTCTTCATTGTCAAACCCACAGAGGATTCCAGTACAGTAGTCATCGGTGTCGAACCCACGGAAGATTCCAGTACATTAGACGTCGCAGTCGTAGCTAGCTCTATGGTTCCCTCACATAGTACGCTCGATTCCGAGAGGGTCCACACCTCGAGTCAAAGGTCGATAGATCAACTATCACCAAGTCCTGAGTTTATGTATCCAGAAGTTCCGTCTTGTCAAAAGAAACCCAACACGACTGACGACGCGTCAATCAGACACACGATCTAAGAGTTATTGGATTTTCCGTTCTAGGAGCCGGTTGGAATTATGCTCGTTCTATACCCAAAATTTTTCCAATGTTGTCCAAAACTCACTTAAATAATCGCAAAAATTCTTCCTCGTCGCAATTTTATTAGTGCCGCAGACGGCGCGTCGATCGAACACACGGTCATGAAGTTATTCGCATTTAAGAGAAACGAGCTCGGACCGTCAAGTCCGGTGGGCTAGTGGGTCAGCCCGTCCTGGCTCAGTGGGTCCGACCCAGGTGAGGGGTCGGCCCGGCCCGGCACGGCTCGGCCAAGAGCTGCATGGAATGTCCTGGCCGGGCATGGCCCGGTCTGTGCCACTAGCGGCAGTACGCGGCTCGGCCAACTGGCCGAGCGGTCTGGGGGGCGCGGCCCCTGGTTTTCCGAAACGGCGGTGCCGAGCGGCACCACCCCTCTTTCCTAGCCTGCTGAAGCTGGCCGCCACTTCTGGAATGAGCGTCCCGCATGGGCAGGCTGCTATTCCCCACGCGGTACCTTTGGGTTCCGTGACCTTCTTCAACTCGGTCGGCCACCTACCGGTGGGTTCGCCCGCCGAAGTGGCCCATGGAAGCGGGCTGCGGTCCACCACAGCGTAGCGCCATAAGGTGCTACAGTCCTCCTATCCTGCTTGCTATGGCCGGTCGGTTCTTCTTCGGTTGAGCGGCCAGGTTGCGGGCCGCGGTCTCCTCCACCCATGAGGCACCTGGTTTCGAGGTTCTCTAACGGGCCGACGCGCGGCCGCTATTGTCACCACCGCCTTCGGTCTCCATCAACTCCGGTTGCTGCCACCTCTTCCATCACCGCCTCCATCGTGAATAAAAACAACAATCAAGGAGGGTCTTTGGGCCGTGTTTTTTCGCCCTGCGCCCTCCACCTCAGGCGATAGTATTTTTCCAAAGACATCAAAGAAATTCAACGAAAAACAGGGTACAAATTATTTACTTAAAATTGTACGAACCTCTTCCTCGATTTCAAGAACAGAGCACTTCAACAAGACGTGATAGATGAGCGTCGCAGAGGTTGGCCGTCGTGGAATACAGACGTCGATTCCATTAACATCGGGGTGCTTCCAAAGAGGAAGCATCATTGGAGAAGTTCTTTGCATTTTTTTTCGGAGATGTTCTTCACTAAAGAATGGTGTTCTTCGTCGAGATAGGAACACATTTCATCTAATTATCCAGAGGTTTCCCCACCGAAATATTTGCCGAGGAAAATATTATAATAAGGCACCCCAATTTTAATAGATTTTCCATGCAATTCAAATTGATTAAAAAAGATGTTCCAATTAATTAATGAAGATATTAATTAGATGGGTTGGCATAATTAAGAGATAAGGGAGGTGAAAAGTTTAAAATTTAAAGAGAGGAGGTGGATAGTTTTAAGAGTAAATAAGGGGGGTTTCATGGGAGTTTAAGGGGGAGTTGAGCGGTTAGGCTCTCGTGTGGGCCCCACCACACATTATACTCACATGGGAGGTTATGTGGGTGTGGGACCCACCTCTAATTTCACCTTGTAGGAAATAACCACCACTTAATATATTAAATAAAATTGTGTACACTTAACGTAACACCACAGTTTCATTTTAATTTGTTACGAATCCCCAAATTAAAACTTTTACTCTCGACTAAAGGCAACTGCAGTAAAGGTCCCCTTAAGTGAATAGTGGGGCTACGAGTTCATCAATACCCTCAGATTTCAATTCCGAGAACCGGTTCAAAATATAGAAAAACTCGCACATACGTTTATTGAACGTACCCGAACAAAACTTCAGAAATTGATTCTGGGCACACCGGGCCACGGAATCAGACGTCGTCAGAAACTACGGACTCATAATGTTCCATATAATTTAAGAAAAAAATTCCTTTAAATTTATGGGTCTTTACATTACCCCCACCTCAGGGATTTACGTCCCCTTAAAGCTACAACACACACTAGGGAAACAAATGGGGGTACTGAGCACGCATCTAAGCCTCCCGCTCCCATGTGATCTCTTGGAGGTTCTTGTGCTGCCAGAGAATGTGCAACAGAGGAATCGACTATCAATGTAGACCCGCTCCTGTCGATCCTCGATATCCACTGGGACCTCCATGAATGTCTCCCTGTCATCGATGTCCAGCTCCCCGTGGTCAATGATGTGGGTCGGGTCATGGATGTATCTCCTCAGCTGAGATACGTGGAAGATGTCAGGCACCCGATGCATCTGAGGTGGAAGGTCTAGACGGTAAGAAACCTTGCCTACTCTACTAAGGACCTGGAAAGGTCTAATGAAGCATGGAGATAACTTTCCGCCTATCCAAATCTCCATAGACCACATTGAGGTGAGACCCGTAGGAATATGTGGTCGCCATCCTTGAACTCCAGTGGTCTCCATCTCATATCAACATAGGACTTATGTATGGTTTGTGCAGTCTTCATCTGCTCCTGGATGATCAGCACCTTCTCCATCATGGCCTGAACCATCTATGGTCCTATAAGTGCTGACTCCCCTGGTTCTGTCCAGCATAGTGGTGATCTGCATGGTCGGTCATATAGTGCCTCGTAAGGTGCTATTCAATGGTGGAGTGGTAGCTGTTGTTGTACGCAAACTCCACCAATGGTAGGTAATCCTCCCAACTGCGACCAAAGTCGAGGACACATGCACGGATCATGTCCTCGAGAGTCTTAATGGTCCTCTCATTCTGGACATCCGCTTGAGAATGGAAGGCGATGCTCAACCGAAGTTGCATCCCAAAATCCTCTTGTAATCCCTTCCATAGCCGGGAAGTGAAATGAGCATATCGATCAGAGATGATAGTCTATGGAACACCATGAAGTCATATGATCTCCTGAATGTAGAGGCATCCCAAGATCTCTACTAATCCCTGCTCTCTGATCTGTAGGAAGTGGGCCAACTTGGTGAGTCGGTCTACGATCACCTAGATAGAGTCGTGTCCTCTGGATGTACGTGGAATCCCCATCCCAAAATCCATGGATATCCTATCCCAATTTCACTCTGGGACCTTTAAGGGATGTACCAAGCCCGCTGGTACCTGGAGCTCCGCCTTCACTTGCTGACAAGTGAGGCATTGTGAAACAAACTCTACTACAACCTTCTTCATACCTGGCCACCAGTGCTGTCGTCTGAGGTCCTGATATATCTTCACCACTTCTGGATGTACCACTAGAGGGGATGTGTGAAACTCTCTCTGCACTTCCTCCTGTAGTGAAACTGGTACCATTGTACGTCCCTTGAAGAGGATGACATGCTCCCCTCCTTCAGAAAATCCCTCAGGCACCTGCCCTGTGGATATCTGAGCATGTCGAATCTCACAGTCAACGTTCCCACGATGTGCCTCTCTGACTCGTTGAAGAAGTGGAGGAGTGACAGTGAGAGACTGAAGAAAGGATGATCCATCTCTATTCACAAAGGATATTTATAATGCGGCCAGCTACTCTGTTGCCTCTCCTAGCAGTTGAATGCCCGTTCTCCTGCTGAGAGCATCTGCTATAATGTTTCCCTTCCCAGGAGTATAGACTATCTCAAAGTCATAGTCCTAGAGGAACTCGATCCATCATCGCTCTCTCAGGTTCAATTCCTTCTGCGGGAAGATATACCTGAGACTCTGGTGATCAGAGTAGACTGTAAAGCGCTCGCCCATCAGATAGCGCCACCACATCTTCAAGGCGAAGACCACTGCTTCTAACTCCAGGTCATGGGTAGCGTAGTTCTACTCATGTTGTCTCAATTGTCATGAACCATACGCGATAAATGCTCACTCCGACATTAGGACACACCTGATTCTAGTCCCTGATGCATTGCAGTAAACTACGTACCCTACGCCTTCCTCTCGTAGCCTCAAGATGGGAGCACTGGTTAATCTCTGCCTCAGCTCCTGAAATATCTGCTGGAATCTATCTGACCACACGAAGGGTTTCCCCTTCTATTTTTAAGATGAAAGCGGTGATGGAACTCTAGAGAAGTCTGGCACAAATCTTTGATAGTTTCCAGCCAGACCTAGAAAACTCTGAACCTCCATCACACTCCTGGGTGTCTACCAAGCAAGCACTGCCTCGATCTTCACTGGATCCACTACTACCCCATCCTCCAAGATGATGTATCCTAAGAAGTGAACCACTTGAATCAAGAACTGGCACTTCGAGAGCTTACCATAAATCTAGTACTCTCAGAGTGTATCCAGTACAACCCACAAGTGGTAGGCATGCTCCTCCTTAGTAGTCGAGTAAATCAGTATGTAATCGATGAAGACTACGACAAAATGATCGAGGTAAGGCTGGAAGATCCTGTTCATGAGAGTCATGTACACTGCTGGTGTGTTGGTTATTCCAAAATGCATAAACAAGAACTCATAGTGGCCATACTAACACCTGAATGCCATCTTTTGCACATCCTCATCTCGAACTCGGAGCTGGTGATATCCTGACCTAAGGTCTATCTTCGAGAACCATCGTGCTCCCTTGAGCTAATCAAAGAGGTTGTCAATCCTTAGGAGTGGGTACTTGTTCTTCACGGTCACCTAATTTAGGTGACGGTAGTCGACACACAGTCATAAGATCCCGTCCGCCTTCTTGCCAAACAAAATAGGAGATGCCCAGGATGAAACACTGGGACTGATAAATCCCTTCCCCTGCAAGTCCTCCAGCTGTACCTGCAGCTCACGAAGATCGGTGGGATCCATTCGATTTGCTGGTGTAGATATCGGTGTTGTCTTGGGGTATAGGTCTATATAGAAGTATACCTCTCTGTGAGGAGGTAGTCTTGGAACGTCTTCAGGAGAAACATCCGCATACTGATCCACCACAAAAGGAAAACTCAGACTCCGCACATCAACTGCTCCAAGGATGAAACTAGCCAACTAATGTGTGATCAGCTACCCTCTCCTCTATGTAATTCCATCCTTCACTGCAAGGGCTCCCTTCTCTCCGGTGAAGGTGAAACTGGTCCCATCCATGCCGACACACCGCAATTCGTGCCTAATACAGTCGATCTGAGCATGGACTGTAGATAACTAGTCCATAACTAAGGTGACGTCGTAAGGCCACGACGCCGCTACAGAAAGATCCCAGCCGAAGATCTCTCCTCCTAGAGTAAGCTCACACTACCGGCACCAGTTCGTAATCATCGAGTCTGGTCCCGTAGGAGTCTCTAGCCGTAAGGATCGAGCCAACGGCTCCATCTAAATCTTCGAGCTTCGAAAAAGGGCAGCGAAAATAAAAGAATGACTCGCACCTGTGTCAATAAGAACTGCATCATGGGTGGAGTAGACATAGATAGTACCTCGAATAATCTCAGGTGCGTCGTGGTCGTAGGCCTTGACTGCCTGGAGTTGAGCCTGCCCCTATCTGCCAGCTCCTTATGGTCGGGGTGGTCCTCCTAGTGGTGGTGGTGGTAGGGCCTCAAAACTTTTTCCAATACCTACTACTCCACCAGCTCCTATGCCTCGTCCTCCTGCTCCCAGTGGGCCACCACGGTCGAACCTCTTCCTCTTCCTAAGAGGTCCCTCTACTATCTGCTGCTCGTCCGCATGGCGGGTCGAGAAGTCTCGAGCCATCCTGACCCTACGCGCCGCATGTATAGAACTGCCTGCTTCTCGTATAGCTGGCTCTGTTTCTTGTGCCTCGCTACAACCAAACTTGTATCCTGAGTTCGCCCACCTGATGGACTAGTCCACTTGGACCTGTACGACATCTATCTACTATTGGCTGCACAAGACACTGCTACGTTTCACCCTATGGTGGGTCTCGCCGCTGGTGTCGGCTCAGCAAGAAAGCTCTCCACAAGAAGGGAATGCTCTAGCACTCCTGCCTGCTTCGGAATGGTGAGATAGATCATCGAAGTCATGATCTCATGTCTGAGTCCCTGCTCAAAGGTCTGGTCCCTGATGAATGGGTCCCACACCATATCTGTGGAGTATCCCAAGAGGTCAGTGAACCTCGCTGAGCACTGATCTGCTGTCATGCTGCCCTGTCGCAGATGAAGTTACTCCTGAATCTTCACTGCATGAAGGGTGGCTGGAACAAACTCTGAGTAGAAGAGACTCTCGAAGTCTGTCCAAAGTAGTGATGCCTCGTCATGCACCTGGACCATCAGGCTCCTCCATCTACCTGCTACTGCATGCAGGAGACTCATGGCAAGGATCACCATAAGGTCAGATGGTGTCCCTACTAATCTGAGAACTCTAACGACAGCCTCCATCCAATCCTCAGCTGCCTGTGGGTCTGTCTCTCTATGGAACATGGGCGGCCTCTATCACTGGAACCCGAGAAATGCACTCAGGCGGTGTACAATCTCTATTGTGGGGCCAGAGGTATCGATGGCTCATCAGATAGTGGTACCGCTGGTGCCTCTACTATGATGGGGCTCTGCACCGAGGCCTCATCACTCGGTGGGCTACCACCTCGTACGTAACTCAGAACCCTAGATAGATGACTTCATGGGGCCATCCTGAAAAGAAATAGGTGTGCCACGGTCAAACTGTATACCTGTTGAGCTGACACAAAGTAATCACAAAGAAAATTTTTGAAACACACATACAATTGGTGTTTTCATGCACTCAGTCGGAAATCAGAGGTCAGGGTCCTGGTGTATGGATACGTCGGCCGCCGCACCAACACTGGACTCCCTGGACTGAAAACCACACTCAATACTCTTAACAATATATCTTCAGAGAAAAGAAAGATCAGAGTCCTGAGTTCTGTGGTAGAACCATCTCCTCTGATACCAATTTGTCACGACCCGTCCTTGGGGCCCATGTCGTGACTACCCCAAACCCGCCATCCATAGGTCAGGGGCTGGAGACACCACCAAAGGCGTATATCCCTATACTAGGAAGGCATTGCCTTTATAAAAGTAAACAAACGCAATAGAGTACACAACTGAAGTAAGCACTAAGAAAAACTAAAAACAACGTAAGTGCTGAAAAGAAAGGGGCCAGAAATAAAAGCCCAACAGTAAGTACACTACAACTGAAAAGCTAGTACAAGTGTAGTAAAGTAAAAAAAACCCACTAAGTTATCCTCCGGGAATCCCACCTGAAGGGTGGGTACAGATGGTCTCCTCATCACCTCGAGTCCATCTGTCTACTCTGAGTACGTCTCGCCAAGTAGTCTACACCAAGTACCGTCCATCTCTACAATTCTCTACCTAGATCAGTGTTGTCTGTAGTATGCATCCAACATTACATAGTGCGGGCGTAGCCCATGCAGGGGTGAGTATACAATACTCAGTAAGGACCCCGAGACCCCCGAAGGTCTCCCAGAATCCATGAAGGATAAACCACATAAGAAAGATATGATCACGAAGTATCATCCAACTCTACTTAGGTATATTCCCATACATATACCTAAGTCATAAATCACTATTCCGCTCCAACTCTCGAGCCCAAGCACTACCCAGTCCACACAGGAATGAAGTCAATCACGTCGATGATAAACATTGAAAGTCAAGATCACACAGTTATACATCATTTGTATAGTGATAGAGAGGATCAGATGTAGTCACTGATTCATCTAAGCTATCAGACCCACATAGGATACTAGACCAGCTAAGCTGTCAGACCCACATAGGATACAAGACCAGCTACTCTGTCAGACCCACTCAGGATACAAGAAAAGAAGTCAAAACTGTCGGACCCACTTAGGATACAAGAACAGTAGTTATCATTGTCGAACCCATGGAGGATTCCATTCTAGTAGTCGTCATTGTTTAACCCAGGGAGGATTCCAGTACAGTAGTCATCATTGTCGAACCCACAGAGGATTCCAGCACAGTAGACCTCGCAGTCGCAGATAGCTCTAGGGTTCCCGCACACAGCACGCTCGATTCCGGGAGAGTCCGCTCCTCGAGTCAAAGGTCGATACATCAACTATCACAAAGTACTGAGTTGATGTATCCAGAAGTTCCGTCTTGTCAAAAGAAACCCAACGTGACTGACAGAACGTCAATCGGACACCCGGTCTAAGAGTTATTGGATTTTCTGTTCCAGGGGCCCGGTTGAATTATGCACTTTCCATACCTGGCTGTTATCCAAAGTTTTCCACAACTAACATAGAGTATTGGAAAAAGACCACCTCATCGCAAGGGTCCCAGTTCAATAGACGGTGTGTCGATTGGACGCACGATCATGAAGTTATTCACATTTAAGAAAAACGGGCCTGGACTGTCAGGCCCGGTGGGCTGGCTGGTCGGCCTGTCCTGGCTCAGTGGGTCTGACCCAGGTGAGGGGTCGGCCCGGACCGGCACGGCCAGGCCTAGTTGGGCGCAGCCCGGCCCTGTGGGCCGCAGCCCAGCCCGACGAGGCGTGGCCCGGTCCATGCCGCTGGCGGCCTGGCCTAGCATCCAGTCGCGGCTCGGCCAACTGGTCGAGCCGTCCGGGGGGGCGCGACCCCCGATTTTTTGAAAAGTGGAATTGAGTGGCACCACCCCTCTTGCCTAGCCATATCATCTGGTACGATCGGCCCCCATGGGCGGGCCGCTGTTTCCCCACGCGGAACCTTCGGGAGTCACGACCTTATTCAACTCAGTCGGCTGCCTACCGGCCGGTTCGCCCACCGAAGCGGCCCGCGGAAGGGGGTTGTGGTCCTCCACAGCGCGGCGCCACGAGGTCTTGCGGTCCCTCGGTCCGGCCGGCTATGGCAGGCTGGTTCTTCTTCGTCTGATCGGCTCGGTTGCGGGTCACGGTCTCCTCCACCCGCGCGGCACCCGGTGCCACGGTTCTCTAACGGGCCGGTGCGCGGCTGCCATTGTCGCCACCACTTTTGGTCTTCATCAACTTCGGTCACCACCACCTCTTCTATCACCACCTCCATCATGAATAATAACAATTATCAAAGATGGGCATCGGGCCGTGTTCGTTCGGCCCACGCCCTCCACCTTAGGCGATAACAGTTGGCCGAAGACATCCAAGAAATTCAACGTGGAATGTGGTACAAATTATTCACTTAAAATTGTACAGACCCCTGCCTCGATTTCAAGAACAGAGCACGTCAACGAGCCGCAGAAGATGAGCGTCACAGAGGTCGGGCGTCACAGAATACGGACATCGATTCAGTTGACGTCGGGGTTCGTCCGAAGAGGGAGCGTCATTGGAGAAGTCCTTTGAGTTCTTCGTTGAAGATGTTCTTCGTTGAAGAACGATGTTCTTCATCGAGAGATGAACACCCTTCTTCTAATTCTTCAGAGGTTTACCCACCGAAATATTTTCCAAGGAAAATACTATAATAAGGCTCCCCCAATTTTAATATATTTTTCGTGCAATTAAAATTGATTCAAAAAAGAGGTTCCAATTAATTATTAAAGATATTAATTAGATGGGTTGGAATAATTAAGAGAGAAGGGATGTGAAAAGGTTAAAATTGAAAGAGAGGAGGTGGAGAGTTTTAAGAGTTAATAAGGTGGTTTCATGGGAGTTTAAGGGGGAGTTGAGGGGTTAGGCTCTCGTGTGGGCCCCACCACACATTATCCTCACATTGGAGGTTATGTGGGTGCGGGCCCCACCTCTAACTTCCCCTTGTAGGAAATAAACACCACTTAATAAATTAAATAAAATTGTGTACACTTAATGTAACACCACAATTTTATTTTAATTTGTTATGAATCCCCAAATTAAAACTTCTACTCTCAACCAAACGCAACTGCGGTAAAGGTCCCCTTAAGCAAATACCGGCGCTACGAGTTCATCGGTGCCCTAGGATTTCAATTCGAAGCACCAGTTCAAAAGATAGAAAAACCTGGACATACGTTTAGTGAAGGTACCCGAATAAAACTTCAGAAATTGATTCCGGGCACACCGGGCCATGGAATCAGGCGCCATCAGAAACTGCAGACACATAATATTCCAATGAATTTAAGAAAAAAATTTCCTTGAAATTTCCTGGTCTTTAAAATATAATGGAAGATAATAATAAATAAGACATAATCAATATGGAAATGTAAATAATTGAAACACATTTCACTTAATAAATAACTTAAATATAATATGATATGAATAAATAATGATCAAATAATTCCATATAAATAATCACATGAGCTTGAAAACTGAAAAATGGATATTATAAGTAATTGAATAATATAATTTAATATAAATAATTGAATTTATAATGATGTGATAATTATTTATACACATCTAAAATATTCCATCTAGGCCTTCTGTAAATACATCTAAATAAATGGGTAAGGAATTGGCCAAAAGAAAATCTAGTTTATCTTGTGATACCTACCATTTCTTAGAGGGTTTATAATGAGCCATTCCCTTCACATGCTAATTCCAATTCATTAATCATATTAAAGGGGTGAAACATAATGAGCATAAAAATTCATATTTAAAAACTAAAATAAAAAATGTTAATACATACCCCAATCAACAAATATATTCACAAACCATCCAGATTAAAATGGTGAATGGTAATAAAATTGCATATCCCTATCAAAACTAGTCATAAAAATCAATAGGAATAAAAGGTATGGTATAAATCAACATAAACTTGGTGGATTATATGTAAAATAGAGGGATTTTGTATTAGATGAATTAAATGCAATTAAAGATCCTTTAAAATGTTTTTGAGAATAATAAACTTTTCATTTTGAAAATAACATTTTAAAACATGAAAATACGAAAATCATTCAGAAAATACTTTTCATTTCAATTATACATTTATAAAGTTTAAAATACACATCAAAAAAATTAATTGTTCATGATGGTGGAAGATTATGTTGTATCATACACATTAAAACAAAGATTCCAATTACATTTTAGATAAAATCCAAATGAGTATGGTTTTGAAAATGACATGATGATTACTTGAAAAAAAGTTTTTAAAAATTTAAAATGGATAAAAAGTCTTGAATAAATCATTTATAAAAGGTTGAAAATATTTTTAAAATCTAATGTTTTTGATGAAAAAGTATCTCTGATAGAATAGGGAAATAAAGTCAAATATTATTAAAAGCATTTTCTTAATTATTTTAAGTACCAAAAAATATAAAAATTTTATTATTACATAAAAAATTAAAAGAAAAAATTTATATAATAAAATATATTTATTTTAACATATAGATATCATATAATTTCGCCAAGGAATATGTAAACAAAAACATTCCCAAATAATGATGAGATTGTGAAGTAAACCCTTTACACATTTGTAAATTTTGAATCATAATCCCTATGAAATAAATAACATAAAATGAAACATTAAATACCATTAAGATACTTATATTATTTATATAACATATCTTATAGTAAATATATACACCACACAAATATAATAATTGGAAAATAGGTATATGTCTTAAAAAAGTAAAAGTGAGACAAGAAACCCTTACATCAGGTGAGATTGCCTTTTTTTTATTCATACATTTTGTGTAATACTTTTAAGCATGATATTAATTTATAAAATAACTATAATAATATTTCTAATATCATATATAATCATATAATAAAAAAATTTATCCCATTTTCAAATAAAATTTTATTATTTTCATTGTTTTCGGTGATAATTGACATATTTTCTTAAGAGATTTTTTTCATGAAAGTTATGTGTCTTGTACATAGAATATATAAATATTATAAATAATTATAATAACTTTATAAATACCATATTTACTCATAGGATAAATTTTTTGAACTATTTATGAATGTTGAACATTGAAAATGAATAACATCGTTTCATGGAGATGGTAGATCATACGTACTCATGAATGACGACATCATTCACTTATTGAGTGAAATGGTAAATAATTTTAGGATATATTAATTTTATATAATCAATAAAATTTCATATATATCACATATATACATTAATTTTATCCTTATTACATTCCATGTAACATGTAAGTGACCAGAAAATCACATCAGTTTACGGGGCGGCATCCCACCATACACACGAGTGACATTATCATATTTGAAACAGAATAAAAAATAATTGATATGGGTGTAATTTAAATTAAATAACTATAATATTATCATAAATATCATATAAAATTTTTAAATCCACAATTATATTTATCCTTGAAAGGTATTTATCGAAAATGAACTACACTTGTTCAAAAGGAAGTAGCCCCCCGTAATCATGATCGATGGTTTAATTTACCATTTTATAGAATAAGAGATGAATATAGGTTATAAAATTATCAAAGAAACATATAATTATACATAATATACTTATGTTTTATATAATCACGGTTAAATAATAATTGAATTGAAGTGGAGAATGAAATAAAATAAACAGTTGGGTTGTGGATTTTACCACTTTTTCAAACAAATTCTTTTAGTTTGCACCAGAATATTTATTGGGATGGATTTATATGAAAAATAAGGATTGTAGGATTATATTAGGGAATTAAGAATGTTATTTGGGTCGGTATTTTCTAATCCAGTGGTTTTTTTATGTGTAGAGAAAAGATGATATTGTGAGGACTTCTATAAGTGAGTTGAGTGTGCCCCTTATAATATTTTAAAATAAAAAAGGTATACCCATGTTTTTAGCATTAAAAAGTCCCCATAATGATAAATTCTATAAAAGTTAAGATATATGGTCTAAATATTGGAATAAAATGGTTATTTAACATGTTTTGGATCATTTTTACCACTTATAAATTCATTTCGACCACTCGGTAAACCAATATTCACATTAACTATAGCAATTAATTTTTGTTGCTTTTACTTTTCATTTTTGTAAAAAATTTAATTGAAATTATAAGATTATAAAAATTACTATGATTCCAAATATGGAATATATTTTTATAAATTTTTTTATTTATTAGTAACTTCTCAATTTAATACTAATCATGTAGAGGCGATGAGAAAGTGTATTTTCAATGAGAAGGCGTTCAAAAAGTGTATATAGTTTTTATAAAAAAATTCAACATGAAATTTATAAAAAATGACTATATTGGATTAATATATACATATATATATATAATTGGACAAATTTTACTTTTAAAACTACATTAGAAAAAAATTTATCTTTTAAATCCTTCAAGTGAAAAGGCATATTTTTAATAAAAACTAGTAATTTCCACTATTCATTAGAAAAATTTATGATTTTAGAAAATTAGAAAAAATTAACCGCAATAAAATTTTACATATATATATATATATAAAGTTTTATTTTTTATATAAAAATTATGAAAGTCATAAAAATTATTTTCTAATTTTGAGAAAAATGATGACTAGGCCTCCTTTTACAAAAAGTACATTTTTTAGAAAACAATCATTTTTATTTCAAATAATTATTATTTTATTTATAACCAATAGAAAACAATAGAATTTATTTTATACATATATAACCCATATAATTTCATAATTTAGTTAGTACTATTCGTACCCACCAACTTAACGTCTTATTTGTAATGGTCATGTTTAAATAATATTTTTCTATAGAGTATCATGTTTCGTTTAAACCTGTTGTAGTGTGCATCACAATATATAAAATAGGTTTAATTTATTTTTAAATAAATAGATAGAAAAGTATTTGGATTTTATATTTTATTATAATCTGAGTGTTTTGTGCAATATAAACTATCCAAATGATGTTATTATTTAAAAAAAACACGGTGAGTTGTATTCTCCCATATTAAATAAATTGCATCCGCATAATTTAATCTGGAGATCATCAATCATAAAAAATTGGATGATCTAGAGATGTTTAATGTCAAGAAACTATAAATCTATAAAGGGTTAAAATTCAATCAGTTCATCATAATTAAAGGTTTTAGGATAAATTTTTTGTTTCAAAATGTTTTTTTAAAGATGAGTAATAATTTCATTTGAAAAAAATATAATGAAATAAAATTACTTGACAAAATTTTATTTTATAAGAAAAATAGAATCCTTTGGTTGCACTTGGATCAATTCCCACTTCAATTATTACCACAAGAAATGAATATAATTTTTATTCCTAAATCATATTTAAAATATCATTATATTGAAAATTCATTCCTCCTATATCTATATATATTACCAAAAAACAATTTATCATAAGTTATCCAATAATACCCAATGATCAACTTAATCAATTCCATATATAGTTAACCTTAACACTCATCCAAAAATTTTCTTCACAAATTCAAAGTCAAAATTTTTTGAAGGAGGAAAACTAAATAAACATTCTATTCCCCATAAAATATGAAGTGGGTCTTAATGTTTTATTAAAAGTATGTGAATACCTTGATCACCATAAAACCATAATAAAAACATGAATGCTTCAAGAAATAAAATTTTATTTTATGAAATATATTCCATAAATGAATACTTCAAGTATAATCCAATAATGATAACATAAACCATGAAACCTATAACCAATTTCATGGTCACAAATACTATACAATAAACATCTCATTGTTATGTCATTATTAGAAATATATTTAGGATTTTCCTCCCTAAATCATGTATCTTTAGAGAGGTTCAACTTGTCATAGAGTCACATTTCTTGGTCCTTGTTACCAGTCAATATATTGTCACAAATATTTTATGATATAACAATTTAGTATAATCATGTCCATGGGTAAAGGTAAATTACCATCGAAGGTGTGAAAAGGCACTAGGAATCTTGTGAGAGTATTCACCTCTATAGAGTCTGAATCTCATGAAAGGGTTGGTCATGTGACCTTTGAGGCAACTAATACCCCCCAGTGGTTGAGAATATGACTTCTGAAGGGGCTATTGATGATCTGAATAAGGTCCAGAAAAGGGATAGTCATCTCCATTTTGAGGGTGTGTAATAAGAGGAGGCTGCACATCCTCTTGGGAAGTAGTCTGAGGTGGGTTCTCTTTTTGATTCTCATTGTCAGATAGAATCGTTGCTAAAACACATGGATCATTATATGCACTCAGATGAAGAAAAGGAGGAGAAAGTTGTGGATATTAAGGAATCGTAGGTAGTGATCAACAAATTTATAGTAATATTGATTAAAGTGAAAACTACAAAGGGGAAAGGTGAATGGATTGATATGAAGAACCACATCTTGATTAGAGGCTTCAACATGGGGAAGATTAATATGGAGGAATAAATAAATCTTAGGATAACTTGGTGAACCATTATGAATACATCTTAAAAGAAGATCTTGTTGCTCGGGTAAATTCTCTTCCCCAGATACTATTTAGGGAGTTTTATTCCAATCGTCTCAAAGTGTTCTTCAAAAAAAATGTAACATCTTTTGGTTTTTAAACAGTCTTACTGTGAGGGTTCTTAGTTTCCCCTTAAAAGTGTTTGAAAATAAAAAATTCTTTGATGAATAGTAATTTAGTACAATCCTTAAACATCTCATGATTCTTATAACTAGATTATCATTTATAAAATAATTCTATAACACAATTCATGAATCCAAGAACAATCACATTAATCATTAAACTTATTATATGTTAATTTAATGGGCTTGACCATGATCCTTTAGCATACTTTTAGTTCTATTCCCATAAATCTTGGAGAATTCATTTTTATAGTGCCCCATATTCTAACAGTTGAAGCATTGAACATTAGGAATTTATGAATTCCCCTTATAATTAGAATAAAGGTTACCTTTCTCCCCAGACATGTAACAAACACTCACTCCCTTCAAGTATGTACTGGGGTGTTCAATTCCACATTTAACCCATGTTGGAAAACCCTTCTTTCAATTATTTTCCTTATCTTTTTTTGTTCTATCATACACTTCTTATCAGGATTCACTTAAAATCCATAATATAAAGAGAATTAATTCTCTCTCATGAAAGAAAAAGATAATATTATATCATATGATGAGAATTATTGGGGACTATATTCCTTCAAAATATTGTCTTCATCTCATCAAAGAAATGGTAAATTATACTATTTGAATAATTTTAATTGATATTGTTACCATTACTTCATCTATACATCATTTTTAAATGATGGAATACACTCTATTGGATCATAATATTATGAAACATAATATATCATCCAAAAAAATTTTAGAAACATAACATAAATTGAAAAATTTGTGCATAGATTGTCTCATAATAATAAACATGGTTTCTTCAGTGATTTATTTGTTTTCAAATCCTTACTAATGGTTGGTAAATAAAATTTGAATTATCATAAGAATATTCTATTATATTTTCACCCATGTTTCACATTAATGCTTGTTATGATGCACCAGGTGATGATCAGGTCCAACATAATGCCCCTTTTTATAGTTATTACCTCTAGGAACATTTCTTCCAGAACCACATCCACATGTAGTATCCTTATATGTATGTATTTCTGAGAAAATACATCTAACATCTTGTATAAAAATGTTTTAATAGTATCTTCTATAATTGTACTCAAAGTTTATCATATGGTATTATTTAATAATCTATTTTTTTCAAAATTGAGTTCCCAAAATTTCTACTAAACTTATATTAATACCAACTGTAGTGACTGTGACTGTAGTAGATTGGAGATAGTGCCTATTTTATTACATTAGAATATGATACAAGGACTCATATCTCAAAGGATCGAACAGTTTACTTTAGGTACACCGGATACATACATGAAATTCTTATCACAATTGAAACGATAAAATACACAAATTATTTTCTTTGAAAACTCCATTACTCCTCATTGTGTATCCCTGTATGTCAATCCTAAATCACTTCCTAGTATATTGATAAAAATAAAACATTAGAAATGGGTTAACTATTATGCTCAATAAGGGTATGAATTTAATATAATATATGAATAAATGGTGCATAATCAATATGGAAAGGTAGATAACTAAAAAAATATTATTCGGTCAATTACTTGAGTATAATATGATACGAATAAATGATTATATAAAACATTCATATAAATAATAACTTGAGATTGAAAATATTAACATGGATATTCTAACTAATTGAATAATAATTTGGAATATAAATAATTAAATTTTTAATTATGGAATGAATAATTTTGGACATCCAAAAAATAATTTCAAGACATTATTCCAAGAAATATAAATAAATGGATAAGGCCTCATCCAAAACTCAATCTAGTTAGTCTCATTAGATAATCGATGTATTAACGGGCTATAGAGGGCCCCACCCATCACATACTAAGTCATTTTCATTTCTAATATGAATCTGGTGAAACAAAATAAACATTAACATTTGTATTTAAAACAAACATATGAAATGTTAATACTTACCCCAACCAATAATCATAATGATAACCATTTAGAGTATAATGGTGAACGTTAATAAAACTGTACATATCTAGTAAATCTAATCATTAACCATCCAGATAAATAAAAATTATGGTATCAATTCAACATATCCTTGGTGGATCATAATTAAAAAAGGGGTTGATGTCATCGAGTAATAGAGATACCATAAAATCATCCTTAGAAATGCTTTTGTGAAAAATTACCTTTGCATTTTTAAAATCACGTACTAAAAAAATAGGAACCTTATTAAAGATACTTTTCATTGAATAAAAATTTTAAAACTTGTAAAATAATCATTAAAAAATTCATTTTTCATGACTACTTTAAATCATATTCGTAAAATATATGTTAAAAAGATATTTCATTCATATTTTCAATAAAAGACAAGTGGAGGTTGTTTTAAAAATGACTTAAATATACATTTAAAAACAATTTTTAATACAAAACAATGTGTTAATATTTCTTTAATGAATCATTTTTAAAAATTTACAAATGTTTTTGAAATCATTTTTAGAAAACATACATTTTGATGAAAAGGTATTTTAGACTAAAGGGAGCAACAACTACTAATTTTCATAAAAGAATTTTCTCTATCATTCTGAGTAAAAAAGATTGGGAAATGATACTATTAATTGAAAAAGTTCATGAATTACCAGATAAAAATAAAATATATTGATTTTAATTTAGATATACTAATAAAGTTTCTTGAGGAAAACATAAATGAAAACAATCTTGAATAATAATGATATTCTTAAAATAAACTCTTAACACATTGGAAACTTTTGAATCATAATCCCCAAGAATTAAATAACATCAAACAAAATATAAAATAGAATTAAAAAAGTATATTAATAATATAAAATATCAAATTTGAATTATATACCCGACACAAATAAAATAAGTGGCAAAAATGAAATTTGTCTCACTGGAGTAAAATTGAGACGAGAAACCTTTACCTCATGTCTCATTTCCTTAGTATGTGTTTCTACCTCTTGTATAGTGGTTTAATGAATTTTATTAATTTATAAGAGTTCCATAATAATATTTAAAAAATCATATATGATCTTTTTAGAACATTTTTCCAACAATTTGTTAATTAAATTTCATTGTTTTTATTGTTTTTTATGTAAATTGGTTTGTCATGTCATGTCATTTTTGTTTGGAAAATTCTAGATCATGCGGATAAGACATATATATATACCATATTTATAAATAGAATAATATTTTAGATATCATATTTACTAAGTATATTTTTTTTAGAACCATTTATTGAATTTTTTATGTGAAAAATAAATCACATTGCTACTTGGAGACTGTATGTCATACATATATATAAGTGAAGATATCATTATTTAATGAGAGAAATGGTATGGAATCAGATGATATATTAAATTTAAAAAATCAATATCATATTATATATATAACAGTCATTAATTTTATCAATATAAATTTCAATGTAATGTGTAATTGAAAAACAAATCAGATCACTTCATGTGGCGGTAGTCTGCTCTATACAAAATCAATGTTATCATATTTAAAGTGTAATGGATTTTAAAATGGTATAATGATATTTAAATAACATATGTATAATAATATAATAAATATATTATAAATCTGTTAAATTCATCATTATATTTATCCAAAATATGTGTTGATGGAAAACGAACTACATCAGTTCGCAAGGCAGTAGTTCGTCATACATATGATCAATGATTTCATTTCCCATTTTATGAAATATGATATAAATATAAGTAATTACCATAAAATTGAAACATATAAATATATATAATATATTTATTTTATTATATTGTCAGTTTTTAATAATAATTTAATTGTTTTGAGGAATAAATAAAATAAAATTCTTGGTTAAGGATGTTACCTCTTCTTGAGACAAATTTTTCGGTTTGCTTCAAAAGTTTTCTTAGGTTGAAATTATCACCCAAATAAGGATTATATGATGAAAGTATGTAATTAAAGAAGTTATTTGGGATGTTATTGTCCAAACCAATGGGTTTTGTTATAGTGAATAGAAGAGGAGTGGGGTGACCATTTTTAGTGAGGTGAGTGAGACACTTGTAATTTTTGAAAAGAAAGATTTATACCCATGTTTTTCATATGAAACATGGAAAAAATGATAAATTATTGAACCTCTAAAATATAATCACTCAATATGGCCATTAAATGGGTTATTTAAAATTTTTGTGTGATTTTTAACCCTTATGTTTTTAGTTCAACACCAAGGTAAACTCGTTTTTACCTTAACTGTGGAAAAATATTTTTTCTGTTTTTATTATTCATTATGGTAAAAAAAAATATGTTGAGAATATTACATAATATAAAATTTTCTAATTATAAATCTTGAAATTATTTTTTCAAATTCCATTTACATAATTGGAAATTTTTAATTCAAAATTATTCTCGTAGACGAGATGATAAAACAAATTTTTATAGAGAAATTTTTCCAAACATTTCAATGTTTTCATATCAAAATTCAATATGAAATTGATTAATATTACTTGTATTATACTAATAAATATATAAATAATAATAATTTTAATTTTAAAAACATATTAAAATAAAATCCAACCTATAAATGTTCTGAATGAAAATGCATCTTATTAAAAAAACCAATATTATTCACTATTCAATAAAAAATTTATCCTTTCAGAAAAGTCTAAACAATTCATCAAATGAAAATTTTTACATTTAAATTTTAAAAATGAAATTTTCTTTTTTGAAATAAATTTTATAAAAGTTTTAAAATGTGGTTTTAAATTATTTTATCAAAGCGCAACTATACCTCCTTTTAGAAAAAATATAGATTTTCTGAAAATATTTATTTTTTTTTTCAAATAGTTCTTTATAATATTTTAAATAATTAGATAACCATTGAGTATATTTTAAACTTTTTTAAAGAATATCATTTTCATTATTTATTTACTACAATTTACACCCATAAACATAAGAGTTAAGTTATAATTGTAATGTTTATATAATAACACTTTAATAGTGTGTCTTATTTTGTTTAAACTTTGTGTTACTTGCATAACAAGCTATTAAAGATTTTGAATTTATTAAAAAAATGTTTCATAAAGTCAGGGGATTTTATTTTAACTTCTATTATTAGTGTTGTATGTCGTACAAAATATTGATTATGGGATTCCAATTTTATAAATTTTAGGGTGTTATACAATATTTAATATATATAGTGACAAGAATAAATATTGTTGTCAGTATTGATCTATAATATTAAACTAATGAATATAATATTCATAAACACACAGTAATAGAAATCAGACCATTAATTGCACAAAATTTTTCCTTTTTTAGTTCTAAATATGCACTAACTACTTGAATGTGATTAAATTCCCTAGGCTTATATGAGTGCTAGAAAAGTACTGTTAAATGGGTCCTTTATTAACGCTTCTAAAATAGTGGATAAAGGGTGTATTTATACTCTCTTTTAGAAGAAATGATAAAGGGATCTGTCATAAGTTATTTTAGAAGTTCAAATAAAGGTTTTATTTTTTAGTTCTTATAAATGAGATGATAATGGGGAATATTATAGTGTGATTCTAAATTAAAGGTACACTGCAGCACCACAAATAGCATAGGTACAATATAGAATTATCTGTAAATTGAATATAGGTAAAATACAAATTATAAATAAAATGAAAAATGATAAACAATAAAAGAAAAACATTATTATAGATATTTCAAATAATGGTTTATATAGTTACCTGATTATGTGAAAATTATCATAGAAATTAGAAAACATTAATGTTCGATTATCTTCTCCCCCTAACCCCTAATAATTATATTGTAAAACAAACCAATCCAAATTGAGAAAAATACCACCAGTATAAGAAAAAAATTATTATGTTAGTAATACTATAAATAAATAAATTAAATTTAAAGTGTTAATTTTATACTAAACCATTAAACTAAACCTTGAGTCACACCAAGAATAATGTTTATTGTATTGAGTTGTGATTGATTATTGAATGTCATCCCATTTATTGTTCATCTTCTAGAATATTATCTATTAAAATTAAATAAATAATTATAAGATAAAAATTCTAAGGAAATTAATTTAGTAATAGTAGTTAAAAATATGAGAGAAAAATCTTAACTCAGTTTCTTGGTTTTGGCAATGTGATGTGTGTTTTAAACAAAAATAACACTTATATATTGAAAATATTCACTTCGATTCATAATGGCCAAATCATGTGTCTGATTTAGATGTGGCTTAATCCTACATGTCTCTAAAAACTTATAGATGATTTTTCTAAATAATCAAAACAATCCAAATGTGTTTTCTATATTTTGAGTATGTCACTTATGTTTTTTCCTAAAATGTCATTTTATCCTCAAAACATACACTTTGATTCATAATGGTCACATTATGACTTTGATTGATGTGATACTAGTTCATACATTTCAAAAAAATACTTTTTAGTTTTCCTAAATTAGGAAAACAATTCAAGAATATTTTCTTGATTTTTAGTAACAGACACTTTTTGAAATAAAATATCAATTTTAAACTAAAAATGAATACATTGAGTTGTACTAGGAACGTAATGTAAAATATTGAGGTGAGGAAGACTGAAAAATTTCTCAAATTAATCATGAACCATTTTCTTAAAGTATCAAAACAATCTAAAATAGTTTTATTGGTTTTGAGTATATAAATTTTTTTCTCTAAAACTAATGTCAATTTCAAATAAAAACATGAACTCGGAGTCATACCCATCACAATGTATCTCCGATTGAGGTGTTTTTGATTCCTATCCATAAAACATGACTTATGGATCACTTCCATAATGTATCAAAACAATTGGAATATTTGTTTTTTCATTTTTGACTATGTCACTTGAATTTTTTACTAAAATTAATGTTAATTTTAAAATAAAACATGTTCTTTGATTCATACCTGTCACATCATGCATCAGATTGAGGTGAAACTAATTCTTACACATCAAAATCAACATTTGGATAATTTTCATAATTTAAAAAAACAATAATAATTTATTTACATAGTTTTAGTATGTCTCTTTTCTTTTTCACTGAAATTAATATCACTTTTAAATAAAAACAGGACTTGGATTCATTCTGTTCAAACTGTGCATCAGATAGAGGTGCAACTAATTCCTACACATAAAAAAGAGTTTTGTATTGTTTTACTTAAATATAAAAAAATATATGAATGTTTTTTCTTAGTTTTCAGTATTTCACTTATATTTTTTACTAAAATATCATTTTAAATTAGAAATATTCCCTTTCAGTCATAATAGCTATATCATGTTTATGTTTCAGATGAGTCTAATTCCCAAAAATCACAAATGACATACAAATTGTCTTAAAAATTATCAAGATAATACAAGTATGTTTTCCCAGTTTTCAGTTAGTGAATACTTTGGAACAAAAATATCAATTTAAAATAATATTTGACACTTTAAGTGATACTATGAAAAACATCTATCGAATTGAGTGAATGATGATTCTTATACTTCAAAAATGGCTAATGGTTGATTTTCCAAATCTATCAAAACAATTAAATTTGTTTTCTTAGATTTGAGTTTTTAAATAGTCTTTTTTACTAGATATAATGATAATTTTAATTAAAAATACACTCATGGAGTCATATTGATCACATCGTGCATCTATTTTGGTGTAAGGTTGATTCCTACATGCCAGAAAATACATTATATTTAATTTTTGAAAATTATAAAATCAATCCAAATGGGTTTTTCAGTTTTTAGTATATCAATTATCTTTTCTACTAAAGTTAATAAGAATTTTAAATAAAAACATGCATATAGAGTCACACTGATCGCATCGTGCACCATATTGGGGTGAAGGTGACTCATACACATCACAAATGACATATGGATTGTTTTTAAAAATTATCAAAACAATCCAAACATTTTTTCATTGTTTTGAGTATGTCACTTTCCTTTTTTCTGGAAGGTAAATTTAATCTAGAAACACACACTTTTAGTAATACCTATCACCGAGTGTGTCATTTTGATATTATAATAATTCCTACATGTAAAAAATTACTCATGAATAATTTTATTAAATTATCAAGACAATCTGATAATCTTTTCTTGCTTTTCAGTGAGGGAAACTTTTTGAACTAAAAAATTAATGTTAAAATGATAACGAAAACTTTGAGTAATACTAAGAACATTGTACATTATATTGAGGTGAGGCTTATTAATACAATTCAAAAATAAAATATGGATGGTTTTCTTAAAGTATCTAAAAATCAAAAAAAATGATTTATTTTGAGCATGTTTATTTTCTTTTATACAAAAATTAATGTCCATTTTAAATAAAAAGATACACATGGAGTCATACTAGTCACACTATATGTTTTATTGAGGTTTTTCTGATTCATACACATCAAAAATGACATATGGACCTTTTTTCTAAAGTATGAAAGAAATATGATTGTTTTTTCTCTATTTTGAGTATGTCACTTGTTTGTTTACTAAAAATTAGGTCAATTATAAAAAAACAAATAGTTTGAGTCATACCTATCCCATCGTGTGTCTGATTAAGGTGATTCAGATTCCTACACTTCAAAAATGACATATGTATTGTTTTTATAAATTATAAAAATAATATCAATCCATTTTATTTTTTAAGTGCGTCACTTTTATTTTTTACAAAAATATCATTTTAAACTAGAAACACATACTTTTGAGTCATACTGGCTACATTGTGTATTGGTTTGATGTCATATTGATTCCCACACATCTAAAATGACTTACAAATAATTTTGAAAAATTATCAAGACAAGCAGAGAGTGTTTTATCATTTTTCAGTGAGTTTGACATCTTGACATAAAATGTAAATTTTAAACTAATAATAGAAACCTTGAGTAATATCGGGAACATAATGTATTAGAATAAGGTGTGTCTAATTCTTAAAAGCTAAAAATTTTATATGGATAGTTTTACTGTTGAATCAAAACAATTAGAATGTATTTTATTAGTTTTGAGTGTCTTATTTTTCTTTTTTACTAAAAACTAATGACAATTTTAAATAAAAACATGCACATAGAGTCTTACTTGTCACACTATAAGTCATTTGGATGTAAGGATGATTCCTACTTGAAATAAATTTCATATTTATTGTTTTCATAATGTATAAAAACAATATGAATTTTTTTTCTTAGTTTTGAGCATTTCATATTTTTTTAATAAAATTAATGTCAATTTTAAATAAAAATAGGCATTTAGAGTCATACTGATCACATCATGCATTGGATTGAGGATCAGATGATTCCTACATATTATAAATAAAATGTGGATCATTTTATTAAAGTATCATGTCAATTAATATGTTTTTTATTGGTTTTGAGTATGTAATATGTATTTTTTCTACTAAAATGATATTTTAAATAGGAAGCATGCACTTTGAGTCATATCAGTCACATCGTGTGTCCTTTTTATATGAGACTAATTGCTACATGTCACAAATGACCTATGAATTTTTTTCCAGAATTATCAAAATAATCCAAGAATATTTTGTCATTTGTCTATCAATGAAACTTTTTAAACTAAAACATTAATCTTAAACTGATAACTGACACTTTTAGTCATCCTAGGAACATAGGGTATCATATTCTTGTGCAGTGAATTACTACATGTCAAAAATGACATATTGATCATATTTCTAAAGTATCAAAACAATAAAAATGTGTTTTCTTGATTTTATTTAATAAAATTTGACTTTTTTACAAAAAAATAATGTCTTTTTTAAATAAAAATACACTAATGGATTCATACTGGTCACATTGTGCATCAGATTGAGGTGAGGATGATTCCTGCACATCCAAAATTACTTATTGATCATTTTAATATTGTGTAAAAATAATATAAAGGTGTTTTATTGTTTTCAATTAGGTCAATTGTCTTTTAACTATAATTATTGTCAATTTAAATTAAATACAGACACACATAGAGTCATTTAGGTCACGTTGTGCATCTATTTTTTTTGTAACTAATTCCTACATGTCATAAATGATGTATGAATAATTTTTATAAAGTATAATAACAATTTGTATTTGTTTTCTTCGTTTTTATTACTTCACTTGCCTTTTTTTCCTAAAACGTCAATTTAAAGTTGAAGCATGCTCTTTAATTCATACCAGTAACATCATTTATTAGTTTTATGTGATATGGATTCCTAGACATCACAAATAACATAATTATAATATTCCTAAGTCATCAAGATAATCTGAGTATGTTTTCTCTATTTTTAGTGTGTAAAATATTTTGAACTAAAATGTCAATTTTAAATTGATAATGGAAACTTTGATTTTAAAAGGGAACATCATGTATCGTATTGCTGATTATATTATTACTACACCTAAAAATTGAAGTATAGATCATTTATGTAAAGAGTAAAAACAAGTCAAATGTGTTCTCTCAGTTTTGAGTATTTAAGACATCTTTTTTACTAAAATTAATGTTAATTTTAAAAAAAACTTTCACACATGGAGTTAAACGGGTCACACTGTTCATCGGATTGACATGTGGCTGATTCTTAAAAATAAAAATTGACTTCATTATCTTTTCTGAAAATTATCAAAACAATTTGAATGAATTTTCATGGTTTTGTGTATTCCACTTGTTGTTATTACTAAAATTAATGTAAATTTTATAAAAGAATACACACTTAGAGTCATACCGGTCACACTGTACATCAGATTATGGTGTGGATAATTTCTACACATCAAAAATGAATTATTTATTATTTATCTATACTGAAAAAATGAATTTTTTTCATAGTTTTGAGTATTTCACTTGTATTTTTAACAAAAATGTCATTTTAAACCGAAAACATGCACATTGAGTTATATCGGTCACATCTTGTGTCAGTTTGACATGAGACTGATTCCTACACATAAAAAATGACTTATTAGATTATTATTAAATTATCATGAAAATTAGAGTGATTTTTTTGGGTTTTATATTCATGAAAAAAGTTTTGAGCATAAATTTTAAATTTTAAAATCATAATGGACACTTTGAGTCATACTGGGAACACTGTGTTTTTTATTGAAGTGATTCTAATTCATACACATAAAAATGACTTATAGATCATTTTAAAAATGTATTAAAACATTTTTTATCTATTTTATTGGTTTTGAGTATGTCACTTGCCTTTTTTTTACTGTAATTAATGCTAATTTTAAATAAAGAGATAGACTTGGAGTCATATCAAGAACATTGTACACTAGATTGAGGTTAAGATAATTAATACATGTCACAATGTACATATGGATCATTTTCCTAAATTATAAAAAAAATATAAATAATTTTAATTAGTTTTGAGATATTTACTTGTGTTTTTACTAAAATTAATATCCATTTTAAGAAAAAAGTCATGCATGGATACACACCAGTCACACCATGTGTCCTATTGAGGTGTGGATGATTCATACACATCAAAAATAAAATTGGTATATTTTCCCTCACAAATCCATGTATTATTATCTTCATAATTACATAAAACTTATCTAATCATTTTAATGTTTGTCCCTATAGAAACAAATATGAGGTATTATGAAATCCACTATCAAATTAATTCCTTGATAAGAGGTATCATCCTTAAAACAGATGATGAAAGGAATACATTTGATGGAAATTCATATGACTTTCTGGGTATACTTATGAATTTTAATTAATAATAAATTTAAGCACATATAGGGAAGTAGGATAAGGGGTAATTCTTGATTAGATCATTAATCAATGGAATCCATTATCTATTTTGGGATATGAGACCACTAATTACTTACTTCTATGGAGACTTTTTTTCACTTTTCAAACATCAAGATTAGAAATCATATTCAATAGAATATTTTTTTAAAATATTTATAAATAACCAACCAAACAAGTTATACTAACTCACTAAATTTATTTGATGAAATATAGATTTAGGTGAATGGAGTTTGTAACATGAGGAAAGTGTTTGCTTAATTTTGAACATGTGAAGTGTGTTTAGAACTAACATGTAAATTATAATAAAAAAATATACATTTCAGGTCAAACTAAAGACATTGTGTTTTAGATTGTCATGGGACTAACTGAGTATGTGATGTTTGATTTCATTTCAACTGTATAAACTAAGATAGAAAAGAAAGAAATGTTTCATTTTGATGGAAAATGAAACCATATACTACCTAAAATGCCCCATCCAAAAGAAACATGTTCTCTCATTTCGAGATTGCTACAAATTGTTGAAGGAAAAATATGACTTCCCAAAGAATTATTGAAAAAAATAATTATTACATAAGGAAATTAACATAAAATGAGTCGATTAAATTTTTACAAAATTTACTGAATAAGTTATAGGAATTCACCATTTCATGATTGAATCATCCTTGTTGGGTGCATGATAATAGTATAGGAGTGAATTATCCATGTTGATGAAGTCATTTTTCTTGATCTCTGTGAAAATTAACAAAAGAAGAATTATATAAAAAAATGAGGAAATTAAATAAAAAAATTAGATAAAATGATGCGAAAAAAAACTAAAAGTCAATTTGTTCTATTTATTTATCATTAAACTATAATATAACTATTTTGGATCATAAAAAACCAAAATACACAGAATTTAGTTCACATTACATGACCCTTGATTAAAATATGTTTGATTTTCAGTCCCAAAAACAAGATATATTTAAAAGAAATTCAATAACATTACATTTATGTATTATAAAAAATTCCCATAAAAATATTTATCCATATATGTTAGTATAAAAATCATATATAAACATTTAAATTCTTATTTTCTATAAAACATAGAATAACATAATATATATTCCTGATTATACTAAACATTTGTATATCCCTTTTTTATCCTTGTAAACATTAACCATCATTGTAAACCAATTAGTGTTTATTGATTAAACTAAAATGAATATTTACATTTTTTTTGGAACATAATAAAATCTATCTTTTCCTTTAACTTTTATAGAGGGTAAAAACACCATAATAAATGATTTTCTTTATTTCATGGAAAACATCAGTGTGACCCATTAGGTATTTTTCTAAGACACTAAACTCAGTTATAAATTTTTTTCCACTTTTTGACAGTAGTAAACCTCAATATAAACCTTTATAGTTTTCAAATGACACTAAAATCTAACACATCCATTAAGTGTTCATAAACTGCGATATATATTAGTATATATTTTTCAATATTAGAGGTGGGGATAAACTATAACATGACATTGTTATTATCTTTTCATCAAAATGGTAATATGCCTATTATCATGTATTTTTTATTGAGTACTATGACGATTATTTTATTAATTATCTTATTAACATGGTTAATTTTAGATAATAAGTGTGCACATGAATATTAGTGATGAACCAGTGGATACATTTTTTTATGGTGTTCCAGAAAACAAGTATCTATATGAATAATAATGATATGTTAAACACCTATACTCGTGTGACAATTGTGATATTCTATTTGATATAACGACAGGATGATTTAATTTCACATCATGTGACTTCTAAAGAATTTTTTTTCAATTTATTTCAATAATGTAAAATTTATGGTTTCATTTTAGGGATTTCACAATAATTTGTGATATTATATCATGTATCTAATTGGTGATGGAATAGCCCAAATAATTCCAGGACCCATAAAAGTGAAACCACTATATTTTTCGTTTCTTCTATCATTTACCACCACCCATGATAGAACCCTAGAGATGCAATTAGTCCAGTTTTGTTTTAAAAAATGATAAAGAAATTAAATAAAAAAAGTAGTTAAAATGATGATAATATTATGTAAATAAATAGTAAGATGTCACCTTTTCATGATTCTTTTATAAATTTTAATTCTATGTTTTTCAATAATTTATAAAAAAATTATTTCCTCCATTATAATATTCCTTGATAAATTGATAAAAATAATATATAAGCATTCTGATTCTATTTTTTCACATCCCAAATATATTTCGAACTTCATATCCCCTAATATATTAAAAAATATAAGGTAATCACCTAAATTTGTTATCGTAAAAAATTCTAACACCATGTACATAACCCAATCATATCTAAAAACATTTACTTCTTATTTTGACTATGATAGTTTTTTGTTATCTTGGTAGTACTAAGATACTATAGAAATAAGTGATTAATAAATAATTTTATTGAAATTATAATTACCCTTTTAAATTACCTATTTGAGTTTGTTGGTCTTTTCATTGTTTATGATCACTGTTATAAATTTTCCATCATAATATCCACAATAATTTCTATTATCTTTAATTGGAAACTCTCAAAAATGATCATAATTTGAAAATTATTTTGAAATATGTTTTGATAGTTAAGACATTCTATATATATATACTTTAATATTTTTCCATTTCAATTAATGCATAGTATTTTTAGGTTCTTTCATAGACATCTTTCCATGAATTATCCTACTTTTAATGATCACCTAATCATAACAAAATTCTTATTAAAACATAGATTGAAACATATAATTAAAATTTCATCTATAAATTATATATCATAGTGTGTTAAAAATTCACAATACACATCATGTATGGTTGGATTGTTGTATATCCATTCATTGGATCTAATAAAATAAATATTTGGTTTATCTTAGTTGACTGTGATAATCTTCCCATGCTTTTTAAAAATAATAATAATAAGTAATGAAAAATATAAAAAAATATTTTATGTGATTAGATTGTATAGTTTTAACTCTATATTGTAGGAATAAAATATACTCTTTATTACATTTTTTTCTCATTCACATTGTATAGCTCATATTTATTCTTCTCAATTTCTTGATTCTATAAAGGAGTTTCTTGTAAAGAAATGATTCAGGGCTTAATGAATCAAAATTGTGATTTGTTGTTTTCCCTTAATATTGTTGTGATATAAAATATGGTATAAAATATGAATAATTATTTACATTAATGAGCATATTATATATCTATTTGGAAATACTTATTATAAAAATGTAACTTATGTAGGTATTCACAACAGATACTCACAGCCAGTAAAATTTAAGAATCTCATTTATACAGTCAAGACAAGCTATGTATGTAATGAATGTTCCAAATATGTCTTATTTATATAGAATTTAATACATAATTAGTCTTTAAATGTGATCTCTACTTGAATTTTATGGATAATTAATGTTTCTCTGTAACTGGTGGGGAGAAGGTACTCTGGGAAGATCCTATGGATTTCATTGTAGATTTACTAGATTATCTTAATATAACCATCTATATACCCGTCTCATTGGATATCTGTAACACCATACCTCTCATAAAACCTTTTTCATCAACTATTATTGGTTTTACTAAGAAAACATTTATTAAATTCAGACCTCCTATTTCATTATAACATTTTGCATTCCTTGCAATGAATGTTCCAATAGCATAATTGACCATTGTAATATCTGAATCATCAAGTGGAATTGGCATCTCATCGGCCACCTCCGGAGCTACCTCAATACCAACTCTCATGTGATATTTTGGGATTTTTTTATTTTGTAACTTATATCTTATGATATTATACAACATACACCTCCTAACAAAAAATTATATGGATATTGAAAGATAAAAATCTCATACAAATTTCACTGCCTAATGTTTTTAATATATAGTTATCAGAAGTTGTTATAATCACATTTAGAATAAAGAGTATTGAAAATATTGATTAAATATGGTATTTTAAGTGTTTGAGATGAATGAATAGACTCAAACTAGCTAGGTTATTTGGTTCTTCATGTGCATATCCTTATTCCACTACTTATTCACTTTGATCCTCTCTTATATATTTGTCTGTCAAACTAGACTGGAAAATAATATCATGCAATGAATCTATTTATACATGTAATACTATCATAAACATATACGTACCTTATTTTGGTTTTATATTGTTAAAATATGTTCGAGGTGGAAATTTAAAACCAACTCCTCTAAAATGGCCATATTGTTATGGCCTCTTCAAAGCTACTAAATGTAGTTTTTCTTACTGTACGGTCACTATCGATTCTTGTTTATAGATCGTATAAAAAACTTATGAACAAAAATATTAATTTCTCTCTAATAGTATTATAAATTATAATGAATTATTATTATTTCATACTTACACATGTTTCCCATACTGTATTTTTTCATTAAATATTTTATCCTCTTTAATTATGGGAGCCTCCTTCTATAGCACATGACATGGGTGGACATGGATTCATATTTTGATTAGTCAATATGCATATAAGAAAAGGAACATATTTTGTTTTATATCACATAAAATTTTTATGGTTGACTTAAATTATATACTAATTTCTTCCCTGGTGAAGTGCACCACATCCTTGTTTTTTGATAGGGGTTCGTTGGTTTTTATACACGTTATTTATCTTCAGAACCTCTTTTGTATTTCATAAATTAAATTTTTTGAATAAAATTGGCTATAATAAATGTTGTAAAATAAAATATTATCAACTAAAATTCACCTAAAAGTTTTTCTTATCATGAAGATTAATGAAACCATTCCATATATCATTCTTTATAATGTGTTCATCACTAACATGCAGTGGGGCTTCACTTTCCCCTCAACGTCCAAAAGATGTAATGTTCTAAGAATAGTTTGAAATACTCTATAGTATTTTCCAATGGATATTAAGATATATTTCTTGAAAAAATATTCTAAAGTAAAAAAAATCTATAAGGAATGATAAATATTAAATCAATGTTTTATTATATAATTTTTCGGTAAAATAGATAAATTATATCTTAAAATTACAGTTATATATTTCAAAATGGATTCCTTCATTATAGTCTTGACACGACACCATGAATCTATATCAATGGACACATTCATAAACTTTGTGACCCCAATATAACTAAAGTATATTGACTTCTTGGGTCTAATAGGTTATCAAAATTGATTTTATACAACCTCAAATTTTATACCCTTACTTATTTCCAAGATAATTTCATTTAACACTATGATTTTGCATTATTCTCTTTTTTAATTTACTTGTTATTGATACCCTAATAATTATTTAGTTTTTGCATTAACAGATTATTATTACCCAGAATTGGTAACATCATCACATAAAGAAGAAATTGTTTTTTTGATTACTCAAACATTAAATTAGATTATGTTAATGTAGTATAGAACGTAACGAATTAAACGGAAAATAATATTATATTAAAACAAACTTTAACCTTATTATTGAAATGTCATTAATTATTTTAATGGTTGAAGGGAACTGGATCCTCTATCAGGAATCCAAATCCCTTCTTTTTAGTCCCATATAATATACAAGATATTGTCAGCATTGGGACTGACATGAATTGATTATGATCTCCCAATGAAATTTTTATCATCGATTTAATTTTTATCTAAGACCACTTCTTTTTTGGTCACTGGTAGCACATTATACTAATTCATGTATGTTTTATCTAAGATATAAAATACAATCACTACTTATGATTCCATTATGGAAGTCTCATTCTTTTTCCCTTCCACACTAAAACTCACCTTCATATATTCCATTTATAAACTTTCCCAACACTCCTATTGTCAACAAATATTAAATAGAAAATCATCACATGAAATTTTGATTAATCGAACTCATATACCATTCAATGGGGTACATCCATCTATAATGGATAAGACCACATAGATGAATCACTCCAACCAAGTGAACCATCAGGTGGACCTTTATATCCAATAATGATTGTGGGAAGAACATCACTAATTCACATAATAATAATAAAACCAACTTATTCATGATTTGAAACTTTATAGGGTTTATAACATTACTAAATATGGCTTTAAAAAAGTAGACTCTGTTTAATGTATGTTGTACATTTTTAGGAAAAATGTAACATTAACCCACAAGCATTAAATCTTGAATCAAAAGATGATAGTAATGTGATTTTAGTCCCTGTAACTTCAAATTAATAATGGACATAAATTTTTTAATATGTTTTTAATACCCATAAAAATATTTTACACTATTAAATAAAATGAAATTTATCAATTTTTTCTGTATTGATATAGTATATGTTTCTTGAGGTAGAAGATGCATCCCTTTACCCTTTATTGGTGATAAAAAATCCCTTATTCCCTTGCCATTCATGCCCATCCTATCCTCAATTCCATCAATTTTTCAGGAACATTTAGTAATATTTAAATAACAATATCAAATGATTTTTTTCTACATAAATGATATCAAGAAAATGTTTGATTTATTAACAATTATTATATGGTAATTCAAAGAAAATTGATCTTTTTTCAACCAAATTTAATAAGGTTTTTCAAAAATAGTTCACTGAAAAAAGTTTCAATATATTTTACTTTATAAAATAGTTTTTAACTCTTTAGTAAAAATTGTTTTGTACAATGTTTGGTATTCCCATTGAATGTTGTCATCCATGATTGATATATATGTAGTCAAGGTAAAAAATTCTGATGTTCGGAATACATATTCTTTGATAAAGGTTTCAACCAAATTGAGTGTGTGCATTTTCCTCAAATAGGACACCCCAACATTCCATTAACGTTATAGACTTAAAAATTTACCTAATAAAGAATGTAATTTATCATCCTATACAAATTGCCCCTCAATGGAAATTCTTTATTTTTATATGCATCATACATTATAACACTTGTATCCCATATCAATTTCAGATATTCTATTAGTAGATCCAAATAGAAATCAATATCATTACTGAGTGTCTTCAGTCAAGATATATGTAGAGACAACATAATGTATTTGTGATTTATGCACAACTTTGGAGACAATTTATAATTTACCAATATGATGATCTGTGTACTATAATTAATACTCTTTAAACCAAAGGGACATATTCCATCAATTGATAATGCAAGATTAATTTTTCTCTACTCATTTCCAAATTCAGGATACTCATAGTCAATTTTATTCCATAATAAAGAATCTTATGGTTGATATAGGTTCCCATCATTAACTCAAGTATTTACAATCCATGTTAGTTGTCTCATAGTTTTCTAACATCCATATAGTCTACTAAACCATGGAACAATATGAAAGTACCACATATATTTTGAAGGACCTGATTAATTTTTCTTGTATCATTATGTACAAGAGTTAGGTCATTTTATGGGGGATTTTTTGTCCTTGTGAAACAATATGAAATCATTTGGAAAAGATTGTATTTTTTAGATATCATGACCATTAAACACATCATTCATTTACAATTATATATTTGACATATATCTTCATTTTGTTTGTATCATATAATTTAAGGGACCAAGTAGTTCTGTAAATCCAGTGTTATTCTCTCAACGATCATCTTTCAAATTATATAACTTTAATAAATGTGAAAATGTTTTGTATTTAGAACAAGAAAAATAAAATGGTCTCTTAGAATGGTTATTTAACTTCTCCAAAAAATTTCTAAAATCATGAAGATCATCTTCAATTTGTGTTTTCATTTCATCCATACAATATTCAACATCATTTAAACTAGTATTCATATCAAACGATCCACAAACCATAGTGTCATCCCAATTTGTATTCACATTCTGTTTTCCCAATGTTTAATCTAACATTTATAGAAATAATCTATTTCATGATTAATAATATATTCTTCCAATGATTTGGAACTTATTTTACATGAATAACAACAATATAGATATGGAAAAGGTATTTAAGAATGTTCTTATGCCAAATCTATTACAAACTTGATTAAATCATTAATTCCATATATATACTATTTTTTCATTAGATTAGCATGCATCCATTTTCGATTCATATTCATCCTATTAGGTTCATAGAATATTAATTTTTTATATAAAAAAAATACACAAAATATATTAATTATAAAATATGAAATTCATGTTAATTCTAAAAAGGGGAACCTGACATTTGATTGTTTCAAATAATTTTTGTATACTTCAAAGTAAATGGTTAATTGAATTTAAGAAAATAATTTCTCCAATATGGTCAGTTTTATCCTCTAAATTAATCCAAAAATGATCACTCGTACCTAGTAAAGAATGAATAATAATCATATTAGTTTAAATAAAATAGGTGCATGTCTAGAAGATATGGTGGAAGAGTCTCAAGTAACAAAATTAAATAATAACTATTTGGGAGATGATGTTTATGAGGTTTGTAGTTTCTTCCTTAAAACATTTTATTTTATCACATATTAATTTAAAATTTAAAATATCATCTCAAAACTACTATAAATGTTCAAAATTATTCTTTTTGAATTTCTAAAACCCCACTTAAAATCCATTTTGTTTTAATTCCACATGAAAATTGGACAATTTTTTTAAAAACATTTAATGGGATATGAACCAACTTTTCCATAAAAATTGTTCACATCATGTGAAAAAAAAAGTTATTCGAAGACCTTTAACAATAAGTTAAATTATAAAACTGATTTGATAAAAATATGTGCACTTTGAAGTATTTAAAATTTTACAGGTTTACATTAAAATCACATCAAGAGTTTCAAAACACCCAATCCATTTTAGTTCATTTTATAGGAAGACACCATTTTTTCATTTATAATCCCATTTAAAATTTAAAATCATGTTTCCTTTTTAAAAACTAAAATTTAAAACATTTATGACCATACAAATGGTAAATAGGTTTCCACCCAGTCTAAATCAAATCATTGTTATTAAAAATTTCATAAACATTTTATAAAGACCACATGAATATTACTATTTTCAGAAGACTATTGTAAAATAAATTTGTAAATCCTAACATGATTATCCTATAATAACCACCTAAATGTGTAATTTTCCATGGGTTTCACTAAAAATTGAATCAAAGGAATGTTTATTTATTAAAAACCAATTTCATCAAATATGACACAAGAATCCAAAAATCCAAACATTCATATGCCATGCAATTTATTCATGAATCAACATCAAAAATGTATTACCAATATTCCAGACAGTTAAAACTATTTTACAAAATATAATAAGGTGTTATACGGAATTCATGTGTGACATTGGGCTTGGGATTGATATTAATTTATTTGAGTGTGAGTCAAATTGGAGGTGCTCTAGTACCCATTGTGTGATAATGATAATAGATTTAGTTTTTGTTTTTCATGGAACCAAAAGTGATGATATTGTATATTTACAGGAGCAACTGATTATTTTCAGTAGAAATAGGAGGAAGAAATAATATTTTCTCATGAAATTGAGTGCGGTGAGATGGAAACTCAAATGACCCAAGCTTGACGTACAAGGAAATTACATTAATTTTAATGAATACATAATAAATTATACAAATAGATTCTCAAATACTGTATTAGTATAGTGTCTTTGAAAACTCGGAACACATTCTTCTAGATTGGTGAAAGATCTTCAATAACTCCCATAAATATCTTTCCCATTATTTTTCCTACCTAAAACCCTTATTAATATAATAGGGAAACAAAACCATAAAAAGGATGAGCTCAAATTCACACTAAGGCTAAAGATGTAACACATCAAACAAAACATAAACATATGAATATAAAAACATAAACAAATATTTCGAATATCAAAATATTGAGTCATAAAATAAAACATGGCAGTACGTAAGGCATAAATCATAAAAGAACATTAAACAAAGTGTTGTAATGAAACTTAAACTTGTTTAAAATACATAAGTATAGAAAATCATTTCTATATTATCCAAGGCTCATATCCAAGACCATCGTAGTGGACAAAGTCCATTATTGGAATGGGTTTACTTATCGTTACAACCTTGTATTACTCTATAGGATTTACATTCCATTCCATTCATGTCTATATAAGGAGATATAACTCTTTACCCAATTCATTGGAGGGAGATATTGGTCCCACCTATATAATAATGAAATTATTCTTACATGTTCCATAAAAAGATAAACATTCATCATATCATAACCCAAAGAACAAAAAATGGGTTTCTTAAATATCATTACATTATAATCCATATAAACTAAATGAGTTTAATAAAAAATAATTACATAATAAACAAAATTAAATAAAAGTAATAAAATGTACATAAACATAACCTTATAACATCGTTTATGGAAAGCAATTTTCGTAAATACATGAAATTATTTCTTGAGGAAAATATCATTTCTTCTTCAAAAAAAATTCCTTTTCTCAAAATTAAACGCAATTTTAAAAGACACATATTTAATTGAAGACACACTTGAAATCATGTATATTAATATTCATGGAAATAAGGTTTTATGAAATTATAATAATCTATTCAGGTGGTATGAGATAAAATAACATTCTCCTCATACATTTTCTTGAGAAGTCTAAAAGTACCTCATATGGTAAATGAAAGAATGATTCTATCCAAACTATGTAGTAAAAGACAAAAATTGGAAAAAAGTGAATTTAAATATACATAGAAGAATAGTAAAAAATTTAGGAAAACGGTTTTAGAAAACATGGACTTGGATACTAAATATACCATAGTAAATACTTACGTATAAATAATCTCACATAAAAATGAGATTGAAACATTTTACCATACCTTGGGTTTGATATCCTTGATATGTATTTGAACCTAATATATAATGATTTAAATAATTTTAATGAATTATTCCAGAATCATAATTATTTTTATGAGAACATATATGATTATATTATAATCTTTTTGTTAATAACATTTCATTATCACTCGTTATTTGGATATTAACTGCTTTATGTTCTTATGCATATTTTTTTGGATAAGTTTATGTTTTAATTCTTAGGATATAGTTATAGAATTTATAGAATGATATTAGTATAATATAAATAATATTTATTCATTTCATTTATGTATCTAATCAATCTTTAATGAAGATAATGTATAATGAATTTCATCGCATCGTGGAGATGGTAGGCCATACAAACACACGAGCGATGATATCATTCACTTAATGGTTAAATGGTATGGAATTAGATGTTATATTGATTATAAATAATAATTATCATGTTATATTCATTATTTAAATCCATTATACTCATCATTATTCCCATCAAAATTAATTATTTTTGAATAACAAATTACACCACAGTGTGGAGATTGTAAGTTATACATACACACACATGATGATATTGTTATTTGTAGTATGGATAAAATGATGTATAAGTTTTTACTATAATTATAGTAACATATTATCATTTATAAGATAATTTATTTATTACTTTATTATAGAAACAACATAGGAAGATGAAGAAGAAGAAGAAGAAGAAGAAAATAATTTGGAAAGAGGTGAAAAAACAATTACCTCTTTTTTGAGTATCACTTTTTGGTTTGCACAAAAGTATCCTTATGATAGATTTATACCCATATTGTTGTCACTAGGAGGAAGGGATAAATATTATGATCTTTTTTGTGTCAAATTTGGAAGACCCAATGGGCTTTTGGGGTGTGATTAAATGGTTAGATGTGGTGTCCTTTTATAAGAGGTAGGAGGGGCACTTTATGAAAGTGTTGAAATGCTATTTTATTATAAATTTATTTTCAAATTATAATAGCTCCAAAGTGATATATTTCACATATTTTATTAGGATAGTTTGAAATAATGTCATCTAATAATTTTTAGACCTGTATTTATTTTATTTTAAACCTTATCATTTTAGTTTACTAATAATTACTCTCTTTTAATTTTAATTGAGGTAACAACATTTTCATTATTATTAGTCTATTAAGTTTACTTATGTGGGAAAAACATCCCACAATTAGACACATAATTAAATTTTCTAACTAAAAATAGAAAATTTTTAATTTTTAATTTTTTTTTAAAAATAATTTAATAATATATTATTTTTATGAAATTTCAATAGTGTGAATTTTGACACTATTCATTTCATTGAAATTAAATAAAATACAAACAGAGGTATAACTTCAATAAAAATAATTTAATAGTGTTCTAAAATGTCATATTCACCTATAATAAACATTTATGACATAAATTAATTCAAATAATATTTATTTTACTATATATAATATCATTTATTTAATATTTCTATTAACAAATTAATTATTGAATCAATTTTGTTTCAATATTTATGTTAAATATTTAATAACAAAAAATTATCAATAAATTAACATGATGTGTATAATTTCATTAAATTTATATAAAATATTTATTGTATATGTTTTATCAATTTTATCACTACATTTAAAATATGATACCTACAATAGAAAAAAGAGTGACATGTGGTCACTTTATTTTGTTTTAATTATAATTAAATCACATTCATGGAAAAAATGTATTAAATGAATCAATTAAGAACCATATGAGATATTTTTCAACTTTAATTCATCAAATAGGATTTTTATAGGTTTTAGAATAATTTTATTTTCTTTATCATATTGTTTGTCACCGTAATTTACCCGGTTTACCTTTAAATGTGGTAAATAAAAATTATTGTAGTTAATATTCAAAAAATTAAAAATAAAGTAGTCTATTAACATAATCTAGACCCACTAATTCCAAATATAGAATCCATTTTTCAAATTTCAAAAAACAAAAGTAGCAATAATTAATTTAAAATTAATACATTTTTTCATAGCGAGACAATGAGGTTTTTTAAAAGTAAAAACAATTAAAAGATTGATGTGCATTTATATCGAATTTAATTTTAAAATTACATCCAATGAACAACATTGTATTAAAATTTAAAACATAATCTAATTATAATATAAAAATAAATAAAAGGATAAACTTTTTGTTTAAATATATCAAATAAAAAAATAGTTTTAAATTAAAATGTATTATTTTTAACTATTCATTGAATAAATAAATATTATTATAAAAATACAAAAAATTCAACCACATAAATTTTGATGTCCCAATTCAAAATAAGAATTTTATTTTTTCAAAATTAACTTATAAAAGATTAAAAACTATATTTAAAATTGTTTCTCCATCAAAAGGTGGTAAAACTGCATTTTTTTAAAAAACATTCATTTTATTTATAAAATTGTATTTGTTCTTATATAATTTTTAGAAATTATATATGAAGAAATTTAAAAATTAAATTTAATATTATATATATTTATCACTAATAAAATCTATAATGAGTGATTTTATTGTTTTCTAAACTCACTTATTTTCATTTATAAAAAAATGGTCATAAAATAATTAATTAAATGCATTTATAAACAATATTTTCATAAATAAATTAATAATGTTCATTACCATAATTTTAAAAGATAGGTTATAATGTAATGTATTAATATTTAGTTGTTCACTTATTCTCGGTCTTGTGAGAAACACATTATAGAAAAAGAACATGAAAATTTGTGTAACACAATCCCATCATAGTGTTGCATATACCGCAAGAACATACGGTGTTATGTATAGCACAAACTAATATTGGTTCAGTTTACAACACAATATATCAATGAAATTAAAAGTATTATATCCCATTAAATCATGGTATGTTACATTCTACACCCCTTAAAATGAATTTCTCCCTAAAAATTCACCGTGGTTATAAAAGGTTTACTACATAAATGTTTCTTTCTTATAAATTCACATAGTAAAAAAGAATACTAAAAGTTAATTTTAAAATGGAAATTTATAAATATAATGGGTACCCAATGTAACAAATCACTAGGTTTGTATATGGGAGAACATATATTGAAGTGAAAACATAGATATGGTAGAAAAATCTAACCATCATTTTCTGATGGAGAGTGATAGAGAAAAAGGTTATGAGAAAGATAACAACCATAAATACATAAATCTAAGATGATTTATGGGACCATATGATTAGTTGGATATGATGGTGAAAATATAAAAACAATTAATATCCTTTATATAAATTTAAAGAACATGAGAATAAACACTTACTTTATTTCTGTACAATCTCACGGTTGGTCAAGCCTTGAAAAATTTCCAAATCTTCTCTTATTCAAATAAATGAAGTTGAATTTTTCATTCTTCATTTGTTAGTAGATCATATGATCTATAAATATAATTCCATGTCATTATATATATATTTAAAAAAATGTTATCAGAGGTTATCAAATATGCATATGTACACATATATCGAGATAATATATTAATCTTACAAATGTAAACAGGAATATAACTTCTAAAATCAATAATGGTATAACCTCACAATCCTCTAAAAAACTAAAAATATAAATCTTTTGAAAGAGTTGAACTAAATCAGATTAGTATTTATCTACCATATCTCATTAGGAAATTCTTGGTTGTCACATTACAAACATGTGAATACCTTAATCATGTGTTTTTCTAAAATAAGGTAATAACATAAATTACCATATAACCTTATTGAAAACATGAAAACCCTCAAAAATTAAATGTTTAAGCATACAAAAAATACCAAAAATTATATATACTCGAACCATGATATCACTTTGTCACTATATTAGTATTAAGGTCATTAATACTATCAAACATATCATAATCTCCTTATCCCAACATTGTGCACATATCTTGCATTTTACAAAAAATATCTTAATACATTTTCACGGTCACTGGTACCATTCAACATATAGTTTCAAATTCTAAAGGAAAAAATAGTGTAAAAATTATAAGAGGTTTATATATTCCATAATAGCATAAAATTACATATATAACATTATTATTGATAAACATGTAACCATTCAACTATCTTTCTAAACCATTGACCGAGCTTCATCATTTTATTCCTCAACTCTTATTTCATCTCATATATCATTTGTAATCTCTTCATTGTCAGCAATATAAATAATACCCATACGACCATGCTGATTCTCTATATGATATTCTCATTTAGGGCATAAATTTACATAATTCCCATACATTCCACATTTAAAACATTTATCCATCATTGATGTCTTAGAAATACCATTATCTTTTTCTATTTTGTTAACTGAACCTTTTCCTTTTCAATTATTGGATTTGTGTCCTTAGTTTACACACCCAAAGATTCTTCTTGTTCCTCTCAAACATTCTCTATGATTCCTCTTCCCACATTATATACATGAGTAAAATTAAACATTATTTCATTTATGGTCACCATGAAACTCCATATTTCTCTTATTAGTAGTGTAAAGAAATTCACCAATGTTGAGAGTATTGATCATTTTGTGAGATTTATAATTAAGAATAATAACTATGTTTCAGATTCCAACTCCCATTTAATTTGGTTTCTCATGAAAAATATTATTCCATTGTAAATCATATTCTCCATTAACATGAATCTTTCTATTTCCTTCAATTTTATAAAACAAAAGAAGATTAATGTGAGGGGAAAATTGTACTAGGAATACAACATAATCAAGGGGGAGTACTTTAAATCTCAAACATATTAGGTTTAGTCCTTGGTTATTAATGATCATTACCATAATTCTAGGATAGTAATATATAGTTGGACTTATCCTTAGGTACATCCATAGAAAAATCCTTCAAAATATCTATAGCGATCTCACCTTGCATCATAGTTTCTAAAGGTTAACAAAACCTTTTCTCTGATACCAACTCTAACTAACCAATATTGATTTAAAAGGAAATTACATTTCTTTTAAGGAATACTTAATACATTAAACAATTAAATTCCCAAATACAATATTATTTTAGTGTATTTGAAAACTTGGAACACATTCTTCTAGCTTAGTCAAAGATCATTAATATATCCCATAAATATCTCCCCCTTAGTTTTCCTACCTAAAACCTTTCATTATATCATGGGGAAATGAAAACATAAAACGAGTGAGCACAAATTCTCAGTACGGGTAAAAATTGAGAACATAAAAATAAAGATAATCATATGAATGTAAAAGCATTAACATATATTTTGAATATCAAAATCTTGGGTCCTAAAATAAATCTACACAGTACATAAGGAGTAAATCATAAAATAACATTAAACATATCATTGGTACAAAACATGAACTTGTGTAAATTACACATGTATAAAAAATTCCTTCCATATTAACCAAGGATCATATCCAAGACAATTATAGTGGACAAAGTTCATTACTGAACTGAATTTTCTTGTCGTTAAGACCCAGTATTATTGAAACGTATTTACTTTTCATTCCAATCATGTCTATAACATGAGATATAAATCTTTAACCAATTCCTTGGAGGGAGATATAGGTCCCACCCATCTCATAATTAAATATTTATTACATGTTCCACAAAAACATAAATATTCATCATAGTATAACCCAAGGAATCATTCCATCATAATCCATATAAAATAAATGGGTTTCATAATATTATTTCCATCATAAACACAATTAAATCAAAGTAATAATAGGGATAGAAACATAACCCTATGTCATCTTAGAAGGAAATTAATTTTTATAAAATACATGAAATTAATTCTTGAGGAAAAAATATTTTCTTCTTCAAGAATGTTTTCTTTTCTCAAAATACCATGAAATTTTAAAATAAAATAATTCAATTGAAAACAAAAATTAAATCTTTTAAATTATGCTTCATGTAAATAAGGTGTTATGAATGTGTAATAATCCATTCATCCTATAAAATTTAAAAAAACATTCTCCTCTGTCTTTTTCCAAAGAAGTCAAAAAGTAGCTCATATGGCAGATAAAAGAAAGATTCCTTACAAACCATGTAGTAAAAGTCAAAAATTAGTAAAAATGAATTTAAATATACATAGAATAAATGTATCCATTTTATAAAAACCTTTTTTAAAACATGGACATGGATAAAAAATATACCCCCATTAAATACTTATGTATAAACAATCTCAGATAAAAATGAAATTGCAATATCATCCCAAACATTAGGTTAGATATCCTTCGTATGTATCTAAACCTCCTGTATAATGATTTAAATAATTTTATTGACTTATTCTAGGATCATAATTATTTTCATGATATCATATATGATTATCTTTTTATCTTTTTTTATAACATATCATTGTCACTCATTATTCGGATATTAACTGCTTTATGTTCTTATGCAAGTTTTTCGGATAAGTTTATGTTCCACATCTTAGTTTATAGTTATATAATTCACATAATTATATTAGTATAATATATATCATCTCTATTCATTCTGTTTATGTATACAATCTTGGTTTAATGAAGATCATGTAGAATGTATCGCATCACATCGTGGAGACGGTGGACCGTGTCCACGCACGAGCGATTATATGGTTCACCTAATGGATAAATTGTATTGAATTGTATGTAATAATAATTATACAAAATAATTTTCATTTTTTATTCATTATTTACATCTATTATAATCATCATTATACCAATCCAAATTAAGTATTGTTGAATAACAAATTACACTATTGTGTGGGGACAGTAAGCCGTATAGACGCACGCTTGTTGATATTTTTATTTGTATGATGGATAAAAGGAGGTATAAGGTTGTTCCATAATTATAAAAACATATAATAATATATAAGATACTGGATTTATTTCCTTAGTATGGAAATAACATAATAATAGGAAGTAGAAGAATAAAATAATTTTGATAGAGGTGATAAAATAATTACATCTTTCTCGAGTATCTTCTTTTGATTTGCACAAAAGGTATCAGTAGGATGGATTTCAGCCAAAATTGTCATCTCCATGAAGAATGGAGGGATTTTGGGAGATTATTTGAGCTGAATTTTGACAACCCAAGGGTCTTGAGAGGTGTGAGTAAGTGGGTAGATGTGGTGGCCTTTTATATGAGGATGTAGGGGCACTTTAGGGAATTCTTGAAATATTATTTTATTATAAATTTATTTTTGAATTATAATAACTATAAAGTGATATATTTTGTGGATAATATGAGTATAATTTTAAATAATATCATCCAAAAAAATTTAGACATTTATTTATTTTATTATACACCTTATCTTTTTCATTTAAACCTTAATTACTCTCATTTAATTTTAATTGAGGTAAAAATATTTTAATTATTAATAGGATATTAAGTTTACTTATATGGTGAAAATTTCTTATAATTATAAACTTAATTAAAATTTATATATTAAAATATCTGATTTTTATTTTTAAAATATATTTTACGAAATTTATATAATTTAATAAATTATTGTTTTTATAAAATATCAATACTGTGAATTTTAAAACAATTCATTTTATTGTATTTAAAAAAATCCAAAAAGAGATATATCATTTATCCAAAGTACGTAATAGTCTTATAAAATGTCTAAGTAACCTAGAAAAATCTTGGATGGAAACAATTATGTCAAATAATAATTACTTTATTGTTATTAATATCATTTATTTGATATTTCTCTTAATAAAATAATTAATGTATCACTGATGTGTTAATATTTATGGTAATTATATAATATATAAAAATTCTAAATAAATTTACATGATATATATATAATTTCATTATCATTATAGAGACTCTCTATTTTCTATGTTTTATCAATTTTATCACTATATTAAATATATTACACTTATAAGAGATAAAAGAGTGATTTGGTGTCACTTTCTTTTGTTTTAATTATAATTACATCACTTTCATTGAAAAAAGTCCATTAATTAAATAACTTACAACCCATAGGTGATATTACATGACTTTAATTAATAAATTTGGATTTTTTTAGGTGTTAGGGAAATTATATTATCTTTATCATATTGATTGTTACCCAAATTTACTTGATTTACCATTAACTATGGTAATTAAAAATTAATGTAGTTATTATTCATAATATCCAAAAAATAAAAGAAACATATTTAAATAATTTGGAACCACTTATTACAAATATTTAATCCATTTTTATAAATTCTAAACAAATAAGCTGTTGTAATTAATTTAAATTTCATTCTCGTTGCCAAAGCGAAAAAATTGGTTTTTTTAAAGTAAAAACCATCAAAAGATTAATATGTGTTTACATATATGTTAAATGTGAAATTAATTCCCAAGAACAAAAATAGATTAAATGATAAAAAAATAATGTAATTATACTTTAAAACCAATTTAAAGGATAACCTATCTGTATAATTAAATTTGATGAAAAAGTAGTTTTATATTAAAATGTAGTATTTTTCACTATTCATTAAAAAATGAATATTCAAATGAAAATATTAAATATTCAACCAAAGTAAATATTAATTTCCATATTACAAATAAGAATTTTATTTTTTCAAAAAAAACTTTTGAATGTATAAAAAACTAGATTTAAAATGGGTTCCCCATCAAAAGGCGGTAATACATAATTTTTAGAAAAACACACATTTTCTCTGTAAATTGAATTTGTTATTATATCATGTGTAGAAAATATATAATATAAACATTAAGAATTAAATTTAATATATTACATATATATTACTAATAAAATCCATAAATAGTGATATTATTATTTTATAAACTCATTTATTTTCATTTATAAATAATTGTTCACAAAATAATTAATTAAATACATGTATAAACAATATTTTCTGAAATAAGTCAATACTATTTATTTCAACAATTTTAAAATATAGTTTATAAGTTAAGAAATTATATTTAGTTTTTTAATTTTACTCGGTCATGAGTTAAATGAATTATACAAAAAGAAATTGAAATTTTGTGTAACACAAGCCAAGAATACTGTTTCCTATACCGCAAGCTAATATACTACTGTGTATATCCCAAACTAATCTTGGTGTAACATACACCACAAGACATCAATGAAATTAAAAAGAATCTATCCCATAAAATCTATGGGTGTTATAGAAACCACATCATGTGTGTTGTTCACATTATATATTTATTCTTTGTTTATTATTCAAAGTCTATTAAATATGTTTACTTATTTTCTAATTATTTATTATATGAAATTAAATTTTAGACTTCTTTTCTCTAATTATTTACATTATTTAATTTATATAATTTCATGATTCTAAATTTTATAATCTCGTAATAATTTTGAGATCCATAACGGAATGTAGTTATCCATGTGTTTGGGTTATGTCACCTCAATTTATTTTCAAAAAATAATAAGAATATTCACATGTATTAGACCTTAGTTCACGAAATGTATTTACTATTTGGTATATATTTATGTTTTTATATCTTGAGTACCTTTAGTAAACCTGAATTCATTGTTAATTCATGGGTTTAATTGGTTTGAAGATATATAGTTAAGTATTCCCTTTTAATCTTAGATTTTATATCCTCATAAATTTTATCAAATCATAAATGTTGTATATACCCATATCGAAGTGTATGTTGGTTGTGAGCTAAATAGGCCTAGTGCGATTTAACCAAATATCCATCTATCAACTTATAAATTTACAAATTAAAAATAATAAATACAAATCCCATAACATGGAAATATCATACGGAAAACAGTTACCTAAGGGTTACATAATAAGGGTGATAAAACTATAATGAAACCTTTTTTAATAAAGTGACAACAAGACTTTAATAACTAGATTGGTGAAAATATTGTTAGAAAACCATTATTGTTATGAAATAAGGATACCATTTATCAAATACCAATAAATCTAGTTTGAAATAAATTTAGACAATTTTTTTATTATTTTATGAAAAACCAACCACAAGCCTTTCTTAACATCGATAATTAAAAATGATTAATATTTTAATCAAACCTTTAGAAACCATTATTAAACTATTTAGTTTTTCCTTTAAAATGAAAATAATCACTTGAAAATAATTTTCCATGGCCAATTCCTTATTTATTTGAAACACGCATTTAAAAATACCATTTGGATTTATTTTTAATGAAATGGAACTAAGAAAAAAATGTCATTATAATGAAATATAACTACAATGATATAAATAAATAAATAAATCCAAATAAGAAACTAATGTGTAGAAAATATAAGTAATAAAATTAAATATGGGTGATTATGATAACCTTCCATAAAAGTGAAAGTGGGAACCAAACAGTATATATAATTGTGCAAGTATAATCCAAAAAACATCGTTAGGAGTTCTGAAATATATTTTTTAATGGTAACTAACTTTCTCATTGAATAATAGTCGGCTATGTGACTAGAACAACTAATGAAACTCTAGGTTTTCGAGAAAATCAAAAATGAACCCTAGATAGTACCTCAATTAAGCTAGAGAAGGACCCATCTATTTACCATCCAATATATGGTCTACCATATGAAAACAAAAAAACCCATTGAAATCATCCATTCAATTAACAATAACCACTCATAATTACCAAAAAATTGAAACCATGCATCCTTTTGATATCCCATTTCACAGCTCACTAGAAATTCAATCATTTTTCTTGAGGAAATTTTTTAAAAAAAAGTTAATCTCAGAACTATTTTTAAATGAAAAAAGATGTTAAACCCCATATTTAAAAACAAATATAAGAAAAAAAATTTAATCAACCTATTCAAAATTGTAAACCTATCTTTAAATGCTTTAAAAAATGTAATTACACACATACATATCTAAACATCTCTCAATACAGATATTCACAAATTTTCATGTGAATACGTGCATGTGGATTATATATATATATATATATATATATATATATATATATCAATGATAATGTGTTTAAGAATAAAACCTGAAAATATGAATCCATAACATTGGACATAAATAAATAATACAAGAACAAAATAATGCATTAAAAAACATATCCAACAAGGAAAACCCTATTAATCAATGTCATAAACTCATGTATTACCTAAATAGATTTCATAAACAACCTCAAATGATTTTAAAAAAACAATTACTTAATGAAAACCATCATAAAAATTTTATTGGAAAAAAAAAATTATCCATTGATTGTAGAAAAATAGGACAAATCCACAAGAACCCAATTAGAATTATAATCCATTAAAAACCTTGAACAACAAAAATATTTAAATCTACTTAAACTAAAATATAAATTATAATTCTAATGAAACCAGTTTAAAACACCTAAGACCGTGGAAAAACTAGGGAATATTGAAAGTATAAATTCAACAACCTTGGTATGTCATAGATGTTGAAAAACCTTCAATAATAGTGAGTGGAAGCCTTGAATAAGGGAAAGTAGTGCACACATTGAAGTGTGGAGGTGGTGAAAAAAACATACCTTGGATTCAAACATTGATTCACCCGAGATAAATTATAGATATCATGAATTCTTGGATTCGTTCGAGCCATAAATCAGGCCTTGTATTTGTTGAAGCCTTGTTTCGAGCCTTGGATTCGAGGAGGAGGAGAACTGGAAGCAATTGGCTTCCATGAAAAGCCTTAGATATCATGACAAAAATCAATGAATTATTGTTCTTTAAATAGATCAGGGAAATTTTTTCAGTACTGATAAAGATACATTTTATTAGCACTAAATTACTAAGTTCAAATAAGCTGTATCTTTATCAGTGCAACAAAAGCACAAATAGAAGGCATATTAATCAGCGATATAACTATAGCACTGAAAAATGATTTAAATTATAATAATAAATAATAAATAAATATATTTATATAATTATTTATTTATTTAACATAATATTATAATTATTTAAATATTTTATTAACTATTTATAATTATATACATACTTTTTAAAGAATTATATATTTTTAATTATAATTACAAATATAAATATTTATAAAATAGTAAATATATATTTATAAATATATTTATAAACAAATGTATTTGTAAATATTTTTATAAATATTTTTTTTAGTTATAAATATGTTTATATCATTATACATTTTTATATAATTATATATATTTATATATTTATATATATATATCTAATAAATATATATAAATATAAATTTATAAATTATATAAATTATTAAAATTTATTTATTATAGTTTTATAATTATAAATAAATAAATATATATATATCATTATATATATTTATATCATTTAATTTCATTATATCATTATATATACTTATATAATTGTATATATATATATAGAAAATATATTAATTATTTAAATATATATTTTTTAATTTTATAATTATAAATATACTTATATCGTTTTATATATTTATATAATTATATATAAATATTTAATAAATAAATATAAATTTAAAATTAAATATAGTACATATATTTATTAATTAAATATATTTATGATAATTTTATAATTATTTTAATATACTTTTTTTTTAATTTTATAAATACTTTTTTAAAAATTATTTATATATTTATATATTTGTATATATTTATATAATTATACACATGTTTAATAAATATATATAAATATTAATATTAATATTAATATTAATATTAATATTAATATAGTAAATATATTCATTATTAAATAAAAATTTTAAATTCTGTCATTATTTAATAATATAAAATTATTTATTTATAAGTATATAAAAACATTTTAAAAAATAATATTTATTTATTCATAATTTTAAATTTATCATTTTATCAATTTTATAAATATATATTTAAAAATTAATTTAAAAATTTCTTTTTAACGTTATTAATGATTAAATAATCTTAGATGCTTGCATGTTAAAAATGAGTGAAATTAGATAATTAGAAACTAATACACTTTAAAAAAATTCAGAAAATATTATGTTTTATTAATTTTATATAAATTATTAAAAAAATATGAATATATATATTAAAATAAATATGGATACATATTTGAGATATTAAAAAATATTATATATATATATATATATGTTTAAATTCCAAAAGAAATAAAAACTACAAAAATTATTAAAAATGAATAAATAATAAGATGATTTAATAATATTAAAAAATATATAAATACAAATTAATAATTAATATTTTAATATATTAAATGTATTAAATTATAAAAATACTCTATAATGAACTCTAAAATTTGAATAAATAACACAAATATTATACAAGATTTCATTAATTGCATAAATATTTGTGTATGTGTGAGAATTCCCTAATTATCTATATGTATATGAAATCAATATAACACACATTTTATATATGTAAAATTGAAAAATAAAATGATATTCAATTATTTCCATTACTCGATTCCATTAGTCAGTATTTTTAATTAAAACTAATGTTAAATTATAATCCACTAAATATATGATATAATTAATCTAAGAATAAATTTTTTTTGTTATATAAATCATATTTTAGGAAATATTATATACATTGATATATTTATAAATATATAATAATACATTTATATATTAAATGTATTAATGAAAAATTATATATAAACCCCATTAAAATGAATAAGACATTGACATGTTTGTAATTTTTACATTTTATTCATTTTCTTATATTTATATTTAATATATATTATTTATTACTATTTATAATGAATATATATATAAATCTATATTAAATATATTCATTTTCATTAATAATTGTTTCATTAATGAATTATTTAATAATTTTGTATTTTATTCATTTTTAATTTATCTATTTAATTGTTACAATTTATTCATTTTTAATTTTTTCTGTTTAATTATTAAAATTTATTCATTCTATATATCAATATTTAATATATAATATTTATTTATATTTATATTCTATATATATATATATTTATTTATTTATTAGATTTATTGATTTTAATCGATAATTTTTTAATTAATAAAATATTGAATATTTTTCTTAATTTACTCATTATTTAATTTTTTATTTGTTTAATTATTTAATTTTAGTCGGTTTACATATCTATATATTTAGTATATACTATCTATTAATATTTATAATTTATATATTTGTATAATAAATATCATTATTTTTATCAATAATTATTTAATTAATAAAAATTCTAATATATTTTTATAATTTACTCATTTTAAGTTTTTATTTGTTTGATTATTTAAGTTTCTTAGGGGACATTATCAGTTCAAAAAATCTTATAAAGGATGTTGTTTATCAGTGATTTTTTAGCACTAATAAAGTGGACCCTTTATTAGCTCATTTTTCAAGCAATGATAAAGGCCAGTGTTGTTGGAGGCATGTTTTATAGTAGTGACTCATCCCCTCCCCATATAAATACCACCTCCCACACCACACAAATTTTAAGTCTCAGAGTTTGACCAATTTCATAAAAATTAAATTTCCAATAATATTTTACTCCTCCTCGTGATGCGGGCCTCACCAAAAGATCAAATCCAAGTTCTTTAAAGTGTATTTCAAGGGGACATCATTTGAGAAGAAGTATACTCAATTTACATCTTCTAAATTCTCCTCACTTATCTCATCTAAACATACATAATAATTATAGAGTCATATTCATACTATAATTTTATTTTTCTAATAATGTTTCTATTATTCACCCCTTTATTATCTCCTATAATTCTAAAAAACCACAGTTCATATTATATCAGCTCACTAAAATCAATAATGAAGAGTTTTGTACACTGCCACCTTTTTTGTAGATTTAAATCCTCATATAATTGTTTAAAATGAACTATATTTTTTATTTTTTATTTTGTTTCACATTCTATAATGAACATATTTCTTTAATAATAAATAAAATGAAACTTGTTCCTGATGCTTAGTTGGATAGCCATAAAAACTCACCATATAACACAAAATTTTACTAAATGAATCATCCATATGTTGGAACACACATATACTTGGGACCATATCAATTTCTGTAAGGTCACGAATACCATTTCATTTCACTTATAGTGGATTTATCCCATTTTAAAATAAAGTCAATAATAATCAATAAGTGATTCGACCTTGGAACCGTGAAACGAAATCCCTTAGAATAATGATATTAAACCTTATATGTCCTAAAAATGGTTATAAATGAACATAATAACATTATAGTAAATAAAATATATATGAAAAAGATTTTTAAATAAGTAAATAATGAATCTAATTTGATTATACATATTTTAAGTGCATATATAGTGTAATTTGGAACCGAATTCAAAGGATCTCTCTGAACCACATTGTTTCTTTGGGTTATAACCTTTATCTCTCTTATTCAATTTATAAATTTATTTGATGTTATGGAATGGTTATAATTATTTATCTATGTCTCTTACATATATGACTATCTTATTTTCCATTCGTTTTATGGTAATGTATGCCTTAAGTTTATGTCTCAAACAACTTCTTTAAAATATTACTCAATTAAGGGGAAATTTTATTTCCCTTAATCATTTTATATTACATTAATTTAATGTTTTTATTCCTTAAAAAACAACAAATTCTGAGATATATACTTACTTAATCATATATGATCATCCAAAATATTTAATTCCTTCTTCTCTTTGGAATATTTATAAAATATTCTTTGATTGTGATATGATTCAATATTATAAACCCATTTCATTCCATGAGTAATTCATATGCTTATTCCTTATAATTAAAATAATTTTATTTGGAACACATATTCATGAATGTTTTGTTATGGTTGTAACCAGATAGAGATCCAATGAATTAGATTTTTTTCTTGAGACATTATGAATGGGATTTGGGAGTAGACCTAATCCATTATGGGTCTCTATCCATTATGTGATATTGTCTCATCAGTTTTCCTTGAATTTTTCTTTTGTCATGTTATAAGTTTTTTATAATTTCCTATGTTTCCATGATCATTTGATACCATATTATTTATTTTATTCATTCATATAAATATTTATGATCCTTATCTTTTATGATATCATGTTATGTTGTTTGACTCACATGTTATGTCTTATTATCCTGATTATTCCCATAATGGGATTGATAGCTTACCCCTTTATTTTAAGTATTCCATAAGTTTTCAAATGAAATTTTAGTAGATCAAATGTATTTTAAAATTCATAATAGATAATAAAATATTGATGTTGTGTTTTAAATTTTTTTTAATGTACAATGAACGTAGTCTTTAAAATACACTAGGCCTCTCAATCCTTTGATTGTATTTATTAGATATTTATAAAAAATCTATAAAATTATTTGTAAAAGGATTTGGTTTCTATAGTTGTTATTAGAGTAATTTTATAGTTATTTTTTGGGATTAGTACAAAAATACTTCATACTCTATTGATAAGTCTATGTATAGGAAAAATATCCTAAAATTTAGGCAAAATATTAAGTAAGTGGTTTCTAAGAAAATACATCCATATCTGGATACTAAAAGTGGACATGAATTTGTATCAAATACATCTAGATTTATTAACCCTAAATATATATGTATGGGTATATACTATTCATCTCCAAGGTGAATGGATAATGGTCCCTTTCTCCATATCATGTTTAACACTCCCATGGAATATGCTTTGGAAAGTTCCCAAACTCTTTAAGATTTATTATGAAGTAATTAAATAGATTGTTAGGTTAGAAAACATAATGGGGAAATCACCATGGATAAACCATATTGAAACCTAGAGGATGAAAATTTAGGATTTACATGTCATTTATAAGTTATTCCATTTGTTTTCACTATTTCCCTTTTTAACATAATTTTTAGTTTGAGTATTCTCATCCATTTTTCATTTATTTTATTTGATGGATGTAAATAAGATGAACCTTGAAAAAGGAAAGTGTGGTAGTGAATCTGATAAATTCTCTAATGATATTCTAAACCTTATAGAAGTGGGAATTGACAAATTTATAGCAGTATTAGATCTGCTGGATCAAGTTATGAATTGTAAATTTAGTTGTGTGAGATTCCTTCTATCTCCTAAGAAAGAGAAACATGTTATCAAGTCCTTTGTGTAAAAAAAATCCTCCCTTTATTAATGATTATAATAACCACCACATTTCATAATAATGTATTAACTTGATTGATAAGATATTCATTGTACTCCAAGGATCAGAAAAATAGAAAGTTTTGTTTGTTTTCTTCCATCTTGAAAGGGAAGCTGATTGGTGGTAAAAACTTGTCAAATACACAATGTTTTGAAATGAAATTGACTACATGGAATGGGAAGAATTTAAGAAAATATTTTTGAATAAATATTTCCCATGATTTCACCTTCTTAATATTGATATGTTGTTTCAAATTCTAAAGAAAAAAGTAAGATGATTCTATTATGGAATATTCGAAAAACTCTAAAAGTGTTCCATAATACACCACCATCTCTTTCAGCCACACTGAAGGTTCGGTGGACCATTTCTTTATCATGATAAATCATATTCAGTGAAAATTATTAGTGATTGAAGACTTTGAAATCAATATAGATATTTTATGTTGTTCCATTAAGGTTGAGATAATGAGTAGTGACACTCAGTAGTCTCATTAGTCTAGAGATAAAATAATAAAATAGATTTTTCTTCAACAGTATAATGAAAAAAATACCATAATGGAAATAAGAATCAACTAACCACATGTAAAAATAATAGGAAGAATTGTCATAGAAACTTCTTCAAGGGAACCGAGATATGCTTCATATATGGAAAAAATGGAATCAACAAATCTACACTGAAGGTATATGAAAAATATCAATAATGTGATCTAGAAAAGAAGGTTCATATCAACCCTTGGCATGTGGTAATGTGTTTAAACCTCATGTAAAATGGTAATTATAATATTCAATTCCCTAATCCAAGTGTTTTTTGGGGAAATAAATGACAAAAACCAATAATTCCTATAGATAAAGGAAGGGGATATGCTATCACTACTTTTGAGGTGGATCCCAAGAAAAATTAGGTGAAAGTTATGATGGTTATCCATTTAGAAATATTGAAAGTATATTTTTATCCAAGTTCTATTAATTCTATTATATCTTTAAATTTTATTATGACTATTCAAACACCACTTCAAAACATGGGGGTTGATCTATCCATGAGGTTAGAAAATAGAGCAATTATTATATCCAAAATATATAACTACTCCCCCATTAATGTATACAGATTAATCCTTCTAGAAAATATATTAATACTTTATTTAGTTTAGTTTGATGCTATATTGATCATGGATTGTGTTCCATTATATAAATCTAACATCAAAAAATCAAGATAAGGAGATCATTCTTCACATATCTAGTTATCCTATGATTTTTTAAAATTTTAATGAGGATAGTTAATATCCTTTAGAATATTCTTATAAAGAGTTGATATTGTTTCCTTATGAGAAATAATATCTAGATTAAATTATTGTGATGGAGGTTAGAATCATTCTTGGAAATACGTTCATTGGAAGGAATTATACTGATGAAATCCCAAAAGATATTCATGGTCTCCCTCACAGCCAAGAGGTTGATATCTCAATAAAAATTATACTGTGATCTATACTGAAATCCAAGACTCTCGATAGAATGGCCACCATTATGTTTAAATAAATAAATAAGAAGATATAATACAATTTGGGAAAGGGTTTTCTATGCCCGAGTGCTTCACCATAGGGTGTCGGTCCACTTCATCAAGAAGAAGGACTGGTTTATGTTCCTCAATATTGATTAGTGTGAGTTCAAAAAAACATGATAAAGCACTAGTATCCCCATATGTACTTACTTGGATCTAACCTATGATATTTAATCAGGAATGATTACACTCCCTCGAGTGATGGGGATGATTATGCTCTCCCTGATTGATTATATGACCTTGTGGTTGGACATGGAACTCCAAATCATTGATTTACTTGAGGATAATTATGATATATTAAGCAATGGGGATGATTATGATCAACTTATTCTATTTCCTAACCTCATTGTTTCACTTGGAGCTCCTCATTATTGATGCATTCGATGATGATTACACTCACATAAGAGATTCCTAGGATGCTCCCAAGGTTTAGGTGGATGCACCATTAAATCACTTAACTCGCTAAAATATATTGGTAGTGTGTTTTGAGATGATTATGCAAATGGATATTGAGAATGTACTTGGATCCAGAGGGCATTCCTTTTACAGATAGCCTAAGGGTCATCCTCCTCAAGGTTCACCCAACCACCAATGTTGTAACCGCATATGAATAGGGATATAGGGCACAAACAGCAGGCTGAATTTTCATGGAATGAGTGATATGAAATACATATTACCCCAGTATTTATAGTATTCTAATATATTAACTAGAATCCTTCATCATAGTGATTGGAGGTGAGTACGGGTGATCCCAAGGGTAGGACATGTATCCCCCAATGGTGATTTAGATTAACCAAAGACATTTCTGGTTCTTCAAGAAGTAGGTTTCTATGATCAAGATTATGGACCTAAGGATAAAATTAAATAAAAGGTCTTGAGTGGTATGAAATCTAGAACAATTCCTCCATTACATGATTTCTATTCGATCAATATTATAATCCAAAGGGTCATTTGTGTTATGGTTCATGTTATTTTTCACCTTACTCATATATATATGGGGGGAAGCATATATATATACATGATGGAACAAATCCATTTGATTGGGGTCACAGAACTAAGGATCGACTGTGGTTTCACTTTATTTATTTTACCTATTATTCCGATTGTATCTCAGTTAGGCTGAACATATTGAATGAGCATGAAATTATTAATATAGATTTAAAGGTTCATAATTGGGGTCACCTAATGAGATTATTTCTCATGCATGTATGTGAAACTATATGTGAGTATAGGCATTAAGTATTATTTTTAGGTTGATCAAAAATATATGATGTGTAGGGATGAGTCATAGGGTTTTATAATTGTGTAAAGAAACTCGTGTGGATTATATTGATCAAGATAGAATATCTCTATAGTGTCTTGGATACTAGTTATGTGGTATGGAATGAAGTTAGTTTGGGGGCCCTATACTTTTATTTTAGTTTCCTTTATGTTCACCATTATATGTGACTGGCCCAGTTGGTGGACAATGTTTTATGTATGACATAATTATTTGTCCCTTTATTACAATTTGTTTGTTATTATTGCATGCTTCTATTTCAGTTTATTTACTACTTATATACTCTATGTATTTACTATTATGGATGATATCTAGTTATTTCCACTATATTTTACTCTGATATAAGGGTATAGTCTCTCCACAAACACACCTTAGTCCCCCACTAATATTTGGAAGCCTCTGTCATATGGAGAGTCTCGCTTGAGGACTTATGGTAAAAATGCTCAAAGCACTGGTTTAATGGAAACTAGGTCGGGATATTGCAAAGTGGTATCAGAGTTGTTCTATTAATATTGTGTTACTATTTGTGAAATGGTATAGAGGAGTGTTAAGAATGTATCAGAACCAATGATGGATATCAAACTGGTTGAATGAGAACATCCATTCCAATAAGAATTCATGTTTTCTAGGGATATGGGAATGTTTTTCATGATATGTGATGTTAAAATTTTATAATATTTTTTCTTTTAGTGACAAACATGTTGTGTATTGTGATTATTTATTATCCATTAACGGATCATGACCCATAGCAAGGAGACCATTGATGGATTTATGTCTCTGTCACCATTGGAAAGAGGCTAGTGATTGAGTTTGAATCTTGGTCGGAAAAGGTAAGTGGAGTCTCTTGCATAATATTTGGCACATAGGGTCCATAAGTTATATTCATACTATTATTTCGTTACTACTAACAATGGAGGTCAATTTTCTATGGTTTAGAAAACATCTTAAATGATATTTCCCAAAAAGATTCTTGGTGGCATTCTACTAAATATGGCCGACTGGTATTTTTACTTTCTTTTGATGGTTTTCTATATGGATCTATGATATGACATTTCATGGTGATAATGTTGACTTGTTCCTCATGAACAAGGGTGAAGTGACACTATTATGTCTACTGGTCATATGATTCACATGTTTTGGCAACCTCTTAGGGTGTTGTTTCGAAGGTTCATTTATTTAAAATGTCAGTAACAACCGATGAAAGATTTTCCTACATACCATGGAGTATAATTAAATTTAATCATACTACTACTTATGATATTAAATAGATTATTATGATTATGTTCTGCACAAACTTTTTACACTCATATATCAAAATTTGTAGTTGATATATTCATTTTAGGTGATATGATCAGATGTTTTTTTGTGATGTTGATAGACATCAATAATTTGTTAATGAACATGATCCTCAAGGGGTATTATTGTAAACGGATTCCTAGTGAGTGATTGTTTATTTTTCATTCTACATTACATTGTGGACTCCATGTATTTTCCTTATATGGATTATCAACAAGTATTAAGGACCTAGTAGGATGATGTTAGTTATTTTTACCTCATAGGTCGAGGTTATTTTTACCTCACATGGAGTGGTTTGAATTCTATGCTAGGTGGTCATACCTAGTTACCCTATTATGAGACTCGATCTTAGGTCTAGTTGGGATACCTAGAGGCCCTTTTTTATGACTCAAACCTTTCTAAGTCGATTATTGATTTGATTGAGGGAAACCTACGTAAGCGGTTCTTCGGGGTTATAAAATTCTTTTGAGGTGGTGATCTTGGTGGGATGATCTTGTTGAGATAGATTCATAATAGGGTCTTGGGTTTTTATGATATAATAATAATGATTCCTTCTATTTCTAACCAATCAGCTCGGCTTATTGTTTTTTGAAACTGGATTCGATTGGCAGGACTATTTGTGTTCTTCTCATTTTCAATCAGTAGTTGCACAGTTGATGTATAAATTTTAGAAATGATGTTGTGGGGTGAGCGGTTATGAAAATAATCATGTAATGAATAATGTTCCTGATATAGAAGACTATTTCCAAGAGATATTTTTGATTAATGATGTAGATGTTCCATATAGCATGGTCTGCTTGTCATTCTGTTGGATGACCCATAGAAGTGTATTTTGGATAATAAAGGTACACGTTTTTTGTGTGTGGTGCTAATTAAATATTTAATTAGTGATTAGTTGTGTGAGATACCAAGAAAAATTCCTTTAAAATGATGTTTTGGATGTGGTTTCCTTGGATCTATTATAAAATGAAGTGATTCCCTCCCTGAAAGAGGATACCTCAAGAATAAATTGGGTATTGTGCGGCAGTATACCCATTTTCAGACATAGACACATATTTTTAGGAGATGTGGTATTGGTAGTTGGATGAAGGAATATATATACTATTTTATTCTTGTGTGTCTTGAGGGTGGGAAATACATTCCTATCAATGGAATCTTAGTGTACTCATAGTTTAGAGATGATAATGACCTTTTATGTTGACATTATCTTGTCAATATTGGGAGAGAATTGGCTAGACATCAAGATTATTAAAAATATTTTGTGGTTTGAGGAAATAACCAATAGAGGTTTCACTCTTGGAGTGGTATAATGTAATCCATATTTTGGGGATTTTACCATTGGCCATTTGAGGGTGGAGACTCTCATTATGAGTCAAAATCTAATGTTTTCCACGGAATTCATTCTTGAGTAGTGGGAATAGGTGATGATTGATTCTTCCATGTATGAACTCTAGTATAAGTAGTTATTGGAATTCTAGTCATCACGTTCAGTGATGGATTGAGTTTGGGTCTTTCAACACAAATTTTAGTAGTGAGATAATGATAAGGATTCTTCTATGGCGGTGAGTATTACATTTATTATGGTTAGATGTATTTCTTATTGGAAGAGTTGTTACCTCTAAGTGATTGGTGATTTTATGGTTAAGATAATGTGGTTTAATAGATTATCAAGATAATATCATGACTGCATTTTACCACCACTTCTCAGGTATAATATAGGTTATGACATGGATATTGAAAGGACACTTTCATTTTTAGATTGGAAATCTGACCATAAATTCTATTTTTGGATGCTTCAAATGGGTAAAATATTCATTTTTAGCTATCATATGACTTTGGATAATTTATATTAAAACTTCATCAGTTCTAGAATTGGGTTTTTACCCTTAAAAAATAATTTTCTGTAATATTGAGCCATTAAAATATTAGTAGAATAATTATTTTTTAATATTTAGTTAATTTAATATTAATTTATTCATTTAGGTTTGTTCGGACATAAATTTTGGATGGAGAATTAAATTGACATTTTATCTCTTCCATTGAGTCTCTAATGGTTTTTTTTCAAGGTGGGGTATAATCTCATGTCGGGCATCGAGGCCATGCCCAGTACCCTTTTCTTTTTTATCTTTTCTATTCACTTTTTATTTTCTTCTTCTTCCCTATAATCTCCTGAAAGGACCATATGGTCTTCCTTCACTATGAAATATATAATATAGGGTTAGGGAGAGATTGGAATATAGGTTTTACCTTGTAGATCAGGAGAATCCGGATCATCGTGTGGTGGTGGTGCAATGCAAATAAGGGTGAAGCTTCGGCAAATTGTACCCAAAGGTAGGACATTTTCATGTTTACATCTTAGATCCCCATAAATTTACCTATTTTTTGTTTTGAGTCCATATTATTACTACTTTTTAACCCATGTGGGATGATTTATTTCCTTTGGGGATAAAAATAGTCTTTTGGTCCAATTTGAGTTGTTCCATATTTGGAAATCCCGATCACAGAATGTTCAGTTCAAGAGCACATGTTGTGTGTTATTTTGGTTTGGGGAAGATGATGTTTTTATAATAATAGACCATGTTTAGGGTATATACATCAATTAATGGAACTTTTAAATATATCATATTACCTTTATGAACAACCCATGCAAGGGTACTTTGTTTTATAATGTATAGCATTAGACCCAAGGTGGTATGTATGCCGTGTAGAAGTACACGGCCGAGTAAAATACAAGGCCAATCCATGTGAGTTACAGAGTCAGGTCCCCCATATAGGGTACACACTATTTATACTCTATACAAAAAATGTTGTAATTAAGTACATTCACATGTGGTGCTTTGAGATAACTTGTCATGTACCAGGGTATAGATGTAGTATACTCTTCCCTTGCCACCCTTTTGAGGGTTTTTTGTGCCTTTACACGACAGAGCTAGAATTAGACACAAGAGTAGTCCATATACAATTTTTTATGCATATATAACGATGGTGGAACCCATAGGGTGATTCATGGAATCTAAAAATGTGTTTTGGGGTGAAAGAGATGTAATAGAAAATTGCTTCCTCCAATATTATGATTCAGTTATCTCCTTAGATTGAGATATATTAGTTGGTAGTTCAAACAAACCAAGAGTAAGACCCTTGATCTGAGATGGGATATAATCCATCTATCTAGTATGATGTTCAATGAATTTTTCTTTTTAGGATACGATTACATATTATATTTTGACCTAGAGGCTCCCATGTAGGATACCTATCCCTTGTTACTATTATCGAGGGTCCCATGTGGGATGTCTTCTCTTACATGTAGACCATAGAACCCCTTGTAGGATCCCACTACCTGATTAATCTTATAGAGGATCCCATGTAGGATTCCTCTTCATACATATACCATTCTGAGTATCCTACATATGAAGCCTCTTCATATATTCATCCTAGAGGATCCCATGTAGGATGACTATGTTTACTAACTTCTTCTAAGGATCATGTGTAGTATTTCTCTGATAGCTTACTATTTCTAAGGATACCCAGAGGGATTCCTTCACTTATGTATGGAAATTTAGGATACTGAGTAAGATGAATATCTAGTTTTTTTAACATGAGGGTCCCAGTGGGTACGCCGATGTTTGACAAACCCCGACTGACTGAGTTGTGGTTGTTCGTAGATATGGTAGCTTGTGTCACCTAGGAATTCATACCAATATTTTAAGACCAAGGGTCTACGAACATAGTGTTGGTTTATAAATTCATCCACCCTCAATTTTTTATTTATGAATTCACATGATTTTTATTTAGGAAATTATGATTGTTAGAGGTGATTCCTGGTTCTCAGCTAAAGATCCTTAAACAATTGGATATTTGATTTGGGATTCCTAAAAGTAATTCATGTGATCCATATTATATGATAATTCATTTCTTGGGATACCCAAACATACTTCCAAAGGTCTGGATTCTATGACTTTTTAATTTTTTTCATATTATTGGATACCCATATGTATTTAGTGGGATATGGATTAAGAGATATGCCCAGGGAAAATTGTACTTACTTGAGTGATGGGAATTTTTACAATCCTCTTAATTGATTACTTGAATATGGTGCTAGACATGGAACTCCACACAATTAATGAACTCAAGTATGTTGATTATTTCTTAAGTAATGTTGATAATTACACTCCCCCTGATCAATTACTTGACTATAGTGTAAGACATGGCACTCCACATCATTAATGCACTCGAGGATGATTATTCTTGCTCAATCTATTCCTAAGATTCACCCTATGGTCAGATGGATGCACTATTGCATTAATAAACTCACAAGGCATGATTGTGAGTATCATGTGGATACATTTATATGAATTGGTGTTAGTAATGTACTTGGATCCAAAAAAATATCCCTTCTACATATCTCCAAAGGGTCAGCCAATAAGGTTTATCAGAGCTCCAATGTTATAACAGCATATAAAATGGGACCTAGGGCTCCTAAATATTGATGTATTTATAGGGAATGTGTGTTATGACAATAATCTCAGTACCACTTTTACAAGATGTCCATATAGTACATGGAATCCTTCATTATAGTAACTGGCAGTGAGTATGGGGTTCCCAGGACAAGGATATGTATCCCCATGTGGTGATGCAACTTACTCAAGACATTTTTGTTGTTGGTAGAAGCAGGTATTTTCAATCATGAGTAAACAATAAAAAATCTAATTAATTATAAATGACTTGAGTGTTATTTCATCTATCTTAGATCCCAAGTAACAAGATATTCATTTTATAAGGATTACCAACACATGGATTATCTTCATTGTGGTTCATATTATTTTTCACCTTACTCATATATATATATATACATATATGAATATATATATTCATAGAATTACATATATATATACATGATGGATCATGTAAAATTAATCACATTCATGGACCTGGGGATCAATAGTTCTTTTACTTTAATTTCTTTATCTGTTTTTCATGTTATATCTCGGCTAGTCCAATCATATTTTAGGAGCATGCACTTAAGAAAGAATATTTATAGGTTCATCATTGGAGTTGAATAATGAGAGTATTTATCACCCTTGTACATGAACCTCAATGTGAAAACATACCTTGTTTCTATTGTTTTGGTTTAGAATAAGTATATGAGTGTAACACCCCAAGCTTCCATGATACGCTTCTCTTTGAATAATACAGTAGCGTTTGTTGTATGCAACTTCGAGTTCAAACACACACCACAATTAATCACACTAGCCGTTATGAATAGTAATACCCACATTTTGAAATTTTATACATTTTATATTTCAAAATGGACTTCATTTTTGGATTCATAATAATTATATTAGCTTAGGGTGAATTTTTTGTACTTTTCTGATAATTTTCATATTTTGATGAATAGTGAAAATTACTGAATTTTAATTAAAAACAACCTTTTTAGTCGAAAATCAATAATTGTAATAAATTATCCATTTGAGTGGTTTTAAAGTATAATTAGATTATATTTTTACCATTTAATCTAATTTTTGTCATTGGACATAATTTCAAATTTAAACTGGACATAAGTAAATGTCAATCTTTTGATAGTTATTATTTCTTAAAAACACGTTTTTTGTTTTTACAACGGGGATTAATTTTAAATTTATTTCTGAAACTTCTAAGTTTTGAATTTAGAAAAATGTATTCTATATTTAGAATCAGGAGGTCCAAATTGTGCAAATAGGTAACTTTTATTTACAGACATTTTGAATAATTACTTCAGTAAATATTTTATTTACCATGGTTAAAGGGTAAATCCGGTAAATAAGGTAAACAAATAACATTATAATAATATTAAATTACCCTAAAACGTATACTAACCCAATTTTACGATACATGTCCGACCATGGGAATCTTTGGGTCGATTTGGGGACCCCATGGGGCCACTTGCATGTGATAATGACACTTTATATTAATTAAGTTAAAGTAAATACAAAAATAAAATTAGCATATATCTTTTAGATTTTTTTATATGGTTATATATGTTATATTTTATATTATAAATTTTCATTAGAAATCTAAACAGATATCCTACATAATGGTATTTTATTTATAATTTTTAGATATTGAATAATTAAATTTAGTTATGACACAATAATGATGCAGTATTTTCCTTATTAATGAATGAATCAAATAATTGGTATTATAAATGTTAAAATAAACAAAATTTGAAAGTTTTGATGCCATAAACGAAGTTTACAAGTAAATATGACATGTTATGATTGCTTAAATGAATTTTTTTCGAATTAATAAAGTTTTTATAACTTTAACAAAAATTAATTATTAAATAGTGTCAAAATTGACATAAAAGAGTTTTAAAAACAAATATTATATTATAAATTGATATAATATTCTTAAAAATATATGGTTTTGAAAAAAGGACTTATATAATTATATTTGTATCATTAATGAACCACCTGGTGTTCACTTGGAAGTATATAGTATGTTTATTAACTATATAATATAAATTTACAAAGAGACATGGTAAATGTCAAACTATTTAACTAATAGTTAAATCTAAAAGTTAAGGTTAATATACTGACCCAAACCTGTCTAAAACCTATTGGTTGATTTGTTTTCAACCCATACCTACATTATCCTTTAAATAATCCATTTTGGATTCTTTATAAACATAAAATTATTTTGTTATAAAATAATATTTCTAGCTTTTCTTAAGGTGCCCCTCACCCCTCTTATAAAAGGGCACTGCACCTTCCATCTAATTAACACCTTCAAAGCCTTTTGGTTTGCCCAAACCCTGCCCTAGTATTCTCTAAACTTCCCTCACTTCATCCTAGAGACATTATTTTATTCATAAAGTTAACATAAGGATCCCTTTTGATCAAAGCAAAAGGAATAACCTCAAGAATATGTAATAATTTCACCACACTCTTTCAAGTTCCTTTCTTCTTCCACTTCCTTTTTCATTGTTGTTTCCATTATAAAATAATAACTACAGTATCTTCTATATACTGTGATGTTATTTTAATTATGGTACAACCAAATTCATTATTTTATCCACCCTTTGAATGAAACGTCACCATACCTGCATACGTATGGCTTACCATCTCTACGTCATGGTGTAATTGTTATTCAATACATTATTTTTTGGATTGGAATAATAATGATATGTAATTGATGTAAATAATATCTATAACATGATAAGGATTCTGTATATATGATATACAATCCAATTATATGTTATTGTAATGTCAAAATAATGATATTGTCGCTCGTGTGTACGTACGGATTACCGTCTCCAGGAATGCGATGAGATTCATTCCCCATCGTATCCATTCAAGACTAATTTTCATTTTATGACTAAAAATAATGTTTAAAGACTTGATATAATTCTGGATATGAATAAGATACATCCCATTCATAACAAATATTACTCTCATAACAAATAATATAAAGAGAAACGAATCCGTTAACACCCAAAATGACGATAATACTAAGATATTATAAACAAGGAAATGTTAAAAGATCATAAATGATATCATATTAATGTATATGATTCTTGTATAATTTAATAAAAATTATTTCACCATTATACAAGAGTTTAACCTACCCTCAACAAGGAAAAAATACAAGGTAAGGGTTTATTTCAGAATCTCTTCATTATCCATGTTTTTTTATACATAGATATCTAGTGGGACCTCTTTGTCATCAACATCCATCATTCATAAAAATGTATTTCAAATCATTATTACTATTTTATATAATATGGGTTAAAGTCATTTATACCCTTGTTTGACATTCTATAAAAATTTTATAAAGGAATCTTTCTGTCGTTTTCTAAACAAGGTCCTTTTTTACCTTTCGACAAAATTAAGGTAAAAATGTCTTTTTTAACTTATATGGCAAGTGCGGGTATTTTTAACCATTATAAAATCTTAAAATATTACCTTACAAGCTTATAAAAATATTTTCAAAGTAAATGTTCTATTTTATAATTATATTACTTTTAAATGATTTCAAAAAAGAGATATTTCTCTCAAATAGTTTTGATTTCATCTATGTCAACATCCTTTAAAAGATTTTAAGCTTATTTGAAGATGATTTATTATGATACATAACTTCTATATTTTATTTAAGGTTTTGTGATATTTTTGATTGTGGATGTGTTATTGTTATACCATTCATGGTTTATGGATAAAATATTGACATTTTACATTCAAGTTTTAATACGAATGTTTATGTTATGTTTAAACCTATTCATATGAGGAATGCATTGAACTTAGTAAGTTATGGGTGGAGCCCACTATAGCTCCTAGATGCATTTTTATGTCTCATGAGACTAACTAGTGTCTTGGCACAAGGCCTTGACAAAATCTTATTTGTCATCTTGGCATAGGGCCTTGACTATGTGGTTATGATAGTCTGGCATTATGCATTCCATCATTATGAAAGTGTTTATTGATATTGCATGTGATTATTCAACTAGTATAATATCCATGTGAATAAGTAAATGGAATTATTTCATTTTATTTTTTCCATATTATCCTTAAGTTCAAGTTTAAAAGGCTTTTTTTAGTTATAAAATGCCTTAAATTTTTGTTCTTATTTATAAAATTTTCCACTATGTTGTTATCCTTACTGAGCATCTGAGCTCACCCCTTTCTATGTTTTATTTTTCCTAGGATGTGAAGAAGTATTTTCTGACTGACCTGTAGGGATAGTCTAAAGGGATATGAGTGTGGACTATGGAGACTATTTTGTTGTAGTTTTTTCACGTTATGATGTAATGTAAGACTTATGAATATATCTAGTGATTCCAAGGCTACTAAACTAATCGGTCTTTCAAGACATGATCTTTTGTGAACATGCCAATGTTATGAAATAATGCACCAACTTTGGGTAACTGGGGTCGTGGAATTACAGTTGGTATCAGAGGAAATTTAGTAAAAAACTTTGAAGCTAGATTTAGATAAACTCGGATTAGAGCATGTAGACCTAAGATGGACTTTGAGAATTAGTATAGAAGAACTTCCTAGAATTTTGGTATTGCAGAGATTTTGTGAGTTTTCCGGTAAATACATCCCTGTATGGATACAAGTAGGTAGAGGCGGCTCTAGCACAAATGTACCTAGGGTTAAAACTCGAAAACACCACTTTGAGCTAGACTCGAATAGAAACCGGTGCATGACAATGGGCCTTGCTGCACTCTTGGTTACGACACTCTCGGGAGATATGTTTAGGATAATTATCATTTTTTTACAAACAATTATGAAGGGTTTATGAGAATATAATTCCACAAAAAAAACATTTTTTTATGATTATAGATTATATCCCTAATCTGTTCAATTTATTTTAAGTGTTTTACATGTTTGGATTTATGTATTGCGATTCATAAACTAATCTAGTGTATGCCATTGTTTAGAAATGGTGACTAGTAGAAGAAATGGAAATTGTATCAATGCATTCACTCCATGTAAGGATTTACCTCCTACTCAAGATAATTATAGTGGAGTTGGTGATGCAACTGGTGCTGATCAGCTAATCCCCATACTGGGACAACTCACTCAGGTTATAAATAATAACCTTACTCATATGGAGCACCCAGGTCCATAGCATGGAGGATCAATGTTAGATCGCTTCACGAGGAAAAAACCACCAACATTCAATGGGGGTAAAAATCCATTAGTAGCTAAGAAATGGATAAATTCCTTAGAAAAAATATTTCATGCCTTGGGAAGTAGTGAATGGGGAAAAGTTGTCATGGCAGTTTACCACCTCACTAGAGATGCTGATCAATGGTGGTCATTGATTCAAAACACAAAGGAAGATGATGAAGTATCAAATATGGAATATATAAAGTTTAAAGATATTTTCTTAGAAAAATACTTTCCTCGTGACCATCGAGCAGATATAAAAAGGCAATTTCTGAGTCTGAGGCAAAAGGAGGATTAGAATGTCGCAAAGTAGGAGGATAAATTTACAAGGTTAGTGAGGCATGCTAAAAATTATATACGTAACCCAAGAAGTAATATTGATCATTTCTTTGATGGGTTAAAACCATTTCTCCATCGAGCATTAGTCTCACAATCCTTCTCATCGTACGAAGATATTATCTCGTGCGCTGTCAAGATAGAAAAATAATTCTCTAAGTCTTACAACTTTAAAAGAAAGAAAGAGAATAAGAGATATATTGATCACTCTAGAAATGGAAATAAGGGGAATAAGGGAAAATTTGAATATCAATCCTATAGTAAATGTGGGAAGAAACACCTCAGTAATTTCTTGAAGGGAATGGGAGTATGTTACAAGTGTGGTGAAAAAAGCCACCAAGATCATGATTTCAAGGGGAAGAAATAAGCTACCGATGTTCAATGCTACAATTGCAAGGAGATGGGAAATTATTAAAATTAATTTCCTAAGTGTCAAGGGAACTTACCTCAGAAAAGGACAAGGTATCAAGGCCAAGATTATGCTATCACTACTGCTGAGGTAGAATCTCTGAAAGACGTGGTGGCAGGTAATTTAATGGTTTCCTCAAGTTTAGCAAATGATTTATTTGATTCTGGATCATCGCATTGTTTCATATCTTCCTAGTTTTATTAGAAAATTAGATATTTCCAATTTGATTTAACAAGGCATTTGTCGGTTAAAACTCCTAAGTGAAGTATCATTGCAACAAAGTTTTGTGAATCTGTTCCCATTAGAGCATATATATGTTCTTTATCTGCTGATATCATCGTCATACCGATGATTTAATTTGATATAATCCTCGGTATGGATTGACTTTTGTACCATGATGTGAATATTTATTTTAAGAAGAAGTAGGTTACGATTTTTGACGACGATGATAAAGAATACCTTATCTTTAGAGAAGAATCATCACCACCTAATTCTTATCTAGATCCACTCCCAGTAGCTCAACTAAATTCAATTATTGGGGAGGAATAGAATGAAATGACTGTGGGTGAGGAAAGGAATGTTCAAATAGAATATGTACCTATTGTGAGGGAATATATTGATGTGTTTCTAGAAGATTTACATGGACATCCTCCTGAACGAGAAATTGAGTTTTACATTGATTTAATTCCTAGTTCAATGCCTATATCGAAGACCCCTTATAGAATGGACAATATGGAATTAGTGGAACTAAAGAAACAATTAGAGGAATAGAGTAAAAAGTGATTTATTCACCCTATTTTTTCTCTATGGGAATCCCCTATCATTTTTGTTAAGAAGAAAATGGATCTATTAGGTTATGTATCAACTACAGGGAGATCAATGCTATAACAATAAAGAACGAGTATCCCCCACATCACATTGATGATTTATTTGACCAACTGCATGGAGCTCCATACCTTTCAAAGATTGAACTTCTATCTGGATATCATCAATTGTGTGTGAAGAAGGAAGAAATTCCAAAAACAGCATTTTGAACCAGGTACAGGCATTACGAGTTTACAGTAATGGCTTTTGGAATGAAAAATGCACCCTCTATCTTCATGGATCTAATGAACAGTGTTGTCGAGGAATATATTGATGCTTTTGTAGTTGCATTTATTAATGATATCTTGTTATACTCCAAAATCTATGAAGATCACGAAAATCACTTGCGCATTATGCTGAAGACTCTTAGAAGACATGAATTATATGGGAAGTTCAGCAAGTGTGAATTCTAGCATCAGGAGATTTATTTTCTTCTCCATATTGTCTTTAAGGATAGAATTTCCGTTGATCCATCAAATACTAAGGCAATCCAAGAATGTCCAGCACCGACAATTATAACTAAGGTATGCAATTTTATTGGTTTAGCAGGTTATTATAGACATTTCGTCCAGAATATTTCCTGATTGGATAACCCATTAACAAAGCTCACATGTAAAGGGGTTCATTTTTTTGGACAAAAGTGTGTGAAGAATGTTTTGAACAACTCAATAGAAGATTAGTCAATTCTCCAATCTTGACTCTACCATCGGAGAATGACGGGTTTGTTATTTACAGTGATGCTTCAAAGAAATGAATTGGTTGTGTCCTTATTCAAAATGATAGGGTTATTGCCTATGCATCACGACATCTAAAAATTCATGAGTAAAACTATCCTACACATGATCTTGATATAGCTTCTGTAATATTTTATTTAAATATATGGAGTCATTATCTCTATGGTGAAAATTTTGTGATTTATATTGATCACAAGAGTTTGAAGTATATTTTCTCAAAAAAAAAAATTCCACATGAAGCAAATTAGATGGATTTAACTACTCAAGAATTATTATTTCACAATAAACTACCACACGAGAAAGGAATATAAGGTGGCATATGATTTGAGAAAAAAGGATCATTGAGTTTTGAACAAGATGATTTTTGAAAGGGATCCTATTTTCATGGATCTAGTAAAGATAGATATGGGAATAACCATGGAAGGTGAAATGTCAATTCTTTTTCATATGGTTTCCAAACCATCTTTACTAGAAATGATAAAATGTTCTCAGGCTGATGATGAGGTGTTTTAAAAGAAGATTAAAGCATTGAATGATGGTATATTGAGTGACATCCTATATGAAGATGGAATTTTTAAATTTGGGAAGAGACATTGTGTACCTGATATACGTGATCTAAAAAGGGAATTTTTGGATGATTCTCATAGTTCCAATTTCTCTATACACCCTGGTAGCACTAAGATGTATAGAGATTTGAAGGAACATTTTTGGTGGGACAACATGAAGAGGGAGATTGCTAATTTTGTGTCAAGATGTATGGTTTTTCAACAAGTCAAAGATGGAAGGCAACGGCCTGGAGGAGTATTGCAACCTCTTCCCCATACCTGAGTGGAAATGGGATGATATTACAATGGACTTTGTCATGGTGATACCAAAGACTCCTAGAAGGAATGATGCAATATGGGTCATTGTTGATCGTCTTACCAAGTTAGCACATTTTCTTGCTATAAGGGAAGATTTACCACTTGAACATCTAGAACGACTATATATTAATGAAGTTGTGAGACTTCATGGAGTACCCCTATCGATTGCTTCTGATCGTGATCCTCGTTTTACATTAAGATTATGGAAAAGTCTTCAGAAAGCCCTAGATATTGAGCTTTGTTTGAGCACTGCTAACCACCCCCAAACTGATAGAAAATCAGAACGGACTATTCAAACCTTAGAAGACACATTGAGATCATTCTCACTTCACTTTCAAGGTATGTGGGATCAATATTTACTCTGGTATATTTTTCCAATAATAATAGCTCCCATTCAAGTATTCAGATGGCACCATATGAAGCGCTATATGGAAAGAGAAGTCGCACACCAACCTTTTGGGATGATGTTGGAGAAAGAAAACTCGTAGGCCCATAACTGGTAGAAGAAACTATGGAAAAGGTGAAGGTAATCCAAAACCACATCAAAGCATCTCAATGTAGGTAGAAGAGCTATACTGACAACTAAATAAAGGGTTTGGAATTTCAGGTTGGAGATCATATTTTCATGAAGGTATATCCATGGAAGGGAGTTACACATTTTGGTAAAAAAGGTAAATTGAGTCCCAGTTACATTGGAAATTTTGAAATTCTAGAACGAATTGGGGTTGTATCTTATCATTTGGCAATGCCGCCAAATCTCTCCCAATTTCACGATGTGTTCCAAGTATCACTGTTGAGAAAATAAATGCCTAACCCAACGCATGTACTCACATATGAGGAAGTAGAATTGGAACCTGATCTGTCTTATTGCAAAGATCCAATCAGGATTCTTGATACCAGAGAACAAGTGTTGAGAAACCAGACGACTCGTCTGGTAAAAGTTCTATGGGGAAACCATAAGATGGAAGAGGAAACGTGGGAACCCGAGGAACTTATGAAGAAGAACCAGTAGAGTCATTTCATGTGGTAGTATTATAGAAATTTAGAGGATGGAATTCTTTGAAGGAGGGGAGAATTTATCACCCCAAACTTATACAGTATTCTTATCTTTGAATAATACAGTAGCGTGTGTTGTACACAACTTTGAGTTCTAACACACACCACAACCAATCAAACTAGCCGTTATGAATAGTAATACCCACTTTTTGAAATTTTATACATTCTTTCTTTTAAAATGGACTTCATTTTTGGATTCGGAGTATCAAAATTATCTTAGGGTGAATTTTTGGTACTTTTTTGATAAATTTCATATTTTGATGAATAGTGAAAAATACTAAATTTTAATTAAAAACAACCTTCTTAATCAAAATAATTAATAGTGATAAATTATGAATTTGAGTGGTTTTAAAATATAATTATATTATATTTTTACCATTTAATAAAATTTTAGTCATGAGACATAATTTCACATTTAAACTGGACATAAGCAAGTGTCAATCTTTTGATAGTTATTATTTCTTAAAAACAATCTTTTTGTTTTGACAACGAGAATTAATGTTAAATTAATTTCTGTCACTTCTGTGTTTTGAATTTATAAAAATGGATTCCATATTTAAAATCAGGAGGTCCAAATATTGTAAATAGGTAACTTTAATTTTAGACATTTAGAATAATTATTTTGGTAAAAATTTTATTTACCATAGTTAAAGGGTAAATCTGGAAAATAAGGGTAAATAGATAATAATATATTAATATTAATTTACCATAAAACGTGTCCTAACCCTATTTTATGATACATTTACGACCATGGTCATCTATGGGTCTCTTTTGGGACCCCATGAATCCACATGTAAGTGGTAATGATACTTTATTTTAATTAAGTTAAAGTAAATACAAAAATGACATAAGCATATATCTTTTAGAATTTTTTTTACATATGGTTATATATGTTATATTTTAGACTATAAATATTTATTAGAAATATAAAAAATATTTCCTACATAATGGTATTTTATTTATAATTTTTCAACATTGAATAATCAAATTTATTTATGACATAATAATGATGCAGTATTTTCCTTATAAACGAAAGAATCAAATAATTGGTATTATAAATGTTAAAATAAATATAATTTGAATGTTTTGATGTCATCCACTAATTTTATTGGTTAATATTGAATTTAATTATTTTTTAAATGAATTTTTTTCCAATTAATAAAGTTTATAATACTTAAAAAATCAATTATTAAATACTGTCTAAATTGACATAAACGAGTTTTAAAAAAATATTATATTATAAATTGATATAATATTCCTAAAAATCTATGGTTTGGCCAAAGGAATTATATAGTGATATTTTTATCATTAATGAACCTCTTGGGGTTCACTTGGAAGTATATAGTATGTTTATTAACTATATAATATAAAAATACAAAGAGACATGGTAAATGTCAAACTATTTAATTAAGAGTTAAATCTAAAAGTTAAGGTTAATATAGTGACCCAAACCTGTCTAAAACATATTGGTTGAGTGGTTTTTTACCCATCCCAATATTATCCTTCAAATAATCCATTTTTGAGATTTTATGAACTGAAAAGTTTTTATTATAATATAATATTTCTAGCTTTCCCTAAGGTTCCTCTCACCCCTCTTAAAAAAGGGAACTCCCTATTCCCTCTAATTCACACCTTAAATGCCTTTTGGATCGGACAAAACCTACACTAATATTCTTTCAACTTTCCTAGATTCATCCTAGAGGCCTTTAGTTTGCTAGAAATCCAACTTAATGAGACCTTTTGATCAAATCAAAAGGAAGAATCCGAAGAAGAGTTAATAATTTCACCACCCTCTTTCAAGTTCCTTTATTCTTCCACTTAATTTTTCTTTGTTGATTCCATTCTAAAATAATAAATCCACTATATTATATATAATTTTATGTTATTATAATTATGGTACAACTAAATTCATTATTCTGTCGACCCTTTGAATGATATGTCACCATACGTGCGTACGTACGGCTTAGCGTCTCCACATCATGGTGTAATTGTTATTCAATACATTATTATTTGGATGGGTATAATAATGATATATAATTGATGTAAATAATATCTATAATAGGATAAGGATTCTGTATATATGATATAAAATCCAATTATATGTTATTTCAATATCAAAATAATGATATTGTCGCTCGTGTGTACGTACGGATTACCATCTCCACGAACGTGATGAGATTCATTCCCCATCGTATCCACTCAAGACTAATTTTCATTTCATGATTAAAAATAATGTATAAATACTTGATATCATTCTATATATGAATAATATACATCCCATCCATAACAAATATGACTCACATAATAAAGAATATAAAGGAAAACGAATCTGTTAACACCCGAAACGACGATAATACTAAGATATTATTAACAAGAAAATGTTAAAAGATCATACATGATATCATATTAATGAATATGATACTTTTATAATTTAATAAAAATTATTTCACCAATATACATGATTTTAACCTACCCTCAACGAAGTAAAACTACAAGGTAAGGGTTTATTTCACAATTTATTCATTATTCGAGGTTATTTATATGTAATTATCTACTGGGACCTCTTTATCATCCACATCCATGTTTCTTACAAATTTATTTCAAATCATTCTTAATATTTTATATTATATAGGTTAAAGTAATTTATACCCGTGTTTTACTTTTTATAAAAAATTTATAAAGGAATCTTTCCGTCGTTTTCTAAATAATGTCCATTTTAACCTTTTCGAAAAAATTAAGGTAAGAATGTCTTTTTTTAACTTATACGGTGGGTGCGGCTATTTTCCGCCGTTATAAAATCATCCAAGCTTCCCTTAAAATCTTATAAAAATATTTTCAAAGTAAATGTTTTATTTTATAATTATGTGACTTCGAAATTATTTCAAAAAATAGATATTTCTCTCAAATAGTTTTGATTTCATCTATGTCAACATCCTTTGATAGATTTTTTGCTTATTTGATATTGATTTATTATGATACAAAACATCTATATTGTATTGAAGGTTTTGTGATATGTTTGATTGTGGATGTGTTATTTTTATACCATTCATGGTTTATGGATAAAGTATTGACATTTTGTATGCTTTTTTTAATAAGAATGTTTATGTTTTGTTTAAACCTGTTCATATGAGGAATGCATTGAACCTAGTAATTGACGGGTGGAGCCTGCTATAGCTCCTCGATGCATCGGTAGGTCTCATGAGACAAACTAGTGTCTTGGAACAAGGCCTTGAAAAAATATTATTTGTATTCTTGGCACAAGGCCTTGACTATGTGGTTATGTTAGTCTGGCATTATGCATTCCATCATTATGAAAGTGGTTATTTATATTGCATGTGATTATTGGACTAGTAGAATATCAATGTGAATAAGTAAATGGAATTATTTAATTTTATTTTTTCCATATTATGCTTAAGTTCAAGTTTAAAAGGCTTTTGTTTTAGTTTTACATTTCCTTAAATTTTTATGCTTATTTATGAATGTTTCCACTATATTGTTATCCTTACTGAGCATCTGAGCTCACCCCTTTCTATGTTTTATTTTTCCTAGGATATGAAGATGTATTTTATGACTAGCCTTCATGGATAGTATGAGAGGATATGTGTTTGGACTATGGAGACTATTATGTTGTAGTTTTTTACTTTATGATGTAATGTAAGACTTATGAATGTATCTAGTGTTTCCAAGGCTACTAAACTAAATGGTCTTTCGAGACATGATATTTTATGATCGTGGTAATGTTATGCAATATTGCACCGACTCTGGGTAACTTGGGTCTGGGCGTTACAATGAGGGATAAAAATGGGGTCTAAGGTTTCATGATCGAATTCTGCTCATGTGGATTCTAATTGTCAGGATAGAGAAGCTCAATAGTTTCTTGGAGATCAGGTATTCTTTTTTCTTGGAGTTAGTAGGAGATCCTAGTATTTTTACTTCAGTTTTTATTATATACTACTGTACATGTGATCATCCCAGTGGGTGATCAATGTTGTAGGTATGACATTGCTATTCGGTCCATCACTATATTTCATTTATTATTACATCATTCTTCTATTTAATTTTATTTACTACTTCACCACTCTATTTATTTACTTATTTGGATAACATATAGTTAATTCCACTATTGGTTACTATGATATATGGGAATAATCCATTCAGGGACACACTTTAGGGCCTCTCTATTTGTCAGTATACCCTGGCAAATAGTGAGGTACGTTTGAGGCCTTATGGTGAACCATCTCAGGGCACCAATTTAGTGGCATCCCATTCAGTATGATACATCCATCGTATAAGCTATATCGTGCTCACCTATTATCATATATAATATTCATGTTCCATTTAATCAACACAACCTATTAATATAACACATTATAATTACAATTATATTAAAACACGTCTCAACCCATAATAAAATCACTTTTAGATATGTTATAATGTGGTTGTTTCATTAGAAAAAATGTAATATTAAAAAGACACAAAATAATATGAAAGGTAATTTATTAAATTTAACTATTGAAACTTTTAAAGGAATATTGATAATGACTAATTTATATGACGACGATAAAAATAATCCAATTCACATAAATTAAAAAAATTACATTCCAATTTTGTAAAAAAAATAATCCATATAGAAAATATTGAAAAGATTTATATTTAAAACATTTCAATGAAATTAAAATATATCCAAACATTACCTTCGAAAAAAATTCAAGAATAAATAATATCATTCTTGAAACATTTTAAAGAACATGGACTTAGAGGAGAAAGAGGTGAAAACATTTTAAATGATGTTATAAATAAAATCCCTTAACTAATGTCTCATCTAGATTCGTACAATCTACAGCTTCTGAATAATAAAATTATAGTTTTTTGTACTTTTTAATTACAATTTTTATTTTCATTACATTATAAATAATTTTTTATTTTTTTATTACCATGATTTATTTAAATAAATTAATATTTATTTTTTAAGGATCTTTCATTTTATAACCTCAAAAATATATTTGCGCGTTGACTGCAGTCAAAAGGGATATGTTTACATTATATACAGAAACATAATAATGGTATATTTTTCGTATCTATAAACTATATTCACTTTTAAAATAAAAAATGTAAGGTGTCTTTAAAAAATGAACGACATTGTTTCAAGGACATGGCAATCTGTATGCAAAAATGAAGGAAAATTAAATTTTTTATTTGGTGGAAAATAAAAAAAAAGATAATATTTTGCCTTTATATAATCATAAATATTTTATAAATTTAAAATTGATTCATTTGTAAAATACTCACTATAATATTTATAATTTTAAATTTTAAAATAAATCACATATCTTTGGGGAATTAGTATTCCAAACGTTCACATAAATGACGCTATCATTTTTCAATGGAGGTAAAAGTAAGAAAAAATTATGTTTTTTAATTAAAAAGTGATAATTATATCATGAATAACATATATATTCTTGGGTAGGTATGTTAGTAAGTTAATTTGGAAGGTCTTGGTTGATCTAAGAGGTACTTTATGTGTGGATAAGAGATGATATGAGTGTACTTTTATAAATGAGGGAGTTGAAACATATGGAATTTTCCAAAGAATAAAATATATTAATATATTAATCAATCCAAATGGACAAAAAATTAACCATATTCAAATATGGGATTTTATAGGGTATAAATTTTACTAGAAAACTTATTTTAGAAAAAATTTTAGATCATTTTAACCGTTATAATTTTACTTTTAACCCTTTAAACTTGTTTTAAATCTAAGTGTTCTAACTAGGTTTTCTACAAAAGATAAAATTCAAAATGAAACAAAATTGAAAGTGTTATCATTAACTAATTTGGAAATTATGATTCCAAATATTGGGACCAATTTATCAAATTAAAATTATATAAGTGAAAAAAATAGATTTAAAATAAACTCTCCAAGATATGATGAAAAATAAGTCACCACTAAAAATCCATTTTTAGTATAATCTTTTTACCTAAATCAAGTGTAATGTCTATTCCAGTTAAATTGATTGGATTATTTTTTTATGAAAAATAATATTGAAATTTTTAAACAAATCTAAAATATAATATGACTTTTTATATACAAGAAAGGAAAAATAATTTCTTAAAATTTGGAATTTTCAATAATCACTGCAAAATCAACTTCTTTAAAAAATTAAAACAACTAACACTAATATAGTTTTAAAATTATGATAAAAAATGTTAACATTCATGGAAATTTTAAATTCTAAAATTTTGAAATTTATAATTTAAAGAAACATACAGTACATGTAATCAAATTTAGTTAGAATAAAACTATTTATTTTTTATTAAAAAATTAATTAATATTATCATAATGAATATAAGTATAAAAAAATATAATTCATTCTTATTATTAAAGCATGAAATTGATTTAATATTATCATTATCTAGGTTTTTATATAAAGAGTTGAATATATTTTAAAGGTGATGGTTGGAATTGATTAATGATTATCATTTCTCAATAAACTACCACAATGGGTAGGAGAACAAGGTGCCTGATACATTAAGTTAGAAAACCCATGATACTTTTTCCATGATGTGGCTTCAAAGAAATCAAATATTTATGTATTATCGAAATATCAAAGTTCAAATAATAGGAAAAGGGGGGAAATAAAATTTTTCTTTAATGAATGTTCAACTCTCTATCCTTGTAAAAAAATTTATGTTGAAAAAGGTGGATGTGGAACCATATAAGAGGGTGAAAATTTAAAATAAATTTAACTATGAATTTTATGGAATTATAATGTTCAGGAACCGAGTATGTGTCCTTTCAATACCATACTTCAAGAAGTACTTTTTGGATGATGGTCATGGTTCATCATTATCTATTCATCCTAGAAATATTATGATTTATAGAGATACAGAAGAGTATTTTGGATGTGATGACATGAGAAAGGATATTGCAGAGTATGTATCATGATACTTGGTATGTCAGAAATTTGATTTTGGGAGAAATAATTTTAAGGTGATGTTATAATCATTACCCATATCAAAATAAAAATGATAAAACATTACCATATATTTCATCATTAGATTTCACTAAATATCTATGGGGAATAATTTTATTTGGATCACAGCCTATCACATTATGAATTGAGTACATTTCATTAAAAGTTTAGTTTATTTATATCTTGATCATATTTTTATGATAAACATTAATGTCTTGGTAAGGTTTTATGGAGTACCACATTTTATTATACCTGATTGGGATCTGATATTTACCATGACATTAGGGAGAATTATTCAACATGATTTAAAAATGGAGTTTAAATATATCACTACATATCATCTATATACTTATGTTCTATATTATAAGAACATTAAAAACCTAAATGTTGTGTTTTGAGAATGTTCTGTGTATTTTTATTGTTTTTTGGACCAATAAATTTATTTTTGTCGATATTTCTTACAATAATAGATTTTTCATGACCATTAGTATAACTATTATGAAGCCCTCTATGGAAGGAAGTACTGAACTCCAACATTGTGAAAAAAAAGTTAGAGAATGAAATCAATTTGGACATGAGATGGATGCATAAATTGAAGATAAGTTTAGATCCATTCAACAACACCTTAGATTAGTTCATAGTCAATATAAAAGGTATATACAAAATTATTGGTAAAATCTATAGTTCAAATTTGGTTATAATATATTCCTATGAATATCTCCTTGGAATTAGGTTAAGATATTTTAAAATAATGTAAATTTGAGCCTTAGATATATCAATCCCTTTAAATTAATATATCATATATGGATGGTTTCTTATCACTTGGTGCTTTTACCAAAAATATATTTAGTACACTATGAATTCATTGTATCTCTCAAGTGGAAGTACATTCCTATACTTTCACTTGTGATAACCTCAAATATCATACTACTCGAGCATGATCTCACCTATGAGGAATAGCTGGTAGAGATTCTGGATTTAAGAATGAATGTTTTGTGAAACAATAATGCGTTCTTGGTCATTGTTTGTGGTGAAAACATAAATTTGATGAATCTATATAGGAACTCGGTTATGTGATGAAGTAAAAGTATCCTCTAATATTTATATTGGATTAGTGGAATTTAAAAGGTTAAATTTTCAAATAGTGGATAGAATTTAACACCCTACAATTTTATAACATATTTCTATTTAAACAAATTTTATTTCATTAATAGGGTTATTTACAATAAACATAGTGTTTAAACAGATCTACAAACATAATTGAATTATTATTATTTAGTGTGAAAGTTATCACACAGTCATTTAATTAGTTGGTATGAATGTGAATATATAATTTTTTTAAAAAAAAATTATATATTCAAGATTTACTTTTATTTTTTTTCATTTGGATAGAAATTTAAAAGAAAATCATTTGAATGTAAGATAGATGTATTTCATAAAAGTAATTTTATGTGCACAATGTTTTTTTTCTTAATAATATAAATAAATATGTATTGATGAAATATTTTAATTAAATTTATATATAATATATTTAATAAAATATTTAACATTCATTAAATAGTTTTTACAAGCCATTTAATAAAGGTAAACACATTCTTATGCTTCAAAGAGTTTTTTTCTAAAAATGTTTTTGTATGATTTTGTGATATTATTTTAAAAATTAATTCACAAACATAATATAAATCATAAAACCTTAATATTTTCTAAAATATGTTTTTCAATTTAATTTAAACTTTTTTATTTTTCTCATTTCACGCAACACTGAATATAGATTGTGTTATAAGAAAGTGACATGTTATTCTTTCTTTATTAGCACCACCAAAAATAATATCCACTATAAGGGACAAATACAATTGATTGAGGTATACTCAATACTACAATTGTATTTTATTAAAAGAAATACTAAGTCCCTTTGATAGTTTCTATTACCCAAAAAACTGATTTACCAAACTAAATTATACGATTGATATTACTATTAAAATATTACTGGTGTTATCATATAGCCAATGGAATGGATGGTTTGAATAAGATTAACTAAATTTTGAAATTATGGTCTATAAATGTGAATAAAATGAGTCATATGGTTATAAATTAGTTATAAATTAAAGATAATACTATTGGAAAATAAATAAATTCCTTTTCTATGAAAACTAGTTTTCTATGTACAAACACAATTTTATCTCAATAAATTAAGAAAAAAATTTATGAATATTTGTCTTTAAAATTTATATATTATATATTCAACCATATATTTTGACCCTCATCCAACATTTTGTCCAGTTATAAGATAAGAATAAATTTAATTATAATAATAAAAAGTGGTATTATTCTAAAAGGTAATTTTAACAACTTTTAATGGATAACCTATTTTTAATATAAATTTTTACACTTATAGTTTTTACTTTTGAAAATAAACTTGATTTTTTAATGTTTAATATAAAAATTTAATTTGGGTAAATATTAGGTATTTTTTTAAAATATTTCATTTTTTGATAAATAATGAAAAATGCTGAATTTTAATTCAAAATATCTTTTTCATCTAGTTTATTTATATAGTAAAATTATATTTTAATTTGTTTTTATAGTATAATTATATAAATTATAAATCATTTAATATGATTTAGATAATTCGAAGAAATTTAATGTTGAAATTGGATATAATAATGTTTCAAACTTTTGGACTTTTTCGCTTTAAAAACATTCTTTCACGACTTGTCTAAAAGATTAATTTTAAATTAATTTCATAGAATTATATTATTAAAATTTGGAAAAATTGATTTATTATTTGTAATAATAATTATTTAAAATTCTTTATGATTTTACATATATTTTTACCGAAAATATTAGTACAATTATTTAAAATTAATTATGGTGATTACAATAAGATTGAATTTACTTAGTTGTTATATTTTAACTTTAAGGTTAAAATACCCTAGACACATGTAAAATATCCATTGGATGGACATATTTTTTACATATACTCCATTGGATCTAAAATGGATAGTAATTGTAGTAACATGATGTAAGGTGGACCTCTCAATGGTATTTACCTTTTTATATTTACAGGGACGCCACTCCTCCTCCACTATAAAAGGGAACTCAGCCCCCTCACTTTTTCACACCTATCAAGTCCATTATCTCACCCAACCCCTTCCCAAATAATCTCTCAAAATCCCTTATATTATCCTAAAAACATCAATTTGGTTATAAATCCAGACAAAAAATTCTTTTGGGGTAACGCCCCAATATTTTTTAAAATATTTGTTTTTGAATTAATTTATCCTTTTTGTTATTTTTCATTTCACGCAACACTGAATATAATTTTCTATATAAAATATCTAATTTTTTATTGATTAACATGAAAAACCAGGTTAATCACTAGAAAAAATATTTATAATATCTTGTGTTACATGCGACACTATTTTTTTCTTTTATTAAACACAATAATGAGTCCTTTATAGCTTCAGTTATATGCAAGGTTGAGTTTTATTGAACCACGATACACTATTGACATGATCAATAAAATATTATTATATATTCCAAATAGTTATTAGAATGGAATTTATAAATAATATTAACTAAATTATAAATATATTATTTACACATGAATCATTTGGTTATTATTTTTTATAAGTTAATGAAGTAACTATTTGAAAATAACTAAATTAGTTTTATAAAAAACTATTTTTCTTTGTACAATTTTTTTTATCTCATTAACTTAAACAAACCACTTTTAATTAATTTGTTAAATAAAATTTATAAATTATATATTAAATAAATATATTTTATAATCATTTAATATATTTTATATGCATAAAATAAGAATTAATCCAAATATATGAATAAAAAGAGTTATTTTTCAAAAAAATATGTAATTTTACTACCTTTTTGTGGAAAACCAATTTTAAATATTATTTTTAAATGTTTATAATATTTTATGAAAAAAATAAACTTCTTTTTTAAAATAAATATATCAATATTTACTTTCGTTGTATTTTTGGTATTTTTCTAGAACATTCATATTTGGATGAATAGTTAATAACCTAGAATTTTACTTAAAAACTTATTTTTCATCCAATTTATATATATAGTAAATTTGTTATTTTATTTTTTTAAAATGTATAATCAGATATTTTAATATAAATAATACTAATTTAGGTCATTTTACAAAAAATAAAATTGAATTGAGATATAAAAACATACCAAACTTTTGAACATTTTTACTTTAAAACACAGCTTTGTCATCTCGTCTTTGAGAATAATTTTAAATTTTATGTGAATAGAATTTGGAAAAATTGATTCAATATTTGGAAGTAGAGTAATTTAAATTTTTTAAAAATTTCAACTTATTTTATTACCAAAAACATTAGGGGATGTGATTGAAATTAATTACAATTACTAATGAAAAATTGTGTTCACTTAGTGGTTAAAATTTAATCTTCATTGTCAAAATGACTGAGAAAATTTTCCAACCCACATATTTGTTCATTATTAAAATATAAAGGATATTTTATAAAAATTTTACAATTATTTTAGTCACATTATGAAAGGGATACCTCTCAATAGTGTATACCTTTTTATATTTTCAAGAACACCACTCCCCCTCCACTATAAAAAGGCACCCAACCTTCCCATTTCATTAAACCTCCCAGGCCCAATTTTATACAAAAAACCAAACCAAATCACATAAAAAATTTCCTACCTGAATCTAATAATCCTCAATTTTTACATAAATCCAAAAAAGGAATTACTTTGGTGAAACCCAAAAGGAGTTACCCAAAGACTAGGTAACACCCTTCCCAAGATCCTTTGTATTATTTTCATTATCCACCATACAAAAGCTTCTTATTTCATGATTATATAATAATTTAAGAATCATATATGTAATTATATGTTGTTATTTTATGTTTTCTACCTAAACTTAGACACACATCAATCTAATGGGTAATAAACATACTGTTCTTGTGTACGGAGAAATACTGCCTCACGAAACGATGTTGTATGTTTTTACTTTACCACCTCTCATATGTGGTAATTATTATGGAAAGTCTATTTAAAAATATTATATATGATATTTAGGATGTATTAATGCTTATGTAATTTTTATATAAAATATAACTTAATTATTTCTATTTTTTAAAGATAAGAACATTGTTTGTGGATGTGTGGACCACCGCCAACTCAAAGTGATGTGATTCATTCACACTTTAAATAGACTATATTAATGATGGTTTTAGTGAACTTATATGATATATATAACAAAATAATTATAATTTAATGATATTATATAAATATATATATGTATATATATTCATTTATATCTTTTACATTATTTATTTCAATACGATAAAATAAAAATTACAATATTCATGTGTACATACAGCATATCGGCTAAAAGAATGGTGTATTACATTTAATATATCTATATTTCATATATTTTTATAAATATATATATATATATATATATATAGTTAATATATGTGATATTTATATCTAGTTCTACATTATATAAATAAGTAAATCATGATCTAAGTAAGAGTCTTAAGAATAACAAGTCAAAACATATATGAAACACAAAGAAGATATTACCCAAAACGTAACATCAACATAGAGTTATAAATAAATATGTTATATAGATTCATAAAAAACCATATATGGTATTATATATAATAATATTTTTTTTCGATTTATAATAAACATATATTTATTATACTGATGTTTTGAATGTGCAGGAAAAAAAGTCAATGCTTAATGTAAGGGTTTTCTTATATCTCTTTTTATTATCCATGAGATACATGTGTTGTTATCCGCTCATTTATTTTGTGTAGTGCATATAATTCCTATGAATTTGTTCTATGGTAATTAGATTGAAGTTTTTGGGTAATTACATATCCATTTTAGAATCTTCCTTTTATTGTGTTTATGTTTCAAAAGATATGAAATTGGTAAAGTAGTTTTTGTCTCAATTTACCTTATTTGAGACACATGTCTTGTTAGGAAACTATATTTTTTTAGAACTCATATTTACTACCTTTGACATGTTATATCACAAATTTTCATTTTATTGAGATATTATAATCTTCATTTAATGTTAACCTCTTATGTTTACCAATTTATAAAGTTACCAAAGTGATAATAGTTTATTAATACATTCTAACCATTTATCAAGATTTTTTATGATTATACTTACATTGATTTAATATTATGTTCCATATCTCAGGAACACTAAATGATTTTCATATACTCTATTTTTTATGATATATTCATGTATTTATCCTGTTATTTAACTCTTTGTGACATAATATAATTAATAATTTATTTTTTATTAAAATCCCACATTATCCCTCTCTTTGGTATGAAATATGTGTTCTTTAAGAACAATGTTTTCTAGAAAAAATCAAAAATATTTTATATTTAAAAAATTTTATAAATGTTTTAAATATTTATTTATATTATTTATAATTATTTACAAATAAGATGGTTTTTATAAATAATTTTAAATCTTATTTTATTAGTTTTTAAGGAAAAAATGTTTTCAAAATGACATTCAAGCTTCTCTTATAGGTTGTAAATGAAAAAAAAAATCAAAAGCATTTTCATTTTTCTTTTATAAATTTTCTAGGAAATTGGTTTTCAAAATAATTTTTAAGAAACTTTTATTATTTGTTAAGGAAATTTTTTTTCAAGATTCCTTCAAGATTTCATTATATGTTTTCAAATACATTTTCATTGATTTTTTTTTCAAAATTTTTCATTTTTTAAATAAATAATTTCACAAATGAAAATATAGTTTCCTCGGGAAATGTTTTAAACGATTGTTCATTAAATGTTTTCAAGTTTTTTCAAGGAAAATGATTTTGAAAATAGAATATGTATTAAAAAGTTATGTTCAAAGTGGTCTTTCAATATCCTTATTCATATAAGATGGCATATTTGGTTATAGTTATAATTTACAAGGGATATTACCCAAATAAACCATTCATATTATTTTTCTGAATGGTTTATGTTTTGATGGATTGATGATTATTAAACCTATTTCTCTTCAATGGTTTGAACCATGATGTGTGCTTATGAAACCTGATTCCATTCATGGGTTATTCTAGAATGAATTGATTATAAAACCAGTCTATTTTCCATATGTTATGATATGATTACTTTTTTATAATTCCCATTTCATTTCATGGGTTATGTTATGATGTTTATGAATACCAACTCTTATTATGGGTCATGATAATATTAATTCTTTATATAACACATATGGATGATTTCATTACGATATGGGTGGGACCTATATACTTCTATACTGCATTTGTGTAAATATTTATAACTCAAGAGATAATGGTGAGAAATAAGTCAATAGGCTTGATCCACAATGGGAAACATATGTGTCATGATGCACTATTGGAAATAGGTATGTCCTAACCCATTGTAGGAAATAGGTGTGTCCTGATCCACTATGGGAAATAGGTGTGTCTTGATCCACGGTGGGAAATAGGTGTGTCTTAATCCAAAAATAGGAAATAGGTGTGTCATAATCCACTATGTTGATGGTCTTGGTAGTTAACTATGACACATGGAAAGTTTTTCTAAATATATAATAGTTTCATACATATTTGACATGTGCTTATGTTTTATGATTTATTTATTATGATTTATCACCCCTATGATTCAAGTCTTAGGAAATTCCAACCTTTATTCCATTACTCCTGATTATAATATTTGTTATTTAGGTTTTGATATTCTAATGTTAAGATCAGGTTCCCATACCCTTATACACATTATATTCTTATATATCTACCATGTTTACCCTTACTGAACATTTGAGCTCACACCTTTCTTATGTTTCCTTTCCCCATGTTATGAGGAATATTTTTTTAGTAGTAGAACTAAAGGGGATGATAATTATGGGGGGTGTTGAAGATCATTCGTTAAGTTAGAAGTTTTTCTTTTCAAGTTTCAAATGATATTAAACTATTACGGTCTTTAAGGATTTATATTTGTAATGTGTTTAATATTCATCTAAAATGATTTAATATCCATGTATGTTAATATCAGGTCATCATAGTTGGTATTAAAGGATAAGTTTTTTAATCCTTTGGAAACTAGGATGAGAAAAAATTAGTGAGATACCTAGGGATATTTCAAAGGATTTGTATAGTTATTTCTCTCAGGATAAGTCTAAGTATGAGTTAAAGTATACAAAAATGTCTTAGAATTTTGGTAAAGGATAGAGTGAGTGGTTTACTATCATTACATCTCTGTATATATAATACTATTCGATGAGTCTCTAGCACAGATAACTCGATCATAAACTGGTACATGACAATATTCCTTGCTGACCACCTAGTTTGAAACTCTTGGAGGATATTCTTTAAAAATTCACATACTCTTTACGAACTGTCATAAAGGATTTAAGTATAAAATGATAAAGAATAACCTTGGATAAACCTTAGGTTTCATATATTAAGGAAATTCTATCCATGATTTAGACATCATATAAGTTATTTTTTCATGATCATGCGGTTTTCCATTATGATAAATGTTTCTCATACTTTTGGAATCACACATTTTAATTACATAATCTTTTCATTATATTATAAAATACAGATGATATTTTAATGATTAGTTTCATGGAAAAAATAGTATAATAAATAAAAACATAAAAACATTCTTCTCATACCCTTGAAAGGATTCATAATAGGTTCATCCAAAGTAAAATTACTACATCTCATAAACTGGGGATATACATTGAAGAAATGGGTGGTCATATTGACCAATAATAGAAAACACATGAAATAGTTTACATGTGATCTTGAGGGAAAATAAATAAGAATAAGAGGATTATCATAAATGCATGATAAAGATACATATCATATTAATGATAACATGAATCATGAAATTTTAATGTGGCTACAAGATATAAATGAGACATTAATTAAAATATAACCAAGGTTTTTCATAGGGGTGTTGTAAATATTACCATGGTTATTCACCAATGTATCATAAAACTTTTCATCTATTAAGATAAAGTTACTTACCAAATGAATTTGTGTGCTATTAGGTCTCACACTTAATATGTATTGGTTTTCATAATATACACATAGATAAAAATAAAAAATTTCATTAATAACCCATGGAAAATAAAAAAAAATAGGTTTTATATCAAAATCATGTTGTTGTAAAAATTACTTAAAGATAAGATCTTTATGGAATCTATAACCCCTGGAAAGGGACTGAGAGTTTTATGTATGTGAAATCAATTATTTGATAAATATTTTTTACATATTTTTGAATAACCTGAGAAAATAAAGTGGTTTGGGTATTCACATAAAATTAATAAAAGGGATTTTCTTGAGAAGAAGAGATAAATTTTGAAAAGTAAAATTGGCGCCATAACGGGTAATAAATTTGGTTTTAGAAAAGAGTAAAAAGAGAGGGTAAAAGGGTATCTCATTCATAAAATAATATTAATAAATTAATGTTATGAAATAAATTGGACATAATAAATTAGTTTGGAAATTTTAAAGTCATATTTCTCAAAGAGGAAACTCAAATGGAAAAGAGAAGTAGAGATTTACCTTACTTTGGAGAGTAGTTCCTAAAACATGAGAATCGAGGCCATGGGGGGTGAGGACACATTTGGAGGACTCCTTCGGATGTAAAACTATCATATATTTGTGTGGGGGTGAATTGGTAGTGAAATTAAATGTGTAAATTGGTGGTAACTTATATAAAAAAGTGGAGGATTTGTTTATTAATTTCCATTGACACCTATGTAGTGGTAAATGATAAACCATAGGCTTTCCCATGGTATTTTACCATGGTAATAGAAACTTGAGACACCAATTATGTTATTTTTATTCACAAAATTTTGAAAAAAATTCTATTATATTTTATGCCCTTATGACATAATTGTGATGTCATTAAAAATACCAAAAAACCCAAACTATATTTTTACTATTCATGGAAAACAAAAGTATTTTAGAAAATTCTCATATCCTCAACCTAAACAAATTTTGAAGTGATGATTTCAGAAATTATAATTAATTCATCATAATAATTATCTAAATATCTGAATTTTTTCTTTTAAATATAAAAATTATTATTTATTAAAAATAATAGCTGATAAAAAATGCATAGTGAATTTTATGACACTTGAAAAAAATATTTTATCATTTATATTTAAATAAGAGTATTTTAATAATACTATTTCATTAACATAAAAAATATTAATAAAACAATATTTTATTATAATAATTATAACTTTTTGGAAAAGTAAAATTTCTATTCAAAAATTCAATTTATCAAATTCCTCGTATTTTTAAGAAAACAAATCTCAAAATAAAATTGTTGGAATACAAATTTTATTTATACAAAAGAATAACACATTAAGTAACTAAGGGATTGAAATATAAAACCTTATAACACCCACACAAAACATAAGGTTAAGGTGTGTGGTGGTGAATTTTTTTTGGGTGCCTTGATTAAAATCGCTCGAGTGGTAGTTTTTACTAACTTAAACTTATCCCGAAGGTGATTTCGTTCAAGCTTCACTTTTTGAGTCTTAAAATGGACTTGGTCAAGATTGATTCCATGTGATTCCACCACCATCCCATGTTCTAAAAAATGATCATTGTATAACGTGATTCTATTGGTTTAGGTCATCATTCCTCCTCTTTGAATTAATAATCCTTTTTTTTTCTACATATAAATACGAATTATAACATTATATATTTTATCAGGAGTATTTTTTCCAATAATCATACTGAAAAATGGTCATAATTTAACAATGGTCCTCTAATGGTTGTAACTTGATGGTTACATTTAAAATTATACTCACTTCATTATTAAATAGAAATAGTTTTTTGAGTAAATGATAACTTGACACGCATATTTTTAGGAAACAATTATCATTAAAAAGGTATGTGTCATTACACACACTATTATTTCTAGTTTAAGTAATTGACAGGAATTAGAAGGTACTTGGTAAACATTGAATGTTTAAAATGTGGAAAGTATAGGAATTATGAAAATCAATTCTATAAGTGGAAATCACAAGAATAGAATCATAAAGATGCTATGAGTATTGTTTATATTACTGAAGATAAAGATATTGTGAATGAAATGTGAATGGTACAGGATGTTCAAACAATACTGTTTATATTAAATGTGTGAATAGTTAATAGATTTTGGTCGAGGAACCTTAATACATGATCTATATTTTATTTTCTGGGAAAATTTGTATTAAAGAACAAGAAGACTAAGCATGAGTATTAGTTTTTGAATAAATATAGATTTTTGAACTGTACATGTCTTGGAATGTAAATATTATTTTATACATGTCATGAAAAGTATAAGTATTTTCTATATAATATTTTCATTTAGGATTGAAAATGATATGTTGATTGGTGATGAAGACTTATAAAATTAATTTAATGGAAAGGTGATATTTTTATTAAGGGATGGTAACACTTAATATTCTCCAGATATAAAGAAAATTTGGTTTATCTTTGATAAAGATATGATTGATATAGATATACCATGTTGGATAGTACTAATTACCATGGAAAATTTATTAATTTATTGATAATGGTTTCAATGTTATCATTGATGAATTTTACAACTTTTAGTATATGGGGAATATATCAATGAATATTTGGAATATTGAAGAATTAATGGTTTCCAAAAGTATTTACGGTAATTCTATATATTACAATGTTTTAGTAGAATATATTATGAGGGTATTCACATTTTTGAAATGTGACAACCAATAGCTTCTTTAAGAAATATGGGGGATCAATTTTAAGCTGATTTAGTGACCTTCATTATAATATTTTGGATTTTCATATATTGGAAGGGTTATGAGGTTAAACTTTATGGAATAGATTATGTGAAAATTAGGATATTGTTTTGTGATAAAATTATTACCTCTTCATATAAGGATGTATTCATATTTTATAACTTCTGATAACCTTTTTGTAGTGATAATGAAATATGGAATAACCTATCATTATATTTATAGTTTCCATGATCTGTTAATTCTTCAAGAATGAAAAATTCACCTTAATTTATTAGAATAAGAGATTAATTAGAAATTGATCAAGGTACAACAAAGGGTAATTTTGAATTGAACCCATTTAAGTATACCTTCTCATTTAAATTATTCAGCATCCGGAAAAATGGCCTTGATAAAATATTTTATCATGTTATCATCATTTCAAAGGATATCAATGAAAATTTTCAAGACTCTATGGGTTATGGATATTTTGTTGCTAACTTCCTCCTAACTATGTTATCTATTACTATCAATTAGGGCATGATAGTTATATTTCTCTTTTATGTCCATTTTCTCACTTTACACCATTGTTATTCTATGTGGAAACCTAGTTATGAGTTACTTTGGGTAAATATTATTCTACCAACTTCATTTTTTTAAGGAAGTTATAATATTCATTTTTATGATCTGGGTTTCTATGAAATAAAATATAAATTATTCAACCATTAATAATCTAGATTAATTTTGAGGGAGAAATTAATTTTAAGTGGGTAGAATATCACACCATGTGATTTTTTTATTTTGTTTTTTGAGTAATTTTAATCTTTTTGATATTTTTCATTTCATGCAACAGTGAATATAGTTTGTTATATATAAAATCGCTAATTTTGGATTGATTTACATGAAAAATCAAGTTAATAATCTACTATACACAAAACTTATATTATATTTTAGTACATGCGACATATTGTTTTTCTTTTATTACACACAATACTGAATCCCTTTGACAGCATGTGTCACACATAAGTCCGAGTTTTAACAAACTAAAATAAACTATTAATATGATTCTTAAAATTTTACTATTGATAACACCTATTAATTGGAATAAATTTTACATAAAAGATTAAATATATTTTGAAAATATTATTTACACATGAATCCTTTGGTTATCAATTAGTATAAGTGAATGAAAAAACAGTTTGAAAATAATCAAATAACATTCCTAAGGAAACAATTTTTCTATGTACAAACATAATTTTATCTCAATAAGTTAAACAAAACAATTTTGATTAATGTTTTATATAAAATTTAAATATTATATATTAAATCATTATATTTTTCACTCATCCAATATATTTTATAGGCATAAGATAAAAATTAATCTAATTATACGAACAAAATGAGGTATTTTTAAAAAGGTAATTTTACTACATTATAATTGTGAACAGATTTTAAAAATAAATTTTGACATCTTAATCATTTTTATATGAAAAATAAACCTCATTTTTTATATTTTTATATCAAAATTTACTTTGGGTGTATTATATTCAAATAACTTTCATATTTTGAGGAATATTGAATAATACTGAATTTTAGTTCAAAACTAATTTTAAATCTAATTTGTTTATATAGAAAAATTTAGATTTTATTTGGTTTTAATGTATAGTTAGATCAATTTTATATAATTAAAGCTTATTTATGTCATTTTGATGAATTTGAAATATAATTTATATATAAAAACATACCAAATTTTTGAACATTAATACTTTCAAAAAACCCTCTTTTTCATCTCATCTACTGGATTAGTTTTTAGTTAATTTCTACCACTTTTATGATTATAATTAAAAAAAATGATTAAATATTTTTATTTACCATAATTTATAATTTTTAATACATTTAAAATATTTTTTGGACCAAATATATTATCCAAAGTGATTAAAATTAATTATAGTGATTAATGTAAAATTGTGTTTATTTAGTGGTTAAAATTTAATCTTAAGAGTACAAAAGACCTAAAAAATTTCTAAAACCCATTTTAAGGGATTTATTATACCATATATCCTATTTTTTATAATTCTTATGACTATTGGAGATGCATGATGTAAGGGATACCTCTCAATAATGTTTACCTTTTTATATTAACATGAATACCACTCCCCTCGAGTATAAAAAGGGACTCACCCTTACCATTAATTCCAACCTCTCAAACCCAATTGGATTGGAATCCCCCTTCCCAAAACTCCTCCAAACATCACTCCATTAGTCCTAGAGGGCTACCATTGTGAATAAATCCAATAATGGAATCCTTTTTTGTGAAAACCAAAAGGAGTTACCCAAAGAAGATGTAACATTCTTTCCCAAGCTCCTTTGTATAATTTTCATTCCATACCCACTAAAATATTATTATTAAATTATTATAAAAAAAAATCAGTATCAAAAATATACTTATATGTTTTTATTATAATTTTTATACCGACACATACACACACTTCCATCTTATGGGTAACAAACTTACCATTTTTGGGTAGGATGAACTACCGCCAAAATGAAACAATACTATTATTTTTTCCATTAACACATCTCATAGGTGTACATTATGATGGAAAATATTTTTTATATGATATTTTTGATCTTTTTTATGTCTTTATAATTCTGAAATTATTATATAAAATAACTTTTCGTATGGATGTGTGGACAACAGACTCCTCAAAGTGATCTGATTCATTCACACATTATGTTGAATGTATTAAGGATGAGTTTAGTTAAATTATATGATATATATGATATAATAATGATAAAATAATTATATTATATGTATATTTATTTATTTAATTTAATTTCTTTCTTTCAATACAATAATAAAACATACAAAATGTTCAAGCGTATATACGATCTACCATCTCCATAAATGGTGTATTCCATTTTATATTTCTATATTTCAAAGATTATTATAAATATATTTATTCTGAATATATATGATATGGATATAATTATTTGAATTTATTAAATAATTGAATAATTATCTAATTATAATGATCAAAATTCTCGACTCAAAACTAATTTGAAATGACAAAGGTGATATTACACGAAACGTAACATTAATATGGAGTTGTTAACAAATGGGTAACATAGAGTACTAATCAAACCATATATAGTATTCTATATTATATTATTGTTGTATGGTTTGTTCATGATAAAATTAAATTCATTATACCGGATTTTATAATGCATTCAAGTAAATTCAAGACTTAAGTTAAGGGTTTTCTCATCTCACTTTTTATTATCTATGAGATATATGCCATGTTCACCATTCATTTATTTTGTGTGGTGAATTTACTGACCATGAATGAATTATATGATACATATAATTAAATGAATGGGTAATTTAATATCCATTTTATTATATTTTTCTCATGGGATTCAGGTTTCAAATGTTACCAGATCGGTAAAGTAGTTATGTACCAATTATACTTCTTTGAGACACATGTTGGGTTATGAACCTATATTTTTCTATGAGGTGTATTTAAAGACATTTACATTTTATATCATGAATATAATTGTTTTAATTACATTATAAGAAATTCTATTATCCTATGGGTATCATGATTTAATGTTACCAAATTGGTAACATATTCTTAATACAATCACATCGTTTATTGGCTTTGTTTATGATTATTCGTCCACTGATGAAATATTATGATACATCTCTCAATACCACTTATGAAATATCTTATCCTATGGTTATTGATGATATATTTATGTATTGATATATTTTTTCACTCTTCAGTATATAAGATAATTAAAACCTTATTTTTTAGGAAAATCTAACTTTAAATATATCTTTGGTTAGAAATCTATTCCTATTCAAACCCATTTTTTTCAAAAAAGGATTCTCAAAAATGTTTTATGTTTAAATTTTTTTAAAAGTTTTAAAGATTTATTTATAAGTTTTTAAATTATTTTCAAAAAATATTTTTTTTAAATGATTTTAAATCTTCTTTTAAAAGTTTTCAATGAAAAGGTTTTCAAAATGATTTTCAAGGATATTTTACAATTTTACAAGGACAATGTTTTTCAAAATTAATTCCAATATTGATTTATAATTTTTCATGGAAAAAGGTTTTCAAGATTTTTTTTCAGAATATTTATGTGTTTTTATATATATTTTCAATGAAAATCTTTTTTCAGAATTATTTCCGTTTTAAATATAGTTTTTCAACGTGAAAAATATATTTTCCTCAAGAAATGTTTTGAATGATTTTTCATGATAGGTTTTCAAAGTGGTTTCAATGAAAAGGATTTCAAAAAATTTATACATTTAAAAAATTTATATTGCAAGTGATATTTCAAAATCCTTCTCTATATAAGATTATATCCTTGGATATATTTATGTTTTACAAGGGATATGTCACAAGGACATAATTCGTATTTTTTCTGAATGGTTAGTATTTTTATGGATTGAGGTTTATGGAAAACATTTCTCTTAAAAGGGTTATACCTTGATAAATGATTATAAAAGCATATTAATTTCATAGGTTATGCTAGGTTGAAATTATAATGAAACCTATATATTTTCTATAGGTTATGAAGTGATTAAATTTTTACGTTACTCATCTCATTTCATGGGTTATGATATGATGTTTATGTAACTGATATCTTTTTATTTGTCATGATAAGATAAATGTTTTATAACACACATAATTATGATTTCATTATAAAATGGTTGGGAAATATATATCCTTGTACTTTATTGGATAAATATTTATTTATCATGAGATATTTATGGGAATAAAGTTGATGGAATATATCCAAAGTGGGAAACATTTGTTTCCTAATTCACTTTGGGAAACATGTGTTTCTGGATCCACTATATGAAATAGGTGTATCATACTCTACATTGGGAGATAGGTGTGTCATGTTCCACTATGTGAAATTGGTATTTCTTTATAAAAACTGAGAAATTGGTGTGTCCTCATCCACTATATTGATGGACTTGTTAGCTAAGATTGATATATGTAATGGTTTTATATAGTTATAATGGTTTCAAACTTATATGACATGTGATCATGGTTCCTGAATGATTTATCATGATTTATAACCCTTATGATTCATGTTTTATGAAATTATAATATATATTCCATGAATCTTGATTATGATATCTGATGTACAGTGTATGATCTTTTAATATTAAGATCATTTTCAAATACCCTTATACTCCTTTTTTACTTACATATCTCACTTATTTACCCTTACAGAGGATCTAACATAACCCATTTCTTATTTTTTCTTTCCCAATGTTATGAATTTTTTTTATGTAGTAGTGCTGGAGGTAATTATCTATAATGGAGACTTTGGGGATATTTTACCAAGGTGGTAGATAATGTTTCAAAGCTTCCAAAGACAATAAACTATTACAGTCCTTGGGAATATATTATTGTAATATACTTTTTACTCATATAAAATGATGTCATATCTATGTGTGTCATCCCTAGTTCACTATATTTCATTAAAAAATTAGTTACCATAAAAATAGGATGTTTGAAAATGTACGATGAATTTTAAGACTTAAGGAAAGTGTTTTCTCATCTCACTTTTATTTCTGTGAGATATATGCTATATTCACCACTGATTATTGTTTTGTTGTATATATACTTCCTTATAACATGTCATATCATGATTTTACTTTATTTCATTTTATTGAAAGTTTTAATTGATGTTATTCTTTTATGGGGATCATGATTCACAATTTCTATAAGTAGTAAGGGGATCTCTAGTCTCTATTCTATTTCTGCAAGACTTATGACTTATTCACCACTAATTTATTTTGTGTGGTGTATATAATACCCATGAAGGTATTATATAATAATTTTATTTCAATTTATATTTATTTACATATCAATTTTATTGTCTCTATTTTATGGGTCTTGAGTACAAAATTTACTAAATCAGTAATGAAACATTATCTCAATTTTCCTTCTTTGAGACACATTTCATGATATGGACATATATTCTTCTACAAAGTTTATATACTACCCATTGAAATTTAATATTAGGAATATATTACATTTAGTAATATTTTAATTTACATTTAATTTTATTTTTTCATGGGGATTATGATTAATATTACCAAAGTAGTAATAGTTTATTGTTACAATCTCATCATTTATCATGATTCTCTATTATTATGCTTCCACTAATGAACAACTATTATACATATCTAAATAACACTCATTAATTTTATTCTACTATATTTATTAATTATATATTCTGATATTGGTACCATTTTTCAATATTTTTCAATTAATCGGATTAATAAACTGTTTTTGAGAAAATATGACTTTATTTATCTCTTCGATCGAAAATCCATTTTATTTAGAAACCATGTTTTCTAAAAAAAATTTCAAAAATGTTTTTAAATTATATATTCATATAATTTTCAGGGAAAAAATGTTTTAAATAGATTTTTTACATTTTAAAATGTTTAAAATTGTTTTTAAAGCTTCCATTATATTTTTTTAAGTTTATTTTAATATAAAATGTTTGTCAAAATGTTTTATGTTTTAGAATGAATTTTTCAAAGTGGAAAAGATATTTTTCTCAAAAAAAATAAATTATTTATAACTCTTAAATCATAAGTATTCAATGTGGTTTCAATGAATATTATTTTAAAAATGTTATATGATTTAAAAATAAAGGTTATATTCCTTATGAATTATTCCAAGTGATCTTTCAAAATCCTTCTCAATATAAGATGACAAACTTTGAGATAGTTTTGATTTACTAGGGATATGATCCTAGGATGAATTTTTTATTATTTCTATTAAAGGTTTCTATTTTGGAAGTATGAATTTTAGGGACCGATTTTCTTTTAGATGAGTAAATCATTTTCCAATGATATTGACATCAAACCTATTTCTCTTCCATGGGTTATACCTTGATCAATTCTAGTGAAACCCACTTCCTTTCATGGGTTATTATTGGATGAAATTATTATGAAAAATACCAATTTACAATAGGTTATGATATGATTAAATGATTATAAAACCCATTTCATTTCATGGTTTGTGATATGATTTTTACAAAACCCATCTCTTTTTATAGTTCATGATATAATGAATGCTTTGGTATCTTGTGAAACATGCATGTATGATTTCATTATGCGACAAGTGGGACCTATATATCACTCTAAGTAATTAGGTAATGATAAATTTTTTATGATCTCAAATGGTACCCAAGAGGGCATGTATAGACAAAAATAAGAGGGTACACTAGAGGGAATACCAAACCAAAAATAAGAGGGTACATGTGATGGCATCCCAAGCATGACACAAGAGGGTACACATGGGGGAATCCCAAGCTCAAAACAAGAGGGTACAAGGGAGTTAATCCTAATATCAAAAAAATAGGTTACATGGGAGGACATCTCAATCCCGAGATAAGAGGGAACGTGGGAGTTCATCCCAATCCATAAGCAACAGGGTAAATGCGAGGTCATTCCAAGCTCCAAACAAGATGATACATGAGAGGGAATCCCAAGCCTAAAATAAGAGGATGAACGGGAGGGAATCTCAGGTTTGATAAAGATAGACATGTGATTATCCCAATACTAACATTTTTTTAAGGTCTTAGTAGGTATCCTTGACATAAAATTTGTATACATATGTGTATGACACAATTCTATGTCTTATTACTCTATTATACTCTCATGGATTATACTCTTGATTTCTTTATGATTATTGTCTTATGAACCACCAATATTTTTTCAATGACTCTTTATTATGATCTTTGATATGTTATGTATGATCTTATAATGCTATGTTTATGTTCTCATACCCTTAGTCTCATGTTATTATTTCATATCTCCCTTGTTTACCCTTACTAAGCATCTTAGATCACCTCTTTCTTATGTTTCTTTTCACCAGGTTATGAAGAATATTTTTATGTTGGATTACTAAAACGGAATGATCTTTAAGGAATATTTCGAATATATTTCATAAAACTAGATTAATTTGTTCCAATTTTCCAAAGACACAAAACTATTATGGTCCAGGGGCATTCAATTTTTTAATTTTCTAAATATTTTTCTAAATTGATTTAATATCCATGTATGTTCATCCTGGATCGCTATAGTTGGTATCAAATGAATGGTTTCGTCAACCTTTGCAAACTAGGATGAGAAAACTTTAGTGTGATCCCTAGGGAGATTTATAACGATATTTATAGGTATGTATCTAATGATAAGTCTATGGATAAGAAAATGTTTAAGAAAATATCATAGAATTTTGGTAAAGGATTGTGAAGGTGGTTTCCTAGAAGCACATTCTTGTATGGATACTCCAATTAGATGTGGATCTGGCAGAAATGTACCTAGGTGAAATAACCCTAAAAACCCAATATTTAACTAGACTCGATTGGAAACAAGTACATGAAAATGGTCCTTATTTCACACCTAGTTTGACACTCCCGTGGGATATTATTTGGAAATTTAAAATATCCTTATAAACCATCCTGAAAGATTTAAATAAATGATGATTATGAATAACCTAGTATAAACCTATGGATTTTATATTAAATAATTAGTTGTCATGATTTAAAACAACCTATAAGTGATATTTTCATGATTATGTGGTTTTTCTCTATGATTAGTGTTTATCATGATAATATTTTTTGTTTTAGCCGATGTATGCAACCTAAAGAAACCATGTTAATGTGGAATGAAATGGAAAATTCAATTATGTTCTTAGAGAGAAACCAAATCATATAGAATATGGAGTGAAAAACCTCATTGTTATGACCACACAACCTTACCCAGATATGAATCATACTAAATCTTAAAATGGACAATGTAGGGAAATTTTTTTCTTGAATCCTTCTTAAAGGAACAACAAGCTTATTTTAGTTAAACTAAAAATACACTAGTTTCTAAGAAATGAATCTGTACCATTGAAAAATTATTTTTCATTCTCCATTATTCAAAATATGAAAAATATATATTGGAAACCTATCTATTTCAAGTTGAAATAAATAAAAGGAAGAATATTATCAAGAATATTAGGTAATAGGATAAAATTGTATCCATGGGTTGGAAAAAAGATAAAGAACTTGTTTTTAAGTACATACATTCCTCATATTCTTCATACAAAAAGGGATATTGAAGTTTCCCATCAATATAAAGGTAATGATAATAAAACAAGGATATAATTCAATAGAAAATATAAAAACTATAGAGAAAAAGATTATATTTACTTTATACACAATGTGTGGAAGGGAAAAAAGAGGAAATTCTCTTGGGATAACTGATAAATGTTTTAAGTGTGGAAAGAAAGATCATCGAGCATCTGAATTCCAAGGTAATGGGAATAAATATAAAGCTCCAAGGAATGTATTACCTGCAATTCTATGTTTCAAATGAAAGGAGTAAGGGAATTATTCTAGAAGGTTCTTTAATCCAAAGGTCAGTGATGCTGATCGACATCAGTAGTTTCTCAAGCTTATGGATAAAGGTAAAACTTATTCAATCAAAATGGATAAAGTGTTTCATGATAATTATGGCACACTTTTCATTCACTTTTATAATGAGAATTTAATGTTAGATTTTGTATGAATAATCCCTATATAAATCTTATTGTTCATCATATTGTGAATTTTCATGTGATTATCTCCCTCTACATGGATCCTAGGATAACAAATGACATTTTATATTCTATCAGTACAAGTATAGACCCAAGTTTCCAATGATTTTTTTTGAATAATATAAGATTTTATTTAAGCAATAAAATGCGAATTATATTTTGGAAGGGTGACAAGGATAAATATTTATTGAATTTTTTAATTTAAACTTTGGATGAGGTTTTAGATATTATATTATAATATTGACATATGAGGATTTATATATATTTATTACCTTTTTTGACCATTTTGTTGTGATTATAAGTAAATGTAGATGGGATAAATTATTATTCCAGTTTTGGACCATATGATCTGTTAGTGCTTCAGGAATAACAAATCCACCATCATTTTTGGAATAAGAGATGAAATGGGAATTGATCAAGGAATAACTAAGGGTGAAATTTTCCTAAAATGTAGATATTATATATTCTCATAAAAACTATTCAATCATTATAAAAGGGTCTTGAAATAAAATGTTTTCATGTTATCATTATTTTGATGATATCAATTACCCTTTTTAGTCCTCTCTGGGTAATGTCTTTTTTGATTCTAACTTTCTCCAAATCGTGTTCTCTATCACATTCCACCCAAACATGGTAGATAAATTTCTCTACAATGTCCATGTTTTCACTTTCACCAATGTTATCCTATGGGGAATCCACGTTATAAGTCAATTTGGGTAATAATTAAGATTCCAATTTTATCTATTTAATTATAGTTTTGTTATTTATTTTTATGATGGGGGTTTCTATAAAAAACAATTTCAAGTATTAAACCATTGATAACACAAATTAATTTCAAGGGAAAATTCATTTTAATGGTGTTAGAATATAACTTTGTTAAATTTTGTGAAAAAAATTAAAATAATTTAATCTTTTTGATATTTTAATATTTTTCATTTCACAAACACATAATATAGATTGTGTTATATAAAATCATCGTGTCATAATTATTTTGTATACAACACTATGTAATGTTTGTTCTACATTCAACACATAGAGTGGATTATGGAAAATGAAACACTATTTTTTGATTTTATTTCATACACTATTGAGTCCCTTCAATAGATTGTGTTACACGAAAGACCAAGTTTTACCGAACTACAACATACAATTAATAATATTATTAAAATATTATTATAGTTATCACCAAGCCATTAGAATGGATGTTATGAATAATATTTAATAAATTAAAAAAATAGGGTTTAAAATTGTATATAATATAATTCTTTTGGTTATCAGTTAGTCATAAATGAAAGTGAGATCTATTTTAAAATAAATAAATTAATTCTCTAAGAAAACTATTTCTCTATGTACAAACACCATTTCATCTCAATAAATTAAACAAACCAATTTTGATGTTTTTTTGTTAATAAAATCTTTATATTATATATTCAATTAAAAATTTTGACACTTTCCCAATATATTTGATAGGCATATGATAATAATAAATCCAATTATATGAATAAAAATAGATATTTTACTAAAAGGAAATTTTACCACCTTTAAATGAATAACCTATTATAAATATAAATTTTGACACTTTTATAATTTTTATTTGTAAAAATAAAATCCATTTTCTAAAAAGGAATATAAAAATTTACTTTGGGTAAATTTTTTTATGTTTCATAAATTTTTTATTTTTGGAAGAATAAGGAAAAATACTAAATTTTAATTTAAAATTTATTTTTTTATCTAATTATTTTCTATCATAGATTTATATATTACTTTATTTTAATATTACAATATGGTCGGGAATACATCAGTTAAACCAATTTTGTTAATTTTAATCCATTTCACATTAAAATTGGATAAAAATATTCTAGAATTTTTGACTTTTTTGCTTTAAAACCCCTCTTTCACGACACATCTATTGGATTAATTTTAAATTAATTTCTACCACATCATTGATTAGAAGTTAGAAAAGTTGAATCTATATTTAGAATCATAATAATTTAAAATCTCTATTAATTTTAAATTAGTTTTGACCAAAAATATAAGTGAATTAAATTAAAATTAATTATAATGATTATGGTAAGAACGACTTTACATAGTGGTTAAACATTATCTTATGGGGCCAAATACCCTAGAAACAAGTCCAAAAGCCATTTTATAGCCATATTTGGAGAATATAATCCATTTTGTCATAATTGAAAAATTATTTTTGGATAATGATGTAAGTTAGAGTTCAATATAGTGTTTAGTTTTGTATTTTTACAAGAATATCACTCCTCTTCTAGTATAAAACGACACTCACCCCCTAACTTCGTCACACCTCTCAATCCCTTTGGATCATACAAACCCTATTCAAATAATCTATAAAAATCCTTCAACTCATCCTTGTAAACTCACTTTAGAAATAAAAACATCCAAGGAATACCTTTTTCTTAATCCAAAAGTAGTTACCCAAAAAAGTGGAGGTGTGAACATGTACGAAGAAATCCAAGACTTAAGGTAAGGGGTTTCTTGTCTCTTTTTTATTTCTGTGATATATATTATATATTCACAACATATTATTATTTATTGGTGTATGTACTTAACTATGACATGTTATATCATGGTTTTACTTTATTTAATTAAATGAAAATATTAAATTGATTCAATCCTTTCATGGGAATCATGATTCCAAAGTTACTCAACTTGTAAGGGGATCTCTAGTCACACTTTTTCTTCTGTGATAATTATACATTATTCACCACCCATTTATTTTTTAGGGTATATATATTGCCTATGAAGTTATTATATGATCCTTGTTCTTAAATTTATGGGTTTTTACATATCCATTTGATTATCCCTCATTCGTGGGTTTTATGGTTCAAAAGTTACTAAATTGATAAAGTAATTTTGTCTCAATTTCCCTTCTTAGAGGAATATGCAATGTTATGAACCTATACTCTTATATGAGGGGTATATACTACCCTATTACATGTAATATAATGAATATATTTCCTTTAATGGTATTTTAATATTCATTTAATGCTATTATTTTACATGGATTATGATTCAATGTTACCAAAGTAGTAAAAGTTTAATGGTATAATCTCATCATTTATCCCAATTGTATATGATTATTATTTCATTGATGAAATATTAAGATAAATATCTCAGTAAATATAATTAATTTTATTCCTAGATGTGTTTTCATGATATTTTCATATAATGGTACCATTTTTTACTCTTTGGTACTTAATAGGATTAATAAAAATAATTTATGAAAATTTGAATTTATTTCTCACTTCTGTCAGAAACCTATTTTATTCACAAACCATGTTTTTTAAAAATGGTTTAATTTTTTTTAAAATGATATATTAATATGATTTTCAATAAAAATTATTTGAAAGAAATTTTTTATATTTTAAAGTGTTTAAAATGTTTTTCAGAGCTTCTTTTATAATTTAACAATGTTATTTTCAAAGAAAAATATTTTTAAAATGTTTTATGATTTTATAAATATTACTTCAAAGTGGAAATTATATTTTTATTCAAGAAATGTTTTAAATGATTTATAGTTCTTAATTTATAAACTTTAAATGTGTTTTTTTTATGAAAAGGATTTTGGAAATGTTATATCATTCTTAAGAAATGTTATATTCTTTATCAATTGTTCTAAGGGATCTTTCAAAATAATTCTCCATCTACATTGAAATCCATTGATATATTTATGGTTTACTAGTGATATAATCCTATAATAACATTCATATTTCTATCTGAATGGTTTATATTTTTAAGGATTGAATTTTATGGACTAATTTTGTTTCCATGAGTAAATCATGTTTTAAAGATATTAAAATCGAACCTAATACTCCTATACAGGTTATACTGTGATAAATGTTTAAAAAACTCACATTATTTCATGGGTTATTATAGGATGAAATGAATATGAAACATATATATTTTCAATATATTATGATATGATGAAATGTTTATAATACCAATTTCATTTCATGGGTTATGACATGATGTTTATGAAACCCATCTCATTTTATGGATCATGATATGATGAATGTTTTTTTTATCTTGGGGAACATGCATATATGATTTCATTATGTGATGTGTGTGAACCAAATCTCCCTTAAATGCATTGTGTAATAATAAATGTTTTATGGGATGAAAGGTTACATGGGTGGGTATATCAAGCCCAAACAAGAGAGTGCATGGGTGGACATCCCAATCCTTAAATAAGAGGGTGCGCATGTAACATCTCGGGTAAATGAGGAATAAGATATTTTCATATTTATTAATATTTGTGAATTAAATATTAATTTTAGCTTAAAGGGGTTGCTATGTTCGATAGCGTACCCGATACGCAACAACAGGTTTCTTTGGAATCTTACGTTGCACACTAATAATATAATATTATTATTTTAAATGGTAGTTAACTCCTATCCATTGTAGTTGCAGGAATGAAAAAAACTGATTATAATATGATTATACCTGTATTTATATTTATCCAATAAAAGTTAGAGGCTTAATATATGAATGAATCTAATTTTAAGCATAATTTACTTTAAAAGGCCGATTTACCGCCTTTTAATGGCAAACCCTTTTTAAATCTAGTTTTGGTCACATTAATACATTCTATATGACCAAATAAAATCCTTCTTTATAATGAGGTCATCAGAATTTACTCTGGGTAATTTTTTGGTATTTTTCTGATAAAGTTCATTTTTATATGGAATAGTGAAAATATTGTATTTTAATTCAAAACTATGTTTTAATCTAATTTATTTATATGGTTAGATTATCCTTTTAATTTGTTTTAAAGTTTAAATAGATTATATTTTTACCATTTAATCTAATTTTGGTCATTATAAACAATTTCACATTTAAATTATATATAATCAACTGTCAATCTTTTGATAGTTAATATTTCTTAAAAACACGCCTTTTGTTTTGAAGGCGGGAATTAATTTTAAATTAATTTATACCACTTCTGTGTTTTGAATTTGGAGAAATGGATTCCATATTTGGAATCATGAGGTTCAAATTTTGTAAATTGGTAACTTTTATTTTTAGACATTTTAAATATTTACTTCAGTAAATATTTTATTTATCGTGGTTAAAGGGTAAATCACTTAAATAAGGGTAAAGAAATAATATTATAATAATATAAAATTACTCTTAAACCTATCCTAATCCTATTGGATGAGTCCTTTACGACCATGGTCATCTTTGGGTCGATTTTTGGACCCCATTGAGCCACTTGGGAGTGATAATGACAATTTAGATTAATTAATTTAATGTGAAGACAAAAGTGACATTAACAAAAATCATTTAGTAATTAATTTTTATATGGTGTTATATAAGTCCTATTTTTGAATATAAATATTCATTGGAAATATAAAAAGATTTCCTACATCATGGTATTTTTTTATAATTTGTATACATCAAATAAATTAAATTATTTATGACACAATAATGATGCGGTTTTTACCTCATTAATAAATGATTTAATTAAATAAGATTATAATGATTAAAATATTATCCAAAACACGTCCAATTCTGATTGGATGATTTTATTTATATTATGAGTCATCTTAGATTTGACCATAATTATTTTTGGACCATTAAAAACCGAATATCATTATATTATAAAATAATATTTTCACTCTTTCCAAAAGAGCCCCTCCACTACCTTATAAAAAAGAGACCACTTCTATGCAATTCCTCACTCCTCTCAAGCCATTTGCCTCATCCAAACTCTTCCCAATTAAGCTCCCTATATCCCTCTACTACTCCTAGAAGCCTTACCTTATGTATAAGGCACTTCAAGAAGTCCTTTGGTTCAAACCAAAGTGAGTTACCCAAATTAAAGGTAACAGTTTCTCTTAAATTATTTTCTTTCATTTTGCTTCTCCAACCCCTAAACTCTTTTTATTTCCTTTATTTTGTAACAAAAACAGTATCCTAAATATACTAGTATGTTTTTATGATAAGTATTATAACTAAACTTACACACACCTCCATCTAATGGATGAATAACATAATGTTTCTATGGATGGAAAACTAACGCCTCACGAAACGATGATTGTTCAATTACGTCTTACTGCCTCTCATGGTGGCCATTATGATGGAACTGTATTTATATATGATATATATTATTTTTATGATTTATTTATGCTTCTGTACTTCCCAATTATATCAAAACTTTACAGTTTCCATGGTGGGTAAATATGATAATCTCATTTGAGGAAGTGCGGACTACCGCCCCCTCAAAGTGATGTGACTCGTTAATGCCCTATATGGGATGTATAAAGGATAGAGTTAATGATATTATATATGATATTATACTGGAAGTGTAATATACCTATGTATCATTATGTTTTAATTCCATTAAAATAAGAAATAGAAATGAAAGTAGAGTTCATGCGTACGTACGACTTACCGTCTCCATGAACGGTGCATTTCATTTCGTACCTCCAAATGTTATGTATTATTATAAATACATGTACATGCTGGATATATATGATATATATGATACCCAAATCATGAATACCATTCTGGATATAATGAACCTTTTACCACGTGAACAACATGTAATTATAAGAAGTCCATTTTTGACTCAAGTACCAAATATCGACAAATGAACGTTATTAACTTAAATGATTAAATAATGATTATAACATGGTAATAATTGATATAAAAGGAATAATAAACTTAAAAAAGGTTATTAAGAAATTTGAAATTAACTTTAGTTTATTATTCAGGAGATTAAAGAATGAACGGGTCAAGTCGGACACGAGGTAAGGGACTTCGTCTCAATCTCCTCTCATTGAGGCATTTTTAGTTTTATACATGACTTTTGTTTATACGATGTATAAAACCCTTAGACTCTTACTTATATTCAAAATGAATCTTTTCTCTACGAAGCGTTTTACTAAATGAAAAAATGGAATGTGTCTTTAATGTAAGCGGTGACAACGACCTTTCCACCGCTGCGAGTATTATTTGATCTTTGGATTCCTTAACAAGCCGGAATGTTTTTAAAAGGAAATATAAATACCAAGTACTCTTTTTACGTATTTTGGTATTGAAAATGATTTTGATAATGGATTTATTATTTCAATATCTTGAAATGATATTTTATTATTGCAATGTGGAAATGTTATCTGTCCTTTATTCTTATGTTCTGTGTTAAGATAATGTTATGGTTCTTGGGCATTATTTACGTAGACGGGTGTTTCCATGATAAACCTAGGGCGGGTGAGCCCGAGATAGCTCTCCAATACATTGGGTAACGTGACGGAGGTAAAATTGAATGTTTCTCCTAAGAGATTTAGGGAATATACTGTGATGGGTATTCCAAAGTAACTCCCTATGTAGCTGTGATAGCTACAATGTAAGTATGGTATGGATGCTGCAAGTCACCTTTATGATTTATGATTTCTATGTGTCTTTCATAAATCTTATGATTTCATGAGGTAAGTAAAAGAGTTCATGTTTTGTATGTATTTATGAAAAAATGTTTTCATTCACTGTTTTATAACCCTTACTGAGCCTTTTATACTCATCCCAAGTTTTGAAATGTTTTTCACAGGACTTAAAGATGAATAGGGTCAAGGATGGGATCAAGGAAAATCCATGCTCTCTTTAACATGGAATTAGACATGACTTTTTTTTCAAGAGTTTTTATTTTATAAAAAAATTTGATTCTGGGTAGAAGTTCCTACTTTGTAATATTTTGAGATGTAATAGTTATGTCCTAATTCCCGAAAACTCTAAACCTAAAAAGATCCTCAATGTGAATTATTCATTTAATTCAATATTATGTAATGTTTAAGGCCGAGTCCTTATAGTTGGTATCAGAGGGAGGTTTAGATAACTTTAGGAGTTAGGATATTGTTAAATTAATATCCATAAAGTAATTTATGTTAATATTGACATCATATAGAATTTCCAGATTACCATATTGCTTCGCCAAAGATATTTCTTTGTTTAGAATGGTTTTCCGTAGAGGAAACAGGGCAGCTATGTTGGGACTACATCAGGAGGAAGACAACCTTCCAAATCAGTAACCTGAGATGGTCGGAATGGGAACTGAACAGTTTTTTGCAGTGATGGAACAGTTGACTCAGACTATAAATGGTCATGGTATCCATGTACGAGATCATCCAGATCAACCACAGAGGAACATGTCAGTAGTAGAGCATTTCATGAGGCAACATCCCCCGTCATTAAGAGGATCATCTGATCCGGTGCTAGCTGAAGGGTGGATTAAAGCACTAGAAAAGATTTTTGATATCATGGGTTGTTCAGAACATCAAAAGGTTAGTCTCGCTGTTTACCGTTTTGAAGGTGAAGCTGATCAGTGGTGGTCGATGGTGTAAAATATCAGGGATAGTGGGGAGATTGATGCTCTTAATTGGGATGAATTCGAAGGTATGTTTCTGGAGAAATATTTTCCTAAGGTGGTTCGTCTTAGGATGGAAAAACAATTCCTAGAATTGAGGTAGGAGGATGACTCAGTGGCTGCTTATGATGAAAAATTCACTCAACTGGAAAGGTATGCTCCAATCTTCATACGATATCTTGATAGTAAAATCAACCGTTTTTACTAAGAATTAAAGCCAAGGTATCGAAGGGATTTATCTTCTCATGAGTTCAAAAGTTATGACAAACTTGTTCGTTGTGCGAAGAAGGTGGAAATGGATTTTTCCAATGATCAAGTATTCTTTGACAATAAATACAATAAGAGTTTAAGGTGGAAGGAGAAAGGAAAGAACTCTTCAAAAAAGTCTGATGGTAAGAAGCTTAAGTTTACAGTTTGTGAAAATTGTGGTAAAAAGCATGCTGGGGAATGTCTTTTGAATTATGGTAAGTGCTATTGATGTGGTAAAATGGGACATAAGGCTCGTAATTGCACTGAAAAATATCAGGGTAATGGTAAGAAAAAATCTGATTTACAGTCAGTAAAATGATTTAAGTGTAATAAAATGGGTCATTATGCAAATGAGTGTCCAAAAAGGAACTCAATCGAAGGAAAGCAGCCAGACTACAAGCAGAAAGGGGTGGAGAAATCATTTGCAACTACTTCATCAGATGTTGGTCCATCAAATGAAGTTGTATCGGGTACATTGTTTGTTTTTTCAGATTATGCCAATGTGTTGTTTGATTCAGGGTTTACACACTCTTTCATTTCTGAAAATTTTTCTAGTAAATTGGGAATTCCATCTCATGATATGAATACTAAACTTATGGTAAAAACACCTGGAGGAAATGTTGAGACAAAAAGAAAAGATAAGAACATTCCTGTCCTTGTGTGTGGAACGAATCTACCTGCAAACCTTATTGTTTTTCCTCTAGTAGAGTTTGATGTTTTATTGGGCATGGATTGGCTTTCTGTTTATCATGCTAAGATTTACTGAAGAGCTAAAGAGGTTTCTTTTCAGAATGATTTTCAGTTTGTGTACAAAAATGATCCCTTGCTTTTGATAACATATCAGGAAGTCGAAAGACTGGTAAAAGATGGAAATGAATGTTACCTTGCACATATTGTTGAAAACAAAGGAACTATTCATATTAATGATGTTCTAGTGGTAAATGAGTACCTTGATGTTTTCCCTAATGAGTTTCCTGGTATTATACCTGATTGGGAAGTTGAATTTACTGTTGACTTAGTTCTTGATGCTAATCCAATTTCAAAACCCCCTTATCGAATGACTCAAATTGAACTTTTAGAGTTAAAGAAGCAATTGCAGGAGTTATTAGATAAAGGTTTCATTCGACCTAGCACATCACCCTAGGGTGCTTCTATCTTGTTTTTTAAAAAGAAAGATGGTTCAATGAGACTTTGCATTGATTATAGAGCATTGAATAACATCATTGTTAAGAATAAGTATCCTTTGCCTCATATCGATGATTTGTTTGATCAGCTCCAGGGAGCTCAGTATTTTTCAAAGATTGAATTGAGGTCGGGGTACCATCAGTTGAAACTAAAAGAATCCGACGTTCCAAAGACCGCGTTTCGTACTAGATATGGCCATTATGAATATGTAGTTATTCCTTTTGGTTTAACCAATGCACCTACTGTATTCATTGATCTTATGAATAGAATTTTCTGTGAGTTCTTGGATAAGTTTGTGGTTGTGTTCATTGATGATATTTTGGTTTATTCAAAAAGTAAAGAGGAACATTAAAGTCATTTAATGGTTGTCTTGAAAACCTTAAAATAAAAGAAACTTTATGGAAAATTCAGCAAGTGTGAGTTTTGGTTACAACAAATTTCTTTCCTTGGTCACATTGTTTCAAAAAATGGCATAACTATTGATCCTGCAAAAAAAAGTTGTTGAAGAATGGCCAAGACACACAAATATAACTGAGATTCATAGTTTTCTTGGTTTGTCAGGTTATTACCGGAGGTTTGTTGAAAACTTTGCATGGTTATCTAGTCCAATGACTAAATTAACTCGAAAAGGTGTTAAGTTCTTCTGGACAAAAGAATGTGATGATTTTTTTCAGGAATTGAAAAGGAGATTGGTGAATGATCAAGTTTTGGCACTACCTTCCAGAAATGGTGAGTTTGTTATCTACAGTGATGCTTCGTTGAAAGGACTCGGTTGCGTCCTAATGAAAAATGATCAGGTAATTTCTTGTTCTTCACGTCAATTGAAACCACATGAGTTAAATTACCCTACACATGATTTGGAATTAGCTGCTGTTGTTTTTGCTTTAAAAATTTGGAGACATCATTTGTATGGAGTGAAGTGTGAAATATATTCTTATCACAAAATTTTTAAGTATATATTTACTCAGAAATAATTGAACATGAGACAGAGGAGATGGTTGGAATTAATCATGGATTATTATTGCACGATCCATTACCATTTGGGAAATTAAAAAAAAAGTGGTCGATTCTATGAGTCGGAAAAGTAACGTCTAATTAGCCAATCAACGTTTGGAACAGGATACTTTGGTTTTTGATTTGATGAAATTTGGCATAGAAGTTGTTGGTGCAGGAAATTCTTCTGTTTTGTTTCAGGTGTCAGTGAGATCATCTATATCAGACAGAATAAAGAAAGCGCAGAAGGAAGACAGTGAGTTGCAGAAAAAGGTAGAGTTGGTTCATAAGGGTAAGTTGACTGAATTTAACCTTGATAATGATTGTTTTTTGAGGTTTGGAAAGAGATTATGTGTTCCTTGTGATTCACCATTGAAGAATGAGTTGTTATGTGAAGCTCATAGTTCTCCGTTTTCAGTTCATCCTGAAAGTACTAAGATGTACAGAGATCTTCGGGAGTATTACTGGTGGAATGGAATGAAAAGAGATATTGCTGATTTTACTGTGAAGTGTTTGACTTGTCAGTAGGTTAAAGCAGAGTGATAGTTACCGAAAGGAATACTTCAGCCTTTACCGGTTCCAGAGTGGAAATAGGAAAATATATCCATGGACTTTGTTGTGGGATTACCAAAGACATCTCGAGGTAATAATACAATCTAGGTTATAGTTGACCGATTGATAAAATCTGCTCATTTCCTTCCTATTAGAGATACTTTTTCTCTAGATCAACTTGCTTGGTTGTATGTTAAATAGATATTCAGGTTGCATGGAGTTCCTCTCTCCATTGTATCTGATCGTGATCCCAGGTTCACATCTAACTTTTGGAAAGGCCTTTAGAAGTCATTGGGTACTGAATTAAACTTTAGTACAACTTTTCATCCTCAATCAGATGGGCAGTCAGAACAAACAATTTAGACCTTGGAAGATATGTTGCGTGCTTTCTCGATAGACTACTAGGGAAGTTAGGACCAACATCTTTCTTTGGTTGAATTTTCTTATAATAACATTTTTCATTCCAGTATATAGATGGCTCCATTTGAGGCATTGTATGAAAAGTTTTGTCGAACACCAGCTTTTTAGGATGAAGTAGGTGAAAGAAAGTTGATGGGACCATAATTGGTAGAAGAGATGGAAGAGAAAGTTCAATTGATTCAGAAGCACATGAGAACAGCTCAGAGTAGACAGAAAAGTTATGCGGATAACCAGAGAAAGGATCTTTCTTTTGAGGTAGGTGATCATGTCTTTCTCAAAGTTTCTCCTTGGAAAAGCGTGATGCATTTTGGTAGGAAGGGAAAGTTGAGTCTGAGGTTCATTGGACCTTATAAAATTCTGGAGAAAGTTGGATCAGTTTCATACAAAGTAGCTTTACCTCCAAGTTTATTCCAGGTACACAATGTTTTTCATGTTTCAATGTTGAGAAAGTATATGTCAGATCCATCTCATGTTTTGAGCCCAGAGGTAGTTCAGTTGGAAGAGAATCTCTCTTATGAAGAACAACCAGTCTAGATTCTCGACCGTAGAGAGCAAGTGTTGTGGAATAAGGTAATTCCCCAAGTAAAGGTTTTGTGGAAAAACCATATGGTTGAAGAGGCAATGTGGGAATCTGAAAATGCTATGAGGTATAAATACCCCCACTTATTTTGATAAGTGGATAAAAAATTGCGAGGACGCAATTTCAAAAAATGGGGAAAGGATGTAACATCTCGGGTAAATGAGGAATAATAGATTTTTATATTTATTAATATTTGTGAATTAAATATTAATTTTAGCTTAAAGGGGTTGCTATGTTCGATAGCATACCTGATACGCAACAATAGGTTTCTTTGGAATCTTAGATTGCACACTAATAATATAATATTATTATTTTAAATGGTTGTTAACTCCTAGCCGTTGTATTGGCGGGAATGAAAAAAAATAACTATAATATGATTATACATGTATTTATATTTATCCAATAAAATTTAGAGGCTTAATATACGAATGAATCTAATTTTAAGCATAATTTACATTAAAAGGCCGATTTACCACCTTTTAATGGCGAACTATTTTTAAATCTAGATTTGGTCACATTAATACATTCTATATGAACAAATAAAATCCTTCTTTATAATTAGGACATTATAATTTACTTTGGGTAATTTTTTGGTGTTTTTCTGATAAAGTTCATTTTTTAAGGAATAGTGAAAATATTGTATTTTAATTTAAAACTATGTTTTAATCTAAATTATTTATATGGTTAGATTCTCCTTTTAATTGGTTTTAAAGTGTAAATAGATTATATTTTTACCATTTAATCTAATTTTGGTCATTATAAGCAATTTCACATTTAAATTGTATATAATCAACTTTCAATCTTTTGATAGTTAATATTTCTTAAAAACAAGCCTTTTGTTTTGACAGTGGGAATTAATTTTAAATTAATTTCTGCCACTTCTGTATTTTGAATTTGGAAAAATGGATTCCATATTTGGAATCATGAGGTTCAAATTGTGTAAATAGGTAACTTTTATTTTTAGATATTTTAAATATTTACTTCAGTAAATATTTTATTTACCGTGGTTAAAGGGTAAATCAGGTAAATAAGGGTAAAGAAATAATATTATAATAATATAAAATTACCCTTAAACGTGTCCTAATCCTATTGGATGAGTCATTTCTGACCATGGTCATCTTTGGGTCGATTTTGGGACCCCATTGAGCCACTTGGGAGTGATAATGACAATTTAGATTAATTAATTTAAAGGGAAGACAAAAGTGACATTAACAAAAATCGTTTAGTAATTAATTTTTATATGGTGTTATATAAGTCCTATTTTTGACTATAAATATTTATTGCAAATATAAAAATATTTCATACATCATGGTATTTTTTTATAATTTTTAGGCATCAATTAAATTAAATTATTTATGACCAAATAATGATGCAGTTTTTACCTCATTAATAAATGATTTAATTAAATAAGATTATAATGATTAAAATATTATCCAAAACATGTCCAATTCTGATTGGATGATTTTATTTCGATTATTAGTCATCGTATCTTCGACCATAATGATTTTTGGACCATTAGAAACCGAATATCATTATATTATAAAATAATAGTTTCACTCTTTCCTAAATAGACTCTCCTCTCCCTTATAAAAAGAGGCCACTTCTATGTAATTCATCACACCTCTCAAGCCATTTGGCTCGTCCAAACTCTTCCCAATTAAGCTCCTTACATCCCTATACTACTCCAAGAAGCCTTATCTTAGGAATAATACACTTCAAGAAGTCATTTGGTTCAAACCAAAGTGAGTTACCCTAATTAAAGGTAATAGTTTCTCTTAAATTGTTTTCTTTTATTTTGCTTCTCCAACCCCTAAACTCTTTTTATTTCCTTTCTTTTGTAACAAAACCAATATCCTAAATATAATAGGATGTTTTTATGATAACGATTAGAACTACACTTACACACACCTCCATCTAATGGATGAAGAACATAATGTTTATGTGGATGGCAAACTAATGCCGCACGAAATGATGATTGTTCAATTACGTCTTACCGCCTCTCATGGGGGCCATTATGATGGAACTGCATTTATATATGATATATAGTATGTTTATGATTTCTTTATTCTTCTGTACTTCCCAATTATATCAAACCTTTATGGTTTCCATGGTGGGTAAATACGGTAATCTCATTTGAGGAAGTGCGGACTATCACCCCCTTAAAGTGATGTGACTCGTTAATGCCCTATGTGAGATGTATAAAGATAGATTTAATGATATTATATATGATATTATACTGGAATTATAATATACCTATGTATCATTATGTTTTAATTCCATTAAAATAATAAATATAAATGAAAGTAGCGTTCATGCGTATGTACGACTTACCATCTCCATGAACGGTGCATTTAATTTCGTACCTCCAAATGTTATGTACTATTATAAATACATGTACATGCTGGATATATATGATATATATGATACCCAAATCATGAATATAATTCTGGACATAATGAACCTTTTACCATGTGAACAACATGTAATTATAAGAAGTCCATTTTTGACTCAAGTACCAAATATCGACAAAATGAATGTTATTAACTTAAATGATTATATAATGATTATAACATGGTAATAAGTGATATAAAAGGAATAATAAACTTGAAAAGGTTATTAATAAAGTATAAATTAACTTTATTTTATTATTCAGGAGATTAAAGAACAAACGGGTCAAGTCGGACACGAGGTATGAGACTTCATCTCAATCTCCTTTCATTGAGGCATTTTTAGTTTTATACATGACTTTCGTTTATACGATGTATAAAAACCTTTGACTTTTACTTCTATTCAAAAGGAATCTTTTCCCTACGAAGCGTTTTACTAAACGACAAAAAGGAATGTTTATTTAATGTAAGTGGTGATGATGACCTTTCCGCTGCCGCGAGTATTATTTGATCTTTGGCTTCCTTAACAAGCCGGAAGATTTTTAAAAGGAAAAATAAATACCAAATACGCTTTTTACGTATTTTGGTATTGAAAATGATTTTGAGAATGGATTTATTATTTCAATATCTTGAAATGATATTTTATTATTGCAATGTGGAAATGTTATCTTTCCTTTATGCTTATGTTATGTGTTAAGATCATATTATGGTTCTTGGGCATTATTTACGTATATGGGTGGTTCTGTGATAAACCTAAGGTGGGTAAGCCCGAGATAGCTCTCCAATGCATTGGGTAACGTGATGGAGGTAAACATGAATGTTTCTCTTAAGAGATTTAGGGAATATAATGTGATGGGAATTCCAAAGTAACTCCCTATGTAGCTGTGATAGCTACAATCTAAGTATGGTATGGATGCCGCAAGTTACCTTTATGATTTAAGATTTCTATGTGTCTTTCATAAATCTTATGATTTCATGAGGTAAGTAAAAGAGTTCATGTTTTGTATGTATTTAGGAACAAATTTTTTCATTCACTCTTTTATAACCCTTACTGAGCCTTTTATGCTCATCCCAAGTTTTGAAATGTTTTTCACAGGAATTAAAGATGAATAGGGTCAAGGATGGGATCAAGGAAAATCCATGCTCTCTTTAACATGGAATTAGACATGACTTTTTTTTTTCAAGAGTTTTTATTTTATAAAAAAAAAGTGGATTTAGGGTAGAAGTGCCTACTTTGTAATATTTTGAGATGTAATAGTTATGTCCTAATTCCTGAAAACTCTAAACCTGAAAAGATCCTCAATGTGAATTATTAATTTAATTCAATATTATGTAATGTTTAAGGCCGAGTCCTTATAGTGCATGAGGGAATCTCAAGCCTGGATCAAAAGGGTAAACGAGATGAAATTTTAAACCGAAAATAAGAGGGTACATGGGAGGGAATTTAAAACATAAAACAATTGGGAAAATAAGAGATAATTCCAAGACCGAAACAATAGGGTACATCGTATGGAATCCCAAGATAGTAACAAGAGGGTATAAGGGTTGGAATCCCAAGCCCTAAATAAGATGGTACATAGAAGGACATCCCATGCTCGAAACAACTGGGTACAGAGTAGGGAATCAAAATCCTTAAGTAGTTATATAGGTGATTATCCCAATCATAACATGTTATAAAGGTCTTCATATGTATCCTTAACTTATAATTTTATATGCGTATGTATATTCCAGAATTCCATGTATCATTCCAATATAATGATCTCATAGATTATTCTCTTGATTCCATTATAATTCATGTCTAGTAAACTGCCAATATTTATTCCATGACTCTTTATTATGATCTTTGATATATAAGGTATGGTCCTCTAATGTTATGATCATGTTCTCATACCCTTATACTTATGTTATGATTATATATCTCACTTTTTAAAACTTACAGAGAATTTGAGCTCAGCCATTTCTTATATTTTCTTTCCCCAGGTTATAAGAGTGGTTTTATATAGGAGTACTAAAAGGGAAACATCTTTATAGGAGATATTGAATATCTTTCACTAAACTATAGCAATGGGTTCCATGTTTTCAAAGATAATAAACTATTATGGTCCTTTAGTATGTACTTTTGTAATGTGATGAATATTTATCTATATTGATGTAACATCCATTTATGATAAGCCTATGTCAGTATAAAAATTGAATCATATAAAATTGATTCCATATTTGTTATTAAAATAATAAATAATATTTAATAAATTCAACTTAATTATTTGTCATTATGAATAGTAACCAAGGTTAAAATTCATTACTAATTTAAAGGTAAAAGGGGGTTAATGAGTGGTTACATTAAAGAGATAAGGGTAAAATGAACTAAAAATTTGTATTAATACTATTTATTAAAAATAGTATAGTTATATCTCGTATTCTCTTTGAAATTTATCCAATCAGGATCCATTTTCCCTTAACAGTGAATTTATTATATTTTAATATTTCTATTAATTACAATTTTTTCACTCCCCACTCTTATAAAAGCCTAGCCCATATCCTTTATTCTCTACACCACTTGATCCCTTTACCTCAACAAAATTTTGAGAAAGTTTCTTAAAGGATTCTCTATACATTTCGTACATATTCATATATTCTTTAAAGACAACCACAAGGGTCCGTAATAAGGGATTCCAATAAGATTTCTCAAAGAATAACCATATGTTCATACAGATGTTTTTCAAGTCTAATTCTTCTTTTATATATTATAAATCTATTGTAACCAAGATAAAAATTTGAATATAGTGTTACAAATATATTGAGATGTTATTATGATTATGAGAAAACCATTTTTCACCTTATTTTCATCAATGGTGAAATGAAAGTGTCACTCGTGTGTATGTGTGGACTTTTGTCTCCTTGTATTGGTACAATTAATTTTCCATTACAATATTTTAGTTGTGGTTATTATGATAGATTTATTGTTTACAAATTATATTTATGTCATAATTGTTATTCTTTATTTATATTATATTATCTAACCTTTTACCTTTTTATCTTTTGTAAAATGATAATGTCCCTTGTGGGTAAGTGTGGACTTCCTCCTCCATGAACCGATGTGATTAATTTTTCATTACTTCTTTAAATATATGGTAATAATGATATATTTAATGAACATATTGGATATTTATGATATATTAATGATTTTATAACATTGAATTATTATTTATCTTTCTTTTATTTCATCCATCTAAAAGTGGATACATCACTCGTACGTACATACAGACTATCATCTCCACATAGCGATGTAATTCATTTTTCATCATCACTTTTCATGATATATTATAAAAGTGTATATGTTAAATAAATATGATACATGTTTATTGATTAATACTATTTATATTGTTTAACCATGACCAAGGTGCATGTATTAGAACCATCAACCAAAATATTCATGGAAAATGAGATAGTTTTTCCATGAATGTTCATTTTAATAAAAAAAATTAGATAATGAATAATAAATAATTACAAAAGAATAATAAATAGAAATATATATATGAATATGGTTCTGTGATATATTTATAATAAATTTATATTCATTACATATGAAATTTTAATCTCTGGGAAGCAAGATAGGACTTTACGAAAGGGTGTGTGTTGCAATCTCGTTTATTTTTTAGATTGTATATGCTAAATTTATGTTCAGAGATATTATATGAATTTTATCATTTAAATAACATATATTTGATTCTATTTTTGTTATTCTTGTAATATTATTGTATAAATACCATTTTACTCTCTTTTGTACCTAAAAAGATAGAGAAACTGTTTATAAATAAAATTTGACCTTATTTCCCCATTGGTCATCAAAATATTTCTTCTATATCCATGCTCTTCAAAATTGTTTTATGTAAATTTTTACCTATAATTAAAATTTTTGGTAATTTAATTTTCATCACCTTTTTCTATATTTATAATGTTTTAACATTATTCCATTAAATGAAATGTTCTTTGAACAAGTTATTTTTGAAATTTTATAAAACTGGGAAAAGGGTGTTCTCTTTTAAAATATATATGGTATGAATAGATATTACTACCACCATTATAATGAACCTGCATTTTTTTATTTGAATATTAAATAATTTCAAAAATAAAAAACATAATAGTTATAAAATCAAGGATAAATTTGTTTATTATCATGGGAAAATTATGATTATTGGTCACTTATACATAATAAAGTATAAACATTTTCAAAATAATTCTTCTTTATCAAAATAAAATATTTAGCGATATCCATAGTTAAAGTAGTTTCTTCAGGATATACATCAAATATAGGGGTGAGCTAAAATCCCAGAAAGGGAAAGGATAACATAAAAAAATAAGAGACATGAATTAATTATACATGGGTGATCATAGTCTTCATAATACTTCAATAACCATGATATAATTAGAAAAAGAAAGAGTAAGGAATATAGAAACAAAATAACTGAATATGGTGATGCATAAAATGAAACATCATTTCATACTGGTCAAATACCAATGTTATTTTTGAAAATATCTAGCATCATATTCATTTATAAAATATATTAATAAATCAAAACATAATTATTATAAACAATGATATATTCATGTAAAAACATAATACACTTAATATCATGTGGTAAATCACATTATCCAATTCATTAGAGTGTTATATAATTATTCTCTCACCTATCACATTATAATATTTACATAACCACGAATGCCACATTGAAGGAATAACAATCCTATTCATGAAATAACCCATGGAATGGAATGGGTTTTAAAAATATTTAAGCAATAATAATTTCATAAATAAAATTTGGGTTCAAAACTAAACAAGTTAAAAAATATTTTGTGTAAACATTATAATTATTAAGTGAATAAGAAACAACTCTTGAGTATTAAATGTTTTATTTTGAATATAAATGATTTCTTAGAAATCAATGTGATAACAAGTATATCCACTAAATAAAATGGATGAATAGTGAAATTATAATTAACAAACATTAGAGTAATATAAATAAAAAAATTGACATGATAGATGGATCACCCAAAAAATGGATCTCAGGTCGAGAATCCTTATTTCTTAATTCTTTCGTTATTTCATCTCTTTTTCATATCTTGAATAATAAACATAGATTTTTATGACATTATACTCGAATTAAATTATTTTTTTTCATTATTTTTCAATTATGATCTTTTTTTAATATTTCTTAGTTACTATTGATGAAATTGATGTGTTTTGATGTCATTTTTTATTTAATAATTTCCCTTTTTTCTTCGATTTCACTATTTTGTTCAAGGAAATTTATTCATAAGTAGGATAAATTATAAAAACATAAAATATAAATATTTATAAATTTATATATAATAATTTTTTTATCCATCCACAAGTTTAGTAACTAGTAAATAAGTTGGAAACACTATCATTTGCGATTAACCAACCGGTAACGGGAACGTGATCCAAATCTAATGAAAAAGTGGTATAAAATTTAAATATATCAAATATATATTTTTTATAATAGTCTAACATAATTAATATAATTTTTTCACTATAACTATCAATTATTAAAAGTTTTTATTTTTAAATCAAATTTTAAAAGAGAGAAAATAATAAGGAAACAACACATGAGTTTGAAAAAGATGCCCTTTTCATAGTTTGGATTATATTATACAATATAAGATTTACCTGATGAATGGAGTTAGTTTACTCCACTGCATAATTAATGTTCTAAAGGTATTAATAGAGAGTATTGTTTGAGTAAAATTATATTTGACATGTGAGGGATAAGTGGTTTTCCATGGGCTGGAAGATGGGTTATTTATACTTTTGAAGAGGGGTATTTTTAGAATAAAAAATTATATCAAAGTTAAAACTTATAATAGGTAATTTTTTAACATATAAATCATATTTAAATATAATATATTGGTTTTAGTAATTTAAAACTATTTATAATTTTAATTCATTTATTTTAATAAAAAGGAATGTGGGAAAAAATATTTTAATGGATCACTTTTGAGTTTAGGTTATGGGAAAATAATTTTAAGTTTGAAAATTAAGATTATTATATTTTAATGACTCATTTATGAAATTAAAAATATTTTTAATGAAAATAATTTTCTATAAATATTAAATTCATTATTACATCATAAATGAGGTAATTTATGATACACAGGCTTTGAGAAAATTGTATTTTTACTATTCACTTGAAAATTGAAGTATTTTAGAAAATTATAAAAAAAACTAAACCATGGAATATTTCAGTATGATGATTTCAAAAATGATATTAATTTTATCCTAATAAATTATATCATAGTAAATTTATGTTTTTAATATAAAAAATTGTGATTTATATGAAATATTCCAAAATTTCATTTATTTAAAATATGCTAATATTTTCTTTGAGTTTTTTAATCCTAATGTTTATTTTTAGGAATTATAATATTTATATGTACTTATATTACTCATTATAAGTTTTATTCAAATAAAAAAGTATTATTTTGAACTCAAATTTCTATTCCAATGTTCATCATACCATTCCCAACAATCATGTTACTATTCTTAAGTGTCATGTTATTATTTAAATGGTCACATTACTATTACAATGGTCATATTAACTCATATAAATACCACTTCATTATTTCAATAAATATTTAATACAATCTTTCCCAAGGATAAATATTTTTATTTTCTATGATATTTATTACATTAATAATATTTTTTTCATTTATATAGCATTAGATATGGGGGTGATAATTATACTAAATTGAGGTGACCAATTTTCCAATTTTATCTTTTTTGTTTTATATTTTTTTTTTCAAATTTTAATGTTTTGAATTTTCATTACCTTTATATCTAACTAATGTAATTATATTCATTAATTAGTAAAAAAAATTGGTTACTCTATATGCATTATTCCTATAATAATTATATAATATAGAATAAAAACATTTATTTATGAAAAAAAATATCTTTTAAAAAGTCAAGGTCATTAAATTCCCCCCTATAAATTTCATCCTTAAATTTTCAATTCATACACTACATTAATAATTAGTGTGGGTACTTTGGTTTCATTATTTCTTTGGGACCTCATTTCCATTCTTTATACGTATGGTTCCTACATGTTAGGAGTTGGGTATGTACATCCTACGGAGAGATATATGAAAAATTTCATGTACTTGAGCCATATTTAATAGAAGTGAAATCCAATCAGCCACTTATCCTATGTGATCAAGGATATCAATAGAACCAATGTACCTAGGGTTAAGACTACCTTTCTTTCCAAATTGAATGACACACTTATATAATAACATTTTAAGGAAAACATTATCTTTAACTTCAAACTCCAATCCCTTTTATGGTTTCCAGCATAGCTCTTTCTCTTAATCGATGTATATTTTATATATTGTTTTACATATTCAAACTTATATGTAATTTCTTACTCAAGATTGGGTCCATGTGTCTTTAATTCACTAACTTAATCCCTAAAATTATGGGTTCTACATCCCTTCCCATATATAGATTTATATGGATCTGTTTGAATACTTGGGTGTAAGTTGTTGTTGTATGAGAACTCAACTAAAAGGTAAGTGTTTATCACATACTCCTTTAATTTTTTTTATTTCAGATCATAGTATCTTCTCATGTTTTTAAATAATCCTTTCAGTTTGGCCATCTATTTAGGGGTGGTCATCCAAACATAAATTCAATTCGTTATTTAAATCCTGATGAAGACTTCTCCATAATATTGAGGTAAACCATGGATAATGATCAGAGATTATTGATAATGGTAACCCATTAAACCTCACCACTTATGTAATATATATCTTTGAAATTTTTTCAATAGAGAAATATTTTTTGAATAGCGATGAAGTGATTAGTCTTAGGAAGTCTATATGGAGCAAACCATATCACATTCTTTCATTTTGATGTCTTTAAGAGACTAGTGACATATTCTATAGTGACATCCTTTCATTTCCATGTGGCTATAGGAAATGGTAGTATCATACCTATAAACATATGGGATTATATTTTACCTTACAAACATACCAAGAACCATGAGATGTAATCCAAAATATCATTCTTTATGTTTTCCCACCCGAAGTTCTCTGGAATATCACAATACATCACTGTACTTCCAAGGTGGAGAGAGAAATATGATTTATGTGCATTATATAATATCTCCTTCATTATCTTGGGTGATGAATGTACACCAATAAAAGTTCCAAACCAAATCACATCATAATCTTTATTATGGAATTCATGAATCTTCACTTATTTTTCATTCTTTTGAAGCTTTGGATCATCCCTTTGTACCTCATTGATCTTCCCTTGGATAGATGGTTAGCCAATCATTTAGAAAATTTAGGATATATTCCATATCATTATGATTTATAAATCCATATTTTTTTATGTTCATGAAGATTGGGACATTCTCAAATATGCATCATGGATAGATATACAGGTTCTTTTCTAAAAAAAGAATCATCCATATTGTTCACCTTTCTCATATGGTAGTGAATAGAGAAATCCTGGTCCTTAATTAGCACAAATCAAATTCTTTGATTCCTTTTGAGCTCCTTTTGTGTGAATATATATGTTAGATTCATATGATTGGTACATATATCACACTTCCTGCCATTAAGATATTGTGGAAAAAATCATCAAGGTAAAGATCAAAACTGCTAACTCCAAATCATGTTTCGATTAGTTTTTCATGTATATATTCAACTATCACAAAACATAGGATATCATTTATTAATTATTAATGATAACACATTTCAAGCCTTTATATAAAGTATTACTTTATATCACAAAACAATCTCTACTTATTGTTCTAGTAAGTACATGTATAGTGATTAGCCTCTTCATGATCTACTTAAATATTTTCCCACATTATTTTTTCCATACAAACATTACTATGTTCTCCATTAAAATACTAGGAGGGATAAAAAACATGATCAATTTATCAAAAAAATGTCTGCATTACTCCTATAATCCATGAAAACTTTGGAGTTCAATGAAAATAGTGGGTATGGTCCATTCTTTGATTACCTTTTTCTTTGAAGTGTCAACAAACATTACCTCACTTGTGATCATGGGCCTTGATAATTTGACTAGTTGCATCAAGGCGTCACATGTTCGGAACATATAATACATTTTATACTTCCTTAATGTTTCTATTAAAATATTTAGAGGTTATTCATATTCCTCCTCTCTCTTAGAGTAGATGATTATATCATTGATAAAGACTATAATAATTATTTTAGGTAGTCACTAATGACTCTATTCATAAAATCTATAATGATTTTAGGGAAATTATTATGTATTAAGGGAATCACAATGAACTTATAGTGTCCATAACTTATAAGAAATGTTGTCTTTTAAATATATTCCTTCTTCATATTCATCTGATGAAATCTATAATAATGATCCACCTTTGATAATTATTGAGCTCCTCATTGTTGATATGGTAGGGGATACATGTTCTTTATGGTGATCTTGTTAATATCCTTGTAATCGATACATAACCACTTTTATGCATCCTTTTTATTTAAAAATATTACCGGCACACCCCAAGTTGTTGCACTAGGGTGTGTAAACACTTTTTGCAAATGTTATTATAGCTTCTTTTTTAACTCCTATAGTTATATTAGGGAAATCTTGTAGATAAATTTGGATATATAATTTTATCGAAGTGTATGTTCTATTTAGAACTCTACCACATGGTATCGGGTAATTCCAGGAAACTCTTTGAGAAATACATCAGTGTATTCCCTTACAAAGGTAATTTCTACTAGATTAATACCTTCCTTTGACTCAACTATTTGGTTAATGTGTTCATATTCACATGGTATCAAGACCCACACTATTTAGGGATTTTCCAAAGGATATTCAAGATCTTTCCCAAAATTCTAGAGGATAATGGGATGGTTTGGAATATGAAAATATATTTCTTTTTTCCTTAGAGTTTTTGTGTTCCCTATATAAAAAATATAATACATGACTATTATGGAATATTAATCCATAAAGGGAAGGATTATGAGATTCACTAGAAGTATATTCCCAAATATTATAATAAGTGGATATTTTAACACTAGGGTTTCAATGAATGTACCACTGGGTGTTTTTACTAATATATCTACTTTAGGGTATTGGGTTTTTGATTTAACAATTATAGAAAACTTGAATAATATAATGAATTCATAAAACCATAATAAAATAACCCATTTTCCATTCTTATGTGAATAGGAAGGCTACCTTGAACAAGTTCATTTTTTTCTCCACCTTAGCCATAATGATGGCATAAATATTACCTTTCTCTTTTGGATTTCATAGTTGTTGACCCTGAATATCCTAAAGGAGTCATGGTTTATTGAAGTGACCTACATATTTCACTTTCTTCCTATAGTTTAACCATTAAACCATGGGTGGTGCATTAATAGGTGCCTTCATGTTGTTCATATTCTTCATGTCTCTTAAATATTCATGATCTTGGAGGCTATATCTATGACACTTAAAGCATTTCCCCATCCAATTGATGAAATTCCATTATTTTTCTTCCTATATTGTTGACATGTGGATGGTTGGTTCTTATTTCTTCCTTTTTCATTTGACCCACCAGCTTTAAACTCCATTATTCTCTTATTATCTCCATAACCAGGTAACAGTAATCCACACTCCATCTCTAATTTGATATCACATCGAACTACTTCTTTGTTACTCCTGATTTCTTAGATAGCTAGAACTTTTCTAAGTTGTGGTTTTAATAAACTAATTAATCTATATATTTTTCAATCATTACTAATATAAAACCCAGAGGTGTATCTTGCAAGGATTGTGATATTTTTATTGTAAGCTAAAATATATTCACTTTTATTTTTATCCAATTACATTAATGATATTTCCTTATTTTTTTGAATAGTTTGAGGGAAATATTTTTTAGTAAATATTTTCTTCATGTATTCCTACTCCATATCTTATATTTTATCCTTCATATTTCTATAATTTATCAGTGCCTATATTTAATTGTCATATCCTACAAAGTGATATATAGATAGAGTCACATTACCCATCTCATAATAGTGTAGAATAGAAAACATCTTCTCCAATGAGTCATTCCACTATTCCGTGACAATTGGATTAGAATATCCACTAAAAATTGATGTTTTTTCCTTATAAAAGGCACAATATATAATTTCACCCTCTTGGGAGAAGGAGGATGTTCCACATTATTCAAGTTATTTTCCATAGCTCTAGGAAGATGAGAAATCATTTCCATAAAGTTTCTAACTACACCATCCATGGAATTGGGGATGTAGTTTGTACAATTATTACATTGTCCATAACATGTGTTGTTCCCATGGTTTATCCTAGTTCATACTATTTTAACAAATAGAAAATGTTTTAACAAAAACCTATGTCAAAAATCATGAATAAATAATTTATTAATATTTTCAAATGAATTCCTAAATTGAATCTAATTGAATCCCTTTGTTTAGAATTATTCTTAAACAAAGATTATTGGGTTTTTCCCTATTCTAAGACATATCCTAAGGTTTTTCACTAAAATCCACAAATCCTAATACAAAAATTAACTAAATCATAAATATGATACCAACTACAATGACCCTAATTTTTCATATATGTCGATGAGAACATTTTAATGATAAAAAACCTAATTGTTATACATTAAAGGATCTAAAGGTTTAGTAATTTAAGAAAATTTGGATAATAAATTACTTATTCATACTAAAGTATAAAAATTATAAAAATAAATTTTCTTTACACACATAAAATATTTAACATTCTTCGTACTGCATGTATTCACAAAAGTATATATCTGAAAGAAAGAGGTGATCTAAAAGCATAATAATTGGAAGGATAACATAGATAAAATAAGATACATGAATCAATAGTATATATGAGATCATAATAATAATAATATTCACATGATCATGAGATCATAATAAAAATAATGAGTACGAAATTTGAAAAAAAAATCTAGAATGTGATGTTGTGTAAAAATGAAATATCTTGTCATATTGGTCAAATACCACACATAGTTTTGAACAAATCTAGCATCATGTTCCTGCATAACATATGTTCACAAATCAAAAAATCATCATTATTAACAAAGATAATATCATGTTAAGGAATAATATATATAATATAATGAGATATATCACATTACCCAATGCAATGAAAGGATATATAATTCCAGGTCCACTCGTCACATAATAATATTTATACAATCATGAATGCCAGATAGAATGTTTTAAAATAATATCCATGAAATAACCCATGGAAAAGAATGGGTTTCATAAGGATTTAATCAAGAATAATTTCATGAATGAACATGGGATAAAGAAATGAATAGTATAAGACATATTTTTCATTAACATCATCATTATTGAGTTCATAAGGAACAACTCAAGAGGAATAAAATATGTGTTTTGAAACAAATGGTCTTTTGTAAAATTGATGTTTTTGGATTATAAATCATGGTGGTAACATGTATATCACCAAATAAAATGGAATAATACAAAAATAATATTGAATAAAATTGAATGGAATTCACATATTTAAATTTACATGAAAGAGGGATAAGCTAAAGAAAGTGAGTTCAGGTTGATAATCCTCTTTCCTTGATTTTCTATTTATTTCATTAATTCTCTATCCCATAAATAATAACCATAGATTTTATAAAAAATTTAAATTGAATTTAATTACATTCATTTATGAGCCTATTTATCTATTATAATAATTGGTTTATATTTCTCAATTTCACATTGAATAAATTTCAGCATCTTTAAATCATGTTTTCTATAAAAATTTACCATTTTTTTTATTTCTCTATTTAGTTCATGAAAATGTATACATAATTAGAATAAAATAAATATGATTAAAAAATATACCTATAAATTTTTTATAATAAAGGATTTTTTAACCATCCAAAATTTTTGTGACAAATACATAGGTTGGAAACATCTTTATTTTCATTTAACCGCCTGTTAATGGGATCATTGTCTAAATATAAAGAAAATGGGGTAAAAATATAGATACATCCGAATTTTTTTTTTAATTTATATGTTAAATAATTGAAATAATTTCAACATATTTATTAATAAAATAAAATATTATTTTATTTTATAATCAATTGGGAAGAGAGATGGAATAATAAGAAAATGAGAGATGAGATTGAAAAAACATACTCTTCTTAGTGCATCTTCTCTTGTACGACCCTAGTCTTCCTTAATGAATGGATTCGGTTTACTCTAGTATGTACCTAAGGATTATAAGGGATTAATAGAGAGTATTTTTGTACATATTTGGATTTGGAATATAGGAGAGGAGTGGTTTTACAAAGGTAGAGAGAGAAATCATTTATACTTGAGGAGAGAGATGTTTTAGAATAAAATATTGAATAAAATTTGATATCAATGGTAAAAAATTTAATAGTTATTTTTTACAATATAAATCATAAATAAATATAATATAATTTTTTTAAGACTTTAAACCCCTATATAATTCTAATTCACATAGTTTGTTAATAATGAATGTGGAAGAAAAATAAAATTTATATTTTAAGTGACAACTATTGAGTTTAGGTTTTGGAAAATTATTTTTATATTTCAATATTAATATCATTATATTTTAAAAGAATAATTTTTTAAATTAAATATTTTTTTTCATACCTCTTGTTCTATAAATGATTCATTCATTATTACATCATGAATTGTGTAATTTAGGATACAACGGTTACGTGGAAATTATATTTTTACTATTCACACGAACATTTAATTGTTTCAAAAAATTAAAAAAATAAAACAATGAAAATTTAAATGAGATGATATCAAAAGAGATATTAATTTAATCAAAATATATTTATATAATAGGTAAAAAAAATTAATATAAAAATTACAATTTTTACAAAATACTTTAAAATGCAATTTATTGAAAACATGCCTATATTTTCATTAAGTTTTTTAATCAAGATGTTTTTTATTTAGAATTTTAATGTTTATATTTAATTATATTACTCATGATAAATATTATTTTTATCTCACTTTTTTATTTTTATCTCAAATTATTATTCCATCAGATATGCTACTCTTCCAAATGGTCATCTTAATTTTCCAAATGGTAGGTTACCATTCTAATGGTCAGGTTACTCTTCCAATAGTCACATTAACTCCCTGAAATATAACTTTATTATTTCCCTAAATATTTAATAAAATTCCTCCCAATGATAAATATTTTCATTTTCTAATATATTAATTACTTTACTAATATTTTTCTTCTTTTCTATAATGTTGTTTGTGGGGGTGATCCATACATTCCCATAATTGATTTTCTATTTTATATTTTTTCCCAATTATATATTTTGGAATTTTCATTTGATTTATAACTATCTAATATAATGATCTTTATTAATGAATTAATATTTTTTGGTTTATATATGTGCTCAATTCGTAAAATACTTATATAATATAATATAACACACATTTATTTATGAAATAATAATCATTTAATTTTTTTTCATGATAGTCACGACCTTTAATTTATTATAATATTCATTCAATATATCACATAGTTATTTTAAAATAAAATAATTTTTTTTTAATTTTTTGTATATTTTTTGTCACAATTTTGTCAAATAAGATATATAATTTTCTGATATTTTCAAAGAAAACATTGAATGGTAAATTAAAGTTAATTTCTTCTATGTTAACATCCTTTAAAAATTATTATTCTTTAATGGAGAAATGATGTTATGATATCATCCAAATTATTTATATGGATGGATTGTTATGACAATGATTTTTGGATGATTCGATGAAACTATTTTTTTCACAATGGTTAATTAATTTATGATGAAACTTTTAAGAAACTCATTTATTTTTAATATGTTATGTTATGATGAAAAAAAGAAATATTTATGAAACATGTCTCCTTTACTTTGGTTATGGTATGATGATAATAGAAATTTTTTATTATCCTATGGAACACATGTGTACAGTTCTCATTATGTGATGGGTGGGCCCAAAATTATAAATCACACCAATGAATTTGGTAAAGGTGGATATATCATGAGATAGTAAGGACATGAATGAAGTGTGAACCTAGTTCAGTTTGGGTCTTTTTCTAATAATATAGTCTTGGCTGAGGACCTTGACTATGATAATGGTGTAATAAAGAGTGGTCGAATCAACTATAATAGTCCTAGTAGTGATCCATAACTAAGAAAATGTTTTTTTCTTATATATAAGACAAAAACTTATAAATTGTGATTACGATATATTCTCATGGATCATGGTTAATTATTAATGGTCCCCCTTACTAATAAATTTTATAAATTTTTATTCAAAACCTTTTACAATTATTTATGATTAATGATCTCTGAATGAATCAGTATGATTATTTTAAGTTATAATCATGTACCCATACCATTTTTACATTATTAGGCTCACATATTATTAATGATTGATATCTCATGTGTTTACCCTTTTTGGGAATTTGAGCTCACCCTTACTTATATTTCCTTCTTCCCTAGGATATGAGTAAAGGTATTAAGTAAGAATATTTATTAAGGTATCTATGAGATTATAAACTTGTGTTATATATTGAAAATATTTTAATGTAATAATTTCATTATATATCTAGTCTCCAAATACATTAAACATTTATGGTCCTAGGGTGTGTATTAAATTGAAATGTATTTAATATTAATCTAAATTGGAGTAATATCTATGTATGAAATTAATTGGTTTCCTGAATTTAATATAATATATTTTGACACTATCATGTTTTAACAAAAACAATCACACAACCATGTTTACTTTAGTTATTATTTTAAAGATGTTTAATTTATTGTTGATATTTACACCAGGATATTAGAGAACTCTAAAAAACACCAATCTGTCATATGTTGTGTTATTTAGATAATATTTTCATTGTATTAATTTTATGAATTATTCCATGAGATAATTCATTAATAAATTTTTAAGATGTTTTCATGTTGTATTTATTTGAAATATTCCCATTGATTATTGAATGGATGTTTTGAGCTGATCTGAATACAAAGGAATGAAGAAATTCAAAGGAAGCCTTTCAAATTAAATGTTGATCTATTAAAATAAGTATTTTTTAAAATTAAAAATCAATTTTTAATATTATTAATAATATAAGTACTTTCACAAGGATTTACCTCGTTAATAAATGAAGTTAAACCATGGGATTTCATAAAATGGGTGCTTTGAACATCCAGTATGCCATGTTCAATTGTTAAAATACTAATAGTTAGGATGGTTATAGTGACAGAGAATCACTATGAATGATCAAGGGAGTTGTTGAAGATATAAAATAGGGAATTGATTAGTAAATGTGTTCTCTGAACCATGTTTTATAAGAATAATTTCTTATATGACATGTTTTGAAGAGAAATATCTCGTAGATTAATATTTTTTAGACTGAATCTATTGAACATTAGGTCATGTATATACTTGTAACATAACTTAGTGTGTCTAGAGATAGACTATAAAGAGATAATACTACTGCAAACATGGATTTTATCAGTACTAGAAAAGTGCATTAACAGCGCTAAAAAACGCTGTTAATCGAGGCGAAGATAAAGGGGGGTCCCTTTTATCAGCACTTAGAAAAGCGCTGATAAAGATCCCTTTTATCAATGCTAAAAAAGAACTGATAAAACTCAAAAATAAAAAAAATAAAAAAATAATAATTTATATTCGGGGGGATCTTTTAACAACGCTTGACCCCCCCCCCCCCCCTTATCAGCACTAGGTGTCCCCCTATCACTCTCGCATGTTGCCCTTGCCTGCGCATTTTGCACTTTCCTGCGCACCCCTCCTTGCTTCCACCCAGATTCGAACCCGCAAACCTCCCCCTTGCGCGCCTGCTCCTTTACCACTAAGCCATTTCATTTTTTATCTATTTAATGATACCACTACTTATATATATATATAGTTATATTTATTTGTATATTAATATATATTCATATTTATATAAATATATTTAGTTATATTAATACATATATATTTATTCATATAGTAATATATATATTTATTTATTTATATATTAATATATATATATATAGCTATATTTATTCTTATATTAATATAGATTCATATTAATATAAATATATTTAGTTATATTAATACATATATTTTTATTCATATATTAGTATATATATTTTAATTTGCATATTAATATATATTTATATATATTTATATATATATTTTGAGTTACAATATTTTATCCGTATATTTATTTATATATTAATATATATTTATAATATTAGTTTTAAATACATTTATAAAAGTATTTATGTATGTTTATAAATAATAAATACATACATACATACATACATATATACAATACACACACACACACACAAACACATATATATATTTACGCATAAATACATATATATGTGTATTTGAAAATCCATAGAATGTTAAAACGACCATAACTTATAATCCAGATGCTTGTTTCAACTCTATAACCAGTAAAATTGAATAAAATGAAACAATCTTCGATATAATATGTGGTACAGGGATAATGGACATCCGGATCAGAAGTTATACCTGTTTGAATGTTAACAAATCGGGGTATGCCGACTAAAAATTCAGTTTTGGTGGCCTTATGGGCCTTTTTTGGCCTTGAAAATGTGAGAGAGCCTTTTCCTGGTTCACTAGCGCATAGATCTCCTCGTAGGCTTCGATTTGATAAACTGTAGAGCTCAAACGGACACCCGGATCACAAATTATGGACATTTAAAGTTTGAGTTACATTTTCAACGTATTTTAGATCTTTTATTAATTTTTTTTATTTTTTGTGTCTACAAATTGTTATTAAATGATTATTAATCAATGATAATTAGTAAATTATTAAATAATAATATTTTTTAAAACTTTTAAATCTATTTTCACTAAATTTCTTATATATTAAATTCAATATTCTATTTATACTTTTCTAAAACATATTTAAAAAATATATATTATAGTTATATCAATATAAAAATATTTATATAACAATATATTATTTTTCATTATTTGTTTTTGAAAATATAAAATTTATCAGTGCTAGGAAAAAGTGCTGATAAATACCCCCTTTATCAGTGCTACTAAAAAAAGTACTGATAAAGGGGTCCCCTTTATCAGCCCTAAAAAACCGTTGATAAAGGAGGGGACTTTATCAGTGCTAAAAAAAGAGCTGATAAACGGTCACTTTTAACAGTGCTTTTTTTAGCGCTGTTAAAAGTGACCCTTTATCACTGCTTTTTTTAGCGCTGATAAACCCCCCCCCCCCTATCAGTTCTTTTTTAGTGCTGTTAAAGGGTGGTGCTGCGAAAACCTAGTTTTTTGGTAGTGTAAGTTAAAATATATATTTTATAGAGAGCCTTGATTTGAATATAAAGACCCCCATGGTGTGGTTGTTTAGGTTTTTTCATGAATATTGAAATCAACATATATATTTTAAAGTAAAAAATCATATCAAAAAAGTGAAAAATAATTAATATATAAACATATTAGCAAATTCTGGATTATTTTAGAATCAAAATGTGTGTATTGGATATGTAAATGTCATGGTAGAACATTGTCTATAAATAAGTGATGTGTTTGTCACATCTAAGTGTGATGAATGTTTGAGATAACTATCCACCCATTATAAATTATATTCTATAGATATTTTGTTTAGGATAGCGAATAAGAATAACGGTGACCACATGATACTAATTTTAGAGTCATTTAACGTTAGGAAGAAACGATTAATCTAGTTGTTGGTGATTTTATTTCATTCTTATATTTATATTTCAATACCATATTATTTATCCATACATTAATAATAATAATTATATAAGAAGGTTTAAAATTTGATCAAAATAATTGTTCAACAAGGATTATAAACTTGATAAAAATATTGAGTGATCATTATAATAACCCTTATGTCATGTGTATTCTTTCTTGATCTACATCACATTATCAAATAATTTTTTTTAGAACTAGGAATACTAACTAATAAAGGTAAAATTATTTTAAGAGTCGGTTTTTTTGGAAAACATTGATTTATCCACATCTCAGTGTTGGTTTACTCTCACTCAAGACATTCAAAATAATAATAAATCCCTTTACAAGAAAAAATGGGAAACTTAATGATATATATCTCATTTTGTATCATTATGAGTTCCTTATATATAATATGTTTTATTATCAAAGTTATTTATTCAATATTATATCTCCAAAATCATAAAAGTTTTTAGATACACTTATTATGGATTATACTTTTTCCAATATAGTAATAGTAATTCCATTTGTGACATCAATCCAATATATTGTTTGAGGAAATAAATTATAAAACTATTCTACAGTATCACATAGGTCCAAGAAATTTATCGATCAAAAATTCACCAAAAATATTTGATATAACAATCTAAGTTTTTTCCCTAGTTGATTTTATAATTTGTTTCTTAATTTTATAAATTGTATTAAAATTTTATCCGTAATGAAATAGATAACCATTATTATTTAATTCATTAGTAAAGTAAATGAAGAAGATATTTCCAACAAATTATTATATACTCAGTTGTTTGTATACATCAATGCATATTAAGTCTAATATCCCACTATACCTTTCATTGTTTTCACTTAATTTTTCTTCAGACAATTCCCCTAAAAAATAAGATTCACATTTACAAAATTATTTAAAATTAGATTATTACAATAATTCATCTCTAAAAAGACTTTGTATTTTTTTATCATTTATATTCATAAGGAAACAACATCAATGATAATTAGAATTGTAATTAACTAAATTGACCTACTTATGTAAATCCCCTAACCCCAGTAGCCTGAATCTAGTGCCTTAATTTATTACATTGGAATAATAAACACAGAAATCACATCTCGATGGACCGAATAGATTATTAAATTTGAAAAAATAGAAACCAAACAATTTTTTTACATTAAAACATGAAATGAAATATGACATAGTTACTCCATTGGAGACACCCCTATTCTGTTATATTATCCACACATGTCTATCATAATATACATTTTATCATCCTATAAAAATTAAAACATAAGAAAGGGGTGAGATCATATGCTCAGTAAGGGTAAGTACATAGAAGAAGCTATAATATATAAAAATAAAAAATAATTTATGGTGAATAACTAAAAACTTATTCCATGAAAACATAATTTGATGATAATATGGTAGGACAAAAATATAATAAAAAACACTATATAAATAATCATGTGAAAATTATACCTACTGATAGATATTTTACTAGAATAATAATCTCATGGATTATCAATAAATAATATCATGATGAGTGAATTAATAGTATGGGATATCATAAGAATACCATCAAGTCCTTGGACATGAAGTCAATATAAATAGTTAAGTCCCCATCCAAAACTCTATCTAGTTTGTCTCATTAGACCTACCAGTGCATCATAGAGCTATAGAGGGCCCTAACAAATACATACTAAGTCCAATGAATTACTATTATTAAAGAGATGAAACATAATCAACATATACATTCATGTTTAATCTATAATATGAAATAACTTCCCCAAAAAAAATAAACATAATCATAAACCATCATGTTCTATTAGATTACATGTGGCAATATATTATATCCCAAGTCCAAATGATCATAAACCATTCAATAAAATATAGTTGTTTGTATCATTATATTTTAACCACAATTAATCATAAGATTTAATAGTTTGAGTTAACATAGATCAAAATAATCTAATAAAATCATTTAAAATTTCATTAGAGAAATACCCTTTTTACATTGGAATCATTTATTTAAAAAGATGTGAAATTATAAAAGAAAACTTTTTCTTTAGAAATAACCTTCTAAAAATTTAAAGGATTCCAGAAAAAATTAATGTGGCGTGAAGTAGAAAAAATCTTCTCTTGTTATATAATATTTTTTTTTAAAATAACAATCCTGTTAAACTTTGAAAAAAATATATTTAAGATTGTATTTTTAAAAGAATGTGTGAGCGTCGCATGCCCCATAAAAGAATAAAATATAAAATTAAAATATTTAATAGCATGAATATAAAGGTATTCATGATATAATATATCAAATAGAATTATACATACACTACTCATGAATAATAAGTGGTGAATAAGGAATATCTCATAAAAATAAAAGGGAGATGAGAAACCATTACCTTATATTCAAAAGAATTATACACTTGTACTTAATGTTCCATATAATCAAATTGGGTTCATTAATTACATAATTGATAAGCTTTTCAATATATATTTTATTTATGAAAATTTTATTATGTTTATTCATGTAAATCTTCTTGGGGTATAATGTTTAATTTTGTTCATCTAGTGTTCATTTCATGGTTTTATAGTCGGTTCCCCAGAGTAAAAATATAGGATTTCTTGTCAAATGGAAGAAAAAATCCATAAGTGGAATAAAATGATATTAATATAATTATATTATTTTAAATGTTAAATGTATATAATTTTTTATAAGGTATTAGGTAAACTCTTTAGATAAAATGTTAAAGAATAATGATTAGTTAATTTTGATTGTTTTTACAACCATCATGAAGTTGTCTCATTTTATAAAATATTAAGACTATAAACTAGTTCGAAAACATTAAATAAGTTTAAATACACATATTATAATCTTCTATAACCATAAAAATGATTGTATTACCATAATTTATGGAAATAATAAAAAACAAAATCCCATCATCCACGAAGGCAGTGAATTGACACCTTAGGGGTGATGTTTTCATTTTTAGAATAAAAGGAGAAGATAAGAGACATGCTGACTGATATTCCATTAATATAATAAAATAATAGTATACATAAGATACTTGAGTCAGCAATCCACTTGGGATATATTAGGTGATGTAAGGATAATAAAAGAAATAAAATTTAAAGGGATAGAGGGAGGGTTTTACCTCTTGAGTGTTGTCTCCTTGCGAACTATCTAGGGCACATAGAAATGTTTCTTTGGTGAGACCAGCAACACTAGAAAGTGTGCATGAGGATTTTAAGTGTATGTTCATATAATATAATAAAGTTTTAAATCCTATAAGGTGTGAGGTGAAGGGGTGGCGAGTGATGGTATTTATAGTGGAGAGAGTGTTTTTTTTATTATTTTATTCATTAATTTACTATTTTGGCTCAAGACTATCAATAATATGTATTATTTTGAATGAAAACAGTAAAAAAATAATTTTATTTCTAGATATTGTCCCCTTAAATCATCCATGTCTCGAACATAGAACAAATTTTTTTTATTTACTAAAAATGTTAAATACCATAAATTATCTTATTTCACTATTCACCAAAAATTCAATTATTTTATCAAAATAAAAATTATTCACCAACAATTTATATATGTGTAGATTCCAAAACTAGACTCCATTTTATGAAAATAATTTTTTAAATATGAGAAATTAAATTTTTAAATAAAATCATTATTTATTCGAAAAATATGAATTTTAATATTATAAAAAAATTTACAACACTTTTAAAAATTAATTATTATCCCAAAAAATTATACTATTGTTAAAATAAAATAAAATTTTAAATTTTTATTCTATTTTATGAAAAACAATTATTTTAAATCATTATATAAATTATAAAATTTTAAATAAATATTTTCCTTTTGAAAAAATATCAACACTTAATTTATCATTTTTAAAATAGTTATTAATTTATTTCTACATTCTTGTAAATATTCAATAATATATCATGTTTTTAGACTTATTTTTTTAAGAAACATATTATATGAAAAAATTTAAATTAAAAATTGATATACCATAAAAAATTATATTGTTACATTCTCTCATCCTTCAAAAAATTGTGACCACGCCATTTGAAATTTTACTTTGAAAATTAAAGTTGGATACATGAAAATTATTTTGTGGGAAACCCACATCATAAATAGGGTTAATAAATTATCCTCTTAATAAGAGTGAATGAAAAATAAAAATTTCACAACATAATTGTTCTCTTGAATAGGATAACATTATCAAAAATTGAAAATAAGGATATGGAAAAGAAATCAAACTATCAATTTCTTATAGAGAGTGATGGAGAACAAGGTCCTTAAAAAGTATAACATCCCATAATCATATTTTTTTTATTGGTTAAAGACCATTGATTACTTACTATAAGTGTAAATGGATAACATTTTTGTTCAAAATCCCTTTTCCTAAAGTGGTGGATTCTTTTACTATACAAATAAACACTTCAGATAATAAATTTTCCTCATTACTTTCTTTATTATAAGATTAATCTCATCATGTGGTTGTGATTACATTTATTTTAAATTATTCCCAATAACCAAGAACTGAATGTTCATGTTGAATGTATTTTATGCCTAAATCACCTTCATGAATCTTAAGATCCATAAGTAATTCCTTCAACCATTAAATGTTAACTGGAAACAAAATGGTTAGACCATTATATCCAATATAATGAATCATAATTTAAACTTAGACAACAACATCTAAATTTAAACTTAATCCATAAGTCCTTCCAAATTCAATGACCAAAAATATAGAAGTAAGGTATGCAAATTTCCAAAAACAACATAGTATTAGATTCCCCAAGAAAAATAGTTTAATTATTAGTCTTGCATAAAAAATATTCAAATACCATGATCACCATAAAACCTTAATGAAAACATGAAAGATTAAAAATCCATAAAGATGAAGTGTTATAGGGAAATACTTATATACCTCATGATTCTTATAACCATAATATCAAAATATAATTATTGAATCTAAAATAAATACTTTAATAATTACACTTCTATTATAGGAATAGCATAAGCTTGAACTTGATCCCTTTGATTCTTCTGATTTATATTCCCTTGAATCTTAGGAATTCTTTTTAATATTTCCCAATCTCATTATTGTTAAAGAATTAGATGACTCCTTTATTTCCTTTGTAATCATGATCAGGTTTTCCTTTCTCTCCACTCTTGTAGAAAACTCTCATTCCCATCAAGAAATCCCCAAGGTGTTTCCCTCTATAATTTTCCCATGTGGGAAAATATTTATTTCCCTTGTTTACTTTATCAATAATTTTATATTCTGTCATATTCTTATGTTTCCTCCTTTCAAAATCATAAAATGTAGAAAATTGTTTCTCTTTCCTGATAGCACATGATATTATATCCTCATATGGTGAGAATGTTTGGGAGACTACTGATCATTAAAGAATTATCTTAAGACCATAAAAGACAATTTTAATATTCCAATTTGGATTACGTATATAGTCAATGAAATTATTTTATACCCATTTAATGTTATATTCATACTTAAAAAATATTTTTATTCCCTTTCTATCTCATAATCAAGAATTGTTTCTCCATATATATTTACATTTCTTGAGGAAAATATTTTTTCAAAAAAATTTCCTTTAAATACTTCCACTCTTTGTTAGAAATTTCCTCTTCCTATGTAGTTTTTTTAATCAATGACAACCATTGATATGCATATACCAGTTGATGATAAATTTTAATGATCACCTTCTCCCTTTCATTAATTCACAAAGAAGAATTAACTTCCCTAAAGAACTTGTCCATTATTACTCTAGAAATGGATTTATAGTCCCACTAAATAATAGTGGTTGTTGTTGCATGAAACAGTGTGGCATTGTTACACCATGTGGTGTATCAGTATGCTCTATATGGGTAAGGATATTTCTAATAACCTAATTCATCTCTCCCAATATAGTTATAATTTGTTCAAACACCAACTCTATCTCCAACTCCAACTTCATTGTCTTTAATTGGATGGAAATACTTACATGGAATATATGCATTGACACAGTTTCCATTCCATCCATTATGAACCATTTCAAGACAATGTAATACATTATAGTATATTATAAATTTATGAAACATAATGTATAATAAAAAACTAGTGAAATATTTAACATAAATTGAAACTTTTGGTACAACTGATCTCTAAATAATAAGATTTGTTTATTTGGGGATATTTCCAAAATTCTATCAAAGGTTTTCATTCTAAAATATATGTCTTCATAAATATAGTTTCCAAAGATTCTATAAAACACCCTCTGATACAAAATTTAAATATCTAAAAATATAGTAGCTATTATTCCATACTTTACATTAAAACATTGGAATACTAAATAAGGAAATTGCATCCTAATAGACCGAATAGTTTATTAGCATAGGAAAATTAGAGACAAAGATAATTTTTACATTAAAACATGAAATTAAATACAAAATAGTAACTACATTGGAGACACCTCTATTATTTTAGATTATCTCTTCATGTCAATCATAATATACATCATGGAATCTAGTTAAAAAATTAAAACATAAGAACGAGGGGAGCTTAGATGATCGATAAGGGTAAGCATGTAGTGAAAGCTCTCATAAATAATAATAAACTATAATAAAGGTATGTAACTAAAAATTTATTCCATTGAAACGTCATTTTGATCATAACATGGATGGAATAAAAGAAGATCAAAAACTCTATATAAATTATCACATGAAAATGATTCTTACCTAGGAATATTCTACTAGAAGAATAATCACGTATATTATCAATAACTAATCACATAATGAGGGAATTTATAATGTGGTACATCATAAACATAACACCAAGTCCTCGAAAAAGAAGTCTACATAAATGGGTAAGTCCTTGGTGAAAACCTAGTCTATTTTATCTCATGGGACCTACCGATGCATTGAGGGGCCATAGAAGGCCCCACCCAACACCTAGTAATTCCAATGAATTCTTATTATCAAATGAGTAAGATATAATCAACATATTAATTCATATTGAAACTATCATATGAAATAACTTCCCCTAAAAAATAAACATAAACCATCTAGTCTAATATACTGAATGGTATCAGGATAGTACATCCCTAGTCAAAATAATCATAAATCATTCAATAAAATATGGCTGATGGTATCATAAGATATAAACTTAAAATAATAATAATATTAAAGAGTTTTTGTTGAAATATATGAAAATACTCTAACAAAATCATTTAATCTTTCTTTAGAAAAATACCCATTTTACTTTGGAATCATTTATTTAAAAAGCTATGACATTGTAAAAGAAAACATTTTCTTTGAATATAACCTTTTAAAATTTTAAATTATTATTACAAATATTAATGTGTTAAGAAAGTGGAAAAATATGATCATTTCATATAAGGTTTTTAAAAAATCCAATTAATCTTTGAAAAAAGAAACATTTAAAAGTGTATTTTTAAAAGAATGTGTAAGCGTCGTATGCCCCATAAAAGTATTAATTGAAAAATAAAACACTTTAATACCATTAATATAATTTTATTAATGATATGATATATCAAATGGAAGTATATAAACCCCACACATAAGGAATAAGTTGGGAATAATGCATATCTCAACGAAATAAAAGTGAGATCGGAAACCCTTACCTTATGTCTGAAAGTGTTATGCACTTATACTTAATGTATAGAATAATGAAATTAGATTATTTGATTAAATAATTAATTATTATTTAAACAAATATTAGATATATTATAATTTTATTAGGTACATTCATGTCCATTTTTATGGTTTATAATGTTTAATTTTGTAATTCCAGGGTGTTCATTTCATGGTTTTATGGTCGACTCCCTTGAGTATAAATGAAGGAGTTCTTGTAAAATGGAAGAAAAACTCTATAAGTGGAATTGAATGATATTAATATACTTCAAATATTATAAATGTTCCTCATATATCATTTGGTTATATGGTAGGAGTATGATACAATAGAAAAAATGATAATGAAAAATGATAAGTTTATTTTGGCAGTTTTTAAAACCACCATGAACTAGTCTCTTTTTATTTAATATTATGTTTATATACCAGATCCAAAACATTATATAAGTTATGATACACATATTAAAATCATTTTTAACAATAAAAATTCTTTTATGTCCAGCCTGGAAGGTGGTAAAGAAAAATGAAAACTCATCATCCACGAAGACAGTGAATCAATACCTCATGGATGATATTTTCATTTTTAGAATAAATAGAGATAAGAAGATATTGTTTGATAGATATTAAATTAACATGACAACATTAAATTATATGTAATATTCTGTAATTACCATTCCACTTTGGATTGGGTAGATGATAATAGAATAATAAAAGAAAAGAAATTAAAAGAGAAATAGGGAGGGTTTTACCACTTGATTATCATCTCCTTTAGAACCTCCTTAAGGAACTTGGAAATGGTCTTTTGGAGTGACCAAAAAAAGAAATTTTGTGGAGAGGTTTTGTATAATAATATATTAGAATATAATAATTCTCTAAATATTATATGTTTTTAGGATAAGGGGTGGTGATATATGGTATTTACAGTGGAATAGAGAGGTGTTTTTTATTATGTTATTCATTAGTTTGTTATTCTAGATCAAGACTATCAATAGTATTGATTATTTAGACTAGATATTGTAAATATCTAATTAAGTTTTAGATAATGTTTACTTACATCATCCATGACACAAAAATGAAACCAGATATCATTTATTTACATATAAAGTTTAATATAGTAAATTGTTGTATTTCACTATTCCCCAAAAATTCAAGTGTTCTAGAAAAATCCCAAAAATCCATCCGAATCATTTTGTTATATGTATATTTTAAAAATAGACTCCAAATAGTGATAATAATTCTATAAATATGAAAATTTTAATCTTTTTACTAAATCGTCATTTATTAAAAAAAATACTGATTTTAATATTATTACTGATTTTACAATACTTTGAATATTTAATTATGTTCACATAAAATTATCTTAAGATTTTAATAAAACAAAATATTAATTTATTAATCTATTTTATGAAGATATTTTTTTTTAAATCATTTTATTTATTATAAAATTGTAAATAATATTTACATATCCCAAAAATATCAACACTAAATTTATCATTTGTAAAGCATTTATTTACATATTTAAATATGGTTAATATTTAATATTATATCACTGTTTTAAACTCTATGTTTCATGAAATATATGTTGTCAATGTTGTTAAATTTAAAAGATCCAAAACATAAAATATTAGGGTGTTATATATAATATCAATCTTTATAAACTAAATTATCCATATTCAAAATATATAAATAAATCCCTTTATTCCCAAAACTATAAAACAATTAAGTCCAATATATAAATTAACGTTTATTATTAATCATGAATGAAAATATTTTCCTTTACAAAAAATATATTAAAATAAAATTTCTTTTTATGGATAGAATGTTTCAATAATATTCTAATATTAAAAATAACCCACATGAAAGATAGAGATCGTATATACTATCCTTTGATGAATTATGCCTTTCCCCATTTTCAATACATAGATCAGTATCTCATTTCACTAAATCTCTCCTATTTATGAGTCTCTGAACATCAACATAAATGTTTTATATACACTAAAAATCTAATACCCATGAGTTAGTATCTGATAAATTGATTTTTATAACATCTATATCTCTATGCATAAATACTTCTCCTTTAAAACACTTATCATGATTACATACCGATCTGTTACACTATAGGTCAAAACTATAATATATTTAAAAATTTATTTATAATTATAATTATAATTAATAACTAGACATATTTTTCATGTGAGTATAATGTTTTATGTTAATTAAATAGGAGAATTTATTGAATATAATCCCACTAAAATGATAACCCCATATATTATATCTATTAGTGGGATAACATCCATATTTTAGTATACTTTGGCTCATCCATATAATTTATCCAATTAAAAGGTTTTTTAGGTTGTCCAGTATATAATAAATCACATTTATTAAACATAATATTACAGGACATTAAATATCAATATAAAAAAATATACACAAAAATCTATATTTCTAGTGTCTTTGTGAGATTAGAAACATAATACAATATTTAAGAAAAAACATCACATTTTTTTTAATTATACATAGTATGGTCCAAGATCTTATCAAACATTTATTAATATATGGTACATTTTAGGGAAATTAATAAAATAAGAAGTTTGCTAAAATCATGTAAAAGAGATAAATCATGCTAAAATGAGGATGAGATAACATAAGTGTCAATAATAATATCAAAGAATAATTAAAGTTAAGAATCATAAACCATCACTCGGAAATATGAAATAAGAAACAAAATACCAAACAAACCATGATAATCACATAAATTTTAATAATTTTTCATGAGAATAAAACATGACACCATAAACAGAATTCAAATTTTGCTTCCACGATATCATATAATAATGATGAAATATAATCATTTCATGTCTATGCATATCATAGTTGAAAGAGATAACAACATTATGTACATAAATAATTACCTCAATAGATATAAATAATATACCAATATATTTGGAGGATGTATAAATATAGGTGCACCCTTAACATCCTAATATTCTATTCATATGTGTGACTTATATAAGGAAATAATACATAATACATAAGCAATAGAAAAACCATTGAGAAATAAATGCATTACCTAATGATGTCAACTAGCATAATAAAATGGAGTATCCTAAATTTCACTTGAAAATGATTAATTAAGTCATATTTTATTAATAATATAATAAATAATCATATTTCTTAATGATATATCTAAAATTAAAGGAAACCCCATGACAAATGATGATTATGAAGTTATGAAAATGAACCCCTTTGAAAAAGATTTATGAAATGGGGAAAATAGTCATTAAAATAGATAACAGAAGAGTATTTTACTAAAATCAGAAATTAAACTACATAATTTATGTTTAAATAAGTTTTTTTTTTATAATTAATATTCTATATTATACAGATACATTAAAATGAATAGGTAAATATAAATTTTACATTTTCTAGGGTTTAATTTAATGAATTGATTGAGAAGGGAAATTATAAAAAATAAATATCATGAAAATGGAAATAAAATTATAGAATTTATGTTTTGAAAATAAATTTAGATCATATAAGATGAATATGTGAAAAAGGAAAATATAAATTTATAGAAATGGATAGTATAAATTGGAATTAAGAAGGAATTCTGGGTGTTCCCTTAGCTCAAGTCCTCAATCACTCGGGTACTCCTCTTACCACTAAAATTGTTGAATGGAATTTGTTAGTTATATAATCCAAGACTATACTAATTTTTTTTATTTATATACTATAACCCCTTATAATAATTTATTAAATTAATCTTTCCATATTGTTCTTTTTGGGGTGGTCTGGCCTATAACTCCAAAATAGTTTCACTAATATAGTAACGGTCAATGGTTTTTTAATATTATTTCATAATATCCAGAAGTATAGATTTAGATATTACTTATCATTAAATTATTATAAAAGCTTAAAATCCAATAAATAGTATAAAATGGATTTAAAACATAAAACATGTCTCAGTAATCTTTTTATGGGTGGTTTAAATACCTATAATTGTCTATTTATAATAATTTTATTACCATGATATATTATCCCTATAAAAGCTTAATCATGGTTAAATTTTGTTATTAATTTCATAATTAAACATTAATTGAAATTTTAAAACCATTTTTGTGATATTGAAATGGAAACATCATTTTTTACTTAAGTTGTATAAATCCATCATGACATGAATAATATTTTTTTTATAAATTATTTAAAAATTGGAAAAGTAATAAATATTTGTTTTTTATAATTATATAGTAAAAGAATTATTCAAATAATTTATTATTATTATAATTATATATTAGATTTATATGATCTAAGAAAAGGATGAAAAATGATAGAATATGGATAATACATTGTTACATTCTATTTGGAAAGACTCGTTTAGAATTCCCCTTAAGGAATTGAAGGATGGTTTTTTGTTTTCACCAAAGAATCAAAAAGGTGTTAATAATTATTTTGGGATAGAATTTTATAGGGTATTGGAAAAGGAATGTATTTTATATGTGAGTATAAGTGTGTTGATGAGGGGTATATTTATAGGTGAAGGGTTAGTTTCTTTGAATAAAATAATAATTATAAACTTATTTTTCCTCAAAACTATTAATAGTATTGATTATTATTACATAAAAATTACATAATATAGTGATATTAAACCATAGGATTCATACATCATCTAGGATGTAATTAAATACATATTTAACATTTAATTCCAAATATGATATTTTACTATTCACCTTTGTATTTCACTATTTATGAAAATTAAAAAACGTCAACCTTATCTAGTTTTGATATGTTTATCCACAAAATAACAACAATTTTTTAAAATTAATTTATAAATTATATAATTGAAATATTTTATTTTTGATATATATTATTGTTTTAATAAATAAGGTGAAACATGTCTTATTTAATTTGACACTAACATATACTCTAACATACATAGTTTGAAAATTAATTTTATATTATTCTAAAATTTTTATTTAGTTATTGTATTCATGATATATAATATTTATTAGAAATTTTAATAATTTTAATGGTTATGTAATGATTTCAATGGTTAATTTTTATTCCAATAGTTAGTGACTCTTCTAATGGTCTTATAATTCTTATACATCCTATAAATACCTATTATTTCTATAATTCCTTATTCTATTCAATTTCCTTATAAATTATCAAAAAATAATTTACAAAATTTGAAACTAACATCAAATGTTTTATTTAATTTTTACAATTGGGTTTTTAGGTTTGATATTTCTAAGGGACTATAACCTTGTGTATTTTCAAATTTTATTCATATTATATACTTTTTTCCATTGTACACTTTTTAATTTTAAGAATTTTATTTATCATTCATATATAATTTTATATATTAATGAGATAAAATAGTTCCCATTTTTATTACGGGAAAAATTATATTTATTTATATTTTACAATAAATTTAAATATGACACCCATATTCATAAAAAGGGAAAATTTCATATAGGAAAGTCTATGTCATTGAATTCTTACCCCCATTATAAATTTCATCTTTGAAATTTTATTTCTTACCCTCAATTGAGAATATATTTAAGTTCTTCTTTTTCATTACATCTTATGGTTCCCATGTTCCCTTTACCCACTTGTGGTCTCATAAAAAGTAATTTGACAAAGTGGGTTGTCTTATTTCATAGAAAAATTTTATATGTAATCCATGACCTTCACAGTATACTTCTTGTAAAATATATCATAGTACAACTTATCTACCTTCATATTTAGTACATGAGAGGGATCAGGTATATAATTCTTCCCTAGGGATATTTGGGTAACATTATGTACTTGAGCAAGGTTTGTGGGAAGTATTAATTGATTGGTCATGGCCCCAATGTAACCATTAATCTAAATGGAAGAAATGTATCTAGATCTTATCTTTCCCTTATTCCAAAACCTCATGAATCTATTCAATGGGTATATCTAATGGAATACTTTATCTCCAACCTCAAACTCAAATTGTCTTTTATTATTTACAATACATCTCTTCTGTTAACTCTATACTACAATAAAATGTCACTGAATGTCTTGAACATCTTTTTTCATCTCTTTAAAAAGTTTTTTTCTCACTATCTTATATTCCCCCATTTTAATCTATCTTTTTAATGTTTTTGAATTTTTTACATAGAGTTATTCATAAAGAATTATTAGAATTCTTAGTGGAATATATTTTTCATGACAACGTAATTAAAGGAATATATTTATCCACTCATCCTTTAATGTAAATAGGGTAGGATTTAATTATGTATTATAGCATTTGAAAATTATTTTTAAATTTATCATCTATTTAATGCTTTTTTATCTTAATGAGGTTAAAATCTATAATCGATTCTATTAAACACTCATCCATAACATATAAGTGACCCTCAATTCATGATCAAATGCATTTGATAGTTTAGTTCCATATAGACTCACCACTTCATATATATATTTATATATATATCATGGTGAATTGATCATGTGAGAATTATTCCCTAATATAAATGAAGTAATAAGTCCTTATAAGACGATTCACTATAACCCATATCTAAATATTTTCTTTATATGTATTTGGAAGACCTGTGACAAAACCCTTTTGGATGTTCTCTCATTTTCATGTTATTATGGGTAGTGGTTACATTATTCCCTTGTAGTTATATCATTCAACCTTAACTTTCTAACATACCAAGAACCTTATTATATATCTCATTCATCATATTTCCCCACTAAAGGTGGTCTATAAGATCTTTATGTATCTTTTATCTTCCTAGGTGGAGATACAATATTTAGCTATGAGCATCATCTAATGAAATCTTTTTTATCTAAAAATATTATAGTTCTTGTATTATGGTTTAAATTCAAAAAACATTATCTCTATCAATGTTGAACTATGAAATTTTTTCTAACCTTATTTCTTCAATATTCATTTATATCTCTACATCATCACTTTTAACATTCTTAATATTATTAAATATAGATGGATAAGCATCCATTTGAGTAAGTTATGATGTAATTTTTCTTTTTATGTATTCAATGTCTATAATTTTTATTTCTAAGAATATTAGATCCTTTAAATCCTTGGTATGGATAAAATTAAAAGCTTTTTTCTACCTATATCATATATTACATTGTTTTTACATTTCAGGATTCTAATATATTGGGTGTTCATAGTCATTAATAATCTCTAATAATAATCATTGGCACATGATGATATCTTTTTACGAAAATATATTCCTTAATATATTATTATATACATATATGTCACACTTTTATCCACAAATAAAATGCCTCCAATTATTCAATGAAATTATTTATACCGCCAACTCTACATCATGTGTATAATAATTTAATTCATGTACATTAAACTCTATTGACAGATAAGATATCACATTTACATTTTTCATGAGTTCATGACCCAATCCCTTCACTAATGCATCATTTTATATAAAAATATATTTCTCACTTGAGGGTAGTGTGAGTACAGTTATAGTGACATGAAAATTATTGAACTCCTTAAATTTATCTTCACATTCATCTATCTAAAGAATAAATACTTCTTTCCATATTAAATTGTTTTGGGGGTTTTAAAATCATGATTTTTTCTTCCCAAATTTTCGATAATACATAGTTAATATGAGGAATCTATGGATCTTTATAACATATATTAGACTGGGTTAGAAATTAATCACCTTATTCATTAAATAATAAAAAACATTATACTTTATTATGAATAAATTCCCCATGAATATAACTTACTCTATCTATAAGTCACATTTACTTTAATTTGAATCCAATTTCTCTTTTAGAAATGAATTTGGAATAGTAATCAAATACTCTTTATGTTTTTCATTTATTTTAGAACAAATAATAATTTAATCTCTAAATACCATATGAAATTTATCAAGTTAATTTCTAAAGATTCAATTTATCATGTCTATAGAGATTACTAGAGCGCATATGTAACTTTATTGAATCACTATGAACTCAGAGTGTCTATATCCTACGTAAAATGGAGTTTTTAGAATATCCTACTTAGTCACATTCAATTAAAAGTATTTTAATCAAATATTTACCTTTTAAAATTACTTAACTGATCATAGATTATCAAAAAAGGCATCAAACCATGGTAAATGATACTTATTCTTTATAGTGTTTTTTTTAATCTTATGAAAACCAATACGTAGATGCATTTATACATCCTTCTTCTTGATAAATATATCATGGAAAGATTATGGGGAAGCACTGGGGAGTATAAAACCCTTGTAAAAGTTATCTTTTAGTAATTTCTTTAACTCATTTGGTTCAATGGGGGCTATTATATAATGACTATTTAATATATGTATATTTATGGTTATATATTTTATATAGAACTCAACATATTTATCTGGAGGAAGACTCAACATCTCTTCAAGGAATAAATCAACATAATCCTATATAATAAACATTTATTCAATTGTGACCCTTCCCTTTTTCTTAAGCATTTGAGCTATATATGGTTACTCATATGGAAATAATATACATTCTTGTTAAAGAATTTCCAAAGTAGAATCATAATTTTTCTTATGATTTTATTGAATGAAAGGATTATATGGAATATATAATAAGACCCCCCCCCCCAATTTTGATATTTGATCAATATAAAGGTATCCAATCCATGCCCAAGAAAACATAAAATTCTACCAAATAGAGTATAACAATATGTTTTAGAAGATTCTTCCCACAAATTCAAATTTGGGAATATTTATATAATTAATATTGAATTATTAGACTACTTGGTATTTTATTTGATAACTAAACTTCCATGTCTCAGGATTTTGTTTAAATATTTCTACTAAACTTATATATTATTAATTAATTTGTAAAACTATATTCCAATATGTAATTAATTATTACATAATGAATGATAAGTTTAAATGTCACCACTTAATTTTCACAATCCACCTCAGTAGAATATTGTGATTAATTCTTTGGTTTTAGAGGTTGTTGAAACCGATTTTCCTTGAAAACCGATGGATTTGTACAATTATTTTCATGGTATCCATGTTCAATACAGTTGAAATATAGGACCATATTGGGAAGGTTTTGAAAACCCTTATTTTATTCTATCATATTGACTAGATTCTTAACATTCCATAAATAATATTTATCATGATTTCCTATCTTTACATACTTTAATCATTTTCAAATTATTTTAAGGTAGTTAATAGGGTGATTCTTGCAACACATTTGATGTGACAATAGTTTAATTTTATTCCCTCAGGGGATTATCCGTTAGAACTCTTGAATTAAACACTATTCTTTTTTAATTCTCACTAATCCCAAGAGTCCATTGATATTTTACTATATATCATTATATTATGGGCTCATTTAACTACTACCATATAGATATAGGTGCCTTAAAATAAATAATTTTGGAACATGATTTTTTTTCAAAGATTTTTTTTGAAAAATCATATATTTAGGTTGAGTGATAAATAGAGATTTGTATACTTAAAACCTTGTGATGTTTTAAATTGATTATTATGATCATAATTATATATCAATTATATTCTTAAAACCAATTATAGATTATGGAAATGAGAACATCATCATTCACATACTTGGTCTGAACCATCCATAGTGTGAATGGTATTTTTAAAAAATTAATAAAATAGATTAAAATTATAAAATATTTGGATTTAATAAATATATTAGAATGTAGTTATGATATTAATTTATTTTTATTTGAATTATAACTAAGATTTATATGGGGTAAGAGAAGAATAAAAAATGAAAGCATTAGGAATTAATATCATTAGCTTATCATTGGGTTGCCTCCTTTAGAACACTCCTTAATTCTTTAATGGTATTAAGATTATAAAAGAACTTCCCAAATGTGGTAAGAAGGTTTTAAGGAACGAATTTGCTAGATATTTGGAAAAATGAATTTTAAAAGTGTGGGTAAGGGGATTGTTATTTTTTCTCAAGACTATGAATTGAATTTATTCTTTACACTAAATAGATTTATGGATGCATGTGAGTAAAAACCAATAGATTCTTATTTCATAATACATGTAATTAATCATTTATTTAAATTATAATTTAAAAATTCAATATATTTTTATATGTCACTATTCACCTATATATTTAACTACTTGTGAATATTACAAAAACTCTACCATTACCTAACATTAATTGTTTGATTTCAAAAATAACATCCATTTTTTTGAAAATAAATTTCTAAATTATTCTAATATTTAAATATTAATATAAAATTAATGTTTTATAAAATAATATAAAACACGTCTCAATAAATTTTAGACCTAACCAGACCTTAAGTTACATAATTTGAGAAATCATTTTATATTATTCCTGATTTTTTCTATTTATGCTTATAATGATATTTATTTCATATTAAGAATTTTACAATATATGATGACCATGTCACTTTTCAAATAATGAGTTGATATTATAAAAGTCAATTACTATTCCAATTATCTTATTAACCTTATACTTTCTTTTAATACCACATTTTTTCATCATAATTTTTTAAATCAATTTTTTTCTCATATGTCTCTATACATCGTATATAAAATTCCATTCGTATATATACTGTTTGGTTTTCTTTTTACACTGGAGTTTTTGGGTGTGATAGTTCATAGAGACTATGCCCCTATATATATTTAAATTCTAAATATATTTTTTTACCTATTTTTATTATCCCACTATACTATTTTTAATATAGAGGGTATTTATCCTTCATATATACTATTACATTTTTATGAAATAAAATAGTGGTTATTTTTTATGGTATAAATATAAATTATTTTTTTAAAAATGTTTATATAAATATTTCATCTACATATATATTAAGAAGAAAAATTTCATATTGAAAATTCTATTTCATTATATATTATGATAATAATATCACATATGATTCTTGGATAGTTAAGTGGACTATAGTTTACATAAATTTGTTATATGAATTTATCCCTAATACTATTTCACCGGTGAAATAAATTTTATTCTTTTGAAACTATATAAAAATAATATATCATTATGAGATATGTTTATATCACTGTTAAGGTTACTCATAGATTCCATGTCATATACAAGTTAATTAGTGGACAGCTTACAGTTTGTATTTTTAAAAATAAACTATTAATGTGTTAACATGTGTTTTATTTGGATATAATATAAAACTTAGTATTACGTTAAGGGTTAAATTAGTCTAACCATTTCAATATATATCTTTTTCATATACTTTAATTTCATGTAATAATTTCATATTAGGAAATAATTTCATCTCATGTAATCATTGGATGTTTTGAAATCATTTCATTTCATGAAATCATATCTTCTCATGTGATTTATATAGCTATTATGGATTCTTATGGTTTATTTTTAAATTCTGTAGTCCAAACCAAATTAATTCTTCATAAACATATTAACATATAACACTTTATAGGGATGATTATTTTTGGTTACATATTAAAATATAAAAGCTAATTATATCAATATATAAATATATATATATATATATATATCCAAATCCATCCCATGTGTATCCTTTATAAAGCTCTTTTATGCAAAATTTTATAATCAAATTAATCCAAAATCACAAATTGATAAAATATTTTGTGGCATATAGACAATCGCAACATTTCAAGAATAGAAAAAAAAGTTCTTAGTTTAGTGAGATGTTTAAATAAAAGTCTATCTATCTATAAATCAATACTCCAGATAGAACATGTTTATAATATAGTCCTAAAAACAAATATATATATATATATATATATATAATAACCACCCCTTAATATTAAATTTATAACTAGATACCAAATCATAGTCTTATCTAATCAAAAATAATTATTCTATGATACCTAGAATATAACCCTTATATTCATGGTGTATAAGAATATATTGTAATTTAAACACATTAAATTAAATAACCAGATTATTTATAACATAAAATATTTATATTAGTTAATACTAAATACCGATTCAAATTAAAAAAATAAAAATAAAATATTTATCATGAGATATATCAACTTTAGAATATTTAAAATTTTGATAAAATAATCTTTTCATAGGGTATAAAGTCATGCATATTTAATATTGGCCCAAAATTCCCATGTAAATGAAGGGATTATATAATTACGTTTTCTAATATTAAATAAAATTATAGTTAAGAACCACGATGTTTTTTATCATTATAAGTTATTCTAAGGAAATAATGGTTTAGTGGTCACACCATGAATGATGTTATAGTTTCCTTATGTTTATTATTTTAGAAAGTAAGTTAATAATTATCATATCTTTAACAATAACTTATTAAACATTTCCAAATCTTGGATTCTCTTTGTTAATTTTTTTTTACTATTACTATTTTTAATAAAAAATAGTGTTGTAGAAATATATTTTAAAATGATCAAATTTTATAACATAAAAACAATTTATTCTTTTTTAATATCATGATTTTTTATTTAAATTTACATAAATAATTATGTGGTAATACAAAACATATTTTTGGTTATTTAAAAAAACCCAACTAGATTCCATTTTTCAATATTCACCATTCAAATTCTTCTTAAAAAAAATTAGCTGATAGTAGTGATGGGTTTTTTGATATCTCTATACCCAAATTAAATGTAAGAAGATAAACATTATGCCATAGAAATGTATGATAATTGAAATAATAAAATTAATTTCAAAACATATATAAATAATACAGTAATAGTTATGATATTTCTTCCATAATAATGTTCTTTGATAGAGATATCTTAGTAGTAATTAAATGACTCATCCCTATAAAGGTATCATCCAATTTAAAAAGAATAATTATATTATTCAATGAGATATATTATTTTTCAAATGGAATTCTATAACAACTAATAATGTTAATCAATAGAAGATAACAGAAGATAGTGTCAAATTTTTATCTAATAATAAACCATGTTAAAAATAAGGTTTATAAAGTTTGTTTAAATTAAAGTCCACCATTGAATGAATAAGGAATTTTAATTTAAATAGTTTTAAACATTTCAGAACTAGAAAAAATTTTGTATCTTTGTGTTATAACCATTATAATGACCCCCACATTCTTTATATTTATATTTAAATCCATTAATATTACATTAATCATCAATACGAAATCATAATATGAATTAAAATAATTAAATTTGTACAAATAGATTTCTTACAATACTCATAAAATTTTCTTTTTAAGTGTCTAAGTTGTTGTGAGATGTTTGGGGGTGATTTATAGGTAAAATGAGAAATAGAGAAAGAATTTTGGATGAAAATTGTAGTTCTTGATAGAATAAAACTTTGATAGTTTGACTTATTTTATGATTTGATCAGCCAAAGGTGTAATATAAGAAAAGTTTTTTTTTTGTAAATTAGATTTATCATGATTAGTGAGGTTGTGGAAAAACATTTTTGGTTTCTCCATGGAGAAGGAACTATAATATTTCTCTGTTTATCTATTTAATTTTGTTGGTTTTTTGCACCATGTATTGATGTGATATAACATAGAGTTTTATTAATTCATGATAGTATTTTTAATGATGTTTTAGCGTAATATTGTTTGAGGTGGATATTTCATGAAAGTAATCACTGTGTTTTAGTTTTTAGTTTGGGGTTATTAGGCTTTTGTGAAGGTTGTGTGGTTTATAGCATGATTGTTTTACGATTAAACAATGTCGCATGGTAATCTCTATTTCACTATGGTCTTATTTAGAAGTACCAATTCAAAAAATTATTTACCCTTGATAACTAGGGATATTGTATTGTGATTCATAGATTTAACATGTGTTCCATCATAACACATTTCATTAAACCATGATTTTGTTTCCACTAGTTTTTAATATAAATCCAAGTGTCTAATTGAATTACTTTCGATCCAATAAACTCTCTTTAAACCCTAGGAATCTTGTGGATCTCCTTTGGTGTTGTTTGGCCACCTCATGGTGGATCGTAATTATTATCAAATCTTGATAAATCTCTCAACACTAAATGTTCTACTATCATCCACTCTTATTTGTTTTTTTGTTATTCCTTATTCATATAGAGGTTTTGGTAGTTTTTTTGGTTCAATTCCCTTGTATTTTTTCCAAAAACTCTATTATGGACTGTTTTGTATTGTTTTGGTGAGGAATTATGGTTTTTTTCATGGTGATTGATCATATTTCTCTTATTTTTTCATGTGTAGTGATTATTTTACCATTAATTGTGATATGGGATTCATAATTTCTTTTAATTTTTTTACTGAACTATGTTCTCAACTTTCATTATTATTTTTTCTTTGGGTAAATAGTTGAGAATGAATTAGTGAAGATAATAATATATTAATTAAATAATGGTGGGAATATTACATAAATTATGATTCACTTATTTTCTTTGTTATTTCCAAGTTATTTTTGAGTATTATTACTGGTAGTTTAGTGATTAACATACTATTCTAGTGTATATTTTCTCTAATGTGTTAATTTAACATATAAATCATATAAAAACATAAATATTGTAATTGAAAGTATGGATGAGAATCTATAATATGTTTTTTATTTCCATGTACTTTTTATTTGAATTATGTGTTATTCTAGTAAAAAGTATATTTTAAAATCATTTTTTTACATATATAATGGTTTCTATTGTGTTTATTTTTGAAATTGTGTGGTTTTTGTGGTGTTTTTATATTGCTAAAATTGTTTTTAGGATGGTGATGGTACACTTATGTGGTCATCTCGGTGTAGTAATGGATAAATATATGGTCATGGGGATATAATTGCGGTGATGTATATAGGTTGATATGGTTTTTTGGGTTATTATATTGGGATTATGTAATGTTCCTAAAATAAATGATATAAAATATTTTAATAGGTTATTATGACAATAATTATGAGTTGGAATTAATAAATAAATGGGTGAATCGAAATGGAAATTTGGATGAGGAAGTGGTTGTATGAAATTATATTGGTTATAATTAAAAGTTGATCGATGATTTTAATGTTTGTTGTAATTAATAAATATAGAATTGGTAACTGGATGTTAAACATAAAGTAGTAATATAGTTTTTCAATAGTTATGTGGTTTTAGTTTTGTTTATTAGGTTGTAGAAAAGGTTTATATAAGGTGGTGATGGTGAGGTTATGGTTGTGGCTATATAGATATTTAATTGTGGATACAACCATATATTATAAGTATATTATATGTTATTAATTAATTTTATATTGTTTTAAATTCTTACAAACCACCACATGAGTTATGTATTCATACAAACACCCATATAAGGTTTTGGTTTCTCTGTTTCCCTAACATATAGAATGTAGTTGATACATATGGCTGATTTCATACCCTTTCCCACTCACTCATTAAAATTTAGTATAGACTATATTGGATTGAGGTTATAATATATAGCTATATACTGAAGATGTGATGAGGTTAAAATTTTTATGTGTTTATGTGGTTGTTATATGTTATACATGGTTTCTGTTATAAAGTTGTGATTATGATGTGGTATGAAGTATGTGGTTATGTAATATGTAATGTGTGAGAGAACCAAGATGTATGTTTTAGGGTTGTGTGTGTGACAAGTTCAATTGTAAAGTGTGTACAGGGTACCTCCATACCAATATTCTATTAAATATTTTGTTACTATAATTTTTTGAAAATTTATGAGTGACATGGTATGGTTGGTAAGTAGATTATATTGTATTGGAAATGACTAGGTTTAATTAAGTATTTATTCATATTTAATACTCTTCTTCCATGTTTTCATGAGAGTGACATGGTAGAATCATACAGAGTATATTTGTATCTTAACCCCTCTCTTATTTATCCAATTATCATAAATGTTTCATAAGAAGTTGGCGATTATGTGGGACATTACCAACTTATGACATGAAATTGGTTATAGTTTTTGGTGTTTTTTCCACCGAAGTTGAATATTTTTTGGGTATTTATTTAAAAAAATTATTTTGTGTATGACATTCCAGGAATTATATATTGATTTAATTCTATAATATATAATTTTTATTAAGGTATTAATTTACAGTTTCTAGGATTCATGAGGGTAATTACACCTATAATATTTGTTTCATACTGGTTAGTTCTAGTCACCAACCAATATTCTATTAGAGGTGGGATTTATGGGGTAATACTCAACTTCTCTACCAACCTTGGAGGGATTATAATATGAATATATCATTAAAGAGTGGTATCAAAGCTATGAATGTGATTTATTATTAATATTGGAGTTAAGAATTGGTGATGATTTTATTTGGATAATAGAGAAACAATATCATTCAAAATTAGTTATATTGTAGGAAAGGGAGATTAAATAGGACCATACTGTTTCAGGTCCCCCTAAGATTCGATAATAGGACAATAATCATACTAAACATAATAAATAAATATGATGTTTATTGTAGTGTAGAGGCCTAGGTGATCAATATGCATTATATTGTTTGTTCCTTCATGTTAATAAATTAAAAATAAATTAATTAAATAGTGTTAAGTAAATTATATATCTTAATCATTGGAGATCTTTAAACTTTTTTATAGATTTCTTGTGGAATTCATCTATATGAGGTTTAGTTGGGAGTGGTGTGTAAGTATAATCAACCTGTTTTAGAGAGATTTAATGTTATGGGTGATTATTATTATAGGATGGTTCTATGAGAGTTTTATCTTAAAATCATGTCATAATAAGAGTGGACGTTCTTTGATCAAGAGATATAAATTTGGTTGGAGGATTTTTAAATTTCTATCACTTTGATATGTGTGACGGAGGAGTATTGGATAATTTTGGATATTAGCCTATTGAGGAGAGATACTCTTCAGTGGTGTGTTTTTTATTAGTAATTATTTGGATTCAAAGATGATATAGTAGATATTTCTTATCTAGTTCAAGGATATGTTTCTTTCCATGGGTTTGAAGGAGACATGGCACAAAGAATTTATCCTTCTTCGGAGTGGGAGATTAATTTTATAAAATCATAGAGTTGAAGTCAACTGCATTTTTTATTATGCTTCTGACCATCTATAGATGAGGAGGCTAGTGTACAAAATTTTTAGAAGGCATTTCATCCAAATATTCCTCATAAATTCACATCCTTTACATTAACTATGTATCTTGGGGTGTTGGAGACAGATGTGGTTATTGAGAAGATGTAATCTTAGATAGAATCATCTCATTAGTTAATTCATCAAAACATTCATGGTAAACTATTAATATATTTGGTTTCTCATCTACGTGGTTAGTATAGGTCTTGATAATAAAGGATTTTGTATTATTTATCAACTTCACATTTCTCTGTGGGTGACAATTCTAAGGTCTCTAATGAGAGATTTAGCTTGGATTAATTTTCTTGTATAGGTCATGGTCATTGATGATTCATGTTCAAGATTATTCACATTTCTTAGTATTGGGATGTGGATCAATTTCATGTATATCTAAAAGAGTAGTTACCTCTAGGATTCTATCAGCAAGGTTAGTTGACCTTTGTGAAGAAGAGAGGAGATAGATCTAGTATAGGATAAAAATGGATACTCGTACATTTCATATATAAATTTCAAATCTTATTAGATGAATATTCAATACATAAAATTATAATCCACACCATAACTAAAATTTTTTAGTCCCTTTATAAACATGTACGCATAAAAAACTAGAACATAAAATATTTACACAATCTCCAACTATGTTCTTTGTAACTAGCACACTTCTTAGACATATCATACTAAATACCTTTATTCACATCCTAGGGGTTATGAAATGTAATAAATGTTGATATGAAAAGATTAGTACTGGTAAACATAAGTGATATCAATTAATGGTTATAAGTGTGCATAATAAAATCATAAGGGTATGAGAACATGATCATAAGTTATGTTAATCTAATGCAATCTGTCAAAGATCGTTATTCATAAATAATGGCATAAGTATTTATTATAAAAAAGAAAAAAAAAATAAGTGCGTGGAATAATTAATAATCAATCATAATCCATGATAAATAATCATAAGCCTAAGACATAAATTTTTTTCATAAACATAAGAATAGAAAATAATTACCTTAATCATGGATTTCTTCCAATAATATCATAGTGGATTGGGTTCACATCCCATTCCATCAAATCCTTAGTCAAAGCTCACTCCCAAGACAATCATGGTGGATAGACTCCTATCCTGAATTGGGTTCACTCTCTATTCTTGTTCATATTTTATCTATAGATATCCATCATTAACCAATGAATTATAGGGATATATAATTTGTTATAAACCCGTCACATAACAGAAACCATAAAAATTTATTCTATAAGATCCTAAAAAATTAATCATATCATCATATCATAACACATGGAAATGAAATGTGTTTCATAAGCTTTTCATCATTTCATCATAGTATGACCCATAGAAAATAAATGAGTTTCATAAACATACAATCATCATAATCATAAACCATATTTAGAATAAATAAGTATGGTATCATTTTTTATACCCCATTAAAGCATAAATAACACCATAGGATGTTGTCAAAGAGTAAAAGTTTCTTTAAAATATATTTGGAATATTTATTGATGAAAATAACCTTTTATTTTTGAAATCACTTATTTAAAATCCAAATATTAACATGATATTAAGGAACACAATTTCACTGAAAATAACTAGGTAAACATGTAAATGAATCTTTAAAACTTTTATCATTTTGGACAAAAAGAAATTGATTTCATGAATTAAACATCAAAAAATTATTATATTCACTCCTTCGATAAAAGGTAAATTGATCAGAAAATGAAAATAAGATTCCTTTTTTATATTTTTTAAAATGTTAATCATGGATAAAAGTTATATGAAAAATTCATTTAAAATTGTAAAAAACATTCATGATTTTCTTACAAAATGTAGATATGTAAGAAAAAGGTTTTTCATCCAAAAGAGAATAAATAATTTTAGATTTTCATTAAAACATTTTATGAACCATTTTGAGTCAAAAATAGAGATAAATTATAACAAAACATAAGAATTACATATTATAAGAAAAAATAAATTGGTTTATTAAATAATTTCATCAATTGTTTTGAAAAGAATATGAGACCTTGACAAAAAAAGAAAGGGCCCTTAATTAAAATAAAAAATATGACTTACATGATCCTAAAAATATAAGATCCATCCAAATCCCTTTTCAAGAGGGGAAAAAAACATCAGGAAGCTTTTCATACCAAATGAAATCAGCACCTTCAACTCCTTTATTAGCCAATCCATCTACAACAGAATTAGATTCCCTGTAGACATGAGTAATGATATGATTCACAGATTTAAGGGAGTCTAAGCAATTAATCCTCCGATTTTGAAGCTTCCAGGAAAGATGACATGAACCATCCCTTATGGCAGAGACAATCCTAGTCGAATCACTCTCTAGCCAAAGATTATTCCAACCATAATTGTTGACATGTTCCACTGCAACAATAATACCCATCATCTCAGCTTCAATTGAGGAGACAATACCACAAGAGTGATGAAAATAACCAATCACCAGTCCCTTATGATCTCTGAACATGACGCCATATCTAGAAGGACCGGAATTCCCTTTCGATAAGCCATCCGAATTAATTTTCAACCAACCAATAATAGGTTGTTTCCAGATAACTTCAAAAGTGCCAACTGGAGGTTTGAAATTACCTTTGATACCAATTTGATCAAGAACAGTGAAATCATGAATGGAATTGGCACAATAATGATTCTTAGGCATGCCTGCCGCACGCATCTCAGCAAGTACGTGTGAGAGAGAAGAGGTGACCGATAAGGATTTATTCTCATAGAGAATCTGATTCCTAGAGAACCAAAAATAATGCAGAAATTTAGAAGCAGCAACCTGAAATAAATCCATCAGTTGTGAGGAAAGACAAAGATATTTCCATCTTTGAATAAAGTCCACAATGGAGGTCATCATAGGAAGTGAGATCTCAAAGACATCTGCTAAAGCCTTCCACATTGAGGCCGCAATGGCACAACAAAGGAATAAATGATCAGCATCCTATATGTGTTGATGACAGAAAACACAAGTATAACATAAAGAGATACCACAATGTTGAATATAATAATCATTTGAAATCTTGCGATGGGAAATTATCCAAACCATATTGGAGCGAGATGGTCTGATAAAAGTTTTATGCAAGTTCCCCATCCATTTGGCACCAAAGCTGGGATTCAAGGAGAACTCATAAAAATGCTTTGAAGTGAGAATACCACTAGCCGCAGGCTCCCATGCCCAAAAATCCTTCTTGTTTGAGAAAAAATAATTGTTGGCATTGCTAACAATGTAACTTGGAAGTCCTTTAAAGTCTTCAAGCTGATCCTTGATAGTAATATCTAGATCTATGTTTCTTTCATCCATCACCAACTCTATAAGGGGATTATCATTCCATTTGGTTTTCTAGAAATTAAGAGATGAGTCCTTCGAGACTGACCATCTAGAGTGAGCATCAATTGAGGAAAAGATGTATTTGAAAGAAGGCCAAACAGAGAAATCAAGATGATTAAAAGACCCCATCTTCAGCCTGTTCATGAATTTTCCCCGAAGGAAGTGTAAACAATCAGAGCTGCTATTAAAAAGTCTCCACATGAAAGAAGCCCGCAAAGAATCATTAAAGAGCACAAGATTTTTTATACTCAAACCCCCAGCATCATATGGTTTGGAACAATCAGACCAGGGAACCGTAGCCAACTTTTTTTTTAAGATACTGCCACTCCAAATAAAATTCCTAAGAGAGGCATTGATACTTTTTATAAGCAAAATAGGCCATTTGTAGACCATAAAGGAGTACACCAGGTTGGAGATAATAACAGATTTCACTAAACAAACCCTGCTGGCCATGGAGAGAGACTTTCATTTCCAGGTAGAGAGACTCCTTCTAACCTTACTGACAATCTCTGTGAAATAACAAGCTTTAGGCTTCCCTAAAAACAAGGGAACCCCTAGATAATTGAAGGGAAGAGATCCTTCCTTAACATTAAGCTCAGGAACAATAAAATTTTTCCTTCAATCACTGATGTTCTTACCAAAGTAAACAGAAGATATCCCCCGGCTGATATCTTGACCAGAGACAGAAGCATAGTGCAAAAGAGCCCTTTTTATGTTCTTTATGTTTCTCTTATCGCCCAGAGTGAAAATGATGATATCATCTACATATACAAGATGAGTGGGAGAAAGGATACCTCTACCAGCATTAATAGACTTCATCCTCCCATTCCCAGCCACGATAGAAAGAAGTCTACTCAAATAATCCTCTTCTATAGAGAAAATAATTGCAGAAAGGAGATCACCTTGTCTAACCCCTCTAGACCAATCAAAGAAAGCACGAGGGGATCCATTAATAAGAATTGAAATCTGAGAAGATCATAAGATGGTCTTGATCCAAGTAATGAAAACCTCTTTAAACCCAAACATTAGAAGAACTTTTCAAATAAAACCCCAATTCATAGTATCAAAGGTCTTTCTAACATCAATATTGAGGGAAATATTACCACCTCGTGTAGGTTTCTTAAGAAAATTAACACATTCAGAGGCATAAATGAGACAATATTGAATAGATCTTCCCTTGATAAAACCAAATTTATTATAAGAAACAATCCTACTATCAATTGATGTGAGTCTTGTGGCAAGGATTTTACAAACGATTTTGTAAATGGTGTTGACTAAAGCAATAGGTATGAACAAGTGCATTTCGTTAGCATTATCATTCTTTGGGATAAGAGCCGGGAATTGAGAATTTATGCCATAAGAAAGGTCCCCACCTTTAAAGAAATGAATCACAAGCTTACAAACATCAGATTGAATAATGTCCCAGTAAGTTTGAAAGAAGATTTTACCAAAACTATATGGACCCGGGGAGATTTCATATTTGAGACTGAAGACAGCCTCTTTAATTTCAATGCTCAAAGGAATAGAAGTGAGATTAATATTATCCTGATGACTGACCAATTTGGGGATGATACCCTCCACCGGCTCATTCATTGATGTAGGTCCATTAAAAAGATCCTTGAAATAAGAAATGGCATGTTCTGAAATATCCCTATCATTGTCAATAACTTGATCCCCATTCTTGATCATCGAGAGAGGTTTAGAAATCATCCTGATTCACTGTAGATAATTGAATAATTTTGTGTTCTTGTATCCATATTTCAACCATTTAGCCTTAAAAATGTCACTTTGAAAAGAATCTTTCATATTCAAGAGGTTATTGAGCCTTGAAACAATCTCAGAATCCTCCTGGATCCCATTGGAAAAATTATTCAATGTATTCTGAACCTGCAAATGTTGAAGATAAACTTTAAGATATGAGATATCCTAATCAATAAAGCTAAATTTCTCTTTGCTCCATGTTCTCAGAGATATTTTAAAGGCTTTTAGTTTTTCAATGAAAAAAACACACATTATGACCTGAGCTGATATAATTCCAAGTATTTTGAACAATAGAAGCACAGTAAGGATGATTAACCTAGGCCTTGTTTAATCGGAAGGGCAGAGGGGGTCTAGATTCCTTACCACTCAGATTTAAAAGTATTGGATGATGATCAGAGTTAATCCTAGGAAGCGTTATGTAGAAAATGGATCCCCAGTAATCAATAGAAGCTTCATTAATAAAAGCTTTGTCAATTCTTCTAGCAACGACTCTATTTAAAAAACTCCTGTACAAAGTGAATTTAGCCCCAACCAGATTAATCTCCTAAAAATCATTGGAATCAACGCAAGACTTAAATTCCCTGGAGGAGATAGCATTAAACATTGCAACAAACCTTTCATCCAGAATAATAATTGAATTAAAGTCCCCAAGAATAGTCCAAGGATCAGATATGACAGAGTTAAGGACATCAATGTCCATCCATAGTCTCCTCTGATCATGATAACTGGTATTGGTATAAAAAAGAGAGAAATAGTGCTGGAGACCAGAGACTTTGAAGAAACAAGTCACATGTTGTCCACCATAATCAACTAGAGACATGTCAGTTAAAGATGAATGAGCCAAAAACCAGAAACTTTTCACTTCATAGAAACAGATATTACAGTCCACCAAGTGAAATCCAAGAGAGTCCAAACTAGCAATGTTTGGAGAGAAAATACTTTTGGGTTCAGAAATCCCTATAAGAATAGGTCTGTGTTGTAAAAAAAAGATTTCAAGGATCTCATGGTGTTTGAATTGGCCAATCCCTGACAATTCGAATACAATATCTTCATTTAAACATAATGCCAGGGTTGGAACCCCCTTTTTTTGAGACATTCTCTTTGGTTTTGATTGTCTTAGAGGGTATTCCTACTTTCCTTTTGGGAGTTTATTAGCCTTTAACATCTTGAATAAGATCACCAATATTTGAGACCATGATATTGTCTTTCTCTTGAGATTCAGGGGGCATCTTATCATTGAAACTTTTGTTCTTCCCATTAAAGATGTTACTTTGTTCATCACAAACATAAGTCAAATTAGAAACTAGATCATTTCTGTTACACGAAATGGACAAAGAGATCGCAGAATCAGGTAATAATTGACTAAAAGCAGCCTTAACATCCAGTGTTTTAGAAGGAATTAAAGTGGTAATAGAAGGATCTGAACAAGTCTGAATAGAAACAGATTTATCAGAAGAGTGTGCCCCCAAACTTGTAGATACAGCGATTTCCAATAGATTCTCACCTAGATTAGGAGCTGTTATTGCATCCATAGTACTATGTGCCATGGGAGACATGGATGTCAGGTCTGACTGGGGGATGAAAATAGCAGATTTTAGTTGAGTAGCTCCTAAGGCACTGAGAATAGGATCTGGATCAGCAGAGATGCAATCCTGCCTAGCAGGAACTTTAGAAAGAGATTCAGTGCTGATAAATACAACATCAGAGTTAAGGATTCCAGCCTTCTTACTATCCTGCAATGATACCGCAAGAACAAAAATATCTTTATAAAAGTCAATAAGGAGTTGGTTATCCTCCTCTTCCTTCTGTGAGGCTGCAACAAGATTATAAAATCTCATTACACAGTTCAACAAAAAGTTCCACATCATCCTTGCCGACCCATTCAATGACTAGTTTCACAGGTTGTATATCCTTGGCTGAGGATTCTAAATTATGCTCTTCCTCCTCAACCATGTCAAACCAAGAGACCTTATGTGAAGAGAAAGGAACAGATTGATTTGCAGCAGGAGCCTTGACAGTATTTGAAGCAGGTTGATTTTGGACATGAGGGACCAATGGGTTTTTTAAAATCCATTTTTTCTCAACAAAGACTGATTTGTTCTTTTTTCTCCTATTAACCTCAGTCCAATCAGAGGTTTTGGTTGGAGTACTAGGATAACTTTGAATCATCCTACAATTAGAAATTGTGTGCCCTACAATTTTTCAAACATCACAAAAATAGGGAACTTTTTTATATTCTAATCTGATATTTCTTTTGAAACCATTAGCATTAAAAAAAATGCAACTAGGTCTTTTAACTTCTAGATTTATGTCCACTAGAATTCTGGAAAAGAATCCAATTTCACCATCCAATGTATGCTGATCCAACCTAATTGGGGTGCCTAGACATGATGAAATGTCATTCAGAATTCTAGAGAGCCAATATACCCAATTTAAACCACGCAATCTCACCCAAATTTGTGCATTCGATTGTTTAAAAGTAAAAGGATTAAAATTTACATCCCAATCAGATAATATTAATATTCCAGGTTTGAGTTGCAAATTGCCCAGACTCTAAGCAGAATTTAATGATTTGGATGAATTGAGAATGATGTGAAAATATCCCTTTCCGACTGAGATTAACCTCCAATCCCTTATAATTATTCATATAAATAAATTATGAAAAATTATTTTTATCACATCTTGAAGACAGTTGTTTGTATGTACGCATGAGTGATGTTTTCACTTTTCATTAGTTGGGATGAATTGAAGATAAAAAATAATTCAACCGTCCAAAATCAATATTATATCCTAGATATAATATATATTAATTAAATCATTTCTTAATACCATCCATGTAATGAAAAAATAAAAAATGAATTAGCTAGCTTTGTGGATGTGGTAGTCCATATGCACACACAAGCGATGATTTAATTTTTCAAATAATAGAATATAATGTTGGTAGATAATATATTATAATTATTGAAGTATAATTATTTCATAAATATAATATATAAACATTAAATATATTATAATAACAAACTATGAGTAATAGTGATGGATAATGAATCATACCACTTTTTGGAGGAGGTTGTCCTCGTGTATGCATTAGTGATACATTCAATTCCCATTTGTTAGAAAATTAAATTTATAATGGTGGTTTAATAATCATAATAAAATTTATTTATATTTAATATAATTAATTTTTTTATTATGAATACCAAAAATCTAGAGGAGGTAAAATAACAAATATATTAAATGATGTTGGGTAGGATGATTACATCTACTTCGGTAAAAATCCTTTAGATCCCTTTGAGAGGACCATTTGAATTATATTTTAAGAACAAATAAACCTAAAATTAATGGATATAAAAGTTAAAAAGTGAATATTTTGGTTTTTGGTTTATTTATGAGTATCAATGTGGTGTAAAGAAGAGAGAGTAGGGGTGTCCTTTTATAATTGAGGGAAGGGGAACTCTTGTAATATTTCATGACATTAAAATATTATAAAGCCACATTCTAGGAAAATTCATTCAAAATAAGATTAATTTAAAAAAAATATTATATGGTATATAAATAAACAAATAAAATAGGATTTAGAAATGTTTTTTATATCATTTTAACTATTATCTCTTTAGTTCAACCCCTCGTTATCCATTTTTATCCTTAACCATGGTAGAAAACTTTTTAATCTTTAAGGGTTATAAATTTTATTCTAAGATAAATATTTGAATTAAAAATGTTAAATTGATGAAATATATGATCAAATATCATCCTACTTATCATATTTTAGTATTTTTATGATTACTGAATAATTTAATAAAATAAAATATAACAAAAAATATCATTAATTTCATTTTTGGAAGTATTCATTTAATTTTCTTTAATGTTTGTAATACACAAATTTATTTCAAATATAGACCCTTTAACCATAACTTAAAATTTATAATAACCCAAAATATTATTGTAACAAAAAATTCATCCAATACTTATTTATTTTAATGGTTTTAAAATTATTTGGTAAATTTTTCTACTACCTGTGCATGAAATATGTTGGATTTCATAAAACATTTAAAGTAATTATACTATAATTAAAAATTAAAAATATATTAATATCATGGAAAATTTATTAATATTCAAAATAATTATTTATAAATTAATATAAATACTTTTTATCTATATTATTAAATATTATAACTTTCAAAAGAGAAGTGGGTGATATTTTGAATTTTTCATTAATTAAAATAATATATTATCCATTATCAAAGATAAATGGAACAAAAATTCCAAAACAATTAAATATTATATGAGGATGGTAAAACAACACATAAAATAGATTAAATTCAGGATTTATAGTTATTTAAAAGACTTATCCAATTGTTTTAACTCTATTTTGCATGTTTTTCCCTTACCGTGGTGATAAATAATTACCATGATTATTATTCATAGTGACCAAAAGTTAAGGGTCTTATATACCAAATTTCAAGAGCCTAAGTATAAATAATTTTTGAATTTTTTATTTTTAAATTTATATAAGAAGAAAAATTAATTTTAATATAAGTTCTTAAAATGAAACGAAAAAACAATTTAAAAAATGAGGCTTTTCGCTTAAAAATAGCTTATATCAAAATAAATTATATTGATGATTAAAATGGAACTAATTATATTATTTTAAATCACATGGATAATATTTTACATTAATAAAAATCCAAAAAATAATGGGACTATTAAAATATTTTTTATACTAATAAATGGCAGTATAAAATCGGAATTCTTCACTATTCACTAAAAAATAAAAAATTTAAGAAAAATACCAAAATTTAATTTTAAATTTATGTTGATATGATGATTGAAATAATTATTTTTATTTTATAAAATTAATTTTCTAAAAGTTTTCAAAATTTCTAGAATATTTACCCACAATAAGAATAGTAAGACATTTTTTGAAGAAAATGTGTTTTTGATGCTTAAAATGAAATTACTGAAAATTGTGTTATAATTTCCTAAAACATAGTCAATAAATTTGTATTGATTAGAACTATTATAAATATATTTCATAATTAATTTACTCTTATCAGTATCCACTAATTTGAATGAAGGTTTTTAATGGACAGATTTAAATAATAATTTTTTATAGTATAATGTAATTCTGTAAAAGATCAGTGTTGTGGGTTTAAAAATTTATCATGCTCATTATTATTTTAAATTAAATTTTTGGGCTCTAAAATCCCCCCTCCCCCAATGAAAATAAATTTCATCCCAATAATTTTACATCAGTTATCACTGGTTTAGTATTAGAAAATACCTTTTTGAAAATGCACATACTACAATGGGAAAATAAAACATTCTTTGAAAAATTGGAGTGGGAAAAAATGGTTACTTAAAATAACACATAAAAGGGTTAATAGATTATTATTAAATTAGAGGGAAGTTAAAATTTAAAAATTGATGAGAAAATAACATCCAAGGACTAATATACAGTTATAGAGAACATGATTATGAGAAATTTAATGACCAAAAAACAATAAATCAATGAGGGGTTGAAAGATCACAAATTCATAAAAAATGAATATAAAGGAATTAATTTTTTTTTAAATATATTTTTATTTAGTCCAAGATATTATTTTAATATCAAGATAGATAACATAAAAAAACACACTAGATATCATTTTATTTCATAAACACAATTTCAACTTTTAATAGCACTTCGATTGATTTCCACTTCATATCTTACTCCAATAAATGAATATTCAAGATGAATTTTTCATTCTTTAAGAAAACAATTAAATTTGAATTGATCATAATATCCATAAAATAGTGAAAATTCTATTCCACCTATCTCTATATATTTACCAAAACCAAAATGGTATCATAGGTTACCCAATCTGAATAAATAAAATACATCGATCTCTAAAAACTCAATAATAACAGCCAAAGTTAAATATAATCAATTCCATAAATATTTAACATTATAACTCCTCCAAAATATATTTGAACAAATTAAGGAAACAAAAATCTAAGATTTTTTATCACATATTTTTTCCTAGATCAAGGTTATCCCCAAACAATATGAAGTATCACATAATTTCACGTACCAAATAAGTGAATACCTCGATAATATATCTCCAAAAACATTACAATAACCCAAATCACTATAAAATATCAATTAAAACATATATTATTAATAAAATTACTCTATACTTATTCCTTTAATAAAATCATAGACTTTTGAATATATTTCATAAATCTAAAAATGTAAGAAACTTTATCTTAAAACAATTTTTCACCAAATCACTAATCATTTTCAAGTTTAAAAACACTAAAACATTTAAATTACCAATATAAACCAACACTTTATACAAAAATAAGACTTTTTATCTCAAAATAAAACATATATTATGGGTCATATGACACATAATCAAGTGTTTTCTAAAAAAATCACCTTACCACTAAATCACATTTCTAGTTTATCAGTACCATTCAATATATTCTTTCAAATCCTTATAGAAAAACTACTAAAAACCATACCTCAGATGATTTGTGACTCTTATAACTAGAATATAATTATTAAAATAATAATTTAACATCATTGTCTAATACCAATACTAAACACATCAATCATTCCACTTCATTAATTATAATAGCATTTTTCCTTCCTTAGCCTAGGGGTTAACCCATATATTAGGTAATTGAATCAAATAATTACTTTATTCCCCACACATAGTAAATTAAACTATAAATGATAATTTAGGGTGTAATTTATTTCTATCAACCAATCCCCCCATTTTTATACTAAAATTAATTGATTTGTGACATTATTTTATATACATAAAACGTATTATTATTCCTTTGATATATTTGACTAGCTGCCTCTTCGCACATTAGTAAAATTTATAAAAATGAATATTTATTCCTACAGGATATTAGTCATCTAACTCCCATGAAACCCAATTTTTCTATTATTATCTGTGTCATAAATCCCACCAAAGTTGAAGTTTTTGATCATATAATATGATAGATAATTGGGAGTAATTGTAATGTTTCACATTTCACCATCTATTTTGTTTGGTTTCTCATGAGTAAAATCATTTTATTATCCATAAAATCCTTATTTAACATAATTTTTTCAAGTTCTATCCATTTAATAAACCAAAAAAACATAGTGTGAGAGACAATAATCAAAGTGAGAAACCATATAATCATGAAAAAACATTCATAGTATGTCTAAATCATGAAAACTAATTTACAAACTATGGATCCTTTGGTTTGACTTATTTTATCCATGATCAACAATTTTAAAAAACGTTATAATGTTTTATTAAGAAAATGTTAATTTCCCTAGTAATTTCTACCATGAGTTTCTAGCTAGGTGACAAACTCATTTTATCAAACAATTGTTTCACATTTTCTTAATTATTTTAAAAGGTATTTAAAAAATAATACCATAAAAGTCATTGTTTAAGTGAAATGTATATAATTATTAATGTATAGTTTCAAGGATTATAAATGAAGTAATTTGTTGTGTTTTTTAAATTTGGAATTTATTTCAAAATTGTGTTAAAATATTACAAAGAGATTTTTAATTTTTAGGTGTTTGAAAAAATATTATCTTACAAGGAATCCTTAAACTCAACATAGGAACACCACATAGCCAGCTCAAGGAGATTCAGCAAGCCATTTTCAACTATTGAGGAAGCCTACCCAGCTACAATGTAACTATATAGGGGATCAGCTAGTGCAGACATGGCCTATAGGGAGTGAAACCCATGGGGAATTGGGTTGGATGAAAAGTTTGTGTGGGATGAGTAGTGTTGCTTGGATCATTTTAAGTGTGTCTTTAGCACCCCAAACATTTTTTTGGTATGTTTCTCTTAAATACACTATATTCATTAGGTAGCCTATATTCTATGTATCATTGATCCCCTATGGAACAAAACATGGTTACTTATAGAATATAGACATAACTTATCCACTAAACTAAAATTTACCAGCTCTGTGATTTAAATTTTCAAAATCTGATATACACAGTTGTGTTCAAGATGATATATAGAGTCTGTTAGAATTAACTTAATTTTATGTGAATAGTAACCTACCCTTATGAATAGTAACCTACCATTATGAATAGTAACTTACCCTTATGAATAGTAATATGACTCTTATGAATGGTATCCATACCATTGAGTTTATAAATGAATTTAGACACCCAAAAGATGAAGATGAATATTCTAAGTGTTTATATATTTCAATTAAATAATAATTTAATTAAATATTTAATTAATCATATTTATAAAATTATTTTTGAAAAATAAACTTCATTTTTGGATTCTACACATTGAAAAATGGTTTGGGTGAATTTTGGGGATTTTTCTGAACTACTTGAATTTTTTATGAATAGTGACATACCATAAATTGAAAAATTAAGATAAATAAACTAATTATAGAGTCGTGTGTGATGTACGGTTGATGTAAGCCCACTTGGTTTGGGATCACATGATAAAATTACTATTTTTGGTCATGGAATACTCACTATTCATGGTCTTGAGGAGAAAAAATAAATTAATGAGTTTTATATTAAGAAATTCCTTCTCTCCTCCACTATAAACCCCCACCCCCTCACTCACTCTTCTGGTCACTCCTCTCAAGCCTTGTGCCTTGCCAATATTCTTCCCAAATCACTCCCCAAGATCCTCCCCCACATCCAAAAGCTTCTATACTCTTAAAAATACCAAAAACTCTCTCCTTAAGAGGTTCTCAAAGGATGAAGTCTCAAGAGATAAATTCCTCTTTTAAATCCCTTCTTTTCTTAAGTTCTTTTATTTTTGTTTCTTTTCTCACCACCCTTCACCAAAATAGTATGATAAATCCAGTAACATACATGTACAGGAATTTTTTCATGCCAATGGTATATATTCCATTATCTTCTCTCCTTTCCCCACTTTTATTTGAAAGAAATGAAAGCACCGTTTGAGATGTGCTAATTTAGCACATTCAAGGACAATGGTTTATCAATTTCTATTATAATATTTAATTCTAGTCAAAAAACCTTTTTTGTTGTGGTTGAATCAGATTATTATTTAATATATCCTATTTTTAGTTCTATAATACTTTTGTGCGCGTGGTATTATGTAATAAAGCAAAACATGTTCATCGTAATCAAACCCACCGATATACCAAAACGGTTATCACTAAGGTTATATATATATAAATTTCACATCAATATAAGTAACCCAAATTAAATTTAAAACCATTTAATCTATTGGATGTTCACTAATGGTGTATAAACTCATTTTTTGACAACAACATCCATCTTATATATTTATCTGAACTTGAATATAAGTGATCCGATCATTTAAAACCAAGTTAACAAACGAGCCTGAACACTGAAATTGAACCTTATAACCAATCAAAAAGGACAAGAATGAACTAAAAAGGATTATAATAAATCATTTAAATATGAAATAGGTTCTGGAATTATGAATTAATAATCCTAATTAGTTTATTCAGGTCTTTAATAACAAGTCAACAACACCTTCAAGCATAAGGTAAGGATCCTCTCGCTCACTTTTATTCAGGAATCTACCATATCTTGTGTGATTTTTTTTTAATTTCTAATGATGGGTTATGTTTTTTCACCTCCCCCATACCGACCTTAAGATATATAAATAATGATATAACCTTTTATCTCTCATTAATCCCTTGCAAGAACACTCATTACCATGCCGAAATGTTTGTAAGGGGTTTTTCTCATCTCACTTTCAATTCTGTGGGATTTTCATAGTTCACCTATTATTTCATATATGTGGAATAGGATTACTACCATTTGACATATTTTATCATATTTCTCATTATAGTAATTGTATTTTGTGACTCTTTTGGTGGTTATTAACTTTTTGTCATACGACTCACTTGAATACAACACGGTAACGAGCTTTGTCTCAATTTTCACTTCGTTGTGACTTTCTTAGTAATTTTGCGTCTACTCTTTCTTATGTGGTGTACCTACCGCCCATTTTAGATAACTTTTCAATAGAAATTATATTCCATTCAAATATCAATATTCTCATATCATGGATATTATTATTGCAAAAGTTGTATACCATTTTACATACGGTATTTATGTGGTATGTTGTTTTGACAATGTGAATATTGATGAATTTGTATCCTCTCTTATATATAGTTAATTTAAATACATATTTCTCTTTTATTGAATCAATTTATAGATAATTCTTGGATGTATAGGTGGGTGGGGTCCACTACAGCCCCTTGATGCATCGGTAGGTCTCATGAGACAAAACAGTTTTGCGACAGACCCTTCGAGTTTGTTTCCAAAAAATCAGACAGGTTTCTACCCATAGAACTAAACCATTCTTACGGTATTATGGTTCATGTTCCAGATACATGACATACAATAAATAATCATTATTTTTATTCATTTTCAGTTATTATTATTAACCATGAGGTTTTCACTATGAAAAAATCTATGGTTGTAGTCTCATTCTCCGTTTATTAATGGCATTAGTTATTCATTTATTCACTATACCATATTGATTATGTCAGATTGATTGTGATTCACTTATTATTTTACTCATGCTTCCGCTATTTGTAACCCTTACTGAGCATTCGAGCTCACCCCTTTTATTGTTTACCTTCAACTGGTTATTAAGAGGAGTCCATTTATTGAGTTCTCATGGATGCAGTTTTGATTTTCATTATGTATTGTATCTTGTAACCTTATACAATGTAATTTGTGTAAAATATATGTATCTAGTTTCTTAAAAACTACTAAAATAATCATTACTTTGGGATTTTCATTCCTTCTAACCATGCCAATATCACAAGTAATGCACCGGCTCTAGCCTAGTGGGTTTGAGGTGTTACAGTTGGTATCAGAGGAATTTTAGTAGGAAACTTGGAAACTAGAGTAGGAAATATATAGTAGGGAACAAAGCACTAAGGTAGTATTTGAGGATAAACTTACAAGATGATACTGGTATTTTGTTAAGTAATATGTTCTGTGGATCTTTGAAACAATACATATATGTCTGGATATGAGCAGGAAGAGGTAGCTCTGGCACAGATGTATCTAGGGGTAAAACCCAAAAACACTGTTTTGAGTTACACTCAAACGGGAACTGGTACACGAAAACAGGCCTTGCTGCACTCTTGGTTACGACACTCCTAGGGGATATGCTAAGGATAATTCATATTTTCTTTAAAATCCATTATGAATAATTGAAATGTAAATTATTCCTCAAAGAAACCATTTTTTCGGATTATGGCATTATCCATGCATAGGAACTTAATTTACGCTAAGTATTTTGTTATGGTAAGATTACAAATTATGATTCATACCCTAATATAGTATGTTCCATTATCTAAGTATGGAATCTAATGGATGAAGGTGAATCAATAATCGTGGGCAGGTTAGGGATATTTCTACTGAGCAAGTCAACACAGTCAACGTTGGAGAAGATCAGATCATGACCATATTGGGATGACTTACTCAAGTTGTAACGAATAACCATTCCACACCTATGTTGGATTGTTTGATGCGACAGAAGACCCCATATTTCAGCAGGACTACTAATCCAGTGGTTGCTGAGCAATGGATCAAGTCCCTTGAAAAGATATTCTTGGCATTAAGATGCAATGAAAATGAAATGGTAGTACTTGCAGTATATTGTCTCAAGGGAGACGCTGATCAATGGTGGTTTCTGATTCAAAATATCATTGTGGAAGAAGAAATAGAAGATATGGAATGGAGGACTTTTAAGGAAATATTATTCGAAAAATATTTCCCTTGTGAGCAACGAACTGAAATGAACCGGAAATATTTTAGCTTGAAACAAAGGGAAGAAGACAGTGTTGCAGAGTATGATGCTACTTTTACAAGGCTGACTAGGTATGCTATAGATTACGTATGTGACTCGTCAGACAAGACTGATCATTTCTTTTAAGGTCTTAAGCCAGGTCTTCAGAGGGCACTGGCTTCTAAAACATTTCCATCATATGATGTAATTGTATCATGTGCTATAAAAATAGGGAAGGAATTTTCTAAATCAAGTATTTTCAAAGGAAACCAAGATAATAAGTGGAACTTTGATAACAAAGGAAAAGGAGATGATCCAAAGAAGAGCAAGGGAACAAATAGTTTCCCATTATGCGAGAACTGTGGAAAGAATCATCTCAGGAAATTCTTGAAAGGCATGAGAGTCTGCTATAAGTGTAGAGAAAAGGGTCATTGATCTGATGAATGCAAGGGGAAGAAACAATTAAATGATATTCAATGCTACAATTGCAGACAAATAGGACACTATGAAAATGAGTGTCCCAGGTTCCAAGGAAACGTGCCTCAGAAAAATCCAAGAGAACAAGGGAGAGCTTATATGATCACAACCGTGGAGGTTGAAATTCCTAATGATGTGGTGGATGGTAATTTAATTGTTTCCTCAAACATAGCAGACACATTATTTGATTCGGGATCATCACATTCATTTATATCTTCCGAGTTTTCTAAGAAAAACAGATATGTCCAATTTGATTTAATAAAGGAGTTATCAGTCAAAACTCTTAGGGGATGCATCATTGTAACAAAGGCATGCCAACTAGTCCCCCTCGTGACACATATACGTGCTTTAGTTTCTAACCTTATCGGCATACCAATGAGTGAATTTGATATAATTCTCGATATGAATTGTAACAACCCAATCTTTTTGAGTAGTATATTAACTTACTCTTAATTCTTTAATAAGATGTTAATGGTTAATGCAGAAAGAGGAGTTGATGGCTTCATCCAGTAGACTCGAACCTTATGAAGCCCACTTATTAGAGCTTGGGAAGGAGGTAGCATCTGTGGGCTTCACTTTGGACCAAGCCCAAGTCGAACTCCAGCGTGTCAAGCTTGAACGGAAACGCCCACGGGAGAAGTTCAAGTTAGTAGAGATTACTACTAGGGCAATGTTATCTGAGCCTCCCTCAGATTCTCTCACCATAGCACACCTTACACTTAGGTCTTATGCCAGTGTTATAAGGGGCTATGTGACGAGACCCTAGCTTCCTTGTGTAATCCTTTCGGGTGAATAATTTGAGATCTCTTCCTTTAGTGATGTTTGTGGAATTTCTTTTGTCCGGATAATTTTAGGATATATTTTATTGATGAATTTTTGAAAAAGGGATATTTTAAAACATTTATGTAAACCCTAAATAATTAATGATGGGTAATGATTTTCAAAAAATGGTCTTCTACAAAAGTGTTCAGTAAGGAATTTGGAGTCTAATAAGATCAACTTAATTTTTGATGAATAGTAAATTATGAATAGTGATTTTACGCTTAGGATTAGTAATGTGACCAAATGGATTAGTAATTTCACTCAAAGAAAGTTTTAATATAATTTAGAAACCTAGATTAAGTAATGTGATTCAATAAAATGGGTAAATAACGGTTTAATAAATTATTAGTCAAGTATTAGTTTTTTTGGGTGAATAGTGTTTTTTAATTAAAAATTTAATTAAAAATAATTAGAAAATTATTTTTTTAAAAAGGTCTTTATTTTTGAACTCAGAGCATCGATATTTTGTTAAGGTAATTTTTGGGGATTTTTTTGAAAAAAATGAATTCTCGATGAATAGTGTTTTTATTTAAAAATAAATTAAAAATAATTAGAAAATTATTTTTATAAAATGGATTTCATTTTTGAAATCAGAGAATTGATATTTGGTTAAGGTGAAATTTTGGGATTATTCTGAGAAAGTTGAATTTTCGATGAATAGCGAAAATATAGTTTTTAAGTTACGGGTGTCTAATGACATTATTAAATGATGTATTAAGTATATATTCAGTATGGTCGAATTATGAATAGTAAGATAAGGTATGAGGTTTCCCAAGTGTCCAATACCATGGGAAAATACAATGGGCAAGCCCATGGTTTTTCCAAAACCACTAATGAGGTGTCCCTTGGCCATTAATGCCTTGTCCCCTCACTTTCCCTATAAATAACAACCCTTTCCTCCTTTAGTTTTCACTCCCAACTCTCCCCCAACGATGTTATGGTCTCCTTACCTACCAAGGAGTCCTCCCAAGGTGCCCCCAAGCCCTCAAGGTCCAAACCTTTGAGTTTTAAGAGTTACATTTTAAGGTAAGGGATCCGACCTCTCTCTTTCTTTTCATGTAATCTCTTTTATGTCATTCCTTTTATGCTTCATGTTATTATGTGAGAGGATGTTCTTTTATATTCCTCTTACTGACCTTTCATGTTTATATGATTAGATATCCCCTCTTACTCTCATCATTTCATTTTATGAAAGTTTTAGTGACGCCGTTAGGCTGCCGAATTTTTAAGGGATTCTTTCACCCTTCTCATTTTTCAAGTTCGATTTTCATGTCAAGTCTTTCAAGTTCCTTTTTATTATGTTGGGGTATGATATCTATATCTATCATACTGATCTTTTATGATCATATTATGAGAGACCCTATTTGATCTTGTCAAAAAAAATTATTAAAGTTTAAGTGACGCCGTTAGGCTGCCGAATTTTCCTAAGAGAAATCTTATTTTTGTCTCACTTTCATGTTTTTCATTTCATATGGTATATCTTTCAAATTTGATTACCATGTTCTTAAATCCATTATATTCTGTCCCCCTACTGTTTTATGTATCATTTATGAGTGGGTGACCCATGTTATCTCTCTTTTCAATGTTTTCTAAAACCTTGTAACATAGTCGTTATGCTGCAGAATTTTCGTCTCAAAATGCCTCTCTCTTTTCTCAAAATTATTTTATGTTATAAAGTGAATACTAAAAGCTCTTATTTATACAAGGGTATTCACATATATATCAAAATGTTCTATTTTAAATTCTGGTATTTACATACATGAAACCCGCTTCCCCTTTCCGTGGGTTTAAAGTGACATAAAGATCATGTCATTAAAGCAGTTTTTAAAATGTTATGATTATGAAATGAAACCCATTTATATTATGCTATATCGGTTGTTTATGAAATGATTGATGATGATATATTTGGCTCACATGATAATAAAGTAAAATTTAAGGGTGCTCCCTGATAGCGCTCCAATGCATTGGGTAAAGACTTAATCTCTAGAGATGACCATTTCAACGACGCCTTGGTGAATAACCTTGGTAATTTTTAATGACACCTTGGGGATGGACCTTGGTGAAACGAAATTATTGTCAATATTAAATGTTGCAGCCACATCTTCAAGTTATGAAAAATGTTATTTTTATTATGATATATCTCATGATTTCTTTCTCATGCCTTAAAGTTCTTTTCATGTCCTTATTGAAGTATATCATGTTCACATGTAAAATGTTCCTCTTGTGTCCCTTACTGGGCCTTCTGCTCACCCTTTCTTTTGATGTATGTCCCCAGGTTATGAGATGCAGTAATGAACCTAGGATGAACTTAAGTAGAAGCCTTTCAAGTGTATAAGAAGAATGTTTTATGTTGTTTTCATGTATTATGTTCCTGGTTTCCAAGACACTAGACCTTAAAGATCCTCAGTTTTGTGTAATGTAATGAAAGTTTATGTTATAAAAAGGCGGGATGCTATAGTTGGTATCAAAGGATGGTTTAGTTATTTGTGGAAATTAGGATATAAAAACTTTAGGAAGAACCCTATCGAAAAGTTTAAATATAGGAAAACTTCCTGGTATTTTGGTAAGTATTGAGTAAGTGGTTTATCAAACAAATACATCCCTGTCTGGATATGAGCAGGTAGAGGCGGCTCTGGCACAGATGTACATAGGGGTAAAACCCGAAAACACCGCTTTGAGCTAGACTCGAACGGGAACTGGTGCACGATAACGGGCCTTACTGCACTCTTGGTTACGACACTCCTGGGGGATATGTTTGGTTAATCACAAGCTTTTTATGAATCATTATGAAGGAATTATAGAGAAGTGTAATTGTCTAAGCATGAAGTCTTAGTTAAAAGATTCATAAATGAAATAAGTTCCTGACTAAGGTTTTATTCTTTTAGAAAATGGAGGGTAATAGGAGGAACCGTGCCAATGGTGACCGTAATGCACCATGTGCTGACGGCCCTCCGATGGAAGCCGGAATGGAAACATTCATGCGAATGATGAACCAACTAACTCAAGTTATGAGTAATAACTTGAATCAAGCTGAGAGGCTGATCTCACCACGAAGGGAACAACATTCTGTTGAGTCCTTCATGTGTCAACGACCGCCAACATTTAGTGGATCTACTGACCAATTGGTTGTGGAACAATGGATAAGCTCCATTGAAAAGATCTTTTCTGTACTTAATTGTTCAGAACAAGAAAAAGTCACCCTTTCTGTTTACCGCCTAGAGGGAGAAGCTGATCAGTGGTGGTCACTGATCAAAACCACGGATCCAGAGGAGAGATGGAAGCTTTGGAGTGGGAAGAATTTCGGGGAATTTTCTTTAACAAGTATTTCCCTCGTTCCATGAGAACGAGAATGGAGAAAGAGTTTCTCGAGCTGAAGCAGAAGGGGAACGAATCTGTCGGAAGCTATGAGATGAACTTCACAAGGCTTTCCCGTTATACCTCAAGCTTTGTCATGGACCCTAATGGGAAGGTTGATAAATTATTTGGTGGACTACGACCTCATCTGCGGAAGAATCTAGCCAACAGGGACTATAATAGCTATGAAGAAATAGTTCGAAGTGCTATGAAATTCGAGCTAGAGTTTGGTGAGACACAGTGGTATCATAAATCAAATGAAAAGAAGAGATCGTTGGAGCCCAGTTTAGGGAAGTCTTTTGATCCGGGAAGAGGTGGAAAGCAAATGCAACTTACGACATGCAATAAATGTGGGAATAATCATCTGGGGAACTGCTTGAATGGAAGTGGAAAGTTCTACAAGTGTGGAAGAGGAGGCCATATTGCTCGGAATTGTCATAGTGAGGTGAAGCCTCAGCTTCCCAACACTAACGACAGAGGAAAGATGGTTCTGGCCCTACTCGAAGTCACATGCTTCAAGTGTGGACAGCTTGGGCACTTTGCTAATCAATGTCCAAATCCGAGGGCGGTGGAGGGGAATCACCATCAACCTTAGAAGAGTCCAAGTGAGAAAGGTCGTGCTTTCGCTATCACAACAACTGAAGTTGAAGTTTCGAACGATGTGGTAGAAGGTACTCTTGTTGTCCTCTCAAAACTAGCAAGTACTTTATTTGATTCTGGTTCTACGCATTCCTTTATTTCCTCCAAGTTTGCAAGGAATATAGAATCAATACTCGAACTGCTAGAGGTAGAGTTGTTAGTCAAGACTCCAAGTGGGATTATCCTTGCATCAACAGTATTTAGAGACTCTAGTGTTTACTTTGGTGAGCACAATCTTATCGCAAATCTAGTAGTCATTTCCATGTTGGAATTCAACGTTATACTAGGGATGGACTGGCTCTCAAAGTATAATGCTAAGATCAAATGCAGAAGTAAGGAAATATCAGTAGTCTTGAATAAACAACCTACAGTTATCTTCCAAGGAGAGATATCCCAAACTGATCCCTATCTAGAAGCACCTCCTATAGCTTTCTTTATGGAGTTAATCGGTGATGATGAAGAAGGAAAAGGGATCATACCAATAGAAGATGTTCCAATTGTTCAGGAATACATGGATGTATTTCCTGAGGAGTTACCTGGACCTCCCCCCAAAAGAGAGGTAGAGTTCTCCATTGAACTCGTACCTGGGTCTCAACCGATATCAAAGACTCCGTATAGAATGGCAACTATGGAGCAAGAAGAGTTAAAGAAACAACTCCAAGACTTGTTGGAGAAGGGGTTTATCCATCCGAGTGTGTCTCCTTGGGGAGCACCAGTTCTCTTTGTGAAGAAGAAGGATGGATCAATGCGGCTATGCATTGATTATAGAGAACTGAATGGGATCACAGTGATGAACAAATACCATCTTCCAAGAATTGATGATTTATTTCACCAACTTCATGGGGCTCAATTCTTCTCCAAGATTGACCTTCGATCTGGTTATCATCAACTGAGGGTGAAGAAGGAAGATATTCCAAAGACTGCCTTCCGATCAAGATATGGGCATTATGAGTTTACTGTTATGCCCTTTCGCTTGACTAATGCTCCTGCTATTTTCATGGATTTGATGAATAGAGTCTTTAAGGACTACCTTGATAACTTTGTGGTAGTTTTTATTGATGATATTTTGATATATTCAATAAGTCGTGAGGAGCATGAAGATCATATAAGGGTTATATTGAAAACTCTGCGGAAGGAGAGGCTCTTTGGGAAGTTCAGAAAGTGTGAGTTTTGGTTACAACAAGTGGATTTTTTGGGGCACATCGTAACCAATGAAGAAATCTCGATTGACCCTGCAAAGACAATGGTTGTGGAGGAGTGGCCTCAACCCATAACAGTAACTGAGATTCGTAGTTTCCTTGGTTTAGCGGGATATTATAGGAGGTTTGTGAAAAACTTTTCATGGCTTTCTAATCCACTAACCAAGTTGACTCGAAAAGGGGTTATGTTCATCTGGACAAAGGAATGTGAGAAAAGTTTCCAAGATCTGAAGAAGAGATTGGTTACTGCACCTGTGTTAACACTACCCTCTATCGGAGAAGGATTCTTTATTTTTAGCGATGCATCTCTGAAAGGGCTTGGGTGCGTCCTCATGCAAAATGACAAGGTAATTGCTTATGCATCTCGACAGTTGAATATTCATGAGTAGAATTATCCTACGCATGATCTAGAGCTAGCGGCAGTTGTTTTTGCTCTAAAGATATGGAGGCACTATCTTTAAGGGGAGAAATGTGATATATACACTGACCACAATAGTCTAAAGTATATTTTCACACAGAAATAATTGAACATGAGACAAAGGAGATGGTTGGAGCTTATTAAAGACTATGATTGTTCAATTCATTATCACCCTGGAAGAGCAAACAAGGTCATGGATGCATTAAGTAGGAAAGACCCTGTTGTTCTGGCAACAATGAGGATCCTAGTAGATCCCTTGATTAAAGATCTAGTAAAACTAGACATGGGAATTATAAGGAAAGGGACACCATCAACCCTATCCCAAATGATTTCTCAACCTTCATTACTAGAGAAGATCAAGAAGGCTCAAAAAGAAGATCCTTTGCTGCATGAGAAGTTTGAGGCTATAAAGGATGGGAAGTTCCCTGACTTCAATATTGATCAAGAAGGTGTATTGAAATTTCATACAAGACATTGTGTCCCATATATTCCGGTGATAAAGAAAGAACTGATGGATGAAGCTCATAGCTCTACTTTCTCTATACATCTGGGAAGCACTAAGATGTATAGAGACCTTTGTGATCATTATTGGTGGGATAACATGAAGAGGGAGATTGCTGATTACACTACAAGGTGCCTGGTGTGTCAGCAAGTAAAGGCAGAAAGAAAACTTCCTAAGGGGTATTACAACCACTACCCATACCAGTATGGAAGTGGGATAATATCACTATGGACTTTGTAACTGGTCTCCCAAAAACATCCAAAGGAAACAATGCGATATGGGTTATTGGGGACCGTCTCACCAAGACAGCCCATTTTATCTCTATTCGGGAAGATTTCTCTCTGGATCAACTTTCCAAGATATACGTGAAGGAAGTGGTAAGGCTACATGGGGTACCACTATCCATCGTATCTGATCGTGACCCAAGATTCACATCAAAATTCTGGAGAAGTATTCAACATGCTCTGAATACTGAATTGAATTTTAGTACGGCCTATCATCCTCAAACTGATGGCCAATCTGAAAGGATTATTCAGACACTCGAAGACATGCTGAGATTATGCTCAATGGAATTTAAAGGTGGATGGGATCAACACCTCCCATTATTTGAGTTCTCCTATAACAATAGCTTCCATTCGAGTATTCAGATGGCGCCCTATGAAGCTCTGTATGGAAAGCGATGTAGAACTCCTACTTGTTGGGATGAAACTGGTGAGAGGAAGCTTCTTGGGCTTGATCTCGTGCAAGAGATGACGGAACAGGTTCATGCCATCCAACAACACATAAAAGCTTCTCAGAGTTGGCAGAAGAACTATGCTGACAATCGTCGAAGGGACTTGGTGTTTGGTGTTGGTGACAAAGTCTTCCTTCGAATTTCTCCCTGGAAGAGAGTCATGTGGTTTGGGAAGAAAGGGAAGCTCAGCCCTAGGTACATTGGCCCCTATGAAATCCTTGATCACATAGGAGCAGTGGACTATCGTCTAGCACTTCCACCGAACCAAGCTCAAGTTCATAATGTCTTCCATGTATCTCTCTTGAGGAAGTACATACCCGACCCTTCGCATGTACTGAACCCAGAAGTAGTACAACTGGAACATGACCTATCTTATGAGGAGCAGCCAGTAGAGATCTTGGACCATAGAGACAAGGTTCTACGGAACAAGACTACCAACCTTGTGAAAGTGTTATGGAGGAATCATAAATATGAAGAAGAGACTTGGGAGCCTGAGGAAACAATGAAGCAAAAGTACCCTCACCTTTTCGACTAGGCCTCAAGTATAAATTTCGGGGACGAAACTTCTTAAGGGGGGAAGAATGTAACGACCCAATCTTTTTGAGTAGTATATTAACTTACTCTTAATGCTTTAATAAGATGTTAATGGTTAATGCAGAAAGAGGAGTCGATGGCTTCATCCAGTAGACTCGAACCTTATGAAGCCCACTTATCAGAGTTTGGGAAGGAGGTAGCATCTGTGGGCTTCATTTTGGACCAAGCTCAAGCCGAACTCCAATGTGTCAAGCTTGAACGTAAATGCCTATGGGAGAAGTTAAAGTTAGTAGAGATTACTACTAGGGCAATGTTATCTGAGCCTCCCTCAGATTCTCTCACCATAGCACACCTTACACTTAGGTCTTATACCGGTGTTATAAGGGGCTATGTGACGAGACCCTAGCTTCCTTGTGTAATCCTTTCGGGTGAATAATTTGAGATATCTTCCTTTAGTGATGTTTGTGGAATTTATTTTGTCCGGATAATTTTAGGATATATTTTATTGATTAATTTTTGAAAAAGGGATATTTTAAAACATTTATGTAAACCCTAAAAAATTAATGATGGGTAATAATTTTCAAAAAATGGTCTTCTACAAAAGTGTTCAGTAAGGAATTTGGAGTATAATAAGATCAACTTAATTTTTGATGAATAGTAAATTATGAATAGTGATTTTACGCTTAGGATTAGTAATGTGACCAAATGGATTAGTAATTTCACTCAAATAAAGTTTTAATATAATTTAGACACCTATATTAAGTAATGCGATTCAATAAAATGGGTAAATAACGGTTTCATAAATTATTAGTGAAGTATTAGTTTTTTTGGGTGAATAGTGTTTTTAATTAAAATTTTAATTAAAAATAATTAGAAAAATATTTTTATAAAAAGGACTTTATTTTTGAACTCAGAGCATCGATATTATGTTAAGGTAATTTTTGGGGATTTTTCTGAAAAAAATGAATTCTCGATGAATAGTGTTTTTATTTAAAAATTAAATTAAAAATAATTAGAAAATTATTTTTATAAAATGGATTTCATTTTTGAAATCAGAGCATTGATATTTGGTTAAGGTGAAATTTTGGAATTATTCTGAGAAAGTTGAATTTTCGATGAATAGTGAAAATATAGTTTTTAAGTTACGGGTGTCTAATGACATCATTAAATGATGTATTAAGTATATATTTAATATGGTCGAATTGTGAATATTAAGATAAGGTATGAGGTTTCCCAAGTGGCCAATACCTTGGGAAAATACCAAGGGCAAGCCCATGGTTTTGCCAAAACCACTAATGAGGTGTCCCTTGGCCATTAATGCCTTGTCCCCTCACTTTCCCTATAAATAACAAACCTTTACTCCTTTAGTTTTCACTCCCAACTCTCCCCCAACGAATTTCGGGTCTCCTTACCTCCCAAGGAGTCCTCCCAAGGTGCCCCCAAGCCCTCAAGGTCCAAACCTTTGAGTTTAAGAGTTACGTTTTAAGGTAAGAGATCTTCCCTCTCTCTTTCTTTTCATGTAATCTGTTTTATGTCATTCCTTTTATGCTTCATGTTATTATGTGAGATGATGTTCTTTTATATTCCTCTTACTTCCCTTTCATGTTTATATTATTAGAGATCCCCTCTTAGTCTCATCATTTCGTTTTATGAAAGTTTAAGTGACGCCGTTAGGCTGCCAAAGTTTTAAGAGATTCTTTCGCCCTTCTCATTTTTCAAGTTCGATTTTCATGTCAAGTATTTCAAGTTCCTTTTTATTATGTTGGGGTATGATCTCTATATCTATCATACTTATCTCTTATGATCATATTATGAGAGACCCTATTTGATCTTGTCATTTTTTTATATTAAAGTTTAAGTGACGTCGTTGGGCTGCCGAATTTTCCCAAGAGAAATCTTATTTTTTTCTCACTTCCATGTTTTTCATTTCATATGGTATATCTTTCAAATTTGATTACCATGTTCTTAAATCCATTATATTCTGTCCCCCTACTATTTTATTGATCATTTATGAGTGGGTGACCCATGTTCTCTCTCTTTTCAATGTTTTCTAACACCTTGTAACATAGCCGTTATGCTGCAGAATTTTCGTCTCAAAATGCCTCTCTCTTTTCTCAAAATTATTTTATGTTATAAAGTGAATACTCAAAGCTCTTATTTCTACAAGGGTATTCACATATATATCAAAATGTTCTATTTTAAATTCTGGGATTTACATACATGAAACCCGCTTCCCCTTTCCGTGGGTTTAAAGTGACATAAAGATCATGTCATTAAAGCAGTTTTTAAAACGTTATGATTATGAAATGAAACCCATTTCTTTTATGCTATATGGGTTTTTTATGAAATTATTGATGATGATATATGTGGCTCACATGATAATAAAGGAAAATTTAAGGGTGCACCCTGATAGCGCTCCAATGCATTGGGTAAAGACTTAATCTCTAGAGATGACCATTTTAACGACGCCTTGGTGAATAACCTTGGTAATTTTTAACGACACCTTGGGGATGGACCTTGGTGAAACGAAAAGATTTTCAATATTAAATGTTGCAGCCACATCTTTAAGTTATGAAAAATGTTATTTTTATTATGATGTATCTCATGATTTCTTTCTCATGCCTTAAAGTTCTTTTCATGTCCTTATTGAAGTATATCAAGTTCACATGTAAAACGTTCCTCTTGTTTCCCTTACTGGGCCTTCTGCTCACCCTTTCTTTTGATGTATGTCCCCAGGTTATGAGATGCAGTAATGAACCTAAGATGAACTTAAGGAGAATCCTTTCAAGTGTTTAAGAAGAATTTTTTATGTTGTTTTCATGTATTATGTTCCTGGTTTCCAAGACACTAGACCTTAAAGATCCTCAGTTTTGTGTAATGTAATGAAATTTTATGTTATAAAAAGGAGGTATGCTATATGAATTGTCTGTCAAAATATGATGCCAATATTTATTCTAAGAAAAAGGAAGTTACAATTTTTGAAAATGGTGTATAATATCTTATTTTTAGAGCAGAAGCCTCGCCACCTGATTCCTATCTAGATCCACCCCTGGTGGATCTATTGAATGCAGTTATTGTAGAAGAAGAGAACCCAATATCTATGGGTGAGGATGGAAATATTCAAATTGAAGATGTACATATAGTGAAAGAGTACGTTGATGTATTTCCATAGGATTTACCTATAAATCCGCAAGAGAGGGAAGTTGAATTCTCTATAGATTTAATTCCTGGTGTGAGACCTATATCAAAGACCCCCTATAGAATGTCCACTGTGGAGTTAGTAGAGCTAAAGAAACTACTAGAGGATTTGAGTGACAAAGGATTTATTCGACCTAGTGTTTCTACATGGGGAGTCCCGATCCTGTTTGTCAAGAAGAATTATGGATCCATGTGGATTTTCATTTATTCTAGGTAAATCAATGCTATTACAATAAATAATAAGTATCCTCTACCTCGGATTGACGATTTATTTTATCAACATCATGGAGGAAAGTAGTTTTATAATATTGACCTTCGGTCTGGATATCATCATCTTTTTGTGAGGAAGGAAGATATTCCTAAGATACAGTTTTGAACTAGGTATGGGCATTATGATTTTACAGTTATGCCTTTTGGACAGACTAATGCACCCTCTGTTTTCATGGATTTAATGAATAGAGTTTTCAAGGGATATCTTGATAACTTTGTTGTGGTGTTCATAGATGATATCCTGGTATACTCAAAAAGCTATGAGGACCATGATAATCACTTGATAATTATTCTAAAAACTCTTAGAAGAAATGAATTATATGGGAAATTTATAAAGTGTGAATTATGGCTTCAATTAGTTTCTTTTCTAGGCCATATTGTCTCTATGGATGGAATCCTAGTTTATCCTCCGAATACAAAGGAAATCCAAGATTTTCCCACACCAACAAACATAACTGAGGTACGCAGTTTTATTGGCTTAGCAGGTTACTATCAGCGTTTCGTTCAAAATTTCACCCAACTGGATAACCTGCTAACCAAGCTCAAATGAAAAGGAGTTATTTTTTTGTGGAAAAAGAGTGTACATAATGCTTTGAAGAGTTGAAAAGAATATTGTTCAATGCTATAATTTTGACTCTTCCATCTGAAAGTGATGGATTTGTAATATATAGCATTGCATCAAAGAATGGACTGGGTCGCGTCCTTATGAAAAATGATAAAGTTATTGCTTATGCATCAAGACAGTTGAAGACTCATGAAAAAAATTATCCAACTCATGATCTTGAGTTAGCAGTCATAATATTTGCTCTAAAAATATGGAGGAATTATCTCTACGGAGAGAGATTTGAGATCTATACAGACCACAAGATTTTGAAATACATTTTCACAAAAAAAGAACTCAACATGAGGCAAAGAAGATATCTTGAGTTACTAAAAGGTTATGATTGTTCAATAAACTACCACCCAGAAAAGGCTAATAATAGGCAGATGCATTAAGCATGAAAGACCATGGCCTTCTGACTCAAATGTGGATTGAAAGAGATATTATATTCATGGATCTACTGAAGATGGATATGGGAATTTTTAAGGAAAGGTAAACATCTTTTCTCTTTCAAATGATTTCTAAAAAATCTTTATTAGAGAAAATAAAAATCTCTCAATCTAACGATGAGAATCTACACAAGAAAATTAATGCTGTCAAGGATGAAAGACTGGCTGACTTCATGTTTAAATAAGGATTTCTAAAATTTGGGAAGAGGTTATGTGTTTCATCAGTACCTGAGCTAAAAAAAGAACTATTAGATGATGTACATAGCTTTAATTTCTCTATACACCCGAGTAGCACCAAGATGTATAGAGATCGGAAGGAATATTTCTGGTGGGATAATATGATGTGGGAAATTGCTGACTACGTGTCAAGGTGTCTAGTTTGTCAACAAGTGAAGGAGGAGAGACAACATCCCAAATTTGTGATGCAACCTCTACCTATTACTATGTGGATGTGGGATTACATTATGATGGATTGAATGCAATATGGGTAATTGTTGATCTTCTCACTAAATCAGAACATTTCCTTCTAATAAGAGAGGATTTAGCACTTGAGTGCCTGTAAAGTCTTTATATTAAAGAAGTTGTGAGACTTCATGGGGAACCTCTATCGATTGTCTCTGATCGAGATCCCCGGTTTACGTCAAAATTCTGGAAAAGTCTCCAGAAGGGTTTGAATACTGAGCTTCATATGAGTACAACATATCACCCTCAAACTGACGTACAGTCTGAAAGGACTATTCAAACTCTGTAAGACATACTGAGATCATTCTCTATTGTCTTCCAAGGTATATGGGATCAATACTTTCCTTTGGTGGAATTTTTATACAACAATAGTTTCCATTCTAGTATTCAGATGGCTCCATATGAAGTAATATATGGAAAGAGATTTTGAACACCAACTTGTTGGGATGAATTTGGTGAGAGGAAACTTATAGGCCCAGAACTTATTAAAGAGACCACGAAAAAGGTGAAGAAAATACAAGCCCACATTAAAGCATCCCAAAGTAGGCAGAAGAGTTATGCTGACAACCAGAGAAAGGACTTGGAATTTCAAGTGGGAGATCATGTATTTATGAAAGTATCTCCCTCGAAGGGAATCTTAAGGTTCGGTAAGAAAGGGAAACTAAGCCCCAGGTACATCAGAACATTTGAAATTTTGGGAAGAATTGGAGCTCTAGCATACCGTTTAGAGATGCCGACAAATCTCTCCAGAGTTCATGATGTGTTCCACGGGTCATTGTTAAAGAAATACATTCCAAACCCAATGCATGTTCTCACTTATGAAGAAATTGAACTGGAACCTGATTTGTCATATAGTGAAAATCCTATTGGGATTCTTGACACAAGGGAACATGTATTGAGAAATTGGAAAACTCTCCTAGTGAAGGTTCTTTGGAGAAACCAAAATATGGAGGAAGCAACATGGGAACCTGAGGATGTAATGAAAATGAATCACCCACATCTTTTTGGTGGGATTTTTATATAAAATTTCGAGGACGAAATTTCTGAAGGAAAGAATAATGTAGCACCCCAAACATTTTTTGGTATGTTTCTCTTAAATACAATATATTCATTAGGTAGCCTATATTTCATTAATCACTGATCCCATATGGAACAAAACATGGTTACTTATAGGAGATAGCCATAACTTAGCCAATAAACTTAAATTTACTAGCTCTGGGATTTGAATTTTAAAAATCTGATATACACGATTGTGTTCAATATGATATTTAGAGTCTAATAGAATTAACTTAATTATTGGTGAATAGTAACCTACCCTAATGAATAGTAACCTACCCTTATGAATAGTAACTCACCCTTCTGAATAGTAATATTACTCTTATGAATGGTATCCATACCCTTGATTGTATAAATGAATTTAGACACCCTAAAGATGAAGATGAATCTTTTAAGTGTTTATATATTTCAATTAAATATTGATTTAATTAAATATTTATTTAATAATATTTAAAAAACTATTTTTGAAAAATGGACTTCATTTCTGGATTCTACACATCGAAAAATGGTTGGGGTGAGTTTTTGGTATTTTTCTGAAATACTTGAATTTTTGAGGAATTGTGATATACTATAAATTGCAAAATTAAGATAAATACACTAATTATAGAGTCATGTGTGATGTACTGCTGATGTAAGACCACTTGGTTTGGTATCACATGATAAAATTACTATTTTTGGTCATGGAATACTCACTATTACTTGTCTTGAGGAAAAATAATAAATTAACGAGTTTTATATGAAGTAATCTCCTCTCTCCTCCACTATAAAACCCCCCTCCACTCCCTCTTCTCCTCACTCTTCTCAAGCCTTGTGCCTTGCCAATATTCTACCCAAATCACTCCCCAAGATCCTCCCCCACATCCAGAACGTCCTAGACTCTTAAAAATACCAAAACCTCTCCTCTTAATAGGTTCTCAAAGGAGGAAGTCTCAAGAGGTAAATTCCTCTTTCAAATCCCTTCTTTTCTTTTATGTTCTTTTATTTTTCTTTCTTTTCTTTTATGTTCTTTTATTTTTCTTTCTTTTCTCACCTCCCTTCACCAAAATAGTATGATAAATCCAGTAACAAACATGTACTGAAATTTTTTCATTCTAATGGTATATATTCCATTATCATCTCTCCTTTCCCCACTTTTATTTGAAAGAAATGAAAGCACCGTTTGAGATGTACTAGTTTAGCACATTCAAGGACGACAGTTTATCGATTTCTAATATAATCTTTAATTCTGGTCAGAAAACCATTTTTTTATGGTTTAACCATATTATTATCTAATATATCCTATTTTTTGTTCTGTAATACTTTTGTCAACATGGTATTAAGTTATAAAGCAAAACATGCTCATCGTAATCAAACCCACCGATTAACCAAAACGGGTATCACTAAGGTTATATATATATATAAATTCAGCTTCAATCTAAGTTAGCCAAATTAAATTTAAAACAATGTAATCTCTTGGATGTTCACTAACAATTTATAACCTAATTTTTGGACAACCACGTCCATCTTATATATTTATCCGAACTTGAATATAAATTAACCGATCATTTAAAACCATGTAAACAAATGAGACCGAACAATGAAATTGAACCTTATAACCAATCAAAAAGGACAATAATGTAATAAAAAGGATTATAATAAATAATTTAAATATAATATAGGTTCATTACTTATGAATTAATAATGCTAATTTTTTTATTCATGTGTTCAATAACAAGTCAATAACACCTTCAAGCAGAAGGTAAGGGATCCTCACTCTCACTTTTATTCATGAATCTACCCTATCTTGGGTGCTTTTGTTTTTAATTTCTAATGATAGGGTATGTTTTTACACCCACCCCATACTTCCCTTATGATATATGAATAATGGTATAACCTTTTATATCTCATTAATCCCTCACAAGAACACTCGTTACCATGTTGTAATGTCTTTAAGTGGTTTTTCTCATCTCACTTTCAATTCTGTGGGATTATCATTGTTCACCTCTTATTTTTTATATATGGTATAGGAGTACTGACATTTGACATATGTTATCATATTTATCATTATATTCATTTTATTTTGTGACTATTTGTTTTGGTTATTAATGTTTTGTCATACGACTCAATTGAATACAACACGGTAACGATCTTTGTCTCAAATTTCAGTTCGTTGTGACTTGCTTAGTAATTGTGAGCCTACTATTTCTTATGTGGTGCACCTACTTACCATTTGAGATCACTTTTCAATTGAAATTATATTCCATTAAAATATCCATATTCTCATATCATGGATATTATTATTGTCTAAGCCGTATAGCATTTTACATACGGTATTTATTTTGAATGTTGTTTTGACAGTGTGAATATTGATGAATCTGTATCCTGTCTTCTATACGGTTAATTTAAATACATATTTCTCTTTTATTGAATCTATGTATATATAATTCTTGGATTTACAGGTGGTTGGGTCCCACTTCATCCCCTATATGCATCGGTAGGTCTCATGAGACAAAAAAGTTTGGCGACAGACCCTTCGAGATTGTTTCAAAAAAATAAGATGAGTTTCTACCCATAGAACTAAGTCGTTTTTACTGTATTATGGTTCATATGCCAGATACATGACTTCCAATTAATAATAATTCTTTTTATTCATTGTTAGTTATTATTATTAACCATGAGGTTTTCACTATGACAAAATCTATGTATGCAATCTCATTCTTAGTTTATTAATGGCATTCGTTATTCATTTATTCATTGTGCCATGTTGATTATGTCAGTTTGATTGTGATTCACTTTTTATTTTACTCATGATTCCGCTATTTTTAACCCTTACTGAGAGTTTGAGCTCACCCCTTTTATTGTTACCTTCAATAGGTTATGAAGATGAGATCATTTATTGATTGCTCATGGATGCAGTTTTGTTCTTCATTATGTATTGTATCTTGTAACCATATACAATGTAATTTGTGTTAAATCTATGTATCTAGTTTCTTTAAGAATAATAAAGTAATAATTATTTCAGGATTTTCATTCCTTCTAACCGTTCCAATATCACAAGTAATGCATCGACTCTTGCCTAGTGGGGTCGGGGTGTTACAGTGTGTTCATGTTTTCCGGAGCCCACCTTGTTGTCGTCTTCTAAGTAGATGATACCACACCTCAGCTATTATGAATAAATTACTCTTATTCTATATTCCAATGTGGTATGGTTACAAAATGGGTTACTGTTAGTTTTAAGAAAAAATAAATCATCCCTGATTTACACCCACTCACCCCTAACCCAAATAGAATCTCTATCAACCTCCTCTGCACTCATCGCCCTCAAGGTCTCCAACAACCACTACAACACTGAAGAAATTACATACCCAATGATATAGGGTCAAGACATTGATACCATTTTCTATTCTAAATATTATAACCATGATGGAAGTCCTCATAGACCTATTCTGACCACCATGATGTCGAACTTGACTCATCTAGACATTATGATGACTATATGGGGCTTTTTGAAGACCTCTGATACACCCCAAGCTCATTTAGCCTCTTCCAAGAACCACTATGGGAATTTGTCTCCATGAATGGCATGAATCATGCATCAATAAGGATGAGGCTTCCCCTAGTTCACACTATTAAAAATAAATCCCCATTTCTATAGGAGATGTGGAAATATCTTTCTTTAAAAGTAGCAAATCCATAAATATCCATTAAAATATTCCACGAATGGGGTGATCCATTCCAAGAAACTCTGTCCATTGAAAATAAAAGAAACATAACTCATGCCAAAGGAGTGTTACACCCCCATGGGATAAGTGTTTTAATGTTGTCCCAAAGCTGGTTGTGTTTTACTCTTTTTTCTGTTTTATTTTTTTTCTATTTTTTATTTCATTCTTCATGTAAATGTTTTGTTTTATTTTATGAAAATAATTTATTCATGTTTTTTATTTTAATTGTGTTTACCACCAACAATTAATTTTCTTCTTCTTCTTCACTATATTTCTTCTTATTATATTTCATCTTATTATTCCAAAATTATATGTGTTAATTTATTTTAATTTATTGTTTCTATTAATCTATTTTATTTTATTCTTTTATCTCTCCCTATTTATCATATATTCCATTTTTTATTCTCATTTTACTCTTATCTTATTTCATTCCATATTAACGTCTTTCACTAAAAAATTATTGGATAACACAATACTTTTCATGGGGTAGGTAAGTGGTGTTTTCCATAAATTATATTCTAAAATTAATATGTTTTTTATGTTTTTGGTAATAAAGAATGAATCAAGGGAGTGGGGTGATTTCCCACCATGAAACTAAACTCAAACTCATTTCTATACTTTTATAAAATATTTTACCCTCCATTTTACAAGATAATATATGTTTATATAATAGAGTTGATCTATTGAGTGGATGAAATAACATACGATAGAGCCCAGTCCAGGAAGATTTCACACTCTCAATTGAGGAGTTCCATCGACATTGATTATAGGAGAATGTGGAATTTAGATTTATATATGCATTCTATATTCTACACCACTAAATTAAATAATAGTAGTTTAATAGATATATTTCATTATAAAACTATCAAGATAAATTAAAACACTAACAATGACTATTATAGAACCCATAAACCAAACCAAAATGACCAATTTCTTTCTTTTCTAATCGCATTATTTCATTTCATGTTAGTTTTTTTCACTCTCTTATTTAAAATTCCTTCCCTTTCATATAATAAATAAAAAAATAAAAAAAATTATTTAAGGTTAATTTTATTAAATAGGTGAACATCTGTGAATCTCCTCAAGTGAGGAAACCCTGGTCAGCCTTTTTGTTACATTAAGAAAATAAATGTTCTTTTTCCAAGCTATATGATAGGGGTTCATAAAAACCAGAATCATTGTTAGGCAGTTAATCTATGCTTTATATATTTCTTTACATTCACATAGTAGATAAATTTTTATTTCTTCCTAAAAAATAATAAAAAACAAACCCATAAAAAATATTTTTCCATGATGTATCAAATAAGTCAATGTCTCTATGCATGGAAAAACTACTCATAGGTGCAGTAGAAACAAGAATAATAGACTAGTTATGATAAGTTAGAAATATAATAACTTTGAAAATATATATATATATATCTGAAGAAAAAATTGAAAGATCATTTGAATATGTTTGTGCATTGATGGAGCCACCAGAACCTGAGTAAGCACCTAAGGATTCCAAGGATGAAGACTTGCCTACTGAGATACATGTGGGTGATCAACAAGTTCAGGATGACTTATCTAATGAGTATGAGGAACTACTTCATCTCCCTATTCCTTAAAAATTTGAAGATTCGGCACCATTGAAGAAAGGAACCACCCAAGTGGTGGGATTTGAAGAAAAGATGGAGGATCCTGACTACTTTCCACCACTTCCTATCATCCAAATCCAAGAGGCACTCCCCACTAAAGCAAAAAATCCAATATTTACCAAGATATGGAGTTTATCTTATTTAAAAACCTATTTAATTTTATATTATTAAATCTGAATTGAGTATTAATTTCCACTACTTTGAATATTCAAATCCATACAATTCAGGTTATTCCTTAGAAGAAGATTAAGAAAATGCACATGAACCTACTGAGTAAGACATGAACCTCCCTAATTTTATTATACATTAATTTATGTATTACCATGAATAATTAAAATTAGATGATCCTAAGGAAAAGAAGACACAATTTTCTCACCTTTAAACAAAGAAATTTAATTCAAAATGAAATTTTATTCAAGTAAAAATACATTTTTACTTTCTCTTTGATCATTAAATTCATGTAACACCTATTTATCTATCATTGGTCTAGAAATAGGTTTCCCAAGTAGTGACCAAGGTATATGATGATTCATACATCATCCTACCCCGACCAATATGTACTTGATTATGAAGGTTGGAAATCTAGTATACTCTACCCATGGACCATTCCACGCCAACAAAGAAGAAGTTCAAGTTGGTAAAATTCAAATGTGCAGGTTCAAATCCAATAATATCCATCCACCATCATATGATGGATAACATCAGGTACTTCCCTCTATTGGTAGTAAAAATAAAACTTAAATTTTGGGGATTATACCAAGTCTTATATTAATTTTCTTTATCATAATTTAGATTACAATTTTTTTAGAGTAGAAAGCACCACCTCCCTCTATTACTGTTGAGCATAAATTACAAGGTCCTTTAGTTTTAATAAATGATTATCTTTTATAGTTTCATAATGGTAAAGGGAATCCCCCAAAAAACTAAGGAGGAAAGAAGACTATGATTCATGATAACATGGAGCTCATTTTTTTCATTTTTTAGGTCTAGAATATCAAAAAATTTAAAGAGATCCTGATTTTATTAATCTAGAATTTTCATGCCCCTGTTTAAAATTTATACATTACTTTACATATCTAAGAGACATGATATTCTTAGGAATAATATAACTCCATGTTTTAGATTTCAATGATAATAAAATAGAATGAGTAAAATATATAATTGGATGATTAATTTGAATAAATGATATTTAAAAGAGGGCTCATGATTTGAAGAAATTTGATGATTCATGTAAATTACTTTTCCCTAACTTTTTTCGTGCTTTAAATTTAAAATATTCATTTAAATTGATTTATTATTATTAATCATTATTTGAGTGATTCTAAAATATCATAATTTTTATTCCAAAGAGGATTTCTTGACTAAGTAATTCCAATTTATTTTTGAGCATATTTCTTAGTGATCATGGGACATGGTACCTACTAGAAATTTCATCTGAACATATCAAATCTATGACTATAAAAACCACATTTAAAATGTTTGAGTAATTTTTATAGATAATACATTATAATATTTACTACCTTAAATCAATCCTTGTTTATCCCATAGATACAATGAATGACCTTGTTAAGGAAGAGCCATGTTTTAAACAATTTTTATCCATTCCTACCCTCCTCTTAGTATTTCAATGATGTTTTAACGTTGAAGTGTAAGGTTTGATAAATTCATGGTAAAACGGATTAAATATATTGTTAGAAAAAAGTGTGAAGGTTTTATCCTTGGGTGTTCAGAAATGTTTCTAATTCATTCACTGTAATTTATTATTTTCCCTTCTGAAAAAGAAAATAATAAAATAATAAAGGATAGTGACTTAGATGAATAAAAAATCACCATCACTAGAAAAATAATTATTATCATATGTGGTCAGGTGGTGGATGTGATATTTATTCTAAGAATAACTTTTGAAAAAAATATAAAATTACTTTGATAAAAAGTATAAAATTAGAAAAAATTCAAGGAGCAAAAATCATTAATTATACAAAATTTTGATCACGACCTTACTTTGAGCATTGGAAGTGGGAGTTGTTAAAATTTAAATTGGTGGATTTCATTAAACCTATATTTTTTATATCATGCTTAATACTTTAGAGATAAGGATCCTCTTTGATTCTTAAAGTTTTAAACATCAATTCCTACCAACCATAAGCCTTGTATTCATTTGAACCATGATTGAAAAACCCACATGATTTTATTTGTGTTTTATATTTAAAAACATGAGAAATAGTTCCTCTATAAGACTATGGATAAGTAGATTGTTCTCATGATATGAGTATAAAACTATTTGAATTTTATCATGAGTGATGAGAGAATGGATTCAAAGTAGGTGTAAGTCATTATTTTTCATTTAAAATAATAATGAATTGAGAAGCTTAAGTGAACGATATAACAAGTTAAATCATTTTTGATAGAAAAAATAAAAATGTATGGATTGATGGATTTCCTTGAAAATTGAGAAAATGAATTGATATTTTATGTTGATATTTTAAATTTTGATTTAACATTGATAATGTTTTTATTTCATCACTTTAAAATTTAAATATTGGTAGAATTAGTGACCTCTTGAATTCAATTTTGATAATTATTTATTGATGAAAATAATGATTTAATTGTGGGGGTATTTGACCGGTTAATTTTATCATGAAAATTTTAAGTGTTTTATTAATTATTTTCAATGGTATTTAATTAATAATCCCATAAAAGGAATGGTTTTAGTGAAATGCGGTGAATTCTGAAAGTAGATTTTAAAGGATTTAAAATGAAGGAATTTGTTATAATTTTTGTAATTTTGAAATTATTTCAAATTTGGGTTGAAATATTAATAATATAGTTTGAGATTTTAGGTGTTTAAAAAAAATATTTCCCACCAATAAATCCCTAAAATAAATGCTAAAATTCTACTAACCTATCTCCAAGAGGGTTGGATTGCCATTCACAACTATAGAAGAAGGTTTCCTAGTCACATGGGAACGGCATAAGGGATCATTCTATAAAGGAAAGTTCTATGGGGACTGAATCTTATGGGGAGTGAGGTTGGGCCAAAGGCCATTATGAGTGTAGTGGTGCAGCTCAGCCCATTTAAAGTTTGTGTGCATGTTTCTAGGATCCCTCCCCAATGAAGTCTTCTAATCAGCTAAACTCATAAACAAATTTCAAAACAATCATGTCTCTTATTATCTGTTCTGATATGGGATGAAAATAATATGGGTTATAGTTTATTTTAAACAAAATAGTGGCATCTCATGTTATTCCATCTCACCCCTCACTTAGATAAAACCTCCATCATCCTCCACTGTGCTCACTACCCTTGAGGACCTTAGATGCTACTAAACCATTGGATAACCACTGTAAATAATAATGGAGGAGTTAAAGCTTTATTCCTTTCTCCATTCCAAGGAATATGATGATCATGGATGTGTTAAGAGATCTTTTTATCCACCATGAAAGAAGAATCAACTCAACTAGCCACTGTAAAGGTTACATGGGTCTTGGGGAAGACCAATTATTAACCTCAATCCATTACTGCCACTTACAAGAACCAAAATGGGCCATGTGTCTCCATGCATGTCACAAACCATGCACTAATAAGGATGAGGCTTCCCCTAATCAAATTAAAAAATAATAAATATTGATTTATCTAGGAGATATTGAAATATCTATTTTCAAACATGGAAAATCCATGAGGATCCATTCAAATCATCCACTAGAGGGGAGATATAAGTTGAGTCACTCCATACTTGTCCTATAAAAAACTAAGCACCCATTACAAAGGGGAGTTACACACCAATGTGAGAAGATTCCAAGTTCTAGCCCAACGTTTCTTGTGATTTCTTTTTTTTTTTATTTTCTTTTCATTTTATTCTATTTTTTTTCTTCATGTAACTTTTTTATTTTTATTTATTTAAATAATCCATACCTACTTGTTTTTATTTTAAAAAATTTCACCAAATGCAATTTTTCTTTTCTTCTTCTTTTCTATTTTTCTTATTATTTTATTTCTTCTTATTATTTTAACATTCTATTTTCATTCTTCCCTTCTTGAATTTTATTTTATTTTTATTTATCTCTATCTATTTATCTTCTATTTTTTATTTTATTCTTTTCTTTTCTTCTTCTATTATTTCCTTTCACAGTTACCTCTACCCTTAAAATTGAGGGGTGAACCCACAACATGGCCTAAAAGAGGTAATCAGTGTTTTCCATTCATTATACACTTAAATTCATAAGTTTTATTAATTTTTTGGTGAGAAATAGTGAAGTGGATAATTCTAGATTTTTCCCACTACAAAATTGAATTCAAACTTATTTCTATAATTTTTTTAAAAAATTTCCCTCTCTTCTACAGGAAACAAGATCTTAATATGATGGAGTTGATCCATTCAATGAATAAAATGGCATATGAGGGAGCCAGGTTTGGGAATATGCCCAACTCTCAATTGTAGTGAGTTGTAAACCTTTATTAAATTAGGAGTTATAATTTATATTGAGACATACATTAAATATTTCATAACAATAAATAAACTAATACTAATTTACAAGTGATATTTCATGATTAAACTATCAAACCAAATTTAAACACTAACAAGGAGAGTGAGAGAACCTATAAACCTAACAAAAAGGGCCAAGTTATATAATTTCTAATCACATTCATACATATCATGTTAGTTTAATTTTCTCATTTTCTTATTTTAAATTACATTTATTTCCTTGAATAAATAAAAATGAAAAAAAAGAAGTAATTTAAGAGAATTTAATTAAGTAGGAGAACAGCTGTGAAGCTCCTAAAGTAAGGTAGGCCTGGTCAGCCTCTGTGATACATTAGAAAAATAAATTTTCTTTTTCCGCACACTACGATAGGTGTGTGTCACAAGGTGTTTATTCATAGGCCCACACATTATGTCGGAGTAACAATCTAGTTAACTCTCAGTCTATCCAATTAAAAGATTTTACAAATAGGTTCATCATTATTATATCCACATCCACTTTCTAGTATACATACAAGGATGTATTTTCTCGAAAAACCACACTCCTTTCTTTACCATCAAATAGTATGTTCTCTTATACTTAGGCTTATCCTATGGGTTCTCACCAAAAATTTTTCATTATAATTTATTAAAAAACTAAACCTTTCTCTAATATAAACTATAGAGACACATAATTTTAATGAATATGTATTATACCATATTATATGAATATTAAATACATAAAATTATGTTCCATACAATAATAATAAAGGTTTACTTTCATTAGAAACATATATATATAAATAACTTGTAGATAAAAGTTGTAATAATATATGACTAATTTCTTCCCAATTAGAACCTTTCTTATACATATCATATTTAAAAACATATGTTATATCTTAGGAAAAAGGAAAGATAATAAAGAGCGTGATCGTATAACCACTAAGGATATTAATTATTGACATCAATTGATGATCAAAAGTGAGTATAATATAATCATAAAGGTATTATAACATGATCATAACATACAATAACTACACCCAATCAATAAAAAATCATTAATAAAAAATCATTGAATACGTATTTAGCATTAAAAAAGGGAAAAATTAATAATTTAATAGAATCATTAATAATCAATCAAAATTCATGAGAATACATCATAAACATAAGACATAAGTTTATATTCTTTACATAAGCATAAAAAAATAATTTCCTTAGATAAGGATCTCATCCACAGCTATTATAGCCTATCTGGTTTGCTCGTCAATCCATTATATCTTTATTCAAGGTTCAGTCTCAAGACTATCATAGTGGATAGTGTACCTTACAAATCTTGGTACACTCTCCATTATATTTATTTTTATGTCATGATATATCCATATTTACCCAAATAATTGTAGGGATACACAATTCTAGGCCCATAAATCACATAATGAAAATTATATAAATGTGTGTCATATGATCATAAAAAATAATCATATCATAATATCATAACATAGGGAAAGGAACCTATTATTATAAAATTTTAATCATTTATCTATATCATAACCTGGGGAAAATATATTTTTTTCATAAACATATCATCATTATAATAATAAATCAGCCTTTGAAATAATGAGGATGGTGTCATTGGATCGTATCCCTGGTAAAGAAAAATTAACATCATAGGATTTCATCTTAGATGAAGATTTTCATTAAAATATCATTATAATATATATATTATGGAAAATACTCTGTTCATTTGGAAATCGCTTATTTAAAATTCAAATAATTCCAAAATATTAAGCAGATAATTTTACTTGAAAATAACCATAGAAACTCATAAATAAAGAATTAAGGCATTGAGTGATGATGACATCGGTAATTATTTCTATATAATAATCATTAAAATATCTATTATGTTCACTCCTTTAGTAAAATGAACTGTTTTTTTGAAGACTACAATTATATTTTTTTAAACTTTTCTTTAATGTCAACAACATAAATCCCTTACCTGACATGTATTATTCTATCACACATGAAGAAATATCATGTATAAGAAATATATATTTATTATTCATATTATAGAAACATAATCCTATATATCATACAAACTATTATTTACTTGTAACATATTATCACCCATTTATTAACAATTCTTTTTTAAAATCGTTGTTCTTGGTGACAACTGCTTCATTTTTCATGTATATTTCGATTATATTGTTCTGGCCCTTGTACTTTGGTTATTCTTTCATCATATATAGAATCTTATTGATGAAATAAGTTTCATATATATTCATCATATACACAGTTATAATTATTCATATAAATCAATGATGAGAACATAAATTACATCACATCATGGAGATGGTAGTCTGTACATATGCAAGAGTCATGTTTCTTTTTTTCATTGGTTAGAATAAAAGAAAGTTAATAATAATACAGATTTACAGAATCATTATTATATCATATATATCATATATTTTCACTAAATATATCTTTATTACCATCCATTAAAAGAGACAATGAAAATTGAATCTTGTTGCTCTATTGGTGTGGTGGTACAAAAGTAGACCCGATCATCATTGTCTTTTTTAAATGTATTTAATGGAATGAAGGTAGATAATATATTAAAATTTAATAAGTATAATTATGTTGTAAATATCATATATAAAATTAAATTCATCTTAATAACCAACCTTTAGTTGTGTTTATGGGGAATGATTCATATCACTATGTGTAGGCAACAATACACATGTAAGAACGAGCGATACTTTCACCTATCATTCTCTGTAAAATAGGGTGGATAAAGGTGGTTTCATAAACATGATAACATTTTAGTAATTTTTGATATTAAATTTATTATTTTATGATGATTTATATAGATTTAAGAGGAATTTTAAGAAAAAATAAATTAAAAGGGGCCAGGTAGGATCATTACCTCTTCTTCTATATACCTCCATTAGATCCCTTCTTAAAGACCCTTGGAATGCTTTTTTAAGAACAAAAATACATATAATTAGTGGATATGAATGTTCCTAAGATAATTGGGTAGAATTTAGTCCATCTAAGAGGCTGAAATGGGTGTAAAGAACAGAGATGAAGGGTGTCCTTTGATAATGGAGGGAAGGGGAACTCCCAAAATTTTTCAAAACATTTAAATATTATAGAATCGCATTCATAGAAAAGAGGTAAAAATTGCATTAATTTCAAACTAATGATAACATAGTATTGAAATAAACTCATCCAATATGATTTAGACATGTTTTATATCATTTTTACCCATATCAATTAAGTTTAACCCCCATTAACCCTTTTTATCCTCTATTGTGATAACACATATTTCAATCATTTAGTCTTATAAATATACTTATATGGTAAAAATTGGAACTCAAATGAAAAAATATGAAATTTTAGATCGTATCCACAACCCCTTGTCCAATTTTTATATTTTTTTTAATTTTTAAAAAAATTAACAATATATTATATAAAATAAAATATCATTATTGTCATTTTTGGAACAATTCATTTAATTTGACTTTAAAGTTGTAAATAAAAAAATTTATTTGGAATATATAACATTTATACATCATTAATAAATAATAATTACCCATAAAATTACATGAAAAACACGATTCATTCATAAAATAATTATTTTATGGTTTAAAAAATGATTGAGTAAATCGTTCTACAGATTGGACAACCAAAATATCAGCAGTGCGTAAGAATTTAAGGTAGTTATACCATCATTGAAAACAAAAAATAAATTAATATCACAAAAAAATTATTAATTATAAAAAAATTATAACTAACCATATAATATTTTTTTCTTGATGACAAAATACTATAGTTTTTAAATGAAAAAGAGAGTGACATTTTGTATTTTTCATTACCTAAAATAGTATATAAGTAATAATAAAAGAAAAATGGAAAAAATACAAAAAACATAATTTTGGATTAGGATGGTCTAAACCCACTCATAATGTACATTAAAGGAAATTATTAAGGTTATTTAAATGAATTATCTCATAATTTTAACCTTGTTTTACTCATTTTACCCATACTAAGATGACAAATATTATCTGTGGTTACTATTTATAATAACCAAAAATAAAAGTGGACTATTTACCAAATTTTAGACTTATAGTAACAAAAGTGGATTCCATTTTTCATGATTCAACTTCTAGTAGTGGAAAATTTTATTTCAACATAATTTTAACAAATGCAATGAAAAAAAAAATTTTACAAAAATTTGTTTTTAATCATAAAATTTATGTTGAATTAAAATAAATAATATTACTGATTCAGGAAGAATTAATAGGATTATTATAAATAAAATTAATCATATTTATCTTTAATAAAAACCTAAAATAGAATGGAACTTTTAAATTACATTACTAAATTAAAATAAATTAAAGTATTTGAAAAATAAATATTTTTCACTATACATTAAAAAACAAATCATTATAGAAAAATTACAAAGTTATACCCAAAGTAAATTCAGATCTGATGATTTCCAAAATTGTGTTAATTTTATAAAATTTATCATCTAATGTTTATATAAATTAATTATAATATTTAATCATAAAAATAAATAAAAATAAATTTTTTTGCAAAAAAAAGTATTTTTGATGCATAAAATGACATTACTAAAAACTGTGTTCTTATTTCCTATGATTTAATAATTAGATTTAAATATATTATGATAATTATATTTATATTCCATAATGAATTTTCTCATATTCATACCCACCAATTCGATGGCCAGATTCTAATAGTTATATTCAAATAATAATATTTCTATAGTATATCACAATTCGCCTAAAGCTTGGTGTTTTGTGTTAAGTATGATATTAAGATTATTATTATTTTAAAATAATTTTTTTGAGTGTTATAAAAAAACATGATATTCATATTTTTCTTAGACAATTGGATAAGTTTTTTCCTATATTGTTCATCATCTAAGTCGGCGAGGTATAATAAAATGACATGGTCCGAAACATTCTATAGATTATCTAGCACTAGGTGAGTCATATATTATATTTTTTTTGGGGGATTCACACTCCTTCTTAGTCTCTTCATATATATGAGCTTTTGGAATTATAGTGGGGAGTCTCTTAGTAAACGTTGTGTTGACTATTCCAATTATAAAAAAATCTAGATTTCTAGGGGTGTTTCAAGGATGTGAATTGATGATAGAGAAACATAAATTTATTGGGAGTTATTATTTTGGTTTTAATCATATTTTCACAACCCGGCCTTGGAATTTAAATTATTTTATTGATTTATTTATTATTCAGCCTAACTTTTAAGTTCTGTTGGAAGGAGGGTGGAATTATAAATTTTTTAAATCTTTTTACTTGTTTTATCGTTAGATTACAATGTTAATTATAACCATGAAATCCTTGTGTGGGTGCCTATGATGGGTAGTGGTGTAGTGCACAGATTGTGCACAGTCTGTTAGACTGTGCTAAAAGTGTGAGAAGTCGTATTGTTAAATGATACTGATAAGTTTCATAGCTTATAAAACCTTGAAGCCAGCCTATGTGTGTCCCTTCTTTCAAGTAGGGTGTGGATTTTTTGGGAACATTCTAGTAGACCATGTAGCCAAACCATACGGTCTTCCTAGTGTTCAAAAAAAATAAAAATAAAATAAAATGAGTTAATGATAAAATAAAATAAAAAAGAAATTTTTTAACAAAGTTATTATTATTATTATTATGACTATTAATTTTATTATGAATATTATTTTTATTTTTATTAGGTTTATTATAATTATTAATCAGGTTTTTAATTTAAATCCTCAAAAGTGGGTCTCCCTTTTTCCACATACCCCCTCTCCAAACACCCCCTCTCCACAGGCACCACTCTCCCTCTCCTTCCCTCTCTCATGCGATGGTAGCCCCCCTCCCCCACCTTCCTCTCACGTTCCCCCCCTCTTTTGAGTCCATCCAGTGTTCCACCTACCTCCCTCAGACACCCTCTCTCTTCTATCCTCCCTCTTCATGCAGCACACAGCTGGAGCTCCCACGCGATGCACCGCCACCTTCTTTACTATCCTTCCAGTGCTCAATTTTTGATTCAATATCTTGGGGGATCCCTTCATGTAGGATTTATTCTTATCCTCTTCCCTTTTATATTTGAATTTTTGGGTTTTTTCTTTTCCAAGTGGTGTGCATGCCTTTTCTAAACCCTAATTCATGTTTTTGGGGGGGAGGGGGGGTTGGCAGATTCTTGATGAATAGGGTTCGTTGGCCCCATTGATCATCGTTCATTTTGTGGTTGTCAAAGGAAGCAGGTTTCACCTCTATTTATGGTAAGGTATTTGGATTCCATAGTTTTGGATTAATTTTAAATTAAATATTTTTTATTTTTTGAGTTTCCCATACTTTTTATAGTGTGTTGGGTCTCTTTGATGTGGTTTTCATCTGTGTAAATCACAAACTCTTACATGTGAATGCATAAGTATAGCGCATATATATATGACCTCTTTATAAATATTCCCTCATGGTGATTGGAATATGTGAAATGAAACTATAAGTATATATATATCTATATAAATTCATTTTCATGTAATCCCAAATGGTTGGTTTGAGTGGTCATCATCAAATAATTGCATTTTTCAAGTATTTACCCTAATGCATATGCCTTTAAATTAAATTCCCAGATTAAATGATTGTTTTTAAAATGTGTTTTATATTTTTATATGAAATTCATAATCAATTATTATATATATATATATATAATTGGTCAATATCCTTGAAAAATGGCTTCGCACTTGATTGTTAGACCTTCTCTTAAACTTTTTAAAAGGATTGTTGGAATTAAGCATGGTTACAAGATTACTTTGAAATGTGTAGTGATTTGTTTGTTCAATTAGAGCTTTCAATTATTTTGAATATTCTTTCTATGACTTCAAAAGGTGGTTTTATTCTTTCTGTATGAGGTGTGTAGTGTATTTTTGAATGGTTTTAGGATTACTATGGCTTGAAAGTGGTTTTATATAAGGTAAATTGGTTTATTTCAAGTGATTTCCTTTTTGTGGTTGTTTAAGGTATTTTATAAATTGGGAAATTGTATTAATAAATTATTCATGTGATGAAAAATATGTTTTAAAGTGGATTTGGTGTGTGTTTAAACATTAAATAGGTCTTTATTACGATAAATAATGATTTTATTAAAATTTAACATTTCTAGTGTATGCTTGTGAATGTGGTGATATATTTGTGACATGAGAAATGGGAATTTAGAAAAAGGAGAAACCTAGGTATCTAGGTGGGAAACTAAATCTAGTATTCAAGTGACTCAGAAGTGGAAATCTCATATTCTTCTTGTAGGTTGAGAATAGTTTACTCAGGTGTGGAAAAGCCCATATTCACTTAGAAGGATTGAAAATTACAGTACTAACTAAATTATTATGATGGTTGGAGAACACTTGAGCCTTAGATATTCCCTTCTAGTGTCTTGTACATGAGAAATTTTTGGGTTATGGTTTCTATTCCTTGTTTCAAATAGATATAATGTTTCTAGGAACCCATTTTTCTAGTTACCTATAGGGATTCCCATGGCTCTTTCTTAGGACATGATAGTTCTGTTGTGATTCTTATGTGATGTGGTGATAACCATTGGTATATTAGGGAACTTTTTTACATTGTGGTTTCAAATAAAGTTTCATTGAGAAATGTTTTTTCCTTAAAAGTGTTTTCCAAAAAAATTCCCAATGGATTTTTTTCTGAAAATATTTTCAAATATTATTATTAAAATATGCATTGTTCTTGTGATTATATTTCCATTCTAGTTCCTTTTTTCTTGTTCCCTCATTTATGAAAACCATGTTTTAGTCAAAATATATTTCCCTTATTTTGAAATTTAATTTCATGCTCGGAATCTATTTTAAAAATGTAATGGAAAAGAAATGATTTTCTTGAAAATAGAAACTTGTTACTGGAAGTTAGAAAGAATTGAAATCATTATTTTTATTATGCCTTATTTTCAAACTGGCATGTCTTGGTTTTCATTTTAAAGATATGGAATAGGGAATAGTTTATCGAGCATGCCTACTGGGTTTTAATACTCATTCCAATAATTTTTTTTCTTTTTATCTTATGGTGTTGCTTCATTATTTGGTTAACTCATGGTGAGAGGGCGATTTTATGGTTGGAGGTGACCCATGAGGTTACATGGAGGTATGTGTTTAGTTTTATTCTCTTTTCACTTTTAGATTTTATTTTTATTTTTCTAATTATATTGGTTTATTAATTTGTTATTTTAATGGAAAAAATCATTCACAACAAATATATATTGATTCCCGCCACTAGTTTCTATCCCATGAGGATCAGGTATTCCCCTCAGGCCATATTACAGGAAAACATTAGTGAATGGTTCAGGGTTGAACTATGTTAGTTTCTAACAAAATGGTATCAGAGGAGGCCCTAGAAATTTTGGGAATCAGGTATCTTGGATATTATGACTATAGGGACTCGGAAGGTAGGTGCAGGAAGTACATCATCAACCCTTTCCCATCTTGAGCCTAGATTGCATGGGGTTGTACTGGATTTGAGTTTTTATTATGTTTGGTCTATGTCAATAAGGGGTGATAATAGAAGCAATATGATGTTATGTGACAAGATTTCATGGATTAGTAACCCATGTACAGCCCGAGAGCACAATTCAAGATACTTCTTGTGGTTGATGGTCAGTTGGAGTATGGTCTAATAATCTATGTTGTTGGGTTAATCATAGCCACTATTTTAATATTATTGCAAGTTTTGACGTGGGTTATGTTTTAGTCTTATTTTTGGTTGACATGAGTGGATTTCAAAAATGAAAGTGGATTTTTTTAGAAAACGATTTTTCAAAAAAGAAAATGGAAGGAATTTTGGAAATCCTTTTGGGATTTTTGAACAACTTTTGGGAATATGAAAATAAATTTACTTGAGAATTTAGAAATGCGTTGCTTTCATGAAAATGGAAATCTTTAAATTGGTTGGGAATTTTGGATTTTGGTTTGATGACCTATTCAGGAAATGGTAAATTTTTGGAGTTGACCTTTGGTATTTCTATGAATGATCACATACATGGATGTATACATGTGATAAGTGGATAATTGGTGGTATGTGTGTATGGGTTCTTGATATATAATATATTTGAGTCTTCATGGAATACCAATGGTGGGTATTTAAGTTATTTTTCTTATAGAAAAATGTTTTATAAAAAGGGTGATTTTAATGTTTTAAAAATATAGTGGGTAGTTGTTTGGTGTTTTATTTTTGGGTTTGGAAATCTTTTTCTTGCACTCATGGTTTTTAAATACTGAATTATATTCAGAATATTTAATTTTTTGGGTTTTATTTTGTTATTTATGTGTGTAATTTTGGATTATGATGTGATTTGATTAGACTTCATGCTTGTTTTGAGTATACCGACAATAAAAGTCCTAGAGGTTTCTAGTCAGTCTCTTCTAGTTGTGGTTTTACCCAAACTCCAAGTAGAGTGGTGGGATTGAGTTATACTCATTTATTCCCGGTATTATATGATTATCATGAACCATTGGATGCAGAAACGAGCTTGATGATGCCATTTGTGTTTTTCAGGTTTCTGGGAACTCCTAGTGCTTTGAAAGTCCGTGATATTTTGGTCTCATTTTAAGGTTTAACTTTTTATTCGTGTAATGTGAGCTTACTAAAATATTCATAAGATTAGATTACCTTGGAGGTGTTTAAGACCACTTTCATTTAATAGTTAATACCTTAGGAGTTTAAGTCAAGGAAACTGGAAGAGATCAAGAATGTTTAGCAAGGCCAATGGATGATGAAGGCCTATGTTGATAATCTCAATAATTTGGTTCCTTTTTCTCAAAAGGTAATGGTGTGGAATCCATTGAAATTTTATCTTGTGTGGGGTGTCCATCTACGGTTCCATGACTGGTTTCTTTTGGTGGTCGGTAAGGTTCCCCATCTGGAGAAGTGTGAACTGGAGGAACCTGTTTTAGAAAAGTATTTTTGTGAGTTCCAAATTTTCATTAGTCATTCCATTCTCTTATTTTCTTCCAGTGTGGTTAACTTGGGTACTTAAAGTCGTATTATCATCATCGTCTAAATTCTTGTCATCGGTGTGGATTTTTGGGTCACTTAGAGAGTTTTTTCAACCAGTGTCATCAGAAGGAGTCTCAGTAGGAGGATATCAACTTATGACTGTGAGGTAGTGGATGTTTCAAACATCAGGGCACCAAACACAAGCCTCGGAGAAAAGCTTGCATGTAGTTCAGAATTTCCAGGGTTGTGGAGAACCTTATAGAGAGAGTAGTTTGAGTTTATCTTTTGTGGCCTCATTTGTTGTTGTAATTTCCTCATTGTTGTGAAAATTTGGTGGACTTTTTGTCTTGGAGTTCTAGTGATTGCGTTATTTTTTGAACATGAGTCCTTGATTAGTTCTTCTTTCTGGTGTGCTCTTATCTTTGATGGGTCATTTTTTGTTTTTTGTTCACTATTTTTCTGGATTTGATGATTTTTATGTTCAGGGGAAATAATGAGTCTTGGTTTGATTTGTTGTTCTGTTTAATTATCTCGATGGGTTCCCCTAATGTCAAGGATTTCCATTCAAGTCAGGAGTTCCATGTTCTGGTGGCAGTGTTGTTTATCTCAGGCAGTGTATCCTAGGGTTGGATTTTGTTACAATTTACCATATTATTATGGTCTTTAGTAGTACCATGTAGATATTCAAGTTCTTGTGTTGGGTGGAAACCTAATATTTTTCCACACGGTTCTTCTCGTTGTTGTTTCTATTAGAGCTAGTCAGGTGTGACTCGTATAGAGAAAGGTTACATCAATTTCATGGTTTTTTAGCCTTGTTTAGTTTCACAATTGAGTTTTATTCTTTATTTGGATGGGTGACCTTATAGAGGGAGAAAGTGTTTGTGGTGGGATGAATTGTCACACCCCAACCATGTAATTTAAATTATTTTCTTTATTTATTTATTTATCATCCTCACTTATGAGTTTTGGTGGATTTTGGTCTAATTTTAAATTATTAGAATACTTTTAGCTATTTCATGGTTATTAATAACCGTTAGGTGCTATTGAAAGTGCCCATGAGTGTAGTGGTGTGTTACATGGCTTGTGCATGGTAAGTTAAACTGTGGGACAAGCATGCGAAGTGGCTCTATTAAATAAAAGAGATGAGTTGCTCAGTTAGTGCATGGTTTCTCAAACTATGTGTCCATCCCATGCATTTGCCTGTTCCTACTAGCAGGGTCTGCACAATTTGCACAAGGTCTAAAAGACCATGCAGCCAAAGAGGGCGTCCTACCCAGTATTCAAAAAAATATGAGATAAAGAGAAATTAAAGTAAAAAAATATATTTTTTTTCAAATTTATAATAATATTATTATTATAAATTAGGATATTAATTAAAACCCTCAAAATGGGGGGGGCTCCCTTTTTCCCCTTACCCCCACTACACATACACCCCTCTCCCTCCCATTCCCTCTCTCACACGATGGTATCCCCCCCACCTTCCTCTCACATGACCCCCCTCAACCAAATCCCTCTAGTTCCCTATCTCTTCCAAACTCCTTCTTCGTGTGTTGCATGGCTAAATCTTCCCCACGACCCACCAAGACCTTCCACCCTATCCTATAAGTGCTCTATTTTTTAGCTTATCCCTTGTGTGATCACTTTAGGTTGGGTTTTCTTCTTCTATTTTTTCCTTTTCCTGTCCATTTTTTGGTATTATGTTTTTGGGTGGTGTACATGATGTAAGAACCTGGTTTTTCACTCTATTATGGATCCTTTAATATTTTTTATAAATATTTACTTTGGACCTAATATGTATTCCTAATGAGTTATTAAAGGTTCTGAGGGTGTCTGGGGCCTGTTTAGAGCTCATAACCCATCTTTTTTGAGAAAACAGACTCTGCACAGAGTTTAGAGAAAACCGTGAGGATGGTATTTTTTCAGATAGATCCATCCCACACAGTTCGCACATGGTTGTGTGACCTAACTATGTGAATTTCCTTCTTTTCTATGTACTTGTGAATGGATTTCACACAATTTGATCAAATCTTGTGGCAAAACCGATCAGGCAGAGTGGTCTTGCATGGTTTGCACACGGTTTGACAAACTATGTGGACAAATTGTGATCATGATAATTTAATGGGAAAATTTCTCGTTTTCTCCTTAATGATCTATTAATCAAACCCTTCCTCCCAAATCTGAGAACCAGTGGTATTTTCCTCCATTTTCACCCTTTTTGAATCCTTTTAAAGGCCAAATCTATGGATTAAAAGATCTCCTTCATTCAGAATCTGATCAAGCTTTTGTTCATCACGTTGGATGTGCAGCAGTAAGTACTTGAGTCCCCTTTAGTCTTTCTTTTTCTCTTTTTCTCTCAACCTAGATATCATCAAGTTAGTGTTTTTCACTATTTATTAGATCTACTCCAATCTGAGGAAAATAAAGGGTGGATACCGGAGGAGGAGAGTCATACAACCTAAAGGTAGGTGGTATATAACTCATCCCTAAAGGTTGTTGTCTTTGGAATGTTTATGTGGTTCCCACTGATTTTATTGGAATCTGTTTCTTAAATTTACATGCCATTATTATACTTGTTATAATCGTATTTTTATGCTCTTTCTAGATATGTGATTAGTTGTTAGTGGTTACAACTACAACTCAATCCATCTCATGTTGAACTTCATGCTATAATTGGTTTTTTAGTGTTTTTGACACGTTTGATCCACTGTTTGGGTGTGCCTTTTCTTGAACATTCTAAATGAGATATTTCCATAATAAATGATTTTTTGTTAATGAAAATTTCATAATGGAATGTACCATATATTCTAACCACTTTACTAGCCTGCGTTAAGTGTTAAAAATTGATTATTAAATGTGAAATTTGAAATGGAAAGTATACTAAGTATATAACTTGGCCATATCAAATGATTTTGAATAAATGTTTCATGTCTGAATCACCCCTTTTTATATTGATGGAATGTAGAAGAGTGAACCTCTGTGAATGAATACACCTTAAAGGTTAATTAATACTTGATTAAATGGTTTCAATGTTACTTCACCTATACACACTAACGGAATACAAGGCATGGACCAATAAATAAATGGTTGCAATGCTACTTGGCCTATCCAAAGTAATGGAGGACAAGGCTTGAAACAAATGGATGATTACATGATTACAATATCAAAAAGTAATGGACTAACTTGAGCTCTCCTTGGATTCATATAGGATAATACCATGGGTCTTAAGAACCCCATTCTGATTCAAGGATGGGGTTTTCATATGTTGATACCCTCTTAGACTCTAGTTCTTCTCTATTCCTTATATTCCGAGTAAACTACTGTAGGGTCCTTTACATCATTATAGAATACCTCAGATAAACTCCTTGGATCCATAATTGACTAGTAGGTGCCCGAGTGAAATATCATTGGGCCCTATCCTTTTTTATCCCCATTTTAACTAGGTCTATCACCATGGATTTGGTAGATTCCTTATTTTATAATGCCTTGGATTACACTCCTCGGATTACACTCTTACCCCTTAGCTAGACTCAGATACTACTAAGTTTACATTTTGTGAGATCTATGTTACCTTGGTTATTACCCTGGAATTCTCTCAATGGATATCATTTTTAGGTTTCCTTGTAACGTCTTGGGACCTTCACTACATATACTATCACAAGGTGATGTTAGTGTTGGCTATACCTCACATGACCAATTATCATTAAATGGAAACTACTAAATTAATGAAAAGGTTACATGTTTAGACACCAACCCAGGGCTGAAGTAGGAGTTAGGTTTCCGGGGCCCGCAGTGGAAGCCGGTGGGCCGGAGTTTTTAAAATTTTCATCGGCGGGATGACAAAACTTTTTGTTGCCAATGATCCGAGTCCTAGAGTGGTCCGAGGATCACGTGTAAATTGTAAAGAGAACAAAATTAAAATGAAAACGTACCCGTTTCAAAAACGAAGGCTCGATTGACTGCAACTAGTAGATGACGATCATTTCTTGAAGGATCCAAAGAAGGATCCCTCTAGATCGTCCACACGTGATCTAAAAATCTATTGGAACATCGATCATCGAATTCAGGGTGCTAGCGGTGTGATCCAACGATGCTTTCGACGTCCCGAAGATCACCACATCGATATGCCTACAATGCCGAAGAGGGATCCTGATCCGAGCATCTTGGATCAAGAGCTTCTCTCTCTAAGAAGCGGTAGGAGAGAGATGCTCTCAATTTTCATTCCATGCAAAAGAATGAATAGTGAGTTGCACACCAAAGAGAGAGAGAGCCTCCTCTCTTTTTTATAGTGACATTGATAAATACCTGGTAGGGTTCCCCGACCCCCGTATATTTCAACGTTCACTAAATAAATAATTTTTTTGGACTAAACTGGGCCAATATTATATATTATTTTATCACATAATTCTAATATATATGAAACATATTACATGATAAAATCCAAGACATTTTACTTGACTCACTATCCCGCTTAATATTAAATAGACCATGAATATTAAAATAATATTCGTTTGATTAATATTTTATCGTATTTACTGAACTCGTAAATACATTAAATAAATTCAATACCAAATATTTGTAACTTTAATATTAATGAATTTATTTAATTTATCGATGATTGATAACTTGGACAATGCATGTACCACATAGCAGGGCCCACTATGTCCATATACCTATTCAACTGAATAGAGCGGGTTTTTGAATATGCTATTGTGTGTGGCCCTCTAGGCCCTCATCTCGATTGCAGTGAATAAAATCCCCAAACCAAGAGCGGAGTCTAGAAACTCATCATTGCCCCTAAATATATAAGGATAGTCAAAGCAATGACAACCATCCTACGAACATTGATTGTGTACTATAATTTCTTTATCATTAAATATCTCATAATGCAGGACACACTCTTGTGTCATCGTTTTTATCTTTCTTTATTATTTGCTGATATATCTGGATGGATTTTCCTTTATACAGCTTTGGCCAAAGACTTATGAAGGTAGCACCATCCTAATCAACCAGGCCTAAGATATAAAACTTCATGAACTTAGAAGCGACAAATCCTTTTTTTACCATTCGGCCAACGTCATACCAACAACGGCGCACCTAACACAAATTACCTCACCACGACATCACTGCCATGGTTTTTGTATTGCATAAAAGTATGTAACTAAATGATATACATTGTTAATGGTCTCATGTCAGGAGACCAATACACATGTCTGTAGATAGGAACAACCAATGACACCCAAAACAATTAGTTTTCCTATTGGTGGGTTTTTCCTCATGATCTCACTACTAGAGATCACCAAGTGCGAACTTCATGAGAATAAGTCTCAATGCTAATGAGCCCCCAACACCTGATAGTCAGACATCTACTGTTCTCAGTCAGTAAGATATATCTAAACTATAGAACATATATTTAAGATCAATGTCAATGTATCTCGAGGTTCTCATTATATCCTGGGATCTTCTATAACCTCTTGACACGATAATTAACCATTGGACATTACTATTATTATAGTGGATGCAGAAAATTCTGCACTATAATGGTAAGATATCATCATGCATATCTAATTGTACACATGATATGGTAATCAAAAGTACTGCATAGTTGGGTCTAGGGCACCCACTATTTCAACACTCCCACTTGCACTAGAGCCAACTTGCTAAATAAACCTGTTAGCTTCTCACATGATAAATATCATGCTTCTGCTGAGTAATGGATTTTACTGCTGGGCCTACCACATTTTTTCCGTGTGTCATATCTTCTATATGCGACCTAATCTACTTGTGTAAAACTTCTCAAGATATGGTATCTCCGAGTATATTACCTTTTTCCATTGTCATAACTTGAGAAATTGACTAGTAAGAATATAATAATTCTAATTATGATAATACTTTTCTCACTAGGTGTGAATCCAAGAACTAGAACAAATCTTTTCGATTTATAACTACTTCTTAGCTGCCTTAGAAGCTGCACCGTACTCGGTATTTGTACGTATGGCTACCACTTGCTTTTATGAGCTTGAATCGCTCATCTCCTTTGCCTACATGCGACACTAGATCAAATTGATCTAAGGATTACTATTTTGTGTCCCACCATACCTAGTATACCTTCTTCTCCATATTCCAGGCACAAATCATTGTTACTTTCCAAAATACAAGATGATAGTTCTGACTGCATCACTTGCAGTGCTCCTGGAAATAATTGATATCTACCTATAATAAATTATATCCTGGAAGAATCAATTATTGTACAAATTATGGCATATGTGATTGATCCATTGCTAAAGCATATGGTATCAATTCACAACTTTAATCTCTTCATATCTTTCGAACATGTTAACTTCAAGAGATTAATCCATGTGACATAGGCAACAATTCTGAACTTGAATTGTTCCAACTTGTATTTTTCAATACAATTCCACTATATGTATGATTGACTAGGATCAAGAAACCTTTGGATCTACCTCGGTGGATCTTTTTCCCTAGAACTTAGGTTTCTACTTGAAGTCAATCATTGGATAATTGCTTTTAATGTAATCTTATCTAACTGTAAGATCAAAATCTGTTTTCCATACGTTTCCGAACATATTTCATTTGGAAAACATTGCTGCTCCCACTAACCTTGGGTAGACACAAGGAAAAGATTCATTTGAAATGAATGCTCTAAGATCTTGTCACTTACTTTAATCCAGAACTGGATTTCAGTAACATGAAACCTTTATTGGAATCATATGATGTCAACTTCTCTTTCTGGTTGCGTCGTATAGACACCTTCCACAAAAGATGATCTTGACATCCAATGACCAATGGAATGATCTTAGAAGATAGCTATGACAAGTAAAATTCTAATATATTTAGGCGTACTAACTTGGTATAACCAATCTAGCCTTATTGGTACCATAATTGTACTATCCATGTATCATTTCATTTTAATACTCACCATAGAATTCAATTTAAAAGCCCCTTTTCAATTTGATACATGGAATCCATTATTGAATTTTGGTTGATCTTGTCAATCTTAGATCATTTACTTATATTTCTTACTTGTAGGATTTATTATTCTAAATGAATAATATATCACTGACCACGGTGAATATAAAACTATCACCATGGTTTAATTCTTCCTATGTAGTATGTGTCAGTGGAACATGCCTATTCCACATGTACTTGTGGAACTTGTTTCTTATGCCAACCATTTGTGCATCTCGAGCATTGACTAAGTCCAAGTCAATTCCGATCCCACAATCTCTAATAAAGATGTGCACCCTTGTATATAAATGTAGTTTAATACTTGAATAAATCTTTTATATCTTGGGGATTTAGGTAATATCTTAAGAAACTGTTAGGATAATTACCTCAAATGCACAATGTGTTTAACTTGATGGTTGTTTGTTTAAATACTAAAAAACTCTTTTCATGTAAACTGGTCCTATGACGTAATGGATTTTCCATTATACTATGACTTGTATGATATCCATTTGTCATTTTAGTTGGCATATTTGTTATGGGTTTAAGCCGTTATTTTCAAAGCACATCATGAAATATAATGGATGTTACTGTAGGTTATAACATTGATACAACTTACATCATAACTTTGATGTATAAAATGTACGTTTAGTAATTTCTCCACACGACATTTTATGATCAGTGTAAATATGTAATAATCATCATCAATCCTCCTTATTAACATCAATACAGTGATGTAGATAAGGTAACATGTGTTTAGGAATTACTCCATGCTACATTATCATGATCAATGATTGTTTGGTCAAGATATTATTCGTCATGTCGATCCGAAACAACTCATATCATCTTACCAAACTTATACTTCACCAGTACATTCTTTAATGACTTAAATAAAACTTATGAAGTATCTTTACCTCTTTCTTTCATTGGAATAGTTCATGTTGTCTTGTTGAACTAACCTCGGAAATCTCTATGGCATACCTTTATTTCTAAAGGTTTCTTTGTCTAAACTAAGGGTGTCAATAATACCAAAGGTGTTTAGCTGTGATGAGCCTAAATAACATACTGGGTATATAGTTGAAGTCCACTTTTTGTTTTACTTGACAAAGAATCACTTTTCCACAGTAGGGTAGGTCTTACATTTTATATTAATCATGTATTTCCATTGATTCAAGTAGCAGTGAAATATTTGTTAAGTATGTTACCACAAAAAACATTCATTCCAAAACATGGAATAATGTCTCATCATGTCTAAATGGCCACATGAGATAAATGTTTTTTGGTTATACTATACAACTTTTTCAATTTGAATCAATCACTTGGCAATTTTTAAGTTATGTGTTTCTCACTGGTGACTTAGGAATCAACCATTCTCAACTGCTTGGAGAAGAAACTTTACTTTTTGTAATGTTTATCTACATGCCCAGTTACAGTATTTAAATACACATATGTGATTGGCATATTATATTCAATACCCAAGTAGTATGTTAGATACATTAATATATTTGATGAATATTAAATGAACGGGAAGCGTGTACTTTCTTCTTGTATTTAAGTTTTTAAACTTCCATGAATTTATTTCAATATGTGATGAAAATAACCTCATGTTAAATAATGAACCACTTTTCATTGAATGACATGAAGAAGGTTCCTTTGGTGTAACTTTCCATAGGTCGTTTCACCTTGTCATTCAATGTATTCACCATAATAATAAATGATGGTGTTATCTCTAATATTCTTATCACTTGCAGATTGTTACCTTAAAGGTAATTAATAGATCACTCTATACCATTCGTTTGAATCCTTGAACAAAACTAGATTAATTGGGTGTAAAAGGTATGAGAATGGGATGACATGAAATATTGTGAACCGTCTTTCAATTTAAATAATCATAGTGAAATCATCACATTCAAATCTTGCTTCGCTTTCTCCTCGTAAAACTCGTGGAGATAAGACTATATGAAACATCATCTATGTCATGATGTAGCGTCTGAAACTAACATCAGGAATTGATGATAACATTATTATAGAACCATCATATGCTTGATTCATGAGTCTTTTGTAATAAGTTTTACACCCTCTCTTCTTGAGGTGGCTTAATAGGTTGGGACACAAGCACCTTGAATTTCTGATATAGTAGTAATGTGCGCGAGCGGCTATACTACTATTTGGAAATTTGTGCTTAGTTTAGACAATCACTTTGTCTAATATTTATTGTATTTTTATTGTGGTATTTCTTGTCATTATCTACAAATATACATTAGCAGATTGTACTTTTATGTGATTATCAGTTTTGAAATAATTGATTAAATTAATCATTAAATGTATCCCACTAATTTTTCGAATTCTAGGAACCTTGTATACTAGAATTAGAGTAGTCTTGAGTATTCTAGTGGCAAGTATCCCTGAACCTCTCTCATAGTCTATAATTTATGGCTACTCCACTACTCGGAGGGTCCAAGGTAGGCTTTTGGCTGGACAACTGCATTAACTCGTGGTTCCTTGATCTGTTGAGTGAAGTCCGAGCTTCAAAAATCATATAATGATTTACTCAATGCTTGCCTCTTAAATTACAACAAGCTAGCTAAGGCTATTTAATTTCTGCAATTTTAGTTATGTAAACCCACCACATGAATATGAACTCCCCGGTAGTTAGAGGCACCCTCAACTAAGGCATGACCGGCACCTCAAACACCCAGTTTTGTTCAAAAATGAATGATGGAAGGTTTTTTGTGACTTCATATTTTCATTGAGGGTTTTATTGGTTTTATCTCTTGACGAATGTAATCCATTTCTATTAAACTTGTTCATCTATGTTGTCGCGCTCACAACTGAACTTTAATAGAAAAACATATGCCAATTTTTTATGCATTTTATTATCGATTGTTTTATGTATTTTCCCGCTGTTCTAAAATGAATAAAATAATAAATAAATTCATAAAGGTAAACTACTACCCGACTGGTCTTGAGCATCAAAACGAACTAAGCTCATAGTACCTAAGTCGTATGCTTGACTCTTGATGCAGCTTTCCCTGTCATGTAAGTCTGTTGGTCTCTTGGAGTATTGCCATATCTTAGCGGGGTCGACATCACATCTTGGAGTACCGCCTCATCTTGGAGGAATCGACATGTCGTCTTGCACCGTCGTGCACCACCTCATCTTGGCGGGGTCCATGTCACTTGTCGTCTTCGTCCGAAGTAAAAATATACTTATGCGCAGGCGAGGGGAACTCGGGTATAAATGTATATCATATAAATATTGGGCGTGGAGGCCCTTATACATTTTAACCAAAAAATAAAGATGATGTGTAGACCATCTATTTAATTAATTTACAAGCATCACTTGCATTTAAATAATTAATTAAATAAATAATTAAATGCAGACATACAAGGGTCGATGCTCAAGACCAGACAACGGGTAAAATAATTCACCATAAAATTAAAATGCATTAATTAAGTATGAGTGTTTATTTAATTAAATTAAATTAATTAAATAATTCAAATAATTTAATTAATTATCGGTCAGTTAATTAATTTAATTTTAAATCCAAAATTAAATTAATTCAATTTAATACTTAAATTGAATTAGTTTTATTCGGGTATTAAACTTATTTATTTTTAACCACAATTAATGTATTAATTAATTTACTTTAATTTTGTAATTAAATTAATTGATTATATTAATTGAGATTAATACTCAGTTCTCAAAACCTTGCTCTAACTCGTCGCGGGTCGCGCTGAACCTGCGCTGACCCATAACGGGTCGGGCAAAGCCCATTCATGGCTTAAATGGGTTAGGCAGGTCCCCCCAGACCAAATCTTGGTTGGGAAGATCTGGTTGGTCCTGTTTCTAGACAAAACAAACCCTACAAAAATGTGTCATGGTTACCTGCACCCTGGTACATCATTGTGAGGGCAGCCGAGAGCCATGCTGGCAGCGGGTGATGGCAGTGGTCTGCGGCACCGGGTTGCATGACATCATCATCTAGGTGCACAACATCTGGGATGCTATGGATGAGCCAGGGTAGAGCAAGGGAGGCTGTCTCCAGGAAGGCGGGACGCCTTGCGTGCTGCGGCGGCGGGAGCAAGAGCAGGCGAGATGCTCGGGTGTGATGGTGGTGCTTCTCGCAGCAGAAGGAGGCCAGTAGGCTGTATGCTGGAAGGATAGAGCCTGGCAGCATGCGGGGGGCTACTGCAGTAGCGGGAAGTTGCAACAAGGGATGCGGAAGCGAGGTCTGTGGGTGGCAGTGGGAAGGAGGTTGGGGTCTCGGTAGCTGTGATGCAGCGTGCTCCCCCACTCCAGGAGGTCGGTAGGGGTTCGGATCCAGCTGAGCACGGGGTGTGGTCGCAGCGGCCCTAGGTGGCTCTCTGCTGCGCCACACCAGAGAAGGATCATGCGGTAGGGTGTTGGGTGTGGTCATGATAGGGTTTCTGGCGGGCTCCAGCGCGCCGCACTGGGTGTACCCCCATATGGCTGCGTTCTTCTGGGAAGAGGAGTCGGCGGTGCATATGGGGGTTGTGTGGCAGTTCTTCATAAAGACTGGTGGGGTGGGGCCTCGCCCGCATGGAGAGGGGAAAGCGGTGCTACATGCTCCACGTAGGGAGGAGGGGTCCGCTTAGACCCCTTTTCCTTGTTTTATGTTTTTGCTGGATTGACCCGCGACTCCCCCTTTTTCTATTTTTTTCTAAAAAAAAGACTTCTTTTGAAGTATTATTCTTCCCATTTTTTCTATAAAGTCATGTCTCCTCCAATTTCTTTTATGTGTTTCCACAAAAAAATATAAAGGCTACTCCATAGCCTTTTAATATAATAATAATAAAATTATTTTAATGAAATAATAATTTATTATTATAATAATAAAATAAATATTATTGTAATTATAAAATTATTATGCAAATTACTAAATTGTAAAATTTAAATTTTCATAATTAAATTTATTTCGGATGAACCGATTGAAACAGAATTTGTTCACCAAGTTGAGATAAAAATAGAACCCAAGATCAAACCGCACCTTCGATCCAATCTGAAAAATTAAACTCGCTATAACATGGTCGTTCGAGATCAGATCGGCGTTCGGTTTGAACCGATGAGACCATCTTTTAACCCTCTAATTAATTTTCATTCAAATTTAATTTTATGGGCTCAAAAAATTTACGCGATCCCTTTGATAACACTGTTAGGTATTCGGGGCTCGCAGTGGAAGCCAGTGGGTCGGGGATTTTAAAATTTTCATTGGCGGGATGACAGAACTTGGCGTCGCTGACGATCCGAGCCCCGGAGAGGTCCAAGGATCTCACGTAAATTGTAAAGAGCACAAAATTAAAATGAAAACGTACCTATTTCAAATCCAAAGGCACGGTCGACTGCAACTAGTTGATGGCTATCATCAGTTGAAGGATCCAAAGTAGTATCCCTCTAGATCATCCACACATGCTCCAAAAATCCACTGGAACGTCGAACATCAAATTTTGAGTGCTAGCATGGAAATCTAACGATGCTTTCGACTTCCTGACAATCACCGCATCGAGATGCCTATGATGCCAAAGAGAGATCATGATCCAAATATCTTGGACCAAGAGATTCTCTCTCTAAGAAGCAGGAGGAGAGAGAGACTCTCAATTTTCATTTCATGAAAAAGAATGAATAGTGAATTTCACACCAAAGAGAGAGAGCCTACTCTCTTATTTATAGTGATGTTGACAAATACCCAGTAGGGTTCCCCGACCCCTGTATATTTCAATGTTCACTAAATAAATAATTTTGGCAGACTGAATTTCTCCAATATTATTTATTATTTTTAAACATACTTATAATATATATGAAATATATTACGTGATAAAATCTGATCCATTTAACTCGACTCATTGTCCTTCTTAATATTTAACGAAGCATGAATAATAAAATAATATTCATTCGATTAATATTTTCTCGTATTTACTGAACTCATAAATAATTTAAATAAATTCAATCCCAAATATTTATAACTTGAATATTAATGAATTTATTTATTTTATCAGTGATCGATAACTTGGAAAATGCTCGGACCCCGTAGTGGGGCCCACTATGTCCAAATACCTATTCAACTGAATAGGGAGGATTCATGAATACGCTATTGTGTGTGACCCTCTAAACCTTCATCTCGATAGGACTGAATAAAATCCACAGACCAAGAGTGGAGTCTAGCAACACATCATGGCCCCTAAATAGATAAGGATGGGCATAGAAACGACTAACATCCTACGAACACTGACTGTGTACTATAGTCTCTTTGTCATTAAATATCTCAAAAAGTAGGATGCACTCTTGTGTCATTATCCTTCTCTTGCTTTATTATTTTTTGATCTATCTGGATGGATTTTCCTTTCTACTAGTTTGGACAAATACTTATGAAGGAGGCACCATACTGATCAACCAGGCCTGAGATATAGAACTTCATGAACTTGGAAGCGAAAACTCATTTCTTGACCATTCAGCCAATGTTATACTAGAAATTACGCACCCAACACAAACTAACTCTCCACGACATCACTGCCATGGTTTTCGTCTTGAATCAAAGTGCGTAATTAAATTATATACATTAGTAATGGTCTCAATTCTGAAGACCAATACACATGTTCGTAGATAGGAACAACCAATGACACCCAAAACATGCGGTGTTCCTATTGGAGGGTCTTTCCTCATGATCTCACTACTAGAGATCACTAAGTGCGAACTTCACGAGAAGAAGTCTCAATGCTTATGAACCCCCCAACACCTGATAGTCAGACATCTACTATGTCTAGTCAGTAAGATGTATCTAGACTATAGAACATATATTTAAGATCGATTTAATTATATCTCAAGGTTCTCATTATAGCCTGTGATCTGTTATAACCTCTTCACATGATAATTAACCTTTGAACATTACCATTATTATAGTGGACTTAGAAAAGTATGCACTATAATGGTAAGATATCGTCATGCATATCTAACTGTACACATGATATGGTAATCAAAAGTATTGCATAGTTGGGTCTAGGGAACCCACTATTTCAACAGTAGATACTTGGGTATTTAGTTATATTGTACTACTTTTTTACTTATATATTCATGCATACACACTGCTTTATTCCATTTCAGAGGCCGAATTTCATAGACACCATTGGTTCTGGCCCACTAAGATTTATCTCACACCCTCTTTGGGTATTGTTTAGTACTCAGAGTAGATTACATGGTTGTATGTGTTGAAAAAGGGAAGCATAAAGCTTCAAACACTTGATTGCTTTCTATTTAGGATGGAGCTTGGTAGCATATGACTGAGTTGGATCTTAGGATGCTTGGAGTAGTCTTTGTTTTCATTTAATTTATTGAACATGTTGTTCTTATTTTTTTTGTATCAATGTTTTTCTAATTATCTAGTGACTTGAAATTACATCATCGGTATTCCATTTGATACATTTATTATTATTCTCGTTTATTTATTCCATCAGTTATTTTATGCTATTTATTTATATAACATCGGTTGTTTACTATTCCTTTATATATATTTTTGATGTGCTACACTCTTCTAGCGAGGGTGTAGTCTTCCCATGGACACACCCTAGGCCCTAGAAGCAAGTCAGAAGCCTCTAGCATTTGGGAATATGTGCTTGAGGCCATGTGGCCCACCAGGCTCGGGGCACCCGTTAAGTGGCACCCAGGTCTGGCTCATCATAAAGTGGTATCATAGGTGATTTCTTTTCTTGATTTACTATTTAGATACAATATAATGAATAATAGGAACGTTTGGTACTTGTTCATAAGTTGTGCATGGGTGTCACAAATCCATGTTCTGGGTAAAAACCTTGTTTCCAAAATTATTATTTTAATTCTACTTTTTCCTATTGCAGTTTATATTATTTCACCGTTCAGTGATGCACATGAAGTTTGGTGTTGTTGATTATTACTCTGTTTGAGGATTTTATTTCATCCTTATCTCGATGATATAAGGTAAAGGATAATTTCTACATTAATCATTATAGGAACCAAGAATTCACATGTCATGCATATTGACATGCCTTATAGGTGCATTTCACTACTTTTCATTGCTTGATATGCTTGTGATTATTGAAGGATGTTGTGATAGTTGCTTGTACATGTATTACTTTGGATTCGATTGAGTGATTTCATGTCTGAATTCAGGAGGTTTATGGACCCTCATGGGTTGGGGTAAGTAATTTACTGAGTCAAGTCATTATGCTATAAGTAAATGGGTGTCGTTTTTAGTGATAGGTGTTTGGGCGCTGATTCATCAAAAATGACTCTCCATTATAAATTGGATCCTAAAATATAAAATAAATTGGTTGCACATCCTTATCATTCCTTGTCATATTTATAAAAGGTAAGGGAGTGAACTTGGAAATGAACTATGAAATTACATGAAACTTATACTTGAGAACATATTAATAACTGGCTATCTAAGAAGGTTGTTTGGGTATTATGCCTTGGGTAGTGAGTTTTAATATGTTCATCTTCCGTTAGTGATGTTATCTCCTTCCTTCTATGCTTGTTCTGATGCGTATGCTTGGAATTTTCAAACCAATGCAGCCACAATTCCCATGTGGCATTCTCCAAGAAGGTGGTGATGATCATGCTCTAGACATAGTGGGCCTTGAGCCGCCATCCTTACCTCTAGGAGTACCACTTGAGGAACTCCCTGTAGTAATGAATCTAAGCACTCATTTTCAAGCCTTTGATTTTTTTCCCTACATCTAATGCAGTCCATGTATGGTTCTCCATGGGTTTCACCTACTATGGTTGATCTTCCACACTAGTTCCAACAGCATCCTCCTACTTTTTCTGGGGATGGAGGTTCTCAGGCTGATGCATCTTATCTAGAGGCCATGTTTTTTATATTTGACAATATGAAAACACCTCTAGAGTGGAGATTCAAGCTTGACACATACATGATTTGGGATTTAGTCAAGAATTGGTGGTATGTTGTGACCCAGGCTCATCATCATCATGGCATGTTATGGTATGAATTCCAAACTGCCTTTTACGATCAGTTCATTCCTTAAGCACTGAGATCTAATAGATCCAAATAGTTCGTGCATCTCAAGCATTGGTGGTATGTCGTGGCCCAGGCTCATCATCATCATGGCATGTTATGGTATGACTTCCAAACTACCTTTTATGATCAGTTCATTCCTTAAGCACTGAGATCTGATAGATCCAAAGAGTTCGTGCATCTCAAGTAGGGTTCTATGTCAGTTATGGAATATTCAGCACGTTTCACTTATTTCCTGTGCTTTTCACCACTTCTAGCCAGTGATTAGCTTTTGCGTGAAAGACATTTAGAGGATAGCCTCCAATATGCCTTCTGAAATCAGGTGAATGTCTTTCTCCTTCTTACCTTTTATGCAATAGTTGACCAGGACCATATCACAGAGCGTAACCTAAGGGACGGTATGAGTATCATATTTAATGGATCAGTGACACGTTAGGCTAGTTGTTCTTCTGATGGAAGGAAAAATTCCCTTCATGTTTCTTTTCAGGGCACTGGCAGCCAAAGTATCTAGTTTGATAACTCTGTGTTGTGACATAAGTGTGGAAAACTAGGGCATAAGAATCCCCAATATGAAAGAGACCCTATGGAGTGTCGGGCTTGGAGTCATATGGGACATCTTCAGTGTTTCTTCAAGACCTTTCTACCAGCTTCAAGTGGAAATGGATTAACATCCGCTCAACCTATAGGAGTTAGTAATTTTGTGCCATCCCAAGTGGGGAGTTGGAGTAGCACCGACAGGTCTGGTGAAGGACGGGGTTGTGGTTGTGGTAGTATGACCCCTGATGACCAGTAATGTCGATAAAGCAGTCATGATCTTCATAGTCTATCTACTATACAAGGTAGTGGATCAGGTCAGTGGCAGGCTTTATAGACGATACCCCTGGATTAGGCTGCGGAACAATCTACAGTGCGAGGTACTATTCTAGTAGCCTCCACTATTGTCTCTTCTTTTTTTGATATAGGTGATTCAAACACTTTTATTTATTTATATATCATGTAATGTCTCAGACTAGAGATACAATATCACTATGGTGTATTGAACCTCAACAGAGCATTGGCAATATAGACAAAAGAAATACACCAATGTAGGGATTGTCCCCTTGATGTAGGGACTTACACTTTCTTGTGTAATCTCTCTATTCTAGAGATGAAGGGATTCTATGTCATTATCAAGATGGAATGGTTGGTCCACTATCACACCTTTTTATACTGCTATCACCATAGGTTTCCTTTTACATCACCATAAGGCAACAATTATCTTTTCTAAGGAGATTCAGATGACCTGGATGGGAGAGATGGACCGAAGCATCATGGGCTAGGTGGAGTGACTTTCCAGATTGAAAATATTTTCATAGTGGATCATTGTTTTCTTTAAACTGATTTCCTTCTAGTATTTGATTGTTTTCCGGGATGTCTTTCCTAATTAATTTTTTTGATTTCCTCTTAAGAGATAGGAAGAGTTTGCAATTGATCTTGTTCAAATGTTATCTCTAGTTTCTGTTCCTCGGTACAGTATGTCACCTACTAATCATTAGGAAATCTAGTGGCAGATAGAGTACCTAGAGTCCAAAGGCTTTATACAGCCTAATACATCCACTTGGGGTACACCAGTGCTTTTTTCTAAGAAGGAAGATATAACTCTTCATCTATTCTTGGATTTCAGAAGTTTGAAATAGCTTATCGTCATGAATTGGTATCCAATTTCTTGAATAGATGATCTCTTTGACTAGACATGAAGAGAAAATGTGTTCTCTAAGATCAAACTCAGATTCAGTTATCATCAGGTGTGAGTCATACTATCATACATACCTTATACACATTTTTTGGTATCTATGTTTTGTATAATTATCCTATTATGCCATTAGATCTTACGAATGTTGCTGCAGATTTCATGACTTTGATGAAGAGGGTTTTCCACCAGTATTTGGACTCTTTTTTCATGGCCTTTGTGGATGACATCTTGGTGTATTCATTCACTCATAACGACCATTCCAAACATCTTAATATCATCTTGAGTACACTGAGAGAGAATCATCTTTATGCCAATATTTCTAAGTGCGACTTCTGGATCGACAATGTCCACATATTGGGTCATATTATTTCTGTATCATAAGTATCTGTTGACCTTGAAAAGGATAGTGTTGTAGTTTCCTAGGAGAATCCCAAGAATGTGTTTGATTTAAAGATATTCTTAGGACACTCTGGATATTATAGGTATTTCATATAAGAATTTTCTCATCTTACTTCACCTCTTATAGGTCTTACAACGAAGGTTGTCAAGTTCACATGGTCAGAATCATTTCCAAAATCCTTTCAGGAGCTGAAAGGGAGGCTTGTATCGGCACCTATTCTGATTCTTCTAGAACCATGTAAATGGCATATCATCTTCTAAAATTCATTAGGAATTTTACAAGGATCAGTGTTGATGTAGGAAGATAAATTCATTTCATACAGATCTCGGCAGTTGAGGATTAATGAGAGAAATTACCCGATGCACGATCTCAAGCTAGCAGTAGTTGTCCATGCCTTATGTTGCTACAGACATTATCAGTTGGGTATGCACTTTGTGGTGTATACAGATCAAAACATCCCCAAGTATATATTTTATCAGTGTGACTTAAACCTCAAACAACAAATATGGGTCAAATATCAATAATCCTTTGATTTTGATCTTTCCTATACACTTGGAAAGGGAAATGTGGTCGCTAATGCACTAAGTCATAAAACTCAAATAAAGGCCATACAGAAATCCAGTGATGAATGGAAGTTAATGGACCACTTTTTAGAACATCATCTACTGTTTCATGACAATAATGAGTAGTCCTAAATCTCACCCTTAATAATTACCTCTTCCCTCTTTGAGAAGGTGAAGAGTATGAAGTTTTCAAATCCTAAAGGTTTGGTTCTCCATGATAGTATATCAGGAGATAAACCACCTCTAGATTGGTCTATGGACAATGATAATGTTCTGATTCTACGTGGATGTATCTGGGTTCTAGCGTATATAAGAGAGGAGTTTATGAAAGAGTCTCATGCTTCTTAGTGGGTAGTTCCTCCAGGCATCTTGAAGATGTATCGAGATATGTGATGCCATTATTGGGGGACTATAATGAAACGTCAGATTGCAGGATTCATCACAAAGTGTTCCACCTATTAGCAGGTGAATGTGGAGCACCAGAGACCTACAAGCTTGTTATAGCTACTTCTAGTCCCATAATGAAAATGGGAATATGTTTCTATGGATTTCGTAGTAGTCTTACCAATGTTTTTGAGCGGTAGCGATGATATATGGGTAGTAATTGACAAGACAATGAAATCATCTTAATTCATTCCTATTTGGGAAACTTCATCAGTTGATGAAATAGGAATAATATATGTCTGTAAGAACATATGACTACATGGGGTTCCTCATACTATTGTTTCAGATTGGGACTCTCATTTCACTTCATGGTTCTGGCAAGGTTTTCATAAATATATGGGGACGCAGGTGCTTTTACGCACAACATTTCACCCTAAGACCGATGGATAATCAAAAGAGACAATACAAGTTCTAGAGGATATGCTCTGATCATGTTTCATTGATTTAGGCTGTTCTGGGGAGAATCATATCCCTATCTTTAATTTCATTTATAATGACAATTTCCATGTGACGATTTAGATTTCTCCTTTTGAGGACTTATATGGTAGGTCATGTTGTTCACCCATATACTAGCTAGAGGCAGGTGAGGTATCCCTACTAGGTCCTTGTCTCATTTAGAAGACTTCAGAATAGGTTCAGCTAATCAGAATGCATATGAATACTGTATATTCTAGACAGAAATATTATGTAGATATTCATCGACAACCTCTTGAGTTTGATGTTGGGGATCAGGTTTTTCTTTGGGCATCTCTTAGGCTAGGGAAAAGACAATTAAGGAACAATGGAAAACTATAACCTCATTACATCGGGTAGTTTGAAATTCTAGATAAAGTCGAGCCGGTAGTCTATCGGTTGCTACTACCTCATAGGTATTGTGCCATGCACGGAGTCTTTCACGTCTCAGAACTTCGCTAAAATCATAATGACTCATCACATACCTTTATTATCGATGAATTTGAGTTTGATTATGATTCTAACATTGAGGAGTGTCCAATATGCATCATCGACCAAATCATGAAGGCTTTTTTAGGAAAGTATATCCCTCTCATATGGGTTTTATAGCAGCACAAAAAGTACAGGATGAAAAAATGGGATAGGGAAGTTGATGTATGTGCTCAATGGCCATAGTTTTTCTTAGATAGTGCTTATTTAACCTATAAAGGAGAGCTCCGGGGGTGATTTCTTTTGAGGGGAGAAGACTGTGAGAACCTAGTTTTCACATAGAAATGGATCCTTTAATTTTTTGTCTAAATATTTACTATGGACCTAATATAGATGCCTAATGAGTTAGTAAAGGTTCTGAGGGTGTCCAAGGATTCTTCAAATCCTGAAACCCATATTTTTTTGGTGAAAATAGAATCAACACATGGTTTAGAGTAAACTGTTCAGATAGTGTTTTTTCATTCAGATCCATCTTGCAAGGTTGGCACATGTTTTTGTGGCCTAACCAGGTGAACGCCCATTTTTTCTAGGTACTCGTGCATTGTTTTCACACGGTTTGATCAAGTCGTGTATCCAAACCATTAGGGATGTTCGTTCTCACATGTTTTGCACACGTTTTGACAAACCATGTGGACAAATCATGTGAAGGATAGTTTTCTGGGTAAATTTTTAGTTTTTCCCTTAATGATCTATTAAGGAAACCCTTCATCCTGGATCTGAGAACTAGCAAGATTTTCCTCCATTTTCACCCTTTTAGAGATTTTTAAAGTCCAAATCTAGGGATCAAGTGGTCATATTCGTCTGACTTCCTATCAATCTTTGGTTTATCGCGTTGGATGCACAATGATAAGTACGTGAGTCCTCTTCAACTATTCGTCTTCTCTTTTTTCTCTCTACCTAGATATCATCATGTGAGTGTTTTTCACCTTTTCTTAGATATAATCTGATCTGGGGAAAATAAATGGTTGATACCAGAGGAGGAGAGTCATGGAGCCCAAAGGTGGGTGATCTATAACTCATCTCTAAAGTTTGTTGTTATTGGAATTTTCATATGGGGCCCACCGGTTTCATTGGAAGTTATTTATAAAATTTAAATTCCTTTATTATACTTTTTAGAATCATATGGTTATGCTCATTCCAGATATGTGATTAGTTTAGAGTGGTTACACCCACAAATAAATCCACCTCATGTTTAAGGTTATTCCATAATTGGGTTTTAGTGTTGTTGTCATGTTTGAGCCACCGCTCGGGTGTTCCTTTTCTTGAACATTCTAAAGGTGAGACTTTCCATAAAAAATGATTTTTTGTTAATGAGAATTGCATAATGGGATGTACCATATATTCTCACCACTTGACCCACCTATGGTAAGTGTTTCAAATTGATTATTAAATGTGAAATGTGAATTGGAATTTATTCTTTGTATATTACTAGGCCTTATCCAATGAGTTTGAATAAATGTTTCATGTCCACATCACCCCTTTCCATATTAACGGAAGGTAGAGGAGTGAACCTCTATGAATGACTATGCATTAATGGTAAATTATGACTTTAATAAATGGTTACAATGCTACTTGATCTATCCACACTAATGGAAGACAAGGATTTTACTAATAAATAAATAGTTACAGTGATACTTAATCTATCCAAACTAATGGAAGACAAGGCTTGAACCTAATGAATGATTATAAGATTACAATAACAAAAAGGAATGGACTGACTCGAGACCGCCTTTGATTCTAAGAGGATAATACCTTGGGTCTCGGGAACCCCATTCTGATTCAAGGATGTTGTTTTCTAAGGTTGATACCCACCTAGACTATGATTCTAGTCTATTCCTCAGATTTCTAGTTTACTACCATAGGGAACATTACATAATTACAAGATACCTCAGATACACTCCTTGGATCCAGCATTGACCAGTAGGTGCCATGGTGAAATTCCATTAGTCCATATCCTTCCTCAGCCTTGTTTTACCTTGGTCGATCACCTTGGATTTGGTAGGAACCTTATTATGGAATTCCTTTGATTATGATCCTTGGATTACACTCTTACCCCTTATCTAGACTCATATACTACTGAGTTAGTGATCTGTGAGATCTACATTACCTTGGTTATTACCCTGGCACTCCCTCACTTGATATCATTTTTAGGTTGCCTTATTACATCATGGGACCTTCACTACTTATACTATTAGGAGGTTATGTTAGTGATGTATATGACTCACATGACCTATTAACATTAAATGGTAATTGCAAAATTAATGAACTGGTAACATTTTTAGACACCTGTCGAGGGATGAAGCTGGTAGTTGGGTATTTAGCTATATTGTACTGCTTTCATTACTTATATATTTATGCATGCACACTCCTATATTCCATTTCATGAGCTACATGTTATACACTCCATTGGTGGTGGCCCATTGAGATTTATCTAACACCCACTTTGGGCACTGTTTGGTACCCGGAGTAGATTACATGGCTGTAGGTGTCGACAAAGGGAAGCATACGACTTCAAACACATAATTTCTTGTTTTTTAGGATGGAGCTTGATAGTCGATGATCGAATTGGGTAGCGGGATGCTTGGGGTAGTCTTTGTATTCTTTTAATTTTTGGAACATGTTGTTCCTATTGTATTGTATCCATGTTTTCTAGTATTCTAGTGACATGACATTACATCATCAATATTCCAACTGATACAGTTATTGTTATTCTCATTTATCTATTGCATTAATTATATTTATCTATTTATTTATATTGATTATGAAATTTACTATTAATTTATATTCCTTTTATTGTGCTACACTCTGCTAATGAGGGAATAGCCTTCCCATGGACACACCCTAGGCCCTTACAACTAGTCAGTAGTCTCTCGTGTTTGGGAAGATTCGCTTGAGGCCATGTGGCCCATTAGGCTCAGGGAACCAGTTAAGTGGCATCTGAGTCCAGTTCATTCCACATTCCTTGGAAGATACCTAATGCATTTTTGGGGGGTTTGGATGATTATTGAATAATAGGGTTTGTTGGCCCTATTAATTATCGTTCTTGTCGCAGTTGTTGAAGGCAGTGAGTTTCTCCTCAATATCGGGTAAGAGATTTTGATTCCTTCCCTTTGGATCAGTCTAAATTTAATGCTTCATTAGTTTTTAAGTTGAATGTAATATTTATTGAGTGTGTTGTGTATCGTTGATAATGTTTTGAGTTGTGGGTACCAATAACTTTACATGTACATGCTTAGGTAAGGCATATATATATACCCTCATTTTACATATTATATCATGAAAAGAAGAGTATATGAAATGTAGTTAGGGGTATATATATATAAATACATGTATGTGATTATTATTTAAAAGGTCTGGTTCGAGTGGCCATCTTCAAAAAGCAGCATGTTTGAGGTAGGTCCCCTATTCTTAGGCCATTAATTTAAATTTCATGAATACTTGATTATTTTTAAAAAGTATTTTCCATTTTTATATGAAATGAATATGCCATAAATATATATATATATAATCTATCACGGTCCATGAAAATGGATTTTTACTTTCTCTCTAGACCTTATCTTAAACTCTTAAAATGTATTTTTTGAATTAGGTATGGTTCCAAACTTACTTTTAAATGTGTGGTGCTTTGGTGGTTCAGTTAGACTTTTAAATTATTTTGAAAAGTCTTTATGTGAATTTTAAAGGTAGTTTTATGCTTTGTGTATGAGGTGAAAATGTGTTTTTGAAATGTTTTAAGATGTGTATGGTGTGAAGGTGATTTTTCTAAGGGAAATTGGTTGTTTTAAATAGAATTCCTTTCTTTTTATTATTTAAGGTGTTTTATAAATTGTGCAAGTGGTTTAATAAATTATGAAAGTGATGTGAAACATTTTTTAATGTAGTTTGGTGTGCGTGTAAATTTCAAAAATATTTTTTACAAGAAATGGTGTTTTTATTCATGTGTTAACATTGTGATTGTGAGCATGTGAAGGTGGTGATACATATGTGATAGGAGAAATGGGAATTGAGCATATAGGGGAAAATTGGGTATCTAGGTGGTCAAATAGATCTATTACTCTAGTGATTCATAAGTGGAAAGCCCAGATTCTTCTAGTTGGTTGATTATAGTGGACTAAGAAGTGGAAAAGCGCACATTCACTTGTTAGGATTAAGGATTAAAACAAAAACTAAATTATGATGATGATTGGAGGCCAGTATTCCTTTGGGAAGTTCCCTCCTAGTGGCTCGTGCACGAAAAATCTTTGGGTTATGGTTTCAATACCACATTTCACCAAGATATGAGATTTATAGAGTCCCATTATTCTATTTACCTATATGAATTTCCCATGGTTCTCGCTTGTGAAATGATAATTTAGCTCAGAGATCATTCTTCTGAAAGTCGTCGTAGAGTACCAGTGGGATGACATCACCTTTAAAGCATTGGCTATGTGGAATATCACCTTTTATGAGATTATTCTGAGGAATGAGTGTCACTCTCATGATCAATACAAAGTTAGATGGATGCAATAATGTAATAGGAACATAGTGTTTTTCATGCTTACATTAAGGAGTGACAACGACACTATTCTCTTAACATTCTTTATGACAATGGATCATATAATGATGATCCAAAGGTAATCAAAGGTATGGATGTGACCTATTTTAAAACCCTTCTTACAATTCAAAATTTCAGTTGTAGTGGAGGCTATCCAAGTGATCATGGAGTGGTTTTTTATTCCATCCTAGAAGGGGTACCTACTCAAGATAAAGAGACCTTTTAAGGTTTCTTATATGATAATGAAATTCATGAGGTGGTCTAGAACCTCAACCCAGAGAGTGCACTTGGCCCCAATCAGTTCCTTGATTCCTTATAAAGGGTATCGTGTGATCTTGTTAAGTTTTTTTGGGTGGTTGTAACCCAATACTTATTTCATGGTGGAAATATTCCATCTGTTTCCTATGCAACCAAACTGGTGCTCATCCATGATATTAATGATCACTCTACACTTAAACAATATCACACAATTTTCATGTGTAACATCACATATAAAGTCATGGCATGTGTGATCAAAAAGAGAATTTTAGAGCATCTTCCAAGATGGATTTATGAACAACGACATGGGTTCATCAAGGGGAGATCAATCCAAGGGAAAATTGGATTAGCAAAAGAAATGATTTTGTATATCTACATAAAGTCATTGGGTACCATTATTTTGATTAAACAAGACATGGACAAAGCCTATGACTGTGTTGAGTGGAAATTTATCCTCAAGGTTCTCCAGTGTATAGGGTTCTCCATTTCATCTGGAGATATATTTTTTAGGCATTGTCCCCCCTAAATGGATCTCCATTAACAATATTTAAAATATTTGTGGTTTATTCAAATTGGTTTGAGGTCTTTGGTAGGGTGATCCACTCTCCCCAAGCCTGTTTATTATGTCTCGCGACTTCTTTAGCCGGTTGATCGAGAAATTTATTTCTTGTGGTGATATTATCCTATATCGGTGTAAGTATAGTGCAATGGGGATTTATCATATTATGTATGTTGATGGAACTCTTATATTTTCTAATTCCAAAATAAATTTCATTCTTAATATCAATAAGACCATCCAAACCAATTTTAGGTGGAGTAGGTATGTGGTTAACCAAACAAAGTGTATCATGTGTATTGTTTAGAAATTCCCAAATAGACATGTTAATATCATTCAATGAAACTTGGGGGGTTCTCAAAAATAACTTCCTAATGATCTATCATGGGGCTCCAATTTCCTTAGGGTGACCACAGATCTATAAATTTGAAAATATTGTTGGCAGGATCATTGGTTGGATCTTGGATTGGAATACTTGCTTCCATTCCTTTTAGGGTAGAATCACTCTGGTAAATCATGTTTTAACATCCATTTATATGCATGTGATGTCAGTGATAAAGGTGTCGAATGGTGTTAAGTTGTACATTGATAGGATTTTGGATTCTTTCATCAGGGATGCCCAATTTGAGGGAAGTCACCATTGGGTCACTTGGAAGAGGATGGATTGACCATTGTGTGAGGAAGGAATCAACATCAGAAATTTTTCAACTTCAATCCTCAAGCTTTAAGCTAAGATGGAATGGTATATTTTTGATAAGTGCATGCAATGGGGATGATTCATAACTAAAAAATATATTGATGAATTTGTCTACAAAATATCTCACCCTTTTTAACTCTGTCATGAATTTAAACCTTTGTTCTCTAACCTACAACCTCATGCTCGATGTCTTATTGGAAGGGTGACATCAATTTATGGTTTCATAATTGGGTAGGCTCACGACTTGGATTTCATAGATGTCCTATGCTGATCTTAACATTTAATCCATTCAATAAGTATCCTAGTTTCATTCTATAATTTCTAGAAAAAGATTAATGAAACATTTTTTAACTTATTGAGACTAACGCGGAGCCGGTCTATTGTGTGTTTACTGGTTCTTCATCTAGAATTATCTTCGCTCAGTATTATAGGAGGATGAACATGGTTTCTAATGAAATAGATCACTAGGGGAAATTTTGTGGAGTCCTAAGAAAACATCAAGGTACAACTTTCTCACAAGGAATGTTCTTTACCAGGATATCCCAATTGATGATAATGTCTAATGCACGGGTATCCCTTGGTGTCCCTCTATTATTTTGAAAAAATCCTTGGTAAAATACTGTGAATCACATTTATTTGGAGTGAATGGGAACAAATTTAGAGAGATATATCAGCTCATTTCTTAACTCTCCTACTCTGACTATCTACAAGAATTTTTTTTCATTCTTCTAGCTCTAGGGTCTATATATCAATGGTCATGATATGAAGAATTGTATGAATGGATAATAGATTATATGACTGGTGAGAAATGATTAACATCATGATGGTTCTTACTACACTAATAAAAGATTAGTTTTCACATTAAAAACATGTACATTGATTTTTCTAGGCTTTTTCCCAATTGGAGGGACACACCTTTTCTTGATAAGGCTTTGGCATAAAGAGTATCTCTCCCTTAGAGATATAGTTGTAAACTAGGTCGATGAGTTAAATGGAGGCCTCATAGAATACATTTCAAGATTAATAATAATGTCTTCTGTATATTATAAACTATGTGGTGAGGAGTAGTGGTCTATAATCCTTACATTTTAGTCATCATCACTTTCACATCTCACTTTGGAAGAGGGGACTCCCTTAAAACTAAATCTCATACAGTGCTTTTAGGCCTCTACATGTGTCACGATGATAATACTGAGCTCACTATGATGCAAATGGATTCTTCAATCATTTATTGTTCCCTAATATGTCTTCAGTTTTTCCCTAGGTCCATCACCTATCTTTTTGAAGATACAAATCCCTGATAAGAGCACACACTGAAGTTATTCATGTCTGGCATGAGGGTAACAAAGGTTCTGACTTTTTCATCTCTATGGTCACCCAAGACACAAGATTAACCTAATTATATATCCTATGGTCACTTCGTATTTAGGAAGTGAATTTTATAAAAGGGTATTCCCTTAGTTTTCATTATTTTCATCCTCCATTAATTTAGATGTCGTTCCTCTCCTTCTCCCTTTCTTTTTTCTGATCTCTTGTACTTTCACTTTTTCCTAATAAAAAAAATCATATTTTTGGACAAAACATGTTACATAAAGTTAGAAAGAATAGAAAACATTACTTTTATTGTGCCTTATTTTAAAACTGGCATATCATCATTTTCTTTTTAAAGGTATAGAATAAGGAATAGTTTATTCAAGCATTCCAACTAAGTATTAATACTCAAGCCTATAGATTTATTTTTTTAGATTCTAGTGTTTCTTCTTTGTTTCTCTCAGGAAGTGAGGGTGATCTTATGGTTGGAGGTGACCCATGAGATCACATGGAGGTATGTGTGTAGTTTTATTCTCTTTCCACAACTAGAGTTTATTTTTATTTTTCTGTTTATATTTTTGGATTTATTTGTTATTTTTATTGTCCAAATCATTCCCAACTACATTATTTCGATTCCCAACATTAATTTTCATCCCAAGGGGATCGGGAATTCCTCTCGGGCCTTGCTACGGTCTAACTTGGGTGACTAGTATAGGGTCAGCCCAGGTTATTTCATGAAACATATGATGTTATAGCAAGTATACAAAGGTATTTTTCCATAGGATATTAATAATTTCTTTCATAGTATTTTTTTTATTATTTGGAAGGAAATATTATAGTTCTTTTAGAGTGTGAGATCGTTAAATGGATCACAAGTGTCTAGAACAACTTTCTTCTTAGCTAGATGATTGTTTTTTAGATTAGTGTATGTTCATAAAAAATTTCTCATGAGGGTTCTTCATGATTCACATGATGTATTTATTGAATATATTATAGTGTTACCTCTAAATATGATATCTTTATTGGGATAAAGTTTCAACCAGATATATCTCCAATTTCAATGTCTCCCTATCAAATAGAAAGTTATAATTTGTGGGAGTTCTAGATAAAAACCAATGGTCTATTATAGATGGGATTGATTAGGCCTAAGTGTCACCTTGGGGTTCTTTGGTGTTTTCCTTGAAGAAGATGGTTGGTATTTTGTAGTTTTTAATTGATTATTATCATTTGTACTGGGTAAAAGAGAATAACTATTGTACCCTCCCAAGGATTGATGATTTATTCGATTAGTTGAATGGAGCTAGTTGGGTTTTCAATATTTATTTGTGGTTTATATATTATTAATTGAGGTTGAAGGATGAATATATCCTAAATATAATCTTAAGATTACATTTTAGACACCTCTCATGCATGGTTATTCCCTTTAGCGTCATGAACATGCTTGTTATTTTCATGGTACAGATGAACTCAATGTTTTGTAATTTCCTTGGAAATTTTTTGTTTATGTGCATTGATGAAATTAATATATATTTTAGTTAAAAGTAGGATAATTCTGAAAATATAATGTCTATTCTAGGATTTCAATAACAACATCATCTCTATGTAAATCAATATAAATACAAGTTCTAGAAATATGAGGTAAATTTATATGGTAATTTTGTATCTTAGTAAGGTGTAAAATATAACCCATTTAATATTAAAGTAATCATTTATTGTGTCTATCCTATGAATATTATATAGTTTCACGGTATCCTTTTTCATGAAAGAAATAATAGGATTTTTGTTTCATATTTATCTTAAATCATGGATCCTTTGAAAATATTCATAATAAAGGATCATCCATTCATATGCAAATATTAATGCGAGACAACATTTGAATACCTGGATGGGAAGTTGATAAATGCTTTTGTTCTTTGGTTCTCTTAGGAGAGAGTGAGGTTTGAGGTTTTTTTATAATCCCATATTTTTTGGGTTGTGTTATTATATAGAAAAGGGCAGTGGTATCTTATGTGTCTGGGTAGTTACATCCCCCTGACCCTAATTATGAAACCCATTATCTCGAGCTAGCATTAATTGTGTTTTACAAGAATTTATTATGAAAATAACTTATCAATGAGTACTTTTTTTATTTATATGTAAAAAAAACTATGATTTATTTTATCATATCGAGATATAATTTTTTCATCAGTGTTATTGTAAAAAAACCTATGATTTATTTTTTCATCAGTGTTGATTTTTTATCAATAGAGAAAGGTAATGTAATGTTTAATGCACTAAGTAATAATACTTAGTGATATTTCTCAATATATTAGAGATGCGTGGAAGATTATTAAGGATATTGAGACCATTAATCATTCTATAATGAAATATTTTCATATAATTTTATTTTATTATATGTCATTAAATTTCTATTTATTACCTTATATAGAGGAGTCTTAGTTGTGAGATTATATAGTGGAGATGAGCAGATATCTCACGATCATTGGATATTCTCTGAAGGGGTGGCTAGAATATGATCAACACCATTTTTTATTTCAAAATAATCTCTTGGTTCTATAAATGAAGTTATGTGCAATCTTTTGTGAGTTTCATATCTCACCTTTAGTTGTTCATCCAGATATTACCATGATGTATCATGCACTGCGAAGGTAGTTCTTGTCTTTATGGGTGAAGAATTTTTATGTAGTACTTCATATCTCAGTTTCTTGAGTTTCAATAGGTAAAGCTCGATCATTTTTTTCCTTCATATTTTTTGTAACCATTTGATATTTTTTGTTGAAATGTGTGTAAATATCAATGGATTTAGGTACCATTTTTCTTTATTTTTATGGAGGACGTGATTCGATAAGGGTGATTGTGGATCAATTAATGGATTTAAAGCATTTCTTCTAAATTAGGGAGACAAGTGTGGTGAATTATTTAGTGAAGAGTTATGTATAAGAGATCATGAGGCTTCACAAGGTACTAAGTAAGTCCATTTATGATGAAGTTCCTCATTTTCACACATGAGTGTGTAGGGTATTTCAATTTAATTTATTCTCTTAATTATTATTTATCACTAATTTAATTTTAAATATATATGTTAAAATAGATCAGATAATCTAAACACAAGATGAAATATTTCATTCAAGGGTTCTAGTTTTTGGGGGTTCTTGGATGAAGCCATTCCCTTTAGTTTTTTTACCTATAATAATATTTATCAGTCTTACATAAGTATGAATATGTTTAATGGGTATTAAATGTTATATGTGGATCGAATAAGGATACATATAGAGTTTAATGTGGACATCATTTTTCCTAGAGGTTTCTCATTATTATGGGTAGTGGAGGTTTGTTCTTTGGAGTAATCTTTCTCATTATTTTATTTGAAATTTTTTGGTATTAAAGATCATTGGTGAGTTAGAATATTGGTTATCTCTTCCTCCACATATGGATCATTTTAAGTATATTTTCTACATTTCATAACTTCGATGATCTATTCATGATAACTCTAATATCACTGATAAGGGTGGGTTATATATTGAGGAGGGTGAAAAGTTCATGGAGTGACCTATTGAGATTTAGGATCATAAATACAAAATGGCGTGTGAATGTATCTTTAATTTCATTCATGTCTTACGGCATCACAATAACATAATGGAGTGCATGGGGAGCTTGAGACATAGATTCATTCTTGGTATTTAAAGTGGTTATCAATATTATTTTTGTTGAGATGTTGATATTAATTTTATGCTAATTTGTTTTAGGTGATATTTTCTTAGGGGTAACATTTCAATTTTAAAATGAATATATCATTGTTTGAGAGGTATCTCTTGGGATGATTGGGTTTTTTGGCATGATTTTTTTCATTTAGGTTTGTATTTGATTTTCCTAGAAAAGTAGTATTAGAGATATATATAATATAGGGCCCAAGATTTATATTGGTATTTATAATTCTGAATTTTAGTTTATGGACATGTTGGGAGGTGTTTTAGGGTGAGGTAGAGATGAATGGAGGAAGTAAAAAAGGATTTTGGATGATAATTTTTATTTTGAACCGAGCCAATCCATGGTACTTCTCTTTGCTCTATGATTTGGTTTGATAAAGTAGTGCTGTAAGAGGAGTTTATTGGGTTTATATTATTCCACTATGATTATTTAGAGTATTGTAAAATATGTTATTCTATATAGTTGATCATGATCCATGATATTTTTTTGTGACACTATTTATTATGTGTAGTTCATTGTGTCTAGGTCTAATAGATTATTTCATTGATGAGTTTCATTGTACAATAATGGTATTTTTCATTATGTTATAGTGTAACCCTAGTTTACATGGTTGTACCATGACACCAATGATGGTCTCATGGTTTTGGTTTGGGGGGTTATTGGGTTTAAATTTGGGGAATGAGTTCTTTTTCAGGATTTCTAATAATTCAAACATTATGGAATAAAAATATTTATTTTACTGGGATCATCTTTATATATATTTATTTGAAAAGTTTTTAGCCTCTTTGAATTAGTAAAATCATGTGATGATTCTAAAATTTCACTCACTCTATTTCATAACTCCTTTAATCCTATCATGATTTTTTATCCTTCAGTTTTTAATATAAATTCAAGTGGATTATCAAATTCACTTCAATACCCTTTCATATCTTAAAACCCTAGGAATATTTTATATCATCTTTAATTCTATATTGTTTTATCTTAGTGGATATTATATATTCTCATTACATGATCAATCTCTCATGACTGAAGGTACTCTTATTTTCCTCTTTTCTTTGTTCTTATCTTCTAAATTCTTCTTGGGGAGGCTTTTGGAGAGGTTTTATTTTTGTTTTGTTTTAGTTTTATAAAATACATGATGGTGTAATATATTTTATAGTTTTATTTTATAACTATAGTTAGTTTAGTGGTGATTGATCATCATTCTCTAGTCTATTATTTCACTTTAATTAATAAATATTCAATTTATGTAGTGAGTCAAACTTTCTCTTATTTATTTACTTCGTAATTATAGATTTATCATTTTTTGGTTTCCATTTGGTAAAAATTTGATATTCACTTAATGAATATAATAATATAAACCTTAATTTTATTGTGGTAATAGTGCATCGAGCATGATTTAATTTTTTTTCCATGTTTTAATCATGTTATTTTTTATATTTTTTATTGGTTGTTTTGTGAATAAAATTTTCAATTATTATATATTTCTATTAATATGTTGATTCTTGATTGAAATTGGATAAATAACTTAAATATGGAAACAAAAATAAATAATTATAATTTATAATCTATTTTAGATTTCATTATTGTCGTTTCTTGAATTCTGTGTTATGTCAATAAAGAGTATATGGGAATAATAAGATTATTATTTTGGTGATGGAATACCATATATTGTGTTTTTTATACTATGTGGATAAATAGTGTTTCTTTGAAAATTAAATTTTCATTATGGTAGTAGTGGTGGCCTTGTTTGGTTAGCTTGGGGAGGCAAGGGAGGAAGAGATTATTGTTTGGATATAATTGTAGTGAAAAACAATGATGATACAAATAAGTGGGTTAGTTTACTTGGATTATTAAATTTTGTAGAAATAAATTCAATAAATGATTGTAATGGGTCATAATGTTGAAAATTTTGTAATGAAAATAATAAATCAAGTGGTGAACGAAAATGTAAATGTGGGAGTCTAAGTTCTTATATTAAATTATAGTAGATGGAATTAAAATATGGTTAATGAGTTTAATTCAAATATTTTTCAATAAATATGTAATTTTTCATGATATATGGAATAAAAAGTGGTTGTGTGATTTCTCTAATGTGGTTTATTGTTTTTTCTAAGATGTGGTAGAAAAGTTTACTGTGAGATGGTGATGGTGAGGCGATGGAATTGGATATGGAAGTGATTCATTATAGATATGATATTAGTTTGGGATTATGTGATAGGTTACGTATTAAATGTATTTTTTTCATTTCTTTTGTACTAACACCAAAATTGGGTAATCTTAATAATGCGAATATGATTTTTCTTGGTCTCAAGTTCAACCTCAACATCCATGGAATGGGTGATATGTATGTTTAAATACACCTCATTCCCGGCTGTCTCTTCTAGACATTGTATATGTTTTGATGGTATATGGTTATGATATGTCATAATTTTGTGATAATATGGTGATGATGATAAGGTGATGTGGTTATGGTTATACAATTCTGGTTTTGAGGTGGTGTTTGGTATTTGTTTATGTGATTTAGAATTTAATATATTGGAATGTTGTATGTTTTTGGTGTATGAGGGTGACTAGTTCAGTGAGGATGTGGGTTTAGGATACCTTCCTACCTATATACTATTAATTCATATGTTCTTATACTTATTTATGGATTTGGGTAGCAAACCATGTAAATGCTCGGTGGTATATTTATTTTTATGGGAAACTAGTGAGTTTCACTATTTATTCACCAAGTATTTAGTATGTGTATTCCACATTTAAATGAGAGATGTTATAAAGGATCCTTTTGGGTATTGTTTTATTCTCACCCCTATCCTCTATGTCTTATTTTTTAAAATTTATAAGACAATTTCAAGGATAATGTTGGATTATAGTTTCTCATGACATGGATTTGGTTGGTGTTTGTGGAGTTTCTTCAATAGGGGTTTCTTATTTTAATAGGAATTTATTTCAAGACCTTGTTTTATGTATGAAATTTCATTAATAATATATATATATTATTATATATTATATGGATGTTATTGGTGGAATTATTAGTAGTACCTAGGATATTTGAGAGTAATGTCTCCCATTATATGTGTTTCACGTCATCAATGCTAATCACTAACCTATGGGCAATTAGAGGGGGAATTTGGAAATTACACATGGATTTGATACTAGCCTAGGGGGTTTATAGTTAGGATGGGTTACAAAATTAAAAATTTTGATAATCATAATAGGATATTGGATTCAATTATATCTCATATTATTTTATAAACAACATTATATAAAAGAAACCATAAGCTAGTGACTCTCACCACATCATGGTTTATGATTTAGTGTATAAATACATCATCCATTCATGTAAATAAAAATATTATTGAATTTTTTTTAAATATAATTATGCATTTCTATCAACACAAATATTATTTTATTAATAGTAATTTTGGAGTTTTAGAAAATCATCAGATATCTAAAGAAAAAAATAAATATAGGGACATAAAAGTATAAAAAATATTTTCAATATCCATATATGTTGTTGATATATTATAAAAAAAACACATGAAAAATATATATTAGTACACTTGCGATGAAACTGAAGATGATGATTCATGATGATTTTAATGAACATCCTTATTATAATGCTTTGAGGATCATTGAACAATGGTAATAGATGAAGGATCATTATGGTGATGTTAAAGTTAAAACATGAATCATCCTTGAATTATCATCGAGAAACAATAAAAACCATATAGATATTTCTTTTCATTAACAAATATTTCAATTTAAGTTAAAAAAATAGGGCCCTGAGAAATATTTGTAAAAAGTTTATAGGATTTGTGCAAGATTAAAATTGAGTTTATAGGATTAAAAAATAGTGAGTTGAAACAAACAACTACACAAGATTTCGAAGAAATTATAAAAGTTAAGAAAAGAATTATTTATATACATAATATTTTATTTTAATTTCATAAAATTTTACTATATATGGAATACTAGTAAACTAAATTGTACACTTTCTATGTAGGAGTTTAAGTGTTGATGCATAAGAGTTGCTTGAGAGATTATTATTTTGAATAAGAGTGATTAAAAAGTTTTATGACATTAAATAAACCTGAGATGAGATTATGTAAATGTGAGCTGATGATTATATTGAATTCCAAAGGGTTGATAAGATAATTGATAATAGTAAAGGCATTATTCTAAAGAGTCCACATGTGCGATAAATGTTGGAAATGTGATTTTTTTATTATAACTCTGTATATACTTTTTAGCTAATGAGGATACTAAAAATCAAAGAATATATTATTCATGGGATCTTTGTTTAACTATGTGAATTATATAAGATTTTTGGAGATCTATTTAAATGATTATTGGTATTGAATTAAATTCAATTAAATTAGATATAGAGACATCGTTGACATAAAGGTACATAAAGATTATATCAAAAAAATATTAGAGTAAAATTTATAGAAATAAGTTCCAATATTTTTTAGTCCATGAAATTACTATAATTCAATTAATTTTAAATGTATATATCCCACTGGTTAAATTATTATATCTTGATAAAATATTTTAGGATTATGCCAAAAATTCCTATGATACAATGCACATAACAGGAAGGCGGTATAGTGGATTAACAACATTCATCCGTGAAGGATACTTCAGAAAGGATGAAGATATTTTCAAGTTTTGGTTCACTTTCATTGATTTGAAATGATGCGGTATGGAATGATGTAATTGTTATTAATTAATTAAAATTTACTTGATCATACATCATGAAAACTCTTTCTTAAACATTTTTCTAAAAAATGTACAGTTGATCTAAAATGTATATTTTTCTAAGTATTTTAGATATTATTCATGTGACTAAGAGAGGTTGGGTACTACCAAATTTATATGCCCTTGGATCATGAATGTGAAAATTTAGAGTCTATAGAGAGAGAGAGAGATAGATGATGAGAGACTTGAAATAATAATCATTAGTGAGGAATAATGAAAACACAACTAAGTTTGATGATATGTTAAAATATTATAGGATAATGAATTATTGGAGACATTTTTGACATATAAATCAATTTATGACAAGAAAAGTGTATTTTTATTTTTATCTTGAGAAAGGTAATAAAACTACTACATGTAAGTGGAATTATATCTTTTATTGGTTGAAGATGAATAATTTTTTCAAGGGGAATTATTTTATCATCTATTGTTAAACCAAAACATTAATAAGAAACAAGGGTACCCTATATTAATAGTGGTATGCCTATAGAAATAAATGGGATACAAGAATCATTATAAGATTTCATGGATCACATACAAACTTTTGTAATATACTTTGTTAAATAAATGGTTAAATTGTGCTATAGACCTTACCAGGTAGAATAAGGATGCACCCTTCCAAACCTAGAGGTACACATTGAAAAAATATCCTGTTATTTTTTTACTTTCCTTACTAAAAATTATTTCTATGAATATAATAGGTTAAATCATATCCGTATACAAAAAAATGCAAAGGTTCAATTTTTGAGACATGGGTAGAAAACATCACACATATTAAAACCCTTATTCTTAGTGTTTCCCATACTCTTTCCCAATTAAAATCATGAATATTTATATTCTAGTTACTACATGGATTAAATTTCATTTATTCACATAAATACATTATTGTAATTGAAAATCAATTTTTTTCATTTCCACATAGAATTATTCATTCCCATTAATGGTAAAAATCAAAAAATACCTATAGAAAAAATATTATATATATATATATAAGGAAAATTAATAGAACATTTTGTAATATATGGATCAAAAAATGTATTCTATATTAGTCATGTTATATCACTCTAAGTCATTAAAAAGAACATACTCAAATTTAATCTAGTTAATTAGAAATGTATTTGATATTATATAAAAAAAATTATGTAGATAAATCATATTATAGAAATTCTATTGGGAAACTTCAAAGTAAAAAAAATATACATAATATAATATAAATTATTAACTTCCAATTGTAGAAATATAACATAAACATATTAAAATAAATATTAAAGGATATGAAATAAAAAAATGAACTAAAAATAAATAGATTTTATATCATCGTATCCTCCATGGATATAAAAATATTTAGACACTTATTTAAATATTCATCATCCTTAATATTATGATAGAAATATTTATCAAAAATAAAAACATTTTTGTTAATAAGTGTAAAAAATAAAGAAAATCACATTAAATATTTAATGATTTTTTAATTTATATATATGTGTACCTTTTTGAAATAATTGAACCATTCATCCAATTTTTAGTGAATATGAGAGTTTAAATATGATTTTAAGATATTGAAAATTAATAGTTTTTATAAGTAATTCCTCAAATACTAAAATAATATTAAAAATAAACTATTTTAATTGAAAAACTAAAAAAGTCACAAGTTATGTTTACAAGTCCTATTAAGAAATGCTTGTTGTCTTTTTAATATTGATTGACACATAAATATTCAAAATGATTCAATTTTAATGTTTTCACATATAAATAAAGGTCTAAATGAGACCTTTAAATTCATATCACATTTTTAATCTCTTGTTTTAAATATATTTGTACATGATAGAGGATATTATGTAGTTAAACTTGATTTGAATGTTTAATATGATTTTGTACTTGATAGTGTTTCTTATGATGCATGTTAATATATAAACTCATGTTATTTATCCAACATTATTAGGAAATTAATTTATATTAAATAAAATATTTATTAAACAACCAATAAAAGTGAAATAATAATAATAATAATTATTATTATTATTATTATAAAGTAATTATTATCAAACTAATTTTGGAATTCTGATAAAAAATTATATTGAATCAAAAATTGTTTGACGATCATGGATGATTGATTATATTGATTATAGATGATAATTAGGGTGAATGATTTTTTCCACACAATTAAAAATAAAATATAAGATATATTAAGACAATTAGTATAGTTAATAAAAAATATAAAAATTATCCTATAAACATATATATATGTATACAACATGTTAATCAGATAAATTTTTTTTATTAATACCTTTTTCTAATAAATATCAAATTGAAAGGATCAATGAAATGGGATAGGTTTTGGGTGATCAATGATAATGGTTATTAATACCCAAGGTAATATAACTCATGGGAATCACTTAACCAAGGAATCATGAAAGTCCATAATTATTTATTAAAACGCCCATTATATTCCATCAATTTAATTGAATAGAATTTATCCTACATTTAAAAAACTCTGAGGTGAAAAATATGTTCATTAAAAATATTTTATTGCATGCTAATTTTAGCTACCTCGTTAAAAACATATTCAAAAAACCCTACTAGAAATGAATATTTCAGGGAAAATAGTACGATATACCAAACATACATTGATTTAAAAATGATAGTGTTTATAATATATTTTTACTAATTTAATAAAAAAAATTCAAAAATTTTGCATCTAGTAATGCCTTTTGTAATTAATATATATAATTAATATATAATTTATTTTGATGTATATCTATCAAACCATTCTCTTGAATCTCAAGAATAAAAAATAATTTGGGTACAATATTGGTTTTTCATATCACCTTTGAAATACCCACCATTAATTTTATTTATACATGAATCATAACGTTCTTATATGTTAATTGAAATATCATTATTTATATTTAATCCAAATTATGTTTTGATATCCTTAATGATAAATATCAACCAAACACATTCTATACTTACTACACAAATGTCAATTGCCATAGCAAGATTTGAGGAAGTCATAGAATTAGTTTTTTTATTGAATACCTTGAAATGGTTATCCACCCATAAGAAAATAAACATCCAATTTGGAATTTAGCTTTATGTGGATTGGATAAATTTCCAAAATTGACATAATGAATCGATTTTTTATAAATTTTAAGAAAAAATAATCCTCGATATATTTATATTTGAATGTATCATAATATTTCTTTAATACCGTTATAATGTCTATGAGTAAAAAAATGACATACTTGGTCAATAAATTAAAAAAATGATATGTTAGACCTTGTATTATTTGAAAGGACTATCGGTTATTCTATATCAATAAGTTATAAAACTTTGGGACTAATAATGTTCTTATTATCGTGTCATGGTATAGAAAGGATCTTTATAATAATTAATGTATTATACATCCATTGATGTACATAATGGATGTGATTTCCCCATATAAAACCTTTGTAGGAATTTCATAGTATACCTTGATTGATGAACCTAAATTTCATATCCCGGATAATCAATCTATAATGTATGGTATAAATTTTTATTTCTAAAGACTTTAATTTCAAATTCAATACTTAAATGTCTTTCTTACTTAGAAAATTCATTTTTATTCCCAAAAATATTTAAATTATAAAATATTCCACAATGATAACAAATTCAGATCTAGTCCTGTTTAGGAAAACACATGGAAAAATTAGATCAATTTTATAAACTTATTTAACAAGATATTCAATCTCATAGTTATACCACATATTAAATATCTTATTTAATCTATACAATGATTTGTCCAGTTTAAGAGAATAAATATCTCAATTTTTATAAAATGCTTCAAAAATTTTGAAACCTTCAGGGGTTTTTTATATAAACATCCTTATCAATGGTACTATAATGATATAAAGTTAAATCATCCATGAAGTGTAATTCAATATTTTCATGTATAACCAATATAAAAATATATTTAATGGTTTATAGCATGAAATTTTGTGGAATATTCTTCATTATATTAAATTCAATTTCTTTTTTAGTAACCATAAGAAAATATGAATTCTTTATATCTCACAAATTCATTATTTTAATAAATATTTCTCAAAAATATAAATTTATAACCAATGAAATTAATCTATTCTAAGGTTTTCACAATCGACCCATAAATATCATGTCCATAAAGTGTACCTAATTTAGAATGTATTATAACATTTCCCTTGTCCCAAAATGATATATTAATACGTTAATTTACTAATTTAGGTTATTTATCCACATATAAAATATTATGTGCCGCATTATTTGAAAATGGTTCATTAAAAATAGCATATAATCATTCCAAATATATACTGATGTTAGTAAAGTTTATTGAAAATTATTCTAGCCATGATCATGTACTTCATATACATTGATCTTTTGAAAAAAAAAATCTTGATCAAGTTAATTTTTATTTTCCTAATTTCCATTTATTTCCATAAGGACCAAGGGTTGTTATATCTCCTTTGGTTATTAATATTATCTTTTGATCCAATTGTTCAACAATGATTCATGTGTGAATTAAAATCATTATTGACTAAACTATTGGATGAGATATTTGGTATATCAATTTTACTGGATAAATTTTTAGTGGTATATATTATTTTATAATTTTTTTAATTTTTTAGTGCATTAATAAATTTAATTGAAAATTAATGGCCTTTTAAAATTTCAGTCCAATTATATTTTTACAAGGATCAATATGTAATAAAAATATCATTTTATATGATATTTCTTTTGATATAAACTGATTTTATCCTTTTAATATTGGAAACAACTTTTCATAAAAATTATAATAAAAAAATATTGTAGTAAATACACTTTCCTAAATTGTTTTAATATATTTCAAAATCAATGTATATACAAACCCAATATAAATTCTTATACTTCTTTTAATTCCCATTTTTTGCATTATGGTGGGGAAACTAGAACATGTAAAACATAACCAAATATTCTTAAATTTTAAATATTTGGCTCAAAATCACAGGGTAATTGAAATATAATAAATTCATGAAACCATAATAGTTTAATTTAAATAATTACAATTGTATGAAAAATTAAATTTAGCCATGATGAACTAGGCAATTTATTTTTTTTTTTGATAAGTGGGCTAGTGATAAATTTTAGTCATGATATAAATGATATGGAATAAAAATTTTGAGTGTTAATGAAAAAAATAATATGTTCCACACTTATTCTTATTAACATGAAATAATTATTAAAATCTTGTGATGATTTTTGTCCATCAATATCAGTCCAAATATGCATGATAGAATAATAAATAATTTTACCCATAAACATCTTAATTGGGAATGAATCTCCAAAAATTTCAGGTTTTAGTTTGATAATAAAAGAACACTAGGCCATCTAGTAGACACATAAATCAATATCATAAAATACATAAATGATTCATATTATGGATGAGTTGGGGAACACATATTAACTATATTTATTTTCAAGAACATATGTTATTCATTAATAATTTTTGATAGAGATATAAATGTAATTAATTTTAAATAATAACATACATATAACCATTAATCGTTACATTTAATAACCTTTTTATCAACCAATGGATGGCTATGTGTATCAATAATTATTTTTAAATTCATAATTTTTCGTGGATTAACCACATGATCATTCCATATCACAAAAAAGTAGTAAAACCTAGATGTTTCTCTCTAATAAACTTGTTCTCATGATTAATAAATATCATATATAGTTATATAGAACATCCTTTATTAGTAATCTCATCATGACCTCCATTTTCAAAAAATATCATTAAATATTAATATATTTCATTAAGAATTAAGTGAGAACGAATCATTATTTATAAAAAAAATAAAGCACAGACCATGAAAATATTATTTGAATATAAAAGGTTGTTTAATGGATTTTTGGACAGTGAAAAATATGTAAAACCATGATTCTAGTAACCAAGAGTTGGAGATTATTTTATTACATTGGTATAGAATATAAGTTATGGGAATATATAGGATCAAATATTTCAGTACTATTAGGAGACCAGATACATGCAATGTCCTCACTATACATTTCGAAAACATAAATTTCCTTAAAACAATTCAATAAAAATTTATTATTCCTCCCATCCTACCCTTATACAATTCATAACAATCTTCTTGGTTTCATGGGTAAAATATGATCCAAAGTAAAGGGGTGAGCATAGACAGTAATTAAGGGGTAGTATAAAGTGAAAGTTTTCATGTAATAATTAAGTAACAAACTATAATGTGGGAATAAATAACTGAATAGATACTATAAGGGCATAATATATACTTGGAAAACAAAATCATCAATAATTACATGGATTAAAACTAATTATTTCATAGTTATGGGATTTATAATATCAAAAAATTTAGTCATAATATCAGGTCCTCATTTAAGACATTCATAATCATACCATAAATTCCTTACATAATGAAATCATATATGATAGGGAAGATAAATGACAAATACCCCAAAATATTTTTTCTCATGATCCAAACTAATTCATCGAGGGACTATATGATTTTTAAACCCACATGTCACATAATAATTCTAATAAATATATCATATATATGATTTTTTTCTAACAATGCATTCCCTAATGTTAAAAGGATCCATTTAGAAAAGCATGAATTTGTATTCAATACATATAAATATAGAATTAATGGGTATAAAGATTGTAAAAGTTTCATTAGTCAATTTAATTACATGGATATCTAGGTGAATATACATTAATAAAGTAGGAATTAATGTATTTTCACAATGTGATGGAATATATCCTTGATAATGGTATAGTATATTAGGGCGCATTCATCATATAAGTGTACTAAATGTAATTTCTAGAGACCAAAGAACTGATAGAACAATACCCTCTTTATAAAATAAATTTTTTCATATGGAAATACTTTGGAATTATAATGGCTTTGGGGTGATATAATAAGATGTTATGAAAGTTTATTATTCATAATTTAAACAAGTATTTTTAATGATAAAACATTACTTCATTACATTTGAAAGTATAATTGAAATAAAAAAATTAAAAATATATCTGAAGATAAAGGTATGGAAACCCTTACTTTGCTTTTCCCCTTCCCAAATATTGTGAATATTCTATTTAGATTCTCAAGATTCAGGGATATTCAAATAGAATTGTAGATAAGGGTCTGTTAACACATACTTAATTATGTCTATTGAATAAAACACTTTGTAATGGATTTTGAGTGGAAAATATAGACATATTTTTAAACCCTTACATATATAAGTTTCGACACAAATATTCTTCAGGAAGAAAATGAAGTGAAATCCATGATCAATGGTTTTGAAGTGTAGATAAACAGGAGGATGGGTTGGTATTTATATCAAATGAGATATAATTTTGTTATTAATTTATAAACATAGGCTTTGGGATTAGTTTATAAAAAATTGAAATCATTTTTCTATACTATGGTTTTAAACATTGGGTTTCAAAATTTAGGACATGGTCATTGAATTTTAGAAGATTAACAAATGAAATCCCATAAATTATATTATATTGTATATGGGAATGTTTTTTATTCATAAGTAATAGTTTTCAAATTCTTATAATATATTTTAGTCTTCAAAATCTTATTTATATGTTTAGAAATTTAATTTTTTTAATTTTGAAATAAAATGTCTTAATGAACTTATATATTTTTGGATGATAAAACATTTATTTTATACATTACATCATTTTTCATAAAAATCAAGTCATAATTATTATTGAATTTACATTCTGTATTTTTACTATTCATCCATAATTTGACTTTCTTTAAAAACAAAAAATTCACCATTGGATAATTTTAATTTTTATAAAAAAAATATTTATTATAATTTTAATTACTAAATAAGACACTTAATTTATTTGAAATTCATTCATTTGGCCCCAAAATTTTTAAAAAATGTTTTCAAAAAATTTTATTTGTATTCCAAGATATATGTCTGTAATTATATAACTATTTATTGATCGGTATATTATTAATAAATATTAAATATATTATTAGAAAATAAATATATGTATTTTATTGAAAACTTATATGTATAAAAATTATATTATTATTACAAAGGTATGATTCCCAATGGTCAAATTCGAATATTCAACTTACCCCTCCAACAATCATTTTACCCATTATATATACACTTTATTATTACATCTAAATTCATTTATATCATTCTCTTACTTCTAATACCATGTGTATTCCCATTATTATTTTTTATTTTATAATAACAATGTATCTTTTACATTACTCATTCTTTTAATAGTATGACCATCTGATGTTCAAGATTATGGTGTTTCCTTATATTATTATGTTCTCTATAGAGCTAGTTATAATTGTTATATTGAATGTTAATTTTTAGTGTGTATTGTTTAATAATGATGTAATCAAAGATATTTTGTTATTTTATGGACATTTTAATACGCCTTTTAATTATTATAATAATTTCATAGTTCTTAAATTATCCCCCTTAAATAATTCTGTCCTAAAAATTTTGTCTATATATCATTACATGAATAGATGTGGGTATTTATTCCTCATTACTTACTTATAATCTCATATTTCTTACTCTATCATTTGATTCCTCAAAAGCACATTTATCAATTGGGTTGTTTGATTCTTCCACACTAAAACTCTAGTTTCTATAATTTAGACATACTCTTTATTATTAGACTAGTTTGTATCAAGCTTCATTTCCTTAGTGGTTAGTATGTGTGTTGGGTTTGAAATTTACTTCCACAATCATGAGTCATGGAAGACATATTTTAGTTTATAAATTGAATATTTTAGTCTGAAAATGGCATAACAAAAGGACCAATCAGTTAAGGGTATTGAAAGTGATGAAAACCAAGGAAATAACCTCAAATAATGTTAATTAAATCCATAGTAAATGAATCTATATTAAATTAAATGATTATAGTCTCAGTTGTATCATATTTGGATGAAAGGATATCAGCCACCACATTCCCTTCTCTCAATATCTGTTTAATCTCCACTTTTAGATAGAGTATACTTTGACACATCCTAAAAATATAGTTAATGCTCCAGTGATCGGAAGAATAAACCAAAACAGATTTTTCCAGCATTGAGGAGTAAGATTTGATACTGGATAGATTGATATTATTAGACCTGCATATATTGATACAAGTTAACATGTCTATGTCATTATCTGTGTTGGGACATTCTTCTCTATAGATGTTAAGTATGACATAAGAACCAATCCCCTTATATCATTGGAGATACCACCACCTATCATGATTACTTTAGAATATAACCATCCATGTTGAGTTTGAACCCATGTCTTGGCACCTCCCAATAAACCCATTCTCAATTTTGATCCAAACTAGATGCATTCCCATTTGGAAATCAAGATTCTAAGGCCCGAGAGTTCTAGTTTCTAAGGATTCGACATAGATAAGATCCGATCTATATAGATATATAAAATTTGATCTTCTAGTGGATATTGGATTTGAAATATTCATCATTATTAATCATGCCTTGATTATAAATTATGTTGGGAGAGTCACATATAACTATGAAACCTGAAAAAAAAAAGGATTCCACACCCTTGGTTATTCAGATCACCACTAGAGTATACATTTAACAATGAATGAATGGATAAATCCATAGAATTAAAATTATAATTGTTCCTCACAATACCTATAAGAAAAGACCATAAATTGATCAACTAAACTCCTTCAAAAAATAGATGAAGTAGTGGTTATGTTTTTTCATTATCACAGTGAAGACTCTTATAGGAAAGTTAGACTCTCTTTTAATGGAACTCAATATCCATGGGAATAAAATTATTATAAAGCCACTAAAACATTAAGTTATAATATATGGAAGGTATTTAAACCAATGGTTTCTATTGGTATATTACGGGGACCAACAAACTTATAAAATGTGAATAGGAATAGAAGACAGATCACTATTTAACAATTTAATTCAACCTCGTTTGAAGATGAAATGAATCTTCCAGTTGATGATTCTCCCATTAATCATTTTAGTGATTCCATAAAAATAATAGATCCCAATTATTACATTTGAGGTAGGAGATTCAAAATAATCCATGGTAAAAGTCTTTTTATTAATACTTAGTCTCCCATCTTTGTTATTATAATGACATCTTGAGAAATTTTTGGACATATAGAATTTTTTTTATTAATATTGATTTTTTCCTGCTTCTTCTAATATAATCATAACCAATTATATTTATGTAGTTTATTAAATCACTTCTACCATTTATGAAGAAAATTATATTTTCCACAAAAAGTTATGGTATATTCCTTTAAATACATAATGTTTTATGGAAGGATAAAATAATCCATTTAGAACTCCCATGTTAGGATTTATTCTTAATGCATATTCTTCTATAATGAAAAGACTTAGTGAGAGGGGATCACCCATAAGAATACCTCTATCTAATTTTACAATTTCAAATTTTATTTCCATTAATGAGATTTTAAACCATATATAGAAAAATAATTGAATTAAAAGGTCACAAAGACATTCCAAATGCCCACATTCCCAAAAAAATTTGAGGATAAATCTTCACTCCATCTTATCATAAGCTTTTTCAATATCAATTTTTATAATTATTTTGGAGTCATTAACTTTTCTGTCATGTACAAAAATCATTTATTAGGTAAATAAAAATACACCTTGAATATTAATTCCTTTGAAAAATACATTATATTCTTTATAGATTTGAAATCCCATGTAATAGGAGAGACTTTTGTTTAAGACATTAGAAAGAAAAATTTAAGAAAAAGTCCCCTATGTTAATATAATGGAATTGACTGAAGCCTATTTGATTACTCACTATGTTGATGAGAATGCGAACTATGGTAGAGGTGACTATGTCACACCCTCCATTTCAAAATTTATTTATTTCATTATTTTTCTCTGCGTCGGGTAGTCTGAGTTTAAGCCTGACTCAAAATTTTGTGTTCTTATTTAAAAATGCATGTATGGGCCTTTATTGCGTCTAGTGCACCGCGACCGAATCCGTGCGACAGCCTCAGTTGGGTCGCCATGCGACCTGCCCGATGCACGACTAATTAATTAATTAATTAAGTGTAATGATCAATAAAAGATTGGAATTAAAAGTGGTGTTAAGGAATAGAATTTTATTATGTTTATTATTATTATCATCATCATCATTCTTTTTAAAATTTTAATCGGCCGTGCGGGGTGACCCCATGGTTGTCCGACTCTTTAAAATAAATATAATAATAAAAATCAAACTATGTTTAATGAATTATTTTAATGATAAAAAGGGGTATCTTCTGTTATTAAATATTACAATTATTATTATTATTATTATTATTATTATGCTCATAGTGTTTATTAATAAAAATTTTATTAATATTGAGCTATTATTATCAACATTTTATTAAATTTTGTAAAGTTATTATGTTTATTAAAATCATGTAAAGTTATGATAATTAATAATATGATTCTTATTATTATTATTATCATTAATAAGTTAATTATTATTATTAGTATTATTTTTTTAATTATTGGTTTTGATTTTGTTTTTATTTTTTATTTAGTTTTCTTTTTATTATTATTTTTATTTATCCTTTATTCCCCATCCTCTTGCATCGATACCTATCTCCCCCTCCCCCCATTTTCGTTTTTATTCCCCGTCAAATCCCCCCTCCTTCCATGGTTCTGCTTGCGCCACCCCCTCCATGGATGACACCTCCTCCTGTGCCGCTCCCCTCCAGTGTCGCACACCCTCCGGTGACCTTGAGTCATCGCCCCGACTCCCCTTTCACTTCCTCGCACCGCCTCCCTCACCGACCCTTCCTCTCTTCCCTCCCGGTGGAGCCCTTGCTAGTGCACCCTCAGCCCGTCGTGACCCCCTACCTCGGCCAGCTCAGAATCGCACCGCACCCCCCTACATACTGCACCTCACCGCCAAATCTCCCCCTCTTCACACGGTCGATGCCCCACCTCCCTCTGTTCGGACCTGCCCTCTTCACCTCGACAGACAGCCACCCTAGCCGGTCTTCTCTCAGCAGAGCGCCACCCCTGTCGGACACTCTTAGCGTCGTCGCCTCTCCCTCTCCACATCGGGTAAACCCTCATCCTCATATCTAGGGTTTTCATCCTTGTTTTTGTGGGGTGTTATTTGTTTCAATTATTGTTTTATGGTTTAATATAGGATTTTTGTGGTGAGAATTGCATGTGATTGAAGTTTCACACCAGGTTTTGGGGTTTTTGGTGATTTTAACTCCCTATTATGTTTTCAATAGGGCATTGGATAGTTTCATGTTGGTTCTCGTCATTTTGGTTCGTTGCTGACACATGAGGTAAGGGTTAATGTCGTTGGTTGGTTTATACCTAGTTGTGTGACCTTCTTTATGTGTTTTAAGGTTCATAGTAATTATCTTGTAGGGATTTGACCGCTGCCTTGTGATTTCGGTCCATCTCGGTTCGTCGGTCACCGTTTGAGGTGAGGATTCTCTTAATGCCTTGTTTGATTTGGTTTTTTTATTCAATTTCTTTAAAAATTTGTTTTTAGGGTTCTCAGTATACCCCTTGTTGTGAGTTTTTCATGTGATGGGAGTTTCAAACCAATTTTGTGGAGTTTTTACACACCGGTAGGTGGTTCCATGATTAATTATTATTTGACTAATTAATTTGAAAGTTCGATTAATTTAGAATATTATTTAATTAATTTCTGTTGTGTGAAATTGTTTCTTTATGAAGTTTGATTTGCATTGAAACTGTTTAGTGGATTTTTTTATAAAATGCATGTGTTTTTTGCTGGGAACTCTATTGGTGATTTTCAAATTGTGGGGTTGACTTATTTATTTGTACAAGTGGTGAGAACTGTAATTTTTTCTACATGGTTCCGTGTGCATTTGGTCTTAAAAGATGGTTTGTGTGAGTTTAGTGGTTAACTCCAATTGATTTATTTTAAATTTCTTTATATGTTTTTACTTTTGGATTGTTTATTATTGTTTTTTAATTTTCGCATAGTGTGAGTTAGGGAGTTCGGGTGATGCGGTTTATATTTTGGCGTGTGTCAGAATATGTTTTATTTTGGAAAGGGGTTTTGAATGACTTTTTTTCCATTTTAATAGTTTAGCGACATATTTGAAAACTGTTTAATAAATTCTCTTAGGGGTTTTCTTAATTATAAAATTGTTTTTATTAAACTATGCATCTAGTTCAATTTAATGTGTAAGCAGTGAAAATTAATTTTTAAAAAGATTCTGGTGTGCGTATGGTTTTAAAAGGGGGTTTGGGTGTGCAATTTGTGTTTTTGCATGTGTTTAAGCTCCCTATTTTGATTTTATGAATTATTGTGACAGCTGACTTGAACTTGAAACTTGATTTTGCACAAACTGGGAAGCCCGGGTAGCTAGGAGGGTGGACTAGACTAGTGGGCTAGTGTTCCAGAGGTGACTTGACCCGGTTCCACTAGTAGGACTGACGATTGCAACACTAACTAAACATATACTTTACTATGGGTTGTGGCCTTCTAAACCACATTTTCTATGGTTTCTAGCCTTCTAAGAAATGTTTTCTGAGGGTCGTGGCCTTTTAAGCCATGTTTCACCGAGATGTGAAGATCTAGGGTCCCAATCTAGCTAACACCCATGCGGCCTCTCCCATATCAGTGCTCATTGGTTACTTTAATCTCATCACTGTAACACATTGGTTATTTTAAAAGTAAGTGTGTGTGTGTGTGTGTTAATTTAAGTGGTTTTTTTAAACTGTTTTCTCTAAACCTGTTTCCTCTAAAGTTGTTCAAGATTTTAGTTCTTTTCTTTAATTAAAATTTCAAATGTATTTGTCCTTTAATAATTATGCATGGAAACTTTTCTCAGTGTCATATTACTGGGCTTTAAGCTCACACCCTACATAAACCTTTGAGTGTATGTAGATTATGTTTCTTTTACTTTCCAGGTTGAGGCATTGTGCTCAACGACGGTGGTTCGGTCTGTAGTTGGTATTCTCATGCAGAGTGGTGTTGATGTGGCCTCTCTTTTTTCCAGGAGGTTTGAGTCAGAGTTTTAGTTTCCATTGTTGTATTATCTTTTTTTTTTATTAGTTCAAGTTGTAGAACTTAAAGTTTATTTATGGTTTAAGGGCATGCTTAGTTGTTTGTTTCCAGCTTCAGTTTATTTATCATGTTATTCTTTTATATGTATTTTCCGGGAAAAATTGTTCCTAAATTCCTCATTATAGTGCCCGACACTAGTTGCCAGCTCGTGGGGATCGGGAATGCCCCTCGGGCCATGTCGCAGACCGGGGCGTGTGCCGGATCGGAAGGTGACCTGGCCTAGTTTGTGAGAAAATGGTATCAGAGTAGGTTTTCTCTCTTGGTTCGTGTTCTTTTGGGATAGAGTTGGTGTAGACCAAAGTTAAGGGTGTAAAAACTCATCATTCTGGTTATGAGTAAGGTGCCTAGCCAATACACCTCGTGGTAGGACTCGAGTTACCAATTTAAGTTGATGTTTGTCTATATATTCGGTCATTGTGTTTAATTTTCTTTTGGGGAAATGAAAAAGGAGTAGGGTTAGTGGTCCCAGTGAGCTCGCAGGGTCTGGAAAGCCATGTGGAGCTGGGGACACTGTCCTAGAATACCCTCTTTGGTAGTGGTGTGATTGGTGTATGGCCACCAACCATATGTCCCAGTCACCCGCTAACACTAGTTTCTTCTTTCATTGTCCCTCGTATCTTTGTTTTGAAATTGTGGAAATTTGTTTTTTAAGTAAAAATGTTTTGGTCTTAGAATTTTTTTTCAAATGAGGCACTTTAAAAAAAATGACATGATGTGTAAGGTCTGAAAAGTGTGGGTTGAATGTTCGGTTTTGAAAAAAAATGGAATGGTTTGGTTTTGATTCTTGGTGTTCTCAAGGGAAACCACATGCATGAATGTATATAAAAAAAGAAATGGTTAATGGCATGAGGGAATGAATTCTTTGATGGCTATGAGGTGGTTTCTAGTGTGGTACGAGAACATGCATGTGCGAGGCCCATGGGACACCATTGGTTTTTATGCAACCCATTAGATTTGCTTATATTCAAAATGTTTTGTTAAATGAAAATTTGGAGTTTTAGTAATTGGTGACTGCGTGGTGTGTCCTGGTGTTTTTGAAATGTTGGGTGTGAGGCGTTTTGAGCCGAGAATCCTTTTTGAATGATTTGTGTCCGGAGTTTGAATTCATATTTTTATGTTGGTGTGAAAGCGTGTGGTTTGGGAATTATTTTGAAAAGTGCTTTGGGAAGCCCTTGCAGTGGTTCCCCCAAGTGTTCGCTTGTGGTATGTTTTGACCATTGGACAAATTTGGTAGGGTCCATGGTTTTTTTTCTTGACTAGTGTATACCCCCCCCCCCCCATAAAGTGTTAACATACGATTGAAGTGCGGCTACAGGTAATTCGCTATTGTCCGACCCTCCAGTTGATCAGAGGAATCTCTTCTTGAATTCTAGAATTGAACCCACCTCTCCTTTTTACAACTAAGAGGATCCTCTCACAGCAGGATGATAGATGCGAGGGGAGTTTAAGGGATTTTTGGTCTTTTGAGTGTCTGACTCGTCAGGTATAAAGTTTGACACTGTCATGTTTGAAGGTTCACCCTAGAAACGGCGAAAGGAATTCCAACAGGGAAGGGTGAAGGCGGTTCAGAATTATCAGTGTTGACTAGTGTCTTGAAGGTATTTTTAGTACTTTCATCGGGTACAAGGGTCATGTTTGGTGACGTCTTGCAGTGTGAGTTCTCTTTGATAGTGAAGGGTGAAGTTTGACCTCAATAATTTTGATGTTCTATTTGGAAACAGTGAAGGATATTCCAGTGGGTAAAGGTGGAACCATCCTAGAGTGGTCAGTGCGGGCCACTATTCTAAATGAACTTTTATTGTTTGTTGGTTTTGTTTAAGGAAGGGTCTATGTTAGGCCACTAGTGTGGTAGACCCAGTCACATGGGGATGCGACGGTCGATTGCAGGAATCATGTGTTTTTTAAGACTTATTTTGAAGTCCTTCTCCATATAATGTTCCTCTCAATAGTAATGGTCATGTTCGGTGATGATTTTTGGTGTCATGTTCTCATTCAATGTGACAAATGGTGATACACATGAACCATTTCAGCTCTTGTGTGGGTGAATGTTCCGTGTATGATCAGTGAGATGTCGTAATGTGTTGTGTTTGCTGGTGTTGTCTCACTTACATTGTGGTTTCATGTGAAACCAAAAGGAGAAGCTCTGTTTGGGAGTCTTCAATACCTGACTACGAGGCAGAAGATGCTTCAAACATCAGGGCTCCATCAATAGGCCTCAGAGTGAAGCTGGCACGTGGTCTGGAACCTCGAGAGTGTTTGAGACCCCATCTTTATTTCTGTCACCAATATTGAAGGTAAAGGCGGTTTAAACTATTTTATGTGTTTGTTCCATTCCGAATGAATCGTTTGGGTGCATGAGGTTTCCTGTAGCTGCGAGGAATAATGGTTGTTTCATACCATAAAGTCTTGGGGGTTGAATCCCACTAGGTGTAATCGTAATTAGTGGTCCTTATGGGTTCTGGTAGGTAAATAGGTCTCATATTTGAATAGATCTCATCTAGGGACGTAGTGATGTTGGTTAGTCTTAGGTCGTGGTTTTGACGACTGGTGGTCGGGCCCCTCCCTCCCCACCCCTTCTGGTGGGGTGTTTGGTCACTGTCAGGAAGTTTTCAAAGTTTTGTATCCTCTTTCAGTTCTAATAGCAGGAAGACCCAAGTTGGGTCTCGCACAAATGTCTCTGGAATGAATCGATGTTGGACTTTTCTTTAATTGTGGGAAGCCCGCTCGAACCTCCCCGTGTCGGTTTTCCAGACTCGACTTGGGAGTTGGTAGGTTTTTAATGGTGGGGAGCCCCTCAGGCTTCCCCATGTCGACCTTTTTCTTCTGGTTCTAATGATGGCTTGGTGATAAGTGACTAGTGTGTTCCTCAGACATGGTTTGGCCTTGTTTGTTCGTTCTAGCCAAATGGCATGGGTTTCATTTAATAGTGCTTGGGGTTTTTTGGTTTGTGAAGTTGTTTCTGGAGAGCACGAGACTCCCTATCCTTGATCAATCAACTCGAGGTGCTCTAGCTCTTTGGGGTGGGCGACACATATCAGAAAGTCTTTTTTCACGTTTCTTGAGGTTTTCATTTGAGTCAAGTTGTCTGAGCATGATGCTTTGGCCTCTTTTCACTTATTTTTTGTCGAGATTTTTTATCCTTAAGGGGTATCAATTACTACATCGAGGTGTAGCCTTATTTGTGGCTTTATGGGGACGACAAGCTGTAAAGACCCGTAAATTTCAAGGAAATTTTTTTCTTAATTTTCTTCGGAATTTTACAAGAACGCAGTTTCTGACGGCACCTGATTCTGAGGCCCGGTGTGCCCGGAATCATTTTCCAAAGTTTGGCTCGGGTACGTTCAGTGAACGGACGAGCGGGTTTTTCTAACTTTTGAACCGGTGCCCAGAATCGAATTCTGAGGGCACCGAAGAAATCGCAGTGCCGGTAATTTCTTAGAAACACCTCTTCCGGAGTTGCGTTTTCTCGGTGGTGGTTTTTAATTTTCGGGCTTAAAGTTAAGAAATAAAATAATTGTACGACAAACTTTATTTTATTTCACCTAAGCCACTTGGAAGCCACTTGAAGCCACTTAAAAGCGGCTTAAGCTGAGTAGATCCGGGTAGGATGCTATCCAAAAATATCCTACCCTCTTGGTAGGATATTTGTGAGGTGGATCCCGCATGATCCCCGCCGTTTCTTTTCCGCTAAGTAATGCACCCCCGAAAACCCGTCTTTATGAAAGTCAACTGACGCATTTTCTTAAATTCTTAACACACCATTTAATTGGGCGGTTTATTTCGTGAATTAAATGGGCAATTTCTTTCGTTGAATTAATTCTACGAATTAATGGGTCGTTACTTACCTCCTTTTCGTTTGTTGGCGTAATAATAAAATAAGACCAACATGACACTTGGAGGATTGCACGATGAGAGGCTCCGATAGAATTCTTGTGTCTTCATCATCCTTCGCGAAGAACGCGAAGAACGCAAAGAACGCCGTCACCCATGGAGTTTGACGACGCTTCATCCGAGACGTTCTTCCCCGCCCCGATCTCTGATCTCCAACTGCTTGAGGTAAGTGATCTCGGGTTTCTTTTTTTAAATATATTTTGTGGTTTTTAACAAAACACGGATTTAATTATTTATAATTAAATCTGTTTTTTCTTGGTCTGTTGAGTTCGTCGACGCAACGCCGGATTCCGCGACGACGCGACGCCCTTCCGCGACGACGCGACGACGCGACGATCCCCTCCTTCCGCGACGAACAATTACGCGAAGAACACATGCGACGACATGACGAGGTAGGGATTTATTTTGGAAATACCCCTTTTGTATTTTATTCCCGTGAACGTTTCTTTAAAATTTAAAGACCCGGATTCATATGAACAATTTTAATTTATTAAAATTTTTGTTTCATGTGTTGTATAATTTCTCCCGTTGTTTTTATCTAACGCAGAGGGTGCGGGCCAAACGAACACGGCCCGACAAACCTCTGTTGTTCTTCGTGGTTGTGTGGATTTGGAGGGCGACGGCAAAACATGACACAAGGGCGATTTGTTGATTCCGCAGTGAAGAACGGGTCCCGGGAGGAGCAACGGCGCAGACGGGAAGGAAAATGGACCACCGGAGCAACTCTGGGGGCCCGCGGAAGCTGCCGGCAGCCGGAGGTGGCGGCGCCCCGGCGCGCCGCCGAATAGGACCGCCGCGGATGAAGCCGCGGCGGCAGCAGCCAGCGGACCCGCGGCCGTGTGGGTCCATCTTGCCCGCACGGGACGTGGCAGAAGCCGCGTCCGATCAATCAACGCGGCCCCACGCGGGGCCGCGGCACCTCCAAACCGCGGGGGCGGCGCCCCGTGGCGTCCAGCTGCTCGGCCGAGCCGAGCCCGGCTGGTCCGACCGGCCGGGCCGCGCCCTGGCCGGGCCGGACCGGGTCCGGCCGGGTTGGCCTGGGCCCGGACCCCCCATCTTCGGACCATTTTCGGTCTTTTGCCCGTAACTTGAGCTACGGGCCTCCGAACGACACGTCGTCAGCGGAAACATGATCCTTGGATCGAGACGGTCGTTTTGATATATCGCACTCAAGGTTTCGGAATACTTTGGGTTCGGCCGGGTTGGTTCATACACGAAACCAACCAGGCCCTCGGAGTGGAAACGCTCATATCTTGAGCTACGGACGTCTGATTGACGTGTCGTCACCTTTGGTGGATTCCTCTAAGTGAGACGGATCTTTTGCGTCACTCCGCCCGAGGTTTGGGCGCAGGTGGAGAACGGTCAGGTTGGTTTTTCCTTAAAAACCAATCGGGCCCCTGGGACGAAAAAGCCAATAACTCTCAGACCAGGCGTCCGATTGACGCGTCGTCTGCGACATTGAGTTCCTGTTGATGATACGGAACTTTTGGATACATCAACTTCGGACTTTGTGTCAGTTGATGTATCAGTCTCTCGGCTCGTGGAGTGGACCCTCCCGAACGAGCTTGCTGTGTGCGGGAACCCTAGAGCTGGCTGTGACTGCTACTTCGACAGCGACGACTGTGCAGAGATCCTCAGTGGACTCCGACGACGACCGTGCAGAGATCCTCAGTGGACTGCGACGACTACTGTGCAGAGATCCTCAGTGGACTGCGACGACTACAGCACTCAGCGATCCTTTGTGGATCAGTGCTACAGGTCTTGTGTGGGCCCGATCCTGTGTCTGTCCGATCCTGTGTGGGTCAGCACTCAGCGGTTCTGTATGACCCAGCGCCTACAGGACCTGTGTGGGTCTTTGCGGGGGTTAGTACCTATCGATCCTTTGTGGGTCCGACGAATTAGATGGATCAGTGATCATCTTTATCGTCATCCGAAGAAGTATACCTATGTGAGATGAATCTTGTGCTACTCTCCTTTGTGGATTGTGTTGAACTATCCTGTGTGGATTTACGGTTTACTCTCCTTTTTGGATTGTGTTGTGCTATCCTATGTGAGTTTACGTTTCTTTCCTGTGTGGAATGGGTTGTGCTTGGGCTCAGATGTTGGAGCCGAACGGGAATTGATGACTTAGGTATATGTATGGGCATATACCTAAGCAATGTCGGTTGTTACTTTGTGATTGTATCTTTCCATTGTGGTTTATCCTTTGTGGATTTTGGGAGACCTTCGGGGGTCTCGGGGTCCCTACTGAGTAGCTTATACTCACCCCTACACGGGCTTTTCCCACACTACGTTGTGTTGGTTGCAGACGACGGACAGCGCTGATCGTGGTGGAGGCGTGCGGAGCAGGACGGTACCTGGAGGTGGACCACTGGGCGGGACGTACTCGGAGCGATCAGGTGGACCCGAGGAGAAGTGGAGGATATCTGTACCCACCATTCAGGTGGGACTTCCAGAGGACGGCTCGATGATGCAGCTTTTCCTTTCAGTTGTTGTTTTTCACTTTCAGTTGTACTTTACAGTTGGGCTTGTATTTCCGGCCCCCTTTACTTTCAGCACAGCTTGTTACAGTTTTTACTTAGTGTTTACTTTTCCTCTTGCTTACTTTGTGGTTCTTGTTTACTTTTCAAAGGAAATTCCTTCCCTTTTTCTGGGATTTACGCCTTGGTGCTAGTCGCCAGCCCCGGGCCTATGGAAGGCGGGCTTGGGGTAGTCACGGCACGGGCCCCGAGGACGGGTCGTGACACAAGCACTAGGGTGGGGAGAATTGTCACGTCCACCATTTCAAAATTTATTTATTTCATTAATTTTCTCTGCGTCAGGTAGTCTGAGTTTAAGCCTGACTTAAAATTTGGTGTTCTTATTTAAAAATGTGTGTATGGTTCTTTATTGCGTCTAGCGCACCGTGACCGACGCCGCGCGGCGACCTCGTTTGGGTCGCCATGCTACCCGCCCTATGCATGGATAATTAATTAATTAATTAGGTGTAATGATCAATAAAAGAATGGAATTAAAAGTGGTGTTAAGGAAGAGAATTTTATTATGTTTATTATTATTATCATCATCGTCATTCGTTTTAAAATTTTTATGGGCCGCGCGGGGTGAACCCGCGGTTGCCCGACTCTTTAAAAAAAATATAATAATAACAATAAAATGATGCTTAAATAATTATTTTAATGGTAAAAAAGATGTATCTTCTATTATTAATTATTACGATTATTATTATTATTATTATGCTCATCGTGTTTATTAATATGAAGTTTATTATTATTAAGCTATTAATATCAACTTTTTATTAAATTTTTTTAAGTTATTATGTTTATTAATATCATGTAAAGTTATTATAATTAATAATATGATAGTAATTATTATTATTATTATTATTATTATTATTATGTTAATTATTATTATTAGTATTATTTTTATTATTATTTGTTTTGATTTTGTTTTAAGTTTTTATTTAGTTTTCTTTTTATTATTTTTTTCTTTATTCTTTATTCCCCCTCCTCTTGCATCGAGACCTATCTCCCCCTCCCCCCGTTTTTTTTTCTTCCCCGTCGAAGCCCCCATCCTTCCATAGTTCTGCTCACGCCGCCCCCTCCACGAACGACACCTCCTCTTGCGCCTCTCCCCTCTGGAGCCACACACCCTCCGACGAACTTGAGTCATCGCCCCGACTCCCCTTGCACCGCCTCGCACTGCCTCCCTCGCCGACCCTCCCTCTCTTCCCACCCGGCGGAGCCCTTGCTGGCGCACCCTTAGCCCATCACGACCCCCTTCCCAGGCCTGCTCGGAATTGCGCCACACCCCTCTGCATGCTGCACCTCGCCGCCAAATCTCCCCCTCTTCACCCGACTGATTCCATGCCTCCCTCTGTTCAGACCTTCCCTCTTCACCTCGACGGACAACCTCCCTCACTAGTCTTCTTTCAGACGTGCTCCACCCCTGTCGGACCCTCTTAGTATCGCCGCCTCTCCCTCTCCGCACCAGGTAAACCCTCATCCTCATATCTAGGGTTTTGATCCTTGTTTATGTGGGGTGTTTTTGGTTTCAATTCTTGTTTTATGGTTTAATCTAGGATTTTTGTGGTTGTAATTGCATGTGATTGAAGTTTCGCACCAGGTTTTGGTGTTTTTGGTGATTTTGACTCCCTATTTTGTTTTCGGTTGGGAATTGGATAGTTTCATGTTGGTTCGCCTCATTTTGGTTCGTCGCCAACACCCGAGGTAAGGGTTAATGTCGTTGGTTGGTTTATACCTAGTTGTGCGACATCCTTTATGTGTTTTAAGGTTCATAATAATTATCTTGTAGGGCTTTGGCTGCTGCCTTGTGATTTCGGTCTGTCTCGGTTCGTTGGTCACCGTTTGAGGAGTGAATTCTCTTATTTCCTTGTTTTATTTGGTTTGTTTTTTATTCAATTTCTTAAATAATTTGTTTTTAGGGTTCTCATTAGACCCCTTGTGGTGTGTTTGTCATGTGATGGGAGTTTCACCCCAATTTTGCAGAGTTGTTACATATCGGTAGGTGGTTACATGATTAACTATTATTTGAGTAATTAATTTGCAAGTTTGATTAATTCAGCATATTATTTAATTAATTTGTGTTGTGTGAAATTGTTTCTTTATGAAGTTTGATTTTCATTGAAACTCTTTAGTGAATTTGTTTATACAATGCGTGTGTTTTCTGCTGGGAACTCTATTGGTGATTTTTAAATTGTGTGGTTGACTTATTAATCTGTGCAAGTGGTGTGAACTGTAATTTTTTATACATGGTGTTGTGTGCATTTGGTCTTAAAAGATGGTTTGTGTGAGTTTAGTGGTTAACTACAATAAATTTATTTTCAATTGCATTACAAGTTTTTACTTTTGTACTGTTTATTATTGTTTTTTAAGTTGTGCATTGTGTGAGTTAGGGAGTGCGGGTGACATGGTTTATATTTTGGCGTGTGTCAGAATATGTTTTATTTTGGAAAGGGGTTTTGAATGACTTTTTTTTACCTTTAAGAGTTTTGAGACATGTTTGGAAATTGTTTACTAAATTCTCTTTGGGGTTTGATTAATTATAAAAGTGTTTTTATTAAACTATGCATCTAGTTTAATTTAATTTGTAAGCAGTGAAAATTAATTTTTAAAACGATTTTGGTGTATGTATGGTTTTAAAAGCGGGTTTGGGTGTCAAAATTGTGTTTTTGCGTGTGTGTAAGCACCCTGTTTGGATTTTATGAATTATTGTGACAGGTGACTTGAACTTGAAGCTTGATTTAGCACAAACTGGGAAGCCCGGGTAGCTAGGAGGGTGGACTAGACTAGTGGGCTAGTGTTCCGGAGGTGACTCGACCCGGTTCCACTGGTAGGACTAACGATTACTACACTAAAAAACATATGATTTACTGAGGGTCGTGGCCTTCTAAGCCACGTTTTCTGAGGGTCGTGGCCTTCTAATCCACGTTTTCTAAAGGTTGTGGCCTTCTATGCCACGTTTTACCAAGACCGAAAGATCTAGGTTTCCAAGCTATCTGACACCCACACAACCTCTCCTATATTAGTTCTCATTGGTTACTTTACTCTCATCACTGTGACACATAGGTTATTTTAAAAGTAAGTGTGTGTGTGTGTGTCTCTCTCTGTGTGTGTGTTAATTTAAGTGGTTTTTTTGAAACTATTTTCTCTAAAACTGTTTCCTCTAAAGTTGATGATTTTAGTTCATTTCTTTAATTAAAATTACAAATGTATTTGTCATTTAATAATAATGCGTGAAACCTTTTCTCGGTGGCATCTTACTGGGCTTTTATCTCACGCACTACATACAACTTTGGGTGTATGTAGATTCTGTTTCTTTTTCTTTCTAGGTTGAGGAATCGTGCTCAATGATGGTGGTTTGGGTTGCAGTTGGTCTTCTCATGCGGAGTGGTGTTGATGTGGCCTCTCTTTTTTCCAGGAGGTTTGAGTCAGAGTTTTAGTTTCCGCGGTTGTATTTTCTTTTTAGTTATTTGTTTGATTTGTAGACCTTAAATTTTATTTATGGTTTAATGGAATGTTTAGTTTTATATTTCCAGTTTCAGTTTATTTATCATGTTAGTCGTTTATATTTATTTTCTGGGCAAAATCATTCCCAACTTCTTTATTATTGTGCCCGACACTAGTTGTCAGCCCATGGGGATCGGGAACCCCCCTCGGGCTAGGTCGTGGATCGGGTCGGGCGCCGAGTCGGATAGCTACCCAGCCTGGTTCGTGACAGACTATAGGTATGGTTTCTCCTTTGATAGAATATTCAAAAAAAATTAGTATTATCATAATTGATAAGGCCCCCTGAATTTTAATAGTCGGATCCCAAAAATCTATCGGGGTCTTGGGTACTTTCAACATTGAGGCTCGTAACATCATCCTTAATTTCTTATTAATCCGAGAAAGACTCTAAAACTGGTTGTCTAATACACCGATAGACCTTGGTATTTTCATGAGGAACATGTATTCTTAATCCTATATATTGGATCTCTCACAAAAAGTCTGGTTTGGGCTTAAAAGTAGGTTTTTCAAATGTAAATATCTAAGCGGGACAACAGCATTGACATCACTAGAGTGCAATCCATATTCAATAATGATATAATGTTTCACAATGAATTTATTTTCTATAATATAATAATAATAGTATTCTATGTTTTTATTAGCCTCTCTCAACCATCTTGATCTATATAACTCTCTAGCTACCCTTTCTTCTTTCAAAAGCTCCATTTCTAGGAGATTTGTCTTCAGAAGAAGGAGTAAGAAAGTAAAATCATCATATTGATAATATAGATTATTTTTTTGTATATTAATTACTTCTTAGTGTCCCGTAATATTATTTTTAATAAGGGTATGATTATTCTCCCATGATATAATATCATTTTTTGACCACATACTCTTGTTCTAAAGAATAACCCAAGGATTTTCTTAAATTGGGGTCATCCCTGATGAGTGCACCATCTATATAAATCTAATTCCATTCATCCATAGACTTGAGTAAAAAAATATTATATCATTATCCACTCAATATTCAATTTTTAGAATAAATGGGTAATTTATACATAGAGAATTAGGTAGATAATGAATATGTTTTCTCTAGAATTTATAGATAGCCTGGAGGTTTCCTATTCATGTGTCCAACCTATTCCAAATTATAATACTAACTCTCCTATAGTTACACCAGTTAAATTAAAACATAGTGAAATGAAAATTAAGATGGTTTTTCTAGGTGAGGAAGGAATAAAAATCAACAATATATTTACTTGAGTTGATACCCCCTATCTTCTTTTTAGATTGGTTTAGGATAGTGGTGAAATCAACCCATAAAAACTATATTTTAAAACTAGGAATAAAAGTGGAAATTGTTTTCCACAACACCTCTCTACCCATAAGATCAGATTTTTCATTAATTTTGGATATAAAAAAGAAGAAATGTTTTTTTTAATCTTCAATTTAATAAGTTTTGAGGTGTATCAATTAGATATACATTTAGTTGATCCTCCCAAGAAATACATATGTGAGATTTAATTGGATAACAATGTATGATATTGGGTATATGAAGCCTAAGATAATTGTTTTAAATTTATATCATGGCTAAAGATCCAAACCCTTTAGCATTTTATACTATGGATGAAATCTTGGTGATAAGTCGGTAGTCCATGGGGTTTGACTCATCATTGGATTGAGGAGTAAAAGTAATGGATTTTGAGAGAGACATTTATTGGATATCCATTCTTATGAGGGTTAGGGGGAAAGATTTGTTTTTTATTCTATTGTTTTTAACTTGGGGATATGGGGAAAGTCTTCATAAACCCCTTAATGAAGATAAAAGGACTTGAAAATTTTATTGGGACCGATAAAAGGATATGAGAAGATACCTTATAATCTTAGGGGTACCAAAATTGGAAGTGGGGATCCCTATGAAAAGAGTGACCATGGAAACCATATGGTCTTTGACTCTAGGAAATGGACCTCGAAGGTAAGGAGTATAAGACTGATATAAGTGATCAAATGTTAGAAAATTAGGTCATTGATCTAGATGAATTTTTTTTGGATAAATCTACATGAAATATAAGAGTTTCACACCCATTATAATATAATCCCTCATATAAGTACATAGGGGGAAGAGAATCCTCCTTGGAGAGATCTAAATCCTTTAAAATAGGGGATTCCAATTAAGAGGTAAAAAAATCTTAGAAAATGGGGGGAGTATGTTTCTAAAAACTCAAACACTACTCCTTGAAACTCATATACTCCATGGTAATAGATCTAGGGGCTTTGAATGGCCTTAAATAATGAATCTAGGGAAGGAAATCTTCATGTGAAAAGAACTCAACACTAGGATTGGAGGAGGGGTAAGAGAACTTCACTTACAACAATGACATTGAAATGACCCTAAATAATTAAATAATAACTATAACACCACAAATTTAAGAAATGGGTGTTTTTTATAATGAGTGGTTTATAGAATATCTAATGACGATATATTGGGGAGAGTGACTTCAAAATTAACAAAAGAATATATCCAAATATCAATGGTTTATTCCACCATTAGGCTAGCTTCAACTATATAACAGAACTTAATAAATCCATCACCAATATATTTGAGTATTTTTAAATTGTTTCAATGTATTTTTAAGCCTAGGATTTGGAGCTAGATTAAAACCAATGAAGATTTATTCCACCTTGGTGACTCCAAACACCAATGAAAAAGAAAGAATATCTATTCTTCACAGGAGTGGACCTACCTCACACAAATATGGATAAATTTGATATTGTAAAAGTGGTGGATGAATAATGATTTTTGGGAAAATAATGAGATTAAATTATAACCATCCATGCTCCATGATTTAATAAAAATATAAAATAATGGGTGGGAGGGATGATCCACACCAAACAGTAAAATATGTATCCAATTTTTGTTACTCTGATTCCTCTTTATGTTTCACTTGGGAATGATAAATTGATGGATTTTTTCCACCATCTCACAATTATAAGGCTTCTATGAACTGTAGGAATGGGAGTAAATGAAGCACATAGGGGAGGATGGAGATATCTAGATAAGGTTTCTGTGAAAGTGTTATTAAAAGGGGCCATACAGTTGACTATATGTTATTAATCTATCACCCCATAACCAGAGGAAGCCTGTAATGGCACTTGAGTTCCCAAAACTATAGCTAGATGAGGAATCATGGGGGAACATCATATAGAACCATTTATTGGTGTTAAAAATGACACTGAAAGAGTGACCAAGGGTTTTAGAAAGACACCATAAAGAATAAAATTGAAAGAAAAATTTGAAATTGGGGAGGAATATAATGAGTGTTCAAGATGAGATAGGAATTCACCATCCCACTCAATACTTACAAACATCTTAAAAGTCCTAATTTACCTTTGAATTAGCTTCTCCTTATTACCAAACCAAATAACTCACTTTTGTGGGGATAACTTTAAGAATATTTGATACCCTATTTGTAAATACAAGTCTATTCTATGATTATTAGTATAACGTATTTGTATTATTTGAGCCACAATGACATGATTTTAGATATATTTCACTTTATTATTTATATCATCAATGAGTTATAGTCAAATATTCCTCATCTCCCCAATATAATCCCAATAGGTTTGTATATAAAATATTTTCCAGTACAAGGAATTATATGGTTCCATATGCTTGATAGAGTGAAATATGTTGTTGTATCTAAATTATACCAAATATAGATAAAAGTACACAGTTCCCTAGATTTGGAGTGATCATAACTTCAATATTTTCCCTAATATTTGGTTAGATTTTTTAGTCTAACCATAATTTTAGGGATGATAATCAGTGCTCAAATTTACCTTAATGTTAATATCATTCTAAAGACTCATCCAAAATGTTAATGTGAAATGAGGCTCACAATTAGAAATACTTGATAGAGTTTCCTTGTGACACCCTCTAGGACACTGGTATATATTTACTTCTTTTACTTACCTTATTCATTTTATTTTAAAAAAAATGGAGTTGGAATTTAAAAATATGAAAAATTGGGAAAATAATTTTTTTGTGCACTATTATCACATAGTTAGTTCTAATTATGCACCCAAACCATGTGGAAGGGGGTGGGGTATTAGTGATCTATTTTCTGGGTTAGGAAATAGTTCTCTAAAGTGTGTGGTTCTCTAGGTGTGAACAATATGATCAATTTTGTTTCTTAGTGGTATAACTCACTCTTACTGTGTGCTTATTAAATCTATGTTACAAAAACCATGTATTTGTCCATGTTTCTTAAAAATATGAAATAGAATTCTTTCCCCTGTCAACTTTAAGTCTAATTTATTCTATTTTATCCCCAATTGTGCTCCCTATCTCCTCTCATCGATGATTCTTTCCTTTTATTTTCTCCCTTGTGGATTTATCTCATATTCTAGTGGGATTATAAATGTAAACCTATTATTTATCATAGATTTATTCATCATTATTCCATTAGTTACATTTCCTTCATTTTTTCTTTATTTTCTATTCCCTAGATCAATATGGAAGCTAATTCTAATTATAGGGATGGTTTAAATTTTAATTTTATGGATCCTAGGGATTTAGGAGGATCCGATACTTTTAGGTCTTTTGGTATCTAATGATATTAATGGGTTCAAGATTAACTTGAGAAAGGCGTCTCTATATATTGGGTATTTCCTTTTTCATAACTTTACCACTAATGTTTTATTTTTTTAAAATTTTAATATTATGTTTGAAATTAATTTTTGAGAACTGATTTTTGTTACCCTTTGATGTTATTAGATTTATGTGGAAAAAATGTGGTTTTACTTTTTTCAATTTAATACAAGTTTTATTATTTTTAGGTGCTTGATAATAATTTTCCAATATAATTTGGTTTTCAAATTGAATTTATATATAAATTTGAAAGTGAATTTGTTTCTGAATGACGTTTCCTTGATTTATTAGCCTTTACATGATAAAAAAATTGGATACTGTATGGTTTATTGAATAGAACTTGGGATACCATGGGGTGTGTTGGGTAACTAGGATGGGTGATTCATTATAATAGTCTATATACTTTGAAGGAGTGGTTTAGTTAAAACATAATGATTTTTTAGTATTGGTTGGTAATGACAAGTTGACATAAGACAATTACTATTCTGTGAGGCAGTCTTAGTTATTGTTACCCAACTAGGTTAGATATCATATTGTGGATTTAGTGTTTGTTATTATTTTTTCCATTATTTGGATATTATAATGGTGATTCTATAATATTAACATGGTTATAATTTATAGTTTCCTTGTTCTTGTTAATTTAACAAAATGTATTCTCTTTATAAAATAATAGGAATTTTAAAATTATTTTACATTGATTGATTTATAAAATCAAAATGGGTTTTCTAAAAGTACTATTTTTAAACTTGAACTATCATATTTCTATAAGAAATAATTTATGTAGATTCATAGTGGTTTTCAATAGGTACATTCCTTAGTCCCTACATATGACCTTGAGAGTATTTAGATTTTTTTATGTATCATTCAGGTAAAGGGAAAGAAGAAATATCTTACACTGCATACCCTTGATTAATTCTCCATCAATCATGGTATAGGATAGTTATAGTTATATTTCATGTGGAGATATTTCTATTCGAGGGGTTTGGGGATCCGATTTTATTTTTTTGGGTTGATTATGTATTTTACATGTTGGACTATGCTCTATTTTGGATTCATGTAATTTTATATTATTATTATATAACTCTAATTTTAGTATATAATATTTTTGGATATAAATTTCATTAATGTTTTGTTATAATTTTTTTGGTTGTTTTTATTATTTAGAATTTCTAAATTATATGCACGGATGTCTAAAGTTTGGATACATCATGTCATATTTTTGATTGAAATTTATGTGCTGATTTATTCAATTCAATGGGTGAAATTTTTCCCATTTGAATAAATTTGAAACCCAATTCCTTTTACCAGTCCAAAGATATTAAGAAAATGACTCGGGCCTTCTGGAGAGTTAGATTGTGTAACATGTTATGTTGACTGAGGATGGTTCTTTAAAAAATAGAATTAGAGCTTTGTCTTACTATTTGTGGAGTATGTTGTTATAGAGATATAACAATTGGGGATTTATGGGAGTTTATAGGGGATGTGTTAAGCTATCTCTTCTTCATGATGAATATTGAGATACCATGGGTGGTAAGGAATTATTTCTTAGTTCATGATTTATTCCTAAGTGTTTGGGATAGTTTACTAATTTTATGTATACCAAGGTTATTCTATGATTTATTTTAGAAATTTTTTGTTTTTAGGTAGAAATTTGTAGGAATCCAATGTTGCATGATGTAGGCACATGGCCTAGGAAACTATGTATAAACTGTATGGTTGGCCATATAAACCTTCCAATACCACTCACATGGTTGTTCCAGGGTTATCCAAACCATGTAGCCAAACCATGAATAGTGGGGAAAAGTTAAAAAATTTTATATTATCACTCTTTTGGAATATGAAATTATTATTCATATTAATATTACTTATTTAAGATTAATTGGGGGGGATTTTTGTTTTATCCATGTTTTAATTGAACATGAATTTTGTATTGAATGAGATTTATTTTTCTTGATTTATAGATTACATCAACTTGAAATTATCCTATTAATAATAGATTTGGATATATATATATATATATAACACTACATAGGTAAACCCTCAAGTGGATACCATTATTTTTAAATTTTTCATTAGGATCAACCAATGTTTGGCCTAGGGTAGAGAGCAAAGGAAAACCTATGTGGTGGTTCATGCCCAGAAATTTACCAACAGGAATCCACCCATGTTTTAGGGACACCAAGGATATCCTGAACCCAGAGAGTGTATGGAGAATATATAACTCAAAATTAAATAACTTTAAACCCCTGATAAGTTTAATGATATATTTTTTATGTATATACTATAAGGAATAAGATGGTATTTTTGGTAATCTATCATGAAGGCCAAGATTCATTAGGCTCTCATTTAGGCCAAGTTCAATGTTATGCTCAATAAGTAATTATACCCATAGATCTTAATGGTGAAAAAGTTATAATATTTTATGATTTTTGAGTAATGGGGTTGTTTTTGATAGATTAAGATACTCATTTTTAGAATTTGGTTCAACTTCCCATGATATCCTCACAAACGAGCATCTGAAGGCTCGACATTTTGAGATAGGCTTGAGACCAAAAGTTCAGACAAACATTTTACTTTTTTATGTACAACCTATACAAAGGTAGTTGACCATGTGGAAATTTTCATAGTTATTATATAATTATATAATATAATGTGTGATCCCTTTAATTCTATTTGGGGTAATTTAGAGTTCCTCTTCAGGTTAGAAGAGGAAGCATGAAGAATATAAATGGGATAGTAGTGGGAGCATGAATCATCCTTTTGATTCTACTCCTTTTTCCCCTTTAGGTTGGAGGTGGGTGGCATGTTATCAATGTGGGAAGATAGGTCATGCTAAGAAGTTAATATAGGAACCTCTAAAGAATTTACACCCTTTATGGTGCTTGGGTTATCTAAAGAAATTTTTTTAGAATACTCCTCAGAGAATTAGGGTTCAATACTCTCATAAATAATGCTTTCATATGTATTAAAACACATATAATGGAATATTATATCACCCAGTGTTAAAAAAAAATAAGACTCTTATCCTTCTAAAAAATCTCGTAGTGGACTTGAATAAGGTTTTTTTATATTTCAGAGTAGGTGTTAGAGGATTCAAATGTTTAGCGAAGGACCATCAAAGGTATTTTTTATATTTCTTTTTCTATGGATTCAGATTTATTTAACAAGGAGAATCCCATTAATTTATATTATATATGTTGATTGATTATTTGGGGCTACAGCCTTAGTTGATGTCATAAATGATGGATCTATCTAGTCCTTTGGGAAATAGGAGAAATTAGCAATTCAAATTTCCAGAGTGACATGTGGTTTTAGATGATGTTGAGGTTTTTTTGGGATTCATTAGTTCTTTAAATGGATATCATTGGCCATATTTTTTGGAATTGATTGGATTCTGAGAAATAAAATTCATATTGACTACTACCATAAGAAGGTATCATTCTTTTCTATTGATGGAAACACTCATATATTCTATGGTGATTGGAATCCAAGATTAGTTGGGAAGGACATATTATACTGGATATCATATTTATTTTACATAATATATCTAGTTTATTCTTAGATTTTTTCAAATTGAGTTCAAATAGATATCATTCCATGTTTGTCAGTAAATATCCTATGATTTTTTATGATGATTTCTCTATGTTTCCACTATAGGAGGAGGTATAGTTCTCTATTGATCTACTCATAGGGATGTGACCCTTATCTTTTATATCCTATTGAATGACCTATATTGTGTTTAAGTAATTAAAGGTTTGGTGTGAATATATTATGTTAAAGGGTTTTATTCACCCTAGAGTGTCATCATGGGCGTCACTAAATTTTTTTTCAAATAAAGTTGATAGAATTCATTGAATTTTCATTAAATACAAGTATATCTCTTTGGGTTCTGTTAAAAATAAGTACATGTTTCCTTTATTGGTTCTTTTTTACCAAATCAATGAAGAAGTATGGTTTTTAAATATTGACCTAAGATCGGGGTGCCATTTTCTATGGGTGATTGAAGAAGATATTACCAATTCCCCTATTCATATAAAGTATATGAATTACAAGTATATGGTTGTGTCATTTTAACTTAATAATTCCCTTATTGTTTTCATGAAATTAATGAACCAAATATTCCACTGATATATAGAGACCATTGAAGTGATTCTTTTCTAAGATATATTAATGTGTTCACATTTAGAGGATGATCATGAGGAGCATCAGAACATCAGTCTGAGAACCTTGAGATATTGTCTTAGATATAACAAGCTAACTAAATAATATTTTCGGATAAAAGAGGTGATATATTCGGCAATACTTTATATAAAAATGGAATCTTTATTGATCATGAAAATATATAGGTTTTGATATATTGGGAAATATGAATGAAGAATTTTGAGTTTAGTAGTTTATTTGGATTAGATAGATACTATAGGAAGTTCATTCAGGATTTTTCTAGATTAGAATATCTCTTGATGACTTTGAATCAAAAGGTAATGAGATTTTATTAGGATAAAAACATAAAAGGATATTATAAGGAGTTAAAGGTCATATTAATAATGAATATTTTTTTGATTCTTTTAGATCCATAATTTATCTCTTTTTTTATTATGATGTTCTGGGTATGGGTTGAGGATGTGTTCGGATGTTGGATAACCATGTTGTCACTTATGGAATAATCCTTTTATTACATCATGAGAATAATTACCCCAATAAGGAAATTTAATTAGTAATTATGATTCATGATTTGAAAACATATATGCATTCTTTGTTTAGGAATGTTTCACTATATGTTATGATCATAAGATTATAAAGTATATCTTCATGTCATGGGATCTGAATCTGAAAATGAGGTGACAGGTGGATTACCTTTAGGTTTTTCATTTTCATTTGGGCTACAATATAGGAAAAGGTTATGTGGTGGCTCACAGTGTGAGTAGTAAATTACCAACCCATACCAAGAAAGAATTTGAATATGAATAAAATTTTAAAAGTTTATTCAATGATTTTCACCTTGATTTGAATGAGAAGGACGAGCATATCCTATTGGATGGTGTTCAATGAATACACTCTATGGATGCGTAGATTCGAATTAATTAATGATCAAATATATATTTTAGTGGATTATGATAATTATAAATGGTAGAGATCCTTCAAATTATCGATTTTAGTCATCATATGGTTATATTTATTTTAGGAAGATTTTAGTCAATACTTTGATGTAAAAGATATAATTAATGGAAGGTGTCCACATTTCTAATTCTTCTCTTTTCCCTAGGGAGAATAAGATATTTTATGAAAGCATATTCAATTTTTCGTGGATTATGATAAATTGGTTGGTTTCTAATATTTTTTATTGAATCCTCACATACTAAATAATCATGGTCATGTGTGAGAAGTCAGTAGGTTTATTATATCCCCTACCCATTCTTGTATTGAAGTTAGACGAGATTCATATGGACTTTATGAAAAGATTACCTCAATCTAGTAGGATTGAAAGCGTATTTTATTTACTACAAGTGGGGATTAAATATATTTTATAAAATAAAACATACAATTTTCACTAACATCATTAATTAGGTAATTCTGAAAAACCTTTGTCTTGTAAATGAGAGAAATTGAACAAACAATTGTGTTGGGAAAAAAATACCTCTTGGTAACATTGCATAATTTTTTGGTTGGTTGTGTTTATTGAAAAAGAGGATTTTAAAATGGGTTTTCAAGTTCCAAAGATATTTTTGGAAATCTATGTGGATTGTGAACCATAAAAAAGTAATAGAAGATCTAGAGGTAGTACAAAAAGAACAGATACAAGGTGGTGTTGTTTTCCTATGTTTTCCAAATTTTTTGAGTTCCATAATTTAGAGTTTGGTTTTCATCATGGAAAATGGATTTCCTTAATTATCTCCTAAAAATATGTAAAAGGAATGAATTTATAAAATATTTTCATTATGAGTTGTGTTTCCTGAAGGAGAAAAGAATTCTGGCAGAGGTCTTCGTGAAAGTGACGAGCTTCGTGATTCCATGAAAATGGAGATTCACAATCATTGACGGAGTTCTTTAGAGTCATTTATGGAAGGCTCTGTGATTTCAATGGGTGTCATGAAGGGTGTTTGATATAATTCTCTAATAATACGGTAGACTTTGCGAATGTAAATTTTTATTGGATCTTCAGGAACAAAGGTGCATTGTGAAGATGGTTTTTGATGGATCTAGAAAATGCACTGGAGGCAATGGAGATTCATGAAGACTCAATCCTATAAATATGAATCTACCCCCCCCCACCCTCAAAATAAAGAGATATAAAAGGAAAAAACTCAATGAAAATTCTATGTCTCTAAGTTGACAATGGATTTCATGAATGTGGTATGTGAAGGAATTATTGATGGATATAAGCCAACTGAATGTTCTAAGCAACATGAAAGAAATTATTTCAAGAAGAACCTAAAAATCCATCAGAAAATTGTGAGATTCATGAAGGATAGTCTAAGCCTCAAAAAAATAAGGTTACTTCATGAATGCTAAGTGATATTTGTGAAAAAGAGATTCGTGAAGGTTAGTGTTTTCTTTACAAATGAAGAGATTTGAGTAGGCCAGTTTGTGCTTCATGAAAGTGGGACTTCGTGAAGGCAGTGAGATTTCAAAAAAGAGTCCAAAAGGTATTTCCCATAGTTTAGTGTTAATTAGGTATTCATCTATGGATGAAAGTGGTACATAACTAGATCATATATATACAGTAGAGGATGTATTAATTAGAAGCAACGAAAGGACCTATAATTCTCTAAACTGTAAGAGGATCTTATGAAGAAGTAGTGAGAACACTTCAGTCGATAGATTAGTAAGGTTTCAAATTGTGATTGGTTGTAAACCATAAGGGATAGTGATTTCTCTTAGAACTTGTAAATAGTAGTGCACTTATAGTGGATTTGGTAAATCCGAAAATTATCAGTTTATTATCCTTGGATGTAGCCCAGTGAGGGAGAACCAAGTAAAATTATTTTTTCATGTTCATGCTTTAAGTTTTGTTCATATTCTGCAATTAGAAGGAGGGAGAATATTTTTTTTCTATCAATGAAACAAGATGAAAAATGAGAAGTTGTTTTAATTTTTCATAGCCTAATTCACCCCCCTAAGGGTATCTAGCCTGCTAGACCTAACAATTGGTATTAGATAGAAAGGTAGATATTGTTTTTTCTCTCTCAATAGAGGCCACCAGTCATAAAGGGATTCTAATATTAGATGGGATAAAATTTAAATTATGGAAGAATCAGAATCAAAACTACTTCTAATCTTTGGTAATGGATGTGTTTATAGTAGGGATGCATGGTATCTCAGCCGACATCAATAGCGGTGCATTATCAAAGGCTAAAATAAGGGAACTAGATACTGACACTAAGGGAATCAATACTTTTGGGGGATCCCTATCTAATGATATCTATATGAAGGTGATTTCATGAAAACATCAAATGATATGTGGAAATATCTATTGAATATATATGAAATATATTCAAAGGTCATAGAGGAAAAGTTTTATATTCTTTCAACAAGTATAAATATCTGAGAATGAACCCGAATGAATCTATTGATGCATTATTTTGAAAGGGTAAATGTTTTTGTGGAATACTTGTGAGGTCTTGGAGAAGTTATTGAAGACATAAATATTTCAAAGCACATATTTAAGAAACATCCACCAAGTTTCAATAAAAAAGTTTCAATTTTTGAAGATAAATACTTGAAAGAGCTGACATTCAATAATCTACATTGCACCCTTGTTTCATATGAAATGAGAAATGATGATAATGAAGTTGTGGAAAAGGGAAAATCTAAATAGGTGGAATTCATGTCCATAAATAAACTCACAATTGATGATTCTTAGGAAGATAAAGATATAGACGAGGTGATGTTATAACTTTCCTCAAACCTACAAAGAGGAAAAAGAATATTAAAAGGGAAACTTACACTAGCATGTTTTTGATGTTCAAAGGTTGGACATCTTGTGGAAAGGTTCCCTAAGAAGTTCCAAGAAGATTATGAGGAAGAAGTAAAAATTCCAAAGAATAAGTCTTCAATCTATGTGAAAGGAAATAAATAGTTCAAGAGAAACTTCTTTTAAAAAAATAATTATCTTTCACAAAAATGTGATAGTAAAGATAGGCCTGAGGTTGAGGAGGATGAAGATATTGAGAACTAAAAATATCGTAAAGAAAATTTTATGGTGGTAGTTTTTAGTACTTCTCATAAAAAGGAATAAACTGACACTGATAAAGAAGAAGAAGTTAAAGGAAGAGTTGATATGGAAGCTTAATTAGAAGTATCTCATAAGGAGATAGATGTTTGGAGAGAGAGAAAATAATTCCAACAAAGTGGTACATGATTCCAAATTCTATATTCAATAGCAAGAATAATAGAAGTCTGAGTTGAATAAGAAAAATTGAAAATCTTAAGTCTTCCTGGATAGAGAGATCAAAAAAGGTTGATGAACATAAAATCAAGGTTGAAGAATAGAAAAGGTAGATCAATGTCTTGAATAACACTATGAAAGATCAAATCAATCATATCGATGAACTTGAAGAAGAATTTATCGGTCTATGATGAAAAGTGAAGGATTAGGGAAAAAAATTGACTCCCAGTATGATACCTACAAATCAAATCATTCAAAAGGCTGAAAAGATAGAAGTGAAGAATAAGGGTCTAGTAGAAAATAAGAAACAATTGTGTTCACATGGTAAGGTTGATGTGGGGCTTGACCAAAAATAGAAAACTGTGAAAGTTGAAGTCAGACTGCAAGAACCCCTTCCAAGATTGAATGATGATTTTGGTATGAAGTAGAATAATAATTTTCAGAGATCCCAAGGTATAACTAGAAGTGAAGAAGTAACAAAATGTAATTCTTCCTATATTAGGTGTTATTTATATGGAAATATGGGACATTAATAATATGTGTGTTCCATATCCAAGAGATATCGAAGGGAATAAGAACAATAGTGGAAACCAAACAGATAATGGTAATCTAGAACATCTTTTGAGTGTCATTATTTTCGGTGTAGAGTATTTTAGAACATGGAAGGATATTCTACATCAACCACACAGAGGAATATGCCCAGGAAGAATCTAAGTAGTCACAAACAGAAAATAAACAAACCAACAGGTGAGTTGAAAATTCAAAATCAATTTGAATATCTACAGGATGAAGTTGGGACATCGCACTCTGAGTAATATCAAGGTTTCCAATCTAAACCATGTGTGAATTAAAAAACATGGATTCAAAAAGAAAAAAGTAGACAAGGAAGTGGTTGTGGAAATCTCCCTTAAAGCATCAGATCATTCGGGCGTATGGATCCTTGACAGTGGTTTCACATCTCACATGAAAGGTAATGAGGATATTGTTATAGGTATAAAATATGACAAAGAAATAGTTTTCAAGTTTTTAAACGATGAAGGAATAAAGATAATTGACTCAATAAAGGCTAGGTTTCGGGGAAAATAAATTATATGTGATGGTTTCTTAGTAATAAAAGGTTTCAATCAAAAAAAATTAGTGTCAACCTACTATGTGACTCACAAAATTCTATAGCTTTACTAAGAATATGTGTATCATCAACAGAAAATATGGTGTAGTGGTTCAACAAGGAAAAGAGAGAAAGGGGAAATATCTAACTCATAAGTGGAGAAGAAGATATATTCTTTTTGTCTAGAGAAGAAGAAAACAAGTTGTGGCATAAATTACTTGGTCATCTATGCCAACCATATATAGATTATCTGGTGAAGTGTGGTGTAGCTAGAGACCTCCCTATGTTATCATGTGATTATATACATATGTGTGATTCTTTTCAACAAGGAAAGATCATCAGAAATACTTACAAAGAAAAGGAAAATAAGTCAATAAAAGTTCTTGAATTGGATCATGTTGATGTTTCTGTACCTATATCACCAAACTCCATTGAAGGGAATAGGTATTATGTTCTTTTAATTGATGAATATTCCATAATGTATAGGGTATTTGTCATTTACCATAAGTCATATGTGTTCAGTTGCATAAAATAGAATCAGAGGGAATCTGATAGGATGTTGGAATAGAAAATTCTGAAGCCTCGTACTGATAATGATACTAAATTCACAATTAGTCAAGTTAAAGACAGTCTAGAGAAACATGGGATAAGGAATCAAGTTTTTTAGTGAGAACTCCCCAACATAATGGAGTGGTTTAAATGAAAAATAGGATCATCAAAAACATGTCCAAAACAATGCTAATTGATAAACTGTTACAAGAGAAATTTTGGAAGGATGAATTGTTCATATAGATCTATATTTATAACATGGCTCTATAATGTCTGAAGGAATGAAAAACTTCGTATGAGATATTTTATGGAAGGAAGCCAATTTTAAAATACTACTAAATCATTTTAAGTAAGTTCATTATCCTAAATAAATAAAAACACAAAAAATTTGAGTCATGTGGAGATGAGGGGATATTACTTGGCTACTCAAGAAAAAGAAAAGCATATAAATTCTTTAATAAGAGGTTGGAAAAATTAGTTAAGATAAATGATGTCACTATAGTGGAGAATGAAGAGAATATTCAACAATGAATTGAATATTTTTGCTGATGAAAGTGATGAAGATACGGGAAACATATGAGGTGAAGAAGTGGAAGATGTTGATTCAAAGGAAGACACTGATGAGGAGCAGGAGGAAGTAAAATTAGTATCTATATATAATCCAAGGAGTCAAGATGAAATTGATAGGAAAAATATCATTGGTGATCATACAACACTTATCTAGACAAGTATAATGAAGTCACTACAGCATAAATCTTTTTTATCTCAGGTATAGCTGACATTTTTTGTTGATGCAACTAAATATGAAAACTGGGTTCAGGTTATGCATGAAGAGCTTGATCAGATTGAGAAGAATCAAACGTGGGAGATTGTTTTAAGGCCAACAGATAAGAATTTCATCGGGTCTAAATGTGTCTTCCTTAATAAGATGAATGAATATGGCGCAGTGATTCGAAACAAATAATGACTGGTGTGTAAAGGGTAATTCCAGATAGAGGGTATTGACACTGAAGAGACATTTCCACCTATTACAATGATGGAGATAATCATATTATTCTTGTCCATTGAAGTGTAACAGAATTTCAAAGTGTTCCAGATGGAAGTCAAATCTAACTTTTTGAAAGGGGTTCTAGAATAAGAAGTTTATATTTATAATCCAGATGGTTTTATCATTCATCAAGATTCGAACAATGTTTTTCGGTTAAATAAAGTGATATATGGGATTAAACAAGAACCAAGAGCATGGTATTTGAGGGTTGATCGGTATTTGAAGAAGCATGGATTTAAACATGGTGGAGTTGATTACATTATCTTTTTTAACAATGACATTAATAAAATAACGATGGTGAAATTTTATGTGGATTACATAATATTAGGTGGATTAGATGAATCTCATTGCAGACAATTCTCTGAATTCATAAAAAGTGAGTTGGAAATGTGAATGATTGGTGAGGTGACATTTTCCCTTGGTTTACAGGTGACATAAGGGTGGAATGGAACTTCTATTTCTCAATATAAATATTCCAAAGTGTTTATAAGAAGATTTGGAATGGAAAATTACAAGAAGATAAAGACTATGGATGTTACCTTGATGAAATTATCAAAAGATGTTGATGATAAGGCAGTTAATATCACAGAATACAAGCATATTATTGGAAGATTAATGTACCTAATAGCCACAAGACCTGATATTGTTTTATCCACATGCCAAGTAGTTCGATATCAAATCAATCCCAAGGAAATCCTCATATTGCAGCGAAAATGATTCTCTGGTATATCAATGGAACTGTGGATTTCAGCCTGATGTATAATGACAAATCTTAGTCGGAGCTGTTGGGATAAACAGATGTATATTAGGCCAGTTTATCGGATGATAGGAAATCAACTTCAGGAGATGATTTCTATATTGGTGTATTGTGTATTTCTTGGCTAAGAAAGAACCAATATTTTATTTCCTTGGGTAGCACAGAAGCTAAGTATATTGAAGCCACTCATGAATGCACACAATTATTCGGGATGAAGCAACAGCTTAATGATATGGGAGTTAAAGTGAAGTCTCTAATCAGAATCCAGTGTGATAATTTGAGTGATATCAATATTATAAAAAATATGTTTCATCACTTAATGAAAAAAGCACATTGATATCGAATATCATTTTATCAAGGAGAAGGTAGAGCCAAAGCTTGTGAAGTTTGAGTATGTTCCTACAGATCTACATGTTGCAGACATTTTGAAAAAGGCCATACCCAAGGAAGATTTTAAATGGAATTAACTAGATCTAGTAGTTAAGTCGACTCCTCTTACTTGAAAGAGTGTGGATGATCCCCCCCCCCCTCCTTGAGGTATGCTACATTTTCCCCTAATGTTCTAATATGTGTTTTTCTAATGTCGCAGACCAAAAAAGAGTTGCCTTTGGGTTTGTTGACAAAGGGGGATAAAGTGTAGTTCTTTGAGGGGGATAAAATGTAATAGTTAAGACATGGTGAGAAGCTAACAGATAGATCAGTGAGATAGGGAGAACAATGAGATAGGAGTAGGAGTATTATATCTAGCGATGCTAGAAGTGGTCAATAAAAAATTAGATATCATGAAAACTGAGGTTTGTTATGAAATATTAAGAGTGGTGTGGGAATAGTATAAAAAATTGGTGTCAGGAATGAAGAGATAAATTGATGAGCTTTTCATTATACTCTTTTTTCTCCTTCGTAGAATTTATCATGTGGGTTTAGAGTATGTGTTGAGTAAATATTTTATTTCTAACTGAATTGAGAGAGGCGAACGGTGGTAGAAGTTGGAAGAAGATTTAATGAGGTATAAACATAAGGTAAATCATTATGAAAGTGTTGTAAACAACCTTAAATGGGATATTGTTGGGAAAAAATCCCTCTAGGTAACATTGCTACATTTTTGGGTTGGTTGAGTTATTTAAAAAATAGGTTTTCAAGATTAGTTTTCTAGTTCCATAGATGTTTTTGGAAATCAATATTGACAAAGGATCATGTAAAATGAATGAAATATCTAGATGTGGTACAAAAAGAACAGATATAAGGTGGTTTTATTTTCTAGTGTTCGACAAATTTTTGGGGTCAAAAATTGGGAGTTTAGTTTTCATAAAAACAAATGGATTTTCTCAAAGATCACAAAATAATTGGTAAATGCTATGAATTTTGAGAATATGAGCTTTGAGAGTTGTGTTTCGAAAAGGAGCAAAGAATTTTAGTGGAGTCCTTTCTGAAAGTGATGAACTTCACAATTCTGAGAAAATAGAGCTTCGTGATCAGTGATGGAGTTCTTCACGGTAGTTTATGGAAGTCACTACTATTTAGATGGGTGTTGAAAATGGTTTTTGATATAATTATCTACTATTATGATGGGCTTCACAAATGGTAAATTTCAGTGGATCTTAATAAATGGAGGTACGCAGCGAAGATGGTTTTTGATAGATCCATAAAATACACTAGAGGTGGTGGAGATTTATGAAGATATGAGCCTAAAAGAATGAGGCAATGCCCCTTTCAGAACATAGAGTGTAAAAAACGTAGAAAATCAACTAAAATTATAAATCTCTGAGTTTGAAAATGAGTTCATGATGGTTGTATGAGAATGAATTCATGAAGGCTATATGCCAACTGAATATTTTGGGCATCTTGAAAACAAGGATTTCAAGAAGACCCTAAAAAGAAAACTGAAACTTGTGAGCTTTGAGAAGGCTAGTTTGATCTTCATGAAAGAAGTTTACTTTGTAAAGGCTAAGTGAGATTAGTGAAAATAAGAGCTTTGCCAAGGCTAATTTTTGCTTCATGAAAGAAGAGCTTCACGAAGGCCAGTTTGTGCTTCACAACAGAGATACTTCATGAAGGAAGTGATCTTTATAAAAAGTGGTCGAAAGGTATTTCCCAAAGTTAAATAGAAAATAGGTATTCATCTGTGAATGTAAGTGTAACATAAATAGAGAATCTACATACAGTGGATGATATATTCATTAAAGGTAACAGAAGGACCTAAAAGTATAAACTATAAGTAGATATTCTAAAGAAGCAGTGATCACACTTTAGTTGAGAGATCAGTGAGCTTTTAAATTGTGATTGGTTGTAAACTAGGAGGGACAGTGAGTCCACTTCGTACTTGTAAACAGAAGTGAACTTATAGATGATTTGGTACATCATCACATTTCCATTGTATGCTCCTTGGATGTATCCTAGTGAGGGTGAACCAAGTATAACTAATGTTTCATATTCATGATTTATGTTCTTGTCATACTATACAATGGGAAGGATAGAGAAAAGAGTTTTTTTCCAATAATTAAACAAGATCAAAAAGGGGAAGTTGTTTTAATCTATCAAACCCTTATTCACCCCCCCCCCCCCCAGGGTATCTAGCCTAGTTGACCTAACAAGTTGCATTGAAACATTATTAAATAAAGGTTAAGGGAAATTTTATAACATAAAATATGAAACATTACATAAACATGCACCGAGTGAATATAAACCTGTAAGCATAAGTAATGTAAAATTTATAAAAACAAGTAAGAAAAACTTACATAATTTTTATAAAAAATATATTAACTAGTTTAACTTAAGATTTAAGGAAGTAAATAACCTTGACTTTAGGTATCAATGGTTTTCAGTAAACCATAAATAGATATCTTCCAGAAGTAAGGAATCCCTTAATACAAACATCGAAAAAACTTCTACTTCACCAGTCTCAGGAACTCTCAATCATGAATATCAGAATAACATTTATCTTACAGTCTCTAGAATCCATTGGTTAACCATAATATCATATACAAATTTATAAACATAAAATATCATAAGGAATTTACAATCCTTATATGCATTCATTAAAAAATACCTCTAAATATTATAATGGGGGTGCATGAGTAACAATATATTAAAAAATCTTCCAATTAACTTCATATCATCAATGATGAAAAATAATCCTCTTCCATGAATGTTTATCGTATTTATAAACATAGTTTAAATGGGTCATATTATATATTTATAATATATGGTTACAATGACTTTATTTGGACTCATCTTCACCTAGTAAGGTTCGGTACACATTTTTATTTGATGGTTGATCTGGATGAAACTCCATTAAAACTATTAAAAGGTTTCATCCAGTGTAATTATTTTAGTTCGTTCATAGAAATATATAAGGTTTTCTAGTGGGTCTTTATAAAATATCATCTATAGACTATATCTACCTCCATATAATAAAGATTATTTGATACACTTTATATAACCCTTTCGGGTGGGGCTTTATTATGCTTTATCTTAGAGAATTTATAAAACCTTATTTGATTTACCTTTAAAATATCCATCCAATATACAATTTAATTTTATTTTTAATTTATGATAATTCCACTAGTTTTTTAATTTATAAAACATAAGCTAAGTTCCATCCTATTTGGTTCATTTTCAAAACATATGAAATGTTTTATACAATTTTCAAAGTATTCTACATCTAGTAAAATATATTTTTTCTACAAAAAACAGTCTAAACACTTGGAAAATTATAAAGTTAGTAAACAAAAATATTTAAGGAATCTTTTTTTTCAAAAATAAGAATATAATGTGTTGAAATTAAACTTTCAACTCAAAAATCTCCCACTTTTTTAAAAGCAAAAAATAAAACTTCCAAAAATAAAAACTAATGTTTAAATAACTATAAAAAACCTAACTCCCGGTATCTTATATATTTAAGAACTTAAAGCTTTTTAATTATTTCTTTATTTCTCCTTATTATTTTTTGTCTCCAACTTCCTTAATCAAACTTTGTCTAAATTGTTTGTTGGGAGGTTAGGTTTTCTAATATTTTTTCACCCATTATGAATTTTAAAAAAAATAGAGATGTAGAAAGTGTCCAATAAATGTAATATAAGTAAACATATCTAAAAATTTATAAGAATTAACAATCATCTATACAAATGTAAATTAAAAATATTTATCCATATAACTTAAAAAACATCCATCCAAAAAATTTACAAGAACATTAATTTGATAAATTCATCAAAAATTTAGTTTTTTTATTAAAAAACATTTCAAGAGTTTACAAGAGTACAATTTATCTTTATTCAAAAGAATCCTCACAATATCCTTCAACTTCTATACATCATATGTTTAAATTTTTTATTTAGAAACTACAGATTTGATCATTGACAAGTCTTCTTGAAACATTCAATGCTCACTATTCAACATTAGAACTTCTTCTTCTAATGATCAAAACTTCATACATTGTTCTAAATATCATCAACCAACTACATAGATAAATATTTGAGATTTTCAACATCCCTTGTGCCTTTATTTTATTTAGAACACATATCTCTTACATTCTTCGTATCTAATTTTGAATATTTTCTCATCCCTTCAATTTTGACATTATATAACTTTATGTCAACCTTAGTATGTTTTGGATGTATAAAAAAATGTTTCATTATCCTCAACCTTAATATTTATCTTCCCTTAAAATATTTTAAATCAACCCCATTTTTGATGATAGTTTCATTCAAATGTGTCAATGAGATTTAATTTTTTAACATATCAATATTTACTTGGGTTTATTTTCATCTAGCTTGGATATTAGGTAAATAATGAAGATCATTTTCAATGTTATTTAAGATTTCATTGAAATAAATTACTCTCATATTTATTAATTGATGACATTAAATTTGGGATAAATAAGTTGAATAATATAAAACTTATGGAATAGTTGGGGTTGGAGGTCTTGAAGTTCTACCTTCTTTTTTTCTTTTATTGTATTTTTTGTCAAAAACATCCACTATATCATTATCGGACTCAATTTTTTATGAAACCATGGTATTTAAATATTTATCCTCTTATTATTATGATTCATCTCTATTTGAAAATATTATATCTACATACTTATAAGATTTAGTTGGAAGATAACTTTAAGATATTGATTCACTCTAATCTTCAATATACATATATTTTTTCAACACTTCTAAAATTTCTTATTCAATTATATATTTATTATTTTTCATAACATTTAGGAGCTTTCAAATTTTTAGCTTCATCATATTATTTAGTCTAAAACTATTCAATGATAAAAAAATTTCATTTTCCATTTTCAATGTACATATGATCTTCTAATAGTTGTGATTCAATTCCTTCTACTATAATGGACTGACATCCTTTTGGTGATTAAATAGGAAAGGGAGAAATGAACTGAGGTTATCCTTATGCTTTCACTTAAAAAATTAGAATTTGATTACTCAAATCCTTTTGAGAACTTTTTATACATCTGAGTTGGCTCTCCTTTTTTATTCTACTTATTCTTCTTTTTCACTTTAAAAATATTCTTATATGTTTTCTCTTGAAGTTACACAACCTCATCCTTGTTATACCAAAAATGAGGACCATCTAAATTTTCCCCTCTTTCCTCTTCATAAAGGATGAAAATTTCACTCAAGGAATTTTTATCACTTTCTTATTTGGAAAAGGAGGGGGAACATCTTATTCCTTTATCTTTTCTAAAATCTTTTCTTTTATCTTCTGAGTTTCTAATTCAGATGAAACTTTATCTGACTTATTAATAAACATTTCCAGATGAGGTACAAACAAGAATCTCAGCTTGCTAATTATTTCATATCTACTAAATTATACCTTCTACCTTTCTAAAATTTTCTTATTCTTAATCTTTTGAACTTCTATAAACTTCATTAAATAATTGTTTAGAAAATAAAGAAATAGTAAAAACTTTAACTTAATAAATTAAAAAAAACATATTATATGAAAATAAATATAAACTTTACAAGAATGACCTTATTCATATTATAAATATAGTACAAAACATATATATCATGCACCTTTAGGGTATCCATATCTACTTCTCTTGTTATGATATAATTCTATATCAAAAAACCATTATCATTGTATTTGGAGACATATGGTGGACCTTTCTCACCTTCTCATAGAAAGTAAATAATTCAGTCTCAAACATTTATTTTTTCATAAGTTTCTAACTTTTTGGGAATATTTTTAGTTTTTTAGTTTTTTTCAACTTCAAATGTAATTCTGACCAAATAAGATATTTTTTTAATATTTATCTTATACAACTCTTCAAAACAGAGTAAAAGTTAAAACTATCTGATTTCCTTCAACACTAAAATTAATATAAACTTATAATTCTCTTACAGTATTTAGAAAATGAAGTGTGAAATCTTCCTTTTTTATACATAGGTTTTCCCATCCACAGAAGTATGTGATATATTTAAGAAATTCCCCATTATTTTCAAGAAAACTTCTTACAAAAATTATTTATTTAATAAAAAATATATTCGAAATCTCACCATAAGAAGTCATTATATTGATTGGATGAATTGAGTCTAATGAAGAACCCATGATTAAATAGATAGACCAATATCTAGATATAAATAATGGACTGGTGACCCACACCCTTTTATGTAGGTTTTTAAAGAGATATGGTTTATATTCTATTAGATCTAACAGATCAGTATAAAACTCATTTCTAGATCAATGGATAAAAACAATATTGAATAATGAAATTTATTAATGCACCTCAACACATCGTTTAATTAACATGCAATATGATCATATTATAATTTCTTTTTTATCCCATACTACACTTGCTATAACAATGTGTTATAGTGATAGTACAGGATCGATCCCATGAGGAAGGTTTTGGTAGTTAAGAAACAAAGACATTGAACCCTTTTTGTTTTATTCCTCACAATTTTATGTTAGTTTTGCATTGGATTAAAGATATTGAGTTTTATTCTAATATTCAAGAAGAAGGTAGTGATCAGGATCAATTTTAGGGTTGGGTAAAAAGGATAATATCAGTCCTAATTGGGAATAGTCTTAGGGATTAGGATATAAAGTGGTGAAAGGGAACTAGTTGATTATGGTCAAACCAACTAGATATATCTAAGATTCAACTATTTCATGGTCTAGATATAGCTAACAAACTGGATGCATTATGCCTAGATTATATGGAATAAAGTATCACAAGCTAATAGTCATATCCCACCCTACTCCAATCAGGTCAAGATTTTTCATTTAAAATTTCCATAGTGAGGGTTTCCTAAAATAATTCAATAAAAATATGTAACATAATTATTAGACTTAGTATTACCATGTTACGATTTAGAGACTCAATAAATTCAAAACAACCCAACTCTCAACCCTTACCCTAAGAGGTTTATCTTCTCATGATTATAATAATGAATAATAAAGATAAAATTATAGAAATGATATTTATATTAAGAAAAAAATTTAAATATGAAAATTCACAATCGATGGTTCAAGAATTAAGAATTTCACAATCAGAAAAAGTAATAAATCAATCAACCACTTAATTTAAATGGTAAAAAATCAAGAATGTATTGAGAATCCACTGTCAAATGGAATTGACAATGGTAAATTGATTCCAAAACGGTAATTAGTGATGAAAATATTGAAGAAAGTGTTTAAAACATTCAATGATACTTGAATTTAACTAAAATGACAACAAAACTTATCTAGAGTTGTGTTACGAGAGATGATAAGGGATAAAAATGAGAGAGAATGAGATAAAATTGGGAGAATAAAAGTTATCTGCTCATGTACACATTTTGGAAAGTAAATAGTTGGGATATTACATGACATGTAAAATTTTGACATCATGTAATCATGATTCCTGGTTTTCTCCACAGATCTTCAATTTAGCGTGAATCTTAGCCTATATTATCAGTATTCAAACATTTGACTCATCTAATGATATTTAGTTGAAACTCATGACCAAATTATTATCACGCCTTGAACTTTAAAAGGGAAGTTTCCTTTGAATATTATGTGTCAGGTATTGTAGATTCAAGTTGTTTAATATTTTCATGACTTATAATTTCATCATGACTTGATTCATAACTTTCTGAATTCTGTGAATGATTCATACCTTTCATGTGAGTTACTCACAGTGTGGAATGTTAACTTTTATCTATTTTTCATATCTTTTCCTTAAGAGTATGGGAAACCTATTTTCTACAATAACAAACACATACCAAGTGAATTATCAAATAAATCATGTATAATAATTAATTAAATGACTCTAAAAAGTATATAAAATTTCATCTGATCAAATTCCACCACACTTGAGAAATTGATTGTCCTCGAGAAAAAATCATCTCAATGAGGATTCCAAAAGACACAATTTTTATGTCAAGAAACATACATTAAAAATATGAAAATAAAACTTATTGTAAGAAGAAAAAAAATAATTCCTCTATATCAATCATGTAGAGAAAATTATTTATGATTCAAAATTCAATTCTTAATTCAGATTATAAATCTTTTAATTACAGATTTAAAACAAATTCCAAAATTCTATATGAATTTTTCAATTTAACTCCCAATAAATATTCCCTCATTACTCACGGTAAAATGTCACTGGGATTAATCTCATACCTTGAATACATGTTCCTATACATAGGCTTGAATTTCTTCTATCATCTCCACTTTGTAAAGAAAATACAGAACTAATCATAAGGGCATCAAAAAAAGGGTTCAAACTACTATAAGGTTGATAGAAGGTGGGTAGAAAGTAAAAAATAATTCTCAAGGATGTTATGAACTAAATTTTAGTGCGTGATAAGCGGTAATTTTGTATTGATGTGTTTCCTTAAATATAAAACAGTGTCTATGCTCCAAACATCTCAAATTGGATCCATGAGTGTATCAATTATCTTTCAAAAATGAACCATGTTCCTTTATTTTTATTTTATTCTTAATTGATTTTGAAATTATTGATTAGTCTAGATCTCACATCCATCCTCTAATCACTTATGATCCTTCAAGGGATTCATTAGTCCAAAAATGTTGATTTTCTACCTTCCTCATACACAACCCAGAATCATTTTCATATTCTTTTTTTAAAGTAATTAGATAAGAAAACAATTCCAAAAATAATATATGGATCATAACAAATATTTTTGGCAAAGTAACATAATACATCTTCCCAATAAAAAAATCCTATTTCCATCAGCTAAAAACTCCAACAAACTTGTTCAAATTATAATAATAAATAAAACCAAGAGCAAGGTAGGAAGGGATAATTATCTTGGAAAAGTTGTATCCTAAAGAGTTAATTCATAAAATCTAGGGGCTAATTGATGAAAAAAATGTAAGGTGGGTCTCAGGGAAAATTACCTAAACAAATTTCACCTCAATCATCTTAAAATTTTATTTTTTTTAACTCATAGACCTAATAATATATCAATGAAACTTCTGATAGGTTTACATGTCATTTATGTCACATGAGAAATATTCTCTAAAATGAATATGAAATCATAGGCTCTAAATCCCCTTTGGAAAGGGATTAAAAAACAAAAACTGGAAATAAATTTGTGTATAACATCAAGTAATAAGTCAATCAAGTGAAATTTAAAAAAAATAGAATTAAATTAATGAACTCATCATTCCTCATAAACATCGAAATTGGAGAAAAACATGTATTTCAACAACTTCAAACTAAAAATTATCTTTTATTTTGATGGTTAAAATGATTTTTTAGTTTTAAATCATGATTCTAATGAAAAATGTATCCAAAATAAATTAAAATAGGAATAAAATCCAACTTTATGAACATTGGAGTTCAACAAATACTCCCCCATACTTAAAATGAGAAAATATCTGCACTATCATGGAAAGTACCATAGGAGATATATTGCAGATATATCATAGTCAAAATGAAATGGAAATTTTTAATATAAATATTAAGGAATTTAGAGTTCCCTGTAATTAGTGTCATGCCATTGGAAAACTTGGGGAATCATGATTTTGAATTGGTATGAATGTATAATTGGTTAGAAAGAAAAATACTAAATTGGAGAAAACATTAGTCTATATGTTTTTAAAAAAAATTAGAAGTAGTGATATGGTAAGGTCCACCCAAAGAGTATGAGTAGAAAATAATATAGATACATGAAAATATGTGTGTACAATGTTGTTCAAAGCAACCTATAAAAAAATTCTATAAAATTGAAATCATAAAATCATAAGTATAAGACTAAAAATGAAGAATACAAAGGAAATAGGGGTTGACTCCCATAAATCACTAAAAATATGACATCATTCATATGGATAGAAAAAATAATCAATCAAATGCTATATATCTGCTCAAAAATCCTCTATCATCTATAAGAACTAGTGGTTGTGTTATTGAGATCACTTAGATAATTAGTGGGATTAACAACCTCATGAGCGTACTGAGTATGAATTTGGTGTGGAAGTAATATAATACATTCTCATCAGGGTGGTGATGGATTATAAAAATGAATCTTTAGTGATACTTCCTCAATATGGCACTTTCCATCAGCCAAATACTGAGTCATCCATTAAATGGTGGAATATGGTGATGGATTAGGTGCATCGTTGATCATATATGAGCTAGAAGATCAGACATGGATAATATAATACAGTAATTAAATTAAAAATAATCCAAGAAATAGTCTGGTAAAATCAGTATTTCATGTAAATAATAAGTGTAATGATACATTAGTAAGATGGAATATAGATAATAATAAATAAAATGATCACCCAAATAGATTAAAAATGTGGTAGGTGACTGAGATATACTAAGATCAATCAATGTCATCAATATCTTTATCTAAATTCATCTTCCAAATAGAGGGTTTATGTAGGTGGCTTTCATGATTAATAGAAGAAATGGAGCAAGGGGCTAATGGATCAACTACTTGAGGGGTTCCATGGTGTTGTCAGCTATCTTTGTGGATGGTAATTTTGAGGTACTCATCCTGATTGTGTTCATGGATTTGGAATCTAGATCAATGAATTTAACCTCAGTGGATGGTGTAGGGTTGGCCCCTTTCCTCGCTGGGCCTTCTCAACCGAGAAATCCTGTTGAGTAGTAAGATTTGTTAGCTCGTATTGTAGGTTGGAAGAGGTGGTCATGGGTGTAGGGATGGTGGAGTATGATGGGACTACTAGATGTGGAGACTGATTGTTCGTAATGTTGGATGGGATGATGGAATTAAAAATAGATAAAAATATATGAAAGGGATGCCTAGGTTATGGGTAATCCAATGAAGATTATACAGGATGAAAAGTTGTATGACATAGATATCAATGGGATAATATGGGGTGGACGTTGTATTGGGATAGATAGTGTTGGGAGGAGAATAAATATGGGTGGTGTAGTGGGTGGGAATATTAGTGGTAGCAGTAGGGGTTGGGGTAGAAGTGAAAGTGGTATGGGTGGTGGCTAGATTTGATGTGGCAAGAGAGGGTGTTGGGTTAGATACATGATCTATGGGTTCCTCTTCCACATCCTGAAAAAATTCAATCACTAATCGATAGATATATCCTTCCTTCATCAGTAGCAGCATCTTGTGTAGTGGGAGGAATTCAATGGACTATATGGGACCGAATGAGGTGTGGGGGAAGGGAGGCATTGAAAAAGATGAGATGGTAGAGCAAATTAGTAATTAATGACCCCATCAGTATACCTCATGTCCACTGTACATGATCCCTGATGTAGAAGTAAAACTATGATTCCATGTTGAAGGTAGGGCCTCCCATGGCATCATAAAGGATGAGCGCATTCAACTGACTGACACTTCTATGAGATGCTATGTAAGAAAACTAGTCATGATTCAATGTTTGATATAAAATGAGTAGTTCTTTGCCTATGAGTTATTTGGATTTTGTATTCTCTGGATCTTCCACACTCTGATCATTCTAATAAATTGTCCTCAATTGTATTTTTGCATCCGACTTTCATGGATCAAGCTACAAAGTTGTGAATACATCTAAAGTGGTGAAGTCCGAAAAATAAATACCTAGCCCAATTCCAAAATCTGTGAAGAATATCTTGTGTGGTATTCCACCTAGTCGGATGTGGAGGTTGTCTATGGCCATATAGAATGTGGTTATGAACTCAGGGAATATCTTCCTATAGTTCCCCTCGTGAACATCGATAATGGAAGTGATATACAGGTACTCAAGGAAGTGGAGGACCAACTGGATAATGTGTAGATGGGAATGAAATACCAAATATAGTGTTTTTTTGGTCTACATGGGATTCTCCTACAAATTGATCAACACCACATGGTTCTTTAGGTTTGAAAAATGAAGGATGGGGTGTAGTTGTGGGAAAACAGCATCCTCTGATGCATTGGACATAGAGTGTGAGTCGTAAAGGGATAACAGTTCTACAGAGGCTGAAACGAAGGTGGGGGAGGTTGATATGAGGGTGACGGAGGCATGACACCATTTTAGTGCTTGACCTGAGGTGGATTGTTTCACTTGGGTGTGGAATCAGTAGGAGGAGTGCATACTTTCTTTTTGTGGGCCATTGCAGGTGGAAAAAACTCAATTGAGAGGTGAAGATGAATTGGAGTAATGTTTGGGTAGGAAGATCATCAAGGGAGAGGTTAAGTGATGAGGGATGTGGGTCGTCGGGGAGAGAGGGTTGGGTGGGTTTTGAGCGGCCTCATAGTAGATCAGGGTTGGGAGGAGCATCGTGAACCCTAGGTTAATGGTATAAAAAATTCATGGGATTACATGACATATATATCCATATAATATTTTTAAATCATAAATTTTAAATTTTTCACATTTTTAATTGTATAGGTTATGTGATCTAGTACATGGAATGTAATTGGGTCTTTTTGCACATTTGTAAAAAATGGGATGGTCATTTGTTCTTAGTAAGCCCCAAGCTTCCCTAAACCTTAGTTTATACTATTCTAGCCTACAATGACCTATCATAGGCTTCCTTCTATCCAGAACTTCATTTAACATCAAGATCTTGACTCATTAGTTCTTAGATGAATTTTAAAGGGATAACACACCCCTTGTGGAATGGTCTTTGATAAATCTTTAATATCTTACCATTGACGTTGAATGGTGTTCTCCTCCTTTTTAATTTAAATAGTCCCATGGGGGAATACTTGAATAACTACACTGGGCCTTGGTCGTCTCGATTTCCTCTTACTAGGGAATATAATTAATCAAGAGTTTAAAAATAAGACCTTATTCCATTGATGAAAATTATTTACATGATGTGTGGATCATGTCATTTCCTGGTTCTCTCTTTATAAATATTGGTATTTTCATATGTGTCATTTTGTATCACATATAGTTCATCCAACTATAGAATCCTAACTTTCTCAGCTTTTTGAGATTCTATATTCAACTTCTAAATATCCTAGTATGAAAAATACTTTAGTTCTATGGGTAAATAAAATGGATTTTAATACACTAATCACAAGGGTATGGTGGTGATGGGTGTTTTGTACACATTATGGTATTCCTAGTGTGCATCTTCTAACTTTAGCCTCTAGTTCTTTCGATTTGTGTTTATAATATTTTCAATGATTTTTTTGATTCCCCTACTTGAAAACTCAACTTCCCCTCTTGTTTGTGGGTAGTAGGGAGTGCATGTGTTATATTAGATTTTGTACTTCCTCATTAGTCCTTTAACAGAATTTTTGGTAAAATGTGTTCCCCAAACACTAATGAGTTTTCATGGAAATCTAAATATTTAAAACACATTTTCTTTAATAATTTTAGGACTAATTTTATGGTCTCATGAGTGGTAGCTTTGGATTCTACCCATTTCAAGACGTAGTCAATAACAAGAAGCATATATAACATGCCATGTTAATTGGGGAATGGCCCCATTAAATATATTCCTTATATGTTGAAGAGTTCAAATTCCATGATTGGTTTCTGGGGAATTTCATTTCTTTTTCTAAGGGTTCCCATTCATTAGCACCGATCATTTCTCAGAAAATAATTTCTTTCATCTCGGTGAATTTTGTTCCAAAAAAGTACACTTTGTTAGAATTTTGCTGTTATTTTTTTCTGTTCCATGATTCCCTTAAATTGCTGATGTGTGAAACATATCTAACACACATTGGATCTCATATTCTAGGATTCAGTCACAATATTCCACCATAACAATGCTTAAAAAGTAGCAGCTCATCCCAGTAGTAATGTAAATTCTTGACTAAAAATATCCTCTTTGCTGGTAATAGAGGTCTGGATAAAGGAATATCATAGTGATATTTTTTTCAATGTCTTAAATCCATGGTCATGCCTTTTTGTTTCGAAAAAAGTGTGTTTCAATGGTAAAGTCACCCTTAATGTTCAGATTATCATTTTCATTAATGAGGGGCATTGGGAGTCTGGGTAGATGAACATCAACACCATTTCCGGTCCCTTTGGTGTCATTGATGAGGATGACAAATTATTGCAATAATAGGACCCATTTTATCAAGCTTGGTTTGGAATATTTTTTTAATTAACAAATATTTTAGGACAACATGATTAGTGTAAACAATAACCATTGACAACACTAAGTAAGATAAAATCATTTATAAAGCAAAGATAACTACCATGAGTTCTTTTTCAGGGGTTGTTTACTTTACCCAACCATCATTCAAATTCATTGTCTCAATCTAGTATAATTCTAACAATAGTGGCTAGAAGGATTTTCATTAAAATGTTAAATACTCACTAACACTCTTTAATGAATTCAAAAGGGGTATCCTTTGATAATAGGTGTGTCCGAGGGTGGGTAACATTTTCTAAGTCTTTCACTAAGGGACAATATAATCCAATATGGCCTGTAAATCTCTTTTTTCCTTTGACATTTTAGGGCTCAGGTAAATCCTTGATCACTTTTATTTTTTTGGGATCAACTTCTATGCCATCATTGGAGATTTTGTGTCTAGGGACTATCCCTCCTTGAACCATAAAGTGGCATTTTTTTAGTTTAAAACTAAAACACTTTATTCACATTATTGTACTACAAGTTCAGTATTTCTTAAGAATACATCGATAGATCTTCCATATACTGAAAAATCATCCATTAAAAGTTCCATGAATCCCTCTTCCATGTCAATGAACATATGTGTCATACAACATTGAAAGCTTTTTGGTGCATTACACATACCGAATGACATGAAACTGTAGGGGAAGGTACCAAATGGACATGAGAATTTTGCTTCAGAGTAACCATCGTGTCCAACTAAAATATTATTGTATCATGAATATCCATCCAAGAAATAATAAAATTCATGTCCAAAATGTATTTTCATAATTTTATGCATGAAAGTAAAGGGGAAATGATATTTTCTAGTTGTGTTATTTCTATTATTGTAGTCATTTCATACCTACCATCTAGTGATGGTGTGAATCGAAATAAATTCATTTTCATCATTCTTGACAATTGTGTGGACACATTTATTCAAAACTACTTATACCAGACTCACCCATTCATAATCAGATATTGAAAAAAAAATCAACATACATAAGTTTCAATAATTATTTCTTAACAACATCCTTCATTGGTGAGGTAAGCCTCCTCTACAGTTGGAATTTGGGTTTCACACTTTCTTATAATAAATTTTTTTGAGTGCATAATGTGGGTATAATCCATTTTATGTCATCCACCTCCCAAAAAATTGAATTTTTATTTCTTTATATGGCTTCGATTAACTTGTCCTATTTTGGTTGTGTTAGTTATGAGTTAATAATGAATGCAAGTATAGTTTGTTTTCTCTATCAAATGATTCTTGAGTGTTCTTAGAATAGGTTTAAGCTCCAGTATTGGTGGATGAATGACTAATGTTATGAAAGGTAAGATCATCTCCCTTATAAGAGGTTATTTATAGTTTTTTTCCTTAAGATCATGCTCCACTCCTTTATAGGAGATAGTTCAAAACAATCATACTTAATATCCATGTAATCATCTTTTCTTGAGTGAGAAAGATATATTGGATGTAAAAAAAGAATCATTTGTTTTTTTCATCTTTCACTAGGTCGAACACTACTTGTCCTCCACCTACTTTGAGTATTGGTATCTCTTGATTCACATCAATCAGTTCTTTCCAAGTAGATATAAATGGCCAATCTGAGATAATGGTAATTTCTACTTCTTCTTCTATGCCCGAAATGAGAAAGTTTGTTCGGAAAATGAATTTACCAATTTTAACTAGGGAATCCTCAAGTATCCCTTGAGGATACATAACGAATTGGTCATCTAATTATAGTTCCACTCTAGTGTACTTGAGTTCATCAAGTCCTAGCTTGCTAAATACACTCTTTGGAATGAGATCAATGATGTATCCTAAGTCACACAAGGAAATTTGGAAGTTGTATTCTTCTATGGTGCATGGAATTGAGAAACTCACAAGATCTCTCATATTTGGTGTACTTTTATTCTAAACAATATTATAGTATTTTTAATTAAGTTAAATGACTCTCAAGTCTTCCATTTTTCTCTTTTTGGAAATCTATTCCTTTAGAAATTTTTCATAGGTAGGAATTTGGGAGAGATATTCATCAAATGGGATATTGATGTGAAATTGATGAACATCTCTAAAAATTTATTATATTTCCCTTTGGTCCTTCATTGTATCTTTCTTTCCAAAAATGGGAGTGGTTCTGTGTTAGCTAGTTTTTCAATAGAGATATCCTCTTTGGGTTTCTCTTATTTCAGAGCTATTGTAGAAGGTGGTGATTATAGAGGTTTCCCATGATCATTTTGATTTTATATTTTATTTTCATCATCTATAATGAATGTTTTCGGTTTCTTAGGTTTTTTATAATTTTTCTCTCCTCCTCCTCATGGTTGTTGAAAATATAACACTTTTCCACTCATCAGAACCACTACCTTCACCTCTTTCTTTGGGTATCTATCAGTATTACCATGAATCATACCTATAAATCTATTAGAAAAGGTCGTTGAGATTTGACCTATTTGAAGCTCAAGATTTAAGAGGAAGCCCTTTAATTTTTCATTTCTATTTATCAAGTGTTCATCCTCTAATATTCCTTCTGAATGAAGTTAATGAGAAGATTTTCCAAAAAAAAGAGGTGTAATCGGTTTTTGTAGTCTTTGCGGAGCCTTTTGAAATTTTTTATGGACTCTAGAAGGGAAAGGCTATTGGGGTATTTATTTTGGAGGATTAGGAATAGGATTTATAGACAGATATATAGTTATTCTTTGGTTTATGAGTGGTTCTTGACAACTTCTCTACCGATATTACCATTTATTTTCTTCCTATGGCTGTTGAGATAGCCTATATTGATAATATTGTTTTGGTTTCTGATATTATTGTTTTTACTAAATGTAATTAAAATTACTAAAATCTTGGATTTTTTTCATTAACTCTTATCTTTCATTCTTAATATGAGTGTGGACTGCCACACTTGTCATTGGAATGAATCTCAATTAAAGAAGAAAACGTGGGAAGTGGTGTGGTCGGTAGCTGAAAGGGTTTCAGATTTTTAGTCAAGGCCTCTACTTGTGCAGATAGATGGTTATTTTATTCAATTTTATGGATTCTACACCAAGAAGGACTATGATAACTCTTCCACAGACTAGTAATGTGTGAGATCTCATCTAGAAGTGTTTGTCCTACTTTCAAATGTTTTTGTCTTTAGTCTTCCATCAGTATTAGAATATAATATTATACAAGAGGTGTGTTGGAGACCTTGATAGAAGGTTTGTAGTTGTATCCACACATCTAGTCCATGATGTCATAATTTTCTAGTAAGTTTCTTAAATTGATACCAGGCTTCCCGGGATGATTCTGTATCAGTTTTAAAAAAATATTAGATGTCATTCTGAAGTTTTCATGTTTGTATTGGTGGAAAACAATTATCCTTGAATTTCTGGGCTAATTCATCTCAAGTATTGATCATCTTGGGATCTTGAATTTTTCTCCAAACCTTGGCTCTAACACACAAGAATAATTTTAATTCATACAATAAGATTATATCAGAGGATACTCTCTAGTTGAAAAAGGTATTCTAGACTTCTAGGAAGTTGGAGAAATGTTCATGAGGTTCTCTATCCATAGTTTGTTGAACTAACCCATGAATTAGATCATACAGATGATTCTAGGGTTGATTTATAACATATGTTCCTATAAAATATGGTGCACAATACTGGATATAGTACCATTGACCAACGGTAATCCATAATCTATTATGGTGTGATCTTGTTGCATATTGGGTTGATCTCCTTGATGTACTGGTCGCACATACTGCATGTTAGGTGGGTTGGGATCTATAGGATTGTTTTGGTCTGTGATATATAAACTACAGCATGCATAAAGGTACCTTTCAATTTCAGGCATGAGGGTAAGTGGTTCTTGTGCATCAATGATTCTTGAGAAAGTTAGGGGTGATAACACATGCACTAGTCCAAAAGAATAATGGTGTAGTGGCGTCTAAAATAATGTAGAGATAATGAAAATAGAAAGGGGTGTGGGTGAGGTAATCTGGGGTTTGTGTTGAAGGTTCATGTTCCTAACCACAATAAAATGAATTCCCCATAAATGGTGCAAAATTTTTATATTCCGTAACACATTGTTTAATTCATTTGGGTTACGATCTGATTAGAATTTCTTTTTATCCCAAAATACGCATACTAAAATGGAGTAGTATAGTGATATTTTAGGCTCGAACCCATGAGAATCATTTTGAAAGATAAGGAACCAAATCTTTGAACCATTTGTGTAGGAGTTATTATTATTTTATTTGGGTTTGATAAAATCTATGGAGATTATTTTAAGATTTAGGAAGAAGGTAGGGTTCTGTATTAGTTTCATGGATCAGGTAAAAAGGATAATAACAGTCCTAACATGGAATAGTCATAGGGATTAAGCTGCAAAGTAGTGAAAAATATCACTACATGGTTATGGTCAATCCAAATAGATATATCTAAGATGAAACTATTCCTCAGTCCAGGTATAAAAAATATTTGGACGCATTAAGCTTAGATTCTTTGGTAGAAAGTATCATAGGCTCATGGTCATAGCCAACTCTACTCTAATATAGTCAAGAAGATTATTTAAACATCATGTGGATAAAGTTTCATAAAATAATTGAATAAAAAAATTAGGTAACCTGATTACTATCCTTAGGGTTACCAAATTATGATTTAGGGTTTTATTAGTTTTAGAACACCCCTACTCTCAATACTTACCCTGGTATGTTTAGCCTATCATAATGGTAATAACCAAGATTGAAGAAATAATTATAGACATGTTTGGAAGATTAAGAAAAAAATTAAAATATGTCATTTAAAAATAGAGGGTTCAATAGTAAAGTAGTTCTCAAAAAAAATCAATCAACCGCATACTTAAAATAGTACACAAGAAAAAATTTATGGTTAATCCATTATCGAATGGAAACAGCAATGGTTTACAGATTTCAATATGGTAAATGATAATGAGTGAAATAAATAATGTGTGTAAAAAAATAAAGGAAACTTAGACTTAATCAAAACGACAATAAAAATTATCTAGAGTTGAGTTGGGAGAGAATAGAAAAGAGAAAAATGAGAGTGAATGAGAGAAAATTTAGAGAAAGAAATGTTATAAGCTATTTTAAGCGTGTTGGAATGTAAATAGTCGGGATATTACATAACTTGTAAAATTTTCAAATCATGTAATATCGATCCATGGTTTTCTCCATATATATTCGATGTAGTATGAATATTGTCCTAAATCTATAAGATTTCGATATATTATTCTTATCAATATGTGTAGTTAAAACACATGGCATGCTTCTTCTCATGACTTTAACTTTATGTGGTAAGTGGCCTTTGAATATTACACATTGTGTATTATAGATTCATGTCATGTAATATTTTCATGAATTTTAATTTTTTCATGACTTTCTTCATGACTTGTGACAAACTTTGAATGATTTTTACCCATCTTGTTAGTGATTCGTGATGTGTAATGTTCACTTTTGGCTAGTTTTCGTAGATTTTCCCTTAGAGTCCTAGAAACCAGTTCGCTATAATAATTAACACATACAAGTTACATTATCAAATAAATCGTGTATAATAATTAATTAAATGACTCTAAATTTTATATATATAATTTCAGATTTTCATTTATTTAGATAACTTTTAATGTTTTTTTATACTTTTTAAAAGAGATTCATCATATTGACATTTGTCGAAAAAAATAAAAGTTTGTAGAAGTTATTAGAATGTATTAATACTGAAATGTTAATTAAATCATAAAAACTTATTATAGAAATTGTTATTAAAAAATATATATTTAAAAATTACATATAAAATAAAAATTTAATCTTTCGTTACGAATGTTTTTGGGATAATTCTAACTTCTTGGTTTTTCAAAAAAAAAAGTAACTTTTTTAAGAAATTTTTTGTCTACATACATTTATAGAAATAATTCTCTAAAAAAACTTTTAGAAAAAAAATAACAGATTTTTATAAACTTTTTTACAAAACACTTTTTAGAAATATTTGTCCCAAAATAATTATGATAAATATTTTTCTGAAATAAAAACCATGATAATATAAAAACCTAGTAAAAATATACTCCCCCATTTTAAATAATTCTTTAAGGTAAGGATATGGTTAAAAAAGACGAAGATATAAATAATCATTTTATGTTGATCATTCCTAGATTATCTTTAATGTTTTCAAATCAATTGCAATTTAGTGATTTTGTAAAAATATCAGGATGTTTCTCTTATGTTCCCATAAATTGTAAAATGATATCTCATTTTTTTTGTGATCCTGAAATAATTGGTGTTATATATCTGTATTCTTATCTTATGAGTGATGTTCTAGGTTTTAACATAAATATATGCCATTTGTGCTTTCACAAAAAATATGAGTTTTAGAAAAACTAATTCCAAAGTTAGTGAGTGTTTTTTACATCTATAACACTTGAGTATCAAAATTTTAATATACTGCATATTCAGTTTCAGTAGTGTAAAGTTCTACTGAGTGTTTCTTATTACAAAACCATGATACTAATGGCTCGCTAAATAAATTACATATTTAAAATGTACTTTTTCTCTTCATTTTAAATTCCGTAAAATTAGCATTGAAACAGTTTTAAATCAAAATCATTTCTATAATTATAGAATATAATAGGATCTATAGTTCCCTTAATATAACAAAAAAATAATTTTTTCATCTTTAATTTGAAATTATTTTGGATTCACTTAATATATTAAACACAATAAAATTGAAAATTTAAATATAATCAAATATATGTGAGATATTATAAACTACCAATCATTCCCCAAAATTATACTGATAAACAGGTTTCCTAGATTCATCAAGATAAATATTTTTCAAGGTCCTTATTGGTGTACTAATACTCCGGGTATTGTCATAACCAAAAATTTTAACTAAATCTCATATATTATTTTGTTCATATAAAAAATTCCCTTATGGTTTTGGATAATTTGAAAACCAAGGGACAAAATTAATTCACCCATCATGCTCATCTCAAACATATATTTCATAATATCCACAAATGAATAAGAAAGATATTTTCAAGTTGATTGAAATATAATTTCATCGGCATAAATATGAACAATGATACTATCTTTGAAAAAAATTAATAAGAGTTGGATTATCATCTCCTTTAACAAATTAGTTTTGTAAAAACAATATCATTATATCATTCATGGCTCTTGGGGGTAGTTTGAGTCTATAAATATTCTTACTAATTCTAAAAACATTATTTGGAGATTTTGTGTTTTCAGAACCATCAGTTTATTCTACATAAATTTCCTCCTATAGATTTCTATTAAGTATAGTTCACTTCAGAACCATTTTGAAAAGAGTGAAATTTTGAAATTCTGCATAGTTAATAAGTATAAAAATAGATTAAGTTCTAACTACAGAAGCATAACATTATTCAAATATATTCCTTCTTATTTATTATAACACTTTGTAACAAGTATATCTTAATTTCTAATTATTACTCCATTTTCCTCACATTTATTTTGAAAATCTTATTTTACACCAATTACAGGTGAATCAGTATATCATTCAACCAAATGAAAAAAATTATTCCACTTAAATTCATTGAGTTCATCATATATTTCTTTTATCAAATCTTCATCATGTAATACCTTATTAGGTGTCTTTTGTTTGAATTTTGGTAAAAATGTTGAATGATCAAATTCATTTTGTAAGGAAATTATAGTTTTAAATTGTTTTCCTAAATCACAAATGATATTTTCTCTAGGATGAATCCTAAATACTATTAAGAATTTGGATTTGTAAAAATATTTTCTTTAACAAAATAATGAGTTTTTTCATTAGTTATGACTTCAAAAATAAAATTTATTTAGTTGTTCTCTATTATGATGACTTTTCTAACATGGGTTAAAAATAATGTTTTGAAAAACTTTTGAAGATATGGTTACAAGTTTTTTGAAAACAAAAGGTTCAGTTTCATAAAATTTGAAATTCAATATTTCCTTAATAATACTTTTTTTATTAAAAACTCTATAAGCCTTACTAGTTGTAGAAAAACAAAGGCAAGTTCCTTCATATAATTTTCAATATAATTTATGTAAATTATCTTTAGTGTTCATTATGAATAATTTTCATTTAAAAATAATGAAGTAGGAATGTTTTGGATTTCATTCAGTCTAAAAACCATAATGACTTTTATTATGAAAATGTATATGTAAAACTCGATTTATAGAATACCAAGAAGTACTAACTAATTCATCCTAATAATGTGTAGTAATTAAGTATTAACTCAACATAGTTATAGTAATCTCATAAATAAAATTATTTATTCTTTCAACTATACCATTTTACCAAGGTGTTCGATGTACTAAAGCTATATATTATTACTTTTTTATTAAAATAAGTTTCAAATTAAAAATTTTAAAATTCTCAACCATGATCATGCGTAATGTTTACCAAATGTAGGTTTTTATCATTTCTAACATGACCTTCAATGTTTTTAAAATAGAAAAGGGATTTTTAATATATTTCATGAAAATAAAACCATGTGTATCCAATGTAGTCATTAATGAAAACATATACATAGTATTTTCTGACAATAGTTCGTGTTTTTGTTGGACTAAATAAACCCATCTGCACTAACTATAAATCTTCTGAAGTAGAAACATCACTAATTTATTTAAAACGTGTCTTATGTTTCTTTCCAAATTGAATTATAATTATTTTTAATTTTATAAAGGTTACTTTACCCTAGGCCTATTAAAAACATTATAATAATTAAACCTAATCTCTGGAAGATCTATAAAAAGTCTTTTTTTAGAATATATAGAAAATTTAATAATATTATTATGACCTAATATTCTATTCCACAACCTAGATTGATCATCCATTTCAGTAAGGAAAGGTATATCATTCCTTATTTAGTCTTATATGTTTAGTGTGTTCACATTCACATGATTGTTAGTATAAAGAATAAATTTAACTTCTAATATGGTTGGGTTAAAGTACTACAAAAAAATAAAATTTGAAATTAAATATTTTACAACAATAAAAAATTACTTATACCAAAGATTTCCCCTTGATCATTGTCACCAAAAGTGACTTTGCCTCCTCACATATGTATTATATTAGGAAATAATTGTTTGTTTATAATCATATGATATAAACACCCACTATCCATGTACCAAATTTGATTATTGTTCTAACTTTTATTATTTTCCAAGAAATAGAAAGGGTTACATTTTTGGAGCCCAATATTGCTTGGGTTCCGCATTGTTAGAAAATAATACTTTGAGAATCCATATCTATGGAACTTTTATATGTTTTAAAAAAAATCATTATAAAAATAAAAATTTTGAAAAACTAAAATATTTTATTTTATTTAAATAACATTGTTTACTCAAATGTACATCATTCTGACAGTTTGTTTATAAGGTATAACATTTTGGAAAAAAAAATAATTTTTTTGAAAATCTGGTTTTACATCTTAAAATGATATCATAGAGGTATTTCTATAAGGATTTATTTGTTTATAATTGTTTTCAAAATTTTCTTTACCAGGTGTCAAATTAGATAAATGATTCTTTATATAAAGGATGCACAAATTTAGTTTTTTAACTAATTCTTAATCCTCATTATTTATACTAGAATTATATTTCTTTTATAATTATAATGTATGATTTTAAATCAATAAAAGTATTAAAATTATTTAATTTTCCTTTATAAGATATTACTCATCATCTTCAAATTTATTAAAATATTTACAATTTTGTTTTTTCTAACAACTTATAAAATCTATAAACTTATTCAAATCTAAGTGAAGAATCAACTTCTTCATATGAATAATATTTTTCTTCTTCAGAAGAAGTGGAATCACTCTCATCCTTAGAATCTGGATAGTTTTCATATATATTTATATTTTTAAGTGATTAAATATATAATTTTTACAGTTATAATTTATATTTATTTAGAATATCTATAAAGAAACTCATCACTTTCTGACTATCATCACTTTTGTCAAAATAATTTTCAGAAGAACTATCACCTCCACTTGCACTCCATGGGTCAGAAACTTTCAAAATTTTCTTTCGTTTAGGCTTATATAATTTTATATAACTTATTTCTATCTTTTCCATCTTTTTAATTTTATGAAAATATTGTCAAATGTGCCTATATTTTTTAATTCATAACATATCTCCTTAAAAGAATATTCTTTTTCATTTCTATGTTTATAAAAAAACTATTAGTAACAAAAGTTCTTTTTTGAACTATATTATTCTTCCTTTTAGAAATATTGAATAATTAATTATAGATTTATTTTAAATAAATACATTCTATGTCAAATTTTATGTTCTTCTTCTTATAATATTTAGAAACTTTTTTAGTTGATCTGTATATTTTAAGGACTGTAGATGTAGATTTATAATATACACCACCATTTTTATTCTTATTTTTCTCATAATCTATTTTTACTCAACTTTCATACTAATGAGTGTTCAAATTATTTAGATTCATTGAATTATCTAATGTTTTCTTTTATAATCGCACTCATTGGGAAGAATTACAATAATTTTATCAACCATTTGTTCATCTGTTAAATATTTATCTCAAAAATATTTCCAACTATTCAAAATGGTCGTAAATATCTTATGCATCTTAAAAAATATATTCTCTAATTGAAAAAATAAAAAAGGATTATAAACCTTCTCTCAATATATCCCTTCTTGTTTCAGTAATTTTGGTTGACCTAATGTAAGTAACTTCTAGTTTTTTTCACATACAATTGAATAGTTCACAAGGTGATGTTTAACTATAAATTTTCTTTATCATAGAACATAGAAAATTATTTATGACATGATAATTCAATTGATACTTTGTTTTATCATCTTTATAAAAAGTAGAAACCTCATTTTTTGGATTAACATAATTTTCAGTCATCATATCAAAATCATAAACTTTAATGTTGATTATAAACTTTTTCATTTTATCTCTCCAGTATTCAATGTCAGCACCATAAAAAATTGGTGGTCTAAAATGATTTATATTTTAATGTTTCACTACATTTAAACCTTCTATATTTTAAAATATATTGACACTTTTCTACAAGACATTTTATTTTAAAAATTTGTTAAAATTATAAAATTTAGAAATATATCCAATACCAAATATTTGATAAAAAGTGTAATCATTTTACTATAAGAGGGTGGGAATTTTAGTTTATAAAAAAACATACAATTTTTATTATCCTCTTAAAGTAGGTAATCTAAGAAAACATTTTTATGGTAAATGATTAAAATTAGACTAATAGTTGTACCGATACTATATTAAATAAATGTTAAGGAAAATTTAAAAATATATAATTTAAAAAATTTTATAAACATGAAAAATATAAATATAATCCTATAAAGACAAGTAATGTAAACTTTATAAAAAATTAATAAAAAACATATGTTTTATAAAGAAATTATGCATTATTTAACCTTAAGAGTTAAGGATATAAATAACCCCAAATTTAGGTATCCATGGTCTTCACCAAATCATAATGGTTTGTCTTTATTAGCAAAGAATTACCTTGATAAAAAATTGAAAAATCTTTTGTTTCCTAAGACTTGAGAACTATTGATCAGAAAGATCAAAATAAATTCGACCTTTTATTCCTATAAACTCTCAATCAAACAAAATATTAGGAATTAAATTAAAAACACAATATATATTAAGGAATTTATAATTCACACATGAATACCTTAAGAAAAAACTCTCTAAATAATAAAATATAGTGGATGAGTAATAAGATTATACAAAAGCTAAAATGTAACTTTAGATCATCATTGATATAAAATTTTTCTCCACCTTAAATTTTTATTCTATTTATAATAATTTCTACAATAATCATGTCACACATTTATTGGAGTTGGTTGTAATTATTTTAGTCAAAATAATCTTCACATGATGAGCATCAATATATCTTCTTTGTCTGATGGTTAATTATGATGAAAAAAAATTACAATTCTTAAAAGGTTCCATACTATAGAATTATTTTACCTTATCTAGAGAAATATATAAAGTCTTTTTAGTATTTAATTATATAATATCATCTAAATATCATGTTTACCTTTATACATTAAATTTTTTTCTATATATTTAATTTAACTTTTTATGGTGGTACATTGTTATACTTTATCTTATAAACTTTATAAACCTTTGTACAATTTACCTATAAATTGTATATATTGTGTAAAATGTATAATTCCATATAATGTATGATATTTAATTCAGTGTGATTTTTTTAGAAAACATAATCTATGTTCCATTTAATTTGGTTCATTCATAAAACATAAGCTATGTTCAATATAATTTACAAAGTATTCTACATCCAATAAAATATATGGTTTCTAAAAAAACATTCTAAAAACTCAATATATTATAACCTTGGTAAGGTAATGTATTTAGGGAAGTGTCATGATTTTCAAAACTATGGTTTGAAAGAGTTAAATGTAAAAAATTTATTTAGCAGATATACAAGTGGTATGAACGTTGCATGATTGATTATTGTATCGTTGAAAATGTCATCCAAATTTCATTATATTAAAGAGATGATGAAGGGATAAGATCTTAGAGGCCTATATTTATGAAAGATCGTTAATTTCAATGGTGTTATGTCAACCAATATCTTTCATCAAGACCCACACTTTACTTCCCATTTCTATAAGGGTCTCCAGGAAGTGATCGTTTCTTTAATGAAATTGAGTACGACCTACCATCCTCAAATGGATTGGTAAATGGATTGGGATATCAAAATTCATGAGGATATTATTTTTTCATATTTTTGTGTATGCTTTATTTTGGCATCTAATTGGAGAAACATTTACCAATCATTGTGTTTTTTGTATAATAATAGTTATCAAACCTTGATAAAAATGGATACCTTTAAATACTCGTATTGATTTCCATATGGGTCCCCACTTTTATGGGTTATGTATCCTTGTTTGGATTGATCATCATTTAGAAGATAACGAATAAAATTTATTTGATTAGGAAATTGATGGTAATGGATTAGATTCTCAAAAAAATCAAATTTCAAACATTATTATAATTACATATAATTATTCATTAGTCTTGAGTTGATTTATTGAGATTCTCCTCAATTGGATCTATTTGGTTGGGAAAGTATGGTAAGTTGAGGTCATGGTATATATAGTTTTCTAAGATAAAAAAAGTTCCTAGGAAATTGGCATACCAACTAGACTTTCTATCCATGATAACTTCTATTCATGAATTACTTCATGTATAATAGCTTAAAATTTCATATAGTCCCATATCATGTGGTACAGTGGGAGTATTTAGATTTGGAGTGCAACACCACTATTTTTTGGTAGTTTATTTTTATCTTGGGTCATCAGTTCAGAGTGTTATGGGGTACATATATCCTTCTAGTGTGTTTAATTTCATTGCATAGTTGAAATAGCACAAATAATTAGGAGAATGTGTCATTGATTTCGGAGCATTGATGTCACTTATTTTTTGATACGAATCATTGAGAACTTTATGGGGGTAGAAAGTGGCATGGTGGGGAGAATTGTGACACCCATTGGGTCACTAGTACAAAATTATGTTCTTCATTTCAATATTTTATTTTAATTTTTTATTTTTTCAGTGATGGAATTAAAAAATATAAAATAAAGGAAAAATTTTATTGGAATAATAATTAACATATAATTAGTGATAATAACTCAACCAAACCATGCAGAATAGTGATGGGTATTCTAGTGTAATTTTAAATGTTGGTGCATGGTTCCCAAAACTGTATGGTCCTATAGATGAACCATGTATCCTTATTTATGGATTATGAGAGATAGGTGGGGTTTTTACCTCATGGATTTCAAATCCATGAGGATAAACCATGTAACAATCCCAAATTTGTTAAAAAAAATTATATGACCTTTTCCCCCCATAGAAATAAAGTCTGATTTCTTCACTTTTCTCCTCATTTTAATGACCTAGATCATATCATATATGTCTCTTTCTTATTATTTTCTCCCTTGGTTATTTCTCTCATATCATAGTGGATTCTAAAATGTAAACTCGGGATTCATATTGTATTTCTCCATCCTTATTCCTCTGGTTCCATGTCTTTCCCTAGTAATATTTTTCCCATGACCTATATTACTTTAGTGGTCATATTTATGCCTATGGATGGTTTTAATTTTAATTGTTTAGATCATAAGGATTTGGTATGATCTTCTTCTTCCTATTCTTGTGGTATATAATGAATTTGATTAGTTCACAATTAATTTGTGGTGGGTGTCTCTATATATTGGGTCTTTCCATTGGAAAAACAATATCTCTTGAGTTTTATTTAGTTCAAATTTCTATATTACGTTTTAAATTGATCTTGAGTATTGGTTTTCATGGACCTATGATGTTCTTGAATTTATTTTGAAAAAAGAGGTGGTTATACTTTGTTATCAATTTATTCCCAATTTTACACCTTTATGGTGTTTGATAAAATGTTTAAAAGGTGATTTTTTATTCTTAATGGACATTCAAAATAATTTTTGAAATAATATTTTTTTCAATGAAGATTCATTGATTTATAAGCCTTAAATTTATAAAACAATTGTTTATTATGTGGTTTATTTTCTATAATGTTTGAAAATTTGTGGCGTGTTGTATAACTGATTGGGGTGATACTTTAACATAGTTATTGTACTAGTTAGGGGTCATTTATAATGAAAATTTGAGAGCTAACATGATTGGTTGTTTAATTCAGGTTTATATAAGAATCATACTATTTTGTGAGAGATTCATTATTACCATTACCCTATTGGGTTCGAGTCCATATTGTGAAAATTGTGTAAGTTATGGTTTGTTACATTAATTAGATATTATGATAATGTTTGTGCCATATTTCCTTAATTACATTTTATGGTTTCTTTGTTCATGTTTATTTTAGAAATTGGATTCTCTTTATAAAACCAATGGAATTTTGAAAAATATTTCAATTCCATAATTTATAAAATAAAAGGGGTTTTCAAATAGTATTATTTTAAACTAGAACTGTTTTTTATAAAGAGATAGACATTATATTGATTCATAGGAGTATCATATAAGGGTTTTCCACATACCCTGCATATTCCCTTGGGAATACAAAAACTTGGTTATGTATGATTTTAGTAAAGGGAAAATATTTTTATCTTATCTAGTCACCTCTTAATTTATTCTTCAACCATCAGGGTATAGGATGGTGGTGATCATTGTTTATAGGTATATGTCTCAGTTAGATCAGTTTGAGGATATACTTTTATTGGTTTTGGGTTGAAGATGCATCGACTATAGAAGACTTAACTCTATTCTAAATATTTTTTTATAATGTTGTTTCATTACTTTACATTTATTTTATAAAATCTTTATGTGTGTTCTATTTTTTATGGGTGTTCTATTATTTATATGATCTTTTATACATAATTAGGTCATTTCTATTATTTTTATGTGCTTATTTGTGTGCACATATGTGTTATATATGGATACATCATGTCATATTTATAATTGGGGTTTTTTATTGCTTTACTATATTGAAAGGGTGATATAATTCCCATTAAATTAGTTTTTATATCCTAGTTCTTGTTTCCAAATCATTGCAGCCAGCAACATTCTTCAGTACTTATAGAGAGTTGGGTTGAGTGACATGCCAGGTTGACCTAGGCCAGTTCATTACATGCATTATAATTTCTAACAACTTCATTTATATAAATTCATTAAGGAGTCTCTTGGGTCAGTCCTCCCTTATTTCAAGGAATTGTGTATACTTTGTAAGGAAATCCATAATGACCCATATTGTATCATTCTTTCTAGATTTAATGGGAGGTCAGAGAACAAAGTCAAATATAATATTGTCCCTTTAAAAAATGTTATAAGGGTTTTTTGTATGACACCCTAGGGTTCTTATCACATAGAAATTAATTATTTCCCCACCAATTATCTTGACACATAATCATAAATATCATTATTTATATTTCCATATAGGAAAATTTCTTTTAAATACCTTAATATCTTTTTTCAACTAGGATTTATAGAGAAATTTGAGTTTTAATATTTATCTAAAACGTCACTTTTTCATCTTAGGTATTTCTATAATATACCACCTCTTTCAAATATTCAATAAATCATCTTTATAATTGAAGTATATCAAATTCCTATCGTTTATGTATTTAATATTATTTTATAAACCATTATAATCTATTTGGTACTTTTTTAACTTCTCTATTAAGTATGATTGGGAATTTGCTTTTTATATGAATGATGTTTACCCTTCTCTAATAATTTACATATCCAACTTTATTGTATCCATGAATATTTGAAAATTTCCCATCCTCCTTATAGATAAAACTCTAGGATCCTTCTAATTTAATTCATCATTCAACATATTTTACTTATAAGAGTGTTAGTTTAATCAATAGTAAAGGTTCTTATGTAGTTCACTTCATCACATTTTTCTCATGATGATCTCCTTCTATGTAAATATATAATTTAATATTTTTTTATAAATATATATGTCACAAATTTCTCTATAGAGTTAGTCTTTATATATCTACAAGGAAAATATTACCGCTTCTAGTAATAGATCATATATTGGAAATATTTGTTCATAAATATATAATTTTTGTGATGTATAAGCAATAAATCTATTATTTTTCTTGAGGAAACATCCAAGTACTTTCTTCATTAAATAACTCTGTTTCACAAATCCTTCATTACCTGATGGTAATGTTAATACCATTTCATTAACCAATATATTAATTTATTCCCTAGACATTTCTTTACATTCCTTTGATTGTATGAATTTGAACTCTTAATGTGTTAACATTGTTAAAATTTTGGATAATTATGAAATATTTTGAAGAAATCGCATATAGTAAAATACTAAATTAAGGAAAGTTAGTATCTTTGTTATATTCATTGGTTTATTCCATTTTACAATCACCAAGTTATTAAATGTTTCTATAGATATACCATCCTTAGATATATTATAGCCAAATAAAAAACTTTTGTAGACCCCATTATTGAGTTTATGATCATAGTACCTTCTATAAAATCATTTGGGGACATTAAATTCTAATTTATTAATTATATAATCTTCTACTTATATTCTTAGCCTCTTCTAAGTTATATTCTCTTGATTATCGAGTAATTTATAAGAATAATTTCATATATATATATATGAAGCATTGAACATTGGTTTATTCTCTCTTTCATTTTCATTCATGAGATTGAGGTCCTTTATCTCTACACTTAAAGTGAACTCTCATTCCCTTTAATCAAGCCCCATAGAGAATATTTCTACAGATATTACATGTTGATAATTACACCCTTCCTCTATTCTTTTACACCAGTGTTCCTCATATATAGTGCTCAATCTCTCTCTTCTTATCCTATATTCCTTTGAAAATAATATAATCATAGAACTCATTATTATTTTTTATGGTACTTAGGATTATTTAGTGATTTTTTGAAAATTGTTGAAAAAATATTTCCCTTTTATATATTGGATTTATCTCATAAATTAAGAGATTAATCTTACTTTATTGATTGAGTATGTACTACATAACATGTCTCTATAATCATATAAAGTAATTCTCATACTTAACCATATTTTCCTCTATGTTTTTTCTTTAATTTGATAATTACTTTACCATATAATCTCATTTCTCATGAGGAAATTACTTTTCAAATAAGATACCCTTATATAATTTCTTAGCATGGTATATATATTCTTTTCAATATTATTTATTATAAACAATGGCCACCATTTATTATCATCTTCCCTCATTTTATATTATTCCATGATAAATTTCTCCCCTTTAATGAATCTAAAAGTGAGGAATATATTCATTAGGTACTTGATCCCATATTCAAATATTAATTTATTATTGGTTCCATTTAAAGAGAGAGTTTTTTGTAACATGAAGTGGTACAACTATGTTACACAATGATAAGGTGATACAGGTTTATCCATTTGAGAAATATTTTTTTTCATAACCTAAGCTGAGTAATTATTTTCCTAGCACAAATATATGATTGATTTTATTTCTTAATATATATGTATCTGCACTAATTATTTGTTTCCACACAGTTTTAGTTCTTTCCATTTCACAGATATTATAAAAATTTACATGAAATTGGTTAGTTTATAATGAAAACTATGAATTATAATCCATAGTATATAATTAAAATTCCTAATAATTATTCTAGTTGGAATTTCTTTAAGGGTTTCCAAAAATGTTTTATTTTCAATTTATGTTGTTCCCAATATAGTTACTAATGTTTCTATTAAACATTATCTATTAATAAGAATAAAACCCTAAATCTAATAACCTGGTATCATAGTTTATTTTATTACATTGGTATAGAATATAAGATATAATTTTATATAGGAACAAACAATTTAGTATTCTTAAGAGACTAAATACATTCATGGTCATTAAAATACATCCTAAAAACTTAAATTGCTTCATTAAAATTTAATAAAACATCATCGTCCCTCTAATTTAAACTTTATTACAATCATAATAATTTGGTTTTCTATGAAAAATGGGAAATGAAATTATAGGGTGAGTTCAAATTCTCAATAAGTGGTAGCATATAATGGAAGTTAACATTAAATAATCAAGTCATAAACTATAAAGTGAGACTAAAGAACCAAATGGATATTTTATGAGCTTAAAGTATTTATGGAAAAACAAAATTAAATAATTACAAAAGATAAAAAAAACTGATTTCATAATGATTGGATGTATAATGATATACATATATATATATATAAATCAAACCATAAAGCTCCCAACCAAGACATCATAACTATAAAATAATTTCATTATGACAATACATAATTCAATAAAGGATATGAATAAAGTAAATACCCAAAATTTGTTTATTTCGTGACACATACTTATATATAATGAGAATAAATAATTCTAGGCTCTACTGGTAACATAATAAGTCTATTTTATCTATTTTATGAAATATTTTAGCTAAAAATACATGCCATAATGTGCATATGAATCATTTATAAAACTTGTCAAAGTATTAAATACTTATCTCTATAAAATTCATGGGTATATGGATTGTCATAGATTCCCTTGTTAAATAAATTTTATATTTATATGGTTTAATTACTATTAATATATTTGGAATTATAGGATATTCATAATGAAATGGAATGTATAATTGATAATTGTGTAGTAAGGTGAGACACATTCATAATATATGGGTATTAAAAGTAATGGTTGGAGACCAAAGTACTGATATTAAAATATCCTCTTAGAAATTTTTTTTGATGATATAGAAATATTTTTCTCATTATAATGGATTCTGGGGGTTCTTTTAGCACATATACAACACAAATAAATGTTCATATAAGTGAATTTCTTGGATCATAACCAATATCTAATTACAAAAGGAAAAAATTCATGAGACCAAATAGTTTAATTTAAATAAGTGTAGTTTTATAAAAAAGTGCATGTCCCTATGTTGAATTGGGGAATGGAGTTTTATCGAGAAGTGGGTTGGTCATATGTTTTAATCATAATATAACTGATTCATCAAGACCATTTTTATTTTGAATATAAGAAATAGGATTTCCATCACTAATTTCAATAGACATGCAGTAATTATTTGAATCATGTGAGTAATATTCACCTATAATATCAATTCAAATATACATGATTGAATAATCTAGGAATTATTTATTTTACCTTATTATTTTGGAAATGAATTTTTAAAATAATAGGTTTTAGTCAAATAATAACAACACATGATACAATCGAGTAGATTCATCGATCAATATCATTAAATATAAAAATGGTTCATATTTTGGATGAATTAGACCATGTATTTTACCATGAATTATTTCCAATAATATACTTTATTCATTCCAAAATTATAATTGTGGTGGTCTAAAAATTAATTTACCATAAGAACAAGTAGTGCATGATAAAACATTATGTGTGAGAACCATTTTACAAACAAATGTATGGTCATGTGTATAAATAATTATTTTAATCATTATAAATTATCATAAACGAACACAAATACCATGTTATACTATAAATAAACCATAGTGGGTGAACATATAGATTGACATATTTTATTCAATTGTACATATATTTACATAATAAAAACCAGTATGAATCATTGATATTTTCTCTCAAATAAAATTATGTTCATGGCTAATGCTTCTTAAATAGAGAAATTAAGAACTTACTTCATCAGTAGTCTCAAAGAGATTTCAATTTTCATGAATATATTTAGTTCTTAATGTACATCATCAATACATATGATATACCAAATAATTACTTATTAAAATATGGTTACTTCCATGTTTTCATATACTTTTCATTATCCAAAAGTTTTTTATGGGATTTATTTATAATGAAAAACATATAACACCTTGACTCTAGAAACGAAAAGTCGAAGGTCAAATTATTACGCTGTTTTAGAATAAAAGAGATCATATTATACATGATCAAATGATTTATTAGTCTTAGGATACCAACAAAGAGAATATTTCTTGGAAATATGTGATATATTTCATTCATTTTATGGTGGAGCTGGTGCAAGAACTAATTTCAAGAAAATCGTCCTAAAGTTCCTTTAAAGAAGTTTCTTATGCATTAAAAGAAGATAGTGGAAGATTATTTTACTATTCATTACGAAATGGATGATGTCTAAATAATGTATGAAGGAAGAATTCAACTGAACACCAATAAAGAATAAATTCATTAAAACAACAATCAAGATAAAATTTTTCTTTGTGGATATAATGAAAAGAATGTGATCATGGAAGAGTATGTAAGGATATGGGATGGGATTGATTTTCTATGTGAGGATTTCATCATAAGGGAATCATAAGGGGGAAAATTTATTCCACAATGGAGTCTTTATAAGGATTTTGATTCCAATATTCTGAAGTTATTTTTAAATGGTTTGTTAGCTCTATTTGAGGTGTGATTTTCTCTTATTGTTAGAATGTGAAATTGTTTTGAACCTTGAATGTGTGTATTTGTTGTGGTAAGTCTTATGTAAAATTTAAGGTTATAATTTAACCAAAAAAATGATCATTTCATGATAAAAAATGGTTTTTCCAGTATTTATAGGAAACCAGATACATGCATAATCCTTATAGTATATTCTGGAAAAATAAATTTAATTATAAAAATATCATTAAAAATTTATTATTCCTCCAATAAAATCATTAATTCATTCATAATAATCTTCTTGATTTTTAAAAAAATGGGAATCCAAATAATGGGTGAGATCGGATGCTCGGTAAGGATTAGCATTCCATTGTGCAGGGGCTTCCTGAAAATGTGTTGGCTAAAGATGATGCATCTTTGGAACCTTCCATTGGAATTCAGTGTGTGTAAGGTGAAGAGGCAATGTAAAAGTGAGAAATTATCCGTAATTATGATGAATAAATGTTGGAGGAATAATTGATCATTCGTGCCTTTGATAAGGATACTATGATGATGGGTGATAGGCCAATTCAAGTTAGTATAAATCAAGAGTAGTTCACTAAGGTGATATATGAATTTAAGTCCCACCCTTCACATAATAAGTTTGATGAATCCATTATATGATGAATTCTAGCTAAAAATTAGATCAATGATGTTCAAAGGATCAATTTAAAATAAAATACCACTATTTTCAATACTTTTTCTTATATAAGTAAAGGTTATGTGGATTGTCAATGTTTCACCAATAAATTGAATTATATTTATATCTATAAAAATATCTACTAATACAGTAGTAATTATCATATATTTACAATGAAATAGAAATTATCCTTGATAATGTTGTAGTATGGTGATATAATTTTCATCGTATATGGGCATTAAATTTAATGGTTGGAGAAAAAAAGTAATTATAGAACAATCCCCAATTGGAAAAACTATGTTGATGTTATAAACAAATTTTGGAATAATAATGGATTATAGGGATGGTATAATAAGTGGTAATGATAATTCCTTATTCATGATACAATCATGTATTTTTAATGATCAAACATATCATCATTACATATAAAAATGTAAAATAATTTAAAAATACTTTTGAAATAGATGCACAGATAAAGGTATGGGGGACCTTAACATTACATGTCCCTTACCAAATCTCAAAAATTATCTCATTGAATACTTAATAATTTATTCTCTCAAATGAGAAATGTATATATGGTTTGGGGAACTATTACCTCACTAAACCTCTTGAGAAAAAATCATAGAAAAATATTTTGAGAGGGAAGTGGGGATAAAATTTGAAACCCTTAACTCTCTAGGTATATTCCCAACTACTCTAAAAGGGGAAAATGGGAGAATAATCATGCTCAATGGTTCATCAGTGAAGAGAAATGGTAGGATGGGTGGGTATTTTTGGAAAATAAATTAGAATTGATTATTAATTTCTAAACATCAGACTTGGTAATTTGGTTGTGGAGAATTGAAAATCATTAGCTTTCACATTGTCTTAAACCATGGTTTTTGAAAATTAAGATGTATTAATTCACTTTTAAAAGTTCAAAAATTGAACTCCCTTAAATTATATCATTTTGGATATTGGACATATTTTTTTGTTAAGTAGAAGTTTCTAAAAATCCTAAAATCAATTTTAGACCTTGGAAACAACATTATAGGTTTAGAAAATTAATTTTATTATTTTAAAATAAATTATTTTCATAAATAAAGGTAGTTTTAGTCATAAAATACTTTATATTATTTACTAAAAATTTTATAGAATAATGAATACATAATTCATACAGTGTAGATATACTGTATTTTTTCTATTCACACAAAATTTGATTGTCACATAAAACCCTCAAAATTCACCTTGTGATGACTTTAATTTTTTTATTCTAATTTTATTTTTATTTTTATTAAAATAATTATATATATGTATATATATATATTTTTTAACTATTAAATAAAACTCTTAGTATCTTACAAAATCATGTGTTTGGACCCAAAATAATTATAACATGTTTTTTAATAAATTTTATTTTCCTCTAATACATGTGTGTGTAATTATATTGTTCGTTTATTGATATAAATTATTAATAATTATATATTATATTGTTAACATATTATTTTATTTTATTTTATGGGACACTTTTATGTATAATGATTGTTTTGTAATTATAATGATCTAATTCCCAATAATCAAATTTAATGGTCATAATACACTTCCAACAATTATATTACACCTTATTTATATATTTTATTCTAATATCTAAATCATTCAAAAATTTATCTTAGTTCATATACCATTTGTATTCATTTACTTATAGTTTTCTTCATAATAATAATGTACATTTATATTTTTCATTATTTTAGAGTATGATCTTCTAGATTTTTATATTATCGTGTTGGTCGATATTTTCATCTAAATTTTGTGGCACTAGTTGCAGAAGTTACAGTGAATGTAATTTACAGTGTTTATTTTATTAGTATTATGTAATGGAAGGGATTATGTTATGTGATGGATATTATAATAAGATTTTTATTTGTTATATTCATGTTTTGGGTAATAGACATAGGTGAAAATGATATATTAGTTGACAATAAATGATTAGATTGGCTGATAATGGAATAATATTGTAATCAAGAGGTCACAATTAAGATATAAATCTAATATATGGAGATGTTGACATGTGATGTCTTAGAGGAATATAAATATGTTTATCATTCCTAGAACCCATTCTTGGAAAATGATACATAACATTGACATACATGGAATTAAAGCATGAGAATGAGTGTGGAAAACCATGAAATGAAGTATTATAGTATACTCAATTAATATATAATATCTATGTTAACATAAGGTAAGTTAATTCCTTCAAATATCTATATATCAAGTTTATGGAATGATAATATTGGAGAACGATGTATTTGTCATGGAATCATGTTAAATGACTAATACACTGCCTATTATAGATTACTAAGGTATTGGAAGAAGTGTTACCTTGTAGGGAAATTTTTGGAGAATGATAAAATACTTTTGAAGGATGTGAAGTACCCACACCAAGTTAGTGGAAATAGCAGACTGTAGGGAATAGAAAATAGGAAATTCATCATGGTAGAAGCAGTTTTAATGATCACTATTTGAAAATAGACTTAGAGAATTCTATATATTCTGTAGAATAGGATGAAATAAATATACTAATTTTCATGGGGGAATCTGAAAAGTAAAATATGGTTGCATTTAAGGAAATTTGTGGTTTTAATTTAAAAATATGAACAAAAATAAGATATTTATTTCTATCCATGATATAAGAGTGTTCATGGTGATGGAAATCAAAATAAGAAATCCAAAATGGGTCGATTTTCACAACCCCCTTCACCTTAGAGATAACACATTAAGGGGAGAGATATAATGACCCCTCAGTCCCACTTCCAATAGGCCCTTGGTTTGGAACTAGCACTGAGTGTATAAAAATATCATAAAAAATGAGGCATTACCATCAATAATATTATAAGATCATGAGATAAGGTGTATCATCCATAATAAACAACATTCAATAATATAAAAGAAAACCAAAACCACCCCACATTAATGTATAAGTAAAATTTATATAGATAAAATTATCTAAAGTAAATACCCAAAAACAGAGCTAAAGTAGTGACATAGCAGCTATCCAAATGTCTGAGCACATATTATCCAAAATGGTCCATGTAGTACTCCTATAAACCTGAAAATATGTTTATATAAATATGGATATCATATAAGTATACTCGGAAGGAAAACAAAAGTCTCTCATGCACATATAAAAGAATAATACTAATGCACCCATGAGAAATCAAAAGAACCAACAACACCTAAGAAGATCAACTTTTCATCCCAACCTCACCAAGGCATGATCATAAAATAATTAAAAGGAGTTATATAATATAACATGAGACCTATTGATAAAGTAATCCCAATAATGATTTCCTACTGGTATTTCACTCTCACACCCCAACATCGTACATCTTGAAAATCTCATATCTTATGAAAACTACACCACCTCATAAGCACAGTCACAACACACCTCAGTCAAAGACACCTGGGATCACCTCTTCATAGGAACCACCACATCACATCTTTCTTGAAGACACCTGGGTTATAACAACCACAATCTAGTTCACTAAATAACCTACATCCTCCATAGCCTATGAAATACCTATCTCCCCTAAAAGAGAGAGTAGGAAAGAGTGAATACCCATCTATCCAACCTCCTTACTGGATGTTGGAAAAAACACCAATCATATAAATATAAGTGTCGGTATTTAGTTCTCGATGTGGGTGGTTTGTTTATATAAATCACAAGTAATATACAAGTCTTTAAATATATCCAAATACAGTCCCAACCTATGGGTTCACAAGAAAACAATAACCAACTCATAACATCCCCACTTTTACTACCATCTATAAATGAATAACACTACATAAACCACAAGCCACATCGTCCCACCAACCAACCCCATTATCCACCCCCATTCATTTCATTATTAAGAATCAATAACATTTAACTAAATATCCCAACATTTATTTATTCATTATCCATTTCTATCCTCTTAACCAAACTACAACTTATCCATTTCAACCATTATTAACCAATTAATTATTCAATCACTACCCATGGATAAATTACAAAGAAACCACACAACTCATCATTACCATTGAACCATCACCTAATCAACCCAAAAGAACATCCAAATAACCACCACCTTGCCACCCCAAAAGCATGGTAAAAAAACCACCTTACCACCCCAAAAAGAATGACTGAAAAACCAATATTGTTCCTCCCTAAAATCCTAGCCAAACAACAAGCACCACACCACCCCAAAATCACGGCCACATAGCCACCACCTTATCACCCCAAAATCATGGCCACACAACCCCCACATTGCCACCCCAAAAGAACATCCATATCCCATGAATCATCCCCACATCATGTCACAATCATAAATCATCACCCCATAATCGTGGACACATGTCACAACACATCAAATAACATTTTATTGATTTGACAAAGGTTATTTTATCACACTTCACTTTATTTTAAGGGTTTTATCACAAAATCTAAAATCATAAGGAAATAATATTATTATCCAAATATAAGTAGTTATATAATTTCAATTTTAGGGTGGTATCAAAATAATTAAAACAAATAAAGCTGTTACAACACATATCATCCAATGCAAAAAAAATCCCCCAACATCCACAATTTTCAGGGGGCATCAATCTCATAAAATTAATCATATCGTAATAATATAAAAGTTGTAAAAGCATAAGAATAATTCCCATTTCTCATCAATTTAAATGAACCGATTATTTTATCTTTTATTAATACATCACAATCATAATCAATAGATGAATAAGAGTAAACTCCTCCTACATGATACGAAATAATGATAAGGGAGGAATTCCCTACTTCAACTAAGCTTTCTGATCTCACGGCACATTTCATTAAGAAGAAGAAACATCTAAAAACCACAAATGCACTACATGAAACCACATATTAACCTGATATACACCAGATATCCTTTAAAAATCATCCCGACTCACATCCCAAACCAAAAATACACCACCATAGTTGGTTACCCAAAGAATATTAGGAGAAAACTACCAAGAAGAGAGAAGATATTCCCAAGGATTTCCAACGACCAACCATCATAACCAACAAATAATAGTTATAGGAACGGGACTAGAAATCCTCTCAGAGTGCCTAGGGTGTTTCCAAAATGATAGAGAGATAGGTTTAGCCAAATGAATGAAATTTCAATTGATAATAGAACATAAAACCAAGAATCCCCCTGATTTCATATTTCCTGGCTATGAAAAAATGTTTAATCCTACAGTTTTTGAAAATTTTCAAATTCGTCTAAAAATTAAGTCACCTAAAAATTTATCTAATGCATGTCCTAAATTCCACTTACACAGCTTGAAATCCATCACATGATCTCCCCCGCTACAGATTTACAATCCATGAACTAGTCGTCTCCACAAGCAGGGAACCCCTATTTCACATCCTGTAAACTATACATAGCATGTATTTCTTATAGAATCTCTACTTTACCTCCATCGTCCACAAAAAACTCCTAGAAACTCCCCTAAACACCTCTAACAATCAAACTAGAAAAGTAACTAGTTGGGAGGCATGGTCCATTACATCAGATAACTATCAAATGATTATCTCCCTTGAGAGTACAAAACCAAATCCAAAAGGAAAGGGGTCCAAACAACCACCCCATGAGATACCTCTCAAGGATATTTTCATACCTCAAATACCACCACCATCCAAAAATACCAAACCAATTGGCCACAAAAATTCTCACACAGCCTCATCACCAAACAACCACATCACTAAAACCATCCAACCTCCACACATATCAAACCAACAATTATTCCAACCAACAAATCACAATTTCCCATACATAAGAATTAGGTAATTCTATCCTCCATGTCATGATATTATCCTCTCTAGGAACCATTGACTCGCCCACATGGTTTTAATCACATTATAGTATAATGTGTCTCAATTAGGATTCAGGCCCTCCCCTTTTCATATGTCTAAAACTTTTCACACATCACACATAAAAATAAAAGGAAAACAGATAATATCATAAAACAACAATATACAAACATCACATCACAAGGGAAAAAAGAAAAGAGAAAACTCAAAATTGTTATGGGTATTATGAATGCATATGTATATCTCACTCCAAATTACTCTCCTTTAGGAAACCATGCCTCCAAAACACACAAACCAAGGGTATGGTTCATCCATGAAGTACCCTCTCTTGACAATCCTGGATCTCTGATGGCTACTCCATGAACGATGTATCAATCTCGATATTCAACTCTCCCTAGTCAACGACATGTGATTCATCATGAAGATACCAATAAAGATGATTGATGTAGACGATGTCATGGACCCTCTCCTATTGTGTTGGAAATTCCAATAGATACACCACCTCTATAACTCACCCCAACACCTCAAAGGGCCCATTCAATCAAGGATAAATCTTACTCTCACTACTAAACCATTATTTCCCATATTGAGGGAAAACCTTCAAGAACTTGTATCCCCTAAAATTGAACTCCAAGGGCCTCGTCTTGATATTAAAATAAGACTTAGGTCGGACTTATGTTATTTTCATGGTCTCATGAACAAGTTAAAAATTCTCTATTTTTCATGACACCACATTTAAATTCAAAGAACTATTGCCTCCCTAAACTCTATCCAACACAATGGAGAACAACATTATCTCCCATAAAATGATTAAAATGGAGCCACGCCAATGGATAAGTAATAGTTTTGTTGTAAGAAAACTCAACCAAGGGAATGTTTCATGACCATGATCCCCAAAATTATAAGATACATTTTCATAGAATATCCTCTAGAATCCAAATGGTTCTCTATATCTACTCATATATATGAGGGTGGAAAGTAGTGTTGATGTATAAGTGAGTTCCAAATGAATTTTGTATTACCCTCCATACTCTTGAGGTAAAATGAACATCCTGATCTGAAGCAATAGACTTAATAAATCCATGAAACTGTACACCCTCATCTATGTACCTTGTAGACAAAGAATTCACTGTTCCTGACTCTTTGGTCACTAAGAAGTGGGCTGCTTTTGTTAGCTGATTCAAGATCACCTAGATAGAATCACAACATCCCTGAGCTCGGGGTAACCATGTGATAAAATCCATAGATATTTCATCACATTTTAACATAGGAAAATACAAAGGATGAAAAAAACCACCAAGAACACAATTTTGGGCCTTTTCTATAGGAAACCCAGATGCGTTTCTGTAAAATCTACCACCACTCATTACATTTGGGGCCACCAAAACAGTATCAACAATCCATGGTACATCTTGGATACTCCTAGGTGTACCAAACATGGTGATATATGAAACTCATCAAGGATTCCCATATGAATCAAAACCAGATAAAATAGCATCTCGTGACACTACATCTAGTCCTGACCATCATCCAACCATCCCTTTGAAGCATCACTTTGGCCAACACAGTCACCCATCACTTCTACCTTAGAGTCACCCCACCGAGACTCCTACACCAACTACATCAGATAAGATTTTACCATAATCAAAATTAAATTACCACTAACATCATCCACCACTAAATATATTTGAGAGGTTTCCAAATACCCTATTGTTCTCCAAGTATCCTTAGACTCTTAAACAATATCCTTCCTCAACTTTCTTCTCTATGTGTTGGTCAAATCATTCCCTTTTTCCCAAGGTCTAGGTGGTCTAAAAATCATAATCCTAAAAATATTCATCCACCTCCACTATAGAATTTTCATATAATTATAAGAAAAGATATACCTCATACTATTATGATATGTGAAGACCACAAAGTGCTCCCCAATGAGGTATTGTCGCCACAACTTCAGTGGAAACATGACTGATGCTTGACCCATGTCATGGGTGTTTTATTTATACTTATGGGGATGTAACTATTGAGACCCATAATAGATCACTTCCTTATGTTTCATCAATACGCATCCCAACACCATATAGTAAGTTTCACAAAACACCTCAAACATCACACCCTCATTAAGAAACTAAATAAATGGAGTGCTGAACAACTTCCCCATTAGGTAAATAAACATTGTATGAAACTAACCAGTCCACCAAAAATCCTGGTCCTTCTAGGTTAGCATTATCAATGAGGCTAAAAATAAAGTTAAATCAGGCACAAACCTCTGATAATAACCCATAAGACCAAGGAAACTATGAACCTATGAAACATTCTTGGGTTCTTCCCAAGAAAAAACTGTCTCGACCATCAAAGGGTTTGCTACCACTCCCTACTAAGACACCACATGCCTGAGTAAATGAAACTATCATGTCCAAAACATACACTTGGAAAACATTCCATAGAGCTCTTGGTGATGAATAACATATAAAATAGATCTGAGATGCTTAGAATTATCCTCATATGACTTCAAGTAGACCAAGATATTATCGAGGAACATGATGATGAACTGGTCTAGGAACTCACGTAATATGGATTTTATAATCCCCATAAACACATCTAGTTTATTAATAACATTGAATGGAATGAATACAAACATGAAGTGATCATACCTATATCTAAAATAATTATTTAGGATATCACCCTCATTCACCCTCAACTTGTGATATCCATACCATAGGCCGATATTAGAAAACCAACTCACCCCTATATTCAATGGACCAAAGGCCTTTAATTTTTTTATTATTTTAAGAAGAACCCCCTATTAAGGGAATAATGGGTAAAACCCTAACATACATCATCAACTTAAGAGAATCATGATCCAAAGGTCAATCGAGACAAACCAAAATGATAACATGGAGTTACCCCTCCCTATCATATAACCATGACAGAGATCTCCACCATTGCATGGATGACCATCAAACAAGTGTCATATATAAAAGCACAAGCCCAATCCGATGGTGGATTTCATACCCTCTCAAACATCCAAATTCAAAAAGCAGTGTAGTGGTGAACAAAAATCTCAAAAACCTCATATAGAGCCTGATCCCCGTGGTTGAGTCTGGGTGCATCACCATACTAAGAGACATCTCAAGAAAAACCCTTCCCCTATTCCAAATGAAGAATGTTGTACCTCTCGAACCCCTCGTGGTTTAATTTTCATGATCACAATCACTCTCTTATTTTACTAATATTGTTTTAAGTGTTTTTGGATGATAGGCATGATTTCAGGTGGCCAAGGAATTGGGCCATGAAAGCAAGAAGCAAAAGTGGACTGATTTTCAGTCCACCGGCCAACTGATGGAAGAGCACCGGCCAGCCGATGGAGGCCTGGACAGAAGGCATCACTCTGTCCAGACCACCGGCCAACCGGTGTCACACCAGCGGCCAGCCGGTGGCACCCAGACAGAAGGCTGAGCCACTGCCTCAGCACCGGCCAACCGGTGGCCTCAGCACCGGCCAGCCGGTGGAACCCAGCCAGCACAGTGTTTGCTACTGCCGCAGCACCGGCCAACCGGTGGCCTCAGCACCGGCCAGCCGGTGGAGCCTGAGTCCGAAGGCCTCTCCATTTTGCAAGCACCGGTCAACCGGTGGCTCTGCACCGGTCAGCCGGTGGAGCCAGTCAAACTAGCCGTTGGGCTTTTGACCAGCCTGTCCACTTGGCCTCCAACGGCTCCGAAGACCTCTCCAACGGCTTCGAAGACTCCCTAAGGCCATTTGAGGGTTCCCCCTCTATAAATAAAGGACTAGGAAGCCCTGGAAACTTAACCAAGCCATACGGAAGCCAACGGACACTTTTTCCATCATTTGGCTAACCTCCGGCGGACTTCCTCCAAGGAACCCCAACTGCTCCAATCCAATTCCACATCCAAGGAGCATCACCAAAGAAGCTTTGGAGTGCACATTTTCAGCTCGAATCATCCATTGGCGCCCAAGGATTCTCCAAATACTGTTTTTATTGTTTTATTCATTTTGAGCTTAAATTTGGGTTTGTGCCTACAAACCCCCATCTCTTTCATTCCTCTCTTCATTTGGGTTTTCACACCACCTTTAAGGTGTGAAGAGGTTAGTCAAGCCTTTCCTTTTAAAAGGCTTGAGTCAAAGGTGAGCTAGCCTTCACCCGTAAAAAGGCTAGTGGGTTTCTTGCTCAAACCATTAAAAAGCAAGCTGTAATAGGTGAGCTAGCCTTCACCTGTAAAAAGGCTAGTGGGTTTCTTGCTACAACCATTGAAAAGCAAGCAGTAGTAAATCTCTCAACGATTGATTTGGGAGCGGAGACGTAGGCCGGGTTTTAGGCCGAACTCCATTATCAATCCTTGTGTCTTGCCTCTTTATTTCCGCTGCACTTTCACTTTGATTTTTAAATTGTTAATTAATTTTTAAAAGGCAATTCACCCCCCCTCTTGCCATCATCTCCCTTTTTCTCCGCCCAACAATTGGTATCAGAGGAAAAATTTGAGTAATACCTTCACCGGTTTCAAATTTAAGATCCATTGTGATGTCCTCAACCTCTTTCGCTCCCGAAGGCTATTCATTGGGTCGTGCTCCATTTTTTAATGGAACCGACTATAATTATTGGAAAACCCGCATGACCACTTTTCTTAGAAGTATAGGTTATCCCATTTATAAAATTGTCATGCAAGGTTACACCCTCTCTTCTCCCGAAGAATCCAAATGGACTCAAGCCGATATTAAAAATTTCGAGCTTGATGGCAAAGCCATGAACGCTCTTCATTGCGGCCTTGATCGTAATGAATTCAATCGAGTTTCTACATGCACCTCCTCACATGAAATCTGGAAACTATTGGAGGTTACCCATGAGGGGACCAACAAAGTCAAGGACACTCGATTGGATATGTTCCGTCAAGATTTTGAGTCTTTTTCCATGCATCCATCCGAATCTATTTCTGAAATGTTTACACGCTTTACTGATGTTTGCAATGGTAGAAAATCTCTCAGAGATAATATTTCTGCAGAAACAATGGTCAAGAAGATCCTATGGATCCTACCAAGCTCATGGGCTCCAAAGGTAATGGCAATCCAAGAAGCAAAGGACATAAAGAACATGTCGGTCGAAGAACTCATCGGATCCCTAATGACCTACGAGATCACCATGAGGAGGCAAGCTGAAAAAGAAGGCAAACCAATCAAAGTTCCAAATAACATCGCCTTCAAGGTACAAAACGAAGAAAGATCATCCTCCTCATCTTCTTCCTCTTCAAGCGGCGATTCCGAAATGGAGGATCTTGCCCGCAAGATGCACAAGTTCATGAAGAAGCACAAAAAGAAGAAATCCCGCAAGGCCCGCAAGGCTCAACCCAACGAAAAATCCGAGCCCAAGGTAACATGCTACGGGTGTGGCGAGAAAGGCCATTACAAGCCCGATTGCCCACTCAACAAGAAAAAGGCCAAGCAAAAGGAGAAGAAGAAAGCATTCAAGGCCACATGGAGTGATAGCTCCACCTCCTCCTCATCCTCCTCAAGTGAAAACGGTAACAAATGCCTAATGGCATTCCATGAGGTAACATCTTCTGACTCCTCTTCCTCTTGTTCTTCAAATTCTTTAAATCATTTATCTTATGAGGATCTCCAATATGCTAGAGATCAATTGGAGGAAGGTTTTCACGAACTTTCTTCCAAATTTGTTGCTTTAAAAAAGAATTTCAAAAAACTCTCTTCCGAAAAAGAACAACTTCTCAAAGAGAAGGAAGAGTTGACCCTCAAAATCCAAAACCTTCCCGATGTTGATTCCATAGAATCAACCATCAAAGATTTAAGGGAATCCTTAGCCAAGTTCACCCAAGGGGAACAAAATCTGACCAAACTACTTGGTTCCCAACGCGTAGCTAGAACCACCCAAGGTCTTGGCTATTCCAAGCAAGCTTCCTCCTCCCATGCTCCAACTATTTTTGTAAGGGGGAGCTCCCAATTTAAATTATGCAATTATTGTAAAAAACCCGGGCACTTAATTTATGAGTGCAATTGCAAAAATGCCCGGTATGGTAGGCCCAAAACCATTTTACTTAACGATGAATTTTATAGGAGAAGAACCGCCACTAGACAAGTATGGATTGAAAATCCCTTCTAGCGAGTCTCTCCGGGCCAAAATTTGTCTCGGTTTGATAATCCTCTCCCCGGAGTTTTGTTGTTTTTATTAGGGGGAGTTAGGATCGTTTAAACCCTTTTGATTTCAATTTCAAAATTTTCGATTCAAACTTTCAATTCCAACACTTGGTATCAAATTTTTAATTCTAAATTTTTATTCAATTTTTCTTTCAAAACTTTCAATTCAAACTGTTATTCAATTTTTCGATTCAAAACTTTCAATTCAAACTGTTATTCAATTTTTCGATTCAAAACTTTCAATTCAAAATTCTCATTTCAAAATTTTCGATTCAAAACTTTCAATTCAAAATTCTCATTTCAATTTTTCGATTCAAAACTTTCAATTCATAATTCTCATTTCAAAATTTTCGATTCAAAACTTTCAATTCAAATTTCAAAAATTTCATTTGGTTTTAAAATCTCCATCTTGTTTTTCAACTTTTCCCTCAATCAAGTTTTATGCCCCGTGCTATTTTGATAATCACAAAGGGGGAGAAATTCTTGGTTGATTGGGGGGAAAAATCTTTTAAAGCATTCTTTTCATTTCATTTTCTACATTGTTTGTTTTGGTGATTTTGATCATCAAAATAGGGGGAGATTGTTGTACCTCTCGAACCCCTCGTGGTTTAATTTTCATGATCACAATCACTCTCTTATTTTACTAATATTGTTTTAAGTGTTTTTGGATGATAGGCATGATTTCAGGTGGCCAAGGAATTGGGCCATGAAAGCAAGAAGCAAAAGTGGACTGATTTTCAGTCCACCGGCCAACCGATGGAAGAGCACCGGCCAGCCGATGGAGGCCTGGACAGAAGGCATCCCCTCTTTCCAGACCACCAGCCAACCGGTGTCACACCAGCGGCCAGCCGGTGGCACCCAGACAGAAGGCTGAGCCACTGCCTCAGCACCGGCCAACCGGTGGGCCTCAGCACCGGCCAGCCGGTGGAACCCAGCCAGCACAGTGTTTGCTACTGCCTCAGCACCGGCCAACCGGGTGGCCTCAGCACCGGCCAGCCGGTGGAGCCTGAGTCCGAAGGCCTCTCCATTTTGCAAGCACCGGCCAAACCGGTGGCTCTGCACCGGTCATCCGGTGGAGCCAGTCAAACTAGCCGTTGGGCTTTTGACCAGCCTGTCCACTTGGCCTCCAACGGCTCCGAAGACCTCTCCAACGGCTCCGAAGACTCCCTAAGGCCATTTGAGGGTTTCCCCTCTATAAATAAAGGACTATGAAGCCCCGGAAACTTAACCAAGCCATACGGAAGCCAACAGACACTTTTTCCATCATTTGGCTAACCTCCGGTGGACTTCCTCCAAGGAACCCCAACTGCTCCAATCCAATTCCACATCCAAGGAGCATCACCAAAGAAGCTTGGGAGTGCACGTTTTCAGCTCCAATCATCCATTGGCGCCCAAGGCTTCTCCAAATACGGTTTTTTTTTGTTTTATTCATTTTGAGCTTAAATTTGGGTTTGTGCCTACAAACCCCCATCTCTTTCATTCCTCTCTTCATTTGGGTTTTCACACCACCTTTAAGGTGTGAAGAGGTTAGTCAAGCCTTTCCTTTTAAAAGGCTTGAGTCAAAGGTGAGATAGCCTTCACCCGTAAAAAGGTTAGTGGGTTTATTGCTCAAACCATTAAAAAGAAAGCTGTAATAGGTGAGCTAGCCTTCACCTATAAAAAGGCTAGTGGGTTTCTTGCTACAACCATTGAAAAGAAAGCGGTAGTAAATCTCTCAACGGTTGAGTTGGGAGCGGAGACGTAGGCCGGGTTTTAGGCCGAACTCCATTATCAATCCTTGTGTCTTGCCTCTTTATTTCCGCTGCACTTTCACTTTGATTTTTAAATTGTTAATTAATTTTTAAAAGGCAATTCACCCCCCCCCCTCTTGCCATCATCTCCCTTTTTCTCCGCCCAACAAAGAATTCCAAAGCTCCATGACCATCCTAGACAACCCTGCCACCCTCCGCTAGACACCCCCACCACCACAGCCTCACAAGCCCGGAAGACAATCCAAAAGACGTGAGATCAAATCATCATCACCTAGGACTGGATGTCCCAACCCCATGCAAAGGGAATGCCTCTGATGAAGTAATTTGGGTTATTCTAAAACAGAAATTCCACTCTGGGCATGGATCTGATCAGATTAAAACCACAAATGCACCTCATCGGGTTCTGAAACTAGCCTCACAGAGATGAGGAACCTGCAGAAAAGGGCTTGAAACTAGCCTCACGGAGAAGAACCATTGACGTTGATCCAAACCAAATCTTGATCCATCTAATTGTGCAATCATAGAAATACTAAAATAAAACCTAAAAAAACAACTAATAAAAACTGAATCTCAATGCCTACCCCCTCTGGAACATGCAGATCAAGGGAAAGCCGCACTGAAAACCATTGAACACCACCCGATCGTAGAGGTTGACCCATGAAACCTAGATGGGGTCAACCCTCACCTTCAGAAGAGATAGTGAACACTGATTGCACTACCACCGAGCCTCGTCATCTTCAGAAGAAGTGAGTCCTGTTGAGCTTAACACTGAATCCTCATCGAGAGGAGAAGATGTCGAGCCCCACCGATACGCCGAGCATGGGAACCAGAAGTGTGATGTCACCCACACTGAGATGAAACTAGATACAGCCACCATGAATGGACCTGTCCATAGAGGGAAGGGGAAATGACACGGGGAGTAACCCTAGGCGTAGTGGGTTTGGGATAAAATACCACTCCAAGGCCCTCCTCCACACCCCTCTCAACTAGTCAAAAAGATTACATATCCTTGAAAGAGAGTAACAGTTCTTGATCTTCACTTGATTCAACCTCTGCTATTCTATACACAACCTAATACAACCATAATCTTTCTTTGATAACAATATTGTATCACCCCATGATGATAAACTGGACAATATAAAACTCTTATATATAAAATCATTAATCGGAATCCTCAACTCCTACAACTCAGAAGATTATATACAATAAGGATCCATCAAAATTGGAGAATCACTAGGTTGTAGGTTTCTCCCAAACTCAACATCATGTTGAGTGGGTAGGGTCACAACATCCTATGGGAAAACATCCATGAACTCCCAATGACCCTAGTGACCTACACTATCTCAACATCCACTAATTCCACTATCAACTCATTCATCATATAAAAGAGGGGCTCCACATACTTATTTCCTCCACGATAACCCCGGTCACCAAAAAAACATGTTAGTATTTCAAATAATAGAGTATGACCCTACTCTGTAATAATTCAATAATAGAACACACCAAATACAACCATTAAATGATAAGAATAGCATATTATGGATGCATCTAAAGTAATTAAAGACCCCATGGGACTGATGTGTCCCCATCATCAGTCTACAGTCCCAATACACATCAAACAGGTTGGTCTTGCCTCCAAATGGAATAGTCAACACGAGGTGCATGGGAAGCCTCTCTATGTCTAGTCCTAGAGCATGTAATAGAGTGGTTAAAACAAAGGATTGAAAATATCCTAAATAAAAAAGGCATAACCATGGGTATTAAACAAACTAAACATACCTCTAATGATATGTGGTTCCTATGGAACTATCGCCTCTACTATGTGAAACTAGCCATGCTCATATCATCTACATCTCTGTTGAAGACCAAATCCTCATCCATTATCAGGTAGAGGTCCCTAAACATGATAAAAATCCTATGGTTTTCCTCTTCCTACTCAATCTCCCCTCAGCGGACCATAATCCTGGTACCACTACTGCTAAAATGGTCTCACAAGCAACCAGTGCTAAGGCTAGCACTGAACCTGTCCACCTCTATTGAATTAATCTCAAAAGACTATTGGGAACCAGTTATGATGATGTCCACCAACACCAGTTATAAATCACACTAGAACATAACTCATAGGAATATCATGGAATCCACTCTCCCTAGAAGTCCAAAATGGAAACTATTGAGGTTGACTCCCCATTGGTCGAAACCATAAAGGACCTGGCACCTGAGACCTGACACTATAAACTCTTCTCCTAGAGGAATCCTATTGGTTCCCCTATAATATAAAACCTCCTCGTGAGTTCATGCACTTGAAAATCATCATATTCTTCTGAATATCCATATATGTGGGAAACATAAAATGGGTGACAACATACTACAAAGAAGGATATATCAACTCCTCAATATGTCTCACAAGAGACTCCTCATCTAGAAAAATATCCAGGTAATTGAATTGAAGTTCATTGTACTTTATTACCAAATATTACCCCAAAATAATCCCATACTAAAGAGATCGAATCTCTTTCCTCTTCATTGCATTCATGGTTGATGAATGGAACTCTACCCTTAAATATTTTTTGAAATTTTACACATGAAACATCTACCGTGTTCCACTCTCCTTGATACAGCATCCACCATAGATGCGTAGATCCTCACATATGGCTGAGTACCAAAGGGACCTAGTACTCCACTAGCTACCAGATCAAACTGAAAGTGATCTTGATATCATATAAACTTCTCAATGTCTCCACATATGATAGAATTCCCTAATATTTCCCCTAATCCTACTGAAAAAAGGCCCACCATGACCTCTCGCAAGCCTCATCAAACTCTATCTGATCAACCCTATGAAAATATACCATATCATCCTGATGAACCTTAACTACCTAAGCCAAAAACAGATGAAAAATAGGATCCATGGTTGAAAATAATACATGAATTTCTTTAAGACTAGTAGTGTGTAATTTTTATTTATATTAATTTTAATTCACCTTATTCATTTTAACCTTCCCAAAACAACCCAATTCAAAAATGAACATATGTTATCATACTCCATGTACCTATCCTAGGTATCTACCCTAAAATGTAACCACAACACATGTTCTTTCAATAAGATCTAAGTTCGTGCATTTGATAATGGGAGGGGCCTAAAATAGAATGTCCTAGATAGTCTCTATGGACTATGCCATGCACTAAGGTCAATTGGTAGTGTTTCCATATCAAACCATGCAATCCCCATTTTTCTAAAATCCAAACATCATCTTATCTTTCAACTATCACCTCTAAAACAACTCTGTCACAACCCCATCCCCTTAGATAAATTTTAATAAGGTGAGAGAGATAATGACCCATAATTCCCACCTCTAGTAGGCCTCAAGTTGGATACTATCTCCAATGTTATAAAAATCTCATAAAATGGGTGTAATTAGTTTCTATAAAATTATAATATCAATAGATAATATGAACCATCCAAAAGATACTCTATGACACAGAACTGGAAAAAAGACATATTGCCATGATTCAAAACTGTGGAAATGGGCCCCAAAACCGTGCCCATAGGCTACGGCCACAGTTTTGGACAATCGTGGCCACTATCTCCATGGTAGTAGGTCCCAACATATTTCCACGATTTTAACCGTGGCAATATCTGCCTATGGCCACAGTTTTGAAAACCGTGGAAATAGGTCTTAAAAACTACCACCATGGAAATTGACCTATGGCCAGGGTTTAAACAGTGGCTATAGGAAGCTAGTTCCATGATTTTAACTGTGGTTATTGCCTTGGTAAACCATGTCAATAACCATAATACAAAATGTCACCAGCAGGTTTCGATCCCTGCACCTTTTCCCTGTGAACCATAGTGCTTACCACTACACCAAGTGACATTACGGGTGTGTGTGTGTGTGTGTGTGTATTATGATATATATATATATATATATTAATATAAACTGTGGTAATATCCTCAAAACCATGGTGGTAGGTCTTCCCACCAATTTCTTTGCGGGAAATTTGTTTCCTGCCAATGCGTGGGAACCCTATTGCCACGATATTAAAAAATTGTGGCAATAGGCCATTGAAAAAAGTGGCCTATAGCCAAAATTCTAAAATTGTGGCTACAGCCATAGCCTATTGCCACGGTTATGAAAACTGTGGCCATAGGCCATGATAACTGGCCTATTACCATGGTTTTAAAACTGTGGCAATAGGAAACCGTGGCTATAGCCACCTATAGCCACAGTTTTAATGTCGTGGCTATAGGTCCATGGTAGTAGCTTCATTTTCTAGTTGTCACATAATATAAAAGGAATCCAAAACCATATCACATTCATGTATAATTTAAACTAGTAGAGATAAAACTATCAAAATTAAAAACTCAAAAGAAAATATAAAGAAGTGATGTGGTAGCTATCCAAATGTTTGAGCTAGTAGTGTCTAGAACAATCCTTGTAGTCCTCCTAGAAAAAAGAAAATTATTTATATACATTGGGTGAGAATACAATTATATTCATTTGGAAAATTGTAGTCTCTCTTGCACATGTGAAATAATAATATTAATGCACCAGTGAGAAAATAGTATAACCAACAGCACCCAATCCGGTCAACTATCTATCCCAAACTCACCAAGGAAACCTCACCAAATAACATAAACCAAGTAATATAATATATCATGAGTCACATCTATAAAGGTTACCCATGCTACTTTCCCACTAGTATTCTTCTCTCACACAACAAAATCATACATCTTGGTGCTCCCATCTCTTCTGAATATCACATCTCCCCGCAAGAACAGTCACAAAACAGCTCACCTAAATACACTTAGGTTATCCACATTGCAAGAATAGTCACATCACAAATCACCCAAAGAAACCTAGGCCACAACGCATCCACAACCATAACTAGAATAGTAGGGTATCGTGAACATGATGGACATCAACCTCATACCCTCCTCATACCAGGCATAACCCCCACCGTAATCCACCTCATCCCTTCTCATCCCACCAGTAGACACATGGCCCCTACTCCACACAGGAATGACCACACTAAATCTCACCCAAAGGCACTTGGGCTATCACAACCACCATCTAGTGAAATAATATGCCTTCATCTTTTACAGCGTATATAATACCTACCTCACCTAGCAGAGAGAGTGGGAAGTAATGGGAACCCATCCATCTAGACTCCTCATCAGATTTCAAGAAAAAAACATCTCGTATAAATAAAAGTTTTTCCATTTAGTGCTCGATGTGGTTGGGGTACATATATAAATCAAAATGAATATAAATGTATACACACATATCCACACATAATCCCAACCAATGGGTTCACAACTAAACCCTAACCGACTCAAAATATTCACACTTTCACTACCACCACTAATTATATAACACCACACAAACCACAAAACAAAAAACCACATCATGCCACCAACCAAACCCATTATCCAATACATCCTTTTAATTATTAAGAATCAATTAAATTTAACCAAACAACCCATCATTTCTTTATTCATTTACCATTTCCATCCCACTAATCAAACAAACTCCATCTATTTCAATCATTATTATCCAACTAATTATTCCATAACTACCTAGGAATATAGCACAAAGCATCCACACATCACAAGAAGCTCATCATTACCATCGAATCATCACCTCACCGTCCAAAAATCACATCAAAACAAACAACACCTCACCACCCCCAAAAACATGACCAAAAAACACAACATTTTTACCCCAAAAGAAAGGTTGAATAACAACTACATTTCCATCCCAAAAGCACGGTCAAACAACCACCACCTCATCACCAAAAAATCAGGTTTGCGCAACCACCACCTTCTTCCCCAAAATCATAGCCACATAACCACCACCTATCCTCCCCAAAGCATGACCACATCTCACCTAATCATCCCTGCATCACATCTCAAACAGACATCACCCCACCACAAACACATCCACACATCACAACAAATCAAAGAACATTTTAATGATATAAAAATGGGGATTTTATTGAATTTAACTTTATTTTAGGGGTGTCATCATACAAGAAAAAATAATGGGGAAAAATATAATTATAAAAATATAAGTAGTTAGCCAATTTATATTTTAGGTTGATATAAAAAAATTAAAACAAACACATAAGTCACAACACATATCATTCAGTGCTAAAAAATACCCCAAAATCCACAATTTTTAGTGTGGAATCAAGAACATATAATCCATCATATAATAATAATAATATCAAAGTTATAAAACCATAAGAATCATTCCCATTTTTCCCATCAGTTTTAATTAACCAATTATTTATCTTTGATTAATCTTGAAAAACCATAACACATATATAAAAAGGAGTAAGCCCCTCCCAAATGATACATAATAAAGGTAAATGAGGAATTTACTACCTCAAAGAGTATTTTATATCTCATTTTACATCGTAGGGTGAAGAAGAAATACATTCAAACCACAACCACACCAAGAGAATGCATGAATAAACCTATACTACATTAAAGATCTATAAAAACACATCCCAAATCAAACCCCCAACCAATACTACACCACTACAGTGGGAACCCAAAAAAATATTAGAAACCACCAAGAAGGGATAATAACATACCATATGTTTTCAATGAACAACCACTGAAACCAACAGATTAAAGATGGAATAAGGGGCTAGATGTTCCTTATAGGGGAACTAGGATTCTTTCAAAATAAAAGAGAGAATGATTCAATAAAAGGAATGAAATTATGTCCAAGAAAATAACTTAAAAAATGGAATCATGTTGGTTTCATGTCATGTCACCATTACATGGTGTGTAATCCTTAGGTTTCTGAAAATTTCAAACTATCACCAAAAAATCAGTCACCTCAAAATTTATTTAATACACTTCAAGAATTACACTTACATGATGCATAATAAATATCATGATATCCACCTATAAATACTTACCAGATTTGAACTAGGTGTATTTAAAAGCTATGAACCATCATTTCATGTCATGTAAACAATACACAACATTTATTTTCTTGCAGCAGCTCTGCTGCACCTCCATCCTCCATTGAAAACTCCTAAAACCACCCTTGAAAACCTCCAACCACAAAAACTACAAAAGTAACAGGCCATGAAAGAACTATTCATTTCAAAATTATCCATAGTAATTATTGGGGCATAAATTAGAGTCTTGGGGTGTGAATTAGAAATGGGGAGATGATGTTGGCTATACTATAATATATGTCGTGGTGGTTTTTTGAAAATACAGTGCGAAATAGGTTTAATAATTATGAGTCTTACGGAACTCATGGTGCTCAAATATAGATAAAATTTGGAAGAAAGAGTAGATATACACTATAATGGTGATAATAGCTGTGTATTTTGTTTCTAGAATGATATGGAATTGGGTAACTAGCAGCATTATAAGTCATAAAGTAAAACTTCATGAGGAGTAATGGATTTTATCATGGTTTTGAAAAACCATGTCTTTTCAGTTCAAGATATGATTATTTGAATTTTAAAATGTCCATATATTTTGGAACAATAATATTATGGAAGTTAAAATCTTTGGATATTGAGTAAAAAGTTAGAGTTTTGAAATGTTTTTATGTAATCATACCCATAACAATGTTTTTTATGATATATGAATATAAAATATTCAATTTGAATTCAATTAAGGGATATTTGAATGTTATTTTAGAGTATTAACTCAACATGAATGGATGTACATGGATATATTAAAATATATTGTGCATAAAATATGATCATATATCTTGGAGTGGGAATGAATCAATTTAAACCCTTTATCAATACACATGGAATTTTAAAACCTTTAGAAAAAAAATTGTTTCATATCTAAAAAAATGGAAGAGAAGTATGTTATTCACATTTCTGAATTTGAGAAAATAAATAAAATGAGAGAAGATTCATTGATTGTATGATTATATTTCTTAAAATATCAATATTTTGAGGATGATATTATCTAGATTTAGAAAGGAAATCATAAATGGTGTAAATAATTATCACATAAAATATGTAATTTTTAGTTCATAATGAATATATTTTTATTATAACGCCCATATATTTTAAAAGAGGGATATCATATTCAATAGCATATATAACACAAAACATCAATAATGGAAAATAATTTGACACCCTGAGACTTTATGATATATTTATTTTTAAATAAATTCAATTTATTCAATATCTTTCAATATACATAATGTTGGGGTTAAACAAAATGTGATACTCTACTAAAATATAATTATTTTAATATGACCATTATAACATAGTCATTAAGTTAATGGGTATGAAGATAAGAAAATAAATTATGAAACTTTTATGGTTTAAACATGTATAAAATAAATTCTTTGTTTATTTATTTATTTTAAGTGGAATAAGAACCATTTGAAAGAAAATGAAATGTTTTTGGAAAAAAAATTATTTTTTCTAGAAGGCGGTTTAGTTATGATTTTAACACATATTTTAAAATTAATTTTCAAAAAATTAAGTAAAATTATTTTAAAAAATAAAATTCTTTTTTAAGTCTACATTTTAAAATTATCTTTGGGTTAATTTTTGAGAATTTTCTAAAAATATTACTTTTTTAATGAATAGTGAAAAATATTCATTTTTATTGAAAATTTCCTTTTCATTTAAATTATTTAAAAAGTAAAAATATTAAATTAATTTTAAAGTAAAATTAGTTAAATTATATTAAAATTTATCTAATCTAGTTCATTGGAATCAATTTCATATTGAATTGTTATATAAAAACTTTTCAAACTTTTGAATGTTTTTCATTGGAAAAAAACCTTCTCCTTGCGTGTTTAATTTTAAGTTGCATTATACCAATTATGTGAATTGAAATTTTTAAAAATGATTAAATATTTGGAATTTGGATAATTAATTTTATATAACAAGTTTAAATTTATTTTTTAAGATAATTAATAGTGAAAATAGTGAAAAATTAACTACTATATTTAAGGTAAAAACTGATTTATCTGGAGTAAAAATAAAAGGAGAAGGGTTAAAATGACCAAAACCTTGTCCAAAACACATTATATGGACATATGTAAAACTTATAACCAATCCGGTTCAAAAATGACCTATTTTTCAGGCATTTTATGATAAAAAATTCAAATAATTGATTCTTTTCCAAAATCCAATGTGTATCCTCTCCCCTACTTATAAAAGGACACCTCCTCTCTTATTATCTTCACACTCCTAAATCCATTTGGTTCACCCAATAAACTCAAAAATAAATTTCTTAATTCACTCCAAAATTTCTATATTCCTTTGTTATATCATAAATTCAATTTGGGAATGATTTAGGTTAAACCTAAAGAGGTTTCCCGAAGATAATGTAATGTTTTTAACTAAGAATTTTCATTTTATTTTTTATGATACCATATAATTTTATTCATCTATGACAATATCATAAAATCATTATATCACATATACTAATATTTTATTACATTATTTTAATGACCTATATACATATCCCCTTCCATGAAATGGAAAATGAAATAGTCAATTGAGTGCATAGTGGACTATCGTCTCGCGAACTGATGTAATTCATTTTCCATCACCAAGTTCAAAGTCTCAATATAATTATGGATTTAACATTTGTATATTATTTTTATGAAATTATTTAACTTATTTAATAATTATATCCCTTATACCTTCATACTTTACATTTCTTTAAGGATGTGATAACGTCGCTCAATTGTACGCAGATTAGTGCCTCACGAAGCGATGTGCTTCATTTTTTATTACTATTACAGGGAAGGTAGTAAGGTTAATATTAATAAATATATGTTATATTTATGACAAAAACACACTTAAAGAAATATATTTTCACATGTAACTTCTTACCTTCAAAATCCATTGTAAAATAATAGCGTCGCTCATGCGTATTTATGGACTACCACCTCCACATAGAGATGTGAAATGTTTCTCATTTTATTTTCACATGGATAGTAATAAGGATGGATTTAACAAATATAAATTATATATATAAAATAATAATGATTATATAAATTTTAATTTATATTTATTTTAATTTTCTTCTATCTTTCGTAAAAAATGGAAATAGTGTTCACGTGTACATATGACCTACCATCTACATGAACAATGTAATCAATTTTTTATCTATAATTTTTATAGATTAATTTAAATATATATATAATAAATAAATATTGTATTCATGTCATGGTTAAAATTATATAGCTTATGTAATCATTATCAAAGTAAAATGAATGAAACTACCTGACCCAAACACACAGTAAAAATGAAAAAATTATCACACAAAATAGTGATTTTAACAAAGAATTGTTAATAAATAGGTCATAAAAGAATATAATTAAATCATATATGATATGAAGTATTTGATTATGATTATATAATAGATTTAAAATAAAGCCTGTATTTTTTATATCTGAGGTTTAGAGACATACAAAGGAAGTCAAACCTGAGGTAGGGGTTTTTCATCTCACTTTTACTTTCGTGAGACATTTTCCATATTCATCACTTATTTGTTTTTATATATAATAACAATTATGATATGATATATCATGATTCTTTTTATCTTGTTATTTAATGTTTCATTTTATGTTATGTATTTAATTGGTCTTATAATTTAAAATTTAATAAATTTATTAGTATTTATTTCACAATCTCATCGTTATTAGAGATTATTTATGTTTTACTCTACCACGAGGGAATTATTTGATATTTATATATTAAACATAATATATTTTATTATAATATATTTAATCATCATCTTTTCAATTAATAGTAATATTTTTTTACTCTTGGGTACTTAGAATTATTGATAAAATGTTTTTTTATGAAAATACAAATAAATTTCACTATTCTATCGAAAATCATTTTTCTTACAAAACCATGTTTTCTAAAAATGTTTTTGAAAATGTTTTTAACATTTTCCAAATGATTTATGAAATAAATTTTTACCCAATTTTTACTTTTTTAAAAAAATTGAATGAAATATTTATGTCTTTTTTCAAATGAGGCACATTTTTCTAATACAAAATAAATTGAAAGTAATATTTTTTTAATGTGTATGACATGTACAGAATTTCCCACCATCATGACCACTAATTTTTTTTAAGCTTACTTCACAAGTTTATAAGGTTGTTTTTAAATAAAAAAAATGTTCCAAATATTTTAGAAATTTTTATGTCTTAAAAGTGATTTTCAAATTAAAATAGATATTTTCCTAATGAATGTTTTATTAGAATAGATATTATATGTCTATTTATCAATGATAATATCACGGATTTTACTTATGGTTCATTGGGAATATATTGTAAGGATACCATCCTTACTATTTTTCTACAAGGTTTATGATCAGTTTTATTGGGTATATACCAGTTTTATACCATTCATATTACTCTGGATGGTTTATGATTATGTTTATTGGTTTGAGTAATTGTTAACATTTTGTATGTTAGTTTTTCAATATAAATGTTTATATTGAATATTTTTCACCCCTTTCATATGAGTAATGAATTATACTTAATAAGTAACGATAAGGGGCTATTATATCCCCTTTATGCATCGATAGAACTCATTAGAAAAACTATATTGGGAATTTGGCTAATGCCTTACCCATTTATCCAAGATGTCTTAACACGACACCTTGGTGGTATGATTATGATGTATAGAATTATTAATTCCCTAATTATGATATTAGTTATTAATATTAATTTTGATTATTTGATTATCTAGAATATCCCAAGTTAAGTTTAAATATCATATAATTATTTATATAAAATTATTTGATCATTATTTATTCTTTCTATATTATTCTTCATGTTTCAGTAAATGATTATATGGAATATATTTTTGTTATTTACCTTTCTATATTAATTATTACTTATTTATTCATTATAGCTTTCATTGTTCACTTACCCTTACTAGCCATCTGATATCACCCATTTTTTAATTTTAATTTTATCTAGGATACCAAGAATTGTTTTCTGATTGATATGTAGGGATATTATAAGGGGAAATATGGTTTTCTAAAAGAAAATACTTTGTTTTATTTTATTTTATCAAATGTATATAAAATCAAGTATGTGTCTTATTTAATAGGACTACTAAACTATTTAGTCCTTCGAGATGTGATTCCTTATATCTTATTCCAATGTAATAAAGTAACCACCATCTATGGGCTAATGGAGTCATGATCTTTATAGTTGGTAGAAAAATATTTTTATTAGAATCCTTTGGAACTATATTTAGGAAAACATGTATTAGAAAATATAATGCTATGACTGCTTTGAGGATACATTAATGTATAGGATAACATCATAATTTTTTGGTAAAGTAGAGATTATGTGATTTACCTATAAATGCATCCCTATAAGGATACCAAAAGTAGACGTGGTTCTATAATATATTCACTGAGGCGTAACAACTCCAAAAAAGTCATATCAAGCTTCAATCAAACATTACATAGTACACAAAAATGTTACTTAAAATGCATTTGGTTTGTCACTACTATGAGATAAGATTTGTTTAATTCAAATTTTTATTACAAACCAGTATAAAGGATTAGAAAATATTATATAATTTGAAAAAATTTCCAAATAAACCATGTTTTTGATTAAGAGATTAATCGTGCATAAATTTTTCAATTTATACTATGTGTATCACTTGTTTGGAGATTATACATTAGGTTTCATAACGTTATGATCTAATCTTGTGTATACCATTGTTTAGAAATTGTTCCTAGAGGAAGGAATGGGAACTGTATCCATTCATATACCCCATGTAGGGAATTTTCTTTGGAAATATAATGAATATAGAGATGAATTTTAGCTAGAAATTATCAAATTATAACCATATTAGTGAATCTGACTCAGGTAAAGGGAAATAACCATTACCATATAGATTATCCTACTCATCCACAACGCTATGTAACAGTTTTAGACCTCATCATGAATTATAACTCTCCATCAATCAATGGGACTAAAAATAATTTTTTAGTTGAGCAATGGATATATTCCTTAGGGAAGATATTTCTCACTTTAAGAATTAATGAAATAGAGAAATTTTTCATGGTAGTTTATAATATATTAGCCGATGAAGATCTATGGTAGTCGTTGATTCAAAATAGTAAGGATGAAGAAGAATTAGTGAGAATTGAATAGAAGGATTTTAAGGTACTCTTCTTAGAAAAATATTTCCCTTATGAGAAATAAGTAGATATAGGGAGAAAATTAATGAGTCTTAGAAAAAAGGAAGATGACAATGTCTCAAAGTTATAAGGAAACTTTAAAAGGTTAGAAAGTCATGATATGAACTATATACATAATTTAAAGTGAAATATTGGTCATTAATTTGGTGATAAATCCAATACTTTAAAGGGAACTAATCACCCCTACATTCTCATCATATGAAGATATAGTATAATTTACTATCAAGATAGAGAAATAATTTTCCAAGTCCTTTGACTTTGATGGGAAAGAATACAATAAAAGTGGTAGAGAAAAATATGGTTATAGGGAATAATGGAATGAATTATTTTCTCCATGTGATAATTTGGGAAACACCCTGGTACTTTTGTAAAAGGTAATGGGTTTTTTCTTCAATTTTGGAGATAAATTACCTTAGGAACATTAATGAAAGGGTAAAAATGATAGTATGATGTTATTTGTTTTAACTATAAGAAGATTGGGCCAAAAATAAATTAATTCCCCAAGAATTTATGGGATATACCTCAAAATATTCTAAGGGATCAGATTCAATCTTATGACTTTATTACACCTGAATTGGATTGATCCAAGTTCTTATGTAGTTGGATTCATTAATTATGCTATAGAAGTATTTTTACTAATGGTATTTTTGTTATAATAATCCTGTAATGTATGAGGATTGTACTGTTGTAGTTTTTCTATAAGGATTTAAAAGCATATGTTGAATGATTCCAAGAAAAGTTATCCAGTGGAAAGTTAACATTTTTTTAAAAACATTATTGAGGTAAGGTAACCCTTAATATGTTCTTGATTTTGAGATAATAATGATAAAGATATGTTTATGGGATAGTATTGGTGAACCAAAAATTGGTTAGTGATTTTATGGTTTATGTTATCCTTGTTTTTTTATACTACATGTTTGAATTTATGGAATATACTCAGAAACCTATGTTTTTAATTTTTGGAAGGATATATTTTTTCATTAATTTTTTATGGTGATAAAGGTATTCACATATTTTTAAATTGGCATTAAGAAACACATTATATTGTAAAGGGAATATAATGTTCATTTATTGGCCTTCTAAATTTCTTAGACTTTTAATTTCATCATACATATTTTGGACAAATATTAATGTTAACCATTTATGAAATGGATCAAATTGAAGGCTGAGAGTTACTATTAAGGTATTAGAGAATAATGTATTACATTTTATAACTTTTTCTAATTATTTTGGTATTATCAAAGATAAGAGGAATAGATTTTGCTCTTTTATGGATATTATGATCCATTAAAACTTAATTTTAGTGTTTCAAGTATGAAAAATTCATATTAGATATTTATTTCATAGGGTAATGAATAAATTATAAATTGACAAAATCATAACCAAAAGATGAAATTATACCTGTGAGTAGAGAGATGTTAATTAAGTATTTTTTTTATGTTATTAGTCATGATATTAAAAAAATCCCTCAAATTTATGAAAAGGATCTTTAAATGAAAACGGTATCATATTATGTTAATTTCCACCACTAATTTACGGATTTTTTATTGTTAAAATTCCATTGATAATTCACTTTCATATTATCAGTGATCTTTACCATTCTCTAAAATTATATATTATTTTCTTCCAAGTCTATATCTTTACTTCAAACCATTTTTTCTCCAACTAGGAAACCTAGGTATGTGTAATTATAGATGGAATTTATAATTCCCCTTATCACTTATCAAAAAAAAATTATGTACTCGTATTGCAATGTATTATTTCGAGAAAATAATTTTCAAATTCCAAACCCTAGATTAATAAGGTAAATATTAAATTACCAGGATTAAATTTATTTAAAGAGGGTATACTACAAAACCTTAAGATTTTAAAATGGGAACATCATCCTCGATACCATATATGACATATAAGACCATTACTATAAGAGAATGTAACTTCCAAAGACTCTATGACATATTTGTTTTTAAATAAATTCAATCCCTTCGGTATATTTCAATCCAAACAACGTCGGGTTTAAACGAAACACGATACTCAATTGAAATGCTATTATTTAAACATGACTATTATTACCTAGCTGTTGTGTTAAAGGGAATGGACAGGACACAATAAATTTTGAAAATTATATGGTTTAAACATGTATAAAATAAATTAAGTGGTTATATATTTATAAGAAATAAAATAAAAAATATTTTAAAGAAAAAGAAATTTTTTCTTGAAAATTGTATTTTTTTTCTAAAAGGGGGGTTAGTTGTGATTTTCACACATAATGGAAAGTTAATTTTTAACACTTTTCAAAAATATAATTGTAAAAATAAACTTCCATTTTTTTAATATAAATTTTGAACTTATCTTTGGGTGAATATTTTATAATCTTTATAAAATATTTATTCTTTCGTGAATAGAGAAAAATGTTGTTTTTTATTCAAAATGGAATTTTTATTTAAATTATTTACAAACATAAAATATTTTTTAAATTAGATTAAATTTAAAATTATTTTAAGTATATCACAAATTAACTAATTTGGTTCATTTTAATAAATCTCATATTGAATTTGGGTATAAATATTTTTTAAACATTCAAATTATTTTCTTTGGAAAATCGCTTCTTCGCCGCATACGTGGGAATAATTTTAAATTTTATTCTTCCACTTCTATGAATTGAATTTGGAAAACTAGATTCAATATTTATAATATTAATTAATATAATCAAATAATTTAACCTTAATTTTTTCTATAATTAATAATAAAAATAGTGAAAACTTATTTATTGTAGATCATGAAAAAAATTGATTTATTATGGGATAAACGAAAATAATAGTGGTTAAAATTGCCTAAAACTTGTTCCAAACACATTTTCTAGGCATATTTCTACCTTATAAACTCTATAGTTCAATAATGACATATTTTAGAGGCTTGTTTATGATAAAAACGATTAATAATTAATTATTTCAATAATTAATTAATAATGAACCATTTTATATGATTTTGGTATGATAAAAACCTATGAATAATTGATTGTTTTCCACAATTCATTGTATGTCCTCTCACACATATATAAAATTTTACCCACTATCCACTACTATGTACACCCCCTAAGCCATTTTTTTAGCCAATACCTAAAAAAATCAATTCATTACTTCCATCACCACATCCTAGGTGAATTTTATATATCATAATGCCAATCTATAAAGGATTTAGGTTAAACCTAAAGTGGCTTCTCGAAGATAATGTAAAATTTTTTACTATGTGTTTTCATTTTAATTATTCTTCTAACTCATTATAAAAATAATAATCTATCATAATATAATAGCAATAGTATCTTTTTTATATTAACACATTATTAGGTTAAGTGAATGACCCATATCCATATCTACTTCTATAAAATGGAAAATGAAATAGGTGATCATGTGTATAGGGGACTACCACCTCACAAACTAATATAATTAGTTTTCCATAACCACATTTCAAGGATGGATACAATTATAGATTTAAATATTATATATAATATTTATCAAAAAATTATACTTATTTAATTATTATATCTTATATAAAATCTTACTTTTTTCGTTGGGGATATGGTAACGTCACTCGCATGTACGGTAGACTTCCACTTTGTGAAGTGGTGCGATTCTTTTTTAACTTAGGAAATACATGGAAGGTAGTATAGTTAAAATTAATTAATATATGTGATACTTATAACCTAAATATACTTATAGAAATATAATATCACATATAAATTATTTCCTATTAAATATGAAGGAAAACAATAACATCACTTGTCTGTTCATGTGGACTACCACCACTACGTAGCGATGTGAAATGTTTTTCATTTTATTTTTACATGGATGTTAATAATGATTGATTTAATTAATATATATGATATATTTAACACCATAATTATTCTGTAAATTTAAATTAATGTTTATTTTCCTTTCATTCCATCCATCAAGAAAAATGGAAACGGTGTTCATGCATGTGTATGACCAACTGTCTCCATGAATGGTGTAATCTATTTTGTATCTATAAAAGTTATAGATTAATGTAAATACATATATGATGAATATATATCATATTTAAATATATTTTCTCATTATGTATATTATTGAACCATAGTAAATGTAAGAGGACCAAAATTACTGAACCAAAACATATATGAAAAATGAAGCAATTATCACCCAAAACAATGATTTTAACTACGAATTGTTAATAAAAGGGTCATAAAAGAATATAAGTAAATAAAATATAGAATAAAATATATGATTATTTTTATTTAATATATTTATAAGAAACCTGTATTTATTATACAGGACATTTAGAAATATACATAAGAATTCAAACTTGAGGTAAGGGTTTCTAGTCTCACATTTACTTATACGAGACATATTTCATATTCACCGCTTATTCCTTTGTGTGGTGTATATAAAACAAATTTTTATAATTTTTATAATGGATATATTTATATTAATATTATTTCAATTTTCATTTAAAAGTACATATTACATGGGTTATAATATTTAAAAGTTACCAGTTGTAACCGTTTATTTCACAATCTCATTTTCATTCGAAATTGTTTATGTTTAACTCACCCTTGGGAGAATTATTTGATATTTGAATACTAAAAATAATATATTTTATTATCCTATGGTTAATCATGAACTTTTAATGTAATTTCACTATTATTCCCCTCTTTGGTTCTTAAATGTTTTTAGAAAATGTTTTTAAGAAAAGGCCACTTCATTTCTCTCTTCAGTCGAAAGAATTTTTTCTATCAAAAGAATTGTTTCTAATTTTTTTTGAAAATATTTTTAACATTATCGAAATGATTTTTTGAATATATTTTTATCCATCTTTAAATTTTTTTTAAAAAAATTAAAGGAACTTTTTTTCAACTAAGGCTTATAATTATTTTTCAAAAAATGTGAATGTAATCTTTTTTTAACATGTATAAAATGTGTGAAATTTACTACCGTCATAAAAAATCATTTTTTAAAATATTTTATTAAACTGTAATAGGGTTATTCTAAAAAAACTAATATTTTATAAATTTTTAGTTTCTAAAAGTTATTTTCAAGATGAAAATGATATCTTACTTAATAATGTTTTAATGGAACTTTTATGGTATTTCGATTCATAAACAATAAAAGCCATCATTTTAATTATGATACCTTATGAATATGTTGTAATGGTTCCATCCTTATTATTCTACTATATGTTCTATGATCAGTTTTACTAGGGGTATGCTAGTTTGATACCAATAATATTACTCTAGCTGGTTTACAATTATCTTTATTGATTAAGGTCATTGTTAACATTTCATATGCTAGTTCTTCAACAAAAAAATTTATATTGACTATATTTTACCCCTTTCAATGAGGGATTAATTGGAATTAATAATTGATTGGTGGGTCCCTTTATATCCACTTGATGTATCATTGGGAATCATGATACAAACAAGATTGGGTATTTGGCCAAGGCCTTACCAATTTATATAATGTGTATTCAAAAAAGCCTATGATGGTATGGTTATGATGTCTGGAATTATGAATTCCCTTATTAAGTGATTATTTTTTGATTTCCCATATTATTATTTGATTAGTTATAATATCCATGGTTAATTTAAAAGCTTATTTTATTATTTATATTCAATTATTATATCCTAATTTAATACTTACAAATTTTTATTCATGTTCAAGTTATTGATTAAAATGTATGTATTTTATTTATTTAGCTTTCCAAATTGATTATGCCTAATTTATTCATGATATCTTCAATTATGAACATACCCTTAATAAACATCTATGATCACCCATTTCTTATGTTTTGTTTTTTCTAGGATACTAGGAAGTGTTTTATGATTTGTGTATAGGGATATAATAAGGGTAAATATGTCATTCTCAAATAAAATAATTTTTTGTATTTTATGTTTTCAAATGTATGTGAAATTCCAGAATATATATAGTTTAAAAAGACTACTAAACTATTTTCTCTTTTAGGATGTTATTAATTATATCTTATGTCAATGTAATAATATAACTGTTGACTCTAGGATATTGGATATGGGGACATTATATGTATACTCATCATTAAGAGAATTATAAGTCTATAAACAGATATCTTTCCTTGATTTTTTTGTAAATTAAGCTAAGGGAGTAACCTCAGGGTAAGAAGTAAGTTCCCAAAATATTTTTAATCAATGGTGTTCCTATGATGTAGTTACCATAACATATGATTTTTTATCTATTAAGATAATTCATATTATTGGATTCTTGGAACACTAATACATCACCATGGGTATAATACATTGATATAGCCCATTGTGGGTGAACTGAGTAAAATCCCTTTGTTCCTTTGTTTGTTCATGTTTTCATATGTGTTTAATATTTAGTGGAGGAATAGATAAGGGAGTGATAAATTTAATATTTTTCTTTTAAATAAGGAAAAAATAATTGACAATTGTAATATTTTTGAAAAAAAACATTTGAGAATAACCAAGACCCCCCCCCCCCCATGGTGCCTTGAGACTTACATCATAACCCACTAGACCAATTAAGTGGTATCATATTTCAACAGCTATGAATTGGATCTGAATCTATAAAATTAGTTTTTGGATTTATTACTCATATGGAATCATACATTAAGAATCCAGTTTTTTATTGTATGAATTGTGATTGTTAGAAGAAGGATATGATTTGGTTTCCATAGTATTTATATGATGATGTTGTAAATTATATACATCATGATGATAATTTGAAGAAGCATAGTGAAATTTTTTACAAGATAGGAATACACAAAGAATCTTGGTTGGTGACATAACCAATGAGGCATTATGGTACTTCTTTTGAGTTACAAGAAATATTGAATTATATTTATGGAAAATCCATTAATGTGAAGGATATTGTGATATATCCCTTGATGGATGATTGTAAAATTGGTTATTATGAGTTATTTATAGACAAAGATGGTGAAAATTTCCCAATTTCAAAGGGAAATAAGAGTATGTATAAAAATAATAAGAAGCAATATAATAAGAAAACTCCCATAAAAATAATTGTGATTGGTTTTGATAATAAATATTAAAATTAATCTCTCTCATAAGTTATTATAAAATATATTAATTTAGATTCCCCCATAGATAATGAAGAAAATGATGATTTCATATAATAATTATCAAGTAAATCCATCAAAAAAATTTATGAATGTCCTTATAGATATCAAGAAAAGATTCCTTCCTCATAAGAAATTGTATATGAAATAGTCATAAAGAATAGAGTTTAATTTTCTTTGAAATTATAACTATATTATAGAATATAATATGTTAAATAAATATTAATTTTACATGAAAAGATATGTCAAAAGGATAAATGAAAATATGACATGGAAAATAGATTTACTTTGAGAAATGAAATATGAAGTGGAAGAATAAAGTTTCAAGGATAAGGAATTGAAATATTAATTTATCCATTTCAAAAACAAAACATTAAGAGAGATTAAAACCTGTAAAATGGGATTATTAATAAATAAAAGATATAGATTCACAAATGATGGATAATTTTATTAAAATCATAGGTGTTGTAAGGAAGTTAAAATTCTCAATAGGAAATATGGAGATCCCTCCCATGCTAGACTCAAGAAGTGGAGAAAATAAACAAAATTATAGAGAACTGTTGAATAACTGAATGTTTCTTGATAAATCAAGAAGTAATATAATTCTAATAAAATAAAAATTGATGTTATACTACTATATATCTATTCCAAACACCATGTATGTGTGTTTGGAGGATAAATAATTCAATTATATATATAAATATACTATAATATCACAAAAAAGGAAATGATATAAAATGTATGATTTTATTGGGGGTGTTTTATATCTTCTAATCATGGATATATGGGAAGGTAAAACAATATAAAATATGATATATATACCAAGAAGAAAAATCATATTTTCATGTCATGTGGGGTTAAAGTATGAAATGGAAAAATTTATTACTCTAAAAAATATAGATTCATAGAGTTCAATGGTTATGTTATTATAAAGAAACATATAGTGTGATAGGTACCAATGGTGTATTATCCATTTAAAATATCATCGAGAGAAAAAAAAAAGTTAGAATGGATGATGAAGGAGAAATTTCCAATTTTTAAGAAGGGGATGTACATTAAAATAATGACTCACTAAGGACAAACACATTTTAGTTAGTATTAATGGATATGAAAGAGTAGAAGCATGAACAATGCCTATGTGGTATCACCAATACCAATACAATGAAATAGATAAATACTGGTGCATGATCCCCCTAATAGAAGAGGAAATATGATATAAGATTCAAAAATTAATCATTAATGGATGAGACATATATAAGTGGGATTTATCTTACAATAGAGATGAATTACAAGACAAAAAATATTGATGATTCAAATTCAAATATTAGGTATGATGTTTGTAGAAGGGGTGTTTCTAAAAGTATACCCACTTATAAGTATTGGAATTGAGCTAAAAGTATAAGGTTGGGATGTTATAACCAACAAATTTCCTTTACTTACAAATGTTTTGAAATTACCCCTCTCTATGTGTATTTAAATACTATAACACATATTCGAGTGACTTTATTTTAATAGGTAGATATGATCTATGGGAAAAAATCATTGGAAGTATATAGATATACTTCATGGAAATAATTTAATATATGTAGTGTTAGATAAATCACAATTGGTATCAAATTATTTTTATATGAAAAGTAGTTTCAAGTTAATATGGAGTACAATAAGTGGTATTAAGTATATAATAAGTGGTTATAGATCATTAACAAAGATTAAGGCAAATCAACTGGGAAGTAATGATATTTTGGGAGAATTTATTATTTTATTTATTTTCATTCAACATGTGATATCATATTTTTTATAGGATATTAAAGGTAACTAAGGAAGAGTTATCTCTATATTGAAAATCAATAACTAATTGGTATGGAAACAAATAATTTAGGATGTGTATTTGTTGAAGATTAAAATTATAATTTTCTCCTTTGAGACGCTCTATGAAATATGAGAAGTTTAAATAAAAAGCGGTATCAATAAAGTGGTATAACTCATGCACTTTATACATTAATATTATTTGAATATAATGAGATCATATAAAGAATTATTAAAGTGAAATCTCAAGTTGTATATTTTTATGAATATAACTTAGTGAAATAGATATTATTGAGACAGTTATCCTTATTTCCAACAAAAATAACTGACTTGGTGGGATTATAGTGTTTGTTGATGACTTTTCTTAATTTGGTAAGTTCACTCTCTAAAAATATTTGGGAATAAAACTATAATATATCCAAAGTAAAAAATTTATTAAGGTAGACAAAATACATAATAAGGACATGTTAAAGGGGGAAAGAAGTAATGGATCCCAAGGGAATCTTCATGTACGAGGATTTCACAATTAGGAGGTAAGGACCCCTAGTTATAAAAAACAATAAACGGGATAAAAATATATCCCTTTGAATACAAGAATTCAGACATGTTTTTACATTCACTCCACATGTGCCTCATGTTTGCATGGTTGATGAGTATCTTACACTATGAAGGTGATAGATGATAGGAAAAGGTGTGTTGATCTTATTATAGAAATAGTTAAGGAAAACTATAGTGTCTACCTCATCTTCTTCAAGTGTGATGTTATGGGAAATGTGAACCCCCATCCCACTAATAAAATCCCTAGACACTGTGAGAAGGAAGCTCCATTGGCCATAAAAGATGTTGATAGAAACAACAACCAAGACCTTGGTATCAAGAACCACTCCACCAACCTACATGGTTTCCATATGATAGGACACATATATATTGAGTTTAAATCTATGACTAAGTGTAACACACTTAATCCATCTTCCTAGTAAAACATTCCTATTTAATGAATGAGGAAGATACATGCCTTCCACCACCATCCTCATGAAGGATGAATTATCCTGATTCATAATAAATATTCATAGATACACCACAATAAATCAAGATCAAAACCACATGGCCAGGAATTATCTAGAAAGGCCATAAATATAGGTCTTATTCCTATCATTCCAAATGCACCAATAGCCCACAGAAAAAATGATTGCCCTTTATTTTTACTCATCTGAGATACTACCCACACCATAGATCTACAATTGTAAAAATCCAATACTGGAGTTCCTTTGAACACTTAGATTTGTTATATTACCTAGGACACATCAAACTATTTCCTCCCATCCTAGTGTGCATTCATCTCTCCATTTGTGTTCGAACAACACCATCACTTGGAGGATATCTTAACCACCATTCCATTTTATCTCTTTTTTTATTGAAAGTGTATTATTATAAACACTCCAAAGAAGAAAATTAAACTTCCTAGTAATCTAATTACACCACTTACCACATCTCCAATCATTCTGAATTAGTATAGCATGAAAAAATAAATGATATTCCTTAGTAGAAAAATCTCATGATGCTTCCCTATAAAGACAATATGGTTCTGGTCAGATGACATCTAAATATAATTTAAATACAATTGTTGATCGCGTTCCATGACTACATGGATTAATCAAAAAAATCATGTCTAAGAATATGTGATATAAGGAGCTGGGAAACCCGTAAACCTAAGAGAAATCACAAACCAGTTCTGATGCCAGAAGATGAGGTCCTAGCTGCCACAATCAATTGAGAAAGATGTTGATACTCTGGTAAGTTTCTATGAAAAATATTCTAAGGAGAGGAAAATTCCCTTATTGGGTTATCCAGATGCCTCCCATATATCCCAACAATAATATTTACCCAGAGATAGTTCCCTCCAATAAATCTCATGACATCTTGACATGTAGTCACTGTATGGTGACCATTAAACTCCAAATATTTATCCCACAGGCCACTGATGGCTTATCAATGTTATCCCAAGAGGACCAGTGACATTGACCTTCCACATGAGCATCCCAAATGAAATAAGCCATAATTGTTTCAATATTTCTAAACATGGCCATTGTAAATTTGATCGTCTCCAACACATGAATCGGAATGGACATGAGGATTGAGTTGATGAGGATGATTCATCCCTTAAAGGATAAGAACTAATTCTTATAATTATTGATGTGAGAGTAAATGTTATTAATAATAATCCCAAAATGGTTAATATTAAACCTCCCATTTGAGATCAATTCTATGAGATATTCCTCTATAAAATTCCTCAAATTGAATCCATGCATATTTTTTATCCTTTTTCCCCAGTCAATCGAGAAGGCTTTATAAATCTACACACAACTCTTCTCATTATTAATGTATTGCCTACTCCATTTACAATAATAAACAAAGATCGTGTTCATAGATCTAATGGACCTATTTCTACTATTGGTAAACAAGATAAAATCATATACAAATAAATGGTTAGAAACTACATTAAAATTACCTCTTCATTAGAAATAAATAATAGAACCTCTATGAATTCCCCTCATTAGAATATTATTGAAAGATTCCTAGACACATATGAATACACTAGGTAAAAAAGGATCACTCTAACTCTAGAAAAAAAATAGATTTGAAGAACACAAATCTTATACCCATAAACTGAACTGAGAACCATGGGGAAATGAAGAATTATAAAAACAAGTTAGTCACCCAACTAGAAAATCCCATGCATGACATAACCATAAAATAAAGCTCCATTCTATAATTTTATACCCTATATCCGTATAAATTTCTATATCTATGTTGGCACATAGGTTTTTCCTATTAATATCTCCTATAATTTCCGGGGTTAAGGAAATGGAAGCCTGATCAGACCTCCCCTTAATAAAATTATGTTTCTCTTTTAGAACCTAAACATGGAGATTCAAATATAACCTCATATTAAACACACTATCAAAGATCTTGTAGGTAAAATTTCACATATTAATAATCCAACAAGGTTTGAGTGATGAGGGGTCCTTAACATTCATGATGAGAATCAATGTGGTCAAACATGCCACCCTATGAAGGTTTCCCCATGAATAATTCTTGGTTAGAAATACAATTTCACTATTAATATGAATCCAATGTGAAACAAAAAATGAACTTGGTAATGCATTAATACTATGAGAGATCTTCTTATTGGGAGATGAAAATGCATCCTAAATCTCCACCTCATCAAGAATGGTCTAAAACACATAGTTAGAGGAATCTGAGACCACTCAGGGGATAGAGTCAAATGGGTCAGAATGACCGCTCAGATAACCCTCTTGCATGCATGGATTAGTGCCAAAAAGTATTGAATTATAATCCTCTCTCACCATACATTTCACCAAATCGAGATTATTGGTGTAAGAACCATCATCCATGAAGAAAGTATGAGTTCCACCATTATTCGTTTCTTTAATACTTTATTGTAAGTTTGTAATGTTATGATCACCATACTTCAGCCACTTATCTATAGATATCTCCCTGTACATGTGTTCCTAATTTAAGAAAATGTCTAAGAGATATCTTCTCTTGTATTGAAGATCATAGAAAATCTCATCATCCCAGATTTCCTCTGATCTGGATTCATCCAAATCAACCATTGATTGAAAGAGTCTTTTGTGATTCATAGGAAAATATGTAACTTTTTAAAATAAGTAGTGTTAGTTTTCTTGGTAATAAATTTACTATAATTAAAATTTAGAGCTAGTGAGACTTAGTAGAGTATTTATGAAAGAGGTAAAATAAATTAATAAATGATATAGAATTAATAAAGGGAAATTAGAGTTGAATAAAAGGATTTTACTAATGGTATAGGTACTTGAAAGAGAAAAAGGTTTCAAAAACAACCAAGTAATTAAAAGAGTTGAAGGGGTACTATAAAATGAAATGGAGATTATTAAATCTATGATGAATACAAAAAAAATTGGGTTCTTAGGCTCTCTAAATTTGAAGACTCATAAGAACAGATAATGTGATGAAGGAGGTTTATTCCATTGATATAGGTAGAGAATAAATAGGAAATATGATGAAGATGCTTTTTCATTTTATTTTTAAGGGGGGTCACATATCCCTAATTCCTTTTGAATTTTTTTATTTAGGAATAATGGAGGAGAGTGACCATTTACATTATTCATATTGTGAATCATGGAGATGGATTTATAAAAGTATTTTTATAAAAATATAAATTGTAAAATTATTTAACCAAAATATTGTTCATTGGATTTTTTTTACAGTGATAGATATGTTAAAATGATATATTTATAGACAATAAATGTTAGATTTATTTAAAATTTAACAATATTACTATAAAGAGTATGTGTGAAGGAATGAATTGTAAATGAAAAAGATGTTGAAATCTATATTTATAGAGGAAGATGAATATAGTTTTTATTCAATGCATGTATACATAGTGAAGGATACATAGAATTGACATATATGGAATTGAACCATAAGGATGAGTATAGTATACTGATAGAGGAAGTACCAAACTCAACTTAGTGACTATGGAATATTTGGTGAAGGAAGATAATGTAATTCCATGATATTTATATATGTCAAGGTAATGGATTGAGAGGCTTAAAGAATGGTTGATCTTGTGTGGAAGGATTTTAGATGAGGTAAAAATACCTATTATGGAATATTATTGAATTAGAATAAGTATAATCTTGAAATAAAACATTTAGAGATGGATAGAATAATTTTGAAGGTGGTGGAGAATAATATGTCATGTTAGTGGAATGATAAAACCATAGTTAATGTAAAATAAGGAATGAATCATGATAAAATCCATTTTTTTGCTTATATTGTATATATAAACATGGATAATTCTTTTACTACATGGATAAGGTAGAAAAAATATTGTTTGAACGAATTGTGAAAGATAAAATGGTAAATATTAATGTGGTATCGGAATATTTATGGTCGCGGTTCAAAAAACTAAAGGGTAATGGGATGTACAATGTTGGTCACACTATAATATATGTTATTGTGTTGTAAATAAAAAGGAACAATCCAAAACAAGGAATCAATTATTCTGCATACTATAGTACTAATTGTGGACCTAGAGTTTAAAGTGGAAGTACTCAGATAATATTGTCCAAGTCGTAGAAAATTCACAGGTTTTCTGAATATCTATATGTGAAATGAGGTAAAATATTGTTGGAAGTGTTTTAGTAATTATGTTGGAAGTAGGATGTAAAATTCGGAGTGGGTATTTAGCCACACTGTAGTGGTGATCATAGTGGTGCTTTTACTTTTGTAGAAAGATAAGGAAATGAGAAACATTCTAAAGCACAATCCATGGAGAACATAATTTTGAGGAGACCAAGATTTTTTAATGAGTTTTTTATTAACATATAATGCTCATAATAGTGGAATAAACCCAAAAAATATATGTATCTATCATCATCAAATCAGCATGTAAATTAAATGAAGAATATAAATAGGCATTTCTCATTTACAACAGGATTAATTACTATATAGTCTATTTGATATATATCACATAGAGATATCAAAAATATTCTCACCACAATCGGTAGTACTCTACCCACTATACCAATTATAAACTATTATTGGATCTCTTGAACTCTAAAGGTGTGTTAACACCTTCTTCTTAAATAAAAATGGATAATTGGGAAGAAGAGAGATTTGGAGTGGGTTGGTAGAATTGATAAAAACCCAATATGATGATATAATTTTTTATATATATTCTATTCATTTAATTAAGGTATTTGAGTGTTAGCTGGAAACATTTTTCAGCCGACATATGTTACCATATTATATAACCATTATTTCATTATAATTATTGAATTTTTAAATGACTATAATATATGTTTCATTCCATAAATGATCCAATGCCTTGATTCATCAAAAAGAAAAACCCTTTTAGAAGATTTAGAAGAATTAATGAACCTAATATCACATATCAACGGATAGATCCTGGAATATGATATATAAATTGCATGCCTACAATGAATCATTATATTGTTATATGTGATATACATCATATGCATATCATAGATTACAACCAAAGGTGAATCCTATAATACAGTTATACTATTTTAGTTTGAATATAAAAAACTCCAACATTCACTAAAATAGTATATGGACTATATATAAAAAAATTAAAACTATTTATGAATCCATCACAACCTTATAAGATAAGTTTTATAAGAATATCTTTGTTTTCAAACAAACACAATGTCTAAAATTTTATCATTATTGTAAGAAAAGATTATGTGACCCTACATGGATTTGTATCATTGAAAATATATGATTTCTATAATTCATATATGTAATAAAGAATATTACTCTACATATATTTCAATGTTACTCAAGTTAAAAATACATCTAACATGATCTTGATCACACACACATATATATGAACATGTCTTTCAGAATATGTATCCATCCAACCTTAATTTTTTTTATTTTATAGAAAATATCTACTAAAGGGTTATGTGAGAATCTAAAAAAATGTCATAACATGAAATATAATACAACCTTAAAACTATATTAAAATTAAAAATAAAATTCAATAAACATTTCAAATTTCAAAATGAAACCTCATATGTATGTCGATTTCTTGACCCCAACACCCACTACAGCCCAACACAGAAAATGAAATGACCTCTAGGATTCTCCCATATATAGCTAAATATATTCAAAAATTCCATCATCATTGTAACCCATTGAAATAATATATGACTTTACCTCATCATTAAAAATACCAGCAACAAACATAGCACCATAGTTATCAACCTACTCTAATCAACATTCCACAAAAAATTCCAATAAAAAAAACCCAGAACTTTCAGATAAAAAAATCAAAAAAACCATCATAGAAGATAAAAAACCAAATCATCAACACTCAATAACTGGAACACATCACATCTATAAAAAATTTAAACACAACATGAAAATAAAAAAATCATGTGAATAAAATTATCTCTCTACCAAATAACTAGGCTATCTAATGATCAAACCAAGTAGTCCAATAAAAATATATACTTGCATAATTCAATGCCAACCCAAATAATAGTTTTCGGCACCCATCATAAAATCACCCCCAATTGAACAACTCTAAGATTAGGTGAGATGGGGAAGTCATAACTACATAATAATTAACAAGAAAACAAGGATGAGTCTTCCTCCATCCTACCAAATTTTGTAGATTCCCCAAAAACATCATTTCACCCAACCAAGATTAGGGTTGAGAAGGATGGGTTTGAAAACAAGGGTAGTAGAGGATAAAATAAAATTTTCTCCCTCATTGATGCTGACCCAACATTCTAGGAACAATGATACGTAAACTAGGAATGGGATCTGACAAGCAAGGATTGGTAGAAATAAGGGAAGTGTGAGGTGAAAAATTCACACACCAATATAAAATAGTAAGAAATAATGGGAAATAAATCACCAATTTATTAGAGGGAAAACAAGATTCAAATATGAAAGAGGTTCCATCACCAGTGAATGAAACTGAAAAATACCTAGGAGGAAGGAGAAAAAGGGAGACATCGGGAGTACTAGGAGAATTTTGGGACATCTCCATTAATATACCACCACAAGATGTATCATATAAATTGTATCTATTATTACATAATCCATTTTTCTGTGACATTGAGTAACCATAATAAATTGAATGTTTTAATCCAGTATAGTCCAAATCATACATATTCACTTCTTTGAGTATACTAATCGTACAAAATGATTATATAAAATGTAAAAAAAAGTTAATAAATCAGTGAATCACATTTTAATTATCTAATCATGGCCACATATTTCCTCAAGCACTCAATTAAAGGACCATATGTATTTTATTTTCATACAAGTGGATAAATCTCATCTTTGTTTGAACACAAATGATGAAAAGATAAAAAATATACCAAAAAATCCATAGAATATCTTATCCTTAAGGTTGGAATAAGAAAGTAATGAAAATATGAATGTCCATATTTTTAAGTATCTTTCCAAACATAGATAATGGGGATTTATATTGATCATACACCCCAAAGTGTATTAATGTTCATATGAAAATTGATGTGATATACTTTCATAGTCAGGCCAAATAATACATCTATACTTATTATCTCATGATTATATGATTTGTATCATATAAAATATTATACTCATACTAATTTTTGGATTTTATCACAACCCACAATTATCTATGATGATCATTGATTTGAGAAAAATCAGATTCATACATTGAAGAGAATTTATCATTCCATAGTTAATGTAATATATTCATCACACATGAATAAATGAAAAATGATATTACCTTTATTATAAAACTATTATACAACCCCATTGAAAATATTCATTATAGCCAATGTATCATTAATCTCATACCAAGATACATAACATCACCCTTATCCTTATTATGTGTTAACATCTTTATAAATGTATCTACTAAATTCTTCTTTATACCCACCCTGCAGATATTTAAATGACCTCTCCCAATTATCCCTCAAATTAGATGGTATTTATGAATTATGTAATCATTACTTTGGTAATACTGAAGTTTATTTTCCTAAAAATAGATCCATTGATGTCAAAATAAAGCCCAATTTCACCCATAATGCTAGGAACCACCCCAATTTCATAAATGGACATATTGATCCAAATAGATTCCTTTAAAATATATGATGTAGTGATTTACTCTACCTTTATTTGTTATTATTCTATAATCCTTTTTTTTGAACTATTCCAAATGATAGCTCTACTATAGAGGGAAAACCAGACACCATAATGAAATATCATATCATCTTTGTTGGTTTTAATGTTATCATCGGTGTAACCATTAAAATTTGGTCATCCTCTCCTAAAAGTACTAATAAAATATACATGATTTTTCTTAAGTAATTAAATCCATTCTTGATAAAAAAATCATTGAATTTTACATTGATTCAATCAGTATCAACTTGTTATGCTCAAATTGTAAGATTAATCAGGTTAAGCACATAACATGGAAAAAAGATAGATCCTATAGTAGAATCAAAATGTATCATATCCATTATTTATAACTATTTATAATAATCATAAATCTACCAGATATTTATGTAATGAAACAATCATAATACCTCTTATTATAGTTCTCCATACAATAATTCTTTATCACTATACTAATAAATGTGTTTCGACTATTTTTAAGGAACCAATTCAATAATCCTATATAGATATAAATACCCATTATGTAGGCTATTTCACCCATATATTTCATTGAGAACCATTTTTTCAACCATACCTTTATAGAATATAATTTTAAGATATAATTGTAATAAGTTTTATGTCATAGACATACAATACTAGATATATCATAGCACTCCCACTGACCCACATGAATATACGTGAATCATTTTTGTTCTTGATAAATTCAAACTCATGGATTACATTATCAAAAATGATGTTTCAAATTTTATAATCTTTATTCAAACTATAAAGGAGTCTTTGCAACATTCAAAACTCAGTACACTCATTTAACACTTAAAAACATTTAAGTCATGTCACTTACATGTCCTTGACTAAATTACCATTATGAAAATTGTTTTTCACATCTATTTGATATATAACATAATCATAATGAACTACTATTAAAATAATGATCTAAAATGACTTTATCATTGTAGGTGGAGAAAATGTTTCTTTATATTTAGTAACATAAATTTTTTTAAAACCATTTTCTACAAAATGAGTTTTATTATGAGATTCTTAATCATCCATGTTATTTTTATTACATAAAACTAAATTTTATCTTATTGGTATCACGCCTTAAAGTGAATCCACCATGTTTATTACATGGTTAGTGTATATAGAGTCCACAAATTTCATGTCATTTATCAATTTATCCAAATTTTAACTCTCAGTAAGGATTTTGTTGGTAGGAGTTCCATCATCTATAAAAATTACTTAACCATAATTTACAATATGAAATCCATATCTCTCATGCCCTTGATTAATCCTAAAAAACTTTTAGGCTCATGTGTAACCAGGTTTGATTCTTCTTCCATATCTCTTTTTAAAAATAATATACTATAGTTTCCTTAAAATATTTATCAAATATATGTTTATCATAATTAGGGTCAATATTAATAGTATCCAAAAAACATATGTGTTCTTCATAACCCCAAATATTCATTAAATATAAATTAGAATAATGCCTAATATATATATTATAATGGGTTTTTAAGGATACTTTTGATAGAATTTTGGTGAGTAGAAATGTGGTTTTCTTCAAAGAAAATCCAAAGAATTATATAAGAGGGTCACACTAACTCGTTATTAATAAAACCATTTTCAATATCGTACAATTCCTTCTCTCAAACACACCATTCCACTCTAGTTTTCTAGGTGGAGTGAGTTATTAAACAATTCCACAATACCTCAAATGATTAGTGAAATCATTGCTCGAGTATTAACCACCCCGATCTGATTAGAGAATATAAATTCCTTTTCTCAATTGGTTATATAATTTTTTCTAAAACACTTTGAATTTTTCAAATGTTTTAGACTTTTGTATCATTCAAAATATATAACCATACCATCAAAATTCATCTACAATTCCTAAAAATTACATATACCAACAATTTTTATATATACTCATTGGTCCATATACATCACTATGTATGAGATCCAATGGTCAACTAGATCTTTGACCTTTTCCACTAAAAGTTCTTTAATCATTTTTTATAATAAACAAGATTCACATGTGTCAAATGATTACAATAATCCTTCTATATTGATTCATTTAGTGTATATCTAATTTATAAATCCAAGATGTAGAGAATCCCAAACCACTTATTATTCCTAGAAGTTAGATTACCAAAACATAAAATAGTGGGAAAAATTACAAGATGAAATCCAACAAAAATTCTATATACTGGAACATATGAATAAATACTCATACTAATTCACAAAACTGAGTCAAACTACTGAATAACACACACTCAAACTTAGAAAAATCATTCAACTAAAAAATAAAAACAAGTAAAGAACACTCATGGATTTTCATACTTTGGACATTGATTCTTACATACCATGGCTAACATTACTACCATTTCTTTTATCAGAAGAATTATAATAGTACAATCACTTTGACAAATCAACCATGTAGATCATTAATGTTAAGTAATCTCACTACACATGTAGTAGTATTCCCACCTTACTTTTTTAGAAGAGTCCATCCATTAAATCAGTTTTACAAACATACAATCATTATGGTATTCCCCCTATTGAAGTTCATAAACCTATAATTTCCTATAAAAATATTCTCTTGACCACTAAATTATGGTGAACAGTACAATTTACTCTTATGTTTCATTGAATTACCATTATTATTAAACTCATTTTCCATATAACTTTGACGAAAATACTTAGAAATAATATCATTAGAACATCCATACATAATATATTATAACTTCTATTCACACAACTACCATACCACTGACCAATACACCCATAGAAAGATAAACTCATTAAAACATTCTTCCTATGTCTGATTTTCCTACTGTTGTTGTGCTAAAAATTAAGCCATAATATTTACCAAATCTTATACATCTCATAAAACTGATCATAAATTAAATTAGGCTTTACATTCATAAAAACATCCTACTTAAATTATACTTCATAGAGTCCATGGAAACTCTCCAATACCTGGTAAAAACACTCCTTATTTTTATAGCATTAATTTTCATCTATTGTTATTCAATCATCATTAAGCCTATTGAGGCATAATGTTGTCTCAATCTTGTTTATACTAGAACCTTGGTAAACATTCCCACTCAATTTTGGATTCCCCCTATATTTCATAACTAAATAACTCTTTCCTCTGGTAATATCTTGATAAAATGATATTTAAGTTAATGTGTTTGGTACATTTTTATAACACTAGATTATTAGATAAATGTATTTCACACCAAATGTCACAGTAAATTAATTCATTCCCCAAAATCCTTCCATGATCATAAAATAAAAACATCATACATATAAATGATTAAAAACTTTTATTACTACCAAATAATTTACTTATTTTGTGGAGAGTTCTAACACTGATTATAGTCTGATCATCCAGCTAACAATAGTTCTTATGAGCATGAACACATAGCCTGTGGAACTTTTCATCATATTTGTATCCCCTCCAAAATTGGAATCCACATAGAGTTATAATAAATTATCAAATCTAAAGCATAAGTAAATATTTTTTATCCTTAATGATATTATATAATCCACTTAATGTCTTCCCAATAACATTCCAAGATTTTCCATATTCCATATAATCAATCCAACTCCATATAAAATATTCAAGAAAGTATAAACAATGGAAAACATTATAGTTCCTACTGTTAATGAAAACCTAATATTTTTTATATGAATTTTTAAATCTTCTATTTTTGGTGATTATTTCATAGATATGTAGATTTTTCTAGAGAATGGAGTTTATTCTAAATTATATCCAAATAACTCAAATATATTGACTAACTTCATGATGTAGTACTTATGATACAACACAAAATTTATATATTTATCTCCTACCTCAATCCAAATCCTCGAGATTTTGTGGGATGCACACAGATCATTCATATCAAATATTTCAAAAACCCATCCTTCTACTCTTGAATCCTATTAATTTTTAGACTTTATAGAAGTATTCCATACACATATAGGAGAAGGATGATAAATATCCCATCCTTATATTCCTTCTAGTGGAAATAGTTAACTGATTTTATCCACCTAAAACTGTTCACCACTATAAATGTGTTTAAATTTCTGTACCACTACATTATCATTATTTTCAATCCATAGAGACTCTTTTTCACTTTACACACAAAGCTGGGATTCCAATTTTCCATCTAATCAGTAGGTTGGTTCAATTAAATTGTCTCTAAAAATATCTATTTATAAATGTTTTCTTTACAACCATTTTCTATAAGTGATTTTTTTTTTGGAATCAACCAAATTAACATGTATCAAGATGGTATGATTCTTAAATACATGTGAAAAAAATTAGGGAAATAATCCCTTTATTTTAGCTAACACACCTTCACCACCAGTATTACCGTGTACCTCTTCCTACCATCAACCTATTTTTAACAAAAGGAACCAATTTTTCTCTAGTTCCTTATTCCAAGTCGTAGGCATGTTATCTACCATATATCATTCACATGTAATAAATCTAAATCATTCTTCATAATTAACTCCCACTATCCAAAATCACTAATACTGGATTATTATTTGTGGCTCACAAGTTCTCCACCATATGTCAGAAGTAATAAGTTCACATCAATTTCAAACCTTTGTACCAACCATCTAACCATAGTTGATATTTTTAATTTTTCATGAAACCCTACTATTTATGGAACTATAATTTGAAGAACAATATCTTTTTTTACTCTGATCTGAGTCTCTCAATATCCAAAGATCTCTAGTCCATATTCTATTCGTATAATTTCTAAATATCTAGTATAATATGAACTCTACAGAATGTTTTCCTTCCAGTACTCTCATTTAGATCAATTTGGAATTAGTCAGCTGGTTATATTCTCTCAACTTCCATGAAAGCTAAATTATATTATTTCTATAAGAACTACACATTGAAGAGAACATTTTCGATTTTTATGACTTTTTTCTTATCATTATCCCTAATTTAGAACCTAATATTTTTCATCACCATATCCTACAAAGACACATATGCAAGACTTATATTTGAGTTTTTCTTAGTATTTTTCATCCACATAGACAAATGAAATACTTTTAAAAAAATTTAAGAGATTAGGTTATCTTAACATTACATACCATTTCCCATCCAAAATTTCCTTCCCCATTAGTAGTGAGGGAACTTAACTAATTTTATTTTATAGTTGACCACTTCAACCAAAATTTCATTAGATGGTCTAGAATACAACCTAATGCACTTCCCCTTCTCCATTAATATATAATTTTTTTCACTCATCCAAACTATTATTATCTCATATATCTAGTAAAATAATCATTAACTGGATTCCTATGTTCTTATAGAAGATCCAAATTCTCTTTCCAAAATACACACCACCATTGTTTGATCTTAATCATTTTAACTTATGTCCAGGTTACATTTCCACCATGGAATTTAGTCAAACAAACACTACAAACACTTCAAATTTATGTTTCAAAAAATAAACCCATACATTACTTGTAGAGTAATCAATTAATGTCACAATGTATTGTGACCCTCCATTAGATCAGATTGTAGTAGGCACCACACATCTGAGTATACCACTCTTGACTTCAAGTATTTTGGTGTACTTATAATGAAGATGAACAACAATATCCATCTCATTTTGAGTATGAATCCCTAATAAATTTTAATGTTGGTATGATCTTGTTTCAACATACCCTTTACCTATATAATTTTCATATTCATATCACTAAGGTCCCCAAGTTGTAACTTCTATAACTCTGAGCATTTGGTAGTTGATTCTCCAGTAAATGGTTCTCCTTATACCTTTCTAGTCAAATAAAGCATGTCATCCTTTACACCTCTTATAATAACCATATAACCCTGAGTGATATTTCAAAATCTATTTATGAAACATTCTCAAATTCCTAACTAATCTATCATACCAAAAAATTATGATTCTTCTATAGATCTAATTTGTTTCAAACAACCTCCAACTATAAAAAACTTTATTCTTTATATGAACACCAACATATACCATCCCCATGATATCTAGAATGTCATCATTTTATTATGAAACATATATTTATATAATTCACCATATATCAATTATCTCTTGTTAAAGGGAAATATTCACTAGAATATATAATACATGATTCAACCAGAACATTTACACTTAGTAGTAAATGGGTACTACCCAGAGTTAAAGTGTTTTTCGAACATCACATTATAGAATTTCTCCTTCTATATTTTACTTTTAGATCCATGAATTCCTTCTTGAGATTACTTATTTCCTATAATTACAACATACATGTGTACTTATTGTCAATTTTCATTGACTTCTATCTTTCGACTTATTTTCTAATCATATTCATCTTATCTATTGTGTAAAAAATATTACACCTTATATGTTTACTAAATTACTGATAGGTGTCAGTACTTCTCTCCATATAAGTAAATAAAATTACTATGAGCATAATGGAAGAATCAAACACTCTATATTTCTTCCCATAAAAATTTTTCATGATAGTTACCATCACATCCCAACTTTCTAAAAGAAGAAAAAACTATATCAGCACCCATAGATCTTCCATGAATTTGACATTAACTAATTTAATCATTCTTAGAATCATATTAAATTTTTTCACATAATCATTCATAGGTTTTTATTTTAAAATTTGGATTCCATATAACCTATACATCAAGAAATTGTTCTTCATTGTTTTTGAATTCTTAAAAATGTCCATGAGTGTATTCATCAAATCTAGTGTGATCTTCACTTCCCAAATGTTATCGATGATATTCTCTTCTAATGACATCTAATTCAATTAGAAATCCATTATGTCAGGCATTTCCTATTACTCTTTCTCTATTACCTCTAGCTCAAAACCATTCAATAGAACTTCAAGATCCTTCTAAATGATATAATCTTCTATATTAATTCCCTTAAATCCAAAATCTATTCCATCAAAATTTTATATATAGAAATTTTTATATTTAGATGTCATACCTTCTAATATTATGACTCTTACTATATTAAAATTAAGTCCAAACATGTGAGAATATTTTTTAAGATACTATTGAGTGAACTAGTGAGCCTAGTGAAACCTAAGAACACTTAAACCACTAATTGAAAATCTTGAAAAACTTCTGATTCTTGGAATTTAGATCACCAAAACATACAATGGATGAAAAAATTCACTAAGTGAAATCCTACCAATCATCAGTGTACCAAAATTTAGGAATAAATCTTATCCCGATATCACCATAGTGATTAAAAAACTCTTGCACTCCCACTCAAAATAACAAACATAAATTCAAGTGAAAAATGAAAACAAAGAAATAACACTAATGGATTTACATACATCGGGAATTGAGTCTTAAATCTATGGGAGAATGCTGCTTCTGTTTCATTTACCAGAAGATAAAATTATATTAAAATCATTATGACTAATCAAGGATGTAAATCACTAATCTCAAAAAAAATTACAACATGTGCACCAGTGGTCCCACCCAAATTCTATATTATAGTCCCATTATTCAATAATTTGTGTTAATTTTTTATCTTTATAGGACTCCCCCCATTTGAGTTCAAAAACCTCTATTTACCTGTACAAATATACTCTTGAACACTGAATTTCAGTGAATAGTATAAGTCACTTTTATGTTTTTCTAAATGAAACATAGGTTTAAACACCTTTATCACAAAACTATGAGGAAAATTCTTTCACATAATATCATCAAAATACCCATATGTAATAAACCATAACATTGGTTCTCATAACTATTATTCCACTAACCATTAAACCCATCTGAAGATAACATCTTCTGAACATCCTACCACCACTTTAGTTCATTACTACTATTTCAGTGAATATCAATATCAGTTATCTATTGGAGATTATCCTTATAGAAGATCAAACGTTCAATCAAGATTCACATTCTTAGCACAATGTTACTATTCCAAAGGTATCTGGGGTAGGAATCAACCTTTGTATTCTTATTATGAATGTTATATATCGAATTATCCATTTTTAGAATATATAAACGTTTTACCATATTACTAATTTTATAAAATGTTTCGTTCATATATATATCTAAAAACTGATGTTCATGATAATGATTAAAACCCCCATATTTTCCAAATAATATTCATAAATAAAACTTCTATATGTGGTAGGAACATAATAATAGTTTTCTTATTCCAAAACTAATCCACTAGGTATACCTAGATCAAAAGTTCTTACCTCCAATGTAAAAACTTTTGACTCATTACCAACCATAGATCTATATCATTATTCATTATTTATATCATATTTACAAGTCTATTTTTATCAGTAAAAATGTGTGATTGACACTCAGTATCCAATACCCTTGAGTTGGAATTAGAAAAAATTGTTATTATAACATTTACATATATGTACTAAGAATTCTACTCTTCGAGAATAATTATCTACCTTATATACAAATTTATAGTTACTTCTTAAGACATACCAATAAGCTCTCTCCAAATTATAATCATGATGCCTACCATAATCAATAATAAATATATATATATATGGGTGGGTATCATGTTTTATATCTTTCTATTGAGGTATTTTAATAAATTTTGTAACGTCCTGGTTCCGGGATCCACCCAGAGGTGCCCCTTACTTGGTAGGTCACATGGACTCATGCGCATTTCCCCAAATGCTAGAGGCTTCCAACTAGCAGCGAGGGACTTGGGTGTGATAGTGGAGAAACTATTCCCTCTTTGTCAAAGTAATGTTGTGTAAAGAAATAGATAAAATAGAAAAATTATTAATAGTATGCAATAAGTAAACAGTGAAAGACTAAAAGTAATAAACAACTGGAGTAGATATATAAATGATGAATGTTACATATGTCTATGAAAGTATAAAAACAAGTCACAATGTTGGCATACAGTACTAAAAAAAATTACAAAGAAAACAAATAAACTCCAGTATCATCGCAAGTCTTAGCTTGGTCCCATGCTCTCAAGCTCCACAGCAGTCAAGTACCTGATGTAGAAGGGCGCTTTCCCTTATCTATACCTGCAACAATATAATCTATTTGGGCCCAAAAGCATGACCCAAAAAGGGTGTGATATGAATCCCAATAGGCAACCACCCAAAGATCTATGCCTAATAATCAGTGGATATATATGGCAGGAAATAAGAAAAATGAAGTTGTAAATAAGGAAGTACTCAAAAGTAAATAATCCTACAGTTTCAATTGAATTCATTTTCATATATCAAGTAAGCAGTTAATCAAGAAAAAGTAACCCTCTGGGAAGTAATCATAGCCTAAACCCTCTGGTTCAACCAATCAAACACAAGAAACCCTCTGGGAAGTTCTCACAATCTAACCCCTCTAGTTCAGCTTTAGCAAAGTCTCTCTGAGGAAGCACTCACTGTCAATAATCTATGTGGTCTCGTATCGGTAACTATAGACACTCAGAGGAAGCACTCAACATGCAATTACCCTTGTGGTCTCACAATGTGGAACTATAGACACTATACGGGAGCACAATGCATATCCCCCCTATGTTCTCACAATGTAAAACTAAACAGACACTCTGGAGAATCCCTCAGTGTCTATTCCACTTATGATATACTACACAAGGTTCCCACAGCCCTGTGTAAGTCAATCGTGCACAATGATGTTCAATAGACAAAGTAAACCTTAAGTACTACTTGGCTAACAGCTACATGCATGTCACAAAATTAGATAATATCACTCCATCCTAACAACACTATGCATGGAAAACAATCAGCCTAACAGGAAAAGCTAGACCAAATAGTCAATATCAAAACAAACATGGTAAAAATATTCATAGAATGGAAAATAACCCTATTCACAATCAAACAACCTATACTCAGGCACATAATTCATAGAAATCATTAACAAAGTTCTAAACCATAAACACACAACACCCCGTTCTTTGGTATTGGTCACTTTTGCACACAATATTCAAAGACTAACTATATAAAGCCACAAACCACCTACCTTAGTGTTGTACGATCAATATACTTTATCAACGGCCCTTGAATCGGCCTAGAATGACGTAGATCTAAAAAAACATCTAAAATTTTTAACCAAGGATATCTCAAGAAAGGAAAGAAAATAGGAAATGAGGATCTAGAAGAAATAATAGCTCACTATGCTGATTCTAATGCAATCTACGGCGGTTGAATCAAATAATGGATAATCGATCGGGGGATCCAGGAAGAATTTCACTCCTTGATCTCTCCTGGATGAGACGTCGTTAGAAGAAAGGGTTTTTGTGAACAAGAAGCAACCCCATTCCGATTTCAAAATTAAAAAATAAAAGTACACAGTGTGTTCATTAAAGATACATGGAATGTACTTACCTTAATCGGCCCCCACTTTAGTTGGTCTCCAGGTCACCCCACACTACCATGTACTCATCCATTACATGACCAGTACACAGTCACCCGCGGCAACTGGGTACATGGCGTGTACTCCAAAGTACACGGCGTGTACTCCTTAAATTTCTAAATTCTCTACTTTTTCTCAAAATCACAAGAAAATAAAACCCATACCTTAAAAGAAGGTCTGGGTTCTTACAAATGTACTCCCCCTAAAATGATAAATCCATAAATCATTAACCTAAGTAGTAAAAGATACATATTTTATTAAATGACAGTTCATGTCATAATTTCTACCAATATTTATCAATTTTGGTAGGCAATCATGTCGATAATATAATATATGGCTCTTAGATAGTCTACAAAAAAACCTTTTCCAAAATTAATCATATGGAAGAACTAAACTCTATTCTTATTGTATCATAATCCTATTTGGGTTTCCTATGAAAGTGTAACTCAATGTTTATAATTAATTATGTACACATAATCATATTTGAGATAACCATATCAAGCATTCCTCATAAAAGATAATCCATGGTTACCCATATTTGACATGACCTACCTGGTTGGATGATCGAGGACTTGACATTTATTTGTTTAGAAGGAACCTCACACTTAATATTTAAGGGGTTTTATTAGTCAATCTAATTTAATACACATCACAAGAAAATTAAATCCATAACCATTTCATCACATTAAACCTTTATCATATAATGTTTTATTTGTTTATATATGTTTTCTTCTAAATATAGAGATTTGGAACCCTTATTCCATCCATCAAATTAGTATGTTGAAACCATATTTATGTGAAACTTATTACACAAATCTCAATTTTTGTTATTTATCAAATATAGAAGTAAAATATTTTTACAAAAACCCAATTCATCCAATGAATGAGGTATATGAAACCTTTTCAAGTAAATCATTAAAAGTATAATAGATAAAGAAAGTCTACAAATGTAATAAAGGATAGACATATAGCTAACCCTCACTTTTCTAGATAAGGAATAATCATGAAGTCTAATGATTAGTCTCATAAAAAATGTATCTAACCATAATTATTTACTTAGAGAGAGATTAATTTCATCATAACTATAATAACTTATATGTATAAATGATAAATAACTTATAAATTCCTGATAATAACTCCATGATATAATAAATTTAAAGTAGATGATAAATAAATTATATCTTATCACACCTAGTAGTTAATTTATTACTTGATAATTTTATAAAAATTAATTTATTAAATAAATTAAATCCTACACAATATTAAAATTATATATAAATTTTATATACATGAATAATAAAAGGAATAAAAAAATTATTTATTTTAAAATCATGATATAACAATATGAAAATTTTATATTTTATTTGAAAATGAAAATTTCCTATTTACAAACAATTTAAAGAACCCATTGATTGATTTAAGAATTATCATAAAGATAATTTTCAACATTATATTTGAGTTGATATCTATTGGTACATGGTCAGTATTGGTTTGATCTTAGACAAAGGGATATATTTCTCACATAATCATCATTATAGCCTATATTTAGGCATTCTAATTACCTTTGTATTAGAGGAATTTTTTGACGTAATTCTTAATAAAATTCATTCATAATGTTGAGATGGTTTTATTTTTTATTTTTTAAAAACATACTCATGGATGTGTATGATTTTATTATTAGTAGAGTGGAGAAATTAATGAGTAAAAGGGATGATTTTCTATTTTAGATAAAAAAAATGGTGTAAATAGTAGTAATTATTCTAAATTGAGCTTAAATTAGTCTTCATTGGTAATGAACATATCATACATGAATAACATAATATTGTATACTTTATGATTTCCCCATGATGATGTTTATAGAGTAATGAGTTAATCCTATGTACAATAGCTATACTATTGGGTTATTCTAACTTGATAAAGGAGTTTATCTCTGGTGATAAGAACCACAATGTGGTTGAATAAGTTGTGCTATAAATGTTTATGGTGTTGATTATTCCATGAGGATCATCTTGTGAGAAATCAGTGTTGTACTATTTTGGGTTATAATTGGTATCACTCTATGATATATTGGATTTCACTGTAGGTTCTAGAGAAGTGATAAGAATCGTTTTATAATAGTAAAAAAAAACTAGACATTTCTTGTTGGGTGACAAAGGATTAAAGGATTCTTGGTTTTGGATATTTGAATCATACCATAACAAAGATCATCTACCACACTATGATGAGTAAATTATTATAAATTTATTAGAATTTAATATTTATAAATATTAAATATATCAAAATTTAATTGACCTACTATGATACAATTCTAGTTAGAGATATTAAATGATACTTTGAGGTCTTTTAGATTTATCCCACTATATATTTGGATATAAGGATCATTATATATTAAGAGTAATTAAACCACAATATAGGTTGTGTATATAAAACTGGTGTCTTGGATTTTGGAGGATTTTGAGACAGCCATATAAGACTGGTTGTGTTTTACTGTAACAATAATTATCAATATTCGATCAGAATGGATTCTTTAGAGGTTTTGTATGGTTTACCATGTAGGTCCCCTATTTTTTGGGAAGATGTTGGAAAATTATATTTGGTGGGATTTATATTGGTTAAAGAGAATTCTGTGAGGATTCGGGATATACATAAAGAGAAAGTTATTGTATAGATTTGATAGATATATTATGTAGATTAGTGGTGTCTCCCTTTGGATTTTTCCATTAGTGACTATATTTTATTGAAAGTTTCACCTTGATTGTCTCACTATCAATTTTGAAAATAGGTAATGTTTTCTATAAGATATGTTGGACCATGTGTGGTCACCAAGTAGCTTGGATAGATTTCTTATCAATTGGAATTTCTAGTTTAATTTATGGGAATTCATGATGTTTTCCACATATCATATCTCATTAAATACTATCCTAATACATCTCACATTCTGAATTAGGAAGATATTTAGTTATATCCAGTTGTTTGTTTGTGGAGCATCCAGTATAGATTATTGAGTTGTAAGTGAACAAATTGCATTAGAAGTCAATTTTGTTGGTAAAAATTTTATAGTGAAATAGATCAAATTATCATGAAACTTGGGAACAAAATTCATCGATAAGGTAGTAGTGGACTCTACTATTTACTAGAAATGATTCTTCCACATGACTTCATAAGGATATAAAGTCCTATGGTTTTGAGTTTGTAACATCTCATTACCCACTTTTAGGTCGTACCCTTCACTTTTCTTATTTTTTTCTTTAATTGGGTATATCTTTGGACTCATGAGGATTGAGATAATTTTTGGCTAAAATGAACTAAATTTCAAGGATGTGTTTTTTTTGAGTTAATGGATTCTAGGTATAAATTTGTAATGTATTCAAGGGATTCTCCCTGAGTTTTGAGAATGCATGAGGTGGTTTGGGATTTAAGGTAAGAATTTTTTGTCTTTATGGTCTTTTGGATGATTATATGCCATGTAACAAGTTTACATGTCATGTATTTGATCTCCAATATCATTTCATGAAATTACTACATAGTGTAAAATATTACATGTTGATTAAACATTACACATTGTGTAATAAAGAAAATTAGGTTTTTAATAAAAAGATGAGAAGTTTTTTGGCGTACTTGAGTGCCATGGATTACAAGATGTGTAATGGGATTACATTAAATGTAAGGGTCGTGAATTAAGATTTTAGAGTGTCTTATAGATAACTTTTTCATTAATTATTCTCCATCCCTCCATTATCTCTACCTATAATCATCCTCTGATGATTTTGAGAACCTCTTCCCCTTCCGGATCGAATGATTCAATGTTTGATCATCATGGTTGTGTGCAGTTTCTCTATAAATGAGTAATCCATTATAATTATTCATTAACTTTAATCACAATAGTGTTTACACATTTCATTATTGATTTTTTTGACCTGTGGTGACTTTTCTTCTTGTTTCTTACCTAATCTATTGTGTGATCTAGTTCTGGGGGTCGTTCCTTTATGGGTTGTGGTGCGGCGGGTGTGCATTCTTAAGGTATGAGGTTTTTCATTTTATTAAAACTATTTTTAAATATAATAAATTAAAAATTGGGTTGACTGATTCTATGGACTCTATTGTGGTTTTTTAGTTATTCCTTATTAGTGGATTCCATTGTGTGCATGTACAATCTATGTTTTGCGGTCGATGGTTCCGTCTCTAGCCTGTGTTGTTGAAATTCATTTCTATGATTTGATAAAAAAATATAAATGAAATTGAACTAGTTATTAGTTATTTTGTGTGAGTTTGGAAATGGGATTTTTATACAATATAGTTTCCCATTAGTTTTTATATATAAAAAGGGCTTTCCAAAGTATTTTGAAATTGTTTTATGAGATGGTTATCAAATAATGATATGATGAAATGGTTTTATGAAAGGTTTTGGAAAATATAGAATATTTAATTCATTGGGTACTTAGGTTGAAGTTTTAGTAATAGGACTTGTCCAATGTAATTGGGTTTAGTCATTGTATACTCCTCTAATAATTAGTCATGTTTTTCTAGGGACTTGTTAGAACTATTAGGGGGTTAACTTTCTAGGGTTCCCCTCTACTCTCTAGAAATGATGTATATGTCTAGGGGATTGATGCATATATGATTGTCTATGTTAGGTATGAGTGTCCTAGATATCCAAATATAGTGTGATCCTTGGCGTGATGTTACCTATGATTTTGGCCAATTTGGGCTATTTTTGGAATGTACTATTTTAGTTTTACTACAATGGATTTGATATGATATGACATCCATGGTTTGTTTTATTTTGATATGTTTATATGAAATTATATGAAAATGTTTTCCTAATTTAATTGGAAATGTGTAAACAAGGGAAATTAAATTTTTTTCCATGCTTTTGATAGAAAACTAGTAAACAATATATAAGTCCTTGTTATCTTTAAATTTAGGCATGTTTTCATTATTTCATCAAGAATTATTATGGAACACCTAGGTGGGACCCTACTAAGCCTATAATATCACACCTTATACACCTCATTGGTGGTGCATAGACCTTGTTATGTCTTTAGATGTAGGGAATGGAAAGGCACCATAGTGAGGCAATGAGGTTTTTTGTTAGCTGGGTTTGGGTAGTTGGATGGTGAGACAGTGGGGGTTTTCCCACAATATCACATGGATACTCTTAGAGTTTTTTATTAGTTTTTTCATCCTTTTCAGTTGGAATTGTAATTTAGAGATTTTTTTCTACTAGTTTAGTTATATCATTTTCATTGTACTCTATCTATTATGACCTATATAATAATGTCTTTTCCACTATTTCTTCTATATATGTATATATTTCATGTTTTTTGCTTCATGTTTTGTGAAATTTTTCAATCTATTTCTTTGTCGATTACCATGTGATAGATGATAACCCATGGGGATTGGGAACACCCTCCAAGTACATGATGGTTTAGGTAGAGTACTAGTTTTATAAGGAATTAGGGTCAGTTTCATCAAATCTCCCATGTTAACAATGTGTTACATGTATATCTTTTAAGAAACTACATACCTAATCCTTCACATTTTCTAAACTCAATGTTCGTACAATAGGAACATGATCTTTGTTATGAATAATAACTGATATAAATATTTGATCATAAAGCTAAATTGATTCAGAATAATTCCATTAACATGGTTAAGGTTCTTTGTGTGAATAAAAAAAATTAAGGAAGCTACATGGGAACTATTGGATATAATGAGGCTAATGTATCCCCAGTTATCTCTATTAGAGTGATTGAATTTCTTGGGTGAAATTCTTATAAAAGTATAGAATACAACACCCTGAGATTTTATAATATATTTTTATTTAATAAATAATTTTTTTGATTGATTTTGAACCATGAAACCATAAACTTGTTTGAACAATTCTTATAAATTATAAAATTAATCAAATTATATGACGTTTAAATAAAATATAATTGTTGAAAATAACTTTTAATTCATTTAGAAAATATTATTTATCATAAAGAACTATATTGAATTATTTTTATTATGAAAATTTATTTTTTTATCTATTTTTTAATTAAAAAAACTATTCAACATATTAAATTTATGAAAAATAAATTTTTAAATATATATAAAACGAATTTATTAGATTTCAATTAGTTAGAAATTAAAATAAAAGCATTTTAATGTAAATAATAGATGTTTTCTGCAAAATTACTTTAATGTGTGCTATAGTTTTTGCCTAAATAAGTTAAATAATCACTATTGATGAATGATTTTAATGAATTTTTTAAAAATATATTCAATAAAATAAGTTAACATTCATTCAATGGTTTTACTAGGTAATAAATTGGAATAAATTTAGTTTTATTCTTAGAAATGTATTTTTCTAAAAATAGTTTTTAATGTATTTTACACACTTATTTAAAATGGATTTATGAAACATTTAGGAATTGAATTTGATAAAATGGTTTTGTATTTATAATCATAAAGTATAAAATTTATTAATGATTCCACTAGTTTTTGTTCATAATGAATAGTAATTGTGGTAAAAATGTGTTCCCTCGATTAAGGCTAAACGGGGTTAATGAGGTGGTGAAACTAAAAGCTAAGGTTTCAAATATCACATATAATTGACTAATTTTGATCTGTTGAAGAGACATAGAACTTACCTAATATTATCATCAAACCACTATTTATTTTTTCTTCTTTTACTTGGTTAAGACTTTTTTATATTTTAATGTTTTATGTATTTTAAAGTTTTCCACCCACCTCACTTATCAAAGTAGGCACCCTACCCTTCACTTATTCACAAATTTTAAGCCATATATATTATAAAATAACTACCCAAAAACTATTCTAACATAAATACCCACATATTAGAGCATATTTTATTCCTGAATGACCAACCCTTTGAGGATTAAGGTGTAAGGCCAATGAGGTTTCTGAAGGAAGATGTAATTGTATTTGCTAATATATTTTGAGTTTATTTATTCCCTAACCTCATATAAATATTTTATAACCATATTAACATGACTATATAAATTCCTTTAGTATACTAAAAAATTATGTTAATGTAGAAACTATATTCTTCCTCCTTTACATCCTATGATAAATGATAATGTCATTCATGCATACGTGCGAACTACCACCTCCATGAAGTGATGTGATTCATTTTCCATGTCCTCCACACATGGTTAGTCATGTGTATGCCTTTAATGAATATAAATAATATTTATGATATTATTCATTTTTTAAAATTATATATTATTATTTATCTTTCTTTCATTACTTTCTTGGAAAAAAGAAAGCATTACTCATGTGTACATAGAGACTACTATATCCATGAAGTGATGTAATTCATTATTCATCACTTATATATATTAATGGTTATAAAAGTATAAATAATTAATAAATATAGTTATTATAAAATTATTAAAAAAATACATGATGAAACTATAACCAAGATGTAAGGACAAAAACTGCCAAATTAAAACATGCTTGGAAAACGAACCATTTTTCACCAGACTGTTAATTTTAATGAAATTTTTTTAATAAATGGGTAATTGGAAATTATAAGGGAATATTATATTATTTTAAAATTATGAACATGGATATTTTATATATGAATAATAAATCAAAAATTATTATATATTATCTTAAAAATGTGTATGAATAAAGAGATTACCTGAGGTAAGGGTTTACATTACAATCACATTTCTTTTCAAGATTGTCTATGTTAAAATACCATTGAATAAAATTATATGATAATTATCCTTTATATCCAATATATATACTTTTCCACTGGTTAATTATATAACTTTCAATTATTATTACCATTTTAATCTCTCTGATACTTAAAAATCAATAAAATATTTTTAATAAAAGTCATCCTTATTTCCGCTTTGTTCGATGAAAGTTTTCTTCTTTGTCTATGATATTTAAAATGTTTTCAAGAGTGTCAATTTATATTTTTAAGTTATTATTTAAATTAATTTTCAACCATATTTTATATTTTTTTAATTTTTTAAAAAGAATCTTCTTGTCTTTTCCCAAATAAAGTACTTTTTGAATTTTTACCAAAAGTGTGAAATGAATATTTGTTTTAACATTTTATGAATTAATGGATTTTCCCAATGTAATGATAATTTATTAATTTGATGATTCCTTTTTAATTTTTCATGTTTTTTTCATTAAAAATATTTTTTCAATATTCTATAATTTTTTAAATTTTAAAAATACTAATGTAATATGATATTTTCCCTTATTTTGAAATAAATGATCAAATTATATTTTAAAGTTATTTTTCATCTATGAAAATTTAATTTGAGGTTTCTTATTCTTTCCAAGGGATATGATATAATGATTTCATTAACGTCCTTTATCTGGATGTATTATCATTATGTGGTGATGAAATTATTATAAAACTATTTCCTTTTTCATGAGTTTTACGATGACATGATAATGAATGTTTTTATGATCTTGTGGAACACATATGTATGGTTATAATTATATGAGGAGTGGTTAAAATAAAGGACTCCAATACATTGGATAATTATTTATATCTCATGAGGTAATATGAACAGCGGTGGGGAGTGAACCCATTCTAGGGATAAAAGATGTTGTGAAGTAAACCCATTCCATTTTGGGTATTTTACTACAATGTGATGATGATCTTTGAAGTGAGACTTGGCTAACATAATTAATTTTTATGCTTATGATTATTACATAATTTCTATTTCATGTTCTTATTCTTATGATATGCTCTTATAACACAAGATTTATTAATGATGATAACTAACTCTTATAACTCATGTCTTTTGAAATGTTAAAGATTTATTCCAAGACACAAGATTGATGATCTAAGAATAACTGTTTATGAACATTTATGTTATGATAATAATATCATACACTTATATTATTCTTTTTTGTGATTCTTTATTGGTATCTCCCATATTTACCCTTACTGAGAATTTGATACCATTTCTTATGTTTCTATTTTCCCTAATTTTTAAAGATAGGTAATAAGTAAGAAATATATAATAATAGTACAATGAGAGAAACAATTTGAGGTATATATTGAATTTCTATCATGAAAAATTTTTATTATGTATCTATTCTCCAAATACACTAAACCTATATGTTTATAAGTCTTGTATTATTGTTAAATTTATGGAATTTTCATATTAAATTATGAATTATTTATAAATTTTATGATTGTATCACCTCAAAAAAATACCTCAAGAAACAAGCATTAAGAATGAGGTATCATTCATTAGAACTCTTCTAAAAATTGATATTTTAAATGAATAAATTAGTTGGTGATCAATATGGCTAGGACTATTATTATTGGAAGAAGTATCTATTTTCAATATTGGAAGGAAGTAGTGCAAGTTGTATTGTACATAGAAAACCAAGTGGTGCCTAGCCTAGGAAAAAACAGACACCATAGAAAATGTATTATATAAGGAATCCTACACTGAAACATTATTTATTATTCAAAATAATGGATGTAATTAGGGAAATTATGTAGATTATTCTAATGAAAAAAGAGTTTTTATGTTACCTAATAGAGAGTAAGGCCAATAAATTATATAAAAAGTGGATAAATAAAAATTTAGATAGTCATAAAATCAAATTCATTGAGTAAAAATATGTTAATAATTCTATAAACCCAAATGATAACATTTTTTATGACGAAGAAGAATAATAAAATGAAAATAGTTCAAATCCTGAAGTTTATAAAAGTTGTGTAAATAATGATGACTTAAAGGCTAAATCAGATAAGGGGATTATTCTGGAAGATATTCATCTGACACCTCAGAGCAGAAATATGAGAGAATATTTAGATCCATATAATATTATTATAGATAGATCTAGATTAACTCTAACATGTAGAATGAAAGTTATGGAACATGAAGCTCTATTTTCAAAGGTAGAAAAAACCTATTTTAAATAAATAATGAAAGATAAATAATGGGGTAAATACATTAATGAATAATTAGATAAGATTGATAAAAATTATAATTGGGAGCATATTAAAAGGCTGAAACACCACAATGTTATTGGAATTAATTGGATATTAAAGAAAAAAATTTATGAGCATGGCAATGTGATCAGAAAAAAGGTGCATCTGGTTTGTAAAGGATATAAAAAATTGAAGGTGTTGTATTTAAAGAAACATTTCCCCCATGGATTGACTATATTTTATCAGGAAATTTTTGGCTATCAAAATTTAGTGAGGATACAAAATTTATTATATTGATTCCAAAATATATTTCTTAAATAATATTATTTAGGAAGAATTTTATATTAAACAACCAGTGGGATTTTAACTGAAAATGATTAAACAAATACTTTTAGATGGGAGAATAATATGCATAGCCTAAATTAAGCACTATGGGAATGGAATGATCTAGTAGATTTATATTTGAAAAATATATCATTTAAAAGGGCAGAGGTCAACTACAATATCTATTTGAAGACATCCAAGGAATAATAACTTATGGTTCTTATGAATGTGGATAATATAATTTTTTAATGAAACATGAATAAATATGTTGGATAATTTCCTAATTAAAATACAATTATTGATGAAATCACATACTTTATGGGGAAACAAGTGATTCAAATGAAGTAATATACTTTTATCTCTCAGGAAAAGTATACAAGATAATTTCTCAAGAATTTAAACATATAGTATTCCAATCCTTTTTTACTCTATTTTTGGTCTCAATAAAACCTGAGATGCATGTGTAAGAGAAATGTATGGATATAAAATTATATGGTAGAATAATTTGAAGCCTATTATATTTTAATATAACACAGTAAGATATTATCTATGTAACATGTTTTATGGACCACTTCCAAAGTAATCTAAAGGAATATATTCTTATAGTTTTTAAAAAAATGAGCAGGTGAATACATGGTACTCTCAATTTTGGATTTATCTTTGATATGGGAAAGTATCATTAATTTTTATTATTCTTACACTAAATGGGTTTGTTATGGGGTGGATCAAAATTCCATAAGTGGTGGTTCTTTCTTTATTGGTTGCAAATGTGTTGGTTTGTTGAGAAATAAATAATAAAGAACTTCACTACATATGAAAGAAGTAGAATAAATCTATATAACTAATAATTTTACTCATATTTTATAAATGAATAAATATTTGGTTTATATTCATGAAGAGGTGAAGCAATTGGTAGTGATTTGTTATAATAAAACAGTGTGATTTATCTCATGAAGAATTGACTACATCACTCTCATACCAAGTAGGTAGAGATCAGATATAAATTCATTAAATATAATATGAAACAATGAATAGTAACAGAGAAATATGTTGGAACTAATGAACAAGTGGCTAACATCATTACTAATACATTTTCTATATCAAAATTTCAGATACATCACTTGAAACTTGGTGTTGGACCACCTCCCTCAGATTATGGAGGTTTGAAAGTTCCTGTATCCTAGTTGTTTATATTTTTTTACATATTATTCATGGTTGAAAGGTTTTATTTATCATTGGGTTAATTTTAAATGGTATAGGAAACTGTATGGAATGTAGGGGGGTTTTATGGTGTTCAGGATAGGTGGATATATGATTCATGTGGAAGTACAGCCTATATGAGGAATATATGTTGAATGAGTATAAAGGTGTGGGGGTTTATGGAATAAGAAATTTCATGTGACATGGATTTATCCCTTTATCTATTGTTTTCTACATAAATTAGTGCTCAAATAGGATTATAGTGATCAATGATTTATTTTATTATCATCTTGAAGACTTAGAGAATGCGTGTAAAATTGAAAATCACATTAGATTTCTAAAAAACCTAAAGGGGAACAATGTTGGAACCAAGGTGATCCATGTGGTAATTTGATGGTGTGTTGAGTTTGATGTCAATCACTTATGCATTAATCAAAGAGTTTGAAATCCGAGGGAAATTATTTTTATAAAATAGAATACTTGAAAATGGTTTGTAAATTTAAATGTTTCCTGGTGTTTTCCAATTTTTTGGGTGAAAAAAATAGGGGGTTTTAGTGGAGTTACATAAATTATTAGAGCCAAAGAGAGACTTTATGAATAGAAATTCTCTGAAACTATGAATATTTTTTTAAAATTGATGGGTTCTCCCATAGTTCAGAAGGTAGCTCAAAATTATTATATAGTACAAAATTCAGTTTGTAAATTCCTCATTGGAAATTAATTTACGATGAGATGTGGTAATTTTTTGGAAAAGAAAACGGGAATTTCATAAAGGATCTTAATCATCTATAGAGTCATGCTCTATTTTTAGGTTAACCACAAAGGAGGTTTTTTGTAATAGTAATCACATATAATTGATCATTTTTTGTAGGAGGAACTATTTATATGGTACTACATAGTGTTTACACAATACCCATTCACCATGGTGATTAAATGGAATTTTAGTGACTAGTAAGTTTTATGGATGTAGTTTCCTATAAATAACTCACTAATACCATAATTAGAAGAATAAAAAAAAATATAATATTAAAAATATCTATATTTTTATTAGAATTTCATTGAATTTGGGTTGAGTTCATAACAAGGGTGTTTTTTATAGAAATAAAGTACAATTAGAAAGGGATATCACATAGAAAGGATTGTCCACATAGTGTGTTCATCTCGAAAATAAGGCACCATTAATAATTTCATGAAGTAGGGTTATATAAATCACCAAGATTCTCACATATTATAGAGTCTAGTCTATGAGGTACACTATGCATTCAACATTAAACCAAGTAAAATATATTTCTTTAAAATTTTTAGATCTTTCATTTTATGCACTTATATCTGGTGATTTTTCTAAAGATTAATAAGCTCATATGAGAATCGTATTATATTATTCATCAGTAAATATACTCATTAAATTTATTATTATGATTATGCACCCTTCTAGTCATTAAATTAATGAATAATTTATCCAATCTAGTGAGAAAGGGAGTTTGTGGATGTGATCAAAGGAAGGCAGTGGGTTATTCATTTAACTATTGTAAAGGTAGTGCACCTGACACTAAGTGACCATATCCAAACCTTTTTAATCAACATAATATAGTTAATATTAATTTATTATGGTCTGATCAACTCATCATTAGCATATTCTTCTTGGACTAGCTCTTAGTGGTGAACTATGTAAAAATAATTATGTTATGTTTTATTTCAAAAATGTTTTGTTTAGTGAAGGTGTAGCCTAATTTGATAAGTTTAACGAGTTCCTAATAATATGAGGAAACTATTTTCAAATTAAAAGATAAGTTTGACACCCTAATTCACCCCTCCCCTTTCAGGTCATCCTAGGGTACCATAATTACACCACATAAAAATTTTAGCACACCCACTATATTTGATTATAGTAATGGAAATTAAAAAGTTAAAGAGGTGTTGGAAGAAAATAAAATAAATATTAAGTCGAAGGGTAAGGTCAATGAAAATAAGAATAATCCTCAACATGAGGAGGTTAGAAAATCATCATATATCAACTCTAATGGAAACCAAATTAGAATATTTTAATAAACTAAATTTGAATTTTAAGATATTTTTCTTTAAAGGGAGATTTTAGTGTTGTGGACTATATAGGAAAAAAACTATGTATGCGGAAATAAATTATCACTTCACCAATACAATAGAGATAATGGATTAATGGGTAGTAAATCTGAATCTCTTACTGACCAACCATGACAACATTTAAATAATAAGATAAAATTGAAAAATTCCTTTGATTATCTTAATAAGACTTTTAAAAGGTGTGATTAATCTAGACACACCACGAAAAAATATCTCATTATGATACTAGTATAGTGGAAGAAAAATTAAGGTTCTAAATCTTTTAATAAGATGAATAATAAAGATCATAAAATAGTGGTTGAGGTGGCTTATAAAGTTATAAAAGAAGATAATCCATGGTTTCAAGATAGTGGATAACCATCACACATGGGAGATTAGAAAATATCTTGAAATATATCCCATGGTGTGATGGTGGGGCAATCACTTTTTAGAAATGATGGATCAATCAATGTATAAGGTGTTGTATACATTATGATTGGTAAGAAAAAATCCTAGAATGTTTTATTTTTTGATGGTTTTAAGAACATTCTCCTTAGTGTGTCCCAAATTTTTGATAATGGAAATTATGCGGTCTTTTAAAATAATAAATGTGACAAAATAGTATAAATTATGAAACAACTACAACGATAGAGAAAAAAAATTATAGAAACTTATGTCAGATTTTAGATGGCCAAGATTTATATTTCATGATAATAAAAGAGGAAAACTAGCTTTTCCATAGAAGACATAGGAATTTAGTGCAGAAAATTTTGTATTTTCATGTCTAGATTGATGTTTGGATAAATATACTAATTCTATATTGTGAAAGACTCAACACATGTGGTACATGTCCAAAGATAAATTATTGAACTTGATTTACATGTCAGTGGAAATAAAAAATGAATAAACCTCTTGAGTTAGTACACTGAGATGTGTGTGGACTAATGAGTGTGAAATAAAATAATGGAAATAATAATTTTAGGAATTTTTTGATGATTTTACTCATATTACACATATTTATTTTAACTAAGAAAAATAAAAATATTTTGAGAAGTTTTAGTTCTATCGAATAATTGTTGAGAATTAAACAAGGTATGTCATTAAATTATTTTTGATCTGAAAATGGATCTTAATAAAAATGAATATTTTATGTCATATCATGAGAAGAAAGGGATTAGAAAAGAATATAACACTCAATACACACCCTAAAAAATATCCACTCTGAGTGGAAGAATTATATTTTTGTGTATATGGGAAGAACAATGTTATCAAAGCATGGAACTTGAAAATATTTTTAGATACTAGCCACAACCATGGATACCTATATTCTGGATTAGTGTCTAATCCTTCTCATTTATATTAAAATACAATATTATTTATGGTTTTGTAAGAAAATGTGATTTAATAACTTAATGGTTTTTAGTATCCCATATTATATCAATATTAAAGGAAAACATTTGGAAAAGTTTATTAAGAGAGTTGAAGAAGGCATAATTCTTAAATATACACACGATAAAACATATTGTCAATGCTAAAATAAGAATATAATAAATTGTGTTGATATATTTTAGGTAATTGGGTAAAAAAACACATTATGGAATAATCATAATTTCTTATTTATGAAAATATTAAATATTCTAGAGATACTAGATAGTAGGACAGTATTCAAGATTATTTATATTTTCTTAAATCTTGGAAATGTTCTAAAAATTATAATAATGAGGAAGGATTATAGAAAGGGTGTTCTAAGTTATAAAAAATTAAAAAAACAAATTGATATTTAAAATAAACTAAGATAATGAGTCATGGTAGTAAAAAAAATAATTTTTTAGAATTTTCAATCATACCAGCTTGAATTTACAAATTGGACCAAATATTATTAATGAATCCTTAAAACATGATCATCGGGTTATATTGATAAAAACTATATGAATAAAATTGATAAAAAAACACTTGTGAACTGGTACTATGTACCAAAGATAAAAAAATTATTGTGAAAGTATGATTTTTTGGAATAATCTCAATGAGAAAGGTGAAGTGAAATCAAAAAAATATTTCCTTTTTGGAAAATGATATGATCATATTCAAGGTATATATTTTGATGAGTCTTTTTCTCCAATCGCAAGGAATTAAAATATTCAAATATTTCTTGAGATTTATTCTCAATTATACTATAAGGTTTTTAAAATTGATATAAATTAGGTATTCTTTAATGGTGAACATGATGAAAGGTTATTCATTAAACAACTGAAATGGTTTATCCCTAATAATGATGGTTCTTGAGTATTCATGCTAAATTATGAACAATATAAGAAAAAATAGGAACCCCATGCATGGTATATGAAGTTAAATAGTATCTTAAACAACATAAAATTCAATAATGGAAAAGTATATTCAAATAACTATTTCAAATTTGATGATACAAAATCACTCATTTTGACTATGTATGTCGATGACATTAATTTTTCTTAAAATAAAGAAGAAACATGTAAGATATTTTCTACCCAACTGAAGAGAATTTTGGAAATTTTAATGATTATTGATATGATATTATTATTGGGTATAGGAGACACTAATATAGTAGGTTTTATCTTTCTCTAAAAAGAAAATTATGCTCGTGTGTTACTTAAAATTTTCATAATAGAGGAGTCAAGAGAAGTATCTACTCCTCTAACAATTGACACTAAGCTTTCCCATGATAAAAAGTAATGGAGTGTGAATAAAATATAGATTCATAGGATCATTGGAAATGTAACGTCCCGAACCCGGGTGCCACGCAACGGGTGCCCCGAGCCCGGTTATCCACATGACCTCAAGCGCATTTCCCCAAACGCCAGAGGCTTCCAACTAGCAGCGAGCTCCCAGGTCTGATAGTGGGGAAACTATGCCCTCATTTGTCAAAGTGTAGCGCAGCGGAATTTAAATAAAACATACAACGATAGAGGAAGCAGTAAACCATACACAACAGAAATAAACAACAGCAGTGGATATAACCAAAAGTATATAAATGATGATTCTACATGTTTCAAGTTCTAAGAAAAAAGACAGAACATGTTATACATCAATATAGTACAACAAGATACAGAGTACAGAAAAACAAGCAAAACAGCAGGCAGCAGCATCGCGAGCCTAGGCTCGGTCACATGCTCTCCTACTCCTCAGCCACAGTCAGGTACCTGTATAGGGACTCTTTCCCCTATCTACTCCTGCAACAATGTAATCTGTTTGGGCCAAAAAACTTCACCCAAATAGGGTGTGAGAAATATATCTCAGTAGGCACCCACTAAAGGCCCGTGCCCAACTGCGTGTAAGCATGCAACAACAGTGTGCAATAATAAAATGCAATAAATTAAGCAGTACTAAAAAGTAACTAACTTAACAACTAAATTTCCATTTTATTATTCATTTAATTTATTTAATTTAGTAACATTCGTGTGCTTAACAGCACCAAGCCCTCAGGCCAACCAGAATCATGCCTTCAGGCTAAAATAGTAACCACGCCCTCAGGCTTGCCCTCAGGCCATACAGGATCCAACCCGCAGGTATTTCCCTCAGGCGTAATAGAAATTCTCACCCTCAGGCATACAAAGTGTTGACCTCATGCACAGAAGTCAAGCCCTCAGACACGAAAGGTTTCCCTCAGGTGAAATAGAACGTCGCTCGTAGGCTAAACAGTCACACCCTCAGGCTAATCACAACAATGCCCTCAGTCCAAACACTACAACGCCCTTAGGCTAAACAGGTAACTGAGCCATGCCCAATAGGTAAAAAAGAAGTAACAAGAAATTCCTCTCAAGGAAATTCTACATTTACTACTTTAAAGGCATACCCTGGGGTATCCTGGCCAAATGGCTAGACAGTGAAACACACCCCGGGGGTGGTTCCGGATCCAAGCAACGATCCCAACTAGCATTTTATTATCACAATTTAATCACCTATGCAATTCTAGGAATTAAATATAGCAACGGCCTCAGCCACACGACACCCCAACATGGGTTCATGGAACAAAAATGCACAAAAACGCACGACAGTTAGAAATAAATACAAAGCCACCTACCTTATTCGCCAACGAACGTTATACCCGAACGCCGACTCAAGAAACACCCAATAACGGCGTAGATCTGAAGAAGAACAAAACCAATTCAAACGTAAATAACTAACATTAGGGAAATAATTGTTAAGAATAGTACCAGGAGAGGACAGGGCTTACCCGTGCGGTTCTAACGAGATCGTCCGAAGCCGAAACGGATTCCAGACGAACCCTTGGCTGATCTTCAAAGGTTTGGCCATCCTCCTTGGCTCCAAAATGGCTCAAACGCCTCCTCTGCCAAATGAGGAGGCTACTGCCTGTTTTAAGCTAAAAAAGAAAAGTACACAACATGTACTTCTGAGTCCACGTCGTGTACTTCTAAGTACACGGTGTATACTTCTGAGTACACGGCGTGTACTCCTTTCATTTAACTGCTCATTTGGCAGCACCGCCACACTGTTCATCCGTCGATCTAAGTACACGCCATGTACTCCTGAGTACACGGCGTGTACTGTCACGTAGATGGCGGCGACTCCACCGCCTTACTGTTGAAGCATGTTGACTGACTACACGGCGTGTAAGGTACCACTACACGGCGTGTAGTCGGTTCCTAAACCCCTCATCACTGACATGGCTACACGCCCCATGTACCCATCCCCACAGGGCCATAAGTACATGGTGTGTGGAAAAAGCACAGAGCATGTAGTTCCAAAATTTAGGATTTTTCCCCATTTTCCATATTTTCTCAAAAACACTTAAGAAAAAGGAAAATAAGAAGCTCGTACCTCAAAAATAAGAACTGGGTTCTTACAAACTTCTCCCCTTATAGCAATTCGTCCCCGAATTTCCCTTCCAAGGGTAGAGAAGATAAAGCTCAGAACAGCTCTAGCCACTGAGAACGTACGTCGGCCTCCCACTCCCAGGTCTCGTCCTGCACTCAGCCATGCTGCCATAGCACCCGTGCGAGAGGAACTGACCGGCCTCGGAGAACCGTCATGCTCCTGTCAATGATACGGATCAGATGCTCCTCAAAGTACGCATCTGGATGAAGCTCAACCTCCTCTGGCTGAAATGTGTGAGACGGGTCTGAATGGTAGCGATGAAACTGAGACATGTGGAAGACATCGTGCATGGCTCGGTACCGCTGCGGTAACTACAACCGATAGGCAACCAGCCCGACTCTCTCCAGAATCTCAAATGGCCCCACATACCTTGATGAAAGCTTACCCTGTCTTCTGATCCGCTTATGTCCCAGCCTCATCGAAACACGCAAGAAAACCTGATCCCCAACCACAAACTCCAAAGGTAATCCACGGTGATCAGCATAAGACTTCTAATGATACTTTTCGGTAGCCATCCGCTTCTATATCAAATGGACCTGCTCAGATGTCTCCTACACGAGCTGTGGCCTCAATAAAGCTGCCTCACCTGCTTCTAACCATCACAAAGGTGATCGGCATGGCCTACCATAAAAATCCTTGTATGGTGCCATCTCAATAGTTGCCTGAAAACTATTGTTATAGGCAAACTCGACTAAGGGCATATACTTCTCCCAAGAGCCCCCAAAGTCTAGGACGCATGCACGCAGCATGTCCTCAAGCACCTGTATCATACGCTATGACTAGCCATCGGTCTGAGGGTGGTATGTTGTTCTTAGAAGCACCTGTGTACCCATTCCCTCTAAAAACTCTGCCAGAAATGAGAGGTAAAGCAGGCATCCCTATCTGAAATGATAGATTGAGGGACCCCATGAAGACATACGATCTCGCGGATGTACAGCCTTCTGAGATCGTCAAAACCGAAGTTCTCCTTGATCGGCAAGAAGTGAGCTACCTTCGTGATTCTATCCACAACAACCCACATGGCGTCATTGCCTCGAGGTGACCTCGACAATCCTGTCACGAAATCCATCGCGACATCATCCCATTTCCACTCTGGAATGGGAAACTGATGTAACAGCCCAGCTGGCCTCTGGTACTCCGCCATCACCTGTTGACAGGTGGAACACCTCGTAACAAAACCAGCTATCTCTCTCTTCATACCCGGCCACCAGTACTGACGTCTCAAGTCACGGTACATCTTGGTAACCCCGGGATGAACTGCCCAAGATGAAGCATGAAATTCCCGCATCAAATCCTTGTGAATATTCCCTAGAACCCATAATCGTCCATGGAAATGCAAAACCTCATCATCTCCTATCATCCAACCAGGAGGAGGGTCCTCACTTGCCACCGACTCTCGTAGAACTAGGCCTTCTAAATCAGATAGCTTCCTTATAACACCCCGAGAATTTATGAAAAATATTCTTTTTAATTTCATTAATGTCTTGTGTTGTACGCTACACCAAAAGGATCTTGCACAACATGCATCCTTGACTTGCCTTTCATTACACGCAATCGCGACCTTCCTCGATAGCGTGTGTAGTACGCAATAACGAGTTTCACTAAACAACAATATGCTATTAAAATATTATTAAAACTAGCCGTTTTGAATAGTAATAACCACTTTTTGAAATTTTGTAGATTTTATTTTTCAAAATGGACTTCATTTTTGGATTCGGAATATCGAAATTAGCTTAGGGTGAAATATTGATACTTTCCGTTAACTTTCATTTTCTGATGAATAGTGAAAATTACTAAATTTTAATTAAAAACACCCTTTTTAATCGAAAGAATTAATAGTGATAAATTATTAATTTGAGTGGTTTTAAAGTATATTTAGAATATATTTTTACAATTTAATACAATGTTGGACATTGGATGTAATTTCACATTTAAACCAGACATAAACAAGTGTCAATCTTTTGATAGTTATTATCTCTTAAGAACACACTATATGTTTTGACGACGTGAATTAATTATTAAATTAATTAATGAAACTGATATGTTTTGAATTTGGTAAAATAGAAATCATTTTTGAGTTCATAATATCAAATATAGATTAGGCCTAATTTTTGGTATTTTTCTGGAAACTTTCATTTTTTTGATGAATAGTGAAACCACTAAGTGGTAGTTAAAAAAATGAATTTTTCATAAAACATAATTTTACCGCTTCTGTGAGTGGAATTTCAAAAATCTGACAGACACGGTTGATGTCAATAAGTAAAATGTGGTTCAATGAGATAAAAATAATTTTTGGTGAATAGTAACTTTTTACTTTTTTTTACCACGGTTAAAAGTAAATAGGGTAATTAAGGGTAAAAATGATATTATTATTACCCTAACACATGTCCTAATTCTATTGGATAAGTGTAATTCGACCAAAAACAACCTTAGGAATAAAATATGACCATTTAGGCCCACTTGGATTAGATTAGGACATTTATTATTAATTTATTTAAAGAAGGGTTAAAATAGTTAAAATCATAGTTTAATAAGTATATAATTTCTAATATAGGGTTATACATAAGATAAATTCGACTATAAATATTCATTAGAAATCTAAAAGGATTTCCTACATAATGGTATTTTATTTGTAATTTTTACACTTTAAATAAGTTAATTTATTTATGACACAAAGATGATGCAGTAATTATCTTATTAATGAAATATTGACATAATTGATGTTATAAATACCCAAATAAATGTAATTTGAGACTTTTTATGAATTAAAATAATTTTCTAGGTTAATATGATAGTTATTATTGATTTAATTACCTTTTTTCGAACTAATCATTCTGTTATGATTTTCACAAAAATCAATTACTAAATAGTGTCAAAATTGACATAAAATAGTTTTTTAAAACAAATATTATATTATTAATTGTTATTTTATTCGTAAAAATCTAAGGTTCAGCAAAATGACTTAGATAAGGTTATATATATTAATAATAAACAACTTTGGGTTCGTTTGGCTACTTATAGTAAGTTTATTAACCTTATAGTATAAGAACACAAGAAGACACGGTAAAAGTAAAATTATTTAACTTAATGTTAAATCTAAATGATAAGGTTAAAATAGGAACCTAAAATTGTCTAAATTCTATTGGATGATAGGATTTAGACCCATCCCCACCTTAGATTTGAAATAAATCAATTTGGAGCTATTTAAAACCGAATTTGGATTTATAATAAAATAATATTTTTAGTATTCCAAAGGTGCCCCTCTCCTCCCTTATAAAAGGGCACCTCCTCCCTCTCTTCCTCACACCACTTTGAGCCTTCATGCTCGGACAACCCCTGCCAAATTCTATTCTACACTTCCCTAGAAACATCCTAGAGGTCCTGGTATTCTTCAAAGACCAATTTTTGTTCCCTAAGTGGAGGACTCAAAGAGGCGCTTCAAAGAAGAGGTAATGTCCTTTACCGATTCTTTCAACTTTATTTCTTCTTCCACTTCTTCTACTTAGGTTTTTTCATTATGAAGTAATAACATCAGTATCACTCATATATTTATATGTTATTATAAGTATTAAACAACCCTATTTCACCATCTATCCATCCTACGGAAAACGAAATCACCGCGCGTGCGTACGTACGGAATACCGTCTCCACGCCGTGGTGAAATCTATTTTCCACCACCACCTTACTTGGATGGGTATAATGGTGTACATAATAACTATTTATGATTATTTTAAATTGATATTGATTCTGAAATAGTATACATACACTCCAATACAATTCCACGATCATGAGAACAATATCATCGCTCATGCGTACGTACGGACTACCGTCTCCACGACGCGATGAGATTCATTCTCCACATTAACCATTCATGAATGATTATAAAGTATATATAATAAGTAATCCTGAAATATATGACATAATAATGATACTGGATTTATGTGTATATATATTTATGTCATCTACTTAATTCCATTCAACTCAATAAGGAAACGAAAACAGCGTTCATGCGTACGTACGGCCTACCGTCTCCATGAACGGTGTATTTCTTTCCATTTACTGATCTATTATATATATGTATATTCTGAATATATATTATATATAAATAATGTTTTATATTCTGTAATTAATTAATCATGATCTAAGTAATCATATGAATAATTACAAGTCAAAACACGGATGACAAATGAAACGATTTTACCCAAAACACTCTTTAACATGGAATTTACAAAAGAATGGGTAATATAAAGTCATAAGTGAACCATATATGATATAATAACAATGAGTATGATTCTGTAATAAGTCAATGACATTATTTAAATCATTATACAGGAGGTTCAGACTCTTACGAAGAAAATCGGACCTAAGGTAAGGGAATATCAAAATCTCATTTTTATCCGAGATTGTCTATACTTTGGTATTTACTGGGGTGTATTTTATCATCCACATCCATGTTTCCCCAATATGTAATATTATTTCCATCCACCTAAAATTGTTTAAATCCAATTTTACCCTTCAGTGAGTTTTTAGTAAAATATATGAAAGGAATATTTTGTCGTTTTTCGTACGAGGTACTTTTTGACTTTTCCAACAAAAGTACGAGAAGAATGTTTTTTTTAACTTATACGGAATGAATGGATTTTTAAAACATTATTTCCAAGAATCTTCCTTTAAAATTTTTCAAGTTTATTTTTAATCAACTTCTTTTAGTTTAAAATTGCATGACATGTTAATAAAGGAAATTGTTTTTGAAGTAGAAAGGATATTTTCCTCAAGAATGGAGTTCAAGTGATTTATCAAAATTATTTTCCATATAAGATAATAAAGGGTTCTGTTTCTATCCCTATTATTACATTGATTTGATTATGTTATGATGGAAATATTTTTATGAATTCCTTTATCTTATATTAATTGTTTTATGATGTCATGATGTTTAAGATTCCCATTTTTAATACATGGGTTATGTTATGATGTATGGTTTATGATTTTGTGGCACACATAAGAACGGTGTCATTAGGAGATGGGTGGGACCTATATCTCCCCCCAATTCATTGGGTAAAGATTTTATATCTCATGAGATAGACATGTCTAGAACGGCAGGTTAAACCGGTTCCGTGAAATAGGACTGAAATGAGGAGTGAACTCGGTTCAGAAATGGACTTTGTCTACTAAGATAGTCTTAGAAATGAGTCTTGACTAATAAGAAATGATTCTATATGATTATGTGTTTATGCCAAAAAGTTTCATGTTTTAAGTTATGATTATTGGGATTACATTTCACTACTATGATTTATACCATGTTATGATATTATGATCTCTTTTGCAGGTTAAGATTTCCAAAATGTTATGTTCTTATGAATATGATGTGATTGATATTTCTTTTGTTTACCCTTACTGAGCATTTGAGCTCGCCCTTTTATGTTTTCTTTTCCCCAGGATATAAAGAAAGATTTTAGGTTAAAAAAAGGGAAGATCTTTATGGGAGATGTTGATGATCTTTCACCATGATTAGAAGATTATATTCTGAGTTTCCAAAGACACTAAACTATTACGGTCCTTGTGTGTGTGTTTATATTATGTACTGAGTATTCCGCAAAAGTAATGTAATTTCTATGTACGTTAAGCTTCGGGTCTCTACAGTTGGTATCAGAGGAAAGGTTTAGTCAACCTTTTGAAACTAGGATGCAAAAATGTTAGTGAGATCCCTAGAGATATTTCTAAGGTATGTCTAGGGATGTCCCTAAGGATAAGTATACGTATAGGATATAGTTCTTGAACTACGTTAACGATATTAGAATTTAACCTAAGATGTTAGATATTGAGGGTGCTCCCCCTTTACTATGTTGTTTTCCCTAGCATTATTTTTTCCTCTCACACTATTCTTTTTAGGTTTTAGAAAACGGCTGGAAACAGGAAGATTCATGATAATGGAGGATATGACGGACAATGGAATGATATTATTCATGATAAACCAAATGAAACGGGATTTGGAAGTCCAAACATAGTTATTATGCCTAATATGCAATCTCATAATATGATCAATAATCTCAACTTTGGTAATTTTCCCGACTCAGATAATAAGAGAAAGATGGAGTTTCATGATGATCATAGAGGAAAGAAAGTTCAATTTCCCTCATGTAAATCATGTGGGAAGAGGCATCGAGGAGATTGTTTCAAGGGAACTGGAAGATGCTTTGGGTGTGGAAAAGAAGGACACAAAGCCAGGAAGTGAAAAGTAAAAGGTTCAGTTAACACCATGGATGAGGATCATGGTATTGCTATGACATCAAAAATGGTTAAATTTTTTAAATGTGGAATGTATGGGCATTATGCAAACCAATGCCCTAAGGGAAAGTCTCATGAAGAGAATCAGTACGGACGTATGGGTAGTATTTATGTTGATGATGATGAAGAGACTATAAATGATATGTGAGATGAAAGAATTGTTGAAGCTCGGTCAATGGTTTAAGAAGGTAGTGGAATGATTACATGTTTATCAAGTGTAATGTTGTATAAGTAATCTCATGGTAATATGGAATAAAGAGACATCTAAGGATTGTTACACTATTGTCTTTCCTTGAGTTTTGAAAGTGTATGATTAATGGTACCAGTATCCATTAAAGTTTATTCAGATATTTTTGGAATATAGATGATATGCTCATAATGAAGGGATAAGGAGAAAATTAAATGTTTGATAGTATTCATGAGCTCATGACCGATATAAGGAGAAGGTTATATCATGGTTTGAGTATATATAGAATTTTTGGATTTTGGTATGTGGAAGGAGTTAACTTTTGAAAGCATTCATGTTTTCACTAAGGTTTAATGGGTATTCATTTTTCAAGAGAATACATGATTAAGGTATTCACATGACTGGAATTTGACCAACAAGATATATGGGGGATAAATGATGGTATTCACATGCTTGGTTGATGACATTTCAAGAAATCGTTTTCTTTATACTATGAGCTTGGTCCGAAGTATTTTAGATAAGCCTAAAGATTGGAATGTATTATGTTAGACATAAGTTAGTATTGTTTAAGGATAGAACTTTTTTTTGATATTATTTATGTGATGTTATAGTAATGTAGTTTTAGAAAAAGGACAACCTGCAGGACGGGCGACAGCCCATCGCGTCGGACAAGGCTGTGGGAATCGAACCCACAACCGAAGTGCGACTGGCCTTTATCGCCTACCACTGGCCTACAGGAAGTCCCTATTTAGTAGAAACTAGTTTTATTATATTAAGCATTATGATATATGAATTATAAGTCCATTTTAGGAACTATATATGATTAATCTCACTATAGATGGACTTATGTAAGTTTTGATAACTTTTCTTTGAGACAGATGGAATGACCGATCATTCTATCACATGATCTGCTAACACATCATGAATGAAAAATTAAAATTCATTTCTTTAAGATATGAAGTGGAAATTTTCCAAAGAACGACCAACTGTGAGACTATACCAAAATCACGAAAGTATTTCTTCTAATTCCAATTTCATCAACTTTAGGCAAATGATCTTGAAAACCAAAAATGTTGTCCTAGTGCTCTTATATCTAATGAATCAGATGGTACCTTATATCGTCACAAATTTATGGCTTTGTGATTTCTTGCTTTTCCATATCCATGTTCTCTACCACTCTCCATCAGAACATGATGGTTAGATTTCTCTTCCATATCCATATTTTCACCTATGTGGAAACCCAGTGATTAGTTTATTTGGGTAACCGTTACGTTTCATAATTTTGTTTTTAAAGATTGGTTTTGGTATTCCTTTTTACGATGTCGGTTTCTATTAAAGAGACTTTCGAGTAGTAAACCATTTATAACCCAGATGAATTTCGAGGGCGAAATTCATTTTAAGGGGGGTAGAATGTAACACCCTAAGAATTTATGAAAAAATATTCTTTTTAATTTCATTAATGTCTTGTGTTGTACGCTACACCAAAAGGAGCTTGCACAACATGCATCCTTGACTTTCCTTTCATTACACGCAATCGCGACCTTCCTTGATAGCGTGTGTAGTACGCAATAACGAGTTTCACTAAACAACAATATGCTATTAAAATATTATTAAAACTAGCCGTTAGGAATAGTAATAACCACTTTTTGAAAATTTGTAAATTTTATTTTTCAAAATGGAATTCATTTTTGGATTCAGAATATCGAAATTAGCTTAGGGTGAAATTTTGATACTTTTCGGATAACTTTCATTTTCTGATGGATAGTGAAAATTACTAAAATTTAATTAAAAACACCTTTTTAATCGAAATAATTAATAGTGATAAATTATTAATTTGAGTGGTTTTAAAGTATATTTAGAATATATTTTTACAATTTAATACAATGTTGGACATTGGATGTAATTTCACATTTAAACCATACATAAACAAGTGTCAATCTTTTGATAGTTATTATCTCTTAAGAACACGCTATATGTTTTGACGACGTGAATTAATTTTTAAATTAATTAATGCAACTGATATGTTTTGAATTTGGTAAAATAGAAATCATTTTTGAGTTCATAATATCAAATATAGCTTAGGCCTAATTTTTTGTATTTTTCTGGAAACTTTCATTTTTTTGATGAATAGTGAAACCACTAAGTGGTAGTTAAAAAATGAATTTTTCATAAAACTTAATTTTACCGCTTCTGTGAGTGGAATTTCAAAAATCTGAGATACACGGTTGATGTCAGTAAGTAAAATGTGGTTCAATGATATGAAAATAATTTTTGGTGAATAGTAACTTTTTACTTTTTTTACCACGGTTAAAAGTAAATAGGGTGATTAAGGGTAAAAATGATATTATTATTACCCTAACACATGTACTAATTCTATTGGATAAGTGTAATTAGATCAAAAACAACCTTAGGAATAAAATATGACCATTTAGGCCCACATGGATTAGATTAGGACATTTATTATTAATTTATTTAAAGAAGGGTTAAAATAGTTAAAATCATAGTTTAATAAGTATATCATTTTTAATATAGGGTTATACATAAGATAAATTCTACTATAAATATTCATTAGAAATATAAAAAGATTTCCTACATAATGGTATTTTATTTGTAATTTTTAGACTTTAAATAAGTTAATTTATTTATGACACAAAGATGATGCAGTAATTATCTTATTAATGAAATATTGACATAATTGATGTTATAAATACCCAAATAAATGTAATTTGAGACTTTTTATGAATTAAAATAATTTTCTAGGTTAATATGACATGTTAGTATTGATTTAATTAACTTTTTTCGAACTAATCATTCTTTTATGATTTTCACAAAAAAATCAATTACTAAATAGTTTCAAAATTGACATAAAATTGTTTTTTTTTAAAAAATATTATATTATTAATTGTTATTTTAATCCTAAAAATATAAGTTTCAGCCCCATGACTTATATAAAGTTATATATATTAATAATAAACAACTTGTGGTTCGTTTGGCTGCTTATAGTAAGTTTATTAACCTTATAGTATAAGAACACAAGAAAACGCGGTAAAAGTAAAATTATTTAACTTAATGTTAAATCTAAATGATAAGGTTAAAATAGGAACCTAAACTTGTCTAAATTCTATTGGATGATAGTATTTCGACCCATCCCCACCTTAGCTTCGAAATAAATCAATTTGGAGCTATTTAAAACCGAATTTGGCTTTATAATAAAATAATAGTTTTAGTTATTCCAAAGGTGCCCCTCTCCTCCCTTATAAAAGGGCACCTCCTCCCTCTCTTCCTCACACCACTTTGAGCCTTCATGCTCGGACAACCCCTGCCAAATTCTCTTCTCCACTTCCCTAGAAACATCTTAGAGGTCCTGGTATTCTTCAAAGATCAATTTTAGTGCCCTAATAGGAGGACTCAAAGAGGCGCTTCAAAGAAGAGGTAACGTCTGTTACCGATTCTTTCAACTTTATTTCTTCTTCCACTTCTTCTACTTAGGTTTTTTCATTATGAAGTAATAACATCAGTATCACTCATATACTGATATGTTATTATAAGTATGAAAAAACCCTATTTCACCATCTATCCATCCTACGGAAAACGAAATCACCGCGCGTGCGTACGTACGGAATACCGTCTCCACGTCGTGGTGAAATCTATTTTCCACCACCACCTTACTTGGATGGGTATGATGGTGTGCATAATAACTATATATGATTATTTTAAATTGATATTGATTCTGAAATATTATACATACACTCCAATACAATTCCACGATCATGAGAACAATATCATCGCTCGTGCGTACATACGGACTACCGTCTCCACGGCGCGATGAGATTCATTCTCCACATTAACCATTCATGAATGATTATAAAGTATATATAATAAGTAATCCTAAAATATATGACATAATAATGATACTGGATTTATGTGTATATATATGTATGCCATCTATTTAATTCCATTCAACTCAATAAGGAAATGAAAACAGTGTTCATGCGTACGTACGGCCTACCGTCTCCATGAACAGTGTAATTCTTTCCATTTACTGATCTATTATATATATGTATATTCTGAATATATATTATATATAAATCATGTTTTATATTCTGGAATTAAGTAATCATGATCTAAGTAATCATATGAATAATTACAATTCAAAACACGGACGACAAATGAAACGATTTTAACCAAAACACTCTTTAACATGGAATTTACAAAAGAATGGGTAATATAAAGTCATAAGTGAACCATATATGATATCATAACAATGAGTATGATTCTGTAATAAGTCAATGACATTATTTAAATCATTATACAGGAGGTTCAGACTCTTAAGAAGCAAATCGGACCTAAGGTAAGGGAAAATCACAATCTCATTTTTATCCGAGATTGTTTATACTTTGGTATTTACTGGGGTGTATTTTATCATCCACGTCCATATTTCCCCAATATGTAATATTATTTCCATCCACCTATAATTTTTTAAATCCAATTTTACCCTTCCGTGAGTTTTTAGTAAAATATATGAAAGGAATCTTTTGTCGTTTTTCGTACAAGGTACTTTTTGACTTTTCCAACAAAAGTACGAGAAGAATGTTTTTTTTTAACTTATATGACATGAATGGATTTTTAAAACATTATTTTCAAGAATATTCCTTTAAAAGTTTTCAAGTTTATTTTTAATCAACATCTTTTAGTTTAAAATTTCATGACATGTTAAGAAAAGAAAATGTTTTTGAAGTAGAAATGATATTTTCCTCAAGAATGGAGTTCAAGTGTTTTATCAAAATTATTTTCCATATAAGATAATAAAGGGTTCTGTTTATATCCCTATTATTACATTGATTTTATTATGTTATGATGGAAATATTTTTATGAATTCCTTTATCTTATATGAATTGTTTTATGATGTCATGATGTTTAAGATTCCCATTTTTAATACATGGGTTATGCTATGATGTATGGTTTATGATTTTGTGGCACACATAAGAACGGTGTCATTATGAGATGGGTGGGACCTATATCTCCCTCCAATGCATTGGGTAAATATTTTATTTCTCATGAGATAGACATGTCTAGAACGGCAGGTTAAACCGGTTCCGTGAAATAGGACTGAAATGAGGAGTGAACTCAGTTCAGAAATGGAATTTGTCCACTAAGATAGTCTTAGAAATGAGTCTTGACTAATAAGAAATGATTCTCTATGATTATGTGTGTATTCCACAAAGTTTCATGTTTTATGTCATGATTATTGGTATTACATTTCACTAATATGATTTATAACATGTTATGATATTATGATCTCTTTTGCAGGTTAAGATTTCCAAAATGTTATGTTCTTATGAATATGATGTGATTGATATTTCTTTTGTTTACCCTTACTGAGCATTTGAGCTCTCCCTTTTATGTTTTCCTTTCCCCAGGATATAAAGAAATATTTTAGGTAAAAAAAAGGGAAGATCTTTATGGGAGATGTTGAAGATCTTTCACCATGATTAGAAGACTATATTCCGAGTTTCCAAAGACACTAAACTATTACGGTCCTTGTGTGTGTGTTTCTGTTATGTACGAAGTATTCCGCAAAAGTAATGTAATTTCTATGTACGTTAAGCTTCGGGTCTCTATAGTTGGTATCAGAGGAAAGGTTTAGTCAACCTTTTGAAACTACGATGCAAAAATGTTAATGAGATCCCTAGATATATTTCTAAGGTATGTCTAGGGATGTCCCTAAGGATAAGTATACGTATAGGATATAGTCCTAGAACTACGGTAACGATATTAGAATTTAACCTAAGATGTTAGATATTGAGGGTGCTCCCCCTTTACTAGGTTCTTTTCCTTAGCATGATTTTTTCCTCTCACACTATTCTTTTTGGGTTTTAGAAAATGGCTGGAAATAGGAAGATTCATGATAATGGAGGATATGACAAACAATGGAATGATATTCTTCATGAGAAACCAAATGAAACGGGATTTTGAAGTCCAAACATAGTTATTATGCCTAATCAGCAATATCATAATATGATCAATAATCTCAACTTTGGTATGTTTCCCGACTCAGATAATAAGAGAAAGATGGAGTTTCATGATGATCATAGAGGAAAGAAAGTTCAATTTCCATCATGAAAATCATGTGGGAAGAGGCATCGAGGAGATTGTTTCAAGGGAACTGGAAGATGCTTTGGGTGTGGAAAAGAAGGACACAAAGCCAGTAAGTGAAAAGGAAAAGGTTCAGCTAACACCATGGATGAGGATCATGGTATTGCTACGACATCAACAATGGTTAAATTTTTTAAATGTGGAATTTATGGGAATTATGCAAACCAATGCCCTAAGGGAAAGTCTCATGAAGAGAATCAGTACGGCCGTATGGGTAGTATTTATGTTGATGATGATTAAGAGACTACAAATTATATGTGAGATGAAAGAATTGTTGAATCTCGGTCAATGGTTTAAGAAGGTAGTGGAATGATTACATGTTTATCAAGTGTAATGTTGTATAAGTAATCTCATGGTACTATGGAATAAAGAGACATCTAAGGATTGTTACACTATTGTCTTTCCTTGAGTTTTGAAAGTGTATGATTAATGGTACCAGTATCCATTAAAGGTTATTCGGATATTTTTGGAATATAGATGATATGAGCATAATGAAGGGATAAGGAGAAAATTAAATGTTTGATAGTATTCATGAGCTCATGACAGATATAAGGAGAAGGTTATATCATGGTTTGAGTATATAGAATTTTTGGATTTTGGTATGTGGAAGGAGTTAACTTTTGACAGCATTCATGTTTTCACTAAGGTTTAATGGGTATTCATTTTTCAAGAGAATACATGATTAAGGTATTCACATGACTGGAATTTGACCAACAAGATATATGGGGGATAAATGATGGTATTCACATGCTTGGTTGATGACATTTCAAGTAATCGTTTTCTTTATACTATGAGCTTGGACCGAAGTATTTTGGATAAGCCTAAAGATTGGAATGTATTATGTTAGACATAAGTTAGTATTGTTTAAGGATAGAACTTTTTTTTGATATTATTTATGTTATGTTATAGTAATGTAGTTTTAGAAAAAGGACAACTTGCAGGACCGGTGACAGCCCATCGCGTCGGACAAGGCTGTGGGAATCGAACCCACAACCGAAGTGCGACTGGCCTTTATCGCCTACCACTGGCCTACAGGAAGTACCTGTTTAGTAGAAACTAGTTTTATTATAATAAGTAGTATGATATATGAATTATAAGTCCATTTTAGGAACCATATATGATTAATCTCACTATAGATGGACTTATGTAAGTTTTGATAACTTTTCTTTGAGACAGATGGAATGACCCATCATTCTATCACATGATCTGCTAACACATCATGAATGAAAAATTCAACTTCATTTATTTAAGATATGAAGTGGAAATTGTCCAAAGAACGACCAACTGTGAGACTATACCAAAATCACGAAAGTATTTCTTCTAATTCCAATTTCATCAACTTTAGGCAAATGATCTTGAAAACCAAAAATGTTGTCCTAGTGCTCTTATATCTGATGAATCAGATGGTACCTTAGATCGTCACAAATTTATGGATTTGTGATTTCTGTATTTTCCATAGCCATGTTCTCTACCACTCTCCGTCAGAACATGATGGTTATATTTCTCTTCCATATCCATATTTTCACCTATGTGGAAACCCAGTGATTAGTTTATTTGGGTAACCGTTATGTTTCATAATTTTGTTTTTAAATATCGGTTTTGGTATTCCTTTTTACGATGTCGGATTCTATTAAAGAAACTTTCGAGTAGTAAACCATTTATAACCCCGACGAATTTCGAGGGCGAAATTCATTTTAAGGGGGGTAGAATGTAACACCCTGAGAATTTATGAAAAATATTCTTTTTAATTTCATTAATGTCTTTTGTTGTATGCTACACCAAAAGGAGCTTGCACAACACGCATCCTTGACTTGTCTTTCATTACACGCAATCGCGACCTTCCTCGATAGCGTGTGTAGTACGCAATAACGAGTTTCACTAAACAACAATATGGTATTAAAATATTATCAAAACTAACCGTTAGGAATAGTAATAACCAATTTTTGAAAATTTGTAAATTTTATTTTTCAAAATGGACTTCATTTTTTGATTTGGAATATCGAAATTAGCTTAGGGTGAAATTTTGATACTTTTCGGATAACTTTCATTTTCTGATGGATAGTGAAAATTACTAAATTTTAATTAAAAACAACCCTTTTAATAGAAATAATTAATAGTGATAAATTATTAATTTGATTGGTTTTAAAGTATATTTAGAATATATTTTTACAATTTAATACATTGTTGGTCATTGGATGTAATTTCACATTTAAACCAGACATAAACAAGTGTCAATCTTTTGATAGTTATTATCTCTTAAGAACATGCTATATGTTTTGATGACGAGAATTAATTTTTAAATTAATTAATGAAACAAATATGTTTTGAATTTGGTAAAATAGAAATCATTTTTGAGTTCATAATATCAAATATATCTTAGGCCTAATTTTTGGTATTTTTCTGGAATCTTTCATTTTTTTGATGAATAGTGAAACCACTAAGTGGTAGTTAAAAAAATGAATTTTTCATAAAACATAATTTTACCGCTTATGTGAGTGGAATTTCAAAAATCCAAGAGACACGGTTGATGTCAGTAAGTAAAATGTGGTTCAATGAGATAAAAATAATTTTTGGTGAATAGTAACTTTTTACTTTTTTTACCACAGTTAAAAGTAAATAGGGTAATTAAGGGTAAAAATGATATTATTATTACCCTAACACATGTCCTAATTCTATTGGATAAGTGTAATTCGACCAAAAATAACCTTAGGAATAACATATGACCATTTAGGCCCACTTGGATTAGATTAGGACATTTATTATTAATTTATTTAAAGAAGGGTTAAAATAGTTAAAATCATTGTTTAATAAGTATATCATTTTTAATATAGGGTTATACATAAGATAAATTAGACTATAAATATTCATTAGAAATATAAAAATATTTCATACATAATGGTATTTTATTTGTAATTTTTAGACTTTAAATAAGTTAATTTATTTATGACACAAAGATGATGCAGTAATTATCTTATTAATGAAATATTGATGTAATTGATGTTATAAATACCCAAATAAATGTAATTTGAGACTTTTTATGAATTCAACAAATTTTATAGGTTAATATGAAATTTTAGAATTGATTTAATTAACCTTTTTCTAAATAATAATTCTTTTATGATTTTCACAAAAATCAATTACTAAATAGTGTCAAAATTGACATAAAATAGTTTTTTAAAACAAATATTATATTATTAATTGTTATTTTATTCCTAAAAATCTAAGGTTCGTCCAAATGACTTATATAAGGTTATATATATTAATAATAAACAACTTGGGGTTCGTTTTTTTGCTTATAGTAATTTTATTAACCTTATAGTATAAGAACACAAGAAGACACGGTAAAAGTAAAATTATTTAACTTAATGTTAAATCTAAATGATAAGGTTAAAATAGGAACCTAAACTTGTCTAAATTCTAGTAGATGGGATTATTTAGACCCATACCCACCTTATTTTCGAAATAAATTAATTTGGAGCTATTTAAAACCGAATTTGGCTTTATAATAAAATAATATTTTTAGTTATTCCAAAGGTGCCCCTCTCCTCCCTTATAAAAGGGCACCTCCTCCCTCTCTTCCTCACACCACTTTGAGCCTTCATGCTCGGCCAACCCCTGCCAAATTCTCTTCCCCACTTCCCTAGAAACATCCTAGAGGTTATGGTCTTCTTCAAAGACCAATTTTAGTGCCCTAAGAGGAGGACTCAAAGAGGCGCTTTAAAGAAGAGGTAATGTCCGTTACCGATTCTTTCAACTTTATTTCTTCTTCCACTTCTTCTACTTAAATTTTTTCATTATTAATTAATAACATCAGTATCACTCATATACTTATATGTTATTATAAGTATGAAACAACCCTATTTCACCATCTATCCATCCTACAGAAAATGAAATCACCGCGTGTGCGTACGTACGGAATACCGTCTCCACGCCGTGGTGAAATCAATTTTCCACCACCACCTTACTTGGATGGGTATAATGGTGTAAATAATAACTATATATGATTATTGTAAAGTGATATTGATTCTGAAATAGTATACATACACTCCAATACAATTCCACGATCATGAGAACGATATCATCGCTCATGCGTACGTACGGACTACCGTCTCCACGACGTGATAAGATTCATTCTCCACATTAACCATTCATGAATGATTATAAAGTATATATAATAAGTAATCATGAAATATATGACATAATAATGATATTGGATTTATGTGTATATATATGTATGTCATCTACTTAATTCCATTCAACTCAATAAGGAAACGAAAACAGCGTTCATGCGTACGTACAGCCTACCGTCTCCATGAACAGTGTATTTCTTTCCATTTACTGATCTATTATATATATGTATATTATGAATATATATTATATATAAATCATGTTTTATATTCTAGAATTAATTAATCATGATCTAAGTAATCATATGAATAATTACAAGTCAAAACACGGACGACAAATGAAATGATTTTACCCAAAACACTCTTTAACAAGGAATTTACAAAAGAACGGGTAATATAAAGTCATAAGTGAACCATATATGATATCATAACAATTAGTATGATTCTATAATAAGTCAATGACATTATTTAAATCATTATACAGGAGGTTCGGACTCTTATGAAGCAAATCGGACCTAAGGTAAGGGAATATCACAATCTCATTTTTATCCGAGATTGTTTATAATTTGGTATTTATTGGGCTGTATTTTATCATCCACATCCATGTTTCCTCAATATGTAATATTATTTCCATCCACCTACAATTGTTTAAATCCAATTTTACCCTTCGGTGAGTTTTTAGTAAAAGATATGAAAGGAATCTTTTGTCATTTTTCGTACGAGGTACTTTTTGACTTTTCCAACAAAAGTACGAGAGGAATTTTTTTTTAACTTATACGACATGAATGGATTTTTAAAAAATTATTTCCAAGAAGATTCCTTTAAAATTTTTCAAGTTTATTTTTAATCAACTTCTTTTAGTTTAAAATTGTATGACATGTTAAGAAAGGAAAATGTTTTTGAAGTAGAAAAGATATTTTCCTCAAGAATGGAGTTCAAGTGTTTTATCAAAATTATTTTCCTTCTAAGATAATAAAGGGTTATGTTTATATCCCTATTATTACATTGATTTGATTATTTTATGATGTAAATATTAATATTAATTCATTTATCTTATATGAATTGTTTTATGATGTCATGATGTTTAAGATTCCCATTTTTAATACATGGGTTATGCTATGATGTATGGTTTATGATTTTGTGGAACACATAAGAATGGTATCATTATGAGATGGGTGGGACCTATATCTCCCTCCAATTCATTGGGTAAAGAATTTATATCTCATGAGATAGACATGGCTAGAACGGCAGGTTAAACCGGTTCAGTGAAACAGGACTGAAACGCGGAGTGAACTCGGTTCAAAAATAGACTTTGTCCACTAAGATAGTCTTGGCAATGAGTCTTGACTAATAAGAAATGATTATCTATGATTATGTGTGTATGCCACAAAGTTTCATGTTTTATGTTATGATTATTGGGATTACATTTCACTACTATGATTTATCCCATGTTATGATATTATGATCTCTTTTGCAGGTTAAGATTTCCAAAATGTTATGTTCTTATGAATATGATGTGATTGATAATTCTTTTGTTTACCCTTACTGAGAATTTGAGATCACCCTTTTATGTTTTCTTTTCCCTAGGATATAAAGAAAGATTTTAGGTAAAAAAAGGGAAGATCTTTATGGGAGATGTTGAAGATCTTTTACCATGATTAGAAGATTATATTCTGAGTTTCCAAAGACACTAAACTATTACGTTTTTTGTGTGTGTGTTTCTGTTATGTACTAAGTATTCCTCAAAAGTAATGTAATGTCCATGTACATTAAGCTTTGGGTCTCTACATGCCTCATCCTTACTCTATCAAGAAGGGTAAAAGTCACAGCTAAAGAGGAAAGATAAGTCTACCCTTGACTATCGTGCTCCTCCAGATGCATCTCAGAGAACAAGGACATAAGCTGCCACTCACCACTGGCCTCCTGTACTGCCTGTATCTGAGTCTTCCTGCTCAGTACATCAGCTACTACATTACCTTTACCAGGTGTGTAGGCAAGATCAAAATCGAAGGACTGTAGGTACTCAACCCACCTTCTGTGCCTCAGATTCCGGTCACACTGAGTAAAGATATACTTGAGGATTTTTTGGTTGGTAAAAACCACAAAATTCTCTCCCAACAGGTAATGTCTCCAACAGTACAACGCATGAACAACTGCAGCCAACTCGAGATCATGCGTCGGGTAATTCCTCTCATGTGGCCTCAAATGTCGAGACCCATACGCAACAAATCGGTCGCCTTGCATCAAAATGGCTCCCAGCCCAATCCCTGATGCATCACAGTAAGCTGTGTAGCTTTTCCCCTGCTCTTGGAGTATCAGGATCAGTGATGATGTCAACCTTCCCTTTAGGTCCTGGAAAGCTGTCTCACAAGCTTCTGACCAATCAAACTTCACGCCCTTCTTAGTTAGACCAGTCAACGGTGCTGCTAAGCGGGAGAAGTCATGTATGAAGTGTCTGTAGTAACCAGCCAGCCCTAAGAAACTCTGTATCTCAAACATATTCTTAGGCTGCTCCCAGGAAACTACTACTCTCACCTTCTCTGGGTCTACAGAAACTCCCGCCTCTGAGATGATATGACCCAGGAAGTGAATCTGGTCCATCCAAAAGTGGCACTTCGAGAGCTTAGCATATAGACGATGCTCTCTCAGTGTACTCAATACGATCTCAAGATGGGTGGCATGGTCGTGTTGAGTGTGAGAGTACACTAAGATGTCATCCACGAATACTACCACAAATGAATCAAGATACGGATGGAACACACAATTCATCAGAGCCATGAAAATTGCTGGCGCGTTCGTGAGTCCGAATGGAATAACCAAGTACTCATACATACCATATCTACTCCGAAAAGCTGTAAGCGCTATATCTGATAGTCTCACGCGCAACTGATGATATCCAGATCTCAATTCAATCTTCGAGAACACTCGTGCTCCACGAAGATGATCAAACAGATCATCTATCCTCGACAAGGGATATCGGTTCTTAAGCTTCAACTGGTTCAGCTTCCGATAATCCACACAAAGTCTAAGGGTACCATCCGCCTTCTTCACAAAAAGGACCAGAGAACCCCAAGGAGAAGTATTGGGTCAGATAAAGCCCTTTTCCTGCAACTCCTCTAACTGCCTCTTGAGCTCCTGCAGCTCAGGCATGTCCATCCTATAAGGAGGAATGGACACCGGTGCTGCTCCGGGAACGAGCTCGATAGATAAATCCACCTCACGCACTGGAGGTAGACCTGAAAATTCGTCTAGGAAGACATCCCTAAAACGATCAACAACTGGAGGGAAATCCGTCTAACAAGTCCCCTGATCATCCAGATATAAGCTCGCTATCTAAGCTATGACTCCACCTCGCCCATGATCCTCTGGTCCAGCTCGACTCGCCTAAACATCCCATTCTCCCTTGTATAGAAACTCTCCGCCCTCTGGTGATGTGAAACGCACCCTGTGACGATAGCAGTCTACAAAGGCTCGAAAGGGAACCAAACAGTCCATACCGAGAATGACATCATAGCTCGTCATCTCCAAGACATAGAGGTCCCAAGGGAAGTGACACCCTCCAACCTCAAGGGGGAACTCCTTACACTGATGCACACCAGCCGTTCTAGTCCCCAACGGAGTGTCTAGCATCATGATATCAGAAGAAGAAGAAACATCAAGCCCAATGCTCTCCACGATGGGTACAAATATGGAACTATGCATAGCACCCGTATTGAAAAGCACTGAAGACAAAACAGAAGCTACTAGTATAGTACCTCTGATGGTAGAAGGTCCGGTATCCTGCTCCTGCTGGGTCTGTTGCACTGCATATGCCTGCCCAGTGTCGCGGCCCTGTGACACAGCCTGGCTACCCTAAGTTGTCCCACCCTGCTACCTCTGCGATCCTGGTGTCTGGCTACCATGGCCACGACCACCATCTCTTCCTGAACGCCCTGACGTATTCCAGTTCCCCAATTGGTAAGAATCCATTGGTCCTGCTCCCACATGCGGAGTCTACACAGAACCCCTCTCACTAGCCACTGGTAGAAACGCCCTGCAAAAGCACTACAGATGACCCCTCTTGCCGCAAGCTCGGCACTCTACTAGATCGTGTGGACATTGCGGCCTCTTATGCCTCTCTCTACCACACTGTTAGAACCTGATCGGGCCACCTGAAGAAGCTGTCTGGCTGGTACTGTCGCCCTGAGAGAGAAGTCCATCTATCTCTTTCTCTTTCCAATAGAAATAGTACCAGTAACTGGTGCTGAACTTCCCTGGCCCACACCACTAGATTCCTGTAGGTTCCTCTCTGAAATCAGTTCTTGATTTACAATCGCGTGTACAGTAGGCAACTTGAAAACATTCTCCAGCGCTCGGATGTCATACCGAAGACCATCCTCAAAACGTCTGGCTCTTAACATCTCGTCAGCCACTGGCACGGGTAAAAAACACTGAAGCTCCGTAAAACGAGAAGAATAGTCCATCACCAATATAGCGCCCTGCTGCAGATTCATGAACTCTCGAGCTCTATCTTCCCTCAGCGTCTTGGGAAAGAAGAAGTCATAGAAGACTTCCTGAAAATCTTCCCACGCCATGTCTCTGTGATGTTCTGACGGGGTGGTAACATCCCACCACCTCTTGGCGGAATCACACAGCATGTATCTTGTGAGCTTGACCCTCCGCCCTGGAGGCGTCTCAAGATTCTTGAAAATATTCTACATCGATCCTAGCCAAGACTCTGCAGCCTGTGGTCCGCCATCCCCTGAAAACATAGGCGAATGCTGCTGCTGAAAGATACGAGTTAGCTCAGCCATAGATGTGGCAGCCTGCGGTGCTCCCTGAAAGGTCTGCAAAAACCGCATAAAGCCTTTACGAAACTGCGTCTTCGCGCCTGTGTACGGTATAGCAGCTGGTGCCGCATCTGGCTCTGCTGAAGGATCAACCGGTAGCCCATGGCTCACCATCTCCGGAGTATAATCGTCGCCGCTCTCCGGGCGAACAACTCGCGGTCGTCTAGGCGGCATGACACTACAAGGTCAAAAGCACGCCTCAGATTCAAGATTATTAAGGCTGAAAATGAAGGAACCACAAAGGAACAAGAGGAAGAATGCATTTCAAAATTTGAAAAACAAGACTACACGGTGTGTACTTGACTTTCGTTCCCCTGCCCGGGTCCTTCTACACGGCTAAGCCACATGACTTCTGTCAAACAAAACTATATGGTGTGTATACTATATACACGGTGTGTACGGTGTTATTTTCCAATTGCCCATGTCGTATGTGACACGGCCGACTACTCGGCTTGACACAACACGGCGTGTTACACCCGAACACGGCGTGTACACCACCCTGTTTCCCAGCCATACGGCTAACTCCACATGGTCTGTCCTCAGACAAGACTACATGGCATGTCCCAATGGTACACGGAGTGTTCAGGGAGAGGTGACACTGGCCCATGTTGTTAGTTACACGGCCGAGTCCCTAGGTCACACTACACGACGTGTTCATCCTTGACACGGCGTGTTCTATACAGGATTTCACCGACCCGTGTTGTTAGTTACACAGTCGGACTCCGGGTCACACTACATGGCGTGTACAAAAGCTACACGGTGTGTTCTACCCAAGCCTTTACCTACCCCATGTCACCGCCTACACAGTTTGTGACACAGGAAGAGACTACACGCCGTGTACACAGGGTACACGGCGTGTACTCAAAAAGTTCATTTTTCTTCCCAAACAGAAGAGCATACACGGCATGTATAAAAATACTACACGGCGTGTATACTGGGTTTCCGAACAGTATGCCTCAGAAACTTCCCCAGAACCCAGAAAATACTGAAAAACAACACCTAAGTGTCAAATTCCGACCCGTGGGGTCCCATAATCCCCACGAATCAAAGTTTGACATCTTATATATGTTATAACCAACAAACAGTCAATGATCCACCAAATTCCAGTCAATGGGGGGCCATACTCCCCAAAAACAAAATATTGGCTTCCATTCTATAAACAAGCCCAGACAAAAAAACATACCATATCACAAGGCATGTATTTATCAAGCAGTTATCACAACAACATGCTTTTCTAGCACAACAACTATCACAACAACATGCAAATTTCTAATGCACCTATATGGCATGGAAACTATGCATGGCATGTGATATCTAGCATGTTTTTATATGATGCATGAGACGGAATACCCTCATCTCATCGGGTTGCAACTAAATAGAACTCATAGATAAATTATAATAGCACAATCACAAGTGTGTCACCCAACGGTGAAAACATATCAACCGTAAAACTGAAAAATCAAAATATTGCAAAATATGGGGTAGACTGGAGTTTCCCTATACACGGGTTAGCTACGCCCGGGCATAGCTTATTACCAACTACCATTCGTCCTATCCCTGACTACGGCTCCAAATAGTAAGTTAAAGAAAAGAACTCCTTTGATACCACTTTGTAACTTCCCGAACCCGGGTTCCACGCAACGGGTGCCCCGAGCCCGGTTCTCCACGTGACCTCAAGCGCATTTCCCCAAATGTCAGATGCTACCGACTAGCAGTGAGGGCCCAGGTATAATAGTGGGGAAACTATGCCCTCATTTTTCAAAGTGTAGCACAGCGGAATTTAAATAAAACATACAACGACAGCGGAAACAATAAACCATACACAACAGAAATAAACAACAGGAGTGGATATAACCAACAGTATATAAATGATGATGCTACATGTTTCAAGTTCTAAGAAAACAGCCAGAACATGTTATACATCAATATAGTACAAAAAGATACAGAGTACAACAAAACAAGAAAAACAGTTGGCAGCGGCATCACGATCCTAGGCTCGGTCCCATTCCCTCCTACTCCTCAGCAACAGTTAAGTACCTGTATAGGGAATCTTGCCCCTATCTACTCCTGCAACAACATAATCTATTTGGGATGAAAAAAGTCACCCAAATAGGGTGTGAGAAATATATCTCAGTAGGCACCCACCAAAGGCATGTTCCCAACTGCGTGTAAGCATGCAACAACAGTGTGCAATAATAAAATGCAATAAAATCAGCAGTACTAAAAATTAACTAACTTAACAAATGAATTGCCATTTTATTATTCATTCAATTTATTTAATTTAGTAACATTCTTGTGCTTAACAACACCAAGCCCTCAGGCCAACCATAACCATACCCTTAGGCTAAAATAGTAACCACGCCCTCAGTCTTGCCCTCAGGCCATACAGAATCCAACCCGCAGGTATTTCCCTCAGGCGTAACAGAAATTCTCGCCCTCATGCATACGAAGTGTCGCCCTCAGGCACAGAAGTCAAGTCCTCAGGCATGAAAGGTTGCCCTCAGGCGAAATAGAACGTCGCCCACAGGCTAAACAGTCATGCCCTCAGGCTAATCACAACAACACCCTCAAGCCAAACACTGCAACTCCCTCCAGCTAAATAGGTAATTGGGCCATGCCCAATAGGTAAACAAGCAGTAACAAGCAATTCCTTTCAAGGAAATTCTACATTTACTACTTTAAAGGCATACCCTCGGGTATCCTGGCCAAACGGATAAACAGTGAAACACACCCCGGGGGTGGTTCCGGATCCAAGAAACGATCCCAACCAGCATTTTATTATCACAATTTAATCACCTATGCAATTCTAAGCATTAAATATAGCAACGGCCTCAGCCACATGACACCCCAACATGGGTTCGTGGCACAAAAACGCACAAAAACGCACGACAGTTGGAAATAAACACAAAGACACCTACCTTATTCGCCAACGAACGTTATACCCAAACGTCGACTCCAGAAATGCCCAAGAACGGCGTAGATCTAACGAAGAATAAAACTCATTCAAACGTAAATAACTTCTGTTAGGGAAAGAATTGGTAATTACGGTACCAGGAGAGGAGAGGGCTTACTCGTGCGGTTCCAGCGAGATCGTTCGAAGCCGAAACAGATTCAAGATGAACCCCCAGCGGATCTTCAAAGTTTCAACCATCCTCCTTGGCTCCAAAATGGATCAAACGCCTCCTCTGCCAAATAAGGAGGCTACTGCCTGTTTTAAGCCGAAAAAGAAAAGTATGTGGCGTGTACTTCTAAGTACACGGCGTGTACTCCTTTCATTTAACTGCTCATTTGGAAGAACCGCCACACTGTTCATCCGTCGACCTGAGTACACGGCATGTACTCCTGAGTACACGGCATGTACTCCTGAGTACACGGCGTGTACTTTGGCCCAGCTGACGGCGAATCCACTGCCTTACTGTTGAAGCCTGCCGACTGACTACACAGCGTGTTAGGTACCACTACACGGCGTGTAGTCGGTTCCTTAACCCCTCGTCGCCGACAAGGCTACACGCCCCATGTACCCATCCCTACACGGCTAGAAGTACATGGCATGTTGAAAAAGTACACTGTGTGTAGTTCCAAAATTTAGGATTTTTCCCCATTTTCCATATTTTCTCAAAAAAACTTAAGAAAAAGGAAAAGAAAAAGCATGTACCTCAAAAATAAGAACCGGTTTCTTACAGGAAACCTAATATTTTTAAGGGAATCAATATTATACATTGTTTTTGTGGTTACTCTTTGTGCATGATTCCAAGGAACCTCAAAGGAGTCGCATCCTATGGAAGAAAAAGGATCTTGAGTTGCATAAAAGTTACTCTTGATCATGTCCAGAGATTTGAGAATGGTATATCCACTAATATTTATTTATATATTGATACATATTGTTTATTACATGTTAGATATAGAATATATAATTTTAGAGAATCTTTATTAAAGAACTATATGTTGTGTGGCACTCTAAGAATCACAATTTTGTAACACTTATATCAATGGTTGATGATTATTTTGTGGAACCAAAATACCAAAAAAAACTTGTATAGATGAATTCATATCTTGAATACAGGAAATTTTATGTTTCATGACCATTAGAGATTGTGTGTGATAATTAAAGTTCAATAAAATTATCAAATAATCTGATGAAACATTCTAGGTCAAAGAATATTGACATAAAATACCGATTAATCAAAGAGAAGGTGTATCATGGTGAGTATTAATTAGAATATGTATCAATAAAAGAATAATTTGTGGATGTATTTATAGATTCTCCTTAAAATCATTCCTTCAATCACATTATATTGTTTTTAGGAGTGCATTATTTATCATATTTCCTTTAATTTTTATAGGTTATTTTCCCTCTTTAATTACTTTCTATTTGTTTATAGAGAGGGAAAATACAAAATGATATCTTCTTGAAAAGTTTCAAATACTCTTGTTTCTTTTTAACATGATTGTAAAGATTTATATTAACTAATAAGTAATAAAATAAAGGGAATTAGGAGGTTTTGGAAGCTTCAGTTTGGAGAAGCGCTCGTGTGCTAGTTTTCTTGTTACTAAAAAATAAAAAGGTGTATATTGTAGAGACCATTGAGATATTTAATAATCCTCATGAAGTGAATTGATATAAGGGGATTTGAGTTTATCATAATTAATACATGGACAATTTAATATTGATCTTACACTTAATGGTGTAGTTCTACCATAATCATCATTCTATATTTGGGTGAGTTTTTTCTTGTTACCTTCACATTGTTGGCATGTTAGGAATTTCTTCATGATAAAATTAATTCATGAGTTTTGGATGGTTTGATGTAGTGTTTTTAACAACATAATCATGGATGAGTTAGAAAATCTTTAGAGTTGAGTGGATATTCTCATGAAATAAAAGGATGAAGTTCTATTTCAAATAATAAAACCATAACATGAACAGTGTTGGTCGTTCTACCATGATATCAAATTAATATTACATTGGAATAAACTTATATTACATAGTTAAAATCATGTGGTGGACCTGAAGAATAATTCATGATGAAATTTGTAGAGGAATGAGATAATCTTACATAAAAGTATTATTCTACTAGGTTATTCTGATTTGAGAAAAAAGTGTATATATCATGGGAAGTATCATGCCTCAACTGAATAAGTTGTGTCATAAAAGTTCATATGTGTAATTATATCTCTTAAATTACATTGTGAAGGCTACACTAAGAGAAATTGGTTTCATGGTTGTTTGTGAGATAAGTTCACTTTTTCATGATGAATTAGTTCATGTCGCATGATTTAGAGAAATGAGAATACCATGTCACAATTATAAAATCAAATACACTTTTTAAATGGTGGTAAATTTTTGTAAGATTATTGGTTCAATATATTTAAGGCATACCTCAACATAGTTATTGTTTAATGCTTTGTCTATAGAAGTTTTGTGTCTTATCTGTTCTAAAAATACCAAACATGTCATACTATAATAAAGCTATCAAACTATAAATATAGTTAGATATATTTAAAGATACTCCCTAATATTTATGATTTATCCCTAAATATTGTTCATATTTGAGGATCATGTCAAGTCAAGAGGAATCATACCACAATATAGGTTGTATACAAATATGTGATGACCCACTTGGAGTTATGTGTGTGTGATAAAAAAGGAGACTCTATGAAATACAAAGAGAATTCCAAGGTGAATTTGGAAAACTCTTAAGAAGAAGAACAAAATTTCATAGTAGGTCCAAATTAAAGAGGCTCCTAAGGTATGGGAAGTGAATATTTCTCCAATTAATGATTCTTGTTATTCATCTTGTAATTAATGTTCGTGAATTTTATTTTATTTCTTTCCTTATTCATTTGATAACAATTTAAAATGTGGGTTGTGGGATCAAAACCACTACACACCAAGTATTAATGAACATATAATAAAGGTCAGTGAACCTTGAAAAAATAATTGTTCCCATGTGTTTTATTTCTCACTCGGTATCTCATTATCACATAATCACAATTTATATTCGTTATCTCTAAATGGTGATATGAATAATGTCATTTGATAGTTTTTTTTTGTTAACAACTAATCCCCCCTCCCCTCGTAGTGGTGCAAAAATATCTCTTGGGCCTATCAAATTTTATAAAATATAATAATTTTTCACAAAATTATTTTTTCCACACATTTGAGAATTATTATATTTTATGATGGATGGTGAAATTATGTATCATAATCTATGATTCAATCACTATATGTGATTGGTGTTATCACTAAGGGTTGGTGATGAATTGTATCATCTTTAGAGATAATTCTTATATCATCATTGTTATTTGATACTCTATTTTTAGAAACATGTAACACAAGTAATAGAATATGATAACCCTTATCACTGATTACAACACAATTTTAGATCATGGGTTTTGATGAATCATATATTATGTAACATATTTTAGTACCCAATAATATATAAAACCCCAAGTCACATGTTATAATATCCTATATCATAAACACAAATATGGAGATCCAATGACTAATTATTAGCCTTTTCATGTCATATTTTATGATATAGAATTTAAAATCATATGAAATACATTTTTTCATGAAATCAATTTGAAAACATGATAATTCAACAATGATGGTGGCTCTGATACCATTGATAGGTTTTTTATAAATATATTATTCTCATAATAGAAGAATAAACCCAATAAATAGATGGATTTATCATCCTTAAATCAACATGTAAATGAAGAGAATAATATAAAAAGGAATACCTCATTTCCAGCAAGTTTCATCATGATGAAGTCTTTTTGAATGGGATCACGTAGCGAAAATTAAAAACCTCACACTATAATAGGTAGTACACTGACCAATAGAATAATTGTACACTACAAGAGGGTCCTGTAAACTCTGAAAGTGTGATAAAGGATTCTCCTCATTGAAAAATGGATAATGAATAAGAATAGAGATTCATATTGGCTAGAAATAAGCCCTACACATCCAATACAAGTTGTAACACCCCAAGATTTTATAGTGTGTTATTTCTTCAAAATAATTCAATAACTTTCACTACACGCAACACCAAGTTCAATCGCACCATGACTTACCAAACAAGATGTTCAAAAGAGGTTATGAATAGTGTTAACTAAATTTTAAACTTTATATAATCCTTATAATTTTAGAATCCATATTATGAGTTTCTTAGACATAATGTAAGAACAAATTCATTTTCAGTATTTAACTTTTACCAAATTTTAATAGTGAAACATTTTTAGATACTATATTTTAAACTTTTTGACTAAATGGGGACATCAAAAATTTAAAATGAGACATCCCAAGCTTCCACGGTACGCTAGCGTGTGTTGTACGCAACACCGAGTTCTAACACACCGTAACCAATCAAACTAGCTGTTATGAATAGTAATACCTACTTTTTGAAATCATATATATTCTATATTTCAAAATGGACTTCATTTTTGGATTCGGAATATCAAAATTAGCCTAGGGTGAAATTTTGGTACATTTCGGATAACTTTCATATTTTGATGAATAGTGAAAATTACTAAATTTTAATTAAAAACAACTTTTTTAATCAAATTAATTACTAGTGATAAATTATGAATTTGAGTGGTTTTAAAATATATTTAGAATATATTTTTACCACTTAATATAATGTTGGTCATTGGACATAATTTTACAATTAAACCGAACATAAACAAGTGTCAATCTTTTGATAGTTATTATCTCTTAAAAACACGCTTTTTGTTTTGACAGCGGGAATTAATTTTAAATTAATTTCTGCCACTTCTGTGTTTTGAATTTAGAAAAATGGATTCCATATTTGGAATCAGGATGTTCAAATTGTGTAAATAGGTAACTTTTATTTTTAGACATTTTGAATAATTACTACGGTAAATATTTTATTTACCATGGTTAAGGGTAAATCCGGTAAATAAGGGTTAAAACAATAATATTATAATAATAATAAATTACCCTAAAACGTGTCTTAACCCTATTGGTTGATACATGGTCGACCATGGGCATCTTTGTATCAATTTTGGGACCCCATGGATCCACTTGTAAGTGATAATGACACATTATATTAATAAAGCTAAAATAAAAATAAAAATGGCATAAGCTTACATCTTTTAGAAGAACAATTTTTACATAGGGTTATACATGTTGGATTTTCGATTATAAATATAAATTAGAAAGATAAAACTATTTCCTACATAATGATGTTTTATTTATAATTTTTAGACATTAAATAATTTATTTTATTTATGACACAATGATGATGCAGTAATTACTAAAATAGTAAAAAAATAACATAATTGATATTATAAATACCCAAATAAATATAATATGAAACTTTTAATGAATTACACTAATTTTATAGGATAATATGATATATTAGAATTGATTTAATTGACTTTTTTCGAAGTAATCAATCTGTTATGAGTTTCACAAAAATCAACTATTGAATAGTGTCAAAATTGACATAAAAGAGTTCTTAAAACAAATATTATATTATTAATTGATATTAAATTCCTAAAAATCTAAGGTTCGGCCAAGAGACTTGTATTATGATAGGTTAATCATTAATGGACCACTTGGGGGTCGCTTGGATGTATATAGTAAGTTTATTAACCATATTATATAAAAATACAAAGAGACATTGTAAAAGTGAAACTAATTAAAGATAAGGTTAATATAAGTACCCAAACCTGTCTAAATTCTATTGGATGAGTTGTTTTCGACCTATCCCCACCTCATCCTTTGAATAGTCAACTTTGGAGCCTTTGGAAACTGAATATGAATTTATTATAAATTAATATTTCTAGCTTTTCCAAAGGTGCCCCTCACCCCTCTTATAAAAGGGCACTCCTCCTTCTCTTTTCTTCACACCTTCAAAGCCTTTTGGTTCGGCAAAACTCTGCCCAAATAATCTCCCAACATCCCTCACTACAACCTAGAGGCCTTAGTTTGATCAGAAAGCCAACCTAAGGAGCCCTTTTGATCAAATCAAAAGGAAGAACCCGAAGAAGAGGTAATGATTTCACCACCCTTTTCTAAGTTCATTTCTTCTTCCACTTCTTCTTCCTTTGTTCTTACCATTCTAAAATAATAACTCCAGTATCTCACATATACTGTGATGTTATTATAAGTATGGTACAACCATATTCAGTATTCTATCCACCCTTTGAATAACATGTCACCATACGTGCGTACGTACGGCTTACCGTCTCCACGTCGTGGTGTAATTGTTATTCAATATAATATTATTTGGATGGGTATAATAATGATGTGTAACTCATGTAAATAATAAATATAACATGTTAATGATTCTGTATATATGATATACCATTCATTTATATATTATTTTAATATCAAAAGAATGATATTGTCGCTCGTGCGTACGTACGGACTACCGTCTCCACGAACGCGATGAGATTCATTCTCCATCGTATCCATTCAAGTATAATTATCATTTTATGATTTAAAAATGATGTTAAGTACTTGATATCATTCTGTATATGAATAATATACAACCTATCCTTTACAAAAATATCTTACTTAACAAAACATATAAAAGAAAACAAGTAAGTTAACACCCGAAACAACGATAATACTAAGATATTATTATAAATCGATATTAAAAGATCATATATGATATCATATTAATATATATGATTCTTGTATAATTTAATAACAATTATATCACCATTATACAGGAGGTTAACCTACCCCAACCAAGGAAAAGTACAAGGTAAGGGTTATTTCACAATCTCTTCATTATCCGAGGTTGTTTATATGTAATAATCTACTGGGATCTCGTTATCATCCACATCCATGTTTCTTCAAAATGTATTTCAAAACATTTTTACTATTTACAAGAATATGGGTTAAAGTAATTTATACCCTTGTTTGACTTTTTATAAGAGTTTTATAAAGGAATCTTTCCGTCGTTTTCAAAACAAGGTCCTTTTTAACCTTTTCGACAGAATTGAGGTAAGAATGTTTTTTTTAACTTATACGGCGGGTGCGGTTATTTTCCGCCGTTATAAAATCGTCGAAGCTTTCCATACAAGCTTATAAGAATATTTTCAAAGAAAATGTTTTATTTTATATGGATCTTAAATGATTTCAAAATAAAAGGAGATACTTCTTTAAAAAGAATTTTGATTTCATCTATGACAACATCCTTTGATGGATTTTAAGATTATTTGAAGTTGATTTATTATGATACAAAACTTCTATATTGTATTGAAGTTTTTGTGATATGTTTGACTGTGGAAGTGCTATTTTTATACCATTCATAGTTTATGGTGAAATTATTGACATTTCGTATGCTAGTTTTAATACGAATGTTTATGTTATGTTTAAACCTTTTCATATGGGAATGCATTGGACTTAATAAGTGACGGGTGGAGCCCGCTATAGCTCCTCGATGCATCGGTAGGTCTCATGAGACAAACTAGTGTCTTGGCACAAGGCCTTGACAAAATCTTATTTGTAGTCTTGGCACGAGGCCTTGGCTATGTGGTTATGATAGTCTGGCATTATGCATTCCAACATTATGAAAGTGGTTATTGATTTTTTCATGTGATTATTCGATTAGTAGAATATCCATGTGAATAAGTAAATGGCATTATTTCATTTTATTTATGCCATACCATGTTGAAAGTTCATATTTAAAAGGCTTTTGTTTTAGTTATACATTGCCTTAAATGTTTATTCTTATTTATGAAAGTTTCTGCTATATTGTTATCCTTACTGGGCATTTGAGCTCACCCCTTTTCTATGTTTTATTTTTCCCAGGAAGTGAAGAAGTATATTATGAATGACCTGCAGGGATTTTATGAGGGGATAATAGTGTGGTCTATTGAGACATTATGTTGTTGTATTAGTTTTTTCATTTTATAATGTAATGTAAAACTTATGAATATATCTGGCATTTTCCAAGGCTACGAAACCAATCGGTCTTTCGAGATTTGATCTTTCTTATGATCATGCCAATGTTACGAAGTAATGCACTGACTCTGGGTAGCTGGGGTCGGGGCGTTACAGTTGGTATCAGAGGAAGTTTAGTACAAACCTTGGAAGCTAGATTTAGATAAACTCTGATTAGAGCATGTAGACCTAAGATGAACTTTGAGGATTAGTATAGAAGAACTTTCTAGAATTTTGGTATTGTAGAGATTTTGTGAGTTTTCCGAGCAATACATCCCTGTCTGGATACGAGCAGGTAGAGGCGGCTCTGGCACAGATGTACCTAGGCGTAAAACCCGAAAACACCGCTTTGAGCTAGACTCGAACGGGAACTGGTGCACGACAACGGGCCTTGCTGCACTCTTGGTTACGACACTCCCGGGGGATATGCTTATGATAACTCTCATTTTCTTTACAAATCATTATGAAGGGTTTATGAGTATATACTTCCTCAAAGAAAACATTTTTATGATTATGGATTATATCCATAAATAGTTCAATTTATGTTAAGTGTTTTATAAGTATGGGATTATGTATTTCGATTCATAAACTGATCTAGTTTATGCAATTGTTTAGAAATAGCGCCCAGTAGAAGGAATGAGAACTCCAGAAATGCACATGATCCAAAGAGAAGGAAGGATCATATCTTTCATGGTCTTAAGCTAGAATTTATAAGAGAAATAGTCTCCCATGTATTATCATCATATGAAGAAATAATATCATGTGTTGATAAGATAAGTAAAGATTTTACTGAGTCCTATGGCTTTGAAGGGAAGCAAGAGAAGAAAACGATGAAAGAGAGAAAGATGGATAAAGGGAAGAGGGAAATGAAGATTTTTCCCATATGTGGTAACTGTGGAAAGAAACACCCTGGAACTTGCCTGAAAGGAATGGGAGTTTGTTATAAGTGTGGAGGAAAAGGACACAAAGTACGTGACTGCAAGGGTAAGAAAATGGTTTCAAATGTACAATGCTTCATTTGCAAGGAGTTTGGACACTACGCGAACCTATGTCCCATTCATCAGACTATGCCGCAAATGATGCTATTGGATAATAATCAAGTTATGATACTACCACAGATGAAGAGGAATGATTAGAGTTCTTATGTTGATTATGTCAATTGAGTGTTGTATCAACAATGTACTTGTTATAATAATTATGGAGTATATAAGGATTGTACTGCAGTACTATTTCATTAAGGACTTGAGATTGTGTGGAACAAAGAAAAGTGACTCAATAGCAGGATAAATTTTTGGAAAATATATGGTTGAGAGAAAGATAAACCATAATATGGTTCTGATACCGAGTTAATGATTTTAGAATAATACATGATTGATTTGGATAAATTATATTGGATATTCTTGACTACCTTGGAACTGATTAATGATCTGTATATTCCATTATTGTTGGGGTTTAAAACATTTTTGGATTGATGAAGTATATCCATCATTCTATATGGAATAGGGGAGCATGAATGTAATCAATAAGGAATATGGTAATTCAGGATGTTTCAGTGTATTAAAAGAATACAAGATGAAGGTATTCATATGCTATTATGGGGTAAAAAGGATCTACATTATTCTTACCTTCCTTATAAATTGTGGACTGTGAGTTTGGACAGAAGTATTTTGGATAGTTCTAGTTTGGATTATTTTGGATTACCATAAAAGGACAACCCGGAGGTCCGGCGGCAACCCGTCGCGTCCGGCAAGGCTGTGAGACTTGAACCCGCAACCGAAGGGCGACAAGGGTGTATCACCTACCACTGGCCCACGAGATGTCTTGGATTAAATAATGTAGTTTTTTTTAAAAGATCTGGTAGATGAATTATAAATTCATTTATTTTGGAACCCTATACGAATAGTATAAATAGAAATTTTTTTTTACGTTCTATTATCTTTTAGAGTGAAAGATGAGTTTGTGGTAGAAATTTATTAATGGATAAAACTCTAATTATAATGTAAGTATATCTCCTTATGATCTTAGACAATCTCATAAATAAATTCCTCAACATTAATAAAAGGAAGTTAGAACAAAAATTTTGTCCTAGATGGTACCGTAAATCATCACTAATTAATGGCTTTGGGATTGTTGGCCTTTTCATAGCCATGTTCTCTACCACTCTCCATCATATAATTAATGGTTAGATTTCTCTTCCATATCCATATTTTCCTACATGGAACCCTAGTATGTGTTATTTTCGGTAATCTTTATACTTTCCACTCTTTATTTTAAATAGAGGCATCATTAATTCATTTTTCGATGTGGGATTTCAACTAAGATATTTTGAAACGTCAAAAATGTGTTATCCTAATACCCTATGTTTTTTTGAACCGATGGTATTTCAAATCATCATAGATTGATGAATTTAAGGACCTCAATTTTACACTTGTTTGTGATTGACGACCTCAATCACCACCTATAAATATTTATGTTTTTCCTCCAATTATATGTCTCTAATTGCCACCAATGTTCTCCTAATCGAGATCATAATTTGGTGGTGACCCTTTGATTTCTCTTTTCCTCATATTAAGACTAAATTTTAGTAACCCAATTTCCGATGTGGGTTTTCCCACAAATATATTTTCTATTTTAAACCTTTTATTTTTGAAGAACAATTTCAAATTGCGAGGACGCAATTTATTGAAGGAGGGGAGAATGTAACACCCCAAGATTTTATAGTGTGTTATTTCTTCAAAATAATTCAATAACTTTCACTACACGCAACACCAAGTTCAATCGCACCATGACTTACCAAACAAGATGTTCAAAAGAGGTTATGAATAGTGTTAACTAAATTTTAAATTTTATATAATCCTTATAATTTTAGAATCCATATTATGAGTTTCTTAGACATAATGTAAGAACAAATTCATTTTCAGTATTTCACTTTTACCAAATTTTAATAGTGAAACCTTTTTAGATACTATATTTTAAACTTTTTGACTAAATGGGGACATCAAAAATTTAAAATGAGACATCCCAAGCTTCCACGGTACGCTAGCGTGTGTTGTACGCAACACCGAGTTCTAACACACCGTAACCAATCAAACTAGCTGTTATGAATAGTAATACCTACTTTTTTAAATCATATATATTCTATATTTCAAAATGGACTTCATTTTTGGATTCGGAATATCAAAATTAGCCTAGGGTGAAATTTTGGTACATTTCGGATAACTTTCATATTTTGATGAATAGTGAAAATTACTAAATTTTAATTAAAAACAACTTTTTTAATCAAATTAATTACTAGTGATAAATTATGAATTTGAGTGGTTTTAAAATATATTTAGAATATATTTTTACCACTTAATATAATGTTGGTCATTGGACATAATTTTACAATTAAACCGAACATAAACAAGTGTCAATCTTTTGATAGTTATTATCTCTTAAAAACACGCTTTTTGTTTTGACAGCGGGAATTAATTTTAAATTAATTTCTGCCACTTCTGTGTTTTGAATTTAGAAAAATGGATTCCATATTTGGAATCAGGATGTTCAAATTGTGTAAATAGGTAACTTTTATTTTTAGACATTTTGAATAATTACTGCGGTAAATATTTTATTTACCATGGTTAAGGGTAAATCCGGTAAATAAGGGTTAAAACAATAATATTATAATAATAATAAATTACCCTAAAACGTGTCTTAACCCTATTGGTTGATACATGGTCGACCATGGGCATCTTTGTATCAATTTTGGGACCCCATGGATCCACTTGTAAGTGATAATGACACATTATATTAATAAAGCTAAAATAAAAATAAAAATGGCATAAGCTTACATCTTTTAGAAGAACAATTTTTACATAGGGTTATACATGTTGGATTTTCGATTATAAATATACATTAGAAAGCTAAAACTATTTCCTACATAATGATGTTTTATTTATAATTTTTAGACATTAAATAATGTATTTTATTTATGACACAATGATGATGCAGTAATTACTAAAATAGTAAAAAATTAACATAATTGATATTATAAATACCCAAATAAATATAATATGAAACTTTTAATGAATTACACTAATTTTCTAGGATAATATGATATATTAGAATTGATTTAATTGACTTTTTTCGAAGTAATCAATCTGTTATGAGTTTCACAAAAATCAACTATTGAATAGTGTCAAAATTGACATAAAAGAGTTCTTAAAACAAATATTATATTATTAATTGATATTAAATTCCTAAAAATCTAAGGTTCGGCCAAGAGACTTATATTATGATAGGTTAATCATTAATGGACCACGTGGGGGTCGCTTGGATGTATATATTAAGTTTATTAACCATATTATATAAAAATACAAAGAGACATTGTAAAAGTGAAACTAATTAACTTAGAGTTAATACTTAAAGATAAGGTTAATATAAGTACCCACACCTGTCTAAATTCTATTGGATGAGTTGTTTTCGACCTATCCCCACCTCATCCTTTGAATAGTCAACTTTGGAGCCTTTGGAAACCGAATATGAATTTATTATAAATTAATATTTCTAGCTTTTCCAAAGGTGCCCCTCACCCCTCTTATAAAAGGGCACTCCTCCTTCTCATTTCTTCACACCTTCAAAGCCTTTTGGTTCGGCAAAACTCTGCCCAAATAATCTCCCAACATCCCTCACTACAACCTAGAGGCCTTAGTTTGATCAGAAAGCCAACCTAAGGAGCCCTTTTGATCAAATCAAAAGGAAGAACCCGAAGAAGAGGTAATGATTTCACCACCCTTTTCTAAGTTCATTTCTTCTTCCACTTCTTCTTCCTTTGTTCTTACCATTCTAAAATAATAACTCCAGTATCTCACATATACTGTGATGTTATTATAAGTATGGTACAACCATATTCAGTATTCTATCCACCCTTTGAATAACATGTCACCATACGTGCGTACGTACGGCTTACCGTCTCCACGTCGTGGTGTAATTGTTATTCAATATAATATTATTTGGATGGGTATAATAATGATGTGTAACTCATGTAAATAATAAATATAACATGTTAATGATTCTGTATATATGATATACCATTCATTTATATATTATTTTAATATCAAAAGAATGATATTGTCGCTCGTGCGTACGTACGGACTACCGTCTCCACGAACGCGATGAGATTCATTCTCCATCGTATCCATTCAAGTATAATTATCATTTTATGATTTAAAAATGATGTTAAGTACTTGATATCATTCTGTATATGAATAATATACAACCTATCCTTTACAAAAATATCTTACGTAACAAAACATATAAAAGAAAACAAGTAAGTTAACACCCGAAACAACGATAATACTAAGATATTATTATAAATCGATATTAAAAGATCATATATGATATCATATTAATATATATGATTCTTGTATAATTTAATAACAATTATTTCACCATTATACAGGAGGTTAACCTACCCCAACCAAGGAAAAGTACAAGGTAAGGGTTATTTCACAATCTCTTCATTATCCGAGGTTGTTTATATGTAATAATCTACTGGGATCTCGTTATCATCCACATCCATGTTTCTTCAAAATGTATTTCAAAACATTTTTACTATTTACAAGAATATGGGTTAAAGTCATTTATACCCTTGTTTGACTTTTTATAAGAGGTTTATAAAGGAATCTTTCCGTCGTTTTCAAAACAAGGTCCTTTTTAACCTTTTCGACAGAATTGAGGTAAGAATGTTTTTTTTAACTTATACGGCGGGTGCGGTTATTTTCCGCCGTTATAAAATCGTCGAAGCTTTCCATACAAGCTTATAAGAATATTTTCAAAGAAAATGTTTTATTTTATATGGATCTTAAATGATTTCAAAATAAAAGGAGATACTTCTTTAAAAAGAATTTTGATTTCATCTATGTCAACATCCTTTGATGGATTTTAAGATTATTTGAAGTTGATTTATTATGATACAAAACTTCTATATTGTATTGAAGTTTTTGTGATATGTTTGACTGTGGAAGTGCTATTTTTATACCATTCATAGTTTATGGTGAAATTATTGACATTTCGTATGCTAGTTTTAATACGAATGTTTATGTTATGTTTAAACCTTTTCATATGGGAATGCATTGGACTTAATAAGTGACGGGTGGAGCCCGCTATAGCTCCTCGATGCATCGGTAGGTCTCATGAGACAAACTAGTGTCTTGGCACAAGGCCTTGACAAAATCTTATTTGTAGTCTTGGCACGAGGCCTTGGCTATGTGGTTATGATAGTCTGGCATTATGCATTCCAACATTATGAAAGTGGTTATTGATTTTTTCATGTGATTATTCGATTAGTAGAATATCCATGTGAATAAGTAAATGGCATTATTTCATTTTATTTATGCCATACCATGTTGAAAGTTCATATTTAAAAGGCTTTTGTTTTAGTTATACATTGCCTTAAATGTTTATTCTTATTTATGAAAGTTTCCGCTATATTGTTATCCTTACTGGGCATTTGAGCTCACCCCTTTTCTATGTTTTATTTTTCCCAGGAAGTGAAGAAGTATATTATGAATGACCTGCAGGGATTTTATGAGGGGATAATAGTGTGGTCTATTGAGACATTATGTTGTTGTATTAGTTTTTTCATTTTATAATGTAATGTAAAACTTATGAATATATCTGGCATTTTCCAAGGCTACGAAACCAATCGGTCTTTCGAGATTTGATCTTTCTTATGATCATGCCAATGTTACGAAGTAATGCACCGACTCTGGGTAGCTGGGGTCGGGGCGTTACAGTTGGTATCAGAGGAAGTTTAGTACAAACCTTGGAAGCTAGATTTAGATAAACTCTGATTAGAGCATGTAGACCTAAGATGAACTTTGAGGATTAGTATAGAAGAACTTTCTAGAATTTTGGTATTGTAGAGATTTTGTGAGTTTTCCGAGCAATACATCCCTGTCTGGATACGAGCAGGTAGAGGCGGCTCTGGCACAGATGTACCTAGGCGTAAAACCCGAAAACACCGCTTTGAGCTAGACTCGAACGGGAACTGGTGCACGACAACGGGCCTTGCTGCACTCTTGGTTACGACACTCCCGGGGGATATGCTTATGATAACTCTCATTTTCTTTACAAATCATTATGAAGGGTTTATGAGTATATACTTCCTCAAAGAAAACATTTTTATGATTATGGATTATATCCATAAATAGTTCAATTTATGTTAAGTGTTTTATAAGTATGGGATTATGTATTTCGATTCATAAACTGATCTAGTTTATGCAATTGTTTAGAAATAGCGCCCAGTAGAAGGAATGAGAACTCCAGAAATGCACATGATCCAAAGAGAAGGAAGGATCATATCTTTCATGGTCTTAAGCTAGAATTTATAAGAGAAATAGTCTCCCATGTATTATCATCATATGAAGAAATAATATCATGTGTTGATAAGATAAGTAAAGATTTTACTGAGTCCTATGGCTTTGAAGGGAAGCAAGAGAAGAAAACGATGAAAGAGAGAAAGATGGATAAAGGGAAGAGGGAAATGAAGATTTTTCCCATATGTGGTAACTGTGGAAAGAAACACCCTGGAACTTGCCTGAAAGGAATGGGAGTTTGTTATAAGTGTGGAGGAAAAGGACACAAAGTACGTGACTGCAAGGGTAAGAAAATGGTTTCAAATGTACAATGCTTCATTTGCAAGGAGTTTGGACACTACGCGAACCTATGTCCCATTCATCAGACTATGCCGCAAATGATGCTATTGGATAATAATCAAGTTATGATACTACCACAGATGAAGAGGAATGATTAGAGTTCTTATGTTGATTATGTCAATTGAGTGTTGTATCAACAATGTACTTGTTATAATAATTATGGAGTATATAAGGATTGTACTGCAGTACTATTTCATTAAGGACTTGAGATTGTGTGGAACAAAGAAAAGTGACTCAATAGCAGGATAAATTTTTGGAAAATATATGGTTGAGAGAAAGATAAACCATAATATGGTTCTGATACCGAGTTAATGATTTTAGAATAATACATGATTGATTTGGATAAATTATATTGGATATTCTTGACTACCTTGGAACTGATTAATGATCTGTATATTCCATTATTGTTGGGGTTTAAAACATTTTTGGATTGATGAAGTATATCCATCATTCTATATGGAATAGGGGAGCATGAATGTAATCAATAAGGAATATGGTAATTCAGGATGTTTCAGTGTATTAAAAGAATACAAGATGAAGGTATTCATATGCTATTATGGGGTAAAAAGGATCTACATTATTCTTACCTTCCTTATAAATTGTGGACTGTGAGTTTGGACAGAAGTATTTTGGATAGTTCTAGTTTGGATTATTTTGGATTACCATAAAAGGACAACCCGGAGGTCCGGCGGCAACCCGTCGCGTCCGGCAAGGCTGTGAGACTTGAACCCGCAACCGAAGGGCGACAAGGGTGTATAACCTACCACTGGCCCACGAGATGTCTTGGATTAAATAATGTAGTTTTTTTTAAAAGATCTGGTAGATGAATTATAAATTCATTTATTTTGGAACCCTATACGAATAGTATAAATAGAAATTTTTTTTTACGTTCTATTATCTTTTAGAGTGAAAGATGAGTTTGTGGTAGAAATTTATTAATGGATAAAACTCTAATTATAATGTAAGTATATCTCCTTATGATCTTAGCCAATCTCATAAATAAATTCCTCAACATTAATAAAAGGAAGTTAGAACAAAAATTTTGTCCTAGATGGTACCGTAAATCATCACTAATTAATGGCTTTGGGATTGTTGGCCTTTTCATAGCCATGTTCTCTACCACTCTCCATCATATAATTAATGGTTAGATTTCTCTTCCATATCCATATTTTCCTACATGGAACCCTAGTATGTGTTATTTTCGGTAATCTTTATACTTTCCACTCTTTATTTTAAATAGAGGCATCATTAATTCATTTTTCGATGTGGGATTTCAACTAAGATATTTTGAAACGTCAAAAATGTGTTATCCTAATACCCTATGTTTTTTTTGAACCGATGGTATTTCAAATCATCATAGATTGATGAATTTAAGGACCTCAATTTTACACTTGTTTGTGATTGACGACCTCAATCACCACCTATAAATATTTACGTTTTTCCTCCAATTATATGTCTCTAATTGCCACCAATGTTCTCCTAATCGAGATCATAATTTGGTGGTGACCCTTTGATTTCTCTTTTCCTCATATTAAGACTAAATTTTAGTAACCCAATTTCCGATGTGGGTTTTCCCACAAATATATTTTCTATTTTCAACCTTTTATTTTTGAAGAACAATTTCAAATTGCGAGGACGCAATTTATTGAAGGAGGGGAGAATGTAACACCCCAAGATTTTATAGTGTGTTATTTCTTCAAAATAATTCAATAACTTTCACTACACGCAACACCAAGTTCAATCGCACCATGACTTACCAAACAAGATGTTCAAAAGAGGTTATGAATAGTGTTAACTAAATTTTAAATTTTATATAATCCTTATAATTTTAGAATCCATATTATGAGTTTCTTAGACATAATGTAAGAACAAATTCATTTTCAGTATTTCACTTTTACCAAATTTTAATAGTGAAACCTTTTTAGATACTATATTTTAAACTTTTTGACTAAATGGGGACATCAAAAATTTAAAATGAGACATCCCAAGCTTCCACGGTACGCTAGCGTGTGTTGTACGCAACACCGAGTTCTAACACACCGTAACCAATCAAACTAGCTGTTATGAATAGTAATACCTACTTTTTGAAATCATATATATTCTATATTTCAAAATGGACTTCATTTTTGGATTCGGAATATCAAAATTAGCCTAGGGTGAAATTTTGGTACATTTCGGATAACTTTCATATTTTGATGAATAGTGAAAATTACTAAATTTTAATTAAAAACAACTTTTTTAATCAAATTAATTACTAGTGATAAATTATGAATTTGAGTGGTTTTAAAATATATTTAGAATATATTTTTACCACTTAATATAATGTTGGTCATTGGACATAATTTTACAATTAAACCGAACATAAACAAGTGTCAATCTTTTGATAGTTATTATCTCTTAAAAACACGCTTTTTGTTTTGACAGCGGGAATTAATTTTAAATTAATTTCTGCCACTTCTGTGTTTTGAATTTAGAAAAATGGATTCCATATTTGGAATCAGGATGTTCAAATTGTGTAAATAGGTAACTTTTATTTTTAGACATTTTGAATAATTACTGCGGTAAATATTTTATTTACCATGGTTAAGGGTAAATCCGGTAAATAAGGGTTAAAACAATAATATTATAATAATAATAAATTACCCTAAAACGTGTCTTAACCCTATTGGTTGATACATGGTCGACCATGGGCATCTTTGTATCAATTTTGGGACCCCATGGATCCACTTGTAAGTGATAATGACACATTATATTAATAAAGCTAAAATAAAAATAAAAATGGCATAAGCTTACATCTTTTAGAAGAACAATTTTTACATAGGGTTATACATGTTGGATTTTCGATTATAAATATACATTAGAAAGCTAAAACGATTTCCTACATAATGATGTTTTATTTATAATTTTTAGACATTAAATAATGTATTTTATTTATGACACAATGATGATGCAGTAATTACTAAAATAGTAAAAAATTAACATAATTGATATTATAAATACCCAAATAAATATAATATGAAACTTTTAATGAATTACACTAATTTTCTAGGATAATATGATATATTAGAATTGATTTAATTGACTTTTTTCGAAGTAATCAATCTGTTATGAGTTTCACAAAAATCAACTATTGAATAGTGTCAAAATTGACATAAAAGAGTTCTTAAAACAAATATTATATTATTAATTGATATTAAATTCCTAAAAATCTAAGGTTCGGCCAAGAGACTTATATTATGATAGGTTAATCATTAATGGACCACGTGGGGGTCGCTTGGATGTATATATTAAGTTTATTAACCATATTATATAAAAATACAAAGAGACATTGTAAAAGTGAAACTAATTAACTTAGAGTTAATACTTAAAGATAAGGTTAATATAAGTACCCACACCTGTCTAAATTCTATTGGATGAGTTGTTTTCGACCTATCCCCACCTCATCCTTTGAATAGTCAACTTTGGAGCCTTTGGAAACCGAATATGAATTTATTATAAATTAATATTTCTAGCTTTTCCAAAGGTGCCCCTCACCCCTCTTATAAAAGGGCACTCCTCCTTCTCATTTCTTCACACCTTCAAAGCCTTTTGGTTCGGCAAAACTCTGCCCAAATAATCTCCCAACATCCCTCACTACAACCTAGAGGCCTTAGTTTGATCAGAAAGCCAACCTAAGGAGCCCTTTTGATCAAATCAAAAGGAAGAACCCGAAGAAGAGGTAATGATTTCACCACCCTTTTCTAAGTTCATTTCTTCTTCCACTTCTTCTTCCTTTGTTCTTACCATTCTAAAATAATAACTCCAGTATCTCACATATACTGTGATGTTATTATAAGTATGGTACAACCATATTCAGTATTCTATCCACCCTTTGAATAACATGTCACCATACGTGCGTACGTACGGCTTACCGTCTCCACGTCGTGGTGTAATTGTTATTCAATATAATATTATTTGGATGGGTATAATAATGATGTGTAACTCATGTAAATAATAAATATAACATGTTAATGATTCTGTATATATGATATACCATTCATTTATATATTATTTTAATATCAAAAGAATGATATTGTCGCTCGTGCGTACGTACGGACTACCGTCTCCACGAACGCGATGAGATTCATTCTCCATCGTATCCATTCAAGTATAATTATCATTTTATGATTTAAAAATGATGTTAAGTACTTGATATCATTCTGTATATGAATAATATACAACCTATCCTTTACAAAAATATCTTACGTAACAAAACATATAAAAGAAAACAAGTAAGTTAACACCCGAAACAACGATAATACTAAGATATTATTATAAATCGATATTAAAAGATCATATATGATATCATATTAATATATATGATTCTTGTATAATTTAATAACAATTATTTCACCATTATACAGGAGGTTAACCTACCCCAACCAAGGAAAAGTACAAGGTAAGGGTTATTTCACAATCTCTTCATTATCCGAGGTTGTTTATATGTAATAATCTACTGGGATCTCGTTATCATCCACATCCATGTTTCTTCAAAATGTATTTCAAAACATTTTTACTATTTACAAGAATATGGGTTAAAGTCATTTATACCCTTGTTTGACTTTTTATAAGAGGTTTATAAAGGAATCTTTCCGTCGTTTTCAAAACAAGGTCCTTTTTAACCTTTTCGACAGAATTGAGGTAAGAATGTTTTTTTTAACTTATACGGCGGGTGCGGTTATTTTCCGCCGTTATAAAATCGTCGAAGCTTTCCATACAAGCTTATAAGAATATTTTCAAAGAAAATGTTTTATTTTATATGGATCTTAAATGATTTCAAAATAAAAGGAGATACTTCTTTAAAAAGAATTTTGATTTCATCTATGTCAACATCCTTTGATGGATTTTACGATTATTTGAAGTTGATTTATTATGATACAAAACTTCTATATTGTATTGAAGTTTTTGTGATATGTTTGACTGTGGAAGTGCTATTTTTATACCATTCATAGTTTATGGTGAAATTATTGACATTTCGTATGCTAGTTTTAATACGAATGTTTATGTTATGTTTAAACCTTTTCATATGGGAATGCATTGGACTTAATAAGTGACGGGTGGAGCCCGCTATAGCTCCTCGATGCATCGGTAGGTCTCATGAGACAAACTAGTGTCTTGGCACAAGGCCTTGACAAAATCTTATTTGTAGTCTTGGCACGAGGCCTTGGCTATGTGGTTATGATAGTCTGGCATTATGCATTCCAACATTATGAAAGTGGTTATTGATTTTTTCATGTGATTATTCGATTAGTAGAATATCCATGTGAATAAGTAAATGGCATTATTTCATTTTATTTATGCCATACCATGTTGAAAGTTCATATTTAAAAGGCTTTTGTTTTAGTTATACATTGCCTTAAATGTTTATTCTTATTTATGAAAGTTTCCGCTATATTGTTATCCTTACTGGGCATTTGAGCTCACCCCTTTTCTATGTTTTATTTTTCCCAGGAAGTGAAGAAGTATATTATGAATGACCTGCAGGGATTTTATGAGGGGATAATAGTGTGGTCTATTGAGACATTATGTTGTTGTATTAGTTTTTTCATTTTATAATGTAATGTAAAACTTATGAATATATCTGGCATTTTCCAAGGCTACTAAACCAATCGGTCTTTCGAGATTTGATCTTTCTTATGATCATGCCAATGTTACGAAGTAATGCACCGACTCTGGGTAGCTGGGGTCGGGGCGTTACACAAGTACCTAATACTTCATAAAGACACAATTAATTTAATGAATAGAGTCAAACATCAACTTCCAAAATTTATTAGTCAAAATACATCACCATAATGTATACAAATTTTAGAATTATAATCTTTTTAAGTTACAGAATTATATCATATTTTTTAGGCCAAAAATGAATCGACTCTTTGATTCAGAATCGATGGAAAATTGTAAAGAATGTTTAGTAGTAACTATTCACCTGATATCATATATATCTGGTTGAATCATGAAAATGTGATATATATATCACATGCATATTTATATATCATATTATTTGATATGCATCATAAACATGTCATAGATTATGACCCAAGGTGAATTATAAAGTACAATTTAGCTATTTTATTGCATATCCAACATTATGTCATTATTTTGATAACACCATGCCATAGATGTTCAAGATAATGTAATTAGAATTTCAAAATGAATATCGATATCATGATATTGAATATATAGAAGTTATGGTCTTCATAGATTTATTATCAATCTAATGATTGCCCATGTCATGGAATAGTTGTGACCATGCCCTGGTGGGTGACTATTAGGAATTTATAATATTCTATTTTAATTATGATTAGGGATATATGGATTGAGTTGTTTAGGATTAACTCATATGTAATTGATATATTTCACTATATTAAAACATGTGGACAAATTACATGATCTCAGATCATATATTTATCATGAATCATTATAAAACATTATTTGATATACAAGGACTTTGAAATCCGTTATAAATTCTAAAATATAAGATCTAGAAAAAAAAAGGAATCACATCATCGACATATTTAGATTTGAGATGAGATATTTATTAATAGATGATTCATTGATTATAAATTTATCTTGATAGAAGGCTTGAGATTCACGGAATTCATTGATTATATTAGTCTCATTGGATAATAATACTATTCTGAACAAGTGGTAATTCCATTTTGGAATTATTCAAATCTGGAGGAGATATTATTGATGTCATGGATTATATGTGGAGTACAACTATTCAACTATCTTATTGATAATTTTATCTTGACTATATTTTCATAAGAATGAAAAAAATTGTATATCATCATCACATAAAATCTAGATTTTATGGTGCATAATGAATCAATTTAATCTAATAGTCTTGAAGAAACGAATAGATTCATAATGTGATGTCTTTCCTTTATGTAGTGTATAAAGAAGGAATAAAAGGGAGTATCCCTTGGTTTAGTAGTGAGATTCCTTAAATATTTTGTAAGATTAGTGTGCCTAGTTATGGAATGACCATATCTAAAGATTTTTTTATTCACTAAAACAATGTTTATTAATGGATTTTGGTACACTAACACATCACTATGTGAATACTCCGTAGACATATCCTAGTAATAGTGAAATAAGAAAAATTAATGTGTTCTATTGTGCTTTTAATTATCCATATGTGTTTTATATTTGATGAGATAATTTTTGATAGAGTGATATATTACATGACTTTCCTTTTAATAAAGGGAACAAGATTCAATAATGGGTGAACATTTTGAATTAAAAATTTTGATTTAGGTAGCTATAGCGACCCAGATTTGCCTTAGAAAAACATAACTCATTATTGAGTCTCAAGGTATAGGGTCTCTTAAAAGGGTAAAATTATAAATTAACTTTATTATCTAACCTTAAAATTGATTTTTTATTATTCTTTTGAACTCAAGAATGTGTATTTTACACATTTTGTGAATATTGGTTTAATTCAAAGCTAGTTTCATTTTTGGGGATATTAAATATTTATTACATAAATAAATAATTAATTACACATGTGGATGTTAATATCCACAAAAGTTAAATTCATATAGAAATTATGAAATGATATTTATGTTCAAAATAGCTTTTTTTATCTCGGAAAATCATGAATGGTATATTTATGATTAGAATCATGGACCATACATTTTCAGTTCTTTTAATTAAATTTCTAGCCAACCTAAATTTCCTTTATAAATTCTTGTTAATATATTTTAACTAGATTTATATATCACCATGGGTGATTAAACCATATAGTGGAAAATATAAAGATATAATTAGATATTTATGGTAACTGAGAAAATATAGTGTTAACCATAGATGGAGAACAGTAGCATGATTTTGATGCTTCAATGTCTATGCCATCGCGGTAGGGATTTTTTTCGATTTCCCTTGAATATTTCTTCATTTCAATAAATAAATACTCTTCATACTGAATTTATTCATCATAAAATGATAATATTTCATTTATATTTATAATTAGGATTTAGGGATTATTTCCATATTGAATTTTCAATCCTTTTTCATCATGTCAAGTTAATTCAAAAAAATAATTGTAAAAAATGGTTTAAAAGGTTTTTCTTGACAATTATTTTAATCATTGAATTGATTTTGTTAAATTTTCATTCATAATAATTTAATTAGGTATTTTCTTTAACTTTGATAATTGATTTCAATTCTTTATTGATATAATAATTCATTAGTAATAATATTGTTTTTATTGTTATTATTGTTATTATTGTTATTTTTTCTTTAAACCTTTGTGTAAATGTGACCATTGCATGAAATATGATGATGAAAATTATGGATGGTGAAAAAAAATATTAAAAATTCTTAAATTATTCTTTGATTCCCCTATCTAGCTTAATTTGAAAAATCTGATTGAGAACTAATTTTTGAGTGATAGAACTTTATAAGGATCAATGTTCTTCTATTACCTCCCTCTTCATTCATTATGATATAGTACAATCATGTATTAGTTTCACTATAATAAGAAAGGTCCATAGAATCCATATTTTTCAAGGCCATGGGTGCACTACTTATACTCTATGGTTGTTTGGGAATGCCTTCAACAAAGCGGGTGATGAAGAATGCCATAATGATATTAAATGGATAGAAAATCCCAGGTCAAGTGTGATGAAGAACCCATGGAAAATGGGTGTGGGAAGTATTAGAGGAATGACCATAGGTGGAGGTGATGAAGATGAAGGTGATGTGAAAATTGTATGATTAAAAATTTTAGAATAGTACATCATAACTACATGATGTGTAGTCCTATGAGTCACATGTTGTGTATTTTTTATCCTATGGAACTATGTTTTACACATATTTATTTTAATGTCCCAGACCTATCTGTTCCATTCCTTTGCGAAAATTAGGTGTATGAGGTGATTCGGCAGGTCAAGGTGACTTATCCCCATCACTTTTCCAATTTTCTAGTTTGGTGAACATTTCCAATGGTAGATAGTTGTGAACAGTGCAATAGTAACCTTATATCAATAGTTCCATTAGAGAATAGTTCAATTGGTGAGGTCTAATGGTAATCTCTCTTTCCTTTTAAAAATTTCCAATTCTATGAACAGTTCCATCGGTGAACAATTCTATCGGTAACCTCTCTTTCCTTTTCCAAACTTTCAATTCTATGAATAGTTCCATCAGTGAATAGTTCTATCAGTAACCTCTAATGGTAACCTCTCTTTCCTTTACTAAATTTTCAATTCTATGAATATTTCCATCGGTGAACAGTTCTATCGGTAACCTCTCTTTCCTTTGACAAATTTCCAATTCTATGAACAGTTCCATCGGTGAATAGTTCTAATGGTAACCTCTCTTTCCTTTTCCAAATTTCCAATTCTATGAACAGTTCCATTGGTGAACAGTTCTATCAGTAACCTCTAATGGTAAACTCTTTTTCCTTTGCCAAATTTTGAGTTCTTGAACAGTGTTTCCAGAATGGTGAGGTCTATTGGTAACCTCTATTTTTCATTTTCCAAATTTTGAGTTTGTGGACAGTGTTTCCAGAACAGTGAGGTCTAACAGTAACCTCTATTTTCCTTTTCCAATTTTTGAGTTCATGAACAGTGTTTCCAGAACGGTGAGGTATATCGGTAACCTATATTTCTTTTTCCAAATTTTGAGTTTGTGAACAGTATTTCTAGCTTCTTATAGTTTCTCCCCTTTAACATTTCCTTTGACGTAAAATGCATTTAAAACCTCATTTTAAGGACCCTAAGTCTGATTCAAAGGCCATAACTCCTATATTAATTTATCCTAAGGCTCAGAACGTTTTTACTAGGTCAAAGTGCATGGTTTAATGCGATTCACTTTTAATGGAAAACCTATCATATCTTAAACCACCCCTCCATTAAATTTTCTAAAGGGATGGGATATCTTCCTCCCTAGTTCTTCCTCCAGGTTCTCAACTATGAGATGCTAGAATTTTTCATTCTATTCTATAGTGGTTTTGAAATCAAACTTTCCTCCTAGGATTGGTTCCGCTCTACTTTGAGGCAATCAAGTAGTATCGATCAATCATCAGTATAAGGTATGATCTATTGCCATTCTTTTGGGTTTGTCTTCTTTTGTTTCTACTTTCCCTATTATTGTATGTGATCTCTATAATACTAATGTATTTTTCTTGGGTTTCTGTTGGTGCGGTCATACCACAGCATCCTCGGGTGGATACAGTTGTCATGGGAGGAGGCGATCGTGATTCTTTGTGTGGGTCATTCTTGTATTAAGAACAACAAGAACCATTTGAGGTAGGGGATTATTTTTTTATCTTTTATTTTACATGAAACTGTATAGTTATCATGTTTTATCCCACTGGATGGCAATGGGATTGACATAATAAATATTTGAACTGGAAAATAAATTGAAATCGATCGTATGTTATTGCCTCTTGTTTTGCTAGATAGTGTGATATCTATGATTTCTTCGTATAGTTGTTCATTCTTGATGGAAATTGGTAAAGAACGTAAACTTGAATTAATTGATAACTGTTTGGTTAAAGATAAAGAGGCATGTAAGTTAATCTGGTTCTTCTTGTTGTAATTTGATGTTAGTCAAAATGGTGCAGTAAGCAAGTTTAATTATTTGTGATAGCTTACTGTTTAGGTTTCCCAATTTTGGAACCTATGATTAATAAATTGTTTAATCTTAGATGGATTAAAGAACAGGTGGTTTGATAGAAGATAATACCTTGTAGGGTTTAGAGTTACCCTCTTGGTTGTTTAAGGTCCAAGAGCCCATTTGATATGATGCTTGTTTTTTCTGCTGCTTGTGTTGTTGTGTGAGCCTGGATGGATTTTGTGATATGTGGGGGCAGGGAGGCATATTGATTGTGCCAGCAGTTGAGTCCTAGAGTGGCGATATGAATTAGTTTATTAATGCGGGTGTTAGGGAGGACACAAGGGATGATGGAACAGGTTGGATGTGAATGTTTGGATGCTTGCAGATTCTTATTGGTTATTTATGTGCTTTACTTCTCCCCACTCCTCAAGGTAGCTGTTCTTACTTACCCTTCTTCCAAAAGGAGCGAAGATGAGGGGGTATTCCACGTGCTTTCTATGTTTATCTTCTCAAAGGAGAATGGGTCTACGCTCTTGCTATAGGGGACAAAGATACGATGGCTAGTTCATCTACTCAACGTGTTGATCCCCCTTGTGTTTAGTAGCATAGAATGTTTTTCTAGAATGCCAGGGAATATGGAAAAGTAATGCTGTAAATAAATAATTGAATAAATTATGTTAACCCATGGGGTTTGGAGCTTGATGGGGCGTGATGCTAGGGTTGATATTTGAAGGAACAGTGTACTTTGGGTGTGATGCTAATGAAATTTAATGTGTAATTGTAATTGGTTAATTAATGTTTAAAGAATTAATTAACATAAAGTGAAACTGATAAAAAAAGGAATGAAATAATGTATTCAATCTCTTTAAATGGTTGTTTTCTTATAGGATACCTAGTCCTAGAAGTGGAAGCCCGGAGTCCGAGAGACATTAGCTGCAGTTGCATCTAAGACTAGGTTATGCCCATAGTGTGGTTGTGAGATATAGTATATTTTATACCTTTTATGTTTCTATATTCTACTCCACCCTATCAGTAAGGGAAACTGACACCCCAGGGATTTTGAGCCCTGGGGGGAGTTTTCCCCAACATTCTGGTGGGAGGATGAATGGCTGACTACCCCCTTTGGACCATCTCTCTTCTCTTGGTAGTTACTTGTGCTGATAGTCACAATGGTTAGTTTTCATCATATATGTGTGTAGAGGGTTGTAATGGATTGTGGTTATTCACACACATATATTCTTGATATAGTTTCCTATGGACTACTATAGGTGTAACGTGTATAGGTTATGATGGATTGAGGATCCTCACTCGGTGTATGGGTTGTAAAGGATTGAGGTATAATACCCGACGTACGATACACATTCTGTGGTCCGTGGTGGCTCCTAGAAACTACCAGGTTACTTTTCTTACATGGAAATTGTGGTTTTGTTGCACGAGGGGCATGTTGTGGTGTTTCTCCTAGGTGTCTGCGGGCAAACCTTTTTGGAGAGAGATTCTCAGGACGTGCGACGTTGGGGAAAAGTGGCAAACCAGTGGAGAAGTAGTAGTAGGGTAACCTTGATATTATTTATTATATGATATATTCTTGAATGTGTTACTTGGTGAGATTATCCATGGTGAGGTTGGGAACTTAGTATACTTGTTTAGGTATTGAGTCAGTTTCACTTGTTGTTCACTGTGCTTTAGCATGATTTCTTTACTTTTTCACGAGAGGCATCAGGGAGGATCCTATTGAGTATACTATTATACAAACCATATGTATTTATAAACTGCTTTTCAAGTCACTTGGAGCAGGTTGGAGATCAGACTGGTTACTACTATCTTGCAGTTGTAGGAGCTGTTCGGGCTAGTGGTTGTTGCTTTTTTACTTCCTTTTTGGGTACTTGAAGTTTTTTACCTTTCAGTTGTAGTAGTTTTGCATGACATTTCATATGTGTACTTGGGATTTCATTCATCTTATTGGTTGATTTGGAGTTGGTTGGTGTCTATCTTATCTCTCTTTCTCATGTGTTCTCTTAGAGGGTAATGCCTCCCATTTGTGTGTTTACTATACCCTCGATGCTAGTCGCCAACCCGAGGCCTACTGGAGGAAGGACTTGGGGGTCATTATCTCCCTTCTCACATTGTCATCCCAGGAGGGGTACACTTTGTGGGGAGGGGGTCATGACAGAGTGGTATCAGAGGTTAGGTTAAGGGATAGAATGGAGTTTGGAGTTAGGTACATGTGAGGTTGCATGGGTTGGTAGGGAAACGGTGTCATTCATGTTTAGAAAGTTATTTAACACTAGAAACCAGCTGAGACATAGGCTTTTAGGGCCCCCTATGATCTGATGTACAGACCTTTAAGTTTACAATGGATACTAAACGAGGTGATACTAGTTTTAGGGTAGAGACCTAGGAAAGGATCATGCATCATTCTTCTTTGTGCCTGTGTTTGAATGGTTAGACCTTGGATAGATTAATCTAAAATGAATAAAAGAAAACAATTAATTAATTAATGTTGAGTATTCCATATTCCAGGTTTATGATCCCTAACTGTTTGTTATTTTATATGTACGGCTCTAGGTTGATGTCCTTTTCAGGATCACATAGAAGATGTCCAGCAGGTTGTTTCGGCAGATCGCCATAGGGTAGTGGTTGACGATGATGAAACTTGGAGAAAAACACTCTGAGATTTTCAGCGCTAGAGTCTGCAGAAGTATGAGGGCTCTGTTTCAGATGCAGTCATGGAAGACTGGTTAGAGGAGGTTGATATTGGCTTCAGTTCGATTCGTTCTCGGAAAGAGCACTGGGTGTCCTAGTTTGTGACGATGCTGCATGGAGCAGCAAGGAAGTGGTGGTTCTTATTCCTTAGAGATCACGAGGAGTCAGCAATCTCATGGGAGGAGTTCCGAGACAAGTTTAGAGTCGAGTTTCTTTCTTCGACCGTGGAGGTGTCCAGTTTCCAGGAGCTTCTTACCCTTCGACAGGAGAGATCTAGTGTGCGAGAGTTTGGAATTCGTTTCATAAACCCTTAATGATATGCTTCAGACCTATTTCCAGATGAGGAGTCTAGGGCGAGGCATTTCAAGGAGGCTTTGCATCCAGAGATCTAGCGCCAGGTCACCCCATTTATGTTGAAGACATATCTTGAGGTGCTGGTGAGGGAAGATGTTGTCGATAGGACTTTGGACAGAACTAGATCATCACGAGAGGGGAGTCATCGTGATTCCTCATGAAGCAAATCTGTGGTCTGGGGTTCACGATTTTCAGGGTAGAAGAGTTTTTTTTCAGTCGGGGTTGGTCCTAGCCCTTCACATCTCATTTCTCTAGAGGCAGAAACTCTCAGGCCTATGTCAAGGGATCAGGAACTTTTTTTTCTTGTGTTGGTCAAGTTCATCAGTAGCAAGAGTACGCGACATTTCAGAGTATTCATCATGCACTAGGTATTCCGCTCCAGGTTCCTTCGTTGAAGTAGTTCCAGCCGAGGCAGCAATAACAGGTTTTACCAGCTATAGATCAACAGAAGGTAAATGGGGTAGTCAGAGGACAACCCCGTGATACCCCCATCCTTAGATAGCAGAGTGCGTCCATGGTGGTGGTCATCATTAGGGTCAGAGAGTCTGTGTAGGTGGTCGTGGTCAGCTTCATGCTTTAGCGTTGCCAGCGCCAGGAGAGATAGACATCATTCGATACACCCTTTTCTTGTTTTCTACCTTGGTGTATGCCTTGTTTGATTCATGAGTGACACACTCCTTCGTATCACCTACCCTTTTCCATGCTTTGGGACTTGAGGAAGAGAGGCATACAGTGCCTTTGGCATTGACTACGCCAATTGGAGGTTGAGCTGACTTGATTGAAGTATATAGAGACTGTGAGCTAGTGTTGGGGTAGCACCACTCTTGGAGAGATTTCCTATGTTTATGAATACAACCATATGATGTCATCCTTGACATGGATTGGTTGTATTAAGTGAATGCTATTGTGTATTTCTTCAAGAATTAGGTCATTTTCTTTGATGAGGATAGAGAGTCAGTGGTGTTTTTTGGTGAGCAAGACCCTCAGATGGGTCAAAGGAATGTTACATACTTATCATCCCTAACGGCTGAGCTGATGCTAAGTTCTTAAAAGGTTCAATAGTTGGAATTTCCTAGGGTCGTAGAAGAGTACCCGGATGTTTTTTCATAAGAGGTTGTAGCTTTACCCCCTTGACGAGAGATCGATTTCGGGATCGAGCTACAACCAGAAGAATGTTATATATCTTTGTCTCCATATAGGATGGACCCTTATGAGTTACGAGATCTACGTATACAACTTGATGGTCTGTTACAGTGCAGTTTTTTTCAGCCAAGTGTGTCACCATGGGGTGAACTAGTTTTGTTCATAAAGAAGGCTGACGGCAGTTTGAAGTTGTGTGTCGATTATCATCACTTAAACAAAATGAAATTAAAGAATATCTATCCTCTTATGCGTATTGATGATTTATTCGATCAACTGAATGGTGAAACCTAGTTCTCAAAGATCAACTTTTTGTCAGGATATCATCAGATGTGTGTGAAGGATGAGGATATCCCAAAGACTGCTTTCTTTTATCATCATGGTCAATATGAATTCTTTGTAATGTTTTTAGGCATAACAAATGCTCCAGATGTGTTTATGGGATTGATGAATGTTGTGTTCCGTGAGATCTTGGACAAGTTCGTGGTGGTTTTCATCAATGACATCCTTGTGTACTCTATGTCTGAAGAAGAGCATGCAGAACATCAACGTGGTGTTTTGGGAGTTCTTCGTCAACATCAGTTGTTTGTGAAGTTATCAAAGTGTGAGTTTTGGGCTCAATAAGTGTGTTTCATGGGACATGTTATGTCCCAGTAGGGAGTAGTTGTGGATCCATCAAAGATAGAATCAGTCGTGTCTTGGGCAGCCCCCAAGATTGTGTCAGAGGTGTGAAGTTTCCTTGGTCTCACTGGATACTACAGGAGGTTCGTAGTCGATTTCTTATGAGTTGTGACCCCTTTGATGGATTTGACCAGGAAGCATCAAGAATTCATATGGACTAATCAATGTCAGGCAGCTTTCAAGTATCTAAAAGATAAGTTAGTAAGTCCTCCAGTTCTTTTCCTTCCAGCTAAGGGAGTTCAGTTTGATGTTTTTTGTGATGCTTCACATCTGGGGTTGGGTTGTGTTCTGATGCAGAAATATCAGTTGTTTCTTATGGGTCATGGAATTTACGTCCCCATGAACGTAACTATGCCACTCATGATATTGAGTTGGAATTCGTGGTGTTTGATCTAAAGTTGTGGAGACATTACCTCATTGGTGGGCACTTTGTGGTTTTCATGGATCATAAGATTTTGAGGTATGTTCTCTCCTAGAGTGACTTGAACTTACAACAGTGTCAGTGGATGGAGTTCTTATAGAAATATGACTTCGAGATATCATATACACCTGGAAAGGGGAATTTTGTAGCTGTTGTGCTAAGTCGAAAGTCACATAGTGATGTTGTGCGTGAATCCAGTGATTCCTGGAGAGTAATAGAAGAACTGTAAGCATTACATCTTGATATGGGAGAATTTGGTGGGAAGAGCTTGTATTTTTTTTCAGATGACGGTATATTTATCTCTAGTGCAGAAGGTGGAAGAGTCTCAGTTGGGGGATCTAGAGGTGGAGGTCTGGAGAGACCGAGTTTTAGTGGTGAGGCCCCTGATGGTTGGTTGGAGGATGAACAACATCGAGTGTTGTATCATGGAAGGATTTTTTCACCTTTCACGATGCACGAGACGGGTCTCAGAGATTTCCATAGTTATCCTTTAGCGGTGCATCCTGGCATGAAAAAGATGTACTGAGCCTTAAGGAGTCTATTTTGGTGGCCTGGGATGAACCGTGAAGTTGCGGAGTTTGTGTCCCGATGTTTGGTCTTCTATAAGGTGAAGGCTGAGCATCGTGTCCTCGGTGGTTTGTTCTATCCATTGGATGTTCCTCAGTGGATGTGGGAGGAAATATCAATGGACTTTGTTATAGGATTACCTTGATCTCATGGAGGACATAATTCTATTTGGGTTGTAGTGGATCGTTTATAAAAATCATCCCACTTCATAACAATCAAGGAGTCAAGCTCAGTATAAGTTTTGTCGAGGCAATATCTGGAGGAGGTGGTGATACTTCACGAAGCCCTAAGGATGATCATTTCTGATCGTGATCCTCATTTTACCTATAGGGTGTGGAGAGGTCTCCAGCATGGCTTTGGTTCTCAGCTATGCCTTAGCATAGCTTTTCATCCTCAAACGAATGGTCAGACAGAGCGAACCATTCAGACTCTTGAAGACATGTTACACTCTTGGGTCCTAGATTTTGGAGGTTCGTGGATGAGTCACTTACCCTTGGTGGAGTTTTCTTATAACAATATTTTTCACTCCACCATCGGTATGAAGTCGTTTAAAGCCTTGTATGGATGACCTTTCTGTTCTCCATCATTCCAGACTAGGTTCGGAGAGTCAACAATTCTCAGACCAGAACTAGTGCAGAATACAAGAGAGATGATTCAGGTGATTCATGAGAAGATGAAGGCAGCGCATAATCGTCAGAAATCATATGTTGATAAAATGAGGAGACCCTTAGAGTTTGATGTTGGGGATCACGTGTTTCTGAATGTGACTCTGCGTCGTGGGTAGCGAAGGTTTGGTCATGGGACTAAGCTTTCTTCCTAGTTTGTTGGGCCTTTAGAGGTGTCAGCTCATGTTGTAGTTGTGGTGTATCGGAGTAGCACTTCCCCAACAGATGAGTCAGATAAATGATGTTTTCCATGATTAACAGCTCTGTCATTATCTTCATGATGACTCCAACATCATCGATTGGGGAGAGATCGATGTTGATGATGATGCGACCTTCGAGGAGTGACATGTGGAGATCCAAGACCACAAAGAGAAGGTGTTGCATAGGTGTTATATCCCCTTGGTTCATGTCTTGTGGAGACACGATGGCATGGAGGAGAGTACCTAGGAACGTGAGTCTCAGATACGTGCTCAGTACCTAGAGTTGTTTGATGTTTAACTCATTTCACGTAACAATTCCCCCTTTGTGGTTATAGACCATTCGTGTTTATAGTATGGATTTCTTTTTTTGCTTCTTATGGATTCCTCTCTTTTGAGAGGTATCTTGATGGGTGGTTTTTCGAACCCCATTTCGTTTTCCCTTTCGGTGGGTTTTGAATTCTCGAGGACGATAATGTTTTTAGGGGTATCTGATGTAATGGCCCAGAACAATTTGGACCATTCCTTTTCAAAAATTAGATGTATGAGGTGATTCAAGAGGTCAAGGTGACTTATCCCTAACACTTTTCCAATTTTCTAGTTCAGTGAACAGTTCCAACTGTAGACAGTTGTAAATAGTGCAATAGTAACCTTCTATGAATAGTTCCATCGATGAACAGTTCTATCGGTGAGGTCTAATAGTAACCTCTCTTTCCCTTTCCAAATTTCCAATTCTATGAACAGTTACATTGGTGACCAGCTCTATCAGTAACCTCTCTTTCCTTTTCTAAATTTCCAATTCTAGGAACAGTTCCATCAGTGAACAGTTCTATCAGTAACCTCTAACGGTAACCTCTCTTTTAATAAATTTTCAATTCTATGAACAGTTCCATCGGTGAACAGTTTTATCGTTAACCTCTAATGGTGACCTCTCCTTACTTTTTCAAATTTCCAATTCTATGAACAGTTCCATCGATGAAAAGTTCCATCGATGAAAAGTTCTATCGGTAACCTCTCTTTCCTTTGACAAATTTCCAATTCTATGGACAGTTTCATCGGTGAACAGTTCTATCGGTAACCTCTAACGGTAACCTCTTATTCCTTTTCCAAATTTTGAGTTTGTGAATAGTGTTTCCAGAATGGTGAGGTCTATCGGTATCCTCTATTTTTCCTTTTCCAAATTTTTAGTTCATGAACAGTGTTTCTAGAATGGTGAGGTCTATCGGTAACCTCTATCGGTAACCTCTATTTTCCTTTTCCAAATTTTGAGTTCATGAACAATGTTTACAGAATGGTGAGGTTTATTGGTAACTTCTATCGGTAACCTCTATTTCCTTTACCAAATTTTGAGTTCGTGAGAAGTGTTTCCAGAATGGTGAGGTCTATCGATAACCTCTATTTCCTTTGCCAAATTTTGAGTTCGTGAACAGTGTTTCTAGCTTCCTATAGTTTTTCCCCTTTAACGTTTCCTTTGACGTAAAATGCATTTAATACCTTATTTTAAGGACTCTAAGGATGATTCAAATTACATAACTCCTAAATTAATTTATCCTAAGTCTCGGGACGTTTTTACTTGGTCAAATCGAATGGTTTAATGAGATCTTCTTTTAATGGAAAACCTAGCATATCTTAAACCACCGCTCTGTTAAATATTCTAAAGGGACGGGATATCTTCCTTCCTATTTCTTCCTCCTTTTCTGGGATAAGAGATGCTATAACCTTTCATTCTATTCTGTAGGGGTTTTGAAATCAAACTTTCCTCTTGGGATTGGTTCCGCTCTATTTTGATGTAATCAAGTAGTATCGATCAATCTTTGATATAAGGTATAATCTATCGCCATTCTTTTGGGTTCGTCTCCTTCTATTTTTCCTTTACCTGTTATGGTATGTGATCTCTATAATACTAATGGATTTTTCTTGGGTTTCTATTGGTGCGGCCATATCACATCATCCTCGGGTGGATACAGTTGTCACAGGAGAAGGCGATTGAGATTCTTTGTGTGGGTCGTTCTTGTATAAAGAACGAAAAGAACTGTCTGAGGTAAGGGATTTGCTGCTTCTCTTTTATTTTACATGAAACTATATAGTTAGCATGTTTTATACAACTATATGGAAATTTAATTAACATAATAAATATTTGAACCGGAAAATAAATTAATATCGATCGTATGTTATTGCCTCTTGTTTTGCTAGATAGTGTGGTATCTATGCTTGCTTTATATAGTTGATCATTATTTATGGAAATTGGTAAAGAACGTAAATAGGAATTAATTGATAATGGTTTGGCTAATGATAAAGAGGCATGTAAGTGAATCTGGTTCTTATTGTTGTAATTTGATGTTAATCAAAATGGTGCAGTAAGAATGTTTAATTATTTGTGATATCATAATATTTAGGTTTCCCAATTTTGGAACCCATGATTAATAAATCGGTTAATCCATGATGGATTAAAGAACTATGGGTTTGATAAAAGATAATCCCTTGTAGGTTTCAGAGTTATCCTTTTTGTATTTCTATACACTACTCTGCCCTATCAGTAAGGAAAACTAACACCCCAGGGATTCTGAGCCTTGGGGGTGTTTTCCCCAACATTTTGGTGGGAGGATGAATGGATGACTACCCCCTTTTTCCCGCTCTCTTCTCATGGTAGTTACTTGTGATGGTAGACACAGCGGTTAGTTTTCCCCATATATGTGTATAGAGGGATGTAATGGATTATGCTTATTCACACACATATATTCTGAATATAGTTTCCTATGGACTACTATAGGTGTAACATGTATAGGATATGATGGATTGAGGATTCTTACTCGATGTATGGGTTGTAGTGGCTTTTGGTATAATACCTGACCTATGATACATGTTATGCGAGCTATGGTGGCTCCCTGAAACTACCTAGTTATATTGCTTTTGTGGATGTGGTGGTTTTTTTGCACGAGGGTCATGTTGTGGTGCTTCGCTCAGGTGTCTGTGGGCAATCCTTTTTGGAGAGAGATGCTCAGGACATGCTACGTTGGGGAAAAGTGGAAAACTAGTGGGGAAGTAGTAGCGAGATACCCTAAATATTATTTATTATATGATATATTATTGTATGCGTTACTTGGTGAGAGTATCCATAGTGAGGCTGGGAACTTAGTATACATGTTTAGGTGATGAGTTAGTTTCAACTATTGTTCACTGTTCTTTAGCATGCTTTATTTACTTTGGCATGAGAGGCTTCGAGGAGGATCCTACTAAGTATACTATTATACTCACCCTATGTATATATAAACTTCTTTTCTGGTCACTTGGAGCAGGTTGGAGATTAGTCTAGTTACTACTAGCTTGCGGTTGCAGGAGCTGTTCGGGCTTGTGGTTGCTGCTGTTTTACTTTCTTTTTGGGTACTTGGAGTTTTTCCACTTTTAGTTGTAGTAGTTTTGCATGAAATTTCATATGATTACTTTGGATTTCTTTTATCTTACCGGTTGAGTTGGGTTTGGTTGGTGTCTATCTTATCTCTCTTCTGCATGTGTTCTCTCAGAGGGTAATGCCTCCCATTTGTGTGTTTACTATACCCTCATTGCTAGTCGCCAACCCGGGGGCTACTGGAGGTGGGACTCGGGGGTTCGTATCTCCCTTCACACATTGACAGCCCAGGAGGGGTACACTTTGTGGGGAGGGGGTCATGAAAATTATAAATATCACATGTGGTGTGACTTTGGGTCACACACCATTAATTCCTAAACCGAGTGCTTTAGAGTGTACCATAGTACATTCTAGTTAAACTCATTAGATCCATAAGTCATGTGTCTCATCACACATTTCATTTATGGAGGAAGTGGAGGCTCAGTGTATATTTTGAGTATATAAAATATATATTTATGGTCCCACATGTTGTGTGTTACACCAAATATTTTGTGTACATTAGGAGAGAAACCTTGACATGTTCCTATTATACAAAATGTCTAACCTGTGTGGTTATATACACCATATTCTATAAAGTACATGTCGTGTACCAAGAATACAAAATTATGTTTGGCTTGTGTTACACAAAATTTCATGTTATTTTAATATAATTCATTCTACGTGATATCATGTATAATTTAACAAATAAATGTTATTATTTTACCTTCTAACCTAGTTATTATAATGCCAGGTATGAACAAAATTAATTTTCTTTTGAAAAAAATATTTAAATTAAAATAAGTGAGTTTATAAAATAATAAAATAACTCTGGATGTGTTTTATTAATGAAATATATGTTTAATATATTTAATATAATGTTTAAAAATCATTATATATGTATTATACACATGATATCATAACATATTCAATTTTTCGGATAAAATAGGTATTTTTCAAAAAAATGCAGTTTTGCCACCATTTGATAGTGCACCCATTTTAAATCTTGATTTTTACACATTTTTATATAATATTTTAAAAAATAAACTTCTTAATTGAAATGAGATTATAAAAAATTTCTTTGGTTGAATTTTTAGAATTTTTCTGATAATTTTAATTTTTTTTATAAATAGTGAAATGATGATTATTATAAAAAATAGTGTTTTTTGTTAAGGTATTTACTAGGTAAAATTATGATTTGGATTATTTTTAAATTTTTATTAGTTCATTTTGATCCAATTATGGTTTTTTAAATGGATTTTATAAAGTAATTTATTATAAAAACATTTTCTGTTTTTAAAGGCAATTTTCAGAAAAATTGTTTTTCATGACATTTTACTAGTTTTATATTAAATTTAATTCTAAAACTTCTATTTATTGAATTTTGAAAAATGGATGTCAAATTTTGATTATGCAACTCAAAATTTGGTAAGTAGGTCCCTTTTATTTTTTCTCCAATATGAATAGAAAGCGTGGTAAATTTTGATACCATGGTAAAGGGTAAATTAGATAATTTAAGTTAAAATTAAAATTATAATGTTTATAAAATTTCCATAAAAATAATAAAATTTTATTTTATGAATGAAACTAGACCATTAACAATTTAGGTTCAAAATTATTTTATTTAATGGAAAATTTTCCATGAAAATTACTTAAATGATATTTAAATAAAAGAAAGACAGAAAGTACCATATTCATTGTCTTTAATATATATTATGTATCCATAGAGGAAATATTTTCTCTAATAAACGAATCTAAATGAAAATATTTAACTTAAGAAACATATATTCATATTAAAATTTTATTTTTGACTTTTTGGGCCACTTTGGTGGAATTATGTTGTTTATATTGTTATATTTATTAGAATTTTAAAGATGTCACATTCATGTTTTGATAAACAAATAATTTTTAATATATGGTTATACAGAAGAAAAATTCGACTAAAAGAACTCATTATAAAGAAAAAAAAAAATTATTTTTCATGGAAATTTATTTTTTATTTTTAATAAATAAATAAATACCATAATGGCTTATACATTGATGATGTAGAAATTATTTAATTAATGGAAAATCAATAAAATAATTTATATTAAAATGATAATAAATATTAAAAAATAAAAACACTTTTCCAAATGTTATTGGTCAATTATATATTGACCATAATCATCCAAGTGTATAATTGTTGAGCATTTTGATCCACATGGAATAAATCGTGAAATTTATAATATTTTATCTAAAGTAATGTTACAGTTTTCATATTCATGTTTTAATAAATATAACATTTTTAATGTGGGATTTTACAGAATATATATTTGAATATAAGTCTTATTGTTAAATCTATTATATTTATATTCATTGTAGTATTTTATTTTTAATTTTTACCCAAAAAATAAGTATCTTAATTAATTACAAAAAACTAATGTAGTAATTATTTTATTAATAGAAATATCAAATAAATGTTACTAAAATTATTAAAATAAATATAGTTTTTGGTAATTAATATATAAAATTAATTTTCTATAATTACATGACCCCAAAGGGATATAATAAAATACTTATTTCTGGGATAAAATCTTATCTATAAATTTTTAAAAACCCACAAATTAAATAGTTCCAAAATTGACATTGTTGATTGCTTATAAAAATAATTGTTTAGTAAATTATTTAAACATGATAAAACATTTATAAAAATATATAATAATTATTATATGATATAAAATGTTTTATGGTATTTATTAATGGTCTAATTAACAACAAATAAGTCAAAATTTCACTATTTTAATATTGAATAATTTGTTACCTTGGTTAAAATTAAAATAAAATAACTAATTATTAATTGAAATGATATGGTTTAAAGTGACATAAAAACACAAATAAAATAATTGGTTTATGATATTGAAACCTTATATCATATAATTTTCTAAACTAAGATATTTTGGAGGTTTTTGGAAGGGTTTTAATTTTATTATAAAATAATATTTTGGGAGATTCCAAATGTGCCCCTCACTTCAGTTATAAAAGGGCATCTCCTCCCTCATTTCATCACAACTCATTAATACCTCAAGTTCATCCATAATATACCCATTTGCCTTATCAACATCCTTACTCATATTCAATACTTTCTGGTCTTCTAAAAAAACAACGCAAGTGCCTTTGAGAGGAGATCTAGAGGGAACTCATCGAAGAAGAGGTAATCTCCTCTATTGATTCTTTCAAATTATTACTTCTTTTACTTCCTCTCTGTAAGTTTTATCCATTTTAAATTAATAACTCTAGTATAAATTATACACTTATATGTCATTAATATTATGGAACAATCATATTCCACCTTCTATCTATAATATTAAAAATGAAATCACCATGTGTAGGTACGTACGGCTTACTGTCTCCACACCATGGTGTAATCTATCATTCAACACCACTTGACTTGGATGGGTATAATGATGGAAATAACAACTATATATGATTATTATATCAAGTTATTTATTCTTTAATAATATATATACCATCCACTTTAATACCATTTCATTATTAGTGGAATGATATCATCGCTCGTGCGTGCGTACGGCCTACTGTCTCGACGATGTGATGTGATTCATTCTACATGATAGGAATTAAATAATGATTATATAAATGTAAATAAAAAATGAATATTATATATATTATGTTAATATAATTTTTTAATGATATAACTGTGACATAATAAGGATAACTAGAACTTATTCGATAAAACATGAAAAAAAAATGAAGTAGTTAATACCCAAATAACAAGTAATAATGAAATATTATTACCAAACGGATGATAATATGATCATATATGATATCATAAAAATAAATATGATTCTGTAATAATTCAATTACATCATTAAAATCATTATATAGGAGGCTCAAATACATACAAAGGATAGCGAACATAAAGTAAGGTATTATTTTTTCTCACTTTTATTTCTCTCGGACATATTCCTTATACACCACCTATTTTTTTGTGTGGAGTTTATGATTCTCATTAATTTTTTTATAATTATTATTATAAAGGTTTTTATATTTAAATATATATATATATATATATAATTTTATTTATTTTATAAGGAATTAAATTTTACTGATTATAAATTGGAAATGGATAATTTTGCAGTCTCATTTTTATCCGTGATTATATATTCGTAAGTATTTACTAGGGTATATTTATCATCCACATCCATGTTTCATAAATATGTATTCAAAAATATTCTTTATATCCTTATACAATTTTTAAGTTCAATTTTACCCATTATTGAATTTTTATTAAATGGTATAAAAGGAATCATTTTTAGTTTTTGGGATGAGGTAATTTTAAAAGTTTTGAAAAAATTTTAAGAAGAATGTTCAATTTTTACTTATATATCATGAATGGATTTTTATATTTTTGTTATGCCTTAATTACATGATTATTCCTTTACAATATTTCAATTTTATTTTCAATTAAATTATTTTATTTTAAAATTGTGTGGCATTTTGGGAAAAGAAAATTTATATGAAGAAGAAATGATAATTTCCTCAGGAATTAATTTCAAATGTTTTATCAAAATTACTTTCCATAAAATATGACATTATATAAATAGGGTTATATTTATATACCTATTATTAAAATTATTTGATTGTTTTTATAGTGGAATTATGTTTAATAAACCCGTTTTATTTTTTAGGTTATGCTATGATAAATTATTTATGTTTTTGTGGCCCAAGTAAGAATGATTTCCTTATGAGATGGATGGGACCTATATCTCCCTATAATTAATTGGGTGAAAATTTATATCTCATGAGATATAAATTACTAGAATGGAAAGTTAATATGGTTCTGTAATATAGGGTTGTAATGGAATGTAAATCGGGTTCAGTAATACAGGGCTGGAATGAGCAGTGAACTCGGTTCAGTAATGGACTTTGTCCATTGTGATGGTCTTGGAAATGAGCTTTGGATAATGTGGAAATTATTTTCTATTATTATGTGTTTTCAACCATTCCAAGTTTTATTAAAATTTTATTTTATCATGGTTCATCTTCATTTATGATTTATGACTTACTAAATGGCAAGATTTTTTTCATGAATCATGATTTTGATATTCAAAATTTATGTTCATGTTTTTACATTATTATGTTTATGTTTTGTCTGATGTTCTTCATGTTTACCCTTAGTAAGAATTTGATATCACCATTTTTATTTTTTCTTTTCCCTGGTATTTAATGAAAGTTTTGAGGTAGGAAAACTAAAGGGGGAGATCTTTATGGGAGATGTTGAAGATATTTCACCAAGTTAAAATAATGTGTTCCAAGTTTCCAAAGACACTAAACTAATATAGTCTTTGGGAATATAATTTTGTAATGTATTAATTTTTATATAAAAGAAATTTAATGTACATATACATCAATCTTGGGTCTCTAGATTAGATATTAGAGTGAAGGATTACTCAACCTTTAGAAAGTAGGATGCAAAAACTTTAGTGAGATCCCTAGAGATATTTCTAATGTATATCTTGGGATGTCCAAAGGATAAGCCTATTTATAGGTTGCAGTCCTAGAATTATTGTGACAATCATGAATAACATAGGTTAAAATATATTATATTAGAGATGTAATGTAATTTCAATTGATTATGTGGTTTTTCCAATGTAATTATTTTTGCTGACACTTTTGTTTTGGGGTTTTAGGAAATGGCTAGAAAAATAAGATTTCATTTTAATAGAGAAAATGATGGACTATGGAATAATATTCCTCATAATAAACCACATGAAATGGGAGATTTAAGGTGAAACATCATTATTATTAATAATCATAAATCTCATAATATGATCAATAATATCAACTATTGTGAGTTTACTGACCCACTTAATAAGAGAAATATGAAGTTTCATGCGGACCATAGAGGAAAGAAGGTTCAATTTCCCTCATGTAAATCATGTGGGAATAGGCATCAAGGAGAATGTTTCAAAGGAACTATAAGACATTTTGGGTTTGGAAAATAAGGGCACAAATTCTATAATTTCAAAGGAAAGGGATCCGTTAAGAATAATGGTATTACTAAGGTGTCAACAGTGGTTAAATTTTTTAAATGTAGAATGTATGGGCATTATGAAAATAGATTCCCTAGGGGAAAATCTCATGAAGAGAATCCGCATGGACATATGATTATTATTGATGTTGTTTATGATGAAGAGACAACAAACAATATATGAGATGAAAGAAGTGGAAAAGAATAAATGATGAAGTTTGGTCAATGGTTTTAGAAGATAGTGGAATGACTGCATGTTTATCAAGAATGATTCTATATAAGTAATTTTATGGCATTATAGAATAAAGAAACCTCTATGTATTGTTACACTATTGTTTTTCCTTGGGTATTTGAAAGTATATTCTGAATGGTACTGGTAACCATGAAAAGTGATTGGGGTAATAATTTGAAAAGGAAATGATTAATGGAAGGATACCCCTTAATATTAGAATTATGATGATATAATGATATGTTAGTTATGAATAAGTAAATTGGATGGTAATAATTTCCTTAGAACTAATTAAGGATTTTTTTTAAAAGATTTATATGCTGTCATGGATGACGTTTATAGATTTTTTGAATTAAAAAAAGGAAACATGCATGTTTTCAATATGGATATATGCTAATTCTGGTTATTATCAAGAGAATAAATTATGAATGTGTTCAAATATTTGTAATGTGACCAAAAAGAGATACCTTGTGATATATGATAGATAAAGGTTAAGCCATTTTAGTTCAACTATTTTTAAAGTTTTGGATTTTCAACTTTCAGAAATATTGCAATGTTATCCATTTATCGAAAGTATAAGTTAAACATTAGATGAATCTTATTAGATTAAATTATTATCTAACTATAGGTGGAATTATGAATATTTGATATCATGTTCTAAACTTTTTGTTATGATAGAGATAGGTGGAATGAAATATCATTCAATTTATAGATATCATGATCTACTAAAGCATCGAGAATAATAAAGTCAACTTCATTTCTTGGAAAAAGAGATGAAGTGTAAATTGATCAAGGAACAAGGAAAGTATGAGATTATATTTAATCAAACAAGGAAAGGATGATATTATAATTAATCAAGTAAGTATTTCTTCTCATTATTAAACACTAGGGGAAAGATCTTAAAACCAAAAATGTTACCCTAGTACCTTTATTTCTGATGAATCAAATGGCCTCTTAAATCATCGCATATTTAGGGATTTCTCATTGTTAACTTTATCCTCACATTATGATCTATCACTCTATATCAGAACTTGATGGTTATATTTTTCTTCCATATCCATGTTTTTTCTTCCCACCTATTTTCTTCTATATGGAAACCCAACGAGGAGTTACTTTGGGTAACTGCTATGTTTCTAACTTTTCATTTTTTAAAAGAAGTTTTATTATTCCTTTTTACGATGTGGGTTTCTATAAAAGAAACTTTCATGTAGTAAACTTTTTATAAAACTGACAAATTTCGAAGGAAAAATTAATTTTAAGAGGGTTACAATGTAACACCCATACATTTTTTATGAGATAGAGTTTTTTTAATATATTTGATGTCTTTTGTTGTACATTACACCAATATAAGCTTGTGCAATACATAAAATTAGATTCGCTTGCGATATACGCAACACTATGTTTGTCTTATGTTATACACAATTTCAAGTTATTTTGATATAATTAATTTCATGCAAGATTGATTATAAGTGAACAACTAAATATTATTATGTTATATTATAAATTATTCATTATAATGGTGAGTATGAACATTATAAACTTTCTTCTAAAAAACTATTTAAATTCAAAGAAGAGATTTTATAAAATAATAAAATCACTCTTGATGAATTTTGTTAAATAAACATATGTTTAATATATCTAAAATAATTTTTAAAATTCATATTATATGTGTTCTAGACATGATATAATAAGAAATTAAATTTTTCAAATAAAAGAAATTATTTTCAAAAAAATGCAGTTTTGTCGCCTTTTGATGGTGAACCAATTTTAAATATTATTTTTGACACATTTTTAAATTATATTTTACAAAATAAAATTCTTATTTGAAATCATAGAATCAAAATTTACTTTGGTTGATTTTTTTTTTGAAAGGTTTTTTTATAAGTAATGAAATACAGATTATTATTAAAAACTGTATTTTCTCGTAAGGAATTTATAAGGTAAAATTATGTTATGGGTTATTTTTTAATTTTAATAATTAAATTTTTATCCAATTATGGTTTTTAAATATATTTTATACACTAATTTATTATAAAAACATTTTCCATTTTGAGAGGGCAATTTTCTGAAAAACTATTTTTCATGAAATTTTACCAATTTTATTTTATATTTAATTATGTAACTTTTATGCACTAAATTTTGAAAAATTGATGTCAAATTTTTATTCATGGGGTCTAAATTTGGTTTGTAGGTCCCTATTATTTTTTTCCAATATGAATAGTAACCATGGTAATTTTTGTTACCATGGTATAGGGTAAATTTGGTAATTTAGGTTAAAAATAAAATTATAATGTCTATAAAATTACCCTAACAAATGGTAATGTCACGAACCAACCCGGTTCGACCCTAAACCGGTCACCCGAGCCGGCCCGTGACATGGCCTCAAGCGCATCTCCCCTACACCAGAGGCTGCCGACTAGCGGAGAGGGTGTATGGAAAGTCAGGGGGAGACTATACCCTCTTAATAAAGTGAAGAAAAGGGACCAAAAATACAGAAACAACGGAAGTAGTGTAAATAATAAGAAAGCAGCGGAAAAAAATTCATTTATAAGGTTTGAATAAAATTGGCGAATTTCAGTTTATATAGGAGATGCATTCATGACATGCTAATGATACAATGGAAGCATTAAACCATGCGACATACTTACACATCAATGCAGAAGTAAATAAACAAAAGTCTCAAGCCCCGAGGGTGATCTTCATGAGCATCCTGAGCCCCAACTCGGTCCTTTGCTCCTAACTCCCACTACAAGAAATAGCAACGAAAAGGTCCTACAACCAAATAGAATCTACTCGGGTACCCCAGTGCAGTGGCGGACCGAGTAGGGTGTGAGATATATATCTCAGTAGGCCGGAACCACCGGGGTCTAGCCCACTCTAGACAATGAAATATAATTAAACAATGTGCTGGTATTTCCAAACAATAACGATACAATACAAACAATAAATGCCCATCCAGGTTCCAAAAAGGACACCTGATGACAATACCTACCTCAGCCCATAGCCAGAATAAGAACCTATTTAAAACAACACAAGTACATTTGGTTTCAAGCATAAAAACACTTTTTTTCATTTTTCTTACTTACTCTATTTATTCACTTTTCATTTCAACTTATATTGGAAAATCCATTCATTCTTACCTTTCTTTATTTGATCACAATTCACTCGGGTTTTACCCACATATCTCATTCTTTTCATAAATCATTATTATCATTTTTTTGGTGTTGAACGCCATGTCAAGCACCCCAATTCTAATTTGGTGTAGATCGACAAGTCTAACACCTCGAATCACATTTGGTGTAGATCACAATGTCTAACACCTAGATAATTATTCGGTGTAGATTTCCATGTCTAACACCCTGAATCACATTTAGTGTAGATCACCATGTCTAACACCTAGATAATTATTCGGTGTAGATCGCCATGTCTAACACCCTATATCACAAGCTTGGATAACCATTGGGGAGGAACGCCATGTCCAAACCCAGCTTTTAAATTGGTCTAGAACGCCATGTCTAGGACCCAAAATCTCATTCATGTATTATCATTTATCACTTAATTAATAAATCGACACATTTCCTATTCCCTAATTAATTATTCACATTTAATTATCCAGATCAGATCTCAACTTTTTATAATCAATTCTTATAATTAATTATCCTTGTTCAACATTCTGGAACTTGCACGAGAAATAAAAGGTAAACAAAAGCGTAGGGCATCAACATGCCTCTATAATAGGTGATTAATGACATTAAATGGTACAAGCTAACAAACTTGTTCAATCAAGGCATTTAGTTCAAACTATCACATTAAATTTATAACTTAAAGAACAAGGAAAACGGGGCATTTAGGTGGGGCACACCCAAAGGGGTAGCCAAGAGGCAAGGTGAGAACCTAGGATGGGATTCACCATAAACGAAGGCCATAATGGGCATGAGAAAACCACCCAAGCATTTTCATGAGAGATATTGAGGCATCGCCGAAAGGTTGCGACAAGCGGCACAAGACGTGGCGTGACATAAGTGCCGAAGTAAAGGAAAAAGGGTAGACGCCTTACACTAAAAGTTCTAATTACATGCTAAGCCATGAACTTAGGAGGTGTCATGGCTCATTTATTATTTTTCAAGAAGGAACATCATTTCAGGTAATGAGTAAGGTACATGTACAATCATGTCATGTATCAAGTATAATGTCAAGCATAAAGAGTCATAAGACATTTAAGCAAGAAAGCACAAAAATCTACTACTACGTTTTTATCTTGAAGACAGGTCACCTCCATTGGAGGAGTTTTATTAGAAAACATGTCATTAATTTATCAAATAATTCATTTAGTGATATTTAACATTTATTTTAAAACCCATTCAACACTTAACAAAATTAAGAAGCCAAGCAATAAAGAAGGCAATCATAAAACGCTATCGCTACATTTTTATATTGGAGGCAGCGCACCTCGGAATAGGGGTTTTATTATTAAATCGTTAGTTTATTAACCACGCAACCACTTTTATCTTATTCTTACAATTCACACGATTTGCGCAGAAACATTTAATCAGAACTAAACTTTCATAATTAAAATGCTAAGATAGTGAAATATTAAACTCACTATTACTTTACTTAAATTTAAAGGGCAAGGAGAGGGACCCTACCTCAATGTGGATCCATCCGCCCACTCTGGCTCTTGGCGCTTTCTAACTAAAGTTGTCGCTGCTGCTCCCCCATGAGGCATATGTTATTTCACATACGTGTAAGGACACCAAGCCTCTATGTACATGCTCCACATGGCCATGAGCGTGCGTAAGAGGATCCTTACACATATGCTTATACATATAAGCCTGTCTCCGCTCACCTGCGTAGGCATTTTTTATATATGCAATGGGGACAACCAGCCCCGTATGTGTATATTCGCTGCCATGCACAAATATACGCTCGCTGGGGGAACCCAAATACATATAAATACGTACCTATGCCCACACAGGCGATTCGCCTAAGCTCTGGCAAGGAGAAACCAACTCCAAAGGTCTAACGCACTATCAAACAACCACAACCAACCTCAAGACACAAAGAGAAACCAATTTAAGTGAGGCAAGACCAACCAACGACATTCAATCCTTACCTCGGGTGTTAGCGATAACGTGAAACGATGTGAAACCACCCAACACCCTACCAATTAAATACCAGGGAGTCAATAACACATGAGGACCCTAATTTGGAGGATTCGAAACTAACAACGGGTATAAAACCTTAACTCAAAACGTTGGCGATGAACCAAAACCACCCGAACCGCTTCGCCTTCGGCAGCGGTTGCCGAAAATCACCTCAAGGGACACCAAGAGAACCTTCGAACTGACCTAAAACAAGAAGAGACTGAAAAATCGGATCACCTCTAAGCCCTAGGGTTCGGTCGCACCTCACCGAGTGCCGATTAGGTCAAAATGAAGCCAAAAACAGGTAGGATAAGGGAGAGAAGTGCTTACCATGATGATTAGGAGGAAGAAATCACCAAAAACAGGGAGAAATCAGAGAAAGGAGGAGGTTCCGTGGAGGGGGTCGCGGTCACAGCTAAGGGGATAGGAGGGGGTGTGCGTGTGTTTGGGCCGAGAGAAGGGGAGGGAGAGTTAGTTGTAGGTTTTTAATTTTAATTTATTTTAATTTCTTTTATTTTAATTTTTTATCAAAAACTAAAACACACCCAACCCGCACGGTTTGACCCACACCATCTGAAAAACCATGCGCAGCCTGATATCACCGTTTAAAACGGCTCCATAACTTGGGACCTCGTTCTGAAGCTCGGTTTTTAAAACCGACCCATTGATAAAAGAAAAAGTTCAAAAACCTTCATATTTTATCCGCTCTAAAAAAACGGTTTGTTATAGGTAAAATTATATTTTATGAATGAAACTCAACCCTTAACAATTTATGTTTTAAATTATGTCATTTAATGGAAACTTTTCCTTGAAAATCAGTTAAATAATATTTAAATCAAAGAAAGACACAAAGTGTCATTTTCTTTGTCTTTAATGTCTATTTTGTGTCCACAAGGGGAAATATTTCTATTATGAACGAATATAAATGTACATTTTTAACTAAAGAAACATATATTCATTTTATAAATTCATTTTTGACATTTTGGGCCACTAATGAGGAATTATGATATTTATATTTTTCTATTTATTAGAATTTTAAAGATGTCACGTTCATGTTTTAATAAACATATAATTTTTAATATATGGTTATATAAAATATAAATTCAATTAAAAATAGTCATTATAAATCTAAAATTCTTTTATTTATCATGGTAATTTATTTTTATTTTTTAAGAAATAAATAATTATAAGAATGGCTTATACATTGATGATGCAGACATTATTAAATTAATGAAAAATAAACAAAATAATTTTTATTAAAATGATAATAAATATTCAAGACCAGAAAACATTACCCAATATTATTGGGAAATTATATATCGACCATAATCATACAATGGTAAAATTATTGATCATTTTGAGCCACATGCAAAAGATTATGGCATTTATTATATTTTATTTAATGTAATGATAAAGTTATCATATTCATGTTTTAATAAATATCATATTTTTAATGTAGGATTTTCTAGTATCTATATTCAACTATTAGTATTATTATGAAATATATTATATTTATATTCATCTTAGTATTTTATTTTTTAATTTTACCCGACAAATATGTATCGTAAATTATTACAAAAATCTAATGTAGTAATTATTTTATTAATAGAAATATAAAATAATTATTACTAATAATATTAAACTAAATAAAATTTGGGATAATTAATATATACAATGATATTTATAGAATTATTTAACCAAATAGGGATATAATAAAATATTTTTGTGGGGGATAAAATCTTATCTTGATATTTTTAAAAATCCACAAATTAAATAGTGTCAAAATTGACACTATTGATTGTTTATCTAAATAATTGTTTAGTAAATTATTTAGAAATCATAAACATTTATAAAAATTTATAATAATTATTATATTATTTAAAATATTATAATTTATTCATCTATGGTCTAATTGACATCGAATAAGTAGAAATTACACTATTTTAATATTGAACAATTTGTTACCTTGTTTAAAATTAAAATAGAATTACTAAGGGTTAATTTAAATGATATGTTTTAAACTAACATAATCACTTTCCTAAAAATAATTTTTTTATGATATTAAAACCTTATCTCGTCTAATATATGAAAATAATACATTTTTTAGGTTTTTTGATGGGTTTTAAATTTATTATACATTAATATTTCTGGAGATTCCAAATGTTCTCCTCACCTCAATTATAAAAGGGCACATCCTTCCTAATTTATTCAAAACTAATTAATCTCTAAAGTTCATCCATACCCTAACAATTTACCTTATAAAATTACTCATTCAAATTATAGAGGTTCTTTTATTCCCAAGAGACCAACTCTAGTTCTTTTAAGAAGAGATCTAGAGGGAGCTTGTCGAAGAAAAGGTAATCTCATATACTGATTCTTTCAAATTATTTCTTATTCTACATCCTCTTCAAGGGTTTTTTCCCATTTAAATTAATTAATCTAGTATCACTGATATAATTATATGTTATTAATATTATTGAACAACCATATTCCATCATCTACCCATCCTAAAAAAATAAAATCACCACACGTGCGTACATACAGCTTAGCATCTCAACGTCATGGTGTAATCTATTTTTCACCACCACTTGACTTGGATGGGTATAGTGATGGAAATAATAACTATATATGATTATTATAACACTTTATTTATTTTGGAACAATATATATACCATCTCATTTAATACCATTTCATAATTAACTAAATTATATCATCGTTCGTGTGCATGTGCGGTCTACTTTTTCCACGTTGTGATGGGATTCATTCTACCTGATATCCATTAAATCGTGATTATATAAATGTAAAGAGTAATTAAATATGATATATATAATGTTAATATCATTTTTTAAAGATATACCTTTTAACTAATAAGGATAACTGAAACTTATTTGACAAAACATGTATAAGAAAATGAAGCAGTTAATACCCAAATAACAAGTAATGATGAAATATTATTACCAAACGGATGATAATATGATCATATATGATATCATAAAAATGAATATGATTCTTGAATAATTCAATGACATCATTCATATCATTATATATGTGGTTTAGATACATACAAAGGATAGCGGACCTAAGGTAAGGGATTATTTTGTCTCGCTCTTATTTTTGTGAGATATATGTCTTATACACCACTTATTTCTTTTGTGTGTTGTTCATGATTCCCATGAATGTTTTTATAATTATTATTATTAAGATTATTATAATTAAATATGAATATTTTTTTCTTTATTTTATAAGTCATACGATTCAACTAATTATAAATTGGAAAGGGGTGATTTTTCAATCTGATTATTATCTGAGATTGTATATTTATAAGTATTTAATGGGGTATATTTATCATCCACACCCATGTTTCCTAAATATGTATTCTAAAATATTATTTTTATCCTTATACAATTTTTTAAACTCAATTTTACCAATTGGTTAATTTTTCTTAAATGGTATGAAAGGAATAATTTTTTATTTTTTGGAAAAGGTACTTTTTGAATTTATGACAAAAGTTCAAGAAGAATGTTCTCTTTTAACATATACGGCATGAATGGATTTTTATATTTTCTTAATTCCTTATTTCCATGAAGCATACTATAAAATATTTCATGTTTATTTTTAATTAAATTATTTTATTTTGAAATTGCAATACATTTTGAGAAAAGAAAAAAAATTTAAAGAAAAAAAGATATTTTCCTCGAGAATTAATTTCTAGTGTTTTATAAAAATTATTTTCCATATAATATGACATTATATAAATATGGTTATGTTTATATCCCTATTATTATTATTATTATTTTATTGTTTTTATGATGGAATTATGTTTAATAAACCCATTTTATTTCTTGGGTTATGCTATGATGAATGATTTATGTTTTGTGGCACATGTAAGAATGATTTAATTATGAGATGGGTGGGACCTATATCTCCCTCCAATGCATTGGGTAAAGATTTATATGTTATGATATAGACATGATGAAAACAAAAATAAAATCAGGTTCACTAATATAGGGCTTTAATGGAAAGTAAATCTGGTTTAGTAATACAGGGTTGGAATGAGTAGTGAACTCGGTTCAGTAATGGACTTTGTCTGCTATGATGGTCTTGGAAATGAGCCTTGGATAATATGGAAATGATTTTATATGATTATGTGTTTTCCACCATTCCATTTTTTTCAATTCTATTTTATCATGGTTTATGTTTCTTTATGATTTATTCCTTATGAACTTCCAAGATTTATTTCATTACTCATGATTTTAATATTCCAAATTTATGTTCATGTTTTTACATTCTTATATTTATGTTTTGTTTTATGTTCTACATGTTTACCCTTTCTGGGCATTTGAGCTCACCCTTTTTATTTTTTCTTTTCCCCAAGATATAATGAAATGTTTTAGGTATAAAAAATAAATGGAAATATCTTTATGGGATATATTAAATATCTTTCACCAAGTTATAAGAATGTGTTCATAGTTTCCAAAGAACTAAACTAATACCGTCATTGGGAGTCTATTTGTGTAATGTATCATGTTTTCTACAAAATAAATGTAATTTCCATGTACATCAAGCTTTGTCTCTACATTATAGCTTTTCCAAGGGACCAACATACTATATACTCCAACTATAAATTTCATGTGTTCCAAACTCACACAATAAATTCAATGGAATCATATGTTGTATGGTCTCAAAAGTACATGCCACATACCGCAACATAAAGGATCAACTTGTTCATGTAGTGCACAACTAGTTTTAATAATTAGTCTCACACACTGTGTTCCCTTCTTGAATTTCATGTAGGTTTACTCCATATAATATAATCTATATAAGATTATTCCCACCTATTGTGGTGGCCTACAAGTCATGTACTATACAGTACATGTTTCCAATTTTACATTTGTTTCCCTCTTAACATATTATCACCTAGATGTCATAATTTCACACATGAGTAGTCCATTTTGATCATTTTTTTCATATAGAGAAGAATGGTATCTATCTCTCCGTATTTAGGGGTTGTATTTTGGGGGGTTTGAGTATATGAGTTTCCTTATCTCATTGATATATTTATGGGAGGAGTGGGGAGATAATTAGAAAGTAAAATATGGTTAGGGACCCCTCTAGTGGAATTATAAGGATAGGGCATGGGTCCCCAATATTTATTATGGAGTTGAGTATCCGACCCCCCACCACTATTATAGGGGTATAGGACTACCATTTGTGTGGTGAGGGTCCTCCATTTGGTATGGGATCAGTTCTCGCTAAATCCCAATGAGGCGTGTGTCCCCCATAATATAGGCTATGTTAGTATCCCCCCACATGATGTGTCTTAGGTCCTCCACCAGTAGTGCTTAGTGGTTCCCCACAATATAGATTATAGGAATTTATTTCATTAGGGTATGTTATCCCTTTAATAAATGTGTACTACAAATAAATTTGTAGGACCCCTATTATGATTACAGAGAGGTACCACGATATACATGGGTTCTTGATAAATGTGATGGTGTGCAACATGGGTGTTATGTGCTTTGTGAAACACCATCCTTTATGACCATTTTCTAGATATGATGTATAGCTAGGATATCAAATTTGTTCTTTTTGAGGCATCTGGTATTTTATGTATCTCTAGTTGATTATAGGATATCATTCTTTATGGATTTGAGCTATAAAGATTGAGATTTTTTCTTTTTCATGGTTTTTATAATATTATTTCATATCTTATTTCTTTTGGATTATCCTTATTATTTTCCCTCACACATGGTTTTTTGAGATAACATATTATTTTATATTTACTTTGGGTATTTGGTACATCCTAATAGGTATAATTTTACTCACCCATTCATGGTTTTTGTGCCCATATTTGTTATTTTTATATAGATGTTTCATGGTTTCACATTTTTGATAGTGTACATAGATTTGGTTTAGATGATAGAGTTGATGTAAATTTGTATATGGGAGTACATGGAGGGTGATAATTATTGTGGATTTTGTTCCAAGGGATCATGTAATGGGGAATCATCTTTCCATTTTGGGGGTTAATTGCAAATGGGGATTTTTCAACTTCATTTGTATTATCCGTTTGGATTTTTTTCTTCATGGAATTATATATTTATTATTTTTTTGGCTATTATTATATATTTTAAATGAATTTATGATAACTGTTGTTATAGTATAAGTCCTTATATGTATTTTTATGAATTATTGGTGCTATTTTATATCCCCTGGCCTATTTGAGGTGGTATTATGGTGGAACACATATCTTACCACCAATCTAGGTGGGGTCCTAGTGGGCCATGTTGGGTCAAAATTGTATCAAAGTTGGTTAAGTACATGAGATGATGTTTAGAGTAAGTTTTATTATGGGGGTTTGTTTTGGAATTTAGACCAGCATTGTTAAGAAGGTCATGAGTGTGGTTATCAGACTAGGGAACCAAGAATAGGTGAAGTAGCCAATTTATCCTTTCACTAGGACTCTGATAACTTTTCAGTTGACCCAAATCTATAAGGAATCATTTGTAAGGTATAGATAAGTTAGTACATGCATCATTTAGTGGTGGTTATTAATCTTCAATTTCCTTTTTGTGTTATCCCACCCAAATATACTCTAGTCAACTATGGGTTCATCCTTGATAAAATAAGATGTTACCCACATATAGTTTTCTTATATTCATAGGCAATGTTGTGATGTGTTGGTGTTGGTGTATAAGCCTATTACTTTTGATCAATTGAGTAAAAAGGAATAGATTTATAAATTTATTTAGATGTAAGTTTACCCCATGAGTATAGGTAAGATCTTATACCCTTGTTCTTTTTATTAATTTTCTTGTATAGTGGATATTATTTCTCTCTGATCCAAACAAGACTAAACATACTTTGAATCTATTTTTTTATGTTACAGTAAGAGATGTCTAATGGTTTTTTGAGGTGATCCTAGTACTTATATAGTAAGGGATTGGTTAGAGTCTAAGACTCATGCTTCCTATGTCGTTTACACACCCACCGATCATATAGTAGTTCTTTAATTGGATTTTCAAATTAGTGTGCAGTGTTACATTGGTTAATATTTACCTAAATTGTCAATTTTTATACCCTACCATTTTAAGAGTTTTATCATTAGTTCTATAAGTTTTATATAATAATTCTTGAGGATAGTTTGAGTTTAGAAGGTTCTAGGACCTCTTAGTGAAACATGACCATGAAAAAGAACATGTCTATGTTTATAGATAAGGTTCTCCTTGTTCACGATTTTGAATGGATTTTCTTTAATCTTTGTAGTTTAAGAGATGACTCTGGGGTGGGAATTTCAGTTAGGGTTATGTGTTTCTTCATCCACAATCACTATCGAATACCTAGAGAGTGCATTAAAATTTGGTTTTTTTATTTTGCAAGTGTATATTTTCTTAGATAAGTTTTAGTTTTACATTCTTTTGGATATATTTTTGTCTTGGATGGATCTAAAATTTAAATCTAGATTTGAGGTCATGAACCATATTATTATATGATTTTTAGTCATCCTATAGGTAATGATAACAATATAGTTAGTGGGTTAGGAGAATATAGATATGGGAAATCCCTTATACTATCTGAATCACCACATTTAGGAAATATTTAATAGACTCAGTTTGCAAACAGTCAGGCTATAGATTGTTTCACATGACTGATAGCTTTTAGTATTGGATCCCTAGTGAAATTCAATGTATTATTTGAATCTTACTCAATAAAATCCATTATCATTAACATAGGTGATATCTATTTATATTTTTTTATTTATAGGGTTTTAGATACTATTGGTGTTATTAACAAAACATTAGAGCCAGAGAATCCAATTAATGGTAATAATTCATTAATCACAATGATTGAAAGTATAATATTTCCCTCCATTAAGAAAGAACTTTTATATGATTCTAACCTGTGTTATTATACATGGTTTGGAATGTATTTTTTATCTTTAAATATAAGTTTAGATGGTTAGGGAAATGCTTTTGCAAATTGTAGTCAATCATCTCCCAGTGGATGAGTATAGTAATATGTTTTAACATACTGAACCAAGAACCACTAAAAAGTTCGCCAAGCCAGTGGTCCACATGGACTCAAACGCACCTCCCCATACTCCATTGGCTATTTAATTGTAATGAGGGATTATAGTGTGTCTCTTGTAAGACTATTCCCTCATGTTAGAGTGTAGCATAGTGTTAACAATCATAAAAATAAAGTATAAGAAGAATATATGATAACTGAATAGAAAATAGAATATGAACAACCAGAAGAATGTAATAATAAATAAACTAAAAGCATCCATATACAATATGATAATCATTGCATGTCTCTAGAAATCATTAAAATATGTATTCAGGCATCCATTATAATAAATGTATAAAAATGTAGAAAAAGACCAAAAAGGAATATCTCAATATGGCATCACAAGCCTAGATTGGTCATGTGCTCTCTTATTCCTATGCACAACCAATCGAGCATCATACAGTGGTTTCATTCCCAAGTCCCCAAATACATCTAAAAATTATATCCAGTTACCCAACAGCAGCCCAAATAGGGTGTGATATAACACTTAGTAGGCCACCATCAATGATTTCTATAACAAATCCAGTCTGTAATATATGAAAAACTAGTGTATAGTATATCATAGGTATAAGAATAATGAAAGTAATTTGTGATCTTGTCCATACAAACATGGCTCCCTATAATAAATATTTATGCTCCCATAAACAAGGGGAGTTGTTAAGAATAAACAAACTACTATGATATTATCCACTCTAACAACTGTAAAATGATACCCATACGAGGGATATCTATAAAGAATATAAAAACATCCAAATTGGACTTGTTGATCAATACAAAGTGGAACATCAACAATGGTCACACCATGTAATAAAGTGTAAAATATTTACAAATTCCACACTGTGTAATCAAGTGTTAGACCATGAAGAGACAAATCCAAGGTATAGAAGACCAAGGCATCCTCATCAAGTCCCAGGAGAATCTCAATGGAAACTCGATAAAGACTTGGGTGGATTCCAACTATAATTTTAATAGTTCATATGCAATGTGATTCTATGAAATATGGATCCAAGAGGTATCAAGGCTTTTGGTATCCTATGGAATCAAGAATTAAGAAGTAAACAATTCCAAGGCATCCACTACCATAATAAAGATCTATGGAGTATAAATGTCCAAGACATCTAATGGAATCAAGATCAAAGTAACTCTTCTAATGAATATAATACAATTCCAATTCATCATATAAATTCATAATCATTTAAATACTGTGATTTCATCCAACACATTTCCAAAATTTCCATAAAAATCCATTTAATCATTTTACTCAAATGAAATAGAATGAAAATAAGGTTAAAACTTTATTATATTAATTCAATTCAATTCATTCATTTAATTTACAAATGAATAGGTAAAAAGGTGATTCCAACCATAAACAACCCATTAAATTCTCATTTAAGGATCCCACTAAAATTTGTGATCTCACACGCACCCAATAGAGTGGTACAACATGAGGCGGATATAAGTGCACACCCCATGGGTGGCCTAGGTTGGGGATAACAACTTCCAAAAATCACAAAGTTACTAGTGGGAAACCTAAATAGGTCCCAAACAATTACATTAAGACATTCAATTAATTTTAGGGCCAATGTCCTAAGGTCGGGCATGCAGCACAACTATGGAAATCTATAAAACCACCAAACTATAAGGTAAAAGTTAAATACCACAAAATATATGTATGTGGTAGAGTACTCATGAATTATCACCCTCAATTTCAGTCTAGATAAGATGAAAAATGAATAACAAATGAAAACTGTAGAAATAGGTCATATTATATTACACCCAAATAACCTTTTCAGAACAAAGACAAATGAATAATTTTATAAGTGTTAAGACGAACTCACTGGTGCATATCCAATGAGACTGACGGTGTTCAATTATGACTCTGGATGGTGGAGTTATCAAGTAACCTCTCTTGATGGAGGAGGAGCTCAATGGGAGGAAGAAATGTATCTATATATTGGAAACTAATAATAAGGAATGGTATTTAAGTTTTAAAATCATTATGGAAAAAATGGTAAATTCTCCCAAAAACAATGGGTCATATGATTTGGATGGATGGTTAACCAAACTATGTTCCAAACATGTAACCTTCTCTGTCTCAAGGGTGACTTCACATGGTTCTTACTCAAAATTTGGGAAACTATTCACAAACTTTGTTTCACACCTCTGCTTAAACATTCAGGCAGATTGCATAGGTGTGATCTTCTGGTGGCACAATTTCCTCAAACTATGCAGCCTTTATCTGGACTCTGTCTAGCCACATATGATTTCCTTAAATTATGTGGCTTGGGTCACATGGTTTTTACTAACCATGAGGCCGAGTTTCCTTTTCCAAAAACTCAGGCTCAGGGCTCCAAACAAGCCCTAAACACCCCAAAACATTTGTGTCCTCATTAGGAATTCATATTATGTCAAATCCAAGGATTAAACCTAAAACAAAAAGATTTATTCCTTATAAGAAAACCCACGATCTTACAATATTCCCCATTTAAATAAATTCATCCTTGAATTTTTCTTCCAAGGGTGGTCAAGAATATTTTGAGAATAACTTTTTCCAATAATCACATACATCATCCTATTACTCCTAGGTCTCATCCTCTAAATATCTAGGTTTACATAGCACCAATTCTAGAGGAACTGACTATCCACAGAGAACCTTGGTTCTCCTACCAATGATATAAATAATATGATCTTGAAAGGATGCATCTACTTGTTGCTCAACATCATTTGATCATAGAGTGTGTGATGGGTCTGAGTAATAATGGTGCAGCTGAGATACATGGAAAACATCGTGCATGGCCTGGTACCTATGAGTTAACTACAACCTATAGGGTACCATCTCAACTCTCTCAAGAATCTACAATGTCTCGACATATCATGGTGAAAACTTACCCTCTCTCATAATCTTCTTATTTTCTATCCTTGGTGAGATATGTAAAAAGATCAAATCCCTAACCCCAAACTTCAGTGGTCATTGATGGAGATAGCCATAAGATTTAGACATTGATTTTTTGGTAGAAATCTACTTTCTTATCAACTGGACCTTCTCTGAAGTCCCTTACATAATATGTGGTCCAAGAAATGTTTCCTCTCCTACCTCTAACCATCTTAGGGTTGATCAACATGTCCCACCATAAAAATCATTATAATATTCCATCTAGATCATCTCATGATATATATTATTGTAGATTAGCTCAACTAGGGGTAAATTCCTCACTATAGATCCCCAAAAATCAAGGATGCATCTTGTAATCTTATCCTCAAAAACCTGTATAGTGTCTTATAACTATCCATCTGTCAGAGGGTGGTATGTTGTGCTCAGAATCACCTGAGTACCAAAATCCCTCTATAAAATCTCTCTGAAATGAGATGTAAACCAATTTTCCCTATATGATACAATGTTTTTAGGAACCCTGTGAAGTCACAATATCTCAAAGATATACAATCTTTCAAACTCATATACTGAGAAGGTCTACCTGGTCAAAATAAAAAGATCAACCTTCATGATCCTATCCACAACAACCCATACAACATCACTACCACAAGGTGACCTCAGAAACTCAACCATGAAATTCATCGCAACGTCTTCCCATTTCCCCTCGAGAATAGGTGACTACTGTAAAATTATATCTAGTTTTCGGTGCTCTACCTTTACAAACTAATAGGTGGAAAACAACATAACAAAATCAGTTACCTCACATTTCATCCCTGGCCACTAGTATTGATGGCATAAGTCATGATACATCTTGATAATGTCGTGATGAAATTTCCAAGATGAGGCATGAAACTCTCACATCATATCCTCAAGTATGTCTTCTAAAACCCAAATTTGACCATGAATGTGAATAATTTCATCCTTTATCAAGTTCTAACCAGGAGGTGCGTCCTCACATGCCACACTCTCCCATAGGACTAGGCCCTTGGCATCTGATAATTGTCTCATCCTCACTCTATAAAAAATATTGAAAGTTACCATTAAGGATAAGAGAAAAATATGACCCTGACCATCCTTTACCTCCAAGTGCATCTTTGAGAATAATTCTATAAGTTGTCACTCATTATTGTCCTCCTGAACTGCCTATATCTAAGTCCTCCAACTCAATATATCTTCAAATGAATTTCCTTTTATAGGTGTATAGGCTAGCTCAAAGATGAAGGACTGAAGGTATTAAAACCACCTTAATTTACTCAAATTAAAGTCGCATTGTATACATATATACTTGAATATTTTTTAGTTTTTGTACACCAAAAAATAGTCTCTCATTCCATAATTCCTCCAACAGCATAAGTCATGTACAACAACATATAACTCGAGATTAGGTGTTAGTAATTCACCTCATGTGGCCTCATCTAATAAGACCCATATTCCATGACTCACTCCTGCATCAAAATTGCTCCTAGCTTGATACTCGATGCGTCACAATACATAGTGTACCCTCTATAAAAGATCTGGAAGAATTAGGACTGGGACTAAAGTTATTCTCCCTTATAGCTTCTGAAGGGTTGTCTTGCAGGTATATGTCTACATGAACTTCACACCCTTCTTATTCAATCTCATAAAAGGTTTCGATAATCATTATAATTTATGTATGAAATGATTTTAATATCCATATAGCCCCAAGAAACTCATAATATCAAAGTAATTCTAGGGTTGATCCTAGGAAACTATAGCTCTCACCTTCTCTAGGTCAGTTGATACTCCTGTCTCTCAGATAATATGACCTAAGAAGTGAATATTAACCATCCATAAGTGTAAAAACGTGATATTAACATATAAATAATGCTCTATCAGTGTATCCAAAATAATCTTCATATATTTGGAATAGTCATGTTGGTTGTGAGAATACCACTATACACGAATCCAAATAAGGATGGAAAACTCAATTCAATAATGCCATGAAAACTACTGGCATGTTCATGAGACCAAACAACATAACCTAGTACTCATATAAACAATACCTACTATGAAAAGATTTATGAGGAATGACTGGTATTTAACCACATACATGGTGAAACCCAAACTCAAATCAATATTTAAGAAAACCTGAGTTCCTCAGATATGGTTGACGAGGTCATCTACCTATAGAAAGGGATATAGATTCTTAACGATCAATTGGTTTTATTTTTGGTAATCAACACACTGCCTAAGGTTATCATCCACCTTTTTCAAAAAAATGACTCACAAACCCAATGTAAGAGTATCGGGTCATATAAACCTCTTTGTTTCAAAATCCTCTAGTTTCCTCTTGAGATCCCACACCTCTATAGTATATATCCTATAAGAAGGAATAGAAACCCGTGTAGCTCAAAAAACTAGCTCAATAGATAAATCCACCACTCTATTAAGAGGTAAACTAGAAAATTAATCCATGAAAACATCCCTAAAATGATCAACCACTAGATAAAATGTTTCCTAAAGTGCTCCCTGATCTTTGAGATACAAGCTAGAAATCTAGGCTATCATTTTTTATACCCACAATGCTCTAGTCCTTCTCGATTTTCCTAGATATCTTATTTACCCTTGTTAATAAAAAAAATTCCCTATGGTGATGTGACGGTCACTCTTCAACAATAGAAATCGATATGGTCTCAATAAAAAAATAGTTAGTCCATCATGAGTATGGCATAAAACCCTATCATGTTGAGTAAACAAATATCCCATATAAAGTGACATCCACCTATCTCAAGGCGCATCTCCCTACACTGGTGAACATTCTCCATTTTCAACCCCAATGGATTTTCATGTTTAATGATGCCATCAAAAAACTAAACAAAGAGCCCAAGGTTTTCCACAAGAGGTACAGATATGAAATAATGTGATGCACCTATATCAAAAGGTGAAGATACTAGAGTAGAATTTACTAAGATAATACCTCCCACCATAGACAACTCGGTTCTCTTCTCCTCAGGTGTCGGTTGTACAGAATATATTTGGCCTATATCACAGTCCTATGAAACAACCTTACTACCTAGAGTAGGCCCAATATTCTATCTAGGAAAAACTGGTGTACGATTTCCCACCTCTCTAGCATGGTCATTTCCACCCTTCGTAATCTCATTTCATGGTCATTTCCACCCTCCTAGAATACAATTGGAGGTCATCGTGGTGTCATGCCTCTACAATGTCATACACACATCTTAGAAAAGATCAATAATGAAAATTTCATAGCTAAAAGTGCAGTATATGTCAAATCATTCCTATAAAAAAGCCACATCCCTTTTCTACTCTTAAAGAGGGGACTGGGTAAAAGGAATAGTTGAAAAATGTCGGATACACTTCCTACTACCCACTCTAAAGCTGGGATAAGGTCACGTTCTATATTTCACCAATTCAAATTCATTTAATTTCATATTTGAATCTAAAATTTATTTAAATGGTTTAGCCAAATTATTGACAACTTTATATTCATAAGTTACCATACGCCTCATGAATCAAAGTGTGGAATCCACTTAATCAATATTATAAAATGATTCAGTACATGTGGCCAATGGTCCATGACTCAATGTGCCATAATTGGATGCATAGGGTCTCTATTTTAGCCTATATAGTAAATCACTATTTATGTTATGGAAGACACTCTAGGTACCAACTAAATTTCTCAATTCCCTACAATAATAGTTTATTACAAAAAATAGGTATATAACTCAAGGCACACATAATAATATCATGTAGTCAAGAAATTCATCCAATATGGAATGGAATAATGTATGGAATTTGAATCTTGTAAGGTGTCTAAAATGATACATGAGATGGCATGGCCTCATATCATTGGTCCAAGCATAAAAATCCAAAGTCATAATAAAAATAAAACCATAATTGCATCACCCATCGGTGGAATAAAATCAATTGTAATAGAAAAAAAAACAAAAAACATGATTAATTCCAAGAAATTTGGCTTTTTCCAACATGTGGGTTAGATACTCCCAGGAACATATCATTACCAAATTTCAATACCATCATTATATCCTATATATTATCTCAAAATAGTAAAGTTGGAAAATAAAAAACACATCTGATACCACATTGTAATGTCCCAACACAAGATCCATTAAATTATGCCTTCAGATGGTAGGTCACATGGCCTCAAACATGCCTCCACAGACGCTAAATTCTACCAACTAAAAGTGAGGTCCTTGGGTGTGTCTATAGGGAGACTATTCCCACATGTCAAAATGTAGCATAGTGGTAATAATCATAAAAATAAAGTAGCAAAAGAAGATATGATAACTTAATAGTAGAGAGAAGATAAAAAAACTTTAAGACTATAATAATAAAGAATAAAAAAGCACTCATATACCTTATCATAATCATTTCATGTCTCCATAATGTAATAAAACAAGTATATGGTCATCCATTACAATACATGTATCAAAAGGTATAAAAAATACAAAAAAATGACTATCTTCAGATAGCATCACAATTCTATCTTAGTCATGTTCTCCCTTACTCCTATGCACAACCAATCAAGCATCATACAGTGGGTGAATTACCTGATCCCTAACTACATAAAATAAGTCTATCGGGGTATCTAGTGGTGGCCCAAATAGGTTGTGAGATTACACTCAGTAGGCCACCACCAATAATGTCTATAAAAAATATTGTATGTGTGATATAAGAAAAAGTAGTGTGCATTAAATCACAGGTATAATAGTAATGAAAGTAAAGTGTGATATTGTAGATCCAAACATGTATTCCTATAAAAAATATTCAATCTCTCATAAATATGGGAAACTATAGAGAATAAATAAACATGTTTGATACTTTCCAGTCTAACAATTGTAAAATGATACCCATACCAAGGTTATCTATAAATCATAGAAAAAAATACACATCGGCCTCACCATGTAATCCAATGTAAAACATCCACAATATCTATGCCATGTAATCAAGTGTAAAACATCCCCAATAGACACATCATTTAATCAAGTTTTAGTCCTCTGAGGGATGGATCTAAGGTATAGAAGACCAAGGCATTCTCATCGAGTCCCATAAGCATCTCAAAGGAAACTGAGTAAATACATGGGTGGAGTCCAAGGAGATTTTCAATAGAGAAATTCCAATGCGTGTCCATGAAATATGGATCCAAGGGGTACGAAGGCCCATGGTATTCTATATAATCTAGATCTAAGGATTAAACAAGTCTATAGAATCCATTACCATAATAAATAACTTTGAAGTATAAATGTCCATGTAATCTAATGTAATTAGGATCCAAAGATCTCATCCAAGGAATATAATACCATTTTAATTTATATTATTAATTCATAATCATTTACATACTATGATTTCATCCAATTCATTTCCAAAAATTCCATAAATATCTATTTAAAAATTTTAATCATATGAAATAGCAATAAAAAGAGGGAAAAACATTATCCTATTATTTAAATTCAATTCCTTCATTTCATTTATAAATGAATAGATAAAATAAAGTTCTTATATCCTAAAAACCCATTAAATTCTAATCAAGGGTCCCACTAAAAGTAATGATCTCATGCACACTCAACAAGGTGGTATAACACAGGGAAGAAACAAGGGAACACCCTATAAGTGGCCTAGGTTGGGGATAAGAACCTTAAACAATAAAAAAGTTACTAGTGGGAAACCTAAATAGATCAGGAACATTTATATCAATACATTCAATTAATTTTAGGGGAAACACCTGAAGTTTTGGTGTGCGACGTAACTGTCAAAAGATATAAAACTAATAAACTATAATGGAAAAGGTGTATAACACCTACCATATGTACATGGTAGAGTACTCATCCAATATCGACCACTAATTTTGTCTAGATCAGAATAAAAAGGAATAATATATGAAAATTTTGTCAAAAGGTAATGTTATATAGAACCTAAATAACTTTATTGATACAAAGATGAATGAATAATGACATAAGATGAAAGAATAACACACCAGAGTGGATCTAACAAGACCAACAATATTTAATTGTGATTCCAAAGAGTGGAGTTATCAAAGAACCTTTATTGATGGAGGAGGATCTAAATAGAAGGAAGAAATATCCCCATATGCTTGAAATGAAAAACAAGTAATGGTTTTAAATTTTTAAAATCATTTAGATAAAAATGGTAAATTCTCTAAAAACACTAGGATATACAGTTTGGCTACATGGTTAGTCAAACCATGCACCAACTATACCTGTATCTATATTAAGGGGGGACTTACATAGTTCATGAATATGGTTTTGGAAACTACGCACAAACCATGTTATACACCTCTGCTAAAACTTTTAGGGGGCTCGTACAGGCGTGTGGCCCTGACAGCATTGTTTCCTCAAATTGTGCATCCTTTCTGTGGCCTTTTTCTATCCACATATGGTTTCATTAAACCATGAAGCCTATATCTCATGGATTCTACTAACTATGAGGCCCAGTTTACTTTTCCAAAATCCTAGGATTTTGGCTCTGAAAAATACCTATACACCCTCAAAACTCATGTGACCTAATTAGGCATTCATGTTATTTCAAAACTAAGGAATAAACTGAAAACAAAAATATACATACCTCATAGGAAAATCTGATATCTTATAGATGTTTTTTGTAAATTGGTGTGGGGGTGTTTACCATATTAGTTATTGAATAATTTAATGTTATAATAAAGGATATTATAAGGATTTTATGTCTATGGGAATAACTTTCAAATATTTTTTCTTTAGATGATTTAATTTATCAGATATCCTAGTCAAGATAAAGAAGATGACAAACTAGATGGTATACCAATTGGAGAACGGTTTTCATTGAGATAAGTGTGACCTATTAGACATATGGGAGGAATAAATGGGTTCCTAGAGGTCTAACTTAGTTATATTTGGCATTATATTTTGTTTCATGTAGAATATATTCAATGTATAGTGTTTAGATATCACTATGAACTCCTTGAAATTTTAATGATAATGGTGGGATTAGTGAATTACCCTATTCAATTTCTGATGCCTATGGGTTATTTTTGTGGTCTTCATTAATTCCTATTTCATGGATCTAAATTAGAGGGTGATCATACCAATAATTTGATGTTGTTATTGTCATGATTTAACAAAACCATCAGTGTGGTGGACTCTGGAAGTGCATATTATAGATTAGGGAAATTCATTCATTTGGAATGATATTTAACATGATTGAGTAGTAGCTAGATTAAAAAAATATCTATTTATTTATAAATTATGTGTTTTGAGTGATGTAGTGGTGTTGTGGTAGCATATTCTCATAGTGAGAATATTGTGCTTAGTGGAAACATGAGATATTTAAGAAATGATCATTGGTATAGTTATTTTTTATGGAAAAAGACTACATGGAAATTATTTTTCTTATCATGATAACCCCTACATATAATTTATTTTTGAGGGTTGATATGGAATAATTGATTTTAGAAACAAGTGAGACCATCTATTTTTAGGTAATAACTTGATTTATTCCCTTAAATGTGGGAAGTACATCATTTTTCTTCACTATGAGGTATTTTTATTCATATAATAAATGTCTTGGATGATCTAATGTGAATTTTTAAACTAAGGTCATCGAGTTGGCTATGGAACCTTATTGGTGTATATATAACTGAGTAATTATGTTCATTATATGGATATTATAGCTATGTAATAAAGGTTGATGTTGGGAAAGTTATTATTTTAGTCGCTTAAGTGGCAAGTGTTATCATCGATTTTAGAGTTTTCAAATAAAGGTTATATAGAATTTATGGATGATTAAATTCATATTGTAGTGGAATGAGTAGTCGATAAGATTTATGATAGTTTTTTGGTAGCGTGAAGAAGTGGGTTGCATCTCTTAATGTACATGTCTGTTTCATTCATGAAGAGAGAAAATTACCCAATCAGATGATCAATAATTTTGGATGCAATATTTTATGGATTTAGAGGTGTGGTTTTGTGATTACTTGAGTTGATGAAAGTGGATTAAGATTTAGATCTACTGATTCACTCATGCATGATATTGGCAATATCAGTATATACTCCCTGTAGAATGGAAATGAAAAGTTGAGGAAGAACTCTAGGGGTATCACCATTGGATCCAATATGTTATTAGTGTGATATCTTTAATTGGATCATACTATGATAGGTATTTATGTGTATTGATGTTTTGAATGTGGTAGATTTTGGGTTTATATTTGATATTAAAGGGATTAAATATCTCCTAGGTGGTTCCCTCCATGATGAACATTACTATAGTTTATGTTTTTTGCCTCATGATTTTCACTCATGTTTTAAGGATAAATGATATGTGGTATTAATGTGTTAAGTCATAGACTCAATTTACTATAATTATTTTGAAAACCATGAAATTTTTTATTTAAAATGTGATTCAACTTAACATTATTGTTTTATCTTTAATGAATATAGAATATAAAACTAATAAATTAATTACCAACAACCTAAGGTTTAACGAAATACTGATGGTCTGAGGATTCATGAAAATATATTGAATTTATAAATTTTGAAATACCAATGAATTAAGGTTTATGAAATACCAAGATAATTGTAGTGGTGTTGGAGAAATTCATAATTATATGTGGCAATATGCTGAGTCTATCAAATGATGAATAGTAAATTTCTACTGATGCAGTTGCAATTGACTCTAAGATTTATAAAATCTGACCATTTGAGGATCATATATAAATAGAGCTACACATCATGGATCTAAATTTGATAAATAAAATTTTTCAAGATATCTCTATTAAATATTTCATTCAATTGAATCATTCAACATCTTGTGGACTAGAGTGTCTCTAATTGTTTTAATTTATGAGTTTCTTCTAGAGCTTATGATTGTAGTTTGTCATTTTAAAATATACTTGGGATTCTTATTGTAGTTTTTTGGCTGCCAAGAAGGTTTATTAAGGGATTCTATTATAAAGAATTCATATTTGAGATAGTGGTTATACTTATAGGTATATTGAGCTACTAGTTATAGTATTGGGAATACCAAGATTCAAGTTTGTTGAATAAGGTACCTACCAATCGGGTTGATCAAGGGATTCTAGGGTAAAGAATACATAACCAAACATCATGCTTACAGAAGTGAATACCATTGAACAAGTCTATAATCATGGATTAATCGAATCAGTTTTAGGATTCCCATTATAGTTTGGGAAAAGGTATAGTTTATAATATCCTTTAAGGAATATTTTATTTATAAATCAATACTCTTCATTTTTTTAAAATTCTATTGTGTTTATAATTTCATCAATTTTTAATAAAATATTTATTGTTTTATTTTTTGTTATGTATATTAATTTCATAAATAGTTATAAAACTATAATTAATTTAATTCTACTATTTTTACTCTGATTTTTTGTGATTAAATCAGAATTCTGTATTACCAGTAGATTTAATATTTGAGGAGGTATAAAATTAGTAGTCGTTTTTTAATCAATAATTCACCCCTTCCTATTTAGTGTTTTTTACATAGCTTATAAGATAAAATATTTCGTACCAGAGAGAGGTCTCTACATCTAGTGAAAGTTTTTCCCAAATTCAGCAAAGGTTGATGACTATTGTTAATAGCTTACAATAATTTGATGAAAATTAATTATCTAATGATCAACTTATGGAGAAATTTATTAATAATATTATGAAGGAATGGGAATCTAAAATAACTATTTTTGATGATGTGAAACAAATTACAATGCACAGTCTAGATGATTTAATTTTAAACTTTATATAATAATAGTGTCATCTAAATAGATATATAGAAAAGAAAAATAAGAATAATGGTGTTTCTTTTACATCTACCAGAAATTTAAATACCAGATTTTGTAGTGATAAATTGAGTACTTCCAAATATAGAAACTGTGCAAAGTTAAATGAAATTTAAATATATATGTTTTCTAGAATAATGAATTAGTGTATGGGAAACAGAGTTACTCAAAAAATTATCAAAACAATAGTGGTAAAAAGATTGAAAAATGATTTAATATATCTTATATATGATGACTGGAGAAATATAGGTCATATTTGAAATGTTTGTCCTAATATGGAAGTGAAATACATAAAGTGTTAAATAAATTTTTAAAAAATAAAAAATAATAAAATATTCAAGAACATGGATACATAGAGAATAAGTAAAAAAGATACTATTTATGATAGTTCATCGAAAGCAAGTGATGATAGCTAAAAAATTATCTGTTTTATTTTAATGTTTCAAAAAGTAAAAAATGCTTTATTAGTGGGATGATATATGAATATCTTACTAACATATCTCTTGAATAAAATTGTTTTTATGCATTTAAGAAGATAGTGATTGTGATATTGAATAATATCCTTCACCTATTATGGATGAGGTTATTTATACTACTGAGTTGGAGAAGAGAGAAAATATAATGAAGGTTGAATGTGAGATATTAAAATCTGATTTTTCTAAACAAACAAAGAAATATTATAGGACTATAACTGAATAAATTAAACTAAAGAAATATATTTTTAATTCAAAAAAATATTTTGAAAACTCTAAACTTTAAAATACCACACTTATTTATAAAGTAGATAAGTCAAAAGATAAAATCAAAAAACTAACTATTGAAATGAAAGGAAAAAAATTATAATCAATTTGTCTAAATATCAATCTTAGAATTGTGATGAGAATTTTAGATATATTGAGAAGAAAATAAAATAAGTAAAATTAACATATAAAATTGTAAAATTAATTTTAGATATTGAAATCCTTAATAAGTTCTTAAAAAACATTACTACTAGAAGAAAAGATTTTGATAAAATGTATTGGTATTAGAGATCACCCAATAGAAAAACATCTAGACTTAGACATAAATATATTGAAATACTAGTTTATTAGAAAAATTATTCTTTACCCAGTCATGCATATTTTTATACTATAGGTTAAATGGGAGGAAATTGGAGGTAAAATTATTAACTCAATAGAGTTCAATCATTCGGGAGATTATGATCTTTCATATCCAAAGAACTTGATTCTTGTGAACATGAAAAATTCAAGTAGATATGGATTCCAAATATTCTTTTTGATAGTACCTCTAGACCAAAAAAAATTTATCTACAATGAACATAATTTTCAAATAATTTAGATATTTTTTCACTTACAACTGAACACCAATCATCAGTGCCCCTTGTATTTTTCTTTAATATTCCAAAATTATAGAATTTTAATAGGAATGTTTATATTCTATATAATTGAAAATATTATTAAATTTTTCTTAATAATTTTAATTTATTCCTATTATTTAGGGGGATGGGAATTTTTTTATTATTTTTGGATAAATTCTTAAATAGTATAATTTAAAATTTTTAAATTTTCTTTACATTTTAATTCATCGGTTTTATAGGACCTAGGTACATTATGCTTTAATAAAATTTTAATTTCATCGGATTTTTAGAAAATTGTTAGTTTATTAGAATATTTTATTTTAATTAAAAAAATAATGTATTAGAAATTTAAAAATTAAATTACTCTTTTAAAATTAATTATGAAATCATTTGTTTTTGTATAATTCAGTCTAATCCATTGAATCTTGGAAAATCAATGGTAACCCTTCATATTATTTGACACCTATATAAGGATATAGACTCAAATTTGGTCTGTAATATTCAGTGCATAATTATTTTAAATTTTCAATATATTTTTATAGATTATTGTACATTTATCAGGAGTGTTATGGTATTTTATTAAAACCTAGAGATGAGAAAAATTATATGGGAATGGAAGGATAGTCCTAATATTTTTAAGAAGATTGAATTTACGTTGAAAAATTTGATATAATTTCAAGGCTATAAGTTTTTTGTTATACCTAAGAGAGAATATGAAGATCAGGAATTATGTTACCCATTATTGATTAGAGAATTTTATGGTACAATTAATTTTAAATAAGTTTATGGAATAAAATAAGTGAATTTTGAACTCCATTTACAAAAGTTTACTTTTACAATTGAAAAGTTTACTCAATTACTCGAAAACCTAATAGAAAGAGGGTCACTATTTGTTTCTTAAAAAATACCAGATACCCATTGAATTTTCAAAATAATTGATGTTGATAAGATTATTTTTATTTTAATGAAAATATTCATAAGACTAGACATCTTCCACTGGATGTATGAATCATTTTTTCAGGGGGTTTAGTATTTTATTCTTCCAAGAAAAGGTGATAAGGGAACCATTAAAATTCATGAAATTTATCATTTATAATTTCTAATGAACTTCCAAAAATTAAATCCTATCAAATTTAACTAGACGTACATTGAAGCGATATGTATTGGTATGTTTAAGTTTAAAGTTATAATTTTCTGTCAAATATTGAATAGAATTATTGTAAGACTATTAAAATAAGAAACTATTTAATGAATATCATTCTAAAAAAATTTAGAAAAATCTAAAAAATACTGAATCATTTTGAAGGATGAAATTAATGTATACTTTCAAATAAAAAATTTTCATTGAAAAGTATTTATTAGATAATTTATTTGAATTATGAAAATAATTCAAGCTTAAAGAAGTTTATAAGGTCATAAAAACTTCAGAGAAGATAAAATCACCATATACCCCATCAACTAAAAAATCACCAAAAAATAAGAAGTTAAAAAATGAAGAAAAATAATACCAGAATGAATAGAATATATAAAATAAACTCTCTGAGAAATAAAAAAAAGTAATAAATAATTTAAAAGGATTATTGAAACTCATAATGGGTTCCTAAAAGAAAACCAAAAAGAAGATAGAAATAAGAATGAATAAATAGTATCTGAAAACCCGTACTTGGATTTTTATAAAGTTGAATCCAAAGATCAAAGGGGAGATAATTAAGTGAATTTTTATAAATGAAAAAAAGAAGAAAATATATTCTCAAAAGCTAAAATATTATCATGTATAAATAACCATTATAACATGAATTAATATTCAATAGAATATTGCTAAGGAAAAATATTTTAATATAAAATTGAACATTTAAAGAAAAGGGAATGAAGCTATACTAGAAGTTCATTAGAAGTCTATGTACATTTATTCACCTCATTGAGAGGATAGTGAAACTACTGTTACTATTGAATTTACTAAAAAAATTATTTCATCAGAAGACAGGTCATTGGAATTACCCCATAAAAAATATTTTTAGGATATTTATATTATTCCTCTTGAATTTGTAGTAATTCCATCAGAGGTCTTTTCCAAAGAAATTAATGTTGAAAATTTGGTAAAAAGGATTGATAAATTCTGATTAAAAATTATAACATTGTATATCTATCTCAAATAGAATTTTCTATTCATACTTATACTACCATCACTTCATCTCCATCAAATAAAATATCTAAATTATCTAGTTCGTTAGAAGAAATATCAAGTTCTTTACCATTATAAACTTATGTAAGGATAATATATGATCAAATTTTGTTTACTAAAGTTCCTATTGATATTGAAATATATACTCTATAAAATAAAAGAATTTATTGTTAAACCTATCATTACCAAAGAAAAAAAGAAAAATATGAGACGGGAAAGGTCTAATAGTTTATCAAATTATCAAACACTTTTCACTACTTGATTATTTAATTGGAATCTTGATTGTGTTTTTAAAATTTAGAAGAAAATTAAAAATGTTATCGATATGATTCCAAAATTATCTTAAAATGTTATTCTAATTTTATTTTAATTTCATAATTATAAAAATTAAAAATGGAGAAACCAGTTGATAAATTATATATATGAAATTGAGAGATATTTGAAAATATCCACAGATGTCAATTATTTACATGACTAAAAGTTGGGGAATTTTAACTTGTACATAAAATATCAATATAAGGACGTCAATTTGATTTATTTTAATACTTCTTTATTAAATCATAATTTTTACACCCTTTATAAAATATATGAGGATATAAAATCTTTTATTATGGATCTTGAAGATAAATTTGATGATCATTATATTCTTATCAATGAATTGAAACATTTATCTTTCTCTCAAAATCGGAAGATTTCTAATAAGAATTTCAAATTTAAAAAGAGGATAGTAAAGAAGGATTGGATTTTAATGGAATAGGAATACAAATTTTCTTATAAGATAGCTGAAAATGATAAAAAAAATTAAAGTTTTAGATAAGATGTTGATAGAGTAATGAAAATATATCAGGAAATTAAAACACATTATTTAAAATTAAATTTAGAAGGATTGGTTTTCCAATTTATATTTTCATGTAATATTGTGACTTGTTCCATATGGTAAGTAAAATAAAATTAATTTTGGTTGATTTAATACCTTACCTCATCAATAATTTAAATACTATACATGAATATTGTTTGATTGAATTCCTTTTTTCTTAAATACCTTAAATTAATTTTCATAAATATTTCTTGATAAATATTTCTATCTATTGGAATGTTCATCAATTATTGGTCATTATTTTATCAACTTATTTTTATTTATTCTGTTTTTATATGTAAAAACTATCATGCTGCCACCATTTTTGAATACTTATTTCAAGGGTGGAAATTATTTTCTTTCTTTTCTATAGCCATGAGGAGAAGAAATATTTAAAAAAATTAATTTTTTTTTTTTAATGTGCGAAGGATTTAAAAATAAAAAATGTATATTCATAACTATTTAATAGATGGGGGCATTAAAAAAATCACATATTAAGAGAGAAAGACTTTAAGATGTAGAAAATAATTTTTTATTAGTAGATATTAAAGCTATAGTTGTTATTTCTTATAAAATTATTATCATTATAATTTTTATTTATGTGTTTATGATATTCAAAAGGGGGGATTTTTTAGTCATAAAATCACTATACCCTAATTTTGTTATAACTACAAAACACTTTTTTCATTATTTTGTTTAACTTAAGTTTGTTATTTTATCTTTTATAAATGTAGAATATAACACCATTAAATGAAATACTAACAACCTATGATTTAATAAAACATAGATGGTCTAGGGATTTTTAAAAATATGATGACTTTAGGAATCTTGAAATACTTATGGTTTAATTTCTATGAAATATTGTGAGAACTATAGTGGTTTTGGATAAAATTTCATGGATAGGGTGAGATATTGAGTCCATCAAAAGATGAACTGTAAATTGCTACCGATGTAGTTGCAACTGAGTCTGAGATTTGCGGAATCTAACTTTTGGAGGGTCATTTAAAAATAGATATGAACCTCTTGGATCAGAATTATAGAATTAATAATTTTAGTGAGATATATCTTAAAATTTTCAATTTCATGAAGTCTTTAATAGCTTGTTGACTACAGTTTTTCCAGTTATTTTACATTCTGAATGCATACCAGAGATTATGATTGTAAGGTTTCTTGGTAAAATCTCATAGATTTTCCTATTGAAATTGATATTATATCAATTAGTTTGATCAAGGGATTATAGTATTAGAAAGATAGATCTAGTATATCTGTTACAATAGCATTTATATTGGTATACCAGTTGTAGTAGTGTAAATATTGAGATTCGAGATTGTTTAAGTTGGTAACTACTGATTGGATTGATCAAGGGATTACAAGGTAAGAAAGATAGAGACAAAATTTAGGATTAAATAAGTGGATACCTTTCGATAAGTCTAAATTCAATAATACCTTGAATTGTGTTTATGATTCCCCCTCTACTTTGTGTAAAATTATAGTTTATAATATATTTTAAGGAGTATTTGATTTGTAAATAAATACTCCATGTTTTGTTAAATTACATTGTGTTTATAGTTTCATCGTTATTTTCTAAAATACTGATAGTTTTATTTTATGTTGTGTATATTAATTTCATCAGTAGTTATAAAACATTGTTTTCTTTAATTATACTATTTTTACTCTGGTTTTTTTAGGTAAATTGATATTTTATATTACTGATAGATTTAATATTTGAGGAGGATTAGAATCTATAGTTTTTTTTATTTTTCAATTCACCCCCCCCCCCCATCCTTCTTGTAGTGTGATTGACATGCCTTATTCAATTTAACAGAAAGTTATTCAGTATAGAATCCTAGTATAAGTCATGTAATGTGAGCTTTTGTTTTTTTGTGGTTGTTCTAGAATAGGATTGTACCTATAAATCACTAAGAGATATTTTTTATGTAGGAAATTTATTTATAATTAAAGTGATAGGAATAGAGATAATTTTCATGTATGGTTGTGTCCAAGGTTCTCTTAAAGGATAGACCTCAAGATATAAATTATGTATGTGTGAGGATACGTTGTTTTCTATATTAGGTTATTTGAAAGGATTCTTGATTTTTCAGCATGTGTTGTTTCCATTTTGAGGATAAAACTTTTAAAATTTGGTTTGGATATAGAAAACCATATTTTTACTTCATGATACTTTTTTTGAGTCTCAAGGTCTCTAATCCTCTAAATATATAAAAAATAAATTTACCCTTGTGGATTACCACAAAAAATTCATGATGGTTCCATTGAACTCAAAATACAGTGTTTAATATTATTCTAAATATTTTAGGAATCCCAATTTAGTTTTAGTTTTAAATATATTTAATAAATATTTATCCTAGAAATGCAGATAAAAATATATCCTAAATGGATACTTATATGAAAATTATGACATCATGGGTGTGTCAAAAATGTGTTGTTTTACCTGGGTAAAGAATAAATTGTGATTTTAGGTTTTGACTCACAAACCATGCTTTTTCTATTATTTTAATTAAAATATCATCCAGCCTAACAGCCTATTATAAATTCTTATTTATATTGTTTATCTAGGATTGTCCTTTTAATTGGTTGTTGAAACACCATATTTGATAAGATAATGGGGGAGATAAATCTTGATGGGTGTCGTCCAATAATAGTGTTAATGATTGGAAAATAATTATAGCCCAATTTTGAATCTTTGGTATCTATTCCAATGAGGTAGGGCTAGTTTTTATTTTTTTTTCTCCTTGTTCTTCACATGAATAAATTAATATTTATCAAAATTGATTTATACTTTATAGAATGATCATACTCAATAAAATGTTCTAATTATTATTTCTAGATATTTTTTTGAAATTTTCAAGAATCGTTCTTCATGAACTGTTCATTGTAAATTTTTTATTAGCATAAAATTATCATTTAAATAGTTATTCTTGATCATTATTATTAGTCATGGAAATGATTTTGATAAATTTTCATCAATGATAATTTAATTGTGTATTTTCACTAACCAAATTTATTGATTGGTGAAAATTCATTCTTGAATTATAAATTGATTCATAGTGATAATAATAAGGATATCATTATTATTATTATATTAACTATTCGGTGAAACATGATCCTTTCATGAAAAATGATGATGAAAGAAAAAGGATGATGATGAATGATGAAGGATTTTAAGATGAATGATTATTAAATTTTTATCTGATTAATATATCACAACATGTTTGATGAATATGATCATGAATATATTTTAGAATTATTAAAATATCTAATGATCATCATTCTTCAATTACCTATCTCTCAATTTTTTATGTTATGTTTTGATTAGGGATTAATGACACTAAAACAAGGTAGGTTCAATGAATTTGGATTACTCAAGGTTATGATTGTGTGAGGGAACTAATATAAATTGGGACTTTAACAGAATTAGTAAAAGGGTTTTATCATCACTTCAAAAGTTATTATATTGCAAGTGATGTTAAAATCCAATCTTTAACAATGGTGTTAAAGGAACCATTTAACATCGCTAAAAAACTGATAAAGGCTCCCTTTATCATTGATTTTTTTGCACTATTAAAGTATTCATTTAACAATGTTTTGTAGCACTATTAAACGGTGTCTATTACAACATTTTTTTAGCACTGTTAATGGTTGGATATTAACTGTGATAAAAAATCGCTGTTAGAAATTTTGAAAAAAAATTAATTTTTCACGCACCCCCAAAACACCCCTTCTTTAGTGCTTACAGCACCTTTATTAGAACTTTCCACTACCCATCCACCATCATGGACCCCACCCCCCTTCCTCAACACTAGAAGGCTACCCCCAAATACATGGGTGTGCCTCGATTTTATCCCAGGACAACCCTTATTCGACTGATGCTCTTTACCACAATGCCTTACATGTTTTGTTGTATATTTACCAAATTTTATATTTATTTGTATATATTTTCAAATGTAATATATATATATATATAAAATTATATTTATTTAAATAAATTTTATATTAATATTCATTTATATATATTATAATATAAATATATATATGTTTATTAATACACACACATATGTATATATAAAAATTTTATATACATCTTATTGCATATTTATAAGATAAAAAAATAGATAATATTTTACTTTAAATAAAATTAATAATAAATATTTATTTAATATATTTAAAAATACATTTTTATATAAATATGTTGACATATGTATTTATACAAGTGATTTATTATAAGTAAATATAAAAAAAATGTGCATATATTTAATTATAAATAAAAATAAATTATGAAAAATGATATAGTTTCATAACCATAATATCAATATGGATGTAATTCCTAGAAACCAATTCATTCCCCACTAAAAATGGGGAAAATACCACCTTAAATGAGGATGAAATTTCTTGATTGTTAAAAAATTAGGGTACCCCAGCCTAGAAACTCAATTTTAGAGGGCATTTGTGAATTGTTTGGGATTGAAAATGTGACCAAGTTTTTTCCAAGTCACAAGGGTGTATGTATCGTTAGAATATTTGATTATATATGTGGTAGATCCCAAACATACACCTGAATAAAAATTTGTGGCTGTTTGAAATTCAAGTAATGTTTTCAACTTATTTTAGATCTTTTATTGATTTTTTGATTTTATTTATCTTAAAATTGTTATAAAATGACTATTAATCAATAATAATTAGAAAATTGTTAATTAAAAATATATTTTAAATTATTTAATAATCCATTTTCACTAAATATATTATATATTATGTTTTAATGCCTTTTTAGTCTTATCTAAAACATATTTAAAATATATTTATTATATTTATTTAAATATAAATATATTTATTTATTAATATATTATTTTTAATGAAATTATTATTTTTTGAAATATACCTTTTATCAGTGCTATAAAAAATCTATGATAAAGTCCCCCTTTATCAGTGTTTTTTACTAGTGTTGATAAAGTACCCCTTTATCAACATTGTTTTAATAGTGCTGATAAAGGGGGATTTTATCAGTGATTTTTTACAATAACTGATAAAGGTCCCCCTTTAAATTCATTTTTTAACACTATTAAAGACCCCATTTAATAGAGAGAAAAAAATAATTGTTAAAGACCCCCTTTAACAGTGTTTTTTATAGCGCTGAAAAAAGCGGTCTTTAACAGTACTTTTATCTATCACTATTAAATACCTATAAATAAAATTACAAAAATAATATTGGATGGTACCCAATTGTAGTTTGGGTGTGCTTTTAATAGAAGAGATGGTGAAGATGGTTGAATTAAAAATAGATGGAAAGTGACACTCTGGTGAGGGGAAATGAAGAACCTAGGGGTGACAAGCATGAGTGACATAGGAGGTATGGCAGGAGGTTGAGGTGATGATAATGAAGGCAGTGTGAAATTGTGGATCTGAGAATAACAACAAAGAGTTGTTTAGTTCTATAGATCACACATCATGTATTTCTCATAATATGATGTTAAGGTTTACACATCTTAATAAATATCACATGGAGGTAACTTTATATTGCACCAATTATAACTATTACAAATTATATTTCATGTTATTTAGATTTTTAGAGATTATTGGGTGTTTTATTAGGTTTTTGGGTGACTCATGAAGCCTAGAGGGTTTCTGGGCATAGTTGTACGGCACCATGCAATGGCACCCAAGCCTGGGGAGTTTCACTATCCATTTTTCTTGAGTGGTTTCTCTATGGTAAATCACCTACATTGCCATGGTGTTTTCCATTCCATGCTAGGTATTGAAATTTAAAAGCTTAAGAACATGTGAGGGGTGCTTTGTGGTTTTATGGGATGAGAAAAAAGTGAAACAAATTGTGTGTCCCCTCTAGTGGGTGTTTAGAAAAGGTTGTAGGGAGTTATCTATCTTATTTTTTCAAGCTGTAGATCTAAAATTCCTAGAAGAGGGATTTATAATGGTGTTGGGTGTGGTTTATATACTCAATAGTTACTTGGGTAGGCACCACATCTTGGTGTAATCCATGGTGCAAGTCATGGTTGCCTCCTCATAGGTAAAATTTGGTGAGTTTTTATATTCACCCCATATGATTTAAGAGATTTTTATCCCTATTTTTTCCTTATCCCAATAAATTGAGTCTAAGGTGTACACAAGGTTGTCCCTCTCTTCCTCTTTCTTTGATCCAAGACTCATCTACCTCATTTACTCTAATTTCTCAAGGTAAACATCCCTCATTCCACTAATTACCTGGTATTCTCTTCTCCTCTCACTTTCCTCTTTGATTTCACCATCACCCATGAACCTTAGTGGTTTTTTCTTGATATTTTAGGGTTTAGGGTGTATGATTTATGGTGGTTTTTCTTATTAGGCATTATTTGAGGTCCCTCATGGAATTTTTAAGTATTATTCATCATAGGAAATGATTTCCAGCACAATTATCATTGAAATGAGGTTTTGTTTAGGAATTTACTTATTTTAGAATGTATTTTTATGATCGGTTTTATCAAATGATTTATTTTATAAACTATTCTATGTATTATAGTTAAAATGAATTTGATAATTTTTTGAATTTTTTTTCTCTTTTGATTAGTCTTTTACTTATAATTTCAAGTGGTACTTGAAATTATGAATATTTATAAAGTTCTGAAATATTTGATTTAAATAATAAAAAATTGTTTGGAGATCTTTGACTCAATTTGGGTTATGAATTAATTTCAAAAGAGATTTTTTAGACCCGTAAAGGTTTTAAAAAATAAAAAATGGGTCGATTTTCAATTTTATTTCCAAATGGTTTTTAGTGAGTTATTTTAGAAATATTTTGGTAAATGGGTTTCAAGGATTCAATTTTAAAAATTCCATTGAAATATAATTTCAAATGACTAATAATGGCTAGTACTTCTAAATCCCTTTTTATAAAGTCTTGTTTGTAACTTTTGTATGATTTTTAAATGGTGTGTGTGTGTGTGATACCCTCTAGATCCCCCGATGGAATTGAGATCCCTAAGGGGATATTTTTTATTTATTTAATATTGATTTTTTTTTCTAGAGGGTCATGCTTATTATGATATTATTAATATGTGAAAATGGGTTGTTCACCATAAATAACTTCATCTGGACTAGTAGCATTCTAGAAATAAAACTTGTGATTGTGCCTTGGTCAACTTGTTCCAAACCCATTGAAAATGGTGGTATTGGTATTAAAAATATCAACTACTTTAATGAATCCCTTCAACCAAGACTCACTTAGAACATTTTTCACAATACTTCTGAATATATTACCTTTCTCAAAAATAGGTTTCTTTAAAAATTTAAAATGGGCAATTTGAACATCATTAACTCATCAATCTGGACTTCCATCAAAAACTTCTTCACTAATATTATGCATAACTTTAGATGGATGGTCTCCAAATACTTCTACATAAAATTTTGGTTGGATAACTAGACTGGCATGCCTCTAATTTCCATGATGTCTCCTGATTAAACCCCTGATAATACCAACAGATCTATCAGAGACATCTTAAACTCTCAAAATGATCACCTTCCTGACACTATTCTGAATGTCATTGAAAACTAATCTTTCTCTCACACCAATGATTTCTTAACTTGGGAACCTACTCACAATGGTATTCTTAACTCAAAACATTTATACAAACATTATTTTTGTAACTCTAAAAGTGACTACAGTTTGTTAAAACATTTCAATAAACCTTGGATAAAACCTACAAGATTCAACCTCATATGGCATCTTGCTCACAACAGAGTTCTCAAGGATCTTTGCCTCTAATCTTTTGGAATCCAGCTCTTCTCTAAAAAAAATTTGTAATCAACAAAGTGAAGATTCTAACCACCTCTTTCTCTCTTACGCTACTGCTTCTACTCTCTAGAACTATATTCTTGACATTTTTTACTGTAGATGGTGGAGTCTTAAATCTATCAAATCTCAACTTAAAATTCGGCAGAAATGGATGGCTCTTAGAAAATCAGAAACCTATTCTATATTGTGGTTTTTGAGCTCCACCATGTGATCTGGTATGATATAAATTCTATTATTCATAATAATTACTCATTTAATCATATTGCAGGTTAGATGAGGATCCTCATTGCCATACAAGAATATACCTTGATTCAAAAGGGACATTGCCACAACACCGTACATGACTTTGCGATCCTTAGGCATATAAGGATTAAAGGCAGTTTTTGTCATCTTCATCGCACACTAGAGGTGTTCTGGAGAGTCCACCTACCTAGATGAATCATGATCAATATTGATGTCACCTCAAAGGGCAATCCGGGACCTGCATGGTGTGGTGTTTTTTTAGGAATCACCTTGATCAGGTCATTGGATGCTTCATGGGTAAATGTGGCATTGCCACCTCCCTTTAATCTGAGATGTTGGGCTTGATACATTCCATTTCATTTTCCAAAATCTTTTTTTGGAATAACCTTTGGATCTAAAGTGACTCAATGACTATCATCCAATCAATTTGGAATGGCATAATCTACCTTGCTTGGCCGATTTCTACCCACTGGATGGAATTCTTCTGTTTTCTTATCGATCATAACTATATCATCATACATGTTTATCGAGAAGCAAACACAGTTGCAGATGGTCTCAAGAACATGGGAGTCAATAATGACATTACTTAGTTTGAATACCTTCCAATTTATCTTCTTTCCTTTCATGAAAAACATTATAATATGATCCCATTTTTTTGACTCTTGTAATCTTTCATTTTTAATAATATTTTTTCTTTGGTCGTTTTTGACCAAGGAATCACCTTTAAAAAAAGTAAATGGGTTGTTTCCTTCTATATTTTTAATGGTGAGACTAGATTTAAATATTTCTATTTATTAATGTGTGTGATTTATCCTCTCTTATTATTTTAAAAACATTGGGATATTAGGCATATTGTTGAGGGATTAGGGAGGGTTAACACCTAGTCCTGATGAGATAGATTAGATCCATTATAGTATTGGTTGTCCAGAGTGGAGTTCCACCGATGAGGATAGTTTAGAGAATTCAAATGGTTATAGATAAGGGAATGAATTGATAATACAGTAGATGGTTCTAATTTGAGTATTTATGGGGTCTCATCATGGTATTTTTAGGAATTTTCATTATCTATTTGATTATTAAATATAAGGAACTTTACTTTTTTGTGTTCCCTGGCTTGTTTAAAATTTAGGGTATTATGATTAATTTTATTAGTCATTTGTGTGATTCCTAATTACTTATTTATTTCTTATGCATTTGGAGTTTTTATTAAAAATGAATTTAAGAGTTTTGAAAAGGTGTACTTAATGTGTCTTCAAAAGTGGATTTTCAAAAGGTGTTTTCGATTAAAAAAGGTTCAAGGCATAGGAATTTGTTTTCATTTAAAGGAGAGATAAAATGAAGTTTTAAAATGATTATATATGTGATAATATTCTTTCATGTTATTACCTATAAAAAATATTTTATATATTTATTTTAAAATTGTGTAAAATGAAATTTCCTTTATAAGGAATTTCACAAAATATGTGGTTCTTATCCACTGAGATTATTTTTTCTCATACCTTCCATAAATCATTTGGTGTATGTTTTTATTATTATCTTCATTCAATTTATCTTGATTTTTTCCTCTATTTTGGGGTTATTAGGTTGTTTCTAGTAGTTGTATTCATATTTGGAGTGTGACCAAGGCTCACTTAGAGATTGATGGTAATGGTTTAGTTTGGGTTTTTCTTTATTTATTTTTTGGATTTATATATATAATCCTATGGCCTAGATATTATTATTTTTTAATGTATTTATTCTTTAATGATGTATGAATTGATTATTATTACTTTCTAACATGTTATATGGATGTCTCGTTGTATTTTTTCTACTTATTATTATGGATGTTTTATTTTGACTAATTTATTATTATTAAAGGTGAAATCAGTTCCAAAAGTTATGTTCTAATACCCTTTAACTAGTTTCCATTATGGTGTGATATAGAGCATGCTTTGGGTATGTCATGATCCATCTTGAATGCCTGAATTGGGGGTGTTCTACTATATCCTAAAAAATGTATTATAGTAGGAGCTATTGTTATTTAGGGTGTTTATGGGTAGTATGGATACTAGGATCATCATTAGGACACTTGTAGAGGGTGCACACAAGGAGACCAGTTCTGTGGTTTTTCTAGCTTTTTTGAGGTTTGTGTTTCCTATTTTGTGGTTCCTCGGCCTTATCATGAAGATTTCAGCTCCATCTATTAAGGTTTTTCAGTATTAATGCTTGAATAGATTGTCCATCCATTGTGCTTGAATGTCGTTTGTAGTAAAGACTTGAATTGTTTTAGGCGGGGAAGTGGGGAAGTGGGGAAGTGGTGAAGTGGTGAAGTGGATAAATGGTGAAGTCATGTATGGATTCTCAATTTTTCATCAAAAGTTTTTTCATAATAATAAAAAACAATTTTTAGTGAGTTATATTTTACGATGATACCTTGGACTTTGAGGTGTACATAGATAATTTTGGGGGTCGGGTTGAGTTTTATAGGTGAAAGTGGTAAACGAACTATTGTTTCATTGTTATCCAACACAACATAGAAACCCATTTGAATCCCATGATTAATGGTTCTAAAACCATTATAGGTTACACAGTTGGTGCATGGTTTACTAGTCCATGTATCTAAACTATGAACACTGTAGTTTCTCCTCCAGATTTTTTTATTTACCACCATTATTTTTTATTTTATTCTTAATGGTATTTAACGTTAAGGTGATGTTAATTAAGGGATTTATGTGATGAATTAAAGTTATTAAATAGGGTTTGATTGAATTTTTTCTAAGGTTTTTTATTTTATTGTTAAATATTGGTTTACGTTCATAAATATTTGTTTTTTATTTCATATTTGTTTAATGATTTGAGATTTTTTTGTTCAAGATGAGGTTAAGGAATTTTTTTGGTGAATAATGTTTTTTTCTTAAAAATTATAATTCATGAAAGATTGAATTTTGAAATCATATATTCTTAAAAAATATATTTAAAGTTTCTTAAAAAATCAATTTAAAAAAAAATTATTATTATGAAATGTTTCAAATGGGGGTTTTGTTTGGAAATGATTTAAGTATAAATGATTTTTTATGAAAAAAATTAGGTTAATGATAAGAAATTAAAAGGATATAGTGATTTTAAAAATGGGGTACTTTTAGAAATTTAAAATGTGGTGAAACTTTTTAGAAGGGGGTTTTTTGGATGATGGGTTTTGGAAAATGGTTTTTTTTTGAAATTTTTGTTTTGGTGGAGGTTCATTTTTGGTTTTTTCCTCTATTGATTGAACTTATTATTTTAATTTAGGAGAATGATTATTTAGGATCATGTTTTTTTTAGTTTCAATATGCCTCTTAGAAAAGTATTAATGAAAAATAGGTTGTTCTTCATGTTCCTGGGTTTAGTCCTCCTACTTGGTGGCTCTTACAAGACTCCAAGTGGAGTAGAAGATATAAAATTTAATTTAAACTTTATAAATACTTCAATTTTATTCTTATTTAGTTTTTTTGGATTAAAATTATGGTGGTATGTTTAATAGGTGTATTCTTGGAGACTTGTGTGTTTTCCATGAGTAGTTGTTTTGGGAACTTATTTTCATATGCATTGAGGATTTTTATGTTTGGATTTTTGTGGATGGTAATGAATTTTTGGATTGATGTGTAGGCCTTTTTGTATTTTTTTTAATGAAATTGGGTCTTGTTTTGCTGCATGACTTTCCATTTTTAGGTTTTCATCCTTGATAGAACCCAATGTTTTCTAATGTTTCAACCAATTTGAGATTATTTTCTTGATGGGTTAAATATGAGTGACCTTTGGGTCAGTTCTTGGGTAACTAAGATAGATTTTTTCCTTCAATAATTTGATCAATCATGGTTCTATATTTTTTGGGTTCATCTTGAGATGGTGATCTGAGATTGAGGCCCTTGTTTACCAGTTATGTACTTTGGCCCAAGGTTAGACCTACATCATATTGTGTAATGCTTGTGAGTTTCCATTCATCAGTGTGGTTGAGATGTATATTTTGATTTGTGATGGATTTTTTATGGATTTTGGGAATCACTTGGGTTTTTCTTATCTTAAGATAAGAGTAGGTGTTGAGTAAGGTTGTTGGTTTTTGGTGACTGTTGGGACATTCTTTGAGGTGTGTTTTAATGGTTGATGTTTTGGTTTTGTGATTTTTCCTCCTATTGTCACACCAGTTATCAAATCTCTAAATGGTTGGGAGACCAATATTCAATCTTCATACCTCTTAGTCTCTTTCTCATAGTTGTGTTCTTCTTGGATATGATCATATTTTTGGTAATATGGTCTATTATTTTAGATAATTCATTAATATTTGATGTCTTTCTTCCTTAGGTTATATTGATATGTTTATCATCCAACTCACCCTCTTTAATGGGGTGTTATTGTGACTTCTTTCCTGCTACTTCCTTATCTATTAATAACTTTAAGGGGGAATGGAGTGGAATGTTGGGGAATTTGTTACACCCTATTTCACTATTACTAATTATATTTTGTGTAATTTTAATTTATTTTGTAATTTTGGAGTTTATCATACATTTTAGTATGTTTTTTGGTGATTTAGGAATGTTAAAGGGGTTCTAGTCCTAGGTGCATGTCACCAAATCATAACTCCCAGGGCTAGGTAATTTTTTTTCGTATTTATTAATGGGTTTCCCTATAGGAAATGGAAAACACATCCATGTCATGGTTCTTGTTATGATGGGTGTTAAAATGGAAAAGGATGTGATTGTATGGGATATTCCTGGGTATACTGACCCAACTTTTTCTTATGTGACTATTATATCATTTTTAAGATAAACCACATAATAGTAATACATTAATGGATCGAAAGTTTTAATATCTTGAGAAAATTATGATCATAAACCACTTGTAAATAATTAAGCTTAAATATTATTTAAATAATTATTATTTACCCTCCTAAAATATCTCACATTATCCTTAGTACATGCAATCACCTAAAGATACACATCAATGAAAGTGGGGAGCTAAATCCTAGTAAGGGGAGGAATAATATTAGAGGAATAAAGGATATGAATTAATAGTACATGGGTGAGAATAATAAACATCCTCATATCATAAGAATAGTATCATCATAAAAATCATGATGAAAACATCTTATATAGACTTGTAATGTGGAATATACATAATAATGAAACATTGTAACATATTATTCAAACACCACACATGGTTTTGAAAAAATCTAGTATCATGTTCACGCATACCATATGTGGAAAAATCATAACATCATAATAGTGAACAAATATATCATTATGTTCATGGATAATACACATAATATCAGGAGATATATCACATTACCCAATATATTGGTGGGATATATAATATAATACCCACCCATAACATCATAAAATGCACATAATAATGTACACCACATAGAAATATAATATATAAAAATTGTTTTTGATGCTTTCATTGGGGCGCGCGCATCCATCTCTGGAGGACGCATAGTTGTTGCCATGTATTCCCGCTTTCCCAAGGCGGGCGACATATGTTTCTTATTCATGGAAGTTTGCTCCTTGATCGAAATGGGATGATGGGATATTGGTTCTTCCTTCCATGGATTCCTCCTCAGAACTCTTCACCTAGTCTGGGTCTCCCTTATAGATTTAAGATATTGTTCGTGAAACTCTTCCTAGTGCCATATCTTCATGGACACCAGTTAATTACATTGATTCTGTCAGGAAATTCCTAGGGGTCTGGTCAGGTCAGCAACCTTCAGTCAGGGGAGTAGTCACGTTGGGCATCACGGGCGTGTCTTGACGCTAGGACATTGGTGCGTCTGGGTTTCTTCCCATTATTATAGGGCTTCTCGAGGGCATGGAAGCCTGAGGAATCCCACATCGAACGTGGAGAATCATATTCCATGGGCATGTATCTGAGGTTTTCCTCAGCTTCCCATGTTTAACACAGGGTATGCCGCAAGTTTAATTTCTAGAGGAGACAGATTGGACTTATCATAACACTGACTAGAGTGGATCAGATGGGTGAAACACCAAGTGGGAACACCGATGTTGGGGCCAACGTGTGTTTGGCTTCCTGATTTCTGTTAAATGGAATGGGGAATGGGGTGGCATGATCCCACCGGGATGTGGTGGCCCGGGTAAGAATCAGGATGGATGATGGAAGGTTCCATGAAGTGGGTGGAGAATGAGATGGGGTCGTTGTGAGGATGAAGGTGATGTTGGGATTGAGTCTCAAAGATGCTTCCTACGTATCCCTGTGGCAGGGAATCAAAGTCCACATAGTTCATCTAACGATGGATTACTGCTGATTGGCGGTTTCAATGGCTTAATGTTGGATGGGGTCACAATGGCTTACCATTGGATAGGGTGTCAATGGCTTACCGTTGAATGGGGTTGAAAATGGATTACCGCTGAATGGGGTCACAAAGGCTTACTGATGGATGGGGTCGCAACAGCTTACCGCTGATTAAGGTCGCAATAGCTTACCGCTAGATAGGGGTGTCAATGGCTTACCGTTTAATGGGGTTGATAATGGCTTACCGATGAACAGGGTCACAACAGCTTACCGTTGTATGGGGTCACAACGGCTTACTGCTCGATAGGGTTGACAATGGATTGCTGCTGGATGGGGTCACAACGGCTTACTGCTGGATGGGGTCACAACGGCTTACCACTGGATGGGGTCCACAGTTTATCATTATGTGGGACGGGGGAAAACCGACGTGAAAAGGGGGTCGGAGTGACTGGGTGTTGGTCTTGAACCTCAGGGAGGCTTCCTACGTGCCTTTCCATGGAAAGGATCAAAGACCTCGTAGTTCAGGGTGGGTGTGGGGCTTATGCTCTAGGCTACACAACGTGTTGGTGAACCTACGTGAAGGGGTCGGAGAGATCAATGGGTGGTGGGATTGAACCTCAGGGAGTCTTCCTACATACCATTCCTTTCCAAGGATAAAAGTCCTCGTAGTTCAGAAATGGGTGTGGGGATTACACTCTAGGTTGCCCAAGGTGTTGGTGAACTGATGTGAAGGGGGTCGGAGCGACCAATTGGGTGGTGGGATTGAACCTCAGGGAAGCTTCCTACGTACCTTGCCTTGGCAAGGATCAAAGTCCATGTAGTTTAGGTATGGGTGTGGGGATTACACTCTAGGATGCCCAAGGTGGATGTCATGGTCAATGCTTTCTCTAATCCCACGTGAGTCATGCTCAGTGTGAGAAACAAGAGACAGCAAAGACCTGACGATCATGTTGTGAATGGTGTTCCCATGGAAAGTAGAGTGGGGATTACACATAGTTAGCGGCCCAAAGAGGAAACAGGGGCTTACGCGTGGTTAGCAGCCCAAGGTGGCGAAGTTTGGGACTTACTCTAGGATGGAGGCTCGAATGGTGACAAAGGCCAATGAGAGAGGGACCTGGTACCCAAGAAGAGAGGAGGACCAGGGATGCTACCTCCTGCAAGGAAAGCTAGGGGCTTACACGAGGGTGGTTTCTTGTTCCCCACAGACAGACGCCGCTCTGATAAAGTGGATCTCATTCCATGTGAAGAATGATCTCACTCTTATGGAGACCAGTGGGAGTGAAGAATATCCAAGGTGGGAGAACCCAGCATCTGACACGTGGGGCATGGTCACAGTTTAACGTCATGTGCTGAGGACGATGGTTCCTGGTAGTTTAACATCCTGCAGCTCGGACAATGTAGGTGCACTCCGCACCCCTAGGACTTACATAACCGGTACCTACCCTCCCTTGTGAGAAGTAAGGCATCGGCAAGGCCGTGGGTAGGGGGTTTTATGGAGCGAACCATTGGGGGGTCCATGTTAGCATGGCTATGTGAATAAGAAATAGTCGTTAGTGTGCCTTTGAGAAGGAGCATGAGGCGAAGCAACATAGTGGGAAGTATCATACATGGGACCTTGAAATAGCTTCATGAAAACCTGAAGGGCCGCACAGGAAAAGGAGTTGTAGAGAAACGAGGTTCACAGGTAGAATTCTTGTGAAGCTCTGGGGCCCTATGAAGTGTAGGGGATTCGTGAAGGGATGTGCATCGCGAAGTAGAGTCTCCTAGGCTAGGGAGAGTGCATAGGTGCATATGGGAGGAGCTTCGCAAAGTGGAAAGGCATTTGAAAAGTAATGCCTCACAAAGCAGGGGTGCCTCGTGAAGCATAGAATTATGAAGCAACGTTCTTTGCGATGCACAGTGACCCAGCCTTGGCACTTAGGTTACATTCACATGGAGGGTGCTTCGTGAAGCTTAAGTGCTCTGCGAAGATCTGAGTCCCTTTGGGGATCTCCTTCCTTCTCAAAGGCCCATGGGCTTCGAGAAAGGAATCCCTATCGGAATAGGGGCTCAATTAAGTCCAAGGGGGAGGTACTTCGTGGAAAAAAATACCTGGAGGATATCATGGTTCGCAGAGCAAGAACTACTTCGCAATTTGAGAGCTTGGAATGTGAAAGGTTGGAAGATCTGTCTGTTAGGCTCGGGGGGGAGCCTAGTATTTATAGGCAAGAGGCACCGCAAATTAGGGTTTTCTCGGCACGAAGAAGAAACTTGCCTCATGGCGGGTCACAAACGGCAAAGGGGCTTGTGGAGTAGTCTCGCCTCTTTACATCGCGGTGGTTCGTCAACGGAAAAGGGGCTCATGGATCAGTCCCTCCTCATTTCTTTACGGTGGGTTGTGAATGGAAAATGGCCTCGTGGAGCTTTCTTGCCTCGTTGCTTTGTGGTGGGTCACGAAGACCAAAGGAGCTCGTGGAGGCATCTCGACTCGTTGCTTCGCGGTGGGTTACGAATGTCAAAGGGGCTCACGGAGTTGTCCCACCTCATTGCTTCACGGCAGGTCACGAAGGCCAAAGGGGATCATGGACCCATCCCACATCATTGCTTTGTGGTGGGTTGTGAAGTCCAAATGGGATCGTGGAGCCATCCCGCCTCATTGCTTCGTAGCGGGTCAAAAATGTAAAATGGGCTCACATATCATACTTGCCTTGTTGCTTCGTGGTAGGTCACGAATGTCAAAGGAGATTGCGGAGCCATCCCGTCTCATTGCTTCGCAGCGGGTCGCGAAGGCCAAAGGGGCTCACGGAGCCATCCCACCTTGTTGCTTCGTGGTGGGTTGCGAAGGCCAAAGGGGATCTCAAAGCCATCCCTCCTTGTTGTTTCACAGTAGGTAGCAAAGGACAAAGGGGCTTGTGGAGTCATCCCTCCTTGTTGCTTCATAGCGGTTCGTGAACATCAAAGGGGCTCGCAGAGTAGTCCTTCCTCGTTACTTCACTACTGGGCTCTGGGAGCTTTGTGATTCATCTTTGCAAGACAGTCCCCAATGCTTTCAGGATGATCTTTTCACCTCCAATTTTTGGTGTAAACAAATGCCCCCCCCCCCCTTAGGCTGGGAGTCAAGGAGAAAACGAGAATCCAAGTCTGAGGGTCCATTGACAAAATTCAGTGGTTACCCACAAGGTGACCTCGTGAAGGAGGCTTGCGAAGTGGAGCAGTGATGCGTGGGCTGGGCGCACCTTGAAGTTTTCCACGGCTGGACATGCCATGAACCACCTGGGGTCGTCACCTATAAAAAGTGGGGATGACTTCTCTTTTGTCCTTTTCTTTCCTCCACGATTTCAACTTTTGGCATTCTCGATTCACGTAGCTTCGCATACTCTTCGATCGCTCTCTGTGAATTGGGCCTTTTGCTTCGCAGTGCACAGTGAACCTTCTACATTGTGTTAGTGTGCTTCACGAATTGTGTCTGAGGGTCAGTGCAAGGCTCTGCGATTCCGCTGTCCGGATTGAGCTCCGCGAGGAGTCTCTGTGATTGATCTTGGTGATTGAGCTTCGCGATCCAGTCCGAAAATTATCTGAATTTTTAACGGTAGGATGGCTCACCAAGAGGTCGTCAGGGGGGTCCTTGCAGACGCTGCCTGAAGGGAATAGATATTAAACATATTGGGTCTAGGGGATTTGGTACAGAGCCACTCCAATCATCATTCATTGGTGAAGCTTTTTTCAGAAATCCAAAGGGACTACCTGTTGTGAAATAGGTTTCCTTTGTATGGATTTGAACTGAGGGATAACGTCTTCATCCTTGAAGCAAGTAGGGATGATCTAGCCTACTGGTTTAGGTGCACGTCGTGCTAGTGCTAGTGGTTCGGGGTGGAAAACAGCCACGCTCAGGAGAACTTTACACCCGTTACCACTGATTGTTTATACAATCATCTGATCGACATTGATGGGAAAGTATTGCAGCCAGAGACATCCCCTCCTTTATACCAAACAATCCTAAAGGTGGTGCTGAGGAACCCGAAGAAGGGATGGTCTAATGAGTGGGACATTCGCCAAGGTGGAAACATCACGGACGACTGGGCCTGGGCCTACTGGTTATGCACCTCGTGTAAAGAATTTGGGGTAGAGCTGAGGAGATTCATCCTATAAGAGGTGGCCTGGTCCTCCCAATTTTACATCTACCAGCCAAACCAGCTGATGCTAGAGTTGTTGAGCTAGTGGTCATTGGGGACCAATACCTTCCACCTACATCATGGGGAGGTTGGCATCAGCTTATGGGACATGCATCAGATCTTAGGGGTCCCGATACTAGGAGCGATGTATGATGAATTCCTCCCTACTATGGGTGCATGGGAGGATCCAGAGAAAATTCCACCACGGGAAATGGCATTGATGAGACTGGTGTCGAGAGAGGACAAGGAAGTGGTAAGAGATTTCCACTTCAAACAGTGGTTCAAGAAATTTCTGAACTTCCCAGAAAACAGACGGTTCCTGGTGAGGCCTCAAACTTTCCCAAAGGGAGTTCAATGAGGCAAGTAGTACTCATAATGGTGGCTCTTGGAGGACAGCTAGTGGAAAACATGGGGGTTCAACATCAGCACTGAGTAGCAGCTGATAATCAGGCTCGTGGCATTCGTCGCAGCTCTTATCTGGAGATGGATCTTTCCAGTGAGGGACACAAATGCAAGTGTGATACCGAGCACATTCATCATGGCCTCCAAGCTAGATACTGGAGGGTGGGTGAATCTCGGAATCCCGATGCTTGCCAAGATGTAATAATGTTATGGCATCAGTGAGGGGAAGTGACCACAAAGGATATGTGGGCCATTCCACCTCCTGTACGGGTGGATAGCGGGGAACATTAAGGGGGTTTATGAATACCTAAACCATGTTTCTCCTCTATGATCAGAATTTTTCCCATCTATCCTACACGTCGTGGGGATATTTCTAGCCAAGCTGACCATACCCTCAATATAAATTCGAGTCTGGAAGGTATAAGAGTTCAACTTCCATCTATTCCCGCTGCCAACGAGGGCCTTCACGGATGATGGTTGTGGGACAGAAGAGCACTGGTCCTACATCCTAGACTTTTTAGGTGGAGTCCTGGTGGCGAGGGTGGACCGTGAGCCACTCTGTGAGCCATATGCTCCGCATCGATTTTTCAGGAAATTTCGGTGCATGCAGCAAATGACCCTTGGGTTTACCTAGGGGTGATCCATGAAGAGCATACATTCATGATGAGGCAGATGTGGCTCATGTTCAATTGTGAGGATGGAAAGATAAATAATGAGCTACCTCCACCCACTGCTTCCTTCAGGTTGGTCAAGGAGTATGCGCAAAGTTGGGAGGCAGCCTGCCCAGGGAAATGCTAAAGCATCTGACTATTTGGGCCGGTAATGGTGGACCTCCCCAACCTCAATACCAAGGCCGAAAGGTGGCTGGTACATCCCGCAGTAGTAGGGATTCCATGGTGAAGAGGCTTTCACTGATTGATGGGGAGGCAACGATAGCAGACTTGGTGGCCCTAGAAGAGCAAAGTTACCCAGAAGGGAGGCCACCGAGGGGATTCCAAAGGATATCCACTTAGGCTCCGGGGAAGTGGCCACATCACATAGACATGTCAGAGGATGCTATCTTCTCGGAGTCCTGGGATATCTAGGAAGTCAATAGATAGTTCCTTATCCCTCCCAACATGTGTCAACACCTAAACCATCTCGGGATGGACTTTTTGGGGATAGGCCCTATCAGGGCCGGCTTTATGGTGTCCCGGGTAGAGGCGGAGCAATATCTGACAGATCTGGAGGACTTTGATAATTCCCGGGGTGCCCAATTTCCAATGATGTACTGTGTCAAGGTGATTCTAGATCGTACGGTCCCTCCACAAGTGCCGGCTGCTGAAATAAAAGAACTCTTCCCTCTGCCGAAAGAATTAGACGAGTCCTCCTATGGGAACGAGGCCGGTAGAGGGATCCCGTTTGAGGTGGGCGAAGTTAGCGATCAAGGCTCAGAGTGTGAAGAAACTGTAGAATCACTCAAGGTAAAATCCTAAATCCATTCTCCAGGATCCATTTCTAGACTTCTTTGGACCCCTCGTTAACATTTAAACTGTGTAGAAAAGCCTAATTCACAGAACCTGTTCTTGTCCCTCAGCGGATGTGGATGTGGGGACTTCGGGATCCAGACCTATGGTTGCATTAATTGATATATCCAGTGGGGCCAGGATGCCTGAGGTGACCGCTTCGGAGCCTTCAAATATTTTGGTAATATTTGGGGGGCCATGCCCCGGGTTCCCAATGGCATCAACCCAAGAACGAGACCAGGAATTCAATATCTGTAAGTTTCTTCTACCAATTTCATGGAAGTCTCCAATTGACCATGTAAACTAACGTCCAAGACCCTTTTTGTCATGCACATTCCTTCAAATTTCATGGGCCTCCTTAGCGAGGTTCTTCAAGGCTTCTAGCGGTGTCCTTCCTAAAGGAGTGTCGGTTATCATGGAGGAGGATATCCAAACCGACTGAATCACAGCACTCTTGATCACTGGTGGGACCATTAGTGGGGTCATGCCCGAGATTATTGAGGTGGGATCCGATTATGAGGATCAATCAGTTAACCCAAGTCCCATTGTGCCTAATCAAATTCCAGACGCGGACCCTTCTGATGAGTTACTAAGGGCGTTCCCCACATATGAGCCTACCAACTGCGCAAATTGGGACGAGACGGCCTCTAATGAAGAGGACAGTAAAATAGTCAATCACCGATCATGGAATCTAATCAAGCGCTTCATTTAGGACACCCCAAAGCACTATTACTAGATGAGATGGATAGACATCGCTCGTGGATGCGTGAATTGTGTATTAGGGGATTGGATGCCCAATCTCCTCACATGCTCGCCCGAGATCTTATGGCGGAGAAGATTCGGGAGTATGACCATGGCCTTGGTGTGGGTTGGAAGTGAAGGAAAGAGGTGAACATTAAGAGGATTTAGGAGGCTGAAGATGAGGTCCAGCGGCTATAGAGTCAGGTGGATGAGCACTCAACCTTCCTTAATGCGCAATCTGAGCTAATATTGAGATTAAAGGCCCAACTGGCAGAGGCCGAAGAGGGCGTGAAGCGAGCCTCTGAAAAGATGACCATCATTCGGATCGGCTTGGAGCAGGCCCAGATTGCGGCTGCTGAATTGTGCCTCATCACTACTGAGGAGGAGTAAGAACTAAGCAGGTGGAAGCAAATCTTGGATTCCACCAGCCATAGGGGGGCAGAGCTTCTATGCTCTTTTGATGAGGTTAACCCGTCCATGGGGGAATCAATGCCCGGGTACTATAATGATTACAAACCCTCAACTTTACTTTCATGATTCGATTGTTTTATGCTAGATGCACACACGAGTTCTGCTATTTGTATCGGTTTATTGCATTCTCGTGATATTCGTGGAGCGTCCAACGATCATTACCTAAGCTCACATGGGGCAGGCCCGATGTGAGAAACAAGGGATGACCACCTTATCACTCCATTAAAATGTAAGAGTGAAAACTAAGCTTTGGGAAACCGGGGGTTTGAACAACCAACCCGGATTCCTAGGAAGATAAGGAAGAGACCTAACTGGAGAATGAATCTCTTAGAACAGCTGAATTACCGTTTTCCTAGTGTGCTCTTGTGCACGAATGGGGTAACGCCAAGAGTGCTGGAATAAACCCGAACAGGGGGGGATAGAAGGTGTGAATCACAAGACCCAAGATTCAGAAAACTGTAGTGGTGGCATGAAAATTAAGAATGATTGTTGACCATGTTTGAAACATAGTATCCTTATTATGTTAGCCTAAAATGGGGATAACAAATGAGGGCCGACCACTGACCATGTTCGAAACATGGGGACTAACTTGAAATTCCATCCATTAGTCTTCCGAAATGTTAGCCCTGGATAGTAGGCGAGCCATAGGCCATGCATCCATACTGTTAGGGGGTTCCTCTAGACGTGAATGATGGAGAGGATCCGAATAAAGAGCACCCAAAGCATTGAGAGTGGAGTGATGGGTTGTTCGACTAGAGTCCAACACTCTTAAAATTATGCCACCATGGTGGAAACACATTAGGTGGGTACATCGGTCCGATCAGAGATCAAAAATTCTCCTAAAAAGGATCTATCTGCCAAGGAAACTGTCACCTCCCAATGTTATTGTGGGGCATCCCGAACTTGTTCAGGGTAAAGCTGCAATTTCATAGTTCCCCAAAGGAGATCAGGTCAAGGGACCGAAAAAAGAGGGGGAAATGGGAATTAAGATTCCTGGGGCTAGACCTGGAGACAGGATGTTAGGGGGTACCTACATATCCCGTGAGAATAGGAATCAATCCAAACATAGTTCTTGAGGCACTGTGTTTTCAGGGACCAACACTAGTAGGGAGAATCTTTTCTGGAGAGGAAACCGACGCATCACATGATTAACATAGGTAATCCCAAACTTATTCAGGGTAGAACCACAGTTTAGTGTCATGTGTTGAGGACATATGGACTCATGCATTTTAACATCATACGATAGGATGTTGAGTGAAAGGGAAGATCCCAGGAAGGGAGTATGTGGTGCGGTAGCTATAAACCCGACGTAAATAAGGACTTAGAGTCCAGATCACACCATGTATTCCTGGAGGAAACTCTTCAGGTCGAGGGACCAAGAGTGAAAATTAGGCAGGGCCCTAAGCAAAGTGGTTTGGCATTCCTACGTACCCCATGAGGATGGGAATCACACCATAAGTAGTTCTCAAGGTGCAGTTTAACGTCATGTAGGACGATGAAAGGCACGTGTGGCATGGATGCATGAGTACACGTCCTACCAGAACTACTAAGACCATGTGAGTTGTGCTCGATGTGGGAAAAAAGAAGTATTGATGGGACTTTTCTAGAACAAGAAGGCACACGTCAGGGGCGATGAGAAACTAGGTGAATGACGTCCCCCCCAGCCACAATCCATTTTTTTTATTTTATTTAAAATCTACTTTTTGGTAAGTGGGAACTATACAAAGAGAGCCACACATATCCCAGGTCCACTTAAGCCACAACCCACAACCCACACATTCAAAATTCAAAAATTATACCTTCAAATTTCAAAAGTCAAAATTCGAAAACCCGCCAAATCCACCTCGAAACACGAGTTAACCCACTTCGAACCATGTCCCAATGATGTTGACCCGCCAATATAATGAACCTAGATGTGCGGAGGGGTAAATCCGAGTATGTTGGAATTCCACTTGAACATAAGAAAGTGGAAACATGTGAATCCGGATGCTCAAGATCTAGACCACAATGATAGTGGCGTGACGATAGGGGATAGCTGTTGACCATGTTCGAAACACAGTATCCATATTGCGTTAGCCTGGAATGGGGACAGACAGATTAGGGTTGACTGCTGACCATGCTCGAAACATGGGACCCGTCACAAATATCGTCTAGGGTCTTTAGGAACGTTGGCCCAAGATAGTAGGTGAGCTGAGGTGGCATGAGACCAGGCCATGAAGGGGGTCCCTTAGGATGTGGAAGAGGATGAGGATCAAAATAGCAGGCTCACGAAGCTTGGACATGGAATAAGGGGAATTTTCCTGTGAAGATTATAGACTTCAGGATCTTTTTCAGAACACATCTGAGTATTACAATGAGACGCATCAGATAGAGGGAGTCGAGTCCCTTCCCAAGGAAAAGGGTCCTGGGGTCACATGCTTTTAACTTAAGGTCCTAGGGTGGACCATTAAGGGGGGATTGATTTAATAGGTTGTGCGCAGGGTGTCGTAATATCCAAACGTGATGTGCAGTTCTCATAAGGAGATCTTAGTTTTGGGTCATATAACTTGGACCATACAGGGAAAAGATATGGGAAGCACATGGTGCGGATATTGAAAAACCCAACATCAATGAGAACCTAAGAGGTACTTACCACACCACATGTTCCCAAATGAGTTTGGGCCAAGGGGTCAAAAAATAAAGTACAGGATTTGTGGATTCCCTGGGCTAGACACGGAGACAAAAAAATTCTTGGGCATTCCAACATATCCCATGAGGATGGGAATCAAACTATACGTAGTTCTAGAAGATGTCGTGTAGTGTAAAGTCTTGTGTCAAGGATGCAGAGTGATCATAATTTATGGTCATAGAGCTCGAAAGATGGATTGGTAAGGAATTCGGGGGATACATGGTGAGGTAATTATGAAACTTGACGTGAATAAGGACCCAGAGTCCAGATTACCATGTGTTCCTTGGGGAAGTGTCTAGGTCAAGGGACCAAACACAAAAGTTGGGATGGGACCATGGAAAAGTGCACTTGCATTCCTACATATCACATGATTATGGGGATCAAGCTGCACATAGTTCTTAATATGGAGTGGTGGGATACCATTTCCAGGTATAATAAGGTTGTGCGGTTCTGGCCCTTACACAAAAATAAGTGGTATTTGATAGATCTTGTTTTTCCTATAGGATGAATGAGTTTTTTTAGTTTTTTTGTGAAGCGATGGGCCTAGAATAGTGAATCCAGGCATCAGAACAAGAATCAAACCAAATTAAGGCATTGAAAAATGGTATGGTGTTTGACCGATGCCAAACATGATGTCCCTTTAGAAAGCACATCACAATGCAGTGCTATTTTTCATCGTGCGGCCAGGATGATAATGTCACAGTTTAGGGTTATGTGATAGGACCAACCATGAACTTTTTTTAATGTCATGCTGGATAGATGAAATAGTTTGAAGTCTTGTGGGAATAAGAACCATAGTTTAAAGTCATATAGATTAGACGTATACAGGACATAAGATATTTTAGAGGGGATGTTCACAACATGATAAAGCATACCTGATGTGAATGAGGACAAGGTCCACACCACACCACGCATGATTCCAAGAAAGAAACCTCTGGTCGAGGGGCCAGGATATATTAGAGGGAAAAAAGGTGGAAGGAGAAACTAGCTCCCTATTGAGCTGGACCCGAAGACGAGATGTTCAGGTGTTCCTACATATCCCATGGGAATGGGAATCAAACTGCACGTAGTTCTTGAAGGTGCCTTTTGACATCGTGTGGGACAACACACAGTTTAGTGTCATGTGGGACGGAAATTAAAGGGGGGATAAATCCTAGATAGGGGAGTATGTGGTGCAGCTAATGCAAACCTAATGTGAATGAGGATATAATTTCATACCATGCCACACAGTCCTCATAGGAGATAAAGCCCTGAAGGAAAAACATAATAGATAAGTTAGAGGAACTCGAGCTAGAACCAGAGACGATATGTCCGGGAATTCCTACGTATCCCATGAGGATGGGAATCAAGCTATATGTAGTTATTACAAAGGGTCAATATGAAAATATCTTAGTTTAAGGTCTTAAAACTTGGACCATGGAAAAGAGGGACTATCCCATGTAAGTTCGGACCTTAATCTGATCCCTAAGCTTACGTGAGTCTAAATCAGTGTAAGAAACAAGGGAGGATAAGGTATTTACAATACGTGAAATACATGAAAAGGGGAAATCGGTGTGGAGCCCCAAATGATTGCCTTATCGAGGCTTTTTCCTTCTAATGTGTGGATACACACTGAGGAATAGTACCAAGAGTTTCTAAGTTCTACTTGGACATGATGAAGTGGAGAAGGATGTGAGTCATGTAACCGACATTTTGGGCTTAATGGGGCTGGTGTGATGATGGAGCATAATTGTTGATCGTGTTCGAAACACAGCATCCATATCGTGTTAGCCTAAAATGGGTAAAAACAAATGATTATTGACCGCTGACAATATTCGCAACAAGGGACTTGTATAGATTTGTTGTCTAAAACCCTCAAGGATGTTGGCCCGTAATGGTAGGAGGGCCATTGTTCTGAGCATCCATTCCATTCGAGGGTCCCTTTGGGTGTGAAAGGTGAAGGAGTCCCTAATGAAGGGGAACATGATACCTAAGAAATGGGCGAAAGCATGTCCGGGTAGAATCCTACATTCCAGGTGCTAAACTAGATTACCCTTGGGAACATTATTGAATCACCGAATAAGATTGAGGGGCTCATCTTGAGAGCGGTTGGTTTGAAAATACGAGTATAGCACAAGGGGATGGATAACTCTCAGGAGGAGGAGGTAAATGGAGTGGTCGTTACAAAACCCGACATGAGTGAGGACATAATCTCATACCACACCATATACTCCTTTCCCTGGTGGAATGCAGGCCAAGGGGTCAAGATGAGGCTGGACCTGAAGACTAATCATTCAGGTGGTCCTATGTATCCCATAAGGATGGGAATCAATCCATATGTAGTTATAGAGGAGACAAAGATAGGGGTAGGATACCCCAACAAGGGGGGTGTATGACACGGCTAGTAACCTAACGTGAATGAGGACGTAATCCCATACCACATTGTATGCCCTAAGTGAGAACTTCGGCCAGATACCCAAGAAGGTCAGGGGACCTGAGATTGGCCGTTCCGGCCAACTATTTTCATATGACCTCTTATGCGGGTGCTTCCTCTTCATAGCTCCTAAGACCACATGAGAAAAGCTCAGTGTGGGAAACAAGGATTAGGACTTGGCTCTCCCCATTATATATGGGTTAGATAGCTGGCATCACCCGAGGGAGACCGTAGCTCGAAGGTACGACAGGGCAGGCTGAACCACTACACTCACTATTTGGGACTTATGGGGGTGGTGATAATGATAAAGTATAGTTGTTGACCATTTTCTAACCACAGATTCCATATCGTGTGACCTGGGATGGGAACAACAATTGAGGATCGACCGCTGACCTCATTCGCAAGGTATGACTTGTATCAATTTGTTGTTCGAAATCCTCAAGGATGTTGGCCCGAGATGGTAGGAGGGCCCTTGGTACGAGCATCTATGCCATTCAGGGGTCCTTTCAGACATGAAAGATTATAGAGTCCCAAGTAAAGAGTGTGAGTGAAGCATAAGTGTGCATGTACATTTCAACATCAAGAAGGATGATGAAAGAGGTGGAAGTCTCTGGGGAATGGGATGCACAGAGGGACCATGATGAACTCAACATGGATTAAGGAAAAAGTCTGCACCACACCATATGCTTTGACCCAAGGGGAGACTCCGGAGTCTGGTTTGGGCCAATAGACAAAATGTCTAGGCGTTCCTATGTATCCTATGAGGATGGGAATCAAGCCATACGTAGTTCTTGAAAGCCGTGCAGTTTAACGTCATGCGGTGAGGATGTAGGAGGATAGAATAATGGGGAGGGTCACATGGTGTGACTGTCGTAATCATGACATGAGTGGGGCTAAAGAATCCTACACTACACCATGCAAGGACCCTCCGAGAGAACTATGCCAAGGAGGGGATAGTTGAAGAGAAGAATCTGGGGGATGGACTCAAGATGAGGCGTCTGAGCATTCCTACATATCCCATAAGGATGGGAATAAATCCATACATAGTTCTTAATATGAAATTTAACATCATGTAGGATGATGCACAATTTAATGTCATGTGGGACCGTACAGTTTAAGTTCATGGAGGACTGTCATGTAGTTTAAAGTTCTGCAGGACCGTCAAGTTTAAGTTCATGCAGGACCATACCGTTTATGATCATGTGGGACCCAATACAGTTTAAGGTCATGTGGGACCTAAGTAGTTTAAGTTCATGTGGGACCAGACAATTTAAGGTCATGCAGGACCGGTAGTTTAAGGTCGTGTAGGAACAACAGTTTAAGGTCATGCAGGACCATCAAGCTCAGGAAAAGTATTTCTTGAAGAACTTGTCATTGGTGGGAGGAGTTATACGCCCACCATCCATGGTTACCAAGGAGTATGCACCATTGGGATAGACCATGTGGGCCACATAAGGTCCTTCCCATTTGGGCTCTAACTTGGTTGGTTTCCTGCTAGGTATCATTGGTGTCTGGAGGGCCAATACCAAGTCACCTTGCAAGAAGGAACGGATGTTAACTTTCTAGTTGAAATCTCTAGCCAATTGTTCTGATACCTTTCTAGATTGTGCAGGGCATGAAGCCTATTCTCATTAAGTGCTTATAATTCGGCCAGACAAATTTCAGCTACTTTATCTGGTGCCTATTGATCATAGATCTTCGTGCATAATGAAGGAAACTGAATCTCAATAGGTAGGACGGCCTCTTCCCCATACACCAGGGAGTATGGGGTCACCTGGGTGGAATTACGAGTCGTCGTCCGATAAGCCCAGAGAGCATTGGGGAGATTTTCTGGACAACTCTTCTTGTTCTGGCCAACCATTTCTTGCAAAATGTTAGAGAGAGTTTTTTTGAACGCCTCGATATGTCCATTTACCTGTGTGTGGTAGCAGGAGGTATGGTTCGAATGGATGTTGTACTTGGCGTACAACTTCTTCAACTCGGTCGCTCGGAAGTTGGTAGCATTATCGATGAGGAAGGAGTGAGGGACTCCAAACCGGTAGATGATATTGGAGATCACAAAGTCAATGATAGAACGGGCCTTAACCTCCTTGAGCGGGACTGCCTCTACCCACTTGGACAAGAAATATGTAGCGTTCAGGATGAATCGACATTGGCGAGCTATCGTCGGTGGATATAGTCCCACAACATCAAGTCCCCACACCGCAAAAGTCCAAGAGTACTTGGTGGAGTGGATAAGCTCTAGCGTCTGATGCACGAAGTTGGCATGAACTTTTCACTCATGTCCTCTTTTGGAAAACTCGATGAAATCATGGATCATGGAGGACTAAAAGTACCCCAGTATCTGGATATGATGGGACAGCTCCAGCCTAGTCTGATGAGCCTCACAGGAACCGACGTGAACCTCCCGCATGACTTGAGAAATATCAACTCCATGGATGCCATGGAGGATAACACCATCAAACCAGCACTTTTAGATGATCTTCTCAATACCGGAACCACTCTGGAGGGTAAACTGTAGCGTGTGGCGTCGAATTCACTCGTGCTTGGCCCAATCAGCTGGGAGGTTACCATTTTGGAGATATTTGACAAATGGGGATCTCTAGTTGGGAGTCACTTTAACCACTGCTTCTGAGGTACCTGGGGTTCCTGATTTAGAGGATCCAGCTATAAGATGGCTCGCCATTATGCCATCATCGTCACCTAGGGTTATGGGAGAAATGACTCCCTGATATTCCACATGGATAATCAGATCATCCTGCTCGGTTTATGCAAGTGATGCAGCTAGGCTGGCCAAGGCGTCAGCTCGACTGTTCTGAGATCGAGGGACATGAGTAACTTCTGGCCAAGATGGGAACTGGGTTATTAGCTGGAGAGTGCGCTCCAACAATGGTATGAGCTCCTGCTTTCTGACGACGGAGTCACCGTTGATCTGCTTGATGACTATTTCTGAATCCCCTTTCACATGCAAATGGGGAACATCAATCTTGAGGGCCAGTTCGAAGCCAGTGATAAGAGCCTGATACTCCGCCTCATTATTGGTGTAGCCTTCTGACAGCAGGAATGAGTATGGAAGAATGGCCTATGCCAGGGTAATAAAGAGGAGATCCAAGCCTACCATGTTGAGCCTCAGGTAATTGAGCCTCCTACCAGTGGGACTCTAGGAAGAACCATCGAAATGCATCTTCCAACATGGGATGGCATGATCTACTGAGAGGATTGCATCATCAAGAAAATTAAGATCCAAGGACTGGTCAGCAAGATCCAGATGGATAGCAAGTAAGTCTTCCAATGCTTGACCCTTAATAGCTTTCTGAGGGAAAAACCTGATATCAAACTACTAAATAATCACTACCCACCAAGATAGACGGTTTTTCAATATAGGGTGGTTCAGAATGTACATCAATGGGTCTACCCGAGAAACCAGTTGTACTCATGGTGCGGCAAGTAATGATGAAATTTCTGTACTGCAAATACCAGCGCAAGGCAGCTCTTCTCGATGGGGAGTATCTGGTCTTTGTATCAGGGATCATGCGGCTGACATAGTAAAGATTGTTTTTTATCCCCTCATTGTTCTTCTGGGTGAGAATGTAACAACCCAATATTTTATGATAAGTATTCTTTTTAATTTATTTGATGTCATGTGTTTTATGCTACAACAGGATTATCTTGTACTATACGCAACACTGCATTAGCTTGTAGTATATGTAACACTATTCTTGGATCGTGTTACACACAATTTCAAGTTCGCAACATTGAGTGAATATATATATGTATATATATATGTATATATATTAAATTTATAAATGAAATATGGTTGGATTCTGTTATACAAAACAACAAAGAAGTCTTGCACTATACGCAACCCTGACTTGGCTTGCATTACAAGTAATCGCGACCTTACTTGATAGCGTGTGTTGTACGCAATACCAGGTTTCACTAAACAACGATATATGGTTATAATATTATCACGAACTGGCCGTTATGAATATTATTAACTACATTTTGAATTTTATAACATTATTATTCATCTTACACATTTTCTAGAACATGGTAATAGAACAAAATAAATTTTTCGGGTAAAATAAGTATTTTTCAAAAAATGCAGTTTTGTCGCCTTTTGATGGCGCACCCACATTAAATTTAGTTTTTGAAAAGTTTATAAGTTAAATTTTACAAAATAAACTTCTTCTTTTGAATCAGGATATACAAATTTACATTGGATAAAGTTTTGATATTTTTTTGATAACTTTCATATTTTAATGAATAGTAAAAACACGCGATATTTTAATTAAAAACAACTTTTTTCATCGTAATAATTTATATGGTTAAATTATAATATTGAATGATTTTAATTTATAAATAGAATATATTTTTACCATTTAATATAATGTATGTCATTAGCATTGATTTTACCTTGAATTCATAGGTTCAATCAATTCAATCTTTTGCAATGTTTTAACCAAAAACCCGTTTTCTTTCGACAACGGGATTAATTTTAATTTAATTTCTGAAACTTTTGTGTATTGAATTTTGAAAAATGGATTCCATATTTAGAATCAGTGGTTCCAAATTATTTTAATAAGATACTTTTTATTTTTGGGTATTATGAATAGTAACTACGATAAATTTTATTTACCGTAGTTAAAGGTAAATCGGGTAATTAATGGTAAATATAAGATTATAAAATTACCCTAAAACCTGCCAAAATTCTATTGTATGACTAAAAGATGAAACATATCACTTAATGGTTGGAATAGATTCATTTTATGGACTTTTTTCCTTGAAAATAATTTAATTATTATTAAAACCAAAGAAAGTGACAACATGTCACTCTCTTAAATCTTATAAGTATATTAATTTTAATTTAGTGATAAACTTCATTAAACTTCAAACATGAATAGTATCCAGAAATATAATAAAATTATATACATCATATGAATTTATTTATAATTTTTAGGGATTAAATAATTATCATTAAAGGTGACATAATAGTGATGTTGAAATTATTTTATTAAGAGAAATATAAAATAAATGGTTTTAAAAATATTAAAATAAATATTATATGAACTATTTAATGTTATAAACTAATTTTATAGATAAATATGACATGTTATGAATCTATTAAATCTTTTTTTTGAACATATCTTCTGTATATTGTTTATTTAAATTCAAATAAATGAATAGTGTCAAAATTGACACTATTGTTATTTTATAAAAATAACATATTATAAAATTGTTTAAAAATCACAAAAATATTTAAAAATTATAAATTTAAATTTATATGGTCTAAAATGTTATAAAGTATCAAATTATGGACAATTCACAATAAATAAGTAATTATTTGTAATAATTTAAAATTTAGAATTTTATTACCACAAATAAAATTAAATTGATTAAATAAGGATAAATCAAGTTGATAATGTTTAAAATAAATTCCTAACATGTCTAAATTTTATTGGTTGAATAGATTACAACCCTATCTCATCTAATATTCGTATATGAGTCATTTTGGAAGTTTTTATGTGGGTTTGGGATTTAATATAAACTAATATTTCTTATATTTCCAAAGGTGCCCCTATCCTCCCATATAAAAGGGCACCTCCTCCCTCTCCTCCTAACACAAATTTGAGCCTTCAAGCTCAGCCAATACCTTCCAATTACACTTCCCCACTTATTTAGAAACCTACTATAGGTACTGGTCTTCTCAAAAGACCAACTCTAGTGCCCTAAGAGAAAGTTTAAAGGAGGCACTTCGAGAAAGAGGTAATACCTTCTACCGTTTTCTTCAAGTTCCATTCTTCTTCTACTCCATCTCCTTTAGTTGTTTAATTATAAAGTAATAACATCAGTATCCCTCATGTAATTATATGTTATTATAAATATAAAACAACCTTATTTCACCTTTTATCCATCCTACGGAAAACAAAATCACCGCGCGTGCGTACGTACGGAATACCGTCTCCACATCGTGGTGTAATCTATTTTTCCACCAACACCTTACATGGATGGGTATAATGGTGTAAATAATAACTATATATGGTTATTATAACATCATACTGATTCTTATATATTATACCATCCACTCCAATTCTATTCAATAATTATGGGAACGATATCATCGCTCGTGCGTACGTACGGACTACCGTCTCCACGACGCGATGAGATTCATTCTCCATGTTAACCATACATGAATGATCATAAAGTTTATATAATGAATAATAATTAAATATATGAAATAATAATGCTACTGTATTTATGTATATATATATTTATGTCATCTATTTTGTTTCATTCAATTCAATAAGGAAACAAAAATAGTGTTCATGCGTACGTACGGCCTACTGTCTCCATGAACGGTGTATTTCATTCCTTTTATCAATCTATAATATATATGTATATGATGAATATATATTATATATAAATCATGTTTTACATTCTTGAATTATTTAAATCAAGATATAAGTAATAATATCAAGAACGAAAAGTCGAAACACATACGATAAATGAAATGATTTTACCCAAAACGCTGCTTTAACATGGATTTTACAAAAGAACGGGTAATATAAAGTCATAATTGAAACATATATAATATCATAACAATGAATATGATTATGTAATAAGTCAATGACATTATTTAAATCATTATACAGGAGTTTTGGATCCATACAAAGCATATCTGACCTAAGGTAAGGGATAACTTTTCCAATCTTGTTCTTATCTGAGATTGTTTATTCGTAAGTATTTACTGGGGTTATTATTCTCATCCATGTCCAAGTTTCCTAAAAATGGTTTCATGTATATTTAATGTCATTTTTAACCATTTTTTACTTTTACTACATGGTATGTATGTAATATTTCTTTTACGAGGTACTTTTTGACTTTTCCGGCAAAAGTACGAGAAGAATGTTTTTTTAACTTATACGGCACGAACAGATTTTTACGGTTTTATAAAGCCTTATTTTCATGAAGCCTCCTCAAAAATATTTCATGACTATTTTCAAAAAAATATTTTTATTTTAAAATTGCAAGATGTTTTGTGAAAATAAATTGATTTTGAAGAAGAAAGGATATTTTCCTCAAGAATTCATTTCAAGTGTTTTTTCAAAACCATTTTCCATCAAAGATGACATTATTTCATATGTGTATGTTTCAAGTTAAAGTCTCTATGATTTACATGGCTTAACTTTTCTTATTATGAAATGATATCCATTTCTTTTATATGGATTATGTGATGATGGGATGATGTTTATGAAACCCATTTTATTCGTTCGGTTATTATGAATGATGTATGTTTATTTTGTGGCACAAGTAAGAATGATTTCATTATGAGATGGGTGGGACCTATATCTCCCTCCAATGCATTGGGTAAAGATTTATATCTCATGAGATAGAAATGGCTATAACGGTAAGTTAATCCGGTTCAGTGTTACAGGATTGAAACGAGGAGTGAACTCGATTCAGAAAGGGACTTTGTCCACTAAGATGGTCTTGGAAGCAATGCCTTGGCTACTATGGAAATCATAACATGTGCTGAATGGTTTCCAAAAATACATGTTTTATTCCCATTATATTTTATCATGGTTGATGTTCTATTATGATATATGCCTTACGTACTTCCACGATTTATGTCTTTGCTCAAGATTTTGATGTTTAAATTTCATGTTCAAGTTTTTTGCTTTCAAATGTTTATGGATTGTTTAATGTTATCTATGTTTTCCCTTACTGAGAATTTGATCTCACCCTTTTTATGTTTTATTTTCCCAGGAAATAAATAAATGTTTTAGGTAAGGAAACAAAAAGGGTAAGATCGTTATGGGAGTTGTTGAAGATCTTTTAACATGATTAGTAGTTTATATTCAAAGTTTCCAAAGACACTAAACTATTACGGTGCTTGAGTGTTGGTTCTTATTATATATTAATTATTCTGCAAACGTAATGTAATGTCCATGTACGTCAAGCATCGGTCCTCTACAGAAAATGACACTAATAGATCATTCTAGGCTAGTCGTGTAAAGGATCAATGATTTTTCAGAGATGGGTGGCATCAAGATCGGGGGCTGAAGAAGATATTGCTTTATTTCCTCAAACGCGAACAGGAACTCTTCATCCCACTCATAAGTGGTGCCTTTCTTCATGAGCCAAGAAAAGGGCTTACACTTGCTGGCCAGATTCTCAATGAATCGGCGTATGTAGGTTAAGTGGACTTGAAAACCTTGAAACTCCAAAATATTTCTTGGGGAGGAATATGGATGATGGCCTTGATCTTCTCCGGGTCGATCTTGATGCCCTAGTACCTGACAAAAAATCCAAGGAACTTCCCAGAGGTGACCCAAAATGCACATTTCAATGGGTTCATCTTTAGGTGGCGGGAATGGAGGAGGTCGAACACTTTCTCAAGGTCCTTGAGATGGTCCTGGTGCTAGAGATATTTGACCACCAGATTATACACATAGAATTCCACCAATGTCCCAAGGATTGGATTGAATATGCAATTCATGTCCCACTGATAGGTGGCACCTGCATTATTTATGCTGAAGGGCATGACCTGGTAACAAAATGTACCTTATGGTGACCTAAAAGCTGTAGACTCCTCATCCTCGGGAGCCATTCGGATCTGGTTATATCTAGAGTAACCATCAATGAAGGAGAGGTCTTGGAACCCAGCCATAGCATTGATCAAAAATTCCATCACTAGGAGGGGAAAATCATTCTTATGGCACTAACAGTTGAGATCTCAGAAGTCGATGCAGACTCTGATCTGCTCATTCTTCTTACTGACTGGAACTATGTTGGATAGCCACTTGGGGTACTGGAACTCCTTGGCAAAGTTGTCTATGATGATCTTGTCAATATCGGCCTCGACCATGGAACTGTGAGAAGGGTGCATCTTTCTGAGAGGCTGCTTGAACCCGCAGTGATTTTCCGGGAGACCAAGGCGATGGACGGCTACTTGAGGATCTAGTCCTTGAATCTCATCATATCTCCAGACGAATACATCATTATGTTTTTTTAAAAAGTCTATGTACCACTTATTCTCCTCGAGGGACATGGAGGCACTGATCAATGTGTGTCTCAGATCTACCTCGCTACCAAGGTTCACCTTTACTAGTTCATCGATCGTGGCAGATACGCCCTCTTCAAAGGTGGGGGGACCATCCTCCAAATCCTTTTTATCACTTGAAGATGAGGGATCTCCAGTGGTAGAAGCTTCCTCTAGGTCGACAGCCCCCTGTGAGAGGTTGGTGCCAGCCTGGGTAGTAGTGGAAATCATATCGGGAGATTCGCGTGCCGCCGAAACCATAGCAATGAAGGTTGTTGATCTGATCCCATCTTGTCTTTGGCCCAAGGGGCCACGATTGATAATATCAAAGAAATAGTGGCACGTCATCTTGATCCAGTTGATTCCATCCTAGAAATTTAGGCAAGTATGATGTATCACCGTTGCCAGGGGGTGGACATCCTGATACCATATGGGGGTAGGAGGCTCTGAGATCACCTGAGCCTGATTTGTGTAAGAGTACAAGGTGATCTTCTATTGTCACTTATACTTGGTAATATGCTTCCCCATTGTACCAGAGACAAAAAAATTGCCCCATGTCAGGGGTCATGGCCTCCAATTGATAGATCGGGAAGACGTAGGCATCATCCAGACCTACCCAGGGGTCAGCTACAACCGCGACGGGTTCAACCTCACTAGCCTGAATCTGCTTGTCCTTGCTCTTGTAATAGTCGACATCCAAGTAGTGGGCTTCACATGAGGCAAAAGAAGATGTGTCACTATGGAGCATGCCCACTCGACCATTGAGGTATTACTTGAGGCATTGTTGATATGACGAGGTAACTACCACGTGTAGGTGGAGCCATGGTCTTCCCATCAATGCATTGTACGCAATGTCCTGGGAGACAACAATAAACTCAGTGCTGGAAACTAGGCCCCCGAACTGGGTCTTCAAATAGATCTTGACAACTGAGGTCTACTCTATACTATCATATCCTTGGATCTTCTGGTCAGAGGGAGTCAAGTCATCCTCGGATAACCCTAGCATCTTCAATGTCCAAGCTGGGATTAGATTGATCCTAGATCATGTATCAATAAGACAGCGGCGAACCTCCACGCCGTTGAATCGGCCGGTGATGTACAGTGGGTGAATGTTCCCCTGTATAGGAGAACATTCATCTTCTCTGAAGAAGTAAATGATGGCCTGGCATTCAGAATTTTTTATTGCCTCCGAATGAAGGGCTTCCATAGCTTCTACTTCTGTCTCAAACTGGAGGGGGCTTCTTAAAGCCTCAGCGAGGGCCTCACGCATATCTGATGATAGGTGTAGGGCCTCAAGGATGGAAATCCTTTCTAGGATGATGGAAAGATACTTGAGAACATCATACTTCCATGCCAGGCATGAGCATCTACTTATAGGAGGACGTTCTATGACAGGAAGTATGGTGGGCCCTGCCTGCTGGACCGGCGGCTAGCTGGTAGTGGGAATGTCCCACTGCTCACTAGCCGAAGCATGAGGAATGACTACTGTGTCGGGTCCAGCAGGATGAGACCAGTCCGTGGTAGAGCTAGGTTGATCATGACGAGGTCTCGGTGAGTCTGCTTGGCCCATTAACACAAACAGCGGTAGAGGCGGGCCTAATAGCACAAGATGAGGAGTCTCAACGTGCGAATCTCTACGTTGGGCCTTCTTTCTGGTCTCAGTGGCATGAACATCCTAGCTAGAGGTGCCAACTGATGTGCCTTGACGACCCATGTAGCAGTCGCTCTACCGACGCTGGCATCCGCTGGGGACGTTAGGGAGGTCGCCTGGTGTTCCCCGTTATCTGGAGTTATGTAGGGGTTTACCAGCTCCACGATGTTAACCAAATCGTACCCTTGACTTTCACTTGAATATTCATCCACTACTGGGTGGATTCTAGGAGTAATTATCATATTTGGGGGCATGAAGTTGCTGAGATTACGGGGCGCCGATGGCATTGGTGGGGTGCGTTGCTTTCCCTTGCGCTGCTGATGCTTTCTCTTCTGGGAAGAGGCCAGCTGAGATGATGATGCAGAAGTGGTAGACATGGATTATGAAGGCTATGGATAATTTAATCATGCACGGATGATGCCATGGGCATAGAAAACTATTTTACGATCCATCCAATTGTCATACTTCTGGGACCCGTGGTTAGAAACCTGCTGCCACTCGCCCTCATTGTCACTACTTTTGTTAGGCCTTACGACGACGCATGCCACTTATGCTGGGGTTGGCCCCAAACTGACTATATTGTTATCGACCTAGTCTTTAATCTAGTCTTTGAACACATATCATTGATTGAGAGTGTGACCTAGGATCCGGTGATAGGGGCAGTAGTTGGGGAGATCAGTGAGATTCGCCTCTTCTGGCCTTCTACACTCAGGCAAACGCACAATCCCATGTTCCAAGGCACTTTGGAAATAGCTGGGGACCTGATTCTTGCTGAATGAGTAGGTCCAGTTTCTTCTTTTCATAAAGGGGGGCCTTAGAGCCTGGCCCTGATGAGAGGCTGTAGGAGCCTGTCGAGGAGGCAAAGCCTGATTGTCCCGCCTAGGTGGTGGTGGCGCATTACGCGGGGGAACCTGCCGATTTTGAGGTGAACATTGTTGGGCTGGAGGTTGCACCTGCGGTGGTGGGTCTCTGCAAGGTTGGGTAGGTGGCTCCACTGGTAATAATTCCAACTATTTGGGGGGCCTCTATTTAGGCCACCGCGGCGGGTTCGTCTCTGATATCCCTTCTCACGGGAATTGTGGGAGGCAATGGATGTGCCTGGATGGCCTATTGCAGAGCTTCCTCCAAGCACTGGGACTTATTGGAAAAGTCTCAAAATCCTCCAAGGTAGTTATGGATGATCAAAGAGGGAACCAGTTCCTTATTGACATTCCCTACGCACATCAACAGTAATTTCTCCTGAGTCAGTGGCATGTCAAGGGAGTATGTAAGCCTTTTCCACCGGGTGATAAAGTCTGCGACACACTCATCAAGACTTTGTTTGCACTTGAATAGGTATGTGATGCTTGTTTTTCATGTGTTGGAGCTGAACTGGTAGAGGAATTGCTTGTGAAGGTCCTCTCAGCTGGTTACGGATCCGATGGGGAGCTGGTTGTACCAGACGATTGCAGACCCCTCTAATGTATGAACAAAACAGCAGAGCTTGGTAGCCTCATGCTGCGCTGGAGTCCCTAACATGGGCCCAAACCTTGAGTTGAAGTGGGCCAGGTGCTGTGGTGGGTCCCCTGTCTCATTAAAGGGGGGGAAGATGGGATTCCCGAAACCCGGAGGTTCCGACATATCATCCACCCAAGCTGGATATGGCTTGCCATCAGGTGGGATTGTCACCTGTCGCGTTTCCAATGCCTCAAGGTGGGCAATAAGTGCCTCCATAGGATCATCTAGGCGGGGGTCTCTATCTTGATGGGGATCCCTAACCATGAGTGAGTTGTTGAGTTCTTCAACATGATAAGGTGGCTCTGCAACTCGTGGAGCGGCTGGTGGGGAGACCTGCGGGGTATCTGGGGGAACCTGAGCTGGGTTCCTTGGATTTTCACGCCATTCTGGAGGGTGTGGTGAGACATTTTATGCCCTATTGCCGTAATTTCCAGCTTCAACCCTATTTGCGGGGGCAGGATGGTTAGGGTCACCTAGAGGCAGCTCGCTGAGGGGAAGTTGTTCCTGCCCCTACTGCCCGGGCCTAGGATTGTCATAGTCTGGTCGAAACTCTACAACGCGTTTAGTGAGGAGTTCATCAACCAACATCTGTTTAGAAATTTTTTGGCGCAATTTGTCCTTCTCAGGGTCCTCCTATGTCTTCTGCACTGAGGTGTATGGTTCGGAGTGTTTGGTGGCTCTGAGGTTCTCTTTTTCCTTACCGTGATTTCGGCCAAGGACCAATGCCTCGGTGGGCGTAGGGAGCCCAAGCAGATTCCTCTACTAACGAGTAACTCATCATGAAGGATCCAGTAGTGGTGGGACACCCTCAGGGGGTAAGTCTCCTTCAATAATCTCTAGCTCATTCTCCTTATCCACTATTTCGGCCATGTTGACCGTGACCCTTCCTGGGGGAACGTCCTCGATATCACCTAGTGAGTCAGGCTGTCGTCAGATAGGACTGAATAGAAGGGAATCGCACTGCTCCTAGCCATGGATTTTTACGTGGGGGGAAGCCTCCTTGATAATATTGTAGAGTATCTTGAAACTCTGAACGCATTCCTTTTGTAGGGCCTTATGGCGGCCTGGTGACTCGGGGCACTGGGCCATAGGGAGTGCAGCCAAATCAACTAGACGACATTGCACGACAATGTCTTCAAAATTCTCTTTGCTCCTGGGATAAACCACTTGATGATGACTAAGGAAAAAGTTCATCACCTATAGGGTTTGGCAGAAACATTCAACATCCTCTAGAGCGAGGGATTCTAGTATGCAGAAATTCATCACTACCACGAGCCAGAACATCTCAGGGAAGTGGTCCACTGCAAGGATATTCTATAAGATCCTCGGCTCAGATTGAGGGTATGGCCATTTATTGCCCCATTCGTTAGATGGGGGTGGCTGAGGAACTGGCAGCAATACTAAGGCAGACCGCTGGGGTGGATGGCTAGCTGGTGGAGAGTACGGTGAATGGGATGACTGGCTGCCGAATCTCGGGTTGTCCTCCGAAGAGTGTAGGGAACTGGCCGCTATGTCACAATAAGACGAGCTAACGGTCGTAGTTCCTATAATAGGGGATAGGGCCACTGGCGATAGGTAGTGTTACTGCTCGCCCTCCATTAGTCCCTAGAATAGTTCTCCAAGATCTCTTGTCGAGGAAGATAGCGCTTCTGGTGACGACGATGGTGGTTTCACGACCGTAACTTTCGGGGTTTCCAAATCTTCATCCTCCTGGATATACCTGCGGAGGGAGGTGGGAATCTGATGGACCTCGCATTCTAGGAGTACTAGGCTTATGCGCCTTGTTCCTGCCCCAACCCTTGACTTGGATGAGCGAGGGGAGCATTCCCGCACTGAGTCATACTCTTCTTCATAGTTTGAGAAGAGGAATGGTTTGATCTATGTCCGAACCTTCCCAGAATTCTTCTTATGGCAGAGATGACCCACCTTCCTACCCCTGGGTCACTCCTCGGGATAGGGAAGATTTCTAAGACGAGGTCCTTTGGCCTCACTGGTGTTGGGGAAAAGAGGGTATCCACCTGAGTAATTAGTGGTGCGAGGATCACCGGAACAGATGTCAAAGGGGGCATGGGGAGGACCTCCATAGGTAGCACTGGAGCGGGAAAGACCTCCACTGTAAATGGTGTTGGAGCAGGAAAAACCTCCGCTGGAAATGGAAGGAGCATGGGGAGGACCTCCATGCTTGTTTCCCCTGGTGACCTTAGTATGAGGAGGGTCCTTGTATTGGGATAACTGAAAACAAGTAGGAACTTTGTGCTGGGTGCGGGTGGAGTGAGGTTGTCCTTCACCCCTCTGGTTGGTGAGGCGATGAGGACCTTCACCAGCTGCTAAGAGGACACTAGGAGGATCCCCACATTGAAGAGAGACCGGATGTGCAACGTCCCCACACCAGTGGTCGGGGGAAGGAGGAATGACTCCATACCTAGTGTAGTGGGCATGAAAGAGACTTCTGTGTTGAGCGTCACTACTGTGGGGAGGACCCCCATTTGGATTGAAGGTGGCATGGGGAAAACCTTCATGTTGAGCCTAGAGTAGGATAAGGCTCACGTTCTCCATGGTAGAGGTATGGGGAGGACCTCCGTACTGGGTGGAATCGTTGTGGGTTAGTCCATAGTGACCACTGCTTGTTCTAGTGACCAAGAGAGTTGACCTAGCCTACTCATGGGAAGGTTGGGGCCTCGATCCAGGTCGAGTGTACAAATTCCCCTGCTCATCATATACAGGTAGATGATAGTATGCATTAGTGGTGGCTCGGTCCATAGTAGTCGCTGATGTTGACACCCCTTGGTGGGCGTCCTCTTCATCTTATGCCCGACGCTAGCATCGGGTCAGACGGACCGGAGCCGATGGTGCAGGCACATGGCCTACCTACTCCTCGTCCAGTAAGATCAAGTGGTGGTGCTGATGCGGCCGGGTGGGATCCCTTGCTGGGAGCCCTTGGAATGGGACTCTGGCCGGGTTGTCCCAGACATCAACTACCTTGTTGGTGTAGGGTAGGGAGTCGTCAAAGCATTCAGGGGAGAGACTCCCGAAATGGTTATATGTAGGTGTGGGGATTAGCGGCTCCCTGCGCGGCCCTCGGGGGAGGCGTTGATGATGACGCACAGATGCCTCCAAATCCAGGCAGGCCATATCCCGAGTCGGGATACTACCCTCCTCCTCGTAGCGGCGTACGAGGTCATTTATCACCCTTCGTTGGATGAACTCAGACAGGGAGATGGGGCGTGGGCGCCCCATATTCATGGGTTTAGAGGTCATTGTGGAAGAGGCGGAGCCACACGGGACTGTCGTGTTGGTGCTGCCCCTGCCCCAACATCGGTGGGTAGGTGGTGATCGCATCCCTGGCACAGCAACTTGATTCCTGAAGAGCAGGGAGCTTAATTTATCAGTGCTGAAAGAAAAAAAGAATCGATGACCCATGCCCCAGCACTATTCCATCTCCCATAACTGGTAACAGGGATCCACGCTGACAACGTCACAGATTGAGATGTCCAACATTCTACCGCCCCAAATTATGGTGAGTTTCACGCCAGGCCCGCTATTTTCTTGGCGAGACCTGGCGATAGATAACTAGATCTGGTGACACGCTAATCCATTGATGCCTCAAGCACTACTAATCTCCATATTTAGGAGAATAATTTCATGTTGGGTTCACCATTTGTGTTTCTGATGCTTTCATCGGGGTGCACGCATCCGTCTATGGAGGACACATAGCTGTTGCCCCACATTCCTACTTTCCAAAGGTAGGTGGCATTCGTTCCTTATTCAGGGATGTTTTATCCTTGATCGAAACGGGATGATGGGATATCAGTTCTTCCTTCCATGGATTCCTCCTTGGAACTCGTCACCTATTCCAGGTATCCCTTATAGATTTAAGACATTGTTCATGAAACTATTCCTAGTTCTATGTCTTTATGGACACCAGTTAATTACACTGATTCTATTGGGAAATTTCGAGGGGTCCGGTTAGGGAAAAACCTTTAGTAGGGGGAGTAGTCACAATGGGAATCAATGGCATGTCTGGATGCTGGGACATTGGTGTGTCTGGGTTTCTTCCCCTTATTAAAGGGATTCTCAAGGGCACAGAATCCCGAGGAAACCCACATCGAACGCGTGGAATCGTATTCCATAAGCTTGTATCTGAGGTTTTCCTCAGCTTATCATGTTTAACACAGGGTATGCCGCAAGTTTAACGTCCAGCAGAGACGGATCGGACGGATCAGAACACTAACTAGATTGAATCAGATTGGTGAAACCCCTGGAGGGAACACTGATGTTGGGGCCAACGTGTGGTTGGATTCTTGATTGCTGTTAAATGGAATGGATAATTGGGTGGCATGATCCCATCGGGATATGGCGGCCTGGGTAAGAATTAGGATGGATGATGGAAGGTTCCATGAAGTAAGTGGAGAATGATATGGGGTCATCATGAGGATGATGGTGATGTTGGGATTGAGTCTCAAAGAGGCTTCCTACATATCCCTGTGGTAGGGAATCAAAGTCCACGTAGTTCATATGATGACGTCTTACTGCCGATTGGGGGTTTCAACGGATTACCGCTGGATGGGGTCACAACGGCTTACTGTTGGATAGGGTGTCAATGGCTTACCATTGAATGGGGTTGACAATGGAATACCTCTGAACGGGGTCACAATGTCTTACCGATGGATGGGGCCGCAACGTCTTACCGCTTATTGAGGTCGCAATGGCTTACCGCTAGATAGGGGTGTCAACGGCTTACCGTTTAATGGGGTTGACAATGACTTACCACTGAACGGGGTAACAACAACTTACCACTGGATGGGGTTACAACATCTTACCACTGGATAGGGTTTACAATAGCTTAACCCTGGATGGGGTCACAACGGCTTACCACTGGATGGGGTCTATAGTTTATCGTTATGCAGGATGGTGGCAAACCGATGTGAAAAGGGGGTCGGAGTGACCGGGTGTTGGGCTTGAACCTCAAGTAGGCTTCCTACGTACCTTGTCTTAGCAAGGATCAAAGACCTCGTAGTTCAGGGTGGGTGTGGGGCTTATGATCTAGGCTTCCCAAGGTGTTGGTGAACTAACATGAAGGGGTCGGAGCGACCAATGGATGGTGGGATTGAACCTCGGGGAGGCCTCCTACGTACCTTGCCTTAGCAGGGATCAAAGTCCTCATAGTTCAGAAATGGGTGTGGGGCTTACACTCTAGGCTACCCAAGGTGTTAGTGAACCGATGTGAAGGGGGTCGGAGCGACCAATTGGGTGGTGGTATTGAACCTCAGGGAGGCTTCCTACGTACCTTGCCTTGGTAAGGATCAAATTCCTCGTAGTTCAGGTATGGGTGTGGGGCTTAAACTCTAGGCTTCCCAAGGTGGATTTCATGGTAGGTGCTTGCTATAAGCCCACGTGAGTCATGCTCGGTGTGAGAAACAGGAGACAGCAAAGTCCTGAAGATCACTTTTCGAAAGTTGCGCCCATGGGAAGTGGAGTGGGTCTTAAACATAGTTAATGGCCCAAAGAGGAAATAGGGGATTACGCGTGGTTAGTGGCCCGAGGTGATGGAGGTTGGGACTTAATCAATGATGGATGCCTGAATGTTGACAAAAGCATAGTGGGAGAGGGACTTGGCACCCAGGAAGAGAGGAGGATTAGGGGTGCTACCACTTGCATGGAAATATAGGGGCTTACACCAGGGTGGTTTCCCATTCCCCACGGACAGACGCCGCTCCAATAAAGAGGATCTCATTACATGTGAAGAATTATCTCACTCTCGTAGAGACCAGTGGGTGTGAAGAATGTACATGGTGGGAGAACCCCAAGTCTGACGTGTGGGGCGTGGTCATAGTTTAACATCATGTCCTGAGGACGATAGTGCTTGGCAGTTTAACTTCATGCAGCTCGGACGATGTAGGTGACTCTGCACCCCTAGGACTTACATAACCGGTACCCACCCACCATTGTGGGAAGGAAGGCATCGGAGCCATCCAGCCTCGTTGATTTACTGCAGTTCGTGAAGGAAAAATGTGCTCACGGAGCCATCCCACCTTGTTGCTTCGCTGCAGGTCGTGAAGGCCAAAGGGGCTCGCGGAGCTGTCCCGCCTCATTGCTTTGTGGCGGGTCACGAACATCAAAGGGTCTCGCAGAGCAGTCCCGCATTGTTGCTTTGCGGCGGGTCACGAACATTAAAGGGGATCACAGAGCCATCCCACATCGTTGTTTCGCGGTGGGTCATGAAGGATAAAGGGGATCACGGAGTCGTCCTGCCTCATTGCTTCACAGCGGGTTGCGAAGGCCAAAGGGGATCGCGGAGCCGTCCCACCTCGTTGCTTTGCGGTGGGTCTTGAACGTCAAAGGGGGTCAAGGAGCAGTCCCTCCTCGTTGATTCATGGTGGGCCATGGAGGTAATATTTTGCACCATCTTCCGGGCTCTAGGAGATTCGTGATCCGTCTTCATGAGTCATTTCCCAATGCTTTCAATATGTTCTATTCGCCTCCAATTTTGGCTTCAACAACAATCATATTCATCAAATAAACCTAAGGAAATTAATGGGTTTGATTAGAGTGTAATAAATAATTATTTAAGAAATAACCATTTTATTTCCAAAAATAGTAAGGGAGATCATGTTTTTGTACAAAATATCATTTTTATTTGAATAATAATCAAATTAATAGGATTTAATGATGTGTTTTCAAAAAGAATTTCCATTTCAAAAATTTTTTTTTAAATAGCATAGAATTCCTTTAGAAAAGGTAAAAACATGTATATTGTTAGTAATAAAAGAGAAAGAATTGTTAAAGGATGCTTTAAGGACAATATAGTAACATCTATATTGAGAATAATTTGAAAGAAAAGATAACTCAAAAATAAGTAATTGGGTTTGGGAATCCCTTTATCTTAAATCCCACTTTATTTTATCACTTTTCCACCTCCACAATAATAAAATTAGTTTTATAAAAACTTAGAACCAAACGGAAATTATGTTCATTTTTGTTACTATTCATAAATTATAATCATTTGATTCTATTTCTTAATTACCCTTGTTAAAGGTGAAATGTTTTGATATCATATTTTCCTTGAAATTTCTTATTTTCTTGGATTTAATGATCTTTCTTTATTTCTATTTATACATTATTAATATTAACTCTAGAATATTAAAAAAAATATTTATAAATTTATATATTAAAAATAATTTATTATAACCTTCTATAAGTGTGGTGATAATAAAATAATTAGCAACGTCCTTGTTGGTGGTTAACCAACCATTAATATGACACTGTGAAAAGAAGAAGAAAGAAAAGTACGAAATATAATTACATATTAAATATAATAAGTATAGTATTTTGAAATAATTAAAATAATTTTAACACACAATTAAATTAATATTAGACTATTTTGGTTTGAAATGAATAAAAGAGGGAAGAGAGGAGGAAATTAGAAGATAAGTATATGAAAATTTACCCTCTTCTCAGTGTTTCTTCTTTTATATGACATTGAATGATTTTATTTCTTGGAGTTGAGTGGTTAAAAAATGTTTTTAAGGGTTATAAGGGTTATAAGAGAAAGGATTTTGGAAGATCCTTGTCTTTGGTAAGTTAATGGTAAGTGGTTTTCTAAGGGAGGGGTGAGGGTTTCTTTATATATGAGGAGACGGGCGTTTTAAGGATATAATATTGAATTAATTATTATATCCAATGTAAACCTTTAAATAATAATGTTTTTAAAATTGTGAAATATATTTTAATATAATAACATGATTTTATGACTTTTAATCTCTTTATAATTTATATTTATTATTTTAATCAAAAATAAAGGAGAAATTTGATAAAATTTTTATTTAATGGGACACTAAAATTTATTGGATTTGGAAAATAATTTTTAGGTTTTTTAATTACATTTATTGTGCTTAAATGACCCATTTATCTTATTAAATTGATTTTGGGCTTAAATAACCAACTAAATATTCATTAATTTATTATTACATTGTCAATATGTCAAAAAACATGCAGTATTTTAAAAATAGTATTTTTACTGTTCACATAAAAATGGAAGTCCCTCAAAAAATTATCAAAAATTCACCCTTGGTAAATATTGAAATGAAAATTCTAAAAATGAAATTCATTTATAAAAATAATTTACTATCATATATAATTATGTATATTAACATAAAAAAATTACAAAATGCATTAAAAAAATATTTTATTAAAAAGTGTGTATAATTTCTTAGAGTTTTTTAATATTATTATTTATTTTATGATATTATAATAACTATATTTTCTTAAATTAATCATTATAAATATTATTTATATTTCATTTTATTATTTTGAGGTCAAATTACTATTACAATAGTGATATTTCTATTCCCAACGATCAGGTTACTATTTTTAACTGTCAGGTTATTATTCCAACAGTCACGTTATTATTTCGATGATCACATTAAATCCTAAAAATACCTAATCATTATTTTATACATTATTCACTATAATTCCTCCCAAGTTTCAATATTTTCCATTCATAATATGTCAATTATTTTACTAATATTATGTTTCTTTTCTATAGTGTTGTTAGTGGGGGCGATAATTCTAGATGATTGGAATTATCTAAGTTTTCACATTCTACTTTTTTTATTTGATATTTTTTACCATTATTATATTTTGGAATTTTCATGGGTTTAGTTTTTAATTTATGTAAATTTATCCATTAATGAAATAATGTTTTTTTAGTTTCACTTTTTTTGTATGTGTATAATACTACATAACACACATTTACACAGGAAAAATATCATTTATAAAGTATAGTCATTACATTCCTCCCACCTTTAGAAATTTTATCCCTGAAATATCATCTCATATTCTTGGTTGATGATAGATGAGGTTACTTTTTCATCATTTCCTCTTCATATTATGGTTCTAACACAACACTTTGAAAAGGTGGGTTATATTATTGTATATAAATTTTTCTGTATTATCCAAGATCTTCACTAGTTTCTCCTCATAAGAGAGTTCAAGATCCAATTGTACCACCTCTAGATATAATTCATGTGAGGGATTAGGTATGTACTTACTCATGAGAGATACATGGAACACATCATGAACTTGATCTATGTTTAGTAGAATTCTAGATGATAGGTCACTTATCTTATGATATCAAGGATCTCAAATCAGATAATATACATAGGGCTAAGATTTAATTTATTTATAAACGATATAACTCTCCTATATGATGATATTCAAAGAAAAAAATCATTGACTTCAAACTCCAAGTCCCTTTGTTGGTTGTCGACATAATTCTCCTACCAAATCTGAGGAGTTATTATATGTTGTTGGATGGATTGAACTTAATCTATAATATATTTCCCAAGATCTAGTCCAAGTAGCTTTAATTAACCAAATTTATCCTAGTGAGAAGGAGTTCTAAATCGCTTCACATACATTGCTTCATATGGATCAAATTAAATACTCAATTGGAAGTTTTTTTGTATGAGAACTAAACTAATGGGAGATTTTTATCCCATCAACCTTTAAATTCCATTGAGTATGATCACGGAATATCCTCATGTTTCTAAATAGTCCTTTAATATTAGACATCAGTTTGGGGGTGATAGGATATATTGAAATTCAATTAAATATTCAGGGCGTTTTGAATACTTCTCCAGAATTTATACGTGAACCTTGTATCATAATTAAAGATGATCGAAATTGTTTCCTCATGCAACCTCACCATGTATTTTACATATATATTAGAAATTTTTTCAAGTAATAAATATTCTTTAATAACGATGAAGTGGGTAGTATTGGTAAGTTTATCCACCACAAACCATATCACATTTCTTCCTTTGGATGTCTTTAAGATACCCGAAACAAAGTTCATGGTGATGTTCTCCCATTTATATGGGTGTATGGAAAATGGTTGCATTATCACCTTGGACTTTTGTTTCTATTATTTAAATTGCTGACATACCAAGAACTTTGAGGCATGATCAATAATATCCTTCTTCATGTTTTCCCAATATAAGTTCTCTCAAATATCATCATACATCTTGGTACTTATAGGATTGATGTATAAAGATGAACTATGTACATTATCTAATAAATCTATCTTTATCTCATGTGATGTAGTCACATAAAGTCTATTTCCAAAATTAATGAAACTATTTTAATTGATGTGGAATTCAAAAAGCTTTAATTAATTTACTGCTTCCACCTTCTTTTAAAGATCTAGATCATCCATGTGTGCCTCTTTGATCTTATCTTGGTTGGATAGTTGGGAAATAATTTAAGAAAGGTATGATTTATTCCATGCTATTATGATTTCTAGATCCATCATTTTTATATCCATGAATATAGGGTCTTTCTCAATCCGCATCATGGATAGAGTAATAGGTTTATTTCTACTAAGAACCTCAGATACCATATTCTCCTTTCTAGGATGTTATTTAATATAGTAATCATAGTCTATGATCATCTATACCCATATTATTTGATGCACGTTCAACTATTTCAATGTGGATATATACTTTAGACTCTTATGTTCTGTATATATGTCACACTCCTTGCTATAGAGGTAGTGTTACCAAATATTTAAGGTGAATATCATATATGGAAACTTCAGACCATGTTATGGGTTGTTATTCACATGAACCATTAACTATCATAAAGAATAGGGTATCAATTTATCATTATGTATGAGTACACATCACAAGAATTTATTTTATGCATCACAGAATATCTCAAACCCTTCTCAAATTAATCAAAGTACAAGTATAGGAGTAGTGGTAAAACTCTTATGGGTATACTTAAAAATTCCCTCACATTATTCTATCCAGACATACTTTACCCCTTTTCAATTTAACTTAGTTAGAAGGATATAAAATCATGATAAATTTATCACAAAACATAAGTAGTACCCAATTAAACCAAGAAAAATACTAATTTCCATAACATATGAGGGTCAGCGCCATTCCTCAATTAACTTTTTCTTTTAAGGGTCTACATAAATCCCCTCACTTGTTATCACATGACCCAAGAATGTGACTTGTTGCATACAAAAGTCACACATTCTAAAATTAGGAAAAAAATTATCCTTTATTAATTTCATCATAACTATCCTTAGATAATTTTCATTTTCCTCCTTGTACTTGTATTAAATGATAATATATTCAATAAAGACTACCAAAAATTTATATATATTATCTAAAGACTTTATTCATGAAATTCATGAATATTTCATGGGAATTAGTAAGTCCAAAATGAATCACTATGAAATCATAGTTCCCATGCTTTATATAGAAGTCTATATTCTAAATATCTTATTTCTTTATATTTAGTTGATGATATATAAAATAAATATCCACCTTTGATATGTATTAAGCTCCTCATAGTTGATCAAACAAATAATCAATCCTTTGTAGGGGATAATTTTTCTTTATGATTATCTTGTGGAGATCTCTGTAATTGATACACAACCATGTTGATTCATCTATTTTATTGAAAAAGTGCATTATCACACCCTAAGGTGTTTCACAAGGGCGTATGAACCCTTTTTTAGAATTCTCTTTTAACAACTTATTTAGCTCCTCTAGTTTGATCAGGGCCATCCTATAAGGAAATTTTGAGATAGAAGTGGCTCTGAGTATAATCTCTGTTGAGAACTCTACCTAATGATCTGGGAGAATATTTGGTAACTCTTTAATAAATACATCAGTATATTCCCATAAAATGATAATTTCCTCATGTTTTGTGTTCTTCTTTAACACATCCATTTGGGTAAGATATTTTTCTTCACTGGGTATCAACACCTATTCCATTGAGAGATTTTACAAATGATATTCATAATATTACTTAAATTTTTACAAGAACATCAAATGGTTTAGAATATTGAAATATATTTCCTTTTCTTGATATTTGATGTGATCTCTATATAACAAGATCTAATCCATGCCGGATATAGCATCAACTTCTATGAGGGGAAGGATTATGAGATTAACTGGAAGAATATTCCCATAAATTCTAATAGGAGAAGAGTCAAATACCTGGGTTTTAATGATCTCACTACTATGTGTTTTTGTATATATCTCTACTTCAAGTTATCAGGGTTTTGATTCAACAGTTCAATAAAACATACAGGATATAAAGGAATATGTATAGTAGGAATCAAAAAAAGTTTTTCAATAATGAGTGAATAAGATGTATATCATGTATATCCTCATTTTTAGGTTCCACCTCAGTTTTAGTGATGTCATACTATTTTTATTTCTCTATTGGATTTGGTGGTCGCTGACATTAATTAGCTTAAAAGGCCAGTGGTTTAGTACATTGTCTTACATAGTGCCTTTTCTCCTTATAGTTGAAGCATTATACCAAGGGTGGTTTATTGAGAGGTGCCACTCTTTCCTCCATCACATTGGGTTTTTTCTTCATGTCCCATCAATATTCATAATCTTGGTGGTCTTCTCTCTAGTATTTTATTCATTTTCCTATCCCTTTTAGGAAATTACCAAGATGCTTATTCTAACATTTTTAACATATGGGTGGTTGGATCTTCTTTCTTCCATTTAATTTGATCTATCATCTTCATATTTCATTATTATCTTATTATATCCACGACCATGGGTCCATTCTCAAAACTCTATCTCTACATTGAGGGAATATAGAACTACTCATTCATAACTCTTAAATTCTTGGATGGATATAGCCTTTTAGAGATGTGGTTTTAAACTACTAATGAATATATTTATTTTTCTATCATTGTTGATAAAAAACCCAAGGTGTATCTTTGAATATTTAATAGTCCATGAATTATAAACATATTTTTATTATAATAATATTTTATTAATTGGATTAATTTATAATTAAAACAAATTGGTAATATTGTTAAGATGATTTTCTTTAAAAATAATAAATAAAATTAAGTTTTTTAATTAATTAGATTATAAGTTAATACTTATAATTAACTATATTTACTAATTATAGTTTTAAAATTAATATTCTAAAATTCCTTTTTATAGTATTATTTTTTTTAAATACTATTTTAATATAAATATTCCAATTTTAATATATGTTGTGATAATAATAATTTCCTCTGAAATAATTATTAATTTTATATATGAATATATAAATAATTTGGTTTTATAAATTTTGATTTTAAAATAAGGTTATATATATATATATGATGCTACACTAATTAATTTTGAATTATTAATTATGATGAAATTATATTGAATTATGAAAAATTAGTTTAAATAAATAAATTATAATTATGATAATTTTATCAAATATTTTTAAAAGAAATATTTTTATAAAAATGTTATATTTATAATTTTTTTATACTTTATTATGATATATTTTCATTCTGAAATTATACATATAAAATTTGAAATTATTATAATATGATATTTTTATTTTATGTCTAAAAAATGGAGTAAAATTAAAAATGATTTAAAAATACATAAGAGAACGGGTTTTAGGGGTAGAGGCACATTGACCCTAAGGTGTAAAGGGGTCTAGGTTTCACAGAAGATTCGAGGGCGAGTTGCCTAGGGGAGTCGGTTAGGGCGCAACCTTGGAGGTTGATCTGGCGATGTGGGCTATGACCAGGGTGAACCAAGTGCAGGCAGGGGAGTATAACCAAAGCCCCGACAATCCAAGATTTTTCATGGCGGTATGTTCGCAGATAGGGTTCGAACCAAGTTAAGGTGTGGTCTGAATATTTTCATATCTAGGTGAGGTAAGACTGTGTTTTGTTTCTTAGGTTTTAATTTTCTACCTATTAATTGTTAATGTTTGTCGTTTTGTATTTATTCTCCATCGATCATTGTCCAACCATTGTTGTTATTTGATTTTAATTTTATATTTTTTGTTCATACAAACTTTTTTTATTTTCTTTTATATTATGAATAGATTCCACTGATGTTAATTAGATTTTCCCTATTTTAATTTTAAATCTTTATTTTGTGGTGTTTTTTGGAAGTTTTTCTACTTTGTTTTTATCTCCTACTCAGTTGGAATTTTCATTCTTTCTAGTGTCATTATTTTGGAGATCTAAAAATATTTTATGGTCTTTTAAAATAGCTTATATCATTGTTGGTTTTAGATTTTCTTCCTATGTCTACATTTATATGCTCTTCTTGCCAAGAAAGATCGTAAATGTATGCTTTCAATTCTCCCCATGTCTGTGCTTTCCCATTGTGTGTGTGTGTGTGTTTGTGTCACTATCAAAAAATCAGAGGATATAGCTATAAAATAAATTTACATTTGTGCAATTGTTGATTAGAAAACCATTTGCAGTCTGTGGTGATAGCTTTTTGAAGAAAGCCCTTCATCTCTTCTGTGAAAATTATGTAAGGGTGTACTAAAATTATTTTTAGAATATGGTTCTTTTTTTATTAAATTATGTAATGGATATGTTATATTTTTTTCTATTGATAATTTATGATCCTCAAAAGTATCATTTTAAATATCATATAGTGTTATGAAACTTGTTTGCGTAAGGGATCATAGTATCTATTTGAAATATGATTTATGAAAGGGATTTAGCATTTTTCATATTTATTTTGTAAGGGTAAATTATTCTGTTTTTGTTTTCAATTCTAAATCATTTAGAAAATCTATTTAATTATTACATTTTCAAAATCAATTAAGTGAAATTTTTCTTTTGAAATTATTACTGAAAATTCTGGTGTATATATATACATGCAATGAATTCAAGCCTCATCTTTATTTCATATATTACAATTATTACAATTTCATGATAATTCCTTCAAGAATTATAGTATCATGTTTATGTAAGGGTGTATTTCAATTACATTCAAAATTATTATTTTATTGTGTTCAAAATTATTTTAAGGAATTATTTATACCAAATCATGTTTTAGTACACGATGGTGTAATGAATCTATATATGTATTTATGGAAATGAATATATTTTTTAATACGGATATATTTATTTATCAAAGTTTCATTGCACAATGAATTCATTCTACTTTAATGTTACAGGATTCATGGTGTACATATTTGTATATGTAAATAAGTTATTTGTACATATATAAGTATTTTATCAAGTACATAACTGATCAGTAATAAATTATTGATAATTATTTATATTAATGTGAATATGTATTATTTTAAAAATAAAACTTAAGTATTTAATAGAAAGAAATCATGTCATCATTTTTTTCATGTTGATAATTTTATTATCATGATTCTAAAAATGTGCATAGCATATCATCATGTTAGATTGAAATTAAGGGCATCGCGTTTTCTTGTAGTAGTGTCCATGTAGAAATTTATAATGAAAGGGAATTATTATTTAATTTTAAGGGTTTGATTTTTAATGATCAAACTTTGTTAAATTTGTAAATATATATATATATATATATATATATTCACATATATATTTATAACTACCTATTTTCATATGTTTTAAGGATTTAAAATCATTTCAAAATTTATCATTTTATGTATTAGGCTTTTTTGTTTCCATTTATCAAAGGGTTTTGAAATTATTTTCAATCTATCTATTTATATTTTATTTACAAATAAATATATGTATATATTCATATGAAATATTTTGTGTAAAATCATTATTATTTTTAATATCAATGTACATGCATGTGAGTATGCAATCATATTTTATTTAAATATCTGTATTTACATCAAAAATTGTATATATAATTGTATCTTTTATATAAAACTATTATATACATTTACATAGGTATGATTACATGCAAAACTATTTTTGTCATGACACATGTATAGCCAAGTAATTTCTTTTTTGAAATGGATATCAAAGATCAAAATACAAATAAGCTTCATATCCCTTACAAATAAAAATGAAAGTTATAATGTTTTTAATTCCAAAGCATCAAACCAAGATTTTATAAAGGTTGGGTATGATGAGTGAGCCCCATAACCTTATGGGGCATTGTCCAACTATGTTATGGGTGCGCCCAGATAGCACCGGGTGAGCCCGTTACAGATTACATGATGGGTGTGCCAAGATAGCGCTCTAATGCATTAGGTAATGTTTTAATCTCATGAGATATTATGTATGATGTGTGGGAGGTTTTTTCCAAGCTCATTATGGTTCATGGGAGGTTTATACCAAGAAAATTATGGTGTGTGGGAGGTTTATTCTAAGAAAATTATGGGATTAGGGAGTGAACCTAATCCAACATGGGCCTATGTCCACCATGTCTCAGGGGTAAACTCAGAATCCATGTTATGATCCAAAATGCCTTTGAGTTTTAAATTACGAAATGCTTATAAGTTTTTAAGTTAATTTTCTACAGTTTTATGAATGAATGAAGTTTATTTTTCAAATGATAAATATATATATAATTAAATCCTTTTGATAAAATATTTATTTTGATAAGTACACATGGTTTCATAATCCTGCAATTTTGGACTCCACGACATGCTTCACTTTTTATGTTCAATTTCAAACACTATTTGGTTTCCGTTTATTTTAAAAACCCATTAAAAATATTTTTACCCTCATCCCATGTTTTTAAAAAAAATTACAGGATCCCTTATAATTTCAAAGGACATTTAAGGTGCTGGTACTGATGAATCCAATTAGTAATTCTGTATTTATTTTTTGTAAACTCTAATTTATTGTATGGTTTGTCTAATCCTCCAAAACCAAGACCAAAAATGGTTTTTATATGTATAATGTACTGTGTATTTTTTCTTTTATCCTTTATACAAAATTACATACATGTTTTAGTTCGGAATCCAGAAGTGCGGCTTCAGGGATTTACTGTTGGTATCAGAGGAATGATTTAGATAACTTTAGAGATTATATGTCTTCATCTAATGAGTAGAGTATAGAAGTGTAGGAATCCTAGTTTGCCTTAATTCTAAATATAGAAATTAAAAAAAATAGTTCGATGAATGAATTTCAAGGATTCAATTCTTTTGAGGGGAGTAATAATGTAACAACCTAAAAATTCTAAACTTATTTTTACTATAATAATATTTTATTAAATGGATTAATTTATAATTAAAACAAACTGATAATATTTTAAAGATGATTTTCTTTAAAAATAATATATGAAATTAAGTGTTTTAGTTAATTTTATTATAATTTAATACTTATAATTAGTATATTTACTAATTATAGTATTCAAACTAATTTTCTAAAAATACTATTTTGTATTATTTTTTTGTTTAAATTTATTTTAATATAAATTTTTATATTTTAATATATTTCATGATAACAATTATTTCATCTGAAATAATTATTATTTATTATATATCAATATGTGAATAATTTGGTTTTATAAGTATTTATTTTTAAAAAATGTTATATATATATATATATGATGCTACAATTATTAATTTTGAATTATAAATTATGATTAAATTATTTTTAATACTGAAAATTCTGATTTATATATATATATTCATGAAATGAATTCAAGCCTCATATTTATTTCATATATTACTATTATTATAATTTCAATATCATTCCTTCAATAATTCAAGTTTCATGTTTATGTAAGGGTGTATTTAAATTAAATTCAGAATTATTATTTTAGTATGTTCAAAATTATTTTAAGTAATTATGTATATCAAATCATGTTTTAATAAATGATGGTGTAATGAAACTATATATATACTTATGGAAATGAATATATGTTATATAGGGATATATTTATTTATCAAAGTTTCATTGCAGAATTAATTCATTCTACTTTAATGTTATAGGTTTCATGGTGTACATATATGTATATGTAAATAAGTTATTTGTACATATATAAGTATTTTATCAAGTATATAACTAATCATACATAAATTATAGATAATTATTTATATTAATGTGAATATGTATTATTTGAAAAATAAAAGTTAATTATTTCAAAGAAAGAAATTATGCCATCATTTTTGTGATGTTGATAATTTTATTGTCATGTTTCAATAAATGTGCATAGAACATCATCATGGAACATTGAAATTAAGGGCATTTCATTTTCCTGTAGTAGTGGACATGCATAAATTTATAACAAAAGAGAATTATTATTTAATCTTAAGCATTTAATTTTGAATGATCAAACTATGTTGGATTTAAATATATATATATATATATATATATAACTACCTATTTTCATATGTTTTAAGGATTTAAAATCATTTCTAATCTTATCATTTTATGTATGAGGATTGTTTGTTTCCATTTATAAATGGGTTTTGAAATTGTTTTCAATCCATCCATTTTTTTTTATTTACATATATATATATATATATATATATTTCCATATGAAATATTTTTATTTAAGATATGTATGTGTGTGTGTGTGTATTACTCATGATGTTTATATATTTATATAAGTGCATATGTCATTTTTTGTAAAAGCATTATTATTTTTAATATCGATGTATATGGATGTGAGTATGAAATCATATTTTATTTAAATATTAGTGTTTATGTAAAAAAATTATATATAATTGTTTCATTTATGTAAAACTATTATATAAATTTATATATGTATGATTTCATGAAAAACTATTTTTTCCATGACACATTTATAACCAAGTAATTTATTTTAAGAAATGGATATCAAAGCTCAAAATCTAATGAAGCTGCATTGCCCTTATGATGAAAAATAAAATTTATAATGTTTTTAATTACGAAGCATCACAGCTGGATTTTATGAAGGCATGGTATGGGGAGTGAACCCAAAAACCTTTATGGGACATTGTCCAACTATGTTATGGGTGCGCCCAGAGAGCAATGGGTGAGCTCGTTATAGTTTAAATGATGGGTGTGCCTAGATAGTTCTCCAATGCATTGGGTAATGTGTTAATCTCATGATATGATATATATGGTGTGTGGGAGGTTTTTCCCAAGAACATTATAGTGTGTGGGAGGTTTATATGAAGCACATTATGGTGTGAGGGAGGTTTATCCTAAGCACATTATGGGATTAGGGAGTAAACCTAATCCATCATGGGATTATGTCCACCGTGTCTGAGGAGTGAACCAAGAATCCAAGTTATTATCCAAATGAGATGTAAATTACAAAATGATTATAAGTTTTCAAGTGAATTTTATATAGTATTATGAATGAATAAATTTGACTTTCATAATGGTATATATATAACGAAATCCTTTTGATAAAATACTTATTTTGAGAAGTGCACATGGTTTCATAATTCTGAATTTTTGGACTCTGTGACATGTTTTTTTTATGTTGAATTTCAAACACTATTTGGTTTCATTTTATTTTAAAAATCCCTTACTAATATTTTTATACTCATCCCATGTTTTTAAAATGTTTTCACATGATCCCTTATAATTTCAAAGGATGGTTAAGGTGCTAGTATAAATGAATCTAATTAGTTATTCTATAATTATTTTTTGTAAAATTTGATTTATTTTATGGTTTTTATAATCTACCAAAACCTAGATTGGAAATGGTCCTTGTATTATAATGTACTGTGTATTTTTGTTTTGTTATCCTTTATTAAAAAAAATACACAGCATGTTTGAGTACTGAATTCATAAGTATGGGTTCAGGGCTTTAGAAACTCCTTATGAAATTTTCCTCATAAGTTTTGATAGATTCACCCTACTTTTTCTTAATCTCAATTAATTATCTCTCTATATTTTTTAAAGATTTTGAGTGAAATAATTGTTAGTAAATAACATCTTAAATTCTTCCCACTCCATTTCCTTCATTTCATATTTCAGGTTGGTATTCTTTATCAATTCCAACTATTGATCTACCTCACCATCTAAATGATACAAAACCAAGGTCACTTTATCCTTATCAGAATAGGGGAGCATAGAAAATATATTCCTCATTGATTTAATCCACTATTCTATAACAAGTGGCTCAGAAGATCCACGAAACATAGTTAGTCGTTATTGCATAAAACACTTGATGACCAGTTTCTCCTTCTTGGGGGAAATAGGATGTTCCACATGGTTTAGGTTATTGTTAAAATCTATAGATATCTATATAAAAAACTATATTAAGTTTTTAACTCCACCTCATATTTTATTGGAATGTATTTTTAACAAAAATTTCATTTTCCCTCACATGGGTTGTTCGTACGATTTATTCTGGTTCCAACCATTTTCTAAAATATAAAAGTTTTTAACAAATATAGTTTAAAAAACATTAATAAATAATTTATTATTATTCACAAATTAATTATAAAGAAGTATAGTATGGGATCCCTATATTTTTCCTTTTTCATAAATGATTACTCATGTATCATATTCTTTAATCATTTTCTACTTTTAAGAGGAGTAATTAATTTTGTTATTTATCTTTTATAATGGTTTTTATAGAGCTTGGGATTAGAATAAGTATATCCCTTGGTATTTTCAAACCATGTGTTCAAGAAGGCCTCTTTTTCAAGCACCGACTGAGGATGCATTTAATACCCAATCCAACCTTTTTAGGTTTATTACCCCTAGGTAAATATGTATTGAATCCACATCCACTTGTAGTATCTAGATAGGGATTTATTTCTTGGAAATCACATGCTCATATACTTTACCAAAACTTCAGGATGTTTCCCTTAAAACTCAATTTCATACCTAAGTTTTTCAATAATGTATTATAGTCCTAATTCATAAATTAACAAAAATATATATTTCAAACTAGCTATAGTGACCCAAAAAATTTCATGTTATTAGTACATTTATGGATTTAAATTATTAGTATCATGAGAAAATTAGTCATATACATCACTCGTACATAATAAAACATAAATATTATTTAAATATTTCTTATTTATCCACCTAAAATATCTCACATTATCCTTAGTACATTTAATCACTTTAGGATATACATCAAAGAAATGGGTGAGCTAAAATTCCAGTAAGGTGAGGAATAAGTAACATGAATAAATAGTAAATGGGTGAGAATAATCAACATCCACATGTCATAATCATAGGATCATCATCGTAACAATGAGAGAAACATTTGATAAAGGAATGGAATGTGGTATATTCATAATATTGAAACATTATAACATAGTTTTCATATACCATTCATGTTTTTGAACAAATCTATCATCATTTTCATGCCTAACATATGTGCATAAATCAAAACATAATAATTTTAAACAAATCTAGAATCGTGTTCATTATTAATATGAATAATATCATGATATATACCATATTACCCAATAAATTTTAGGGATTTATAATTCTAGTCCCACCAGTAAAATCATAAAATTCTCACAACCATGCATGCCACATAGAAAGATAACATATAATAATTATAGTCATGAAATATACCAAGGGAAATAAGTGAGTTTCATAAGGGTTTCATAAATAATTATTTAATGGATAACCTTTAGGGTTCCCAAAATAATAATAGATTTTATATTTTTTTATAAAATATTATTTTTCTTTGAAGAAGAAAGAACTCAATAAGATTCAAAGAGATGTTTGAAAAAATATATTCCTTTTCAAAAAAAATTGTAATTATCATAGAAGTATTTAAGAAAGTGTAAAAAATACGTATATCTCAAGAAATAAAATAGAAATATTTATTAAAGTACATTTTATGTATAATATATGACCTTTTATATAGGTAATAGTGTGAAAGGTAATAGAACCCAAAAAAGAAGAAATTGTTTTTGAAAATCCCCTTACCTTAATTTCCACTTTATTTTATAAGTTTTTTGCCTCATCAATAATAAACTCAGGTTTATTAAAACTTGTAACCAAAAATTAATTATGTTCATTTATTCACTCTTGATCAATTATAATCATCATATTATTTTCTTAGTATCATTTGTTAAAGGTGAAACGTTTTGATATTATATTTTCCATAAAATATACTATCTTTCTTCGATTTAATGGTGTTGATTTATTTGTTTTTATAAATTATTAATATTATGTCCAAAAGCATATAAATACTTATATTTTTAAATTTATATATTATAAATAATTTTTTATAACCATCCATAAGGGTAGTGTTAAGAAAATAATTGGAAACATCATTATTAGTGGTTAACTGACCGTTAAGAGGACATTGTAAAAAGAATAAGAAAGAGAAGTATGAAATATAAATAAATCGTAAATAAAATAAATAAAATAGGTTAAAATAATTAATATAATTTTAACATCCTATTGAATTGATATTATTAGATTTTGGTTTGAAATTAGTAGAGAAAAATTGGAAGAGATGAGGAAAATGAGAAGTTAAGTAGATGAAAACATACCCTCTTCTCGGTATTTTATATTTTTTATGACACTAAACTACTTGAGTTATTAGAGTTGAGTGGATATAGAATGTCCCCAATGGTGATAATGGGGTTAATATGTGGTATTTAGATATATCATTGGCTTTATTGATTGAAAGTTAAGTGGTTTTCCAAGGGATGGTAAGGGGTTATTTATATATGAGGAGAGGGGAATTTTAAGGATAAAATATTGAATAAATTATTATATCCAAGGTAAACAATTAAATAGTAATATTTTTTAAATTATAAAATATAATTGAATAAAATAACATGATTTGATGAAATTAAATCACTTTATAATTTTAATTTCTTATTTTAATCAGAATTAAAGGATAAAAATGAAAAAATGTTTATTTAAACAGAGAATTTAGACTTTTAGGATTTGAGAAATATTTGTTTGCTTTATAAATTAAGTTTATTGTTTTTAAATGATCCATTTATATTTTTAAATTTATTTTTGGATTAAATAAAAAATTTAATATTCATTAAGATATAACTAAATCATCATTATGTCAGAAAACATGTGGTATTTAGAAAACATCATTTTTACTATTCTTGTAAAAAATGGAAGTTTCTCATTAAATTATCAAATATTCACCAATAGAAAATTTTGAATTTATAATTCTAAAAACAAGATTTATTTTATCAAAATAATTTTATATCATATATAATTATAATTATTAACATAAATTTTTTTATTTTTACGATTGATTTTAAAATATAGCTTATTAAAAAGTGAGTATAATTTATTTATTTATTTATTTATTTTTTATCATGTATTTATTTTATAGTATTATAATATTTATATTTTATTGAATTAATCATTTTAAATATTATTTATATTACATATTATTATTTTGAGATCAAATTACTATTCTAACAGTCATGTTACTATTCCCAACTATCATGTCTCAGCCCGAGAGCCACTAAAATGGTGCCCCATGCTGGTGGAGACATGGCCTCAAGCATGCCTCCCCATATTCCAGAGGCTATCATCTAGAAATTAGGGAATAAAGGTGGTATATTTGGGATATTATTTCCTCTAAATCATTACTAAATACAATAGAAGAAATAATAAATACCAATATAGTGGAAGATATAAAATGGAACAACAATTGTGATGAAAAACTGGTAATCAGGTTAGTGGAAAATAAAAGTAACCATGTGGGATAATGTTTAGTCATAATACAAGAAGTAAAAATTTAGTGGGTATTAAATTCAATAGGACTAAATAGAAAAATAAATAAATAAACAAAATACCAAACTCTTGTAGGTATCCTGAGTACATGTTTGACCCTCCATCTTCATTTATAGTCCTAGTCTTTAAAGAGTGTCAATAAGAAGAACAATCCAAGATCCTAAATTATAACCATGAGATTTTTCTGGGTACCAAATGGATTCATGAACAGGATATGATTAAAAATCAATAGGATTCCATAAATTAAGTATAATAAAATCCAACCCATGAATATAAAATGAATTAGTGTGTAGGCATAAAAAAGTAATGAATAAATAAATGACAATAAATCAGCTTGAGTTTCTCCTAGGAAACCTATAATATGATACCTACCTCAACCTAAGTTGGACTATCTTTGATCATAAGTATTATTTAATGACCATAATAAAATATAATAAATTAATATATTTTAATGGTTTTGGTGATAATTTAGTCCTAGTACCCATGGCTATAAGACCAAGCATCCCAGTATATCAATATAACCATATAAGGTTCTACATATTACAAGGAATTTATAGTATAACATCATGGGTAAATAATATAGAAATCAAGCATAAATAAATTTGATTTATCTTATGATCCCACTATTAGAACCAAAAAAACACATCCAAGAATGGATAAAATTTTGAAGAAACTATTCCAAAATCATATCTCATTCTACAGTCTTTATTTGATTGTTCGTAGAGCCCGAATGGATTTATAGATCATAAGTTATGGACATTTAATGTCAGGATTTTGAAAATGGTTTGTGGAGGTCCATTCATGGAGGTCCATTCACAGAGGTCAGTTTGAGGAGGTATGTTCATAGTGGTACATTTTCAAAGGTATATATGTGTATTTTTTATAATTATCTCTTAATAGGGTAAGTCTTGATTCATGGAGATCCCTTCATGCATGTGTGAATCTTTGATAGTAACCTTCATATATCACCCTTTGGGTTTGTCGATCCCCATACACTAGTGAAGCTCATAAAGCTTCATTAAGACCTCCAATCATTGAGAAAATCACACCCTATAAATACCCCCCCCCCCCATATTCCTTCATTGAGATGAGGATACACCGATCTTTGACATCACTCTCTCATTTCATGAAGCCCCAAAGCTTCGTGAGACACACCCCTACAAGGCCTCTGGTCTTCACGAAGGGAAAATATTATGCTCTCTTTCTACTAAGATCACACCCTTCATGAGTTCATTGTGATTTTAGTCATCATATCTCTCAAAGCTCAAAATCCTCACAAGAATGTGAGCTTCACAAATCCTAACCCTTTACAAGACCCTAAGCTTTGTGAGGCCCTATCCTTCATGAGACCCGGACCTCCATGAATCCCTATCCTCTATGAGATTTTAAGATTTGTGAATCCCTATCCTTCATGAAACCAAGAGCACTATAAATCCCTATCCTTCATGACAACCTAAGATCTATGAAGACCTATACTTCACAAGACCCTAATCTCCACAAATCCCTAGCCTTCACGGGACCCTAATCTCAATGAAGCCCTGTCCTTAGCGAGACCCATATTCTTCATGAAGATCCTACATTTGTGCTCACTGGTCTGTACTGTAAGGGTTTCAATCCCCACACCCCCAATCAGAATTATTGTTAGGTTGTGGTCCTAGTCATTCAGTCAAGTCCCTTCCCTACCATCCTAACCCCCATGAAAAATGGATATTTGTGTCAGGGTCTTTTTGGGTTGGGTTGACAACATTTTGGGTTACACCTTATATGGCCCCAACATCCACTTCATATATTACCATGAGTCTAGATACTCCTCAACACCCCTTGAAATACCTTTAGTTGACCTTCTCCTCTTGGTCCCTTTCCCACATCATGAGTTGAGATTCTTCAATTGGATTCCCCAGGTACCTTGAGTCGATACACTCCTTAGGAAACTCCTGAAAACCCATCACCTGACTCCCATGTCAGATCCAACTAGAAAGGGTCACTCTTTTGTAAGTACAACACTATCCATTTATAGGAATCTTCCACCTAGTAATCCTTTCTACATGGAATTAAACTGTATCATACCCTGTATGGCATACATAGGATTCCTCATGTGACACGCACGATATTCCTTATGCCAAAAGCATAAGATGTATCATTTAATAATCATGATATAGCCACAAAAAACCATCATGGGCCTGCATATTAGGTGTAGGACCCAACTATATTCATTGACCCATCAACAAGTTTAGGTTCCCTTATGACCTGACATGAGGAAGACATAGTGGGAAGCTCAACGCATAATCCCTTCATACCACATCCTTTCACATGATGTGAAATTCTAATCTTACCTCATGAAGTGGAAATATTATTCCCTCTCAACCTAACATGAGGAGGAAGTATGATAAGATTCCATGAATAATACCCTAATCATTACCCTAAGATAAATCCTCTTGTGAAGGGTTCTTTCATGCGTAAGTCCCACACCATCCCTTGTCGACTCTCCTTTCACTACACAAGAATCCTTATCATATGATGATAAACTGGATGGATCAGTCTTATCACATGACCTAAAATGGTGGAATAGAAATACATGGTTTTTTATCCCTATATTCTAATAATGTTATATAGGATGCCTCCTTGAGATTCAATCCTAGAACTAATAAACTATTCAGGTCTTCCCTTTGAGGGATGCACCTCCCGGATCCACCTCCATGATGTATTATGGTCCATTGGTAAACTACTCAGGTATTACCTATGAGGTATGAACCTCTTGGATCCACCTCTATGGGGCATTATGATCTATTTTTAAACTTTACAGGTGTTCCCTCCAAGGGGAATCACCTCCTAATATTCCTCCATGGAGAATTTGATTTGTCCCCAAAATACATTAAACTCGTTCCCTAGATCTACCTCCATGACACATTCTGATCCAAAATCTCGGATCTTCCTCCACAGGGAATTCTGATCCATTGGTAAAATATCCAGGTGTAGAATCTTTCCTCCTAGGGACACACCTCTTTGATCCCCCACCATGGGGAATTCTAATTAATCCATCCCAGATCCATCTCTACAGGTTATTCTGATACATTGGTAAATTATCCAAGTGTGACATATTCCCTCATAGGGACGCACCTCCTGGATCTAACTCTACATGGCATTATAATCCATCTATTGGTAAACCTAGGTGTGACATATTCCCTCCAAGGGATACAACTCTCGGATCCACCTCCACAAGGCATTTTGATCCATCCATTTGTAAACCCAAGTGTGACATCTTCCCTCCTAGAAAAGCACCTTATGGATCTTCCTCCATGGGGAATTCAAATATATTCCACCCATGTGTGACATTTTTTCCTTTTGGGGATACACCTCTATGATCTACCTCCATGGGGAAATCTAATCTATTATCCTTTCCCTACAAAACATTAACTCATCCTATCTCCACAATATGTTAAACTCATTCCCCGATCTGTCTTAATATGATATTCTGGTCCATCTCTATAGGATATAAAACTTGTGACCTAGTCCATAATACTTACCCTATGCATAAGTATGGGATACCTAAGGTAAAAATCCTTGGAATACCCATGCCCCTGGCATTAATTTCCTCATAATCAATATGGTATGCCTTAGGTATCATGCCTAACATGCCTTATATGAGATGCCTCTGAATTGAAAGGAGTAAGACATCATATATTTCCAAGCACCCAATGTCCATTGATTCCCATACATGCTTGACTTTACCATCTAATTTGATGAAAGGTTGTTTCTTTATTCAGAAAAAAGCAATGTAATTAATTAGCATCCACCTTGAGATGGCACTCAGAATGAGTTTCACAAACACAACTCAAATATATGAGGGAGACCCAGAATAGAAGATGAGATCCATGGAGGTATCCAGGGAAGGAGGAACTGATATCCCATAATTTTGTTTCAATCAAGAAGAATACATCACCAACCAAAGTGATGAAATCTACCTGAATTTGGAAAGCAAGAATGCGGTGCAACAACCACACTCGACGTATGGGCCCAGATGAAATCATCAAAAACACCCACCAAGGAATTCCATGTGGGAATCCAGTTATCACTAAAAGAATATTATAATCACATTTATCCTATAATCCCATCTACGGTAGTCCATATTAGGGGTCCATGTATCACTCAAGGATTATTATATTCTCATTTATCCTATAATCTTATCGATGGAAGTTCATATAAGGATCCCAACTATCTATTGAGAAATATATCACATTATTCAACCTATGAACCCATATGATGCATTTCGTATAATGAATCCAGGTATAAATCAAGGAACATATCTCATCATGAAACTAATTATCCCATCCAAGGAATTTTGTACTAGAAACCCAGGTATCACCCAAGGTTTGATACAATTTCATTTAACATATGTGATTATCTAAGGCATCCCATATAAGGAACCCAAGTATCACTCAGGGTGTAAGAAAATGAAAAGGCACAATACATTTAATAATTAAACATATTCCATGTGAAGTTACAGGCCAAAATGCAATTCATAACTAAAACAATCATTTAATAAAATCACTTATAAGTGATAAAAGTGGCCATGCAAGTATGCATTATATCTAACCATTCATTATATTAATTTAAATTATCACTTCACTTATATAAGTAAGAAGGTTCAAGTTAAATGACATGAAATTTTACAATTAATTATAACTCATTTAACTTACTCCATTAATCAATTTAATCATAATTAATTAGGGCTAAGTGTATGTGCCTATAACACTTACCATTTATTAATTTTATTCACTCATTGTTTATAAATAAAAGAAGACAACATACCATAAAGGGATATTTGGTTACATGGGAAATATGGAAACAATAAAAAATTAATTATTTGAATATTACATCTCATTTAACCACTTTTTATTGCTAATTAATATATCATAATTTAGCACAGTCCAAGTTTGGATACATTCCTGAGATAAATTTCCAACCAATTCATTTACTGTCATTTAATGAATCCCATTTTAAAAGTTAGGACAAACACACTTAGTGGTGTTTTTGATAATTGCGCACCTTCATCATCAAGGTAATATAAGTGACACACCCATGGGGTGGTTCATATTTAGATCTCAACCTCTAAAAATATAAAAGATACTTTTAAAGAATCTTGATCATAGTCTTCCAATTAAATTTAAAATTAACACATTTTAGGAGTGATGCGCAAAGAATCAGGCATGTGGAACAAGGGAAGAATTTTATAAAATGATGAAACTTTGAGGGAAAATCCATAGACCATCCATCTTTTACCAATTAAGCCTCACTCGACTACTATCCAGATTTGATTCATGATGGAATAAGAGAAATCATAAGAGTTGACAAACAACCTGAAAAAAGGACATAATATCTCACATGGAAATAAAATCCAATATAGTGAGAGAAACTAAGAAAGGAAGCAAGAGGATCGATAAACTTGGAATTTCCCATCCGACAAGATGAATGATGGATGAAGCTGATGTCATGTGTAGGAGATACATCAAAGACTAGAAGAGGATGAGAGAGGTTATCGAGTAACATGTTGTGTATGGGATGTAAGGGAGAAAAGAGGAGGATAAAAGATAAATGAGGTAGAATAAAAATGTTAATTTTCATCCCCTTAAAAGATATATATGTTTTGGAAAACCATACACCAACCAAGCGGTACTATTGTCCAAAGAACCACTCAGCCCTTATAGTTTCATCTCATAATTAGGTAAATAGTGTGACAACTATGCATGGTCCCTCTTCACACCTGTACTACGTCACATAGTTTCCCCTAGGGGGAAGGACGGTTTCAAAAAACGGTGTCCCTATACAAATGGGCCACAGGGTTTGAGCCGCACAATTAGCATTAACCATTCACCAAACATGAACCCCTATCTATTTCTCCCAAAACTTAGTTTTCAAATCCCAATGCTCTTAAAGCTCATATGAACACGTGATAAAAATTTCTGGACATAATAACCATCCTAAAATAACATTTTTAAGTGTTCCATGTCTCATAGTTACATTTTAAATCACGGTTTATTATTTGGCCCATTCACAAAATGAAAAACTCAAATTCATTTTAAAATTTCAACCAATCAAAAACATGGGATATTACAACCTCCACTGCTTAGAACATATAATCGGATATTGAAAACAACACTCAACCTATTAGGGTCATTATTTTCCTCTCAAATTGTCATGTTTAATTTTTGAATTATGGACACACCTCCAAGCATCACTTGAGAATATGGAATCTAAACCATTAAAACTAGATCCAACACTTGTAAGATGGTGCTTACTCAATCCCATCTAACATGAGACATGATCATGTCATAATCTCTATCATCAATGGGAATATGGTTCTCCCCATAGTAGGTTCTAGATTTATAATGTCTAATTTCAAGTCATGGTATGCCCACCATCAAAATTTTCTATAGAATCACATCCTCAATGTCCTAGAGAAAATCCTTACACATTTATCAATTGATCAAACAGTCACATTCCAATAGACCTAATTAGTCTAGTCGCACCAATTTTTTCTTGAAAATATCTTTCTAACCTTTATAGTACACTTTTCTCATCCCGATAATGTTCCCAACATTGTTCCTCATTGAACTCCCATATTTCCTCAAGAAAAATCATGATGAACCACCTTAAGTTGACTAATTTCAAGAATCTTGGATTCAATTTCTATTGAAAAATTCAAACCAGATCCTAATACATTTAATAAAAGGAACCATGAGATCACTTTGATCATGGTCACTGAATCATGTAACTAACTTTCATTGATATATCTTAATCAAACAACCGCTTTATTATATCTATTATTTTTCCAGAGCATGAACACCAGTGAAGAACCCAATCTATAATCCTTGGAACATCACAAGAAGACCATCAACTGAGCCTAACTGAAAATCTATGGTAGCCTCGGAATCAACTATTAGATTCCAATGAGATCATCTAAGGTAGTCCATACACCATATTTTACAACTTAAACATATTCACATAGCCAAGACATCTAAAAATTAGAACCATTGGCTGATCCCCAAGGTGTTATATCACTTGATGGTCAAGTTAAAGAATCGGCTAGTGTCTATGAGTTCATCAAAGGAATTTATACATGGTAATCCATTTGACACTCAAGAAAAACTATTCCTACAAATAGATCTTGTTCCATGAACATAGTCAATCATAAAACAACCAATATACTGTCTGGAATCCCTTATGTTTGTGCCTGGAATTTACCAAGAAATGAAAACATAAATTGTTCTATTTATCCAACAAAATCTAAAATACAATCGACCATCCCACAACTGGTCTCATCGTCATACATTCCCTCTCAAGTGAGGGTATCACACTAGTGATCAACATCTCACTCCCCACCTTAAGAGAATATGTAGAATCACATCCATGATATGAAAAACATGATTACCATATCCCATGATCAGTCTATATTTAGACATAACAACTGGAATGGATAAGAACCCACTCAACCTCAATCACAAATGTAAATGTAACCCATAACCCATTCTTTCTTCACATGAACTATTCCTATGACCTTCATAGAACTTAAAAACACAATGAGTGTTATCACCCTTTAATGGAAAATGGTGTAATACGCACCATCATGGTTAATTTTAAACTTCTCCTTGAGCATAACTCCTAAGGAATCATTTCATCAAACCATAAAAGACTATTAAGTATCCCAGTTTATATTTAATGATCTCTCATCATACTCAAGAAAATTTCAATATATTAGGAATGATCATATCTAAAATAATATTACACCAATATTCCATCAATATACATGTGTAGCTCTCCCAATCCACACTCACATCAAATAGGTTGTATATTACTTTTATTAACTCCTGACACCATGTCTCTTAACAATGTGTGTCTAGGCCTAACCATGGTAACTTGTCTCGCAATGCCTGGTTAATTTCCATGTTATGACTCAACATTAATAACTTCCTTTAATTTATAAAAATATCTAGGTCACCATTCCCATAAACATAATATTTTAAATTATCATTCCTTGACCCATACTCAGCCCCTCACTTACAATCTATATCAACTAGTTATCATGTACAACTATCATGAACTAACTCACCATGCACATTGGGTGTACACTCCCATGCCTCCTATTTTAAAACCTGACTCACGCTCCCATGAGTTTTTTATCATCAATCCAAAACTAACCCCCATACATGTTACCTCAGTTTTAACATTCAATGATATCTCTTAAAACTCATCAAAAATGGGAACCTCACATATTCCATTATTTAACCCATGATCTCCCATCACATAGTGTCATTTTAGAAATTAAAATTTCAACTCACAACCACGGGTCAATTAGACCAGGCACTAGAACAATCATTCCCATCAAATTTATTATTGATACGCAAACACCCTAGGTGATTTCTTGAAAAAAAGGCATCAACATGCCTATATCACAAATCCCAAACACCTTATGTGTATCAGTATGAAAATAAGCATAAAATAAAGATCATTTCCTTTAAGTAAATTATAAACTCTGGGCCAACCTATCTCATAGGTTTCCCTCGATCATGCAGAAAACATTGGGAATATACGGGTCTAATTCAAAACTAAGGGCTTCTAGGTCTCCTACCTAGCCCTGCTAATCAAACTCAAAATTAGGCCACTAGGCCCATCCAACTAGACCTAAGGTATCTTATATAAGTACCTTGCCCATTTAAGGGATTCATTTTCATGGTATCTATCATGCCTACAAACTCTCTCTAAAGGAACAAAAAAATGGGTAAGAAAAAACTGATTTGTGAGGGTCAATACCTAAAAATATAGGTGTAACTGCATCACCTTCCAAGAATCATCCTACCAGACCATGATCCACTCCATGAATCTTAATAGGGGAGTGAACCTTGGAGGGTTACAACATTAACGTAAAGGATGAAGAGATAACACTTACCAAGCATTTGTATATAGTAATACCACCTCTAGGATCAACTCCCCATACATCCACCCATTTACTCGAGGGTGTCATTACATGAGATAATATTCCATCTTAACTCAATTGGTCATATGGTAATCAATCACCATGCCTAGTAACTCGTGTCAAAAATCTACCAGTTTCTTATCTCTAAGGGCACTACCACTATGGTTAAACCCCATATTTAAGATGAGGAGTCAAAATTTTAAACTGTATTCATTCATAAAAGGTCATTATTATCTACCACTTAACCTCTAGATTATAATAAACTTTAGAAAAGAGTCTAATTAGTACCTAAGGGTAACACTTATTCTCCCGTTTAAGGTAACCCTCAATGCAATTTTTAAAATTGACCCCTATAAGAGGGACCATTCTATAAATCCTATAAAAGTTTTCATTTCAATGAATTTAATCAATGATAATTTATTAAAACATTTAAATAAACTCTTATATAAGGTATATCAAGTACTTGTTATAATGTAAATTCATACTAGACACTTAACTGAGATGATACCATACAGCATTAGGCAAATTATCTCATAATTTTCTCTTAAAATTTTATTTCCATAATACCTCAAAATTGGTCCTGGTTAAAGAAAATTACAATTTCCAATCCATATAGGAAAACACCCTTTGGGTGTAATTGGAAGTTTTATTAACATACACCTCATTATAGTAAATCTAAAAATAATATAGAAGGTATTTTATTATTTTAAATGGGATTGATTTAGTATGATTCCACCATACATTTATATGTAACACTATATAATTGGATGTTGAAACTTTGAATACCCATCCTTATATATCACAAGCATACCCCCCAATGGGGTTAGGTACTATGGAATATAAAGTTAAAGGAGACCTGTGAGGATCCTATTATTTTAACCTAGGTTTAACCTAGTAATAGTTTATTTATTAAAGATTTCAAAGAACCCTTAGTGGGTTTACCTCAAAGGCATAAGATTATTAAATTTTCTTACAAGGGTTAATTAAAACATATAAGTATTTGGTTAAATGGGTCATTATTTTCATGTTATAGAGGTACAACCCTTTATAATTTGTAATTGACACACAATTTAACCGACATCCAACACTGATCATTTGGATTTAAGAAGGTAAATCAATTCACTTTAACCCTCTAAGAGGTTATTATGCAATAATACATTTCTAATATTGACCTACTAGGATAGGTTGGATTATATAAGGATTCAATTATATAGGTATCCATTTCCCATGTTATGGATGTAATTGTTCCATTAGTTGCAATTAGCACCCTATTTAACTATCATACATAAGAAATGGTTTTAATTAATTAAATCAAACTGATATCCTTGAAATTTTAATTCTTACATTTAATGTGTATGTATATATATCATGGTTCAGTTAGATGAATTACCATTCCCAAGTTATAAAGGTACTTTCCTTTATAAGTTATAATTGTAATTCATGTAACTGCAACCATGTTTTCACCTCTGGTCTCAAAATATAACAAGTCCATATGTGATGGTTCGATTATATGGGTCACCCTTCTCAATTTATAAAGTCCCATTCAATTTATAAATTTCTATTGGCACCCATTTAATTATAACCACCAAATTTTTAGCTCGTGAAACCAATGGTCCATGGATAAAACGTGTCATAATTGGTTAATTAATGTGCCACCATCAAGATATATGGGAAAACACCATTTAGGTTGATGCAAAAACTTTAACAACCAATCATAAATCATGTTATAATAAGGAATGCTATCATAGAGCAAGGAATATAGTAATATAATAAGTAAATCATGGAATCCTTGTTTGTAGGTAAGCATGACAGATTTCATGTGAATCTTATATGCCTAAAATTATGCATGAACATACCTCATCTCTTTTCATACTAGTCCAAGAGTTAAATCCCCAAAATTATATGTCAATACCATAAATCAGTAACTAGTGGAAAGTACACCAATCACTTTAGGTGAAATAATAAACATTTGTAATAAGGAATCATCATGAACAATAGTCTATTCCCTGGAAACTTGATATTTGCCTCATTCATGGGTTGGATGGACCCATACATGATCTATTTACCAATTTTTGACATATAACTATTATATTTTATACCAACCCAAATAATAAAAGAAGGAAAAAAAGTCTCTAATACCCCTTTTCCAAGTCCTGTCCCAAGAACCACCAAAATAGTGCCCAATGTAAGTGGTGACATGGACTCAAGCATGCCTCCCCGTATGCCAAATGCTACCAACTAGCAGTGAGTGTATAAAGAAGGTATAGTGGGGATACTATACCATCTACATTAGTACTAGATATAATGTAACAAATAATAAATAATAAGGTATAAGAAGATATAAAATGAGATAGCATTAGTAATCATAAAAAGATAACCAGTCCAATGCCAAATAAAACCAACCATGAATGAACATGCTGATTCACAATAAAATCAGTCAACAAACAGAAATTATTATATTCAATAGGAATATATAGACAAATAAATACATAAAATACCCAACTCTTGTAGGTATCTTGGGTACATGATCCCCCCCATTTTTTGTCCATCCCTAGTCTATAAAGAGTATCAGTAAGAAAAAAAATCCAAGATCCTAACCTGTTTCCATGAGATATGTTTGAATACCAAATGGTATCCCAAATAGGGCATGAGTAAAACTCATTATTCCACCACCAATATTATCTAATTCAATACAATCTTTGAATATAAAATGAAGTAGTGTATGGGAATAATAATTTAGTGAATAAATGGATGACAACAAATCATCTTGGGTTCCTCAAAAGAAACATGGTCAATGATACCTGCTTCGGGCAAATCCAAAGTATCTCTAATCATAAGGATGATTTTATGGTATTATTTAAGTATATGATAGTAATAAAGTATAATGGTGATAGTGATAACATAGTCCTAGGACCCATGCTTATGAGCCCATAGGTCCCTGTATATCAAGTTGACAATATAAAGTTCAACATATTACAAGGAATTTATAGTCTATCATAGGTGGTAAACCAGATACAAATCAAGAATAAATAAGTTTCATTTACCTTTAGATCCCTTAAAAGTCATTCCATATTGAAATCCAAGTATCGCTCAAAGAATATTTTAATCTTGTTTAGATTATAATCTTGTCCATGGAAGTCAATATCAGAAGTCTAGGTATAATTTAAGGTGTATTGTAATCTTATTTTTCCTATAATCCCATCCAGGGTAGTCCATATAAGGATTTCAAGTACCTCTCTAAGCTTATATCACATTATGAAACCTATGAGACCATATGAGGCATTTTGTATAAGGAATCTAGGCATCACTCAAGGTGTATATCACATCATGCAACCTATGATCCCGTCTGAAAAATTATATATAAGGAACCTAGGTATCACACAAGGTTTAATACAATTTTATTTAACCTATGATTCCATCCAAGGAATCCCATTTAAGGAACCCAATTATCACTCAAGGTGTAATAAAATTAACAATCTCAATTCATTCAAAAACTAAATATATTCCATGGGAAAGTCTATGAAAAAATTCAATTCGTTACTAAACCAGTCATTTAAAAAATCAGTTCCATGTGATAAAAGAGGCCATACAAATATAAATTCTATATAACTATTCATCATGATTCATTTAATTTATCACTTCACTTTAATAAGTAAGAAGGTCCATGTAAATTGGCATGCTAATTAACAATTCATTATATATCATTTAACTTACTCCCATAATCACTTTAATCATAATTAATAAGTTTCAGGTGAATGTTTCCATAACAATTACCATTTAGTAAGTTCATCCAGTCATTATTTATAAATAAAATAAGCTATTATACTTTGTAGGGGTATTTGGTTACAAGGGAAACATCGATACAATAAACACTAAGTTATGATAGTCTCACATCACATTCATACCCTTTTTATTTGAAATGAATTTATCATAATTTAACATAGTCAAAGTGTGGATTCTTTCCCAAGAGTAATTTCCAAACAGTTTATTTAAAATAATTTAATGATTCATGTTTTAAAAGTTAGGCCAAGGAAACTTAGTGGGGTTTTGGATAATTACATATCTTCTTCGTCAAGGTAATATAAGTGACACACCCATGGAGTGGTATTAATTTAGGTCTCAATCAATAATAATGATAATGGGCATTATAAAGGCTCTAGATAATAGTTTAGGAAAATAATTTTTAGAGTTTCATATTTTAGGAGTGATGCATAAATAATCTAGCACATATCATGATATAAATATTTTATAAAATGATGAAGCTTTGGGAGGGAATCCATATAACACCTAACTTATACCAAGGAATCCTCACTCATCCATTATTGGCCTTTGATTATTTCTAGAATATGAGAAATAAGAATAATTGACAAACACCATGAAAATAGGGCCTATGAGATCACATGGAAATAGTTGCCAATATTGTGAGAGAAACTATGAAAATAAGTAATATAATTTATAGTCTTATTGTTTCCTATCCAAAGTAAAAAATGGGTAGATAATCTAATTTCATATAGAGGAGATCCATCTAAGACTAGAGGTGGAAGATATGGGTGATAGACCAACTTGTTTTGTGTGGGAAGTAAGGGAGAAAAGAGGAGGAGTAAACATAAATAAATTAGGGGAAATGATAATTTATAGCCCCTTTAAATAGACACCTGGTTTTTCCACATGGGTTAGAAAACTATGTGGTGTTACTGTCATAAGAACCTCCCACATCACAAGATTGTAGTGCATAGTAAGGAAAACCATTTTACAACCATGTGTTTTCCCTTTTAATACCTAAACCAAGTAACATAGTTTACCCTAGGGGGTTGAAAATTTTCAAAAATTTGTTTCTCTATACCAACAAACTGCACGGTTGGCACTAACAATGTGCCCCTATTTGTTTCTCCCAAAACTGAGTTTTCAAATCCTAAATCTCCCAAAAATCATCCAAACACCCAAGATACATTTTGTGCCTTAAATCCTATCCAAAAACAACACTTTTAAGTATTCTAACTCTCATAGATACATTCTAAAGCTAAATTTATTATTTTTCTTATCCACCAAATGAAAAACTTAAATTCCTTTTAAAATATCAACTGGTCAAAAACATGGGATGTTACATAAATGGCCAGGTCACTATTAAAAATGGTCGGGTTACTAGTCCAGTGGTCACATTACTATTCAAATGGTCACATTACCTCCTCTAAATACCCCATAATTACTTCATACAATATTAAAAAAAATTCCTCCCAAGGTTCTATATTTTAATTTTCTAAGATATTAATTGGTTTACTAATATTCTATTTCTTTTCTATACAGTTTTTTGTGGTGGTGGTAATTCTAAAAGATTGTAATGATCCATGTTTTCCCATTATACTTTTTATATTTTATTTTTTTTTCCATTATAATATTTGTAATTTTAATGGGTTTAATTAATAGTTAATGTAATGATATCCATTAATGAAATAAAGTATTTTTAGTTTCTCTATATGTTTTATGTGTATAATTCTATATATCAAACATTTATTCAGGAAACAAATATCATTTATAAAGTTTGGGTCATTACATTATTCCCCAATTATAAATTTTATCCCTAAAATTTCAACAAATATTCTCAGTTGATAATAGATGGTGGTACTTTTGTTACATCATTTCCTTCAGTTCCCATGTAACCACTTCATATGTATCATTCCACCATAGCACTTTGACAAGGTGAGTTTTGTTTCATCATAGAAATTTGTCTCTACAATCCAATATATTCACTATATTATCCTCATAATATAGGTGATTATTGAGCATGTTTTCATGAAACTTCAAATTCATTATGTTTTTAAAGTTTATTTATAGTCTAGGATAAACCCTAGGTCATATCTTAAAAGGAGTTGGATGTTTAAAGTGTGTATTTTTAATAAAGATTACTAAAAGAGGGGTGGTTTTGAAAACTATTTTAAAAAACTAAAATGAATTAATTAAAGAGTTTAATAGTTGATAAATAAAGGTGGTGTTTTAAGAATTATGAGATACACGTATCATTTCAAGTTCACTACACATCATAGATAGTTCATTGTTCTAAAAATTTCACATGGTTTTGTTTAATTATTTGGTTGAGGGTAGTCAAGATCTTGATTCCCCTCTTACCTGTTAAAATGATTCAAAAAGAAGAAACCCTTGACACAACAATCATGTTGTCGAGTTTTGGTCCTCAATCATAGAAAAAAGGATACCAAATCATACTGAAATCTCATATATGTGTGAGAGAGAAAGGATGCTTGTGTTGTCCAATCGAAACAACCCAAGATTCCCACTTGAAATCTCAACATAATCGGTGTTGAAATAAAAAGTTTTTCACTTAATTATATCAAAAGAAATGAAATCAGGGGATAATGATGTCAAGATAAGAAATAATTGAAATATTTAACACAAAAAATACACAAAACTAGTAGAAGAATAAGTGTTGAAACTACCTCCCAAGTGTGTGTATCTCCCACGAAATGATCATAACACTATTCACTATTTTATTTCATCCTTATACCAATGTATCAAGCTGGTTTTTTATTAAATATAACAAGTATAATAAGAAATTTAAATTCAGGTTTGGTTTAATATTCCACAATCCATGTGTATAAGCCCCTAGTAGAAGAATTGAATTAACAATTGTTCATTAATCTAGTGGTGGTGACAACTTGAGAAAAGTCTTTTAAATCTCTCCCAGTATTCACGAAGGGTCTCTCCCTATGATTTCCTAATGTCGTATATTTATTTTCTAATTAATTTAGTTTGGGAGACAAGAAAAAACTTCTCTAGAAAGAGATGTTTAAGTTCATTCCAGCCCCCAATTGTGGTAGGCAAAGAGTATATCTAGTCTTTGGATACACCATCAAGGGAGAAAGGGAAGGCCCTATACTTAATGAGGTCCTTAGTTAGATTTTGGGGTTTCATGGTGGATAAAACAATATAAAATTCTTTGAGATGTTTGTGAGGGTCCACTCTAGGAAGACCATTGAATTTTGTAAGGAGGTGCATGAGGCCCGATCTCAACTCAAAATTGGAATCTTCCTCGTGGTATTGGATGTATGCATGTGGGAACTCCACATCTAGGGTTGTTAGTAATTTTAAGGTCCAATTTTTTCTACCATGTTATACACATTAATTTCAGTTTATATTTTAGTTCCAGAAGAATATCGGTCTAAAGGAGTCTCAAGGTGTGGTATGTCCTCCTTTAAAGGATCGATCATCATGTCTTGGTGTCATTGATGCAGTATCCTCTCAGGTTTAGGTTTGAAATTAGGTAGTTCACTCGGAGTAAAACACATCATTCACAACACCTAAAGAAAAATAATATGTTATAACACCACTTATATACAATAGTCAAATATATAAACAAACAAATAATTACAAAATACCTCTATGGTGAGAAGTGTGACATATATACATGGAACATATCATGGAACTATATGGATTTAGTATATGTGTTGGACTAGGTATATACTTCCTCGGGACATATACATGGAACATATCATGAACTTGATCCGTGTTTAGTGGAATTTTTAGCTGATAAGCCACTACTCCTATGTGATCAAGGGTCTCAAAGGGGACAATGTACCAGGAGCTAAAATTCTCTTTCTTTCCAAATCGCATGACTCTCTTCCATAATGATATTTAAAGGAAAAAATTATCTCAAAATTCAAACTTCAATTCCCTTTGATGGTTATCAGCAGAGATATTATATTGACTCTGATTATCTTTTATATATTATTAGTTGGATTTTACCTTTTTTCATCTCTTATATAAGATCATCTCCAAGTAGCTTTCATTCACCAATTTCATCCCAACAAGTATGATTTCTTCATCGCCTCCTATACATAGCTTCATGTAGATATATTTGAATAATCAAGTGAAAGATATTTTTGTATAAGAACTCAACTAATTGGATATGTTGATCTCATCCACCTTTAAATTTCATTGAGCAGGATCTCAGCATATTCTTGAGTGTCTAGATGGACCTTTTAGATTGGCCATTGGTTTGGGGGTGATAATTCATACTAAAATTCAATCCAGTATTCAAATAATGTTAAATACTTCTACAGAATTTATATTTAAACCTTGTATCATGATCATAAATTATCAAAATCGGTTCCCCATTCAGCCTCTCCACTTCATCTATGTATATCATATCATGTTTTTCAAGAAAGAAATATTCCCAAATAGTGATGAAGTGGGTAGTCTTGGTGAGTCAATACACCACAACCTATATCGAATTAATTCTTTTTATGTCTTCAAGAGACCATTGAAAAAGTATATAGTGATGTTCTCCCATTTTGATGTGGGTATGAGAAATTTTTTCATCATCCCCTTGGACTTTGTTCACTCTCCTTTAACTTTTTGACATACCAAGAACTTTAAGGTGTACTCAGCGATCTCCTTCTTCATGTTGTCCCACCAGAAGTGTTCTCGGTGATCATAGTGTATTTTGGTAATTCTATGATGGATGGAGAATGATGATATATTTACATTATCCAATATATATTTCTTTATCTCAAGTGATTTAGGATCATAAATTTTAGTTCCAAATCGAATGACACCATTTTACTCCATGTGGAATTCATGAAGCTTACCCTACTTTACTATGTTCACCATATTTTGAACCTCCAGATCATCCATTTGTGAATCCTTGATATTATCTTGGATAAATGGGTGGGATGAAATTTTCACTAGGTAGGATGTATTCCCTACCATTTTTATTTCTATATCTATCCTTTTTTATGTCCAATAAGATAGGGTCTTTATAAATCTACAACATAGATAGAGTATGAGGTTCATTTATGATATGAGTATCATCAAACTTGTTCACCTTTATAGTATATGTTGACGCTCCTTTCGTCACAGAATCTAAAGATCGGAAAAGGGAATATCTAAGCTGAAAGTGATTCATCCTTTGAAGAAAACATTAAAAATCGACAAAGGCATGAACAAAGGATCAACAGCAAATCCACCGCGCAAGTTATACCACTGCCGCGCAAGTACACTTGCGCGACGCTCTTGGTCGCGCAAGTGACTTGCGCGACCTAAGTGGTAACCACCTGGTAACTGACCAGGGTCTTCTTTTGCCTATAAAAAGACCCTTTGGGCCCCCCATTCGAGAGGATATTTTTCCAGAAACTCGTATTGAAGCTCCCGACGCCCAAGTCTCTTCTCAAAGCTTCCGGAACACTTCTAAGGTAATTTCTTACCTAGAACGGAAGATCTAAAGAGAAGAAGGAAGGCCTAAGTGTTGAAACTTATCAAACACTTGCGCGCCGACTTATTTCCTTCAATATTACTTGCGTGTCCCTTTTCTGGAAGAACCTCAAGAGGATTCTAAAGGGTTTAAAAAAGATTCACTCAAGTATTTCAATGCTGGTTGAAAATCGCGCAAGTACACCATGTGTCGCGCAGGTATACCTGCGCGACCAATACTTGCGCGCCCACGGAAGACTTGCGCGCCTTTCAAGACTTGCGCGCCCCTGTCGTTTTGGGTGCCCATCTTGCCCATTTTACCCCTCTTAAGCCATTTCACCTTTCCTTTTCAATATTTAGTCTTCAAGACACTCTTCAAAGCCATTTATGGCATGATTTCTTGATTTGACTTCCTTATCTGAAAGGAATTCTCTGGAATATCTCTTAAAACCTAGTGATTTAAATATCCTTATGTCACTAATTATGGAGAGTTCATTCATTTAACCTCATACTTTAAGATGATAGAATCCTAACCTGGGTCTCCTTTTCAGGAATAATCCCCAGTTATAAGTCCTTTAATCTGGGCATCTTCCTCAGGAGTAAGCACCAAATTCTTAAAGTTTCCCACGGTGGGCATCCTCCTCAGGAGTAAGCCCCAAACCTTAATCCCTAACCTGAGTCTCCTTTTCAGGAATAAGACTCAGTCATAATCTTGGGATTCCTTTTCAGGAGTAAGCCCCAAGTCCCCTAACCTGGGCCTCCTTTTTTAGGAGTAAGTCCCAGTCATAATCTTGGGCATCCTTCTTTAGGAGTAAGCCCCAAATTCTTAAAGTTCCCAAACTTGGGCATCCTCCTCAGGAGTAAGCCCCAATCAAGTCCTATAATATTGGGTATCCACCTCAGGAGTAAGCCCCAAACCTTAATCCCTAACCTGGGTCTCCTTTTCAGGAATAAGACTCAGTCATAATCTTGGGCTTCCTTTTCAGGAGTAAGCCCCAAGTCCCCTTACCTGGGCCTCCTTTTTTAGGAGTAAGTCCCAGTCATAATCTTGGGTTTCCTTTTCAGGAGTAAACCCCCAGCCCCCTTAAATTTCTCTTAACCAGTCCTAATTTACCCTTGACTTGGGTTTCCTTTTCAGGAGTAAAACCCAATCATAAATCCCCTCCTAACTTGGGCATCCTCCTTAGGAGTAAGCCCCAAGATTAGAGTATTCAAATCTCCATGAAGCACATATAACTTTATGGACCCTGTTCATGGATTTTCTCTCTAAAAGTAAATCCTAAACCTTCATCTATCTAGGCAGTCATACATACATAAGCCCCAAAAAAATTCTTATGATTGCATCTTTCATGGCACAATTGTCTAATTTTTACCAATGCCTCTTGTTTCTCACACCGAGAATGACTCACGTGAGCTTAGAGTGTAAAAGTAATTATGACATTCTTCTTTGATCCATCAATCATAAACATCATACTCCATTACTCGAACTACGTGGGTTCTGATTCCTTTTCCAAAACAAAGGATACGTAGGTAGCCCATCCATGGGTTCGATCCCAACTTTGAAATAATCTATGTCCTTCTGAATGACGATAAACTTCAAGTGCCCCACTGAGTGGCTTTAAAACCAGCCTGGTCATCATAATGACCAAGAGACTTTTATATAAATGTTTTGAAGGATACCATTGACCAAGAATCTCTAAACAGATATAGATGATTCTCTATTGATGAAGAACCTCGAATACATATAAAAGATTCTCTAAATTTCTTGAATATTTAATCATTGATTGTTAAAACTAAAGGAAAGCTCATTTTATACTTGGTAATGTAATAAGGATTCACGAACATAACTTAAATCTATAAAGAGAGTCCCGGAGTAGACAATAATTCCCCTCAAAAAGGTGTGATGAGTCCGACCTCCCATCCTCTCGACCAATGCAAATTCCTAAGCCTCATTAGTCCACAAGCTAATGAGTGCCTACCTTTGGAAAGTAGGTCCAAACGGATGTGGAATCATTGGATGTTTCCGGTTCTACGAACAAACCCGTTAGAAACCGATCGGAACGTTTGAATCTCCCGTCCAGGAGGTCATCCCCAGATTCCGTGCGAAACAAAAAATGGTGAACCCGACGTGAATCCTTAACCAAGTTAAAATGATGTTTTTCTTATTTGTTAGGCCCCTTGGGCCAAACAAATCAATCATTGACATGTGCTCATCCAAAAGATGCAGTGGCCGGATTCATCTTGATTATGTCTGTTATATGGAACAGGAACTCTTTTCTCAAGATCTTCTGCAAAATGGATTTCCTTAAATTCACCCCTGTGAATACTGCTGCTGTGAACACCTCTACTGTGAGGTCTGCTGCTGTGAAAACCAATGCTGCTACTCCTGCTGGAACGTCGTCCGCTCTGAGGATGACATCACCAACTCAGCGTCTTCAACATTGGGTTTCTAATGCAATGGTTAAGGAGTACCATCGCAAAGGTACTATCCCAACTCTGGAGGCCGCTCGTCAAGCCCTCTAGGTTAACAACTCTACCTGGTCGTCCGGACAACGGCGGCCAGCAATCAAGAAGCAGGCGGTGCTGACTACCGTCTCCAACCGTTTCAGGTCGTTATCCCCGGAACGCAATTTCCATTTACTCCCTTACTCTGAGGAAGTGAATGAGCAGGTCCCTCAGGGCCTTAGTTCAAAAAGACAGGAGCCCTTCCCGAGGGCTCCCATCAACAATCGCCGCCAGACTCGTGCGGTAGTGCGCCCTCAACATGATGAGGGTACCGACTCCAGGCATTCAGCTCAGGTTCCTCGAACCCGAGCAGGAAAGATGAACCGCCAGAGACGGAATCCGGTTAACAATAGGTAGGTTGTCATCCCTGCCATCTCCGGAGAAGTCCACCAACCTAACTTGGTGGAAAACAACGAGCAGGCATACACACCTGTCCGTTTTAATCCCGCTGTCCAACAGACTCGTCTGGCAGCATCAAGCCAATCCCGCCAGGCAATTCCGGCGGAGTACTATAGGCAGGAACATTCACCTGCCTATACATCACCAGTTAGTCAGCAGGCTCATATGACTACATATGATGGATCTCGTCAACCGCGTTTGGCGAAGTGTAAACAGCAGGCACATACACCTGCTAATACTAATCAAGCCTACCAACAGTCTCGCTTGGTAGCGCACGGAGAAGTCAGTCGGAAAGTCCCGACGACAAACAGGTGGCAGACTCAACTCTCTGCCTCCACACTTGAGTACTGTCAGGATTCACTGACAGGAAAAGGAGGACAGGAGCAGGCACATACACCTACTCCAAGCCCGGAATGGACGTATATCCCCGTTCCGGCGGCTGAAGTCACCAAACATATTTTGTCAATGGTGAAAGAGCAGAAGCAAATTCCTGCTCATATTCTGGATGCTTGCCAGGATATCATAACAGCTTCAGCATCATCACAGGGACAGACACATAAATCTATCCCTAGAAATGGATTGACACATCAACGATTCACTCCGGAACAGACACACACATCTGTTCCAGTCCAAGAGGGTTATGGGGCATACTCCCCCATATCATACGGATAACCAAGTCAGGCACATACTCCTGATTTGAGTGGAGATCGTCAGCCTAACCTGACCATCTTTCCTAATCAGGAACATACACCTGCTCAGAGCAATCACTTTCGTCATCAAGTGGTTTCTAAAGTGAGTAAGAAGGCATCTAAGAAAAAGATCTGCCCAGCACAGTCAGGTGATCAAAGGCCAATCTGTAACCAAGCCTTGCTCGATGCTGGAGTTCGTGAAGCCTTCAGACATTTATCTGTCGGAATTCAAGATTCTACTCCCTCAGTTCCCAATAATGGGAACATTAATTCTGAAGGTCTTCAACAGACACTTCCTCATGAAGACTTTCTTCATGAAAGTTCGGTCAATCTTGAAGTTTCTTCTTCAGATGAGAGCCACAGGAACCCTCTATGTGGTCAGAAGACCAAGGAGCAAGATATTTCATCTTTTGCTGTAACCCATCATGACGTTCCTCCTCATGATGATGAACTTCGCTGCGAAAGTCCTCTCTGCAGTAGTGATTCACGTTGTCTCGAAAATTCTTCAGAAGGCAATTTAGTGACGAGAAAGCCCTTCTATCTCGAGGCACTTGCAAACGTAAAACCAGTCATGTCTGATGCTTTACTATCGGCAGGTGAAACTCTTTCTCCATCAGAAGATAGCCTGGGGTTCAGGTTATTCTCCGAACCATCCCTGGGTCATTCATCTTCTAGCATGAATAGTGATTTCTCTACCAATCTTGTTGAATCCGATGAAGCAACAAGGAAAAACCAACTCTGGTCCAAACAGGTAGAAGAATCTTCATTTAATGATAAAGAGGAAATGCTGAACATGAGGAAAAAACTGGCAAAAGGTGAAGTACCAGTCATGTTTTGGCCTTTGGCTGACTCCCAGTACGACATTCCAAAGATGTTGACGGATGATGGAATCCATGATATTTGTCTCAACATATGGAAAACTCTTTGTCAATTAAATAAGAAGGTATTATCTTACGATGAATATGAAAATCATCTTAAGATAATAGAAGGGCTACAACGTCAGATTGATTTGGCATCTCTATCAGTCTCTCGGTATCCGAAGGATGAAAAGAAACAGAGAACCCTTCAACGTTCATACCTTGGCGCACTAAGAAAATTGCGTCAGTTAATTGCCAATGCTCCATCTGATGTTCATATCAGAGGATGGGGTGTTCACGGAGCACTACATTTCACAGTGCTTTCCGGTCAGCAAAGCCCTCCGAAAATGGTCCCAGGCAATGTTATTGCCCATGGCCGGCCACAGTCAATGGGCTTTGTTCATAATCAAAAGCTTGCTCAAGAACAGGCTTCAACTAGTTCCTCTCAAAATCAAGTATATAGAGAACAAGTTGTTGAATTGCTCCTACATCAAGCAGGCGAGAATATTGCACAAGCCTCTCGTCTGGAGCAAACACGTCATCAAATGACAGAAGTTTCGGAAATCATCCAACGATCTGTTGAACCAGGTGATAAAAGTGGATACAGGTTAATGCATCCAGCTAATTTCCGAACTAAGATTCGCAAGATCAAGAGAGATTTTAAGAAGATCTCAGACATAGTATGTCAAGAGACACCCCAGCTTATCAGACTGGGGACTTCTCTAACCCAACCCTCAGAGTCAACAAATGGGATTCGAGGAGTTGAGCGGAAGCAGCAGTAACATCCCCAGTCCACCGGACTGGGTACTTTTTCAAATCCTCAATCCCTCCCTCAGAGAAAGTCAGTATTCTCTCGATTAGGGAATAAGCCTCAAGAGGAACGAAGAGCCAAGCTATCAGGAGATTCTCTCCAAGTGACGGTTCTCCAAGAAATTCCTGAGGGATCAAGTCAAGGGAATGCCATGTCTCATCATGGACATAGAAGAAGACAATATCACAGAAATGCTGATAGAAAGGATTCCATGAAATATGCATCCATTAATGTCATCAATGCCGTTGCTGCTGATTCACCAGATGAGGCTCAATCAGAGGGATCAGACGAAGAGGTTCCTGCTCAAGAAGTTGCGCACACAGACCTAAATGAAGAAGGTGTGCGCACACGTAATCAAAGGCTTACCCAAAATTTGGGTATTCCTTCAAGTAACCCACTTCCCCCTCTCCGAAAAAGATCCAATAAGGGGAAAGGAAAGAATCAGGTTACTTCTCACCCTTCCTCTGAAGGAGGTCAATCGCTCTCATTAGAGCAAAGGTTTGCACAACAGGAGGAAGAAATGAAAGAATTAAGAAGGTTGAATGCAGAACTACTTCAGAGTAGTCTTCTTCTTAAGAATGCTAAAGTCCGACAGCCGAAGGAATTTTTTGTAACTACTGAGATGGATCAGGAATATCCTCCTTTATCAGTACACCCTCAGAGGTCTAATCCTACGGGTCAAACGCAACAACGGTTGGCAGCACTACCATCAGTTGCAGCACCAACCATCACGTCTGTCCAAACTCCATTCATTGCACCTACCCAAAACCAAGTTCAACCTGATGTTTCTCAAAAGTTAATAACTACTATTGAGTCATTAACAGCTCAGTTAGAAACTATGGAAGGGAAACGGGCGCAAGTTCAACCTGAAAAGAAAGTTTACCCTGAATGGGTAGATTAAATTTCTCCTCCATCCAGTTTTGGAAACCCTGTTTTCCCTACTTTCAATGGATCAGGTGACCCCGAACAACATTTGACGCATTACGTGTCTTGTTGTGATCCTATGATGGGAACTCCAGAGCAATAAGAAGCAGTGAAACTCAGATGCTTCGTGCGAACCTTGCAAGGACCAGCTTTTGTCTGTTATACAAGCTTGAAATCCCGGTCAGTCATCAGATGGGAGGATCTTCGTCAAAAATTTCTTCTTCAGTTTAGCTCAACTTTGCCAAAAACGACAGTTTTTGATCTTACAAACTGCAAGCAAAGGGAAAATGAAAGAGTCTCTGATTTCATTGCTCGTTGGAAGGGATTAACATATTCCCTGAGTTTAGCACTCCCTCAGGAGGAATTGTTGCCAATCTGTGTGACAAATTTGAGTGATGAATTACGCACGCCATTGATCCCTGTGAAATACGCAGGAGGGTTTTGAGACCTTACTTCAATCGCTCAGCAGATTGAAGATTCCCTTATACAGGCTAAGGTTAAATCTCGTGTAATTCCATCAGCTCCAGGAAGAAGAATGGGTAAAGCAGAAACTGCTACAGTTATGCTTAAACAAGCACCTGTACCTATATCTACTTCAAAACCTTCATCTTCTCGAAGGACTCCACCTCCTGAACGCCAACAACAAAGGCCATTTCGTCCAAATGATCAAAGATATCAACGACGAAAACAATTTGGGGATATGAAGAGTAAAACATACTCTTTATGAAGTGAACAAGTTCCTGGTTACTTCATTTCAGCTCTGGAAAATAATTTGGTTCAATTACCAGTGCCCAAGAGTCCAAACAAGGAAGGAGATGAAGACCGTCCCAATTATTATCCCTTTCATCAAATGTTGGGGCATCCCATCCAGGAGTGTTTTGTCTTTAAAGACCTCCTGCAAAAAATGGTCGACTTGGGACAAGTCAAATTGAAGGGTTCTTCAGCTCATGTAGCGTGTATTACCGCTACAGATCCAGAGGAAGGAGGCGAGTGGCAGGAAGTCAAAAGCAAAACTGCGAAAAAATATGATGATTGGATGGTCATAAAGACAATCAATCGAACCCATTCCATTTTGCGAACACAATTGAAGAAGCCAATTGTGTCTCCTACAAAAGCTGCAGTAAAGCCTCTATCAAAAGACAAATCCTCAAAAGGGCAGCGCAATTCAAAGAAGAAAGAGGAATCATGAGAAGATGAGTATGTATCAAAGCCTAAATTATCTTTGACTCTGGCAGATTTCATGCCATCTACTTCAGAGCCACGGGCACCGCCCCATCAAACGGCACAGCCTAAACAGGCTAACCAGGCAGAGTCTTTATCATACGAAGAGTTAATCTTTGGTTCTGTTAATATGATTCAATTAACAGATTCATATTCCAGTCTTGATGAGCCTGAATTCCCTGTATCAAATAAGGGAATCCGAAGAGGTTCTTGAGGTTCAGGATATAGGGGAATACGTGGATCTTTCCGAAGCCACTAATCTAATTTTACCCCTACTAGCACTTTATATGCAGCAGAAACCCGTGGTAGAGCCCTTCAGCGAGCTCAAAAAGAACAAGCAAGTTCTTCTGCCAATGGCCAACTCAGTTTTGGCACAGTTATTTTGGAAGACCGATTAAAAGTTCCATCTTCTTTATCTCAGCAAGTAAATGGATCTAATCAGTCTAATCTGCCAAAACCAAGGATATTGCCAGCTTCAATACAAGATGCATCAGCTTCCAAAGCATCTGCTTCCAAGGTACCTGCTAAACCGCATATTCCTATTGGGAAACGCATACCTCTAGATCAAAAGTATGATATATTGAAACACTTGGCCCATGTACCAGCCAAGTTATCAATTTTGGATGCTTTGAATCTGTCAAAAGATCTTCGGGAAGCACTCATCGAAGCTTTGTCAAGTCCTCAGGAGTTTGAAGCTGAAATTGCTGCAGCTGAAATCTATCACATAGAGAATAATCCTGTAGAATGCCATGCAGTGATATCTTTTACTGATAAAGATGAAGATGATGTTGTGCATGGGTACATAAAACCTTTGTACTTATCTGGAAAAGTCAATGGTATAGATGTTCGAAGATCTTTCATTGACAATGGTTCAGGAGTCAATCTCATGTCCATTCATACACTTCGTCGATTGGGCCTCACGGAATCTGATTTATCTCCTTCTACCATGATGTTACAAGGATATGATAAAAATGAACAAGAACCACTGGGAGAAGTTACACTCAGAACTCAGTTTGGAGATCTTGTTTCCAATTCGTATTTCATGATTGTTGATCAAGACTCATCTTTCAATATCTTGCTTGGAAGACCCTGGCTACATCAGCATGCAGCTATTCCGTCATCATACCATCAATGTCTCAAATACTGTTTCGATGGTCAAGTTGGAACATTGTATGGTGATAAGGCCTCGTTCAAGACATGTGAGTCTCAATACATTGAGGCGGAATTTTATCACATGAAGGGAAGAGAAAAATCTACAATGAAGGAAATTACCAAAGTTAATGCTCCATATGGTTTGGAAAAAATTCCAATAAATCCATTTTCACATGTGAGTACAGATTATGTGTTACCTATCAGTCAAATTGACAAAATAGGCCCAAATCAAAATACTCTTATGGAAAGATCCATAATGTCAATTATGGCAATCGAGCCAGACAACATGGGAGAAATTGGTAACTTACCAAGCAGTGATGAAAGCATAAGTGGTGATGTTTTCATTTCATCTGCTGAAATCCAACAAGTCTATACTTCGCTAATCAGGCCATAAGAAGTTATAGCAACACCAGAGGTGAATAATGATGTCGATTCTCAATCCATCATCTCCTCTTTATTTCCCAAAGAAGACCCTTTATCATCAATAGGGTCGGAAATGGAAGCTTCTTCTTCAAAATGTGAAAATTTTGACATCTCTTATGATCATGAGAATTTCGTTTTTTCATCTACTTTGAAAGTAGAAACGGAAGAAATAACACATGATGAAGAGGAAGAGGAAGATCTTAGAGATGCTCCTCCAGCATTTGAAGAGGTTATCTCTACCACTGTGGATGAACTCAGAGAAGTAAATCTGGGTACAGAGAAAGATCCACGCCCCACTTTAATTAGTGCGGCCATGACCCTTGAAGAGCAGGAGATGTATATTTCTTTTCTAAAGCAAAATAAAGATATTTTTGCTTGGAATTATACAGAGATTCCTGGCCTTGATCCTGATGTTTCCACCCATCATTTGGGTTTGCCAAAAGAACATCGAGGATTCAAGCAAGCCGCGAGAAGAACACACCCAATCTATGCTTCCAAAATTGAGGCTGAAGTAGATAAGCTTATCAAAGCTAACTTCATCAGAGAAGTTCAATATCCCAAGTGGTTGGCTAATATTGTCCCTGTAAAGAAGAAGAATGGACAAATTAGGGTTTGCATCGATTTCAGAGATCTTAATCGGTATTGTCCTAAAGATGATTTCCCAGTTCCGATTAAAGAACTCTTAATTGATGCGATGGCTGGCTATGAAGTACTTTCTTTCATGGATGGATATTCTGGATATAATCAGATCCGAATGGCCCCAGAAGATGAGGAATATACAGCCTTCAGAGCTCCTCAAGGTGTGTTTTGTTACCGGGTGATGCCCTTTGGTTTAAAGAATGCAGGTGCAACATATCAACGCGCCATGCATCGTATCTTCAAACACCTTTTAGGGAAGTTTATTGAATGCTATGTAGATGATTTGGTGGTTAAATCCAAACAACGTTCTAATCACTTGGCTGATTTGGAAGTCATATTCCACAAGCTTCGACAACATAGTTTGAAGATGAACCCCTTAAAATGTGCTTTTGGGGTAACCTCAGGAAAATTCCTCGGCTTTGTTGTATGCCATCGTGGTATTGAAGTCGATCCTGAGAAGACCAAATCAATCCTTGGTATGTCACCACCTCAGAATTTGAAATAATTAAGAGGACTTCAAGGACACTTAGCCTATATTCGGCGTTTCATCGCCAATTTGGCAGGAAAAAGTTTACCCTTTACCAAATTATTGAAGAAAGGAGTCACTTACCAGTGGACTGAAGAATGTCAAGAATCATTTGATGTTCTCAAGAAATACCTCTTGAGTCCACTAGTACTCATGCCACCTGTTGAGGTTAGACCACTTATCCTCTATGTGACAGCTTTAGAGCGATCATTGGGTGCCTTTCTCGCTCAAAAGAATGATGCTAGGAATGAAAATAGTCTCTACTATCTTAGTAGAACTATGCTTGAAGCAGAAACCCGGTATTCAAGTATTGAAAAGTGATGCCTAGCATTAATCTTTGCAGTTCAGAAACTGAGACACTACCTGCAACATCACGAGGTCCAATTGGTATCTCGTAATAATCCGCTCAAATTCATCCTTAGTCGTCCAATGCTTACAGGACGTCTGGCAAGGTGGGCGGTTATTCTACAGCAGTTTGACATTCAGTATGTGTCTCAAAAGGCAATTAAGGGCCAAGCTCTGGCTGATTTCCTGGCTGAACATCCTTCAGTGGAAGACACATATTCAGATATCGAACTCCCTGATGAAGAAGTTTTTTCTATTCAAGAGAGTCCTCAAACATGGGAAATGTATTTTGATGGTGCTTCTAGAAGTCCAACAGGGAAGAAAATGGAAAATCCTAAATTCAACAAAGTTGGTTTAGGAATTTTGCTCATTTCTCCAGATAAGGCAGTGTTACCTTATTCCTTTTTGTTGTGGGAAGGTGGTACCAATAATGAAGCTGAAAACCAAGCTCTCATTACAGGCTTGGAGTTAGCGCTTCAAGCACAAGTGAATCACTTAAAGGTGAAATGTGATTCAGACCTGGTAATCAAACAAGTCAATGGGGATTATGCCATCAGAAAAGAAGAATTAATCCCTTTGTATGATTATGTCAGAGAGTTAATGTCGGAATTCCCTTCAGAACCGACATTTTCTCATGTCCCAAGATCACAAAATGCTCAAGATGATGCACTGGCTAATATAGCCACAGCATTAGCAGATCCAAATCGGGACGAGACAACCATCTTTATTGCCCACCGTCGTGCAATTTCACCTTATGTTCAAGTCAGAACAGAGGAAATTAATGAAATTAGTCCCATTCCTAAAACGTATGGTCATACTACAGGATGGATGTCACCTATCAGGGAATACCTTCAAAATGGAACACTTCCACCTGATAGAGCTGAGAAAGAACAAATCCGACGACGTGTGGTCAATTTTACTCTTTATGATAGCCCAAACCACCTCGAGAAAATTCTCTACAAACGTGGTTTTGATGGAGTTATCTTCAGATGTATTGATGGTGAAGAGACAATGGTTGTCATAAAAGAAGTGCAATTAGGAGTCTGTGGTGCCCACCAGTCTGGACATAGACTGTCTGATCAAATTCGAAGGCTTGGATACTTTTGGCCTTCAATGATACAAGACTGTGTTAATTTCACAAAGAAGTGTCATTCATGCCAAGTATATGCCAACTTCATTCATCAACCTCCAGAGTTGCTTCATACAGCTAAATACTCATGGCCATTTTCCACATGGGGAATGGATGTGGTGGGACCTTACCCTTCAGCTACGGCCAAGCAGTTTAAGTACATTCTTACTGCTACTGATTTCTTTTCCAAATGGGCAGAGGAAGTACCTCTCAAAGAAGTCAGTTCTAAATGCATTGTTAGCTTCATCAAGTCTAACATCATTACTAGATTTGGTGTCCCTCATACCATATTGACGGAAAACGGCACCAACTTCTGTTCTTCTGAGGTAAATAAATTGCATCAAGAATACAACATTAAGTCCAACCATTCATCTCGATATCATGCAGCGGATAATGGCCAGATAGAAGCCTTCAACAAGACTCTTTCAAATATACTGCAAAAGATGGTGGATAAAGATAAGAGGTCATGGCCTGATAAACTCTTTCATGCTTTATGGGCTTATCGGACTACCACTCGCAATGCAACGCGGTCAACTCTATATTCATTAGTATATGGAACAGAAGCAGTCTTGTCAATTGAAGTTCAATTGCCCTCACTCAGAATAGCCATTTGTGATCAGTTATCTACGGATGAGAAATCCCAAAAGCGGTTGAATGAATTGGAACAGTTAGATGAGAAAAGATTGTGCACTTTGCACCACTTGGAAATCTATCAGAATCGAATAGAACAAGCTTTTAACAAAAAAGTTCATCTTCGTTCATTCATTCAGGGAGAATTGGTATTGGTTCTCAGAGCACCAATGATACCAGGAAAGAAGCCTCCCAAGCTTGAACCAAAATGTGAAGGACCTTATTCAATACATAAGGTCTACTCCAATGGAGCGTATTCTCTAATCTCAATGGATGGAGAACACATCACGACTCCAACTAATGCCAGATTTCTGAAGAAGTATTTTGTATAAACACAAAATATTGTTCCCAGATCCAAAACAATCACATTGGTTCATGTTATTTGTCCTACATGGCACTAAACTGTATATTGTCCTACATGACACTAAACTGTATATTGTCCTACATGACACTAAACTGTATATTGTCCTACATGACACTAAACTGTATATTGTCCTACATGACACTAAACTATATATTGTCCTACATGACACTAAATTGTATAAATCCAAAACAATCACATTGGTTCATGTTATATTGTCCTACATGACACTAAACTGTATATTGTCCTACATGACACTAAATTGTATAATGTCCGAGATGACATTAAACTATATTATGTCTTATCTACATGACATTAAACTGTACAGAAGTTCCTTATTTGTCCGAGATGACATTAAACTATATTTTGTCCTAGCAACATGACATTAAACTGTGTGGCACTTTCATCGTCCAGCATGACGTTAAACTGTGTTAGTTCCCTTATCGTCCAACATGATGTTAAACTGTCACATTGGTTACTATTATGTCCGAGATGACATTAAACTATATTTTGTCCGAGATGACATTAAACTATATTGTGTCCTAGCAACATGACATTAAACTGTGTGGCACTTTCATCGTCCAGCATGACGATAAACTGTAAAAAGTCCCCAGAACTGATATTCTCATATTGGTTCACCTTAGTCCTAGCTACATGACTTTAAACTGTTCAGCAATGGTCCAGTATGACTTTAAACTGAAACTTCGTCCCACATGACATTAAACTGTGAAAAAGTTCCATAAACCGTCCAGCATGACCTTAAACTGCATCATCCCTGGTCCATGTATATGACCATAAACTATTTGCAAATCCCTTATGTCCAGCAAGACGTTAAACTGTGACGTCCTAACTACATGATGCTAAACTGTATAAAAGTCTCTCACATCCGGAAAGACGTTAAACTATATAATCATCAAAGGTCCAGCATGACATTAAACTGCACCATCCACGGTCCATGCATATGACCTTAAACTATTCGCACTTTCGTCCAACATGACATAAATGGTGTGTTATTTTGTCCTTACGGCATGACATTAAACTGCACAGTCCCCCTTTCGTCCAATGTGACGTTAAACTATTTTATCCCCATCGTCCTAACTACATGACGCTAAACTGTACAGAAAATCCTTGATAGGTCCTACATGACATTAAACTATATTTTGTCCCTGCTACATGACACTAAACTGTGCAGCACCAATAGTCCTAACTGCAAGACTTTAAACTGCATAGTCCCTTTTTTTTTCCTACATGACATTAAACTGTACATCGTTAAGGTTGTTATTACCTCTTGTTTCTCACACCGAGTATGACTCACATGAGCTTAGAGCGAACATCAACCATAACACTCTCTTTGGGCCCCTAACCATGTGTAAGTCCCATCAACATTTTAATTAGATCGTTGTCCCCAAGAACAACTTGATCATTAATTCATTCTTTAATTGAACTACACGGACTTTGATCCTTGCCCTCCAGGCTGGGTATGTAGGCAGCCTCCCAAGGTTCAAGCCCAAAAACAATCTCTTCACATCGGTTCACCACCATCTCACATGATGTTGATTCGGGAAACCGCCCCTGGAATCAATATCTTTACATTGATTCACTTTCATCCTTGTTATATGACATTAAACTATACAACACTTTTGTCCGGTACGACAATAAACTACAATATTCTTTGATTTCCTCATTTGAGAAGGAACCATTATTGACATTGATTTTTTAAATCATGTTTCATTTTCAAAAGACTATGTGCATACATGGTAATGCCTAAAATTTTTATCTCAGGTTAAACCATCATTGCACTAAAGTCCCCTTTCACCCTTCACATGTACGAACCAAATTTGTACAAAGGGTATTTCTAGAACTACGTGGACTTGATTCCCATCCTTAGGGGATACGTAGGAACATTCGAGTATCCCTCGAATCTAGTCCCAAGTCTTTTGGGTCTAACCCCAAAATTTCACTTTCAGTCCCTTGGCTGAAAAGTCCTCATGAAAACACATACTGTGTATTCATTATTATGGTCCAAATTCTATGACCCTAAACTAAGATCACTCATACTTTCGTCCTGCACGACGTTAAAATGCATTTCAAGAACTACGTATGTCTTGATTCTCATTCTTATGAGATACGTAGTGAAGTCCAAAATTTCAATTCAGGACCCAGCCACAACATGATTATGGTTATTATTGACCTATGTATCTCTATATACATTGGACAATACCCATCTTTATGTGTTATAATCCTAACCTTAAATATTTTCATATCTTTATAACCCTTTTCATGACTTCTAATCACAAAAATGTCAAACTTCTGAGAATTCTTTTTCCTGACTATGCAGCACGTGCCCATAGGTGGCCTTGCATAAACAGTCCACATAACAGACTTTTCATCCAAAAGATACTATTTATTTGACCATGCAGCTAATGCCCTTAGGTGGCCCTGCATATTTCAACCCCCTAACGGGTTTGTTAAATAATGGTAACTTCATTCTTGGTAAGAATGCCTCTTTTGTCCTTATTTGTCTTAAACGACAGTATGTAGGGATCCGCAAAAAATAGTCATCCTTAACATATTTGTCCCATATCCTTTTTCATGATCTGAAAGTATTCAAGTCTATGGTTTATTCTTCTTCCCTACGTTTGGGTCAGACCTTCGTAGGAGTGATATTCATCCAGTTCTTCGATATTCTTGTTCGGAAATATCTTCTCCATATTCAAGTACCTATTTCCATACAACAAACTCTATACTTTAGAAAATTTTAATCTCCATAAACTTTCACTGGCTTCTAGCACTAGGAAAGTAAATTTCTAAGAGTTCTTTCGCCAGACTATGCAGCACGTGCCCATAGGTGGCCTTGCATAAATAGTCCACATAACAGACTTGTCAGCCGAAAGATGTTATTTATTTGACTATGCAGCCAATGCCCATAGGTGGCCCTGCATATTTCAACCCCCTAATGGGTTTTGTTAAATAATAGTAACTTCATTCTTGGAAACTACTTCTTCTAATGCCTTTTAGCTCTTTTTCATATCATTCCTCAGATTCAAATATTCTTAAGCCATAGTTTACATATTTTCTCTCATACTTGAGTATCGTAATATGTTTTCAGATAAATTGTCAAGGAATTGAATCAATTTTAATCCATTTTGGTCAAATCTATTTCGACCTTAAACATTAGCACCTTTATGTCCGGCATGCATGACTTTAAACTGCCCACAAAAGACAAAGTAACTCTGAATAAAAGTCAAGTTCCAGCTCACTAAATATACATTTTTTTTGTATGATTTAGGTAATATTGAGCAATTAAAAGGTTCAAAGTTTGTAGGATTATTTGTAATAATCCTAGTAAAAATCAAACTATGCTTACTAGGCCCATTGGCTTAAGTAAATTTGAAGCAGGTAGTGAAAAGAATGCAGGTACAAATGATTGAAGACAAAAGTGTTTTTCATTGATACACAAGAGTTAGAAGGACATCCACAGACTGGAGTCTCTTCTCTTTTTCGAGAATTACAAGAGGCTTTCAACATAACACTTCATTTGATTTACGGCATCCCGAGCTTCATCAGCAACCACCTGGAATTCATTCATTCAACTGGATACAATAAGATATGCAGTGATACCAGCTCTTCTTGGAACAATTATAAAAGGATGTTCTTGAGTGCGGTTTGAGAAAATTTTATGTTGATCAAACAGTGACTCTGTTTCTATCCAAGAGACTTGGAAGATGGATACATGGATTTGAGAATGGAGCATTGGAAGTAAAGAGCCATTTGGAAAGAGTACTCTTTTCAGATATTGCTCTAATACCATGTTTGTCTTCTCTCCACCAACCATTAGTGGAAAACATTTCAGCCCATGGGTTTGCCATTTTCATATCTGCAAGGAAATGACATGGAGGAAGAATTTGAAAGTTCACACCATTGTTGTTACTCTTAATGCACAGCATAACCGAAATAGATAAGTAGCAGTGCAGCTACATCTCAGGTGTATAATTGTTTGCATTTAGAACATTGACTACTTGCAGATGACCATGACCACACAAAGACAGGTAGATGCTCTGTGGGAAATTAAGATGATATTTCTTCAGATACTTAGCCAAATCTGGAAGAGTACTATCTTTGACAGTATAGTAATAAGGGCCAAAGATATCCATCATATCATCTATCCGCTTGCTAGCCAGTTCATCAATTAATCTAGGTCTAAGAGCCATTGAATCTGCACAGGAGTTGAATAAATTAAACTCTTAAATGGGTTTATTTTTCATAAAATTTGTGAAAGAATTTGGAAAAAATGGCTAAGGCATTAAGGCGCGCAAGTATGGAGATGTCACGCAAGTGATACAAGTGACGCGCAAGTTTTTGTCGCGCAAGTATTACCGTGCAAGCCCTATTACCTTGAGAGTAGCGCGGCAGTGAGGAAACAGTGGAAAAAGAGACTTGCGCGGCGAGGAAGACTTGCGCGGCGAGAGCTTGAGAAATTCGATAATAGATGTTATCCACGGCCAAAAGTCGTGTATTTATAGGCCAGGAAGCCTATCTGTGCGCCGCACCCAGAGTGCTTAAGGCCTGTGCGACGCAAACTTGCGCGCCACCCTCTGTGCACTGAAGACTTGCGCGCCTCCCTTTTCCTTTGGAGGGATTCAATTTCCTCAGAGTCAAATCCTCATTTCTCTCCGGATCCAACTCTGAGGGGGGACTTTTGTTGACGCTCCTTTCATCACAGAATCTAAAGATCGGAAAAGGGAATATCTAAGCTGAAAGTGATTCATCCTTTGAAGAAAACATCAAAAATCGACAAAGGCATGAACAAAGGATCAACAGCAAATCCACCGTGCAAGTTATACCACTGCCGCGCAAGTACACTTGTGCGACGCTCTTGGTCGCGCAAGTGACTTGCGCGACCTAAGTGGTAACCGCCCGGTAACCGCCCGGGGTCTTCTTTTGCCTATAAATAGACCCTGTGGGCCCCCCATTCGAGAGGATCTTTTTCCAGAAACTTGGATTGAAGCTCCCGACGCCCAACTCTCTTCTCAAAGCTTCCGGAACACTTCTAAGGTAATTTCTTACCTAGAACGGAATATCTAAAGAGAAGAAGGAAGGACTAAGTGTTGAAACTTATCAAACACTTGTGCGCCGACTTATTTCCTTCAATATAACTTGCACGTCCCTTTTCTGGAAGAACCTAAAGAGGATTCTAAAGGGTTTAAAAAAGAGTCGCTCAAGTATTTCAATGCTGGTTGAAAATCGCGCAAGTACACCATGTGTCGCGCAGGTATAACTGCGCGACCAATACTTGCGCGCCCACGGAAGACTTGCGCGCCTTTCAAGACTTGCGCGCCCCTATCGTTTTGGGTGCCCATATTGCCCATTTTACCCCTCTTAATCCATTTCACCTTTCCTTTTCAAGATTCAGTCTTCAAGACACTCTTCAAAGCCATTTATGGCATGATTTCTTGATTTGACTTCCTTATCTGAAAGGAATTATGTGGAATATCTCTCAAAACCTAGTGATTTAAATATCCTTATGTCACTAATTATGGAGAGTTCATTCATTTAACCTCATCCTTTAAGATGAGAGAATCCTAACCTGGGTCTCCTTTTCAGGAATAATCCCCAGTTATAAGTCCTTTAATCTGGGCATCTTCATCAGGAGTAAGCCCCAAATTCTTAAAGTTTCCCACGGTGGGCATCCTCCTCAGGAGTAAGCCCCAAACCTTAATCCCTAACCTGAGTCTCCTTTTCAGGAATAAGACTCAGTCATAATCTTGGGCTTCCTTTTCAGGAGTAAGCCCCAAGTCCCCTAACCTGGGCCTCCTTTTTTAGGAGTAAGTCCCAGTCATAATCTTGGGCATCCTTCTTTAGGAGTAAGCCCCAAATTCTTAAAGTTCCCAAACTTGGGCATCCTCCTCAGGAGTAAGCCCCAATCAAGTCCTCTAATATTGGGCATCCTCCTCAGGAGTAAGCCCCAAACCTTAATCCCTAACCTGGGTCTCCTTTTCAGGAATAAGACTCAGTCATAATCTTGGGATTCCTTTTCAGGAGTAAGCCCCAAGTCCCCTAAACTGGGCCTCCTTTTTTAGGAGTAAGTCCCAGTCATAATCTTGGGTTTCCTTTTCAGGAGTAAACCCCAAGCCCCCTTAAATTTCTCTTAACCAGTCCTAATTTACCCTTGACTTGGGTTTCCTTTTCAGGAGTAAAACCCAATCATAAATCCCCTCCTAACTTGGGCATCCTCCTTAGGAGTAAGCCCCAAGATTAGAGTATTCAAATCTCCATGAAGCACATATAACTTTATGGACCCTATTCATGGATTTTCTCTCTAAAAGTAAATCCTAAACCTTCATCTATCTGGGCAGTCATACATACATAAGCCCCAAACAAATTCTTATGATTGCATATTTCATGGCACAATTGTCTAATTTTTACCAATGCCTCTTGTTTCTCACACCGAGCATGACTCACGTGAGCTTAGAGTGTAAAAGTAATTATGACATTCTTATTTGAGCCATCAATCATAAACATCATACTCCATTACTTGAACTACATGGGTTATGATTCCTTTTCCAAAACAAAGGATACGTAGGTATCCCATCCATGGGTTCGATCCCAACTTTGAAATAATCTATGTCCTTATGAATGACGATAAACTTCAAGTGCCCCACTGAGTGGCTTTAAAACTAGCCTGGTCATCATAATGACCAAGAGACTTTTATATAAATGTTTTGAAGGATACCATTGACCAAGAATCTCTAAACAGATATAGATGATTCTCTATTGATGAAGAACCTCGAATACATATAAAAGATTCTCTAAATTTCTTGCATATTTAATCATTGATTGTTAAAACTAAAGGAAAGCACATTTTATACTTGGTAATGTAATAAGGATTCACGAACATAACTTAAATCTATAAAGAGAGTCCCGAAGTAGACAATAATTCCCCTCAAAAAGGTGTGATGAGTCCGACCTCCCATCCTCTCGACCAATGCAAATTCCTAAGCCTCATTAGTCCACAAGATAATGAGTGCCTACCTTTGGAAAGTAGGTCCAAACGGATGTGGAATCATTGGATGTTTCCGGTTCTACAAACAAACCCGTTAGAAACCGATCGGAACGTTTGAATCTCCCGTCCAGGAGGTCATCCCCGGATTCCGTGCGAAACAGTATAGTAGTAAATATATCAATCATATACCTTTATTATCTCTAACTATCCTCATTGATTCATGTTCATCTTTTTATGTGTGAATGTATACTTTAGACTCTTATAAACTATATATATGTCACACTTCTCACCATAGAGATATTGCCACAAAATCTTCAAGGAGAATATTACATATACTAGCCCAATATCATGTTTTGAGTAATTATGGCCATGTATTTTTAACTCTCATGATTCATAGGCTATCACTTTATTATTATGTATAAGTACATAGCCCAAGCCTTTTTTATAAGCATCACTATATATCAAAAACCCCTTACCCTCTTGATGGTAGTGTGATTACAGGTGTAGTAATTCGCCTATTCTTGAAATACATAAATCTTCCCTAAAACTATTATATATTTACATACTATACCACTTTTCATGTTAACTTGGTTATAAAACTATACAATCATGAGAAATTTCTTACAAAACATTGATAGTACCCAGATAAGCCAAGAAAAGTACATATTTCTCTAACAATTAAGGGTATGGTCTATTCCTCAATTTACTTTTTCTTTGTTGGTTACAAATAAATTCATTTACTTGTGATCATGTTCCCCATGAATTTGACTTATTATATCAAAAATTCACAATTACTATACTTAGCATACATTTTCTCCTTTCTTAATGTTTCCATCACAATCCTTATATGTTCTTCATCTTCCTCTTTGATCTTAGAGTAAATGAGAATATCATAAATGAATACTAATAAAAAAATTCATGGAAGACTCTAAAGACTCTATTAATCAAAACCATGATTATTTCAGGGGAATTAGTAAGTATGAAGGACATCATTATGAACTCATAGTGTCCATACCTTGATTGGAAGGTTGTATTCTGAATATATTCCTTCTTTAACTTCAATTGATGATATCCAAAATGAAGATACACTTTTGAGAAGTATTGATATACTCAAAGTTTATTGAACAAGTCATATATCATTTGTAGGGATACTTAATATTTATGATGATCATGTTGAGATTTCTATAATTGATACAAAGCATCATTGATCCAACCTTTTTCTTCAAAATGAGAAGCCTCATGCAGAAAGGTGATGAAATAAAACATATGAACCCTTTCTCTAAATTCGCTTGAAGCTTTTCTTTAACTCCTCCAGTTAGATCGATCCTATATAAAAATTAATAGATAGGAGTGGCTCTGGGTATAAGATCTATTGAGAACTCTACTGCATAGTCTGGAGTAAGGCTTATAAACGTTTTCGGAAATACATCATTAAATTTCATTATAATGGTAATTTTCTTAATGTTGGTGTTTCCCATTGACAAATACATTTGGTAAAGATATTATACTTCACTAATATCAACACCCATTCCATTTAATGATTTTATGAAGGATATTCATGATCTTATATGATTATTTATAGAATCATGGGATGATTTAGAATGTAGAAATAGATTTCCTTTTCCAAATAGTTAATGTGATCTCTATATAAAAATACTCAATATATGCTCAGTATAGCATCAAATTACACCAAGGTAAGGATTATGAGATTCCCTAAAAGAATATTCTCACAGACACTAACAGGAGAAGATTTTAACAATTAGGTTGTGATGATCACACCACTAGGTTCTTTTAAGGATATCTCTACTTCAAGGTATTGGGGTTTCGATTCAATAGTTCTAGAAAATTTGTAAGATATAAATAAACGAATAAAACTAGAATTAAATAAAACTTTTTCCATTTTTGATTGAATAGGAAGTGTACCTTGTACCACTTTATTTTCATATTCAACCTTAGTGGTAGTAATATTATAATATTTCACTTACTCTTTTTACTTTGGTGGTTACTGACACTGATTAACCTCAATGGCCCATGGTTTTATGCACTGGTGTAACATCCCCTCCCTGAAATCCACTAAACGGTGCCCCGGTTCGATTCACCACATGACCTCAAGCAGGCCTTCTCATACACCAGAGGTTGTCGACTAGAATTAAGGGTCTGAATGAGTCACGTGGAGAGACTATACCTTCTTCACTAGAGTAATCCACATCAGTTAACATGTTTAAATAAAGGAACCAAAGTGTAATAAATCAATAAACACGCATGAATAACTTCTACCAAAAATGGGTACAACACAAAATCAATAATAAACATGGTATGTCATGATAAATAGTGCTAAAGTGAACAAAATACAAATAAAAACAAATAACAGAATCCCAAAAATGGTCTTGAATCCAAGTTTGGAACCTCATACATGAATTTCCCATGACCAACTCAACTCTCTATCATAAGGCCTTTTTCCTTATCCTGACCAGCAAACATGAATTCTTCTCAGGTAACCATGGCATCCCGAGCAGGGTGTGAGTACAACTCAATAGGCTACCACCATTGGTGTCTATAAAATTTCTAGTCAAAAATATTGTTCCTGAAAGGGAAAAGTAAACACAAGTTAAATGAATACAATTTGGGTACCATTATCTAACAAAGTCCACTTAATCCATTCCTAGAATTATTCATAATTCTGATACTTATACCAAATTCATTACTTAGTTCACTTTGATCACATAATCAATAGGTTTTTCACTTTCATCAACTTAATGAATAGGGTAAATAAAACAAGTTCCTTATCTCACTAGGTATTATCACATCATCATATATACAACACACTCACCTTGAATCCTCGTTCCAAGTGGTCTCATAAAATGCAACCATTATAGGAATATAACTTTATCCCCTTCCCTAACCCATTTATTTTTTGGTGGATTATAGTGCCTCGGTCTAACTCAACCCATGGACATAGATCCTCATGTCAATACCCCACTCTACCATGAAATCTGTACATGCTTATTTATCATTCACCACACACATACTATATCATAACCAACCATATCCAATACCAATAGAAATATCACAATACATGATAATAAATATGGGAATTAACATTATTCCATAACCCATTAACATATTTACCATTTACATTACATATCTATTTAGCCCATTTAACATTTTTTATGCCTAACTCACTAAAAATATTCACTAATTCTCTTACATTTCCCCAATTCACATATCAAACCCTTTCTATATATTAATTCATTTGATATATTTATCATTCCCTGTGGATTATCCCAATTATGCATTTTGAAGTGAAAATCACAATTCATTTGGCACATTGTCTATAATACCATTTAACCCATTATCATGCCTAGACAAACAATACCATATCCATTACCCACATCTAGGAAAAACCACCCATATTCATTTATTAATCATCATATTGACCAATTATCATGTTCATCTTGGGCCCTATTAAATCACAAATCAATTTCAAACATGTCATTGTCATTAACTATGATCGAGAAGACCAGTGCACCCCATGGGTGACCCTAAATTAGTCAAATCATCCTCTATGATTATCATAGGGATCATGAGAGGGTTAAAATTTTAATTAAGCCACCCATTATGTCAAATCTCATTAATGGCACCAAGTACTCAACAAAGGGAAATCAAAAAACACAACTTTTTATGCACAAATCCATATAAAACCATGGGATATAACTTATAGACCACCATCCTTGAATCTGTTGACAAACACACTCACAATTGAGGACTTGGATCCTAATTCAACCACCATTTGAAGCCTTGACCGAGATATCACTGTAAAAATAGATTTTTTGAGATTCAGATGGAGATAAGAGAAAGATGCAAAACCTAAACCAAAAATATAATCACGGGAGGGATTACACTCGCCTAGAGCTTTGATCTGCAACCAATGATGTTTCAAAAGGATTAGGATCAAAGGAGGACCACCTCTTGGAACCTTGGGTCTCTAGGGTTTTTTCCAAGGATTAAAACGGGTGGAATGGAGGAGAATACTAAGTTATAACATAAAACCTGATGTGGAAATTTTGTAATTTTTCCAAAGTTTACTAGACTGCATGGTTTACCTACATGGTTTTCCAAACCATGTGTGAGCCATTATCCAAGGGAATTTGGGTTCCACAGTTACCTAGGGAACTCTGCACAGCTTACAAATTGTGTTCCAACCATGAGAGATGCCACTGTCCAAAATTGCACAATTTGGACTCCACCTTGCATAATCTATTTAACTATGCGCTAACCATGTGCCCTGAATAGGTTGTCTCAGTTTCCTCCTCTTTTCATGTTCTGAACCATTGGAACACCATCAATTCCCCTAAAACTCTTAAGAGGCCCTTCATTAACCAAATAAAGAGATTTAAACCAAAATTAAAAAAAAGGAATACCCTCACAAAGTCTGGGATCTTACAACCTCTTCAGATTATAACAGCTCATCCTCGATCCACTTTCCCAAGAATTACTATGATTCTAATGAAAAAATATCAGGACACTAGTACTGCATATCTAACTCTATCTCCCATGTTTCTTCCTAAACATTCCCATGTTTCCACAGAACACAAACCAAAGGCACAACCATTCCCCACAAGATCTTCTCACTATGATCCATAATACGAAATGGATGCTTCATAAAGGATGCATCATCCACAAGCATAACATCCTCAACATTAACTACATGAGATGGATTCAAGTGATATTTTTGAAGCTATGAAACATGAAAAACATCATGCATTCCACTATACCACTGTGGAAGATCCAATTAGTAAGCCATCGGTCCAATCCTATCCACAATATCAAATGGACCCACATACCTGGGTGCATACTTACCTTGCTTTCGAATTTGATGGTGACCCAACCTTGAAGACACCTGAAGGAACACACTATCACCCACCATAAACTCAAGTGGTCATAGACACCAATCTATATATAACTTATTCCTACTCTAATATGTTTCCATATGTTTCTGAATCAAATTAACCCTTTCCAACATCTCTGGAATGAGACTTGGTCTTAGTAGCTCAGAATCCCCTACTTCTAACAAACATGGTGGAGATCTACATAGCCTCCCATAGAGAACCTCAAATGGTGCCATCTAAATTGTGTCTTGGAAACTTTTGTTGTTGGAAAGATCAAAAAGTGGTAATTTATTCTCCCAGGAACCACCAAAATCAAGGACATAAGATCTCAACATGTCCTCTAACACCTGAATCATACGCTCTGATTGTCCGTCCGTCTTCAGGTGTAAATCCATACTTATAAACACTTGGATACCTAGAGCCTTCTGTAATACCTACTAGAAGCACAACATGAATTGAAGATCCCTATATAACTCTATAGTCCTCGGTACTCCATGAAACCTAACTAACTTTTGAACACATAGCTCGCCCAAATGATCGACGGTGAAGGTCTTCTAGATCTGCAAGAAATTAGCCAATTTAGTCAGCTGATCCACAACCACCTAGATTGAATAATTATTTCAGGGCATCGTTAGAATACCCAACATAAAATCCATCATTACATCCTACAATTACATTGGATCCACCGACACACAAACCTCGAATATGATGTGACTCAATAAATACACTTCAACACTCTAGAATTGACATTTGGATAGCTTGGCGTAAATCCTATGCTCTCTCATTATACCCAAGACAATTTCAAGATGTTTGACATGATATTCTAGAGTTTTATAGTACATCAAGATTACATCTATGAATACAACAATTAATTGATCCATATATGGGTAGAATATTCAATTCATTAAATCCATGAACATAGCTGGTGTGTTGGTCAACCTGAACGACATCAACACAAACTCTTACAACACATACATACTCCTAAAAGCTATTTTTGGTGTATCAAAAGATCTCACCCTCAGATGATGATACCCTAACCTCAAATCAATTTTGGAAAACACTGATGAACCTCAGAGTTAGTCAAAAAGATCATCAATTCAGGGAAGAGGGAATTGGTTCTTAACTATCATCTGATTCAACCTTCTGTAGTCGACACAAAACTGTAATGACTCATCAACCTTCTTGGAAAATAACATGGGAGATTCTCAAGGTGATGTACTTGGGTGGATGAACCCCTTACGCTCCAACTCCATTAATTGAACATTATGTTCTTGGAGTTCTTCTAATTCTATTTGGTATGGTAGAATGAAAATGGGTTCTTCCCTAGGTATCTACTCTATCGTAAACTCTAAATCCCTCTCAGGTGGTGGCCTGGAAAAATCCTCCAGATAAACATACTAAAATTAATCCATTATAGGTGAAAAGACAAGATTATCCACCCCTCCATCATCAATAATAAGTAAATACACATAGGCTATGAGTTCACCCAACCACTAACAAACTGGCCATGTGCGGCCCGCTCGAACATCCCATTCACTACGAAGGACATACGTGTCCATATAAAAGACATGAAAGTCACCCTAAAATGGTAATAGTCAATGTGGGCCTAATATTCCACCAGCCAATCTATACCCATAATTAGTCAAAAACCTAAAATTTTAAGTATGACCAAGTGCCATGGAAAGTGTTACCCACCAACCTCTAGAGAACAACCTTTACATTGTTTAATATTCTCAACTCACACCTCCAAAAAAGTATCAATCAACAAAATCCCACACACATGTTCCACTGTTAAACCCAAACATCCACAAACTGAGTAGAAATGAAAGATTGTGTGGCACCTGTGTCAAATAACACACTAGAAAGGGAAGAAGCCGCAATAATCGTACCTCTAACTGTAGATAGTCCATCCTCGCCAACTCCATGTATAGACCGTAATTCATGGAACTAACCTAACCATATTCCCTATGTTCTGGCCTGAGTTCCTAGCACTACACTACCCTTCTAGTATGGGTGCTCCCACCCCGAAGTACCACATCTACCTACTCGGCCTGTACAACCCATAGAACTCCAACTGCCTGCCTGATATAGGGCGGTTGACCCCCTTCCTACACTGGGTACCAACCTCAATCTTTCATCTATGCCCAACTATCAAGGGTTCCTGCATATCCTTTGTATGTTCCCCATTCGGCCACACTCTCGGCACTCAATAGGTGGTCGGGGACACTGAACGCACATGTACCCCAGCTGGACACACTGATAACAAAACACCTGATCTCCACCCTGAGTGGTTGACCATTTATTATGACTACTCTATACACTCCCACCATAATGTAAATTCTTAAAATAACACTTTCTACCCTTAGAATCTACACCACTCACCCAACTAACTAGAACCAAAAGTATGCTACCTTAAGCCCCCGTTAGGTTCCCTTCTGATAAAATCACTTTATCCACTATTTCTAAAAACCTTTTAAACTTAAATATATTCACCTATGACCTCATCTCAAGTCTCATCCCATCTTGGAAATGTTTTCCATGGCTGCCTCATCTCCTTCAATCACTGGAATGAAACATCGAAGATTAGTGAAACAACTATCATAATCCATTACCAACATCACCCCTTGGGTCAAACTCATAAAATACAAGGCATTTTCTTACCTCAAGGTATCTAGATAGAAATGCTCCAAGAAATTTTCTTGAAATTATTTCCATAACATCCCTTTATCCTGTTTATTCTCAACCATGATATCACACCAATTCTTTACCTGACCTCTCAACATGTAGGTGACCAACTTAACCCTCTTCTTGGTAGGAGTCTCTAAATGGTCGTGAATCGTCTGGATGGAATCTCTCTAGAAATTGTTTGCCTCTGTCCCACCCTCTTAGGTAAATGTTAGAGGTTGTTGTAGATAAAACTCTTTGGTCATCTCAAACATGCTCGAAACAACTCACCCTGGGTCCCATTCCATCATTTTCATAAATCGAGCAATATTCTCATGGAACTTTTCATCTTTACCATCCTGGATCACTACATTGTATTGTTTCACTACTAGAAAATCATTCTCAGAAACATCACCTTTTTTCTCAACTAGTACTCGACATCATGGTGGCATTTCTCTATAAGGCCAAACATGATCTTTAGAACACATAACATATAACTTTCATAGATTTTATAAAGATAGATCTCCACTAACCAAAGACAAACATTTGACATATGTTATCTAGATGGAAGTTATCACATTAAAATCACTATCCTAAACCAATCCTACCATGGATTGTGGCTAATATAGGGTAACTAACTTGCATGATCACAAATCTTACCTTAGGAACCATCTCACAAATATTCCCATACTTACTAAGTAAGCCTTTTTCTCTGGGATCATTTCTCATTTCATATCTTGTTACATACCACATTTCAACTAGTTTAGACTTTTATTAGACTCTATTCCTTAACTAATATTCAATATTTTACTTATTTTTTACCATTTTTATGATTTCATTAGATCCCATTTTCTTTACATTTTCAAGGAAACTTAATGCATTCTACCTTTCATACCCCCACACACCCATCCCATGTGTTCCTATCATGATGCATTCCACTTATATACCTAGGTTCCTAAAATGATGCATGAATGCACAACCTCATGTCATTTCATCCAGGAGAAAAATATCATTAAATGTCACATCACATAATGAGTGCACCACCCAGTAGTGAAATATCATCAAATGTAACAATTCACAATCAGAATAATAATTCCAACCCTAGGCACTTGGGTTCTCCCTCATACATGGTTTAGATACTCCAAATCATGAGCTCATTGACAAGGCCTAAAACTTCTTATACTCTAGTCTAACATCCCCAAATAGTAATACATAATAAAGATAAAGATAAATCCTCTGATACAACTTTGTAACATCCCCATCTTGGGAGCCACTAAATTGTGCCCCGAGCTAAGTCACCACATGACCTCAATCGTGCCAAATCGTATAATAGAGTTTGTTGACTAGTGGTAAGGGTTGGAATGAGTCACATGGGGAGACTATAACCTCTTAAATAGAGTAATCCATAGTAGTTAACAAGTACAAATAATGGAAATAAAGTTCAATAAATCAATAAACATGCAAAACTAACTTTTCCCAAAACTGGATATCATGATGATTAACCCACCAATAAGAACACCACATGTTATAGGTTTCATTGGTTTTTACTATTTAAAATCATGTTTATTGGTCTCTTGACTTTAGATATTTATCAATGTGTACCATTTTATCACATACATTAATTCAAGATGGAAACCATTAAATTTATTTCATGGTGACATAACTTTTTTTGGGTGCATCATTGGTGGTATGGTATCTATTAAATGATAAATATTGAATTTTTCACTTATGATAGGAAGTGATATCTTATGCCCAATTTATTAGGATAGTGTTTCATTTAACAAAATCCATGGACATGGTAGAATATGGAAATTCTATCTGGAAAGGTCAGTGAAGAATAAAAAATAATGGATTGTGAAATAATGTGTGTGTCCTTATTTATGAGATATCATGAGACAAATATATTTTATTACACAGCATGTGTTCATGAGAGGTTGTTATTTAAATGAAAATACCTTAGGGTTATTTATGGTTTGTTATACTCCACTCCTATTATATGAGTAACACTCACTGTTATTAAGATAAGGGCTGAGAGGATCACATACTTAACATATTAAAAAGTCTAACATATTCTTATGAATAAGAGTTTAGGGATTTTTGGTCCCCACAATGGGGTTTGGGTGATGTCTAAGTTTGAATGATCGACAAGAAATAAATAAATTAATATTATTCAAGTTTAGAATAATTGGTGTTGAATTTATTTATTCAGAAGTTATACGGTGAATACATGGAAAAATATTTAATTAACAAATATTATTTTAATATTCAGGGTTCATTTAATATTTGTGGGAATAATAATTCAAGATAATTAATCTCTTTAATCATGTAATTTATTTATTATATTACAATTAAGCGATAAAAATATAAATGGTGTTTATGACACATTTAATAGGTTATAAGAATTTTTTATAACTTAATTCGTATGTAATATATGTTTAGGGCCATGGTGCCATTTTCAAGTGCCTTTACTTTACTATTTAATCAAGATGAAGATTTAATTTGACTGAATATTCATACATTTGAATTTGAGAGATCCTCTCACATATATCCTTCTTTCTAAATAGAGAAGTATCCCATTCTAAAAATCAGTCCAAGATTTCCCTTGTAGATTGAAGGAATTGCATAGTGGTAATTAAAGTGATGTCAAAGGCATCATTGATTCTCCACGCTAGCACCCCAATATTGATGAATTCCATACATATAGGATTTAAAAGTGAATGTGTACATATATAGGGTTATGATTTTGGTACCTTCATGTTAAAATCACCAATGATGAATAAAATGCAATTCCAATCGAATTTGGAATAGGTACAGTTTTGATTTAAGTTTTTTTACATAAATTAATTATCAGATTGTAAATTGGATATGATTAAAATAAATATGACATAATAACATTGATCACAATATAAAAATTTTAAATTACTGATAATTTGGGATTTTTTTGCACACCTCACTATAATGAATTTTTATCAGAGTTACCATGAGTTTATTTAATACTATTAAAATTAAATTTGCATTAAATCTGTGAAGAGGGCATTGTTATGGCTTCATCACCATAGACTATGATTCAATTTGACATTGGATGAATAAGATATGTCCATCTAAATATTTATAGATATATTTTTTAGGAACTTTTATAAATAATAAAAAAATTATTTTACCCAAGTCAGTAGGGAGTGTCATATTTCGAATATTCCTAGTTCTCTATCCATTAGGATATTATTTTATAGTGGGGGGAATTTTCCAAAAGTCTATGGAATTCAAGAAACAAAAAAAATCGAAATCCTATAAATAGGCTTGGAAACATTTAAAATATATATATATAAAGGGGTAAGATTTAGCCACCATTTTGAAAACATCCCCCCTACTTTTGGGGCTACTCATTTGGAATCATGTGCCAATTGGCATAGGAATGATTCCTTTAAAAAATTTAATATCATGGGGTAGTTATGCCATCAATCCTTCCTTTACTACTACCCCACATTTGAATCATGTGGGGGACCATGACTAGCCAACCTAGATGAACAACCAGGTTATCCTGATCCGCTCATCCCTATCTGAGCATAAAAATGGCTTAGAACCCATTTTTAGGGATTTTTAGACCACCTTAGGGTCCCAAAAAAATAAAAACAAATGAAAAATTTAGTAATTTTTTTTTAATTCATTTTAATTTATTTTGGGTATTTTAAACTTATATTTCATGAATTAAAATTAGATAAATTTATTTTAATTCATTTAAAATACCCTTGAGTAAAATATATTGTGAATTTAATTCAATTACGCATTTATTTTGTGTATCTACTAATATTGAGAAATGATTAACCAATGTATGTTTAGAATTTAATTTATTTGATTTAAGTATTTCAATGTGTGTGATATTTTAATGACTAATTAAAAAATGATGATATGTGTATTGTCTTCCTCTCTAATTATATGTATAAGGGTCTATGTGTCTATAATAAAAGTTATTTATTTTTATTTAGGATTATTGAGTCCCCTAACTTCTGTGTAAGTATACATGTATTATAATGAAGATGAAAGTAGATTTGTATAGTGTCATTATTTATAAAAGTACCTAAAAATATTTTTATACATTACAAAGGGTGAAATATGTGATACAAGTCAGATATGACTTTGGTATTCACCCTTAGGGTCACGGTTGATCCATTTATTCTAAATTGATCAACCAATAGTAAAGTATCAATATCAGTCACATTATTCATTTATTTATTCATGGTTTATTAGTGTTTTTTATATACTTGATCACATAAAATAATAAATGATCATGGATAGATAAAATAAAATATGAGATTAATTTTTTTCTATTTAATGAAACATTAATTTGTGAGATTAATCGCTTGGTATAAATATGTTAAATAGAAAAATTATTTCATTCATTGATAAATAATTAAAACCTTTCATATAAATATTAAGTAGTAATTTCTTCCATCACTTATCTATGAGGTTCTCTTCAATCCTAGTTGATGGTTCCTCTTACTAATGGGTATTTCTTATGAGAGTAGTGGGTTAACTTAACTAAATCTTAAATTAAAGAAGTAGTCATAGCTTTCTTGTCGCCACTTTAGAGGCAAATTGTTGAGTAATGAAAATTTTTCATTTGATGGTGATAGGAATCCACTCAACAAATCAATGGTTCATGAGTTAATATGGTTGTCCAGCTAAAATCATTCCTTGAGACTCTCCAAGTAGTGGAATAGATATATATTGGATTATAAGAAGAGGTTTTAAGGATCTTTTCCATACTCAAGAAATTGATTATTATGAATATAGTTTTTGGAGTACTAATACAATTTAATAAAATATTAGGAGACATTTAGGACAATAAAATCTATAATTTATAATAACTAATAATCAAGAGAAAATTATTAATCTACTTAATTTTTATTTTATATAAAAATGGGTAGTGATACCACAAGCTCACTGATATTAATTCTGGGAAAAGAACATATCCAAATAGGAATGAATTTCTAAGTGTACCAAAAGTACTTGAAAAAATTACTATGATTTGAAAGTAAATTCTATGTGTTGGAGTTCCCACTACTTGTTGAGTCACCTTAGGAAGTGAGGGTGAAAAGGATGATTATATAAGACTCATGAATGATGAATTTTATTTTTATATCATAACGCAATCATCAATGTCCAAAGTGTTGAAATTGAAACAAGAAGATATGGATGGTTATATCATATTGTCTCATCTCTCAGAAGTATATGGGGAGAAATTGAATATATATATATATATATATATATTAATGAGATTGTGATTACAATGAACATCTTTAAATTGAAAGATGTATCAAGATACTACCATTTAATATATCCTTAACACCTAATTGCTTCAGTTTCATTTAGAATTATATTAAACAGACAATATAGAGAAAAATATTGATTGCATTTTGGGTAATGTTCCATAATAAAATGATAACTTAAAAAAATGTTAATATTTAGTTCTTATGGGGAAAATGTAGAAAGAAAAGATAGAAATTCCAATGGAAAATGTGACACCAATGGAACATTCACAATTTCCTTCAAATAAAATAGGAATATTATTATACAGGAGTTTATTATCTTTTCAGGTCCTTAAAATAAGTCTATGTAATGTAAAATACAATGAATTGAAGTAGAATCAAGAAGAGACTTTGACATAGTATATATTCATCGTTGTGTGTGATGTATCTATTTTAATTTCAGGATATTATATACTAAATATGTGTCACACATCTCTACCCAAATATAGTAACAAATTAAGTTTAGAAACATTGCATTAAGTAAGGTGAATTATCCAAGTGGCTGAGAATTGGTGATTCCTAAGTTAGCAATGAGAAGTACAGAAATTTTATTTTCTAAGTTAATTGATTCCAATTGAACTGTTATTATGTATTACCAAAAAAATTATCTCATGTTTCCATTGGAAACAAGGAGGCATTATTCTATTTTTGGAATGAATGTTTTTTATGTTTTCTCATACTCAACTTATAGTTCAGTAACACTTGAATCATTGGTAACATCTGATGAATATAAAATTTATGAATTAAATAAATATTTCTTGAAAGATGATTCTTTATCTAGAAACATTTTAACTAGTTATCAAAAATTTACCCAATATTTTATTTTAGAATATATATTGATAAAAACCTTTAGTAATGTCAACACATTTACTTATCTATTTTTTGATAAATAAACCTTTAGAAATAAATTTAATCTATACATATTTCAGAATTAGTTCAGCTAGATAGCATTAACTAATTATTCCAAGGAGAATCTAGATGTAAATTCATATACATAATGATATTACTTTAATATTTTTAAGGAATAAATGAATTAAGTTACATGTATGATTAGTATATATGAGTTTATTTGGGCCCGTGATCCAAATAATATCTTGACCAAGCATTATTTGATCATGAAAATATAGAGTGGGGTAATTCCTAAAATCTCAATTCCTTATACAGATAAAATCCACGATGTGAGTAAAATAAGGATAAATTATGACTCTTAATTTCAAATATTAATCATGAAAATATTGAGCAGATTTATTTCTAAACTCTCATTTATATATACACATCAGATCCATGATGTTAGGAGGATCAATTATGAGACTTATAATTCATGAAAAGTCATCCGTTTTATTCTGAGAATTTCTTTGAAAATAGGAGCATTAACCCATACCCAGATGCCAAATATAATGAAAAAAGGATATGATATGAATTATAATATAAAATAAATCCATTATATCATAATAAAATGTGTCTAGATTTAAAGATTTTGTTAAGGATAAATCAATAAACAAACTTGCATCAAGAAAAATTAAAAGTTCATCTTCGTTATTATCCTAAATTTTATGTAGGATATTATATAAATACTTATGATAAATAAGGTATAGTAAAGTGATATATTATATTTCTATAAAATGGGAAAAATGTATATTTGAGTTATTGGGAGAAAATTTGACTTGGGTTAAGTCAAGGATGGAGATGCACAAGTAGTTGGAATAGGAACAAGTTCCACAAGAGTTCATGGAAAGGATATATTCCATAGACACATAACTACGAGGGAAAGATGGCCAATGTGAGATGGTTTTATTATCATAAATTCAAGGTGGTATATTATTCAACTAGAATAATGAGTTTTATCCTATAACTAAGAAGTAAATAAAAATAGGATATGTTTGAAAAGTTCATATAAATTTAAAAATGGATTTCCTATACCAAAATAAGTTTAGTATTTTTTTATTTCTCTAATTGATATAAATTCATTTTTGGGTATTTAATAGAAACATTAAATGGGTGTTACAAGTTTTGTACCAATAAGGCTTTCTTGATTATACCAAGTCTTCAAGATTAAATCCATTTGAATTCACTTGTCATATAGAATTTCAATAATCATTATATTATTCATTGGATGTGAATACCACCTTTCTTGGGAAGTTTATAAACAAAAAAATCATAAAGGGTTGGTGATTCCATCTAATTCCAATATGAAATTCAATTTTTAGAGATCTATTTATGGATTAATGCATGTTTCATGATAGTAGAACATTAATTTGGAATGAAAACATTCTATATGTATGAAAGTGTTTAGTGGGAGTTTTATTTTCTTATAAGTGAAATATGTTGTAAAAATGTAAAAAATGGCTATTAGTATTATCATTAGATAATAATGGGTTAAAAGTAACTCTCCAAAGATTGACATAAAGTAGTAGACTAAGTTATTGGGAACATATCTACTGAGGTATATCTAAGGGTGTCTAAGACTAATTTAAAGTACATATACCGATAAGGAATTTGAAAAAAAATGGAACAATTCGAGGGAGATTTTTTACCAACATCACATGGCATAAATCTATCCAGGAAGATATGTATAGTACATCGGAGAATATTATAGTGGTGTGTATAATTCTATTAACATCAACAATGGATCTATCACATATTTCACATTATGAACTAGATATTATATTTCCAAAATATACTTTATAGTAGTAAAATATCAATTAAATCAAGGATAACTTCATGGGAATCTATCATAATTATCTAATTGTACTTGATAATGTACAAGAGATATGTACCTGTTACTTGGAGAGGAAGTGAAACTAGTAATCAGGGGATATAAACTAGTCTTTCAATAAATAAATATTATATAAAATCATGGTTAGAATAAGGTAATGAGTAAGATCAGTTCATTTAATCTGGTTATTTTTGTATCTAAAAATATAAAGTATGTTCATGCTTCTGAGGTAGCTAAAGAATAATTAAAAAAATATGTAGAAATTTTTTCTAGTTTTAGGAATCATACTAAATGTACTAGATAATATTTCAAGATTATAATAGTGTAAAAAAATGAATTTACTCAAGGATATTATCTCTTGAGGAGTCTTACTCAAGTCAGTGAAGTTATAGATAGTAGAGTATCCATGTAAGAAAAACATGGGAGGCCCAATGAGTAAATATATAATTTATTAGAATTGTGATCTTATCATGTGATAGCTAAAATTTTTGTAGTTATCATGTTAGATCTATTGAAATTGTGGGTGTTTTAATGGTGGTTTCCTTATACCCAACTTGAAAATTACTTGTTGATTACTATATCATGTATACAATGAATTTTGAATGATATATTATTACCATAATGGTGTTGATATTTCTACATCCAATATTTTCATGGTAATTTCCATTGATTATTTTTTATATCAATTGGTTATATATGTTCTCATATATAATGAGAACCTAGAGATACTATGACACTAATCATAAACTTATTTCATAGGGTCTAGATACATCATACTAACTAGACGCATATGATGTCTGACTATCAGGTGTTGGGGGAGCATAAGCATTGATACTTCTTCTCTTGAAGTTCTCACTAGGTGATCTCAAGTAAAAGAGATCATGAGGATATACCTATCAATAGGAACACCATATATTTTAGGTATCATTGTTTGTTTCTATTTAAGATCACGTGTATTTGTATCGCAAATTGAGATCATTATCAATGTGTACCATTTTATCATCTACTATGAATCAAGACAAAATCCAAGAAATTTATATCATGGAAAGATATCTTTTATTGGGTGGTCCTTTGAGGGTATGGAATTGATTGAATAATCATGATATAATTTATATCTTCTGATAGTAAGTGATATCTCAGGGCCAGTAGATCAAAATGGTAGTACCTTTTACTAAATCCATGGCTATGGTAGAGGAAGGTAAGTCTATCCAATAATTTTACTGAATAATAAAGAAAGAAATGATGAAAACACAAAGTGTGTATCCTAATTTATGATATATCATGAGGCAAAGATAGTATAGTAGATGGAATATGTTAATGGGAGGTTTTAATTTCTATGACTATACCTTATCTCCTTATGGGCCTTGATGGGTTACTAGAATCTACTACTAGTCTATGAGTATCACTCTCTACTATCTAGATAGGGTCCCTGGTTGTTATAAACTTAATGCATATAAAATCTTGGAATATTCATATGAATAAGAGTTTAGGACATGTTGGACCCCACCATGGAGTATGGGTGATGTGAGAGTTTAAACAATCATCATGAAATAAATAAATCCATATTATTTAAATTTAGAATAATTGGCATTGAATTTATTTTTTCATAAGTTATACAGTGAACACCTAGAAAATATTAAATTAATGAATATTATTTTAATATTAAAGGTTCATTTAATATTTTTAGTAATAGAAATTCAATTTAATAGATCACTTTTATCACGTAATATATTTATTATATGATAAGTAAGTGATAAAAATATAAATAGTGTTCATGAGAATTTAATAGGTTATAAGATGTCATTTTTGACTTAATTAATAGGTAATATATGTTTGGGGGCCATGGTTCCATTTAAAAGTTTTTTTAATTCACTATTTATGTAAGAGTAATCTCTAATTCAATTGAATATTAATTCATTCTAATTTGAGAGCTCCTATCTCATATCTCCTACTTCCTAGAAAGAGAATTGTCACGTTCCAAGAATTGATCCGAGTTTTCCTTTGCAGATCAAATGAATGAAATAGTGGTGATTAATGGGACATAAAAGGAATTGTTGATTCTCTATGTTATAACTCCGATATTAGAAAATGGTGTACTCGTAGGTTTTGAAGAATGTTTGGATGGTCTATATGGTTATGAGTTAGATACCTTTGAGTGACGATCAAAGAAGACAAGAAAAATGTGATTCCAATTGAAATTATATGGGGTAAAGTTTTTATTTATGTTTTTTGATTAAATTAAATTACATGGGATCCTCGGGTTTTAACTGCGATGCGATTATACTGGCAATGAAATCATGACATTGATCACAGTGTAAAATTTTTAAAATCTAGATATTTAATTCCCCCACTATGTTCCTTGATACTAACATATTTGGTATGATATAAGTTAATATTCCATACTAAATTATTACACCTAATGTGATTATCTATTTGCGTGAGGTGCATGTGATGTAATAATCTACTTAGATGAACGACATTTGATGTATTCATCAACTTTGTCACTCTATAATAAGGTAATCGAGAACATATGGGTATGTTATATGATATTGAAATACTCTATATCTTGTGTTCAATTGAATTCTTGAACAAAGGAATTATATTATTATGCATACTAGTATATGATATAAATGGTAAAAAATAATAATAATAATAATAATAATAATAATAATAAAAAATAAAAAAAATAAAAAAAATAAAAAAATAAAAAAATAAAAAGAAAAAAAGAAAAAATAAATAAATAAAAAAAGAAAAATAAATAAATAAAAAAATATATATATATATGGTGGACACATATATGGAGATACATGTGTTTGATAGAGATCACACCATATACCTTTATAGTTTGAGTTGAATTGACACATTTCTAGAGGTCTCTCTTTTCTTACTTTTATGGATTTTATATTTCATAATTTTTTTACAATGCTAAAAAGGCTTGTGGGTTCATACATTGTGGTTGTATGGATGAAGATAATGATTAAGAATATTTTAGAGATACCAAAAAATTGGTGTAGAGGATATCCATAAGAAGTTCTTGATAAATTTTCACAAGTTATTACATATGATGTAACATGGGGTGAAAATAAATGATAGATTTTTCTAAGAGTATGTTTGTAACATATCCAAAAGCAGTTTTACATACAGATTTAAAACTTGTTCTATATGATGTTATATTAAGTGAAAATATTATTTATTTATTCTTCCTTAGTTTCATTGGGATATTATTATAGATATACACTATCATGAACCAACCTGGGTCATCCATGAACCAGACACCTGATTTAGTCCATGGTAAGGCCTGAAGGGTATTCCTAATCCCCATGGCTAGTAAAAGGAACCTAGGATTCAAGAAAAACCTTTGGGAATGTTTTTTATTATAATAAAACGAAAATATAAATAGATGTAATATATAAAAGAAGACAGCATTCCAATAAAAATTCAGATAGTTGAAGACAAAGAGTGCAAGTCAAATACAAATTCCAAATCCCAAACAGATGAATGGAGGTACATATATTAATAGAAAACCCATATCCATATGATATGGGGGGCCAAAACCCCACCATATCATCACCAAACTCCCACACCCTACTAATATGGATACTCATTTCCTCCATGTTTTCCCTTTCCTTTACCTGTACCACATAAAATAATATCTACACACACCCAAAGGTATGTTAAGGGTGTGATTAAAACAATACCAGTAGGATCCCACCAAGTTTTCCATAATATGTCTTTAATAAATTTAACTATTATAGTCATTTTATGAAAATAGGGGCATGATATACATTTTCTCATGGTTTAAAAGAAATCAAGTAAATTCACCCATTCATAGTAGTTTATAAAACATTACCAAATAAACAAATTTTCAAATAATTTATAAATAACCATTTCAAAATAGATAAACATGGATACTTAAGCCTAGGATACATTAGGTCCAGGTTAGCTTGGATCCTAACACCTTAGTGAATGGATAATTATGTTCACATGAATCCCTAGAACAATGGCCCTAGGGATAGGATAAAACCCCTAACAAGTGAACCCAAGTCATGACATAGTTTATTTATAGTTGTAGCATAAATTCATGATAGATAGAGACAAACCATCCAAGATTGATTATCCCTATTTATCCCCCTCATATGTACCTTAGGTTCCCATGTCTCTTAACTTACACATGGATGATTTAAATTCACATTTCAGATCATTTCAAGGGCACATCACACATCAATAATCTAATTTCCCAAATTCACAATAAAAATGATTTGAAATCCATTTTAATTTTTAATACAATAGGGAAAATACATTTTATGAATGAATAATAAACTCTCAAATTTCAAGAATCAAAAATAATTCCATTAAAAAGTAGAAAACCCAATTTAAAATGATAAAGAAAGTATATTTCATAAAGTAAAGTCTTTTCATGAAAACAACTTCCTCAAACACTTGTTTTACCCAAAAACATAATGAGATACACATGAAAAGAATAATGAATGATCCTAAAATAAAATTAAACCCCTAAAACATGAAAACTAAATCATATAACATGAATTCAACACTCACAAGATCAATGGATCCAAGATAAACAACTTATAAAGAAAATTTTTTGAGGAAACACACAAAGATCTATGTAGATCTGGTCTCTACCTTAATTTATCACAATGAATCTATAATAAAATACATTATATCATGAAACCACCTATAGATATAGCCATTAAATCCCTGATTTATTTTTTCTTTCAATAAAAAGAAAAAATATCTGGAATAAAAATGGTGAACAATGAAGAATGAACTCTTGCCTTGATTTTCCTAGATCCAACACCTCATGATCCACCAGAATATTTCTATAGAAGGGTTGGGATTTCTAAAACATACAAGTGGAATCCATAAGGTTAAGATCCTTGTCTATAAGATAAATAATGGGGTTAATGGGAGGTGTTTTGTGTTAAAAAAATAATTTCATATTAATTAATTTACATTGCACGGTTTGGCAACACGGTTTGGTAAATCATGTCATAATTGTGTGTTAGGTTATATACATTGGAGAAGTTACAAGGTTTGGCCATATGGTTTTTCTAACCATGAACCAACTGTGTGAAACATCATTGTTCTAAACCACTACAAGCTTCATAATTTATTAGGAATACCGTTTGGTTTGGCCTAACCATGTGCAAGACATGAAAGTGTCCTAAAAAATCCAAAATCTCACAAAGTAAGTTGTAATGACCTAATAATGCTTCAAATAAAAATATGGTCAGAATAAATGTATATAGGTACCTAAAAAAATACATTTTAATGTAACAATTTTCCCCATAAAATCACTTTCTGACCCCAGAAAATCTATCTAGAGAGGATTGATCAATGAAAAGATGATTTTATTACTCCCTCATCATCTATTCTCATTCCCATGTCTCATGAGAATATATTTCATACTTCTATAACACTTCAAACAGTGGAATATATTTCCCAAAAAATCATTTTCCTAAGAATCAATAATCTAAATTGGTCATTCTACTACTAGCATATTTATTTCCAAATCAAGATATTTCTAGTTTAAAAACATTAGAGGGGTTAGGATGACACTTCATAAGTTGAGACACATGGAAAAAATATTGGATAGAAGTCAACTAAGATGGAAAATATAACTAATAATCCACCTTCTTGATCAATTAGTGGTCTTGAAAGGTATCACATATCTTGAAACTAATTTCCCTTTCTTCCCAAGATAGAAGTGACCCAACCAAGGTGAAACTTTCAAGAACACTCAAATTCCTATCAAAAAATATATAGTATGACACTAACAATCTGCATAAGATTTATACCAACTTTGAGCCATCGCCTATTATAGATGAATAATCTGAATTTTCATTGATATCTCTAGAACTATACTTGTACCCACAAGAAAAATTTCACAAAATTTAGACCAAAAAATAGGTGAATTATATGGTCAAGCATAAAAATCCTCAAAGGGATACATTTTGATTGAAGATTGGTAACTATTATTATAAAAAAAGTCAACCAGACCCAAATAGCTATCTTAAGAGCCTCCAAAGTCTATGATGAAAGCACAAAGAATATCCTTTAAAATCTAAATTGCTTGATTTATATGTCCATATTTTAGAGGATGGTAAGCCATGATCAATTTTAATTGAGACCTTATCACCTCTTAGAATCATTTCTAAATCCGATATGTAATTTGGGGGGTCCTGATCCGAAATAATAGCAAATGAAACCCCATGAAAACTAACGATCTTTTAAATGTAAAAAATTCTTAAATATTCAACCTCGACGATGTCTTGAATCTAAATTATGTGAACTAACTTGATTGGTTGATCAATCACCACCCATATGGAATTATCCCCTTGTGGGGTTCGTGTTAACCCAGTGATAAAATGAATGGATAGCACGTCCCATTTCATGATGGGAATCAGGAGAGGGTGACGGAATCCAGAAGGCTTTTTGTGTTAGACCTTAATTTGATAACAGTTATAGTAATAAGAAACAAAATCAGTTATGTCATGTCTCAAACCATTCCACAAAAATTGATTCTTCATGTCATAGTACATCTTCATTATACTAGTATGAACAACCTACAAAGAACAATGATAACTTTATACCACAACCTTACTAGTGGATAAAGAAACAAAATACCAATTTTTGAAACAATGAATGACTTCTGAAGAGAGAGACCAATCCAAAATGGTATCTTTACTATATAAAGTTTTCATGATGCTTCTAAACAATTCATCTTGCAGTTTCTATTAAAAAATAAACTCAATAAGAGATGGTTTCAAATGATAACTAGACAAAAAAACACCAAAATTTTCCTCCATCACATCTAGGAGAATCATATCTAAGAGACCCATGATATTCCATTCATATTTTCATTCTTTTTCAATGCTTGAGAAGGAATTTTTCTACTTAGATCATCGACAATAATATTCCTCTTTCTCAAGGTATAGAAATGTTATATCTGAATGGATGAAAATACTCCACCCATCATCTCTACATAAGGTTCAAGTTTTTATGAAAAAATGTATGACATAAACTCTTTTGGTTGGAATAAATAGTTAACCTTTACCCTAAGATTTAATGTCTCTAAATCTTGAGAGAATTTATAACTACTGCAAGTTCTAAATCATAGATGTAACACCCCTGGAAAAGTGAGACTTAAAAGGCTTAATGTTACTACCCATGTCAACAAGGTGAACCTTTATTTTCGAGAGACTACCTAATTATAAATCCACAGTTAAGCATTCTTGGCTTGGAGTAGTAATCAGAATGGGTGACCTTCTGGGAAGTTTCCCAGGGTGTGTGTGAATGAGGACAAAACACACTGAAAAGAACATGTGTTGGCCTGTGGTGAAAATCATTAGTCTGATAAGAGATCCTAGTGAGTAATAGATTATGGTGTGCTAGGAAGGCAACTAAGGTATTACAAGAGACCCCTGGGGTCAGATGACAAGGTTCATGGCCCGGGGAGGCGGGTCGTGACAAATGGTATCAAAGCCAATACCCAGCCAGAAGTTCTTAGGCACTGCCTGGGTTTGTGGCTTGGGGTCCACAATGAGGGCGTTGTGCTTTAAAGGGGTGGATAATGTAACACCCCAGGAAAAGTGAGACTTAAAAATTCTAAATGTTACTACCCATGTCAACAAGGTGCACGTTTCATTTCGGGATCCTACCTGATTTGAACTCCATAGTTTAGCATGCTTGTCCTGGAGTAGTAATCAGGATAGGTAACCTTCAAGGAAGTTTCCCAAGGTTTCTGTGAGTGAGGACAAAACACACCGAAAAAGAACATGTGTTGGACTGTGGGGACAATCATTGGTCTGATAAGTGACCCTAGTGATTAATATCCTATGGTGTGCTGGGAAGGCAACCAAGGTATTACAGGAGACCCTTGGGGTCAAATGACAAGGTTCATGGCCCGGGGAGGCGGGTCATGACAATGTATTGGGTAATTATTCTCAAACTATCAAAGATGATGATAGTCATAACTTAAAGAATCACAAGATATTCACAGTGGGCATACCTACTCTTAAAGGCATCCTTTGGAATATAAAACTCCCTAACTTTGAGTTGATGATATCCATGTTAAAGATAGATTTTTTAAAACCACTTTTCTCCCTTTAAATGATCAAACAATTCATCAATGTGGGGAAAATGATACTTATTATTAATCATTTACCAGTTGATTTTATGGTAATCAACATGCAAATTTAGAGTCCCAACATCCTTTTTTGTGAGAATCATAAGGGCTACCCAAGGTGATACACTATAAAAAAATGAAACCTTTATCTTTTAAATCATCCAACTGAAGCTTCAATTCATTAAATTCTACCTAAGACATATATTATGAAGTAATGGATATCAACTAAGTTACCAGCACCTAATAAATCAAAAAATAAACTTCCCTATCCAGAGGAAGATCATATAAATTAGTTAGAAACTATTTAGGAAATTCCTTAACCATTAAAGGAAGATCATGACCTACAGGTTCATCCCCAAGTTCAACTATGAAAGAGGGAATAAATTTTACAAGTTCTGGTAGAGGGGGTATTTTCTGACTATAACTCAGATACAACTCTCCTTGAAACACTTGGGATCTCCCATCAATGACGGTAAAGAACACCCAACGATGATAGAAATCAATATATTCTTTATGGGTAACTAACTAATCTATCCCAATGATAACATCAATGAGATTCAAGTTGAGACCCAAAAAATCTAAAAATAACTCGGCTTATGATAACAAAAGAGAACATGAGGGGCATTTAAAACCTGGATCCTACATCTTTCCAAGATGTTTCATCAACTCAATAAAAAATGGAATGAGTTCTTTTGGATGTTTTAAAAGGTTTACAAAGTGGGTTGACATAAAGGAATTAGAGGCACCAATGTTAAATAAAGTGGTCTCTAAAGACAAAGTAATAAAGATAATACCTCTCCCAGTTACAGGTCCTGCATAATTTTCCACTGAAGACTCTTCCCCTATGTGTAAATACTTTATTTTAGAGGCTTGTATCTAGAACCATATAGTCTTTGAAGCATCTGAATACACCATAGACCCTTTATTTTCTGACAGGAAAGTTCTATAATGTGGTTTATTAAGAGATTAACATAAATTATATAAGTGACATCAGCACCCCCATGAGTTATAAATTTTGGGAGGTGTCAGGAAATTATGTCTCATGTTCCCTATCTTGACTTGGTAGTAGAAACTCAATGGTCTGTTTTTATTTGTTACCAAAGGTGTGGTATAATTTTGTTGCTGGGAGAAACTACCACCACCCTTGTGAATCTTAGTCCACTTCCTATTCTTTCTGTAGGATCTTCTAAAACTACTACTATGTGGAAGAGGAATTCCAACTAGTTGTCACTTTCCTACCATGACAATTTATTCTATCATCGATTTTTCAACAAACTCATCATAGGTGGTAAGATTTTGTATAAAAACATGAGAATGAATATCTGATTGCAAGCCTATATGAAACCTATGAGCCTTTAATTTATCATTTTATAGAATCTCTAGTGAGAAACAAACTAGTTTTGAGAATTGGTTGGCATATTCCATTACTATTCAATCACCATTTTGAAGGTTGAAGAAATCTATAGATTTAACCATCATCAATGATTCAAGGAAAACTATAAGAGAAATATAATCTTTAAGTATTTCCACTCTAAGCCTTCTTGTTTTTTTTCAAGAACAATCATGTCTCACCATATCCTATTATGGGCTTCAAGATTAAAGGTGGTACATTTAATTTTGATAGAATATGGAGTTTCCAAGAAGTATAAAATCCTCTTGATCTTCTCATACCAGTCCTCTTCTTATTGAAGTTCATTCGTTCCTTGTAAGGATGGTGGTTTCTGGTTGAGAAACTCTTGGTATTGATCATTATTTCCTCCAGTGCCTAGTTGCACTTCCCTTTCTTGAACTAGGGTGGGAAAAAAACCAATTCCATGGCATGGACTACTTGCACTACCACTTCAAAAAAATATTTTAATTGACTAGAGGGTTTCCTCATGGAACATATACAGTAGCACTCTCCTGAGGAATTCTAAGAAGCCTTTTCTGGGGGCATGGTACTATATCAATGAAAGAGGGGAGACCATCATATAGGTGATAAATCATATTTTAAATCAAGATAATATAAGTAAATAACTAATATTAGATTAAAACAAAACATGAGAGACACACTTCCCAACATCTTGTGGTAACTTAAGGCTTGTTATGATGATATCGGGTTAGAAATTCACTCGTACCTTACCCCTAAAGTCCCCAAAATCCAATCTATTATCTACCAAAACATCACAAGACACAAATAACATGGTAAAAAACTAAACATTAATACCAATTTGTCACAATCTAACCCATTTCATCCAAGAACTAGACACCCTGGCAAACTTTTGGCAAGGCCTGAATGGAATTCTCGATCCTCATGTACTGGAGACAATCTCCTGGGCATCAAGAACTAAATTTTTGAAGTATTTTCATAAAAATAAAACCAAACGATCAATATATGACATATATAAAAGAAATAAGACATAATAATATAGAGTTAAACAGAAGAATACAAATAAAGAAAGACAAATACAAGTTCAAAATCTCAAAAATGGGAACTAAAGTACATAAAACAATATAAAACCAATATCTATGTGATATGAGGGCCATTATCCCACCATGTCATTGAAAAAATCATACACACTTGTAACATGGATACTCATTGTCTCTATGTGGTGACTTGCCTATAACTACGTTAAATAAGACAATATTTACATACACCCAATGGTGTGTACAGGGTGTGAGAAAAATAAGCCCAACGGGATACCATTAAACTTTTCTTAATCATTTTTTAATAAATAATACAATTATAGTCATTTTAATAAAATAGAGGTATGGGATATAGTTTCTTAGAGTTTATAATAATACATATAAAATTATTCTTTCAAATCAGCTTATAAAACATTGCAAAATAAACCACTTTTTAAACCATGTGTAAAAAATAATTTAAAATAGAATAAAATGGTAACTGGGTCCTAGGATGTATTAGTTATGAGTTATCTAGGATCCCCACACCTCAATGAACAGATGATGATGTAGGAATTAATCACTAAAACAATAATCCTAGGGATAGTAAAACCCCTAAAAAGTGAACACCCTACCATAACATAATTTAGTTAGAGTTGTATCTTAAATACATATAAGGTATCCAAAATCCATCCTAGTATACATGTACCAATATATCCCCCTAATAAGTACCCTAGGTTCCCATATACCTTATCCCACACTTAGAGGCATCACATTCATAGTTAAAATCATTTCAACGGTATAACACGTATCAATAATCAAACTAACCAAATTCATAATAAAACATGATTTCAAATCTATTTTAATTTTCAATACAAAAGAATAAATCCATTTTTCAAAATAAATCCAAACTATCACATTTCAAGAATCATAAATCCTACTATTAAACAATTTAGAAAACACAATTTAAAATGAGAAAGAATGAATGGTTCATAAAAAATGGATTTTCATGAAACCACCTACCTCAAATACTTGGTATATCCAACAACCAAAAGGGATCCACTTGCTAAGAGTAATGAAGGCTCACAAGAAGAAAAGGATATCCCAAGACCATGAAAACATAATCATCTAACCAAAATTCCACAATACCATGATCAATGAATCCAATAGGAATCAATTAGCACATGAGCCTCATCCTAGTTGGTGAGGACTCCTTAAGTGAATCCATGAGACCCAGGTTCAAAACCAGGCAGAGGCATATTTCTGGACTGTAGCAGTACTATAGCAGGCACTATAGGAGGTACTCTTTGGTACTATTCAGTACTTTAGTAGTTGGAACTATTCACCTTGGGCCATCGGTTTGGGATTAGAGTCATTAAGGCCTTCGGACAACCCATGACTTCCAGTCAGTAAGGATTTCAGGCCACCTTTAAGGCCTTTGGGTCACCTCAAGGCCTGTGGGTCACATGAGCAGTGCAGTTACCCCAGACAGACTCTACAAAAAAGGAGCATCCCCAGAGGAGGATTCAGAGCAAGTGCACTCACCAAAGTAGAACCAAATGGATTTGGATGAATTATAGTGTATGGTTATGCCATTAGGACCATCATGTGCTTGCACAGGAAGCCTAGCTAGACGGTCATGCAAAGGTTGAGAGATACCATTATAATGCAGATGTTGGGGAGGGTCAATTCTTTATATTTATAGTCTGGTTGAATTCCCTAAGACCTTTGAGTCATGTAATCTCTTAAGCCTACAGTCCATGTAATCTCTAAGCTTAAGGGCCTTGTAAGGGTTCCCCGTCATCCCTTGAAAGGGGGGTTATCATATATCAATAAAAATTAAGGCCTCTAGGCCATTCGAGTAATAGGAATCACTTACCATGAAAATTACCAAATAAGTACACAAATATATAGGTATATCTAGTCTCTATATTCTTTTCTCACTATAGGTGTAACACCCAAATATTTTACAATAAGTTTTCTTTTTAAATAAAATCAATAGCTTTCGGTGCACGCAACACTGAGTTTGAGTACACCACAATATATTAACCTATCCATTTAAATAGATGTTATGAATAGTATAGACCATATTTTGAAATTTATTTATATTTCATATAATTTTAGCATTCATATTATTTATTTTCTATAAAATTATATAAGAAAAAATCCAATTTTACACATAAAAACTATATTCTTCAAAAGGGTGATTTTACCACCTTTTAATGATGTGTCTATTTTAAAACTAAATTTTAGAAATTTTAAAAAAAATTATTTTTCAAAATAGACTTCATTTTTGAATTCATAATGTAAAAATTATCTTTGGGTAAAAAAAAATCTGAGATGTTTCATTTTTTTATGAATAGTGAAAAATATTGCATTGTAGTTACACTATTGGAAATCACTCCTATACCAATTCCTCTATCCCAATGCTTTATATGAATCATTGGGATAGGTTACCTATACCAATGGTTTGTTGAAAATCATTGGTATAGGAATTTTTAAAGTGTATTTTCCCAACAATTTTTCAAACCATTGGGATAGGCTTGGATAGAGACACTTTTACCAATGGTTACAAATAATCGTTGGTATAGGTGAGAGTTTTCTCCTTATTCTAATGGTTAATTAAAAAATTTGGGATAGTTTTGGTAAAATTTCTTAATGGTTTTAAACAAAACATTGAGAAAAAATCCATAAATGCAGCTTCTAATCCCGATCTTAATCCACCCGCATTGTGCCCTAAATGAGAGCTCCCATTGTTACAGCGTGCGGACCCTTCTTCATAACAACTTATTTTTTGTTCTTACATATCAAATCTATAATTTATAATGAATTTTTATGTTATACCTCCATTTATTCCATTTTTCATTCATATTTATTTGAAGACAAAGTTGTTTTTTGTTTTTTGTTTTTTGTATTATCCCTAAACAACAACTCCCTTATTCTTTGTGAACCCTTATTCCCAACCTAAAATCCATCCTTGATTCAATTATGTATTTTTATTCCACTTACAATTGATGATAAAACAGTGTAGAATAATTCCCTTAACATAACACATTATTCCTCCATTAGAATATCTATTCAAATGATTATTCTTCCAGTTCAGAAATTTGTATCTGTGGAATGTTATGCCCCTGTATAGAGTTATTTTGAGCATCATTTCATGTTAGTATAGCGTATTTCAATTTGGATATTCCTCCATGGTATATAGGTATTCATGATCTATTCCTTGTGTCTCTACTCTAGAGGAACATGCCTTGTCTTGAACATGTTAATGACTATGATAAAATTGAGTTGGATCCTCACACATCATTTGAGGAGTGCTTGATTCATATATCAGACCATGTCAAGAAAGTGTAGTGAGGGAATATGTTACCACTTGTAAAAGTTCTATGGTAGGATGGTTGGGTTAAAGAGGGGACTTGGGACATGATTCATATGTTTGTACATTATGACATGAGTTTTTTGGTAAGGAAAACTAAATAAACTACTTGGAGATGAGAAGCTATTACAGAGGAAGAATTTTAACATCCTTGACTTTAAAGGTATTTTTTGAGGATATTATGTGTCAACTATTTTATTCTACCTTGAAGGTGTATATTATAGATAAAGTGTGTCTTGGAGTTAATTCATAGAGGATGGTGGTTGAGTGGGGTGCATGGTTGCGGAAACAAGGCCACTGGATATCCAGTGGGGTGCACTACAAATCTTGTGGTGCTAGTAGTGGGACTTGAAATTCCACATATCTCAAGGATCATCCAGTGTCCAAGTAAGAATGATAGCATTCTTCTTTGGATCACTAGCCTCCTGGTGGTGCCAAGATGAATTTTTCATTAATAATTATTTTATAATTTTTATCTAATTTGATTATTTTAATAACCATCATTGTAATCTGACCCCATTACAACCAAAAACTCCCAAAGATATATCCTTTACAGCTCTAGGCTTCCTCATCCTCTCATATTATGTTTTTGAAGACTATATTGATTTTTTGAAACGTTCATGTTATGATCTGTATATTATAATAATTATTCTTCTTCTTCCTCTGAACATGATCATAGATTAAAGAAATTTTAGAAAAATCTATAAATATACACCATATCTAAGGAATGATTCATGATTGATTAATATATCATTGTTGGATCATGAGAATTGGTGACATATCCAAAATATATCCAAGACCATCCATTGGAAACTAATATATTTTGGTAATTTGATGTGGATTACATATTTGGGAATGATATCTTCCTTGAACCCCAATTGTAGAGACTCTATTATGATTTATTGGGACTTTTTCTAGTGAACCATGTTTTTTGGGAATGATCTGAGTGTAAACCTATGGTAGATCATGTGAATTTGAACCAACATGCTGAATATATAAATTCCATACAATATTAGGCCCTTTTATAAAGTTTCATTACATGATGGTCTTGAGTATATGTGCCTAGTATTGAAAAACATACATGAAATAGTTTGTTTGGTGTGTATGGTTATCCTGTGAGACATTTTCTTGGTATTTATTTTTTGTTCATTACTATGTCGCAACTTAGAGATGGTTATTTCATAAATGGAGTAATATTAAATAAATCATTTTTTTCATTAATATGGTGTGCCTTACTTGTGTATTATTTCATAAGTTTCAAAGTACATATTAGGATATATTTCTCATTTATTATTTATACCTTAAATGTATATTTTTACATAGCAAGTGGTATTGTATTTTTAGTGTTCATGTTGATCGGTGACCATATCTGACTTGGTATTCCCCTTAAAAGGGGTCCTAGCTTGACATGACTCAAAAATAATGGCTCTGGATACAGGAAGGATAGTTCTAGATCATGTAATGTGATTATCCCATGGGTGATGAATGTAATATTCCATTGAAGAGGGTCTATATTATAGAATGATATACTAATGGGAACATCATTACTTATGTATAGATTTTCATTTATTTACATATTCTAAGAATCTATGCCTTTAAAGGAGAGGAAGTAGCCATGGGTTATAGGTGTCGAATTCCCTTCAAGGTGGGCATGGTGATGTTACTTAAAGTTAGAACTTATATTTTTCTTAAAGGAAAATAGAGTCACATATCATGATTTATGTCATGTGATTACTAACCAATAGTGGTACCACCAAAGCTTATTGCAACATAGTTAGTGCATGATCTCTTTGTATATGATATGTTGTTTTCTAGTATATGAATTTACCTTTTTTTATTGTAATACACCACTATATACATGTTCACTTTTTTATGGATGCATTGGTGGTTTTATACTAGGTTTATTTGCACACCCTACAAGTTATTCTTAGTTATCCTTTTATAATTACTTCCACATTTGTTTTCAAATGCAGAAAATGAAACCTATTAAAGAGATGAGATGAAAAAGGATAAAGGAAAACAATCATTGCATGGCTGAGATGGGAGTTCCTCCACCAGTTCTTATTGTGATTATTTTATTGAAAATATATATATATATATTTAAATAACATATAATGTCATGTTATTAATTTTTTTTAAACTTTTTTGCAGGATCCACCACTGAGATGATAGTTATTTGATGAGAAGTCTAGTAGTGGTCCTAGTACTCGGGATAGTGGTACGAGGGAGGGTGGTATGAGAGAAAGGTGATCTAGTCAACATACCTGATTAGGCACTGCCCCTCCCACTAATATACCATTTATCCTGCATTCTGATCTCAGTGTGTTGTTAGGGACACACAGGATATTTAGGCCTCCCATGATTTCACCACCCTTTTCATCTGATCCTCCTCGCCCTTTTATACCATATCTAATGATGATTTCCACTCCTCATCCTTATTATGAATTTTTCCATCCATCCATGCCATATTATTTTACTTCTATTTCCTTCTCTTTGAGCTTCTATATTCCATCTTCTTGAACTCCTACTCTTCCACAGTCTATCCCTATAAAGCATATAATGGGAACCACTCCACTTGTATAGGGTGTTCTTTTGGTTTCTGCAGATACAGAGGCACTCGTTGATCAGACTGTTGTAGGTATATTTATATAACCCTAAAAATTTTAAACCATTATTTATTTTCATTATAACATATATTGAGATAATATTTTTTTTATTTCATAACAGATACATCTAATAATAGGAGGAGGGGGTGGGTGAGTACACACATGGGTGCAGTGTGGAACCGTCGCACACAGTTGATGGTGGACTATAACGAAGATAATCAAATGATTGAAAAAAATAGGGTAGAAATTTCGGATTTTTTTTGTGACTCTTTACAAATACTCTGACATCATTCCCGTCAGCCCGCTCTCCTGGAGACAGTTTCCAAAAAAAGTCAAGGATAATTCTTGGGCACATATATGGGTAAAAAAATCCATTTTATTTAATGTAATATATTATTTTTTTTATTTATATAAATTAATATTTTGGTTTCATCTTCAGTTTAATTTTACCGATGGTTAGGGTGTACGGCCAGCACGTCTAAAGGAGTTAGGTGAGATTTGGAGAGCCTATAAGAAAAATTTGTATATTGGATGGCATGATAGAGTTAGAATAGAGTTAGAGGTGGTACCTATCATGGATGATTGTCTGATATAACAGTATCAGCAAATAATTACTCATTGGAATACTATCAAGTTTTAGGTATTAATCACATTTGAGGTATTTAAATTAAAATTTTCATATTTTTCATTAATACTATATTTTATATTATTGAATTTTATTTAGTAATCATCTAGAAAAAATTAAAAAAAAAGAATTGATGCTAAAAAATACCTACACACATTGGGACGTACTACGATGTCAGATCATGAGAGGAAGCATGTAAGACAGTTGTTTATAATTTTTCTTTAGGAGTTGTACTTTCTATTGTTTACTCCATAATTTATTTGATTTCTAAAGTTTTAATATAATTTTAGTTATAAAATTCATTATTTTTAACCTATTTTATATTATAGTTTTCTATATTCAATGTAATTTGATAAGAAATAATTGAATATTGAAAGATGTGTGCCTAGATCAAAATTGTTTTGCTTTATTAAAAGGAAAAAAGATACAAGTGCAATTAACGAACCGACAATGAAATAGATTATAAGTTTGACTTTGTTGATTTAAAATTTTAATATTTATTTTGTAACTTAATAATATATTGATATTTGTAGAAATCTACTTTAGAGGCCCTTGATGCCCAGGAACCTGATAATATTGGGCCAAATGATCACTTACATCAGGTATTGGGAGATGAGAACCCGGGCAGAGTACGCTACCAACCTATAAATAGTATAGTCCCTGACGACGTATTGTCCCTCTTTAGGTTCCATTTTTAGTACCACCGAGTTCAAACAGGTTAAGGCATGGGCATAATAGGCTTAAAAAGGGCCACACATGTGGAATAATAATCTGCTAGGAAAAACACTGAATTTATGAAACTAATGAAAGTTTTATGTCCAGCACTTCCACAAGAGTTCAGCATAGCTTGTGATGAATATATTTCATTGATGCATTCAATATATAGTGCACCAGGTGGTAGTTCTAGTGGTGGTCAAGATGATGTTGTTCTTGGAAATGACGATGTCAAGTAAGAGGCTGAGGATGAGGATGATGTCAAGACTGAGGCCAAGGATGAGGTTGAGGCTGAGGTAGAGGCAGAGGTCAAGGCCGAGGATGGGGGAGAGGATGAGGCCAAGGATGAGGTCGAGGATGAGGCTGAGGATGAGTCTGAAGATGAGGTTGAGGATGAGGATGGGTATAGGGATGAGGATGAGGATGAGGATGAGGATGGCAGTGGTGATAGTGACGGTGATGGTGACGAGGGAAAAATTGATCCATCATATTTTTTACTGATATTACTGAAATTTGATGTTTGATGATTTGATGTGACTAAATATATGTGTGATTAAGTAGGTCACATTATGCTTGAATTGGGTATCCTAAATACTATATAGTTTTAATCACAAAACCTTTTACCAATGTATTGTCATCTGTTTTGATGGTGCATGCTTTTAGTTTATACCTCCTCCCCTTTTTGTTCCAAGTTAGAAGAATGTAAATGGATGACTCAACAATCCTTATTTTGGGATTTCTATAAGACTAATGGGGACATGATTTACTTTAGTAATATTTAAGATTTTGTGATTTTTTGAGAACTGTATGTTTCTTTATGGATTTAGTAGATGTGTTCTATTTAGGTGTCTTATTGAGACCCTTTTGATTAGAATAAAGGTTCATGTCTTATAGTAATATTTTAGTGATTTCATATTATATTGATCCACCATGATAGTGAGTTTTTAAATGTTAGGGAGACCTATTATGGGTCTCCATTTCATAATTTATTTTTCGATGCAATGGGAGGGGGATGTGCAGTGGGAGGGGGTTGGCTATAGGGGGGTTGTGCAGTGGTAGGGCGTTGTGGGGGTGTAGTGGGAGTGGGGGTGTATAGTGGGAGGTGGGAGGTGGGGGATATAGGGGGGTGTAGTGGGAGTGGGGAGGCTGTACAGTGGGAGGGGTTGGAAGTAGAGTGGTTGTGCAGTGGGGGGTGTATGGGGTGGTTGTGCAGTGTGGGGGATGTAAGGGGTGAGGGGGCTGCGCAGTGTGAGGGATGCAGGGGGAGGGGGGTTGTAGGGTGGGAGGGGGGCTGTAGGGGGGGATGTGTAGTGTGGGGGTGGGGTTCAGGGGGGGGAAGGGGGCTGTGTAGTTGGAGGGGGTTGGCTATATAGGGATGTGGGGGGGGTGTAGTGGGAGGGGGTTGTCTGTAGGGGGGTTGTGTAGTGGGGGGGTTGGGGTTGTGAAGTGGAGGTGGGGGCTGTAGGGGGTGTACAGTGGGAGTGGGGGGCTATGTAGTGGGAGGGGGTTGACTGTAGGGGGGTTGTTCAGTGGGGGTTGTAGGTGGGTGGTTGTGTTGGGTGGGGGATTCAAGGGTGAGGAGGGTTGTTTAGTGTGGGGGTGGGGGGCTACAATGGGGAGGGTGGGAGGTAGGGGAGGGGGGTACAGGGGGTTATGTAGTGGGAGGGGGTCCACACACCACTAGTCATGGACTTCTATTCCAAACACCTTCTCCATACCCATGGTCAACCCCATATATATATCGCATAATTTACTAAGGTCTCCACCCACAAAGTGTGTTCAACACCACCTCAATGGGTTGTATCCTATTTGCGCATGAACTGGAAGACTATATTGCCTAACCACAGAGTGAGTCATCAAGAATCCTAGGCTACACCTTTGGAAAACCTCTGTCACCACCTGTGAACCATTTTTCCCAACCAAAAAATGGACAAAACCATCTACCACATCCTGAAAAACAATGTCACCTCACTTCTATTTATTAACATCACCCATAGTCACATGGGCCTTTCCCAACACATACCCATAGAACCATATTTTTGATCACATCATGAAACAATTTCCATACCTGACATCATCATGCCAAACTAACAATAGAGTCATAAATCACACCTACCATCCCATAATTGGCTCTACCATACCATTTATAACATGATACTACCTTCTAGTTTTTTCCTTATAACTATAAAAATCTTAAGAATATCATAAATGGTCTCACCTAAATCATCCCTATCACATCTATTTACTACACTTCACATAACACATAAATAAATTTTGGATAAATCTATGCAGTACCTTCTTTATAATCATATATGCATACTCATAGAAGACTGAACTCTAATTCGATTTCAAATAGGAATAATCAAAAAGGTATATGAAAGTATAAAAATAGGTTATAATATTCATAAATACTTAAACACCTCAATTAAGTGAGATAAATAATATAATAATGGATGTATAATAGTATCCTTTCTCTAAGATACTTCTTAATTATAATGATTCTAATATCTAGAAGGAAAAGAGTGGCATCCCTCACTCAGGACTCAGAATGAAGGAGAAAGAGGAGTAGCTCGGCTGAATGTCCAATCATAAAACCCCATTTTAATATCAAAATAAACAACCTTTTTCATTCTACTAGAATTATTCATAGTTTGAATTGTATATTCCTTCAATGGGTCATCAGGACCCCCCCCCCCCCCCCCACCTCTTTATAAATATTTCATTCCATAGCATATAGTGTCATGTTGTGAATGGATATAGACCAGCATGAATCTCCCAAAACTTTTCCTTTTACACTACCAACCATCAAATCTTTTAAATCCATGAATAATACATATGCCTTTCCATATACCAAACATATAATAGCTCATCCCTATGCTATTTTGGCTATACACATACCAAAACTCTCCTCCATCTCAAGTGATGGATCTTCATTGTCCCAAAATTTGATATGACATTGAATGTAGATGTAGAATTCCCATATGAATAGAATACCCCAACTACTCAATATTATTAATGGATCCCTTATGTGGGAAATCCCCCCATAGGAATTACCTACCTCTTCACTTCCTGATCCAAGGTCTCAATATCCTGGTGGTTACACACCAACCATCATCACATAACACCCATATTAGAACCATCATACACCATCATTTCCCAAATCCCATCATATTATCATTTCATAATCACACCATACATGATGCCCATAAAATACCACATCAAACTCAATGCTCATAAAAGTCCTTCATCACTCTTGATGCCCATATATTAACCACACTTTGTTAATTAACTTATCACATATACCCATCATGCCCCAATTTCCATAATAAAAAACTAAAAACCATAGTCACATGCTCAAAATGTATCTCTAACTATAATGGGATATCTAAAAGGTGAGTGGCCTCTCACCATTATAAGATGTATGCACCAAAGAAAATTAAATTGGTTAGTTAGAAGAGTGGATTTCATGTGAATATTGAAATGGGGGAAACTATGTTGTGGTACATGCCATGGTTGGAAGAGTATATTGTTTTTATGTGCTATTGCATGTGTTTTTTATGCTATTTTAAGTGTTGTTTGTAGGTTTGTTTTCATGTGTATGCAATGGAGGGGATGGGTGGCTGCTATGTTGCTTTCTAGAAATACACTATACCAATGGTTTAAAACCATTGGTAAATGTATTTCGAGAATAGTTTTACCAATGGTTTGAATAAATCATTGGTAAAGTGTCTTTCCAGATTAGTATTACTAATGGTTTTAATAAACCATTTCTAATAATATATGCCAATAGTTTCTAAACTGTTGTTAAAATATATATACCAACAGTTTATCAACCGTTGGTATAAATAAATACTAACATTTGATGTAAAACCATTACTATACTGAAATTTACACTACCATATACCAACGGTTTGAGAATAACTATTGTTATAGGCCTTTCCCAACACCTTAATAACCCATGGTTTGAAAAACTATTGGTATATAGTATACCAATGGTTTTTCTGTCTATACCAGCAGTTTGAAACTGTTGTAAAAGGCTGTATTTCTAGCAGTGTTAAAAACTGCATTTTCAATTAAATAATTATTATATTTTAAATTTATTTTTAAAGTCAAAATAGATAAATTATACATATATTAATCCAATTTAGTTCATTGGAATAATTTTTATATTTAAATTGGATATAAAAACTTATTGAAAATTTGAATATTTTCTTTTACCCGCCTTCTCACCACGACTGGGAGATTAGTATTAAACATAATTTAGCCACTTATGTAAATTGAATTTAGAAAAATGGATATACATGATTGTAATCAGTATGATATTTATATTCTAATAGAATCAACTTAATTTTTTATATTATTAATAGTAACTTTAGTAAAAAAAAATATTTACCACAGTTAAGGGTAAATTGGGTAATTAAAAGTAAAAATAATATTATAATATTATAAAATTACCCTGACACTTGTCCAAATTTTGTTTTATAAGTGTGTTTTGACCAAAATCAACCTTAGGCCAAAATTATAACCTTTTTAAGCCACTTTGGTAAGAATATGACAATTATTGTATTTTATTTAAATATAAGTTAAACTTTTCGTAAACATAATTTTATTAAGTAAATCATTTTTAATATAGAGATATATAGAATATAAATTAGACTATAAATTTTTATTTGAAATAAAACAAATTTATCTTCATTTTGATAATTTATTTTAAATTTTTATGGAATAAATAATTTAATTAAAGGATTGTATAATGATGATGTAGTAATTGTTTATTCAATGTAAATATCAAATAAATGATATTAAAAATATTAAAATAAATATAATTTGACATAATTAATGAAATAAACTAATTTTATATATAACTTAGACATTTTATTGATGTATTATAAGTGTTTGTTTAAAGTTATCATGTTGTTGTTATATTTTTTTAAAGACAAATATTGAATAGTATCAAAATTGACATAAATGATACTTTAAAATAAATAATATTTTATTTAATGATATAAAATTCATAAAAATATATAATTAGTCCAAATAAATATAATAATGTTAAATATGTCATCAATGATCCATTTGGGTTTTTTTCTTTATTTTATAGTAACTATATTAACCCTAAAGATTAAAACTCCAAGTTATCGCAGTAAGAGTTAAAGGGTTTAACTAGGGTTCAAGCCAAATGATATGGTTAATATTATGCCCTAAACCTATATAAAAATCATTTTTTAGATTATTTAGAACCATAATAATATTATATTCTAAATAAATCACTTTTGAGTTATTTTAAATCTAAAATCAATTTATATTAATTTAATATTTTAAAGGTTTCCAAGAGTGATCCTCCCCTTTCTTATAAAAAGGCACATCCTCCCTCACTTCCTCACACCACTTTGAGACTTATATCGCAACCAACCCCTTCCCATTTATCATCCAAATATTCTTAGATAAGTTATATAGGTCCTGGTTCTCTAAAATTACTAACCCTAGTGTCTCTAAGAGGAAATTCAAAGGAATTCTATTGAAGAAGAGGTGATTATTTTACCAACTCATTCAAGTTTTTTTCTTATTCTGCTTGCTCTTCCTATGTTTTTTTCATACTAAAGTAATAAATCCAGTATCATATATATATATTGATATTTTATTATGATTATGGTACAACCATATTTCTCATTTTATCCATCCTATGAAAAACAATATCACCATGAGTGCGTACGTACGGCTTACCGTCTCCACGCTATGGTATAATTTGTTTTTCATCACCACTTTTTTGGATGGGTATAATGATGAATATAATGGATATAAATAATAAATATGACAAGATATTTATTTTTTATAATTAATATACTATCCAATTATTTACTCTTTTCATCATTAAGGGAATGATAATGTCGCTTGTGAGTATGTACAGCCTACCGTCTTTGCGATGTGTTGAGATTAATTATCCATATTAACCATTCAAGAATGATTATAAAAATGTATAAGATGAGTGAATATAATATTTATAAACATAATATCATTTTTTATGTGATGAAAATATATCATATTCATAAGAAACAAGACTTACACGATAAAACAAACATAAGAAAATAAATCAATTAAACACCCAAAACAATGGTAATAATTAATTATTATTAACAAAACAATATAAGAGGATCATATATGTTGTCATAAATAATGGATACGGTTCTGATATAATTATATAACATGATTTAACCATTATATATTAGGTTAACTCACCCTCAACTAAAGTAAAGTATGAGGTAAGGATTATTTCACAATCTCATTATTATCTGAGATTGTTTATATGTAAGTATTTACTGGGAAATATTTATCATCCATGTCTATGTTTCTTAAAAATGTTTTCTAAAACATTTTAACAATATCCTAAAAAAATTTAAATTATTTTACCCAAGTTTTACTTTTTTATAAAATGGTTTGAAAGGAATATTTTTTTCATTTTCCAAACACTACTACAAAAACCCACCTATAGCAGCGCTAACATTTATCAGTGCTCAAAAAAATCACTAATAAAGTTCATATTTATTAGAGCTAAAATAAGTAATGATAAAGGAATCTCTTTATCATTGCTAAAAAATCACTGATAAAATGCACCCTTTATCAGTGCTTCTTTTTTAGCACTGATAAAAGATAACCTTCATTAGTGCTTTATTTTAACATTGATAAAGGAAACCTGTATCAACGCTTTATTTATTACGATGATAAAAGGTACCATTTATCAGTTCTCCTTTAGTGCTGATAAAAGTTACCATTCATCGGTGTTTTTTTAGCACTGATAAAGGTCCATAATAAAATGAAAAATTAAACAAATAAAAATAAAATGAGTAAATTATGAAAAATATGAAATATTTTATTAATTAAATAATTATTGATAAAAATGAATAAATTTCATATATATATATATATAGATTATAAATATTAATAAATAGTATATATTAAATATATATACATAAAATTAATAAGTATAATATATATAAAATATTAATTAAAGACATATTAATGTCTTTATTCATTTTTAATGTAGATTTATTTTCAATTTAACCTATATTAAACGTCACGTGTTGTATTTATTTCACATACACAAACACACACACACACACACACACACATATATATATATATGTTAATGCATTTGTATGCACAAACTCACACACAAATATATTATGCAATATATAAAAATACATACACCTAATATTTATATAATTTATTGAAATTTTAGTATATTTTAGAATGTAATTATAACATGATACATTTAATATATATTATTTTTTAATAGGTTGATTTTATTTATTCATTTTTTATATACTAAAGTTAGGGTATTCATTTTTAATATTTTTATTTTTTATTTTATTTTTGAATTTGATCGGTTTTTATTATTTATTTACATATATTTATTTACTATGTTTTAGTATTTTCATTGTGTATTCATACACTTAAATATATATATATCCATATTTTTTTAATAACTTGTATTTAATTAAAAAAACGTATCCATTTTTTCAATATTTTTAAATTGTACTCATTTTGAATTATTCAATTTCACTAACTTTTAAAATGCATTCATTTAAGATTATATATTCATTAATAATGTTAAAAATATATTTGTAAATAAATATTTAGAAATAAATATATTTATAAATGTATATATACTATATTAATAATTATTATAACTAAATAATTATAATAAATAAATTATTATTATTATTAAATAAGTATTTATATAATTATAAATAAATAAATATGTATATTTAAATATGTATAAAATTATAATAAAGTTATTTAAATAATTATAATTACAAAACATTAAACTGCACTTGTGTAGAGCTGATAAAGATCAATCCTTATCAGCTCTAATAAAGCCCTGTTAAGAGACATATTTATCAACGCTTATAAATTTTTCACTAATTAAAGGGATCTTTATCAGCACTTTTCTAAAAGCGCTATTAAAAATGTCCCTGATCTATTTAAAAAAAACCCATACCATAACTTGGTTGCTCATGATTCTCAAGATATCGCAGAACTCATCTATTGTCAGTGTGACTCCTCTACATTCCCTCATATTAATCAAGGCTAGAATCCATTGTATGTTATTTCCTACTTCTCCTCTATCATTGTTTAATGTTTTGGCTTCTACATTTTGTGTTTTTGAGATGTTCTTAATCATGATATACCCTACATCTCTTCTCTTCGCTACTGAAAGACAACGAGTGTGGTTCTATTTCTTCTTCTCCTTTCATATATATTTGAGTGTATGGTCCATTTGTCCCTAGAGACACACATAGATGGTTTACTCTACTCTCAAAATTAACAAGTAGACCTCTCATACCCACTCAGTTTTCTCTTCATTTGAATAATATAGGGTTCCCAAATCTAGGAAGTTTTTTTAAATTTAATTCATCTTATATTCTAGATTATAGATTTGAATGGATTAATTATGAGGTTTTTTAAGGATTAGGGGATACCAAGTTGTGGCCCTTATTTATGGGTGATGAACATATAGGTATCAAGGTAAGTGTAAAAATCATTAAAAAATGTTTTTCAAATTTTGGTTACTCATGTAAATCATTAAACCGTAAAATGGGTTATTTAGATTTATTATTTTTATGAATAATATTTTATTGAATTAATTAGTCACGTTCCAAAAATTATTTTAGTGATGCATGTTGTGAGAGTTTTTTTTAATTAATTTAAGATTATTATTAAAATTTAACTATTCATGGAATATGATTAAAGTTTCATCATAGAATATGATTGAGTTGTAGGGATACCTCTCACCAATATTATATTTTACAACCCATAATATCATTATCAGTCATAAAGTAGGAAGTTCTTAAAGGTAATTTTTGATCTACTTCAAGCTATGTGGTATAATTTTCAATAAAGAGAAGTATATATGGTTCATCTCTAAGATTTTATTGTAATATATCATAATAATAAATTTAAGATTTCACTGAATAGATTCATTTCATTTATAATAGTAAAAAAATCTAGATCAATACTAAGCACAAGTTAAAAAAATCACCCTTTAAAGGGATGAATGTTATTATAGGGATCTTATGGTGGATTAAAAAAATATCCAAAATTGGAAGGTGAGTAATAATTGAGTAGAGAGAAGTGATTTCCAATGTAGGTGGGGTGAGATTCATTTCTGAAATACCATTAAAGTGGAGGTATTCCAATTCCACTTCAATTAAGGAAACTTTTTGAGTGATTCCATTAGTGTAGGTTCCTAGGACACTTTAATCCTTAAAATATTGATTGTATTCCATCTCTTGATGATGGATTGGACTCCCTTTTTCAAACTATCTTTCCTCCCATCATTGTGGTTCCAAAGTTAATTGATGACATACCTCCCGAATAGTTATGTTGGGAAGGCTAGTTTGAAAGAGGGAATGAGTAGCCTCAAATCCATCATCAAGAGATGAAAGATAATCAATAATATGAGGATGGATTAAATAAAGGTAGTGAAGTTTAGTTGTATTTTATTATTGAAGTATTATATCTTTGTTCAAAATAATAACAATTTTCATGCAAGATAGATGCAATTGTGTACTTTTATACATTGAGTGTATTGCATTGATGTTATTCAAGAGAAATTAAATGTTTGACTACTAATGTAGACAATGTCTTCTGAACATGATGATGTTTCCAATCACAAGCATGAAAAATGTTGATGATGAAACTATAGAATTATTAGGAGATCAACAACATGTTGATGAAAAAAAAGAAAAAAAAACAAGAACGACACAGCATCATAGTTTTGAATAAAATTATCAATGTAAGAAGCCAGGGTATAAAATTTGAGGTAGGTTGGAATCAATGGGGACAACCTATTGACACCAAAAAGTAATCATTCATTATTTATCTTGGGGTCACAATGAGGATGAATGTGCCGATTGATATTGAATCATGGTGTCGTGTCCAACCTGTAATGAAAAAAAATCCTTTGAAAAGATATAACGGTAATGTTACAATATACTTTCTCTATTTTACTGAAAAATTATATAATGAAATGTTGATTTAGTTTTCATTATTCCTTGTATAATTTTTTTATTTTATAATATTACTATAAGAAATTTGTCTTAATGGTAGCTGGAAAATCCCATAGAGGCTTCTGGACTCTTCTGATGAAGTTACATCTTGGGGATGCTGAGGGGAAAATAAATCCACACCCACCACTTTGTTATGAACACGTTATAAAGAAGGAAACATGGACTGCTTTTAGAAATATTCGCAATGAGAAATCATTTCAGGTTCATTTTAGTCAATAATATATTATTTGACATTATTTATTTTATCCAAATTGATTCAAAATTATTAATTTATGAAAAAGAAAACGAGTGTTGAAAATAAAGAGTGTGCATCAAAACCAGTGTACCCCTATCACAAAGGAAGGATGGGGTATGCTTTATTAGAGAAGAAATTGTTATGTATTTTAAATAAAAAAAAGTTTAATTATGTGATAAGAAACAACATATGTTCCTTTGTTTATATGTATATTGACGAATCAAAATCTGAAGCCACTTCCAACCCACATCATGTGCTATGGAAGAAGGCTCGTGTAAATAAGGATGGTATATTAGTTGATTAAAACACAAAATCAGTATGGGAAGTGTGTGTAAGTGTGACATAATTGTAGTTAATTATGATTTATAACAATATTACATAAAAAAATATGTTCATATTTTTTTATATGGTTTAGACACAAGAATTATCAATGGTCATACCAAAAGAAAAGTGACTTTCAGTAGCTTTGAAGTGGCCTGAATAATATGGTTGTGTTATAGGATTAGGATTTGGAGTCTCTCCTCAAACATATTTTGAGAATATAAAACCACATGAATATATATATCATATAATGATATGAACAAAGAAACAAATATACTCACAACAAGATATTATTTTGTGGTCTGGTTTGGTAGACTAATGTATAAGAAAAGATCAAAGTGAACCGGTGGTGGAGCAAAGATCCACATATGATCCAAATGATCCCACTATATTTTAGGCTAGTGATTCCCCCCAAACCTTACCCAGGGTAATAAATGTTTTCAATACTCTTTCTCCTAAATGTTAATCAAACAACTTCCAATAACTTTATATTACTAAAATTATACAGGGTGTAGTTGTATGTGATTTTTATCTGTCAACACCAACATACCGCCGTGTTTCAAGGGGTACAATGTATAATATCTTGGGAGACTAGCTATACAATCAACCACATCCTAATAGATCACATGATAGTGGGGATTGAGGTAGCTTATGAGCCGACTGCTAAGTTTCCTATTCCACTTGATGATCCAGATATTGCAATGGTCCAAGTTTTTATTGGAGATTTCATAGCATGGTCATATAATCTTATAATGATACATGAGGTACGTCTCTAACAAATTTTTTTATATGAAAAACATGTAATAGTTGATGATAAAAGGTCTGAAGTGAGTTATGATATTAAATATGGATAAATCAGTGGAGAAATGAAAGGTCGAATCAAGAAAAACTACTTAATCGATCAAGAAAACAAAACAAACTTCCAAGAGTACCTTCTATCTGGAAGTTCCAGAGCAAAATTTATTAACATTACAACACCATGTAGATACCAAATTTAATGATAAAACTATGTCTTACATTAACTATGAAGAATAAATATTTGGAGTTTCTATTATGGATGGAACTGGTCTCGAGACTCTAAATGATATTCTCAATAATGAATAGTTGGCAATCTTAGTTGTGAATACACACATAAGGTATATCTTCGTAATACGTCTATCCAAATAGTTAGCTAAATATGTTTATTAAAGTTAATAACTATTCATATTTTGTACAAGAGTTTATATTACAACTATATAAAGGGAAGATCGGCTGAAGCATGATTTGGATTCATTAATCCCAGTTTCATTTCTACAATAGAAATTACATTGCATAAGGAAGAAACAGATAAGAAAATATATGAGTTACTCCAGGACCATAATAAAAAAATATTAGATGCCTAACTCTTTTTGATTCCTACAATTCAAGGGTTAAACTCTACGATCTAATCACATCAAATATATTTTTAATTTTTCCATTACTTAATTATTTTTGTTTTTTTAGGAAGCACCGGATGCTGATAGAAGTGAACATAGACACACTGGCTATTTATTTTTTGGATTAAATGCATGGAATTCCAACCAACCAACCACACATGATGTGTATTGTGAATATGTAATACACTACAATCAAAATTTTATAGATAAACTTCGAAGTATATGTTCAGTCTATGTTTTAATGAGAACTTTGTTACAATAGGGAGGACTCTAAATACAGGCTAAATCATGGCATGAGGCTTTCATCTAAAAAGATAAAGATTGTGGATTACTACAGATGGGAAAAAATTAAGGTATATATAGAAATATTTAACTATCAAAACATTTCAAAAAAAATACTTATTTTGGTTAATGTTTCTACAGTGTTCGAAACAAGATAATGAAATTGATTGTGGGTATTATGTTTTCAAATTTATAAGAGATATCATACACCATGAAAAACCCAGCATCCCCCTATAGGTAATTTTCAAAGGTAATTACAATTTCATTAAATATATTTTAAAATCAATTGTTTGTTTATATTTTCTCAATACTATCAAGATTTCCGAAAAAATAGTTATTCAAAAGAAGAAATCAATTTGTTTAGAGATGAGTGGGAAATGTACTTTTTGTCAGAATGTATGTCGACAACTAATTTAGGTGATTAAATTCTATGTTTGTGATCTAGTATGAGTTATGACCATTGAAAAATATTTGGGGTGTGAAGAATTAGTGTCAGAATGTTTATATATTATTCTTTCATATCTTTCTCAAGGAGAAGATTAATGGAGGAAATCAATTTTTTTAGAAGTTCTGACCTACAAAAAATAAAAATTTTGGGCAAAAACGGAGGTGGAGGTGGAGGTGGAGGCAAAGGAAGTGGTAGAGGTGGAGGTGAAGGAAAAGTAAAAGTTAGAGTCAGAGACCAATTTGGGGGAGGAGGAAAAGGCGAAGACTGAGGTGGAGACTGAAGCGGAGGAGGATAAGAATCGCTGGCTTGAAAACAATAAAATTGTTGGTAAATTAAGTAGAATAAGTATCATACAATGATTTTTTTTTAGAATTTTTTTTTTAAATTTCACACAACACTTGTCACTTAATATAAGATCCATTGTGCATCTTTCCAGATTAAAATGTCATTTTAGTAAAAAAAAACATGTGGCATACTCAAAACAGAGAAAATGCATTCAGATTGTTTTGGTACTTTAGTAAAATGATCCATATGCCATTTATGATGTGTAGGGACTAGTCTCACCTAAATTTGATGCACAGTGTGACCAGTATGACTCTAAGTGAATATTTTTTATTCAAAAGTGACATTCATTTTAATAAAAAAACAACTCACATACTCAAAACTGAGAAAACACATTTCTGTTGTTTTTATACATTAGTAAAATAATACATGGGTCATTTGGGACATATAGAATTTATACGCACCTTTATATGATGCATGGTGTGACCGGTATGACTCCAAATGTGCCTTTTTTATTCAAAACTAACATTAATATTAATAAAAAACAACTGACGTACTCAAAAGTAAGAAAATGCGTTCAAATTGTTTCGATACTTTAGTAAAATGATCCATACATCATTTTTGATGTGTAGGGATTATCAACACCTCAATCAAATGCACGGTGTGAACGGTATGACTCCAAGTGTATATTTTTTATTCAAAAGTGACATTCATTTTAATCAAAAAAAACAATTGAATGCTCAAAACTTAGAAAACACACTCTGATTATTTTTATATGTTAGGATAATGATCTGTGAGTCATTTGGGAAGTGTAAAATTTAGTCTCACCTCAATTTGATGCACTGTGTGATCGGTATGACTCCAAGTGTGTCTTTTTTATTCAAAACTGACACTAATGTTAATAAAAAAACAACTGACATACTCAAAACTAGGAAAATTCATTCAAATTGTTTTGGTACTTTAGGAAAATGATCTATACATCAATTTTGACATGTAGGGATCAGTTTCCCCTCAATCCGGTGCACGGTGTGACCAGTATGACTCCAAGTGTGTCTTTTTTATTCAAAGGTGACATTCATTTTAATCAAAAAAACAACTAACATACTCAAAACTGAGAAAATTCATTCTGATTGTTTTAATACTTTAGGAAAACAATCCATGAGTCATTTGGGACATGTAGCATTCATCTGAACCTCAATTTGACACACGGTGTGACCGGTATGACTCTAAGTGTTTCTTTTTTATTCAAAACTGACTTTAATGTTATTCAAAAAAACAACTAACATACAAAAAATTGAGGAAAATAATTCAGAACGTTTTTATAATTTATGAAAATGATCCATACATCATTTTGATGTGTAGGGATCAGCCAAACCTCAATCCGACACATAGTGTGTCTGATATGACTCCAATTGCATCTTTTTTATTCAACATTGACATTCATTTTAATCAAAAAATCAACTGACATACTCAAATCTGAGAAAATATATTCCTATTGTTTTGATACTTTAGGAAAGAAATCTGTGAGTCATTTGGGATGTGTATCATTTAGTTTCACCTCAATCTGACACACGGTGTGACCGATATGACTCCAAGTGTGTCTTTTTTATTCAAAACAGACATTAATGTTAATAAAAAAAACAAATGACATACTCAAAATTGATAAAGTGCATTTATATTATTTTGGTACATTAGGAAAACAATCTATACATCATTTTTAATGTTTATGGATCAGTTGTACCTCAATCTGACGCATGGTGTGATCGGTATGACTCCAATTGTGTCTTTTTTTATTCAAAAGTGACATTCATTTTAATCAAAAAACAACTAACATACTCAAAACTAAGAAAATGAATTCGTATTATTTTGATACTTTAGGAAAATGATCCATGAGTCATTTGGGATGTCTAGAATTCAACCTCACCTCAATATGATGCACAGTGTGACCGATATGACTCCAAGTGCATTTTTTTATTCAAAACTGACATTAATGCTAATAAAAAAACAACTGACATACTCAAAATAGATAAAAAACATTCAAATTGTTTTGGTACTTTATTAAAATGATCCATATATCATTTGTGACATGTAGGGATCATCTTCACCTCAATCTGACGCACGCTGTGACCGGTATGACTCCAAAGCGTCTTTTTTATTCAAAAGTGACATTCATTTTAATCAAAAAAACAACTAACATACGCAAAACTGAGAAAAAACATTCTAATTGATTTTATACATTAGAAAAACGATCCATGAGTCATTTGGGACATGTATCATTCAGCTGAATCTCAATCTGATTCATTGTGTGGCCAGTATGACTCCAAGTACATCTTTTTTATTTAAAACTAAAATTAATGTAAATCAAAAAAACAACTAACATACTCAAAACTGAGAAAATGCATTCATATTGTTTTGGTAATTTAGGAAAATGATTAATACGTCATTTTTGATGTGTAGGGATCATTATCACATCAATCTAACGCACGGTGTGACCGATATGACTCCAAGTGCATCTTTTTTATTTAAAAGTGACATTCATTTTAATCAAAAAACAATTAACATACTAAAAAACTGAGAAAATTCATTCTGATTGTTTTCATACTTTAGTAAAATGGTCTATGAGTCATTTGGGACGTGTAGCATTCATCCGTACCTCAATCCGATGCATGGTGTAACCGGTATGACTCGAAGTGTGTCTTTTTTATTCAAACTGACATTAATTTTAATAAAAAAAAACAAATGACATAAACAAAACTGATAAAATGAATTAATATTGTTTTCATGCTTCAGTAAAATGATCCATATTTTATTTGTGACATGTAGGGATCAGTCGCACCTCAACCTGACACACGGTGTGACTGGTATGACTCCAAGTGCGTCTTTTTTATTCAAAATCGTTATTTATTTTAATCAAAAAAACAACTAACATACACTATAATAGGGTTTTATTTTTCTTGTATTTGTGTTATAAATTTTATTTCATTTAAATTTAGTATTTTTATCTTATTTTGGTAATTTTATTGTTATTTCTACTGATGCGGTGTGTTTTAGCACATTCCACCTATTTCTAGTGATGCAGTATGTTGTTGTATCACGCTGTATTTTTCACCTTTATCAGTGCTATTAACTGCACTGATAAATATTCCCTTTATCATTGCTTTTATAATCATTTATAAAAGACTCAATTATTAGTGCTTATAAATTAACTTATAAAGTATATCAATATCAGCGCATTAAAAAAACTGATAAATCATACTTTTATCAGCGATGATAAATTGCACTTTTATCAGTTCTTTTTAAAGCGTTGTTAAGGTTATTTTTATCAGTGCTAAATTAATGTTCTGATAAATGGGGTCTTTTATCATCACTTTGAAATGCGCTTATAAATATTTCCTTTCAGTTCTTTTATATACGCTGTTAAATCTCCCTTTTATGAGCGCTTTTTTAGCGCTGATAAAAGTAATGGACTTTTAACCTCACTACAGTCATCAGTGCTTCTCTAGAGCTGAAAAAATATGATTTTATCACTTTTAAAAGTGTGTTTTTTAGTGGTTAAATGAGGTACTTATTGGATTTTATAATGAAAGTAATGTTTTTTTTAACTTATGTGGAGTGAGTGACTTTTTACCTCATCATAACGCCTTAACATTTTGAATCTTACCTTACAATATTGCATGGTTATTTTTAAAGGAAATTTTTTCATTTATAATTCAGAAACTTTTAAATAAATGATTTCAAAGTAAAAAAGGGGGTATTTATCTTAAGAAAATTTTAATGATTTTATTCAAGTATTTTAATCTATTTCAACATCCTTTGTTGGATCTTATGCTTGATTGAGATTGATCTCTTATAGTACCATTTACAATATTTCATTGAATGGTTTATGATTTGGTTTGACTGTGTATGTTCTATTTTGATACCATTCATGGTTTATAGTTAAAATATTAACATTTCCTATGCTAGTTTTAATATTAATGTTTATGATTTTTATATTTCACCCTTTTCATATAAGGAATGCATTGGACTTAGTATGGGATGGGTGGGGTCTACTATAGCCCCTCGATGCATCAGCAGTTCTCATGAGACAAAATAGATATGGGCTTGGTTGAGGCCTTGCCCATTTATTTTAAAATATGGATTTTCTTGAAGTATTAAGCATATATTTTCAGATGTCTTAATCAAGGCCTAAATGTATGTTTTAGATATCCATCATTATGCATTCCCTCATTATGAGATTAGTTATTGATATTCCATGTGATTATTCGACTATTATAATACCCATGGTTATTCTTTCTAGATCATGTGATTATTTTATATGGTATTATTTATTACAGCAATATTATTCTCAATATTATGTTTAAAGGGCTTGTGTTTCAGTTATACACCTTGATTTAAGGTTGTTGATTATTTATTCATAATGACTTCTATTGTACATTTACCCTTACTAAGAATATGATCTCACCCCTTTCTTACATTTTATTTTTCCTAGTATGAAAAGATGTATATTATGATTGATATGTAGGGTTAATCTAGGATAAATATGGTGTTCTCAAAGGAGTTTCTAAGTTTTTTTATGTTTGAAATTGTAATGTAAGGTTCATATATATAATTTGGTTTTCAAAACTTTTAAACTCATTGGTCCTTTGGGATTTTAATCTTTTATTTATTACAATGTAATAAAGTAAGGCAGCTGCTCCAAGCTACTGGGGTTGGGGTCACTATAATATGTCAATAATAAAACCCATTAAATCTTGGCACAACCCATATATTTGACCATAACATCCTCGGTCTATGGTCCCTTTTAATAAAAACAGAGACTATCTAGAAGAACGATGAAGAACAATGAAGAACGAGCTCTTACCTTGAGTTTCCTAGATCCAGCAACTCAATATCCATTGAAATTGACCTTTGGAGGGGTTTGGATCACTAAAATATCCAATATGAATCCCTAGACTTGACATCCTGGGCTGTAGAAAAAATAATGGGGTTAACAGGAGACATTTCAGGTTAATAATAGAATTTTTGTATTAATTAGTTCTTGTCACACTGTTTGGCTACACAGTTTCATAAATCATGTGTCTTGTTCTATATACTGGAGAATTCGCATGGTTTGGTCACACAATTTGTCTAAAAATGTGCTAACCATGTGAAAGGTCACTATCTCAAACCACCACAAGTTGCATGAATTATTGGGAATAATGCATGGTTTGGCCTAACTGTGTGCAAACCGTGAACATTACCTAAAAACTCCAATCACCAAAAAACACCCAAAATAACCTAACAATTGATCAAAAAAAAAAAGTGGTCAAAATAAATAAATATAAGTACCAAAAAATGACAATAGTATGTAACATGAACTAATAGACATAACAATGACATGGTAAATTAGATGAAATTATGGTGTATGTTTGAATACACCACAATGTAATTGAGTTCATTACACCTTAGTTGTGTGCATGGACATGCATGTTGTGTGATAACATTTCTATTCCTTTAATCCTTAATTTTTTTTCTATAAGACTCTCTTATTCTTTATATGATGACAATTTTTAGGATTTTAAATATTTTATATAATCATTTAAACATTAAAAGATCATTATAAGGTATGAACCAAATGTTTCAATGAGTTGAAATGTTTAGAGTGTTTGTATGAAATGCTCAGTCAATATAGACTAACATTTTGATTCAAGGTGGATCCTTGGAAGGTTATATAAGAAGGATAAATCTTAAGGAATTTCTAGTAATGAGACACATTGATAAACTATTCAAAATAAGATGAATCACTAGCTATTATTTCGCAATATCTTTTAACAAAAGGTTATATCAAACCATGTATTAGAAGAAGATCATTCCCAAGCATCAGTAGATTTATGTAATTTGTGGATACCCTAGGAGAGAGTAACTCATTGGTTTCTCCTTAGTGATCTATACCAAACACCTATTTGAATCCATGATCAACTAGTGAAAGGTATGAAATTTTTTTATTTATGTTATTATTCATTACAAACATATAGATAGATCCTTGCTATTTTTCAGTTTTATTGATGTATTTGGATACATTTGGGATGACTTCCATCCCTCTAAATCCCTTCAATGTGATAGTGTACCACACAGGTGTTATGGTCTTGTGATACACCGACTGTTGTGGCTTATTTCTAGATATGACATGTAACTAAGTTGTTAATATCTATTTTTTGAGACTTTTTTATATTTTGGGTATCTATAGTAGTTTTTTAGATATGATTTTTCATGGAGATGATATGTAAAGATTGAGATTTTTTCTTTTCCATGGTTTTCATGACCTTAAAGAATAGCTGGTTTATTTAGGATTATCCATCATATTTTCACTTAGACTCACTACAGGAAAAGTTGATATCAAAGGATGTTTATTCATGGTGGTTTCTAATTTCCACCATGAATAATTGAATATTCTGTATGTGTCACAGATTTAGTGGTACTTTTCTAAAACCTCTGTTTATAAATTATTAGTGACAGTTTTCTTTAAACCACCAATAAATTTGTTGTGGTTAATTAAAACATCCACCAATAAACCCATAAAATAACACAATCCTGACTTCTTACACTATCCTTGACCATAACATAGTTGAGTCTCCTTCCCCCTCCACATATCCTCTCTCTCACACTGATTCACCTTGATTTATTTATGATTCATGCCTAGATCTTCACGGTACAATCTCTTTCATCCTTTATTTCTTATTTCTCCACCACTTATTCTTTGTATCTCATATCCCCTTAATGTGATCATTTTTTTCCAAACTTTAAATGGGTGATATTTCTTCTAACTTCTAGATTTTTATATCTAGGGTTTTTAAGGCCTATGTTGGAACCCTTTATAATGGTTATTGTCAAAGGCAGAAATATTTCCTTCAAATTCAAGGTAGGTTAGACAAATCTTGATTATTTTATTGTTGAATCATTGATTGATTGATTAGTAATTTTAAGTTTCTAGTATCTAATGATATTATAATTAATATTTATGGAATTCATAAAACTAATATTTTATGTTACATATGTTTTCTTTTTGAAAGAAAATACATACCATAAACAAATTTTATTATTTTTTACAATATATTATGATTTTATATTTTTATTATTAGTTTTATAAATATGTTATATTAATCATATATTATATTTTAAACATTATTTCATTTCATTAATATCTTGATTGTTTTTTTTAGTTATTCATATCAATATAATAATGTATAAAATTGGATTAATTTTCCTCAAAATATATATCTTAAAGGGTTATATAAATTTTTTATTTTGAAATTAAAAATGGATATTCCAATAAAGGAATTAAATTTATATTTCCTAATTATAATTTCATATGATATTTGAAAAGAATTGAAGTTTATAAAAACTTTATATTGAAATAATTTCTTATTGGATATGTGTAATGGATTTTTCATGGTGAATAGAATAGTACAAAAAGTTTAATATTTTTCCAACATTATAATCATTAAGCTAATAGATAATGAAATTTAAAACTTAATTGTTGATTCTTTGGGGACAAAAATAGTATAGGATGAAGATCATAACATCTCAAGGGATTATCATGTTGATTTTGTGGAGGTTAATACAAGTGACAACATAACTAATAAGTCAAATGGGTTTTATGAACTTGTATAAAATGAAAATAAATATTTTTATGAAGGATTTTAAAAATATTCAAAGTTTTCCTTTCAATTAAAATTATATAATATCAAGTGTATGTGCATGATATTAGAGTTTTTTCAAGATGATTTTGGTAAGGATAAAATCCCTAAATCATTTTATGATATGAAAATTGTTATTAACAAGTTGGGTCTAAATTATACGAAGATACGTGCATGTCCCAATGACTGTATATTATATTGGGGAGAAGATTTGAATAGAGAGGAGTGTAAATGATAGTATACTTTTAGATGGAAATCAATGAATAATGATGTAAAACTAAATGGATGTGATACTTTAATGAAATAGAGAAATAAAATTCTTATTAATGTTTTACATTACTTCCCTTTGAAACCTTGATTACAAATATTATTCACAAATTCTAAAAATACAGAGCAGACGATGTTGCATTCTTTTAAAATCAACTATGACGGGTTTATGCATTATCCAATAGATTTGGTAGCATGGAAATATTTTGATTTTTTACATCCAAATATCTATTCAAATCGTATGAATGTGTATTTTGGTTTGTATACTGATTGATTTAATCAATTTAATAATTTAAGTACCGGTTATAGCATATGGATAGTTATTTTGATCCCTTAAAATTTTCCTCCATGGATGAGTATGTAAAAAAAATATATTATTTTGATGATTATTCCAGAAACACAGATTCATGTAAATGATATCAATGTATATCTTTAGTTTCTTATACATGAATTTCAATAGTTATGGGATAATGGTTTGTATACATATGATGCATCAATAAATAAAATGTTAAAAATTCAAGTTTATCTCATGTATACCATCAATGAATTTCTAGGACATGTGAATTTTTATGGTTGGAATACTCATACTGGTATGGCATGTTCAATTTGTAACATTTATTTGAATTCTAAAAGTATGAATTATAGTAGAAAATGGTGTTTTATATGTAATAATTTATATCTATATGCATCTCATAGATTTTTATTTAATAAGTCTTGATTTTATAGACAAATTTATTTGAGTCCCCCTCAAAAATTATTATTTGGATCAGAAATTTTTACACAATTATCAACTGTTGTTATAGAATTTGGGAAAGATCATCAGTTTAATCATGGTGGGAAGAGTCTATACCACATCAAATGGAATTTTAACACAACAATAGAAGAAAAAAAAGTATATTTTTCAAACATCTTTAATTATAACTACAAATGTTACATCATAATCTTAACATTATGCACATTGAGAATAATGTGTGTGATAATGTTTTTTCATAATACTTAATGAGTAGGGAAAACAAAGGATCATCTTAATTCATGTAAAGACTTATAATAAATTAATATAAAATGTGATATTTGGAAAAATGAGAATGTGAAGTAGCATGTAGTTATTTTTTTATTAAAAACCCATGAAAAAAGATGTGTTCCTTAAAAGACATAAAAATGTGAAAGTACCTCACAAGTATTCTAGTAACATTTCATGATGTGTTGACTTAAAACATCATATAGTACATGGATTGTAAAGTCAAAACTCACATATTTTTATGTAGTATCTATTACCATTTTCATTGTTTAACTTGTTACCTGGTAAAATAACAACAGTTATAATTGATCTTTACATGTTCTGCAGATAACTCTATGAGAAAACTTTAAAACTAAATTAGCTTAAAATTTACAGGAAAGAATTTTAAGGACACTTTTTCACATTTATATGATATTTTACTATCATTTTTAATTATAATGATTCATTTGATAGTGAATTTGTCCAATGAAACTAAATTTAGAGGACATGTACACTATTTATGGATGTATCTCATAGAGAGGTATCGTGTTTAAAAATTTTCCTCACTATTGAATTTAATTTTTTTTCATAACATATATGTTTATTATGTGTTGATTCATTAGATGAATTGGTCATTTAAAGTCTTATGTGAAGAAAAAATCTCAACTAGAAGGCTTTATTAGTGAAATTTACTTAGTTGAAGAGTGTCTCATAATCTATTTGAGATATTTATATGGGATTGAGACAAGATTCAATCGATTTGGATGTGTTGATGATAACTCAAATTATATTCAGTCCTGTAGTGAATCAATAATCTTTTCAATGTTAGGTCATCCAATTGGAAAGATATCCTCATTTACACTAACTCATATATAGTTCATAAAAGCACAAATATTTATACTACTAAATTGTGATATCATAGAACCTTTCATTGAAGAACTAAATATATAATCAAAGAGATGACTTCAAGGTCAAACTTGAAATGAGAAAGAAATAAAAAAAAATGAATAAAGATATTATCAATTGGTTTTCATCTCATGTATGCTCATAATCGGTTTCATATTTATAATATATCGATAATTATATTTTATAGATACTAATATTTTATATCCATTTGTATAGATATTGAATATCGATAATCGAGTTGAACTATCAGTTAATTTGAAATATTTATCTTGAGGGAATTTGAGGTAATCTAGGAGATTTTTTGCCTATAATATTAATGGTTTCAAGTTTCATAAAGCTTCTCAAGAAAAAGGTTTTAAAATACAAAATAGTGTAATATTTACAAAAAAATTAGAGTTGGTATATTATTGAATTTTGATTTACATTATTGAACTAAATTAGCATGGACACTTTTTTATGGGGTTGTTCTAATTCATGTGGGAAGATATTCATAGAGGCATAAAGAAAGATTTGTTACAGTTTTCTTATATAAAATTAAATCGTTTGATTGATATTGGTGATCATGAAGAACACGATCTATATATTTTGTCTTCACAAGATAAAATGGTATATTATATTGATGATGAAATCAATGAAGGATGGAGTGTTATAGTCCATGTAAAACCGAGTAAATTTTATGATATGGGTGATGACATTGAATAATGTTTTAATGATATAAAACCTTTTCAATATGAAGCAATTGATCTATTTTTCCATGATGGAATTGAAACTATTAGTCATAAAAGTGAGTGTAAATATGAGGAAATCATGTTAATGGTTAATGATGATAATCAATTATGATTTAAACTGATGTATGTTCAATCCTCTGTCAACTTAGTAAATCATATTTTATTTATTATTACAAAAAAAGTGTGATTCTTTAATAGATTTTATATCATAGATATTTTTTCACTTTAAGTTCAAAAATATTTATATTTGTGCAACATAGTTATACTTGAAAAAACATGAAGTCAAATTTTATTTTTAATGGTATGGGGATAAAATAATTTCCTTTTTGCATTCAATGCGTATAGAATAATGGAATAAATTTAAAATAAAAACATGTATATTGGTTATTATATATAATAATATTGAAATTTTAATAACATTAATCAATAGTTTTAAACATGAATTCAACTGTTTAATACTTGTAAATTATTGAAAATTTTGAATTTTGAATTTTATTATTATCTTGTATCATTTTTAAATGATTAACTTCTTTATCTATTTATTTATTATAAAAATGATAAGAACTAAAAGGTATGTGTATTGTAGCTGGTCTACATACTCAGATGACACTACACCACCATTAACAGTCCTAATTCCACATAATATGTCACCCACTATGACAGGTATAGTTCCCACTAATATAGGGCTGATGGAAGTGAAAGTCTCAGAAGGTACAAATGTTTATTTTTTATTTTTTATTTTTAACATGATAGAATTTTTGTTTTTAAATACTATAATTACAGGTATTGGAGGTTGAATGTCATTAAGACGAGGAGCGGGTATCATCTTGAGGCATCCATAGTGATGTAGGTGCAATGTTTGATGGTCTATGATGTGTTATTTGTTGTTATGTTGATGTATCTTTTAGTTTTTATGACATTTTAATGAATTTATTTGTTGTTTTAATGAACAATTGACTTATTTAATATGTTTTATGTTAGGAAATGTTGTAATATACATGAAGTTTTTTTTATAATGTTAATTTAATATGTTTTTGTCATTTTTTTGTAATTGTGTGTTCTGAATTTTTGGCATAGAATCTCAAATTGTATGCATTGATTTCTAAATTCATATCATCATTTGTGGTGGTTTAAACCAATGATAATATTTTTATACTAGTGTGTCTCATTTAGTAGTAGTTTAAACCACTGACTATAACTATATAATCACTGCTAAAAATTAGAATTTGTTGAACCACCATTTGAGGAATCCATGATTGTTTGTATCATCTATATATAAGTCAAATAGTATGGAGAAATTTTAACCACCATGAAAAGAATACACATCATTAAGAACTATGATGAATAATTAATTAATTAGTAGTGGTTTAAACTGCCGTTAATTATTGGTTCCGCAACAGTTCTACAAAACCACCATCATTTTTAAAAGAACATTGTTATTTAATTATTGATAACACTAAACACAGAAGTACATAAAACATACAGAAAACAATCAATGGTGGTTTAAACCACCATGAAATTCAATTTTTCCTCTAGTGACTTGGGTTATTGAGTTGTCATATTATTTTATGTTTACTCTATGATTTTGGGGCATCTTGATGGTTATGTTTATAATAACCCCTACACAGGTGTTTTTCCCACATGAGTTTGTATGTATAGATGTTGCATGTATTGATAATGTCGATGCTGGATGTGGAGCTAGTGGAGCTGGTAGAGATGATGTGTAATAATAGACAATAGTTTATGGTGGGGTAAGGTTATTGATGGAGTTTATTCTAAGAGGAAATGTGTTGGAGTTGGTTCCCTAGAAGCAACTACTTCATTATTAATTTTATTCATGTATTTTAATATTTATAAAAATCATATCTCATCATGATCATTCTTTTGTACGGCATTGTATGTGATGATTCCATGGGTGTACTTGTCGCACTGAAATGTCATAGAATACCTTCGTTATGATGCGAACATAGAAGTTCCACGATAATATTATTAAATATAATTTTTATAGCTAGATGATATCATTTGATAGGATACAAATGATAACGAATATTAGGGGTAGAGACTCATAGGACTTTGATACACTTTCTCATGGTGTATTCCCTGGGTAATTTCAGTGAAGGAGATTATGAGAACATGACCCGCTAATAGGAAATCCACATTTATATGTACCATTTGATATTCCAATATTCAGATGTTTGTAAGGATCCTTAGACTTTATGATTATTATTAATACATTTCATGAGTTGTGTTCTTTGATGTATTGATGAAAATTGTGATGACATATGATTGCAGTTGTCATGACCTGAACCATGTCGGGGATCGAGCTGAAACTACCCTAAGCCCACCTCTATAAGTTAGGGGTGGAAACAAGCACTGAAGGCACACCAAACTTAGGGAGGCATCTTCTTAATAACTTATACACACACACAAAGCCAAATCAATGTAAAAGTGTAGAGGGAAAAGAAAAAAAGAAACAACACTGCTATATATAACCCACAAACATGCATCGACCTCTAAACAATACAAGTAAAAGTGTTGTAAAGTAAACTAAATGGAAAGAAAGGGGAAAAATACATGCCCAACCAGAAAAGTGCCACAACATGGTAGTAAATGAAAAGTAAAACAGCTGAGAGAGCCCTACTCCTGGATCCCAAGATATGACCACCATACGCGGTCCAAGCACCTTTATCCCTAAGCTCCTCTAAAGTCACCATCAACCTTTCTGTCATTTGTGTAAGTCACGACACGTGCGGGAAAATCTCATGTTGGGGTGAGTATAAAAATACTCAGTAGGAAACCCCAAAAAGGTGAATGGGGAGCTGTAAGAGATACACTAATGAGGAAAGTAATAGATAGGACAAGGTACATCAAAGAGTACAACTCAACCCAACAAGAGAGTGAAGTAAGATCATCCAAACACAAGGAGCTAGAAATGGTGACAAGATGAAATTCTCATAAATTTTTCACTACTTATAGTAGGATATTTGACTCGTCCAACTATGAGAAACTAGACATGGAAAGCACATGGAATACCCCATGCGTTTTCACATGTCCTGGAAGGAGAGTAACCAAAACACAAGGAGTGTGTACTAATATAATATAATATATATATATATATATCTGTGTTTGTGTGTGTGTGCTCGGTCAAAGGAACACAAACAAGAGAGTTAGGGGATCTTCACTCCCAACTCATCCCAGGAAAAGATTCGCCAACAATTCCAGAAGTAACCACCAATGATGCCAAGAATCCCACACATCTGCCCTAAACATACAATTCAAAGGGACTCAATCACCAAACCTTGATATTATCCACTTTGGGTGGCACTATCTCACCATCACAGTTTTAGGTTGTGTCACATGGATGCATCTTAGTGGGGAAATCATCCCTCTTTCTTATGATTCCAAAGGTACGCCAAAGTATGTCTCATCACTATGTTGCACAGTCAAGAGGTCTTGTATCGAGGTCAAGGACCCATGCCCAGCTCGGATGGAGGGTGACACTTTATTCATCAGGTATTCATGCCCTAGTACGTTTGGGGGGATCATCACCCAAAAGTCAACAAGGACCCACTACCCAGCCCTGCTGAAGGGTAATCCATTGAAGGGTACTACCTAAAAATCATCATTGACGGGACCCACTGCCTAGCCCCACTGAAGGGTAGTACACTGGAGGGTACCCATAAATTCTATTGGGGAACCCACTACCCAGCCTAGATGGAGGGTAAGCCCGGAACTGCTCTGGCTATCCCTGATGGATGGTACCTATCAGAAAGTATCGAGGAACTATATTAGCCATACCTGCTGGATGGTAAGCCTGGGACACTTTGATGATACTATAAGATCGTTGTCATCATCTGGCATCACCTCTAAAGGAATCACACCCAGAGCATCTTGCATCATATCTCGTAAACCACTACAGAGGGCACCATCGTGTTCTACGTGGAAAACACTCAGGATAGGCTACTCAAATTCCAAAAAACAAGTCCAAAATAAGGATATATGATAGATAGAAAATTTATAAAGTGGTACATGGTGCGTGTGGGTCCCACATGTCGAGTGACCTCACCTCTCCGTTTTCCCATGTACCTAGCCATAATCGGGTACTAAACTGCGATCAACTACCCCTAGGCCTATTGGTGTACTCCGAGAGTACATGATATATCTAACCAAAAGGCAAACGAGTGCATGATTCTCATTGTTGATCTAAAGTGTGAAAACATAATTTCACTAACATGCCTACTCAAATGGCCCCATAACACTTGACCACATCACTTCATACATATTCCCCACTCTCATGAGAATTGATGTTGGCCTATGTAGTGGGTTCCCTTCAAACACAATAGAAGGATCTTTCATCGATATTCCTTTCATGTTTCCACAATTTATGAGGTCATGAAAAAGGCTCTGCAAATCCAAATGGATCACACCATTGCGATCTTTGTAGAAAAATGCACAAGATCAACTATTCATTTTCCCAAAACAAACTTCCAATAGAAAAGTTGTATGTTTTTGTGGTACGCTTGGATGTAATCTCATGGGGCGCACTCCTCAATCCTGAAACAAATTATATAGATCACGCCATTATGATCCTTATAGAAAAACACATGGGATTGTCTATTCATTTTTTCCACAAAGGACACCTGGTGAAAAGGTCAAATTTCACCTGTAACACCCAAACCAGGCTTCCTAGGTCCCACACCTTGATTTTGGTTTAAGTTCTTGAAATTAGTCTTGAAATGTCTACCTCAAATTCAGGGTCATGACGCCACTTATAGTACGTCCATCGGACGTCATATTCAGTAGATACGTCTCATTAAAGAATCTACAAATAATAATAATTATATTATTATTATTATTATTATTATAATTGGACGTTTCATGCCACCGAGAAACAAAAATAATTCTTAAAATTCCCAAACTAGCCTAAAGAGGTCCATATCGACAAGAGGAATGCATGGCTGCAGACGACACATTAATCAGATGCTCCATTTAGGAGTTATGCATGAATCATCATCTAAAAATAATAATAATAATAATAATATTATTATTATTAGGGTGATTTTATTGACCCACTCCATGAGTTAGTGAAAGGTACCCAACATCGGTCTTAAAAATACCATATTGAAGACAAGGTCACATTGCCACTAACGGCGCATGAATTGGATATTGCACGGAGAAGTTAAGACCGATTAACTGTTTTAATAATAATAATAATATTATTATTATTATTATTATTATTATATTTAATTATTATATTTTTTTCTTATTTTTTTATTTTTTTCCAGAAACCTACGTGGGAGGGTGTTTCCGCGGCCAGCTGCCGTCGTCCCACTCTGATCGCCTCCACGCGTGTCGCGCCGCCTGACCGTACCTACCTCGGCCTCCAACTCTGTCCACCCCAGTTGCCGCCACCACCGTTACAGACCACCATGCACTGATGGTCCTTCTTCGGACCACCGGGACTTCTCTATTTTCCCAAATATTCTTTTGAGGCCAGATCTGGGCTCCTCTGGACATGATCTTCACAGACTCAGCCTTTGCTCGAAGATTCTTTGTCGTTTCAACATGACAAAAAGTATGTGTCCCTTCCGCTCACTGTTGCGCCTCCTCTGGCACCCAATACTCAAAACCATCATAGATCCAAAATCCTTGGATCACGGCCTTCACATATCTATGCTTTTCTCAAATATCATATATTGTTTTGACATGTCAAAAAGTGCATCGATGAAGAACATGAAGAACAGATGAAGAACGTGAAGAAAGAGCAGTAAAAAATTGAAACGGTTGATTTTCGTGTTAGTATGGTCATCGAAAAAGATGTTCAAGGTAGTGAAAATGACCAAAACTCAATTTTGACAACCAAATATTCAATTGGGGGATACAGAATCTGAAAGAAGAATCCTACCTGGATTTTTGATCCGTCGTTGCTTTCATTTCACTCTAATCTAATCGGATCTGAAGTTTTATCATGATCCGCCAAGGATTCGACATCGATTTTCCATCAGAAGGAGAGTAGGAGAGCTTCCACCATCTATGGGATAAATGAACCAACCCTAACTTATTTTTACAAACTCTTATTTATAGAATTTGACAATTCTCCCACCAACAGTCACAGAATCCAAAAATTCCACACCCTCTCACTTTATGAAGTACCTAGGTAAAACACCCTATTATGAACTCAACAGCGTTACCAGATTTCCAATCTGAGTCCCCATTCAAGAGTTACTCAAATTAATGTCTGAGATCAAATAATTTTATTTAATTATTTTATTTATGGTTATGTCCTCCATGGAGTTTTCTACAGAAGGCATGTGCTGACAAAAGTTACATCCCGCCTAGGGTAAACACCATGCTCCAGACTCAACTGTGCCCTCAGATTTCCAATCTGAGCTACTATTTGAGAGATATCTCATTTCCTCCACATGTATAGTATAAAATATACTTAATATTTTTGTATAATATATTCCGGGCACATCGGGCCTTGGAATCGCACGCCATCTCAGCACCCAACTCTGGAAATATATGTAGAAATATTACAAAGTATTACAAGGAAAAAACAGGGTCTCTTCATCATTCCCTCCTATATGATTTTCACCCTTGAAAATAAAAACTAAGGAAACAACTCAGAATACTGAGATCACTCCTGGATCTCCCACTCCTAGGAATTCTCCTACACATTTATGTGCTACCAAAGCACACGAACCAAGGAGATGGACCATCCTCATAAGGTTTGCTCCTATCGAGGACATGCATAGAAATATGCATGTATCTTCTCAACTGCAACATGTGGGAGATGTCACATGACCACTCTAGCTATTGGGGGTAGGGTAAGGCGGTATTCAACCTTTTCATCTCTTTGCATGATCCCAAATGACCCAATGAAACTCGGAGAATAGTTTTCCTCCCTGGTCAAACCTCAACATCCTGTGTCATGACTCGAATCACTATTTTTACTTGGAACAAGGTTACGTGATTCCCTCGTTCAGAATATCCATCTGTTGAAACACCTAAACATATCTAGTTACACAAGATTTCATAGTCGATGTATCACAACTAAGACTCTCTTACACGCTTAGGAAGCAAATGATTTAATTCCATCGACTGAAGAGAAATTATACCCTCCTAAACTAGTAGGATCAACTATAGGGAAGCTAAATTCTCTGAAACTCCCCACACCAGGCGGTCCTGGGACTTCCTATTAAGGGAATATGCAACAACGTTTCCCTTTCCCGACATTTAGACTGTCTCGAAGTCGTAGTCCAGTAGGAAGTTCGCATCGCCGCTTCAGGTTCAAGTCTCTCTGAGTGAAGATGTACCTGAGACTCTGGTGGTCTGAACAAACCACCAAGCATTCTCCCAGAAGGTAGAGTCTCCACATTCTCAAATAGAATACAACCAATTCCATCACCAATTAGTGAGTCGTGTGGTCCTATTCATAGGGTCCCCATCACCTTGACCTGTACTTGATAACTTTTGTTTCAAGGTTGACGTTGAGCACACAAAGGTACCAACAAAAAGGGTAGCTGAGTAAAATCATCCAACCGCAAGAAAATAGACATGGAAAGCACATGGAATACCCTGTACATCTTTAATTATCTTGGAAGGAGAGTAATACCCTAACTAGGCACTCCACCACACCCACTAGTGGAATTCCAAGAAAAAGGTGTCAAGTAGGAAAACTCCACTGGTAATGTCAAGACCTGCTCTGACACTACATCACAAAACCCCATGCTAAATGCATAAGTTAGAGGGGATCTCTCCTCACACCTCGATATTATCCTCTTTGGGTAGCACTGACTCACCCTCACAGTTTTTCTCGCATCACAAAAATGTGTCTCGGTGGGGGAAGGACCCATCTTCCACGTGCATTCAAAGCTACATCGAACAAGACCTACATAAGGTTACATTGATGCCCCGCATCACCATAGAAACACCTCGAGCAATAAAAAAGGAGGAAAGAGTACCTCATACAGTGCCTAATAATTTATACTACAAGAAGTATAAGAGACGTAGAGTGTGCCTCTTATCATATCGTGTGATGAAAGATCATAGACATCCAAAGCTTGCGGCTATCTGTGGCCCGAACTGCCATCTTCCTAATCCTGACGTAGGTCGCATGGTGGTGGTGGTGGTGGAAAGACCTCATAACTTCGTCCCCCACCTCCATATTCTCCTACTCATATTCCAGCACTGCCTACCTGGGGACAACCCTATCCCCGCTTGGGAGATCCCCTATCACGGTGCTGCCTCTGCCATGGTGATCCACCTATTATCTACCCAGGGTTCTCAGTATGTCTGGTAGAGTAGTCGTGCTCTATGTGACCTCTCCCATCACATGCATGGAATTGTCCCTCTCCGAGCTGAATCGGTGCTACCTAACCATGTGCCCGAGTCTGATCATGAGAGGATCTCCTACATTGAGATCTTTTCAAATGACGTCTGCTAGTTTTTGAAGATGCCTCAACTCTACTGTGCCCACTACCAGGTCTATCTATATAGAATACCTATAACAGAAATAAATCTATCACTAGTGTCTACTCTAGCACCCTGGCATATGTGGGGATGCACAAGTGTACTATGATAGCACAGATCTCTCTACAGAGCCCCTGCTCAAACTTCTATGCTCGGAAGTAGCTGTCACAGATCATGTCTAGAGACTAGTGTGTAATGATTTTGAACCTAGTTGTGTACTCATCCACCGTCATCCCTCCATGATGAAACTTCAGAATCTCCTAAATATTAACAGAGCACAAGTAAGAGGGGTAGTACTTATCACGAAACAGTTTCTAGAAGTCATCCCATGAGAGTGCTAACTCATCGAGTATCTGAGTAACTAGGCCCCACCATCACCAGATCCTTCGTGGAAAAGGCTGGATATCAAATCCACTATCTGATTTGTCAGTGTTCATGCAAGCCCGAAGAGGCAGATCACAGACTCTATCCAAATCTCTGCTGCATGAGGGTCTGGCTCACCATGAAACCTCAGTGGTCTCTGGCGTTGGAACTCGTGGAGTGTGCTCAGCCTATGCACATCCTCAGCCTACCCTATTGGGAATGTCAGCTACTCAATAGGTGGAGGTTCTACTACCAACCTACCCAGAGGAAGGGGATCGCATGATGGATCCTGAACTGATGCCTCGTCGCTCAAAGGGTCGTCATCACAAACCGGAGTTGGTATCCTGGCTACCTATCATTGCAAAGTAATCATGAATGTTATCAAGGAGTACTGCGGTTAGATGATCATATATATATATATATATCAGCAATAATGGGAAGTTGACTCAAGAAGGATAGTCAAAGACTCAATCTTATATGATACATGTACTGTTGTTCCTTGCAACATGTGTCTCGGGGGGGCCAAGTCGATAAGTGGGTAATCAAGGTCCTGGTGAATGGATATGTTGGTCGCCCGTACCATCATGGGACTCCCTGGCCTGAGAGACACTCTCCAAATACTTTGACACCATTTACTTAAACCCAACCAAGACCTTTTTAGAGAAACGTCTGAACAATGTACTAGGGGTCAAACCACCTCTCATACCACTTTATCACGACCCAAACCATGTCGGGGCTCGAGCCGCAACTACCCCAAGCCCACCCCCATAGGCCAGGGGGTGGTGACAAGCATTGAAGGCACAAAAAACTTGGGGAGGCATTTTCCTAAGAACCTATACACACACACGAAGCTAACTCAATGAAAAAGTGCATAGGGAAAAGAAAACAATATACAACACTGCTATATATAACCCACAAACATACATCGGCCTCTAAACATTACAAGTACGGGTGTTGTAAAGTAAATTAAAAGGAAAATAAAGGGGAAAAATACACACCCAACCAGAAAAGTGCCGCAATATGGTAGTAACTAAAACGTTAAACAGTTGAGAGAACCCTTCTCCTAGATCCCAAGCTACGACCACCATACGCAGTCCAAGCACCTGTATCCCTAAGCACATATAAAGTCACGATCAGCCTAGATATCATCTACATAAGGTGCAACATGTATGGTAAAATCCCATACATGTGTGAGTATAAAAATACTCAGTAGGACGCCCCAAAAAGGTGAAGGGGGTGGGTATAAGAGATACACTGAAGAGGAAAGTAGTAGATGGGACAGGGTATAGTAAAGAGTATAGCTCAACCTAACAAGAGAGTAAAGTAATTTCATCCAAACACAAAGAGCTAGAAATAGTGGGAAGGTGAACATCTCATTGAGTCTTCGCTACCTATAATAGAAGAGTAGACTCGTCCTACCATGAGAAGCTAGATATGGAAAGCACGTGACATACCCCGCGCGTCTTCACCTCTCCTAGAAAAAGAGAAATTGAAACCCTAGGAGTGGGTACTGATACAGGATATATATGTGTGTGTGTGTGTGTGTGTGTGTGTGTGTGTGTGTGGTCAAAGGAACCTAAACGAGGGAGTAAGGGGATCTCCATCTCACAACTCAGCCCATGAAAAGAGTCGCCAACAGTTCCAGAAGTAACCACCAATGATGCCCAGAATCCCATGTCTGCCCTGAACATACAAGTAAAAGGGACTCAATCACCACACCTTGGTACTGTTCACTTTGGGTGGCACTGTCTCATCCTCACAGTTTTAGGTTGCGTCACATGGACATGTCTCGGTGGGGAAAGTGTCTCTCTTTCTCGTGATTCCAAAGGTATTTCAAATCACATCCCATCACTGTGTTGCACAGTCAAGAGGACATGTATAAAGGTCGAGGAACCATGCTCAGCCTAACTAGAGGGTTCCACTATAAACATTGGGTATTTGAGCCCTAGTATGTTAGGGGGGATCATCACCTGGAAGTCGATGGGGACCCACTACCCAGCCCCGTTGAAGGGTAATCTGCTGGAGGGTACTACCCAACAAGCGTTGTTGATGGGACCCACTGCCCAGCCCTACTAAAGGGAGGTACATTGAAGGATACTCAAAATTACAATCGGGGAATCCATTGTCTAGCCCAGGTGGAGGGTAAGCCCGGAACTGCTGTTGTCATCCTTATTGGATGGTACCTCTCGAAAATTATCGAGGAACTACATTGTCCATCCCTGCTAGATGGTAAGCTTGAGACACTCTGATGACACTGTAAGATCACTACCATCATCAGGAATCTCCTATAAAGGCATCATGCCCAAAACGTCTCACATCATATCTCGTAAAACACTACGAAGGGCATCATCATGTTCTATGCAGAAAAACACTTAGGATAGGCTACTCGCATGCCAAAATCCAAGTCTAAAAGGAAGGATATATAAGAGATGGAAGATTTATAAAATGGTACATGACGTGTGTGGGACCCACACATCATGTGACCCTACCTCTCTGTATGGACGTGTACCTAGTCATACTCAGGTACTAAACTATGATCAAGAATCACTAGGCATGCCCGTGTACTCCTGAAGTACACAACATATCTAGCCAAAAGACTGACAAGTGCACGACGCTCGTTGATCCGAAGGGTGAAAACATAATTTCACTAACATGCCTATTCAAATGGCCCTAGAACATTTGACAGGATCGCTTCATACATATTTCCCGCTCTCATGAGAATCGATGTTGGCCTAACCCATGGGTTCTCTTCAAACACAGCTGAATGGTCTACCATCGATATTCCTTTCATGTTTCCACAATTTATGAGGTCATGAAAAAGGCTCCACACATCCAAATAGATCGCACCGTTATGATCTTTGTGAAAAAAACACATGATCCATTATTCATTCACCCCAAACGGACATTCGATTGAAAAGTTGTATGTCATCGTTGTACGCTCGAAAAGTGTCTCGTGGGGCCATTGTCTCAATTCCAAAACAAATTATATAGATCACGCCATTGCGATCCTTATGGAAAAGCACCCAGGATCAGCTTTTCATTTGTCCGAAACAGACACCTGGTGAAAAAGTCATGTTTCACCTCTAACGCCCAAACCGGGATTTGTGGGGCCCGTACCTTGATTTCAGTTTAAGTGCCTAAAATCAATTTTTAAGCTTCAGCATCAAATTCAGGGTCACAACACCGCTAATGGTGCATCAATCGGACGTCGTATGTAGGAGATACGTCCCATTCATGAATCTCCAAATAATAATAATTATATTATTATTATTATTATTATTATTATTATTGGATGTTTCGTTCCACCGATCCACGATTCCAAGGTTTAAAATTATTGAACTGGCCCAAAGAGGTTTGTATCGACAAGAGAAATGTGTGGTTGTAGATGGCACGTTAATTGGATGCTCCATGTAGGAGTTACGCTCGAATTAGCATCTGAAAATAATAATATTATTATTATTATAGAGCGTTTTTATTAACCCACTCCACGAGTCGGTGAAAGGTACCCAACATTGGTCTTAAAAAGACCGCATTGAAGATAGGGTCACATTGCCGCTAACGGTGCGTGAATTGGACGTTGCAAGGGGAAGTTACGGCCAATTAATAGTTTTAATAGTAATAATAATAATATTATTATTATTATTATTATATTTAATTATTATATTTTTTTTCTTCTTTTTTTTCGAAACCAGCATGGGGGGTTCCCGTGGTCGGTCGCCACCACCGTCCCGCTTCGGCCGCCTCCGCACGACCCATGCCCTGCACCGCCCGGTTGTCCCCACTGCGACCTTCAGTTCAAACCACCCCAGCCGCCGCCTCCGGCAGCTTCCGTCGCCGCCACCGTTGGCCACCACTCTCCACCGCCTACCACAGCGTGTTGGTGGTCCTTCTGCGGACCACTGGGACTCCTCTAGTTGCCCAAAAATTATTTCGAGACCAGATCTGGGTTTCTCGGGACAAGATCTTCACAGACTCAGCCTCCGCTCGAAGATTCATCATCGTATTGACGTGATGAAAAGTAGGTGTCGCTTCCATTCGCCGTTGCACCACCTCCGGCACTCGAAACTCAAAACCGTTGTAGATTCGTAATCCTTTGATCATGACCTTCCAATATCTATGCTTTGTTCAAAGTTTGGATGTCGTTTCAACATGTCGAAAAGTTTAACGACAAATAATGCAAAGAATGGACGAAGAACATGAATAACGAGCGGTCCAAAATTGAAACAGTTGATGGTCGTGTTAGTATGGCCATCAACAAAGGTATTCAAAGTAGCAAAAACAACCAGAACACAATTCTGACAACCAAAGCTTCAATCAAGGAACGCAGAATCTGAAAGAAGAATCCTACATGGATTTTGGATTCACCATTACGTTTGTTGCACTCTGATCTACTCAGGTCTAAAGTTTTGTCACGATCCGTCAAGGATCCCACGTCAATTTTCCATTGGAAGGAGAGGTGGAGAGCATACACCGTTTGTGGGAGAAATGAGTCAACCCTAACTCATTTCTACAAACTCCTATTTATAGAATTTGACAATTCTCCTACCAACGATCACAGAATCCGAACATCCCGCACCCTCTCATTTTATGATGCGCCTAAGTAAAACAATCAATTACGAACTCAACGACAGTCTCGGGTTTTCAATCTGAGTCCCCATTCAAGAGTTACTCGAATTAACATCTGAGATCAAATAATTTTATTTAATTATTTTATTTACGGATACGTTCTCCATGGCATTTTCTACAAAAGACTCACACCGACAAAAGTTATGTCCCACCTAGAGTAAACATCATGCTTCATACTCAATCATACCCTCAGATTTCTGATCTGAACTACTGTTTAATAGATATCTCGTTTCCTCCACATGCATAGTATAAAATATATATAATATTTTTGTATAATTTATTTCGGGCACACCAGGTCTCGGAATTGAACGTCGTCTCAGTGCCTAGCTCTGGAAATATATGTAAAAATATTTCAAAGTCTTAAAAGGCAAAAACCGGTTCTCTACAGCGGTGAATTAGGAAATGTTGAGTGCATCACAAATGATATTGTTTTAATGAATAATGTGAGAAATGATTTATCTCTTATGTTCTTTAACGAAAGTAGATATCTCAAACCATTTGATGGAAATTGAACTAACTTATTAAGTCCATGGCCATGGTGTTGTTGTCGATAAGTTCATCTCTATAAGGCCAAAGAAAGAGACACCAAGTATATAGGTTGAAGACACTAGCATGAAATCTGCTTAATTGGATATATCAAGATAAAGGGATTACATTACATAGTGTATATTTGTATGAGGTTACATGTCATTGTAGTGTTAAATTATTTCTCTATGGGAGTCTGGGCGTGTTGCTAAAAGCTAACCTTGTTCTTTAGGCAGTATAGCCTAATGTCATTGAGAAAGGGGCTCAGAGGGTCACACACTATGTGTGTTCGAAACCTCGGTTAAATTTTATATGAATTTAACATGTTGGATAAATATTACTTTCACCGGTGACTTAATAATTATTAATGATTATTTTATCACAGATATTCAATCACCAGTTATTCAAAAGTGTGTGTGTGTGAGAGAGAGAGTGTTGAATATTTAATAAATATTTATTCACCAGCTAATTATTTATTTAGCTATGTGAATATAAAAAATTAATTTATTCTGGTTTATTCTCAAAGTCACGAAATGTTTATTGATTTAGTTGTGTAAATATTTTATAAATATTTATTCACTAGTTTCGGTGAGTTTAATATTTATATATTTATTAGTGAATAAATTAGTGGTAATTATTTAACTAAATAAATAGTCATTATTCAAGGCTTAATAAATATTGAGGAGGACTAGCAGACTAAATTTAATGGTCTGGCGAGAAATATCATATTAAATATCATTTGAATAAATATTAATTTATTTATTCAAGAAAAATGATATTAATTTCATCCACAACATTAGTGCTTATCAAGTAAATAATAATATATTATTATTATTTACGCATGGGGTTCCCCGAGAATTAAGAAAATAATAAGGGGCTTTGCACAATTATTATTTTATAACCCTAATATTATTTAAATTTGGTTATGACATTTTATGTACGAGGTTCTTCAAGTGAAAGACACATTAACTAGTTCTAGAGAGGATTCTCTCAAGCCCTAGAAAGGTCCCTCCCTAGAATGTTATGAAGAACGCAATGCAATTCTCTTCCTCTATCAAAATGAATCATTCTCTTTTGAAGGATTCGGTTGTGATCAATGATAATCATCACAAGTATTGGATTCATCCGCACTAGCACTCAGAGAATTCTATGGCGACGATCAAAGGTTTACGGAGCACGTGTGAATCACCACTAGAGGGAAACTACCCCATATTCCTTTGACACAATAACGATAAGACAAGAGTTTTCTAGTGATTGATAGATGAATAAAGAATTCAATGAAAGGTAATTATTTAATTAAATAAATAAATTATAAATTATATATGAAAAGCTCATGTATTTGTGGATTCTAATAATGCATTTTTATCTAGTTTTGAGGAGAAATCTGAATAATTTGATGGAAAATTTTTATCGGGCACCGCCCGAAACACTTTCGCTGTGCCCCAAAATCATCACAATGTAGTGAGGTGTCTTCCCATTTATATGGTTAACTACACCTGGTGATTTGTCTCTTACATGAGTATTTCCATTTTTAGGTTTTACCTTTGTGGCATTGTACACTGAATAATTGTTGTCACCCCCCCCCTCGAGGTTCCTTAAAGACTCACATTATAACCTGTTAGTCCCAAAATATTTTCTATTTTAAAGCCTTCGATTAACTTTTCACTATCGGTTAAGATGATCAAATGAGCACTTCCCATTTTAAGTTTGATAAAGCATTTCTCTTGTTTAAGTATCAGATATGTTGTGGCACTGTCGATGAGACAAATATCTTCATCATGGAAATTAATTCCAATAAAGTGATTTATATCATTCATTTATAATAAAAAGGTAATAAGATATATAAGAAATAAAGATAAGAATGAATGAACGAAAAAATAATAAAAATACACAATATTTATTAAAATGTTACAAAAACATATACAATGTCTTATATGAGCATTTTCATATTCCCATTATGCTCTCTACCTTCGGGGATTACAGAATAGCCGAACATGTCAAAATTCATGATATCATCTTCATACATCACAACTGAGTCTACAAAGTTCGCTTCAGTGCTTTTCGCTATTCCTTTAATTGATTACTGATAAAGATCATCAAAATGTTTCGACATGCACCAGGTACATGTTGCCACATTGGAAACACGCACGTTCATTATTCTTTGGTTTCTTTAGGCGTGGGTTTTCATCATTCAACAATTCCTGGTGGTGTATTTTCCTCTTTTCATTGGATGTTTGCCTTGAGAAAAGTGTTTTCCTCGACCTTAACCATTTCAATCACTTTCATGACCATGATTACGAGTAAACACAGTCACTTTGAGGAATAGAGCTCAACTAGTTGGTTGGGATCCATGGTTCCTCAATAGGAGTTTTTTATTTTGTTCAACAAAAAGAAGGCAATGAGGTAGTTCAGAATATTTAGTAAAACCTTCATCATGATATTATTGTTGCAAAATAACATTCAAGACATAGAAGGGGAATATTGTGTCTAACATATCAATGCCGACCATATTTTCTCTTCTCAATTTTAATTGTAATGTGATTTTAAACATCGTGGTGTTTTTTCACTTATTGAATTATAATCTGAGAATCACAAATGACTTCATTCATATTGTATTATTGGTAATATTATCTGTCATTGGTTACCATAACTTTTTTTTTAGATTTTGCCACAACACTGAGATCCTTCACCGTCATATATTCATTTTTCTTATCCTTATTAAGGTGGCGACAGAGGAAAATTAGTTCTTTGACCGGGTCTTGTGCTAAAGCATTTTTATTCTCCTTGATTGTCTTGTCATGGCCATGTGCATCAAGGTGCATTTCAACATCCAAAATCAACGACAAGCTGGGAGAAAAGCGAGCTTCATAATATCCATCATTGAAGATATGTCATACCAATTAGACTTTTTTTAGCCTGGTAGAACTCATGTTGATAATGTGTTAATGAAATCGATGTTGAAACGACGATCGAAAGTGCAAAGTAGGTCGATACTGAAACCCAATTTATGATCATGGATGAATCATAATGTCGATCAAAGGTGAGAGTTGTAGTAGACAAATGCACATATACAGTCGCAAAGTAAATATTAGAGAAATGAAGACCTATAGTAGAGAATAATAGAGGAAAAAAATTTCATTTCATTATTATGTCAACATATATATATAGACAACATTTTGTGTGCCCCACGCTGATAGCTGTGGTGGCAGGGGGTTTGGGGTTTGGGGCGACGGTTGTAGGGTCGAGCCCTCGGATCAGTTTTCTTTCCTTACGTGCGTTGTAAATAAAAAAGTTTTATATATAAACAACATTTTCATATGATGAATGATGAATTAAACCCTATTATCTAAGAAAGTTCTAATGTGCAGGATCAATGGTATAGGATGGAGAATGAGAGATGAATGACCATAGTAATTACTATCCATGGGAAAAGAGACTTGAGAATCACCAACCATGAAAATTATGACAATCCACAATTATTTCATAACATTAATATTATTCTTTTCATTGTAAGATTAAATTCTTTTTTTTTCTTTTTATTAAAAACATTATAATAAATGAAATACGTAAACATTGAACCCGGATTGATTCTTAAAGACACTAAAAATATTACACAAGGAGCCGAAATGTAAAACTATCAATGAAACGCTACAAGCAAAAAATATCTACTAAAAGTAAAAATAATAATAATAATTAAACACTAAAACTTCTAAAGAAATAACAAACTAAAAAAAAAACAAAATACTGCAAACCGATATGACTATTTTCCTAAAAATGTAAAACAAAATTATTAGTTTTCCAAAACTCGAAAGTACTAAAAACAGTAATAAATTAAACACTAAAAACGGTAAAGATACATTAAATAGAAGGGAAAAAAAACACGGAAACCTCATTGTTTTATTTTCATAAAAAATAATAAGACAACGAAAAATATTGAAAAAAAAATCAGAAACATTAAAAAAACGTTATTAACAAATAAAATAAAAATATAGCCTAACTAACTATATCAAAATTCAATCTTAAAAATAGAAAATACGTAAAAATTAGAAATTGCCAAAAATTAAAAGTAAGCATATATTTAACAACACAATTTACAAAATATTTTAACAAAAAATATCATGTACACTTAAAATATCAACATAAATTGAAAAATTGTAAAAAATAAAAATAAAATGGGAGGGCGGGCGTATTGGGAGGGCGGCGGGGGGACATCAAAGAAAATATCAGGGTGTGTGGTTGGAAACACGCCAATTTAATCATAATATATCATATTTTGAAATACCGTCTAGCAACCTTTATTCATTTAAATATCTTGTTAGTAATTCAAATTTTGAAATTTTTTTATAAATCTGAAATGAATGAGACATTTATCATTTAAAAGCTTGTATTTAATAAATTAATAATTATAAATTCAATCAAATTCAAATTTCGAATTCATTTATAAATGTTATGTTAAATTGATCGCAAATATATATATAATAGTTTTATTATCATTTTAAAATACACAGTTAATAAATTGATAATATTTAATTGAAAATATTTAATTTTATTATCATTTTAAAATATAGAGTTTTTTTTTTTTTTTTTTTAAAAAAGCACCACATGCTGTCGATTTAATCTAATTTTTTAAATTAGCTACCACTCATTCTTGCCACGAAACCTTGTCTGCCACTCAATGGTGATTCGACCGTCGACTTCAATGGAACTTTAGGGAGATCTCCCAAAGGATCCCAACTCCAATTTTTCTATGCAAATCATACAACTGTACAAGTTGTACTCCGATTTTGATTTGATTAATTTTTATTTTGAAAATATGATTTATAAGGGATACCATGACTTGTAACTTGGGGTGGTCCATTGGAAACACAATGGTGAAACACTTGACAAATGAGAAAATCCACACACCAAAAAAGAAAACATGCTCTAAAATCATTTCAATTTATTTCTTTCATTTTTTATAATTTGTTTGCATATCCCTTATAAAAAATTTGTCTTTCCATTTATTTGAGTGATTTTATTCTGAAATTGAAATATTTTCCATTTTTTATTTAAAAGTAATGCTTTCCCCCTTTTTCTTTTTTTACACAAGTTGGACTATGAGTGATGAGAAGCATGTCACAGAGCCCTCAACAAACAAATTTATGAACTAGAATTAAAAGCAATAGTAGTGGACTTGGGTTGTCTCCATAGAGGAAAGTGGTTTGGATGAGTTCTTGTCTTGTTTAATGGGTCAAGTGTGTGAAAATAACGACATATTGGATTGGTTGCAGGATCATAAGATTAGCTTAGATGACTATACTTACAAGAGGGAGAGTGAATTGTTGTTTAAAAAACCTTTAAACAAGACAAAACACAATACCGCTTAAAGTAATTCTATCAGACTCAGACTTGGTCCGATTATCAGAGTAATGATTGGAATCACAGTGGATCTGATTTATATCATAATATGTTTATCGTAATCAGAATTATATCGATAAAACAAATAGTATAGAAAGAATAGTATAAAGACTCACTTTCTATAACATGCACAACAAAATAATAACTTGTAAAAACAAGCAAAAACAATAGCTAGTAACAGTAAGCATGACTTACAAGCCATATTAAAAAGTTTTAACTCTTTTAACCTTAAGAGTAAGGTAGTCAATAACCTTAACTAAAGGTATCCATAGTTTTATACTCACTGTACAGTCTGTCTTTTCTTACCAGGAAAGCTCTTGATACGATGATCGGAATAAGCTATGTCTTCATATTTCTGGAAGCCCTCGATCTGATAAACCAGATTCATCGTCTTCTTATCCCAGGAAGCCCTCAACCGTAACAATGACCGAATGCATGATTACAAAAGAAAATTTTCTAAAGGAAACAACTCTGACAAGGATTCCTTGGAACTACAAACTCTCTAAAGTATTACAAAGACTAGGAATGAGATGTTCACGCAGAGCAAACTTCAAAAGACTTGAGTTGCGAATAAAATCAACTCTAAAACTCTTCAAATGATCGGTTATTTATAGACGAAGCTCCAACGATCATATTTCTAAGTTTGTTGCAACGGTCTCAGACAACTGGCGCTTGACAGCTCACAATGCTATGAATAACTGAATGTCCAATGTCGTATTGATTAACAACATTATCGTGCTAAAGGTATTCCTTATGATAGAAACAATTCTATGTATTCCAATTATAATCTTAGGATAGTTCGATGGACTTCCTTAACATTTATCAATACAATAATCTTTATGAGTGTCAGACCAATTGTTTCGGTACCAGAATCAGTCCGATAGTAACGAATTTTGTCAGTATGATAGTCAAGACAAAAGTCTAACTCCTAGTCTGATTAAAGGTAAGTACGATGGATTGGACACATACTCAATCTGATGATCGTAATGAAGAATAGTAAGTTTACATTCACAATACATTAAAACATTTTCTATGTATAGTAAAAGATAATGTTTTCTACAAAAACATACTAAAAAATCTAAGACATAAAAAGTTACTAAGCATGTTTTAAAAGTGTTTTGTGATTTCCAAAATTAAAGGAATGAAAAATTAAGAAGTAATACTTCTGACTCAACAATCTCTCCATTTTTGGAAAACACAAACCACACAACTCAGATGAAAAAAAACTTAAAAAAAACTTACAATCCTTTGTTCTTTTAAGGACTACGAAGTTATTCTTTACAACTTAACTCTCCCCGAGTTTGTAATATTTCTGAACATGATGGAGAGTATTGGGACATGTCTTCTTAAAAGAATACTTCTCCCCCTTTATGAAAAATACTCCCCTTAGGATAGTATCTCCCCTTTTAAAAAAATATTCCCCCCTTTGATAAAACTTTCTCCCATTATAAAGCTTTCTCCCCCTTTTGTAAAATGTTCCCCCCCTTTTTGATTTTCAAAAAGAATAAGAAATAATATGATGTTTCCTGAAATGTTAGAAAATATAACATATGAAACAATACTGAACTAACTAATCATCCATTTAAATATGAAAGAACATATAACAAATCATAATTGGAAAACATTCAAGCACAGATAGAATTGGATGAAAAGTAATTCATTCATTAACAATTCAAATGTTTTACAAAAATACATTCAAGAGTTAAAAAGAAAAGAAAATCATTCTTTCTTCATCAGGTTCATCAAAAAAGCTTTCATTTTCCTGAACTCATGCCGATCTTTCTCAAGCTTTTGTAAATTTTTCTTCTTGTATCTGGTCTTGAGTCTTCAGCCTTTTAACTTCTTCAGATAATTCTTTATTCTGATCCCTCATTATGATAAAACCATCTTCACATGATTGGAGTATGATCATATCTAACTACATATCTCGAATCTTTTCTTTCAAAAATTTTACCTCCTCAGTTCGATCATCTAAAGCATCTCTGAATTGCTCAACAAATTTAACTCAATCTACCATATTTGAAGATAATATGTTGAATAATTTATCCATTTCTAACATAAGTTTCTTTACCTCAATAAGTTGGTTATCATGTTCCCAAATGTCGATATTAATCTGATTTGACCATTTCACTATTTGATTATTTGAGGACTTTTGAGTTTTGAACTTCTCTTGAAAAACTTTCAAATCGACCTCAATTCTTATAAGTGTTTCTATTAAAACCTTGAGAGGATCAGATTTTTCATACATATCTTTCTATAACAACTTATATTTTGATTCAATATTTGAAAAATATGGAACGTAATCTTTTAATATTTTTAATTCTAGACAAATAAAATCAATACCCTTCTAAGAAATAGTAGCCTATGAGTATGAATGACCGGGCTCAGGCTGAAGGGGTTTTGGCCTGCTGGTTCTAGTGACTAATTCCTTTCCTTTCTTCTCATATTTCTTTGAAATATTCTTCTCATTAGAAACTTCAATAATTTCAACATCCCTACCAGTTTCGGCTTTGCCAGATACTTATGTTTGGGAATGTTGATCATGTTCTTCCTTCTTTGATGATGATTTTGATTTCTTTTTTGATGATGATCTTTCTTCATGAGGAATTTTTGATTTTTCATCCTTATTAGACTTAGAGGGTAAATATTATAAAGATGATGATTCTAATGAATCCATATTAGAGTAAGTTTATTCATCATTATCCCCTTTTCTTATCATCCCTCCTCCTCTTCTTCTTCAACTTCAACTTCTTCCTATTCTTCTACTTCTTCATATTCTTCTTCATTTCTTTCTTCCACTTCCCTATCAAAATACTTTTCAAGCTCTTCCTTGAGCCACCTTTAGACTCTCAAAGATACCTTTCTATCTAATTCTATTATCAATTGTTCCTCTGGAACATTGGGGACCGATTCTTCAACAACAACTTTTTTCCTTTCCCTTATCAGCAACTGAAGGAGTTTTAGCTGGGATAAAATAGGTTTCTTCAAAAAGTAATCCTACTCTTGGAATAATATGACCGATATGGGATGTTAGAATAATTGGATTCTTATAACCTCTTTAAACTCATTTTAAAAGACTTTCTACCATTCTGGCATCTTACAACCTCTTCTTTTTATTTCTTCTTTCTTCTTCTTCCTCTAACGTTTCTGCAGTCCAAATCTTCAAGGCTTTAGATTCTATAGGATCAATTCTGAACTCATGATCCCCTAGCTTTTTTTGAGCCTTATGTTTCATAATTTTCTCAAAAACCTCATCAGGAATTTTCTTTTGTTTATTTTTCTTGATAAGTGAGGAAGTTTCAAACTTTCTCTTTTTCTTATTATCTTCGTCAAATTTCCTTGATGGTTGTGCCTCCAATGCAGCACCATCAAAATTTTCTATAAACTAATTTATAATCAAAGACTAGTTTCATTCTTGACATCTTATCATCACTTATAAAGGAAATATTCACCCTGATTGGATACGATTTATTCTCTACCTTGAATAACTCCATACACTTTACAACCAATTTATCGATGAAAGCCGAAAAAATTATTATCTTCAACTTGATGATGAGGTTTTGATATTTTACACCATAATAAAGATATACTTGACTAAGTCAATCTTCCCCATATTCACCAAGTAATCAAGAACAAACACATTTGAAACCTTCAAAGTATATCTATCTCCCTTCCTTGGAGTCATATAACCTTGCATCCAAAGAGAACCTACTCGATTGTTCAGATTCAGATGTGAAACTTTTCTAACTTTCTCATAGTGGGAAAATAGAGAATCCGTAGCTTTATTCTTAACAAAAGTTCCAAGATTGTTTGGTAACTTGTGAGAAGGCAAGAAAGATTCTCCTTCTGATGGTACTCTGACCAAATATGCATCTCTTCTATAAGAAATCTTATACCTTTTACCAAACAATATAAAAGAAATATTATCTTTACCATCCTCCTTAACAAATTGTACTAAAGCATAGAACTTCGAAACAACATCTTGATAATATAAGTCAAAATACTTATTTGGATTCTCAATACAGATAGACTCCCAACCTTGAAACGAAATAATCTTCTTGAGAGTTGAATCAAACTTGTCAAACCACAACCTTTCTATCAACCTTTCTCTAAAAATGAACCCCATAACATAATCTTCCTTGGATTCCATCGATACTTGAATTGGGACTAGATAATGGAAATAAAGAAATATTATCAGACTAACAACATTGAAGTGTGCGACAACATGAGAGAAAAAATACTGGATAACCAATGTGGGACATGGGGTGACCCACCCATACATAGGTGATGGGGGTGTCATTTCATCTTCTCTAAGAAAACGAATGGTTAATATTGAAACCCTTTATGATCTGAAGACCGAAATTCAATCTGAAGTAAGTTTTTAAAAATATTTTTGATCTCTTGAAGTTTTAATAGTTTTATTGAAGTAAGGTTCATTCCGATTAGGAAGACTTTTATAAATTTTTTTTTTTATAAAACATAAAAGTATAACAAAAAAGAATTAAAACTTAAAAGTATAAAAAACAATAATAATTAAAAAACTAAATTAATGAAGTAGTAAAAAAAATAAAAGAATAGAAGAGTACCTTTCGGAGTGGAAAGATTAATCAGTATGATTAACCTTTTCTTATTAGCTTTTATAAGCAGATTACAATTGTTTTTTTTTGAAAAATAATGTATGGTAGTTTTTATAATAAAAAATTAATACTATAGTTTCTAAAAATAATTAAGAAAATTTGGAAAGAAAACAAAATATGATGGTTTCTTAATCTGAACAATTTATAACAAAATGTGAGTCCAGATATTTTATAGCAAATTATGATTCTAAGAAACAATTTAATAATTCTAACTCTGATTTTTTTTATAAAAATTTTTATTCAAAAAAACTCATTACAACAAAATCTTTTGAAAAAATAAAAATTTTAGAAAAATAAATGTTTTAAGAAAAATGAAAAGTTTTTGAAAAACATAAAACAAATATACCCCCTATGAAAAGTAGTATCTTAATATAAATATAAGGCTAAAAAAGAAGTATATATGAATAATCACTTAACATTGATCATTCCTAGATTTTGTTTAATATATTCAAATCTATTAGAACTAATAGGTTTAGTAAAAATTTTAGCAAGTTGTTCTTGCATTCCGATGAATTGTAAAATTATATCTTCTTTAAGTGTGTTATCTTGAAGAAAATAATGTCTTCTATCTATGTTGTTAGAATGTGAGTGATATGGTAAGTTTTTACTTAAAGCAATGACACTTATATTATCAAAAAATATTTGTTTTTTAGTAAAACTCATGTCATAGTCAATGAGTGTGCGTTGTATCAACAACACCTAAGCACAAAAACTTCCATCCGCTACATATTTAGCTTCAATAGTGGAAGGGGATACTGATTTTTGTTTATTATAAGACCAAGAAACTAAAGAATCTATTAATAAATGGAAAGTTCCAGTTGTACTTTTTTTATCCATTATACAACCACCAAAGTCACCATTCGAAAAAAAATTAGTTCAAAAAAAATTCCAGAATAATAGAATAGGCCTAAATCTATAGTCCCCTTAAGATAAAAAAAAAATCATTTTATAGATTTAAGATGAGGTTCTTTTAGATTGGCTTGATATCTAGCACATAAACACACTAAAAACATTAAATTTGTATGACTAGATATTAATTAAACTAAAATTACTATCATACCTCTAAAATTTTTCCGATCTACTGGTTTCTCAGCCTCATCAAGATCTAAAGTATTAGAGGTACCAATAAGAGTACTATAGTATTTTCATATCTAAATTTATTTAGAAGATATTTTATATATTTATGTTGATATATAAAAGTTCCTTATGGTTTTTGGGAAATTTGAAAACCAAGGAAATATGTTAACTCACCCATCACACTCATTTAAAACTCAAACATCATAAAATCCGCAAAAAAATATTTTAAAGATTTTTTAGTTGAACTAAATACAATATCATCAAAACAAATTTGTACAATCATAAGATTTTTATTAACTTATTTTATAAAAAGAGTTGGATCCACATGTCCCTTAACAAAATTGTTTTATAACAAAAATCTAGTTAACCTATCATACCAAGTTCTAGGGGATTGTTTAAGTTCATATAAAGATTTAATAAGTTTATAAACATATCCTGGATGTTTTTTATTTTAAAAACCAGGTGGTTGTTTAAGATAAATTTTTTACTGAATGTATCTATTAATAAAATCACATTTCACATCCATTTGAAATAGTTTGAAATTAAAGAATTCCATAAATACTAGAAGTATTTGAATAACTTCAAGTCTTGCTATTGGAGCATAAATTTATTAATATAACAATTATGCAATTTTCATCACATTTATTCTGGAAAACCTATTTTACTATAATTATAGAAGTTTCTATAGTTTGTTAAACTAAAGTCCAGAGTTATTCCATTCAAACTGATTGAGTTAATCTTTTATATCCTTAATCCAATACTCATCACCTAAATCCTCATTAGGATTCTTAGGTTTAAATTAGGATAAGAAATATAGATATTCAATTTCATTCCTTAGGGAAATTCTAGTCCTAACTAGTCGATCTATATCAGAAATGATACTTTCACTAGGATGATTCCTAAGAAACAACTGACTTCTTGGGTTTTCAAAAGTCCGTTCTTCAATAACAGGTAGAAAATATTCCTAAGGAATAACTTCAGAAACCAATTCTTGAGATATTTCCTTATGAGAATAAATTTTTAGAAAATATTGAAAATTAGTTTTAGAAATAACATCTGAGGATGCAGATTGGGGTTTTTTTGAAAACAAAAGGATCAGTTTCATAAAACTTAACATGAATTATTTCTTAAAAAGTACAATATTTTTTTATTAAAACCTATATAAGACTTAGAATTAGTAGAATAACCTAAAAATATTCTTTCATCAGATTTAGGTGCAAATTTATGTGAGTTATCTTTAGTATTCAAAATGAATACTTTGCAACCAAAAACTTTGAAGTAAAAAACTTTTGGTTTTCTTCCTGTCTACAAATCATATAGAGTTTTATTAACAAAAGGTATAATTATAACTTGATTTATAATATAGCAGGAAGTACTAAACACTTTAGCCCAAAAATGTTTAGCAATCGAGTATTCACTCAACATGGTTCTAGTAATCTCCTAAAGAATTCTATTTCTTCTTACATTCTGATAAATTATAAAATTATATCTACTTTAAGTGTGTGATCTCGAAGGAAATTATGTCTTAAATCTATTTTCTTATCACATGAGTGATTTGAGGGGTTTTTACTTAAATCAATGAAACTTGTATTATCACAAAGTATTTGAGTTTTAGTAAAAATTATTCCATAGTTAGTGAGTGTGTGTTGCATCCACAACACTCGAGAACAACAAATTACAACTACCACATATTGATCTTCAGTAGTGTAAAGTGTTGTTTCTTGCATGAACAAGAAACTAAAGAATCTCCTAAGAAATGACAAGTTTCAGATGTACTTTTCCTATCCATCATACATCCAACAAAGTCAACATCCAAAAAAAATTTAGTTCAAAAACATTTTCAGAAGAATAGAATAGGCCTAAATGCACAGTTCCCTTAAGATAATGAAAAATCCATTTTACATCTTTTTAAATGTGATTATTTTGGATTGTATTGATATCTTGTTCATAAGGATATTCACTAATACAAATACCCCTTTTATCAGTGCTAAAAAAGGCCTTTAACAGCGCTAGAAAAGCGCTGTTGAAGCCGACGAAGATAGGGGGGGGGGGTCCCCTTTATCATTGCTCCAAAAATCCCTTATAAAGGGGGTCTTTTATGAGCGCTAAAAAAAGCGCGGATAAAAGGGTCCTTTATCAGCGCTTTCTTTTTAGCGCTGATAAAAGACCCCGTTTATCAGTGTTTTTTTAGCGATGATAAAACTAAAAAAATTTAAAAAAAATCCTGCCAATCTCGGGGGGGCTTTTTACAGTGCTTGATCCCCCCCTTTATCAGCGCTTTCCCGCACCTCTAGCGCTCGCACACACCGCCTCCACCCTTTATCAGTGCTATACATCACCTTTATCAGCTCTAGTCTCTTAAATTCACCCTTGTGCGCGCGCCCCTACCTCCACCCATATTTGATCTCAAGACCTCCTCCCTGTGCGCCTGAAGCCTTTGCCACTCCCCTATATTGATTTGTCCTCTTATTTATGATATATCTATTTATTTATATATATTTTTAGTTATATTTATTCGTATAGTAATACATATTTATATTAATATATATATAGTTATATTAATATATATAGTTATATTAATATATATATATATATTAATATTAATATATATATTTATAGTTATATTAATATATATATAGTTATATTAATATATAGTTATATAAATATTCATATACTGGTATTTTAAATAAAATGGATATTAGTTATTATTTAGATAAAACTAATATATTGGAAACAACAATTTCATCTAATCCATCACGACATAGGTATGGTATACTGGGAGTTGGAGGAAAATTAAAACAAAAATGGTGTTCTCGATGCACCATGATTCATGGAACCTGATGACCCTCTATCGAGTAAGGGGAACCAATCATATACTACTCATTGAATATAATAGTACCATGTATCTGTAAATATATATATTTATAGTTATATTAATATATATAGTTATATTAATATATATATAGTTATATTAATATATAGTTATATAAATATTCATATATTGGTATTTTAAATAAAATGGATATTAGTTATTATTTAGATAAATCTAATATATTTTATATGTAAATATGCTTAATTATTTATTTAAAAAATTAAATTTTTATGTGTGAATATATAAAAAATATGTATATATTGTTATATATTTGATTATAAATAGCAGTGAATTATAAAAAACAATAAAATTTTAAAGAAATAATATCAATATGAATGTAATACCTTGGAATAAATTCAGTCCCCACAAAAAAAATCCAATAATACCCCCTTAAACGAGGCTGAAAATCCACAAAATGTTAAAAAAATCGGGGTTCTCCGACTAAAAAATCAGTTTTGGAGGCCTTATAGGCCTATCTTGGCCTCTAAAAAACCTTGATCGGGGTACTCCCAATCATAAGGGTGTAGAGATCGTCGCAGGCTTCGATTTTATATGTGGTAGAGCTCAAACGGACACCCGAATCAAAAGTTATGGCCGTTTGAAGTTCGAGTTTCATTTTCAACATATTTTGGATCTTTTTTTTATTTTTTTTTATTTTTTTTAGTATTAAAATTGTTATTAAATGAATATTACTCCATAATAATTAGTAAATTATTAATTAAAAATATTTTTTTTATTTTTTATAAGCCATTTTCACTAAATATCTTATATATTAAGTGTATTAAGTGTAAATGTATATTTATACTTATCTAAAATAAATTTAAAAATTATATATTATATTTATATCAATATAACTATATAAATATATTTATATATTTATATATTATTTTTAATTATTTTTTTTGAAGTCGACCTTTATCAGTGCTTTTAAAAAAAGCGCTGATAAAGGCCCCCCTTTATCAGCGCTACTAAAAAAAGCACTAATAAAGGGGGGGTACCTTTATCAGCACTAAAAAAAGTGCTGATAAAGGTACCCCTTTATCAGCACTGATAAAGGTACCCCCCTTTATCAGCGCTTTTTTTAGCACTGATAAAGGTACCCCCTTTATCAGTGCTTTTTCGTTAGCGCTGATAAAGGTCGGCGTCGGGAAAAACTGTTTTTGTGGTAGTGATTAAAAACATTAAATCTGGATGACTATCTCTTAAGTAAAGTAAACTTCCCATCATACCTCTAAAAGTTTTATAATCTAATAGTTTCCCAGCCTCATTAAGATCTAAGTCATTGGATGTACCAATAGGAATACTAATACTTTTAGTATTATCCTATCCAAATTTCATAATAAGATATTTTATATACTTATGTTGAGATATAAAAGTTCCTTTTTTTTGTGAAATTTGAAAACCAAGGAAATATGTTAACTCACCCATCATACTCATTTCAAACTCATACTTCATAAGATCTACAAAGGAATCTATTAAATATTTTTGAGTTGAACCAAATATAATGTCATCAATATAAAATTGTATAATATTAATGTTTTTATTCACTTATTTTATAAAAATATTTGGATCCGTAGCTCCCTTAACAAAATTGTATTGTAACAAAAATCCAGTTAACCTATCATGCCAAGATCTGGGGGATTGTTTAAATCCATATAAAGATTTAGTAAGTTTATAAACATATTCCAGATATTATTTATTTTCAAAACCAGGTGGTTGTTTAAAATAAACTTCCTCCTAAACGTATTCATTAAGAAAATCACACTTCACATCTATTTGTAATAGTTTGAAATTAAATAATGTTGCAAATGCTATATGTATTTGAATATCTAAAATTATTTCTACTAGAGCATAAGTTTCTCTATAATATATTTGATGTTCTAAGGATCGAATAACAACTGAGGGGGGGGGGGGGTGTCACGAACCAACTCGGGTCGACCCTGAACCGATCACCTGAGCTGGTCCCCGACATGACCCGAGAGGCGTCCCCGATCCTCCCGGGCTGGCAACAAGCTCCATGACATCAATCGAGGACAAGTGGGAATGATTTTTCCCAATAAAAATAAATAAAGCAGCCGAAAAGTAGAACAACGCAAAGTAAATAAATGACCCTGAAAAGAAAGAACGACCAACAAAACACACTAACCTAGTCTCAACCAAATCTCCTTGCGACTCCGAGAGTCGCTCACCAGTCCACAACCAACTCTCGCCCACAGCGAGCAAGCTCAAGCCAAACCTACAACAAAACTAAAAACAAGAAAACACTATAGGCGTGAGTATTAAAATTCAGTAGGCATGCCCAACAACTATTCCCAACGCACTACCTTTAAATAAAGAATTTACCAATTTAAGGTTTGAAGTAAATTATATAAAATATTAGTTTCCACACACACTTTCATTTCTAAAACAAGTATCATTCCATTTTCCTTTTTAATTTAAAACTAATTTTAATATTTTAAAGGAATATGTGCATTTGCGTTTTAAAACATTTTTTTGAGAACCATTTATAAATCCAAACTTTAGTTATTATCCAAAAGGAAAACCACACATAACACACAACACACACCAAAGGCAATGGAAAAAGTGACAGACAGGGGCCAACAACCGAACTAGACCTCTCAATCATCCACCACATACAAATAAACACTAAAGGAAACATGGGTCGAACCTAGGAGCTCGTGAAAAATTCAAAACGTACTATACATGTGACTCATCACGAAGGCATGCTCTAACTCGATGACGTCATAACGCCCTAACGCTTGGTATAGCCATTTATGGCCTAACTGAGGAGCCCAATCCCCATAAGCAGCAATAACTCAGTATTCCCCTACTATGGGTCCACTAGCCAGTGCGTAATCTAAACTAGTGCAACAATCATTCTTAGAAGATTCACTTACTATAACAGGTTCCCATGTCAACACGTATAATAAAAAGAGGGGTGAGTCAACAATGGAAATCAAGTAACCAGTCACGATGCACAAACATCATGCTCAACAACTCACACAATCACCGTACACAACAGGATCACCCCTGAGTCGCGTCAAAGAAAGTTTTTCCAAAATAATTCATTTTATTAAAGTGTCAAACTAGCTTTAAACATCCTTTTAAAATCACCCATCTTTCAAAAGAAACCAACACTTTCACATCACAAGTAAAACCATTTTTCAAATATACCAACACACTCTACTTTTATCAGGTTCCAAACAGGCCTTAACCAACTTTGAACCATTTCTCAAGAGAAACCAGAATGTTTTCTCACGTGTCAAAAGAAAGCATTTGACATCAAACTAAAACCACATGTGAGAGTACATTAATTATGTTCAAAGGCCAAAGGGGCATTCTTTTACTATTGTGCGTCAACTCATCAAGAAAGTAATTCAAGTTCCATGCATAAAATAACCAATTTCGTTTACATCAATATTTACTCCTAAAATAATTATCTAACAATATTTATCATTTATCAAAAATTAATGAAATAACAAGCAATTAATAAATTCTAAATTTAAAGGCGAGTGTAATGGGGGACCTAACTCGATTTGCAGCTCAAACACGGCGACGCGACACGCCTCGCAAAGGCGCGCAAGCATGCACAAGTCAATGATTTCAGTATCGCGGGTCTTCCTCACCGACACGCTGCAACAAACGCACAATAACTAAAGTTACACAAACACGGACCTAGAACAAACCAAACGAACAAACATCATGAAATAACCACCTCGACATGATTCCAAACATAACTCGCACCTTCAACACTATTTACTAAACCTCTTTAAAAACCAAAAGTGTTTAAAAAAAAACCACACAACACCAAAATAACTCACTAAAAATTTTAAAGATCCAACAAAACATTTTAAGAGAACACTTAGAGTGGACAACCTGGAAAATATGCACGACACTGTGAGATCAACATTTAAAACCACATGTGCCAAAGCACATTTTCAAAACTGGACTCGCAGCACCCATATTATTTAAAAAATCATTTAAAAATTTATAAAACAATTTTGAAAAATATATTGTGGATTTAAACACATGAAACAAACTCAAGCATAATTTAATTGATTTTAAAAACTTTAAAGTACGAGTAAGGGACAACGGGTCTGATCGGGGCTATTCCGGTGATACTTGGAGATCAGTTTCAAAGGGAGACGGCACAGGCCGCATCAGGCAGGGTGAGGCCGGCTGTAGGGCCGGTCAGAGGAGGCTGTGCCAGAGCTGGTCGCCAGTGGGAATAGTGGAACAACCTATTAGGGGGGGTCCCGGACCTGGGGTGCGGCCGGGAGGTGGTGTGGTGGTCGGACGACGTGCGGACAACGGGTGGGTGGCTGTTGAAGGGTGTGCGCCGAAGCAAGGGGAACAGGGGCACTGTGGGGAAAAAACTAGGGCGCTGGCTAGGTGGCGTCAGCCATAGGGAGAGAAAGAGAAGGGGAGCTGGTGCGTGCAGTGCTGTGGGTTTGAGTGGGGGAGGCCAGACAAGAGGGGATGGCTGGGATCTGGTTGGAGCGGTTGGGTAGTGTAGGAGGGGTCGACTACTGGAGGGCCTGCGGTGTAGGAGACCTACGGATGGTCAGGGCGGCTGGAGGCAGAGGGGTCACGCCAGACTAGGTCGCACGAGTAGGGACGCCGCCGGACGGGGTCGCGTGAGCAGGGAAGGGCACCAGTGATAGGGTGGCTAGAGGAGGGCGCACCAGGAAGGAGGGAGCGCAGGGGGTCGGGTCGCGCAAGGAGGAAGGGCGGAGCAGGGGGTCGCGCAGGGAGCCGGATGGTCTGACGAAAGTTGCAGGTGAGGCAGATAAAAAGGGGGGGGGGCACCGTGCAGGTGCTACGGGAGAAGAAGAGAAAAAAGAAAAAAAAGAAGAATAAAGGGGGGCACCCGCGTGGAAGAGTGGAACAAAGGGAGAGAATAAAGAAAGAAAAAAAGAGAAGAAAGATAAAGAAAAACAAAAGTAAAATAATATGACTACTACTAATAATAATAATAATAATAATTAAAATTATTAACCACAAAAATTTTCAATTAACGCAATTAACATTTATTTAACCGCTTTAATTTTCTGAAGACCGGCAGACTGTGTCGTTGCCTGGGTGAAGCCGCGCGGGGTCTCCAAAATGCGCTCCGCCCAAGATCTCAGTAACGTGGACTAAAAAACACACATTTTTTTTAAAAACTAAAAAAAAAATCTTGTTCGGGATCCAACCCGAACCTTGACAAATTTTTTTTAAAACCCAAGAAAAAAAATTACAGATGGGTCGGGGAATGACAATTCTCCCCACCATAACGCTTCACATCCCTGGGAATCCACAACAAGACCTAGACCCAAAAAGAAACTCCTTAAGTGTCACTCAGCCCCAAAAGTTCAAGCGCCTCCAGTTGATTGATCCAAACGATCACCAAACTCCCATGACACACAACTTATCCTCAAAACACGAAAACTTTAAACACCACCTAAAACAAAACCCAAGGAAAAACTCGGACACTGAAACAGGGAGGCCCAAACAGACTCCCCACCATAAGAAACAAGCCACCTAAATTCAACGAGACCCGCAATGGGTCTCCCCACCATAAGGGATGAGGAGATTAACTGAGTTTGCAAACTTCCCACACGGTCCAAAAACCCCACCAAAATAGTAGGGGAGGGAAGGGGCCAACTAAACAAGCACCAAAACTATCTTCACTGCTACCTTAACAACATCACATTTTCAGAAGAACACAAAACATGCTACACTAATAATAGTGATTGTATAAATGTCTTTTACACCACTGGGGTTCACCTGACTACGCGCCAGATTCACTCCGGGACCTATGGCTGGAGCACTGATGATTGAAGCATCTCCTTCCTCGTAGTCAGACTTCAAAATTTCCTAAACATAACACACAAACCAAAATTTCACCAGACACACTTCAAATAAAATAAAAGTCTCAAAGAGGTTCAACAATAACCCTTCTTACAATTGAAGGAAAAAAGAAACACCACTAAACGGTATAGGTGACGACTACTAAATCCAAATAACACCACAAAGAGAAAAACTCCAAACACCATCCTACTCTTGCTGACGGGTTGAGATGACCTTCGATGAGCTAGGTCTGGCTTCAGAGCACTTCTTGGAAACACCTCGACAGAATCGCTGCACATGACCCAGGTGCCCACAGGTGTGGCAGGGTCTTGGAGCATTCGGGCACATCAGAATCTTGTGCCCCCACTTACCGCATGGGTGATAGATCAAGGCATTGCGCTGGGAAGAAGATGACTGAAGGTCTAAAGTCCTCTTGATTCCTCTACCAGTTCCCCCATCATCAGGCCACTTCCCATTCTTCTTATCGCTATCTACCACACTGCTTCTCAAGGCCGGAGGAGGATTCTCCACCTAAAGTCCTCTTACTAACTCATATTTGGTGAGGAAAGCTTGTCTCACCACGTTAGGAAAGGTGATTATGTTGAACTCTTCCACCTTCTACTGCAACTCAGGACGTAATCCAAGCTCAAAATTCTAAGATTTCATGGGATCATTTCCAACATACCCCGGTTCATATGGAGCTAGGTCTAGGAAATGATGAAAGAATTCCAACACTGATCCAACACCTTGCTGGAGACCTCACAACTCCATCCTCTTCCTTATCTTTGTCAGCTCAGAGAAATATTTCTGGATGAACGACGACTTGAAGAAATCCCAAGTGAGATCTTCTCGAGGCTTGTTTCAAGACATGGACTTACACCATTTCAAGGTTGGACCTTCAAGCATAAAGGTATCCAACTTCACCTTTAGTGACTTAGGCAACCCAATGAAACTGAATTTCCTCTCAATCTTCCACAACCACTCCTCCACTTTAAGAGGATCTACATGCCCATAAAAGAGGGGGGGGGGGGGGGTTCAACTTCCAAAACTCAAGGACATAGTCCATGGACTGATCAACTGGAAGATTTTCTAAGGATGCACCATCCGAAGCTGCACCTTGGGTATCCATCGAACCTTCATGGGGGTGAACACTAAGGAAAAAAAACAAGAAGATGGGTCAAACATGGTCATTATCATTTCAAATACCAAAATAACACTTTTCAGAATGATTTTCAGAAATAAGGAAAACCCAAACGATTCACTAGAGGGAAACTAGTGATGATGGGTGACTCGACCATATGGATGGCGGCCATATGCCAGTCACACCACCATCACTGAGATCATTCTAGGCTAAAGTCTCCGGCTCTACATGGCATTCCAGACCATGAAAGCTCACAGAGATCACTTGCCCGACTCTCATTTCATTTCCCAATACCAAACAAACCATAAGAATCAAAATACATCGACAACCCAAACATCCCATGGTAACCCAAGGTTCGAAACGAGCAAGGATTCATGATGTCCTTCACATCTGTACGCCTCGAGTCCCGACAATTCCACTCCTTCTACCATGAAAACCCCAAATAACAATGGGCGCTATGAAAAACAAGGTCCGCTCAGGATCCAACCTCCTTTGATACCATTTTGTCACAAACCAACCCGGGTCAACCCTGAACCGATCACCCGAGCTGGTCCGCGACATGACCTGAGAGGCGTCCCCGATCCTACCGGGCTGGCGACAAGAACCATGGAATCAATCGAGGACAAGTGGAAATGATTTTTACCAATAAAAATAAATAAAGAAGTGTAAAAGTAGAACAACGCAAAGTAAATAAATGACCCTGAAAAGAAAGAATGACCAACAAAACACAAACCTGGTCTCAACCAAAACTCCTCATGACTCCAAGAGTTACTCACCAGTCCATAACCAACTTTCACCCACGGTGAGCAAGCTTGAGCCAAACCTGCAGCAAAAATAAAAATAGGAAAACACTATAGACATAAGTATTAAAACTCAGTAGGTGTGCCCAACAACTATTCCCAATGAACTACCTTTAAATAAAGAATTTACCAATTTCAGGTTTGAACTAAATTATATAAAAAATTAGTTTCCACACACACTTTCATTTCTAAAACATGTATCACTCCATTTCCCTTTTTAATTTAAAAATAAGTTTAATATTTTAAAGGAATAGGTGCATTTGCATTTTACAGAATTTTTTTGCGAACCATTAAGAAATCCAAACTTCAGTTATTAGCCAAAAGGAAAACCACACATAACACACAACACACACCAAGGGCAATGAAAAAAGTGGCACACAAGGACTATCAATCGAACTAGACCTCTCAATCATCCGCCACATACAAATAAACACTAAAGGAAACATGGGTCGAACCTAGGAGCTCGTGAACAATCCAGAACATACTATACATGTGACTCATCACGAAGGCATGCTCTAACTTGATGAATTTATAACTCTCTAATGCTCGGTATAGCCCTTAATGGCCTAACCGAGGGCCCCAATCCCCATAGCAGCAATAACTCAGTATTCCCCTACTATGGGGCCACTAGTCAGTGCGTAATCTAAACTAGTGAAACAATCATTCTCAGAAGATTCACTTACTATGCCAGGTTCCCATGTCAACACGTATAATAAAAAGAAGGGCGAGTCAAAAATTCCAATAAAGTAACCAGTCACGATGCACAAACATCATGCTCAACAACTCACACAATCACTGTACACAACAGGATCAACCCTGAGTCACGTCAAAGAAAGTCTTTCCAAAATAATTCATTTTATTAAAGTGTCAAACTAGCTTTAAACATCCTTTAAAAATCACCCATCTTTCAAAAGAAACCAACACTTTCACATCACAAGTAAAACCATTTTTCAAATATACCAACACACTCTACTTTTATCAGGTGCCAAATGGGCCTTAACCAACTTTGAAGAAAAACACAATTTCTAAAGAGAAACCAGAATGTTTTCCCACATGTCAAAAGAAAGAATTTGACATCAAACCAAAACCACATGCGAGAGTACATGAATTATGTTCAAAGGACAAAGGGGAATTCTTTTACTATTGTGCATCAACTCATCAAGAAAGTAATTCAAGTTCCATGCATAAAATAACCAGTTTCGTTTACATCAATATTTACTCTTAAAATAATTATCTAACAATATTTATCATTTATCAAAAATTAATGAAATAACAGCCAATTAATAAATTCTAAATTTAAAGGCGAATTCAATGGGGGACCTACCTCGATTTGTAGCTCGAACACGATGACATGACATGCCTCGTAAAGGCGTGAAAACACGCAAAAGATGATGATTGTAGTATCACGGGTCTTCCTTGCCGACATGCTGCAACAAACACATAATAACTAAAGTTACACAAACAAAGACCTAGAACAAACCAAATGATCAAATAACATAAAAGAACCACCTCGACATGTTTCCAAACATAACTTGAACCTTCAACAATATTTACTAAACCCCTTTTAAAAACCACAAGTGTTTAAAAAGAACCACACAATGCCAAAATAATTCACTAAACATTTTAAAGAGACAACAATCCATTTTAAGAGAACACTCTGTGTGTACAACCTGAAAAACATGCACGACACTATGAGATCAGCATTTAAAACCACATGAGCCAAAGCACATTTTCAAAACTGGACTCGCAACACCCATATTATTTAATAAATCATTTAAAAATTTATAAAACAATTTTGAAAAATATATCGTGGCTTTAAACACATGAAACAAACTCAAGCATCATTTAATTGATTTTAAAAACTTTAAATTACAAGCAAGGGACAACGGGTCTGGTCGGGGCTATACCAGTGATAGTTGGAGATCGGTTTCAAAGGGAGACGTCGCAAGCCGCAGTAGGCAGGGTGAGGCCAGCTGTAGGGATGATCAGAGGAGGCTGTGTCAGAGCTGGTCGCCAGCAGGAAGAGTGGCGCGACCTACAAGGGGGGTCACTAGACCTGGGGTGTGGACGGGAGGTGGTGTGGTGGCCAGACGACGTGCGAACAGCAGGTGCGTGGCTGCTGAAGGGTGTGCGCCGAAGAAAGTGGAAACAGGGGCGCTGTAGGGAAAAAACTGGGGCGCCGGCTAGGTGGCGTCGGCCACGGGGAGAGAAGGAGAAGGGGAGCTAGTGCGTGCGGTGCTGTGGGTTCGAGTGGGGGAGGTCAGACAGGAGGGGATGGATGGGATCCGACTGAAGCGACTGTGTGGTGTAGGAGGGGTCAACTACTGGAGGGCCTGCGGTGCAGGAGACCTGCGGGTGGTCGGGGTGGCTGGAGGCAGAGGGGTCATGCCAGACAAGTTTGCACATGCAGGGATGCCACCGGATGGGGTTACACGAGTAGGGAAGGGCACCGATGATAGGGTGGTTGGAGGAGGGCGTGCCAGGAAGGAGGGAGCGCAGGGGGTCAGGTCGCACAAGGAGGAAGGGTAGAGCGGGGGTTCGCATAGGGAGATGGCTGGTTCGGTGGATGGCGCAGGTGAGGAAAATCAGAAGGGGGGGGGGGCACCATGCAAGTGCTACAGGAGAAGAAGAGAAAAAAGAAAAAAAAGAAAAAAAGGGGGGCACCCGCGTGGAAGAGTGGAACAAATGGAGAGAAGAAAGAAAGAAAAAAAGAGAAGAAAGATAAATAAAAACACAAGTAAAATACTATGACTAATAATAATAATAATAATAATAATAATAATAATAATTATAATAATTAAAATTAGTAACTATAAAAAATTTTAATTAACTCAATTAACATTTATTTAACCGATTTAATTTTTTAAAGACCGGCGGACTATGTCGTTGCCTGGGCGAAGCCGCGTGGGGTCTCCAAAACACTCTCCGCCCGGGCACTCAACAACGTCGACTAAAAAATGCGCATTTTTTTTTACAAACTAAAAAAAAATATTATTTGGGATCCAACCTGAACCTCAACAATTTTTTTTTAAAACCCAATAAAATAATAAAAATAAAAATTACAGATGGGTCGGGGCGTGATGGGGGGGGGGTGAATCAGTTGTTTAACTTTTTATAAGTTTCAAAACTTTAAGAAACATAACCCTTGAAACCTATTAAGATTTATTTCCTCATCAACCTTTAGCAAGAAACTCAATCATTCAAGAAAGGTAAATCAAGAAAGGCACACAAGATATACAAGGTTAGACCTCAATAAGAGAACCTAAGTCCTTTCCATATCCACTCCCGTGGGTCTATGGAAATCCATTATAATAAAGAAGTGAATACAAATTATGCCAACTCTTGTTAGACACATTCTATCTCCCGATAGGAAAGATTATACTGACTCCCACCAATTTACAATGTTTTCTTAAAGAAAAAATGAGACAAACACAAGAATAAAAACTTCATTGAAGTTGCTCCACAAATGCTCACTCTAAATCTTCAGTCCAGTTTTCTTGAATATGATTTTATAAAACTGGTCTTCTCAGCAAGGTAATAATGATTCCGATTTCCTACTGCTAAAAACTCATGAAAACTTCTTCAAGATAGTTCTGATCTTCTTAGCAAGGTAAGATGATTCTGATTCTATTCTTCTAAAACACTCAATAAAACTTCTTCAAGATGGTGGGAAATTTTCACTTTGAATTCTATAGCGCTCCACCTTTTCCGTGTATGTAAAGTTGCAAATGAGCGAATGATCTGAGAACATATTTATAAGAAACTCAGAAAAAAAAAACAGGAATCTTGAAAATGTTTCCCACTTCCTCAAATCTCAAAAACTCCGCAAATCTCTCACATTTAATCTTTAATATTTGACTTCTTAAAATATCCTTAAATTTCTACAAGATTTAAACAAAGTTAAAATTAAATTTTTCCTTCTTGAACTCTTCATATATTTCTCAGAATGATAAAGATAGATCTTGGTTATGATTTTCTTAAAAGCATGCTCATAAATCAGGTTCCAAATTGCGTAGAAATCAGGTTCCGAATTATGTAGAAATCAGGTTCTGAATGGTTCAGAAATTAGGTTCTGAATTATGAAGAAATAAAGTTCCAAATTATTCAGAAATCAGGTTCTGAATTACTCAGAAATCAGGTTCTTAATTGTGCATAAATCAGGTTTCGAATTATGTAGAAATCAGGTTTTTAATTGTTCAGAAATCAGGTTCTGAATTACTCAGAAATAAGGTTCCAAATTGTTCATAAATCAGGTTCTGAATTAATCTGAAATTAGGTTCTAAATTGTTCAGAAATATGGTTTAGAATTACTTAGAAATTAGGTTATGAATTGTTCAGAAATCAAGTTCAAAATTACTCAGAAATCAGGTTCTGAATTATGCAAAAATCAGGTTCCGAATTGTTCAGAAACCAGGTTCTGAATTACTCAGATATCAAGTTCTGGTTTTCTCAGGAACCAGGTTCTAAAAATAGGTTCTGGTTTTCAGGTTCAAAAACTAGGTTCTGGTTTTTTCAAGAATCAGGTTTCGAAAATAGGTTCTAGTTTTCTCAGGAATCAGGTTCTGAAAATAGGATCTGGTTTTCTCAAGAATTAGGTTCTGAAAACAGTTTCTAGTTTTCCCAAGAATCAGGTTCCAAAAACAGGTTATGGTTTTCTTAGGAACCAGGTTCCGAAAATAGGTTCTGGTTTTCAGGTTTAGAAATCAGGTTCTGGTTTTCTTAGGAATTATGTTCTAAATTTTCTCAAAATTTTTCTTAGTGAAAAGCATCAAACCTCTTCACCATTTCTTCAGAAAATTTTATCATGAAACTTTTCATGATTTTTGATAACTTTAAGACCAGAAAAGCATCGTTTGATTTGGTTAAGAATGTTTGAGACACTTTCTTAACTTCTGACTTATTATTCATCAACAACATCCTCTTTAAGAAAAACTTCAGCAACCAGCAACTTCAACTTTTTGTAACTAAAAAAAACATTCTTCAACAAAAAGATTAGATGTCAAAAAATACAAAAATTTGTCAAAACAAAACACCACAAAGGATCTTCAATATCCCCCTTTGGATTTATTGGCAACCCTTGTTAACAAATTTTCACCTCTAAAAAATTTTCACATCTCAAGTTCTTGAACTTTACCAAAACATAGGCTTTCTCAAAAAGAGAGTGTCTTGACACCACACTACTGGATAAAGTAATGTTTTTGAATTATTTCCATCCCTAAATGACAAGAAAATTTTGCGCCCATGTAAGGATAAACTTCACCTTACTCAAACTACCCCTCAAATTTTATCTTTCTCTTTCTAACTTTTCTTTTCCTCTCTAATTTTTCTTTCTCTCTCCCCCATTATATGATAACCACAACTTCAGATTCAAAAAATAAATCCAAGTAAAAATTGTTACTTACTCTCCCCCTTTTTCAATATAATCCAAAGCATGGTGGGGGAACTTCATTATGATTTTTAGGAAGTTACGGGAGGAGGCTGAACATGGAGTTGCAGCCTCAGTTCAACAAACCTTTCCTTTTGACATTTCTTTTGTAAAAATATCAACTATCTGATACTTTGTTGAAATATATTCCATCAATACTTCTCCAGAAACAGTTTTCTCTTTTAAAAAGTGATACTTTATATCAATTTGTTTTGATCTTGAATGTTGAACAAGATTCTTAGAAAGATCAATGGAACTTTGATTATCACAAAGTATCTTCAAAGGTTTAGAAACTTGCACTTTCAAATCTTCCAGCTGAACCTTCATCCACATCATTTGAGTACATGACTGAGTAACTGAAACATATTCAGATTCAACTGTGCTTAAAGTTACTGAACTTTGTTTCCTACTATGCCAACTCACACAACATTACCCTAAGAAAAATATTCCTCCCAATGTTGATTTTCTATCATTACAATCACCAAACCAATCAGTATTAGTATAACCATGAAACTTCATCTCATTGTTTCTCTTGTATAACAACCCATGTGAAGTTGTTCTTTTAACATATCTTAGAATCCTCTTAGCTGCCAACATGTGTGATTCTTTTGGATTACTTTGATACCAAGAACATAGAGTCAAAACATAAGCAATATTAGGCCTTGAAGCTATAAGATAAAGAAGACTGCCTATCAGCTTTCAAAAGTCTTTCTGATTCACACTTTTCCCTGTTTCATATTTGTTCAACTTTGTGGTCACTGAGATAGGAGTTGAAACTTACTTTGATTCTTCCATCCCAAACTTCATCAACAATTCCTTGGCATACTTTTCTTAGGATAAGAAAATGTTGATTTCTCGTTTTTGAACTTGTAATCCAAGGAAGAAAGTTAATTCTCCTAACATTGACATTTCAAAATTTTTCTTCATCTTTCAGCAAAATCTTCACAAAAATTTTCTTCATCTCCAACAAAAATTATATCATCCACATAAACAATTAAAATTAAAGTTTCAGAGTCAACATCTTTAACATACATGTTTCTATTAACCTTTCCTTTAGAAAAGTTCATCTTTCTCAAAGAATTTTCAACCTTCAAATACCATGCCCATGGAGCTTGTTTCAGTCCATACAAGGCTTTATTCAATTTGAAAACTTTTTTTTCATCATCATCAAGTAAAAACCCACAATTTTGTTCAATGTAAACTTCTTCCTCAATATCACCATTTAAGATAGCTGATTTTACATCCATCTGAAAAAACATGTAATTCCAATGAGTATCCACTGCAAGAAACATTAAAATAGTTTCCAAACTTGCAATAGGGGAAAAAGATTCATAAAAATATACACCTTCCACCTGTTCATATCCTTTACACACAAGTATTTCTTTGTTTCTTGTAACTTCTACATGCTCATTAAATTTATTTCTGTAAACCCACTTAGTTCCGATAGCATTTTTATTTGATGGCTTTGAAAAAAGTTCCCATGTTTCATTCTTTTCAATATGATCTAGTTCTTCATTCATAGCATCCACACATTCTTTATGTTGAATACTTCTAAAACTTATTCTGGTTCAACTTTTGAGATAAGTGAAGTCTGATTTTCTAATCTCAATTTCATTCTTGTTTGAACGGGAGCCTTATGATTCCAAATAATATTTTCAGATTCAACATGTTTTCATAAGGTAGGAAAACTTATATTTCCTTTCCCAGCATCACTTTCTTCCCCATGTGACTCATCTAAGTCACTTTCACTTTTGTGAGGATTCTTTGATTTATCTTCCTCAGTATTCTTAATAGATTTTGTGAAAGAACTTGGATTTTCAATTACCTTCATATCATACGAGTCCACAAACTTCTATAAACATTTGTTCCATTATTTGTAACTTCTTCCATTTGGTGAATAACCCATAAATATTCCTTCTTCATCCTTCTCATCAAACTTTCATAAGTCTGGATTTTTGATTTTCAGCAAGCATGGACTCCCAAAAACTTTAAAGTATTTCAATGAAGGTTTTTTGTTATAACACATATCATAAGGAGTCATGTTGGTTTTCGGTCTCAAAAAGCATCTATTTTGAACATTTACAGCAGTACTAACAGCTTCTCTCCAAAAGAATTTTGAAATTTTGTATTCTGATAACGTACTTCTTCCCATTTCCACTAGGCTTCTCTTCTTCCTTTCTGCTACTCCATTTTGTCGTGGAGTATAAGGAGCACTATACTGATGTTTGATACCATGCTTCTTTAGATAAGTTTCAAAATAATTTCTTGTGAATTTGGTACCATTGTATGTTCTCAACTTCTTTATGGAAACCCCTAATTATTTCTCAACATATTTTCTAAAGAATTTAAACATTTCAATAGCCTCTGAATTAAGTTTCATGAACACGATGTTTGTCATCAAATAGAAATCATCAATATAAGTGATAAAGTATAAATCTAATTTTGTTGATTGATGTATCATTAGACCATATAAATCCAAATGAATAAGATCAAGTGGTTTGTTAGATTGAATCTCAACTCTTATATGTCTTTTTTTAGTCATCTTTCCTTTCTGGCAAGTAATACAAACATATTCATCTCTTCTTTTCAGTTCTGGAAAATTCCGAACTGTATAAACTTTAGAAAGATTAATCATGTTCTTCTTCCTAAGGTGGACAAGTATTCAGTGCCACAAATTGTTTTCATATTCAGTACTCAAATAACAAGATTTATTGGATTCTCCAATTTGAAAGATATTCCCACTGGTTCTTTCTCCTTTTGTAATCACTTTTCCATTTTCACACTTTTAACGATACAAGAATACTTTATAAAGATAACTTATTTTACATCATCACAAAGTATAATTACACTAAGTAAGTTATGGTTTATCCCATCAATAAGAAATACTTCCTTAGATTTTAGTTTCTCTGCTTCAATCTCTGTCGTTCCGATTCCCTTAATTTTTAAGGAACTGTCATTACCAAAAGTAACTGCTCCTCCATCATGACTTTCAAAATGTTCCAAGATTTTTATATCACCTGTCATGTGTGAAGAATAACCACTATCAATAATCCGTGGTGTTTTCCTCTTACTTGCTTTTAAATTTGTCTCAACAACAAAAGCTTTCTCATCAACCTTCTTATTTTCAGCTTTCTTTTCTTTCTTATCATAAGAAACTTGTTCTGGAAGGAGTGTCATACATATTTTGGCATGATGACTAGACCGATCACATCTTCAAAACATTCAAATTGATTCTTTGTTGGAATGTTTTTGACACCTTGAGAATTCACATTTTCAACTTTCTGTGAGTACAGAAAGTCACTCATTATTCTTTCACTATTTATATCACTTTGCTCAAAACTTCTTCCAGGCAGAGATAAATTGTGCCAAAAATTATAATATCTATGCCCATATATTTTGTAGCACCAGAAATAGCCCTCAAATCATGATTTTATATTAAAGAATGATCTTTCTTTATAGAAACTTTTTTGAGGTTGGTAACTTCTTTCAGCTCTAGAAAACTCAGGATGTAGGCCATCTATTCTTTTGAGTGTGTTTTCTAATTTTGTAGGATTTATAGGTTTATCACATCCTTTATACACCCTAGATTTACTAATATTTTTTTCCATAACCTAAAATGTTAGAAGAATCAGATAAAACATTATTTTTGATAGGAGAAGATTTTACCCGATTCTCATGGTAAGATTTCTCAACAATCTTGGAAGTCTTAGCTATTTCTTCAGTGGCTTTGTTGAAGTTTTCATTCATCTTCCTTAGGGTATTTTCGAACTCAATAACGTTTGATTACAACTTTTTGACCTCTTCTTCTTTAGTTTCTAGATTCTTGCTAATATCTTCAATCATCTTTCCCTGTTCAACAATTCTAAGTTTGTAACTTAAAATTTCTTGAATGTATTCATCTTCCTTCTTGGTGACATATTTACTTCCATCATGAACTTCTTCATGATTATTCTTCATCACAAGAATTTATTTCTCGAGAGATTTTTTTTTCTCAAGACATGCAATATTTTGAGATCTTAGCTGATATTCTCTATAAAATTATTCCCCACCTTCTTCACTCTCTGAGGAAACATTTGTTTTCTCAACTTTTGTAATGAAGGTTTTGAATCTTTATTTACTTTCTTCTTCTGAGTAATCATTTTCAGATGATTTCGATTCAACCTTCTTGCTCAAAATACTTCTTTCTTTCCAGAAAACTTCTTGAATTTTTTAGAAGTCTTCTCTTATTTTTCATTCTTGTTATACTTCTTCCATCAAGGATTGTCATCAGAAAAAATTGATATTCTCCAACTTTCTTCTTAGGGAAATTCATAGAAAAGTGTCCGATTCCACCAAACTCAAAACATTTGAGAGGATGTTTCCCTCTATACTTTCCTCTTCCTCTTTGATAGTTCTTGGATATGAGAGACATGATTTTTTCATTCAACTCTTTATATTCCTTATCATCGGACTCACAAGGATAAAATTTATCATCATCTTGGATTTTCATCATTCTCATAGCTTCAAAATTCATTTCATCTTTTATCTTTTTCTTAAATATTGGAGCTTTCCTCATTTCATAAGCAATAAGAAAGTTATGCAGTTTATCAAGAGATAAATCATCCTTATCTTCTAAAGCTGAAATTTTAGAATCAAACTTGTCTGGAAAGTTTCTCATAAGTTTATTCACAATTGTTGAGTCTTCAAAAACATCTCCAAACCCCCTAATGTTGTAAACAATTTCATTCACTCTGGTGAAGTATTCATCAATTGTTTCTTCATCTCTCATTGTGATATCTTCATACTTACCACACCAGATTTGTAGCTTTTCTTCCTTAACTTTAGTATTCCCTTCAAAAACACTCTCAAGCTTGTCCCACATACTTTTGGTAGATTTAAGACCCATCACCTTTTGATAAACATTCTCTGATAAGGACATAAGGATTGCATTTGTTTCCTTTCCATCAACTTATATGTTCTTTTTATTAGTAGCTATCATGGGGGCATCTTTATCAATAGGGGAAAAACCAATAGTGGCAGTATCAACAACTTGCAAGCCAAGTGATATGAGATAAAGAATCATCCTATTTTTCATCCATAATAGTTCTTCCCATCAAATATAGGAACTCCTCTACTGTTGAAAAAATTGATATTATCCATGATAAAAATTCAATAGGGGAACCTCCTCTGATACCACTTGAAGTTCCAAGGATTGAATAAAAATTGAGAAGGTGGGGGGGGGGGGGGGGTGAATCATTTGTTTAAATTTTTATAAGTTTCAAAACTTTAAGAAAATTAACCCTTGAAACTTGTTAAGATTTATTTCCTTATCAAACTTTAGCAAGAAACTCAAGCATGCGAGAAAGGTAAATCAAGAAAGGCACACAAGATATACAAGGTTTTACCTCAATAAGAGAACCTACGTCCATGCTATAGCCACTCCTGTGGGTCTATGGAAATCCACTATAATAAAGAAGTGAATACAATTTGTGCCAACTCACGCTGGACACCTTTTATCTCCTGATAAGAAAGATTATACTGACTCCCGCCAGTTTACAATGTTTTCTTAAAGAAAAAATAATAAAAACACAAGAATAAGAACTTTTTTGAAGCTAATCCACAAATGATCACTCCGAATCTTCAGTCCGGTTTTCTTGAATCTGATTTTCTGAAATCGGTCTTCTCAGCAAGGTAATAATGATTCCGATTTCCTACTTCTAAAAACTTGAGAAAAATTCTTCAAGATAGTTCCGATCTTCTTAGAAAGGTAAGATGATTCTGATTCTATTCTTCTCAAACACTCAAGAAAACTTCTTCAAGATGGTAGGAACTTTTCACTTTGAATTATCCAGTGCTATGCCTTTTTCGCATGTATAAAGTTTCAAATAAGCAAATGATCTAAGAACATATTTATAGGCAACTCAGAAAAAAAAGCGGGAATATTGAAAATTTTTCCCGCTTCCTCAAATCTCAAAAACTCCGTAAATCTCTCATATTTAATCTTCAATATTTGACTTCTTCAAATATCCTTAAATTTATCTGAGATTTATGAAAAGTTGAAATTCAGGTTTTCCTTATTGAACTCTTCATATCTTTCTCAGAATGATAAATATTGATCTTGGTTATGATTTTCTTAGAAACATGCTTAGAAATCAGGTTCCGAATTGTGTAGAAATCAGGTTCTGAATTATGTAGAAATCAAGTTATGAATTGTTCATAAATTAGGTTCTGAATTATGTAGAAATAAGGTTTTTAATTGTTCAGAAATTAGGTTCTAAATTACTTAGAAATATGGTTCCGAATTGTGCATAAATCAAGTTCCGAATTATGTAGAAATTAGGTTCAAAATTATTCAGAAATCAGGTTCTGAATTACTAAGAAATCAAGTTCTGAATTGTTCAGAAACCAGGTTCCGAATTACTCAGAATTCAGGTTCCAAATTTTGTAGAAATCAGGTTCCAAATTGTTCAGAAATCAGGTTTATAATTACTCAGATATCAGGTTCTGATTTTCACAAGAATCAGGTTCCAAAAATAGGTTCTAGTTTTCAGGTTCAGAAACTAGGTTCTGGTTTTCTCAGGAACCAGGTTCCAAAAATAGTTTTTGGTTTTTTCAGGAATCAAGTTCTGAAAACAGGTTCTAGTTTTCTCAGAAATCAGGTTCCGAAAACAGGTTCTAGTTTTCTCAGGAATCAAGTTCTGAAAATAGGTTCTAGTTTTCTTAGGAATCAGGTTCTAGAAATAGGTTATGGTTTTCAGGTTTAGAAATCAGGTTCTGGTTTTCTTAGTAATTAGGTTTCGAATTTTTCTTAGAATTTTTCTTAGTGAAAAACATCAAACCTATTCACCATTTCTTCAATATCTTTTATCATGAAACTTTTCATGATTTGTGAGAACTTTAAGATCAGCAAAGCATCATTTGATTTGGTTATGAAAGTTTGAGACACTTTCTTAACTTCTAACTTCTTATTCTTAAACAACATCATCTTTAAGAAAAACTTCAGCAAATTCAACTTTCTATAACTCAAAAAAACATTCTTCAACAAAAATATTAGTTGTAAGAAAATACAAAACTCTGTCCAAACAAAACACCACAAAGGTTTTTCACTATTCATGCTTGTTGATTATATCCTTTAGAAACAAGTCTAGCTTTATTTCTAACAATTATTTCATTTTCATCACATTTATTACAAAAAACCCATTTTACTTCAATTATAGAAGTTTCTATAGGTTGTTCAACTAAAGTATAGAATTTTTTCATTTCAAACTCATTGAGTTAATATTTCATAGACTTAATCCAATCCTCATCACCTAAATCCTCATCATGATTCTTAGGTTCAAATTGGGATAAGAAATTTATATGTTCAATTTCATTCCTTAGGGAACTTCTAGTCCTAACTGGTTGATCTACATCACCAATGACACTTTCATTAGGATGATTCTTAAGAAAAAAAATTACTTCTTGGGTTTTTAAAAGTATGTTCTTCAACAATAGGTAGAAAATATTCTTGAGGAATAACTTTATAAACTAATTCTTGAGATATTTTCTTATGAGAACAACTTTCTAGAAAAGGTTAAAAATCAGTTTTAGAAATAACTTCCAAGGTTGTAGATTGAGGTTTTTTGAAAATAAAAAGACCAGTTTCATCAAACTTAACATGCACTGTTTCCTCAACAGTACAATAATTTTTATTAAAAACTCTATAATCCTTATAAGTAGTGGAATAACCTAAAAATATTCTTTTATCAATTTTGGGTTCAAATTTATGTAAATTATCTTTAGTATTTAGAATTAATACTTTGCAACCAAAAACTTTGAAGTAAGAAACTTTTGGTTTTCTTCCAGTCCAAAACTCATAAAGAATTTTATTAAGAAAAGGTCTAATTAAAACTTGATTTATAGTATAGCATGCAACACTAACTGCTTCAGTACAAAAATGTTTAGCAACTCGGTATTCACTCAACATGGTTTTAGTAATATCTTAAAGAATTATATTTTTTCTTTCAACTACACCATTTTTCTAGGGTGTTCTAGGTGCTGAAAAGTTATGTTCAATAAATTTCTTTCTACAAAAAGTTTCAAAATAAGAATTTACAAATTCTTCACCATGATCACTATGAATAATTATTAAGGAGTGGTTTTTCTCATTTTTAACTTTGGCTATAAAAGTTTTAAAATAACGAAAGGATTCAAATTTTCTTGATAGAAAATAAACTCAAGTGTATCTAGTGTAATCATCAACTAAAACATATACATAGTATTTTACACCAATACTACAAGTTTTTTGGGACTAAATAAGTCCATGTAAAATAACTATAAAATCATTATAAGTTGAGACTTCACTATTAGATTTGAAACTTGTCTTATGTTGCTTACCGTATTGACAAGGGTCAAAGAATTTTGAAGTATCAAACCTAAGTTTCGGTAGATCCTTAACAAGTAATTTCTTAGTCAATTTAGATAAGTTTCTAAGGTTACAATATCCCAACCATCCATGCCAAAACCAAGATTAATCTTCCATTACACAAAGTCATGATAAGTCTTGGCTCTTAAGCTCTTCTAAGTTAAGTGTATAAATATTCTCATGCCGATTGGCAGAAAGAATAAATTTATTCTTGGAATGATGTACTAAACATTAATCATTTCTAAAGTTCACAAGGTAACCTTCATTAAATAATTGAATCATTCTTATAATATTTTTCTTAATACCTATAACAGATAAAACATTTGAAATAATATTTTTCTAAGAAGAACAATGTTACCTATTTTGATAATATCTCTTTGAGCATTATCTCCAAAAATTACTTTAAAACATCTTATCTTTATTATATTATTGAAGAAATATTTATTCCCACTCATGTGCCTAAAACATCCACTATCCATGTACCAAATGTTTTTATTTTTGTTACTTTCTTTATTTTCTTAAAAAAACATTAGTTTTTCAGAACCCAAACCTTCTTAGGTCCGGTATTATTAGAAAAAAATCTTAGGTAACCACATTTGTTTTAAAAAATAAGCCTTATGAAAACAAGATATTGAAATTTATTTAAATAATAATGTTTCCTCCATCACCCACTACATTTTCACTTAGTTCAAAAAGGAACACTTTTAGGAATAAAATAGTTGTTACTAAAAATAGGTTTTTATTTATTTATAAAACTCATTCCAAAAATATTACCATGAGGTCTAATGTGTTTATACATATTGTCAAAGTTTTCCTTACCAGTTCTAAACTTTGATAAAATTTTCTTCAAACTAGAAATTTTAGATTTTAGTTTGATAAATATATTTTTATCCTTATCAGTATTAGTTTTAGAACTATGTTTTCCATGTAAAACATTTTTTTTCAAAAAAAAATTTTTAATTTTTTTTTGAAATAATATCTTTTTCAAAAATAGTTTTACCAAGATATTTAAAAAGATATGATATTTTATTATTTAAAATAGTTATTCTCAAATCTACCTTAGCAATTTTTTCTTTAGCATTATCATGTTTTTTACAAATCTTACATTTTTAATTTTCTAATAACTTCGAAAATATAGAAAATTCATCATAACTGGGTAGAGTATTATCTTCTACTGAGGAAGATTCTTCATCAAAAGATGTATAATTTTTCTCATCAGGATAATTTTCATTTAAAGACATGTTTGTTAGAGATTCAGTTACATGTACCTTTTTTATGAGACATTAATTTACCATGCGTAATTTAGAAAAAAATACCTATATTCTTATGTCTCAAAGATTAATTATCAGAATAAATTTAAAAAGAACCATCACGACTAACACTTTACATATCATAAGATTTAAAAACTTTGTTTCTTTTTGACTTATAATGTCTTTTGGTATTTCTTTCTTAATTTATTTCTTTCATATCATTTCTATTCAGCTTTGGAAAATAAGTTTAAATATGTCCATCTTCCTTACATTCATAAAAAGTGACCTCAGAATATTTCTTGTTACCTTTATCATTACAGCCTTTATTATATTTATATTAAAAATATTTATATCAAACTATATTTTCCATCCTTAGATCTAGATTTTCCAACTAATTCTCTGAATGTTCTGATGTACTAGAATCTGGATGAAAAACAATTTTCTTTTTTCATTGAAGATTTCATAACTTTCTCAACTGGATGAAATTTAGAATGTATAGTAGATATTGTAGAAAAATCAACACCACCATTTTTTTATATTTCTTATTATCTATTTTAAGTTTTCCATTATACTGCATAATATTACTAATCACATCATCAAGAGTAAGATTAGTTAACTTTCTCATATCATCCATAACTGTTCTTTTTTATTCCCACTCATTGTGAATTATATCAATAATATTTTCAACCATAATTTCATTGTCAAGTAATTTCTTCTCTAAGAGACTATAAACTATAAATAATTGTCATAAACCTTTGGTGCATCTTGTTAAACAACTCTCTAAGAAGAAAATCAAAGTCTTGATAATCAGATCTAATCATATTTTTTTTATTTCCATAACTTTGGATGTACCAAAATGTGTAACTTATAATTTACTCCAAATATTGTTTTCAACTTCACAAGATGATATCTAACTAAATATATTTCTTATCATAGAACACAATGAAGTATTTCTTACTTTGTAATTCAAATAATATTCTTATTTCTCAACATTTGTAAAATAAGAAACTTCTTTATCTAGGATTTTTTATTTTTCAATAAGAATCAAGAAGTTATCAACTCCAATGATGATAAAAAAATTATTCATTATATCTCTCCAATATTCATAGTCATTTTCTTCAAAAATTGGTGTTTGAATAGGATTCATATTATCAAGTGATCCAATATTCATACCTTCCATCTTAAAACAATAGAAATTCTTTTCTACAAATATGTGTTAGCGTAACAAAGTTTATAAACAAAAATTTTATAACAAATCTTAATCAACTTGAAGTAAGTAAAGAAAATATAAACTCAAAAAGTATATAAGTAGTACAAACCTGCTTTGATACCAATTGTAGGATCGTAAGATTAGCTTAGATGAATATACTAATGGGGGGGGGGGGGGGGTTAATTGAAGTTTTAAAAACCATTAAACAAAAAAATAGCTAGTAACAATAAGGATGAATTACAAGATATATTAAAAAGATTTAACTCTTTTAACCATAAGAGTAAGGTAGACAATAACCTTTACTAAAGGTATCCATAGTTTTATACTTAATTTAAAGTCTATATTTCCTTACTAAGAAATACCTTGATATGATGATCAGAATAAGATATGTCTTCCTATCCCCGAAATCCCTCGACACGATGATCAGCATCTGTCCTCCTTTCCCCAGAATCCCATTATAATATCCTAATATTAGATTAAATGGATATACTTACAAGAGGAGGGGGGGGGGGGGTTAATTGAAGTTTAAGAAACCTTTAAAAAAGACAAAACACAATATCTATTAAAGTAATTTTATCAGACTTAGACTTAGTTTGATTATTAGAGTAATGATTGGAATCATAGTTGATTCGATTTATATCAGAGTATGTTTATCATAATGATAATTATATCGATAAAAAAATAGTATAGAAAGAATAGTATAAATTTTAGCATTCTATAACATGCATATCAGAATAATAACTTCTAAAAACAAGAAAAAATAACTAGTAATAGTAAGGACGAATTACAAGATATATTAAAAAGATTCAACTCTTTTAACCTTAAGAGTAAGGTAGTCAATAAAATTGACTAAAGGTATCCACAATTGTATACTTACTATAAAGTCCATCTTTCCTTACAAGGAAATCCATTGATATGATGATCAGAATAAGCTCAATCTTTCAATCCCTAGAATCCATTGATAATATGATCATTGTCTGTCTTTCTATCCTTGGAATCTCTCAATCCAATGGATCAAATTCACTATCTCCCTATCCTCGAAATCCCTAGATCGTAACAATGATCAAACTCAGAATAAAAATTCAATTTTTATTAAGGAAAAAACCTTGAAAAGTATTCCTTAGAACTAAAACTCTCTAAAGTATTACAAATACTAGGAACAAGATGTTCATATAGAGAAAACTTTAGAATAATTGATTTGATAATTAAATCATCTCCAAACTCTTCAAATGACTGAATATTTATAGATGAATCTCCAGTGGTCATATTTCCAAGTTTTTTGCAACGACCCCAGACAACTAGATCTTGACAACTCACAATGCTCTAGAATAACTGAATTTCTGATGTCGTATTAATTAACACCATTAAAATGCTCAAGGAATTCCCTATGATAGAAAAAAGTCTATGTATTCCAATTATAAACTTAGGATATTCTCATTGACTTGATTAACATTTATCAACATGATAATCATTATGAGTGAATAAATGATTATTTTAGTACCAAAATTATTCTAATGGTCATGAATTTTGTTAGTATAATAGAGGAGAAAAAATTATAACTCCTAAACTAACTATAGGTAAGTCTAATGGATCTTACACATACTCAATCTGATGATCGTAATGAATAATAGTAAGTTTACATTCGTAATACATTAGAATGTTTTCCTATGTATGATAAAAGATAATGTTTTCTACAAAAACATACTAAAATACTTGGGATATAAAAAGTTACTAAACATGTTTTAAGAAAGTATTTTGTGATTTATAAAACTAAAGTAATGGAAAAGTAAGAATTAGTACTTCTAACTCAACATTGGTTTCAACTTCAGTTTAAAGGAAGTGGCCTAATCTCAAACATCCCCTTAACTTTCATGTTAAATCATGATTTTGTTGTTTAATTCTTAGGTTATTTCTCTCACCAAGTGAAACCTCAATTAATTATCCTCACTTGATAGTTTTGTCTTAATTAGAGAAATGAAATAATCACTATAATATCTAAAATTACTTATCCTAGTGATCGAAGATCTCCAATCACCTTAATATCATCCCATTGCTCATGATTTCAAGTAATGAAGAGAACCTAAGTAGCAGGTGTGTGAGATCCAGTGAAAGGGGGAATATGATTTCAAAATATGTAGTAAAAAAATAAATCTAATAATTAAATAGAAAATTTAAATAAATCTAGAGAAAATGAACAAAATAGATTATCAATTACAATATAGAATTTGTTAATAGAGGATCAGGGGAATATTTTATGTACACCTAGTAAATGGATTAGTGTTCAATCACTAAATTACTACAGTAAAAGAGATAAAGGAAAACAAGAAAGAAGTAGACAACAGCCTGACTCGGTCAATAAATCATAAAATCAACATCTTCTTTAGTGAATAGTTGTTCTTTAAATAAAGATACTCGGGACATTCCTTCAGTAGCTCCACACCCCATGTGTATAGTATAAGTTCCTTCTCTGTTCTCTAACGATTTTAATTTCTTTGAGAATATTTCCCAATTTCAGCATCGAGCCTACTCTCCTTTGATGCTACCACATGTGAAGTTCAAGGGTCTAGATTTTCCTAGGTGAGATTATCTCAAATTTTCCTAGCTTAAAAATTCTTCCAATAATTGACCTTTTTACTCATTCTCAAAGAATCAGAGTATAAGTTCTTTATTTGAATATGAAATAGTCGAATATGATTGCAGCCTAAGGGATACTAATGTAAGGAAGTTGAGAGAAGTGATTCAAGTTCCACCGATTCAGGCTTAACAAAACGCGATCCTTGAAATATTTGGTCCTCGACATCACTAAATTTATTTGACCATCTTCGTGTGATTCTTGGATGTTGGTATTGACTTGTTATGTTTGGTGGAGTAACTGTTGGGCCTCGACTAACTAGGCTTGTAATTTTCTGGTTTGGATTGTGTTCTGGTAGTGGGCTTCAAAATACTGGGCTTAGTCTATGGCTGAACTTATGTTTCAATGGAAGAGGCATCACAAAAAATTGGTTTAGACTCCTTCCATTGAGATCAGGCCCACTTAGAGTTATTTTGTATTTGAATGGTATGAATTAGTGCTCGGGTGACACTGATGCATGTGATAAAGTGAATATTGACATCTATAAGAGAGACTGAGTGGATGAACATAGCTTATTTAAGGATGTATTTGTGAGATCAACCCTAGATTTAAACAATCTACACTTGTGGGGAGGGTTTTGAACTTAAGTATTCAATATAGAGTCATTATAATCGGTCCGTACATGTGATTTTGGGCCTAGGAATTTGATCATGGGGCTGTATTGAGTTGATTCTTCGAGCACTTAGTGTACAAATGTTTGCAACTATGCAACTATAATAGTGGGGAGCACTGAGGCCTCTCCATATTCAATAGAACCTATATAGGAAACACACTCAGAAAACTTTTTTTATCCCTATTCATTGATGGATCTTCATTATCCTTGGTTGATTAAAACTTGGATTCATCCAATTCATCCTTGGATGATTTCAATTCATAGGAACCTATCTTGACGTTAATTTCTCCTTTTTGAAACTACATTAATCAATCTCAATGAGGTTTAATCTTAGTAGGTAGTATTCAATGTGAAACTTTCAGTTCTTCATTCAAGTAGACATGACTTAACAATAATCTCATTATGTCATTAATAACATGCCTCAATCAACTTTTATCTAGGGTTCCTAAGATTTGGTCATCATCGATCAGGCCTCATCAGCTTTGGTTTAGTCTTCATCATCAGCTCAGAAGGCTTCATTTAGGGAACTACTAGTTTGGGTGTGGTGATATTACGCTCGATTGGAAGTGAAGGAATAATAGATTGAATTAATCATGCGGTAACTTGAGGTTCATGGAAGTCACAATAAGTGGAGCTACCATCTAGCGAGTTTGTAGTAGCTTGATTTGTGAGGGAACAGTCGACTGTGGAAGAGTAGGTTGTGGTCAATTGAGTTTGAGATGGTGTGAAGACTTGAAGAGTGAATGAACAACAACTTGATGAACTTCCCATGGTAGCTCGCATATTACTCTTACAATTGCTATAATTGAAAGCTTATGGTCTTTAGAATCTCAACGTGCATCTGCTTCGATGCCTTTGTGGTATATTGAGAATAGTGCACTATAGGTTGAGTTCTAGTCATGCGACAACTTATGAACTTTTCCATTTTTTACACATGGTAGCTTGATTAATCATGCCTTTGAAATGAAAAATTAATCATAAAAGAGAAAAAAGTGAAAAAATGAATGAATAAAAATCCTCATGAATTCAAATTAATTAAATTTTCATGAATTTCATTTTAAACAATGAAATTGAGTTTCAAAAATTTTAAATTCAAAGTGAAATTCTATCATCAATAATTAATCTAGATTTTGAAAGACACAATATTAATTCTAAATATATTTTAATTGAAAATTTATGTTTTACTATTTATAATTCACAGTTCAAAAAAAATTCAAGTTATTCATCAAAAACTCATATGTCCATATGAAAAACATATATTTTAAAAAATGATCAACCAAATGAATTTTAGAATGATTTTTTTATCAAAACCCTAAAATTATACTCAATTCCAATTAATTCCCTAGAAACACATGATGACACAAAAATGTGAATTTTACCCAGGTTCTAAAAAGGATTGAGAGGATTTTAACAGTGAATTTAAAATAAAAATTTCAATAAAATATCATTTTGTCACTTCACCACTCTCAGTTTATTACACTCTTGAAAAATATAGAGAATTCAATTATTTGAAGTGATAATCCAGCCTAGACTTAACTACAAATTACAGAGAATAAAAAAATAAAAAATTCCTCTATTATCTGAATTATGATGACTCTATTATGATTTTAATTCACCATCTCATTTCAATTCAATTAAAAGTTCCATTTCTAGGTTATAATTGGAATAGATCCAAGTGGGATCAATATTTTAATAAGTGGATCCTTCCAAAATCCCTTTCCCTTAATCTCACTTACCAAGGTTAATTTTCAAACATCTTTGATACTTCATAAATGAAATTCAAATATATTATCCACCCCTTCTCCATCCAAGTTCAAAATTACCTAAACATATTTATCATCTTATTCAATTAGTTCTTATTAATTTTTTTCCCTAGCCATATTTGTGGAAAACACTTATTGAGTAAGTGAAGCTAAACCCAAAACCAAACCATCTCAAGGCTGAAGGTATTTCTCAAGACTAATTTAAATAGTAATGGAATGAAAGAAATGCCTATGAATCTAGATATCAGGTTGCTCTAACTATTATTTGATTTCTAACACACACACATGTGCTTTTGCTAACTTATAAATATTTATAGATCAATTCTAATCCAATCCTTTTACTCTAGTTCATATGATCTATCTGATTATCTTTAAGAGAGGATCCCTAAGGTGCTAATCAATCACTAAGGGTATATTACCTAGGTTTGATTTCATCAATCTAATTCCCTCAAGATATGATTTTGGTTTTAATATGTTCTTCTTCATTTATAACTATTTTTCTAATTCAAAAGTAGAAACATCCATTAAATCAGTGGTAAGTTTACTAAAAAATCATTTAATTCTAATAATTTTTAGAACCAATGAAATTACTCCACTCTATAATAGTATTTTTCTTAGTAAGGAATACATTCAGATCAAGTTTTCCTATCCTAAAAACAAACTAAAAGTTTAAAAACAAATAAAAAATAGAATTTATATACATACTTTGAAAGCAGGTTTATCCACAACACTATTTTTTTTATTTTAAACCAAAAAAACTAAAAAATAGATTAAGAAAAAATAAAAAAGATATTTATATACTAAGTTACTTATCCCCCCCAAACAATGTTATATAGAATTATAGTTAAATACTATCATATATATTTTTATAGGAAAATATATTTAAAATAAAATGTATCTAGAATAATATGGAAGAAATAGAAACAGTGGGGTTCCTTTATTAAACATCATTAAGGAGAAGTTTGGAATCCTCCATTGGTTCTTTCCAAAAGTCCCCATAGTATTGTTTCAACTACTGGAAATTTACTTTGAAGGGGTGTTGTGATCCATATCCCTTAATCTTCAATGCACTAAAGATAAATGTAATAATAACCATGTATGTATTGGTATACTTCGAACTAAGCTTACCAGATTTGAGCTTTATTCATAAAGAGAACAACATCACTTTATCTCTAATCTACAAGATTTTTTTCTAGATAAGATTATCATGGATAAATATAGACTTCTTCTTGTACAATAGGGTGTTCTCATATGTTTACATCCTCAACTCCTCCAATTACATCACCAAAAAATTCCTCTACTCAATAGATTTTTAAAACTCCAGGTTCACCTTCACTACGACCTAGTATTCCTTGCACTGAAGCTCAAAAAACAGATGAAAAATGTTTCACAAATCCAATTTTATAAGGGGACATTCCTAGGGTCCTAATTTTTTGTTTCATAATTTCCAAATTTTTTTGTTCTTAGTTGGGATTTAAATTGTTTGAAATTATAAGTAGTAGTTTATCATTTTATTTTAGAAAAGAACAATTTAGATTATAATGGAACATTTTTAATTCCACATTAGGGGTTGTTCTAGTAGTGGTTTTAAATAAAAATTCTATATATTGGAAGCCTACATATGTAAGATATAATTACCAATGGTAGTTTTGTGTAAGTCATCAACATAACTTTCATAAAAATATTTGTCATTAGCACACATAACAGTTTCTAGATTTAGCTCATTTTTAAAAATAGATTCATTAATAAGATCAAGTGTTTATGGGGATTATCCTAAAAAAATTATTCTATCAAATATTTCAACCAATTTTTCAAAAAAACAAGGCAATTCAAAATTTTTCAATATAAAAATATATTTATCCTCATGAGGGAATTTCATTGAATTGAGAATATTAAAGTTAAATTTCTATTATGAAAAATATATTTAAAGAGTACCCACATTAACATTTATTATTGTTTTGTAAGTATTTAGAAATATAATACCTAGAATTATATGGGATTGGGGTTTACTTTATTATTCTTCCATGAAAATAATTTAAAAGTTAACAGGGTATAAAAATCCTGGAATTATTACCAGTACATCATCTAAAACTCTAACTGGATAGGTAGTGGTTCAGTTAGAAATTTTTATAACCACTTTGGTGGGTTTAACCTCACCAATATTCAAATAATAATAGATAGAATGAGTCTTTTCATTAATAATGACCCAAATCACACACTGTATTAGAAAAAGTGAGTTCTCCTATAGTGTAAGGGATACCAAAGGTACATGGATCTTGAAATTTTCTAGGTATTTATTGGGGTGAAAATGGAAGATAAATTTATTTATAAATTTAACTTTTCATTTCAATGTAATAAACCTCTTCCTGATGTAAATTTCCTTGATAAATTTTACATAACTTGGAATTTGTTGGATACCTTCCAATAAAGGACTATTGATCTTTACTTTTTTAAATATCTCCATGAACTCTTACTACAATGTATCTTCACTAGGTATCTTATGTGGTTTAATCCTTATAGGGAAGGGAGGTTCATGCTAATTTTAGTCTTCAACCTTCGATTTTCCTTTATCTTTCTTCACTAGGGGTGTCTCCATAGGTGGTTCTTCTTCTAGTTCTTTTTTAGGGACAAATTCTTTACTAGGTGTGTCAGCCACCTTTGGATTGAGATAATGATTATTTATTGTTACATATCTCCTTGAAAATATTTAATGTGATAGGAATAACATTTCATTTGGGATTTAAAAATTATTGAATAGAATGTGTACCTAAACCTTGGTTGTTTAGTTCATTGATGGATGATTGAATTTGGCCAACTTATCCTTTAATATTGTTCAGCTCTCAATCATGAGTGTTTTTAGAGTTCATAATCTATTTCACCAGGTCCTCAATTTAAGGTTATTGAGATTAAAAATGTTGGTATCTTGTGTAATGTTTATTGATTTATCTATAAAAGGGTAGTGGATTGAAATTTTAGTGATGAAATTGTTGGAATGGTGGTCTATGAGGTTGTTGGTTTCTTACTCCTATTTAGTGTTGGAATAGTCCTTGATTCCTTGATCATATCTTGGATTTTTCTGGTACAATATTTGGTATATGGAATCATGAATTTCATAAACCTTAAGGTATACATTGATATAGTTCTCCAAGGACTGACAGAGCTGGCAGACCCAAGGTGGGTTGGTGGATGTGTTCTCATAAACTTTGATCACAAGTAACTATTTCAAAATATAGGTTAGATCTTCCATCTATTTTTCATATGAAGGAGAGTGAGAAATTTTTACCTCATGTACTCCTCTTATTGAAGTTCTCATATCGAATTGTTGGAAATTTTAAGAAATCCTCTCTGTTAACTCTCTAACCTCAGTAGGAGATTTTTTTAGTGTTCCTCTAGTGAAAACATTAAAAATGTTTGAGTCTCTATCCATTTGTACCTGGTAAAATAATATGAGGAAATTATTTTATTTACAAGTTTTGTGTTGGAAATATATTATTAACCAATTTAACCTATCCCAAAACATGTAAAGAGTGTCTCCAATTTCTTGATTATCTTTATAATTATCCTTCCTTAGCTAGGAACAAATTAATATAGGGAAGTATTTCAAGAGGAAGTATTTGTTCTGTTCACAATAGGTAGTGATCCATCAAGGTTAAAGGTTATAGAGACACTCTTTGGAAGACCCTCCAAGAGAAAATGGGAACACATTATAACTAAACTATTCTTATAAAACTCTTCAAGGATTAATGTTATTTTAGACATCTCTAAATTCTAGCAAGTGTTTGTTAGGACCCTCTCTTTCTAAGTATGAAACTTTGGAAAAAATTAGATCATTCCTATTTTAATCTTAAATTATTGTTGGATATTGGGTTGTTGAAGTTGATTATTGATGTTGAAATTAGGAGAATAAAATTATCTCAAGGTTTTATCCATTTTAGCAAGATTTCATTACATTTTTTGTACTTCCTAATGTAACTATAGTAGAAAAAGAATTTTATGAGTGAGAGTTAGTCAATGGAATTTTAAAAACTCTCTTTCAACTTCTTTAATTATTTTCAAAGTATTGAGTATTTACATCATAGTTTGTTCAACCATTGGATCAAAACAAATAAGTTTAGATGAAATGGATCATTTCATTCATTGAAATTATTTTAAAAAAAGTAAAAAGAAACATTGGACACCCCAACAATGATGCCAAATTAATGAAAATCATGTCACATGACCCTTAAAAAACAAATTTATGAACCTGAATTAAAAATATTAGTGGTAAATTCAGGTTATATCTGAATAGGAAAGTATTTTGGGTACGTTCTTGTCTTCTTTAATGGGTTAGGTGTGTGAAAACAATGATCATATTAGATTGGTTTTAAATTTAGTTTAAAGTAAGTGGCCTGACCTTAGATATATCCTTACCTTTCCTGTTAAATAATAATTTTATAATTTAATTCCAAGGTTCTCTCTTTAACAAAGTGAAACCTAACTTGATAATCTAGACATTGATGTTTTGACTTAATCAAAGGAATAAAATAATCATTTTAATCTCTAACCTCGCCTATCCCAGTGATTCGAGATATCCAATCACCCTTAGATCAAACCAATACTCATCATCACATGCAATGGAGAGAACCTAAGTGGCATGTGCATGTGATCTAGTGAAACATGGAAGATGAATTTAAAATTCATAATAAAAAGGAAATATTCTAATTGACTAAACAATTATAATAAATCCAAAGAAAATGATTAGAGGATATTATAAATTAAAATAAAAAATTCATTAATAGTGGATCAGGGGAATATCCTCAACTCATCCATTAAATGGCTTAGTGTTCTATCACCAAAGTATTACAAAAATATAGATAATATAAAATAAGAAAGTAGTAGAAAATATCCCAACTCAATAGAGACATCACATAAGTATCATATTCTTTAGTGAAAATTTGATCGTTAAATAGAGATGCTCAGGGCCTTCCTTCAGTACCTCCACACCCACATTTTTTGTATGGGTTCCTTCTTTATTATATAATTATTTTAATACCTTTAATAACATTTCTCAATTTTAGTGTTGAGATTCCTCTCCTTTGACGCTGCCACATGTGAAGTTTGAGGGTTTGGATTTTCCCGGGTGGGATCATATTAAATCTTCCCATCTCAAAAATTATTCCTACGATCAATATTTGTAGTTATTTTCAAAGAATCAGAGAAAAAATTCTTTATTATGACCTAGAACGTGGAAGATGATTTCTTCCTGGTGGGTTCTCAGGTGAAGAAGTAGAGATAAGTGATTCAAATTCCATCGGTTTAGGCTTCAAGAAAATTATGAATTGAAATATTTAGTGCTAGTATTTACTATATTTCTTTGATAATATTTATGCACTGATAAAATGTTGGTCTTGACTTTTTTGGTTTGGTGGAGAACGTTTTGTGCCTTGATTGAGTAATCATATACTCCACTGGTCTGGATTGGGTTTTTGAAGTGGGCTTCAAAATGATAGGCTTTATTTATGGAGACACTTTTTCTTTAACGAAAGCGACCTCATGAAAACTTGATCCATACTACCTCCATTGAGTTGGGGATCACCTTGAGTGATATTTTGTTTGAATGGTGTGAATTAGTGCTCATTTTACATTGATGTGTGTGATATAGTGAATATCAACATCTATGAGGGAGATAGACTAGTTGGCCATGGATTATTTAAGGACAGATTTGAGAGCTCAACCCTGGTTTGAAATGATATGAACTTTTGAAGAGGGTAAAAGACTCAGGTATTAAATAGGGAGTCATTGTACTCAGTCTAGATAGGTGTGTTTGGGAATGAGACATTGATCTTGGGGCTGAACTGAGTCAATATATCAAGTGCATAGTCTACATACATTTGTAACTGCATAACTTTGACATTTGGGAGCACTGAGGCCCCTCTATATTCAATATAACCTACAAAAAAATCATACCCAACAAACACATTATATGCATACCCATTCATTGATGGATCATCATCAATATTGGTTAATCAAAACTTAGATTCATCTAATTTGTAATGGGATCGATTCAATTCAAAGGAACCCAAATCAGTAGTGATTTATCCTATTTGAAATTGTGTTTTTCAATCTAAGTGAGGTTCTAGATTAATAGGTATTCTTCAGTGCGACCCTTATTAAGCTTCTGTTCTTCATTTAAGTTGAAAAAACCTAGAAATAGGATTGACATGTCATCAATAACATTCCCCATTCAACATTCATACAAGGTTACCAAGATTCAATCATCATTTATTATGACTCCTTAGTTTTGGTTTGGTCTTCATCAATAGCTCAGGTGGATTCATTTCAAGCACTACTAGTTTGGGTGTGGTGATCTTATGATTTATTGGAAGTGAAGGTGCAGTAGTGTGTATGGATCACCCAATATATTGAGGTGTAGAGAAGGCATGGTAAGTGGAGTTTCCGTAAAGCAGGTCAGCGATAGCTTGATTGGTGATGGTGTGATTGACCATAGAAGAGGAGGTATTAGTTGATTGAGTTTGAGAGGGTGAGGTATCTTGAAGAGTGATTTCATGATGACTTGATGAATTTAAAGAAGTAACTTGATTCTTCCTTTTACAGTAGCACAAATTGGAAGATCGCAGTCAATGGAATTTGAATGTACAATAAATTAAATGCCTTTTTGGTAGATTGATAATGACACATGGTATGTTGAGTTTTGGTCATGCAACTGCATAAGGATTTTTCTATTTTTTAATCATGGTAGCTTTATCAAACATGACTTTGAAATACTTAATTCATCACAAAAGATAAATAATGAAAAAATTATTTAATAAAAATCCTCACAAATTCAAATCAATTAAATTTTCATGAATTCAATATCAAAAAAATAAAATAAATTTTAGGTTCCATCATTTTAGATTCAAAGTGAAATTATATCATCCATAATTAATCTATATATTTCAAAACACAATTAATTATAAACATATTCTAATTCATAAATGATGTTTTAATATTTAAAATTCACGGTTCAAACCAAATTCAAGTTATTCATCAAAAAATCACATGTCAATATTGAAAACATATATTTTCAAAAAATGATCATCCAAACGAATTTCATAATGATTTTTTTATTAAAAACCTAAAAATATGCTCAATTCTAACTCTTTTCATAAAAACACATGATGACACAAAAATGTGAATTTTACCCAAGTTTTAATATTGATTGAGGGATTTAAATAGTGAATTTCAAAGAAAAATTTCTATAAATTTTTTTATCAATAAGAATATAATATTAAGATTTAATGAAAACACATATATTATGGTTATTTAAATAACCATAATATTTTCATGTATAAATGAAAAAATATTTCTTGTAACCATTATTTATGATTTTTTTTTTATAAAATAAAAAAATTATTTTAAATAATATGTATATATATAGATACAATTCTATAACAAAAATATACAATAGCTGTTTAAAACAATTGTCATATATTTGGGGTAATATACAATGATTAAAAACATTTATATTTATAATATTATATATATGATTTATTTATATATGATGGTTATTTGGTGTCTTATATTTAAAAAAACTATCATATATCATTGAATTTGGTGTAGTGGACTTTTATGTCAGTGTCACACACCTGATATATAACCATTACTAGAAGGATAGAAAACCAAGTTGAAGAAAATATGAACAACATTTATAGAGATTCAAAATATTTAATGGATCTTCATGTCTTTTAATCCTCTACATATTGAAACAAACAAATGAATATTGTAATAAACTATGTCATTTTGTGTTGTGAAATTTAGGGAAAATTTGAATTTTAGGTCCTAAAGCATGGGAATATTTGATATTTGGGACTCAAATCAGGATTATAATAGTTATAAAATCTCTAGGAGACATTTTTAGATGTAATAAAAGGAATTATAAGTTCCTCGTGTCCTCAGGTAAAAATTGGAGTAGGGTTGGGATGGATTTGTTGAAAATTTTGGGTTGCAGATAGCTCATCACAACATGATGGTTCAGGGTTAAACCATGAAAAGTGGCTAGTAGAGAAGTCAAACCTTGTCTAGGGAGGCACCATGACATGGAGGTAGTGGGTCACATTATGAACAGGGGGTTCCATGACATGGTGGTCCTTTTGTGGGCTATAAATATCATGACCCCCCACTACTACCACCCCTCCAGGGCCGGTAATGAAGAGAAGGAGTAACCCCCAAAGACCAACTCTAATAGGACCTAGTTTTGAGACTTTCATTGAGAATATAAAACATAAAACGGCAGGAATTACCCTTATAATATAAGTTAAGGATAATAGATAAGAGGATAAACATCGAACAACACCATTCCATATAAAATAAACCAAGATCCATGATAATAACTATAACAATGCATATTACATCATATAAAATAAATCTCCAAATAAAATCCAAAACCACTACTAATTAGCATATCCAAACAAAAACTCTATCTTTAAGCTATCCTAGTACATCTTAGTCACCCAAACCACTCCTGAACACTTGAAATATATATATAATGGTGAGTATAACATGTATACTCAGAAATATTGTAACACCACAAGTTTTTATGAACCTTTTTTTGAATAAATAAAATTTATTTGATGTTTTTAATTTCATGCTACACTAAGATAATCTTTCATTATACGCTACACCAATATAATCTTTCCCTACATGCAACACCAACTTTCCTTGCGTTACACGCAGCACTGAATCTCTATGAAGGATTAATTTATTATTATAATTATTCAAACAAGATAGTTTTAACATTGTTGTTAAAAATAACAATATGAATAGTAATAATTAATTTTTAAATATTATTTATAGTGGTTTTATATTAATAAAACATATTTATAATAAAACTTATAAATTTTGGTAAAGTCTTTATATGTTTGAAAATACTATTTTCTCAAAAGAACTTCTTTTTATGTCCTTCTGTAAAAAACAATAAAATTAATTTTAAAAAATTTTAGAAATTTAATTTTATAAAATAAAATCCATTTTTTATTTTATAATTTCAAAATTATCTTAGAGTGAATTTTTGATATTTTTCTGAAAAACATCATTTTTGGATGAATAGTGAAAATACGAAATTTTAATTCGAAACTTATTTTTTGTCTTATTTATTTATATAGTTAAATTATATTTTAATTTAGTTTTAAAGTTTAATTAGATAAATTTTAAATCCATTAATACAATTTAGGTCATTATAATAAATTTTACATTTTTATTGAATATAAAAACATTCTAAACTTTTAAAGTTTTATTGCTAAAAAAACCTGCTGTCACGACACATCTACATGATTAATTTTAAATTAATTTTTTCCACTTATGTGATTATAATTTGGAAAAAATGATTCCATATTTGAAATAAGAATTATTTATAATGTATAATAATTTCAACTTAGTTTTTTACCAAAATTATTAGTGAAAATGATTAAAATTAATTAAGCGATTAAGAGAAAAATTAGTTTAACAAAGCACTAAACCTTAAACCTAAGGCCAAAAATGACCTATAGACTTGTAAAAAAGAAAATTTATGTTTATATTTTGACCTTATACTCCATTATCTAAAATTTTGACCATTATTTTAGCAACTTTACATTGGAAAAATGTGGGTGGAATTCCCTTTTAAAAAATTTACAAGAATGCAACTTCTCCTCCACTCTAAAGAGGCACTCACCCCTCACACTTATTAGAAACTCTAAACACATTTTGGATCATCAAAAACCTTACCAAATATCCTATAATAATCCCTAACTTAACCCTATAAGTCTTTATTTGGGAATAAATCCATCCAAGGGATCCCTTTGATGCAAACCAAAATGAGTTACCCAAAGAAGAGGTAACATCCTTCCTCAAGCTCTTTTATTTTATTTTCATTATACACCACATAAAATATTATTATTACATTATTATATAATAAAATTATTATCATAAATGTAATTATATTTTTTTATTCTAAGGTCTATTCCTACACATACAAACACTTCCATCAAATGGGCAATGAACTTACCGTTCTTATGTACGGTGAACTACCACCTCACGAAACGGTGTTTTGATTTTTTCTTTTAACACCTCTCATGGTTAGGAATTATGATGTAAAATATATTTTTATATGATATATATTATATTTATTATTTATTTATGCTTATTTAATTATTATTTAATACATAACTTCATGATTTACATTTTATGTAAATATGATAACTTTTTTGTGGACATGTGGACTACTGCCTCCTCAAAGCGATATGATTCATTCACACTTTACATGAAATGTATTAAGGATGGGTTTAGTAAAATTATATGATATGTATGAAATAATAAGTCTACTGTAATTATTATATATATATATATATACATATATGTTATTTTCATTCTTTCTTTCAAAACAATAATTAAACAGAAACAACGATCATACATACGTACGACCTACCGTATCCATAAACATTGTATTCCATTTCATATTTATATCATTTATATATTATTATAAATATTTATATAATTAATATATATGATATTTATATCATTTTTTACATTATATAAATACTTAAATCATGATCTAAGTAATAGGATCAAGAATAATAAGTCAAAATATGTATGAAAAACAAAGCAGATATTACTCGAAGCGTAACATTAATATGGAATTGTTATTAAATGGGTAATATAAAGTCATATATGGTATTATATATAATAATATGGTTATTTGTTATATATATAATAAACTTATATTTATTATACAATAGGTTTGAACATGTATAAATAAATTCAAGACTTAAGGTAAGAGTTTTCTCATCTCACTTTTATTTTCATGAGACTTATACCTTATTCATCACTCATTTCTTTTGTGTGATTTATATACTACCCGTGAATGTTTTATATTATTCTTATAATTAAAATTATGGGTACTTACATATCCATTTTAAGAGCTTTCTTTTATGGGGTTTATGGTTCAAAAGTTACCAAATCAGTAAAGTAATTTTGTCTCAATTTTCCTTCTTTGAGATACAAGCCATGTTCTGCACATATATTTTTCTATGGGGTGTATATACTTCCATTTGACATGTTATATCATTAATATCCTTATTTTAATGATATTATAAGCTTCATGTAATGTTATTATCTCATGGGGTTATGATTTAAATTTAGAAAAGTGGTAAGAGTTTATTGCTTCAATCTCATCATTTATCGGGATTTTTACGATTATGATTCCATTGATGAAATATTATAATCCATATCTTAAGAAATCTGATGAATTTTATTATCCTTCGGTTATTCATGTTATATACAAGTAATGGTACCATATTTATAATTCTTATTACTTTAGTTAATTAAGAAAGTGTTTTTATGAAAATCCTACTTTATTCCTCCTTTCAGTCATAATTCTGTGTTATTTCAAAATCATGTTTTCTAAAAATATTTTAAAAAATGTTTTAATATTACACTATTATGTTTAAAGTACATTTTTACCCCTATTTTACCTTAAAAAATGGTTTTAAAATTAATCTTCTTGTTGTATTCCAATCAAGGCACTTTTCTAAACATTTTATATTGTAAAAGGAATGTTCAGCATGTACAGACTTATCCTCCATCATGACCATAATTTCATTAATTCTTACTTTATAAGTTTACGAGTTTATTTTTAAATAATTTTTTCCTAATATTCTATAAATTTGTTAATTTTAAATTAGTTTTTAAATAAAAATGTTTTAAAAAATGATTTATGTTTAAAAAGTGTTTTAAATGATTTTATAAATTACTTCATATGTTTTAAAAAAGTTATTTCAATGATTTAAAACATTACTTATATGTTTTAAAATAAATTTTAAAATAAAATGGTTTCCAAAATTATTTCATTCCTTATTTTAAGTTTTTAATGTATTTCTAAAGAAAAAGGTTTTCAATTTTTTTTCAAGAATTCTTTTTGATTTTTCAAGGTGTTTTAAAATAAAAAGGTTTTTAAAATATTTTAAAACTTCCTTTATAAGATTCAAATATATTTTAAAAGAAAATATTTTTCAAAAATATTTATGTTTTAAATTTTTTTTTTCATAGAGGAAATGTTATTTTCCTCAAGAAATTATTTAAATGAAATTATAAATCTTTCTTTATATGAAAAAGATTTTTGAAATGGTATTATAAAAAGGATTTTCAAAGAAATGATATTTTACTTAAGAAATGTTCCATGTGATCTTTCAAAATACTTCTCCATTTAAGATGACATCAATTGTTATAGTTTATTCTTCACTAAGGATATTATTTTATAATACCATTAATATTATTTATTAAATGGTTTATGTTTTGATGGAATTATGTTTATTACACCCATTTCTCTTCCACAAATTGTATGATTTTGAAACCCTCTTCTTTTCATGAGTTACGCTATGATGAAATTATTATGAGACCTATAACTTTTACATAGGTAATGATATGATGAAATGTTTTTGACACCCTTTTCATTTCATGGGTTGTGATATGATGTTTATAAAGCCCATCACTTTTTATGGGTCATGATATAATGAAGGTTTTATTATCTTGTGGCACATGTATGTATGATTTTATTATGTGATGGGTGAGAATTGTATCTCTGTACAATGAATTGGGTAAATATTTATATCTCATGAGATAATGATAGGAATCAAGTCGACATATTTTATCTACTACGAGAATATGGAGAAACCCAATCCACTATGGGAACATGGGGAAACCCGCTCTACTATGGGAAGATGGGGAAACCCAATATACTATGGGAAGATGGGGAAAAATAATCCCTTATAAGGAAAGGACTCCGACTAGGGATGGTGGTGTGTCCCACCCAGCATGTGTATCCCCCATGAAGTAACCTGATAAGTTTTTGGAAATGATACTTGACTTATAGGGAATGATATTACATGTTTATATGACTTCCACAATTCCATGTCCTATTCCTATGTTTTGATTTTATGGATTATTCTCTTGATTTTATTATGATTGATGTCTTATGAACTACCAATATTTATTCCATGAATCTTTATTATGATCTTTTATATGTAGGGTATGATATTCTAATGTTATGATCATGTTTTTATACCCTTATTCTCACGTTATTCTTACATATCTCCCTTTTTTACCCTTACTGAGCATATGAGCTCATTCCTTTCTTATGTTTCATTTCCCCAGGTTATAAAGAAATGTTTTAAGTAGGATTAATAAAGGGAAATATCTTTAAGGGAGATGTTAAATATTTTTCATCAAGTTATAAGATTATGTTTCTAAGTTTCCAAAGACACTAAACTATTATGGTCCTCAAGCACGTATTTTTATAATGTGATTAATATTAATCTAAAACGATGTAATACCCTTGTATATTAAACCGGGTTCATTATATTTGGTATCAAAGGGAAGGTTTAGTCATCATTTATTAACTAGGATGGGAAAAATATAGTGAGATCCCTAGGGATATTTCTAAGGATATGTCTAGGGATGTCTCTAAGAATAAGCCCAAGGTATGATCGATCAAATAATGTGTCATAATTTAGACATCCTATAAGTGTTTTTTCATATTTATATGGTTTTATACTATGATAACTATTTCTAACACAATGATTTATGGTTTGAGTCAATAGTGGGAACCATAAGTAAATGGATTAACATTGAATGTGATGGAAAATTTTCCAATGAGAAGTCAAATGGGATGGTCACTAAAGTGAAGGATGTTGTGATCATGCCTAGTCAGTTTTAATAGAAAATGATTAAAAAAGTTTACCTTAACCAACTCTTGGACTCACCAAATAATATATGAAATAAGTTCACTGAGGTTTTTGGTAATAGATACCATGGAAGAAAGAATATTCAGTTTCCTTTGTGATAAGAATGTGGAAAGAAAGACCCAAGTGAATGTCTTAAAGGAAGAATAAGTTATGTTCTCATTTAATTTTTGGTTTGAATCCCTTTTTTGGTTAATTTAGTTCTTACCAAAGTCCTTAATAAGGCTCGGGGGTGTTCCGAGGGTTTGGGACATGAAAAATGGAGAAAAAGGGGTTTTATGGGTAGGCCGCATGGTCTGTGCATAGTTAGTGATAACCATGTAGACAACCTAGGAAACCATTCAGGAGGTAGGTTTTGGATAGTGGCCTCTGCATGGTTTTCACACATTTTGGAAAACTGTGCGGCCCAAAAACTTTTAAAAAAATTATAAGTTTTCCACTCTGGGATTTTAATACCTAACTCGGGATTTCCTCCCAGTTCTCCCCTCTTCACCCCAGGAACGAACCAAATCTCCCAAGAACTCTAAGAGATTGATCTCCCTTGTTTATAAGGTGTCTTTTATGCCATTGGTTGCAGATTGAAGCTCTAGGTAAGGCTAATCCCATCCTTGATTCTCTTTTGAGTTTAGGGTTTGTATCTTCTTATCATCTCTTTACAAAGCTCTAAAACCCTACTCTTTTTGTGAGATCTATGTTGAAGCTTCAATGGTTGGTTGAAGTGGAATCTACGGGCTCAATTAAAAGTGCGTTCAACCATGAAATCAAGTTAGGTGGTCTACAAGTTATATCCCATGGTTTATTTTTGGATTTGTGTATGTGTGGTTTTGTTCTTGGGTGTCTCTTGGTATGTTTTGTTCACCCTTGGAATGTTTAGGTAAAATGGTTATTAATAAGGGAAATGGAAACCCTCACAATCCCCATGGTATGTGTCGAGGGTGATGAGACTAATCTAGGGCCACCTATGGGGTGTGCCAACTCTCCCGGACCTAGGGAATTTTAAAGAACAAGTGAGACTGTTGTGTAGTTATATAGAGCCTTGATAAACATGTGGAAGTGTTTGATTGTATTAAAGTAGAAGATAGGTGATGCACCTAGGCTTAGTAATAACCTAAGGGATATTGGGTTAACATGGAAATGATTAAATACCATAATGAAATTGATTATGAGACCGGTAATTAAGCCTAGTGAGTTAGGCATAATGAACGAGTCCTTGTGAGATAGGTACAAAGAATGAATGCTTAGTGAGATAAGCCTAATAAAAGGGAATGGTGATAAATGGATAAATGATGTGAAATGTAGTAAATGTGTTAATGGTTTAAGGCATGGTATTAAATCTCATGTTATTGTTATTATTTATGTTTTCCTCAGTCAATGGTTGTGATGTTGTGTTAATGGTTGATGGATTTACATATGTATAACATGTGCACATGTCTTGGTAGAGTGGGGTATTAAATTTAGGTTCTATGCCCATGGTTTGAGTTGGACCGAGGCTCTAAACTCCACCCCTAATGCATGGGTTAGGGAAGAGGACTGAGCCTCTGTTCCCCTAACGGTTGCATCCACCCAAACTGAGGCTTCGAGGTGAGGATTTGGTTTACATGAGGAAGTTAGTCCTAGTGAGATAGGATAACAATGTGTTTTTCTCATGCATGTGATTGTGTACTTTAAGCCCATGTAACTTGTTGTTCTTGATGAACCCATGTTAAATGTGTTGTAAATAGTAAGTAATGATAAATGGGATGAAATGGTAAGATATGGAAATGGTAATAAATGTTGGTAATGGACCTAATATAGCTAAGGGAACTTATTATTTTCCTTGTTATTTACTATTCATTTACCTTTTTCATGCACAACTGTTTATACCAGATATTTTGTAGACATCATCGGTGGTGGCCTACTGAGTTGTACTCACACCCTGCTTGGGCCGTCATTGGGTACCCGAACAGACTTCATGTTTTCATGTCAGTAGAAGGGAAAAGGCCCTTACTAGGCAGTTGGGTTAGCACGAGTATATGTAGAGGAGGACCCTGAATTGGTGTGGAGACCATTTTGGGTATTTTTCAATAGTTTACATTTTGGGTTTTGTCCACTTTTACACTTGTAGCATGGCATGGAATATTTACTATTGGACATGGTTGTACCCATTTGGGGAATGGTTGTTTGTTTATTCTCTGGTATTATTGGTTATTATTCCACTATTTTGTTTATCTTCTATTGTGAATTAATCTAGTAAAAAGGGGGTATAGTCTCCCCAATTGACTATTTAGACCCTCGCTGCTAGTTAGCAACTTTTGGCATATGAGGAGGCATGCTTAAGGTCATGTAACCACCCGGATCGGAGCACCAATTTAGTGGATTTCATGTTGGGGATGTTATAAAGTGGTATTAGAGGGATTATTTCTTCTCCTTCTATGAAATCTTGGTATTTGGGATGGTTGACAGGAGTTAGGATGTTTCGGGACTTGGTAATATGCTCATGCTTGAGAGTATCTAACCCATGTATGAGGGAAAACCCAAGTCACCCAGGGTGGGCATTGTGGTTCTTGATTGTGCGATGTTACATTTGATGATATTTCACCATTAGGTGATGCACATGTTGTTTGATGTGATGGTTTTATGATATTTGTCTTGTGACCTCAATGACATGAGGTTGTGCATTCATACATCATTATAGGAACTTAGAGAGATAGGTGACATGCATCATGGTAGGAACATATAGGTTGGGTGTGTGAGGCAGGAAATATAGAATGAACCTTTCATTTTGAAAATTGAAAATGAAAAATTCCGTAAAAAAAACAATTCAAGTGGGCGAAGATAAAATAATGATAAGTGATAATTAATGAAAAATGTGTAATTAAGGGTTTGTAATGAATTAAGAATATTGTTTGTAACATGTTGTGTGAGCCTTGTGGTGATGTATGGTTGTTTACCCCTTGTGGACCATGGATTGTGATAGGGATGGTCAGGGTGATGTTTTAGGAATTTTAAGGTTTGTTGGGATGGTGCATGTATGGTGGGTTGTTGTGGCTGGTGAAGAGATTTCTTGTTATGAAGTTGTGAAAGTTTTATGGTATGTGTTCTAAACCTTGTGTTTGACAATGTAGAGAAATGACACCATGATGTCGAGTGACGGTTGGGAAACAAGATAATGTTGCTGAGAACACTCCTCTAGTAGAGGAGCAAGAGAATGTGGTGATCTAAGAAAGTAGAGAAGGGAAGTTCTGAGAAAATTTGGCTCATTTTATGCAAATAATGGATTGGGACCCAGGACAGGTTGCACCGAGTATGTTTGAGCTGACCAGAGAGTTTCAGTTGCAGCACCCTTTGACCTTTACTGGAGAGGGTGGGCCAGAGGCAGCAGAGTTCTGGATATTTCTAGATGATACTTGATCATCTAAAGACTCCTATCGGGAAGTGAGTCAAGTTGTAAGATTATATGTTATGGGGCTAGGAAAAGAGTTGGTGGGAAATACTACCTCAGACTGAGAAGGATGAGGGGATGTTGTGGAAAGATTTCCTGGAAAAGTTTTTGGAGCATTTTTACCCAGATAATTTGAGTAAAGAGTGGGCTGCAAAGTTCATGAGCCTAAATCAGGGATCGATGTCGGTGATGGAGTATTCTGGACGCTTCACTGACCTGCAACACTTTGTTCCAACATTGGTGGGGGATGAGGTAGCAGTTACGAGGCGTTTCCATGTTGGGTTGAGATATGAGATCAGATCTCAGGAGAATATCTTTCACTTGAAGAGTTTTACAGAGGTAATGGATCAAGCACTGATCTCAAAAGTGAACCTGAAGGGAGCTTCAGGTAGTTGGCTTGTCATGCCAATTGGGCAGACAAGTGGTGCAGTTTCTGAGGGCCGAAAGCATCATTTTGGGAGTTTTAATCAGGGTGGAATTGTTAAAGGTGGTCATAAGAGAGGGTCAGCCTCTCAGGATGGTGATCAGGTGTTCTTCTATCAGTGTGGCAGGCCGGGGAACATGCTTGGCTAGTGTCCTCGACCTCCAGTTGAGTGCCGGTTATGTGGTATATTGGGATAGGTGAAAAGGTTCTACAGGAACCCTTAGTAGGTGATCATGAATATTGGTGATAGGTAGATTCCAAGTAGAGGAAAGGGATCAGTTTCTCCATATTAGGCAGGAAGCTGGACCTCCACGGGCCTTACTGGTAGGGGTGGTGGATGTGGAACTCTAGGGATATATCATCCACATCAGCAGGGCGGTGAAGTGTAGGGAACACAGGTTAGAGCCTAGGGTAGAGGGGTAGGCCAGCTTCATGCAGTTCAGTCTACACTTGGTGATGGCGAGGCTGGGCCATTGACTATTCGAGGTACGATCCTTGTAGCTTCTACACTTTCTAGTGCATTGTTTGAAACTGGTGCCACACAGTCTTTTAATTATATTCAGTTTTTGGTAGCATTGGGTTTTCCTATGGAGAGTGTGGGTGGGGTTATGTTGATTGACACTTTGTTGGGGGTGTGAAATGAAGATATCATGCAGTGTAAGGGATGTGCTCTAGAAGTCGGTGGGTATCATTTCTTGTGGGACTTGTTCATTCTCAAGATGTCGGGATTTGAACTGATTTTGGGTATAGACTGGTTGGTGTTGTATCAGGTGCACATATACTATTACCATCACAAGGTATCATTTAGGTCACTTGAGGGTAACACTTATGTCCATCATGGAGAGTGGGATGTTCAAGCAGGTCGTGTGGGACCATTTTGTCAGCAGTTGGGTAGGCTCACAGCTCCAAGTAGTTATCCTTATTCTTGATGATGAAAGAGGGGAACAATATTTCTTCCCTCCAGCAGTGAATCTGTTTCAGGATGCATTTCCTGAGGATTTATTAGGGCTACTACCTGAGAGGGATGTTGAGTTCACGATTGAGTTGCTGTTGGGAGAGGAGCCAGTTTCAATTCTTCCATACCGAATGGCACCAGCAGAACTCCAGGAGTTAAAGGTTCATCTTGAGGAGATGGAGCATAAGGGGTTCATACATCCTAGTACATCTCCTTGGGGATCTTCTGTTCTTTTTTCAAAGGATGACATGTCATTAAGGATGTATTTTGATTATCAGAAGTTAAATCAGATGACATTGAAAAATAGGCACCCTCTTCCTAGAATTGATGATGTGTTTGACCAGTTGAGGGGTGCATCAGTGTTTTCTAATATTGATCTAAGATTGGGTTATCACCAGTTGATGGTGAGGCCTTCTGACGTACAACTGATAGCTTTCAGGAGTTGGTACGCGTTGTTTGAGTTTTTGGTGATGCCTTTCAGCTTTACCAATGCACCGATGGTGTTCATGGCCTTAATGAACCAAATATTTTATCCTTATATGGATTAGCTTGTGTTTATATTTGTTAATGACATCTTGGTGTACTTGAAAACTCATGATGATCATTCCAACATCTTGACATCATTCTGATTACACTAAGAGATCATCAGCTATATGCCAAGATATCCAAATGTCAGTTCTGGTTTAGAGAAGTGCATTTTCTGGGTCACATCATCTCTGAGGAAAGTGTGTCAATGGATCTAGAGAAAGTGCAGTCTATTGTGTCTTGGGAGAAACCCAAGAGTGTTTCAAATATTTAGAGTTTTCTGGGTTTGTTCGGGTATTACTGGAGGTTCATCCAAGATTTTTATCGCTTGGTGACACCACTTTCAGGCTTGACCAAGAAGGGAATCATATTTGAGTGGTCTAAGGTTTCTGAGAATGCTTTTCAAGAGTTGAAAAATTGATTGACGGCTGCACCGATCTTGATCTTAGCTGATCCAGGTTAGAAGTATGTCCTATTTTGTGATGCGTCCGGTATCGGGCTTGGGGCTGTATTGATGCAATATAAATGGGTTGTGGATTATGTGTCGATGAAATTGAGACCCCATGAGTGGAATTAACCCACTCATGATCTTGATTTTGTTGCATTAGTATACACCTTAAAGTGTTGGAGGCACTAATTGTTGGGGGAACAATTCATGGTGTATAACGATCACAAGAGTCTAATGTATATCTTTTCGCATTGAATCTTCGACAGTGAAGATGGGTTGAGTATCTCTAGTATTTCAACTTTGACATGGTATATACACTGGGGAAAGGGAACAATGTTACTGATTCTTTGAGAAGAAGGCTCAAAACCAGGTGGTTCAGGAATCCATCACTGATTGGAAGGTGATGGATTTGTTCACAGAGATACACCTCGAGGTGCAGGAAGAAAACAGTCAGATGAATCTTCTTTCTATGGTGGTTGATTCAACGCTTTTAAGTCAAGTTAGGGAAATTCATCTCAACGATCTTGAATGTTTGTCCATGAAAGAAATACTTTAAGGTGAGGAGCCACCTTCTGGTTGGACTATTGGTGTGGATGAGGTTTTTTGTGTTCATGGTCATGTGGTTGTGCCGATATGCATGTGGGAGGAGTTGATGCATGAGTTCCATGAATCAAAATGAGTAGTGCATCCTGGTTTGACCAAGATGTATCATGATATCTGCGGATAGTTTTGGTGTCCAGGAATGAAAAAGGAAGTTGCGGGCTTTATGGCACAGTGCCTTACCTATCATTAGGTAAAGGCTGAGCATTAATGTACAAGTGGTTTGTTACATCTATTTCCCATTCCAGAATGTAAGTGGGATGTTGTGATAATGTATTTTGTGGTGGGTCTTCTAAGGATGCCTCAAAAGAATGATGCAATTTGGGTGGTTGTGGATCGGCTAACGAAAGTGGATCATTCCATTCTGATTCAGGATACTTACACAGTTGACCAGTTGGGTTAGTTGTATGTTTAGGAAATATTATGGTTTCATGGTGTACCATGTAATATAGCTTCATATTGTGATCCTCATTTCACATCATGCTTCTAGAAAGGGTTGTAGAAGGCGCTGGGTACACAGGTGCTTTTGAGTATGGCTTTTCACCCACAGACGGATGGGTAGTCGGAGTGTACAATCCAAGTTTTGGAAGATATGTTGAGGGATTTTGTGTTGGATTTTGGTGGTTTCTAGGAGAAGTAACTATCTCTTGTTTAATTTTCCTACAATAATAGTTTTTAGGCTATGATTCATATGGCACCGTTTGAGGCTCTTTATGAGAGGCCATGTAGATCTCCGTTGTGTTGGTTGGAGGCTGGTGAATTTGAGATACTGGGACGGATTCTCATGCAGGAGACTTTTGAGAAAGTTGAGTTGATTCAGAAGTGGATGGAAATGAATCAGAGTAGGAAAAATTCATATGAGGATTAGAGGAATAGAACTATTGAGTTAGATATGGGTGATAGTGTGTTCCTTCGAGTGTCGCCAAGGTTGGGTCACTGACGGATTCAGAAGCCGGGCAAGTTGGTGCCCAGGTATTTGGGGCCGTTTGAGATTGTGGAGAGGATTAGGATGGTGGTGTAACGATTGGATCTTCCACAATGGTATAGCAGGATGCATGATTTTTTAATGTGTTGTAGCTTCAGAGGTATCACCCTGACCCAACTCACATGGTGGATGTTGAGAATGTTGAGTTTGAGGTTGATGTGTCTTTTGAAGAGCATCCGGTTCATGTCTTGGATCATAGTGAGAAGGTATTGTGGGGAAAGGCTATGCCATTAGTGCTAGTACTATGGTAGCATGGGAATTTTTAGGAAGAAACTTGGGAGCAAGAATCAGATATGCGGGCTCAGTGGCCCGATCTCTTTTCCTTGGAAGTGAAATGAAGCTTAGGAGCTCAGCTTGAGGATGAGACATTATAAGGCTGGGAGGTTGTAAGATCCTGAATCTTGGAAAGGTATTTTATCCTTTAAGTTTTGATTTTAATCCCTTATTTTGGTTAATTAAGTGATTACCAAAGTCCTTAAGGAGGCTCGAGGGTGTTCTGAGGGTTCGGGACATGAAAAATGGAGAAAAAGGGGTTTTCTGGGTAGGACGTAGGGTTTGTGCACTGTTAGTGCTAACCGTGCAGAAATCCTAGGAAACCATGCAGTAGGTGGGTTTTTGGACAGTGTCCTCTACACAAGTTGTGCACAGTTTGGAAAATTGTGCTGGTAAACTGTGTGACCCAGAAACTTTTAAAAAAATTACAATTTTTCTACTTTGTGATTTTAATAACCAACTTGGGATTTTCTCCCATTTCTCCCCTCTTTACCCTAGTAAATAACCAAATCTCCCAAGAGATAAAAGAGATTGATATCCCTCTTTTTTAAGGAATTTTTGGTGTCGTTGGTTGCAGATCAAAACTCCGGGTAATTCTAATCCCATCCTTTATTCTCTTTTGAGTTTAGGATTTGTATCTTCTTCTCATCGCTTTCCGAAGCTCTAAAACCCTACTCTTTGGGTGAGATCTTGGTTGAATCTTCAAGGGTTGGTTGAAGTGTAATCTAAGGGATGAATTAAGAGTTCATTCACCCACCAAATAGAGGTAGGTGGTCTATAAGTTATATCCCATGGTTTATTTTTTGGATTTGTGCATGTGTGGTTTTGTTCTTGGGGGTCTCTTGGTATGTTTTGATCACCCTTGGAATGTTTAGGTAAAATGGTTGTTAAGAAGGGAAATGGAAACCCTCAAGATCCCCATGGGATGCTTCTAGGGTGATGAGACTAATCTAGGGCCACCCATGGAGGCTTCCATCTCTTCCAGAACTAGGGAATTGTAAATAACAAGTGAGATTGTTTTGTAGTTATATAGAGCCTTGATAAACATGTGGATGTGTTTGATTGTATTGAAGTAGAAGCTAGGTAATGCACCTAGGCTTAGTAATAACCTAAGGGATATTGGGTTAACATGTAAATTATTAAAGACTATAATTAAATGGATTATGAGTTCGTTAATGAAGCCTAGTGAGTTAGGCATAATGAACAAAGACTAGTTAGATAGGAACAATTAATGAATTCTTAGTGAGATAAGAGTAATAAAAGGGAACAGGGATAAATGGATAGATGATGTGAAATTTGGTAAATATGTTAATGGGTTAAGTCATGGTATTAACTCTTATATTATTGTTATGATTTATTTTTTCCTCAGGTAATGGTTGTGATGTTGTGTGAATGGTTGATGGATTTACATATGTATAACATGTGCACATGGCTTGGTAGAGTGGGGTATTGACTTGAGGTTCTATTTTCACAGGTTGAGTTGGACCGAGGCTATAAACTCCACCCCTAATGCATGGGTTAGGGAAGAGGAATGAGGCACTATTACCTTAACGATTGCATCCACCCAGAATGAGGCTTTGAGGTGAAGATTTGGTTGAAATGAGGAAGTTAGTCCTAGTGAGATAGGATAACAGTGTGTTTTCCTCATGCATGTGATTGTGTACTTTAAGCCTGTATAACTTGTTGTACTTGATGAACCCATGTTAAATGTGTTGAAAATGGTAAGTAATGGGAAATGAGATGAAATGGTAAGATATGGAAATGGTAATAAATGTTGGTAATGGACCTAAATTGGATAAGGGAACATAATCTTTTCCTTGTCATTTATTATTCATTTCCCTTTTTCATGAAAAATTATTTATACCGGATATTTTGTAGACACCATTGGTGGTGGACTACTGATTTTTACTCACACCCTTCTCAGGCTTCCATTGGGTACCTGATTGGACTCCATGTTTACAGGTCAGGAGAAGGGAAAAGGCCCTTTCTAGGCAGTTGGGTTGGCATGGGTATACGTGGAGGAGGACTCAGACTTGGTGTCAGGACCATTTTGGGGATTTTGTAGTAGTTTAAATTTTTGGTTTTGTTCACTTTTAAACTTGTATCATGGAATGGAATATTTACTATTGTACATGGTTGTACCCATTTGGGGAATGGTTGTTTATACATTCTCTGGTATTATTGGTTATTATTCCACTATTTTGTTTATCTTTTATTGTGGCTTACTTTGGTAAAATGGGTGTATAGTATCCTCAATTGACTATTTGGACCCTCACTGCTAGTCAGAAACATTTGGCATATGGGGAGGTGCTCTTAAGGTCATATAACCACCCAACTCAGAGCACCAGTTTAGTGATTTTGGGTCAGGGATGTTACAAAGAATATGTTTTGACTGTGTAAAAGAGGGACACAAAGTAAGTAACTATAAAGGAAAAATGAAGGGTTCAGTTAACACAATGTATGGGAATATTTGAATCCCTAAAACATCATCGAAGGTTAGATGATTTAAGTGTGTAATGAATGGTCGTTATAAAAATAGATGTCCCAATTAGAAAGCTCAGGAAGAGAATCAGCAAGGTGGTACAAGTAATGGTTATATTGATGATAATGATGAGACTATAAGTGAAATTTGAAAGGAAATAGGTATCAAGTAATAGGATGAGGCATGCTCTGATCTCACGTTCTACCGCTCCTCTCCAGGTTGGACTTGGAGTGATGGATACTCAGAGGTTTTGGGCAATGCGGTTTAGCGGATGTGAGGATTCCTTTTAGGGTTTCATCCCCAGTTTCCGTTAGGGTTTTCTCCCCGGTTTCACTATTCCTGCTTCCTTTAGGGTTTCATCCCCAATTATTTTTTCTTCTATGCGGTTCTTTTTTTGGATTTCTGTTATCTGTGAAAGATTTTGATGCTTGTTCGGTGATGGTTCTGTTCGTGGTTATGCATTTTATGTGCTGCGACGACCTTGTCGATCTACGACGTGTGGTGTTTGGACAATGGTGTCGATGGTGTTGATTGTATGGAGATGGTAAAAGTGGTGTTTTTCGATGGTTTTCAGTTTTTGTGGGGATGGTGTTGCAAATTTATGACGACCTCGTCGGTCTTGGTATGGTTTGATGGAGTCCTGGTCCGATTGCCAGTGTGGTTGTTTGTGGCCACCGACATGCTTAGGATGAGTATGTGATGATGATTAAAGGAAGACGACTGCGAGATGGTCAATGGAATCTACATTTCTGATGGTGGAAGATCGTGGCCCGAGGGTTTTGGTTTTTCGGTTCTCTGGAGTGGGGTATTTTGGTACTCTGTGTGTGACTTTGATGATGGTTTCCAGCGGTTCCTCGCTGGCATTATGATGGTATGGCGTTTCGTTTGGTTGGTTATGGCGGTGACAATGGACTTTGACTGTGATGGGATGGAAATGGGTGACAGGATGTCAGTATCGTGTGGTGCATCATGATGACATGCGATGTGATTCCCTAGGTGGTGTTTGGTTCAGATTTTCAATTCAAATTTGAATTTTGAATATTGTGGGGCAGGCTTTTGAATTTTATTTGGTTTGAATCTAATTTTTTTGAATTAGGTATTTTCCTACTTTGTATGGTGGTTTTTAATATTGGGTTGGATCTGTTGTATGCGAGTTGTGGTTGTGAGATTACCACTAACCCAAAAAGTGGTTTATTCAGAAAATGAAAAAATATGAATTTGGAGGAGTAATAGGATGAGGTAACCTTATTAATGGATTAAGGATGAAGTAGAATAATCCAAGTGTTTATGAATTTGGATTCAAGAATTATGAATTGAGAAATATATAAGGATTGTTTAGTTTATGTTTTTTACTAAGTATTTACAAGAATATATGGAATGGATTATATAGACTAGAAAAGTGATTTAATAGTAAGGTGATACTCATGTGAAACAAATGATTAAGGGAAATGAAACCCTTAATATGTTCTTAATTTCAAGATAACGATGTTTGGATAAATATATGTTGGATATGAATAAGTAAATTTGACGGTATTGATTACCTTATAATTAATTATGAATTTGATGAAAAAGTGGTATATATTATCATGGATAAAGTTTACATCATTTTTATATTTAAGAAATATATTAAATAAAAACTGGAATACAGAAACATTCATGTTTTTAATAATTATTTATGGTAATTTAGGTTATTAATACATTTCAAGAGAATACATAATGAAGGTATTCACATGTTTGATATGAGAAAACCAAGAGATACTTTATGATATAAGGGGGATCAACACTAAACTATTTTTGAGAAATTTAATGATCTTATTTTGAAAGTTTCAGACTTTCATATTTCAGAAGGGTTATAATTTTAAACATTTATGGAATGGTTTATGTTAAACTTCAAATGATTTTTTAGATAATATAGTATTATCTCACCACATGAAGATTTATTCATATTGGATAACTTGTGCTAACTATTTCGTTATTATAAAGACAAATGGAATGACCCATATCATGATCTGAAAATGATTTAGAAATGAAAAATTCACTTTAATTTCATGGAATAAGATATGAATTATAAATTCATTAATCCATAAAAAAGGGTGAGATTATTCTAAAACCAAGTAAGTATATCTTCCCATGAGAATTATTCAACTTTATAAAAAGGTTCTTGAAATAAAATTTTGTCCTATTATCATCATTTTTGATTATATAAATGACCTAATTCATGCTTCTTCAGTTTATGGTTTCATGATTGTTAAATTTTTCTAGATCAACCACTTTCTTATGATTAGTGATCATTATCAATCTCTACAATTATTTCAGTTTTTCTTCTATGTCTATGTTTTCACTTGCCAATAATGTTCTCCTATTTGGAAACCTAGTTATGAGTTATTTTGGGTAAAAATTATGTTTCAAACATTCATTTTTTAAAGAAAGTCATGGTATTAATTTTTTTGATGTGAGTTTCTATGAGATAAACTTTCAAGTATTAGACCTTTGATAATAGAGATGAATTTCAAGTGAAAAATTCATTTTAAGGGGGATAGAATGCACCACCCTGAGTTTTTATGAACCTTTTCGTCTAAGTAAATTAATTTACTTTGATTTTTTTCATTTCACACTACAACAAGATAAGATTTATTTATATTCTACACAGATATAAGTTTTTACTACATGCAACACCGACTTGGCTTGTGTTACATGCAACACCGAGTCTCTATGAAATAACAATTTATTATCATAATTATTCAAATGAGATAGTTATAACATACCTGTTAAACATAGTAATATGATTAGTAATAAATAATTTTTAAATAATATTTATAATGGTTTTATATGAATAAAACATATTGATAATAAAACATATAAATTTTGGTAGTCTTTATATGTTTGAAAATACTATTTTCTCAAAATAACTATTTTTTATGTCCTTCTATAAAAAATAATAAAATTAATTTTAGAAACTTTTTGAAATTGAATTTGATAAAATAAACTTAATTTTAAAATAAAAAATGTTAAAATTATATTAGTGTTAATTTTTTATATTTTTTCTGAAAAACTTCATTTTTGGATGAATAGTGAAAAATATGAAATTTTAATCCGAAACCACGTTTTCGTCTAATTTATTTATATAGTTAAATTATATTTTAATTTGGTTTTAAAGTTTAACTATATAAATTTTAAATCCATTAATCCAATTTAGTTCATTATAATCATTTCACATTGAAATTGGATAAAAACATTCTATACTTTTAAATATTTTTTCTTAAAAACCCCACTTTCGTGACACGTATGTGGGATTAATTTTTAAATAATTCTTACCACTTATGTGATTATAATTTTGAGAAATGGATTCAATATTTTTAATTATCTAATTTATAATTTATAATAAGTTCAAATTAGTTTTTGACCAAAAATATTTGTGAAAATAATTAAAATTAATCACAATGATTAGGAGAAAAATTAGTTTAACAAAGGAATAACCTTAAACTTAAGGCCCAAAATGACCTAGAAACTCATAAAAAATCCTTTGGATGTTCATATTTATACCCTATACTAAATTTTATTGGATTATACCATTATTGAATCTGATTTACCAAGGAAAAACATGGGTGGAATTCCCTTTTCAAAAATTTACATGAATGCACTCCTCCCCCACTATAAAATGGCACACACCCCTAAAACTTATTCACTCCTCTCAAGACATTTTGAATAGGAAAAACCCTGAAAAAATATCCTCCCAACCTCTATAACTTAATTCTATAAGCCTCCCTTTGGGCATAAATCCATCCAAGTCAGCCCTTTGGTGCAAACCAAAAGGAGTTACCCAAAGAAGAGGTAACATCCCTCCTCAAGATAAATTATTTTATTTTCATTATACACTCCTATAATATTATAATTATATGATTATATAATATCCTAAGTATCATAAATATACTAATATTATATTTTTTATAAGGGTTTTACCGACAATTACATAAAATTTCATCTAATGGGCAACAAACTTACCGTTCTTGTGTACGATGAACTACCGCCTCACAAAATGATGTTGTTCTTTTTTCCTTTATCACCACCAATGGTTGGAAATTATGATGTAAAATATGTTTTTATATGATATATATGATATTTATGATGTATTTATTCTTATTTAAATATTATATAACACTTAACTTCATGCTTTCCATTTTTTGTAAATGTGATAACTTTGTTTGTGGACGCGTGGACTACTGCCTCCTCAAAGCGATGTGATTCGTTCACACCTTACATGAAATGTGTCAAGGATGAGTTTAGTAAATTTATATGATATATATGAAATAATAATTCTACTATAATTATATATATACATATATACATATATTTCCTTTACTTACTTTCTTTCAAAATGGCAATTAAATGGAAACAACGTTCATACATACATACGATCTACCGTCTCCATGAATGGTGCATTATATTTCATATTTATATCATTTATAGATAATTATAAATATTTATATACTGAATATATATGATATTTATATAATTGTTTTACATTTTTTAAATAGTAAAATCATGATCTAAGTAAGAGGATCAAGAATAATAAGTCAAAATATGTATGAAAAAAAAGCAGATATTACCCGAAACATAATATTAACATGGAATTATTAATAAGTGGGTAATATCAATTAATATATGGTATTATATATAATAATATGGTACTTTGGTATATTTATAATAAAATTAATTTTATTATACAAAAGGTTTGAACATGTACAATGAAAGTCAATACTTAATGTAAGAGTTTTCTCATCTCACTTTTATTTCTGTAAGACTTATTCCTTATTCACCACTCATTTATTTTGTGTGGTTTATATACTAACCATGACTATTTTATATGATTATTATACTTAAATTTATGGGTATTTACATATCTATTTTATGATCTTTCTTTCATGGGGTTTATGGTTCAAAAGTTACCACATCGGTAAAGTAATTTTGTCTCAATTTTCCTTCTTTGAGATAAATGCCATGTTATGTAGATATATTTTTATATGGGGTGTATATAAAACCCTTTGACATGTTATATCATGAATATACTTATTTTCATGATATTATAAGATTCATTTAAGGTTATTATCTCATGGGGATTATGATTTAAAGTTACTAAAGTTGTAAGAGTTTATTGCTATAATCTCATCGTTTATCAGGATTTTTATGATTATACTTCCATTGATGAAATATTATAATCCATTGTGAGTATAAATAAAATAGAGACTTGGATATAATACCAATTATAAGATTAAAATGTATATAAATATGGATAAATACAAGAGGGTGGGGGTGAATTATAAGTTTAAAAACTTTCATTTTTAACCTTAAAGGAAACTTAGTTTAACAAGGTTAAACTAATCATATTCATAAAACCACTTATGTATTTAAACAGTGATCATATTGGGACCTTGGATCTAATAAAAAAAATATTATAATTAAGTTGATTCTGATATGTAACCTACCTGTCGTAATGATGAATTGATTCTATCTTAATAGTGTATAGAATCGTAATCAATAAATAGTGGTAACATAATTATATTTTAATTTTATCCACAGTAGAAAAAGATTTAATTAGAGTAAAAAAAAGAATCATAATCACAATGTTTATGATAAATCAGAGTAATAAAAAATATATTGATTCTATGTTAAATTGTATAGAATCATTTTCAAATTAAAATAGTTGTATCATAATTAAATCTATTATGATAAAAAAATTACAAATATAAAGTTGAATATAAAATTATAACTTTCTATTTAATTATAGTGGAAATAAAATTCTTATAATAAAACAAGTAAACAAATACAATTATTTTAACCCAAAGAGAATGGTATCCGATAACCTAGGATAAAGGTCCCTTTTTTTATAATTTCAAGAAATTATGTATTTATCTTATTAGATAAATCCCTTGATATGAAGATTGACCAGTCTCACTATTCCCATGAGACCTTGATATGATTATTGGATTTTCTTTATCTACATATCCTTAGAATCCCTTGATATGAAGATCGAATCTATCTTGGTATCACCATAAGCCCTTGATCAATACAGTGATAATCTCCTTTGTCTTCCTAGACCCAAAATACCTCGATCATAATCAAAACAATCAGACTCACAAAGAAATTATGAAATCTAAAATATTACAAGTATAAGGAATAAGCAGTTCACTATTGTAAGCTTCAAATCTCTTGCACAGTAGAACAATCAGTAGAGTGTCTCTATGTGAGTCTACTTCTCTTATGAAGTCATTAAATGACCTAATATTTATAGGCAAGCCTTCTAATGGTCATATTGACCTCCAACAGTCATACTTTCTCCATGATTTTCACAAGGACCTGGACACCTGACACCTCAATGGTCATATTATAACTGAATGCATGACATCGTTTTGTTTTACACATATTATAACAAAATGTACGACATTGTTTTGTTTATATGTTTTCAGTGTAAAATGTATTCCAAAATGATAAAACATTTTTTTTGTTTTCAGGATTAAAAAAAGTCAATCCGATGGATTTATATACATAAGTAATTATGATGAATTGTGTGGATCTAAATCATATTATTATTGATTTTAGTCAATCCGATTATTCTTGGTTCTAACCCGATTATGATAATCATAATGGTCAATGTTGTTTTTTCTCAAATACTTTAAAACTATTTCAAAGTATGGTAAAATATATATGTTTTATATAAAAACATTTTAAAAATAATTTTATCATAAAATATTTAGATATTAAGTATTTAAGAAAGTGTTTGAAATTTCCAAAACAAAAGGAATGGAAAAATAAAAAAGAGACTTTTTACTCAACAATCTACCCCTTTTTGGAAATCACAAACCACCAGACTTAAATAGAAAATAAATTTGAAAATATTAAGTCCAAAATTCATTTTAATAACTTCTGTATTTTGAATTAAACATTTATACTTATCTCCCCCTATGTTAATAACTCATATGAATATAATAGTGAATACAACTAACTCCCCTTAGGATAAGAAGCCCCCAAGGATCGTATTACATTCTTTTAAATTTCACCCCCTATTTTTTAAATAATCCCCCCTTACTATATAATTCTACCCTTTGTATAAAATTCTCCCTCTTTCTGGTTTTTAAAAAGGAATAGGAAATTTTTTTGAAGTACCTGAAAAGGGATAGAGAAACTACTATACAAAAAAAAATATCTAAAATAATTGATTATCTAAAATAAGTGAAATAAAATTAAAACAACAAGAATTAGAATACATTCAAAGAAATTGTAGATGAAAAGGTATTTTAATGAAATTATAAACAATAAAAATAACACAACAAGAGTTTTAAGAAATTAATCCTTCTTCAGCATCAAATATCTGACAATTATTTTTAATTTCATGAAATCTTTTCTGTATTCTTCAACCTTTTCCATGATCTACTTCTGAGAATTGTTTTTCTTTTCAAGCTCCTAAGACCTTTCTTATTAGATCCAAATTCTTTCATCTTGTTCCTTTATCTTTTTTTATTAAGATTAAAAATTTTATTCCAGAAGTTTAACATGATCTTCTTAGGCTTTGATCTTATCAAAGAAAGCATTATTATGATTCTTCAAATCAATAATCACATCTTTATAGTGCTTGAATCTTAAAATTTCATGAAGTATAAAATTTAAGATTATTTTAAAATATGAGATATCACTATATTTCTTCTCGAATGTGATTCTAAATGTTTCAAGATACATACCTCTTTTTACTATGTCTTTAGAAATAATGCTAAAAGCACCATATATTTCATTTAAATAATTCTTGAATTTATCAAAATTATCAACATGAATCTTGATGTCTTCATCAATACTTCGATACCATTTTAAAATTTTTTATAACTCTTTCTTTGAGATTCAATATTTTATTTAAAGACTATGAAATATGATTCCAACCCTATCATCTTGTATATTAGAGATTTCACTAAATACAAATCTTTATATTGGTTCTCAACAACCAAATAATTTTTTGTTTCCAACCTTGGAAAATAAGGAATTGTTTTATACAATCTGATCAATGTGTGATAGATATAATTAATACATGGAGATGTTATCATATTAAATAATTCTAATTATGATTGAACATTTATTTTTCTGCTTTCGATCTCTTCATGATCCACTTTCATTTTTTTATTTATATCTAAGTTTTGTTTTCTATCTAAAATTTCAATTGCTTCTACATCAAACTTTTTTACTTTCTTCATACTTTTTTTTTCAATTTTTATCATCCTTCTTGGATGAAGATACAATTTCTTGAAATGATGGAGACATCCATTTTTCTAGGGTAATTGACTTCTCTTTCTAATTTACCAAATAAGACAATTGTTTTGATGAGTCTTTTGAAGTCCTTATAGAGAGATTATCAGATTTATTTTCCTCTTATGTATCTTTTGAATATGCTTTCTCTTAACTTTATTCACCTTCTTCTTCATCTTCACCTTCTTCTTCTTCAAAATCACTTTATTCTCCTTTATATTATTCTATTTATTGTAACAAATTTTAATTTTCCATAATTTCACCAGTACCTTCTTTGAAAATATTATTAATGCATGAATCCGATCTCAAGTTATCTTTCCCAATACGAATTCGTTCCTTATCAACCAAAACTACTTTTCCCTTATAAAAAAATAGAAGGAACATCAGTATTAAAAATTTCTAATTGTTGAAATTCCAAATCAGAACTAGGAGGCAAAACAAATTTCACATAAGTATCTTCAACTCCTTTCATCAAACTTCTAACTAAGGATTCACTTCACTGTTTATTATTTAACATATTTTCCTTATTTTCCTTTTCTAAAAATTCTTCACTGTGTAACCTTTTAGAAAAGTATTCGGTTAGTTCGAGTCTAATTTGAGGTCCAAATTCTTTTCTTTCACCCTTATTCCTTCTCCATTATTCAACAACTTCTTCTAAGTATTTATTTTGTTTCTCCTATTTTATTGGTAGAAGGGAGTCAAATTTTATTTTCTTAACAACTTTTTCAGTTTTCTTTATCGAAGAAGGTCCTGCCTCTGATGTAGAAACCTGAGAACTCTTAAAAAACATTTTTGATTGTGAATAAAAAACATACCTAATACATTTTATTGTATCATCACTAATAAATGAAATCTTTTCCCCGGCTGGTTTAGAATTGATTGCAATATTGAAATGTATCTTACTATTTTCAATCATTTTACTTATCAATCTAGGAAACATTATAATTTGTGACTTAATGTACTTGGAATTAATTTTTTTGATATTGAAAATAATAAATCCATCAAGATTGATTTTCCTCATGTTGATGAGGTAATCCAAAATAAATATATCAGATACTTTAATAGTTTCTTTATCACCCTTTATCAGAATGATAAAGATTTATATCTAGATAGATAACACTATATGATCCGAAATTAAATTAGTGACATTTTTTGGATCTTCATATGGTGCATTCATAAACCAAAACATCTATGATCTTTCTCTAAAAAAAGTTAATTTTTTATCCAGTAACTTATGAGATGGAAAAAATGTGTCCCATTCACCCGAAACATAAAGGAAACTAACTGTAGCTCTAGGAGTAATTTTTAAATACTTATCATAAATTTAAATAGAAAACATTTACTTTCCATATTCTTAAATAAACTTACAGAATAATAAAATATTCTAACCAAATCTAGATAAATCAAATCATAATTGGGATTAGATTATTCTATACATAAAGATTCTCAACCTTTAAATTCTATCATCCTTCTCAAAGATGAATTATACTTCTCAAAAAACGATATTGTTACTAACCTTTCACAGAAGACAAACCACTTATTATAATCCTTTGTTGGGGCCATCATATTTGGGATGGATATTGAAGATCTAGACCTGAAGAAAGGAATCGAACTTGGATATTTAAGTGAGGCAGTGCTTCAAGGAAAGAAACTGAGAATTTATGATGTGGGACATTGGGGGGGGGGGTCCCCTTTATATAGGCAATAGAATGTGATGGTTTAGATTCCAAACATACCTAACAACTAAGATTTTATACCCTTGATCTAATAGTTATGATATTTACCAAAGAAATATTTTTTAAAATTATAAAATCCTAAGTTTTTTTTAAACAAAAATAAAAAATTGATCGTATTAGGTGAGTACGATGAATTTGAGAATTTTTTTTATCATATTGGATGAATATAATGAAAAATAATTTTAGAAACAAAAAATGAAAAAATTATAATAAAAATAAACAAGTATGAAAGTAATCGTAATGTAATAGTATAAAATAATAAAAGAAAGAATACTATTTTTTGGAGTAGAATCATCAATATGATAATTTGTTCTTCTTTATTTTAATAGATTACGATTATTAAAAGAAAAAAATAATTGAATACAATAGTTTTAGGAAAATTTATTTATAAAAAAATGAAAAAGAAACCCAAATATGAAAAACCGATTATGAATTTTTTTTAAATCCAATTCGGATTAGACTCGAGTCCAGAAGACTTGTTATGGAAAAAATTTTAAAACTAAAAAATTGAAAAACTAAAAGTTTTGTAAAACAACAGTCATATGTACTTCCCCTATAAAATGGAGTAACTCAATGTAAGGATGTGGTTTAAACAATAAGTAGATATTAATTATTACTTTACAATGATCATTCCTATCTTTTGTTTAATATATTCAAATCTATAGGAAGATAATGGTTTTTTAAAAATATCAACAAGTTGTTATTGCATTTGGATGAATTTTAAAATGATATTTTCTTTATGTGTGATCCCTAAGAAAGTGATGCCTAATATCTATGTGTTTTTAATTACAGTGATGTGTAGGGTTTTTACATAAATAAATGGAACTAGTTTTATCACATTGCATTTGAGTTTTAGTAAAACTCATTCCATATTATGTGAGTGTGTGTTGCATCCACAACACTTGAGCACAACAACTTCTAGCGGCCACATATTCAACTTTATCAGTGGAAAGTACTACTGTGTATTGTTTCTTACAAGACCAAGAAACTAATGAATCTCCTAAGAAATGATAAGTTCCAGAAGTACTTTTCCTATACATTCTACACCTACCAAAGTCAGCATCCGAAAAACTTTTTAATTCAAAATCATTTCTAGAAGAATAGAAAGATCTTAAATCCATAGTTCCCGTTATATAATAAAAAATTCGTTTTAGAGCTTTTAAATGGGATTATTTTGGATTATCTTTATATCTTACACATAAGAAAATAGAAAACATTAAGTCTAGACAACTAGATGTTAAGTATAGTAAAATTTCTATCGTACCTCTGAAAGTTGTTTGATCAAATGGTTTCCCAACTGCATCAATATCAAGTGTATATGAGGTACCGATTAGAATACTAATACTTTTAGTATTATCATATCGATAATTTTTAAGAAGATATTTGATATAATTATGTTTATATATATAAGTAACTTCTTGTTTTTGGGAGATTTTAAAATCAATATAAAATGTTAACTTACCCATCATACTCATTTCAAACTCAGATTTCATAATATTCACAAAGGAATCTATTAAGGATTGTTGAGTTGATCCTAATATAATGTCATAAACATATATTTGAACATTTATAATATATTTTTTACTTTATTTATAAAAATATTTGGATTATAATTTCCATTAACATAATTTTTTTGTAACAAAAATCCTATTAATATATCATACCAGGATCTAGGGGCTTATTTTAGTCTATATAAAGATTTGGTAAGTTTATAAACATATTAAGGATGTTTTGTATCCTTAAAACTATTAGGTTGTTCAAAAAAAATTCCTCTTGTACATATTCATAAAGGAAAGAAAACTTTGCATCCATTCGAAAAAGTTTGAAATTAAAGAATACTACAAAGGTTAATAGAATACAGATAGATAAAAGTTTAACAACTGGTTCATAGATTTCTTAATAATCTATTCCCTATTGTTGATTATAACCTTTAGAAATAATTATTTCTTTATTTCTAATGATAATTCTATTTTCATCACATTTTTTTTCATAAAAACCATTTTACTCCAATTACTAAATTCTCTTTAGGTCTTTCAACCAGTATTCAGACTTTATTCCTTTTAAATTCATTTAGCTCATCTTGCTTTTCTTTTATATAATAATTATTACCCAAAGCCTCATTAGGGTTTTTAGGTTCTAATTTAGAAATAAAGAAATATTTTCTATTTCATTTCTCAAAGATCTTCTAGTCCTAACTAGTTGATTAACATTACCAATGATACTATCAGTAGGATGATTCCTAAGAAATAAATGACTTGGGTTTTGTAAGGTCTATTCATCAACATAAGGCAGAAATAATTCTTCAGTAAATACTTTAGAAAAAATTTATTGAGTATTTTTCTTTATTATAAGAGTCTTCTATCAAAGATCGAAGTTCAGCTTTGGAAAAACAAATCTAAATATGTTGGTTGGGTTTGTTTAAAAATAGAAAGGTCTGTTTCAACAAATTTAACATGTACTGTTTCCTCAATAGTACAAATTTTTTTATTAAAAACTATATATTCCTTAGAATTATTGGATTAACCTAAGAATATAACTTCATAAAATTTTGTTGAGAATTTGTGTAAGTTTCCTTTTGTATTCAGAATGAATATTTTGCTTCCAAATACTCTGAAGTATGAAACTTTTGGTTTTTGGACTATCCACAACTCATAAGGAGTTTTATTAATAAAGTATCAAAATAAGAATCTATTTATAGTATATAAATTAGTAATATCCTCTTTAGAACAAATTTTTTTATCAATTTAGTGTTCACTCAACATGGTTCTTGTTATTTTTTGAAGAATACAATTTCTTCTTTCAACAACACCATTTTGCTGAGGAGTTCTAGGAGTTGAAAAATTATGTGTAATTCCTTTATTACTAAAAAAAGTTTTAAAATTATAATTTGCAAATTCTCCACCATGATCACTATATATAGTTATCAATGGAATGTTTTTATCATTTTTGACTTTGGCTACAAAAGTTTTAAAATAACAAAAGTCTTTAGATTTATTTTCTAGAAAATAAACTAATGTGTATTTAGTGTAATCGTCAACTAAAAAATACATAGTACTTGCATCCAATACTCTTAGTTTAAGTAGGACCGAATAAATCCATGTGAATTAACTATAAATCATAAGAAATTGATACTTCACTAATAGATTTAAAACTTAACTTGTGTTTATTACCGTATTGAAAATGGTCACAAACTTTTGAAGAATAAAATCTAAGATCTGGTAAATCCTTAAAAAGTATTTTCTTAGTTAACTTACATAAGTTTATAAGTCTAAAGTGTCCTAATATTCTATTCCGTAACCAATATTGATATTCCATTGCACTAAGGCAAGGTAAGTCTTGGCTTTAAGGCCTTCTAAGTTTAGTGTCTATACATTCTCATGCCGATGGAAAAAAATAATTAATTCATCCTTGGAATTGTGTACTATACATTATCATTTCTAAACTTTTCAAGGTAACCTTCATCACATAATTTACTTATTCTTATATGGTTGCGCTTAAGACCTTTAAAAAAACATTTTAAATTAAATATTTTCCAAGAAGAACAATATTACCGATACCGATAATTTCTCCTTGATCATTTTCTCTGAAGGTAACCTTTCCAACTTTCATCTTGATAATTTTTTCAAAGAAATATTTGTGTCTAGTCATATGTCTAGAACACATAGTATCCATGTAATATGTATTCTTGTTGTTATTACTACCTTTGTTTTCCTGAAAACAAAATAATTAAACTTTCAGATCCCAAACCTTCTTGGGTCCAATAGTGTTAGAAAACAAAATTTTTGGAATCCATATTTGTTTTGAAAAATGGGATTTATGGAACCCTAAGGATTTAATTTTATTTAAAGAAAAATTATTTTCCCAATGAACCCTACTTTTATATTTATTATAAAAGAATGAATCTTTAGGAATAAAGAATTTGTTACTAAAAATAGGTTTTCTATGAGTATATCCCATTCCTGAACTAGTACTTTGTGGTTAGAATTGTTTATACATTTTATCAAAACCATCCTTAACTATTGTAAAATTTGATAAAATTTTCTTTAATAAAAAAATTTCATACTTAATTTTTATAACTAAATACTTATCTACATCTGTATTAGTTTTGTAATTGAGTTTCTCAAAACTAGTTTTAAAACTATCATTTTCAAAAATTACCTTTTCTAAATCATTAGAAATAGTATCCTTTTCAGAATTGGATTTATCAAGATCTTTTGATAGATCTGATATTTTATTTTTTAAAACATAAATTCTTGAATAAGCTTTTGTAAGTTTTTCATTATCATTGTCAAGTTTTTTACACTTTATAATTCTCATTTTCTAAAAGTTTTGCAAAGTGAGAAAATTATTCATAAGAAGGTAAAGTATTATCATCACTAGATGAAGAAGATTCTTCATCCATAGATATAGAATTATTCTCTTCAGGATAATTTTAATTTAAATACATATTAGTTAAATAATTAGATGTATGCACCCTAGCTACGAGACATTAATTTTCAAAAGGTATTCTAGTATAAAGACCGATATTCCTCTATACAGAATTTTTATTATCAGAAAAATAATCTGAAGAATCCTCCACTTGCACTACTGGAATAATTATTTTTCAAAACTTTATTTCCTTTTTTACTTGTAATGCTTTTTTTATTTCTATCAAAATTCATTTCCTTTCTATCTTTCCTTTTGAGCTTTAGATAATCAGGTCTTATGTTTCCATCTCTCTTACATTAGTAACAGATTAATTCAGAATATTTCTTGTCATTTCTTTCCCTGTTACTCTTCTTATAACAATACTAAAAATCCTTTTTACCAAAAATATTCTTCATTAATTGAGAAATATTAGCTAACTCATTCTTATAATGTTCAGAATCACTTAAACCGCATTGAACAATACAATTTTTCTTTGTTGATTTAACAACCTTCACAGAAGTTTGATATTTTATTGTATGTTTAGTAGTATTAAAAGAAACACCACCATTATTTTTATTTACTTTCTCATTATCTATTTTCAATCTATTATCATGTTGAAAAATATTTCCAAATAGATTATTAAAAGTAATATTTTCAATCTTCCTAGATTTATTAATAGCTGTTCTCTTTGATTCCCACTCATTAGGAATGATATCAAAAATATTTTCAAAAATAATTTCATCCACTATTAATTTTACACCCATAGATTATAATTTATTAACAGTTGTTATAAAATTTGGTTGTAACATTACAATAGGTTCACCATAAGAAAATTCAAATTCTTGATAACTTCATATAAGCATTGCTCTTCTAGTTTCAAAAAATTTTGAAGTTCCAAAATGAGTAATTTCAAAATTCTTCCAAATACTATTGGATACTTAAAAATAAGAAACCTGACTATATATATTTCTTTTAATAGACCATAACAAGGCATAAATTGCCTTATAATTCAGATGATACTCTTTCTTTTCTTGAATTTTAAAATTTATGAATTATTTATCAAATTTTCTTTAATCACCAGTCAATATAAAAAAGTTATCTAATACTGTATTGATCACAAAATTCTTCATTCTATATCTTTAGTATTCATAATAATTACCATAAAATATTGGTGGTCTTGTAGGAATTAGATTATCTGTAGATACAATATGTATTCCTTCCATCTTTTAAAAATAGATGCAAACAAAATATTTTTCCCAATACATGTTAGTGAAAAAAATGTTTATAAAAAAAAATTTTATAACAAAAATAGTACTAAATTTCAATAGTAAGGAAATAAAATAATTAGTAAGTATTTGATTAGTGGAAATATCGTCTGATACCTAATGAGAGTATCAGTAAAAAAAGACTTGGCTCTGATCTGATGCCAATTATAGGATCAAAATGTATGCGAAGATGGAAAAATACAAGGGGGAGGGGGGGGGGGGGTAAATTGTAAGTTTAATTACTTTTTTTTAACCTTAAATGAAATTTAGTTTAACAAGGTTAAACTAATTGTATTTATAAAACCTATTATGTAGTTAAACAATGATCAGATTGGGCTCCTGGATCTGATAAAGAAAATATGTTAATCAAATTGATTTTAATATGTAATCCACACGTAATAATGATTAATTGATTATATATTAATAGTCTATAGAATCATAATCAATAAATGGTTGTAATGTCGTTACCGTTTAATCGTATTCACAGTAGAAAAAAATTTAATTAGAGTAGTAAAAAATAATCATAAACATAATGGATATGATAAATTAGAGTAGTAAAAAACGTATTGATTCTATCTTAAAGCGCATATAATCGCATTCAAAGTAATTTTTTTTATCCTAATTGAATATATTATGATAAATATATTAAACATAGAAATATTAATATAAAATTATCACTTTATATTTAATTATATTGGAAATAAAAGTATTGTAATAAAACAATTATATGAATACAATTATTTTAACCCAAAGAGAAGGGTATCTAATAACCTAGGATAAAGGTCCCTTGTCTTATACTTACAAGAAAGTTTGTCTTTATCTTACTAGATAAATACATTGATATGTAGATCGGTCTATCTCACTATTCCCACAAGCCCTCGATGTGATGATCAACTTTTATCTGTCTCCCTATCCCTGAAATCTCTTGATATAAAGATTAGATATGTCTTTCTATCCCTATAAGCCCATGATAATTATCGTGATCAGATTATATATCTTTCTAGCCTCATAATCCCTTGATCGTAACCACAAAAATCAGACACACAAATCAATTTCTAACTCTAAAATATTACAATTATAACGAACAAGCAGTTCACTCTTGTAAGCTTCAGAGTTCCCGTACAAAAACAAAATTAGCAGAGTGTATCTACATGAGTCTACTTCTCTTTAGAACTATTAAAATGACATGATATTTATAGGAAATACTTTATATGTTTATCTTGATCTCTAAAAATTATATTTTTTCTGTGATTTTTACAAGGACCTGGACACCTCACACCTCAATGGTCATATTATAACTAAATGCATGAGATCATTTTGTTTTACAAATATTATAACAGAATGCAAAATATCATTTTATTTATATGTTTTTGGTGTATAATGTATTCCAATATTATAAAATAGATTTTCATATTCTGGATTAAAAAAAATCCAATCCAATGGATTTCCTTACATGTTTCATTATGATGAATTGTCTGGATAAGAATCCAATTGTTATAGGTATCACTCAATCTGATTATTCTCAATTCCAGGATGATTATGATAATCGTAATGGTCAATGGTGTTTTTATTTTATATAATAATTTAAAACTATTTCAAAGTATGGAAAAACATATATGTTTTCTATAAAAAAAATTTAAAAATAATTTGATCATGAAAGAGTTATATTTTAAGTATTTAAGAAAGAGTATGTAATTTCCAAAAACAAAAGGAATGGAAAAGTAAAAAAGAAACCTTTAACTCAATATACATCTCTTAATAACTCCCATGAATTTTGTTATCCTCTATTTATTGATGTTATATCCTAGTAATTATATCATCTTTCCACTCTTTTGTAATTCAGATAATTAAGAAAATATTTTTCTAAAAAATCGACTTTATTTCTCCTTTCAGTCGGAAATATTTGTTATTTAAAAACCATGTTTTCTCAAAAAATTTTCAAAAATGATTTAATATTACACTATGATGTTTAAATGAAATTTTTTCCCATGTTTTATATTTTAAAAAATGGTTTTAAAAATTAATCTTCTTGTCATTTTCCAATTAAGGAAATTTTTAAAACATTTTATTGTGCAAAAAGAATGTTCAGCATGTATGGACTTATCCACCATCATGATCTCCATTTCATTAAAGTTTCATTTGTCATTTTACAAGTTTATTTTTAAAGAAATTTTTTTTCTAATATTCTAGATTTTTTTATTTTAAGGTGGGTTTCAAAGAAAAATGTTTTGAAAAGGGTTTTATATATAAAAAGTGTTTTAAATTATTTTTAAAGATTTTTTTATATGTTTTAAAAAAGTTATTTCAATGATTTCAAAATTTCCTTATAAGTTATGAAATAAATTTTCAATAAAAAGGGTTACCAAAATGATTTCATTCCTTCTTTTATGTTCTCAATCATTATTTATTAATTTTCATGATGTTTTCAAAGAAAATGGGTTTTAAAATATTTTCAAGCTTCCTCTATAAGTTTCAAAGCTATTTTAAAAGAAAAAGGTTTTGAAAATGAATTTTATTTTAAAAATCATTTTGCATATTAGAAATGGTATTTTCCTCAAGAAATGTTTTAAATGAAATTGTAAATATTTATTTATAAGAAAAATATTTTTGAAATGGTATTATGAAAATGATTTTCAAAGAAAGCCTATTTTCCTTAATAAATTTTCCATGTGGTCTTTCAAAATATTTCTCCATATAATATGACATACATTGTTATAGTTTATTCTTTTCTGGGTAAATTATTCTTGAATACCATTGATGTTATTTCTTGAAAGACTTATGATTTTATGGAATGATATTTATAAAACCTATTTCTGTTCCATGAGTTATATGATTTTAAAACCCTCTTCTTTTCATGAGTTACGATTTGATGAAATTATCATGATAGATATATATGTTTTATTAGTAATGATATAATGAAATTTGTATGATACCAATTTCATTTCATGGGTTATGATATGATGTTTATGAAACCCATCTATTTTTATGGGTCATGATATGATTCAAGTTTTATTATTTTGTGGTACATGAATATATGATTTTATTATGTGATGGGTCAGACCTATATCTCCCTATAATTCATTGGGTAAAGATTTATATCTCATGAGATAATGATAAGAATCAAGTTTAAGTGCTTGATACACTGTGGAAAGAAGGATAAACTTGATCCACTATGTGAATATGGGGAAACCCTCTCTATTATGGGAAGATGGGGAAACCCGATCCACTATGGGAAGATGGGGAAACATAATCCCTTATAAGGAAAGGATTGTGACTAATGATGGTGGTGTGTCCCTTCAAGGAGGTGTAGTCCCCATGAATTGTCCTGATAAGTTTTTTGGAAATGAACCTTGACTTATAGAGAATGATATTACATGTTTATGTGACTTCCAAAATTACATGTTTTGTTCCTATGTTATGATTTAATGGACAATACTCTTGATTCCCTTATGATTGATGTCTTATGAACTACCAATATTTATTCCATGAATCTTTATTATGATCTTTGATATTCAGGGTATGATCTTATAATGTTATGATCATGTTATCATACCCTTATTCTCATGTTATGCTTATATAGGTCCCTTTTTTATCCTTATTGAGCATCTGAGATCAACCCTTTCTTATGTTTCATTTTCCCATGTTATAAAGAAAGGTTTTAAGTAGTATTAATAAAGGTAAATACATTTAGGGGAGATGTTGAATGTTTTTCACCAAGTTAGAATATTATGTTTCCAAATACAATAAACTATTATGGTCCTCAGACATGCATTTTTGTAATGTGGTGAATATTTATATAAAATTATGTAATATCCATTTATGTTAAGCCTGGGTTATTATAAGGATCCTCCTTGGGACCTCTTGTGAAAACGTGAGAAAATCATACTAATGCTCCAACAAGTAAAGAGTATAACCAATATGCCCCTATTATATAAATTATCTATTTCCTGCCTCACAAAGGCTCACTCACCAAGTATTGCATCCATGTATAATAAAATAATATCAGAAGAATATAATCATAGGTGACTTGTAACCACTTCCCCACACCATACCATTACATACCATACCATACCATACCATACAATACCATACCATACCATACCATACCATACCATACCATACCATACCATACCATACCATACCATACCATACCATACCATACCATACCATACCATACCATACCATACCATACCATACCATACCATACCATACCATACCAGACCATACCATACCATACCATACCATACCATACCATACCACACCACACCACACCAGACCATACCATACCATACCATCCCATCCCATTCCATGCCATGCCATACCATACCATACCATACCATACCATACGATACCCTACCCTACCATACCATACCGTATCGTACCATACCATACCACACCACACCATACCATACCATACCATACCATACCATACCATACCATACCATACCATACCATACCATACCATACCATACTATACCATACCATACCATACCATACCATACCATACCATACCATACCATACCATACCATACCATACCATACCATACCATACCATACCATACCGTACTATATCGTACCATACCGTACCGTACCATACCATACCATACCATACGATACGATACCATACCATACCATACCATACCATACCACGCCATACCATACCATACCATACAACCAAGAATCACTAAAAAGATCTTCACCATCAAACCAACACCATTTATCAATCAATTCACATTCCACAACCGACACATACAACAAAAATCACAACCACCATAATAAAGGTTCCAGGTACGGAAGAAGTGCCTATTGGGCATAGCTAACTTGGATTATTTTCATAATTAATGAATAATATGATATTTTCATGATGAATAACTTCATGAACAAAAAAAATTAATTCAATGTTTAATTTACATATGAACATCATAACCAACAAGGTAGAATCATCACATATAATTTATAATTAATTTATAGATAAACTTAAAATTATCTTGTCTTGTAATTCATTCTTTGTTCATGATGAAGTTGACCACTATAATTATACTTCCATTGTGTTTTAGGTTCCAAGGGAATAATCCATTTAGTGGTGATCCACATATGCTTCAAAATACCAGAACATCACTATAGAATCACCGGGTTCTTTCACAGTCAATCCTAATATCTTGCGTCATTCGTCATTGATCGCTGAAAGAATCTATTCATAGAATAAAGATTCCTTAGGCTCTATATAAGGATATATAGGCTGGTGGAGGATTGATGATCTTATTATTGACTGCATTGTTGATAGGTTTATCTCTTAGGGATTGAGAAAATTCTCTCTAGGTTTATTGTATACAATAAGAAGCTAACCCTGGAAAGATATATAACTAGTTATTTATAGATCATGGATAGAGATAGTAATTGAACATATTCTCTTAGCCAATTAATTAATCCTTAGTTAATCCCATGTCTAATAATAATATAAATAATAATTTCATTTTCTTGAAATGTGCAATAACTATGGATAAATAAATATCGTTTGTTAAATAAATAAATTAATATTTATTTAAATGATATTTAATACATAATTTCCAATTGAACCCTTCAACTCGGGTTGTTTATCCTCCTTGGTATTTTCCAAACCTTGAATAATGACTATTTATTTAATAAATAAATATTACTACATTATCCACAGATAAATATAATAAATATTATATTCACTAAATCTTACAAGTAAATATTTATTATTATTTAATTCACATATTTATTCTTCTCAATAAACCGTGATTAAATCTTGGAAATAAGACAACCCTAAATAATTATTAAACCACAAAGAGGGAATTATATTTATTCTAACATGTTAAGTTTAAAATAGAATTTAACTGAGATTCTAGATATACTTAGTATGTGACCCTCTAGGATCCTTTCTCAGTGGCATTAGGTGGAACCACATAAAGTGAAAAGTTAATGTTTAATAACATGCCATTGAGCCTATAGAGAAATAAGTAAATTTCATAATAATATAAAACCTTATACAAATTCTCACAGTATAATATAATTTCTTTATCATGATATCTCTATTCAAGAAGTTTTCATGCTTGTGTCATTAACATATGTTCTTGATGTGTCTTTATTTAACTTTCCAAATATGAATATACCCACAGAAAACCATGGATATATATTAAATTAAGATGTTACATTCACATAAAAGGTCCCAATATATCAACTTACATTAAAGAATAGAAGGGATAAATCCTTTCCCACATTATTAATTAATGTAGTATCACTCGTGACCCATCCAACAAGCCTGACTTCCTATAAATATATAACGCCATAGTTTTGGTCAGTACATCAAAGTATTTCACTAATGAAATTCATTAATAATAACATTAAAGTACAATGATCAATAAACATGTATATAGATAGGAACATCAAATGAAACATATAAATGCGGATTTCCTATTGGTGGGTCATGTTCTCATAATCTTCTGCTCTAAAAATTACCAAGGGAACACACAACGAGATAATGTTTCAAAGACAAATGAATCTCCACCCTTGAGGGCCTATAAAATTTGTGTCATACCAAATGATATCATCATGTTATAGAGAATATAATCAAGAATAATATCATGACACTTCTAGGTTCTCATCATAATAAGGAATAGTTATGTACTTTTAATGTGAAAGTTACTATTAATACATTATCACATACTATATAACACAAAATAATAATTATAAAGTGACGTAAACTTTATTAATATTAAAAAAATGAATAAATTTAATAATAAACTACATATAATTTAGTTCCAGGCCACCAACTCTAACAATCTCCCACTCTCACTAGAGCCAACTGTTAAAAACTTTCAGTCCTCTAGCTCTCACATGATATTCATGTTTCTGATAAGATAAACATTTAGTCAAGGGGTATTCCACATTCTCTTCTATTTAAATTATTATCACCAAAACTTCACCCCTCTAAGAAAAACTACTGAAGAGGAAATAATTCTATTGTATGTGCTTTATCTGTTGGCATGACCATGTCTCCTTTTGGAGAGCCACCACTGTAGTATTATCACAATATAATGTTATAGGGTCTTTATTTCTAGGCACCATTCAAGATCTTAGAAAAATATACATATCCAAAAAACTTATTTTTTTGAATCAGAGGTTGTTATATACTCATACTCCACTTTAGAATCAGTAATAACCAGATGATTTGAACTCTTCCAGCTCATAACTCATCCGTTAAGACTAAATACATATCATGATCATGGATTCCAATCATTCTAATCTATTTGAAAACTAAAAATTGTATAACCCATGATGACTATCTCCTCATATCCTCCACATAACATGATTATATCATTAATACACCTTAGAAACTTAAGGATATCCTTTATAGAATACCAATACCGTTCACTTGGATCAACACGATATCTACCTACCATGCTCAAGGAATAGGAAACATTAATCCTAGTAAATAACATCTCATACATGATTGATCCTCTCAAAAAAATTTATAGTATCTTACTCATTCTATCTTTCTCCCTTCATATCACTCTTTTATTATGTCTAATGACACATTATCATGGAGAGTTTTATTTTGTGTGACTCTAGAACTAATACCCTTTTAGATTGTTCTTTACTAAATCTCTATAGTATTTAGTCAATGTAAATAAATTTACCTAGACAAGGTAACCTCTTGGATATATCATGAATGATCTTGATTACAAGGATGTAGAATGCTTCACCTATTTCCATCATAGATAATCACTTATTCAACAAGTACTTAATTGGATGTACGAATGGTATATCATTTCCATTAAGTAATATATCATCGACATATACAACTAAGATAAAAATTACACACCCACTAAACCATTTGTAAACACATAAATTATATTATTTATTAATGAAACAAAATTATTTTATGGATTCATAGAATCAAATGTCCCATGGACTGGATGCTTGCTTCAATTTTTAAATGGATCTCTCTAACTTGAATATCTTTTTGGCATTACTTGGAGTCAAAAACCTGTAACACCACAAGGATTTACAAATAAATTTAATGAAATGTATGAAACAATATGTATTTATAAAACATCACTTTGTTTTAAGGATATAGTTATAACCTTGTAGTTAAACTAAATGTTTCCACTTCTTTGTTTTGAATTTCAAAAATTTGACATACACGGTTGTGATCAGTAAGATGTTTGGAGTCCGATAAGACAAAATTATTTTTTAGTGAATAGAAACTTACCCTTATGAATAGTAATTTTACCCTTATGAATATTAATATGACCCTTATAAATAGTAAATTGGCCATGTAAATAGTAAACTTACCAATGAAAGTATAAATAAAATTTATCCATCTTATAAGTGACAATATGAAAGTATTGGTATTTTTATAAGTCATAAATATTTAAGTAAAAAGTTTTGAATAATTTAATAATTATAAAAGAAAATTTAGTTTCATAAAATGTATTAATAAATTATTGTTTTGATTCCATATGATTATATGATAATTTTAAGAGACCCTAAATAATTTTTTAAAGTGTTAGAAAAACAATTTTAATTTTAAAATTTGTATTTTTCAAGTAAATTATGATTTTAATTAAAAATTAAATTTCACATATTTATAAAATTATTTTCATAAAATGAAATTTATTTTTTAATTCTACATGTTGAAAAATGGTTGGGGTAAATTTTTGGGATTTTTCTAAAATACTTGAATTTTTGATGAATAGTGAAATACGATAATTTACCGTATATTTATATTAAGGGTTAAATACAATATTACTAGAATAATTGATAGTTTCATTAGCCTTGTTTCAAAATAACATGCACATATTACTATTTTTTTCATGTATTTATCACTGTTACTTATTTTATGGAAAAATAATAAACTAATGATTTAAGTATTAAGAAAACTCACCTCCCCTCCACTATAAAATCCACCCACACTCCCCTCTTATCTTCACTCCTGTAAAGCCTTTTATATTGCCTATATTCTACTCAAATATCTTCCCAAGGTCCTCCCCCACGTCCAAAATCCCTTGGTATCCTTAAAAGACCAAATTCTATCCCCTTAAGAGGCTCTCAAGGAAGATTAATTCAAGAGGTAAATTCCTCTTTTCAATTCTTTTACTTTCCTTTTAAGTTCCTTTGTTTTATTTTCGATCCTTACCTATCCTTATCCAAATTTTATAAAAAATATAGTACCTTATATTTATTGGAATGTTTTTATGATAATGTAATAAGTTATTATCATCTCTTCTTTACCCTTCTTTTATACTAGTAGTAAAAACACCATCTGAGATGTGTTAATTTACCACATTCAAGGACAATGGGTTTTCAATTTCTGTTACCATATTCAATTATGGTCAGGAAACCATTATTATGGTTGAAATATACAATAATATATTTATTATGTCTCATATATGGTTCTGGAATCTTTTTTTACACATGGTTTTGGTTTAAAAAACAAAATTTGTTCATTGTGATAAAAAACTGCCAATTAACCCAAAATATTATCACTAAAGTTTTATATAATGAATCATATTCAATACAAGTAACCAAATTAAATTTAAAACCATGAAAACTTATATATTTTCAATAATATAAACCCAATTCTATACAACCTCTTCATTTTACAGGATTATCCGTTCATGCATATAAGTAAACCATTAATGAAACAAACGGATCTGAAAAATGAAATTGAACCTCATAACCAATCAAAAAGGCTATGAACAAACTCAAAAAGGTTATAATAAATCAATTAAATGTAAAATAGGTTCTATAATTATTAATTAATGAACTTAATTTTATTATTCATGTCATTAATATCAAGTGGATAACACCTTCTGACTTAAGGTAACAGATTCTCTCTTTCTCGCTTTTATTCAATAATCTTCTATATGTTATGCCCTTTTATTTTTAATAAATAATAATGAAGTATGTTCTAACTCCTCCCCCATACTTCCCTCATGATATATAAATAATTATATACCCTTTTATCTCTCATTAATCCCTCTTATGTACACCCATTAGCATGCCGAGGTTTTGTAGGGGATTCAACATGAACCTCCTTTACTCCTTCGGGTTGCTTTATCTTTCTTTTTACCCAAATAAAGTTATCTATTATATTTATGTAAATATTATAAATTATGTTTATATGTAATAAATTTTTGTATCAATACCATTTTATCATATCTTTTTGGGATATACATGTTTTTAAATGGTTCACTTCTCAATACTTCTCAATAAGCAAGCCCATTTTAAGGAAACTTCCCGAGTTCCTTCCCAATCTCAAGTGCACAATATCATCTATTTAAGAAACTTTTGTTTTTATAAAATAACTATATTTATTATGAAAACCCTATTTTTTCACTTAATGTTTTATATAAAATATTATTCTATTTTCTATTTTAAATTCTCTTTGGTATTTTCCTCAAAACCGCACTAAAATGTTTTAATTCTAAAGTTTCTTTAATACTTTTTTTAAGTTGTCACTTATGTTTTACATAAATTATCATGATATATGATTTTTTACCTTATTAATTACCATGTATGATTTAATTCCTTACATTCATGAACACTTTTATGATATGCCCATTTATTATGTATTATGACATGATTATGATACCCATTTCTTTCCATGGGTAACCCTTATGTATGATTGATTATGTATGATTATTTATGTGGAAAAAATATTCATTATAATGTTAATATGGGTGTGTATAGATAGTGATCCAATGCATTGGGTGAAGTTGAGTCTCATGAGAAATTATGGGCAATGGTCTTGGCAGTTAGCCTTGACTTGTGCTACCATGTGCAATGATCTTGGCAGTTAGCCTTGACTTTTTCTACAATGTGAAACAATCTTGGTAGTTATCCGTGGATTTTTCTACTATGTAAAATGGTCTTGGCGGTTAACCTTGACTTGTGGTCCTCTATGTGCAATGATCCTTGAATCATTCTGAAGTTATGTTTTATGTTACTTCCACATTATTATGATTCCATGTTTATGTGATCCCATGTTTATATGTTATGATTCCATTTGTACCATGATTTTTATATCATTATGTCATGCCTTATAACCCATGTTCTAAATATTTATTCTTATGTTAATTCCCTTATTGGGATTTTAGCTCATCCCTTTGTTCATGTTATCCCCAGGTTATCTGATGCCTATGTATGAGCACAATGGAAGTTAGGAGCTCAATATGAAGATTAAATAAAGAAATGCTATCTATTTTAGATTTTATATACCTAGTCTTCAAAGACACTACACTTCACGATCCTTGCCTTTTATTTCGATGTATAATTATGCATAAAATCATGTAATGTTATGTGAAAAAGGCTTGGGTCACTATAGTTGGTATCAATGGATGGTCTAGTTATTTTTAGAGATATGTAATAGAGCACTTTGTAAGAAACATAAGGATGATACCAAGTATAAGAAAACATCCCTAGATTTTGGTAAGTATAGAGTAAGTGGTTTATCAAGAAAATACATCCCTGGATGAATACAAATAGGTAGAGGTGGCTCTGGAACAGATGTATCTTGGGGTAAAAACTGAAAACACCGCTTTGAGCTAGATTCAAACGGGAACTGGTGTATGAAAATGAGACTTTCTACACTCTTTTTTTGACACTCCTGAGAGATATGCTTTGGTAAATTCATGAACTTAATATGGATTGTTATTAAGGGAACAAAAAAATCCCATAAAAATATATGTTAGGAAACTGATCATGGATAACATAGATTGAAACCTAAGGAATCACAAGTTAGGATATACTTTTCTTTTAAGAGTTTATAATTTATGCTTAAAGTTTCCTTTTTTATGCTTATTAGCTAAGTATTCAAACCCTCACCTATTTTCACCTTAGAATAAAAAAATAAATTTTAAGGGTGAAATTTCATAAGGGGGGAAGAATGTAACACCCTAAGGATTTACAAATAATTTTAATGAAATGCATGAAACACCATGTCTCTGTAAAAAGCACTTTTCTTTAAGGACATAGTTATAACCTAGGCATTAAAATAAATTTTTCCACTCTTGTGTTTTGAATTTCAAAAATCTAACATACATAGTTGTGATCAGTAAGATGTTTGGAGTCTAATAAGACACACTTATTTTTGGTGAATAGTAACTGACCCTTATGAATAGTAATGTTACACTTATGAATAGTAATATGAATCTTATGATTAGTAAATTTGAAAAGTAAATAATAACCTTACCAATGAAAGTATAAATAAAATTTATCCATCTTATAAGTGACAATATGATAGTGTTGGTATTTTTATAAGTCATAAATACTTAATTAAAAATTTATGAATACTTTAATAATTAAAAAGAAAATTTATTTTCATAAAATATATTAAAAAATTACTGTTTTTATGTCTTATGATTATTTTATAATTTTAAGAGACCTTACTTAATTCTTCAAAGTGTTAGAAAAGAAGTTTTAATTTTAAAATTTTTTATTTTTCAAGTAAATTATGATTTAAATTAAAAATTAAATTTCACATATTTTGAAAATTATTTTCATAAAATGGAATTAATTTTTTAATTCTAAATTTCAAAAAATGGTTGGGATGAATTTTTGGGATTTTTCTAAAATAATTGAATTTTTGATGAACAGTGAAATATAGTAATTCACCATATATATACATTAAGGGTTAAATACACTATTCCTAGAACCATCACTAATGTCGGAACCATTGGTTCTAAATCACATGCACATATTACTATTTTTGGTCATGGAGTCATAACTATTACTTGTCTTATGGAAAAATTATAAACTAATGATTTAAATATTAAGAAAACCCTCCTCCCCTCCACTATAAAAACCACCAACACTCCCATCTTCTCTTCACTCCTATCAATCCTTGTTCCTTTCATAAATTCTCCTGAAATATCTTCCCAAGGTCCTCCCCCACATCCAAAATCCCTTGGTCTCCTCAAAAGACCAAATTCTATCCACTTAAGAGGCTCTCAAGGAAGATTAATTCAAGAGGTAAATTCTTCTTTTCAATTCTTTTAATTTCCTTTCAAGTTCCTCTGTTTTCTTTTATATCCTTACCTATCCTCATCCAAATGTTATAAAAACTCCAGTAACTTATATTTATTAGATTTTTTTATGATAATGTGATAATTTATTATCATCTCTCCTTTACCCTTCTTTTATACTAGTAGTAAAAACACCATCTGAGATGTGTTAATTTACCACATTTAAGGATGATGAGTTTTCAATTTATGTTACCATATTCAGTTCTGATAATAAAACCATTATTATGGTTGAAACATACTATAATATATGTATTATGTCTCATTTATGGTTATGGAATATTTTTTTACACATGGTTTTGGTTTATTGAACAAAATGTGTTCGTTGTGATCACAAATCGCCAACTAACCCACAAGGTTATCACTAAAGTTTTATATAATAAATCATATTCACACCAAGTAACCAAATGAAATTTACAACCATGTAAACTTATGGATGTTCAATAATATATCCCAAATTATGGATAACCATCTTCATTTTACATGATCATCTATTCATGTATACAAGTAAATTGTTCATGAAACAAACAGACCCGAACAATGAAATTGAACCTCATAACCAATCAAAAAGGTTATGAACGGACTAAAACAGGTTATAATAAATCAATTAAATGTAAAATAGGTTCTATAATTATTAATTAATGAACCTAATTTTATTTTTTAGGTTATTAATACCCGATGGAGAACATCTTCAGACTTAAGGTAAGGGATCCTCTCTTTCTCCCTTTTATTCCAGAATCTCCTCTATGCTATGCCCTTTTATTTTTAATACCTAACGATGGGGTATGTTTTCAGACATCTCCCATAATTCACTAATGATATATAAATGATTATATATCCCTTTCTCTCTCATTAATCCCTTCCAAGTACACCCGTTACCATGACGAGGTTTCGTAAGGGATTCAACCTGAACCTCCTTTACTCTTTCAGGTTGCTTTATATTTATTTTTACCCAAACGAAGTTATCTATTATTTTTATATACATATTATAAATTCTATTTATATGTTCCAAATTCATTTATCAATACCCTTTCATCATATCTTTTGGGGATATACATGTTTTTAAATGGTTCCCTCCTCAATACTTCCCGATAAGAAAACCCATTTTAAAGGAACTTCCCGAGTTCTTTCCCAATTTCAAGTAGAAAATATCATCTGTTTTAAGCCACCATTATTTTTATAAAATAGGTCTATTTATTATGAAAACAATCTTGGTTCAAATATGGTTTTATATAAAATATTATTCCCTTTTCTATTTTAAATTCTTCTTGGTATTTTCCTCAAAACCACACTAAAATGTTTTAATTATAAAGTTTCTTTAATACCTTTTTTAAGTTGTCACTTCTATTTGACATCACTTATCTGGATATATTAATTTTTACCTTATTAATTCCCTTGTATTATTTAATTCATTACTTTCATGGACACTTTTATGATACTCCCATTTATTATGTATTATGAAATGATTATGATACCCATTTCTTTCCATGGGTAACCCTTATGTATGATTGATTATGTATGATTATTTATGGGTAAAACATATTCATGAAAATATTAAGATTTGTGTGTCTATATAGAGCTCCAATTCATTGGTTAAATTTGAGTCTAATGATATGTTATGTGCAACGGTCTTGGTGGTTAGCTTTGACTTGTGCTACCATGTGCAACGGTCTTGGCGGTTAGCCTTGACTTGTGCTACCATGTGCAACGGTCTTAGTGGTTTGCCTTGACTTGTACTCCGATATGTGCAACCACACTTGAATCATTATAAATTCATGTTTTATTTTTCTTAGACATTACTATGATTCTATTTTTATGTGATCCCATGTTTATATGTTATGATTCCATATATACCATGATTTTTATATTATTATGCCATGATTTATAACCCATGTGCTAAATATTTTTTCTTATATTCATTTCCTTTCTGAGATTTTTTCTCATAACTTTTTTCATGTTATCTTCAGGTTATACTATGATAATTTATGAGCACAATGGAAGTTAGGAGCTCAATATGAAGATTAAATAAAGAAATTTTTTATGTTTTCAGTTTTATGTACCAAATATTCAAAGACACTATACTTCACGATCCTTGGCTTGTATTACGATGTATAATTATGCATAAAATCATGTATTTATATATGTAAAAGGATAGGGCCACTATAAAACCATTATAGTTGTATCATATAGACATCTTTTTGAATTTTACCATTAAATAAATCAGGTTTGACATCCATCTACCAAATCTCACAGTCATGGAAAGATATTATAGAAAGAAGATTTATAATATATTTAATCATAGAAAGTGAAGAAATTTTTTTGTTGTAGTCAATTAATTAAATTTTTTTAAACCCTTCACAAACTGTTCATGATTCATATGTACTCACTTTACCTTCCATGTCTAGTTTTCTCATGAATACCCATTTGAACCCAAAATTATTTACATCAACTATTGGATAAAATAGAACATAGACTTGTTTTTTGATACATGGAATCCATTTTATAATTCATGGATTCTTTCCATTTTTAATTTTCTAATCTATCTTCTTCCTCTTCATAGGAAATATGATCATTATTTTCAACCAAAAATGATTCACCATCCTTTGTGAATAAAAATCCATATCTTTAAGGTTCACTAACATCTCTGGTGCTCTTGTGAAATATTTTTGTTTTAGGAACATCATATTCCAATATAACCTATGGAATCTATTCCCATACCAAATCTTGTGTATATTGACCATCGACTTAATTGAAGTAAATATTCCTCCCATAATCCTTTTTGAGGATGTGACCGCTCTTAATAAATATGGCGTGTATTGTGACATTTACCTTTTTTTATGAGGGGTTGAATTGACAACATCCCCTATTTCCTTGAGATATCCTATAAAGATACACTTTATACCCTAGGATGTTAGTTTTTTAGAGGCGGCTTTAACAAGCTTGTCTAGTACCTATACATATAAGGATAAAAAACATATTTCCCCTCATACATTAATTAATATGGTATTTTTTATTACTTTAATTGGTACCTAGTTTATTGTGTATTACATAATATATAATGTGTATCCTTAAGAGGATAATTTAATATTTACATGACTCATCATCTACCATACCATGTCAAGAAAGGTACATTTACTCCTTTCACTAATTCAATTCCACTGTGATGTATAATATGGAGTAAGTTGAGATAGAATTCCAAAATCATATAAAAAATTGATAATCTCTTGGTTAAGATATTCACCACCTTGATCAGAAAAAAGATTTATCTTCTTTACAAGTTGATTCACTTCTTAGTTCTTAAAATATTGGAATTTATCAAAGGATTCATACTTATACATCATCAAGTAGACATAAAAATATCTTCTATATTTATCAATAAAAGTTTTTAAGTAAGAATACCCATTGATAGATTTTACTAGAAAAGGTCCACACACATCAATGTTTACCAAATTGATAATATTTACGGCTCTTTCACCCTATCCACTAAATGATGGTTTTTAATCTTTTCTTATAAATAAACATGAAATATTTCAAGTGGTTTTATCTCAAAAGATTCTAAATAACCATATTGATAGATCTTTGTCAAATTATTCTCATTTATGTGACCAAGATGGTGATTCCACAATCAGATGTAACATGAGTCATGTGAAGTTATTTCAATATCAATTTACAATATTTTGTTTTGGTAATATAATATAAAAAACCATTATTAAAATTCACCATACCATGACATATTCTATATTTGTAAAAGAAAAAATTCTTATTTCTAAAATTAAAAAATAAAATCCTTTGTATCAAAGTAGGGTATAAAAATTTTGTTCAGGGTAATAGTTTATACATAATAACAATATTTCAAAACCAAGATAATTTATTTTTGGGAATCGATTGTGGTAGTATCCTATAGATAAAGTATCAATTCGTTCTCTATTGGTTTCTCAAATATCTATCCATCCTTTGGAAATATTATAAAATATAATTGTTTTATACATTTGGATATATATGTGAGTAGAACAAACTATATTTAATACCCAATGTGTAGACATAGAAAGTTTTCACTCAATAACAAATGAACCTTAAGCCCCCCCTTTCTTTTTTAACTGAGTGCATTTATTCTTCTAGTGGATCGAATTCCGACATGAAAAGTATATCATGTTTTTTTCCTTTACATGATATTGGATCTTCATATTCTTAGAAGCATATTTCTCATGATCCTTATACTTGGAATGAGTTTTGGGGCCTTTTTCCTTGTTCTTCCTTTTCTTATTCATCATAATAACCATAGTTTTTTCACACCCCATGTCTTTTTCAACTTGTAGAATCAAATTAAGAGGTTTCAAAAGAGTCTTATAAGAATTTTTCATGTTATAATTCATAATGAAATCAGATAATCCTTTAGAAATTTAGGTTAAAATGTGATATATGTTCATCTTATAAGGGATCTTAAAGCCCAAGATGTCTAAGTGATCTATGTATCTAATCATCTTGATTACATAAGGCCCAAATGGTGCCAAATCTCCAAGCATGAATATGAATAATTCATTGGAGATATCATATATCTCTTGTATTTCTTACTCTTGATAGAGATTATGAAAGAAACACATGATTATATATGTATTCATATCTTCATGTTACTTTAAAATATCATTTTACATGGAGGATAACATAAACATTGGAAATTTTTAGAATCATCCACTTGTTTTAGGAAGAGAGATGCCACCCCATCACTAGCCCCTTGTGTAAGAGATTCATGAACTGAGGTTTCTAGCACATACAATTTCTATTCATGGCATAATATAACATGAAATATCCTATTCCATTTCTATAAATTCAAGTTGGTTAGAAGGTTATCCTTCTATTATATGAAATATAATGATATAGTTTAAGTCATGTAGATTTACATTTATATAATTAAATAAGATAAAAATATTAGTACTTTATATGGATTAAAAAACTAGATAATAAATTTAAATTTATTAATTTCCCACTATTTTATCAAAACCTAGTAATCCTCACCATTGGTTTTAGAATATCTTGTTGTGTTGATATTCATAGTGTAAAGGATCATTATACCCATTATTATATCCCAAGAAATATCCTAGTCAGTTACCCAAAGGTATTTAGGCAGGATTAACATATCAATTACATTAACTCACAGTTCCTTGATCCGTTAAGTGGACTCCCCAAACTTGAAATACTAGATAAGTATTTAATCAATTATTGCCTCTAAATTTAAACCAATTATAGATAAGGATAATTATCTTGATATAATATTGGTTAAGTCAACCAAAAAACTTCTTTAGAACACCCCTTCAAATGATAGAATCTTAGTAAGGGATGAATCAAACACTACAATCTATTATTTCCATCCTAAATTAAGTAATGGAAGGCTATACCATCTTAATATTTTAATTTTAGGGATTTTTAATCTTTATGTGTAAATTTATTATTTTATCTTTTTATATCCTTGATAATATTAAGTGGATTTTACTCAAGTGATTAATCACGTTTAAGATGAAATTTACACATAATACAGTTCATTTTAATTCCACCTTGCATGCTTGGTAATTCATTAATTTATGTGATCCTAACAAAACATCCATAATGAAATTAACCATGCAATGTGATAGAAATAAAATAATAAAAAAGGTTTGATCATGATATTTTCTAATGACTAGTTTATCTAAAGGATGATAAAATAAACCTCAACCCTAAGGGAAAAACATTGAATAATAACTTTTTTTATACTACAATATTCCACATGTTCCCCTATGAACCTTCTGGATTGGTTTCCCCTTATCTCCAAATTTTAACCACCTCCACTCACTTGGGAGATTTATGCATTATAGAAGATTTACTCATAAATAAGTGATGGGGAATAAAGGATTAGTTTAGGGGGTTTACATAAAAGAAACCATAGGAAAATAAGAGTTTATATATTGAGAGGAGGGGATGACATGCATGCCACCATTTAATATCAAAAATAAATAAAAAAATTAAATGAAAACCAATCCTATAAAAAGTTTTGGTCAAATCGTATGATCACCCACACACATTTAATGAATATACATTTACAATAAAGCTAGTAATAACTTTATTTCATTCTTTAATTAAGATAAAATCACCATAAATTATTATTTTTAATTATTTGATTAATATATTAATTCAATTTATCTTAATTCTATCCAAAACGTTTTGAAAATTTCCATCATCCATAATTTTAAACAAATTAAACAAATCAATTTATTTAAAATTAATAAAGTACACATGTGTACATGGAGGCAACAACAAATACCCATCCAAACCTCCAGGTATTATCCTTATACTGTGTATTCACATATCGTCTAGCATACATTTCATGGTATGTAATTACAATTCATAAATTTTCAATAAATTATGCACAATCATATGTAAATTATGCGGCACATGATTATATTAACACATGTTGAGTACACTGTAAGTAATGTCCATACACAACTTGCAGTTCATGATTTAATAAAGAAATTACTTTAATATATAATTAATAATCCTATCACATAGCATGTATTGTTAATAAATGAAACATATAATACATCTAAATAGGTTTAATTATATAAATAAATTTTCCCTATATGATAAATTAATTACATGAGGTATAATGGTTTACACGATGAGTACTTGTGATACATGATGTGTAATATCTTCTTCACATTTTCATGATACATGCATTGGTACCAGGCATATTTTTTGACCTTGGATGTGTATGAGGTACACATAGTGTATGCCAACTATACACCATGTTTCCTCGATGTTTCAGGTTTTTTAGTCCTCATGTCATGTAATCAATTCATAACATGGATTTGACCCCATGTGTTTTCCACTATAGAAACATGTAGACTACATGGAGTGTATGAGTGGTATATGAAATCTTATCCAAAAAACCATGTGACAACTTTGATCAGTGAACATGTGATCCTAATTTTATTCTTACCACATACTGTTATTATATAATGACAAAAAATTATTGCAGTTCATCCTGGAAAAATTAACATGGGTAAATGGCGTGTACCAATAGGCTACACACTATGTAGTTTTGTATTATCTGGCTAGAGCCCTTGGAACCTCCTGATAGTCTTCAAATTTTATTCATGTTAATTTATCTTTTTTATTAGATATATTAGTGAGAATGAATAAATAGAAGAGAAAATTTTGATTTTTAGATTTAATTAAAAATAATACCAAAATGAAAACTAATTACAAACTGATATATTCATTAAATTATTAATAAATATTAATAAATTAATTTTTTATCCACTCTTAGATACCACTTGAAGGTTTTGGGTATAGAAAAAAAACCTATTAGCCATATAAAACATTGTTTTTTGTCATAATAAATGAGTAATATAAAGATCCCACTTTGTGTATAGATTTTATCTATTGTCAATTGATTGTCATTGGTGGTTAATAACGATCAATGAGATAAGAAGATCTTTGTTTGGTCAATATTATGAAGTAGTTCCTAAGTTAATGGAGCTTGAATGAAGTCCTAAAGTCTTTATATTCCATGAAACATGTGAATGGTTTGAAGACTTTGAGTTTCAAGGTGATGCCTGGATAATTGTTATGGATTCATTAGATTACATTGGATATCATGGTTTCATAATTATCCTATTATAATATGACGATGCTTTGTTGATTTTAATTTAAAAAATATAATAACTTGTTTGGAGAACTTGTGATGAAATCCTTATGAATTAAATGTGGAGAAAATGTTTTTCTAATTGTATTTAGGTTTGATTGGAATGAAATATATTATAGTAAGATAAGGAAGTTACAATTATTTAATTTTAATGTATGACAATGCTAAAGGTGATCAATAAAAGGTTAAATATCATGACAGATGGGATTCATGGTGGAAGTAATCAAGTGATTTTGGAATGAAGTGTATTTTGGTATAAGTTTTTTGATGATTTAATGATGCATCAATTTGTGTTTATTAAAAATTACAGATTACTGCAAATCTGTATGGAAGATGTTACTAAAGTAGATTTTTAAGGTGGCATTGTTTCATAGTATTTACCAAATTTTTGGGGTAAAAAATATGGAGTAAGAGGTTAGAATTGTGAAAGATTATTTTTTGGGAATGAAACTTCATAAAAATGGTAAAGGCATGGGTTTCATTAAGGATGGGATGAGATTTTTGATGATGTAGAGAATAAAAAATGGTGATGGTAATCTCTGTGATTATGAGAAGTGAAGCATTGCAAGCTCATGATGGTTTGATGTTGATATCCACGAAAAAGACAAATATCTAAGGAGCATCGCAAACCGAGGAGTGCCATGAAGATATTTTTGAGTGATCCAAAAAATGACTTGGTAGAGGTAGATCATCACGAATGGGAGAGTGTATAAATATGAGGCGACCCCACTTCATTTGTAATGAAGAATAATCAGAGAAAATACAGAATTGCTCTGCTTTTGAGGGTATAAAGGAGCTCCATGAAGTTGGATTTCTATGTGAGCTTAATCATCACAAAAAGACTACTTTGTTCTTGACTGATGAAAATTATTCTAAGTAATAGGTGCTTGATGATGATGGGATATTCTACATTGAATAAGTGAGCTTTCCGAAGGCAGTTTGTTCCATGAAGGCAGTTTTCTTCGTGAAGGTTGTGAGCTTTGTGGGGGATCTCCGCAAACATAATTTTTTAATATCTGGTTTAGATGAATCAGTTTTTTGTTATAATACCCCCAATGAGTTTCAAAAAGTAAAAAAATGTGTTTACCCTATTGATATACAATGAACATAGAAGATCAACCACACATAGTTTGTTTGTGTGAAGAAAAACCAAATGTGCACCTAAGTTCATATATGAAAAAGAAAGAAGTGAAGTAAACCAATATACTCTTATGTTGGTATTGAGTATTGAAGAAGGATCAAATTACATCGCTACACTATTCCATATTATTGTGTGTTAAATAGGAAGAATAAAGTGGCCAATATATTTTCAGTTATTTAGGCCATACCAATTGTGATGATTCTATGTTGAGTTGATCATTATTGTTTTGATAATCACAAAGGAGTTTTGTGATTCTAGCAAGATTGAAAGAAGGTGATTCAATGTATTTGGTTTCTCACTAAATAATAAAGAGAGACCAAGACACTGCAATATACTATTGTATATATTTTTGTGTCACATATCAGAGGGAGAAGAGAAAGTGACTGGCCAAATTGATATCAGTTGATAATAATTTGAGTCAGGGATAACTTAGTCCATCAATCTATTATTTTCATATTATTGTGAATAATAGTAGAAGAAGAAAGTGGATCTATCAATTTTTCTATTGGAAATAAGTAAGAAGAGTTTCTTTCATATTTTTGTGTAAGTAATAAAGTGAATAAGAAGGATATGGAAGAACAAATTAGAACTATGACATTAGATATGACTCAACTAGTGGATTACTTTCTTGGTGTTACAAACCATTATCAACAAGGAGAATAATTTCTTGAGGGGAAGTATAAAGATCTAGAAAAGTGTTGTAAAACACACACTATTAGATTGTTTTCACAGTGCTATATGAGTGTAAGGGAATATCATATTGTTTGTAACCACACTCAAAGGGTTTATTTCCTGTGGTTGTGTGGTCAAGATTATTTCCAAACCATACCAATAAGTAGATACTCTTATTGAGTAGTGAAAATTGTAAAAATATCATTTTTTTCTTTATTGATTTCATATACATACATGAAACCTGTAAAAGAGAATAATATAATCAAGATCCTAACTATTCTAAGAGGTTCATGGATTAAAAGTTGGAATTAGATTAAAAACTCCCCAACACCGATTCAACCCCTAATAGTGTTAGGAATATCCTAAAATGGTCCTCTCAATTGGTATCAGAGTAATGATCACCACTATTAGATTATCTATAGTGAAACTATTCTATTTTGAAGACTTGAGTTTCTTTACTGAGTCAAAAATGAAGTTTATTTTTGGTGAAGATTTAGTTACCTCTGAGAAAAAGTCTATATCTACCAAGACCATTATGAACAGGAAAAATAAAGAGAAGAGAAAGTTGAAGAATAAGTCCCTCTTACCTAAATAAAAGGAAGTATCTATTTCTCTATACATTTCTGAAAATGAAGATATATTAGGATTGGAAATTAATAAGAAGGTGAATCAAATTTACACCAAGAAGATAGATAACCTTCCTACCTATTGTGATCTAGAGGTATGTGTTAGTACATTTGAAAACATTCTTCAAGATTAAAATGCAATCACAAGTGGTGGTGATGATAAAAAAAAACCTCTCAAGAATTATCACTATAGATAGATTAATAGTTATTCAGCATGGTATTCCTAAATAAAGAGACTCTTTTTTTAATACTTTCAATGTATGCATGAAGTGATCACCGAGCTGGTAGGAGAAACTGATGTTTTGGAGAAGAGCTTGCAAACAATAATTATTGAGTGTCTAAAGATCTCCAGACAGGTAGTAACCTTTGAAAGAACAAAGAGTAAATTTGAAATAAGATCCTCAAAATGGCTTAAATATGTTGAAGAGAAATACATAATTAAAAATAATCTAGAAGAAAAGATCCATACACTAGAAGATAAAATAAAAATATCACTAGTGTTAAGGGTTTATAATTAGAAGAAATATCCAAGAAGATCAAAGAACTCAAATATTTGATTCAAAAAAACATTAAGCTGCATGAATATAAAGTTTAAAGAATGAAGAAGATCTGTGAAGAGAAAATGGTTATGACTGAAAATCAGAAAATCATCCTCACAGTGAAAAGTCTAGAATTGGAATGTCAGTCGGTCAATATTGAGAAGACACACATCGAGTCTTCAAAAAATAAGGAAATAGTTTCTACTAGTACTCAATTTACATTGGAGGATTCTAAGGTTGAAATACCTCCAACATGTGATAATAATATCACGACTTCTCTCAATTATCTATGACATGAAACTGAGAAGATCTAGGTATCATCCATACAATCTTGTACTAATATTTCTAAACCTATTATAATGAGTAGTGTAGGTTGTAAAACAAAATATGAAAAAGTTTGGATGAGGAAAGGTGAGAAGAATCCTTCCACTATGACTAGGATAGAATTGGAAAATAACGTGTTAGTTGATTCCCCATAGAAAGAATAAAAAATCATGAAGAATACCCAACAATATGATACAGAAAATATCAGGAAATATTTATTTTTTGGTCAATGTTGGTGCAGAAACAGATTTGGGCACTGTGCAATAAATTTTTGGTATAATCCTAAAAATGTAAAAGTAAAAAGGAATACTATATCAAGGGGTAGAAATCCAGAGAACAAGAAGAAACATCCATAGATCTAGAAGCATATATATACTAAAAATAGATTTAGAATGATTGATTACATCTATGATGTATGAAATAGTAGTGGTCATAATGTTGGTACTTGTTCATCTCAACATGTATCCAAAGATGATAAGAAAAGAAGATCACAAAATATGACTTTGAATGAAGAAGAAACCTTGGGAAGATATCAGAAGAATGTTGTGAACATAAATACTCCAAGGAAGGTATCAAAGAAGAATGTTGAGAAAACCATGGATTCTAAATCGAAGAAGTTGAAGGGTAGTGAATCCAAAAGAACTATTAAGAGAGACGACATTCAGAAGAACCCATTTGGAAAATCCAAAATTATTACCATAGTTTGTAATGATATGTTAGTTATTTGAATAGAATATTTGGAAAGAATGAGAAAAATGAAATATGCACAAGCTAAATCTAATGAAAAAGGGGAATAAAATATTCCACATGATGAAGAAAAAAATTCATGATACTTTTTCAAGAAAGGGAAACTCTTGTGTTAAAGATGTTTTGTGTGAGAGATATAAGAAATTTGGTCACATTGCAAAAGGTTGTTTAACCATGCTACCAGAATAAGAAGTAGTCCTCAAAAGGAGTTTTAATGTATCATCCATGAAGGCTGTTAAGAATAAAAATTCTCCACACAAAGTAGAAGATGATGTGAATAGATCCATATTGCCTCAACATAAATCAGAACATATATTTAGACATGCAAGTATAAAGAGTGGATAAAATGGAGCAACTTGGTTGAGAAAATCATCTTAACCTCACTGTTCATATTAATGAAGCAAGGAGGATCCACCTTATTCCCTTAAATTTTTGTATATTGTATTTGTCTTTATCATGTAGGGAATTAAAGGTGAAGCAAGTTATCAGGGAGAGAACTTGAGAAGTAGTTAGTGTTGTGAATTCTAGATAGAAAAACTGAATAACTTACAATCTGTGAATGACTCCTCAATTGATATTTAAATACTAATATGATAGAGTATTATCCTTTATGATATTGAATAATTTGATTTCATATTCTTGATATACATGATAAAGAAGATTCCAACCTGGTTTGATCTTATTTCTTGGTCTTCTGAAGAACAAATGTTCTAAAAGATCATCCTTGGTGAAGTTATGAAATTTTTCCAATATAGACTGTCACAAGTTGAATACCCATTCTAGTGTATTCTCTATACTATAATTTCTTTAAATTCAATCTTGATGATATAAACCATTATGAAGATAATGAGAAATGTTTCTCTTGATGAGGATAAAAGTGAAGAAGCTTCTAGAATTATTATTTCAATTAGTATCAAATCAAATTATTCTAGTAATTACTTGAAGATCATGTCATTAAAAAATGTATGTATCTTAATCTCTCATCCATGGTTATTATAAATAACAAACTTTTTAAAAAGGGAGAGAAATTTAATTATTTAGTGATATATGAAGAATAGAGGTGCCCCAAGGTCACATATCCCACCCATTTCACTTAAATGTGGTCAATCTATTTTTTGAAGTGAGTGAAGATGTTTCAGGATGACTTTTATTAAAAATATTCATCTCACATTTAGTAATTACAGCCTGGAATGAAAGTGAATAATCCTTGAATAAAGGTATATGAGTGCTCATTTCTTAAGGTTTCATGATTAGTTAGTAATGGAAAACTTTGTTGTCTAAATAAAACCCTCTTGTTTTCAACACCGATCACAGCTTAAGTAGACTTAGAGTGAAATTATGGATGGAACATTACTTAAGTATGGACTAATACCTTTTTTCTTACGAAGTTTTTATTTCTTTTAAATAAGGGGGATAGAAAGTGATATGAAAGTTTGAAAGGTAAATGGGAAAGAGAAGATAGTAGTTAAATATATTGACACATTCATTTGGAAAGAAATTTGAATGTATTTATAACAAATACAAAGGGAGAGATTGAAGAGACCATTTTGTGTATGGATTGTACTTATTGTAAACTGATCGTCATTGGTGGTGAAGAATGATCAATGAGATAAAAAGATCTCTGTGTGGTCAATAGATAAAGTAGTTCCAAAGTTAATTGATTTTGGATGAAGTCCTAAAGTCTTGATATGCCAAGAAACATGTGAATGGTTTGAAGTCTTCGAGTTTCAATGCGATTACAAGGGAATTTTTATGGATTAATTTTCTGAAATTGGATGTCATGGTTTCCTAATTATCCTCATACAATATGATGATACTTAGCTTATTTTCATTTCACAAATATCATAAGTTGTTTAGATAACTTGTGATGTAAGACTTATGAAGGAAATATAGATAAAAGGTGCTGCCAATTGTATCTTGGTTTTATTTGAAAGAAATATTTTATAATAATATAGGGAAGATACAATACTTTCCATTTTAAATATGATTATGCTAAAGGTGATCGATCAAAGTTTAAATATCACGATAGATGGGATTCATAATGAAAGAAATCACGTGGTTTTGTAATGTAGTGGATTCTGGTAGATGTTGGTTGAAGCTTTAATTATGCCTCAATTTCTATTTATTAAAAAATCTAGAAGACCCAAAATCAGTATGGGAGATGTTACTAAAGCATATTTTAAGGTGGTTTCATTTCCCAATGTTTTCCAAATTTTTTTGGTAAAAAATTTGGAGAAAGAGGCTAGCATCATGAAAGGTTATTTTCTGGGAAAGAAACTTATTAAAGATGGTAAATGCATGGGTTTCATGAAGGATGGGATCATATTCATGAAGATGTAGAGAATATAGAATGGTGATGGTAATATTCATGATTATATGAAGTGGATCATTGTGAGTGAATGATGGTTTGATGGTGGTCTCCATGATAATGAAAAATATCAAAATAGCATCATAAATGGAGTTGAGCTGAGAAGATATTTTTGAGTGATCCAAAAAATGCACTGGAGGCGATGGAGCATTGTGAATGGGTGAGCTTGTAAATATGAGGCAACGCCAACTTCATTTGGGATAGAAAATAATTCGATAAAATCTAGAATTTCTGTGATTTCATGGAGGTAGATGAGCTCCATGAAGATGGATTTCTATGCGAGCTTGAATATTGTGAAAATACTACTTTAGTATTAATTGATGAAAATGCTTCTAAGTAATGGTTGCTTCATAATGATGGGATATTATACATTGAATCAGTGAGCTTCATGATGGCAGTTTGTTCAATGAAGGCAGTTTGCTTCACGGAGGTTGTGAGCTTCACGAGGGATCTCCACAAGCATCAGTTTTGAATATCTAGTTTAGGTGAATCCGTGCTTGGGTATAAAACCCCCACTTTGTTTTGAAAAGTAAAAATGTGTGTATACTCAATTTATATACAACGAGAAGAGAATATTAACCACACATAGTTTGTTTCTGTGAAGAAGAACCAGATGGGAACCTAAGTTAATATTTGAAAAAGGAAGAAGATAAGTAAACCAATACACTCATGTGTTGGTATTGAGTATCTAAGAAGGATAATAAGACACCACCACACTATTCCATAGTATAATATATTAAATAGAAAGAATAAAGTGTCCAATCTATATTCAGTTATCCAATTCATACCAATTGTGATGATTATATGTTGATCTGGTCATTATTGTTTTGATAATCCCAAATGATTTTTTTGATTCTAGAAATATTGGAAGAAGGCGATTCAATGCAGCTATTTTCACACTGAAAAAGAAAGAGATATCAAGAAACTAAAATATGATATGGTATATATTTGTATGTCATAGATCAGAGGGAGAAGAGGAAGTGACTGGAAAAATTGATATCAGTTGATCATAATTTGATTTAGGGAGAATTCTATCTATTAGTCTATTAAATTCATATTATTGTGAATGGAAGAAGAAGAATACAGTTCCGTTATCATGTTTTCTTTTGTAAATAAGTAAGAATATTTTCTTACATGATTTTATGCAAGTAACAAAGTGAAGAATAAGTCTCTGGAAGAACAAATCAAAACTATGACATTAGATATGACTCATCTAGTGGAAGAATTTCTTAGTGTTACAAACACTTATCAATAAGGAGAAGACTGTCTTAAGAGGAAGTATAAAGATCCATCCATGTTTTATAAAACACACACTATTGAATTTTTTTCATAGTGCTATAGGAGTGTAAGTGAATATCCTACTCATTTTTAACTACATTCAAAGGATTGTTTTCTAGTGGTTGTGTGGTCAGGATTATTTACAGACCATGCTACAGACTCGCTACTCTGATTGAGTAGTAAACCTTGTAAAAATATAATGTGTTGTCTTTAATGATTTCATATACATGCATGCGACATGGAAAATATAATAATAGAATAAAGATCCTAATAGGTTTAAGAGGTATATAGATAAAAAGTTGGAATTGGATTAAAAATTCCCCAATAGTGATTCACCCCCTCTTAGTGTTTGGAATATCCCAAACTGGTCCCCTCATAATCCAAGATGCACATGATGGATAATTTAATGACCAACAGAATTGATTCAAATATCAATTGACATATTAATGGAGAAACCAAGAAGGAAGGATCATCACATATAATTTTTAATCAATTTATAGATATATTTTGAATTACTTTATAATGAAATTATTTCTTTGTTAATGAAGAATTTGACTATTATCATTGTACTTCCATTGCATCATAGGATCCGAGGGTATAATCCCTATAGTGGTGATCCACACATGCTTCAAAATCTCAAAAGATCCTTATATAATCACTAGGTGCTAACATGGTTGATCCTGATCACTTGAGTCTCTTTTAATTGATTGTAGGATGAATCACTTCTTAGAATAAAGATTATTTAGGCTCTCTCAAAGTCTTGAGAGGTTGGAGAAGGATCACTTCTCTTATTATTGAGCATGTTCTTGAGTGGTTTGTTTCTTAGGTATTGATATAATTATCTATAGGTTTATTGTGCACAACAAGTGGCTCACCCTGGAAAGAGATATAATCGGGTATTTATAGATCTAGGTTATCATTAGTAATTATACATAATCTATTTTTTAATTTCTTATTCTTTAGTGAACCCCATGACTAATAGTAATATAAATAATAATATAATTTTCATGACATGTAAAATACCTATGGATACAAAATATGATTTGTTAAATCAGTAAATTAATATTTATTTAAATGATATTTAATATATCATTTACAACCACAACCAAAACATTAAACCTGGTCTGTTTATCTTCCTCTATATTTACCAAACGTTGAATAATGAATATTTATTTATTAAATAAATATTACTAAGTTATTAACCAATAAATATAATGTCATCATCATTATTTATTTTCTTATTCAAATAAAAAGTATAACAACACCTACAAAAATAGTTGGTAGTAGACCATAGAAAAATAAAAAATCCAATTTGGGCGGTCTTTATCATAATATCTCTAACCAAGAAGGCTGTATGCTGGTGTCATTAGTCTTTATCCTCGATGTATCTTTCTTTGAATTTAAAAAAATTAATCTTACCAAAGAATTATATGGAAATGGATTTAGTTAGGTTGTTCCATTCCCATAAAAGGAATTGGGATATCAAATTTAATTGAAGAATAGAATGGATAAGTCTTTTGTTGTATTACTCATTAATGCAGTATCACTCATGACACACAAAACATACCCTACTTCCTGAAAACATATAACATCATGATTTTGGTTAGTACATTAAAGTATGTGACTAATGATATTCATTAATAATAACATTAAATTCTAAGGATTAATATGAATGTCTGTAGATAGGAATATCCAATGTTACATATAAATATTGAATTCTTACTAGAATGTCATGTTCTTATAATCTCATACTCTGAAAATTATAAAGGGAACAAAAAATGTGATAATGTCTAAAATTATTATGAGTATCCACCCCTGATAATTGATATCATTTTCATCCCATAAAATGATATCATCTGACTATGGAATATATATTCAAGAATATGATAATATAAATTCAAGGTTTCCATCATAAAAAAGAACTACTATGACCTTTCAATGAGATAGTTACTATTAGGATATTATCACATAATATGTCACACATATAAAAAATAATAATATAAAAAAACTTTATTAATATTCAAAACAATGAATATAGGTAATTATAAAGTACATAAAAGTTAGTTCTAGGGAACCATCCCCAACACACAACATGCATCCACAACCAAACCTCAACAAGCCACAACCAAATTTTTTAGATTAAATAATCAATATCAATATAGTTTAAGTCCTGATTATTCAAACAACCTATTTAATTACTAACTTGACATATTAATAAATTATGAGAAGTGATTACAAAATTTAAATACAACAATATTTCACATGATTAATTCATAATATTTAAACATGGAAATAATACTTCTTTAATGGAAATAATTTCACAACAATAAAGAGGGGCTCATATTAATAAATAAACATGTAATAGTTTTATTCAATTGAAATAAAGGATATGGTTAACACAAAATAGTCAGGTGTACACCATAATTCATCCTCTTAGATTCTCTATCCCTTATTCAACACAATCTTCTTTAATTTCACTTTAATTTCACTTAACATACATATAGAAGTATCAAAATAACATGAAAATAATAAAGGAATATAAATAAAATAATTGTGAACTTCTTCCCTATTTCCAATATCATCTTTAACATTTTTTAATCTTATTTAAATTTAATAATGCTAATTACATAGTGAAAACAAAATCATTGTAGTCTCACAATTTACATAAATAAAATAGGGAAGGTCTTAAATCCCCTACCTTGATTCTAGAGGGAAGATTTGATGATATAAGGAGTTATAATCCTCAAAAGATACAACTATAGGATGGTGAGAATCCTAATAGTCAACCAAGGTTCAAGAGAAGAGATAGAAAATCAAACTAAGGAAATCATGGCCCCTATTTATATAGAAAGCTTCAAAGGCCTTGATCATGGTTTAGTGAAGTGTACTACACCCATGGTGCACTTGGTCAAAATGGATATTTGGAAATTAATTATTTAAATAGGCCTAACCCACCAAATTGTACACATATTTTTTTTAAATTATCATTGACTTACACCATGACATCCACTATGGATAGGGATAAACCCCTCACCCTTTTGGTCTACTACACCATAAACTATGTAATCGAGACCTACAGATTTCCGTTTCCTCCTTCATAATGTGAAACTCAAAGTATCTTCAACTTTCACCTCAACTCACCACCATGGACATCAAAATGACTAAACCATAGTGTTTTAGCTATCCTCATTTAATATAGGTGTATCCTGCATGAAAATCATCTTCTAAAATGGATAATTAAACCATTTCACTACCCATCATGCACTCCATAATCAAGTGTAAACTTGTGTAAATATAGTTTTTTTACCATTATGTGGTTGATAAGGTAATTCTACCTTTATGAAATGAAAAATTCCCACTTAAATATCCACCCATGATTGTTTCACTCATTGTGGTGTGCCAATCGGTATAAGACTAACTAAAAAATGACCACCCTTCCAAAAATCTCAACCAAAACATCATTCCACATTTTTAGAGAACCAAGAAACTGAAATATATAATATAACACCCAATGTTATGGTTTGGTATCCCTTAAGATGGAAAAACTCATCTATAGTCTCCAAAACACCTTCAAACTCCCAAAAACACAAAGGAACATGAAAAAAGTGTCTGATCCATTACATAAGATATATCTCAAACTATTATCATCACCGAGAGTAAAAAAAATTAAAAATAAAATTGGAGGAAATTTCCATACAACCACTATGAGAGAAAATTTTTAGAGATCTCACTATAACCATGAACACCACCTCAAAAGGTCAGGGCACTGCTAAACTGCGACACCATTATCTGCCTAACAATCCTTGGGAGATACCTATCAAATAGAGGCAACACAATTAAAAAATAATAATCTCAACACAATGAATGACAAACTCAATCATAACAATATAGAATAAACTAAAATTCATTTTTTAATCATAAAAACATGGAAAAAATTTTGATATAAAATTTTGAGATTGTTTTAAAAAAAGAAAATTTGGTTACAACTGACTATGAAAAACTTGACCATCATTGTGACCAACCAACCACTTTAGAAAGACCTTGGAACTAAAAAATTCATGGTTCATGGGACCATTAGTGTAAAACCCCAATATTTTATAATGTATTTGATAGCGTGTACCACACACAACACCTAGCTTAAACGAAAATTGATATATTATAGAAATATTATTATTTAAATATGACAATTATAACCCAACCATTGGTTTCATAAGCATGAATAGGAGTAACCAAATTATGAAATATATTTTGAAATGGTTTCTTAATAAAAATTTATTGATTAATTCCCAAGAAATAAGTACTCAATGATAAGAATAAAATTATACAAGGTTAATAATAATTAAAGTTTTAAAGGGGAATTTTCTATAAAACTAAATTTTCATTATATTTTATATTTTTATTGAAATGTTAAATTTCCAAATTTTAGAAATTGAAATTGATAAAATAGAATTAATTTTTTTATTATAATTTCAAAATAATATTAATATTTATTCTTCAGATTTTCAGAAATAGTTAATTTTTAGGTTAATAGTAAAAAATAACGATTTTACAAATAAAGTCACTTTTTTGACATTATCATGATAAAAGAGTGAAATAAAAGTATTTGAAATTTTTTTATAGACCAAATATATATTTAAGAAGTAATATAATTTATTTAAAAATATAATATTGAACTTATAAATCTATGATTAACATTATGTAAATTTAAATAATGTTTTTATTTCAAACAAAAACTATTTTTGGAATTTCTCATTTAATTAAAATTTATCAATGTACCTTTTGATTATGAATTGGTATGAAATAAAAATAATTATAATTTTATTAAAATAATATAAATAATTTAATGATAATAATAATCATACATTATTTTTGTATAAAATCATTTTTATGCTTAAAATATATATTTTTATTAAAAATGGGTTTTCATTATATTTTGTGAATGTATATTAAAATTAATTTCTACCAATTATAGAAATAAAATATTGAAAAATGGATTTCATATTTTCAATACTGATTTTTAAACTTAGTAATTATTTTAATTTAATTTTTGGTCATAATGCATAGTACCATGGTAAAAACCTGTCAACATTGTAAAGGATAAAACTGGTTAATTAAGGTTAAAAACAAATGATAAGGTCAAAAAATATTATATTATATATTATTGTATGAGATTATTTTTACCCTTATCACCTTCAATGATAAATTTAATTTTTCAATGCAATTTCCAATGATTAAGACTTTACATTATTTTAAAACATTGAATAATTAAATGTGTGTCCCTGTCCTCAATTATAAATGGGAACCCCCTCTCCTCTCTTATTCACAAAAATTGTACAATTAACCTCTACTAATATATACCCAAATACCTTCCTAAATTTAATATCCACATCCTAGAGGTACTGGTTTCACCAAAGGACCAATCCTAGAAGGCTTAGGGTGCAATCTAATAAATATTTTCCAAAGAAGAGGTATAAATCTTAATCAATTTTTTTTATGTTTATTTATTCCTCCACCTGCTTAAAATATTCTATAACAATGATTATATTATAATATAGATATATTTAATATAATGTATTGTAACTATGTTGAGGTAATAACCTTTTTTCATCTAATTTTCTATCTAATGGGAAATGAATTCATTGCTCAGGCACACGTGTGGACTACCACCTCCATGAAACGATGTGATTAGTTTTTCATCAATGGATCATATCAATAATTAAAATTATATATAAAAGTAATATATATGATATTTATAATATAATTATGATTCCATAAATATAATATATTACTCACATTCTTACCATTTCATCAGTTGGAAAATGATATCATCGCTTGTGCGTACAAGTAGACTACCACCTCCATGAAGTGATATGATTAAATTTTCATTACTGCCTCACATGAATAGTCATAAGGATGGAACTAATGAATAAATATTACATGTATAAAATATTTATTACTGTATAAAATTAAAATAATATCTACTTTATTTCTTTTCTACCCAGTAAAAAATGGAAATGTTGCGCATGTGTATGTGCAGACTGCCAACTCCATGATATAATGTATTTCATTTATCTTATATGAATTTAATGTCTAGTTATAAAATTTTATTTAATGATTAAAAATTAATATTATAAATATTATGAAGAAATGACCCTTTTTGTCCATAGTCAACACACCAAAGTTATTTTGTATTTATGAACAAAAAAACCTAAAAATATACAACATAAACTTATATGATTTAATAAATAAACAAAAAAAGGTTATAAATGAAATGAAATGAATAATAATAAGGAAATTAAATTTAAAAGGGTCATAAATTAATTATAAAATTAATACAATTTTATTATTCAGGAAAGTATAATATGTACGTGGCTAGTCAGGAGATGAGGTAAGGGATTTATCATCCCAATTTCCATTATTTAAGACTTAGTCCAATGTCACCACATATTTTTTGTGGTGTATATAATTACATATGAATTTATTTATCATTAATTTAAACAAAATTCAAGTAGTATAAAAAACCTCTTCATGTCATTTCCTTTAGTGTTCTTTGATTTAAAATTTAAAAAATATGTAAGAGATTTATATTTAAAACATTGTTTTAAATATTTTAAACTCTAAATTTTTCATATCAAAGTTATTAATTTTTTTTAAAAATTTTCTTTATTGTACTATAATTAAAATTTTAAAGTTATTTTCCATTATCCTTCAATTTTTACAAAGGTTTTAAAAATTTATATTTTAAACATTTTCAGTACATGTCATTTTTGATTATTTTTATCAAAGTGAAAAATAAAGTTTTTTAATGTATACAAAATTATTATATTTTATTCCCATTATTAAATTTTTTAATTATAAATATTACTCTACAATATTTCATGGGTTTTAAAATAAATTTTATTTCTCGTTCTTCTTAGAACTATTTATTTTAATAGTTTTCAAAGAAAATGTATTTTTGTCATTTTTTATGTAAATCCCAAAAGTGTTTCTACACATGTATTAAATGGAATATTATATGAGATTTTATGATGTGAATGTAAAATTTTATTTGTTTTTCTCATGATATGGTTCTTTTAAATTTTATATGATGATGGAGTTAATGGAATATAAGTTACTCCTATGAGATATGTATAATAACAAGTGAGGTTGATAAAACTCTCCAATTAATTGGGTAATGTGATAGAGTTAACAAGAACTAATTTACTCCTAGGAAATATATTGGAATTAACCATGATGGTAATTCCTTTTTAAAGTTACTTATAAGGGTAGTGTTATACCCATAAGGAACTTTAGTGAGAGGTTTATTAAGTGGGAGGGGTGGTGGTGAATTAGGGTATAAAACTCATTAATGTTTCCCCATGTACCCATGAAACTCTCACTATGATAACTAATCTTGAACTATATTATCAGTAGGGTCACTCTTGTGTTCACCTATTATGTTATGATTTGATTAACTGTTATGTTTATCTTCACCTTATTCAAATAAGATCGATGATCTCTCAGTCCACATGTACTAATTATCATCTTGTATAATATAATAAAAAGTACACAAGAAATATGAATTTTACTTGGTTTACCCACACTAGGCTATGTCCACGGGGAACACACTGATGTTGTGTTGATGTGATAAAATCCACTAATCTTCACTTTCCTTGTGGATAATTTTTTTGTCCTTGGTCACTATGTTCTAGGATCACTACCTTTACAAGAATTAAAATTTGGATCAGTGATACCTAAGGGTCACCCTCTTTGTCCTTATCTTTTCCCACAACTTTAGGAGGTAATGATTTTTAGCACACATTCCAATACAAAAAATCATCATCTGATAGTTTTTTCACTGATTAGTTCTCATTAATATGAACACTGCTCTTTTACAATCTGGTTGTGAACATCACCAATGTAGTAGCCGCACTTTCCCTATTGAAATAGTCTTTAAATAATACCAAATTCCATTATCAAGGTATTCAATGAGCACTGATTAATTTCTAATTTTTTTCCTTAATCAAATTCCCAATACTTACTTTCACACAAATTTACAATACTTAGAGAAAATTTTTTACTTCCATAAAAATTTCTAATCCTTTGTAAAACATTACACTTTCTTGAAACTCAAAACCTTACGTGAAGATTACTAAGATATTTTGAAACTCCCTTAGTCATGTTGACCCAAGACTGTTCTTTACAGAACTAATTTTATTATGAATGCTTCATGTAAGAAAACATTTTATGAAACTCTTTTACAAATTTAGAGCCTTTGAATCTTCAACAAGTTAGGATTACTCAAACAAGGGGGTAGATTTCTATTTATTGATGTTTACACCCCTTTATGAAACTTTCTCACCTTCCACATAATTTTATGAAACTCTTTATTCTATTTTTATAGAACCCTTTGTTCATGAAAATTTTAGGAAAATCCTTCATTCATGTATGCTTCCAAAAAACACAGTGTCTTTACATAAATTTTTCCTTTATGAAACTTACCACCTTCATGAAACTTAATTTCAAGAATCACTAATTAGATGAAATTTTATATAAATTTTGGATACATTTATTTAAGGTTTATTAATGAATTATTCTATAATGAACTAGGTTTTGTTTTTTTTACAGGAATTAGGAATTTTGGAATTAAAATAATAAATGATGAAAAGTGAAAAAACAACATTTACATGACATGTATCACATACATGACATATAGACCCCATTCATAGTATTTCTGTAAGGCCACATACCCACACATTAGGTTTCTATATGATGTGAATATAGTACAAAAAATGTAAATCATATACATGATGTGAATCTTTAAAAATCCAGAATCCTACCAAAAGAAAAATTCATAGACAACGTGTAGAGATTGAATGATGTGTAAACATCAAAGGATTGTCTGGTCAAAGATTTGAGTAGATTATTTTGTGGTAAATAAGATCTTAATTACATATTTCATAACAATATTGCATGACGTGCAGATTTTGGGACCTAAATCATTTAATCCAGTAGATGACATGAAATAATTGCATGTCATGTACTTCTCAGGCCTATTTATAATTTGTAGCACCTCTACACTGCAGAGATCCTTGAACTATTTTTATTATCTCATATGTATTCCTCTTTTTTCATTCCTTATTATCCTAAACTAATTTTCTTTCATTCATTTCATTTTTTCTTTGAATCAATGTGAGTTGTTAATCAATCGTTTTCGTTCTTCATCCATTGCAACGCCGCTTTTGTTTATGATGTTAGATTTCAATAATACACTTAATTATTCATCAAATCACACAAGTTTCTTTATCCTTTTTTCATTCAAAGTATGTTTAGGAATGGTTATAAATTTTTATAATTTTATATTTCTCGTTATTTATTGTTCTATTGGGAAGATCCAGTTTCTTCTTAAATCTGCATTGCTTAGAATTGTTTGATATTAATTCTTTAATGTTTAATCACAGATTGTTTCTTTTGCAACTATTTTATTATTATGAACAAAATTCTTGATATTTACATGATTTTTATCATCACTACCATGTACAGATAATCCTCCCATGGTTAGGGGTCTATAGTAGGGGTGTTTCCAAACCTAATGAATATTTAGATTGAATCTTTGTATCCCTATGACTAGTAATTAGGTTAATAATAATTGTTCATCACATTCTTTTTCTCAACCATGACCATGAGAAGTGCAATTAAATGAACCTGGACATAATTGGATTTTATTAAGACTATAACCATTATCCCATGATGCTTTCTATATAGAATCAAAGAGTAATTCACTTAGGTTGCTAGCTATACCCTAACCATGTGATATTTGTTGCATAGGTAGATCTAATTGGTTTGTCCAAAACCAATTGGTGATTTTTTTCACTACTTCACAACCTATTCCATAAGACCATTCCAAGTTAAATATAGGATAATATTTTTATAAGTAACTTAAAATTTAACCCAATATCTTCTTTTTTAATTTGAAGTAAAACCAAACTATCCAGTCTTAATAAACATTTAACCTAAAGAGTAAAAGTGAGAAATATTTCAAAGGGTTTTGTTCAAATGATTACTGACCTGCCTGTAGTTCTAGTGGGATCAACCATGAACTTACTCTTTACTATGACCTTGTAGAAAGTATAGTTTGGGATTATAAATATTTAATCTAAACTCAGCCTATGAAAATTCAATGACACATATGGTTGAGTCAAAATGTGGCACCGTTTTTAGGTACAATTGTCACTTAGGCGCAATGAACTTCGGACTAAACCCAGAATACCTCACCACATCCCCCTTTATCCTTTTATTTATCCATTTTAATTATCATTTATCTCCTTCAGGAACACCAGAATTCTCTCTCTCTTTCATTTAGTCTATCTTATATTCATGGCTAGTGTATGTGCTAAGGGCCCTTGACCCATTCAAGAATCCTGGACACACAAGAACAACTTTTATTCAATCCCAAGATTGATAGAACCATTATTTCATGCCACCACTGCACAATGGTAGAGCGTAAAAATCTTTCACTGCCACACCTTCAAGACCCCAATTATGCACCACCTACTAATCAGGGTGAGTGACCAGCACTATAAGAGAATACCACTATGGACTATGGTTTACCATCCAGTAGTAGTGTTGTTTCCAACATTGTGTGGCCAACTATTCAGGAGAACAATTTCAAGATCAAACCTATTCTCATTCGCATGATCCATAATATGGGTAAATTCAGTAGGATTCAGAGCAAACACCCCCACAAACGCATCTCAAACACTCTTGAGGTTTTCAATAGCTTTCTCAACCAAAGAATATCATCAACTATCATTTTATTAGGAGTGGGAAAATTATATACTTTCAACAACCATGAAAATAGGAGGAAGAGAAGCTGGAAGAACATAAGAAATGGGATACTGTCATCGATGAATATGTCAATGATAAAAAAATGAAGCAGATAATGAAACGATTATAGAATTAGAAGAAACTTAAAAAACCTTAAAAAAAGAGCATCCGAAAAAGGAATAATTTTATGTAGGAACACAAATGTATAAACCACATCTATAATTACTAGAAATAATGAGGCAAGGAAAGACCAAAGATCAAAATAAAAAGTTTCTACCGATATTCAAGCATTCACATATAAATATTCCATTCACTGAATCTATTTCCCAAATTTTGACTTATATAAAATTCCTAAAGGAACTAATCTATAATAAGAGATAGTTGGAAGACCTGGGAGTCTTATACCTAAATAAAGAATTCTATGATTTTATTTAGTAGAATATTCCCATTAATATGCGATGCCCTTACAGTTTTTCAATCCCTTGAACCATAGGATCATGTAATTTTAATAGGAAATTATGCGACCTATGAATAAGCATAAATCTGATTCCCATGAGTATTTTTAAGAATTTAGGACTTGAAGAATTAAAACAAAAAAGAGTGGAACTTAAAATGGATTAGTACTCAGTCAAGAACACTAAAGGACTTCTTGAGGATATCTTAGTTAAGGTTGGAAAGTTAATATTTCCTATAGATTTATTAATCTTTGATATAGAAGAAGAAGAAGAAATTTAAATTATTCTTAGAAGAGAATTTATAGAAATGGTAAATGATTTAATATATATTAACTAAGGTAGACTGATATTCATAGTGGAAGATGAAAAAATTCTGTTCAATTTTTCAAAGGCTTTGAAATAGGGTAATGATTCTTTTGATGATCAATCCATCTTTCAAACTGATGAAGTAGACAAGTTTATAACCATTAAGGATGACAGGGTGACCCCAACCCTTAATTAAGATGAGGAAAATGATCATGAGAATGAAAACTGATTTAAACCATTAACGAGGGACAAAATTCTACCATTCCTACCTTTTATCATTAAACCACCATATTTGGAATTAAAACCTTTTCCAAGAACACTAAATTAGTCATTCCTTGAGAATGAGAAAATTTTTCAGTCATTATCACCATATAGATAACCCAAAAATATAAGGAAAAGTTTATTAAATTACTTAAAATACACAAAAATTAAATATATTGGGGAGTGGATCACCTTAAGGAGATCCTCCCTATAATATGTACCCAAAATATTTCATTGGAAGAAGTCTAAAAACCCAAATGCCAATCTCAGAGGTGACTCACCCCACCAATAAAATATTTGGTTAAACTTCTAGATGATGGAATAATATTTTAACTATCTAATAGTGAATGGGTGAATCCACTTCAAGTCTTTTCTAAGAAGGGAAACATAACTATTATAAAAGATGACAAAAATGAGTTTATCTATACTCGATCCATCACTGGATGGTGAGTATTCATCAATTATAGGAATATGAATAAAACGACATGAAAAGTTCATTTGAAACTACCCTTTATTGATCAAATATTTGAAATAATAGAAGGGCATGAATTTTATTTTTTCTTAGATGGATATTCAATATATAATCAAATTTCTGTCGGTCTAGAGGACTACTCTAAAACCATGTTCACTTGTCCCTTCATAACCTTTTCCTATCGTTGAATGTCATTTGTTATGTGTAATGCACTGAAAAATTTCTAATGGTGCTTGAAACATATATTCCATTTTATGGAGGAGGAATTCCTGGAGATCTTCATGGATAAATTTTTGGTGTATGGAAGGTCCTTTGAGTTATGACTCAGTAACTTGGATCTAGTCTTGAAAGGATGTGAAGAAATTTTTTTGGTATTAAACTGAAAAATTTATACTTCATAGTCCAAAGAGGAATATTCCTTGGTCCTAAAATCTCAAAAAAAGTCACGGAAGTTGATAAAAAAAATCAAAGTGATAAAAGACTTACCTGAGCCTACTATAATGAAAGGTATAAGGATATTTTTGGTTCATATGGTATTATTTCATCATTTCATTGAAAACTTTGTAGAAGTATCACTCCCCTTGAAGCACTTATTATAAAAAAACACCATTTTTGAGTCCCCCAAAAAGTGTTGATGGGAATTCCTTACCCTAAATAATAGTCTGGTGGCCGCTCCTATCATAATATCTCTAGATAACGATAGGTATTTTAAATTAATGGGAGATGCAAGTGACTTAGTTGTTGGTGTTGTCCAAGGAGAGCGAGTCGGAAATATATTTTCTCCCATTTATTATGTTAGTGAAATGCTTAATGATTCTTATTTAAATTATAAAAAAACTGAAAAGGAACTTCTGGCAGTTGTCTTTTCATTTGAAAAATTTCTCTCATACCTTGTACTATTAAAAGTTTTGGTCTACACAGACCATATCACTCTTAAATACCCACTAAATAAAAGATATGCTAAACCACATCTGATACAATGTATTCTATTTCTGTAATAATTTGAAATCTTAATCAAAGACACAAAAGGGACTGAGAATGTCATCAAATACTATTTATCTAGACATCCACAACCCAAAATAAAATTTAACGATAATATTGATATCTAAGATGACTTCCCCAACGAAACCTTTATAATGATAAATACCCAATCAAGATAATGGTTTTCAGATATTGAAAATTATCTCACCATAGAAGCACTCTAACCAGAATTTAATTTTAAATAGAGGAAGATATTTTTAGCTGAAGCCTCACATTAATACTGGATGAGTGGATACTATTTAAGTGATGTGCTGATGGATTAATGTGGTGATTCATCCCAAAAGGTGAACAACAAAGTGTTCTCAATATGTTCCATACATCAATAATGGGAGGGATTCATGGGACCAAACATACAATGACTAAAATCATTCAAAGCGGGCTATTCTGGTCCACACTTCATCAAGAAACAAGGAACATTTTTTAGAACTCTGATCAATGCTAGCGAACAGGGACCATAGGAAAAAGAAACAAAATCCCACAAAATACCATCTTAGAAGTCAAACTCTTTAAATTTTGGGTAATTGATTTCATGTGAGAATTTATTAGTTATTATTGTATGTTTTACATCCAAGTTAGTGTTGACTGCATTTCAAAATGGGTCAAAGACAAAGAAACTACTCATGACACAACTATTAATTCATGTAGGTGGAAGAGGACATATGAGAAGATAGATGACAATTCATGATCCTTTTTATCCATCTGATTGGATAGTGATTTCATTTTTAATTATCTATGGAAGGCAACCCATATTTGATTTGTTTTCTTTATTTTCAATATTGTACTTAGAAGTATTGTTTTTATTATCATTTTTGTTCATATCCCATTTTAAACTACATTGTACCCCTATATATGCATATATCTGAGTTTTTTTTCATTACTATTCACTACATTCACCTACCCATAACAATTATTTCTTCTTATTTAAACCTCATGGACTAATTTTTTATCTTGTACAAGATTTTTCTTTATAACACATTATACAGGAAGCCCAATTTGAACTCATTTTCCTCCAAATTTATCCATGGCATGACACTTATAAAGGGAGCTCTATATTCCCTAAAATCAATTTTAGAGTAACAATTTCATTTGTTTGATTATATATATGTGTTATCTCTCCCATAATACATTCCTAGATAGTGCGAACACTATCTTACTTTAAGTTATGGGGAGTCTTTATTGTGCTTTAATGTTGATACATATAGATTCTTTCTTATTTTCATTTATTTAGGATACATTTTTCACTAAAATCCTAACTTAAAATATGAATACTCGTTGAATCAATTTAAATTAAAGAGAATATTAGGTGGGAAATTATTGAAATCCATGTTTTACTCCTGTTTATATTTTTTAGCATGATTTCAGATTTTAGTAATTTAATTGAAATTTAAAATTTTTGAAATTTATTTTGATAGAATTATTTCTTAATTTATATACCCTGATTGATTGCCATTATTTTTTTACTCCCATTTCTAAGAGGATTCCATGCCCATAATTTCATATTCTTTTTTGATCATATTTTTTGATTGGAACCTGGGGCATGTTAACCTATCATTACATTCATTGAGATATTATTGAGGACATGGATGAAAAAGTAAAATTTTAATATGATTGAGACAATATTTTTTGAGCCACATCTTTCTGAGACCCACCTTACATCTTTTTTTATTTAGCCCATAGTTTACATGAATGACTTATTTAGGATTCAATTATTTCATATTGCATCCCAAGTATTTATAGAATAATAATTTTTCATATCTATTACTATTTATGAATAAGATATTAATTTAATGTTAAAGGGGATGATTTTTCTAATAGCTTACTTGACACACAACAATGAGTTTCTCTAAAATCTTACGTTGCACACAACTTTAAGTTTTACCAAAAAATAATATAATAATAATATTATTATTTTAAATGTTAGTTAACACCTAACTGTTGTATTGGTGGGAATAAACAGAACTGAAAATAATATGATTACAAATTTTTTTAATTTTTTTTAAATTTATACGATAAATATTAGAGTCTTAAAATGAGAATGAATCCAATTTTAAGCATCAAATACTCCAATATTTTGAAAAAATCGTTTTACCGCCTATGATGGAGAACCATTTTTAAATATAGTTTTTGTCAATTTTATATGTTATATTTTAAAAAATAAACTTCTTATTTAGAAGAAAAACATCCAAATTTATTTTGGTTAAATTTTTGGTAATTTTTTGATAAAGTTCATTTTTAATGAATAGTGAAAATACTGCATTTTAATTCAGAACTGCCTTTTCATATAATTTATTTATACAGTTATATTTTCATTTTAATTGGTTTTAAAGTTTAATCGGATTAATATTTTATCATTTAATCCAATTTTGGACATTATAAGTAATTTCACTTTTAACCGGACATAAATGTATGTCAATCTTTTGATATTTTTTACTTCTTAAAAATCGCTTTTTGGTTTTGACAACGAGATTAAATTAATTTTTGAAAATCATGTGTTTTGAATTTATAAAAATAGATCACTTATTTTTAATCATAAGGTCCAAATTGTGTAAATAAGTACCTTTTATTTTTGGACATTATGAATAGTAACTTCAGTAATTATTTTTATATACCATGGCTAAAGGGTAAATATGATAAATAAGGGTAAAAAATAATATTATAATAATATTAAAATACCCTAAAAAATGTAATAATCCTATTTAATGAGATATTTCGAACCATTTTCATCCCTGGTTCAATTTTATAACCCCATGGATCCCCTTGGGTGTGATAATGACATGTTATAAGAATTAATTTAAAGAGAAATATAACATAAACATGTATCTTTTAATAAAACAATTTTAATATAGAGTTATATAACTAATATCTTTAACTGTAAATATTAATTATAAATATAAAAATATTTCCTACATCATGGTATTTTATTTATAATTTTTAGAACTTAAATAAATGAATTTATTTATGATACAATGATGATGGACTGATTATCTTATTAATGACAGATTCAAATAAATGATATTATAAATATTAAAATAAATGAAATTTGAACATTTTTATGCCATAAAAGAATTTTATGGATGATATTGACATGTTATATTTGAGTTAATTTCTTTGTTTCTAAGGAATAAAGTTATTATAACCTTGATAAAAATCAATTACTAAATAGTGTCTAAATTGATATAAAAGAGTTTTTAAAACAAATAATATTTTATTAAATGATATAATAGTCCTAAAAATATAATATTCAGATAAATTAATTATATAATGTTAAAAATGTCATTAATGATAAACTTTTCGTTCTCTTTGAATTTTATAGTAACTATAATAACCATATATTATGAAAATACAAGAAGACGTGATAAGAGTTAATGTTTTTAACTAAGGGTTAAAGCTAAAAGGCAAGGTTACTTTTGTGATCTAAACTTGTATAAAACCTATTGATTGAGATGATTTATACCCATTATCATCTTATCTTATAAATATATCACTTTTTTACTATTAAAATTCTAAAATAATTTTATAATAATATAATATTTCAAGACTTTACAAAAGTGCCCCTCCTCCCACTTATAAAAGGCCACCACCTATACCCACTTACTCACACCTATAAAGCCCCTTTTCTCATCAAACTTCTACTCATATAATCTCCCAACATCTCTCCCTTACTCCTAGAATCATTACCTTGGGCATAATGCAATTCAAGAAGGCCTTTTTGGCTCAAATCAAAATAAGTGACCTGATTTAGAGGTAACGTCTTCTCTCAAGTTCCTTTCCTTTATTTTCCCTCTCCACTACCTATGATCTTATTATTATATGATTAAAATAAATTATCCTAAATATACTAGTATGTTTTTATGAAAATTATTTAAACTACACTTACACACACCTTTATCTAATGGATACGAACATACTGTTTCTGTGTACGACGAACTACTACCTCACAAAACACTGATTATTCAATTTTCTCCTAACACTTATCATTATGGAAAATATAATGGAGATGTATTTATATATGATATGATATGATATTTATATTTTCTCTATTCTTCTGTAATTTTTTATTTACAACACACCTTTATTTTTTCCATAATGTGTAAATATAATAATTTCATTTGATGAAGTGCGGACTACCGCCCCCTCAAAGTGATATGATTCGTTCATGCCATACATGGAACATATAAAGTATGAAATTAATGAAATTATTTAACATATATAACATATAAATTATAATATAATTATAACATACCTATTTATCATTTAGTTTTCATTCCATTAATATGACAAAGAAATAAAAGTATCATTCATGTGTACGTACGACCTACCATCTCCATGAACGATGCATTTCATTTCTTATATAAAAATGTCATGTAATATTATAAATACATATATAATTGATATATATTATATTTAAATCATGAATATCATTATGGAGATTATGGAATTTTGACTACATGGACAATTTACGTCAAAACAAGTTCATTTTCGACTCAAGTACTGAATATTGAAAAAATGACCGATATAAAATTAAATAATTATGTAATTTTTATAAAATGATAATAATTAATATAAAAATAATAATAAACTTTAAAAATGTTCTAAATAAATTAGATGTTAACCTAATTTTATTATTCAGGAATATAAAGAATGAACGAGACAAGTCAGACTGAAGGTAAAGGACTTCATATCAATCTCCTTTTATTGAGGCATATTTTAATGTATACACAACCTTATTTTATAAGATTTATAATAAATACTTTGACTTTTAATCTCATTCAAAAGTAATATTTTTCTACGAAGCATTTTATGAAATAAAAAAATGAAAGTTTTTAACGTATGCAGTGACAATGACCTCTCTGTCATTGTAACCGTTATTTGATATTTGGTTTCCTCTATAAGCCTTAATGTTTTTAAAAGGAAAAGAAATCCCTAATTCCATTTTTAGTGTTTTTGTATTGAAAATGTTTTTGAAAGTGGATTTAATATTTCAATATCTTAAATGATCTCTTGTGATTGAAAATGAAATTTTATGAGTGAAATGTTGATAATTGCAATCTTTTATTTGTTATAATTTTATAATGGTACTTGGACATTTGATGGGTGGTTAAGTGATAAACCAAAGATGAGTGGTTATGTGATAAACCAATGATAGGTCGTTCCTTGATAAACCATGTATGGGTGGTTACATTACAACCTCCAATTCATTGGGTATGGAAGTCGACCATATGACTATTCTATTTAGTGATATGTGTGGAAGTTGACTGTATGGTTATTACATTTAAGTATGTTTATGTCCCAAGTTACATTTATATGTAATATGTTTCTTTCTATGGGATTTATGGTAATATTTTGGTTATAAAAGGTTAATCAATGATGTTATATTCAGTGAAGTATATTTACTACTTCCTAAAGGTGAAAAGTATTACTTTATGATAAAGTATTAATGGTTTTGATGTTTACCAAGACTAATAGTTTTCCTTCATTGCGTATCCCTTACTAAGAATTTTATTCACATCCTATGTTTTGAAATGTTTTTCATAGTAATTAAAGTAGAATAGAGTCAAGTATGGGATAAAAGAAAAGTTATGATATTAAAACATGAAACAATACTATGTTACTTTTTAAAGAGTTTTTTTATAAAAAAATGGATAGTGAGTAGAAGTGTATACTTATAATATTTAAGTTTTTATGAATGAGTTATGACCTAATTATCTAAATATCTAAACCTTAAAAGATCCTCGATGCAAATTAAAGTCAAATTAATGACTTATCTCAAGATTAAGTAATGTTTAAGGCTGGGGCCTTATAGTTGGTATCAAAGGTCAGTTTAGATAAAATAAGGAGTTAGAATATTGTTATTAGAATACCCAAAAAATATTTTTATTTTATGATCAAATTGAAATGATATAGAATTTTAAGATTTCCACGTTGCTTCATCTAAGATATGTTTGTTCAGAATGGTTTTCCATAGAGGAAACATGCCAGATGTGCTGGGAGGGAATATAGAGGGAAATAACCTTCAAAATAAACATCCTAAGATGATCATAATCAGTACTAAATAGTTTTTTTCAATGATGTCTTAGTTGACTCAGGCGATAAATGGCGGTGGTATCCATGCATGAGATCAACTAGACCAATTGTAGAGGAATATTTTCATCATAGAGCATTTCATGAGGAAATTTCCCCCATCATTCAGAGGATCATTTAAACCTATGCATTCTGAAGGGTGGATTAAAGTACCAGAATAGATTTGTGATGTAATGGCGTGTTCAAACAATCAAAAGTTTATTCTTATTGTTTATAATTTTTAAGGTGAAGCTGATAAATAATGGACAATGATTAAAAATATTAGAGGAAGTGAAGAGATTGATGCCATGGAATGGGATGAATTTAAGAATATATTACTTGAAAAATATTTTCATAAAGTTGTTTGACTTAGGATGGGAAATAAATTCTTGGAATTGAGACAAAAGGAAGAAGATTATGTAGCTGTATATGAAGAAAATTTCACCCATTTGTTAAGTTACATCCCAAATTTTATCTGGGATATTGATAGTAAGATAAATTAGTTTTAATTAGGATAGAAGTTGAAATATTTAAGGGTGTTAGATTTCTTTGAGTTCAAAAGCTATGAGAAACTTGTCTAATGTGATGAGAAGGTAGATATTAAGTTTTCTGATGATTATACGTTTCATGAGAGAAAACAAAATAAGTGATCAAGTTGGTAGGAAATGGGAAAGAATTCATCAAATAATTTTTGAGGTAAGAAAACTAAATTTTCAACTTGTGATAAGTGTAGTAAAAATCATCCTTGAGAATTCCTATCAAAGTCATGGTAGTGCTTCTGATGTGGTTAGAAGGGTTAGATTGCTCGTAACTATAAAGGAGATGATCAGGCATGCAATGAAAAACCAGTAGTAAGATACTTTAGTTGTAATGAGTTAGGATATTATGCCAATGTGTGTCGAAAATTGATTACCCAGGGTGGAAACTAGAAAGATCTAAATCAGAAGGGCATGGAAAAATCATTTTCTACTACTACAGTTGATGTGGGATCATCAATTGAAGTGGTTACAGGTATGTTATAGTTTTTTTCAAAATATTACAATACACTATTAGACTATGGATCATCACATTCCTTCATTTATATGATCTTTTCAAGTAAATTGGAAATAGAACTTAATGATTTTGATATAGAACTTTAGGTAAAAACTCCAGGTGGAAGTATTAATGAAACCAAGATTTATAGGAACCTTCCTATTATTATTAGTGGGATAGTCTTTCCTGCAAATCTTGTTGAACTTTCTATAGTGTAATTTTATATCATTTTGGGTATGTATTGGCTTTCAGTTTATCATGATAAATTATATTGCAATTCCAAAAAAGTTTTATTCAATGATTTCATACCTTTGATAGCATACCAAGAATCTGAAAGATTGATTAAATATGGTAGTCAAAGTTATCTGGATCATGTTGTTGAAATGAAAGAAACAATTTTTATTAGTGACATTCCAGTAATTAATGAATTCATAGATTTTTTTCCTACTGAATTTATTAGTATTGTTCCCAATTGGGAGGTTGAATTTACTATTGATTTAGTGACTGATGCAAAGCATATTTCTAAACCCCCTTATCGAATGGCTCAAGTAGAACTGGTGTAATTGAAAAAATAGTTTCACGAATTACTTGATAAAGGTTTCATTAAACCTAGAACTTTACCATGGGGTGATATAGTTTTATTTATGAAAAAGAAAGATGGTTCTATGAGACTATGTATTGATTATAGAGCCTTTAATAACATCACTATTAAGAATAAGTATCCATTTCCATATATCGATGATTTGTTTGATCATCTCCAAGGAGCTCAGTATTTTCCGAAGATTTATTTGAGGTCCGGGTACCATCAGTTGAAGGTGAAGGATGATGACATTCCAAAGATATATTTATGAATGATATATGATTATTATGATTTTTTAGTTATTAAATTTGGGTTATCTAATACACTTTCTATTTTTATGAATCTCATGAATGGAGTCTTTCATCAGTTTTTAGATCCATTTGTGGTTGTTTTTATAGATGATACATTGATATATTCTAAAATCCATGAGGAACATGAAATTAACTTGAGGATTTTTTTGTAAACCTTAAAAGAAAATAAAATATTTGGAAAGTTTAGTAAGAGTGAATTTTGGTTGCAAAAAATTTCTTTCCTTGGTCATATTGTTTGTAAAGATGGAATAACTATTAAATCTTATTAAACAAAATTTATTTAAGAGTTTCCAAGACCTACCAATATCACAGAGATTTGTAGTTTTATTGGATTAGCGGGTTATTACCAAAGTTTTGTTGAAAACTTTTCTTGGTTATCAATCCCAGTAACTAAGATAACACATAAGAGAGTTATGTTCATCTGTACTATATAATGTGGTGATTTTTTTTAGGAATTGAAAAGAAGATTGGTGAATGCTCCAGTTTTGGCACTGACTTCCAGAAATGGTGAATTTTTTATTTATAGGGATTCTTCATTGGAAGGAATTGGTTGTGTCCTAATGCATAATGATTAGGTAATTTCTTATGCTTCATGTCATTTGAACCCTCATGAGTTAAATTACCCTATACATGATTTGGAGTTATCTTATATTTTTTTTCATTAAAAAATTGGAGGCATCATTTTTATGGCATAAAGTGTGAAATATATACTGATAAAAAAATTATTAAGTATATATTCACACTTAAATAATTAAAAATGAGACAAAGGATATGGATGGAATTAATAAAAGATTATGATTTCATAATTGATTACCATCCAGGAAAGGAAAATAAGGTGGTTAACTCTTTGATTCTAAAGAGTAATCTTACATTAACCATGCTACATTTGTAACGAGATCCTTTGGTTTCTAATTTGATTTATTTTGGATTAGAATTTTTTGGTGTATTGAATTCGTTTTTTTGTTTTAGGTGGTAGTGAAATCATCTATATTAGATAGAATTAAGCAAGCAAAATAATAATAATGTTAGTTATAGAAAAATGTATAATTGGATTAGAAGGGTAAGTTATTTTAATTTAACATTGATAAAGATTGTGTTTTGAGTCATGGAAAGAGATTATGTGTGCCTTCTGATTCATAGTTGAAGAAATATTTTTTATGTGAAACTCATAGTTCTCTATTTTCAGTTCATCCTGACAGTACTAAGATATACAGAGATCTTTGGGAGTATTTTTGGTGGGATGTAATGAAAAGAGATATTACTAACTTTACTGTGAAGTGTTTGATTTTTCAATAGGTTAAATCAGAATGAAAATTACAGAAATGGATACTTAATCCATTTCCAGTGCCAGAGTAGAAATGGGAAAATGTGTCCATGGAATTCATAGTGGGATTACTAAATACTTCTCGAGGTAACAATGCAATTTGGGTTATTATTGGTTGATTGACTAAATCTTCTCATTTTCATTCTATTCAAGATACTGTATCTCTAGAAAAACTTTCTCTAGTGTATATTTAAGAGATATTAAGGTTACATGGAGTTACTCTCTCCATGGTATCTGATCGTGATCCCATGTTAACTTCTAAATTTTGGAAAGGCCTTTAGAAGTCATTGGGAACTAAATTAAATTTTAGTACAACTTTTCATCCTCAATCAGATGGGTAGATTGAATGAACTATTCAGACCTTGGAGGATATGCTACGTGCTTGTTCAATGGATTACCAGGGAAGTTGGGATCAACACATTTCTTTGGTTGAGTTTTCCTATAATAATAGTTTTCATTCCAGTATATAGATTTCACCATTTGAGGCATTATATGGAAAGCAAAGTTGATCTCTAACTTTTTGGGATGAAGTAGGTGAAAGGAAGTTAATGGGACTATAATTGGTAGGAGAGATGGAAGAAAAATTTCAGATGATCCAGAAGCACATGAGGATAACTTAGAGTAGGTAGAAAAGTTATGCAGATAACTAGAGGAAGGATCTTTCTTTTGAGTTAGGTGATCATGTCTTTCTCAAAGTTTCTCTATGGAAAAGTTTGATGCGTTTTTGTATGAAGGTAAATTTGAGTCCGTAGTCCATCGGACCCTATGAAATACTGGATAAAGTTGGATCAGTTTCCTATAGGGTGGATTTACCTCTAATTTTATCCTAAGTACACAATATTTTTCATGTTTCAATGTCTAGTAAGTATATACCAGATACATCTCAAGTTTTGAGTCCATAGGTAGTTCAATTAGAATAAAATATTTCCTATGAGGAACAAACAGTAAAGATTCTTGACCGCAGAGAACAAGTGTTTTGGAATAAGATGATTCATTAGGTAAAGGTTTTTTGGAAAAACCATATGGTTGAAGAGGCAATATGGGAATATGAAAATTCCATGAGGGATAAATACCCCCACTTATTTTATTAGTAAATAAAATCGCGGGGACGTAATTTCCAAAATGGGGGAATGATGTTGCATACTAGGTATTTATAGAATAATAATTTTTCATATATATTAACATTTATGAATAAGATATTAATTTTACATTAAAGGGGATGCTTTTTCCAATAGTTTACTCAACACGCAACAACGAGTTTCTCTAAAATATTACGTTCCACACAACTCTGAGTTATACAAAAAATAATACAATAATACTATTATTATTTTAAATGTTAGTTAACACCTAGTTGTTGTATTAGAGGTAATGAAAAGAACTAAAAAAAATATTATTAAACATGTTTGTTAAATTCTTTTACATTTATCCAATAAATATTATAGGCTTAAAATGAGAATGAATCCAATTTAAACATCAAACAGTCTAATATTTTTAAAAGTTTGTTTTACCGCGTTTGATGGAGAACCCATTTTAAATCTAATTTTTGTCACTTTTATATGTAATATTTGAAAAAAATAAACTTTTTTATTTATAATTGGAACATCAAAATTTACTTTGGTTATTTTTTTTTTATAATTTTTTGATGAAGTTCGTTTTTTAATGAATAGTGAAAAATACTGCATTTTAATTCAAAACTGTGTTTTCATCTAATTAATTTATACAATTAGATTTTCATTTTAATTATTTTTAAAGTGTAATTGGATTATGCATTTATCATTTAATCCATTTTTGATCATGTGAAGTATTTTCACTTTTTAATTGGACATAAAAAAATGTCAATCTTTTGATAGTTTTTACTTCTTAAAAACCCGCTTTTTGGTTTGACAACATGAATTAATTTTAAATTAATTTTTGGAAATTATATGTTTTGAATTTGAAATAATGGATTTTATATTTTAAATTAGAAGGTCCAAATTTTATAAATAATTAGCTTTTATTTTTAGACATTATGAATAGTAACTTCAGTAATTTTTTTATTTACCAAGGTTAAAGGGTAAATCTGGTTAATAAGGGTAAATAATAATATTATAATAATATTAAAATATCATAACACATGTATTAATCCTATTGGATGAGATATTTCTGACCATGGACATACCTGTGTTAAATTTAGGACCCCATGGAGCCACTTGGGTGTGATAATGACATGTTATAAGAATTAATATAAAGTAAAGAGAAATATAAAATAAACTTGTATCTTTTACTAATTTTTTTAATATGGGGTTATATAAATGATATATTTTAATCTAAATATTAATTAGAAATAATTTTTTTTTCTATATCATGGTATTTTATTTATAATTTTTAGACATTAAATAAATAAATTTATTTATGACACAATGATGATATTGTGATTACCTTATTAATGAAAGATTCAAATAAATGGTATTATAAATATTAAAATAAATGTAATTTGAAAATTTTTATTCCATCCACAAATTTTATAGATTTTATTGACATATTATATTTGAGTTAATTCCTTTTTTTGAAGTAATAATGTTTTTATGACTTTAACAAAAATCAATTACTAAATAGAGTCAAAATTGACATAAATGAGTTTTTAAAACAAATACTATTATATTAAATGATATAATAGTTCTAAAAATCTAATATTCGTATAAATGACTTATATAATGTTAAAATTTTTATTAATGATATAATTGTAGTTCTCTTTCAATTTTACAGTAACTATAGAAACCATATATTATGAAAATACAAGAAGACATGAAAAGAGTTAATGTTTTTAACTAAGGGTTAAAGCTAAAAGATATAGTAACTTTTGTGACCTAAAATTGTCTAAAAACTATTGTTTGAGTGGATTTCAACCCATTATCATCTTATCCTAGAAATATATTACTTTTAAACTATTATAATTTAAAAATCATTTTATAATAAAATAATATTTCAAGACTTCTCTAAAGTGTCTGACCTCCCTCTTATAAAAGGCCACCACCTCAACCCACTTACTCACACCTCGAAAGCCCATTGAATTGTTCTAATTATTCTAAAATGATCTCAAAACATCCATAACTTCCTCTTATAAGCCTTACCTTTTGAATAAGGCAATTCAAGAAAGCCTTTCGGCTCAAATCAAAATAAGTTACATGATTTAAAGGTAACATCTTTTCTCAAGTTCCTTTCCTTTATTTTCCTTATCACCCCCTATGCTCTTTTTATTCTATGATTAAATAAAAGAGTATCCTCAATATACTAGTATGTTTTTATGAGAATTAATCAAACAACAATTACAAACACCCCTATCTAATGGATACAAACACACTGTTTCTGTGTACGGAGAACTACTGCCTCACGAAACGATGACTGTTCAATTTTCTCCTACCACCTCTCATGATGGCCCTTATAATGACACTGTATTTATATATTTTATATATTATATTTCTATTGTCTCTATGATTCTATAATTTTTTATTTACAACATACCTTTATTCTTTTCATAATGTGTAAATACGATAATTTAATTTTAGGAAGTGCAGTCTACCGCCCCCTCAAAGTGATATGAATGTTCATTTCATACATGGAATGTATAAAGGATTGAATTAATGAACTTATGTAACATATATAAAAATTATATTATACTATAATTATAAAATACCTTTGTATCATTTAGTTTTTATTCCTTTAATATGACAAATAAATGAATGTAGCGTTCATGCGTACATACGACATACCGTCTCCATGAATGGTGCATTTCATTTATTATCTCCAAATTTTATGAAATATTATAAATACATATATATAATTGATATATATGATATTAAATCATGAATATAATTATGAATATGATGTATTTTTTACTACATGGACAATTTACATCAAAACAAGTTTATTTTCGACTCTAGTACTGAATATCGAGAAAATGATTGATTTGAACTTAAATAATTATATAATTTTTATAAAATTATAATTAGTAATATAAAATTAATAATAAAATCAAAAAGGATCTGAATAAATTAGATATTAACTTAAGTTTATTATTCAGGAATATAATGAACGAACAAGTCAGCCTCAAGGTAGATGGAATTCATCTAAATCTTCTTTCATTGAGGCATATTTTAATGTATACACAACCTTATTTTATACAGTGTATAATCATTACTTTGAATTTTAATTTCATTCAAAAGGAATATTTTTCTATGAATAATTTTACTAAACAACAAAATGAATGTTTTTGACATATGCTGTGATAATGACCTCTCTGTCGCCGTAACTGATATTTGATATTTGGTTTCTTCTATAAGCCTTACGTAATAAACCAATGATAGGTGGTTCTGTGATAAACCAAGGACAGGTGGTTATGTTATAACCTCCAATGCATTGTGTATGGAAGTCGGTCATATGGCTATTCCATTTAGTGATATGTGTGGAAGTCAACTGTATGGTTATTCTATTTAGGTATGTTTATGTCCCAAGTTACCTTTATATGTTATATGTTTCTTTCTATGGGATTTATTGAAATATTTTGATTAAAAAAATGGTAATCAATGAGCTGATATTTAGTTAAGTATATTTACTACTTCTTAAAGGTGAAAAGTATTAACTTATGATAAATTATTTATGGTTTTCATGTTTTCCCAAGACTAATTGTTTTCGTTCTTTCTGTATCCCTTACTGACTTTTTTATGACCATCCCATGTTTTGAAATGTTTTTCACAAGACTTAAAGAATAATATATTCAAGGATGGTATCAATGAAAAGTTATGATGTTAAAACATAAAATGATACCATGTTTCTTTTTAATGAGTTTTTATTTTATGAAAAAACTGGATAGTGAGTAGAAGCATCTACTTGTAATATTTAAGTTGTTATGATTGAGTTATGACCTAATTCTCTAAATCTATAAAACTAAAAAGATCCATAATGTTAATTAAAGTCAAATTAATGAATTTTCTCAATATTAAGTAATTTTAAAGGATGGGGCCTTATATTTCATGTCAATTATCCCTTCATACCCTACTCGTGGTATTATGAATGATTATCCTTTGAATAAGTGTGGGGGAATTTTTAGTTGGTGGATACAATATGTATTTACTAAGGAGATTTATTTTGTTCCTTTTAATAGTATGATACGATAAGATCCATGATTCCTGTAACGCCCCGAACCCAGTTACCCAGAGTCGGTGCATTATTGCATAACATTGGCATGATCACAAAAGATCAAGTCTCGAAAGACCGATTAGTTTAGTAGCCTTAGAATCACCAGATATATTCATAAATGTTATATTACATCATAAAGTAAAACAAAACTATAAAAACACCTTGTCTTCATATCGCCTCATACTATCCCTGCAGGCCATTCATAATATACTTCTTCATATCCTGGAAAAATTAAAACATTGGAAGGGGTGAGCTCAGATGCTCAGTAAGGATAACAATATAGCAGAAGATTTCATAAATAAACATAAACATTAAGGCAATGTATAACTAAAAAAAAGCCTTTTAAAATTGAACTTCAAAATAATATGGCAAAAGTAAAATGAAATAATGCCATTTACTTATTCACATGGATATTCTACTGGTTGAATAATCACATGCAATATCAATAACCACTTTCATAATGATGGAATGCATAATGCCAGACTATCATAACTACATATCCAAGGCCTCGTGCCAAGACTACAAATAATATTTTGTCAAGGCCTCGTGCCAAGACACTAGTTTTTCTCATGAGACCTGCCGATGTAAATTTTTTAGAAGATACTTATGTTTAAAATTTCTCAAATATACTCCAGTGATTTTCTGAAAATATTATGCAAGCTTCTGAAAACAAAATAACTAATTCTGAGACTGCTCGACTAATTACAGGCCATGATGGGTCCACGCCCAATCCCTTCCTGTCTACCACACTCGAGAGTCCGGTTTTCTGAAAACATTTTTAAGCTTGCATTAAATACGTATACATTTGAACAGGATTTTGATATATTTGAGAGAAATATCTCTCTCTTTTTTTAAATCATTTAAAAAAAAGTTATGGCTTGTAGAGGAAGTCGAAACTCAAATAATGGTCACAGCGGCAGAGAAGTCATTGTCGCCGCATACGTACAACAAGAAAAACATTCCTTTTTTTGTTTAGTAAAACGGTTCGTATAAAAAGATTCGTTTTGAATAAATGTAAAAGTCAAATGGGTTTATACACCGTATAAAAGAAATTTGTGTATAAAACAAAATATGCCTCAATGAAAGGAGATTGAGACGAAGTCCCTTACAAAGATCATTTTTTAAATAAAATAGATCTATTATGTGTATTCACTATATTTACACATAATGAAAGTATAAATACAAGATAGGACAAAATAATATCATGACATAATTGGAATGTAGGAGATTAACCCAAAGAACAGAAATTGGGTTAAGAATTTCCCTTACAAAGATCATTTTTAAAATAAAATAGATCTATTTTGTGTATTCACTATAAGTAAACATAAAGAAATTATAAATACAAGATAGTACATAATAATATCATGACATAATTTTAAAGTAGGAGATTAACCCAAGGAATGGAAATTGGGTTAAGAAATTCCCTTACCTCGTGTCCGACTTGACACGATCATTCTTTAATCACCTGAATAATAAGCTAGAGTTAATTTATACTTTCTTAAGAACCTTTTTCATGTTCATTATTACTTTTATATCACTTATTACCAAGTTATGAACATTATGTAATTATTTAAGTTAATAACGGTCATTTTGTTGATCTTTGGTACTTGAGTCAAAAATAACCTTCTTATAATTACAAGTTGTTCATGTGGTGGAATATCCATTATATCCAGAATTATATTCTTAATGTAGATATCATATATATCATATATATCCAGTATATACATGCATTTATAATATTGCATAGCATTTAGAGGTAAGAAGTGAAATGCACCGTTCATGGAGACGGTAAGCCGTACATACACATGAACGCTACTTTCATTTCTATTTATTATTTAATGGAATGAAGTTATAATTATATAAAGGTATAATATAATTCCAGTATAATATAATGTATAATACCATTTACTCTATCCTTTATACATCCCACATATGGCATTAACGATTCAAATCACATTGAGGGGGCGGTAGTCCGCACTTCCTAAAATGAAAATATCGTGTTTACCCATAATGGAAACCATAAAGGTATGCCATAAATGAAAAATACAGAAGCTTAAGGAAAACATAAACATATTATATATCATATATAAATATAGTGAAATCTTAATGGCAACCTTTGAAGGTGTTATATGAGTGTTGAACAATCATCGTTTCGTGAGGCAGAAATTCGCCATCCACAGAAACAGTATGTTCTTTAACCATTAGATGTAGGTGTGTGTAAGTGTAGTTCGAATCCTTCTTATACCAACATCCTAGTATATTGAGGATACTGTTCTTGTTACAAAAGAAATTAATAAAAAGAGTTTAGGGGGTTGGAGAAGCAAAATAAAACATAAGAACACGAGAGAAAACACTACCTTTAAAATGGGTAACTCTTTTTGATTTGAGATCAAGGCTTCCTTGGGAAGAATTCTGCCAAAATAGAGGATTCTAGGAGTAAGATATGGAAGTTGAGAGATTATTTGGGCAGAGGATGGCCAAGCCAAAAGGCTTTGAAGGTGTGAGTAAGGTGGTAGTGGTGGGGGCCTTTTATAAGAGGAAAGAAGGGGCACTCTTGGAAGGATTGAAATGTTACTTTATTATGAAATTATTTTCGGATTCTAAAGGTCCCACAATGATATATTTCTAGGGTAAGGTGATAAGGGTTCGAAATCCACCCATAAAATAGGCTTTGGACAAGTGTAAGTCTTAGAGTTTACATTATCCTTCCATTTTATTAAAATCGTTAATCAATGAGGTAATCGCTGCATCATCATGGTGTCATAAATAATTTAATTTATTTAATGTCTAAAAATTATAAAACAAATATCATGATGTAGGAAATCTTTTTATATTTCTAATGAATATTTATAGTCAAAAATATTACTTGTATAACCCAATTTAAAAATTGTTTTAGTAAAATAACTCATGTTTGTGACATTTTTATTTTAACATTAAATAAAAAGTTTTTAATGTCATTTTCCTACCAAAGTGGCTCCATGGGGTCCCCAAGTTGACCCATGGATTTTCTTGGTCTTCCATGACTCATAAAATAGGGGTAGGACGTTTTTCAAGGTCATTTCATATTATTATAACATTATCTTTACCTTAAATTACACTAATTACCTTTAAGCGCGATTAATTAAACTTAAAAGTAACTATTCACCAAAAATTATTTTAATCCCATTGATCCAAATTTTACTTCTTAATGACAACCATGTATGTTGGATTTTTGAAAATCAAATCACAGAAGTGGCAATGTTTCATTTAAACGAAAAATTAGTTTTTTAACTACCACTTAGTGGTTTCACTATTCATCAAAAAATGAAGTTTTTCAGAACAATCCCAAAATTTCACCCTAAGCTATAATTGATATTCCGAATTCAAAAATGATGTATATTTTAAAAAATTCCAAACATATAAGTTTCATTAATTAATTTTATAATTAATTCCCGCTGTCACAACAAATAGCGTGTTTTTAAGAAACAATATATATCAAAAGATTGACAATTGTTCATGTCCAATTTCAATGTTAAATTAATTCTAATGACCACCATTGGATAAAATGGTAAAAATATATTCTAATTATACTTTAAAACCAGTAAATAGTATAATTTATCCCTATAAATTGTTTTGATTAAAAAAGTTGTTTTAAGTATTTTTCAATATTCATAAAAAATTGGAAGTTCTCATAAAGCTACAAAAAATTCAACTTAGGATAATTTCGATATTACATATACAAAAATGAAGTCCATTTTGAAATATAAAATTTTTATAATTTTAAAAAGTGGGTATTACTATTCATAACGACTACTTTGATTAGTCGCGGTGTGTTAGAACTCGAACTTGCGTACAATGCAAGCTATTGCATTATTGAAAGAGAAGAGTATCGTGGAAGCTCGGGGTGTTACATTCTCCCCTCCTTCAATAAATTGCTTCCTCGCAATTTGAAATTTTTCTTTGAAAATAAAAGGTTGAAAATAGAAAATACCTTTATGAAAAACCCACATCGGAAGTAGGGTTAATAAAATTTAGCCTTAATAAGAGGTAAAGGGAAATGAAAAAGTCACCACCAAATTATGATCTCGATAAGGGGAACATTGGTGGAAATTAGAGACATATAATTGGAGTAAAAACGTAAATATTTGTAGGGAGTGATTGAGTTCATCAATCACAAACAACTGTAAAATTGAGGGCCTCAAAGCCTTCAATCTATGTTGATTTAAAATATTATCAGTTCAAAAATACATAAGGTATTTGGATAACACATTTTTTTGTTTTAATATCCATTTACTAAAGTTTAAGAATTAATTTATTCATAGAAGAAGAGATAGGTATATATATATATATGCTTGACAAGTAGAGCTTCAACCTTCAACTAATTTCTACCACAAACTCATCTTTCACTCAAAAAGATAATGGAACTCAAAAATATTATTTTTATCCTAATCGTACAAGGTTAAAAGTATTAATACATTCCATTTATATTAGGAAAACTATTTTTTAATAACCAGGGACTTTCTGTAGGCTAGTGGTAGGTAATAAAGGCCTGTTGCACTATGGTTGTGGGTTCGATTCCTGCAGCTTTGTCCGACGCGACGGGTTATCCCCCAACCTGCAGGTTATCCTTTTCCTAAAACTATAATATTATAATATTCCAAAAATAATCTTCATAAATGTTTTAACCTTAAACAATACTATCCAAACTTCAAATTCTTCCATTCCAACCTTTATAGTTATCCAAAATACCTCCGTCCAGACTTTCTCTAAAAGGTCCTTAAATTCCAAAATAAATTGCAACATTAGATTCCCCAAACAAAGTATGGTTTCCCTTATTGTCACATACTGAAAATATGATTACCTTCATCATATTAAAACCTTAATGAAAAAAACAAGTACTGCAGTATAATCCTTATATATATCACATTATTATTATAACCATAATCTAGTTCTTGAGTCAAAAAACACAAATACAATAATTATTCAACTTCATCTGTAGTAACAACATAATCTTGGCCTTGATCCCTTGGCCTTTTCTGAGGTAAGTTTCCCTGACGCTTAGGATATTCATTTGCATAATGCCCCATTTCCCTACAATTGTAGCATTCAACATTGATAGCCTCTTTCTTTCCCTTACAATCACGATCCTGGTGACCTTTTTCTCCACATTTATAACAAACTCCCATTCCTTTTAGGAAAGTACTAGGGAGATTCTTCCCACAATTATCACATAATGGAAAATCCTTCTTTCCCTTTTTCCCTTTATCTGTCTCTTGTTCCACCATTCTCTTCTTCTCTTGCTTTACTTTGTTGTCATAAGACTTAGAGAATTCCTTTTCTGTCTTGATAGAACATGAGACTATATCTTAGTACATTGAGAATGATTGTGATACTAAATCTTGACGGAGAAACGGTTTTAACCCATCAAAGAAACGATCAATCTTACTTCTTGGGTTACGTATATAATCTGCAGCATGTCTTTCTAACCTTGTAAAGTTGGCCTCATACATTGCGAAATTCTCATCCTCCTTTTGCCTCAGACTCAGAAATTTCCTTTCCATATCTGCTCGATGGTCACGAGGAAAGTATTTTTCTAAGAAAATTTCCTTAAACTCCCTCCATTCCATACTTGATACTTATTCATCTTCCTTTGTGTTTTGAATCAGCGACCACCATTGATCGGAATCTCCAGTGAGCCGGTAAACTGCCATGACAACCTTCTCCCTTTCGCTACTCCCCAAGGCGTGGAATATTTTCTCTAAGGAGTTTATCCATTGCTTAGCTACTGATGGATTTGTACCCCCATTAAATGTTGGCAGTTGTTTCCTCATGAAGCGGTCTAACATTGATCCTCCACGTTTCGAATCAGGGTACTCCATATGAGTAAGTTTATTATTCATAACCTGAGTGAGTTGTCCCAGTATGGTGATAAGTTGATCAACACCAGTTATATCTCCAGCTCCACAATAATTATCTTGAGGAGGAGGGAAATCCCTACATGGAGTGCGTGCATTTATACAGTTTCCATTCCTCCCACTAGGCGCCATTTATAAACAATGGCATAAACTAGATTAGTTTATTAATTAAAATACATAATTCCATGCTTGTAAAACACTTAACATAAATTGAACTATTTATGGATATAATCCATAATCATACAAATGTTTTCTTTGAGGAAGTATGTACTCATAATCCCTTCATAATGGTTTGTAAAGAAAATGATAATTATCCTAAGCATATCCCCCGGGAGTGTCGTAACCAAGAGTGCAGCAAGGCCCATTGACGTGCACCAGTTCCCGTTCGAGTCTAGCTCAAAGCGGTGTTTTCGGGTTTTACCCCTAGGTACATCTGTGCCAGAGACGCCTCTACCTGATCGTATCCAGACAGGGATGTATTGCTCAGAAAACTCACAAAATCTCTATAATACCAAAATTCTAGGAAGTTCTTCTATACTAACCCTCAAAGTATATCTTCGGGCTATGTGCTCTAATCAGAGTTTATCTAAATCTAGCTTCCAAGGTTAGTACTAAACTGCCTCTGATACCAACTATAACACCCCAAACCCAGTTACCCAGAGTCGGTGCATTATTGCATAACATTGGCATGATCACAAAAGATCAAGTCTCGAAAGACCGATTAGTTTAGTAGCCTTAGAAACACCAGATATATTCATAAATGTTACATTACATCATAAAGTAAAACAAAACTATAAAAAAATCTTTTCTTCATATCCCCTCATACTATCCCTGTAGGTCATTCATAATATACTTTTTCATATCCTGGAAAAATTAAAACATTGTAAGGGGTGAGCTCAGATGCTCAGTAAGGATAACAATATAGCGGAAGCTTTCATAAATAATCATAAACATTTAAGGCAATGTATAACTAAAACAAAAGCCTTTTAAACTTGAACTTCAAAATAATATGGCAAAAGTAAAAAGAAATAATGATATTTACTTGTTCACATGGATATTATACTGGTCGAATAATCACATGCAATATCAATAACCACTTTCATAATGATGGAATGCATAATGCCAGACTATCATAACTGCGTAGCCAAGGCCTCGTGCCAAGACTACAAATAATATTTTGTCAAGGCCTCGTGCCAAGACACTAGTCTGTCTCATGAGACCTGTCGATGGAAATTTTTTAGAAAATACTTATGTTTAAAATTGCTCAAATATACTCCAGTGATTTTCTGAAAATATTATGCAAGATTTTGAAAACAAAATAACTAATTCTGAGACTGCTCGACTAATTACAGGCCATGATGGGTCCACGCTCAATACCTTCCTGTCTACCACACTCGAGAGTCGGGTTTTCTGAAAACATTTTTAAGATTTCATTAAATACGTATACATTTGAACATGATTTTCATATATTTGAGAGAAATATATCTCTCTTTTTTGAAATCATTTAAAAAAAGGTTATGGCTTGTAGAGGAAGCCGAAACTCAAATAATGGTCATGGCGGCGGAGAAGTCGTCGTCACCGCATACGTACGACAAGAAAAACATTCCTTTTTTTTTTGTTTAGTAAAATGGTTCGTATAAAAAGATTCCTTTTGAATAAACAAAAAATTCAAATGAGTTTATACACCGTATAAAAGAAATTTGTGTATAAAAAAAAATATGCCTCAATAAAAGGAGATTGAGACGAAGTACCTTACAAAGATCATTTTTTAAATAAAATAGATCTATTATGTGTATTCAATATATTTACACATAAATAAAGTATAAATAGAAGATATGACATAATAATATCATGACATAATTTGAAAGTAGAAGATTAACCCAAAGAACAGAAATTGGGTTAAGAATTTCCATTAAAAAGATCATTTTTAAAATAAAATAGATCTATTTTGGGTATTCACTATAAGTACACATAAATAAAGTACAAATACAAGATAATAAATAATAATATCATGACATAATTTGAAAGTAGGAGATTAACCCAAAGAATGGAAATTGGGTTAAGAAATTCCCTTACCTCGTGTCCGACTTGACTCGATCATTCTTTAATATCCTGAATAATAAGCTAGAGTTAATTTATACTTGCTTAAGAAACTTTTTCATGTTCATTATTACTTTTATATCACTTATTACCAAGTTATTAACATTATGTAATTATTTAAGTTAATAACGGTCATTTTGTCGATCTTTGGTACTTGAGTCAAAAATAACCTTCTTATAATTACAAGTTGTTCATGTGGTGAAATATACATTATATACAGAATTATATTCTTAATGTAGATATCATATATATAATATATATCCAGTATATACATGAATTTATAATATTACATAACATTTAGAGGTAAGAAGTGAAATGCACCGTTCATGGAGACGGTAAGCCGTACGTACGCATGAACACTACTTTCATTTATATTTCTTATTTAATGGAATTAAGTTATAATTATATAAAGTTATAATATAATTATAGTATAATATAATGTATAATACCATTTAATCCATCCTTTATACATCCCACATATGGAATTAACGATTCAAATCACATTGAGGGGGCAGTAGTCCGTACTTCCTAAAATGAAAATATCGTGTTTACCCATAATGGAAACCATAAAGGTATGGCATAAATGAAAAATACAGAAGCTTAAGGAAAACATAAACATATTATATATCATATATAAATATATTTACATCTTAATGGCCACCTTTGAAGGTGTTATATGAGTGTTGAACAATCATCATTTCGTGAGGCAGAAATTCGCCATCCAGAGAAACAGTATGTTCTTTAACCATTAGATGTAGGTGTGTGTAAGTGTAGTTCGAATACTTATTATAACAAAATCCTAGTATATTAAGGATACTGTTTTTGTTACTAAAGAAATTAATAAAAAGATTTTAGGGGGTTGGAGAAGCAAAATAAAACATAAGAACAGGAGAGAAAACACTACCTTTAAAATGGGTAACTCTTTTTGATTTGAGATCAAGGCTTCCTTGGGAAGAATTCTGCCCAAAGATAGGCTTCTAGGAGTAAGAGAGGGAAGTTGAGAGAGTATTTGGACAGAGTTTGGCTGAGCAAAAAGGCTTTGAAGGTGTGATTAAGGTGGTAGTGGTGGGGGCCTTCTATAAGAGGAGAGAAGGGGCACTCTTGGAAGGATTGAAATGTTACTTTATTATGAAATGTTTTTCGGATTATAAAGGTCCCACAATGATATATTTCGAGTGTAAGGTGATAAGGGTTCTAAGTCCACCCATACAATAGGCTTTGGACAAGTGTAATTCTTAGATTTTACATTATCCTTCCATTTTATTAAAATCGTTAATTAATGAGGTAATCGCTGCATCATCATGGTGTCATAAATAATTTAATTTATTTAATGTCTAAAAATTATAAAACAACTATCATTATGTAGGAAATCTTTTTATCTTTCTAATGAATATTTATAGTAAAAAATATGACTTGTATAACCCCATTTAAAAATTGTTTTAGTAAAATAACTCATGTTTGTGACATTTTTATTTTAACATTAAATAAAAAGTTTTTAATGTCATTTTCCTACCAAAGTGGCTCTATGGGGTCCCCAAGTTGACCCATGGATTGTCTTGGTCTTCCATGACTCATCCAATAGGGGTAGGACATTTGTCAAGGTCATTTCATATTATTATAACATTATCTTTACCTTAAATTACACTAATTACCTTTAATCGCGATTAATTAAACTTAAAAGTTACTATTCACCAAAAATTATTTTAATCCCATTGAACCATATTTTACTTCTTAATGAAAACCATGTATGTCGGATTTTTGAAAATCAAATCACAGAAGTGGCAATGTTTCATTTAAATGAAAAATCAGTTTTTTAACTACCACTTAGTGGTTTCACTATTAATCAAAAATTGAAGTTTTTCAGAACAATCCCAATATTTCACCCTAAGATATAATTGATATTCAGAATTCAAAAATGATGTCTATTTTACAAAATTCCAAACATATAAGTTTCATTAATTAATTTTATAATTAATTCCCCCTGTCACAACAAATAGCGTGTTTTTAAGAAACAATATATATCAAAAGATTGACAATTGTTCATGTCCAATTTCAATGTTAAATTAATTATAATGACCACCATTGGATAAAATGGTAAAAATATATTCTAATTATACTTTAAAACCACTAAATAGTATAATTTATCACTATAAATTATTTTGATTAAAAAAGTTGTTTTAAGTATTTTTCACTATTCATAAAAAATTGGAAGTTCTCATAAAGTTACAAAAAATTAAACTTAGGATAATTTCGATATTACGAATACAAAAATGAAGTCCATTTTGAAATATAAAATTTTTATAATTTTAAAAAGTGGTTATTATTATTCATAACGACTACTTTGATTAGTCGCGATGTGTTAGAACTCGAACTTGCGTACAATGCAAGCTATTGCATTATTGAAAGAGAAGCGTATCATGGAAGCTCGGGGTGTTACAATTAATTTTATAATTTTTCTTCTACCCTATTCCTAATAAAAAAAATAAAGAAAAATATTTTGGTTTGTGTATTCAGAAGGTCAAAAATCACTATTTCTAGACCGATGAATCCCATGATGGATTAAATGTGATTAAGGGATAGATGTGAGATCTATCCTAAACATGATTTTCAAAAAATAAATAAAATAAAAAGAAAGAGAAAGTAATAGGGTACATTTTTGATATATACTCGATACACTTATGGATCCACTTTGAGCCGCTTGGTGCATGGGCACATTTTAACCTCAGAGGAGCCACATCATTGCATTGTTTCCATTTATCATGAATTAAAATTTATATATTACCATCATTATGGGATTTATTTTCACTTTATACCCAACTTCCCTCATCCTTAGAGTTGTTTGGACCTTTTTTTTCTAAATCCCTCTGGTTAATTTTTTATCTATCTTTACGAATTATAGATAATGAAACCAATTAAAACTAATAGTTAGGAGTATTTATTAAAGGTATGAGAATAAATATCATTACATTTTACCATAAGTTATGAGAGAATATTTACTATGAGGTAAGTTGAAAAATGGGTATAGAATTTAAGGAAGAATTATGAAATTATAATTAAAAGAATAAGAATTTGGATGAAGAACTAAACTACGAGGCATGCCTGATTTTCTCTACAGGATTGATTCTATAGGACTGATTTTTTATTCTTTCACTTTTTTTATTTTCTTTAGTTGTAATGGATGTTTCCTATTTTATTTTTTTTCTTTTGGAATCCTTATTGAGATGATTTTTTCTTGAGGACAAGAAATTGTTCAAGTGTGGGGGAATTTGATTATCTAAAATTGTATATACATTTTGGATACATTTTTTTAATTTTTATTAATGAATTATTTGATAACACAATGGGTTTTGTTTTTTATAGGAATTATGAATTTCAGACTTAAAAGAATAAATTTTGAAAAAGTTCCAAAAATAGCCTTTACACATCGTGTATCACATACACGATGTCTAGACCCCATTCACAACTTGCCTATAAGGCCGCATACCAACTCATGAAGTTTTTCCATGATGTGAATGTTTTACAAAACATGTAAATCATGTACATGATGTGAAGCTTTCAAAATCTATAATTCCACCAAAAGTGAAATTTATACATAATGTGCAAACAATGAAGGGTTACTCAGTTAAATATTTGAGAATATTCTTCAGAAAGAAATGAGGATCTGAGTTACATGGTGTGAAAATAGATTAAACGACCTGAATATGTTGGGACCCAAATCATTTAAGCCATTACATGATGTTAAGGTCTTTCACACAACATACTTCTCGGGCCTATTTATAATCTGTAGTGATTCCATGCAACAAAGAAACCCAAACTATTTTTCTTCTTCATTTTTCATTCCTTCTTATCCTAAACTAATTTTATTTCATTCCTTTCATTTTTTCATTGAATAATAGCGAGTTTTTAATAAATCCATCCCCGTTCGTCATCCATTTAGACACCTCTTTTGTTTTTGATGTTCACTTTCAATGCCTTAGTTCATTCTTTATCAAAGCACACACATTTCGTCATCTGTTCTTCATTATTAGTTTGTTTGTGATTAGTTCTTAGTTGTTTTAATTCTGTATTTCTCATTATTCATTTGTCCATTATGTAAGGCAAGTTGCTGCTTAGACTTGCATTACTTCCAATTGTTTTACATTGATTATTTCTTGTTTAATTCTGGATTATTTCTTTTTCAACCATTTTATGATTATGCACATAATGGTTGATATTTCCTTTCTTTTGATCATCATTTCCATGTGTGTCTAATCTGTATAAGGTTAGGGATTGAGAGTAGATTTGTTTACAAACCTAATGAATCTTTATATCGAATCTTGGTAACCCTATAGATAGTAATTAGGTTAATAATAATTGTTCATCACATTATTTCACACAACCTTGACCATGGGAAGTGCGATTGAACAAACCTGACTTAATTGGAGTTGAGTAGAACTGTGATCATTAGCCTGTGAAACTTTCTACATAGAATCCAAGCATAATGCACTTAGGATTCCTGCTATACCTTGACCATGTGATAGTTACAACAATGGTATATCCAGTTGGTTGGTCTAAAAAAAATTGGTGACTTTTTGACCACTTCACAACCTATTCTATAGGAAGATTCCAAGTTAAATCTAGGATTAACTTTTTCCAAGGGCCTTAAAATTGACCTCTATCCCTTATTTTTTAATCTAAAGTAAAACTAAACTACCTAGTGTTAATAAACATCCAACTTAAAGAGTGAATGTGAGGATTCCTTCAAAGGGTTCTGTTCGAATGATCACTGGCCTTCCAGTAGTCCTCATGGGATTGACCACACACTACCAAATTACCATTCCCTTATATTAAGTGTAGTTTGGGATTATAATATTTAATCTAACCTCATCCCATGTGAATTCAATGACGCCTGTGGGTGAGTCAATCACGAATCTTTTGTGAAATAATCAATCTTTCACAAATTCAATTCCTTTTCCATATTTTGATGTTGTATAATAAAAGATTAATTTTCATGAAACTTTTGATGTATTTCTCACAACCTTTTTCACTTACATGAAAACATTTCCTTTGGAATATTTTCGTAAGATAACTTGGAATCACCATGTTCACGCAACTTCTGATTTTCATGATTCTTATTCCATTACTTTATTTACTTGTGATAAAATCCAACACAAATTCAAGAATTTCTAGACCCATTTATTTATAAATACATAAAGTTCCTCAAAAACTTTGAAACAACAAATATAACACACTAAGACATGGTTATGGTTTAACTTGTAGTCATAGTTCTTTAATCTGACAAGGAGACAAAATGATCCCCCTATGGTATACAAATTTTCCTCTTGTTTGGACCACTAGTTAAACCCACAAAATTACCTCTTCTCCTACATCATTTATTCATATATGACTGAAGGTTTGGTAAACCTATCTTGCACAAAAATATCATTACGCTGTATATTATTTCAACAAGATTTTCCATGGGTGAACTTACTACTTAGTAAAGATCAATAAAAAAACTTTTAAGCCTACCGAGGTGAGACTCAGAATAGAAAATAATAGATAAAGTTAATAACACCATCATTATCCATTTCACTCACTTACTTCCATCCATATCAAGAAGCCATTGAAATTTATCTTCTTTCAAATAATTAGTCAAGATTTCTTCTTTATCTCCAGACACCAAACTAACACCAATTTTTCAAAATAATACCAAATATCATAGATTTTAACATGATGGATGTTATCATTCATTTAATCATTATTGATACCAAATATTGAAATGATGAATAATTTTTTTATCTTTTGAGAACACTTTCTGAACTATACCTAGTGACTGATTTGTTCTCTCATCCTTAGGGTGTATTTACTTGGTTATTAGAGAAACCATATATAAAATTTTCATCTCAACTCCCCCTAAATTTCTTATATTTTTTACTAAATATATAAATGAAATTCAGTATGATATTTTTCATTATATATCATCCTTTTATATCCTAATAAAAGTAATATGATATCATATGGTAGATAAAAAAATAAAATAAAAATTAAAAATTGCAGTGAATTATATTACAAATTGCAGTGAAAAGTAATATGATATCACATGTTGCATAATAAATCATTTAAAAAACTTAAATCACAATATTTAGAACTTATCATGCTTAAAATGGAATTTAAAATATGTATAATAAGTTTTCATACTCATTAATAAGAGAATAATACTTACAACTTGTAGTGAATTCTATTCAATTAAGCTTAGAACATGGAATATAATTTTACATTAAGGAATTTTAAAACCTAAGAATGTTGTTATAAACATAACTTCCAAAATCAAATAATTTTCAATCAAGGAATATTTAATTAAAAAATATTTCAATTTATTATGAAAACAATATTTTCAATTAATGAAAACCCATTGAAATACTACTTATATTAGTTTTAAACAATATTTTGAATTTCAAACATTCTATTAAAAAATTATTAATTAACATGCCTTAAATTTTAAATTTTTAAAACTAACATGACATATTTACTAAGAATATCATCAATTCATAACTTTAAATGATTCATGTTTTTAATTAATATGAATCAATTTAAAATTATTTCACTTAAATAATTTTAATTACTTGAAGTATGCTTGGAAGGACCTTGAGAAAAACATTAGTTTCAAAACGTGAAATTTATTCCATGAAATTGATGAATTAAAAAATTTATAATTAATAATTTTTTTTCATGAGTAGATTTTAAATGATTCTTAAAAACAATTTTAATATAAAATATTACAATTTTTTCCAAATCACAAGGCTAACTCGTTTTTTTATAAAAACACTATAAACTAGTTGCAAGATAATTTTGAAATAATTATAACCATTATTAAAACAATTATAGTCACTTGTTGAGAAGTAAAGCACATCATTATTTAAGGTAAGTCAAGTAGTCATTACCAGATTTTTATAATGAAATTTGGGTATTAATAGATCATCCATAAAATATTTAATCACGATATAATTATAATTTTCCCATTCAACTAACACAGTTCTATCAAAATATTTCTCAAGTTAATATCAATTTATATAATTTCATAACTAGAGAATCAAAAAAAAAAAAACTTAACATACATCATAAAACATGAGGTTGAAATGATTTAATTTTTTAAGATTAAATATCCTATAAGTTTGTTAACAATCTAGAATTCCAAAGAACACATCCAAGTAAACACTACAAATATTTAATATTACCATTTACCATTTACTACTGGTGAAAGTCATTAATTCATAGAATTATTATTTAACAAAAAATTATATTACTTAAACAATATAATAACCTATATCGGTATAAAACAATTTTCTATAAGCACACAAATAAGGGAAACCATCCACTGCATATTATCCACTTTGGGAGGCACTGACTCACCCGCATGGTTTTAAAAATTTCTTTGTAAATAACACATATTTTGGGGGAAGTTTCATCATATCAATATTCTTGAATCCATGACATATGTTACCAAAAAAACATAAATCCTTAATCCCAATATCATAAAATTTATTCAAATAAATTTAATTAGGTGTATATAATTCCCAAGATCTATCCCACTAAAATACAAGTGTAAAATGATATGATGCATTTACCTTTCCTAGGTATCGACCTTGCAAGAAATACTACTTCACTTGATCATTTCGTAGACTTAGTGTCCTTGCATTGGACAATGGCCCCCCCTAAAATACCATGTCCTAGCTAGTCTCCCTGGAGTATTTCACACACCAAGATCAACTAATACTTTTTCTTTACCAACTTATGCAATCCTTATAGTTTCTAACTTCAATATACATCATATATCCTAACCATAATCTATTATACCACTATTTGATTTCTTATTCCTCTCCACTGGTACACCCCCTAGTCTAGAAATAGAGAGAATGAGTAACCCTAGATGTTCTCCTCCAATAGGCCCTGAGTAGGTGACTATCACTGAGGGTATATAAAATATTATAGGAGAAATTACACATATAATATATTTTAAGTAAAAAAAGAAAGAGAAGAAACACTGATCAACATTATATCATACAAAAAAAACCAACATCCATGATAATAACTATAATAACGTGTGTCATGTCATATAGAATAAATATTCAAAATAAAAACCAAAACCACTCCAAAGTAGAATATTTAAAGAGAAACTATCTGTAACAACTGGACCCTACCCACCAGTTGCCCCGCAGACACGTGGTCCCCACCCTGGGGCCCACCCACGTGCCCGAATGGGTCATCTGACTAATGATAGTCCCCACAGGCCAACAAATGTCCTTTCCAGTATGATTTGTCCTCACTCACACACACCCTGAGAAACTTCCCAAAAGGTCACCCATCCTGATCACTACTCCAGGCCAAGCACGCTTAACTGTGGAGTTCTAATCAGACAGACTCTCGAAAAGGAAGGTGCACCTTGTTGACATGAGTCATATCATGTAGTCATTTAACCCTCTATCATTTGGGGATGTTACAATCACCCCCCCTTTAGAGCACAACGTCCTTGTTGTGGGCCCTACATCTCAACCCAGGCAGTGCACCTCACTTAAGCCTCAGTTCCTGATCTGATACCAAATGTGACAGATGGGCCCCACGTGTCTGCGGGGCAACTGGTGGTACCTGGTGGGCCAGGACCCGATGGTCATGTTAAGGTGGGGTGGATGTGCTATCACCGGGGATCAGTTGTCACATTTTATCTATACTTGCAACAACATAGTCTGCTTGGGCCCAAAAGAATGGCCCAAACACGGTGTGAGACAAAGTCCCAATAGGCAACCACCAAAGATCTGTGCCTAACAAATGAATACATGGCAAGTAAAGTACATGAACAGCAAACAGGAAAATACACAGCAGTCACAATCCACAGTTCTAGCATATAAAGTACACAAGTAAACAACCAACAACAAGAAGAAAACAGGTAACCCTCTGGGTAGCTCTCACAACCTAACCCCTATGGTTCAACCTACAAGTACTAGAAACCCTCTAGGAGGAACACACAGTCTCACCCCTCTGGTTCAACTGAGAAATAGAATCTCTGAGGAAGCACTCACTGTCAGTTCCCCCTATAGTCTCATATCATGCTAAAGGCTCTCTGGGCTAGTACTCAACATCTCATTCCCCCTGTGGCCCTCGTCGAGGAACTATAGACTGTCTGAGGAAGCACTCATCGTCAATTCCCCCTGTGGTCTTGCATCGTATTAAAAGACACTCTGGAGAAGCCCTTACGTCTATTCTCCCTGTGGTCTACTACACTAGGTTCTCACAGCCCTGTGTGAAACTAACATGCTCAGCGCACATGTATCATCCAAGTAAACCTCAAGACCTACTTGGCTATAAATCTAAGGCTCAAAAATATAACAAAGCAACAGTTCCACTATCCTACAACTAAGCATGAAAACTAGAAAAATGCAAAAAAGGCAGAACTAGCATAGAAAACATCCAGAGTACAGTAAAACTACCATAATCACAGGCAAAACATCTACTCTAGAAATCAAGCAAAGCAGGCAATACAACAAGGGAAAAACAGGAACACGTAATACCCCGTTCAAGGTTATTGGTGGAATTTGCACAAAATTTTCAAATACTGTCTACAGAAAGACACAAACCACCTACCTTGATCCTAGGAGATCGATATACATGAACAACGATGACAGATTCTCCCCCGAACGTCGTAGATCTGAGAAAATGCCCAAAAATTTCAACCCAAGATAGCTTGAAAACGAGGAGGAACCATGGAAGAAAGCTAAAGTAGAAGAGAGAGATTACCGAGGTGATCCCAACGTAATCGACGGCGGTTGGAACATAGATCGGACGGAGGCACGGGGGCTCGGGAAAAAATCGGCCGTAAGGGTCTCTCTCGGACAAAGAACCTGGAGAAGGGGTGTGTTCTGTCCATCAGGCGCGACCCCGAAAGTAATGTATAAAATAATAATGATTCAACATGGTACATATATCTATGGAAAGTAGTAAACAAACTAACGTGATGAAGTACAACTAAAAAAACAAAGTGCAAAAGAAAACAAGGTAAACTCCTCAGCATCAAAAGCTACGACTTTGTCCCATGCTCTCCAACTCCAGTGCAATCAGGGACCTGAAGTTGAAGGGCACTTGAGGTCGTGTGGCAAACTGGGTATGGGGCACCATTGGGGGGCTTTGGATTCGGGTTGTTACACTCTCGTTCAAAGCTATACCGATCCATCTAAATCACAAAAACCCCTCTCGAACACCTCATATATATAAATATATATAGTGGAAAGAATAACATGTATAATAAGTAGGATCCTCCTCATAAAATCTCATGAAAATGATAGAAAATCATACTAATGATTCAATGAGTAAATAATAGAACCAACATGAACCAATTAGGTATACTACCCATTTCCATCCTCACTAAGTCTCACTCACCAAGTATCCCATCTAAGTATAATAAAATAATATCATACGAATATAATCATAGTATTTACATAATCACTTCCCTACTAGTTTTATATTATCATAACCCAACATCAAATGTCTTTTACCCCCATCCCTTTCTACCTGACATGGATTGAGTCATAACCCTACCTACCCAAACACTCACAAGGTCCAACATCTCATGATGTCATTAGGGAAAACCTTATATCAAGTGTTATAAATACATCTTCAACCACATACAACATCCATCACATCATAAGACCATAAAATTAGCGTATTGTAAACTTGAAGGACATTAACCTAATTCAATCCTCCCACCATTCATGACCCCCCTCACATATCAATCACCCCATCACCACTACAACATAGGGTAAACCAAACACCACTCCCACACCATACATGATCATACCATCCTTAGGTAATCACAACCCATATACTACTAAAGGGAGAGAAGGGAAGAGGGGGTAATCTTCCATCCATCCTCACAAATAAGGATATTAGGGAAAAAACCTGGAACTAAAACATATGTAGTTAGTATAAAATATTGAACTCAGGTGGGGCACATATAAACAATATAAGAAAATACATTAATAGATATTATCACATAGATCCATTCCTAGGGGTGCACAAAAAAACCTTAAAAAAACTATTCTATTCCACAATTTCATCACCACTACCCATCCACAACCACCACAACCTATATAACACAAACCATCTGATAACCATAAAAAATAACCTTAATAAAAAAAATACATCTCATTTAATAATTCATTTAGAAAATAAAAAAATTTCCATTACCAACCGGTATTTGTTTTTAATCCATTAGATTCCATATTTAATGAAAAACACTCTCAGCTATTACCCACTTTTATTATTTGAATTATTGATTAATCTTTCAATCAAAACAAGAATCAATTTAATCTTTCATCCCAAGACATTTCCTAGATTAAATCAAGAACCCACCATTACATTATTCTATCCATGTTTTCATTTATAGATTATTAATTCCATTCTAACCTATACCATACCATACCATACCATACCATTATAAAAGTAATTATATAGAAACCGTATCATTTTCACATATTATTACATGATTTTAAGTATAATTAATCATCAAATAAAAATTTATGATCATAAAGTCTAGTGTCTTTGGAGGACTAGGAATATAATTATAAAACATGAAACCAAAATAAAAACATCTTTTATTTAATCTACATAATGAGATCCTAACTTCCTTTGAGATGTTACATCGGTATAGGATAACCCGATGAATACATGAATAAAGGGATGTGCTAAAAATCACAGTAATTGAATAAACCCAAGAATAAGGAAAAACACATGAGTTAGAAGGCATAACATGATAACATAAAAATCACAGAGAAAGAATAAACGTATGGAATCCTGACATATAGAACATGGGATCATTTAATCATAGAAATATTTTAATTTATAAGTAATATATAACATATCATAAACATTATTCATGTCTTACTTCCAAGACTATATCATACAGTGGGAAAATTACCATAAAGGAATTAGGTTTACTCGCTATCCCAACATGATGTCTCATGAAACTAAACATTAATCAATGAATTAGAGAAATATATGGATGAATCCATAATAAAATTTTCATGCATATGTGTTCTACATTAATATTCAAACATAAGTAATACACATAAGGGTTACCCATGGAATGAAATAGGTATCATAATCATGTCATAAGGCATAACCAAAGGGTGTATCATAATGGTGTACAAGAAAGAATGGATATAAATCATAAGTGGTGATAAATAAGATAAAATAGGCATAGATTGTGATAAATAAAGTCCTAATGAAGTGAAAACATGTAAAATGAGTGTTTAAGAATCTTTTGAAATGAGCCACATTAGTATGGTTTAATGGAAAATATTAAGGAGACTTTAAAGAGGACAAAGGAATAATGTTTGTATAAAACTAAAAATAAACTAAGATAGTTTTTCATTATTGAATGAAGGATTTTATAAAAATAATGGTCTCTGAAAATATATTATGGAGTGTGCTTTAAAATGGGTAAGAAATTGGAAAGTTCTCTTTAATCGGGCTTGCTTATTAGGAAGAATTGAGAAGGGAAACTTTTTAAACATGTATTTAATAATAAAATAAGGATGAATGGATATAGATAAAGAATTTTGGGACATATAAATAGAATATTTAAGAAGTAGATAAGATTAATTAATAATTACATTAGTGAAAATAAATAGAAATCATAACCCAAAGGTAATTGATAGGTTTAAAGAGATCCATTAACTTATCTTCAAAAGTGTTCTTCACTTGAAATTAATATCTTGGATAATCAAATTAGATCCATTTATTAATTAATTAATAACCTATTATAAATTTATTTGATTTATTATAATTTTATTAAGTTCATTTATGTCATTTTTGATGAGTTATAAGATTCACTTTCGTTGTTCTGAGAGCATTCTTTTCATGATTCTATGATTGGTTCTGTTGATATTAATTAAGGGAGTTCTTGTCAAATGGAAGAAAAAATACATTAGTGGAATGATATGGTATTAATATACCTATATAATTTTAAATGATACCATATATATATATATATTCTATATGATAATGATAAATCAGATAAAATGTTAATAAAAAATGATTAGTTTATTTTGGAGGGTTTTCGATCTTCACGAACTAGTTTTTATTTATTATTTAATATTCTGTATATGTATTAGTTATAGAACATGAAACAAGATATAATATAAAATTTTCAATCCTTTTTATCCACAATAATGGTTTTATAACCAGTCTTGAAGATGGTAATGGAAAATGAAAACTCATCATCCACGAAGGCGATGAATCGACACCTCACAGATAATGTTTTCATTTTTAAAATAAAAGAAGATGAGAAGAGATTTGATGTTAGATATTAAATTAACAAAATAAAATTACATCATATGTATGATACTATAGTTATAATATTAATTAAGACATGGGAGTTTAGGGGATGATAATAAAAGAAAATAAAATAAAAGAGAGAGAAGGAGGGTTTTACCTCTTGAATATCATATCCTTGAGAAACTCTCTGAATCACTTGGAAATGGTCTTTTGGTGAGACCAGAAAGAAAAAGATGTGGGGAAGAGGCTTGGGAGAGGAATTGAGAAAAATATTACCAATCACAAAGACTTAAAAGGTTTGAGGAGAAGTGGTGGAGAGTGTGGTATTTATATGGGAGGTGATGAGTTTTTTTTGATTATTTTATCCATTAGTTTATTACTTTAGCTCAAAAATATAAATAGTGCTGATTATTATAACTATGTATAGTAAATAGAGCATGTGAGTTTGAGATAATGATCACTTAAATTATTCATGACTTAAACCATGACTCAAAAAATCATTTATTTACTTATAATTTTAAATATAATAAATTATAATATTTCACTATTCACCAACAATTAAACTATTTTAGAAAAACCCAAAAAATTAACCCTAGACTTTTTTAAATGTGTAGATTTCAAAAATGGACTCCATTTTATGAAAATAATTATCTAAATATTAGAAATTATAATTTTAATCAAAATAATCATTTATTCAAAAAATTACGATTTTACTATTATAAAAGATTTTATAACACTTCGAAAAATTAATTAAGGTCTCATAAAATTATATTATAATCATAAGACAACAAAAAAATAATTTATTAATATATTTTATATAAATAATTTTTTTTTTCAAATCATTATATTATTTATAAAATTGTAAACAAAAATTTACATTTTACAAAAATACCAATACTTAATTTATCATTTTTAAAAAAATTATTTACTTATACTAGGATATAAATATATAATATTTTAATTTATAAGATACCTAAATTTTATTTATACTTTCATAGATGAGGTTACTATTCTATTGGTCAGATTAATATTCCTTATTGTCATATTACTATTCCAATGGTCAGGTTACTATTCCATCGGTAAAGATTCCTTAATGTCTATAAATACCACTTATTTCATTTTTAATTTATTAGAATAATGTTTCTATTAGTTTCTATATGTGAGTTATGTGTTTTATACGATACAAAATAATTATAAGAGGATAAATTTCGTTTATAAAACAATGGGTCCTTAAATTCTTCCCACCTTGTGAAATTTCTCCCTAGAAATTTTATTTTACATACTAAGGTAGAAATTGGTGAGGGTATTTCTCCTTCACCGCTTCATCTAGTTACCATATCAACTCTTCGTACTTATTATTCCACTATAGTACTTTGACTAGGTGGGTATTCTTGTTGTGTAAAACTTTATCTCTATGGTCTAAGATCTTCATTGGCTACTTTTCATATGAGAGGTCATTCTCTAGTTGTACCACCTCTATATTTAGTACATATGAGGGGTTAGGTATGTAATTCCTTGGGAGAGATACATCAAACATGTCATGAACTTGGGATATATTTAGTGAAAGTGCAAGTTGATATGCCCCTGCTCATATGTGATCAAGGATCTCAAATGGGACAATGTACCTTAGGCTAATCTTCTCTTTATTTAAATCTACATGACCCTATTCTCTGATGATATTTGAAGGAAGACTTTGTCTCCAATATCAAACTACAAATCCTTTTGATGGTTGTCAACATAGCTCTTTTTTTGACTCTGAGCAGCTTGGATATATTTTTATTTGGATTGAACCTGATATTTCATCTCTTTTACAAGATTAGGTCCAAGTAACTTTCAATCACCAACTTCATCCTAATAGGTTGGAGTTCTACATCGCTTCCCATATAGAGCTTCATATGGAGAAATATAAATACTCTAGTGGAAACTATTATTGTATGAGAACTCAACCAATGGAAGATGTTGATCCCATCCACCTTTAAATTCCATTGAGTAGGCTCTCATCATTTCCTTGAGCATATGAATAGTAATTTTAGATTGAACATATGTTTGGGGATGATAGTCCATACTGAAATTCAATTAAGCAATCAACGTATGTTGAAGAATTCTCGAGAATTTAGATGTGAACCTTATATCATGATCAGAGGCGATAAAAAATGGAACCCCATGAAGCCTCAATACTTCCTTCACATATATCTTAGAAAATTTTCAGGCGAGAGATCTTACTGAATATAGATAAAGTGGGGAGTCTTGGTGAGTTTATCCACCACAACCCATATCACATTATTTCCTTTGTATGTTTTCAAGAGACCAGTCACAATGTCCATAGTGGCATTCTCCCATTTCCATGTGGGTGTTAGAAATGGTTTCATAATCCCTTTGTACTTTTGTTGCTCTGGTTTAACTTAATGACATACCAAACACCTTGATACACACTATACAATCTCCTTTTCATATTTTCACACTATAATTGTTCTCGAAGATCATCGTACAACTTAGTACTTCCTGGATGGATTGAGAAATATGAGCTATATGCCTTATCCAATATCCCCTTCTTTATCTCAGGTGATGAAGAGATGAAATTCCCTATTCCAAACTGAATCAATCTATCATCATTGATATGGAACTCCTGTAGCTTCCTTTACTTTATCACCTTTTCATTCTTTTTTTTTTCTCCTAATCACCCCTTTATGCTTCCTTGATCTTCTCATGGATAGATGGTTGGGAAATCATTTGGGAAAGATAGGATTTGTTCCTTGTAGTTATGACTTCCAAATAAATCATTTGCATAACCATGAATATGGGTCTTTCTCAATATACATCATGGATAAGGTAGTAGGTTTATTCCTAAGAATATCATAAACTACCACGTTTTCCTTCCCAGGATGATAGTGAGTAGAGTAATCACAGTCCTTGATTATCTACAATATCTCCTCTGATGTATGTTGATCTCCTTTTCTATGAAGATATACATTAGGATCTTTTGATCAGTATATATGTCACACTTATCACCCTAGAGGTAGTTATGCCATATTTTTAAAGAAAAAATCATAACTTCTAGCTCTAGATCATGCGATGGGTAGTTCTACTCATGGATATTCAACTACCGTGAGACGTAGGCTTCCACTCTATCAATTTTCATGAGTAAATGACCTATTACTATTTTCAAAGTATCATTGTATGTCACAAAACCTTCTCCACTTATTTTTAGTGTGAGAACAGGTGTAGTGATTAGTATTTTCTTGATATCCTTAAATATTTCCTCACATTATTCCATCTAGATATAATTTAACCCTTTATTGGTTAACTTAGTTAGTGGGTTATAAAATCATGATAAATTACTCACAGAACATTGTTAGTACCCAGCTAAGCCATAAAATCTATGGATCTCCATTAAAGATGTTGAACTGGGCCACTCCTCAATTGCCTTTTTTTATAGAAGGGTCTATAAATATTCCTTTGTTGGTGATAACATTCCCCAATAAGGATACTTCCTCTATCTAGAACACACATTTACTATACTTTTCATATAGTTTCTTCCTTCATAATGTCATTAACAAAATATTCAAATAGTCCTCATGTTACTCCTTTATTTTGGATTACATATTAATATCATTGATAAAGACTATCAAATATTTATTGAGGTAACATCTAAATACTCTATTCATTATGTCCAAGAAAATTTCTAGAGCATTAGCGAGTCCCAAAAGCATCACTATGAACTCATAGTGTCCATACCTAGGTCAAAAGGTAGTATTGAGAATATATTTCTTACTCACATTTAATTGGTGATATCCCGACCGAAGGTCCACTTTAGAGAAGTACTTGGCCCCATGTAGGTGATTGAACAAGTCATCTATCCATTGTAGGGGATACTTGTTCCTTATTTTGATTTTTTCAGGCTCATGATATTCAATGAAGTGGTATATTGATACATCCTTATTATTGATGAAGAGGATTGTCACACCCCATGGTGAAACACTCAAGTATATGAAACACTTATCCATATTCTCTTGTAATGGCTTCTTATGGTCTTCCAACTCAATGGTTCCCATTCGATAAGGAGTATTTGATATAGGAAGAGATCTAGTAATAAGTTCAATTGAGAACTCAACCTATCGGTCTGGTGGAAGACTAAGCAATTATTTAGGGTACACATTAGTGTATTACCTGCTAGTGGGTATGTCTTTGAGAATGATTCTCTCCTTTGTCTCAATCATTTGATCTAGGTATGCTTACTCATAAGAAAATACTATCCAAAGTTGAGATGATGATTATGAAGGAGATTTATCCTCATCATCACACTTATAATTGGAGGATGCCTCGAGATGTGAAGAGTGATATCCTTTTCCCTATAGTTGATGTTGGATTTGTATAAAGATAGTTAATCCATACCCAATATAACATAAAAATATACCAAAATAAGAAAGAAGTGATTTTTTAAGAGGTTTAGTCTACAAAAATTAACTGAGGAGGAGTTATATATTGTGGATGCAATAATTTCCTCATTTGTTTTCTCACAGATAACTCAACCTCCAAATTTTGAGGTGGTGTTTGAAGAGTTACACTAATCTTTCAAGATATAAAAGAATGCATAGAACTAGAATCAAATACTATGTTCGCTATTATTGAATGAATAACCAGCATACCTATCACCACATCATTGTTGGGATCCACTTTAGCTGTAGTGATAACATATTTCATTCCTTGTTGTCTTGGAGGTTATTATTGTTAATTTCCTATGTCATCCCTTGGAATAGGTCATTGGATCACATAATGAATATGTTCCTTATATTTGAAAAAATACACTATTTGTATATTGTTAGTTTAAACATTCCTTTATTCTTACACATTGGTGGAATTATCTAAATCCATTTAGAAAAAATTAGCCTGATAGCTTTCTCTTCCACATTTGAAGCATTTCCTGGTTCCCCTTAGGCAGTTTCCAGGGTGATTCTTTTCATACTTTTGAAGCATGAGATGTTTGGTTTTCTTTTTGTCATTGGATTTATCTATTGATCCTCCCATAAAATCTATTTTCTTATTTTTATCTCTGGTCCCATGATACCATTGAGAGTCTCCAATATACATTTCAACCTTAAAGGCACAATGAAAGATCTATTCATAGTTGTAAAAGTCTCAAATCACCAATTATTGTTTTAGAATCAGATTTAGCCTACTAAATAAGTGATACAAATTACTTTCAGTGTTCCTGAAAAAGTCATAGGAATATCATGAAAGCATTGTAATGTTTTCCTTATATGACCTGATAGACTCATCTTCCCTTTGCTTCAGTCCATGTAACTCCCTTTATATCTTAAGATGTATTTTATAGGGAAAATATTTATTGAAAAATATTTTATTGAGTGCTTCCCATTCGATGGAATCAATTTCCTCCTTGGAATTTTTGTTTTTGATCCATTTCCACCACTGATCAGCTTCCCTATAAAGATGAAAGACCACCGACATGTCTTTATCTTCCTCCAAGAACTAAAGGATAGAGAATATCTTTTAAATAGAATTAATCTATTGTCCTATTATGAGGGGATTTTAAGCTCCACTAAATATAGGAGTCCTTTTTCATATAAATTATTCAACCACAACTTGATATTTCTTAGGAGAAGGGGGGCATTCCACCTAATTCAGGTTATTATTAATAACTTGTTCTAGTTATTCCAGTACTTTAATGAAAATTTGAGATCCCATTCCTATAAAATTTGGAATTTCATTAATGAAATCATCACATTCCCTTTAACATTGATTTTTGGCACGATTTATCCTATTTATAGCCATTAAAATTAAAAAATAAAGCACAATTAGGGGTATTGAATACTTAGCTAATAAGAATTTAAAAGAAAACTTTTAACCTAGATGGATAATATTACAAACAAAAAGTATATCCTTACATGTGATTCTATAAGTTTAAATCTAGGTAACCCATAATGATAGAATTATCCCTAGGGTTCTAACTAAAGTGATGTAGTTATAATATCCAAAAATAACTTAATGATTCTATGATACCAACTATAGCGACCCTATCATTTTCACATATTATTACATGATTTAATCGCAATTACCCATCGAATACAAACCAAGGATTATAAATTCTAGTGTCTTTGGAGGACTAGGTATATAATTATAAAAAATGAAACCAAAATAAAAACATATTTTATTTAATATTCATAATTATATTCTAAATTATTTTGAGCTCTTACATCTTCATGGGATAAATTTGGGAGTACCTGAATAAAGGCATGATCTAAAAAACCTAGTAAGGTAATAAACATATGAATAAAGAACTACACATGAGTTAGAATGAAAAACATGATGAAATAAAAGGAATGAAACAAGAATAAAAATAGGGAGGTAAAATATATAGAACATGTGATCATGTAATCATGAAAACATAGGAATGTAGTAGAAAAATATAACATGACATAAACATGAGTCAAGGATAACTTCCAAGACTATATCACATGGTGGACAAAGTCCCATAAATAAATTAGGTTTACTATCTATACCAAAATGATGTCTCATGAGACTAAACATTAACCAATGAATTATATTAATATCTAGGCACACCTATAATAAAATGTTCATACATAAGTGTTCCACCTAAATAGTCAAACATAAGGAATACACATAAGGGTTACCCATGTAATTAAATTGGTATCATAATCATGTTATAAGGCATAACCAAAGGGTGTATCATAATGGTGTACAATAATAAATGTATTTAAATAATACATTAACATTAATAGGATAAACTAGGTATATATAATCATAAATAATGTTCAAATTAAGTGAAAACATGTAAAAATAGTGTTCAAGAATCATTATAAATAACCTACTTTAGTGTGGTTTAAGAGAAAATATTAAGGAGACTTTAATGAGAACAAATGAATATTTTTTTATATAAAACCAAAAATGAACTATAATAGTTTTTCATGATTAAATGAGGGATTTTTTAAAAATAATAGTGTCATAAAATATATTATGGAGTGTACTTGAAAATGGATAATAAATTGGAAAGTTCCTTTTAATCGGGCTTTCTTATCAGGAGGAATTGAGAAGGGAGGCTTTTTAAACATGTATTTTACCATCAAATAAGTATGAATTTATGTTGATACATAATTTTTCAATATATAAATAGAATATGAAAGAATTATTTAAGAATAATTAATAATTACATTTTCGTAAAGAGAGATAAAGAATAACTGAAATGTAATTGGGAGGTTTGAAGAGATCCCTTTTCTTATGTCTGAAAGCGTTCTGCACTTACACTTAATATCCTGGATAAAAAAATTAGATACATTAATTAATTAATTATGAAGCCATTATAAATTTATTTTATTTATTATAATTTTATTATGTTCATTTATTTTATTTGTTCACAAGTTATATGATTCAATTTCATCATTCCAGGAGTGTTCATTTCATGATTTTATAATCATTTCCTTGAGTTTAATTATGGGATTTATTTTTAGATGGATGAAAAAATTTAAAAAAGTGGAATGATATGGTATTATTATACTTCCATAATTTTAAATGGTCTCATATATCATTTTAATTTCATATATGAGAATGATTCATTATATAAAACATTAATGAAAAATGATTAGTTTATTCTGGTGAGTTTTTGATCATCACGAACTAGTTTTGTTTTATTACTTAATATTATATATATATATTTGTTACAAAACATGAAACATGATATAATATATATGTTGAAATATTTTATAACCATAACAATGGTTTTATGACCAGCCTTGAAGGAAATAATGGAAAATGAAAACTCATCGTCCACGAAGGTGGTGAATCGACACCTCACAAATGATGTTTTCATTTTTAGAATAAAAAGATAAGAGAATATATTGGAGGGTAAATATTACATTAATATAATAAAATTAACATATATTTATGATACTCTAGTTATCATGTTAATTTGTATAGGGGAGTTTATAGGAGGATAAGAAAAGAAAATAAAATAAAAGAGAGAGAAGGAGGATTTTTTTCTTGAATATTGTCTCCTTGGGGACCTCCTTAAGGCACTTGGAAATGGTCTTTTAGTGAGGGAAAAAGACCAGGATGTGGGTAATAGGATTGGGAGATTAATTAGGTATAATATTATCATTCTCAAAGTCTTAGAATATTTGATTATAAGAGGTGGTGAGGGGTGGTATTTATAGGGGAGGAGAGGGGTGTTTTTTGATTATTTTATGCATTAGCTTATTATTTTGGATCAAGACAATCAATAGTGTTGATTATTTTAACTAAGTACAATAAATAAAGAATGTGATTTCTTGATAATGGGCACTTAAATCATCCATGACTGAACCATGACTCAAAAATTCATTCAGTTACTTATAATGTTAAATACTGTAAATTACTATATTTCACTATTCATAAAAATGTAACTATTTTAGAAAAATAGAAAAAGTTAACCCTAAAAATTTCTTGATGTTTAGATTTTGAAAATAGACACTATTTTATGAAAATAATTTTCTATATATGAGAAATTTAATCTTTAATTTAAATCATCATTTATTTGAAAAATACCGATATAAATATTATAACTGATTTTATGGCACTTTGAAGAATTAATTATGGTCTCATAAAATTATATTATAATAATTAGAAAACAAAATATTAATTTATTAATCTATTTTTTGAAAATAAATTTTATTTGAAATCATTATATTAATTATAAAATTATAAATAAACATTTATGTTTCACAAAAATACCAACACTTAATATATCATTTTTAAAAAATTTATTTTCTTATACCATGATATAAATTTAAAATATTTTCATTTATAAGAAACCATAATTTTAATTATACTTTCATAGGTGAGGTTACTGTTCTGTTGGTATGATTACTATTCCTAATGATCATATTATTATTCCAAAGGTCATGTTACTATTCCATCAGTATATGTTCTTTAATTTCTATGAATACCACTTATTTCAATTTTAATTTATGAGAATATTGTTTTTATTAGGTTATATATGTGATGTATGTGTTTTATACTATATAACATAATTATAAGAAGATAAATTTCATTGATAAAATTTTGGGTCTTTACACATTACTAACACAACTCCTTACCATCCAGCCAACATCATTTACTAATCACTTCAGATTTCACAACTGACACATACCAAAAAAATCATAGCCACCATAACATCCAGTCACAATCACACCTAAAAATGACATAAACATATTTTTAGGCAAATATAATACATGGGTAAACATAAACATAGTTCAAATCATGATTATTCAAGAAAACCATTTAGTTTTCAAATTCACTTATTAATTAATTATGTGAAGTGATTGAAACTTTCAAACACAAATATATTTCATGTGATCATTTCAGAACATTTAAACATGTAAATAATCAACATTTCAATGGAAATTGGTTCAAAATAATAAAATGGGGCTCATATCAACAACTAAACATGAAATAATGTTATTCAATTTAAATAATGGTTTTAGTTATTAAAGAATATTTAGGTGTATACCACAATTTATCCTATTAGATTATATATCCCTTGTTCATCACATTATTCTTTAATATAGCACACCCTTATCTTAATATACATACACACACACATATATATCTATAAATGATATAAACACTTGAAAATACTATATGAATTTAGATAAAATAATTGTACACTACTTCCTTATCCCCAGTATCATATTTAAACTTATTACATCTTCTTTAAGCTGAATCATTGTAATTACAAAGTGAAAAAAGTATGATTGTGTCACAATTTACATAAATAAAATTTATAAGATCCCAAATCCCCTACCTTAATTCAAGAGGGAATATATGATAATCCAAAGAGTTAGAATCCTTAAAAATTATGATCATGGGATGGGTATAAATCTAGGAGTTGACTATGATTTAAGATAAGATATATAAAATCAAACCATGGAAGTCCCAACCCCCTATTTATAATGGATTCTTCAAAGTCATCCACCAAATTATAGTGAATCACGCTACTCCCATGATATGTCTGGTCAAAATATAGATCTAGAAACTCAACATTTGAATCAGCCTATCCCTCTAAATCTCATGAACATTAAAACCATTTTAAATCACCCTTGACTCCCACTATATCCTCCACCAAGGTGTAAGTATAAACCCATAAACATTTTGACCTATCATGCCAAAAACTATGGCATGGAGGCCTCAATATTTCTATTTCCTCCTCCCTCATGTGAAAATTAGAGTCTCCTTGAATTCCACCAAAAATAACCACCACACCCATTAAAATAGCTAAACAAAGAAATTTCAATGGTTCCCATTTCTCACAGGTGGATTATCTTTTTAAAATAGCTTCTAAGATAGCTAGTCAAACCATTTCATTGCCCATGGTGGAATCTATAATTATTTTATGAATCACATAAAGTTACATGGAATTATCTTTATACTGATACGATTCATATAAAGGTAAACCATTTTACTGTTATGAAAAAATTCTAGGTTACCTTTACCTAATGAAAAGAACCCAATGAAATGGAAACCAATGATTATTTTACTCACTATAGTGAACTACGTGCTAGAAAACCAACTCTAAAATTACCACCATTCCAAAAAAATTGGAAAAAATAGCACGTTCCTTTCTCATAGCTCGAACGAACTCGAACAACTAGCACCACACCCACTACTACAAAATATAGGCCCTTAGGATGGAAAAAATCATATATAATCTCTAGAACACCTCTAAACTCCCAAAAAACAAAAATAAATAGGCTCAAAGAGTACATTATATTAGATTAAATGTGGATGGGTTAGGAGTATTCATGTCAGATCTTGGGATACCATTTCATGATGAGAAACATTCATGGATTTTGGAAAAGTAAAATATATTACATGTTAGTGTTATGTAGTAGATGTTGGTTCTACATCATGATGATTACCCTTATGTAGTATAATAAGAACAAATAATTTATGGATGTTACACTGTGGTAGGGAACATCATTCCATGGTTAATACCCTTATGTATTAGGTGTGGTGACCCTTATATATGGGGTTTAGGGAACCATACATTTTATCTTTATAATATTTTTTGATTAAGGATCATAACATCATGACCAAAGGGGTTAGGATATAACAAGGTTCACAATATTCCATGAGGTGGAGTGCTAATCTATGAATATGGAAGCTGTGAGTCATCAAAATATGTGGGGATATTAACATTCCATGAAGGAAGGAGGCCACACAAAAAATTATAGGTTGTCATATTTATCATTTTTCATGAGTGGGTTTTGATACTCTATTATTAGATGGGATAGGATATGAGGGGTAGGCCATAGGGCCTTTAATTATAGTGAATAAAGTTTCCTCATAATTTTATCCAAGGAACCATGATACAATGGTTGATTAGAGAAGGGAACCAAAACATGGAACTTAGGGGCCAAGCCCTGGAGAGGTGATTTCCTATTTTTTATAGTGGCACATGAATTTTTACAGTCCAACCCTTTTAGTTTTAGGTTGAGAAAGCATGTGAGGAGATCTCCTTCAAAAATATTCTCCCCTCATCTTTATCTATCAATATACTCTTTATGTAGGGTGTTTATAGTAGAAATTTCATGAACTTTTGGAGGTATGATTACCTCATATCCCCTCTGTTCTTATTCTTCTACATTGGTGACAAATATTATTGTCTCAAACTAGGTTTTTGAGTAATGATCCCACCAGAGAATCATGGAATCATCATGAGCGATAAGGATTTTGTGTGTGGTCTATAGATAATGTTCTAGGAGGATGGTCAGATGCTGTTTCTCACCATTTCATTATAGGCATGGAATTTCCACATAATATTTAATTAATGTTATTGATTTAGGTAAAAATTTATTGATGGATTGGTATGATAAATCATGGATTTGTATGATAAAGGTTTATATGGGTGTTGGGGGTGGTGCACACCTCTTTCCTCAAGATTTTAGTCATGAGAAATTACTCGTTTAATAATTATTTATATTATTTAAAAGAATAAATCATGGAATTGATATTTATTAAATTTGTAAAATAAGTATAATGACTTTATAATCATTTGGGATGATTTTTAATGTATTTAGGGCCTTGTGTTGATGGGCGATGGATGATCAGACTCAGATGAGCTTATAATACCATCAATAAGCTAGCTATAAAGATATTAACTTCAAATGAGGAAAATAGTACATGAATATATCCCTATAGTGTATGAATTTTTATGTGCATTTTCTATGTGATCTTGACACTTGTGTGTGATTGAACTCGAATTAAGAAAAAATGACTTGTTTCCTTTTATCTCCCTTGAGTAAAACCCAAGTGTATTAGGCCAAAATGGACCATTTAACAACATTTTTATACCTTTACCATATAAGGATACAATTTAAACTATAGATATGTGTTATGTGATATAATGATCATAGACGAGTGTAAATGGAATAAGAGAAACACAGTGAACCTTAGTATAGGTACCACCTTTGTAAATGAGAGAGATAAATTTAAATTATTTTACTAGGGTGGATTAGGTAGAAACATTAATTATCCTTGTGAATATAGGATATATGGTGATGTTTATGTGTGGGATGAGTGTTCCCCCTCTACTTGCACATGAATACAATTGAGTGGAAAAAATGGTATAGATATGTGTGTAGGTTCTATGAGAGGACATACCTAGGATTCCTTAGGAGGAAAGTGGATGTAATTACAATACCTTATGATGGATTTATATGGAATTACTATTGTGATTGGTTAAGCTATATTGAGATCATGTATAATTTTAGGGAATCCATTCCCTTTGAATAAAATATTCTGACCATAGATTTTGAGAATGAGGTAAAGGAACCCATATGGGGTGTCTAGGCTTTGATGTGACCTCAGGTATCATAGAGGGTTCCCTAATCCTAGGTTTTAATAGGAAATTATTAGTACATGGATGATATAATTTTGATATCCAAATATTATTATTGTGTTTAGAATAAGTCATGTTCTTGAGATTGAAATCTTGGAATTGTAGGTGGGGTTTGGGTGAATTTCGAACCTCTTTACTATTTAATATGATATGTAAGGTTATAGGGTATTATATATCCCCCTAGGTGTATGATATTCTGATACTAGCTATTGGGTGGGATACAACCCCTAGGTGTGTGATATGTGATGTGAAGTGGTGGGATGTATCCCCTAGGGTAATTAGGTCCTCATAATTATTATAGTTCGGGATGTAGTCCCTCAGGTGTATGTTATGTGAGGCGTTAGGATGGTATACAACCACAAGGTAATTATGGACTCATAACAATTATAGGTTAGTATGAGGCCCCCATAGTGTATTCTATATATGTCACTATGGTAAGATATTTTCCTCTGGGTAATAATGGCCTCATACCTATTCTAGGTGGGGATGTGCCCCCCTGGGTTTATGATATGTGAGACATTGGGGTAAGATGAAGACCTCTGGGTAATGATGGTCCCCTGAATATTCCAGGTGGGGATGAAAACCCTTGGGTGTGTGTTGTGTGATGTTACAAGGTGATATGTGACCCACTAGGTGTATGATATTCTAATATAGGTTATAGGGTGGGTTGAGGCCCCTAGGGTGTATGCAATGGGATGTTCTAAGTTGGGATAAGACCACTCAGGTGTAAGATATTTTAGCACAGTTTAAGAGGTTGGATATGGTTTATTAAGTGCGATCAATTGTCTTTTATTTACTAATAAAAGTTCCAGTGTTATAATAATGTGTATAGACCCACTCGGGCCAAATCATCAGCGATGGTATTGATTTTAGAGTTGATTATTATTTATTTATTTTTCTTTTGAGTGTGTGGTGGTGGTGGGGGGGTGTTATTTGAAGAAATAAATAATATTTATTGATGGATGATTTTTTATTTAAAAACTTGATAAATATTTGGGTGATTTCATTATTGTGGATATAAGATTAGTATATATTTGATCTTTTCTTTATATTGCATTAAATTAACACCCACTTCACAGGATGATTTTGATCAGAATTCCCAAGTGTTGAAGATTTAATCCAAGCCTTAACTTAACTAGGGTTATAATATCAACCAAGATTTTTTTATATTAGTGTATTTATGGTTCCAATAATCCATGTCATACACATGTTAAATAAAACATTTCACCAATCAATGACATTTTAATTTTAACTTACACAATGTTAACCTAAGTAATATTCAATGAGAAAAAGATCTCAATCACTTAACATCCCCAAATTATGACTCACCCGAATGGAAGATTAACTTAAACAGTGATATGTTTATTAATTTGGTTTATTATTTTTAATTATATGAGCTAAAAATAGAAGAAAAATAATGGGATAAGATAAGAGTAGTACTCTGAACAGACACACAAACGATGAAGAAAATTAAACACAGAATTTTGATTAAATGAGAAAGTGAAAGAAGGAAATTATTTTAAACTTTATTTTAATTTTTTTAATAAAATTAATATTTAAAAACAATGGTTTTATGATAATTATTTATTATGAATACGAAATATTAATGAAATCAAAATTACAACACAAACACTTATGAGATTACAAATAAAGAAGAACATAAAAGTAAATCAAAATAAAGCTTGAAGGAAAGGTATCCAAAGTAGAAACTTGAGTTGGAAGATCCTCCCAATACATTGGTAGGGACTTTATCATGTCAATATATCCTACTAAGATCTGAATTTCCAACTCATTTCAAGGTGATAATGAGTATCTATTTATAGCCAAAAAGAGTGGACTATTTTTATTAAAAAATTGTCCCTCATGTTGGCTCTCCATTTTTCAAATTAAAAAAGTATAATATGAAGAAACATTGTTATCAAAATTTATATATATAGATGTTTAAGGTTCAACCTAATTTTTTTGTCCATTGGAGTTTTGTATCCAAAGTCATGGCTATTTTATTAAACAATGTTCTGCTATCTATTTCTATCCAGACTTTTTCAAAGGTCATAATGTGAATGGGTTTTGGATAAGAATATTACCTCAAATTTGAACCATTTATTCAAAAATGTTAGGAGACTATATCATTTATTTCAAACATCAAAATATCATCTCAATTTTATATCTATATATGGAGAAAATTTAAGTATTGTTCAATGCTTTTAAATATCAGATAGAATGGTGGGATAGACTTTCATGGATCAATTGGGGCCCTTATTAGTTGAGTTGAGACTTAAATTTTTTATTCAAGATGTTTTTGGATATTAAAGAACATATTATGTACTTTCATCAAATTTGGGATTTTTTATGGATCCCATAAATTCTATCTTTCTGGCTAGTCCAATTTTCTCAATATCCTTGGCGGTCCTTCTTTTGTGGTCCACATGACCCTTTATATGGCCAAATTGTCCCAAGATCAAGTGTAATTATATGTTTTAAATTGAATCAAGAACATGAAAAAATAATAATCACATAATTTGGATTAGTATTTTTAAAAATATAATAAAAACATTAAAATATAGTTTAATTAAACGAATTCAAACAGTGCTCTTTATATATGTTTATGATCAAAACGTGATCATTGAATGTAAATTAATAATTTTTAAGTGAAAATTATTTGACTGGAGTAATTTAAAATCATTAATGAATATGTAATATTAACTTCTACACACATAGGTTTGTGTATTTACTCATGCACATCAAATATATAAACATAACTAAATCATTCTTATTCACCAACAAAATATTAAAATTTTGTGTTATCTAATCAGGGGGTCTAGACTAGTGCACTCATCCATAAATAATTGAACCATAATTTTTTACAACAATAATGAGTTAAAAACAATTCATTTTTCATGTTTGATATTTAAAATGGAAAATGTGGGCACTCAGAAGTCACTCCTCTCAAGATGATAAACATTTATATATAGAGGTTCAATCATTCACTAACCATAAGTAAAAATCTTAGAGTTTGTAAGATATCTCATATTCCATTCCATATCCTAATGTGAACATGAATCATTATGTCTTTTTAGAGATTTCTTAGTGGCTATGAAATGATAGGAATATAATGTCCAAAAGAGTAGAAAAGAGGGGCAAAACACTAACTTAGAAAAAGGAATGCACATTTTTTTTTGAAATGAATCATGGAAGGAAATGTAAACACACATTTATAAGGGAATAAATTTTTGAAGGAATACTAGCGAGGGATAAAATTTTAAGGGAAAAAAATTATGAAATATGTACAAAATTTTTCCCAAAACCCCAAGAAAATATGATGCAAGTTCTATTTTTTCCTTTTTTATCTATCTTTTTTTTTTCAAAAGTAGATCTTGAAACAAATCTCACACTCATCTCCCAACCCATGTTTAATCTCCTCATGACACAAATTATAATAGTTATAACAAGATCAAATATTGAGGAAGAGTTATTTTTGACCCACCCAAGACATAAATTTTTTTTGATTGTTTTTTTGTTGTTTTCAAATATTTTTTTGAAAATTTTTTAATATCATTTATACAAGATGTAAAAAGAATATATATAGTTCCAAACCTCACTAAATGAAAACCTCCCCCACACTTAAATGTTTTATTTCCCTCAAGAATATGATAAAACATTAAAAATAAAGGAAATGGTACCCAAAATTAAATCCATTCCCACACACTCCAATGGCCCAAAGGCCTTCATTTTTTATTGATTTTTGATAATCCACCTTTCAATGGGTGAGGTGGAACCCTTACAAGGCCTGTAGGCATAATAATTACATGGCCCGTAGGCCTTAGAGGAATTCATTGCCCGTAGGCTTCAAACATTACATACAACCTAGACTAACTACTTGGAACTGCTCCTTCCCAAAATCTTCATCGTGAAATTAGCTCTCCACCTTCACATGGCTGTTCGACTAGGATTTCCCATGCATGCACAGGCTTGTCCCGATGGGAGGTTCCATACCCTCTCATTCATGCAATCCGTTTAGCTTCTGCTACGGTGAAATCTCCTTGCTTCTCCTCTTTCTAAATCTTGTTCCTTGTAGGTTGTCTGGTTTGCATCTTCACTTTAAGGTAGCCCAAAGGCCTTACTGACCTAAAGGCCTAGGTGGCTCGAAGGCCTTAAAGCACTCGGGGACCAAATCGGTGGCCTAAAGGCCCAAATGGGGGCATATTCCCAGTTGCTACAGTGCCAAACAGTGTCTGCTACAGCCCCACTACAGTACCTGCTACAGTTCTGCATAGTTCCTACTATAGTACTGCTACAGTCCTCACTACAGTACTACTACAGTACTGCTACAATTCCTTCTACAGTACCAGAAATTATCCCCACTTGGATTTGATCCCGGGTCTCTTGGATGCACTTAAGGAGTCCTCACCAACTGGGATGAGGCTCATGTGCATCCATTCTCACACACTTAAATTTCAATAAATTATGAAATGTAAATCGATGTAGATGTTTGGTGGGACATGGTTTTGGGATTGAAATGTGGCAGTAAAAAATGGGTTTTCCTAGGCTTGAAGGGTCTTTTAAAAGGAGGATCAATATAAGGGTAATGATAGGCTATTTGGATATTTTCATTATCATGTGGTTCAAAAAATGTCTCTATCATATTAATGTGAACTAAAGTAGGAATTTTAGCTCAAAGTTCAACAAAATAAAAAATCAAAATCAGGGGTGAAAAACACAAAATTTAAGAAGATGGGAATAGGTGGCATTATCATGCATAATAATGTTGTTCCTCATGGTTGCAGAAGAATCATTTTTCAAATAAAAAAATTACCATTAAAAATTTATTGGTCTCGACACAAAGTTATTTATACAAGTTTATAATCAAAATAATTTTTTTTTGAGATGTTAACAAGTCTTTTAACTCCACAAAACCATTGGACAAAATTTCAAAATTTAATGTTTAATAATTGTGACTCTTTTTATTTTATTTGTATTATTTTATTTTATTTAGTTTTTTTAGTTTTTTTATTAAAATACAAACCCACAAATAAAATATAAATATGGTTAAAAGGGGTTTTATAAATAAAGTGGTAAAATAAGTGATAATGAGAGTGTAAGAAGAAGAAAGAGAGAGACAGAGATGGAGGAAGAAGTAAGAAAGTAGGAGTTAAAGGGAAATAAGTTCCCCTATTTTGGATTTGGTGGTTCATCATCTCTATCCAGTGACATGTTGGTGGAAGTAGATATAGTTACTAGGGAATGTTTCATCTCTAGTGATACTCGGAAAAATTTCCAGCACCTAAAAGAAATTCAAAATAAAAAATCATTACTCATTTAATGGAAAACTAAAAAGAAAATAAAATTTCATACAAGTAAAAGAAAATATGGGTTTCCTCCCAAGAGGAACTGTATTTTTTTTAAATATTCATTGTGGAAGTGGACTACCCGTAGTTCTATAGTGGCCACTGTATCTTCTCAACTATAGTGTGATTCTAGAAAAACATCTTCTTTGGGAGGCCTGATTGTTCATTGGATAATTTCTTCACTTCCTTGTTGATGTGATTGTAATTCAATGGGGGTGGAAACTAAATATGGGTATCCTCCCTTTGGTATTGAACATGAGGAATGATGCTATTAAAAAATTTCTAGTTTTATAAACTTTGAAATTTAGAAAGATTTTTTAATTATGATGTTGCATTTATTTATGGTTTAGATATCACAAAATCAGAGTATGATACCCCAGTTGTTTTTAAATCATCTATCTCATCACTTTCCAATGTGGAGTAATGAGGATCAAAGGGGACATGATATTTAATATATTTTTCAAGATCATTTATATCAATTTTATTTTCCAAATAATTATAAACTTTAACCTCTCCATTGATCACTTTATTAATTAGGAAACAAATCTCACAACCTTCCCTTTCATTGGTACAAGATAAGCACATTAGATAAGGCTTCACCTCACATATAAGAGAATTTTTAGAATCATGGATATGAAATTATGACTATTGGATAATATGATATGAATTAATAAATGAGCATGCTAGTTCATTTTCCAAAATAATCATCCAAGTTGGATTAGTAGAGGTCATAGGTGATATGGGATTCTAAATTGTTTATAATATCCTTTAGATTGATGGAGTTTACATGTGAAATATTAGTATCAACTTATCTATTTATGAATTGGTTAAAGATAATGTATAATTCACAAACTCATATATTAATATAACATTAAAAACATAATGGATCAAGGTTTAACACACTCTCATAAATACTTCTATATTCATAGATAGAGAATAAAGGGTGATGCACTATTGGGTATTGCATGGATTGAAAAATATTTAACTTTACCATTTGTTCACCAAATTCCATGGATATGATGCCATCATGGACATAAATTTTGTTTCTATATTTCACAAGGATAGGTATTCCTAGAATCAGAAGATATTGGAAATAAGTTATCCCAACTTCCATGTTAAGGACATAAAAATCAGTTGGAAAGATAATATCATTGACCCGAATGAGGTTATACTCGATTATTCCCTCAGTACTGGTAGTGATTCAATTGGATAACTAGATGAAAACACTTCTTGGGTTCAAGGGACCTAGAAAAAGGCTAGAGAAGATGGATTTTCTATGACATTTATCAAGGATCCTACGTCTATGAGCACATCATTGAATTTGGAACTCCATATTTAGCATAGAACTGTAAAGGTACCTGGATATTTTCACTTCATGAGAATGGATTGTTGAGTTAAAACATTTTAAATTTTCTTAAGTTGTCTCTTATAGGTTCACAATTACTTAAGAAAATTTTCATACATAGGGATTTGTTTAATGGAATATAAGAGCATAATTTTTACCTCAAAACATATAAACATATCAATAATTTTATAATCAGGATTAAAGGATTTATTAGGATTAGAGACAGATTGAGGAAAATAAATTAGGTTCCTCAGAGGAATGGAAGGATGTGAGGGAGTGGATTTAAGTTCCTTTTCATTTATTTTTTCATATCAACATTTAAAGGCGATTTTGGGGATTCATCATTAGGAATATAATTTTTTTTATTGATCTATGTGAAATAACCCTAACATTACCCTCAGGGTTAGGCAAAAATTGAGCTCTGAGTTGGGAAGAATTGGATGGTGACTACTGGTTGAGGTGGGATTCAAGTTGAAAAATTTGGTTTTCATTGTTTCTGAGGATAGAATAGGTGAAGGAGGTAAGATCATCCAAATAAATTTACTATGGCTTATTTGAAGAATATGTATGTCCTGTATTAGGATTTCCTTGATTTGGGTTCTTGGGAAAGTGTTTGTATAGGGTTGGAAATTGAGAAGGCTCACTAAGATAGTGGAATCTAGGAGGATTGGGAGGAGGATTTATCCTTTACGATTGAGGAAAAAAGGATAAGTTTGTTGGAAGTTACCACCACCTTAAAAATATTGAAACTGGTTTGGATTTTGAAGAGGGAACTGAGGGGGATGAGAGATGAGATTACCATACCTCAATCTATGGTTATAGGTATAATAGAAGGGGTTAGTGTGGGGTTGGGTGGATTTTTTAATAAAATGTACTAATTGTTGAGGGATGGTGTTCCTTTGAACAAATGCTGCATTTAGCTCCATTGGACTAGAAGAATCAAATGGATCATCTTGAAGCTGTGGACATGTGTTGGTTGGATGATCTGGTGAGCTACAGATTCCATAATTATTGATAGGTCTAGGGAAGATAGATTGTGAGTAATATGAGGTTGGGGATTTTTCATCCACCTCTAGTTGTCTCACAAGATCTATATGTTCACTCATCCACTTGGTCATCTTGTTGGGATCCATGGAATGATTCTTTTTGACTTGCTTGACTCAAGGATGTGCTTGAGTATGTTATTGTTGCATGTTTTCATCCATGTTTCTTATGAGATCTTGTGCAGCTGTAGGAGTTTTATAAACAAGATAACCACAATTTTCAGTATCAATGAGAGTTATCTCTATAGTAAGAAACCCCTCATAGATGTACTGGATCAATAATTGGTCATGGATTTAGTGGTTCAACCTTTTTTCTACAAGATTTTCAAATATTTCCTAGAACACATAGAGTTATTCATTGGGTAATTGATGGATAAAACTAATTTAATTTTGTATATAAGTAGTTTAAGAATAAATAAATAATTTCACTAATAAGAGTTTCTTCATGTCATTCCATGTGGTTATAGAACTGAGAGGGAGGTAGTAGAGCCATGACTTTTCAAATACATCTAGGGAGAAAGGGAATGCATGAAGTTTGATTTTTTTCTTGAGAAACCCCTTGGGGATTCACGGTAGAGCACACCAATTGAAACTATTTATGGTGAAGAAGTGGATCCTCACTAGCTATCCCATGGAAATGAGGTAGAAGATTAATCAAACATGATTTGAGTTCTAAATATGCCTCCACATTTGGATATTAAATACCAAGGGGTTGGTAATTAATATTTGGGGTAATGAGTTATTTAAGGGCTTGTTCCCTAGGATTGACTATATCTAGTTTAATCATATGGTAAATGAATAGGTCTTGGGTGATTTGAATATCCCTAATGTTCCTCCTAAGTCGATGAAGAGTTAGCTTAATTTCCAAGAAAAAAAAAACTGATGTATTATTAGGGAAGATACAAGACATCCAAAGATACTTGGAAAGGATGAGTAAGGCGGGTTTATCTTTTTGGTTTTTTACTATTTATGCTTTTTTGGGAAAGTGGGGTTTTCATTGTGTTTTTTTTCAGATTTATTTGGTTTATTTTTTTTATTGATTATTTTTTTGTTTTTTTAAAATAAAAAAACCATCGACTACTAGTTTAACCATCCCTAGCAACAGTTCCATTTAAAGTGTGTCTGATTATTTTCTATCGACCATTCAAAGGTCCTATGCTCTAATAATATGCATAACGACACTCAGGTCGAATCCACAGTGATAGTAAACATTTTAGAGTCAATTATTTTTTATTTATTTGTATTTCATGGGGGGGGGGGGGTTATTTGTAGATCTTAATTAAATTTATTGATGGTTGATGTTTTATTTAACAACTTGATAAAAATTGGGGTGAGTTTATTACTGGGTATTTAAGGTTAATATATCCTTGATCTTTTCTTTAAATTTCATTAAATTAACACCTACTTCACAAGATGATTTTGATCAGAATTCCCAAGTATTGAGTCTTTAATACAAGACTTAACTTATGTAGGGTTATAATATGAATCAAGAATTGTTTATAGTAGTGTATTTATGGTTCCAATAATCCATGGAATCCACACATTAAACAAAACAAGTCATTAATCAAGGAAATTTTAAGTTTAACATAAACAATGTTAACCTAAAGAATATTCAATGAGAAAAAGATCTCAATCACCTAACGTCCCCAAATTATGACTCACCCCAATGGTAAATTTACTCAGAAATTGATATGGTTATTAATCTAGTTTATGATTTTTAGGGTGATGAGTTAAAAATAGAAGAAAAATAATGAGACAAGATAAGATTCATGCGCCAAACACATACATGAGTGATGAAGATAATTAAACACAAAGTTTCAATTGAATGAGAAAAATAAAGAAGGGAATGATTTTAAAATTTATTAAATATTTTTAATAATATTAATATTACACAAAAAACTATGGATGATAATTATATATCATGAATAAGAAATATGAATTAAAACAAAATTACAACACAAAAACTAATGAGTTTACAAATAAATCATGGAGTAAAGGTATACCAAGTAGAAAGTAATGTTTATAAGATCCTCCCAAGCCTTTGGTAGGGCCTTGTTTATGAAAATATATCATCCTAAGATTTTAAATTCCAACTCCTTTCAAGGTGAGAATGATTATCCATTTATAGCCAAAGGGAGTGGACTGTTTTCATTCCAAAACTGAGCCTCATGTTGGCTTACCAATTTTACAATTTAGACAGCTGAATCTAGAGAAATATTATTCTCTAGAGTTTTATATATGTATTTGGATAGTTCAACCTCAAAATTTTCTACCCATTGGGCCTTTTTAACCAAATTTTTTGCTGTTTTATTAAACAATGTTCTTCTGTCCATTTTTATCCATAATTTCTTGAAGGTCATAATGTGAATGGGTTTTTGGATTGGAATGTTTCATCAAATATGAACCATTTATTCAAAAAAGTTAGGTTCTTATATATTGGATTTTACACCACAAAATATCAGCTCAATTTGATATCTAGATAGAGAGAAAAGTTAATTATTGTGTGCTATTTTTAAATTGCAAACACAATTGTTGGATGGAATTTCATGAATCATTTGGGCCCCTTACTCCAAAAATTATTTGGGAAATGATGTTGTTACCTAGGGGTGGATATATATTTTGGTTAGAGACATTCGACACTAGAAAAATTAGGTATGATTAACCTCAAGTGTCACCTTAAAAACCAGGGATTGATGGTGATTTTTTTTACATTTCTAGTCATCTGTTTATCCATATAAGCATATTAAATTGTAAATTCACATTATTTACTAGTTAGGTTATAAACATAATTTGTGGTATCATATTAAGTGTTACTCACACTCTACTTAGGAGGCATGAGAACAGGGGTACCTAATCATACCATATGATTGTGAGTACCGGTAGGGAAGAGTCCCTATATTGAATGGTTAAACTGGATAAATAAGATAGAGTTAGAAGATAAAACCAAGTGAAGACTCAGGATCAGGGTTTGGTAGTTATGTATTATTTATTTTGGTTTGGGTTTGATGTGATATTACCCTGATAGACATTATTGATGTTTTCTTGACTCATGTGACATGTTAGATAACTCATTTGGTATATCATGTGGTGTATTATTTATTCTTATAGCATTGTTTATGATGTTTATTTATTCCCTGGGATATTTTAATGATTTATTATATGTTTTTTCAATGGTTTTATATACTTTTATATGAGTGTATAGTCTCCCCATGGTTTCAACTTAGACCATCGTTGCTAGTTAACATCCATTGGCATACGCGGAAGCAGGTCTGAGGTCACGTAGAAAACCGATCTAGTTGTGAAGGATTAAACCTAGTTGGTGATGTTAAAAAGTGGTATAAGATAATTTTTTATTATAACACTATTTGGGATATAGTAAACCCTAGAGAGGAATCATCAAAATGTGGGTTGGATAATATATCGTGTGCCTGGGCAACACCAGCATGTAATGAATTCCATGTTATGAGGAATTTTGGATTTCTGTAACTATTTTTTAAGGATTACATTTGGGTTATTTATTTTCATGTATTTAATTTTATATTATTTGATTTCTTGTTTTTCTATTATCCTGGGTTGACAAGAGATTGTGTGATCAATAATTATACGAGGGATGTAGGTTCACATGGCATGTGTATAATTTTTTTAATTGTAAATATTGTTTTTGAAAACAAAAAGGAAAATAGGATTTAGTTACTTACTGTGTCAAAAAAACTTATAAGGTGTTTTCCCACATACATTCTTAGGGGAATTTTATTTAACTGAACAAAATAAATTTTTATTTCTTCTAGTGATTGAAGGTTCTACTTATCATAATATATTGGTTAAATAAAATTTCAATGAAATATTATAATGTTTTTCCTTTATAATGTGTGAATTTTATAACATTTGACCAAACCACATGTACGATAGACATGATACAAATCATCATAGGGTGATAATGTATGTATATATATATAAATTTGTGTGCATATTTTTTTTACACATGTATAAGAACTTGATACTTGAGGTGGTATTTTGTTTTTCTGATACCCAATAAGGATTTGTACCCTACAGTGTGTAGTGTATTGAGTATGGTATTACAGATGTATATATACATTTTAACCTAGAAAGGGTGTTATGGAATGTGAGTTTCATTGTGATATCTAATGCGGGAGCCTAGATTTGTATCTATTAGTTATGACTAGTTGAGGTATGGTTATTGGAAAGGAGGGAAGGCCTAGTGAAATTAATACACAACTAAATATATTGGTTAGTTGGTGTCACAATTGAGTAGTAGGGTGTCATCCTGTTACTGTTAGAGATGAGTTGTGATGTGTGAGGTTAACCAACAAATGGGCTATACTAGGGTTATAGGTGCCTTTGGATATGTGAAATATGTATGGACTCTTCTAGTTATGATATTGATTCCTAAGAGATTATATCAAGTATGTGATATATTAATAGAGATTATTTAGGTGTTATAGATGTGAAAACATGGAAAGAACTTGTACGATGATAGTTCATACATTCATAGGAGGCATGTGGTGCCTTTTGAGTGTTTTTTGATGGTGTTGAAGACTCCATAGTTTCTTAATCACATGGTGTTAAGTCATGGGTAGTTTATGTGACTAGTGGATGATCACATGAGGTTGGTGGTTAGAAATGATATTTTAGTTGAAAGTTGTCAGAATTTTTTTTGATAGTGGAAAAGGGTATTAATCTGTGATATAATGATGTGTGTTGGCTTAAGTTGGGGTAATCTATAGTATGGTAAAGTGTGGTTGACTAGTGGAAACTAGAACATAAAGATATAACTAAAAAGAGTGATAATATCTATAGTGAAATAGTAACATGATCAAGGGGTCAAGAGAATAGTGTTTGAGCCAAATGGTCAACTCACATAAGGGGTGGGCTATGATCTTTCATGAAAAAAATGTGGTATGATGACCATTGTGTATTGTGAAACACTGAGGGGTCGAGTGACTGAATTAGATGGCTATGGAAATAGTATAGAACCCCATATATAGTGAGTTGGTAAATAACCTAGTTTTTAGATGCTATCGGGAAAAGGTAGGGCCTATGGTGGGATGGAATGTGAGAGTCACATTATAGTGAGAATGGTCATGAAACTTGTGTCAGATTTGTTAGGACTGATAATATGGGTACTGATTGTCGATAGACTAGGAAAGTGTTGAGTGGCTCCTTAAAACTTTAGTTGTTAGTGTCTTTATAATTAAAAATTCCTCACTTACCTATTATATTATTCAAAATAACATGATTTAGAATAATGGAATTTATTTTTTTAAACTTTTAATAGTTCTGTAAGAAAATAATGACATTGAATTTAGTTTTTTATTCTTTATTTATTCATATTATCCCTTATTAATACGGGTTTTAAATTATTATACTTATATTATATTTTTCAATTATAATTATGTGCTTCCAAAATTTTCTATGATAAATGACTTATATATTCTATCCAAGATAAACAAAAGCCATATGTTCAGTTTTTTGGATATTTACCAAATGTTTTGAATATCGGGGAAGTGTCTTAATTATCTTATGCATATAAAAATATCTTATGATTTGGGTTTTTAAATTTTTTTAAGTCTATTATATTATCTATTTGCAAAGAGGTTTAAAATTATGTTATGTATGAAGTTAATTTACTTACATATTGGGAATTTTTCAAAGTAAATGTTCTTGAATATAATTTTTACGAGGAAGAATATATTGTGTATCCTTAGAAATTATATTACACATTGAAGTGAAGTGAAAATTTTCATATATATATAGAAATTTAGTTAAGGAATTTATGTTACATATAGAGAATTTATATTAAATATGTCATATAGCTGAGTAGAATTATCTTAATTATTTCCAAAACATATAATTTCACTAAGCATATTATCTTACATATTATTGGGGTGCAGTTTAAATATATTATGCATCAATTTTTTGGATAAGTAAAATATGTCACATATTCAAGGAATTGTAAAAATTATCATAAGTATTGATATTTTTGTTAAGAAAAATTATGTTATGGATTGATTCAAATATCTTACGCGTCAATTTAGAGATATAAAATTTTATTATGTACTGAATAGAATAGATTTTTTAGGGATTTATCTTACAAAATTGAGTATAGTATGGAATTTATATTATGTATTGACATTTTTATAAGGGAAATATCACATGTAATAAGAGATTATATTATGTATTATTTATGTTTAAAATTTTCTTAGATACGAAGTTAAAAGTTTAAATATTTTTCGAATTAATTAATTTATATTATGTATGGACCTCCTTTTAAAAATATATTATATATCAGATTAAATTTTTTATGGAGATTATTTATTATTTATTATTTTATAATGACATGAGATTTATTTATGAAGATGATTAAATGAAAATTTTAATTATCTAAACTCATGGAGATTAAATCTAGGACTAATTTATAAGAAATTAAATTGTTTCAAAATTATATTTCAAAGGTATGATCTTTGTTATTTCTATCTAGGGATTTCTAAATATTTTTTTTAGAAAGGATTTTTGACACTATAATAAATAAAGTTGTAATATACCAACTATAATGTAGTTCATTGAAGAAGTATATATCCCTATAAGTAAATATTGGAAAAAATAGAAAATATAGAGAACATACTATGTTGTGCACCACTTGATGTAAAAAGTTTTAAGAACACAATATACACATTTGTGACCACTATTACTATAATGTTTTTACTACTTTTCAAAATTATATATACTACTATAAAAAAGTGATCAAAAATAATTTAAAATTCATAATTTACCACCATTTTAATTTGGATTCAGTGGGTTTTTAATTATTTATCAATTCTATGTATGTTATTTTTGGTTTATTCTTTTTTATTTAAAAGTAGGACCTTGGTTGGTTATATCTCTATTAAAAGGTATGGTTGTGATAGTTGTGTCTCCATAAGAAATGAATGTTTATAAAATTTTGTGAATCTCCATTAATAGTATGTTTTTTTATTTTTTATACCTCTACTAGATATTTTTTGTAATGGGTTGTGGATCCCCATTAAAAGTCAGTTGTTCTGTTCATTATACCTCTACTAAAAGAGGCATTTTATAATGGGGTTGTGACTCCCCTACAATATTTAGGTCTATTAGTGGGTCCAATTTTTCTTAGGGATAAAGATAAGTGAAACGTAAACATATGATCCTTTTTTATATGACCTGATACAAAAATATTAATACTTTTTTTATAATTTTTTCTGTACAAAAACAGGAAATATTCAATATTAAAATTTGTTTTAAAATCTATTTTTAATTGACCAATTTATCCCTAATTATTCCTCATTCACAATAATCTTTCTTTCTTGTCTCTCATCTTAAGGGAGCCTATAATTTTCTTTTGTTTTCCTAAAATAATCGATTCTTCAGTTTTGTTGGATGTTTTGTTGATGAAAGGTGATGCTGATTATTTTGGTTCCTCATCTACTTGAAGATATTTGGTCATCAGATCAGTTTGGATCCCTTTGGATGGTTAATCATCACCTATATGCCTCTTTTCAATTCCATTTCGACTCCATCATGTATATTTGGATTGTTTCCATTCAGATCTGTCCCTCACGAGCTTTTGGATTCGCCAGATTTTGCTTGGATGTTTGATGAAATTTGCCCCTGATTGCGTATTTTCCTTCTCTACTAATGGTGCATAGTAGAGGCAGCCAATATTTGGTTGTGAGCGGTCAGCTAGGGATCTTAGGAGGTGGGGATGCAGGGTGTTTGTTCTTCTAGTGCCTTCGTCTCCAGGAAGAAACAATGATGTTTCTTCAGTGTAGTGGGAGTCAGGTAGGGCGATGATGGCAGCTGTAACATCCCAGTTCCAGAAGCCAGCCAGAGGCGTCCCGTACCCAGTTGGTCACATGGCATCAAGGGAATTTCTCCAAACTCCAAATGCTACTGACTAGAAGAGAGGGCCTTGGGTGTGATAATGGAGAAACTATTCCCTCATTGGCAGAGTGACACAGCGGAAGTAAAATGATATACAATAGCAGAAGCAGTAATAATACCATACATCAGTAAGTAGCAGATGACTGAAAGAATAAAATGGAGCACATATTTATAATGATGATGCATGATACATATGTCTAAAAAATCAACCAAACAAGTCACAATGCTGGAATACAGAAATAAGCAAAGTACAGAAGAAACAGATAAACTTCAACAACATCGCAAGCCTCAGCTGGTCCCATGCTCTCCAGCCCCTTAGCAATCAAGTACCTGATGTAGAAGGGTGCTTTCCTTATCTATACCTGCAATAATATAATCTTTTTGGGACCAAAATAATGGCCCAAACAGGGTGTGATATTAAATCCCAGTTGGCAACCACCCAAAGATTTGTGCCTAACAGTAAGTGAAAATACATGCCAGGCAATAATCAAAATGGAGCATTAAACAAGGAAGTAATCAAAAGTAAACAATCGTATAGTTCAAATGAATTCAATTTAATATATAAAATAAGTAGATAAAAAAAGTAGGTAACCCACTGGGATTACTCATATCCTAACCCCTCTGGTTCAACCAAACAAGAACAAGAAACCCTATGAGAAGTACACACAGTCTGACCCCTCTGGTTCAACTTAAGAATAGACTCTCTGAGGAAGCACTCACCATTAATTCCCCCTCTATACTCGTATCAGTCACTAAAAGGTTCTCTGGGGAATCAATCAATATCCCATTCTTCATGTGGACCATTTTGATGAACTGCAGACACTCTGAAGAAGCACTTACGTCAATTCCCCCTATGGTCTCACATTGTAATAGTAAACAGATACTCTGGAGAAGCCCTCAACATCCATTCTCCCTATGGTCTACTGCACCAATTTCTCACGACCCTGTGTAAGTCAATCAGGCACAAAAATGCATAGCATCCAAGGTAAACCTCAATAACTACTTGGCTAAAGATTCTACAACATAACAACATGTTAGAATACAATCACTTCATCCTACAGTACTAGGAATGGAAAGCAAAGCAATAGCCTAACATAAAAAAGCTATACCAAATAGTCATAAATGGTACAAGAATGAGAAAACACATCCATAACATGGTAAACAACCATATTCCCAATAATTAACCTCTAGTCAACCATTCTAAGCATAGAAGGTATTAACTGTGTCAAAACCCTAAACACGCAATACCCCAATCAAGGGTATTGGGAACTTTTGCACATATAACTCAAAGAATATCTACGGAAAGGCACAAACCACCAACCTCGGTGTTGTAGGATTGATATAGGTGAACCTCAAGCCTTGAATCACCCAAGAACACTATAGATATACAAGAAATGCTAAAAACGCTCAACCGAGGATAAATCTTGAAAGAAGAGGAATCCGGAAATGAAGCTCTAGAAGAAGGAAGCACTTACTGTGGTGATCCCAACACAATCGACGAAGGTAGAATTAGAGAAAAGATGCTCTATTGGGGGATCAGAGAATGATCGACAACTATATGATGCTCCTGGACAAAATAGTTCGAGAAATAGAGTGTTCTGTCCATTAGATACGACCCCGGTCCGTTTAATGAAAAAAAGAAAGTACACAGAATGTACTTTATAAGTACATGGTGTGTACTTGTCCTTACTAACCCCCAATTTAGGCGGCCTCCAGGTCATCACACATGGCTGTGTGCTTGGACGTTACATGCCCTACACACGACTACGTGTGGAAACTAAGTATACGACATGTACATATATGTACACAGCGTGTACTTCAAAAATTTCCAGAAACCCCTATTTTTCTCAAAACACTAGAAAAGAGAAAAACATACCTAAAAAGAAGATCCGGGTTCTCAAAAACATCCCCCTTAAAGAAAATTTCCCCCTAATTTCCCTATCAAGGTGGCGTAGTAGGAGAAGAATCCTTAAAAATATCCAGGAACTATGATTGTACATTGGACTCCCTCTCCCAAGTCTCATCCTATACTCACCCGTGCTACCATAACACTCATACTAGAGGAATATACCGACCATAAAGAACCTTCTCACTTTGATCAAAAATATAGATAGGATGCTCCTCTAATGAGGCGTCCACATCTAACTCAACCTCCTTAGGTTGAAAAACATGAGACGGGTCTGAGAAGTAACGTCTAAGCTGAGAAACGTGGAAGACGTAATGCATAGCCCGATACCAATGATGTAACTGCAACTAATAGAAAACTGACATGACTCTCTCCAACACCTCAAACAGCCCGACATACCTCAGTGAAAGCTTACCCTACCTCCTAATCCTCCTTTTTCTCAACCTTGGTGTGACACACAAGAAAACATGATCTCTGACCTCGAACTCCAGAGGCCGTCTTCGTTGATCAACAGAAGAATTTTTTCATGATTGTGTAGTATCCATCCTCTTCTGAATGAACTCTATATTTTCTATGGTCTCTCGGACAAGATAAGGTCCCAACATAGCGACCTCTCCTGCCTCCAACCAACATAAGGGTGATCGGCATGGTCTACTGTACAAAGCCTCATAAGGTGCCATCAGAATAGTTGCTTGAAAACAATTATTGTTGGCAAGCTCCACAAGAGGTATGTGCTTCTCCCAATAACCTCCAAAATCTAGGATGTATGCTCGAAGCATGTCCTCAAGGACCTAAATCACATGCTCAGACTGGACATCTTTCTAGGGATGGTAAGATTTACTCGAAAGTACCTATGTACCCAAAGCCTTCTGTAGCGCCTTCCACACCTGAGAAGTAAAACACGCATCCCTTTCTGAAACAATGGAGTGCGGAACCCCATGTAGATGTACAATCTCTCAGATGTACAACATTCCCAGCTCATCGACAATGAAGTTCTCCTTGATTGGAAAGAAGTGAGCAACCTTCGTGAGTCTATCAATGACAACCCAAACCGCATCATTACCTCGAGGTGACCCTGGAAAACCTATCATGTAATCCATCGCGACAACATTCCACTTACACTTGGGAATGGGTAACTGCTGCAAAATCCCTACTGGTCGCTGATGCTCTTCCTTCACCTGTTGATAGGTGGAACACCTCCTGAAGAAACTTGAAACATCTCTCTTCATACCTGGACACCAATACTGATGGTTTAGATCATGATACATCTTGGTGACACTAGGATGAACTGCCCAAAATGAGAAATGAAAGTCCCACATCAGCTCCTCACGTATGTCTATTGGAACCCATACGCGCCCTGGGAAACGTAAGATCTAATCCTCGCCTACTGTCCATATAGGAATAAGGTCCTCTCCTGACATGATTTCCCATAGGACTAGGCCTACAGAATCTAATAGCTTCCTCATTCACACTTGATCAAGAAGAATAGATGTAACATCTACAGAATATAGAAACGTCTGCCCCTATCTATCATGAACCTCTAAATGCATCTCAGAGACTAGAGGCATAAGCTTCCAATCACTACTGGCCTTTTGAACTGCCTGTTTCTGAGTCATCCTACTTAGTGCATCAGCCACTTCATTGCCTTTCCCAAGCGTATAGGCAAGCTCAAAGTCAAAGGACTGAAGGTACTCAACCCACCTTTGCTGTCTCAAATTCAGGTCACGCTGAGTGAAGATGTACTTGATACTTTTGTGGTCAGTGAAAACCATGAAATGATCTCCTAGAAGATAATGTCTCCAACAACGTAAAGCATGAACAACTGCAGCCAACTCGAGATCGTGCGTTGGGTAATTTCTCTTATGTGGCCTCAACTACCGAGACCCGTACGCAACGACTCCTTGTCCTTGCATAAGCACAACTACTAGGCCGATACCTGATGCATCACGGTATATAGTATAGGATTTTCCCAGATCTAGAAATACTAGTATCGGTGCTGAAGTCAACCTCCCTTTTAGCTCCTGAAAGGTTGACTCACAAAAATCTGACCACAAGTACTTCACACCCTTCTTAGTTAGGCCCATCAGTGGTGCTGCTATGCGTGAAAAGTTCTGTATAAATCATATATAGTATCCATCCAGCCCTAGAAAACTTCATACGTCAAAGATGTTCTTCGGATGCTCCCAGCAAACTACTACTCTCACTTTTTATGGGTCTACTGATACTCCTATCTCTGAGATAACATGACCCAAGAAGTGAATATGGTCTATCCAAAAGTGGCATTTTGAGAGCTTAGAATATAACTGATGCTCTCTCAGTGTACTCCAAACGATGTCAAGATGTGTGGCATGGTCATGTCAAGTGTGAGATTACACCAAGATATCATCCATGAAGACTACCACGAAAGAATCCAAGTATGGATGGAATAATCGGTTCATCAGTGCCATGAAAATTGCAGGTGTGTTCGTGAGACAGAATGAAATAACCATATACTTTTATAGACCATACCTACTCTAAAAGTATATAAGAGGTATATCTAATGGTATAACACAAAACTGATGGTAACTGAACCACAAGTCAATATTCGAGAGCACCCGGGCTCCTCGAAGCTGATCAAAGAGATCATCAATCCTCGACAAGGGATATATTTTCTTAACCATCAAATAGTTAAACTCTCGATAATCCACACAAAGTCTAAGGGTACTATCCACCTTCTTTGCAAACAGGATAGGTGAATCCCAAGGAGATGTACTGGTTTAGATGAAACCCTTTTCCTGTAACTCCTCCAACGGCTTCTTGAGCTCCTGCAAATCAGGTGTAGCCATCCTATAAGGAGGAATAGATACCAGTGCTGCTCCTAGAACAAGCTCAAAAGAAAATTCCACCTCTCACTCTGGAGGCAAACCTGAAAAGTCCTCGGGAAAGACATCCCTGAAACGATCCACCAATGGAGGAAAGTCCATCTGTGAAGTCCCCTGGTCATCCAGATAAAGACTAGCAATCTGGGCTGTAACTCCTCCCAACCCATGATGCTCGGGTCCCGATCTTCTCTCTTAGACATCCCATTCTCCCTTATGAAGAAATGATTCCCCCTTTGGTGATGTGAAACTCACCCTACGATAATAGTAATTGACAAATTCCTAGAAGGGAACTAACTCGTCCATTTCAAGGATGAAATCATAGTCTATCATCTCTAAGACATAGAGGTCCCATAAGAAGTGACACCCACCAACCTCGAGAGGGAACTCCTTGCACTGACGTATACTAGCCGTTCATGTCCCCAATGGTGTGTCTAGTGTCAAGATATCAATAGAAGAAAAGATTCAAAGCCCAAGTCTCTCCACAACAATGAAAAGTATAAATCTATGGTAATCCCCTGTGTTAAAAAGAGCATAATCAAAAACTGAGGCAACTTGGATCGTACCTCGAACTGTAGAGGGTTCAGGATCCTGATCCTACTGGGTCTACTCCACCGCATAAGTTTGGCCTGTACCATGGCCCTGTGACCCTGCCTGGCTACTCTGATCTTATCCAACCTTCTATCGTTGAAAGCCTAGCAACTAACTACCACAACTAAGAGCTCCACCTCAACCTGAATGTCCAGAAGAACTCCAGTTCCTAGACTGGTGAGAAACTGGTGGTGCTTCTCCTGGATGAGGAGTCATAGAAGAACCCCTATCGCCAGTAGCTGGTGAATTTTTTTGACAAAAACGCTAAAGATGGACCATCTTGCTGCACGATCAGCACTCTACTAGGTCTCTCGAGCAATGTGGCCTCATATTCCCACTCTTTCAGCACTGGTAGCACACCACTTTGCTACCATAAAAAGTGTCCCGCCTCCTCGGATCCCTACGTGTAGACTCCCTATAGTGCTTCCTGCTGTCAGTAGGTGGGATACCAACCCCAGATATTGAACCTCCTAGGATCAACACTTCATAATCCCTCATGTTTCACTCTGTGATTAGAGCCTGGTTGACTATAGAAGTGATAGAAGTCAACCTCAAGATGTTCACCTGAGATCAGATGTTGTGCCTAAGACTATACTCAAACTTTCTTTTCAGGAATAAATCGTCACCTCCTCGGATGGGTGTAAAGCACTAAATCTCTGTGAAGCGAGAAGAATACTCCATAAAAAAAGAGTACCCTTCTCTAGACTCATGAACTCTCGGGCTCGATCGACCCTCAATGTCTCCGGGTATAAGTAGTCGTAGAAGGCATGTTGTAACTCATCCCATGCCATAACCTGCTGGCGTCCCTCATGTGAGATCACATCCCACTATCTCTTGGTGGAATCCCAAATAATGTATGTAGAGAGATTCACCCTCATCTCTGGAGGCATGTCCATATGCTTGAAGATAGAAAGCATGGCTTCTAACCATGACTCTGCACCTTGAGGTCCTCCTTTCCCTATGAAGGTGGGAGGATGCTGCTGCTGGAAAACCCGCGTCAACTCTGCCATAGAAGTGGTAGGATGAGTTACTACTCAGAATGTCTGCATGAACCTTATAAATCCCTCTCGAAACTGTGCATCAACACTTGTGTCCCGAATGACAGCTGGTGCCAATACAGGCATGACTGGAGGATCTACTGGTAGTCCCTGATCATCCATGTCCGAAGTCTGATCACTTCCGTGTAACTGGCAGACAACCGGAGGATGTCTTGGTGGAATGACTCTGCAAGGTCAAGCACACACCTTAGATCAAGATTTTCAATGACATAAAACTTGAAGTGTAATAAGGGAACAAGAGAAAGAAATCATTCAAGTTTTTCAAAATATGAATACACAACGTGTATAATGCCTACACAACATGTTCCCTTAAGCCTTCACATGGGCGTGTACTTATGCCAACCCAGGTCTTGTAACACCCCATACACACGATGTGTTGTCCTAACACACAACATGTACTTGAATCCTCTTCCCCTGCCCGAGTTCTTCTACATGGCTAACCCACACGGTTCTCCTAAAATAAGACTACACAACGTGTTATTTCAAGACAGGGCGTGTACTAGACTATCTTCACCGACCCGTGCTGTTAGTGACACTACCGGTTACACAGTTGACTCTACATGGCGTGTTTGTGCCAGAAATGACGTGTACTAAAATATTTCACCATCCCATTTTGTTTGTGAAATGGATAGATACTTGGTTTACACTACACGACATGTTCCAGATGGACATGACGTGTATTAGAAAAGACTCAACTTACCCATGTTGTTAGTCACACAACCGGTTATATGGCTCTACAACACGACATGTACTACCAGGGATTTTCCAACCCCATGTCTCTACCCACACAGTCTGTGAAACGGTTAGAGACTACATGGTGTGTACATACAGTACACAATGCGTACTTAAGAAAAACAATTTCTTCCCAAACAGAAGAACACATGGTGTGTATTCATCATTACACACCAAGCATTCCATGTTTTTCTGGAATAGTAAGCCTCATAAACTTCTCCAGAACCCAAAAAACACTAAAACAAACATTAAAGTTCCAAATTCCGATCTATGAGGGCCCATAATCCTAGAGAATCAAATCTTGGCATCTTATACATGTCATATACAAGGAAAAAAAGGCAATGATCCACTAAATTTTGGTCCATGAGGGCCCATAACACCTCAAGAACCAATGTTTGGCATTCATTCAAAGAAAACCTTATGAAAATAAATACCCTATCAAAAGTAGGTATTCTATCAAGGAATCTATCACAACAACATGCATATCTAGCATAACATCTATCACAACAACATGAAATCGCTAATGCACCCTAAATGGCCTGATAATAATACATGACATGTGATCTCTAGAAAGTGCCTATATGATGCATGAGATTACATACCCTCATCTCATCAGGTTGAAATATAATTAGAACCTCAATAACATCAACAATAACAATATAATACATGTGAATCACCCAAGGGTGAAAATCAAATCAACTGTAAAATTGAAAAAATAGAAAAATTTCAATAAATGAGGTTAATTGGATTTTACCTATACACAGGTTAGCTACTCCTAGGAACAAATTATTACCAAGTACCTATTCTATTCTATCCCTAATTATAGGCTCCAAATAGTAAGTCAAGAAGAAAAGAATCCTTTGATACCACTTTTAATATCCCGGTTCTGGAAGCCGCCCAAAGGCGCCCCGTAACCGGTCATTCACATGGCCTCAAGCGCATTTCCCCGAATGCCAGAGGCTGCCGACTAACTATGAGGGCCTTGGGTGTGATAGTGGGGAAACTATTACCTCATTGGCAGAGTGACATAGTGGAAGTAAACAGATATACAATAGCGGAAGCAGTAATAATACCATACATCTGTAAACAATGGAAGAATAAAAGAATAAACTAGAGCTCATATATATAATGATGATGCATGATACATATGTCTAGGAAAGAATCCAAACAAGTCACAATGATAGAATACATAAACAAAAAAATTAAAAAAGAAATATATAAACTCCAATAGCATCACAAGACTTAGCTTGGTCCCATGCTCTCCAGCTCCTCATCAATAAAGTACTTGATTTAGAAGGGTGCTTGCCCTTATCTATACCTGCAACAATATAATCTGTTTGGGCCCAAAAGCATGGCCCAAATAGGGTGTGTGAATAAATCCCAGTAGGCAACCACCCAAAGACCCGTGCCTAATAGTCAGTGAAAATATATGGTATAGAATGATCAAGATGGAGCAGTAAACAAGGAAGTACTCAAAAGTAAACCATCCTACAGTTCAAATGAATTAAATTTTATATATCAAATAAGCAGCTAAACAAAGTAGGTAACCCTCTGGGAGAACTCACAGCCTAACCCCTCTGGTTCAACAAAACAAGAACCAGAAACCCTCTGGGAAGTACACACAGTCTAACCCCTCTAGTTCAGCTTAAGTACAGACTTTCTGAGGAAGCACCCACCATCAATTCCCCCTCTAGTCTCGTATTGGTAACTAAAAGGCACTTTGGGAAAGCACTAGACATCCCATTTCCCCTGTGGCCTGCATTGAGGAACTACAGACAATCTGAGAAAGCACTTACGTCAATTCCCCCTATGGTCTCGCATCGTAACAATATACATACACTCTGGAGAAGCCCTCAACGTCCATTCTCTCTATGGTCTACTACACCAAGTTCTCACAGACCTGTGTAAGTCAATTGGGCACAACAATTCATAGCAGCCAAAGTAAAACTCAATAATTACTTGGTTAAATAGTCTATAATATAACAACATGTCAGAATACAATCACTTCATCCTACAGTACTAGGCATGGAAAGCAAAGCAATAGCCTAACATGCAAATCTAGAACAAACGGTCATAAATGGTACAAGCATGGGAACAAACATCCATAACATGGTAAACAACCATATTCACAACAATTAACCTCTACTCAAGAATTCTAAGCATAGAAGTCATTAACTAGGTCAAAAACCTAAACACGCAATAGCCCGATCAAGGGTATTGGGACCTTTTGCACATATAGCTCAAAGAATATCTATGTAAAGGCACAAACCACCTACCTCGGTGTTTTAGGATCGATATACGTGAACCTCAAGCCTTGAATCACCCAAGAACATTGTAGATCTATTAAAAATGCTAAAAAAACTCAACCAAAGACTACTCTTGAAAGAATAGGAATGTGGAAACGAAGCTCTAGAAGAAGGAAGAGCTTACTATAGCGATCCCAACTCAATCGAAGATGGTCAAATCAGATAACGGATGCTCGATCAGGGGCTTGGGGAAATATCTGTGGCCATACGATGATCCTAGATGAAACATGTCAAGAAGTAGAGTGTTCTACCCATTAGACATGACCCCAGTCCATTTAATGAAAAAAAGAAAGTACATGGTGTGTACTTTATAAGTTAATAGTGTGTACTTACCCTTACCAGCCCCCACTTTAGGTGGACTCTAGGTCACCACACACAGTTGTGTACTCGGTCATTACATGGACAGAACATGGCTACATGTGGCAATTGAGTACATGACATGTACATATAATTACACGAAATGTACTTAAAAAAATTTCTAGAAACCCCTCTTTTTATCAAAACACCAGAAAAGAGAAAAACATTCCTAAAAAGAAGATCTGGGTTCTTACAGTAGAAACCCTTTAAGGGGACTGCTCATGGCTTCAGTGATGCTACTATGAGTGTTTGTGTATTTCAACGATGATGATGGTGTGGTATTGGCGATGAGGTTGACAGATTAGGAGGTGGAAATGACATCTGTGAATTGGGGTTGGTCATTGCATATATCATTTATGTTTTTATTGAGTGCCTAGATAATTGTTCTATTTTTTGGATGATTTTTTGCTCATTTTATCTGTGGATAGGATGTTTTATGGACAACCGATTTCATTACTTGTATTAGATTTTTTTTGTTTCATTTGGTTGGAGGATCTTATCCTTATACGTGTTGTTAGGTAGGTAGCTTTGAAATAGGGATGAGTTTTTGACACCTGTTATTCATCCATCTGCCCTCATTTCTGGTGGATGGATGGGAACCTTGTATTTAATTATTCATGATGATTTCTATCAGATTTTTGGTACATATAGTTGTTTATTCAATGATTGAATTGGAAGCATTGTCTAGTGGATATATCTCTAGAAATATGGGTGTGCTGGCACCCATCATCTGGTCCTCCTATCATATGTCAATGCAGATGGAGGAGTACTCTTCCTTTTTGTGTTGACTAGAACTACATAATTTTTGCAGGGGTTGGACATCATATATGAAAAGGATCAAAACTACTTTGTCTCATAGGGGGAATGTGACTTCTTGATGGTACTTATCATGATATCTATTTTCTATTGTGCATTTGGGACCTTTTCAGGGCCTTTAGGTAATTTCTGAAGGTTTTTTTTTCATCTGGGTCATGTAATGGGTTTCCCCTTTTTCAGTGTTGAAATGGTGCTCTCTCTTTTTTATGTTAAATAAATGGGGCTTGATCCACAACCTTTAAAAAAATTGACCCCCTCTTGACCATTTTTTCATCTTATATCTTGGATAAGAATTGGTATCATAGAGGGTACTTGAAAGGGTCATCAAATCTGTTATATATATATATATTGTAACATACCAACCCAGTATCCACTTAAGCTGAACCCTGAGCCTGTAGGTCACATGTCCTGAAGCACTCTTTCTCATATACTAGAGGCTGTCGACTAGCTGTGAGGGTGTAAGGGTGGTACATGGGGGAGACTATACCCTCATGTCAAAGTAGCACAATAGATATAATAGAAAACAATCAACAATAAAAACCTAATATAACATTTAGAATAAATAAACTCCAGAAGCCTAAATGGTAACTGAACAACTGAATACAATATACACAAGAATCAAAGATAGTGTCTGATACATGTATAAATGGAATGATGATAATATAGAAAGAAATAGTTAGATACAATAATGCTATACAATAGTACACAAAAGATAAAAAAGAAAAAACATATCCATAAGCATCTCAAGCATAAGCCCAATCCTATGCTCCTATTCTCCAACTAGGCAAGCAGTCAACAACATGCATGAGGGACTTTACTATTATCAATACTTGCAGAAAGATAGTCTTTTGGGGTCCCAAAGGCAGCCTGAGTAGGGTGTGAGATAAAAAACTCAGTAGGACACCAACAACAGTGTCTACATGTAATCTAAGTAATGCTCATAACTAAACAATGTGCATGTATAAATAGTAAAGTAAAGCGATGTTGACTTAATAAATAACCACCCACTCAGGTTTCTAGAGGACACCCGACTGGTCTACCATCTTCAGCTCATAGCTGGAATGTTTGTCTGATCATGTCACTATATATATATATATAAGTAGTAATACTTTATATATATAGTTTAGTTCTATATTGTATCCACCTATATGAACCAAGTTTGTACGGACACCTATTAGCCATATACATGGAATACCAGTACTAGATTGGACAAGAGAATAAATCATACATCTATATCCAATCTAATAATCCTAAAAGATCAATGTAATAGGGTACATTCCCTACATCCCAATATAGTGAGATATGTCATTCTACAACACTCAAGGTGGTGAGTGGACTACTTTGGAAACACTGCAATCATGTAATGTGGCACCTCAGCCCATAATCCATATAGTATCACTGGTGTTAGATTCCATACTCAACACTCAATGTAAGGGAGCATGATATTTCTATTCTCAACGAGTCCCTTACCATCTTATTGTAGCCTCTATAAAGGCACATTATAATTATAGCTGACATGGGTAATTACCTCCCACATATGTCTTTTATCTATCCACATGCATAATCAAGGAATAATCATTCATAACATAACACATGAGGTAATACCTTTCAAATTTCCCTTTTCAAATTCAATTCTATTTAAGGCAATTCATTTCAACATTAGAATTTAATAAGATATAATTAGAATGGATGTTTTCATCATCCTTTATATGTAATTATAATTAAACCATTTCATTTGATTAATACAATTCATTTAAAGAAGTGTAACCATCAAGAGTAGGCCATCCTATACAAACCTAGATGATTTAACATAACCAACCCATCAAAATTCATTAATATATGAAAATACCATTAATAAGGGTTAAGTTTCAAGGGAATGTGTCATGAGAAACATGGTACATTTCTACTTAGAAAATTCCAACTAAAAGAGGGCCAAGCACCTAAGAGGTGTCTTGGGTCACATGTAATACTTATGTATTAAGGGAACTTTCATTTAAAAATAAAGCCAAAAGCTAAATTAAGTTCCAAGAAATTTAAACCAATTGGAGAAAATGGAAAATTATAAGTGGCACACCCATGGGGTGATGATATAAGTATGTACAAGCTTTACCCCACATATCAAGGATCAATAAACATGTATTAAGGTTAAATATTCAATTAGACATGAAGGAATCAATATAAAATATATTTTTGGGAAAGGATGTCATATGGAATGATTTTATAATTACAAAACAACAAAAAATCGATGGGAAAACAACGTGACAACCTACCTTATGGCCATAGAAAATGCCTCACTTGATATCAACCTCAGATTAAAAGCATGTTTGAAGAGATATGAAAAGAATTAAAATTACCTAAAAATAGGGAAAATGAGTCTATACCTAAATATCACAATGGGTGGAATGAAAATATTTGATAGGAGTTGAGAGACTAGGGGAGCTTACTAAGATGGATCCAATGCCTCCAATGGATCGAAGAATGAACACTGGACGATGAAGTTACTTTAAAGCCTATATTTCTATGTTTTTGAGCTCAAAAGAGGAGAAGGATGGGTGCTAGTATACTAGAGGGAATAAGGAATGAAGAAAAATGATTAATTTTTTATGTTTGTAAAAAATGGTCATTTAATCCCAAAATATCAAAGCGCATGGTTTAAATGCATAGTTAGTCAATCTGTGTGAAAATCATGCATGGTTGTTTATAGAAGAGGGTACCCTCACACGATTAGGTGCATAATTTGACTAAACATGAGAAAACTTTGAAAATGGGCTTTGTTTCATATCTGTAACTGGCCACATAGCCTTGCACCCAAGGTCACATGGTTGCAGAAAAACCTTGCAGCCTAGTCTGTTTTTCTCATTTTGGAGCTCTGGGTTCCAAGTGTGCCCCCGAAACACCCATGACCTTTGTGTATTTATTATACAACTTTATTAGTTCTATTTAAAGTATTAAAATTGTAAAACTATTGATCTACACCTTCTTTGAAATGACTAGTCATTACAACCTCCCATTATTAAAGAAACTCATCATTGAGTTAGCATTATGAGGGTAAAGATATATCATTAACTAAGAGTTCAGGCCACTGAAAATATATATCAACTTCCCACTCCTAGATCTTATCTTATACTCGACCATGATACTATAACATCCATACTATAAGAACTAACTTTACTCATAGTTTCTTCACACGTTGATCAACTATACAAACGGGATACTCTTTAAAGAAAGAGTCCATATTCTTCTTGACTTCATCAGGCTAAAAAGACATGTTTTAGGCCTGGATAGTATCAGTGAAGTTGAGGTACATGAAATACATCCCGCATAGATCAGTATTTATGAGGAAGTTCCAACTGGTAATCCACTGGTCTAATCCGTTTCAGAACCTTGAAGGGTTCAATGAACCTTTGTGAGAGTTTACCCTGCTTTCAAATACATATATAGACTAACCTGGGTGAGACTCACAAGAAAACCTGATCTATGACCTTGAACTCAAGAGGTCACCAGCATCTATTGGAAAATGAATTTTATTTGGGTTGAGATGTCAAAAATCACTTTCTAAACAATTGGGCCTACTATATATTCTCATGTAAGAGATTTGGTCCAAGCATAGCTACCTCCCCTACCTCTAGATAATATAGAGGTGAATAGTAATGCCTACCATATAAGGCTTCAAAGGGATACATCTCAATGGTAGACTGAAATCTATTATTATAAGTGAACTCGATGAGGGGAATGTGTTTCTCCCAGAAACCCCCAAAGTCAAGAACAAATGCACATAGCATTTATTCTAACACCTAAATCGTACACTCTATATATCCATAACTTTTTGGGTGATAGGTTGTACTCAGAAGTCCCTGCGTACCTGAGGAATTTTGAAACCCCTTCAATAACCGTGACATGAAACGAGTGTATTTGTTAGAAATTATAGAATGAAGAGCTCCATGAGGACATAAAACCTCTCTAATGTACAACCTTCCTAGCTTGTCTACCAAGAAGGTCTCTCACATAGGTAGGAAGTGTATGAATTTCTCCATATGATCAATGACTACCCACACTATATTATTACCATGATGTGATTTGGGTAAACCAATCACGAAATCCATAAAATCATTTTCCAATTTCCACTTGGGAATAGGCAATGGATATAGGAGCCTTTATAGATGCTGATATTCTTCCTTCACCTGCTGATAAGTGGAACACTGAGTGATGAAGAAAAAAATATCACATTTCGTACCAATCCACCAATACTAGCTTTGTAGATCTTGATACATTTTGGTAACACAGGGGTGAAACAACCATGATGAGGTGTGATATTCTCACATCAGCTCCTCTATGATGGCTACTAGGATCCAAAAACACCCATGGAACAATAAGGTATCATCCCTATCCATGGTCCAACCATAAGATGTATCGCTATCTGAGACACTTTCTCATTAGATGAGGCCTTTAGGATTATATAGCTGTCTCATTCAAACCGATTCTAGAAGTGTATAATTCAATGCTAAGGCTGAGAGGATAGTCTAAACATGGTCCTCCTGAACCTCAACAATCATCTATGAGAATAATGACATAAGATATCATTTGCTACTTGATTTTTGAACTACCTATGTCTGAGTCTTTCGGCTCAGAGCATCTGCCAAAACATTTCCTTTACCAGGCATGTAGGCAAGATTTAAATCAAATGACTATAGGTAATGTACAAACTTTCATTTTCTGAGATTGAGATATCACTATGTAAATATGTAGTTGAAGATATTGTGTTTTGTGAATACCACATTACTCTCTCTAAGTATATAGTGTCTTCAATAGCATAAGGCATGAACTACAACAGTGAGATTGAGACCTTGCTTTGGGTAATTACAGTCATGAGGCATGAACTGAAAAGAACAATATAGAATGACTCACTCATCATACATTAAAAAATATCCAAGCCTTATATTGGATGCATCACAATATATATTATAGCTCTTTCCTGGCTCTAGTAGAATCTATGTTAGTATCAGTGTTGAAGTCAAACTCCCCTTCAACTCCTAAAGGTCTTATTCACAAGTTTATGACCAATCAAATTTCATAGACTTATTTTTAAATACCAAAATAAGTACTATAAGGCATGATAAATCTTGGATAAATCATCTATAATATCCATAAATCCCAAAAAACTCTGAATGTCAAAGAAGTTCTTAGGTTTCCCCTAAGAAACTAAAGCTCTAACTTTCTCTGGGTATACTAAAACTCCTTAATTTAAGATGATAAGAACGAGGAAGTGGACTTGTTGATCCAAAAGTGGAATTTACTAAGCTTCTCATATACGTGGTTCTATCTTATTGTATTTAGAATGATCTCAATATTGGTTTCATGGTCGTGTCTAGAGCATGAATACACCAAGATATCATTAAAAAATATAACCACAAATGAATCTAAATATGGGTGGAAATCCCGATTAATAAGAGCCATGAAGACTCTAGGTGTGTCCATTGGTCTGAACATCATAAATAGGTACTCTTATAGACCATACCTCCTCCTAAAATCTATGAGAGGTATGTATGAATTCATTACACACACTTGATGATATCCGATCTCATATCTATATTTGAAAACACCTTCACTTCTCAGAGTTGATCAAAGAGATCATCTATTCTAGGTAGTATATACCGATTCTTCACTATAAGCTGATTAAACAATAGTAATCCACAAAGAGACTAAGGGTACCATATCCATTTTTGGTAAAAGAACTGGTGAACCCCAAGGAGAAGTGTTTGGGCATATGAAACCTTTATCCTCTAGATCTGGCAATTGCTTCTTGAGTTCCAAAATATCTTTAGGTGCAATCCTATAAGGAGGAATGATCATTGGTGATACCCCTAGAACAAGATCGATAGTAAACACTACATCTCACACTAGAGGTAGACCAGAGAAGTCAAGAGGAAAGACATCTCCAAAAGGTTCCACTATAGGAAGAAATACAATAGGTTGTAACCCGTAGTCATCATGGAAAATACTATTTATTCGAGCTATCACATTGCCCAACCTCTATTACTCGCGTCCATATCTAGTCACATTGACATACCATTTTACCTTATGCACATGTGTACCACCCTATGATGATAGCAACCAATATGGGATCACTAGGGAATCAACCAGTCCATCCCAATGATTACGTCAAAGCCCGTTATGTCAAGTATGTAGAGATTCCATACGAAGATATAATTGACTATCTCAAGGGAACAATCCCAATAATGGTTAACACCCTCTAAACGGATACCTAATAGTGTATATAGAATCATAACACTATGATAGTGTTCTATCTCGATGCAAAAACTTCTGATAACAATATCAAATATAAAATAGTGAGATTGACCTGTCTCAAACAAAGTTGACACTAAAGTGAATGTTACTAGAGTAATACCACATATAGTAGAAGGTATGATGCTATGATCCTATATAATAGGTTGGAATACATATAAATGGCAGGTTCCATGTCCCTGATTCACTACCTAACTGCATTGAGCAATCCTATTCTTATATCACTGATAATCACAAGTCTGATTGGCTTTGCCTTGGCCGCCACCTCAACCTGATCAGCCAGTGGTATTCTAGCTACTTTCCTATCATGATTCTATTGACCCTACTCCTGAACAAGAAGTAGGTGTATATCCCCACTCTCTTGGCACTAGAGTGAAATTCCTACAGAAATGCTGGAGATGATCCATCTTACCATAACCTCCACACTTGAATGGATCCCGCAAGCATAAAGAATTCGTGTGTCCCTACTTCCTGTATTGGTGGTAGATAATAAATATCTCTACATGATGAGACTTAATACTGATACCTTTATGAGTAGTGTCAAAATTCCTCTTTCTCCAAGAATAAGGAGTATTAGAAGCCCCATTTTCCGAACCACTATGACTCGCACCCTCATCATCCTTCAAATTACTCTTTGTAATAAGGCCTTGGTTGATGATTTAAGAAATGGTAGTCAAACTAAACACATTTACCTATGAAAAGGTGGAATAGAAAATACCATAACCAAATAACATAGTGATCATATGATCATAAACTGCAAGATTAGGATAAAATCACAACATATCCATGAAACTGGATGAGTATTCAATAACTGACATAATCTCCTAGTGTTGGTTTCTGAATTCTCTAGATCTATCTTCCCTCAAAGTCTAGGTAAATATGTAGTCATATAAGATGGTTTGAAAATCAGACCAGACCATGTCACAATGGCGATCATCCTAGGTGATGACGTCCCACCATCACTTGGATGAATCACGAACCATATAAGCTTCTATCTTGAACCTCTTCTCTAGAGGCATCTTGAGATGATTGAATATATAAAGGATTGATTCGAGCTAAGACTCCACAACATGAGGTCCTCTATCCCACAAAAAGCTGGGAGTATGCTACTGCTAAAACTTGAGAGTCAACTCTGCCATACTTGAGATAGGTCGGACTACACCTTATATAGAATAAAGCATACATAGAAAACCATCTTGGAACTAGGTGTCAGTGCCCATACATGGAACTAGAAGAGGATCCACAGGTGGCCCTAAAAGATGAATCACGAGTATCTCATGATCCACCAACTCAGGAATATGGTCATTACTACCTTCAAGGTTCACAACTGGAGGATGTTGTGGCAACATGTCACTACAATTCCAAACACATTACTCATAAGAGATTTAAGAAACTAAGAATATCTAATTTAAGAAAATAGGATAGTAGTAAATCCTTCCTATAGAAATAACCATACCTCTCTACCTACTTCAAAATCCTATTCTATATAGTAGAACAAACCATACAAACACAAGATACACCCAATACCCACTAATAAGGATGGGTTTAGGTCCATGTCTTTATGTCTGAAATATATAAGATGGTCATTTTCAATTTAAAATTAATATTTATTTTCAATTTTTTCTTTTTCAAATATTCAAAACACTTTAAAAATGGTCAAATCCGATGGTTTGATAATCTTCGATCCATAAGGTCCCATACTCCTTATGAACCAAAACACAACATCCACATGACACACACCATAACATGTTGTAACTCATGTGACCAACGGTCCATAGCTCAACATGGCATAAATAACTACTTAAGATGTATTCTTTAACCCATTCAGGAAAACACTATTTGGTTAAGGATGACACTTTAAGTATAAATTAATTTTTTCAAACCTTGTAAGAAGTATCAGCATAATTAAATACAAAACAAGTCATAATAAATATATAATAGGAAAATTCTTTCTAAAACTAAACATGAAATAGAAAAATGCATGGCATATTTTCCTACTGTTCTTAGGATGATGCATGATCTAATGAATTGACATCATTTCATTGGGTGATAGTAAGGATATAATAATTTCAAAAACATCAATATTAATAACATCAAAACCCATGAACATCACCCAAAGGTGATGTCATATCAAAAGTAAATGAAAAAAATCATATCAAAAATTATAATTCAAGTAACTTGGCCTTTACCCCGAACATTTGTTCTCAGCATCCATGCATGACTTATGACCATGTTCATAGCACTTACAATATTTAATATATTTTCTCCAAATAATAAAGTAAGAAAGGAACCCCTCTGATACTAGTTTGTAATGTCCTGGCCTGGGATTCACTTAAGATGAACCCCAAGCCGGTGGGTCACATGGCCTCAAGCATGCCTCCTCATACACCAGAGGCTGCTGACGAGAAGTGAGGGTGTAAGGGTGGTATAGTGGGGAGTTTATACCCTCATGTTAGAGTATCATAATAGAAAAAACAAACAATAATTAACAAAGGAAGCATAATATAACATTCAAAATCAATAAACCACAAAAGCGTAAATGATAACTAGACAATTGGATACAATAGAAAAAATCTTCAAAGGTAGTGTATGATGTATGTATACATTGCATACTGATAATATAGAAATAAACAGGCAGATGAAAGCATGCTATAAAATAGTACAAAAAGACAAAAATGATAAAATAACTCCATAAGTATATCGATCCTAGCACAATACTCTATTCCTATTCTTCAACTAGGTATGCAGCCAAGAACCTATATCAGAGCATTTTCCCTTATCAACACCTATAGAAAGATAGTATTCTCAGGTACCAAAGTCAGCCTGAGTAGGGTGTAAAATAAAAAATCTCAATTGGCCACCACCAATAGTGTCTATGTGTAAGTAAATAAATGTTTAATAAATAGATAAACACCCACTCAGGTTAGTAAAGGACATCCAAAAGGTCTACCTACTTCAGATCATGGCTAGAATGTCCATCTGATAAAGTCACTACATATATAAATTTTAATACTATATATATATAATTTAGTTATGTATAGTATCCACCAATATGAACCAAGTGTGTGCGGACCCCTAATGGCCATATACCTAGACTACTAGTGTTGGATTGGACCAAGGCATAACATAGGAATCCATATCCAGTATAAAAAGCCTAAAATCTAAATGTAATTGGGTATAGTCCCTACATTCCAAGAGAGAGAGATAAATCATGCTACAAAACTTGGGATGGTTAATGGACCGTCATATAAACACTATAATCGTGGAATGTGGTGCCTCAACCTATCATCCATATAGTATCATTGGTGTGATATTCCATACTCAACACTAGATGTAAGGGAGAATGATAGCTCCATGCTCAATGAGTCCCTTACCATCATGTCACAACCTCTATAAAGGCACATTATAATTATAACTAGAACAGAGAATTAACTCCCATACATCTCTTTTATCTATCCATATAATCATTCATAACATAGAACATGAGGAAATACCTATCACATGTCCTTTTATTCAAATTAAATTCCATTCATGGTAATTCAATTCAATAAAATCATTTAAAAATATATAATCAAAAGGAATGTTTTCATCATACTTTACATGTCATTACAATTAGACCATTTCATTTGATTAAGCCAATTAATTTAAATAAGGTTACCATCAAGAGTAAGCTATCCTATACAAACCAAGACCATTTAATATAACCAACCCATCAAAATTCATTTAGATATGAAAATTCCATTACTAAGTCTCAAGTGTTAAGGGAAGGTTTCATGTAAAACATGTCGTATGCCTACTTGGGAAATTATAACAACAAGAGGGACAAGAACCTAAGAGGTTCCTTGAGTCACATGTAATACTCATGTATCAAGATCACTTTCATTTAAAAACCAAGTTGAATTCTAAATTGAGTTTTGGTAAATTTGAACCAATTTCCAAAATGGACAACTCTAAGTGGAACACCCATGGTGTGACCATATAAGTATGTAAAATCTTCTCCCCACCTAGAAAGGATCAATAGAGATGTATTAAAGTGAAACAGTCAATTAGACATGAAGTAATCAATATGAAGAAGATGATTGATAAAGGCCAACATATGCCATGAAGAAATAATTATGAAACAACCAAAACTTGATGATAAAATTATGTGACCACCAACCCTAGGGTCTTATAAAATTCATCTCTCGATATCAGACTTAGATTCAAAGTTTTTTGGAGGATATACAAAAAATAGTCCAATGCCTTAAAAATTGGGAAAATGAGAAAGCACCTAAATAGCGCAATGGATGGTAAGGTAAACTTTTATAAGAGTTGATAGACTAGGGGATCTTAATAATATGGATCCAATTATTCTGATGGATAAAAGAACAGACACTAGATGATAGAGTTACATCAAATCCTATCTTTAGGTGCTATTGAGCTCAAAAGAGGAGGATGGGTGCTGGTCCGTTGGAGGGAGGATGGAAAGAAGAAAAATGATTTATAGGTTAAGTGGGGGAAAATGGTCATTTAACCCCAAAATATCAAAGAACATGGTTAGTCAATCCATGCACAAATCGTGCACAATTTTTAATAGAGAAGGGAACCCCACATAGTTAAGTGAACAATTTTACTAACTATGTGAAAACTATGAAAATGGGATCTATCCCATGTCTAATATTGGCAACACAACTATTCACCCTAGGTCACATGGTTGTAGAAAAACTATGCGTCCTAGTATATTTTTACTATTTTGAAGCTCTGAGCACTAAACGAGCCCCAGACACACCTATAACCTTAATGACATAATTAGACATCATCATTAGGGCCATTTGTGGTATTCAAAATGAAAAACTGAATATCCATACCTTTTTTGAAAAGATAATTCATTAAATATTTTTATTTTTAACCACTTTTAGGAGTTAATAATATAAGGATAAGATCTTTTGATGGAAGGTCAATATTTGAATGATGTCTGGATTTCTCAAAATACACCTTTCTTTGATGGTACTGACTATAACTATTAGAAATATCAAATATAATACTTTCCCAATAAAACTTATCATTGGTCACTAGATTATTATGGTAAAACCAAAAAAATTAGCTAAAGCTAATCCTAAAACCTTGAATGGTAATGATATGGTAAATTATGACATTAATTATAAAGTTATGAATATTTTATATTATGCAGTTAGAAGAAAATAATTTATTCATTTATCATCTTAAAAAACTACTCACAATATTTAGATTATTTTTCAAGAAACACATTATGGAATAGAAAAACGAAAAATAACTAAACTGGGGATGTTAATAGATGAATATAAATATTTTAATTTGGTTGAATATTAAATTATTGTTAAAAAATTCCATCGATTCACAAGTGTTGTAAATGGAATAAGTTATTTAGGAAAATCATTATATAACATGGTACTTATTGAAATATTTTTGTGAGCCTTACCAAATAAATGGAATTATAATGAAGTTTTTATAAATGAGAGAAATAAATTCAAATAATATACTTTGAGGAGTTTATGGATAATTTTTACAATATGAATTCGAATTGAAAAATATTATTGAAAAAGAATATAATGAAAGAAAAGGTGTTACATTTATATTTATAATTTTTTTCTCTTAATATATTTAATCTTACTTTCAAGAAATATAAATATATGAAGTTATTCAAGTTTCAAAAGGAATTAACAAAAGAAAAAAAATTTATTCTATAAGATATAGAAAAGATAAATCTAGAGAAGATAAAAAAGGAATTAATAATGGTAATGATAATTCCTAAAATGATTCTTTAGATATTATATATTATGAATATATAATAAAATTTCATAAAAAGTTTTACTATATAAAGTTGTGACATGAAATAAATAAAAAAAGGCTTAAAAAAGGAGAAAATATTTGGTAGTTGGTTGGATTGGAATTGAATACTTGGATTCAAATAATGAATCTTTATAGAAAAGAAGTATGAAAATGTATACTTTATGGATTTATTAAATGAGATGAGTAATTATTATTATGATTCAAATGAATCTGATTATGAAAGAGTAATAATTTATTAATTATATAAGTTTACTAAAGTATTAAAAAACGATATTATAAAAAATTTATAAACTATATAAAGAAATTAGAAACAAGAATAAGAAAATTATAGAGGAAAAAAGATTACTCTTGAAGAAAATGAAAAATAAAAGAATGATGCTTCAAGAACTAATAATAAGGTACGCACATATTTAGAAACTACTCCAAAAGAAAATAAAATTCTTAATAAGGAAATTAAAATTTTAAAAGAACATTTGGATATTTTTATTCAAGGTAAAGAAAAATATGATAAAAAAATTTCTACGAATAAAATAAAAATAAAAAAAATAAAACTAGAAAGAGTTATGATAAAAAATTACCTAAAAGATATAATAATTTATTTATAAAAAGTTTTAAATGAATTATTTTAACTTTTATATTCTTTAAATGTATAATACAAGTTCATTATTTAAGATAATTTTATTTAATATTGCTAAAATATTTAAGACAAAAAAATCATTTATTTATAAGTCATTATATTTTATATTTCCTACAAATACATGTTTAAATTATATTTGGATTCTCAAAATTTATTTTACTAATCCCATTGGACCCAAAGTAACTTGTGTATGAAAAATTTATTCTAATTGATTTTAAAGAAAATTTCTTCAAATGTTTCAAGAAGGACATATAGTATATATATAGTTCCTTCTATATGCATAAGATTTAATATACATCAAATTTTATATCATATAATAGATTAGGTGCTGGAAATGTGACATTTGGAGACAACTAAAATGTAAATGTTAAAGGTTTTGGTGACTTCAATATTTCAAATTCTGTTATAATTTATAATTTTTTTATTAATAGTTTAAAATATAATCTGATTTGTATTTATTAGTTAAATAATGACGGTATGTTTTTTAAATTTGAAAATAATAAATGGACTGTTTTTGAAGAAGATTTTATTTTGTTTTATTCCAAACAAAAGGGTAATATTTACTTTATTGATTTTGATAAACTAATTTATATTAATATAAAATGATTAAATTTTATTTATATAGATAAAAGTTTGTTGTGTAAGAGGCTTAGAAATGAAAATTTTATATTGATGAAAAAAATGTCTAAAGATGGACATGTTATGGAATTACATAATCTCAAAGTGGATAAAAATCAAGCATGTGATTCACGTATGAATGGAAAACAACCCAAATAGACTTTTTGATCAATCAAATATGTCAATACTATAAGATGAATGTAATTAGTTTATTTAGAAATATTTTTATTGGATAAAATTGTAAGTATTGGTGGTAAGAAATATGTTTTTTTTATTAAAGTTGATTTTATTATATTTATATGAGTATTGTTTTACACATAAAAGTGAAACATTATCAAATATGTTATCTTAATGTAAATTAGTTAAAAATAAAAAGGTTATTTAATTATATATATTTTAATTGATGGAGGAGAATAATTTAAACACTTATATTTTAAAAATATATATGAATAGAATAGATTTTCTCATAACATATCTACCCCCATAACTCTTTATCAAAATGGGGTTGCTAAAATAAATAAAAAAATTACAAGAAATTTATATCTATATGTTAAATGGGTACAATTACCTAATTGTTTTTTGGGTTGCAACTATTTATACAACATACTACGTTTTAAATAAAATCTTTATTGTACTGATTCATAAGAAAAACCATTGTTAATTATATAGAGGAGTGAAACTTAATGTTTTTAATTTCAATGTTTTTAGTTATAAAGTATTTATCCTTAATAATAAATATAATCTAGATAAATTTGTTACTAAATTAAAGGAAGGAACTTTCTTGGTTTATTCAAATGTTAGTAATGCTTATAGAGTTTATAATAAGATAACTTTGGTTTTTAAAGAATCATTTCATGTTAAATTTTATGAGAATAATTTAAAAGAGAATAATTTAGTTGATTAATAGATTGAATAATATTTTAGATATTTTAATTTTGGAGAGAATAAACCTTAAAATGTTAATTTAACCATTAAGGAGGAGAATTATCCTCATAAAAATGATTATAGGATTTTAAAAAAATCATATAGAGTACCCCATTGAGTAACTTCTTGGAAATATTAATTCTTATGTACAAACTAGAAATTCAGTGAGAAATTTTGGTGCTCACTTTGCATTTATATATGATTTTATTAGAAATAATATTTCAAAATATTTAAAAGTTTATGACTGGATTTTAGCTATGAAAACGGAATGTAAATATTATTCTAAAAATAACTTTTGGGAATTAGTTGTTCCATTTAATAATTCTCATATTTTTTTTACTAAATGGATTTTTAGAAATAATATTGATGAATCTGGAGATATTATTAGAAATAATGCTAGATTAGGTGCTCAAGTTTTTTATCAAGAAATAGGTATTTATTATAATCAAAATTTTCAAACATTTATATATTATAATATATTAATATTTTATTATCTTATAATACTAATCAAGGTTTTAAAATTTATTAAATGGATATTAAAATTTTTCTAAATGGTTTAATTTTAAAAAATATTGATGTTAAAAAAACACCCTATTTTAAATATAAAATTAAATCTAATCATGTTTTAAAACTATCAAAGGATCTTTATAGACTTATGAAAGCTACTTAGTAAAGATATAAAAATCATCATTTTTTAATTGTGAAATTTTCTAAAAGGTAAAGTGGATCCCACTTTATTTTTGGAAATAATTTCTAAGGATATCTTGATTATTAAAATTTATATTGATGATATATATTTCTATATCATCTAGTTAATTTATTTTAATTTTTCTTGGATTTTATTTCTCTTTTAATTTAATAGGTGCCTTATGATATAATTAAAACTATTCTTAAGACTTTAGATATTTCAAAAAAATTATGTAATTTTTTTAATCTTCATACTTATGTTATAGAATTAGTTAAGTGATTTAGAATTGAATCTAGTAAAACTTTAAACACCTCATATTAGTATTGCATGTAGAATAGAAGCTGATATTTCTATAAAATATATTGATATTAATGTTTTTATCATAATAATTTATATTTTGTTTCATTTAACTATTTATTTACCTAAATTGAGTTTTTCTTTATAAATTTATTCTAGATTTAAATTTTTCCTTAAAGAGAGTCAATGGAAATATTTTATAAGAATTATCAAATATGTTAAGGGAGAATTAAATCTTTTATTGTTTTATCCAATAATAAACAATTTTTAATTAAAAATTTATTCTGATTCTAACTTTGCAGTTCGTAAAATTTATAGAAAAAATATGAGTGGCATATTTCTTTTTTAGCAATGATTTTAGTTTATTGGAGTACAGGGAAACAATTATCAGTATATTTATCTAAAATTGAAGAAGAATATATTATTTCTACAAGTTTTTATGTTAAGTGTTTAGGAATTAAAATTTTTTATCAGATTTTAATATTTATTTTGAAAATATACATATTTTATGTGATAATTACTCTACTATTTAAATTTTATTAATCCCTTTAAATATTTGAAGAACTAGACATATTTAAGTTAGATATCACTTTTATTCAAGATCATTTAAAAAAATAGATATATATTTTTGAATTTTTTTCTACTAATAAACAATTGGTAAATAGTTTTACCAAGACTTTATATGAAATGAAGCTTGAAAATTTTATGAATGAACTTGGTATGATGGAAACATAATTTTAATAAACTTTATTTAGAGAGATTATAATTTTAAATTTTTTTTGTTTTTTATTTCTAAATATTTTCATGGATCCTTTATAGTCCTATTTTTTATTTTAAACTTGAAATCTAAAATGAAATACATTAACTACTATATCTATTTTAGGAAGTTAAAGTTGATTTAAAAGGGTTTTTTTTACAGTTTAATATTTCATTTCAGTTTATTTATCTTTTTATTATTAATTTATTTAGAAAAGTAAAAACTATATTCATTATATTCTAAGCATGATACCTATTTTCTTTTTTAATTTAGTTTACAAGGATATTTATTTACATTATAAATTCTTTACATTTTTATTATTAATAAATGGGGAGAATTTTTATGTTTTCAATTTTTGGTTTTCTAATTATCTAAAATGGGGAGATTATTGAGTCGGTCTTTGCTACCTTATTTGTATATGTTTTTATAATTACAAATTCCTGACTTATTTATTCTATTATTCTTTTAAACACTAGTTAGAATAAAAGTGTTTATAATTTGAAGCTTGAACTTTTTATAGATGAAAATAATGATATTGAATTTTATTATTTATTCATATTTTTATATATTTAATTTTTTTAGTTTTATTGTTGTTATATTTTATTTTTATTTTTTAATTCCTTGTTTCATAATTTTCTCAATTTAAATATCATATGTATTCTTCTGAAGCTAAAAAAATATTACATTTGTTTAATATCTAAGTACAGAATGTGACACATCTTAGAGAATTTGTATTAATTATCTTATGCATACAAAAATATCTTATATTTAGATTTTTTGAAATTTAACTATATCAAATATATTTCATATTCATAGAGAGGATAAAAATTATGTTATGTTTGAAGTTAATTTTATTACATATGTGGAATTTTTCCAATGAAATGTTCTTACATATTATTTTTAATGGGAATAATATATTACATATCCTTGGAAATTATATTATATATTATAATGAAGTGAAAATTTTCTTAAGTATCAAAATTTTTATTATAAATTTATATTACATATTGAGAATTTATATTATGTGTATATGAGTATAATTACCCTACATATTGACAAAAAAATATAATTTACATAAGTAAATTATCTTAAAATTATAGGGATGTTGTTTAAAAATATTTCACATCTATTATTTGGCTAAGTAAAATATGATACAATTTCAATGAATAATTAAAATTATCATACATATTAATATTTTTCATAAAAAAGTATGTTTCACATTCTAACACATTTTTTATAGTTAAAAAGATATATTTCACATTGATGAAAACTATTTTTTTTTTCAAATTGATATATCATATGTATTCAGTATGGTTAGAAACTATATTACACATTGAAATTTCACTAAGGGAAATATCATACATATTAGGAAATTATATTACATATTTATTATGTTTAAATTTTTCTTACATATAAAGTTAAACTTTTAAAATTAGTAAATGGAATTCATTTATATTATGATGGAACTTTATTTGAAATAACATTTCATGTCAGATTAAAACTATTTTATTGATATTATTTGTTTAGTATTATTCTACAAAAATCCATGATATTTTTCTATAGATGAGTAAATGAGAATTTCAACCATCTTAACTCATTGAGATTAATTTTAGTATAGTTTTATAATAAATTAATTTGTTTCTATGATTACGTTTAAAAGGTATGATACTTATTATTTTAATATAGGGATTTATAATTGTTTTTATTTTTTGGAAAGGATTTTGAAATGGTTATAAATAAATAAAGAGTATTTTCATAGCTTTTAAGTAGTTCATTTGAGAAGGATAGATCTCTATAAGTAGATATTGGAAAAAATAAGAAAATATATAGAACATGCATTGTTATGCGCAATGTGAAATGAAAAGTTAGAATAAAAAACTGTACACATTTTTGACCAATACTGCTAATATTATTTTGATATATTTCAATGTGATGCACTCTACTTCTCTTAAGATGAATAAATTTTCTTCAATATTTATAATTTATAACTATTTGAATTTTGTTTTTGTGTTTTTCAACTCTTTATCAATTTTATGTGTGTAATTTTTGGTTTATACCTTTTCATTATATAGATGTAACTTAGTTTGTTATACCTCTATTATAAGGTATGGATGTGTTTTTTATTCCTCTACTATAAGAGGTAGGTTATAACGGGCTGTGACTCCTAAATAAAATTCATTTGGTGTGTTGGTTGTGCCTCCCCTAAAAAAGATTGTTTGTAATGGGTTATGACTCCCCATTATAAGTAAATTGTTTTGTTAGTTGTGACCCAATAGAAAATGAAAATAGTAATTTGGATTTGAATCCTTTGAAAAAGTAAGGTTTATCAGTGTTTTCCATTTCTATTGGAGATAAAGAGAAGTGAAGTGTATACATAGGATACCATTTGATCTGAACTACTATAAAAATATTTATTCTCATTTTTTTTATTTCTACTATAATTGAACATGAATTAGTTTAAGTTTAAATATCTTTTAAAATATATTTTTTAATTGGTTAAATCAACACCATCTTTTCCATTTTTTCTATTTTATATCTTAGCCTAAAAAAATCAGTTGAATAGGGAAGAAAAATATCCTTAGACTCTCTAGAAGGTCTCAATATGTGAACATATTGAAGGAAATATGAGTAGGGATCATGAGCATTAGAGTTTAGCTGATAGTGGATATCTAGAAAGATCATTATTATGGATTAAGGATAATTAAGGTAATATGGTGGATAAAACAACATAAATTTTCTAGTCATATGGAACTTTTTGGAGTATCTTTTATTAAATGTCAGAAGTGACATGTCAATTAACCAAACCCATGCATGGTTGTAGATTTTTTATGAAACTTGTTTATGGGAGGTTGAGTTATATAAGTTGAATATAATGTACCTTTATGTGGATATGATTTGATATAAATTAGGTTGAGTCAGTTTATTTTATAACTGATAGTCACTAGATGCACGATAATAGTCAGGTGTAATCGATGAGGGTAATTTTTAGAAGTAAGTTGGTAAAATGACTACGCCCATGTAACATTGGTTCTTTTTTTGAGTATATTGACATATTCTATGATGAAATTCCATGTGATATGAATATAGTCTCAAATGTGAGACTGCAAATTCTGATAAAAATGATTTGGTGATGCTCACGTGTGACTTAAAGTGAGTGATGACCTGGTTCCGACAATTGACATTGATTGATAGGGTTTGACATCAATGGATTGGTGATTCAACAATTCTTTAAGGATTGGATAGTTATAGTTTAGTTTTTGGAAATAATTGATGTCACGATGTATGGGTTGTTGGGGTTTTAAGCAGTGAAGCTAGTTTGAGTGAGATTTCAACATAACCAGAGCTGAAAGAAGGCATAGAATGTGAGTAATGACTCGTGTCTCTATAATCAGTATCATTTATAGTGGATGATTGAGGAGAATTATGCAGGACATGAAGTGTTATAGTGTGAAGTTTGTAATGACCCATGATGTTATGGGTTGAGAATTGAAAGGAAATATGTTTTTTATCCCCAAGCAGGGTATGTTTTGAGAATTTGTTCTTAGATCAAGATTTTAAGAGGTTGAAAATATTTATAATATGTTTTTGAATGTGATTAGAGGCCTGAGAGGTTCCCTTTATTCTCTGGTGAACATTGGATTTGGGTTGGCTGGATTTGCTAAATTTATTTATCTGCATAGAGATTATCATGATTTGAAAGTTAAGGGTCAATAATTAACAAGTGGTTGGTTAATAGATAACACTATTGACACAGAGGAAATATGTTATGATGGAAATGGGTTATTTTAAGAATAGGGGTTTCATGGAATAATTTCCCTTAAGGGAATTATAATCACATAAGGATCTAAGGGATTCACATCATAGACAAGGCCACCAAGTTGTAATGAGAACCCTTTATTGATTATGGGAGAGGAAAATATATTATGTATGAGAATCATGATATGGATAAGGGAGTCACACTATGAAAAGTATTTATACATAATATAATAGGAAAACCCGATCCATCGAGGTCATTCTATGGTAGGAACCACCACACTACAGTGAATACACTTACATATTGGGTGTGGTGACCCTTATATATTAGTTCTAGGGAACCTTATGATTTTATTTCGTTATTTTTCATAGAGAAGTCTTATCACACTATTATCAGAGGGTTCATACCATGATAATGGATATGGTGTACCATGAGGTGGAGGGTCATGCCATGAGGTTTTCCATGCGAAAGAATCTTGGTATATGGGGTGAGATCTATACTATGAAAGTAGATTAAGAACCATAGTTTATGGGGTCTCAAATATATGGTTCTTACCAAGGGGGTTGTTTTAATTCCTGATAAAATGGGTCACATTTTGTGGGGTAGGCCGTAGGTTCTTTGATTATAGTGGGAGAATTTTCATCATGCCATGAACCATGTGTCAATGTCATGACATATGATTAGCAAAGGGAACCACCCTATGGAACCTAGGGTCCATGATATGGTGAGAAACTTTCCCAATTTTTTTAGTGGTATAATTTTGTTTTAATAGTTGATCCCTTTTATATTTTGGTTGAGAGAGAATTTGAGGAGACATCCTTTGACCAATTTATAACCCTATTCATCCTCTCTCAATACCATTGATGTGGATTTTTATTGGTGGTGATTTTACAAATTTTGGAGGAATGGACCCCAATTATCTTCTTAGTTTTTATTCTCCCTCATTATATGATAATATTTTTGTATTAATCTTGGTTTTTTACTTACAATCCCACTAGATCATGGTGTAATTATCCTGACTGATGGGGCCTTTACATATGTTGATGAAGGGCATTATTGGAGGAAAATTACATGCCATTTCTCTCTATTTCAATATAAGTATATCCCTATATTGTATTATTTATATATTCCCATATATTTATTCAAAGTTTATGGTTTTTTTGATAAGATATGTTGTTGATTTTTTATACTTAAGGTCGAGATGGATGTTGAGGGTACTTTACCCCTCATTTCTCAAGGTTTTGGTAATGGGAAATTAGATGATGAGTGATTCTTTGATTATATAAAGTAATAAATCTTGTAATTAGTATCAATTAAATAATATAATTACTTTATAATAATTTAAGAGGATTTTTAATACAGATATGGCCTTTTATTGATGGGAAGTGGATGATCGATCTTGGAAGAACTTAGGTGGTGGTCGCCGAGTTATCTTTAAAGAGAATAAATATTAATAAGGTAGTTGGTATCTAAATATCTCCCTATGATTTATGAATTTTTTATGTGAATTTGATTTGTAGTCTCTATAATTGTGTGATATTGGACTTGAATTAAAATAATGAAAATTTTCCTTCAATATACCTTCAGTTGAATGAAAGTGTCTTGGGCCATAATGGAACCTAGAACACTAGTCTGTTTCCTTAACCATATATGGACAAGTGTTAAACTATAATTATGTTTTATGTAATATAAATACCCAATATGTATGTAAATGTAATAATAGAAACATAATGGACCTTTGGACATGTTATCTTAGTCCTATCTAAGTAAAGGAGAGGGAAAAACTTGAAATTATTGTCTTAGGGGTGGATTGGGTGGAAATGTGAGATATCCTTGAGGCTCTTAGATAGATAATGATGTGTATGTGTGGGGTGTGTGTTACTCCTCCACTTAAAAGTGTTTGTATCATAGTGGGGATACTATAAATAGGATCTATATATTTATTTAGTAAAAGGACTTATATAGGATAGTTTGGGAGGCATATAGACATTATGCCCCTCCCTTACAGTGGATTTATATGAAATTTCTAATGTTACTGGTTAGTACGTGATGTGAACATAGATATATTGAGATATGTGACACACTTTAAGTATATATATATTACCCTAGAGTTTAGGAATGTTATAAAAGATCCCTTTTACGATGTGAAGGCTTTTATTTGTCTTAGGGTACCATAGACGGTTACCTAGTCTTGTGTTGTTCTGAGATAAGACCAATACATAGAGGCCAACATAGTGATATCTCAATTTTTATGTGGTGTCAAGAATATGTTATGAACTTATGAAGAAAACCTAGGAATTTAATGTGGTATTTGGGTGAGTTTCCAACCCTTTGAGGGATTTATATTCTATACGAGGTTCCAAGATGGAATACGACCCCCCTGAGTATATGATATTTTGATATAGGTTACAGGATGGGATATAACTTTGAGGTGTATACTATGTGAGGTGCTAGGTGGGATAAAACCCTTCAAGTAATGATGGACTCATAACTATTCTAAGTGGAGATGTTCCCTTAGAGTGTATGTTATGTGAGGTTTTAGGGTGGGATGTTCCTTATAGGGTAATGATGGAATCATAATTGTTCTAGGTGGGGATATGGCTCTTGGGATTATTATATGTGAGGTGCTATGGTGGAATGTAGCCCGCTAGTGATGATGGATTCCTAACTATTATAGGTGGGTTTTAAACAACATATATATTTATTATATGAGGTACCAGAGTGGAATGAATCCCCATGGGTAATGATGGAATCATAAATGTTTTAAGTGGAAAACTGACCCCCTGGGTGTATTAAATGTCATGTTTTGATTTCGGGATGTGGCCCCTTGGGTGAATGATATTCTGATGCAGGTTATAGTGTGGGATAAAATCTCCATGGTTTATTCTATGTGAGGTTTTGGGGATGGGATACAACCCCTAAGTGTATTATATTATAGTATATGTTCAAGGGCATGATGCGGTTCCCCCTAAGTATTTCTCCAAAAAAGGTTCTAGGGTAGGATGTGGTTTCACCTAGTTGGATATGTATTATGGCTAGTGAAAACTTGGACTAACTGAACTAGGTATTATAAAACTTAGGTGACCCCTTAGAACTCAAGGATTATTGGTGATTTTTTTAAGTTTTTAGTCATTTCTTAATCTCTCTAAGTATATGAAATTGTTTCTTAAAGATATATATTGGCCATGTTAGGGACACTGTTGATGATGGATCACTAATTTTTACTCACACCCTGCTCTAGTAGACCTATAAAATTAGTTATTGAGTAAACCTGATTAATTTAGGGGCATACAGGGAAAAGGATCAGTGTTGGATGGTTCAACTAAAAAAATTAGATGATTTCAGGAGATAGAATTGGGTTCAGACTTAGGAATATGTTTTGGTAGTTCAACTGTAGTTATTTTTCTTGAGGTTGTATATAAATTTCCCAGGGGAGATCTTATATAATTCCACCGGAATCATGTGACATGTTAGATATCTCATTTTTTATAACATGTGTGTATTATTTATTATTGTGGCATTTAACATGATTATTATTTATTCTTTCAGACACAATGATGATTTTTTGTATGTTGTTTCCATTTTTTTCTATACTCTTATATGTTGGTATAATATCCCCATAGTTTTACCTTATCCCATTAATACTCATCAGTAGCCTCTAGAATACTCAGAGGTTCACTTAAGTTTACATACCATATGGGTCCAATTAATATAGAGATAACCAAGATGAAAAAATTGGTGTCAGAGTGTTTTTTTATTTAACTGTTTGGGATACCTATTCACCACATGTATGACATGAAGCCTATGTTACCCAGGATTTGAGATTTTCATTCCTCCTTTTTGAGGATTATATTTGGGTTGACTATTGTCAAGTATAATTTTTGGAGTTGTTTTATTTTTGGTTCTCAGTTCACCTAAGGTACAAAGAGTATGATTTTATACACATATCAGGTATGAAGTTTCACATGGAATGTGAATTCTTGTGTATTTGGTTATGAAAAATGGAAAATAGGGTTTAATTACTTAAGTGTAAACAACAAACTATATGTTTTTTACCATATATATTATTAGTTTCATTCTTTTTAACTGAACCATATGACTTGTTATTCTTTCTAGTGGTTAGAAATTTTAATTACCACATCACATAGGTTAATCAAAATTCCAATAATAATTTATAAATTATTTTACTCTATAAGATGAGAATGTAATTTCCTTTAACCAAGACACTACTATGATATACTTTATAGGAATAATCATAGATAATTTTCATACATATATACATAAATATGTATGAGATTTTTATCCTTGAGGGGGTAGTCTAGTTTGTGGATACCCAATGAGGAAAAGTTCCCTAGAGAGGGTAGTGGATTAAGTATGAGATTCCTGATATATATGTATATAAGAACCATAGAGTGGGTGTTATGATAGGTGAGTTTACTTGTAATACCTGAGGTTGGAGTGTGGATGTTTCTCTAGTATATTTGACCTATTGAGTTATGGTTATCAGATAAATGATAAGGGATAATGATGTTTATATGTGACTCAAGATATTTTTGAGTCAATTTCATGATTGAGTAATAGGGCGTTAACATGTTACTATTAGAGATGAGTTGTGATGAGTGAGGGTAATAGAGATAGTGGTTGGATCATGCTTCTGGGTGACTTTAGAGATGAGAAGCATGGGTGGATTCTCTAGAATCTAATATTGGTGCATGAGAGGTTCTATCAAGTTTGTGATATAGGAATGCAGAAGACTTAGGTGTTGTTTATGTGAAAGTATGGGTATCACTTGTGTGGTGATAGGACTAACATGAATGTGAGGCATGGTAAGATAGTTGATTAGATGTAGTTTCCTATGGAAGATAGTTTGTGCATGTCAATGGAAGATTTTAGGAAATATCTAATATAAATGGATTGAGATGTGTAAGTCATGTGACTCTTAGGTTGAATTCATAATGATGGCTAGAAATGCATGGTGGTTGCATGTGGTTCCTTAAATGTGTGTTGTGGTAGGGCTAAGACACGTATGTTTCCTAACCACATGGGTTTATATTATGGATTATTGATGGGATCAATAGAAAATTATGTACAAATTGTGATTAGATATGATATGATAGTTTAAATGTGTGACACACCTTATTGTGAAAGTGGAAAAAGGGTGTTGTCCCTTGATATAATGACCTGTGTTAATTAGATTAGTGGATACTCTGAATTATGTTCAAGAGATGTTAACTGATATTTTTTTTTCATTGGATTAAAATTGTAATAATAGATTAGGTCTATATGGTGTGATGGTGACATGAACCCTGAGTCATGAGAATAGTGGTTTAGCTGAATGGTTAACTCACAAGTGGGATGAATTGTGACCTTTTATAGAATGCAGAATGTTGTATGATGACCACTTGGTATTTCGAAACACTTAGGGGATGAGTGGCCTAACAGTAAGACTAAGGAAATAATAGTGTGCTCAATTTATAGTGAATTGGGAATCAAAATGGCTGTTAGATGATAGTGGATGTAGGTGGGGGCCCATGGAGATATATATTATGAGACTCGCATGATGGTGAGAAAAGTTATGGAGCAAGAATTAAATCCTTTAAGGCTATTCATATATTGAAGGAATTTCAATGGATATAGAACATAGTTATGTGGGCCCCCATGATATCCCAAGACTATTGAGTGAGGTTGGGATGCAGGCCTATTCTATGAAATATGTGTAGGGATTGTGAAAATCAGTGCTTGACTGAATATGTATATTAGGAAAGATTGAGCTTATTGATCGATGGTAAGGAATTTCCTATAGTGTAGATCACACTATATATGGTCTAACCATGTGGCACTTATATTGATTAGTTTTTAGTAAATGTCATAAGTGAATTGTTAATGGACATAACCCATGGGTGGTTTCAAATTTATGATGACGCATGGATGTTTGTGACCAGGTTATGTGTTGTGAATAGAAAATTACTGGGCATGGTTATAAATCAATAGAAATTGAGTTGAGTTTGTTCCTTTAGTAACTGAAAAATTCTAGATGTGAGATAACAATCAGGTGGCATGAAAAGGGCGATTTTTGGGAAATATGATAGTATTGTGACTAGTTCCATGTAATTTCAATGCTCATGAGCATCATGATAACCCATGTAACAAGTCAGGGCCTTATGATATTAATAATATATCAGATGTGAGACCCTGTGTCTTGATTAGAATAGATTTGGTGATTCTCAAGGAGTTGATGATTAGGTATGGGCTAATGATGTCGACCAATGGGGTGTGAAATTGAGAGATTAGTGATTCCAGACTAAAACTAGGAGTGCAGAATGTTTGTGGAGTTAATGGAATTAATCATTTCTATGACACATGGTCTGAAAGGGTTTAGAGAAGTGGAGCTAGTTTGGGTACAATGTTGGCATGATTAAAAATAATGGAAGACAAAGAGCATGATACATATACTAGGTATCAATGACTATGATGGTGAATAAAGGATTCAATAGGATACATAATTAGAATTAGAAGTATTATAGTGGGGTTTTTTAATGATTTTCATCATTATGGGATGTGAAATTATAGGAAATTTGATTTTATGGTCTTGGAGTTAGGTGTGTTTTTAGAATTGGGTCCTGTATCAAGAATTTTAGAGTTATAAAATCTTTATGAGATGATTTTGAATATTATAATAGGCCTATTTATGGTGACCCTTGCCTTTAGCACATATCATTACATGTTTTTTTAGAAAAATAAAGAATCACATTTCAAGCCAAGTATCGTAAAGTCTAGTGTCTTGTAAGATTAGGTACATAATTAAGCGTCATAAAAACATTTATTTAATATTTATAATGAGATCATAACTTCCATTGTGCTCATACACATGCATAAGATAAAATGGGGATAAAATGAAGAAATGGACGAGCTAAAAATCGTAGTAAGGGAATAAACATAAGAATAAATCTTTATCACATGAGTTAATAGGCATGTCATAATGATATAAAAAAACATGGAACAAATAGAATGATAACATATAAACATGGGATCATATTAACATGGATTCATAGTAATGTGTAAGAAACATAAAACATTACTTTATCATGAGTCAAGGCTCGTTGCACATTGAGAAGTACAAGTTAAGGTTAACCACCAAGACTGTTTCACATGGTAGCATGAGTCAAGGCTAACCACCAAGACCATTGCACATAACATCTCATGAGACTAAACTTTAACCAAATAATTGGAGCACTATATAGATGCACCCATCATAAAATATTCATGAACATGTTTTCCACATACTGAATCATGCATAATCAACCATACATAAACATAAGGGTTACCCATGGAAAGAATTGGGTATCATATTCTTGTCAAAAAGAATAACAAATGGGCATATCATAAAAGTGTCCATGAAAAAAATTAAATAGATAATTCATGGAAATTCATATGGTATAATAGGAATATATAGTGATAATTGATGTTTAAGTGATAACATGTAAAAAGAGCATTTAAGAAACTTTAGAATTAAAATTTTTTAGTGTGGTTTAAGAAAAATATCAAAGATCACTTAAAATAGAAAAAGGAATAATATTTTATAAAAAACTAGAAGTGAACCAAGAATGTTTTCATAATAAAAATAATGGCGGCTTAAAACATATTATATAGTGAACTTGAAATTGGGTAAGAATTTGGGAAGTTCCCTTAAATGAGTTTACTTATTGGGAAGTATTGAGGAGGGAACCATTAAAAAAACATGTATATTTCAGAAAGAGAATAATGAATGGACCTCGATAAATTATTTTCTAGAATGTAATTTTTTTGAGAATTTGTACATAAATTTAACAAATAACTTTATTTGGGTAAAAAGAAAGATAGAGAAACCCGAAGGAATAAAGGAGGTTTGGGTAGAATCCCTTAACTTATGTCCGATGATGTCCTTCACTTGGTCTTAATGTACTGAATAAACAAATTAAATTCATTAATTAATTTTTCAAGAACATATTATTCATTTAATTGATTCATTATAACCTTTTTATGTTCATTCATGACCTTTTTTATGGGTTAAGAGGTTGAATTTTATTGTTTGGGAGCTTTTATTTCCTTGGTTTTCATGATTGGTTTACTTATATACATGTAAGGATAAAAATGTAAGATGATAATGGTTGTAAATAATTAGAGTTATATGTTATTAGTGAGCATACATAGTATTACGTGGTTAGAAAATTCATTTGGTTATTTGGAGTGAAGATGAATCATTATATAAAACTTTAATGATAACTGTTTTGGTTAATTGGTAGTTTTTAATCACAATGAATACATTTTGATTTATAAATTAATATCATGTGTAAAAAAGATTCAAAAACCTTAAATAAGATATAATAAATATATTATTATCTTTTTGAACCATAAATATGGTTTCATGATCCAAATTGATGATGGTAATATAAATTGAAAACCAGTCATCCTTGAATGTGATAAATTAACACATCTCGGATGGTGTTTTCATTTATAGTATAAAAGGAATGAAAAAGAGATATGATGATGATTTATTACATTAAAATAAAAAAATTCTAGTAAATTTAATGCACTGGAGTTATCATAAGATTTTTCTAAAAGTAGGCGATGAAAGAAAAAGAAAGTAACTTGAAAGACAATAAAAGAAATGAAAAGAGGAATTTAACTCTTGGATATATCTTACTTGAGAGCCTCTTTAGGGAGAGGATTTGGTCTTTTTAAGAGACAAAGGGATTATGGACGTGGGAGAGGGGTTTTGGGAAGTTTTTGAGTAGAATTTTGAATAGGTACAAGGCAAGAGAGGTGTGAGGACAGGTGGTAAAGAGGGGTGGTATTTATAGTGGTGGAGAGGAGGAGTTTCCCATTATTTAAATCATTAGTTTAATATTTTTTCCCTAGAATATGAATATTCTTGAATTATATGACCAAAGAAATAAAAGAGATCATGTGAGTTCAAACTAATGTTCATTTACATCATCTATGACTCAAGCATGATGAAAAAATTCATTTATTTAGCATTTATTATAAATTATCGTATTTCACTATTCACAAAATTGAAGTATTTTAGAAAAAACCAAAAAATTCCCTACAAATTTGTTTCGATGCTTAGAATTTAAAAATGAACTCCATTTTTTCAAAACTAATTTTCTAAATATGATAAATTTAATTTTTACTAAAATCACAATTTACTTGAAAAATACAAATTTTAAATTTTAAACTTCTTTTTTAACACTTTGAAAAATAATTTAAGGCCTCATAAAATAATATTATGATCATAAGACATCAAAATAAATAATTTATGAATTAGTTTTATGAAATTAAATTTTCTTTTAATTTATTAAATTAATCATAATATTTTAGTTAAATATACAAGACTTACAAAAATACCAACACTTTTTTAGTAATTATTAAACAATTTATTTACTTATACTATGATATAATTATATAATTATGTCACATATAATATGGATACATTTTATTTATACTTTTACTGGTGAGGTTACTATTACAATGGTTAGTTTACTATTCATAAGGGTCACATTAGTATTCTAACAATCAAGTTATTATTTCATCGGTATATGTTCCTTAACTTCAAGAGATACCTTTTATTTCAGTCATTATTCATTTATAAGGTTTTTATTGTGTTCTATAAGTAATATTATGTGATTATACTATAAGAGAAAATTAGAGGAACGAAATTCCATTGATAAAACATTGGGTTGTTACATTCTTCCCCCTTATGAAATTTCACCCTCGAAATTTCGTTTTACATTCTAATCCATAAACAGGTGTGGGTATATTTCCTTCATCGCTTACTCCAATTCCCATGTTGACTCTTCTTACTTATGGTTTTTCCATTGTACTTTGACTAGGTGAGTAGTCTTATTGCATATAAATTTATATCTACGATCCAACATCTTCATTAGATGCTCCTCATAAGAAAGATCATTCTCTAACTATACCACCTTTGAAGAGAGTACATGTGAAGGATATGGTTTGTACTTTTTTAAGAGGGATACAAGGAATACATCATGTACTTTAGACATGGTAGGTGGAAGTGATAGTCGATAGGCCAATGCTCCAACACTATCAATAATATTGAAGCAGATGATGTAACTGAGATGTATCTTTCCTTTCTTCCCCAACCTCATGAACTTATTCCACGGAGATATGCGGAGGAATACCATGTATCCAACTTTGACCTCAAGGTCTCATCGATGATTTTATACATAACTCCATTTTCAACTTTAGGATTCCTTAATGTGTTGCTAAATGGTTTTCACCTTATCTACCATTTCTTCTACCATGTCAGGTCCTAAAAGCTTACGCTCACCGACTTCATCCCAAAATGTCTACATTCTGCACCTTTTCCCATAAAGGGATTCATATTGTGCCATTCAGATGCTAGAGTGGAAACTAATTTTGTAAGAGAATTCGACTAGTGGAAGATGTTGGTCCCATCCTACATTGAATTCCATAGAACATGATCTAATCATATTTTCCTATATCTGAATAGTTTCTCAAATTGTCCATCATTTTGTGGATGATAGAACATTTTAAAGTTCAGCTTAGTGCTTAGAGAATGTTGGAGACTCTTCCAAAACATTGAGGTGAATCTCAGATATCGATCTGATATAACCGATACTGGTAGTCCATGAAGCCTTACTACCTCTTAGATATATATCCATGAAATTTGATCTAGTGATAAGTCCTATCAAATTATGATAAAGTGAGTTGCCTTTGTAAGATGATCCACAATGACCCATATATCATTGTTTCATCTAGATGTCCTTGGAACTCCCGTGAAAAAGTCCATTTTATTGTTCACCCACTTCCATGTTGGCAAGGGTAGTGGTTTCATCATCCCCTTAGAATTTTTTATTTCAGCCTTCACTTGTTGACATACCTGGCACTTTGATGTATACTCAGTGATCTAGTTTTTAACATTATCCCACCAAAAGTTCTCTCAAATATTTTGACACATCTTTATGATCCCTAGGTGAATAGAGAAGGTTGAGATATGTACATCATTCATAAGCTTCTTCTTTATCACTAGATCGTATTGTACAAATAATCGTAACCCAAATCTTACAACTCCTTCCTCATCAATATTGAACACAGAGGATTTCCCATTTCTAATATCTTCCACCCTTTTCAGAATTTCCAAAAATTTTCTTTGATAATCCTTTATTTTCTACATTAGGGATGATTAAGAAACAATTTTATAAAGAATTTATGATGTTCCTCCCTTAATGATTCAATGTCTATCCTTTATAAATCTAAGAGACTGGATCCTTCTCAACTCTCATCTTTGATAAAGATTCAAGATCCTTTCTATTTAGAGAATCTATCACCTTATTTTCCATACCAGGATGATAGTGGATTGAGTAGTCATAATCCTTGATGATATCTAACCATATTCACTAGTGAATATTAAGCTCTTTCTGTGTGTATATATATTTGAGACTCTTATGATCCGTATATATCTAACACTTCTCCCCATAGAGATAATGCTAATATATTTTCAATGAAAAGATCACAACAGCCAACTCTAGATCATGCGTGAGATAGTTTTGCTCTTTAATTTTCAGATAACTTGAGGTTTAGGATATCACTTTATCATCTAACATCAGTACAAACCTAATACTTTATTTGAATTATCATTGTACACTATAAAGAGTTCTACACTTATCAGTAGTGTGAGTACTGGTGCAGTGATAGTACTCTTTTTGATCTCCTTAAAGCCGAACTCACATTCTTGAGTCCAAAAAAAACTTCACCCCCTTCCATGTTAGCTTGGTCATTGGGTTTGAAAATCAGGAAAATTTCTTCCCAAATCATCAGTAATACCCAGATAGACCAAGGAAGATAAGAATCTCCATTGTAGATGTTGGACTGGGCCAATCTTCAATTGCATTTGTCTTAGAAGGGTCTACATATATTCCTTTTCTAGTGATAAAATTCCCCAAGAATTATAGTTCCTCCATCCAGAACTCACATTTACTATACTTTGCATAAAGCTTATCCCTTTGTAAAGTCATCATCATAGTATTCTAGTGATACTCAAGTTCCTCATTGATCTTGGAGTATATTAGAATATCATCGATAAAGACTAACAAAAATTTATTGAGGTTATATATAAATACTATATTCATTGGATCCATGAAAATAGATAGAGAATCAATGAGTACGAAAGGCATAACTATGAACTTATAGTGTCCATACCTCATTCAAAAGGCTGTTTTGGGAATATCTTCCTCCCCTTTAATTGGTGATATACCAACTGAAGGTCCACCTTAGAGAAATAACTGGACCCACATAGTCAATCGAACGAGTCATCTCTCTTTGGTAGTGGTACTTGTTCTTTATCATGGTTTTATTAAGCTCACAATAATCAATGAAGAGGTGCATTGATCTATCCTTCTTCTTAACAAAGAGGACTGGTTCACCCCATGGTGAATCACTCGGACGAATAAAACCCTTATATAGATTCTCCTGTAACTACTTATTCATCTCTTCCAGCTCAATGGTGGCCATTATATAATGTGTCTTTGATATAGGTTGATATCCAGGAATAAGTCCAATTGATAACTCAAACTCCCAATCAGGAGGTATACGAAGCAATTATTTGGGAAATACATCAGTGTAATCCCTCACGATGGGAATGAGTTCGATCATGATTCTCTTATTTTTTCTCAATAATTTGAGATAGATATAATTGCTCATAATGAAGTAATATTCACACTTGAGACAATGATTCTAAAGGAGATTCATATTCCTCCTTACACTTGAAAAGAATTGGAGGATGCTTCAGGATGTGAAGAGTGATCTCCCTTTAATAACAGTTGATGTTGTATTTTTATAAAGATAACCAATCAATGACCAAGATAAAATAAAAATCCACTAAAGGAAGTATGACACGATTTTTTGGGAGGTTCAGTCGACAAATATTAACTAGGGAGGAGTTATCTACTTTTTATGCAATAATTTCCCCATTTTTTGTTCTCACAGATAACTCAATCTCCAATGTTTGTGGTGGTGTTTGAATAGTCCTAATAAACTTGAATGATAATAAAGAATGTGTACCACCAGAATCAAATAGTATATTACCTATTCTTGAATGAATAACTAGCGTACCTATCCCCACATCGTTTTCTGGCTCCACCTCAGTAGTTGTGATAGTATAAGCCATTCCTTGTTTCCATGGAGGTTGTTGTTGATTGCCTTCGATATCCCTTGGCTTAGGGAAATTGTTCACATAATTTCCATGTTACTTGAAGTTGAAACACTACACTAATGTATGAGAATTGATATGAACCTTCCTTTCCTCTTCCACAATAGTGGGATTCTTCATATCCCTTTGATAGTTTTTATCTATATGTCATATCCTTCCACATTTTAAACAATTCCTGGTTCCCATTAGATAATTCCCAGAATGATTCTTCCCACAATTTTAACATGGGGTATATTCGATATTATTTCCATTATGGGATTTATTTACCGAACCACTCATTTTATACTCCATTTCTCACTTTATTTCACTGATCCCATGAGACAATTGAGAGTCTCTAATCTCTATTTTATCCTTGTGGGCACAATAGATAGTCTCCTCATAACTGTCAATGTCCCAAATTTCCAAAATGTTTCATAGGCTCAGCTTTAGTCCAATAAATAAGCAATCAACCATGATTTTAGTGTTCATGACAAATCTGAAGGCGTATCTTGAAATCCTTGTGAATTTTTCTTCATATGCCCTGATGGACTCATCTTTCTTCTTCTTAAGTATAAAGAACTATCTTTCCATCTTGAGATAGAGGGTTCATGGAAAATATTTATTAAAAAACACTTTCTTTAATTCCTCCCAATCCATGGAATCAATTTCCTCTTGGGACATTGTATTATTTATCAGTGTCCACCACTGATCAGCATCCCTATCAAACCAATAGACCACAAACATGAATTTCTATTCTTCTGAGCACTAAAGGATAAAGATTATATTTTCAATGGAGCTAATACCTTGTTCTATGAAAAGGGGATAAAAACACACTAAACACGGGAGACCTTTTCTCGTGTGAATGATTCTACGGAAACTTTCTCTTTCCTTAGAGGAGAAGGTAATTCCACATGATTCAAGTTATTATTAATGACTTGATCCAACTAAGAAAATACTATCATGACTTTTTGAGATCCCACTCCCATTATATTAGGCACATCATTAGGAAAATCGTCACATTTACTCTCACATTGATTTTTGGCACATGTTCTTCTATTTCCTGCCATTAGATAAGAAAAAGAAAGTACAATTATGGGGCTTGAATACTTATCTATTAAGTATAAAAAAGAAAATTTGAATATAAAAGGATAAAATATTAAAGGAAAATTATATCCTAACTTGTGATTCCCCAGGTTTCAATCTATTTTATCCATGATTTTTTAATAACATATATTCTTATGGGATTTTTTGTTCCCTTAATAATGGTTTGTACTAATATTATGAATTTACCAAAGCATATCCCTTGGGATTGTCAGACCAGGAGTGCATCAAGGACCATTTTTGTGAACCAGTTCCCATTAGAGTCTAGATAAAAGTGGTGTTTTTGGGTTTTACCCCTAGATACATATATGATAGATCCACCTCTACTTGTTCGTATCCAGAGGAGGATGTTTTTTCTTGATAAAACACTTACTCTATACTTACCAAAATTCAGTTATGTATTTTTATACTTAGTATCATCCCTAAGTTTCTTACTAAAGTTATCTATTCATAATCTCAAAAAATAACTAGACCATCCTTTGAAACAAAATATAGTGACCCCATATTTTTACACATATCATTACATGATTATGAGTATAATAAAGCATCACATTACAATCCAAGGATCATAAATTCAAGTGTCTTGGAAGATTAGGTACAAAATTAAACATTATAAAAATAAATCTTATTTAATCTCCATAATGAGATCATAACTCACATTATGCTCATACATCTTCATAGGATAACCTGGGGATAACAAGAACAGAGGTATGAGCTCAAAATCCTAGTAAGGGAATAAACATAAGAATAAAACTTTATCAATGGGTTAGAAGGCATGACATAATGAAATAAAAAAACATGGAAAAGATAGAATCCTAAAATATAAACATGGGGTCATATAAAAATGGATTCATATTAATTTGACAGCAACATCAAACATCACTTTAGCCTGAGTCAAGGCTCATTGCTCATAGAGGAGCACAAGTCAAGGTTAACCACCAAGACCTTTGTACATGGTAGCCCGAGTCAAGACTAACCACCAAGACTGTTGCACATAACATCTCATGAGACTAAACTTTACCAAATGAATTAGAGAAATATCTGGACAAAGCCATCATAACATGTTCATGAATATTCTTTCCACATACCAAATCATACATAATCAAGCATACATAAATATAAGGGTTACTCGTGAAAAGAATTGGGAATCATATTCATGTCATAAAGTATAAAAAATGGGTGTATCATAAAAGTGTCCATGAAAGAAATTAATTAGATTATTAATGGACATTCATAAGGTATAATATGCATATATAATGATATTTTATGTCAATTTTAAGTGAAAACATGCAAAAAGAGCATTTATGAAACTTTAGAATTAAAACATTTTTGTGCGGTTTAAAGAAAATATCAGAGAACACTTTAAAAAGAAAAGGGAATAATATTTTATATAAAACTAAAAGTGAAATAATAAGGTTCTAGTTTTAAAATAGTGTTTTTTAAAAATAATTTTTTCTTAAAACAAATTATAGAGTTCACTTGGGATTGGGTCAGAATTCAGGAAGTTCCCTTAAACGAGTTTGCTTATCGGGAGGCATTGAGGAGGGAACCACTTAAAAACATGTATATACCCAAAATAGAATGATGAATAGACCATGATAAATGAGTTTGGATCATTTAAAAAACTTTTATAAGATTTAAATAAAAATAAAATTTAACATAATTTGTATAAAATGAAATATAGAGAAACTCAAAGGAATAAATGAGGTTCAGTTAGAATCCATTACCTTAAGTCCGATGGTGTCATTAACTTGATATTAATGTCATGGATAACCAAATTTAATTCATTGATTAATATTTATTTAAACTCTTATTCATGTAATTGATTCAATATAACCTTTTTTATGGGTTAAGAGTTTAAATTTCATTATTTGGGAGCATTTGTTTCCTTGGTTTTCATGATTGGTTTACTTATATACATGTAAGGATAAAAATATAAGATGAGAATGGTTGTATGGAATCGTAGTTAAATGTTATTAGTGAAAAAACATAGTATTACATGTTTATAAAATTCATTTGGTTTTTTGGAGTGAATATGAATCATTATATAAAACCTTAATGATAACCGTTTTGGTTAATTGGCGGTTTTTAATCACCACGAACACATTTTGATTTATAAATTAATATCATGTGTAAAAAATATTCCAAACCTTAAATAATATATAATACATATATTTTAGTCTAGTTAAACCATAAAAATTGTTTCATGACTAGAATTTAATATGGTAATAGAAATTGGAAACCCATCGTCCTTGAATGTGATAAATTAACACATCTCAGATGGTGTTTTCATTTCTTGTATAAAAGGAGGGTAAAGGAGATATTATGATGATTTATGACATTATCATAACAAAATTACAATAAATTTATGGTAAGGGAGTTATTATAACATTTCAATGAAAGGAGGTGAGGGGAAAAAGAAAGAAATAAAGGAACTTGAAAGAAAATAAAAGAAATGAAAAGAGGAATTTACCTCTTGAATATATCTTCCTCGAGAGCCACTTTAGGGGAGAGGAATTGTAATTTTTAAAATACCAAGGTCTTATGGAAATTTTATAGGAAATTAGGGGGATATTTTAGTATAATTTGGACTAGGAACAAGGCTTGAGGGGTGTGAAGAGAGGAGGTAAAGAGGGGTGATATTTATAGTGGAGGAGAGGAGGGGTTTCCCATTATTTTAATCTTAAGTTTAATATTTTTTCTCAAGAATATTAATTTTCATGATTATTGTGGAAAAAATTATTAAACAAAGCCTTTTTTTAACCAATGTCTATTTATGTCATCCATGACTCAATCATGATGCATAAATTCATTTATTTAGCACTTATCTTAAATAATTACTATTCCTAAAAATTCAAGTATTTTAGAAAAATCACAAAAATTCACCCCAAATTTTTTTTGATGTGTAGAATTTAAAAATGAAATCAATTTTTAGAAAATAATTTAATAAATATGAAAAATTTAATTTTTAACTAAAATCATAATTTACTTGAAAAATATAAATTTTAAAATTAAAACTACTATTCTAACACTTTGAAAATTGAACTAAGGTCTCAAAAAATTATCTTATGATCATAAGACATCAAAATAATAATTTATGAATTCATTTTATGAAAATAATTTTTTTTTAACTTATTAAATTAATCATAAATTTTTAGTTAAATATAGACGAATTTCAAAAATACCAACACTTTATTAATGATTTTTTAGCAATTTATTTATTTATACTATGATATAATTATACCATAATGTCACATATAAGATGGATAAATTTTATTTATACTTTCATTGTAGAGTTTACTAATACATTGGTCAGTTAACTATTCATTAGGGTCACATTACTATTCCAATGGTCTAGTTACTATTTCATCGGTATATGTTGCTTAACTTCAAGATATACCTTTTATTTCACTCATTCTTCATTTATATGGTTTGTATTGTGTTCTATAAGTAATATTATGTGATTATACTGTAAGAAACAATTATATCAAGGGAATTACATTGATAATACATTAGGTCGTTACGCTAGGAGGTACCTTGGGTTCTCATGTGAACATTGGAGTACAGTTAGGGTAACAATGCTAAAAGTTTTAGGATCTAGAAAAATCATCATGCTGTGATGAGTGTATGGTCGAGAGGTCACATTGTGGCCAGGTAAGAAACATGGTGTAAGGGGAGTAGGTCACACCCTGACTAGGGGGTATCACAACATGACAGTAATTGTGTGGGATATAATTTCATAAGGTTTATGAGGAGTCACACTATGACTTGGGGAACTGTGACATGATGATAACCCTTTATGGGTTTTTTTGAAGGAAAATATATTTTTTTTGGCATCACATTGTGATTAAGGAAACCACACCATTTTGATTACTATTACATAAAATAATACTAAAACCTTTTGTATGAAGGTCATTCTATGATGAGGGAATCATTATGTATAAATTAACATTATGTATTGGGTGTGGTTACCCTTAAATATGGGGTCTAAGGACTATTAAAATTTTCCTTTGTGATTAAAATTTCTAATAGAATTGGTATATAAGCTTGTGGGGGGGGGGGGATAAACCAGGTATTGCCTATTTGTTAAAAAAATTCAAATTTTTTAGAAACTTTAACCCCATTTGGGATTTAAATTTCTATTTAGTTAGTACATATGGATATATTTTACTATTCTAAAAAGTGACCAGCAAACTCATGCATGCAAGTAAATAAGATAAAAGGAACATAATATTTTTACAAGGTTTGGTATAAAGACTTACTGCTTTCCATGATTAGTTATTTTCCCTAATGATGAATTTTCTACTATAATCAGATTGTGATAACAATGGGTTATATTTCTCACACCTTCATAAAGACTCACCATGCATGAAAATGCTAGCTTCATATAAGAAATCTATTGCCAAAACCATATTATAATTATCTCAATAGCTTAAATACTTTATCACAAATTTATACTATGATATACCTCTATAACCTGAATCACATAGGTTATATGGAAGCTCATGATATTTATGAAACTATTTTTTTGAATCACCCATATGTAATAGATCACCTATTCGATACATAATGGTTCTTCATCCATGAAATAAGATCTCCTTACCCACAAAATGGTGCCTTCAAATGCCTTTCGTTATTCAAGAATAATACCTACAAATCAGTCACTACATGAAGCATAATTCAATGATATTCATTATAACTTATTCACTGACTTTCTCACTCACTAAGCTCCTTTGATATCCCGACCTAGTAACTCCTTAATCTTATTTAAGTTTCTCAACTAAAACAATGGAATACGTGCACAATAGGATGAATTCTCACTTTTTCATCTTCTTCTAAAGATTTTGAAACCATGGATATCACAAGAACCTCTTATTATTAATTTAGTGCCAAAAACCAGGTGTTTTCTATTTGAAAACATTTTTTAAAACATTTTTGAAAACATGGTTTTTGAAATAAAATAGATTTCTGACTAAAGAGATAAATACAATCATATTTTTCTTAAAAACATTTTATTAATTATCTTACATAGAAAAGAGTGAAAAAATGGAAATAATTCATAGAGATACCTTGAATAAACATAGAATAATAAAATTCAAGAATTTTATTGAGATATGAATCATAATATTTCAATAAAGTAAGTATAATCATAAACTATCTCGATATATGATGAGATTGTTTCAATAAACTCTTACAACTTGGTTACTTGGGATCATACTATCCATGTAATAAAAGGAAATTACACAAAGCATAAAATTTCCTGAAAATAATTATGTTCATGATATATCATGTAAAATATAATTATACACACCTCGAAAAAGAATGTAGGTGCATAATAAAACATGTCTCAAAAGAAGGAAAATTGAGACAAAACTGTCTTACTGATTTGTTAGCTTTTGAAACATTAACCCCCTGAAATAAAGACCATATAATGGGTATTAAAATACACATAAATTTATTTTTAAGAATAATTTAATATATCCATGGAAATTATAAACATCTCACAAAATGAATGGGTTGTGAATATAGCTTGTATCTCACATAAATAAAAATTAAGATGAAATTCCATTACCTTGTGTATCGAATCTCATTGTACTTAGACAAACCTCATATATAATAAATATAAGTATATTATAAATCTATAATGGAACCATATTATTATATCTACTGAATTATATGGTTTTATTGTGACTTTTTATTACCCACTTGTTAATAATTCTATGTTATGGTTTCACTTCGAGTAATATCTTCTTTGTTCTTTGCATGTGTCTTAACAAGTTATATATTTGGTCATTATAATTATATCATGATTTATAAATTTTAAAACATTATATAAATATCAGGAATATTCAGTATATTTTTATTATAATAATCTTTAAAATATATACAAATGAAATGGAATACACCATTCATGGAGAAGTAGGCCGTACGTACACATGAATGCTATTTCGGTTTAATAATCGTATTGAAATAAAGTAAGTAAATGAAATATATGAATATATATCATTATTAAATTAGAATTATTATTTCATATATATCATATTAGTTCAATAAACCCATCATTAATACATTACTTGTAGCGTGTGAATGAATCACATCGCTTTGAGGAGGAAATAGTTCACACTTGCTCAAACGAAATTATCGTATTTACAAAAAATGGAGAGTATAAAGATATGTGTTGTAAAATATTTGAATAGGATTAAATTCATAATAAATATAATATATTTTATATATAAATTTAGTTTCAATCATAACTTCCACCATGATATGTGGTAAAGGAAAATGAACAATCATCATTTTGTGAGGTGGTAGTTCTGCATACACATAAACACCATGTTCGTTACCCATTATATGGAAGTGTGTGTAAGTGGAGATAAAAAAATTAGACAAAAAATATAATAGTATATCGAATATACTGATGTTTTTATATATTCATCTAATAAAGATAGGGTAGGGGGTGGAAAAAGAAAATAAAAGAAAGAGTTTGAGAGAAGTCGTTACCTCAAAATCAGGTAACTTCTTATGTTCTGTGCACAAAGGATCCTTTTGATTGTTTTTTACAAAGTTAAGGATACTAGGATAAATAGAGGTCTGTTGGTAAGTGTATTGGTCAGATATTGGCCGAAAAAAAGTGGTTTTAGAGGTGTGAAGAAGTGGGAGGAGAGGAGGCATTTTTATAGTGGAGGAGGAGTGCCACTCCTGTAAATATTTGAAGAGAGAATTCCGCCCAAATTTTTCAGGATGAAAGTGAATCCAATACTGGAAAAAATTAGATAAAAGATATTATATGGTCTAAATATGTCCATAAAATGTATTTGGGACAAGTTTCTTGGTCTTTTTGGGACTTAAATTTAACGTTTAGTTCTTTGTTAAGTTAATTTTTCTCATAATCATCGTAATTAATTTTGATCACTTTCACTGATATTTTTGGTCAAAAACTATGTTGAAATTATTAGAAATTATAAATTATTATGGTTCTAAATATGGAATACATTTTTCCAAAATCAAATCACATAATGGGCAGGAATTAATTTAAATTCAATCCCACAGTCAGGTCGACAATGTGGGATTTTTTTAATGTAAAAACATTCAAAAGTTTTCTATGGTTTTATTCCCAATTTCAAAGATAAATTGTTTCCAACAAACTAAATTGGATTAATTTATAAAATTATTATATAATTAAACATTAAAACCAATTTAATATATAATTTATCTCTATAAATGAATTAGATGAAAAAGAAGTTTTGAAATAAAATTCAGTATTTTTAACTATTCATTACAAAATGAAGTTTCTCAGAAAAATACAAAAAATTCAACTTAAGAAAATTTTGAAATTATAAATTAAAAAATGAAATTTATTTTATCAAATTATATTTATAAAAATTTCTAAAATTAGTTTTATTATTTTTCACAAAAGGACATTAAAAGTAGTTTATTTGATAAAATAATATTTTTAAACATATAAGTACTTTACCAGAAATTATATCTTTCATTATCAATATGTTTTATTTATATAAAAACATTATAAAAAATATTTTATAATTATTTATTACTATTTATATTTATAAGTTTAATAGTTAGGTTATAATTATCTCATTTAAGTAATCATAACAATAAAATGATGTTTTGTAGAAACTCAGTGTTGCACGTAACGTACGCCATGTCGATGTGCTGTATAAAACAAGCTAAGATTTATGTTTCATGTAGTGAATTATTAAATTAGTTTTTTTGTATAAATCAATCCAAACATATTTATTTTATAAAATAAACTATTTTTAGTGTTGCGTGAAATGAAAAATATTGATAAGATTAAATTAATTTGAAATACAAAAAATTTCACAAAATCTCAGGGTGTTACAAGAAATATCATCATGATGTGATGAGTGGATTATTGAGAGATAAACATGTGGAAAATGATTCAACAGAATTTGAATGTAGTGGGTCATGTCATGAACAAGGGTTTTCATAACATGGTGCACTTTGTGTGTCTTGTAATTGTTTAAGGATAAAAAGGAGTCTTTATATGGATGGGGTACCATGCCTTGACACATACACTTTACGTGTTATTGAAAAGAAGAATATATTATTTGTGAGAACCACACCTTAATTTAGATAAACATGTTTTTATAAGTACTCTTACAGAATATAATAATTAAATCTTTTCTATGGAGGTCATGCCATAGTGGGTAGTATTAGGATGTGGAAAAAGCCCTTATGTTTTGGGTGAGTTGTTCTTTATTTATAGTGAGGTGACCCAAGTATTTCATACCTAAATATTGAAATATTTTTTTATTAATTTTCAATACATTTTACAATAATACATACCCTTGGACTACAAAGGTTTAGTGTATTTGAGTACTAGATACATAATCAACTTATTTCATAAAATATCATCAATATATTCTACAATGTTATTCTCACATAGTACACTTCATATATATTTATTACATAATACTTTTCATCAATGTCTAGAAGGAAAGGAAACTTAAGAAAGGGTGATCATAGAAAACCAATACAGGTAAAAATAAGATACATTAATCAATGATCACAAGTGAGCATAAAAAATCATAAGGGTATTAGGACACGATCATAACACATAATAATCATACCCAATTTGTCAAATATCACTAATCATAAATCATGGAATAAGGATTTGTCATAATAAAATAACTAATTCTTAATTGTGAGGAATAATCAATAATTATCCATGATCCATAAACACATATCAGAAACAATATACATAAGTTATGAACATAAATATAATTATAGAAAATCATTTTATTAGTCAAGTCTCACTTCCAACACTATTATAGTAGAGTGGTTTTACTCCCCACTCAATCATTTTCTTCATCAGGGTTCACTCCCATGACAATATTATTTCACAAATTACCTTAACAAATTGGGTTCGCTCCCCATTAATATCCTTATTATCTCATGAGATATCTATATTTTCTTAGGGAATGAGAGAGTTATATAATTTTGGGCCCACCCATCAGATAATGAAAACCATATACATGTGTGATAAAAATTCATAAAAAAATCATTATTCCATCATATAATAACATATGGAAAGTAAATGGTTTTCTTAAATATTTCATCATTCCATGGAAAATAAATAGGTTTTATAGAGGCTCCATCATATCTTAATTAACCCATTAGAAAGAAATAGGTTACATAGAATCATCCTTAAATAGTCTTCATCATAAAACATACAGATATCTAAAGGGATGGTATCATAATATAATATCCCTAGTGAATCATAACAATCCTTAAAGGATGTTGACATAGATAAAAACACATTTAAAATATTATTAGAACATTTATTTGAAAACATGGGGAAACTATCCTTTTATTTTGATAACAGTTTACTTAAAAATTTGTGGAATATGGAGAAAATTGTTTTCTTTGAAAATAACATTGAAAAATTATATGGGAATCTTTAAATAAAATACCGGTCATGAAAATGGTAAAATCCTTTCATACTTTATACATTATAATAGAACATTCTTTTCAAACTTTTGTAAAAATAATAAAAAGAATTGTTCAGAAAAAATTTATTTAAAAATATAAATTAAATACTTTATAAATAAAGTAAAATGTAATGAAAATAAAATTTTAAAACATATCAAGTATATGTAAAAACTTCCATAAACCCATTTTTAAGATCATGTGTGTAAACGAAAAATTCAAATGACCAGAGGAAATAAGGTTTAATTTTCATTAATTTTTTTTCAATCATATTAAGTACCAAAGAGTGGGAATTGGTACTATTAAATAAAAATTATAGTAATAAATATAGTATAATTTATTATATGGGGTTTAAAATATAAAATACATCTAATTTCTATTAATGAATATTTAACATAGACAATGTTGAAAAGAAATGAGATTGTAAAAAAAATCTATTAACTTAAGTCACATATTACGTCATATGTGTTCAAATATCTAGTGTAATAAATATTTATTTTTTATAAATATATTATATAACCTTATTCATAAATAAATAAATATTTATAATTTTTTTATAATTTCCAATTATCTTTTTATTAACAATTGCTTTATTAAAATGATCATTCGGGTGAAAATAAGCCTATTTTCTTTCCATGTTTTGGATAGATAATTCTGGTACATACACCTTGGTCATGGTTTCATAATCAATAGATTATTAACCATGAAATTATTATTATATTTAATCATGATATAAACTTTTATAATCATTTATATAAATTATTTATGAAAAATGAATTACATCACTTCGTGGAGAGGATAGTCTCTATATAGGCACGAGTTATGTTACCAATTTTTGATGGATGTAGTAAAAGATAGGTAAATAATAAATCAACTTTGTAGAATCATTATTATATCATTAATATCATATGTATTAATTAAATATATCTTTATTACCATCTATGTAACGAATCACATCACTGCATATAGGTGATAGTCCACACATACACATGAGTAATACTTCCATGTATTGTTTTATAGATAAGAGGTGGAAAATGTTTGTAAAATAATAATAATAAAATATTATTATATTTAATATATTGTATTTATAAGTCCCCAACCTTAAACCTTACTTAATCTTGAGTTATTACAAGATTACACATTGAGGATCTTTTCGGGTTTAGAGTTTTAGAGAATTAGATCATAAAACTTGCATTACATTCCACATATAAAAAAAGTTGTTACATAAAGATAGTATTCTTCTTTCCCATCAATGGAAACATATTTAAAATAAAACATGGATTCTTTCTTGACACTTCCTTGACACTATCATCATATCATGTACATTTCCCTTGACCTGTGAAAAACATTTCAAAAAAACCTTGGGATGAGCATAAAAAGATCAGTAAGGGATATAAAAATATGGAAAGGAAACATGGGTACATATATACATAAGAATGAAATCATACTTTAACCATAAAACATAGGCACTTTAACATACCTCATCAAATCATGAATAAATCATAGAAATCATAAGACATAAAGGTAACTTGAGGCATTCATAACATTCTTACGTAGGGAGTAACCCTCTTGGTTACGTTTGGAATACCCATCACAGTATATTCCCTAAATCTCTTCGGATAAACCTTAACGTTTCACTCCTTCGTGTTACCCAATTCATTGGAGAGCTATATCGGGCTCACCCGCCCTGAGTTTATCACGGAACCACCCGTCTTCATAATAATGCCCAAGAACCTCAACATAATCGTATCACATAAAACATGCATAAAGGAAACATAACATTTCCACCTTTCAATCAAAAGATATCAATACAACACATTGATATAAAAAAATTATGAAAACCATTTTCAATACCAAAATAAAAGAAAAGTAAAACATGGTATTTATTTTTCTGTTAAAAAAAGGTATGGCTTGTAGAGGAAGCCGAAACTCAAATAATGGTCACGACGGAAGAGAAGTCGTTGTCGCCGCATACGGATGACAAAAAAATTCTCTTTTGTCATTTAGTAAACGCTTCGTATAAAAAAAAGATTCATTTTAAATAAACGTAAAAGTCAAAGGGGTTTATACACTGTATAAAAGAAGGTTGTGTATAAAACAAAATATGCCTCAATGAAAGGAGATTGAGACGAAGTCCCATACCTCGGGTCTGACTTGACTCGATCGTTCATTAATGTCCTTAATAATAAACTTGAGTTAATTTCTACTTTCTTAAGAACCTTTTTAATGTTCATTATTCCTTTTATATCACTTATTTCCATGTCATGAACACTATGTAATTATTTAAGTTAATAACGGTCGTTTTAACGATCATTGGTACTTGAGTCAAAAATAAAACCTTTATAATTACAAGTTGTTCATGTATCCATTATATCTAAAATTATAATCATGATGTATATATAATATATATCCAGTATATACATGAATTTATAATATTACATAATCATTTAGAGGTATGAAATGAAATGCACCGTTCATGGAGACGGTAAGCCGTAAGTACGCATGAACGCTACTTTCATTTATATTTCGTATTTTATAAAATGGAATCATAATGATATAAAGGTATATTATAATTACAGTATAATATCATTTATAATATCATAGTTCCATCCTTTATATGTCCCACATATGGTATTTAACGAATCAAATCACTTTAAGGGGGCGGTAGTCCACACTTCCTTAAATGAAGATATCGCGTTTACCCATAATGGAAACCATAAAGGTATGCCCAAAATGAAAAAAACAGAAGCTTAAGGAAAACATAAACATATTATATATCATATATAAATATAGTGACATCTTAATGGCCACCTTTGAAGGTGTTAAAATAATGTTGAACAATCATCGTTTCGGGAGGCATAAATTCACCATCCACGGAAACAATATGTCCTTTAACCATTAGATGTAGGTGTGTGTAAGTGTAGCTCGAATACTTCTTATAAAAACATCCTAGTATATTGAAGATACTGGATTTGTTACAAAATAAATGAATAAAAATAGTTTAGGGGGTTGGAGAAGCAAAATAAAACAAAAGGACTCAAGTGAAGACATTACCTTAAAATCGGGTAACTCCCTTTGTTTTGAGCTCAAAGGCTTCCTTGGGAAGACTTCTGCCCAAAGTGAGGCTTTAAGGAGTAATAGAGGGAAGTGGAGAGAAAAAATGGGCAGGGGTTGGCCGAGCCAAAGGCTTTGGGAGTGTGGGTAAGGAGGTAGAGGTGAGGGCCTTTTATAAGAGGAGAGGAGGGGCACTCTTGTAAAGTTACAAAATGTTACTTTATTTTCAAAAGAGTTTCAGATTTTAAAGGTCCCAAATTGATTTATTTCGAGTCTAAGGTGATTAGGGTTCGAAATCCACTCATCTAATAGGTTTTGGACATGTTTAGGTCTTAGATTTTACATTATCTTTCCATTAAATCGTTAAATAATGAGGTCATCGCTGCATCATCATGATGTCATAAATAATTTAATTTATTTAATGTCTAAAAATTATAAAAAAAATATCATGATGTAGGAAATCTTTTTAGATTTCTAAGGAATATTTATAGTCCAAAATATCATTTATGTAGACAAAATTAAAAATATTTTACTTAGGTGATACATTCTTTGTCACATTTAACATTTTTTAAAAATAAAAAGATAAAAAGTCACATTCTCACAAAAGTGATTCCATGGGGCCCCCATGTTTGGAACAAGGAATCCCATGGTCGGCCATGATACAACCAGTAGCCTTAGGACACATGTTTTAGTGTTTTTGTATTATTATGATATCATTTTATTATCCTTAACTACCCGATTACTCATTAATGAAGATAATTAAAGATAATTACCGTCGTTACTATTCATAATGTCCAAAAATAAAAGAGTCTTGATTACATAATTTGGACCTTCTGATTCCAAATATGTAATCCATTTTACCAAATTCCAAACACAGAAATTGAAATAATTGATTCAAAAATAATTCCCGTTGTCAAAAACAAATAGCGGGTTTTTTTGAAACAATATCTATGAAAAGTTTGGCATTAGTTTATGACCAATTTCAAAGTGAAATTAATCTTAATGACCACCATTAGATTAAATGAAAAAAATATATTCATATTACACTTTAAGACCAATTAAAAGGATAATCTAACCATATAATTAAATTAAATGAAAAAGCAGTTTTGATGTAAAATGCAGTATTTTTTCACTATTCATTAAAAAATGAACATTGTCAGAAAAATACCAAGAATTTATCCAATGTAAATTTCAATGTCCCAATCATAATTAATATGTTTATTTTGACAAATATAGATTATAAAAGTTTCAAAATTTTGATTTAAAAAGGGTTTGCCATCAAAAGGCAGTAAAACAATCTTTTAAGAATATTAGTGTATTCCATGCATAAGATTGTATTTATTTTCATTTTAAGCCTCTAAAACACTATCTTAATCATTAATAGACATAGATAAAAATATCTATTATTCATTACTTACTTGGGATGTTACAGTATTAATAATTTTATTATTTATATAATATATTTATAGGAAGTATATGAAGAATTAAACTTGAAAAATTATGGTAAGAACATATACTTCTTCTTTGAAAACCCTCATTTAAATCTCTTCTTAAAGACACTTGGGATGGTATTTTAAAATATAAGAATATCTAGTAAATTAATAGGGAATTTTATAATATATTTGGGTAGGTTTTGTTTGATATAAATTGATCTCATGTTGTGGAAAAGAGAGGAGAGGGGGTTCCCTTTTATAAGTGAGAGGAGGTTCATACATGCAATTATTTAGGATTTTAAAATATAAAGTCATTCTCATGGAAAAATGTATCAAAAATGTATCATGTTTAAAGATATTATGGTATTGAAATGTAATATATTTATTAAATAAGATTGAAACAAGTTTTTTCCATTTAAATCCTTATCAATTAAGTTTATCCCCTTGTTAACCCCTTTAAAATTTTACCATAGTAATGATTTTTTTCCTCATTTACTATTCATTATCAAATTTTTTTAGTTATCCTTATTAAATATTATTAATTTTTATGATCAAATATGAATTCAATTTTATAATATTCAGTTTCAATCAGTTCCAAAAATGTATTTTAACATAAGTACGCAAAACACAACTAAACTATTTTTAGAAAAAATACATTTTAAGCACAAAAATGAGTTTTCCTTTATGCATTGACAAGTAAAAACTATTAGATGAACATTAAATTTTTTTATTGAATATATTATCTAAATTTTTCATAAAATAATTAATCAATGTATATTAATATAATTTTTTAAGATGAAGAAACATTGAGAACATAAATACTTTTTTTAGAAAAACATACTTTTTTACCTTCAAATGATTTTATTTTAATTTAGAACTGATTGAAAACAAATAATTGATTTTATATATATGTAAAATAATTTTTTTCATAATTTAGGTAGTTCCATTCATACTCTCTGATCTAATATCTAGGTGATACACTCATTTTAGCATGATTTTTTTTAGATTGTCATTATTTCTAATTTGATTTCTCTAATAATTGACAATTTATTTGAGATTTGGGAAGTTTGAGATAAAATTTTAATTAAAATTAAAATGAATAAAAAAAATTTTATTTTGAATTTTTAAAGTTTTACTTAATAATTTTTGGTTGAAATATCACCATGTCTTTAATTTGAATATATGTAAAAAAGGTCCCAACTCGTATATCCCTTAACACAAAGGGGTCGTAAGCCTCTTTGACAGACCAATAAGTTTAAAATAGACAAGCATCAATAAGGAGAAGGCCCACTGAGTGGAAATAGGATATTGGTTCATGCACAGGTTTGAGTGCGTATTACATGGGAGAAAGTCTGCAGTAGTCTCGTGCCTGTCGACACAATACCATATCAGTGTGTGTGAGTGAATGTAGGGGATCATCTCCATAATAATATTCAGAACCTATGATGACATTATAAAGTATATAAATACGTTATTTTCTGAGCTATATTCCCAAGTGTGATGGCCTCTTATTGGGTACTATTAATCATTAACCAAAATGGTGCTACTTTACATCTTAAATTCTCTCTCCCACCTCATACATTCCTTTCTCATTACTGCCACCCCCGACATTGTCAAACCATGATGCCTATCACCCAAAATCATAATGGTAGCTTTTAGAAATGTCAAGATCAATTGAAAAATTTAATACTAAATCTCAGGATCACCATGGATCACATATGGAACCTCATATGACTTTAGTGAAACCTACTTTGAAGGAAAAATCATTACATAATGATAAGAATCTATATATAGACACTATGAAGACAAGATGGTTTAATGAGAAGCCTATGCCATTTCCATCACTACTACACCATAAGCTCTATGTTGAGGAAGATAGTTAAACAAAATTTTTACCATGGAGGATTAGATACCCTATTGAAATGACAAATTTGTAATTAGAATGTTTTCAAGGTAGAAGATAGATGTGGACATAGATCATGAGCTAACAAATAGTCATATAAAACTATTTTTCATGAGTTTGGTGATACTCTGTGGAGGTGGTGTTGCACTGTGGGAATTCCTATAATGGAAGTGGATTTTTTTGAAGAAAATAACTTATTGGAGTCTATATCATGTAGGTTTTATTGATTGATAGAGATAACAGGTTTGTAAGATCCATGGTTTTAATGAAAAATATGTCTTTCTCTAGAATGTGTTGTAGTTTTTTCATTGCATCATAGAAATGTCTATATAGGTCGTGACAATGTTTTAATGAAAAAGGGAGTTTCACCATGGTTCCTTCATTAAATAGTAACCATGATGTAACATGAACAAATGAAGGAGGATGCATCATAAGATATCTCTCTACACCATAGGTTGCATCTATGCTAAAATATTAAATACCCAACATCTTTATATATTTCCATGCGGGTTAGATACAAAACTAAAAAATAATAATCTTTGACTAGATAAAGGAAGATATAGAAGATGAAAAGGAACATATAATGACCCCACCATCTATAAATAAGTGGGTGTTATTCAATAGGAAATAGATCAAGGGATTTGTTATATTAAGGACTACTTATGCTCTATTTTATTACTTTTATGTTATTGTAATTTATTTCATAATATATAAATCATGTATTTTTTTATTAATGTGTTTCTTCCCTTCCTGTTTTATTATTATCTCTTTATATCACTCCAATTATTATTATCTATCTATAATTATTATTTTCTCTTTCTCATTCATTACACTATGACCTCTTACACTCTAAAATGAGTAACTGACATGAAGCTTGACCTCAGGGGAGGTATTTAGTGTTCTTTAATTCTGATTTTAATTCTTAAGCATTTTCAATCTATTTGTGGTGAAATATTGGGAAGTGTATGGGTGTGTTGATTTTCCACAATTACATAGATCCTGAACTCACTTATATTCTTTAATTTTTATATTTTCCCTCCCTTCCATTAAATGATCAATATTCACATGAAAAAGTTGAGTTGTTCAATGTATGAAATTACATATGATGAAGCTGGGTCCTAGTATATTCCACACTCTTTATTGAGGTGTGTCATCAATCGAGGTTATAGGAGGAGGTGAAATTTATATTTCCTATCCATTCAATATTTCACACCTAATAAATTTATGAATAGTAGTTCATGCAAGAGATTTTATAATTAGAAAATAAAAATGAATTTGAATAATAAATATGAATAATAAAAGAACCCATAACTAAACCCTTGGTCCAAGAAATTTCTCTATAAACTCATTTTTCATTTTCAAGTTAGGATATTTTAACGTTTTATTCTCTTTTAACCTATCCATTTTCATTATTTTTAGAAAATAATAGTAACACAAAAATATGTAGTTCAGGTAAATTAGAATTAGTGAATGAAAAACTTTTTCACTCCTCATGTGAGATAACCCAGGTCATCCATTGGGATACACTAGGAAAATTTGATAGATTTTGAACCATAGTATAATAGGTACGCTTCAAAACATAGCATGTTTTTTGGGTATCCAATCTGTTGTTTATTTAGAGTTTCCTTTCACATTGTAATTTTTTTTCATTTTTTTTCAAAAAAACATTATTTTTTTACAAGTATGTTTTCATAAAATTATTATTATTATGCATGGAATAATTACTATTAGATGAAAGAACCAATAGTTCAGAATGTGGAGAAGTCCCTCCAAATAAGGGATGATGATCTACTAGTTCTGTTCTAATAGACGGGGAATGGAAAAGAGATAAGACTCTCACTACAAAAAGTGACATATATGTTTAATAAAATCCGAAGTGAAACTCATATAAAAAATGTGATATAGGATGTACCTCCTAATTTTACTAAATATGTACAATAGGTTTAGGAATTTATGGAGGAGTATCCACATCACAACCGTCTCAAGAACTAGATTTAAACCAACCATAAATATATAGAGTAGCTTCATAGTGATAAATACTTGACTGCTGATCTATATGTATGGGATAGAAAAGATATGTAGAATTTATAGAGTGAGTATGGGGTGAAACATGATCTACCATCCTATAAAAAAGAATAAAATACAACACTATTTCATACCACTCTATCTTTAGAAGTAGAAGAATCCACCCAAGAAGTGAATTTTTATGAAAAGATGGTGGAGTTTGACTACTTACTCCATCCTGTGATATTTAACTTCAAGTGGACCTTACCAATGAAAAAGATGTTGAATATGAAATAATATAGAGATGATATTATATTAAACTTTATCTCATATAATTTTTTTAAAATTGACTTAAGTATTACTCCCAAGTATTTTGAATTTTCAAATTCGTATAAATCTTGTCTTGTCTTGAAGAAAGGAGAATGAAACTATGCACCTGCTGAGGAACACATGGAGCTCCCTAATCTTATTGAACATGTATTTGAAGTAGTCTATGAGGATAGATAAGTGGAAGAGTTTAAAGAAACCATGAAAATATCTACATACCTTGAAATGTAGAATTTTCATTTTGATTCTATAAGGTTAAATTATGTTCAACTGACATTACATTCTAACACTACCTTTGAATATTTAATTTATGCATACAACTTTGAGAAAGAAACTGATAGTAAAGAAGAGGTTTCACAAGTAGTGAACAAGAAGGTGTAAGATGCATACTTCATCCTACCCTTGTTATGAAATAAACACCTTATTTAAAAGAGAATAAATTTGGTGTACTCTTTCCATGGAGTCCCCCTTAATAAAAAATAAGAAGTGTAATCTATAAAAACCAATATGTAGTGGTCCAAATATAAGAAAATACACCCACTAATAGGTTTTATATGACAACTAGTACTGTCCATCTAGAGGTAGTAAAAATTGAAGGCCCACATGGGGGACTAAACCAAGACCTATATCTTTACTTTCATTCAAAGTATTTTGAAATCATTCTGAGGATTAGTTTAGGATGAAACCCAATCCCTGATTATTTTTTAACTTTAATGACATAGTCCTTATTTTTAATTGATTGATTTAATTTTATAGGTTCATAATAACACAAATCATCCCCAGAATAGAAAATAGAGAAATAATATTAACGAGAAAGTGTTGTTCATTCTTACATTATATATCTTTTAAACTCCCTGTATTTTTATAAAAATTCTATTTTGATCTTTAAACTAAAAATCTTATTCAACACTTAGGATTATTACATCACTTGAATTATGTATGAGACATGAGTTTCTTAAGAATCCAATTATTCCATTATTTATATTTCAATGATAATGATATTGAATGAGTAAGGTGAAGAATTGAATAATTATATTGATTCATAGATGTCTGATTTGACGAATCAAAATTTGAGGGTATTTATTGATTTTTGTAAATGAATTTTCCCTACCAATTTTCAAACTTTTAATTTCTGAAATTCATGTGAATTAATTTATTATTATTATTATATTCCATGATTTGTTTTCTAATTTCATATATTCCATTCTTGAGGGGATTTATAGACCCAATACATTCTATTTTATCTTGAGCATATTTCTTGAGTGATAGTGGGACATGTCACCTTATATAACTTGCATTATAATTTTTTAAAACTATGATTCAAAAAAAAAATTAATATGATTGATTTATTTTATTAATAATCTCTTATCCATATGACCACCTTCTACATTAATCCTTATTTATCTTATAGAGGCCATGAATGACCTTGTAAGTAATGAGTAACATTTCAAGACAATTATATCCATTCCTACCCTTCAGTTGGTACTCTTATGATATTTTAAAGTTTAAGTGTGAGTTTGAAGTTATTTATGGTGGTAGGGATGAACTATATTATAAGGAAGAAGTTTTGGGGTGTTATTTTGGGTATTAAAAATGTTTTTTGATTTATAAAGTATACTTATATTTATTTCTCTTCTTGAAAAAAATGAAAAAATGGGTTGTTAGTTTAGAAAATAAAATATTACCACTACCAAACCTCTAATTTTTATCATATGTGGTTAGGAGGTGGATGTTAGGATATTTCCTTGCATAACATTTAAAAAATTAAAAAAACTCTAAAAAGTAGTTTGAAAATGAGAAATAAGTTTAAAAAGTAGATAAAATTAAAGAAGATACAAGTCATGAATTATGTTCACATTGATCATGAAATCACATTGAGTCATGGGAAGTATTTTTTGTAATTTTGATGGTGATATTATTCATTATAATTTACTTTTAATTACTTTTACTATTCTTTTGAGATAAACTATCATGACCCATCCTCGGGGCCCAAGCCATGACTACCCCAAGCCCGCCTTCCATAGGCCAGGGGTTGGAGACTAGCACCCAAGGCGTAAATCCCGATAAAAGGGAAGGAATTGACTTTACAAAGTAAACAAACACCACAGAGTATGCAAGATGAAGTAAACACTAAGTAAACTGAGTACAAAAGTAACTGCTGGAAAGTAAATGGGCCAGAAGACAAACCCAACTAAATGTAAAGTACAACTGAAAGAAAGTACAGCAACAGAAAAGTAAAGCAGCAACACCGAGCTGTCCTATGGAACTCCCGCATGAAGGGTGAGTACAAATAGTCATGTCGGCTCCTCATGTCCGCCCATCCACTCCGTGTACGCCCCGCCTGATGTTCCACCTCTGGGTATCGTCCCGCTCCATAAGACTCAACCACGACCAGCGTTGTCTGTCATCTGCAACCAACACAACGTAGTGCGTGCATAGCCCGTGCAGGGGTAAGTATACAATACTCGGTAGGGACCCCGAGACTCCTGAAGCTCTCCCAGAATCCACGAAGGATAATCCACAAAGGAAATATACAATCACAAAGTATCAACCAACACTACTTAGGTGTATGCCCATACATATAACTAAGTCATCATTTCCAATTCTACTTCAACTCACGTTCCCAAGTTCAACCCAGTCCACACAAGAAAGTACAAACCAATCCATACAGGAAAACATAACCCAATCCACAAAAAATAACAAGTCAATCATATCGAAGATAATGATTGAAAGTCAAGACTCAGATCACACAGGTATACTACTCATGAAGAGGGGTGGAGATGATAGATGTAGCCTCTGAATCATCTCCTCTGCCAAACCCACGTAGGATCCAAGTACAGAAGTCGTCGCTGCCGAACCCACGTAGGATCCATGTACAGTAACCATCACTGCCGAACCCACATAGGATCCAAGTACAGCCGTCATCGCTGCCGAACCCACGGATGATCCAAGTACAGTCGTTCTCACTGCCGAAACTGTTGGAGTTGGTGGCCTAGAACCAACTACTTTGTACTTTATTCAATAATAAATGCCTTATCACATCATGATTGTTCTTCTGCGTGACAATTCATGTGATAATGTCTTAAGGACAGCTATTTCATTAATGGGTCATAGCGGATCCCTGCTATGATGAGAACCCAGAAGTGCCATAACATTGTTCTTGAATATATGTTCTATGTCCGGATGATTTTATTTGAGGGAAACAAATAATACAGGCCATTAGGGGTGAGGACTCAGAAAAATTTGAGTCACCTTCTCATAGTGTGCACCCTTGGTAATATTGAGGAGGATATTATGAGAACGAGACCCGCCAGTAGGAAATCCACATTTCATAGTGTCATTGGATGTTCCTATATGCGGACGTGTGTATTGGTCCTTAGACTTTAAGATTATTATTAATGGGTATTACAACTCACACACTTATATGTATTGATGAAAACTATGATGACACACTGTTCGCAGCAAGGTAGGATATGTTGGGTGCGTTACGAGTAATACTGTATTAATAGATAATGCAAGAAAGGATTTTTCCCTTCTGTTCCATAACGGAAGTATATATCTCAGGCCCTTTGATGAAATTGATATAGCCTAAATAAATCCATGGCCATGGTAAGGTATGGGTGATTTCAATTCCAGGAAGTCAAAGAAAGAATAATCGAGCACATGGGTTGATGGCACTAGCATGCAACCTGCTTAATTGGAGATATCGAGACAAATGAATTATATTACATGATAAGCGTTTGTAGGAGGTGACACTTCATTGCGGTGTTAAATTCTTTCTCTATGGGTGCCTTGGCGTGTTGCTAGACGCTAACCTTGTACTTTAGGCAGGCTCCATCTAATGCCACTGAGAATGAGGCCTAGAGGGTCACACACTAAGTGTGTCTATGTATCTCAGTTTAATATTAATTTAACAAGTTAAATAAATATTATTCCCGCCTGTGGTTTAATAATTATTTAAGGATGCCTAATTGCATTTATTTTGACACTAGTTATTCGAGAGAATATATTCTGGGTGAAATAATATATATTTATTAGCGAGTAATGTAGTTACATTTATTTAAGAAATAAATAGCCATTACTCAAGGTCTAATAAATATGGTGGAGGAAATAAATAAAATGGAAAAATAAAAGTACACGCCGTGTATATTTATATACACGCCGTGTGGTTTGTTTTTTGGGATTCGTGAGAAAATATTGTTTATTTAATTAAATGATATTAAATGTAATATGTTGGGTGCATGTCAAGTAATAATGATGGTCAACTGTCATTATTAAGACATTGGGTATTACTAAGGATTAAATGAAATTATTAAATGCTTCCAGGCAATTAATTAATTTTATTATTCTAAGTATTATAATCCCAATTACATTATTATCATATAGAAACAGAGCCATTGTTGTGCACAACAGATTTGGAAAATACTCTCAAGCCAAGAGAGAATTCCTTTTCCACCAAGAACGCTTTCAAGTTACGAGAGAGAGATCCTCCACCGGATCAAGGCGGTTGAAGGCGGACATCGTAAGAGAAGGTTCTTCCATGCTAGCACCCGGAGATCCCTTCAGCGACGTCCAGAGATACATGGAGCACGTGTGGATCACCGTTAGAGGAATCCTGTACTTGGATTCTACAACGCAACGACGGATCATAAGATCGTGACCATAGACTCCAACGAAGAAAGAATTACATCGAGGTAATTATTATGAATTAATTATATTAATTATAATCAACATATGATGATCCTATCTCAAGGGTTCCGGGACTCTTTTTTTTTTCTTTTTCGTTCTTCGTTCTATTCCGAAGATTCGACATTTTAAATCGTGACAGATTTAGTATTGAACGTTGTTTAACGTTAAAATTAAAGTTGGGAAAACCCACCAACGCGCTTCCACTGCGCCCGAAACCTACAAGTGGTATCAAAGGGGTCATATCGATGATTATAATTATTTATTTTTTCATTGGTAATTTATGCATTTAATGATTTAGTTATTTCAATTCAAGTTTAATCATTCTGGAAATCTAAATATGGAGATTCGTTCCTCCTCCCTCATTTCTCATTCACCTCACAGAAACAAATTTTTCTTTTAATTTTAATTAAAATAAAATAGAGGAACTCATCTGGAGGAGCCAAACGTTTCTGGCTGTACAACACTAGAGTACACAATGTGTATTCGGAAGTACACGCTGTGTAGTCTAGGTTCAATGCATTGACTGATCCACCAAATCAGGCCGTGTATTGGATTATTTCTAAGAATTTAAGACACCGTGTGTTGACCAGAAATAGGTGGAACATAGTTTCTGGATTACACGCCATGTGGTCCAATGAACATGGCGTGTAGTCCCTTCGGGTTAGGGTTGGGCCGTGTACCCCGTACACGGCTTGCCTGGATGGAAACCATGTAACGCAGAAACTACACGGCGTGTGTCCCACAGAACACGCCGTGTACTCCGAAAATTTCTGAAGTACATAAACACGCCATGTCCCCAGGCGTGTACTTCAGATGGATGGTGAAGAAAAGTACACGCCGTGTAGTCAGAACTAAAAGCCGTGTACCCACCCAAATTACGCAGATTTATTAAAATTTATTATTATATTATAGAAACCCTTGAGATGTGTACCATGGTGAAGGGGTAAAGCTGAGGCACAACACGTGATATGTGTTTTATATATATGTGTTTAATTTAACATCTGCGTAATAAATGGGAATTCACCAGGTTTCCTCCAAGGTACAAGTTAAGTACAAGGATAATTTTAAATGAATTTATTTTTTTAAAATTATGATGGATGAGAATCTCAACGAAATTCAGAATAAGGATTTAAGATAAAATAATTGATTAATTAAAGATAATTAATTGATTTGAGCATGATTTATCTTCAACAAGAATGATTAAAGAATTGAAATCTAGTTTTTATTTATGCGTAAATATCATTGCATGTATGGATGATCATGAGCTAGACCGAGACCTTTGTATGTGAATGGTTTCTTTTAATTAATTTATTTAAATTAAATTTGTTGGCCTTCGAGCCATCTCCTCATTAATATGTAGGGCATGCGTGTCCAAGGATTATTTTATGTAAAAACCCCTTTTACCCCTCACCTGTGTGTGAGATAAATGCATATATAATGGATGAAGCTCCCAAGCTAGTGGAGGCGGCTCAAGTTAGGAGCCAAAGGTGAAACCAATCCAAGGAGATACAAAGGTGGACAGGTGGAAAGCTGTAAAAATGAACCCGAAAGGTTCAAGGTGTTTCTCCCCTAGGTATTGGGTTAGTTTATCAACCGCTAGATAAACTAACCAATAGAAAAACTCATGATCATACCATTTATTTTATTTCTATCAGTTGCATGGTTTATTTATTGTGGGTGTGTTGTCACGATCACACAATTAATGAATTAAACGAGCATGCAAGATGGTACTAAAATAAAACCGAATTATATGTAAATATTATCATAGACATGGTTAATCACTTAAGTATATCCCACTTAATATTAACAAGCATGTAATCAAAGATAATAAAATGGAAATTTACGTATAAGGATAAAATCCCTCAAAATAAATATTAAGTTGGCATAGCCTTCCATAATATTGGTTAGAATCGAACCATAGTTCAAAGTGCTTGATCAATCCTAGTTGGGGTGCTTTCAATTATCAGGGAATTCTAATTCAAGGTTTTGGGTTGACTTGACTTGGTTCGCATCAAGGGTTGACTGCCACAGTAGGACTTGGTGTGACCAAGAGGCAAAGGTTGAGGAAATCCAAAAAGGATTTTAGGATTGGGGAGTCCACTCAACGGATCAAGGAGCTGCGAGTTAATGCAGTTGGAATTTGGAATGCCTACCTAAAACCCTTTAAGTTATTGACCAACCCTAGTTGGGGTAATGCGAAGGGCAATATGGATCCTTGCCACTAGAATATTCACGCAACAGAATATTCTGAAGTCAATGGTGAGGGGTATTGGATTTCAATAAAATAGTGGGAAACTAATAAGTATTAATTTATTTATTTGTCTCAATTTTTGTAATAAATTACTAAACCTTTTCTCATCTTAATTTGTAGAAACAACAAGAAAATGAATTCGAACATATCATTGTGTACCAGACTCAAAAAAGAAAACCTTCTCACCAGCACCAATTTCCAAGAGTGGTAGAGGTGTTTACGCATCGTCCTTCGCCAAAAAATGAAATTATATGTGCTGGAAGAGCCTATTCCAGTTGCGCCTAGGAAAGAGGCTAGTGATGAGGAATTATCTCTCTACATAAAACACATGGATGATGCCACATATGTACAGTTTTTCATGCTATCTTCCATGTGTAATGAGCTCTTGAAGCAACATGAAAACATGGACGCGTATATCATGATGTCTCACCTTAAAGATCTATACCAAGAGAAGGCGATACAGGAGAGGTATGAGATCTCCAATGAGTTTTTTCCATGAATCTTGGAGAGTCTTCGCTAGTTGGGCCTCATGTAGTCAAGCTTATTGGCTACATTGATCGCCTGGACATCTTAGGGATTAAATTCCCGGATGAGTTTCATACAGATCTCATCCTATCATCACTGCCCAAGACTTTCTCTAGCTTCATTGTCAACCAAAATATGAGTGGCAGTGAGAAGAGTCTATTGGAGCTTCTGACCTTGATTCTCCAGGTAGATAAGGACATGGGGCATGACAAACCCGCAGTCCTTTTGGTGAATAATAAATGGAAGGACAAGGCAAAGGGGCCAAAGAATTATAAACGGTCTGAAGCCCCCGAGCACCGTCCCTCCAAGAAGGGGAAGATCCAGAGGCAGGGCAAGGAACGGGAGGTGGTGTGTTTTTCATGTGGCAAGCAGGGCCACTAGAAGAGGAACTTCACCTAGAAGCGTGGGGATGCTAAAGGTGCGTTCGTTATCGAGTGCAATATTTCTATTTCTATACATTGGGTATTAGATACAGCTTGTAGGGATCACATCTGTATTCAAATTTAGGAACCAAGTAGATTTAGAAAGATCACCAGAGGAGAGGTGGATCTTCGAGCTGCCCATGGCACAAGGCTGGCTGCGTTGGATATTAGCGACTATCACCTCTCATTTCCTACTGGCATGATTTTGGTTTTACAAAACTGTTATTTTGTTCCTAGTGTTACCAAGAACATAATTTCTGTATCTTTTTTGGATATGTATGGATTTATTTTCAAGATCGGAAATAAGGTTTGTCTCTTTTATAAGAACAACGTATGTTATGGTATGGCAAATTTGAATAATGGTTAGTATGTACTAAATTACGAAAACCAAGTGTTGGAAATTGATAACGAAACAAACTCACATGACTCATACATCACCTAGTTATGGCATCACCGTCTTGGTCATGTGAACGAGAAGCGCTTGACAAATCTCTACCAAGATGGCTATTTAGACACTACTGAGCTAAAACCACTTGATAGATGTCACCCTTGTTTACAAGGAAAAATGACCAAGCCGCCTTTTGGTGGACAAGGTGAAAGGGCTGCATAGCTTCTAAGATTGGTACACACGGATGTGTGTGGACCATTTACAGTAGAAGATAGGGGTGGATATTCTTACTTCATTTCTTTTATTGATTATTTGAGTAGATATGGATATGTCTACTTAATGAGGTATAAGTCAGAGACCTTAGAGAAATTTAAGGAATTCAAGAATGAAGTAGAGAATCAGCATGGTAAGAAGATAAAGAAGCTTCGATCAGATCAAGGTGGAGAATATCTGAACCAAGAGTTCATGGATCTTCTACGGGAGTCTGGGATTCTATCTCAGCTCACCCCTCCTTATACACCACAGTGGAATGGTGTTAGTGAAAGGAGGAACCGCACATTGTTGGACATGGTGAGGTCGATGGTGAGTCATGAAGATCTTCCATTATCCTTTTGGGGATATGTATTAAAAACTGCAGCATACACATTAAACTGAGTACCAACTAAGGTGGTAAATGGAATTCCATCCATGTTATGGAATGTAAGGAAACCCACTTTGTCGCACACATGTGTATGGGGATGCGAGGCATTTGTTAAGGCCTTCTTAGGCAACAAACTATCACCCCGAAGCACAAAGTTTATCTTTATAGGATATACCAAGGAAACGAAAGGATATTACCTATATAACCCTCAAGACAAGAAAGTGACTGTCGCCAGACAAGCCATCTTTCTTGAGAGAGAGCACATCTTCAAGAAGGATAGTGGGAGCAAGATTGACTTCGATGAAGTTGATGCTCTATATATACAGAAGTTGGTATAGGAACAAGTTCCACAGGTCCCTGTGGAAGAGGTTCCAGAAACACAAGTACTACATAGGATCTCAAGAGCGGTAAGGGAACCAGAGAGATTTGGTTTCCTAGTCACCGAGGATGGTAAATAATTATTGTTGGACAATGATGAACCTATCTCCTACAAGGAATCAGTAGAAAGCTCAGAAGATGCAAGATGGCTAGAAGCTATGAATTATGAGATGGATTCCATGTATCAGAACCAAGTTTGGGTTCTGGTCGATGATCCAGTTGATGTAAATCCTGTTGGATGAAAATGGGTATTCAAGAGAAAGATGGACATGGAAGGTCAAGTTAGAACCTATAAAGCAAGGATAGTGGCTAAAGGATTCAAAAAACGTCAAGGAATTGACTATGATGAAAACTTCTCGCCAATTTCCATGTTTAAATCCATAAGAATCATACTTGCCATAACAGCTTACATGACTACAAGATTTGGCAGATGGATGTCAAAACAACATTCCTTAATGGGAACCTTCAGGAAGATGTCTATATGACACAAACAGAAGGGTTTGTGACACCAGGTGAAGCCAAACGGGTTTTCAAGTTGCAGAAATACATTTATGGATTGAAGCAAGCATCTAGGTCATGGAAGATTTGATTTGATGAATCTATAAAGGAATTTGGTTTCATTAAGAACGAATGTGAGCCATGTGTTTATAGGCGGTTTAATGGGAATGCAGTCATTATCCTAGTAGTATATGTTGATGACATATTGCTTATTGGAAATGAAGTACCAGCCTTACAGTCAGTTAAGGACTGGTTGAACAAGTGCTTCTCCATGAAAGACTTAAATGAAGCAGCCTACATTCTAGAGATCAAGATCATTCGTGATATATCCAAGAGGCTACTTGGACTAAGTAAGGGTACATACATTGACCATATACTAAAGAGATTTAGTATGGAACAATCCAAGAGGGGATTGGTTCCAGTGTCACATGGATTACATATTTCTAAGAAAATGTGTCCTCAGACAAAATAAGAGAAAGATAGAATGAGTAAGATCCCATACGCTTCGGTTATAGGATCCATCATGTATGCCATGTTATGTACCATGCTTGATGTTTCCTATGCACTGATCATGGTAGGCATATATCAAGAAGATCCAGGAGAACAATATTGGACTACTGTTAAGACTATACTGAAGTATCTAAGAAGAACTAAGGATATGTTCCTGGTGTATGGAGGAGAAGAGGAGCTTGTCATCAGAGGGTATGTTGATGCTGGTTTTCAGACAGATGAGAATGATCTGAAGCCACAATCTAGATATGTTTTCTGTATCAATAGAGGAGCTGTGAGATGGAAGAGTTCAAAGCAGCCAGTTGCCGCTGATTTTATAGCGGATTCCGAGTATCTAGCGGCTTCTGATGTAGCCAAGGAAGCCGTCTGGATTCAGAACTTTGTCCAGGAGCTTGATGTGGTGCCTTGCAGTAAAGTTCCCATTACACTCTATTGTGATAATACTACAGCGGTGGTTCTTGCAAAATAACCAAGGTCACATCAACAGACAAAGCACATACTTCGGAAGTATCACCTCTTGAGGGATTTCAATCAAAGGGGTGAAGTTGCAGTTAGCAGAGTGTCCATGAAAGAGAACATGGTAGACCCCATGACTAAAGGCCTATCTCAGCAGAAGAATGAATATCATGTGAGAGATAGAGGGTTAAAGGTTGTTAGCAGTTGGCTCTAGTCCAAGTGGGAGTCTATTGGAGTTGGTGGCCTAGAACCAACTACTTTGTACTTTATTCATTAATAAATGCCTTATCACATATTGATTGTTCTTCTGCATGACAACACATGTGATAATGTCCTAAGGACAGCTGTTGCATTAATGGGTCATAGCGGATCCCTACTATGATGAGAACCCTAAAGTTCCATAACACTGTTCTTGAATATATGTTCTATAGCCAGATGAGGTTATTTGAGCGACACAAATAATACAGGCCATTAGGGGTGAGGACTCATAAAACTTAGAGGCACCTTCTCATGGTGTGCACCCTTGGTAATATCCAGGAGGATATTATGAGAACGAGACCCGCCAGTAGGAAATCCACATTTCATAGTGTCATTGGATGTTCCTATATGCGGACGTGTGTATTGGTCCTTAGAATTTAAGATTATTATTAATGGGTATTACAACTCGCACACTTAGATGTCTTGACGAAAACTGTGACGACACACTGTTCGTATCGAGGTAGGATATGTTGGGTGCATCACGAGTAATACTGCATTAATAGATAATGCGAGAAAGGATTTGTCCCTTCTGTTCCATAATGGAAGTAGATATCTCAGGCCCTTTGATGGAATTGATATAGCCTAAATAAATCCATGACCATGGTAAGGTATGGGCGAGTTCAATTCTGGGAAGTCAAAGAAAGAATAATCGAGCACATGGGTTGATGACACTAGCATGCAACCTACTTGATTGGCGATATCGAGACAAAGGGATTATATTACACGGTAAACGTTCATAGGAGGTGACACGTCATTGCGGCGTTAACTTCTTTCTGTATGGGTGCCTTGGCATGTTTCTAGACGCTAACCTTGGACTTTAGGTAGGCTCCGCCTAATGCCACTGAGAAAGAGGCCTAGAGGGTCACACACTAAGTGTGTCCATGTATCTCAGTTAAATATTAATTTAACAAGTTAAATAAATATTATTCTTGACTGTGGTTTAATAATTATTTAAGGATGCCTAATCGCATTTATTTCGAAACCAGTTATTCCAGAGAATATATTGTGGGCGAAAGAATATGTATTTATTAGCGAGTAATGCAGTTACATTTATTTAAGAAATAAATAGCCATTACTCAAGGTCTAATAAATATGGTGGAGGAAATAAATAAAATGGAAAAATAAAAGTACACACCGTGTATATTTATATACATGCCGTATGGTTTGTTTTTTCAGGATTCGTGAGAAAATATTGTTTATTTAATTAAATGATATTAAATGTAATATTTGGGCGCATGTCAAGTAATAATGATGGTCAACTGTCATTATTAAGACATGGGGTATTACTAAGAATTAAATGAAATGATTAAATTCTTTCAGGCAATTAATTCATTTTATTATTCTAAGTATTATAATCCCAATTACATTATTCTCATATAGAAACAGAGCCATTGTTGTGCACAACGGATTTGGAAAATACTCTCAAGCTAAGAGAGAATTCCTTTTCCACCAAGAACGCTTTCAAGTTACTCGAGCGAGATCCTCCACCGCATCAAGGTGGTTGAAGGCGGACATCGCAAGTGAAGGTCTTCTGTGCTAGCACCCGAATATCCCCTCGGCGACGTCCAGAGATACGTGGAGCATGTTTGGATCACCACTAGAGGAATCCTATACTTGGATTATACAATGCAATGATGGATCACAAGATCGTGACCAGAGACTCCAACGAAGAAAGAATTCCATCAAGGTAATTCTTATGAATTAATTAAATTAATTATAACCAATATATTATGATCCTATCTCAAGGGTTCTGGGACTCTTTTTTTTTTCTTTTTCAGTCTTCACTCTATTATGAAGATTTAACATTTTAAATCATGATGGATCTTGGATTTAATGTTGTCTAACGTTAAAATTAAAGTTGGGAAAACCCACCAATGTGCTCCCGCTGCGCCCAGAACCCACAGAACCCATGTAGGATCCAAGTACAGTCGTCATCGTTGTCGCAGTCGCAACCAACTCTAGGGTTCCCGCACACAGCATGCTCGATTCTAGGATGGTTCGCTCCACGAGCCAAGGGGTCGATACATCAACTATCACAATTTTCATATTTGATGTATCACAAAGTTCCATATCATCAATAGGAACTCAACGCAACAGACGGCGCGTCAATCGGACGCCCGGTCTGAGAGCTATTGGCTTTTTCGTCCTAGGGGCTCGGTTGGGTTTTAAGCTAAAACCAACCCTTCCGTACTCCAACTGTGTCCAAAACTCAAGCGGAGTAATCTAAAAGAACCGTCTCACTAAGAGGAATCCAATTAAGTCGACGATACGTCAATCAGATGTCCGGAGTTCAAGTTATAAGCATTTCTGCTCCGAGGGCCCGATTGGTTTCGTGTTCGAACCAACCCGGCCATACACAAAGTTTTCCAAAACCTTGAGTGTAATATACTAAAATGACCGTCTCGATCCCAGGATCTCAACGCAACTGACGTTTCATTGATCGGAGGTCCGTATCCTAAGATAATAGTTGTTAGAATGGATCTATATGAAAATAGGGGTTTTGGGCCCGATCCGACCTGGCCCAATACCCCATGGGTCGGCCCGAACCAGGTTGACCCGACCTGGGTCCGGGTCTGGCCCAGTTGGGTGCGGCCCAGCCCGGCCCGGTGCTGGCAGCCTGGCCCGGCCCGTTGCGGGTGGCCCGGCCCGGACGGCCTGCGGCCCGGCTCGAAAGCCGACCGCGGTTCGGCTCGACTCTCGGCCGAGCGGGGGCTGGGGGGGGGGGTGCTGCCCCCTATTTCCAGAACGACCAGCCATTAAGGTCGGCCTTGTGAAATCCGTGGGACCTGAGGGGTCCCGCCTCCAGGTGGCACCGACGGCCAGCTCAGCCGACCGCCCCTTTGAGAAGCCGCCACGGCTTCTGTCCGACCAGCACGGCGCAACGGCGCCGCGCCCCTCCACCGCAGCCCGTTCTTGGTCGCGGCCTCCTTCGGCCTCACCGGTGCAGCTCGACGGCACCTAACCCCTTCTCTGCGGCCTGCTCCGACCGCGGTCTTCATCGTCCCCGCGTGATGCAACGACATCGTACCGCCTTCGTTTCAAGCCACTATGAAGTCAACTATAAATGGGGAGGAGGATCATCCATGTTTGTGCGGTCCGATATCCTCCCATTATATCGATAACAAGTGGGCAATCATTTAACAATGAAGATCGTTAAATAATACTTGATCTAAGATTTAACCCCTACCTCAACACAAATTGTTGAACGATGAGCATCACAGAAAAACGGCGTCGCCGGGTGAGGTTCCGTAAACGTCGACGGAAAGCATCCGAGGGGGAAGCGACATCTCCCTTCCTTTGTCTCGGAGAGAAGATTATATGGTGTGACATATCTACTTATTTAGTTTTGGATATTGTATTCCTATTTTGGTTATCATGTGACACTGATAATATTTTGGTAATGATTATTATATTTTGGTTATTGTTTATTTATTTCCATTGTTGTGCTGCTTTGATAAATAGGGTATAATATCTCCATGTTATATATTTGACCCTCACTGCTAGTCAATAGCCTCTGGAATATGGGGAGACGAGTTTGAGGTCACGTAACCAACTATATTGGGGAACCAACATTTATAACCCATATCAGGATGTCAGAAAATGGTATTAGATGGTGGTTTTATTTTCTTTTATTTTGTCTTACTATTTGAGAAAGGTAGATAAGATACTAGGATAAGTTAGGTCTTAGTCAAGATCTCATGCATGTGAGTATCTAACCCTTGTATGAGGATAAAAACCAAGTACTTTGGGGTGGGATTGTTGTTATTGATGTTTGATGTTACGGTTGGATGTTATTTCACCTTGGGTGATTTACTTGATGTGTGATGTTATTATTTTTAAAATAATTTTTCATCTTGGACCAGTATGGAATGAAATTTGTTTAATCATGAATCATTATAGGAACTGAAGAATTATTATGACATGCATAATTTTAGGCACCCCTAGAAAAGTATGTTTTGGGGTTAACTGTTTAGATTAAATTAGTTTATTTTCTTTTATAAATTTAAATGTGAAAGCTTCTTAATATGAAATTGAGAAGTTGGAAATGATGTTGAATGTGGAAAATAAAAATGGATAAATGGGTTTTAAATGAGAAACATGAGTTGTGAAAATGTTTTACCCTATGTGAACCATGGCCTAGATGAGGCATGATTGAGGGTAGTGAAAGTGCCTTAGTGTTTTCCGTATGGTGGGATATGTGGGATGACTTGTTAGGGATTTATGTTAAATCACCTTATTAAATGGGTTAAATTTGTGTTATTTATTCTAATATTTTTTTAGAATTGTAGATTTATGACCCCATGATGATGCTTATTGATAGGAAAATTGGAGGAAACAACTAGAAATTTTCCTAAATTAGTGGAACCTGAGGCTCTGATAGTTTTGGGTGAGGAAGACGAAGAGAAGTTCCTCGAGAAATTTTCTCTCTTTATGTAGTTTATGGGAAGTGACCTAGAGTGGGTTGTGAAAAGTTTTTCTGAATTGAAATAGGAGTTACAGTTGAAAATCCCTATGATATTTACCAAAGAGGGTGGGCCTGAGGTAGTTGAGGATTGAATTGAGTTTATCCAGATGATACTTGACCACTTAGAGAATCTAATTGATAAGAGAGTCAAACTAAAAGTTTTTATGTTACATGGTCAAGGGAAGCATTAATGGGACATCCAGAATCTGGATGGAAAGCTGGAGAACATGGTGTAGAAATATTTTCAGGATAATTTATTGGAGTACTTTTACCCCGAAATGCTTAGGCAGGAGAGACTATAGTAGAGTTCATGAGTATGACCTTGGGGAGTATGTCTGTGATGGGCTATGTAGAAAACAATACTTATTTTTTTTTAATTTATTCCATCATCAATAGGGTATGAGTAATACTTCAAATCAGTTTCATAATGGGATTAAATGTGAGATAAAGTCACTGTTTAACATCTTTAGACTAAGGAAGTTTTCAAAAGTGGTGAATCAGGCTCTCATATCTAAGGGAAACTTGAAGGAGGATTCCAGTGTAGGATAAAAGGTTTTTGCTGGATGACTAGGAAGTAAATATTTCAATATTTGGAAGCATCACTATGAAAATGTTAAACATAGTGATAACAATAATTTTGTCCAAGGTAAGGATCAATTATTCAGGACTTTAACCAAGTGACCTACCACTGGTGCGAAAGGCCCAAAAGCGTTCGTAGACAGTTCCCCAACCACCAATAGAGTGCTAATATTATGGAAGAATGATACATCTAAAACTATTCTGTAGGTTCCCATGATATGTGGGTGGTGGAAAAAGAGATAGGAATAATCAAATTACTGTAAGGGGATCTTATACTCCATAATAGTATGGCAGTTAGTGTTATACTGTCCATAGTAATCAAGGTAGTGGATGAGGTACTTTTGGGAAAGAATGCTCATATCAGTATTGTGGTGTAGCACAAGGATATCAAACTGAAGCAAAAGGAATAGGGGAAGGACAATTACATACAATTCATCCTACACTTCTGGATAGCGAGGTTGGAACAAAGACAGTTATAAGTACTATTCTTGAAGGTTCTACCCTTTGTAGTTCCTTATTTGATATTGGTGCCTCTCATTTTTTTATATCTAGACGACTTGTGAACAAGTTGAGTATAATGGAAGATTATGTGATAGATGTAATTATGATCGATACATTTTTGGGAGTATGGATAAGAGACATATATTTGTGAAAATGTAATTCTCTTGAAATTGGGGAGTATCATTTCCTATGGTATATTTACATCCATGATATGTTAGGATTTGACTTGATTATGGGTATGGACTGGTTAGTAGTATACCAAGACTACATTTATTATTACCATAGGAGAGTGACCTTTATGTACCTTGAGGGTTATAATTATGTACATCATGGATAGTAGGATATCTAGGTATTCTGTGTAGGGACAATACATCATCAAATAGAGGAGCATACTACCCAGATTTCAAGTATTTTTATGGATGATGTGGGTGTTAAGAAGGATCTATTTCCACCCATAGTGGATCGGTTCTAGGACATGTTTCTTGAGGACTTCTCAGGGCTTCCACCTAAGAGATATGTGTAATTTACAATTGAGATCATTCCTAGAGCTGAGCCAATTTTCATTCCACATTATCAAATAGAACTAATAGAGATTTAGGAGCTTAAGATTCATGTATAAGAATTGATGGATAAGGGATTTATCCATTTGAGTACATCGCCTTGTGGTTCTCCAATTTTTTTCTAAGAATGTTGACATGACCTTACACTTATGCGTTGATAAAAATAAGTTAAACTAGATTACAATGAAGAAACAATATCATCTTCCTCAAATTTATTATATCTTTGACCAGTTGGGGGGAGCTTGTGTCTTCTCAAATATTGACATGAGATTAGGGTATCATCAATTGAGAGTTTGACCTTCTGATATACCATTGATAGATTTCAGAAACAAGTATGGCCTATATGATTTCATCGTAATACCATTTGGGATGATGAATGCTCATTCCATGTTTAGGGAATTGATGAACCAAATATTTCACCCATACATGGATCAGTTTGGTGTAGTGTTTATGGATGATGTATTGGTGTACTTTATGACTCATGAACATCATTCCCAACATCTTGATATTTTCTTAAGTACAATGATAGAGCATTAACTGTATTCCAAGATATATAAGTGTCAATTATATATTGACCATGTAAATTTCTTTGATTTAATCATCTTGGAGTAAGGTGTGACACAAGACCTAGAGAAGGGGAATGCTATTGTTTGTTGGGAGTATCCTAATAATATTTTTGAAATTTTTATATTTATAGGATTAGTGGGATATTATTATAGGTTCATCCAGGAATTTTCCAACTTTGAAGAACAAATTTTAGACTTGATCAAGAATGGAGTTATGTTTGAATGGTCTGGAGCATGTGAGAATTCTTTCTAGGAGTTGAAGAATCTACTGACTACCGCTCCAATATTAATCCTACCTGATCTAGGGGAGGAGTATACGGTATTTTGTGATTCTTCAAGGGTAGGTATAGGATTAGTGTTGATGGAGGGGATCAATTTGTGGTTTTTGGGTCATGACAGTGGAGGCAACATGAATAGAATTTCCCTAATCACAACCTCGAGTTATCTACAGTGTTGTATGATTTGAAGTTCAGTCAGAATTATCAATTCTGATAAAGGTTTACTATGTATATAGATCAAAATTGACCAATGTATATCTTTTCACAATGTGGATTGAATATAAAATAGTAGATATGGGTGGAATATATTCAATCTCTTGATTTTGGACTAGCATATACACATGGAAAGGGAAACAATGTTGTTGATGATTTGAAGAAAAAAACATAGACACATGCAGTTCAAGAGTCTAGTTTAGAGAGGAAGATAATAAATTTTTGAGATGAGATTCATGTTGTGGTATGAGAGGGACAGGAGTAGATGACCCTAATTGATATGATAGCTGAGTTTTAACTTTTGATCTATATTAGGGAGAGGAAAAATAAGGATTTGGAGGGGTTTTCCTTGTGGTAAATCCTCAATGGCGGGGATTCACCTTCCAATTGGACTATAGATGAGGAAGATATATCTATGTCAGGAATCATGTTGTTTTTCCAATGATTACGAAGGAGGAGATGATGCATGAATTTCATTCCTTAAAGTGGGTGGTTCATATAGATTTGACCAAAATGTACCATAACCTATGTTGATAGTATTGGTGGATGGGCATAAAAAAGGAGATTATAGGTTTCATGACATGATGCTACACCTTTCAGTAGGTGAAGTCCACACATCAATGACTTGGTGGTTTACTAAAAACATCACCCATTCCAGAATGGAAGTGAGATGATGTTTTCCTGGATTTTGTGGTGGGTCTACAAAGGGTTCCTTAGAAGAATTACACCATTTAGGTGATTGTGGACCGATTTATAAAAGTAACACATTTCTTTCCTATATAGGAGACTTACTCAATATATTAGTTATGAGACTTGAATGTTTGATAGATAGTCTATCTATATGGGGTTCCATAGAGTATATTTTCATAAAATAACTCACATTTCAATATGATCTTATAGAAAGGATTTTAGAAGGTTCTTGGTACATATGTATTACAAAGTATATCTTTCCACCCACAAACAGAAGGGTAGTTAGAACATACTATAAAACTGTTAGAAGATATTCTACGAACATGTGTCTTGAACTTTGGTGGATCTCAGGATAAACACTTAGTGATTTTTGAGTTTTACTATAACAACAATTATTATGAAACTTTTTATATGACACCATATGAGGCTCTTTATGGTAGGTTATGCAGATCACCTCTATGTTGGATGGAGGTAGTTGAGTCAGAGTTGTTTGGACTGAGTCTATTGAATGTGATTTTGGAGTAGGTTTATCTGATTTATAAACATATGGATATGACTCATAGTAGGAAGAAATCACATGTTGATGGACGATGATGACCCCTTTACTTTACAGTTGGTGATCTTCGGGTGTTTCTTATATTAGGTCACTATAGGTTTCAGATATAGGGAAAGTTGGCACCCTAGTTTTTAAGTCGTTTTGATGTTGTGGAGAGAATTGGGCTAGTGACATGCTGATTGGATCTTCTATAGAGATATAGTTCTATGCATAATGATTTTCATTTGTCACAAATTTGTAGTTATCATCCTGAACCTTCTCATGCGATCGATGTGGTTGAGGTTGAGCGTTAGACTGATGCATCCTTTGAGGAGCATCCGATACATGTTGTGGATCATAGTGAGAAAGTGTTCCAAGGAAAAACCATGATGATAGTTTGTGTTTTGTGGAAACATGGACATGTTCCGGAGGAAACATTAGAGTTAGAAGCATATATGTAGGATTAGAGGCTGGATCTTTTTACCTTAGAATCTTAGAGATGCTTGGGAGTATAGCCCGAGGATAAGATATTATTATGTGGGGAGATTATAAGATCTAAACCTTTTTGGAGATGTCTTGAGATATTTTTTCAGGTAATATTTTACCTTGTTTATGTTATAATAGGGTGGGTTTTACTTAGGGGATTTTTTGGGTGAAAAAAGAGAATGTTGGATGTTTTTGGAGGGTGTTGGGAAGTGCAAGGTTGGCGCATGGTTTTCCCAAACCATGCACCCAGGCTATAAAACCATTAAAACCAAAATATATTGGATTTTCATGGTTATTACATGGTTTGTATAACTGTGTTCTCTCTTAGTAGAAACCTTGCACCCCTAAGGAGAGGCACATGGTTACAGTGCACAGTTTGGGAAAACCATGAACCCCATATACAAAAACATGAATTCAAGATCTTAATATCCTAACAAATTATAAAAAACCCTGAACCACCTGATATTAATCCCTAATCAACCCTAATAAGACCTAAACTCATTTCTAAATTTTTTTGAAGCTCCCAGATAGATTCCTAGGCCTCTAAAACTCCATTCTTGATGAATCAAAGATCCATTTGATTGATCTATTCCTCTCCCAGTATGTGATCTATCTTTGTGTGTTTTCCTTTATCCCTTTTCTTTCTTCCCCAATAAATTGGAATGTTTTATTACCTATTGGAATTGGTATAGATATAGGTTTATTTGATCTTGTATCTATTATTTGGTTCTAGATATCCTTCCTTTTCATGATCTTGATCATTCCATTTCAATTTGTGGAATTTATTTTGGGATATTTCCATCAATGATCTTGAGGTAGCTGGTCTATTTTTTAATTACCAAATTCTTTATTTCAATTATGTGTATGTAATTGTGAAATTTCTATTTCACATGTAGAAGTTGCATATGAAATTGGATTAATAAATTTGTTAATTAATTAATGGAATTATGGAATTGGTTAATGAAATTTCAATGTGATAATGGAATGGGTTGAACGTGGGAAATTGAATTTTTAAATTTTCATCATAATAGTGGAAATTAATGTGAAATGATTTGATTGATAATGGGAATTAAGGGATGGTTGGATGAACATTAAAGGGTTAATATTTTATATGGTTAAATGTTAATAAACGGTTTAATGGTAAATTTTTAAATTATTACATGTGAATTAAATTAATGAACCTTATTTGTTTAATGAATTGAAAATGTACACATTATTGAGAATGTTTGATAAAAAGGTTAGTGATGATTGACTTTGATGTTTGAGAAATTATGATATATGTGATATCGTGATATATATTATATATGTGTGTGGAATATGTAATGATTCTTTTAAATCCCATATGTGATTAAATTATATACATGTGTGGGACATGGATTAATTTTCTAAAAGATCATATGCGATAAAAATTGGTTATGGGACACATAATGATGAGTGTAAGAGACCTATGTTATATGGTTGAGTTGTTATGGAGCATGGATGATGGAACAAAACATGATGTCAGGACCATCTTAGAAAATTGTCTATGTGTATTTATTTTTGGGTTTTATTTTGACACTGTACATATTGGTACATATATTAATTTCATTATTTTTCATGTGTATTTGAATTATTTATTTTCTACCAATTAATCAATTTGATTAGTTTTGAATCATTTTAATATTTTTAGTGAATTTTGGGCTTAATTGGGAAAATTGTTTAATTATATAAATTTAATAGTTTTATGGATCTTCTATATTTCAGGAATATATTTTACAATTTTGATCCAAAGTGAGTGATTAATTTTTTTTGGATTCATTTTTTTGGATTCAGGTTTGTCTTTCTAAACTTTATCCAATTAGACACAAAATGACCCATAAAAATAAATCAACTATAAAAAGTTTCATGGCTGACAGAATGGACCCCATACTCAATATGGAAGCACATATTGGTCTAGATATATCCAAATGAGGTGATTCTAGTTGGATGATAAATAAGACTAAAATAACCATGTATCTATAAAATTTCATTTAGAAATGTGGTTATTAATGCATCTATTAAATGGTAAAAAATGTAGGTATTTGAGAATTCTCATCATATATAAAAAGTATTCATCATTAATTAAAGAATAACTTTTTGGAATATTTTCCAAATATTCATAGATTTTATGGGATCATGAAAAATATATAGGGGAATGAATTTTATGAAGAAAAATTTCAGATACTCAGCCATTTACTATTCTAATTTAACTCAAAATGTTGAAAGATTGAATTTGGATGGAAAAATTTCCACCCTCAAGCCTATAAATATATGTGTGCACTTCCATTCAAGGGTGGTTGAAGAAGGTGAAAGAGGGGCTATTCTGGAGGATTTGAGTCTTGAATTTCTTTGTATTTTGTATTTTCTTTTTTATAAGTTTCATTATTCTCTCTTCCTCCCCTTTCAACTCTCTTACCCTTCACATGAAGGTGTAAAACCTTTGAGTGATTGGGGTAGGGGTAATTTCCCTTTTTTAATGTCGAAATCTTGTGCTTAAATATAAAACTCAATTATTCTATTTAATGATTTATATTTTTAGTGGTTTCCAATTTTCTTAATGTGATCGTGTTTTGGGTTTTGGGTGTATTCATTGTTAATAACTTTGGTTAAAGTATTTTAAACTCCCTTTACCTAGTGCAATTTTTCTCGATCGCACAAATTGTGTTAGGTGTTGTGTGTATAGTGATCGTTGGCATGTGTGTGGAACTGGTGAATAATTTATGTATTTCCAAGGATAAATAATTCTTGATTGGTACTTGCATTATTATTTTAGGAATGGTTCATGAACTTTCATGGAAATATGAGTGGTTTTCATTTCTTCCTTCAACCAAGGGTGATTGACAACTCGATCGAGAATTCATTCATTTATCATTCCATAGAATGATATAGGAAATGATTTACATTACCATGATAACATTTCAAAAGGTGAACCTATACTGACCCTTCCACTCTCTTCATCTATTAGTGCTCAAACATTATTTTAATTTCTTTCTCTCTTTTAAAAGACAAAAAATTTCAAAAACAATCTCATTTCTTTCTCAAATTTTAAGGTGAAAACTTGATTGTTCAGGGCTCCTCTTTGGAGACTAACTAGGTGACCAAATTTAACACATTTTAAATTAGGAAATATTTTTTTTTCACACCCCATAATAAGCATGTTTCAAAACTTGGTGCCATTTCTGGGGAGGGAGTGCAAACATTGTCTCTCTCTCTTTCATGTCTCTCTTCTTCTTTTCACTTCAAAATTGCTTTACTAGAACCTCAAACAACAAAGATTTCACCATAGATATAGAAATTGAAATTAACTTGTGGAATATAATTATAAACCTTAATTTTAAATATCAATTTAAGGAAATTTCTCTTATAGACTTAAGTGAAACATCAAGTGTTCACTTTGAGCCTGCCATCATGGATGTAAATCAAAACCCAGCCCTTAGAGGCCTTTGTGTACCACAATTCCTTAATAAAAATAATAAAATTTATATTCTAGTGTTACAAAATGATTTTGGGATGAACACTAACATGATTAAATTAATTCCAAAGTTTCATGGATTGGTAGGTGAAGATCCAAATGAACATATTAAAGAGTGCACACATATATGCTCTAAATTGAGACCCAATGCAGTTGCTAAGGAATATGTATAGTTGAAGGATTTTCTGTTTTAATTAGAAGGAGCTACCAAATAATGGTTTTATGATCTAATAACCAGATATGTGAATGATTGTAATGACTTGATAAGATGATTCATGCAAGGATTCTTCTCCACCTTCAAAATCACAACCATCATAAAGGAAATATATGCTATCCAACAGTCATATATAGAAACCCTTTACAAGTATTGGGAAATATTTAAAAATCTATGTGCCTTATTCCAAATCAATCCATTGAAGTGAATAAATTTTTGTCACTTTCTATCAAGTCTAACTAGACAATGATAGAAACCTTCTTGATGCATCATCTGGAGGCACATTTATTGAAAAGACACCAATAAAAGGTAAGATCCCGATTGAAAAGATTTCCTAGAACTTGCAACAGTTTGGTACAAGTGGTATTGGAACAAGATGTATTCATCAGGTAAAAATTTCTTTTCCCCAACCTTTATGGGTAACTACGATTTATGATCTAACTAGTATGGTGATACATATGGCCTTGAAGTAAGTGAGTGTGCAATAATCACTTGCTAAGGTATGTGGTTTATTCTCATCACCTGATCATTTTAATGACCAAAATGTTGAAATTTAGGGAATTAAAACATGTGCGACAAACTTTTAACTAAGGCAGTTCCAACTAAATCAATGATGGATATAGGCTAACCATGTTCAATATAGATTTTTTAATCATCAGAATCAAGAAACACCCCTATAGGAAAACCAATTCCAAAATCGACCCCCATTACATCAACAATTCTGAAACCCACCACAATTTCAAAAAAAAAAAAATCTTATAACCAGCCTTTAGACCACTAACCAACCACCTTCCTAGGACCCTATGATCAACCATCCACCAGCAAAAAACCTTCTATGGAATAGCTATAATATAAGTATGATGACCTAGAAGATAAGGTCGATAAACTGGAAAACACAGTGAAAGTTTTGTTGAAATCATATCCAAAAACCTAGGAAAAATTCTTTCCCAGAAAACACCAAACCTAAAAGATAATGGAAGCATGATAAAAACAAGGAGTGGAAAATAACTTTGACCACTAGTATCCCATAAACCTGAAATAATATCAACTAGTTTGAGGAGGAATCAAGTTATAAATTCTTAAAATTATATGAAAACTCACCATGAATAAGAGAAGAAAGAGGAGGAATAGAAGGATAAGACATGAAATAAGAGACAAGAAACATAATTGAAAATGAAACAATGGGAGAATAAATACTTAATACCACCATTTACATCATGTATTATTGAATAAAAGAGATTGTATAAAGAACCAATTTAAAAATAATTCTGGACAACATCCAGAAAGTAGAAATTTATACAACCCTTCTTGAAGCACTCGAACAATTACAAATTATTCTAAATTTTTGAATGATAATTTCACTAAGAAGAGGATAATTAAAAGTAATAAAATTATCAACTTGGGAATATGTGTCACATACCTTATCAAAACAAAATTACCAACCAAATTTCAAGATCTAGATATGTTTTTTATTCCATTTACCATTGGTTATTTAAAAATATCTAATGATTTGTGTGATCTAGGTGCTTCAATTAATGTTTTTACTCACTTAGTATACACTTATTTTTATATGGGATACTTTAATCCTACAAGAGTGGTACTCTAGCTTGTAAAAATATCTACATTCTTCCTAGTAAGATTTCTAGAGGACGTCTTAGTGAAACTCAAAGATCTCTTATTCCCTGCTGAATTATATGTAATAAATATGAAATAAAATTAGATCCCATAACACTCAACCATCATTTTGGGGAGACCTTTATTGAATATGTACAAAACCATCATCAATGTCCATTAAGGGACACTCACCATGGAGTTTGGAGATAACACTATCCACTTAAATATATTTGAATCTATGAGACACCCATCAGATGATAACTCACTCTTTTTACTCTACAATGAAGTTGGTACTGAACCCATTGAATAATCAGGTATGTTCCATGAATTATTATCCTTAGGAGATACTTCTTGCATTTAAAATATCATTGAACACGTGGATTCCCAAAATATTGGATATTCTAATTTCATGTGGGTGGAAGAAGTAAAATCTGATTCATTTGAATATTTGATAAATTATGAAGAATATGATATAGTCTCTTATGTATAGGAGTTCAAACCTTTAGAAGTGGGGAATTCAAGTTTAGTTTCATCCCTCCAATATCCCCTTGATTTGGAATTGAAACCACTCACCACTAATTTTAAATATGTGTACCTTAGGGAGGGAGATAAATTAACATTGATAATTGCTAATAATCTATATTAAACCAAAGAAAAATATTTGATTGAGATTTTTAGAGAGAATTCCCAAGAAATAGTTTAAAGGTTATGTGATATCCTTGTAATAAACCCAGAAATATGGTCACATATAATTCTTATTGAGGGATATTCCAAACCTTCCAGACAGCCCCAATAGAGGTTGAATCTCACCTTGATGAAGGTTGTAAAGAAGGATATTATGTAGATCTTGGAATCTAGAATCATCTATCTAATCTCATATTCACAATGGGTTAGCCCAATTCCTGTAGTTTCAAAGAAAACTAGCCTAAACTCTATGAGTAATTAAAATAATGAATTAATCCTGGTGATAATTCAGAATATCTTGAGAGTGTGCATTTATTTTAGGAAGTTGAATTATGTCACTCATAAAGATCATTTACCCATCCCCTTCATTGACCATATGTTAGAGAGATTGGTAGGGAGAACTCATTATTTCTTTCTAGATGGATTTCAAGTTATTTTTAGGTACACATTACTCCTGGGGATCAAGAGAAGACAACCTTTACTTGTCCCTTCATTACTTTTTCATATAAAAGTATGAAATTTGGATTATGTAATAATACAACTACATTTCAGAGGTGCATGGTAAGTATTTTTTCTGATCACATTGAATATTTCTTGGAGGCGTTCTTAGATGATTTCACACCTTTTGGAAATTCCTTTGACAACTATTTAAAAAATCTGGAAAATGTTTTTAAAACCTGCATTGAAAATAATCTTGTTCAAAATTTTTAAGTGTCATTTCATGGTTTATAGAGGATCTTTCCTTGGGCATGTCATTTAAAAAATGGTATTGAAGTGGATAAATCAAAAATTGAAGTGATAAATTCATTACCTTACCTAAATTGTGTGAATCATGTTAGATCATTTTAGGACATACAAGATTATACATGGGGTTTATGAAATATTTTAGTAACATTTATCTCCATATATTTAGATTAATTTTGAAAAATGAAGATTATGATTTCAATGGTGCATGTAGGGAATCCTTTATTAAGTTGAGGAGGATATTGATTACACCACCAGTGATGCAACCACCAAATTGGGAAGAACTGTTCAAGATACTTTATGATGCTTCCCACCAAGTAGTTGGAGTAGTCCTTTCTTAGAGAATTGAGGGTAGACCACAAGTCATTTACTATTCCTCAAGAACCTTGGATGTGGCTCAATTCAATTACACAACCATAGAAAAGTAGTTTTAGTAGATTTTTTCTTTAGAATGATTTAGATCATATCTACTTGGAAATAAATTAATTGTGTTTTCTTATCATGCACCTCTTAGGTACTTGATAAATAAGAATAAAGATAAACTGAAGCTAGTGAGATGGATTTTACTACTATAGGAGTTCAACATAGAAATCAAGGAAAAGAAGGGATCTGATAACCAAGTGGCCGATCGTTTAAGCAGACCGCTCAACACTACGTAAGTTGAAATTCCAAAAAAAGAACCATTGAATGATCACCTTATAGAAGATTAGTTATACTTTATTGAATGATAAGTGCCTTGGTATGTTGACATAATCAATTATCTAGTAACATATTAGGTCCCATATCATTTAAATTATCAACAAATTCACACACTGAAATCTGAATCTAGATATTACGATTGGGATGATTCATTTATTTGGAAGATTTTCAATGACCAAGTGATAATAAAACGTTTTAATGAGAGTGAAATTGGGTTTGTCTTTGATTTTTTTCACACTTTATCTTGTGGAGTTCACTTTGTACCTCAAAGGATAGCAATAAATGTTTTAGAATTTCAACTTTATTGGCCCACCATTTTTAAATATGATCATTATTTTTTCAAAAGGTGTCAAAAATGTTAGTTTTCTAGAAAAATTTCAAAGAGACATGAAATTCCACAACAACCAATTAATTTTTCTAAGATTTTTGAATTTCGGGGGATATATTTAATGAGACATTTTTCAATGTCATTTGAAAATTATTATATATTTCTTGCGGTTTATTATGTTTCCAAATGGGTAGAATGAAAAGCCACCAGGATAGACGATGCTAAAGTTGTTTGTAATTTTGTCAGGGCAAATTTATTTTGTACGTTTGGAGTGCCTAGAGCCATCATAAGTGATCAAGGGACTTAATTTTTCAATAGGATAATGTAGGATTTTATGAGGAAGAATGGGGTGCGTCATAAAGCACCAACTCTCTATCACCCATAGAGAAATGGTCAAGCTGAAGTGTGCAATAGGGAAATAAAAGGAATTTTGGAGAATACTCTAAAACAAAATAGAAAGGATTAGGGAAAAATATTAGAAGACATGTTATGGGATTACAGTATAGCCTACAAGACCCTGATTGTAATGAGTCCATATAGAATTATTTATAAAAAAGCTATCACCTACCAATGGAATTGGATCATAACACTTATTAGGCTGTGAGAAAGATGAATTTGTTTCTTGAAAGCATTGGGAAGGATAGAATATTGTATTTTCAAGAGATTAAATAAATTATTAGGTAATATTTTCAAAATTCTCATATTTAAAAGGAGATAACAAGAGTGGGTCCTAAAAAGATGATCCAACCGAAAGACTTCCATCCTGGAGAAAAAGTGTTGTTATTAATCTCAAGACTCAAACTGATGCTAGGTAAACTTTGTTATAGATAGGAGGATCCATTTATAGTTACTCATGTATATCCTTCTGGTTTTGTGGATATTGTGTAGTATGGAGAGGAATATCCATTCACTGATAATGGGCACATGCTATATAAATTCCATGGGACAATTCTATCAGATCCTGCAGAGAATATCACACTCCTCCAACATATCAATCAACAAAATCAATCAGGTTTCACCTCTCCCATACACTTTCTTAATTGATGTGATTCATTTTAAAATATTCTTATATGTTAAGTCCATTTGAATTCATTTAGTATACTACATCATTTAAGTGTGTGGGAGGAAACCATTATAGTTTAAGATTTTCATTTTTTGTTTTTTTTTCTATTTTCAAGAAAACGTGTGCGTGTTTTTTCCCAAATTTTTGTGCATATTTTTCTTTTTTTTTTGTGTGTTTTTAAATCTTTTGAGCTAAAATTATTATCATTTCCTATTTTTTGAAACCCATGTCAATTATTGAATAAATTTATTCCATGAAACTAATCATAAATGAATGATTAAAATGACTTTGTTTCAAGTTAGAATCTTTTGAAATTTCATGAAAAATACTCTAATTTTTGAAACCTATGCCACATATAACTATATTTATATTTGAAATCACATTCCCATGAATATTCAAAACCATTTTCTTTCATATTATTTATATTATCTCACTTCTTTATAGAACCAAACCATGCTTTCATTAACAAGAATTTTATTTACTCTTATAAAAATAGGAGGGTATGATGTACTTGTGTTTTAAATGATTGAGGAATTTCATTGGTTTTGAATCCCACTATTTCAGTTGAATCCTTCTCATTCTAGCCTAGTTAGTAAATTTAATCCTTATATCCCATAGAATCCATGAACATCCTATTAGTTTAAATATATTACATTCCAAATTTCCCTATCCAACATGATCTTGCAGTTAAATTGCATGATCTAGTTGAGATTAAGTCTGTGTGTGTGTGTGGGGGGGGGGGTAGCTATCTTGTGTTGTGTTACCTCATTTTTTGAAACTTTGGGTGGAAAATAAAATGTTAAAGAGATTTTTTTACTACTTAAAAATCAATTTTTTTTTAAATTTATGCCTTTTCTTGAGTCTTTATGATTAAAGAAGTAGTGATTTTTTAGAGTTTCAAATGCAGAAAGAAATCCATGCCTTTTCTGGAGATTTCAAAAAAAATTATATCTGAAAAGACTGAAATTTTTTCTATTTAAATGTTGAATGATGTGAACTTTACTTGATATTTCATGATTATGGAGCTGATTAATACAAAGGGTAGTGAGGGGGAGACCATACTTGAGTGAAAAATAGAATATTTCAATTTCACTTTAAAAAGACCAAGCCTTCCTTATTCAGCCTCAAAAGTTTTTGACATAAAAATAATACCAATCTGAATCCACAGAATAACCCTAAAAATTATTCATTTTAAAATCATTTTCTTAACTCACATCGGGTGGAGAATTATGAATTTATCAAGATTATTTCTTACACTTACATTGGTTTGGATGAAAAGATCCTTGTTGGAAATTGACATTTGTGAAATGAGAGAAAATTCATGGTAGGTAGGTGTATTGTGTGAATGAGAGGAGAAATGAAGAGGAAATATATTGAATTTTAGGGTTTTCTAACTTGAAATAATGGGTTTTCATAATGAGGCATGATATTTTTGTTTATTGGTATGGAATTGGTGGATCTGATGAGCATGTATTTTGAATTTTCATTGATTCGATTTTGTTGTAGAATTGCCTAGGAGTCTAAGTTCTAAGTGTGAGGCAATTTCTGTAGATAATATTTTCATAATTTTTCATATGTGTTTCAATGTCTTAATCCCTACCAATTTATCAATTTGAGCTGATTTGAATCATTTCAATATTCTTGATGAATTTTGGGCTTAATTGTGAAAATTGTTTAATTCTAGAAATCTAACAGTTTTATGGATCTTCTATATTTTGGAAATATCATTTAAAATTATGCTCCAAATTGAGTGATTAATTTTTTAGTATTCATTTGTTCTTGGGATTAATTTTTTTCCTGTATAACTATATCCAATTCAACACACAATGACCCAAAAAAACAAATAAAGTGGAAAAAGTTTACTGGTCGACAGAATACACCCCACATCCATTATGGAGGCATATCTTGGAATAGATATGTTCAAATGAGGTGATTCAAGTTCGATAAAAAATATGTCTTAATGAATCATATTTCAATAAAATTTAATGGAGAAATTATGTCATTAAAGAATCCATTGCATGTGAAAAAAATGGAGGTAACTGAGAAGTCTCCTCAGGCAGAAAAAGTATTCATCATTAATTCGACCATAACTTTCTATAGACATGTCCAAATCTGCTAAGAGTTTGTGGGATAATGAAAAAAAGATAGGGAAAAATATTTTCTGAAGAAAAATTCCTAGGATTCAGCCATTTACTTTTCTAATTTAACTCAAACATTTGTAGGATTGAATCTGGAGGGAAATGTTTCCACCCTCAAGCTTATAAATATGTGTGTCCATGAGGTAGTCTAAGAAGGTGCAAGAGGGGATGTTATGGAGGATTGGAGTCTTGAATTGATTTTTATTTTATCTTTTATTTTTTTATTAGTTTTATTTTTCCATCTTCTTCTCCTTTCAAAAATCTTACCCTTCACATGGGTTGGTAAAACCTTTGAGTGATTAGGGAAGGGAGAGTTTCACTTTTTTAATGTCAAAGTCTTGTGATTAAATATAAAAATCTATTTTTCTATTGAATGATTTATATTTTCTACGGCTAATTTTTTTTTAATGCGATCATGTTTTGGGTTTTGGGTGTATTCATTGTTAATATATATTTTTGAAGTACTTTAAACTCCCTCCGCCTATTGAAATTTATCTCGATCGAGCAGATTATCTTAGGTGGTGAGTGTCTAGCGATCATTGGCACATGTGTGGAACTATTGAATAATTTATAGATTTATTAGGATAAAAAATTACTGATTATTACTTTCCTTAGTTGTTTAGGAATGGTTCATGAACATTCATACACATATGAGTTATTTTTATTGCTTCCTTCAACCAAGGGTGATTGGAAACTGGATCAAGGATTCATTCATTTATAATTCAATAAGAAGAGAGGGGAAATGATTTCCATGACCATGATGACATTAAAAAATGAAAACCTATCCTGACCCCACCACTCTCTTCACCATTAGTGCTCAAACTTTATTTTAATTGGTTTTACTCTTTTCAAAAACAAACAATTTCAAAAAGAATATCACTTATTTATCAAATTTAAAGGTGGCAACTTGATTGGTGTACGCTCCTCTCTAGAGACTACCTAGGTTACCCATGTTACTACATTTTAAATTAAGAAATATTTATTTTTTGTCGTAATCCTTGATAGGAACATGTCACACATAGATGTATTGAAAAATATATTACTTTAGTTTTGGTTATTATATTCCTATTTTGGCCATCATGTGATATTAGTAATATTATGGTTATGGTTATTAACTTTTTGTTCTTATTTAAATATTTACACTGTTGATATTCTTTGATAAAGTGGGTATAGTCTCACCATGTTATATATTGGACACTATATACTAGTTGGAAGTATCTAGCATATAGGGAGGTGTGCCTAAGATCTTGTTACCAACTGACTCAAGGCACCGACATGTGGAACTCGAGTCAGGATTCCACTTCCTAAAACTCAATCATGGCCATTCTATATGATGCTTTTAAAATTGTAACGTCCCGGTTCTGGGTGCCGCCAATAGGTTCCCCATTCTCGTTTGGTCACATGGCCTCAAGAACATTTCCTCGAATTCTAGAGGCTGTCGACTAATAGCGAGGGACTTGGGTGTGATAATAGGAAACTATGCCCTTATTGAAAGAGTAACACAATGTAAATAAATAGATAACAGTATAGGTAGCAGTAATACTATAAAACAAGTAAAAAATGGAATAATAAAAGTAGATAAACAACTGGATCACATATATATAAATGATGCATGTCACATATGTCTATGAAAATAGACAAACAAGTCACAATTCTGAAATATAGTACTAAACCAATGTAAAAAGAAAAAAAATAAACTCCAACAACATCATAGGTCACAGCTTGGTCCATGCTCTCCAGCTCCAAAACAGTCAAGTACCTAAAGTAGAGGGGTGCTTTCCCTTATCTATACCTGCAGTAATGTAATCTGTTTTGGCCCAAAGCATGACCCAAATAGGGTGTGAGACGAATCCCAGTAGGAAACCACCCAAATATTTGTTCCTAACTATCAGTGAAAATATATGATAGGTAATATGAAAAATTAAGTAATAAACAAGGAAGTACACAAAGTAAAACAATCCTACAGTTCAAGATACATTCATTTAAATTTATAAAATTAATCATCCAAACAAACACAAGAAAACCTTTGCGAAGTTCTCACAATATAACCCCTCTAATTGAACTTTAAAAAAGGATCTATGAGGAAGAAATCACCATAAATTCCCCCATGGTCTCATAATGGTAAATACGTACACTCTGGGGAAACACTCAATGTACGATTTCCCCTACGGTCTTTCAATGTGGAACTACAAACACTCTGAGGGATCACTCAATGTACATCCCCCCTCTGGTCTCTCAATGTGAAAGATATACCAGACGTTATGGGGAAGCCCTCAGTGTCCATTCCCCCTATGGTATAACTATACCAGGTTCCCACAGCCCTGTTTAAGTCAATTGTGCACAAATGATATCCAATAGCCAAAGTAAATCACAATACACTACTTGGCTAAACAGATACAAAGAATATCACAACATATCATATAATATCACTCCATCCTAACAACTCTAAGAATGGAAAAGAAAGTATCCTAATAAGAAAATCTAGACCCAACGACCAATATCAATTCAAACATGGGAAAACACATCCATAGCAAGGTAAATAAACCATATTCTCAAAAAATAACCCTAAATCAAGCAATCAAGGCATAATAGACACTAAAGGGTTAAATTTCCTAAACACGCAATACCCCAAACAAGGATATTGGGAAATTTGTCACGTATAATTCAAAGACAAACTACAGAAAGGAACAAACCACATAACTTAATGTTGTACGATTGATATTGTTGAATCTCATCCTTTGATTTGACCTAGAACACCATAGTTCTATAAAAACGTCTAAAACTTTCACCTAAGAATATCTCATGAAAGAGGAGAAATAAAGGGATGAGGATTTAGAAGAAGGAAGAAATCACCATGTCGATTCCAACACAATCGATGACAGTTGATTTGGAGAACGGATAGTGGGTTGGGGGCTTAGAGAAGAATCATCAGATTCGGTCACTCCTAGATGAGGCAAATCCAAAATAAGGGTGTTCTGTAAACGAGACATGATCTTGACCTGATTTGACAAATAAATGGAAAAGTACCCAACATGTTCATTTAATGTACATGCTGTGTACATGCTTTAACTGACCTACACTTTAGGCGGTATGCAGGTCATCCCACACATCCATGTACTTGGATATTACACGATTAGAACATGACTACCCACGACAACTAGGTACATAGCGTGTGCTCCTAAGTACACGGCTTGTACTCCTTAAAATTCCAAAATCTCATTTTTTTCTCAAAAACACCAGAAATCAAGATCCATACATGAAAAGAAGATCTAGATTATTACAAACTTCCCCCCTTAAAGACATTTGTCCCTGAATTTCCCTAAGAAGGCGGAGAAGAAGAATCCTCAAACAGATCTGGCTACTACAATCATACATCAGTATCCCTCTCTCAAGTCTTATCCTATACTCAGCCGTGCTTCCATAGCACCCGTACGAGAGGAACATACTGACCATGGATAACCTTCACGTTGCGATCAATGATCCGGATAGTATGCTCTTCTAATGAGGAATCCACCTCTAAATAAACCTCCTCAGGTTGAAAAACATGAGATGTGTCTGAGAAGTATCACCACAACTGAGAAATGTGGAAGACTTCATGCATAGCCTGGTACCTATGAGGTAACTTCAACTGATAGGGAACTGGTCCGACTCTCTCCAAAACCTCAAACCGCCAAACGTTTCTCAGTGAAATATTACACGTTTTTCTAATACTTCTGTGTCCCATCCTCAGTGTGACACGTAGGAAAACCCGATCCCCAACCTCAAACTCCAGAGGTCATCTCTGTCTATCAGTATAATACTTCTACTATGACTGTGAAGTAGCCACCCTCTTTTAAATAAATTCCACCTGATCCGTGGTCTTCTAAACAAGATGAGGTCCCAACATAGCTACCTCTCCAGCCTACAGCCAATATAGGTGTGTTCGAAAAGGTGTACCGTACAAGGCCTTATAAGGTGAAATATGAATAGTTTCTTGAAAACTATTATTGTAGGAAAACTCCACCAGAGGTATATGCTTCTCCCAAGAACCTCAAAAATCAAGGACGCATGTTCAAAGCATGTCCTACAACACCAGAATCATATGCTTAGAATGGCCATCTGTTTGCCGATGGTAAGCTGTACTCAGAAGTACCTATGTACTCAAAGCCCTATGTAGTCCTTTCCAAACTTGAGAAGTTAAACGAACATCCCTGTTTGAAAAAATGGAGCGTGGAACCCCATGTAAACGTACAATCTCCCGAATGTACAACCTTCCCATCTCATCAACCCTAAAGGAATCCTTGATCAGTAAGAAGTGCACAAACTTCATGAGTCTATCAATGAAAACCCAAAATACATCGTTCCCATGAGGCAAAAATGGTGAACCTATCACGAAGTCCATCGTGACATCATTCCACTTCCACTCGGGAATGGGTAATTGCTACGAAAGCCCTACTGGTCACTGATTCCCCACCTTCACATGCTGACAGGTGGAAGACCTCATCAAAAAACTAGATACATCTCTCTTCATACTTGGCCACCAATACTAACTGTGTAGATCTCCGTACATCTTGGTGATTCTAGGTTGAATTTCCCAAAATGAGTAATGTAAATCCCACATCATCTCCTCACGTATTTCTACCGACACCCATACACACCCTTGAAAACACAAGATCTCATCCTCACCTATGGGGAATTCTACCATTATATGACCATCCATTGGGGGGGGGGGGCTGGGGTGAAACCCTAGAGATGCTTTATTCTAGTAGGTGATGACGATGAACAAAGATTCAGCTCCACCCCCCTTGGTGGGGGGGGGAATCTTCTTCCCTCGGGAGAGCAGGGTTGCCTTTTAGGCCCTTCTCCAATCCTGATTTTCTACCCCCATTTTTGAAAGAATCCGTAATTCTGAAATTCCTGAATCTTCATGATGGAATCCATAATCTATAGATATCAACCTATGAGTTCACGGAAACCTCAAAACTTCTAAATGTCACCCTGATCGCTTGATTTAAGTAGAGGAGACCTTCCGTTGATGCATTTGATAGATTCGTTTTTGCCTCATGGGACCTCCAAGAAAGGTGATAGTGGGCTTATTGGAAAACCACCATATCATGATTCACTTTTAATCGGAGGTGGACCTCATCAAAGCCTGGTAGAGGGCCCCTCATATCTGTAATGGGATTCAATTTTTCCACCTACATTAGTCCTTCGACTTTCATATGGACCGTGATTCTCCCTCTGTGACAGTTTGGGTAAGCTTCCCTAACCTTACTTTACCTTTTCAAAATCCATATGTTATCAAAATGTTGGGTAACCTTTTCAGGAGGTTCTTATGCATGGGTAGCCACACTGAGGTAGTGTTTCATCTAGTCAATCCCCGGGTCTGTGTAGAAGTAGATATATCTCAGTTAACTTTTGATTTTGTTTGGATTAATATTTGAGAGGTATATAGATGAAAGCAGTGGGTGATTTATGAAAATTGGACTGAATTTTGTTCATTATGCAACCGCTTGCAACACTCTCCAGAAGTTTGCCGAAGGAGACCTTGAAACTAGGAGGTGGAGACTTGTCATCAGGATTATTAGGTCTCGATAAGGAGGGAGGGAGTTTAAAAGGGTAAAGCACATATTGTATATGTGGGAACTGGTTTGGAACAGTGGAATCTTGGTTCAGATGGCTATGGTGGGGTTCAGTCATTGCGTCTGTTGGAGCAGAAAGTCTTGGAGGGTGTTTGCAAGGTGCATGGTCCTGTTATATTGGATGCTTGGATGACCAAAGGTAACCCAAAGGTGTTCGAAGTGTTTATAATTCTTAGGCATGATTTGGAGGGTCCTTTTAATTGTGTGGAGAATCAGGTGGAACAACATAAGAATGAAGCTGTGGAGGTGAGAGTGAAATTGGCAGAAGGAGAGGGGATCATTTCCACCTTAGATGTGGCCATCCCAGTCAAAACTAGGGAAATTGGGGGTCCTTCCCATCCGAATAGGCCTTTGATTCAACTGACAAACAAGTTCTATGGTCTCTCAGAAGCAGGATTGGTCACCAATCGTGCGGGATCCAAATATGTTGATGGGGGATACCAAGAGAACCACATGGATGAAGGTTGGGGTCATGAGGAGGTCTCTATGGCTATGGAGGAGCTTCCTAGCCTAGATAACAATAATATTCAAGGAAAATAAGATGAACTTAGGACAATGGTTGAGGGTGAGGGGAAGAAAACTTCTAAATGCAATGGAGATTCAGTTGGGTGTCTTTTGGTGATTGAATGAAACATGCCTTACCTGAAGAGGGGTAATGAAAAGGGGTTCAAGGAACTTGTTTTAGAGAACCACTTGAATAAGAGGGAGTATATTTCTGGGGGTGATAAAGAAAATCTGAGTGGCTTGGCTACCTTGTCCTTTAGTCATATTGTACAAGGTGGGGAAAAGAGGATGATTGAGGATGAAGGAATGTTGTCGGCTAACCCAATAAGAAAAATTGGGATGGATTATTCTTACCTACCATGTTCGGTGAATACCAGAGCTTCATCTAAGAGAGATTGAGGGGTGATCATTTCTTTCAAAAAAGATAGTATATCCAAGAAGTCTTGTCCGGGGAAGCCCTCTCTAGATCAAATAAAGAGTCAAAACCAAGGTGATAATCTCTGGAGGTAGTATGAACCAGCTTCTAAATGGGAATCAGCCACTGTGGAGGTGGACCCATGTGTCGGGTGTGGTGATGAGTATGGATATTATGATTGGTAGTGGCTATGCTAGTATGTCCTTGTCGTTTGATTTCATTCTCTTTTATTATTGTTGGTGTAGGTTGTGATCTTATTCGATTTACCACTTTCCCTCAAAGTGACTTCTGGTTTCTCACTTTTCCTAAAAGTGTTTGAAAATAAAAAAATTAATTTTTAGTTAATCATCCTAGCCTACGGTCTATCTAGGAATATAGTCCTCTCCTGAAACACTCTCCCGTAGGACAAGGCCTTCAACATCTGATAGCTACCTCATTCACACTCACTCAAGCAGAGTAGAGGTAACAACTACAAAAGAAATAAAAGTATGTCCATATCTATCGTACACCTTCAAATGCATCTCAAAGAACAGATCCATAAGCTTCCACTCATTACTGGCATCCTGAACTTCTTGTATCTGAGACCTCCTACTCAATGCATCAGCCACTACGTTGCCTTTCAATACTGGAAATGCAGGATTTCCCAACGGTTCTGGACCGTTGGGAAAGGCTGCAGAACCATTGGTATATACTATACCAACGGTTCTACAAACCGTAGGGAAGTAATCCGTTTGGAAAGATTTTCCCAATGGTTTACAGTGAACCGTTGGGATATGTTAGAAAAAATTAACCTATCCCAATGGTTTTTCCAAACCGTTGGGAAAACCAAACAGACGACTTCTTTCCATACTGTTTCTAAACCATTGGGAAAGTTTTTTTACCAACGGTTCATAGATCTATTGGTAAAAAAATAATTTGAGAGGCTATGCCAATGGTTTCAAGCCATTGGAATATCCTATGCAGTGAAAATTGCATAGTAGCATGCAATTTGCACAGCAGCTACACTCTCATTTTTGTGCAATTTTCATAGTAGCCAATCCATTCCCTCTCATTTTCAATCATTTCCAATTATTGTACCTGCAATAAACTAACACATACATATACAATTATTGTACCTGCAATAACCAACTAACACATACATATAGAGAACAAATTCATACACATTTAACATATAATGCATCCAAGAACTATACACATCCAGAATTAAATCAGAATTCATAACTTAATTATAAATATACATAATTCATTTAGAATTCAATTTAAAATTTAGATGATAATTATATGTGGAATCTGGAATTCAATTCATAATTTGATTGGTTTTTCGTATACCATATGTTTTTACTAGAGATTATGTCCATTTTAAACAAAATACATACACCTAGAGTGATACCGGCCAGACCGTGCCTCAGATTGAGGCGAGGTTAACTCGTACACGTCAAAAATGACACATGGATCGTTGTCCTAAACTATCAATATTTTCCAAAAGCTTTTAGTCGGTTTTCCTTATTTCAGTTGTTGTTTTCACTTAAAATGAAGTGGTTTTAAAATAAAAGAGGGACACTTTGAATGGTGTCGGCCACACTACACCTCAGATTGAGGTAGGTTTGACTCATACACGTCACAAATGACCCATGGATTATTGTACTAAAATATCAACACAATCAGAAACCGTTTGGTTGGTTTTTTGTATGTAATTAAAATGTTGTCCATTTTAAACAAAAGAGAGACACTTTGGGTGGTTTTGGCCACACCATGACCTATATTGAGGCGCAGTTGACTCATACACATAACATATGACCCATGGATCGTTGTCCAAAAGTTTTAATAGATTCTGAATGCGTTTGGTCAGTTTTTCGTATGCTAGTTGTTCTTTTCACTTATAATCCTATCCATTTTAAACAAAAGAGACACAGTTAGAGTGGTATCGACCACACCACGTCATGGATTTAGATAGGGTTGACTTATACACGTCTCAAATGACCAATGTATCTTTTTACTAAAGTATCAACACAATATGAATGCGTTTGGTTAGTTTTCTGTATGTCAGTTGATGTTTTCACTTAAAATGATGTCCATTTGAAACAAAAGACAGACACTTAGAGTGGTTCCAACCACACCGCATCTCATATTGAGGCAGGGTTGATTCGTACATGTCACATATGACCCATGGATCATTGTTCTAAAGTATCAACACAATCAGAATATGTTTGGTCAGTTTTCCATATGTACTTAAAATATTGTCCATTTTAAACAAAAGAGAGACACTTAGAGTGATCCCAGCCACACCGTGCCTTATATTGAGGTGTTCTTGACTCTTACACGTCACATATGACCCATGGATTATTGTCCTAAACCATCAACACATTTCGAATGTGTTTGGTCAGTTTTTCGTATGTCAGTTGTTGTTTTCACTTAAAATGATGTCCATTTTAAATAAAAGAGAGACACTCTGAATGGTGTTGGACACACCGTGCCTCAGATTGAGGAGGTGTTGACTCGTACATGTCACATATGACCCATGGATCGTTGTGCTAAAGGATCAACACAATCAGAATCTGTTTGGTCGGTTTTCCGTATGTACTTAAAAGGTTGTCCATTTTAAACATAATAGAGACACTTTGGGTGGTCCCGGCCACACCGTGACTTAGATTGAGGCGCGGTTGACTCTTACACATAACATATGACCCACGGATCGTTTTCCTAAAGTTTCAATAGATTCCGAATGTGTTTGGTCAGTTTTTCATATGCCAGTTGTTCTTTTCACTTATAATCCTATCCATTTTAAACAAAAGAGACTCATTTAGAGTGGTACCGACCACACCGCATCTCATATTTAGACGGGGTTCACTTTTACACATCTCAAATGACCCATGGATCTTTTTTTAAAGTATCAACACAATCCGAATGCGTTTGGTTGGTTTTCCATATGTCAGTTGATGTTTTTAATTAAAATGATGTCCTTTGGAAACAAAAGATAGACACTTTGAGTGGTGCCGGCCACACTGCGTCTCAGATTGTGGTGGGGTTTATTCGTACACGTCAAATATGACCCATTGATCGTTGTTCTAGAGTATTAACACAATCAGAATCCGTTTGGTCAGCTTTCTGTATGTAATTAAAATGTTGTCCATTTTAAACAAAAGAGAGACACTTAGAGTGATCCTGGCCACACTGTGCCTCAGATTGAGGTGGGGCTTACTCGTACACATCACATATGACCCATGGATTGTTTTCCTAAAGCATCAACACATTTCGAATGCGTTTGGTCAGTTTTTCGTATGTCAGTTGTTGTTTTTCACTTAAAATGATGTCCATTTTAAATAAAAGAGAGACACTATGAATTGTGTCGGCCACACCGCGCCTCATATTGAGGCGGGGTTGACTCGTACATGTCACATATGACCCATGGATCATTGTTCTAAAGTACTGACATAATCATAATCCATTTGGTAGGTTTTCCGTATGCTAGTTGTTGTTTTCACTTAAAATGAAGTCCATTTTAAACAAAAGAGAGACACTTTGAGTGGTTTTGGCCACACTGTGCCTCGGATTGAGGTGAGGCAGACTCGTACACATCACATATGACCCATGGATCGTTCTCCTAAAGTTTCAATAGAAACCGAATGTGTTTGGTCAGTTTTCCATATGTACTTAAAATGTTGTCCATTTTAAACAAAAGAGAGACACTTAGAGTGATCCCGGACACACCGCAACTCCGATTGAGCCCGAGTTGGCTCATACATGTCACATATGGCCCATGGATAGTTGTGATAAATTATCAATCTAATCCGAATGCGTTTGGTCAGTTTTCCATATGCCAGTTGTTCTTTTCACTTATAATCCTATCCATTTTAAACAAAAGAAACACAATTAGAGGGGTACCGGCCATACCGTGCCTCGGATTTAGACGATGTTGACTCTTACATGTCTCAAATGACCAATGGATCATTTTACTAAAGTATCAACACAATCCAAATGCGTTTGGTCGGTTTTCCGTATGCCATTTGATGTTTTCACTTAAAACGATATCCTTTTGAAACAAAAGAGAGACACTTAGAGTGGTCCCGACCACACCACACCTTGGATTGAGGTGGGGTTGACTCATACACGTCACATATGACCCATGGATCATTTTCCTAAAGCATCAACACATTTCGAATGCGTTTGGTCATTTTTTTGTATGTCACTTGTTGTTTTCACTTAAAATGATGTCCATTTTAAACAAAAGAGAGACACTATGAATGATGTCGGCCACACCGCACCTCATCATGAGGCGGGTTTGACTTGTACATGTCACATATGACCCATGGATCGTGGTGCTAAAGTTTCAACACAATCAGAATCCATTTGGTCGGTTTTCCATATGCTAGTTGTTGTTTTCACTTAAAATGAAGTCCATTTTAAACAAAAGAGAGACACTTTGAGTGGTGTAGGCCACACTGCACCTCTGATTGAGGCGAGGTTGACTCGTACACATCACATATGACCCATGGATCGTTATCCTAAAGTTTCAATGTAAACCGAATGCGTTTGGTCAGTTTTCCGTATGTACTTAAAATGTTGTCCATTTTAAACAAAAGAGAGAAACTTATAGTGATACCGACGACACATCAACTCAGATTGATCCTGTGATGGCTCGTACACATCACATAGGACCCATGGATTGTTGTGATAAATTATCAACAGAATTCGAAGGCATTTTGTCAGTTTTCCGTATGCCAGTTGTTCTTTTCACTTATAATCCTGTCTATTTTAAGCAAAAGAGAAAGAGTTAGAGCGGTACCGGCCACACCGTGCCTCAGATTTAGACGGGGTTGACTCGTAAACGTCTCAAATGACCCATGGATCATTTTTCTAAAGTATCCACACAATCCAAATACGTTTGGTCAGTTTTCCGTATGTCACCTGCCATTTTCACTTAAAATGATATCCTTTTGAAACAAAAGAGAGACAATTAGAGTTTTTCCTGCCACACCATGCCTTGGATTGATATGGGGTTGACTCGTACAGGTCACATATGACCCATGGATAATTTTCCTAAAGCATCAACACATTTCAAATGCGTTTGGTCAATTTTCGTATGTCACTTATTGTTTTCACTTAAAATGATGTCCATTTTAAACAAAAGAGTGACACTGTGAATGGTGTCGACCACACCACACCTCATATTGAGGCGAGGTTGACTTGTAAACATCACATATGACCCATGGATTGTTGATCTTAAGTATCGACACAATCAGAATACATTTAGTCAATTTTCCGTATGCTAGTTGTTGTTTTCACTTAAAATGAAGTCCATTTTGAACAAAAGAGAGACACTTTGAGTGGTGTCAGCCACACCGCACCTAGGATTGAGGTGAGGTTGACTCGTATGTGTCACATATGACCCATGGATAATTATACTAATGTTTCAATAGAAACCAAATACGTTTGATTGGTTTTCCATTTGTACTTAAAATTTTGTCCATTTTAAACAAAATAGAGGCACTTAGAGTGATCCCGACCACATCACGACTCAGAATGTGCCCAGGTTAGATCTTACATGTCACATATGACCCATGGATCGTTGTGATAAATTATCAACAGAATACGAATGCGTTTGGTCGGTTTTCTGTATGCCAATTGTTCTTTTCACCGATAATCCTGTCCATTTGAAACAAAAGAGACATAGTTATAGTGGTACCAGCCACACCAGGCCTCAGATTTAGATAGGGTTGACTTGTACAAGTCTCAAATGTCCCATGGATCATTTTACTAAAGTATCAACACAATCCGAATGCATTTGGTCGGTTTTCCGTATGCCAGTTGATGTTTTCACTTAAAATGATATCCTTTTGAAACAAAAGAGAGACACTTAGAGTGGTTTCATCCACACCGAACCTCGGATTGAGGAGGGGTTGATACGTACACATCAAATATGACCCATGGATCATTTTCCTAAAGAGTCAACACATTTGGAATGTGTTTGGTCAGTTTTTCGTATGTCACTTGTTGTTTTCACTTAAAATGATGTACATTTTAAACAAAAGAGAGACACTATGAATGGTGTCGACCACAACACGTCTCAGATTGAGGTGGGGCTGACTCGTACACGTCACATATGACCCATGGATCATTGTTCTAAAGTGTTAACACAATCAGAATCCATTTGGTCGGTTTTCCGTATGCTAGTTGTTGTTTTCACTAAAAATGAAGTCTATTTTAAACAAAAGAGAGAGACTTTGGGTGGTTTCGGCCACACCGAACCTCATATTGAGGCGAGTTTGACTCGTACACGTCACATATGACCCATGTATTGTTCTCCTAAAGTTTCAATGGAAACCAAATGCGTTTGGTTAGTTTTTGGTATGTACTTAAAATGTTGTCCATTTTAAACAAAAGAGATACACATAGAGTGATCTCGGCCACACCACGACATGGATTGAGCCCGGGTTGGCTGGTACACATCACATATGACCCATGGTTCATTGTGATAAATTATCAACAGAATACGAAGGCGTTTGGTTGGTTTTCTGTATGCCAGTTGTTCCTTTCACTTATAATCCTGTCCATTTTAAAAAAAAGAGACAGAGTTAGAGAGGTACCGGCCACACCACGCCTCAGATTTAGATGGGGTTGACTCGTACACGTCTCAAATGACCCATGGATCATTTTACTAAAGTATCAACACAATCCGAATGTGTTTGGTCAGTTTTCTTTATGTCAGTTGATGTTTTCACTTAAAATGATTTCCTTTTGAAACAAAAGAGAGATACTTAGAGTGGTGCCAGCCACACCGTGCCTCGGACTGAGGTGGGGTTGACTCTTACACATCACATATGACTCATGGATCTTTTTCCTAGAGCATCAATACATTTATAATGAATTTGGTTAGTTTTTCGTATGTCACTTGTTGTTTTCACTTAAAATGATGTCCATTTTAAAAAAAAGAGTGACACTATGAATGGTGTCGGCCACACCACGCCTCAGATTGAGGCAGGGTTGACTCATACACATCACATATGACCCATAGATCGCTTTCCTAAAGTGTCGACAAAATCAGAATCCGTTTGGTCGGTTTTCCGTATGCTAGTTGTTGTTTTCACTTAAAAAAAGTCCATTTTAAACAAAAGAGAGACACTTTGAGTGGTGTCGGCCACACCGCACCTCATATTGAGGCAAGGTTGACTCTTACACGTCCTATATGACCGATGGATCGTTCTCTTAAATTTTCAATGGAAACCTAATGCATTTGGTTGGTTTTCCATATGTACTTAAAATGTTGTCCATTTTAAACAAAAGAGAGACACTTAGAGTGATCCCGACCACACCGCGACTCGGATTGAGACCGGGTTGGCTCTTACACGTCACATATGACCCATTGATCATTGTGATAAATTATGAATAGAATACAAATGTGTTTGGTCAGTTTTTCGTATGCCAGTTGTTCTTTTCAATTATAATCCTGTCCATTTTAAACAAAAGAGACACAGTTAGAGTGGTAACGGCCACACCATGCCTCAGATTTAGATGGGGATGACTCTTACACATCTCAAATGAACTATGGATCATTTTCCTAATTTATCAACACAATCCGAATGCGTTTGGTGAGTTTTCTTAATGCCAGTTGATGTTTTCACTTAAAATGATATCCTTCTGAAACAAAAGAGAGACACATAGAGTGGTGCCGGCCACACCGCATCTCAGATTGAGGCGGGGTTGACTCGTACATGTCACATATGACCCATGGATCATTTTACTAAAGCATCAACCCATTTCAAATGCATTTGGTTAGTTTTTCATATGTCACTTTTTGTTTTCACTTAAAATGATGTCCATTTTAAACAAAGGAGAGACACTATGAATGGTGTCGGACACACCACACCTCAGATTGAGGTGGGGTTTACTCGTACTCGTCACATTTGACCCATGGATCATTGTGCGAATGTATCAACACAATCATAGTCCATTTGATTGGTTTTCTGTATGCTAGTTGTTGTTTTCACTTAAAATGAAGTCCATTTTAAACAAAAGAGAGACACTTTGAGTGGTGTCGGCCACACCGCGCCTCGGATTGAGGCAAGGTTGACTCGTACACGTCACATATGACCCATGGATCATTCTCCTAAAGGTTTAATAGAAACCGAATGCGTTTGGTCGGTTTTCCATATGTACTTAAAATGTTTTCAATTTTAAACAAAAGAGAGACACTTTGAGTGATCCCAGCCACACTGCGACTCGGATTGAGCCCAAATTGCCTTGTACACGTCACATATTACCTATGAATCATTGTGATCAATTATCAACAGAATCTGAAGGTGTTTGGTCGGTTTTCCGTATGCCAATTGTTCTTTTCACTTATAATTCTGTCCATTTTAAACAAAAGAGACACAGTTAGAGTGGTACTGGCCACACCACATTTCGGATTTAGATGGGGTTGACTTGTACACGTCTCAAATGACCCATGAATATTTTTCCTAAAGTATCAACACAATTCGAATGCATTTGGTTAGTTTTCCGTATGTCAGTTGATGTTTTCACTTAAAATGATGTCCTTTCGAAACAAAAGACAGACACTTTGAGTGGTTTCAGCCACAACGCATCTCAGATTGAGGCAAGGTTGATTCATACACGTCACATGTGACCCATGGATCATTGTGATAAAGTATCAACACAATCAGAATCCTTTTGGGCAGTTTTCCATATGTACTTAAAATGTTGTCCATTTTAAACAAAAGAGAGACACATAGAGTGATCCCGGCCACACTGTGCCTCAGATTGAGGCGGGGTTGACTCGTACACGTCACATATGACCCATGGATCGTTTTCCTAAAGAATCAACACATTTTGAATGCTTTTGGTCAGTTTTTCATATGTCAGTTGTTTTTTTCAATTAAAATGATGTCCATTTTAAATAAAAGAGAGACACTATGAATGGTGTCGACCACACCATGCCTCAGATTGAGGCGGGGTTGACTCATACACATGACATATGAACCATGGATCGTTGTGTTAAAGTATCGACACAATCAGAATCCGTTTGGTTGGCTTTCCGTATGTACTTAAAATTTTGTCCATTTTAAACATAAGAGAGACACTTTGGGTGGTCCCGGCCACACCGCGACTTGGATTGAGGCGCCGTTTACTCGTACACGTAAGATATAACCCATGGATAATTGTGATAATGTTTCAACAGATTCTAAATGTGTTTGGTCGGTTTTTCGTATGCCAGTTGTTCATTTCACTTATAATCCTGTCCATTTTCAACAAAAGAGACACAGTTAGAGTGGTACCAGCCAGAACACATCTCAGATTTAGATGGGGTTGACTCGTACACATCTAAAATGACCCATAGATATTTTTTCTAAAGTATCAAAGCAATCCGAATGCATTTGGTTGGTTTTCCGTATGTTAGTTGATGTTTTCACTTAAAATGATGTCCTTTTGAAACAAAAGACAGACACTTAGAGTGATCTCGGCCACACCACGACTCATATTGAGCTCGGATTGGCTCTTAAACATCCCATATGACCCATGGATCATTGTGCTAAAGTATCAACACAATCAGAATCTGTTTGGTCAGTTTTCCTTATGTACTTAAAATGTAGTCCATTTTAAACAAAAGAGAGACACCTAGAGTGATCCCGGACTCACCATGCCTCAGATTGAGGCAGGGTTGACTCATACACCTCACATATGACCCATGGATCATTTTCCTAAAGCATCAACACATTTCGAATGTGTTTGGTCAGTTTTTCGTATGTCAGTTGTTGTTTTCACTTAAAATGATGTCCATTTTAAATAAAAGAGAGACACTATGAATGGTGTCTACCACACCGTGCCTTGGATTGAGCCAGGGTTTGCTCGTACACGTCACATATGACACATGGATCGTTGTGATAAATTATCAATAGAATCCTAAGGCATTTTGGTCGGTTTTCCGTATACCAGTTGTTCTTTTCACTTATAATCCTGTCCATTTTAAACAAAAGAGACAGAGTTAGAGCAGTACCGGCCACACCGCACCTCGGATTTAGATGAGGTTGACTCGTACATGTCTCAAATGATTCATGGATCTTTTTAATAAAGTATCAACACAATACGAATGCGTTTGGTCAGTTTTCTGTATGTCAGTTGATGTTTTCACTTAAAATGATATTCTTTTAAAACAAAAGAGATACACTTAGAGTGGTGCCGGCCACACCGTGCGTCGGATTGAGGCGGGGTTGACTCGTACACGTCACATATGACCCATGTATCATTTTCCTAAAGCATCAAAACATTTTGAATGCGTTTGGTCAGTTTTTCGTATGTCACTTGTTGTTTTCACTTGAAATGATGTCCATTTTAAACAAAAGAGTGACACTTTGAATGGTGTCGGCCACACCGCACATCAGATTGAAGCAAGGTTGACTTTTACATGTCACATATGACTCATGGATCATTTTTCTAAAGTATCGACATAATAAAAATCTGTTTGGTCAGTTTTTCGTATGCTAGTTATTGTTTTCACATAAAATGAAGTCCATTTTAAACAAAAGTGAGACATTTTGAGAGGTGTTGGCCACACCACACCTCAGATTGTGTCTAGGTTGACTCATACATGTCACATATGACCCATGGATCGTTCTCCTAAAGTTTCAAAGGAAACCGAATGCGTTTGGTCAGTTTTCCATATGTACTTAAAATGTTGTCCATTTTAAACAAAAGAGAGACACTTAGAGTGATCCCGGCCACACCACAACTCATATTGAGGCCGTTTTGTCTTGTACATGTCACATATAACCCATGGATTGTTGTGATAAATTATCAATAGAATCCGAATGTGTTTGGTCAGTTTTTTGTATGCTAGTTGATATTTACACTTAAAATGATACCCTTTTGAAACAAAAGAGAGACACTTAGAGTGGTGTCGGCCACACCGCACCTTGGATTGAGGCGGGGTTAACTTGTACACATCACATATGACCCATGGATCATTTTTCTAAAGCATCAACACATTTAGAATGCGTTTGGTCAGTTTTTCATATGTCACTTGTTGTTTTGACTTAAAATGATGTCCATTTTAAACAAAAGAGAGAAAATATGAATGGTGTCAGCCACACCGTGCCTTAGATTGGGGAGAGGTTGAATCGTACACATCACATATGACCCATTTATTGTTCTGATAATGTATCAACACAATCATAATCCTTTTGGTCAGTTTTCCATATGCTAGTTGTTGTTTTCACTTAAAATGAAGTCCATTTTAAACAAAAGAGAGACACTTTGAGTGGTTTCGGCCACACTGCGCCTCAGATTGAGGTGAGGTTTACTTGTACACGTCACATATGACCCATGGATCTTTATACTAATGTTTCGATGGTAACTGAATGTGTTTGGTCGGTTTTCTATATGTACTTAAAATGTTGTCCATTTTAAACAAAAGAGAGACAATTAGAGTGATCCCGGACACACAACGACTCTGATTGAGCCCGAGTTGGCTTGTACACATCACATATGACCCATGAATTGTTGTGATAAATTATCAATAGAATCTGAAGGCATTTTGGTAGTTTTTCGTATGCCAGTTGTTCTTTTCACTTATAATCCTGACTATTTTAAGCAAAAGAGACAGAGTTAGAGCGGTACCAGCCACACCGCGCCTCAGATTTAGACTGGGTTGACTCGTACACGTCTCAAATGACCCATGGATAATTTTACTAAAGTATCAACACAATATGAATGCGTTTGGTCAGTTGTTCGTATTTCAGTTGATGTTTTCACTTAAAATGATATCCTTTTGAAACAAAAGAGAGACACTTAGAGTGGTGCCGGCCACACCGTGCCTTGGATTGAGGCGGGGTTGACTCGTACAAGTCACATATGACCCATGGATCATTGTCCTAATGTTTAAACAGAATCCAAATGTCTTTGGTTGGTTTTTCGTATGCCAGTTATTGTTATCAATTAAAATGAAGTCCATTTCAAATAAGGCATATTTCACATAACATGAAGAACGTACAACAAGACGTTGTATTCAAATTAAAGTATATCATCACATGCATTTGATGAGCATGATCTAATAAGCTTACCAAGATGTTCATATAATTCAAGACATACCAAAATGGAATAATCCTAAATAACATTGCATGATCAGAGAAATAAAAAAAGCATGTGAAATCAAGGAGGGTGGGGGGCTGTTTGGGGGTCCAGGGAGGAGGGTGGGGGGGCTGTCCGGGGGGGGGGGGGGGGGGTCTGTCCGGGGTCCAGGGAGGAGGGTGGGGGGGTTGTCTGGGGTGCTGTCTGGGGGGATGTTCGGGGACCAAGGAGGAGGGTGGGGGGGGGGGGGGGGGCTGTGCGGGGGGCTGTCTGGGGTCCAAGGAGAAGGGTGGGGGGGGGGGGGGCTGTTCGGAGGGCTGTCTGGGAGGAGTCCAGGGGGATGTCCGGGGTCCAGGTAGGAGGGTGGGGGGCTGTCCGGGGGGCTGTCCAGGGGGCTGTCCAGGGTCCAAGGAGGATGGTGGGGGGTTGTCTAGGGTCCAGGAAGGAGGGAGGCTATTTAGGGAGTTCCCAAACGCATAAAAATCTATAAACATGCTTAAGATACACCGAAACCACTAAAAGAAAAAAACATCCATGAAAACAAACAATATATAAAAATAACTCAACTCCAATACTATACTATGGGTCTAGACAAAACCAACCAACTAGAATAGATTAAACATAAAACCTCAGTAATATTAGTAAAAAATGTAACAGATCAATTTTTCCCACATCACCATCACCACCATCATCATCACCCTTGTCCTCATCCCCATCATCATCCTTTCCCTACTCAACGCCCTCCTCCTCGCCCTCGCCATCCGCTTTTCCCTCCTCCTCTCCCTCCTCTTCCGCATCAGACTCCCCGCCATCATCATCGTCAGGATGGACATCGTCTTGAACACCAGTAGAACTGCCACCTGGTGCACCATATATAGAACGTATCGATGAAATATATTCATCAAAATCTGGGCTAGCCTCTGGTGGAAGTGTTGGACATAGAACTTCAATAAATTTCATAAATGCAATGTTTGCCCTAGCAGACTATTCTGCCATCTCTGTGGCCCTTTCCTCAGCCTGTTCTGCCTGTTCCCTAACTTACCACATCTCGGTGGAACTACAACTCATACTTGAGGAGGGTCAATACCTCATCGGGTCTATCCTAGGTCGTCAGCGTACTCTGCCAGGATGCTCCTCTCCCAACACCTGATATAAGTGATCAGTTGGCCCAAAATGTCTGGTTCTTGGGCCTCGAGGGCCTCAAAAGAAGCCTGCTACAAATATAAATATATTATTAAGTTACAAAATAGATATTAAAATATAAAATCAACAAATTAAAACTTACAATCTGCTGCTGAGTCGCTTCGTTTACGACACTTCCATCCTTTTTCCGTCTACTCGAGAAAAACAGTTTTACTCGAGGACACGTCCTTCAATATTCTGTATTTTCTTCTACAATGACATTGAAAACTAAAGTTATATGAAAACTTTATCAAATGATTAAATAATTGAGGAAACAAAATAAAGTGTAAGTCGTAAAGAAAACTTATAAACAATTGTCATACCTACTTCCTCTCATGATCTGGCATCGTAGTATGTCCTAGTGTGTGAAGGTATTTTTTTCATCAATGTTTTTTTATTTTTTCAGATGATTCCTAAATAAAATTTGATAATTCAAAAGATAATATTAATGAAAAACATGAAAGTTATTTTTTAAATACCTCAAATGTAATTAATACCATAAACTGGGTAGTCATCCAATGAGTAATCATCTGACGATACTGCTCTATAGGAAAATCATCCACGACTGGTACCACCTCTAACTCAGTTCCAACTCTAGCACGCCAGCCAATATACAACTCATGCTTGTAGTCTCTCCAAATCTCACCTAAATCCTTTAGACGTTTCGGTCGTGCACCCTCACCATTGGGAAAATTAAATTGAAGCTGACATCAAAATATTAATTCATATAAATAAAAAAATAATTCATGGCATTAAATACAACAGATTTTTTTTACCCATATCTCTTCCCAAGCTCTATCCTTGACCTCATGTGGAAAATGTCTCCACGATAGCGGACTGATGGGAATGATGTAGGAGTATTTGGCAAGCGTCGCCAAAAAACTCTTACATTTCTGCCCTGTTTTCTCAACCATTAGGTTGTCTTCATTGTAATCCACCATAACCTGTGTGCGGCGGTTCCACACCAAACACATGCGTGTACGCCCCCGCCCCCACCTCCTGTCAGTAGATGTATCTGTCATGAAAGAAAAAAAAATATTTTATCAGAACATGTTATAATGAAAATAAATATTTCTAAAAAATTTATTTCGTTTCTATAAATATACCTGTGCCAGTCTGATCGCTGAGCGCCACTGGATCCACATAAACTGATGGAACACCTTGTGGTGGAATTGGAGTCAAAGATGATGGAATATAGAAGCTCAGAGATACATAAGTAGAATGAAAAGAAGATGGGATAGATGTATGATTGGATTCTGACTGGAGAGTGGGAATCATCATGGGATATGAAAATGATGGGCCAGAAGATGAAAAAGGTGGAGAAAACATGGGAGGCCTAAATATCCCGTGTGTCCCTAACGACACACCAGGATCAGAATGTGGGAAGGATGACATGTCAGTGGGAGGGGCAGGGTCTAGTCAGGTATGCGAAGCTGCTCGTCCACCTTTGGTATGAACCCTCCTCGTACCACCGACCTGAGTACTAGGACCAGTACTAGGCTCCTCATCGAATAACTGTTGACGTATAGGTAGATCCTAAAAAACTGTTTACAAAAAAATAAATCACATGAAATTATATATTCTTTAAATATATATTTGAAATAAAGTACTCAATGTAGGCACTAATGGTGGAATACCCATCTCATCCATTCTATGATTATTCTCCATCATTTTTTCCTTCGTCTCTCTTAAATTGGATGCATTTTCTACTTTTGAAAACAAATATGTAATTAATTAGAAAAAGGAAACTAATGTGTAACCCAAAAAACTAAATATATGAGGGAATAGGGGGATTCATTGGTAACTTAGCTATCAATTGTTTTAGAAGAGCTTGAATGGATTTAATAAATCATACAAGTTGTAATGTTCACCAAGTTAGAAATATTGTTTGACTAGGTTTGAATACAGTTAAATTCCAAATTAGAAAATGAAAATAAAATAAAACTGCAACCAATAAACATTGAAAATTCACATAACAGTCAAGTCAGCTAAAACATATTTGTGATTAATACTAAATCAATTTGAATATTACCAACCTTAACAACCCAACTCGAGGTAAACCAAAAGAATTGAGAACATGGATGAGTGATTCTATATATTTTCAACCACAACTTCAGGTTCACAATCAACTCTGACAATTGAGCTATTGGAGTCATCAAAATAAATAAATGGATTGGATCCAATGGCACTAGGGATAGTGTCAATTCCATCATCACCATCATCAAAAATATGTCTTGGAATTACTTCATGTATGACACCAAATTCAGGTCGAAGTTAGTCTTGGACATAAAAAACTTATTTAGCCATTGATGCAAACACATATGGTTATTTTGTAGCAAGAGTGAGATTAATATTAATTACTCAAAATCCACAATCCTAAATAAATGTGCGTTGTCTCATCATCTAATCAAACCAATGGCATTTCATCATTGTTACTCATCCATGAGAGTAATAATCCAATATTATTATTTTCTCAATGACTCCATAATAACGCACATTTTGCAATCGTCGTCTACTATCTGATGCACTAACATAACAATCTGTTGTTGTAGTAACCATAAAACGATCATGTTGTGTTCTCATGTTCTTTGCTCGTTCAGTGACAATAAATTCATACCCATTGATAACAATTGATTTACAGTCACGAACCACGGTATTAGGACCAAAAGCCAAAGCTCTTATTTCTTTAGAGACAGAGTCAGTAGACAAACTCAATACCTACAATATAAATGACTATTAAACTTAATTAAATATTGATATAATTATTTTAAACAGTAATATTTTTACCTTCAATTTTAACCAAGCAGAAAACTCTTTGCTATGCAAAGTCTCTCTCATTCTCAAAGATAAAGAACGATGCTTCCTATTTATCATTGTTTTATGTTCCTTGTAGATAAAAAATATTAATAGTTTAACAGATATCTATGTAAGATATAGATATTCAATTTAGTTACCTGATATAGTCATCAAACAAATCACAGTTGAACAAAACTGTGCGATGTGCCATCTCCTTCTCTTCATGGATTAATGTCTTCAATGTATATGATCCTAGAATTCCTCCTATTTGAGGAAGTGATGGAAAACAGGGTTCAATTTTCTCATACTGTTCTTCTTTATTTCTCATTGGTCTATTCATTCTTGTAGTAAGACCAGACAAATACATTGATTAGAAATCCATACATTCTTGAGCCAAGTAACCGTTCACGATAGAACCTTCAGGATTATTCCTATTTTAGACATAAGACATTAATGTGTACATATTTCTTTCAATTATATACATCCAATGAAAAGAAATAGGTCCTCCTAGAAGCATTTTAGTAGGAATATGGACAACCAGATGCGGCATGCATGTGAAAAATGATGGAGAAAATATTTTCTCCAACTCACACAAAATTAATGGGGCATCTGTCAACATTTTTTGAAAGAATGACTTGGACAACTTCTTAGCATAAGGATCTCTAAACAAACGGAACAACTGAATAACAGTCAGCCTTACATTATTGTAAAAAAGATGACAGATTGATATTGGAATCAACTCATGCAGTTGAACGTGATAATCATGAGTCTTCAAAGATTTTAGCTTCAACTCTCTTCTATTGACCCGTTTAGATATGTTGCTTGAATAGCCATCAGGAACTATTATAGTCTCTAATACTTCCAGAAATTGTTTTTTTTTCATAGGTGTCATCACATAAGAAGCACATGGAAGTTGCCATTTATTTTCACTGATACACACAGGATGCAATTATGGTCTAATGCCTCAATACACCAAGTCACGCCGAGATCGTAAATCATCTTTTGTCTTCCCCTTGACAATTAGAATAATCAAAAGAAACATTTCACATATATTCTTTTCAGTATGCATTACGTCTAATAAATTATGTAACAAATTGGTTGACCAATAAGGGAAATCAAATAAGATACTCCTCTTCCTCCAATTGTAACAGGTTTAAGTGGAAACAATCCTTTTCTTTCCTGGTTTCATTTGACCCTTCCCGAATAAAAAACTGAAATCTTTCAACTCATTAAGCACATCAGTTCCCCAAATACGCTGAGGTGGATCATCGGTCTCTATGGTATTATCAAATCTTCGACAATTCATTCTATATAGATGATCATTTGGAAAGAATCATCGATGTCCCATAAAACTGAAACTACAATGATGTTTCAGTCTTCTGGATCGTGTATTCTTCATAAAAACTGGGCATGATAGTTTTCCCTTTGTGCTCCATTCAGAAATCATTGCATAAGCTTGAAAATCATTGATCATCCACATAAGCGCATCACGCATCTAAAATATGTATTTCAAACATGCATCGTATGTGCGCACACCCACATCCCAAATAAGTTTCAACTCTTTTATTAAATGTTTCATGTATACATCAATATAAATGCCAGGATCAGAAGGACCAGATATGAGTATACTCATGAATGTGAAAGGTTTTTTTATACACAACCATGGGGGAAGATTATAAATGTGTATAAAAACTGGCCATGTGCTGTGTGAAGTAATTATCTTCCCAAACGGATTAAAACCATCTCCTAAAAGACCCTGCCTCACATTATGCACGCCAGCTGCAAAATCAGGATGACGAGCATCAAATATCTACCATGCAAATCCATCTGCAAGATGAACCAACTCATCATTAGTCTTATTTATCTTGGTATCATGCCATCTCATTTTTATTGATATTTCATCAGACATAAAAAGATTCCGGAGTCTGGGGATCAATGGAAAGTGGCACATTACTTTCTGTGGAATGCGGGATGGTGTTCCATTAGATTTTGACTTCCAGCGGGATGTGCCACATTTTATACAATCATTTTGTACAACGGTTTCCTCCTAGAATAAACTGCTATCTTTTGAGAAAGAATGAATTTTGTTTCTTGAAAATCCAAGTTCCTCAACTAACTTCCTTGAAATATAGTGGTTTGAGGGAATATCTGCATCATCTGGAAGTAAATGCTTCAAGAGGGTAATAATGTAATCAATTTCTGTATTAGAAATCCCATACATAGTTTTCCCTTGAAATAATCAGATTAAAAAATATAGATTTTTCATTTTATCACATTGTCGATATACTGGTGTCATGGAATCATCATTCAATTTTTTCACCATATCAATATCACCACTTTCACTAGATGCATCAACTGTCCTTATATCAAAGTCTTCTTGAGTCGAAATCCTTTCTTTTTCATGATGACGAATAAACAGAAACTGATCATCTAACAAATTCTTCATTTCAGTCCTTTCATTTCAATCATCACCAATTTGAGATTTCATTTTCTACCCATTGTGATACCAAACAAAGTAGTTTGCTTGAAAACCATTTTTGGTTATGTGGTAGCTGACTTCTTCAAGGCTCAACCAAGGTCTACCAACATAATTGGAACATGGGAAGTGTATGCAACCACTATCTGAAGCATTGTGAAATGAAAAATCTATAAAGCTCTCAAAATTGTTTTGAAAATCGCTTGAGATCCGATCGTTTTCATACATCCAACATCTGTCCATTCTCTAAAAAGAATTTATATAAGTCATTTTGTCATAAACAATTCAATAGGATTTAACTTTAATGGAAAATACATTTAAGTAAATGATAAAGGAAGAAGTTTCTAGTCGATGTAGTGAACTATTAAAATAATGTAAAGAACTTGTACTCATAAATTAAATTAAAATTTATTTATATTAATTTTCATTAGGTCTATAAGAGGCACATGCCTCAGGTCCCATCATGTGTTATAGGCATCCAAAATCATTCACTCATGTTCAATAACTCATTATTGGAACCTCTATGGCCATACCTTTCATTACCCAATTACTTCCCCAAGTCAAGCGGACCACATGGGGGAATAAATTTTAGGCTTCTACACTAATAGGTTGTTCATGGCTTGTAAAAAGATTTAATTTCATTAAGTATAGAAAAAAAATTTTATTTTTAAATTTGAGATTAATAATAAAGCTTTTCAATGATAACAACATTACTGAATTAAACTTGTGACTTATCTAACATTTTTATGGATGTCTACACATGCCAGCATGGCTAGTGAAAAGCACCCCACCCTAATAAAAGTGAGTATTGGCCAAGAAGGACACATAATATACAACGTACAATGAGGACCATATTTAATTGACCCTAAAGTTATATTACTACAGTCATATTGGGGGAAATGGAATGAATTCAAAAGCTCGTATTCCATATGCTGGACACTATCTAAGGTAAGAAATCATGTGAGGATGGGTTTACATCATTCAATTTCTCACATGCTAGTGAGAATGAAGGCTTGAATTAATGACTTGAGTCCCGTAATTAAATGAGGTTAGAGGTTGCATAGGCTGTGTAAACATAATGATTAAATAAGGGTAGAGGTTGCATACACTGTGCATGGTGGGGGAGTCTCATCCAATTTAGAAACTAAAATAAATTCCCATCATAGGTATCAATAAGAAACATCAGCATAAAAAGAAACCCCAAATAAAAAAGGACTAAAAACATCAAACACCTTTTATGTTATCCCACCAAAAAATGATCACGAATGTCCCTATACATTTTCATACTTCTAGAATTTATAGAGAGTTTATAGTTATGAGCTTCATCCATCTGCACACCCTCCCTACCCCACTTGGACAGACCTACCCCCACCCCACATGGACAACCCAGCCCCCCTCCCCCCCACTTGGACACCCCTACCCCCACCCCACTTGGAAAACCCATCCCCCCACCCCCACCGCACCTGGTCACCCCTACCCCCCACACCCCACTTGGAAAACCCAGCCCCCCTCACCCCACCTGGACAGCCCTACCATCACCCGACTTAGACACCATGTCAACTGTTATACACACCATGTTAACCCTTATACACACCATGTGAACCCTTATACCATATAATCATTATTACAACAATTAATAACAACTTATTAAACAACATCACTTGTCAAAGATAATAAAATTGAACATAAATCTATAATAATATTGGATATATCATGTAAAATGAAGTCATACTATCTTACATCCTAAATGACCACCCACAACCATGATTAATGACCACAAAGCTCCCCTTTCGACCAAATCAAAAGTGAAAACAAAAACAAATATTTGCAGAGAAAAACTTCATTTATGTGAAGAATAATAATCCCATGGTCCTCATGATATTTGAACCACACAGTCATGATTTTCGAGATGAACTTGTATCCATGAAACCATATGAGAAACATGATTCAATACATGCGTTTTTCTGATTTTCCCAAGCATTTTGAGGAACCTCAAATAAGTGAAAATGGTCGTTGTTTTTTAAAAATGTGATTGAATAACTCATGTATGATGTTGAAGGCAGAATGATTAATGGTTATATTAGGAAAACTAATACTCACTAATATTGCTAATTTGACATTCTGTGAATTAGTTTCATGAAGAAGGAAGAAGTACTAATTAGGGACCACATACTATTTTTCAAAGTTCAAGAAGATACTCTATATGTTCTATTGTGAAAAGGATAAGTGAACAGTGTGTCATTTTATATATATATATAGATTCTGATAGAAACATGATACATACTTGTTATGTAATACACATAGTGTACAAAAATTAAGATGAACAAGATCTTCATGTTTGACATGATCCTAATGAAAGGATTGATTTTCATGAAATACAATAAATAAATATTACAAAAAAATTCTTATGAGTTCATATACATGAAGCTGTAATATTTTAATCATTGAGATTAAAAAAACTATGAATTTTTAAAATTAGAACACAATAAAGAGACACCATGCCCTTATAAATGTATATGTGTAATGAAAACATTAATTGGACAATGTGTACATCGATGTAGTGAGTTGAGTACACAATTCATGGAGTAGTGAATCATAAAATTTTCCAAAACCCCTAAAAATTGGGAATAACAATATCTTTTAGAATAGAAGGATATCCTTGAGAAGAGGTGGAAGGATATCCTTGAGAAAGGTGGAAGTATTCTAACCTGGAAGCTGATCCGATGGAAGAGGTGCACCTGTGGTGGGGAATCTCAAGGGATTCTGTGAGTCAGAATCGCTTTTGGGAGAGCTGCGCAACGCTTCTGGAATGCTTCTGGAATCGTGGGGAGGGGGCTGCCTGGATTTTTTGAATTTGGGCCATCTTTTTCCCAACATTTATTAAAAACCATTGGGAAAACTCATTTTTCTCCCATCTTTCCCAATGGTTTCATAAAACCATTGGGAAAACTAATTTTTTCCCCATCTTTACCAACAGTTTGATGAAACCGTTGGGAAAAACAATTTTTACAGATCTTTACCAATTGTTTGCATAAACCGTTGGTAAAGATAACGTATAACAAGGGTTCAAAAGAACCGTTGGTATAAAAGTGTTGGGAAAACCATGATTTTCAGTAGTGTTTCCCAGGCATGTAGGAATGCTCAAAATCAAAGTACTGAATGTAATCAACCCACCTTTGCTGTCTCAAATTCAGATCGCGCTGAGTGAAGATGTACTTGAGAATTTTGTGGTCGGTGAAAACCAAAAAATGATCTCCCAACAGATAATGACTCCAATAGTTTAAAGCATGAAGAACTGCAACCAACTAAAGATTGTGAATCGGGTAATTCCTCTCATGTGGCCTCAACTGCCGAGACCCGTACGCAACGAATCCTTCCCCTTGTATGAGCACTACTCCTAGCCTGATACCTAATGCATCACAGTAAACTGTATATGTCTTTCTTAGCTCTGGAAAAAATAGTATCGGTGCTGAAGTAAACCTCCCTTTCATCTTCTGAAAGGATGAATCACAAGAATATGTCCACAGGTACTTCACACCCTTCTTATTTAGGCTCGTCAGTGGCGCTGCTAATCTTGAAATGTCCTGTATGAAACATCTTTAGTAACCAACCAGTCCTAGAAAACTCCATAACTAAAAGAAGTTCTTCGGTTTCTCCCAAGAAACTTCTGCTCTCACTTTCTCTAGGTCCACTGATACTCTTGTCTCGGAGATAATATTACCCAAGAAGTGAATCTGGTCCATCCAAAAGTTGGATTTTAAGATCTTAGCATATAACCGATGCTCTTTGAGAGTACTCAAAATGATCTCAGGACGGATAGAATTTTTGTGTCGAGTGTGAGAGTAAACCAAGATATTTTCCATGAAATCCACCATGAAGGAATCCAAGTATGGATGAAACACTCAGTTCATCATTGCCATATAAACTACATGCGCATTCATGAGACTGAACGACATAACCACATACTTTTATAGACTATACCTACTTTGGAAGGATGTAAGAGGTATATTAGATGGTCTAATATACAATAGAAAATAACTGTATCTCAATTCAATATTCGAGAACACCCGAGATCCTCAAAGCTGATAAAAAATGTCATCAATACTCGGAAAGGGATATCAGTTCTTGACCGTCAACTTGTTCATCTTCCAATAATCCACACAAAATTTGAGGGTACCATCCACCATCTTTGAAAACAGGAAAGTTAAACACCAAGGATAAGTACCGGGTCAGATGAAACCCTTTGCCTGTAACTTCTCTAACTACTTATTGAGCTCCAATAACTATGGTGTAGCCATCCTATAAGGAGGAATGGACAATAGTTCCGCACCTGGAAGAATATCAACAGAAAAGTCTACCTCTTGATCTGGAGGCAAACTTGAAAATTCATCTAGGAAGACATCTCTAAAATGATCCACCGCTGGAGGAAAGTACATCTGTGAAGTTCCCTAGTCATCCAGACACAGACTAGCAATCTAGGCTGTAACCCCTCCTAACCCATTATTCTCGGGTCCCGCCCTACTCGCATGGACATCCCATTCACCCTTATGAAGAAACAATCTTCCCTCTCATGATGGGAAACTGAACCTACAATGATAGTAATCAACAAAAACCTAAAATGGAACTAACCAGTCCATTCTGAGAATGATTTCATAACCTATCATCTCTAAGACATAGAGGTCCCATAAGAAGGGACACCCACCAACCTCAAGAGGGAATTCCTTGCGCTGACATACTCTAGCCGTTCTAGTCCCCAATGAAGTGTCTAATGTGAAGATATTAGAATAAGTAAAGATACAGAGCCCAAGGATATCTAAAAAAGTGATGGATAAGAAACTATGGGAAGCCCCTATATTGAAAAGTGAAGAATCTAATATTGAGGCAACTAGAAATGTACCACTAACTGTAGAGGGTTTGGGATCCTTCTCCAGCTGAATCCGCTCTATCAAAAAATCCTGACCTACACTGCGGCCCTGTGAAGCTGACTGAGATCCCTAAGCTTATCCACCCTATAACTATTGAAAACACTGTGTCCAACCACTATGACCATGACCTCCCCTGCAGCCTGAATGGGCTAAAGAACTCTAGAGCTTAGTTTGATGTGGGATTGGTGGTCCTGATCTGATACGAGGAATCGAAACAGAACCCCTATCACAAGCTACTAGTGAGAAAAACTGACAGAATCACAGAGGGTGGCCCATCTTTCCGCAATATCTGCACTCAACTGGGTCAACTGGGAAATGTGTCCCTGTATTCCCGCTCTTCCCGCACTGGTAGCACACCACCTGGCCACCAGAGGAAGTATTCCGCCAACTCAGATCTCCACACATAGACTCCCTGTAGTGCTTCCTACTGTCAATTGGAGGGGTACTATCTCTGGATGCCGAGCCACCCTATCTCACAACCCCAGAATCCCCCAGATTGTGCTCTGTGATTAGTTCCTGGTTGAGTATAGAAGTTATGGAAGTCAACCTGAAGATGTTCATGTGATGTCAGATGTCATGCGTGAGACCATTATAGAGACCCAAATCTTGACGTACATAGACATTACATAACTTTTGCAGAATATCTAATAAAAACAAAAACAGACACCAAAGGACCGTAATAGTTTAGTGTCTTTGGAAACTTGGAATATAAACATCTAATCATGTTGAAAGATCTTCAACATATCCCATAATGATCTTCCTCTTTTTGTTTCCTTACCTAAATCCTTTCTTTATATCCTGGGGAAAATAAAACATATAAATGGTGAGCTCAAATACTCAATAAGGGTAAGTATGGAGAAAATAAAACAAACCATATACATTTGAACATAAAAACATGAACATAATGGTTAAACATAAAAATCTTGTGTAATGACATAAAACATGGTAGTACGTAAGGCATAATTCATAATAGAACAAAAATAATGATAAAATATATTGGGAATAAAATGTGTAATTGTGTAAAAACATTAAGCACATGATATGATTTCCATAGTAGCCAAGGCATTATTGACAAGACCATCTTAGTGGACGAAGTCCCTTACTGAACTGGGTTTACTTGCCGTTCCAGCCCTGTATTACTGAACCATATTTACTTTCCATTTCAGCCGTATCTATCTCATGGGATATAAATCATTACCCAATGCATTAGAGAGAGATATAGGTCCCACCCAACTCATAATGAAATCATTCTTACTTGTGCCAAAAAATAAACATAAATCATTCATCATAACCCAAATAATAAAATGTGTTTCATAAACATAATCCCATCATCACATAATCCATATAAAACAAATGGATATCATTTAATCATAAGAAAAGTGAAACCATGTATATCATAGAGACATTATACTTGAATCATACACATATGAAATAATGTCATCTTAGATGGAAAAATAGTGTTGATAAAACACTTGAAATTAATTCTTGAGGAAAATATCATTTCTTCTTCAAAAAATTGTTCTTTTCACAAAATGCCACACAATTTTAAAAGAAAAGGATTTTATTGAAAATAACCATGAAATTTTGTAGAGGAATCTTCATTGAAATAAGTCGTCATGAAACTGTAAAAATCCATTCATTCCGTATAAGTTAGAAAAACATTATCCTCGTACTTTTGTCAGAAAAGTAAAAAAGTTCCCCTTGTGGTAAAAAAAAGTAAGATTCCTTTCATAACATGTGGTAAATTTCAACAAAATGGGTAAAAAGGACTTTAAAAATACTTGAAAACATTTTTAGAAAACATGGTCATGGATGATAACAATAACCCCAATAAATACTTATGAATAACAATCTCGGATAAGAACGAGATTGGAATAGTTATCCCTTACCTTAGGTCCGATATGCTTCATACGTATCTGAACCTCCTGTATAACGATTTAAATAATGTCATTGACTTATTACAGAATCATATTCATTGTTATGATATCATAATGGTTCACTTCTGACTTTATATTACCCATTCTTTTGTAAATTCCATGTTAAAGAGCGTTTGGGGTAAAATCTTTTCATTTGTCGTCCGTGTTTTGACATGTAATTATTCATATGATTACTTAGATCATGATTACCTAATTCCTGAATATAAAACATGATTTATATATAATATATATTATTAATATACATATATATAATAGATCAATAAAGTGAAATAAATACACCATTCATGGAGACGGTAGGCCGTACGTACGCATGAACGCTGTTTTTGTTTCCTTATTGAGTTGATTGGAATTAAGTAGATGACATACATATATATATATACATAAATCCAGTAGCATTATTATGTCATATATTTCATGATTACTTATTATACATACTTTATAATCATTCTTGAATTGTTAACATGGAAAATGAATCTCATCACGTCATGGAGATGGTAATCTGTACGTAAGCACGAGCGATGATATCGTTCCCATATTTATTAAATGGAATTGGAGTGGATGATATAATATATTATAATCATTATTATTTTATAATAATCATATATAGTTATTCTTTACACCATTATACCCATCCAAGTAAGGTGGTGGTGGAAAAATAGATTACACCACAGCGTGGAGACGGTATTCCGTACGTACGCACACACAGTGATTTCATTTTCCGTGGAATGGATAGAAGGTGAATTAGGGTTGTTTCATATTTATAATAACATATCAATATATGAATGATACTGATGTTATTAATTCATAATGAAACAAATAAATAAGAATAAGTATAAGAAGAAATAAATTTTAATGAATCGGTAACGAATATTACCTCTTCTTCGACACACCTCTTTGAAACCTCCTCATAGGGAACTAAAATTGGTCTTTGAAGAAGACAAGGACCTCTAGGATATTTCTAGGGAAGTTTAGAAGAGAAAGTTTCAGATTTTGGACAATATTCAAGGCTCAAAATGGTGTGAGGAGGAGAGGGAGGAGGTGCTCTTTTATAATGGAGGAGAGGTGCACCTTTGGAATTATAAGAAATATTAATTTATAATAAATTAAAAACCCAATTAAAAACCTCCAAAATGACTTCAATACAAATATTAGATGATATAGGGTTGTAATCTCATCAACCAATAAATTCTATACAAGTTGGGAATTTATTTTAAACATTATCAACATGATTTATCCTTATATAATCTATTTAATGTTATTTGTGGTAATAATATTCTAAATTTTAAATCATTATAAATAATTACTTATGTGATGTTAATTGTCCATAATTGTATATTTTATTACCTTTTAGACCATATGAATTTTAATTTATAATTTTTAAATATTTTTGTGATTTTAAACTATTTTATAATATGTAATTTTTATAAAATAACAATAGTGTCAATTTTGACACTATTCATTTATTTGAATTTAAATAAAATATACACAGAATATATGTTCGAACTATAAGATTTAATAGATTCATAACATGTCATATTTTTCTAGAAAATTAGTGGAGCACATTAAATAGTTCATTTAATATTTATTTTAATACTTTTAAAATCATTTATTTGATATTTCTCTTAATAAAACAATTACAACATCATTTTTGTATAACACTTTAATATAATTATTAGTTGTATAAAAATTAATAATAAACTCTTATGACGAAGATAAATATAATACCTTTCATAATAATATTTTTACTCGAATTAATCATCTTAAAATCACAACATATAAATTGGTATATTTATTAAATTTTGAAGATGACATCTTTGACATCTTTGAAAATAAAATAATATAAATGTCCTAATTTGTTTTATAAGGCTCAAAATGGTCCTCAAATCTACCCTTGGATGATTAGGGTATATATATACTCTACCAATAAGGTTTGTTCATGTTTATGGTCCTTTTGATAGGTATTATTATTTTAATAAAAACTATATTATTGATTTTTTGCTAAATAAACAATTTCTGCGTCACTATTGTGTCACCATTAATGACAATTATTTAATCCCTAAAAATTATAAATAAATTTACATGATGTAGATAATTTTATTATATTTCTAGGGACCATTTATATCCGAAGTTTTATGATGTTTATCACTAAATTAAAATTATTACACATATCAGATTTAAGAGAGTGACATGCTGTAACTTTCTTTGGTTTTAATAATAATTATATTATTTCATGGTCAAAAGTCCATGAAATGAATCTAGGCCAACCCTTAGGTGATATGGGTCGACTTTTATTCATCCAATAAGATTTTGGAAAGTGTTAGGTTAATTTTATATTCTTATTTTTACCCTTAATTACCATATTTACCATTAACTGTAGTAAATAAAGATTACTGTAGTTACTATTCATAATATCAAAAAAATAAAAGTAACCTATTAACATAATTTGGACCCATAGAATTAAAATATGGAATCCATTTTTCAAAATTCAAAACACATAAGTTGCAGTAATTAATTTAAAATTAATACCGTTGTTAAGAAAATGAGTTTTAAAAGTTAAAACATTGCAAAAGATTGAAATGATTTTACCTATTAATTCAATGTAAAATCAATGATAATGACATAAATTATATTAAATAATTAAAATATATTTTATTTATACTTTAAAATCATTCAATATTATAAGTTAACCATATAAATTATTACAATGAAAAAATTTGTTTTTAATTAAAATATAGCGTGTTTTTACTATTCATTAAAATATGAATTTTATCAGAATAATATGAAAAATTTATCCAAAGTAAATTTTTATATCCTTATTCTAAATAAGAATTTTATTTTTTCAAATTGAACTTATAAATCTGTCAAAAACTAGATTTAAAGTGGGTGCGCCATCAAAAGGTGTCAAAACTGTATTTTTTGAAAAATACTTATTTTACCCAAAAAATTTATTTTGGTCACATACCATGTTCTAGAAAATGTGTAGGATGAATATTAATGTTATAAAATTCAAAATGTAGTTAATACTATTTATAACGGCTAGTTCATATTATTATAATAATATATCATTGTTTAATGAAACCTGATATAGCATACAACAGACGCTATCGAGGAAGGCCGCGATTGCGTGCAATGCAAGCCAAGTCAAGGTTGCGTGTAGTGAAAGACTACTTTGTTGTTGAGTATAACAAAATACAACCATATTTCATTTATACATTGAATATATATATATATATATATATACACACTCAATGTTGCATAGAATAACTACTATCAAACGAACTTAAAATTGTGTGTAACACAATCCAAGAATAGTGTTGCGTATAATGCAAGCTAATACATTGTTGCGTATAGCACAAGATAATCTTGGTGTAGCGTACAACAGAAGATATGATAGAAATTAAAAATAATATATCTCATAAAATCACAGGGTGTTACATTCTACCCCCCTTAAAATGAATTTCGCCCTTGAAATTCATCGGGGTTATAAATGGTTTATTACATGAGAGTATCCTTCATAGAAACCCACATCTTAAAAAGGAATAGTAAAACTTCATTTTAAAAAGGAACGTTAGAAACATAACGGATACCCAAAGTAACTCATCACTGGGTTTCCACATAGGAGAACATAGGTGAAAATATGGATATGGAGGAGAAATATTACCATCATGTTCTTATGGAGAGTGGTAGAGAACATGGATATGAAAAATCCATTAATGACAAAGCCATAAATTTGTGATGATTTATGGTGCCATCTGATTCATCAGATATAAGGGCACTAGGACAACATTTTTGGTTTTCAAGATGATTTCCCTAAAGTTGAAGGATTTGAATTAGAAGAAATACTTACTTTATTTTGGTATAATCTCATTGTTGTTCATGCCTTGAACAATTTCCACTTCATCTCTTAAAGAAATGAAGTTCAATTTGTCTTCTGTGAAGTGCTAGAAGATCATGGGATAGAATGATAGGTCATTCCATCTGTCTCAAACAAAAGGATAACAAAAGTTATTAAATATACATAAGTCTATCTATGGTGAGGTTAATCATATATGATTCCAAAAATGGACTTATACTTCTCCTATAATACCGCTTAATAAAATAAAACTCGTTTATACTAACCAGGGACTTCCTGTAGGCTAGTGGTAGGCGATAAATTCATGTCGCACTTCGGTTGTGGGTTCTATTCCCACAGCCATTTCCGACGTGATGGTCTGTCGCCTGTCCTGCAGGTTTTCCTTTTTCTAAAACTATACTATTATAACATTCCAAAAATATTATCGAAAACAAGTTCTATCCTTAAATAATACTATCTTATGTACAACATAATCTATTCTAATATTTAGACTTATCCAAAATACATTGTCCAATCTCATAGTAAAAAGAAAACAATTACCAGAAAGGTCATATAACAAGCATGTAAATAACATCATTTATCCCCCATATATAATAAGATATATCTTGTTGGCCACATTACAAACATGTGGATACCTTAATCATGTATTCTCTTGAAAAATAAATACCCATTGAACTTTAGTAAAATATGAATGCTGTCAAAAGTTAACTCTTTCCACATACAAAAATCCAAAAAATTCTATATACTCAAACAAGGATATCAATTTATCCTTATATGAATCTTGAGCTCATCAATACTATCAAACATATTATTTTATCCTTATCCCTTCATTATGCGCATATCATCTTCTTTCCAAAAATATTTCAATCACTTTTCATGGTTACCGATACCATATAATTATTGAAAAACAATACATAGATATTCCAAAATTCCACGATACCATAAATGAGATTCCATGATACTATTTTGAAATACCATTACATAAACACTTAATCATTACAAAACATCATTTTCATACTCAAAATCACAAATAGTGATTGCATGTGACTTCCCTTTATTCTTTGCCTTAATAGGTTGCTCACGTTGATCATCATTAACCCTTGAATTAGAGCATTTGTTCTCATAATGCCCCATTTCCTTGCACTTGAAGTATTGAAGCATTGGTGGTGCCTTCTCTGTAGTCTTTTCTTTATTGACATCATTAACAACCCTTTTTCTATTACTTCGACACTCAGCTGCTCGATAAACTTCTTTTCCACACTTAAAACATTTTCTAGTCCCTTTAAGACAATCTCCACCATAATTTTTTCCACACTTTAAACATAAAGAAACATTCATATTCTTTTCACCATTATTCTGAAATTTCTCCTTGAAATCCATCTTTCGTTTCTTGTCAGAACCATGATATGGATTTGTTACACCAACTTCCAGTTCTAACCTGATAGCACAATGCACAATTTCTTCATAGCTACTGAAGTCTCTTATAGCTAATGCCCTTCGAAGACTTGGTTTTAATCCAATGATGAATTGATCAACTTTACTTTCAGGTTGGATAATAAAATTAGATGCATACCTTGCAAGTCTTGTAAAATTGTCTTCGTATATACCAACAGATTCATCATCCTTTTGCTTAAGTGCAAGAAAATCCTTCTCCATCTTTGTTCGAAGAATACGAGGGAAGTACTTGTTGAAAAATAAGTTCTTGAACTCGTCCCATTCCATGGACTCAATTTCATCTCTTTGCCTGGTATTCTTGATAAGATTCCACCATTGATCAGCATCACCTTACAAACGATATACTGCTAAGATGACTTTATCATGCTATGAACATTGTAGAACTGAAAATATCTTTTCAGTGGTATAGATATTTTGTTCAACCACTAATGGATCAGAAGACCCGCTGAATGAAGGTGGACGCTGCCTCATGAAGGATTCAACAGAATGTTTCTCCTTTCTCTGATCATTTTGAAGTCCAGAATGATTTATATCTTGTGTAAGTATAGAAATAAGATTGTGCACTCCATCTCCCATGAAATTGGTTTGTTCAGGAGGACAATAATTACATTATCCATTACATTGATCAACACGGTTCTTTCGGGTTCTATCCGTCATTTAAAACCCAAAAAGAATAGTGTGAGAGGCAAAAACCATGCTAGGAAAAATAATAATAAAGGGGGTGTACCTTCAATATCTAAAATCTTAGGTTTAATTATAAGATCATTAGCTCAATTCTAGGACTATAACCTATACGTATACTTAACCTTAGGGACATCCCTAGACATACCTTAGAAATATCTCTAGGGATCTCACTAAAGTTTTCGCATCCTAGTTTCCAAAGGTTAACGGAACCTTTCCTCTGATACCAACTATAGAGACCCAAAGATTGACGTACATAAACATTACATAACTTTTGCAGAATATCTAATACATAACAAAAATAGACACCTAAGGACCGTAATAGTTTAGTGTCTTTGGAAACTTTGAACATAAACTTCTAATCATGTTGAAAGATCTTCAACATCTCCCATAACGATCTTCCCCTTTTTGTTTCCTTACCTAAAACCTTTCTTTATATCCTGGGGAAAAGAAAACATATAAAGGGTGAGCTCAATTGCTCAGTAAGGGTAAACATGGAGAAAATAAAACAAACCATATACATTTGAACATAAAAACATGAACATAATGTTTAAACATCCAAATATTGAGTAATAACATAAAACATGATAGTACGTAAGGCATAGTTCATAATGCAACACCAATCATGATAAAATAGCTTGGGAATAAAATGTGTAATTGTGGAAAAACATTAATCACATGATATGATTTCCATAACAGGCAAATCATTACTGCCAAGACCATCTTAGTGGATGAAGTCCCTTACTGAACTGGGTTCACTTTCCGTTCCAGCCTTGTATTACTGAACCGGATTTACTTTCCATTTCATCCATGTCTATCTCATGAGATATAAATCTTCACCCAATTCATTGGAGGGATATATAGGTCCCACCCATCTCATAATGAAATCATTCTTACTTGTGCCAAAAAATAAACATAAATCATTCATCATAACCCAAAGAATAAAATGGGTTTCCTAAACATCATCCCATCATCACATAATCCTTATAAAACAAATGGATATCATTTAATCATAAGAAACGTGAAACTGTGTAAATCATAGAGACCTTATACTTGAAACATACACATATGAAATAATGTCATCTTAGATGGAAAATAGTGTTGATAAAACACTTGTAATGAATTCTTGAGGAAAATATCATTTCTTCTTCAAAATCATTTTCTTTTCACAAAATGACACACAATTTTAAAAGAAAATGAATTTATTGAAAATAACCATGAAATTTGGTATAGGAATCTTCATTGAAATAAGTCTTTATGAAACCATAAAAATCCATTCATGTCGTATAAGTTAAAAAAACATTCTCCTCGTACTGTTGTCGAAAAAGTCAAAACGTTCCCCGTGTGGTAAACAAAAGTAAGATTCCTTTAATAATATGTGGTAAATTTCAAAAAAAAGGGTAAAAATGAACTTTAAAAATACATGGAAACATTTTTAGAAAACATGGGCATGGATTATAACAATAACCCCAGTAAATACTTATGAATAACAATCTCGGATAAGAATAAGATTGGAATAGTTATCCCTTACCTTAGGTACAATATGCTTCGTTCGTATCCGAACCTCCTGTATAATGATTTAAATAATGTCATTGAATTATAACAGAATCATATTCATTGTTATGATAGCATATATGGTTCACTTATGACTTTATATTACCCGTTCTTTTGTAAATTCCATGTTAAAGAGCGTTTTGGGTAAAATCGTTTCATTTGGTGTCCGTGTTTTGACTTGTAATTATTCATATGATTACTTAGATCATGATTACTTAATTCCTGAATATAAAACATTATTTGTATATAATATATATTCAGAATATACATATATATAATAGATCGATAATGGGAAAGAAATACACTGTTTATGGAGACAGTAGGCCGTACGTACGCAAGAACGCTGTTTTCGTTTACTTATTGAGTTGAATGGAATTAAGTATATGAAATAAATATATATATACATAAATCCAGTAGCATTATTATGTCATATATTTCATGATTACTTATTATACATACTTTATAATCATTCTTTAATTGTTAACATGGAAAATGAATCTCATCGCGTCGTGGAGACGGTAATCCGTACGTACGCACGAGCGATGATATCCTTCCCATATTTATTGAATGGAATTGGAGTGGATGATATAATATCTTAGAATAATTATGATTTTATAATAATAATATATAGTTATTCTTTACACCATTATACCAATCCAAGTAAGGTGGTGGTGGAAAAACAGATTACACCACAGCGTGAAGATGATATTCCTTACGTATGCACGCACGATGATTTCATTTTACGTAGGATGGATAGAAGGTGAATTAGGGTTGTTTAATATTTATAATAACATATCAGTATATGAGTGATACTGATATTATTACTTCATAATGAGACAACTAAAGAAGAATAAGTAGAAGAAGAAATAAATTTGAAAGAATCGGTAACGAATATTACCTCTTCTTCGACACGCCTCTTTGAAACCTCCTCTTAGGGCACTAATATTGGTCTTTGAAGAAGACAAGACCCCTAGATTGTTTCTAGTGAAGTGAAGAAGAGAAATGGGTATAGGTTTCTCGAGCTTCAAATCACAAAATGGTGTGAGGAGGAGAGGGAGGAGGTTCCCTTTTATAAGGGAGGAGAGGGGCACCTTTGGAATTATAAGAAATATTAATTTATAATAAATTCCATCCCCACTTAAAAACCTCCAAAATGACTTAAATTTTAATATTAGATGAGATAGGATTGTAATCTCATCAACCAATAAAATTTATACAAGGTGGGAATTTATTGTAAACGTTATCAACATGAGTTATCCTTATATAATCTATTTAATGTAATTTGTGGTAATAATATTCTAAATTTTAGATCATTATAAATAATTACTTATGTATTATAAATTGTCTATAATTGTATATTTTATTACATTGTAGAACATATGAATTTTAATTTATAGTTTTTAAATATTTTTGTGATTTTTAAACTATTTTATAATTTGTAATTTTTATAAAATAACAATAGTGTCAATTTTGACACTATTCATTTATTTGAATTTAAATAAAATATACACAGAAGATATGTTCGAACTAAAAGATTTAATAGATTCACAACATTTCATATTTTTCTAGAAAATTAGTGGATCACATTAAATATTTCATTTAATATTTATTTTAATACTTTTAAAATCATTTATTTGATATTTCTCTTAATAAAACAATTACAACATCATTTTTTTATAATAATTTAATATATTTATTAGTTGTATAAAAATTAATAATAAACTCCTATGATAAATATAAATATAATACCTTTCATAATAATATTTTTACTCGAATTTATCATCTTAAAATCACAACATATAAATTGTTATATTTATTAAATTATGAAGGTGACATCTTTGACATCATTTAAAATAAAATAATATAAATGTCCTAATCTGTTTTATAAGGCTCAAAATGGTCCACAAGTCGACCCTTGGATGATTAGGGTATATATATACTCGACCAATAAGTTTTTGTCATGTTTCTGGCACTTTTTATAGGTATTATTATTTTAATAAAAACTATATTATTGATTTTGTTTCTAAATAAACAATTTCCGCGTCACTATTGTGTCACAATTAATGACAATTATTTAATCCCTAAAAATTCTAAATAAATTTACATGATGTAGATAATTTTATTATATTTCTCGGAACTATTTATATCTGAAGTTTTATGATCTTTTTCACTAAATTAAAATTATTACACTTATAATATTTACGAGAGTGACATGTTGTCACTTTCTTTGGTTTTAATAATAATTATATTATTTCATGATCAAAAGTCCATGAAATGAATCTAGTACTAACCTTAGGTGATATGTGTCAACTTTCATTCATCCAATTGTATTTTGGAAAGTGTTAGTGTAATTTTATAATCTTATTTTTACACTTAATTACTAGATTTACATTTAACTGTAGTAAGTAAAAATTACCGTCGTTACTATTCATAATATCAACAAAAATCAAAGTAACATATTAACATAATTTGGACCCAATGAATTAAAATATGGAATAAAATTTTCAAAATTCAATACACATAAGTTTCATTAATTAATTTAAAATTAATACCGTTGTTAAGAAAACGGGTTTTAAAAGTTAAAACATTGCAAAAGATTGAAATGATTTTACTAATGAATTCAATGTAAAATCAATGATAATGACATAAATTATATTAAATGGTAAAAATATATTCAATTTATACTTTAAAATCATTCAATATTATAATTTAACCATATAAATTTTTATGATGAAAAAAGTTGTTTTTAATTAAAATATAGCGTGTTTTTACTATTCATTAAAATATGAATGTTATCAGAATAATATGAAACATTTATTAAAAGTAAATTTTTATATATTTATTCCAAATAGGAATTTAATTTTGTCAAATTAAACTTATAAATCTGTCAAAAACGAGATTTAAAGTGGGTGCACCATCAAAAGGCGACAAAACTGCATTTTTTAAAAAAAAATTATTTTACCCAAAAAATTTATTTTGTTCACATACCATGTTTTAGAAAATTTGTAGGATGAATATTAATGTTATAAAATTAAAAATTTAGTAAATACTATTTATGACGGCTAGTTCATAATATTATAATAATATATCATTGTTTAGTGAAACTCGGTATTGCGTACAAAAGACGCTGTCGAGGAAGGTCGCGATTGCGTGCAATGCAATCCAAGTCAGGGTTACATGTAGTGAAAGACTCCTTTGTTGTTGTGTATAACATAATCCAACCATATTTAATGTATACATTGAATATATATATATATACACTCAATGTTGCATAGAATAACTACTATCAAATGAACTTGAAATTATGTGTAACACAATCCAAGAATAGTGTTGCGTATACTACAATATAATACGGTGTTGTGTATAGCTCAAGATAATCTTGGTGTATCATACAATAGAAGATATGAAAGAAATTAAAAAAATATATCTCATAAAATCACGGGGTGTTACATTCTACCCCCCTTAAAATGAATTTCGCCCTCAAAATTCATCGGGGTTATAAATGGTTTATTACATGAGAGTTTCTTTCATAGAAACCCACATCATAAAAAGGAATACTAAAACTTCATTTTAAAAAGGAATGTTAGAAACATAACGGACACCCAAAGTAACTCATCACTGGGTTTCCACATAGGAGAACATAGATGAAAATATGGATATGGAGGAGAAATATAACCATCATGTTCTAATGGAGAGTGGTAGAGAACATGGCTATGAAAAATCCACTAATCACAAAGCAATAAATTTGTGATGATTTAAGGTACCATCTAATTCATCGGATATAAGGGAACTAGGACAACATTTTTGGTTTTGAAGATGATTTCCCTAAAGTTGAAGGATTTGAATTAGAAGAAATAATTTATTTTGGTATTATCTCATTGTTGTTTGTGACTTGAACAATTTACACTTCATCTCTTAAAGAAATGAAGTTGAATTTGTCTTCCGTGAAGTGCTAGCAGATCATGCGACAGAATGATTGGTCATTCCATCTGTCTCAAACAAAAGGATTGGAGAAGTTAATAAATGTACATAAGTCTATCTATGGTGAGGTTAATGGTATATGATTCCAAAAATGGACTTATACTTCTCCTATCATACCATTTAATAAAATAAAACTTGTTTCTAGTAACCAGGGACTTCCTGTAGGCCAGTGGTAGGCGACAAAGGCCTGTTGCACTTCAGTTGTGGGTTAGATTCCCACAACCTTGTCCGAGGAGACGAGTTGTCGCCTGTCCTGTAGGTTGTCCTTTTTATAAAACTATACTATTATAAAATTCCATAAATAATATCTAAAAACAAGTTATATCCTTAAATAATACTATCTTATGTACAGCATAATCTATTCCAATCTTTAGACTTTTCCAAAATACACTGTCCAATATCATAGTAAAAAGAGAACAATTACTAGAAAGGTCATATAACAAGCATATAAATACCATCACTTATCCCCCAAATATGATAAGATATATCTTGTTGGTCACATTCCAAACATGTGAATACCTTAATCATGTATTCTATTGAAAAATAAATACCCATTGAACTTTAGTAAAACATGAATGCTGTCAAAAGTTAACTCTTTCCACATACCAAAATCCCAAAAAATTTATATACTCAAACCAGGATATCACTTTATCCTTATATGAATCATGAGCTCATGAATACTATCAAACATATTATTTTATCCTTATCCCTTCATTATGTGCATATCATCTTCTTTCCAAAAATATTTCAATCACATTTCATGGTTACTAGTACCATATAATTATTGAAAACCAATACATAGATATTCCAAAATTTCACGATACTATAAATGAGATTCCATGATACTATTGTGAAATCCCATTACATAAACACTTAATCATCACACAAAATAATTTTCATACTCAATATCACAAATAGTGATCGAATGTGACTTCCCTTTATCCTTTTCCTTAAGAGGTTGCTCACGTTGATCATCATTATCCTTTGGATTAGGGCATTTGTTAGCATATTTCCCTATTTCCTTGCACTTGAAGCATTGAAGCATTGGTGGTGCCATCTCTGCAGTCTTTTCTTTATTGACATCATTAGAAACCCTTTTTCCATTACTTCGACACTCAGCTGCTCGATGACCTTCTTTTCTACACTTAAAACATTTTCTAGTCCCTTTAAGACAATCTCCACCATGCTTATTTCCACACTTAAAGCGTAAAGAAACATTAATCTTCTTTTCACCATTATTCTGAGATTTCTCCTTGAAATCCATCTTTAATTTCTTGTCAGAACCATGATATGGATATATTACACCAACTTCCAGTTCTACCTTGATAGCACAACGCACAATTTCTTCATAGCTACTGAAGTCTCTTTTATCTAATGCCCTTCGAAGACTTGGTTTTAAGCCACTGAAGAATCGATCAACTTTACTTTCAGGATGGATAACAAAGCCAGATGCATACCTTGCAAGTCTTGTAAAATTCGCTTCGTATATACCAACATATTCATCATCCTTTTGCTTAAGTACAAGAAACTATTTCTCCATCTTTGTTCGAAGAATACGAGGGAAGTAATTATTGAAAAATAATTTCTTGAACTCGTCCCATTCCATGGACTCAATTTCATCTATTTTCCTATTTTTCTTGGTAGGATTCCACCATTGATCAGCATCAACTTTCAAACGATATACTACTAAGATGACTTTATCATGATCAGAACATTGTAGAACTGAAAATATATTTTCAGTGGTACTGATCCATTGTTCAGCCACTAATGGATCAGAAGACCAGCTGAATGAAGGTGGACACTACCTCATGAAGGATTCAACAGAATGTTTGTCCATTCTATGATCATTTTGAAGTCCATAATGATTCATATCTTTTGTAAGTATACAAATGAGATTGTGCACTCCATCTCCGATGACATTGGTTTGGTCAGGAGGAAAATCATTGCATTGTCCATTACATTGATCGACACGGTTCTTTCAGGTTCTAACCATCGTCTAAAACACAAAAAGAATAGTGTGAGAGGCAAAAACCATGCTAGAGAAAACAACATAATAAAGGGGGAGTACCTTCAATATCTAACATCTTAGGTTTAATTATAAGATTATTAGTGCAATTCTAGGACTATAACCTATACGTATACTTAACCTTAGGGACATCCCTATACATACCTTAGAAATATCTCTAGGGATCTCACTAAAGTTTTCGCATCCTAGTTTACAAAGCTTAACCAAACCATTCCTCTGATACCAACTATAGAGACCCAAATATTTACGTACATAGACATTACATAAATTTTACGGAATATTTAATACACAACAAAAATAGACACCAATGGACCATAATAGATTAGTGTCATTGTAAACTTTGAATATAAACTTCTAATAATGTTGAAAGATCTTCAACATCTCCCATAACGATATTCCCCCTTTTTGTTTCCTTACCTAAAACCTTTCTTTATGTCCTGGGGAAAAGAAAACATATAAAGGGTGAGCTCAAATGCTCAGTAAGGGAAAGCATGGGTAAAATAAAACAAACCATATAAATTTGAACATAAAAACATGAACATAATGCTTAAACATCAAAATATTGTGTAATAACATAAAAAATGGTAGTACGTAAGGAATAGTTCATAATGGAACACCAATCATGATAAAATATATTGGGAATAAAACATGTAATTGTGGAAAAACATTAAGCACATGATATGATTTCCATAGTAGCCAAGACATTGCTGCCAAGACCATCTTAGTGGACGAAGTCCCTTACTGAACTGGGTTTACTTGCCGTTCCAGCCCTGTATTACTAAACCGGATTTACTTTCCATTTCAGAAATGTCTATATCATGAGATATAAACCTATAACCAATGCATTGGATGGAGATATAGGTCCCAACCATCTCATAATGAAACCATTCTTACTTGTGCCACAAAATAAACATAAATCATTCTTCATAACCCAAAGTGTAAAATGGGTTTCATAAACATCATCCCATAATCACATAATCCATATAAAACAAATGGATATAATTTAATCATAAGAAAAGTGAAACCGTGTAAATCATAGAGACATTATACTTGAAACATAGACATATGAAATAATGTCATCTTAGATGGAAAGTAGTGTTGATAAAACACTTGAAATGAATTTTTGAGGAAAATATCCTTTCTTTTTCAAAATCAATTTCTTTTCACAAAATGCCACACAATTTTAAAAGAAAAGGATTTTATTGAAAATAACTATGAAATTTTTTAGAGAAATATTCATTGAAATAAGTCTTTATAAAACCTGAAAAATCTATTCACGCCGTATAATTTAAAAAAACATTCTCCTCGTACTTTTTTCGGAAAAGTCAAAAAGTTCCCCACGTGGTAAACGAAAGTAATATTCCATTCATAACCTGTGGTAAATTTCAAAAAAATGGGAAAAAAGGACTTTAAAAATACGTGATTTTTTTATAGAAAACATGGGCATGGATGATAACAATAACCCCAGTAAATACTTACGAATAACTATCTCGGATAAGAATGAGATTGGAATAGTTATCCCTTACCTTAGGTTAGATATGCTTCGTACGTATCCGAACCTCCTGTATAATGATTTAAATAATTTCATTGACTTATTACAGAATCATATTAGTTGTTATGATATCATATATGGTTCACTTATGACTTTATATTACCCGTTCTTTTGTAAATTCCATGTTAAAGAGCGTTTTGGGTAAAAACGTTTCATTTGTCGTCCGTGTTTGGACTTGTAATTATTCATATGATTACTCAGATCATGATTAATTAATTCCGGAATATAAAACATGATTTATATATAATATATATTTCGAATATACATATATATAATAGATCGATAAAGGTAAATAAATACATCGTTCATGGAGATGGTAGACCGTACGTACGCATGAATGCTGTTTTCGTTTTCTTATTGAGTTGATTGGAATTAAGTAGATGACATACATATATATATATATATAAATCTAGTAGAATTAATATTTCATATATTTCCTGATTACTTATTATACATACTTTATAATCATTCTTGATTTGTTAACATGGAAAATGAATCTCATCGGGTCGTGGAGATGGTAATCCGTACGTACGCACGAGCGATGATATCGTTACCATAATTATTGAATGGAATTGGAGTGGATGATATAATATCTTAGAATCAATATGATTTTATAATAATCATATATAGTTATTCTTTACACCATTATACCCATCCAAGTAAGGTGGTGGTGGAAAAACAGATTCCACCACGGCGTGGAGACTGTATTCTGTACGTATGCACGCGCAGTGATTTCATTTTCCGTAGGATGGATAGAAGGTGAATTAGGGTTGTTTCATATTTATAATAACATATCAGTATATGAGTGATACTTATGTTATTACTTCATAATAAAACAACTAAATAAGAAGAAGTATAAGAAGAAATAAATTTGAAATTATCGGTAACGAATATTACCTCTTCTTCGACACGCCTCTTTGGAACCTCCTCTTAGGGAACTAAGATTGGTCTTTGAAGAAGACCAGGACATCTAGGATGTTTATAGGGAAGTGTAGAAGAGAAATGGGTAGAGTTTTTTTGAGATTCAAGGCTCAAAATGGTGTGAGGAGGAGAGAGAGGAGGTGCCCCTTTATAAGAGAGGAGAGGGGCAGCTTTGGAATTATAAGAAATATTAATTTATAATAAATTCCAACCCCACTTAAAAACCTTCAAAATTACTTAAATACGAATATTATATGATATAGGGTTGTAATATCATCAACCAATAAATTTTATATAAGTTGGGAATTTATTTTAAACATTATCAACATGATTTATCCTTATATAATCTATTTAATGTTATTTGTGGTAATAATATTCTAAATTTTAAATTATTATAAATAATTAATTATGTATTGTGAATTGTACATAATTTTATATTTTATTACATTGTAGACCATATGAATTTTAATTTATAATTTTGAAATATTTTTGTGATTTTTAAACTATTTTATAATATGTAATTTTTATAAAATAACAATAGTGTCAATTTTGACACTATTCATTTATTTGAATTTAAATAAAATATAAACAGAAGATTTGTTCGAACTAAAAGATTTAATAGATTTATAACATGTCATATTTATCTATAAAATTAGTGGAGCACATTAAACAGTTCATTTAATATTTATTTTAATACTTTTAAAATCATTTATTTGATATTTCTCTTCATAAAACAATTACAACATCATTTTTGTATAATAATTTAATATACTCATTAGTTGTATAAAAATTAACAATAAACTTTTATGATGAATATAAATATAATACCTTTCATAATAATATTTTTACTCTAATTTATCATCTTAAAATCACAACATATAAATTGTTATATTTATTAAATTATGAAAGTGACATCTTTGACATCATTTAAAATAAAATAAGATAAATGTCCTAATCTATTTTATAAGGCTACAAATGGTACAGAAATCGACCCTTGTATTATTAGGGTATATATATACTCTAAAAATAAGGTTTGGTCATGTTTTTGGTCCTTTTGATAGGTATTATTATTTTAATAAAAACTATATTATCGATTTTTTTGCTAAATAAACAATTTATGCGTCACTATTGTGTCACCATTAATGAAAATTATTTAATACCTAAAAATTCTAAATAAATTTACATTATGTAGATAATTTTATTATATTTCTAGGGACTATTTATATCCGATGTTTTATGATGTTTATCACTAATCTAAAATTATTACACTTATAAGATTTAAGAGAGTGACATGTTGTCACTTTCTTTGGTTTTAATAATAATTATATTATTTCATGGTCAAAAGTCCATGAAATGAATCTAGTCCAACCATTAGGTGATATGGGTCGACTTTTATTTTTCCAATATATTTTTGGAAAGTTTTAGGGTAATTTTATAATCTTATTTTTACCCTTAATTACCAGATTTACCTTAAACTGTAGTAAAACAAATTACCGTAGTTACTATTCATAATATCAAAAAAAATAAAAGTAACATATTAAAATAATTTGGACCAAATAAATTCAAATATGGAATCCATTTTTCAAAATTCAAAACACATATGTTGCAGTAATTAATTTAAAATTTATACCGTTGTTAAGAAAATGGGTTTTAAAAGTTAAAACATTGCAAAAGATTGAAATGATTTTACCTATGAATTCAATGTAAAATCAATGCTAATGACATAAATTATATTAAATGGTAAAAATATATACTATTTATACTTTAAAATCATTCAATATTATAATTCAACGATATAAATTATTACGATGAAAAAAAGTTGTTTTTAATTAAAATATTGCATGTTTTTACTATTCATTAAAATATGAATGTTATCAGAATAATATGAAAAATTTATCCAAAGTAAATTTTTATATCCTTATTCCAAAGAGGAATTTTATTTTGTCAAATTGAACTTATAAATCTGTCAAAAACTAGATTTAAAGTGGGTGCGCCATCAAAATGCGGCAAAACTGCATTTTTTGAAAAATACTTATTTTACCCAAAAAATTTATTTTGTTCACATACCATGTTTTAGAAAATTTGTAGGATGAATATTAATGTTATAAAATTAAAAATTTAGTTAATACTATTTATAACTGATAGTTCATAATATTATAATAATATATCATTGTTTAGTGAAACCCGATATTGCGTACAACAGACGCTATCGAGGAAGGTCGCGATTGCGTGCAATACAAGCCAGGTCAGGGTTGCCTGTAGTGAAAGAATCCTTTTTTGTTTCATATAAAAAAATCCAACCATATTTCATTTATACATTGAATATATATATATATATACACTCAATGTTTCTTAGAATAACAACTATCAAATGAATTTGAAATTATGTGTAACACAATCCAAGAATAGTGTTGCGTATACTACAAGATAATACGGTGTTGCGTATAGCACAAGATAATATTGTTGTAGCATACAATAGAAGATATAAAAGAAATTAAAAAGAATATATCTCATAAAATCACGGGGTGTTACAACCATATTCAAACTTCCTCGCCAGAAATAACTCATCACCCCTGGGAATGGGTGTGAAGCACTGCAACTCTGTGAAGTGAGAAGGATACGCCATGAATGAGAAAGTACCCTACTCTAAACTCACGAACTCTCGGGCTCGATCAACCCTCAAAGTCTCCAAGTAGAAGTAATCATAGAAGTTATGCTGGAACTCTTCCCAAGCCATAACCTATTGGCATCCCGACTGCGAGATCACATCCCACCATCTCTTGGTGGAATCTTAAAGCATATAATTAGCGAGATTCAACCTCCTCTATGGAGGCATCTCCAAATTCTCAAATATCGACAACATGAATTTTAACCATGACTCTGCCGCTTGAGGTCCTCCATCCCCAAAGAAAGTAAGAAGATGCTGATGCTGAAAGACCCGGGTTAGTTCTTCCATAGACGGGGCAGGATGAGGTACTCCCTGGAAGGTCCGCATAAACCTCATGAATCCTTCTCGGAACTGTGAATCAACACATGTATCTAGAATAATGGTTGGTTCCATGATAGTAACGACGAGAGGATCTACTGGTAGTCCCTGATCTACCATGTCCGGTGTCTTTTCGATGCCATGTATCTGGTGTACAATTGGAGGACGTCGTGGTGACATGAATCTGAAAGATCACGAGCAAACCTTAGTTTATGAATCTCAAGGATTGAAAAATAGAACTTCAATAAAGGAGCAGGAGAAAGGAAGCATTTAAGTTCTTCAAAACATGGATACATGACATGTATAACCCCTACACGATGTGTTCACATAAGTCATTACATGGGTGTGTACTTCTTCCAAAACAGGTCATGTAACATCCCATAAAAATGGCGTGTTCCCCATTTACACGAAATGTAATTGAATAATTTCCCCCTTCCCAAGTTCCTCTACACGGCTAAACCCCACAGTTCTCTCCTAGAATAAAAGTACATAGCGTGTTTGTGCTAGAAACGATGTGTACCTCTTAGGTTTCAATAGCCAATGTCATTAGTCACACGGTCGGAGACACGATTAATAGTACAAAACATGTTTATGCTAGACACGACCTATACTAGAATCATTTTATCCACCCATTTTGTTAGTCACATGGTCATACACATGGCCTATACAACACGACATGTACTTACGATAGACGACGTGTTCCACTAAAGATTTTCCAACCTCGTGTCCTTGCCCACATAGGCAGTAACATGGTCAAGGATTACACAATATGTACATATAGTACACGGTGTGTACTTAAGATAAGATGTTTCTTCCAGAACAAAATTATACATGGTTTGTATTCATCAATAAACACCGTGTATTTTGGGTTTTTCCAGACAATAAGCCTCAGAAACTACTTTGTAACCTATAAAAATGATAAAACAAACATTAAAGTGCCAAATTCAGATTTGTGATGGATCATACTCCCCGCAAATTAGAACATTGATTCATATTCATGTCATATAAAAGTATAATAGTGAAATAAACACTTGATCCACCAAATTTCGATCCATGAGGGACCATAACACCTAGGGGGAAAAAGTTTGGCGTTCATTCAAAAGAATCCTTTCACAATAATAAATACCCCATCAAATAGTAGGTATTCTATCAAGGTATCTATCACAGAAGCATGAATATTTAGCACAACACCTATCACTATAACAAGAAATCGATAATGCACACTAAATAGAATGAAAAGAATGCATTACATGTGATCTCTAGAAAGTGCCTATTTGATGCATGAGATGGAATACCCTCATCTCATCAGGTTACAATAAAAATAGAACCTTAATGATATCAATGATAATAGAACAAAACAAGTGAATCCCCCAATGGTGAAATCAAATCAATAGTAATAATTGAAAAACCATAAAAATTGCAATAATCAAGGTAAATTATCTTTTCCCTGTACACGGGTTCACTACATCTGGGCACAACTTACTACCAACTACCTATTCCTTACTATTCGAAGATATAGGCTCCAAACAGTAAGTCAAATAAGAAAATACATCCTTTGATACCACCTTGTAATGTAACGGTTCTGAGTGCCGCCCAGAAGTTCCCTGTACCTGGTTGGTCACATGGCCTCAAGCGCATTTCCCCAAATGCCTAAGGATGCCGACTAGTAGCGAGGACCTTGGGTGTGATAGTGGGGAAACTATTCCCTCATTGGAAGAGTAACAAAGTGGAAATAAACAAATAATAGTAGTGGAAACAGTAATACTATACAACAAGTAAACATCATAAGACTAAAAGTAGATAAACAACTGGAGCACATATATATAAATGATGCAAGCCACATATGTCTAGGAAAATATCCAAACAAGTCACAATGATGAAATATAGTATTGAACCAAAGTACAAAGAAAACAAATAAACTCTAGTAGCATCGCAAGACACAACATGGTCCCATGCTCTCCAGCTCCACAACAGTCAGGTACTTGATGTAGAAGGGTGCTTGCACTTTTCTATACCTATAACAATATAATATTTTTAGGCAAAAAAGAATGACCCAAATAGGGTGTGAGACGAATCTCAGACCCAAATATTTGTGCCTAACTATTAGTGAATATATATGGTAGGTAATATGAAAAATGAAGTAATAAATAGCAAAGTACACCAAGGTAAACAATCCTACAGTTCAAGCTACATTAATTTACATTTATAAAATTAATTAACCAAACAAACACAATCAAAACTCTGGGAAGTTATCACAGTATAACCCCTATCTATCAGCTTTAACATACACTCTCTGAGGAAGCGCTCACCATCAATTCCCCCTATGTTCTCGTAATAGTAACTATAGTCACTCTGGGGAAGCACTCAACATCCAATTCCCCCTATGGTCTCAAAATGTGGAACTAAAGACACTCCAAGGGAGCACTCAACGCCCATCCCCCCTATGGTTACACAAGATGAAAAGTATAACACACACTCTAGGGAAGCCCTCAATATCCATTCCCCCTATGGTTTAATTACACGAGGTGCCCACATCCCTGTGTAAGTCAATCATGCACCAACGATATCTAGCAGCCAATGTAAATCACAATATACTACTTGAATGAACAACTAAAAAGAATATCACAACATATCAGATAATATCACTTCATCTTAACAATTCTAGGCATGGAAAACAAAGAAGCCTGACAGGAAAAGCTATACCCAACGACCAGTTTCAATTCAAACATGGAAAAACACATCCATAGAATGGTAATTAAACCCTATTCTCAAACAAGATCCCTAACTCAAGCAATAAAGGAATAACAGAAATTAAAGGGTTAAATTACCTAATCACGCAATACCCCAAAATAGGGTATTGGGAAATTTTGCACATATAATTCAAATACAAACTACAAAAAGGCACAAACCACCTAACTTGACATTGTACGATTGATATAGTTGAATCTCAGCCTTTGATTGGACCTATAATTCCATATATGTACAAAAACATATAAAATGTTTAACCAAGAATATATCACAAAAGAGGAGAAATCAAGGGATGAGGCTCTAGAAGAAAGAATAACTCACAGTCGTGATTCAAACACAATTGACAGCGGTTGATTAAGAGAACAGACGGCAGGTCAGGGACTCAGAGAAAAATCATCAGCTTTAGTCCCTCCTCGATGAGGCGAAGCCAAAATAAGGGTTTTCTGTAAATGAGACGTGATCCTGGTCTGATTTAACATATAAAAAGAAAAGTACACAGTGTGTTCATATAATGTACACACTGTGTACATACCTTAATCACCCTCTCCTTTAGGTGGTCTCTAGGTCACCCCACATGGCCATGTACTCAGCCGTTACACGTCCAATACACGACTACCCATGACAACCAGGTACACAAAATGAACTCCTAAGTACACGACATGTACTCTTTAAAATTTCAGAAACTCTTCTTATTCTCAAAAACACTAGAAATCAAGATCCATACCCGAAAAGAAGATCTAGGTTCTTAAAAAAACAAGTGTTGCATTATTTATGAGTTCTATTTAAAATTCAACATCATGTTTCTAGGGAAAAAAATTCAATTCATTAAGAAATACATCAACATAATGATGAACAATAGGCATATATTTGATGTTTCTTTTCTCCAAAACCATTTGAGATAAATAACCCTAATGAATAGGAAATAATAATCATATAGTGGAAGTAACTTACATTGGAAGTTCAAATTCACACTCACACTGAAATATGATCATATATTGATTTAGAATATTAAAAGAGACTTTCCTTCCTAGATAATTGATATGAGATCTATATAGAGAGATCCAATCCATGCTCAAAATCAAATCACATTCAACTAGAGGGTGAATCACAAGATTTGCAGGAAGTACATTCCCACAAACTTATATGGGAGAAGACCTATAGACATGATATAAAATAATCATACCATTAGTATTCTTTTATGATAACTAAAAAATTAATTGTTGTGTTAGATATGTTATACCCATTCAAATTTCTTTTGATATAAATTTTTTGGTTAATACGAAATAAAATAATAGAATTGTTGTTATGGAATGGATGATAAGTGTACCTTTCACAAATTTATTACCGTGACCCACCTTATCATATATGATCACACAATATTTGTATTTATATATTATATTAAGAGGTTGATAAAGTTAATAGTCATCATTAACCCATATATTCATGCACTAATTTGAATAATACCCATACTCCTTAAAATAATAGCATTGTAGTGTGGGTGGTACATTTGGTTGATATTTTCACCATTCATTTTGTTGAATTTTCTTCTCATATCACTTCAACATTATTTTTCTTAATGACATTCTTTTACACACTGAAAAAATTTACCATACCCCATAAAGAAATTTTCTCCATGCTTACTTCCACACTTCTAACATTAAGAAAGATTAATTTTCATTTCTCTATGCGGTTTATTGTTATAATTTTAAAAAAATCATAAATTTAACTATTTCCCAGAACCCAATGAAAATTGAGAGTCCCAAATTTTCATTTTATACTCGAGGGAACACTGAAATATTGCTTCATATATATAAAATCATCATATAGGGAATTAATCTTGTAGACTTGGTCTCAATACACTAAAAATTTAGCCAAAATTTCTTTTAGGACTGATGAAAAAACAATAATCATACATAGAAAATCCGGTGAATTTTTCCTCATAGGTACAAATAAGTTCTTTTTACTTTTTTGCTTTAGTTCTTGTAATTACTATTATATTTATACTTACAGAGTTAGGGGAAATAATTATTGAAAATTACCTTCTTAAACTCTTCCCATGTCATGGAGTTAATTTCCTACTCTTTCCTTCAATTCTTGATAAGAGTCCACTATTGATCATATTCACCTTCCAAATGATACATGAATAAAATAACCATCTCATGGTCTGATAATCGGAGAATAGAGAATATATTTTTTATTGAATTTATCCATTTCTCTACAATATATGCATCAAAGGAACCACGAAAGTAATGTGGGTTTTCCATATAATAGACTTAATAGTGAGTTGTTTTTTCCTTTGGAATCTTGGAAGTTCAGTGTGATTCATGGTAATATTAAAATCTTGAGAGTGTTGGGTTAGTATATAAATAAGATTTAGAATCCAAGATCCTATTTCATTTGGTTTCTCATTAGGAAGGTCGTCGTATTTCCCATGAAATTTATTGTTAACTCAATTCCACTAGGTCCAGCTATTAACTAAGACCAAAAAGAACAATGTTAGTAATAATAATCATAGTAAGTAATAATATAAAAATGAAAAATCATTAATAATATGTCTAAATCAAGAAAATTATATTCAATCTCTGATACCTTAAGTTTAACCTAGGCTATTCATGGTCATTATCTATTTAAATTCTTCTTACTAGTTTATGATGAAAAGGTGAATTAACCTATGAATATCAGCTGAGTGTGTGTAGCTAGGTGAGCAGTCATAAGGCCAGTCATAATGCACCCATAAGGATCAAGTTAATAAAAAATCTACAAATTTCCTTGTTTTTACCCCTTGGTGAATCTGAACCACAATCTCATCAACATTTTAGCATCCTGATAGGGATGTATTGTCAATAAAAACTACATAATCTATAATTTACCAAATATTTATGATGTTATCCTATATATATAATAATCCCCAAGGTTTTCAAAAAATATATCAAATCCTAATATAAAAAAATAACTAAACCTGACTCAGATATAAACTAAGGAAACTCAAGAACTTTATACTTATATATTACATCATTTTAGATGAATATTCAATACATTTCACAACAATACACAACCGAGGACCATAAAGGTTTATTATCTTTGGATACTAGATACATTATCAAATTATTTCATAAAATATCATCAATATCTCCCATAAGGTCCTTCTATCATAATACCCTTATTTGATATTTCTTACTTGATACCTTTCATTATGACCCAAAGATTAAGGAAATATAATAAAGGGTGAGATTAGATACTCATTAAGGGTAATAATAAGAGATATCAATAACTAATCACAATTTAGAATAATATAAGCATATGGGTAAGAAAATATTATCATAACATGCTATAATAAACACAATAATTCAAACATCATTAATCATAAATTATGTAATAAGGATTTATCAGAAAAAAATACATAAGTCATAATTGTGTGGAATCATCAATAATTAATCATTATTCATGAAACATATCATAAGAAAAAGAAATATGTTTTTGGAATATGTATAAGTATAGAATATAATTTCATTAGTCAAGGATCATAACCAAAATTATCATAGTGGATTGAGTTTATCCACTATTCCATCATTTCCATAGTTAAGGTTCACTCCCAATATTATCTCATTAGATAGGGTACCTTACTAAACTAAGTTCACTCCCTATTCTAGTCCTTATTATACCATGGTATATCTATATTTACCCAATTCCTTGGAGGGGTTTATAATTATAGGTTCATCCATAACATAATGAAAACCGTACATATGTTTTCCAAAATATCATAAAGCATTCAATGTATCAAGATATTGTAACCCAAGGAAAGAAAATGTCTTTCTTAAACATTCCTTCATAACATAACCTGGTTAAAAGAAATGGTTTTCATAAAAGTTTCATCATAACTTAATTAAACCATTATAAATAAATAGGTTTCATAGAATTATCCATAAATAATCATCATCATAAGACATATAGAGGAACAATGTGGAAAGTATCATAAGATAATATCCCTAGTGAAGCATAATATTTCATAAATATTATATATAAACCTTAAATCCATTGATTATCGCTCAAATTTACCCAATAGAAGAAGGTAGGACGGTCCTTGTAGTTTAGCTTGGGTTGTCGAATCCTCAGAGACCTAAGAAGAAACCTATAGACACGTACATTCTATGGACTATTTTTGGCTATGAAGTGGCCAACTTGGGTTAATTTTAGATGGGTTTAAAGGAACTCTAATATAATTAAGTGAATTAAATTTAAAATAATGAGTTGATTCTAGGTTATCACTTGGGGTGGATTGGACGTATTTCCTTTTCAATGATTTCAATTTCGTATATTTGAGATGGGTTCATTTAATAAGATAAAACAACATCATCACTTAATGGTTTAATTCCTACGCCCTTTAATACTAATCACCTATACACTTGAGGGATTAAAGTTTTGAGCACTTCAAGGTAAAGGTTCGTATTAGCACATGAAGTGTGTGGCCTTAAATTCAACTAGGACGATGGAGTTTAAAAATCATCAAATAAGAATCTCAATTAAAGAAGTGATTATACATTAATGGGGTGATAAATAACATCCAATCCAGACCCTTTCTACTCCCTTGGATCAACCCATAAGTAGGTTAGACCTCCATTGATCCCATGGTTTCAATGGAAGCGGAAAGTAGACTCATGATGGGGGAAATGGAGAAGTAAAGAAAACAATAAAAATAAAATGATCACTCCACTGTTGTGTGAATAATTTCACAAGATTTGGGATGAATAAATTCAAACCTTGAGGAAAAGGTATAAAAGTGAGATGTATGACAATATAATAAGAGGAAAAGAAGATATTTCATTAAGAAACTAAAGTGAATTGAACAACTTACATGTGAAAGATAGACTTGAGACAACAAAATCGCAGCATAACATTACAATTGAACAAAACACCCAAGATGATAAAACTACTCCACCAACAATGCCTTAAATATGCATTTTGTAAGCCTTGGGTCTAGAATACAATAGTAAAAAGAATCCCACTTGATTATGGTAGGACTATGGTGGTGGAAAGCTTGTGGAACTTGGACTTTTCCACATTTGACCCGAGGTGGCAGCCAACTTTCATCCACCAAACAGATGTGCTTATAAGACCTTCTAGATGGCCTAATCAGAGTTGTCCATAGAATAAGAAAATAGATCCCCATATGTCTTATAACCTCCTGTAAAATTTTGGCCCATTTGGAGATTTGGATTCAGAGATATTAATATATTAGTGGACTGTTTTTCTGGGCCGCAGAATCTAGCCCAGAATTTTATCTCTAACTAGGGCCGCCTTAATGACCACCATGGAGGTTGAATTATCATTTGATCCTGAATATTGATTTTTTACTCTACATGTCTTCTAGTATAACACGAAATTTTGTCTTCATTGGGTTTGTAAAGTGGGTCCCACAGTCTCATCAGTGGGCTGGTGTCCAATCTGCCTTCTCTAGAATTGCTTCCATTCATCTCCAAATATATCTACCATCCTTTTGGAATTCTCCATTGATCCCTGAATGAAAAATGTTCATATTTAAGTGTATATACAGTTTCAAAAATATAAAATTAAAATATGGACAATTACATTCATTAAAATCAGATGAATCATTGTGTACTTTAAATGATGTTAAAAAATGTACCACATAATAGTGCATTTTAAGAAGGTATTACAATCATAATGTGAAATGATGTTAAAAGTGTAAAATTCACTAAAATGGTGTTTATGAATAATAAATAACATTAATATTATGTATATTGACAATGAATATTAGCCTCATTTAGTGGATAATCACACCCCCCAACTTGATTTTTGCTAGTCCCTAGCAAAATATATCTCAACAATATGAAATTCAAATTCCCTTTTACAAAAACATGTTAATACAAAATGATCACCAAAAACCATTATACCAAAAAATCATGAAACCCATAAAAATAGTTTAATAAATGATAGTTTCATAAGCAGATCCCAATACCCAGCCCATTCCTTTGTTCAAATTCATTTCTATATTTCATCCAATATCAATTAAGTATGAGGATGTGTTATGCATCACAATAGACATGGGGGTTCATCTTTATTCAAGGGGGAAATGACGGAAGTTCTAGGTGGAATCAAATTTCAATATTAAGATGATTATTCATTTTTTATTGTATTTTTATTTTTTTTTCGTTTTTTATGCAATTTTGCCATGGTAATTGAAATTGCACTCAAAAGAGTCAACCCCTGTAGCGAGACTTTGCCGATAACTCCCAGGGTCAAAGACCTTAGGACACCAAGTGAAGCCCACATACTCGGGCATCATATCAAGTTAACTCAGTCAAAAAATTCAAATTACCAAAAATAGAGATAAAATTACTTACTCTGGGCCAGACAACTATGGAGTCACGATCCCCTAGTGCCGAAAGCCACGCATTAGGTCATTTCATTACTCTACGTGCAAATTTATTATTATTATTATTATTATTATTATTATTATTTTCTTTTATATTTTTTTATTTAATACTCATATTAAAACTAAAATGATCACTGAACCCATGATATTTATCTGGGGGACCCCATGAACTCAAACTAATACCCCACTATCCAGAGGACGTGCATTGTGAACTTTTTTTATTTGGATGAAAATATAAATGATGAAATGTCACATTGGACAACCACAGTTTCCAAAATCTATGCTCATGAAATTATACAAGGATTAAAATCTGAATTAGGGCATGATAAATTATTTTATATTCAGTTTCAAAGTGTGCAATGTGTATTACCATGTTCAAAGTTAAAAGAAATTTTCGTTCCATTTACACTTTTTTTTTCAAATCATTCAATTTTTTTGACACAAAAGAATTTTTTATTTTATCTCCCCCCCAAATTAAAATAACACTATCCCAAGTGTTTAATGAAGAGAAAATTTTGAAGGAGTAGAGGCAGATAAGGGAAGTTCAAAAAAAAAATGAAATATGAGGATCACAGAATGAAGACGCCTGGTTGTTGAAGTTGAAGTTCTTGCTGCTCCCTTTTAATCCTTTGATATCCATGTCACTTTCATAGTTCCCTAGTAAAAAAAGAAAAAAAAAACAAAACAAAACAATATATATATTATTTTATATTCTTATTTTTATTTTTTTATTTTTATTTTAACCTACAAAACCATTAAAATAAAACAAACTGATGATACATTGTCTTTGTTTTAAATTTATGGGTAAGGAATTACTCAAGGATCACACCATGTGACACGAATGAATATAATGCTCCCCTTTCATACCCATCCATACTAATAATAGAAGAACAGGTCAAAAGTCTATTTTTTTTAAATATAAAAATGATTAATTAATCCTATTTAAAATATAAAATTGATTAAAACCACAAAATGATGGGAAATTTGAAAACCATGGGTTGCCTCCCATGGAGCGCTTTGTTTAACGTCGTTAGCTCGACTTGAACCCAACAACTTACCCAATACCAAATTTCAATATTTTAAGGACCACATGTTTCACCAATTCAACTAGGTTAAGATTGATTCTATTTTTATAATTTGTTTCATGCACAACCTATGTTCTAAAAAGAGTGGTAAAATCCAAGGAATATCAAAAACGGTTGATCAAGTTTCCTCTATAGCCTTTCCTAAGACATAAATGATCATTCCAACTTTTTTGGTTTTAAGATAAGAATTTGTCAAAATTGGAACTTTTTGGCTATTCCCAATGAATGGAAACTTGAGGGTGGATGGAAAGACCTTTCGTTCAAGTTCGGGTAGGCTAACACTTTCAGACATAGGTTTGAACTTTGAATCAAACTCAATTTCATTTTTAAAATTGATCAATAGAATTTGTTCCTTTTGAATAGATTATTCAACCAAAAAATTGGAAAGATCAATTTTAGGAATGGGTATGGACTCAATGTCTGTGATTTCTCTCAATGGTTCAATGGTCGGTGTTTTTGAAAATTCATCAATGGAGTTATACTTAGGAGACTCAATCCATGATGTCAAATTCTCCTCTTTTGAATCCAAAAAGTCAATTTCCTCATGATTTAAGGACCCTTCAGCAATTCCTTTATCCTATTTATCTATCCCAAATCCAAAGGTCAGTTCTTCAATAAATTCATGTGGGTTTTGTGGGAAACTAGACACTTCACATATGGTTATGGAAGGGATAGTTTGTGTAGGGATGGGTTCATCACAAGTTTTAATGATTTGTAGTTCTAACCTCAATGATGAAACCTAAAAATTAATTTTCTCCATTTGTTGACACAATTTTTCAAATAATGGTTGTGGATCATTATGATCAAGTGGTTGAGAAAGATGGTCTATTCCAGGTGGATAATTAAGTTGTCGGAATTGCATAGGAGGGTGATTAGATTGGCTCTGTGGGGATTGAAACTTATTATATGTTGAAATGTTTTTTGGATCATAGGAGTAAAAAAATTTTGGTTCATTAGGTTGTTGATGATCCCACAAGTAGAAATTAGGATGGTCATTGTACATCACACATGGTGTTGGGTGATCAAAGTAGGGATATGTTTCCCATGTTTGGAATTGTTCAAAATTGATTTCCATTGGAGTGAGGGGGTGAGAACAGAGAATAGGGATGAAAAAAAGATGATAGTGTCTAAGATAACTTACTTAGGTCCCCGTAAATGGCACCAAAACTTGATTCTCGCTCAAATTTACCCAAGAGAAGAAGGTAGGACGGTCCTTGTAGTTTAGCTTGGGTTGTTGAATCCTCAGAGACCTAAGAAGAAACCTATATACATGTACATTCTATGGACTGTTTTTGGCTATGAAGTGGCCAACTTGGGTTTATTTTATATGGGTTTAAAGGAACTCTAATAGACTTAAGTTAATTCAATTTAAAAGAATGAGTTTATCCTATGTTATCACTTGGGGTGGATTGGACGTATTTCGTTTTCAATGATTTCAATTTCTTATATTTGAGATGGGTTCATTTAAGAAGATAAAACAACATCATCACTTACTAGTTTAATGACCACACCCTTTAATACAAATCACCTATACACTTGAGGGATCAAAGTTTTGAGAACTTCAAGGTAAAGTTTCGTATTAGCACATGAAGTGTGTGGCCTTAAATTCAACAAGGACGATGAAGTTTAAAAATCATAAAACAAAAATATCAATTAAAGAAGTGATTATACATTAATAGGGTGAAAAATAACATCCAATTCAGCCCCTTGATACTCCCTTGGATCAACCCATAAGTGGGTTTTCCCTCCATTTATCCCATGGTTTCAATGGAAGCGGAAAGTTGACTCATGAGGGAGGAAATGGAGAAGTAAAGAAAACAATAAAAATAAAATTATCACTCCACCATTGTGTGAATAATTTCACGAGATTTGGTGTAAATAAATTCACACCTTGAGGCAACGGTATCAAGGTGAGATGGAGAAAAACAGAATAAGAGGAAAAGAAGAAATTTTATTAAGAAACTAAAGTGAATTGAACAACTTACATGTGAAAGATAAACTTGAGACAACAAAATCACAGCATAATATTACAATTGAACAAAGCACCAAATATGATAAAACATAATCCACCATAACTGCCTTAAATATGAATTTTGGAAGCCTTGGGTCGAGCCTCCGATAGTAAAAAGAATCCCACTTGATTATGGTAGTCCTAGGGTGGTCGAAAGCATGTGTAACTTGGACTTTTCCACATTTGACCCAAGGTGGCATCCAGATTTCATCTACCGAATATACACACTTAGAAAACCTTTTATATGACCGAGTTAGAGGGTCCATAGAAAAAGAAAATGGATCCTCAGATGTCTTCTAATATTTTGTAAAATTTGGACCCATTTGGAGATGTAGATTCTGAGATATTAATATATTAGTGAACTGTTGTTCTGGGCCACAAAATCTGGCCTAGAATTTTATCTCTAACTTGGGGCGACTTAATGACCACCATGGAGGCAGAATTAGCATTTGATCCTTAAGAGGGATTTGTTACTATACATGTATTCTAGTATACTACGAAATTTTGGCATCATTGGGTTTGTAATGTGGGTCCCACATTCTCATCAGTGGGATGGTGTCCAATCTTCCTTCTCTAGAATTGCTTCCATTCATCTCCAAATATCTCTATCATCCTTTATGAATCCTCCATTGATCCCTGAATGACAAATGTTCATATTTAAGTGTATATATACTTCCCAAAATATAAAATTAAAATAAGGATAATTACATTCCTTAAAATCAGATGAATCATTGGGTACACAAAAATTATGGTAAAAAATGTACCACATAATAGTGCATTTTAAGAAGGTATTACAATCATAATGTGAAATGATGTTCAAAGTGTAAAAAGTACTAAAATGGTGTTTATGAATAATAAAGAACATAAATATTATATATATTAACAATGAATATTAGCCTCATTTAGTGTCCAATCATCCATCATAATAACCAACCATGAAATATGGTGATAAAAATTGAATCATATCACTATATATATGCAAAAGTCCACACAAACACATGATAAATACTTTAATTCTCCATTTAATGGAATATAGGTGGGAAATGGTCATCCCATAGTCATAATAACATATTAGTATATTGATGAAAATATATTTATTATGATAGGACAAATACAATAGATTTTAAGTTAGGAGAAGAAGAATGGAACTCGAAAAAGATTAGTAAGAACATATACATCTCATTTGATAATCCTACTTTGAATATCTTATTAAGGATGCTTGGGTTGGTCTTTTAAGAATATAATCACCTCTTGGGTCCCTTTTATAAGTTAGGGGAGTGAAACACTAGTAATTATTAAAAATATTAAAATAATAAAGTGACTCTCATGGAAAAGTGACTCCGAATTGGCTCAACTTAGAAGATGGAATAAGATATAATCAAAATTTATTTATCTAATAGGATTTATAAATTTATTTTTGTCATCTTAACCCTTATCTCTTTAGTTTAAGCCCTTTTTAATACCTTTTAACCTTATCATATATAATAAATTTTTATGTTGGTTATTATTTATATTGAACAAAAATTAAGTTGAACTTATTACATAATATTAATTATCCTGATTCAAAATATGGAATCCATGTTTTAAGATTATATTTTTATAAGTGAGATAATTTTATTATAATGTGTTCAAAACCCAACAAGAATATTTTTATAACGATGCATTTGTAAGCATAAATCAATCATACCTTTATTTCTAGCCATATAAACACTAATAGATGAAATTATAAATATTTTATTGAATATATTATCTTAAAATTTAATTAAAATAATATATTATTAAATAATACTTTAATTTTTAATAACAAAATAAACTATGTATATAAAAATATTTTTTTAGAAAAACATCTATTTTTAAAATTAAATGATTTTATTATAATTTATGAACAACTTAAAAATCATGAATTAATTTTAAAAAAATATAAAAAATATGTTCTCATAATTTAGATAGTCTTATTTATACCCTGAAATCTAACAACTAGGTGATAAATATCACATTAAATAATAATAATTCAACATAATATCTTGTTCCATATAAAATCAGTGTTTAATTTAAAGTAAAATATCAAATAAATAAAATTTATTTAAGGATAAATATATCAAAAAATCTATAGGTGTTACATATTGGGTCTAAGGATGCTTACATGTTTTATTTTTGATTGAAATGACCAATAGAACCAGTGTAGACACCTAGGGGGAGGTGAATCATGAATTATCTATTGTTTCCAAATTCCAAACTCTCTTAGAAATATTAAACCAATTTATAATTTAATATGTTTTTATGGTTAGTGTATATGGAAATTTTATATTATTATACCAAGAAATCATGAACCACCATTATAAAAGTATGGTAGGTAAAAAGAAGACAATATTTATAAAAAGCTTAGTATAAATACTTACTCCTTTATTTGATTATCCATTCTCTAAAATCAATTATTATATTCAATAATATGATGTTCATTACAAGGGGTTGTGTTTCCCATACCTTCATAGAGTCTCATCATGTAAATGAATTCATAGTTCCCATATGAATTCTCCTACAAGAATCACCCTAGACTTATCATATTATCTTCAACCTGTTATCATAAATTCTCACTATGATCTCCCTACATACCATGAGTCCCATAGAATCTATGAAGTCACACTATATATAGGAAATTGTTTATTTTAAGCTACCCACTAAGTTAGAATACTTGTTTGGTGCAAGATTTTTCTATATCCATGAGATCATATTTTATACCGCTAATAATAGTGTCTTCAAATTCCGTAAGTTTATGAAGAATAATACCTTCAAATAGGTCCATACATACATAATTGTTCATATATATTATTCAAATATTTCTCACTAGATTACACACTCACTATGACATTTTGATATTATTCCAATATCTTCTCAGTATTCTTCAAGTTCCTTAACTCTAATAAATTAAGAAATGCACAATCAGTCATCCTATCACTCTATTTTGTTCTTATAAAGATTTTGAAATCATAGATCTTATAGGAAGCTCTTCTTCTTACTTTAGCTTTTATAAACAACTGATGTAAATCCTCATCACATGCTCATATATTAACTTTATTCTTATTTGAGCATTCCCTTTGGTATATCAAACTGAAAAACACAGGCTCTCATATATAACTTCTTTAACTTCTCTTCTCTCTCATTATTTTCCATTTTATAGATAGTTATCAGGAGAATAATATTAAATATATTAATAATATAGAAACTAATTAATATAATTTCCCATGATTTTTAATTTACTTTTTCTATCAGTTTTTACATGTGGGATTAATCCATGATCTAAGTATTTACTTTTTCTCACAAACCATTGTATTTTGGGAAGTACTAGGAATTCAGATTCTTTTCTATTATCATTTTATCTCATTTTTCTCTTAGATGATTATAGCCTTATAGAGTCTTCAAGCAACCTCAATATCTTGTCTTATTTTATTTATCACTAAACCATATCAAGTTCATTCATACTTATAGTAACATTTTAAATCTTTTTTTCAAATCGATATAAATTTTTGTTTGTTATGAAATGGGATTGAGTTTCTATTGTTTAATCTCTTTATGATCCTCATCTTATTCATTTTATATATTACACAGATATAAAATTATCCTATATTGTATAAAGATCACAATATTCAGATATATATATATATATAATCTATTCTTCTATTTTTTAGTGCATTAGTTAATAACTATATAGGTCTAGGTTAGATCTATAATATTTAGAAAGAATTTAAGTACAAACTCACCATCCCAAGGTTGAATAAAAGTTTATTTTTGATATTTTGAACTTTGAAGATCACCTCATGAACCATAAAATTTATAATAATAATTTTATATAATCTCTACATTTATCTTCATTATAAATATTTTAGAACTCATCCTGATTTTAACTTCCTTGAATATAATTTTCTGAGAAGATCACACCAATTTGAATCATGTATTAATTTTTTTTGTAATGTTTTTATCATTGATAAAAGTCCCAATCATTATCTATTTAAATTTCATCCTCATATAGTCAAACTATAAAACATAGATTTTTCCCTCAGGATGAAAGGGAATTTTGGTTACATGAATTATTATTTGAATATGTTAAGACTTATGAATTCATATATGTTAATTAGTCTATGTGGTGGATTCTTGTTTGCGAGAAATTATGCTATATATATATAGATAAATCATAAAATTCACTTACATCAATGCATTATACTAACTAAATTTGGATATGTGAGCCATTCCCATAGTTTGATTCTCATTCATTAGGGAATATCTTACTTGGATTCGTTTTTTTTTGAAAATTAACTTATGTGATTCACCCATAATTCAAGACTTCATTCAAGAAAGATACCATATGGAAATATCGATCGACCCAATATACAAACTATTAACTATGAAGATCAACCATTATAAAAAAGTGATCATGAAAATATAGATAATAAAAAGGTATAAACTTATGACCGTGAGGATAAAAAATGAGGATCAATCATGAGGTTGACAAGTGACCAAATAAATTTATTTATTTAAAACTATAAATATATAAAATTATCAATTAAACTCTAGTCACCTTCAAAAATACCATTATCCATTCTCAATTACTTAAAAATACTTAAAAATTTCATTCAAATTTATGAAACTTCTTTTAGAACCTTAGATCCATTACAAAGAACTTATACATCATATAAACTCCACTTTTATAATTTTCTTGAGATTATCTTTCCTTAATTTTTCTAAAATACTCCATATCCTTTATAAAACATCATCCAAGTGTTTTAAACACTAATTTTGTTAGTAAATAATAACAAAAAACAACGATGGATTTCTACTAAGTCATCAGTATTCAATATCTCCATCAACTAACCATTTAACATTGTTTAGAATTTCTTATTCAAATTTTTCACTGTATCCATCATGTAATTTTTTTAATATTGTAGATAACACTAGAACTCATTCTTTATCATTTTTGATGTTCTTTAAATTTCATCTCATTTAACTATTTTATGTTTCGTGATACTCTTAGAACATTCCCATTCAGATGTTCAAAGGCATCTGACATTTCCCTTAACAATATGTGAGACCCCCTTTGTATTTATAATGGAATCACCTAATTTTATTATTTTCCAAAATGATATGGAAAACACATTAAATCCACATGGAATGGTTGGATACTAAATCCTTCACCCATAATTGTAAGAAAATAGTTAATTACACTTTATACATTGAAAAAATAGAAAATAAACATCACACAATCCACCAAGGAACTTTAATACCCCCTATGGATTTGTTTTCAATACCACTTAAACTTATCATGTTAATTTGTCTGTACTCCATAATATTAATATTTAATAAAAATTGGGAATAATATTTTACCCTTTTAATGTATGGGTGATCTAATCAATATTACATTCCAATATATTCTCACCACTAATATTCCACTACCCTTGGAGATGATATGAACCAAATATTTCATAGTATTGTGCCTTAAATAGGTTATGTCTAAGTCTATTTGGGACAAACTTGTGTAGAAAAAAAGAGTGAAATTACTAATGAATCAAATATATCCATAAACATTTCTCAATGTAGAACCAAGTTTGATATTACTCTAATAGGGGCTATACACATAGTTTTTTCAATATATATATAATATCTTATACTCAACTTCACAAAACACATTAGACATTCAAGGGAATTTTTTTTACTTACCCATTTTTTTTATTTAATAACTCCCCATTGATTTTATAAAAACCTAAACTAAATCATGGTTAGGAGTGTAAAAATCATACCTCATTATTTATCAATATATAACACTATCCAAGTTTTATATTATTGTATAAATGTTAAATATATAGTATCCTTTACTTATTTAGTTTCTCCCCCTCAAGGTATTCATTCCACATTATACTAACATGTCTGTTTTATTCTATAAATATTATCTATGTAATTATGATACAAATTGAGAATGATATTAATTGTAAATTAATGGAAATAAAAATTTCCTACATGGTGGTCTGACTTTTTTTATAGATTCACTTTTAATTACCTCTACAAAGAGACAACAAAGAGTGAGAATAAGGCAGTCCTCCATCATCTCTTCGGTTGTAGTGTTAGGGATGAGACTTCCTCCTTAATTTTTTTTGAATTTGTCTTTGAATGTCTTAAATTTATTTTTTTCTTCATGATTATATCTTATTTTATTTTCCAAATCTATTCTTTCTTAGGTGGCATGGTTTTATTTGTGTTTTTTTTCTTCTTTCCTAGTTAGATTGGATTTTTTTCTTGAGCTAAAAAGGTACTTATACCATTTTTTTCTATGTATAACTTCATTTTTTTGAGATGATCTGGGCTTATGAATAATATATCATTATGAACATGATCCTCCATATTATTAAGTTAGGGTAGCTTATTTTAATCAACATATGTAGAACTAGAAGACACTGGCTATTTCCCTTTTTTATTCTTGGTGAATCATTGACCTAAAAATCATGTCATGAAATTTTTAAGAAAAAGTCATTACTATCTTCAACTTACATAGAAAACTTAATCAAATTTAGAGTTACCTTTTTGAGGTAACCTTTTATACTCTCCATTGGAAATATTTTACACTAATAAAATATTCTTATACATATCCTTTATTTATTTTCCTTTTGATTCAATCCTTATTTCCCATTCTGGATATTCATGGATATTTTTAGTGGCCCATGATGTGGCCTCTATCATCACAATAAAATAACTTTCTTCATATATGTATAAAATATTAGTTAATAATATCCATTGAATTCTTGGGAGTATTTGATTCAACTTTCATCCTTATTAACTACTCAAGGAAGATTTCCTTTGATTTTTATTTTTCTCTCTATGTTATATTATATACTATTCTTCTCATTATTATATGCATATTGATTTATTTGAGAATACAACCACTCATCAAATGTTTTTACCTAAATTTTTCAATAATGAAACGACTTATCTAATAAATCATATCTTTTTTCATGAATGATCTTTATTATTATGTGAAAACCACCACTTTCTACAATATGTTTATTCTCACATTCCACTTTAATACCCTACCTATATAACTTATATATATTAAATATATTGAAATGTTGTTCCAAAAATATATGGCATATGGATGAACCTACAAAAATAAAAATCGTATCTATAAAACTACCCTCTTTATCTTGTTCGATGAATCTATCCATATTTTCCCACACTTTTTTTTGGGTTATTTCACCTCTCCATTTGAGTATATTTGGATAAAATCATTGATTACACTTGATCTCATCTACCCTTAATGATATGGTAGGATTATTATAATTTTTATTTATCCACGCATGTATAATATTTTACCTTTTCCCAACCATGTTTATTAAAAAATCTAGTGAATTTATCTCTTTTAGTTCTATGGGTGTTCTTATTCTTTTTGCTAGAGGTAGATTCTTACCAAACACTACATAATATATCTTTATCACCAAACGGCTCCCTATAGAGAAAAAATTATTCTTAGAAGCTTGATTATTAAAACCCAAAACCCGTACCCCTATATATAGTGCTAAAATCATAAAATTTATATCTTCATATTTGATACAGATAATTTCAACCCAATTTTCCCATCCAAACCTTATAACATCAAAATGAAAAATTGGATCACTTATATTGTAAATAAATTTTAGGTTTAGATTTTCATATAATTAAGACAAACTCCTACATAAAAAATACCCATTCCATTAAATGAGAAATCCTACCACTTAACTTAGATTATATTATTTCACAATAATTAATCATTATCAACCATATGAAATCTCATCTAGACCTAATTCATTGAACATAATTTATTGATATCCTGAGGAAAAGTAAAAATAAGAAGGGTGAGTTGAAATGATCAGTAAGGGTAAACATAGGCATTAAAAATTGAATGTAAATAATGAACATAAGAAGCGCAAAAGGGTATAAAATTATAATTAGAGTGTATGAGATAATAAAGGAATATTTAAAGAAATTGATGGTGGAAAATTCCATTCACACCATACAAATTAAGAAAATTACTCCTTTCACATTTTTGGTAAGAAACATATTTTTTTTTGAAAAAAGACACAAATATTCCATTAAGTTTTTTTAAAAGTCAAAACTATGTAAAAATGTATTTAATAAATCATTTTTATAATTATAGAATTTTTTTGAGACTATTTTTATAAAACCTAGTTTTTGAAGAAAAAGAGATTTTTGACTAAAGAGAAAAATAGAGACAATTTTTCATAATTTTTTTATCAATTATTATATGTCTAAAAGAGTGAAAAAATTGTAATACTACTTGAAAATATCATTAATAATAATACTATAATAAAATTCATGTGACTTCATGAGATGTGAATCCTAAAGATTTAACATTGGAGACTTAATCATAATCAATCCTGATAAACAATGAGATTGTACACTACTGGAAATACAGCATTTCCCAACGGTTTAGAACCATTGGGAAAGGTTGCAGAACCGTTGGTATATGTTATACCAACGGTTCTGAAAACCGTAGGGAAGTAAGCCGTTGGGAAAGCTTTTTGCAACGGGTTACAGTGAACCATTGGGATAGGGTGGAGAAAAATTACCCTATCCCAACGGTTCTACCAAACCATTGGGAAAGCTTTTCCCAACGGTTGTAAACCGTTGAGATAGGGTGGAGAAAAATTACCCTATCCCAACGGCTATGCCAAACCATTGGAGAAAACCCAAGGTCTCCTCTTTCCCAATGGTTTCTAAACTGTTGGGAAAAGTGTTTTACCAATGTTTTATGGAACCGTTGGTAAAATAGAACCCAGAGATGCTATTCCAACAGTTTCAAACCGTTGGCATAGCCTATGCTGGGAAAATTGCACAGAAGCTCTAAAATTTGCCAAGAAACTCATCAATTTGCCCACCAGGTCTCATTTTGTGGGTTCTCTCTCATTTTCAATCCAATTATTGTACCTGTAATAAACTAACACATACATATAAAATTATTGTATCTGCAATAACCAACTAACACATACATATAGAGAACAAATTCATACAAATTTAACATATAATGCTGGAACTATACACATCCATAATTAAATTAGAATTCATAACGTAATTATAAACATACATAATTCATTTATAATTAATTAGATGACAATTATATGTGGAATCCAGAAGTGAATTCATAATTTGATCGGTTTTTTTGTATACCATATATTTTTACCTGAAATGATGTCCATTTTAAATAAAATACATACACTTGGAGTGCTACCAGCCACACCACACCTCATATTGAGGCGGGGTTGACTCGTAAATGTCACATATGACCCATGTATCGTTGTGCTAAAGTATCGACACAATCCAAATGCGTTTGGTCGGTTTTCCGTATGCCAGTTGATGTTTTTCAATTAAAATGATGTCCTTTTAAAATAAAAGGCAGAACCTTTGAGTGGTTCCGGCCACACCGTGTCTCATATTGAGGCGGGGTTGATTCGCACACATCACATATGACCCATGGATTGGTCTCCTAAAGTTTCCATGGAAACCGAATGCGCTTGGTCGGTTTTCCATATGTACTTAAAATGTTGCCCATTTTAAACAAAAGAGAGCCACTTAGAGTGATTATGGTCACACCATGCCTCCGATTAAGGCAGGGTTGACTGGTACACATCACATATGACCCATGGGTCGTTGTGCTAAAGTATCGACATAATCCGAATGCGTTTTGTCGGTTTTATGTATGTCTGTTGATGTTTTTCACTTAAAATGACGTCCTTTTGAAACAAAAGACAGACACTTTGAGTTGTGACGGACACACTGCGCCTCATATTGAGGCGGGGTTGACTTGTACACGTCACATATGACCCATGAATCGTTGTGCTAAAGTATCGACACAATCTGAATGCGTTTGGTTGGTTTTCTGTATGCCAGTTGATGTTTTTCATTTAAAATGACGTCCTTTTGAAACAAAAGGAAGACACTTTGAGTAGTGCCGGCTTCACCGCATCTCAGATTTAGGCGGGGTTGATTCGTACATGTCACATATGACCCATGAATAGTTATTCTAAAGTTTCAACAGAAACCAAATGCGTTTGGTCGGTTTTCCGTATGTACTTAAAATATTGTCCATTTTAAACAAAAGAGAGCCGCTTAGAGTGATTCTGGCCACACTGTGCCTCCTATTAAAGAAGGGTTGACTCATACACATCAAATATGACCCATTTATCGTTGTTCCAATGTATCAACACAATACGAATGAGTTTGGTTGGTTTTATGTATGCCAGTTGATGTTTTTCACTTAAAATGATGTCCTTTTGAAACAAAAGACAGACACTTTGAGTGGTGGCGGCCACACCGCGCCTTGGATTGAGAATGAGTTGACTCTTACATGTCACATATGACCCATGGATCGTTGTGCTAAGGTATTGACACAATCCAAATGCGTTTGGTCGGTTTTCCATATGCCATTTGATGTTTTTCAATAAAAATGATGTCCTTTTGAAACAGAAGGCAGACACTTTGAGTGGTGCCGGCCAAACCATGTCTCAGATTGAGACAGGGATGATTCATAGACGTCACATATGACCCATGAATCATTCTCCTAAAGTTTCAACGGAAACCGAATGCGTTTGGTCATTTTTCCGTATGTACTTAAAATGTTGTCCATTTTAAACAAAAGAGAGCCACTTAGAGTGATTCTGGCCACACCGTGCCTCAGATTCAGGCGGGGTTGACTCGCACATGTCACATATGACCCATGAATCGTTTTTCTAAAGTATTGACACAATCTGAATGCATTTGGTCACTTTTCCATATGCCGGTTGATATTTTTCACTTAAAAATGACGTCCTTTTGAAACAAAAGACAGACACTTAGAGTGGTGGCGGCCACACTGTGCCTTGGATTGAGGCAGGGTTGACTCGTACACGTCACATATGATCCATGGATCATTTTTCTAAAGTATCGACACAATATGAATGCGTTTGGTAGGTTTTCTGTATGCCAGTTGATGTTTTTCAATTAAAATGACGTCCTTTTCAAACAAAAGGAAGACACTTTGAGTGGTGGCAGCCACACCGTACCTCTAATTGAGGCAAGGTTGACTCTTACATGTCACATATGACCCATGGATCATTGTGCTAAAGTATCAACACAATCCAAATGCGTTTGGTCGGTTTTCTGTATGCCAGTTGATGTTTTTCAATTAAAATGACGTCCTTTTGAAACAAAAGGCTGAAACATTGATTGGTTCTGGCCACACCGCTTCTCAAATTGAGGCGGGGTTGAATCGTACATGTCAAAAATGACCCATGAATCATTCTCCTAAAGTTTTAACGGAGACCAAATTCGTTTGTTTGGTTTTCCGTATGTACTTAAAATGTTGTCCATTTTAAACAAAAGAGAGCCACTTAGAGTGATTATGGCCACACCCTACCTATGATTAAGGCAGGGTTGACTTGTACACATCACATATGACCCATGGATCGTTTTGATAAAGCATCCACACAATCCAAATATGTTTGGTCGGTTTTCCATATGCCAGTTGATGTTTTTCACTTAAAATGATGTTCTTTTTAAACAAAAGACAGACACTTTGAGTGGTGGTGGCTACACTGCGCCTTGGATTGAGGAGGGGTTGACTCTTACACATCCCATATGACCCATGGATAATTTTTCTAAAGTATCAACATAATCTGAATGTGTTTGGTCGGTTTTCCGTATGGCATTTGATGTTTTTCAATTAAAATGACATCCTTTTGAAACAAAAGGCAGACACTTTGAGTGGTGTTGGCCACACCACGCCTCGGATTCAGGTTCGGTTGAGTTGTACATGTCACATGTGACCCATGGACCGTTCTACGAAAGTTTCAATGGAAACCACATGCGTTTGGTCAGTTTTCCGTATGTACTTAAAATGTTGTCCATTTTAAAGAAAAGAGAGCCACTTAGAGTGATTACGGCCACACCGTGCCTCAGATTAAGGCGAGGTTGACTCTTACGCGTCACATATGACCCATGGATCATTTTTCTAAAGTATCGACACAATCAGAATGTGTTTGGTCGCTTTTCCGTATGCCGGTTGATATTTTTTACTTAAAATGACGTCCTTTTGAAACAAAGGACAGACACTTTGAGTGGTGGCGGCCACACCTTGCCTCGGATTGAGGTGAGGTTGACTCTTACACATCACATATGACCCATGGATCATTTTTCTAAAGTATCGACACAATCCGAATGTGTTTGGTTGGTTTTCCGTATGCCAGTTGATGTTTTTCAATTAAAATGACGTCCTTTTGAAAGAAAAGGCAGACACTTTGAGTGGTGGGGGCCACACCTCACCTCGGATTGAGGTGAGGTTTACTCGTACACATCAAATATGACCCATGGATCGTTGTTATAAAGTATCGACACAATCTGAATGCATTTGGTCGGTTTTCCGTATGCCAGTTGATGTTTTTCAATTAAAATGACGTCCTTTTGAAACAAAAGACAGGCACTTTGAGTGGTGTTGGTCAAACTGCGCCTCATATTGAGGTGGGGTTGACTCGTACACGTCACATATGACCCATGGATCGTTATTCTAAAGTATTGACACAATCCAAATGCGTTTGGTCTGTTTTCCGTATGCCAATTGATGTTTATCAATTAAAATGACGTCCTTTTGAAACAAAAGGTAGCCACTTTGAGTGGTGCCGGCCACACCGCATCTCAGATTGAGGCGAGGTTGATTTGTACACGTCACATATGACCCATTAATCGTTGTTCTAAAGTTTCAATGGAAACTGAATGCGTTTGGTCGGTTTTCCGTACATACTTAAAATGTTGTCCATTTTAAACAAAAGAGAGCCACTTAGAGTGATTATGGCCACACCGTGCCTCCGATTAAGACGGGGTTTACTCATACACATCACATATAACCAATGGATCGTTTTGCTAAAGTATCGACACAATCCGAATTCGTTTGGTCAGTTTTCCGAAAGCCAGTTGATGTTTTTCAATTAAAATGACGTCCTTTTGAAACAAAAGGCAGACACTTTGAGTGGTGGCGGCCACACCACACCTCAGATTGAGGAGGGGTTGACTCGTACACGTCACATATGACCCATGGATTGTTGTACTAAAGTATCAACACAATCCGAATGCGTTTGGTTGGTTTTCTGTATGCCAATTGATGTTTTTCAATTAAAATGACGTCCTTTTGAAAGAAAAGACAGACACATTGAGTGGTGGAGGCCACACCGCGCCTCGGATTGAGGTGGGGTTGACTCTTACACGTCACATATGACCCATGGATTGTTGTGATAAAGTATCAACACAATCCAAATGTGTTTGGTCGGTTTTCCGTATGCCAGTTGATGTTTTTCAATTAAAATGACGTCCTTTTGAAACAAAAGGCAGACACTTTGAGTGGTTTCGGCCACACTGCATCTCAGATTGTGGTGGGATTGATTCATACACGTCACATATGACCCATGAATTGTTCTCCTAAAGTTTCAACAGAAACCAAATGCGTTTGGTTGGTTTTCCGTATGTACTTAAAATGTTGTCCATTTTAAACAAAATAGATCCACTTAGAGTGATTCTGGCCAAACCATGCCTCCGATTAAGATGGGGTTGACTCATACACGTCACATAAGACCCATGGATCATTGTGATAAAGTATCGACACAATAAGAAGGCATTTGTTCGGTTTTCCGTATGCCAGTTGATGTTTTTCAATTAAAATGACATCCTTTCGAAACAAAAGGCAGACACTTTGAGTTGTGGCGGCCACACCGCACCTCGGATTGAGGCGGGTTTTACTCGTACACATCACATATGACCCATGGATCGTTTTGCTAAAGTATCTACATAATCTTAATGCGTTTGGTCGGTTTTCCGTATGCCAGTTGATGTTTTTCAATTAAAATGACATCCTTTTGAAACAAAAGACAGACACTTTGAGTAGTGGCGGCCACACCGCGCCTTGGATTGAGGCGGGGTTGACTTGTACATGTCACATATGACCCATGGATCGTTGTGATAATGTATCGACACAATCTGAATGCGTTTGGTCGGTTTTCCTTATGCCAGTTGATGTTTTTCAATTAAAATGACGTCCTTTTGAAACAAAAGGCAGACACTTTGAGTGGTTCCGGCCACACCGCGTCTCAGATTGAGGCGGGGTTGATTCGTACACGTCACATATGACCCACGAATCATTCCCCTAATGTTTCAACGGAAACTGAATGCGTTTGGTCGGTTTTCCATATGTATTTAAAATGTTGTCCATTTTAAACAAAATAGTTCCACTTAGAGTGATTATGGACACACCGTGCCTCCGATTAAGACGGGGTTCACTCATACACATCATATATGACCCATGGATCGTTGTGCTAAAGTATCGACACAATCCGAATGCGTTTGGTCCGTTTTACGTATGTCAGTTGATGTTTTCAATTAAAATGACGTCCTTTTGAAACAAAAGACAGATACTTTGAGTGGTTCCAGCCACACCACGTCCTAGATTGAGGCGGGGTTGATTCGTACATGTCACATATGACCCATGAATCATTCTCCTAAAGTTTCAACGGAAACTGAATGCGTTTGGTCAGTTTTCTGTATGTACTTAAAATGTTGTCCATTTTAAACAAAAGAGATCCACTTAGAGTGATTCTGGCCACACCGTGCCTCCGATTAAGACGAGGTTAACTCATACACATCACATATGACCCATGGATCATTGTTCTAAAGTATCGACACAATCCTAATGCGTTTGATCAGTTTTCCGTATGCCATTTGATGTTTTTCGCTTAAAATGACGTCCTTTAGAAACAAAAAACAGACACTTTGAGTGGTGGCGGCCACACCGCGCCTCGGATTGAGGCAGGGTTGACTCGTACATGTATCATATGACCCATGAATAGTTGTGCTAAATTATCGACACAATCCGAATGCGTTTGGTTGGTTTTCCATATGCCAGTGTGTGTTTTCCAATTAAAATGATGTCCTTTTGAAACAAAAGGCAGACACTTTGAGTGGTACCGGCCACACCGCGTCTCAGATTGAGGTGGGGTTGATTGGTACACATCACATATGACCCATGGATCGTTCTCCTAAAGTTTCAATGGAAAACAAATGCGTTTGTTCGATTTTCCATATGTACTTAAAATGTTGTCGATTTTAAACAAAAGAGATCCACATAGAGTGATTCCGATCACACCGTGCCACCAATTAAGGTGGGGTTGACTCGTATACGTCACATATGACCCATAGATTATTGTGCTAAAGTATCGACACAATCCGAATGTGTTTGGTCGGTTTTCCATATGTCAGTTGATGTTTTTCACTTAAAATGACATCCTTTTAAAACAAAAGACAGACACTTTGAGTGGTGGCGGCCACACCGCGCCTCAGATTGAGGCGGGGTTGACTCGTACACATCACATATGACCCATGAATAGTTTTTCTAATGTATCGACACAATCCGAATGCGTTTGTTCGGTTTTCCGTATATCAGTTGATGTTTTTCAATTAAAATGACGTCATTTTGAAACAAAAGGCAGACACTTTGAGTGGTGCCGGCCACAAAACATCTCGGATTGAGGCGGGGTTGATTCGTACATGTCACATATGACCCATGGATCGTTCTCCTAAAGTTTCAATGGAAACCAAATGCGTTTGGTTGGTTTTCCGTATGTACTTAAAATGTTGTCCATTTTATGAGAATCCTCATGTGTCTATTAGTGGAATGGTATTTACTTAAAATCTTGTAGACATTTATATTAAATATTTTTATATCATTTTAGTATAGATTAGATTTTAGTTTATAATTCTATGAAACATTTCGGAGCTAACAATGTCATGCCCAATGAATACATCTCTTTTATAACATACCAAGAATCTATGATATTGATTATATGTGTAAATGTGATTTACATTGATTATCATGATGAAAATAAATAAAATATATATAATATAGATTTTCTAGTATTAAATGAAATCAAGGAGGGTGTGGGGGATGTCCGTCGGGGCTGTCCGGGGGGCTGTTCGGTGGGTGTCTGGGGGGCTGTCCGGGGACCAAGGAGGAGGGTGGGGGGGCTGTGCGGGGGGCTGTTTGGGGGGGTGTTCGGGGGGGTTGTCCGAGGTCCTAGAAGGAGGGTGGGGGGGGGGGGGGGGCTGTCTGGGGGGCTGTCTGGGGTCCAGGAAGGAGGGTAGGGTGGGGGGTGGCTGTCCGGGGGCTGTTCAGGGGGCTGTCCGGGGGCTGTCCGGGGGTGTTCGGGGGGTTGTCCGGGGTCCAAGGAAGAGGGGGGGGGGGGGGGGGGGCTGTCTGAGGAGCTATCTAGGGGATGTCCGGGGGGATGTCCGGGGTCCAGGGAAGAGGGTGGGGGGGCTGTCCGGGGGGCTATCCGGGGGGCTGTTCGGGGGGCTATGCGGGGGCTTTCCGAGGGTGTTCGGGGGGTTGTCTGGGGTCCAAGGAAGAGGGTGTGGGGGGGGGGGGGTGTCTAGTGGGCAGTCTGGGGGGCAGTCTGGGGTCTAGGGAGGAGGGTGGGGGGGGGGGGGGGGGCTATCCAAGGGGTGTTCGAGGGGTTGTCTGGGGTCCAAGGAAGAGGGGGGGGGGGCTGTCTGGGGGGCTGTCTGGCGGGGATTTCCGGGGTCTAGGGAGGAGGGTGGGGGGTTGTACAGGGTCCAGGAAGGAGGGGGGTTCCCAAACACACAACCACTAAAAGACAACAACATCCATAAAAGCAGATAATATATAAAAATAACTCAACTCCAATACTATACTATGAGTCTAGATAAAACCAACAACTAGAATAGATTAAATATCAAATCTCAGTAATATCAGTCAAAAATGTAATGGATCAACTTGTCCCACATCACCATAACTATCATCACCATCATCACCATCATCATCAACCTCTTCCTCATCCCCATCATTGTCCTCGCCCTCCCCACCCTCGCCCTCCTCTTCGCCATCACCCTCCTCCTCGCCCTCGCCACCCGCCTCGCCCTCCTCCTCTCCCTCCTCTTTTGCATCAGACTCCTCGCCATCATCATTGTCAAGCTGGACATCATCTTTACCACCACTAGAACTGCCACCTGGTGCACCATATATAGAACGTATCGACGATGTATACTCATCAAAAGCTGGGCTGGCCTCTGCTGGAAGTGTGGGACGTATAACTTCAATAAATTTCATAAACGCACTGTTTTCCCTAGCAGACTGTTCTGCTGTATTTGTGGCCCTTTTCTCAGCCTGTTCTGCCTGTGCCCTAACTTTATACAGCTCAGTGGCACTACAAATCATACCTGAGGAGGGCCAATACCTCGTCGGGGCTATCCTAGGTCGGCAGCGTACTCTACCAGAATGCTCCTCTCCCAACACCTGATGTAAGTGATCTGTTGGCCCAAAATTGTCTGGTTCTTGGGCATCGAGGGCCTCTAAAGTATCCTTTTACAAATATAAATATATCATTATGTTACAAAATATATATTAAAATATAAATTCAACATATTAAAACTTACAATCTGCTGCTGAGTCGCTTCGTTGACGGCACTTCCATCCTTTTTCTGTCTACTCGAGCAAAACCGTTTTGCTCGAGGCACACGTCCTTCAATATTTTGTATTTTCCTCTAAAATGAAATTGAAAACTAAGGTTATATGAAAACTTTAGCAAACTATTAAATAATTGAGGAAACAATAGAAATTGTAAGTCGTAAAGAAAACTTATAAACAATTGTCATACCTGCTTCCTCTCATGATCAGGCATCACAGTGCATCCCAGTGTGTGGAGGTATTTTTTTGAATCAATGTTCTTTTTATTTTTTCCAGATGATTCCTAAATAAAATTCTAAAATCAAATAGATAGTATTAATGAAAAACATGAAAGTTATTATTTAAATACCTCAAATGTTATTAATACATTAAATTGGGTACTCGTCCAATGAGTAATCATCTGACGATACTGCTCTATAGGACAATCATCCACCACTGGTACTGCCTCTAACTCAGTGCCAACTCTAGCAACCCTGTCAATATAAAACTCATGATTTTAGTCTCTACAAATCTAACCTAAATCCTTTAGACGTTCCGTTCGTGCACCCTCACCATCGGGAAAATTAAATCGATGCTGAAATCAAAATATTAATTCATATAAATACAAAAATAGTTCATGGCATTAAATTGAACAGATTTTTTTACCCATATCTCTGCCCAAGCTCTATCCTTGACCTCATGTGGCAATTGTCTCCATGATAGTGGGCTGACGAAAATGATGTCGGAGTAATTGGCAAGCGTCGCCAAAAAACTCCGACATTGCTGCCCTGTTTTCTCAACCATTTGGTTGTCTTCATTATAATCCACCATAACCTGTGTACGGCATTTCCACACCGAACGCATGCATGTACACCCCCACCCACGCCTTCTGTCAGTAGATGTATCTGTAATGAAATAAAAACAAATATTTTATCAAAACATGTTATAATGAAAATAAGTATTGCAATAAAAATTTGTTAGGGTTCTATAGATATACCTGTGCCGGTCTGATCGCTGAGCACCGCTGTATCCACAGAAACTGATGGAACACCCTATGATGGAACATGAGTCAAAGACGATGGAATATAGAAGCTCAAAGAGACAGAATTAGAAGGAAAAGAAGGTGGGACAACTGTCTGACTGGATGTTGACTGGGGAGTGGGAATCATTATGGGATGTGAAAATGATGGGTCAGTAGATGCAGAAGGTAGCGAAAACATTGGAGGCCTAAATATCCCGTGTGTCCCTAACGACAAATCGGGATCAGAATGTGGGAAGGATGACATGTTAGTGGGAGGGGTAGGGTCTAATCGGGTACGCGCAGCTGCTCGTCCACCTCTGGTATGAACCCTCATCGTACCACTGGCCTAAGTACTAGGACCAGTACTAGGCTCCTCATCGAATAACTGTTGACGTATGGCTGGATCCTACAAAAATGTTTACAGAAAAATTAATCACATGAAATTATATATTCTTTAAACATATCAATTTGTAATAAATTACTCACTACAAGCACTAATGATGGAATTCCCAACTCCGTCATTCAATGATTGTTCTCCATCATTTTTTCCTTCGTCTATGTTAAATTAGCCTCATTTCTTGATTTTGAAAACAAATATGTAATTAATTATAAAAACAAAAATAACGTGTAACCCAAAAAACTAAATATATGATGGAATAGGGGGATTCATTGGTAATTTATCTATCAATTGTTTTAGAAGAGCTTGAATAGATTTAATAAATCATACAAGTTGTAATGTTCACCAAGTTAGAAATTTTTGTTGACTATATTTGAATACAGTTCAACTCCAAATTAGAAAATCCAATTCAAATAAAACTACAACTAATAAATATTGAAAATTCACATAATGGTCAATTCAGCTATCAATTGTTTTAGAAGAGCTTGAATGGATTTAATAAATAATACAAGTTGTAATGTTCACCTAGTTAGAAATATTGTTTGACTATGTTTGAATACAGTTCAATTCCAAATTAAAAAATGCAATTCAAATAAAACTGCAACCAATAAACATTGAAAATTCACATAATGGTCAAGTCAGCTATCAATTATTTAGAAGATCTTGAATGGATTTAATAAATCATACAATTTGTAATGTTCACCAAGTTAGAAATATTGTTTGACTATGTTTGAATACAGTTCAATTCCAAATTAGAAAATGCAATTCAAATAAAACTGCAACCAATTAACATTCAAAATTCACATAACAGTCAAGTCAGCTATCAATTGTTTTAGAAGATATTGAATGGATTTAATAAATCATACAAGTTGTAATGTTCACCAAGTTAGAAATATTGTTTGACTATGTTTGAATACAGTTCAATTCCAAATTTGAAAATGCAATTCAAACAAAACTGCAACCAATAAACATTGAAAATTCACATAACGGTCAAGTGAACTAAAACATATTTGTGATGAATACTAAATCAATTTGAATATTACCAACCTTAACAACCCAACTCGAGGTAAACCAAAAGAATTGAGAACATGGATGAATGATTCTATATATTTTCAACCACAACTTCAGGTTCACAATCATCTCTGATAATTGAGCTATTTGAGTCATCAAAAGAAATAAATGGATTGGTTCCAATGGCACTAGGGAAAATGTTAATTCCATCATCACCATCATCAAAAACATGTCTTGGAATTACTTCAACTATGACACCAAATTCAGGTTGAAGTTGGTATTTGACATAAAAAACTTGTTTAGTAATTGATGCCAACACATATGGTTCTTCGGTAGCAAGAGTGCGGGTCATATTAATTACTCGAAATCCACAATCATCAATAAATGTGACATGTCTCATAATCGAATCATACCAATGGAATTTCATCATTGTGACTCATCCATGAGAGTAATAATCCAATATTATTATTTTCTCAACAACTCCATAATAACCCACATTTTCATATTGCGGTCTACTATCTGATGCACTGGCTTAACAATCTGTTGTGGAAGTAACCATAACACCATCATGTTGTGTTCTAATGTTCTTTTCTCGTTCAGTGACAATAAATTTGTACCATTGATAACAATTGATTTACAGTCACGAACCACTGTATTAGGACCAAAAGCCAAAGCTCTTATTTACTCAGAGACAGAGTCAATAGACAAACTCAATACCTGCAATATAAATTACTATTAAACTTAATTAAATATTGATATAATTATTTTAAACATTAATTTTTTTATACCTTCAATTTTAACTAAGCAGAAAACTCTTTGCAATGCAAATTATCTCTCCTTCTCAAAGATGAAGAACGATGATTCCTATTTATCATTGTTTTATGTTACCTGTAGATAAAAAATATGAATAGTTTAATAGATATATATGTAAGATATACATAATCAATTTAGTTACCTGATATAGTCATAGAACAAATCACAGTTAAAAAAACTATGCGATGTGCCATCTACCGATCTTCATGGCTTAATGTCTTCAATGTATATGATCCAGGAATTCTTCTTGTTTGAGGAAGTGATGGAAAACTGGGTTCAATTTGCTCATAATGTTCTTCTTCATTTCTCATTGGTCTGTTCAATATTGTAGTAATATCAGACAAATACATCAAGCAGAAATCCATACATTCTTGAGCCAAGTAACCATTCACGATAGAACCTTAGGGATGATTTCTATTTCAGGCATAAGACATTAATGTGAACATATTTCTTTCAGTTGGATACATCCAAAAAAAAGAAACAGGTCCTCCGAGAAGTATTTCAGTGGGAATATGGACAGTCAGATGCAACATGCATGTGAAAAATGATGGAGGAAATATTTTCTCCAACTCACACAACATTAATGGGTCATCTGTCAACATTTTTTGCAAGAAAGACATGGACAACTTCTTAGCACAAAGATCTCTAAACAAATGGAACAATCGAATAACAGCCACCCTTACATTATTGGACAAAATATGACAGATTTCTATTGGAAGCAACTCATTCAGTAGAACGTGATAATCATGAGTCTTTAAATATTTTAGCTTCAACTCTCTTCTATTGACCCGTTGAGATATGTTGCTTGAATAGCCATCAAGAACTCTAATAATGTCTAATAATTCCAGAAATAATTTTTTTTCATAGGTGTCATCACATAAGAAGAACATGGAAGTTTCCATTTATTTTCACAGATACACACAAGATGCAATTCTGGTCTGATACCCCAATCCACTAAGTCATGCCGAGATCGTAAATCATCTTTTGTCTTCCCCTTAACATTTAGAAGAACCGAAAGCAACATTTCACATATATTCTTTTCAATTTGCATTACGTCTAAGCAATGACGTAACATATTGGTTTACCAATAAGGCAAATAAAAAAAGATACTCCTCTACCTCCAATTGTAACAGGTTTCAGTGGAAACATTCTTTCTCTTTCCAGATTTCATTTGACCTTTCCCGAACGAAAAACTGAAATCTTTCAATTCATTAAGCAAGTTAGTTCCAGACATACGCTGAGGTGGATCATTGTTCTCTATAGTATTATCAAATCTTCGACGATTCATTCTATAAGGATTATCCTTTGGCAAGAATCTTCGATGTTCCATAAAACTGAAACTACAATGATTTTTCAGTCTTCTAGATCATTTATTCTTCATACAAACTAGAAATGACAATTTTCCCTTCGTGCTCCATCCAGACATCATTGCATAAGCCTAAACATCATTGATTGTCCACATAAGTGCAACACGCATTTGAAATATGTCTTTCGAACATGCATCGTATGTGCACACACCCACATCCCAAATAAGTTTCAACTCTTTTATTAAAGGTTGCATGTAGACATCAATATCAATGCCCGGATCAGAAGGACCAGATATAAGTTTACTCATGAAAGTGAAAGGTTTTTTCATACACCACCATGGGGGAAGATTATAAATGTGTATAAAAACTAGCCATGTGCTGTGCGAAGTAAGCATCTTCCCAAACAGATTAAAACCATCGCACAAAAGACCCATCCTCACATTACCCATGTCTGCTGCAAAATCATTATGTCGAGCATTAAATCTCTTCCATGAAAATCCATCTACAGGATGAACCAACTCATCATTAGTCTTCTTTCTCTCGGTATCATGCCATCTCATTTTTATTGATATGTCATTAGGAATAAAAATATTCTCGAGTCTGGGGATCAATGGAAAGTGCCACATTACTTTCTGTGGAACGTGGGATGGTGTTCCATCAGATTTTGACTTCCAGTGGGATGTGCCACATTTTATACAATCATTTTGTTCAACAGTTTCCTCCCAGAATAAACTGCAACCTTTCGGGAAAGCATGAATTTTGTTTCTTGAAAATCCAAGTTCCTCAACTAACTTCCATGCCATATAGTGGTTTGAGGGAATATATGCATCATCTGGAAGTAAATCCTTCAAGAGGGTAAGAATTTAATCGATTGTTGTATTAGAAATCCGATACATAGTTTTCCCATGAAACAATCGGATTAAAAATTTCAGCGTTTTCATTTTATCACATTTTCTATATACATGAGTCATGACAGCATCATTAAATTTTTTCACCCTATCAATATCATCATTTTAACTAGATGCATCAGCTGTGCTCATATCGAAGTCTTCTTAAGTCAAAATCCATTCTTTTTCATGATGACGAATAAACGGAAACCGATCATCTAAAAAATTCTCTATTCCAGTATTTTCATTTCGATCATCACCAATTTGAGATTTCATTTTCTCCCCATTGGGGTACCACACAAAGTAGTTTGCTTGAAAACCATTTTTGGTTAAGTGGTAGCTGACTTCTTCACGGTTCAACCAAGGTCTACCAACACAATTGGAACATGAGAAGTGTATGCGACCACTATCTGAAGCACTGTGAAATGATAAATATATAAAGATCTCTAAATTGTTTTGAAAATCCCTTGAGATCCGGTCGGTTTCATACATCCAACTTCTTTCCATTCTGTAAAAAAAATTTATATAAGTCATTTTGTCATAAAAAATTCAATAGGATTGAACTTTAATAGAAAATACATTTAAGTAAACGATATAGGAAGAAGTTTCTAGTCGATGCAGTGAACTATTAAAATAATGTAAAGAACAAGTACTCATAAATTAAATTAAAATTTATTTATATTCACTTTCATTAGATCTATAAGAGGAATGTACCTCAGGTCCCATCATGTGTTATAGGCATCCCAAATCATTCCCTCATGTTCAATAACTCATTATTGACACCTGGCCATACCTTTCATTACCCAATTACTTCCCCAAGTCAAGCGTACCCCATGGGCGAATAAATTTTATGTTTCTACACTAATTGGTTGTTCATGACCTATAAAAATATTTAATTTCATTAAGTATAGACAAAAACATTTATTTTTAAATTTGAAATTCTTAATCAAGTATTTCAATGATAACAACATTACTGAATTAAACTTTTGACTTATCTAACATTTTTATGGATGTCTACACATGCCAGAATGGGTAGTGAAAAGCACCCCACCCTCATAAAAGTGAGTATTGGCCAAGAAGGACACATAATATACAACGTAAAATGAGAAACATATTTAGTTGTCCCAAAAGTTATATTAGTACAGTCATCTTGGGGGAAATGTAATATATGATCCTGGTTAACTGATGAATTTAAAAGCTCATATTCCATATGTTGGACACTATCTAAGGTAATAAATCATGTGAGGATGGGTTTACATCATTCAATTTATTACATTCTAGTGAGAATGAAGGCCTAAATTAATGACTTGAGTTCACTGATACCATGTCAGCCATTCTACCCACCATGTGAACCCTTATACACACCGTATGAACCCTTATACTATATCGTCATTATTATAACCATTAATAACAACTTATTAAATAACATCAATTTTTAAAGATAATAAAATTGAACATAAATCAATAATAATATTGGATATGTCAAGTAAAATGAAGTCATACTATCTTACATCCTAAATGACCACCCACAACCATGATTAATGACTACAAAGCTCCCCTTTTGGCCAAATCAAAATTGAAAACAAAAACACATAGTTGTAGGAAAAAACTTCATTTGTGTGAAGAATAATAATCTCATGGTCCTCATGATATTTTAACCACGTAGTCATGATTTTAGAGATGAACTTGTATCCATGAAACCATATGAGAAACACGATTCAATAAATGCAATTTTCCCAAGCATTTTGAGGAACCCCAAATTAGTGAAAATGGTCATAGTGTTTTAAAAAGGTGATTGAATAACACATGTATGATGTCGAAGGAAGAATGATTAATGGTTATATTAGAAAAACTAATATTCACTAATATTGAAAATTTGACATTCTGTGAATTAGTTTCATGAAGAAGGAAGAAGTACTAATTAGGGACCACATACTATTTGGAAAAGTTCATGAAGATACTCCATATGTTCTATTGTGCAAAGGATAATTGAACAATGTGTCATTATATATATATATATATATATATTTATAAAAACATGATACATAATTGTTATGTAATACACATAGTGTACAAAAATTAAGATGAACAAGATCTTCATGTTTGGCATGATCTTAATGAAAGGAGTGATTTTCATGAAATAATATCAATAAATATTACAAACAATTTCTTATTAGTTCATATACATGAAGCTATAATATTTGAAACAGATTAAAAAAAAACTACGAATCCTCAAAATTAGAATACAATAAAGAGACACCATGGCCTTATACATGTAAATGTGTAATGAAAACATTAATTGGACATACACCGATATAGGGATTTGAGTACACAATTCGTGGAACAATCATAAAATTTTACAAAAACCCTAAAAATTGGGAATAACTAAATAGTTGGGAATAGAAGGATATACTTTATAAGAGGTGGAACTATATCCTTGATAAAATATGGAAGGAGTATAACCAGGTAGCTGTTGAACCGATGGAAGATGTGGGGATTCAGAAGTGCTTCTACCAAGGAATCGCTTATAGAGACGAGCAGAAGGGTTCTGCAATCGTGGGGAGGCCGCTACTTGCATTTAGATAATTTGGGGCTTTTTTCCCAATGGTTTTTAAAAACCATTGGGAAAACTATCTTTTCCCCATATTTCCCAACGGTTTGAGGAAACCGTTGGGAAAAGTGATTTTTCCCCACTTTTCCCAATGGTTTCATAAAACCATTGGGAAAAGTCAGTTGTTCAAGGTCATTCCCAACGGGTTATGAAAACCTTTGGTAAAGACAACATATACCAATGGTTCTTTGAACCGTTGGTATAAAAGTGTTGGGAAAAGTCCCCTTTACAGTATTGGTAATAGAAAACTCTAACCACATTGGTAACATTGAATCCTAATACCTATGAAATGATAAAATTAAATTAATCTTAAAATATCATGAGAATAAATAAACTCATGATTTTCATGTCAATGTGGCTATATATAGACCTCATAAAATAAGATAGGTTCATAATATGTCATAAATCTCAATGAAGGTAAATGGGAACAAAAATCCCTTACTATTTTTCTAATATTTTGAATCACAATCCCCATTAAAAAATAACATCAAATTAAATAATTAATATCATAAAAATAATGGTATTTATAATATAATAGGTTAATGGGTTAGTATATACACCACATAAATGAAATGAGTGGTGAATTTTCATATGTCTCCCAAAAATAACAGAGTCTATAAATCCCTTAAAAAATCATATCATTGAAGTGGGGATTAATAAATGAAATTATTATTTGTATAAAATTTAAATCCAAATAAAAAAGTGTAAATAACACCTAAAATAATAAAATTTCATTAGACACATAATCTAATCATGACTTAATCAATGAAGTCGAAGCCTAACCAGATGAATGGAAATTGATTTAAGAAATACCTTACCCCACACTTCCTTTTGGTAGAACTTTATTTAAACTCTTGTATGATTTTTAAACATGTTATTATATAAAGATATTAATATTTTTAATATCATATATGATCCTTATATAAAATATTTTCACCAATTTGTTTATAATCATTTATTATTTTCATTGTTTCGGTAATTTCCTTGTTTTTTTATTCATTATTTGTTATGAAAATTCCAGTTCTTATTCATACAATATAGTTATATCACCTAAAAAATAATAAAAATTTCATAATAAAAATTTTTTATGCATCAATTATACATTTTATACCAATAATTAAAGATAGTTTTGAAAAATTAAATACATTACGATCATTGAGATGGTATGCTATACGTATGCATGTGTTTATACTATAGAAGAGGGCATTGAATCATGTAAATCCCATGTTCCCCACATTTAAGGCAACGAACTAAAAATGGATTCTTAGAATGATTTTAATTTCCTTCTATCATAGTTTTGATTTTCCTCAATAATTCATTGGTTTATGTTCATGTTTACCACATATAAATAATTTATCCATTTCATCGAGACAATTTCAAGGGTGTCTCCTTCTAAATTTCTTGTATGATGGAAATAAAGCATTATTTTATTTATGTTATCCACGACAAGAGCTCTTATAAAACCCCTTCCATATATTTTTTTGGTGATTTAATGAGTTGGTTAAGGTGTATGTTTTTAGTCATATTTCAGGAAAACTGATTAGACATGAACATGATATCTTTCACTCTTATCAACATCCCATTTGGTTTCTCATCACCACCACCTTTTCCATCATGTTAAATGTTAACATGACTCATTCAGGTTCTATCCATTATATAAAACTAGAAATCATAGTTTGAGTAAAAATATTCATTGTGAGAAAAATGTACAATCAATTATAGAATATCATAACACCTTGTTTTCAATCTAAAACACCTCAGGTTTAATCTAGGTTATTCATTTTCATTATATTTTCAAATCCTTCATAATGATTTGTAAATAAAATGTTAATTATCCTAATAATATCCTTGAGAGTGTCGAACCAAGTGTGGAGTAAGACCCTTTATCATTAACCAAGTTACTCTAACTCAGGCCCGACACACCTTGTTGGTGTTGTTATCCCAAGTTACATCTATCCGAGAACCACATCCAATTATAGTATCCAGATAGGGATTTATTTATAGGAAGACCCTCATAATCTATACCTTTCCAAAATTATAGGATCTCATTCTATACTTATGATCAAAATCTATCTTGGTCTTATGCTCCCCAATCTATGTTTTCTAAATATAGTTTCAAAGGTCTTTACTAAAATTCCTCAGATACCAACTTTAATGACCCCAAAACTAGTATCCCAAAGCCGATGCCTTAATTTATTACATTGTAATATAAATAAGACTCAAATCCCAAAGGACTGGTCATGTTATTATTTTTTGAAACCTAATTACATACTTGAAACATACATTATATTTTAAACTATAAAATACAACATAGTCAATTATATGAGAACACCATTATTCTCTTATCTTAACCATGCATATCTATCATAATAAAAATATTGTCATCATGGAAAAAATAAAACATAATAAAGGGGTGATCTTATATTCTCCGTAAAGGAAAGCATACAGTTGAAGCTATTATAAATAATAATCATAAACATTAAGGATAGATGTATAACTAAAACAGAATACATTTAAACATAATCATGAGAACAATATGTAAAGAATAAATGAAAATAATATAATGGAATACAAAAAATCACATGGATATTCTACTAATTGAATAATCAAATGGAATATTAATAACTAATATTATATTGAGGGAATGCATAATTCCATACATTTTAAACATTCCATTAAGGATTTGACCAAGACACCATACATAAAAAAGTAACACGTCATCCAATACCCAAACTAGTTTATCTCAATAAACCTACCAATATATCAAGGGACTATAGTGGTCCCCACCGATCACTTACTAAGTCCAATGCATTCCTGATATGAAACGTGTTAAACATAAACAACATAAGCATTCTTGTTGGAAAACAACCATATGAAATGTGAATAATTTAACCATAAACCAAGAATGATATCAAAATAGAACATTCATAGTCAAAATGATTATAAACCCTTAAATAAATTATGGCATAATATATCATAAGAGATCAATCTCAATTAAACATAAAATACAACAATGAATGTTGATATATATGACAATAGTCTAATAAAATCATTAGAAGTTATTGAGATAATTACCCATTTTTTACTTTGAAATCATTTATTTAAAAATACGTACATTAATAAAAGAAACATTTTTTTTGGAAATAACATTGTAAAATTATAAATGAATATTCAAAACATTTTGGATTCATGACTGAGGAAAAATCCACTCATTCCACATAATTCAAAAAACATTCCTTCTCTTTTGTTGAAAAAGTCATAAAGAACCTTGTTTGGAAAATGAAAAAAAGATTCCTTTCAAACCATTTTATAAAAATTTAAAATTTGGTAATAAGACTTTAAACATTCTTAGGATAATATTAAAAATATTTTGGAAAATATTATTAAGAAACATAGACATGGATGATAAATATTCCCTAGTAGAGACTTACATATAACAAATCTTGTATAATAATGAGATTTTGAAATTAAACTTTACAAATTTATAATTAGTAGAATTGTATTCCCCATGAAATAAATAAAAATATACAGATTTTAAAATATCACAATCTTAATAATAATAATCATAAAATACATTAAGGGAAAGTATATACAACACATAAGAGAAATAAGTAGTGTATATGGTATGAGTCCCACAGAAATAAAGGTGAGAAAGAATACCTTATCTTGCACTTTCCTTTAGATAAATGTAATTTAACCTATTGTATAATAGTTTAATTTTTTTTATTAATTTATAATATGACCATATACATATTTATTATGTCATATATGATCTTCAAATGTCGTTTTGTTAATAATATTTCGCAATTACCCTTATTTTAGATGTTAATTACTTCACTTTCCTATGCATATATTTTGTCATGTGAGACATGTTTCTTATTCATATGATATATTTTTTCTTTATCCAAAATAATATTAATTTAATAGATATTATTATTACTCATTATATACATTTTTATAATCATTATTTAATGGTTAATATATAAAATGAATCTCATATCTTCATGGAGATGGTAGGTCGTACGTACACATGGGCGACAATATCATTCCCTTAACGGTGAAAGGGTAAGAAAATGGATGGTATATTAATTATACAGAATAAATATAATGTCATAATTACTATATATATCTATTATTTCCATCATTATACCCATCCAAGTAAAGTGGTGTTGAAAAAAAATTACACTATGGCGTGGAGATGATAAGTCGTACATATGCACACGAGATGCTTTCGTTTTTCATAGGATGGATAAGAGGTGGAATATGGTTCTACCATAATTAAATTAAATACTGAGAAAATATATGATTCAATAGTTACTACCTTATAATGTAAAAAACAAATGAAGAGTAATTAAAAGAGGTAATTAACTTGAATGAGTTTGTAAAAATGATTACCTTCTTCCTTGGTATACTTCCTTTATATCACTTCTTAATGGATATAATGATAGTATTTTTTTATGACCAGAACCTCTAAAACTTGGCTAATTATGTTGGTAGGATACAATTTCAGGTTTGGTTTGATATATAAGGATAAAAGTGGCGTGGGGAAGTGAGAGAGGAGGTTCCCTTTTATAATTGAGGTGAGGGTCACTTTTGGAAACCCCAAAAATATTAATTTATATAAATTAATTTTCCATTAAAAATGGAATTAAAGTGAGTTATTTTGAATATAAAGTGTGTATGGTTCCAAATTCTCTCAAACAATAATTTTTATATAAGTTTAGGTCTCATTATTACCCTAATATTTTGATCTTAACCCTTACTTAAACCCTTTAACTCTTACCATGACAACCTGTGTTTTTACTCTTTGAATGTTAATATATTTACTATAAAATTTCAAAAGAACCATAAATGGGTCATGGATGAAATTTCAAACTTTAACCCAATCAGTTGGTAAAATTTTATATTTTTATGAATTTTATATCATTTTAAAAAATATTATTTATTTTCAGATTGCATTAATAACAATTCTGATACAACTCATTATTTTGACTTTTACAAAAAATCAATAAAATAAGATATCTTCAAACCAACACGTATAACATATGAAAAATGTCACTATTTTCTTGAAAATTAGTGGATAAAATTAATTATATCAAATTATATTTATAGTAATATTTTTAATATATGTAATTTTATATTTCGATTACTTAAATAATAATTTCATCATAATTGTATAAGCCTTTAAGATAATAATTTATTTCTTAAAAATTAAAAATAAATTACCAAGATAAAGATAAAAATTTCAGATTTCAAATGAATAATTATAGAATAATTCATATTATATATAAACCTATATTAAAAATGATATAGTTATTAAAATTATGATTACGACATCTTTAACTTCTCTTTTAATAAATTATAATAAACACCGTACTCTCATCCAAGTGGCTTCTAATTATTATAATCTCAACCAAAAAATTATTTTGGTAGAAACCCACTTATAAAATTATATTTGGATAAGTCTTAGGGTAATTTTATAATATTTATAATATTATTTTTACCTTTAAGTACTCGATTTACCTTTAACCGTGTTAATAAAAAATTACTAAAGTTACTATTCATACTTCCCAAAAAATAAAAAAAAACTCTTTAAATAATTTAGAACCATTAATTAAAATTATAGAATATATTTTTAAAAATTCAAAACACATAAGTTTCAATACTTAATTTAAAATTAATCCTGTTGACGGAATAATAAAATGAGTTCTTAAAGGGAATATTTCAAAATATTGAAATGTTTTTATATCCAAATTCAACAAAAAATTGATTCCAATGGACAAAATTGGATTAAATGATTAAAATATAATCTAATTATTCTCTAAAACTGATTAAATATTTAATTTAATACTAATAATTTATTTAGACAAAAATTTGTTTTCAATTAAAATGAAATAATTTATCACTATTCATCAAAACATAAAACATATTAGAAAAATACCCAAACTTATATCAAATTAATTTTTTATATTCATTTTTCAAATAAGAATTTTATTTCGTCCAATTGAATTTATAAAAGTTTTAATAAATAGATTTAAAACAAGCGCACCATCAAAAGGCAGGAAAACTGCTTTTAGAAAAATATAAGCTTTTATACTTAAAATTGTTTTTGTTATTATCTTAAGGCTATAAATGTTATTAGTTTAATTACAATTTTTTTTATGAATATATGAAATTTATATTTCACAAAAAACTTTTTCTAATAGTGATTAATTTAATTGTTTATGATAAAATACCATTATGGGCATAAAAATAGTTTTTTTAATAAAAAAATCCTTTATATTAATTTTGTTTTTATTTTAGTTTTCAATGAATTAATTTTATAATCATGCATAAACTACATTTTCATAATTTAGTTAATCCTATTCACAATCTACAACATCACGATTAGTGTGAAAATATTAATATTTAATTCTATATCATGACTCATTTAAGTTCAGTGTTGCATGAAACATATACTATCAATGAAATTGAATTTATTTAAGGAGACACATAATATAAAATCCTGGAGTGTTACATTTGTACCACCTTATTTAAAATATAGAATCCATATTAAAAAATTTAAAACAAATTTTTGGAAGAATGTAGTTTAAAATTAAATTGAAAAACGTAAACAAAATACTTTTTCTAGAAAAATGTTATTTTTTAATATAAAATGTTTTTTACTAAATTCAATTATAAAATTCATTTAAAAAACTATAATTGGATAACTTTAAATAAAAACTAATTAGAAAAATTTAAAAACTAATCCAAAATGGAATTCTAGTTTTTTAATAATTTAAAAGAAAATACAGTTTTCAATAAAAATCAATATTTTTCAGAATTCGTTGAAAAATAAATATTTTCATAAATACCTAAAAAAACCATCCTAAGATAATTTTAACATTATAAATTCAAAAATAAAATTATTTTTTCAAATAAATTTTCTAAAATATCAAAAAAATAATTATAATATTTACTCATAAATAGCATAAAAACCCATTCTTTGGAAAAATATATTTCAATGAATCAAATGAACTTACTAAAAATCAAGTTCTTAATTAAAGAGAATTAACCAATACATTATTAATGAGAATTACCATCATAAATGTTTCATAATGTGGTAAATAATATTCATTTCCACAAATTTAATGACTAGTTTATAATAGTCACATTAAAATAATAATAATTCATTGTTCGTTTAAGCAATGTATTGTGTATCTTGTACACTATAAATCATATTATTTACTTTTAAAATAAAATGATATTAAAAATATCCATCATGAATTGGTATTAAGGCCCATACAATGTAATTAAATTCCATTTGAATATCATATTCATTCTCACATTAAAATATGATCATAGGTTGATTTGGAAGATCAAATGCGAGTTCCCTTCCTTAACAATTGATATGGAATCTTTATAGAGTGAGGTAACAATTTATAAAATCACATGAAATTAAACTAATGATATTATCATAAGACTTGAAGGAAGAATATTCCAAAAAAATTCTATCAATGATGAGGTATAAACTTGATATGAAAACATCGTACCATTAGAAGTATTTATTGTTAACTCAATATAAAGTTGTTTAGGTGGTGACATGATACCCTTATAAAACTAATAAGATATAAAAGAGTGGGTAGATCCATAAATAATATATTTTCAATTCTAGAGGGAATGGTAATTATTCTTTTCACCACTTCTTCCTTGTGGCTCACTTTAGAAATTTTTATCGAATGTGATTTCCCTTTTTCTCTATAATTAAGAGGCTACTTACCCTAGTTATTTTAATTAAAACTAAAACTCTTGCACTAATTAGAATAATGCCCATAATACATGAAATTATAGACTTGAAGTGTGGGTGCCACATTCATTTCAGATTTTCCAACACTCATTTCATTGATTGGACTCTTCACACCACTTCAACATTATTATGTTTGATGGACTTCTTTTCCACAATTAAAACATTTACCAAATAGCATTAGATAATTTCATCCATTATTCCTTCCAAACTCTTTAAATGAAGTAAAATTAATTTTCTATCCCCAGTGGGTTTTATTATTAGAATTTACTCATATTCCATCTTTCTATTTTTGTTCCTAAAACCATGAGAACACCGATAGTCTCAAATTTTCAATTCTAACTTGAGCACACATCGAATGATTTCTACATAGATATCTACATCACTTATATAAAAATCTTTTATATGACTTGGTATCAAGATAGTAATGAATAAGTAAACACTTATTTCAATATCTATGATAAAAATATAAGAAAAACATATAAGTACAGTGAAGGTTTCCATATAGTTGTTAATGGATTCATCAACCTTCTCCTATAGTTCTAGAAATTCAATTTCCATTTTCATGTGAAGCGTTTAGGGAAAATAATTATTAAAAAAACCTTCTTAATGTTTTACCATATCAGAGAGTCAATTTCCACCCCTTGGCTCATATTTTTGATAATATTCCACCCTTTATCTGCTTTAACTTCCAAATGATATAATTTTAATTTTTTTTTTCATGTTTCGAAATATTTATAATGGAAAATAGATTTTCAGTGGCACTGATCCATTTATCATCTATTATTGGATCAAAGGAACCACTGAATAAAGGTTTAATTTTCAATATAAAATACTCCAAAGTGTGTTATTCCTTCCTTCATATTTTTTAAGATCATTATGATTCATATTACTATTTATATCTTGAGAGAGTTGGGGGAGCATAAAATCAATATTTCACATTATAACTATTGTTTGATTTGAATGATGATGATTACTATCATTGTTTTCCCTATCTTATTCAGTATTAACATGATTCATCATGGTTCCATCTAATGAATAAAATCAATAGTATAGTTTGAGAAACAATATTCATATTGAGTAATGATGTTATTTTGAAAAAACATTAATAGTATATCTGAATCCAGACACCTTATTTTCAATATATGACACCTTATGTTTAACCTAGTTTATTCATTTCTATAATTTGTTGAAATATTTCATAATGATCTATAAATAATATGTGAATTAACCCAATAATATCTCTAAGAGTGTATATCCATGTGTTCTATATTAGGCCCACCCATCCTTCACTGATAAAAATTGTGTTAATACCCAACATACCCCTTTCAGAGTTGTTAACCCTAGTTGCATATATTACACAATATCATCTACCTAGAAGTATCAAGATAGGTATGTGTTTCTAGGAAAACTAAAAAATATCTACTTTAATAAATATTTTTTATATCATACTATACATAGTCTTATACTCGGTATTTTCTATGAAGTTCTTTAATCTTAATCGAAAAATATTTACTAAATCCTAATATGATAAAAACCTAGGTGGCTTATGAATTTGATACAAATATATTACATCATTTTAGATGAATATTCAATACATATCACAATATAAACACCCAAAAACCATAAAGTTTTAGAGTATTTAGAGACTAAATACATAAGAATATTATTTCATGAAAGATATTAAAAATATTTGATAAATTTCTTCTCAAATAGTGACCATATTAGACAAACCCTACCTAAAACCATTCCTAAAAACACTGAGATATAAAACATAAGGAAGGGTGATATCAGATTCTCAATGATGGTAAACATAATAGATATGAATTAGTGATCATAACTGAGTAAAAGATAAGTATATGGTAATGTGAATACGATAAAAAATTATAATAATCATACCTAATAAGTCATAAAAATTAAATTATAAATCACAGGAGAAAGATATTTCCTATAAAAATAAATATTTCACAACTATTTGAAATCATGAATATTCAATAATGTCCCACGGGATCATATTATAAGAATAACACATATGTTTTTTGAATAAACATAAGCATATAAAATAATTGCATCGGTCAGGGATCACTATCAAGGATATCATAGTGGATTTCATTTAGTCCCTATTCCATAATTTCCTTAGTTATGCTTTTCACCCAAGACTCTCAAAGTTGATAGATTCCCTTTATAATCTAGGTTCACTCCAAATTCTAGTCCTTATTATCTCAAGATATATCAATCATTTCACAATTAAATATAAGGCTATATAATTCAGATCCAACCCATATCATAATAAAAATAAATGCATATGTGTTCCAAAATATCATAAAACGTTAATAATATCCTAATATCATAACCCATGTTATGGAAATGGGTTCAATAAATATTTTATCATTTTATCATAGCATAACCGATGGAAAAAATGTGTTTAATAATGTTTTTAACATAAATTAATTAACCAAGGGGAAATAAAAAAATGTCATAGAATTTTCCTTAGATAAATATCATAATAAGAAATTAAAATAAATAAATTGGTTGGTTTCATAAGATTATAACCCTAGTGAAGAATAAAAATCCTTAAAATATGTTGACATAAATAAAAAATACCATTAAAATAACATTCAGACCTTTCTTTTATAACAAGAGAAAATATCATTTTTTTTATAAAACTAAAACTAAAAATTCATATATTATTGAGAAAAATAATTTATTTTTAAATAAAAAATGAAACTACAAAAATGAATCTTTACATTAAATAATGGTTATAATGGTTGAAAAATTTGTTCATTCTATATACACAAAAAGAAAACATTCCTTTCAAACTTTTGTAAAAAGACAAAAAAGATTTATTTTGAAATATTTTGGAAGGATTAATTTTTTAATATTTTTATTAAATTAAATGTTATATAAAATTACTATTCATTATTATTTAAACTATAGGTAATAATTTTGATAAAACAACTTTGAAATGTATATACATTAAAAAGATTTTGTAGATAAAGGAGGAAATAAGTATGAATTTTATTTAAAATAATTTTCAAAATAATTTTAACTACCAATGGGGGAAAATGGTAATAATACATAAAAAATAATAAATAAATAAAGGATAATAAACCATATAGGGTTTAGTGTTTATGATCCATATAATTTCCCTTAATGAAAATTTAATATCAACAATCTTGAAATGAATTAAGATTATAAAAATAACCCAAACATCGAGTCCCATATTTATTCATATGTTTTAAAATATTATATATATATATATATATTCCAAAATAATATTCATACAAAAATTACTACGTATAATTTATTTATAATTTATAATTATCATTTTATTAATAATTTCTTTATTAAAATGAACATTTAGATGAAAGATGCTATATTTTTTAGGAATTTTTTGGTTTGATGGTTCTAGTAATTGAACTTTGGTTATTATTTCATAATATAACAATTATTAATCATGAAATATGTCTAATATTTATTCATTATGTAATTTTTTTAATCATTTATATAAATAAGTGATGAAAAATGAATTACATCACTTTGTAGAGACAATAGTTTGTATGTATGCACAAGTGATATTTTTAAATTTTGATTAATGGAATGAGATAATGATAAATTATAGTTAAAATGGTATGAATCATTATTATATCATATATATTAATTAACCATGTATTGATTACTGTCTATGTAAATATGGAATTAAAGATGAATCACATTTCTTTTTGGTGGTGGTAGTCCACATGTATGCATGGGAAACATTATCATTTTCCAACTCATGGAAAGGTAAGAATCTAGATAAGATTTTATAATTATAATTTTTACATAAATATAACATATAAAAATTAAATATATCATAATAAGAAACTATGAATTATGGTGATACAAATTATTAGTTCACTATGTGGAGATGGTATCCCACACGTACACACAAGTAATACTTTCATTTTAAATTTGATGGAAAGGTGGTGGAAAATGGTAAAAATAATAATAATACAATTTAATATATTTAATATACAGAAATAATTATTTAATAATGGATACCAAATATTTATTGGAGGTAGAAGAAAATATCAAATTGAAAGTACTCAGTTAAGAGTTATACATCTTCATTGAGAACCCTCCTTTGGATTACACATTAAGCTTGGATTGGATGATATTTAGATTACAAGAGGACCTATAATATGTGGGAGGGATGTTTTTAAATGGATTGTGACAGGTATTGTATGTGATATAAGGCTCATGAAGTGTGAGTAAGAGAGGATACATGGTATCATAATATAAGAGAGGAAGATGCCAATCTTGGAATGTTTCAAAAGATTAAAATATATTGATGTATTATTTAAGTCATGTGGATCCAAAATTAAAAATATTTTAATATAGGAATACTGAGGTGAAAATAATATAAAGTAATAAAATAAAATAAAATGTTTTTAATATTTTAAAACTTACCTCTTTGGTTAACCCCTGGTAAACCTGTTTTAACCTTAATCATGGTTTTAATATTTATGCTATTTACTAATCATTACGAAAAAAAATAAGTTTTAATTATAAAAAAATTTTAATTATGATAATTAAAAATGTTAAATCCATTTTAAAATATTAAATTTCTATCAGTGTATGAAATTCATTTTAATTTTTTTTTGCAAAATGCAACAAAGATGTTTAAAAATAGTACATTTTTAAGCATTAAATTGACTTTTACTTCATTCGAAGCCATGTTAAAGGTATTAGATGAATGTTAAGATATTTTATTGAATATACTATAAATATTTTTTATTAAAATCATTCATTAATATAGCTTAATTGTATTTATTAAGATAAAATCACATTATGAAAATAAAAACAATTTTTTTAGAAAACCACTTGTTTACCCTGAAATGATTTTATTTTCTTTTATAACTAATTTAAAACTAATAAATTAATTTTATAAATTTGTAAAATTAATTTTTTAAAATTTAGTTTTACATATTCATACTCAAAAATATAACATCAAAGTAATAATTTTCACATTAAATAGTTATATTTTAATAGTATATTTTGGTTTGTTTAAATTCAATGTTGCATGTAAAGAAATTTTTCAAAGAAATAAAATTGATTTAAATATAATTATATCATAAAATATTGATGGAGTGACAATAATTATGGTTTATGGTGTGATTTTCATACTACGAAGGAAGGAGGAAAAACATGGAGGCTATGAGGTCAAATTTATGGTTCTGTCTGGGGGGATATTTTATGTGATAATCCTAGGGGTCGTATAATGAGGGGTATGGTTCAGGGTCATTGATTCAAGTTGGGGATGTTTCAACATGCTATAACACATGGGTCTATATCATGACAAATGATTAGGCAAGTGCACCTCCTCATGAAACCTAGGTTGTATGTTATGGGGAGACTTTCTCCATTTTTATAGGGCTAAAATTGTATTTTTATAGTCAACCACTTTGGATATTGGTTAAGTAAGACTTTGGGGAGATCTCATTCAACTATATTCTACCCCACTTTATTGTCTCCAAACACCCCTTTAGGTGGGATATTTTTGTTGTATATTGCTTATAAATTTATAGGTATGGTTCCCTATCCTATCCTTTTTTTATTATTCTACCTAATTGGTTGTTAATTGTATTATCTTAATCTCGGGTTTTAAGTGATGATCTTGTTAGATCATTGTTGAATTTTCATGATTGATTTTTCTTTTTCATATGGTCGATGAAAGATATTCTAAGAGGATGATCACACATCATCACTCACCATTTCAATAGAGGTATGTCTCTAGTGTAGATTATTTAGAAATTCCAATGAATTTAGGAAAAATTTGATAGATGGATTGATATGATAAATTGGTGTTTTTTATGAAAAAGGATTAGAATAACACTGAGGGTGGTGAAAACCTCTTTTCTCAGGGTTCCAGTCATTTTAAATTACCAGATACGTGATTATTCAATTATTCTAGAGAATGCATCATGAAATTAATATCAAATAATTATATAAATAAATTATAATGAATTTTAAATATTTTAGAATATATTCATTGGAGGTAGGGCCTTGTGTTGATGGGTGATGGATGTTCAAACTTGGATGAGCTTGGTAGTTGGTCACCAAGATATATTTATGGGTAATAACTCTAAATGAGGTAGTTGGTCCCTGAACATATCCCAATGATTTATGAAATTTTTATGGTCGTTTCATATTGAAAATCAGTACTTGGGTGTGATTGGGATTGAATTAAAAAATGAATTTATTTATTTCATCTACCTTAAGTAGAATGAAAGTTTCTTGTGCCATGATGTAATCTTGAACACCAATTTTATTCCTTAACCATAAATGGATAAGTGTTAGACTATAAATATATTTTTATGATATAAATAAACTAGAGGGGTGTGAATAGAATAATAGAAACATAATTAAACATTGTATAGGTTCTCTTGGTCCTCTCAATGTAATGGAGATTGATATAATCGAAATAGTTTTATTATGGTTGGACTAGGTGGAAATATGAGATATACTATAACACATGGGAAAGATAAGGATGTATACGTGTTTGGTGAATTGTTCTTATCCTATTATAAGTGTGAATATCATAGTGGGGATACTGTGGTAAGGATATATGTGTTGGTTTAGTGATAGGTTTAACCTAGTCTGGCATGAGAGATAGGTGGTCATTATTATCCTCCCTTATAATGGATTTATGTAGAATTTATAGTGTGAAAAATTATTCATTAATGTGAGCATAGATATATATAGGTAATTGATTCCCATTGAGTTGTGGGATCTAACCCTAGAGTTCAGGAATGAGGTAAAGGAACACCCATTGGATATCTAGGATGTGATGTGTATTAAGTGTCCATATAGGGTTCCCCATTTGTGGGTTTATCAAATAAAGTACTAGTAGATAGAGGAAAATTTAGCGATAACTCATTTTTGATGAGGTGTTGAGAATGGGTTATGAAATTACGTGGCCAAACTAGAGGTTTTTGTGGTTTTTGGTAGAGTTTCAAACCCCTTGACTTTGTTAAATTCTATATGAGGTTCCATGGTGGGATTCATCCCTAGGGTTTATTATATTTTGTTATAGGTTCCTCCCTTAGATTATACTATGTGAGGTACTGTATTAGGATAAGATCCCTCATGTAATGTTGGCCTTGTAATAGTTTAATGTGTTGATGTGCCCTTGGGTTTATGTTATGTGAGGTTCCACGGTGGGATATACCCCACTTGGTGATGATGGACTTATAACTATTCTAGATAGTGATGTAATCTTTGATATATTCTATGCGAGACTTAGGTTTTGTATGTGGAATCAAGGTAATGATGGCCTCATGGATATTCAAAATAGGGTTTCATTCACCTAGGTGTATTTTATGTGGGGTGTAAGAGTGGGATGCAAGCTCCTAGGTAATTATGTAATTCTAACTATTCTGGGTGGAGATACATCCCCAGGGTGTATTCTACGTGTGGTTTTGAGTTGGGATACAACCTTTGGGTGATGATATTCTGATATAGGTTCTTAGGTGGGATACAACCCTCATATTATATTTTATTCCTGGTTCTAGGGTGGTATGATTCCCCCCAGAGTTATGATATTATGTTATAGTTTTTAGGGGAATGATATGGTTCAACCTAGGCGTTACACCAAAAAGGGTCCAAAGTAGGATATAGTTTTCCCTCGGTGGATATATATTGTGCTCAGTGGCAACTAAAATTGAATGAAGTAGTTATAGTCAACATTGGGTTCCACCTTAGAACTTGATGATAATAAATGTTTTTTTTGAAAATTTTCCATTTTTCTATTTATCCATATAAATATATCACAATTTACATGAATGATATTTATTGGTCACATTAGGGACACCATGGGTGGTGGACTATTGTATTTTTCTCACATTCTGCTCTGGTGGCCCTGGTACATTAATACTCAAGTTTCCTTAATTATTATAGGTGTAGGTAGGGCAGAGGCCTAGTGTTGTATGGTTAAATAGGATTAATTTTATAGAGTTAGAAGATGGAATCAGGTTAAGAATAAAACCAAGATTTTGGTAGCTTAGTTGTCTTCATTTTGGTTTAGTCTATATAAGATCATCCCATGGGAGATGTTTTTTTATGTTTGAATGATCTTGGTGACATATTATATAGCTATATTGTTATAAAATGCGGTGTATTAATTATTATCATGGCATTGGACGTGATAATTATTTATTTAATAGAAAATTTTGATTATTTTTTAATGTGGTCTCCATTATTTTTATCTGCTGTTATATGATGGTATAGCCTGCCCATAGTTTCACCCTAACCCCTCACTGAAAGTTGGAATCCTCTGGGGTATAAAGAACTGAAATTGTGGCCACATAGAATATGGGTCTTATTTCTATATAGTGGAACAACCCAAGGATGTTATAAATTTGTATCAAAGTTTTTTTATTGGATTACACCGTTCATAGAGACAGTTGGTCGTAAGTACGGATGGACGTTGTTTCCATTTAATAGTCTTATAAAAAAGTAAGTAAATGATATATATATATATATGTATATTTAATTATTATAATATAATTATTATATCATATATATCATATAAATTCACTAAACCAATCCTTAATATATTCCATGTAGTGTGTGAATGAATCACATCGCTTTGAGGGGGCTGTAGTCCACACTTCCTCAAATGAAATTATCGTATTTACTAAAAACATTATAAATATTTGTGTTTTAAAATATTTTATGAAGATTAAATAAATAATAAATATAATAAATATAATATATAAACATATTTTACATCATAATTTACACCATGTGAGGTGGTAAAAGAAAAATGGACAATCATCATTTCGCGAGGTGGTAGTTCGCCCTACATGTAAAGCATATGTTCTTTACTCATAAGATAGAAGTGTGTGTAAGTGAAAGTAAAAAAGTTAGAATAAAAAATACTAGTATATTTAATATACTATTTTTTATTCATTCAACTAATAAAGAGAGTGCAGGGGGTTTAGAAATAAAATAAAATAAAGGGGCTTGAGAGAAGATGTTACATCTAAATCGAAAAACTCCTTTTGGGTTCTGCCCAAAATATTACTTGGATTTCTTTCTACCCAAGTGTATGATTATAGGAGGAATTGTGGGATGTTTTTAAGTGTATTGGTCAGATACTTTATAAACCTAAGTGGTTTTAGAGGTGTAAAGAAGTGGGAGGATATGAGGCATTTTTATAGTGGAGGAGGAGTGACCCTCTTGTAAATATTTGAATAGAGAATCCCACCCACGTTTTTCATGTTGTAATTGGATAAATTAATGGAATCAAGTAGATAAAATGGAATATAGGGTTGAATTATGGCCATAAAATGGCTATTTTACATGTTTATAGGTCTTTTTGGGTCTTAAATTTATGTTTTAGTCCTTATTATGTTAATTTTTCTTTTAATCATCACAATTAATTTTAATCACGTTTACTAATATTTTTGGTAAAAAAAAATGTTGGCCATATTAGGAATTATAAATTATTATAATTAAAAATATGGAATTGTTTTTAATTCAAATCATAGAATTGGTGGAAATTAATTAAAATTCAATCTCACAGATGGGTCGACAATGCGGGGTTTTTAACGTAAAAGCATTCAAAAGCTTGCAAAGTTTTATCCCCAATTTAAAACTTAAATTGATTCAAATGATCTAAATTGAATTAATTTATAAAATAATTATCAAATTACACTTTTAAACTAATTTAATATATAATTTAATCTTATAAATGAATTTTATGAAAAAGTAGTTTTGAATTAAAATTCAGTATTTTTAACTATTCATTAAAAATGATGTTTCTTATAAAAATCATAAAAATCCACCATAAGATAATTTTTACATTATAAATTAAATAATTAAGATAATTTTATCAAATTAAATTACCAAATATGTCTAAAATTAATGTTATTATCTTTCACATAACGACATTAAAAGAAGTTCATTTTAGAAAATAGTATTTTTAATCAAAAAAGGACTTTACCAAAAATTATGTCTTTTATTTTCAATATATTTTATTTATATAAAACAATTATATACAATATTTGAATTATTATTATTATTATTAATATTACTATGTTTAACATCTAGGTTATAATTATCTCATTTAAATAATCATAAGAATAAAATGATGTTTCTTAGAAACTTAGTGTTGCACATAGTGTATGCCAAGTCAATGTTCTATGTAAAACAAGATAAAATTTGTGTTTCATATAGTGCATTATTAACTTGGTGAATCATATAAATAAATTTAAACATATTTATTTTATAAAATAAACTATTTTCAATGATGTGTGAAATGGAAAATATCAACAAGATTAAATTAATTTTAAATAAATAAATTTCACAAAATCTTGGGGTGTTACAAGACATATAATCATGATGTGATGAGTGTATGGTTGAGAGATAAAAATGTGGAAATTGAGGCACCAAAATTTGGAGGTATTGGGTCATGTCATGACCAGGGTTTGTCCCAATATAGTTCTCTTTTTGTATTTTGTAAATGTGTAAGGATAAAAAGGAGTCATTCTTTGGACCGAGGTGAAATGTGTCGATACACACACTTTATGTGTAATTGAAAAGGTGATATATTATTTATGGGAACCAAAACTTAATTGAGGTCACAATGTTGTTATAAGTAACCTTACATAATATAATAATTAAATCTTTTGTATGGTGGTCAATCCAGAGTGGTGAGCATTAAGATGTGGAAAAAATCCCTTATATATTGGGTGAGGTGTCCCTTATGTAGAGTGAGGTGACCCAAGTATTTCATACCAAAATATTGCATTATTGTTTGATTAATATTCAATAAATTCCACAATAATACATTCCCTATGTTTGTAAAGGTTTTTTCGTTTTTATACTGGATACATAATCAATTTATTTCATAAAATATCATCAATATATCCTACAATGTTATTCTGTCATAGTACACTTCATATATATTTCTTACTTAATACTTTTCTTTAATGACTGGGGGAAAAAATCTATAAAAGGATGATTTTAGACACCCAATAAGGGTAAACATAAGATATATCCATCAATGATCACAAGTGAGCATAAAATAATATTAGGGGTGTGAGTAAATTACTATAATACACAATAGTGACACTCAATCAGTCAAATATCATAAATCATAAATAAGGTAATAAGGATTTTCCATATCAAAATACCTTAGTACTAATTGTGTGGAATAATAAATAATTATCAATGATCCATAAAAACATATCAAAAACATTATACACAAGTTTTTAGCATATAAATAAGTATATAAAATAATTTTATTAGTCATGGTTCACTTCCAAGACTATTATAGTAGATTGGTTTTACTCCCCATTCCATGATTTTATTCATCAGGGTTCACTCCCAATAAAATATTTTTTCCCAACATACCTTACTTAACGGGTTTCAATCCTCATTCATATACTTATTACTTCATTATATATCTATTTTTTCCAAGGCATTACAGAGATATATAATTATGGTCCCACCCATTAGATAATGAAAACCAAATATATGTTTGACAAAAAATCATAAAAAATCAATATATCCTCATATAATAACCTATATAAAGGGAATTTTTTTCATAAATAATTTACGATTTCATCATAGAATAACCCAAGGAAAACAAATAGGTTTTATAAAGGTTCCATCATAGCTTAATTAACCCATTGGGAAGAAATAGGTATGATAGAATCATCCTTAAATAGTCATCATCATAAACCATCCAGATAACTAAACTGGATGGTTTCATAATATAATATCACTAGTGATTTAAAAAAATCCTTAAATGATGTTGATATAGATGAAAACACCTTTAAAATATCCTTCAAACATTTCATTGAAAACAAGGGAAAATATCATTTTCTTTTAATAACATTTTAACTAAAAATTAGTGGAATATTGAGAAAATTATTTTTTTGAAAAAAAGGTTGAAAAAATATATGAGATTATATAAAGAATAAAAAAACCATGATATTGGGACAATCATTTCATACTATATACATTATAAGAGAACATTATTTTCACACTTTTTTAAAAAGTTAAAAATAAATTGTTCAGAAAAAAATTATTTAAAAAAAATTATTTAATCCTTTTTAAATAAAGTTAAAGATAATGAAAATGTAAGTTTTAAAAAATATCAAATATAGGTATACACTTATATAAATCCATTTTAAAGAGTATAGATATAATATAAAAATTTTAATGACCAAAGGGGAAATAAGGTTAAATTTGAATGAATTTTTTTAAACATTTTCAGTACCAAAGAGAGGGAATTAATACTATTAAATTAATATTATAAATGGAGGATAATAAAATATACGAGGTTTAAAATATAAGATACATCTGATTTCTCTCAATTGATATTTATTATAGACAATGTTTAAAAGAAATGATATTTAAAAAAACCATTAACTTAAGTCACATCTTAGTTCATAAATTTTAAAATATAATATGTAATAAATATTTATTTATTATAAATTTATTATATAAAAATATTCATAAATAAATAAATATTTATCATTTCTTTATAATTTCCAATTATCATTTTATTAATTATTTCTTCATTAAAATGATCAACCAGTTGAAAACATGCTAGTTTTCTTTCCATGTTTTGGTTTGATAATTGAGTACAAACAGCTTGGTAATGGTTTCATAATCAATATATTATTAATCATGAAATTAATATCATATTTAATCATGGTATACACTTTTATAATCATTCATTTAAATTAGTGATGAAAAATGAGTTACATCACTTCATAGAGATAATAGTCTATACGGACGCACGAGTCATTTTTCCACTTTTTGATGGATGGAATGAAAGAAGGGTAAATAATAAATCACACTTTTTAGAATATATATTATATCATTAGTATCATTTATATTAATTAAATATATCCTTATTAACATCCATGTAAATCATAAATGAAAAAGGAATCACATCACTATGTGGAGGTGATAGTCCACACATACACACGAGCAATACTTCCATGCCTCATTTTATAGATAAGAGGTGAGAAATGGTTGTAAAATAATAATAAAATATTATTATATTTAAGATATTTTATTATTAATTTTATTATAGATACAATATATTTATGGTAAGTATATGAAGAATTAAACTTGAAAAGGGATTATAAGAACATATATATATTCTTTGAAAGCAATCCTTTAAATGTCACCTTAAAGACACTTGGGTTGGAATTTTAATAATATAAAAATCTCTAGTAAATTAATAGGTAATTTGATAATATATTGGTGTAGGTTTTGGTTGATCTAAATGGATCAAGTTGTGTGGATAATAGATTAGAGGAGGTTTCTTTTTATAAGTGAGAGGAGTTTCACACTTTCAATTATTTAGAATATTAAAATATAAAATCACTCTCTGGGGAAAATGAATCCAAATTTGATAATGTTTGAAGATATTATGGGATATAAATATAATATATTCATTAAATATGATTTAATCAAGTATTAAGGTCATTTAAACCCTTATCTATTTAGTTTATCTCCTCGTTACCCCCTTTAACTTTTACCGCAGTAATAATATTTTTTTACCTAATTTACTATTTATAATAAAAAATTTCAAGTTTATCTTATTAAATAATATTAATTTTAATGATTAAAAATATGAATTCCATTTTACAAGATTTAATTTCAATCAATTCCAAAAATTCATTTTAAAATAAGTGAATAAAATAGAACAAAACCATTTTTAGAAAATGAATTTGTATGAATAAAAATGAGTTTTTTTCCTTTATTAATTTCCATGTAAAAACTGTTATATGAATATTAAATTTAATTATTGAATCTATTATCTAAAAATTTCTTCAAAATCATTCATTAATGTATATTTATATAAGTTTTTAAGATAAAAAAATATGAGCACATAAAAACTCTTATTTTAGAAAAACATATGTTTTTTACCTTCAAATTATATTATTTTCATATAAAACTAATTGAAAACAAATGAATTGTTTTTATAAATATTTAGAAATATTTTTTTTCATAATTTAGGTTATCCTATTCATATTTTCAAATCTTTTGGATATGTGATGCAATTATTTTATCATGGAAAAATTTATTTTTTTAAAATATTTTCATCATTTTTAATTTATTTTCCATAATAATTAACTATTTATTTGAAATATGGGAAGTTTAAGATGAAAATTTAATTTAAATTAAGATGAATAAAATGATTTATTTTGAATTTTTTAAGTCTTAAATAAGAATTTTTGGATGGAATTTCACTATGTCTTTGGTGTGAATAGAGGTAAAAAGGGGCCAACTCAGCTACCCCTCAACAAAAATGGGTCGTAATTCTCTTAGATAGCCCAAAAAGTTTCAAATGGCCAATAATACATAAAAATAAAGCCTACCAAGTGGTAGTAGGAGATTTGGTTGTGCACAGGTTTGAGCATGCATTGTGTGGGCCATAGCCTACTGTAAGCCCATGTGTTTCAACATAAGACCGTATATGTGTGTGTTAGCATAAGCAGGATATCATCCCCATAGTAAGATTTTGAGCCAATGATAACATTTGAACATATATAAAGAACTTCTTGAGTAAGCCCCATTCCCATGTGGGATTTCCACTTCATTGGTTCTATTAGTCATTAACCACAATGGTGATTTTTTATGTATCAGATTCTATCTCCCACCTCATACATTTCTTCCCCATTACTTCCACCCTCAACATTGTCAAAATACATTGAATATCACCAAAAATCACAATGGTAGCTTCTTGGAAGGTCAAGATCAATTAAAATTTTCACTAACGAACCTCAATATCACCGTAGATAAAACCTATAACCTCAGATGACTTTAGTGAAACCCACTTTAATGAAAATAATCATTGCACGATGGTAAGAAGCTCTATATGGACACTGTGAAGGAAAGATGCCTTGATGATAAGCCAAAGCTATTTCTATTACAACTACATCATAGGCTCTCTATGGAGGAAGATAGTTAACCATGTTTTTTACTATGGAGGATCATATACCCTATGGAGATATCAGATTTGGAAGTAGAGTGTTTTCAAGTAAGAGGAGAGATGTGGACATGGATCATAAGCTACAACATAGTCATATGGAAAGATTTTTCATGAGTTTGGTGCTACTATGTTGAGTAACAGTTGAACCATGGGCATTCTAATAATGGGAGTGGATTTTTTCAAGAAAATATCTTATAGGAGCCTACACCATAGAGATATTATTGCATCATAGAGCTACCATATATGGAAGATCTATATTTTTAAAGAAAAGTTGACTTTCTATATAACATGTCATAGTTTTTTCATTGCATCCTTGAGGTTTCTATATTGGACATGGTAATTTTTTAATGAATAGAAGGGAGTTTTAATATGAGTCCTTCATTTAATAGAAACCATGAAGTACCACGAAAAAGTGAATGAGGCTATATCTTAAGATATCACACTACACGAGAGGATGTGTTTATGATGAAATATTAAATAACCAATTTCTTTATATATTTCTATGTGGATTAGATCCAAAAATAAAAAAATAATCTTTGACCAGATAAAGGAAGATATAAAAGATGAAAACGAATATAGAACATCCCCTCCCTCTATAAATAGGAGGGTGTTTTTCCATAAGAAAGTGATCGAGGGATTTATCATATTAAGGGCTATATCTACTCCATTTTATTACTTTTATATTTTTGTAGATTATTTTTGAATCATTAAATCATGCATTATTTTTATTAAAGTGGTCCATCTGCTCTTATTTTTTTCATTCTCTATATCTCTCACCAATTCTTCTTCATTCTCTCTACCATTCTTGTTATATATTTCTCATTCATTCCACTATGATCTCTTACACTCTAAAATGAGTGATTTACATAAGGATTGACCTTAGGGTACTTATGTAGTGTTTTTTAATTCTACTTTTAATTCATAAGCATTATCAATTTATTCGTGGTGAATGATTGTGAAGTGTATAGGTGTGGTGATTTAACACAATGACATAGATCCTGAACTCACTTATATTCTTTAATTCATATATTTTCTATCCCTTCTATTTATTAAAAATCTTTATATGATGTATTTGAGTTTTCCAATGGAATAAATGACATACTATGGAGCTACGTCCTCGGAGATTCCACACTCTTTGTTGAGGTGTGTTATCAAACTTGATTAAAAGAGGAGGTGAAATTTAGATTTCCTAGACATTCAATATTTTAATCCTATTGAATCTATGAATATTAGTTCATGTATAAGATTTCATAATTGGAAAATAAAAATTAATTTGAACAATAGAGATTAATAATGAAAGAACCCAAAACCAAACACTTGGTCCAAGAACTTTATCTCTAACCTCATTTTTCTTTTCATTTTTGGATATTTTAAAGTTTACTTCTATTTTATCCTATATATTTTATTATTTTTAGAAAATAATAGTAAAAAAAATATAGTTTAGGTAAATTAAAATTAGTGAATGAACAACTATGTCACTTATCAAAAGATATGACCCTGGTAAGCCATTGGGCTGCACTAGGAAAAATTTTATTACTTTTAAACAGCAATAAGATACGAATTATTCAATACTTAGCATAATTTTTGGGGATCCAATAGGTTTTTTATTTATTCTTTCCTTTCATGTTATAAAGAGATATATTTTATTTTTTTTTCAAAAATATCTTATTTTTTTACCATGATGTTTTCATATGATTATTATTATGCATTGAATAATTACTCTCAGGTGAAAGAACCAGTAGTTAAGAATGTGTAAGAGTCCCTCCAAATACAGTATGATGATCTTATAGTTCTAGTAAAATAGATGGTGAATGGAAAATAGATAGGAATCTCACTACAAGAAGTGATATACATGTTTAATCAACTCGAAAGTGAAATTCATATAACAATTTTCATAGAGAAAGTCCTTCCTAATTTTACTAAAGATGTCCAAAAGGTTGAGTACTTTCTTGAGGAGTATCTACTTCCCAACCATCTCAATAATTGGATTCGGACCAACCATAAACAACTAGAGTAGATTTATGCTGATAAAGACATGACTGCAGATTTATATGTATGAGATCAACAAGATATATAGGATTTATAGAGTGAGTATGGAGTGCAACATAATCTACCCTCATGTCACAAATTAGAATATCCAAAACCATTTCATATATCTCTATATTTTGAAGAGTAATAATCCACAAAAGTAGTGAATTTTGATGAAAAGATGGAGGAGTTTGAATACCTACTCCATCTGGTGATATTTAAATTCAAGAGGCCCTTACAAATGAAAAAGAGATTGAATCAAAAAAATACAGAGATGATATTATATTAAAATATATCACATATAATTTTGTTAAAATTTACTTCATTATTACTCCCAACTATTTTGAATTTTCAAATTCCAATAAATCTTATCTTAACTTGGGGAAAGAAGAAGGAAATTACGCACCTTCTGAGGAACACATGGAGCTCCCTAATCTTATTGAACATATAATTAATAGATTCCATAAGGATAGATAAGTGGATAAGAATATGGAAACTAAGAAAATATCCATATACCTTTTAATGGATAATTTCAATTTTGATTCTACAAGGTTAAATTATGTTCAATTGACATTACATTTTAACTCTCCCTTTGAATATTTAATTTATGCAGCCCACATTGAGAAAGAACTTGAACGTAAAGTAGAGGTTTCACAAGTTGTAACCAAGAAGATGGAAGATCTGTACTTTATCCCACCCTTGTTATAAAATACTTACCTTATTTCAAATGGAATAAATTTGGTATACTCTATCTATAGAGTCCTCATCAATAAAAAACAAGAATTGAAATATTGAAAAGGAAACATATAGTGGTTCAAATCTAAGAAATTACACCCAATAAAAAACTATAGATGACAATTGGTACTACCAATATTGAGGTAATAAAAATCCAAGGCCCGTATGGGGGATTAAACAATGACTTATTTATTTACTTGCATTCTCAGACTTGTAAATTCGTTCTGAGGATTATTTTAGGATGAAACCCAATCCCATATTATTTTTTAACATTAATGACATATTCCTTATTCTTAATTGATTGATTTTATTTTATTGGTTCATAATGACATAAAGTATCACCCAAACCTAAAATAAATGATTAATATTCATGAGAAATGTTAGTTCATTCTTACATTATTTTTCATTTTATTCCCTATATTTTTATAAAAATTATATTATGATATTTAAAAAATATATTTCATTCCACAATTAGGATTATTACTTTATTTGACTTATCTATGAGACATGAATTTATTAGGAGTCCAATGAGTCTAAAATTTATATTTAAATGATAATTATATTGAATGAGTAAGGTAGAGAATTGATTAATTAGAGTGATTCATATATGTCAAATTTGATCAATCAAAATTTGTGGGTATTTGTTGATTCTTGTAAATGAATTTCCCTACTAATTTTCATATTTAGAATTTTTGAAATTTATATGAATTAATTTTTTATTATAATTACTACATTCCATGATTTATTTTCTAATTTTATATATTCCATTATTGTGAGGATTTCTATACCCAATACATTCTATTTTATCCCGAGCATATTTCTTGAGTGATCTTGGGGCATGTCACATTCTAGAAATCAAATTGGAACTTGTTAAAACAATGATTCAACAAAAACAAATTTAATACGATAGAGTTATTTTTATTGATAATCCATTATCCTTGTGACCACAATTTACAATAATGCTTTTTGGTCACATAGAGTCCATGAATGACCTTATTAGGAATGAGTCACATTTCAGGCCAATTATATCCATTCCTACCATCCTCTTGGTATATTCATTATATTTTAAGGTTAATGTATTTTTTTGAGGTAATTAATGGTGATAAAGATGCACTATATTGTAATGAATAAGTGTTGGGGTGTTGTGTTTCATATTAAAAAAGGTTTTTTGATTTATAAAGTGAACTTTTATTTATTTATCTTCTTGAAAAAAAATGAAAAAATTAGTTGTTACTCTGGAAAATAAAAAATTCACCACTACTTGACCTCTAATTTTTATAATATGTGGTCAGGTGGTGTATGTGAGGTTTTTTCCATACATAACTTTTAATAAATTTAAAAAAACAAAAAAATGGTTTGAATAAATAGAAAAAAGTAAAAAAAGAATGGTAGATAAAATTCAATAAGGTACAAGTCATGAATTATGCTCACACTGATCATGAACTTACATTGAGTCTTGGGATGTTGATGTTTTCATTTTGAAGGGGATATTATTCATTATAATTTTCTTTTGATATCATACATTGTTCTTTTGAGATATACCTCCTTTTTGAGACTTATTATTTTTCACATCAATTTCTACCTAACTTAAGACATAGTGTAATTATGTCCTTAATTAAAAATTCCTCATGACTTTATATATTTTTCTTTATAATGCGTGGAAAGTGGATCCTTTTTAAGCTTATGTAAAGGTTCATGAATTTAAGGTAAGAGCTTACTCTACATTAAATTACACCTTTAGTGATGATAGATAAGGATTCAAAGTGAGGTAGATCATGACTCGGAATGTTTGATAATAATGAATTGATAATCTTGGATTTATGAAAGGATAAGATCCCTAATTTTTAAAATGGAGTAAGTAAAATACATGGATTGATCAATCATTAAAAAATGGGAATTTGAGTTGATTCTTTGTATATAAAATGAAATTTTTTTTTAACATTGATAATCATTTTATTTAATCTCTCTCATATTTAAATATTTACAACATGATGTTTCTCTTTAATTCAATATTGATATTCAATGCATGAGGATAAGAGTAGTTCAAGTGTGGTTGTATTTAATTCCATCCTTTTATCATGCCATAAATTAAAAATTTTATTGAATAATTTCATTTTCTTATTAGTTTACCCTTATAATTAACTATTTATTTGAAATATAGGAAATTAAAATGACGTGTTAATATAAATGAAAATTAGTAAAAAGATTTCATTTTTAAAATTTTCATTTTTACTTAAGAATTTTTGGTTGAAATATCAACAAGTTATTGATGTGAAAGTTGGTAAAAGGGGCCAAATCAGCTATCCATCCACCCAAAAGGGCCATAAGCCTCTTAGATATCATAAGGAGGTCCAACGTTCCAAGAAACCCTATTATAAATTACCACCAATCGATAGGAGGAGATTAGTCCACACGTAGGTGTGAGCTTGTAGTGTGTGGACAAAAGCTCACATCAGTCTTTGCATGTCGACACAGACCCATATAGGCGTGTTCGAGTGTATGTGGGAAGTGATCCCATCGAAGGACTCTGAGTCCATAATGACATTGGAAAATATATAAAGGTGTGCTAGAATGAGATCCAATTTAATATGGGGTCACCTCTTCATGGGTATTGTTCCTCACTAAGCCCAACATCATAGCTTCGTGTCTTACCTATGCTCTCCCACATTAATCATTTACAACTCACTTATTCCACCCTTGACATTTTTGAACCATTATTACCAACCCTAAAAATCACCATGAAAGTTACTGGGATGCTCGATCTTGAGCCAAATTGTCACTAAAAAACCTCAGGATCACAATAGATCACATCTAGAACCTCAGGTGACATCATTGAAACATACATCCAAGAAAAATAAATCCTTGTGTGATGACACAAAGATCCATATATACATTTTTAAGGACATATTTCTTATTGATAAGCCTATGTCATTTCCATCACTGTTTGACCACATGCTCCCTAAAGAGGAAGATAGCCAACCGAAGCTTGTACCTTGGTGGATTGGCTTCCACATGGCCATTCCAAATTTTGTAGTAGAACATTTTTTAGGTTGATGAGAGATGCATCTATGGACCATTAGATAAACAATAGTCAGGCATAAGGATTTTTTCATTGGTTGGGTGTTGTAATATTGAGGAGAAGTTGTGCCATGGGCGTGCGAGTAATTGTAGTTGTGAAATTTTTCATCAACTTGATTATATGAGCTTTCACCATGGATGTTTTCTTGCACCATAAAGATACCAGATATATAAGATCCATTTTTTAATGAAAATATATATTTCTCAGTGATACTCCATTGTGTTTTCACTACTCCATGGTGGTTTCCATATGGGCAATGTTAATTTTTTGATAAATAAAATGGAGTTATTCCATGGGTACTACATTTAACTTTAGTCATCCTGCACCACAAATAAATGAAGTAAATTGAACCAAAAGATATATCTCTACCCTATAAGATGTTTTTACAATGATATAGTAAATACATAATATATATAGATATTTTCATGTATATTATATCCAAAACTAAAATTAAATACTTTGTACCGATAAAAGAACATAAAAAAGTTACAAAGAAAGAAAAAAAATACTCCTACCTATATAAGTAATAGTTTTTCTGGAACTAGAAATATATTGGGGGATTTCTCATTTTAAGAGTTATTACTGCCTTATTTTAGTTCTTTCCTATTGTTGTAGTTTAGTTTCTAATATATAACTCATGAATAATTTTTATTAAAGTTTTCTATACATTCCTAGTTTCTCATTATCTCCATCTAATTCTTATTCTCTCTATCATTCTTCTTATATATTTCTCATTTATTCTAAAATGACCTCTTACACTCATCAAAGAGTGATAAACCCAATGATTAGCCTTGGGGGATGTATTCATTTTCACATAATTTTTATTTTAATTGTTAAATATTTTGAATCTGTTTGTGGTGAATGAGGGTTAAGTGTACAGGTGTGAAAATTTCCCACAATATCATATATCTATAACTCACTTATAATATTTAATTTTTGTCTTTTAACTACCTTATATTTAATTCTAAATCTTCATAATAAGGATTTGAGTTATTCAATAGATGAAATAACAAACGATGGAACTAGGTCCTAGGAGGTTTCACACTCTTGATAAAGGTGTGGAATCAACCATGATTATAGGTGTAAGTGGAATTCATATTTTCTAGGAATTCAATATTAAAAAAAATAATTTAAGAATTGTATTTCTTTCATGATACTTCATAATGGGACTATAAAACTGAATTTAAAAAATAGAGATGAATAATGAAGTAACCCATAACCAGTCACATGGTCCAATAAATTTCTCTCTAACCTCATTTATCTTTTCAGGTCAGGATAGTTTATGATTTCATAATATTTTATCCTAAGTAATTTATTTATTTTTATAAAATATTAATTACAGAAAATAGATATTTTAGAAAAATTATAATTAGTTAATGAAAAATGATGCTTCTCTCATGGTGAGAGAAACCTTGTTAAATACCAAGGAGGATGTTTTTCCCATTTTTACTAAAGAGGTAAAAGAGGGTGATTACTTGAAGGAGGAGTATCCATAGAACAACTAGCTCAACATTCCTATTCAATCCAACCATAAAGAGCTGGAGTGGATTCATGATGACGAATACCTTCCTGCTCAAATATGTGTGGGAGTTCAACAATATCTGGAAATTTATTGAGTGGTTATCAGGAAAAACATAATCTACATATCTTTTATAATGTATAAGATCCAACACTATTGCATATCTATTTATATGTGGAAGTGTAAGAGTCCACCCAAGTGGAAGAGTTTTATGAAAATGTGGAGAAGTTTAACTACATACCTCTATCTAGTAGTATTTAACTTCAAGAGGATGTTACCACTAAAAAAGTGATTGAAATCGAACCAAGATATGGAGATGGTATTATGTTTAACTCTATATCATCTAATTTTGTAGAAATTGAATTCATTATCACTCCATTCAATTTGGAATTTTCAGATTCAACTAACTCATTTCTTGAATTGGAGGAGGAAGATGAAAACTATGCACCTGTTGAGGGAAACAAGAAGCTCAATGATCTTGTTAAACATGAATTCGAAGGAATCCATAAGGAGATACAAGTAGATTAGCTTGAGGAAACCAAGGAAATATCTACACACCTTGAAAGGTATAATTTTTAATTTTATTATATATATTTAAAGTCTCTATAATTGAAATTATATTCTAACTCACCCTTTTAATATTCAATGTATACAACACCCATTGAGAAAACACTTGATAATATAAAAGTGGTTACAAAAGTTGAAACCAAGAAGGAGAAAGATCCATACTTCATCCTCAAATTTTCAATAAAGCTATACCTTATTGAAAATGGGATGGATTTTGTGTAATATGTCTATAGATTCTTCCTCAGTAAAAAAAAGAAGCGAATTCTAGAAAAAGAAACATGTGGTGGTTCCAATCTAAGACGTTGCACCCACTAATAGATTATAGATGATATCTGGTACTTACTATACAGAGGTAGTAATAATAAATGTCCCACTAGGATGATTAAAGTAAGACTTATCACTTTACTTTTTTATAGGACTTTTGAAATCAAGCATATTATTGGTTTAGGATTAAGCCCAATCCCATATTGTTTTATAACTTTAATGGAATTACCCTTCTTCTTAATTTTATGATTTTTATTTTAGTGTTTCAGGATAGCACAAAGAATCCCCCAATTAGTAAAGATAAGACTAATCTCCATGGGAAAGTGTTTTCTATTCTTACATTTGTTTTCTTTTAAACTCCAAGCATTTTTCTAGAAACTATGTTTTCAGCTTTAAACTAAAAATTACACTCGACACTTAGGATTATAGATTTACTTAACTTTTCTAAGAGAAGTGATTTTATTAGGAATATAATGATTACATGATTTATAATTCAATGATAATGGGATTGGATGTATAAGTTACAGAATAAAATAATTAGAGTGAAACATAGATGTTTAATTTTATGAATCACAATAAGTTAGAATTTTTTGGTTATTGTAAATGACAATTCCCAACCATTTTTAAAATTTGAATTTCTGAAATTCATGTGAATTTTTATTATTATTATTTACTTCCATGAGTTATTTTAAAATTTCATATGTTTAATTGTTGAGATTATTTATCAACATAATAATTTCTATTTTAAATTATGCATATTTATTTAGCGATCTTGGGGAAAGTCACCTTCTTTGACTTTCATTAGAAGTTATATTAATGATTATTAAAAAAAATAATTTAACAAGATTGATGAATTTTTATTTATAATACCTTATCCTTGAGACTACCTCTTACATTAATCATTTTTATCCTATAGTGACATTAAATGAACTTGATAGGAATGTGCCACATTTCAAGCCATTTATATCCATTCCAACCCTCGTCTTAGTATTTTAATAATATAATAATATTGAAGTGTGGGGTTGAGGGAAGTAATTATGAAATTGATGCACTATATTTTAATAAATAATTGTGGGAGAGTTATTTTGGGTACTATAAAAGGTTTTTTATTCATACATTATACTTTTATTTATTTCCCTTCTTGAAAAAAATGAAAATAAAATGGTTGTGAATTAGTAAAATCAAAAATCAAAACTATCAGAACTATTATTTTAGTCATATATGGTCAAGAATTTCATGTCAGTTTTATTCCAAGAATAAATTTCAAAAAAGTTAAAAAAACTCTAAAAAAGAAGTGTGAAAAGGGGAAAATAAAATAAATAAATAACACTCAATAATATTCAAGCAATTCATTATAATTAAATTGATCACAACATTATTTTGAGTATTGGGAAGGTAGTGTTTTCATTTTTAATGGATGGTTATTCATTATAATTTTCATTTTATATCATGAATTATGCATTATAGATAAACCAACATTTTTAGCCTTAATATTTTTCATATCAATTATTACCAACCTTAATCCTTAGAGTCATTTTATCCATAATTTTATATTCCTCACAAGTTTATATAATTTTTATATTTAAAAAGTGGAGAAAGTAGATCCGTTGTACGATAATAGAAAGGTGAAAACATTTAGGTTAAGAGTATAAATTTACTTCAATTTTTACCTTGAGTGATTATATGGAAGGATTCATAGTGAGTTAGATCTTTACATTGAAATAATAAATTTAGAATCTTTAATTAATTAAAGGAGAAAATCAATAAATTTCAAAAAGTTTAAAGTAAAATACTTGGATTGATTGGTCTTTTAAAAAATGTGAAGTTGAGTTGATTTTTTTCTTGTGGAACTTCAAAATTTTAATTAACATTGATAATAATTTTAATTAATTGCTTTGAGATCTAAATATTATAAACATGGTGTTTTTATTTAATAAGATTCTGGTATTAGATGATTGAGGATAACGATAGTTCATGTTTGGGGGTATTTTATGTACTCATTTTGTCTTAATTTTTTTAATATATTTTTAAATAATTTCATTTTTAATTGGGTTTCCATTGTAATTAACCATTTAATTCGAATATGGTAATTTTCAAGAAAATATTTAATTTAAATGATAATTAATAAAAAGTTTTCATTTTGATAATTTTATGTTTTACTGAATATCTTTTGGTTGAAATATCAGAAATTATTTGGTGTGAAAGTTGGTATAAAATGGTCCAACAAGACTAGCCATCTACCAAATGGGCCAAAATCCACTTATCCAACAAAATAAGGGCCAAGAAACCAAGAAACCCTAAGGAGAAATCCCACTAAGTAGTAGGAGAAGAGCAGTCTATGTATAGGTGCGAGCATGCAACATGTGGTCCAAAGCCTGCAGTAGGCCCGTGTGTGTCGGTACATGCCCATATAGGTTTGTGTGAGTTTATGTTGAATGCCATACCCATATAAGTATTCTAAGAAAATAATGACACATAAAAATATATAAAGTATCACATTATTAATCTCCACTCTAATGTGTGATGAAATCATCATGGGTACTGATCTTCATTAGAAAAAATATTTCCTCTTTTCATCTCAGCTTCTGTGTCCCACCTCTAAAATTTCTCCCTCACAACCACCTCCATAGAAATCATTATACCACTATGCCTATCACTAAATATCCATGTTATCCAATAGGAAACTCACTCTCGATCCAAATTGTCTCATTCAAACCTCAGGATCACTATAGATCATATTTAGAATCTCAGATGACTTTAGAGAAACCTACATTAAAGAAAAAAGCCTTCCATGATGCTAAGAAGTTACATCTAGACACTGTGAAGGAAGAATGGGTTGATAAGAATCCTACACCATTTCCATATTTGATGAGCCTTAGGATCTCTAAGGGGAAGATAATAACTGAAGAAAGCATCGTGTAGGATAGTCTTCCCCATGATAATGTAGAATTTTATAGTAGCTTGTTTTCAAGGCCAAGGAGAGATGTGACTGTGGATCATGGTTTATTCCATAGCCTTATTTTATGATTTTCCATGATTTGTGTGTGTCACCATTGAGGAGGAGATGTTTATAGGGTATTCTAGTATTGGTATTGGTTATTTTTTACAATAAAATGGCTTATAGGATCCTGTACCATGGAGGTTTTATTGCACTACGGAGATACCAGATATGGCAGATATTTTTTTAAAAGAAAAGATAGCCTAGTTGAGGCTATTACATAGTATTTTCACTATGATGTAAAGGTTTCTATATAGTCATTAGCTATGTTTTGATGATTATAATGGAACTGCGTTGTGGGTACTACACATAGCATGATGTTTCTATATTGAAATACTAAATTCCAAATATCTTTGTATAGTTTCAGATGGATGAGATATAAAACTAAAAAAAATTGAATTTGAACTATTAAAGTAAGTTAAAACTGGTATAAATTAAGATTGAACGACCCCACCCTCTAAAAATAAGAGGGTGCTATGCCATTGGAAAGAGATTAGGTGATCTCTCATCCAAAGGGATATTGTTTCCCTATTTTTTTTCTTTTATGTTGCTTTTTTTAGTTTCAAATCTATAACTCATGCATTCTTTTTATTAAAGTGGTCCATTATTTCCCTATTTCTAATTCTCTCTCTCTCTCACATTCTTCTTCTCTCTCTATCTAATTCTAATTATATCATTGTTATTCTTTCCACTACCACATGTAATACTTGTAAATGACAAACTAACCTATGGCTTGTCCTCAAGGGAGGTATGTTGTTTTCATGAGCTATTATATTAATTCATAAACGATTTGAATTTTTTTAGTGAATGAGGGTGAAGTGTATGAGTGTGATGATTTTCCACCATGACATGGATCTCAAACTCAATTATATTCTTTAATATATAACTTTTTAATACCTTCCATTTAATGAAAAATATTCATATTTTAGAGATGAATTATTCAATTGACGAAACGACATATGATAGGGATGATTCATAGAATATATCACACTCTCGATTGACGTGTGTCATCAAACTTTTTTATAAAAGGATAGGGAATTTATATTTCATATCATTCACGATTCTAATCCCAATAAATTTTTGAATAGTACTTCATGCATGAGATTTTATAATTATACTATCAAATTGAATTTAAATAGAAAAGTTGAATAATGATGGAACAAGTTACCAAACCCTTAGTTTAATAACTTTCTCTATAACCTCATTTTTTTGTTGTATATTAGGATAGTTTATAATTTCATTCTCTTATCTCACCTATTTTTATTGTTCTCAAAAAATAATCAAAACAAAAAAATAATTTAGGGAAATTAGAATTAGTGAATGAAAAATTAAGAAGCTCCTCAAGTGAAATGACCCTGGTCAACCATTGCGCTGTACTAGGAAATATTTAGTTGCTTTTGAACCACTGTTTTATTAGCACACTTGACTAGGCGATAACTATCATATTAAATAGTAATTATTTAGTAATATACCATCATCTATTTAAGCTTTGTATTTCATGTAAAGAAATATATAAAACAAATAAAATTTATTTAACAAGATATATATATCATAAAACCTTAGGTAATTAGATTATACCCCCCTTATATAAAATTTTCCATGATAATTATATCACTCTGATACAATAAACTCAAGATACTTTTTCCTCATCACATCATCATATTCCCACATAGCTTCCTCAAATATATGTTTTCTCCATAAAACATTGACTAAGTGAGTGGTCTTATTTTGTAACACTTTTCTTATTTGATCTAAAATATATAATTTTTATTCTTCATAAGGGATATAATGATCCAGTGGTACAACTTTTGAGTTTAGTACATGTGAAGGATCAAATATGTACTTCCTTTGGAAAGATACATGGAATACATCATGAACATAAGACAAATATGATAAAAACACTAATAGATAAGAAAACATCATGACACGATCAATAATTTCAATGGGACTGATATACCTGGGGCTCAAATTTCTCATCATTCCAAATCACACACCCTTCTTCCAAGGAGATATTTGTATAAATACATTATCACCAGTTTGAAACTCTAGATTTCACCATTGATTGTCAGTATAACTTTTATATGTATTATAATCAATCATAATATATTTTTGAATGGATGTAACCTTCTCTACCATATCCCCATATTTCTCAAATTCTAATAGCTTTTATTCTCTAACTTTATCCCAACACATTAGAGTTCCAAACTACTTTCCAGAGAGGGTTTCATAAGGATACATCTGTACCCTGAAGTAAAAGATATTTTATTTATAAATCTAAACCAAAGAAATGTGTTGATCCTAAAAACCTATAAAACCTTTATAAAATGCTCTTGAAATATATTATAGGGTTTTAATGGTTCTCTTAGACCGAACATCTATTTGAAGATGATATAAAGTGATAAAGTTCAACTTTATTTTCAAAACATGTTGAAGACTTCTCGAGAACAATGAGGTAATCCATTGATCCCAATCTGATACAATATAATGTGGTACACCAGGATACCTTACCAATTCCATAGTATATATCCTAGAATTCTATCTAAAAGATAAATCTTTTCCAATTTCAATGAAATTTGTTTATTTCATAAAGAAATCAACTATAACCCAAATAGAATTATACCAATTAGATGTTTTTGGGTGTCTGATGATGAAATCCGTAGTAATGTTTTCCCATATCCATTATTTTATGGGTAATGGTTATATAATATAGCATTATAATTCAATATCTCAGCCTTGAATTCCTGAAATACCATGAATCAAGATACATACACTGCAATATAATTTTCATTTTATCCCACTAAAAACACTCTTTTATATCTGTATACATCTTTGTGATTTCAGGATGAATAGATAATGATGAACTATGAGCTTTATCCAATAGCTCCCTCTTAAATATTAGTTTTTAAATGACATGTACTATATTCCTAAACCTTATCATTCCATAATAATCATGGTTGAACTCAAGAATATTTCCTATATTCTCTTATATTTCCAAATCTCCCTTATATTCCTATTTAATACTCACATGGATGAATGATTTGACATCTATCTAAGAATGAAATGATCTATAAAATTTTATTATGATTTCAACTTATGTATTTTTAAAATAAATAAATATTATGTCTCATATAATTCTCATCATGGATTTACTAGCAAGGTCCTTCCAACTCAGGGAATTATCCACCTTATTTTACGTCCTAGGGTGCTAGTGTATCATATTATCATAATCATTAATCAATTAAAACCATATCTATTGGTTAATATTCAACTATTTCTATATCAATATATAATTTAATATTTTATGTTCACAACATATATCACATATTTCTGAATAAATATAATTTTTATATTTTCCACGAAAAAATTACTCTTACCAACTCCAAATCATGAGTTGGATAATTTTGTTCATGAAATTTAAATTAGCATGAGGCTTAAGATGTCACCAAATCAATATGCATGAGTACATATCTAAATACCTCTTTTTTTAATCCATTAATAATTAGAAACAATTTCCACTACAGCATATTGTAAGGATAGGCGTACTGACCATCTTTCTTTTCAACTCCTTGAAATTTGTGTCACCTTCACATGTCCAAAGGAATATGGATCCATTTTGATTCAACATGTAAATTTGATTAGAATCCTAGATAAATCCATAAAAAATAACTAGTAGTATATAACCAACCCAAGATAACTATATATCTTAGTTTAAATCGTAGTTTTGGGTAATTTTTCAATAACTTCCATATTTGAATAATCCTATTATATACGCTTTGTCGAGATTATATAACCCATGGATGAAAATTTTTATTTCCATAATTAACTCTTGTTGAATTCATCAAATTGATTCTCTTACCCCATGGTCTTCAATATAGTCCTCTAATTATCTTTATTCTCTTCCTTGATCTTGAAATATATAATAATATCATCTATAAAGACTAGAAGAAATTGATCAAGGTAATCTCTAAAGAAACTATTCATTATATCCATGAAGATAACTGGGGAATTTGTAAGTCCAAATAGAATATTATAAATTCATAATGACCATAAATTGTAAAAAAGGATATCTTAGGTATGTCATTCTTGTCCCTCAATTGATGATATCCATAATGATGGTTAATCTTGGAATTTTATTAATCTCTATGTAGTTGATCAAACAAGTCATCAATATGCTGGTTTATGATACTTATAATTGATAGTTATCTGTTTAAGCTCTCAATAATCAATGAAAAGATTCATTGGTACATCTTTATTCTTTACAAAAATAATATTTCCACCTCATGGAGACACACTAGTTCATATTAATCCCTTAGAAATATTATACTAGAGATTTTTATAACTTCTATGTAAGATTCCCACCATTAGGGAGATGTATCAAGATCATTTTTGTAAATATTTTACCTTATTTTTTTATAACTTGGTTTAGTTTTAATATGGGGGGATGTTTTAGGTGAAATAGGTGAATGATGGATGTTTTTTGTGGGTGTTTGGGTGGTGAATAGTTTTCCCAAACCATGCGCTTACTCCAGAAAACCGTTGAAACCAAAATAGAGGATATTTTCACAGTTGGTGCATGGTTTGACAAATAGTGTTCCATCTTTGTAGAAAATGTGCAACCCTAAAGGGAGGGGAACTATTTGGGATAACCATATAACCCATACAAGAAACCATACACTTGGGATTTTAATCACCCTAAAAATTATATAAAATTCTAAACCCCCTGGTATTAATCTATAGTCACCTTTACTCAGACCTAAAATCATTCCTGAAAATTTTGAAGCTCCCTGATAGACTCCTAGACCTCTCAAACTATGTTCTTGATGAATCTAAGATTTTTTTGATGGATTTTAGCCTCTCCTAATATGTGATATCTTCTCATGTGGTTTTCTATATTCCCCATCTCTCTTCCTTGATGAAGATGAGTATTTTATTCTCTATTGGTGTTGGTTTAGATCTTGGTTTTTTTGGATATTGATTTGTCTGATCTTGTTTCTAGTATTCAGTTCTAGATCTCATTATTCATCATGATCTTGATAATTCCATTTCAATTTGAGGAATTCTCATTGGGTGAAGTACATTACTTATGTTGAGGTAGGTGATCTATTTATCAATTCATGAAGACTTTATTTGAATTATGTGTATATAATTTGGAAATTTATATTTCAAGTTTAGAAATTTCTTGTTAAATTTTATTGATTAATTGATTAATTAATTAATGGAATCATGGAATTGGTTAATGGAACTTCCATGTGATAATGAAATTGGTTGAACTTGGAAAATTTAATTTGGTAATTTTGGTCATGAAATTGATGATTTATGTGATATGATTTGTTTGATAATGGGAATTATGTGATGGTTGGATGAACCTTAAGGGTTAATGGTTTATATGGTAAAATGATAACAAATGGTTTAATGGATAATTTTTCATATGATTCCATAAAAATTAAAGTGATGAGACATTTTAGTTTAATGAATTAAAATGGAACACTTTAATGATATTGTTTGTTAAAAACGTTAATACTGTTTAACCTTGATGTATGTGAAATTGTGATATATTTGATATCGTGATATATATGATATATGTGTGTGGGACATTGACTAATTCTTCGAAAGACCAAATGTGATTGAATGATATATGTGTGTGGTACATGGAATGATGCTTTAAAAGTCCATATATGATAACAATGGGTTGTGGGGTATGGAATGATGATTCAAATACCCATATGGTGCTAGAAATTTCATTCCAGGCCCAAAATGTTGGCATTAAACTATGGTTCCAAGTAGTCATGATATGAAATTATAATGTAATGATAAATGAAAACCTATAAGTTATGTGATATTTGATATCCCTTAGAGATGGTTCTGATTCTGGCATGGGCTGATGTAGGTTTGGAAGGTTTGTGAGTTATCATGAACCTATGTGATTTATGTGGTTAAATAAAGAACAATTAATTGTTATAACTATTTACTTTATTGTAAATTATTATTTATAAAACTGCATAGACTATTATTGAATGAATATTGTTTTTGATTCCATTGGTGCTGGCCTACTGAGTTTTAATCACACCATACATGGGATTATTGATTGGTACTCAGATGGACTTCATGTTTGCTGGTCATGATAAGGGTAATTGGCCTAAGTTAGATGGTTGTGTTGGGTTGGATAATTGATTATTGAACCAAACATTTTGTAGGGACCATCTTTTGGAGTTTCTTATGTGTATTTACTTTTTGGTTTTATTTATACACTTGACCCATATATGGCATGACATATTTTTTACTTTAGTTTTGGATATTATATTCCTATTTTGGTCTGCATGTGATACTGGTAATATTATGGAAATGGGTATTATATTTCACTTTTTGTTTATTTATTTACTTTGTTGTGATTTTTTGATAAAAAGAATATAGTATCCCCATGTTATATATTTGTCCCTCACTACTAGTCAGCACCCTTTGGCATACAGGGAGGTGAGCATGAGGTCACAAAAACAAATAGATGAGGAAACCGACATTTAGAACCCAAGTATTAATGTCAAAAAGTGGTATTAGATTGTGATTTTATTTTATTTTATTTTCTTATTTCTTACTATTTGAGAAAGGTGGATATGATACTAGGACGAGTCAGGTGTTGGTCAAGAGTTCATTCTTTTGAGTAGCTAACCCATGTATGGGGGTAAAAACCAAATACCTAGGGTTGTATTATTATTATTGATGATTTCTTTTATGGTTGGATGTTATTTCACATTGGGTGATTCACTTGATGTCTGAATTCATTATTTTTCAAATAATTTTTCATCATGGACTGGTATGAAATGAAATTTGTGTAAGCATTCATAATTATAGGAATTTAGGAATTACTATGACATGCATAATGTCAGGCACTCCCAAAAAAGTAGGTTTTGGGTTAAATTGATGTAATTAAATGATTTTCTTTTCTTGTATAAATTTAAATGAGAATAGTTCCTAATATAAAATTAAGAAGGTGGAAATTTGGTTGAATGTGAAAAATATAAATGGACAAATGGGTGTCTAATGAGAAACATTAGTAGTAAAAATATTTTACCCTATGTGAATAATGGCCTAGCTGAGGTATGATTAAGGGTAGTGAATGTTCCTCAGGGTTGACCATGTGGCAGGATATAGGGGAAGTACTTGATATGAAATTATTTTCAATACCCTTATTAAATGTGTTAATGTGGTGTTATGTGTCCTAAGAATTGTGTTTTGAATTGTAGAGTCATTCCCCCAAACTTATGAGGGCATGGATAGAATTGTTACCTCATTGCTGAAACTTGAGGCTCTGAAAGTTTTGGGTGTGGAAGACGAAGAGCAGTTCAAGGATAAATTTTCTATCTTTATGCAGTTTAAGAAAAGTGACCTAGAATGGGTAGTAAAAAGTATATCTGGCCTGAAACAAGAGTTCCAATTGCATCTCCCGTTGATGTTTACTAGAGAGGTTAGAACTAAGGCCGTTGAGTTCTGTATTGAGTCTATCCAGATGATACTTGACAACTTAGAGAATCCTATTGAGAAGAGAGTCAAACTGGATGTTTATATGTTACGTGGTCAAGAGAAGCGTTTGTGGGACATCCAGACTTGGGATGGAAAAATAGAGAATATATTATGGAAGTAATTTTAGGATAAGTTCTTGGATCACTTTTACCCCAAGATGATTAGGAAAGAGAGGGTAACAGAGTTCATGAGGCTGACTAAGGGTATCATGTCAATGATGGACTATGTAGAATTATTTTAGTAATTTTTAGTGCTTTGTTCCATCATCGGTAGAGGACAAGGCTATTGCTGCAAATAAATTTCTGGATGGGATTAAATGTGATATAAATTCCCTAGTTAACATCTTTAGACTGAGTAAGTTTTCATAAGTGGTGAATCATTCTCTCTATACAAGGGGAGGATAAAGGATGCTTCCAGTGGAGGATAGGTGGTTTCTACTAGATAACCAGTAGGTACATCTTATGAGTATATAAAGCATCACTATGAAAATATTAAATACGGTGATAAAAAGAATAGTGGATTGGGCAATTGATCAGTTACTCAAGACCTTACCTAAGTGACCTACCACCAATGTGGATGGCCTGAAAACATTCATTTACAGTGCCCCCAACTACCTGTAGAGTGTTTAGTTTGTAGTAGGATGACACATATTCAGCTGTTCCGCTGGATCCCATGATAGATGGGAAGTGGTGGAGGAGATATGTAGAACCAGAGTACTGGAAAGGGATATTTTACACAGTAGTCTAGGAGCTGGAGTTCTACTAGATGTTGAGGTCAAGGTAGTTGTCCTAATACTTTTAGGAAAGAATTCCTGTATCAGTGTAGTAGTGAAGCACATGGATCTCAAACTACAATATAGAGAAGAGGGGAAAGATAGTTTCATTCATTACAACATACACTTTTGGACAAAGAGTTTGGAACATTAATAGTTATAGGTACTTTTCTTGTATCTTATACCCTTTATAGTTCCTTATTTGATATTGGTTACTCTCATTATTTTATATATGTTCAACTTTTGAACAATTTGAGTCTGATGGTGGAGTTTTTGAGTGAGGTGAGGATGATCGATACATTGTTGGGAGTATGGTCAGGGGACATTTGTTTGTCTAAAGGTAATTATCTTTAGATTGGGGTGTATTATTTCTTATGGTATATTTACATCCTTGATATTTCAGGATTTGACTTGATTATTAATATGGATTGGTTAGTAGCATACTGATTACATATTGATTGTTACAATAGGTGAGTGACCTTTACATCCCTTGATGGGGACAGTTATGTACATCGTGGAGCGTATGTGTTTCCGATGCTTCCGCCGGGGCACGTGCATCCATCTGTGAGCGCGCATAGCTGTGGCCCCGCATTCCCGCTCTCCAAAGGCGGGCGACATTCGCACCTTGTTCAGGGACGTTTTCTCCTTGATCGAAACGGGATGATGGGATGTCGGTTCTTCCTTCCATGGATTCCTCCTCGGAACTCGTCACCTAGTCCGAGTCTCCCTCATAGATTTAATACGTTGTTTGTGAAACTCTTCTCAGTGCCATGTTTCCACGGACGCCGGTTAATTACACTGCTTCTGTCAAGACATTCCAAAGGGTCCGGTCTGGGCAGCAACCTTCAGTCGGGGGAGTAGTCATGTCGAGGCATCAGTAGCGTGTCTGAACACTAGGGAACTGGCGTGTCTGTATTTGGTCCCTTGTCATAGGGCTTCTCGAGGGCGTGGAATCCCGAGACGTCCAACATCAAGAGCGGGGAATTATATGGCATAGGCATATATCTAAGGTTTTCCTAAGCTTCCTATGTTTAACAGAGGGTATGCCGCAAGTTTAACGTCCAGTGGAGACAGATCGGACTGATCAGAACACCAGCTGGAGTGAATCAGATTGAGGAATCCCCCTTGCGGGAATGCCGATATCGGGGCCAACCCGTGGGTGGCTTCCCAAATGCTATGAAGAAGAGCGAAATGGCATGATATTTCCAGGATATGGCGGCCCGGGTGAGAATCAGGATGGATGATTGATGGGTGAATGAGGTGGAGGAGGAATGAAACGGAACCATCGCAAGTGCGACATTCAAGTTGGGCTTGAGCCTCAAAGAGACCTCCAACATATCATCGTGGTAGGGAATCAAAGTCCGCGTAGTTCGGGTGGGTGCACTGGAGGACCGACGTGAATGTGGAACTTGGTCCGATGGGCACCGTCAGTGAGCCGACGTGAAGGTGAACTCGGGGGTCCACTGGTGGTGGGATTGAACCTCGTGAAGGCTTCCTACGTACCATGCCTTGACATGGATCAAAGTCCCCGTATTTCGGATTGAATGTGGAATACAGTTTAACATCATGCGGGACGGGGGTGAACTTACGTGAGTGGGGTCAGGATGACCGAGTGATGGGCTTGAACCTTATGGAGTCTTCCTATGTACCATGCCTTGACATGGATCAAAGACTACGTTGTTCAGGTTGGACATCGGAAGGCCGACGTGAAGAAGGACCAGGGGTCCAGGTGGAGGTGGGCTTGAACCTTATAGAGGTTTCCTACCTACCATGCCTTGACATGGATCAAAGACCTCATAGTTCATAATGGTTTATCGGCGAACCGACGCGAGTGGGGACATTGGTCCGACGCGAGTGGGGACCTTGGTCCAGATGGTGTGGGGCTTACACACTAGGCTGCCCAGGTGCTGGTGACCTAACATGAAGAAGGTTGGGGTGACCAAAAGGTGGTGGGATTGAACCTCTGGGAGGCTTCATACGTACCATGCCTTGACATGGATTAAAGACCATGTCGTTCAATGGGTTTCGTCAGCGAGCTGATGTGAAGGTGAACCCGGGGGTCCACTGGTGGTGGGCTTGAACCTCGTGAGGCTTCCTACATTCCATTCCTTGACATGGATCAAAGTCCTCGTAGTTCGGGATGGTCACAACAGCTTTCCACTGGATTGGAATGCAGTTTAATGTCATGCTGGACGAAGATGAACCCTGGCGTGAATAAATGATGGGCGATGGGCTTGAACCTCATGGAGGCTTCCTACATACCATGCCTTGACATGGATCAAAGACTACGTAGTTTAGAATGGTGTGGGTGTCAGCGAACCAACGTGAGGAAAGGAACTTGGTCCGATGGGAGGTGGGATTGAACCTCAGGGAGGCTTCATACGTACCATGCCTTGACATGGATCAAAGTCCTCATAGTTCGGGTTGGTCACAACAGCTTGCCGTCGGACTGGAATGCCGTTTAACGTCATGCTGGATGAAGATGAAACTCGACGTGAATAAATGACGGGTGGGCTTGGACCTCGTGGAGGATTCCTACGTACCATGCCGTGACATGGATCAAAAACATTGTAGTTCAAATGGGTGTGCAGTTTAACGTCATGCTGGATGGGGGAATACAGTTTAACGTCATGCTAGATGCGATATATAGTTTAACATCATGCTGGATGAGGGTATACAGTTTAACGTCATGCTGGACGAGGGTATACAGTTTAATGTCATGCTTGACGAGGCATACAGTTTAATGTCATGCTGGACGAGGCATACAGTTTAACGTCATGCTGGCGAGGGTATACAGTTTAACGTCATGGTGGACGAGGCATACAGTTTAACGTCATGCTGGACGACGCATACAGTTTAACATCATGTTGGACGAGGCATACAGTTTAACGTCATGCTGGACGAGGGTATACAGTTTAACGTCATGCTGGACGAGGGTATTTCCATGGTTGATGCTTACTCTAAGCCCACGTGAGTAATGCTTGGTGTGAGAAATAAGAGGCAGCAAGGACCTGACGATGATGTCATGAAGGGTGCGTCCGTGAGAAGCGAAGAGGGGATTATTCGTTGGGCGGCCCATGGTGCTGGGACTTACTCCAGGATGGAGGCCCGAAGTGCGGCAAAGCGCAATGAGAGATGGGTTTGGGACCAATGATGGGAGGTTCCTTGTTCCCTATCGCGCCCTCCACTGACCTTGGCAGTGGGGAAGTACGGAGGTGCGTGGGTGCTACCTTCCGCAAGAGGGGGGATAGGGGCTTACACCAAGGTGGTTTCCCTTCTCCTGTAGACATACGCCGCTTAGATAAGGAGGATATCATCCCTTGTGTGTGTGTGTGGGGGGGGGGGGGGGTGATTCCATTCCTGGGGAGGCAAGTGGCGTAAAGAATGTCCGAGCTGGGGAGACCCTGCGTGCGAGGCACGAGGTCGGCCCACAGTTTAACTTCATGTGTTGAGGACGAGGTGCTTGGCAGTTTAACGTCCTGCAGCTCTGATGAGGTGGGTTTAATCCACACCCCTAGGACTTACATGACTGGCACTCTCTGCTCCTTGGGGGAGGGAAGGTACCAGTAAGGCCATGGTAAAGGGGGGTCACAGAGAGAACCATCGAGGGGTCCACGTTAGCATGGATATGCGAAGAAGCAATAGCCGTTAGCATGCCTATGAGAAGAAGCATTAGGCGAAGCAACTCTATGAGTGGTGTTGTCCGTGGGACTTTGAAATCACATCGTGCAAACCTAGAGGGTCACACAGGAAGAGGAATTTCCAAGCAAAGGAGTGTGCTTCACGAAGTGGAGTGCCTTGGCTTTAGCATGGGGAAGAGGTGTGAATGGGGGGTGCTTCACGAAGTGGAAAAATATTCACGGAGCACTACCTTGCGAAGCAGAGGTGCCTCACAAAGCAAGGTGCTACGAGGCAGTGTGATTCGCGATATGGAGCGACCTTGCCTTGGCATAGGGATCACTATTATAGGATGGGTGTTTCGCGAAGCATAAACGCTCCACGGCTGGCTGGGCTCCCTTGGGAACCCCCCTCCTTCGCGAATGCCCTGGGCTTCGTGAAGGGAATCCCTCTCGGAAGAGGGTATCAAAATGAGACAAAGAGAAGGCATCTCGCGATGTAAAAATACCTCACAGACCTCATGATTCCCGGGGCGAAGGGTGCTTCACGATTCGGGAGTTGAGAAGCCGAAAGGTTGCATTGTCCGTTCCCTGGACTCAGGGGGAACCGATAATTTATAGGCCAGGGGCGCCGTGAAGTAGAACTCATGCGGTGCGAAGGGTCGGTGGGTGCTCCGCAGTGGGATCGCGAACGTCAGACCGTTTCCGGAGAGTTACCGCCTCAGGGGATTCGTGGGGGACTCACGAACGTCAGGCCGTTCGCAGAGAGTTTCCACCTCAAGTGCTTCGTGGAGGGCTCACGAACGTTAGGAAATTCCCAGAGAGTTACCGCCTCCGGTGCTTCGCGGTGGGCTCGTGAATGTCAGACCGTTCATGGAGTGTTACCGCCTCAGGGGATTCATGGTAGGCTCACGAACGTCAGGCCGTTCGTGGAGAGTTACTGCCTCTGGTGCTCCGCGGGGCAGCGATGCTCGGGGAGCTTCACGGTAGAGCTTCACGAGGCAGCATGCGGGGCTTCTTTTTCGCCCCTTCTTTCCGTTCCATATTTTGGCACCAACAAATGCCCCCCCTCAGACTTAGAGCCACAGAGGGATGAAGGGTCAAAGTCTGACGGAAAATCTCCAAAATGATCGGCGGTTCGCGATGCGGACTCGCGAAGGGGCCCGCGGCGCTGAAAGCGGCCACGCGGTTTGGACGCGCCACGATGCTCCACGTGGGCGGGGCGTGCTGCGAAGCTCTTGGGTCACCACCTATAAATAGGGGGATGAACTCTCTTTTTTCCTCTAGAGACTTTTGTCCTTTTGCGCTCTCGACTTCGCGAAGCTCTGCATACTCCACGTCTGCTCTCCGTGAGTCGAGCTTCGCGGCGAACCACGAGTCACCGACTCCACGACCGCGCCAAGCGAACTTCTATTTTCCGGCCAAGGCCAGACTCCACGGCTTGGTTTCGCGCCCGAACTTCATGATAGATCTTCGCGATCCAGCCTAAAAAAATTCTTTTCTGTTCCGAAACTGAAATGTCCCATCGAGAAGCTGTGTTGTGGGTGCTTGCAGACGCCGCCCGGAGGGATGAGATGGCCAACTGTCTGGGCCTTGGGGAGATCGTCTGAAGCCACTCAGATCATACTTATTTTACAGAACTGCTATCAGAGGGTCAGAAGAACTATCCGCAGTGCAAGAATCTACCCTTGTATGGCTTCGGATTGAGGGATGACTTTTTTCATCCTCGAGGCGAGTAGGGACGAACCAGTTTGCTGGTTTAGGAGCACGCCATGTCAGCGCTAGTGGTTTAGGGCAGCCGATGGTCATGCGAGGGAGGACTTCACACCCGTTACCACAGACTGTCTCTACAACCATGTCAACAATATTGATGGGAAGCCACTGCAACCGGAGACGTCCACTCCTCTGTACCGTTCCATGATGAAGGTGGCTTTGCTGGATCCAAAGAAGGGGTGGTTCGATGAGTGGGACCTGCTCCAGGGCGACAACTTCACCAATGACTGGGCATGGGCCTACTGGGTAGGCGCCTCATGTGAGGAGTTTTGGACCGAGCTGAGGAGAGTGGGTTTGTATGAGGCACCATGGGCCTCCCAATTCCACATTTACCAACCAAAACAACTAATGTCGGAGCTGTTGAGAAGATGGTCATCGAGGACCAATACTTTTCACCTGCACCATGGGGAGGTGGGAATCAGCCTGTGGGATTTCCACCAGATTTCGGGGGTTCTGATCTTGGGGGACATGTATGATGAGTTCCTCCCCATCATGAGCACGTGGGAGGATACAGAGAAAATGCCGCGACTGGCATCGACATTGTTGGCACTGGTCCCTGGAGAGGACAAGGAGGCAGTAAGGGATGTCCCCTTTAAGAAGTGGTTCGAACAGTTCCTGAACTTCCCAGAGAATCGAGAGTTTCCTCCGAGGCCTCGAATTTGTTCGAGGGCGGCTCAATGGGGCAAGGAGCACTCGTATTGGAGGGTCTTGGAGGAAAGCCAATGGAAGACTTGGGGTTTCAGTATCAGCACTGAACAACAGCCGATAGTAATCCTGGAAGCTTTAATCGCGACCCTTATCTGTGGTTGGGTCCTACCGGTGAGGGATACCAGCAAGGGGGTGCGGCCCAACTCGTTTATCATGGCATCCATGCTGGCCATGGGGCAGCGGGTCAATCTGGGGATTCCAATGCTCGCCAAGCTGTAAAGGATGCTGCGGCATGTTAGCGAGGGCAAGAAGCCGCCAAGGATATGCCGGCCCTTCCACCTCCTGTATGGGTGGATTGTGGCACACATCAGGGGGATTTATGAGTATCCAAACCCTATTTTTCCTCCGGTGTCAAACTTCCTCCCCTCCATTCTGAATGTGGCCGAGAGCTTCCCATTCAAACTAACTGTTCCGATGGTGCTGAATCGGTTGTGGAGGGCGGATGAGTTTAACTTCCAACCAGTCCCATTGACGATGGGGGTACTTACTGATGACGGGCAGGGAACATAAGAGAACCGGGCTTATCTCCTGGCCTTTTGAGGTGGAGTTTTTTTGGAACGAGTGGATCGTGAGCCGCTCGGTGAACCATATACCCTGCATCGGTTTGTGAGGCTGTTCTGGTGCCTCCAGCGGCTGACCCTGCAGGTCAACTGGGAGGTGCGTCACAAGGAGCACCCATGCTTGATGAGGCAGTTGTGGCTCATGTTCACGTGGGAAGACGGGAAGATTCAAATTTCATTGCCTCCATCCACCACTGCTTTCTGATTGGTGAGGGAGTATGCCATTAGCTGGGAGGCTGCTTATCCGGGGGAGATGCTGAAGCAGCCAACCATTCGGGTTGGTGACGGCGAGCCTCCTCTATCCTGATGTCGGGGTCAGAGGGCAGCAAGGGCTTCTCACGGTGGCGGGGTTGCCGTGACGGCGAGACCCGCACCGGCCGAGAGTGTGGCAGCGGCGGCGGACCCAGTGATTCCAGAGGAGCAGGGCCATCCGGAGGGGCAGACGCCGAGGGGATTTCGTAGGATATCCACTCAGGCTCAAGGGAAGCGGCTACGTCATATCGAAATGGCAGAGGATGCCGTCTACCTGGAGGCCTGGGACATTTGGGATGTCAACCAGTAATTCTTCAGTGCACCCGAGATATGGGCACACTTGAATCGCCTCGGGATGGAGTTACCGGGCATAGGCCCAGTCCGGGCTGGTTTCATGGCGTCTCCGGCAGAGGTAGAGAAATACTTGGACGAGCTGGAGGACTACATTCACTCCAGTGGTGTCCCACGCCCAATGAAAGACCGGGTGAGGGTACTGCTGGATCGGACGGTCTCCCCATAGTCTTCAACTGCAGATCCGAGGGAGCGCTTCCCCATGCCGAAAGAATTAGAGGACTCCTCTCAGGAGGATGAGGTTGGCGGAGGGAGCTCGTTGGAGGAGGGAGAAGTCAGGGACCAAAACTTAGATTCTGATGACTTTGCAGAGGCTCTCGAGGTAGCATTCCGAACTTCTTTCCTTATGGTCTGTTCCCGGGCCATCATGGATTTCTCACTGATGTTTGAGCCATGCAGGTGGAACTCGTACGCAAGCCTCGCTCCCGCCCCTTGGTGGGTAATGATGTAGGACCTTCAGAACCCGCACCTACGGCTGTGTCCAGTTCTGTGTCTGGTGGGGCCAGAGCACCCGAGGTGGCTCCTTAGGAATCTCCAGACCTTCCGACAGTATACGGAGGGCCCCGCCTCGGGGTCTCATCAGCATCGACTCAGAAGCAGCACCAGGAGGTGATCTCCGTAAGTTTCCTCTACCAGATTCATTGTCGTCAGATGTAGGTGGTACCAACTAATGTCTATGTCCTTCCCTGTGGTACAGTTCTTCGACTGGCATGGGCTGCTGTGGCAAGGCTGGTCGGGATGTCTTGCGGCATCCCTCATAGGGGCATGCCAGTGATGGTGGAGATAGTCCCCCATCTCCCCGAGCTTCAACACACACTATCATCGGTGGGGCCACCAGCTGGGTCGTGCCTGAGGTTATTGAGGTGGAGTCTGATGATGAGGGTCATTCGGTCGACCCAAGTCCCATCATGCCTGCCCCGGTGCCAGATGTCGTGCCAGATTCGACACCAGATGCAGATCCTTCCGAGGACTTCCTGCGGGCGTATCCTGCGTACGAGCCTGCCAATCGCGTAGACTGGGATGAAACGACCTCCGATGAGGAATACAGTAGCATAGTCCACCGCCGATCGTGGAAGTTAATTACGCACTTCATCAAGGACACCCCCCGAGCGCCATGGCTGAACGAAATGGACAGACTTCACTCGCGATTGCACGAACTGTGCGCTGAGGGAGTGGATGCCCAAAGTCCTCATGCACTCATCCGAGATCTCATGGCTGAGCAGATCCGGGAGTATGATCGCGGGCACAGCGTGGGCTGGTAGCGGAGGAAGGTGACAAACATCAAGAAGCTCCAGGAGGCTGAATGCGAGGTCCAACAACTGCAGACCCAGGCGGATGAGCACTCAGCCTCTCTTAATGCACAATCTGAGCTGATCTCACGGTTGAAGGCCCAACTGGAAGAGGCAGAAAAGCATATGAGGCAGGCTTCTAGAAAGATGGCTGCCATTCAGTCTGGCGTAGAGAGGGCCAGAGCCAAGGCTGACGAACTGTGCCCCACCACTGCTGAGGAGGAGCGGGAGCTGAGTCAGCGGTAGCAAGTCTTGGATGCCACAAGCCGGAGGGTGGTGGAGCTGTAACATTCTTTTGATGGGGTCAACCCGTCCATGGGGGGAGTTGACCCCCGGGTACTGTAACAAATTACAAACTTTTTAATGGTACTTTAATGCTTCAATTTCTTCCATCTTTGTTTTGAATTCCGTAGCATACACGATTTCCACTGTTTGAATCGGTTCATTACATCCCTACGATGTTTGCGGGATGTTTGGCGATAATTCTCCAAGCTCACATGGGTCAAACCCGATGTGAGAAACAGGGGATAGTTGCCTTCTTGTCCCACTCAACATAGGGAAAATAAAGAAAGCTTCAGACATCCGGGGATTGGATAACCAGTCCGGATTTCCCAAAGATGGGAGAGGCCTGGCCGGAGAAGGAAGTTCTCAAAACAGCCGAATCACCGTTTCTACAGCATGGCCTCATGCACGAACGGTGTAACACCAGGGGCGCTGAAATCGGTCCGAACAGATGGAAATGGGAAGCGTGAATTACGATACCCAAGATTCGGAACACTGTGGGGATGGCGTGGCAATAAAGGACAATCGTTAACCGAGGCAGAGAAATGATATCCTTAATGTGTTATCCTGAAATGGGGACAACAAATGAGGGTCGACCGTTGATCATGTTCGAAACAAGGGACCAGGTCACAAATGTTGTCAGTCAATCCTTCGGGACATTGGCCCAGGACAGTTGGCGGACCCTAGGTCGAGCATCCATACTGTTAGAGGGGGTCCTTCCGAACATGACCAGTCTTCCAGGACGTTGGCCTAGGACGTTAGGTGAGCTGACGTGGCATGAGACCAGGCCGTTAGGGGGTCCCTTCAGACAAGAAAGGGGACGAGGGTCCGAATAAGGGGCACGCAAAGCATGGAATATAGAGTGATGGTTTGTCTGAACAAAATCCAACACTCAAGTAATTACACCACCGTGGTGGGAGTATTCCAGATGGGCGCATTGGTTTGATCATGGATCGTTCCTTCTTTGGGACAGGGCCTCTCTGGCGAGGGGTCCGGCCAGGGGGACGGAAAGGGGAAGGATAGGATTAATGATTCCTATGGGACGGACCCTAGGCAAAATACCAGGGTGTCTCTACATATCCCATGAGGATGGGAATCAAGCCACACGTAGTTCTGAAAGTACATTGTAGTCATATACCAACACTGGCAGGTGAAATCCTCTCTGGCAGAGGCTCTGGTGCATCCCATGATTAACACGGGGCATCCTGAACTTGTTCAGGGTAGAGCTGCAGTTCAGTGTCATGCATTGAGGACATATGAACTCCTGTAGTTTAACGTCATATGATAGGACGTGGAGTGAAAGGGAAGATCCTAGGGATAATATGGTGTGGTAGTTATGAAACTGACGTGAATGAGGACTTGGAGTCCAAATCACACCACATCCCCCCAGAGGAAACTCTCCAGGTTGAGAGACCAAGAGTGAGGATTAGGCTGGGCCCAAAGCAGAGTGGTTGGGCGTTCCTACATACCCCATGAGGATGGGAATGAAGCCACATGTAGTTCTAAAAATTCAGTTTAATGTCATGCGGGATGATGAGAAGCCTGGCCGTGTTGGTACACATCCCGCCAAAACTACTAAGCCCACGTGAGTCATGCTCGGTGTGGGAAACAAGAAGTAGTGGTGGGACTTTCCTGACATATAAAGGGGAAGGTTAGGGTAAAGGGATGCTCAGTGAATACTGGCTAAATGATACTAGCACGACCATGTGGCGCACCTAGATGCGCGAAGAGATAGAGCCGAGCATATTGGAATTCCACCTGAACATGAGAAAGTGGAAATGTGTGAATCATGATGCTCGAGATTTAGATCACAATGATGAAATCGTGATGAGAGAGGATAACTGTTAACCATGGGGGAAACACAGTATCCATATAGCATTATCCTATAATGGGGACAGACAAATGAGGGTCGACCATTGACCATGTTCGAAACATGGGACCATGTCAGAAATGTTCTCAGAGATCCGTAGGGACGTTGGCCCGAAACGATCAGAGGGACCTTAGGTCCAGCGACCATGGAGAGCTCTTAAGCCTAGTATCCATGTCGTCCGGGGGTCCTTTTGGATGTGGAAGAGGATGAGGATCGAAATAGCGAGCTCACGAAGCTTGGTCATAGGACGAGGGGAATGTTCCTATGAAAATCCCACACTTCAGGATCTTTGTCCAAACACATCTGAATATGACAATGAGACATATTAGGTAGAGGTAGAAGAGTCCTTTTAAATTGGGAGATCTTAGTTTAGGGTCATAGAATTCGGACCAAAGGGCGGGAGGAAACATGGGAGGCACACGGTGGGGTATCTCAGACACCTGACGTGAATGGGAACCGGAGGTTCCGACCACCATGTGCTTCTCGGAAAATTTTAGGATGAGGGACCATAAACGAGAGTTGATATGGGCCCAAAGAAAAAATCCAAGGCGTTCCTACTTACCCCATGAGGATGGGGATCAAGCTGCACGTAGTTCTTGAAAGAGTCTTAGTTTATGGTCTTAGAATTTGGACCATGAATGGGTAAGGGGAGCAGGGGACACATGGCAAAGCGGTTACCCCTACCTACCATGTGTTCTCTGGGGAAATGCTCGAGTCGAGGGACCGAACACGAAGGTTGGGCTGTGCCCGCGAGGAAGTTACCGGGCGCTCATACATATCTCATGAGGATGAGAATCAAGCCATACGTAGTTCTGAAGGGTGGCACAGTAAGATACCAGTGCTGGGGAAAAAATGGAGTGCGGGCGTGACCCTTGCACTAAAAGAAGCAGAATTTGATAAATATTTTTTTTCCTTTAAGGTGAGTGGTTTTTTGTGAAGCAACATGCCTAGGGTAGTAGGCCCTGGTGTCGCCATAAGAATCAATCCATGATAGGCATTAAAAAATGGCATGGCACATAACCAATACCCAATGTGACATCCTCTACAATGAGGTCATCACAATGCAGTGCCGTTTTTCGTCGTGTGGCCAGGACGATAATGTCACAGTTTAGGGTCGTGTCATAAGACCATGTATGCATTTTAACTTCATGCAACGCAGATGTAGTAGAGACAATTCTAGGTGGGGAATGTGTATGGTGTTGTGTGGCATAACCGACTTGAATTGGGACATAATCCCACATTATACCCTATGTAGTCCCGAGAGGGGAACCTTAGGCCAAGGGGCCCACATAGGGGTGAAAGGTAACGGGGGAGAGACTAGCTCCCAAATGAGATGGACCTGAAAACGAGGCGTTCGTGCGGCCCTACGTATCCCATGAGGATGGGAATCAAGATGAACGTAGTTCCGATGAGATCTTAGTTTATGGTCTTAGATCTAGGACCATGGGTGGATGATAACTTTCCAGGTAAGCGCACACATCGACCTTATACCTAAGCCCATGTGAGTTAAACTCAGTGCGGGAAACAATGGGGGAAGATCCTTATCGCAATACCTGAAACATCCATCGGGGGGAAGTCGGTGATAAGCCCCGAAAGATGCCTTTAACATGGATTTGTTCCCCCAACGTGCAGATGTGCACGTAGGAATAGTACCAAGAATTTTGAAACTCCACTTGGACATGATGATAATGGAGTAGGATGTGAATCGTGTAACCGAAATTTTGGGCTTAATGGGGTTGGCGTGGCGATAGAGGATAACTGTTAACCGTGAAAAAAAAAAAGTCTCCATATCGTGTTAGCCTGAGGTGGGAACAACAAACGAGCATCGACCGCTGACCATATTCGTAACGCGGGATTTTTATCGATTTGTTGTCCAAAACCCTCGGGGGCGTTAGACCGTAACGGTAGGAGATCCCTTGGGCATAGTATCTAGTCCGTTCTTTGGGGTCCCTCCGGGTGTGAAAGACAATGGAAGCCCTGAGGCAGGGATACACAAAGCCTGGAAAGTGGGTGCAGACATGTCCGAGTAAAGTCTGGAATTCCAGGTAATAAACCGGTGTACCCTTAGGCATATTGGTGAAACATCTGGAAGGGTCGATGAAACAGCTCGAGAATGAGAGATACATGGCGTGGTCATTACAGGACCGACATGAATAAGGGCATAATCTCACACCACAACATATAATCCCCTCGTGGAGGAAGAGTAGGCTGAGGAGCCGAGGTGGGATACAAATTCCCAAGAGATGGGGCTGGACCCGAAGCTTAGATATTTGGGTGGTCCTACGTATCCCATAAGGATGGGAATCAAGCTAAACATAGTTCTCTAGATGCAGTTTAACGTCATGCGGGATGAGATGAGGGAGTAAGATACCCCAAAGCAAAGGAAGGGGAAGTGTACAGTACGGCGGACAAACCGACATGGATGAGGGCATAACTCCGTACCACACCATACACTCCGGGTAAGAAGTTGGGCGAAGCGGCCCAAAAAGGCCAAGGGGCCTAAGGTTAGGCATCGGTCAAGAAGGCCTGACTGGTTTGCAGTTTAATGTCTTACATGAGGGTGAGGTTCATGGGCCCGGAAAGGCCGAGAGGCCTGAGGCTGGGCCTTGTGAGGGAAAGCGTACAACATGGTACATGATCCCGACGTGAATGAGGACATAGTCCCACACCGCACCGTAAACTTCGGGTAAAAGGTTGGGCGAAGGGTCCCGAGAAGGCCAAGGGGCCTTAGGTCAGGCATCGGTCAGGAAGGACTGACAGTTTTTCAGTTTAACATCTTCCATGAGGATGGGGAAAGAGATAATTGTATCTCATCCGGGGATGTGCACATCATGGAAATTAACCCAGCGTGAATGAAGACGTAATCCTTCACCCCACCGTACATCCCTTATAAGAGATTCGGGGCCGTGTGTCCGACCGCCGACACCATCTGGAGGGAAGTTTGTCACTTCGGGATGGGGAAGAACGAATCACTGCACTCGATGTTTGGGACATCTCGGGGTGGACCCGAAGATCCAGGACACTATCGACCATGTTTGAAACACAACGTCCTAATGGGGAACTGATATGGGAGCAAAAAATGAGCGTCGACTGTTGACCAAATTTGCAACGCGGGACTTGTATCAGCTTGTTGCTCGGAAACCCTCGTGGGCGTTGGCCCGTGTCGGTAGGAGAGCCCTTGGGCGTAGTATCCAGGCCGTTCTTGGGGGTCCCTCCAGGTGTGAAAGATGATGGAATCCCAGTCAAGGAGTGGGTGAAGCATAGTTGTATCCATCTACGAAAGAGGAAAACATCTCCAGGGGGCGTGCAGCTGGTTCGAGGCTTTCTTGACGCGAGTTGGGGAAAAAGTGTGAACCCTGCCATATGTCTTAACCCGAGGGGAAGATTTCGGCTTTTGGGCTGGGCCAACAGACGAAATGTCCGGGCGTTCCTACGTATCCCATTAGGATGGGAATCAAGACACAAGTAGTTCTTGAAGGACATGTAGTTTAACGTCATGCGGTGAGGACGTGGGAAGGAGATCTTAGTTTAAGGTCATAGAGCTTGGACCATTTTGCAGTTTATTGTCTTGCAGGATGACGGTGCAGTTTAAGGTCGTGTAGGACCATACAGTTTAAGGTCATGTCGGACCATACAATTTAAGGTCGTTTCGGACAAAGGATGTTTAGGCAAAGTACTGCTTATGGAACTTGGCATTGGTGGGAGGGGTTACACGCTTTCCATCTGTGGTCACCAAGGAGTATTCCCCATTGGGGTAAACCTTATGAATGATATAAGGCCCTTCCCATTTGGGATCTAGCTTGGGCGGTTTCCTACTAGGGATCATTGGTGCTCGAAGAGCCAACACTAGGTCGCCCTGTAGAAAAGAACGAAGGCGAACCTTCTTGTTGAAGGCCCTCGCTATCTTATTCGGATGCCTTTACAAATTGTGAAGGGAATGAAGCCTGTTATCGTCCAGTGCTTCTAATTAAGCTAGACAGATTTCTGCCACCTCATCTGGTGCCTGGTGGTCATAGACTGCAGTGCGTAATGATGACAGCTGGATATCAATGGGTAGGATGGCCTCAGCCCCATACACTAGGGAATAGGGGGTTACCTAGGTAGAGTTGCGAGTTGTTGTCCGATAAGCCCAGAGGGCGTTGGGGAGCTTGTCCGGACAACTTTTCTTATTCTGACCAACCATTTTCTGCAGAATGTTAGAGAGGGTTTTGTTGAACGCCTCGATCTATCCATTTTCCTGTGCGTGATAGCGGGAGGTATGAGTCGAACGGATGTTGTACATGGCATACAACTTCTTCAGCTCGGCCGCTCAGAAGTTGGTTCCGTTATCGGTGAGGACAGCATGAGGGACCCCAAACCGGTGGATGATATTGGAGCTCACAAAGTCGACGATAGAGCAGGCCTTAACCTCTTTGAGTGGAACTGCCTCTGCCCACTTGGAAAAGAAATCTGTAGTAGTTAGGATGAACCTACACTGGCGAACTGTCGCCGGTGGATACGGTCCCACTACATCAAGTCCCCACACTGCAAATGGCCAAGAGTACTTGGTGGGGTGGAGGGGCTCCGGTGGCCAATGCAGGAAATTGGCATGAACTTGTCACGCATGGAATCTCTTGGAATACCCGATACAATCATGGATCATAGAGGGCCAGAAGTACCCCAACCTCCGGATTTGATGGGACAGCTTTGGCCCAAATTGATGGGCACCATAGGAACCACCATGAACCTCTTTCATAACCTGAGAAATCTCTACTCCTTGAATGCAACGGAGGAGGAAGCCATCGAAGCTCCGCTTATAAAGGATCTTCTCAAGACTGGGACCGCTCTGAAGGGTAAATTACAGTGCGCGGCATCGGATTCGCTCACGCTCGGCCCGATCGTCTGGGTGGCGACCATTTTGGAGATACTCGACAAAAGGTGCCCCCTAGTCAGGAGCGTCCTCAGCCACTGTTTCTGACAGACCCATGACCCCTGACGTAGTAGGTCTGGCAGTGAGACGACTTAACTGCAGGCCGTCATTTTCCTCTTGGGTGACGGGGGAAATGACTCTCCAGTGTACCACATGTATAATCAAATCATCTTGATCAGGTTCTGCGAGCGATGCAGCTAAGCCATCGAGGGCGTCTGCTTGACCATTCTGTGACCGAGGGACATGGGTAACCTCTAGTCGAGAGGAGAACTTTGCCATTAGACAGAGGGTGTACTCCAGCAATGGTACAAGCTCCGGCTTCCTGACGATATAGTCGCCATTGACCTATTTGATTACCAGGTTGGAATCCACTTTCACATGTAGATGGGGCACATCGATCTCGAGGGCCAACTCGAGGCCGGTGATGAGAGCCTGATACTTGGCCTCGTTGTTGGTACAACCTTCTAACAACAGGAATGAGTATGGCCGGATGGCTTGTGTTGGGGTAATGAAGGCAATACCCAGACCCACTCTGTTGAGCTTAGGATCGTTGAGCCTCCTACCGATGGGGCTCCAGGAGGCACCGTCAAAGTGAATTTTCCAATATGAGATGGCATGATCGACTGAGAGGATCACATCATCAGGAAAATCTAGGTACATGGACTGATCCGCGGAGGTTGGATGGGTATCTAAAAGGTCTACCAACGCCTGTCCCTTAATGGACCTCTAAGGCACGAACCTGATGTCAAACTGCTGGAAGATCACTGCCCACCGCGCTAGTCGGCCAGTCAACATGGGGTGGTTCAGGATGTACATCAGTGGGTCTACCCGAGAGACCAATTGTACCTCATGGTGATGCAGGTAATGCCACATCTTCTGTACAGAAAAAATGAGTGCAAGGCAGATCTTTTCGATAGGGGAGTATCTCATCTTCATATCGTGAAGCATGCAGTTGAGATAGTAGAGACTGTTCTCTGTACCCTCGTTATTCTTCTTGGTGAGAAGTGCACCGAGGGGCCATTCCAGGGCGGTCACATAAAGGACCAGCGGCTTTCCGGAGATGGGTGGCATCAAAACTGGAGGTTGAAGCAGGTACTGCTTGATTTACTCGAAGGCGGTCCAACACTCTTCATCCCATTCTTAGGCGGCATCCTTCTTCATGAGCTGGGAAAAGGTCTTACACTTGCCAGCCAGATTCGTGATGAATCGGCATATATAGGCTATGTGTCCTTGGAGACCTCGAAGTTCCCGAATATTGCTCGGGGGAGGAATTTGGCTGATGGACTTGAACTTATCTGGGTCGATTTCAATGCCTCGGTATCTAACAACAAATCCAAGAAACTTCCCAGAGGTGACCTAGAAGGCACACTTCAACGGGTTCATCTTGAGGTGGCGGGAACATAGGAAACTGAACACTTTCTCAAGGTCTTTGAGATGGTCCTGGCGCTGGCAGGATTTGACCACTAGGTCATCCACATAGCATTCCACCAGTGTCCTGAGAATCGGCTTGAATATGCGATGCATGGCCCTCTGACAAGTGGCACCTACATTTTTTAGGCCGAAGGGCATAACCTAGAAACAAAAGGTACCTTTGGGAGCCTTGAAGGCGGTGGACTCCTCGTCCTCGGGGGACATCCGGATCTGGTTGTACCCGGAATACCCATCCATGAAAGAGAGAGCTTGGAACCCGGTCATGGAATCAATCAGTAACTCGGTCACCGGGAGGGGAAAGTCATCCTTTGGGTAGTGGCGATTGAGGTCACAAAAGTCGACGCAGACCCTGATCTGCCAATTCTTCTTCCTGACTGGCACAATGTTGGCAAGCCACTTGGGGTACTGGACATCCTTGACGAAGTTGTCTTTGATAAGCTTGTCAACTTCAACCTCAACCATAGCACCGTGAGAAGGGTGCATCTTTCTGGGAGGCTGCTTAAACTCGCGGTGGTTTGACGGGAGGCCCAGGCGGTGAACGGCTACCTGGGGATCTAATCCTGGAATCTCATCGTAGATCAAGGCAAACACATCACGGTTTTGATTGAGAAAGCCTACGTACCACTGCTGCTCCTCAGGGGACATGGCTGCACTGATCAATGTGGGTCTCGGATCTGCCTCGCTACCAAGGTTCACCTGTACCAGTTCATCAACCGTGGTAGAGACGCCTTCCTCAAAGGCGGGGGGAGCGTCCTCCAGATATTTCTCTCCACCCATGGAGGGGTTTCCCGCAAAGGGAGCTACTTCTGAGCTATCGAACTCTGACGGGCAGCTGGTGCCAGCTTGGATAGCAGTGGTCATCATATCAGGAGACCCACTCGCCATTGAGACCATAGCAATGAAGGCAGTTGATCCTATCCCATCCGGCCATTGGCCTAGGTGGCCATGTTTGATGATGTCAAAGCAGTGGTGACGCGTCGACCAGAGTCTATTTATTACATCCTGGTGGAAGAGACGCGTACGACATATTTCCATTGTCATAAGCTTGACATTCCGGTACCGCACAGTGGTAGGAGGCTCTAGGATCACCTGAGCCTGGTTGGTGTAAGAGTACGAGGTGATATTCCTCCATTGCTTGGACATGGGAACAGGCCTTCCTTGCGTACCCGAAACAACGAAACACTGCCCCATGTCAGGGGTTGTGGCCTCCAATCGGTGGATCGGAAGGATGTAGGCGTCATCCATGCTTGCCTAGGGATCACTTGTGCCCGGGGCAAGTTCATCCTCACTTACTAGGATTTTCTTATCCTTTCTCTTGTAATAATCGGCATCCAGATAGCAGGCTTCACAAGAGGCAAAAGGATACAAATATCCTTGGAGAACGCCTACTCGACCGTTGAGGGAGTATTTGAGGCATTGGTGATATGACGAAGGGACCACTGCATGCAGATGGAGCCATGGCCTACCCATAAATGCGTTGTAGGCAGTGTCCTGGGAGACAACCATGAACTCGGTGATGCCAATCAGGCCACTGAACTGAGTCTTTAGGCGGATCTTTCCGACTGGGGATTGCTCAGTCCTATCGTATCCCTGGATTCTGAGGTCGGAGGGAGTTAAATCATCTTCCGATAGACCCATCTTTCGCAGTGTCCGAGTCGAGATTAAGTTGATCCCAGAACCTGTGTCAACGAGGCAGCGACGGACTTCCACGCCCTGGAAGTGGCCAGTGATGTACAGTGGGCGAATATTCCCCTGTATGGGAGGGTCCTCATCTTCACCAAAGAATGAGATAACTTCCTGGCATTCGGTATTCTCAATTTCATCAGTGTTGGACGCTTCCATAGCTGCTACCTCCGTCTCAAACTGAAGGGGGATCCTTAGGGCCTCGGCAAGTGCCTCGCACATTTCAGATGATAGGCAAAGGGCCTCATGGATAGAAAGCCTTGATGTAATGTCAGAAAGGTGCATCAGGACATCATATTTTCGTTCTAAGCGCGAGCTTCTGCTTATAGGAGGTCGTTCTGCAGTGGGAGGTATAGCGGGTCTTACGGGTTGAATCGGCGGTTGGCTAGTGCTGGGTACATCTCGCTGCCTACTAGTTGAAACCTGAAGAGTATTCGATGGACTAGTATCAAACAGCAAAGACTGGCCTATAGCCGGGAAATACTGACTGTGATACGGATGAGGCAACTCTGTCGGATCTATTAGCACAAACAGCGGTGGAGGTAGAGCTGAGGGCGTCAGATGGGGTTGTTCGTGCTGAGCTCTGTGCTGAACCTGCTGTCTCGTTTCAGTAGCGTGCTCGGCCTGTCTGAAAGTGCCCGCTGACGTGCCTCAACGATCGGCGTGGTTGCAGTTCTGCTGAAGTTGACGTCGGCTGGAAACGTTGGGGAGGTTCTCCTGGCGTTCCCCCTCATCGGGAGTCATATAGGGCTTTACCAACTCCACGGTGTTAACCAAAGTGTACCCCTGGCTGTCGCTCGAAGAGTCATCCACCATAGGGTGGATTCTGGGGGGAATCCCCATTTCAGGGGGCATAAAGTCGCCAATAGTGCGGTATGATGATGGTAGTGGTAGAGTGCGTTGCTTCTTCTTGCACCGTCGCTGCTTTCCCCTTTGGGAAGAGGTCGGCTGTGAAGGCGATGCAGAGGTACCAGCTATTTCCTACGGGGGATCTGGTTGATTCAAGTGTGACCAGATGATACCATGGGCACATGCGACGGTTTTTCGAGCCATCCAGTCATCGTATTTCTAGGACCCATGACTAAGAACCTGCTGCCACTCGCCTTTGCTGTTGCTACTGATCTCTGACCCTACAAAACACCCGCTACTTGTGTTGGTGCTGGGCCCAACCTGACTATGTTTTTGTCAACCTGGTCATGAATCCAGTCTTTAAACACATAGCATTGCTTGAGGGCATGCCCCAGAATATGATGATAAGGACAGTAGTTGGGGTGATCGATGAGATTCGCCTCCACCGGCCTTCTACTCTCGGGTAGGCACACAATCCCTTGCTCTAGATCACTTCAGAAGTAGCAAGGGACCTGATTCTCATTGAACGAATAAGTCTGGTGCCTTTTTTCCGGATAGGGGGCCCTAGGGGCCTCGCCCTTATGAGGGGCCGGAGGGGCCTGCCAAGGAGGCGGCGCCTGATTTTCTCACCTAGGTGGTGGAGGCGCATTGCATGGGGGAGCCTGTCGATTTAGAGGCGGCCACTGCTAGGTAATAGCCTGTGCTTGAGGTGGAGGACTTCTGCAGGGTTGCAGGGCTGGTGCCGCTGGCAGTAATTCTAGCTGCCTGGGGGCTTCTATTTGGGCCACCGCGGCGGGTTCAGCTCTAGCAGCCCTCCTTGCTGGGATCACAGGGGGCATCGAACGTGCCTAACTAGCCTGTTGCAGAGCCTCCTCAAGGCGCTGAGCCTTGTCTGAGAAATCCCGGAACCCTCCAAGGTAGTTCTGGGTGATTAGGGAAGGTAACAGCTCCGTTTTAACGTTCCCTACACACATTTTCAGTAATTTCTCCTGAGTCAGTGGCATGTCGAGGGAATATATAAGTCCCTTCCACCAGGCGATGAAGTATGTGACTCGCTCATTAGGCCTTGGCTTGCACTTGAAGAGGTCTGCGATGCTAGTCTTTCTTGTGGTGGAGCTGAACTGGTACAGGAACTACCGGCGAAGATCCTCCCAATCGGTCACCAACCCGATAGGGAACTAGCTGTACCAGATGAATGCGGGGACCTCCAAAGTCTACACAAAACATCAGATCTTAGCGGCTTCTTGGTGGGCTGGAGTCCCCAACATGGGGCCACACCTGGAAGAAAAATGGGCCAAGTGCTGCGGCGGGTCCCCTGTCCCATTGAAGGGCGAGAAAGTGGGGTTCCCAAAACCCGGGGGTGCGGGCATATCATCCACCCATGCAGGATATGGCTTGCTATCCGGTGGGGCTGTCACCTGACGCACTTCCAACGCTTCGAGGTGGGCAATGAGTGCCGCTATAAGATCATCCGGGTGGGGGTCCCTATCTTGACGGGGATCCCTAATCACAAGTGCGGTGCCGGGTTCTTCGACATGGTAAGTGGCTTCCGCAGATCGTGGAGTGACTGGCAGAACGGCCTGTGGTGTGACTAGGGGAACCCGGGCTGGATTCCTCAGATTGTCCCGTCGTTTAGGAGGGTTTGGCGAGACGTATCATTCCCTCTTACCGTGGGCTCTGGCTTCTGCCCTGTATGTGGAAGCAGCATGACCAGGGTTGCCTGGAGGCATCTCGCCGGGGGGAAATTGTTCCAGCCCCTGTTGCCCCAGCTTGGGATTACCATAGTCGGGTCGCCGTTCTGTAGCACGCTCTGACATGAGTTCGTCAACTAGCCTCCTCTATTCAATAAGCTGCTGGTGCAATGCGGCCTTTACGGGGTCTTCGTCCGTCTTCTGTACAGAGGCGGATGGGTTAGAGTGCTTGACAGTTCCGAAGTTCTCCTTACCCATACCGTCATTTTGACTGAGCACCAGTGACTTGGTGGGTACAGGGAGGCCTAGAAGGTTCCTCTACTGACGGGTAACCCTCCCTGATAAGTCTAGCAGTGGTGGTACACCCTCAGGGGGTAAGTCTCCCTCAAGAAATTCAATATCGTCTTCCTTGTCCACTACGTCAGCCATTTGGACCGCAACCCATCTCGAGGGCATGTCCTCAATATCGCATAACGAATCAGGCTGCCATCAGATAGGGATGAAGAGGAGGGCGGAATAGTGTCCCCAACCATGGACATTCACATGGGGGGTAGCTTCCCTGATGACTCTGCGGAGTACCTTGAAACTCTGAATGCATTTCCATTGAAGGGTGCTCTGACGGCCTGGTGACTCAGGGCACTGGGCCACAGGGAGTGCGGCCAAATCGATCAGGCGGCATTGATATCCTATTTATTCAAGATGCTCTCGACTCTTGGGGTACATCACCCACTCATAACGAAGGCGGAAGTGATTCGACCATAGGGTTCGGCGGAAGCACCCCACTTCCTCTGGGGTAAGGGACTCTGGTGCACAAAAGTTTGGCGATGCCGTCGGCCAGAAATTCTCTGGGAAGTGATCTGCTGTGAGAATGTTCTAGAAGCTCCTGGGATTGGACTTGGGGTTTGGCCTCGCATCGCCCCACTCGTCAACCGGAGGTGGCTGAGGGACTGGTAGTGGTACCGAGGCGGACCGTTGGGACAGTAAACTTGGAAGCAGAGAATACGACAAACAAGATGAATGTCCACCGAACTCTGGGACATCCTCTGAAGAGTGAGGTGACCTGACCACGATATCGCGATACGATGGACTGATAGCCACAGCTTCTGGTGCAAGAGTTTTGGTTTCTGGTGAGAGGTCATGTCGTTGCTCTGCTGCTGTTGGTCCCCAAAATAGCTCTCCGTGATCTCTGGTAGAGGTAGAGGGCGATTCTGGTGACGACGGTGGTGATTGCACGGTCGGGACTTGTGGAATTTCCACAATTACTTCCTCCTGGATGTACCTGCGGAGAGAGGCGGTAATCCAGTGGACCTCACAATATGGGAGAATGAGACTGACGCGCCTGGTCCCTTCCCTAGTCCTTGATGCGGATGAGCGGGGAGAAGGTTACATCGCTGAGTCGCATTCCGCTTCAGAATCCGAGAAACGAGCTGGTTTGATCTCCACCCGCCCCCCCCCCCCCCCCCCCAGGACGCTTCTTGTGGTGGCGACGACCCGCTCTCCTGTCCCTGGGTGGATCATTGGGACAAGGTTGACTCTCAACATGTAGTCTCGGGGCGGTGCTGGCGCCGTGGCGGAGAGGGCCCCCACTCGAGATAGCTGGGGTGCGAGGGGCACCGGGGTAAATGTCTAAGGGTACATGGGGAGGACCTCCATGGACAACACCCATGTGGGCGGAGCCTCTGTTGGAATCGGCAGGAGCATGGGGAGGACCTCCACAGTCGATGCGGGTGGAGCGAGGCTGACCTTCACTCCTCGAGTTGCTGGGGCGAGGAGGACCTTCACTCGTTGCAGAGAGGACGTAGGGAGGACCCCCACGCTAGAGAGGGACTGGATGGACAATGCCTTCATATCGACGGTCGGGGGCAGGAGGAGGGACCCCATACCCTGTATGGTGTGCGAAGGAGAGGTTTCCGTGCCGAGCGTCACTGCCACATGGAAGGTCTTCCTTCGGGATGGGGGTAGCATGAGGCATACCTCCATGACGAGCTTCGGAGAGGGGAATGCCCACAATCTATGGAATGGTGGTACGAAGAGGACCTACATATTGAGTGATGTTACCATGAATTGGTTCGCGACAATCATCGCTCGGGCCTGCGAGCCTGAGAGTCAACCCAGCCTGCCCATGGGGCGGCTGAGGCCTCGATCCTGGTCGGGTGAAAGAGTTCCCCTGCTTAGTGTATGCAGGGACTCCATGACGCACGTCGAGGGTGTCTCGGGAAACAATAGCTGCTGACGTCGACACACCGTGATTAGCGTCCGCAACTCGGGCCTGGCACTAACGTCGGATCAGATAAGCTGGCGCAGGTGGTGCAGGGGCATAACCTACCTACTCTTCTTGCGAAGCCTGATGGTGGTGCTGACGCGGCTGGGTGGGGGCCATTTCTTGGAGTCCTTGGATTGGGACTCTGAGCGGGCCGAGACGGACATCACCCGCCTCATCAGCATAAGGCGAGGAGTCGTCGAGGCGTTCTGGGGACAGGCTCCCGAAATGATTGAACGTTGGGGTGGGGAGAAGGGGATCTCTGCACGGCCTTTGAGGGTGGCGTTGACGGTGGGGCCTAGATGCCTCTTGGTCCAGGCGGTCCATATCACGAGTTGGGATGACCCCTTCTTCCTCGTACCTGCGCACAAGGTTGTTGATTACCCTTCGTTGGATGATTTTTGATGGGGAGAGGGGACGTGGGCACCCCACATTCATGGATGTAGAGGCCGTCGTGGCGACATCGGTGCTATGCGGTGCGGCTGTGCTGGTATTTTCCCCGCCCCTACGTAGGTGAGCGGGTGGTGATCATGTTTCCACAATAGCAACCTGATTCCTAGGAAATGAAGAGATCAACTCATCAGCACTGCGAGGAAAAGGATTGACAACCAGTGCCCCAACGTCATTCCCTTCTCCCTGTCGGTAAGAGGGATCCATGCCAACACGTTGCCATACGGAATGCCCCACACTCTACTGCCCCAACTTCTGGTGAGTTTCACGCCAGGCCTGCCATTTGCTTCGTGGGACCCGGTGCCAGATATCTAGATCCGGTGACATGTCAATCTACAGGTGTCTCGAACACTACTAAACTACACATTGGAATTTCACGTCGGGTTCCCCATTTCTGTTTCCGATTCTTCTGCCGGGGAGCGCACATCCGTCTGTGAGGGCGTGCAGCTGTGTCCCCATATTCCCGCTTTCCAAAGGGGGGCGACATTTGCTCCTTGTTTAGGGACATTTTCTCCTTGATCAAAACGGGATGATGGGATGTCGGTTCTTCCTTCCGTGGATTCCTCCTCGGAACTCATCACCTAGTCCGGGACTCCCTCATAGATTTAATACGTTGTTCGTGAAACTCTTCCCAGTGCCATGTTTCCATGGATTCCAGTTAATTACACTGCTTCTGTCAGGACATTCCAATGGGTCCAGTCAGGGCAACAACCTTCAGTCGGGGGAGTAGTCATGTCGAGGCATCAGTAGCGTGTCTGAACACTGGGGAACTATCGTGTCTGTCTTTGGTCCCTTGTCATAGGGATTCTCGAGGGCGTGGAAGCCCGAGGCATCCCACATAGAGCACGGGTAATTATATGTCATAGGCATATATATGAGGTTTTCCTCAGCTTTATATGTTTAACATAGGGTATGCCTCCAGTTTAATGTCTAGTGGAGACAGATCGAACTGATCAGAACACTTGCTGGAATGGATCCGATTGAGGAATCCCCCTTGAGGGAATGCCGATATCGGGGCCAACCCGTGGGCGGCTTCCCGAATGCTATGAAGAAGCGCGAAATGGCATGATCTTGCAGGGATATGGCGGCCCGGGTGAGAATCAGGATGGATGATTGATGGGTGAATGAGGTGGAGGAGGAATGAAACGGAACCATCACAAGGGCGATATTCAAGTTGGGCTTGAGCCTCGAAGAGACCTCCTACATATCCCCGTGGTAGGGAATCAAAGTCCACGTAGTTTGGGTGGGTGCGCCGGAGGACCGACATGAATGTGGACCTTGGTCCGATAGGCATCGTCAGTGAGCCGACGTGAAGGTGAACCCGGGGGTCCACTGGTGGTGGGCTTGAACCTCGTGAAGGCTTCCTATGTACCATGCCATGACATGGATCATAGTCCCCATAGTTCGGATGGAATGTGGAATACAGTTTAACGTCATGCGGGACGGGGGTGAACTAATGTGAGTGGGGTCAGGACGACCGGGTGATGGGCTTGAACCTTATGGAGGCTTCCTACGTATCATGCCTTGACATGGATCAAAGACTACGCAGTTCAGGTTGGACGCCGGAAGGCCAAGGTGAAGAAGGACCAGGGTTCCATGTGGCGGTGGGCTTGAACCTTATAGAGGCTTCCTATGTATCATGCATTGACATGGATCAAAGACCTCGTAGTTCATAATGGTGTGTTGGTGAACTGACGCGAGTAGGGACCTTGGTCCGACATGAGTGGGGACCTTGGTCCAGATGGTTTAGGGCTTACACACTAGGCTGCCCATGTGCTGGTGACCTGACACGAAGAAGGTCGGGGTGACCAACAGGTGGTGGGCTTGAACCTCTGGGAGGATTCCTACGTACCATGCCTTAACATGGATCATAGACTACGTAGTTAAAAGGGTTTCTTCGGCTAAACGACGTGAAGGTGAACCCGGGGGTCCACTGGTGGTGGGCTTGAACCTCATGAGGCTTCCTACGTTCCATGCCTTGACATGGATCAAAGTCCTCGTAGTTCGGGATGATCACAACGGCTATCCGTCGGACTGGAATTCAGTTTAACGTCATGCTGGACGAAGATGAACCCTGACGTGAATAAACGATGGGCGATGGGCTTGAACCTCATGGATTCTTCCTACATACCATGCCTTGACATGGATCAAAGACTACGTAGTTCAGAATGGTGTGGGTGTTGGTGAACCGACGTGAGGAAAGGACCTTGGTCTGATGGGAGGTGGGATTGAACCTCAGGGAGGCTTCCTACGTACCATTCCTTGATATGGATCAAAGTCCTCGTAGTTCGGGTTGGTCACAACGGCTTGCGTCAGACTGGAATGCAGTTTAACATCATGATGGATGAAGTTGAAGCTCGACATGAATAAATTATGGGTGGGCTTGAACCTCATGGAGGCTTCCTACGTACCATGTCGTGACATGGATCAAAGACCTCGTAGTTCAAATGGGTGTGCAGTTTAACATCATGATGGACGGGGGCATATAGTTTAACGTCATACTGGAAGAGGAATACAATTTAACATCATGCTGGATGAGGGGATACAGTTTAACGTCATGCTGGACGAGGGTATATAGTTTAACATCATGCTGGACAAGGCATACAGTTTAACGTCATGCTGGACGAGGCATACAATTTAACTTCATGCTGGACGAGGGTATACAGTTTAACATCATGATGGACAAGGCATACAGTTTAACGTCATCCTGGATGAGGCATAAATTTTAACATCATGTTGTACAAGGAATACAGTTTAACGTCATGCTGGATGAGGGTATACAGTTTAACGTCATGCTGGACGAGGGTATTTCCATGGCCGATGCTTATTCTAAGCCTACGTGAGTCATGCTTGGTGTGAGAAACAAGAGGCAGCAAGGACCTGACGCTCACGTCGCGAAGGGTGCATCCGTGAGAAGCGAAGAGGGGCTTATGCATTGGGCGGCCCATGGTGCTGGGACTTACTCCCGGATGGAGACCGAAGTGCGGAAAAGCGCAGCGAGAGAGGGGTTTGGGACCAATGATGGGAGGTGCCTTGTTCCCTACCGCGCCCTCCACTGACCTTGGCAGTGGGGAAGTACGGAGGTGCATGAGTGCTACCTTCCTCAAGAGGGGGGATAGGGGATTACACCAAGGTGGTTTCCCTTCTCCCATGGACATACGCCGCCCCGATAAGGAGGATATCATCCCTTGTGGGGGGGGGGGGGGGTGATTCTATTCCTAGGGAGGCGAGTGGCGTAAAGAATGTTCGATCTGGGGAGACCCTGCCTACGAGGAACGAGGTCGGGCCACAGTTTAATGTCATGTGTTGAGGACGAGGTGATTGTCAGTTTATCGTCCTACAGCTCTGATGAGGTGGGTTTACTCCTCACCCCTAGGACTTACATGACTGGCACCCTCTACTCCTTGGGGGAGGGAAGGTACCTGTACGACCATGGTAAAGGGGGTTCATAGAGCGAACCATCGAGGGGTCCACGTTAGCGTGGATATGCGAATAAGCAATAGCCATTAGAGTTCCTATGTGAAGAAGCATTAGGTGAAGCAACGCTACGAGTGGTGTTGTCCGTGGGACTTTGAAATCACATCACGCAAACCTGGAGGGTCGCACGGGAAGAGGAATTTCCAATCAAAGGAGTGTGCTTCGGGAAGTGGTGTGCCTTGGCATTAGCATGTGGTAGAGGTGTGAATGGGGGGTGCTTTGTGAAGTGGAATAGTATTCGCAGAGCACTACCTCACAAAGCAGAGGTGCCTCGCGAAGCAAGGTGCTGCGAGGCAGTGTGCTTTGCGATATGCAGCGACCCTACCTTGGAATAGGGATCACTAGTACAGGATGGGTTTTTTTCAAAGCATAAACGCTTCGTGGCTACATGGGATCCCTTGGGAATCCCCCTCCTTTGCGAATTCCCTGGGCTTCGCGAAGGGCATCCCTCTCGAAAGAGGGGCTCAAAACGAGACAAAGAGAAGGCATCTCGCGAAGTAAAAATACCTCGCGGAGCTCATGATTCCCGGGGGCGAAGGGTGCTTCACGATTTGGGAGTTGAGAAGCCGAAAGGTCGGATTGTCCATCCCCTGGACTTAGGGGTAACCCAGTATTTATAGGACAGGGGCGCCGCGAAGCAGAACTCACGCGGCGCGAAGGGGCAGTGGGTGCTCCGCGGCGGGCTCGCGAATGTCAGACCGTTCGCGGAGATTTACCACCTCAGGGGCTTCACGGAAGGATCGAGAACTTCAGGATGTTCGCGGAGAGTTACCGCCTCCGGTGCTTTGTGGCGGGCTCGCGAACGTCAGGCCGTTCGTGCAGAGTTACCGCCTCCGATGCTTCGCGGCGGGCTTGCGAACGTCAGGCCGTTCGCGGAGTGTTACCGCCTCAGGGGCTTCACGGCGGGCTCGCTAACGTCAGGCCGTTCGCGGAGAGTTACTGCCTCCAGTGCTTTGTGGCGGGCTTGCGAACGTCAGGCCATTCGTGGAGAGTTACCGCCTCTGGTGCTTCGCGGGGCAGCGATGCTCGGGGAGCTTCTCGGCGGAGCTTCGCGAGGTAGCATGCATGGCTTCTTTTTTTCCCCTTATTTCCATTCCATATTTTGGCGCCAACAGTATGATATCTAGATATTCCAACTAGGGACAATACATCATCAAATGGGGAAGATTACTAGCCATTTTTCAGTTATTTTTTTGGGTGATGTGGGTATTAAGTAAGACACCTTTCTACCCGTAGTGGACCGATTCCAGGACAAGTTTCTAGGGTAATTCTTAGGGATACTACTTGATAGAGATATGGAATTTAAAATTACATTCCTCCTTATCAAATAGATCTAATAGAGATTCATAAGCTTAAAAAGCAGCTATAAGATTTGATGGTTAAGGGATTTATCCATCCGAGTATGTCGCCTTGGGGTTATCTAGTTTTGTTTGATAAGAAGGATAACATGACATTACACTTATGTGTCGATTACCATAAGTTGAACCAGATGATTATTAATAACCAATATCCTCTTCCTCAAATTGATGATCTCTTTAACCAATAGAGAGAAGTTTGTTTATTATCAAAGATTGACCTGAGAAAAGAGTATCATCAGTTGAGTGTTAAACCCTCTAATATACCATTGATAGTTTTCATAACCAGGTATGTCCTATATGAGTTTGTCATAATTTTATCTATTCTGTTTAATTTTCCTGCTATGTTTATGTTTTTGATGAACTAAATCATTCACCCATACATGGATCTTTTTGTGGTAGTGTCTGTGGACGAAATCTTGGTGTATGCCATGACTCATGAAGATCATTCCCAACTTCTTAACATCATCCTAAATATACTGAGAGAGCATCAGTTGTACACCAAGATATTTAAGTTTCAATTTTGGATTGATTAGGTTCATTTCTTTGATTTCTTCATCTTAGAGGAAGGTGTGTCAATGAACCTAAAGAAGGTGAAGGTATTTGTGTCTTGTTAGTATCCTAAGAATATTTTCGAAATTTATAGATTTATAGGCTTAGTTTTCCATTATTGGAGGTTCATCTAGGAATTTTACCACTTAGAAGAACACCTTTTAGAATTAATCAATAAGGGAGTTATGTTTGAATGGTTTGGATAATGTGAGATTACTTTACAGGATTTGAAGAAGATTTTTACTACCGATACGATCCTGATCCTACCCGAGCCATGGGAGGAGTATATGATGTTTTTTGATGCTTGAGGAGTAGGTTTGGGAGCAGTGTTGATGTAGGGGGATCAATGTTTGGAGTATGGATCATGACTATTGAGTCCACATGAATAGAATTACCCTACACATGACCTCGAGTTAGTTACAATGATGTATGATTTCTTGTTTTGGTGGAATTATCTATTGGGATAAAGTTTTACTATGTATATATATCAAAATATATTAAAGTATATATCTTCATAATGATAATTGAATCTATGATAGTGGTGATGGGTTGATTATATGTCGTCTCTTGATTTTGAGCTAGCATATACTCCCAAGAAAGGAAATAGTGTTACTGATACGTTGAGTTAAAAAAAGACTCAGGAAGTTCATGAGTCTAGTTTTGAGTGGAATTTGATGACTTTTCTTGATGAGATGCATGTTGTGGTATAAGAGGCCAAGTAGAATATTACCCTTATTCTGGTGATAGTTGATTCCATACTTATTAGCCAGATCAGGGAGAGGAATTATAATGATTTGGAGTGTTTTTCCTTGAGAGAAATCCTTGAAAGTGGGGAGTCATATTTTGATTAAAATATATATGTGTATAATATCATCTATGTTATGAATTATTTTTTTGTTCCTATGAGTATGAAGGGGGATATGATGCCTGAATTACATGCTTCAAAATGGGTGGTACATCTAGGTTCGATGAAAATGTACCATGACTTAAGTTGACAATGTTGGTGGACGGGCATGAAAAAGGAGGTTACAGGTTTCTTGACATGATAGTACACCTATCAATTGGTGAAGTTAGAATATCAATTACCCAGTGGTTTACTACAGCCATTTTACATTCTATAATGGAAGTGGTATAATGTTTTCATGGTTTTTGTGGTGGGTATCCTATGGGTGCCTGAGAAGAATGACACCATTTGGGTGATTGTGGACCGATTGATGAAATTAGAACATTTATTTTCTATACAGGAGACTTACTCAATGGATTAGTTGGTAGACTTGTATGTTTGGAAGATAGCCTATATACACGGGGTTCCACAAAGTATAGATTCATTTTGTGACTCATGTTTCACTATTCACTTCTAGCGAGGCTTAAAGAAGGGACATGGTACATTGGTATTATTGAGTACATCGTTCCACCCATAAACAGATGTGAGTTCATAACATACAATACATGTGTTGGAATATATGATATAGGCATTTGTTTTGAACTTTGGGGGATCTTGGGAGAAACAGTAAGTGATAATTGAGTTCTCTTATAATAATAGTTATTAGGAAATTATTCAGATGGCACTATATGAGGCTATTTATGGTAGGCCATGAAAATCACCTCTATGTTTGATGGAGGTAGGTGATTCAGAGCTATTGGGCTGAGTATCATATATAAGAAATTGGAGTTGGTTCATCTGATTCAGAAATATATTGATATTACTCAATGTAGGAAGAAATCATATGCTGATAGATGATAATGACCCTTTGTTTTATAGTGGGTGATTTTGTTTTCTTTTGATTTTTTTAAGAAATGTTCACCATAGGTTTTAGAGATAGAGATAGTTAGCACCCATGTTTTTCAGTCATTTTGAGGCTGTGGAGGGAATTTGGTTGGTGACATAATAATTGGCTCTCCAATAGAGGTATAGTTCTATGGATGATGTTTTTTATTTTTAATAACTTTGGCAGTATCATCCTAGACCTTCTCATGTGATTAATGTGGATGATGTTGAGTTTGAGACTAATACGTCCTTTGAAGAGCATATGAAACATGTTGTGGACCACAATGAGAAAGGGTTCCAAGGAAAGACTATACTGATAGTCTGTGTTTTGTGTCAAAATAGAAATGTTTAAGAGGAAACATTAGAGAGATAATCAGATATGTGGGCTTAGAGGCCTGATCTTTTTTCCTGAGAATCTTAGAGATTATTGGGTGTATAGCTCGAAGAAGATTTATTATAAGGAAGGTAGATTATAAGATTCCAACCTTTCTAGATATGTATCGAGATATTTTTTCAGGTATTTTTTTACATTGTTTTTTTATAACAAGGTTGTGTTTTACTTTGGGTATGTTTCTGTTGAAAAAGCAGAATGTTGGAAGTTTTTAGAGGGTATTTGGGTAGTGTACTATTGGTGCATAGTTTTCCCAAATTTATCACCTAGTCCATCAAACCATGAAAACCCATATAGAGGGAGTATTCTTGTTTAGTGAAAATTTTGTCAAAATGTGTTCCCTCTTAGTAGGATTCATGTTCCTATGAAAAGAGGTGCATGATTAAGGCACTTGGATTGGGAAAACCAGGTTCCCAATATAGGATGCTTTGAACACATGATTTCAATGTCCCAAAAAATTATAAACAAATACCAAACCCCAAATATTAACCACCAATCACACCTACTCAGAATTAAACTCATTCCTACCAATTTTTAATCTCCCAAACGGATTCTTAGGCCTCTTGATCTTTGTTCTTGATGAATTGATGATCCATTTGATGTATCTACACCTATCCTATTATGTGATCTCTTTATGTGGTTTCCTTTCTCCCTCAACTCTCTTACCTGATGAATTTGACTATTTTATTCCCTATTGTAATTGGTTTAGATCTTGGTTATGTTGGATTTTGATCCATTCGATATTGTTTCTTGGATTTAGTTCTAGATATCACTCTTTGTCATGATCATGATCATTCCATTTCAATTTGGGGGATTTCATTTGGGTGATTTCGATCAATGATATTGATGTTGGCGGTCTATTTATTATCTCCAAAATTCTTGATTTCAATTATGTGTAACTAATTGTGAAATTTCTATTTCATGTTTAGAAATTGCATCATAAATTGGATTAATTAATTTGTTAATTAATTAATATAACCATGGAATTTTTTAGTGGAATTTAACTGTGATAATGAAATGGGTTAAACTTGGGAAATTAAATTTGGTAATTATGGTCATGAAAATGACGACTAATGTGAAATTATTTCATTTATAATGATAAATAAGGGATGGTTGGATGAACTGTAATGGGTTAACGGTTAATATGGTTAATTATTAATAAATGGTTTAATGGTAAATTGTTCATATTATTCCATGTGAATGAAAGCAGCGATCTTTGTTTGTTTAATGAATTGAAAAGGTACAATTTAATGAGAATGTTTAATAAGAAGTTTAATGTTACTTAACCATGATGTATTTTAAATTTTTATATATGTGATATACGTGCGTAGGTCATGGACTGATGCTTCAAAATCCCATATGTGATTGACTGATACATGTATATAGGACATGTAATGATGCTTAAAAACCCATATATGATAACAACAGGTTGTGGGACACAAAATTATGCTTCAAATACCCACAAGGTTCTAGGAAAGGCATTCTAGGCCCAAATTGTCGGCATTGGACTATGATTATAAGTAGCTATGATATAAAATTGGAATGTAGTGATAAATGAAAACCCATGAGTTATGTGTTATGTAATATCCATTAGAGATTGTTTAGACTCTACATGGGATAAAGAAGGAATGGATGGTTTAGGTGTCATCGTGAACCCAAGTGATTTGTGTGGTTAAATAAAAAATAATGAAATGTGTTACCTATTTACATTGTTGTACCATATTCCTTAGAAAACTATATACACATTTATTGAATTGATGTTGTTTTAGATGCTGTTGGTGGTGGCCTAGTGGGTTTTACTCATACCCTACTCAAGATTTTTAATCACCACCTGAATAGAATTTATGGTTGTGTGATACAATAAGGTCAATATTATTATGTTATATGTCTATGTTGGGATGAATCATGGATGATGGAACTGAACGTGTTGTCAGGACCCCCTTGGGTAGTTTTCTATGTGTCTTTTTTTTTTGGGTTTTATTTAGATAGTTGAAATATATATGTAATGACTTATCTAATAGTTTAGTTTTGTATATTTTATTCCTATTTTGTTCAAAATGTGATACTAGTAATATTTTGGTTATGTTTATTATATATTGGTTCTTGTTTATTTATTTCTGCTATTGTGTTTCTTTGATAAAGTGGGTATAGCCTTCCAAAGTTATATATTTGACCCTCAATACTAGTCATAAGCCTTTGGAATATGGGGAGGTGCACCTTTGTTCATGTCACCAACCGGATCAAGGCACCACCATGCGGCACCTGAGTCAGGATGTCATATCCTATAACTGAATCATGGCTATATTATATGGAGTTTTTAAAATAGGTATAGCATTATTTAGGATTTTTATTGAAAACTAAAATTCATGATTTAGGAGAATACTTTTAAAGTTTTCTAGAAATACATCGTCATAATCATGAACAATAAGAATATATTAGATGTTGGTTTTCTACCAAACCATTTGAGATAAATAACTCTCATAAACAAGAAATAAGACTCATAAAAAGGAAGTGACTTACATTGGAAGTTCATATTCATCTTCACACTGAAATATGATCATAGGTTGATTTAGAGTATAAAAACAGACACCTATATTTGGATAATTGATTTGAGATCTATATAGAGAGGTCTAGTTTGTGCCTAAAATCTAGTCAAATTTAACAAGAGTGAGAATCAAATGATTTATATGAAGAACATTCTCACAATCTTCTATTATAGAGGACCTCTAGACTTGATATGAAATCATCATACCATTATTATTATTTACTACTAACTCAATAATTAATTTTTGAGTTATATATGTAATACCCAAAGTAAATTCTTCAGATATAAAATAGTGGGTTAATATAAAATAGAATAAAATAATTGTTGTTCTAGAGTGAATGATAAGTGTACCATTCACCACTTCATTCTTGTGACCCACATAAACAGTTAATATCATATGATATTTCAATTTATATCTTGTATTAAGAGGTTGATAAATCAAATTATAATAATTAACCTATAGATTCATGAACTAATTGGAATAATAACCATACTTCTTCTTATAATAGCATTGGACTGTGGGTGGTACATTTTTTTGAGATATTCACCATTACTTTTGTTAATTTACCTCTTCACATCACATTAACATTATTTTTCTCAATATCCATATTTTACCCACTTAAAACATTAACCAAACACCATAAAGAAATTTTCTCCATGCTTACTTCCACACTTCTGACATTAAGGAAGAATAATTTTCTTTCCTCTATGGGGTTTATTGTTATAATTTCAAAAAAATTCTAACTTTCTCTTTTCGCCCAACACCCAATGAACATTGAGATTCCCCAAATTATATTTTTAGTTGGAGATAAAATTGAAATTTCTCTTCATAAATATAAAATCCATTTATATGAAATGAATCTTGTAGACTTGGTCTCAAGAAACTAAAGAGTTAGTCACTATTTCTTTTAGGATTGATGATAAAACCAAAAGAATATATTGAAAATATAGTGAAATTTTCCTTATAGGTAATAATATATTTGTGATATTTTTTAATTTAGTTTTAGGAATTCTACATACATTTTAATTTATAGTGTTAGGGGAAATACTTATTGAAATTTTCCTTCTTAAACTATTACCATGTCATGGAGTTATTTTCCTCCTCTTTCCCTCTACCCTTGATAAGAATCCATCATTGATTAGTTTCACCATCCAAATGAAAAATGACCCAAATAAAAATCTCATGGTATGAGAATTAGATAATTGAGAATATATTTCTTATAGAATTGATCCATTTATCTATAATATGTGCATTATAGGAACTACTAAAGGAAGGTGGACTTTGTCATATAAAAGACTCAATAGTGAGTTGTTATATCCTTTGTAATCAAGTAATTTAAACATAATTCGTGGTATTATTCATATATTGAGAGTGTTGGGTCAGCATATCTATAATATTTTGCATCCATGATCCCATTTCATTTAGTTTCTCATGAGGAAATTCATTTTATTTCCTATCATATTTAATGTGAACACAATTTCTATTGGGTCCAACTATGGACTATAAAAAAAATAACAATTTAAGTAACAAGAATCATGGTGATTAATAATATAGTCATGAAAAATCATTTAGAGGATGTCTAAATCATGACACATTATATTGAATATATGACACCATAAGTTTATCCTAAGTCATTCATGGTCATTATCTACTAAAATCTTCAATACATGGTTATAATGAAAAGTTGAATTAACCTAAGAAAATCCCTTTGAGTTTCTAGGAAGGTGAGCAGTCTTATCCCCACTATTTGGGAGCCACTGATGATCATGTTAATACATAGTTTTCCTATTTCATTATTTTTACACCTAGGTTCATCTAAGCCAAAATCTCATCCAATTTATAGTATCCCTATAGGGATGTATTGTCTAAGAAAACCACACAATCTTTACTTTACGAGAAATTCAGGATGTTAACCGATACATAGACTTACTACCTTGGTTTTCAAAAAATATCTCAAATCCTAATATCCAAAAATAACTAAACCCAACTCAGATACAAACTGATGTGACCTGAGAACTTTATACACATATATTCCACCACTTTAGATGAATATTCAATACATTTCACAATAATATATGTCCGAGGATCATAAAGGTTTAGTTTATTTGGAGACTAAATAAATAATCAAATTTTTTCGTAAAATATATTCAATATCTCACACAAGGTTCTTCTCTCATAGTATGATTATTAGATATTTTATAATTAAAACCTATCTTTATGACTCAAGGATGAAAGGAACTTAATAAAGGGTGATCTTAGATACTCAGTATGGGTAATAATAATATATATCAATAATTGATCACAATTTAGAATAATATAAACATAAGGGGATTAGAATACGATCATAAATTTCTATAATCAAACCCAAGAATTCAAATATCATTAATCATAAATGATGGAATAAGGCTTTATCAATAGAAAATACATAGGTCATAAGTGTGTGTAATCATCAATAATCAACCATGATCTATAACACATAACATAAGAATAAAACATATGTTTTTGGAATATATATAAGCATAGAAAATCATTTCATTAGTTAAGGTTCACTACCAGGACTATCGTAGTGGATTGAGTTTACTCCACATTCCATCATTTACTTAGATAAGGTACACTCTTGACATTATCTTATTAGACAGAGTCCCTTACTAAACTAGGTTCAATCCTGATTCCATTCCTTATTATATCATGATATATCCATATTTAACCAATGTTTTGGAAGGGTTTATAATTACAGGTTCAACTATAACATAATTAAAACCATGCATATGTGTTCCAAAATATCATAATACATTCATCGTATCATCATATCATAACCATGGAAAGGAAATGGGTTTCATAAACATTTTATCATAGCATTACCTATTGAAAAGAAATGGATTTCATAAAGGTTTTTTTCGTAACTTTATTTACCCATTATAAATAAATAGGTTTCATAGAATCATCCTTAAATAATAATCATCATAATCCATCTATTCAAACAAAGTTCATGGTAACATAAGATCATATCCCCAGTGGAGAAAAATATTTTATAAATGTTATATATAAACATTAAATCCATTATAAGAACTAACCATGAATGGTGGTGATAGAAACTGAATCATATCATTGCATGGAGGTCAAAGTCCACACAAACCCACAAGCAATACTTTAAGTTCCCACTTGATAGAACATAGGTGTAAAATGGTCACCCCATAATCATAATAACATAAAAATATATTTATGACAATATATTTATTTTGTTAGGATATATATCATAAATTTATAGTAAGTAAAATAAGAATGGAACTCAAAAAAGATTAGTAAGAACATATACATCTTCTTTGAGAAACCTAATTTGAATATCTTATTTTAGGACCCTTGGGTTGTTCTTTTAAGAAGAGAATCACCTCTTGGGTTCCCATTTATAAATTAGGGGAGTGTAACACTTTTAATTAATAATAATATTAAAATAATAAATTCACTCTAATGGAAATGTATCTACAAGTTGGTCTAAGTTAGAAGATAGAACGAGATATAACATTATCTCTTTATTTTAACCCTTATCTCTTTATTTTAACCCTCGATAACCCCTTTTAACATTAAAATTTGTATGTAATTTTTACATTGGTTATTATTTATGATGAAAAAAATTAATTTGAAGTTTTAAACTATATTAATTATTCTTATTCCAAATATGGAATCTATTTTATAAGATTCAATTTCTATAAGTGAGAGAAATTTATTTTAAAGTGTGCAAAACACAAAAAAATGTTTTTAGAAAAATGAATTTGTAAGCATGAAACCGAGTTTACCTTTATTCACTACCATGTAAACACTATTAGATGAAAGTTAAAATATTTTATTGAATATATTATCTAAAAGTTTAATGAAAATAATTCATTAATATAGAATACTTTAATTTATTAAGAACAAAATACATTGTGTGTATAAAAATAGTTTTTTAGAAGAACATCTATTTTTACCTTTAAATGATTTTATTTTAATTTTTAACTAATTTTTTTTAAAAAATAATTCATTTTAAAAATATATAATTTTTTTCATAATTTAGTTAATCTTATTAATACCCTATAATCAAATTTCTAGGTTACATCTATCAAATTAAATAATAATAATTCAATAGTATATGTCAGTTTTATTTCATTTAAAGTAAAATATCAAAGAAATAAAATTTATTTAAAGATAAATATGTAATAAAATTTCTAGGTGTTATCTATGGACTTTAGGGATTCTTAAATGATATATTTCTGATTAAAATGCCCAATATTATCGGTGTAGACACCTGTGGTGGGGGTGAATCAGGCGTTTTCAATTTTCCCAAAATTCCAAACTCTCTTTGAAACTTTAACCCAATTTATATTTTAATATATTTGTTTTCGATGCTTTCACCGGGGCTCACATCCATCCATGGGGACATGATGGATATTTCCCCACATTCCTGGTTTTCAAAGGCGGGTGACATCCGTAGCTTATTCAGGGATGTTTTCTCCTTGATCGAAATAGGATGATGGTATGTCGGCTCTTACTTTCGTGGATTCCTCCTCAGAATTTTTCACCTAGTCTGGGTCACCCTCATAGATTCCGACGTAGTTCATAAAACTCTCCCCCGATGTCATATCCTCATGGATGCCGATTAATTACACTACATATGTCAGGACATTACAAGGGGTTAAGTCAGGGAAACAACCTTCAATCGGGGGAGTAGTCACATTGGACATTGCTGGCGTGTCTGGGTGCTGAAACACTGACGTGTCTTGGTTTCTTCCCCTTAGGATAGGGATTCTCGAGGGCGTGGAACCCCAAGGAAAACCATGCTGAGTGCGGGGAATTATATTCCATAGGCATGTACCTGAGGTTTTCCTTAGCTTTCCATATTTAACATGGGGTATGCCACAAGTTTAACATCTAGCGGAGATGGATCAGACTGATTGGAACACTAATGGTAGTCTCCTAGAAGGTTTACCAGATGGGTGGATCAGAATGCCCAATGAGGAAAAATCCAGGGTGGTGCATCCCATAAAGGGAAGATGTCTCTCTGTGAAGGCTGATATGGACACCACTAGGGGTAGATCAGGGAAAGCACACCCCAGGAAGGGGGACACCAAGGTTTACAATTGGTTGGGATTGAACCTCAGGGAGGTTTTCTATGTACCCTATGTTGACGATAGGGATCAAAACCCCCATAGTTATAATGGGTATGGAATAGGATCTGGGTGTACACAGAGGACAATGACCCAAATACATGCAAGGGTATATGCATTGACAGCGGTCCATCACAATTGGAACACTCTTCATTGGATGATTATGGATTATGCATGGATTATGTGTGGTTAGCTTCACAGGTTCTACAAGGAGTGGTGATGAGATGGATGACATGATCTCATTAGGATGTTCTGGCCCAGGTAAGAATATGGATGAGTGATGAATGGTTGGACGAAGTGGATGGGAGGAATGGGGTGGAATTGAAGTGGAGATGATGGTGGTGTTGAGCGTTAACCTCAAATAGGCTTCCTACATATCCTCATGATAGGGAATCAAAGTCCACATAGTTTGGGGGATGATGGGACACCTAAGGAGGTGGCCCCTGAGAATGGACGCATGGGTGGTACCCAGAGGAAGTAGAACATCCGGGTTGGGGAATGACCTTCCCAAAACACTAAGGCTCGAGGGAGAGACAAGCATAGGACTTGGGTGATGGGATTAAACCTCACAGAGGCTTCCTATGTATCCCAGTGATGGGGAATCAATGTCCACATAGTTTATAATGAGGGTATAGAATTGGGGTGTACACAAAATATGGAAACCCGAAGACATGATGGGTCTTATGAATGGTTAGCGGCCTAATAGTTGGTCTGACGCTGCTAAAGGACATACCAGGGATGTGGGTCCTAGCACAAGGGACACCGTAGTTTACTCATGTTTGGGTTTTAACCTCAGAGAGTATTCTTAAATACCCTATCTAGGAGACAAGAATAAAACCTACGTAGATTGAATATGTATAGTGTTTGGGGTTGAACCTCAGGGAGGCTTCCTACGTACCCTTCCTAGGAGGCGAGTATCAAGACCCACGTAGTTTTGATGGGTTTACCAGTGTTTAGGGTTGTACCTCAGGGAGGCTTCCTATGTACCCAACCTTGAAGTTAGGGATCAAAACCCATATAGTTTTAATAGGTTTACCAATGTTTGGGGTTAAACCTTACGGAGTCTTCCTATGGACCCTACCGAGGAGACATGGATCAAAACCCACATAGTTCAAATGGGTTTACCAGTGTTTGGGGTTGAACCTCCAGGAGGCTTCCTACATACCTTTTCTAGGAGACAAGGTTCAAACCCATGTAATTTGAATATGTATATTTTAGTGTCATGTGGGATGAAAGGGGGTATACATTTTGACATTATGCGAGATGATGGTGAAACGACATGAAGTGGTCAGGACTGGTGGATGACAGGATTTAACCTCAGGGAGGCTTCCTATGTACCTTGCTCAGAAAGGGAAATGATCAAATTCCACATAGTTCGGTTGTGGGTGAATAGGGCTTAAATGATAAGGTGGCCCAAGAAGGATGCCATGGTTGATGATTACTCTAAGCCCAAGTGGGTCATGTTTGGTGTGAGAAACCAGAGGCAGTAAAGACCTGACGATCACGTCACGAAATTTGCATCTGTGATGAATAGAGAAAAGCTAACATATGGTTAGTGGCCTAGAGATATGAAGATTGGGGCTTACTCTAAGATAGAGGCCCGATGGTGATGAAACCCAAATGGAGAGGGACATGGTATTGAAGGTCCCTGTGCCCATCTCTCTTACAACCTTTTCACACGGAATAAGAGAGGAGGATCACAGATGATACCTCCTGAAATAAAGGATAAGGGATTTTAAGAATATGGTTTCCCACCCCCGTGGACAAATGTCATTCCATTCATGGAGAATCCCATTCCATTTGAGTAAGGTCTCACTCCCATGGAGACCAATGGGCATGGAAAATATCTGAGGCGAGGCACCCTGTGTATATTGCGCGGAGTGAGGCCATAGTTTAATGCCATGTACTAGAGATGATGATTCTTTTAAGTTTAACATCATGCATCTCAAATGACGAGGATTCACTTCCCACCCCTAGGAATTACATAATCGGTGTGCTTTAACCCTTAGTGAAGTGAAGGCACTGACAATGCCATGTGTATATGAGGTTGTATAGTGATACATTTAGAGGATCATGTTAGCAAGTCTATCCAAAAAAGAAATATCTGTTAGCATGCCTATGAAAAGAAGAGTGAGGATAAGAAACCAAATATGAAGCTCCACCTAAGGGACCTTGAATTCACTTTGTACAAACCTTAAGATCCATATAGAAAATGGATTTTTAAAGCAAATGGGTTCACTAGAAGGGACCTTGTGAAGATATGGTGCTCCACAAAGTGGAGAGAATTTGAGAAGGTGTTTGCTTTTTGATGTGGAGTGGCCTAGACTATGCATGGAGTATACATGCATATGAATTGAGTTTCGTGAAGTGAAAGGGCTTTCACGAACTAGGACTTCACAGAGTAGGAGTGCCTTGTAATGTGCGTAATTGCGAAGCGATGTACTCTGTGAAGCACAATGATCCTGCCTTAGCATGGGGTTCACACATGCAGGGAAGGTACTTCGTGAAGCATGAGTGATTTGCAAAGACCCTAGTTCTCTTAGGGATATCCTTCCTTTGCGATGACCCATGGGATTCACGAAGGGAATTCGTGCTTGAAGAGGGGTTGTATATGAGCTAAGGGAAAGGTATTTTTCAATGCTTAAATACCATGAAAAGCTCATTTTCTTAATGTTTCATAGAGAATATGATGATTCATGATTTGAGATATTAGAAAGATAAAGTTTAGGGTATCCATCCTTTGGGTCTTGGGGAAGCCCTATATATATAGGCAAAAGGAGGCATGAAGCTCTGACAGCACGTAGCGAAGCTGCTTGCACTTTTCCATCAGAGGCAGATTATATCAAGTTTGTCATAACCATAGTGTTGACCGTCATCCCCTCTTGGACGCATAGTCCTCCTTCATTCCATCCACGATGCACTCAGAGGAATATATCAATTTCTAAGGGATCTTAAAGGTGATCATGTTCCCTCCACGACGTGAATCCTTCTTTCAATTTCGTCATAACCGCAGATTCTTCTACCTCTTTCCTCTATGGAAATCATAGAGGTGGTCAGATATTTCCACTGGCCATGATTCCAAGGGGCTTTGTGAGCTGCTTTGTGAAGTACCCCCTTTTTTCATTGGTGTTCTCTTTTAGTATTTTTCCCATGCACACAATTTGGCACCAAAAAATGCCTCCCATTCGACTTGGAGTTGAGGAGAAAACGAGGGTCAAATTATGAGGGTAGACCCCGAAATTTTTTTGGCTGATCAATTTTTTTTGTTAATTATGGTCTAAATATGGATAGGTGATGTGCGAGTTGAGAACTATACGAAGCTCACTATGGCCAGGTACAACGTGAAGCTCAGAGGTCATTGCTGATAAATAGGGGAGGACGACCCCTCTGTTGTCCTTACTTATCTCCAAATTTTTGTGCTCGGGATCTTGATTCTTGAAGCTCCAAATTCTCTATGTCTTCTCTTTACGAATCAATACCTCTTTTTATTTGTGGTACACAACAATTCTTCATACTATGAGACTGTGTAATATACAGCTTGTACTTACGAGGTCTGTGGCAGGGCTTTGCGACCTGTCTCGGTGATCTAGCTCTGCGGTCAAGCTCTACGATCAAGATCTAAGATCCATGTTTTTTTAATGTTTTGGGATATAATGGCTCACCAAAAAGATGCTGGGGGGGGTCCTTGTATATCCTTCCCATAGAGCATAGATGGCGGATAACCTAAGCATCGGGGAATGTGCGTAGATCCATTTGGACCACGAATCCCTGGTGTAGCTGTGGCCAGACTGCCAAAAAAACTACCCTCTATGAAAAAGACTACCTCAATATGGATTTGGTCTAAGGAATGATGTTTTCATTCTCCAAGAAAGAAGGGATGAGCCAGCCTATTGGTTCAAGAGTACGTTGTGCCATCGCCAGTGGTTGAGGGTTGCTGACAGTCGTACATGGGAGGATCATACACCCGTTAATGCTGACTTCTTGTATAATCATGTCAACAATGTTGATGGGAAGGAATTGTATCTAGAGGTATCTCTCCCATAGTACCATACCATTCTCAAAAAGGCTTTGGGGATCCAAGAGAAAGGGAGGACCAATTATTGGGACTTGCGCCAGGGTAGTAATTTCACAGAAGATTGGGCATGGGATTACTGGGTCAGTGCCTCTTGTGAGGAGTTTGGGGTGGAGATGAGGTGTGTGGGACTGTATGAGGCATCATGGGCCTCCTAATTCCATATCTAATAACCAAAGTTCTTGATGAAAGAGTTGTTGAGTAGGTGGTCATTGAGGGCCCACACTTTTCATCTTCACCATGGGGAGGATGTTATTAGTCTCTAGGATCTTCACACGATCTTGAGGGTTCTGGTATTTGGGGTGATCTATTACAAGTTTCTCCCCACCTCAAATACATGGGAGAACCCAAAGAAGATTACAACACTAGAGAAGGTATTAATGGATCTGGTGCTGGGAGAGGACAAGCAGTTGGTGAGGTACGTCTACTTTAAGTTGTGGTTCAGGGAGTTCCTGAATTACCCTTTAGATGAGATGTTTCCTATGAGGCCTCTCACTTCCTAAAGGGGGCCCCGACACAACAAATAGAACTCATAATAGAGACTCATGGAGGACCGCTAGTGAAAGACATGGGGGTTTAGTGTCAGAACCGAGAAACAACTGGTGGCTAGGTTGGATACGTTTATCTCAGTGCTCATCTGCCACTGGATGCTTCCAGTAAGAGAGACAGGTATGGGTGTATGGCTGAGAAAATTTATCATAGAATCCATATTGGTGAAGGGGGAACAAATCAATCTTGGGATCCCGGTGTTGGATAATCCACACAAAGTATTATGGAATATTAGTGAGGGGAAGAACCAACATAGGGTGTGTGGCCCGATCTATCTTCTTTATGGGTGGATAGCGGTGAATATTGAAACCTATGAATACCCAATCCCCATTTCCCCTCTAGGGTCAGACTTTTGACTGACTATTACAAATACGGTGGGGAGTTTCCAGACCAAGTTGACCGCACCGCTGGTGCTGAACTGAGTCTGGAAGGTGGATGAATTGATCTTCCACCCATTCCCATTACCAAAAGGTTTATTCACTGATGAAGACCCGGTAATGGTGGTGTGTCGGTACTATCTCCTAGCCTTTCAGGATGGAGTCTTGGTGGTGTGGGTTGACTGCGAGCCTCTCTATGAGCTATACACCCCACACCGCTTCATGAGGCAGTTCCAGTGCATGGAGAGGCTAATCCCATAGGTCTACATGTGAGAATTCCCTAAGGACCATCCATGTGTGATGATGCTGATGTATCTCATGTTCACATAGAAGTATGAGAAGATGTGGAATGAGCTGCCTCTGCCCACAACTGTCTGTGGGATAGTGAAAGAGTATGCCAAGAGTTGGGATACAACCTACGTAGAAAAGATATTGAAGTAGTGGAACATCCATACTAGTGATGGGGTGCCTCCTCAACCTCGAGTTTAGGGATGAAAAATGGAAAGAACATGCTATGGTGGTGGGGCTACAGTAGTAATGAGACCTGCACCGATCGAGAGGTAGGCAGCGGTGGCAGACCCTAAAGTCCCAGAGGGGAAAAGTCAGCAAGAAGGGAGACCACCTAGGTGGTAGTGTTGGATACCCACTCAGGCTCCTGGGAAGCGGCTATGCTAGATAGCTATGCCTGAGGATGCTGTTTTCCTAGAGGATTGGGACATATGGGATGATAACAGGAAATTAATCAATACTTTCTAGATATGGCACTATATAAACCATATTGGGATGGATCTTTTGGGGATTAGTCATGCACGGGACAACTTTTCAGTATCTTAGGTGAAAGGGGAGCAGTATATCACCAAGCTGGAGGACTTCATGCACTCTCAGGGTATTCAGTGCCCAATGACGGAAAGGGTGAAAGTGTTACTCAATCAAATAGTCACTCCACTATTTTCTTCCACTAAATTGAGGGAGCGCTTTACCATACCAAAAGATTCAAAAGAGTCCCCCTAGGAAGAAGAGGCTGGTAGAGGGAGCCCTTTGGAGGAAAGTGAGGTCGTCAACTCAGAGCTGGAAGAGTTTGCAGAGTCTCTTCAAGTAAACCCTAAAACATTTTTATATGCTCCTAACATAGGTAACTAAGGCCTTATCAACTAAAATTTTACCTATGTAGGAGGGACTCATACACAAAACCTTCTCCCACAAAATAGTAGATGAAGCTTTACGATCTGTACCTGTGAAAATGGAAATTACCACATCTATTATGGCTGCGACACTCAGGGTGGTTCTCCCAGAGTCTTAGGGTTTACCAACCATATATGAGGGGCTGCACCTTGGGATTCCAGTGGAAAAAAATTAGGGGCGAGATAGACTATTTGATCTCTATATGTCTTCTTCACAGAATTTGTAACTGTCATCCATTGAATCAGACCATCTGACAAATGTGTATTTTTATAAACATAGTTCCTCAAATGGAATGGGCTGTGTTGTCAAGGGCAGATGGGGACCCTGGTGCTACCTTTCCTAGGGGAATGCTTATTGTTGTGGAAGAAGACTCCCATACTAACCAATCCACAATGCTTCTGATTATAGGTGAGACCATCAGTAGGACGTGACCTAAAATCATCGAGGAGGAATCTGACAACATGGGTCAATTGGATTCCATAAGGTCTAACCTACCTGACCATACACTAGATGAAGATCCTTCCAATGAGTTCCAAGTGGCGTTCCCCACATATGAACCGGCTGACCCTGAGGGCTAGGATGAGACGACTTCCAATGTAGAAGATAGAAAGGCCTTCCATCACCGGTCATGGAAGTTGATCAATCACTTCTAGAGGACACCCCATAAGCACAGTGGATAGACTAGATGGGGAGGCTTCGTTCTCGGCTGCATGAACTATGATCTAGAGGAGTGGATGACCAATTTCATCATATGATCATCTAAGACTTCATGGAAGAGAAAACACGAGAACAAGACCACAACTTCGGTGTGGGCCGACAGTGGAGGAAGTCCATAAATATCAAGAGACTCTAGGTGGATGAGCATGAGATCCAATGGTTGAGGGCATGGGAAAACAAGTATTCTTATTTCCCAGATGCATAACTGGGGTTCATATAATGACTGAATTTCCAACTGGCAGAGGCTAAAGAATAGATGAGGGGAGCCTCTGAAGATATGGCTATTATCCGACCCGATGAGGATTAGGCCTAGATCAAGGCTGATGAACTATGCCCAATTTTCATCAAGGAGGAGCAGGAGCTTAACAGACAACCTCAGATCCTGGATGCTACAAGCCAGAGAGTGGCAGAGTTGGGATGATCTATTGAATAGGTCAACCCGTCTTTGGGAGGGGCCAGTCCCCATGATTTGTAATTCACGTGAATTCATAAACGTACTATTAGGATGTTGTTGTTTATGTTTGTGGCATGTATGAGTTACGTTGTCTATTTTGGTTGCAACCTTTCCATCATATCCATGAAATATCCAGCGATCAATTTCTAAGCTCACATGGGTCGTGCCCGATGTTAGAAACAATGGATGATCACATTGTTATTCCATTTGAATATGAGAGTTCCAACCCAACTTCGGGCATCTGTAGTCTGAAAAACCACTCCGTATTTCTAGGAAGAAAGAAGGAGGCCTGACCAGATAATGAATTTCTCAGAACAGTTGAATTTCTACTTTCCCAACGTGCTCTAGTCCATGAGTGGGTAATGCCAAGGGTGTTGGAATAAATCCGAACAGAGGGGAGTGAAAAGTGTGAATCATGATACCCAACATTAGGAATACTGTAGATATGGCATGACAATGAAGGATAACTATTGACCATGTTTGAAACACAATATCCTTATTGTGTTTTCCTGAAATGGGGACAAAAAATGTGGTCCGACTGGTAACAATGTTTAAAAGATGGGTCCTGGCTCGAAATGTCATCCATAGTCTTCTAGAATGTTAGCCCAGGATAGTAGGCGAGCCATAGGATGAGCATTTTTAGTAATTAGGGGGTTTCTTTAGACATGGAATAAGATGAGGATCTGAATAAAGGTCACAAAAAGTGTGGCGGGTGGAGTGATGTGTTGTTTGAATGGATTCCAACACTCTTGAAATTACACCACTGTGATGAAAACACATTATTTGTGTGAATCTATATGATTGGGGATTGGACTTATTTCTTGAAAGAATATCTCTGGCAAGAACCTAGAGTGTCCCAAAGTCTTACGTCATGCCAATGAGAAAAATACACACATTGTTTAGTGTCATACGATGATGATGATCCACAGAATAGTAAAACGTCATATGAACAAGATATAGAACATAGTTTTAAGGTCATATTTTTTGGACCAATGATAATAGTTTAAATCCGTGTTGCATGGACTATAAGATTCTAGTTTAAAGTCATAGAGTTTAGATGGTGATTAGGGGAAAAGAGCTAGGAAAGTTAACGGTTCTGGGGGTAGGCCCACGGCTAAATGACAAGGAGTCACTACGTATCCCATAAAGATGAGAATCAATCCAAACGTTTTTCTAAAGAATAGCGTGGTTGGAGACCAATGCTGGCAGAAGAAATCCTCTCTAATGAGGAAGCGGATGCATCCCATAATTATCATGGAGAATCCTGAACTTGTTTAGGGTAGGGATGCAGTTTAAAGTCCTGTGTTGAGGGCATGGTTACCCAGAAAGTAAATGCACAATGTGGTACATATCCTGACTTGAATGAGGACCGTAAGAGTCCACACCACACCACATTTTCCCTTATGTAATTCTCTAGAACATAGACCATTGGTTTCCTAACTTGGGGCTGGACCTAAGGTAAAGTGATGGGTGTCCCTACGTATCCCATGAGGATGGGAATCAAGCCATACATAATTATGGAGGGCCTGTGTAGTTTAACATCATATGATAGGAAATAGTTTGAAAGGGGATATACCAAAGGGGGAGTACATGGGGAAACCATTACAGACTCGACATGAATGTGGACCAATGAAATCCATGCCACACCACATAATCCCTAGGTAAATCTTAGGACGAGAGAACAAAGATGAAAAAATATAGGCTAGGATTGAGGGGAAAATGTTTGTATGTTCTTATGTACCACATTAGGATGAGAATCAAGACACATGTAGTTCTAAGAGTGTAGTTTAACATCATGTGGTATGAAAGGCATATGTGGTTCGGCTATAGTGGTACACATCCTACCAAAACTACTAAGCCCACCTGAGTCATGATCAATATGGGAAACAAGGAGTTGTGATGGAATTTTTATGGTACATAAAGGCACACATTAGGGACAATGCGATGCTTGGTGAATAGAATCCCAATAATATTGACCTACCTACTTAACACACATAGATGCATGGAGGGGTAAAACCGAGTGTGTTGGAATTCCATTTAAACATAAGGAAGTTGAAATATGTGAATCATGGAACCTCAGATCTATATCACAATTATGGTGGGATGACGATGGGGGATAAATGTTAACTGTGTTTGAATTATACCATCCATTTTGTGTTATCCTGGTGTGGGGACAGACAAATGAGGGTTGATCAGTGACCATTTTGGAAACACATGACCTGTTGTAAAATGTCCTCTGAAGTCTTCCAGGGAATTGGCCCAAGATAGTAGGTGAGCCAATGTGGCATGAGACCAGGCCCTAGAAGGGGGTCCCTTAAGACATATAAGAGTATGGAGATCCAAATAAATGAATCATGAAGCATGGAAACGAAACAAAATAATGTACAAGTGGAATCCAACAGTTTGGGATCTTTTCCACGGTGAATTTAAGTATGCCAATGAGATGTGTCAAATAGAGGGAGTTGAATCACTTTCCAAGGAAAAGGGTCTTGGGGATAAAAACTCTTAATTTAAGTTCATAGAGTATAATATTGATAGGGGAATTGGTTTAATTGAATGTGCATAGGGTGGGGATGTAGAGAAACCCAATGTGGATGAGGTCCAAAGAGGCCTTCAATCTCGAGACACATTCCCAGTGAAAACCCGCACAAAATTTAAAGTCATGATTCTTGGACTAGGGTCTCTAGTTTAACATCATGCACATGGAAGAATGGAGGATTTTTTGTACCTGGGGCTGAACCTGAAGACTAAACATTTGGTAGGTCCTATTTATGCCATGAGGATTGAAATCACTCCATACGTAGTTCTCGCAAGATGTTTGTTTATGGTCATAGAACTCCGACCAGACTGGGAAGAATCAAGGGAGACACATGGTGTGGTTGTTGAAAAACCTGATATGAATGATGATAGTATAATTCAATGCTTTACCACATTATCCCAGGGGAAACCTCTGGTCGGGGAACCAAAGGTGGAATTTGGGATGTGCCCGAGACAAATTGTCTTGGCATTCCTATGTATCCCATGAGGATAGGAATCAATCCATACATATTTTTGGAAAGATTCATGAATTTTTATGTCATGCGGAAAGGACATAGGTGAATGGAAGGAATATCTTTAAAGGGAAGTATGGCTATCACAAACCCGATCTGAATGAGGAACCAAGAGGTCCTCACCATACCACATGATTTCAGCAAAGTTTGGGACAATGGGCTGGAAAGTGGGTAGGATTTGTGATTCCTGGGGCTAGACCTAAAGACGAAATTTATGGTAATTTCTACATATCGCATGACGATGGGAATCAAGGAAGACATAGTTATGGAATATTTCATGTACTTTAACGTCATGTGATAAGAATAGGGGAAGGAGAGACTAGATTATAAAGGGGGAGTATGTGGTGATTCTATTAAAAACCCGATGTGAATGAGGACATAATCCCACCCACGCCACACCACACAATCCTATAGATTCAAGGACAAAAGGCCAAATAGAAGAGATAATTAGTATATCCTGAGCTGGACCCAAAGTGAAAATGTCCAGGCATTACTATGTATCCCATAAGGATGGGAATCAAGTTGTACATAGTTCTGGAATGATTATTTCATTTTAACATCATGTGATAAGGACAAGTTAGATCTTAGTTTATGTTCATATAGCTTGGTCTAAAAGAAGTGAGACTCTTCCAAGTGGGCAATAAACCTTGACCAAATTCATACGACCACATGATCTGCGCTCGATGTCGGAAATAAGGGTGGATAAGATCTTCAAAACACGTGGAATATAGTGAAAAGGGAAATGGTGTGGAGCCTCGAATGAAACCACACTGCAGATTAGTCCTCTTAATGTAAAAAACACTAAGGGATATCCCTAGGAGTATCAAAATTCCACATGAACAAGATGGAGTAGAAGAGGATGTTAATCAAGAAACCAATACCTAAGGCTTAGTGGGGGTGGCGTAACGATGGAGGATAACTGTTGAACATGTTCAAAACACAACATCCATATCGTGTGACCTGAAATGGGAACAAAAAAAATGAGCGTCGACCACTGACCATATTCATAATGCGAGACTTGTATCAAATTGTCATTAAAAATACTTGGGGACGTTGGCCCAAGATGGTAGGAGATAACTGAGGCCTAGAATCCATGTTAGTCGAGGGTCCTTTCGAATTTGAATGATGATGAAAACCCAAAATAAAAGGAAACATGAATAATGGAAATGGATGAAAACATGTCTATGTAGAATCCAAAACTCTAGGTCCTAAATCATAGTGATCCTAGGAATGTTAGTGAATTTACCAAGAGGGTTGAGGGGCCAAATTTTAGAGCAGATGACTTGATAAGATGAGTGGAGGCTAGGAGGATGGAGAGCTCTCAAGAAGGGATTGCATAACATGGATGTTAAAAACCCGACATGAGTGAGGAAAAAAGGAGTCCACACCACACCACATACCCACCCTTTTTCCACCGCATAGGACTTAGGACAAGTGGTTGGAAGGAAGAGGATATTTCTATGAAATAGGAATGGACCCGAAGATAAAATTTCCGGGAATTTCATTGTATCACATGAAGATGTAAATAAAGCCACATATCGTACTGAAATGTCATTCAGTTTAACATCATGCGACATGGATGAGGTAGGAGGGGATATATCTAATATTAATGTGTATGGAATAGTGACAAAATTGACATGAATGAGGACATAAGCATATAGCCTCCACACCATTCATAATTCTCAGAGAGAACTCAGTCCAAGTTCCTAAGAGAAAGAATAGATAAACCTGGGATGGACCCAAAAATGAAATGTTCGAGCGTTCCTATGTATTCAATGAGGAAAACAATCAATCGATACATATTTATTGAGATTCCATGTAGTTTAACATCATGTGACAAGGACATGGTAGATCTTAGTTTAAAGTCATAGAGCTCAGACAATATATGCCCCGTTTAATGTAATGTATGTGGGATAGATGGGTGAAAAGGGTGAATCACCCTATCTATCATTTGGGAGACTAAAAAATATCCACAATGATTGAGGAAAAATCCTAAACCCGTTCAGAGCACCGTATCCATATCATGTCACCAGGAATAAAAACAAAAAATTGAGCATTGATTGTTGACCATATTTTCAACGTGGGAATTGTGTCAAATTTTCGTTTGGGATCCTCTAGGATGTTGGCACCAAATGCTAGGTGAGACAATGTGGCATGAGACCAATCCTTTAGAGGGGGTCCTTTCGAATGTAAATTAATGATGGAAACCCAAGTGGTGGGATGTGAGATGTGTGGTGGTACCTGTCCAGTTTAACCTCTTGCAGTAAAGACGAAGATAAAGGAGGGATGTATTAAGGGGATGTGTGTAGTGTGACAAAAATAGATCGACGTGAACGAAGACATAGGGTCCATACCACACTATACAATCCCAAGTGAGAAATTGTCCATAAGACAGAAAAGATCGAGGGACCTAAGGCTGAAGCACAAAAGAGAATTCCTAGCCAGTGTGAAGTTTATAATCATGAAAGATGAGTGCGGATTAGTTTTACATCCTTCATCCTAGAAAAAAAATGCAGTTTAACATCGTGTGGTGAGGATAGGACAATTTAAAGTCATATGGGACTAATCAAGAAAAAATAATACTTAAGGAATTTAGCATTTTTGGGAGGAGTAATACGCTCACCACCCATGGTGACTAGAGAGTATGAACCTTTTTGGTAGAACTTGTGAAGGATATAAGGTCCCTCCCATTTGGGCTCTAGATTCGGTGGTTTCCTACCAGGTATCATTGGCATTCTCTGGGCCAACACCATGTCCCATTGTAAGAAAGAGTAGAGGTGAAATTTTTTGTTGAAAGCTCTTGATATCGTGTTTTGATGCCTCTCCAGATAGTGCAAGGAACAAATCCTATTCTTATTGAGTGCTTCTAGTTCATCCAGATGAATTTCAATTACTTTTTTTGGTGTCTTCTGATCATAGATAGCTATGTGTAATGAAGAAAACTGAATTTCCATGGACAAGACTAACTCCGTTCCATACACCAGGGTATATGGGGCCACCTAAGTAGAATTACAAGCCGTCATCCGATAAACCCAAAGAGCGTTGGGGAGTTTTTCGGGACAAATATTCTTGTTCTGTCTGACCATATTTTACAAAATGTTAGAGCGGGTTTTTTTTGAATGCATTGATATTCCCATTTTCTTGCACATGACAGTGAATGGTAGGATTAGAACAGATATTGTACTTGGGATACAACCTCTTTATCTTGTCTGCCAGGAATTTGGTGCCATTATTAGTGAGGAAAACGCGGGGGACTCCAAATTGATAGATGATATTGGAGCTCACAAACTCAATGATAGAATAGGCCTTGACTTCCTTGATCAGAACTACCTCATACCACATGGAAAATAAATCCATAGCTGTCAAGATGAAACTACACTAGCGATCCGTCACTGGTGGATAAGGTCCCATGATGTTGAGTCCCCAGACTGCAAAGGGATAAGAGTTCTTGGTAGTGTGGAGAGGTTTTGGTGGTCGATGAAAAAATTTAGCATGGATATTTCATGCATGGAACCTATTGGTAAAATTAAAAATGTCATGGATCATGGAGGGATATAAATACCCCAATCATTGGATTTGGTGAGAGAGTTTCAGCCCTATCTGATGAGCCCCATAGGAACCAACATGAAATTCCTGCATGACTTGAGAAATCTCACATCCTCGAATGAAATGGAGGATAATCTCATCAAACCCACTTTTGTAGAGGATCTTCTCAAGATTAGGACCACTCTAGAGGGTGAACTAAAATGCGCACTATCAAATTCTCTCACGATCGACTCAATCTAATGGGAGATTACCATGCTGGAGATACTCGTTAAAGGGGGTCCTCTAGTAAGGAGTCACTACCAATACTACAACAGGGGGACCTGGGGGTCCTAATGTCGAGGCACCAGCGGTAAGGTGTCTTACCTACTGGCTATCATCACCATCTAGGGTAACATCAGCAATGAATATATGATTCACCACATGGATAATGAAAACATCCTACTCAAGCTCTACAAGATATTCTTCCAAGTTGGACAAGGCATCAGCTCGACTGTTTTGTGAAGGAGGGACATGAGTATCTTCTAGATGAGATGAGAACTATTCCATCAGCTGGTGGGTATATTCTAATAGTGGTATGAGATTCAGTTTCTTGACAACATAGTCACATTTTATCTTCTTGAAGAATAGTTTGGATTTCCCTTTTAAATATAAGTTGGGAACATCAATCTCAAGGGCCAGATCGTGACCAATAATGAGAGCCTAGTACTCCACCTCATTGATGGTACATCCTTCTGAAAACAAGAACAAATAGGGCAAGATGGATTTTTTAGGCATGATGAATATGATACCTAGGCCTACTCTATTGAGTTTGGGATCATTGAGTTACCTACCGGTAGGGCTTTGTGAAGCACCATCAAAATGAATTTTCCAACACGGAAATGATTGATCTACCGAGAGGATTGCCTCATTTGAAAAATCCGGATCTAGAGACAGGTCCACTCAAGTTGGATGGGAATCAAGAAATTATGCCAATGCATATCCATTAATAGCCTTTTAGGGAAAAAACTTGATGTCAAACTAATATAGGATCACTTCTCACTAATCCAGATGTCCTGTCAACATGGGGTGGTTCCAAATTTACTTCAGTGGATCAACCAGGGGCACTAGCTATATCTCATGGTGCTGCAAGTAATGTCACAATTTTTTCACTGCAAATACCAGTGCAAGGTAGCTCTTCTCTATAGAGGAATATATGGTATCTGTATCGAGGAGCACATAGTTGAGATAGTATAAACCGTTCTCCATTCCCTAATAGTTCTTCTGGGAGAGATGGGCATCGAGAGATCATTCCAGAGCGGCCACATAATGAAAAAATGGCTTTCCACAAATGAGTGGAATCATAACCTGAGGGTATAATAGGTACTGATTGATTTAATGAAAAGAATTCTAACAATACTCATCCCACTAATAATCAGCACCTTTATTCATGATCAAGGAAAAAGGAATCACACTTTCTAGCTGAATTTGTGATGAATCAACATATATAGACTAAGTGGACTTGAAAGCCTCAGAGATCCTGAATGTTGCTCGGAGGAGGCATTTTACTGATGTCCTTGAACATATCTAGATCAATCTCTATGCCTATATATCTGAAACAAAATCTGAGAACCTTCTTGGAGGTGACCTCGAAGGCACACTACAAGGGGTTCATCTTTAGACGGCGTGATCGTGGGAAGCCGAACACTTTCTCCAGATCTTGGAGAAAGTCCTTGTGCTAGAAATATTTGACCACCATGTCGTCCACATAGCATGCCACCAATTCCATAAGGATCGACTTAAATATGCGATGCATTCCATGCTGATAGGTGGCACCTACAGTCTTTATACTAATGTGAATTACCTAGTATAAGAAGGTACCTTGTGGTGCCCTGAAGGCAATGGAATCTTCATCCTTAGGTGCCATACGAATTTTGTTTATAACTGGAATACCCATCCATGAAAGAGAAATCCTGTAACCAAACAGTGGAATCAATCAATAGTTCTATAGAAGGAAGATAAAGTCATCCTTGGAGTAGTGACAGTTGAGATCCTGAAAGTCGATGCAAACTCTGATCTGTCTATTCTTCTTCCTGACGGGCACAATGTTAGATAAACATCTGAGGTGAAAAACCTCCTTGATGAGGTTTTCTCTGATGAGCTTACCAACCTCATCCTCAACCATGGAACCAAGAGAAGGGTGCATATTTCTTGGAGGTTGTTTGAAACCACAATGATTGTTGAAAGACTGATATGGTGTACGATGTCCTGATGATCTATCCCTGGCATCTAATTATAACTCTAAGAGAATACATCATGATGCTGCTTTAATAAATCCATGTATCGTTGTTGGTCTTCGACATGCATAGCGGCACTGATGAAGGTTGGTTTTGGATCCATCTCATTACCAAGGTTCACCCATACCAATTCATTGACTGTGGTGGAGACACCCTCTTTGAATGTTTTAAGAGCATCCTATAAATCCTATTCTTTATTCATGAAGGAGGGATCCTTAGTGGGAGGTAATTATTCTGAGATGACAGATCCTGACAGGACATTAGCACCAGCCTGAGCGGCAGTGGACACTACATTGTGGAGCTCATATACTGCTGAAACCATAGTGATGAAATCTGTTGACCCAACCCCACATGGCCTTCGACCCAAGGGGTCGCATAGGATGATATCAAAGCAATAGTGGTGTATCTGCTTAATCCACTTTATCCCAACTTGGTGAAACAAGAAAGTATGATGTATTTTCATTTCCATGGAGAAGAAATCCTGATACCTTATGGGAGTAGGGGGATCCAAGATCTCCTGAGCCTGTTTTTGTAGGAATATAAGGTATTCTTCCAACATCCCTTATACTTGGGAATATGCTTCCTCCTCATTCCAGAGACAACAAAGCATTGCCCAATGTCCAGGGTCATGGTCTCCAATCAGTGGATCATAAAAATTTAGGCATCATCTAGGTCTATCCATGGGTCGGTCGTAGCTGTAGCATGGTCAACCATGTTTGCCTGAATCTTCTTGTCGTTTCCTTGTAATAGTCGGCATCCAGGTAGCGGTCTTCACAAGAGGAAAAGGGAGACACATCACCTTAGAGTAAGACTAGTCGACCATTAAGTGGGTACTTAAGGCATTGGTGATATGAAGAAGGAATAGTCGCATGTAGGTGGAGCCATGGTCTACCCATCAACGTGTTGTAAGTGGTGTTTTGTGAGACAACCATGAACATGATGTTTGAAACTAGGCCACCAAATTGGGTCTTTAGAATGATATTTCCAACTGGTTTCTATTATGTCCTATCATAACCTTGAATTTTCAGGTTAGAGGGACTTAGATCATTCTCAAACAACCACATCTTTTGTAGAGTCTAGGTCAGGATAAGGTTAATCCCAGATCCTGTGTCAACAACATAATGGCGAACCTCGATGCCATTGAAATGTATATTGATGTAAAGTGGGCAGATATTCCCCTGGATGGGAGAACCTTCATCTTATATAGATAAAGAGATAATGGACTGACATTCTACATACTCGACTACCTTATCATGGAAGGATTCTGTGGTTGCTTGCTCAGTCTCAAATTGGAGGGTGATTCTTAAAGCCTCGGTGAGGGATTCATGCATATATGATGACATTAGAAGAGCCTCGAGGATAAATATATTCATAGGAATGATGGAAAGATTAATAATAATCTCATACTTCTGTGTCAAGTGTGAACTTATGCTAATAGGAGGTCATTCTGTGATAGGAGGTATGATGGACCCTTTGGGCTGAACTAGCGGCCGATTAGTGCTGGGAATGTCATGATGCTCACTAGTTGAAATGCATAGAGTGAATACCAAATTAGGGCTAGTTGATTGAGTCCAATCCTAAATAGAATGTGTCTGATCATAGAATGATCATTGTGGTACACCTGATGAAGTAGCACAAATGGTGGTGGAGACAAATCTGATGAAACCAGATGACAAAGCTGCACATCCTGAGCTCTACGTAGGGCCTGTTTTCTGGATTTAGTGTCCTGAAATGCTTGGATGGAAGCACTGAACAATTCATCCTGAGAAATCATATAACTTTGGGTCTGTTGATGATGGTTCCAGCTAGGGATATTGAGAGGATCTGTCTGGTGCTCTTCATTGTTGGGAAATATATAGGGGTTTACCAGCTCCACGGTATTAACCCAAGCATACCCTTGGTCATCACATGAGGAATCCTCCATCACTGGATAGATTCTTGGAAATTTAGTGAACTCTAAGGAATTAAATAGCCAATAGTATGGGATGATGATGTCATCAGGGGGGAGTTTTATTCCCCTTGAGTTTGTGATGCTTTAACCTTCTAGGAAGAATAAGACTGAGATGTTGACACAGAAGTTGTGACTGTGTTTAATGTGATGACTTCTGAAGACTCAGGTTGGTTCAAACATGCACGAATAATACCATGGGAATGGGTGACTACCTTACAGGCCATCCAGTCATCATGTTTTTGGGACCCATGGTTAGGAACCTGCTTCCACTCACCTTCACTGCCACTGTCGCTGTTAGGCTATATGAATACACATGCCACCTGTGCTGGGGATAGACCTTACATGACTATGTTGTTATTAACCTGGTCATGTATCCAGTCTTTAAACAAATAACACTACATGAGGGTGTGCCTGAGGATCTGATGATATGGGAAGTAATTGGGGCGATCAGTGAAATCCACCTCTTTGGGTCTCTTGTATTCCGACAGCTATATAATTCTCTGGTCAAAGGCACTTCAAAAATTACTGGGGACCTGAGCCTCATTAAATGAGTGGCCCAGTTCAGTCTATTTAGAAAGGGGGATCTAGTATCCTAGCCTTGATGAGGGACTAGAAGATCCTATCAACGAGGTGGAACTTGATTATCACACCTGGGTAGTGGTGGCGCGTTACATGGGGGCGCCTACCGATTCTGAGGTGCGCACTGATGGGACAGAGTCTATGCCTGAGGTGGTGGTCCTCGACTAGGCTGTGGAGGTGTCTCCAATGGTAATAAATCCAACTATTTAGGGGCCCTTATTTGTGATGTCATGGTGGAATCATCGTTAACGACTCTTCTCCTGGAAACTACAGGAGGCAACTGACAAGACTGCTTGGCTTACTACAAAGATTCCTCAAGAAGATGGGCTTTGTCAGAGAAATAAAAAAATTCCTTTGGGAAGTTCTATGTGATGAGAGTGGGGAAAAGTTCATTATTGACATTCCCCCCACACATTTTCAGTATATTTTCCTAAGTCAGTGGAATGTTTAAAGAATACGGCCTTTACACCTAGTGACAAAGTTCACAACGCGCTCGTCAGGACTCTGGTTTCACTTGAAGAGGTCAACAATACTCGTATTTTAGGTGGTGGAACTGAACTGGTAAAGAAATTTCTAGAAAATATCGTCCCAACTTGCTACTATCCTAATTGGTATATGGATGTACCAGAAGAACGCAGGCCCTTCTAATGTTTTTATGAAACACCAGAGCTTGGAAGCCCTTTTCTGCACTGGAGTTCCCAGAATGGGTCCATACCTTGAAATAAAGTGGTCTAGATGTTGCAGTGGGTTTCCTGTCCCATTAAATTGGGAAAAGGTATGATTTATGAAACCTGAGGGAGCTGTAATATCATCCACCAATGCCAGATATGGATTCCCATCAAGAGGTATTGCTACTGTTCAAGTTTCTAGGGCCTCGAGGTGGGAAATGAACACTGGCATTGGATCATCAAAGAAGGAATTCCTATCTTGACAATGATCCCTAACTACTAATGCATTGGTGGGTTCTTGGACATGATAAGTAGGCCCAGAGTCTCATGGTGCAGTTGGTGGGTTGACTTTCGGAACCACTGGGGGAATGACCTGTGGAGGGGATGAGGGAACCTAAGCTGGGTCCCGAGGGTTATCAACCAGATTGGGTGGATTTTGTGATTCATACAACATTATATTTCTATAAAATCTTACTTCTACCCTATATATATGGGAATGATGGTCAATGTCACCCGAAGACAACTTTCTGGGGGGAGGGTGTACCTGCCCCTGCTGCCCCGGTCGAGGATTACCATAGTCTAGTTGTCTTTCCCAAGCATGTTCAGTGAGATGGTTATCAACCATCCTTTTATTCTCCATGAGTTTTTGATACAATGATTCCTTTTTGGGGCCATATTCCATTCTCTGCACTGAGTGATATGGGTCAGTGGGTTTGATAGCTCCATGAGGCTCTTTTCCCTTATTGAGATTCCAACTAAGGGTTGATTACTTAGAAGGTGGAGGAAGGCCCAGTAAAATTCTTTTCTAATGAGTAACCCTGCCCAAAGGGTCTAATAGGTGTGTCACCCCCAGGGGGTAAGTTATTTCCAAATAGATCTCTCTCGTTCTCTTCCTCCAATAGGTCGGCCATGTTGATTGCGACTGTACATAAAAGAATATCCTCAATATAGCCCGGAAAGTCAGGCTGGTGTTGGATAGATATGAAATGAAGGGAATCATATTTTCTTCAACCACAGATCTAAATGTGGGGAAAGAATCCTCAATAATTATGAGGAGCACTTTAGTGATCTGGATTCATCATTTCTAGAGGGTCGGATGGTGATTGGGAGACTCAAGGCCCTAGTCCCTAGGGAGTGTAGTAAAGTAGACCATTCGGTATTTCTGACCAATATATTCAATGTGTTTCTGACTCTTGGGGTAAGACACCTGTAGATGATGGAGAGGGAAGTGCATCGCCCATGGGGTTTTTCGAAAGCACATGACCTCCTCCTAGGTAAGAGATCATGGAATACTGAAGTTCATTGTTGCAACTATCTAGAACATCTCTAGGAAATGGTCCGCTGCAAGGATGTCACACAAGCTCCTTGGATCAAACCCAAGATCCAGCCCTTGGTTGCCCCATTCATCAACTAGGGGAAGTTGAGGGACTGATAACAGAACTGAAGTAGACCATTGATATGGTAGACTATTTGGTGGAGAATACGACGAGTGAGATGAAAAGCTACCGCATCTCAGGATATCTTCTGAAGAATGCAATGACTATGCCACCACATCTCGGTAAGATGGAATAACAACCAAATCTTCCCACATAGGGGATACAACTACTAACAATGGGTCATGCTATTTCACATCATCTATTGGTACCCAGAACTACTCTCTGTGATCTCAGGCTGAGGTAGAGAATGATCCTATTGATAATAGGGATGATTTCATGGCCATGCCCCGGAAAGAGGCCAAATCTTCCACCTCCTGGATGTATCTTTAAAGGGATGTAGAGATCCGGTGGACCTCACATTCTAGAATGATGAGGCTTATACTCTTTGTTTCTGCCCTGACCCTAGACATAGAATATCGAGTCGAGGGTTCCATTACATAATAACACTCTGCCTCAGGATCTGAGAAGTAGAGAGGTTTAATCACAGTCTGAAACTTCTCAAAATTCATTATTTGGTGGTAGAGACCCACCCTCCTTCCCCAGGATGGTTCATCAGGATATGGTAGTTTTTCGATATGAGGAGGGCCTTTGACCAAAATGGTAATGGGGTGGAGAGGACTTCCACCTAGGTATTTCGAGGTGTGAGGAGCACCTGAACAAATGTTAAAAGGAATATGTGGAGGGCCTTAATGTCCACAAGTTGGAAAGAAGGGGGGATATCTTCATGAAGTGTTAGAGAGGGTAGGACATCCATTGGATATAGTGGGAGAATGGGTAATACATCAATGTTTGTTTCCATTAGTGGTGATGGTATGAGTGGGGCCTTCATACTGGTTAAAATGAACAAGGGGAAGACCTCCACATTGAATGACAATGAAGTGAGAAAGACCTCCACTTTTTGATTTCTAGGATGAGGATGACCTTCTTCAGTTGTGGTAAGAACATGGGGAATATCCCCATACATATGATTGACCTGGAAAGGAGGATCTTCACATTGATGACCTGTGATAGGAGGAACCACTCCATACACTGGATCATGAGTGTGAATGAAACCTCTGTGCTAGATGTCAGTGCGGTGGGGCGATCCAATGCCCAGAATAATGGTGGCATGAGAAGGAACTTCATGATGAAATTGGGATTAGGGAGGGCCTTATCTATCATTGATGATGGACCAGGGAGGACCTCCATGCTAGATGTTGTTGACCCGGGTCAGCCTACGACGAGTGGTTTCTGTGCCGGTGACCAAGAGAGTCATCTCAACATTCCAGTGGGGTGGTTGGGGCCTTAATTCAGGACAGGCATATAAGTGACTTAGTTTAGTATAAACAGGGAAGTATATAATTCATTGGTAGTTCACAAGCCATTATAGCCGTTGCTGATGATGCACCCTTGACGAGGGTCCTCCTCAGCTTTCACCCGACGTTGGCGTCAGGTTAAAAGGACTAGGGCCGATGGTGTAGGTGTGTAAATCACCTGTTTCTCATCTAATGGGACTCTGTTGTGGCATTGACATAGCTTGGTGGGATCCCTAATTTTTGACCCTTAGGACATGATCGTAATCGGGTTAGCCCGTACTTCCCTTACCTCATTGGCGTAAGGGATCAAGTTGTAAAAGCATTCCAAGGGAGGCTCCCGAAATGGTTGTACGTTAGAGTGTGGAGGAGTGGCTCCCTACGCGGCCCTTGGGGGAGGTGATTATAACATCATGCCTTTTTATCACATTAACTTTCATTACATTTTACAAAACCGAGGATCTTTAAGGTTTAGTGTCTTGGAAACCAGGAACTTAATACATAAAAACATAAAACATTATTCTTAAACACTTGAAAGGCTTCTCCTTATGTTCATACTAGGTTCATTAATGAATCACATAACTTGGGGACATACATCAAAGGAAAGGGTGAGCAGAAGGCCCAGTAAGTGAAACAAGGGGAAACATTTAACATGTGAACTTGAGATACATCAATAAAGTCATGAAAAAGAACTTTAAGGCATGAGAATGAAATCATGAGTCATATCAAAATAAAAATAATGTGTTTCATAACTTGAATATGTGGCTAAAACATTTAACTTAGAGAATCATTTCTATTTCCCCAAGGTCCATCCCCAATGTGTCATTAAAAAAATTACCAAGGTTATTCACCAAGGTATCATTAAAATTGTAATCTCTAGAGATTATGTCTTTACCCAATGCATTGGAGTGCTATTAGGTCGCACCCCTAATTTGTCTTTATTATCATGTGAGCCACATATATCATCATCAAAAATTTAATAAATAACCCATATAGCATAAAATAAATGGGTTTTATTTCATAATCATAATGTTTTAAAAACTGCTTTTAAGACATGATCTTTATGTCACTTTAAACCCACGAAAAAGGAAATTGGGTTTTGTAACACCCCGAGCTTCCACGATACGCTTCTCATTCAATAATGCAATAGCTTGCATTGTACGCAACATCGAGTTCTAAAACACCGCGACTAATCAAAGTAGCCGTTATGAATAGTAATAACCACTTTTTAAAATTATAGAAATTTTATATTTCAAAATGGACTTCATTTTTGAATTCTTAATATCGAAATTATCCTAAGTTGAATTTTTTGTAACTTTCTGAGAACTTCCTATTTTTTATGAATAGTGAAAATTACTTAAAAACAACTTTTTTTAATCAAAATAATTTATAGAGATAAATTATACTATTTAGTGGGTTTAAAGTATAATTATAATATATTTTTACCATTTTATCCAATGGTGGTCATTAGAATTAATTTAACATTGAAATTGGACATAAACAATTGCCAATCTTTTGATATAAATTGTTTCTTAAAAACACGCTATTTGTTGTAACAGCGGGAATTAATTATAAAATTAATTAATACAACTTATATGTTTGGAATTTTGTAAAATAGACATCGTTTTTGAATTCGTAATATCAATTATAGCTTAGGGTGAAATTTTGGCCTTGTTCTGAAAAACTTCAATTTTTGATGAATAGTGAAACCACTAAGTGGTAGTTAAATAACTGATTTTTCGTTTAAATGAAATATTACCACTTCTGTGATTTGATTTTAAAAAATCTGACATACATGGTTGTCATTAAGAAGTAAAATGTGGTTCAATGAGATTAAAATAATTTTTTGGTGAATAGTAACTTTTAAGTTCTTAATCGCGATTAGAGGTAATTAGTGTAGTTTAAGGTACAAATAATGTTTTAATAATATGAGATGATCATGAAACTTGTCCTACCCCTATTGGATGAGTCATGGCCGACCAAGACAACCCATGGGTCAACTTGGAGACCCCATTGAGCCACTTTAGTTGGAAAATGACATTAATATATATTTATTTAATGTTAAAATTAAATTGACACAAACATGAGTTATTTTACTAAAACAGTTTTTAAGTGGGGTTACACAAGTCCAAATTTTGACTATAAATATTCATTAGAAAGCTAAAAAGATTTCCTACATCATAGTAGTTTTTTTATAATTTTTAGACATTAAATAAATTAAATTATTTATGACATCATTATGATGAAGCGATGACCTCATTATTTAACGATTTAAATAAAATGAGAAGATAATGCAAAATCCAAGGCTTACACTTGTCCAAAGCCTATTGTATGAGGAGATTTCAAAACCTTATCACCTTATCCTAGAATTATATAAGTGTGGGACCTTTAGAATCCTAAAATCATTGTGAAATAATATAACATTTCAATCTTTCCAAAAGTGCCCCACCTCTCCACTTATAAAAGGCCCCCACCTCTCCCACCTCATTTACACTTTCAAGCCATTTGGCTAGGCCAACCTCTGCCCAAATACTCTCCCAACTTCCCCCTATTACTCCTAGAAGCCTTACTTTGGGCATAACTCTTCCCAAGGAAGCCTTTGGCTCAAATCAAAAAGAGTTACCCGATTTTGAGGTAATGTCTTCTCTAATGTTGTTTTGTTTTATTTTTCTTCTCCAACCCCCTAAACTCTTTTTATTCATTTCTTTTGTAACAAAACCAGTATCCTAAATATACTAGGATGTTGTTATAAGAATTATTCGATCTACAATTACACACACCTACATCTAATGGTTAAAGAACATACGGTTTCTGTGGATGGTGAATTTCTGCCTCACGAAACGATGATTGTTCAACACTCATATAACACCTTCAAAGGTGGCCATTAAGATGTCACTATTTTTATATATGATATATAATATGTTTATGTTTTACTTATGCTTCTTTATTTCTCATTTATGGAATACTTTATGATTTCCATTATGGGTAAAACACGATAATTTCATTTTAGGAAGTGCGGACTACCGCCCCCTCAAAGTGATTTGAATCGTTAATGCCATATGTGGGATGTATAAAGGATGGAGTAAATGGTATTATACACTATATTATACTGTAATTATATTATAAATTTATATCATTATGATTTAGTTCCATTAAATATGAAATTGAAATGAAAGTATCATTCATGCGTACGTACGGCTTACCGTCTCCATGAACGGTGCATTTCATTTCTTACCTCTAAATGTTACGTAATATTATAAATGAATGTATATACTGGATATATAAGATATATATGAAATCTAAATCATGAATATAATTCTGGATATAATGGATATTCTACCACATGAACAACTTGTAATTATAAGAAGTTTATTGTTGACTCAAGTTACCAAAGATCGACAAAACGATCGTTATTAACTTGAATAATTACATAATATTCATAACATTGTAATAAGTGATATAAAAAGGATAATGAAATTGAAAATGGTTCTTAATAAGGTAGATATTAACTCTAGTTTATTATTCAGGAGGTTAAAGAACGGTTGAGTCAAGTCGGACACAAGGTAAGGGAATTTCTTAACCCAACTTCCATTCTTTGGGTTAATCTCCTACTTTCAAATTATGTCATGATATTATTATTTCTTATTTTGTATTTTTTATGTGTAACTATATTGAATACACATAATAGATATATTTTATTTTAAAAATTATCTTTTTAAGGACTTCATCTCAATCTCCTTTCATTGAGGCATATTTGGTTTTATACACAACTTTCTTTTATACGGTATATAAACCCCTTTGACTTTTACGTTTATTCAAAAGGAATCTTTTTTATACGAAGCGTTTTACTAAATGAAAAAAAGAGAATGTTTTTCTTTACGTACTTATGCGGTGACAACGACTTCTCCACCGCCGTGACCATTATTTGAGTTTCGTCTTCCTCTACAAGACATCACTTTTTTTTAATGAAAAATAAATACAAAGTTTTAACTTTCCTTTATTTTGGTTTTGAAAATGGTTTTGAAAGCATTTTTATTATATCAATGTGTTGTATTGATATCTTGTGATTGAAATGTGGAAATGTTATGTTTCCTTTATGCATGTTTTATGTGATACGATTATGTTATGGTTTATGATATGTTTAAACCTATTCATATGAGGAATGAATTGGACTTAATAAGTGACGGGTGGAGCCCGCTATAGCTCCTCGATGCATCGGAAGGTCTCATGAGACAAACTAGGGTGTTGGCACGAGGCCTTGACAAAATCTTATTTGTAGTCTTGGCACGAGGCCTTGGATACGTGGTTATGATAGTCTGGCATTATGCATTCCATCATTATGAAAGTGGTTATTGATATTGCATGTGATTATTCGACCAGTAGAATATCCATGTGAAGAAGTAAATGGCATTATCTCATTTTACTTTTTCCATATTATGTTGAAGTTCATGTTTAAAAGGATTTTGTTTTAGTTATACATTGCCTTAAATGTTATTGTTTATTTATGAAAGTTTCCGCATTATTGTTATCCTTACTGAGCATCTGAGCTCACCCCTTTCAATGTTTTAATATTTTACAGGATGTGAAGAAGTATTTTATGAATGACCTGCAGGGATAGTCAGAAGAGGATATGAGTGTGGACTATGGAGACTTTTTTGTTGTAGTTTTTCACTTTATGATGTAATGTAACGTTTACGAATGTATCTAGTGTTTCCAAGGCTACTAAACTAATCGGTCTTTCGAGACTTGATCTTTTGTGATCATGCCAATGTTACGAAGTAATGCACCGACTCTGGGTAGCTGGGGTCGGGGCGTTACAGTTGGTATCAGAGGCAGTTTAGTACTAAACTTGGAAGCTAGATTTAGATAAACTCTGATTAGAGCACATAGCCCAAAGATAGACTTTGAGGATTAGTATAGAAGAACTTCCTAGAATTTTGTTATTGTAGAGATTTTGTGAGTTTTACGAGCAATAAATCCCTATCTGGATACGAGCAAGTAGAGGCGGCTCTGGCACAGATGTACCTAGGGGTAAAACCCGAAAACACCGCTTTGAGATAGACTCGAACGGGAACTGGTGCACGACAACGGGCCTTGCTGCACTCTTGGTTACGACACTCCCGGGGGATATGCTTTGGATAATTCTCATTTTCTTTATAAACCACTATGAAGGGTTATGAGTATATACTTCCTCAAAGAAAACTTTTTTATGGATTATATCCATAAATAGTTCAATTTATGTTAAGTATCTTACAAGTATGGAATTATGTATTTTGATTTATAAACTAATATAGTTTATGTCATTGTTTAGAAATGGTGCCTAGTGGAAGGAATGGAAACCGTATCAATGCACGCACTCCGTTTAGGGATTTCCCTCCTTCTCAAGATAATTATTGTGGAGCTGGAGATACAACTGGTTCTGATCAACTTATTACCATACTGGGACAACTCACTCAGGTTATGAATAATAACTTTACTCGTATGGAGTACCCTGATCCGCAACGTGGAGGATCAATGTTAGACCGCTTCATGAGGCAAAAACCACCAACCTTCAATGGAAGTACAAATCCTATAGTAGCTGAGCAATGGATAAATTCCTTAGAGAAAATATTCCATGCCTTGGGGAGTAGTGAAAGGGAGAAGGTTGTCATGGCAGTTTACCGCCTCACGGGAGATGCCGATCAGTGGCGGTCGCTGATTCAAAACACAAAGGAAGATTATGACGTATCGAATATGGAATGGAGGGAGTTCAAAGATCTTTTCTTAGAAAAATACATTCCTCGTGACCATCGAGCAGATATGGAATGACAATTTCTGAGTCTAAGGCAGAAGGAGGATGAGAATGTCGCAAAGTATGAGGCTAACTTTACAAGGTTAGCGAGACATGCTGCCGATTATATACGTAACCCAAGGAGTAAGATTGATCGTTTCTTTGATGGGTTAAAACCATTTCTCCGTAGAGCTTTAGTATCACAATACTTCTCATCATACGAAGATATTGTCTCATGTTCTATCAAGACAGAAAAGGAATTCTCTAAGTCTTATGACAACAAAGTAAAGCAAGAGAAGAAGAGAACGGTGGAACAAGAGACAGATAAAGGTAAAAAGGGAAAGAAGGATTTTCCATTATGTGATAATTGTGGGAAGAATCACCCTGGTACTTGCCTAAAAGGAATGAGAGTTTGTTATAAATGTGGAGAAAAGGGTCACCAGGCTCGTGATTTCAAGGGAAAGAATAAGGCTATCAAAGTTGAATGCTAAAATTGTTGGGAAATGGGGCATTATGGAAATGAATGTCCTAATTTTCAAGGAAACTTACCTCAGAAAAGGCCAAGGGATCAAGGACAATCTTATGCTGTTACTACAGTTGAAGCAGAATAACTAATGTATTGGTGCTTTTGGACTCACGGATTATATTTTGGTGATTAGAATAATGTGATATATATATATAAGGATTTTACTGCAGTACTTGTTGATTTCAGTAAGGTTTTAATATGATGGAGGTAATTATATTTTTAGTATGTGACAATAAGATAAACTTTACTTTGTTTGGGGAATCTGATAAATTGATTTTGGAATTAAGAGACCTTTTAGAGAAACTCTGGACATAGGTATTTTGGATAACTATAAAGGTTGGAGTGGATTAAGTTGATCTTTGGATAGTATTGTTTAAGGTTAAAAAATTTATGAAGATTATTTTTTGAATATTATGATACTATAGTTTTAGGAAAAGGACAACCTGCAGGGTGGGGCATAACCCGTCGCGTCGGACAAAGCTGTAGGAATCGAACCCACAACCATAGTGCGGCAAGCCTTTATTTCCTACCACTAGCCTACAGGAAGTCCCTGGTTATTACAAAATAATTTTACTAATCTAAATGGTATGTGTTAACATTTGGAACCTTATACAATTAGGATAAGTATAATATTTTTGAGTTCTATTATCTTTTTGAGTGAAAGATGAGTTGAAGGTTGAAACTCTTATTGTCAAGCATAAATATATATATACCTATCTCTTATTCAATGAATAAATTAATTCTTAAACTTTAGTAAAGGGATATTAAAAAAAATGTGCTATCCTAATACATTATCTCTTGTTGAACTGATGATATTTTAAAATCAACATAGATTGAAGGCTTTGAGGCCCTCAATTTGACAGTTGATTGTGATTGATGACCTCAATCACTCCCTACAAATATTTACATTTTTCCTCTAATTATATGTCTCTAATTTCCACCAATGTTTTCCTAATCGAGATCATAATTGGGTGGTGACTTTTTCATTTCCCTTTCCCTCTTATTAAGGCTAAATTTTATTAATCTTGTTTCCGATGTGGGTTTTCCTCAAAGGTATTTTCTATTTTCAACCTTTTACTTTCAAAGAAAAATTTCAAATTGCGAGGACGCAATTTATTGAAGGAGGGGAGAATGTAACACCCCGAGCTTCCACGATACGCTTCTCATTCAATAATGCAATAGCTTGCATTGTACGCAACATCGAGTTCTAAAACACCGCGACTAATAAAAGTAGCCATTATGAATAGTAATAACCACTTTTTAAAATTATAGAAATTTTATATTTCAAAATGGACTTCATTTTTGAATTCGTAATATCGAAATTATCCTAAGTTGAATTTTTTGTAACTTTCTGAGAACTTCCAATTTTTTATGAATAGTGAAAATTACTTAAAAACAACTTTTTTTAATCAAAATAATTTATAGTGATAAATTATACTATTTAGTGGTTTTAAAGTATAATTATAATATATTTTTACCATTTTATCCAATGGTGGTCATTAGAATTAATTTTACATTGAAATTGGACATAAACAATTGCCAATCTTTTGATATAAATTGTTTCTTAAAAACACGCTATTTATTGTAACAGCGGGAATTAATTATAAAATTAATTAATACAACTTATATTTTTGGAATTTTGTAAAATAGACATCATTTTTGAATTCGGAATATCAATTATACCTTAGGGTGAAATTTTGGCCTTGTTCTGAAAAACTTCAATTTTTGATGAATAGTGAAACCACTAAGTGGTAGTTAAATAACTGATTTTTCGTTTAAATGAAATATTACCACTTCTGTGATTTGATTTTCAAAAATCCGACATACATGGTTGTCATTAAGAAGTAAAATGTGGTTCAATGAGATTAAAATAATTTTTTGGTGAATAGTAACTTTTAAGTTCTTAATCGCGATTAGAGGTAATTAGTGTAGCTTAAGGTACAAATAATGTTTTAATAATATGAGATGAGCATGACACTTGTCCTACTCCTATTGGATGAGTCATGGCCGACCAAGACAACCCATGGGTCAACTTGGGGACCCCATGGAGCCACTTTAGTTGGAAAATGACATTAATATATATTTATTTAATGTTAAAATTAAATTGACACAAACAGGAGTTATTTTACTAAAACAGTTTTTAAGTGGGGTTAAACAAGTCCAAATTTTGACTATAAATATTCATTATAAATCTAAAAAGATTTCATACATCATATTATTTGTTTTATAATTTTTAGACATTAAATAAATTAAATTATTTATGACATCATTATGATGCAGCGATGACCTCATTATTTAACGATTTAAATAAAATGAGAAGATAATGCAAAATCCAAGGATTACACTTGTCCAAAGCCTATTGGATGAGGAGATTTAAAAACCTTATCACCTTAGCCTCTAATTATATAATTTTGGGACCTTTAGAATCCGAAAATCATTGTGAAATAAAATAACATTTCAATCTTTCCAAAAGTGCCCCTCCTCTCCACTTATAAAAGGCCCCCACCTCTCCCACCTCATTTACACTTTCAAGCCATTTGGCTCGGCCAACCTCTGCCCAAATACTCTCCCAACTTCCCCCTATTACTCCTAGAAGCCTTACTTTGGGCAGAACTCTTCCCAAGGAAGCCTTTGGCTCAAATCAAAAAGAGTTACCCGATTTTGAGGTAATGTCTTCTCTAATGTTGTTTTGTTTTATTTTTCTTCTCCAACCCCCTAAACTCTTTTTATTCATTTCTTTTGTAACAACACCAGTATCCTCAATATACTAGGATGTTGTTATAATAATTATTAGAGCTACACTTACACACACCTATATCTAATGGTTAAAGAACATACGGTTTCTGTGGATGGCGAATTTCTGCCTCACGAAACGATGATTGTTCAACACTCATATAACACCTTCAAAGGTGGCCATTAAGATGTCACTATTTTTATATATGATATATAATATGTTTATGTTTTAATTATTCTTCTGTATTTCTCATTTATGGCATACTTTATGATTTCCATTATGGGTAAAACACGATAATTTCATTTTAGGAAGTGCGGACTACCGCCCCCTCAAAGTGATTTGAATCGTTAATGCCATATGTGGGATGTATAAAGGATGGAGTAAATGGTATTATACACTATATTATACTGGAATTATATTATACATTTATATCATTATGATTTAGTTCCATTAAATATGAAATTGAAATGAAAGTAGCATTCATGCGTACGTACGGCTTACCGTCTCCATGAACGGTGCATTTCATTTCTTACCTCTAAATGTTACGTAATATTATAAATGAATGTATATACTGGATATATAAGATATATATGACATATAAATCATGAATATAATTCTGGATATAATGGATATTCTACCACATGAACAACTTGTAATTATAAGGAGTTTATTGTTGACTCAAGTTACCAAAGATCGACAAAACGATCGTTATTAACTTGAATAATTACATAATATTCATAACATTGTAATAAGTGATATAAAAAGGATAATGAAATTGAAAATGGTTCTTAATAAGGTATATATTAACTCTAGTTTATTATTCAGGAGGTTAAAGAACGGTTGAGTCAAGTCGGACACAAGGTAAGGGAATTTCTTAACCCAACTTGCATTCTTTGGGTTAATCTCCTACTTTCAAATTATGTCATGATATTATTATTTCTTATTTTGTATTTTTTATGTGTACATATATTGAATACACATAATAGATATATTTTATTTTAAAAATGATCTTTTTAAGGACTTCATCTCAATCTCCTTTCATTGAGGCATATTTGGTTTTATACACAACTTTCTTTTATACGGTGTATAAACCCCTTTGACTTTTACGTTTATTAAAAAGGAATATTTTTTATACGAAGCATTTTACTAAACGACAAAAAGGGAATGTTTTTCTTTATGTACTTATGCGGTGACAACGACTTCTCCACCGCCGTGACCATTATTTGAGTTTCGGATTCCTCTACAAGCCATCACTTTTTTTTAATGAAAAATAAATACAAAGTTTTAACTTTCCTTTATTTTGGTTTTGAAAATGGTTTTGAAAGAGTATTTATTATATCAATGTGTTGTATTGATATCTTGTGATTGAAATGTGGAAATGTTATGTTTCCTTTATGCATGTTTTATGTGATACGATTATGTTATGGTTTATGATATGTTTAAACCTATTCATATGAGGAATGCATTGGACTTAATAAGTGACGGGTGGAGCCCGCTATAGCTCCTCGATGCATCGGCAGGTCTCATGAGACAAACTAGTGTCTTGGCACGAGGCCTTGAAAAAATCTTATTTGTAGTCTTGGCACGAGGCCTTGGCTACGTGGTTATGATAGTCTGGCATTATGCATTCCATCATTATCAAAGTGGTTATTGATATTGCATGTGATTATTCGACCAGTAGTATATCCATGTGAAGAAGTAAATGGCATTATCTCATTTTACTTTTTCCATATTATGTTGAAGTTCATGTTTAAAAGGCTTTTGTTTTAGTTATACATTGCCTTAAATGTTAATGTTTATTTATGAAAGCTTCCGCATTATTGTTATCCTTACTGAGCATCTGAGCTCACCCCTTTCAATGTTTTAATATTTTCCAGGATGTGAAGAAGTATTTTATGAATGACCTGCAGGGATAGTCAGAAGAGGATATGAGTGTGGACTATGGAGACTTTTTTGTTGTAGTTTTTCACTTTATGATGTAATGTAATGTTTACGAATGTATCTAGTGTTTCCAAGGCTACTAAACTAATCGGTCTTTCGAGACTTGATCTTTTGTGATCATGCCAATGTTACGAAGTAATGCACCGACTCTGGGTAGCTGGGGTCGGGGCGTTACAGGTTTCATGTATGTAAATAAAATAATTTAAAATAGAAAATTTTGATATATATGTGAATACCCCTGTAGAATAAAGATCTTTGAGTATCCACTTAATAAAATAAAATAATTTGTGAAAAAGAGAGATACGTTTTGAGACGAAAATTCGGCAGCATAACAACTATGTTGTAGGGTTTTAGAAAACATTGAAAAAAGAGGGGTCATGGTCACCAATTCATAAATAATCAATAAAATAGTAGAGTGACAAAATATAAAGGATATAAGAACATGTTAATAAAATTTTAATGACATACCATATGAAATGAAAAACATGAAAGGAAGACAAAAAGAAGATTTCTCTTATGAGAATTCAGCAGCCTAACAGCGTCACTTAAAACTTAGAAAAAATAAATTGATGAGATAAAATAGGGTCTATAATCATATGAAAATAAAAGGAAAGTATTATGGATATAGAGTTCATACCTCAACATAAGAAAAAGTAACTTGAAAGACTTGACATGAAAATAGAACTTGAAAAATGAGAAGGGTGGAAGAATCCCTTAGAAAAATTTGGCAGCCTAACGACACCACTTAAACATTCATAAAACGAAATGATGAGAGTAAAAGGGGGTATTTCATCATATGAAAATAAAAATTACAGTATGTTGAATATAAAATAACATCCTCTGTCATAAGAACATGGAGCATAAAGGAAATGACATAAAAGAGAGTTCTTGAAAAGAAAGAAAGAGGTAAGATCCCTTACCTTGAAGAGTAACTTAGAAATATTAAAGTTTGGGACCTTGGGCGGCTTGAGGGAACCTTGGGAGGACTATTTGGGAGGTAAATAGACCATAACTTCATTGGGGAGGATTTGGTAATGAAATGAATGATGGAAAGGCTTGGTATTTATAGGAGATGTGAGGGGAGAAATCATTAATTGACAAGGGACACCTCATCGGTGGTATTGGAAAAACCATGGGCTTGACCATGGTATTTTCCCATGGTATTAGCCACTTGGGACACCTCATACCTTATCTTACTATTCATAAGTCGACCAAAATTATTTCATAATTATTATATCCTTAATGATGTCATTAAACACCCGAAACTCAAAAACTTTATTTTCACTATTCACCGAAAATTCAACTTTTTTAGAAAAATCCCAAAATTTCACCTTAACCAAATATCTATGCTCTTATTTCAAAAATTAACTCCATTTTATGAAAGTAATTTTCTAAATATTTTTAATTTAATTTTTAAATAAGAACACCATTCCTTGAAAATTCATTTTTTTCCAGAAAAATCCCCAAAAATCACCATAACCTAATATCGATGCTCTGAATTCAAAAATGAACTCAATTTTAAAAAAATAATTTTCTAAATATTTTTAATTAAAAAACACTATTCACCTAAGAAAACTAATACTTGACTGATAATTTCTGAAACAGTTATTTACCTACTTCATTGAATCACATTACTTAATCAAGGTGTCTAAATTATATTAATTCATTATTTAAGTGAGATGAGTAATCTATTTGGTCACATTACTAATACTAAGCGTAAAATCACTATTCATAATTTACTATTCATCAAAAATTATGTTGATCTTATTAGACACTAAATTCCACACTGAACACAACTGTAGAAGACCATTTTTTGAAAATCATTACACATTTTTAATTATTTAAGGTTTACATAAATATTTTAAAATATCCTTTTTCTAAAAGTTAATCAATAATATACATACTATATTTATCCAGACATTTGAAAATTAAAAAATATCCCCATAAGAATAAATACCAATTTTTATTTATATCAAAGGATTATACAAGGTAGTTACAGTCTTGTTACATAGCCCCTTATAACACCAGCATAGGACCTAAGAGTAAGGTGTGATAGGGTGATAGAATCTTGGGGAGGCTCGAACAACATTTCCCAAGTAGTGATTTCTATCAGATTGAACTTCTCATGAAGGCAATTCTGTTCTAGCTTCACACGATGAAGTTCGACTTGGGTTTGGTCGAGAGCAAAGCCCAATGGTGCTACCTCCTTCCCGAGTTCCATCAGGTGGGCTTTGATCGGCCCGAGACTACTGGATGGGGCCATTGAATCTTCTTTCTATATTAATTAATCAAGATCACTTGTATTTATAGACAATAATCATAACATTTAGTTTCCAACAATCTTATTTTAATTATACTCATTTTATTAAATGAAATAGTTTTGTTGCGTATAAAATAAAATAACACACAAAGTTAGGAAACAAAATTTATTCAAAATTTCAAGTTGTTACATCGATGGTGGAAAGCCGTAGAAGCCTCTAGGTCTTGCTAGCCATATCCCAAGTTGGAATAATCTCTTCTTTCTCATACCATCAGAAGAGTTCATTGATCACCTTCCTCTGAATGAGTTTAGATGGTGAAATAGGGCTTGGGTGCCCATCAGCTGTGGATGTGGAGGCCATCACAGAAGAGATGGGGCCATGTGGGATTGTGGAATTTGTGTTGCTCCAACCCCTAAGTTGGTAAGTGGGTGGTGATCAGTTACCTGACATAGAATCTTGGGTCCTGCAAAGTTTGAAGAATCAACCACTAGAATATAAAGGAGGAAAGAGACATCCATTACCCCCGTTCCATTCCATCTCCCTCGATTGTTAAGAATGATCCATATTGATAACTTCACAGACTGAGATTCTCGACATTCTAGTTCCCCAATCTATGGTGAGTTTCACACCAAGCCCACTATTTTCTTAGCGAGACATGGGTCCAGAAAGAGAGAGGTAGGATCCCTTACCTTGAATAGTAACTTTTAAATCTTGAAGTTTGGGACCTTGGGAGGCTTGAGGGAACCTTGGTAGGACTCTTGGGGAGCTAAATAGACCAAAACTTCGTCTGGGAGGATTTTGAAATTAAATGAATGAGGGAAAGGCATGGTATTTATTGGAGAAGTGAGGGGACAAAGCATTAATTGCCAAGGGACACCTCATCGGTGGTTTGGGAAAAACCACGGGCTTACACATGGTATTTTCCCATGGTATTGGCCACTTGGGACACCTAATACATTATATTACTATTCATAAGTCGACCAGAATTATTGCATAATTATTACATCCTTAATGATGTCATTAAATACCCAAACTCAAAAACTGTATTTTCACTATTTACCAAAAATTCAATTTTCTCAAAAAAATCCCAAAATTTTACCTTAAACTAAATATAGATGCTCTGATTTAAAAAATGAACTCCATTTTATGAAAATAATTTTCTAAATATTCTTAATTTAATTTTTAAATAAAAGCACTATTCACTAAAAATTCATTTTTTTCAGAAAAATCCCCAAATATTACCATAACCTAATATCGAAGCTCTGAATTCAAAAATGAACTTCATTTTATAAAAAAAAATTTCTAAATATTTTTAATTAAATTTTTAATTAAAAAACACTATTTACTTGAGAAAACTAATACTTGACTAATAATTTCTGAAATAGTTTTTTACCTACTTTATTGAATCACATTACTTAATCAAGGTGCCTAAATTATATTAATACTTTATTTAAGTGAGATTAAAAATCCATTTGGTCACATTACTAATCCTAAGTGTAAAATAACTATTCATCATTTACTATTCATCAAAAATTATGTTGATCTAATTAGACTCTAAATTTCATACTGAACACAACTGTAGAAGACCATTTTTTGAAAATCATTACACATTATTAATTATTTAAGGTTTAAATAAATATTTTAAAATATCCTTTTTCCAAAAATTCATCAATAATATGAGTACTATATTTATCCAGATATTTTAAAATTCAAAAACTTCACCATAATAAGAAATCACAATTTTTATTTAAGTCAAAGGATTACACAAGGCAGTTATGGTCTTGTTACATAGCCTCTTATAACACCATCATAGGACCTAAGAGTAAGGTGTGCTAGGGTGATAAAATCTTGGGGCGGCTCAACCAACATTTCCCAAGTAGTGATTTCTATCAGCTTGAACTTCTCGCGAAGGTGATTCCGTTCCATCTTCACACGATGATGTTTGACTTGGGTTTGGTCTAGAGCAAAGCCTAAAGGTGCTACCTCCTTCATGAGTTCTGTCAGATGGGATTTGATCGGCCCAAGACTACTGGATGGGGCCATTGAATCTTCTTTCTATATTAATTAATCAAGATCACTTGTATTTATAGACAATAATCATAACATTTAGTTTCCAACGGTCTTATATTAATTGTAATCATTTTATTAAATGAAATAGTTTTGTTGAGTATAAAATAAAATAACCCACAAAGTTAGGAAACAAAATTTATTCAAAATTTCGGGTCATTAAAATCTTCCCCCCTTAAGAAATTGCATCCTTGCAAATTTAAAATTGGGCTTGGAAATTTTGTTGAAAGTCTCACATCAAAAAAGATTCAGTAAAACTATTACTTTAAAAGAAATAAAGGGAAGAACAAAGGTCACATGAGTTAACCCATAATATGATTCCATGTAGGAAAACATGGATATAGAAGAGAAAAAAAGAGTCAAGTTCTGATGGAGAGTGATAGAAACAATTATTAGGAGAAAATTAACTGCAAGAAGATCACACACTTAAGATCTGTTAAACGGTCTTTGATTACCTAGTAGAAAACGTAAACCAACAACGTTTTTGTTTTGCGTTCCTTTTCATAATTTTGTGGGATTCATTTAATACATAGAAAAAAACGTAAGGAAATATATTTAACTTCAAGTAGAGTTTCATCCCCTAATATGTTTCCCCCAAGAATAATCTTTTCTACAAACAATGAGCATTCAAAAAGACTTGGTCTCATCAAAAGCACAAGAATCTTCTTCTTGAGAATCACATAATCCACAAAAGAATAACTATATTTTTCCCTTGTCTTTAGTCATTAACTAAAACTAAAAAGATTAGTATGAGATCATATAATCCCCAAAAAGGATAATATGTTATAAAAAGAAATATGACTATTAATCTAAAAAATTCAACAAAAGTACCCAATGTTCTAGAAAGACCATTCAATACACAACCATCATTGAAATTCATTAGAATAATCCAAACTAAGATTGGAACCCAAAACTCAGAAGGATTTAATCACATAGTTTTACCCAAAAAAATATTAACATTTATTTCCAAATAACATTGACTACTATTAAAGTCTCATAATAAAGTGTAATTAACCTATTCATATATTCTCTATGATAGGTTGATCATTTTCCAGAAGTAACCCAAATCACCATAGTATCTTAGGCATATAGTACTCGAAAAGAGAAAACATCGTCCAAAATAACCATTATCATTTAATCACCAAATAAATTTCCTATATAAAGGATATCCATTTGATATAAGTTTCCAAAATCAACATATTCTTGATCTATAAAATTAACAGGTGCATTAGTCCGAATGGCATAACCACAAACTCATAATTCCCATATCTTGATCGAAAGGCAGTTTTTGGAATATCATCATTCCTCACCCTCAATTGATGATAAATAGAACGAAGATCAATCTTAGAGAATAATTGAGTCCCATGAAGTTGGTTAAATAAGTCATGAATTCTTGGAAGAGGGTTTTTTTCTTTACTGTAATCCCATTCAATTCTCTATAATCAATGCATAGCCGCATCAATCCATCCTTCTTCTTCACAAAGAGAATAGGTGCTCCCCAAGGAGACACACTTGGTCGGATACAATCCTTCTACAAATGATCTTGGAGTAGTTTCTTTAATTCCTCTAGCTCCACACTTTTTATCCTATATGGGGTCATTGATATCGGATGAGATCCAGGTACAAGTTCGATGGAGAACTCTACCTCTCTTTCTAGGGGAGGTCCAGGAAACTATTCCGGAATACGTCAACGTATTCCTAGACAATATGGACATTTTATAAAAGAATAAATCCTTAATGAAGAACTTATTTCATTTATGAAGGTTTTAACTAAAAAGGATTTTATGTCTTAAAACTTCATGCTTAGACAAATTACATTTTTCTATAATTTCCTCCATAATGATTCATAAAAATCTTGCAATTAACCAAACATATCCCCCAGGAGTGTCATAACCAAGAGTGCAGCAATGCTCGTTGTCGTGTACTAGTTCCCGTTTGAGTCTATCTCAAAGCAGTGTTTTCGGGTTTTACCCCTATGTATATTTGTGCCAGAGCCACCTCTACTTGCTCGTATCTAGACAGGGATGTATTTGTTTGATAAACCACTTACTCAATACTCATTAAAACCCCATGAACTTTTCCCTATATTTAAAAATTTCTATAGGGTTCTTACTAAAGTTTTAATAGCCTAATTTCCATAAATAACTAAACCTCCCTTTGATACCGACTATAACATCACGCCTTTTTATCACATTAATTTTCATTACATTTTACAAAACTGAGGATCTTTACGGTTTAGTGTCTTGGAAACCAGTAACTTAATACATGAAAACATAAAACATTCTTCTTAAACACTTGAAATCCTTCTCCTTATGTTCATCCTAGTTTCATTACTACATCTCATAACCTGGGGACATACATCAAAGGAAAGGGTGAGCAGAAGGCCCAGTAAGGGAAACAAGGGGAAACATTTAACATGTGAACTTAAGTTACATCAATAAAGTCATGAAAAAGAACTTTAAGGCATGAGAATGAAATAATGAGGCACATCATAATAAAAATAACATTTTTCTTAACATGAAGATGTGGCTACAAAATTTAACTTAGGCAATCATTTTCATTTCACCAAGGTCCATCCCCAAGGTGTCATTAAATTTTTTTTACCAAGGTTATTCACCATGGTATCGTTAAAATGGCCATCTCTAGATATTAAGTCTTTACCCAATGCATTGGAGCGCTATCAGGGCGCACCCCTAATTTGTCTTTATTATCATGTGAGCCACATATATCATCATCAAAAATTTCATAAATAACCCATATAGCATAAAATAAATGGGTTTCATTTCATAATCATAACGTTTTAAAAACTTCTTTTAAGACATGATCTTTATGTCACTTTAAACCCACGAGAAAGGAAATTGGGTATCATGTATGTAAATAAAAGAATTTAAAATAGAAAATTTTGATATATATGTGAATACCCTTGTAGAAGAAATATCGTTGAGAATCCACTTAATAAAATAAAATAATTTGTGAAAAAGAGAGATGCGTTTTGAGACGACAATTCGGCAGCATAACAGCTATGTTACAGGGTTTTAGAAAACTTTGAAAAGAGAGGGTTCATTGTTACCCATTCATAAATAATCCATAAAACAGTAGAGGTATAGAATATAATGGATATAAGAATATGGTAATGAAATTTTAATGACATACCATATTAAATGAAAAACTTGAAAGGAAGACAAAAATAAGATTTCTCTTATGAGAATTCGGCAGCCTAACAACGTCACTTAAAACTTGTAGAAAATAAATTGATGAGATAAAATAGGGTCTCTAATAATATGAAAATATAAGTACAGTATTATGGATATAGATATCATACCCCAACAGAAGAAAAAGTAACTTGAAAGACTTGACATGAAAATTGAACTTGAAAAATGAGAAGGGTGGAAGAATCCCTTACAAAAATTTGGCAGCCTAACGGCGCCACTTAAACATTAATAAAACGAAATGATGAGAGTAAGAGGAGGTATCTCATCATATGAAAATAAAAAATAGAGTAATTTTAATATAACATAACATCCTCCAACATAAGAACATTGAGCATAAAGGAAATGACATAAAAGAGAGTTCTTGAAAAGAAGGAAAGAGGTAAGATCCCTTACCTTGAAGAGTAACTTCGAAATATTAATGTTTGAGACCTTGGGAGGCTTGAGGGAACCTTGGGAGAACTATTTGGGAGGTAAATAGACTATAACTTCATTGGGGAGGATTTTTAAATGAAATGAATGATGGAAAGGCTTGGTATTTATAAGAGAAGTGAGGGGACAAAGCATTAATTGCCAAGGGACACCTCATCGGTGGTTTTGAAAATACCATGGGCTTTCCCATGGTATTTTCCCATGGCATTGGCCACTTGGGACACCTAATACCTTATATTACTATTCATAAGTCCACCAGAATTATTGCATAATTATTACATCCTTTATGATGTCATTAAACACCAGAAACTCAAAAACTATATTTTCACTATTCACCGAAAATTCAACTTTCTCATAAAAATCCCAAAATTTCACCTTAACCAAATATATATGCTCTTATTTAAAAAATGAACTCCATTTTATGAAAGTAATTTTCTAAATATATTTAATTTAATTTTTAAATAAAAACACAATTCCCTGAAAATTCATTTTTTTCCAGAAAAATCCCAAAAAACACCATAACCTAATATCGATGCTATGAATTAAAAAATGAACTCCATTTTAAAAATCTAATTTTCTAAATATTTTTAATTAAATTTGTTATTAAAAAACACTATTCACCTGAGAAAACTAACACTTGACTAATAATTTAATAAACAGTTATTTACCTACTTCATTGAATCACATTACTTAATCAAGGTGTCTAATTTATGTTAATAAAATCTTTAAGTGAGATTACTAATCTATTTGGTCACATTACTAATACTAAGCGTAAAATCACAATTCATAATTTACTATTCATCAAAAATTATGTTGATCTTATTAGACACTAAATTTCATACTGAACACAACTGTAAAAGACCGTTTTTTGAAAATCATTACACATTTTTAATTATTTAAGGTTTACATAAATATTTTAAAATATAATTTTTCCAAAAATTCATCAATAATATGCATACTATATTTATCCAGACATTTTAAAATTCAAAAACTTCACCATAAGAAGAAATACCAATTTTTATTTATATCAAAGGATTACACAAGGTAGTTACAGTCTCGTTACATAGCCCCTTATAACACCAGCATAGGACCTAAGAGTAAGGTGTGCTTGGGTGATAGAATCTTGGGGAGGCTCGACCAACATTTCCCAAGTAGTGATTTCTATCAGATTGAACTTTTCGTGAAGGAAATTCTGTTCTAGCTTCACACGATGAAGTTTGTCTTGGGTTTGGTCAAGAGAAAAGCCCAAAGGTGCTACCTCTTTCCTGAGTTCCATCAGATGGGCTTTGATCAGCCCAAGACTACTGGATGGGTCCATTTAATCTTGTTTCTATATTAATTAATCATAATCACTTGTATTTATAGAAAATAATAATAACATTTAGTTTCCAATGGTCTTATTTTAATTATATTCATTTTATTAAATGAAATAGTTTTTTTTGAGTGAAAAATAAAATAACACACAATGTTAGGAAACAAAATTTATTCAAAATTTCTAGTTGTTACATCGATGGAGGAAAGGAATAGAAGCCTCTAGGTATTGTCAGGCCATATCCCAAGTTGGACTAATCTCCTCTTGCTCATACTGTCAGAAGAGTTCATTGATCACCCTCCTCTAAATGAGTTCAGATGGTGAAATAGGGCTTGGTTGCCCATCAGCTGTGGATGTGGAGGCCATCACAGAAGAGATGGGGCCATGTGGGATTGTGGAATTTCTGTTTATCCAACCCCTATGTTGGTAAGTGGGTGGTGATCAGTTACCCGACATAGAATCTTGGGTCCTGCAAACTTGGAAGAATCAACCACTAGAATAGAAAGGAGGAAAGCGACATCCATTACCCTCGTTCCATTCCATCTCCCTTGATTGGTAAGAATGATCCACACTGAAAACTTCACTGACTGAGATGCCCAACATTCTAGTTCCCCAATCTATGATGAGTTTCACACCAGGACCACTATTTTCATGGCGAGACATGGGTCCAGATAGCTGGATCTGGTGACATTCTTATCCAATTATGCATCGAACGGTACTAATCTTCACATTGAAGAGAATATTCATGTCAGTTTCACCATTACTGTTTCTGACGCTTTCACTCGGGCATGCATCCTTCTATGGGGATGTGTTGGCTGTTGCTCTGCATTCTATCTTTCCAAAGGGGGGAGTCATCCATTTTTTATCCAGGGAAATTTTATCCTTGATAGAAAAGAGATGATGGAATGTTGTCTTCTCCTTCCATGGATTCCTCCTCAGAATTCGTTGCCTTGTCTAGGTCTCCCTAATAGATTTAGACGTTGTTCATGAAACTATTCCTTGGTGCCATATCTTGATGGATTCCAGTTAATTAAAATACTTCTATCTGGAAATTCCAAGGGTTTTAGTCAGGGAAGCAACTTTAGATTGGGTGAGGAGTCATGTTAGACATCACTGGAATGTCTGCGTGCTGAAACATTGATGCGTCAGGGTTTCTTAACCTTATAATATGGCTTCCCGAGGGCGAGGAATCCTAAGGAATCCCACATCGAGTGTGACAAATTATATTCCATAGGCATTTCCCTATGGGTTTCCTCAGATTCCTATGTTTAAGATGGGGTATTCCGTGAGTTTAAAGTCTAGCAGAGATAGATCAGATTGATTGAAAAAATGATAGGACTATATCATATGGGTACTTCCCTAAGAGGGATACTCTAAAAGGTTTACTAGATGGGTGGATCAGAATGCCCAATGAGTATGGATCCAGGGTCGTGTGTCCCATAAAGGTAAGATGTATCACCATGATGGATGATCTAGACATCCCTAAGGGTAGATCAGGGAAAGAGCACCTTAGGAAGGGGGGCACCAAGGTTTACCACTGGCTGGGATTGAATCTCAGGGAGGTTTCTTATGTACCCTATGAATTTTAAAGGGATCAAAACCCACACAGTTAGAATGGGTGAGGCATAGAATCAGGGTGTACATAGAGGGCATCTTCCAAAAGATATACTGGGGCTTACCCATTGATAGCGGCCCATCACAAGAGGAACACTCTTGGTTGGATGCTTATGGATTATGTAGGGCTTATGTATGGTTAGCTTCTCAGGTGCTACAAGGAGTGGAGATGAGATGGATGACATGATCTCATCGGGATGTGGCATCCCAGTTAAGAATCAAGATGGACTATGAATGGTTGGACGAAGTGGATGGGATGAATGGGGTGGAACCGATGTGGAGATAATGGTAGTTTTGAGATTGAACATCAGATAGGCTTCCTATTTGTCCCTATGATAGAGAATCAAAGTCCACATAGTTTTGGGGGGTTATGGGACACCTGTGGAGGAGTGTAACACCCCAAGCTTCTACAGTATGTTTCCCATTGAATAATGCAATAGCTTGTGTTTTACGCAACTTTGAGATTCTAACACATCGCGACCAATCAAACTAGCCGTTATGAATAGTAATACCCACTTTTTGAAAATTTATAAATTTTATCTTTCAAAATGGACTTCATTTTGGGATTTAGAATATCGAAATTATCTTAGGGTGAATTTTTGGTATTTTTCTGAAAACTTTCAATTTTTGATGAATAGTAAAAAACACTGAGTTATTGTTTAAAACCAACTTTTTATTTAAATAATTATATATATTTTTAAATTTATTTTAGGTCAAAACAGATACATAATACCTATATAAGTTCAATTTAATTCATTGGAGTCAGTTTATAATAATTTTAGATATATAAAATTTTTATTGAACGTTTTACCGTCTTTTACCCACCTCTGAGGAGCATTTGAAAATTTATATAAAAATAAATTTTACTACTTCTATGAGTTGAATTTAAGAAATTTGAGAGACAGAGATGATATCAGTAAGTAAAACGTGGTTCAATGAGATGAAAATAGTTTTCGGTGAATAGTAATTTTTGACTTTTATTTACCATGGTTAAAAGTAAATAGGGTAGTTAAAGGTAAAAATGATATTATTATTACCCTAAAACATGTACTAATTCTATTGGATAAGATTAATTTGACTAAAAACAACCTTAGGAATAAAATATTATCCTTTAGGTCCACTTGGATTAGATTAGGATATTTATTGTTATTTAATTCAAAGAAGAGTTAAAAGTGTTAAATTCAAAGTTTAATATCTAAACTATTTTTAATATAGGGTTACACAAAATATAATTTCGACTATATATATCATTATAAATATAAATATATTTCCTACATAATAGTATTTTATTTATAGTTTTCAGACATTAAATAATTAAACTTATTTATGACATAATGATGAAGCAGTAATTACCTAATTAATGAAATATTAAAAGATTTGATATAATAAATATCCAAATAAATGTAATTTGAGAATTTTTATGAAATACACTAATTTTATAGGTTAATAAGACATGTTAGGGTTGGTTATATAATTTTTTTAAGTCATAATGCTGTTATAAATTTAGCAAAAACAAAATATCAAATAGTGTCAAAATGGACATAAAATAGTTTTAAAAAAATATATAATATTATTAATTGATATTCTATTTATAAAAATATAAGGTTAATCCAAAAGACTTATATAATGATATCTGTATCATTAATGAACCACTTAGGGTTCTCTTGGAAGTATATAGTAAGTTTATTAACCATATAATTAAAAATACAAAGAGACGTGGTAAATGTCAAACTATTTAACTAAGAGTTAAATCTAAAAGATAAAGTTAACATAGTGACCCAAACCTATTTAAAACCTATTGGTTGAGTGTTTTTTGACCCATAACCACATTATACTTTAAATAATTTATTTTTTATCCATTATAAACCAACAATTATTTTATTATAAAATAATATTTCTAGCTTTTCCTAAGGTGCCCCTCACCCCTCTTAAAAAAGGGCACTCCACCTTATCTCTAATTCACACCTTCAAATCCATTTTTCTCAGAAAAAATATACCCAAATACCCTCTCAACTGTCCTACCTTCATCATATATGCTTTCCTTGAGTCAAAAATCCAACCTAAGGATACCTTTTGATCAAATCAAAAGGAAAAACCCGAAGAAGAGGTACATATTTCATCACCTCTTTCAAGTTCCTTTCTTCTTCAACTTCATCTTTCTTTGTTGTTTCCATTATAAAATAATAATACAGTATATTCTATATACATTGATGTTATTATAAATATTTTACAACCATATTCATTATTTTACCCATCCTTTGAATGACACGTGACCATACGTGCGTACGTACAACAACCCGTCTCCACGTTGTGGTGTAATTGTTATTCAATACATTATTATTTGGATGGGTATAATAATGATGTGTAATTGATTTAAATAATAAATATAACATGATAATGATTCTGTATATATGATATAACATCCAATTATATATTATTTTAATATCAAAAGAATAATATCATCGCTCGTGCATACGTACGGACTACCATATGCACAGACGCGATGAGATTCATTACCCATCGTATCAATTCAAGACTAATTTTCATTAGAAGATTAAAAATAATTTTTAGGGACTTAATATCCTTATGAATATGAATTAGATACATCCTATTCATAACAAACATCACTTACGTAAAAAAGCATATAAAGGAAAATGAATCAGTTAACACCCGAAACGACGATAATACTAATATATTATTAACAAAGCAATGTTAAAAGATCATATATGATATCATATTAATGTATATGATTCTTGTATAATTTAATAAAAATTATTTCACCATTATACATGAGGTTAACCTAACCTCTACCAATGAAATGTACAAGGTATGGGTTAATTTCAAAATCTCTTTATTATCCAAGATTGTTTTTACATAAGTATCTACTAGGTCCTCTTTATCATCCACATCCATTTTTCAAAAAAATGTATTCCAATTTTTTTTTCTATTTACTAGAATATGGGTTAAAGTCATTTATACCTTTTTTCACTTTTTATAAAATGGTTTGAAAGGAATCCTTCTTTCATTTTCCAAACAAGGTACCTTATGAACTTTTAGACAAAATTTATGTAAGAATGTTTTTTTAACTTATAAGGTGGGTGTGGCTATTTTTTGCTATTATAACAACATAGAAGCTTCCCTTACAATATTATACAAATATTTTCAAAAAAATGTTTTCTTTTATAATTATATGACTTTTAATGATTTCAAAATAGTAAGAGATATTTCTCTAAAAAGGGTTTTGATTTCATCTATGTCAACATCCTTTAATGGATTTTAAGCTTATTTGAAGTTGATTTATTATGATACAAAACCTCCCTATTGTATTGAAGGTTTTTTGATATGTTAGACTGTGGATGTGTTATTTTTATACCATTCATGGTTTATGGATAATGTATTTACATTTTTATGCTATTTGTAATACGAATGATTATGTTATGTTTAATCCTTTTCATATGAGGAATACATTGGACTTAGTAAGTGATGGGTGGAGCCCGAGATAGATCCTCGATGCATCGGTAGATCTCATGAGACAAACTAGTGTCTTAGCACATGTCCTTGACCAAATCTTATTTTTAGTCTTGGAACAAGGCCTAGGCTATGTGGTTGTGAAAGTCTGGAATTATGCATTCTATCACTATGAATGTGGAAATTGATATTGCATGTGATTATTTGACTAGTATAATATCCATGTGAATAAGTAAATGGAACTGTTTGATTTTATCTTTTGCATATTATGCTGAAGTTCAAGTTTAAAAGGCTTTTGTTTTAGTCTTATTCATTGTCTTAAATGTTTGTGCTTATTTATGAAAGTTTTCGGTATATTTTTATCCTTAATGATCATCTAAGCTCACCCCTTTCTATGTTTTATTTTTCCCAGGATGCGAAGAATTATATTATTACCGACTTGCAGGGATAGTCTATGGGATATTAGTGTTGTCTATGGAAACAATGTTGTTGTAGTTTTCTATTTTATGATGTAATGTAATCCTTATGAATGAATCTAGTACTTCCAAGGCTACTAAACTAATCGGTCTTTCGAGACTTGATCTTTTGTGATCATTCCAATGATACGTAATAATGCACCGACTCTGCGATTCTAGGGTCGGGGTGTTACAGTTGGTATCAAAGGAAGTTTATTACAAACCTTGGAAACTAGATTTAGGTAAACTTTGATTAGATCACATATCCCTAGGATAGACTTTGACTATTAATATAGAAGAACGTCCTAAAATTCTGGTATTGTAGAGATTTTGTGAGATTTCCTCGCAATACATCCCTGCCTAGATATGAGAAGGTAGAGGCATCTCTGGCAATAATGTACCTAGGGGTAAAACCTGAAAACACTATTTTGAGCTAGACTTGAACGAGAACTGGTGCACAACAATGGGCTCTGCTACACTCTTGGTTACGACATTCCTGGGGGATATTCTTAGGATAATTCTCATTTTCTTTAGAAACAATTATGAATGGTTTATGAGTATATACTTCCTCAAAGAAAACATTTTCATGATTATGGATTATATCCATAAACTCTTCAATTTATGTTAAGTATTTTACAAGTTTGAAATTATGTATTTCGATTCATAAACTAATCTAGTTTATGCCATTTTTTAGAAATGGAACCTAGTGGAAGGAATGGAAACCGTATTAATGCGTGAACTCCATGTAGGGATTTTTCTCCTGCTCAAGATAATTATAGTAGAGCTGGTGATACAACTGGTGCTGATAAACTTATCACTATATTGGGACAACTAACTAAGGTTATGAATAATAACCTTACCCTTATGGAGCACCATAATACGTAGTGCGGAGGATCAATGTTAGATCACTTCATGAGGAAAAAACCACCAAAACTCAATGGGAGTAAAAATCCATTGGTAGCTGAGCAATGGATAAATTTTTTAGATAAAATATTCCATGCCTAGGGGAGTAGCTAAAGGGAAAAAGTTGTCATGACATTTTACCGCCTCACTGTAGATTATGATCAATGGTGGTCACTGATTCAAAACACAAAGGAAGATGATGAAGTATTAAATATGGAATGGAAGTAGTTTCTATGAATTTTATTAGAAAAATACTTTCCTCATGACCATCAAACAGATATGGAAAGACAATTTCTGAGTATGATGCAAAAAGAAGATGAGAATGTCACAAAATATAAGGCTAACTTTACAAGGTTAGCGAGACATTCTTCAAATTATATATGTAACCCAATAAGTAAGATTGATCATTTCTTGGATGGGTTAAAACCATTTCTTTATCGAGAATTAGTCTCATAATCCTTCTCTTCGTACGAAGATATTGCCTCATGTGCTATCAAGACATAAATAGAATTATCTATGACATACAACTTTAATGTAATGCAAGAGAAGAAGACATCTGCTGAACACTCTAGAAATGGAAATAAGGGGATGAAGGGAAAATTTGAATATCCATCCTACAGAAAATGTGGGAAGAAACACCTTGGTACTTGCCTGAAGGGAATGAGAGTCTATTACAAGTGTGGTGAAAAAGTCCACCAAGATCATGATTGAAAGAGGAAGAAATAGACTTTCAATGTTGAATGCTACAATTATAGAGAAAGGGGGAATTATGAAAATGAATGTAATAAGAATTAGGGGAACTTACCTTAGAAAAGGACAAGGGACCAAGACCAAGCTTATGCTATCACTACTGTTGAGGTTGAAGCTCCGAAAGATGTAGTGGTAGGTAATTTAATGGTTTCATCAAGTTTAGAAAATGCTTTATTTGATTCTGGATCATCGCATTATTTCATATCTTCCCAGTTTCCTAAGAAAATTAGATATTTCCAATTTTATTTAACATGGGAGTTGTTAGTAAAAACTCCTCAGAGAAGTATCATTGTAACAATGTTTTGTGAATCAGTCCCCATTAGGGCATATAAATGTTCTTTATCTGCTGATCTCATCGTCATCCCCATGATTGAATTTTATATAATCCTTGGTATGGATTGGATTTCGGACCATGATGCAAAAATTTATTGTAAGAAGAAGGAGGTTACAATTCTCGATGATGATAAGGAGTACCATATCTTTAGATCAAAAATGTCACCACCCAATTCTTATCTAGATCCACCCCCAGTAGCTCAACAAAATTCAATTACTGGGGAGGAAGAGAATGAAATAACTATGGGTGAGGAAAATATTGTTCAAATAGAGGATGTACCTATTGTGAAAGAATATGTTGATGTGTTTCCAGAAGATTTACCTGGACATCCTCTAGAATGAGAAATTGATTTTTCCATTGATTTAATTCCTGGTTCAAGGACTATATCGAATACCCTATATAGAATGGCCACTATGGAATTAGTGGAACTAAAGAAAAACTAGATGAATTGAGTAAAAATGGATATATTCGCCCTAGTGTTTCTCTATGGGGAGCCCCTATCTTTTTTGTTAAGAAGAAATATGGATCTATGAGGTTGTGCATTGACTATAGGGAGATCAATGCTATAACAATAAAGAACAAGTATCCCCTACCTCACATTGATGATTTATTCGACCAAATTCATAGAGATCAATACATTTCAAAGATTGACCTTCGATCTGGATATCATCAATTGTGTGTGGAGAAGGAAGACATTCTGAAAACAGCATTTCGAACCAGGTACGAGTATTACGAGTTTACAGTAATGCCTTCTGGATTGACTAATGCACCCTATGTATTCATATAACTAATGAATAGAGTTTTCAAGGAATATCCAGATGAATTTGTAGTGGTATTTATTGATGATATCTTGGTATAATCCAAAAGCTACGATGATCATGAAAATCACTTGTGAATTATCTTAAAGACCCTTAGAAGACATGAATTATATGGGATGTTTAGTAAGTGCGAATTCTGGCTTCATGATTTTTCTTTTCTTGGTCATATTGTCTCTAAGGATGGAATCTTTGTTGATCCTTCTGAGAAAAGATAAATCCAAGAATGGCCATCACTGACGAGTATAACTGAGGTACGCAGTTTTATTGGTTTAGCAGGTTACTATCAGCGTTTTGTCCAGAAATTTTCCCGATTGGCTAACCCATTAACAAAGCTTGCAGAAAAAGGGGTTAAATTTTTTTGGACAAAAGAGTGTGAATAATGTTTTGAAGAATTGAAGAGAATATTAGTCAATGCTTCTATATTGACTTACCATCGAGGAATGATGGATTTGTTATTTATATTGATGCATCAAAGAAAGGACTTGGTTGTTCCCTTATGTAGAATGATAGAGTTATTGCCTATGAATCACGAAAGATGAAAATTCATGAGAAAAACTATCCTACTCATGATCTTGAGTTAGCAGCTGTAATATTTGCTTTGAAGATTTGTAGACACTATCTCTATGGTGAAAAGTGTGATATTTATACTGATCACAAGAGTTTTAAGTATATTTTCTCACAGAAAGAACTCAACATGAGGCAAACAATATATCTTGAACTACTCAAGGATTATGATTGCACGATACAGTACCACCCAGGGAGGGAAAATAAGGTGGAAGATGCTCTGATCATAAAATATGATGGAGTTTTGAACAAGATGAGAGTTGAAAGGGATCCTATTTTCATGGATCTAGTAAAGATGGATATGTGAATAACCATGGATGGTGAAACATTAATTCTTTTTCAAATGGTTGCCAAACCATCTTTACTAGAAAGGATAAAAAGTTCGTAGGTTGATGATGTGGAGTTTCAAAAGAATATTAAAGCTGTGAATGATGAGAGATTAAGTGAATTCGTATATGAAAAGGGAATTTTGAAATTTGGTAAGAGACTTTGTGTTCCTGATATGCCTGATCTAAAAAGATAATTGTTGGATGATGCTCATAGCTCCAATTTCTCTATACACCCTGAGAGCACCAAAATGTATTGATATTTGAAGGAACATTTTTGTTGGGACAACATAAAGAGGGAGATTTCTGATTTTGTGTCAAGATGTATGGTTTTTCAACAAGTGAAAGCTGAAAGGAAAAAACCTTGAAGAGTCATGCAACCTCTTCCCATACCTGAGTGGAAATGATATGATATCATGATGGAATATTTCATGGGGCTACCAAAGACTACTAGAAGGAATGATGCAATATGGGTTATTGTTGATCATCTTACCAAGTTAGCACATTTTCTTGCTATAAGAGAAGATTTACCACTTGAACGTAAATCAAGACGATATATTAATGATGTTTTGAGACTTAATGGAGTACCACTATCGATTGTTTCTGATTGTGACCCCTTTTTTACATCAAGATTCTGGAAAAGTCTTCAAATATCCATGGATACTAAACTTCGTTTTAGCACTGCCTACCACCCTCAAACGGATGGACAATCAGAACAGACTATTCAAACCTTAGAAGACATGTTGAGATCTTTATCACTTTACTATCAAGGTATGTGGGATCAATATTTAACTATGGTAGAATTATCCTATAAAAATAGCTTCCATTCAAGTATTCAGATGGCACCATATGAAGCGTTATATGGAAAGAGATTTCGCACACCAACCTATTGGGATGATGTTGGTGAAAGAAAACTTGTAGGCCCATAAATGGTGGAGGAAACGATGGAAAAGGTGAAGGTAATCCAAAACCACATGAAATAAGCTCAAAGTAGGAAGAAGAGATATGCTGATAACCGAAGGAAGGATTTGGAATTTCAGGTAGGAGATCATGTTTTCTTGAAGGTATCTCCATGGAAGGGTGTTATACATTTCGGTAATAAGGGTAAATTGAGTTCCAGGTACACCAGAACTTTTTAAATTCTTTTTCGAATTGGGGCTGTTGCATACCGTTTGGAAATGCCACCAAGTCTCTCCAAAGTTCATGATGTGTTCCACGTATCACTGTTGGGAAAATAAATTCCTGACCCAACGCATGTACTTACCTATGAGGAATTAGAACTGTAACCTGATCTATCTTATTGCGAAGATCCTGTCAAGGTTCTTGATACAAGAGAACAAGTCTTGAGAAACCGGACGACTCGTCTGGTAAAAGTTCTATGGAGAAACCATAAGATGGAAGAGGCAACGTGGGAACTTGAGGAACTTATGATGAAGAACAACCCAGATCTTTTTTTTACAGAAATATTCTAGAAATTTATAGCTCTAAATTATTTGAAGGAGGGGAGAATGTAACACCCCAAGCTTCCACGGTACGCTTCCTTTTGAATAATGCAATAGCTTGCGCTGTACGCAACTTCGATATTATAAGACATCGCGACCAATCAAACTAGCTATTTTGAATAGTAATAAGAACTTCTTGAAAATTTATAAATTTTATCTTTAAAAATGGACTTCTTTTTTGGATTAAAAATATCGAAATTATCTTAGGGTGAATTTTTGGTATTTTTTTGAAAACTTTAAAATTTTGATGAATAGAGAAAAACACTCAGTTATTGCTTAAAACTGATTTTTTATTTAAATAATTATTTATTTTATTTAAATTTATTTTAAGTAAAAATAGATACATAATACCTATATAAGTTCAATGTAATTCATTAGAGTCAGTTTATAATAATTTTAGATATATAAAAATTTTATTGAACTTTTTACCGCCTTTTTATGACCTCTTAGGAGCATTTACAAATTTACATAAAACATAATTTTACCACTTATGTGAGTTGAATTTTGAAAATCCAAGAGGCACTGTTGATATCAGTAAGTAAAATGTTATTCAATGAGATGAAAATAATTTTTGGTGAATAGTAACTTTTGACTTTTGTTTAACACGGTTAAAAGTAAATAGGGTAGTTAAAGGTAAAAATGATATTATTATTATCCAAAAACTTGTCCTAATTCTATTGGATAAGTGTAATTAGACCAAAAACAACCTTAGTAATAAAATATAATCCTTTAGGTCCACTTAGATTAGATTAGGATATTTATTATTATTTAATTCAATGAAGAGTTAAAAGTGTTAAATTTATTGTTTAATAACTAAACCATTTTTAATATATGTTTACACATAAGATAAATTAGACTATAAAATTTAATTGGAAAGATAAAAATATTTCCTACATAATGGTATTTTAATTATATTTTTTAGATATTAAATAATTTAATTTATTTATGACACAATGATGATGTAGTAATTACCTAATTAATGAAATATTAAAATATTTGATATTATAAATATCTAAATAAATGAAATTTTAGACTTTTTATGAATTAAAATAATTTTATAGGTCAATATGACATGTTAAGGTTGGTTAGATGAAATTTTCTTCAAATTAATAATTCTGTTATGAATTTAGAAAAAACAAAATACAAAATAGTGTCAAAATCAACATAAAAGAGTTTTAAAAAAATATTATATTATTAATTTATATTCTATTTCTAAAAATATAAAGTTCGGCCAAAAGACTTATATAATGATAGGGGTATAATTAATTAACCACATGGAATTCTCTTGGAAGTATATAGTATGTTTATTAACCATATAATATTAAAATACAAAGAGACATGGTAAATGTCAAACTATTTAACTAAGAGTTAAATCTAAAAGATAAAGTTAACATAGTGACCCAAACCTGTCTAAATCCTATTGGTTGAGTGGTTTTCGACCCATCCCCACCTTATCCTTTAAATAATTCATTTTTAATCCATTATAATCCTAAGATTATTTTATTATAAAATATTATTTCTAGCTTTTCCAAAGGTGCCCCTCACCCCTTTATAAAAGGGCACTCCCACTTCTCTCTAATTCAAAACTTCAATGCCATTTTTATCGGCCATACTCTGCCCAAATACCATCTCAACTGTCCTACCTTCATCCTAGAGGCCTTAATTTAGTCATAAATCCAACCTAGATATCCATTTTGATCAAATCAAAAGGAAGAAACCGAAGAAGAGGTAAATATTTCATCACCTTTTTCAAGTTCCTTTCTTCTTCCACTTTCTATTTCTTTGTTGTTTCCACTGTAAAATAATAACTCTAGTATATTCTATATAATTTTATGTTATTATAAATATGGTAAAATCATATTAATTATTCTATCCATCCTTTGAATGACATGTCACCATACATGCGTACGAATGACTTACCATCTCCACGTCGTGGTGTAATTGTTATTCAATATATTATTTTTTGGATGAGTATAATAATGATATGTAATTGATGTAAATAATAAATATAACATGATAATTATTCTGTATATATGATATACTATCCAATTATATATTATTTTAATCTAAAAATAATAGTATTGTCGCTTGTGCGTACGTATGGATTACCGTCTCCACGAACACGATGAGATTCATTCCCCATCGTATCCATTCAAGACTAATTTTCATTAGATGATTAAAAATAATATTTAAAGACTTAATATCATTCTTAATATGAATAAGATACATCCTATCCACAACAAACATTATTTACATAACAAATCATATAAAGGAAAATGAATCAGTTAACACCCGAAACGACGATAATACTAAGATATTATTAACAAAGAAATATTAAAAGATCACATATGATATCATATTAATGTATATGATACTTGTATAATTTAATAAAAATCATTTCACCATTATAAATGAGGTTAACCTACCCTCGACCAAGGAAAAGTAAAAGGTAAGGGGTAATTTTACAATCTCTTTATTATTCAAGATTGTTTTTACGTAAGTATCTACTAGGACCTCTTTATCATCCACATCCACGTTTCTTAAAAATGCATTCCAAAACATTTTTAATATTTACTAGACTATGGGTTAAAGTCATTTAAACCCATGTTTTAATTTTTATAAAATTGTTTGAAAGGAACCTTTCTGTTATTTTCCAAACAAGGTACCTTATGATCTTTTCGACAAAATTAAGGTAAGAATGTTTTTTTAACTTATACGGCGGGTGCAGCTATTTTCCACCATTAAAACAACGTCAACGCTTCCCTTACAAGATTATAATAATATTTTCAAAATAAATGTTTTCTTTTATAATTATATGAATTTTAATGATTTCATAATAGTAATAGTAATTTCTCTAAAAAAGGGTTTTGATTTCATCTATGACAATATCCTTTAATGGATTTTAAGCTTATTTGAAGTTGATTTATTATGATACAAAATTTCCATATTGTATTGAAGGTTTTGTGATATGTTTGACTATGGATGTGTTATTTTTTTACCATTCATGGTTTATGGATAAGGTATTTACCTTTCATATGCTAGTTTTAATACGAATGTTTTTGTTATGTTTAAACCTTTTCATATGAGGAATTTATTGGACTTATTGACTGATGGTTGTAGCCTGCTATAGCTCCTCGATGCATCAGTAGGTCTCGTGAGAAAAACTAGTTTCTTGGCATAAGGTCTAGACAAAATCTTATTTGTAGTCTTGGCACAAGGCCTTGTCTATGTGGTTATGAAAGTCTGGAATTATGCATTCCATCATTATAAAAGTGGATATTGATATTTCCAGTGATTATTCAACTAGTAGAATATCAATGTGGATAAGTAAATGGAATTATTTGATTTTATATTTTCCATATTATGTAGAAGATCCAATTTAAAAGGATTTTTTTAGTCTTATACATTCCCTTAAATGTTTATGCTTATTTATGAAATTTTCTGCTATATTGTTATCCTTACTGAGCATCTGAGCTCACCCCTTTCTATGTTTTATTTTTCCCAGGATGCGAAGAAGTATATTATAACTGGCCTGCAGGGATAGTGTATGGGATCTCATTGTTGTCTATGGAAACAATGTTGCTGTAGTTTTCCATTTTACGATATAATGTCCACCTTCTGAATGAATCTAGTACTTCGAAGGCTACTAAACTAATTGGTCTTTAGAGACATGATCATTTGTGATCATGCCAATGATACATAATAATGCACCAAATATGAGCATCTATGGTCGAGGCGTTATAAGGAGGCCCATTAGAATGGACGCATGGGTGGTACCTGGAGGATGTAAAGCCTCTGGGTTGGGGAATGACCTTCCCGAAACATGAAGGCTCGAGGGAGAGACCAAGATGGGACATGGGTGATGTGATTGAACTTTAGGGGGGCTTAATAGGTATCCACATAATGGATAATCAATGTCCACATAGTTACGGATGGGGGTATAGAATCAAAGTGCACACAAAGGATGGAAACATGAAGACATGATGGGGATTACCCATGGTTAGTGGCCTGAGAGTTGGTTTGACATTGGTAAAGGATGGACTAGGGATGTGGGTCCCAACACATGGGATTCCAGAGTTTACCAGTGTTTGGGGTTAAACCTCTGGGATTCTTCCTACATACCCTTTCTTGGAGAAAAGTATCAAACCCATGTAGTTCGAATATGTATAGTATTTTGGGGTTGAACCTCAAGGAGGATTCCTACGAAACCTGCCAAGGAGATAGGGATAAAAACCCTTGTAGTTCATATGGATTTACTAGTGTTTGAGGTTGGACCTTAGGGAGGATTCCTACGTACCCTTCCTAGGATACAGGGATCAAAACCCACATAGTTTGAATAGGTTTACTAGTGTTTGGGTTTGAACCTCAGGGAGACTTCCTACATACCCTGCACTGGGGAAAGGTATCAAAACCCATGTAGTTCAAATTTGTTTAGCAGTGTTTGGGGTTTAACCTTAGGGAGGATTCCTTCATACCTTACCTATGAGACAAGGATCAAACACACATTGTTCAAATAGGTACAGTTTAGCATCATGCAGGATGAAAGGGGGCATACAATTTAACAACATGTGGGACGAGGGTGAACCGATGTGAAGTGTTCGAGACCAATGAATGATGGGATTAAACCTCAGTGAGGATTCCTAAATACATTTCTTGGAAAGGGAAAGGATCAAAGTCCACGTAGTTCAGTTGTGGGGAAATGGGGATTACCTACTAAGGCGGAACAAATAGGATTCCATGATCAGTGCTTACTCTAAGCCCATGTGATTCATGTTGAGTGTGAGAAACCAGAGGCATTAAAGGAATGACGATCACATTGAGAAAGGCATGTCCAGAAGGAATAGAGCGGGGATTATGTGTAGTTAGCGGGACATAGAGATGGAGTTTGGGACTTACTCTAGGATGGAGGCCTGATAGAGATAAATCCCAAAAAGAGTGGGATGTGGTATAAAATTTCCCTGTGCCCATCAATCCTCTAGAATTTGAGAATAGAAGAAGAGAGGAGGAGAAAGGATTCTACCTCATGCAAGAAAGGATAGGGGCTTACACCAAGATGGTTTCCTTCCCCTGTGGACAGATGGCGTTCCATTCAAGGAGGATCTCATTCCATGTAAGGATGATCTCACTCCAGTGGAGACTAGTGGGCATGGAAAATGTCCATGGAAAGGCACCTAGAGTACATTTCATGGGGTGAAGTGATAGTTTAATGTCATGTGCTAAGGAATATGATGCCTAGCCATTTAACGTCATGCAGCTCGGACGATGACGATTCACTCCACACCCTTAGGACTCATATAACCGGTGTTATTTTACCCTTGGTTAAGGGAAGAGACTGAAAATGCTAAGTGGAGGTGGGGTAGTAGAGTGATCCATTAAGGGGATCATGTTAGAATGTCTAGGCGAAGAATAAATAACCGTTAGCATGCCTATGTGAAGAAGAATGAGGCTATGCAACACATTATGAAGTACTTCCCAAGAGACCTTGAAATCACTTCTCACAAACATTGAGGGCCGTACAGGAAAGGGATTTGTGAAGTAATGGGATTCACAGAAAGGGACCTTGTGAAGCTCTTGTGCTTCACAAAGTTAAGAGACTCTGTGAAGGGGTGTTATTCACAAAGTGGACTGGCCTAGCCTAGGCGTGGGGTATACATGTGTATGAAGGGTGCTTCACGAAGTGCAAGGGCTTTCATGAAGTAGGACTTCACAGATCAGGGGTGCCATGAAAAGGGAGGCGTTGCAAAGCAATGTACTTAATGAAGCATAGTGATCTTGCCTTATCATGGTATTCATATGTGCATGGAAGGTACTTCGTGAAGAATGACTGATTTGCGAAGACCTGAGTTCCCTTAGGGATCTTCTTCCTTTGCAATAGTCTGTGGGCTTCGCGAAGCGAATCCCTGCTTGAAGATGAGTTTTATATGAGCTAAGGGAAAGGTATTTCAGAATGCTCAAATACCTTGAAGATCACATTTTATAATTATTTCATAAAGAAAAAGGTGATTCACTATTTGAGAGTTGAGAAGGAGAAAGGTCAGGGTATCTTTCCATTGGGTCTTAGGGAAGCCTAGTATTTATATGCGAAAGGCAAGACAATGTTCTGATAGCGCGTTGTGAAGCTTCTTGCACTTTTCCATCAGAGCCATATTGCATCAATATTTTCATAACTATGGAGTCAAACATCGTCCTCTCTATGATGTAGAGGCCTCCTTAATTCCCTCTGTGGTGCTCGCAGAGGGTTCCATCAATTTCCAAGGGATCATAGTGGTGATCGGGTTCCCTTCATGGCACGAAGCCTTCCATTAATTTCTTCATAACCACAAATTGTTCCACCTATTTACTCTTTCCTCTTCTTCAAGAGAATTACCTAGTTTGTAGTAGGTGATAAAACCCAACAACACTAAACCATTTCTATTTCTTAATATCCCTATGCCTCTCATGAAACTATCAACACAAGGCCCATCCTGATTTAGTTTCATCCCAACTAACGGTGGATTCCAATGGAAACAGTTCCCTCCTTTTTCACTACGGTTCCCATATGATGCCATAAAAACTCATGGAATCATTTTAATAAGAGATGTAGAAGAAAAAAAACTAACCTAGAGTCTCCCCAGTTCATCCACCAGGGCACATAACTGCACCTAGATCCTATAAAAAGAGAATGAGATGCCCACCCTTTCATTATTACACTTCTCCCAAATGATCAAAAAACCTACTGAGAAAAGAATACATTGGATTTGATCTCCTCCATGAAATCATCAGTCCCCTAATACTAGTTACACAAATATTCATCCGTGGCTTCACCACCAATATTAATGATCATGAATTTTTATGTGTAGCTCCATAAACTTACTACGATACCACTCTTGAAGAAAAGATGCCAGCTAGAATCTTTATTTGGAATGTCATAACACCAGCACTAGGAGGTGAGATATAGACATTTATTCTCTATTATGTCCTCTCTTTGAAGGGCCCTATTCTTGATGCACCAAACAATGAAATTTAGCTTCGATGGAATCCATTTACACCAAAGCATTGATTCCCATTCATCATTTACATTCCTGACATATCATATTATCTATATTTTGAATATAGAAACTAATTGAAATCATTCCCCATGATTCATCATTAAATTTTTCTATCCACTTTTATATCTCTGAGTGATCCATGATCTCAGTATTCACTTTTTCTCAAAAACCATTATATTTTGGGAAGTTATAAGTATTCCAATTATTTTATATTTTCATTTTTACCTCATTTTCACTTAGCTTATTATAGTCTTCTAGAGTATTCCAACTACCTCAAGATAATATCTTCCTTTCCTTCTCATTAAACCATATCAAGAAAATTTCAACATATAATAACATTTTAATGTTTTTTAAAAATCAATATAAATTTCTATTGGTTATGAAATAGGACCAAGATCCTATTTCTTAATCTCATTCTCATCTCATCTCATTCATTTTCTGTATTCCACAAATATAATATTTTCTTATGACATATATAGTTCCCAATATTTAGATCTATGGATTAAATAAAATTTTCTATGTTTTAGTGCTTTGGATAATAACTGTATAGGTTCTAGGTTAGACCTATAACATTTATCAAGACTTTAAAAACAAACTCTTCTACCCAAGGTTGAATGAAAAATCTATTTTTGATATTTATAAATTTTAATATCTATGAATTCACCTAAAAATTTGGATCCTTAATTTTCTATAATTTTAAAATTTATCTATATTAAAAATATTCTAGATCTTATCATGAATTGATATTCCTTGAATCTAATTTGATGATAACATCACATGAATTCGAAGAATATATTACACTTGTTTCATGATGTTTTTATTTTTGATAAATAACATAATCATTATCTCATTAAATTTCATCCTCATATAATCAATCTAGAATAATAGAATTTTAACATAGGATGAAAGGGAATTTTTCTTTAGTGAATCATTATTTTAAAATGTTAATACTTATGAATTTAAATATGTTCATTCATCTATGTTATGGATTCCTCTTTATGGGAAATTCTACTATATCGAATTGGGATACATCCTAAAATTCACTTACATCACTGTATTAGATTACCTTAATTCAGATACGTGATCAATTACTATACAACCATTCCCATCCATTAGGTATTTTATTATATGTATTCCTTTTTAAAAATAAATTCCCTTATGTGATTCACCTAGAATTCAAGAATTCATCCAAACAAGCAACCATATGATCATCTAAATCGAAAAAATATAAAAAATATTAACTATTATGATCTTCCATTACAAAACATTGACCATGAAAATATGTATAAATAATATGGATAAAATTATGACCTTGAGGATCAAACATGAGGACCGATCATGAGATTAACAAGTGACCATATTAAGTTACCATAATATTTTTTTTACTTCAAACTCTATATCTCTAACTTCTTAAATTATACTCAAGGATTGTTTAAACTACTTCCATCCATTATCAATCACATAAAAATACATAAAAATATATTTTTTTAATTTATGAAACGTTTTTAACACCTTAGATCTATTAAAAATAACTTATAAAATATATATAATCCTCTTTGTTTTTCCTTCATGGTTCTCAAATCCTCTTTATCGTTTATAAAACATCATCCATGTGTTTTACACACTAATTTTGGGAGTAAATACTAACAAAACAAAAGGATTTCCTTCTATAGAGTCATTAGTCTTCAATATCTCCATTATATAACCATTTTACATTTTCAAGAATTTATCTTTCAATATTTTCACTATATCCAGTATATCAGCATTTTTTTCATATTGTAGATAATAATAAAACTCCTCCTTTATCAATTTTCATGTTTTTATTTTAATTTCATCTCATTAAACCATATGATGTTATGGGATTCCCTTAGAACATTACCATTCACATTTTCAAAGGTATCCAATACTTAATTTCAAAATATGTAAGACTCCCTTTGTATTTCCAATAGAAACACCTAATTTTTCTTCTTTACCCAAATGATATGGAGAACCCCTTGAATCCTCATGTAATGAGTGGATACTCAATACATCACCCATAATTATAAACAAACAGTGACTTCCACTTTCTACATTGATAACAAAAACAAAATCAACATCACACAATCCACAAAGGAACTTCAGCCCCCCCAAGTTTATGCTTTTTCAATAACACCTAAACTCATAAAGTTAGTATTTATCTACTACCCATTATCAATAATGAATTAAAAGTGGGAATAATTTTTCTCCCATTTAATGTAAGGGTTCTCTCATCAATATTACATGTTAGTATCTTATCACCACTAATATTACACTATCCTTGGTGAATATAAGAACCTAATAATTAATAGTATTGAGCCTTAAGTAGGTTATATATATGTACACATAGGATATCCTATTGTAGAAAACAAGAGTGAAATTACCAAAGAATAAAATATATCAATAAACATTTCTCAATATAGAACCATCTATGATATTCTTCTCATAGGTGATATATAAAATGTTTTTTTTCTATATATACAAGATATTTCAATCAACTTCACAATACACATTGTACATTCAAGGGAGATTTTATTTACTTACCTGTTTTTTATTCAATCACTCCCCATTGATTTTATAAGAAACATAAAATAAATCATAGTTAGGAGAGTGAAAATCATACCTCATTATTAAGAAATATCTAGGGACACACAAATTTTATATTCTTGTAGATATTTTAAATATATTTTAGGCTATATTTATTTAGTTTCTCTCCCTCAAGGGATGCATTCCATATTATATTACACTGTTTATTTTCTTCTAGAAATATGATCAATGTTATTACAATACCAGTTTATACTCATACTAATTGGAAATTAATAAAAATTAAAATTTCCTCCAAGGTGGTTTGACTTTCCTATAGTTTCAATTTTAATTCCCAATTCAAAGAATTAAAGAAATGAGTGGGAATAAGGCAGTCTTCTATCATCTCTTTAGTTGAAGCACTAAGGATGAGACTTCCTCCTTTACTTAGTTAAATTTGTATTTTAGGCTCTAAAATTCCATTTTTCATCATGATTATATCTTCTTTTATTTTCAAAATGTTTTTTTCTTTGGTAGAATAGTTTTCTTCTTATTTCCTACTTCTTTTTCATTGGGAATTGATTTATTTTCTTGAGATAGAAAAGAACTTAAATAATTTTTTTATATCACCAAATTCACTATATTTCCAAGACAATCTATACATATGAATAATATATCATTAGGCACACAATAATATATCTTATAAAGTGAGTTTTTCTTCCTTTTAGCCACATATTTCGAAATAAAAGACATCGGTGTTTTCCCTTTTTTATTCCTTGCCCCTCTTTGATCCGACAACCATGTCATGAAATATTGAAGAATAATCCCTATGGTTTTTTACTTTCCATATAAAAATTAATCAAATTTAGAGATAATTTTATGAGGAAACATTTTATACTCTTCCCTAGATAACATTTCAACATTAACAATCCTCTTATACATATCCTTTATTTATTTTCATTTTTCTTCAATCCACACTTCTTTTTCCTTATAGATCCTCATGGATATTTTTAGTGGACGATGATTTGGTATCTATAAAAAAATTATAATCACTTTACTCCTATATATTTAAAATCATAGTTAAAAAGTCTCCATTTACTTTTTGGAAGTATTTGATTTATCTTTTTTCCTTGTTCACTCCTCAAGGAACATTTTACTTGATTTTTGATTTTCACTCTATGTTAAATTATATTATATTATTCACATCAGTATAATATTAATGATTTATTTGAACATAAATTCATTCATTAAATGTGTTTCCATAATTTTTTCAATAATAAAATAACTTATCTATTAAGTAAAATATTTTTTTCATGACTGATCTTTATTTGTCTGGGAAAAATACTTTATGTACAATATGTTTATTCTAACATTAAATTTACCCCCCTTCATATATAACTTATATGTTTTGAATATATTGAAATGTTTTTCCAAATATATATGGTCATATGGATGAAACTACACAAAAATCCAAAAAACAAAATTCTTTGTCTTGTAGGCTCAATCTATGCATATTTTTGTACACATTATTTTTGGGTTATTTTTGATCACCTTTAGAGCCCATTTGGGAAAAATATTTGTTTTAACTTCATCACATCCACCCATAATGATGTTTTATGATTATAATAATTTTTCCTTATCCAAATATGTTTAATATTTTACTATTTCCCAACCCTATTAGATAAAAAATTAGTGAATTTTTCTCTTTTAGTATTACGGATGTTTTTATTCTATGCGAAAGAGGTAGATGCTTTCTAAATTCTTCATAATATTTCTTAATCACCAAAAGAGTCACAATTGAGAGAAAATTATTCCCTAAATATTAATTATAAATACCCAAAACCCATTCTCCCAGATCAAGTGCTAAAACCACAAACCTCACATTTCTGGCTATGATACTGATAATTTTAAACTAATTTTTTCCCATATAATCCGTACAACATCAAAAGAAAAAATTTGATCACTTATATTCACAATGAATTTTAGGTTAATAGTTTTAGAGAATTAAGAAAAACTATTACTTAAGAATACCTATGTCATTAAATGATAATTTCTCTCACATAACCAAGATTTTATTATTTCACATTATGTCATCATTATCATCCATATGAAGTCCCTTCTATACCTAATTATTTCAACATTTTTCTCAATAACCTTGAGAAAAGTAAATATAAGAAGTGTGATATTAAATTCTTAGTAAGGGTAAATATAGGAATTTACAATATAATATCATAATTAACCTAAGAAGTTTATAAGGATACAATGTGATAATTAGAGTACACGAGTGAATAAAAGAAGATTGAAATAAAATGTTGGTGGAAAATTCCATTTATATTATATAAATTAAAACAAATATTCCTTTAACATTTTCATCCAAAGGAAGATATACATTTTTTTTGGAATAATACATGGATATTAATTTAATTTTTTTAAAAAAGTTGATCATGTGTAAAAAATTATATAATAAATAATTTTAAGAATGCTTATTTTTTTAGAATATTTTGTAAAACATTGTTTGTGAAAAAAATAGATTTGCGACTAGAGAGAGAAGTAGAAATAATTTTTCATAAAAACATTTTATTAATTATTTTTTTACCAATGAGTTAAAAAATGGTAATAATACTTGAAAATATAATGAATAATTAATAGATAAGAAAATTAGAGATACTTCATTAAGGGAAGATCTTAAAGTTTTAAAATTAAAAACTTAATCATAAATAATCATGATAAATGATGAGATTGTAATAGAAAACTCGTACCACTTTGGTAAATTTTAATCATAATACCCATGAATGAATAAAAATAAATGAGACTTAAAATATTATGAGAATAAGTAAATTCATGATATTTAATGTCAAATGGTTCGAATATACACCTCATAAAATAATATAGGTTCATGACATGACATAAATATCACAGAAGAATAGTTGAGACAAAAATCCTGTTTCATTTTAGTAATATTTTGAGTCATAATCCCAAATAAATAATAACATAAAACTAAACATTAAATATCATTATAATAATGATATTAATGATATTACATGTAAAAGGGTCAGTATATACACCAAACAAATAAATGAGTGGTGAATTTTCATATGTCTCCCAAAAATAAAAGAGATACTAGAGATGTTGGAACCATGATCATTTATGGATGAATTAGAGAATGGTTTGTGTTTGTTGTCAATCCATAGAGGAAGTTCATAATGTGTGCCAGAAAAGTTCTCATACAGGTTAAGCTGATAACAGTATTGAAGGTGGCACCGTTTTCCAGTGTTTACCAAATTTATGGACCTCAAAATTGACAAAAGGGGAAAATAGTGCTATTTGGAAAAGGCACTTGCATGACAAATACATGGAGGCTTGGGAAATTGTGCGCCTATTTTTTTTCAAGAATATAACCTCAAAATATGTTAAAGGAAAGAGGGGTGCCCAAGTATGTGTTTGTTCAAGCAAGTGACTTGCGCGCCATGAAAGGACTAGCGCGCCGGTACCTAGAATGTTTCTAAAGTTGCACGCCAGATGTTTTTCAGGATCGGATATTCAAAATATGGCAAACGAAAGAGGGTTTCACAAGTATTGGTTGGGTTATGCAAGTGAGTTGCACGACAGAGGCTAAGGCAAATGGAGCTGCGCGCTATAAATTGCACGCTGAGAGGAGGCTTACACGCCACCGCACAGGGTGTCCAATTTGCCTATAAATAGTGGACCACCCGTCCTCATTTGAAAAAAATGTTCAATACTTAGAGAAATTCAGTGCTCCCATCGCGTAGGTGAAGTGGTTGTGCAAGTGGTTGTGGGTCACGCAAGTATAAGCTGCACGACAATTATTTGATGTGCGCCAAAAACGTTTTTGGTAGAAAAGAATGTGAGTCGCGCAAGTTTGGTATTGAAGAAGGTTGAGTCGCGCAAGTGTTGGAGGTGTACTTTCATGCCAGTTATAACTTGCGCGCCATCCTTGAAACTTGTGTGCTGGCTTTGGGAAGTGCGCCAGGTGTTGTTGAAGTTCGCCCATTCTTTTTTGAAGTTGCATGAAAGCAGGAAGATTTCCTGGTACCGTCATCGCAAAGTGAGATTCGTCTACTAGTGAGAGTTGGACTTCAACAAAGAATCTACATATAATTGAGGATGAATTCTCTTGCAATGATAAAGATACCTTCAGGTCTATAAACTGAGTGGGACTTCACCAAGGGCAGTGAGCCAGGGGGAGTCAATGGGAGTGACCCGAGGGACACAGTGAGCTATCCCTGAACCTTTGTAAAGGAAGTGAGCCTGGGAGAGAGTGACTATGCCCGAACCTTTGTAACATATATCTAGTGATGTTTAGTGAAATTTGGTACGACCGACAACCAGTCGGTGTATGCTCCTTGGACGTAGCCCTTAGTTGTGAACCAAGTAAAAAATGTCGTGTCATCTCTCTGCATGTGATTGTTAGATTTCTAATCATTTTCGTCATACAGGTTTACCAAGTTCCTTCCAACGTGGGAACACAATCCTTCACATTAAAAGAAAAATTTTTCACCCTGATTTACCCCACCCTCTCAGGGTGTCTCGGGGTCCAACAAGAGATCCATTAAAAAGATCATATAATTGAAATGGGGATTAAAAAATGAAATTATTATTTATATAAAATTTAAATCCATATAAAAAATTTTAAATACCACATAAAATATTAAAATTATATTAAACAAATAATCATAGCATGACATAATCAATGATGTTTATGTTTGACCTGATGAATTGAAAATGAGTTAAGAAATCCATTACCCCACACTAAATTTTTGGTTAATCATGCTTTGTACTACTATATAATTATTTTAAAAATGTTACTAAATAAATATATTATTATTTTGAATATCATATATGATCCTTTTATTACATATTTTCACCCATTTTTTATAATCTTTCATTATTTTCATTGTTTTTTATATTTGCTATGTTTTCTCATTCGTGATTTATTATGAAAGTTATATTTGTTTTTCATATAATATATTTATATAATCTAAAGAATAATAAAAGTCAAATAATCATATTATTTATAAATTAATTATACTTTTTAATTCGAATTATGAAATAAGGTTTTGACAAATGATTTACGTTATGATCAAGGAGACAATATGTTGTACGGACGCATGAGTAATGTTTCCATTTTTCAATGATCATTATAAAAAGGAGTTAAGTAATAATTTATCTTTAAATAATTATAATAATATCATAAATAAAATATTATTTATTTAATTGTAATTCTATATATCAGACATGTGGTGTCGTGATAAAAGAGAGAGTCACATTTCTTTGTGAAGGGGGTAGTCCAGACATATACGAACATTGTTATCAACTTTCAGTGAATGAAAAGGTAAGAAATAAAATGATATATTATATTTTTAGGATTATAAATATTTAATTAATAATATAATTATTAATTTATATAGACTTTATTCATTAAATTTATCCTTATTACTATCTATGTAATGTGTTAGTGAAAAATGGATCACATTGCTTCGTGAGGCCGTAGTCCACCATACATACTAGCGACACTGTCATATCCCCAATGAAATAGAAAGTAAAAATGGTATATATAATATAATAAATAAATAGAAATAATTATATTATAAATATCATATATATACATTATATCTATTATCATACCCAACCGTAAGAGGTGGTAATGGAAAAACGAATGACATCGGTTTGTGAGACAGTAGTCTTCCATACACACAAATGATGATTTCGTAACCCATTTGATGGAAGGGGAGATTGATTTAGATTATCAAATCAACATAATAATATATCAGTATATTTAATATAATGAGGTTATTATATAATCATGTTTTAAAAATAATTTAAATATATGGAGGAAATAATAAAATGAAAATTCTTGTTGAAGAATGTTACCTCATATTCAGGTAACATCTTTTGGTTTGTAGCAAAGAAATTCATGAGTTGGATTTTTGAAAAACAAAAAATTTAAGGGTGATAATAAGGAATTATATAATTTATTATGTTAGGTATTGTATTAAATAATTGGTTCTTAATGCATGAATTGAGTATGATAGGGGGTGTCCTTTTATTGGTCAGGTGAGTGGCACACTTGTAATTTGTGAAAAGAATTTACTCCACCAATGTTTGTTTCATATACCAGGGAACCAATAATGAAAAATTATTGTTGAAATAAGGTTTAATGTCTAAATTTTTCAATAAAATAGATTTTATACAAATTTTTAGGTAATTATAACACTTATCTTATTTATTTTTATCCCCATGGTAAACCGATTTTAAATTAACTACTATAATTAATCTTTACTATTTTGACTATTAATTTTATCCAAAAATTAAGTTTATCTTATTATATAATATAAATTATTCTAATTTCAAATATGGAATCGATTTTTTTGAATTCAATTCTCAAAAGTTAAATAATATAATTTAAAATCAATCTTGTAGACGTGACGAGAAAGCAGGTCTTCAAAGAGAGAAAAAATTCAATAGTTCACTATGTTTTTATATCCAATTTGAATATGAAATTAATTGAAATTAAATAAGTTGGATAAATATATAAATATTTTAACTAATTTGTTTTAAAAATTATTTGAAATATATTTTATCTTCATAAATAATGAAAACTAAAATGATGTTTTTAATTAAAATTTCATATTTTTCACTATTAAAAAAAACTTAATGTTCTCAAAGATTTATCTATAATTACCCCCAATATTATTTTGGTATTATGATTTAAAAAATGAATTTATTTTTTCGAAAAAAATTTCTACATGTTTAACAAATTAATCTTAAACCAAAACCCACAGACATGATGAAGAATTTCGTTTTTGAAAAGTTTATTTTTTAAGCACAAGATAATTTATATTAACTCTATGTATAATAATAATCATTTCATGAGTTTGAGTTAAGGTTTACTGATATATAAACAATAAATTTTATTTAAATAATTAATCATTACGTATTATTTTAATTATTTAATATGGAGAATAATTATGCACTTTCAAAGTGTTTTAAGACAAAACCCATTTTTAAACCCCAAAACAAAACTTATACTAAAATAAAATATATTGATGATTAAAATGTAATTAAGTGGATGTAATATTAAAAATACATACTTATGTTACTTTAACTAATATTTAAAACCAAAATTTACTTTTAAATGAATTAATTTAGAGAAAATAAATGATATCTTCATAAAAAAGGGAATTTTTTAACTATTCATCGAAAATCAATATTTTTCAAAAAATAACAAAATGTAACCCTTGATAAATTTTTATATTAATATTTCCAAGAAATATGTTAATTTTATGAATTAAATTTCCTAAATTTTTAAAAAGTTAATTATAATATTTTTTCCCTAAACAGAAATAAAAATCATTTTTGAAGGAAACATATTTTTGAATAATAAAACTACTTTACAAAAAGTTAATTGATTATTTACTAAAAATTTATCAATAATTTATATTAAAAATGAGACACACACTAAAACACACACACACAAATATATATATTTCAAAGATTTTCTAATAATATTTATACCCACCAATTTAATGGATAGGTTATAATGGTTATATATATCAATGGTCAAGGATGCTCATTGTTGTGTGTTGAATATACTATCAAACAGAAAAATATCATGTTTCCGTATACCACAAGATATTAAAGATATTAAAAATATTTAAAAATAAATATATCATAATGTTTTGGGGATTTTAATTATCATATAAGATTGGTTTTTCTTGTCATTTATGCTATCAAACATAATATTATTCTTTTGAAATATTTTGGTGTTAAATTCTCCCCCCTTGATAAAGTGAATTCTTAAAATTTGGTCTTTATCTTGGAAATAATAATATGGATGTTTGAAAATAATTCAATTGTAATCCAAATTTTTAAAAAGGGTATATAAAAAATATTCTTGATTAAAGTGAAATGGAAGTATTAAGGTCACCTGGAATAACATATACTAGGTTTCCAAATAGAAAAACATAAGTGGGAAGTGATGCTTTGGACATAGAATAAAATTTTAAATAATTACGGAGAGTGATTAAGGCCATTTATTGAAAACAAGTGAATGATAAATAGAATATTAAGGCCAAAAAAACCATAAATCTATGATGATTTAAAAGACCATATGATTCATCATATATGAATTTAATAGGATAACATTTTTGTTTCAATATACATTTTTTAAAGTGGAGGGATTATTTCACAATATAGACTAAAAACATATTAAAATATAATAAATTTACATGTATAATTTCATGATTTATCCAATTTCCCCTATGATATCATCATTTTATCCAAATGAAGAGTATTTAAGATGAATGTTTTATTCATAAATCACTAGAAATAAACATTTAAAGGATAATATAATAATAAAATGGATACAAAACTATTCCAAATTTCTTTTGACCTTAAGAAACCAAAATGGTTAGTACAAGGAAAGATAATACCAAAAATGATCGAACCATCACATTATATAATAAAATATTAATCTCTAAAATTCAACAGTAATACGCAAAGTTCAAACTAAATCTTTCCAAAAAAGGCTTCAACATTATAGAGTGTTTTAACCAGAAATGTTATCTCATACCTTTCAGATTTCAAGAAAAAAATATGGTGATATTGTTTTTTGAAATAACATTAATCACATACTCACCAAATTACTTTAAAATCTTGCTGATATCTATATGATAATACTTGTGTTCTAAAAATTACCTCACTATACACGATAATATAAACCATAAATGTTATAAATACGTTAAATATCATTTCGAAAACATTTACATGCATACTCCACATTAATCCAAAGATATACATATAATTCAATTTAATAAAACATATCCTAAAGTGTCATTAATAACATTAAGTTATCATCACATTAAGCCTAAAAAAGGGTATCTAAGACGTTGAACATATGTTTATACTTAATCTTATAGACCTATGATGGTATCCGTAACTCTTAATATAAAAATAACTTGATAACATCCTAATATCCAATTTTATCAAAAACTTTCCTCTAATAGTAACTATAAAAACATAAAACCTTCCCTCTTATATCCAGTATTGAAATCATAAACTTTACATTTTGGGTTTTGATAATGATAATTGAGACCAAATTATTTTCACATTCAAATTTTACAACATAAAAGTAAAAATTGGATCCTTTACATTATCATGGAAATTTTAGGTTTAGATTTTTATAGAATTAAGAAAAACCCCTATACAAAAAATATCCTTGTCAATAAATTATCATTTCCCCCCCTTAAACTAGCATTTCTTATTTCACATTAATTCTTCATCATTATTTAGATGAAATAACTTATAGAAATAATTCATTGGACATCATTTTTTGATAACCTAGAAAAAAAGGGAACATAAGAAGGCTGAGATAAAATTATTAGTAAGGGTAAACATAAACATTAATAATTGAATTGAACCAATTAATATAATAAGTAAATAAGGTTCTAAATATATAATTACATTGCATGAGTGAATAATAATTGAACACATTTCCATTAATACGTAAATGATAAATCATGGAATTTGGTATATGGATTAAAAAAAATAAAGAGTCATGATAATCAATAATTATTAGCCCTATGAAATTAATATATATAAAAGAAAACACTATAAACATAAAGAAATCATAGATAAAACTTGTTGGTATATTTTAATATCATCTTCATAGATGACTTACACAAAATCATTTCAAATTTAATACCCCTATGGTCAACTTATAATATAATTATCTAGAGAACATAGTCGTTACCCAATGCATTGGAGCGTTATCTAGGTGCACCCATCATATATATATGATAGTGTAACCCAACACTATCTAGGTGCACCCATCATATATTATATAACGGGATCACCAAACACTATATGTGTGGACCCATAATATACATTATAATAGTCTAACTTGGTTCCTTATAGGCACACCCATCATATAAGAAATTAAGAAGAACCATAACTTAAAAAAAATAAAGAGATATCATTTCATCATAAACCTCAAAAAAATTTATTCGTTTCATAACATTGTTAACCCATTTAAAATAAATAGGTTCCATGAAAATATAATTGAAACATGATTAACCTCTTTAAAACAAATGTGCTCCATAGCAATCTCTTTGGAACATGATTAACTCATGGGATATAAATAATTTCCCTAACAATATCATTGAAAATTGAATAACTTGTGGAAAACAAATAGGTTCTATAATAACCACTTTGAAACATTATTAAAACATGGAAAAGAAATGGTTTCCATAAAAATATCATTGAAAAAAATCAAAATCCATCCAGAGAAAGAATGAGAGTGGTATCATAAGAAAATATCCCTATTGGAGCATAAGTAACAAAAAAGTGTTATTGAAATTGATGAATGTAAATACCATTAAAATTATATTATATAAATTTTTAGGAAAATAGACTTTTCATTTTGAAAAGAAACATTTTAAAAACTCAAAATTCAAAACATATGATGAAAATACTTCCACTTGAAAACAAATTTGAAAATATATAAAGAAATCTTTAGGAATGATTTAAAACCTTACTTTAGAGAAAAATCTTTCATGTTTTTAAAATAACTTTTTAAAAATTAAAACAATTTGTAAACCCTTTTCTTTCAAAATTTAATTGAAATATTTTCAATTAATATTCAAATAAAATAAAAGTGAAAAATTTTGTTCATGTTGTACACATTAAAACAAATATTCCTTTCAGATTTTGTGTAAAATCCAAACATGCATTGTGTGGAAGGAGAAATGAATATTACGTTAAATATTTTTGTAAAAATTCAAGAATGGGTAAAATTTCCTTTAATAAATAATTATAATAATTCTGAATAAATATTAATTTTTCTTAAAAAACATTGTTTTGGAAGAAAATTGATTTTTTGATCGAAGAGAGAAAAAGAGATGATTTTTTATAAAAATGTTTTCTTTGTTATTTTAAGTAATAAAGATCTTATAAATTTTATTATTACTTGAAAATATCATGAATAAAATCAGGAGAATAAAATTAATGATACTTCATGATAGCTAGAACCTAATGTTTCATCATTGGAGACTTAATCATAAACAATCCTGATAAATGAGGAGATTATAACAGAAAACTCTTAAAAATTTTGGTAACTTTGAATCGTAATCTCCATGAAAGGTTAATAATAACTAAAACAGAAATTATCATGATAATAAATAAATTCATGATGTTACATGTCAATGGAGATTTATATACACATCATAAAATAATATAGCGGCATAACATGACATAATTCTAAAAGAAGTAAAATTGAGATTAATTCCATTATCGCTTTAGTAAGATTTAAAATCGTAATCACCAAAAAATAATAACATAAAATGAAACATTAAATATTAGGAAAATAATGTAATTCATGATATAAAATTTCATAGGTTTAGTATATACGTCACACAAAACAAATGAGTGATGAATTTTAACCTGTATCCATAAAATAAAAGAGAGATTAGATATCCCTTACAAATATGATATCGTAGAAGTGGGGATTAATCTAAAAAATGATTATGGCTATCAAATATAAATCCAAATTATAACGTGTAAATAAATCATAAAAAAATCATGGGTCATTATACACATAATCTTATCATGACATAATCATTGAAGTAGAAGTTTAACACAATTAATAGAGATTGAGTTAAGAAACCCCATACCTCATGCTTCTTTTTGTTGAATATGATTTAACCTCTTGTATAATGGTTTTAAACATGTTATTATGTTATTCAATAATCATATTAATATTTATAATATCATATATTATCCTTTTATAATATATTATCACCCATTTGTTAACAATCATTCAACATTTTCATTGTTTCTATAGTTTACTTATTTTCTCATTCATTATTTGTTATGAAAGTTCCGATTCTTGTGAATATAATATAGTTCTATCATATACATAACAATAATTAAATAATTATATTATTTATACATAAAATATACTTTTTAGGAAAAATTATGAAATATGCTACTGAAAAATGAAGTACATTATGGTCATGGAGAAGGTAGGCCATACACACACATGAGTAACATTTCCCTTTTTAGATTATCATTATATAAAGTATTGAAGTGATCTTTTATCATTATAAAATTATTATAATGTCATAAATAAAATATTATTTCATTATATATACTTATATATATAATACACTTGGTATGGTGATAAAATAGATAATCCCATTGCTTATGGTAGGTGGTATTCCACACATACATGAACACTGTAATCATCTTTAAGTGAGTGAAAAAGTAAGAATTAAAATGATATATTATATTTTCAGAATTATAAATATGTCATGAATATTATAATTATATCATTTATATCATATATGATTATTAACTTAATCCTTATTAATTTCCATGTAAAACATTAGTGAAAGAATAATCACATTGCTTTGCCAGGCGATTGTCCACCGTAAACACTGGTAATGTCATCTTATCCCCCAAGGAATGGAATGTGGGAAGGTATTTATGATATTAAAACTCTAGAGGTATAATTATTTTATAAATATCATATATAAATATATTTATTATCTATCATCATATGCTATTGTGATAGGTGGTAGTATAAAAATTAATGACATTGGTTTACAAGGCAATTGTCCATCGTACACACGAATGATGATTTCATAACCCATTTGATTAAAGAGGGGAAGAATTTTTCTAATTTCATTAACATAATAATATCTAAATATATTTAAGATAAAGTGGTTATAATATATTCATGGTTTTATAGTAATTTAAAGAGGTTTATGAAGAAATAAAATAAAAACACTCATTGAAGAATGTTACATCTTCTATGGGTAACTTCTTTTGGTTTGCAGATAGGGCCTTTCAGGGATAGATTTATACCCAAACTAACACTTTGAGGACGATATTATGGAATTATAGGATTTATTTTGGAATAGGTTTTTTTGAAGCAATGGTTTTTTAAGGTGTTAAGGTTGGAGGATATGGTGCAAACTTTTATAAGTAAGGTGATAAGAACACATATAATTTTTAAAAAGAATGAACTCCACTAACATTTTTTCAAGTAAGAAGCCTCCAATAATAGACCATTCTCGATATTATAAGGAATAAGTTATAAATATTTATCAATAATTAAGTTTAACTTAGTATTTAATTAAAATTATTATGATTTAAAATAGATAATCCATTTTTTCAAATTTAATTCTTAGAGGTGGAAAAAATTAATTTAAATTCAGTCCCATTGATACGATGAGAAAAAAACTTTTCAATGAGAAAGAGTTAAAAAGTTAACAAAGTTTATATATAAAAATTCAATATATAATGCATTAAAATGAGATAAATTATTTTAATAGATATATACTTTAACTAATTTTACTTTAATACTAATTTAAAAAACAATTACGCCTTATAAATAATTTAAACGAAAAGGAATGTTTCAATTAAAATTCAGTATTTTTCCCTATTAATAAAAAATTAATCTTCTCAGAAAAGTATAAAAAATTAATCATAATATAAATTTAACATGTATATTAAAATAATGAAGTTTATTTTTTGAAATAAATTTACTAACAGTTTCAAATATTATAATTAAAATAATACCGACATACGTGATGAAAAATAGGTTTTCGAGAACTGTATTTTCTTCATGCATAAGATAATTTATATTAAATATATGTATAATAATAATAATTTTATTAATATAAATTAAAATATACTAAAATATAATCTATACATTTCATTTTAATCATTCCTCATTAGGTATTATCTTAATTTAAAATGGAGAAACATTATGCACTTTAAAACGGTTTTCAGAAAAAAAACCCATTTTTAAATAAAGAATAAAACTTATACTAAAATATGATATAATGATAATTAAAATGTAATTAATTCGATTAAATATAACTAAATAATACTTAAGTTACTATAAAACATATTAAAAAACTAATGTGAATTTTAAATTACTTAATTTGTTGAAAATAAATGACATTATATACAAAATCAGTATTTTTTCAATTTTCACTAAAAAACATTATTTTTTGAAAAATCTAAAAATTTTCCCCAAATTAAAATTATATATTAAAATTTAAAAAATTAATTTATTTTTTTTAAATATATTTTTTAACTGTTCCAAAAATTAGTTATACTATTTTTTTCATGAAAAACAATCAAAATATTTGTTGAAGAAAACATTTTTGTGAAGAATACAATTACTTCACTAAAAAATGATTGATTATTTAATAAAAATTTATGAATAATTTATCTTGATTATTAAATTTATATATATATGTTACATAAATTACTTACTACTATTTATACCTACCAATAGAATGGTTAGATTATAACATTTATATATATCATGTGTCCTTTAAGATTCGTGTCGTGTGTTGAATACTCAATCAAAAATAAAAATATCGGGGTTGCGTGTACAAATAAAATTAAAATATATTAGATATATTTAAAAATAAATATATATAATGTCTCTATGAGTTACATTCTTATCTAATATTATTTATTTATGTCATTTATTCTATCGAACATAAATTTATTCTTTTAAAATCCTAGAGTGTTACATTCATTGGTAAGCGTATTCATTTATTACAGTTAAGAAGGCCTAACATCAACTAATTCCAAATATTTCATTTTTATATCATGTTTATGAAACTTCTTATTAAGGGTGCCTTTTTTATCTTCAACTAATCTCAACTTGACTCCTAATCCACTCTTCATCTTCCAAATTTGGTCTTTATGCATATTTCTTATTTATTGAAGTGAATTATTGTGCTCTTTGACCTTCATGGATTTAATATACATCTGTTAATATTTTAAATTCAGTATGAATTTATGAATCTTCCTTAATGAATGAAATATATCAATAAAATGAAACTTTAACACTTACTTTTAATCAGTTATTATTTTCCATTTTTCATCAATCAATAACATTTTGTCACTAAAAGGTGAGTAAGTTTCTCCCTTATATTCTATCAATTTTGAGATGGTGTTGTATCTTATAACCTATTTTTCTAAATATTTTCCATGGAATTAGATTCTTCCTCTATCAATTATTTTTCATCAAATAGTTCCTTGATAAAACCAAGTTTGTGTGAAACAACTTCATTACGAACATTTTCCAAATAATAACTAACATGAGAGTAAAAGTATTTATATGTTTTCATTTATTCATTACATTAACAACATTAGAAAGAGATATTAAATGTATCACTATCAATTTATTTAATATATTATCTCTTAAAAATTTATTCATAATCAATTAGTTTTTAATACTTTTACTTTCTTTAGATTTTTATAATCTTCCTAACCTCATTCTTTGTCTTATTTTCTAATGTATTAACAAATTATTCCACATGAGAAACAATAGGAATAGATTATGATCTTTCCATTTATGTATTTTCATATTTATAAAAATTTTATTTCATTAATCCAAATGAAATTTAGTGGTTATTTTAAAAATATACCCATTTAGATGAGGTCATTTTCTATGATACCAATTGAAATGCCAAATATTATTGGTGCCAATACCAAAGAAGGGGTGAATTAGGTGTTACCTATTTTTTTTAAAAAATTCCAAACACTCTTAGAAAATTTTATTCCATTTGGAATTTATTATCTATTTATGGTTATTATATATGGATCTATTTTAATATTCTACCGAACAACCATCAACCACATGCATGAAAGTAAATCAGAGAAAAGGGACAAAATATTTATATAGGTGTTTCTAAAAATACATAATTATTTTCTTGATGGGTTATCCTCTCAAATAAATAATTCTCTATGATATTATGATGTTTATTTTAATCAGTGGTGTCTTCGACACTTGTATAGGTTCTCACAAATTCTAAAAAGTTATCCTTCCCATATAATTTCTCTGATGAGAATCAAATTAAACTTGTCTCAGTAAATTCACACTATTGTTATAACATCTCATTATGATATCCCTATATACCCCGAGTCACATTGGTTTTATGGAGCCTCACTATCTAAATTCAAGTGTTTATACTATCTAAAATAGATAAATATTTTAGTATTTGATTAATATGCATCCAAAATATTAGATCATCTTCCACTTATTGTAGTTTCCTGAATACATCCAATTCTTCCAGAATAATACCTACAACTCGGCCCTTATAAGTATCATAGTTTTTTTATTTTCCATAGAATATAATCATGACATTCCTTACACAATTATCTCATATTATTTTCCAATGTATAAGCTCATCAATATTCTCCATGTTCCTCATATATATTAACCGAATACATAAACAATAAGTCATCCTCCCACTCTAATTTATTCTTCTCAATATTTTATAACCATGGGTGTGGTAGGAACCTATTATTATTCCTATATCTTTGATACCCATCTTATAAAACTCCCTAGAATAACCTTGGAAGTTAACCATTTTATCCTTTATATTTCTATTTAATATTTCACACTGTACTATATAAGATCTTGAATACAAATTCTAAAACTTCTCTTCTCTCTCATTATATTCCTTTTTATACATATATCACTAGAATATAATATTCTCTACATTTATAACATATAAAATCATTCAAATCATCACTTATAATTATCCATGTAATTTTTTTCATTTTTTTATATGGGAGTTCTCTGTGTTATCATTATATTATTTTTCTTAGAAACCAATATCTCATATGATATTCTTGGATTTTCATTTACTATCCATTTTTATTTTATTTATATATTTCTATTGAAATAATGTAGTCTTATTGAGTCATCTATAAGCCTTGAAATATTATCTTCCTTTATTTATCCCTAAAACAACTTTATCTAATCATTAACCTATAGAAATAATTTCCAGTTCTTTATATCTCTACATATATTTATTTTTTTGTGAAATAGGATTAATCTTCTCATTCTTCAACTCTTTATCTCCCTCATGAGCTTATTGTTTCTTTAAAAAATATAACATTCTCCTCAAGTGTATTAAAAGAATGGTATTATGATCCATGGAATGGAAAAAGTTATTCAATTTATTAAAGATTAGGTTAATAATTGTATAGTTTTAATAATAGACCTTTAATCATTAGAAATAACCTAATCACAAACTCAACTACTCATACTTTAATCACAAACTCCACTTATGAGATTTATAAATTTAAATATCATCTCCCACACCTTCACTTTTACATTCTACATTTTATACAATTTCTCTACTTAACTTCATTATAAATATTAAAAAACTCATAATGCTTTGGTATTCTTTTAATTATCTTTGAAGATCATCTCACACTAATTCTAAGCATGTATAAAACATGCTTTTTTATTCTTTGATCATTGATAAGTGACTTAAGTATCATCTCATTAATGTTTCTTCTTTAGACAATAAATATGAAAAACTTATATTTTCCTCCAAGGACATAAGAAAAATTTCAATTATGTGAATCCCAATTTTAATATGTGAATCCTTATGATTTTTCTTACCTGAATTCAAATATATGATAAATTCCATTATGCCAAATATCTTACGTGAGAAATTTAGGTATGTGAAATTACTCTCTGTTGTATTATTCATATACATCATGAAAGTTAGCTATGTGTATAAGGACCTGGCCTTAAACCTTACATAATATGGGATTAAATGAATAATTCACATTGATGATCTTGTCAGGTTTAGAGTTTTAGAGAATTAGGAAATAACTATTACTTCTCAAAAGATTACAAAGTAGACACTTCTATACAGTTTCAATTTTTTTTACAAAATAATAACTCTTGAAAAAAAAGAGTCATGTCTAGTTCCATGTTTAAGATAGCATGACTTTCCCTTTTTCTCATCCTTGACCCTATTCCACATTATGTCCTGTGAAAAAACATTTCAAAAACTTGGGATGAGCATAAAAAGCTCAGTAAGGGATACACAAAGAAGTAAAATTGTTAGTTTTTCAAAACAACAAGTAATCCATGAATACTTTAACATAAGTTATACTTTTTACATTTATGAAGTAGTAAATACTCTTCACTGAATAAAAGATCATTACTTACCCTTTTGTAACCAAAATATTACCATAAAACCCATATAAAGAACACATAACTTATAAAGGTAACTTGGGACATAAACATACATAAATGGAATAACCATACAGTCAACTTCCACACATATCAATAAATGGAATAGCCTTACGACTGACTTACATACCCAATGTATTGGAGGTTATAACGTAACCATGAGTCTTGGTATTCACGACACCACCCGTCATTTGGTTTATCACGTAACCACCCGTCAAATGTCCAAGTACCATTATAAAATCATAAGAATAAAAACAAATATAAAGGAAAGAAAAAATTCCATATTTCAATCACAATATATAACTTAAATATATTTACATACAAAATAAATTATCAAAACCATTTTCAATACCAAAATACATAAAAGAGTATATGGTATTTATTTTCTTTTAAAAACATTACGACATGTTGAGGAAGCCAAAGATCAAATAATACTCGTGGCAGCATAAAGGTTGTTGTCACCGCCTAAGTTAAAAGAAACATTCCTTTATTTATTTATTAAAACGATTCATAGAAAAATATTTCCTTTTAAATTTCAAGGTTGTTTATGCAACATATAAAATAAAGTCGTGTATTAAAAAAATATGCCTCAATGAAAGGATATTGAGACGAAGTCCCTTACCTTGTGTCTGAATTGACTCGATCATTCTTTAATCTCATAAATAATAAACTAAAGTTAATTTCTTCTTTCTTAAGAACCTTTTTCAAGCTTATTATTTCTTTTATATCACTTATTACCATGTTATAAACATTATGTAACCATTTAAGTAAATAACGTTCGTTTTGTCGATATTTGGAACATGAGTAAAAAATGAACACCTTATATTACAAGTTGTCCATGTGGTCAATAGACCATTATATCCAGAATGATATTAATTATTTAGATATCATATATATCATATATATAGAGTATATACATGTATTTATAATAGTACATAACATTTAGAGGTAAGAAATGAAATGCACCGTTCATGGAGACGGTAAGCCGTATATACGCATGAATGGTACATTAATTTCTATTTCTTATTTTAATGGAAACAAAACATAATGATAAATAGGTATATTATAATATCATTATAATATCATATATAATATTATTAACTCCATCCTTTATACATCCCATATAAGGCATTAACGAATCACATCACTTTGAGGGGCGGTAGTCCGCACTTTTTCCAATGAGATTATCGTATTTACCCACTATGGAAACCATAAAGGCTTGATATAATTGGGAAGTAAAGAAGAATAATAAAATCATAAACATAATATATATCATATATAAATACAGTACGATCATAATAGAAACCATGAGAGGTGGTAGGATAAATTCGAACAATCATCATTTCGTGAGGCGTTAGTTTTCCATCAACAGAAACATTATGTTCTTCATCCATTAGATAGAGGTGTGTGTAAGTGTAGTTCGAATAGTTCTCATAAAAAATACTAGTATATTGAGGATACTTTTTTTGTTACAAAAGAAAGTAATAAAAAGAGTTTAGGGATTGGAAAATTAAAATAAATGAAAAACATTTAAGAGAAACCTTTACCTTTAATTTGGGTAACTCCCTTTGGTTTGAACGAAGGGACTTCTTGAAGTGCCTTCTTCCTAAGTTAAGGCTTCTAGAAAGAGGAGAGTGATGTAGGGAGATTAATTGGGTAGATTTTGGTCGTGCCAAATGGCTTGAATGGTGTGAGGAATTGGTTAGAAATGGTCTCCTTTTATAAGGGGGAGGAGGGACTCTTTAGGAAAGTGTGAAAATATTATTTTATTATATAATTATATTTGGTTTCAAAAGGTTGAAAAATCATTATAGTCAAAGATAAGATGACTCATAGTCGAAATAAAATCATCCAATCATAATTGGATATGTTTTGGGTAATATTTTGATCATTATAATCTTATTTATTTAAATCATTTATTAAAGAGGTAAATACTGCATCATTATTGTGTCTTAAATAATTTAATTTATTTTATCTCTAAAAATTATAAAACAAATACCAAGATTTATGAAATCTTTTTATCTTTCCAATGAATATTTATAGTTAAAAGTATTCTTTATATAACACTATATAAAAATTAATTACTAAATGATTTTCTTTATGTCATTTTGGCCTTTACTTTAAATTAATTAATCTAAATTGTCATTATCACACCCAAGTGTTTCAATGAGGTCCCAAAATCGACCCAAAGATTCCCATGGTCGTAAATGACTCAAATAATAAGTTTTGGACAAGTGTTAAGGTAATTTTTAATCATTATAATATTCTTTTTATCATGAATTATCTTATTTACCTTTAACCGTGGTAAATATAAGTCAAAAGTTACTATTCACCAAAAAATATTTTCATCTTATTGAACCACATTTTACTTATTGATAACAACCATGAATGTCTGATTTTCGAAATTCAATTCACAGAAGTGGTAAAATTTCATTTAAATGAAAAAGTCAGTTTTTTTTAACTACTTCTAGGTGGTTTCACTATTCATAAAAAAATGAAGTTTTTCAAAAAAATACCAAAAATTCAGCCTAAGATTTATTTAATATTCTGAATTAAAAAATGATCTCCATTTTTCTAAATTCAAAACATTGAAATGGAATTAATTAATTTTAAATTAATTTCCGTTGTTAAAACAAATAGCGTGTTTTTAAGAAACAATAACTATCAAAAGATTGACACTTATTTATGTCCACTCTCAAAGTGAAATTAGATCCAATGACCAACACTGGATTAAATGGTAAAAATATATTCTAATTATAATTTAGAACCAATTAAAAAGATAATCCAGCCATATAAATAAATTATATTAGAATGAACTTTTGAATTAATATACAATATTTTTCACTATTCATAAAAAATGAACTTTATCAGAAAAATTCAAAAAATTTACAAAAAGTAAATTTTGATGTCCCCATTCTAAAAAAGGATTTTATTTGGTCAATTAGAACATATAAAAATGACAAAAACTATATTTAAAGAGGGGTTTCCATTAAAAGGTGGTAAATCGACCTTTTAATGTAAATTATGCTTAAAATTAGATTAATTCACATTTTAAGCCTCTATCTTTTTATTGGATAAATGTAAATACATTTAAAAATCATGTATAATCATATTGTAGTTTTTTTGTTCATTCCCGCCAATACAACGACTAGGAGTTAACTACATTTAAAATAATAACATTATATTATTAGTGTGCAACGTATGATTTCATAGAAACCTGTTGTTGCGTATCGGGTACGCTATCGAACATAGCAAGCCCTTTAAAGTAAAATTAATATTTAATTCACAAATATTAATAAATATTAAAATCTATTATTCTTCATTTAGCTGGGATGTTACATCTTTCTCCCCTTTTCTGAATTGCGTCCTCAAAATTTTTATTCACTTTTAAAAATAAGTGGGGGTATTTATCCCTCATAGCATTTTCAGATTCCCACATTGCCTCTTCAACCATGTGGTTTTTCCAAAAAACCTTTACCTGGTGAATTAATTTATTCCGTAATACTTGTTCTCTATGGTCAAGAATCTGGACTGGTTGTTCTTCATAGGAGAGATTCTCTTCCAACTGAACTACCTCTGGGCTCAAAACATGAGATGGATCTGGCATATACTTTGTCAACATTGAAACATGAAAAACATTGTGTACCTGGGATAAACATGAAGGTAAAGACACTCTATACGCAACTGATCCAACTTTCTCCAGAATTTCATAAGGTTCAATGAACCTCAGACTCAACATTCCCTTCTTACCAAAACGAATCACACTTTTCCATGGAGAAACTTTGAGAAATACATGGTCACCTACCTCAATAGAAATATCCATCCTCCTGTTATCTGTATAACTTTTCTATCTGCTCTGAGCTGTTCTCACGTGCTTCTAAATCAACTGAACTTTCTCTACCATCTCTTCTACCAATTCTGGTCCCATCAACTTCCTTTCACCTACTTCATCCCAAAAAGCTGGAGTTCTACAACGCTTTCCATATAAAGCCTAAAATAGAGCCATCTGTATACTAGTATGAAAACTGTTATTATAATAAAATTCAACTAAAGAAAGATGTTGGTCACAAATTCATTAATAATCTAGTGAACAAGCACGTAGCATATCCTCCATGGTCTAAATTTTTCATTCTGACTGCCCATCTGATTGAGGATAAAAAGCTGTATTAAAATTTAATTCAGTACCCAATGACTTTTGAAGGCCTTTCCAAAAGTTAAAAGTAAACCTGGGATAATGATGAGATACAATGGAGAGGGGAACACCATGAAACTTTACTATCTCTTTAATATACAACCTTGCATGTTGATCTAGAGGAAAAGTATCTCGAATAGGAAGAAAATGAGCATATTTAGTCAATCGATCAACAATAACCTAGATTGCATTATTACCTCGAGATGTCTTTGGTAATCCCCCAACAAAGTCCATTGATATATTTACCCATTTCCACTCTGACACTAATAAATGCTGAAGCATTCCTTTTGGTAACTGCTGCTCTGCTTTAACCTGCTGACATTTCAAACACTTTATAGTAAAATAATCAATATCTCTTTTCATTCCATCCCACCAGTAATACTCTCAAATATCTCTGTACATCTTAGTACTCCCAGGATGAACTGAAAACGAAGAACTATGAGCTTCACATAAGAAGTGATTCTTCAATTGTGAATCACAAGTCACACATAATATCTTCACAAATATCAAAACACAATAATTATCAATGTTAAAATTAGATAACTTACCCTTCTAAACCAACTCTACCTTTTTATGCAACTCATTGTCTTCCTTCTACGCTTGCTTAATTCTGTCTGATAGAGATGATTTCACTGACACCTGAAACAAAACATAAGAATTTCCTACACCAACAAATTCTATTCCAAAGTTTATCAAATCAAGAACCAAAGGATCTTGTTCCAAACGTAACATGGTTAATGAGACATTATTTTTTTAACTCAAAGCATTCGCCACTTTATTTTCTTTTCCAGGATGGTAATAGATCATGCAATCATAATACATGATTAATTCCAGCCATCTCCTCTGTCTCATGTTCAATTCCTTTTGAGTGAATATATACTTTAAACTTTTGTGATCAATATATATTTCACACGTCACTCCTTACAAATGATGCCTCCAAAATTTTAAAGCAAAAACAACAGCAGCTAATTCCAAATCATGTGTAGGGTAATTTAACTCATGAGGTTTTAACAGACGTGAAGCATAAGAAATTACCTAATAATTTTGCATTAGGACACAACCTGGTCTTTTCAATAAAGCATCACTATAAATAACAAACCCACCATTTTTAGATGGTAGTGCCAAAACTGGAGCATTCACCAATCTCCTTTTTGATTCCTGAATGAAATCATCACATTCTTTTGTCCAGATTAACTTAACACCTTTCGAGTTAACTTAGTCATTGGACTAGATAACCATGAAAACTTTTCAATAAACCTCCGGAAATAACCTTCCAAACAACAAAAAATAATAATCTCAGTTATATTTGTCAGTCTTGGACATTCTTTAACAAATATTGTTTTAGCAGGATCAATAGTTATGCCATTTTTTGAAACAATGCGACCATGGAATGAAATTTATTGTAACCAAAACTCACACTTGCTGAATTTCCTATAAAGTTTATTTTCTTTTAAGGTTTTCAAGACAAACCTTAAATGAAATTCATGTTCCTATTTACTTTTTGAATAAACCAAAATATCATCAATGAACACAACCACCATTTATCACCGGAATAAACTGAGCCATCACTGCAAAAAACTGTTCAATTCTGATTCTGACCATCTCAGGATGCTGATTTGGAAGGTCATTTCCCTCTGTATTCCTTCCCAGAAAAGCTGCTATGTTTCCTTTAATAAAAACCATTCTTGACATAGAAATGTATTAGGTGAAACAACATGGTAATCTTTAAATGCTACACCATTTCAATATTACCAAAAATTAATTTAGGGACATTAATTTAACAATACCCTAACTCCTAATGTTATATAAACTGACCTCTGATACCAGCTATAAGGACCTAAACTTAAAAATTACATAATATTGAATTAAATGAGAAATTCACATTGAGAATCTTTCCAGGTTTAGAGTTTTAGAGAATTAGGACATAACTATTATATCTCAAAAGATTACAAAGTAGACACTTATACAAAGTTTCCATTTTTTCACAAAATAATAACTCTTGAAAAAAAGAGCCATGTTTATTTCCATGTTTAAGATAGAATGAATTTTCCTTGATCCCATCCTTGACCCTATTCCACATTATGTTCTATGAAAAAACATTTCAAAAACATTGGATGAGCATAAAAAGCTCAGTAAGGGATACACAAAGAAGTAAAACCATTAGTTTTTCAAAACAACAAGTAAACCATGAATACTTTAATAAAAGTAATAATTTTCACCGTTATGAAGTAGTAAATAATCATCACTGAATAAAATATCATGACTTATACTTTTTTAACCAAAATAATACCATAAAACCCATATAAATAACGCATAACTTATAATGGTAGCTTGGGACATAAACATACATAAATGGAATACCCATACAGTCGACTTCCACACATATCACTAAATGGAATTGCCATACGACCAACTTCCATACCCAATGCATTGGAGGTTATAATGTAACCACCCGTCCTAGTATTCACAGCACCACCTGTTATTTGGTTTATCACGTAAGCACCCTTCAAATGTCCATGTACCATTATAAAATCATAAGAAATAAAACAAATAGAAAGAAAACATTTCCACATTTCAATCAGAATATATCACTTAAATATATTGATATAACAAATCCCTTATCAAAACCATTTTCAATACCAAAATACGTAAAAGTGTATATGGTATTTATTTTCTTTTAAAAACATTACGGCTTATTGAGGAAGCCAAAGATCAAATAATACCCACGGTGGCAGAAAGGTCATTGTCACCGCTTAAGTTAAAAGAAACATTACTTATTGTCATTTATTAAAACTCTTTGTAGAAAGATATTCCCTTTTAAATGTCAAGGGTGTTTATACAGCATATAAAAGAAATTCGTGTACTAAAACAAAATATGCCTCAATGAAAGGAGATTGAGACGAAGTCCCTTACCTTGTGTCCGACTTGACTCGATCGTTCTTTAATCTCTTGAATAATTAACTAAAGTTAATTTCTGCTTTCTTAGGAACCTTTTTCAAGTTTATTATTCCTTTTATATCACTTATTACCATGTTATAAACATTATGTAACCATTTAAGTAAATAACGATCATTTTGTTGATATTTTGTACTTGATTAAAAAATGAACACCTTATATTACAAGTTTTCCATGTGGTCAATAGTCCAATATATCCAGAATTATATTCATTATTTAGATATAATATATATCATATATATCTAGTATATAAAAGAATTTATAATAGTATATAACATTTAGAGGTAAGAAATGAAATGCACCGTTCATGGAGACAGTAAGCCGTACATACGCATAAACGCTACTTTCATTTCTATTTCTTATTTTAATGGAAATAAAATATAATGATACATAGGTATATTATAATTCCAGTATAATATCCTATATAATATCATTAACTCCATCCTTTATACATCCCACATAAGGCATTAACGAATCACATCACTTTGGGGGGTGGTAGTCCACACTTTCTCAAATGAGATAATCGTATTTACCCACTATTGAAACCATAATGGTTTGATATAATTGGGAAGTACAGAAGAATAAGTAAGTAATAAACATAATATATATCATATATAAATACTGTTCCATCATAATGGACACCATGAGAGGTGGTAGGATAAAATCAAACAATCATCGTTTCATGAGGCGTTAGTTTTCCATCCATAGAAACATTATGTTCTTCATCCATTAGATGGTGGTGTGTGTAAGTGTATTTCAAATAATTCTCATAAAAACATCCTAGTGTATTGAGGATACTGGTGTTGTTACAAAATAAAGGAATAAAAAGAGTTTAGGGGTTGGAAAATTAAAATAAAAGAAAACAACTTAAGAGAAACCTTTACCTTTAATTTGGGTAACTCCCTTTGGTTTAATCCAAAGGACTTTTTGAAGTGCCTTTTGCCTGAGGTAAGGCTTCTAGAATGAGGAGAGGGATGTAGGTAGATTAATTGGGAAGATTATGGACAAGACAAATGGCTTGAGAGGTGTGAGTAATTGGTTAGAAGTGGTCTCCTTTTATAAGGGGGAGGAGGGGCTCTTTAGGAAAGTGTGAAAATATTATTTTATTATATAATGATATTCAGTTTCAAAATGTCCAAAAATTATTATAGTAGAAGATACGATGACTCATGGTCGAAATAAAGTCATAAAATCATAATTGGAAATGTTTTGGACAATATTTTAATCATTAAAATCTTATTTATTTAAATCATTTATTAATGAGTTAAATACTGCATCATTATTGTGTCATAAATAATTTAATTTATTTTATGTCTAAAAATTATATAAAAATACCTTGATGTAGGAAATAGTTTTAACTTTCCAATTAATAATTATAGGTAAAAGGATTCCTTATATAACACTATATAAAAATTAATTACTAAAAGTTTATTGTTTATGTCATTTTGGCCATTACTTTAAATTAATTAATCTAAATTGTCATTATCACACCCAAGTAGCTCAATGGGGTCCCAAAATCGACCCAAATATTTTCATGGTCGTAAATGACTCAACCTATAAGGTTTTGACAAGTGTTAAGGTAATTTTGAATTATTACAATATCCTTTTTACCTTGAATTACCTTATTCACCTTTAACCGTGGAAAATAAAAGTCAAAAGTTACTATTCACCAAAAATTATTTTCATCTTATTGAACTACATTTTACTTCTTGATAACAACCATGTATGTAGGATTTTCAAAATTCAATTCACAGAATTGGTAAAATTTCATTTAAATGAAAAAGTCAGTTTTTTAACTACTACTAAGTGGTTTCACTATTCATCAAAAAATGAAGTTTTTCAGAAAAATAAAAAAAATTCAGACTAAAAATTATTTAATATTTTGAATTCAAAAATTATGTTCATTTTTCTAAATTCAAAACATAGAAATGGAATTAATTAATTTAAAATTAATTTCTGTTGTTAAAACAAATAGCGTGTTTTAAACAAACAATAACTATCATAAGATTGGCACTTGTTTATCTCCACTCTTAAAGTGAAATTAGTTCAAATGAACAAAATTGGATTAAATGGTAAAAATATATTCTAATTATACTTTATAACCAATTAAAAAGATAATATATCCATATAAATAAATTAGATTAAAAGGCATTTTGAATTAAAATACAATATTTTTCACTATTCATAAAAAATGAACTTTATCCGAAAAATTACAAATATTTACACAAAGTAAATTTTGATGTCCTCATTATAAATAAAAATTTTATTTGGTCAATTAGAACATATAAAAATGACGAAAACTATATTTAAGGAGGGTTTTCCATTAAAAGGCGGTAAATCAACCTTTTAATGTAAATTATGCTTAAAATTAGATTCATTCGCATTTTAAGCCTCTATATTTTTATTGGATAAATGTAAATACATTTAACAATCTTGTATAATCATATTGTAGTATGTTTTGTTCATTCAAACCAATACAACGGCGAGGAGTTAACCACCATTTAAAATAATAATATTATATTATTAGTGTGCAACGTAAGATTTCAAAGAAACCTGTTGTTGCGTATTTGGTACGCTATCGAACATAACAACCCCTTTAAAGTAAAATTAATATTTAATTCAAAAATATTAATTAATATGAAAATATATTATTCTTCATTTACCTGGGATGTTACAATGCGAGCAATTGTGATATATAAATTCTCCTGATTGAAGAATTCTATTCAAGATTTCCTTTATTTTAGAAATACCCTTACATAATTCACTAAGAATTCTATACTTTATCTTAAAAAGTGATCAGATGAATATCTAAATTGACTGTATGTAAAAACTAATGACTATGAAGATATAGCATTGTATCACCCCTGGGTTGAGGTATGTGGTCTTTATTTATGTGTTTTTATGTGTTTAAAGTTCCTGGGATGAGTTGGGAAGAGGTTGGGAGAGTTTGGAATGGTTTTCGATGTGTTTGGAGGATTTTAAAGGGGTACACGGTTTGAGCACGGTTAGTGTAAACCATGCGGATGCTCCAGGAAACCATGCTGGGGGTGGAAGTAGGCTCCGCACGGCCTGCGCACGGTTTTCAAAACTGTGCGAGGAAACCGTGCGGACCATGGCTCTCGAGGAAGTGGAGTCCGCATGGTTAGCGCACAATTTTTCAAACTGTGTGGGAAAACTGTGCGACCACTTAAAACTAGGGTTATAAAACCCGGGCTCACTTGGGATTGCCTCATTACACTCCTCTCTTCCTCCCACTCGAGCCTCACTCAGGTTTTAGGGTTCTCAGGGGTTTAGGGTGCTCTCCCACTCATTTTGGAAGGTTTTTGAAGAGGATTCAAGGTGGTTTTAAGGTGATTTCTCCCAAGTAAGTCTTCTCTCATGGTTTCCTTGTGTTTTCCTCAAGATATTCTCTTCCCTCTTTCTTGGTTTTCTAGATATACACTTGTTGTGTGTAGATATGGGGGTGGGGTTTCCTTGGATGTTAATATTAAGGCTTGTGGATGTTAGGGAAAGTGATCTTGAGAGGTTTCAGTGGTGAGTTCGCCGGATTTGAGGTGCAGTGGCTTGTGGGTCGATTCCTCGGGAACCCTAAAGGTAGGTGGATTCTCTCTCGACTCTACTTGGATAGAACTAGTGGTTTCTTGTTACAATTAATTTTTTGTTATTGAAATTAATTATGTTTTGGTGTGCGAAATTTGTGGAAAATCCTTTGGGTGATGTTTTGGGGATTTTTGTGGAAAAGAGGGTTTTGTGGTGAAATGCTTTTGCTGTGGATTTTAAAATAGATATTTTAAAATGAGATTCTATGGTTGATTTGTGAAAATTATTGATAGAAATGTTTTTCAATAAAAATGTTGTTTTATTGAAATAGGGTTTGGCATATAAAATGGTTTTCAATAAATGGGTGATTTATTGATGTGAATTGACATGTAATATAATTGGTTGATTACATGATGTTGTTGTGACCGTGATAGATTATATGCTTGGTTGTGATTGGTTGAATTGTTGTGCGGAAGTGGGCAGGAAGTACCACTATAATAAAGGGGGATGGATAGTGGATGGAAGGTCCACCATCAATGATAAGTGGATGGGAAGATCCACTAGTTGTAAATGGATGAAACGGGTTGGACGGAAGCTACACCGTTATGATTGTTTTGTTGTGTACTGCTTTGCAAGATGGAATTGTTGTGCTAATGGGTAAGTGTTGTAATGGTTGTGGCTTGTTGGTTAGCTTTCCTTTGACTTCTTGGGTTGGGTGTGATGGCTTGGTATGAGCATGATTGGGTTATGGTAAATGTTTCACTTGTGATTTATTTTATAAAAACTATTTTATATAAATGTGCTAACGGTTTTATCCTAGTGGCATGTGTAGGGAATTAATATGGGGAAATCATACTGAGTTTTAGTAATCACCCCCTGCTTTGGCATGTTGGTGTCTTTGCAGATGTTGTGTACCGTGACGTGGGCAAAGGTAAGGCATCAACCTCCTTTAGTGGTGCATTGTGATGTCTTGATAGATCTCAGATCTTGGAGCTTGGTATGGAGCTGTGGTGGTGTCATGGATTGTGGTGTTTCTTGTTGAGTCTTCCGCATTATACTCTGATGTTTTATTGGGTTGTGTTGTCCTGTGGGATCATGGATTATCTGGTTGTCTTTGTTAATGTATGTGTTTGGTTTTGTTTACATGCACCATTTAGTTGTGGTTGTTGGTTGGTTTTGTCTTAAGGGAAAATCGTTCCCCAATTGGTCTCGGAGCCCTCGACATTTTTTTCCAGCCTTTAGCACCTTGGGAACATTGTTAAGGCCAAGTAACCCTCACCGCCTCCTCAAGGAAATGAGGTAGGGGAAGGGTGTTACAAGCGGTATCAGTTTTTTTGGTCCTTTGAAGTTGATTCACGGATTTGGTGTTGACATTCGTTCTATTACATTCTTTGAGTCGGGATGGTAACAAGGTGTAGGATTGTCAGAACTTGGAATGTATAGCATAAAAGGACATAGCTAACCCTTTTATACTGAAATTCATGTTACCAGGGAGTTGGGTACATAAGTGTTTTGGAGACACTTACAGGCATTGGATATCTCACTGTCGTGGGTGTAACCAATGAGATGAGCATGACATGCATGGTAGAAATGAATTTCCTCTAGGATGTATATTTTAATGGGGTATAATGATTTATGATGCGATAAGAATATGTGAAATTGTAATGTGAATAAATTGGTATTTTGAAAATGGTTGGGCTTTCAAAATGGTGAAACATGGCACATGAGAAAAAATGTGAACTGGTGGAAAGCCTTGTTGTGATAATGTTGTGAAATATGATTTGAAATGGGATTTCGTGATGTCTACGGAAGTGAGACTCATGGTTTTTTGTTTCCTATTAATAGAAATGGCACCGGGTAGGCGTCGTAGAGACCAACCGAAGGAGGATGCTGAGAATGTGGTTGCACCTGAGCCTCAGGTGAACTAGCAGCTAGTGCAAAGTATAATGCAAGCTTTCCAAAATATGGGAAGTGGGAATAGAGTGGATGAACCACGGAATGTGGATCATGTAGTTCAGTTTCAAAAGCATAATCCACCCATCTTTAGGTGTAATTCAAATCTGGAAAGGGAAGAATCCAGGTTGAATAGAATGAACAAGACCTTTGAGTTCTTTGGAACGCCGATAGAGCAGAAAGTGAAGTTGGATACATATATGTTGGAAGATATTTCCCTTCAGTGTTTGGAGTTGGTAGTCCAAGATGGGATGAACCAGGGTATGATGTGGGAAGGTTTTGAGGAATTGTTTAACAAACAATTCTACCCACATACGTTCAGAATTCAGCAGACAACTGATTTCTTCAGTTTAAAGAAAGAGCTTATGTCGGTAATGGAGTATGAAGCTAAGTTCATGAACTTGGTGCAGTTTTCACCCGAGGTGACATGTAGCACGTCGTTGAAGGTAAGGATATTTGAAGTGGGGTTGAGGCAAGAAATCTGTTCAAAGATAGCGGTGCTGTGTATAGATGATTACATGGAGATGGTGAATAGAACCTCGGTGGCTGAACGAGATCTGTTGGGTGCTCCAGGCGGGAGAAGCATGATGGTACCTATGGGGAATAGTGGGAACTCTAACGCTGAGTTCAAGCAGAAGAGGGACACTTATTCCCAGTGTGAGAGTATATCATATAATCCGGCGGCATGATTGGTGAATCTTCCTCCGATGCCCCAGAGTAAGCTGGGATGTTTTCAGTGTGGTTCTACAGGCCACATCAAGCGGGATTGTACGACACAACCTTGAGCATGTCATAATTGTAAGAATATGGGGAATCTGCAGTGTTATTGTCGGAATGCTCCAAAGTTGGGTGCACGTGACACTCCTCAGGGATCGCAGACGTCGTATGCTTCGACCAAACTGGGACAACAACATACACCTCGACATCAAAGTAAAGTGGGGGCATGGTGATTCTCCAAACACCACAACGCCTCAACAGGGCAAGAAAGAACAGAGTGGGGTAAGAAAACATGTGTTTGGAGCTGAGTATGTTGTGGTGGATGATCAGTCGAGACCATCCACAGTTCGAGGTACTATTATTTTAAATTCTACCTTGATGCAAGTGCTGTTTTATATAGGTGATTCACACTATTTTATTGCTGCACGTGGGGTTGATTTTCAGGGTTTAAGGGGAGAAATGATGCCCCCGGTTTTGAATCTTCAAACTCTTCTGGTTAGAAGAGAGTGTAGAGCATTCTTGTGCAGAGAATGTTGTATCTTTGTGCGTGAGGTTGAGATAGTGTGGAAATTCTCAATGCTTGAGATGAATGGTTATGATGTAATCCTGGGAATGGATTGGCTGGGGGATTTTAAGGCCCACATCGACTGTGATGCGCGGAAAATGGATTTTACGACACATGATGGCGTTAAACATATCTTTAGAGGAGAGAAGCATGAAAGGAAAGGTGAAACATGTCTATTGGAACTAGCAGTGGATACATCATCGTATCAGTTGGCAGTGTCCTCGTTGGAATCGGTAGAGGGTGTTGAACAGAGTGTTCCTCTGGCAGTGGTAGATCAGTTCATGGTTGTTATTCCTAATGAATTCTCTAGGTTACCTCCCATAAGAGAAGTGGAGTTTACGATTGATCTCCTTCTAGGGACAAGTCATATCTCAATTCTGACTTATCAGATGGCACCAGCTGAATTTGGGGAATTGAAAATCTAGTTGGAAGAGTTAGAAAACAAAGGGTTTATCTGGCCTAGCACGTCTCCATGGGTAGCGCCAGTGTTGTTTGTGAAAAAGCTGGATGGAACCTTGAGGCTATGTGTTGATTATCATAGACATAAACAAGTTAAGATAAAGAACAGATATCCACTTACATTAATTGATGATTTGTTCGACCAGTTGAGGGGAGCCCAGTGGTTCTCCAAGATTGACCTAAGTTCGGGATACCATCAATTGCAGGTGAGGAAGGAGGATATTTAGAAAACAACTTTCAGAAGTAGATATGGCCATTATGAATATGTGGTTATGCCCTTTGGTCTAACAAATGCACCAGCAGTGTTTATGGAATTGATGAATCAGATATTTCAGTGATATCTGGATTCATTTTTGGTGGTGTTTGTCGACGATATTCTGGTGTATTCAATGACAAGGGTGGATAAAGACAAGCACTTGGTGACAATGCATGGGATCATGAGGGATCCTTGGTTTTATGCCAAATTATCAAAGTGTGAATTTTGGATACAGAAAGTTAGTTTTCTTGGCCATGTGATTTCTGAAAGGGGTGTTTCAATGGATCCAGAAAAGATAGAGGCTGTTATCTCATGGCAACCGCCAAAGAATGTGTTTGAGATACAGATTCTTCTTGGTCTAGTTGGGTATTATTGGCATTTTTTTCGTGATTTTTCATGTTTGGCATCACCAATGACAGCTTTGAAAAGAAAGAATGTTCCATTCCAGTGGAATGAAAAGTGTCAACAGTGTTTCGAAGAGATGAAGGGTCATCTTACATCAACACAAATCTTAGTTTTACCAGAATCAGGAAGAGGGTACGTGGGGTATTTCAATGCAACGAGATCAGAGTTGGGGTGCGTTATCATGCAACGGAATCATGTGGCTGCATATGGAACATGACAGTTTGGAGTACATTAGAAGAACTACCCAACTCATGACTTGGAGTTGGCAGTAGTGGTCCATGATTTGAAAGTGTGGCGTCATTATCTCTTCGGTGAGAAATTCACGGTATATAGAGATCATAACAGCTTGAAACACAATTTCTCACAAAGAGATTTGAACTTGAGGAAAAGGATATGGATGGAATATCTACAGATTTTTGATTTTGATTTGATGTACACACCAAGTAAGGGAAATTCGGTGGCAGATGCATTAAGTAGAAAATCATATGCTCAGGTGTTGAAATAGGAATCACACCAGTGGCAGTTGATGTCGGTTATAGCTGATATGAGGTTGGAAAGTGAGGACTAGGGTGATAGAACGGTCTTCTTTCCAGTTTTTCTGATTCCTGACTTGGTTGGCCTGGTTAGAGAGGCATAGATATCCGATTCTGAGTGTGTGACCATGGGGCTGATACTCAATGGTGGGGAGACCATTGAGGGTTGGAAACTGAATGGAGATTCAGTTTTGTGTTTTCGAAATCAGATAGTTGTACTAGTTTCTTGTCAGGAGGATCTTCTCAGGGCGTATCATCATTCCAGGTGGGTTGTTCATCCTAGAATTCAGAATATGTATAAATCATTAAAAGCGCAGTTCTGGTGGGCTGGTATGAAGAGATGTGTGGCTGAATTTGTTTCGAGATGCTTGACTTGTCAGTAGGTCAAGGCAGAGCATCAGAGGCCCGCAAGAATGTTGCAGTCTTTACCAATCCCTGTTTGGAAGTGGGAGCAGATAGTGATGGATTTTTTCATAAGTCATCCAAGAATGGTTAAGAATCACGATACCATTTGGGTGATAGTGGATAGGCTAACGAAGTCATCCCATTTCATCCCAATTTGTTAATCTCATATGGTGGAGGATCTGTCAAAAATATATATCCGGGAGGTGGTAAAGAGGCATGGGGTTCCAGTTTTGATTATATCAGATAGAGATCCGAGGATTACATCTTGTTTCTAGGAATCCTTACAGCAATCCCTTGGAATGCAATTGATGATGAGTACGACATATCAGCCTCAGATCGATGGTCAATCCGAGAGGACAATACAAACTCTCGAGGATATGTTGCTGGCTTGTGTTGTGGATTTTGGTGGCTCTTGGGAGGGTCACTTGTCATTGGTGGAGTTCTCGTACAATAACACTTATTAGGCATCCATAAAAATGGCTCTGTTTGATGCATTGTATGGGCAGTCATGTCGTTTTCCACTATGTTGGGTGGAAATGGGTGAGTCCTGGATGGTTGGACCGAGCCTTGTCCAGGATACTACAAGGAAGATCAAGCTGATCAGAAAGAGAATGGAGATGGATCAGAGTCATCAGAAATTGTATGTGGATCATCGTCGACGGTCGTTGTCATTCGAGGTGAGTGATCATGTGTTCTTGAGGATATCTCCTAGGTTGGGACATCATCGGTTTGGGAAGAAGGGAAAGTTATCTCTGAGTTATATTGGTCCTTTTGAGATTCTTGAGCGGGTTGGTGAGGTGGATTATCATTTGGCTTTTCCACCACGGTTTATTGCGGTGCACAATGTGTTTCATGTGTCGCAGTTGAAAAATTATCAGTTGTATCATGACCATGTGATTCGATTGGATAATGTTGAGCTAGAACCGAATGCTTCATTGGTGCACCTGCCAGTGCAGGTTGTAGATAGGCAATAAAAAGTATTGCATGGTAAAATCATCAGTTTAGTTAGTGTTTTGTGGCAACATGGTCATATTCAAGAGGAGACTTGGGAGCGAGAGAAAGAGATGGTCGAGCAGTGGCCCGAGCTCTTTCGGCAAAGGGAGGGTTCACTACATTCTGATGACGGAAAGTCCAATGGTGGGCAGAATGTAGCACCACTGGTTTGAGGTATGTGGCCTTTTTTTATGCTTTTTTATGTGTTTAAAGTTCTCGGGATGATTTGGGAAGAGGTTAGGAGATTTTCGAAAGGTTTTGGATGTGTTTAGAGGCTTTTAAAGGGGTGCACAGTTTGAGCACGGTTAGTGGAAACCATGTGGATGCTCCAGGAAACCGTGCAAGGGCAGGTAGTTGGCCTCGCACGGCCTGTGCACGGTTTTCCAAACTGTGCGAGGAAACCGTGCAGACCCTGGCTCTCGAGGCAGTGGAGTGTGCACGATTAGCTCACGGTTTTCCAAACTATGCAGGCTAACCTTGTGGCCACTTAAAATTATGGTTATAAAACCCGGGCTCACTCAGGATTTCCTCATTTCACTCCTCTCTTCCTCCCACTTGAGCCTCACACGGGTTTTTGGGTTCTCAAGGGATTAGGGTGTTCTTCCACTCATTTGGAAGGTTTTTGAAGAGGATTTAAGGTGGTTTGAAGGTGATTTCTCCCAGGTAAGTCTTCTCTCATGGTTTCCTTGTGTTTTCCTTGAGATCTGCTCTTCCCTATTTCTTGGTTTTCTAGGTCTACACTTGTTGTATGTAGATATAGGGTTGGGATTGCCTTGGATTTAATATTAAGGCTTTTGGATGTTAGGGAATGTGATCTAGAGAGGTTTCAGTGGTGCGTTCGCCAGATGTGAGGTACGGTGGCTTGTGGGTCGATTCCTTAGGAACCCTAAAGGTAGGTGGCTTCTCTATCGACTCCAATTGGTTAGAAATAGTGGTTCCTTATTGCAATTATTTTTTTGTGCTTGAAATTAATTGTGTTTTGTTGTGAGAAATTGGTGTAAAATCCTTTGAGTGATGTTTTGGGGGTTTTTGGGAAAAAGAGGGTTTTGTGGTGAAATGATTTTGCTGTGGATTTTAAAATGGAGATTTTAAAATTAGATGCTATGGTTTATTTGTGAAAATTATTGATAGAAATGGATTTCAATAAAAATGCTATTTTATTGAAATAGGGTTTGGCATGGAAAATGGTTTTCAATAAATAGGAGATTTATTGAAGTGAATTGACATGTAATGGAATTGGTTGATTACGTGATGTTTTTGAGAACATGATTGATTATATGATTGGTTGTGATTGGTAGAATTGTTGTGTGTAAGTGGGTGGGAAGTACCACTATAATAAAAGGGGGTGGATAGTGGATGGATGGGACACCATCAATGATAAGTGGACAGGAAGAGCCAGTAGTTGTAAATGGATGAAACGGGTTGGACAGAAGCTCCACCGTTATGAATGTTTTGCTGTGTACTACTTTATAAGATGGAATTGTTGTGATAATGGGTAAATGTTGGAATGGTTGTGGCTTGTCGGTTGGATTTCCTTTGACTTATTGGGTTGGGTGTGATGGATTGGTATGATCATGATTGGGTTATGGTAAATGTTGAACTTGTGATTTATTTTATATAAACTGTTTTATATAAATGTGCTAATGATTTTATCGTAGTGGAGTGTGTAGGGAAGTCATCTGGGGAAATCCTACTGAGTTTTAGTACTCACCCCCTGCTTTGGCATGTTGGTGTATTTGCAGATATTGTGTACCGTGACGTGGTCAAAGGTAAGGAATCAACTTCCTTTAGTGGTGCGTTGTGATGTCTTGATGGAACTCGGAGCCTGGAGCTTGGAATGGAGCTGTGGTGGTGTCATAGATCATGGTGTTTCTTATTGAGTCTTCCACATTGTACTCTGGTCTTATATTGGGTTGTGTTGGCTTCTGGGACCATGGATTATCTAGTTGTCTTTGGTAATGTATGAGTTTGGTTTGGTTGACATACATCATTTAGTTGTGGATGTTGGTTGGTTTTGTCTCAAGGAAAAATCATTCCCCAATTGTTCTCGGATCCCTCAACATTTATTTCTATCCTTTAGATCCTTAGGAATGTCTCTTATGTCCAAGTAACCCTTACCGCCTACTCAAGCCAATGAGGTAGGGGCGGCGTGTTAAAAACATAGTATAAAATAATCCATGAATATTTGGATCTACCATATCTAAAAAATTCACATCACGAGGTTTAACCATGAGCCATATGAGTGATCATATGATGTGACATCAATTTTTTTTATTTCAAACTCTAAATCTGATAATTATTCAATTAATCCTTATTACCATTCAAACTACCACCATCTATTATCAATCACATAAACATTAATTAAAACTCCTTTGGGAATTTATGAAACTTTTTTAAACACATAATCTTAATTTATAAGGACTGAGGAAACAAATAAACTCATCTTTGAGTATTTTAATGAGATTCAACTACATTCATTATTCTTAGTGACACTTCATTCTTTAAAAAATATTATCCAAGTGTTATACATGTTTATTTGTGTAGTAAATAGTAACATCATAAAAGTATGATCTCTCCCAACCCATGGGTTATATAACACTATGTAGACTAGATATTTAATAATACGAAGAATAAAAACATCATTCTATTCATTCTAACCATCACTTCAACCTTCTTCTAGATATTATAGACAAAACTGGATGTTTTTATTCATCACATTTAATGTTATTATTTTGAGTTTATCTCAAAAAATCATCTTACATTATGTGATTACCTTATAGAATATCCATCAAGATATTATAATATATCCAATACTTCTTTTTAAAACTTGGGAGAGTCCATTTTTATTTCCAATAGCAACACATATTTTTCTTATTTAACCAAATGAAAAAGAAAAAACCTTCAATATAAATTTAATGTTTAGATAATTAATCCATCACCCAAAATTCAAAAAAAACATTGACTTCCCCTTTAAAAATTGACAACAAATATAATATCAAATTAAAAAATCCACAAGGTCACTTTATCAAATTTTCATTGATAAGTATGTTCATGATATAACTAGATAGATAATTACATGATGAGGTTCAGGGGTTCTTATGAGTTGGAGGCCCATTCCATGATAGAGGTCATGGGGAAGCATTATGGTATATGGGGCGAGAGCTAGGCCATGAAAGAAGTATTCCACACCTTGGATGTTATGGCCTTAGATTTATGGCTATTACTAGGGGTAAATAATTGACAAAATAAGATTCAACATGAGAAGTATATTACTAGGTATTTTATTCTATCAGAGGAAGTTATGTCATTTCATGAGATAGGGGTGTTACTGTGATAAATGATTAAGTGAGGACACCATGTGATAGTGCTTAGGTTACAATCCCTAGTGAGTTCATTTCCCATATTTTAATTGGGGTTGAATTTTAATTTTATACCCAACCTCTCATTAGTTTTAAGTTGAGTATGTATGTGAGTATATATCATTTGGGTGAATTATCCCTTTATTTTTCTTCTATCAACCCCCTTGACATGGGGTGTTATTAGTGTTGAATTTCCATTATTTTGGAGGTTTGGTTCTATATAATACACTAAATTATTATTCCTATTAAATTTTCAGTAATCTTATTGTATATTTTTAGGGTTTTGAGTGATGATCCCCATAGAGTATAGTGAAATAATATTGAGTGATAGGAATTTGGTATACAGTGGCTAGAGAACATTCTAAGAGGATAATTTCGTGCCAATTCTTGTCATTTCATTTGATGTAGGATTCTTCTTTGGATTATTTAAGGATTTTAATCAATTTGGGTAAAAATTAATGGATGGATGGTTATGAGAAATTAGGGATTTTTTATTATAAATGTATATATGTATTTTAGGGGTGGTGTGATCTCCTTTTTCCGACGATTCAATTATGGGAAATTACATGGTGAGTGATTCTTTGATTATTTCATGTAAAAAACCATAAAATAAATATTTATTAAATTTTTAAATTAATTATAATGAATTAATAAGAAATTTACATGGTTTTTATGGGATTTAGGGACATGGGTTGATGTTAGTTTAAAGATATATCATAGGTGAACTTAGAAGTTTATCTCCGAGGTAGCTTTAAAAATAATAAATCTGAATGAGGTAGATGGTTTCTAAAAATATCCTTATAATTGATGCATTTGTTATGTGCATATCATATGAGGTCTCTCCATTTTTGTGTTATTAATCAATATTTTTAAAAAATTAATGGCTTCCTTTTATCTCTATTGAGTATATTGAAAGTATCTTAGGTCTCAATAGACCCTTAAACACTAGTTTGATACATTTTTCCTAGACAGTTGAGTGTTAAACTATTGATTTGTCTTATGGGATATAAATACACAAGAGGGGTGTCAATGGTAAATGAAAAAACATAGTGAACCTTGTGATATGTTACATTAGTACTCTCTATTTAAAGAAGAGTGATTGACATGAAATTATTGACCTAGGCATAGACTTGGTATAAAGATGATATATTCTAGTGCCTCTTGGATAGATGAGGGTGTGTATGTTTGGAATGAATGTCCCCACTCACCATTAATTGTGTGTATCTGAGTGTGGCTACTACAATATGGATATATATGTAGGTTTTGTGAGAGAACTTGAGAGGAATGTGGACATTATTACACTCACTTATAGAGGATTTTTATGGAATTTATAGTGACCGGTTAGGCCATAACATATGAAAGGCTATTTTGATGGAAGAGATACCTTTTGAATAGCAAGATATGACCCTAGAGTTTAAGAATTTGGTAAAGGAACCATTAAAGGGTGTCATGGATACAATATTACCTAGGTTATTTTAACACCATGAAGCATTAAAATACATTTATTATTATAAAATAATTATCACTTTTATATCTTTCAATAAAAACAACACTGGGTTTAAACGAAATGCAATACTCAATTAAAATATTTCTTAAAAAATTACATTTATAACCAAGACATTATGTTAGTAGGTATGAATAGGTCTAAAAAAATTATTAATATTATAGTTTTTAAGCATGTATAAAATTAATTCAATAGTTATATATTGATTAGAAATAAAATAAGAACCATTTTAAAGAAAAATTAATGTTTTAGGAAAACTTCTATTCTTATAAATGGTGGTTTTGTATATATTTGAACACATAACTTAAAATTTATTTTTACCACTTTAAAAAAATTTATTTAAAAAAATTAAAATTATTCTTGATATCATAATATCAATATTAACTTATGGTGACATTTTGGGATTTTTCTGAAATATTAATTTTTTAGTGAAAAATGAAAAATATTGATTTTCATGGAATTTACATTTATTTTTAATAAATTATGTCCCATTGTTCTTTTGATTTTATTTAATATTAAAAAGAGTATAATTTATTTATATTAAATAAAATTAATTACATTTGGATCATTATTTTATAGGATTTTAATATAAGTTTGTTTTTTGGTTTAAAATAAGATTTTTCTAAAAGTAGTATTAAATTGCATAATACTTATCATTTTAATTTAATTAAAATTGAATATATTTAGGAATAATTTTATTGAATTTATAGATTATATGTTAATAAATATTAATAAAAATTCATAAAATGATTACTAATATCCATAGAAGTGATATAAAATCTTCATTTCTTAGAAAAATAAACTTTTTGAAAAGAATTTTTCATCACTTTTATGGGTATAATTTAAAATTAAAATTTTCAAATTTTTGAGTTTAATTTTTAAAAATGAATTCCATATTTGGAATCATAATATTTTATATTATAAAATTAGTTCAAGGTAATTTTTTGATAATAATGTACATTGAAAATATTAAAAAATATTTAACGTGATTAAGGTAAAAATGAGTTTACCGGGGGGTTAAACTAAAATGATATGGGTTAAAAATGACCCAAAACATTTATAATTACTATTTTATTGTCATATTTAGACCTTATATCTTATAATGTATGAAAATGAACCATTTTGTGCCTTTTTTAAAGAGAAAAATGTGTTTGGAATTCTTTCTTTTTAAAATCACCAACTATTCTGACTCCCCCACTTATAAAAGAAAACTTTATATCATATCCTTTAAACACTTAAAAACCCATTATTTCTAAAAACAACTTCTCAAAAAACTTCCCTAACTTACTCAACTCATCCTATTATCCCTGATTTGGTCATAACTCCAACTTCGTATTGTTTTGGTGCAAACATAAAGAAGTTTTCCAAAGAAGAGGTAACCTCGTTAAGAAAGAAATTTATATTATTTCTTATCTTACCTCATTGAAATATTATTTAACCATGATTTTTTGATAAAATCTTTATAATCCAAATAATTATATTTTTTATGTATGTTAATTACCTATAACAATCTCATCCTCCCTCAAATTCTAAATGAAACCATTGGTCATGTGTACGTAGCACTACCACCTCACGAACTGATGTAACTCGTTTTCCATCACCACTTATCATGAATTGTTATAATGAAGTATATAATTTATATATATTATATTTTTGATATAATTATAATTATTTAAATATAATATCATATATGAGTTATTAATTATAATTCTGTTGAGAATATGATAACATTACTCATGTGTACGACTGATTACTACATCATGAAGCAATATAATACATATTTCACATATGTTTTAAATGGAATGTAATACCATTTAATTTTTTGTTTATATAATATATTATTGATATATTATCCATTATTTTAACGAAATATATCATATTAAATATTATCATATCATTCATTGAATAAATGACAATGTCGTTTGTGTGTATGAAAGACTACCACCTCGTGAAGTGATGTCATGCATTTTTAAAACTGAATCACATGGATTGTATGAGTAAATTTATTTTAATAAATAATATGATATTTATGATTTAATTATCACATTTTAAATATAAAATAACACTTACCTTATTCCCATCAAGATATTTGAAAAATGGGAATGTTACTAATGCGTACATATAACCTACCATCTCCATGATTATAACATAGTTCATTTTTGATAAAAATATTTCATTTTGGTTTAAAAAGTAAATATATGTATAAAAATTATAATTATTTCAATGATAAAGATCTAGATATTATTAGTTAATAATCAATTTTAACTTACTCAACTTATCAATGTGATTTTGGGCATATGATCCATTTATCATTAAAATATCCAACACAGAAATGATTGGTTATATAGTTAAATATAACATGGTAAAAAATAAAATAAAAGGAATAATTAAATTTAAAATGATCATAAACAATTAAAAATGTAACCTATATTTATTATTCAAAGAGATAAATAACACACATGAAAAATCAAGCTTAAGGTAAGGGATCTTTCCAACCAACCCCTTTCATCAGGTTATCCCTATTATATCTCTCAGTCAATTTCTCTCTCTTTAAGTCATGGTATCAAAATAAATTATGTATATATGTATCTCACATATACAACTAGATTTTTCTACCCTTATTTTATTGGGTAATACAAGACTTATTACCATTTCTAAAACGACTTCTTTATGAAAGGTCTTTTGATTCTAGTTTGAGGCAAGATTATGAAACCCATTTATTTCCATGAGTAATTATTAGGTTTGAAAATTATTATTGAAATACTTATGTTGAATGAATATGAATAGAAATAAAATAAATTTGATTTGTGGGTCTAGAATTATATATCCCTTTAATGCATTGGTTAATGTTTTAGTCTCACGAAATGTCATGTATGGGATTAGGGATTGAACAAAATCCATTATAGGACTTTGTCCACTAGGTAATGTTGTCTTGGAAGTTATAATTGACTTAAGTTTATGTCATTTTTTATGTATTTTCCTCTTTTCCATGATTCTGTGGTCTTATTACACTGTCGTCATTATGTTGTTTTTCTACTTGATTACTCATGTACCTTCACTTTTATGATTTCATGTTATACCTTTGACTCACATGTTTTGATTCTTTATCATTATTATTCCCTTACTAATTTTTTATATCACCCATTTATTTATATATTTCTTAGGTTATCCCAGGAAGTTCTAAGTTTTCAAATAGATTGCAGTATCTCACTATACAGAATATATTATGTATTCTATTTTTTAGTTTCATTTTATGTATTATGAAAATATTATTCCAAAAAAAAGTAATATACGATCCTTATTTTGTAATTTTAATATATTTATGTCAAAAATAATATAATAAAATGTGTAAATGGACTGAGTCACCATATTTGGGTTTAAAGGAAAATGAGTGATTCTGGTCTTTGGGAACTCTCATATGTGGGAGTTGGAAAAAGCAAGGATCTCTGCCCAAGGGATTCACGAGTCAAGAGAATCCACTATGGATGGTGGCGTGTCCCTGCTCAATGGTATTGTCTCCCATGGAGTGACCTCATAAGTACCAATTACAGTCCTCTTGATATAATTCTATACCTCCATATTTGGTATCAGAGTCAATGTTTAGATAACTTTTGGTAACTAGTAATACAAAAATTTTTGTGAAACCCTAAGGCTATGTCTAAGGATAAGTTTAATGATAAACATAAGTATCCGAAAATATCCTATAATTATGGCTAATTATATAGTGATTGGTTTCTGAGTAATTTATATTTATACTACAAGTGGATATGGTTTGGGCACAGATGTACCTATGGGTAATAAATCTAAAAAAGGAGTGTCAGTCTTTAATCAAGTGTTATATGGAACAAAGAAACAATACTTACTATGCACCTAGTTTGATACTCCAAAGGGATTTGTTTTAGAAATTCACAAACTCTTTATGAACCATTATGAAGGGAGAATAATTCTTATAAGATTTTATATCAACAAATAGATCATGGATAAATTAATTTAAGACCTAAAAAATCATAAGTTATGTAATATATGTCATTTATGAGTTATCTCATTAATTTTCATTTTTCCCATATATGTGTTTAATACTTTAGAAATAATCATCCCTAATTCTCCTTTAATTTCAATCAAATGGATGGAAACATGAGAAACTAAGTCAAAAAACACTGTCATGGGAAATTTTAGGACTTACCAAATGATATTCCCAACTCTATATAATCTTAAGGTGGGAAATTCATGAAAACAATATCTTGGTTATCTCCTGTTTGGATCCCAAAATTGAATTATAATGAACACCCGACCCCCCCCAAGAATGATAAAGTAGCAATTTAATTCTTTATGTGACAAAGTCCTCTAATATTCAATGGATCTTCTGATTCTTAATAAAAAAACAATACATAAACTCTATTTAAAAGATCTAATATATACTTCAATGCTCTAAGAATGATAAATTTTCACTAGCTATTTATTTTATAGGGATAAAAACTATTCAATGATGGATATAGATCAGAAAAAAGAGTCCTAAGGAAGATATAAAAAAGATGGAGTGGAAGGAATTTGGGAAAATGTTTTTTGAAAAATATATTTCCCACACTTTATGACTTAAAATGGAGATGAATTTTCTTATCCCCAAGACACAAGATGACCAATCTATTTGGGGAATATGATGAAAAAATCAAAAAAAATGGACGATACAATTACAAAATTGTCATCTCTTATGAAAGTGAATTCAAATACTTCTTTGGTGGTATAATTCGAAGTCTCTGAAAAGATTCAAAAATTCGAGACTTTGACAGCTATGATGCAAATTTCCAATGTCCCCTCAATGTGGAGATGGTGATTATAAAACCTCATGGCTCTCATAGGGATAAGAAGTAGAAAATGGATTTTAATTATGATGGTATGATGGAGAAATATAACATTTGTAATAAATTCTACCATCCCACTTATTGAAAGTGTGGAAAGAAGCATCGTATAAATTATCAAAGGGGGACCACAATGATATTTAGGTGATGGAAAGATGTATTCCTAGATAGTGATTGTTTACTAGAGAAACCCACCAATGAAATGAAATAAAAGAATTCTCTAACTAAACATCATACCATTGTGTAATGTAAAAATTGCGATGAAAATGTACACTATGAAAACCAGTTCCCTAAGCCTAGGGTTGTTGATTATCACCAATAGAAAAAACCTAAGTCATATAGAAAAAGGGAGATCTTATTAAATCACAAATATGGAGGTGGATCCCACTAAATAAGTGGTGATAGGTATGCTAGTTATTCATTAAAGAATATAAAATTTACGTTTTAATTATGGTTCTAGGAATTATTCTATACCACACAAGTTTATTATAAATATTTTTGAATTTCCTAAAAACATGGAAGTTGAGTTATCTGTGAAGATAAATAATGGGTAAATTATAGAATCCCATGCCTATAACTCATTCCCTATCTATATTTTTATAAAGAACATTCCAAAAAACCTTATGATACTTCCTTTTGTTTAATTTGATGTTATTAAAGGAATGGAATATATTTCCTTATATAGATCAAATATAAAATTATAAGAGAAGGAAATCACCCTCCAAATCACTAATCACCCTCCAATTATATACAAGTGAAATGAGGAGGATGAATATCGAAGGGTATCATCATTTGAAGAATGCATATTTTTTCCTTCTAAGCATGCATATCTATATTAGATGGATGGGACTAATGAAAAGTTCATACTTGAAGACACACACATTATGAGGTATTATACTGATGTATTTCTTAAATAGTTTCCCAGTCTTTCTCAGAGATGAGATATTGAATTTTCAATCGATATTTTAATTAGATCCTTTCCAACATCCAAAACATTATATAGAATTTCTTTTTCTGGTCTTGAGGACGTGAAACATAAACTACAGGAAAATATAGATAAAGGGTTTATACGCTCATGTGATTCACCATGGGGTGCACCAATACTCTTCATCAATAAGTAGGATGGGTCAATGTGCCCCTACATTCATTATCATCAACTTAAAAAATCACAATAGAGAATAAGTATCCCCTTCCAATTGATAGACGACTTAAGGTTGGGAAAATGTCTATGATTTAAAGAATGATACGGGTTGTGTATCACTGAATAATGTTAAATTGACAACCTATGAATCATGAAATTTTTATTTTCATGGGAATAACTATTAAAAAAATTATCTAAAGTTTTATTTAGTGATCATTATGTTAAAGATATTAAAAAATTATATATATGGGGAAAATTTCGAAATATATACAAATTACAAGAGCCCCAAATATATATTCGCATAGAATAAGATTAACATCCACTATTGAAGACGGTTAGTGGTGATCAAAGATGATAAATTCCTAATCCATTACCTTCTTGGGAAATAAAACAAAGTGGTAGATTCTCCAAGTAAAAATTATATAATGATTTTTATCAATGATGAGAATTGATAAGGATCCAATATTTTTAAAATTGAAAAGGCTATGTATGGGAATTGTAAAAGGATCTTCATCATAATTTTCTCAAATAACTACTCAACCATAAATTATTAAGAGGATCACAAAGGCCTAGAAAGGGGATGAAATTCTATAGAAAAAGGTAGTGAATTTTCTGAAGTTCAACCTTATTAAAAATGAGGTTATTAGGTTCAGAACCAGGATATGTATCCCATGAAAATCATATCAGAAGAGGGAGTTTATGGATGCCACACATAACTCATCCTTATCTATTAATTAGTACTAAGATATATATTTATTTAATGAAAATCTTTGGGTGGGATACCATTAAGAGGGGGATTGAGGAATCTGTATCTCAATGCTTAGCATGACAACAAGTTAAGGATGAAAAATATAATTATAGTGGTATAATGTAACCATTTCCCATAATAGTATGTAAATAAGAAAACATAACCATGGATTTCATCATAGGACTCCCCAAGACACCCAATGGTAATAACACCATCTTGGTGGTATTCAATCACTTTAAAAATTCCACACATTTCATTATTATCAAGGAAGATTTATCTCTTGAATAACTAACTAAGATATAAATAAGTCAAGTGGTAAAAATATCTAGAGTGACACTATTTATTATATGTAATTGAGATATGAGTTTTATCTCAAGGTTTTGTAGAATCCTTCATCAAGCATTGGATATAGAGCGTAGTTCCAGTACTACTAATCAACCTTAAACTGATGTTCAATGCCATAGAACTAGAAAAACACTAGAGGATATACTGAGTTCTATTTCAATAGAATTCCATGGTTGTTTGGATGAATACCTTCCCATAGTAGAGTTCTCATATAAAAATAGTTTCTAATCTATCATTCAAATGGATCAATATGAGGATATATATGTGAAGTAGTTTTAGACTCTGACTTACTGGGATAAATTTGAAGAGTAGAGGATAATGGGAATTGATATTTCCTAAGAGATAATAGAGAACATCCAAACCATTCATTATCACATGAAATATATGATAATTCAATAGAAATTATTTGCAGACAACTGTTGATGAGACATGGATTTTGAGGTTGGAGATAATGCGTTCCTCCATATTTCACTATAGAAGAAATTCATGAGGTTTGGGATGAAGGGAAATATTATTCCATGATACATCGGACACCTTAAGATCCTTAATCTTATTATAGTGGTGGCCCACTGAATATCACTCCCATCTCATGTATCTAAAGTACATGTTGTGTTACATGTATCCCTCTTGAGGAAGTATATACCAGACCCCTCATATGTACTAAATCTATATATGGTACCATTGGAGAAAGAACTTTCATACAAGAATCATCTGGTTAATATCATGGATAGTAAATAAAAAGTTCTATGAAATAACAGAAATATCCTAGTAAAGTATTGTGGTTAAACTATAATTTTAAGAAAGCAACTTGGGAACTGAAAGAGGCAATGAAGCAAAATTACCCTCAACTGTTTTCACTTTAGTATGTAATATGAAATTTTGAGGGTGAAATTACTTATGGGTGGAATAATGTAACAATATTAGGCTTTATGATATATTTATTTTTAAATAAATACATTGTCTTTTATAGGTTGTAATTCATGAAACATAGTGTTTAAACAAAACATGAGACTCTATTAAAATATTATTAAAACATGACCTTTATAACCTAGTTGTTAAGTTTACAGGTATGAATATGACTAACTAAATTTTAAAAATTACATGGTTTCAACATTTATAAATAAATTCAATGGTTATATATTGATTATAAATAAAATAAGAACCATTTAAAGGAAAAAGAAGTGTTTTTTGAAAAATAGTATTTCTGTAAAATATAGCTTCGTCATGCTTTTCAAACATAATTTAAAATTAGATTTTACCATATTTAGAAAATTTGTTATAAAAAATGATAATTATTTTTAAATCATCATATTGATATTAACTAATGGTGTTTTTTTGGAATTTTTGGAAAATATTATTTTTTTAGTAAATAATGAAAAATAATGATTTTATAAAATATTCATTTAATTTTAATAGATTATGTCAAATTAATATTTCAAATTTATTTAAGATTAATATAATTTTAATTTATTTATAATAAATCAAATTAATTACATTTAAATCTTCTTTATATTGGATTTTAGTATAACTTTGTTTGTGGGTTTAGGAACGATATTTTTCTGAAAATTGTATTAGTGTGCATAATGTTTCTCCTTTTTAATTATTTAATAAAAAATATCTACGAATTATTTAAATAAAATTTATATATTATATATCAATAAATAAAATTTAAATTTTATAATTTTGATTACTTGTCATAGAGTTAAAATAAAATCATCATTTTTTTGAAAAATAAACTTCTGGAAAAACTAATTTTCCATCGCGTCTCTAAGATTAATTTAAACTAAAATTCTTCCAATTATTTGATTTGAATTTGAAAAAATGGATTAAATATTTTGAATCATAATAATTTAAGTAATTTAATAATTTAAATTGATTTTTTTACCTTAATTAATAGTTAAAATAGTAAAACTTATTTACTTCGGTTGTGATAAAAATGGGTTTACCAGGGGGTTAAACTAAAAAGATAAGGGTTAAAAATGACCCAAAAATTTTATAACAACTATTTTGGGTAACGTTTCTATCATACCCCTTCTATTTTTCTATAATTTTCTATTTTGGTTCCTTGTTTCATAAGGAAAACATGGGCGGAATCACTTCTTTTCATGAATTCCACAGCTTCCCTCTTCCCAACATATAAAAGGACACCCCTCTTCTCCTTTATCCACTTTAATAATCCATTTTTTAGTCAAATAACTAACCCAATAACTTATCTAATCCCACAACCTAATATTATATGTATTTTTTTTGTCATAAATCCAACATAGGAAGGATTTTGTTGCAAACCAAACAAAGTTTGCTAAACAAGAGGTAACATCCTTAACCATTATTTTTATTTTATTTATTTTCCACCTCCTTATAATATTATTAAAACATGATTATACAATTAACTAAGTATCTTAAGTATATTGAGATATTTTTATTTAATGTTAAGGATCTACAACCATCTCCCCTCCCTCCAATGGAAAATGAAACCGTTGATCATGTGTATGATGAACTACCACCTCACGAACCGACATAATTATTTTTCCATTCCCAATTCTCACAGAAAGATATAATGAAGTATAAAGTATTTAAATATGATATTTAGGATATAATTAATTTATTTAATTATAATATCATGTACACCTTTTTACTTTCCATTCTATTTAAAATATGACAATGTCTCTCATTTGTACGGCGGAATACCACCTTCGAAAGTGATGTGATCTGTTTTTCATTGATGCTTTACATGGAAGATAATAAAGATTAATTTTATTTATATATGTTATATTAATTTGTATTAAATATTATTTAAAATAAATATATTATATAGTTTATTACCTTATCTTTAATTTAATAAATGATAATTCCATTCGTGTGTACGACAGACTACCTCCTTGCGAAGCGATGTGATTCATTTTTATGACCGCATCACATGGATGGTATTAATAAGGTAATTTAAATAAATAATATGATATTAAATATATAATAATAATTCGATATAGATAAAATAAAACTTACCTTCTTTTCATTATGATATTTAAAAATGGAAACATTACTCATGTGTACGTTTAACCTACCGTCTCCATGATTGTAACGTAGATCATTTTTTTAAAACCATATTTCACGGTTTGTTTAAAAAATATAATTTATGTATAAAAATGATAATTATATAGTCATTACAATTTTGTATATGATGAATTTACAATCTCATCGGCTTAGTCAACTTACCAAACTGATTTTGTACATATGATCTATTTATCGTTAAAACATCCAAATGGAATCAATTATAAATATAATTTAATATTACATGGTAAAAATAATAATAAAATTAACAATAAACATAAAAAAAGTTATAAATAAAATAAATAATTATCTTAAATTTATTATTCAGGTAGATAAAGAATGCATGTGACAAATCTGGCTCGAGGTAAGGGATCTTTCAAACACACCCTTTTTATAGGGCTGTGACGATTTTTTATCTAACACACTTTATCACTCTTTATGATATTAAATGATAATAAATTATTCATATATGTATCTCAAATGTATAAATATGTTATTCTACCTTCCTTTCATGGGGGTATCACTTGCCTTATGACCATTTATCAGATTCCTTCTTTAAGAAATGTCTTTTTATTATCTTATGAGAGAATATTATGAAACCCATTTCATTCCATGGGTAACAATTATGTTTATTCCTTATTATTTATATCATTATGTAGAAAAACAATTCATGTACATGAAATAAATGTTATTGGTGTAACTTTTATTATATATTCCTTTAATGATTTGGGTAATGTTTCAATCTCATGAGACATCATGTATGGGATTAGGTTGTGAACCTCATCTATTATGGGACTCTATCCACCATGTGATATTGTCTTGGAAGCTATCCTTGAATTATGTTTATGTCATGTTTTATGTCATTTACCCTTTCCCATGTATCCATGATGTTATGATACCATTCCCTAGGTGTTATTCTTCCACATGATTACTAATGTACCTTATCTTTTATGACTTCATGTTATACCTTTACCTCACATGTTATGCATCCATATCTTGATTATTCCCATTCTGGGTTTTTTAGATTACCCATTTATTTATATATCCCCTATATTTTCCCATTTAGTTTTAGGAGATAAAATATATTTTTTTGAGATCACTATATATATTAAATTAAGGATTCCATGTTTCTATTTTTTTTTGATATATCATGAACCTTATCTTCCAAATACACTAGGTGTCTACCATCCCTGTGTTATAAGTATTGTATATTTATGTTAAAAATAATGTAATAATATTTGTAAAAGGTCTAGATCACTGTAGTGAACATAGAGTGGACCTTAGTTATGGATTCTCCTGAGATAGAATTAATACACAAAGGCTATCATGGTTATATCACTGTAAGAATGTAGTATTGAGAATCAATTGTGCACTTGAGTGGATATCCTATTAATTTTAGTTCGGGTTTAGGTGAGTTTTAAACCCCATGAATATTTTATATTATATGTGAGTTTTTGGGGTGGGATACGACCACTTGGGTGTATGATATATTTATATATGTTACATACTAGGATCTTATATATTGGTGTATTTTATTTGGGGTGCTTAGTTGGGATGTGGACCCTTGGGTAATGATGAAATATTAAATGTTCCAAGTGGGGATGTCATTCCTATAGGGTATACAAGTTGAGGAACTAGAGTGGGATATGGATCCCCATGTAATGATGGACTTGTAACTATTTTGGGTAGGGATGAGGACCCATGGGTGTATTTTTTTGAGGCTTCATGGTGGGATTCATCCCATGAGTAATAATGCCCCCAAAAACTATTTTAGGAGAGGATGAAACCCATAGCTAAATTCTATGTGATGTGTTAGAGTGGGATGTAGTGAACCTGGAAATTATGACCTCTTAATTATTATATGCAGGGATGTGGCACCATTGTTGTATATTATGTGACATTTTAGGGAATTATGTGGACCATTTTGTATGATATTCTTATACAAGTTTTAGGGTGGGATGTGGCCCTTAGGGTTTATTCTATATCTGGTTCTAGGGTGGTATGTTCCCCATGGTGTATGATATTACTTTATAGTATCTAGTTTAGGATATGGTTCCTCTTAATTTTTACTCTACAAAGGTTTCAAAGAAGGGTGTGGTTTCCACTTGGTGTATAGTTATTATACTTAAAGATACTGAACACTGGTAAAGAAAGGTATGTTTGACCTATAGTGTCTCCTTAGAACCAGAATATTGAACATGATTTATTTTTAACTTAATAATTTATCCCTTTTTGAATTTCACATTTTATATTCATTGTATTTACTGGTTATATTAGAAAAACCATTGGAGGTTTCCTACCAAGATTTTCTCACACTCTCCTAAAGTGGACCAAGCACATTGCTACCCAATAATACCTTATCATCACTATTCTTGGTAGGACATATCACTAGTGGTGGATGGTTCAACTGTATATCATTAATAGAGTTAGAAGATGGGAAATGGCTAGGACTTGGGACCAAGTTGTGGTAGTTTTGTTTATTTATTTTGGTTTGGGTTTTATATTATTTTCCTAAAAGAAAATTTTTTTATGCCTTCCTATATTGCATAACATATTAGTTAACTCATTTTCTATGAGATATTGTGTTATATTTACTATAATGATATTAACCATGATTCTTATATATTATTTGGTATATTATGAAGATTTATTGTGTGTTATTTCCATTATTTTTCTTTACTCTAGTATGAGGGTATAGTGTCTTAATGGTTTCCCCTTATACCCTAACTACTAGTTCGAAACTTATGGTATATGGGGTGGCATGACATATGCCATATAGTAAGCCTCTTCTATTTCTATCGAGTGAATTAGGCTGAAGACATTACAAAATTACTTCTTTCCTTTTTTTCATCATTTATCTTACCTCCCATAGAATCCTATATTCCATATATTTACATTTTCCTCCAATTTCTATGAAACTATAATGTCAATCATCAAATTATTTCTTCTCCTTGGTTAAAGTATCCCTAATGTGTTTTTTATGTAATAGGATTGATGAATTATTTTGAGATTAGGTGCCTTAGATGTAACTCAATCATATACTTTTCGATTATCATTCCATGTATAAAGATTGAGATATACATCTATTTATCTTACTATGATAATATCACAACATTTTCGGAGACTATATATAGTAGTGTACTTATATTTTATATCTTATAAAAATGTTATAGTTGTTCCTGAATATAATGATAACTAAGTGATACTATGAAAATAATCATAATATATGTACTCTATTTTGGATATATTATTTTTTGGAGACACAAATGATGTCTAGAAACTAGGTTATAGGGGCTTGTAAGAGTTGATATTTCTTCTCATGATGTTCACACTTAGTTATCCCAAGTATATAAGATCATGATAACTAGCCTACTAATAAGAACACCACATGTTTTGAGTGGTATAATACGTTCCTATCTATATTCATGTGTATTTTTCTATTTAATTGAGATGATTTTAAATATATACCATGAATCCCAATTTTGGTTTCATGGGATATATAAACACTTAAACTATGTAGCAGAAATGAATTAGAAACCCAAATCCCAATAATACGATGTGATAATACACGAAACCATACTATTGTAAAATGAAAAAACTATACACCTTTGACTAATGAAATATATTTCCACTATATTCATTCCATACGTATGATTAAGATCTCATAGATGCAACATAATGATATCCCAAAAATGTAGTGTATCCTTAGTATAAAGTTAAATCACCCATAACATGGGTGGGATTATCCTTCTCATATTTACATGATATTGACTCACACAATAAAGGAGAATAAATAAAAAATTAATTGAGGATGGGAGATAATAATCAAATAATTAACACACCCACCATATGAGTACCGCCTCTACATATATTCCTCAAGGATTATTCTCAATTGAACATGAATTAACTTATATATTATGAGTTAATGTGTGTTGATACATTGATTTTAACTTGTATCCACTCTATCCTACTATTATTTCATCATATGAAATGTTATGACATCTAAATTAGGGAAGGGATCAAATTTTAGACATTAAAATTAAACTTCCATTCAAATTATCGAATAATATATCTTTATATAATGTCCAATTATATGATAAAAATATAATATTCAATATATATATATTTCATACCATATGACATAAAAAATAGCAAAACCTATGATATATGCCATATCACATCATATATGTATAAGATTTAGGGCATATATACTTTAATATCCCACTTACACTAATGCCACATAGACTTTTTTCTATCTCAAATTATATTATATCATATACAATAACTTATGAGAACATACCCAACACTACTCTTAGATATCATCCAAGCATATTTTTGGAAAGATGATATGAATATTACCATATATCACATCATATAAAATACCTTTTGAATACCCATCGAATAGTACTTCTAAATTAACTCTAAATATTTTAGAGTAGCTCGATGAGAAAAACTCAAGCCCCATCCAGTTAACCAAAATGTGTGACCCCATTTTCCTTTATAGTGTTGATAAGAAATATAATTTCCTAAATTTATAAATGTAAGTAATGAGTGGCCTCTAAAAAATTATCAGTTCTAATCAAGCTATAATTTTATCTAGATTGATCTCCATTAATCAGATTTATCTATATAACGGTGTCCACTACATACATTATACGAAAGTACACAATCTCATATTATCCCTTTTTCTAAGACATCGAGTAAACATGTGACATGATGTGTGTCAATACCATATAGATTACTTATATATTCTAGACTCTCTAAGTAGAGACTGGCTACATTATTGAATACAAGACATTTCATTTACCTTTATGGATGAGCACAACAAATTAACCTCACTCAATAGATAATCACATCATATGTAGTATTTAAGAATGTGAATACACTTCCTTATTATATCTCGTTTGAGGGACTAGATGTTATAATCATAAAAAAGATGAAAAATACCATCTCAAGTAAGCTCTAATTGGGGACATGATTAGTAAAATACCCAATAAAACCTTAATTAGCTAAGCCATAAGGCCATCACAACAAATGTTTTAAATTATAAGTATTCTTATTCCAGGTGTCTTCCCATAACTATATACCATGGACTTTAAATATAAACTATAAAACCCTATTACTCTAATGTAAGAGTGTATAAAAATCCATGTGGTATATATAGTTATTCATCCAATGAAAAAAACCCATTTTTCCTTGATGAGAATTTCTTGTGTCCAGATACAACAATCTGAATCATGCTAAAGTTAAAAGTTAAACACAACCTATAATACTCCCTGATGATCATTAGTTGAGGATAGAATCAGAGTCACATTTTGAGTGGTTAAAAATCATTTCTATTCATAATATGTATGTATATGTATCAAACATTCAAAAATGGTAAAGTGAAGATATCCTTTTCTATAACATGATATATTTTATGCTCTTAAATTCCTATAATAATACTTAACAAAATAATAGATAAGTACTTATCTAACATATCATATATGATATAATGACATACCGACCTTATGTTTTCTTCATTTTCACGGCATTTTTGAAACTCATTATATCCCTATATAAATATTCACACATCACTACATGACCAATTGATAAAACCTGACCACTAATCTCTTTAGTGAGTAGCATTTATGAAAAAATCAACATTGAATAATGGAGATACTTTGCAATGGTATTTCTAATGTTGAACTCCTTGAGAATATTTAAACAAATTAAATCAACAATAAAGAATGTTATGAGGGTTATAAAATAAAGTGTCTATTTAAATTTTTTTATATAAAAAATCACCCTTATTAGAACGCTTGTTATCAAATAATTTCCTTGAAAATTATATCCCACTTTAATTTTTGACTGGTATAATCCTTTTATGTAGTATATTTTAACTTATTTAAGTTTAAAAATACCCCCATTATCATACTTTATACTATATTATCTATAGATAATTAGGATAATATTTAAAAAATTCATTGTGGTTATGAAATAAATCTTAATTTTTGTATAAGTATTCAATAAATAAATTTTTTCATTTATATTATATATAGTATTTTATATATTTGAATTATTTTCTTAGGAGTATTATTTTTCTAAAATATTCAGTTAATGGTGAAGGAATAAAAACCATTATATTTTAATAAATATCTGGATTAAAAAATTTATCTTTATCTCCTTTATAAGTATTATATATAATCCTGTAAATTATTAACCATGTGAAATTGATGATTTTTTTAAAACTCAATAAATTTTATTTATTGAAAATTTGATAAGAAACCATATAAGAATATAAAATAAAAAGAAGAAGAAGAAGTATTACGATTGGTTAAATAAATTATCCCATAGCATGTCAACCTTATAATGTCTTTACACTATGAGGAAAGACTCCTAAGAGCATAAAATTTCTCAATATCACTAATAGATTGCCCTTATAAAGCAATATAATCATCCAAAATTTTTTATTCTTTCCAGGTGTGATAGACAGTGTTACCCCATTCATCTATATAGTATAGGCCAAGATAATGTAGGAGACTAACCAATGAGATTATTCTAAGTTACTCAAGAATTTAAAAATAATAAAAAAAATACACTTAAATGCAATCCAGATGAAGATATAAATTATAGAACAAGTTGATACCCAATAATAACGCCATAGACACCCCTAGAAGTGAGGTTCCATGTTTAAAGTCTATAGTAAATCTCATCACCATTATTCCACACTAGTTATGAATCTCTCCAACCAAAATATTATTGTACAATGATCCATAATTTTTCATTTTTATCTAGAGACAAGGAGGATTTCATTTAACCAAACCCCCTAGCCACACAAGTTTGCTTAAACCTCCACCAAATGATATCTTAATAGAATGACTAAATTAATCCCTATGGATCCACATATCTAATTTCAATGATCAATTAGTGGATGGTTTTGTTGCACTAATGGAAAATACAATTTAAGGATATTATATCTAGACCCAGAATATTATCACTCTAACACCACCACAGAGTCCAGTAAATTGCAACATAAATACATCAGAGTTATATCCCTATGTAGTTTCTCATTTAGTACATAAACCAAGTACTAATATGAGACTCATATGAATTTATATTTGGGGAAACATCATTGCTTTTTGAAAATTAATTGCACTGACCCAACACCCATTTACATTTATTGAAAATATGGATTCTAGTATACACATAAATCAAAGGATACCCAAGATATTAAAAAGTAAAAACCCTTCTATAAATACCTACAAACCTCTCAATGTGTTACCTACTGTTATTAAAAATTTCATCTAAGACCAATAAACTCCTCATTTTGGTGTTCATTATATATAAAATAGATAAACTACACTATTTGGGAATATCCATAAACTTGATTATGGGATTCTATTTTCCATTAATAAAGACTAGGATTTTATTACTAAATAATAGACGTGAGCATCCTAAGAACAAATAAAAACCTACAATAAATTCCAAAATCCCCTCATATTTATTAGTATTCAAGATCCTATTGAACATATCCTGAGAGATAATAAATTAGGGTGGTGGAAGAGTAATAACTTGGGGAAGGCTTATTATAGACTTAAATAATCAATATACTTTACCCATAGTGACGATAGTCATCAAAAAATAAGGGAAGCACATAAAAAGTAAGTAATTTTCATTGTTAATGAACCTTATATTCCTCAAAATTAGAAAACAAATCCCAATTTTATATTGTAATATGATTTCACCAGGTTAATTTTGATCATTACATTTCCTCCAACACTTTATAATCTAACTCTTCTATCACTTTCTACGATAGAACGACTACTCCTTAGACTCCTTGTCCCTAAAAAAACTACATTTTTAATCAGAGATAATTTTTAATAGCAAGGGTTATATCAAATAATTAATATTATTAGTGATAATATTATTGGAATAATTGAAAATTTTGATCAGTTAGAAGTGTTAAAAAATATAGTAGTTCTTGATTTTGGAAATTAGAATGTGATTTGTATCTTCCATGGAACTAGGTATTAATACAACCGTGAAAATTTCACCCAAATCACTCATAACATCCTCCTTGATTACATCTACTCTAAAAAACTTCTCTAATAATATAAGAGGAATAATAGTACTATACACATCCTTTACTAAGATCCATTTGATCTTGATATATTCCTTTAAATTGAAATTATATACCTCAACCACACTTTTTTTCTATCTTTTTATTGAAAACTAAAATCTCCACTAGTTATTTATTTCATGTTTAACTCTTATATATATACATCACTTGTAAAACATACAATAGTTATCCAATAACTCCCAAAATTGAAGAATTAATTTCAATATCACTAATATATATTATGGGCAGACCATGGATTTTCACAAACCTCTTCAGGTATCTTTTTCAATTCCATTATATGAAAAAAATACCACTAATTTGGCATAACTATAGGTTTCAAATAAACTTTATTTGATCTTATTATAGAAATTATTGGGTTTTATAGTTAACTTTTATTATTTTATTTTGAACCTTTATTAACTTGTACTGGTGAAACAATAATCGAACCTAGACATCATAATCCCTTGGACATCATAGTTTCTAGTTCTACTATCCTTAACACTTTGGGAATATCCGATATAATTTTCTTGAATACCATCACATTATGAAAAAAATTTCATTAATAAAAATAGAATGAAACCTACCATCATAATAATCCATAAATAATATTTTGATCAAATCATTATATGTTTTTTATAATAAAATATTTGATCCACCTATTAAACTAATTAAATATTAATTAACTAAAAAATGTATCATTTTCCCTTAATATATGGGATATTTCTTTTATTAAAAAAACTTATTTTGTTTTATACTAGTTTAAAATGTTTCTTACATTAATATTATAGTTTTATATGATTTACCCTAAAGTTATGTTGGATGATGATGGTTCCGTGTATCTAAAAAAAATTATGATATGAGTATCATGTTTTAATGTCATTAGATAATTAAATTTATTATATCACACTAAAATGATAAAAAAATTCTTTTTCTTTAGAATTACTCTCACAACTTATCTATTTTTGTAGGCTATAATGCCAATCATATACTCTTTAATTATTAAATGGTTTATTAGAAAATATATTTTTTCCTATCCATAATATAGATAAAATCAAAATAATTATAATGGTATCCTAACTCTTTGGGTTTCCTTGCTATGTTAAACCAAAATTTCATTGTAGGATTTGGTTACATAAATTTTAGAGTTATGAGTTTCCACCATACCTTATACATGATAAAACATGGCCACCTTACTTTGGCAAAACAAACCCAGTTGAGTGATTAATGTCATAATATCTTCTTACATCATAAATATTCCAACACTTAGTATTTTTAAGGAGGGTATAACATCACCATTTTATCACATGTTATTTACATTAAATGTTTTTTTGTTTTTTTGGAATAATAAATTCAAAGATAGAATAGGTGGAGGTGGTTGAATTGGGATCCTTTAAAAAATTAATAGAAACAATACTTACCTATTGAGTTTAAAGAGAGTATTTAATACTCAATTAAAGATAAGTAAGAAGGAAATAATTAATTAAGAAAAGAATATAGTGATGTATTTTCATTTGTGGAATAAAGACCCCCTAGTATACTCCACCAATTATCCCTTCAAAAGGATGATTGTTTTCACTAGATGGTCCTCTTATCCAAACACTTATACAACTAAGTGATGGTAGTTCACACCATACATTAAGGATTTTACAGGGACTTATATTTTGTCTATAGGGAACTAGAATATACACATCTTAGTACAAGAAGATGACACTCTACAATTATAGAGTATGAGAAATCAATACTCCAAATAGTTATAGTTTAAGATGAAGTTGTTGAATACTGGTTCAACTCATACTTGCAGAAGAAACTGAAAAATAAAATGATATGTAATAAAACATAGTAGCAGGATATTGTTCAATGTCAATTATGATTTTTGTAAATATTAGTAGTGAAAATACTATGTAGATTACCTAATATATATATCTTCAAAGTGGAGCTCTGATTAGTGATTTGGTGAAGTAAAACCAAATATTAACAAAGAAATAAAACTACAACAAAAGTCATGTCAATAAAATAGATAATATTTAAAAATTTATGTCTATAAAGTGTATTTATAGATGTGATGACTCATTATTATGTTCAAAATCACATTTGTATCTTCAAAATAATAATATCTCAATATTTAACATGACAATAAAATTTCTTTAGTTTAAACACCTACATAAATATCGCATGATAAATCATGAATATTTTAATTTAAAACATTCAAATAAAGTACTTAAATACCTTATAAATTGGAATGAGTTTATCTGTTGAATATGAATATTTTAATCATTACATAAATACCTTTAAATAGATATTTAATTCTGATGATACCCTTGTATAAAACATAGAAATAATCTATAATTAAAAACTCTAATTTTGAACAAGATAAACATAGGGTTTACCTATGTATTAATCAAATTATAATGTATGGTTGATAGTTTATGGTTGATGAAAAAATAGGTATAATGATCCATATGTATATTCATCAAATATAGGGTTTCTTTCAAATGTATGGTTTTTGATCCATATGTTCATTCCAAATATTGGGTACACAAACCATGTAACTCCTCTAGTGTTTATGGTTTTTTTTTGAAAAAAACGAATTTCATTTATATCATACATTACACATAACAACAATTTATGCTTTCACTATATGTAACAATGGGTTAGCCTATGTTACAAACAACATTGAGTTATAATAAAACCATGATATATAAGCTATATATTATATTTATAGAGTTATTATTATTTTGGAATTAATATATCACACATACCATCATACTCTACATTTTTTGGAAATATTATAATGTCACTCATATGAACGACGGACAACCACCAAGCGAAGTGATGTGATTATTTGACACTTTAAATAGAATTTAGTATGTATGGGTTTAGTAAAAATATGTGATATATATGACATAGAAATTATTATTTAATTATAATATATATTATTTATATTTCATACTTTCAATATGATAAGTAAATGGAATCATCGTTCATGCGTACGCATGAACTACCGTCTCCATGAATGGTTAATTTCATTTTTACTTCACTAAATATTTTGGATTATTATATATACATATATAATGAATATATAATATTTTTACAGAATTTTTAAAATTATATATATGATTAAACCATGATCTACGTAAGTGGAAAAAAATGAAAAATCAAAACATATACGAAAAAGCAGTTATTGCATGAAACCCGACATTAACATGGAATTGTTATTAAATGAGAAGTAAAAGGTCATAAAAAGATTATATATGGTATGATATTTATTAATATGGTTCTATAATAGATGAATAATAAAATTATATTTAATATAATGGAGTTTTTAATGAGTATAATGTAATTCAAGACTTAAGGTTAGTAATTTTTTCTCCATTTTCCTTCTTTGAGGCATATGTTATGTTATGCACCTATTCTATTTTAAGAGGTGTATATAAAGATTATTTGAAATTTAATATCATGAGTTTATTTATCCTCCTAATATTTTAAGTTTCATTTTATGTTATTCCTTCATAGGACTTATGATTCAACGCTACCAATGTGGTAATGATTTTATGTTACAAAACCATAATTTATTGAGATTGTCTATGATTGTGTTTTGATTGATAAAATATAATGATCCATCTCTAAATAAAATAATGCATTTTATTCTCCTTTGGTTATTCATGATCTTTTTTAGTAATAGTAAAATTTTCTCACTCTTTGGTACTTAAAATAATTGAGAAAATTATTTTAATAGAAATAGAGTTTATTTGTCTATTCACTCAAAATTTAATTTCTTCCAAAACCATGTTTCAAAAAATGGTTTATTGTTTTTTTATTATAGTATTTTTTGAAAATATATTTAACCCATGTATTATATTTTCCAAATTATTTTTGAAATGAATCTTCATATCTTTTTCTAAATAATTCTCATTTTGATTTTACTAAAAATGATAAATTAATATTTCTTTTAACATTTAGAGCATGAACAAGACATCCCATTTTCATGAAAAATAATTTATTTTATCATTAATTTATAATTTATCAAGTTTATTTTCAATTAATATGATTTTACCAATGTTTTTTATTTTAAAGATTTTTTTCACAAGAAGAAATGATATTTTTCTCAAGAAATGTTTTAAAAGATCGATTAAAATCATTTTCTATTTAAGATGACATATATTGATATTATCTATGCCTTACTAGGGATATGATCCATGTATAACATTATTATTCCTTGTATGAATGGTTTATGTTTATTATGTCATGATGTTTATGAATCCCATTTCTCTTCCATGAGATATACCATGATAAAATTCATTTGAAACCCACTTATTTTCTGATGGGTTATCTATGATGAAATTTTGAAATGAGTATACAAAATTTGTCTTTATTATAGGTTATGATATGATTAATTATTTATTAAATCCATTTAAATTGATGGAATATGATATGATAATGTTTTATGATATTTTAGCACACCTAAATATGGTTTCTATTTTGAGTTGGATGACATCTATATCTCCCTCTAATGTATCGGGTAATGATTTATATATCATGAGATAGATAGGACTAGAACATGGACTAATCTAGATTAAGTAATGGACTATGTATTCTATGATGGACATGGAATTGAACCTTGAGTACTATGATGGTTTAGGGAGATAAGTCATTCCACTCCGATAGCCTTATAAATAAGCCTTGAATAGTATGGAAATGATTTTCTATGCTTATTTGTATGCCACAAATTCTATGTCTTATGCCAATGTTTCAATCTCATGGATTATGTTCTTTGGTTTCCTTATGATTTCAATATTATTAACTACAAATATTTATACCTTGATTTAATATTATTATCTTTGATATGAATGGTATGGTTTTGAAATGTTATACTCGTGTTCTCATACCGTTATGTGCATGTTATGTTTATGTTTTTCCCTTGTTTACCCGTACTGAGCATATGAGATCACGTTTTATATGATTCATTTCCCTATGTTATGAAAAAATTTATTATGTTTGATATTCCAATAATGTGTTATATTTATAAAGAATGTAGTGGATGCTGATGTAGCTCACTTATGGACCAGTTTTTCTATTTCTATGTTTCTAAAGGAACTAAACTATTATGATCCCCAGGTGCGTGTTTGTGTAATGTAATGAATATTCATAAAAAATGATTTAGTATCTATGTATAATAATTTTAGATCTCAATAGTTGGTATTAGAGGATAAATCTAGTTATCCTTTTCAAAATAGGATGAGAAAAACTTAGAGATATCTGTGAGGATATATTTAAGGATAAGTCTATGGATGAGTCAAAGTGTAGGAAAATGTCCTAGAATTTTGGTAAAGGATACAAGAGTGGGTTCCCAAAAATTACATCCATGTTTGGATACTAATAGTGGATGTGAATTTTTTACAGATGTAACAAAGGATTATAACTCTGAAAATGGTGCATTGAGTGAGCCTCAATCATTTCCTAGTTCCTGAAAATGGTCCTTTCTACACACCTAGTTTAACATGCTTGGGTGATACAGTTTGTAAATTCACAAACTATTTATAAACCATAAAATGGATTTAAATATATTATGATGATGAATAACCTAGGATAAACCTAATGTGTCAAATATGAAATTATAAGGTGTCATGATTTAAACATACTAAAAGTTATTTTTCATGATTATGTGGTCCCCCATCATGACTATTGTTTATTAAACCACATTTTTTGCTTTTATTTAATGGACAGAACCCAGAGGTACCATGTTAATGATCACTACGATGGAAAATGGAAAGATTATCCTCTTGATCATCCAAAATTTATGGGATATAGAATGAAAAATCCAATTCTTATGAGCACACAAATTTCACAAGCTACAAATCATGCTATACTTCTAAAAATAGAGGGAAAAAAATTCTATTTCCTTCCTTCTAAGTAAATTTCAAAATTCTTGTAGTGGATCCCCTGATCCGGTAGTTATTGAGAAATGGATTATTTCTATGGAATATATACATGTCGTTATCCAGTGTTTTAAATAAGAAAATATTCTTTTTTGTTTCTACCATTTGGAAGGTGAAGCAGATAAATGACAGAATCCTCTAAATAATATGAGGTGAGAGGATGAAATTGAATCCGTGTATTGGGAAAAGTTCAAGAACTTATTTTTCAATACATACATTTCTCATATTATTCTTCTAAATATAGAGAAGTATTTCCTTAGAGTTAATGAAAATGTATGATGACTTTGTTGGTACCAATGAGGCATATTTTACAAGACTTTTTAGGTAAACTCTTGTAATTATCATCCAACCAAAATGTAAGGTTTATCAATTATTTATTGGATTAAAACCAATTTTATGAAGGGAATTATCTGTAAGATACATCAATGGCTATGACGAGATTGTTTTATTTTCTATCAAGTTGGAAATGGAGGCTAGAGTTATGTATCAATATCAGGGTTTTGATAAGAAGATAAAATGGAATTAAAAGGAAAATATAAGTCCCATGGAGAGAATAAGATGATATTTAATTTATGATCAAAGTGTGGGAAAAATAATAGAAGAAATTGTCTTAAGGGGACTAGTAAATATTTTAAGTGTTGAAGGGAAGGTCATCAGGAAATTGATTGCTAAAGTGATATGAAGAATTTATCAAAGGATACAAATAAAGTGAAAGCTACAAATAATACACCACCCATACTCCCGTGTTTCAAATGAAATGAGTGTGGGTACTATGCTAACCAATACCCAAATACGAAGGTTCATAATGATTATCAATGTCAGTAGCAACATAAGCCAACAGAAAAATTGAAATATCATGTGAGCACTATTTCTGGAGAGGGGTGTGATAATAATGTTGTGAAAGATACATTTACCATTCAACCTAGAACTATAAAGGAATTATTTGACTATATATCAACCCATTGTATAATATCAAAATAATTTTCTAAGGGTATAAATATTCCACCCAAATGATTATATTTTTAATTAGTAGTGAACACCCCTAAGGATTTGATGATCACATATCAAGTGTATTATTCCTATCCAGTTTATATTTATGGTACTGTACCTCCTATTAATCATTTCATTACTCATCTAGTATAATTTTATGTCATCCTATCATGGGTTGGATTTATAGGTAGAAATACCAAATCAATTTTTAAGTAATGAATATTAAGTTGGATATTCCAGACCAACCAATGATCTTATATCAATGTGATGCTAAGTAAAAACGTTAGATATATATTAAATCCATTTTATTGGTCTTAATTACCATTATTAAGGGGTGTATATATCAAATGGTTGAGGAGAAACATGACATTGATGGAATTCATATTGTGTGGGAATTTATTAATGTCTTTTCAGAATAGTTTCCTAGAAATCCACCAAAACATTATGTCAAGTTATCGATTGAACTCATACACATTTCCACACAAATTTCAAAGAATCCCTATAGAATGGACTCTATTTAGTAGTAGGAATTAATAAGTAAAATATAGTACAACCTTGACAAGGGATTCATTCGACCAAGTGTCTCACCTTAGGGTGGACCTGTTCTTTTTGTTAAAGAGAAGGTTAGATTGATGAAACTCTATATTTATTTTCAGGAGTTGAAAAAGATCATGATCAATAACAAGTATCCTCTTCCCCACATTGGTGGCCTATTCAATCAATTGCATGAAGATCAATAATTTTACTATATTAACCTTCATTTTGAATATTATCAATAAAGGGTCAAGTAGGAGGATATACCCATGAACATATTCCATACAAGGTATGGACACTATGAATATATAGTAATTCCATTTGGTTTTACTAATTCCCCTACAATATTCATGGATTTATGGAATAGAGTTGTTATAAATTACCTTGATCAGTTATGGTAGTCATTATTGATTATATTCTTATCTACTCCAAGAGAATTAAAGAGAATGGATATACCTTGAGAAATAAACTAAAGACGTGATGAAAGGAGAGAATATATTAAAAATATATAAAATGTTTATTTTGGATGGAGAAGGTTTCATTTTTAGTTCATACAATCTGATTATAGGGTATATCAATAATTCCTTCAAAGACAAAAGATATTTAATGTTGGCGCAGACCAACCATAGTGACCAATATCTAATGTTTTATTATTTTAGCTAGATATTATTCATGTATTATGGAGAATTTATCATGAATATATAATACTATGACTAATTTAACTAGTAAGTGAGCCAATTTCATCTAAAAAGATGAATGTGTGGAAAATTTCATGGAACTCAAGGGAAAATTAGTCAGCAAACCTATGATTATATTACCCTAAAGCGGAGAAGGGTTTGTAATATATAGTAATGTATCCAAAAAGGGATTGATATTAATTATTATATATAATGACATAATTATATATTATGACTCATTAAAAGTGAATATTCCTGATAAAAATTACCCAACTCAATATTTGAAGTTATCTGTGACAATTTTTTCATTTAAGATACAGAAGCATTATCTTTATGGATAAAAGTGTGATGTATACACCGATCATAAAAGTTATAAGTATATATTTGGGAGTTAAATATTCACCAATGAATATGGGTATATCTAATTACAGATTTTCACTCCTCAATACATTACCACTACGGGAATGTGAACATGGTGGATGATACTTTTAATTGAAAGGATTATGAAATCCTATCCATGATGAGGATTATAAAAGACCCTATATTTATATATTTTCAATGTATGGATCTGGAAGTCCTAAATGAAGGGGAAAAATATTATCTTGATCAATTGCATTTTCAACTATCGATCCAAGTAAAGATTAAAGAGCTACAAGATGAAGATGTAGAGCTATAAAATAAGGTTAAAAATGTCACTGATTGTAACCTTGATCATGATGGAATGATAATGGTCAAGAACTATGTATGTGATATATACATAACATATTTTATGAATTATGTTTTAGAGTTAGATTATAGTTCTTCATTCTCTATTCATTTGGGAAGATGTATAATGATTTGAAAGTGTTGTCCCCCTTGTTTTAATGATAAAAAAATCATGTTTATTATTTTATTAATTAGTTTTATGTTTTATGGTATCCTTTTATATTATAAAAAATATTTGATAAAATTTTACTATGTGTTGGAAAGACTCACTATTGAAGATGTGTCATCATTGGGGATAACTCAGCATTGAAATGAAATCTTAGATAAGTATTGAAATCACGTATCGATAGACATAAATCACAATTAAGGATGATAAATTAGGCAAAGTGTTGAAAACACCTATCATCGGAGATGACTCAATGAAATTTTAAAAAGAATGCGAAAACCTACTATTAGCAATTAGTAACCACTAGGATACAAAATTGGATAATTATGATAATGTTTCACTACCATAGGATTACTTAAAACATAGTCACCTCCAAAATTTTGAAAAGTGTTGGAATGAACTACCATTGAGATGAGTCAATGTTGTCATGAATCTCTATTAGTCCAAGTCACCATTAGAATGAATCACCCCTAGAGTTGTCTCAATATTCAATGTAGTCATTGCCAATGTTTCTTTTTAATTTTATTTAAATTCTTCTAATGGGTATATTATCAAATTTCACAATGTGAGTTATTTTTAATGATTGTTATTAAACTATGGATGATATGTATTATTGTTTGTGTCAGTTATATAGTATGAGAAACAGAGGATCCCAATGTTTTTTACTACATGATACTATTATAAAAAGGAGAATACTCCATCATGTGAAGTAATGATATAGATAAGTGATAGAGAGAAACACACATACATATGAAGTGTGCTAAAAACCAAATTACAAGTAACTGAAGAGTTCCACCTGCTGAGAGATTACACATTGTATATTGTATACACAAAACTATGGGAAAGTGGAGCACGTAAAAAATCCAGCCACTTTCTACAGTCAGAAAAAAAAGTGTTCACTAAATTATATTCTACTACGATATTTCAGAACATGACTCAAGCTCTTATTCAAGCTACATCTAAGGAGTCATAGGTTCAAAGAACTTCAAATCAAGAAACACAATATTCTTTGCATCTTTATTTGACCACTCTATTTTTATCATTACATTCCAATTAATGTGTTATTACTTTTTATATTTTACACACACACTCACACACATTATTCAGTGATGTAACTATAATAATATGATATCTTTTCAAACTCTATTTACACATATTTACCCATGTGTTGTTGAAGAGGTCCCTATGTGGCCTGGGTTTATTTTATTAACATGGTTTTGGGGAAGAGGTCTCTATGTGGCTTGGAAATATTGTTTTTGTTGTATACTTCATCCATATTGTTATTCAAATATAATTTTATATAATCTACTCAAAATTGGGTGATTTAAAAGTGGATAATAATTGTTATCAGCTTGAGACCGAACCTCTTGTATATTCCGCTGTGTGTTTTGATTTGATTCATTCTTTTTATATGATTAATTTTTTTTTAAGCATAAGAAAATTCAATTCCTTGATAGTTAGTCTTAATTTTTGTTTATATAAGGGTTTTTAGGTAAATTTATTTCATTATTTAAAGTGTCTTTTCTTATTTTTTTTAACTAATACTTAATCAATATTTTTGAAATATTTTAAAAGATAAAAACTTATACCAATTTACTAATTTGAATAATTTGGATGTTTTAATTATTTAGGGGATTTTATTTAAAAATTATTTAGATACAAATTTTTATTATGTACTCAATTCAAACCCCTCTGGGGATTCTTACTATGACCAACATTTGGTATTAGAGGTTTTTCAAAATATTTTTAACTGTGATTTTAGTTTTGTTTTATGGATATTAAATTTATATCCATTATAAATTTATTTTGTTAAATTGTTAATAGTAAATAAGGCTCTTATAATAATAAAAATCCATTATTTAATGCAATAAACTATTCTTAATAGAAAATAAATATAAAAATGCATATTGAATATATGGGTTTTGAAATCTGTTATTCTATAGAGGATACATATGAGTTACTTGCTACAACTAGAGATGCTTGGGATGATGATACTAATTTTTTTTTATAATATAAATTAAAATATATTAATTATATTTACTATGATTTTGAATAATAATAATGTAATAGATTATCTTTTAATAAGAATACTTTTCAAATTTGATATATGTTAGCTATTTCTCATGAAAGAACTATCAGTGTTAAAGAAATGAGACCGTATAATTATATAATTAAGTATAAAACATTTAACATGAATCTTTATGAGTTGATTTATTATTTGTATCTCATTTTCAATGAGATAAAGAACATAATGACCTCCCTAAGGAATCCAGTGCTAGACAAAGATCAAATTATGAGATAACTGAAATGTCTTCCAAAGGGATGGAGAGGAACATCTGTCTCAATAAGAGAATCATGTGAAATCAGTAACCAAAATTTCATATAATTTATTGTTAAATTGATGATGTATGAGTATGATATTAAATTCAACCAAGAATAGGAATATTAACCTAAGAGAAAATCATTTTCTTTCAAGACTACTACTCTAAAACTAAAAGAGAAACAAATTGAAGCTGAAAGCCACATTAATTATAGTACCCCCAGTTTGAGGTATTTAGAATTTTTTATGAATTTTTAGGTTTTTAAAGTGCATAAGATGAGTTGGGAAGAGGTTGGGAGAGTTTGTAATGGTTTTGGATGAGTTTGGAGGCCTTTAAAGGGGTGCACGGTTTGAGCACAGTTAGTGGAAACCGTGAAGATTCTCTAGAAAACTGTGCAAGGGAGACAATAGTCTTCAAGCGTCCTGCGCATGGTTTTCCAAACTGTGTGAGGAAACCATGCAGAAACTAGCTCTTGAGGTAGTAACGTGCGCATGGTTAGCGCACGATTTTCCAAACCGTGTGGGCTAACCGTGGGGCCACTAAAAAATAGGGTTATAAGTTCCGGGCTTCCTCGGGCGTAACCTATTTCACTCCAAACTTCTTCCCACTCATGGATCATGTGGTTTCTTCAGTTCTCAGGGTGTGTAGGAGCTTTCCCACTAATTTTTGATGCATTTTGATGAGGTTTTTTGGTGGTTTGAAGGTGGTTTCTCCCGAGTAAGTCTCTCCACTTGGTTTCCTTGTGTTTTACTCTAGATCTACATCCCTATATTTCTTATTTTTCTAGATTTACAATTTATGTGTGTAGATATAGGGTTTTGTTTGCCTTGGATGATGATTTAGAGGATTATAGATGTTAGGTAATGGGATCTAGAGAGGTTTCGGTGGTGCGTTCGCCGGTTTTGAGGTGCAGTTGTTCGTGGGTCGATTTCTCGGGAACGCTAAAGGAAGGTGGATTCTCTCTCGACTCCACTTGGTTAGAGATAATGGTTTTGGTTACAATTAATTTTTTGTGCTTTAAATTAATTGTGTTTTGATGTGAAAAATGGGTTAGAAATCCCTTGGGTGATGTTTTGGGGATTTTAGGGAAAAAGAGGGGTTTATAGTGAAATTATAATGTTGTGGATTTTAAAATGGGATGATATGGTTGATTTTGGAAAATGATTAATGGAATGGTTTTCAATAAAAGGGGTTTTTTATTTAAATGTGTTTGGCATGGAAAATGGTTTTAAATAAATTGGTGATTTATTAAAGTAGATTGATATGCAATGGAATTGGATGATTGAATGTGGTTGTGACCTTGGTGGGTTATATGCATGGAATTGGATTGTTTTGAATGTTGAATGGAAGTGGCGAGAAGTACCACTATAAAAATAGGATGGGTAGTGGACAGAAGGGCCACCATCAATGGTAAGTGGATGGTAAGTGCCACTAAGGTGTGAATGGGTAACGAGTTGGACGGAAGCTCCACCATTTGGTTGCTCGGTTGTTGTTGTGCATTTATTTTCAAGTTGGAAATTGTTGTGCTAATGTGTGAATGAAGAGATAGATTCTGGAATGTTTGGATGGATTTCCATTGGTTTCTTGGGTTGGATGTGATGGCTTGGTAAGGGCATGTTTGGTTATGAAAATGGTTGCACTTGTGATTTATTTTATATAAACTGTTTATATAAATGTTAAAATGGTTTTATCCTAGTGGCATTTGTAGGGAAGTCATTTGGGGAAATACTACTTAGTTTGAGTACTCACCCCCTGCTTTGGAATGTTGGTGTCTTTGCAGATGTTTTATATCATGACGTGGGTAATGGTAAGGCATCTACCTCCTTTAGTGGTGTATTGTGATGTCTCATTGGAGCATGAAGCTTGGAGCTTGGTGTGGAGCTGGGGTGGTGTCATGACTTGTAGTGTTGGTTTTTTAGTTGCCACTTGTACATTTAAATGGTTTGTTGTATTGGTTTTGGGTTGTATTGTGGAACAACTTGCTGTCTTTTGGGAATACATGTTTGGGTTTGAAAGTGCATGCATCATTAGTTGTTGGTTTGGTTGGTTTTTTCTTAAGGAAAAATCGTTCCCCAACTTGATCTTGAATCCCTCAGCATTTATTACAAGGCTTTGGCATCTTGGGAACGCCGCTTAAGGATAATTATCCCTCACCACCTCCTCAAGTCAATGAGGTTGGGGCAGGGTGTTACAAGTGGTATCAGTTTGTTCATTCCTAAGCTTTCAAGTGAGAGTAGTTGTTCAGTCACTTTGGCGCCTTGGTTTTGGAGTTGACATTCATTGTGGTATATTCCTTAAGTTGGGATGGTAGCAAGGCGTAGTAATGTCAGTACTTGGAATGTATAGCATAAAAGGATGTATCTAATCCTTTTATGTTGAACTTCAACTTACAAAGGAGTTGGGTACATAAGTGTTTTGGAGACACTTATAGGCACTGAATAACTCATTGTCATGGGTGTAGCCAATGAGATGAGAATGACATGCATGGTGAAAATTAATTCCCTCTAGGATTAATATTTCATTAGGGTATAATGATCTATGGGTTGAATTGAGTAATGGTTTTTGTGTGAAACTGTAATGTGAATAAATTTGGTATTTTGAAAATGGTATGATTTTCAAAATGGTGAAACATGAAAAATGTGAACTTATGGAAATCCTTGTTGTGAAAATGTTGTGTAATGTGATTTGAAATGGGATTTCGTGATTTCTATATAAATGAGACTCATGGTTGTTTGTTTTCTATTTATAGAAATGGCATTGGGTAGGCGTTGTAGAGACCAAACGGAGGAGGCTGCTGTGAATGTGGTAGCACCTGAGCCTCAGGTGAACCAAAAGTTAATACAAATCATAGTGAAATATTTCCAAGCCGTGGAAAGTGGAAATAAAATGGATGAACCAAGGCATGTGGATCATGCAGTTCAGTTTTAAAAGCTGAATCCACCCATCTGGAATGGTGATTCAGAGCCGAAAAGGGTAGAAGCATGGTTGAATAGAATATACAAGATCTTCGAGTTCTTGGGAACACTAAGAGAGTTAAAATTGAAATTGGCCACGTATATGTTGGAAGATCCTTCCATTCAGTGGTTGGAGTTGGTAGTCCAAGCGGGGATGGAATAGGGTATGGTATGGTAAGGCTTTGAAGAATTGTTTAATAAACAATTCTACCCACATACGTTCAGAATTCAGCGTACAACTGATTTCTTCAGTTCGATGAAAGATCTTATGCCTATGACGGAGTATGCAGCTAAGTTTATGAACTTAGTGTGGTTTGAAACTGAGGTGGTATGTAGCATGTAATTGAAGTAAAGGATCTTTGAAGCAGGGTTAAGGCAAGAAATCGATTCAAAGATAGCAGTGTTGTGTATAGATGATTACACAGAGATGGTGAATAGAGCCTCGGTGGCTGAGAGAGATTTTTTGGGCGCTCTGGGTGGAGGAAGCATGGTGGTACCCATTGGGAATAGTGGGAACTCTAATGCTGGGTTCAAGAGAAGTAGGGACACTTATTCCCAGATTGGGAATATGGCATATAATCTGAAGACATGATCAGTAAATCTTTCTCTGAAGCCCTAGAGAAAGCCAGGATGTTTTCAGTGTGGTTCGACGAGCCACATCAAGCGAGATTGTATGGAACAAACTCAAGCATTTCATAATTGTAATTAGATGGGGTATCTGCAGCGTTATTGTTGGAATTATCCAAGGTCGGGTGCGCGTGACACTCCTCAAGGATCGCAGACGTCGTATGCTTCGACTGGACGGGGACAGCAGCATGCCCCTCATCAGCAGAGTAAAGTGGGTCATGGTGATTCTCAGAATACCACGACGCCTCAGCAGGGTAATAAAGAGCAGAGTGTGGCAAGAAAACATATTTTTTGGAATTGAGAAGGTTGTGGTGGATGATCAGTTGGGACCATCCATGGTACGAGGTACTATTCTTTTAAATTCTACCTTGATTCAAGTGCTATTTGATATTTGTGATTCACACTCTTTTATTGATGCACGTGTGGTTGATTTGCTGGCTTTAAGGGTAGAAATGATGCCCTCAGTTTTAAAACTTCAAACTCCTCTACGTCGAAGAGAGTATCGATACTCCTTGTGTAGATAATGTTGTATCGTTGTGGGCGAGGTTGATCTAATGTGGAATTTCTCAACACTTGAGATGGATGGGTATGATGTAATCCTCAGAATGGATTGGCTGGTGGATTTTAAGGCCCACATCGACTACGATGAGTGAACAATGGGTTTTATGACACACGATCGTGTTAGAAACCTCTTTATAAGAGATAGGCATGAAAGGCAGGGTGCAACGGGTTTGTTGGCACCAATAGTGGGAAAGTTATCGTTTCAATTGGTGGTGTTGTCATTGGAATCGGTAATCGGTGTTGAGAAAAGTGTTCTTACCATAGTGGTGGATCAGATCATTATTGTTTTTATTGAAAAATTATCTGGGTTACCTCCCTTTTGAGAGGTGGAGTTTACGATTGATCTCCTTCCGGGGACCAGTCCTATGTCACTAATGTCTTATCGGATGGCACCAGCTGAATATTGGGAATGGAAAGTCCAGTTGGAAGAGTTATAAAACAAGGGGTTTATCCGGCCTAGCACGTCTCCATGGGCATCGTCGGTGTTGTTTGAGAAAAAGTATGATGGATCTTTGAGGCTCTGTGTTGATTATCATAGACTTAACCATGTTTTGATAAATAATAGATATCCACTCCCATGAATTGATGATTTGTTCGACCAGTTGAGGGGAGCCCAGTGGTTCTCCTAGATCGACCTGAGGTCGGGATATCAACAATTGTAGGTGAGGAAGGATGATATTCCTAAAATAGCTTTTAGAAGTTGATATGGACATTATGAATATGTGGTCATACCCTTTGGTTTAACGAATGTACAAACAATGTTTATGGAATTTATGAATGTGATATTTTAGAGACATTTGGATTCATTTGTGGTGGTGTTTGTAGATGATTTTATGGTGTATTCAATGATAAGGGTGGAGCATGAGCAGCACTTGGCGACATTACTGGGGATCTTGAGGGATCATCGGTTGTATGCCAAATTGTCAAAGTGTCAATTTTGGATACATGAAGTTTGTTTTCTTGGCCATGTGATTTGTGAAAGAGGTGTTTTAGTGGATCTAGAAAAGATAGAGGCTGTTATCTCATGGAAACCACCAAATCATGTGTTTGAGATATGGAGTTTTCTTGGTCTAGCTGAGTATTATCAGCATTTTGTTTGTAATTTGTCACGTTTGGAATCACTGATGAAATCTTTGACAAGAAATAATGTTCCATTCCAGTGTAATGAACAATGTCATTAGTGTTTCGAAGAGCTAAAGGGTCTCCTTACATCAGCACCAATCTTGGTTTTTCTAGGACCAAGAAAAGGGTACATGGTGTATTGCAATGAATCAAGATCAGGGTTGGGGTGCGTTCTCATGAAAGGGAATCATGTGGTTGCATATGGCTCACAAATGTTGAGGGTGCATGAGAAGAACTACTCAACTCATGCTTTGGAGTTGGAAACTGTGGTGCATGCTTCGAAAGTGTGGCATCATTATCTATTCGGTGAGAAATTCACAGTATATGCAAATCATTAGAGCTTGAAGCTCATTTTCTCAAAAAGGGATTTGAACTTGAGGCAAAGGAGATGGATGGAATTTCTCAAGATGTTTGATTTTTACTTTATGTATACACCAGGTAAGGGAAACTTGGTAGGGGATGTATTAAGTAGAAAATCATTTGCTCAGGTGGTGAAACAAGCATCAGACCAGTGGCAGTTGATGTCGGTTATAGCTGATATGCAGTTGAAATGTGAGGACCAGGGTGATAGAGCAGTCTTCTTTCCAGTTTCTTTGATTCCTAACTTGGTTTTCCTAGTTAGAGAGGCACAAATATCTGATTCTGAGTGTCTGACCATGGGGCCGAGACTCAATGGTGGGGAGACCATTGAGGGTTGGTAACTGAATGTAGATTCAGTTTTGTGTTTTCGGAATTAGATGGTGGTACCAGTTTTTTGTCAAGAGGATATTCTCAAGGATTATCATTATTCCAGGTGGGTTGTTCATCCTGGAATTCAGAAAATGTTTAAAGCACTGAAGGCGCAGTTCTGGTGGTCTGGTATGAAAGGAAGAGTGGCTGAGTTGTTTTCGAGATGCTTGACTTGTGAACAAGTCAAGGAAGAACATCAGACCCCCACAAGAATGTTGCAGTCTTTACCAATCCATGTTTGGAAGTGGGAGAAAATATTAATGGATTTTGTCACAGGTCTCCCAAGAACGGTCAGAAAGCACGATGCCATTTGGGTGATAGTGGACCAGCTAACGAAGTCGGCCCATTTCATCCCAATTTTTGAATCTCATATGGTGGAGGATCTATCCAAAATCTATATCCAAGAGGCTCTAAAGAGGCATGGAGTTCCAATTTTGATTGTATCAGATAGAGATCTGAGGTTTACATCTAGTTTCTAGAAATCCATATAGCAATACCTTGGAACTAAGTTAACCATGAGTACGGTGTATCACCCTCAGAAGGATGGTCAATCTGAGAGGACAATACAAACTTTTTAGGATATGTTAAGTGCTTGTGTTATGGATTTTGGTGGCTTGTGGGAGGAGAAATTATCGTTGGTTGAGTTCTCGTAAAATAACAGTTATTAGGCAACCATACATATGGCTCTTTTTGAAGCGTTGTATGGGTGGTTGTGTCGTTCTACACTATGTTGGGTGGAATTGGGTGAGTCCTCGATGGTGGGACCGAGCCTTGTCCAGGAGACTATAGAGAAGGTCAAATTGATCAGAAAGAGAATGGAGACAGCTCATATTTGTTAGAAATCATATGCAGATCATCGTCGATGGTTGTTGTCATTCGAGGTGGGTGATCATGTTTTATTGAGGATCTCTCCTAGGTTGGGACATCGTCGGGTTGGGAAGTAGGGAAAGTTATCTCCGAGGTATATTGGACCTTTTGAGATTCTTGAGCGGGTTGGTGAGGTTTCTTATCATTTGTCTTTTCCACCATGGTTTAATGCGGTGCACAATGTGTTTTATGTGTCGCATTTGAAAAATTATCAACCGGATCGTGACCATGTGATTTGATGGGATCATGTTGAACTAGAACCAGATGTTTCATTGGTGCATGTGACAGTGCGGGTTGTGGATAGGCAAGAGAAAGTATTTCATTGTACAAGCATCGGTTTAGCTCGTGTTTTGTGGCAACATGGTAAGATTCAAGAGGAGACTTGGGAGCGGGATAAAGAGATGATCTAGTAGTGGACCGAGCTCTTTTGGTAAAGGGCGGGTTTACTACTTTCCAAGGATGGAAAGTCCAATGGTGGGGAGAATGTAGTACCCTCAGTTGGAGGTATGTAGACTTTTTTATGCATTTTTATGTGTTTAAAGTGCATGAGATGAGTTGGGAAGATGTTGGGAGAGTTTGGAATGGTTTTTGATGAGTTTGGAGGCCTTTAAAGGGGTGCACAGTTAGATCACGGTTAGTGGAAACCGTGCGGATTATCCAGGAAACTGTGAAAGGGAGACAGTAGGCTTCACACATCCTGCGCAGAGTTTTCCAAACTGTGCGAGGAAACTGTGCAGACCCTAGCCCTCGAGGCAATAGCCTGCACATGGTTAGTGCACGGTTTTCCAAACCATGCAGGATAACCGTACGACCACTTAAAAATAGGGTTATAAGTTCCGGGCTTCCTTCGGATTAAAATATTTCACTCCAAACTTCCTCCCACTCATGGGTCATGCAGGTTCTTCAGTTCTCAGGGGGTGGAGGATCTTTCCCACTCATCTTGGAAGCATTTTGAGAAGGTTTCTTGGTGGTTTGAAGGTGGTTTCTCCCGGGTAAGTCTCTCCTATTGGTTTCCTTGTGTTTTCCTCTAGATCTACATCCCTATATTTATTGGTTTTCTAGATATACACTTGTTTTGTGTATATCTATGGTTTTGGTTTCCTTGTATGATTATTTTTAGGCTTATGGATGTGAGGGAAAGAGATCTAGAGAGGTTTCGGTGGTGTGTTCTCCGGTTTTTATGTGCGGTTGTTCGTGGGTCGATTTCACGGGAACCCTAAAGGTAGGTGGATTCTCTCTCGACTCCACTTGGTTAGAGCTAATGGTTTTGGTTATAATTAATTTTTTGTACTTGAAATTAATTGTGTTTCGATGTGAGAAATTGGTTAGAAATCCCTTGAGTGATGTTTTGGGGATTTTTGGAAAAAAGAGGGTTTTGTGGTGAAATGCTATTGTTATGGATTTTAAAATGGAGATTTAAAAATGGGATGATATGGTTGAATTGTGAAAATGATTGATGGAATGGTTTTCAATAAAAGGGTTGTTTTATTGAAATGTGTTTGGCATGGAAAATTGTTTTCAATAAATGGGCGATTTATTGAAGTGGATTGATATGAAATGGAATTGGTTGATTGCATGTGGTTATGACGTTGGTGGGTTATATACATGGAATTGTATTGTTTTGAATGTTGTTTGGAATTAATGAGAAGTACCACTATAAAAAGGGGATGACTAGTGGATGGAAGGGCCACCATCAATGGTAAGTGGACGGGAAGTGCCACTAAGGTGTGAATGGGTAACGGGTTTGACGGAAGCTTCACCTTTTGGTTGCTTGGTTGTTGTTGTGCATTGCATTGCAAGTTGGAAATCGTTGTGATAATATGTAAATTATGAGATGGTTTGTGGTATGTTTGGCTGGATTTCCCTTGGTTTCTTGGGTTGGATGTGACGGCTTGGTAAGGGAATGTTTGGTTATGAAAATCGTTGCACTTGTGATTTATTTTATATAAACTGTTTATAAAAATGTGCTCACAGTTTTATCCAAGTGGCATGTGTAGGTAAGTCATTCGGGGAAATCCTACAGTGTTTTAGTACTCACCCCTTTCTTTTGAACGTTGGTGTCTTTGCAGATGTTGTATATCGTGAAGTGGGAAAAGGTTATGCATCTCCCTCCTTTAGTGGTGCATTGTGATGTCTCGGTGGAGCTTGGAGCTTGGAGCTTGGTGTGAAGCTGGGGTGGTGTCATGGCTCGTAGTGTTAGTTGTTTAGTTTCTGCTTTTACTCTGATATGGTGGGTTGTATTGGTTTTGGGTTGTATTGTGTAACAACTTGGTTGTCTTTTTGGAATACATGTTCGGGTTTGAAAGTGCATGCATCATTAGTTGTTGGTTTGGTTGGATTTGTCTTAAGGGAAAATCGTTCCCCAACTTGATCTTGAATCCCTCGGCATTTATTGCCAGCCTTTGTCATATTGGGAACGTCACTTAAGTCCATGAATCCCTCACTGCTTTCTCAAGCCAATGAGGTTGGGGCGGGGTGTTACAGTAATAGTGAATCGCCTACTGGTAGTGATGCAGAAATTTCTCATCTTGATAAAAGGTTTAATGAATTTTACAATAAAGAGAAATTATTTCAGAAACCAAGATACTCAGTAAAGTTTGGTGGTAGAGTAAATTGGAATATGGAATAAAAAATGGATGATAATTCAAATGATATTACCAGTTATGAGTGAAACAGAAAAGAACATGTTAAGGATAAATTTCTTTAGTTTAAGTATATTAATAAGTATGAGGATAATAATACAAAGTACTATAAATCCATGAATTCAACATGGAGTTAATTTGAATAAAACTTCACTGAATCTGACTCAACTCATGAAGAAAATTCGAATATAGAAAATATGTACTTCATGAAAAATACATCTGAGTTACCTATTGTATATCCGATTCATAATTATGGTCATAATAAAAACGAATAAAATGATGATGATTTGTAAAAACATAATATGTTTGAGTAATGAAATACGATTAATGTTACATTTAATGAGCTTAAAGAAAAATAAACCGTTTTGAAGAAACATTATGTTTTATCAGCTAATGTTAGAACTGAACTCACAACAAAAAAAGAGAATAATTTTAAATTATTAAAAGAAAATAGATAATTGAAACTGCCCCATTTATAAACTGAATAAATACTAAATATATTTAAAAATTAAATAGAAACACTGACTCAAATTATAAAACAAAAAATTTCTCCTAAATATAATATCGGTCTAAGTTACCAACTAGGGAAAAGAAGAATGGTTAATAGAACTTTTGTTCCTAAGTCTAATTCTAGAAATTATACTACAAGTTTTTTTTTCAAGTGGACCTAAAAATGTTTTTATTTCAAAAAGATTACAATATCCTTTTTAGAATCCTATTAAACAAATATGGGTTCTTAAATCTCTGATCACTAACATATATGGACCAAATAAAATCTGGGTACCAAAACAATTCATGGTATAAAATTTGTTTTTTATGAAAAATACTTCAAGAGATCCTATATGAATCTATTGTACTTGGAAAATGGCTATTCTAGGTATATGATAAGAGATTACTAGATCATCAAGATCCTTGTAATGTTTGGTTGTGGTCACATAACCTTTGGTGACAATGATAAGGTAAATGTGATTGGCCTTCACTGATTTGGTAACACCAAATAATTTTTAATTTCTAAAGTACTCTTTGTTGATTGTTTAAAATAAAATATGCTTATCATCTCACCATTTTTTGATGATATTTTTCAGGTAATATTTTAAAAAAATTCATGTAATTTTAATTGTTACAATTATTTAGTATTTAATTATTAGAGAAATGAGAATTTTTCTGATGTTAATATTGATTCTTTGATTTCTCAAAATGTTTCTATTTTATGTGCCTTCCATATAGAATATTGGATTTGAAATAGGAGATTAGGACACTATAACATTCACTCACTTGGAATGATTACTAGGAAAGGGTTAGTCAGGGATCTACCAAAAAATGAATTCCTAAATGATGAAGTCTATAATCCTTGTCCAAAAGGGAAACAACACAATATTTTTATTAAATTAAAGAAAGAAGTTTCAGATTCTCAACCATTTGAGTTGGTTCACATGGAATTTTTTAGACTATCCAAAGTTTATATTTTAAATAGGAACAACTATTTATATATAGTTTTATATGGATTATATTATTATACCTGGTTATTATTTTTATCTTACAAAATTGAATCTTATTTATATTTTACCATGTATGCTAAATCTGTAGAAAACCTATGTGGACTTATAATTATGACCTTAAGAAGATACCTTGGACTTTAGTTTGAGAATCAAGAAATTGAATCTTTTTTTTTTCAAAAAATGGCTATAGACATACTTCTCTTCTCCCAAGACCCCTTAGTAGAATTGGAGTTGTATAAATAATAAATAGAACACTTTAAGAGATATACATTAATATGCTTAATTAATATTAATTGCCTATCTACTTTTGGGAAGAGGCTATGAACAAAACATCCAATTTAATTAATAGAGTTTTAATTAGACCTATCATGATAAAAAACCCTTATGAACTTTGAAATAATAGGAACCCTAATGTTAACTACTTTTGAGTTGTTGGTTGTAAATTCTTTATTCTTAATACTATGAAAAATCTTAACAATTTTTTCTCCAAAAGAGATGAAGTAATTTTTATTAGTTATTCAGCTTCTAGAGAATCATATAGAGTTTTCAAAAAAATAACCAAGAATTTGGAAGAGTCTTTCCATGTAAAGTTTGATGAGATCAATCCACATGAAGCTAATAATCCTTTAGGGAACCTTGAGGATGATTTATACACGTTGAAATTAAATTAAAAATCATCTGATTTTGCTATAAAACATGTAGAAAAATCAACCAGTTATAAGGAACATCCAGAACCTGAACCTGAACATATAAATGACCCTGAGGTGATGTGAAAATCATTATAATATAGTTTTTTGGACTCTAAAATACTATCCTTTATATATGGGTTTTCGTGACTTAGATATAGGCACACAAAATAGACCTTTTCTAAGGAACTAGGATGAACACCCAGCTTTCTTATCACGACTTAAACCTAAGAACATCAATAAATAAATTAATGATGAATTATGGGTAATGGCTATGTAAGGAAAAAACAATCCATTTGATTGAAATAAATTTTGAGAACATGATGATATAATGAAATACACTTTGACTATAGTTACTAAATGTGTTTATAGAAACATGGTTGATGAATCTGACACAATATTAAAGAATAAGGCTAGACTAGTATAGACTATGAAGAAACCTTTTCACCTATAGCCATACCGAAACCGTTAGAATTATTATTTCCAATTTAATACATCTACATTTCAAACTATATCAAATGGTTGTCAAAAGTGAATTCTTGAATGGATATGTAGTTTAGGATATCTTTATTGAACAACCCCGTGTACTTAAAAATCCTTATTTTCCAAATCATGTTTTCTTGCTACCAAAATATTTACATGATTTAAAACAAGATCTTAGATATTTAAATGATATAACCAACAATTTTCTTATTTTAAATGGATTTTCAAAAGGTATAGGAAGTCCTACCCGATTTATAAAAATAATTTCTTTTTTTAGTTCAAATTAGTATAAATGATATTATTATTAGATCTTATAAAAAATCTTTATGTACCAAATTTTCAAAAAAGATGAAAAATTAATTTTAAATGTGTTTAATGGGTGAAATAAAATTAATTTTTGGTTTTAATATATTTCAAAATAAATAAGAAATTATTTTAAACCAATGTAAATATACTAAATAAATTTTAAAACTTTTTCATTTGGATTGCACTAAGAGTAGTGATGCTAATATGAGTACCACTAGTAAGTTGGATATTGATAAATTCAGGAAATCAGTGGATCAAACAAGTTATTGAGGTATGATTGGATGTATTTACTACTTATATTATAGCCAATCGGATATCATGTTTAGTGTGTGTATGTGTTATCATTTTCATGGAAACCAAAAAGATTCACCCTTACCTACTATAAAAAGGATTTTCAAATACCTCAAGTATACAAAAAATTTAATATTTTTCTACCATAGGAGAAACGTAATTTTCCTAATTTTTTATTCAGATGCTAATTTTGGTGGATGAAAGTGATATAAAAAAATCACCTCTAGAACATTTCAAATTTTTCGAAATTATCTTGTGTTTTGATGTAGTAACATAAAACAATTTATTGTATTTAAAAATTAAGATTTCAAAATAAGAAAGGTAACCCTAAAAGGAAGTACATAATAGTGGTATGAAATAGTATAGTCCCAAAGAATATGCTCACATGAACCAAATATACACAACTGTAAAGGAACCTAGGTTGAGGAAGTTTGGGATCCTTTCATTTTTCATTGCCTTGGATGCTAGGAAATCACCGAGAATGCTACCTTTAAGCTATGTGTGTGAAATCTCTATGTGGTTTTCCATGAGCTCCTTACACCCTCTGATTATAGAAATTATATCCCAAGGTATCCTACTATTTCCATCAATTGTGTTTTAAATAGTCATCGAGTCAATATCAACTTTTCCCTACCCGTCCCTCGGGGCCAGTGTCGTGACTACCCCAAGCCCGCCTTCCATAGGCCAGGAGCTGGAGACTAGCACCAAATGCGTAATTTCCTAAAACTAGGAAGGTATTGCCTTTATAACCTGTAAAACACACACAAGAAAGCACACAGCTGGACGAAACACCAAGTGAACTGTATAACTAAAGAGTGTTGAAAGCAAAAGGGGCCATAATAGAAGCTCAACTAGAGAGTACATGTACAACTGAAATGAAATACAACTAAAGAAAAAGAAAATACAACTACTGGATCATCCTCTGAGGTTCCTACCTGAAGGGTAGGTACAGATCATCTCCTCAGCACTCCACATCTGTCTGTCACCTCCGTGTACCGACAAGATGTATGGTCCACCTCTGGGTACCGTCCAGTCCTAGTACTCTCAACCACAGTTAGCGATGTTCATCGTATAAATCCAACACAACATGGTGTGTGAATATCCCATGCATGGGTGAGTATAATGACACCCAGTAGGGACCCGAAGACCCTCAAGGTCTCAGAAAACCCAACAAGGATAAACCAAAAATTATGAAATCAACAGATAACCTTACTTAGGTATATGCCCATACATATACCTAAGTTATTAAGTAATCCATCTCAATCATGAGGAAAACACAAAAGTACTGACTCAACTCAACCAGGATTTTATTTTAGGGGTAGTATTAAGTAACATCCCCAGTCACATTATCGAAACCTCAGCTACTGGAGAACACCTGCTCAATTGAGTGCAATGGACCTACCGTGACACCAAGCGTGCTTCCCACTATCCTTGAACTACTGAGGTACTCCTCCATTTTGAGTACCGTGGGTCTGCCACGTCACATAGAGGCGCTCCCCACTGTGGGTCTGCCGTGTCACCAAGCACGCTCCTCCTCATAGCCAGAAGAGGTACTCCTCATATCATGTACCATGGGTCTGCCGCGTCACCAATCATGATCCCCCACTGTGGTTCTACCGCGACACCAAGGTACTCCCCACTAGTCTAGTAGAGTCACTTCGAGTTAAATAGTTAGTAGTCGTCAGGTCTCATCCAGCTACTAGGTCTCTGAACTATGCTTGCTCGCCTCTGGGAGGATCCACCCCACGAGCTACTGGTCGATACTCCAAACTATCAGAAAGTCCCAAGAATAAGTATCTCAAAGGTTCGCCACGTCATAGGGGTCTCAATGCAATAGACGATGCGTCAATCGGACACCTGATCTGTGAATTATTAGCCTTTTAGTCTTGAGGGCCTGGTTAGATTCGTGCATAATCCAACCTGGTCATATCTCAACTATACCCCAAACGCTAGTGGCGTACACTTAAAGGGACCGTCATGCTCCAAGATTACCAGTGCCACTGACAATTCATCAAACGGACGTCTGGTGCCAAAGATATCCCCAAAGAAAGTAAAGTGTCGTAGTGGGCCCGGGTCGAGTCTGACCTGGTTGGACCGATCCGGCCCAACCCAGTGTGGGCCGACCTGGTTTGGGTCGACTCGACCTGACCCGTTGGGTCTGGCCGGGCCTATTGGGAGGGCCATCCCATTGGGTTCGGCCCGGCCTGCTAGGCCCAACCCAACTGGCCGCGTAAGGCTGTGGAGGGCCGTGAGGGCACGGACTGGCCGCGAGTCGAAACGAGGGCAGTTCGGCCCGGAGGGCGCCGTGTGGGCACAACTTTGGGAGGCTCGGCCTGGGTGTCGGGGGGTCTGGACGGGGTGCGGTACGGCTGGGGACGGTTCGACTGGGTGGCCGGGGTGCAGCGCGGCGCGACTTTGAGAGGACGATGGTGGCATGGGCTGGGGCGGCTCGTAGGGCTGGGGGCGACGCAACCAGTGGGTGGCGCGACCGGTGGGTGGCGCAGCCGGAAAGGGGTGTGACTGGGGTGGTGCGGTCAGGATGCCGCGAGGGGTGGCGCGGGTCGCGGAGGTCACAGGCAGCGACGCCGTTTCCTTCATCGCCTCCGTCAGCTTCCTTCATTCTGATGAACAGCACAAAGAAGAATGACATAGGGGGTCAGGCAATGTTAGTTTGGCATGCACCCTCCGCATTTAGAGTGTTATCAAGTGGTTAAACATTAATCATCAATCAAGAACGAGAATATTAACCAAGAATATTCACTAATTTAATAACCACCCCTACAACTTTCCACAATAATTTATCCCAACCCGCAAGGAAAACATCCGCAGCTCAACTTGATAATAAGTAGATTCATGTTCTTTGTTTTTAGAAGGAATTAATCAAGTGAATAAAATCATAGTTAATCAATAACCCTACATTTTTTTATGTTTGTTAATGTTGGCGTGAGAAGGTGGATGTCAATTCATTGCAGACAAACACATCCTACATTGAAGGAAGTTCCGACAAATAAAGTCAAAGTCGAGATCGTTCTTCGTAGTTGAAGGCATTCTATATCGGTGGAGCGTTCTTCATTGGGATATTTCTCCCAAGTTACTCCTCTCCCCAATTCCACCCATGTGAATTGTTAGCCAAAATAATAAGTTATAATATATATTAAGTCATTGGAATAATATTCCAAAAGGTTTAATTAATTAATTGATGTGTTGGATCAATTAATTAATACGGAGGATTTGGCATAATTAATATGGTGTGTTGGCACAATTAAAACTGTGGAGGTTTTAAAGAGGCTCCCCCAACATTTATTAGGGAGATGAGGGTTTCTACCAATTAAAGGGGGTTTAATCCTGGGTGGTCCCCACCATCATAGCCTCTCATGGGAGATTATGGTTTGGCTGGTCCCAACCACCATAACATATCATGGGAGGTTAAGGTTTGGTGGTCCCCACTTCTAACATCTACATGGAGGTTTCAACAATTAAATAAAAATAAATCTACACAACTTTATTTTTATTTTATTTAATCACAAAAAACCCAAAATATATCTTTTACTCTCGACCAACTACCATCGAGGTGAAAGTCCCCTTAAGTGAAAACTGGCGTTGTGAGTTCAATGGTTCCCTCCGATTTTATTTCTAAGAACCAGTTCAATAGTTTGAAAAACCCGCTCACACGTTTACTGAACGTACCTAATTTTTTTTAGAAATTCATTCCAAGCACTCCAGACCTTGGAATCACACGCTGTCAATTTTCGTGGACTTGTAAAATTCCCATTTAATTAAATAAAATTTACATGGAAAATTAGGGTCTGTACATTCTGCCCACCTCAATCTTTATTTCCCTTTAATCCACAACTCAAAATAAGGGAAAAATGGGGGTACTGAGCATGTATCTGAGTCTCCTACTCCTATGTTCTCTCCTGGAGGTTCCTGTGCTGCTAGGGAAAGCACATCATAGGTTTCGACCGTCCACGTAGGACCTGCTCCTGTCAATCCTCAATCTCTACTGAAACCTTTGTAAAAGTCTCCCCATCGTTTACGTCCATCTTTCCATGGTTGATGATGTGAGAAGGTTCATGAACATATATCCTCATCTAAGATACGTGGAAGACGTCATGCACTCAGTGCAACTGAGATAGAAGGGCTAAGAGGTATGCCACCTCGCCCACTCCGATGAGGACCTGAAAAGGTCTGATGAACCTTGGAGATAACTTTCTACCTCGACCAAATCTCTGCAAACCTCATCGAAGTGAGACCCATAGTAAGATGTGGTCTCCATCCTCGAACTCTAGAAGTCTCTGTCTCCTGTCGGCATACGACCTTTTTCCACTCTGTGTAGTCTTTATCTGCTCCTGGATGATCTTCACCTTCTCTGTAGTAGCCCATACTATCTCTCGTCCCACTAGTACTGACTCCCTTAGGTTAGTCCAACACAAAGGTGATCTGCAAGTTCGCCTGTATAACACCTCAAAATAAGCCATCCCAATGGTGCAGTGATAATTGTTATTGTATGCCAAATACACCAAAGGTAAGTGATCCTCCCAGCTACAAACAAAGTCTAGGACACAAGCACACAACATGTCCTCGAGGTTTTGAATGGTCCACTCAGTTTGACCATCTGTATGATGATGGAAGGCGGTGCTCAGATGAAGATGCATCCCGAAAGCCTCTTGAAACCCCTTCCATAGGCGGGAAGTAAAATGTGCATCAATATTGGAGTCTATTGTCAATGTTACTGCATGTAGCTACACAATCTCATGCACATAAAGGCGTCCTAGGCTCTCTACTAAACCCTGCTCTCTGATTGGTAGGAAGTGGGTCAACAGGGTGAGTCGGTCAATGATCACCCAAATCGAGTCATGAAACCTAAATGTACGTGGAAGTCATATCACAATGTCCTTGGATATCCCATACTACATCCACTCTAGGACCTCTAAAGTATGAACCAAGCCTGTTGGTACCTGATGCTCTACCATCACTTGATGATAAGTGAGGCATCGAGAGACAAACTCTGCAATTGATTTCTTCATTCCCAATCACATGTGCTGTCATTGGAGGTCCTAGTACATCTTCGACACTCCGGGATGTACCTCTAGAGGGGATGTGTGGAACTCCCTCAACACTTCTTCATGAAGTGACACTGGTACCATGGTACATCCTCTGAAGAGGATGGCATGTTCTCCACCTTCAGAAAATCCCTTGAGTTCCTATCCTATGGATATCTGAGCACTTCATGCCTCACAGTCAGCATCCCCACGTTGTGCCTCCCTGACTCGCTGAAGAAGTGGGGGAGTGACTATAAGAGACTGAAGGAAGGCTGATCCATCTCTATCCACAAAGGATATCTGTAAAGTAGAAACCTTCTCTATCAACTCACCTACAGTTGTATACCTGATCTCCTGCCGAGTGCATCTGCAACAACATTCCCCTTCCCCGGAGTATAGACTATATTGAAGGCATAGTCCTGGAGGAACTCAAGACAACATCACTATCTCAGGTTCAGGTCCTTCTAGGAGAAGATATACCTGAGACTCTTGTGATTATATTACACAGTAAAACATTCACCCATCAGATAGTGTCACCACATCTTCAAGGTGAATACCACTGCTGGTAACTGCAGTTTATGGGGAGCATAGTTATTCTCCTATTGTCTCAGCTGTCGAGATCCATATGCAATCACTACTCGCTCCTTCTTGAGGACACATCTGAGTCTGGTCTCTGATGCGTCCCAGTAGACTACGTACCCTAAACCTTCCTTTGGAAGCCTCATGATGGGGGCACTAGTCAGCCTCTGCTTCATCTCATGAAAGCTCTGCTGGCATATCTCCAACCACACCAAGGGTTTCCCCTTCTTCATCAAGGCTGATAGTGGTGCTGCAACTCTGGGGAGATCTGGAAGAAATCTACGATAGTATCTAGCCAAACCCAGGAAACTCAGTACTTTTGTCACACTCCTGGGTGGATCCCAAGAAAGTACCACCTCAATATTTGCTGGATCCACTCCAACTCCAGCCTCCAAGATGACATGTCTCAGAATGTGAACCTATCGGATCCAGAATTCTTACTTCTAGAGCTTACCATAATGCTGGTGCTCTCGGAGTGTGTGCAGTACTACCCGCTAATGGTAGGTATGCTCCTCCATAGTAGTCGAGTAGATCATAATGTCATCGATAAAGACTATGACAAAGCGATCAAGGTATGGCTGAATAATTCTATTCATGATTCCCATGAACACTGATGGAGTGTTGGTTATGCCGAAAGGCATAACCAAGAACTCATATTGGTCGGACCAACATCGGAAAGATGTCTTCTGCACATCCTCATCTCAAACTCTGAGCTGGTGATAGCCTGATCTGAGGTCTATCTTCGAGAACCACCGTGCTCCCGTCATCTGATCAAAGAGGTCGCCAATCCTCGAGAGTGGGTACTTGTTCTTCACTGTAACCTAGTTCAGGCACTGATAGACAACACAAAGCCTCAAGATCTCATCTGACTTCTTGGAAAATATAATCGGGGTAGACCAAGGTGAAACATTGGGCCGAATGAATCGCTTCCCCAGCAAGTCTTCTAGCTGTACCCGTAGCTCACAAAGACCCGCAGGAGCCATCCGATACGCTGGTGTAGATATCGGTGCTATCTCGGAGTACAAGTCAATGTAAAAGTACACCTCTATGCGAGGAGGTAGACCTAGAACATCATCAGGGAAAAAATCCATGTACTGGTCCACCAATACAGGATAGCACAAACTCACCATATCCACAACTCCGAGGGTAAGGCTATCCAACTGATGAGTGATCAGATGCACTATCCTCTGAGAAAGTCCATCCTATACTGCAAATGCTCCCTTATCACTGGTGAAGGTAAACCTGGTCCCATATATGTAGACACACCGCACTTTGTGCCTAATATAGTCAATCTGAACATGGACTGTAGATAACCAGTCTATGCCCATGATGACGTTGTAAGGCCACGAAACCGCTACAAGGTGATCCCAGTCGAAGCTCTCGCCTCCTGGAGTAAGCTCACACTATCTAAACAACTGCGCTGTCATCAAATCTGCTCTTGTAGGAGTCTCTAGATTAAAGGATTGAGCCAACAGATCCATCGGAACTTCCGAGATTTGAACGAGGGTTGTGTTAATAAAATAATTACCGGAACCTGTATCTATAAGTACGGAAGCTATGGTGGAGTAGACATAGATTTTACCTCGTATAATCTCTAGAGTTCCATGACCATAAGCCTCAGCTTCCTGGAGCTGATCTCTCCCTTGTCCAACATCTCCTTGCCATCGGGGTGGACCTCCTCGTGGTGGTGGTGGAAATATCTTGAATCATCACCCACTACCAGATGTACGACCAGCTCCTCTGCCACGTCCGCCTGCTCCCTACGGACCACCTCGATTGAATCTCTGTCTCTACCTGGGCGGTCCCTCAACTATATTCTGATCATCCAAATGGCGGGTAAGACAGTCATGAGCCATGTGACCCTACCTGCAACATGAGTAACACTTCCCGCTCCTGGAAGGTCTGTCTCCACCTCAAATGCCCCACACAAACGATCCTGAGTCATTCAGTCTTCCACCTGTAGGTCTGTTCCTCTTGGACCACTACGACATCTGTCTGATGCCAGCTGCAGATGACTCCGCTACATGTTGACTGGTGGTGGATCTTGCTATTGGAGACTTTTAATCAAGGAAACTCTCCACTATAAGGGCTTTCTATAACACCCCCGCCTGAGTCGGGATGCTGAGTGAGATCACTGAATCCCTGATCTCCTACCTGAGCCCTTTCTCGAAGGTCTGGGACCTGAAGAATGGGTCCCATACCATATCAGTGGAGTAACGTGAGAGGTTAGTAAACCTCGATGAGTACTGAGATACTGTCATGCTACCCTACTATAGACGAAGAAGATCATGTATGCGCACTGCACGAAGAGTTGCTGGAACAAAATCTTCTCTAAATAGGCTCTCAAAGTCTTCCTAGAGAAGAATCACATCATCATGGACCTAGAGCATCATCCTCCACCATCTATCTGCTACTTCTTGTAGACGGTTGGCAAAAAGTATCACCATGAGGTTTGCTGGTGTCCCTACCAGTCAAAATACTCTCACCATGGCCTCCAGCCAATCCTCAGCCACCTGTGGGTCCGTATCTCCCCTGAACCTGGGTGGAATCTGGCACTTGAACTCGTACAATTCACTCAAGTGGCTGCATCATCTGCTATTGGGGCTGGTGGGATCAGTGGCCCAACGAGGAGGGGTACCGCTAGTGCCTCTACTAGAAAAGGTCCATGCACCCAGGACTCATCACTCTGTGAGATATCAGTGCGTACAACTCTTGGAACTGTAGCCAGAAATTTGCATTGAGGCATCCTGAAAAGAAACAGGTGAACTATGGTTAAACGTTATACTAGGTGAGCTGGCCTGGTTGAGCTGACTTAAGGAAAAAATTTGAAAACACACACGTAATCAGTGTTTTCATGCACTGAGTCAGAAATATGATGTCAAGGTCCTGGTGTATGGATATGTCGGCCGCTGCACCAACACTGGACTCCCAAAACTAAGAAACACACTCACTAACCCTAACACTATTGCTTCATAGAAAAGGAAGATCAGAGTTCTATGTTATGCGGTTGAACCGACTCCTATGATACTAATTTGTCACGACCCGTCCCCTGGGGATCCTGCCATGACTACCCCAGGACCGCTTTCCATAGGCCAGGGGATGGCGACTCACATCAAAGGCGTAATTCCTTAAAACGAGGAAGGAATTTCCTATATAACCTGTAACACACACATAAGAAAACACACAGCTGGACAAAAAACCAAGTAAACTGTATAACAAAAGAGTGCTGAAAGTAAAAGAGGCCAGAACACAAGCCCAAATAGAAAGTACAAGTACAACTGAAATGCAATACAACTGAATAAAAAGAAAAAGACAGCTACTGGATCGTCCTCCGTGGTTCCTACTTGAAGGGTGGGTATAGATCATCTCCTCAGCACTCCACGTCCGCCCGTCTCATCGATGTTCCGTCAAGTTGTATAGTCCACCTCCAGAAACCACCCAGTCCTGGTACACTCAGCCTCAGTCAGCGTTATCCTTCGTCTGCATCTAACACAACATGATGCGGGCATAGCCTGTGTAAGGGTGTGTATAACAATACTCAGTAGGGACCCTGAGACCCTCAAGGTCTCACAAAATCCAACAAGGATAAACCAAAAAGTATGAAATCAACAGATAACCTTACTTAGGTATATGCCCATACATATACCTAAGTTACTAAGTAATCCATCTCAAACATGAAGAAAACACAAAAGTACTAACTCAACTCAACCAGGATTTAATTTTAGGGGTATTATCAAGTAACATCTCCAGTCACATTATTGAAACCTCAGCTGCTGGAGAACTCCTACTCAATCAAGTACAGTGGGCCTACCGCGACACCAAGCACGCTTCACACTAACCTTGGACTACTGAGGTACTTCTCCTGTCGAGTACCATGGATCTACCACGTCACACAGAGGTGCTCCCCAGCATGGTTCTGCCACATCACCAAGCACGCTCCCCCTCTTAGCCTCCAGAGGTAATCCTCCTGTCGAGTACCGTGGGTCTGCGGTGTCACCATGCATGCTCTTCCACCGTGGGTATACCATGACATAAAGGCGCTCCCCACTGGGCTAGTAGAGTCACTCTGAGTCAAACAGTCAGTAGTCGTTAGGTCTTAGTCAGCTACTAGGTCTCTGCACTACACTCGCTCATCTCTAGCAGGATCCACCCCATGAGCTACTAGTTGATATTCCAACTGTCACGAAGTCCCATGAAGAAGTATCTCAAAGGTCTGCCTTGTCATAGGGGTCTCAACACAATAGAAAACACATCAATCGGATGCCCGGTTTGTGAGTTATTAGCCTTTTAGTCTCGGGGGACCGGTTGGATTCGTGTACGATCCAACTTGGTCGTATCTCTACTATATCCCAAACCCCCAGTGGGGTATACTCAAAGGGACCGTTATGCTCCAAGATTACCAGCGCCGCTGACGGTTTGTCAGACGGATGCCCAGTGCCAAAAATATAGCCAAAATAAAGTAAAGGGTCATAGTGGGCCTGGGTTCGGTCCAACCCGGTCAGTCCGACCCGGCCCGACCCAGTCCTGTCCGACCTAGTTTGGGTCTACCCAGCCTGACCCATTAGGTCTGGCCCGGCCCGTTGGGCAGGCCAGCCTGTTGGGTTCGGCCCGGCCCGCTGGGCCCAGCCTAGCTGGCCGCGATGGGCCGCAGAGGGTCGTGAGGGCACAGACCGGCCACGAGGGCGCATACCAGTCGTGTGTTGGCATGAGGGCGGTTCCACCCAGAGGGCTCGGCCCAGGGCGTGGGGTTGGTTCAACTCAGAGGGCTATGAGGGAGCGGCTCTGGGCGGCGTGGACCAGGGGATGGGATGGTGCGGCGTGGCTGCGGTGGCTAGGGCTTGTTCAAAAGTTAGAAAAACCTGGTTTAAAAGTTTTAAAAACCCTCTCGCACGTTTACTGAATGTACCCGAACTAAAGTTCAGAAATTCATTCCCGGCACTCCGGATCTCAGAATCATGCGCCATCAATTTTTGAGAACTTGTAAAATTCCCATTCAATTAAAAAAAATTCACATGGAAAATTTGTGTCTTTACCCAACTGCTCCATGTGTAATGTTCCTTTATTGGCACATCCTTATACTCATGGCTAGAGTTATCCCTTTAGCTTGAAGTGAATCTACTCTTCCATAGTACATTGAGAATGCCTCTATAATCAAGCCCATATAATCCTTGATCACCCATGCACTGTGTATGTGTACCATTTGGTAATACCTATATGTGTTAAGATTAATATCATGGTAATGGGGTAGCCACCTTACCCATATTTACAGCCTTGATGAAGTGGGTTTTTTTAGAGGAGGAACATTAAATAAGGGGTTTTGTTAAGGTGTTTGTCTTGAATTCCTTACATAATCTACCTAGATCCAGAATAGTGTACTTTTTTTGAATATAATACATATTCTCATCCTTGATTCCTTTTTATAGAGAGCGTTATTCCTTGTAGAACAAATATAGAAATGTTCCAATATGAGAATAAAAGATCTCACTTTTCTCTCTGGTCATTGATCACCTTCACCTTGAACCCACTAGTTAAGAAAGGACTCCTACTCCATATCCTGTTTAGGGAATCCTGTGAATCCCATGAATGTCTTCCATACCCAGTTGGACCATTCATTTTTGTAAAATAGATGGCGAGATGATTCGGTTCTTGGAACTCTACAAGAGTGACATCTTGACACCATGGAAATACCCATCCATTGAATATTCTCATCTATAAGAAGTTCCTTATTCCTAATGTTCCAAAGTATAAAATTAAACTTTTATTGAAGCTCCTTACACCATCAAATTTCACCCCAAGTATGTCGGTTCTTTAGATACATCCTCAATTTGAGAAATTATGTTGTTGAAACGGATGCCATCACCGAACCAATGAATACACATTTACTCAGGTGATCATTTTAGACAATGCTATCAAGTATTTACTGATTTTTATTATTTAGGTTTTCTTGTAAAAATCTAGGGTGTCTTGCATGGGGTTTTCCCCATAGATACATCCCCTCCATAGCCTTGTATGCTAATTTAGCTTGAAATCCCTTGCGTAGTTCCAAAAATGATTTGGAGGTTTATACCACCCTCTAATATGTTCTTGGGTAGTCTCTTCCACCATTCTTAACTGTATTTACCCTCCATTCGGCCATCCCATAAAAAGGAAACAATCAGAATCTCCAAATTGGATATCATGCTCTTTGGTAATATCAGAGTGAAGAGTACGTGCATCAGAGTGGAAGACAAAATATTCTTTATGAGTATGATTCATCAGAAAATGATAGGAATATGTTCTTCTAATTTTGTATATGGATAGTGATTTTAGTAATTAACTTGTCAAAGTGATAAATGAGAAGGGTGTTGGGCCCATCAGAGCCCAGAAATACTACATCGGGAAAGACCCTCTTTCTATATTTATGTTATCTCCTAGTTTTCTTACCCTTCTCTACATGGTATTACTAGAAGGGTAAAAATGGGTTTTCTCCGAATTAACCTCCCAACCACTTCACAAAAAGTATTCCTCCAAAATTTTGTTGATCCCCTAGACTTACCTTTTTCTTCCATTAATGATGAATATGGTGTCATCGGTGAACATCATATAAGAGATACCCCTAGTTTTGTGCCTGTTTCGATATGAGATAATCCATCTAATGAATATACCTTGATTAATATACTAGATCAGCGTATCCTGGTAGAGAATAAAAAAGGTGGGGGAAAGAGGGTGCCCTTTTCTGAGGACCAAAAACTATTTTGAAGTAGTCAAATTTCTTTCCCATTATGGATATGGATATCCATGTGGTGCTGAAGCAGATGAATATAAGATCAGTGACCCAGTCAAAGAACCCAATGTAGGAGAGAACCTTTAAAATGAAACTCCATTACACCCTATCATAGGATTTACTCATGTCAAGATTTATGTTACTCCTAAATGTGTTGAGTTTAATGTCACTAATTACCTCATACAACAATCCAACCTCTCCTTGTATGGTTCAAACATTAATGAATCCATTCTATTTGGTAGCTATCCAAATTGGTAGATATGGTGAAATCCTTTTGTTGAGAATGTATGAAAGTACCTTATGAGGAATTTTTCGCAAACATATTGGCAGATACTGGTATAAAGACTGAGTATTTCTCCCCTTTGAGATCATGAAAATTTTTGAAGTGCATGCAATCCATTTAAAATTACCCCCTAAAAGTAGTCATGCACTACCTATACTAAGCCCCCCTTAACTACATCCCATGAGAGCCTATAGAATGACCCTAAAAGACATATGATCCCTATATAGTATTTGTATTGAGATTATATAATACCTCACATACCACATTCTCATCCGTGATCCACTTTAAGCACACATTGTCTTCCTCGGTCACTCTACGGGGGTATTACATCAAAGAGTTACATTGTGCATGATGGGTAACCTCCTTACATTCATGGATTGAGGTATTCTTGTAGATATTAGAAATGTTAATCTTCGTGTTACCCAACCACATCCCAATCATTAGAGAAGGACCCATCCTCTATGAGGATATTGGGTCTCTGGATCTATAATTTTTCTTTGATACAGGCATGTAAGAATCTAGTGTTTTGATCACCTTCTCAGAGCCATTTGATCCATGACTATTTTCATTCTAGCCACTCCTATCTTCTTATCATATCTATCAAATGATTTTTCTTATTTCTAAGCTCATCAAAAAGTTCCTTGTTCCTTTCATTCTCTATGATAACCTCTAATTGATCAATTTATCTACTGATTGATTCCAGATCCCGACCTCATGGAGGAAGATTTCTACCATAGGTTTGAAGGATAAATTTGAGCCACCTGAGATTATTATTGAAGTATATACATTGGTTACCTTGGGTTTGGGGTTCCATGACTTCGTCACAAAATTTATAAGGCCATGATCCTCTATCCATTCCTGAGAGAACTGAATTATATCCACTCTAGTCGACCTAGATATCATTGAAATCCACAGAAGAAAATGATTTGATAAGATGTAAGTTATATGGGAGACTCTGATTTATGGAAAAGTTGATATTTCTACCCTACTAACCAGGAACAGATTGAGACAAAACCACATTCATCATACCACTCATTGATTATTACACCATGTGAAGCGATCCCCTACAAAACATATGTAAATCAAACTATTTCTGGCCATGAAGGGAACAAAAGCCAAGATGGCTCCCCTAGGATAAGATTTACCACCTTGCATCTCCTATGGATCTTCCACAATATTAATGTCACCACCCACCACCTATGAGGTGGATCTCAGATTAAAAGAATCTAAATACATAAAAAAATCCTTTTCTCCTGGGCATCACATTTTGTGTATATGATATAGAAAAAGAAACATTGAGACCTTACTAAAATTTTATTTATCATGAACTGATCTGAATCATTGAAGAGATCAACTATATTTTTTTTGTTTCTAGGTAGTTATTGTGATCAAATGTTGTGGATGAAACACACATTAGTAAAATATGGATATCAAATACAACATGTCCCTATAAACTATGAAAATAGAAGTGTTATAGAAATTTCTAAGAACCCTGTATCTCACTCTAGAATAAAAAACATTTTGTAAAATATCAATTATTAAGATACAATTTTCAAAATGGTTATATAAATCATGAATAAATTGGATTTAAACATCATCTTTCTTATATATTCACTACGACTTTAAATTCTAATAGATTAAAATTCATAAAAAAATAAGTTAGAATTGATTAAATTTAGTTTAGATTAATTTTCTGGAACCCGCCGTTGAGTTTTAACCACCGTTGAGTTTTACCCAAAATTGAGTTTTACCCACCATTGAGTTTTACCAACCATTGGTTTTACCTACCATCTGATTTACCAACCTTTGGAATCTTTTTTCGCTTTTCTAATTTTTTTCTACTGATTTTTATGGTCTGGTTTTATTTTTTATGGATTATTAATTCATGTTATTTATACTTAAATTAAAATTCAATTTATATTTTAATTTTTTTAATCCCTGAATTCAAAAATGATAAAAATTAGATATTTTAACAATTTCAATGATCTCCCCTCACACCTTTCTCGCATGCCCTATTGTGACCCTTTCTATCATGACTGTAGACCTTCCCTCACCTTCTTCTGAATCATCTAATCTAATCAACATAGTTTGAGTATTGAGGGATTCCTTATATTTTTTCGAAGAGTCGCATTGTAAAGACCCGAAACCTGACGTACATGGACATTACATTACTTTTGCGGAATACCTAGTACATAACAAAAACACACACACAAGGATCGTAATAGTTTAGTGTCTTTGGAAACTCGGAACGTAATCTTCTAATCGTGGGGAAAGGTCTTCAATATCTCCCATAAAGATCTTCCCTTTTTTTTACCTAAAAACCTTTCTTTATATCCTGGGGAAAAGAAAACATAAAAGGGTGAGCTCAAATGCTCAGTAAGGGTAAAAAAAAGAAATATCAATCACATCATATACATAAGAACATAGCTTTTGGAAATATTAACCTGCAAAAGAGCTCATAATATCATAACATGAGATAAATCATAGAAGTGAAAATGAGATCCCCATAATCATGAAACTTGAAACTTTGTGGCATGCACACATAATCATGGAAAATCATTTCTTGTTAGTCATGACTCATTGCCAAGACTATCTTAGTGGACAAAGTCCCTTTCTGAACCGAGTTCACTCCTCGTTTCAGTCCTGTATCACTGAACTGAAATAACCTTCCGTTGCAGCCATGTCTATCTCATGAGATATAAAATCTTTACCCAATGCATTGGAGGGAGATATAGGTCCCACCCATCTTATAATGAATCCTTTCTTTGTGTGCCACATAATCATAAAACATACATCATCGCATAACACATGTAACAAAAATGGGATTCTTGAAACATCATGACATCATAAATCAATTCATATAAGATAAAGGAATTCATAAACATAATTCCATCACAACATAGTCAAATAAATGTAAAAATATGGATATAAACAGAACCCTTTATTATCTTAGATGGAAAATAATTTTGATAAAACACTTGAATTGAATTCTTGAGGAAAAATCCTTTCTTCTTCAAAATCAATTTCTTTTCACAAAACATCATGAAATTTTAAAAGAAAGAGATTTTATTGAAAATAGTCCTGAAATCTTTTAGAGGAAGCTTCATGAAAATAAGTCTTTATAAAACAGTAGAAATCCGTTCGTGCCGTATAAGTTAAAAAAAAACATTCTTCGTACTTTTGTCGGAAAAGTCAAAAAGTACCTCGTACGAAAAACGACAAAAGATTCCTTTCATACGTATTACTAAAAACTCACCGAAGGGTAAAAAAGGATTTAAACAATTTTAGGTGGATGGAAATAATATTACATATTGAGTAAACATGGATGTGGATGATAAAATACACCCCAGTAAATACTTACGAATAAACAATCTCGGATAAAAATGAGATTGTGATATTTCCCTTACCTTAGGTCCGACTTGCTTTGTAAGTGTCCGAACCTCCTGTATAATGATTTAAATCATGTTATTGACTTATTACAGAATCATATTAATTGTTATGATATCATATATGGTTCACTTATGACATTATATTACCCGTTCTTTTGTAAATTCCATGTTAAAGAAGCGTTTTGGGTAAAATCGTTTCATTTATCGTAGGTGTTTTGACTTGTTGTTCTTGACATCATTATTACTTATATCATGATTTAATCACTTCCAGAATATAAAATATGATTTATATATCATATATATTCAGTATATATATATATATTATAGGTAGATAAATAAAATGAAAAACACCGTTCATGGAGACGGTAGTCCGTACGTACGCATGAACGCTGTTTTCCTTTCCTTATTGTCTTGAAATGGAAGTAAGTAGATGACATACATATGTATATATATACATAAATCCAGTAGATTTATAATGTCATATATTTCATTATTATTTCTTATATATACATTATAATCATTCTTAAATGGTTAACATGGAGAATGAATCTCATCGCGTCGTGGAGACGGTAGTCCGTACGTACGCACGAGCGATGATATCATTTCTATAAATATTGAATTGAATTGGAGTGGATTATACAATATATCAGAATCAATATGATGTTTTAATAACTATGTATAGTTATTCTTTACACCATTATACCCATCCATGTAAGGTGGTGGTGGAAAATAGATTACACCACGGCGTGGAGACGGTATTCCGTACGTACGCACGCGCGGTGATTTCTTTTTCCATAGGATGGATAGATGGTGAAATAGGGTTGTTTCATACATATAATAACATATCAGTATATGAGTGATACTGATGTTATTACTTCATAATGAAACAACCTAAGAAGAAGAAGTGGAAGAAGAAATAAAGATGAAAGAATTGGTAACGGTAATTACCTCTTCTTTGAAGTGCCTCTTTGAGACCTCCTCTTAGGGCACTAAAATTGGTCTTTGAGGAAGACCAGAACCTCTAGGATGTTTCTAGGGAAGTGGAGAAGAGATTTTGTCAGGGGTTGGCCGAGCTTGAGTGCTCAATTTGGTGTGAGGAGGAGGGGGAGGAGGTGCCCTTTTATAAGGGAGGAGAGGGGCACCTTAGGAATATCTCAAAATATTATTTTATATTAAAGTCAAAATCGGTTTATAATGGTTCCAAAGGGTCTTATTTCGAAGATAAAGTGGGGATGGGTCGAAATCCTATCAACCAATAGGATTTAGACAAGTTTAGGGTATTATTTTAACCTTATCAATTAGATTTATCTCTAAGTTAATTAATTTAACTTTTACCGTGTATTTTTGTTTTCTTTCACTATATGGTTAATACACTTACTATAACATGCCAAACGAACCCCAAATTGTTTATTATTAATATATATATCCTTATCTAAGTCATTTGGCCGAACCTTAGATTTTTAGGAATAAAATAACAATTAATAATATAATATTTGATTTAAAAACTATTTTGTGTCAATTTTGACACTATTTGATATATGATTTTTGTGAAAGTCATAACAGAATTATATGTTCGAACCAAGTTGATTAAATCAACACTAATATATCATAGTAACCTAGAAAATTAGTGGAATTCATAAAAAGTCTCAAATTACATTTATTTTGGTGTTTATAACATCAATTATGTCAATATTTCATTAATAAGATAATTACTCTATCATCATTGTGTCATAACTAAATTAAATTATTTAATGTCTAAAAATTACAAATAAAATACCCTTATGCAGGAAATCGTTTTATCTTTCTAATGAATATTTATAGTCGAATTTATCTTATGTATAACCCCATATTAAAAATGATTTACTTATTAAACTTTGATTTTAACTATTTTAACCCTTCTTTAAATAAATTAATAATAAATGTCCTAATCTAATCCAAGTGGGCCTAAATGGTCATAGTTTATTCCTAAGTTTGTTTTTGGTCGAATTACACTTGTCCAATATAATTAGGACATGTGTTAGGGTAATATTGATATCATATTTACCCTTAGTTACCCTATTTACTATTAACCGCGGTAAAAATAGTAAAAAGTTACTATTCACCAAAAAATTATTTTCATCTCATTGAACCACATTTTAGTCCTTGATATTAACCATGTCTCTCAAATTTTTGAAATTCCATTCACAGAAGCGGTAAAATTAAGTTTTATGCAAAATTCAGTTTTTAACCTACCACTTAGTGGTTTCACTATTCATCAAAAATTGAAAGTTTTCAGAAAAATACCAAAATTTCACCCTAGGCTAATTTCGATATTCTGAGTCCAAAAATGAAGTCCATTTTGAAAAATAAAATTTATAAAATTTCAAAAAGTGGTTATTACTATTCATAACGGCTAGTTTTAATAATATTTTAATAGCATATCGTTGTTTAGTGAAACTCGGTATTGCGTACTACACACGCTATCGAGGAAGGTTGTGATTGCATGTAATGCAAGGCAAGTCAAGGATGCGTGTTGTGCAAGCTCCTTTTGGTGTAGCGTACAACACAAGACATTAATAAAATTAAAAAGAATATTTTTCATAAAATCCCGGGCTGTTACATTCTACCCCCCTTAAAATGAATTTCGCCCTCGAAATTCGTCGGGGTAATAAATGGTTTACTATTCGAAAGTTTCTTTAATAGAAACCCACATCGTAAAAAAATTACCAAAAATTGGCTTTAAAAACTAAAGTATGAAATGTAACGATTACCCAAATAAACTAATCACTGGGTTTCCACATAGGTGAAAATATGGATATGGAAGAGAAATCTAACCATCATTTTCTGTTGGAGAGTGGTAGAGAACATGGCTATAGAAAAGCCAGTAATCACAAATCCATAAATTTGTGACGATCTAAGGTACCATCTGATTAATCAGGTATAAGAGAACTAGGACAACATTTTTGGTTTTCAAGATCATTTCACTAAAGTTAAAGAATTTGAAATAGAATAAATACTTACTTTATTTTGGTACAATCTCACTGTTGTTCGTGCCTTTAACAATTTCCACTTCATCTCTTAAATAAATGAAGTTGAATTTGTTATTCGTGAAGTGTTAGCAGATCATGTGATAGAATGACGGGTCATTCCATCTGTCTCAAACAAAAAGTTAGCAAAAATTATATACATAAGTCGATCTATAGTGAGATTAATCACATATGGTTCCTAAAATGGACTTATACTTCATATATCATACTGCTCAATATAATAAAACTAGTTTCTACTAAACAGGGACTTCCTGTAGGTCAGTGGTAGGCGATAAAGGCCAGTCACACTTCGGTTGTGGGTTCGATTCCTACAGCCTTGTCCGACGCGATGGGTTGTCGCCCGTCCTGCAGGTTGTCCTTTTTCTAAAGCTATATTACTATAACATCTCATCAATAATATCGAAAAACGTTTTATCCTAACTTATGTCCAACATAATCCATTACAATCTTTAGGCTTATCCATAATACTTCAGTCCACTCTCATAATATAGTGAAAACGATTACCAGAGATTTAATACCATCATTGATCCCCATATATCATAAGATATGTCTTGTTAGTCACATTCCAAACATTCAAAGGCCTTAATAATGTATTCTCTTGAATACCCATTGAACCATAGTGAAAACTTGAATGCAGTTAAAAGTTAACACTTTTCATATACCAAAATCCTCAAAATTCTATATACTCAAACCATGATATCACTTAGTACTTATATCAATCATGAGCTCATGCATACAATCAAACATCTCATTATCACCTTATCCCTTCATTATGCGCATATCATCTACTTTCCAAAAATACTGGTACCATTCATCACATACTTTCAAAACATAAGGAAAGACAACAATGTAACAATCCTTAGATGTCTTTTTATCCCATAGTACAATGAGATTACTTATACAACATTACACATGATAAACATGTAATCATTCCACTACATTCTTAAACCATTGACTGAGCTTCAACAATTCTTTCATCTCACATATCATTTGTAGTCTCATCATCATCATCCACATAAATACTACCTATATGACCATACTAATTTTCTTCATGAGACTTTCCCTTAGGGAATTTGTTTGCATAATGCCCATACATTCCACATTTAAAACACTTAACCATTTTTGATGTCATAGCAATACCATTATCCTCATCCATGGTGTTAACCGACCCTTTTCCTTTGCACTTACTTACTTTGTGTCCTTCTTTTCCACACCCAAAGCATCTTCCAGTTCCCTTGAAACATTCTCCTTGATGCCTCTTCCCACATGATTTACATAGGGGAAATTGAACTTTCTTTCCTCTATGATCATCATGGAACTCCATCTTTCTCTTATTAGTCGAGTCAGGAAACTTACCAAATTTTACTTTATTGATCATATTGTGAGATTGCTGATTCGGCATAATAATGATGTTTGGACATCCAAATCCCATTTCATTTGGTTGCTCATGAAGAATATCATTCCATTGTCCATCATATCCTCCATTATTGTGAATCATCTTGTTTCCAGCCATTTTCCAAAACCCAAACAGAATAGTGTTAGATGAAAAAATCATAATAAAGGGGGAGTAACTTAAATATCTATCATCTTTGGTTTAATCTAATATCGTTACCATAGTTCTAGGACTATATCCTATACATATACTTATCCTTAGGGGCATCCCTAGACATACCTTAGAAATATCTCTAGGGATCTCACTAACGTTTTCGCATCCTAGTTTCCAAAGGTTGACTAAAACTTTCCTCTGATACCAACTGTAAAGATCCGAAACCTGACATACATGGACATTACATTACTTTTGCGGAATACTTAGTACATAACAAAAACACACACACAAGGATCGTAATAGTTTAGTGTATTTGGAAACTCGGAACATAATCTTCTAATCGTGGGGAAAGATCTTCAATATCTCCCATAAAGATCTTCCCTTTTTTTTACCTAAAAACCCTTCTTTATATCCTAGGGAAAAGAAAACATAAAAGGGTGAGCTCAAATGCTCAGTAAGGGTAAACAAAAGAAATATCAATCACATCATATACATAAGAACATAGCTTTTGGAAATCTTAACCTGCAAAAGAGCTCATAATATCATAACATGGGATAAATCATAGAAGTGAAAATGAGATCCCCATAATCATAAAACTTGAAACTTTGTGGCATGCACAAATAATCATGGAAAATCATTTCTTGTTAGTCATGACTCATTTCCAAGACTATCTTAGTGGACAAAGTCCCTTTCTGAACCGAGTTCACTCCTCGTTTCAGTCCTGTATCACTGAACCGAAATAACCTTCCGTTCCAGCCATGTCTATCTCATGAGATATAAAATCTTTACCCAATGCATTGGAGGGAGATATAGGTCCCACCCATCTTATAATGAATCCTTTCTTATGTGTGCCACATAATCATAAAACATACATCATCGCATAACACATGTAACAAAAATGGGATTCTTGAAACATCATGACATCATAAATCAATTCATATAAGATAAAGGAATTCATAAACATAATTCCATCACAACATAGTCAAATCAATGTAAAAATATGGATAGAAACAGAACCCTTTATTATCTTAGATAGAAAATAATTTGATAAAACACTTGAATTGAATTCTTGAGGAAAATATCCTTTCTTCTTCAAAATCAATTTCTTTTCACAAAACATCATGCAATTTTAAAAGAAAGAGATTTTATTGAAAATAGTCATGAAATATTTTAGAGGAAGCTTCATGAAAATAAGGATTTATAAAACAGTAGAAATCCGTTCGTGCCGTATAAGTTAAAAAAACATTCTTCGTACTTTTGTCGGAAAAGTCAAAAAGTACCTCGTACGAAAAACGACAAAAGATTCCTTTCATACGTATTACTAAAAACTCACCGAAGGGTAAAAATGGATTTAAACAATTTTAGGTGGATGGAAATAATATTACATATTGAGTAAACATGGATGTGGATGATAAAATACACCCCAGTAAATACTTACGAATAAACAATCTCGGATAAAAATGAGATTGTGATATTTCCCTTACCTTAGGTCCGACTTGCTTTGTAAGTGTCCGAACCTCCTGTATAATGATTTAAATCATGTTATTGACTTATTACAGAATCATATTAATTGTTATGATATCATATATGGTTCACTTATGACATTATATTACCCGTTCTTTTGTAAATTCCATGTTAAAGAACCGTTTTGGGTAAAATCGTTTCATTTATCGTAGGTGTTTTGACTTGTTGTTATTGACATCATTATTACATATATCATGATTTACTCACTTCCAGAATATAAAATATGATTTATATATCATATATATTCAGTATATATATATATATAATAGGTAGATAAATAAAATGAAAAACACCGTTCATGGAGACGGTAGTCCGTACGTACGCATGAACGCTGTTTTCCTTTCCTTATTGTCTTGAAATGGAAGTAAGTAGATGACATACATATGTATATATATACATAAATCCAGTAGCTTTATAATTTCATATATTTCATTATTATTTCTTATATATACATTATAATCATTCTTAAATGGTTAACATGGAGAATGAATCTCATCGCGTCGTGGAGACGGTAGTCCGTACGTACGCACGAGCGATGATATCATTTCTATAAATATTGAATTGAATTGGAGTGGATTATACAATATATCAGAATCAATATGATGTTTTAATAACTATGTATAGTTATTCTTTACACCATTATACCCATCCATGTAAGGTGGTGGTGGAAAATAGATTACACCACGGCGTGGAGACGGTATTCCGTACGTACGCACGCGCGGTGATTTCTTTTTCCATAGGATGGATATATGGTGAAATAGGGTTGTTTAATACTTATAATAACATATCAGTATATGAGAGATACTAATGTTATTACTTCATAATGAAACAACCTAAGAAGAAGAAGTGGAAGAAGAAATAAAGATGAAAGAATTGGTAACGGTAATTACCTCTTCTTTGAAGTGCCTCTTTGAGACCTCCTCTTAGGGCACTAAAATTGGTCTTTGAGGAAGTCCAGAACCTCTAGGATGTTTCTAGGGAAGTGGAGAAGAGAGTTTGGCAGGGGTTGGCCGAGCTTGAGGGCTCAATTTGGTGTGAGGAGGAGGGGGAGGAGGTGCCCTTTTATAAGGGAGGAGAGGGGCACCTTAGGAATATCTCAAAATATTATTTTATATTAAAGTCAAAATCGGTTTATAATGGTTCCAAAGGGTCTTATTTCGAAGCTAAACTGGGGATGGGTCGAAATCCTATCAACCAATAGGATTTAGACAAGTTTAGGGTATTATTTTAAGCTTATCAATTAGATTTAACTCTAAGTTAATTAATTTAACTTTTACTGTGTATTTTTGTTTTCTTTCACTATATGGTTAATACACTTACTATAACATGCCAAACGAACCCCAAATTGTTTATTATAAATATATATATCCTTATCTAAGTCATTTGGCCGAACCTTAGATTTTTAGGAATAAAATAACAATTAATAATATAATATTTGATTTAAAAACTATTTTGTGTCAATTTTGACACTATTTGATATATGATTTTTGTGAAAGTCATAACAGAATTATATGTTCGAACCAAGTTGATTACATCAACACTAATATATCATAGTAACCTAGAAAATTACTTTAATTCAAAAAAAGTCTCAAATTACATTTATTTTGGTGTTTATAACATCAATTATGTCAATATTTCATTAATAAGATAATTACTGCATCATCATTGTGTCATAAATAAATTACATTATTTAATGTCTAAAAATTACAAATAAAATACCCTTATGTAGGAAATCTTTTTATCTTTCTAATGAATATTTATAGTCTAATTTATCTTATGTATAACCCCATATTAAAAATGATTTACTTATTAAACTTTGATTTTAACTATTTTAACCCTTCTTTAAATAAATTAATAATAAATGTCCTAATCTAATCCAAGTGGGCCTAAATGGTCATATTTTATTCCTAAGTTTGTTTTTGGTCGAATTACACTTGTCCAATAGAATTAGGACATGTGTTAGGGTAATATTGATATCATATTTACCCTTAGTTACCCTATTTACTATTAACCGCGGTAAAAATAGTAAAAAGTTACTATTCACCAAAAAATTATTTTCATCTCATTGAACCACATTTTAGTCCTTGATATTAACCGTTTCTCTCGGAGTTTTGAAATTCCATTCACAGAAGCGGTAAAATTATGTTTTATGCAAAATTCAGTTTTTAACCTACCACTTAGTGGTTTCACTATTCATCAAAAATTGAAAGTTTTCAGAAAAATACCAAAATTTCACCCTAGGCTAATTTCGATATTCTGAGTCCAAAAATGAAGTCCATTTTGAAAAATAAAATTTATAAAATTTAAAAAAGTGGTTATTACTATTCATAACAACTAGTTTTAATAATACTTTAATAGCATATCGTTGTTTAGTGAAACTCGGTATTGCGTACTACACACGCTATCGAGGAAGGTTGTGATTGCATGTAATGCAAGGCAAGTCAAGGATGCGTGTTGTGCAAGCTCCTTTTGGTGTAGCGTACAACACAAGACATTAATAAAATTAAAAAAAATATTTTTCATAAAATCTCGGGCTGTTACACGCATCCTTCAAATATCCAGAATGGACAGTCAATAAATTTTATTTCTATTGAGCTAGTGAACCAAGAGATTAATAAGTGTATAGTGGTACCTAAAAAATAATTTCATGATTAATGGTTACTACTGAGTAATTCGATGGTGGTTAGATTTTTTTAAAACAGGGATGGGTAAAATGGTTCTCTAGTAATGAGAGAAACTTGTATCATAAGTTAATACCCAAGTTTTATTAGTTTTTTGAGTTCTATTTTGATGAAAATGAAGAATGGTAATGAAATAGAATCAATCGATGTAAAGCAGATGTCTCTTCAAAGAAGTGGCCCAAATGTCTGAGAGTTCTTTATTAAGGAGTTCCAAATGACTATCATGGAACTACCCCAAGTGATAGTGATACTATTTCTATAAGTATTCTTTAGAAATGTTAACTGGACATGAGATATTAAGAATTCATATTACTACTGAACATTGTGGGGAATTCCAGTTTATTTTCATGTTTATCCAACTTATATTTTGTTTGTGGAAATATTATTTTTCCACATTGAGGTATCATGATTTTTAAATTTTTGGTTTTATGAAAAACAATAGAGGATTATTCTGTGCAGATACCCAATGATTTACAAGATTGATATTTGAAATACTTCTCATAATTCTAACTCTTTTATTTATTATAATATTATCTTCTCTATAACAGAGGCCAAGGGACTAGTTGAGATAAAGTTAAAATAGTTGTTAACTTTGGATGTTTTTGTATCACTAGATTAATTTTCAAAAGGACGAAAAGTGGTTAGAATTATTTAATCAAGTAATGAATTGATGATGCTGACATGTTGTACGATGACTTCATCTCGGTTGATCTCCCTTCAAGACCAAACAATATTATGGATCTTGGGATGGATCCATATGTATTGGTTGCATATTTGGATGAGGAAGAAGTTTAACTTCCTATTTCAAGATATGAGGAGGAGGTATTTTCAGTGGATGAGATATCTGATCCAAATTTTCCTTAGGGTTCTCCCACAATTACTTATAGTGATCCTAGTACAGCTAGGTCTCTTTATATACAAGGGAATATCTGGAAGGAATGTAGTGATGAAGAAGCAACAGATGTGTTCAATGAATATAAATTCAAAATAACTTCAGATTCTTATTAAAAAATGGTATAAATTAAAATTATGATGAAGAAGAATAAGAAGAAGTTGGATTAGTTGTGGAAATGGAGATAGAAATGGATATGAAGATAAAGGTTATAGTGATGGAGGTTCTAATCATGATGGTCTTAGTAGAAACATTTGGGTTAAAGATGTTGATATGCCTTAGACACTTATCTCATTTCTAGTTTTATCAATTATCTCAGAATTTTAAGATAGACCCATAATATTTTATGATGCTGATATAATATTCAAAGATAAGAAGGAAGTATCTGTTTGGGAGGAGGAATCCCTATGATTAGATAGTCACCCAGTTCATCCTACTGATGGTGGATATATTAGTGTGCCTGGAGATGATGTTTATAACATTTCTAAGAAAAATATTTTTGATCAAGATGTTTATGATAAAATGTAAATTGAGCCTGATGTTTTTGTGTAGATAGATAATTTACACAGATCATATGTGTATATGAATGTTATAAATACCATTTTTTATTTTACAGTTATTGAATCTTCTATTGATAAATATAATATCAAGTCCCTTTTCAGTTGGATGGACCGAAATGGTTGAATAATGAGATAAGTTTCATAGATATGATTGAATAGGCTTGGCATACCTTTTTGTAGCTGTGGATGTCTGTCCACCAATTCCTGGTGGATCTGAAATTTGAGAAATAATGGATCTTAAGGGATCATTAGTTGATCATATTAAAGCAGCAAGTCAGTTTGAGAGATTTATTTCTGATGTTCCTACCGGGTCTAAGCCTTTTGAATCCTTACCTACACCTACTTTTTCCTTCACTGATAGTTGATGTTTCCACCATAGGTGACTTAGAATATTTTAGAATGTGCATTCTCTATGAATTTGTTTTGTTGTTTAATGATCAACCTCTTTTGGTTAGAAAACATTGTGAGAAGGATAAAAGACATTTTTAGGGATTTTGATTAATCACATGCATCCCTAGATGATATTTCATTTCAACCATTGTTTATTTAATTACTTTAATTAATTTTACCTTCATTGTAATGGTTATCCTCTTTCCTAATTTTAAAATAGATTATCTCTTTTTATATTCAATTAAGGGGGATTTACCATCAACCTTTTAAAAAAAATGGAAGTTCTAAAATCTACATTGGAGGAGATGTGGTTTTATTTTTTAGAATTCATGGATTATTCTATATATATGATATAGAATAATTCTTCCATGGGTTATTTATCAATTTCTTCTCATCCTAATTTTGATATTGTTTTAATCCGGATAGTTGTCAGAGGAGACCTTCATTCTACTTCAGGTGAAGTACATGAACTTCCTCAAAAAATATTGATCAAAATCCAACATAACAGTGACCATGTGGTTATGATATTTAGGGATTATATTAAGGATATTAAATATGATAGATAAACAATCAAAAAGGATATAAAGTATTATCTGTCTCAGATTTATACCAAGAATGTGATGAATTATCATTTTAAGTTCCTAGTTGAGAATATAAGGATGCCTCTAGTGAATCCATATTTCAAAGAGAAAGTGAATCAGTTGAAATTCAAGAAACCAGGGATAAAGTTATCTATGAAAGAGAAGAAGGATTTATTTATAACTTTATAAAGGAGAGGAAACATAATTATATTCTTTATAAATTTTATGAAACAATTTTTCTAGGTTTCCTGAACCATAGTGGGGGCTCATGATTCCCTTCTAGTTACAGTTCATCTTACCTCTCCATCTTCTAATCTAGAGTTCTTCTAGCCTGATGTAACCAAAGATCCCAATTATACCTTTCCAGCTTATTTCTACACTTTAATCCTCACTCCCAGATAAGCATTTCAGAATTTTAGGCCAATCGTTATCTGGGAAACTCCTTCTCTTCTTACTATTCCTATATCCATACCTTCAGGTAACTCAACCTCACATTCTAACCCTTTTTCTTTAAATAAATTAAAGGAAATATATCTTCTTAACCCTTCTTCCCAGGATAAAAATAATTCATAGTTGTCTCTTTTTATCTTTTATGGGGATGTTTTTCTATGAAATTTTTGTTGTATCTTTTTTAGGATGAACATACATAAAATATTATTGTTATTAAAATTATGTTCCATTGTACTTACTATTTTATTTTAACTTATTTATAATTCTAAAGGAGGATACTTTAAGGATCTATGGAATTTATTATTTTATTTCTTTATTTAGTGATATTTCATTGATATTTTATAATGATATTCCTTATAATTCCATATTTTTGTAAATTCATTATTTTGATAAAATATCTTCCTTGATATAGATTAATATCTAATTTATTTTTAAACTATTTGTATTTTATTTACCTTTAATTCCATGGTTTATTAAATGCTATGATTTATGATCATCAAAAAGGGGGATATTGTTAGAACCCTTAATTTAATGATCAACAAATCATTTTTATTAAATTATGGATGATTTTTATGTTTTATTGTAGAATTTTACAATATAAAAAATATTGGATAAAATTTGACTAAGTATTGGAAGGATTCACTATTGAAGATGAGTTATTTCCAGGTCTAACTCACTGTTGAAATTAAATTTTTGTTATGTGTTAGAAATAATTTTCACCAGAAATTACCCACTATTAAGAACATGAAATTATTATGTTTTGAAAAACCTACCATCAGAGATGATTCATGTAAATTTGATAAAATATAGAAAAGACATACCATTAACAATGAGCCACCACGAGGATATAAAATTAGAAAAGTATTGGAATGAGTCACCACTGGAGGATGACTCACCATCAGAACATAGTCATTCAAAATTTGTAAATGTGTTGGAATGACCAACCACTAAGGTAATTCAACATTATAATGAGTAACCAACAGTCCAAGTCACTATTAAGATTACTCAAAACCATAGTTATCTCACCGTTAAAAGGAATTACCAAAACACTTTATATTTATTTTGAATTAAATTATTATATGGTCTATATTATCAAATTTAATGTCAAGATTTATTTTTAATGATTATTTTAAAAATATTTTAGAGATGAATTAATGTTTTTTTTTCAGTCATACAGTATGAGAAGAAAATGATCTAGATGGTTTATCTTACATGCTACTATTAAAAGAAGTACCAGACTCCCTCATGCAATGCAGTGAGGTAGAAAAGTATTATAGAAATACACATACATGTGTAGTGATCTGAAAACCCTATTGAATGAACCTATAGAGTACCAATTGCTGAGAGAATAGCATATAAATATTGTATACACACAACAATGAGAATGTAGATCACATAGAACTTCTAGTCTCTTCCTAAAATCATAACAAGGAGAGTTCATAACTCTCGGTTATACTATAATTTTCCGAAACACGACTCAAGATCCAGTTCTAGCTACATATAAAGAGTCACGAGCATCAAATAACATGAAATCTAGGAACACTATATTATTTGTATATTTATTTTACCTATTTTTTATATTCTATACATTAGGAGGAGTGTGTGCTTACTGAGTATATTTGACCCATACACACACTATCTCCTATGCTGTAAATGAAACATACTCGATATATTCTACTCTATTTACACCTATTTATCCATGTGTTGTGGAAGAGGTCCCTATGTTTCCTGTGTTTGTCTTATTCCAAGGTTTTGTGGAATTTGTCTATATGCGTCCTAGATAGATTTTTTATGTTGTATACCTGATCCATGTTTTGAATCAATGACTATTTTATTTAATATAATTGGAAGTGTGTGATTGAAAAGTGGGGAGGATTATGTTATGGCTCTATATAAAACCTCTTATTCTTATTATAATGTGTGTTTTGTTTTGTTTTATTTATATTTTTTAAACTTATTTTCTTAAACTATACAAAAATAAATACTTTGACAGTTCTTCATAATTAGTGTTTATGTAAGGTTTTGTTTTACTAAAGTCATTTCAATTGTTAATTTGTTTTTTCATAATTTTTTTAAATAATACTTAATCAATCGTTGAGAAATATTTTAAAATATATGTACTTATATCAATCAGTTATTTTTATTAAACGAGCTGTTTTAATTATTTGGGGGATTTAATTTAGTCCTTTTTATACAGGATTTTTATTGGGTACTCAATTCACCCCCTCTTAAGATACCCACTCCGACAAAAAAATGAGTATTTCCTATGGGATATAATGACAAGAGATATCACGAAGTTTGTATCTATGTGATTGGTATGTTACCAATTTAATGTTGAAAGAAAAAATTCTAAAGGGATGTTACATGAATTACCAATAAAAAAAATTTAATGGGAAAACATCCCCCTGGATTTTTTCAATTGACTCTCCAAAAAGATTAAAGGAAATAATGATATATGGGTTGTAGTCAATCACATTACTAAGTCGGAACACTTCATATCTATTAGAGAGTAATACTATTTGGATAATATTTTCAGAATATACATCAACGAAGTGGTACGGTATCATGGATTACCAAATTATGTTGTGTCTAATCAAGATTAAATATTTTCCTCAACGTTCTGGTGAAGCCTTCAACAATATCTTGTTATAGAGTTGATTGTCAACACTTCATATCATCTTAAAACATATTGTTAGTCTAATTGAATAATTAAAACTATATAGGTTATTTTTAGATATTATTATTCTGATTTCAATGGTGTTGGGAATCAAAACCTTCCTGTAGATGAGTTTTCTTCCAACAATATTTTACTCGGGAATTTAGATGGATCATTATGAAGCCCTATATGGAATGAAATGTAGTGATCCAATGTTCTATAATGATGTTGGAAAAATAAATCTATTGGAACCTAAGATAGATGAATAAATCAAAGATAATTTCAAACCCATTCAATAACACATCTAGGAAACTCATATTCGACTAAAAAGTAATGATAATATTCAATTGATTGATCTAGAATTTTATGCTAGTGAGAAGGTGTTTGTAGAAATTTCATCATGGAAGAAGGTTATGAGATTCATAAAGAAAGGGAAACTAAACTGAGTTTGGTATATCGGTCCATTTAAAATTATTGATCTTATTAGGATGGTGGCCTAATGGTTGAAACCTCCACTAAAGATATCTTAAGTCCACAATGTGTTCCATGTATATCTCTTGATGAAGTACAAATCTTTCCCTTCATAAGTACTAAAATCGAAGGTCATACCACTAAAGCAAGATATTTCTGGTAAGGAAAAACTAGCGGAGATTCTACATCATACGTTGAATGTTATAAAAAACAAGACCACTCACCAAGTCAATGTTTTGTGGTGAGACCTCCAGTTTGAGGATGCTATTTGGGAATGTTAGGATATGATGTGGAAGTTGTATCCTCATTTTTTGTGTGAGAGTGAACAATTTAACGGGTTAAATTCATTTTACAGGGGTATAATCTAATAACATAAGTTTTTAGGAACTATTTTTTTGGGATAAATTAAATGAATTTGATACCTTTTGTAATATGAAACATCATGTTAAGCATGTACTATAAGTGATACTGGGTAATCTTGGGTTACACACGACACTGAGTTTTAATAAAAGCACGATATATTATTAATATAGTTTTTTAAACCTAACCGTTATGAAATAACAATTAAATATACTTATAAAATAATAATAAATAAATTTAAAATATTAATTATAATGTTTTCATATATATAAAACATATTCACAACAAAATATAAAATTTTCAGTAATGACTTTATATATTTTCAAAATACAATTTTCTTAAAAAAATGTTATTTATTTATTCTTTTAGACAATAATAAAATTATTTTTTGATAATTTTAGAAAATTAATTTTATAAAATAAAATTCATTTCTTAAATTGGAATTTTAAAAATCTATATGTGTTAATTTCTTGGATTTTTATGTCAAGATTCATTTTTTGATGAATAGTAAAAAATACAGAATTTTAATTGAAAGCCACCTTTTAATTTTATTTATTTTAATGTTAAATTATATTTTAAATTTAATTTAAAGAAAATATACATTAATTATATATCTATTATTCCAATTTATATCATTGGAATCACTTTATATTGAATTATAAAATAATTCTTTTTAAAGTGTTCAATATTTTCTCTTTAAAAACCTGCTTCCTCGTCGAGTTTGCGAGATTAATTTCAAATTAAAAATTTACACTTATGTGTATGGAATTTTTAAAAATAGATTAAATTTTTTGATTCATCATATTTTTTATTATATAATTTGGTAAACTTAATTTTTTGACCAAAACGAATATTAAAAACAGAAAAAATTATTTATCGCAGTTATGGTAAAAATGTATTTTTTAGGGGGTTAAACTAAAACGGTAAAGGTAAATAATGGACCAAAAATTATAAAAAACAAATTTTATAGAAATATGTTTACCTTATACCATCTATGGTATGGAAAAATAAATCTTGGATCCTCTTTACATAAAAAAATGTGTGTTAAATTATTTATTATCAAAATTATCAGTCTGCCACTCACCTCACTTATAAAAGGCCACCCATTCTCCTCTCTTAATCACAAATTAATACAATTTTAGTCTAGAAAATAATTGACCAAATAAATATGAAAATTACCTCCAATAATTATATAATACTTATTTTGGATAGAAATCCAACCTTGTATTGATTTTGGTGCAAAACTAAAGAGGATACCCAAAGAAGAGGTAATATTCATCAACAAGCATTTTTTATTTTATTTTTTCTTCCACATCTTCCAATTATTATTATAACATAATATTATAATAAAATAATTATATTATATATAATAATATGTTTTTATGTTATATTAATTACCTATAATCATATCTAATAGCATTAGATGGTTTAAAAAATCATCGTTGGTGTGCACAACAAACTACCCCTCACTTACCAATGTCATTCTTTTTTACATTAACACCTCTAAAGTGTAGTTAACATGATGGTTTTAGGATTTATATATGATATTTATAATTTTATTATAATTTTTTAATCATTATATCACACATACATTTAAACTATTCATTTTTTGGGAATATAATAACGTCGCTCGTGTGTACGACAGACTATCACCTCACGAAGTAATGTGATTTGTTCACGATTTATGTGGAATGTATTAGAGATGGTTTTATTAAAAAACGTGATATATATATGAAATAAAAATGATTCAATAATGACTATATATATCATTTACTTTTTTCTATCTTTATCTAATAATAAACTGGAAAAAACATTCATGCGTACGTACGACATACAATCTCCATTAACAATGTATTTCACTCTCTATCTCTAAATATTTTGGATTAATATAAATATAAATATATAATTAATATATATATGATATTTATATCATGGTAAATATTATATATATTATGAAAAATTGATTAATGTAATGGGATAAGAAAATAATAATTCAAAACATATATGAAACAAAATCAACTATTGCGTGAAATTTTTCTTTAACATGGAATTGTTAGTAAAAAGGAAATAATTGGTCATAAGAAAATAATTTATGTTATGATATATATTAATATTTTTATGTAATAAATTAATAATAAATATGTATTTATTATACATGAGGTTTTAATGAGTGCAATGGAAGTTAAGACTTAAGGTAAGGGATTTTTGTCTCAATATTCTTTCTTTAATTCATATGTTATATTGTGCACCTATCCTCTTTTATGTGGTGTATATATATCCCATTTGAAATATAATATCATGAATTTATTTATCATCATAATATTTTATATTTCAGTTTATGTTATTCCTTAACGAGTCTTAGGATTCAAAGCCACCAAGGTGGTAATGATTTTATACTCTAATCCCATCATTAATCAGGATTATTGATGATTATGTTTCATACGATAAAATATTATGATAAATATCTAACTAAAATCACTAAATTTATTATTATATTGTTATTGATGATGTTTTTGAGTAATAATATCATTTTCCAATCTTTGGTACATAAAATAATTTAGAATTTTTCTTATAAACATATGAATGTTTTCCATCTTCACTCAAAAATCCATTTTCTCCCTAAACCATTTTTGGTAAAAACATTTTAATTTTTTTTATTACACTCCTATGATATTGAAAATACATTTTTAAATTTTTTTGAACTTTTATATATTTTTAGTGTAATTTTCTAAACAATTCCCTCTTGGCTTTTACCGAAAAAAAGGAATATTTATTTTAATGTGTGCAACATGAATGAAACTTTAGACCATCTTGATTAATAATATTTTAGAGTATTAATTTAATTTTTTTAAAGGTTATATTCATATCAATGATTCTTAAATGTTTTAGGTTTTAAAAAGTTTTTATTAAAATTAGAAAGGATATTTTCTTCAAAAATGTTTGAAATGTAAGATTAAAATCATTCTCTATATAAGATGGTATCTGTTGTTGTTTCATAGTCCTTAGAGAAGATATGATTGAAGGAAACCATTATTATTATTATGAATGGTTTTTATTTATGATGGAATTACGTTTATGAAACCCATTTCTCATCTATGGGTTATAACATGAAAACATTCTTACGAAACCTACTTATTTTTTCATATGTTATGTTATAATAAAATGATTATATGATTATGAAACCTGTCTCTTTTATATATGTTGTGATATGGTGAAATGTTTATGTAGCCTATTTTATATGATTTTTTTGATAAGATTAATATTTAAAGATCATGTGGAAAACATAAATATGGTTTCCATTGTGAGATGGTTTGGAACTATATCTACCTATAATTCATTCGGTAAAGATTTATATATCATGATATCGATAAGACATGAATGAGGGGTGAACCCAGTCAAGTAAGGGACTTTTTCCACTATGATGGTATTGGTAGTGAACCTTGAATACTATGGTGGTTTATGGATTGAAACCATTCCACTATTACTTCATTGGCAGTGAGCCTTTAGTAATATATAAATGATTTCCTATACTTATGTTTTTGCCGAAAATTAATTATATGATGCTAATGTTATTACCTTATGCGTAATATTATTTGATTATCTTATGATTCATGTATTATTAAATTCCAATATTTATTCCATGACTCAAGTTTATATATTTTATATGTATGGTATGTTTTTAAAATGTTATGGTCATGTTTCCATACCATTATGTTCATATTATGCTATTCTATATCTAATATTTAACATTATTGATCATATGATCTCACCCTTTCTGATGTTTTATTTCCATAGGTTATAAAGAAATGTATTATTTATGATATTTCTAATAAGGGTTCTAGTTATGAAGAACATACTGGGAGATGACATTGCTCAATTATGGACCAATTTCTATGTTTCTAAGCTTCCAATGGCACTAAACTATTATTGACCATATGGGAGTGTTTGTGTAATATAATTAGTATTCATAAAAAATTATGTAATATCAATGTATGATATTTCATGTTTGCTATAAACCATACATTCTACTTAAAACATAGGGTATGAAAAGTGATTCCATACTTCTTATAAACACATCCATAATTCATATTCATTGATAAAAAATATAATTCCATGGGCTTAAGGTATGAAAATACTTAGATAATAACATATTTATTCTAATTTTAATTTTAATCGAATTTACATAATGTAACTTCATTAGTAATATATATGTATTATTTTTTGAGAATAAAAATAAAAAATAAATTAATAAAATGGGTTGATCAACAAATTCCAAATAACCCCCCCTTTTTGATGATGAGGAAAACTGTAAAACCAATGTTAAACTAATAAAAACAAGAAATTAAATTTAAAAAATATAAGAATATATAAAATTGAAGAATCTTTTCCCCTCACAGAAAATATATTTTTTCATGATTTTTTCCCATATATATATATATATTATATTTTTAACGTAGTTATTTCTATCAATTAACATATGTTTTCCTCAAAAGTTTCATATTTTAAAATATATACCCATTAAATTCTCCCTAGATTCCTCAATTTCCGTGAAATAAAAAAAAATTAAGAATAATATTAATGAATATATATGAGAGTAATAATATATAATTTTTTTCTTAAACTGATAGATACAGAAAAAATTCAAAAAAAATATATTTTGGATTAGAAAATGGATAAGCTATAATGGTGGAAAATAATTACGAATTGTAGAAATTTTAAATGATTCATCTTCAGTATAAAAACATGGAAAAAGTTTTCTCACAGTAGAAAGAACTCTCACATGTAGTCTATTCTCAATTTATCATCTATAGAACTTTGATCCATCAAAGAAAATTTTAAATGAATAACTAAAAACTCATTTATATCATTAAGATAAGACATAATAATAACTTAATTTCTATTTATTCTATTTTACATATCATATCTTCATTAAGGAAATAAATGAATTATTTAGAAATAGAACTTTCTCATAAAATTTTTTATTTCCCTTGAAGAGTATAAAAACTACTTGTGATATATAATACTTCATCATATCTTCATAAGATTTTTCTCGACATTATTAATCTTAATATAGCTTCACTAATTCTTTATTCCAAATATTAAACTTTGATAAAAATACACTCTAGAAATCATTCCATATTTAACTATTTGAGAAAATTGAACTTCTAATTCATTATAACCAAGGATTTATTTATGTTTTCCACAATTTTTTTTATAAGAAATCCTTACTAAATTAAATAGAATATTATCAAAAATATATATCATAACATTATGAAAATAATTAACTTTCTTATTGAGTTATTTTAAAATATTTTTTAAAAAATGAATCAATTAATTTAACCTTTTAATACTTATCTAAATATTATTTCTATAACATTGATGTCCTAGGACACTTTATCGAACTTAGAATGTATTCTTCAAATGTATCTGAGTTGGTAATTTTAAAAAATAAAGACAAAAGGTTTGATAAAGTTTGAAAAAAATTAGGGTTCAAAAAAGTAAGAAGAATGGTTTCATTATGATGGGTTTTAGGTGATGTTTCAGATTTTCAATCCAAAAGATAGAGTTATAATTTCATATTTTTCAGTTTAAATTGTAGTTATACATAAGAAAACCATTTTTAAAGAATAACCTTACATAAATGAAAAACATTTCTAAGAAAATTAATTTTAAATATAAGTTTTATGAAATGAATGATTAAATTAAGAACGTAATTTTGATATTAAATAAATTGATCAATCTTCATGTTATTTTAAAATAATATAATAATGTACTAAATAGTCATCCTGAATTATAACTTCTCCTAAAAAATTAGAGTTAAGAAGTTATATAAAACAATGTTTACAGAAATAAGAAAAAGAAAAAAAATTACACATATTCTAATACTTTGGAAAAAAATTTCATTTATTAATGTGAAATTAAATGATCATTATAGTGTATGCAAGATTTAATTAAAAGATTTCAAATAATAGACTCATCAAATAAAATAATAGAGTAAAAAAAGGCCAGTAATTTAAATTTGAGGATAATTAATCGTAAAGGAAAAAGGTAAAGCATTTATTGTTTTTATCCCCACACATATAAAAAATCATGTATTTAAATAAATATTAAAATATAAATTAAATTATTTCTCAATTAATAGTTCCTACTCTAATGATGATTTTATTTAAAATAATGATACATATAAATATAATAAATTTTTATAATTTTGAAGAATCCACTTAGTAATATAACATTGAATTCCAGTAGTGGATACCTACATGATATCAAATAAAAGTTTCTTTTGGTACCCATATGAATTTGGGTCTAATAGATTTAGTAACTATATTCATAGGAAACCATATTTTTTTATTTTGATTTGAGACTCCAGAATTAATGTTTGGTAATTATTTCAAATAAGGAACGTGCTTTATACCAAAATATTTAGGTTTTATTACATAAAACCCATTTGAATAATGTCTTTATTTTATAGTGAAAATGTTTAATATTAGATATGAATTTTTTTTGAATGAGTTACAAAATAATTTCTACATAATCTGGGAATTTCTCTAATACTACTAATCTAAGGATGTCCTTTATGAATGTTATTTTTACCAATAATTTGATTGAAATTGTTTTCTCCATTAATAATAATACTGGAGGCTTGTTTCAAATTATTAACCTCTTCTAATAGTTCCTAAATTAGATTTTCAATAAAAACCCAATAACATTTGGAATAATTTGTTTATAGATATCAAATCTAGTTTGATAAAAAAAATTATCAATAGAAATAGTATATTAAGATTTTATAAGTTTTCTATGCTCCCTTTGTAATATTAAATATTTTCATGAAGAATGAAAACTATTTATTAAGTTCATCATAAGGAAAATTTTTTGAATTAGAATTTTTAAGAGTAAGAAGTTTGTTCCACATTAGCATGATCCATAGGACATAGATTTACCATTTTATTTTCATGCCTTGCTTCAATGTTTTTATAGGATTTACTACTTGAATAATAATTAACTTTCTAGTTATTCTTCATAACTTTATTACATTTTCTTCTATAATTATCTTTCCATTAAGCTTCAGTTATAAGAAAATTAGACTTTATGTGACCTTTCTCCTTTAATTCATAACATTTATCTTATTTATTACTATTATTTCTCTTGTTGTATAGTTTTACAAATCATTTTTAGAGACATGATAACACTTTATATGAATCCAAATAATTTCAATCAGACGATTCTTCCATAGTAGTTTTAAGTGTAGTATCTTTCTTTTTTGAAATAAATACAATTTTCAGCTTCACCTTTCATATCAACTTCATACATCTTCATGTTTCCAATTAGTTATTACATTATCAATTATTTAACTACTTTTTTTTGATAAATAATATGAGATATTCCATTTTACATAGAGGGTAACACTTTGAGAACCTTTAATTATTTATCTGGATGTTTAATTGGATCTCCCATTGCAGTAATATCGTGGAAAACATCGATAAATCTTCCATTCATCTATGTAATGCTCTCATATTCATGCTTCTTAAATATATCAAATTTCAATTTTTTTAGTATTGTACCTTATTTTTTTGGTATTATCTGTTCCTTCATAGGAATCAAAAAATGGGCTTACATGTAAGGTCCATGAATTTCCATATAATTTTTTTAATTATATAAAATTATTTCGAGACCGAGAAATCTGGCAGCACATGATTCCGAGGGGTAGAGTGCCCAGAATGATCTGTAAAAAATGTTATGTTTAAAATAGTAGGTGTGAGTGGTTTTACTAAAAAAGTGGAATAGCTCTTAAATAGTTACCTAGATCAGAAATCTGAGGACACCGTTGCATTCAGGATAACGGGTTTACCCTAGGCGTGAGTTAAGTTTAGCGGGCATAGGATTCTGGTGAGAAACCCCAAAAAATGGAATAACTGTAAATAAAATAATTAAATAAAGTTATTTCATTTGTCAAATTCTTATAACTGATGAATAGTGACTCAAATTAAAAATCTGAGACCACTACTGGGCTCATGAGGGTATGATTTCATTAGGCAGATACTAACATTGGTCATCGCATGGCAACTATGGAAGTTTGTTTTTGGTCGTAAATAAAATAATTAAGTAAAAATTATTTTATTTTTAAAATGTATAACTTCTAAACTATAACCCAGATTAAAAATCCAAGAGTACCATTTAGTTCGTTGGGAAGAATTTCCCTTAGTCAGAGCCTAACCTCAACCGACTCGAGTTGAGGGTGAATGTTAATAATTTATTGAAAATTTTTAAGGTACATTAGGTAAACGCTTGGGTGGTGTTTTCGAGCTTTTGAACTGGTGCTCAGATTAAACATCCTAGGGCACCGTTGAATCCATAGCACCGAGATTCAATTAAAGAAGGCTTCATTTTGACAATAGTAGGTCGATAAAAATAGTCAGTTTTTACACCTTTTAATGAAATAATAAAATAACATAGAAATTGTTATTTTATTTTATTTTCTTTTTCTCTAGGGGATGATCAGTGATGGTAGGACCAATGACACGTCAATCCATTAAATGGCTTGACTCCTATTTATTCTTATAACAGCACCATTAGAATTAGGACGGTTCCTTAATTAATGAACCCCATTAATTTCACGTGTGTTACTCACCCCCCTCTCCTATTTATATAGAGCTTGGGGAGGGGTGTTGGAACGACTTCACCAAGTGATTAAGCTCTAGAAAAGTACTTCCATGCCAACCACTAAGAAGATGAGACCAGTTCCTACAAACAGTGATGAGAACCACCAAATCATGAACTGAGAACATCGACGAAGGAGTTTTGTCGATCGTCGTCTGCGAACTTCTCTTTCAAGTAGAGGGTTTATTTTGAACATTTATTTTATGAATTAAATCCTCTCCCACTTTCTATCAAATTAACATGGATGTAATGGAAAAAAATTCTTGGAACCTCCACTTCTTCTCCCATGATTCATTTTTTGGGGGCGGTTTCCTCAGAGTTATGGCAATGCACAATACCGAGTCACGGTATAACGACGACGACACAAGAGACCCATAGGCGCAGATGACACCAGGAACAGACACTGGAGTATGTCCGGGAGTTCCATGGAAGAAACCAGAAAAAATCCATGTTGGCGGTTGCAGGATGTGGTCGGAGTAGACCCGCAGAAACCTGATGCGGGTGGTTGAAGGCGGCGCATGACGGTGGGCCGCGGTGGCCGAAGGCAGCTAGCCCGAGCCCAACAGGACCCCGAATAAATAAACGCCCATAACTGAAATCCCATGCATCCAATCAATGCACTGTTAGTGGTGTTGGGACCCCTTTTGGGAAGTGGTCCATTTGGGATATTCCTACAAGCCCGACCAAGCCAGGCTGAACTGAGGTACGATCACCCCCCGTTTCACAGAAAAGGATGTAACTAACAGATCCAGAATCTGATTGACGCGCTGTCTACGGAATAAGGACCCCTGTGACAAGGTGGTCCTTTCTAAATACTCCAAGAGAGTTTTCAAGAATTTTGGAGTATGGCCGGGTTGGATCGACTCCAAATACAACATTTCCCTCGGCACTAAAATGTCAATAACTTATAGACTGGGCGTCCGGTTGACGTTCCGTATTTTGCATTGGGAGCCTTATGACACGAAATATTATCAGGTTACTTATTCATGGGACTTAGTTCTAGTTAAAATATGACCTATGGATTAAGAAGAAGTTCTCCTAGAATCAAGTGTGCTATGAGCAGGAATCTAGTGGCTAGCAGTGAGGTGAAGGTTGGAGAGAGATAATACAGAGGTTAGTAAAAAGCGATCATGTGTGGTTCAAAACCTAGAGATACTATGTGTATTAGCACTGAGTGATCCTATGTGGATTATCATGGAGAGACCCTATGTAAATCAGCACCTCGCGACTCAATAAGGACCAGCCTTAGAGCGGCTTGTCATGGATCAATAACATACTAATCCAGTGTGGGTCAGCGCATACCGATCATGTGTCGATTAGATCCTGTGTGGGTCATTGCGGGATATAGTACCTATCGACTACGGGAGGGTCAGATCCTATGTCGATCATTGCAGGGGTTATAACCTATCCATCATGTGTGGGTAAGACTCCTTATGTTCAACAACAGTGCCTCTTGATAGAATAAGATGATCTAGATTTGTGACTAACAATCTTTACTTCTTTAATTCAAATAAACGAGGGTTGATATTAGTCATTATATTTGTGCTTTTTGATTGAGATCATGTTTTTTGGTTTTCTTTTGTGGAAATATATGAGATATTTAGGGGTCTATGGATCCCTACTGAGTATTGTTATACTCACCCCTGCACGGGCTTCACTCGCACCTTGTTGTGTCTTGTGCCGAAAACGAGCAGCTGTGCTGAGGCTAGAGGGGGATAGGACCAGGTGGTACGAGGAGGATATATGCTGACATGGAGTGCTTTTGAGATGATCTGTACCTACTCTTGAGGCAGCATCCATGATGGATAATCCAAGAGCTGTTTTCTATTTTCAGTTGTACTTGTACTTTTTAGTTGGGCTTGTATTATAGACCCTTTACTTTCAGTACCCTTTTTATCCAAACATTTTAATTCATGGTTTCTTCTTGTTGTGTTCTTGGATTGTGTGTTTTTACAGATTTAAAGGAAATGCATTCCCAATATAGGGACATGCCTTTTTTGTGTTATTTGACAACCCCTGGCTTATGGAAGGTGGTCTTGGGGTAGTCATGACATGGGCCCTGGGGGACGGGTATTGATAAAGTGGTATCAGAGGACTCAGTTCTACCCAAGAACTAGGACTCTAATATTTTTAATGGAGCAATAGTATTAAGTGTTTTGAGTATGTTTTTCTGTTTGGGGAGTCCAGTGTTGGTGTGGTGGGCAACGTATCCATACACTAGGACCCTGAATTCTGATTTCGGAGTCGGTGCATGAAAACACTGATTGAGTGTGTTTTGGAAATTTTTCTTCTTGGTTCTTTTGGAGCCAGATCACCAGGTATAACTTAAAGACCGTGGAACACCTATTCATTATCTGGATTCCGCCACAAAGATAGCCATCTAGGATTACCGAGAGAGTACGCGATGACGGCCCACCGAGCGATGATTCCTCGGTGCAGGGCCCTGATACAACGTTAGCACCTTCGGGTGGTGTACCTACACCACCACTACCTATTGAGAAGCCGTTGCCACCAACCCTACTAGAGATGATGCATGATGAATGAGCACATTGCATGATTTTTAGTGGCATAGGCCTCTGAGGTTCCAAGGCATGATGAATCCCCAGACGGCTGAGGATTGGCTAGAGCTTGTGGCCAAAGTTTTTTTCCTGGTTGGGACACCAACCGACCTGATGATGATCCCATCTTCTAGTCTTTTCAAAGGATTAGTAGGGAGATGGTGGTTCCTGACGTTCTAGATTCATGATACGTCGACCCTCAACTGGGTAGATTTTGAGGTCCCCTTCAGGGAAGAGTTCATCCCAATGAATCTACACTCTGTGCGTATTCAGGGGCTCCGACACTTACACCAGGGTAACCTAACCATGGCCCAATACTCGGCGAGGTTCACCGAACTCTCATGCTACTCAACCGACATGGTGCCATACCATTTTTTAGGGTCTGGACCTTTGAGCAGGGACTCCAATGGGAGATCAGAGCTTTGATGGTATCACTCAGCATCACGAAGTATGCTGGAGTGCTAGAGAGAGCACTCTAGGTAAAGAGATTCCTTGTATAGCAGACACCGACAACGAGACCCACCACCGGGTGACACGTATCAGAGTCGTCTGTGGTAGGTAGTAGGCAGATGTCATAGATGTCCAAGTGAACTAGACCCACTGGTGAATGACTCAGGGAACCAAGGTCAGAGGTGCGGAGCTCATGAGGTAGATGTAGTCAACTGAGAGGTAGGGTGTTCTTCATGTGCGGCGGGTAGGGCAACATGGATCTTGACTTTCTGACCCATCGTACCGACGATCAACAGATGGTCGAGGGACCTCCAAGTTAGAGATTCAAGCTAGGAGGTCTGCAAGACAACAGACATAGCAGATGAGTGGGTCGTGTAATAGGTGGTGGATGACGGTTAGAGGTTCTACTGCCACCACCTCCAGGTGGTCCACCCCGATCACAGGGAGCAAGAGGTCAGGGACAAGAACAACTACAGGTAGTAGAGGCCTATGACCATGGCACTCTGGAGATGATTAGAGGTTGAATATATATATATATTCCACCCTACATGTAGTACTTATAAGCATAGATTCCAGTCACTCTTTCATTTCCACGACACTCGTTTGGAGCTCAGAGATTCTGGTGGAGCCATTGGCTCGATCCTTATGATTAGAGACTCTTACGGGAGATGCTTCCATGATTACACACTCATGTTGGCAGTGTGAGATTACTCTAGGAGGCGAGAGATTCAGCTAATATCTTCTAATAGCGGTGTTGATGTTTAACGATGTCACCTTGGGTATAGACTAGTTATCCACAGTCCATGCTCAGATTGACTGTATTAGGTGTAAAGTGTGGTGTGTCTGCATGGATGAGACCCGGTTTTCCTTCACCTGTGAAAAGGGAACCTTTGTAGCATAGGATAGACTTACCTAGAGGAGGGTTCAGCTGATCACACATCAGTTGGCAAGCCTTACCCTCAGAGAAGTTGATTTTGAGAGTCCGAGCTATCTTGTAGTAGTGGACCTGTATGCCGATGTCTTCCATAATGATGTTCTAGGACTACCTCCTCATAGAGAGGTGGAATTCTACATCTACCTATACCCCGGTATGACACTGATATTTAATTGATCATATTTTATGGATCTTGTGGAGCTTCTTGAGTTATGGGTACAACTGGATGACTTGTAGAGGATGGGGTTCGTAAGGCCCAGTGTTTCTCCATGGGAAGCCCCAATTTAGTTCTCCAAGAAGGAAGATGGGAGTTAGGGACACTGTCTTAATGAGTACATGGCAGGATAAACCCAGTGAACCTCACATATGAAGTGTTGGATGGCTAAACCCTGCCCACCTTGGAGGGGGACGGGGTGCCACATAGGCAAACTAAAGTGTTCATGGGACTCATGAATAGAATATTCCAGCCATACCTTGATTGCATTATGGGGTTCTTCATCGATAACATTGTGGTGTACTCAGTGATGAAGGAGGAGCATACATATCATCTGTAGATAGTACTAGATACACTTCAAGAGCACCATAATTATGTTAAACTCTCGATGTTCTAGTTCGGGATACGGGAGGTCCACTTTCTGAGACATGTTATCACAAAGGCTGGAGTTGTAGTGGATCCTGTGAAGAGAGAGGTTTTGATTTCTTGGGAGCCACCCAGAAGTGTGTCCGTGGAGAGGAGTTTCCTAGGGGTTTGATGGGTACTACCAGATATCTGTACCTAACTTTTCAAGAGTTGATACACTTTTTTCAGCATTGAAAAATAATGGACACCCCTTCGTATGGATGGAGAGATGCCAACAGAGTTTTCAAGAGTTGAGACAGAGAATGAAGAGTACCCGCATCTTGAGGCTACCGGAAGAGGGAATTGGGTATGTAGTCTACAGTGACACATCAGAGAACAAACAAGGTTGTTTCTGAATATATAAGTGGGTAGTGATTGCCTATGGCTCATGGTAGTTGAGACATCATGAGTATAACTATGCTTCCCATGACCTAGAGTTAGGAGCAAAGGTATTTTCGATGAAGGTGTGGGAGCACTACTTGATCGGTGAACGATTTACTATTTTCTTTGATTATAAGACTCTCAGGGACATCTTCTCACATAAGGACATAAAGCTGAGACATTTTCTATGGATATAGTTCCTCTAAGACTATTACATGGGATAGTTTATACTCTTGATAAGGGGAACATGGTAGCATACACACTCTGTATGAGGTCTGGTCAATAGCTGCTAAGTGAGGCGTTGGAGCAGCTAGTCGCACTATGGATATCCTTTTTGGAGAAATATGGAGAATCTTACCTCCAGTCTATGACTATCATTCCCCTAATTATTCAGTGAGTTTGGGAGGCAAAGAATGGGGACGTTGACTACGAGGCCCGACTTGCTCATATATCTCCCGGATGGTCTCCTAAAGGATTTTATGAAGGTGGGGAGCACATGGTTCTCTTTAGAGGATGCACCATGGTACCAGTGATGCTTCGGGAGGAGGTTTTGAGGGAGTTCCATACATCCTATTTAACGGTACATCCTAGAGTTACAAAGGTGTACTAGAACCTCTGGCATTGGTACTAGTGGCCAAGGATGAAGGAAGAAATGGAAGAGTTGGTACCACAATGCCTCACTTGTCTGCAAGTGAAGACTACACAAAGCCAACAGAATTCTTATTCCGACCATAGATGGAGACCTTTGGGGTCTGAGGAGGGAGACCATGTATTCCTACGGGTCTCACCCCGACTAGGATTGTAGAGGTTTGGCCGGGGTTACAAGCTATCTCCATGGTTCTTTGGACCTTTCTAGATTCTCGTTAGGGTGGAAAGGTGGTGAACCCTTTATGTCTTCCCCCACAGATGCATCAAGTGCATAATGTTTTCCATGTGTCACAGCTGAGGAGATGCATGCAAGATCCATCCCACATTATCGACTAGGATGAGTTGGACTTTGATGATGTGGAAACCCTTTTGGAGTTCCCAGTGGAGATAGAGGATCGACATGACCAGGTCCTTCGTGGATAGTCGATCCCTTTGGTGCGAGTTTGGTGGCATCATGGGAACCTCCAGGAGAGCACATGGGAGCAGGAGGCTCAGATTCTTTATCATTACCCTCATATGTTTTATTTGCCATTATTTTGGATTTCGGGTACATAAATCCCCAAGGTGGGGAGAATGTACTATCTCGGAATTTCGGTATAAATTTTTAAATATATGTAATTATTTCGAGACAAAGAAATTTAACGACGCATGATTCCGAGGCTCAGAGTGCCTAAAATGATCCGTCGAAAAATGTTATGATTAAAATAGTGCGCATGAGTGGTATTCCTGAAAAATATGAAAAGATCTTAAACGGGTGCCCAGATCAGAAATATGAGGACACCGTTGCGTTCAGGATAGTGGGTTTACCCTTAGTGTGATGTATGTTTAGTCAGCATAGGCCTCCGGTGAGAAAACCCAAAAATGGAATAACAATAAATAAAATAATTAAATAAAGTTATTTTATTTTTCAAATGCTTATAACTAATGAACCGTGACTCAGATTAAAAATCCTAGATCACTGCTGAGCTCATGAGAATAATTTTTATTTTTGAAAATACTAAAATTGGCCAGCATGAGCCAACTATGGAAGTTATTTTTTGGCCATAAATAAAATAATTAAGTGACAATTACTTTATTGTTAAAATACATAACTTTTAAATGGTATCTCAGATTGAAAATCTGAGAGAACTGTTGAGTTCGTTGGGACATGTTTCCCTTAGGCAGAGCCCAACCTTAATTGGTATGGGTTGAGGGTGAATGTTAATAATTCATTGAACTTTTTTTAAGGTAAGTTCAGTAAACGTGTGGACGCAATTTTCTAAATTTTGAACTAGTGCTTGAATTAAAAATCCAAGGGCACCATTAAATCTATAGCACTAAGATTTACTTAAGGGAGGAATCACTTTTACTGCAGTAGGTCAGAAAAAAAAGTCATTTTTTGTAACTTTTAAAGAAATAATAAAATAACATATAAATTGTTATTTTATTTTATTTTCTTTTTATCTAGTGGATGAGAGGAGGTGGCAGGACCAACGATATGTCAAGACATTAAATGGATTGAATTCCCTTTATTCTTGTAACCACACCATTGGAATTAGGAAGGTTCCTTAATTAAATTAACCCTATTAATTTCACGTGCGTTAATCACCCTCCCCCTGTCCTATTTATATGGATCTTGGATAGGGGTGTTGGAATGGATTTACCAAGAGACAAAGCTATAGAAATGTACCACGATGCCAACAACATGGAGGTTGTGACCGGTTCTAGTGAGCGGTGATAAAGGCCAAAGAATCATGAACCGACGATAACGACGAAGGAGTTCCATTGATCATCATAAGTGGACGTCTCTTCTAGGTAGGAGGTTTATTCTGAAGTTGTCTTCGATTATTTAAATCATCTCTTGCTTGATGTATCCTTAACACAGAGGGCTCAGGCCAAATGAACAAAGCATGGACCCTCCACCATTTCACTCATACTCTATTTTTCAGGGATGTCTTCCTTAGATTGATGGAAATGCGAAATAGAGGGTCATGATATGATAGTGGTGGCATGGGAGACCCATAGGCGTAAGCGACACCAAAAATGGACACCAGAGCATGTCCAATTGACACACAGAAGAAACCAACGACACTCCATGTTGGCGGCGGTCGGCGGTTGCCGGAGTAGACCCGTGTAAACTTAATACGGGCGGTGGAAGGTGGTGTGCCACGCTGGACAACTCGAGCTGACTTTCAAAGACAAGGGCGGCGCCCACAGGCACCGCCAGCAGAAGCAGCTGTGTCCATCAGGCCACAGTGTGAAGGTGCAGTGTGGCCTGCGCTGTACCACATTTTCAAAACCCTATCGGCCAAATGACCGACCATTTAATGCAGCGGTGAAGCGCCCCACCATTTGGGTGATATGGCCCCACAACCGTAGGGCCAGTAGAGAAGGCAGTCCAGACCCGCCAATGGGTCGGGCTGGAGCTGTGGCCCAGCAGGCTAGCGCGGGTCGGCCAAGCCCCACCTGACGGGCTAGGCCAACCATGGCCCGGGCGTACAAACTAAACCGAGATGACCCAGACCAGCTGAACCTAGGGAACCAGGATGACCCATAATGGGCCGAAACCAGGAGAGGTCAGGTAGACCCTAGGACCCATTGCATCAGGTCGGTCAGACCAAGTCATACTGGGCCCAGACCCAACCAGCCCCCGAATAAATAAATGCTTATAACTAAAGACCTTGTCATTCGATCGACGCACCATCAGTGGAGTTGGAACACCTTTTGGGAAGAGGTCTCTTTGGCATATTCTGGCGGGCCTAGCCGAGCCGGGCTAGACTGATGTGCAATCACCCCTCGTTTCACAAAAAGGGATGTAACTAATAGACCAAGTGTCCGATTGATGTGCCATATATGATATAAGGACCCTAGTGACAAGGAGGTCCTTTAAAAATACCTCAAGAGAGTTTTGGATAATGTTGGATTATAGATATTTTGGATTGACTCCAAATCCAACCAGGCCCTCAATACTAAAATGCCAATAACTTAAAGACCGAGCGTCCGGTTGACGCATCGTCTTTTGCATTGGGACCCTTATGACCTGAAAGACCATAGAGTTACTTCTTCATGGGACATCATTCCTGTTGAAATATGACCTATGGCTTGAGGAGTGGTTCTCCCAGAATAAAGAGTGCTATGAGCGGGAATCCAGTGGCTAGCAGTGAGGCAGAGGTTAGAGACAGATCGTACGGAGGTTAGTACCAAGTAATCGTGTGTGGGTCATCACCTAGAAATACTGTGTGGATCATCACCGAGCTATCCTGTATGGATCCACACATAATAGACCTGTGTGAATCAGCACCTCATGACCCGATGAGGACTTTCCTTAGAGCGGCCCGTCATGGATCAATGATATACAGATCATGTGTGGGTCAGCACTGAGCGATCCTTTGTGGGTTAGTGCTTACCGATTCTGTGTGGGTCAGATTCTGTGTGGGTCATTATGAGGGATAGTACCTATCGACTCTGGGTAGGTTAGATACTGTGTGGGTCATTGTGGGGATTAGTACCTATCGATCCTGTGTGATTCAGACTCTGTATGGTCAGTAGCAGTGCCTCTTGATAGAATAATATGATCTAGCTTTGTGACTAATCATATGTACTTCTATACTTAACTTAAAAGTTGGTTGAGTTGAGTATTTTTCTATGTGATTTGTGATTGATATCAGGCTTTGTGGTTTTCCTTTTCAGAAATCTGTGAGATCTTTGGGGGTCTCAGAGTCTCTTCTGAGTATTGTTATAGTCACCCCGACACGGGCTTCTCCTGCACCTTGTTGTTTTTTGTGCAGACGATGTGAAGCATGGATAAGGCTTGAGGGGGCCAGAACCATGTGGTACTCAGAAGAGATGGGCTGATGTGGAGTGTTGTGGAGATGATCTTTACCTACCCTTTAGGTAGGATCCTCGGTGGACGATCCAGGAGCTGTTTTCTTTTTTCAGTTGTACTTGTTCTTTTTAGTTGGGATTGTATTCTGTCCCCTTTAATTTCAGTAGCCTTTTTTACTATAGTAATTTTCTATATGGTTGATTATTGTTGTGTTCTTGGATTGTGTGTTTGTAAAGGTTTAAAGGAAACACCTTCCTTATATAGGGATACACCTTTTGGTTCTAGTCGCCAACCCCTGGCCTATGGAAGGCGGTCTAGGGGTAGTCATGGCACGGGCCCCGAGGGACGGGTCGTGACATAACACATATCATCTAAAGAAGTGCAATGAGAGATCTGATTAAATTCATTAGTTCCTAATACACATATAATAACATTCATACCTTTCGAATTAAGATCACATTATTTATCTTGATAATCATTCCATTTTTCAGGATCTTCTTCTAGAATTTCATAAGTCTTTACCACCTGAAAATAAACTCTCAATATGAGATTTTTTAAATAAATAATCATGTGTTATTTATATCATTCATAATTATCAACATTTAATCATGGTTCACAGATCATCGACGTACCTTCTCTAAGATCAGACATTGAGAATTTTCTTCATTTGGACCTTTAACTTTGACTATTTAAATTCACAAGAAAAATAACCAATTGATTCTAACTTATAGTAGCTCATGATTTTACAGTATGTATCTTCTTAAATAAATTTAATTTATTCGATATCTTACATTAACCGCAACACTGAACTTAAACGTATCATGATATACTATTAAATATTAAAATGACCATTAGGAATATTAACATTTCCACTAGAATAATAACCTCACCTATGAAAGTATAAATAAAATTTTGGTAACTAAAAAAATGAAAAATTGAAATATTTATATAATAAAATAAGTTAACAAAAGAATTAAAATTTTAAATCAAGTGTTGGTATTTCTTACAAAATGTAAATGTTTAGTCACAATTTTATATTTAATAAAACAATTTAATATAAAATTTATTTTCATAAAATATATTCATAAATTAATATTTTAGTGTATTATAATTATAATAAAAATTTCTAAGACCATAATTAGTCGTTCAAAATTTCATAAATTAAATTATAATATTGATAAAATTATTTTTCAATTAAATGATGATTTTAATTATAAATTAATTTCTTATATATATAAAATTATTTTCATAAAATGGAGTCTATTTTTTAAATCTACATATCAAAAAGTAGTTAGGATGGTTTTTTTGGGATTTTTCTAAATAATTGATTTTTTTTAATAGTGAAATTAAATAATTTACAATATCTAACATTATAAGTACATAAATGAATTATTGAATCAAATATGATGTGTCTATGAGGTAATAACTCATTAGTCTGAACCCACATGCTCTATTTACTATATTTAGTCAGGGTAATCAACATTACTGATTGTCTTGAGCTAAAATATAGTCAAAAGATTAAAAAAAATCAAAACACCCCTATACTCTTTCTATAATTACCACCACATACTACCGCTTCTTCAAACACCTGATAATCTTTGAAGACTATCTAAAATCTTCCCAACTCCCTTAGAAATCCTCTTCCACACTTCTAAGACTTTTTGTTTTTTCCAAAATACCCAATCCAAGTGTCTTAATGAGGTTCCCAAGGATTCAATATTCAAGAGGTAAAATCCTCCTTCCTTCTCTTTTAGTTTAATTTATTTTAATGTTCTCTCCTAACTTCCCCTATCCATAGTGTCATGGTAAGTCTATTGTATATATACTACAATTTTATTATTCTAATATAATATCCATCCTAAAATCTTATCTCTTATCCTTTTATTATAGAAATTAGAACATTCTCCATGACGTAATGATTCAACTCCTTTATGGAGGCATAGTTTTTATTTTCCATTAAAAACTTCAAGGATGGTAATAAAATAATTTTTATAGGAAAATAGGATTATAATATGTAAATTATAATTTTTTTAGTGTTCTAGAACTAATATATAACTAATATTAAATATTACAACAAATATAGTTATTGATGATCGAAGAGCCCAGATAATAAAAGAAATATTTATCATTAACATTTTATCCAATGAATCATCCTTATAAAATAAAAAATTATATAAGGGACCATTTAAAATCCTATAATTAAATTTATGTAATTTCATTCCAATTCGGGAGTTTTTCTTCCATTTTACAAGAACTCCTGTAATTATACCCAAGGGAACCGACCATAAAACCATGAAACCAATGCTCTCGGAATAATGAAATTAAACATTATAACTAATATAAATGGCCATAAATTTAGTTCAAACAATTATAATAAATAAAATATATATTTATGATATTTTTAATTAAGTAATTAATTTATCTAACTTTATTATTCAGGACATTGAGTACAAGGGGAGAACATTTTTAGACATAATGTAAGGGTTTTCTCATCTCACTTTTATTTCTGTTTGATATTCCTTATTCACAACTTATTTATTGTTTTTGGAATATGTAAAAAACCATTTTGATATATAATAACATGATTACCTTTATTTTTATGGTATTCAAGATTTCGTTTGATGATTATTAATATTAGGGGGAATACAATTTGATTGATTACATGTGGTAAGGGTTTTACATCTCACTTTAATTTCTATGGGACATATTCTATATTCATCACTTATTTCCTCTCTGTACAACTCATTTTATTTATGATCATCAATTTTTGAATATTTCATTAAATATCCAAATTTTTATCTTCTGGGATATGATTATTTTCTATGATTTATACCTTTTTTTATATAGGGTCTTTACTTTGAATGTTATTTTAAATGGGGAAAATATTGAAAAATCATTATGTTATACTCAATACATATATTTTGATAAGTCTTATTATTCATAAATTGAATCTATGAATGAAAAAAACTTTGGAGTTTCACTGACTGGTGGGTCCTGAAATTATATAGACCCTTGATGCATTGACAATCTCATGAGATAAATTTGTTAGCGAAAAACCCTACATGTCTGTTTCCAAGTAGAATCAGATGGGTTTCTACCCACATACCTAAAATGCCTTGTGAATGTTATTGATGGAATTGGTTCATGTTATAGATACATGTTGTCAAATAATTAATAATTTTCTTCATTCCATATTAAGTTATTACTGTCCATTATATTTTCAATTTTTAAAATATACATGGACTCATTTTCATTCTAAGTTTATTGATTAAATAGAATGTTTTTTTCAACTATTTACATTTTTATATTGATTATAACTTATTTATTATGAATCACATATTATTGCGTCATTTTTATACTATATTTAACCCTTACTGAGAATTTGATCTCACCCTTTTATTTGTATTTTCTTTCACATGATATGAAGATTAAATATTTGAATAAGTGTGAAGGAAGCAATTTATTTTCCATTGTTATGTTATATGATTAATTACTAACATAATAAGAAAACTATTTTTGCATATATTTCTTTAGGACTACTAATTTGATCAGTTCTTGGGGATGTGATCTATTGTATCTATTCCATTGTAATAAAATAAACATGGACACTAGGCTACTAGGTTTGGGGTTGTTATAGTTGGTATCGGAGAAGGATTAGTAAAAACCTTGGGGAACTAGATGTTAAATAGACATAAGAATTATAATAATTCCTTATAGTGTTTTTTGGGATCAATAATCATCTTTATTATGATCTAACTCAGCGTGTTCCATTATTTAGTGATGATGCCTAATGGATGGAAGGAAAAAAATACCCACAGTTAAAGTAGGGAATTCCCAATAGACCAAGTAAACATAATTGTCGTTGGAGCCGAGTAGATCATTATGACATTAGGAGAAAATACTCAAGGTATGAAGAATAACCATAGTACATCGATGTTGGATCATTTCAGGCAAAATAAGCCCCCATATTTTAGTGGGAATACTAATACAGTGGTAGCTAAGCAATGGATAAAGTACCTTGAAAAGATATCTCTTTCTTTAGAATGTAATAAAAGGTAATAGTTAGTGTTAGCGATGTATTGCCGCAAGGTAGATACTGATCAATAGTGTTTGTTGATCTGAAATACTAACGAGGAAGATGAATTAGAAAACAATGAATGAAGATATATTAAAATAGGATTCTTTGAAAATATTTTCCTTATGATCACAACAATATTATGAAGAGAAAATTACATAGCTTAAACAAAATGAAATAAGAGAGTGTTTTAGAGTATGAGGCTCCCTTCACAAGACTAGGCATGTATGCTTCAGATTACATACGTTATTCAGAAAACAAGATTGATCATTTATTTGAATGCTTTAAGCCAATTATCTGAAGGAAATTGAATTTTAAATCATTTTAATTATATGATGAAATAGTTTTATGTGCCATAAAAATGAAGATTGAATTTTCTAGATCTTATATTTTCAAGATAAATCTGTAGAATAATAGGACTTTAGATTAATATTAAAAAGGAAAAGCACCAAAGAAGAATAGGGGAATAAATCAATTCTCATTATACAAAAACCGTGGAAGGAATCATCCCGGGAAATGATTTAAAGGAACGAGAGTTTGTTACAAGTATGGAGAAAAGGGTCATCGAGATAATGAATTGAAATGGAAGAAAAAAATCAATGATGTTCAACGCTAAAAATTTAAAAAATTTGGTAATTATTCAAATTAATATCATAATCATTAGGGGAATCTATCACAGAATCAGCTAAGTGGGGATGACCATGATTTTGTGATCATTGTAGCAGAAGTAGAAGTATCCAATGATATGGTGGTAGGTACATTAATCCCATCTTCAAATTTAGATAATGATTTATTTCATTCTGGACCATCAAACTCTTTTATATCTACCATGTTTTCCATGAAACATAGAAATTTCTATTTTGATTCAATAAGAGAGTAGTCAATAAAAATCTTAATGGAAGTATCATTGTTACAAAAATGTGATAGGAAATCCCCATTCTGACCCATAAACAGGCTTTATTTTATGACCTTTTCATCACACCTATGGTTTTCTTTGATACAGTTCTCCTTATATATATTCTTTCAAAATATGATTTAGAAATTTCATTTATGAAGGTGGAAATTATGATTTTTGAAAAAGATAAATAATTCATTATCTTTAGAGAAAAATCATCATCAACTGATTATTATCTAGATCCACTCCAGTAGCTCTATTAAATGAAATTCTTGGGGAGGAGGAGAAAAAAATTATATCGTGAAGGGAGAAGTAATTTTAAAATTGAGGATGTATCAATTGTACAAAAATAATTTGATGTATTTCTTGAGTATTTACATGGACACCCCCCCATAGTGCAAATTCTAGATTACCATTGATATAATCCATATTTCAATACCAATGAAAATACTCCATATAAAATGAACACTTTGGAATTGGCGGAGTTGAAGAAAAAATTAGAGGATTTGAGTAATAAGGGAATTATCTACCGTATAATTCCTCCCTGGGGATCCCCTGTTCTCTTTATTAAGAAGAAATTTGGATCCAGGTGTCTATGCATTGAATATAGATATATAAATTTTATTATAATAATAAACAAGTATCCTCTACTTCACATTTATTATTTATTTGACCTAATTGGTGGATATCAATATTTATAAAATATTTAACTCCATTCTAAGTATCATCAACTGCAAGTAATGAAGGAAGAAATATTGAATACATCCTTTCAAATAAGGTATGAGCAAAATGCGTTTACAGTAATTACCTTTGGATTAACAAATAAACCCTTAGTTTTCATGGATCTAATGAACATGTTATTCAAGGAATATATTGAATATTTTATTATAGTATTTATTGATGATATTCCGGTGTATTATAAATGATATGAATACCATGAGAAACACTTGTGGATAATTCTTGTGACTCTTAGAAAGAAACTGTTATATGATAATTTTTGGATTTTATAAATTTATTTTTTGGACCATATTTTCTCTAAGTATGGAATATTTGTTGATTTTATAATGACATAGATTATCTTAGAATGGACTACACCAATGAAAATATCAGAGTTAACTTGTTTCATTGGTTTAGTAGGTTTGTATCAGTGTTTTGTTTTGAATTTTTCCGGATTGGATAAACTATTCACTAAGTTTACACATAAAGGGGTTATGTATGAATGGGAAAAAGAATGTGTAGAATGTTTTTTGGAAGTGAACAACATACTAGTCAATGATCCTATTTTGAATCTAAAATTAGGAAATGATGGGTATTTGATATACACTGATTCATATAATAAAGGACTGGGTTGTGTCTATATACAAAATGATAAAGTAATTTCATATGCATCAAGGTAGTTGAAGATTCAAGAAAAAAATTATCCAACTCATGATATTGAGTTAGAAGAAGTAATCATTGCTCTAAAGATATCGAGATAACAACTCTATTGTAAAATATGTGAGATACACATGGATAAAAAGAGTTTGAAATACATCTTAACACATAAATAACTCATAATTAGGAAAATACAATGGATCATGTTACTAAAAGATTATTATTTCTATATATGTTACCACACAAGAAAAAAAATAATGTAGTTGATGCATTAACTAGTAAAAATCATGTATTTCTAACCCAAAGGAGGATTGAGAAAGATGTTCATGTATTTAGTAATTTGGATATGGTAATTCTTAATTATGGGGATATATAACTCCTTTTTCAAATTATTGTGAAACAATATTTATTAGAAACGATAAAAAGTTTCTAATCTGATTATGAGAAATTGAAAAATAAAATTAATGATGCAAGATTAGAAATATTAGTATATGAGAATGAAATTCTAAAATTTGGAAGAGGTTATTAGTTCTATGAATACCTAATATAAAAATGGAAATATTAGATGATTCTCAGAGATCAAATTTCTCTATACACCATGGTAGTACCGAGATGTATAATAATAGGAAGGAGAATTTTTAGTGGGATAATATGAAGTGGGAAATTGCTAACTATGTATTACGATGACAAGATTTTGAATAAGTGAAAGCTGAGAGTTATCATCCTAGAGGAGTCATGAAAACTATACCTATTCTTATGTGGAAGTAGGATGAAATTACTACAGAATTAATCACTAGATTACCAAACACCCCTAGAATGAATGATATGATTTGGGTTATCATTTCTCACCTAAAAAAATCGGCACATTTTCTTACTAAAATTTGTGATTTACCTACGGAGAACCTACTAAGAATCTATAATAATAAAGCAGTAAGAAATTATGGTGAACCTCTAACTATTGTGTATGATTGAGATTCCTATTTTACATCAAAATTATACCAGAGTATTTAGAAGGATTTGGATACTGAGTTTCATGTGTGTAATTCTTATCACCCTCTAACTGATGAACATTCTAAAAGGACTTTTCAGGAATTAAAATACATTTTAAGATCATGCTAACGAGACTTTCATGGTATTTGGAATTAGTATATATTTGTTAATGATTTTTCCTATAATAATAGATTCTATTTTTGTGTTAAAATGGAGCCATATGAAGCATTATATGTAAATAAATTTCATACTCCCACTTGTTGGGATGAAGTTAGTGAAAGGAAACTTGTTGGTCTAAAACTTATTGAAGATAAAAAGAAAAAGGTAAACATAATTTAGGATCATATTAAATTATCTCAATGTATGAAAGATATTTATATTGACAATTGGAGAAAATATTTGGAATTTTAAGTGGGAGATCATGTATTTCGAAATGTATCTCCATGTAAGTGTATCATAAGGTTTAGTAAGAAAGGGAAACTAAGGTCCATGTACATTAGACCATTATAAATTCTAGAAATACTTGGAGCTATAACTAATTGATTAATAATTACACTAAATCTCCCCAATGTTCATGTTGTGTTCCAAATATTATGGTTAAGTAAGTAAATGGTAGACCCAATAGATGTACTAAACTATTATGAAATATATAAAGAACCAGAATTTCCATGTAATTTTTTTTAATTAAATGGGAATTTTACGAGTCCACAAAACTTGACGGTGCATGATTCCAAGGCCCGGAGTTCCTGGAATCAATTTATGAATTTCTGTTCAGGTAGGTTCAACAAAAATACGAGAAAGTTTTTATAACTTTTGAACCGGTGCTCAGAATTGAAATATGAGGGCACCGTTGAACTTGCAGTACCAATATTCACTTAAGGAGACTTTCACTTCGATGAAAGTGGGTCAAGAGTGAAAGATAGTTTTTGGGTTTTTAGTGAATGAATAAACTCAAAATACAGTTGTGTAGATTTATTTTTATTTTTTTGTTAAAACCTCCATATAGAAGTTATAGGTGGGGACCACCACACCTTAACCACCCATGATAGGTTATGGTGGTGGGGCCCACCCGAACCTAACCTCCCACGAAAGGTTACGGTCGTGGGGACCACCCGGGACTAAAACCTGATTTTTAATTGTGGAAAACCCCTCAACTCCCATCATTAAAGAGGGGGAGGCTCTTGAACTCCTCTACCCAATTAATTTTGTCAACGCACTTGTCATTAATGTGCCAAATCCTCCCAATTAATTAATTGATCACATAAATTAATTATTAATTTTTAAACCTTTTTGAATTCTGTGCAAACAATTAAATAATAGATAAACTTAATATATAATTTTGGCTTGGAATATTCCTCTTGGTAGAACGTGGGAGAGGAGGACATAGGGAGAAAGCTCTCCAATGAAGAACTTCCACTACGAATAACACCGGTGAGGAGCATCTTCGAATTCTTCCTCGGAAGCACCTTGCAGAGGCAACTGACGTGGGATGTCTTTGAAGATTGACTATCCCTCCACATCGTCATCAACAGACTGATGCACGAGCTTGGATTGGAAGTGTGTGGTGGATACGACGAACGATGAAAACTCCTTTTTCTTCCCCACAACTCCGTCGACGAATAACAATCAAGGTTGGAGTTTTATTTGAATATGATTTTATTCCTTTAATTCTTCCAATCTGGAACAAAGAAAAATTGTGGATGGTTTTCCTTGTAGATTGGGATTTATTTTTATGGGAATATGTGGGGTGTATGTTTGATTTTCCTGTCATCTTATTTTCTTGATAATTCATTGAAATTCAAGAATGAATTGAACCGTTTGCTACCACCCTAAACGTGGAGGGTGTGGGCCAAACAAACATGGCCCAACCCCTCAACCGTCTATGTTTGTGATGTTCTTCGGCATCAAGATGAAGTGACAAAGGTGATGAAGGTAACCTGTGCTTCCCCCACAATGCTCCGACACCCCGGGCTGAACCGCACTGCCCTTCGACTTTCGAGCCGTCTCGGCTGCACTGTCCACCGACCACGCCACCCGCCGACCGAACCGTCTGAGCCACGCCGCCCGCTGGCTAAACCGACCGAGCTACGCCACACCCTGACCGAGCTGCACTCTGTACATACCGCGCCCTGGCTTCCGGCCACCACGCCTCCCGCACCTCCCGCACCTCCCGCGCCCCTCGCTGTGCCCTCCCAAGCCCCGACCCACTGGCCTTGGCACACCCGCACACCCCGTGTCGCCACTGGCCTATCCGGCCCGCCGAACTCCACATCCCCTGCACCCCCATGGCTCAACCATATGAGCACCCCGCGGTGCCCTAGCTGAGCCGGCCTCCCGGCCCCAGCCGTGCCACCCCAGCCCTGGGCCGAGCCCCCCCGAGCCGAACCCTCTTCGTGCCCTCTAGGATGAGCCACACCTTCGTTATGCCCTACCGGCCATGCCGCCCACACGACACCCTCTGGGAGGAACCACCATCGCGCCGAAACGTGGCCGGTCCACACCCTCGCGAGCAGTCCGGGCCCTGTGACCGCTCCGTGCTCTCACGGCCCTCTACGACCCCTCAAGGTTGGCTGGGATGGGCCCAGCGGAACATGCCAAACCTACGGGTTGGCCCACCTAACAGGCCAGGATGGACCCAACGGGTCATGCCGGGTCGACCCAGATAGGGTCGGTCTGACCGGGTCAGACCGGACCTGATCCCACTATGACCCTTTACTTTCTTTTGGCCATATCTTTGACACCGAGCATTTGTTTGACGAACCATCTTCAGCCCGGGTAATATCAGAGAATGAAGGTTCCTTTGAGTATACCCAACTAGATTTTGGGGTATAGTTGAGATATGGTCAGGTTGGATCACACATGAATCCAACCGGGCCCCCGGGACTAAAAGGGTAATAACTCACAAACCGGGCGTCTGATTGACACTCCATCTATTACGTTGAGACCTCTATGACGTTGCGTACATTTTAGATACTTCTACATGAGATTTTGTGACAGTTGGAGTATCAACCAGTAGCTCGTGGAGTGGATCCTTCCAGAGACTAGCAGATAGAGTGTAGAGACCTAGTAGCTGGATGAGATTTGATGACTGCTGACCGATTGACTCGGAGTGACTCGACTAGCCCAGTGGGGAGTTCCTGGTAGCGTCGGCATACCCCGGGCAAGGGAGCGCCTGGTTGTGGTGGCAGACCCACGGTGGGGAGTGCCTCGGTGATGCCGCAGACCCATGGTACTCCACAGGAGGAGTACCTCAGTAGTCCAAGGTTAGTGGGAAGCACTTTGGTGTCACGACAGGCCCACTGTACTCGACAGAGGAGGAGTTCTCCAGCAGTCGTGGTTTCGATAATGTGAATGAAAATCCTGGTTGAGCTGAGTCAGTAACTTTTGTGTTTTCATCAAGATTGAAATGGATCACTTGATAACATAGGTATACGTATGGGTATATACCTAAGTGGGGTTATCTGTTGATTTCATACTTTGTGGTTTATCTTTGTTGGATTTTGTGAGAACATGAGGGTATCTTGGTCCCTACTGAGTATCGTTATACACACCCCTACACGGGCAATGCTCGTACCTCATTGTGTTGGATGCAGACGACAGACTGTGCTGACCGAGGCTGAGAGTACCAGGACTGGACAGTACCCGGAGGTGGACCTTATGACGTGTAGGTACACAGAGTAGACAGACAGATGTGGAGTTCTAAGGAGGCAATATGTACCTACCCTTCAGGAAGGAACCTCAGAGGACGACCCAATGGCTGTTTTTATTTTATTTAGTTATACTTTCAGTTCCTTGTACTTTACAGTTGGGCTTGTATTTCCAGCCCCTTTAACTTTCAGTACACCTTTGTTATACAGTTTTACTTAGTGATTTGTTTCCAGCTTGTGCTCTGTTGTGTGTGTTTACAGGTTATAAATGAAATGCATTCCCAGTTTTAGGGATTTACTCTTCTGGTTCTAGTCTCCAGCCCCTGGCCTATGGAAGGCGGGCTTGGGTAGTCATGGCACAGGCCCCAGAGGACAGGTCATATAATAGGAGCCGGTTCTACCATAGAACAAAGGAATATGATCTTTTTCTGTGAAGAAATAGTGTTAAGGGTAGTGAGTGTGGTTTTCGGTTTAGGGAGTCCAGTGTTGGTGTGGCGGCTGATGTATGCATACACGAGGACCCTGACTTCTGATTTCTGACTCAGTGCACGAAAACACTGAATGCATGTGTGTTTTCAAAAGTTTTCTTTAAGTCATCACAACAAGTTCAGCTCACCAGTTATTACCTTACGACCCTGTCACATCTTTTTTTTTCAGGATTCCTCCCCAAAGATTACAAGCTAGGGTCTTGAGAGTTGTATGCACAGATATACCACTGAGTGATGATGCCTCGGTGTAAGGCCCTTTTCCAGCAGAGGCAACAGTGGTATCACTTCTCGTTGGGCTACCGATGCCACCAGCCATAGAAGCAGATGATGAACACCACTTGAGCGCTTTGCATGAGTTCCAGAACCAGAGGCCACCCAGGTTTAGGGGATATATGGGCCTGTAGTTGGCTGAGGATTGGCTAGAGGCTATGGTGAGAGTTTTTGGACTAGTAGGGACAGTAGCCGACGTCATGGTGATTCTTGATACTAGACTTCTACAGGCAGTAGTGGGAATATGGTTGAGCATGACGCTCCAGGTTCAGGATGAGGTGATGCTTCTTTGGGAAAACTTTGAGACCCTGTTTCGGGAAGAGTTTGTTCCAGCTACTCTTCATGTAGTGTGCATACTGGAGATAATTCATCTGCAGCAGGGCAACATGACTGTAGATCCATACTCAGTGAGGTTCACTGACCTCTCACGCTACTCTAAAGATATGGTGCGAGACCTTTTCTTCAGGGCCTGGACCTTCAAGTAGGGGCACAGGTGTGATATCAGAGGTCCAATGATCTCCCTCAGCGTCCCGAGGCAGGTGGGGGTGCTAAAGAGATCCATACTGGTGGAGAGTTTCCTTACTGATCAGTCTCCAATAGCGAGATCCACCACTAGTCGACACGCATCAGAGTCTTTTGTAGCTAGTAGTAGACATATGTTTCAGAGGTCTAAGAGGACCAGACCTATAGGTGGACGATTGCATGACTAAGGATCAGTTGTGCGGGGAACCTGGATCAGATACATACATGCCAGGATCAGGTAGTGTTTCACATGAGGCAGTCAGGGTCACATGGATCATGACTGTTCGACCCTCCATTCAGATGATTCGCAGACGGTCTAGGAACCGCCTAGGTAGAGACAAAGATTCGATCGAGGCGGTCTATAGGGAGTATGCAGACGTGGCAGATGAGCTGTCCATGCAAATGGTGGTAGAAGACATTTCGAGGTGCTACCAACACCACTAGGTGGTCCCCCCAACTGTAGGGAGCATTTGGGAAATGGAGAGCTCAGCTCCAGTCAGTTGAGGCATACGATCATGGCGCTCCCATGATGATTCGAGGTACGATCTGTGTCTACTCAACTATAGATGCAGTACTTATTGACATATGTTCTAGTCACTCTTTCATTTCCACTGCCCTCGTTTGGATCTCAGAGATTTCGACAGAGCCGTTGGATCGATCTGTACAGCTAGAGACTCCTATGAGAGTAGATTCGATGATTATGTACTGGTGCCGACAGTGTGAGCTTACTCTAGGAGGAAAGAGTTTTGGATAGGATATCCTAGTATTAGTGTCGGGGCCTTATGATGTCATCTTGGGTATGGACTGGTTATCTATAATCCATGCTCAGATAGACTGTATTAGACGCAAAGTGCGGTGTGTCTGCACAGATGGGGCCAGGTTTACCTTCACCGGTGAGAAGGGAGCCTTTGAGGCACATGATGGACTTTATTAGAAGAGAGTACATCTGATTACTCATCAGTTGGTTAGCCTTACCCTCAGAGCGGTTGATTTGGAGAGTCCGACTTATCCTGTAGTGGTGGACAAGTATGCGGATGTTTTCTCTGATGATGTCTTAGGTCTACATCCTCATAGAGAGACATTTACTTGTACACCGGGACGACACCGATATCTACAGAAGTGTATCAGATGGCTCTCATGGAGCTTTGAGAGCTGCGGGTATAGCTGGAGGACTTGTAAGAGAAGGGATTCATCTGGCCTAGTGTTTCTCCCTGGGCTGCCTTGATTCTGTTCACCAAGAAGGCGGATGAGAGCTTGAGGCTTTATGTTGACTATCGGCGCATGAACTAGGTGACCGTGAAGAACAAGTACCCACTCCCCAGGATTGATGACCTCTTTGATCAGCTGAAGGGAGCACGATGGTTCTTGAAGATAGACCTCAGATCGGGCTATCACCAACTTAGGGTTCAAGATGAGGATGTACAGAAGACGACCTTCTCGTGTCGGTATGGCCATTATGAGTTCCTGGTTATGCCATTCGGTGTAACCAATGCTCTAGCAGTGCTCATGGGGATCATGAATAGGATCTTTCAGCCATACCTCGACCACTTTGTCGTAGTTTTCATCAATGAAATTCTGATATACTCAACTATAGAGGAGGATCATTCTTATCATTTGAAGGTAGTACTGGACACATGATCGTACCATGATTCATTGGGTAAATTTCACCCTTACACCACTGTGGTAAACATGTTTTATATTGAAAATTATAAAAATAATTGCATGTCGCATTCCATGTTTGAATCATTTATTTTGTGTTTATCACTATTAGAAAGGGAAATTTTACTTGTTTTCAATATTCCATTGTAGGAGGAGTTAATTTTGAGTGACCATGATGATGTCCATGAAAAATGGGCCAAACTGCACATGATACAAGCACACAGTGGATTCATCTGCACACTGATACTTGACCGTGCATTCAATTGGGATGAAATTTTGTGGGATTGTATAAAATTAAATTGGATACATTGCATATGAAGTAACCAAAGACTCATTCTTCCATATTCAAGCCTAACTGACCTAATTTGTCCAGCACACCAAATCTGCACGGAGTCGAAGGTTGTGTGTTGTGATCTATCCATATCTTGTGCTATTGGTTTCCAAATTATACCAAACATTCGGTAGAGACATCCCATAGGTGGGGCTACAACTTTGGTATTTTCTTAAAATTGAGATAAGGCTGTATAGAGGTCAAAACACCTGTGACAAGTGGTTTTAATAATTCTATGTGCTCAAAACCACCTTCCCATTTTCTTATAAAATGGCAGCTTGGGGTCCTCATTTTTAAGTTCGGCCAGGAGGAAATGATTTATTATTTTGGAGACACAAATGATTCCTCTCATCATATAAGAAGTTATATAGGCTCCTATCCTCATATGGGAATCAAGGATGAAAGTGACGTTCTGCCCGAGCTTCCTCCTCCTCCCGATGTCGAGCTAAACAATGGACAGTCATTTCAAGGGTGCTACACACACTTGGGTGGGAGTTCCAACACCTGTTCTTATACTGGTTTTGTGTAATTTTTGTGCTAAATATTTCACTTATTTCTTATCTTGACATTATTTATCTCTGATTTCATTTATATTGTTAAAATTAAGTGAAACACTTTTTATTTCAACACCGATTGGGTTGAGATTTCAAGTGGGGATCATGGGTTGTTCCGAAAGGACAAGACAAGAGTCCTATTTATTGCACACACAGATAATATTTTTTTATGATTTGGTATCCTTTATTATCTAGGATTTATACCCAAACCTTGACAACACGATCGTTGTGTCAAGGGGTGGTCCTTTGAGCATCATTTAAGAGGCAAGAGGGAAGTTGAGATCTTGACAACCCTCAACCAAATGATTCCATTCAACCTTGTGTATTTTTCAGAATGAAAAACTCACCAAGATGTGTAGTGAAAATGAAATGATATTATTATCTCATAATTATTAATACACCACTTTTATTTATCAATTATTAAAATCCTTAAATCCAGTCATTTTCTTTAAACCGTTTTAAATCCACCCCCCTCTTTTAGTACTTCTAATTAAAAATGAACACTCTAAACCCACCAATGATCCTCGAGAGATGACCTACGGTCTGACCTAGACTATAAATAAAAATTAAAATCATAATATATTTGACGTATCATGATAGCACGGTTAAGTTTTTGCACCATTCCCATGGAGCTCTTTGGTTTTTAGTGCGTGTTTTTTATTATATATTTGTAAAATGTTGTGAATATTTATCTATTTTATATTATAACTCTACCTATATTTTTTTATTCTGATCCATTTGTTGTGCAGTTTTGGTTCATGACCCATTCTAATATGGGAGATTTAAACTGTTTTGAACCCGAACCGGAGATGATCTTACGTCAGCGACCCAGAGACACACAAGAGAACCCATCGAATGAGGACACACAAAACATTGACACTCTTCTTGATCATTCCTATTCTTCTTCTGGAACCAATATAAAAACTAAAATAAACTTACATAATATGGATGAGAACAACCAAGCACTAAAAGAACTAACCTCATCTAATGTCGATATCTAGCCCACCTATATTCAATTGCAAGGCGAGACACCCAATTTTGAACTGAAATCCAGTCTAATTCACTTATTGGCAAGATTCCATAGACTTCCTAGAGAAGACCCACATAAACACTTAAAAGAATTTCATACCATTTTTTCTATATTAAAAGCTGCAAATGTGGATGAAGAACATGTAAATCTTAGAGAATTCCCATTTTCATTAGAAGACACAACAAAATATTGGTTATATTATGTTAATTCCCCAATAAGAGGCTTGGATGACATGAAATGAATTTTTCTATAAAAATATTTCCCATCCTCTTGAATTGCTACAATAAGGAAAGAAATTTGTGGGATAAGACAATCTCAAGGGGAAACATTACATGAATTTTGGGAACTCTTTAAAAGGTTATTTTCAAGTTGCCCACACCACCAAATAAGTGATCGAATTTTAATTCAATATTTTTATAAAGGTTTAATCCCTATTGATTGAAATATGATTGATGCTGATGCAGGTGGTGCACTAGTTGATAAGACCCAAATTTCTATAAGAAACTTAATTGAGAACATGGCACAAAACAATCAACAATTAGATACAAGGTCTAGCGTACCCATTCGAGGTTTCCATGAGGTGAAAAGTACTGAATTCAAGAAGAAGGTGGAAACAACGTTCAAAGAGGTATGTACCCTTCTTAGACAACTTGCTCTCTCCCAAGGGAAATCCCAATATCCTCCTACAATCCATTGTGGTATATGTTCTTCTAACACCCACTCCTCTGACCAATGTCCTCAATTGAGGGAAACATATGAGAGTTCTAAGGCAATATTTCCAGGGCACCCCTATAACCAACGCTTTCGGCAATAACCTTACTATCCATCCAACCTCGAGTAGAAGAAGAGCAAAGCTTATAGGCAAGGGCGTATTCAATCCAACCTCAACAACAATGGAACCAAGAGGGGAAGAGTAGTTATCCACCACCACCACCCAGAAATCCTCAACCACCCCAAAGGCCTTTCCAACCACCCCCTCAAAAACCTAAGCCTATCCTAGAATATATGATGAAAAAAATGGCTTCTAACAACATCCAATTCTAAAAAACCACTCAAGCAGCCATACAAGACTTCAAACCCCAATTAGGATAACTAGCTGACTTGGTGGGTGAAATTCAAAGTCATGGGTCCGGTAAACTTCCCTCTCAACCAGTAGTTAATTGTAGGGATAAAGGAAATGTTAGTTATATCACCCTTAGGAGTGGAAAAAACTAGAAAGCAAAATGAATCCTCCATTAGAGTCATCCCCTCCTAAGGAAACCTCTATCCCAACAATTAATAATATTCCAAATGTTGAAGAACCATTTCCTGAGAAAAGAACTTCCAAAGGAAAGAGTGTGTATATTGATGAGTCACCTAGCCCAACCATTCCACTTACATTTCCTCAAAGGGACACCCAACCAAGAATAGAAAATGAAACTGAACTTGATAAGGAAATATTTGAAATTTTCAAGAAAGTGCAGGTTAAAATCCCATTGATTGATGCTGTGATTAAAATTCCACGGTATTCCAAGTTTATAAAAGAGATGTGTACACAATGAAGGCGACTTAAAGGAGATGAGAAGGTGAGCTTGGGGAGGAATTTTTCAGCATTAATAGAGCCATCACTTCGCTCCAAGTGAAATGATCTTGGAACATTTTCAATTCTATGCACCATAGGGGAGTATTCCTTTTCTAATACTATGCTTGATTTTGGTGCTTCTATAAATGTGATTCCTCACTCTATTTACTCTACATTGTAGGTTGGGGAACTGAATCCCACTGGAATTATTGTTCAACTGGCTAACCGGAGAACCGCACACCCCTCTAGCGAGTAAGAGGATATTCTTGTGAGGGTTCAAAATTTTATTTTCCATGCTGACTTTTATGTGGTCAAAATAGAAGATGATAGGATGAATGGACAAGCCCCAATTATATTGGGGATACCTTTACTAAAAAATTCCAAAACCATAATTAATTCCCAAAATTTAACCTTATATATGGAATTTTGTGGTGACATAGTCCATTTCATTATCCTTGATGCCATGAAACACCCATCAGAAGAACATTCCTCTCTCTCAGTAAATTCAATTGATGTACACCCTACCCCTGAAAAAACAAATTTTCTTTCCCCCGATCCAATTTATAAATATTCTTCATTGATAGATATTCTAGGAAATGATTCATGCATTTATTGTTGTAGTGGAATGAAAAAATTTCATGCGTGTTTATTAACAGATGATTTTCTGAACACCGAGGATCCATTGACAATCGATGATACTGCTAAGCTTGTAAAATCTCATTCCTCTATTTTGGATGGTACCATTGAGTAGTTAGATGAGATCACTGACCTCTCACTTTTACAAAAACTCCCATCAATCAAAAATCTAGTAGAATTGGAACTCAAACAGTTACCTTAAGATTTAAAATATTCATATCTTGAGAATGGAAACAAGTTTCCCATCATCATTTCTAGTTTACTCTCTCTTGAGCATGAATTTCGACTACATGAACTTTTGAGGGAGTATAAACAAGCTTTGGGATGGACACTTGCTAACATTCTTGGTATTAGCCCATCAATTTGTACACATCATATTTTGTTAAATGATGAGGATAAACCAGTGATGCAGCCACATAGTCGACTGAACCCAAACCTCCTAGAAGTTGTAAAAAAGGAGGTAAAAAAATTATTGGCTGCGGGAATCATTTACCCCATATATGACAGCCAATGGGTTAGCCATATTCAAGTAGTTAATAAAAATACTGGCCTTACTGTAATCCAAAATGAAAACAATGAATTGGTTCTAACTCGTGTGCAGAATAGTTTTTCTGTCTGTATATACTATCTCCAACTAAACCAACACACTAGGAAGGACCATTTCCCTTTTCCATTCATTGACCAAATTCTAGAGATGCTAGCGGGTAAGTCCCAATACTATTTCCTTGATGGGTATTCTGGATACTTTCAGATCCATATTTCCCCCGACGATCAGGAAAAGAAAACCTTCACTTTCCCCTTTGGCACATTTTCCTATAGAAGGATTCCATTTGGTCTGTGCGATGCTCTGGGTACTTTTCAAAGATGCATGGTTAGTATTTTTTTGGATTACCTAGAGAATTTCATGGAAGTATTCATTGATTATTTCACTATTTATGGCTATTCTTTTGATGAATGTTTGAGTAGTCTTACATCAGTCCTACGTCACTGTATTGAAAAGAGTCTTGTATTAAATTATAAGAAATTCCATTTCATGGTGTGACAAGGTATAGTTTTGGGGCATGTCATTTCTGGTGATGGAGTCCAAGTAGATAAATGAAAAGTGGATTTCATTTATTCCTTACAGTTCCTAAAAAATTTATGGTATGTGTGTTATTTTATAGGTCATGCTGGATTTTACCGTTGTTTCATTCTTGACTTTAGTAAAATTGCACTCCCCCTCTCTCGATTACTCTAAATAGAAAAAGAATTTGTTTTAGATAAAGACGGCGAAGAAGCTTTTAAGAAGTTAAAATGGAGTCTCACATCACCCCCAGTAATCCAACCACCTCGGTGGGATTTACCATTTGAGCTCATGTGTGATGCCTCTAACTATACAGTTGGGGAAGTCTTGTCACAAATGGTCGATCGAGCTCCACATTTCATTGCCTATGCCTCACGTACTTTGGACCCTACCCAAGCAAACTACACCACAACTAAAGTCGTTGTGTTATCAGACCCTGCATCCCTCTGGTATCTCCTTAAGAAAACGGATGCCAAACCACATCTCATTCATTGGATGCCCCTACTTCAAGAATTCAGTCAAGAAATTAGAGATAAAAAATAATAGTTAATGTGGTGGCTGACCATATCAGTAGGATCCTACCATCCTCGGAAATTGACTCATCCCCCTGTATTCCCATTAATGACATGTTTCCTGATGAGAAATTGTACCGAGTGCTAGATGTTATTTCTTGGTATGCTGAAATTGTAAATTATTTTGTAGCATCTTTAATTCCTACTGAGTTCAATAAAAACTAAGCTAGTTGTATAAAACATGAGTCCCATTGGTACATTTTGGATAAACCCAAAAATTGGTGCACATGTAGTGATCAATTCCTTAGGTGTTGTGTTCATAATAGTGAGTTTCAGTGTGTCCTTAGATTATATCACACTCTTTCTTATGGAGGCCACTTTGGTCCCCAATGGAATGCTCGCAAGGTCCTTGATTCTGGATTTTTTTGGCCAACACTTTTTTAGGATGCCCATGATTTTTGAAAATCTTTTCCTCGTTATCAAATAATGGGAAATGTGTCTAAAAGAAATTAAATTCTACAACGACCATTGCTATTTCATGAAATTTTTGATGTTTGAGGAATTGAATTTAAGGGTCCCTTTCCTAATTCCTTTGGAAACGTGTACATTCTTCTGGAAATCGATTATGTGTCAAAATGGGTAGAGGCACGAGCTACAAGAACTAATGATTATAAGGTAGTGGTATAATTTTTGAGAACCCAAATTTTTTGTAGGTTTGGTTTACCTAGGTTCATCATCAGTGACCAGGGTTCTCATTTCTGCAACTGAATAATGCAATCACTTTTACGTCGGTATGGGGTCAGTCATCGAGTGTCTACTGCATATCACCCATAGAAAAATGGTCAAGCCGAGGTGTCAAATAGAGAGGTAAAACAAATTCTTGAAAAAACGGGTCTTCGACTTTATGATTTATTATGGGCCTACTGTACTACTTTCAAAACTCCCATTGGAATGTCACCCTATCATATTGTGTTTGGAAAGAGTTTTCAACTCCCGGTTGAGATTGAGCATTGAGCCTATTAGGCCATCAAACAATGAAATTCTAATCATTCTGTGTAGGTTCTCAAAGGAAGTTACATATTTAGGAGATAAAATAAATGAGAAGAGATGCATATGAGAACTCCAGGATTTATAAGGAGCATACCAAGGCTTCCCACGACCATCTAATCCTTCATCGTCAATCTCACATTGAGAAAAACGTCCTCCTTTATAATGAAAGGCTTATGTTTCATCCAGGTAAGATTCATTCCCACTGGTTTTCCCCATACATTGTTATTAATGTATCTCCATTTGGTGTTGTTCTGGTTCAAAATGAAGAAACCAATCAAACCTTCACTGTCAATGGGCAGCAGCTGAAGCACTTCCATGAAGCACTTTCGGAGTTCTTGATGGAGGAAATCCATGTTCAAGAAGCAACATACCAGTGAATCACACTAGGTTTTATCCTTCCTTCTCACAATATCAAATCTTATAGTGAGGACACTGCACATTCTTAGTGTGAGGGGATGGGTATATTTATGGGTTAGTTAAAAATTTTCATCATTTTTTCTCTTTCTTTCTTCTCCTTTTCAATTTATTTATGGTATTTTCACTTTTCCCCATATTTTTAGGTTCATTAGTATTTCCATTTTCCTCCTCCTTTCTTCTATTTTTTTCCTTATTTATTGTATTTTAGTTTTTCTTCATAAAAAATTTAAAAGTTCCATGATTCGATGACCATAAAGGGGGAAAGTAAAAATACCATAACAAAGGTAAAAAATATATTTATATGAAGTTAACATCAGGGAGTGATTTTTAGTGAATTGGTTTTTTGTCAATGATATAAATGGTTGTGTCACTATGAAACATTTGAGATGATTGATGCCCCTTGTGTGAGTATTTTTTGGGAAAACTATATCACTAATATCTCCATAAATTTTTGCACCAAACCATGAAGTGTGAATATTTATTACTTAATATAAGGTAAATATATGTGAGGTTAATATTTTCAGCATTAAATGATATTTTCATACGTTTGTTCCATATCAAATCTCTTTCATTACTGTACGAGATTGAACTATGCATGTGTACCTAATGTCCGACTGTTGTACGCCCTAAAAATATTTATTTATCTCTGGAAGGTCGAAAACCACTCCTCCTCAACCTTTTATCTTGTTACAACTATTGCAATTAGTGTTGTGGGGAGATCAAACAGGGGTTGAGAGATGAGTGTGAGATTTGTTCCAAATGTAACTTCTAAAAAAATTAATAAACAAGGGGAGTGATGAAATGTGAAACATATGGGGATATCTAGGTCAGGAGATTATGGTTTGACTTCTAGGAATGATTTGGTCAGTGGGTCTTGAAATATGATTGCAATGGATGTAGTGTAGGTTCGGTGGACAAAATCATTTAAGCTAAAAAATGTTAAAAAACCAAGATTTATTGGATTGCAAGTGGAAAGAATAGCATGAAATGGTTTTACACATAGACCAGGAGATTTATTGTCATGGTTGAATTCTGAATTCCTTTATCAATTAGGTATCATTATTCTTTTTGAATTTCACTAGGATATGATTCATGAGACATCTTCTTCTATTTTCACTAGGAATAACTCCTTGGCGTGGTTTATGAATTGATCACATTACATTAATTAAATTTTCCTAAAATGTTAAATATTCCTGATGTTGGGAATATATATATGCATACTTTTATTTGGATATGTGAATTTTCCCAGGAGTGAAAATTTTTAGGTGTGGGGGTGTGATCGTACCATGATTCTCTATGTAATTTTCACCCTTACACCACTATGCTGAACTTGTTTTATATTGAAAATTATAAAAATAATGAAAAGTTTTATTCCACATTTGAATCTTTTATTTTGTGTTTATCACTTTTAAAAAGCACAATGTTACTTTTTTTTTATGATCCCATTGTAGGATGAGGTAATTTGGAGGGCCCATGATTATATCTAAGAAAAATGGGCCAAACTGTGCAGGATCCAAGAACATTAGTGGATTAATTCTCACACGACTACTATAACATATATCTAATTAAGCTGAAATTTTGTGGGCGGGTCCAAAATTTATTGGTTAAAATTTCATATGAAGGAACAATAGACTCATTCGGCCATTGAATGGCCCAACAGACCTGATCTATACAGCACACCAAATCTGCATGGAGTCAAAAGTCGGGTGTTTTGATCTGTCCATATCTCATTTTATAGGTGTCCAAATTATGCCAAAATTTTGGTGGAGACATCAAAGAGGTGGGATACAACTTTTTTATTTTCATAAAATCTAGATAAGGTTGTCTGGAGGTCAAAACACCTCTGAAAAGTGGTTTTATGAATTCTATGTGATCATTACCACATTCCCATTTTCCAATAAAATGGAACCTTGGGATCCTCATTTTTAAGTTCGGACAGGAGGCAAAGATCTGGTATTTTGGAGACCCAATGGAGTCCTCTCATTATATAAGGACTTATATAGGCTCTTATTCTCATAGGGGAATCAAGGATGAATGGAAAGTACCACTCAAGCTTTTCTTCTCCTGATGTCGAGCTAAACGGTGGATGATCATTTCGAGGGAGCTACACACACATGGGAAAGAGTTTCAGAACATTTTCTTTTACTGGTTTTGTTTAATCTTCCTGATAAATATTTCACTTATTTATTATCTTGACCTTATTCTTTTCTGATTGCATTTATATTGTTAAAATTAAGTGAAACACATTTTATTTCAACACCGATTGGGTTGAGATTTCAAGTGGAAATATTGGGTTGTTCCGATTGGACAAGACAAGAGTCCTATTTATCTCACACATACATAAGATTTCAGTATTATTTTTTATACATTATTATCTATTATTTATACCCAAACCTTGACAACATGATTTTTGTGTCATGGTGTGGTTCTTTGAGCATCATTTAGGAGGCAAGAGGGAAGTTGAGATCTTAACAACCCTCAACCAAAGGATTCCATTAAACCATGTTTATTTTTCATAATGAAGAACTCACCAAGATGTGTATTGAACTTGAAATGAAATTATTCTCTCACAATTATTAATACACGACATTTATTTATCAAACATTAAATGCTTTAAATCAAGTCATTTTCTATAAACTTTTTTAAAACCACCCCCCTCTTTTAGTACTTCTAATAAAAAACGCACACTCTAAACCCACCAACTCTCCTTGATAAAAGACCGAGGGTCTTCCCTAGACTCTAAATCAACCTTAAAATCATAATCAATTTGACGGGTCATGATAGCTGTAGAGGCCCGAAGCCTGACGTACATGGACATTACATTACTTTTGCGGAATACTTAGTACATAACAAAAACACACACACAAGGATCGTAATAGTTTAGTGTCTTTGGAAACTCGGAATAAAATCTTCTAATCGTGGTGAAAGATCTTCAACATCTCCCATAAAGATCTTCCTTTTTTTACCTAAAACTTTTCTTTATATCCTAGGGAAAAGAAAACATAAAAGGGTGAGCTCAAATGCTCAGTAAGGGTAAACAAAATAAATATCAATCACATCGTATTAATAAGAACATAACATTTTTGAAATCATAACCTGTAAAAGAGAGCATAATTTCATAACATGGGATAAATCATGGTAGTGAAATGTAATCACAATAATCATAACTTAAAACATGAAACTTTGTGGCATTCACACATATTCATAGAGAATCATTTCTTGTTAGTCAAGACTCATTGCCAAGACTATCTTAGTGGACAAAGTCCCTTTCTGAATCGAGTAACCCTCGTTTCAGTCCTGTTTCACTGAACCGGTATAACCTACCATTCCAGCCATGTCTATCTCATGAGATATAAAATATTTACCCAATGAATTGGAGGGAGATATAGGTCCCACCCATCTTATAATGAATCCTTTCTAATATGTGCCACATAATCATAAATCATCGCATAACACATGTAACAAAAATGGGATTCTTGAAACATCATGACATCATAAAACAAATCATATAAGGTAAATGAATTCATAAAAATAATTCCCTCACAACATAATCAAATCAATGTAATAATAGGTATAAAAACAGAACCCTTTATTATCTTAGATGGAAAATAATTTTGATAAAACACTTGAACTCCATTCTTGAGGAAAATATCCTTTCTTCTTCAAAAACATTTTTCCTTTCATAACATGTCATACGACTTTAAAATAAAAGAAGTTGATTAAAAATAAACATGAAAACTTGTAAAGGAAGATTCTTGGAAATAATGTTTTAAAAATCCATTCATGTCGTATAAGTTAAAAAAACATTCTTCGTACTTTTGTCGGAAAAGTCAAAAAGTACCTCGTACGAAAAACGACAAAAGATTCCTTTCATTTCTTTTACTAAAAACTCACTGAAGGGTATAAATGGATTTAAACAATTTTAGGTGGATGGAAATAATATTACATATTTATGAAACATGGATGTGGATGGTAAAATACACCCCAGTAAATACTTACGAATAAACAATCTCGGATAAAAATGAGATTGTGATATTTCCCTTACCTTAGGTCCGATTTTCTTCGTATGTGTCTGAACCTCCTGTATAATGATTTAAATAATGTCATTGACTTATTATAGAATCATATTAATTGTTATTATATCATATATTGTTCACTTATGACATTATATTACCTGTTCTTTTGTAAATTCCATGTTAAAGAAGCGTTTTGTGTAAAATCGTTTCATTTATCGTAGGTGTTTTGACTTGTTGTTCTTGACATTATTATTACTTATATCATGATTTACTTACTTCCAGAATATAAAATATGATTTATATATCATATATATTCAGTATATATATATATATATATATATATATAATAGATAGAAAAATGAAATGAAAAACACCGTTCATGGAGACGGTAGTCCGTACGTACGCATGAACACTGTTTTCCTTTCCTTATTGTCTTGAATGGAAGTAAGTATATGACATAAATATAAATATATATATATATATATATATAAATCCAGTAGCTTTATAATGTCATATATTTTATTATTATTTCTTATATATACATTATAATCATTCTTAAATGGTTAACATGGAGAATGAATCTCATCGCGTCGTGGAGACGGTAGTCCGTACGTACGCACGAGCGATGATATCATTTCCATAAATATTGAATTGAATTGGAGTGGATTATACAATATATCAGAATCAATATGATTTTGTAATAACTATGTATAGTTATTCTTTGCACCATTATACCCATCCATGTAAGGTGGTGGTGGAAAATAGATTACACCACGGCGTGGAGACGGTATTCCGTACGTACGCACGCGCAGTGATTTCTTTTTCCGTAGGATGGATAAATGGTGAAATAGGGTTGTTTCATACTTATAATAACATATCAGTATATGAGTGATACCGATGTTATTACTTCATAATCAAACAACCTAAGAAGAAGAAGTGGAAGAAGAAATAAAGTTGAAAGAATTGGTAACGGAAATTACCTCTTCTTTGAAGCGCCTCTTTGAGACCTCCTCTTAGGGCACTAAAATTGGTCTTTGAGGAAAACCAGAACCTCTAGGATGTTACTAGGGAAGTGGAGAAGAGATTTTGGCAGAGGTTGGCCGAGCTTGAGTGCTCAAATTGGTGTGAGGAGGAGGGGGAGGAGGTGTCCTTTTATAAGGGAGGAGAGGGGCACCTTAGGAATATCTCAAAATATTATTTTATATTAAATTCAAAATCCGTTTATAATGGTTCCAAAGGGTCTTATTTTGAAGCTAAAGTGGGGATGGGTCTAAATCCTATCAACCAATGGGATTTAGACAAGTTTAGGTTATTAATTTAACCTTATCATTTAGATTTAACTCTAAGTTAGATAATTTAACTTTTACCGTGTCTTTTTGTTTTCTTACACTATATGGTTAATAAACTTACTATAACATGCCAAAAGAACCCCAAATTGTTTATTATTAATATATATATCCTTATCTAAGTCATTTGGCCTAACCTTAGATTTTAAGGAATAAAATAACAATTAATAATATAATATTAGATTTAAAAACTATTTTGTGTCAATTTTGACACTATTTGATATATGATTTTTGTGAAAGTCATAACAGAATTATATGTTTGAACCAAGTAGATTAAATCAACACTAATATATCATAGTAACCTAGAAAATTAGTTGAATTCATAAAAAGTCTCAAATTATATTTATTTTGGTATTTATAACATCAATTATGTCAATATTTCATTAATAAGATAATTACTGCATCATCTTTGTGTCATAAATAAATTAAATTATTTAATGTCTAAAAATTAAAAATAAAATACCATTATGTAGGAAATCTTATTATCTTTCTAATTAATATTTATAGTCGAATTTATCTTATGTATAACCCCATATTAAAAATGTTTTAGTAAATAAACTTTGATTTTAACTCTTTTAACTCTTCTTTGAATTAAATAATAATAAATGTCCTAATCTAATACAAGTGGGACTAAATGATAATATTTTACACTTAAGGTTGTTTTTGGTCGAGATACACTTGTCCAATAGAATTAGGACATGTGTTAGGGTAATATTAATATAATTTTTACCCTTAATTACCCTATTTACTTTTAACCGTGGTAAATAAAAGTAAAAAGTTACTATTCACCAAAAATTATTTTCATCTCATTGAACCACATTTTACTTACTGACATCAACCGTGTCTCTCGGATTTTTGAAATTACATTCACAGAAGTGGTAAAATTAAGTTTTATGAAAAAATCAGTTTTTTTAACTACCACTTAGTAGTTTCACTATTCATCAAAAATTGATGTTTTTTTAGAACAATGCCAAAATTTCATCCTAAGCTATATTTCATATTGAGAATTCAAAAATGAAGTCTATTTTACCAAATTAATAACATAGAAGTTTCATTAATTAATTTTATAATTAAATCCCGCTGTTAAAACAAATAGCGTGTTTTTAAGAAACAATATCTATCAAAAGATTGACACTTGATTATGTCTGGTTTAAATGTGAAATTACATTCAATGACCAAAATTGTATTAAATTGTAAAAATATATTCTAAATATACTTTAAAACCACTCAAATTAATAATTTATCACTATTAATTATTTTCATTTAAAAAGTTGTTTTTAATTAAAATTTAGTAATTTTCACTATTCATCAGAAAATGAAAGTTATCCGAAAAGTACCAAAATTTCACCTTAGGCTAAATTTGATACTCCGAATCCAAAAATGAAGTCCATTTTGAGAGATAAAATTTCTAAAATTTAAAAAGTGGCTATTAATATTCATAACGGCTAGTTTTAATAATATTTCGTGAAACTCAGTATTGCGTACTACACACGCTCTCGAGGAAGGTTGTTATTGCGTGTAATGCAAGGCAAGTCAAAGATGTGTGTTGTGAAAGCTCCTTTTGGTGTAGCGTACAACACAATACATTAATAAAATTAAAAAGAATATTTTTCATAAAATCTCGGGCTGTTACAATAGCGCTATCAAAACACTCCGAGAGCACCATCTTTATGGTAAGCTCTCAAAGTGCCAGTTTTGAATTCGTGAGGTTCAATTTCTAGGACATGTCATCTCAGAGGCTATAGTTGCAGTGGATCCAGTGAAGATTGAGGCGGTACTTGCTTGGGAGCCACCCAGAAGTGTAAAGGAGGTACAAAGTTTCTAGGGTTTGGTTGATTATTTCCAGAGGTTTGTACCAGACATCTCCAGAGTTTCAACATCACTATTAGCCTTGATGAAGAAGGGGAAACCCTTTTTGTGGTCGGAGAGATTCCAGTAGAGATTTCAGGAGATGAGGTAGAGGCTGACTAGTTCCCCCCATCTTGAGGATTCTAGAGGAATGCGTAGGGTACATAGTCTATTGTGACACATCATGGACTGGACTCAAATCTGTCCTAATGCAGGAGAAAGAAATGATCGCATATGGATCTCGGTAGCTGAAATAGTATGAGAAGAACAATGCTACCCATGACCTGGAGTAAGAAGTAGTGGTATTCTCCTTGAAGTTGTGGCGACACTATCTGATTGGTGATTGTTTTATCATGTACTATGATCACAAGAGTCTCAGGTATATCTTTTATGAGAAGGACCTAAACCTGAGACAACGACATTGGCTTGACTTCCTCTAGGATCATGACTTCGAGACAGTCTATACTCCTGGGAAGAGAAAAGTTGTTGTAGATGCACTCAGCATGATATATGGTATATAGCTGCTAGGCGAGGTGAAGGAATAACTGTCTGCTTTACAGATATCCTTTGTGGATAGAGATGAAGAATCCTTCTTTCAGTATCTTACAGTCACTCCCAAAATTCATCAGCATGTCAGGGAGGCGCAACATAGGGATGCTAACTACGAGACATGACGTGCTCAAATATCCACATGATAAGAACTAGATGGATTTTCTAAAGGTGGGGAGCATGTCATCCTCTTTAGAGGATGTACTATGTTACTAGTGTCACTATAGAAGGAAGTGTTGAGGGAGTTCCACACATCCCCTATAGCGATACATCCAGGAGTGGAGAAGATGTACCAGGATATCTGATGACAACACTAGTGGCCGAGAATGAAGAAAATAATTGTATAGTTTGTCTCTTGATGCCTCACTTGTCATCAAGTGAAGGCAGACCATCAGGTACCTGCATGCTTAGTTTAGCCTTTGGAGGTCCCAGAGTGGAAGTGGGATGGGATATCCATGGACTTCGTGACAGGACTTCCACGTACATCCATAGGTCATGAATCGATTTGGTTGATCATCGACCAACTCAACCTGTCAGACCACTTCCTACTGATCAGAGTGCAGGGTTTAGTAGAGAGCTTGGGACACCTATATGTGCAAGAGATTGTGAAGATACATGGATTGCCCTCGATGATTGTATCCGACCAAGAAACTCTTTTTACTTCCCGACTATGGAAGGGGTTGTATAAGGCTTTCGGGACACAGCTTCATTTGAGAACCACCTTCCATCCTCAGACAGATGACCAGACTGAGCGGACCATTCCCTCCCTCGAGGACATGCTCCGTGCAAGTGTCCTTGAATTTGGTCGCATCTAGGAGGATCACTTAACTTTGGTGGAGTTTTAATACAATAACAGCTATCACTCCACCTTTGGAATGACACCTTTTGAGGCATTGTATGGGCAACCTTTCGGATCACCTCTGTGCTGGACTGACCTAGGGGAGTCAAAACTAGTGGGACCAGAGATGGTACATGCTACCAAAAAGAAGGTGTAGATCATCAAAGAGTGGATGATGACTGCACAGAGTTGGAAGAAGTCGTATGCCGATAGGAGACGTAGACCTCTAGAGTTCGAGGATGGAGACCATGTATTTCTATGGGTCTCACCGCGATGAGGCTTACAGAGATTTGGCCGAGATGACAAGTTATCTCTAAGATTCATCGGACATTTTCACGTCCTCAACAGAGTTGGCTAGGTGGCATACCGCTCAGCTCTTTCACATCAGTTGCACCAGTGCATGATGTCTTCCACGTATCCTAGCTGAGGAGATACATGCACGACCCTTCTCACATCATCGACCATGGAGATATGAACATTGACGATGGGGTGAATTTTACGGAGGTTCCAGTTGAGATTAAGGATCGACAGGAGTAGGTCCTTCGTGGAATGTCTACACCTATGGTACACATTTTCTGGCAGCACGGGAACCTCTAGGAGATCACATGGGAGTGAGAGGCTCAGAAACATTCTCTGTACCCCCACTTATTCCCTTAGTTATTAGTTGTGGATTACGGGGACGTATAGCAATGAGGTGGGGAGAATGTAAAGACCCAGAATTTCCATGTAATTTTTTAATTAAATGGGAATTTTACGAGTCTGTGAAACATGAAGGTGCGTGATTCTGAGGCCCGGAGTGCCTTCAATCAATTTCTGATTTTTTGTTCATGTACGTTCAGCAAATGCACGAGTGGGTTTTTATAACTTTTGAACCGGTGGTTAGAATTGAAATCTGAAGGCACCGTTGAACTTACAGCGCTAGTATTCGCATAAGGATACTTTCACCTCGACGGAAGAGGGTCGAGAGTGAAAGATAGTTTTTTGGGTTTTTAGTTAATGAATAAAATAAAAAAAAAGTTTTGTTGCTTTATTTTTATTTGTTGGTTAAAACCTCCATATAAAAGTTTGAGGTGGGAACAACCACACCTTAACATCCCAAGAGAGGATAGGGTATTGGGGACCACATGAACCTAACCTCCCGCGAGAGGTTACGGTGGTGGGGACCACTCGGGACTAAACCCCAATTCATAATTGCGGAAAACCCCTCAACTACCCTAACTAATTAGGGGGAGCCTCTTGACCTCCTCTACCCAATTAATTCTGCCAACACACTTTTCATTAATGTGCCAAATCCCCCCCATTAATTACTTGAGCACATCAATTAATTATTATTTTTTAAATCCATTTTGAATTTTGTGCCAAAAAATAAATAATAGATAAACATAATCTACTATTTTGGCATGGAATACTCATCTTGGTGGAACTTTGGAGAGAAGGACATAGGGAGAAAACTCTCCAATGAAGAACATAGTCCATGAAGATTGCTGGTGAGGAGTGTCTTCTACTTCATCCTCGGAAGCATCTTGTGGAGGCAACCGACGTGGGACATCTTCGACGGCCGACCTTCCCTCCTCATCGTCGTCAATGAAATGACACATGAGCTTTGATTGGAAGTGTGTGGCGGATGCGACGAATGATGACAACTCCGTCTTCTTCCCAATGACTCTGTCGACAAACCATGATCAAGGTAGGGGTTTTATTTGAATATGATTTTATTCCATTAATTCTTCCCATCTAGAACAGTGAATCATTGTGGAAGATTTTCCTTGTGGGTTGGGATTTATTTTTTCGTGAAGATGTGGGGTGTTTGTATGATTTTTATTTCATATTATTTTCTTGAGAATTCTTTGAAATTCAAGAAAGAATTGAACCTCTTTCTACCACCCTAAATGTGGTAGGTGTAGGCTAAAACAATATGGCCTGACCCCTCTTTCGTCCTTGTTTGTGATGTTATTCAGCATGGAGACAAACCGACGAAGGCAACCTGTGCCGCCCCCGTGACACTCCGGCACCGCGAGACGAACCGCGCCGCCCTCCGGCTTCCGAGCCACCCCGGCCATGCTGCACGCCAGCCGTGCCACACGCTGGCTGTACCACGCCACACCCCTGCCGAGCCACTCTCCAGACACACCGCGCCCCGACTCCCAGCTGCCGTGCCTCCCGCACCCCTCGCAACGCCCTCCTGAGCCCCGGCCCGGTAGCCTCCACACGACTCGTGCGCCCCGCGGTTCGGTGGTTCTGCTGTCCGCGCACCCCGGCCGAGCTGCCTCTCGGCCCCGGTCATGCCCTCGCGGCCCTGGGTCAAGACGCCCAGAGTCAGTCCCTTGTGGCGCCCTCCGAGATGAGCCTCTCCCTCACTGTACCCTCCGGGATGAACCATCCTCGCGCCGACCCGCAGTCGGTGTGTGCCCTCACGACCGGTCCGCGCTCTCACGACCTGATGTGCTGGGCCCAACGGGCCGATCCGATCCTACGGACTGGCCCACCTAACGGGTCGGGCCAGACCCAAAGGGTCAGGCTGGGTCAGGCTCGGTCGGTCCAACCAGACCCGGGCCCACTATGACCCTTTACTTTCTTTTGGCCATATCTTTGGCACCAGGCGTCCGTTTGATGAACCGTCAGCAGCCCTGGTAATCTTGGAGCATGACGGCCCCTTTGAGTATACCCCACTAGAGTTTGGGGAATAGTTGAGATATAGTTAGGTTGGATCGTGTACGAATCCAACCAGGCCCCCAGGACAAAAAGGCTAATGACTCACAGACCAAGCATCTGATGAAAGCAACATCTATTGCGTTGAGAACTCTATGATGTGGAAGAACTTTGAGATAGTTCTACGTGGGACTTCGTGACATTTGGAGTATCGAACAACAACTCGTGGAGAGGATCCTTCCATAGATGAGCAGACAGAATATGGAGACCTAGTAGCTGGCTAAGACTTGACGACTACAGACCGATTGACTCAGAGTGACTCGACTAGCCCAGTGGGGAGCACCTGGTTGTGGTGGCAGACCCACGAAAAATGAGCTCTTGGTTGTGGCGGCTGACCCGCGATACTAGAAAGGAAGAGTAACTCTATAGTATATTAGGGGGAGCGCCTGGTTGTGGCAGTAGACCCACGGTGGGGAGCACCTTGGTGACATAGCATACCCACGGTACTCGACAAGATGAGTACCTCAGTAGTCCAAGGTTCGTGTGAAGCGCCTTGGTCTCGCGACAGGCCCACTGTACTCAATTGAGGAGGAGTTCTCTAGCAGCTGTGGTTTCGATAATTTGAATAAAAATCCTGGTTGATCTGAGTTAGTAACTTTTTTATTTTCCTCGTGATTGAGATGTATTACTTGATAACTTAGGTATATGTATGAGAATATAACTAAGTGGGGTTATCTGTTGATTTCATACTTTGTGGTTTATCCTTGTTGGATTTTATGAGACCTTGGGGGTCTCAGGGTCCCTACTGAGTATCGTTATACTCATCCCTATTCGGGATACTCCCGCACCTCGTTGTGTTGGATATAGACAACGAACAACGCTGACCGAGGCTAAGAGTACTAGGACTGGATGGTACCCGGAGGTGGGCCTTACGACGTGTCGATACACGGAGGAGAAAAACAGATATGGAGTTCTAAGGAGGCGATCTGTACCTACCCTTCAGGAAAGAACCTCATAGGACGACCCAACGATTTTGTTTTCTTCAGTTGTACTTTCAGTTCCTTGTACTTTACAGTTGGGCTTGTATTTCCAGCCCCTTTTACTTTCATAACATCTTTTTATACAGTATTAATTGGTGTTTTGTTTCCATCTTGTGCTTTTTTGTGTGTGTTTATAGGTTATAAAGGCAATGCCTTCCCAATTTTAGGGAATTACGCCTTTGGTGCTAGTCGCCAGCCCTTGGCATATGGAAGGGGGGCTTGGGGTAGTCACCGAACGGGCCCCGAGGGACAGGTCGTGACAAAATAGAACTGGAACCTAAATTTTCATACTGCGAAGAAACTAAAAATATTATAGAAAGTAGAGAGAAATTATTGAGAAATCAGATGACCGTATTGGTAAAAGCTCTTTGGAGAAAGCATAAAATGGAAGAAGTAACATGGGAACCCATGGATGTTATAAATAAGAAATACCCTCATCTATTTAGAGGGAAATATTCATGAGAAATTTCATTGGAATTTTTTTTGAAATAGGTAAGAATATAACACCTAAATTTTTTAGAAGATTTGTCTTTTAAAAAACATTCAATTTATTCAATATCTTATGTTTCACTCTACAAAAATATTAAAGGTACCATAATATACTATAAAATTTTAAAATAACCATTAGAACTAGTAATGTGACCATTAGATTAGTAACCTCACCTATGAAATTATAAATAAAATTTATGTATCTAATAAATGAAAATATGATATATTTATATCATGAAATATGTAAATAAATGTTTTAAAAATGATAAATGAAGTGTTGTTATTTTTTGTGAAACATAAATGCTTAGTTACAATTTTATTATTAATATAAGGATTTAAACTAAAATTTATTTTAATAATATATATTCATAAATCACTATTTGTTTATTATTATAGTATGATTATTTTATGAGACCATAATTAATTTTACAAAGTGTAGTAAAATCAGTTATAATAAAAAATCATAATTTTATGAATAAATAATGATTTTAATTAGACAGTAAATATTTCATACTCAGAAAAATATTTTCATAAAATGGATTGTATTTTTGAAATCTACACATAAAAAAATGTTTAGGTTTAATTTTTTCAATTTTTATAAACTAGTTGTTTTTTTGAATAGTGAAATATGATAATTTACATTATTTAACATTATAAGTAAATAAATGAATTATTTAGTAATGAATGATGTGTGTATCAGGTAATCCCTTATTATTTTGTGATATATTCCTATATTTATTGTATTTAGTCATGGGAATCAACAATATTAATCTTGATCCAGAATAATAAACAAATGAATAATATAATAAAAAACCCCTCTTTTCTCTCCCTATAAATACCACCCCTCACCACCCCTTCTCCTCACACCTTATATGAATTTAATCGTGTCTAAATTATTCCCAATTACTTTACCATTCCTCTTACACACATCAAATACCTACTATTATTACCAAAAGTCCAAATCCATGTTTTTAAGGAGGTTCCCAGGGAGTCAATATTAATGATGTAAAATCCTCATTCGTTCTTTTCTTACGTATTTTATTTTATTATCCTCTACTCACCTCCCCTATAAAAATTAGAATGGTAACTAAATTATCACATATATATATATTAATTTCATTATTATAGTATAATATCAATCATAAAATCTCATCTCTTTTCCTTTTGTTCAAAAAATGAAAACAGCGTTCATGACGCATCAATTCGCCACATTTGTGGATGGAGGGTTTTAATTTATATTAACACCTTCATGGATGGTCATAAAACCTTTATTATAGATAAATAATATTATAATATGTAAATTATAACTTTTTATTGTGTTATAGAACTAATATATATACCTAATATTATATAATAAAACAAAACTAGTTCATGATAACAAGAAAACTAAAAAAAACTAAACATTTAACATTAACATTTTATGAAATAAATAAGCCTAATACCTGAAATAAATCATATATGGGACCATTTAAAACCCTATAATTATATTAATAACATTTTATTCCACTTCTAGTGTTTTGATTCCATTTTAAAAGAACTCACTTAATTATACACCAAAGAACTGACTATAAAACCATGAAACGAACGCTCCTAGAACAACAAAATTAAAAATTATAACTCATATAAATTTATATAATATAAGTTAATAAAATTATAATAAAGAAAATATATGTTTAATAGATTTTCACTTAAGTAATTAATTAATCAAATTTGGTAATCAAGGACATTAAGTATAAGTGGAGAATGGTTTTGGACATAAGGTAAGGGGTTTCGCATCTCAATTTTCTTGCTATGATATATGCACAATTAACCACTCATTTATTGTGTGTGGTTTATGAATACTTAACTTTTATATGTCATATCATTAATCCCTTTATCTTTATTTTATTCAATGTTTCATTTGATAATAAATAATTTTATGGAACAGACGATTCGACTTATTACAAGTGGTAAAGGTTTTTCATATAACATTAATTTCTAAGGGGAATGTTCTATATTAATCACATATTTAATTTTTTAATACCCCTTTTATTTATGATCATTTATAATTTAATATTTTATTAAATATCCATATTTCTTTCTTTATGTATATAATTATTATCTATGTTTTATACAATGTTTTACGTACTGTGATAACTTTGAATTTTATTTTAACTGAGAAAATGTTAATAATTCCATATCCTATACTCATTATAAATATTTTGATAATTAACATTGATCAAGAATTAAATATATGTATGAATAATGCATTGGACTTGTAGTGATAGTTGGGGCCCAACATTATATAGCCCCCCAATGCATCAAGAGGTCTCATGAGACAAATAAGTTGGTGAAAAATCTTTCACCTTTATCTCCCAGAATATTCTAATGGGTTTATACCCATAGAAATAAACTATAGTGTGAAAGGTCTTGATGTTAGTGGATCATGTTCCAGATACATGGCATCCAATAATTAAGCCTTTCCTTCTTTTAGTATCGAGTAATTATAGTAATATCCCATGTTATGTTAGAATAAATATTTTTTATATTTATTAATATTTATGAATTAGATAGTAATTTTACATTATAAGGCATGCTAAATCCCAATGAATACCCTACACACAACAATGAGTTCATTTAAATCTTGGATTGCACACAAAAATGAGAAATACCGAACAATAATATACAGTTAACTTTATTATTTTAAGTTGCACCTGTAACCAAGCTATCATATTAGATGGTGTGAATATAACTAAATATATTATGTTTACATATTTTTATAAAGGTTTTTAAAGTCATCCAATAAATTTTATAGGAATAATATAAGAATAAATCTAGTTATAAGCTTAAAAACTCTATATTTTCTAAAAATATATTTTACCACCATTTTGGAATGCACCTATTTTAAAACAAAATTTTGACACTTAAATAAATTTTCTAGGAAAGAAATAAACTAATTTTTGAAATGGTGATTTAAAAATTTACTTTGGGTGTATTTTTGGTATATTTATGAGAACTTTTATATTTTGATGAATAATAAATAATATAGAATTTTAATTGAAAACTACTTATTCATATAATAATTTTTATGGATAAATTTTGTTTATAATTAGGTTAAAAGTAAAATTATATAAATTTTATATCCTTTATACCAATTTAGGTCATTGGAAATAATTTTAAATTTAAATAAGATTTAAAAACCCTACAACATTTTGTACATTTTTACTTTAAAAACCCACTTTGTCATCCCATCTACAAGATTAATTGTTTTTTAATTTCGCCTAATTATGTGATTGGAATTTAGAAAAATGGATTAAATATTTTCAATCATCATCATTTATAATTTATATATGGTAAAATTATTTTTTGACCAAAACTATTAGGGAATTTTATTAAATTTAATTACAGTGATTAAGGTAAAAATGTGTTGACTCTGTGGTTAAACTTTAATATTAAGAGTCCAAAGGGCCTAGAAACATGTCAAAATCCAATTTTATGGAAAATATTATAAAATATACCACTTTTCACGAATTTTATTTACTGTTGGAGTCACATTATTTATTGGAAACCTCCCAATAATTTTTTTACCATTTTATATATAAAAGAATGCCACTCCTCACCACTGTAAAAAGGCACCCACCCCTCACTTATTGAAACCAATAATTAAAATTTGGATCTTCCAAAAATATCCAAAATAATATACTAACATAAATAACCTCACCATATTGGAATGAATTTGGTAATAAAACTAACCAAGACGTCCTTTGGTGCAAACCAAAAGGAGTTGCACGAAGAAGAGGTAAGTTTCATCAACACGCATTTTTATACCATTTCATTCTCCAATATAATCATTTCACTTTATATCATGATTATATAATGGAATAAGTATACTAAATATATTTTTATGTTTTTATTTTAATTTATCTACCTAAACCTACACACACATCCATTAAATGGGTAAAAACATACTATTCGTGCATACGATGAACTACCATCTTGCGAAACGATGTTGTTCATTTTTCCTTTGGCACCTATCATGTTTTAGAATTATAATTCACATAATATTTTTATATTATATATATGATATTTATAATTTATTCATACTTATGTAATTTTTATATACACCAACGTCCATGACTTCTATTTTATAGGAATACAATAAATTCGTTTGTGGACGTGTGGACTACACCACCTCAAAGTGATGAGATACATTCACAATGTAGTAAGGATGGGTTTAATAAAAATATATGAAATAAATAAAATATGTAATATATTAATGGGCTAATTACATTTTAATATTTTTAATATATCATTTTCTTTATTAACCTTTCCCACACTAAAAAATGATAACGCCTTTCGTGGATTTGTGGACTGCCACCTCCTAGACATGATGTGATTAATTTTAAATAAAAATAATTATATATAAAATTATATATTATTAAAAATTGTGGTATTTATGAAATATTAATTATTCTACAATGATAAATGTTACTTACATTCTTTCCATAATTATGATTGAAAATGAGGAATGATACTCTTGCGTACATACGACCTACCATCTCTATGATCGTAACATTGGTTCATTATTCATAACCATATTTAATGATTGGGATTGAAAGTATAAATTATGTATAAATATGATAATTATGTTTGGATTATTATTTTGGAGATGTTTACACTATGAATCCTTTGACCATAGTTGACCTACCGAATTTGTTTTTGACAAAAAAACTGTATATGGTCAAAACACCTGACATGAAACTAATTATTTAAGTAGTTGTATACAAAATTGTAATACAATAAATAAAAGTAATGATAAAATTTAAAAAGGTTATGAATCTAGTAAATAATTAAAATAATTTTATTATTTAGAAATACAAATGAATATATTATCACTTAGACTAAAGGTAAAGGATTTTGCCTCAATCTTCTTTCATTGAGGCATATCATGATGTTATACACATTTATTATTTTATAAGGTGTATATAAATACACTATAACATGTTATATCAGAAATTTATTTTATTATAATTAAATTGTATTTATTTTAAATTTAATATTTAATTAGTTTTAGGATTCAAATATTTTAAAGTTGTATGAGACTCTTTAATAAAAAAAATATATATTTCAAATGTATCTAGATATAATTTAAAAATATTTTCCTCCATGTAAATGTTATTGATATTATTTTAAATATTACTTTATATAATGTTATTTTAAAGGAAAATTTATGTCCTTTTTTTAACTACATAAAAAAATCCAAAAGGAATCATTTTACATGTTTTATAAAGAACGTTTTGAAAAATTATAAAAGGAATGTTCTATTACTAATGTAAAAAATGACACTGATTTTTCTAAATATATGGAAAATATTTTATTTTTGGATTCCTTTGAAAGAATTTTGTTTTTCTTAAATGAAAAACATTCTTTATTTCTTCGGGTTTTTTTCTTTTGATAATGTTTTTTCAAAATAAATTAATATTTTTTGATGAAACTAGGATTTTGAAGAAAAATGGTATTTTAATAACTGAAAGTGATTTCTGTACGAGTTTAAAAGAGTTTTAAAAACGATGAAATATTTTATTCCATGTTTTGGTTTATGAACATTATAAATTATGGGTTCATCCAGATTACACCGCGTTATCCCGTTATAGCTTAAATGATTGATTGTAAGATCCCAGATCATTTTAAGGTATGTTTTGGTTTGGCCTCTTCTTTTTATAGATAAGTGTTTCCCATGTTTTGGTGGGGACTCGGGAGTGCCCCGAGGGATTCAGGTGTAAAGAGTAGAGTAATCAGGCCAAGGAGTGTTTGGCACATGGTCTGCGCATGGCTAGGCATATCCGAGTGGGTAGAACATCCAGACCAGCCATCCTTATGCAGTAGCCTATACACAATATCCACATAATTAGGGAAAAACATGTGGGATTCCAAGGAAGTTGTGCTGGCTAGCCTCTCACAGACAGTAGCTCCCACACGGTTTGCGCATGGTTTGGAAAACTGTTCGGGTAAACCATGCGGCCCAGAAAAGTTGAAAAAAATTACAAAAATGCCACCCCTTGATTTTAAGACCCAACTCGGGGTTTCCCCCTCCTTCTCCCTCTCAACCCTAGGAATGAACCAAAGGAACCAAAATATCCCAAAGATCATTCTCATTTTATTCTTAACCATTTAGAGTTCTGTTGGAAGCGAATCGAAGATCCAGGTTGAGGCTTCAAAGGTGTGTTGGGTTGGGATCTAAGGCCTTGATTGGGAGGAAGTTCAACAATGGATCTGGGGTATGTGGTCTACAAGTTATATCCCTTGAGTTTTTTAGAGATTTGTTCCTGAATTTTTCTATTCTTACCCTCTTGTGAAGAGTTCATCATTCCATTATGGTGATGTGAAATTTAGGGAGTCTAAACAGCATAATGGAACCCTCATGATTCCCATGGGATGTATGGAGGATGATGTGCCCTATGTTAGGGCCACCCAATGGGTTTGAAAACATTCCCGAACTTAGATTTTAGCTATGTAAATGTAGGGCTCTTTTATGAGAACATAGATCCTAGGGTGAATATGATATTAAGCTCAAAGGATGTGAATGGGTGTCCTAGTAACACGCATGGGTTGGGTGGTGACCTATGTGGGTGTTGGTGGGCTTAAAAAGGGGCTATGTGACATAAAGGGAAAAGATATGGGGTTATCATTATACATGTTTATGCGTAGTGAGATAAGTATAGAAATGATAATCGGGGTTGATTTGTGGAATGGGATAATACGTGATAATTAGGTGGTACACATAAATGGTTGAATGCAATAAAAGGATTTGTGTCATGTGATATTGAATTGTACTTGAAATTCATAAGTTAGTAAATTCTTGTGAAATGATTAGTGAGCTAAATGGGTTAATGAATTCTTAATGATGAATTTTGGATAAGGAAAATGGGTTGTTGAATACACCTAATGGGTTAAGGCATGGAAATGGGAATTTGGATAAATGGATTTGAATTGTACTTGGGAATTGTGTAAATGTGTTATTAAGTGGAAATGACTAGAGACCATAATAGAATGGATTATGATCTGGGTTTTGGGGCATAATGAGTTAGTACTAATGAACGATGGTTCGTGAGATAGGCATAATGAATGAATGATTAGTGAGATAAGTGTGACAAAAAGGTAATTTGGATAAATGGCCAAATGATGTGAAATGTGGAAAAAATTTCAATGGGTCGTGGCATAATATTAATTCCCAAGTTGTTTATTATGAACTTTGAATGTTGATTCCCAATAATGTTGGTTATGTTTTGTTGTGTTATGTATTGTGATATCCAGTGGCATTGAATATACTTGGTTGTGTTATTGTATGGTTGTTGTGATTTGATAAATAAGAAAGTGAACATGGATTGGTAGTGTGGGGTATTTAATTCGGTTCAACACCCACAGGTCGAGTTGGACTGATGCTCTAAAATGCACCCCAAATGCATGGGTTAGGGATGAGGGATAATTCTTTATTACCCCAGTGGTTGCATTCCACATGCACTAAGGCTCCAAGGTGAGGTTATTATATTGATGTCATTACACCTTGGATGAGGCTCCAAGGTGAGGTTATTGTATTGATGTCATTCCACCTGGACTGAGGCTCCAAGGTGTGGTCATTGTATTGATGTCATTCCACCTGGACTGAGGATCCAAGTTGAGGTTATTGTATTGATGTCATTTCACCTGGACTGAGGCTACAAGGTGAGGTTATTGTATTGATTTCATTCCAATTGGACTGAGGTTCCAAGGAGAGGTTTTTGTATTGATGTCATTCCACCTAGACTGAGGTTCCAAGGATAGTTTATTGTATTGATGTCATTCCACCCGAACTAAGGCTTCGAGGTGAGAAAAGTGTGTTGATGTGATATGTGGATCCCAAGTGATATAGAGACTTGCGTTGTTTTCGCTATATATTATGAAATTTTTCCTTAGAACCTTGTGTAGAAGATATTTATGCCTAACACATGGAACATGTTATCAATATGGATTATGTAATGAAGATGATATAAGAAATAAAATTGGGATGAATGGTAGTCATGAACTAAATGAACCTTGTTAACTAATGGCACCCAAACAGTCCCTTGTTTACTTACAATATAATTTGTACTTGCATGCACTATTTATTATAATAGATATTTTTTAGACACTATTAGTGATGGACTACTTAGTTTTGTACTCACACCCTGCTCGGGTCGCCATTGGGTACCCGAGCAGATCTCTTGGTCGGATGTTGGGACAAGGGAAAAGGACCTACAGTGAGATGTTAAGTTGGGATCGAGATGTACCTGGAGAAGGACATGAGCTCGGAGTCGGGAACCGTTTGGATTTTTGGCCATTTGTTTTATTTTTGGATTCTTCCAATTTTCACTAACAGTTGGGCATGAAATGGTTGTATTTGATTTGTGGTTTGTACCCGGTTTGGGAAATGCTTGGTTATGCTCGTTTATTGGTAGTTCATATTGTTTCCACTATTTATTTTGTATTCTTCTATGGATTACTCTGGTAAATAGGGTATAATCTCCCCATGTGACTCATTAGACCCTCACTACTAGTCAGCAACCTTTGGCATATGGGGAGGCACACTTGAGGTCATGTGACAACTCGGCTCAGAGCACTAGTTTAGAGGCTTCAAGGCCAGAGATTTTACAAAGTGGTATCAAATAAGTTAGTTTCTTTTTATTAATATTTTGGTATGGAATACATGAGATTAGGATAGTGTCAGACCTTGGTAATTATCTCATGCTTGGGAGTAGAAAACCTATGTATGAGGGAAATCCCATGTCATCCTTTTTGGGAATTTTTATTCTTGATGTGTTTTATTACATTTGAATGATATTTCACCATTGGATGATGTACATGTTGTGTTTTTTGATTGATTTATATAATTTCTCTCATTTCCAGAATGCAACGGGGATGTGCATTCATGAATTATTTTAGGCACCAAAGTATAGGTGGCATGCATCTTTATACGCACACACACGGGTTGGGTGTGTGGGGAATGGAGAGTTGAATGCATTTTACACCCTCGATAAATATGAAGAAAATGATTCTTAATAATGACAATGAAAGTGGAAGAATTAAAATAATGAGAATGAATATTAAAGAAATATCATGTATAAAGAAATGTTGTGATTGGGATAAATTTGGGGTTATGATAAGTTGTAAGGGTTGTTTCGGTGTCCAAAAGAAAAAAGGGTTGCATAATAATGGTAAAATTGTTAATGTATTTTTCCAAAAGAATGGTGTAAATGGGTTAAAAATGATGATTTAACATGTTGTGAAATGGGAAATGTGCCTAAGAGGAAATGGTCATGTTGTGAAAGAATAACTGGTTTGAATATGTGTTGATGAAATACTTGTTTTTGAGTAAGTTGGTTACCCCATGTTGACCATGACCGTGGTAGGTATGGTTGGGGGTAGTGTTTTAAGTGTGATGATAACCTCTGGGATATATTATGAAGAATGGTTTGTTTAAGGTTGACAGTGTGAGATATTTTCCAATTGTGGATATATTCGGTCAGTCATTCTTTGAATTGTCGAGTGAATGACTTGTTTGGAATGAGAATGTTTGGGTTTAAAGGTGGTTATTCATGGTGTTTTTGGTTTGACCCTTGTAAGTGTGGGTTGCGGTGATGAGAGTGCCTTAGTTTTGACTTTGGGTTTGAATTTTGAGGCCTTTCCAGTTGTGATATGTCCTAGGTGGTGTGTTTAGGGAACCCTTGGTAGGGCTGTGGCCTTGGGTTGTGAGGCGTTGTTTGGTAATGTGAGTGAGGAAACTCTCATTGTTTATGACTTTACGGAGTGCATGATGGACCCTAAGGATGGTGCCTAGGTTTTGGTGACCGTGTGAGTAGATACCTTGTGAGTTGTGTCTCAAATCTTGGAGAGGATATTTTTTCCATAGTAGCAATGAATGTGTACTCTATTAGTGTGGAACCTAGAGTAGATGGTTATTCGGTACGCAAATCATAGTATGCATCATAATCGGAGTGAGAGTTCCATTTACATGCTTTTCTTTGTCCGTGTCATGATATGTGTGGTCCGGAGAGGGGGCCAATGGCTTATCTTGGTTGTGACTCTCGTCAAGGGAGTGAGTTTTGTTCAACCTTCAAGGTGAACAATGAGAGAGGGCTAGAAGTTGTTTTGAATAGAAAAGATAAGGGTGGATAAAGTGTGGTAGTAAACTTTCACTTGATGGTGACACTCGAGGTATGGGTTGTTTGGTGGATGAACATGTTTGTATAAATGGTTTGATGAGGAGCGATGGTTGAACCTGGTTGGAAATCACACCTGAGTGGTGATGGTTAAGTGTTGATGTGGCACATCCTGTAGGGAATCCCGAGATTCTAGAAAGGTCATGGTGTCCCATATCTGGACTTTAGATACAGATAAGTTGGTGGTGGTGTTCTTGAATGACTTCTTAGTGTACCTCAGCTAGTGACGAGCATGACCAACGTCTTGACATCGTCCCTGGTATTTTGAGAAGCTCTGGATCACGCAAAGAGACATGATGGTGTTTGGTTGGATGAGGGACATCATATAGTTTACATGCAAGGAAACGATATGTGTGGAGTTTGATGACGAGATTTACATCCTTGATGGCATAGGGTTTGGACCTCGGTATGGTCCGAATATCGATAATTCCTTGGGCTCCATCCATGAAAGCTGAGAATGGGCACTGGGTGATGTTCATTCTCTTATTTTGGGAAAAAGGCTGGAAGCCCATATATATGATTGGGTTTGGTTTGTGATCGGTTTTAAGATGTGGTGGTTGGAATCCCTTATGGAGAGAAAAGTGAATGACACTCCTAAGGTGGGGGTGATAAATAAGCCTTGGATATGGGAAAGAGAACATTGAGACAACGTAGTGTCACTGGGGTAGAAATGAGAAACTGGTGAGGTGCGTGCCAGGTTCCTAGGTGAGGCATGTGAGACTTGATATAATGACAAATGATCCAAGTGTTGTCTTGTGCTCAGGGTGGTTCCAAGTAAAACATGGGATGTTTGTACTGAGTCATAGGAGGGTGTGGTTGGTTATGACAGCAGGGTTGGGCAAGAGTAGCCTGGGTCTAATAACTCCAACAGAGATTGGGGTTAGACTCTAGTCAATTTTCCTTGTGAGGTTCAAGGACATCACGTAGTTGGGTAATCCTTGGCCATGTGATGTGGTTTCATTCCATGGGTGAAGCTGATGATGGTCTGGAGGGCAGTAATTCCGTGATGGTGGAATTCTACTAGAATTACGAGAATGACCATAGTGGGTGCGTGGTATGTTAATGATAGGATTCAAGTCAGTGAGCACCTTGAGAATGTGAGCAAAAGGGGTAGCATACCATAAGTGGAATGTGGGTGTTCTCGGGTAAGCCAGTCGAAGGTGGTCTGACCTGAGATGGTAAACCCGAGGGGTGAGGTGAGGGTGACCCACCTCTAGGTTCATGTTGTAGTGGAAAGAACCTTTCCAAAAGATGTTGATCCTTATTGGGTTCAAGATGGTCTTAGTTCCTGAATGGATGGTGTACGAATGTGTTCCCAATGGTTGTGATAGTGTGGATGGATGCCAAGGTAGGGTAATGCTTCTATGGATGCTTGGGCCCGGTAAGTTGGAACGTGTTAGGAAATGGGAAGGTTGTGTTGAGTTTTTGTGGTCCTTCGTTGATGGAGGAGGTTCCACATAACCAGAAATGGTGGGGAGAATCATACCGTATAAATAGTTGGTTGTGACGTGATCAGAGTTTTAGGTTGAAAGGACTCGAGTGGTCACCATTCAGGTGAGTTGGCCATGGTAGAGTGCTTTGGCATGGTTTAATTGGTTGAGAAGCCGATAGTTTTGAGTTGTGTTTGGATGTACAATTGTGGAGTAGAATCTCCAGGAAAAGTGGTTAGAAGGATTGTGTGTTTACTTTCGGGTGATACTAGGTATGTCACCGTTACGGTTGGGTGAACTGGAAAATGAAACTAAGTGATTTGGGTCATGAGTTGAATGGAGGAATCAGGCTGATGAGATGAAGATTGGTCCCTCTACGGTGATGTGATGTTATGTTTTAAGTTTAATGTGTTGTGGGTTAGGTTTTGTCACCTAAGTTTCGCAGGAAGTTCTTGTGGTGAGAATGGTTGAAGTGGATGGACCATTGAGGGGTGCTCAACTCATGTTGTGGTTGTAGTGAGGAAGGCTTGTGGGGAAATTCTATGCCCCTGACCCATGTTTGGTAGACCAATGATTTGTAAATAGAATCTTGGAAAGTGGGAGTGGATAGGTAGACCTTGTATCATGATCCCTTAATATGGGAGTTAGTGATTCTCGGAAGAGCAGCTCAAGGACGAGCCATTATAAGGTGTGGAAGTTGTAAGATCCCATATCATTTAAAGGTTTATTTTTTTATGTGTTGGTTTGGCCTCATTATTTGGATAGATAAGTGTTTCCCAAGTTCATATGGGGTTTTGGGGGTGCCCCAAGGGCTCAGTGTGCAAAGAGTAGATCAATCAAGCCCAGCAGTGTTAGGCACATGGCCTGCGCACGGTTAGGGGTAACCGTGCAGGTAGACAATGCAGACCAACCATCCTTGGATAGTAGCCTGAGCATGATCTCTGTATGGTTAGGGAAAACCATGTATAATTTTCAAGAAACAATGAAGGCTGGCCTCTCATGGATAGTAGCTCCCGCACAGTTTGCGCACAATTTTAACAAACCGTAATGGTAAACCACGCATCCCAGAAATGTTGGAAAAATGTACAAATATTCCACCCCATGATTTTAAGACCCAACTCTTGTTTTTTCCTCCTTCACCCTTTCAACCCTAGGAATGAACCAAAAGGTCCAAGATCTCCCAAACATCGATGTACTTTGATTCTTGAATATTTGGAGTTTCATTCGATGTGAATCGAAGATCTGGGTTGAGGCTTGAAAGGTGTGTTGGATTGGGATCCAAGGCCTTGATTGGGAGGATGCTCATCAATGAATCTGATGTAGGTTGTCTACAAGTTATATCCCTTGAGTTTTATAGATATTTATTCATTATGTGTTTGATACTTACCCTCTTGTGAAATGTTTGTCATTCCATTATTATTATGTGATGTTTAGGGAGTCTAAACAACATAATGGAACCCTCAGGATCCCCGTGGGATGCATGGAGGACGATGTGACCTATGTTTGGGCCACCCATAGGGTGTGACAACATTATTGGACTCATATTTTAGCTAAGTAAACATAGGGCCACTGTGAGAGAACATAGAGCCTGCGGTTAATATGATACTAATCTCGAAGGAAGTGAATGGGAGTCCAAGTAACACACATGGGTTGGGCGGTGACCAATGTGGGTGTTGGTGGGATTAAAAAGGGGTTATGTGAGATAAAGGGAAATGATAAGGGGTTAGATTTATACATGATTATTCTTAGTGAGATAAGCATGGGAAATGATAATTGGGGATGAATTGTGGAACATTTTAATACATGAGAATTAGGATGTACACCTAAATGGTTGAATGAAATAAATGGGTTTGTGTCATGTGATATAGAATTGTACTAAAAATTCATAAGTGGGTAAATGATAGTGAAATGATAAATGGTATAAATGGGTTAATGAGTGGTTATTGTTGAATTTTGGCTAAGAAAAAGTGGTGGTTGAATACAGATAATGGGATAAGGTATGGAAATGGGAATTTGGATAAATGGATAAGAATTGTATTTGAAAATTGTGTGGATGTGTTGTTAAGTGGAAATGACTAGAGACCATAAAATATTGGATTATGAGCCTAGTTTTGGGGCCGAGTGAGTTAGGCCTAATGAATGATGCCTAGTGATATATGAACAATGAATGAATGATTAGTGAGATAATCTTTCTAAAAAGTGAATTGGGATAAATGGCAAAAATATGTGAAATGTGGAAAATGTGTTAATGGGTTGTGGAATAGTATTAATTCCCAAGTTGTTTGTAATGCATTGTGAATGATGATTCCCAATAGAGTTAGTTATTTTTTGTTGTGTTATGTATTGTGATATCCAATGGAATTTAATATAATTGGTTGTGTTATGGTATGGATGTGGTGATTTGATAAATAATCATGTGCTCATGGCTTAGTAATGTGGCGTATTGACTGAGGTTCTATGACCACAGGTTGAGTTGGAATGATGCTATAAACTCCACCTCTAATTAATGGTTTAGGGATGAAGACAAATGATATATTTCCCTAATGGTTTCATTCCACCTGGACTGAGGCTCCAAGGTGAGGTTATTATATTGACATCATTCCACCTAGAATAAATCTCCAAGGTGAGGTTATTGTATTGATGTAATTCCACCAGGACTGAGGATCCAAGTTGAGGTTATTGTATTGATGTCGTTCCACCTTGATTGAGGATCCCAGGTGAGGTTACTGTATTGATGTCATTCCACATGGAATGAGGCTCCAAGATGAGGTTATTGTATAGGTGTCATTCTACCTAGACTGGGGCTCCACGGTGAGGTTATTTTATTGATGTAATTCCACCTGGACTGAGGCTCCAATGTGAGGATATTGTATTGATGTCATTCCACCTGGACTGAGGCCTCTAGGTGAGTAAAGTGTGTTGATGTGATATGTGGATCCCTAGTGAGATAGGGACTTGCCTTGTTTTCCCTATAGATTGTGAAATTTTTTTTTAGAACCTTGTGTAGATGATATTTATGCCTAAACCATGGAACATGTGGCCAATATAGCTAATTTAATGAAAATGGTATGAAAAATGAAATTGGGATGAATTCTAGTCATGAACTAGATGAAACTTGTTAACTAATAGCACATATATAGTCCCTTATTTACTAACCATTTCATTTTTTCTTGCATGCACTATATATTAGACTAGATATTTTTTACACACCGTTGGTGGTGGCCTATTGAGTTTTGTACACACACCCTGATCGGGCTGCTGTTGGGATCCCGAGTAGATCTCTTGGTTGTAGGTTGGGATAAGGAAAATGACCTACCATGAGATGTTGTGTTGGGCTTGGGATGTACATGGAGAAGGTCCCAGACTCAGAGTCAGGACCCGTTTGGAGTTTTGTCCATTTTTTTATTTTTGGATTATTCCACTTTTCACTACTAGTATGGAATAATATGGTTGTATTTGATTTGTCGTTTGTACCATGTTTGGGATATTATTTATTATTCTCATTTATTAGTATTTCATATTGTTTCCACTATTTATATTGTGTTCTGCTGTGGATTACTTTGGTAAAGAGGGTATAGTCTCCCCATGTGACTCATTAGACCGTCACTGATAGTCGGAAACCTCTGGTGCATAGGGAGGCATGCTTGGGGTCATGTGACAACCCGGCTCAGAGCATTAGTTTAGTGGCTTCCAGGTCGGGGTCATTACATTGGTGCACCCAGATAGTGTTCCAATGCATTGGATAATGATTATATTATCTATGGAATTATATTACATGTTTGTCGTGTATTTATTCCAATCTATAAGGATTGTGTAAGGGTAATGTAAGGATTAAATGTTATGATTCATCATGTTACCTATATGAATTCAATATGTTTTCTAATGAGATTTCATGGAAAACGATTGTTTTCAAATGGTAAGATAAATGATAGTTTTTTAAACAGTGATATTTCCCTTTCTTAGAAAAATTTTATGTTTTTAATAATGTTTTTTTCATGAGTTTTAATGTCTGTTAATGGACTAATGGTTTCCATATTTTTGTTACCATTATCGATCTTTTTAAGGTCATCCCACATTTTTACATGTTTTTCACAAGATTTAATGATGACTAAGGGTTTGGATGAGGTTAAGTAGAAATTAATAATGAGTTTTCATAAAAAGGATCATGATTTATCTGGAATGTTTTATATTATGAAAAAATGGATACTAATTGCAAGTGTCCAATTTGTATTTTATTGTTTTTTATGTATGGTTTATAGACTAATTCTTGAAAACTGTAATCATGAAATGGACCTCATTATGGATTAATGTAATTTATTGACTAAAACAGGAGATTATGTGTTGTTTAATGTCAGGACCTTATATTTTTCATAATTAGAAATGTTTAGATAACATCAGAGGTTAGGATAGTTCTAATAGTATTAACATAGAAGATTTTAGTTTTTTGTTATATTAGAATGATAAAACATTTAAATATTACCATATTTATTCATCTAATGTTTGTTTATTTAGAATTTTTTCAATAGTGGAAATATGAAGGCTATAGTACGAAGGAACAAAATAGAAAATATCCTTCCGAATCAACATACTGTGGTGGTTAGAATTGAAATAGAATAATTTTTTGCAGTGACAGATTATTTGACATAAGACATAAATGGTGGTGGTGTCCATAAAAGATAGAAACTAGATCTACCATAAAGTCACATGATGATAATGGAACATTTTATGAGACAACATCACCCATCATTCATTAAATCATCTGAACTAGTGACAACTAAAAGATGAATTAAATAACTAGGATATATATTAAAAGTCATGGCCTATTCAGATCAGCAAAAGGAAACTATTACAAATTATCATTTTATAAGTGAATACAATTCATGGTGGTTGATGGTTAAGAATATTAGAGAAAAGGAAAATATTTATTCCTTGCAGTGGGATTAATATATGAATATTTTCATGTATAAATATTTCTCCACTAATATTTGAAAAAGGATAGAAAAAAATTATTGGATAAGTTTATGGATGCATTTATAGATTATATTTTGGTATATTATAAAATCTAGGGGGAACATGAAATGGACTTAAATATTGTTTTTAAAACCTTAAAAGAAAAAAAATATGGAATGTTTAGTAAGAGTGAATTTTGGTGGAAAAAAATTTCATTTCTTGTACACATTTTTTTTAAATATGGAATAACTACTTACGCTGCTAATAAAAGTTATTGAAGAGTGGAAAAGACATACCAATGTTAAAATATATTGGTAGTTTACATGGATTAGTGAGTTACTACATGAATTTTGTAGAAAATTTTCATGGTTTTCTAGAACACTGGATAAGTTAACTAAAAAAGGAATTATGTTCATCTGGGAAAAATAATGTGATGATAATTTGTAGAAACTAAATAGAAGATTGGTGAATGAATTATTTGGCCTTGCCTTCAAGAAAGGGTGAATTTATCATATACAATGATGCATCATTGAATGGACTAAGTTGTTTCCTAATAAAAATGATCTGGTTATATCTTGTGATTCACATTAGTTGAAACCTCATGAGTTGAATTAATATACACATGATTTGGAATTAGATTATGTGGTTTTTTTAGAAAAATTCGGTGGCTTAAATTTTATGGCATAAAGTGTTAAATATATACTGATCACAAAATTCTAAAGTATATAATAACAAAAAAATAATTAAATATGAAATATATAAGATGGATATAACTAATAATGGATTAACTTTTTACGATATATTGTCATCCTATAAAAGAAAACAAGGTGGAATATTATTTTCCTAAAAAAATAATTTTATTTTAACCATGTTACATTTGGAATGTGCCCCTTTGGTTAATTATTTGATGAATTTTTTCCTATAAGTTTTAGATGCAGGGTCATCATCTATTTTGTTTTAGGTTTCAATATTGTCGAATTTATTATAAATAATTAAGAGAGATAAGAAGGTGGATAAATATTTCCATGAAAATGTAAAATTAGTTATGAATGGTAAGTTTAATAATTTTTATATTGTTGAAGAAGGCATTTTATGATTTGGAAGAAGTTTATATATGACCAATGATTTACTGTTTAGGAAAGAGTTGCTGACTGAAGCTCATAATACTCTATTTTCCATTCATTTGGGCATCACTAAGATATTCAGAGACCATCAGGGGTATTACTGGTGAGAAATAATGAAAATAGATATTACTGACTTTAACGCGAAGGGTTTGAATTACCATAAAGTTAATGTATAATGATAATTACCAAAGAGGATGCTTCAACAATTTCTAGTGTTGGAGCATAAATTAGATAATATTTTAATGGATTTTGTAGTTGTATTTCAAAATAATTTTCAAGGTAAAAATGCGATTCATGTTATTGATAATTGGATAAATGAATCTGCACATTTTCTTTCCATTAGAGATATGATGTCTTTAGATAATCTTTCTAGATTGCATCTAAAATATATTATCAGGTTACATTGAGGGAATATATACATTATATTATACTATGTTACTAGGTTTACATGAATTTTTTTGGAAATTAATTTAGAAGTCATTGGGTGTTGACATCTTCAATCTGATGGATAGTTCGAGCAAACGATTTAGACCTTGGAAGATATGATTTGTTCTTTCTCAATGGATTTCCAATGAGGTTGAGATCACAATATTTAATTGCTTAATATTTCATATAATAATAATCTTCATTGAATTATACATATGGAACCATTTGAGGCATTATACAGAATTTTTTTTTGGACACCAATGTTTTAGGATAATGTAGGATAAAATAAGTTGATGGGACCAGAGTTGGTAGAGGAAACAATAGAGAGTGTTAAGGTGATTCAAAAACACATGGGGGAAGCTCAGAGAAGATATAAAAATTACTTGGATAACTAGAGGAATATTAATTCATTTCAATTAGGTGATTATTCCTTTCTCAATGTTTCATCATATAAAAGTGTCATACATTTTTGTAAGAAGGGGAAGTTGAGTCCATGGTTTTTTGGACTATATGAAATAATAGAGAAATTTCGATCAGTTAAATACTATGTGGATTTGCCAATGATTTTATCCCAGATACAGAATATATTTTATGTTTTAATTTTATGAAAGTATGTATTGGATTCATCTCATGTTTTGTTCCTTGAAGTAGTTCAATTGAAAGAGAATATTTCATATAAGGAACAACCAATTCTAGTTCATGACCACAAAGATATTTTTTTTTTTGAAATTAGGTGCTTTATAATATAAAAAATATAAGGAAAACCATATGGTTGAAGAGTTAACATGTTTAGCCTAAAATTATACAAGGTTAAAATATCCTTACTTATTTTATAATTGAATAAAATTATGAGGGAACAATTTCCCAATGGGGGGAATGATATAACATACCTGTTAATGATTAAATATGTTTTTTCATATTTATAATTTTTTTTGAATTATATTGTAATTTTACCTTAAAATTGATATTAATTCAAATAGTGTAGTCGACATGCAATAATTAGATCTTAGAAATCTTGCCCTGTACACAAGACTGAGTTATACCAAACAATAACATACTGTTAATATTATTTTTTAAGTGCTAGTTATTAACTCGCCATTATATTGGTGAATATGAATATAGTTAGATATATTATTTTTACACTTTTTATAAATGTATTTACGTTCATCTAATAAATTTTATAGGCATAATATAATAATAAATCTAGTTTTATGCTAAAAACAATATTTTTTTATTCTAAAAAGAAGTTCTATTACCTTTTAGTGGAGCCCCTATTTGAAAACTAAATTTTCAAACTTTTATAATTTTTTTATAAATAAATAAACATCATTTTTAATTTGGTATTTAAAAATTTAATTTGTGTGTATTTTTCATATTTTTTTAACAATATTCATATTGTGATGAATAGTAAATATTACTAAATTTTAATTAAAAGATGAATTTTAATCTAAATAATTTATATAGTTTAATTATGATTTTATTTAGATTTAAAGAATAATTAGTTAAATTTTATACCAGTTAATCCAATTTTGGTAATTGGAAATAATATCACATTGAAATTAGATATAAAGACATTGCAATCTTTTGAACATTTTTACATTAAAAACCATCTTTATCGTCCAGTCTGTGGGATTAATTTAAATTAATTTATTCCACATCTATGATTGGAATTTGTAAAAATATATTAATTTTTTTTAAATAATCATAATTTATAAAGTATAATAATGTCAACATAATTTTTACCAATAATATCAGTGAATGTAATGAAAATTAATTATAGTGATTAAGGTAAAAATGTGTTTACATAGTAGTTAAACTTTAATCTTAAGAGTCTAAATGAAATAGAAACACGATAAAAACCACTTTTATGGAAATTATTTGTAAATATAACCACATTATTCATTATTGGAGACACATTTTGTAAGAGATAACTCTCAATAGTGTTTAAATTTTTATATTTTCTAGACCCCTTCCACTATAAAAAGAAACTCACCCCTCACTTCTTCAAAACACTCAATACCATTTTTATAGACCAAAAAATGAACAAATAATCTCCCAACATACCTAGAATCACCATATAGGCCAAAAATTAGGATTAAATCCATCCAAGAAGTCCTTTGATGGAATCCAAAAGGATTTACCCAAAGAAAATGAACTTTCATCAACATGAACGTTTTTATTTTGTTTCCTACTATACTCCATTAATTTAACTTTATATAATGATTATATAATTACATAATTATATTAAATATATTTATATGTTTTTATATTAAGGTATTTTTCTAAACTTATAGACACATCCATTAAATGGGTAACAAATTTATTGTTCGGGTGTACGATGAACAACCACCTCATTAAATTATTTCATTTGTTTTTTTCCTTTACAACCTATCATGGTTGGGAATTATGATGGGAATAATTTTATTATATGATATATATTATATTTATAATTTTTTTATACTTTGTATCTTTTATATACACTAACCTTCATATTTTCTTTTTTTATTGGAATACGATAAAATCGTTTACAGATGTGTGGACTACCACATCTTCAAAGCATTGTGGTACATTTACACTTTACATGGAATGTATTAAGGATTATTTTAATAACAATATGTCAAATAAATAAAATATATGGTATATTAATGAAATAATTACCTTTATCTAAATGTAATATAATTTTTTTATTACTCTTTGACACACTAAAAAAACAGATAAAGGCATTTGTGGATTGGTGGACTATCCCCGCCTCAATGCGATGTGATTCCCTTTACATCCTATGAATTATATATATAATTATATATGATTAAATAAAATGGTATTTATGATATAATAATCACTATGGGTAGATAAATCTTACTTACCTTTTTTCCACAATGATCATTTAATAATGGGATCGTTACTTAAGTGTACGTATGACCTACCATCTCCATGATCAAAACGTCTGTTCATTTTGGGTAACCATAATTATTGATTGTTTTGAAAAGAATAATTTTTGTATTTAAATGATAATTATGACATGATAATTATTTTGAATATGTTTATGTTATGAACCCTTTGATAATAGTTGACCAACAAAATTAGTTTTTTACACACAAACAGAACATGGTCAAAGCAACTGATATAAACTTAATTTCATAAGTAGATCTATAGAACATTATAATATAAAGAATAAATGTAATTATAAACATGAAAATGTTTTGAATTATTTAAATAATTAACATAAATTAATTATTCATTAAGATAAAGATACACGTGACAAGTCAGACTTAAGGTAAGGGGTTTCACCTCAATCTCATTTCATTGAGGCATATCTTCTGTTATACACCTTTATTATATTATAAGGTATATAAATAAATAATTTTCAATTTTATATCATTAATTTTATATTTTATCTGGTCATTTAATTTTTTAATGTTATTGTTTAATGAATTTTATCATTAAAATATTTCAATGTGTTATGAGACACTTTGATTTTTAAAAATATCTTTTACAATTTTTAATAATTAATTTCAAAATATTTTATTACATGAAAATATTAATGACATTATTTAATATGGTTATTTATATAAGCAGATTATAATGGAAATTTTAGGCCTATTTTTAATTTCATTTAATTTTTTTAAAAATGAATCTTTTTATGAGTTTTATACAAAACATTTTGAAAAACGAGAAAAGGAATGATCTATTCTTAACATAAATGATGATAATGAATTTTTCACCACTATGGACAATATTTTATTCTGGGATTAATTTGAATGAATACAGTTTTTATTTACTAAAAAAACTTCTTTCTTTATCTGTGTATTTTGGTACTAATTTTTTTTCAAAATAAAGTGGTGTTTTTGGTTGAAAACATGATTTATTGAAAGAAAATGATCTTTTAATATCTAAAAGTGATTTTCCTATGAATTGAAAAGTGTATTTAAAATGATGAAATGTTTTATTTTTGGTTGTGGTTATTAGACGTTATAAATGATGGGAACACCCAAAAAGGTATGGGTGATCCAGTTATATCTTAAATAATGTGTGATCCCTAATGGAGCCCCAATGCATTGGGTAATGATTATATTATTTGAATAATTATATTGGAAGTTGGTCGTATAGTTATTCCAAAATACAAGGGCTTTTAAATGGTTATTTAAGGGATCAATGTGAAGATTTCCCAAGGTACCTAAATTAATTTAGTATGTTTTCTAATGAGTTTTTATATAAATAATTTGTTTTTGAAAGGTAAAAGAAACTAAATTTAAAAAAAGATATATCCTATTATGGTTAAAATTTTGTGTTTTCGGGAATTGGTTTTCAAGATTTTTAATTTTTACAAATGGAATAATGGTTTTAATATTTTTTGTATTTCTTAGTGATTGTTTTATGCTCATCCAACATTTTAAATTTTTTTTCTTAGGATTTAATGATGTATAAGTGGTTGAAAGTGGTCAAGTTGAAAGTCACCAAGAGTTTCTTTAAAAGGGATCATTATTTATTTTCAATCTTTTATATTATAGCAAAATAGATACTAACCAGAAGTGTCTAATTTATATTTTATTGTATTTGTGTATGAATTATTCTATAATTATCTAAAACTATAAAGATGAAAAGATAATCAATGTGAAATAATGATATTTCTTGTCTAAAAATCAAGATTTCATGATGTTTAAGGCTGGGGCCTTAAAATGGCTATCCATGAGATTTTCACTATGAAAAAATCTATATACTCATTTTCTTTAAAATTTTATTGAATAAATGGAATGTTTTTAGATTTCTACCTTTCAGTATTAATTTTTATTTTTTGACTATGCTTCACTTATTATTGATTCAAGTACATGTTTTATACAACCGTTACTAAGAATTTGATCTCACCCTTTTAGTTTTTTTACTTCTCTTGGTTATGAAGATGATATCGTTGAATAAGTATTAAGGGACCATTTTAATTTCAATTATTATGTTCTATATTTAATTACCAATTTAATAATACCACAAAGTTTAAATCTTCCTCTTCAATACTACTTAACTAATCGATCCTTATTAATGTGATCTCTTATATTTATTAAATTGTAACAAAATAACCACTAAATTTGGGCTATTAGGTTTTGTATTCTAACAAAACTTCTGATATTAATTTTTGGTATTAATTAGAATTATCAAAATCCGTGAGAATTTAAAAAAAATTAAATATATATAATGATTATTTTTTTCTAATGCTAATTATTGTTATCAAGAAGAATGAAAAATGGATTTTTAGAGAGAGATATAACGAAATAGATCCCATTCTATAATAATAATTATATGGTTAGAATGGATTTTGTAGAAAGAGATATAATTAAACATATAAAAAATTAGATTTTAGTGATGAAAAGACATTTTACATACCATGTAAAATCAATACATGATTTTGAGTTTCAAGTTGTGAACGATTTATCATATATGAAAAAGAATAAACCAACATTCCATGGAATTTTATGTAATGAACCAATATTTTATTAATGAAAATTCCACTTGATCTATTTAAATGTCTTATTATGTAAAATGGTTATATAAAACACATGAATTTATTTGGTTTTATGTTTTTGGATTTAAATATACCGTTAAGAATTGTTACCATTGATAATATAGCCGTTGAATAGTGATCACATGACTAGTATAAATATAGGGCATTAAGAAATCCAATTTACTCAAACAACGAAAGAGATAACCTCATCCAGTTGAATTTCTCCATATGAAGCCCATTATTTGGAGCTCAGAAAGGATGTGGCATCACTGGGATTCGATCTTGATGAATCCCAAGAGTAACTTCAAAACATTAAGCTTGAACGCAATTGCCTACAAGAGAAGTTGAAGTTAATAGAGGTTACCCACGGAGCGATGTTATTCAAGATGCCCAAGAGTCTGTCACCTTCAGACACCTTAACCTTAGGTATTATGCATGTTTTATAAGGGGTTTTGTAACAAGACCCTAACACTATGATTATGTGCATTATTTTTTTATTAAGAATATACATTCATTTTATTATTGTTACTTTGTAAATGGGTTTTGAAGCACAAATAGTATTTTTAGTTAATATTTAAATTCAATTAAGAAATCTATTTTAATGAATTATTGTATTTTTGAATTAAATAATATTTTAGTAAAATATTATTACTAAATTAATTTTTATTAAATATAAATGATCATATAATTTTTAGTAATACAATTGTAATTTTTATTAAGGTTTGAAAGCTGTTTTGGTCAAAACCAATGAATTTCCAATAAATTTCCAATAAATTTTTGTTTTTATTTTAAAAATGTAAATTCACATATTTATAAAATTATTTAGATAAAATCAATATCATTTTTTTATTCAGGAAATTGAAATTATCTAACAGTTAATGTTTTATAATTTTATGAGGGAGATGAATTTTTTGGTAGAAATTAAATACCCTTAAAATATATAATATGTTTTATGAAATCATAATGACCCAATAGTGATGTAATAAAATACTATAAAAGTAATGTTCAGGAAATATGTTCTCTATCTCTAAAATAATGTGATTTTAGATTTTGTTGATTAATTTAATGATGCCATAGTGGACCTTCCAAGACTTATTAATTGTTTAGCATTTTAAAATGATTTCCTTGAGAGTGGGACTCACCTCAACATAAGAAAGACTAATATTTTAATATTTTTGAAATTTTACTTATAAAATAATTTTTTCACAAAAATTTATAAAAAACCATGGGAAAAAACAATGGTTTGGTTTGTGGTTTTGATTAGTTTAATGTGTGGTGTCCAAAACCTAAATAATAAATAATTCCCTCCACTATCATATATAAACCCACTCAATATTCCATTCTTATTCACTCAAACCACATTAATATTGACCAAAACCTACCATAATATTACTAGAAACCTCCCAAGGCGCCCCAATCTCCTAAAAATCCTCTCTTAAACCTCTCCCAAGCATTTGGGACAACACTTCCAAGTAAGGCATTTCTTCCTTTCTCATTTTTGTCGATGTTTCTTTATGTTGTAATACCCATGTATTTTCAATTATAAATGTTGGGGTATGATTTCAAACCTCCACCATACTAAAATATTTATATTTTAATGCTGAGATACTTCTTTGTCTCTCATTAATATCTCCTATGTACACCCATTACTATGCCGAAATTCCATAAGAGTTATTCCCTTTCTCCTCTTTCTTCATGTTTCTTTAATATATTACACTTTCTATTTAAAAATTCCATGTGTTAGAACATATATCTATATGAACAAATTACTTTAAATTTAATGTACATATGATGATATACCCCTTTCTTTCTCATCAAACATTTTTATGAATTCTTATGTCACGCAGTTATGCTACCAAAATTGCACCGTGATTTTCCAAGCCAAAGTCATTGTGTTGTGAATACCATGCCCATTTCTCTATCATGTGTATTCACCTTAATGAAAATTTACTTATTAATTGTAGATTTTAAACTATTAATTCCACATTCCTTTATTGTGTAACAAATTTTTATGTTCGATGAATCCATGTTGTATGATCTATGTGGCACACTTATAAATGAAATGAAAACATTAAGATGGGTGCGCCCTGATAGTGCTCCGATGAATTGGGTAAATATTTTTATCATGATAAGTCAAGTGAAATGAGGGTTTACTCATTATAATTCAAGGGAAATGTACGTTTACTCATTATACATGTGCAATGATCCTTGTATCATGCTAATATCTTGTTAAATGTTGTCACCACATTGCCATGTTATGATGATCATGCTATATCATGAACTTATGTTCATATATCTCTTGTGCTCCATTGATATAACTATTTCCTAACATATAATATATTCTTCATGTTATTCCTTGTTTACACCCTTACTAGTCTTTATATATCACCTTTTTCTTATTCATATCCTCATGTTATTCTCTGCAATGATAAGTACGAAGGAATGTTGTGGTCATGTAAAAGAAGTTTTCAATAAAGATGTTGGGGTTTATGTACTATGTTGTTATGTATTGTAACTAATTTCCCTAGATACTAGAACTCTCGATCCTTAGAGCTTTCTTAAGTGCATGTTTATGTAATAAATCATGTTTAAGTGTATAATAATGAATATCCTTATTATACATTTGATTCTCACACATTACAAGTCTTGTAAAATTTATACGATAGGAAAGTGTTAGAGAGACTAAAAAAATAGATGTTTTTAGCATATATTTCAATGGTATAATTTTCTTTGATAGTTGTACTTCCATTTATTTCAATATTTGACTAGGGGTTTACTAAGGAAGACATAGAAGCTTATTTATATGGGTTTCAGTGAAGAGATATTAAAATCCATTCCTGAAGCGGAGATTCTTGACCACCAGAAGCTAGCTGCAGGATTCTAACATGAAGTTCTTCATAGACGGGCTTATGTTTTTTTCTTTTTATAGATTTTATGCAACATTTATTTTATCATTAGATTAATTCCATTTGATTTTATTTTATTTATTTCAAATTATTTCCCTTTTAATCTCTCAACATTTGGTTATAGTTTATTAATCATTGGAAGTCACAAAATAATGATTGTCTAAATCCATAGGGGTTATGATTTGGGGTGGTTTGAAATAAATGAATATATAAAATTGAACCTCGATAACCATATGGCTAGTAATTAGGATATAACAACTTATTTTTCATTATCTTGTAAACCCTAACCATGGGAGGTTCAATTGAATGAAACTGACCTAACTAGAGTTGAGTAGGATATTACCATAATCCTATGACTCTTTCTTCCATAGAAGCTAAGCGTAATTCATACAGGTTAATAGCTATACATAAAACACATTACTATTGTAGATTAGGTATATAATGTTTTTTAACATAACCAATTATTGAACCTTGAATTACATCACGTCCTATTATTTAGGTCAATCCCAAATTAGATTTAAGATTATCCTTTTTTCCTTTCCCCTAAAATTAACCCTTTTCCCTTTATATTTATCTAAATGAAAACCTATGTAACATATTTTAAATAAAATAAAATCAAAATCAGGATGAAGATTTTTTTGACAAGAGTTTTCATCACTGTGTTCCCAACTCTATTTAAGTATTATATAATATTAAATGATTAAAATAGTCTATAATGTTCAGTTTTATGTTTTTATAAAATTAGGACAATAAAACAATTATATTTTATAAAAAAATTACTATAAATGATATTTTATCCTTTATCCAAATTTATTTGGGTTAATAATCAGGGATAAGGTAAAGGATAATCCTAAATCTATCATGGGATAGACTGATTGATTAGGTTGTGATGTGCTGAAAGGTTCACTAATTGGTTTTATCATTGGACTAATTGGTTATACCTATACTAAATATATCACATGTTCTAGGTATATCTAAAAACCTAGATGCATTATGTTGAGCTTATATGGAAGAAATAATCACAAGAAAATGGTCTTAGCCTTCTCAACTCCATTTATTCTAGTTTCTCTCAATTACACCTTCCATGGTTGGGGATGTGTAAGAGAATGTGATAAAAATTACTTATTAACTTAATTACTTTCCATAGGGCTACCAATGATCAATTTTAGATATTCATTATATTCAAACTACTGCTACTCTCAACCCCTACAGATTAGGAAAATCATTTTTGGGTGATCGCTAATGATGAATAAGAAATAACCCATAATAGAGAGATTAGAAGATAAAAAATGACAACGAAAGAATATAAAACCAATTAGAATTAAACTAACGATAAATCCAATGTTACATCGATGTTGGAAAAAAGTAAAAAAAATAAGCCTATCTATAAAGAACTCCAATTTGGAACCCTACGGTATCCTCTAAGTAGTCAAGCCTCACCATGTAGAGAATAGATTACCTTATAACATGGCCTAAACACACATATATAATCATGAAATACATCCATTTGAATAATAGGACTAAATAAAATAATAATCAGAGGCTCTGGTTCAAATAAAATATTCTCGTTGTAATATACAATGAAAATATAAATTTTTTCAATCCGACGCTTACACATATTGTATAGTTTACACGATGTATAGTGTGAAGGATAAAATGTTTCATGGAAGATTGTTTTATTCTTCTTGATAACCTATAAATGGTTTATATCTTGCAACTTCATGTCATGTAATGATTTTAAATTGCATGTATAATGTGTTTCCGATTTAGAAATATCTATTTTCATTTGTTTCTTCATATTCAAGCCTCTAGAACCACCCTTGATCATACAAAATCATGAGAATCCTTCATCTAATGGATGTGTTGGACTTTTTGGCTTCATTTGTCAATCATAGATTAAAAATTATATTTTTTATCGTGCTAATATTCTTATTTTTCCTAGTTTTCTAAATTTTCCTCATATTCTACAAATACTGATCCTACCTAGTAATAAAAAAATATCAATATATGAGAATCAAATCATATTAAATAAATTAATAATAAACTAAAACACATATAAAAACACATGACAACATAGATATAGAAGTTATATATCAAATAACTTGCAGTCCAGTCCATCAATATTCTCTCTATGAGCTTGGTGATTTTCCCAAGCGATTCCTATTATCTACAGACCTCTAAAACATAGTGTAGTATTTTGAAAACTTACAATAAGGCTTTTATAAGGTCTTCTTATTTTTTACTGGGAACTAAAATATATACAACTTAGCATGAGAAGATGACAATCCACTTTGGCTGATTATGAGTAGCCAATACTCTAAATATATAATAGTTTACGGTGAAGAGGTTGAATATCGATTTAATCGACAGTTGTATTGCCAATTGAAAAATATAATGATTTTCAATAAAACACATTATTTAAATGTTTTTAATTGTCAAACATGGTTTATTTAATCATTAGTAGAGAAAAAATTGAAAATATTATCAAACATGCATGTCTTTAATGTGTAGCATTGATTAGTGCTTTATTAAAATACAGAAAAATATTAACAAAGAAATACTATAGGAATAACAGTCTACTTATACAAACTAATAAGAATCAAAACACTTATGTCTCTTAATTTATACTATAGAGAAAATATCACATTATTATTTTCAAACATATATTTGTATCATTAGAATAAGAACATATATAACTTTGGAGTATGATCATCTTAGAATTTAACATGGAGGATGAATTCCTTCTGGTCAAAAATCTCCATAAATATCTCATGATAAATCAAGAATATTTGAATTTAAAACATTCAAAAAAAATTCAAAACTGACCTTAGATATAATGATGACTTAATAAATTGAATCAGTGTATTTGATTTAGTCTTTAAATAGATTTAAATAGATTTTTTATTTCAATGAGACTATTATAGAAATAATGAAAATAATCCATAATTCAAAACTCTGTATTTGACCAATTCAAACATAGGTTCTCTTTTTATAGAGAGAAAATTAAAAATTATTATTGACAGCATACAATTTTTTATAAAAGTATGTATAGTGAACCATAAGTTTGTTCCTTAAACATATGGTTTCTTCCAAAAGTGTGGTTCCTGATCAATTCATTCATTCAAATAATTCAGTATATAAAAAATAAATTTTTCTTAAAATATAGGATATGAATAATGTTTCAAAACTTCTTATCAACATTTCCATAATAACTAATCTTTGTCAAAATAAATATACTTCCACGGGTTTAAGGATTAAAATTAATTCCAAAAAATATATAATTATTCCAAATATTTTTATCCTTAAATTCACTTATAGAATCTTCATTAGTAACATAGTTGTGGTTGTTTATGAGCATAAAAATATGAAATAAATTAACAAATTTTTTGGATTAACACATGCCCAAAATTCATGATTCTATTGATTTAGTTTAGAAAATTATTCCATCCCCAAATTAATATGTTCAAAAAATATTGATTCATAACCCTTTACACAAATCGAAACATATATTACTGGCCAAAAATAAAAGAAAAATATATTTATACATATCCAAATGAATATCAGACATAAGTTACAGGAACACCTTTTATTTAAGGATTAGAATTACATGAAATAAAAAATATCCACAAGAGTAATCCTCTAGACACTAATAGTTAAACCTCACATTTATAGGTAAAGAACATTCCTCAATTCTAGTGAGAATTCAGGCATGAAGTCCCTCTAAATAGGTATAATTTTCAAAGAGATCTCAATTTCATCATAATTCTGACAACTAATAAACAAAAACAATAATTAACCCTAAAATTCAATATCATAACATAATATAATGCATGTGAAGGTAAAAGAAAACTAAATTAATTATAATAACTTACATGTAACACCTTATAAGTAGGTATTAAAATTTATAGAAGCAATGTAACACTTTAAACTCAATAATACACATATTCATATAATAAACAATTTATAACTATGAAAAATGAAAATAAATAAAATAAATAAATGGAAATTTCATAAATTTAAACATGAGAAAAACTTATTTATAGATAATTCAGAAATAAATATTATTATAATAACTTTATAAATTATATATTCATTAAAAACAATCAATAATTAAATAAAAATAAAACATTTAAATATAATTATAATATAATACACTTTATATTAGTTATTATATGATATTTACATTAAAAAAATTATACTAGGTGAAATATAAGAAATTTATTTCTCATTTTATATTATGTGGATTTTTTTTAATAATCTAAATATATTATATCTAATTTAATTTAAATCTTTATGAAGTCAACTATTAAATAAACATTTGACATGGTTTAAAAAATTTCCTAAATAATTTATTTTAATTTAAAAATTTAAATTAAATAATTAAATACAATTCATAATAAGAATATATACAATTTTATATGTTTTCTTTAATATATAAATTATAAAAACATAATACATCATAGTTATATTTTCCATATAAAAGTTTTCATCCAATTCATGTATAATATAGTATAATTTTAATAGGTGTTTAAATTAGCATTTAATTTTTATTGATTTATATTTGATAAATGATTCAAAAATATTTATTTTTTTAATATATATTGAAATAATTTTATAGTTAATAAGTATCTGAAAATACCTTTAATCCATAATTTATAAAAAATTTATAAATTGTTTTATTCAATTCATTATTGATATGTTAATAATAAAATATTTCTATTATTTTCATATTTTATTGCATTCAGATATCATAATATATAATAGCTAATAAAATTATTTATCGTGCACCACAATTTTATGATATAGGTGGGTGGTCTCTTATATAGACACAATTTTATATTTGTGAGTCGTCATTTTATGATATAATGGTCTATGTAAGAATAAAAAGGAAATGTGTGATCCTTCATGACATTAAACCCAATATTTGAAGGACAATCAAATATTTCACTAAACCCACATGACAATGGTTTATATAAGGATTATTCTTATGGTTTTTATCATAGTTACTATCACAGCCTATGATATAGGGTCTATGCAAGAATAAAATAGAAATATCCATTCTTTCAGGATATTAACCTATGAAGTATCTTATGACATGAATCATTTGTAAGTAAAAATCGCATGTGATGGTCTTTAGTATGATATAAAAAATTCATCCCAAACATGTGGATGTTATAAATTAAAATAGAGTATGGAATAAATTTATTTTAGTATAGCAGAAATCATTAGCTATTATAATCATAATTTTGAGATTAAACCAATGGGGATTCATTTTTTGATCTATATTGACATATTAGAGGGGACATGGTTCTCTATTTTTCATTATTTCTTTAGTTCATTTTTACATTATGAATGGCCCATATCATAATATTAATCGTAAGAAAAACCAATGGAAAAACTAAATCATATCCTATGGAATGACATATCATACAATATGATCATATCGTAACATATGATATGAGATATCATATTTTCACCTGAGGAACAAAATATCAATAGTATTTTATTAATTTTATTTTGAAAACAATTACATTTCAAATATTTATTATTTATAAACATGATTGTGAGAATAAAAGATCATGGAAATTATGTGATAAAAATATCGGGTTTCATGTGATAGTTTGACACTTTAACTAAGTAAGAAAAATGAATTAGAAACCTATATCCCATGAACACTATGAGAAATCACCTAAAACCATGATAATATATAATGTAGAAGCAGTGCACAATTCAATGACCATAAAAAATTCTTCTATCTTCTTTTGATATGGTTGATGAAGATCTGATAGAAGTAGTATAATGATATCTTTTCATTATTGGGTATCAATGAGGTAAAAATGAATCTCCCATCTCCTGGGTTGGATTTTCATTCTCAGCACAACATGTTAATTCCTCACTAGTTAAAAGAGGATGAATTCATAGAGTTTTAGGGAAGGGTGAGAATCGTCTAAAAATTCACACTTCCATTATATGGGAACTGCATTTAAATATATCCATCAAGGATGCCCCTTTATTAATCATGAATTAAATCACATGTTGTGAGTTTATTCACATAGAAACATTTAATATAACTATCATCCATGCCAACGTACAAAAAATATTATCTTATGAAACATTTAAATGATAATACAATTATGAGAAGGATTAAATGTTAGCCTATAAAATTTGAATTTCAGGTCAAAGATGTGGTTTTGATATCATTTTGTCGTTTTCAATGATATTCCAAAATCATAATATATATTAGGTTTATATATATATGTCATATATTATAACATAAATATATCTTAAATTAAGATATACTCTATATCACATTATATGTGAATGGAATTTAGGTAATAACCCCTTCATAAAAAACCTTGATACATGATGAAAACCAAAATAGTTTATGTTTATATTGAGGTATATTGGATAGTGTTGATCATTAATGGCATGAAATTGATTGAATGATGAAGACATAATTTCCACCACTAAGTTTAGTAATAATATATCCTGGTCTCTTTTAATAGAATAGTAGAAGTTATGTTATTCGGATATCAAACACACTTTCCAAGTGGTGTGTTTTGAAAATTATATTTTTATAATTAGATAGTGGTAGGGATAGTTGAACTAGATAACTCCAAAAGATGAAGAAAAAAATAAAGCCAGAAATATTGGTTTTTGACTCTCGGTTTTAGATGATGAAATTGGGTAGAATATTTGGCTCCAGCAAGAATAAATTTTAAGGAAATTCATAATAATGGATCAGGGGTTTGTAAAGGCTATGTATGATTTTTAAAAAGATATATCTAAAGGTAATTAGTTACATTACCCTATTCAAAAGAAATTAGGAGTTAATACGGTGTTTTTGCTGATATATTGGACTAGATAGTGGGACACCAGTATATATTATAAGGTGGTGGAGATTATCCACATAAATAAGATAGTGGTTACACCATATCTACTATCTTTAATCTTTTATAAATAGTGGAGTCCAAGCATCTCAATATTGTATTCATTATCATTCATAGTTAATAAATTACAAGAGTGTTTCTCCCATGTAATTGGATTAAGTTCCTAACAATATAAACCATTTTTTCCATGTTATTTACATGAGATATTATTCATCAATCTCTGTGAGTTATAATAGATTTTCAGAAGATAAATTTTATTTTACAGGAGATATTGTACTGGGCTCCATGATCCAATACTTCAATTAGGTGATTATAGTTCTAGATAATTTTACTTTAATACAGAAGTGTGGTTTTGAAAGGTGTTCTCGAATTTTTGAATTTGACATCATAAGTGGTATTATACCCTATTGTTCGAACTATAAAGAAATATATTATTAATCATGTTTTCATTTTATTGGGATTTTAATATCTTATATGCATTAAAATTTGAAGGAGGAAGGGTATGGATTAAGAATATTGATAACATAGTCTTGATATTCTAAATAATATATCTTGAATATTATTTACATCTGAAGAAGCTTGAGATGATATGAAATGGTCTCAAATTGGAATAGTTGGAAAATACGAATAAAACAAATCAATTAGAAAACACTTGGGGTGATTTGGATGACATTGGATCAGAATGTGACCTTCTATATCTAAGATGTGAAGTGAATTACTAACTTCATGTTTAAGGTTGTGAATATTTATGGGAAAAAATATTCCATGAATAATGTGTTAATGTTGTGGTGATTCATATACATGGGAATATTTGAATTAAGGTTGGTGGATAATAATATTAGAGATTTCTAGCTGACTTAGAGTCAACTATATTTTATTGATGTATTGTTTATTGAAGGTGTGTGTAACATATTTCTTCATTTATTTATTTTCCATAATATTCACATGTGATGGTTAATTTAAAGAGTAAATCCAATGGCAATAATGGATTTTTATTTTGGAAAATCATATATCTAGACCTATATTATTTTTTTGGAAGAAGGAAGTCGAAAATTATTAAGAAATAAATTTATAATGTTGAATATCAGGGTCATACCTCTTAGAAGAAAAACCAAAGTCCAAATATGGGAAAATATAATAATATAAGATTCTAGGTAAATAGATAAGTATAATACCCAATTTCTAGAATTTTGGAAAGAATGGGAACTTAATGATTGATTAAAAGGAGAAATGTTTAAATTCTAGAAGGTTTTATCATGTAGGTTCTTCTATAAATACTGTTGATAATGTGGAGAAAAATTTATTCATTAGTGAAACCATTATATTAGAATCATAGATCATTGATTATGTTGATTTATTTCACTCAACATCTAAAAGGGGTAATATATAAAAATATATTTTTAGAAAATTTGGAATAATACATATTTTGAATGATTAGATTATTAATGTAGCTAGAAGACATGATATTATGATTTGAACAAGGGGTGAATACTATTTGGAGTTACATGGAGTGTGGGACACACTATGTCTAAGGAAAAATTCAAATTTCTTGGTTAGTTAGATAATATAGGTTTCTGAATTAGTTTTGTTAATGTATCATGGAATATTACACATTATTCTATGATGGTGGCCAAATAGTGAAACATGGAACATTGTATCCTTTCATGAGTCTTAATGTAATAATAATTTACCAAAAAAAGTCTTTCGGAATGTTGATGTTGTGGGTTGATATTCTAGGACACATGGTTGAGAAAGGTATGATAGTTATAGATAAAAAAATAATGATAAAACATGATAATATAGATTATTTAATATGTGAAGATTTTATCATTGGGATGTAGTGGAAGGTTTATTTTAATATTTAAAGGATAAAACCAAAGAATCTAAATTTAATGATAGTGTATATGGATTTGTGGGGGAAAATTTTCTTCAGTTTTTCGTAATGTAATTGAATAATTTTATATTCATTAAGGATGTGACCCAAATCGTTTGAGTGTGGTTTCTCAAGCCCATGTATGAATTATTCATATCATTTATTCTATGGAGATCAATAGTTGAAAGAGAGGCTGATTTAAAGAAGAATTTAATGACTTACAAAAATGGTGTTCAGTCTAGAAGCTAATAGTTCTGAAGATTTTTCTTGAAGAAAAGGTTTTTTTAGAATATGGTTCTAAAAACTATGAAATAAAATGTAGTGGAAGAGTTGTGGAATAATATATGATGTGAGAGATATATAATCATGAGGTTACCTATTGAGTTTCCCAAATATTTTTTTACAGAATGCTATGAATTTTATGGAATTAATTAATAATTTAAGTCTTTTTCTACCATCAATGAAATGAATTTTTAATGATCTATGGAATAAAATAATATTATATGTATCACACTTTAATTTATTTTAGGTGCATTACATGTGTCTATGTTGATGATAATGAGAAAAAAATTTGATTCAATGTCCTTATAATGATTATTTATCTATAATGGTAGTAAATACATCTGATTTTATGAATAAGATAATTACCTCGAGAAGGTCATTATAATTTGAAATGTTTACATCAATGAGGGGATCGCTTGTTCAGATAAAATCTTCGTTGATGATGTAATTGTGAAAAAATATCCAAAAGGGAATTTCAATGTTGATATGAATGGATGTTTGAAATGTTCAGTTAGTTTAGGAAACACTCAAAATATATAAAAACATTATTGTTTAGAAGATAGATTCTTATATGGAAGTTGGTTTTTGATGCTTTAACCAAGTCCACATATACCATAATTCTGAAGCACTGAGGAATCTTTTGGAAGAGTTATAGAAAAAGAAGTACTATAAGGAGAACAAAATCAAGATTTAATGTGGTCTTACATATTTATAAGGTAAATTTAAATGTATTAATATACATTAAATTATCTACTACTTATAGTTTTTGGGTAACCTAAAATTCCTAAAAAGGTGTAAAATCTCTATGATGCCAAGTAGTGGGACGTATTAATGAAGAGGGAGACAATTTCTTTGGATACTTATGGTATATGGGAGGTTTCGTAACATTCATAGTTAATGATGATGATTTAGAATAAATGGGAATAACAATTAAAGTAATATGTGGTTAGTATTAAGTGATACAAGGTAAGGTTAATTATGTAGGGTTTTCAATTAAATGAAGGAGCTGAATTCAGTGAAATTTTATCTCTACTTGTTAAACACATAAAAATACAGATGCTCCTTTGAATTGTTGGAGAAGGGGTTATGACTCCTAAATAGTTAAATTTGAATATGGATTTCAATCATAAATATTTTAAGGAAGATAATTATATTGTGAAACTAGAAGTATTATGTAAAACCATGAAATTTTAAATTAATAACATTATATTCAATATAGAATATGACTCAAATATTAATTATTATAAGATAATATAACTCCTTGATACTTTATGATATATTTATATAAATTCAATAACTATAATATCTTTCATTACATGATATATTAATTTTATCTTACATTACACGCTACACTGAGTTTAAACAAAATGAGACGTATTATTAAAATAATATTATATAATTTGATATTATTCACCTAGAAATTAGAGTGCTCAGTACTAATTGTTTTAACAAAATTATGAAGACATATATTTTAAACATATTCATTATTTATTTATTTATTAGAAATAAAATTAAAATCATTTAAAATAAAAAAACATGTTTTTTGAAAAACATTATTTTTCTTAAATATGGTTTAGTGAAACATTGTGCTTAAAATCTAAAATTGAATTTTACCAATTTTAGAATATTTATTTTATTTATTGAACTTATTTTTTTTGAAATCATAATATCAAATTTAACATAGGCTTAATTTATGGGAATTTTCTAAAAAGTTTCACTTTTAATGAATTGTGAAAAATCCTAAATTTAAATTGAAACCTATCTTTCTATTTAAGTTATTAATAATGTAAAATAATATTTATATTTTGTTTTAAAGGAAAATTAGTTTAATTATATATCAATTTATTCGATTTAGTTCATTATAATTACTTTGATATTGAATTATTATATAAAAACATTGCAAACTTATGAATATTTTCTCATTGAAAACCTGGTTTTTCATCATGTTTGATAGATTAATTTTAAGTTAAAATTTTCAACATATATGAATTAAATTTAAAAAAATGGATTTCATATTTGGAATAAAAATAATTTAAAATTTTTAATAAGTTCGACATTATTTTTGAACAAAATGAATAGTTAAAATTTGTAAAAATTAATGATTTCGGTTAAGGTAAAAATTGATTTACATGGGGTTAAACTAAAAATATAAGGGTTAAAAATGACCTACCAACATACCCAAAAACCCGTTTATTGAAACAATTCTACCTTATATCTTTGAGGTTCTATAATTTTTCATTTTGGAGATTTTTTTCCTGATAAAAATGTGAGTATGATTGAATCTTTTCCAAAAATTACAAGTGTTCCACTAACTTCACTTATATAAGGATACGACATATCCTCTATTCTTCACACATTAAATACATTTTGTATTTTCTATATTATTTCCAACTATATTAACAAATTACCTACACTCTTCTTAGAAGCCTTATTTTTGGCATAAATTCATATTTCAAAAGATTTCATGCAAACCTAGGGATGATACCAGAATAAGAGGTAACATTCTTTACCGATCCTTTTTATTTTAAATATTCCTCCACACCTAAAATTATTATTGAAATAGAATGATATAATAAACTGAATATATTCCATATATAGATTTGTTTTTATGTTAATTTAGTTACCTACAACCACTCACACTCAATTAAATAAGTTAAGAAATAATTATTCGTGTGTACGTAGACTACCACCTCACGAACCGATGATATTTGTTTTTCCATTAATAAATATCATGATTGGGTATTATAGTGGATTTATATAATATATCTATTTATATTACATTTATAACTCAATTATACATATGAATTCATTATATATTCTATACCTTTTTACCTTCTATTTTATAGGAGATACGATAATGTCACTCATGTTTACGACAAACCACTACGTCACAAAGTTTTGTCATTCCTGTTTCACTAAAAATTCACATGGAAGAAATTAAGGATAAAGTTAATTATTATATGTGATATAAGTAAAAAATGATAATATGAACAAAAAATCATCACTTCATGAAGTTAATTTATCACTTTATTTCTTATATTTTTACTCATTTAAAGATGATAACATCTTTCGTGTATGTGTGGACTACCACCTTAATGAAGTGATGAGAATCGCCTTTCATCACCACAATACATGGATGAAATTTAATTATTTAACATGTAATATAGGATATTATGATCATTCTATGAAGGTAATATATACTTACGTTATTTCCATAATTATCATTGGAAAATAGAAACCTTACTCATTCGTATATAGGACATACCATCTCCATGATAATAACATACTTTTTTTTCATAACCATAATTAATGATTGGTTTTAAAAGATAAATTCATGTAAAAATATCATAATTATTTCATGAATATTATTATTTATGTAATGACCCAAACTATTATAAATAAAGTTTTGTTTGTGATTTAATTAAATTTAATATTATGTATTATGGATATAGAAAAAACGTGAAATTACTTGGATATATCACTTTATTTAAAAGACTATTAAGTAAATTAATATCATTAATATAACCATTAAATAGATATCACGTGATTAATAAAAATATAAGGATTTAATAAATTCATTTGACATAGAAAAAGGAGGTGATGACCTCATCTAGTAGGATTGTACCATATAATGCGTATTCATCGAAGCTTCCAAGGGAGATAGAATCACTGGTATTTTCCCATGACCAAAACCAATATGTTATCCAACAACTTAATAATGAGAAAAACCATTTACAAGAGAATTTAATGCTCATCGAGATCACAAAAAAAAACCATGCTCTAAAAATAGCCCCATAAAAGTCTCACTACCGGACACCTTAATCTTAGGACATACACCAATGTAATAAAGGGATATCCATAAAGAACTTAAAATATTAATATTTATTTTTTATAGAATAATTAATTTATTTTAAATTTTTTATTGTTACATTATAAATGATTTTTATTTTGGTTCAATTAAAACAAATTGTATTTTTAGGTAATATTTATATTCAATAAAGGTATTTATTTTGTTGAATTAATGGATTTTTAAAATAAATAGTATTTAAAAAAAATTTATAATTAAATAGGTTATGTTATTTATAAATGGGCATATACTTATTATGAAGTGAAAGATACTTTTTATAAGAGTAAAAAAATGATATTATTGAAAAATGTTATATTTTTCAATAAATGATGAATCTCAATTTAAAAGTAAAAATTCACATATATAGAAAATTATTTACATAAAATTAATATTCTTTTTATCAATAATATCATTGAAATTATCTAATGGTTAAAATTTCTTAATTTTCTGAGATAGTAAAATTTTCAGTTAAAAATTAAATACCGTATAAATATAGAATGTGTTTATGACATAAAAATTTACCATAAATGATTTAATAAATATTTTAATGGGTATAATCTAACATATATATGTTTTCCCCATAAAATAATATGATTTAATTTTACTTGATTAATTTTATTAATCCATTATGAATCCTCAAAAATATATAATATATTTTATGAGTTTAAATTCATTTATTTAAAAGTGTCACTGACCTCTACATAAGTAGGGGTAATATTTTAAAATTTATCCCCTTTTCCTATTAAAATAATTAAAACATATCCAATTTGGAGAAAACCCTGGGTAAAAACCATGGGTAGGTTGGTGGTTTAAAATATTTTATTTTGTAGAGTCCAAAACCTAAATATTAAAGAAATACATCTCTTTCCCTATATAAACCCACCCAAGATCCCACTTATCTTCACTTAAAACCCTCATATCAAGACCTTACTCTTACATAATTTCTCTATAATCCTACCATGGCACCCCCAAGCTCTTAAGAGCCCCCTTTAAAGCTTTTGGTGTTACACTATTAAGGTAAGAGATCCTCTCATTCTCTCTTTTATTCAAGAATCTCTTCTATGTTATGACCTTTTATATTTTTATCCATAATGAGGGATTTTGTTTTAGAACCTCCAAAATAATTTATTCATGATGTATAAATATTGAGATACCCCTTTATCTCTCATTAATATCTCATAAGAACACCTGTTACTGTGCAGAAATTTTGGAAGGGTTCTTTCCTTTATCCTCTTTATCCAAGATTCTTTATCTTTTTATTCCATTTTATTTTCAATTAATAATTATAGGGTTTGTTTTATCCCCTATATAACACTTCAATTATTATTCCTAAATGATTAGAGACCCCTTTATGTCTCGTTATGCTTTCCCATGTACACCTGTTACCATGCCGAAATTTTGCAAGCATCATTTCTGTTCTCTTTTTATTCAAGCTTATTTATTATCATATGACTTATTGTTTCTAATTCTAAATGTGTGTAAATGTCCTCTCAGTTACCTAATACTGTTTAATTCATTTAAAAATTATTATATATCCAATTTTTAATCAATTTATTTTATGAATTTTTATGTGATGTCGTTATGGTGACAAATTTTCACCACGATTTTCCTTGCCAAACCATTTATGTAGTGAATGCCGTAACCATTTCCTAGAAAGGGTGTTCACTTTTATGGATAAATAACTTTTTATTGGGTACTTAAATATATTTATTCCACTCTCCTTGTTAATTTAATAAATTATTATGATGAATGAATCCATGTATTATGATCAATCTGGAACATTTAAGCATGAGAATAAGATGAAAGTGATAGGTGCCCCAAGAATTATATAGCATTCCAATGAATTAGGTACTGTTAAGTATCATGATACGTCATGTTACAGTAGGAGTGTACCTAATTTCTTTAAGATAATTTTTCCACCATGATTTCTTGTTGGTTTATCGTTGACCTATGTTTACAATGCAATGTTTTAGGTTATTGCTACATTTACCATGTCATGATAGTCAGGCTAAATCATGACTTATTATTCATGTTCCTTTATTACACCTTGATATGACTTGTCCAAAATGTATTATTATTTTCATGTTATTTAATGTTTATTCCCTTACTAGGCTTCATGGCTCACCCCTTTATTATGTATTTCCCCAAGTTATCCAATGATGTTTTAAGCTCAATCATGTTAATAAAGTTTTCAATAAATTTTTTATAATTCATGTTTAAAGTTCTAATGAAAATTACATAATTCCAAAAATACACTAGTGTTCACTATATTTTTGGGTTATTTTAATATGTATGTAATTTAATTAAATAATTTATTAATTTTTAATGCAGGGAAGATTTTATATTGTTGGTATTAGAGGATAAGTTTACTTATTTTTTACATTAGGCTTAGAATACTATAGAGGAAGCCTTATGGATGAAACATAGTGTAATAAATCATACATAAATTTTGGTTAGCATAGAGTATGTGGTTTATCAAGAAGATACATCCATGTCTGGATACTATTAGTTGACGTGGTTTTGAAATTAACGTACCTAGGAGTGAAAACTATGACAGTGTGTTCTGGGTCTGACTTAGGGTAACCTGTTAGACGACAACGTGCCATAATATGCATGTAGATTGAAACTCAGAGGGTGTATGATTTGTTAATTAACAATATCATTATAAGCCATTATTATGGGAGTAGAAAATACTATAAGAATCTATGTTATGAAATAGATCTCAGATAACATTGAATGAAGCCTATAAATTCATAGGTTAAGGAAATACATGTAATTTATAAGTTATCCATTTAATTTCAATATATTATCCTTTATGCATTTAATAGTTTTCAAATACTAATCCCTAATTTTAATTTTATTCTAGCCAAGTTCCAAAAATAGGAGGAATGAGGTAATAAATAAATGTGAAGAGAAATGCGATGAGTGCCCCAACGAGGTTCCCAACATAGTGGGACCAGGAAGCACACACTTCTTAGAGATACTATCTCAGATAAATGAGGTTATAAATTGGAACCTAGATCAAGAGGTGCATATAAACCCCTAATAGAGAACAAGACTCAATCGAGAGCTTCTTGCGTTAAAGGCCTCCTACATTCAAGGGGTCATCTGATCCCCTTATCTAAATAAGATAAGGTTATTTTAGATGTTTATTATATGGAGGGTGAATATGATCAATGGTGGACATTAATCAAAAAACTATATTTGAAGAAGAGATTAATGTGATGGGATGAAAGGTTTTATGTAAAATATTTTTTGATAAATATTTTCCTCACAATTTTAGACTTAAAATGGAAATGGATATCTTATCCCTCAAGAAAAAAAGATGAAAAATATATTAGTTCGTATAAGGAAAACATTACAAGACTTTCAAAATATACCTCTTTCTTTATTGTTACTCCTGAATGTATGGTTGACAGTTTCTTTGGTGGGATAAAACCTAGCCTATGGAAAGGCCTAGTGATCCTTGAATTTTATATCTTTGAGGAAATTGTTTGATGTGCCCTCAAAGTTGAAATAGTGACTAGTGAATCCTAGGGGTATAATGAGGATAAGAAGTAGAAATTGGATATCAATTTTTATGGTATGATTGATAGATCTAATGGTTCCAAGAAACTCCAACAACTTATTTATTAAATGTGTGGAAAGAAGCACCTTAGAAATTTCCTGAGGGGGATGGAGAAATGATTTAGGTGTGGGAAGAAAAAAACATAGGCAATTATTATTGGAAGGATAAGTATACTACTGGGATGGAGGAAATAAATTATCCGAATATTGTTCATTTCTACAACTTAATATTACCAGAGAATTCTACAAACCAATTCACTAAGTCAATCATTTTTGTAGACAACCAAAAACCTATAATGCAGAAAGGAGGAGTGTTTTCCATCACTAATACTGAAGTAAATCTCAAAAATGAATCAGTGATTAGTAATCTATTTAATAATTCAAAAATAGAAAACCTACTTTTTGATTATAGTACTAAACATTCCTTTATATCATGAAAGTTTAGTAGAACTGTTTAACCAATTCTAAAAAGCGTGGAAGTAGAGATGTGGGTGAAAATGAAAAATACGGAAATTATTCCATCCAAAGTATATAACATCTTCCCTATCATTGTTTTTGGGATAAATTTCTCAGAAAAACATGTCATACTCCCTTTGGTAGAACATGATGCAATTCTAGGAATGGATTGGATTTCTCTAAATAGATCCGACACTAATTACGGTGACAAAGAAATCACTATCTATATTGTGAGTCATCCTCAAATTCACTGAAAATGAAAAGAGAAGGATGGATCTTATTTGGAAACATCATCTAAACCATGGATATTACTTTTATAAGAGGAAGCATATCTTTCTCAATGTATTGATTATAAGGAAAGAATCACCATTGAATACATATACATTCTGAGGGAATACACTAATGTGTTTCCTGAGGAATTTCAGGGTCTTCCTCCTAGATGAGATATTGAATTTTCAATCGAGATTATACCGAGGGAAATACCAATATCCCAAAATTTGTATAGAATTGATTATGTGGAACTTATGGAATTGAAGAAAAATCTACAGGAGAATCTGGATAAGGTTTCATATGCCCAAGTTCTTCTCCATGGGGTGAACCAGTCATATTCTTCAAGAAGAAGGATGGGTCAATTCACCTTTGCATCGATTATCGTTATGTCAACAAGATCATGAAAAAGAACAAGCATCATATACCTTGTATTCATGACATTTTCAATTAGATACAAGGATAATAATACTTTTCTATAGTGGATCTGTGGTTGGGATATTACCAAGTTACAATGAAGTAGTGTATCCCCAAGTCTGCATTTGGTCCAAGGTACATGCACTATGAATTCATAATAATGCCATTCCGACTCACTAATGTTCTATAAATAATTATGTACATAATAAAGAGTGTCTTTAGGGATTACATTTAAAAACTTTTGGTGGGTTTTTTGATTATATTAAAATATAATCTAAAATTAAGGAGGTGCATGATGAGTGTTTGAGTATTGTGATAAAGACCTTGTGAAAGGAATGATGTTATGCTAAGTACAAAAATGTGAGTTCTGGTTAAAGAAAGTCTATTTCTTGGGGAATATCATCACAAGAAATGGGATATCTACACACCCATCGAAATCAGAGGAAATTGAAGGATGGATGATACCGACATATATGACATATATCCATAGTTTCCTTTGATTAGCTGGGTATTATCACTAATTTGTGAGAAATTTCTTGTGATTTTAAAATGATTTCACCAAACTAAATTGGAAGGGAGTCATGTTTTCTTGGAATTATTAATATGAGGAAATATTCAAGGAGATGAAAATGAGGCTTATCACTATTCCTGTACTCACACTACCCACAAGTGGAGAGATTTTTGTGGTATTCAGGGATGATTTAGTGAAGGGCATTGGTTTTGTGTGGATTAAATATAACAAATTCATTTCCCATGATTCAATGAAATTTAATATTATTTAATAGAACAACCTAACATATTATCTGGAGTTAGATACAATGATTTTCTCTTTAAACATTTGGTAGAATTTTCTCTTTTGGTACAAGTATGAAATTTATAAGGATCATAAAAGTCAGAAGTATATATTAACACAGAAATAGATGAACATGCACCAACAAATATGGTTAGAGATGATAAATGAATATGAATACTCAATCCACTACAATCCTATGAAAAAAATAATGTAGAATATTATCTAACTATAGAGGGTCCAATTTTTTTCGTTGATGAGAATTGAGAAGGATTCAATATTCTTATATTTGGAAAGAATGGACATGGGAATCATAAAGGAAGGAACTTCATTAATCCATTCACAAATGATTTCTCAAACATATCTTCCAAATAAGTTTAAATATTCTCAAAAAGTTGATGTGGGAATTCAGAATAAAGTGGAAGTATTAAAAATGGAAATCCTAAGAGTTCATTGTTAATGACGAAGGTGTTGTGAGATTTTGGTCAAGACTATATGTACCATCAAATGTTGAGTTAAAAACAGAGCTGTTGGATGATGCACATAGATCAAAATTATCTATCACCCAAAAAGAAAAAATATGTATTGAGATCTCTTATAATACTTTTGGTGTAACAATATAAGAAAGGAGATCACAGAACATACAACAAGATGTATTGTTTGTCAAAGTATAAGTGGAAAAGAAAATATCTAAGGGGAGGATGAAACTATTACCCATACGTATATGGAAATGATAAAAAAAATAACATGGATTATTTCACTGATATTCTAAATACATAAAGAGGGAATAATTCTATTTGGGTTATGGTGGATCATCTTTCAAAGACTGCACACTTCATTGCGATATGAGAGGAATTATCATGGGATATTCATGCACAGGTATACATCAGTGAAGTGGTAATGATCAGTAGAGTACCACTATTTATTGTATCTAATCAAGGTCCAAGATTCACCTCTATGTTCTAGAAGATTCTATAACATGGTATTAATATTGAGTTGAACTTTATAATGACCTATCACCCATAGAATGGAGGCCAATTTGAGCAGACTATCTAGACACTTGAGAACATGTTGAGAGCATGCTCAATAGAAATTGAAATAAGGATGAGATCAGCATCACCCTCTATTAGAGATCTCTTACAACAATAGTTTCTACATGAGAATCCAAATTTCTCCATATGATTCCCTTGATGGAAAGAGGAAAAAAACACCTACATGATGGGATGGATTTGGGGAATGAAAACTTATCTAGACACTTGAGAACATGTTGAGACCATGCTCAATAGACATTGAAATGAGGATGAGATCAACATCACCCTCTATTAGAGATCTCTTACAACAATAGTTTCCACATGAGAATCCAAATGTCTCCCTATGATTCCATTTAAGGGAAGAGGTAAAAAACACATACATGATGGGATGGAGTTGGGGAATTAAAACTTATAGGTCTTGAAATGGTTTTTGAAGTGGTGGTAAAGGTTAAGACCATTCAATAGCACATCAAAGATGCTCAGAGTAGACAATAGAGATACGCTAACAATCATCAATGAGACATAGAGTATGATGTTGGAGACAAGGTATTCCTCCTCATATCTTTAAGGAATAATGTTATGATATTTGGTAAGAATGGAAAGCTTATTCTAAGATACATAGATTCCTTTGAGATCCTTCATCGCATCAGAGTGGTGGCTTATAGACTTGAACTCCCACCTAAACTATCTCAATTTCAGGATGTAATCCATTTATCTCTCTTTTGAAATTACATACCTAACCCCTCACTTGTACTCAATCCATAGGTGGTACCATTAGAGAATGATCTTTCCTATGAGAAGTAGCCACTGAAGATCTTAGATCGAAGAGGAAAATTTCTACAAAATAAAACAATGCACCTTGTCAATGTGTTGTGGAGAAACCACAAGTTTGAAGAAGAAACATGGGAACTAGAGGAAGTGATGAGACAAAATTACCCGCATCTTTTTCAAGGGGGGTCAAATCAAATTTCGGAGGGAAACAATTATCAGGGGAAGATTGTATGGACCTGAAAAATTACCAATGAAGTTTCAATTTGTTATTTATTTAAATTTATTATTATGTAATATGATTATAGAAAACACATTCACTTCCTTGGTTATATCATTTGATTTAAAATAACATTAATAACATTATCTTTGTTAATATAGCTATTAAACTGCGATCACCTGTTTAATATAAATATAGGGATTTAAAAAATCTAATGACATAGAAAAAGGACGTAATGGCCTCATCTAGTAGTATTTTACCCTATGAAGACTATTTATCAGAGATTATAGGGGATATTACATAAATGGTATTTGACCTTGACCAAGAACAAGCTGAGATCCAACAACTTAAGCACAAACAAAACAGTTTACGGGATAATTTCTAGATAATCAAGATCACAACCAAAACCATGTTCACTGAAAAACCCAACGAAAGTCTCACCATCACACACCTTACTCATAGAGAGTATACTGGTGTCACAAATGGATATGTACCAAGACATTAATAATTAGAATATTTATTTTTTATAGAATATTTAATTTATTTTCATTTTTTATTGTTACTTTATAAATGATTTTTATTTTGGTTCAATTAAACATTAATTTTATTTTCGGGTAATATTCAAATTTAATTATTGTTTTTTTAATTAATTAAGGGATATATGAAATAAAAATGTATTTTAATAATATTTTATTATTTAATAAGTTTTATAAATTATAAATGTTTATATAATTTTTATGAAGTGAAATACACTTTTCGTAAGGGTTCAAAAGCTGTTATTATCCAAAACCCATCATATTTAAATAAATGCAGAATCTTATTTTAAAAGTTAAAATGAAAATATGTATAAAATTATTAAGATAAAATGACTATTATTTTTGGAATCCTAATGTTTACATTATCCAATGGTTATTTTTTCATAATTCTCTATGATAGTCAAATTTTTGAGTAAAAATTAAATACCTAATAAACATACGATGTGTTTTATGACATCATAATGACCTGTTAGTGATTTAATAAATACTATAATGGGTATAATATTACAAATATATGTTTTCCCCTACAAATAATATGATTTTAAGTTTACTTGATTAATTTTACTGATCCTTTATGGATCCTCTAAAACATATAATATATTATATGATTTTAAATTCATTTGCTTAAAAGTGTGACTCACCTCCATATAAGAAAGTGTAATATTTCAATAAGATTTGATATTTTACTAATAAAATAATGAAAAATACTCCACTTTTTCTAAAACCATGAATTTTTTTTGTTTGAAATATTTTATTTTTTAGAGTCCAAAACATTAATATTAAAGAAATACCTCTTTTTTCCGATGTAAACCAACCAAAGAACCAAATTATCTTCACTAAAAAACATTGTATCATGAACTTACTCTGACCTCCACTCTCTATAATTCTCTCAAGTCACCCCATGCTCTCAATAATCTGCTATCAAGATTTTGGTGTCATACTTTTAAGGTAAGGTATCCACTCTTTCTCTCTTTTATTCAATAATCTCTTCTAGGTTATGACCTTTTATTTTTTATCCTTAATAATGGGGTTTGATTTATCACCTCCCCCATAATATCCTTATAATTTATAAATTATGAGATACCCCTTTATATCTCACTAATCCCTCTTAATAACACCGGTTACCATACCGAAATTTCATAAAGGTTACTTCCCTTTATCCATGTTTTGTCATATTGTTATACCCCTTTATTTTCAATTACTAATGATTTGGCATGTTTTATCATCCACCATAGTTCCCTTATTATGTATAAATGATTATATAACCCTTTATCTCTCATTAATATCTCCAATGTACACCCATTACCATGCATAAATTTCACAAGCATCTTTTTTCTTTTTATTAATGTTTATTAATTATCATATGACTTATTTTTTTAATTATAAATGAAAGGAAATTTACTAACTTGTAAATAATATTATCTAATTCATTTAAAAATTAATATATAACCATTTCTACCTCATCAACCAATTTTATAAAATTTTAAGTGACATCATTATACTGCAAAATTTTCACCATGATTTTCCATGCCACACCATTTATGTAGTGAATGTCATACTCCTTTCCTATCAGGGGTGTTCAATTTTAGGAATATATATCTTTTTATATGGGACTTAAATGAATGTATTATACTATCCATGATTTTGGAATAAATTTTTATGATGAATGAGTCCATATTTTATGATCTATGTGGCAGACATAAGCATGAAAATAAGATGAATGTGACAAATGTGCTCAGATTTATATAACACTTCAATGTATTAGGTAATTTTCTATATCGAGATATATCATTTTAGAATGGGGGTGTACCTGATTCCTGTATGGGACTTGTTCCACCTTTAATTATTAGTGGTTTATCCTTTACTTCAATTTGTGATGTAGGGTTTTAATTTTTTTCTACATTTCCCATGTTGTGATTATCACACTATATCATGCCTTATTATTCATGTTACTTTATGCCTCATTGATATTCCTTATCTAATATGTATTATTATATTCATGTTATTCCGTTTTTCCCATATTGGTATTTGTGGATCACCCCATTATTATGTATTTCTCCAATTTATCCAATGTAGTTTTATGCCCAAGCATGTTTTGTATTTTTTCAATGAAGATGTAGAAATTCATGTTTAAAGTTGTAAGGAAATGTACCTATTTCCCAAATACAATAGACCTCTCATGATTTCAATTTGTATTAAGTATAATAATATATATTTAAATTATGTATTAATTTTTAACACCTAAAATAGTTATTATAATTTATATGATGATAATACATAATATTTGAATGAACTAGATCTTTAATCCCAAAACAAACAAAAGAATATAGGATAATTAAGACCCAAAATAGTGGAAATAATTAAATATTATTAATTAATATGTGTTAATATGATATGAAATGATCATATATTATATTATAGATATTAATATGGTTCTTTTTTAAGTTAATAAATTGTTTAAAACCACTATATATGAGGTTAAAGGATGTTCACTAAAAAAATCATGTTGTAAGGGATTCTATCTTAATTTCCTTTTATGGAGTAATATTTGTATGTTATGCCCCAATTTATTTTATAGAGTGTATACACTTATTATTTCAAATGTAATATCATGAATATTTAATACTTCATAGTATTTTATGTCACAATCTGAATTATTTCATTCAAGTTGAATTGAATTTAATATTACCTAGTGGTAATGGATTTATTAACTCAATTTCTATTCATTAGGTTAAAATTCTACTTAATTGATCATGTTATAAAGACATTATGTGTATAATAATTTTTTATTACCTTATGTTGTATTTAAAGTTTTTAAATGTACTTATATTTGAAATACATAATCAATAAATTGATTAATTGACACTACAATCTTATGATTATTGTAATGTTTTATTTCAAAATCACATTCTAATTAGGATTATTTATTATTGAAGTTCAACTGAAAGAAAATATTTGACTATTTTCTAATAAACACAATTCATTTTAATCTTATCTTTTTATTGATAATAATTTAATTTATTATTAAAAATTTACCACTCTATTTTACTTAAATTAATTGATAATATGTTTTTTAAGAAAATTCTATTTCATTTTTCCGTAGAATTGAAAATATATTTTCTTCTAAACCCATGTTTTCTAAAAGTACTCTCAAAATTTTTAAACATTTTAAAATAATTTATTAATTGAACATTCCCTCTTTTTTATTTTCAAAAAATTGTTTTAAAGGATTTATTTTCACTTTCAAACAATGATATTCTTACTTTTTTATGAAAATGTGAATCAAATATTCATATCATTTTCCAAACAAGGAACATTACTAACATTTTTATTGTAAAAGTTGAATTTTATTTTTAACTTATATGAAATGTAAAAAATTATCCACCATGATGACCATAATTTATTTGAACATTCCTTTTCAATATTATGATGATATTTTTTAAAAAAATGTTATTTCATAGTTTTCTTCTCATTTTTTAAAATTGGTTTTCAAGGAAAAGTTTTTTTAGAATTTTTTATGCTTAAAAAAATAGTTAATTTCAAAATAAATGTATATTTTCATTTAGAATTATTTTAAATATATTATTAGGTTATTTATATTCATCAATGACAACAATCCTTTATTGTTACTCCAATGGGTATATATTTTATTAATAACATCCATATTCTCCCTCTAGATGGTTTATGATCTTAGTGACCCAGGAAATTATTGAAATTAAATTAATTGATTAATTATTATAGTCATTAAATTTCCAATGAATTATAAAATTTCGTATGGACATTAAATTAACCCTAAATAACTATATTATTTATCATGGATTTGTTCATTTCAAAATACATAAATCATTTATACATATAATGTTTTACTTTGAGTGTTAACTGATTGACTGGGGAAATATTGATAAATCTATATCTTTTACTCAGTGTAGATATTTATTTGAGATGAAACATTATTCATGAATTAAATTGATTATTAAATATATGAGGATTGCTTTGGATATGAACTTAGAGGTGGGAACCATTTATAGAAATCCCCTCGATACATCAACATGTATCATGAGACAATCTGTTTGACAAACCAAAGGAGTTTGTACCCAATAGTTTTAAACTATCTTGGGAATGGTCTTGATTGTAGAGATATAGTTAACTAAATCATATAGTCTTATACCCAATAGTTTTAAATCTCCATGTAAAAGGTATTCACTGAATATGTATCAAATTTATATGAAACAATGTCTAACAATTATGAATTTCTTTCATTAAGAATCTAGTTTTTATTGTCCATGAGATTTCCAAAATCTTATTACATATGGATATATTTTATTCTGATTTTATTGGATTATTGGAAATTACTTTTAGTTATTTAAACTGCCATATTGATTATAAATTTTTATAATCATGCAGTCATGTTATTTAAATGGAATGTTAGTTTAGTTATTTATCATATGATATTGATCATTCTTTATTTATTTCTAATAGATTATGTTGTACTTGACCCTTACTAAGCATTTGAGCTCACCCTTATTTATTTCCTTTATTAGGAATCCAAGAAGTCTAATATGAATGATCTGTAAGGATATTATATAGAGAATAATTATATTCTTTAAAAAATTATGTTTTAGTTTGATTAATGAAATATAATATGTGAATCATGTGTGTATCTAGTATACCAAGTATACTAAACTATTTGGTTTTTCGAGATGTGCTTTCATGTATATTATGTCAGTATAAAAAAAAAGAAAACATATATAGGATTTTGGGGTCAGGATCCCTATGGATTACATGAATCTATAAGAAACATGGTGTGAAATATCATGTGGAGAATTTATGGTTTGAGTAAAGAACCAAGATTTAAAAAGCAGATGTTTGATATATTTATTGAAGTATAAAAGTTAAAATTGTCTAATGAGGACCCTTTATATTAGAAAAAGGTGTTTTAGGATGGGATATTCATTTTAATTATCCTATATATGGATAAAATGATCTTAGTGGGTCGAGTAAAGAAATATAATAAATATCCAATGTCTGATTTATCACAATGGTTCAAGATAAAGGGTATGAGTGAAACTACATGAATTATGGGGATGGGGATTTAGAGGGACTTAATTAATAAAAAATTTATTTTATCTAAGTCAGAGTATGTTATGTTTTTTTAGAAAGGTTCAAAAATGTTTGGAGGTGAACATTACTCTACTAAGTTAGTCATAAATTTCAAAATATTTCACTAGAAGGAACTATAAACATGATATTAGACTATATACATGAAAAATATTCCATTTTTATCATCTTTCAGATGATTAATGTATGCAATTATTTGTACATAACCAAATATTTTTAAATTAAGGGGGTAGTTAGTAGGTTCATGAAATATCAAGGAAATAAGTACAGGGAAGAAAGGAAGTATATTTTTTGATTATTAAAGGTTCATAATCACTGACCCTATATTCTAAAATTTTTAATCTGTTACAAGGGTATATTGATGAAACTTTTGAGGAGATATATACACTTGATGAAGTACCACCATATTTTTGTTTACCTGTATATAATGTACTATAATTTGGATTCCAAGACATTAATCTATAGTTACACATTCAAATATGGACGTAGAGAATATTATGTAAATGAAATCAAGAAAATAGAAAATGTGATTGAAGGGTTTTTTGAAGGAGTTTGAAAGGGAGAAAGGGAATAGAGTGTAATTCTATGATATTAATATTGTAAATCATCACATGAATAATATTTTGTTTACCTTAAGAGACAAACACATTCAACTGAAGTTTCAAACACATTGTAATAGTATAGAATAAAGATTATTTGAGTTATAGAAGGTATTCATAATATGGATGATATGATAAAAATGACAGAGAATGGGAAATTATTAGGTAATTTTTTTTCCTTAGTGGGACTTAGGTAACCAAGATGAATGTGTGAAGAATAATTTATTATTACTATGGATGAAATAAGGAAATAAGGATGAAATTAAAAATTGAATGAAGTAATTAGCGGTGTATCCTAGGAAATAATTCTTAGGAGAAATGTTGTTGTGTAACCATGATTTTTTTCTAACTAAGTCAAACATAACTTCTAAAAAGAATGTTAAAAAATTATGTTAGTAGAAATAGTTAGAGGCATGAACTGTGAAACTAGTAAAATCCAAAATCTAAAGCAAATGAAAGATAATTTATAATGAACTAGTTTCCAATAGATCTGAATGATGAAGTGTTGAACTATATCTGAATCACTAGGGAATAACTCCAAAGGACTTGTGTAAGAATACATTTGTGGTTGAAATAGGATATGAAATTTATTTAATAGGACTGTGTAGGGATAATAAAATTTCATTCATTGTTCACCATAAAACAATAATAAATATGATGGAGTTCTTATTTGTTTAAATTGGATGAAAGAAAAAACATGATATATTCACCACACATATATGGAATCTTTTCTCGCTCACAAGAACTCACTCCATGCACGACTTAAAACTCATACTATTTTGGCCACTACATCCCTAACAATTTTCTCCTCCCAAGTGTAGGACACAACGACAGTTGATCTATCACATATATAATGTCCTCTTGAGACCTCATTGGGTGTCTCCTCATCCTCGTAGTATCTCAAAGGACCTTGGGTTCCTATTTCCGATCCAAACCCCCTTTTCCTATAGTGATTCCCTCCACCTGCCCTCTCAGATTTCTCAAATGCATTTTCATGAAATTTCCATGAATATCCTATCAATTTCCTCTAACAATAGTGGTCTAGGGTTGGATATTCCTACATATAACTTTGAAGAATCCTTGGACCTACTCCTATGGAAATTTGTGTCCTAATGTGGAAAAAAATATGAAGTTACCTATTTTCTAGAATGTTGTAGGATCTTGGGGCCTAAATTTCCCGTTATGGATATCTTCCCTAAATCAAAAAATAAATCCATTTTGGGATATCCTTTAGGGATGATTTTTGGAGTTTTGGTTACATGAAACTTGATTATTCATCTGGTGGAATTTCATTCTTTCCCATTGGATGATGGATACCCACTATGGAAGGGACTCCCCTCATACGATAGTGTGGATCAACCTGCGAGATATCCCTATTAGCTTTCAAAACATCCCTCTAATAATATCCATTGGAGATTATATAGGGAGTTTTCTCAATGTGGTGGTCCAAACACCTCACCTCAAGGAGTTCTCGGTAGTGAGGATTTTTGTTGATATAGATATTTCTCTCCCTCTTTCTGACCAAATCCGTCTGCAAGTGCAAGATTCATTTGAATGGTCAAAAAATAATTGGTACCTTATGCATCAATTTTTTTTATCATTCTTCTAGACACAAGGTAACTTCATGACATGTTTTAAGAAACAACAATCTGTAAGGTTAGGTTTTGGCTAGTATGGTGCCTTTTGTAATTGTGTGACCTCTTTGTCTAAAGCCTTTGTATCTCACCAGTGAAAATTTGGTCTTGAAAAGTTGGCCCATAATTTGGCAATCATACCAGTTTCCACTATTTTTCCCTAGGCCATCTTGGGATACCAAAAGAAATATCTTCATAAGCCATTGGATAGAGGGGTTTCCCATTGTAATGGTTTGGTTTATTATAATCCACAAGATGTCTGGACTACCCTTAATGGTCATCTATGGGACTAGTTGTTTTTCGAAAAAAACATTGGATTGAGGTAAGGCCATTACATGTATCATGTAATCGTCAAAATTTATTTCTCTTGTGACCCCATACCCTCTAAGTAGGTGCATGAATTCTCAGCAACCCTGAATAGTGAATTATCACATGTCAAGTAGGGAAATGTTTCCTCAGATAAGAATTCTCTAACTAAGATTCTTGAGGCGTCACTATAGACGATTTCCAACCAGGATACCTCACTAGTAGGAATGTTTACACGATGAAATTCAATGCATGATATGACTTATTCTTCCCCCAATACTCACCCCAGGGTGATGATGTGGGTTTTGACCCACATTCCGGACCTCCCATCTCTTAATGATTTCCCCCTCACCTATCTATATGTGAAGGTGTACGAGGTCACAATAAAAAATCTATTTGGACCAGATGTATTGTCAGGACCAGGGTATCATGTCATCTAGGTCCATTACTAGGCACATATCATTTCTATGATATCTATTCTAATTTGGAACACCCAAGGCTGGGGTGCTCGAGTCAAGAGGATATTCATTCCTAATGAGATCCATACCAGTAATGTATCCTCAGTTTTAGTGCTTGATACCAATGAATGATCCTCCAAAATAGTTTATTTTAGGCATAGATTAAAGATGTATGATAACAGAAATGTCAATACCCAAAACCTTCAGATACAAATCTTTTAGAACTCCATCTTATTAGTGGACCTAATTGGTTCTTTAGACTAGTTTTTCACTTTGAAAATCAATGGTGGTTCTAGTTACTCATTAAATTTTTTCTATGGGAATTATGACATGTAGGTCAAGGAATACCTATTACAGGGTCTCAAATCCCATAATCTAGTGGAATCCCCATGGTTCATGGGTAGTGTCTTCAATATAGTTGTAGATCCAAAAGAGAATAATGGGATAGGTGACTTCCCAAGGATGGCTAGCCATGAATCCATCTCTTTCATGGCCTGCATTAGCATGCTCCATATAGGGTACTAAGAAGAACAATTTATGTGGTGCAATAACTAAAAAGGGGTCATACATACCTAGTGTCATCTGGATCACTGCCTTTCCAATTTTCATTCCTTTTCTTCTTACTCAGATGCATTGGTCACACACATTGTGAGAAGTATTTTATATACTTCCTCGATTTTGTTTAAATTTTCTCCGAGGAAGGATCACATTTTGTGATTTTCATTCTCTTATTAGTAGACCAATATACCATGTTGTCATGAAATGGTGAGTGAATCATAGAATAAAACTTCATAAGACAATTCATGGATTGGGCTCCACAATAAACCTCAAAGGCTCAAAGGTGATCTCCGGTACTAGATCATGAACCACCCCCACTCATATGACCAGGTGGTAGATAAAGTAGATATTAAAAAAATTAGAAACCAATATTGAATGATATTGGGATGAGAACATGTTATGTGAGCTCACTACAATGAAGGATAATCTAGATGAATTGTTATTGAGGCAAGATCAGTTAGTGCATGTGCAGTCTATAGTTAAATAGCTTCATGAAGGTGATCAGAATATGACATTTTTGACGAGTGCATCAAACAGAAGAGGAAATTCATTAGATAAAATATTATGTTGTAATATGGATATTATTTTAATGATATATGAATTGTCATAGGTATGGAATAATCCTATTTTAAATCAATTATTGCAGGTCCTGACCCATGCGTGAAAGAAAAATATCCAAGGGATTATGGTGTTCTTTCTGAGGAGATTCCCCAGGTGATTTCTTCATCTGAGAATGTTTTCTTTGAAACTATACCGTAAGAGATACATATTTATGAGGCGATGAAAGGTCTCAACCTGGAGAGTTTATAGGGACCTAAACATTTCCCAGGAACATTCTATAGAGCCTCATGGGATCTCATTAAGAGGGATATGGTGAATGCAGTTTTGAACATCTTTAAGAGAGGATGCCTCCCTAGTGTGGAATGTGGTACCAAACTAGTGATGATTCCTATGATTATGGAACCCACATCTCTCCCACATTATCATACTTACGGAATTTGAAATTATCCATACAAGGTGTTCACTAGTGTGATAAATAAAATAATATCCGCGCATCTCCCCCGATGGATAGCTAATGAACGACATGAGTTTGTGAAGGGGTGTACTCTACAAGTGGTGATTGCACTAGCTCATGAAGTGATTAGTGACATCACACAAAATATCCCCAACTCAAATATGGAAATTAAAATAGATATAGAGAAATATTATGACCTAAATGAGTGTAATTTTATCACAATTGTGTTGGATAGAATGGGATTTTCCTCATGGGCCAATAATCTTATGTTTAGGTGCCTCATCTCTGCTTACATGTCAATTTTTTTCAAGGGTAAAATTTTAGTTTTTTCAATGATATTCATGGCCTAAGACAAGGTGATCGTTTATCACCTACCATAATTATTATCACCCTAGAAGTTCTCTATATCCTAATCAACATGAATATTTTACAATGGGACGTGCTTCCTTATCAATTCAGGATGCACTTGTGTACCATATACAACATCATGTTTGCATATGATACCATAATTTTTGAAAACTCAAAAAAGAGATCAGTATAGAAAGTACAAAAATTTCTTGATAACAATTTCAAATGGAGTTTATAGATTATCAATCAGTCAAAAATTATCTTTTATATTTTTAACAGGCTCTTGGATAGAAGGATATCCTCCCTCATTAATGATATTGATATAAAGAGAATAATTATTCCTATGGATTACCTGGGTGAATCCATCTCATCAAGCATGTGTCGCATAAATTGTTTTGGTAAAATTATTTTCAAGATCATTTGTTGAAATTTGAACTGGAAAAATTGATACCTCTATTTTTTCAGTAGAATTAATCTGGTGAATAACGTTCTTTCCTCCATTTCAATCCATGCACTATCTACTACTATGTTTTTGAAGGAAGTCATATCCCACATTTATAACATTCCAGCTTCATTCATATGGGACACTCATTTGAAAGGGAAGCATCACGGGGCCTCCTAAGTATGAATTGAAAAGAATGTGAAGGAGGGATACATCAATGTGAAAAAACCATCAGACACAATTCAATTCATGCAAGTGAAGAGGGTGTGGGGGGTCATTCGGGAACATACTCTTTGGGGTAGGATGATGGAAATGAAATATATAAGTGACATGTTCATTCAAAGAGGAGGAACATATTCCATATGTTTGGTCATTCACTATAATATATTAAAACATCGAAGACATACCCAATGGATTATAGTAAGGTGGATATATTTTTTTCGAATCTTAACTCGGTTGGATCCATGTTCAGGTTACCTGATTTAATTTTTTCGAATATATCTTGTAGGAATGAATGAATGTATCATAAATTCATTAATGATATTATTGACAAGAAGCAACAAGATATTTTTGGCATTATTAAGATGAACAATGAACTAAATAGGTGTGTTTTTTATCCTCAATGGGAGAATTCTCAATGAAGGATTTCAGAAGGGTTTGGATTCCCCATAGACACGAGGATAGTTTGGGTGAGGTGTTGGGGTGTATGTACATTCACACAAATTATAATTTTCTATTATAGAGAATCCAGAACCTGACATTACAAATCGACAATAATATTAAACATACATGAATTAATTGTTTGTCTATGTGCTCATGTTTCAGGGAGTTAAGGGAGGAGTGCTCAGAGAATATGTTCTTCTAAGGATTTGGGGTCTGTACGATATGGAACTCAATTGTATATTTCACATGCATTACCTCCAAGGTAATACAAGGATCTAATTTTAGGGAGTTCTAGTTCCAGGGAGCATGAACAGTTGAGGAGAAGTATAAGGATAGAGAATTTCTCCTCTTAGAAGGATATTGGAGCATCTAGAATGTGAGGAATAATTCTCTGATTTAGGACATTTGCTGAATGAGTAGAACCATTATCAGAAGAACTAGAAAACACCTAATTTATATGACCCACCTCATCCAAAAATTGGGAAAAATATCCAACCCCAGATTGATCTTTTCTGGTAGGGCCTCCTTCTACTCTACCATGAATGTCAATTAGGGTCATCGGTTACATTGGAATCCTACCCTCTCCAGCTTTAAAAACAACACAAATGGGTCATTTAGTATGTTTTTCATGATGGTAGAAGGTGTGGCATGGGACACTTGGGGAGATTTTATTCTTTTGATGAAAATAAATTTTGGCAATGGGGATTCCCTCCAAACAGAGGAAATGGTGATAAACACATGAATCCTCTTATGTAGATAGATGAATATCAGTCTAGAGATGGTTGAAATGGATTCCATAATTTTTTACAACACCCTAAAAGGTTTTGGTACTATCCCTTAATCAATATCATATATTATTAGAAGGTTAATGACTTTTATAAACAACCAAATGAGTTTCCTTCACACCTGTCTAAAATCCAACAAAGTTGCAAACATTCTTACTTTAATGGTGGGCCAATGATTAAGGGAATGTTTCTTTCTTAGCATGATATCTCTAATGTCTTAGGGGATAACCACATAAAAGAATATTATCTTGGGATTCATTATTTTAGGCCTCCCTAATGGATGGTTTTATTTGTTACATGTTTTCATATTTTATCTGTCCTTCTATGTGGGAATGCACTTCTTTGAAAATAAAAGTAATATATCATGACGAACTGGATTGAAGGATTCTCAGATTGGTTGGAAATAGGTGGAGATTTTCAACATATTTTGAATGATTATGGTACCATATCTTCCAGAAACACTCTTTTATAAAAGTGGAGTGGGATAATATTGTTCTTTATCAATATTTTTAATTATTGTCTTCCATAATTAATGAAAACATACAGGGTTTCTCCCATGGAATTAGATTACCTATTGAACCATGTAAACCCTCTATTGATTCATGTTTAGTGTGTAAGTTACTACTCTTCCCCTCATGTTTGTGTTCTCAATGATCTACATGAGATAAATGTGATTTTTTCAAAGACATAAGAGTTGGGTTCCCTCATTATATTGTTGTAATATGTTACTTCCAGTTAGGGATCTTCTGGATTTGTTCTGTAAGTGAGGTCCCATTGGCATCTAACAGATCTTGATTCTGATTGGGTTTCATGGGAGTTCTTTTGATGAAAATGATGAGATGGTGCTTCCTGCCATTTTTTGAAAATACGAGCCAAATCCAGAAGAAGGTTTTTGGTTCAGATGATGATGGTTCTATTAGATGAGGAGACCCCATTGGGCCTTGAATTGTTTCGTGCATGACATATACCCCAGAACCCTTTATATATAATGTTGGTACGCACCTCCATCTCTGGACCCCTATCTCCTGAGCCATGGAACCACCTCTCCAGAAATGATGCGTCAGCCATGTCAGGGACACCAAGGGCTGTGAATTCTCTAAGGCTACTCCAAAAAACACATGACTAGTAACCATAGAAGAAGAGGTAGTCAACAGTTTTTTCATTGTTGATTTTGTATCAGTGATATCGAGAAAAAATAGTGATCCCAAAATGTTTGATGTCTTTATCCGTCTAGATTTCTCTATTTCAGATATGCCATGATAAGAAGTTATATTTAGAGGGTAGAACCCTGGGCTAACTGGTTTCATCCCTGGGGATCGATCCTTATTGAGGAAACATAGTGCTTTAGAAGTACCTAATGGAGAAGGACCCCAAGGAGGATGCAGTGAAGATACAACAGTTAGGCTCCAGGGAGAGTTCGATGTGATTGAAGGTGTCTTGTTGCTTGTTATGAAACACTGCTTTGGAGAAACCAGGATATAATTTTGCTTCTATAAAAGAAATATTGGAAGTTGGGCAACCTAGGAACCCAATGTACTCTCCAGCCTAGTTGATGTTCCAGAAAAAGGACTCACCCTCCCCTATGTTCCATCAAGAGTGCGGTTGGAGGTTAGAAAGGAGGGGGTGAATGGATTACCAGAGTGGAGATCCATGGCAAGCCTCTGAAGGGGGGATACAAAATGTTATTATTGTTATGAATTATCCTAACCTTTTTATGGGATATAACGTGTTAGTAAATAATTATCTTAGTATATGAATTGGACTCACTACTATTGATATGAGGTCTTAAAGGGCCTTACAAATGTTTTATCCATATGTTCCACTAATTCAGATAAAAATGAGTTTGATACAATGTGGACCCTGTGTCCTAGATCTGATAAAAATTCGAGCATAGATGATCAAACATAAATAAATAAAAAATAAATTCAATAATATTATATTTTATTTATAAAAATTAAAATATAATTTATTTTTCAAGTTATTGACAAGTTATTAACATTAAATAAGTTAAAAAATAAAGATATTTTTCCAAAAAAATATTAGTTATTAAGGGTTTTAAAAAAATATTCTATAAAGAAGAACCATTTTAATGGGTCATATACAATGAGACGGAATGTGTTAGTTCTATAATTGAGTGATGAAACATTTTGGACAGTTAAAAATGTTAACTAAGTTGTTTTTAGAAAATCATTGTGATTATTAAGGTAAGCATTCTTGATGAACTAAATTCAAATAACTAAGGTTAAGAAAAGATATAAAACCATAACTGGGCACATGAATAGTAAATTTATTAGATTTGATGAATTTTATTTCCTTCCATTTTATACCTAAATACTTATAGTAAGAAATAAAATGGAAGAACAAGATAACAATGATTTTCCCTTATGAATCGATCATGGGTTCTTTACAGGATCACATGAGAATCAGAAATCAATTTATTACTCTATAAAAACACATGAAAATTAAATTTTTATTAACTAAGAGATATATAAGGAACACATGGTTGGTATATGGGTATCTATATTTGGATACATTAATCCATAAAACATTGATGATGAGCGTACTTCATCAATATCACATGAATGAACAAAGAATCACTCCATTTTTTTTTTATACTTAAATTATATTGTAATCAATTTTTTAGGACTCCAAGTTCTAGTGTGTTGAAGGTTATGTTATAAAATTCATATGAAACAAAAATTTGAAAAATAAAAATCTTATATGCTTCTTCTACATTTGGGATAATTATACTATTATATGAGTGGCCATTCAGTATTTAGATTGACAATATCGATAAATTTTTATAGAATTCATGTGTATGGATTTGAAATGGTTCCAAAAATAAAATGGTTCATTAATAAGTGTTTTATGTGTAACAAACCAACACAATAGGTCCCCTTTATCTGGAAGTAATCCAATAGTGACACCCTAAGCCTTCTATTAGTAGGTAAAGGTATGGTGACTAATGTTGAGTAGGTATATCACACATATGGGAGGCTTGGACTAAAATACCTATACAAAAAAACATACCTCCACATAATAGAATAATTTAGTAGGAAAAAAAAATAATATTATGAGTTTATTAATAAAATATAACCCACATTAGATTATGGAATTAAAAAATTGAAAATAAAAGGGGGTCAAATAAAATCCAACCAATACAGCAAATGAGTCTGACCTTCTAGCTAGTGGGGGCTTTTATAAAAATGAAACTCTGGGATATAAAAATGGTTTTTATATCACTATAAATACCCACCTACTCTCGGTCTACCAAGTACACTATTTAATGTCCCATTTACTATATAATACATGACATTTGTGGGTACAACCCATGCATGGGTGAGTATAAACCATGCCAGTAGGATACCATGAAATCGCCAAACACATAACACATAACCTCAAAAGGTAGTCATATCATAATAAAAAAGGAATATTGGATAATCATGGTAACCCATATAAGATATAGGAAGACTTTATGTCTCAAGGTGAGGTCTTTCCACACTTCCAAACTAGGGACTCTACCTGAGGCTCCTTGATAACACTATCTTAAGAGAACTCACTCATTCGGTCTTACTAATATTTATAGAACTCATGAAATAAGTCTTACTAGAGATCCCACTCTGTGTTTTTTTACTTTTTAAATTACTATGTAAACATGTTTTTATAAATAAGAATATCTTGGATGTCCACTAGTTTTTCCAACATGTTTGTGAAAAATTGAAGAGAATTTTCCAAGAATCTATGTTCATTGAGTTGAGACTTACTTAGTGATTCTAAAATGTAGGTTGAATCATCTTGGATGTATTTTGGTACTTCCAAATAATATTCTTAGAAGTTATATTTAAATTATTTGAAGGAATATTTTATGTTTATTAATGTCATTATGTAGAACCATCCCTGAGAAGTTAAAAAGGAATATAAAGTTTTGGAAGAAGTTGTAATGCTTTGAGAATTTTCATGGATTCATTTATTACCATTGGATGTAATTCTTGATAAATTTCCCATATCCAGTGTAACTATTTTAGAAATTATCTTAATGTTAAGGAAATATTCGAGTGACATAAGTAGAGTGGACATTATATACATCATTTATGAGTAGAAATGATCAATAAAATGAGGTTTACGGTTGGATGTATTCAAAGGAAGTAAAATAAAGGTCATAAAATATTTCATTATTTACAGAGGAGTCCTTTGAAGATCATGAAGATATTTATTTTCATAAGGAAATATTGAATCCCATGAAAAAATAATGATTTTATATATTTTCATGGATGATATTTGGAGATGAAAATATCATACTTAGTAATTACTAATTATATATATATGTTGGGATTTATGAAAAAGGCCAACCAAGGGGACCACCATAGACCAAATAATCTACATAAGGAGACACAACTTAACCACATGGGAACATGACCAAAAATTTGTTATCCATGACTATAGATAGATTGATCATGCATAGTTCCCACCAGGTTTCACATGAGCATGATGGAGAAAAAAAAGATCTATAGGAATATAGTGCCCGTATGGAGCATATATGGAGCACATTGGGTGGTTAGGTCAATATTTTAGGTGTGACATGGCACAAAGAGGGCATGCGTGTGAGGTGGGGTAGGTTTTTAACCCCACTGTCGGCTCAAATGATGCAAAAAACATGTTCACATTTAATGTTAAGGCCTACTGAATGCTAATTTTATATAGGACTCATGAGTGTTGGGCATTGTTCACATACATTAAAATGTTACAGATATAGTGTACCCATCCGATCTTATTTGATTCGATGATCCATAGACCACAACCTAATTATATTTTAGATACATCCATCAATTCCCTATATGTACATCCTTAGAAACACTTTCTAATATGTCATAAAAATGGTGATCTCATTACAGATCTACGGATGATCACAATTTCCACACTGAAACTTTTCTCAACATTCTATAGAGGTTGAAATCAACATAGGAAAGGATTTTGGTAAAATTATAAACAATAGGGAACTATGCCATAATGCATAGGGTTTCACTAAAATATGAATTATATATTTTTTGTGGTTCATGAAAATTCAATGATTTTGTGATGTGGAGTTTGTTTAATGTAATTGTTAAGTAATGGAGAAATGGTTGTGATAGAAATGAGCAAGACAAGACACAACTAGTTAGATGGAGATTCTGTGAGAGCTTTACTAATGCTATAGAGAATAGAATTCACTATGGATATAATATTATTTGATTTCATTAATGAGTGGATCAGAACATAAAGGAATAAGATGTAAAATACCCATGATTATTGGTGCATGATGATATGAAAAATAACGATGGGAATCACTTGGAGTTTTAATTACAACAAATATTTATTAATGTTATCACTAGAACCATGACCCAAAATATGTTTTTGGTATTTAAATAATAGTAAAATCAGAAAGATACCCATGTAAAGAGATAATGATTATTTTTTATATTTAAATAGGTTGAAGTTAATTGGATGAGGTTATTCCACATGTCTAAATGAATACTTTTTAGTTTAGGGAATCAATATGTGTCATGAATTATATATATTTATATAGATCCAAATCATGATGATAACATGAAGATAAATTCTATAAAAATTGAATAAGAATGATAATGAGGTTTTGGGTTCAACACTTATTTTATAGAAAATAATTCATTGGTCATGAAGAGGATCCTACATAGCATAAAATACATATTTGTTGATATATCAAAGAAATATGCATTAAAGATCTAGTGCTATAAATCAAGAAGATTTATTATTAAGTAAAAAAGAAGAATTTGTGATCAAGTTGATAATTTATGATAATCATTTTGATTGAATATGAAACATTGAGATTTCTAATCCATTTATCTTTATTGTCATTATGACTAAAGAATATGTAGATGAAACCTGTAGATTATAACATATTTTGATTGAATAAAATGAAATATATTATTATATTGTATAAGTATAAAGAACATTAAGGTATCCCATGATTGTTTCATATTTTGATACAACCTTTTTATTTTCTAAATTTAGGTATCCCTTGTGATTGTTTCAGTATGGAAGAATTTTATCATACTCATCAGAGTCTAGATAAGAAGAATTGTGATTTACAATTGATCACTTCAGGAGGGGTAGGAAAACATCCATTATTTTTTATATAAATAATAGATTTCATTTCACCTATTTGGTGCCCAAATAATGGGTACATGGTCATAAGATTTCTCATTCATTATTTGATACAAAAAATAATGTTTTAATTTACGCGGGATAATAACTCCCAGAATAAGGGATATGGATATATTTAGGGAAGAAAAACTCATTAAAAAACATGGGTGTCCATTTTTCATTATTTTTATATAAATACTTGTTAACTATATTATAATAATATAATATAATAATTCATTTAATAAACGAAAACGGTAAAATTGAAGGGATAAAATTTCAATGTCATAAAAATTCATCACACACTAATCCCCCCACCCCTCAACATGGTCATCCTAAAAGTGATACCAAATATTATTATTGGAGAAATAGGTTCACAAATCTGATTGGATTATTATATTTGAATCTTATTAGATATTTTATATATCTCTTTTCAATTCATAAAAATATAAAAAATTAGGGGAGTTTTATTTACTATGGATCATAATCTTATCACAACAATGAATTTGATGAACATAGGAAAAAAAATAATTGAATAAGATGAAAAAGATATCACTCTTGTTAAAAGAGGAAGATGTACTTTATGTCCCTCCATAAAATGATAAAATCATATCTATAATTTTTAGGGATGAACAAATAGTTATTTCAACCAACCATGGATATGGAAAACATTATTAAAAAAGTGGGATAAAGGGATCCAATTGATCCTAAGGTATGTGTGAATTTCTGTTTAAACTATCCCAAAGATTTTCCAAGCACCAGTGGAAGTGATAACATGTAATTTCGTTTTTCAATTTAGTCACTAAAGGTCATGAAGAATATTTTTCCCAAATATATTTTTTCTATTATTAATTGTATTTTTGAGAACAAGAAAAATAAAAACACATTTATTGAAGTTGAGTGTGAAGAAACGGTGAAGATCTTGAAGAACATGTTCAATATTTTTAATAACATCCGCAAAAATGATTGATCCATTAAAGGTGAATATAAGAAACTAAAATAAAGATACTCCAAAATTGAAGAAGAGAATCTAAACACAATCTAAGTGAATGATGAGGCTACTAGAGAATTTTAAAATAAGATCCATGTATCAAAAGAAAATATGAATATAATATTCAGAATAAGATTTCTTAATTAGATATTAAATCCAAGATAATATAAGATTTTAAATCGTTGTTATATAAAAAATTAGTCATGCATGAAGTGGTTGTTGAGAAGTTGAAGATTGATTGTGAAGCAATAATGGTACTTATTGAAGATCAAAATAATAACCTTAATATGATATATCTTGATTTGGAAATAAAATTTTAACACTACAAAAAAATGGGAAATTTATAGGGGTTATTTTTTACATTATAAGGGGTTATAACCCCTTCTAAAGACATTAGCTATGGTTGTGTGGAACCACCACTAATGTGTCCGCCTACTTCCTTTAGTGGCAGTTTTGAGTAAGCACTACTAAATCCATGGATAAATTACAATAGTTACGTTATAAAGGGTTTAGACCCCCTCAAATGTTGACATAACAACACTAGTGGTCCAAGAACCACCACCAAATGGAAGGCTTTAGGGGCGGTTTGAACCACCCCTAATAAGGGGTTACATTAGGGGCAGTTTTAACAACCTCCCCCTAATGATTTCTTGATTTTTATCCCTGAGCCCCCAAAGCGCCTCCTCCCTATACTCTAGTCCCCACCCCATCATCGGGTTACTCCCTTCCCTCCCGTTCCCATACCCAGTTTGATACCCCCATCCCATTCTCATCTCAGCCCTCCGATTTCCCATCCCATCTATCCAATTCCCTATCTCGCCTATTCCCACATCCGGTTCCTAAAGAAATTAGCGGTGGTTGTGAGGAACCACTGCTAATGTGGCTCCCTACTTCCTTTATTGGCGATTTTGAGTAAGAACAAATAAATTCATGGAGACTTTAGCGATAGTAACATTAGAAGGGTTTTAAACCCCCCCAAATGTTGACATAACAACACCAATGGTCCCATAACCACCACTAGATGGAAGGCTTTAGGGGAGGTTGTGAAAACCGTGCCTAATAATTTCTAATTTTTTTATCCCCAAGCCCCCAAAGCACATCCTCACCACACTCTTGTTCCCACCCCCATCATCAGGTCGCTCCCTTCCCTCCTGTTCCCATCCCCGGTTCACTCTCTCCCTCTCGTTCCCATCCCAGCCCTTGGATTTCCCATCCCATCCCTCCAATTCACCATCCCACCTATTCCCACATCCGGTTCCTACCTCCCGCCCTGAGCCCCGTGCCCTGAGCCCCCAACCTAAGCCTCACCCTCACGATTCCCCCTAATATTATAATTCCCATGCCCATATTGTAAAAGGTTGGCGCCAAGAATCGAACCTGCGCCGCTTCAGAGATCCACTATGAAAATTTCTACAACCTACCACTAAGACAATTGTTTCTTTTGACATATATATTACAAATTATTGTATTTATATATGTTTGACAATTTATTATGTCAAATATTATTAACACAATATATTTACATACATTTAGATAATAATATATATATTATTTACTATATTTACATGTAGGTGAAATTATATATATTCTATATTATATATATATATATATCACCTAAATATATTATACAAGTATATATGTATATTATATATATGTGTGTGTGTGTGTGTGTGTTATAACAATAATATTATTAATTATTATTATTCTAATTACATCTATTTTTTAACCTATACAAATTATATGTGGGTTTTATAAATACTATATAGTTATTATATGATATATATCAAATATATATAATATTAAATACAATTGTATTATATATTTATATAAGGTCTTTAAAAATATATTTATATAATGTATTTCAATACATATATTTATTATTATTTATATTAATAAATAAATTTACTTTTATAAACTGTATAATAATATATAAAATCAATATATTATTATTATATGATATACAATTTATACAAATATTAATATTATATGTAATTAATATTATATTATATATAATTAATATTATGTTATATTTAATTAATATTATATTATATTTAATTAATTTCTATATTATATATAATAAATATAACGTGAAATACAATTTATAGAAAAGTATACTTAATATTATATAAAATTCCATTTTATATTGTATACAATTTATATTCTATGAAATAAAATTTATTAAAAGATTTATATAACGTATTTCAATACATATATTTATTATTTTGTACATTGAAATATATATATTAGTATTTCAATAAATATTCATTAATATAAAGTAATTTGTATAAATTATATTTCATATAATATTAATTATATATTATGTAAAGGCATAAACCTATTATATAAAAATATATTTATTATTATTATATAATTTATAAAAAATACAATATTGGGTTTTTATATGATATTTATTTTTAGATAAATTATATTTATGTATATATTTATATAATACGTTAATGATTTTATATTATAAATTATTTATAATATATAAAATACATTTTATACAAATAAATACATATTAATTTACAAAATGTGATACAATTATATTTATGTACACATATAAAAACAATTAAATACAATCATATAAATATTATATATAATATGTTCAAATAATTTATTGAAATACATTTATATATTGTGTTTTAATTATATATATATATATATATTAGAGGTGATTGTTTTTTAAATAGTGGGGTTCACAACCCCTTTAATATGTTAAACTAGATGGGGTTTTAACCCCTTCTAAATTAAAGTCATTAGAGGGGGGGTTTTGAACCCCCTCTAAATTAATGATATCAGAGGGGTTTTTTGATCCCCCTCTAATTTAAAGACATTAGAGGGGGTTTTAAACGCCCCTTAATTTAAGAAATTAGAGGGGGGTTTTGAACCCCCTCTAATTTAAGAAATTAGAGGGGGATTTTCAACCCACTGTAATTTAAGACATTATAGGGGATTTTCAACCCCATGTAATTTAAGATATTAGGGGGGGGGGGTTGAACCCCCTCTAAAATCCAACTAGATATTAAAAAAATAATGTTAAAAAATTTAGGGGGGGGGGTCCAAACCCCTTCTAATTTAAGAAATCAAGGAGTTCCATAACCCCCCTATAAATACGATGATAAGCAAGAGTTGTACATAATCCATCTCTATTTTTTATAGAAAATTAATCTAGAAGGGGTTTATAACCACCTATAAATTAGTTGATTAACAGGGTTTGTGAAGAACCCCATAAAATGTTACAGAAAATAAATTTAGACGGGGTTTTGCATTACCCCCTCTAAATTAACCCCTCTAATGTACTGCTTTTTTGTAGTGTAAAATCATTCAAAACTCTTATTGATACTTCAGAGTCAAATAGGTATTCATCTTCAACCTCAAAATGTTGTTTTTTGGATTCTAATTGGAACGACCTACATCATAAAAAGATTATATTATTACATTAACTGTTGACATTTCCCAATAAGTGGGGAAAACATTTTATCATCCATATCACAATTTAATACTTTTGATAAATATGCTTCATTAAAAATTAAAGGATAAAATAAACACTTTGTAGATATATATATGACGAAAAATTAATAAGATACCATCCCCATATCCATGGTGAATAAAAGGTATATGGTTTCTTGGTCTTAATGATCATCCCAACAAGTGGTGAATGTTCTCAATAATAACATGGTCAAAAATCTATAATTTTTGGACATCATGCAATGAAAATGAAAAGTTTATAGTTTTTTGGGAAATAATGGTAGTGCAAAAAATATAAGAATTTTTCATTAGATATCTATTAAGAAACCTTATATTATAAATAATTATGGAATCATGTGACAAGGGGTGACCAACTAGAGAAGATGAAACAATCGTAGTCTTAGGAAAATCAGTATGCAGTAAAAAGATTTGATGCATGTAATTATAAGTGTGATGCTGGTAGATGTTTTGGTTACATAAGTGAAGCATTTACATGACAACATTTTTAAGGAAAAATGGGAAGGGAAGAACACATGATAAAGATGAGAATCATTGGGTAGAAATAAAAATAATATTAAAAAATATATTACACACAATATGTTTTAGGAATAATCATCCTCGGATAAAACACACAATAATGATCAAAGAAACAATATATATCCAAAATTATTATCAAGAAGCGTGGTATATCTCAAAATAATGTTGTAAAAAGGTACTCATGTAAATCTGTATTTAAACTCCAAACAAGAAGTCATTATTTTGAAAGGGATATTATTTTTTTGGATGAAAGATTTAGAAGAAGTAAGAAAATTGAAATAAGAAGAAGCAATGGATTTTGCAAAATAGAAAAATAGGATTCTATGTGAAGAATATGAATTTCTTGAAAGGATTTCAAAAAATTACATCTCTTGTGTTAAAGATGTTTTGTTTGTGATGCGAACCATGAATGGAAACATTTAAAATGATTACTACACATTAACATTAGTACTAGAAGTGTTCTTAAAGAAGAAGAAGGTTGCAATGGATGATATAAGTGAAATCAAATCTCTCATGAAAAGAAATTTAAAGGAAAAATAAATTAATAAATTCGTGAGATCCATGCTACCAAATTCCAAATAAAAATTGAGAAGAAGATGAGGAATCTTGAAAAATGTAACAACTTGATTTAAAAAATCCTCTCAACCTTTTTATTCAAGGACCATCCTTGATGAATATAATCAAGCTACCAAAGATGATCAAAACAATTTGAACTTAGCATCCTTTTCTGATTTTTCAATTGGCATCTAGATATAAATATATTGGAGAGTTATCATTGATGATTTTGAAGAAGATAGTTTAAAATATGTAATGAAAAATGGATGATGATCCCATCATTATTTGATATCAAAATTTTGTATTCTAATGATATTCCATTAAAAAATATCATCCATGATGACGATGTAGAAGTAATCCAAAATGAAAAGCCACATGAAAATTAACATTTTTATGTATTCTCATATTTTAAAATAATAAAATCTATATTTTAAGAGATTAAACATTACAAATTTATTTTGTATATTACCCTTATTGGGGATAAAAGTAAAGAATAATTTTTCAAAAATTATTTGTCACATGAAAATATAAACATTTTGGAAAGTGCTTAATGATGGTGTCATTGAGAATATATGTCCTCAAAATCTCCAAAACTTTATAATCAAAACCATATTCATTCATAATGGAGTATAGTTTTTATCAAATTTTTTATTAAAATATGTTGATGGTCTATCCCTCTTTATTTACAATAAAACATTAAACCCAATTTTGAAAAATGGGGTGATAGGTAAACCATTACAAACAACATGAAAAAGTCCCTTAAAAACAAACATGAAGGAAAAGTGACCAGAACATCCAAAACAATACAATAAAAAAAATAAAAAAATTACAAGATATCATTTCACCCTATAACAAAAATTGGAGAAGTGGATTCAATAATAGTTAAGAATTTCCCCCATTCCATGAAAATTTGCCATGCTGGAAACACAAAAAGGCATAACACCCCTACAACACTGAGAAGTAAAGGAAGGACTGGATGATAGGTTCCGACACACCTATCTCTTTTTCGAGCATCCCACCTAACAATCATGTGATAAATTCACCAACAATCAACATGATTCAAGGAAAATGAAGAACAAACCCACTGAGAAAAATCTTGTTGGAGAACCCATCAATAAAAAAAATTTACGGATGGATGATGATTAGTGTAAAAACAACTATCCCTTTTTCGAGGCCTCAAACCAAGTAGTACCTACAAAAATAAATACAACAACAAATGTAATAAGACTAGATCCATAAAAAATATGACACTAACCCACATCAAACATCTAGTCACACCGAGCTGATGACCAAAAGATATTCTGAACAACAATATTGAAAATTAAAAATAGCACAAAATCTTCCCCACATCATCACCTAATATAAAAAACACTTTATGTCCTCCAAGGCATCACCATCACCCAAAACTGATGAAAAGATAGATCTATACATAAGGGCCACTAAAATCCCACATTGAAACCAACTAGATATTTCATTAATACATAAAAACTATTCCAAAAGGACCTCCAATTCCTAACTAACCCAAGTTCACCATCATATAAGGATCTGAAGTGCGTAACATTAATGGAGGAATCTAGATCTTGACAAGACCATATCTGAAATACAGGTGTCCTAACATCGATTACTCACCAAAATTAGTGTTTCCACCACCATCAACATTACGATTTCTAACAGAGGTCAAAATACAAGGGATATAAAGCTCAGAAATGATGAAGGAAATTTGGATGGTGAAAGAAACTGGGAGGAAAAGAAAAAGGGATCAAAGATCCATTGAAGAGACAACCTTTAAATCCTTACTTTATGAAGACTAGCACACAAAAGCTAGTACAACTAGAGTAAGAATATCTAAAAAAGTTTGTCCTGAGTAGGAATGGAATAATCCATAGATACAAGGGTTCACACCACTAGGAGAGTGTGAGGCCATCTGATACCTTCTCAATATAATTTTAATCTTTGATCATAAGTGGAGTTCTGAATAATTTCTAGGGATGTATGAAATAAAACCTACTAATTATGCTTGAATATTTTTAATCTATGTGCTAAGAGATGCACTGAATTCAAGTTGAAAATCATAGTAAGTACCTATATCAATTTTAAAAAATGTGCCTTAATTAGAATACACATGAACAGACTCTGATTAAACAATTCATGACATGGTAAAATGTTTACATTAGGATCATATTAAGAATTTAGAATGGATCTAATTGTTGTCAAAACTAGAAAATCTTGTTTTTAATGCTGGATTACCCAAAGTAGAATTATATTAGAATTATTGATGGAAAAATTCTTAGGAATGAAATGACACCATACTCTATTAGGTACATTGAATTTGTTATCAATAAAGGGGAGTGAAGAAAATGAAAAGTGATAAGGAGAAAAGAGGAAAAAATAAATCAACCATATGTGAAAAATTGGATGAACATATTAACATATAATATTTTATTAGTATTGAAAACAAAAACAAATGGTGATATAGAATATGCTACTTTTTTGTATGGTATTTTTTTCTGATTTTTTTGTCCTTATTTTTTGATGAATAATAATATTAAGTTATTCCAATGTTGTTCTTGAGAATGTTTGTTAAATATTGAAGTAATGTTACCAAGAAACTTTGTTCATTGAGTTGGTACTAAATTTTTGAAGCTCAAATATTGATCGATAAATCTTGGATTTGTTTTGGTACCACCAAAAAATATTCATAGAATATCAATTTATATATGGTTAAGTAATATTTCAAGATTCTAGTAGCCTTGATAGAGAACCATCATTGATAATTTTAAAGTTAATATCATAATTTAGATGATATTTTGATTCCTAGTGAATTGTAATGGATTAAATTATCTTAATTGGATGACATTCTTGAACAATTATCTCTGCCAAGTGTGGAGATTTTTGAACTCCTCTTATTGCCTATGACCGGTAAAAGTGACATAAGGAGAATGAACATTTTTTAAAACTTTGAAGAATGAAAATAATGCATCCAATGAGGTTTATGATTGGATAAAAGGTGAGGAAGTTAAGTGAAGGTCATGAAATAATTAATTATTATATACAGAGTAATATTATGATCATTCAATTATTTATTCGAGTTAGTAAATATTAAAGCCCATGAAAAAAGTAAAATAAAATTTATAAGTTTTCTTGAAGGATCATGGGTTTTTTTTTTACCTTATTTATTAAAAATAAGTATATATATAGGCCTATATTAAAAAATAGTCTGACCATGGAAATACAAAGAGACTATCTAAACCACAAATGGTTCCCATGGTCTAAAAACATAGGAATAAGACCAAGCATGGTCCATCCATGACGACCTATATATTGACAATGCATAGTTACCACTTGGGAGAACATGAGTTGGAGATAAAAATAGAGGATATATGGGCACAAGTAACCCACATAAAGCATGTGTGGAATGATTTGGATACTCAGGGTGGTCACACAGGTGTGGCTCATCTTGGTGTCATTGTTTATGTGGGGTTTTGTGTGTGTATAACACCACTACTAGATATGTTGGTGAATAAAATGGGTTGAATTATTAAGAATTAGATGACCAAAAAACCAATCTATATGGGATTAATTAGTGTGAAAGAATAATCACCATATTTTAAATACTCTGGCCATAACACATCAATATAACATTCTATAATCTGATGATCCACTAGATGTCACATCATCATCTTCATGATTTTTTCATATGTTTCATATATTAGAATTCTTGATGCAACTAAATGTCATACCATAGAAATAGTGACCTCATTGAAGCTCAATAGCAGATCAGAATTACAATGTCAGAAATTTTATATGTGTCGTGGAGAGTTTGATATCCCTAGAGGAAATAATTTCAATAAAATCTTAATCTATTGGGGGTTGTTCTATAATGTTCACTATTAGTTTTACTTAAGATATTCCATGGTTCATAGAAATTAAATGGAATTGTATTGTGGATTTTTTTCTAATCCATTCTGAAGTAAAATAGAATCTTTTATGATATAAATGAGTATTCCACAACAAAACTTTTTGGAAGGGGATTCTATGAGTTATTTACTCATACTGTTGAGAAATTTATTGAACCATAGAGATAATATTCCTTCATGATATGATGTATTATCTTTAATGATAAGAAAATAACATATAGGAAAAGGCTGTGAAATCACCATGACACTCAATGCCTGATGATATCAAAAATAAAGACGGGGATCACATGTAGTTTAAATTAATAAAATATTTAGATACATTATCACTATAACCTTGAATTGATATATATTTTGTTTATTTAAATGTGAATCAAAATAAAAATATAACTATTTAAATTGATCTTGATTATTTTTTATATTTATAGATATTGAAGTTACCTTCTAGAGGATAATCCATGTGAATAAATTAATAATTCCATGTCCATGAAATCAAGATGTAACTTGAATTGTAAAGATTTATATAGATCCGAATGATGAGGATAATATGAAATAAAACATATATAAATTATAATAAAATGATATTGGTTTTATGGGAGTGAAATTGATTTTATTGGAAATAATTTATCTGTTAAGAAGAAGACATGAGATAACATCCACTGTATATTTTCTGACATATCAAAGAAAGATACGTTGGAGATCTAGTGATGAAAATCAATAATATTTCCAATATATCGAAGAAGAAGAATTTTTAATGAAGTTGACAATTTTCAATAATAAATTTTATATAAGAGTAACTATTTATATTTATAGTCTATTTTTATTTAATATCATTTTGAGTAAAGAATAATTAGAGATAACCTAATGATTTTTGGATATTCTGGGTAACCATCATACAACATATTCTTATATTGTATAATTTTAAGAAACCTAGAGAAATCCCTTCACTAATTCATATTCTTAGATATCCTATTAATTATTTTATTTTAATAATCCATTGTGATTGATGTAGTATTAAGTAAGTTGGTAATGCAAATCATGTTCTAGAGAATAATAATTTTGATTCACTTTTTCTCAATTTTGGAGGTTCAGTTTGACATCCTACATTTATGATACAATGAACTTCTTTTATTTTACCTATTTTTTCTAGAATATGAGTACATGATCATACACCATGTCGTTCTTTATTTTATCATAAAAAAGATGTTTTTTGTATCTGGGATAGTAACCACCGTACACTAGTGACATAATAATTCTTTGGGAGGTGAGCCTCATTTACAATATCTAGTGTCTATTTTGCATTGTAGTTTTATAAAAATTGATTCTAACCACAATAGATGAATATAATAGAATGATTTTACTAATAAGTGATAAAGGTAAGACATGTTATTAAGGTTTAATGTGATGAAAAGGTATCCCACACATATTTAACCCCTCATAGTGTGGTCATCACACAAGTGATCCTAACACTTACTCACTTGTCCAAGATATATTGAAGTATGAAGGGAATAATAAGACTTATCTAGGATAAAAAATTGATCAGAATAACCCTCATTAAAATATAAAATATGTTTATACATAGATATAGGATCAAACATAGGTTCAATTGGGGATACTAGACTATAGTTACCCAAGAATTCCATACATAAATATTACATATTTTTAGATGAATATTAAATGTATAATCATCATGAACCACACCAAAACAATAAATGTTTAGTGTCTATGAAGATTAGATAGATACAAATACTATTTAGAAAAATTATTCATCATATCCCATCACATTTTCTCACATTTTACCCCTTCTTGACATACCCTACATAAAATATTTCTTCATAACTTAGGGGAAAAAAGCATAAAAATGGGTGAACTCAGATTCTAATCGAGGGTAAAGATGGGAGATATTAATCGATGATCGTAATATAATCTTAAGAACATGAGATCATAACCACAACATAAAAATTTCATATATAATATATAAAATATCTTGAAAATGTGACATGGAATAAAAATTTATCATTTCAAAATTCATCAATCTCAAGAGTGGTAAAATATCATAAACAAATTTTGAAAAGTATGTTCAAGTCACAGTCATTTATGGAAAGTGTTGCAACATCATAGGCATAGAAACAATTTCATATGTCAAGGTTAACTACCTAGACCATCAAATAATAGTGGATTAGGCATCAATTCCTATTTCACACATCATAATAGATATAAAATCATAAACTATTCCTATAATGTATCTATCATCCCTACTATTTTACTTTAACGAAACACACACATCAACTTGATTCCTTTAATTATCTCATGAGATAATTTCTTTAAAAAATTCATTAAAGGGACATATAATCCTATTCCCACCCATTAAATAATAAAACAATAAAATTTTTGTGCCACAAGATCATAAAACACTCCTCATATAATCATAACATAACCCGTGGAAAGAATACATGTTTCATAAACATTTCATCATTTCGTTAAATAATTACCCCTTGATTATAAATTGGTTTCCAAAAAATCATCTTCACCATAATAATAACCATTTGGAGAATTAATAATGATGGTTTCATTGGATCATATCCATATTAAATCCTAATTAAAATGAATGGTTGTTATGATATATTAAAATCCCTTGAAAATATCACTGAATTATTTCTTGAGGTAAATACCCCATTTATATTATAATAAATCATATAAATTAAAAAAAATTCGAATATTTTTTGGATACAATTTTTAATTGAAAAGTACTCTGGAAAATAATAAAGTAATATTCAATTCTCTTAGTGGTTATTATGATAGTAAATTCTATTGGTGAAATGTATGTTAAAACAAAGATTCCATTCACATTTTTATGTAAGAAATAAAGGGTACCTCATTCAGGAATCAAAATAAATTCATTAGTAGCATTTTTCTAAAATTCAATCATCAGTACAATTTACGTTAAACAATATTGGAATAATATTAAAACATTTTTAAAAACATTTTATAGAAAAACTCTACATGGAAGAAAAAGATTCCTGACCGAATAGTAAAAAAAGGCCATTTTCATAAAAAATGTTCCAATCCCTTAAGTACTTAAAGTGGGTATAAATAAAAGAAAAAAGTATTCACTATAAATGACTAGAGGATACAAAATATTAAAAAAATTTATTATATAGGGATCATATAATTTCATGAATGGAAATTCTGGAAAAAACAATCCATATTGAAAGGAGATTAAAACATAAATCCCTCACCACATGTCTTTTACTTCATCCTACGTGTTTCAATATCATGAATAATAAATAAATATTTATTATATATGTATTATAGAATCATCATCGTATATTTCAAACCATATATGATTTACATATTGCATATTATCAGTAGTTTATTAATAATTGTTTTTATTAAAATCACTATTGTTTGTGATAATTACATTGTTTGTCATGAATGTTTTTGATTTAGAAGTCCTGGTACATATAATTTTATTATTGTCACATAATATCAAAAATTTATGACATGATAAAATTCAATATATATATATATATATTATATTTTATTGTAGAACCCTCATTTTGAGTTACAAAACCATTTTTCATTCATTTTTATGTGTTCAATGTTGTTGGTTAATATTTGGCAAAGTTTCGGAAGGTTTTGGAAATGTTTTGAATCTTTTTAAAGGGTTTACAGTTTGATCACAGATAGGGGAAACTATATAGGATCTCTTAGTAACCGTGAAACATGGGATAGTGGGATTCAGATGAGTTGCACATGGTTTGTCTAACCGTGGGATGAGGCCATGTAGGTTTCCCTTAAAGACAGTAACATGCACACAGTTTGCCTAACCATGCGAGATAACTATGTGAAAAATTAAAAATTGGGTTTTTAATTATGGTTACACTTGTTATTTTCCATAAAATTCTCCTCTATTATCACATATGAACCCTACTCGGGATTTTTGGTTCTCAAGGGTTATAGGGGCTCTCCCACTTATTATGGAAGTTATTCTAAGGGTTTTCTAGGTTTGTTGAAGGTCAATATTCTTCGATAATTCTCCACTATTTATTCTTTCCTGGTTTTCCTTAGATCTAGTTCCCCCTCCCTTCTAGTTTTATATATCTACACCCGTTGCCTGTAGATCTAGGTTTTTTTTCCCTAAGTGGTGAGATTTGGTATTGTTGATGAATGGGAAGAGGATCTAAGGTTGTGTTGTGGATGTTTTACTAGGATTCAGTTTGTATTAGTGTGGGGGGGGGTCTATTTTACAAAAACACTAAGGTAGATGGCTTATCTCTTGACTCCATTTTTCTAGAACTGGAATTCTTGTTTTCAATCAAATGTGTTTTTTTGGATTTTTTTTGTTATTTTGTGTGATGTTTTTTGAAAATTATTTTTTGTGCTGATTTGTCGATTTTTGAAAAAATGTGGTATTTTAGTAAAAATTTTCTATGCTGTCAGATTAGAAAATGTGGATTTTATATTTGATAAATTTATTTGATTTATGATAATGGGTATTGAATGTGTTTTATAGTAAAATGGGTGGATTTATTGAAAAGTAACATGGCATGGATGATGTCCAAAAGGATTTTAAAAGTTAGAAAAGGTTGTTGCATAATTTTGTGGCCTTAATGTGTTATATAATAGTTTTTTGGTTGAGTAATTACGCATGAAATTGGAATGAATGTGGAGTGTGAGGGGAGTACCAATATAAAAAGGGGATGGATAGTGTATGGAAGGTCCACCATCAAATATATGTGTGTGGGAAGTACCACTAGATCAAAAAAGTAGTAAAAATTCTTGGACGAGAAGTTACACCATGGTTGTTTACCATTATGGGTATGTGAAACTCTATAGATATGATTTTGGTGTGTGTTTTTATGAAAGGTGGAAATTATTGTGCTATTATGAAATGGTAAAATGGATTGTGTCTTGTTTGTTGGATTTCCCTTGTGTTTTATAGTATTGGGTGAAGAATGACATTGTAAGGGTGTGTTTGGCTTGTTGGTAAATGTTTCATAATTTAATGTTTTATATAAAATTATTTATATAAATGTGATAAGGGTCCTATCCTAGTGGCGTGTGTAGGGACATAATTTGAAAAAAACCCACTGAGCATTGGTACAAACCCCTTTCTTTAAAACTTGGGTGCTTTTGTAGATGTTGTTTTCCGGGACACAGGTAAGGGTAATTCAACTCAATTTTCTAGTAATTCATCATGTTTATTGGGTTGTCTTGTTAAGCTTTGATCTTGGAGCTTGTAACGTGGAGCTTGGGGATTGGTGTGGAGCCTTGGATTATGTCATTGTCTCACTTGGGTTTTTTTGGTCTTTTGCTTGGTACTCTGATATTGGGTTTTTTTGGGAAATGGTTGTCGGGGTTATGGAATCTGTTATGGGATAGTTTTGTTGTCTTCTAGTAATATATGATTGGGTTTACTTTGTTACCATGCATCATGTAGTTTTGTTGGTTTTATTCTAATGGAAAAACCATTCCCCAAATGTTCTTTAATCCCTCAACGTTTACTTCCATCATTTTTTGCAATGGGAATGTTGCCAAAGGCCATGTAGCATCTCACCGACTTATCAATCCAACGAAGATGGGGCATGATGTTACAAGTGGTATCTGTTTTTTCGGTCCTTGACATCTATGTTTTTTGGGTTCATTGGCATTGGGTTTTTCTCTTAGAGTTGACATTTGTTATTGAGATATTCCTTGATTTGGGATGGTAGTAAGGCACAGGATTGTTAGAACGTGAAATGTATAGATTAAGAGGACACATTTGACTGTTTATTCTGAACATCATGTTAACAGGGAGTTGGGTACATATTTTTTGGAGACACTTAAATTCATTGGAAATATCATTTTCATGGGTATAGCCAATGAAATGAATATGACATGCATGGTAGAAATGACTTCTCACTAGGATTTCATCTCTCATTTAGCATTATGATTTATATCATGGTATGTATATATGGATTTTTGAAAAACCATGAAATTATTTTCAAATGTTTAGATTTGAAAAGTGGATAGTTTAGGTATTTTGAAAATGGGTAAATTTTCAAAACATGGTGGATTTTTTAAAATAGGTGCAATATTGGAAATATGAACTTGTGAAAAGACTAGTTGTGATAGTTTCAATGTAATTGAATTAAAAATTTTATGACTTTTCTTATTAAGGGAGTGAGACTTATAGTTGTTTTCATGCCGATAGAATGACACTTGGTAGGTGCCATAGAGAGAAACCAGAGGAGGCTGCTAAAAATCTGGTTTCACCTGAGCCCCAGGTGAACCAGTATGTAGTATAGAGTATAAGGAAATATTTCCATGTTGTGAAGAGTGGGAATATACTAGATGACCGAAAGCATGTGGATCATGAGGTTCAGTTTCAAAAGAAGAATCAACCAATTTTTAGGGGTGATTGGGAACTTGAAATGTGGAGGCATGGTGGAATATAATTAATTGATTATATTAATTCCTAGGGACCTAGGTGGAGCCAAAAGACAAGAGAAAAACTAACATGTCAGATGATCTTTCCCTTCAGTGGTGGGAGTTGGTGGTCCATGATGGAATAGGCCAGGGGATGACCTAAGAGAGCTTTGAGGATTTTTTTAACAATCAATTATACCGTAATACATTCATAATTTAGCACACAATGGAATTAATTCATTTAAACCAAGAGAACCTATCGGTAATAGAAGAAGTGGCTATGTTTATAAACCTAGTGTGGTTTCCACTCAAGGTGACAGGAAGTATATTATTAAAGGAATTGATTTTTGAAGCTGAGTTAAGGTTGTAAATTTGTTGTAAAATTGTGGTGTTTTTTATAACTGAAAAAACTGAAATGGTTAATAGGGAAAAAATAGATGAATAAGATATCTTGGGAACTACTAGCAGGGGAATCATATTGGTACGCATGTGGAATTGTTGGAGCTCTAGCGCCATCATCAGGTGGAATAAGGAAACTTATTTCTAGGGTGGGAGTATGGCTTATAACATGACAACTGGATCAATGAATCTTCTCATGAATCCTTAGAGTAAACCTTGATGTTTTCAGTATGGATTCATGGACCACATCTAGTGGGATTTTGTGACAAAACCTCAAAATTTTTATAACTGTAAGAAGATGGGGTATCTCCAGTGATATTATCATAATGCAATGAGGTAAGGTGTTGATGATACTCTTCATGTGTCACAATAATGCTATGCCTTTATGGGATGGGTGTATCATCAAACTCCTCTTCAGTAGATAAAAGTTATTAATGGTGATTCTAGGAACACCATGACTCCTCAGAAGGCCAATAAAGAGTATAGTGTGGAAATAAAACATTTTTTTGGGGCTGAGCTAGTTGTGACAGATGATCAGTCAGTACCATCCATGGTGTGAGGTATGATTCCTATAATTCATACCTTATTGAATTCTTTGTTTGATACTAGTTCTTCACAATATTTTATTTCTTCTCGGGCTATTAGTTTGAGGGGTTTAACTGTGGAAATGATGCCTTCCATTTTAAAACATCAAACTCCCTTGGGTCAAAGTGAGTGTCGAGCCTTCTTATGTAGAACATGTTGTAAAGTTTTGGATGAGGTTGAGTTGATGTGGGATTCTCATTTCTTTATATTGATTACTATGATATAATCATAGGAATGGATTGGGTGGAAATTTTTAAGACCCACATATAATTGTATGCGTGAATGGTTAGTTTCACGATAGAGGATGGTGCCGAACATATCATTAGAGAAAAAAAGAATGAAAAGATGCATGAAAAATCCTATTTACACCAGTAATTGGAAAAATATCTTTTCATTTGGTGGTTTTGTCATTGGTATCAATGTAAGGTGTTCAGAGGAGCAGTTTTTCGGTAATGGTTAGTCAATTTATGGATGTCTTTTCTGAATAATTCTCTGGGTTTCCACTTGTGATAGAAGTAGTGTTTACATTAGATCTCATTACAGGGACCAATCATATCTTACTTCCATCTTACTGTATGACACCAATATAATTCATTGAATTGAATATGATGTTCGAAGAGTTAGAAAACAGAGGGTTCATTCGACCGAGCACGTCTCTATGGGAAGCACCCATTCTCTTTCCTAAAAAGACAGATAGAACTCTTCAGCTGTGTATTGATTATCATAAGCTTAACCAGGTTATGATAATGAATTGATATCCACTTCCAAACAATGATGATTTGTTAGATCATTTGGGGGGATCCCAGTGGTTTTCTAGAATTGACTGGTAGTATGGATATCATCAAATATGGGTATGGAAGGAGGATATTCTGAAAACAACATTCAGAAATATATTTGGCCATTATGAATATGTAGTTATGTACTTTGGCCTTACTAATGCACAAGTGGTGTTCATGTCATTGATGAATTGGATATTTTAAAAATATCTAGATTCTTTTGTAGTGGTATTTGTCACTAATATATTGGTGTATTCTATGAAAATGGTGGACCATGAGCAACACTTGGAGACAGTGAAGGGGATCTTGAGAGATCCTCAGTTAAATGAAAGTTTTTTTAAGTGTTACTTTTCGATATCGAAGGTTTATTTCATTGTCTATGTTATTTCTACGAAGGGTGTTTCAGTTGATCCATAAAAGATAGAGGACGATATTTCATGGAAATCGACAAAGAATGTTTTCGAGATATGGAGTTACCTTAGACTATATGCCTATTATCAACATTTCTTTGGTATTTCTTATGATTGTACACACCAATGAAAACATTGAAAAGAAAGAATGTTTAATTTCAATGGAATGAGTAGTGTCAGAAATCTTTTGAAGAGCTTAAGAATTTCCTTACATCAACACCAATATTAGCTTTTCCAGAAATAGGAAAAGGGTATGTGGTGTACTTTGATGCATCGAGATTAGGGTTGGGATGTGTTCTTATGAAATGGGATCATGTGGTTGACTATGGCTCACAATAGTTGAGGGTTCATGATATGAACCACCAACATATGATTTGGAGTTTAGAGCGGTGGTTCATGCATTGAAAATGTGCCTTCATTATCTATTTGGTGATAAATTCATGAACATAACCCATCCAAAGTGCTTGAAGAATATATTATCAAAAAAAGAATTGAAATTGAGGAAAATGAGATGGATAGAGAACCTCAAGATGTTTGAATTTGACATTATGTACACATCAAGAAAGGGAAATTCAGTGGCAGATTCATTAAGTTTGAAGTTATATGCTCAGGTGGTGAAAGAAGAACCATATTAGTGGTATTTGATGTCACTCATAGCAGAAATTTTGTTGGAATTTTAACACCAGGGTGATAGAGAAGTTTCATTTCTAGTTTCATTGGTTTTTTACTTGGTTATCTTGGTTAAAGAGGCAAAAATGTTTGATTCTGAATGTACGGTGATGAGGTCGAAACTCAGTGGTGGGAGACCATTGAGGGATGATAACTGAATGGGCATTCCCTTTTTTGGTTTTTGAAATTTTATGGTCGTATTAGTGGATTATTAGGAGGAAATTTTCATGTATTATAATAATTAAATATGTTATTTCCATCTTAAATTCAGAAAATGTATGATGTATTTAATGAACAATTTTTCTGGGCCTGTATGAAGAGGAGAGTGGCAGAGTTTGTTTCGAGAAGATTGAATTGTCGGAAAGTCAAGGTAGAGAATCAGTCGACGACATGTATGTTTCAATCATTACCATTATCTACATGTAATTGGAAAAAAATAATGATTGATTTCATTATATTTATCCAAAGAATGGTAAGAAATCATGATGCTATATTGGTGATAGTAGATCAGATCACAAAGTCGGCCCATTTCATCCCTATTCACAAATCTCAAATAGTGGAGGATCTTTCCAAAATCTATTCCCAAGAAGTTTTAAAGAGGAATGGTGTTCCAGTTTCGATTATATTAGATAGAGATTAATGGTTCACATCTCGTTTATGGAAATACTTTCAATAAGAATTTAAGAATCAATTGACGATTAGCATGTCGTATCATATTCATATGGATGGCCATTCTAAAGGGATTATACCAAATTTGGATGATATGTTACGGGCTTGTGTGATGGACTTTTTTGGTTCACGATATGATAATTTTCCTTTAGTGTATTTATCCTACTGATAAAATTATCAAACCTCAATACATATTCCTATGTTTGAATCATTGTATGAGATTCCGTGTCTTTCTTCACTTTTTTGGGTGGAAATGGGTGAGACCTCAATGGTTGGACCCAACATTTTTCGAGAAAATATAGAGAATATCAATTTGATCATGAAGAGAATGGAGATGGCCCATATTCATTATAAATCATATGCGGAGCATCGTCAATAGACATTGTCATTCGAGGTGTGAGATCATGCATTCTTGAAAATATCTCCTAGGATTGGATATCATCAGTTTGGAAAGTATAGGATGTTATCTACAAGGTATAATGGGACTTTTGATATACGTGAATGGGATATATAGGTGACTTATTGGTAGGCTTTTCCACCATAGTTTAGGGTGGTACTGAATATATTACATTTTTCTCAATTTAAGAAGCTCCAGAGCCCAACCATGTGATTTAATGGGATCATGTTGAGCTAAATTCGAATGCATCCTTGGTGCACATTCCAGTGATGATTGTGGATAGGAAACAGAAAGTCTTTTCTGAGTCAATAAGGTTTTCCTTATGAATTTTACATTCCTTCTTGTTTTGAAAATCACAAACACCCTATCTTAAAGCAAATATGAATTTACCATAAATTTTACTTCTATAAGGAAAATTTCCTTACCCAAAGAAAATCTACCCTTAACAAGACTTCATTACTCAAATCATAATTTTTCATAAGTATAAAAATAGAATTCATATCTAAAAACTCGGAATCGTATAATACTTAGACATGAAGCAATATGTTTTAGGATCCAAATTCCCTGTTACGTACTTTTATAAAGTTCAAATCTGAATTCTGATTATGAACTTGTATAAAGTTCTAACTAAGAATTCTGATGAGGAATTCTAATTACGAATTCTCATTAAAAATTCTGATGATTAATTCTGATTAAAAATTCTAATTATAAATTCTGATGAAGAATTATGATTATGAATTCTCATTACGAATTTAATGATGAATTCTGATTACGAATTCTCAATACGAATTCTAATGATGAATTATAACTAAGAATTCTCATTATGAATTCTAATTGTGAATTCTGATTACGATAAATGGATATGAACTTGTATGAAGTTCGACTCCGAATTCTTCTGATAAATAGAATATGAATATCTTAGTACTACAGACACCGAATTCTATTTTAACATATATTCTGAACTTTTATATTTACTTTCTTTCCAAATACGAGTTTTGGTTATGCTTACACTAATTTTGTTATAAAACGATGTCGTGCTTTCAGTTTTCAATTAACCGTTGTTTGAGTGACACTTGTACAGATCCCTCCGAAATTCAAGGAAGAATATGACTGTTGGAGTAGGGAGTCGACCGTTGAAGCTGTGCCTATAAATAGAAGCTCATTTGAAAAGAGCTCAATACCGAACTTTGAAAACTGTACCTACATGATGTTAAAGTGATTTCAGGAGAGGTAGGCTCTTATAAACTCTCAGGATTTGTGCAGAAAGTTTTAATGACTTGTTAAAACTTGGCTTCATGCAGAAATGCTTCATGCAGAGGTTTGATTTATTTAAAATCTGAGACTTCGGGTTGTGAAGTCAAGGGTGCTGATTTCCTTACAAATTGAGGGCTTGCGAGGATAGAAAGACAAATACCGATCTTTGGATAGAGGGCTTACCGGGGTTTGGGTAAGGTAGACTTTATTGAAAGTATAAATCAAGGGACCACTTATCCAGGGTTGTTGGATACCCTCCTCTTTGGGTTAAAAGAGTTTATTCTTGTTACTTGTAGTTTTGCTACTCTGTTTTCCACTGCATTTGCATTGTTGAGGAAAGTATAAATTTCTTATAATTCCTCTAACATGTACTCTATTATAGTTAGATTCTATATGCTTTAAGGTATAATCTCATTTGTTGTAAACTTTTGTTAAGTTTCATTTCTGGAATCACTTTTCCGGAATCAAGCAAGATAACAGATCATAGTGGTGTTGTGAATTTTGGTTATACCAAATTTCCTTAGGGAAATTTTTGAAGTATACAATTCACCCCCTCTTGTATTTGTATCTCATTTAACATATTCAATCCTACACTTGGTATTATAGAGTATATCATACTCATACATACCATCTTAACAATTGGTATCAGAGGATTGGTTCAATCTGAATTAATCTCATGATTCGATTCAGAAGAGAATTCTCAGAATAGAACTTCCAGATTCATATTTTTCAAATTCATATATTCGGACTCATATAGTTTGGATTTGGTTTTTCTTAGAGATAAAATATCTATTTCCTTGCCTAGGATATTTTCTCTTGTTTACAAACTCATACTACTAACCAGTTTGTGTGCCAATTATTTTCTTAAGGATGGAAGGTTTAAATGTTGGTTCTATAGATAATCTAAATCCTACTAGACCTTCTATTTTTGAGGGAAACGATTATGAATATTGGAGAGATCATATGAAGACTTTCATTATCATTATTGGTGTTGATAATTTTGTTATTTTTAAGAGGGGATATAAAATTCTTGACAAGGATATTTGTACCTTTACTAATCAAGAGAAGCATGAATATCAATTGAATTATCAGGTACGCAATACTTTACGTTGTTCAATGATTGAAATATATATAGAAAAATTTTGTCTTGTGAAGAAGAAAATTATATTTGGAAGAAACTTGAAGTTACACATTTTGGTACATCCAAAGTCATAGTGACAAGAGAAGCTATGTTTAGGGAAAAATATCATGGTTTTAATTTTCCTTATGGAGAACCCATATGAAAAGTACGGCAAAGGTTTATGACTATTGTGAATAGCTGAAAATATATGAGAGAAAAATGTTTGGATGATGAGGCTCTTGTTTATAAGATCATAGATATCATGCCAGATGAATGGGAGTCCAAGAGGACAACTATTGATGAGAACTGGAAAGTGACTCAGATTTCCATAGATGAGTTGTTTGGAACTCTTCTTCAGCATGAAACCAGAATGAAGAGGGATGATGAAAATGTTAAGAAGAAGAATAGGAATGGAGGAGTTGATTTTACAACCACTAATAAACATATGAAATCCAAGACCCCAGATAGGGTAACTAGATCCAAGTCAAAGAAAGTCATTATTCAGTTAGAATCTAGTGATACAAAAAAGTCAGAGAATGAGTTAGCTAATCTTGCTCAGATAATGAAAAAGATTGTAGCTCAGAAGGATCGTCAGAATAAGTACAAGAAGAAAAACCAAAGTGATAAGAAAGATGAAGATGTTACTTGTTATGAATGTAGAAGAATAGGTCACATCAGACCTGATTGTTTTTTGTTGAAAAAGAAGGATAAAAATCAAAGTAATTCAGAAAGGAACAAGAAGAAAATCTATTGATCAAAGCATAAGAAAAGTCTTAATGCTAATGATACTTGGAGTGCTAGATGTGGAGACTCTTTAGAAAGTGAATAATCTGAATATGATTCATCAGCATAGAAGAATATGGGAATCATTACTACTACTTCTTTCCCCAAACCATGTCTTATTGCCAAGGTACGCTCTGTCGAGGCATTAACAAATATATCTCTTGATAAGATTTATTATTCAGAAAATAATACTTCTAATGAAGATAATTCATCCTCAGAAAATGAAGAACCTTCATATGAAGAAATATTTTGATTTTCCATGTTATTTAAAGCAAAAAATTGTAAAAGTTATAAAAAACCAGAAAAAGAAAATACTAGGGAATAAATTATTACAAAATAGATTTCAGATCTTTCAAGAGATCTTGGAGATAAAGACGAGCTTTTGGAAAAACATTTTAAAGGCCTTGAGAATGAAAATTCTGCCAGGGAAAAACTTTCTAAAGATCTTAAGAATGCTATTTAAAAGGTGAAAGTTTTTGAGGATAAATCTAACTCTAAGGAAATTATTCCTGTGGATAGGAATTTAGTCATTAGACTGAAATCTGAAATATTTTCTCCTAAGAAGCTTTTTGCAATCTTTTCCTCTGGGAAGGAAAAGTTTGACAAGATGTATTCTCTAATTAAACCTCAAGGAAACACTACTAGTGTAGGTTATACTCACCAAAAAGCAGTTTTCAAAAACAACTATTTTTTTCCTTCTAAAGCCATTTTTTGCAGTAATGTCAAAGTGGTGGGAATCGAAAGAAAAATGGATCCTTGAATAAAGTTCAATCTATTGGGTTTCATAGAGCTTATTTTTCTAATCAAATGTGGATACCCAAAATTTTGTTGTCTAACAATTTCAGATCCAAGAATGTTTTGATTTTGAAAGACTAAATGTTTTATTTTCAAGAAAATAGAGAACATACCAACAAAAATACGTGGTACGTGGATAGTGGATGTTCCTGGAATATGATTGGTAACAAAAACTATTTTAAAAATATTATCAAGACGAAAGGAGGAAAAGTAACTTTCAGAGATAATGCTCAGGGAGAAATTATTGGTATATGTAACATTTTTTTTCTTGGAAAAACATTTATTTCAAATGTTTTTTTTGTTAAGGGTCTTAAGAACAACCTCCTTAGCATAAGTCAGTTATGTGATGAAGGATACCTTGTGAATTTTAGGAATGATAAGTTCTTATCACACAATTCTAGGGAAGAATTTATTATTTCTGCCCATAGGCAAGAGAATGTTTACACACTAAATTTAGAAGACCATAGGATCCAAGAATTACCTTCCTTAGTAAAATGGAAGATCATTCTTGTTATTACATAGAAGGACAGGATAATGTAACCTTAGGAACATATGCAAACTTTCAATGAAAGGACTAGTTAATGATCTACCGAAGCTTAGATTTGATTCATAAAAAGTTTGTGATCCAAGTAAATATGGAAAGAAACATAAATAATGTTTTAAATAAGTCGGTGAAGTCACAACTACTAATTCATTATAGTAAGTGCATATGGATCTTTTTGGTCCTACACAAACTAGAATCATTGGGGGAAAGTATTTTGTATTTTTTTTTGATGATTACACTAGATTTACATGGGTCTATTTTCTATAAAAGAAATATTCAACCTTTTATTATTTCAAAAGTTTTAGAGCCCATGTTAAAAATGAAAAAAACCTTCCATTGATAGCTATTAATAGTGATCACAGTGGAGAATTTCAAAATTCTGATTTTGAAACTTTTTGTAGTAGAAATGGAATTACTCATAACTTCTCAGCACCCAGAACACCTCAACAGAATGGTGTTGTTGAAAGAAGAAATATAATTCTTCAAGAAATAACTAGAACCATGTAGAGTGAGTATTATGTTGCCAAATATTTTTGGGATGAAGCTGTAAGTACTTCTTGTTATACTATGAATCGAGTTTTGATTATAAATTTTCATAATAAAACTCATTATTAGTTATGGAATGGTAGAAAACCTATACTTTCATACTTTAAGGTTTTTGGTTGAAAGGTATTCATTCTTAATACTAAAGATAATCTTCATAAATTCGCACCAAAATCTGATGAAGGAATTTTCTTAGGCTACTCCACAACTTCTAAGGCATATAGCGTTTTCAATAAAAACACTTGTATTGTTGAAGAGACAGTACATGTAAAATTTTATGACACTAATCCTTTTGTTTTTAAACAACCTAAGCCTACATCCTCAGATGTGTTTTTAAAAACTAATTATCAACCTATGATAGAGGATCCTTATGATGAGGAAAATTTTCAAGAAGATACTTCTGAAACATTTACTCCAGAGGATTTCCTACCCTATGTTGATGAACAGGTTTTACAAAACCCAAATCATTCATTTCTAAAGAATCATCCCAGTGATAGTATCATTGGTGATGTGAATCAACCCATTAGGACTATATGTTCCTTAAGATATGAAGTAGAACATCTATAATTACTTTCCCAATTAGAACAAAAAAGAACTGATGAAGCTTTAGGTGATGATGATTGGATAAAAGCCATGCAAGATGAAATAAATGAATTTGAAAGGAATAAAGTATGGTCCTTCATTGAAAGTCCTAAGGAAAATTCTATTATTGGAGAAAAAATGGGTCTTCAAAAATAAGTGCGATGAAAATGGAATCATTGTCAGAAATAAAGATAGATTAGTTGCTAAAGGCTGTAATCAACAAGAAGGAATAGACTATAAATAAACCTATGCTCTAGTAGCTAGACTTGAATATATTTGTATTTTACTTCCTTTTGCAGCATTATTCAATTTCAATCATTTTTAAATGGATGTGAAATGTTCTTCTATTAATGGTTATGTTCAAAAGGAAGTGTTTGTTGAACAACCTCTTGGATTTGAAGATACAAAACATCCTGATCATGTTTTTAGACTTACCAAAGCTTTGTATGGCCTTAATCAAGCCCCTGGAGCTTGGTATGATAGACTGACATGATTTTTTTTCAAAATAACTATGATAAGGGAAATGAAGATCCAACCCTTTTTATAAATAAATATAATAAAAATGTTTTGATTGTTCAAATTTATGTTGATGAAATTATATTTGGTTAAAATAATTAAACTTTAACTTATTCCTTTTTGGATATAATGAAATCTGAGTTTGAAATGAGTTCGATGGGTGATTTAACATTTTCCCTTGGATTTAAAATTTCCCAAAACCTGAAGTAATTTACATATATCAACATAAGTATATTAAAGATCTTCTTATGAAGTATGGATATGACAACACTATGAGTATAAGTACTCCCATTGGTACCTCAAATACACTTTATATTGATGAAGCTGTAAAACCAGTAGATAAAACAACTTTTTGAGGAATGATCGGAAGTCTATTTCACTTGACATATTTTCATCCAGAATTAAAGATTTCAGTATGATTATGTGCATGATATCAATCGATTCCTAAGGAATCTCATTTAAAGGAAGTGAAAATATTTCACTACTTAAAGGGAACCATGGATTTAGGACTCTTTTATACATCTCGAAATGATTTTTTTTAAAATGGTTTTCAGATACTAAATTTGGTGGATGTAGAATGGATAGAAAAAGTACATCCAAAACAAGTCATTTCTTATGAGATTAATTAGTTTCTTGGTCTTGAAAGAAGAAACATTCTATAGCACTCTCCACTACTAAAGCTGAATATGTAGCAGCTGGAATTTGTTGTGCTCAAGTGTTGTGGATAAAACACACTCTCACAGACTATGGCTTGTGTTTTACTAAGAGTTAAGTTTTGTGTTATAACACAAGTGACATTGCCCTTAGTAAAAACCCTTCACATCACTCTCATAAAAAACACATAGTTATTAGGCATCACTTTCTTAGAGATCACACACAAAAAGGAGATATCGTTCTTCAATTTAACTAAACGAAAGATCAACATGTTGATATTTTCACAAAATCCTTATGCTCCGATAGATTTGAATACATTAAACAGAAGTTATGAATGATAACCGCGAGGTAATATTCCTCCATTAACATTCTGTTGAACCAATATTTTTATAGTAATAAACTCCTTCTTATAGGGGGAGTACATCTGTTATTTATGTTATTCAAAATTTTTGCAATGAAAATTTTCATAGTTGGTTTTTCAAAATTATCGAACTAGAAATATTCGTAATGGAAATTTTCGTAATGGAAATTTTCTTAATGAAAATTTTGAAATAGAAATTTTCATATTGGAAATTTTCTTAATAGGAATTTTCCTAATGAGAATTTTCATACTCATAATTTTCGTAATCGAGTTTTGGTACTCAAAATTTTTGCAATAAAACTTTTCGTCTAAAGTTTTTCCTAGTGAGTTTTTCATCTTAACTTTTCCATAGTGAGTTTTTTTGTATTCAGTTTTTCGTAGTGAGTTTTTTTAGTCGAATTTTCATCAAAAATAATATCACCTATTATGAATAATCTTTTTAGAAAATCCAAAACGTATGATTTCTTCACTCATGTTTTTTTAGTTACTTTTACTTGCTAGTATTTTCTTTTAATATTTCGAATTCATTTCTTCTCAAATCTGAATGTTTTTCATAAAACCCCAAAAGATCGAATTCAAGATTTCTTTGCGGGTATGTTTTCAACCGTCACATCAGATCAGACAGTTTTTCAACTGTTAGATTGGATTTGGTAGATAAAAGGTCACTTCCATCGCCTATATAAAGGAACCCTGAAGGGTTGTCCCACATCGGTTTTCAAAGCTTTCAGGTGCTGAAGCTCTGCCACACTTCTTAAGCGCATTCCAAATCTCTCAGAGTTTCTCCAGTCTGAATGTCTGTGGAAGCTTCTTCCCAAGAAATGTCAACCACGAAGACAATCTCAAAATGGAAAGTATACAGGGAATGGTTGGTGCATCAGAACTTTTGAAGTATGATTCTAACATTTTTAAGAATATCAAGTTAAGTGGATGGGAAGATGTCTGTATATCTAAGCCAGGTGTTCAAGACTTGGTGTATTCAAATTTAATCATAGTGTTTTATGAATCAGTGTGCTTTGTTAAGGAAGATTGAAAAGAGAAGTTTTCATTCAAGTATTATGGAAAAACCTACAAACATTCCTACACCAAGGCTGAGAGCTTTGTGGGTCTGGCATATGAAGGTGAAGCCGAATTTTTCTCTCACAAACTGCTAGAGGTTCACTGTAGTTTTGTAAAGGTAAAGACATTGGAATGTCTTGGAATTTCTAAAGTCAAGACATCAAGGATTTTCCATATATCTTCTAACAACCAGATCCTTCTGCTATGGGTAAACGGTTATTTAGTACTAAGAAAATGTGACAAAGATACCCTCATGAAGAGTGATATATATTTCATAGATTTCTTGGTAAGTCTATGGAAAATCAATTTGATGAGACATGTTCTTATTACAATTCAGAACATCAAGAATGGAAATTTAAGAGCCCAAATTATCAGGTTTCATGCCTAACTTTCAAAGTTGATAGTTTGGTGTCTTGAATCATTCATGATTGTATGCAGTTCCAAGCTTTAGAATTGAATGATTCTTCTTGTTAGTGATGACACTCTGAAAAGAATGAATATTGGCCATTCTAAGGAGAGATGAGAGTTATATGATCTGCCTAAGGATGAGGCAGAAGCCAATCTAGAAATTGTTGAAAAATACGAACCATCAAAGAAAGTAGGAAAGAAATGAAAGTGGAAGGAAATGGAGGAAACAGAAAATGCACACAATGCTAAGGAAGTCCAATCCGAACCTCCTAAACCCAAGAAACAAAAATCTTATTCAGATGAGGTGGTTGCAAAATGGAAGGAAGATAAGGAAAAGAGGAAAGAAGGGGAGCCACAGTTTGTCTTGGACCCAACTGAGGCTAAGTCTTTAAGAGAGAAGACTGCTGAATACCTTGAGAAGAAATAAAAAGAGAAGAAGATGAAGAAGAAAATGTCTGAGGCTAAAGTTGTACAATATCTTTTAAAAGCCACATAAGTAGCTTTCGATAATATTGCAGTGCCAGAAACATTCCTAGTCGAGCCATTACTTGAGACTTCGAAGAAGAATTTCTTTACTCCGGAAAAATCTAAAGAGAATGAAGTTGTTGAAGAAGTGGAAGAGGTAGAATTAGAAGAATAAGAAGAAGTATAAGAAGAAGAATGTGGTGATATATATGATCTGATTATGCTAGTTGAATAATATTAAGATAAGGCAAACCCATCAGAGAAATTATCACTCCGAAAATCTAAGGCCGAGTCCTTGAAGCTTGTCACTCCTGGAAATGAAGAAGTGAAAGAAGGAAAGAAAGATGAAGACAATGAAGAATAATAAGTAAATGAATTATCTAAGGAAGAAAGTTATGAAAAGAACTTTATTGAGGAATGAGCTGAAAAGGAAAAAATTGATGAAGATGGAGTTGTTCAATTATCTGATAGCGAGCATAAATCTCCTGATGAGAAAGTCATAAAGAATATTGATAAGGGTAAGAAAGTGATGGTTGGTACTTAAAGAAAATCAATATTGAAGAGGAAGGAAGTTCAAGGAACTTAAAAAAGGAAGCTTGTTGAGCTTGAAAACCCACTCTCACCAAGTAATGTACCAGATTCATAGTCATCTTCACTTGGTTATGATTTTGTGGAACAATTTTTGAAGAAGCTAGTCAGTTCCATTACAAATTTTACAAGCATAGATTCTAGATGCCAAATTCTCAAACACAATCTTAATCAGAAATAGGATTATGTGTCCATGGTGATGGACATGTGTGTCAAGATAGAATCAAAATTAAAACTTTTCTTATAGGCTACTAAGCTCACAGGAAGTCATGAAAGAATATAGCTAGCTATTCAAAGAGATCAATTTAATAAATGAGTGAACTGGATGAATTTCAAGAAGGAGTAAAGGAATATTTTGATAAAGAAGATGGAAGGATCAAAGATCTTACAACTAGTTTTGAAGAAAAGATGACCCTAGAGCAAAATATTTGGAATCAACAGGTGAAGTATCTGAATAAAAAACATAACTATGTTGCTCAAAGCTGGAAGTGGGAAAAAGATCTCCGGATTGAAATCAAAGATAAGCTTGTAAAGAAGGATGAAGTTATTAAGGCTCAGTCAGAGGCTTTAAAGGCTCAAGATGACAGAATTAAATACTTTGAGAAGCAAGCTGAGGAGGATCACATATAGTTAAAGAAGCTAAAAACATTTCTGAAGATGTTAATACCCAATGAAAAAGAAGACAAATGGACCTAATCTGATATTTTGTTGTAATATCATTCCATGTACTAATTGTTCCAATCGTAATAGAATTTTGGTTGTCTGTTTGGTTGTCTACACTAATATTTCAGGTACTTTATTTTTTTCCATTCCCTCAATCTCTTTTTAAAAATAACAAATGGGGAGATGGAAAAAGAATTCTAAAGAAGAGAAAGAAAAAGATATATCCCTATGTAAGGGGTAGTTTATTCAAGGGGGAGTTCTCATTACAAATATTTCCATATTCATAATGAAAATCCCATTTCGAAAATCTAGAATACGATTCTTAGAGTTCCAAAGCCTAAGGGGTAGTTAGTCATATTCACCATTTTCCATGAACAATGGAACATAAGATTTATTTCAATGTCTAGAAAATCTTTTTCTATATCATTATATTCTTTTTCTAAGGATGCTTATGCTTTCCAGAAAGGGGGATATTGTTGAGTCAATAAGGATTTCCTTACGACTTTACCATTCCTTCTTGTTTTGAAAATCACAAACACCTTATCTTGAAGAAAATTTGATTTTACCCTATATTTTACTTCTAAAAGGAAAATTTCATTACCCAAGGAAATCTACCCTTACCTAGACTTCATTACTCAAATCATAATTTTTCTTAAGTATAAAAATGGGATTCATATCTTAAATCTCGGAATCGTATAATACTTAGACATGAAGCATTCTATTTCAGGATCCGAATTCCCTATTATGAACCTTTGTGATGTTCAACTCTAAATTCAGATTACGAACTTGTATAAAGTTCTAACTACGGATTCTGATGATGAATTCTGATTACAAATTCTCATTATGAATTCTGATGATGAATTCTGAATATGAATTCTAATTACGAATTCAAATGAAGAATTCTGATTAAAAATTCTCATTATAAATTCTAATGATGAATTCTGATTATGAATTCGCATTACGAATTATAATGATGAATTCTGATTATGAATTCTCATTATGAATTCTGATTACGAGTTATGGATATGAACTTGTATGAAGTCTGACTCCGAATTCTTCTGATAAATAGAATATGAATATCTTAGTACTACAGACTCCGAATTAAATTTTTACTTGAATTCCGAATTTTCATATTTACCTTCATTCTAAATACCAGTTTTTCTTAGGCTCACACTCATTTTTTTATAAAAATATTTTGTGCTTTCGGTTATCAATTAACCTTTGTTTGAGTGACACGTGTACAGATCCCTCCGAAATTCAAGGAAGAATATGACCATTGGAGGAGGGAGCTAACTGTTGGAGTTGTGCCTATAAATAAGATCTCATTTGAAAATAGCTCAATACTAAACTTTGAAAACTATGCCTATATGATGTTGAAGTGATTTCTAGAGAGAGAGGCTCTTATAAACTCTCAGGCTTCGTACAGAAAGTTTGAATGACTTGTTCAAACTTTCCTTCGTGCAGACTTGCTTCGTGCAGAGGTTCGATTTCCTTAAAATTATAGACTTAGGGTTGTGAAGTTAGAGGTGCCGATTTCCTTAAAAATTGGTGGCTTGTGGGGATAGAAAGATAGATACCGATCTTCGGATTGAGGGCTTACCGGGGTTTGGGTAAGACAGACTTTCTTGAAAGTATAAATCAAGGGCCCTCTAATCCAGGGTTGTTGGATACCCTCCTCTTTGGGTTAAAAGAGTTTATTCTTGTTACTTATAGTTTTACTACATTGTTTTTACACTTTATTTTCATTGTTGAAGAAAGTATAACTTTCTTATACTTCCACATACTTGTACTCTATTATAGATAAATTCTATACACTTTAAGGTAGAATCTCTTTTGTTGTAAACTTTTGTTAAGTTTCATTTCCGGAATCACTTTTCCAGAATCAAGCAAGATAATATATCTTAGATGTGTTGTGAATTTTGGTAATGAAAAATTTCCTTATGGAATTTTTTAAAGTATACAATTCACCCACCTCTTGTATTTTTATCTCATTTTACATTTTCGATCCTATGTTTGGCATTATAGAGTATATCATTGTCATACATACCATCCTTAATAGTCTTAAATGATAAAAGAATTGGTATAGTTCAGGTATTGTTGGAGCATGGTTAGAAGTTAGAGGATACATGGGATAGGGAGAATGACATGGTTAAGAAATGACCCGATCTCTTTTGGAAAAGCGATGGTTCTATAGTTTTTGAGGACGGAATGTGTAATGTTGTAGAGATTTTAGCACCCTATGATTGAGGTATGTAATCCCTTTTTATTCATTTTTAGGTGTTTAATGTTGTTGGGTAATGTTTGGGATATTTTGGGAAGGTTTTGGAAATGTTTGGATTCTTTCTGAAGGGTGCACAGATTGAGAATGATTAGTGGAAACCGTTCATGATCTCTAGGTAACCATGCAACATGATACATGGAGTTTCACACTGTTTGTCTCACTATGAATGGATTCTGTACGGGGTTCCCATTAGGATCGTATCATGAAAATGGTTTTCTTTAACATGTTAGTTAATCATGTGCCACAAAAAATTTGTTTTTAATTATAAGCTCACTCGGGATTTTCCGTAAACTTCTCCCATACAAACCCAACTCTGGACATTTGGTTTTCAATGGTGAGAGGGGATTTCCCACTCATTCCAAAAGTGATTCAAAGGGTTTTCAATGTGTGGTGAAGGTGATTATTCTCCTCTATGTCTCCACTCTTTATTATTTCATTGTTTTCCTTCAATCTAGTTCCCCCACTCTCCCATTATTCTAGACCAACACCTATATTTTTTTAGATCTAGGGTTTTGTTGACTAAAGTTGTGAGATTTGGGCTTGTTTATGATAGGGATGGGGATACATGGTGGTGTTGTGTAATTTTGATCCAGATTCAGTGTGCGGTTGTGCGGTGTGGCTGTTTCACCGAAACCTTAAGGTAGATAGCTTCTCTCCCAACTCCATTTTTCTAGAAATAGAATCACTATTTTAAATTAATTGGTAATTATTACATTTGGTGGTGGTTATGTGATGAGAATCTTGTTGGAAATTAATTTTTGTGATTATTTTTGGATTTTCAGAAAAATGGGGTATTGCGGTGAAAATGTTCTTTATTTTCATATTTTAAAATGTGGATTCTAAAATTAGTAACTTGGGATGATTTTTGAAAATGATCTATGAAATTGGTTTTCAACAAAATAAAATTCTCCATTAATATGAAATGTGTAATGGATGATTTACTAAGGAATGTTTTGGGTTTGAAATGATTGTTGTATAATGTGTGGCCATGATGTATTATATACTTGTTTATTAGCTGAGTACTTATGCATGGGAATCAAATAGATGCGGAGTAGATGGGGAGTACCACAATAAAAAGGTGGACTGATAGTGTATAAAGGGGCGACCATCAAATATAAGTGGGAATGATATACCACTAGATTTCAAAAGTAGTAAATGGGCTCAGACTAGATATTCCAAAATGGTTGTTTACCAGTTTCGGAATGTGAAACTCTATAGTTAGGCTTTTTTCATGTGTTGTTATGAATGGTAAAAATTATTATACTATTACAAGATGGTGAAACGGACTGTGGATTGATTGTTAGATTTACCATGTGATGTATGTTTTTTTTTGAAAAAAGGCATTATAAGGGTCTGTTTGGATTATTGGTAAATGTTACACTATTTAATGTTTTATATAAACTATTTTATATAAACGTGATAATGGTTATATCTTAGTGGCATGTGTAGGGAAGTAATTTGGGGAAAACCTGTTAAGTATTTTTACTCACCCCGTGCTTTGGCACTTTGGTTGTTTTTCAGATGTCGTTTTCACAAAAATAGGTAAGGGTAAAGAATCTCATTTTCTAGTGGTTCATCGTGATGCTTGGGTGGTCTTGTGGAGCTTGGATCATGGATCCTAGTGTGGACACATGGAGTGTGTCACGATTTCCTTAGAGTTTATTATTGATTATTATACTTGGTACTCTGATATTGGGATTTTTTGAAATGGTTGTTGGTTTTATTGAATGTTTTGTAGAATTATTTATTTGTCTTCTGGTATGATATGGATTGGGTGTACTTTTTTAACATGCATCATGTAGTCCGGTTGGTTTTATTTTGAGGTAAAAACCATTCCCCAATTGTTCTTGAAGCCCTCAGTATTTATATATAGCCTTTGGTGTCATAGGAATGTTTCCTAAGGCCAAGTAGCATCTCACCAATTTCAAAATCGAATAATGAAGGAGAAAAATGTTTCACCTATAAAGGTTAATTATAGAAAGATTAATTACATTGTCCATGGATACAGTAGGACATACGTACACATAAACACTATTTCACTTTTTAAAGGATTTAATAATGGAAAGGTGAATACAAATTTACCATTATACATCCATTCTTATATCATATATATAATATATCTTTAATTAATTATTAATTATTTCCATACATTTAAATAAGAAATGAAAAATGAATCGCATCTCCTCGTGGAGTTTGTAGTCCACATGTATGCACGTGCGAAATTATCTTTTTTTCAATGGATGAGAAGAATATGAAAAATTGTTTTTAAATAATTATAATAACAATTAAATATACTGAATATTCAAGGGTAATTATTTTTAAAGAAAACCATATATTTATAGGAGTTATAATAAGAAATAAAATTGAACAAACTCATTTAAGAGTTAAAACTCTTCATTAAGAAACCTTATTTGGCGTATAACCTAAGACTTGAAAGGATTTTCTTATCAAGAGAAGAAGATATTGGATGTGGTGAAATATGTAAATATGATATTAATTAATTGAATAGAAGAGATAGAAGGCCAAAAGAATTTTCATAATTATGGAGATGAGGTTTCCTTTTATAAGTGAGGGGTAGGGCACTCTTGAAATTACTTAAAATATTAAATTAAAATAAATTAATGGTGAAATTAAAATGGATCAAAGTGATATAATTACATGAGAATGATGATTATTATTCAAAATCCTCTCGTACAATAATATTTGGAAAATATTTGGTCATTTTTTACCATTATATCTTAGTTTTAATCCCTCGTTAACACATTTGACAATTACCATAATATCAATGTTTTATACTGTTTAAGTGTTAAGAATATTACCATAATTGAAAAAGTGACTAATAAATTCTCAAGAGTTGATATTTTAAACAATATATAATAAAATTGGATAAATATAAGTTTTTATGTATTTTAAATATTTTAATAAAATATTATTTATTATAAAATATCATTAATTTCATTTTTGAAATGATTCATTTAATTTTACTTTAAAAATAAAATTAAAAATTAATTAAAATAGAAACATTAAAAAATACCTAAAATATTATATTTATCTATAAAATTCCTGGTACAGTAAAAGTCACTCAAAAAAATGAATTTTTAATTTTTATAATCATTTACTTGATCATTTACTGTATACATATGCACTCTATCGTTGTTGCACAATCATTTAAGATAATTATTTCATAATTAAAAATTAAAAATAAATTAAAATTATTTTAAAAATAAATTAAAAGAAAAAAATTTAAAATAAAAATAAAAAATTATAAAAAAAATATGTTTCTTTTATCCTTATCATAAAATATTATATATATAAAAATTTGAAAAGTGATTTTTCACATTAAATTTTACTCAAATATTTGAAAGGCCCAAATCATGTTTAAATGGAAAAAGATCATCTTTTAAATTTTTGGAGGATCATGGAAGAATATACCCCTAAAAGGAAATAAAGGTAACTGTTTGAATGTATTTTTATCCATGTCACATTAGTTTTAATCCAAATTAATCCATTTTAGATATACCATGGCAATATAAATTTATCGTTGTTGCTATTAATATTGACAAAAATTAAAGGAAAATATATAAAATATTTATAACACATGATTTCAAATATTTAATTCATTTTTTAAGATTCTATTTTTATAATTTTCAGTAATCAAATAATGATAAAAACAAAAAATACAAAAAATTGTATTAAAAAATGTTTTTAAAGTATATAATGGTTTATAAATTGAATTAAACTATATAAATTATTCCAATTAAATTAATTGTATTTTTCATAATATAAGATAAGTAATGTTACATTAAAAATATTTTAAAACAAAATGTAACATTTTAAATTCTTCAAACAAAATTTTAGTTTTAAAAAAAATCAGCATTTTTCCATATTCACAAGAAATTCAATCATTTCCAAAAAATCCGAAAATTTCATCCTAAGATAATCATGATATGATGATTTATAGAATTATTTCATATTAATATATAAAATATCTAGATGTTCAACAAATTATTTAGTTTATTCACTCTTTAAAATCAATAAAAAACTTTTTGGAATAGAAATATATTTGAAGAACAAAATGATCTCACTAAAAATTAAGTACTTATTTATAAAGAATTAATTAATAAATATTTATTGAGTTGGATATATATATATATATCATATTATTTTAATAGTATTCATAAATACAAATTCAATGACTAGGAGATAATTGGAAGAATAAATAATTATATTTAAATTGTATAATATATTTTGTTTAAACTTATTATTACATGTAAAACAGGATATCAATGAAATAAAATTTATTTACAGAGAAATATATCACAGAATCCCATGATTTTACATTATAAACCCCTTGAAATTAATTTCAAAATAGAATTTCTGTCACTCGATACAAGTAAAGGAGGATATCTCAGTTTCATCCCATCCGTGATTTTTGAAGTAGCTTCCCCTAATTTATGGTTTCACAACCAAACATTGATTATTTGGGTGGTATTGTATCATGGAACCATTTCTCTATGATCCAAAATATCTACCTATTAATCCTCATAAGAGATATCTTCATCCAGTGATATGATCTCTGGGTTCAGTAATTGTGAAGGATCAGGTATGTACTTCCTTAGGCTACATATATTGAACACATCAGGAAGTATAGAGAGATTCGATTGAAATTACTAGAGATAAAAATACATACCTAATGAACAAATAATATTGAAGGGACTGTCATACCTCAATAAAAAAATTTATCTCCATTTAAAATTTTTTAACCTTATTCCGTGGATACATTCATAGAAATAAATTCTCACCATCTCCTAATCCAATATATCATCAATGATTATTATTATAACATTTATTTAAACCAAAATCATATCTTATGTTATAATAAATTTATCTAATATTTTCTACCATATCATAATCTATCTCCAGAACCAATAGATTTATTTTTATAAATTCATCATATATTCTTTGATTTCTACCCTTCCATCTATAGTGTGATTCGTAAGAACATATCTGAATGCTCAAGTGAAAGCTATTTTTGTAAGAAAACATGACTATAGGAAGGTGTTGATACCATCCAATATTTAAATCCACAAAACAAGATCACAATATGTCCCCCAGGATTTGAATTGACGTCTTAGTTTATCCATCCGTCTATGGAAAATATCGAGTAACAAAATAAAACTCTGAATCTAGATCATGGTGAATAATTCTCCATAACATTGAGGTAATCCTTGGATCCAAATAAGAAAAAATATAATTTGGTACTCCATGTAACCTTAATAGTTCATTAATTTATAATATGAAAATTAGTTAGGAGTGAAATATTTTCTAATAGTAATGAAGTGTGATTACTTCACAAGGAGATCAACTACAACAGAAATATCAGTTTTAGCATTAGATGTTATGGGGAGTTTGACTATGAAATCGATGGTAATGTTTTCGAATTTATTTTTTGGTATGGGTAATGGTTGTAACATCCCCTTATACATATCTATTTGAGTTTTAATTGTTTTACATACTATGTATCTAAATACGCACACTATAATAACCCTTTTCATTTTTATTAACCATAGACATTCATTAAAATCTATATACATCATTGTACTTTGAATATTTATAGATAATGAAGAACAAAATGTTTAATCAAATGGTTACTTCTTCAATTATTGAATTATTAGGACACAAAATATATTATTGAACCTTATCATTATGTCATAATTAATATTAGACTCAAAAAACAACTCACTTTATTTCATGGTTATATATCCTCCCTATGAACCTCTTTAAAAATCCCATGGATGGATGGTTGAATATTTATCTAAAATAGATAGGATATATATAGTTTCATTAGTATTTCAGGTTCCATATTCTACAAATACATAAATATTGTAACTTGTTTAATCCTCATCATGGAATAATTAGTATGGTCCTTCTAATTTAGATTATTAGCCACCTTGTTCACCTTCCTAGGTTGGAAATATATTGATCACTCATAATCATTAATAAATTACTAACATATTTTCTGGTGCATAATCAACTCTTTCTGTATTAATATTTATTTAAAACATTTATGATCTATATATATTTCACACCTTTCACCATAATGATAATTCATCTATATTATAAATGAAAAATGTACATTTTCCAAGTATAAATCATGATTTGGATACATTTTATCATGTATTTTCAATTATCAAGATACCTATTATATCATCATATCATTGTACATAAGGATTTATTTGAGTATATTATTTTATGCATCACTATTGATCACAAATCCTTCTCTACTACTCAGTAGTGATGGTACAAGTGTATTGAAGAACATCTATTCAATTCCTTGAAAATATCTTAAAATTTATATATCTAAAATACCTTAACCCCATTCCGAGTCAACATGGTGAGTGAATTAAGTAGACCTAAGAAATATATCACAAATCATTATTAATATACAACAAACCCTATAAAACAGTGGATTTCAGGTACAATGGTTAGTCTAGTTCTTTTCTTAATAACTTCTTTCTTTGAAGGATCCACTAATATAAACTCACATTAGATTATATGATCCAATAATAAATCTTTCTAAAGCCAAAATTTATTGTTGGTAAATGTTGTATACAATTTCCCATTCTTCAGGGTCTTCATCACAATTCTCAAATAATATTCATGATTTTTCTTTTCCTTCTAATATATAAGAATTTAATCTATAAATATAATAAAAAATGGATCAAGATAATATCTAAAAACATTATTATTTAATTCCATAAAATATTAATCCCTTTATTATATCCAAATGTATGAATTATAAATTCATAATTCCCACACATCACACCAAAGGCTATCTTGGGAATATCCTCCTTCTTAACCCTCAAGAGATGATATCAAAGATGTAGTTGAATCCTTGAAAATCATTTATATTCTAGTATTTGATCAAATAAATCATTGATATTGGGTAGAGGATACAAAATCTTGTTATGTTACCAATAATAAATCCAATGAAACATTCACCCATCATCCATCTTAACAAAAATCATAGGTGAACTCTATGGTGATACACTAGGGCGTATAAATACCTTATCAGGATTCTCATGGAGTTTCTTATTTAGTTTATTAAACTCAATTGGATCTAATCTACGAGGTTTCTTTGAAATATGTGTAATTCCATGTTTCCATTTGAATATAAAATTATAGACTCATTGGTAAGAAATGACTTTATTTTAGAAATAAAACAACAGTCTCCAATACAAAAAGAATATCATCAGTATAGAGTTTCTCCAAGACCATCTGATATTGATTCCAATCATGGATAGAAATTTAATTCAAAAGAGTATAATTAATTTTAATTTGGAGTTCATATTCATCATTGCATTGATAAATGTTCATATGTCTATTGGAAATATGAAATGTGACTTCCCTTCCCTTATAAGTTGATATGGAGCCTATATAACTAAATCTAATCAATTCATAAAATAATAGAAAATTCATATAATGGGATAATAAAAAAATGTATAGGAATAAATTTTCCACAAACATATACAATAGTGGAAATATAGACATGAGATATAACCATCCTACCATTAAGAGTTTTCATCTCTTACTCAATATTTATTAGCTGAGGTATTAATTATTCACCCTTATAAAATTTATTATATATAAAAGTGTCGGTGGATCTAGAATAAAATAATAGATTAGCTATTCTATATTGGATTACAAGTGTCCATTTCACCACTTAATTCTCAGAACAAATTTTGATAGTTGTGATCACATGATATTTACCATTTTCATTGAGATTATGTGGCTGTTTATGCTAATAATAATAAAAAACCTACATATTTTCTCATTGGTTTGCACGGTTCCCATACACTATTAATTTCAATCATTAGTGTGGGAAGCCCATTAGTTTGAATCTTCCTTTTGTCCATGGTATCAACTGGCATCTTTATCAACTTTCTACATTCACATGATTTATGTCTGATGTTTCCACATTTAAAGCACCTCCCAGTTCTATTAAAACAATTCCATTTATGAATCTTCCAACATTTTTAGCATGCAGAGTGCGCAAATTTCCTTTCACCATGTTATTTATTTGAGGTTTCAGGAGCCTCCATTTTTCTTTTCTTATCAAATCCATGGGAATGATGTTTGATGGGGTACTCTTACCTAATGAGTACCATTTTTATGCTCAGTCATTCAAAGATGCTCCCCACACGTGTTGTGTCTAGGGAAGATGACCTCCACCCTGTTGGAGGACTTGGTGGCCAAATACATGGTGGTTCCCAGTGAGATCAAGCAAGATAGGTATACTTATATGGCTACTATAAGATTCTATACACTTACCCATGAGGTGGGGTTTTTAGTGGAAATATTTCATAGATCATTTGTACTTTTCAGTTTTCAATTTGTTTTTTTGGCATTGTATTCCATCCCATTTGACTTACAGCTTATACCTTTACTCAGTGGTTTCATAGTGGCATGCATGTTTTCATTTCCAACTATTTGGAATGTGGTTTTGTGTATGTTCAAGCATACAGGTACTCAGGAAAATTCCTCCCACTCGTGGGATAATGACTTTCGTGATTGTCACCAGCCCCTAGCCTTTGGGAAATTTTCTTTCTGGAATAAGGATTAAATCATAACATACCTTGAAATTCTGGTAAATTTTTTCTCATAGATAACAATTGATTCCACAAAATATGATTAAAAATAAAGTAATTACTCATCTATTTTTGTATATATAATACAAGGGAAGTACTTATAGAAAAATATTATCTTAAACTCATCACATTCTAAGGATTAAATTTCTTCCTATTTTAGAACAACCTGAATCCTTATTACAAACATAAACATGATTTATTACATAAAATAGCACTTAATACTACTATGTGAATATCATGGTCTAGTGTCTTAAAAAATGAGGAACATTACTTAACATCTTAGAACATAAAACACAAAATCTTTATTGACAACTTCTTTTATATGATCACAACATTCCTTCATTCCTAGCATTGCATGGGATAACTCCAGGACATGCATAAGAAAAGGGTGAGATATAAATCCTAGTAAGGGTGTAAAAAAGGAATAACCTAAAGAATATAATACATGTTAGGAAATAGTCATATCAATGGAGCTTAAGAGAAACTTGAACATAAAGGCATGATATAGCATTATTATAATAACATGGAAATGTGAAATCCACATTTAACATGACATTAGCACGAGCGAAGGCTCATTTCACATAGATAATGATTAAACCACAATTTCAATTGAATTATTATGAGTATAACCTCATTGCATTTGATTTATCATGATACTAATTTTTACCCAATGCATTGGAGTGCTATCAGGGCTCACCCTTCTTAATCATTTCATTTCAGGCATAAGTGTGCCCCATAGATCATACAACATGGATTCATTAAACTTCACAATTTATTCCAAGATAAAGGAATGTTCAATTCATACATTAAACTCTAAAATCAATAAGTAAATTTTAATAATGGTGAATACCCTTGATAGAGAAATAGTCATGATATTCACTACACAATGACTTTGCCTTGGAGAATCACAGTGCCATTTCGGTAGCATAACGACGTGACATTAGAATTCACATAAATGGATGATGAGAGAGAAACGTGTATCACATAATATTTACTAGAAATAGAAAATAATGGGTAATATAGAAACATGTTCCAACATATTTAATGGAATTTAGATGCACAATATAAAATAATTTCATGAATGTAAATGAGAAGAGAAATGTTCTTTAGGAAATTCCGACATGCTAACAGGTATACATAGAAGGAATTAATGAGAGATAAAGAGGTCTCTAGTCATTAAATATTAGGAGGGAAGTATGGGGGAGGTTGAAAATCATACCCCAACATTTAAAATTTAAAATAAAAGGGTATAACTATAAAAATAAATTTGGACAAAAAATAGAAAGGGTGAAATCCCTTACTAGGAAGTGTGACCCCAAAGGCCTGAGAGAGGATTATTGGGAGCTTGGGGTGCCTTGGGAGGATACTAGAGACAAGAGGTAAGAGTGGGATGTGATACAAGGGTTTTTAGTTAAGAGAAGTGGTATCTTGGGTTGTTTTATATAGGAAAAGAGAGAGGAATTCATTAATATTTCACAAACATAGGTTTTGGAATCTATAAAATTAAATATTTAAAACCACAAACCAAATAATGGTTTTTTCCCATGGTTATTGTTAAAAGCGAGTGTAAAATATTATTTTATAAGGCCAATGGCTGAACTTCTTATAATATTATGTTTTCTTGTGTGGAGGTGAGTCACACTCTAAAGGAAATCATTTTAAAAGTTAAAATGTTTTATATGTCTTGGAGGGTCCACTAAGGAACCATAAAAATAATCCAAAAAAATAATCTAATATTAGATTATTTTAAATGTTAACCATATATTGACCAAAATTATTTTTATATTATTTTATTAAATCACTATTGGGTCATTATGATATCATAAAACACATTATATATTTAAAGAATATCTCATTCTTACCCAAAGATTCGACTATCTTAGAAAATTATGAAAAATTTACAGTTAGATCATTTCGAAAAACTGAATACAAAAATTATATTCATTTAATCTAAATAATTTTCTAAATATATCATTTTTACTTTTAAAATAAAAAATGATATTTATAAAAAATTCATGTGTTTTGACAAAAACCACTTTTAAACCATAGTAAAAATTACTTTTTTATTTATAAAAATTATACGATCATTTATATTTAATAAAAAGTAATTTACTAATAGTAATTTTTTAAAATATTATTTAATTAAAAAATCCATTAATTAATCAAAATATATTTCTTAATTGAGTATTAAATAAAAATTCTATTAGATCTTTAAACCCAATTTACAAAGTAATAATAATAAAATGATTGTATATTGTTTATTCAAAAAACAAATAATGCACATAATGATAGTACTATGGTATTATTACATAAACCCATATAACACTCACATAAGTCCTAAGTGAATGGTGTGTGATGGTGAAATATTCTTAGGGAGGCTCAGATAACATCGCTCCTGTGGCAATCTCTATTAAATTTCAATTTTCCCATAGGTGGTTCCATTCAAGCATAACATGTTGAAGATCGGATTGGGATTGGTCAAGAGAAAACCCTGTGACACGACCCCCTTTCCAAGCTCCGACTAATGGGCTACCTATGTAGTAATTCTAGTAGATGAGGCCATCACGTCCTTTTTCGATGTAAATTAGGTTTATTAAAGCCCTATATTAATACTAATCATGTGGTCACTATTCAACGACTATATTAGAAACTATAACAATTATTAATGGTATTTTAAAATTAAAAAACATAAAACCAATGAAGTGAATATGTTATATAACCATTTTATATAAAAAATTTAATTAAATCCAGAGGATTTTTATTAATAATTGTTTGGGTTTTTACAATTTCATCATATTATTAATAATATTCCACCATTGATCTTCTTTACCTTCCAAATGAGAAATATCAAGGAAAATTTTTTCATGTTCTTATCACTGTAGATCATGAAATATTTTTTCAATGGTTCATATCCATAACTCTTCCAACAATGGATTAGAATACCCATTAAAAAAGGTGTATATTTCCTCATTAAAGACTCAATAGTATATTGTTCCCTACTTTGATAATTTTTAAGCTCATCCTGATTCATCACTGGATAAATTTTCGTGAGCATAACAAAAATATTCTCCATTCTAGCTCTCATGGAATTCGGTTTATCTAGTGGAAAATAATTTCATTATAAATAAAATTCATTGTTATCATATTGTATTATTATACTATCCATTGACTAAAAACAAAAAATAAAAGTGTAAGAATCAAGTTACAATAATTAAAGTGAATTATCAATTAAACCTAAAATATCATTCACATGATGTCTAAATAATGAGACATTATTCTCAATCATTGTAACCTTATGTTTAACCATAGGTCATCAATCTTTGTTACCAAAACATTAGGATGTTATCTTATACTTTAATTTTTCACTAGAGTATTCACTAATTTTTTGTAACCATAATATCTAATGATTAATAAAACCCTACTTTGACACTAAATTTAATGACCTGATCATATCATATGTAACAACCCAAAAATATAATGTAAGTACATTGCATTTGAAAGCGTGTATGTCACACTACCCCAAGCGTGTAAGGGAATATAATATCACTAGAATTAATAAAATATTTAATATTCGAAATAAGTTAAATATATTTTATATAATTCAATTCACACAAAACTTAGTTAGGGAACATCTCATGTAACAATGAGTATCTTCAATGGCATGAATTACATATAAGACCAATTGTTACCAAAGAATAATATATTATTAAAACATTATTATTTAATATAATAAGGTATAACCTAGAAGTTAAATTAGTTGTTAGTAATAGGGTTCACTAACATTTTAAAATTTATGGCTTAAAAAAATATAATAAAAATTCACTGATTACAAATTAATTAGAAATTAATATAAGAAAAAATTGAATATAAAGTAACTACTTTTATAGAAAACTCCTTTTATGCTTACAAAACTATTTTATCATAATAAATTATATTAATTATAATTTGTTATTGATATTAAATCAATATAAATATTATATATTTAATAAAATATTTTTGACATCAATCCTATAGATTCTATAGAAATTAGATAACAATAAAAACAATTGTACACTTAAAAAACAATATTTTTATTAATGAATTTTTTCCACTATTTAATGGGGAACCTATATTTAATCTAATTTTTGTAACATTTATAGATTATATAAATAAAAATATACTTATTATTTTAAATAGGTAAATAAAAATTATTTTAGGGTAATTTTTTGTTATTTTTATGTGAAGTTTCATTGTTTAACTAATAGTGAAAATACTGAATTTTAGTTCAAAACCAATTTTTCATCTAATTTATTTTTAAGGTCAAATAATTTTATTTAAACTGTTTTAAAATTTCTTTATATAATTTTTTTATATAAATTAATCTAATCAAGTTCATTAGAATCAGATTAAATCAAAAATTGACTATAAAAACATAGAAAACATTCATATGTATTTACATTAAAAACATGCATTATCATCCCACCCGTGGGATTAAATTTAAATTAGATTCATTAAATTATGTGATTAAAATTTTAAATAATAGATACCATATATGGAATAAGAATAATTTATAATTTTTAATCAGTTCAAATTAGTTTTTTTACCAAAAATATTATTGAATGTAATTAAAATAAATTACAACAAATTATAAAAATTAAGATTAACAAGGGACTAAACCTTAATATTAATGGACCAAATGACATAAAAAATTTTCCAAGACCCATATTATGGTGATATATCAACCTTATATTACATTGGTTATAATTAATACCCTTATTGGACCCACTTTCAATGGAAAAAACAAGGGAGTAATTCTCATTCCCAAAATTTACAATATTGCCACTCCTCCGCTATAAAAATGCCTTCTCTACTCCAACTTCCTCACACCACTAAAGACTCATTGGATCGACCAAGAGCTTCCAAAATATATCCTAAAAATACCTAAACTCATACTAAAAGCATTACCTTAGGCATAAATCAATAAATGTAAGCCCTTAGCTATAAACCAAAATGAGTTACCTAAATAAGAGCTAACATATTTTATCAAGCACTTTAGTTTTATTTACATTATTCACCCACTAATATATTATTATTAAATGATTATATAAAAAAGGTATCATAAATATTCTAGGATGTAGTTATGTTAATTTTTCTACATCAACTAACATACACTTTCTTCAAATGGGTAATGAACTTACGATTCATGTTTATGGTAAACAACCTCCTCACGAAACTAAGTTGTTCATTTTTCCTTTACCACCTTTCATGGCCATAAATTATGATGGAAACTATATTTATATATTATATATATAATTTATTTTGGATTATTTTATTCTATTATAACACATTACTTTATTCTTTCCATTTTGTGTAAATATCACAACCTCATTTGGGGAAGTACGGACCACCGCCTCCAAAAAGTGATGTGACTGATTCACACAATACATGGATTTTATAAAGGTTGATTATAATTAAACATATGAGATATATAAAAAATATATATTATATTCATGAAATAATTTTTTTTCGAAATATAATATATATATATATATATATCAATTTTTAGTTCCCTTTAACATAATAAAAATTGATAATGTCGTCCGTGGACGTGTGGACCACCTCCTCCTCAAGATGATGTGATTCCTTTTACAACATAAGAAATATATATATAAGTTTATATTATCAAATAAAATTTTATTTATCATATAATAATAATTATATAAATATATATTTTCACATACCTTCTTTATATTAAGACCATTGAAAAAATAAGAACGTTACTCATGCGTACGTACGACCTACCGTATCCATTATTGTAATATCGGTTCATTTTTCATAACCATATTTAATGATTGGTTTTAAAATTATAATTTATTTATAAATATGATAATTTTTTCATGATTATTATTCTGTATATATTATATAATGTCCCCTTTGAACACATTTGACCGACCAAATTTATTTTTCCACACATGAACCGAATTTGGTAAAACGCCCGACATAAATTTAATTATTAAAATAGTTGTATAAAACAAGGTAATAAGTGATATGAAACTTTTTATAAACATGAATAAAGTTGAAAATAAATTAAATATGTAAAATAATTTTTTATTCAGGTGTATAAATACATACAAGATAAATCGCACAAAAGGTAAGTGATTTTCATATCACTTTTTACATCTGTGAGATAAATGTCATGATCACCACTTACTAATTTTGTGTGGTGTATCTACTATAAATTTTTATGTATTATATAATTAAATATTTTATATTGATGGAATTTAAAACCCTCTGTTAATGATATTCTTTTATAGGGCTTTTGATTTAAATTGTTTCAACGTGGTATGATACACTTCGGAATGTTTAAATATTATTTTACTCAAGAATAATTTTAATGGTATTTCCATTCTTTGAGACACATCTTTTTTGTGAACCTAATTTAATATATATGGTGTATATAATCCATATTTGACATATCATATCATAATTATTTTATTCTTAATGATATTTTGACTTTCAATTTTAATTATTCCATCTATAGGGATTTGAGTTTAAAGCTACAAAGTGGGAAAAAATTTTGTAACTAGATTCCTTTTCATTGGGTTATATTACTTCCCCATTGTCATTATTATTCTAATATTATGGCTGTATAAACCTTTCACAATATATTGTTGTATTTAAACTTATTTATGTGAATTTTTTTATATACACACAATTTACTCAATGATTGATTCTCCACTCAATGTTATAATCTTTAAAGGGATTACTTTAAATCCCATTTTTTAAGAATTATTACACTTCAATTTCCATCATAATAAATTATGTGATCATTGTTTATTATACTATTTAATATTCTTCTCCTATTTTTATTGTTGACCTTTTTTTATTAATAGTACTATTATTCTATTCTTTGCTACTCAAAATGTTTTAAAAAATATTTTTAAGAAAACCACAATTCACTTCTCTCTTTAGTCTGAGAAGTTATTCTCTTTTAATAATGGTGTTCTTGGAAATGGTTTTAAAAAATATTTTTAACCTCACCAATTTTTTTTATTAAATAATTTTTTTTCTGTTTTTTTCATCTACCAATGTTTTCAAATAATCCATTTATCTCTTTCCAAACAAGGCATTTTTATATCATTTTTTAACATGAAAATGAGTGTTATTTTTACCTTTAATGAAATGTATAGGATTAACTGCTTCCATTTATTTGAATCTTCCTTTTTATGATTAAAATGATTATTTTTTGAAAAGAAAATGTTTTCAAAAGTGAATTTTAAAGAAATGATTTTTCAAAAAAAAAGTATATTTTCCTAAAGAATGTTTTCAAAAGATATTTTTATAGTATTTAAAGTCATCAAAGATAAAAACCCATTACTCCACATTCTATATATTGTATTGATACCATTTTTATTCTTACTTTAGATGGGCTATGATTGATTTGGACAAGAATAGTATTCACATTCACTTCCTTGAATGATTTGTTAGTCCTCTTAAAATATTCGATCTTCTATGATCATTGAACATTGAATATACCTTAAATTATCCATTTAATTTATCATGGATATTAATATTTCCTAAATAATATACCATTTTATATATGGTGTCTACTTGTATAATTATTTGATTATTGGGGGAATATTTATAGTTTAATATTCTTTATTTTATATGGATATTTGAAAAGGTGTATTATCTATTTTCATTAATTGATATAAGGAATTGTTTTTATTGGTAATTATGGGTGGGGACAATAAACTATATATCCCCTAAATGCATTGATATATCATGATTCAAATAGGTTTCACAAATTAAATTTGTCATTATCCGCACTTTTAAATTTATTGTGAATGGTCTTAATAGTATAGGTTTTAATGTTCCATATAAATGACATATAGTAATTAAGTATTTCACTAATTTGGATTTATTTATTATTTATCCATGATATTTGTCATTGACATATTGATGGATGAATTTCATTTTCAATTCACTTATTAAATTAGATGTGTTTCATCCTTCTACTTTTCCATATTCATTTTTCCTTATATAGTTATTTTAATGGAATGTGTTTCATTTACCTTTATTTACTCTTTATTAACTTCCTTTTTATATTATTTATTACTTGGAATGTGTGTTTTTTTATTTATATTTCCATGTTGTTTTAATATTATTGATTTATTGTTTCTTATATTATACTTTACACCCACTTAGAATTTGATCTCACCATTATTAGGTTTCATTTCCCTAGGAATCCAAAAATTAAGAAAGATATAAATGGATATTCTATATGGAATAAAATTATTATCCTCTAATTTATCCCCAAAAGAAAAAACTATATTATAATTAGTGTATTAATTTGTAATAGAAGACTCATGTATGTATCTAGTTTACTAATACAAATAAAATCATTAATTCTTCAGGATTTGATTACTTGAAAGCATGTCCATGTAACAGTACAAGACACTGGATCTAGGATATCTAGGATCATGTCACTATATTTGGCATCAGAGGAAGTTTAGTAGAAACCTTGGGTACTAGATTTAGGAAATCTTAGATTAGATCACATAAGCTTACAGAAGTATTTGAGGATATGCATTAAATAATATCATAATGTTTTGGTTAAATTTAGATTAATTAGTTTTTCAAGAAATACATCCATGTTTTGATTATATGAGTAAAAAATATGAAAATGTCTGTTGGGTGTGACTCTGCCTAACCTAGCACAAGAAAAAGGGCATTTCTTCACACCTAGTTTAACAGTCATAGGGGATATTCATTAGATAATAAATATTTTATTTACAAACAATTAAAATGAATTTAAATAGATAATAATAATGAATAATCTAGGTAAAACTTAAGGTGCTTTAGATTGATGATATGGTGTCATGATTTAGAAATCTTATAGAAAATAATAAAGATAAACCCTATACCATGGAAGGAACTCTTTAGAAATAAAATGGATGAAGTATATATGTATTGGAATTGTATTGAAAAACTTATTTAAAAGGTTATTTATTGAATAAGTTTAGTTCATGGATGTACATCATATTTATTTTTTAAATTATATTATTTTGGTTTTAGAAACAAAAAACATTTATGATGGGTGAAAACCAATCATGTTTTGAAAATATGCGGGTCTTGAACCCCTGACCGAAGTACGATAATAGTTTGATGATAACCAATGAAGTACAAAATGTCATGGTTAATATGTTCTTAGTTTTAGATTTTGATGAATAGATATTATTGATGAACTAGTATTATTTGTTTTGACATTTATAGATTAATGTCTTAACTATATTATCTTTGAAAAATAATTAAAGACATGTAGTTAGACATGCCACTCTTTGATGAGCCTTATAATCCATCAAAATTTATTTTAGTGCTTCAGGAATCAATGTTAATTTTTTGATATCTATTTCTTGAAGTAAGATATGAATTAGAATTTAATGGAAGAAAAAAACAAGGTTGAAATTGTTACTATAGAAATATATCAAGTAAGTATATGTCATTATATTCTTATTCATTAAAAATATTACTCAATATTTGGAAAAATATCAAAAAATGTTTTTTCTTAATACCTTAGTTTTTTCCCAAATTGATGGTATTCTAAATCATTACAGAATTATGGCTTTGAGGCCTTCAACATTAAATTGATTGTCAATTTTTTTGATTGATAACCTCAATCACACCTATAAATATTGACGATTTTCCTCTAAGTACGTATCTCTACTTGCCACTAATATTGTCTGATATAGATCTCTAGTTACATGTTAGTCCATGTGACATTGGTAATTCCAATTCTATCTTTTTTAGAGATTTTTTTACAGTCCCTTCTCCTGAAGAGGGATTTAAAACATAGGAAATTTCAAAAAATAAATCACCATGATCATGTTTATATTGTGAGTAACAACATTGTATTCGATAGCGTGTATGACACACAACACCAAGCGTGCAAGTGAATATTATTTCCCATAAATTTATAATATATTAAAAATTTTAAATAAATTGAATATATTTTATAGATATCAATTCACACAACCCTAAGTTAGCATACATCGTGGAAACAATTATTTTCATTAATGGCTTGCATTACACGCAAGATCGACTAGTATGGAATAATAATATATTATTAAAATATTATTATCTAATATAATAAGGTATAACCTAAATAATAAATTTGTGGTTATGAATATGAACAAACAACTTTCTAAATTATATGGTTTATGAAAATATAAAAATAATTCATCTTTTAAAAATTAATTACAAATGAATATAAGAATAAATGGAATATAAAAGTGAATATTTTTAAAGAAAACTAAATTTACGATCAGAAGGATTTTTTATCATAATAAATTAAATTAAAAACAATTAATGATGGATATTAATTTAATATGTATATATATATATATATATTATATTCAATAAAATAATTTTTATATTCATCTAATATATTGGATAGACATAAGATAAGAACAAACCAAAATTTACACATAAAAACATATATTTTTAGTAAGGTAATTTTACTTATCTTTAATGGAGAACCTATTTTGAATCCAATTTATAGAAATTTTATAGATTTTATATGTTAAAATAAACATCATCTGTGAAAAATAAAAATAAAAATTACCTTAGGGTAAATATTTTGTATTTTTAGGTCAGGTTTCATTTTTATTGAATAGTAAAAAATACTAAATTTAAGTTCAAAACTAATTTTTCCATCTAATTTATTTATAACATAAAATCATATTTTAAATTGGTTTCAATGTCTACATAGATCCAATTTTTATCTATTAATCTGATATTAGTAATTTTAATCAATTTAAATTTGAAATTGACTATAAAAACGTAGTAAACTTTCAGAAATTTTTACTTCAAAAACAAACATTATTATCCCCTCTCCGGAATTAAATTTAAATTAATTTCAATCTATTATTTGAATGGAATTTAGAAAAACGGATTAAATATTTATAAAAAGAATAATTTAAAATTTATAATATGGTAATTTTTTCTACAAGAAATACTAGTGCAAGTAAATAAAATTAATTACAATGATTATGGTTAAATTTAGCTTAATAAGAGACCAAACCTTAATCTTAATAACCCAAATGACCAAGAATATTTCTAAAGAGTCATATTATGGACATATTTATATCATATATTCTATTGTATCAAATTTTACCATTATTTTATCCACATTAAATTTGAATAAATTTTGTGTAATTTCCCAAAATTTATAAGAGTGACACTCCTTCTGCACAGAAAAGGCCACCTATCCTACTAGTTTCTCCCACATATAAATTCACTTTACCTAAAAAAATACCATTCCAAATATATTTTAAACATACCTAATCTCATACAATAATCCCCCCATTGGTTATAAATCCATCCAAATAATCTCAATGGGGAAAACCAAAAGAAGCTACCAGAATAAGAGGTAACATATTTCCTCAAGATCTTTATTTTTATTTACCTTATTCAACCCCTAATAAAATATTATTAAATTATTATATAATAAAAATTATCCTAAATATAATAGGGTGATTTTAGGTTAATTTTTTTCTTACACTTACAAACATCCCCATCTAATGTATAACAGACTTACAATTTATGTGTGTGACGAACTATAGCCTCACAAAATGATGTTGTTTGTTTTTTCTTTTACCACCTTTAATGGCAGGGAATTATAGTGCTAAATATGTATATATATGATATATATAATGAATTTATGAATTTTTAATACTACTTTAACACATTCCATCATTATTTCCATTTTTTATAAATATGAAAATGTCGTTGGTGGATGTGTGGACTACAACCTCCTAAAAGAGATATGATTCATTCACACGATACATGGAATATATAAAAGATGATTATAAATAAAATTAGTAGACATATGGAAAATATATATTATATCCATGAAGTAATTAAAATTCTTGAAATACAATATATATCTCATTTTCACTTTTAGCCTTTCACTCACATAAAAAGTGATAAAGTCGTTCTTGGACGTGTGGAATGCCACCTCCTCGACACGATGTGATTCATTTTACATCATATGAATTCAATATATAAGTATATATTTATAAATAAAATTATATTTATGATATATTTATCATTCCTTAATTATATAGTTTTAGTTACCTTTTTCTATAACGATTATGGGAAAATGGGAACACTATTCATGCGTACATATGGCCTACTATCTTCATGATTGTAACATTGGCTACTTTTTCTTGAACATATTTAATTATTGTTTTTAAAAGTATAAAATACATATAAATATGATAATTATTTTGTTATTATTATTCTGGATGTTTTATATAATTTTTCCCTTTGACCATAGGTGACTTACCAATGTTAATTTTTTATACACGAACTGAATTTGGTCAAAATAGCTCAGAAAAACATAATTGTTTATGTAGCTGTATAAAATAATTTAATAAGTGAAAAAATGTTATGATAAAAATGAAAAAGATTCTCAAGTAATTAAATATGTAACATAATTTATTTGTGAATTAATATTAAGACACATGAGATAAATCAGACATGAGGTCATAGATTTTCATCTCACTTTTTTATATTAGTAATATAAATGTCATGTTCTCCATTTTTTTGTGGTGTATCTACTGTCCATTTTGATATATTATATCAGGAATTATTTTATATTCATGTAATTTGAAACTTTTATTTAATATTATTCATTTATTATGATTATTATTTAATATTATTGGAACTGGTATGAGACACTTTGTAATATTTAATGATTACTTTTCTCAAGAATAATTTTACTGGCAATTCAAATCTTTGAGGAACACTATATTTTTATGAACATAATTTCATATATATGGTGTATATAATACCTATTTGAAAAATTATTTAATGATTAATTCATTATTCATGATATTTCGAGTTTTAAATTGAATTATTTCATCTACTAGGACTTTAGTTAAAAGTTACTGTAACACCCCAAGCTTCTACGGTACGTTTCCCTTCGAATAATGCGATAGCGTGTGTTGTACGCAACCTCGAGTTCTAACACACACCACAACTAATTAAACTAGCCGTTGTGAATAGTAATACCTACTTTTTGAAATCATATATATTCTATATTTCAAAATGTACTTCATTTTTGGATTCGGAATATCAAAATTAGCCTAGGGTGAAATTTTGGTACATTTCGGATAACTTTCATATTTTGATGAATAGTGAAAATTTCTAAATTTTAATTAAAAACAACTTTTTTAATCAAATTAATTACTAGTGATAAATTATGAATTCGAGTGGTTTTAAAGTATATTTAGAATATATTTTTACCATTTAATATAATTTTGGTCATTGGAAATAATTTTACAATTAAACCGAACATAAACAAGTGTCAATCTTTTGATAGTTATTATCTCTTAAAAACACGCTTTTTGTTTTAACAGCGGGAATTAATTTTAAATTAATTTCTGCCACTTCTGTGTTTTGAATTTAGGAAAATGGATTCCATATTTGGAATCAGGATGTTCAAATTGTGTAAATAGGTAACTTTTATTTTTAGACATTTTGAATAGTTACTGTGGTAAATATTTTATTTACCATGGTTAAAGGGTAAATCCGGTAAATAAGGGTTAAAAAAATAATATTATAATAATACAAAATTACCCTAAAACGTGTCCTAACCTTATTGGTGGACACATACCCGACCATGGGCATCCTTTGGTCAATTTGGGGACCCATTGGAGCCACTTGTATGTGGTAGGGACACTTTATATTAATAAAGTTAAAATAAAAATAAAAATGGCATAAGCTTACATCTTTTAGAAGAACAATTTTTACATAGGGTTATACATGTTGGATTTTCGATTATAAATATTCATTAGAAAGCTAAAAAGATTTCCTACATAAAGATATTTTATTTATAATTTTTAGACATTATATAATTTATTTTATTTATTACACAATGATGATGCAGTAATTACTAAAATAGTGAAAAATAAAACTAATTGATCTTATAAATACCCAAATAATTATAATATGAAACTTTTAATGAATTAAACTAATTTTCTATGATAATATGATATATTAGGATTGATTTAATTGACTTTGTTCGAAGTAATCAATCTGTTAGGAGTTTCACAAAAATCAACTATTGAATAGTGTCAAAATTGACATAAAAGAGTTCTTAAAACAAATATTATATTATTAATTGATATTAAATTCCTAAATATCTAAGGTTCGGCCAAGAGACTTATATTATGATAGGTTAATCATTAATGGACCACTTGGGGGTCGCTTGGATGTATATAGTAAGTTTATTAACCATAATATATAAAATACAAAGAGACATTGTAAAAGTGAAACTAATTAACTTAGAGTTAATACTTAAAGATAAGGTTAATATAAGTACCCAAACCTGTCTAAATTCTATTGGATGAGTTGTTTTCGACCTATCCCCACCTCAGACTTTTAATAGTCAACTTTGGAGCCTTTAGAAACCGAATATGAATTTATTATAAATTAATATTTCTAGCTTTTCCAAAGGTGCCCCTCACCCCTCTTATAAAAGGGCACTCCTCCTTCTCATTTCTTCACACCTTCAAAGCCTTTTGGTTCGGCCAAACTCTGCCCAAATACTCTCCCAACATCCCTCAATACAACCTAGAGGCCTTAGTTTGATCAGAAAGCCAACCTAAGGAGCCCTTTTGATCAAATCAAAAGGAAGAACCCGAAGAAGAGGTAATGATTTCACCACCCTTTTCTAAGTTCATTTCTTCTTCCACTTCTTCTTCCTTTGTTCTTACCATTCTGAAATAATAACTCCAGTATCTCACATATACTGTGATGTTATTATAAATATGGTACAATCATATTCAGTATTCTATCCACCCTTTGAATAACATGTCACCATACGTGCGTACGTACGGCTTACCGTCTCCACGTCGTGGTGTAATTGTTATTCAATATAATATTATTTGGATGGGTATAATAATGATGTGTAACTCATGTAAATAATAAATATAACATGTTAATGATTCTGTATATATGATATACCATCCATTTATATATTATTTTAATATCAAAAGAATGATATTGTCGCTCGTGCGTACGTACGGACTACCGTCTCCACGAACGCGATGAGATTCATTCTCCATCGTATCCATTCAAGTATAATTATCATTTGATGATTTAAAAATGATGTTTAAGGACTGTATATCATTCTGGATATGAATAAGATACAACAGCCATGGCTTATGTAACAAAACATATAAAAGAAAATGAGTAAGTTAACTCCCGAAACGACGATAATTCTAAGATATTATTAACAAATCAATGTTAAAAGATCATATATGATATCATATTAATATATATGATTCTTGTATAATTTAATAACAACTATTTCACCATTATACAGGAGGTTAACCTACCCCAACCAAGGAAAAGTACAAGGTAAGGGTTATTTCACAATCTCTTCATTATCCGAGGTTGTATTATACGTAATAATCTACTGGGATCTCTTTATCATCCACATCCATGTTTCTTCGAAATGTATTTCAAAACATTTTTACTATTTATAACCTTGTTTGACTTTTTATAAGAGGTTTATAAAGGAATCTTTCCTTCGTTTTCAAAACAAGGTCCTTTTTAACCTTTTCGACAGAATTGAGGTAAGAATGTTTTTTTTAACTTATACGGCGGGTACGGTTATTTTACGCCGTTATAAAATCTTCAAAGCTTTCCATACAAGCTTATAAGAATATTTTCAAAGAAAATGTTTTATTTTATATGGATCTTAAATGATTTCAAAATAAAAGGAGATGTTTCTTTAAAAAGATTTTTGATTTCATCTATGTCAACATCCTTTGATGGATTTTAAGATTATTTGAAGTTGACTTATTGTGATACAAAACTTCTATATTGTATTGAAGGTTTTGTGATATGTTTGAATATGGATGTGCTATTTTTATACCATTCATAGTTTATGGTGAAATTATTGACATTTCGTATACTAGTTTTAATACGAATGTTTATGTTATGTTTAAACCTTTTCATATGGGAATGCATTGGACTTAATAAGTGACGGGTGGAGCCCGCTATAGCTCCTCGATGCATCGGTAGGTCTCATGAGACAAACTAGTGTCTTGGCACAAGGCCTTGACAAAATCTTATTTGTAGTCTTGGCACGAGGCCTTGGCTATGTGGTTATGATAGTCTGGCATTATGCATTCCAACATTATGAAAGTGGTTATTTATTTTTGCATGTGATTATTCGATTAGTGGAATATCCATGTGAATAAGTAAATGGCATTATTTCATTTTACTTTTGCCATACTATGTTGAAGTTCAATTTTAAAAGGCTTTTGTTTTAGTTATACATTGCCTTAAATGTTTATTCTTATTGATGAAAGTTTCCGCTATATTTTTATCCTTACTGGGCATTTGAGCTCACCCCTTTTCTATGTTTTATTTTTCCCAGGAAGTGAAGATGTAAGTTATGAATGACCTGCAGGGATATTATGAGGGGATTGTAGTGTGGACTGTGGAAACATTATGTTGTTGTAGTAGTTTTTGATTTTATGATGTAATGTAAAACTTATGAATATATCTAGTGTTTCCAAGGCTACTAAACCAATCGGTCTTTCGAGATTTGATCTTTCTTGTGATCATGCCAATGTTATGTAATAATGCACCGACTCTGGGTAACTGGGGTCGGGGCGTTACAGTTGGTATCAGAGGAAGTTTAGTACAAACCTTGGAAGCTAGATTTAGATAAACTCTGATTAGAGCACGTAGACCTAAGATGAACTTTGAGGATTAGTATAAAAGAACTTCCTAGAATTTTGGTATTGTAGAGACTTTGTGAGTTTTCCGAGCAATACATCCCTGTCTGGATACGAGCAGGTAGAGGCGGCTCTGGCACAGATGTACCTAGGGGTAAAACCCAAAAACACCGCTTTGAGCTAGACTCGAACGGGAACTGGTGCACGACAACGGGCCTTGCTGCACTCTTGGTTACGACACTCCCGGGGGATATGCTTAGGATAACTCTCACTTTCTTTACAAATCATTATGAAGGGTTTATGAGTATATACTTCCTCAAAGAAAACATATTTATGATTATGGATTATATCCATAGATAGTTCAATTTATGTTAAGTGTTTTATAAGTATGGGATTATGTATTTTGATTCATAAACTGATCTAGTTTATGCCATTGTTTAGAAATGGCGCCTAGTGGAAGAAATGGAAACCGTATCAATGCACGCACTCCATGTAGGGATTTCCCTCCTGCTCAAGATAATTATAGTGGGGCTGGTGATGCAACTGGTGCTGATCAGCTAATCACCGTACTGGGACAACTTACTCAGGTTATGAATAATAACCTTACCCGTATGGAGCACCCTGATCCGCAGCGTGGAGGATCAATGTTAGATCGATTCATGAGACAACAACCACCAACGTTCAATGGGAGTACAAATCCCTTAGTAGCTGAGCAATGGATATTTTCCCTAGAGAAAATATTTCAGGCTTTGGGGAGTAGTGAAAGGGAAAAAGTTACCATGGCAGTTTACCGCCTCACTGGAGATGCTGATCAATGGTGGTCATTGATTCAAAACATGAAGGAAGATGATGAAGTATCAAACATGGAATGGAGGGAGTTCAAAGATCTCTTTTTAGAAAAATACTTTCCTCACGACCATCGAGCAGATATGGAAAGGCAATTTCTGAGTCTGAGACAAAAGGAGGATGAGAATGTCACAAAGTATGAGGCTAACTTTACAAGGTTAGCGAGGTATGCTGGAGATTATATTCGCAACCCAAGAAGTAAGATTGATCGTTTCTTTGATGGGTTAAAACCATTTCTCCGTCGAGCTTTAGTCTCACAATCCTTTTCATCGTACGAAGACATTGTCTCATGTGCTATCAAGACCGAAAAGGAATTCTCTAAGTCTTATGACTTTAAAGCAAAGCAAGAGAAGAAGAGACCTGCTGATCAATCTGGGAATGGAAATAAGGGGAAGAAGGGAAAGGTTGAATATCCATCTTGTGGTAAGTGCGGGAAGAAACACCCCGGTGCTTGCCTGAAGGGAATGGGAGTCTGTTACAAGTGTGGTGAAAAAGGCCACCAAGCTCATGATTGCAAGGGGAAGAAGGAAGCTACCAATGTTCAGTGCTACAATTGCAGGGAGATGGGGCATTATGCAAATGCATGTCCTAAGCGTCAGGAGAACTTACCTCAGAAAAGGCCAAGGGATCAAGGCCAGGCTTATGCTATCACTACTGCTGAGTTAGAAACTCCGAAAGACGTGGTGGCAGGTAATTTAATGGTTTCCTCAAGTTTAGAAAATGCATTATTTGATTCTGGATCATCGCATTGTTTCATATCTTCCCAGTTTGCTAAGAAAATTAGATATTTCCAATTTGATTTAATAAGGGAGTTATCAGTTAAAACTCCTAAGGGAAGTATCGTTGCAACAAAGTTTTGTGAATCAGTCCCCATTAGAGCACATAAATTTTCTTTATCTGCTGATTTCATCGTCATACCTATGATTGAGTTTGATATAATCCTCGGTATGGACTGGCTTTCGGACTATGATGCGAAGATTTATTGTAAGAAGAAAGAGGTTACGATTCTTGATGATAATGATAAGGAACACCTTATTTTTAGAGCAGAATCGTCACCAACTAATTCTTATTTAGACCCACCCCCAGTAGCTCAACTTAATTCAATTATTGGGGAGGAAGAGAATGAAGCAACTATCGGTGAGGAAAGGAATGTTCAAATAGAGGGTGTACCTGTTGTGAAAGAATTTGTAGATGTATTTCCGGAAGATTTACCTGGACATCCTCCAGAACGAGAAGTTGAGTTTTCCATTGATTTGATTCCTGGATCAAGGCCTATATCGAAGACCCCTTATAGAATGGCCACTGTAGAGTTAGTCGAACTAAAGAAACAACTAGAGGAATTGAGTAATAAGGGATTTATTCTCCCTAGTGTTTCTCCATGGGGAGCCCCTGTTCTTTTTGTTAAAAAGAAAGATGGATCTATGAGGTTATGTATCGACTACAGGGAGATCAATGCTATAACGATAATGAACAAGTATCCCCTACCTCGTATTGATGATTTATTTGACCAACTGCATGGAGCTCAATACTTTTCAAAGATTGACCTTCGATCTGGATACCATCAGTTGTGTGTAAAGAAGGAAGACACTCCGAAAACAGCATTTCGAACCAGGTACGGGCATTACGAGTTTACTGTAATGTCGTTTGGATTGACTAATGCACCCTCTATATTCATGGATCTGATGAATAGAGTTTTCAAGGAGTATCTCGATGAATTTGTGGTGGTATTTATTGATGATATCTTGGTATACTCCAAAACCTACAGAGATCATGAAAATCACTTGCGCATTATCTTGAAGACTCTGAGGAGGCATGAATTATATGGAAAGTTTAGCAAGTGTGAATTCTGGCTTCAGGATATTTCTTTTCTTGGCCATATTGTCTCGAAAGATGGAATCGCTGTTGATCCTTCTAAGACCAAGGCAATCCAAGAATGGCCAGCACCTACGAGTATAACTGAGGTACGTAGTTTTATTGGTTTGGCAGGTTATTATCGACGTTTCGTCCAGAATTTTGCCCGATTGGCTAACCCATTAACGAAGCTCACACGTAAAGGGGTTAAATTTGTTTGGACAAAAGAGTGTGAAGAATGTTTCGAAGAACTGAAGAGAAGATTAGTCAATGCTCCTATATTGACTCTACCATCGGGGAATGATGGGTTCGTTATTTATAGTGATGCATCAAAGAAAGGACTTGGCTGTGTCCTTATGCAGAATGATAGAGTTATTGCCTATGCATCACGACAGTTGAAAATTCATGAACAAAACTATCCTACTCATGATCTTGAGTTAGCAGCTGTGATCTTTGCTTTGAAGATATGGAGGCACTACCTCTATGGTGAAAAATGTGAGATTTATACTGATCACAAGAGTTTGATGTATATTTTCTCACAAAAAGAACTCAACATGAGGCAAAGGAGATGGCTTGAATTACTCAAGGATTATGATTGCACGATACACTACCACCCGGGGAAAGCAAACAAAGTAGCAGATGCTTTGAGCAGAAAAGACCATGGAGTTCTGAACATGATGAGAATTGAAAGGGACCCAATTTTCATGGATCTAGAGAAGATGGACATGGGAATAACCAGGGAAGGTGAAACATCAATGCTTTTTCAAATGGTTGCCAAACCATCTTTACTAGAAAGGATTAAGAGTTCTCAGACCAATGATGAAGAATTACAAAAGAAGATTAAAGCTGTGAATGATGGGAGATTGAGAGACTTTGTGTATGAAGATGGAATTTTGAAATTCGGGAAGAGACTTTGTGTTCCCAATTTACCTGATCTGAAAAGGGAATTGTTGGATGATGCTCATAGTTCCAATTTCTCTATACACCCTGGGAGCACCAAAATGTATAGAGATTTGAAGGAACATTTTTGGTGGGACAACATGAAGAGGGAGATTGCTGATTTTGTATCAAGATGTATGGTTTGTCAACAAGTGAAAGCTGGAAGGCAACAGCCTGGAGGAGTCATGCAACCTCTTCCCATACCGGAGTGGAAATGGGACAATATTACGATGGACTTTGTCATGGGGCTACCAAAGACTCCTAGAAGGAACGATGCAATATGGGTTATTGTTGATCGTCTTACCAAGTCAGCACATTTTCTTGCTATAAGAGAAGATCTACCCCTGGAACGTCTAGCAAGACTATACATTAATGAAGTTGTGAGACTTCATGGTGTACCCCTATCGATTGTTTCTGATCGTGATCCCCGTTTTACTTCAAGATTCTGGAAAAGTCTTCAGAAATCCCTGGATACTGAACTTCATTTGAGCACTGCTTACCACCCTCAGACAGACGGACAATCAGAACGGACTATTAAAACCTTAGAAGACATGTTGAGATCTTGCTCACTTGATTTTCAGGGTATGTGGGATCAATATTTACCTCTGGTAGAATTTTCCTATAACAATAGCTTCCATTCGAGTATTCAGATGGCACCATATGAAGCGTTATACGGAAAGAGATGTCGTACACCAACCTGTTGGGATGACGTCGGTGAAAGAAAACTTGTAGGTCTAGAACTGGTGGAGGAAACGATGGAAAAGGTAAAGGTAATCCAAAATCACATCAAAGCAGCTCAAAGTAGGCAGAAGAGCTATGCCGATAATCGAAGGAAGGATTTGGAATTTCAAGTCGGTGATCATGTTTTCCTAAAGGTATCTCCGTGGAAGGGAGTCATACGTTTTGGTAAGAAAGGTAAATTGAGTCCCAGGTACATCGGACCTTTCGAAATTCTAGAACGAATTGGGGCTGTAGCTTACCGATTGGCAATGCCGCCAAGTCTCTCCAAAGTTCACGATGTGTTCCACGTATCTCTGTTGAGAAAATACATGCCTGACCCAACGCATGTACTCACCTATGAGGAATTAGAACTGGAACCCGATCTGTCTTATTGCGAAGAGCCCGTCAGGATTCTTGATACAAGAGAACAAGTACTGAGAAACCGGACGACGCGTCTGGTAAAAGTTTTGTGGAGAAATCATAAGATTGAAGAGGCAACGTGGGAACCCGAGGAACTTATGATGAAGAACCACCCGAGTATTTTTATGCAGTAATACCCTAGAAATTGCGAGGACGCAATTATTTGAAGGAGGGGATAATGTAACACCCCAAGCTTCTACGGTACGTTTCCCTTCGAATAATGCGATAGCGTGTGTTGTACGCAACCTCGAGTTCTAACACACACCACAACTAATTAAACTAGCTGTTGTGAATAGTAATACCTACTTTTTGAAATCATATATATTCTATATTTCAAAATGGACTTCAGTTTTGGATTCGGAATATCAAAATTAGCCTAGGGTGAAATTTTGGTACATTTCGGATAACTTTCATATTTTGATGAATAGTGAAAATTTCTAAATTTTAATTAAAAACAACTTTTTTAATCAAATTAATTACTAGTGATAAATTATGAATTTGAGTGGTTTTAAAGTATATTTAGAATATATTTTTACCATTTAATATAATTTTGGTCATTGGACATAATTTTACAATTAAACCGAACATAAACAAGTGTCAATCTTTTGATAGTTATTATCTCTTAAAAACACGCTTTTTGTTTTAACAGCGGGAATTAATTTTAAATTAATTTCTGCCACTTCTGTGTTTTGAATTTAGGAAAATGGATTCCATATTTGGAATCAGGATGTTCAAATTGTGTAAATAGGTAACTTTTATTTTTAGACATTTTGTATAGTTACTGTGGTAAATATTTTATTTACCATGGTTAAAGGGTAAATCCGGTAAATAAGGGTTAAAAAAATAATATTATAATAATAAAAAATTACCCTAAAACGTGTCCTAACCTTATTGGTGGACACATACCCGACCATGGGCATCCTTTGGTCAATTTGGGGACCCCTTGGAGCCACTTGTATGTGGTAGGGACACTTTATATTAATAAAGTTAAAATAAAAATAAAAATGGCATAAGCTTACATCTTTTAGAAGAACAATTTTTACATAGGGTTATACATGTTGGATTTTCGATTATAAATATTCATTAGAAAGCTAAAACGATTTCCTACATAATGCTATTTTATTTATAATTTTTAGACATTATATAATTTATTTTATTTATGACACAATGATGATGCAGTAATTACTAAAATAGTGAAAAATAAAAATAATTGATCTTATAAATACCCAAATAATTATAATATGAAACTTTTAATGAATTAAACTAATTTTCTATGATAATATGATATATTAGGATTGATTTAATTGACTTTTTTCGAAGTAATCAATCTGTTAGGAGTTTCACAAAAATCAACTATTGAATAGTGTCAAAATTGACATAAAAGAGTTCTTAAAACAAATATTATATTATTAATTGATATTAAATTCCTAAAAATCTACGGTTCGGCCAAGAGACTTATATTATGATAGGTTAATCATTAATGGACCACTTGGGGGTCTCTTGGATGTATATAGTAAGTTTATTAACCATAATATATAAAATACAAAGAGACATTGTAAAAGTGAAACTAATTAACTTAGAGTTAATACTTAAAGATAAGGTTAATATAAGTACCCAAACCTGTCTAAATTCTATTGGATGAGTTGTTTTCGACCTATCCCCACCTCATCCTTTGAATAGTAAACTTTTGAGCCTTTAGAAACCGAATATGAATTTATTATAAATTAATATTTCTAGCTTTTCCAAAGGTGCCCCTCACCCCTCTTATAAAAGGGCACTCCTCCTTCTCATTTCTTCACACCTTCAAAGCCTTTTGGTTCGGCCAAACTCTGCCCAAATACTCTCCCAACATCCCTCAATACAACCTAGAGGCCTTAGTTTGATCAGAAAGCCAACCTAAGGATCCCTTTTGATCAAATCAAAATGAAGAACCCGAAGAAGAGGTAATGATTTCACCACCCTTTTCTAAGTTCATTTCTTCTTCCACTTCTTCTTACTTTGTTCTTACCATTCTGAAATAATAACTCCAGTATCTCACATATACTGTGATGTTATTATAAATATGGTACAATCATATTCAGTATTCTATCCACCCTTTGAATAACATGTCACCATACGTGCGTACGTACGGCTTACCGTCTCCACGTCGTGGTGTAATTGTTATTCAATATAATATTATTTGGATGGGTATAATAATGATGTGTAACTCATGTAAATAATAAATATAACATGTTAATGATTCTTTATATATGATATACCATCCATTTATATATTATTTTAATATCAAAAGAATGATATTGTCGCTCGTGCGTACGTACGGACTACCGTCTCCACGAACGCGATGAGATTCATTCTCCATCGTATCCATTCAAGTATAATTATCATTTGATGATTTAAAAATGATGTTTAAGGACTTTATATCATTCTGGATATGAATAAGATACAACAACCATGGCTTATGTAACAAAACATATAAAAGAAAATGAGTAAGTTAACTCCCGAAACGACGATAATTCTAAGATATTATTAACAAATCAATGTTAAAAGATCATATATGATATCATATTAATATATATGATTCTTGTATAATTTAATAACAACTATTTCACCATTATACAGGAGGTTAACCTACCCCAACCAAGGAAAAGTACAAGGTAAGGGTTATTTCACAATCTCTTCATTATCCGAGGTTGTATTATACGTAATAATCTACTGGGATCTCTTTATCATCCACATCCATGTTTCTTCGAAATGTATTTCAAAACATTTTTACTATTTATAACCTTGTTTGACTTTTTATAAGAGGTTTATAAAGGAATCTTTCCTTCGTTTTCAAAACAAGGTCCTTTTTAACCTTTTCGACAGAATTGAGGTAAGAATGTTTTTTTTAACTTATACGGCGGGTACGGTTATTTTACGCCGTTATAAAATCTTCAAAGCTTTCCATACAAGCTTATAAGAATATTTTCAAAGAAAATGTTTTATTTTATATGGATCTTAAATGATTTCAAAATAAAAGGAGATGTTTCTTTAAAAAGAATTTTGATTTCATCTATGTCAACATCCTTTGATGGATTTTAAGATTATTTGAAGTTGATTTATTGTGATACAAAACTTCTATATTGTATTGAAGGTTTTGTGATATGTTTGAATATGGATGTGCTATTTTTATACCATTCATAGTTTATGGTGAAATTATTGACATTTCGTATACTAGTTTTAATACGAATGTTTATGTTATGTTTAAACCTTTTCATATGGGAATGCATTGGACTTAATAAGTGATGGGTGGAGCCCGCTATAGCTCCTCGATGCATCGGTAGGTCTCATGAGACAAACTAGTGTCTTGGCACAAGGCCTTGACAAAATCTTATTTGTAGTCTTGGCACGAGGCCTTGGCTATGTGGTTATGATAGTCTGGCATTATGCATTCCAACATTATGAAAGTGGTTATTTATTTTTGCATGTGATTATTCGATTAGTGGAATATCCATGTGAATAAGTAAATGGCATTATTTCATTTTACTTTTGCCATACTATGTTGAAGTTCAATTTTAAAAGGCTTTTGTTTTAGTTATACATTGCCTTAAATGTTTATTCTTATTGATGAAAGTTTCCGCTATATTGTTATCCTTACTGGGAATTTGAGCTCACCCCTTTTCTATGTTTTATTTTTCCCAGGAAGTGAAGATGTAAGTTATGAATGACCTGCAGGGATATTATGAGGGGATTGTAGTGTGGACTGTGGAAACATTATGTTGTTGTAGTAGTTTTTGATTTTATGATGTAATGTAAAACTTATGAATATATCTAGTGTTTCCAAGGCTACTAAACCAATCGGTCTTTCGAGATTTGATCTTTCTTGTGATCATGCCAATGTTATGTAATAATGCACCGACTCTGGGTAACTGGGGTCGGGGCGTTACAGTTACCCAGTGGAAACCAATTTCATAACCTGATTCCTTTTCAATATGTTATATTACTTCATCAGTGCCATAAATATTATATGATTATGTGTGTAGTAACTTTTCACTATCTATTAATATATTTTCATAGTATATTTGGATTTATATTTTATACATATAATCTAATCATTTATTTATTCTCAAATCGATGTCATAGTCTTTGAAGGGTTTAATTTACAATCTTAATTTTTTTTCAGGATTGTTTAAACTTGAAGATACATTAGAGGAAATTGTTGGATATTTTTTTTGTAAAACGTTTAATATTTTTCTCCTATATTTATTTATGATCATTTTTAAATAATATTTCTATTCTTCTCTTCTTATACATTAAAAATATTTTAGAAAATATTTTTATGAAAACCCGACTTCATTCATATCTTTTTTCGGAGAACTTATTTTCTTATAAAAATCCAGTTTTATAAAACATTTTCAAAAGAGTTTTTAACCTATTAAAAGTTATTTTCTAAAGAAAATTTTACCCTTATTTTGATTTACAAATGTTTGAAATTAATATTCTTGTCTCTTTCTAAATAACAAAATTTTCTAACCTTTTTACCATGCAAAAAAAATGTTTCATTTACTTAATAGGACATGTACATAATTAACCACCATCATTTATTTAAATTTTCCATTTACTTTATAAAATCTTACTTGTTTTAAAGAAAATGTTTTCAACGGTGACTGCCAAAGAAACAGTTTGTAAAATGGTTTTTCAAAAGAAAATGATATTTTCCACAAAATTGATTTCAAAAGATCTTTTTATTATATATATTTTCATCATAATAAAAAACCCTTTACTATAAATGGGATATATTGTATTGATTCCATCATTATACTTTATATGGATGGTTTATGATTTATTTTTCCAAGTATAATATTTACATTCACTTACTTTATTCATTTATTAATACCGTTAAATTTTTAATCCCCTACAATCATTCAACATTGTATTTCCCCTAAATTTTACATTTCATTTATCATGGATATTACTATTTCCCAAATCATATGTAATGTTATATCAGGTGTTTAATTTAATATTTATTTGATTATTTTGAGAAATATTTATAATTGTATATTATTTATTAAATTCCGATATTTGATAAGGCATATTATTTATTTTGATTAATTGGTATGGGGATTTCTTTAGACCGATAATGACGGGTGTGCCCCAGACTATATATCCCCTTGATGCATCGATAAGTTCTCATGAGAAAAATAATTTGTGAATGTTAAATGGGTTTCTATCCATAATTTTAAACTATCTTGTGAAGGGTATTGATAGTATTGGTTTTCATGTTCCTTAGACATGACATCTAATAATTTTGTATTTCTTTCATTTATATTCATTTGCAAATTATTCATGAGATTTTGTGTCAACATATCTATGGGTGAATTTATGTTTTACTTAATTCAATAAATGGAATGTGTTTTAGCATCATACCTTGATATTTTTATTTTTTTCATTATCTATTTATCATAATTTCATGTTTTTTCATCCAAATTTTCTTATTGTATATTCATCTCCTTTTCATCCTCTTTATTAAAATCCATCTATGTTCACTTATTTAACTTTACATGTTGATTTACTATTTTTGATTTAATATTTATTATGCTATATTTTATCGATACATATCATTTTAGGTCAGCCTTACTATGTTTAGTTTCCCTAGGAATCTAAGAAGTAATAAAGATATATAAGGATACGCTAGATGGAAGAAATTTATTATCCCCAAAGTTATCCTCAAAATAAAAATATTATGTTGTAATGAGTGTATCATTTGTAATACATGATTTATATCGGTATCTTGTTTACCAAGACTAATAATATCTTCAATCCTTATGGATTTGAATCCTTATAATCTTGTCAATGTAATGTTATTGGACACAAGCTTTAGGATATTTGGCTTCAGTTTGCTACAGCATATATAAATTTTAAATTCCATTATATGAATATTCAATATATAATCATTAGGATCGATGCCATAATAATAAAGGTTTCGTGTATTTGGAGACTAGATACATAATCAACATATTTATATAAATTCTTCATCATATATCATCTTTTTCTCTCCACTTTATCCCCTTCTTGATATATAATAATTAAAACCTTCCTTTGTAACATTGGTAAAGGAAATATAAGAATGGGTAATGTCAAATCTCCATAAGGGTAAACATGATAGATATAAATCAATGAGAATAAGAAAATAATAAGGTCACGAGATCATGAAAATTACTTTCAAAGTATATACTCAATCTTTCAAATATCATAGACATGAGTTATGGAGTAAATCATTATCATTTCAAAATATACAAATCATAAAAGCGATAATACATCATAAATGAATCGTGAACTATAATTTCACATCATTATCATGTCATAAAAATATGGCTCCATACATGGTATATAAACCATTTAATATTTCAAGGTTAAATATCAAGACTGTCAAATCATTTTGTATTAGGAATAAAACCCCATTTCCCATATCATAAATGATCAAAAATCATCACATGTTTCTAAAAATGGATTAAACAAATCTGTCAATTTCCCATAGTGGATCAAGTACATCAACCCGTTTCCCATAACTATCTCATGAGATATAAAACCTTACCCAAATAATTCTAGGACCTATATAATTCTAAGCCTACTTGTCACATATAAAAATATAAAAATATATATTTTCCACAAGATCATTAATCCTTCATCATAATAAAATCCATTTAAATAAAATGAGCTTCATAATCATTTCATCATTTCATCATACCATAAACTATGAAAAATAAATAAGTTTTCTAATAATCTTGTTCTCATAGTTATAACCATTTATTGAAATATTAAGACATTATCATTGAATTTTACCCCATAAGACCATAATTAATATCAAAGGATGTTATCGTAGATGAAAATTAATTTAAAAGATCACTGGACTATTTCCTGAAGAAAATACCATTTTCATTTTGAAATTACTTCTATAAAATTTAAAATTTCCAATATATAATGGAAAAAAATTATTTTAAAATAACCAATAAATTTTTTAATTTATTCTTAAAATAATTTAGTGGTCATGATATTGGGAAATTTTTTTCAGGTCATGTTTGTTGAAACAATGAATAATTTTACTTTATGGTAAACATTCAAAAGTACATCACTTAGAAAAAGGCTAAAATATTAAATTTATAATTTATTATAAAAATATAAACAATGATACACATGAATTTTAATAATAATATATAATACTAAAACATTCTTGAATATATTTTAGATAAAACATGGCCATGAAAGAAAATGATTCTTGATCAAATTGTTAAATATATTTAATTTTCTTTAAAAACATTCTTTTAGTATACTAAGTACATAATGTGAGGAAAATGATAGAAAAATGTTTATTCCCAATAAATAACTAGAATATAATAAAAATTAGATGGATTTATTGGATAATGATCATATAAATTCCCCAATGGAAATTCAATCACAAACAATCCTCACTAAAATATGATTCAAACATAAATCATTTACCTAAAGTTTCATCTGTCTTCATATGAATTAAAAGCTCATGTATAATAAATATAAATTATTAATAAATTTATTTTTTAACCATAATAATATACATAATACTTTATATTATTTACTTATATAATCTTTTCAGCTATTTTATAACAATTGGTTATTTAAATCACTCTTCCACGTGATAATTGTTTTATATTAATGAATCTTTTCCTTCCATAATATTAGTCCTTACATTTTGATCATGTTTACATAATATCCATATTTTTAATCTGGATAAAATAAATCATATATATTTTTTAAACCATAAATGTTAGATATAAAAAAATTAATTACACCGTTCATGGAGACGTTAGGTCATATGTATATATGAACACGATTTTCACTTTTCAAAGGATGATACAAATAAATGGTAAATAATAATTATATTTTATAGAATAATTATTTTATCTTAAATATCATATATATTGTTTAAATTTTTCATTATTAATTTCTAGTTAAATAGGAAATGAAAAACGAGTCACATCCCTTTGTTGATGTGGTGGTCCACGCGTACTCACAAACAACATTATCATTTTGAAATTGATTGGAAAATGTAGATAATGGATATTGTATCATCAGAGTAAAAAATAATTATATTTAATATACTTAGTTAAATATTTTATAATATATACAATATAATTTTAGTAGTTTTCATGACAACTAAAATTTAAAATGCACAGTTAATAGGTATACAACTTCACTGAGAAAATTTGATTGCCTTGCACCATAATCCTTGAAAGGATAGTATTTTTGAAAGACCAAAAGATATAGGATATATAAAAGGAATTTAAATGATATTATTTCATGGATTATAAGAGATAAAATTATAAAAAATTATGAATACTGAAGCATGTGTGGTACCCTTTTATAAATAAGGGGAGTGGTACTCATCTAATTACTTAAATTATTAAATTAATAAAAATGAATATGAAAGTAATAATGGATAAAAATTGATATAATTAATACCTTATATCATTATTTTTAAAAATAATATTATAAAATAAAATCTGAACACGTTTTTTTAATGTTTTAACCCTTATATTATAGTTTTACCCCCTTGTAAACTCTTTTGACAATTATCACAATATCATAGTTTTCTACTCTTTAAGGGTTATGAATTTAACCATAAATGAATAAATGACTCATAAATATAGAATTATTTAGATTATAAAAAATAACTCATTAAATTAAATGAATATAATATTTTTATGAATTTTAAATCATTTAATATAATGTAATATATTATAAAAAATCATTAATTCCATTTTCAATCTAACTATTTTATCTTGAATTTGAAAAAAACACGTTATAAAATTAATTTTAACATAAAATATTAAAAAAGTACTAATATCTTATAGTTATCAATAATATTGTTTGTACACTATAACTCTCTTAAAAAATCACTGTTTTAATTTTAACAATAATTTGCATTATTTTTATACAACTTTCACAAGCACTGCGTCATTTTTACATAAGAATTTAAGGTAAATATTTCTTATGTAAAAAAAAGAAACACCATGATAGGAAAATTACCTCATTTTTAAAATAATTATTTATAACTGAGCATAATATTTTTATATCCCAGTCACAAAATATTTTAAATTTTAAAAGAAAAAATGAAATTATTTTACAATATTTTACTTTAATATTATAATGGTAAAAATAAAAGATAAATTGAAACAAAAGGTCATACTTTATTGTTTACTAAAGAAATATAATCTTAAAATTAAATGAAGAAATGTTTTTGAATGAAATATAATCCTTATCACATTAGTTTTAACCCCAATTCACATATGTTACCTTTACTATGTCAATAAATATTTACTATGGTTACAATTAATATTAACAAAAAATAAGTTGAAATTATTTATTAAATTTATACCACAAAATATTAAATATGGAATCCATTTTTAATATTAAATTTATAAAAGTGGTCAAACTTAATTTATTATAAAAACACAAAATATAATAGAAAAATGTTTTTCAATAAATACCTTTTTAGGTATAAAAACAATTTATATAAAAAATTCAACCATTAAATTGATTAAATTGTACTCAATTACATTATTAATGATATAATAGAACTATTTTTTCTTTTAATAAATTTAAAAAATATAATAATTTGTAAATGATTGAAACAAAACAATAGTTTTCAATAAAATTAGTTTTATTCACTATTTGCAAGAATTTTTTTTTGTCTGAAACATCTAAATAATCAACCATAAGATAATTTTTATATTATTATATTAAATATTATATCCTTTTAATCATTTAAAATTTCTAAAATCTTGATAAATTAATAATAATATTCACTCAAAAAAACCATAAAATAAATTTTTGAAAAAAATGTATTTTTAAAGAATAAAATGACTTTTCTGAAAATTGTGTTCTTATTTAGTATGAATTAATTAATTAATGTTAATTTCATTGGAAATTTATATAAATAATTTATAATGTGGTTAATAATATTCAAAACCATCAATTCAATGACCTGAAAATTGATATCCCATTAAATAATAATATTTCAATTGTATAACACTACTTGTTTAAAATCAGGGTTGTTTGTAAAGAAAAATATCCAATGAAAAGATATGTTTATAAGTAATTACATCACAAAATATTAGGGTGTGAAAATTAACCTAATTTTAATAAAATTCTAGGAATGAAATCAATTTGGCAGTTTGTGGGTTATATGATGCCTAACCCAACATGGGAAAAAATGGAATGGGGATCCATCCTTGAGCCTCATGAAGTAATATCTGCTCTAATATTCCATGGGGATATTATTTATAATTTTTAGGAATATATTACCACTGAAATACTATGGTTTAATAATGTGTAAACTCACCTTGATAAAATAGAACACACCCCTAATGAAATAAAGTCTATATTGAAGATATTTAGGGCTCTAACCTACCATAGAAGGAGTAGAACCATACTCAAGGGAGTATAGGAAGTGTCTCACTTTGTTTGGTTCTAACCATGATTTTTTATCTCACAAAACATATGTTTATATAAATAAAAAATTTGTCTTAGTGACACATAGTAGGTAGTGGTCATCCTGGTACTTAGGAATCTGTTATATTCATGCATCAGTGTACTCTTTAAAGTTCACAGGGTATGCCACAAAACTCATGAAGTGTGGGGTCAAGAGAATTACTAGTCGTTTAATTCTTATAAATATTTGTTTGGATGTATAAATATCACTTGGTGTGTTCATCCCCAACGTGGCATGTGGTATTTATTTTTCTACATGAACCCTATCTTCTTTATAGAAATGTCTACACAACATGTGTTATTTCGAACTATATGCCATGTAGTCAGGGGAAAATCACAATTCTATAGGTGAAAATTAATTTTACACACAAAATACGGTCTCCTTCTACACCACTAGAAATCATGTATATAATTCTAGGATTTATCTTTACTAAGCCTATTTTATAAAAGGTGGTCTGATTCTGGCCACCATTTTCTTGAAAACCGCTTTTCATTTCTCCTATAGTGTACCCATATGATGTTACTCAAGAAACCACCATTATCCATTACACCATCTAATACATATTATCATCATCATTCCATCATCGCATCACTAATCCCTAAATTGAACCTCGAAAAATGATTTATTTCACTAATGATTTATTTCACAAGGATCGAGTTTCCTCGCGTAGTAAAATCATTGGCTAATTGAAGCACTGATGATGAAAGTAGAAGAATGAAGGGTAAAGGAATAAAACATAAATTTTATCATCAAATAATGGTCTTGTATGGTTAAATATATTGGTGGAATTCATATAATTTTAAATATAATCAAATCAAGAAATTCAAAATAAAAATTAAATTCCAAATTCTAGGAAATGAAATAATCGAAGGGATAATCAGAAAATAAATATCCATGAACTAGTTTTTATTTATTTATTCATGTTCATATCAATAATCATGATCGGGTAATTAAATAATAAAAATAAAAAAATCTACCATATGTTTTGATCGATCACGGGGGAAAAATAGATCTATGTCAATTTTTCTTGTGAGATAAACTTTATTTTTTATTGGCTCACCAAATATCCATATTCTTCTAATGTCGATCAATAATGTTTCAATCATCCATCAATGATCTCTTGTCCGAACGACCTCTAAAATACAAAGCGTTATGAAGATAACATAAGAGAAGAACTATAAGAGGGTTTAAATAGAATATTTCTGAGATTAGGGTGTTAATGATTTTACTAAAATAATAAATCTATTTAATCAAATTTAATTTAATCTAATATCTTCCCATAATCACACTCAACAAAAATATATAACTTCAATTGAAATTTTTTCATACACAGGGTATAACCGATATTCCGTATTTAATGTAGGTATTAGTTTTACCACGTGAGACACCGATTGGGATATATTACAATTTTTTACAAACATACATGAAAATACGATATATTATATTTTATATTTTTAATATATCAATACTAAACCTCTATAGGGATCCAAACTCACACTAACTCTATACCTAATTCTAAAAACAGCATTCAACACATTCCAATGATTCAAACAAAAAATTTTATGTCATTACATTCTCCTTAACTTCAAGTATTATCATACTGAAATTAAAAAATCTAATCAAATATGTATGGGTACTAAGATCACACCTTGTTTTACAAATCCCACAAGCATTTCTAGAAGTTACTTTGTTGACACCAAACATTCTGTATGAGAATCACTAACCCATGAATTATATTCTATTACTGATACATGTTCACTACTAAGTACTCTATGAAAGTTCATCTATCCTCAATGTCTATATCATCACGAACAATAACATGAAACGAGTCATGCATGTATTTCGATAACTAAAAAAAATTAAAGAATTTATAAACCCACATTTACAGTGGTGGTAAGGACATCAAGAATTCCATATTACCTACCCTACACTGTATTTGGAAAGGGATGATGAATCATCGCAATATCTTTAAGCAGAAACCAAATATTTTTAGTCATTGTCAATGTTTGACCTTCAGGATCCCATAGTCTCCCTCATCTAACTCCAAAGGCCTCAAAATATATTATTTAAAGGTCTTATAATAGTTTTTTTAGTTCTCGTAAACTTCTAGATGATATTCACATTCTCCATCATCATGTTCACCAGCTATGGCCCCATACACACTATTTGACTTGTCTCCAACCATCATAGTCATGCCCTGTAGGGCCTCCAATACATGTCCAAGAATCCTGTCATAAAAATATTGAAATGATAACTATTATTTGACACAAAATACACTAATGGTAGATGATCCTCTCTGTTATAGCCAAAATTTTACACACAATCACTCCATAACCTAAATGGTTCATCAAGTTAAACCTTCATTCTGGGGTGAAACAACCTGATCATCCATATTGGATTCCAAAATCCACCTATACTAATCTTTACAACCAGGAAATGAAGAAAGGTTTAGTATCCAAAATTAACATCAAGAGAACTTCATCAATATTTAATATCTCATTAACATACTTGCATCCAAAGATATCCACTGAACTCTTCTCTCAAAAAGATTGGAAGTGGGGTGATTTGGTGATTCAATCTATGATAACCAAGAATACATCATGACTTATTATTTTTTCAAGGAAGTTCCATCATATATTCCATATTCATACCACCCCAATTACACTCAATAAACTCAAGGGGTTAGTCCAATCCGACTAGAACTTGGTGTTAGGACTTCATTTTTTGGTGGGTGTGGTATCGAGAGATAAACTCAAAAAACACGCCACTATATACATGGATAATAAAGAATATGTTAAAATTTATTGTGTATCATTTCCCTTTGTGTGTGTACCAATAAGGGGGATTTATAAAATTACCTTATAAAATCCTCTTATAGCATGTTGATCACTTTAATCCATCCTTTAAAAATGATAATGTGCTTCTTACATTTAGAAAATACATCATTAGAATTTCTTATGAATATATGGTTTCACATGAAATCACAGTCAATATCTCTAAGTTGTACCTCCCTAAAGTAATAAAGAATCAGAGGGGGTAACAACTAATGAATAGAGGAATTCCATTGAAACCTCATCCACAAAGGAAAACTATAATGATTTTTTGTAATTAGTTTCCTCAATCATAAAATTAAAAAAATATTTCCTACTAAAAGAATCAGCCATTGTGATCTATTTCCCAAGAGTATAGACTATCTCAAATCTATACTACTACAGTAATTCCAACAATTTTCTCTACCCCAGATTATGATCATCCTATAAAAAGATATTCTATATACTCTTATGGTCCAAATTGATGAAGAACTTATCTCCTATATTATTGTGTCTCCATGTTTTCATAGAGAAAACTACTACTACAAGCCCTAAATTATGGGTCAAATACCTCTTCTCATGAGATCATAGATTTCGGGATGAATAATAAATAAATATATGCATCTTAATTAGAGCCCATCCATGACCACAAATAGAGTAATATCAACACACAACACACTCAAATTCTCACCTATAGAATAATCAAAATCGAGGAACTAATAAAATTATGATGAAGTTCATGAAAATCCAGTTTAAAATTTTCTGCCCACATTAATGGATACCATTTTTTAGGTCAAGGTAGGGAGAGGATTAATGATCTTGGATAAATCGGGTATGATTATCTGGTAATACCTAGAATACACATGGAACCTTTTCACAACAATCTTTATTTTGGGAGACTCCTAAGATAGGACTATCATGATATTTGTTGGGTCTGCTGCTACTCCATCATCTGAGATGACATATCATAGTATGTGGTCCTATCAAATATGAATCTAATGATTTTTTAATTCCCATAATGCTGGTGCTCATGTTGAATCTCTTAGACCATAATCAAGTGTCTCTAATAATTCCCCTCTAAATTGAGTACATGAGGATTTCATCTATGAATACCCCTTGAACTAGTTTGAAAGCGATAAAATATTTGATTCGGGAGTCTCATGAACACAACTTGGGAGTTCATTATAATGAAGGTAATCACCAAGTACTAAAAGTGAGTGTATCGACACTGGAATCCCATCCTTGGTATATGATCCTCTCAATCATTGAGATGGTAATATCATGACCTAAGATTAGTCTTTGATATCCAGTTCTCTCATTTAAAATAGTTGAATCGATCATTGTTTTTCCTATATAGATTCTTATTCTAAATTTTCAGCCTTTTTAGGTGATGATATTCCATTTACAACCTTAACATCACATCCACATTTTTTGGATAATAGCCCTGAGGCTTCCCATGGGGATAGAGGAGATTTGATGAAGCTATTCCTTAATATATTCTCCAATTGAAACATTAGTTATCACAACTCTTTATTGGTTATCTAATATGATGTAATAGATATTGATCTAGTCTTTAGATGTAGTTCTATGTAGAAAATCAATCTTATTGTTGGGAGGTAATTCTAAAAAATTCACATGTAATATTTATACATACTCTTCTTATACTACATAAAATTGAAATATCATATAATCTAACATTTCAGGTATTATACTAGCTTAATGATGATAAGTCAGTTGTATCCTCATGTATATGATTCAACGAAACTATTCTCGAGATTACTTATCATGAACGAAGGAAAATATCATCCTGTGAACTTGGATGCAGATTAACCCACATTAGTAATAGTCAAATTGTGTATGAATAATAAAAAACCATTCCAAACTAATAAAATATTTATAGTTCCTAATCAACACTATGAATAGATTCTATGTGAACCCATATTCTCCAAGAGTAAAGGTACACTATTGGTAGAAGTTTGTGATAATTGAAAGTTACTCAATTTGATTCTCCAATCTCAAAGGTCAAACTAAAAATTGTACTAAAATCTCTAGATCTCTCACTTGGGGGGGGGATTAGAAGGAAAGATCTTGCTTATGTCTGTAAACCTTATGGATAATTGAGAGATGACACATATTGTGCATCATATCATTCTAGGAGCCTTAGGGTCATAATAATCCTCCACTTAGAACTACTATCACCCCACACTTCAAGGTCTATAAGACTAGTGTAGAACTAATAAAATTTTTAGTAGTGGTATAAAATCATATCATTGACCACCAACTAAAAATATCTATCCTCCTCTTCCATAATTATATCTCTATGGGTCTCATTGAACATGGTGATTCCTTTAACTCAGTATATCATCTATCTCCTCTCTAACATTTCCTACCAAAAATTTCATACATACTCTCATGACATGACCATGTCTATAAAGGATATTAAATAACAACTTGCCTGGTGTAATGTATTGTTCATAAGGATTCCATGCATGTTGACATATCCTACAATACTATCTACAAGTTCTACTTCACCCACTATAGGTGAGTTATTCATTATATCCTTGGTTTTTGGGTAGTATATTCCCTTATAACTCATGATACGCACTCAACCTCTACAAATCCTTATACAACATCATCAAAGTCAATCATGGATAAATATGACATGAATCATCAACTTGAACTAATGAGGTGGGTCTATACACTAATAAACAGGTAAACTTACTACTTTCTATCTATCTAGAGAGGAAACCTCATGTTTAGGTATTTGTATATAGGCCTTTACACCCATCAGTTTATTACATTAACTCCACTATAGAATCCTCATTATATTTCATTATTAAACATCATGAGGTAGTCTAGATGTAAAAAAATTAAGAGAGAATATAAGGGGGTATGAATCAAGAAGGATAAGAATACCACAACCAATTATTATATGAGGGATATACCATTGTTTTCCCAATAAAAATTTCATTCATATTTCAAATCAATATGAAGATTATTAAATTTATAGGTAATGGATACATTGTCCACTACACCATCATTGGGATCCATAGAATGAGAAGCTAACTCATGGTACTTTTTATTTTTTCCCTTCTTGTTAAAACCATCCTCATACCTAGACTATAACCAAAAAATTTTCCTAATATGGAATAATCTTTGATTCCACTCTATCTTGACCCATTCCATCAGGGCCGTCCAGGATAGTAGTAAGAAATAAATGACATATAAGACCTCTAACAGTAGGTCTGGAGTTGGAACGATTTACCATGTATTCATATCAAACATATGAGAGGCCTTATCCTAAAGTATTAACACACATGAACACATCTCCACACTCTATTACAAAAAATTGTGGAAAAAACTGATATTGTAAATTCATGAATAACATCTAATACCACATCAGAGTATGAAATAAGAAAAAGAAAAAGAAAAAGGGTCCAAATACAATCCCACTAATACTATAAAAGAGTATAAACTTCGAACCAATAGGGCATGTTACTAAAATGAATATGTGGGGTGTTTTTAAAATCAGTATAGCATCAATAAAATCCACATAATCTTGATCCAACTAGGAAACCTCTAAAAATATTGTTTTCTTCATAATACACAACACATTTATGAAGATCCCATACAACAATGAGTATAAACATACCTTGAAGGAGACCCAAAAATTACCAAACTCAAATAATTAGAAAAATGATACATATCTAAATCGACAATGAACATAAGATAAAAAAGGTAACCCATATATGGTCAAGGAAGTATCAAAGTACAAAGGTGAGGTTTGCCTACACTATTATCCCATTGATTCTTCCTGATGCTTTATTATAACACTTTCCCATTATAACTCACTGATCAGGTCTTGATAACACTTATGGTTCTCATCCAAGAGGTCTTACACCTTGATCATAACCACATTGAAGTAATAATAAACTAATATGGATTATCCAATATATACAATAAAATATAAGACATGTCATTTGATGATATTAAATGTCAATTTATAGATAGGGGATTACACATTATACCAAATGGGGGTTACCTAAACCAAAATGGAATAACCCCATAGTCAGTGGATCAAACCCCAACATATGGGTTATATGATAGCTAACCCTTCCTATTTAAATACATGACTAAGGATCCAAATCCTATCCTTGTAGAGGTATACACTCTTAAATCCATAGATGAGATCTTATGTCTGATTTTTATGAATAGATGTTGCATTGAACCCTCATCAGGGAAGATTAAAGAAAATCACCCCTAGAAAGGGAACACATTCATTCTAAAATAGAAGCTATACTGAAGTGATTGAGGGTTTTATCAAACTTTAGAAAGAGAATAAGTCTCTCTCATAGGGGAATATGATGTGTCCCAGTATGTCTAGTTTTACCCTTATCCCACTATTAGATAAACATGCTCTTCTCTATATAAAATATGTGTATCAGTGACACATTACATGTGGAGTTCATCTAAGAACTTGGGAATGTTTCGTATTTCTACATCCTTTTACTCTCAAAAGGACCTGATGTTTTCCCTGACACATAGTTTGTGTGGGGTCACAAGTCTTCTAGAAATTTTACTCCATGTATATAAAGAATTATATAGATAATAATAACACAACGTTTGGGTACTCTATACAGATTGGGATATTTTATTTTTCATGTAAACCTGAGATTCCATATAGAGAGGGTTACATGATATGTGTTCTTCTAAACTACATGATGTTTATTTTGAAAAAACATGGAATCCATGACTTATCTATGGGTTTAAGGCTTACTCCACTATATCATTCACCTTCATATCAAATATCAATCATAACAATTGGATCCATATTGGATGATCCCGTGTCATCTCTAATGGAAAAAGTATAGCTACCCTTTACAAAGAAATCACTTATCGTCATACCTCAGATGTATATGTACAATCAAACACTCAAAAACCATTCCAAATACAGCAATATCATATCTTTTTCATATACATCATTCATATGTCATTTCTCCAATCCTAATACTGAAACTTCAAAAATGATTTGTTGGGAAAAAGTGAAAAAGAAAAATGATCAGTATCTTGGGTATAATCGAATCACTGCGGAATAAAAATACCAATAATGAATGTCGAATAATTGATAGAGAAATTAAAATAACACAAAAGAGATAATTAAATGATAGAAATGACTTACTGTCCCTCATTAACAAAATTTGTCAAACATTAATGATAATGTAATCATAAAATTCCAAATGAATTTCATATTCCAAATTACAGTAAATGAAAAAATTGATGCGATAATCAATACATAATGACCCACAAATGAACATTAAATGATTATTTCATGTACATATAAATAATCAAGATCAATAAATTAAACAATTAAAAACGAATTCCCTACCTCATGTTTGTATTAATCATTGGGAAAAACATATCCACCTCGAAAAAATTGATTTGATCCACTATGTTCATCATTAGATCCTCAATTCTCCACATTAATCCACCTTTGATCAACAATCATATAGTCCTTCATCAACTATCACCACTATTCTAGAGACTCAAACCTTTAAAACATAAGAATCACATACATTTGGTGGAATACATAAACTTTATATAAAAAGAAACTGAAAAACAGTTATTGTCTAGAGACTTTGAAAAAATAAAAACATAAACACTGTTACAAAAATGATCTAAATCATATCACACTGGGTTCTTATTGACTATAACCCTTATTAGACACCTAAAACATAATACATAACATAATAACTTGGGAAAGGAAACATAAATAGTGTTGAGCTCATATTCTCAGAAAGGGTAATCAAGGGAGACATGTAAGCATAAACATGAGCATAAGGGTATGACAACGTGATCATGAAAATAGAAGATCATACCTTGAATATCAAAGATCATAACATTTATCATGGAATAAATATTGGCATTACATAACACATGAATCAAAATTAAAAAATGAGCACAATCCATGAAATCATAACATAGGAATAAAATATGGAATTATAGAAGATACTCAAGCATATTGTATTCTTTCAATAGCATCCAAGGTATCCCTACCAAGAAAATCTTGGTAGTATATGTTCACTTTCCATACCATCACGATAGTTATGTTTCACTCCCATCGCCATATTGGTAGCATAAATTCACTCATAATAGCATCTTTGTAGTTATGGTTCCCTCTCATAGCCATCTTAGTAGTCAAGGTTCATTCCCAAGACCATATTATTCTATCTAATGTGATATAAATCATTAAGAAAGGAATTTTAGTGAGATATAGGTCCCAAAAATATCATAGTTAAATCATTCATACATGTTCCACAATATAATAAATAATAATATAATAACACATGGAATGAAATGGTTATGATAAACATGTAATCATATCATAACTATTAGAAAAGATATATGATTCATAATAATTGCAGTAAAAAACAACTCATAAAAGTGAAATGGATTTCTTAAACATATAACCCATGAAAGAGAAATGGATTTCAAAAACCTAAAACTTATGAAAGCGAAATAGGTTTCCTAAATACCCTGACATTTAGCATAACACATTCATATATATGATATTAATGGAAAATTTAGATCATTTCCTAGAAGGTAATGAGTTGTATCAATAGATATCATCTCCGATGGAAAATAATTTTGAAATATATTTGAAAATCATTTATTTAGGAAAATATCCATTGTCATTTGAAAAAGGGTTTTTAAAACATAAAACCATTTGACAATAATTTTAAAATAAAATGCCTTCAAAACTTATAAATAATACCTGAAATATTTTGAAACCCTTTCCCATGAAAACTTATAAAAATAATATTCAAAACATTTTTCAATAAAAACAAACTGAAATATTATAAATAATGTTCGATTTTTTTTGGAAAATCATTTCATTGAAAATAAATTGAAATCCTATAAATAGTTATTGAATGTGTTTTGAAAACTATTTTCCTTGAAACTAATTTGAAAAATTATAATGAAATCATGAAAACATTTTGAAAAATATTTTCCTTAAATTTTTTTGGAATAATTATCAATAAATTTTAAAAATATTTTGAAAACCATTTCATTAGAATTATTGTAAAAATCAATCATGAAAACATTTTGAAAAAAATTTCATTGAAAATACTTTTAAAACATAGAAATAAATATTAAAAACATTTTGAAAACCATTTATTTTAAAATAATTTTGAAACATATAATGTAAAATTTAAAAACAGTGAAACAATATTAAATTTTTTCCATGAAAGTGGTCTTAAATGATATTTTGAAAACATTTTCAAAAACATGGGTTCATTAATACATTAGAATTATGATATGAGAGAGAGACTCTAAGAATTTACTTAAAAACATTATATTATGTTTCAAAGAGTGAAAATATTAGTACCAAATCATGTAGATATATTGAATAAACAAATATTAAGTAAACTCATGAGTACTATTTAGGTATGGATTAAAATATTTCAAAAAAGGAAGCATTAATGTAAACAATATGAAAAATCGATGCGGTTATCTCAATAAACTATTATAACATGGTAACTTGGGATCATCCTATCCATGTAAGAATAGGATGTTACACGAAGCATTAAATATCCTGAAGATATGGATATTCCTGTTATATCATGAAAAATGGAAGTATATACACCTCAAAAAAGAGTTTAGGTGCACGATAAAATATGAGTCTCAAAGAAGGAAAGTTGCGATTTTATTACTGATTTGGTAACTTTTTATAATTAAACCCCTTAAATGAAAGTTCATAAAATATATATGTTAATACCCATAAATATATTTACATGTTTCAGAAAATAAAATCATGGTTAGGATATACACCATTCAAAATGAAAGAGTGGTGAACGTAGCTTGTATCTCACATGAATAAAAAGTGAGATGAAATTCCCTTAACTTATGCCTTGAATCTCTTATCACTCATAAAAGATTCTTGTAAAAAAGTATAAGTTTATTATATATATTTTATAGAATCATATTATTATAAATTATACCATATATGGTTTTATTATGACCTAATATTACCCTATTTTTAATAAACCTCTGTTAAGGTCTCGCTTCAGGTAAAATTTTCTTTGTTCTTCGCATGTATCTTAATTTATTATTTTTATGGTTATTATATTTATATCATGATCAAATATTGTAAATAATGATATAAATATCATTCATATCTAGTATATTTATATTATAATAATCTATAACATAATGGATTATGAAATAGAATACACCATTCATGAATACAATAAGTCGTACGATCGCATGAACATCGTTTATGTTTTAATAGTCATTTTGAATGAAAGGAAAAAAAAATAAAATAGAAGTGTATATTTATATAATAACATTAAATTATCATTATAATGTAATATATAAAATATAATTTCTCTAAACACTTACTTAATAAATTCTACGTAGTGTGTGAAAGAATCACATTGCTTTGAGGGGGCAGTAGTCCACACCTCCTCAAACAAAATTATCATATTAACACCATATGAAAATTAAAAATACATGTTTTGGAAAAAGAATAAAAAATATTAATGAAATAAAATATTTAATTTATAAAATATATAAATATATTTTCCAACGTAATGGCAACCATGGTAGGTGGTAATGGAAAAATTTACAATGATTATTTTGTGGGGTAATATTTCATTGTACATAGAAAAGTATGTTCCTTACCCATTAGATGGAAGCATGTGTAAGTGTAGGTCAAAAAACGAGACATATAAATATAATAGTATATTTAGTATATTGGTTTTTGTGATGATATAATGGAAAAAATAGGAGGGGTGGAGAGAGAAAATAAATGAAATGATCTTGTGAGGAGACATTTCATGTTAAGTAGGTTACTCTTTTTGGTATATGCCAGAAGGCTTCCTTGAGTTCCCTAATTAAAAAGGTAAGGCTTATAAGAAGAATGTAGGAATTTGGGAGATTAATCGAGTAGATTTTGGGATATCCAAAGAGATTGAGAGGTGTGAGGAAGATGTTAGAGGTGATGGCCTTTTATAATGAAGGGAAAGGACACCATTAACAATTTTGAAAACATGTTTGGTGTACCCACGTTTTTAATTAAAAAAAGTTATACCAAACCAAAAAAACTCAGTAATTGAATGTTTATAGACTAATAATATTTATTCCATTGGTGTTGGACAAGTGAATAAGTCTTTTTTGGTCTTATATTTAAGGTTTAGTACTCTATTAACCTAATGCTTCTCTTCAGTAATGTAATTAATTTTAATCAATTTCGCTAATATATTTGGAAAAAAAGTTGAAATTATTATATATTATATATTTTGATGATTCCAAATATGGAATACTTTATTTAAAATTATAGTCATAGATGTGGCAGAAATTAATTTAAAATCAATCATGTGGTTGGGTCAACAGTGCAGGTTTTTAATGTATAAATGATCAAATGATTGCTATATTTTTATATCCAATTTCAATATGAAATTGGTTAAAATGAACAACATTGTATTAATTTATTAAAGTATTATCTAATAATTTTTTTAAAAATTTATTATATAATTTATCCTTATAAATAAAAAAATTAAAAAGCAGTTTTGATGTAAAATCCGACATTTTTCACTATTCATCCAAAAATGATGTTTGTTAGAGAAATCCAAAAAATTAACACTAAGTAAATTTTAGCATACTAAATTTAAAAATGTAGTTTTTTTTGTCAAATTGAATATTAAAATTTATTGAAATTAATTTTATTATTTTTCACAGAAGGACATTAAAAGATTTCATCTGAGAAAACACTATTTTTAAACATAGGAGGACTTTACCAAAAATTTATATCTTTTATTATAAATATTATTTATTTTTATAAAACATTTATTAAATGTATTTGAAAATTATTAATTACTATTATTATAAATATTTATGACATCTATTTTATAATTATGTCAATTATATAATTATAAAAATGAGTTGTTTTTTTGAAACTCAGGGTAGTGTGTATCGTACGCCAATTCAGTGATACACGTAATGAACAACAATACAGTTCCATGTGAAAGGAATGTTTGACTTAGTTCATTGAAAGATATAACTGGAAAGTTAATTTATTAAAAAAAAGGCACCTAAAAACTATGTGTGATATATTTTACCACCCATAAAATTAATTTCACCCTAAAAATGCATCACTCGGGTAAAAAAAGATGAGGATATTTTTGCTTCATAATATACTCAAGTTCCTACATAGCTTCCTCTAACTAGATATTTCCTCACAAATATTTTTCTAGGTATATGGTCTTTTTTCATATTAAAATCTTTGATTGGACCATAATTTCAACGGAGTTCTCTTCGTAAGAAAGATCATGCTCTAGTGGTATGACCTATCAGTTCAGTAAATCTAAAGGTTCAGGTATATACATACTCAGAAGTGATACATTTAACACATCATGGAATTGAGAGATATTTAGAGGAAGTGAAGAGTGATAGGATACTCTCCTGATGCAACCATGAATCTCAAATGGACCAATACATTTTGGGATTAGTTTCCTTTTCTTCCCAAATCTCATAACTTTATTACAGGGATAGATTCATAGAAACACCTTTTCATTACATAAAAGATCTATATTACACTGTTGATTATCAGTATAAATTTTCTTTCCAACTTTGAGCTACCTTGATATGATGATGAATGGTTATAACCTTATTTAACATTTCTTTAGTGATATCAGGTCCTAATAGATATATTTCTCCAACCTCATTCAAACATGTTGAAGATATACATTTACTCCTATAGAGGGCTTCATACAGTTACATCTGAATAATTGAGTGAAAGAAATTATTGTAAGAAAACTCAACTAGATAAAGGTGTTGATCCCAAACACCATTGAAATATGAAAATAAATATCTCAACATATCAGCTAGGGTTTTAATAGTACTTTTAGATTGACCATATATCTGAGGATGATAAGTAGTGTTGAAACTCAATTTTGTATCAAGTGCTTGCGGAATAATTCTCTAGAACATTGATGTAAATCTTATATCCTAATACGATACAATAGAATGTTGTACTCCATGAAACCTTATAAATTATTTAATATATATCCTAGAAATATGATCCAAATACAAATCTTCTCTCATAAAAATGAAGTGTGATTACTTTGTAAGGAAATCGACTACACCCATATAGCATTAAAATCTTACAAGGTTTAGGTAGTCTGATGAGAAAATATACAATGATGTTCCCCCATTTTTTTTCTGGTTTGGGTAATGGATGCAAAATCCCTTTAGACGTTTTCCTTTCAGCATTTACCATCTTGCATAACAAACACCAAGATACAAACTCCACAATATCTCTCTTCATTCCATCCCACTAAAATCATTCTTTCATGTCCCTATACATCTTCATACTTCTAGAATGAATAGAGAATGAATAACTATGAGTTTATCTAAAATATTCTTCTTAAAATATGGTCATTAAGGAACAAAAACATGGTTCTGGAACCTTACCATCCCATCCTGATCAATTTAAAACATAGGAACATTTCCAACTTTCTTTTGGATCTCTTAATCTTTCTTATGTACCTCCTTAATATTCACTTGGATAGAGGGTTGAACATTCATTTGAGAAATACAATATTTTACCCTTACTTTATTATTTCTAGATCCATTAATTGAAAATACCAAAATATTGGATATTTTTTATCCTCATCATGGATAAGCAAGCATGATCATTCTAAATAAAAACATCAGACACTTTTTTTACTTTCCTAGGGTGGTAATGTATTGGGAAGTCATAATCCTTTATTAAATATAACCATATTCTCTGGTGCATGTTGAAATCATTCTATGTCAATATATATTTTATACTTTTATGATCAGTATATATAAATAAAATTTCTCTATAAATATAATTATTCAAAATCTTTAATGCAAAAATTAATCCAGCAAACTCCAAATCATGAGTTGGGTAAATTTGATCATGAATCTTCAACTGCCATGAGGAATACGTGATAACCATAATATTCTATATAATAATATATCCCAATACATTCTTAGATCCATCTATATATATTATAAACACTTTTTTTAATACAAGTTAATGTAAGCACATGTGGACTTACCAAAATTCACTTTAGTTCCATGAACTTGTCCTCACATTCATCCGTCTAAAGGAATTTGAATCATTTCGGAGTTAATGTGGTCATTATATTAGATAATCATGAGAAACTCTCAATAAACCTTTGATAATTAATATCTAAACCGTGAATGTTTCGGAAATCTGTCATCGTGGTTGGTCTAGACCATCATTCAATACCCTTCATCTCAGATGGATCCACATATATACCATCAATTGAGATTATGTGACCAAAAAATGAAAACTTTTGTAGTCAAAATTCACACTTTCTAAATTTTTCATATATGTTTTCCTTAATTGTGATCCTTGTACAATTCTCTTATTATCGTCATGCCATTACATTCACTTTGAATATATAATAATATCATCTATATAAAATGACACAAACCTATCAAGCTAATTTCTAAATAATCTATTCATTAAATCTGTGAAGATAATAGGGTAATTAGTAAGACCAAAAGACATCAATATACATTCATAATATCCATACCTTGTACGGAATGTTGTATTGAGTATATCCCCTTTTTTGACCCTCAATTGATGATATCTATAATGAAGGTAAATCTTGGAAAATTATCTATATCCACATAGTTGATCAAACAAGTCATCAATATAGGAAAGATCATAATTTTTCTTGATAATGGTCTTTTTTAACTCCAAATAATAAACGAATAGTCATATTGATCCATATTTCTTTTTCAAAAAATGAACTGATGCCCCCCAAGGTGACATATTTGGCTGAATGAATCCCTTATCTTGGTTTTCTTGGAGATGCTCCTTCAATTCCTGAAACTCAATCAGGGCCATTCTATAATGATTCTTTGAAATTAGTGTGGATTCATGTATGAGTTCTATTAATAACTCAACTTCACATTTTCATTGAAGGAATATAAGATATTTCAGAAAGACATCCACAAAATCCCATATAATAGGCATATCATTGATAACGATCTTCTCCCCAAACATTTTATAAAAACAACCCATTTGAATGGGAATTAATACACATACACGGGATGTAATATCCATAGGAAGATCAGGCTTATCATCATATTGGTGGATAATATTAGGTGGGTCTGAAATATCAAAAGTAACTTCCCTTCTTTAAAAATTGATGTGGGATTTATATAGAGAAAGACAATCCATTCCAAAGATGACATCAATATTTACCAAATAATGTATAACAAGATTTGAAGGAAGTACATTCCCACAAATTTCAACCAGAGATGAATCATATAATTTATATGCAATCTTTATTCCATTAGGTTTTTTTACCACTTATTCCATATCTAATTATTTTGGAGGAATATTAACACCCTTAAAAACCTATTTAGTTATAAAAGAGTGGTTGGATCTAGAATCAAATACAAAATTAAAAGTTATAGAGTAGATTCTAGGTATACCTTTAATCACATTACTATCAAACCCCTTATAGAAAAATTAATGAGATTTCCTATTTTCCCTCAGCTTTAGTGATTTCAGATGTCGATCTTCATCATTATCCCTTGGGTTTGAGAAGTGGTTATCATAATATCAATTCTCCTCACACTTGTAGCATTAAATTTTGGTAGGTGCATTCTCTGTGGCTTTTTCTCCATTATCATATTCGGATAACATCTTTTCATCACCTTGGATATCCAATTCCTGATATCCTTATAGGATCGATAGAATCTAAATAATGTTGTAGATGCTCAATTTAAAGAGGGGGGGGGGGGTGAATTGTATACTTTAAAAAATTCATTTGGAACCTTTAATGTTAGTTATGATTAACTATGTTTTCCTTAATCAAAGGAAAGGGCTAAGTTTAACAAAGTTATACTTAAGGAAATTCACAACACCTCTAATACCAAATGTAAACATGGAGAGGGATTCCGAATATAGGTTCCGGAAAAATGGTTCCGGAAATTGAATCTTAACTAAAGATTACAATATGAGATTCTACCTTAAATGGTATAGAATCTGAATGAAACAGAGTACATGTAAGAAAGTATAAAAAAGTTATACTTTCCTTATAATACAAAATGTAGCGGAAAATAAACAAGTAGTAGCACTACTAGTAACAAGATATAAGTCTTTTAACCCAAAGAGAAGGGTATCCAACAACCTTGGATAAAGGTCCCTTGATTTATACTTTCAATCAAGTCTGTCTTACCCACACCAGGGTAAGCCCTCGATACGAAGATCAGAGTGTCTCTGTCTTGCTATCCCCGCAAGCCCTAAACTTCATGGTAGTTGGCAACCTCTGTCTTCCTCAGCAAGGAAGCCCTCGAACTTCAAGGTAGTCGGCACCTTTGTCTTCCTATCCCCGGAAGTCCTTGAATGTAATCACCAACATTTGGAGTCGAACGAAGCTTTGAGAGTTAATAAGAGCATCTCCCTCTATAAATCACTTCAAGCATGTAATCACATGAGTCGAAGATCAGTCATTCTTTTAGAAGCTCTGAGCTCTTTCAAATGAGCTCCTATTTATAGGTAAGGTCGGCCTCTTTTCCAACGGTCATGTTTTCCTTAAAAATAGGAGGGACCTGTACACGTGTAACTTAACCAACGGTTAGTTCAAAACAGAATAGACGACATCGTTTTATAACAAAACAAGTGTAACAGAATGTATGACACCATTTAAATTCTAACTCAAAAGTTCGGAGTGAAGATTCAGAGTGAAAGTTCAGAGTGTGAGAAATATAATAAAGAGTAGAAAAAATATAAAGACATAAGTAAAATGAAAGTTCGGAGTGAAGATTCGGAGTCTGAATAAATTCAGAGTGTATAAAACAAAGATGATCAGATTTTTTTTACTAGATAAATTCGGAATGAGAATTTGGAATGAGAATTCGGAATGAGAATTCGTCGTCAGAATTCGTAATGAGAATTCATCATCAGGTTTCGTAATGAGAATTCATCATCAGAATTCGTAATGAGAATTCATAATGATAATTCGTCATTAGAATTCATAATGATAATTCGTCATCAGAATTTGTAATGAGAATTCGTCATCAGAATTCGTAATGAGAATTCATCATCAGAATTCGTAATGAGAATTCATTATCAGAATTCATAATGAGAATTCATTATCAGAATTCGTAATGAGAACTCATCACAAAAATTCGTAATGAGAATTTTTTGTCGAACTTCATAAGGATTCGCATCCTAAATCTGATGTAGTACTTAATTAGAGTTCGTATCCGGAGTTCGGAATGAAACTTTATTACAGTTCTTGTCCAGAATTCGGATCCTAAAAACAGAATACCTCATATCAAAGTTTCAAACAATTCCGAGAATATAGAAATGAATCTGAATCTTATACTTAAGAAAAATATGGATGAAAATATGATAAGGATAATTTTTCTTACAAAAGCGATTTTCCTTATAAAAGCGATTTTCCTTATAAAAGCGATTTTCGTTATAAAAGCGATTTTCCTTATAAAATCAATTTTCCTTATAAAAACGATTTTCTTAAAGATAAGGTGTTTGTGATTTTCAAAACAAGAAGCAATGGAAAATTCTTAAGGAAAACCTTATTGACTCAACAATCTCCCCCTTTTTGGAAAGCACAAACATCCTTGAAAAAGAAATTCTAAGAAGAAAGAAAATAATTAAAGCTTATCTCCATTTGCTTTGAGGATATTGATGAATACAACTAACTCCCCCTTAGGTTTTGAAACTCTAAGGATCGTATTCTAGATTTCCGGAGTGACATTTCATTATGAGTAAGAAAGTATTCTTTAATGAAAAACTCACCCTTAGATAAGCTCTTATTAGAGTTTGTTTTCTTTCTCACCCTTGGTTAGGATTCTTTTTCCCTTTCATTAGAGTTCTTTTCCTTCTCCCCCTTTGTGATTTTCAAAAAGAATACAAGGGAATGGAAAATATAGAAAAGTACCTGAAAGATTAGTAGTAACAATAAAAAGAAACGAGCAAGAACACATTTTTCATTATGTTTGAAAATTTCAACAACAAAAGAGTTAAGGTACAGCAGGAGATCATATATATCTATTTGGGATCTTTCTCCTTCGCCATGAGACCCTTTAGAATAGTCTTTATCTTCTTTAAGTCTTTATGATCTTCTTCAGCTTGCTTCACTAAGACCACTATTCTTGCAGATTGAGCTTCAATCTTTTTTTCCTGAGCTTTAAGCTTTTCTTCCTGGGCTTTAAGCTTTTCTTCTCTAGCCTTCATCTTTTCTTGAAACTCAATCCGATGATCCCTTTCATACTTTCAATTTTGAGAAACAGAATTCAGCTTCCCATTCAGATCTCTGACCTCCTGAATCCGAAAGTTCTTTTCATCTTTCATCTTCTCTTCAAAGGAAGAAGTCAGCTCATTTATCTTCATGTCCTCAGTCTAGAAAGCATGTTTAACATTGTCTTGAAATTAATCAAATAACCTCATTTCTTCTACAGTCTTCCTCGACCAGTTTGTCATCCTCTTGCATGATTTTCTATGGGCTTCGTAGCCAACAAAGAACATTTTGAACTGAGCCTCTATTTCAACACACTTGTCCATAACCATAGATATGGAGTCTGATTTCTGATTTAAAGCATGTTGGAGCATCTGACATCTTGAGTCAATACTTGAGAAGGTCGGAATGGTTCCTACCAATTTCCTTAAAGACTGAACAACAAAGTCATGCCCCAACGAATATGACTCCGAATCCGAGACTCTGCTTGGAGAATTTTCTTCTTTAATAAGGTAAAGCTTTCTCTTTGAAGAACTACCAACTTCCTTTCTCTTCATCACTTCTGAGCTCGGAGTATCAACAAGAATTTTCTTTCCCTTGCCTTTTTTCGGAATAGAATCATGTTCCAGAGTTTTCTTTTCACTATCAGAAACTTGGACAACATTGTCTTCCTCATCAGGAACTTTCTGAGCACCAACCTCTATATTCTCTATTTGAGCAATATTTTGTAGAAGTTTTTCTTTCTCTCCATGATAAGCTACTTCTTCTTCTCCTTTCTCTTCTTCCATTGCTGGAGTAACTAGCTTCGAATATTCACCTTCTGAAGTTCAGAGTGATAATTTTTCCGAAGGTGTACCCTTATAATCATCTACTTGCTTCAACAGATCTCTGGTTTCACCACTTCCTTCAGCAACATCTTCTTCTTCTTCCACTTGCTCAACTTGCTCTACTTTCTCAGCAGTCTTAGCAACAGCTTCTTCCGGAGCAACAAAATTTCTTCCTAGAGTCTCAGGTAGAGATTCCAATGAAAAAGATCTCGGAACAGGAATATTTGCTGAAACCATCTTATTGAATTTTAACAAAGCCTGAGCTACTTCAGCCTCAGACATCTTCTATTTGAGCTTCTTCTCTTTTGCTTGTTTTTCGAGCTCATCCACAGTTCTTTCCTTCAAGGCCTTAGCCTCCGCTGGGTCTAAGCCAAAATGAGGATCCCCTTGCACTCTCTTCTCTTTCATCTCCATCCTTTTAGCAACAACCTCATCCGGGTAAGCTTTCTTATTCTTAGGTTTTGGAGGTGCGGAATGAACTTCCTTCGACTTGGGATTCTATGCTTCTACTTCCACTTCTTTCAGCTTTCTCTTCCTTACCGGTTTAGAGGATTCCGAATCAGAAACTTTCAGAACTGTTTCTTCTTGAGCAGGAGAATCAACAAACTGACCAGTATTCTTGTGAAAAGCTACATCCATCCTCTTAAGAGTACCATCACTCACCAGCATAATCTTGCAAACTCTTGGCTTAGACTTGTAAGTCTCCATGAAAGACTCAAGGCACCGAACTATCAACTTCGAGAGGATTGCTGGATACATTTTAATTTGAGCTCTTAGATTTCCTTTCTTCAAATTCTCAAGAGTGATAAGAATGTGCTTCATCAAATTAAACTTCCTCAGATTTATCAGAAAATCTAGGATGTAGATCTCACTCTTCTTTAAGCTATCTTTTTCACCCTTTCTCAGTACTATAAGACCTTGTACCCATAACTCCAGAATCTGGAAATTTGTAGATAAACTAGAAATATTTGGAGCCTTGTCATCTGCCAGTCCGAGAGTTTCTAATGCTTTTTCCTTGTCGAAACTACCTTTTGAATCCAAAAACACATGAGATATGAATTCAGCTTCTCCTTCATTATTCCGCCCTACCAAGCTGGATGCTTTGGCATAAGAAAGCTTATAAGTCTTACCATAAGACTTAAAAGACAACTTCTCCTTTCCATCTTCCATAAGAAAGGAGACTATTTCATAGAACTCTATAAGAAAATATGAATACACATCATCTTGATTCCCAGGTTTTGACACCGGAACATCTTCCCAACCATTTAGCTTGATATTCTTGGAAATAAGAGAATCGTACTTGTTAAAGAAATCTAGATGAACCAGTCTCTCTCTATATACTAACCACTTTGAAATCGGCTTAGAAGAAGACATGTCTTGAGAAGCTGCTTCCACAAACATTCGGATTTGAAGACCTCTGAGAAGTTCGGAACGGAAAAAGAGGAGGTTCGGAACGACTTTTAAACGGAGAGGTAGAGCTTCGGGATGCTTGAGCTTGAAAACCGATGCGGGACAACCTTTTGGAGTCCCCTTTGTATAGGTAACGAAAAAACAGTTCTACTTCCATGGTTGATCGAACGGTTGTGATAAGCTGAGATTAGATCTGACGGTCAAAAAATAATTCTCTTGAATCCGATCTTTTTAGGTTTTTATTAAAACAAATAATTAAGAAAACTATAATCTGAAAACAAAATAAAAGAAAATAACAGCAAGTAAAGTATGACTACGAAAATTTGAGCAAGGAAATCTTACCTTTCTGATTGGATTAGGAGGATTATTTGTAATGGGTAATATAAAAAGGATTACGAAAAATCTTTATTAAGAAAAGACATAGTTTTCAAAACTCACTATGTAAAACAAACTCAGTACGGAAAACATAGTTTGATAATTTCATTACGGAATTTGAAAACGAAAAAACTCATTTTGAAAGATTTGGTACGAAAGTCCCGTTACGAAAATACCAGTATGAAATTTTCCATTGTAGAAGTGTTCAATACGAAGTCTTTGATTCCAGAAGTCTTCTATATGAACATATCCATTCTGAAAATTTTAGTTTCTAGAAATTCCATTCTGGAAATTTAGTTCCGAAAGTTTGAAAACAAATTTTGAAAAACTTTGTTAATCTAACAACCAAATGTACTCCCCCTATGAAAAGGAGTTTATTGTTGTTAGGAGACTTTTTCAACAAAAAGTTAATGAAGAATGATTAACTTATAGTTATCATTCCAAACTTTTGTTTAATGTATTAAAATCTATCAAAAGGCAAAGATTTTGTGAAAATATCAGCAAGTTGATCTTGCATTCCAATAAACTGAAGAATAATATCTCCTTTATGTGTGTGATCCCTAAGAAAGTGATGCCTAATATCTTTGTGTTTAGAACGGGAGTGATGTGCATGGTTATTACTGAGGGCAATGGCACTAGTGTTATCACACAAAATTTGAGTTTTAGTAAAAATCAAGCCATAGTTTGGGAGTGTGTGTTGCATCCACAACACTTGAGCACAATAACTTCCAGCAGCTACATATTCAGTTTCAGCAGTGGAGAGTGCTACAGAATGTTTCTTCCTGCAGGACTAAGAAACTAATAAATCTCCGAAGAAATGACAAGTTTCGGATGTACTTTTTCTATCCATCCTACATCCACCAAAGTCAGCATCATAAAAGCTTTTTAGAATAAAATCATTTCTAGAAGTATAAAATAATCCTAGATCCATGGTTCCCTTAAGGCAGCGAAAAATTCTTTTTTACTTCCTTTAAGTGAGATTCCTTAGGATTGGATTGACATCTTTCACATAAGCATACTGAAAACATTAGATCTGGTCGACTATCTGTTATGTATAGTAGACTTCCTATCATACCTCTAAAAGATGTTTGATCTACTGGTTTCCTAGCTACATCACGATCTAAAGAGTTTGAGGTACCAATAGGAGTACTTATACTCTTAGTATCATCATAACCATACTTTTTAATAAGATCTTTAATATACTTATGAAGAGATATGTAAGTTCCTTCTGGTTTTTGAGAAATTTGAAAACTAAGGAAAAAAGTTAAATCACCCATCATACTCATTTCAAACTCAGATTTCATTAGACTTGCAAAAGAGTCAGTCAAATATTGCTGAGTTGAACCAAATATGATTTCATCAACATAAATTTGAACAATCAAAACATTTTTCTTATCTTTCTTTATAAAAAGGGTTGGATATTCATTTCCCTTAACATAGTTATTTTGAAGAAAAAATCCAGTGAGTCTATCATACCATGCTCGTGGGGATTGTTTAAGGCCATACAGATCTTTGGTAAGTCTAAATACATAATCAGTATGTTTTGTATCTTCAAAGCCAGGAGGTTGTTAAAAAAAAACTTCCTCTTGAACATAACTGTAAAGAAAATCTCATTTCACATCCATTTGGAAATGTTTGAAATTAATGAATGCTGCAAGGACAAGTAGAATACAGATAGATTCAAGTCTAGCTACTGGAGGATAGGTTTCTTCATAGTCTATTCCCTCTTGTTGATTATAGCCTTTAGCAACAAGTCTAGCTTTATTTCTTACTATGATTCCATTTTCATCACATTTATTTTAGAAAACCCATTTGACTCCAATAACAGAAGTTTCCTTAGGTATTTCAACCAAGGTCCAGACTTTATTCCTTTCGAATTCATTTAGTTCATCTTGCATGACTTTAATCCAATCATCATCACCTAAAGCTTCATCAGTGCTTTTAAGTTCTAATTGGGAAAGAAATTCTAGATGTTCTACTTCATTTCATAAGGAACTTCTAGTACTTACAGGTTGATTTACATCACCAATGATGCTATCACTGGGATAATTCTTAAGAAACGTCAGATTTGGATTTTGAAAAGCCTGTTCATCAACATATGGTAGAAAATCTTCTGGGGTAAATGTTTCAGGAATATCTTCTCGAAAATTATCTTTATCAGAAGGTTATTCTATCAAAGGTTGATAATCAGTTTTTTAAAACACATCCAAGGATGTAGGCTGAGGTGTTTTAAAAACAAAAGGATCTGACTCATCAAATTTTACATGTACTATTTCTTCAAGAGTACAAGTGTTTTTATTAAAAACTCTATAAGCCTTATATGTTGTGGAATAACCTAAGAAAATTCCTTCATCGGATTTTGGTGTGAATTTATGTAAGTTATATTTAGTATTCAAAATGAATACTTTGCAACCAAAAACCTTGAAGTAGGATAGTCATGGTTTTCTACCATTCCATAACTCATAAAGAGTTTTATTAAGAAAAGTCCTAATCAGAACTCTATTTATAGTATAGCAAGTAGTACTTACAACTTCAGCCTAGAAATTTCTAGCTATAGAATATTAACTCAACATGGTTCTAGTTATCTCTTGAAGAATTATATTTCTTCTTTCAACTACACCATTTTGTTGAGGAGTTCTAGGTGCTGAAAAATTGTCAGTAATACCTTTTTTACTACAAAAAGTTTCAAAATCAGAATTTTGAAATACTCCTCCATGATGACTATGAATAGTTTTAAATGAAAGGTTTTTCTTATTTTTAACTTGAGATCTAAAAATTTTGAAATAAGAAAAAGCTTTAGACTTCTTTGCTAGAAAATAAACCCAAGTAAATCTACTGTAATCATCAACTAGAACAAACACACAGTATTTTCCTCCAATACTTCCAGTTTGTGTTGGACCAAAAATATCCATGTGCACTAACTGTAATGCATCAGTTGTTGAGACTTCACCGATTGATTTAAAACTAGATTTATGTTGCTTTCCATATTGACAAGGATCACAAACTTTAGAAGAGTCAAATCTAAGCTCCGGTAGATCCTTAACTAGTTTCTTCTTAGAGAGTTTACATAAGTTCCTAAGGTTAGAGTGACCTAGTCTTCTATGCCATAACCTAGAATGATCTTCCATTGCACTAAGGAAAGGTAAATCTTGGCTTCAAAGATCTTCTAAGTTTAATGTGTAAACATTCTCTTTCCTATTGGCTGAGAGATTAAATTCTTCCTTGGAATTGTGAACTAAGCATTTATCATTCCTAAAATTCACAAGGTAACCTTCATCATATAACTGACTTATGATAACAAGGTTGTGCTTAAGACCCTTTACAAAAAGAACATTTGAAATCAATGTTTTACCAAGAAAAACAATATTACCAATACCAACAATCTCACCCTTAGCATTATCTCTGAAAGTTACCTTTCCTCCTTTCGTTTTGATAATCTTTTCAGAATAGCTTTTGTTACCAGTCATGTGCCGGGAACATCCACTATCCATATACCATGTATTGTTGCTGGTATTATCTTTATTTTCCAAAAATTGAGAAGAAAATTAGACTTTCAGAATCCAAACATGTTTGGATCTGAGATTTCCAGACAATAAAATTTTAGGTACCCACATCTTCTTAGAAAAGTAAGATTTGTGAAATCCTAGAGATTGGGTTTTGTTTAAGGAACAATTCTTTTCCCAGTGACCACCACATTGACACTTGGTACAAAATGGCACACTTTTAGGAACAAAATAATTGTAACTGAAAATTGGTTTTGCATGGGTATAACCAAATCTAGATTTATTTCTTAAAGGTCGTGTTTGGGAATACATTTTATCAAAATTTTCCTTACCACGAGTAAAGTTAGATAAACACTTCTTTAAGGAAAAAATTTCGGACTTGAGTTTTACAACCAAGTTTTTATTCTCAAAATCATTAGTTTTAGAACTAGATATAGGCTAGAAAATATTTGTATTAGAAATAACTTTTTCTAATTCATTAGAAAGTTTGTTCTTCTCAGAACTTATTTCCTCAAGATTTTTTGAAATACTTTCAAAATCATCATTTTTCTTATCAAGATCTTTAGAAAGATCTGATATATATTTTGTAAGAATAGAATTCCTAGAGTTTTCCTTATCAAGTTTTTTATTGAGTTTAGAATTCTCTATTTCATGAAGTTCAGCAAACCTAGAGACTTCTTCATAAGTAGGTAAAGTATTTTCTTCATCATAAGAGGATTCTTCATCAGAAGAGTTATAATACTTACTATCATTAGCATTTAAAGAAACATTGGTCAATGATTCATCATTTCGTACCTTAGCCATAAAACAATGATTATCAATAGGTAATCTGGCTATAAGACCATGATTCTTCTGTCCTGAAGATTAATAATCGGAAGATTCATCTGAAGAGTCACCACCACTGGAACTCCAGGTGTCATTAGCTTTCAGAACTTTCTTAGCTTTTGCTTTATAATACTTCTTTCTGTTCCTGTCTGAATGTCTTTCTTTCCTTTCTTTCTTTTTGAGCATAGGGCAATCTGGTCTTATATGTCCAGCTCTATTTCATTCATAACAAGTAACTTCTCCATCTCTCTTATCTTTCCTTTCCTTTTTCTTATACTTGGATTGGAAATTTCTCTGGCCAGCTATCTTGTTCATCCTTCGAGCAAGATTTTCTAATTCATTTTCTGATATTTCACTCTCACTAGAATCTGACTGAATTACCATCTTCTTAGACTTAGATCTGGTTACTCTCTCAGTAGTCTTAGCTTTCATATGATTTGATGTTGTTGTAAAAGCAACGGTACCATTTCCATTTTTCTTCTTGATGTTGTCAGCATCTCTCTTCATTCTGGTCTCATGTTGAAGAAGAGTTCCAAATAACTCATCAAGAGAAATTTGAGTGACCTTCCTGTTCTCATCTATAGCAGTTCTTTTGGATTCCCACTCATTGGGCATAATATCAATTATCTTGTCCACATGTTCTTCATCATCTAACCCTTTTTATCCCATAGACTGTAGGCTGTTGACAATAGTAATAAATCTCTATTGAACTTTACAAATTGGTTCTCCATACGGAAAGTTGAAGCCATGATATTCAGCTCTAAGCATAGCTCTCCTAGTCTCAATCAATTTAGAAGTTCCAAAGTGTGTAACATCTAACTTCTTCCAGATACAATTAGCCGCTTCACAAGAAGAAATTTGGCTATATATATTTCTGGTCATTGAACAAAGTAGAGTATTGCGTACCTTATAGTTGAGCTGATATTCTTTCTTTTCCTGGTTAGTAAAGGTTCTAACTTCCTTATCAGGAATTTTATAATCTCCTGTAAGCATGACAAAATTGTCTACTCCAGTATTGATAACAAAAGTCTTCATTCGATCTCTCTAGTATTCATAATCATTACCATCAAAGATTGGTGGTCTTGTAGGATTTAGATTATCAATTGAACCGACATTTATTCCTGCCATACTTATAATAATATTTGGCACAATAACTTGTTAGTAGAAAAGATTCGTAATCACAAAATTCGGAATAAGAACGTTCGGAATAGAAAATTTCGGAATGATAAAGTGAGCAAGAAAAACTTATTTGTAAGTGTATGTATTTCAGAGACCAGCTCTTATACCAATTGTAGGATCGATAGAATCTAAATAATGTTGTAGATGCTCAATTTAAAAGAGGGGGGGGGGGTCAATTGTATACTTTAAAAAATTCCTTTGGAACCTTTAAAGTTAGTTATGATTAACTATGTTTTCCTTAAGCAAATGAAAGGGCTATGTTTGACAAAGATAAACTTAAGAAAATTCACAACACCTCTAATACCAAATGTAAACTTGGAGAGGGATTCCGAATATAGGTTCTGGAAAAATGGTTCCGGAAATTGAATCTCAACTAAAGATTACAATATGAGATTCTACCTTAAAGTGTATAGAATCTGAATGAAACAGAGTACAAGTAAGAAAGTATAAGAAAGTTATACTTTCCTTATAATACAAAATGAAACAGAAAATAAACATGTAGTAGCACCACTAGTAACAAGATATAAGTCTTTTAACCCAAAGAGAAGGGTATCCAACAACCTTGGATCAAGGTCTCTTGATTTATACTTTCAAGAAAGTCTGTCTTACCCACACCAGGGTAAGCCCTCGATACGAAGATTGGAGTGTCTCTGTCTTGCTATCCCCGCAAGCCCTCAACTTCATGTTAGTTGGCAACCTCTGTTTTCCTCAGCAAGGAAGCCCTCAAACTTCAAGGTAGTCATCACCTCTGTCTTCCTATCCCCGGAAGTCCTCGAATGTAATCACCAAAATTCGGAGTCGCACGAAGCATTGAGAGTTAATAAAAGCCTCTCTCTCTAGAAATCACTTCAAGCATGTAATCACATGATTCGAAGATCAGTTAACCTTTTAGCAGCTCTGAGCTCTTTCAAATGAGCTCCTATTTATAGGTAAGGTCGGCCTCCTTTCCAATGGTCATATTTTCCTTAAAAATCAGAGGGACCTGTACACGTGTAACTTAACCAACGGTTAGTTCAAAACAGAATATACGACATCGTTTTATAACAAAACAAGTGTAACAGAATGTACGGCACCGTTTAAATTCTAACTCAAAAGTTCAGAGTGAAGATTCGGAGTGAAAGTTCGGAGTGTGAGAAACATAATAAAGAGTAGACAAAATATAAAGACATAAGTAAAATGAAATTTTGGATTGAAGATTCCGAGTCTGAATAAATTCAGAGTGTATAAAACAAAGATGATCAGATTCTGTTTAATATATGAATTCGGAATGATAATTCAGAATGAAAATTTGTCGTCAGAATTCGTAATGAGAATTCATCATCAGGTTTCATAATGAGAATTCATCACCAGAATTCGTAATGAGAATTCATAATGAGAATTCGTCGTCAGAATTCATAATGAGAATTCTTCATCAGAATTCTTAATGAGAATTCGTCATCAGAATTCGTAATGAGAATTCATCATCAGAATTCGTAATGAGAATTCATTATCAGAATTCATAATGAGAATTCATTATAAGAATTCGTAATGAGAACTCATCATAAGAATTCGTAATGAAAATTTTTTGTCGAACTTCCTAAGGATTCGCATCCTGAATTTGATGCAGAACTTAATTATAGTTCGTATCCAGAGTTTGGAATGAAACTGTATTACAGTTCTCATCTGGATTTCAGAGTGAAACTTTATTACAGTTCTTGTCCAGAATTCGGATCCTAAAAACAGAATACCTCATATCAAAGTTTCAAACAATTCTGGGAATATAGAAATGAATCTGAATCTTATACTTAAGAAAAATATGGATGAAAATATGATAAGGATAATTTTTCTTACAAAATCTTTTTTCCTTATAAAAGTGATTTTCCTTTTAAAAGTGATTTTCCTTATAAAAGCGATTTTCCTTATACAAGCAATTTTCCTTATAAAAGCGATTTTCTTAAAGATAAGGTGTTTGTGATTTTCAAAACAAGAAGTAATGGAAAAGTCAGAAGGAAAACCTTATTGACTCAACAATCCTTCCCTTCCACACATAAAAAATTTATTATACACATTAAGGAAATTTCCTCTATTATTCTTACCACACTAATATCATAAATTAAATCTCATCTTATATTCTACATGGTTTTTAGATTTTCCTTTAAACTCTATATTTCTATTACTGTCAAACCCATGTGATCGATACATGATTCCAACCTCCATTTAATCCATGATTACACAATGCACGTTATCTTCATATCTAATAATGTCTTTTATAGACAATAACCTTCTAATATTTTTCTTTAACAAATTGAAGAACTAATAAAATTTACTTTCCAGTTAGATGATAATTCTTGAACCATACCTCACATGTATCATGAAATTATCCTTGTAGATACCATCATATTCATTGTCCCTTTGATTTAAGTCAAGGAAATATTTCTCTATTTTGGTACAAATAAATCGAGGAAAGTTCATATTGATAAATAAGTTCCTGAATTCTTCCCAATTCGTGAATTCAATTTCATATTTATGCCTTTTATTCTCGATTAGATTCCATCACTGATCTACTTCACCTTCTCACTGATAAACAACAAGAGTGAAATTTTCTTTCTCCAAACATAGAGAAACAAAGAATTTCATTTCAGTAGTACTAATCCATTGTTCAGAAACAAGTGGATGAGAAGAACCTCTAAAATAAATTGGATAATACCTCATGAAATATTCTATAGAATGTTGTTCCCTCTTTTTCTCATTTGGAAGTCCACCATGATTCACACATTGATAAATCTATATGATCTTAGAAATGGGGGTTTTCATTCCGAAACCCATAGCATTCAGTTTATCAGGAGGGAAATCCTTTCATTATCCACCACAATCACTATTAACATATTTTTTCAAGTTATATCCATTTTATAAAACCCAAATCATAGAGTAAGAAATATTTATCATAACGAGGAACCACATAATCATGAAAAATCACTTATAAGATGAATAACATATGAAACCTTTATTAATATATGGCACATTAGTATTATCCTAGGTTATTCATAGAAAAATTATATTTAAATAATTCATAATTGTTCATGAAGAGTGTATCAATTCCCAAAGCATATCTCCTAGGAGTTTCAAACCAGGTCTATAGAAAGGCCTATTATTATATACCAGATTAGCCCACGATAGTTCTGAAACATCTTGTCGTACTGTTTACCCCTAGGTAAAATGTGCACTAGCCATATCTACTCTTAGTATCTAGATATGGTTGTATCTTTGGAAAACCATCCATTCAATCCTTCTCCAATATTCCAAGACATTTTCTTATACATTCCCTTATCTTTAAACTTATCCTTATACATGCCCTTAGGTATTTCACTCATGTTATCTCAACCTATATTTCAAAGGTTAACTATAAAGTTTCTCTCATACTAATAATAGTGACCATATCTTTTCAAACATAAACATTACATAAATTTTGTAGTATACATTAATATTATACAAACATACACTCAAAGACTGTAATTGGTTTAGTACCTCTATAAACATGGAAACATGAACATTAGTTCATAAATGATATACATCATCTTCCACTATGTTATTCTTAATGACCCCCCTTCTTATACACCTAAAACAAAATAAATCATTACCCAATGTATTATATGGAAATATAGGTCACTGTCATGGCCATATGGGTAGCATGAGTTCACTCCTCACTCCATTACGAAAGTCATTCTTCAATCCCATTGCCATATTAGTAGCTAAGCATTATTCCCAAGACCATATTAGTCTATCTAATGAAATATAAATCATTACCCAATGTATTAGATGGAGATATAGGTCCCACCCATCTCATAGTGAAATCATTCATTCATGGTATACAAGATCATCAATATACATATCATAACCCATGAAATGAAATGGGTATTATAATCACATAATCATATCATATCCTATGGAAAATATATTGGTTTCATAATCATCTCATCAAAATTATTACAAAAAAAAGATAAAAGTATTTCATAAATATATAACCTATGAAATTGAAATGGATTTCATACACATAAAGCTCATTAATGAGAAATATCTTTCATAAAGTTCATGACAACAATCATAACCCATTTAGAAAAATGATATGAAAAGATTATTTAGATCATTTCATATAAGGGAATGAGTTACATCAACGAATTCCATCTTAGATAGAAAATAATTTTGAAATATCTTTCCAAAACATTTATTGAATAATATATACTTAATTATTTTAAAAATTATTTTTAACACATAAAACTATTCTATAATCATTTTAAAATAAAATACCTTTAAAAATTATGAAGAAGACTTGAAATCATTTGAAAACATATTTCCTAAAAAACATATAAAATAAGATTCAAAACCTTCTAAAAACCACCTTCATCAAAAATACTTTGAAAACATATAAATAAATATTAGAAGCATTTTGGAAATCATTTCTTTGAAAATACATTAAAAACATAAAAATATTATTTAAAATCATTTTGAAAACAATTTTCCTTGAAAATACTTTGAAAAGTTAGAAATAAAACCTGAAAGTGTTTTGGATATCATTTTCAATGAAAATACATGGAAAACATATAAATAAATTCTTAAAATGTTTAAAAAATAATATCTTTGTAAATAAAATGAAAATAATGCATGAAAACGTTTTGAAATCCATTTCATTGAAAATAATTTGAAAAGTTATAACTAATTTGTTAAAACGTTTTGAAAACCATTTATTTGAAAAACATTGAAAAATTATAAAATAATCTTTGAAAATAGTAAAAATAGATTTAAATCCATTTTACTTGAAAGTGATCTTCAAGGATATATAGGAATGTTTTTGAAATGTTTTTCTAGAATAATGTTTTTTGAATACAATAAAAGTTTGAAAGAAGAGAGAGAGAGAGACTGTTAGATTTTACATAAAAACATTATCTTAAGTAACAAAGAGTGGAAAAAGTGGTACTAAAGCATTAGTATATCTTGAATAAATATTGGATAAGTAAACTAAAGTTTATTCATGAGGTTTGGATCAAAATAATTTATCCAATTAATCATAAGCATAACAATCCCTAAAAATGATGAGATTGTCTAAAAAAACTTTTATAACATCATAACATGGAATAATAGTCTCCATGTAAGAAAAAGAAAATTAATTGAATCTAGAAATATTATTAAAAGAATTAGATTCATGATTTAACATCTAAAATGGTTTTATATACTCCTTAAAAAATAGCTTAGGTTCCTAACGAATCATGTTTCTCAAATAAGGGAAATTGAGACAAAACATTTCTAACGATGTGGTAACTTTTGAAACATAAAACCCTTGAATGAAAGTTTATAAAATGGATATATTGATACCCATAAATTGATTTTCAATATATGTTGAATAAAATCATGGGTAGTACATACATCACATAAAAGTAATGAGTGGCGAACATATCATGTATCTCATAGGAATTAAAAGTGAGATAAAATCCCCTTACCTTGTGTGTTGATATTCTTGGTACACATACACGATTCCTATATAAATAATATAATTTTATTATAAATACTTTAAATAATAATATTATTATACATAATACCATATATGTTTTTATTATGGACTTATTTTACCCTCATGTTAATAATCCTTTGTTAAGATTTCACTTCGGGTAATATTATCTTTGTTTATTTCATGTGTCTTAATTTGTTATATCATTTTTATTTATACTTATATCAGGATTATAGAATTTAAATAATTTTATAAATATCTTGAATATCTAGTATATTTATAATATTACAATATATATTATATATAAGTACAAAATGGAATACACCATTCATGGAGACAGTAATCTGTACGTACACATGAACATTGTTTCAGTTTTAATGGTCGTATTGAAAGAAAAATAGAAAATTAAATGAAATTTTATATATATATAATAATTAAATTATCAACATAATGTTATATATTTAATGTAGTTTCAATAAAATAAACCTTAATATATTCCATGTAGTGTGTGAATGAATCCTATCACTTTGGGGGGCGGTAGTCCACACTTCCTCAAACGAAATTATCATATTAACACCAAATGAAATCTAGAAAAATGAGTTCCGTAAATTGAATAAATAAGACTAAATAAATATTAAATATAATATATAAAATATATAGAAATATTCTCCATAATAATGGCCACCATGGTAGGTGGTAATGAAAAAATGGACATTCATTGTTTTGTGAGGCAGTGGTTCACCTTACACTAAAACATTTGTTATTTAAAAATTAAATGGATGTTTGTGTAAGTGTCGTGTTAAAACATATAATAAAAATATTATATTATATTCATTATACTGGTTTTTTTATAATAATTTATTAAAGAGAGCGTAGGGGGTGGGAAAAAAATAATGGAAAGGAGCTTGAGTGGAGACGTTACATCTTAATTGGGTAACTCATTTTTTGTTTGTCTCAAATGGAATCCCTGAGTTTCCTCATGCATAATAGAAGTATTATAGGAGGATGTTTGGGAATTTTTGAGCTTATTTGAACAGATTTTGGGAGAGAAAAGGGTATTGAATGGTGTGGGGAAGTGGGTATGGGTGGTGGCCTTATATAGCCTAGGGAAAGGAAACAATTGGCATTTTTTAAAAAAGTTAGGTGTACCCATGTATATTCCTAAAAAAACACATAAAAAATTAACCACAAATAATAATATAAGGTTTATGGTGGAAATATTTATAGGAAATGGTTTTTGTACATGTTTCTCGGTCGTTTTGGCCTTATATTTATGGTTCAGTACTTTAATAACCTAATTTTTCTATTAAGTGATGCAATTAAATTTAATGAATTTTGATAATATATTTGGTAAACAAAATAAGAACTTATTAAAAATTATAAATTATTCTGATTCCCAATATGTAATTTATTATTCCAAATTGAAATCACATAAGTACCATGGATTAATTTAAAATTAATCCCATGGTTGGGTCGAAAATATAGGTTTTCAAAGTTAAAATGATCAAACATTTGCTTTGTTTTTATTTCCAATTTCAATGTGAAATTAGTTATAATGACCAAAATTAGATTATTTTTTAAAAATATTATTTAATTAATTTTATAAACCAAATTATAATATAATTAACCCTATAAATAATTTAAATTAAAAAATGGTTTTTGTATTAAAGTCTTGTATTTTTTACTATTAATGAAATAATGTTGTTTATCAGAAAAATATCAAAAACTAAACCTATGATAATTTATACATTATGAATTTACAATTGAATTTTGTTTTATCAAATAAAATTTCTAAATGTATCTAAAATTAATTTAATTATTTTTCACAAATGGATATTACAAATAGTTTATTCGAGAAAATATTATTTTTAAATATAAGAGGAATTTACCAAAAAATCATATATTTTATTATAAATATATATTATTAATATTAAAAAATTATAAACTATATTGTAAAATTATTTATTAATATTCATATAACTATTTCTAATAGATATTTTATAAGTATCACAAATAATAATTGAAAAAAGAGTTGTTTTTTAGAAACTCAGTGTTGTGTGTATCATACACCAAGTTAGTTTTGTTTGTAATGTATAAATAGTTAGTTCCTTGTGAGATGAATGTTTTATGTATTTCATAGCTAGATATAAATGAAAATCTAATTTATTTGAAAAAAAGGTCCATAAAAACTCAGGGTGTTACAACCATGACCCTCCTGTCAAATCTCTAATGGCATGTTGCTAATTATAGAGATGAGACACAATAGGGTTTAAATTGAAAATTTGTAGGTTCATTGGATTAATTATTTAAATAATAATATTAATTTAATTAGTAAAATTTAATTTAATATAACCTACACCCATGACTAAACTTAACTAAAGCACCTGATGGTGACAAAATTTATGTCGTGCCTAGGGTAAATCTCATATTATAGATTTAATACTGGTTGAAATTTTCCCATATGTGAAGCCATTCGAGATATATTACATTATTTATGAAATTACATGAATGTTAGAAATATTATATTGAATATTTTTAATATATCAATATTGAGCTCCAGAGGCCCAGAAACAACACACTCCACCAAACTCTGAAATTATTATTTAGCATTTTTAAAAGTGTGAAAAAAATTCAAATTAATTATAGAATGTGGGATAGATAGACATCCTATGTTGGGAGAGAATATGAAGAGATGGATATGGGAGGTGAAATTTTATGGATACACACTGTGGTGTTGGGGTGGTTCATGTTAAGTATTATGCCAGAAGAAAGGATTTTTTTGTAAAATAATGTATTTGTATGTAGAACCTTCCACCCTCAACCAGATTAGTTTTTTATGATCATATAATGATAATTTATATTATAAGACAACCCAAAACATAATAGTAATATCTTAAAGGAATTAAAATTTAAATAACACCAAAAAAGAGAACATGGATATCTCAAAAAAAGCAAATTCAATATTCCATTCATAGAGACTTTTTTGAGGAAGATCCTGAGGAGAAATGATCAAAATGACCCTAACTCTGAGAGAGTACACCAACAAATGGATCCACGATCATATCATAAGGATACCTGAATACTAAAGTGGTATTATCATTTTCTAAAATGAGATAGAAATAATACTAGGTGTAGGAGAGTATCCCGGATTATCACAGACATCGCTCACCACACACCACCACCAACAGTACATGATCACACCCTCTTATATAGTTGAAAATCATGTAATCTCAAATGTATCATATGTGTTACTAACTATTTTGTTATAATTTATTGAACATTTTCAATAGATAAATTAATTTAATTTAATTCATTTATAAATGGATCATAAATAGAGAATAAACCATTTAGGATAAAATAAATAATTTGTTTACAAATTATATATATGTATATTTTATTCATAAATTGTATAAATGAAAAAAACATGCATAAGATACATATATTAACTGAAAACTATATATATAATATGATACTATATATATGTATCATGAATCATATTCATGTGTACATAAATATCATGAAACTAAATTTTAGCGCACATCTAATAATCACCCACATTCACTAAAATCCTATAAAGACATTAAAAAAACATCAAAACTATTTGTGAATTAATACATTATTTTAGATATGGATCTTAATCAAAATCACTTCATTTTTAACCTAAAATTGGTCTAATGTTTTATCATTATCAAAGGGCGTAACTGTTTGACCTTTATTCCTCAAAGTAATGACCATAACTATAAAATCATAATTTCATATATAAATGAAAAGGGTGGCCTCTAAAAAAGTAGCTGTGTTACTCTAGCTCATAAGGGGACTTATGTGACTTCCATATAACACAATCATATCTATATAAATAACTTTCCACCAAAATATGTATCATACACGTCATATATATACCTATATAATCTTTCTTCCTTGATATCAAGTGACCAGTAGACAGGGAACATGCCAACATAGTATAGGCTCTCATTATTTCTTGATTCTAAAAAATAGAATAAAAAATATAAGGAATAAATCAAAGTTATTTCATTTATCTAATAAGTATATCCAATGTCACTTATCCAACTACCTGAACACATAAAATGTGAAATGATAAATCATGGTCTTGTATTTTCCTGGTCAAATTCAATCGAGGGCTAGATATATTTTCTTTTCATAAAAGTGGACAAATCCCATCTTGGATTAATTTCTACTGATGACATGATCTTACATATACCCATCCACCCCCATATTAGCTATGTTCATATGTTTAAATTTGTAAGTTGGGTAAAAAATTAAAAAGTTTCTGATGTTAGATATCTCAAAAACCCTTGGTAAAAAATGATTGACAATAAGCATACAACCATAATTATGTCTACCATGATATATACTTTCATGGATATATCCGTGTAATAAGTATCTTTTTATCTCATTAAGAATCTATTCCTCATATATCATATATATCCATATGTAACAGACATGAGACTCTATTTTTTCTAACCATAACATATTTTCCCAACCCATTATACTCAACGGTGACCATTGGTCAGGGACAACACAAATATTGTTTTTTGAGAGGATATTTATCATTAGACCATTCATGTAAATTAAATTGAATTTCATATAAATAATTTATAATTTGATATTTCCTATATTATAATTACATGATATGTATACAACCATTAAAACCAATATTATAAGTGTTTTAAATCTATATATTCAACATGAACATTGTGATATTTATGTGGAAATTGTTTTTAAATATTACATCCATATGTAATTATTATCACTTTCCTTTGTGACTGTATGATAACATACTCCCAATAAATGCTTAGTGAGTTATATTTATAATTAAATCTAGTTTGAATAATGGTTGGAATTAAGAACCATATTCCATAAGTGTTTCTCTTTGAACTTATATCAAACCATCTTAACTTCATATAATTGAATATAAAATTTTTATATTTTGTTTTTTACTTATAATTCTTTATAATGACATCATTATCATGTTTTTAACCCTTTCTATCAAACCTTTTAATAAAAAATGTTTTGTAAATAATGTAATATTCGAAATTATCACAATACTAGTACATCCTAAATTATTTTATGATAAAGTGACATCAACCTTAATATGTTAAATAATGTAACAATTTACATTTTTCTTTAGAACCACACCCTAATATATTTTAGGATAAAAATGATATACTTTCTGAATTAGCTAGTACACAGCTTTACAAAATAGTTATCTTCACTTATCATAGTAACTAAATATAAATCTACAAATTTATTATTATTATTAAATATCTTATTTTTAAGGATATTACATGATGAATAAATTTAATCTTAAATAGTTATAATACTTTAGTTTATAGTGATATTCACTTTCTCAAAGTAACTAAAGGTTACTATCATCATATTTATTTACTGCAAATATAAAATCGATTTTAGATATAATCTAAATAATCACCTAAAATAAACACATTACAATATATTGTTTATTAAATTTGATCTTCACTAAGTTAAAACATACTCCCACCAGCCTCTTAGTCATAACTTTCCTTTAATAATATCTCGTTAAGATACACAAAAACATTTGTTAAAGGAAATAACATTTATTTCCATATAGCGTGAATATTTAACAATTAATCAATTGGTTACATATCTTGAATGGAATTATTAGTGATAATTTTATTTATTCCTAAAATATGAATTCATTAAAATATTCCATTGATGGGTGGTTGGAACATATTTTTCATTTATTAATAAACTATAAAAAACACTTTATCCTTGATAAAACACTTTTACATACATATTTTTCTATAAACATGATATAAAATGTAATGAATCATTAAACCAGTTAATATAATTTATCATATTATGTTTCTCATAATAAATCACTTTTATCAAACATCTTCTCTCATCACAAAAAATAAATAAGGTAAATATACACATCTTTTACTTATATTCATTTGAACTTGATAAACATATATATATATTATAATTTCTATTTTATCTATAATTTACTTTACAAAATTAATATAAACTACAAGATCTTTCTATTATAACTTTGATTTTGAACTAATAATTATTGACAAAAATTGTAAAGTATACATTCAGTATCATATACATTTAAAAATTAATGAATTGATTTATATATCACTTATACCTAACATAGACATTCCAATAGAGTCCCAAACCACTTCAGATATAAGAAATAATCCCATTGTATCAAACCATTTCTCCTTATTGATAATACACTTAGGTTTCAAATATCCTTAACAAGTTTATTGAAGAAATATTATTGTACTTTTAAACATTCCCATTTCCCGTTTTTATTTTTATCACCTTTTAGTCTCTATATAGTATGATAATATTGACATCATATGCCTAGTTAAATTATTCTTAAAAAATTTATAATATCAGAAAAAATATTTTTGAACTCATTCCCACTTGTTGAAAATTTCTATAGATGAAAATTTAATTGATTACTTAAAAAGAATAGACCATATATGAATTATTTATCCTCTTGAAATATGTTCAATCATATTTAATATCACTGACATACCCAATATTATTTATTATATGAGACTAGAAGTCCACAGGTCAATTATAATAAAGTGCCTTTGAAGCCTTAATTGAATCATTCCATGGTTCTATAGGCATCTTTATTTTCTTGTTGAAAAACCTCAACACCAGGTTTACATGGAAATTAACTATTCGAATAAATAGAATATTTATATTTCTTAAGAACATTTGTTAATATAAAAGTCTTAGGAGTTGATTACACTGTGATTCTCTTTTTAAGGACTAATTTCAAAATTTATTTTGATAATAATGGAATATTTATCTACAAAAAACACTTTTTCAAATCCAAACCATGTCTTATATTTTTCATCAAGGACTTTTAGTTAATGCGATCTCAATTAAATTGATATCCTCATGCATCATATCATTTTAATGAGACAAGATCCATATTACATAAAAAATCACTTATACTATCATATAAGAAATACATGATTATTTAGGTAGGGAATCATTCCAATTATAATAATTATGAATCTTGTATGATTGAGTTGATAACCCTTTATCCAAATCAACGATATGGATTCAATAAACTATATTCTTTATATATCATAAGCATTTGGGATTCCTTGCTGCTGCAACATAAAAAATACCATGAACATGATAAATAATGAAAATCCAGGGTTACTCATACTATTCTTCATAGTATACAACATAGAAATCATGAGGAATATATAGATCACTTACCTTACACAAGATTATCTAAGGGCACTCTTTCCGAGTTAAACAATACCTGGTTGGATGATTGAGGTATTGAAAAGTGTTTATTTATAAATAATCACATGGTTATTATTTGGGTTTTTTTTGAAGTACCATATATTTAATATTCATTATATGGATATTGAATAAATAAATATTACATTTGAGGTAATAATTATATTCTCAAATTATATTCCATTTTTTTCACAGCCATGATTTTATTGATTTAGTTTTGAAATACCTATTAAATCCCCCAAGTTAATGTTTTCATAATATGTTAATTTTTTAGTCTTTAAAAAAACCAAAAGTCTATTTTAATCACATAGAAATAGAATTTATGTTTATTCATACATATCTAAATTCACCACATGTATATGGCACATAAACGATTTAGGTAAATCCATTGAGATATATTACATTGAAAAACTACAAATGAGTAATATTTGAGTGATACATGGTCAACCACATTCCCTTTCATAACTAATGAAAGCCTCTAATAATTTAGGTGATCCGACTCCAAGTCCCTCTACCAATGGAGACTTATTGAAGAGGGAATTAAATTAAAAAAAATTATAACAACAAATATTCCAAAACAATGTCAACAAATATTTTCAACTTCATAACTAAAATTAAAAAATGAGGTCAAGGTGGTAGAAAATTTAATTTTATTATTTCAAAACAAGAGTAATATGAAGTCTCTATTATGGAATAAATTTAATACATAATCTAGAATAAAAAAATATTTACATTTTATAAGTAATTTTGAAAACATGAATATCAATGAAATTTAACACATAAAAAAACAAATAATTTATTTTCCAAAACATGATAAATTAGTTAACTATTCATAAATAAATTTGAATTACAAATATTTAATAAATTCACCAGAATATAAATATTTTATATTCATTTAAATATGGACCCCTTCATATTTTATATTAAATAGAATTTATATGTTTTTAATGGATTATGAACATTTTATAAATCAATATATATTATATAAACAATTTTTATAACCTAAATATCATGTATTTTATAATTTGTAATCACAACATACATATACTCTTATAATTGATGAATGAACCATTTATTACTATATTATAATGTATTCCATTTAATTTGAAAAATAATTATTTTAAAATATTCACCTTTAATATATAAGAACAATGATAAATGGAAATTCAATTAATTAATTATAATAAATGAATATCAAAAAATGTTTAGTATCCTGGTGATCTTGATAATAAAAATTTATTATAAAAGATAAATGAATGTGGAATTAGATATTTTTTAGAAAGGCAGGTGTGAATTTTACCACATAAATCTACCTCAAAAAATATGATCAAAATTTAGGGATCATAGAGGACCAGATCAATCTCACCTCCATTAGAACTATCTTATATAGGGTATTAGTATCATGGTTAGTCGCCCAATACGAATGTGTAAAAGTTATTCTGAGTAGGGTTTTAGTTAGAGACAAACAATCCATGATGATAACATTTTCTATGGTACATTTTTGGAGTAGGACATTAGTTCTTCCATATCCGGGGTTGAATCTGAGTCAATCAAGGGAATATTTTAACGAGAATGAAGATCATATTTGATAGTATGAAACATATCCTGTAATTCTTAATCTATGTTATCTATATTCCATTGGAAGTGATATAAATATCCTATAAAAAATCCCAGATGGATATAGGATACACCACCACAAAATGAGGGAGCTTGTTCACCTAAATCATCCCCATCAATGCTCACTTTCAAATATGATAGAATCACAAGGATCCATTTTATGGACTTCATCACCAAATGTTTTTTTGAACTTCTATGAACACTAAAAAATATATGATGATAAGGTCCAAGAAATCATTTTTCATTAGACCTATTTTGATTTTGGTGACCGTAATGACATCATTGTGATTAATAGTGACCCCCACGTGTGAGGAGGGAAATTTTTTTATCAATGTACTACTTATTACTCAAGATCAATTTCTAAGAAATGACGATATTAGATTTCGTAAATATAATGATGAATATCCGTTCACTATGAGAAGAATTATTGACGGATTTTATTTTTTAAAAAATGGCTTTAAATAATATCTGGTTTCCAAACTATCCATGTAGGTAATTCAAAATATTGGATATAAACTGACAAGAGATAATGATATGGATAATAATCTCCACGTCCTTCTGAAAGAAGATAAAAAGAAAGGAAGGATGCATCATTATTTTCTAAATAAGAACATGGTGGGGAATTATATATTTCAAGATTATCCATAGGTTCAGTGATATCGATTTTGGGATAAATGTACTTTTGAAATTTGGTATCCATGAAGGCACACTATGGATTATCTCACAGATAAATCTATACTAGTCCCTATCATTGAGTTGATTAGTGGAGTTTAATGTCTATAAAAGTGTGTGAATATCAATAGTAGCATACCTATGGATTTTTAGTGGAATATGAGGTGGTACAAGGTATTTTATGTCAGTATAATTGTAGTGTATTTTAGAAATTTAGATATTACTCATATTATGGGGGGATACCAAACCTTTATTCAGTGTACTGTCCATCCATGGGGTAATCTAAAAATTGAGGTTGGACTAATTTTTTACCATATATTTAGAGAATTTTATGATATCATTATATGAGTGATTTATGGATGTATAAATAGATGAGGAAATTCATGACAGGTTACCACTCTATAACTTCGTAGTGATCCTATTTTAATGGAAAACCAAGTATTTTTTATGGGATGTTAGAACATTCAAAGTGAATTTATTGAGGGGTTCCTTATTGAAGAGAATAATATCCCTTATTCCCAAGATCCCCATGTCAATGGGTTTGATATATTCTTTCTTTTCAAAAAAACTAATTTTATTTAATTAATAGAACATATGAATATAAAATTTCTGACCAAGATTTGAAGATTATTTATATGTTTTGTCATATATATATTCATTGATAATCCATACATGAAAAAAGAGGTTATCACAATGTTGGACATGAAAATTCTCCCCAAATGGGACATGGTTTTCCCTTTCTATGATTCCATCTAAGAAATAGTTTTGGATTTAATTCAGTCTTGGTACTTTCCCTTAACATTACCCTAAAAAGGGGTACTCCACAATAAGTAATGATTAGGGGACCTCTATTCACATCAATTGTTATAGAAACCCATTTTTCATGGGGATAGGAAATCCATCCCTAAAGAACATAATGGATTTACTCTAGCTAATCAATTGTACAGCTGCATCCTCATAGTTTCCAAATATTTCTTTCATGAAAGAAATATTACTTCTTGGGAACTTCCCAAATAGAAGGATTTAATTGGAATATAGGATGTGTAAGCGGGTGAAAGTTCCTATTTCATCCTTTATTTTATTATAGATACGAGCATGTAAAATATCTTTTATGGATAAAATCTTAAATAATTAAATGATAAAAGAAGACTATATTAGGGGTCTCCTTTCCTAAACCATATGAAGAGTTAAAAATATCCTCTTAGGGAATCATTAATATGTATAAAAAAGCTTGAAATTTCTTATAATTTTGATAACAATTATGACGAAAGCATTAGATATGACATGATTTATAAGGATGAAAAAAATGAGAATCCATTTTATCATGTCAATGAATTTGAAGATGTAACTTTTTAGAATAAATTTTTTATCTTTCACATTATTCTTAATGTTATTATTAAATTTTAAGGGTTTTAAGTTGTTGTTTTGAATGTTCCCTCTAAGGAAAATTCTAAACTGGTTTTGAGGTATGAATCCACTATCATAAACTCAGAACCTTAGGGCTATAATTTTTTTATAAAATTATAATTATTTTATTTTTATATAAATTACTTATAAATTAAAATATCCCAAAATACCTTTTATCATGAGTTATAAATAAATTTTAAACCATTAAAAAAATTAAAATTTTTAAAGCTAATTTTTAACAATATTCTTATCACCCTTTTGTACAATCCCTATATTGCATAATGGTATCACACCTTTTACACTTACACATGCTCTCTTCATAAGAGCCAGTGATGTTTCAAGAATCTTACATAAGAATATCCTCCTCTAGTTTTATGAAAAGCTACTTTTTATTTTCATTTTAAAAACATTGATTTAGACACCTTAAATTCTTGAAAAACCTTACTCTCATTCCACTAAATGGTGGATGAATCCCTATTTTTCAGATGAACACATCCAATAAGACATCTATATGAAACTATAAACAGACTCTATATCCCTAACTATATGGGAATGAAACCCTTTTCATAAAAATGGACCTACAGAGTTGAGATCTACACTTAGTCACCATTCATGTGTGACAACCCCTAATAATTAGTTAACTCTTTACTCTTTCATTTGATAACACTGATGGGGTTTTCATGATCATATTATGAACATTTTTAGTGAAAGATATCCCAAAACACATTGGATAAATATTCATGAAATTAACATGTAAATAATTATGAAATATTTTACATAGATATCTAGGAAAACATTTTTTTATCTTATTTCCCAAGAGAATGTTTAGGAAATATCACTAGGTGTAGTTAACAAAATCAACCTCACTTAGAGGGACCATATCAATGAAAGAATTCATAACTATAAAACGATAATACCCAAATACCAAAGGGGGTATAACACATACTCAAATGATATAAATAAATTATCATGATGAAGGTATTTCAAAAAATTCTCATACACATCACTCACTACACACAACCCACAACGTAAGAGGATCACATCCTCTTATATAGATCAATGCTATGGCATTTCAAATGAAACATATTTCTTTTTTTACTTTTAGGGTACTATTAATTAAAAATTTTAAATTAATTAATATAATTATTTTAATCCACTCATAAATGAATCATAACTGATGAATAAAACATTCGGGAAAAAATAAATAATATATATATATATATATATATCTATTAAACACATTCTTTTAAAATAAATTCATTTATACATATATTAAATTTACGTTATATATATTATCATATTATATATATTCCTCATTAAACGTATGAACATGTACATTCATTATGTGTAAGTAAATTTTAGTGCATATCCCACACAACCAATACCCATATTCCCCAATTATCTGGGGGGAACTGAATACCCACATGAATAACTGGTGTTATATATATATATATGTATATATATATTGGGGAATTTTGTGTTTTCAAATTAAAAAATCAGGGTCAACACAATATAGAACGAGTTATGTTGTGTCTTTCTAATCTTTCCTATACCAACTAGACCAACCTGCTAGCCTTTTCACCCATCAAAATCTTTTTTTGGATGAAAATAACATAGAAAAATATGAAAAAGTTCAAAAAATATTATAAATTATAAATAAATAATAAAAATTGATTCAAGGGACATGGAACTATCATTAATGAATTAAATTTATTTTAATAATATTTTATTTCATGTAGTAATTCCACAAGAAAACATTTTTCATATTTAGTATTTATTATGAAATTGTAATAAATATAGTCTAATAATGAATTATGATTGACCCATGTATGTTCATTTTGTTATTTGTATAAAATATATTTATTTTAATAAGTAACATTTTATAATAACTTATATTTAAATATTTGTTTTTATGTAATGATCATCATATAATATATTAATAATAAATAGGTTCTTGTGTCTCCATATTTAATATTTTAAATGTAATTATAATATCATATGTCCCCTTATACTATGGTTGAATATTTTAGTGATATAATATAGGTCCTAATAATGAGGTTATTTAAAATTGTCGATGATATAGTTCAAAACATGTATAAATAAATCTGAAAATGGGGATCTCATAACTCGAGGAAATTCATTATCTTAAGGAGTTCCATTAAAAACTTGGTTAGTCTATTATCCACTATATGGATCAACTAGTAATATAAAACTCATTATCATGTAATTATTTGTTTATTTTTTTGTGCATGGTCAATTATTATTTATGTGAATATGTTGATGATATAAGACCACATAGGATCGTTAATGAACTTTACTTGATAAAAATGTATAAAATAATAAGGAATGGTTTCTATTTTTTCATGGTTAATTTTAGTGAAAATGATCACATAGTTTAATTACAATCTTGATAAATTGAATTGGATTTTATTTTCCCTGATAATAAAATAATTCTAATACATTAATATAAATATTCAGTTTTTAATGATTTCAATCAAATAAATTTGAACAAAACAAATTTTGGGGGTTCTTGACAGCCACAATTGAGGGTTCAACCTTATAAAGAAGATATATAATAAGCTTAGTTTATTGAATTTACAAAAAATTCAATCAGATGCATATCCATAGCAATATTATCAAAAAATATGACATAAAGTGTTGAATAAAACCATGTTTGTAATTTGTATGAGGTTAGAATCCACATTGAAAATCGAGGATTTATAGTTTAATGTAATTTATGATCCAAAATTGTATATTTAAACTTTCTAATTAGTATAACTTCCATAAATTTAACTGTAAATATAGTATTAAGGATCCTTAACCATTATAATATTTAATAAAATGAATAATATATATTTAGTAGGTGAGTGACATTTGTATTTAAAGAAAATAGATGGATATATTAACAAATAATAAATCAATATTTTGTAAATTTTCAGTAATCAAGATATCTGTAATAAGATAATATTTTTTTTAAATATATAAATGGAAAGAAACACCATGAATTATATTTCACAATGATCTATCCCATATTAGGAAAAGGTTTTTACCAATAATAAAAATATAATGTGGTTAGAATCATTGCGCATAGTATAATGAAAAAAGGAACTTGTATTAGATAGTGTCCCAAATTCTTATTCAGCCTTATCACGGAGCAGGTAAAGAAGATGTAGAATCCTCCATGAGAAATATGAAAAATAAATTAGGTGTTTGGTGAATCATGTTATCATTTATATGAAGTGAATAAAATGTATTAACTAAGGACAAAGATACAAACTATAATGGCTTAAAATTTTCATTCTGAAAATTTCCTTCTTAATAAATATATGTTATATGGGCCAAATTATACTCATGAACCACATAATGAAATAAAAAATATTTTATTTTTTCCATAGAAAACATTAAATAAAGAGGAGAACAAATTTTAATTCTTAGAAAATGGGTGTGTTACTTTAGTTTAAAGACAAATTTCATTAAACCCATATTAAAATGGGGACAAAAATATCATCCCAAAGTTAACACCCCATCATGTTCATTTTAATAAAACTCATTTGGGGAGGATGAATCTGCTTAAGGTGTTATTCAATTTGGAAATGAAAAATGTTATAATAATTCATAAAAATATATAAAATTATTTTGTCATAAAAATAAATAATATTTCAAATCCATTAATTCTTACAAATATCATATAACAAAATTACTCATTTTTAACAACAACATATTTAAATATAATCATTAAAAAATAATATGTTTCATGTAAAATGTTAGTTATACATAATTCTACATTATAAAAGCAATTACAATTGAAATATAAAATAATTTTATAAAATGGTTGGTCGGGCCGAGTCAACATAATTAAAAAAATAGTAGCTTTATCACCAGATTTGATCTAATTCAATGAAATATAATTTTAACCTCATTTTTCAGGGGTGTTTCTTTTGGTTTCTTGGGTTCCTTATACTAGTTTGGGCTGATTTTTTTTTACATTTATGTATTTCTAAACCTCTTGAATATATATTATAAAAGAAAAAATATAAATTTGAGAGAATAACAAAATAATAAATATATGAGTTAAAATTTGAAATTTATGGAGTGCTGGTCTCTTAAAAGTATCAGAATCACAAAAAATAATATAAAATGAAAAAAATGGAGATTTATATTTTATAAAGGATGCATAAAGAACTTTTAAGAACAATATGTGAATAATTAATCTTAGGAAAAATAATTTTTTTTAGAAGTGTAAACCGAATATGATAATTGGAATTACAATATCACTGTTAGAATAGTAAGTAAACTATTAATGATTAAAGATGACTATTAAATAGTAACAAGATTAGTAGAATAATAAAACAATAAGTAATTAATATTTACACTGAATAAAATAATTACTTATAATTATTATAATTTCATAAAATAAATATTAAAAATAGACTACTCAAATAAATTGAAAATATATATTTTTAGTAATTTATTTTTTATTTTTTAATATTTTTAATAATTAAAAATTATAATTACATAACTGTAGAAATTTTTTTTGATATAATTATATTTATTTTTAGAATAATCATCTCTAAATTATCGACGATTTATTTTTGGTAAATTTATGGAAACGTTATTTTATATATGGAAAGAAGACTTTTTTTTAAAATATAGTTTTTATATGGTAATATTTCTATAATAAAGAACTAATGAATTATAAAATTTCGTATCATCCATATTTGACTATAATAAGATAAAATATCAATTGAGAAATAATAAAATAACAGTTTAAATTTTTTTTTTCAATGTTCTAAAAAGATAATTTATTCCAATTAAATATTCTTTTTTGGAATTTCCCTTTATTATGATGTGTAACAAATAAATTTAGTGGTAGAAGGGTTTAAAATTAATTTTAATACATTATTAATTAAAAACTATTCATAGTCTCAAAGAAAACCACTTTTCAAAATAATGGTATTGAAATAATATTTAAATCACTGTTGTAACAAAAAATACACCCCCCCTTCAAGTATAAATATGTCCTCTCACCCCACGGAAACTGGCCTAAAAAAATAATCGCATTGCCCATGGTTTATCCAAACCCCACCTCTCAAACATCCCTAATATCTCAGATACATTCTTTTCTCTCCTCACTCCAACCATCAATATTATAATTCTTTATAAAAAGTGTAATCACCAATGAAACGATAACTCCCTAAATCTCCTCATTTGATTTATCTTATTATACTCTTTTGTTATCCTTTTAATTTCAACCATTAAGAAAATATCATACAACAATTATACATGATAGAAATGTTATTATAATATTATATAATTTTTATAAACAATGTATAATTTAATTATTAACTCTCTCCCTATTTTGATATGTCTTCTTAGTGGATATTTTTCCACCTATAAAGGTGATTCCAATTATTTGTTTAAAACCACCTTCACAACTAGTTTGTATTGATTATATATATATATGTATTAATTTTCCTTTATTTTTAATCATCAAGATGTAATTAAACTATTGAATGAATAAATATAATCTAATATGTGATATTGTGATGAAAATGAAAAAACTCTTACAAACTTATCATTACACCTTTATATCATCAATAAATAGATAAAAAAGTATTTTATATTAGTAATAGTTAATAGTTAATAGGTAATAAGTTAAATTAATTTTATATTATTATATATTATGGAAATAATATACGTAATTTTCAAAATTTTTTGTATTATCATGATAAAGAAATACATTACCTTACGTATGAACTTTGCCTTTGATCTATCATATTATTTAGGATTATCTCTTTTGATCAATACAATTTCAAAATCATTATATATTTTTGGTAATACAATTATATTATTCATTTTCTTATTATAGTGTTTTTGGGCTGAAATATTTATTATATATCCAATATTTTATTTTTTATTAATAAGCCTTAGTTACCAAATAAAAATACCCAAAATTAGGAGTTTTAAAATGGTGAAATTGAAGGAATCACTAAGAATAATTATTTTACAATTAAAAGAGAAAGATCTATGAGAATAAAAGAACTTCCCCCTCATCTTCTTCATCTTTAGAATCTGATGAGTTATCCTCCACATTACCCTATCACCAGGTCTATTGAATTTATTTTTAATCATCCACGAGATAGATCATAGTGATCTTAAATCATTGATAAAATATATCTTTAACTAAAATTAAGGTTCAATGAGTTGTTTAATCATGCAGTAGCACATAGTGACTAATTTTATATCATAGTATATGTATATTATAGATTTTGATGTAACAAATGAAGTGGCTTGGATATGTAATAGAGAGACCCAAGATAAACATATATTTCTTTCATAACATATATATAATATGAAAATTAAATCACATAAAGTATTATCAGCTTCCCATGAAATGGAGGTTTATCATCTTTGAAGATCATTTACAATGTAAAATATTTAAATGATATTGAAAAAATTTCTCTACATTCTAATTTCAAAAGATCCATTTCAAGATATACACATAGTTATACACACATTTAAAACCTGGTGATATAAAATATGACAAATTGGGGAGCTCAGACACTCATTAAGGGAAGACTTATGAACATGTTATAAAGGGTTATATCATAAGAAATGAAAAAAATGAGTAGGAAAATATCACATTAATTTTTTTTGAAAATTAATAGTTTTCCACATGTGTTAGGTCCATTGGTTTGAATACCCTGAGGTGGGGGGTGATATGACAGATTAAAAAATTCTCTCATTAGGATCTTGTTTTGTAGTTCGAAAAAACTCAATTCTCTCTTCCACCCATAAAAATATTCAAACATAAATAAAATCATACACATGACACAACAATTCTTACTTGGTTCACCCTCACTAAGCTATGACCAAGGAGCATACAATGTCAATGCACCGATGTACCAAATTTACTAAGGCTCACTTCCAATAATGAGTACAATGTTTGGGATAGATATTTTATGACCAGGATCTCTACCTTTTCATTATTAAGGATATAATCACGACATTCCCAATGGTAACTCCCTATACCTCTTTCTCTAGCTCACATCTAGTGGAAAGGGCCACTGTCTTCCTCTTCCTTCACTCTCTGCTCCAGGGGAGAAATTCCCACATAGTTTATCGACTTGTAGGTCAAATATAGTTTATGGAAATGTATGTACCTTATTTTCCATGAATTAATTCAACTTCAAATATAGGTAGATGCTCTGTTCAAGTTCCTCTTTCACCTACAAATGAATCCCTCCTTCACGAGTATTGATATGTACTGAAAAACACTTTTTCAAACTGACCTGAAGCTTACTCAAACTTCTTTGAGAAAACCATGAACTACGTTGTTCCTCCATGTAATGTGTAGTGGGTTTGGTATGTGGAAAAAATCTATGTGTACGGATTCTACCTTCCACAAACTTCTACCACATCCGCGTATTGCTGCCTTCACGCCGCCTCTGCGAACTGCCCTCTGTCCGTGAACTGTTCTCTATTCGCAGACTGTATTTTCTTCTATGTACCAGAGAACCCCTTACATGTACCACATTCAGAATTATCTCTCTCTCATACTAGAAATTCTTCTTCTATATACCGAGTCTTCTTTTTTGTGTTCAGAATCCCCACAAACACCTATGAAGAAATTTATTCCACGTGAACCTCTTCAGTTTTCACAGAATTCTTCCTCACGAATGCCCCTCATACTTTTCCAAAATCCTAGAAGAAAAATAAGTTCACTAATGATATTTAGTCACAAAAGTAATATTTGGGATTAGTGATTCTTATATTGGAAATGATACTCTCAAAATCTACTAATCTATGATTTTCCAAATCTTCAATCCAGCATTCACCGAATACCGATCCTTATGGAACTATGAACCGCAAACCTTCCAGTGAACTAATTTTCATACGCGAGTCGTGTACTGCCTTTACTTCTAAGTGGTCTATCTCCTCTATGGACATCAAACAATCCATATACCAAATGGCCTACCACCATGAACTATTTTTGTTTTTCTCAAACCGCACACCCTTTGCTGCAAACCATTTCTATGAACTTTTTCTGCAGTTCCGCATACAGTTCCCACTTCCTGGTACGCGACCATGTACCCTTACTGAACATGGTACACGATCCGTGTCCTAAGCTCCTCATTTATCTTCCTTTTCTGATTTTGTTCACCATTCTTCACAGAAATTATGATTTTGAGGCCCCCAAATTTGGAAAACACAGGGAAACTACACATCCTTAAAAATGTATCTTCAACAAACACCAACCATACTAATTCACGATCATCTAGATTTGATCCACAAAACTGTCTCTCATAGATTTCAGGTGATTTGTGCTCTCTTGGGGTTTGTAGGCTTCTATGTACATCTCTGTTATTCATATTAACTCATTTTTCATGGGCTTGGAGTCAGAAGAAGATTTTTTAAGGTGTGGTTCTTAGCCCTTTATTCCTGGGGTCAGTGGAATTTTAACATGGCTCGGTTGTACAAGGAAGTTCATACGGGGAAGGAGAGTCTTCTTTCCACAGTTTGGATATGTCTGCCTAGTCTTCCCTTGCAATTTTAGAACCTATCTCTTCTCTGGGCCATCATAGATTGACTTGGAGGTTCCTTATGAGTGGATGAATTCAACCGTAGGGTAGAAGAAACATTGGCTACCCAGATTTGCGTTGACTTGATATATCTTAACCCTTAGCAGAGAAGCATTCACTGAATGATCATGATTCATTTGAGTGGGAGAAAGATGTTGTTTTTCTAGTTTTTCCCATGTACTACTCAGCCTACCTCCTCAAGGGTCATTCCATGAAAAATTTTAGGAATCAACATTAGGAATATTGGGGTGTGGAAGCATGAGCATTTTCAGTGAGAACCCCTTACTTATCCTTCAGTGGCAGGGATAAGTTGTGCTGTTGGACAAGAGGATCATATGGACATTCCTTGTGTTTGCGATGACATAACTTCTGTTTCATCAGTACCTAAGGACTCACGTCATTTTCCTATGGATAGGGAGGTTCGTTCTTGTGAAGCGATAGTCTCTTCAGGTAGTCCATCGCTTCATGCAGTTTTGGAGAGTATTTGTGTGCCTTCCCAGTGGCATTCGAAGGGGGATCTTTTGGAATGTTTCCTAAGGTTCTCATCACCTTTTCTGAATCTTCCTCCACCCTTCATAAAATCTCTTAAGCAGACATCAGATTCACTTCAAGGGCAGAAATCCAAGGTGAGTAGAGAAAAAGAAGCTCTATATCTTTGACAGCTGATCAAAGATAGGTACAAGGACAAGAATAGAAGTCCTCAACTTATCTACTTGGCTTCTTTTTTGGATGGAGACAATGTGGTGTACTTTTTTTTCATACAAGAAACCACCTGGAGAAGGGAATGGAATGTCCTCCAAGTCCCAACCCCCTTCTACATCACTAGAGCCTATAGAAATTAGCTCAGGAATGTGTACTAGACCATGATCAAAGCTAAAGATATCATGTGAGTGCATCCCCTTCCTTTACTCATAGACCATGTTTCATGGGGCCAAAAAAGGCATTACCTTCCCCATGATACCCATCCTCATATAGAACGCACATGGCTTGGGAGAATGGGTAAAAATAGACTACGTAGAATCAGAATTCAAAAAGAACAAGAAATAGTTGGTTTCCATTCTCGAACACAAATAAAAACCATACAAGATAAGCGAGTTCTCGTGTAGGATCAAAAAGTGAATGTTCATGCATACTACCTCTAATAATGAAAAAAACTAGTTATTATAGAATAAGGGTATATCAGTGGACTTTTTTTAGGCTCAAGAGATATATATTGCCATTAAAATCACTAGTGGTATGAATTTTATTCTCATGTCAGTCATCTATGCCAGTTGCAGAACTCATAGAATGGAGGTATTGTGGAATGAACTATCTTTTTTCGACCTAGGGTTACTCCCAAGGATAATAGGGGCGACATAAATGATGTTATGGATCCAGATTAGAGGAAAGGGCATGGATCATTTACCATGATGATATTATGGACATTTCTTAGTTTATGGCTGGCCAAGGATTAAGGGATATGGGATACTCTGGTGATAGATTCACCTGGTGAAAAAATCCACGAGGGAACAACTAATTCTAGAGCTATCTAGATTTCTATATCACCAACATACACATCCTCTCCATTATTTCAAATGAAACGGTTAGTCACCTGGTTCCCTATTTCACGGATCACTATCTGTTGCTGCTCTCTCAGAACCCAATATAGTTCAACCATGATTGCTTGAAATTTTGTAGTCAGTGGAGAGAGAGCACGAGATGCAAGGAAATGGTTATGGAGTAGTGGGAGGACCTTTCACGATGATATACTTGGGTGGCCCTATATAACAAAGTGAGGTGGCTCAAATAGAGGCTGCACCATTGGGCTTGATTATTATTCCCACAGACCTGTGCTTGGAGGACTTGAAGCGGGCAGTGGAGTGGCTGGAAAGAAGATTGGAGGCGGCATGGGATGATACCGACATTTCTTCATAACCGTGGGTATAGGGTATTTTCCAAAGATCTATACCGACGGTTCTTCATAACCATGGGTATTGTGGTTTTTTTTGAATACCTATACCCACGGTTCTCTAGAACTGTGGGTATAGGTTTCCCGAGTTATGGCGGGAAAATATAATTAGGTGGGACACGGGAAAAATTTGGTGGGGATACATTTTTTCACAGTTTAGAATAATATATTTATATACATATAAATATAAACTAATAAATGTTGTATAGCTGAGTTGGTATGTTTTTATGGCGCGGTACTGAGTTTCAGCGCGCAGCCTGGGTTCGAAACCCCGTGGGTGCATTTTTTTGAATTTTAATTCTGTATATTAATATATATACGCAAATAAATGTATATATGTAAAATGAATATTCTAGCTTGGTTGGTCCGTGGGGGTTTCACGGTCGCGAAAAACAGCGCGCTGCGCGGTTTCAATTCCTGTTGAGAGCATTTTTTTTAATTTAAATACGCCATATTAATATATATACAAAGATATATGTGTATAAAACATATAAAAATAACAGCTGGGTTGGTCTGTTGGTTAGAGGCGCCCATGAGGGTTACTGCGCGGTGCGGTTTTAAAACCCCCTGGATTCATTTTTAAAAAATTAAATTCCCCACGGTTTGAAAACCGTGGGGTCTTCTATGTGCCACATTGGAACAACGTTGTTCCAAATTAGACTCCCCTATACCCACGGTTCTCCAAACCGTGGGTATAGGTTAAGACCCCTATACCGACGCCATTCCAGCCCAAAGTTCCCAAAACCGTGGGTATAGGCTATACCCATAGTTTTGGGGGCTATACCCACAGTTTTGAACCGTGGGTATAGGTTGTTTTTTCAGTAGTGCAGGGAGAGCTCAAAGATGAAGTGGTTAAGAGAGGTAGAAAAAAACACCCCCAATTTTGATGCATGCATGACAGATAGGTGGAAACCTACTAAACCAAATATCATGTAGGAGGATGGATCCTTTACAGGGGACAATGATATGGTAGGAGAGATGCCATATACCCTTTTTAGAGACTTGATAGATAGGCCTACCGCTTTAATTCTCAAAGGCTATCTAGTGGGGGTGTGTATTTTTTGGGGAAGCCATAAAATATGGTAACTGATCAGTTCAATGAATCCTTGGGATTTATTATAGGGGTGGAAGGAATTTATGAATCCATGATGAAGCGTAATCCTGAGAGCACTCCAGGTCCAGATAAATTCCGAGGATCATATTATAGGTGTTCATGGGAAACCATTAAATGTGATATGCTAGGTGCGATTTAAGACTTCTTTCAGGGAGGAGGCCTCCCTCGGGTGAGATGTGCAACATACATGGTACCCCTTATGAATATTAATGATCCATCCTCTATATTTCATTGCTGACCTATAAGTCTATGTAAATTCAATACAAGATCTTGTCTAGAGATAGTCTGATTTTCTACCATAGTGTATCTCCCTAGTGCATCACAGTTTTTTGAAAGGATAATCAATCCAAGGCGTGATGTATCTTTTTCTAGAGATAGTCAGGGATATATCTTCCAGGTCTCACAGGTGAAATATTATCATCAAGTAGAACATGATGATTGTTTATGAAAGGATGGAATGAGGTTTAATAAATAGAGTGATGATTCACATGGGGTTCTCTGATTGAGAATTTTATATTCTATTTCGACGATTTTGTTCTCTACAAATTTAAGTTTATTTCATGGGGATATCCTGTCGGTGTTTCATGGATACAAGTGGGCTGATCCAAGGAGATCCAATTTCCCCAAGCTTATTTTTCGTAGTATAGGATACTATAATTCGAATGATTAACAGAGGAATACACAATAGATACATCCACCCATATTGAAGGAAAAGGAAACACACACCAGTTTCATATCTCATGTTTACCGACGACTCCATTATACTGATGAATGTAGGTAGGCGATCGATTCAAGGAATCCCCAGAATTATCGATAAATATTGCTACAAAAGTGGCTAAGCCATTGATAAGGACAAAATAAAGTTTTAAATCTTAAAAATATTTGAGGCCAAGAGAGATGGGTATCTAAGTAGCAGGCTGGGTAGCCAAAGAGGCCAATTTCCTCTGGATTACCTGGGTTCTTCTATCTCTCTTGGAAGAATACGAATCAGGGACTTCGATCAAGTGGTGAGTAAGATCTCTAGCCACGTTATAAACTGGAAGAACTTACTTCAATCATTTGGGGGACACATAACATTAGTTAATAACGTACTATCAATAATTCCATTGCATTAAATGGAATCCAAAAATGTGCTAATAGGGGTTGTGATAATAATTGATAGAATAATGGCTGGTTTCATATGGGATGCTGCCTTGGAGGGGAAAAGGAACTCGGTCTCGTGGGGATGAATGGCCAAGCCCATCCATGAGGGAGGTATCAAATTGAAGGTATTATCTTCCACCATTAAATTCATGCCTGAAATATTAGCGTGGTAAATGATTTAAGGCCTCACCTTGTGGGGTAAGACTATGTCATGTAAATTGGGAGGTATTGTGAGAAACTAGACCATAAATAGATCTCCTATATGGTCGTTGGTCACCTCCATCATTCCAAACCCTCAACAAAATTATCAATAGATATTTGGTGAGGAGAAAAACCAATTCTATTTATATAAATGGGCTGCTGATGTGATAGGGTATTTGGGTTTCCCTTCCCCTACCATATCATATAAATAAGAGAGCTTTTACCCTAACATCATTTAGATGTCCTTGGATGAGAATAATAAAGTGGATTTCAAAATTATAATGACCAACTTGGAGTCAAATAGATACATATTCTCTCCATCGTCCATGGGGAATTTTAAAGCCAAGGATTATTGAGAGATTTATACTACTCTGTCTGAAAGTGAAAGATGGAGAAAAGAGGTGTGGTGCAATACGATCCCCTCTAAATACTGCTTCCTTATCTAGGGGTTCAGAAACCCTGATATTCCTGCCAATGAAAAAATAAAAAAGATTTGTATCAGTATTGCATCATATTTCCACTTTTGTAGAAATAAAAGAGAAAAGAATGAGAATCACATATTATTTGAGGGGGAATGGGACCATATAGCTTTGAGATTCTTCAGTGTGTTTATAGTGTACTCTTCAAATGATCTTAGAATCAAATAATTCTTGGAAAGATGGTTTTAGGCGATGTACAACACAAGCACATAAAGAATGAATCGAGCCATTATTCTCAACGTAGGGTACTGGTTATTATGACAAGCTTGGATCCTAGTGAGATATGAGGGGCTTCCATCTTTAGGGTGATCTATCATTCCAAGAACTCGGAGCTTGCTAGCAGATCTGGTAACCTAATTAAAAATTTTAAAGAATCACCCTCTCCTTGGTTTCTCCGAGCTTCATCCACTGCATCCCATTCTGTATGCACTAGGCTACAGGGATAGTGGGTGTAATGGATCCCCCTGAGAAAGGATTTATGATTAATAAAGATGGTTTAAGTAATGTAAGTAATGCTTTAGGAGGAGGGGTTGTCCGGGATCAGAGGGGGTGTTATTATGGACATTATAGTCAACTATGGAAATGGAACAAGAATACAGACAGAGGAAAATGTGCTGTTGATGGATATTAACTTGATCATTCCAATGAATATTCCTTTATCCCATGTGGAGACATACTCAATGATCATCCACAACTCCCTAAAAGGTAAAGTCCATAACCCATGGTCAATTTCTTATATTATTAGGAAATGAAGATCTCTTATTAATAATGGAATTATGGTCTCTCACACCTGGTGAGATGAAAATAAAGTAGCTGGTCATCTCTCCTACTAATTCAATCAAGTCCTTGAATTCACCAGTTCTCCTAAAATATCATTCATTAAACATGAGGGTGTGTCTTTAATCTGAGGGGATTCCCTCGACCTGCACTATTTCAGGCCTCCTTAGGCACTATTTTCTTTCTTGTTTCTTTTTCTACTTTGTTCCTTTCATCCTTAATAAAAATGGATACATATAATGATGATTGTAAATAATCATATTTCCATTGCATTCATGTTGCAAAAAAAATTCCCATGTTTTATATCATGAACAAAAGAAATTCCCATACTTCTTGTTGCGAGAAAAAAATTCACATGCTTCATGTTGTGAATAAAAAATTTTCATAATTAATGATGTGAATAAAAAAATGACCATGATTTATGTAGTTAAAAAAAATCCCATCCATTATCTTATGAGGAAAAAAATTTATATGCTTCATGTAGTGAACAAATAAAATTTTCACTATTTATATTGTGAAAAAATGTGCACACTTCATGATATGAACATAAAAATTATAATCCATTATTACTCTTGTGTCTTGATATATAAATACTTAAACAATGAATTAGATGGTGACATAGGACCCCACATATCATTATACATATATATTAATGAAACTTACTATAAAATCATTCATCTTATTATAAATATACCATGAGAAGAAAATACATTTCATTTATCTTCCAAATGGTACGACATAAAAAATGATAATTTGATACTAAAAAATATATCAGAAAATAAATATTAAGGAAGTGTACATACAAGTTGATTTATGAACTATTATAAATTTTAAAATAATACATTGGAAATGGAATAGAAATCACAAAAAAAGTATTTTTTAAAAATAATTTCATAATATCATCTTAAAATGATTTTATTTTAAATTCTTCTTCCAAAAATGATTTTTTTGATGTTTATGATAAAAATTCATAAAACATTAAATTAAAAATATTATATTAAATAAACTATTACGAAAAATGAATCTTATATTAAAAAGTTAACATATAATGGAAGAATATAAGATCTGTGAAAATAAAATCATTCTATGTATTTCAAAAATAATTTATCGAAAACCCACATCGTTAAAAGGATAATAACATCTTTTGTTTGAAAATTATTAAAGCAGAAAAAATGTATCATCAGAGATAATTTTTTTCATTTTACACTATTTAATGGAGAACGTTGGGGGGAAATAAAAAATAGATATTAGGAAAATATCCATTAAAATATATGAGAATTATTCTAACCAAATTACATTTTTTTTAAACAATAGATTCATCAAGGAAGAAGACATTGATGTGAAAATTTAATTCCCCAAAAAAGAAGTTGAAAACTTATTATAACATAATAATAGGTGTTATATGATCAATATATAATGGTTTTAGACAAATATTAGTGATTTTGACCCAATGAATGGATTTGATTCATGAAAACCTCTTACAATATGAGGTGAATTTTAATCAAAACAGCTTGAAAGAAAGAAAATTAATTTTAAATTTTATTACCATGAATAAATGAAATTTCATTTTTTAAAAACAAACTTGTTATAATATAAAAAACATAAAATAAATTAGGTTCATAATATAATAGTTGACTCAAAGAGAGGATTTTAAGTGAAAAAACCCTTACTTTCTATTCCTACTTACTCAGTCATGCTTTGATATCCTATATAATGAAAATAATTTAATTAAAAACTTATCTCAAAACCTAAATAAAAATATTCTACCCTTTTCATAATTATTTTACAACCATATATTTCAAAAATAAAAAAAATTGTTTATTTTTATGATAAGTTGTTTGAACTTTTAGCTGTCTGTTTTGTAGAAAAATCATAAAGACTAGATCGATTCTCACAATGTGGTTTCATGTTCATAATTCACATATCATTCTGGATAACATAATAATTTTTTTCATTATTAACTAATTTCTATTTTCATTAGGATAAATATGTGAATACAACTGGTGAGACTGGAAATCTTGATGATTTATCTTTTGATCTGTTTAAAAATAAAAGTGATATATTAAAAAATATTTTAAATAATTACAGAAAAATAAATAATTATTAAAAAATTATTAATATATAATAGTTACATTATATTACAATTATATGAAATCCCAAAATCATTTATGACCTAATTTTTATAACATCGTTTACAAAGGTGGTAAAACTGACCCGAAAAATAATGTATCATAATGTTTTCATGAGTATGGGAATGTATTTAGATAAATTTTTTATGAATTATAAAAATATAAAAAATTTCACAATTATCGTATATTTTTATGAAGTAAATTATAATAACCATTTGAGATGGGTGATAATGAGAACAAAATTCCTTGTCCGTGGAGGTAGTAGTCTACACATACACATGATTAACAATTTTATTTCACAATGAATTGATTGAAATATGGTATATGAAAAATAATTATTTCCAAATTATATTTAATACATGTAAAAAAATCAACTCATAAAATCCATAATTTTAACATTCATAAGAGTTGGTGAGAAAAAACGAACAACATCACTTCATGGATACAGAAGTCTGCAAATTTGCACAAAAAATGTTATATTATATTATTAGTGGATGGAAATTATTTAATAACTATTATAAAATTAAAATAATGTAATTTTTGTGTAATAATTATTCTTATTTCAATATATTAATAATTTTATAGGTAATTTAGGAATTATTAGAGTAAAATATAAGGCCAGGATAAAATAATACTCACCTTGTAAGATATAGTTTTCTATTGGAAAACTCTTTATAAATAAATTAATTCAGAAATATAAATTTGAACTTAAGATTATAGAAGAGTGTTATGGTTCTAGGACTATATAATATTATAATTTTCAAAAATAAATTTTACAGAGAGGTTATTATTGATGTGGTGTCAATGTTACTTTTTAATAAGTGAATATAAGGGTGGTTTTATGAGTTACCCTTAAATTTTAAATAATGAAATGTTACTATTCAAAGGTCTAGGGGAAAAAATGTAAAAAGTGGAGGGGAAGTGTTTTTTGGTCTATAATACCCTATTACATTCATTTTGGATAAATTGTTTATTGATTTATGGATTTTCATTAAACATTATAATTTTTAAACTAATTTACTTTTACCTTATTAATTAATTATTAGACTTATTAAGTAAAATTGATGAAATAAATATATATAAAAACTTCTACCTAATTTGATCATTATTTTTCAAAATTTGATAATAATTTTTTCAAATAAACTTTCAAATGGTTGTAAATGTTAATTTTAACATTTGAGCACATAACATGTAAAAATAGTATTTTGAAAAAGTGTTTTTCTAATTTTAAAAAATTATCAAAAAAATATTAATATCATAGATACTTATTTTTATTAAATATTTTCTATTATATAAAAAAATAAAAAGTATTCATATTTAAAAGTTATTCAAAACCTAATTTCATTATCAAAACTCTATATTTTATGAAAATTGTATAAATAATATAAAATAAAGTATCTTTTTAATTTCTTTCAAAATAAATTATTGGCGTGTAATTATTAAGCTGAAAGAATATTTTAAAATTCATAATTTTTTTCCAAAGATTTATATTTTTTTAATTAATATGTTTTTATTCATATATTATACTCTTACATAGCGATAAAATCAAAAACAATTATATATATATTTTTTGTCAAAAAATTATATTTTTGACTAAAAATATACATTTACATAAAAAAAATAATTCTATATAATTTTTTCTGTGAGCAATTAAAAAAATAATTTAATTTTATCAAATTTAATTTATTGGTATCTTAATTGTTTTTTTAAGTAAAATATATTATATAGAAAAATCAATATTATTGAAATAACCTTTTCAAAATTAGCTCATTGTAATTATTTATCTTCCAGAGGTTAAAACTTTTATTTATTTACAATATAAACGATTATTATGGAATTATTAATAATTTTTTATAATATGTATTGGTTATTTTGCATTATTTATAGCATGTAACTCATGTTATCAAACATAATTTTTGTTTTGTATAGTCTAGAATATCAGTTCGTCGCATTCTCCCTCCAAAAATAAATTGCACCCTCACAATTCTAATTATCACTTAATAGTTAAAATAACTTAGATTATCTCAGAGATATAATTGAGTCACGATATTATTTAATTATTATTATCAATAAACATAAAAAATATATCACTTTATTCTCAAAATAGGTCAATCCCAATATTGACTTTTCCCCATTCGTTTATGCTAAAAATCCTCAAGATCAGGTATCATAACTCGTATAATAGATTTGGTTTTCCATGAGAGATAATAATAATTTTTTCACATATATATGATAATATGTTGGTTTAAAATTTAAAATTTGAGTTTAATATTTTGTGGATTATTATATATTTTATGTGGAAATGGCCCATACATTTGCAAAATCACATTTTTTTTCCAAAGGAGATATAATAATTATTCCATGAAGCATATTCGACATCACTCTAGTTTTAATATAATAATTATAGTTAATAATATCATGTTTTTTTGGGTATTGACTTGATTCTATTTGAAATTATAATAGACCAACTAGGGTAACTAGAACTAAGTTCCTATTAGACATCCATAAATATATAGTGGGGGTTTAGTGCACCTTTTACCCTCTTTTTTATGGCCTTATTTTATCTATCGGTATAGAATATGATTTTGATTTTTTTCTTTTGATTAGAAGGTCACTAGTATTTTTGGACCTCGTTAGCTAAAGGGTTGGGGAATTATTTGTTAAAATTTACAAAATCAAGAAATTTGATGAATTGGAGATCGAAAAGCTATATTTCAGGGATCATATTCGTCATCCCAACTCAACAATCATGATCCCCATAAAAAATACTTCTACACTTGAGACCCTTATTTGTTTATCTGAGAAATTAACTTGAGTTCTTATTCCAATATTTATATCATGTAAGAAGTTGAATCCTCTTTCATTAATTACCTTCATCACCAGATCTTTTAAGAAACTCAATCCATCATTTTTTTGTTAGGATGTTTTAAATACTCAAGTTATTAATCATAACTCAATATAGTTCAGTGGTCATAAGAATATGTTTTTAAATGGAAGCTTTTATCCCACATGGTTTCTCATTTGTTTAATTAAAATATTTTTTATAAGAACATTTATTAACTTGGTTTCCCCTTAGTACAACCATTTCTAAAACCAAAATATTTAATCACTAATGATCAATATTTACACCACAATATAATTATGAAAAACTCAACCATGAAATGTGTTACACTTTTAAACTATAAAATTATCTTTTTGATCAAACTAAACCAGTCTCTTTTCAATCCAGGTTTCTGTAGGTTAATTCCTCTATAATATCATATTCTAATTCCGTAACATAATAATTCTTTCTTAATGGATTGTAATGAGAATGTAAAGAACCAAATTATACCCCAAGGTGTGTAGTAAATAATCGTTATTTTGTACTAAGTGGAGATTGAGTTATAATAAAACAGGATATTTTTAGGGTTATTAACCTTGGATACATTTGTTTCAGAGCCTATATTCACTTATAGTATCATGAAAAAGATGTTATTTCTAGAAAAAATATTAGATATACACTTAAAAAAGTTACAATATATTATCCTATTATTATAAAATCCCATAGATATAATCTTATGTTTTCACTATTTATATCTAATCAAAATCCTCAAAAATAACTAAACATGAAAAAATATAAAAAATAACGAAACCCTACTCTGAAAATAACTATAGAGCCTAATAACCATACTCCCATATATACTTCAAAAAACAAATTTTATACACTTTCTTTGATACAGAGTGAAATGAACTTATCATTATTTTATAACATAACCATAGGATAAACATAAAATCTCATAAATCAACTGACAATCTAAAAAATTGATGGTTTGGTGTATTTAAGCACTAATAACATAGAAAAAATATTCTATGATATTTATGATCAATTTTATACATTAAAGATATAATAAATTCACTTCTATACGTTTCATAGGAAATAATCATATTTATAAAATATATAAAGAAAACATAACAAAGGGGTGATCAGAAACACTTAGTAAGGGAATAATTTTCAACATGTTATGAAGGCTTAGATCATATCATATGATAAAACAAGATAGTGGGGAAAATTTCTTTAAAATGACATGTAAAAATAAGTGGTTTCCAAAATTCATGATATAAGGACATGAAATCTCAAATGAAAAACATATAACATGAAACAAATGTGTGAAATCAAGAGATAATAAAAATTATAAATGGAGTATAATCATGTGCATATGACTAGTAAATGTTACATTACCCTGAATCCTATCATAAAAAATAACATTGGAACAAACATAAGAATTAAGAAATTATAACATTGAAAACAAATGAAATGTATTTGATTCATGTTGTGAAAAAAAATTCCCATGCTTACATGTTGTGAATAATAAAAACTAAAATGATGCATTTTTTAAGTAATTTTTTTTTCATTCTTCAGGTTTTCAACAAAAAAATGCATGTGAATAATTTTGTGAAAATAATGAACATTGATGATGTTGTACGCAAAAAAATCCCATTCTTCATATTGTGAAAAAACAAAATTTTCATGCTTCTTATTGTGAACAAACAAGAATTTTCACCCATCATGCTGTTAATAATAAAATTTTCTTATTTAATATCCTTGTATAATGAGATATAAATCCTTAACTAATGCATTGAAGGATGATATAAGAACCCAAACATCATTATCCATATATATTAGTGCGACTTATAATGAAATCAATTATTTATCCTAAATAGAACATGAGAAGAAAATGGGTTTCATAACATTTTCAAATTTTACGACATAAAAAACATGATCATTTAATAAAAAAACATAATCTACCAAAATGACTTTTTATGAAGAGTACATAAATTTTGACTTATATTTCATTACTCCATTGGATAATAATCCATTAGAAATAGAAGATAGATTACAAAGAGGGTTTTTATTAAAAATCATTTCTTGATATCAACATAAAATGATATGATATTCAAGTATCATTCCAAAAAACATTTCTTAATTATGAACAGAAGAAATATTAAATTATTACTTCAAAATAAATTTCATCAAATTTTCATTGATGAGGAATAAAACATATTTCTAAAATAAAATGTAGAATGGAAGAATAGAAGATAATGGAAAAAAAATTATTTTGAATATTTTTAAACACATTTATCACAATCCCTCATTATTAAAACGATAACAAAACCTTTTTTTGTAAAATAAATAAGTGGTAAAAAATATTCATTATAGATATTTTTATCTTATAGAACATAAATAAGAGAATTGATAGGAATTAAAAACATGGATATGGAGAAAAATGTTTTATAGACATGAGAATTATTCTTAACTAAGTTCTATTTTTATGAAACAATATATTCATCAAGGAAAATGACTTTGGTGTAAAGCATGATTTACCAAAAAAGGTGGAAATAATAAATAACAACCTCATCGATTAGATAAAGGTCAAAATTTTCTGCTTTTTGAAAAAGAAGAATGATTATGACCATAGAAAAGGATTTGAGTCATGAAGGCCTCTTAAAATCAAAGAAGAATTTAACTCGAAACCTATTAAAATATAAACAGAATTAAATTTATTATCAATAAACAAGAATAAATGGAATTTCATGATATAAAATCTCATTTAGGAAACATATACACTAGGGTAAATACATTTTATACCTAATATAAAACATGCCTCAAGGACAGAAATTGGATATGAAAAATCCTTACATTGTATTCCTGCTTACTCATGAATTCTATAATGTAACGCCCCAACCCTAGTTACCCTGATTCGGTGCATTATTACATATCATTGGAATGATCACAAGAGATAAAGTCTCTATGGACCGATTAGTTCAGTAGCTTTAGAAGTACCAGATACATACATAAGTTTTACATTACATTATGAAATTAAATAACAACAATATTGTGTCCCCTTTGAACAAACTCATATCCCTTAGACTATTATAGTGGTTAATAAAAATATACTTATTCAAATACAGGGAAAATGAAATCATAAAAAGGGGTGAGATCAGATGCTCAATAAGGATAACAATATAACAGAAACTGTCATAAATAAGAATAAAATTTAGTTGCAATGTATAAGACTAAAACAAAATCCTTTTAATCTTAAACATCAGCATAATATGGCACAGATAATTCAAATAATGACATTTACTTCTTCACATAGATGTCTTAATAGTTGAATAATCACATGTAATATCAATAGTTAATATCATAATATTGGAATTCATAATGACGGACATTATAACCACAAAGTCAAGGCCTTGTTCCAAGACTAAAAATAAGATTTTGTCAAGGCCTTGTGATAAGACACTAGTTTGTATCATGAAACCTACCGAAACATCGAGGAACTATAGTGGGCTCCACTCATCACTTACTTTGTCCAATGCATTTCTCATATGAAAAAGTTGAAACATATCATAATAATTCATATTAAAAAACAAATGAAATGTTAATAATTTAACCGTAAACTATGAATGGTATAAAAATAACACACCCACAGTCAATCATATCACCAAACCTTTAATACAATATGGAATATTGTATCATAATAAATCAACTTCAACCAAGTGTAAAATCCATCAGATGATGTTGACATATATGAAATAAAAGCTATTTGAGATAAATATATCATTCATTTTTAAAATCATTTAAAAGCCACATAATTACAAAAGAAAACATTTGCTTTTAATTTTTTTTATAATCTTGTAAGGGAAGCTTCGAAGGCATCAGAAAAAATGAAAATAGCCCCACCCACCATATAAAAAACATTCTTACATCAATTTTCCGAAAATTTCATAAAGTACATTGTTTGGAAAAAGATGAAAATATTCCTTTCAAAACATTTTATAAAAAGTAAAACAAGTGTATAAATGTATTCAACCCATATTCTAGGAAATATTAATTTATTTTGATTTAAAATTTATGAAACATGGATGTAGATGATAAGGAAGTCCCAACAGATACTTACGTATAAACAACCCCAGATAAGTAATGAGATTGTAAAAACAATGCTTACCTTATACTTTTCCTTAGTCGAGGGTACATTAAACAAATTTAGAATAGTAAAATCATTGTTATTAAATTATTCAATAACCATCTTCATAAATATGATATCATATATGATCTTATAATATTTTTTTGTTAATAATATTTTAGTAGTATCATTGTTTTAGGTGTTAACTTATTCATTTTCCATTATATGTTTTGTTACCTAAGACATGTTTTTTATTAATAGGATGTATTTGATTCACATAAATAATTACATTAATATCTTAAACATTATTTTATATCAAAGAATGAAAATGATTCTGGAATGGTTACGATGGGGAATGAATCTCATTGTGTTTATGGAGACGGTAATCTGTACATATACACAAGGTAAAATATCATTATATTTATGGTGAAATTGTATGTAATTGGATGTTTATTAAATATAATGAATCCTTAACATGTTATAATTATTATTTACATCAATTATACTCATTATTTTACCCATCCAAATAATTATGTTTCAAACAACAAACTACACCCTGACGTGGAGACAGTAAGCCATATGTATGCACATATGGTTACATTGTAATTCATAGGATGGATAGAAGAATGAATATAGTTGTACCATATTTATAATAACATAATAGTATGTATAAGGTTATGGATTTATTAATTTGGTATGGAAACAAAAATGAAATAGGAAGCGGAAGAAGAAAAGAAATTTGAAGGAGGTGACGAAATTATTACCTCTTCATTAGGTGAATCATTTGATTTGATCAAAAAGGATCACTAGGTCGGCTTTGTGATCAAATTAAGGCCCCTAGGTTGATGTGAGAAAATTTTGGAGGATATTTGAGAAAGTTATGGCCATGAAAAATGACTTCGGAGGTGTGATTTTCAGAGAATGGGAAGTACCCCTTTATAAGAGACGTGAGGGACACTTTAAGAAAAGATAGAAATATTATTTTATTATAAAAAAATTTTCGGTTTATAATGCATATAAATGGAATTATTCCAAGGATAAGGTGGGTATTTTTATAAATACTCTCAACCACTAGGTTTTAGACAAGCATAGGTCACCATATAAAACCTATCTTTTAGATTTAACTCTTAGTTAAATAGTTTACCTTTTACAATGTCTTCTTCTATTTTTATATTACATGGTTAATAAACATAGTATAAAATAACAATAGAACCTCAAGGGGTTAATTAATTATGTATATATAATTATTTATATTCTTTGGCTGAACCTTAATTTTTTTGGAATATTATATCATTTAATAATATAGTATTATTTTTAGAACTCATTTATGTCGATTTTGAAACTATTTTGTATTTGGTTTTTGTGTAAGTCAAAAAACATGACCACTTCAATTTTTTTTTAAAATAATTAATAACATGTCATAATAATCTAGAAAATTAGTGTAATGAATCAAAAGTCTCAATTTACATTTATTTGGATATTTTTTATATCAATTATGTAAATATTTCATTATTACGGTAATTAATACAACATCATTGAGTCATAAATTAATTTAATTATTTAATGTCTAATAATAATAAATAAAATAATATTATGTATTAAATATTTTTAGATTTCTAATGAATATTTATAGTATTATTTATCTTATTTATAACCCTAAATTAAAAATGGTTTAGTTATTAAAATTCGAATTTAACACTTTTAACTCATCATTAAATAAAATAATAATAAATATCATAATCTAATCCATGAGGATAAAAAAGGATAATATTTTATTCCTAAGGATGATTTTGGTCGAAATATACTTATCCCATTGAATTAGTACACGTTTTACGGTAATTATAATTTCATTTTTATGATTAATTACCCAATTTACTTTTAACCATGGTAAATAAAATTAAAAATTCACTATTCACCAAAAATTATTTTCATCCTATCGAACCAAATTTTACTTACTGATGTCAACCGTGTGTCTCATATTTTTGTGATTCTATTCACAAGGGTGATAAAATTACATTTTATGAAAATTTGCAAATGTGCCAAGAAGGTTGGAAAAGATGTTCAAAAATTCAATATATTTTTTATCTAATCTTATTATAAAATGACTATAATGAATTGCATTTGAATTATATAGGTACTATATATCAATATTGATTTAAAATAAATTTATATAATAATTATTATTATTTAAATAAAAAGTTGGGTTTTATGTACTACACATTATTTTCATTATTCAAAAAAAATTTAAGGTTTTAAAAAAAATACCAAAAAATCATCCTAAAATATTTTGATATTCCAAATCAAAAAATGAAGTCTATTTTATAAAATTAAATTTTTATTAGTTTCTAATATTAATTTTATTATTGTTCAAAAAAGGACTTAAAATCAGTTATTTTATGAACATAGTTTATCTAAATATATAACTATTTTAACAAAATAGAAACTTTTCATTATAAATAAGTTTTATTTATGTGAAAAATTTGTAAATAACAATAAAAATATAATTTTTACTATTCATATCACAATATTTAATTGATAAATAAATATATTGTTTAAATAATTATAATACTAATGTGTTGTTTCACATAAACTCAATCTTGCATATAACACAAGCTAAGTCAGTGTTGAATGTAGTATAAGCTATTAACTTACATTAAAGATATAACATACAATAAAATCATAGTTTGTTACATTATACCCTCCTTAAATAAATTGAATCCTTTCAAATTGAAATTGTTCTTCGAAAATAAATGTTTAAAAATAGAAAATACCTTTGTGGAAAACCCACATTGGAAATAGGGTTAATAAAATTTAGTATTAATAAGAGGGAAAGGTAAATGGAACATTCAACACCAAATTAGGATTTTGAATAGGAGAAAATTTGTGGAAATCATGGACATATAGTTGGAAGAAAAAGGTATATATTAATTTTGAGTGACTGATGTCATCAATCTCAAACCAGTGAACGATAAATAGAAAATTGAGGGCCTAAAATCCATAAATCTATGATGACTTAAAATATCATTGGTTCATCAAATCATAATGTATTATGATAACTCATTTTTGGTTTTATGATCCTTTCCCTAAATATTAATAATTATTTTCTTTATAAAATAAGGAAAAAAATACATGATAAGTAGAGTTCCATCATTTAACTAATTTCTACCCCAAACAAACCTTTCACTCCTAAATATGATAGAACTAAAAAATATTCTATTTATCCAAATAGTATAGGGTTTCAAAAAAAATAAATTTTCAATTCATATATCAGATCATTTTAGAAAAAATACATTATACAAACTAGGAAATCACGTCGACTGGTGGTAGTTGATGCACCCTTTTCACCCGTAAGTAGAGGGTTCAAGTCTCACATCCATGCCATATGCGATAGGTTATCGCCTGACCTTCGGGTTGTCCTTTTTATAAAAATATCAAAAAATAATCTTAAGAATTTTTTTAACCATAAAAAATAGTATCCAATTTCCATCATAATCCATTCCAATCTATAGACTTATCCAAAATACTTGTGTCTAAACTCATAGTCCAAAACTTTATAAGTAAGGTTAACATAACATAATGACGATCACTTTTTTCCTCATAATAACATGTGAGAACCTCAATCATATATTATCTTTAAACATGGTAACACCCTGAATTACCATAAAACCTTATTGATTACATTCTTACTCCATTATTCCTCATATAATACTAGATATATTCCTTATATCAATTTTTTTAATACACAATAAATGATGGAATAAACAGACCATTAATCAGTTGCAAGGTAGTCACGAATATCCAATATAATTTTTCAAAATCAACCATATCTTAGTCCAAAATCACTACCTTAGTATGAGTACCATATTAAGGTTTATCTTTCCATCAACCAAATATTTTCTAAAAAGATTAACTTGCTATTGAGTCACTTTTCTTAGTACCATATAATCTCAAATACTCAAGGATATAGCACTATAGTACAATCCTTATTTATTTCCCCATTTAATATAACCAGTACATCATTGATACAACACTGAAATGAAATAATTTATTAGTAAAAATATAAGAACACTAATTATTAATCTTCATCTTCAGTAGTATCATAACGTTATTTTTATCCAATAACATCATTTGGGGTAAACTCTTATGATTGGAAAATAGATTCGGGTAGTGTCCCAAGTACTTATAAATGAAGAATTGTATATTTGAAACCTTTTTCTTATCCTTGAATTCTTGTACGTGGGGTCCTTTTTCTCAATATTTATAAAAAACACGCATTCCCTTCATGCATTTACCAATGTGATTCATTCCACAGTTATCACTTATATGAAAATCATTCTATCCCTTCTTTCCTTTATCAATCTTTCTCTCTACCATCACTTTCTTCTTTAGATTCCCTTCAAAGCCATATGACTCAGATCATTCAGTACTTATCTTATTAACACATTATAATATTTCATCATATGAATAGAATATGCGGGAGACAGTTTCCCTTCTAAATGTTGGATTAATACCCTGAAATACATGATCCTTCTTACTCTTTGGATCATGTGTATTGCTGGAGTTCCCATTTATTCTACTAGGCACCCTTTATAAACAGTAGAATACACTAGGTGAGATTATGAATTACAAAGAATAATTCCAAACATGTAAAATACCTAACATAAATTGAAATGTTTATTCATATAATCCATAATCATAAAAATGTTTTCTTTGAGGAACTATTTACTCACAAATCCTTCATAATTGTTTGTAAAGAAAATGTGAATTATCCTAAGAATATCCCCCAGGAGTGTCAATACCATGAGTGCAGCAAGACCCATTGTTGGGTACCAGGATACCCCAGGTCAAGCCTGAAACTCCTTGTCGGAGTTTTCACTCTTAGGTACATTTGTACCAGAGCTGCCTTTACCTGTTTTATCCAGACAGAGATGTATTTTCTTGGAAAACCCAAATAATATTTACACTACAAAAATTTATGGATGTTCTTCTATACTAATCCTCAATGTATATATTAGGTTAATGTTCTCTAATCAGTGTTTTTCTAAATCTAGTTTCTAAGGTTTGTACAAAACTTCCTATGATACCAACTACAACTCCCCGACCCTAGTTACCAAGAGTTGGTGCATTATTACATTACATTTCCTTGATCACAAGAGGTCAAATCTCGAAAGGCCGATTAGTTTAGTAGCTTTGGAAGTACTAGATACATATATACAATTTAAATTTCATTATGAAATGAAAAAACAACAACATTGTGTCCCCTTTCCTTACACTCATATCCCTTCACATATTATTACAGGTTAATCATAATATACTTGTTCACATCCTGTGAAAAAGAAAATATAGGAAATGGGTGAGATGAGAAGCTCAGTAAGGATAAAAATATAGCCTAAACTATCATAAATAAGAATAAACATTTAAAGAAATTTATAAGACTAAAAAAAAGCCTTTTAAAATTGAACGTCACTATAATATGGAAAAGATTAGTCAAATAATTCTATTTACTTATTCAAATGGAGATTGTATTAGTCTAAGAATCACATGTAATATCAATAGATAATTTTATAATGATGGAATGCATAATGTCGAAAATCATAACCACATTGTCAAGGCCTCGTGCCAAGACTATAAATATGATTTTTTCAAGGCCTTATTCCAAGAAACTAGTATGTCTCATGAGATCTACTGATGCAACGAGAAGCTATAGCATGCTCCACCCGTCACTTACTATGTTCAATTCATTCCTCATATGAAAAGAATGAAACATAACATAATCATTCGTATTAAGACTAGCATATGAAATTTTAATACTTTAACCATAAACCATGAATGGAGTACAAATAAGAAATCCCTAGTCAAACATATCACGATTCCTTAAATACAATATGGAAGACGGTATCATAACAAATCAACTTCAATCAGTTGTAAAATCAATCAAATGATGTTGACATAGATGAAATCAAAACTATTTATTAGAAATATATCATTCTATTTTGAAATAATTTAAATTCACATATTTTTAAAAGTAAAATTTTATTTTGAAATATTATTACGAGCTTGTAAGGAAGCTTAAAAGGTGTTATAATGGAAAAAATAGCCACACCTTCCATACAAAAAAACATTCATACCTTAATTTGTCAAAATTATCATAAAATACCTTATTTAGAAAATGGAAGAAATATTTCTTTAATTTTTATATAAAATTCAAAGAAGGTTATACATGAAATTAAACCACAATATATGAAATATTAATTTTTATAAACAATTTTTTAAGAAACACGGATGTTGTGGATAAATAAGTCCTAGTAGATACATACGTATAAACAACCTCATATAAGTAAAGATATTGTAAAATTAACCCTTACATTGTACATTTCTTTAGTAAAGGGTACGTTAACCTCTTATATAATAGTTAAATCATTGTTATTAAATTATAAAACAACCACATACTTAAATATAATATCATATATAATCTTTCTATATTGCTTTGTTAATAATATTTTAGTAGTATCTTTGTTTTAGGTGTTAAATGATTCGTTTTCCATTATATGTTTTGTTACATAAGTAATGTTTTTTATGGATACGATGTATTTGATTAATATATATAATAATATTAAGTTCGTAAACATTATTTTAAATCATACAATGAAAATTATTTTTTAATGGTTACGATGGGGAATGAATCTCATCGCCTTCGTGAAGAGGATAATCTGTACGTACAAATGAGCACAAATATAATTCTATTGATGGTGAAATAATATGTGATTGGATGGTATATTACATATAAAGAATCATTAACATTTTACATTTATTATTTAAATCGATTATAATCATTATTACACCCATCCATACAATTAAGTGATGAATAACAGAATACATCACGACATGGAGACAGTAAGCCGTACGTACACACGTATGGTGACTTTGTAATTTATAGGATTAATATAATAATGAATATGGTTGTACCATATTTATAATAACATCACAGTATTTAGAAGGTACTTTAGTTATTATTTTGGTATGGAATCAACACATAAATAGGAATTGGAAGAAGAAAAGAACATTGAAGGAGGTGATGAAATTATTACCTCTTCTTGAGGTGTTTTTTCTGATTTGATCCAAAGGGCTCCTTAGGTAGGATTTCTAATCATAGTAAGGACTCTATGTTGAAGTGAGGGTAGTTGGGAAGATATTTGAGCAGGGTTTGGCAAAGCTAAATTGATTTGGAGGTGTGATATTGAGAGAAGGGGTAGTGCCCTTTTATAACAGAGGTGCGAGTCACTTTAGGAAAATCTTGAAATATTATTTTATTATAAAATAATTTTCGGTTTATAATGGATCCAAATAGATTTTTAGAGGATAGGGTGTGTATAGGAAACAATACTCTTAAACAATAGGTTTTATAAAAGTCTATGTTACCGTATTTATCTTATCTATTAGATTTAACTCTTATTTTAATAGTTTGTGATTTACAATGTCTTCTTGTATTATTATATTACCTGGTTAATAAACATACTATAAAAAGACAAGGGAAACTAAAATGGTTAATTAATGACATATCTATCATTATATATGTCATTTGGAAAATCCTTATATTTTTTGGAATATTATATCATCTAATAATATAGTATTTTTTTATAAACTCATTTATCTCAATCTTGACACTATTTAGTATTTGGTTTTTCTAAAAGTCAATAAAATTTGAATATTTCGAAAAAAATACATTAAAGAAATTATAAAATGTCATAATAACCTAAAAAATAAGTGGAATTCATCAAAAGTATTAATTTTCAATTATTTGGATATTTTTAATATCAATTGTTTTAATCTCTCATTAATAAGGTACTTACTGTATCATCATTGTTTCCCAAATAAATTTAATTATTTAATGTATAAAAATTATCAATAATATACCATTATATAGGAAATTTGTTTATAGCTATAATGAATATTTATTTTCGATTTTTTCTTATATATAATCCTATATTAAAAATGGTTTATTTATTAAAATATGAATTTAACACTTTAATATCTTTTTTAATGAGAATAATAATAAATATCCAAATCTTATCCAAGTTGATGAAAATAAATCATATTTTATTCCAAATGATCATTTTGGCCGAAATAAACTTAACCAATAGAATTAGGACATGTTTTTGAGTAATTATAATATCAATTTTTACCGTTAATTACCCTATTTACTTTCAACGAAGGTAAATGAAATTTAAAAGTTACTATTCACAAAAAATTATTTTCATCATATTGAACAACATATTACTTACAGATGTCAACTATGTCTCTTGGATTTTAAAAATCAGTTTAGAGGAGTGGAAAAATTACATTTTATGCAAATTTGCAAATGCGCCTAGAAGGTGGGTGAAAGAGGATAAAAAATTCAATAAAAGTGCATATATCAAATCTTATTGTAAACTGACGCCAATGAATTACATTTGAATAATACTAATATTATTTATCAATTTTTAATTTAAAATAAATTTACATAAAAATAATTATTATTTATTTAAAAATCTGTTTTTATGTACTATGTAGTATTTTTCACTATTCATTAAAAATTGAATGTTTTCAGAAAAATACAAAAAATTTACCCTAAGATAATTTTGATATTTTGAATCCAAAAATAAAGTCTATTTTACCAAATTCAAATTTTAGGCATTTCTAATATTAATTTCATTATTGTTCAAAAAAGGATCTAAAAAGTAGTTCTTTTAAGTAAATTGTTTTTTTAAGTATATAACTATTTTAACAAAACATATACGTTTTATTATAAATATGTTTTATTTATGGGAAAACATTATAAATGAAAATAAAAATTTATTTTTTACTATTCATATCAAAATATTTAATTTATAAACAAATACATCGTTTAAATAATTATAATACAAAAGTGTTGTTTTGTAGAAACTCAATCTTGCGTAAGACACAAGCCAAGACGGTGTTGCATGTAGTATAAGCTATTAAAATAAAATTAAAAATATAAATTACTATGAAATCTTGGGGTGTTATATATAACCTCCTTTATAATGAAAATAAATATCTTAATCCCTAATATTAGAAGTTTTATATAAAAATAATTCCTTTTTCATAATTATTTTATAACCATATATTAAAAATATATCAATATATTATTATTTATTTTCATTGTGGAGTGTTATAACATTCATTGTTTTGTTTCATAAAGAAATCATGAAGTTGTGATTGATTCCCATTTTTTTGGTTTAATGTTCATAATTCCCATATAATTCGAAATTTAATAATTATTTTTTATAAGATAATTACTTAATTTCTATTTCAATAGGTGAATAAAATAAATAAAACATTTAAGAATGAAATGAATAAAAATTTTGAGAAATAAAATGATAAAGAAATAGTTTTTTATGCTTTTAACGACTAAACGTTGGTATATTAATAATTATTTCCCATAATAAAAACACATTTCCATAATCATTAGATAATCATAAATATGACATATTATTTTATTTTCACGGTTAAGGGAATTTCTTTAGATAATCACAATATATTTAATTTAAAATATTACAAATTCAATAAATATCCTCAGTAAATATATTCTTAGAAAAATCCAATATGGGTGGTGATGAAAAATAAAATTTGTTGTTCATGGAGGCAATGCTCCACATATATACACAAATTAAAAATTCCATTTGTTAACCAATGGATAGAAATATGGTATATGAAAATACATCATTTTATTATTGTATTTGATACATTTATAAATTCAAAATTAATCAAATCCACCCTTGTTACTAGCCATTATAGTTGATGATGAAAAATGAACAGCATTTTTCTGTGGAGTTGGTAGTCCATACATATATATGATCGATTTTATTTTGTTTTCTTAGTGTATTAAAATTATTGAAATATTACTTCAAAATTAATTTAATAATATTTATATATAATAATGATGTATATTTTATATTGTAAATAAGGTTATAGATTATTTTGGAATGAGTGGAGTAAAAGAAAATTTTAAGAGAAAGTAATACTAATGTTTGAATCTTGAGTTTTATCATGGAAAAAACCATGGGAATGAAGGCCTTAAGTAAAATATTGGTGGCTAAAATCTTATAGAATTTATATATGGATATATTATGATAAATGTGGTATAGTTTCAATTAAGAAATTTAATGATATTTGAGTCTTGTAGGGGTGAAAGTGTTACCTTCATATACGTGAAGAGACTTATAGTTTTGGAAGTCATAATTACATTTAAAAAAATATAATGTTTTTATTAAATGTTATATGGATCCAAAAAATAAAAAATATACTTTAAGTGTGTGTGGATCAATGTCATCTTCATACACTAATTATAGATAATAACATTAGTGTTTTATGGATTTTTATTTTAACATTTTAACCATTACCCTAATTTACATGTACCATGGTAATTAATTTCTTACCTTAAAAATTAAAAATAATGAAAAAAAATATTCATATTTTTTTATAATATTATCAAATTTATGTAAATTTTTTAATCATTTTATATAATAAAGATTATAAGGGTTTGTAAATTTAATTTTGGGATTAGTGCAAATAATCCTTTATTTTATTTAGAAGAAATTCTATTTTTATATTTAATAATTATTGTAAGAAATAATACTATCATGTATAATTATTTTTATGAAATTAAATGGTTTAATATTAATAAATTAAATTTTTATTTCATTTAATGAAATCCAAATCTAAATTTCATCATCAAAATATATAATTATAAGAAAATATTGAAAATTGTTTTTTAATGTAACTTTTTTTTGAAAAGGATAAGAATAATTTTTTTAGATAAATTAATATTTTAAAATATATAATTTTACTCTATAAATACATATTTTGTTACTTATGATTTTTTTATATCGTCTAGGATACAATTACATAATGATAAAATCATAAATAATATATTTTTCTTCAAAAAACAATATTTTTTTTGAAAAAAAATAATCATTTTCATAAAATAACAGAAGTTAATAATAAGTAATTTTTAGACTGAAAAATTCATAAATGGGTTTTTTTATCAAAAATAAATTCAATAATTTATAATGTACCTTTTAAAATAAATTACCTAATATAAAAAAATGAATTTTATTAAAAACTACATTTTCTATATTATGTCATAGACTTTATTTATCATGCAATGGTAATCACTTTTAATAGTTTACGATCGTAGTGATTTGTATAGATTTTTTAATAAAATTTCTTCTAATATGTTTTTTTCAGTGGTTGTGGAATGTAACACATGTTATTAAACCAAATGTCAGTTTTACCAGGTATAGTGTTTTCAGTCGTTACATACCCCCACCTAATGAATTTAGGACTTAAAAATTTTAATTTTCACTTAAATGTGAAAATAAAGAAGGATGTATAATACATTGACTTGGATCATGATATAATTTCTAGAGTAATCAATAAACTTATAAAATATATCTTTTTCCTCAAGAATAGTTCAATCATAATATTGAGTTTTTCTCTAATCATTTGTGCTAAACATCGTTCATGATTAGGTATCAAAACCACTATAATGGAATTAGTTATCATTGGTATATCATCTCCATCTTTCATTAATATATAAACCTAATATTCTTCTAAAAATGAAATTTTATTTCTCTATTTTATAGATTACAATCGATTCTAGGTGGTGTATCCAATGAATTTCTAAAATCAAATAAATCTCTATAAAGGAGTTATAATTAAAATTTCTTTAAGAAAATAAAATTTCCCTGAGATTGGGATACAATAATAATATAAGATAACATAAAATAGTTGAGTTACTGATTTTGTTCTCTTGGAAAATATCATAGGCGTAATTGCATAGATATAATTAGATTCTAATTAAATATTCACAAATATAGGTTGGTGGGAGAGTGTACCCTTTTTCGATGACGTACTTTCAAGATTCGGTATAACATAGGATTTCTCTTGCTTCCTCAGTTTAGGAGGATTTTGATGTGATTTATCCCCATCGGTTTTTGGGTTAGGGAACTGTTTCTTATAATACCCAGACTCATAACATTTGATGCATTATATCCTGATCACCTCTATTTCACTTATAACCTTATTCATACTAGATTAATAATCATGATATTAATGGCCAATACTTCCACACTTGAACCAATTTAAGGTTCCTCTCATTAATTTCATTTTTTGATTCATCGAATATTTTTGACTTGTATGAAGTTGAATATTCTTTAATACTTCATGTTCATCACTGGATCTTCTTTTATGTCTCATAATTTTCTTCATTAGGGTGATTAGATGTTTGAAAAGACTCAATTTATTAATCATAATATGAGATTGTTGGGTGATAATAACTAAATGTTTTTCAATTCCATCATCTATCATACATGGTTCCTCATAGGTGAAATGAAAATTTTTCCATCACATCCAATATTAACATGGTTTCTCCTTACATTGGACATTTTTAAAGCTAAAAGTGTTAATCATGAGTGACCAATAATTACATCCTAGTGTAATTATGAAAATATCAAAGTCAACATGTATGAATCTTTAAAACCATCACATATCTTTTATTTCAACATAAATCACTATGGGCATATTCTAGGGTTCTTTAGGTTGGGTCCTATAATAAAATTTGTCCAAACTCCTAAAAATTATAAATCCTTCAAAAAGTATTTTAATGAGAATGTGATTACTTAAACCACGTAATCTACTTTTGTGATACGAGGTGTGTAGTTCAGCCTCTTTTTCATGTAATGGGAGGTGATTATGTAAAAACCCAATTTTTTCATTTTTATGGTTACTACACCATGGTAAATCTATGATAAAACCTTCATCCTCTTATTGTATCGTGAAAGGTATGTTATCACCAAGAAAACCACAAAATCAAAAATTTACCAAATATCTATAGTTTTATCGTTTAATATTACTTTTCATGAAGACATTCCCCTTTGGTTTTCACTAATGTTATCTAAATATAATATCAAAAATAAATAAATCTAGTATAACAAAGAACTGAATCTTTCATTGACCACAAAAGTAGATCACCAGAGCTGCACTAATATTTCTTGTAAAAAAAACCCTTTCTTTAAACACTGCCTTTGATACAAAGTGAGATGAACCTATCATTATTTTACAACAATAATATCGGATAAACATTTCCACCCACAAAAAAAAACCACAATATCAATGTAAGGATTTGTATCTTGGTGGACCAGTTACATAGCCCCCTTATTTTATGATACATGTGAACATTTCTACAAATTAAAACCATAGTAGATCCACTTTTAGACATATCCAAGATATTAAACGTCTTTCTAACATGGGAAAATAAAATATAAAAAATGGGTGTGATCAAACTATCAGTAAGGGTAGAGATATCAATTTTTTATAAAGGGTTAGATCATAAGTATGTCATAAAACCCGAGTAGGGGAGGAATACGCTTTTAAAATGTCCTTCGGTAATTAGTGTTTCACACAAGTCATGATAGAAGGGAAGTAAATTTTGAAATGGACAAAATATAACATGAAAAAATAGTTTAAAATAAATAGATAAAAATATGATCCATGTATTAAAATATTAGACACATATATTATAAATTTAATATGTAGATGAAAACAAGTATAACAAAAAACTTTTAAACAATAATTACCAAAGGTAAATTTTAATGCTTTGAATTTTTTTCCTGGATTCTTGTTGGTAATAAAGATAATGACCATATATTCTTATTTTGAAAAAATAAAATTACCAAACTTCATGTTGTGAATAGAAAAATTATCATGCTTTATGTTTTGAACAAACAAAATGCCAAAAAAACATGTTGTGAATATAAAAATGACCACGCATCATGTTGTGAAGTAATGAAATCTCTATATTAATGTTGTGCATGAAAAAAATACCCATTCATTATGTTGTGCATGAAAAAAAATTCCCCTGAAATATTTTTTGAACAAATAAATGTACACAATTTATGTTGTGAATAAAACAATCTTTCACACTATGTATTAAAAACAAACAAAATGTTTGAACTTCATGCGGTGAGAAAAAAAATGTTGATGGTTAACATCCTTGTCTCATGAGATATAAATCATTAAACCTAGCACTATAGGGTGATATAGTTCCCCACCCATCATCCTCCATATGTTTGAGTTCTAATTAAAATCCAATAATTAATCTTTTCATAAATAACCCATGATAATAAAATAATATTTATATATGTTTGATATCATTCAGAAATAACATGATCATTTGATACAAAAAAAGTAATATCCAAAAAGGATTATTTAAGAAGAGAATTTTTTTTATTTATAAACCATTACTCCATTATGGAATGGTGCACTAAAAAGTAAAGATAAATAAAAAATATTTATTTCTTAAAAAGTGTTTCTTAATATCTTTATAAAAGAAGTGATTTTGAAAGAAATTTCTAAAGACCATTTTTTGATGATTGAGAGAAAACATATTAAAATATTACTTAAAAAAATTCCATTAAAGATATGTTTATAAGAATTTAAACTTATATAAAAAATTTATTGTTGAGGGAAAAATATAAGATAATGAAAATTAAAGTCATTTTAAATATTTTAAAATGTATTTAATAAAATCCCACATCATTAAAATCAAACAAAATATTTATTTTAAATGAATAAAGTAGAGAAAAAGGATCATTGGATATAAAAATAATTTGATTTTAGACTAGTTAAAGGAGAAAATTGGAAAGAAGTAAAATTATGGATTTGAAGAAATGTTTCATTAAAATAGATGAAAGTTATTCTTAAAAAATTACATTTCTTATAAAATAATAGATTCATAAAAAAAGAATACTTTTATGTGAAATGTGATTTACCCAAAAATGAATGTGAAAATAAAATATGACATCATCATTGGTTATATAATATCAAACCTTAATGTTTTTAGGAAAATAGAAGCGACTATGACATGAGTAAAGGATTTAAGTCATGAATCCCCCATTAAAATTGAGGATTATTTGTCTCAAAAACATTATAAAGAGGGAGAGAAAATTAAATTGGACCTTAATTACAATTAATAACGTGTATTTATTGATATAACATAAAATTTATGCAATAAATACACAACTTAAAATAAATTTTGTGCATAATATAAAAAATGTCTCAAAGAGATTAATTTGAGACAAAAACCCCTTTCCTTGTTTTCATGCATACTTGACTTTCCTCTAACCACCTGCATAATGGAAATAACTATTTTATTCACTTTTATAATAAATTTCTTATAAATATAATACCCTTATTACAATTTTATTATAACCATAAATTAAAAACATATCAAACAATAATAGTTTATTTTCATTAACAAGTGTTTGAACTTTTGGTTTTTTATTTCATTCAATCATTATGAAGACATGACAGATTATCACTAAGTGGTATTAAGTAAATAATTCCCAGATAATTAATATTATAGTAACAATGAGTTTTAAATTAATAATTATGTCTCACTTTCAAAAGGTCATGTACATTAATACTATAACATCCTATGTTTTATGAAAGAAACACTGTGTTCAATAACATATAGGATCAGCCACATCCTGCTTAAACGAACAACTAAATATTATTATTTAAACATTAATATTACAACCTAGTTGTTGGAATAAAATGAATGAAAAATATTAATTGAATTATTAAAATAGGGTTTACACATATTTATATAATGATTTATTGGTTACCAAATTAATTAGAAAAGTAAATAGAAACCAATTTAATATAAAGGATCTGTTTTTTTTAAGAACAATCTAATTGAGAATAATTGTGTTTATAAAATAATAAATCACTATTGTTGGATTAATGAATAAAAAATAAAAATATATATTAAATTTAATTTTTATAATTAATTTATGTGTTTTCTAAACATTATATAAGAACAAATTCATTTTTTTGTATAAAAGAAGTATTTTCAAAAAAAGAAAATTTCCCCTCTTTTTATAGAGAACCCATTTAAAATATAGTTTTTGACACTTTTATAAGTTATATTTGACAAAATAATCTTCTTATTTTTAATAGGGACATAAAATTTTACGCTGGATAAATTTTCGGTATTTTTCTGATAATATTTATATTTTAAGGAATAATGAAAAATACTACATTTAAATTCAAAACTGAATTTTTGTGAAATCTATTTATATTGTTAGAGTTTTCTTATAATTGGTTTTAGAGTTTATTTAATCAAATTATTTGTAATTTAATCCAATTTAGTTCATTATAATCAATTTAAACTTTAAAGTAGATTTAAAAACGTTTCAAAATTTTGAACGTTTCAATTTAAAAACATGCATTTTCGTTTTGTCTACAGAATTAATTATAAAAATAATTATTCAAATTAAGAAAATATTATTGGGTAAAATAGATTCCATATTTTGAATCATAATTTACAAATTATGTTTTAAGTTCATTTACAATTTTTTTTTTAAAAATGTTACAATTGTAAAAAGCTTATTTTCCCAGTAATGTTAAAAAATAAAACATGTGAAAGTAAAAAAGTGCAATGGATTAAAATACATGAAAAGGAAAATATTTAAAATTTGTTTGAGGTTTGGATCAAACCAAACCATATTAAAAAAATTAATTGAAATTATAATTCATTGAAATTAATTCCACCTCATTTTTGTTTGCTTTAAATATAAAATAATCAATAATCTAATCATTTGAACCCACCTCTTCTCAAGTATAAATACCACTCCTCACCTCCTAATTCTGACCCAAAAACCCTTATATCTTCTCCAATATCTTCCCAAACTACTCATCCTCACTCTCCCTACATCCAAGTTCTTCTTTTCTAACAAAATATAAAAATCCAGTGTCCTCAAGGGCCCTTTTAGGAGGGGATATTTTAGTGGTAATCTTCTCAAAGTACCTCTCTTAATATCTTTTCTTTTTCTACATTCTCCTCAATGACTTTATCCATTAATGAATAAAAACTATATAATAATATATATACTATATTTTTATGTTTCTAATGGATTATATCCTATCCATTTCATTTCTGAGCTCATCTTATTCACTGAAATGAAATTGTTTTCCAAGCTAGGCTGGTTAATTGCCTCCGTGAATAATGTTTTTTGTTCTTTTTCAATTATCTCCTTCATGAATGGTCTTAAAAATGTTTTTCTGGTAAAATAATATTTTAATATTTATAATATAACTAATTTAATATTATGTAAATGTAATTTTAAACACAACATTATGCTTTCCATATTGTTGTTATCTGATAACTTCGTTTGTGGACGTCTTGACTACCGCCTCCCAAAAACAATGTGATTCTTTCACACATCACACGGAATGTATTAATGTTTTTTAGTTAAAATATATTAAATAAATTAAATAATTATTCTACTTAAATCATATATATATATATATATATATTTACATACATTTCATTTAATTTTATTCCTGAATACAATAGGGAAAACAAAAATAATGTTCATGCGTACGTATGACCGACCGTCTCTGTGAACGGTTATTTAGTTTGTATTTAAATATTATTAAAAATAATTATATAATTAATTTATACGATATTTATATAATATCTTATATTTTTGATATGATGTACTTATGACCACATGGACTATTGACATCTTATCAAGTTTATTTTCAACTCGAGTACCAAATATCGAATAATAAACTGAAGTGAACATAAATAATAATGTTAATAATATACCAGGGAAATTAATGATATTAAAGGAATAATAAAAAAAAAAATTTATTAAGAAATTATAAATTAACCATGTTTTATCATTTAGTAATAAAAAGTAATAGACGATATGAGTCAGACCCGAGGTAAGAGAACTTCTTAAAACAATTTCCATTCTTTGGGTTAAACATTATCTTCTTAATTGTGTCATTCAAATCTTATGTGCGAAATGAATTTCAAATTCCTTGAATTTTATTCATATATTAAATCTAATTCAATTTTTTTCAAAAGTAATATTTTGATATAGAGTGTTTGAAATTCAAAAATAAAATAAAAAAGTAAAGATTTTCTTAATCATATATGACGGCAACGAGTTCTCCACTGATGTAACTGTAATTTTATATTTGGATTTATATATATATAACATAATTTTATTAAAATAAATATAAATCTATTTTTTACATTTTTAGTTATTTTAGTATTGAAAATGGGTTTGAAAATGAATTTACTATTTAAATATCATGAAATTATTTCTGGTTATTGCAAACGAAATTGTATGTGTGAAGTGTTAATAATTGTAATATTTTATGTGTTATGATTATATAATGGTACTTTCAAATTTATTGGGTGGTAATGTGATAATGAAATAGGGGTGGTTATTTGATAGACCAAGGATGGGTGGTTACATTAAAACCTCCAATACATTGGGTATGGAAGTCGGTTGAATGGCTATTCTATTTGTATGAGTGAAAAATATGGAAGTGAGGTACATAGTTATTCTATTTGAGTATGACTATATCCTCGGTTTCCTTTATATGTTATATGTGATTTATACGGTTCCTATGGTAATATTTTGATCACAAAAGTGTAATCCATGACCTAGTATTCACAGGAATGTATTTACTTATTCTTAAAGGTGAAAAGTATTACATTATGATAAAGTATTCATATTTTAAATGTTTTCAAAAGTTTAATAGTTTTAATTCTTTTTGTATCCCTTACATGGATTTTTATTCTCATACAATGATTAGAAATTTTTCTCATAGAATTTAAAGGAGAACAGATTGAAGTATGGGATCAATGAAAATTTATGAAGATTAAACATGAAACAAACCCATGTGTCTTTTTAATTGTTTTTGTTGTTTTGACGAAATGGATAGTCATTATAAATTTATACATTGTAATACTTGAGTTGTTATATATTCATTCATCATATATAATATTTTATTAGGAAACACTTTTGAGGAAAAAGTGGGAAACAAAAAAGTACAAAACCATCAAGAAATCTCATAAGAAATGGGTGAATCTCCAAATTGCAATTTGGGTCTTTTAGATCCCTTCCTCTGAGAAGACCCCACTAAGGTGTTGTGGCCCACCCATCCGGTCTGTCTTTGAGGAGGTATTCAAATTAAATTTTCATCTTGTCCCAAGATTGAATGAGCTCCTCCACTGAGATCTTCTTTCTATTAAATCCACGATCAAAGATACCACATTGTTTATTGATCCAAGATTCCTCCTCAGTGGTTAGGTTAAACTTTATACTCCTCTCAACCAATCTCTCAAAGTCCTCTTGCAAAGAATCAACCTCCATATACTTCTCTAAGAATTCTTCATTACCATCAATGATATTTTCCCACTCCTTATATTCCACCAGTTCCATTCCAACCTGGAGGAAAGCATTATCCGCATCTCTATTTTTTTCAGGCACTAGATGCTTATCGAAATCCTTTTCTTTACTCAGAGGGAGATTTCCAGAGCTTTTGAACAGCTTCATCAATTCCTTGCTCATTCTTGAGGATCTAGTAACTGGAGGGTCTGGAAGATCTGAATAGTCTTTCTAGAAACGCGGCCTCTGGGTGCGCTTAATAAAACCATCAGGGTCAATGATAGAGATTTTACCTTTCCTTGAAGAGGATCTAAGGTAGTCCTCTACCATATTCTCTTTCTTAGACTCGACAGGGGAATCCGAGGAGGACTACGAATCCTATTGTGAGGTCTCTACTTCATGTCCATCCCCATAATCATGGCACTCTACTTGTCCAAACACAGCAAACCTATTATGGGAGTTAGAGGTCATTCCTCCATACTTCACCTTCTCAACATAAGACTGTTTGGCCTTCAGGGCCAGCACTGATTTTTCCAAAACTCCTGGCTGCTCGAAACTGCGGCCCATATACTGAAATTGAGAATCCTCCAACACGGGTTGTAGTGGAGAATTAACTAAAGCATTGAAACCCTCCCCAATCACTGCAACTTCTTGGGATATACTAGATGAAGCTGGTTGCATTACCTGTTCAGCATAAAAAAATAGCCGCTGCAACCACAGACTCTGGAGCGCTAGCACCACCCAGGTCGTGTTTCAATCTGTCAAAAATGTCTGAGACTCTGGGTTTAGGCATTATGGACTTCGAAGGCTTCTGAACAGACTGAGACTCATCGCACGGAAGCATTGAATCATGGGAGACCAGTTCGGACCCAACCAAAGTTTGCTCTTCAATTGTCCCAGAAGTATCTGTATTTAGAGGGAAATCTAGATTAGAGGAAACCCACCCAGCCAGCGGGATGCCACCATTACCCTGAGCCATCTGCCCACTAGGTCCTTTATCGGTATCTGGAGAGCCTATCCTAACCCTTTAGGGATGAGAGGCCACGACGGCGTAAGAACCAAACTTCTCATTTCCCACATGCTCCACATCCTGAACCCGATTTAGGGGTGAGGCACGCCTACAGACTTGTTAGAGGTGACCTAGTCGATAGCAAGAAGAGAAAAAATCTATCCAATATTTGAAACACACCTCTTTTTTTATCCGGTATTTATGTTCTATCTCAATCCATACAAATTCAGTCGGGGGTTTGGAGACAACTATTTCAACATATATGCGAGGAGAAATCGGATGGCAAAGGGTTCAAGATCATTGATCAAAGAAAAAAAATCTACCTACCATGTTTCCATGCATTGAATGAATTGTAGGGTTTTGAAAGGGCAAGGGACGGCTCACAAAACTGACCCAAATCGGTGTTGTCGGAGGGTCCCGTCGTAGATGGAAGTCGAAAGACCAGCGGAACAGAAAGAACCGAACACCGTTGAAGGATCTTCATCCGTTGGACCAGAGGGAAATAAGGCCATCCTATATTGCAAAGTGGATGAGAATATGACAAGGATTCAGTAGCCCTACTACAGAATGTTGATGCTGGTCCCATGAATCATCAATGAATCTCTCGAAGGCATCAACAGATGGTCAATTCTGACCAAAGCAGGCCACCAGAGAAAGCCGATGGATGTCCGAGGACTCTGTGAATTCCCATAAAGTAATCGGAAGCTTGGGAAAACCCTGACCGAATGAAGTAACCTTGGGGTTGAGCGCGTTGGCAGGGAAGGCAGGGACTGTTGTTCCCCCACACACACATTAAATATCCCATTTATTAACGAATGGATATAATGATGGTATAATAAATATAATAATTTAAGAATTTTATTTTTTACATAAAAATCATTTCAATTCATAAAAAATATCCTTATTACCATCCATGAGTGGAGACTTTGAAAAACAATGAACATTGCCTTGTGAAGGTGGTAGTCCGCACATATACATGATCAACGTTATATTGTTCTCTTTATGGATGGAAGAGATTAAAGAATTAATATCCAATTTATATAAATAAATTTAATTATAAAAATTATTTTAGTTTAATTATATGATTATGTTAAGAGATTATTTAAAAAGTCTTGTAGTAAAAGAAAATACTATGAGAATGTAACACGCACGTTGGAAGCTCGATTTTTCTCTTGTAAAAATCATTGGAAAAGAAGTCCTGAAAAAGGATAATGGTGACATGAAGATTATATATCTGATATATGGTTATATTAGTAGAAAAGTTTCATAGTTTATATAATAAATATTAAGGATATTGGGTCTATAAGTGGATTAAGTGTTACTTTTTTAAATGTGATTAAAATGGTTGTTTTCAAAGTAACAATTACATTTCCAATAATGTAATGTTACCATTAAAATTAAAATGTATAAAAAAATAAAAAAAGTATAGGGTATGTGTGTTTAGATATATATTATCTTGATTCAAACTTTTTGGATACAACTACGAGTGTTCTAAATATTTTTATTTTAATTTTTTTACTTTTACAATAATTTACTTTTACCTTGGTAATAAATTTTAAATCATAGAAATAATATGTATCAAAAAATATTAAAATTGATACCTTTAACTAATATGAAACTTATGATTTATATTTATTAAATAATTTTTTTAAATAAAATAACTGAGACTTATGAAAGTTAATTTTTAGATTAACGTATGCAACACATATTAATAGTTTTTAGAAAAAGTGTGTTTTTAGGTTTAAAAACATATTCACAAGATAATATTATAATTGATTCTATTTTTTATGAAAGAAATAGTTTTTTTGTAAAAAAATTTATCCATATTTAAAATTAATAAAAAAACCTAATTTCACCATAAAAATCAATTAATTATAAGAAGAGACCAAAATAAGGTTTTATTAATTAATCTTTTAATTTAGTTTAAAAAATCTTGGAAATACGATTTATAATATCAATGAATAGTTTAAAATGATTATATTTATTCCAGAAATACATATTTTATATACTTATTAGGTTTTTTAATCATCAAAGAAACACTTACGTGTTTATAAAATCTAAAAATTGATTTTTTTTTTGAAAAAATAATATTTTTTGAATAAAAATAATGTTTTCTAGAAAAAGTAAAAAATTAATACTATGTAATTTTTGAGGTGAGGAACTGAAAATGAATTATGTTTTATCGAATATAAAGTCTATAATTTTTAAATTTAGTTTTTAATAAGAAATACATAATATTAATAAATCAAATTTTACTGAAGATAACCATTTAAATATTAATTCAGAGTAACTATGTATCTTACAAAGGTAATAAATATTAATAATTTATGATAATGTTGATTATTATAGATTTAGTAAAAATGTTATTATAATATATTGCAGTCCATTTACATTGATTATAGCATGTAACCTTAGTTATTAAATATAAAATAAATTTTATAAGGTCTAGAATTTCAAGTTGTTACATACATCTTTGACATAGATCATGACATATTAGTTTAAAATAAAATCATTATTTTAGTATAATATGATAATATTATATTGTTAGTTATTTATAAATAAACCTTCAAAAACTAAATAACAATGAATTTACTTTTGAAGTTTCATATTTTGAGTGATTTTACTCAAAGAGGTAAATTTCTAGTTTGTAGAGTTTCCAAAAAGGATAATATGGTAGACCCACTGACTATAGAGACATCTCAACAGAATAATGATTACCATATAAGATATTAAAGATTTATAGTACTTAATACTTCAATCTAGTGGAAGGGGGATAGTTTTGGGGATTGGTTCCCCAGTCAAAACTCATAATTCTCCTTTTAGAGTACCATGCCATATATAAACTTTGATATATATATATATATATATATATATATTACCTTCAAACTATTATTATTTTTATATTCTATATATTCTAGTTTACTTAGATTATATGTTACACCATAAGGTTATGTCAATTATTAGCTATAATGTGAACCTGTAAATTCCACGATAATAATTATAATGCATTTTATAATGTCTAGATACATTTATATGGTAATAATTAAATGATTTATGACTATTAAGTTATGGGGGGTTATAATCAATGAAACCTATTCTTACAATGTTCACACATTGTGACCTCATGTATAAGAGATCCTAAGGACAAACCCAACAATTGGAACACTATGTTTTTTTGAATTTCATTGAATCTTATTATATAAGAGTATGAATATTGTTCTGTCAACATGATATAAATATCTAGGTATATTGTGATTTACATACTTATATAGATTATGAAAACCATAAGAGTTTGTCTTTGGGGACAAATTTCTTATGTTGGGTGGGTCATTAATGGTATTAATTTGATTGGATAATTAGGATTGGATTTTCAACTTCATAGTATAGAATAATGATATCTATGAAAATTTTAATATGATTACAGTTCCTTTATGAGATCTATATCCATAAATTTGGAAATAAATGTTATATAATATGTTTAGATAATGAATAAATAAATCAATTAAAGATAGTGGTATAAAGTAAATAGCTTTATTTATAAGAAATCACATGAAAAAGATATTTTATTATATAATGAATATGTATAAAAAGGCTTTTTATCATTATAAATTATTTTTATCTCTTTGGAGGATATGGTTTATTTATATAAATTTATATCGGGATATGAGTTTCACTCAAAATAATTTGAGATAAGGGAATATAAGTTCTACCAAAAAGGATATCATTAAGTTCAAATAATTATAATGAATTATAATTTTGGATAAAGTAGTTCCCACATCTATGGGCCCTTAAACATCTGAGTATGAATAATGTCATGTAAATAAGTAAATAAATTAAAAAATTTACTTCAGATTATAATGATAATAATTGAATTTATATATCAAGTTATATACATGTTATTTATGAATAAATAATTGAATTAAAAAAGTGTGGTTTAATGAATATTAATTTTTCATGGCTCAATAAACATATTGGGGATAAGCAATCTAAGTGAATTAATATCCATTTATCAGATTAAAATTAACAGTTCCATAAATTAGTGATCAAACATTCATTATAATTATAAAAAGTTTAATAAGTTAGTCATGATATATAGGGATGGTTTTCATGGTTAACATTCTTTTAAGAGTAAATTTTTTTTCCTAAGCCTCAATTTATTATTTTTAAAGCAAAGACCTCTATAGACTGGGTAGAGGGTGACCCATAACATAGCCCGAAGGCCCAAGACTAAGTGGCCTGATTACAAGGCTTGAAAGCCCATTTTTTTGGCCCAAAGGACCCCTCGGTGAAAAGTACTGCTACAGTACCCGTGCAGCTACAGTAACTGCTCCAGTAACCGCTGCCGCTACAGTACCTGCTATAGTCCCTCCACCGTACAGTGTCGCCGCTGCTACAGTTCCACGGCTGCTACAGTACTGCTACAGTGCCTTGTTACAGTACTCAGAAATTCTCCCCTGCCCGGACACTGTGCCTATTATGCATAGGGCGATTCAAAGCCATTTTCCTAGTCGGGGAACGTGCGGCACGCTCTGGAATGGCGGGGCCCCAGTGGGAGATGAGCATTACCCTTACACACATTTTTCCCATGGGGTGTTAGCCGAGTAGTACCCGCTGGTTGTACCCCTCGCTCTCCGTGGCAACTGACCCATGCTTGAGTCCTGCCAGACTCGGACACTGTGCGTATTATGCACTGGGCAATTAAAATCCATTTTCCTAGTCAAGGAACGTGTGGCGCGCTCTGGCTTGGCGGGCCCCCAGTGGGAGAAGAGCATTACCCTTACACACGTTTTGCCCATGGGGTGTTAGCCGAGTGGTACCCGCTGGTTGTACCCCTCGCTCTCCATGGGAACTGACCCATGCTCGAGTCCCGCCAGACTCGGACACTGTGCGTATTATGCACAGGGTGATTCAAATCCATTTACCTAGTTAGGGAACGTGCGGCGTGCTCTGGCATGGCGGGGCCCCCAGTGGGAGATGAGCGTTACCCTTACACACGTTTTAAGTGTAAAATGAAAATTAAGAAAGTTAAAATGAACCATAAAACCAAATTTTAAATTAACATATATCCCTTAAATTCTTATTTCTGAATTTTATTTTAATATATATATTCTTCACCAATCATTAGGGTGGGGAACTAAAATGAATTACATGATTAAGTTTATCTTAAAATTTTAATCGACCACATGTTCTTCATGTGATAATAATAGTACTAAAATGATCTTAATTATTCTATGAAAGAAACAAAAATTAGATAACAATAAAACATGATCTTTATTAATAAAATTTGTATGTCCTATATTAATCCTTGAATCAATCATTTAATCAAATATAAATAAAAAATGATCACACTATATTGGGATAACATGAACGAATGAGTGATCTATTTTTTGTTTCATTATGATAAAATTATTTTTTTTGCTATCCAATGATGAATATTATATTTGATCTTTTATAAATTAAATTATGATGAATATATATCATAAATCATTGAAAAGTACATATCCCAAACAATTTACATATGTAGGATTTACATCATGACCATAATCAAATTGGGTTTAAATCAATTATACTACATGATAGGGAAATATTATTTTAAATGTAAAAAATAGTACATAGTCTAAAAAGAAAAAAAAGATATTTTCCCATAAAATATTTACGCATAGAAAATTTCACATGAAATCATATGAACAGAAAATATGTTTGGAGTGAGATAACATGTAATATCCTCACTCTAATGTCTTCCAATAAGAATAAGTATCTTAATCAATTTTTTGTGTTAACTTATAGATGTATCTATGATGTGACCACTAAAATAATAATTTCACAATACAATATATCAAGAAATAATACTAGTGGAGTGAGATGATATATTAAAGTAGAGAATAAAGTAACCAATTGGTGGAAAAAATGGACAATCACCACATTAACCACACGTTCAATGAAAATATCATAATAATTATTAAATAAAAATTACCAAATAATATTTAGAACTCAACACTATATGTTTAGATTCATTTTCTTAGACAACAGAAAAAATTAGTTTTTTATAAATTGAATATTTGAATAAGGGTTTTAAAAGAATTGGTATATCATTTCAACAACTTACCACACACATATATATATATATATTATTCAGAGACACATAAAAAAACAAAAAAAAACTCTATTGGATAAATCATACATCTTAATTAAGTGGTTCCATAATAACAAGGTTTTAGTTCCCGTTTACCAGTGTCTAATAACTCAGCCCATTAACATAATGTACAAACAAATATTTTTTTTTCAAATATCTTCAATGTATGCATAGAAGAATATTATATAGAAATAATATTTAAAGAATCAATTCACTAAATTAGAATTTATATATTAAAATTCCACAGAACATAATTCCAATAATAAGGATTTGAAATGTACATAATATAAAATACATATATTTTTTAGATTTAAAATACTAAATAATTTATACAAGTGTTTTATTTCCATAAATGAAATTCCATATTCATATATGGAATTTATATCAAAATAGATAAAAAATAAATATATGTTTGAATTTAGTTTTAAATTATATTGATCTTTTATTAATAAAATTAAAAATAAGAAAAAATCATTTATTTAACAAAAATTAATAAAACACTCACATTTTATTTTTTACACAGTATAAAAGTTTTATGAGGGGATTATTTTAGAAAAATAACAATAAAATATTCAATAGAACAATGTTTTATTACTCCAACTCACAAATATGTTGAAATATTTTATAAAATATAAAATATACAATTGTCAAAATATAATACATTTTATGAAAGGGATCATTTTACTATATAATTACCAGTCATTCTGTTTATTTTAATGCTACTGTCTTCTTATTTATTTATTAATAATGTTATTTTAATCAAAAGAACCACTCATGGAATGTATTATATACCTTCTGAGAATTTATTTCTCTCACATTTCAATATTTTATATAGAAAATTTATGTACCATGAATTTATGGTAACTTTTCATATTATTATGGTATAACAGACACCACCACTCACATTAGAAAGGTATAATTAGTCAACATGACTTTATTGTTAGTCTCTGATGTTATGGTTTCATGTTTTAATTCACATAAATCAAATATAAAAAATAAGATATGTCCACTCTTAATGGAGATGAAAATGAAAACAACTATATTATAAAGAAATTTACTCTTAAAATAAACCTTAATATTTCAATAAATAATCACCCCAGATATTTATTAATGGTGATATGGATATCTGTATTTGTTTTTAATAAATACTATTCCTCATACTCTATTCTTATTTTAATTTTTTTTACAGTTTCATCAGTTATTTTTTATACTTTATGGGAATTTAAAATTAAAATAATGGATTAAACCACACTTCCCAAGAATAAATTCACCACGAAACACTTTTCATAACAATTAATATATTATAAAGAAACCATTAGAAATTTTATCCTCTCCAAAAATTATCTCTCACATTCTAAATTTAATTTTATTGAAAAAAAATCTTAGAAGATATTTTCAGTTTTAATGTAGATACAAAAAATACCATTCTTGATATCTAATGATTTAAATCCATAAAATGTATAATATGAATAAATGAAACAAAAATTAGGATTTATAAATAAAGAATGAATTTATAATGTTAAAATCACTTTTTTTCTAGAATATTAGAAAATAATATCAATAAGTTATAGTTTATTCATTAGTATCCAAATTAATTCTAGAAAATGTGAAATGTAAGAATTAAAAAAATTGGTTTAGAAAAAACTAATGCATATTATTTTAGTTTTTATAGTGATAAAAACCATATATTTTAAAAAATACAAAACATATATTATTGATCAATGTAAAAGCAATGAATGCACCTATTAAAAATAACATGTATTTTTCAATTATGATTCGTCTTTTTAATTGCACTAATGTCTCTAATATCTAATACAATAATTATACTCTTTTAATCTCAAGAAAAATTTGAAAACCCCCACAAAAACATATAATATATGACACACAAACATAACATTCCCTAACACATAATTCAGGAATTTTACCCTATGTGTTTATAAATTTTATTTTTCATTCAAACTGAAATATAATATAAAAAAATATATATTTTAAATTGTAAAAATAAAATTTGAGGAGGATATGGAACCAATGTTTTAGTAATTTTTTTTAAAATATCAACCCCATCATCTACCTACAATGACTAATTGAAAATAAATTCTAATAATTAAAATTAGTAATGAAATATATATCTAGTTCTTTAATTTTTAGTGGATAATTATAGAATTCAAACCCCAATTCTTAATAATTTTTCTTATATAAATTGTAACCTACAAAATAAATCACAAAAATAGTTATTATATGTTAATAAATAAGAAAAAATTAAAATTCAATGAATATGTAAGAAAAATTTAAGTTTGAACCCGTTAAATTAGTGTTGTATTTATAACTATAAATTTTTATACAATTATAGAAAATCTGCCTCTGTTAAATAGTGGATGAGTTATTCTGTGTAGAAATCAACAAAAATTACTCTTTCCTATTTAATGTGAAACAAAACAGTTCATAATCAATAATTAAAGTATTTCATCGATCCAAATTCATCAACAATGCAATTAGGCTCCCAAAAAACTTCATAATCAAAAAATAATTTAAGAGGTACCTTAAACATCATGTAGTGCTCCAACAATCCCATAATAAGTATATATTAACACCCATAACCAACATCATAGATTATCTAAGGCCTTCAGGTTTATTTCTTAGTCATGTGGTATATTGTCAACCGCCTCTATGCTTTATTCATTTCACACTTCCTTAGATGTATTATAAGATTGTGGAATCTTTTTACCTTAATTTCATATATTTGTGGAATTAGTATTACCCTTTTTATTATTCCCAAATAAATTAGAGTGAATGCTTATGTAATCAAGTGATTTGTATCAACGATGGCTTCTAACCGAGGCATTTTTAATTATTTATCTTGGTGTTTTATATAAATTATATTATAATAGTTTTAAAATGATCAAGACAAAAAAATTAAGAATATATTTTTAATTAATTAGAAGAATAATAGTTAAATATAATCACTAATTGATTAACTTTACGAAAAAAAAATAAAAACTATGGAAATAAAAATTTATAGAACAATATAAGAGATACAAATATTAAGAAATAGTTTCAAAAAGTTATCTTCAGTTACCTTACATGGGAATATTTGAAACTTTTAATTTATAAACACCCAAGAATAAAACATATACCATACATATTGGATCATTTTCTCAAGGTGATGCTGTTATATCAACACCATGTAGAACAATACATTATGTTCACTAATTTAATATTTTTTTAAAATTAATGAAAATAAATGTTTATTTATAATAAAAATACAAAAAAATCATCAAAAAATAGATGAGGTGTTTGAAATCAACAGTAGAAAATAACAAATATGATCCTTGGGAAATTCACTAAAATCATTTTTATCCTTATTCCACTATTTATTATTGTTATTTGAAAAATTGATTTAATATAGAGAGAAATAAAATAAATCACTCAATATAAATTACTATATAAAATAGTAATTTACCATTATTGTGACATCTTCTAGTTTGAATACATCTCTTTATTTAGATGTTGTGGTTTCTATTAGATGTATTGATGAGGTAACAACATTAATAATCATTTAATAACCCAAAATGTTAGGAATGATTTATTTCAAAGGTAAGTGATGAATCATAGTGAAGAATGAAGTAATTATTAGGTGGAAAAAATGGGTTTTTGTCTCATTTAACATGAAATAAATTTAAATCTCAGAATAAGAATGAATTTTAAGCAATGAAATAATATTTTGAACCTAACACAATAGTTTCATATTCACTTCCTTAGACTAGATAAAAAAAATTAACTCTTCATAAATAAAAGATTAGATTTTATATCATATAAGAAGATAAAACAAGATTAAAGAGATGATAAAAAAATCAAAGAGAAAGAAAACAACATTAAAGGGGAAAAATAGTTAGAGGATAAAGAAACAAAAAATAACTGTAAAATGGAAGAAAATAGGGAAGATTGATAAAATATTATCACCTAAAATGTTAAGCCATTATAAAGAAAGAGAAATTTGTAGAAGAACTAGAGACATATAATGAAACATGGAAAAAAATTCCTAGAATATTGGAACCAAGATCCCCCCACAACTAATTTTTGGGTTAGTTTTCCAAGGATTTAACTACCATTCTAAAATGCTTCAATTAACAAGATGATAACAAATTTCGTAGGTATATTATTATGTTTTTTTTTAAAAACTGATCCCTATGCAATCCGATTTCTTGTTTATTTTTATTAAAATTGATCTTTTGAAATCTATGGTGTGCTTTGTGTGGATTAAGATTAAAAATGAATATTAGTTCAAGCATGAAATGGAAATTGAAAATTGGGTGGACTTCTAATCTAGATGCAATCATCTGGGTAACATTAAATAGTCCTATATATGTTAAATGGTGGGATAATGATATGGTACTTTTTCATCGACATGTGACTATATTAACAGTTTACTTTATACTAGGTAAAAAGATGTACCTAATGTGGTATTTTAGATAATATAAGTAATAGAGACCTGGTGTGAGAGTGATGTTAAAAGAGCCATTACAACAAGGTTTTTGGATATGAACAGTACTATATATAACATTCCCTCTTTGGGCCTCTCTTAACAAGGGAATGTATCATACACAAATGATGTGGCTTACAACTCATAGAGACCAGATTAATGTACCTTCTATGAGTTTCAAAATAATTGCTTAGATGGGATGAATCTGGGAACTCTTCCGATCCACCAAAATGATGGATGTATTCCATCCCAAGTCTTTGATCATAAAGGTATTATTGGTGATTTTGTTAATATTGGTTACTTATCTTACCAATAAATAAATTTTATGGAATCTAAAGGGGGGGGGGGCAGCTATAGTGCATGACACATTCTTACTGCCAACAACTACTGTACCTGAATAGTGTGACTCTACAATAAGGATCAAGGGATTTTCCTCCCATACAAATTATGGGTGTTCTATGGGAGTTATCTAATAGATAATATTCTTAGATAAAGGTAATGGGTCATTAGATGTAGTTGATTCTAGGGCACAGGAAAGGGTTGGTAATAGATAGGCTTTAAAGGTTGGGATTTTTAAAGAGGACTAATCTACAATGATTGAGGTAGGGAAGGTTAATCCTATTTAGAATTCCTAGACTTCATCAGAGTATGGATATGATATGGAGACTATAAATTTGTATAGAAATGGAAGGATTACAATTATAGTACCATCAAATTTCGTGATAATCCAGTTAATAAAGAGAAGAAATCTAAGGCTTGTAATGTCTACACAAATCTTCCATAACCTATGGAAACTATATCTATAGGTAAGGGTATTTGTGTTATGAATAATTTCAATATTTCCCCAAAGGCTGTTGAATATAGTATAGAAATTACTAAATTCCCACAAACCTTGTGTTTATCCCTTTAAAGGATGCCTCCATAGAAAACAGACTGCTGGAATTACACGATGGTCTGAATCTGGAAGGTATTATTCAACTGAAAGGGAATATGTTTTACAAACTCATTAGTAGAGAGTCACTGTTACCGTATGATGAATTATTTTCCTCTAAATCTCCATCTATGATCCTCTGCCTACACTATAAATAAAAATTGGGGTATGGTGATTTCAATATCAAAGAATCAAATGAAGATCAATTGAGGATTAAGGTTAGAGTAGTGAAAGTTGTCACTAATGAAAAATGAGGACGCACTAATAACCTATACAATATTTTACTTTTGGGATTTTAAAAAACAACAATTAATATAGATAAGTTCTATAAGAGTTGGGATATGAGGGTTTTTTTAATTTGAGTAGTCGTTATAATGGGATTTTAAGTGGGATGAATTCTATATTATATGGATTCCTAATCAATTACATGATTCTAACACTTTAATAGTGTACAAAGAGGAAATTGTTTTAAAAATTGGAATAATCATTAACCTAACTGATTTTTCACTTTCTTTTAATCTTATTTTCATTAAAATGAATAAAAAATTTATTAGTATCTTAATATAGAGTTAGTGAAATAAAGATAGAATACAATTCTCATTAAATTCAGAATTTTTAGTAGAGTTATAAAATATGAGTAGAATAATAATCCAATATTGGAGAATCTTGTGAAACCACAGCTCTACTAGTGCAAATAGAAAAGAGTAATTAATTCTGTAACATTTTGGTATATGTATCCACCTCATTTAATATTGAGTATCCAAATAATAGAAAATATATATGGTAACTTATCTATTTAGTGTAGCCTTGCCTCCTATACAACCTCATGGTTTATATTTGGCCTTAAAAATTTCACATTCCACCTTCTGTCGTAGGTCCATACATGCTCCAAATGTTAGTGTGAGATAGAAATTTCATCAAGAAACTTATGGACATTAACTTCATTAGTACCAAAGATCTATTAAACTAGCTCTAGGAAACTGGTACCAAACTATTATGATAGTTTACATATTCAAAATTCATATTAAAACAACAAATGAACATAATTAGAACATCAACATGAACCATCAATCCAAACTATGATCATCAATTCAACAACTAAAACACTTTAATAAACCAACCATTAGTTATTATATCAATTAGAACCTTCTAGCCTCAAATATCATCCCATGGAACATTATTTATGTATGATCCATTTCTTTTTCTATATAATTTACAATTTTAGTATTATCTATTATTCTATGGTTGAATATGGTTTGATTTTTGTTTGTATGTATTTGGAGGTGAATGAATACTTTATGTATTATTTTTGGGCTGACTATATCTGAAAAAAAAATTTAGACATCATGTAATAATATTAAATTCCTCAAAATATTTTAATCAGGATAAAACCACCCAATGTGATGGGGTTTTTAGAATAAAACATTAAAAATAAATACATGATGTGTAATGGAATTACTTTCACATTGATTCCCTGAGCAGAAAATTAATAGGTTCAGTGTCGTTAATTTTTGTTTTATTCATTCATATATCCATCCATCTCTTTACCCTAGGGTAAATATCAAGGGTTTGGAATTATTTATTCATCACGGATCATCATTTACCGATGTCTAATTCTTGCTAATTATTTTTCATTTGGTTTCCTTCCATTCCCCCATCTTCTGATTAAGTGGTGGAACCTTTTAATAGTTGTGGAATTTAGGGTTGATCTTGATCATAGGTTTTGATCCAATATCTCTTTTGTTCTTGTTAATCTAACCATTCTACAACAACCGAGGGTTGTGGTTGTGAAATTATTTTTCAAATATCATAAGGTAGGTTGTCTAAATATCAATTCCTATAGTATTGAATTATAATTGCATGTATGTATTGTGAAATGTCAATCTCCATGTTTAGAAATTTAACATTGAATTGGATTAGTTAATTGGTTAATTAATTAATGGAATCATATCAATTAATTAATTTAATTTCCATGTTAAAATGAAATGGATTGAACATGGGAAATTGAATTTGGAAATTGTAGTAATGAAATTGATGGTTAATGTGGTATAATTTGATTGATAAGGGGAATTAAAATGTGGTTAGATGAACTTGAAAGGGATAATGATATATATAGGATTAAATGTTGAAAAATGGTTTAATGATGATTTTTTTATATTATTCTACGTGATTTTTTATGATGAAAATTGTTTGTTTAATAAATTAGAATGGCACACTTTAATGATAATGTATAATAAGAATGTTAATGATGCTAAACCAAGATGTTTGTGAAATTGTGATATATGTGAAATTGTGAAATATATGATATATGTGCATTAGACATGGACTATTAATTCAAAACAATGCATGTGATTGGTAATTATATACTGGTGTGATACATTCACTGGAGATTAAAAATCCCATATGTGATAGTAACAGGTTGTTGGACATGGAATCATGCTTTGAATTCCCACGTGGTTCAAAACATGGAGTTCTATGCCCAAAATGATTCCATTTCACTATGGTTCCTTGTATTTATGATATGAACTGAAATAAAATGATAAAATGAAAACCCATGAGTTATTTGTATTTTGATATGGTTTATACTTTTACTTGGACTGAAGAAGGTATTGATGGTTCAAGTGTTATTTTGAATTGAAGTAATTTATGTAGTTAATTAATGAATAACTAAATGTGATAACTGGTTATTTTATTATACTTTATTATTTATAAAATGACCTGTAGTTTTATTGACTATATATTAATTTAGACACCATATATGATGGTCTATAAATATGTACTCACACAACAGATGGGCTGCCTAATTGGTACTCTAATAGACATCATGGTTTCAAGGACTGCTAAGGGAAATAGCCCTATCTTAGATAGATGAGTTCAGATATGGAATGTATGAGGGAACCCAACATGTTTATAAGACCCACATAGGAGTTTTTAGTGTGTCATTATTTTGGGTTTTTCAAATTGGTACCTGACACATATTTGGAATGACATATCTACTTTTTTTGTTTAGAATTTTTTATTCCTTTTTTGGTCATCATGTGATACTGGTGTTATTATGGGTATGATTTTTACCTTTTGGAATTTTTTTACTATTGCCAATATTTTATTACTTTTAGAAATAGGGAATAGTATCTCCATTTTATATATTAGACCCTTTATGCTAGTCGGTAGACTATAGAATTTAGGGAGGTGCACTTGAGGTCATGTTACTAACTACACTTGGGAACCAAAATGTGAAACAAGGGTCATGATATTACAAAGCTGTATCTGAGGTGATTTTTTTTCTTTTATTTTGTCTTTCTATTTGGGAAAGTTAGACTGTATATTAAGAAAATTTAGGCCTTAATTAAGACCTCTATCATCGGAGTATCAAACACATGAGTGAGGTTAAACCAAATACCCCCAATCGTATTGTTGTTATAGATAATTTATATTATAGATGGATGTTATTTCACATCGAGTGACACACTTGTTTTTTGATGTCATGGTTTTCTAATATTTTATCATCAAAGTCCATAATGGAATGAGTTTCATGTAATCATGCATCATTCTCGGAACATCGGAATTATTATGACACTCATTATTTTTGGAACATATGAAAAATAAGGTTTTTGGATAATTGTTTTAATGAGAATTTTTTTTAGTTTTTATTAAATGGGAGACTAATCTAAACATTAAAATTTTAAATGTTAAAAAATGTGATATTTTCAAATCGATAAATTGGTATATAATGAGAAACATGAGTTGTTAATGTTTTTACCCTATGTGAACCATGACCTAGATGAGGTATGGTTGAGGGTAACGATAGAGCCTCATTGATGACCATGTCCCATGACATGGGTGATAAAATTTTATGGATTTATTTGAATAGCTTTTATGTAAATTTAATAGTAAGGTGTTATGTTCCCGAAGAATTGTGTTTGGTATTATAGAGATATACCTCAATAATGATGCTTATTGTTAGGAATAAAATAGGAGAAGGATAGAAATATACATCTAGTACCAGAACTGAAGGATTCAAGAGATCCATGTGAGGAAGATATAAAGTATTTTCAAGGTAAATTAGATAAATTTAGGAAGTTTATTGAAGGAGACACCGAGAAGGTTGGGAATAGTATGACTGACTTGACACAAGAGTCCTAGTTGTAGCACCCTCTAACGTTTACCCAAGAGGGTGGACCTTGAGTAGTTGAGTTCTAGACTGAATCTATCTATATGAATCATGACCACTTATAGCCTCTTAAATATAATAGAGTGAAAGTGACTACTTATATGATACATGGTAAGGCTAATAATTGGTGGGACACCGAGACTTAGGATGGACAGTTGGAGAATTGGGTGTGGAAGGACTTTTAGGTGATGTTCTTAGAGCAATTTTACACTATGAATCTTAGGCAGGAGAGGGTAGAAGAGTTCATGAGGATTACCCATGGGAGTATGTATGTGATGGACTATATAGGACATATTAGGGATTTATAGTGAATTGATCCATCTTTGGTATTGGATGAGACTAATCCAGCAAAGTGATTTTGGGATGAACTTAAATATGATATTAAGTCCAAACATAATATATTTGAAATGAAAATGTTGTCATAAGTACTGAATAAGTTTCTCATATCTATGGGAAATCTAAATAAGGCATCCAACGGAATGAAGGTTGTATCTACTGGACAACCTGGAGGTATATCTTTCGAGAGTATGATGCGTTACTTTGAGAACATAAAATAAGGGGATTGAAAAAAGAGTGGATAGAGGGGATGATTGGTAACTCATGAAATTAATAGAGTAACCTTTCACTAGTGTTTTATGAAGGTAAATGTTTGTAGTAAGTGTCCTCGACCACTGGTAGAATACCGAGCTTGTGGAAAGAGGATACATCTACAGTCTTTTAGTAGGAACCTGCGACATATGGGCAGTGATAGCATAGCTAGATAAAACCAAATTATGGGAAGTGGTTATTTTAAGTCATATGAATCTAGTAGTTATTGGTCTACTAGATGTGGGAGTAGAGGTATTGGATGAGGAACATTTAGGTAAGAGAACCAGTATCAACAGAGTGGCGGAGCTCAAGGGATTCAGACTACAACACCGGGAAGAGGGGTCTGAAAGTTGCATGTAGTTTAGGCTACACTTATGCATTGATATGAAAAACTATTGATAATTATTGGTATGATTCTTGTTGATTCTTTTCATGTTAGTTCCTTATATGATACAGAATCCTCTCATTATTTTATATATACACAACGTTTTTATGTGATGATTTGGGAATTAGAGATTGTGTGTGGGGTTACGATGATTGATATTCCATTGGAAGTATGGCCGTGATACATCTATTTGTGAAAATCATGTTCTCTCGAGATTGGGGGGTTTCATTTCCAATAGGATCTCTAAATTCCTGATATGTTAGGCTTTGTCTTCATATTGGGTATGGACTAGTTAGTATCATAAAAATCCCACATAAATTTTTACTATAGGAGAGTGACATTCACTTCTATTGAGGGTGGAAATTATGTTCACCATGGCGAGTGGGATATCTAGGTAGTCCATATAGGGAATGTTCATCAACAAATGGGGGAGCTCACTACCCATGTTGAATGCTTTATTCAAGATGATGCAGGTGTGAAGCCTGATGTATTTCCAACTGTAATGGATAAGTTCCAGGACATGTTTATGAAAGACATCATAGAGATGTCACCTGAGAGAGATATGGAATTTATAATTGAGCTCATTCCTAGGGTGAAAAGGTTTCTATTCCACTATATATAACGACCCCAATGCAGCTTTAGAAGCTTAATAATCATTTGTAAGGGTTGGTAGATATGTGATTTTTCCATATGATAATGTTTCAATGAAGTTCTACAGTTTTGTTTACAATTAAGGATGATGGAACTTTATGCTTATATTTTAATTAATTGATGTTTAACATGATGACAGTGAAGAAAAAATATCCTCTTATACATATTGAAAATATATTTGAACATTTAGGGGAGCTCTTGTCTTCTCACAAATCAATATGAGGTCAAGTTATCCACATTTTTGATTTTTCCCTTCTGATATACCAAAGAATACATTTAGAAGATGGTATGGCCTCTATGAGCTTTTTTGTGAGGCTATTTGGGCTTAAATAAATTTCTTGTAGTGTTTATGGTCATGTTGAACCAAATATTCCACTCATATTTCGATCTGTTTGTCATATATATCAAGAATGACATCATAGTTTACTCCAAGACTCAAGATGATCATGCCCAACATCTTGATATTATACTGAATACACTGAGAGATAATAGGCTATACACCATGCTATCTAAGAGACAATTATAGATTGATCTAGTAAATTTCTTACGTCACATCATCTCACAAGAAGTTGTGTTAGAGGACCTAAATAAAGAGCATGTAGTTGTTTCATAAGAGCATCCCAAGAAGGATCTTGATTTTTTTTTTATCTTTTTGGGGTTTGTAGGATACTATCAGAGGTTCATAATTGTCATTTTCCACTTGGAATCCCCACATTCAGGAATGAAGAAGGGTGGAGTTAATTTTTAATGTTCTATAGCTTATGAGAATTCTTATCAGGAGTTCAAGAAATGGTTGACTACCACCCCGTTCTTGATTCTACCTTAGTCTGGGGAGGAGTATATATTGTTTTTTTGATGCATTTAGGATTAGGATTGGAGTAGTGCGGGTGATGGGGGTATCAAGTTATGTTTTATGGGTTATAGTTTTTGAGGCACCATGAATATAACTACTCTATGCATGATTTCAATTTAGATTTAGTGGTTTATGCTTGGAAGTGTAGGAATAATTATCAGTTGGGAGTAAATTTTACTATGTATATAGATCACTAGATCTTAATGTTTATATTTTTGTTCTGTAAATTGAATATTTGATAGCTGATATGGGTTTAGTATTTGTATCCTTTTGATTTTGAGCTACCATATACACCTAGAAATTTAAATAGTTCTTCTGATGCTTTTTGTAGAAAAAACCAACATAGGGAGTTTAGAAGTCTAGTTCTGAGGGGAAGATGAAGACTATGTTAGCTACGATGCATGTTGTGGTATATGAGGACTAGGTGTAAATGGACCTCATCTTAGTAATAGTCAAATCCACACTTTTGAGGAAGATCTGGGAGAGGTATAATGATTATCTAGAGTATTTGGCCTTTAGAAAAATCCTTGAAGGAGGAGAGTCACCTTTTAATTGGACTATAGATGAGGATAATGTCATCTATGTCTGGGTTCATGTTATTGTGCCTAATTCTATTAAAGAGGATATGATTCATGGATTTTCTACCTCAAGGTGCGTAGTGAATCTATGTGTGACCAAAATGTACTATGAACTACTTTGATAGAATTGGTGTATGGGCATGAAAAATGGGATCACATGGTCCATTACAAGATCTTACACCTGTCAACCGGTTAAGTCCAAACATAAATTCCCTTGTTGTTTTTTGCAATCATTTCAAATTTTAGAATGGGTGTGGGGTGACATTTATGCAAACTTAAAAGTGGGTCTCTCAGGGATTCATTAAAAGAATAAAAATATTTGGTTAATTGTGGATCGAATAATGAAAGTAGCACATTCATTTCCCATATGAGACACATTACTATTGTATTAGTAGGGATACATATATGTTCAATAGATATTCCATTTGAACATGGTTCCATAGAGTATAATTTCAAAATGTCAGTCACATTTAACTTCGTAATTCTATTAATGTTTGAATAAAAAATGTGGTACACGTGAATTTTTTAGAACATATTACACCTATAGAAATATGGATAGTTAGAACATACTATTCATTATTTTGAGGTTATTCTATGAGAATGCATTCTCAACATTGGTTGGTCAAGGGAGAAGAACATAGTTCTCATGGAATTTTTGTATAACAATATATCAAGAGACTATTCATATAGAACCATATGATTTTATTTATAGTAGGCCATGTAGATAACCTCTATATTAAATGGGGAAAGTTGAGTTGCAGTTATTGGGATCCAGTCTCAATCAAGAGATGTCAAAGCAGTTTCAACTATTTGAAAAATGTATGGATATGACTCAGAATTAGAAGAAGTCATATGTTTATCGAAGTTTATGACCATTAGAGTTTGTAGAGGGAGATAGTGTGTTCTTTAGGGTGATTCCTTGGTTGGGTCACCGCAAGATATTGAGGTAGGTCAAGCTTACACCCATGATTGTTGGACCTTTTGAGATTTTAGAGGGAATCAGTTCAGTGGAATACCAATTGGATATTCCGTAGAGGATTAGTGATAAACAAGATGTTTTTTATATGTCACATATACAAAGATATCCCCCAGATCCTTCTCATTTGAATGATGATAGTGTTGTTGAGATTTGGATTGATGAATCCTTTTAATATAATCTAATAGTTATTATGAATCAGATTGAAAAACCATTATAGGGAGATACTGTGTCCATAGCCCATGTATTTTGGCATCAAGGATGTGTTTAAGAGGAAACATGGGTGATAAAATTATATATGTTGGCTCAGTGGCCCAACCATTTTTTCTTAGAATCCTAGATATTATTGGGAATACCACTTGAGGATGAGATATTATAACGTGGGGATAATATAAGATCCCATTCCTTTTCAGGTATAGTCCCTTTTGAGTTTTATCTATTTTATAGGGTTGGTGAGTGTTTTATTTTGGTTTGGAGGGATTTGTAAGTGGATGAATCCTTCATGATTTGTTTTGGGGATGATAAATATCTACAAAAAATTGACACACCATGTAATACTACTTCACACTAGGTAATATTTTAATTGGTATAAAATCAACTGAGGTGAAAGATGTTTTCAGTGTAAACTATTCAAAATAATCACACAATGAGTAATGGAATGATATGTCATGTAATTTCTAAAGAAACAAATTAAAAGGTGTGATACTATTTATTTCGGTTTTATTCTTTTGTACAACCATACTTCTGTCAACCCTAGGGTGACTCTCAGTGATTTTGGAGTGATTTATTCATCTCTGGTAATCACTTATTTGTGTTTGATTCGTAGTTATAGTTTTTCTCTTTGGTTTTCTTCCATTACCCCTTCTTTCAAATATGTGATGGTAGATTTTGATAGTTGTGGATTTGGGGGTTAGACTTGCTCCATGTTTTCGGTCTTATATCTCTTATACTATTGTTTATCTGACCATTCTACATCAATTTAGGTTTGTGGTTATGTGAGTGTTTGTCAAAAAAAAAACATATGGTAGGTGGTATAAATGTCAATTCCTATAGTATTGAATTCTAATTGCATATATGTATTGTTGAATATCAATTTACAAATTTGAAAATGGAATCATGAATTGGATTAATTAATAGTTTAATTAATAATTTGATTCAAGGAAATTCATTAATTGAATTTCAATGTGAAAATGAAAAAGGGTTTTATATGGGAAAAGGAATTCAGTAATTGTGGTAATTAAAATGATGGTTAATGTGGAATGAATTGATTGATATTGGGAATTAATGGATGGTTGGATTATAATTAATGGGTTAATAAAATATATTTTATTAAATGTTGAATAACGAGTTAATGATAAACTATTCAAATTATTCCATGTGAATTAATGTGATGACCCATGTTTTTTAATAAATTATAAAGGTTCTCCTGAAAGAGAATGTATGGTAATAAGGTTAATAATTATTATCCTTAATGTATATGAAATTTTCATATATGTGATATTGTGATATATGTTATGTACATGTGTGGGACATGAATTGATGCTTCAAAAGCCCATATTTGAGTGACTAAGAAACATGTATTGGACATGAAATGATGCACAAAATTCCTATATACGGTAAAAATAGGTTTTTTGATAGGGATTAATGCATCAAATACCCACATGGTGCTTGACATGGAATTATATGTCCAAATGGTTGTCATTAGAATATTGTTACAAGTATTCATGATATAAAAATTAAATGAAATTATAAAATTAAAACCCATGAGTTATGTGACTTGTTATATGGTTCAATCTCTGCCATGGACCGAATTAGGTATTGATGGTTCAAGTGTCATCATGAATCTGTGTAATTTATGTGGTTAATAAATGAAAAATGAAATGTGATAACTATTTATTTTACTATAATTTATTTTTTATTCAAATTCATACAGTTTCATCGACTGGATATTGCTTTAGACATCATTGGTGGTGGTCTAGTGGGTTGTAATCACACCCTAATCAGGCTACCTGATCAGTACCTCAATAAAATTCATGTTTTAGTACATGATAAGGATATGATCCCTATGTTAGATGGATGAGTTGGGATAGATCTTGGATGAGGGAATAAGAATTTGTGTCGGTACTTGATTGGGATTTGTCAGTGTGTCTTAATTTTTGGTAATTCATATTGAGATTGATAGATATTGGGAACTACATTTCTACTATTTTGGTTTGGAATTTTATATTCCTATTTTGGTCATTATGTGATAATGGTATTATTCAGTTTATTTTTGTTATCTTAATTATTTATTTATTTATCTATGTCATTTTGATACTTTGATAAAGATGGTATAGTCTCACTGTGATATATATTAAACCCTCACAACTGGTTGGTAACCTATAGAATCCCGGGAGGTGCAAATAAGGCCGAGTAACTAACTGGACTAGGACATCAATATATAGAACCCAAGATGGGAAATTATAATATAACTCCCAATTAGTGATTTATAAGGCTCAATAGACCCAAATCACACTACATTACTTTCCAGTTGTAGTGACATGAACAAATTATGCCTCAAACTATTATAGCCACTACCCACCATTGAAAATTATCACTCCAGTAAACTCCAAATCAATAATTGGAATTGACACGAGCTTCGAAAAACCAATAGATCCTAATTTCAACAGGAGCACATGATCAAGTTGTGATAATATTTTAGTCAAATAATTACCTATATGTGTATGTTGTTTTTTATTACATTAAAGAAATAGGTAACATATTTGAATTGATCATGAAAATAAAATAACATGTACTAATAACACCATATTTTAAGTGATACACCACTGATGAATTTTCTCTAGGCCTATTAAAATAGTTTCTAGACCTATCTATTTAATTCATAATAACATAAATATATACCTATAATTATTGAATAATGAAACAAAATTTAAGGAAAAAATCATATCAATTTATCTCTAAATTTAAAATTACAATAAATGAAATTTTAATTGTAATGTTTGAAAATTATTAGAAAATATAAAAACATATATTTTTTGATTTAAAACACCAAAAAATTGAAACATGAATTTAATTTCAAAACTTTTAATGCAATATATTTTTAGAGTTAGTATGAAATGAAATTTTAAAAAATATTTCCAATATTTTATATATAAAATCATGCGAATTATAAAAAAAATCAAAAAAAGAAAAAAAAACGAATTATTCAAAAAAAACACAAAACATGAATATTGTATTCATAACAAGAATATAAATCAAATGAAGGAATAATTTTAGATAAATTTTTAAAAAATATTAGAATGATCATGTTTTTATGACCTTATCAACTGAAGTTATTAATATATTTTAAGGAATATATTAAGTACTCATTGGTCCACATACTTCACTATGTATAAGATAAAATGGTATATTATATCCATGAAATTTTCTATTAAAAGTTTATTTAGTGATTTTTGATCAATAAAATATACTTCAATTTATCAAATTATTCATAATTAAATGGTTTGAATAATCAATCTCTATAGAGTCTTTGAATGTATTTCTCATTTATATCTTGAATATGTCAATGATAAAGATGGGCGATGTTAGAAGAAACAACATTTACAATGTAAAAATATATGAAATATAGTTAATTATTCACGTCTATAATATTAAAACTGTTAATCATATTCAAAATGGAAAAAATTTTAATTAATAGATATACATATATAATAAATGATATTTTATGTTGGGAATTAAAGTCCATTATTATCCAAACAAGGTTCAGAAATAAAATTTCTATTTATGGCCCAAACATATTTCATTTAATCTAATTATAGAACTAATAAACTTGGAGGAATTTGATTATATTTATTGATTTACAATAAAATAACAATTTCCACATTTACAACATAATGATATACTACCTCATTATGGGGATGACATGGGATTATCTTGAGATTCACTCATCCCTAACTATCTTCTTGTGTTTATGCTGTTTTTTCTAGGAGGTAATGTCAGTGACCCTTACACTTATAGCTTCATAATAATTATTCACTTATTATTTATTAATTTAGATCCCATTTTCCCCTTATCATGATATTTCCTTTCTTTAATCCCTCCGTTTTTTGTGTCACGCTGTTTGATTTACTCTAACCTTAATTTTTAATTCTATGACTTTCAACTCTCAATTCCCCAATGATAGTTCTTCCTTGGTTTTGTGAAACGTAAAAACACCCAATATAGTGGAATTTTTGGATCATATTCTCTTGGGATCCTTATTTAGTAATGTCTCTTAGCTTCCACATCATGTTCACTATCCCTATGTGGTGTTTCATTTATTTTACCTTCCTTGAGCCACCATGTTTATTGGGAATTTATTCCCTCCCTTGTGTTATGATGGTTCCAAGAATGTTAGTGGAATTTACTAACTTTGGTGGATTTTAGAGGTAGAGTTGATCATCATCAATTAAGGATTTCCATATCATTTCTTTTGTTGTTAATTTTTTAATCTTATTCGTCCCTCATAAGCCTTTTTAGAGATATTATTTTGGGTTTCTAACCCTTTTTTAGTTCTTTTTTTGTGTTTCCTCACTAGTCTCTTATTTACTTGGTGGTCTCATTCTGGTGGATACCGTTATTCCTATCTCTCATATTTCATTTATATGTTTTCATTTTGTTTTTTATTCTAATATAATATTATGGTAAATTCAAAAAATAGGTATTCAATATAGAATTATTAGATGGACGGAGCATGCTGATTCATTGTAGTGGCCTTTGGAAAATAGGATGTTATGCATTGGTGTCATTGGATTAATGGTTCAATGTTTGTAGTCCATCATATGAATTAGTTTTTTGGTTGTTTAAATTTTACCTTTGGTGGTATATTTGTGTTTTTAGTGACCTCATGAAGGATAGAAAAGTATATAACTTTTTTAATGGTATTTCCCATTAATAGTTGTCATATTTGATAGTAACTGGGTGATGTTATCTCTATGGGGATGTTCTGAGATGATTTTGTAACATTTTCCATGTATTGGTTTCACATTGGTGATGTAAAATTTGTGTGGAGAACGTAGTATTGAGGAGAACATGCTTAACGTTCCTCATAAGGCCTAAATAAAACATGACTTGAGGCACATTAGAGTGATCTCATATCATGAACTGATGAATCCTAGTAGTGATGATCTATTCTTGACTAGTGCTTACAGTAATGGTTTATTTGATTAGGCCATTCACTATTTCTTCTAGGTTTTGGTTTGGAATGATGGCCACTTGAAAGTGAGGTAACTTATCACAGGGCCCTATGTCACATGGACTAAGGCACAAAGAGACATCTGATTTAGTGTATGGCTTGAGGCATTTATTTTTATGTTTAGTGATCTCAAAACCGCTGTAATTTATCTATTGTAGTGTAATATACTAGACTCACAATTCCAAAAAATTTATTCAATATATTTTTTTCTATTTAGAGGGAGTTTAAAATGTTACTAAATAATTCAGAATAGTTTTGAGAATCATGGAAAAAAGTTAGCGGAGGTGTTTGGTTTTTTGAAACAGTATATATTTTATATTATTTATTATCACCTATTACCACAGAATCATGCTAAACAAGTGTAGGATGGGATTTAAACTCTTTTACTCTTGGATATTATTCCAAATCCTTTGCCACTTCACCAGGTCCTTCATGTGGTGAATGAGAGGACTTTAATATACTAATATATATAGATAAATACATGTAAATACATATAGTTGTGTACACACACACACATATATATACATATATTCATATTTTATAAATTCATACATTTAAAAATATATTTCATATACATTTATATAAATGCAATTTCATGTAAATATGTAAATATATTCTAATATATATAAATATATGTTATATATATATATAAATATAAATAAATTTATATTAATGTATATAAAAACAAACCCACATATATAATTAAATACAATTATATACCGAGATAAATATAAATGTATACAATCATATAATTATAATTAAACGTATATTTATATATATATCGACATGATATATATATATATAAATTAGTTTCAATAAATGTACGTAAATACATATATGTATATATATATACACTTAACTATAATTTTTTATAAAAATAAATAATATATATATAAATATTTATAAATATAGATATAATAAATCTATATAAATATATATATAGTACATATTTATATATATATATGAAATAAATATACAAACACACACACACACACATATATTTATGTCTAGATTTTATATATAAAAACATATACATATAAAATATATTAATGTATATAAATACATATATATATATATATAAATAATTATATATAAACATAAATATTCATATATATATATATATATATATCAATATACCACACACATATATATATATATTCCTAAATATACATAAATACATATAAATATAGAAAAATTATATATAAATTGATATATATTTATAATAATTATAAATAAATTTACATAAATACATATTAATTCAACTATATATATATATATATATAATTAATAGGAAAAAGACTATTGCCCCTAGCCTCCCACATTGTGTGCTTGCGCACTTGCGTCACCGATGAAGACCTCTATCACTCCCCTTGCATTAGCTCCCATCCCCACTGAAGTAGTTGAAGCTATTCGAGACAACCACTGTTTAGCATCCCCGAAACACCATCGTCGTAGAGATCATCCAACCCAATCTGATTCCACATTATGATGCCTCCTCATACCATTAGAATTTCTATCGTATCACCTATATGACCTGGTTACATTCGTAAAATCCCAAAACATATTTGTATATATATATATATATATGTTACATATAAATATATTTAAATACCTCTATATTATTAAATAATTATTAATTATTAACAGGTGACTAATGATTGTATTTTTTATTTATCCTTATGTTTTTTGCATTGGTTTATAAAAAAATCCACTTTGATAAGAAAAAGAAATAAAAATTCAGAATATGAGGTGGTTTTAGTTGTCTCTAAAACATTGATAGTATATATATGGAGGGAGTTGTTTATAAATTTCTAAAAAATAGTGGTAGTTTTGTAATATTCTAAATTTCATAAATAATATTTAAACACCCTCTTTGAGTTTTAATTACAAGTCTTCTTAGGTGGAAAATTCACCCTAATGAATATTACCCTTACACTTATTTTTTGAGGGATACATATGGGTTAATTTATATTTATGCCTCTGCAGAAGGGAATCATTTTTTTGGAAAGTTATATAAGGGTAACAAATCAGATAGATGAGATGTGTAATGGTATTCATGCACTATTCAAGGGTACAAGACTAAACATATGAGCTATGTAAAGGTATTTAGAGTATTGGGTAAGGGTTAGTTGTGTAAGGGTACCTGGATCTAACATAAGGGTGTTTCATAAGGGTACCAATGTGATTCACAAGGGTAAGTCACTCATGTAAGAGTTTTTGTGTTACAACACTAGCTTGGTTAATGTTTTTTTATAAATGCCGCCTCAAATTTTTTATGTCCACATATGAGTAAGTGAACATTACATAAAGGTAACCTGGAAGATGTCTAAGTGTATCCAGGAACTTAATAATGTTAAAGCCATGTTACCCTTATGACCAAAATAGTATATGCATAAGGCTAATGATTTTACCATGATTTTACAAAAAATATACTCTTATTCTTCCCCATCTCACCCAGTAATCCATTTTCTTGATTTAAAAACCCATCAATTGCGGGGATTTATTATTTTGAGTCATTAAAATATTTTTTTCATTTTTAAGGATTTTAAAAACCTGTACATTAAATATCATCTTAATATGAAATTAAATGGCGCACTAAATCTGGCAGTTCTTCAGGTGATGTAAACTAGAACAAAAATATGATATTATTTACAATGATCAGACCCTTACAACCATCATTTTTAGTTGACCTCATGAGGATGAGAATCCAATGACCCTTTATACAAGATATTTAATGTCACCATTGTAAAATCAATGGTTTTATTTTCATATTCATGCATAGCTAAACCTCTATCCTTCATCTGTTTGTGAGAGAATTGTTCTTCAAGGAATAAATTCCTTGTATTCTTTTATATATCCTTTTATAGATTTTGGAATTAAGGATGACGAGTTATTCAATAAAAATAACAATATGGAAATGATACATATGTGATTTAGTTATTATTATCTTTGAATTTCTAGGTTTATTATACAAGGTGAAATGATTATCATATATGTTTCTGGATTTCCAAGCTTTCTTGAAAAAGGTTAATTTACTTATTAACTCTTGAATCACTGAAACGTTTCATAATAATAGCGAATAATTATAATGACATTATCTACGATTATTCAAGTGAGAATAAAAAACAATTACAAAGAATAATTATAATAGATTATTTTGGATTATATAAGAGAGATATTGATATTATTGTCTTTTTGTTTTAATTTATTTTTGAAATAAAATAATATAATTGGTTCTATGAATACATGTTGAACCATGAACATTTATGGGTTGAAAATTATGATTATAATCCCCAGGAGGAAGTGTTTTTGTCTGTATAGGCTTCCACTCCAACATTTTAAACACAATATGTGGTTTATATTTAATACCCACATCGATAGCTCAATGGAAAGATGTTCATTACCATGTTGAGGCCTTGTTCATGATTATTATCAGGATACGATTGTCTATGTGGATGTTCATAGACTATGATGTGTTTTATCACATGATTTCATGGTTGGATTTATTCACACTCAAGAAATTTTTTGTGTGCCTTGATATGATACTGATGTTTCCTTATGTTATAGTTTGGTATATGTTATGTAATTATTATATGCATCGTACCAAAGTAAAATGTGGACCCATCATGGCTCGATAACCTATGATAATGATATTGTTAAGATTCTTAATTTTATAGGTTGAAAATACCAAGATAGATGATGAGATATGATTACCTAGTCTATCCTAACCCTAGTGAATACTAATCATATGTTATCAAAACCCAGGTAAAAGGAGCCAATAATGATGGTCTGTGTGACCCGTCCAAGGAGATAATGACATGGTATGATGGCCCAGTGTGGTTTGAACTTTTTTCCTAGGTAATGTTTAGAAATTGAGAAGCTTAGAGGCTAGATCCTATGATTTTTATGTATCCATGAATGTTTTTATATTTTATAGCACAGAGATGAATCATGTACAACAGGAGTCTATGATGGCTTGGATAATACATGAATTATTGATATAATTTTTTGGTTTTCTCAGTTATTAATTCTCATGTTATACCCTCTTATATTTATATGAAAACATTTTATGTATTCAATGGTGGTGTCTAACTAGTATTTACACTCTCACCCTGCATGAGATTCTCATTGAACATGTATACTTCATATTTAGGTATCTGAGTAAGGGATATGGGCTCATTGATGATGGTTAATCCATGGGGCATGAATTTGAAGGCGATATCAGGATATAATTTTGTGATTACAATATTAATTATTTATTATAGAGGTTCTATGATTTATACAGTTGTTTGGATTTTTACTTTGGGAACTTTTTTATTATCGGTAGGAAATTTGTACACATTTAATTATTTAGTATTTTTATGTTTAATTTGATGGTTTATTATATTCATTATTTTTATTTTTTGTTTTATGATGTGATACTGGTGGTATTATCCCCCCAATTATGTACTTAGACCCTTGATACTAGTTAGAAGCATCTTGCATACAGGGAGGTGCACATCCTGTCATTTGAATCTCTTGATCTATCTTGGTGGTTCAATTTGGGATGTTTCAAAAATGTATTTGATAATAATTTTCTATTTTAATTTTTGTCACTATGAGACCAGTATGAAAGAGATATAGTATTTTTAATTAAGTAGTTTATTTTCTTTATGCCTAGATAACACATGTGTAATGGACATCTGAGTTACTGTGGACATGAAAGTTGTTATGGTTTTACAATATTTTCTACTTCGTTCATGAATCATGATTAGGCTCATAGTTATGTGTACCATATATATACCTATTGTTCTATATAGTTGTTATTTAATTGAATACCTTGAATTGGGATATCTGTTTGGGATATATTCTACGTTACAAAACATATTTGTTTTTTCTTTTCTAGTGTGATATATCTCTATTATAATTGTGTAGTTTAATTGATCATTCTCTTATATTATATATATATATATTATGATTATGAGATACATGTAGGGATGAGAACATTGCTATTTCTAGGAGGGTAACACATTTGGATTACAATAGACTCATTGGAGAACCATTGTGTGATCCCACAAACTAGTTATAATCTATTCAGAGTTCCTAATGTTTCTTTGGGTTGAAAAATATGATGCCTCAGAGACATTTGATAGGACCACCATCTCCAAAATCCCATGATTATCCTCTTCTACCACCCTGGTGAAGGAGAATGAACCCTATAATTCTCTTTTACTTATGAAGGTTATTTATGATATAGATTCCATTTAGTTGAGATTCTTTCAAATTGTTTCCATTATAAGAAAAACTATTTAAAAGACTATGAATGATCATGATTAGGATTTCCATATATATATCCTTTTATATTCCGGGATTCTAATGGTCTATAGGAAGAATAAGGTTGTATGGATTTTATTGAGATTATTTTTGATATGTTCTAGAATCTTGAGGAAGGGTGAGTGATTTTGGTGACCTTCTTGTTCCAAGGATCCACCCGGATATGATGGACTGCCATGAGTCAAACTTATAGAAGAGAGGGTATAATAGGGACATCCTTCAAGGTGATATTCCTTGATAAATAATTTCCCTATATGTTGAAGAAAGACTATTCCCAAGATTTCAGGGAGTTAGGATAGGGTTTTATGATGGTCTACACATATATTTTTTTTTCAGTTAGTTTTCTTTTTTTTCTCTCCTATGTTGGATTGGAATGAGGTTCTTAAGGATATAATGTATGAGATAATAATTTAAATGAATCTCAAACTTCTTGTTAGTGTATTTGATTTTTTGATGTGCATGTATGTTCTTAACAAGGAATTGAATGTTGGGAAGGTGATAGAAGAGGAATGTTTACCAGATTTACTTCCATCTTATAGCAGGCAAGTGACTGAGGATTCTCTCACTACAATGGGGTTTTTCTTCAAGAAGTATGAATTAGAAGGATTACCAAGAGAAACATGGAATATAGTATCCATATTTGAGAAGAGGCACTTCAATACCTTTTTATATAGAAGGAAATATTCACTGTTATAACTGCATACATTGGGAAAGTTATTTTAGTTCAGTCTCTAGATGTGAGATCAAATTGCATTGGATTTGAAAGATGGGAAATATACAATGTCTATTCTTGAATGAATCACGAACTATGACTCATAGAAATTTTCTATAGAATAAGTAATGAATCACATTGACAAGATAAGGTCCTCAATAGTAGACATAGATGAATATGGCTTAGGGAAGTCATGTTTATTAGGGAGAAGATCACAGATCTGGTTAATTTCATGTCTATGAAATGAATTAGACAATAGTAGATGGTAGTGTGGGACTTTATACTTGACTAATAATGGTCTTGTTCATATTTAAAATATATACTAATTTTTTCCATACACATTCTTCCCATTATTTCATATTTTAAACATTAGCTGTCGGACTTGACATACAAGTTATGTTACAATCAAAGATATTTTCCCTTGATATACAATTGTGAATAAAAAATTACTATATTCAAAAAATAGTAAAGTTTAATATAGTATTCAATGGATATGTACATATGTGGTTGTTCATGATACTGGAGATGACAAGCTATAATGTGATTCTCGATATGGATTGGCTAACAATATTTTGAGCTCATATTTATTGCTATTAGAAATGAGTATCAGTTAATTATTTTAAAGGAGATAGGTTTGTGATGAAAATAAAATGAGAAATAGGTGTATGTAGAGTTATTCTGGACTTGAGTAATCTATGGGTGATCACAATATAGATGGAAGGATGATCTCTTTTAGTAGGATCCGTTAAAACATCATCAACATTTCCTCCTATCATGTATCCCTACCAGTACATCATTATGGATTAACTCATTGTACATATTTCTAAAATCGGATTCCAATTTTAGATAGATATTAAGCTGTTTGAATAACCGATTTGGATACCCCCATGTTGTATAATGTTAGATGAGCTGATGGAGCTAAAGATATTATTCATGCAATTTGAATAGATGGGATTCATTAGGCTAATAAATTCATTGTTGGGTGTACCTATCTTGGTTTCCAAGAAGGAAGATAATATTATTTGAATTTGCGTTGATTAAGAAAAGATGAACCTAGTGGTGGTGAATAATAGACATCCTTATCCTAGGATTGATGAAATTTGTGTTTACTTGTGGGGAGAGTAATCGAAGATTGATATTTTATTGGGCAACCCCTAAATATAAACTAGAGGGAAAGAAATCTTAGAAATTAAATTTCAAAGAATGTATGGGTCATAAAAATATCTGGTAATACTATTAGGTTTGATATACATAAAAACAGTGTTCATGGATCTCATTAACAAGATCATTCACCTTTACCTAGACTCATTTTAAATAGTTTTTTATGACATCCTAATATACTCACCGCCACCATAACAGAATGTCAGACATATTGAGCTTTTCTTATGTATTCTTTGAGAACACCATATTTACACTAATCTATAAAAGTGTGACTAATGGAATCAAGATTTTATGTACTTATGGAATGTTGTGTCTATGACAGGTATATCCATGGACCTAAAGAAATAATATAAATTTATGTCTATGACACATCCCTAGAACATGTTTGGTATTAAGAGAATTCTAGGTTTAGTAGGATATCACTGACATTTAATCTATATATTCACCGGATTATCAATGCATATGAATACACATATTAAGACTGAAGTAATGTTAAAGTGGTTGGATAAGTGTGAATATTTGTTTCTTGAGATAAATATGTGTTTGAAAGTTTTTCTAGTACCTATACTTCATGAAATTTGGATTTGATATGTTGTATATTTTGACTCACTAGTCATTATTTTGGGAGAGGTGATAACATTGAGAGATCAGGTAGTATCTTATGGGTAAAACTAACTATAACCCCATCAGTGGAAGTACCCCAATCATGAAATAGATCTTGTTTCGATGATTTATTTTATGTAGAGTTGAAGACACTATCTATTTGGAGAGATATTTTTAGTTTACACTGAACATAAAATACCCTGGTATATCTTTAAAAACTAGACCTGAACCTCATGTAAATGTGATGGGTAGAGTATCAGATGAAATTTAACATCAATATGAATTATGCACCTGGGAAATGTAATAATGTTGAAGATTCTCTTAGTTGTAACACATAGGTTTAGAAGGATCTTTCATAGAGGAATTCGTAGGAGAAGTAGTTCACAATGATCATGATGTTTGATTAAAGTATGTGTTCTTATGAGAAGATGTATGAATGGAATGTGATCCATTAGTGGTAAAACAATTCTTTGATAGATTAGGGAAATCTTGGAAATGAGACTAAGAAAAAGTGAGTTTTAATGTGGGATCAATAAGATAGAGGTGGCCTGATACACTGGTGGTTGTAGGGATATGCCGATGTGATACTTAATGCATAATATTAATAAATTATTATATCAGATTGGAGATAAAAATGTACATACATACCTCAATATTAGGGGTAAATCATTGTGTGATGAATATTTACCATAACTTCAGGTGATAATTCAAGTGGCCTAGGATGTATAGAGACATTACTAGTTTTTTTCTTAATGCCGTACTAGTTAGTGGGTAAATTCTAAACACATGTTTCTTGGATGATTTATTTAGCCACTTATATTTTCCATGTAAATGTAGGAGGATATTGTGATGTACATTGTAATGGTGTAAACCATGACCTTGAGGAGTCATGACATTTTCAGTGTGATTATTCATCATCTAATGAAAGTTTCTCACCTCATTCTAATTTAAGATACCCACTCAGACAGTGTAGTCGGAAGGCTATATGTATGACAAATCATACTATTAAATGGAGTTACCATGATAATTTCATCATATAGAGAGGAAAATTTTGCATTGTGCTTCTGGAAGAGCTTGAAGCAGGCCCTAGGGTCTCTGTTGAGGTTGAGAAAAAAATAGAATCCTATGGTAGATGGTCTATCCAAGATGATGATTTTTTATACTAGAGAGTATAGTCTAATTTTTTATAGACTTTCTATGAAAATTGGATGAGAACTAAGGACTGGTGGATTTTAACAGTGAAAATTATTTTTGTGAATCTATATAGATGGGACCACTTGAGTATCTATATGGATGGTCATGATGATCACTCAAATATTTGGATGATGTAGGTGTGGAAGTAGTTTTTGGGCCAATATTTATGTTGGGGACCTCAGAGAGGGTGAATTTTATCAATTATTATTTGGCGACTAATTTAAATAGGAATTAATTACATGAAGACTGGACGAGATGTACCATGGAGTTTTCTATGTGAATCCTTATATTCATGGAAGTGTCACCTCAGTTAGGGAATCATCATTTTCATAAGTATGGTATAATTTCACCATGGTTTGTTGGATCCTACATGACCACATAAAATGTTGTGAATGTGGTGTACCATATGGACCATCCATCAAATTTGTAATGGAATTCCTTATGTGTTCCATGTTTCTTATCCTTAGAGGTTCATTACCAATAAGACACATGTTATAGACTATTATTACATTTTTGTGGAGCAAGATGAATCTTATGAGGACTATATTGTGCGTATTATAAACCAAAATTAGAAGGTATTTAGAGAGAATATAGTACAAGTTTTATGGATCCTGTGGCAGTATGGATGAATCTAGGAAGATAAATTGGAATAAAAGTATGATGTTTGAGATTTGTGGCTTGAGTTCATTGAGCAAAACTATTACATATACGTTTTTTGGATGAGAGGTGGACCATCTGTGGTTTTATTTCAAAATGTTTTATCTTTTATGTTTTTTATTATATTTATTTATGACATACATATGTGTTTTTGTGGAAAAGTGTTGTTTTAGGGCTAGAAAAGAGGTGGTTCATCGTTGGCACCTGTTAATTATAAACTATGTCCCAACCCAATGGAAACCATGCGCTCAAGAAAATGGACCTATCCAAGTTGCATGACCTAGAGCCTGAGCATGTGGGATTATGGTGGACCTCGTACATTTTCAATGTATAAGGTCCATAGCTAGGTGCACTGGTGTTCACCCTCCCCCAGGAAACCGTGTGGCCTCCCATCTCTTTAGAAATGTGGAATTTCAAACTTTTCCTTCGTTGATTTTAGGGCACAAAACCCCTATAATTAATACCATTAGGACTCGCCAACCCTAGGAACAATTCACTTTTTCTCCTTTCTCCCCCAGGGATTCATTATTTGGGTGTTAATTTGTAGGAATTGTTTAGGAAATCACCCAATAATCCTCTCAATTCTAGTTTTCTTCCTTATCTTTGGTTTCTTACCCCTTCATTCAGGTGTTTTTTCTACAATGGATAAATTTACCTAACCTGGGTTAAATAATGATTTTCTCGGTTAAATATTGATAGTTATGGTGTTTTATTTCCTTTATATTGTCTCTCCTTGGTACTATTGTGGGTTTCCATCAGTTTTAGGTGATTTTAATGCAAGTGGCAGATGGTTCCATGCATTGACATTTTTTAATGATTTTAGTGTTCTTGAAATGGTTTCTAAATAGGTTTAGGATTTATGTGGGTTGTGACAATCATTTTTACAATGTGATTTGTTTTTATAAGGGTTAAATGATACTATTACTATTAGAAATTGTACTCTTTCAAGTGTGTTTATATTATTTTATGTGTGTATGTGTAAGAGGTGGTTCATGTGATATCGTTAATGGAATTAAATAACTAGGAAATCATAGCTATCAATGTTTGTAGACTGGGACTAGTACATTAGGTGAATCAGTATGGCTGAGGTATGGTCTCTCTAATAGTATTACAATACAACACTAACTAAACATAAATGTGATGGGGTTGATGGATTGAGTAGGATTATTGCATCTAAGAGATGGTTTGATCATAGATAGTTTTAGGACCCTAGGAATCCAATAAACCCAGTTCCTTATAGAATGCCACGGTGATCCTGCTATGATTATATTTCATCTTGTTGTGATATTTATTTCTTCTTTTAATTTCCATTCATGTTTTATTTTAAATTTCATCATTATTTTTTAAAAAACTAGATTGATAATTTTTCATATAATGTCAATTCATGAAATCTATTTTTGTATTATCCTACTGGGAACATTTTATCACACCCTACAAACATTATTGAGTTTATGTTATCCTTTTTATGTTTGAACCAAATAATGTATAGTCCTCCCATGGTGGTGATGGTTGATTTATGTGCCAGTGGTTCCTCTTGTGGAAATTGTTTGAGGAGGTGCATGAGGGTGGTTATCCTATTTTTATATGGATTCTTGGTTGTAAAGTTGGTTCCCCTCCCCTTTTTAGTTGTTTTTTTTTTCACATTTTGGGTTCTTGGTTTTAAATGTTATATGTTTAATTCATTTTTTAGAGTTACCTTTCAGCTCATGTTATGGATTTCATATTCTGATATGTCTTGAATGTTTCTTTTTTTTTTACATTATTTTTTATTATTTATATTTGGTTCTATGGGAAAAAACATTCCTAAAGTAATTTTTTGATTATTAGCAACTACTTTCTAGCATGTGGGTATTAAGAATTCCATTCAAGCCATTCAACAATGCCAGGTTGGGAGTCAGGATGTATAGAAGCTCGATATGGTTTGTGAAAAAAATGGTATCACACAAGGTATTTCCTTTATTTTGGTCATTTCATTTGGGTGATTCTTGACGGACCAAATCTTAGACTATCGGGGCTTGTGGTTTTTTTCAATAGTGGGGTATTTGGCCAACACTACTCATGAAAGACCTTGGGTCACCAAGGGCTATTTATAATTTAGTTTGACACCACCCCTAGGGGTTATGTACAATATAAAAACTATACATGGACTCAAAACTAGGTTAGAGTGGGTATACTATTTATTGTTCTTGTTATGGTTTTTATTTTTTTTATATAAGAGATGAAGTAATTATTTTTGAAAATATCTATGATTGTGTATTAATGGTTTTTATGGAGTTTTTAATTGTTGTATTATCATGCCTCTTTGAAGGAATCTTGTGAAACTGAAGTAAGAAGTCAAAAAGTGTTATCCCTCACTAGTTGATCCATGACTGGTGGAATCTATGGTTTTGGAAATCCCAGAATTAGATCATGGAGCGGGATCTTGTGATGATCATGAAAAAGAAGATGGACTATGTAAAAAATTTAATGGTTAAGGAGTTCCTCAAGAAAAAACCTTTTTCCTAAGAGGGTATCATAGAAAATTAGGAAGATGAAATTTGGTTAAGAAGATTGAGGGGATTTTTGGATTTCTTGATACTCTTAAGGTAGTAAAAGTGAAGTGTGGTTCATTCATATTGGAAGGTCCCAATAAGATGTGGTTGGGTTTTTTAATCCATTTTTAGAAGCATGAAAATATTGTTCATAAGGAATTCAAGGTTTTATTCAATGAGAAATATTTCCTTGAGACCTTGGCCCATTCTAAGACCCCGAATTTTCTATATCTCAATCAGTGAGATCATAATGTGTTGGAATACACCAATTGCCTTGAATAATTAGACCGTTTTCACCTATTGTCATCTCCAATGAGTAGTTAAAGGATCATATTTTTTATATGGGATGGATTCCTGACACATGGCCCCAAGTATTATTGTTCATGATGAATATATATGATGAGATTGTAGATTGAGCCTTAAAGATGGAGATTGATTGTCGTGGAATGTCTTATTTTTGGAAAAGCATGAGTAGTGGACTAGAGAAGTTGTTCTTTTTTGAAATGAAGAATATGTTTGAAAAGAAGGAAAAGTGGGGATGCAGTAGCTCAAGCCACCCATATTGACCTACTTCATTTGGGAATACTAGTGATGCGTTAGTCAGATGAATGAAATATGGGAATCCCTGACAGGTATGGTCAGTATATCCAATTGTACCAATACCCTACCATTAGTGTGGGTTATTGGGGAACATGAAGAGGTTATTTAAGAGTGGATCACCTATTCAAAGTGGGGTGGGTTTCTCCACCCACATAAAATTACCAACTCAGTCCAGTGCATCAAGGGATATGTGTTCTCGGTTTGTTGGACGTGGTGGGAAGGCTGGATCTTCTTATAGGAAAATTCATCTCAAGGTAGAGTCACATGTCAATAATCATTCTCAATCATTTGAAGAGATAAAAGAGCCCCCATGCTATGGATCATGCACCAATTGAATTATATGCAAGACCTTCAACAGTTTGAGGCACTGTTTTTATTGTATCTTCCATAGATATTATCTTATTTGACACAGGTGCTTCTAATTCCTTAATTTCATACCATATTTTATTGTTTTTTAATTTAACAAACAAGATTATAGCTTCTGTGATGCAGTTTGTGTAAGATTTGGTGTCCTTTAATCAACTGGTTTTAATTTTATTACATGGATATTTAATGTATTATTACATATTGTTCATTGTTCTACATGACTATGATGTAATAATGTCCTAGAAAATGTGTTCTCATATAGCATGACATTCTATAATGGGACACATAGTATGCAGAATGACATGTTTGAGTACTCGTAAGAAGATGAGACTTCTTCTCATTATGTTCGTACTTGGTAATCCCCAAGATAGAAGATTATGAGAACATAACCACTAGTAGTAATTTTGCATGTTTTGGTTTCAGAGGATATTTCTATCTATGAGATTATGTAATGATCCTTAAACATTGAGATTATCATTAATATGTGTCACAACATACACTGATTCATTTACTGATGAAAACCATCACGCAGATAGTTGGCTGGAAGTAGGGTACATTAGGAGCGTCACGAGTGGCATGTTATTAATGGATAAGTCTATGAAGGATTTTTCCATTCCATTTATGGATGTTTATATCTTGGAGCTTTGATTGAAATTGAACCATCGGGTGAAATTCCATAGCCATGGTGTAACGATGAGTTTATTTCAGGTAGTCAAATAACAATATATCAAGCATAAAAGTTGATGACACTACCATGAAACATTCATGATGAGATACTGCGACAAAGGGATTATATTATAGAGTGGGAATTCGTTTGTGGATATAATTATTGAAAATTTATGTTCTTTCTCTTGGGTGCCTTTACTAGTTGCTAGATAGTACTCTTTGACTATAGGCATGTCCACTTAATGCCAATGAGAAAGAATACTAGAGGGCCACACCCTAAGTGTCTTCAGTGATATGTGTTAAATTCTATTTGAAATTAATTAATAAATGTTATTCTCAAGACAGTTGAATAATTTTATTCATGTTAAAATGAAGGCATAAATGAAATAAATATTTATTTACCATATTATGTGTAAAATATATTAATTTATTTTATTAAAAATTTAATAAATATTTATTTACTAGTTTTTGAATAAAATATTTATTTAAGAGAATAAATTATTTAATTATTTATTTGTGTTTTCAATAAATAGAAGTGGAGTTTTTTCAGACAAAGGCTGGTCCTGCAATAATATAATTATTTGTAAGATGATGAATAATTATTTAACTAGTTGGCACAAATTAAAATAAAACTATTACTGTCTTGTGAGATATAATTTTTTTATAATTTAATTTTTGTGCAAGTTAGCGCACCATAAATAATGATGCAATATTATTATTAAAATCATGGGTTTTCAATATGGTCATGAATGTATTTGATTGTTTCTATGCAATTAAATATTATAACTGACATTCCAGGTATATACATAGACAAGTATACCTATTGTGACATACACCACACCGCACGCCTGGTGAATTGAGAATTTTTGATCCAAATAATTTCTCTCTCAAATAATTTTCTCTCCCCTCTCACTAATGAGAGACATTCTTCAAGACTAAAGAACAAGCGATCAAGATTGACCGACACAAGACACTCACTTCACCATGCTGGCAACTTAAGAGCAGGTAGTGTCAATAAGAGGCCATCAAAGCACATGTGTATCACCACTAGAGGGATTCTAGTTTGGATCCTTGCATGCACAACATGATAATTCACCAGGATAAATCTGAATGATCAACATCATCATCTAAGAAAATACTCAATATCCAGGAATTATTTTCTTTATGAAATCAATTAAATTAATTATAAACATGAGGTGAAAGATCCTCTTTAAAGGTTTAATGCCTCTTACTTCTTTATCTAAATTGTTGATTATATTTGGTGGAGATTGGATTTTGTCTTTGTATTGATCCCAAAATAATCATTGATCATGGTAAAAATCAATGTTGGGTGACATCTCCACCATGATTCTGCTGCACCCGGAACCTACAACTGGTTTCAGAGGGGTTACATAATAGTTTATCATTTTTTAAATATTTTGTTTATGATTTACGCATTTAATGATTTACTTGTTTCAATTCAAGATAATCATTCTGCGAATTTGAATATCAAGATCTATTCCTCCTATTTCGTTTCCCATTCACCTTACATAAATGATATTTTATTTTAGTTTTGATTGAAATAAAATAGAGGATCTCATTTGAAGGGGACAAAGGTTCCCAGATGTATAACACCAAAATACTAGGCATGTATTCAGCAATACACATCATATAGTCAAGGTTCAATGCACTGGCTGTGGTTCTATAAACCAATTTGTGTCATTAGAGTTTGTATAAGTATTACTTACTTCGTGTGTTGATGAGGAATATGTGGCATCTGATATCTGGATTACACATTGTGTGGCCAGATGTACATGGTGTGTAGTCCTTTCTGGATAGGGTTGGACCATGTACCCCATACACGGATTTCCCAACAGGAGACCGTGTAACGAAGAACTACATAGAGTGTGGCCCACTAAACACGCAGTGCACTCTAATGATTTCTGAAGTACACTCACAAGTTTATTCCCCAGGCATGTACTTTGGATGGATGGTGAATAGTAGTACATGCCGTGTAGTAGGAACTACACATCGTGTACTCATCTAAATAATGTAGATTTATTAAAATTTAATATTATGTTATATAGACCCTTGAGACATGTACCATCGCGCGTGCGTAATGATGTGCCACAACATGTGATAGGTTTTTTATATATGTGTGTTTGATTTATTATCTGGGTGATGTTCATTTCTACTCATTGGGTAGTTATGAATAGGAATTCACCTGGTTCCTTCCATGGTACATGTTACGTACAAAGATAATTTTAAATAAATTTATTTGTTTAAAATTATGAGGGATTATAATCTCAAAGAAACTCAAAAAATGGTTTAAGATAAAAGTATTGATTAATTAAAGATGATAATTAATTTATTCGAGAATGATTTATCTTAAAAAATAATGATTAAAGACTTAAATTCTAGTTTTATTTATGCATAAATATCGCTTCATGTATGAATGATCATGAGAGGGACCAATACCTTTGTATGTGGATGGTTTATTTTAATTTATTTATTTGAATTAATTTTTTTTGGCCTGTGAGACTTCTCCTCATTAATATGTAGGGAATACATGCCCAATATTTCTTTTATTTAAAAACCCCTTTTACCCCTCACCTACATGTGAGTTAAAAAAGGCATATGTAATGGATGGAACTCTCAAGCTAGTGGAGGTGGTTCAAGCTGGAGCCGAGACGAAACCAATCCCAGGAGATACAAAGGTGGACATGTGGAAGATGAAAACATGAACCCAAAAGGTTAATAGTTTTTCTCCCTTAGGTTAGGGTTATTTTATCAACCTCTAGATAAACTAACCATTAGAAAAGATAATCACCATTCCATTTACTTTTTTTAGTGGAATGGTTTATCTTTATGGATGTGTTGTCACGATCACTGAATTAATGAATAAAACAAGACTTCAAGATGGAACTAAAATAAAATAGACTTATGTTTAAATATTATCAATACTGGGTTAATCACTTAATAATGTTTTACTTAATATTAACAAGAATGTGAAAATGATAATAAGTAATTCACATATAAGAGATAAAAATCCCTCAAACAAAATATTAAGTCAGACCGAGCCTTCTGTTACTTAATTAAGGGAAAAAATCAATAAAACTTTGTGATTGACCGACCCTTGTTTGGACAATTACTTTTATAAAGGAATCCCTTACAAAACGTTTCGTGTTAACTTAACCATATTACCTCAAGAGGAGTACCCTTGCTAGACTTGGTGTAGTATTGGAGGCAAGAGTCGAGGAAATTGAAAGTTATTATTTCAGGATTGGGGAGTACACTGAACAGATCAAGGAGCTACAAGCCCATAGTTGGAAAATGTAACACCCCAATATTTCATAGTACATTATTTCTTCAATGTATTTAAATAACTTGCGCTACACGCAACACCGAGTTCAAGCGAACCACGACTTACCAAACTAGTTGTTCAAAAGCGGTTATGAATATGATTAACTAAAATTTTAACATTTATATATTCAATTTGACGAAATAAACTTCTTATTTAGAATTGGGATTTAATAATTTAGTTTAAATAAATTTTTGGTGTTTTTCTGATAACTTTCGTATTTGGGTGAATAGTAAAAATACTATATTTTAACGGAAAACAACTTTTTTAATCAAAATAATTTATAGTGTTGAATTATACATTTTAATGGGTTGGAATTATAATTAGATTATATTTTAACCATTTAATCCAATTATGGTCATTGTAAGTAATTCCACTTTGAGATTGGATATAAACAAGTGTCAATCTTTTGATAGATATTATTTCTTAAAAATACACCTTTTGGGTTTGACAACAAAAATTAATTTTAAATTAATAAATCCAACTTCTATGTATTTAATTTTGGTAAAATAGACATCATTTTTGGATTCAGAATATCAAAATTATCCTAGGGTGAATCTTTGGTATTTTTCTGAAAACGTTCAATTTTTAATGAATAGTGAAAAAACACTAAGTTATCATTTAAAACTGATTTTTTGTTAAAATAATTATTTATTTTAATAAAATTTATTTTAGATCAAAATATATACATAATACCTATATAAATTCAATTTAATTAATTGGATTCAATATATAATAATTTTATATATATAAAATGTTTTATAGAACATTTCACAGTCTTTTACCCATCTCCTAGGAAAATTTGCAAATTCACATAAAACATATTTTTACCGCTTCTGTGAGTGGAATTTCCAAAATCTGAGAGACACGGTTAATATAAAGGAGTAAAATGTGGTTCAATAAGATAAAAATATTTTTTTTGAATATTATCTTTTTACTTTTATTTACAACGGTTAAAAGTAAATTGGGTAATTAAGGGTATAAATGATATTATTATTACACTAAAACATGTCCTAATTCTATTGGATAAGTTTAATTCGACCAATAAAAACCTTAGTAATACAATAATACCCATTAGTTCTACTTGGATTAGATTAAGACATTTATTATTATTTTATTTAAAGAAGAGTTAAAAGAGTTAAAATCAATTTTAATAAATAATACATTTTTAATATAGGGTTATACATAGGATAAATTCAACTATAAATATTCATTAGAAAGCTAAAAATATTTCCTACATAATGGAATTTCACTTATAATTTTTATAGATTAAATAATTAAATTTATTAATGACACAATGATGATGGTGTAATTACCATATTAATGAAAGAATTAAATAAATGGTATTATAAATATTAAAATAAATATAATTTCAATGTTTTTATGACATACATGAATTTTATAGGTGAATATGATAGGTTAGGATTGACTAAATGTAATTTTTTTTGAAGTAATCATGGTTTTATTATTTTATCAAAAAACAAATACCAAATAGTGTCAAAATTGACATAAAATAGTATTTAAAACTAATATTATATTATGAATTGATATAATGTTACTAAAAATCTAAGGTTCGGAAAAAAGACTTATATAATAATATATATGACATTAATGAACCAATTGATGTTTTAGTGGCAGTATATAGTAAGATTATTAACCATATAGTGGTAAGAATACAAGAAGACACGGTAAAAGTTAAATTATTTAACTTAAAGTTAAATATAAATGATAAGATTTAAATGGTAACATAAACTTTTCTAAAACCTATTTTTTGAAAGGATTTAGATACATACCCACCATATCCTCTAAATAAGTCACTTTGGAGCCATTATAAATCGAATATGAATTTATTATAAAATAATATTTTAAGTTTTTCCAAAGGTGCCCCTCACCCCTCTTATAAAAGGGTACTCCCCCTTCACTCTAATTCACACCTTCTAAGCCATTTTGTCTTGAAAAAACCCTGATCAAATACCATTTCAACTATCCTACCTGAAACCTAGAGGAATTATATTGATCATAAAGTCAACCTAATGAGCCCTTTTGATCAAATCAAAAGGAAGAACCCGAAGAAGAGGTAATGATTTCACCACCCTCTTTCATGTTCCTTTCATCTTCCACATCCTTTTTCATTGTTTTTTCTAGGATAAAATAATAAATCCAGTATATTTTGTATAATTTGATGTTATTATAATTATGGTACAACCAGATTCATTATTATATCCGCCCTTTGAATGACATGTCACCATACGTGCGTACGTACGGCTTACCGTCTCCACGTTGTGGTGTAATTGTTATTCAATACATTATTATTTGGATGGGTATAATAATGATGTTTATTTGATATAAATAATAAATTTAACACGATAAAGATTCTGTATATATATATAACATCCAATTATATATTATTTTAATATCAAAAGAATGATATTTTCACTCGTGTGTATGTACGGATTACCGTCTCCACGACGCGATGAGATTCATTTCCAAGTTCACCATTCATCGACGATTATAAAAATATATATTACTAATAAGTTTATGATATATGATATAATAATTCTCTTGGAGATATATATATTTATATATATAATTATTCATGTACTTACATATATCTTATTCACTTACTTCCGTTCAATATTATATGAAAACGGAAACAGCGTTTATGCGTACGTACGAACTACCGTCTCCATAAACAGTGTTTTCTATATCATATAAAAATCTACTATACTTATTTATATTCTAAATATATATGATATATAAATCATGTTTTATATCTTTGATGTATTTCAATCATGATCTATGTGATACAATCAAGAGTAAGAAGTTTAAACACGTACGATAAAGAAAGTGATTATTACCCGAAATATTAATATAACATGGAAATTATTATTAAATGTGTACTATAAAGTCAGAAATGAATAATGTATGATATAATAAATATTAATATGTTTATGGAATAATTTAATAACATACTATAGTCTTCATAAATGAGGTTAAACGTACCCTCTACTAAAGTAAAGTGCAAGGTAAGGGGTTTTCATCTCTCTCCTTATTCCCGTGAGATTCATGACATATTGCCACTATTACCTTTTGTGTGGTGTATGTACTTCCCATAATTTTATTATTTGTGTAATAAACTTTAATTTATGTGTATTCACATATTCATTGTATGATACCTCTTTCATGGGGTGTATGTTTCGTAAGTTACCAAATTGGTAAGGGTTAATTTCACAATCTCTTTATTATCTAAGGTTGTTTTTACATAAGTATCTACTGGGATATATTTAGTATACATTTCCAAGTTTCATAAAAGTTCTTTAAAAGTGATTTTTTAATGATAATTTTTACTAAGACAACATTTTAAATGTTTTAAATATTTATTCTTTTAAATCATTCTCAATAATGACCATTTTTTCAAAATGGTATTTAAGAATTTATTTATATGGACATGAATGTTTTAAAAATGTTAATTCCTTTAAAAAGTTTCAAAGTGATATGGGAAACTTTGATTCAAAAATTTCTTTAAATGTCATCCTTTCTAAATTGTGTAACGTTTAAATGTTTTCATAAAAAATGGATATTTCTCTCATAGAGTTTTACAAAACATTTTCATCTATATCAACATCCTTTGATTGATTTAAGATTATTTGAAGTTTATTTATTATGATAAAAAACATCCATATTTTATTGAGGGTTTTGTGATATGTTTGACTGTGGATGTGTTATTTTTACACCATTAATGGTTTATGGATAAAGTATCGACATTTCGTATGATAGTTTTAATACACATGATTATTTTATGTTTAAAACATTTCATATTAGAAATGAATTGGACATAGTAAGTGACGGGTGGAGACCGCTATTGCTCCTTGATGCATCGGTAGGTCTAATGAGACAAACTAGTGTCTTGGCAAAATTCCTTGAAAAAATCTTATTTGTAGTCTTGGAATGAGGCCTTGACTATGTGGTTATGATAGTCTGGCATTATGCATTCCATCATTATGAAAGTGGTTAGTTATATTGAATTTGATTATTTGACAAGTAGAATATCCATGTGAATAAGTAAATGGAATTACTTCATTTTATTTTTTCCATATTATGATGAAGTTAATGTTTAAAAGGATTCTGTTTTAGTTATAGATTGCCTTAAATGTTTATGCTTATTTATGAATGTTTCCACCGTATTATTATCCTTACTGAGCATCTGATCTCACCCATTTATATGTTTTATTTTTCCCAAGATTCCAAGAAGTGTACTATGATTGACATGCTGGGTTAAGACTAGGGAATAATGGCGTTTATAAAGTATTATTTATGTTGTTTTTTATGTTATAAAGTGTAATGTAACATTCATGTATGTAATCTATTTTCCAAGACTGCTAAACTGATCGGTCCTTCGAGACTTGATTCCTTGTAATCATGCCAATGTATTAAAATAATGCACTGACTCTGGGTAACTGGGGTCCGAGAATTATAGTTGGTATCAGAAATTTTTTTGTACAAACCTTGGAAACTAGATTTAGATTTACTCTGATTAGAGAACATTACCATAAGATATAATTTGAATATTAGTATAGAATAACTTCCTTGAATTTTGGTAATGTAATGATTTTGTGAGTTTTCCAAGAAAATACGTCCTTGTCTAGATACGAGCAGGTAGAGGCGTCTCTGGCACAGATGAACCTAGGGTTGAAACCCGAAAATACCACTTTGATCTAGACTCGAATGGGAACTGGTGCACGATAACGGGCCTTTCTATAGTCTTGGTTATGCCACTCCTTGGGGATATACTTAGGATAATTGTCGTTTTCTTTACAAACCACTATGAAGGGTTTATGAGTATATACCTCCTCAATGAAACCATTTTTGTGATTATGAATTATATCCATAAACTATTCAATTTAAGTTTGGTATTTTACATGTTTGTAATTATGAATTTTGATTCATAAACTGAACTAGTGTATGCCATTGTATAGAAATGGCACCCAATAGAAGGAATGTGAACTCCAGCAATACGTATGATCCAAAGAGTAAGAAGGATCATATCATTCACGCTATTAAGCCATCATTTAGAAGGGAAATAGTCTCCCATGTATTTTCATCATATGAATAAATAGTATCATGTGTTAATAAGATAACTAAAGAATTCTATGAGTCCTATGGATTTGAAGGGAAGAAAGAGAGGAAAAAGATGGAAGAGAGAAAGATGGATAAAGGGAAGAGGGAAAAGAAGAATTTTTCCATATGTGATAACAGTGGGAAGAAACACCAAGGAACATGCCTATAGGGAATGAGAGTTTGTTATAAGTGTGGAGAAAAAGGACATCAATTACGTGACTGCAAGGTTAAGAAAAAGGTTTCAAATGTAAATGCTTCATCTGCAAGGAGTTGGGACACTATGAAAACCAATGTCCAAATCATCAGAGTATACCCTAAATGATGCTATTAGATAATAATCATGTTATGATTCTACCACAGATGAGGAGGAATGATTAGAGTTCTTATGTTGTTATTATAGAATTATTTCATTTGAGAGTTGTATCAATGATGTACTGGTTATAATAATTATGGTGTATATAAGGATTATACTACAGTACTATTTCATTATAGACTTGAGATTGTGTGCAAAAAAGAAAAGTCCCTTAATAACAGGGTAAATTTTTAGAAAATATATAGTTGAGAGAAAGATAAACCATAATATGGTTCTGATACCAAGGTAGAGATTTTGGAATAATACATGATTGATTTTGATAAATTATATTGGATATTCTCGACTACCTTGAAACTGATTAATGATTTGTATATTCCATCATTGTTGGAGATTACAACATTTTTGTATAGAAGGACTATATCGAGTATTCTATAAGTAATAAGGGATCATGAATGTAATAAATATGGTTTTATGGTATTTCAGGATGTTTTAGTGTTTTAAAAGAATACATGATGAAGGTGTTCACAAGCTATTACGTGGAAAAAAGGATCTTCATTGTGTTTACCTACCTTATAAATTTTGGACAGTGAGTATGTACATAATTATTTTGGATAAGTCTAGTTTGAGATTATTTTTATATTTCCGTAAAAAGGACAACCCAGAGGTCGGGCGACAACCCGTCGCGTCTGTCCAGGCCGCGAGACTTGAACACACAACTGAAGGGCGACAAGGATATATCACCTACCACTGACCCATGTGATGTCCTGGATTGAATAATGTAGTTTTTTAATAGTTATACTAGATGAATTATAAATTCATTTTTTATGAACCCTATACGAATATGATAAATAGAATATTATTTTTAAGTTCTATTATCTTTTAGAGTGAATGATGAGTTTGTGGTAAAACCCAGTTCAAGGATGAGGCTCTACTTGTCAAGTATATAATTTTCATCTTCTCTTATTTAATTAAAAAATTAATTCTAATAATTTAGTGAAAGGATCTTAAAAAAAGTTTTTATCCTAATACCATATGTTTTTTTGAACCGATGGTATTTTAAATCATCATAGATTGAAGAATTTAAGGCCCTCAATTTTACACTTGTTTGTGATTGATGACCTCAATCACTACCTATAAATATCTACGTTTTTCCTCCAAATATATTTTTCTAATTTCCACCAAAGTTCTCCTAATAGAGATCATAATTTGGTGGTGACCATTTTATTTCCCTATTCCTCTTTTTAAGACTAAATTTTATTAACCCTATTTTTGAAGTGGGTTTTCCACAAAGAAGTTTTCTATTTTCCACCTTTTAATTTCGAAGAACAATTTCAAATTGCGAGGACACAATTTATTAAAGGAGGGGAGAATGTAACACCCCAATATTTCATAGAACGTTATTTCTTCAATGAAATTAAATTACTTGCACCACACACAACACTGAGTTCAAGAGAACCACGACTTATCAAACTAGCTGTTCAAAAGAGGTTATGAATAGAATTAACTAAATTTTGAACTTTTATATATTAAATTTGAAAAAAAAAATCTCATTTAGAGTCAGGACATAATAATTCAGTTTCAATAAAATTTTGTTTTTTTCTGATAACTTTCGTATTTGGGTGAATAGTGAAAAATATTATATTTTAACTGAAAATGAACTTTTTTAATCAAAATAATTTATATTGTTGAATTATACATTTTAATGGTTTGGAAGTATAATTAGATTATATTTTTACCATTTAATCCAATGATGTTCATTGTATGTAATTTCACTTTGAGATTGGACATAATCAAGTGTCAATCTTTTGATAGATATTGTTTCTTAAAAATACACCTTTTGGTTTTGACAACAGGAATTAATTTTAAATTAATAAATCCAACTTCTATGTTTTGAAATTGGTAAAATAGACATAATTTTTGGATTCAGAATATCCAAATTATCCTAGGGTGAATTTTTGGTATTTTTCTGAAAACGTTCAATTTTTGATGAATATTGAAAAAACACTAAGTTATCATTTAAAACTGAAGTTTTATTTAAAGAATTATTTATTTTAATTAATTTTAATTTAGGTCAAAATAGATACACAATACCTATATATATTCAATTTAATTCATTGGATTTAGTTTAAAATAATTTTAGATATAATAAGTTTTTTATAGAACTTTTCACCGTCTTTTACCCATGTCCTAAAAGAATTTTCCAATTCACATAAAACATAATTTTTCCATTTCTGTGAGTGTAATTTCGAAAATCTGAGAAACACAATTAATATCAAGGAGTAAAATGTGGTTCAATTAGATAAAAATAATTTTTGGTGTATAGTAACTTTTTACTTTTATTTACCACAGTTAAAAGTAAATAGGCTAATTAAGGGTAAAAATGATATTATTTTTACGCCAAAACATGTCCTAATTATATTTGATAATTTTAATTCGACAAAAAACAACCATAGGAATTAAATATGGCCCTTTAGGTCCACTTTGATTAGATTAAGACATTTATTATTATTTTATTTAAAGAAGAGTTAAAAGAGTTAAAATCAAAGTTTAATAAGTAAAAAAATTTTAATATAGGGTTATACATAAGATAAATTTGACTATAAATATTTATTAGAAATATAATAATATTTCATACATAATGGTATTTTACTTATAATTTTAAGAGATTAAATAATTAAATTTATTAATGACACAATGATGATGGTGTAATTACCATATTAATGAAAGAATCAAATAAATGGCATTATAAATATTAAAATAAATATAATTTCAACGTTTTTATGACATAAAAGAATTTTATAGGGGAATATGAAAGGTTAGTATTGATTCAATTTTTTTTGAATTAATTATGATTTTATTATTTAAAAAAAACAAATACCAAATAGTGTCAAAATTGACATAAAATAGGTTTTAAAATATATATTATATTATTAGTGGATATAATGGTCTTATAAATCAAAGGTTCTACCAAAATACTTATATAATAATATATATGACATTAATGAACGAATTGGGGTTTTATTGGCAGTATGTATTAATATTATTAACCATATAGTGTAAGAATACAAGAAGACACAATAAAAGTTAAATTATTTAACTTAGAGTTAAATCTAAATGATAAGGTTAAAATGGTAACCTAAACTTCTCTAAAACCTATTGGTTGAGAGTATTGAGACCCATCCCCACCCTAGCCACGAAATAAGTCACTTTTTAGCCATTATAAACCGAATATGAATTTATTATAAAATAATATTTCATGTTTTTCCAAAGGTCCCCCTCACCCCTCTTATAAAAGGGAACTCCCCCTTCACTATAATTCACACCTTCTAAGACATTTGGCTTGGCCAAAACCTTCCCAAATACCATATAAACAATACTAACTGCAACCTAGAGGCATTAGTTTGATCAAAAAGCCATCCTAAGGATCCATTTTGATCAAATCAAAAGGAAGAACCCGAAGAAGAGGTAATGATTTCACCACCCTCTTTCAAGTTCCTTTCTTATTCCACTTCCTTTTTCTTTGTTGTTTCCATTATAAAATAATAAATCCAGTATCTTCTATATACTGTTATGTTATTATAATTATGGTACAACCAAATTAATTATTCTATCCAAGCATTGAGTGACATGTCACCATACGTGCGTACGTACGGCTTACCGTCTCCACGTCGTGGTGTAATTGTTATTAAATACATTATTATTTGGATGGATATAATAATGATGTGTATTTGATAAAAATAATAAATATAACATGATAAGGATTATGTATATATGATATAACATCCAATTATATATTATTTTTATATCAAAAGAATGATATTTTTGCTCGTGCGTATGTACGGATTACCGTCTCCACGACGCGATGAGATTCATTTCCAAGTTCACCATTCATTAACGATTAAAAAAAATATTACTAATAAGTATGTAATATATGAAATAATAATGCTACTGGAGATATATATATTTATATATATAATTATTTATGTACTTACATATATCTTATTCACTTAGTTCCGTTCATATTATATTAAAACGGAAACAACGTTTATGCGTACGTACGGACTACCGTCTCCATAAACGTTGTTTTCCATTTCATATATATCTCTATTATACATATTTATATTATAAATATATATGATATATAAATCATGTTTTATATTCTGTAAGTATTTAAATCATGATCTAAGTGATACAATCAAGAGTAACAAGTTAAAACACGTACGATAAAGAAAGCGATTATTACCCGAAATATTAATATAAAATGGAAATTATTATTAAATGGGTAGTATGATGTCATGAATGAATAATGTATGATATCATAAATATTAATATGGTTATGGTATAATTTAATAACATACTATAGTCTTCATACAGGAGGTTAAACGTACCCTCAACTAAAGGAAAGTCCAAGGTAAGGGGTTTTCATCTCTGTCCTTATTCCCGTGAGATTCATGACATATTGCCACTATTACCGTTTTTGTGGTGTATGTACTGCCCATAATTGTATTCTTTGTGTAATACACTTTTATTTAAGTGTATTTACATATACATTGTATGATTCCTCTTTCAAAGTGTGTATGTTTCGTAAGTTACTAAATATGTAAGGGTTAAATTCACAATCTCTTTATTATCCGTCGTTGTTTTTACATAAGTATATACTGGGAAGTATTTATTATCCATGTCCATGTTTCATAAAAGCGTTTTCAAAGGGATTATTTTTAATGGGACTTTTTACTAAAACATCATTTTTAATGTTTTAAATATTTATTCTTCTAAATCATTCCCATTAATGTCCATGTTTTCAAAATAGTTTTTAAGGATTTATTTATATACACATGAATGTTTTAACAATGTTAATTCATTTCAAAAGTTTCAAAGTGGTATGGGACACTTTGATTCAAAAATTTCATTAAATAAATTCCTTTCTAAATTTTGTTACTTTTAAATGTTTTCATAAAAAAGGAATATTTCTCTCAAAGAGTTTTAATAAACATTTTCATCTATGTCAACATACTTTGATGGATTTATGATTATTTGAAGTTCATTTATTATGATACAAAACTTCCATATTTTATTGAGGGTTTTTTGATATGTTTGATTTTGGATGTTTTGTTTTTACACCATTCATAGTTTATGGATAAAGTATCGACATTTCTTAGGATAGTTTTAATACGAGTGTTTATGTTATGTTGAATCCTTTTCATATGAGGAATGCAATGGACTTAGTATGTGATAGGTGGAGCCCGCTATAGCTCCTCGATGCATTGGTAGGTCTAATGAGACAAACTAGTGTCTTGGCATGAGGCCTTGACAAAATATTATTTGTAGTTTTGGCATGAGGCCTTGATGATATGGTTATGATAGTCTGGCATTATGCATTCCATCATTATGAAAGTGGTTAGTGATATTTCATGTGATTATTCAACTAGTAGAATATCCATGTGAATAAGTAAATGGCATTAGTTCATTTTATTTTTTCCATAATATGATGAAGTTCATGTTTAAAATGCTTTTGTTTTAGTTATTCATTTCCATAAAGGTTTATGATTATTTATGAAAGTTTTCACTGTATTATTATCCTTACTGAGGATCTAAGCTCACCCCTTTCTAGGTTTTATTTTTCCCAGGATTCCAAGAAGTGTATTGTGTTTGATATTCAGAGTTAAGCCAAGGGAATAATGGAATTCATAAATGATTATTTATGTTGTTTTGTATGTTATAAAGTGTAATGTAACATTCATGTATGTAATCTATTTTCCAAGACTGCTAAACCGATCAGTCCTTTGGGACTTGATTCCTTGTAATCATGCCAATGTATTAAAATAATGCACCAACTCTGGGTAACTGGGGTCAGGGTATTACAGAAAAGATCTAACTATCTAAATACCTTCTAATATCTTGAACAACCCTTGTTGAGGTTATGAGAAGGGGAATATGGATCCTTGCCACTAGAATGTCATAGAAACTGGACATTTCGAGTTTAATTTTGTTGTCCATTAGGATTAGATAAAATAGTGGGAGATGTAATAATAATAATAATTTCTCATAAAATGTATCCAAGAAAGTACTAATGATCTGCTCTTTTGATTGTAGAATAAAAAATGACAAGCTCATCAACCACACTATCCCTATGATAAATTATGGATAAAGACAACATCCTCACTAGCAGTAACTTCTAGGAATGGTTTAAACAACTTTGGGTTATCCTACCGCATGAATGTAAGTCTTATGTGCTAGATTCAACATTACCTGATCTATATTCCCAAGAGGCAAGTGATGATGATTTCCTGGTCTATGAGAAACATATGAAAGACACGATCAACGTTCAATGTTTGATGTTATCATCAATTTCTAGTGAGCTCATGAATTCTCATGAAAACATGGATGCTTATAGAAAGATAGAGCACCTCCATGGTCTTTATCAGGAGAGAGTAAGACATGTAGGGTTTCAGATCTCTAAGTAATTTTTAGAGTAATCTTAGAGAAGGTTCCCCTGCTAGGCCTCATTTAGTCAATCTCACTAGCCACATTGAGTACATGGAGGTTCTAGAGTTTAAAATCCCCATATTACTGGACACTGATATCATTCTCGAATCACTCCCTGAGATCTTCTCTAACTTTGTTGTCAATTTCAATATGAAAAAAATTGGGAAGTCTCTATATAATCATCTTATCCTCATTTTCCATGTGAAAAAAGATATGACGTGCGAAAATCCTTCTGTCCTTATGGTGAATAAGAGGAAATTGAAAGCGAGAATCTTTAACCACAAAGATTCTTCATGGACTTCCATGAAAATGAATATCAACGGGGCGGCAAGGGAACATGAGGCTATTTGTTTCTCATGTGGGAAGAAGGGAGAGTAGAAGAAGAACTTCACCCAGCCAAATAATCAAGGGGGAGTTTCAGGTGAATTTGTTTTCTAATGAAATCTATCTATTTCTATAAATTGGGTATTAGATAAAGCTTTTGGTGCTCACATATGAATCCAAATACAAGAACCAAGTAGATTTAGGAAGATCAATTAAGGGGAGATAGCTCTAAGAGAAAAAATAGAGTCAGACATGGTGTTGTAGTTGTTGGGGACTACCACCTCACGTTGCCAACTGGGATGATCTTGGTGTTAAAGGGTAGTTTTTATGTTCCTTTTGTAACCAAAAACATAATTTCTATATCCATACTAGATATAGATGTATTTGTTTCAATATTTATAAATGAATTTTGCTTCTTTTATAATGATATCATTTGTTTTGGTAGGTTAAATTTATACAACGGACTTTATGTGTTGGATTACAAGATCCATGTAATCACAATAGATGACTAAGATACTTCCCATGAGTCATACCACAACCAAATTTTCCATCAATGACTAGGCCATGTAAATGAGAAACAATTGAAAAAGATACATCAAGATGAATATTTATATTCTTTTGAAATAAAACCACTTGGCTTAGGTCATGCATGTTTAAAAGAAAAAATGACCAAAAGTCCATTTGGTGGGAAAGGTGAAATGGATTAAGAGCCTCTTGAATTGGATTATATTGATGTGTGTGGAAAATTTACAATTGAAGCATGGGGTGGGTACCCATACTTCATAGATTTTAATGATGATTTTTTATATATGGATATATCTTCTTATTGAGGTATAAGTCAGATTCTATTGATAAGTTCAAGAAATAAAATAATGAAGTTGAGAACCATTTTGGTATGAAGATTAAGAGACACTACTTAGATTGAGGTGGAGAATATATTAATGAGGACTTCATCGATTACTTACGGGAGTTTGGGATCCTATCCCAACTCACTCCTCCTTACACACCTCAATTGAATGGTGTAACAGAAAGGAGGAACCACACCTTGTTGGACATGGTAAGATCAATGATGAGTCATGCAAGTCTTCTATTATCCTTTTGGGGGTATGTTTTACGAACGATTGAACAGAAACTAAACCAAGTACTATATACATTGAGAAATGGTATTCCATATAAGTTATGGAGTAGAATAAAATCCATGTTGTTGAATTTTCATGTATTGGGTAGCAAATCATTTGTTAAAGACACTTCAGGTAACAAAATTGAACCATGAGGCACAAAGTGTACCTTTATAGGATAGCTTAATGAAACAAGTAGAAATTACCTATACAACCCCTCATACAAAAAGGTTCTAGTGGAAATACATGTCATATTACTTGAGATGGATCACATCTCAAAAATAGATACAGGGAGTGAGATAGACTTTGATGATGTTGAGGCACAAGGTACACAAGAGTTAGTATAGGAACAAATTCCACAAAGGCCCATGGAAGAAGAATCTATTCCAGAGATACTAGTACTGTGTAAGATTACCAGATAGGTTCAAGAACTAGAATGGTAGATTTTTCAAGTTACCGAGGATGATGAATCATTATTAGTTGATAATAATGGTCCTATAACCAATAAAGAAGTGGTAAATGATAAAAACGATGCCAGGTGGAAGGAAACCATGAATTATAAAATGGAATCCGTGTACCAAAACCATATCTGGATTTTGATAGATTCTCCAGTTGATGTAAATCCTATTGGTTGAAAATGGGTATTCACGATGAAACTTGATATGGATGGAAAAGTCAGTACCTATAAGGCATGATTGTTTGGAAAATGGTTTAAACAACATCAAGGAATCGACTACAATGAAACCTTTTCAATAGTTGAAATGCTGAAATCCATCAGAATTATACATGAAATTGCGACTTTCCATGACTAAGAGATTTAGAAAATGGATGTCAAAACAGAATTATTTTACAAGAACCTTCAGAAAGATGTCTACATGACACAACCTAAAGGGTTTGTTACTCCAGAGGATGCCAATATGGTATACAAGTTGCAGAAATCAATTTAAGGTTTAAAACAAACATCCAGGTCCTAGAACATTCATTTTGGTGAATCCATAATAGAATTTTGTTTTATCAAGGATGAGTGTGAGACTTGTGTCTACAAATGGTTTAGTGGGAGTGTAGTCATTTTAATAATAGTATATGTTGATGACATATTACATATTTGAAACGGGATACCAGTCTTACAGTCTGTTCAGTCATGGTTATATCAAGGCTTCTTTATGAAGGAATTGGTCGAGGAAACATATATTCTAGGGATTAAGATCTAGTGTGATATATCCAAGACATTAATGGGCCTATGTCAAAGTACATACATTGATAAGATACTGAAGAGATTCAGTATGGAATAATCCATTAGGGGATTATTTCCAGTTACACATGGCATTCATCTTTCTGAGAAAATGTGTCCTGAGATACATGAGGAAGAAAATATATTTTCAAGGAATCCATACACATCAATGATTGGGTCAGTCATGTATTCCATGCTATGTACTAGGCTGGATGTTTCCTACACATTGAGTGAGGTAGGAAGATATCAAGCTGACCCATGTGACCGCCACTGGATGGCAGTCAAGACTATCCTAATGTATTTGAGGCATACTATGGATATGTTGTAGTTTATGGAGTAAATGAGGAACTAGTCATTAGAGGATATGCAGATGCTAGTCTGTACATTGATCAAGATGACATGAAGTCGCAAATGAGAAACATCTTCACTTAGAATAGAGGTGCAGTGAGATGGAAGAGCTCAAAGAAGAGTGTGGTCACATATTCTATAGTAGAGTCCGAGTATATCATAGCTTCTTAGGTATCTAAAGAAGTAGATTGGATGGAAAGATTCATCTATGTTCTAGATGTGATACCTAGAAGTAAATATCCCATCACACCGTATTGTGCTAATACTACAACAGTGGCTCTTGCAAAAGATCCAAGGTCAAATCAGCGAATGAAGCACATAATTTAGAAGTATCATCTTTTGAGAGATTTTTCTCAGAGAGTTGAAGTTTCAGTGATCAGTATTTCCCTAGAAGACAATGTGGCAGTACCATAGACTAAGATTTGACTCAGCAAAAGCATGATCACCATGTGAGGTATAAAAGACTAAATGTCCTAGGCTGTTGGCTCTAGTCCAAGTGGGAGTTTGTAAGAGTTGGTGTACTAGAACCAACTGGTTTTAATTCGATTACATGGATATTTAATGTATTATTTCATATTATTTATTATTCTATATGAAAATGATGCAATAATGTCCTAGAGTATTTATACATTGATACCGTCATGGATGTCCCCCACTATGATGAGAACCCAGAAATGTAATAACAATATTCTTAAATATAGTTTTGCAGTTGGATGACATACTATTATAGGACACATAACATGTAAACCGTCAGGTGTGAGTACATGTAAGAAGATGGGACTTCCCCTCATGAAGTTCACACTTGGTAATCACCATGATAAGAGATAATGAGAACATATCCACTAGTAAAAATTCCGCATGTTTTGGTGTCATCAGATACTTCTATCTATGGGCATGTGTAATAATCCTTAGACTTAATGATTATCAATAATTTGTGTCACGACATACACACTTTGATTTACTAACAAAAACCGTCTCACAGACAGATGGCAGGAAGTATGATACATTTTGTGCATCACAAGTGGCATGCAATTAATGGATAGGATGATGAAGGATTTTTCATTTTCCATTTATGGATGTTGATATCTCAGACCTTTGATTGAAATAGAACTGTCATGCGAAATTCCCTGGCCATGGTGTAACATAAAGTATATTTCAGGTAGTCAATGAACGAAGAATCAATCATAAAAGTTGATGACAGTATCATGAAACCTACTTGATGAGATATTGTGACAAAAGGATTATATTACACAGTAATCATTTGTATGTGGATGTTGTTGTTGTGACTTTAAATTATTTCCCTTGCATTCTTTGACCTATTCCTAGATAGTACTCCTGGACTTTAGGAAAGACCACCTAATGAAAACGAGAAAGAATCCTAGAGGGTCACACAATATGTGTCTTCGGTGGTCACATTTATATTCTATTTTGAATTTAATAAATATTTATTATTCTCATGTCAGTGGAATATTTTTATTCATGTTTAAATGAATTTATAAATTAAATAAATATTTATTCACCTAATTATGGGTAAAATGTATTTATTTATTTTATTGAAAATTTAATAAATATTTATTGACTAGATTTAAACTAATATATTTATTTAAGTGAGTAAATTATTTATTTATTTATTAGGGTGTTCAATAAATAGAAGTGGAGGTCAAGCAAACCAAGGACGGTATGATAGTTAAATAATTATTTGCAAGACAAATAATTATTATATAACTAGTTGTCACAAATTAAAATAACACTACTATTATTTTTTGTAGAAGAATTCTATTTATAATTATGTTTTTGTTCAAGTTGGAGCACCATAAATAATGATGCGATATTATTATTAAAATCATGGGTTTTCTTTAAGTTCATTAATGTATTTAATTGTTTCTAGGCAATTAAATATTGTAACAGAAATTCCATTTATATAAATAGACAAGTACGCCTATTGTGCGATACCCCACACCACATGCTTGGTGAATTAAGAATTGTTGAGCTAGAAAATATCTCTATTGAATCCTATTCTCTCCCCTCTCAAGAATGGGATACGTTCTTCAAGGCCGAAGAACAAGAAATCAAGAACAAATGACACAAGACACTCACTTCTATGCGCTAGAACCCAGAGAACGAGCGATGTCAATCGGAGGCCATCAGAGGATGTGTGGATCATTACTAGATGGATTCTAGTTTGGATTCTTTCAATCTAAACAAGATAATCCAGAAGGTAATTTCGAACAACCAACATCATCAATGAAAAAAATACTGATGATCCATGTATTATTTTATTTATGAAATTAATTAAAATAATTTTAAGCATGATGTTGAAGATCATCTTTAAAAGTTTCAGGAACCTTATTTATTTATCTAAATCATTGATTATATTCCATTTATATTGGTTTTCATTATTGTATTTATCTTTGAATAATCATTTATCATGGTAAAAATCAAAGTTGGGTGTCGTCCCGATCACGCTTCCGCTGCACCCAAAACCTATAGTTGCTTACACTATTTAGAAATAAAAGATAATATGTTTTTCGGGGTTCATCATGTTCTCTCACATTCTTTGGGGTTAATTTGGAATGGTACTACCGAGTTCTAGAATTGGACCTCTTTGAAATGATCCTTGGGATATACAGGATGATGAGATTCTAGGAACACATTGACTGTAATCATCAGCAAGTGAGCTTTCTGGAACCTGATGGGAGTGATAAAGTTTTCTAATGTGAATGGGATCCTTAGTCAGGGCATGATGGACCTAGATTTCATAAATTAGGAAATATCATCTTCAATTTCTCTTATCTCATATTGGAGGATGGTGCTAGAGGTTCTGAGGGTGGATTTCCTCATGAATTAGATGAGTTCCTAGAGGTTCTTACAAGAAATTCCTTAAGGTTGTCTCAATAGTGGAATGCTAATTTCCCCATCAATTTGGTTCCAAGAACACAATTGTTATCTCTTTTATTTTGTCATATGACCCCCTATAAATTGACATAATTAAATAAAATACACGAGTATTTAGAATTAAAAGGATTCATTTATTCTAGAATCTCTCCTTTGTCCACCCCAGTTTTTCTTTCTAAAAAGGCCGATAGATCTTTTTGGGTATCTATTGACTATCGAAAGATGAATAAGTTACAAATTAACAATTAATAAACCTTTTACCACAACAATGACCTTTTTGGTTAGCTCAAAGGGAAACGTTGTTCCCCTAGATCAACATGCGCTATGAGTATCATTAGGTCTGCATTAGAGATGTGGACATTCCTAATACATGATTCCAAATTAGGTATGGACACATTTAGTATTTGGTAATTCTAATTAGGATGAAAAATTATCCAGTAGCTTTTATCGAACTTATAAACTTATTGTTCCATCAAAACCTCTAATCATTCATTGTTTTGTTCAGGGGTGACATCCTGTTTTACATTAGGACCAAGGAAGATCATGAGCATCACTTGAGGATTGTGATATGCACTCTTCAAAATCACTATTTCTTTTTTATGCTCTCAGAGTGTATTTTCTAGATTAGGTTTGTATAGTTTATGGTCCACTTGATTTTAGAATGTGTGGTTATGATGGTCCTTGAGAAGGTTTAAACAATGATTTAATGGAAGAAATATAAGAATGTATTCAAGATTTGGAGATTTCTGGGCCATGTATGGCATTACAAGTAGTTTTTACTGGATTTATCTCTGCTTTATTCTCCCATGATTGCACTTACTCAAAAAGTTGTAAGGATTTAATGGATGCATGAATTCCAAGAATATTGTAAGTATGCAAAACTATGTTTGAACACTAAAACTATTTTTATTTTACCAGTACATGGGAAAGTACACATGCTATTTTTTGGTTATTTTGGTATGGTTTTTTAGTGAATGTTGACACAAGATGATAATGTTGTGGCATATAGATCTCACCAACTATGAATGAATGAAATAAATTATCTTAACCAAGTCCTTGAATTAGTGGAATTGATTCATGATTTGATGATTTTCTTACCCTAAATCATTAGGGAGAAATTTGTGGTCTACTCAGAACATAAGAGATTAGACTATATTTTCTCTTAGACAGATCTAAATTTAATAGAGCACTTACAGCTTAAGTATATTCAGGGGTTTAGCATTGATATTTTGTATACATTGGGAAAAGGAAATGTGGAGAATATGCCCTATATAGATTATTACTAGTGAAATCATTAAAAGAGTCTAGTGATGAGGGGAATTCGATGGGGATTTTTTTTCGATATGCATCTAGAAACCAAGGAGTAGAGCGGAGGCACATTCTTGGATCTTGCTCAGCTGATGCGCCCTCCAGGATCTGATTCAGGAGGAAAATATGAATGATGATAGATACATGAATTCTATGAATTTTTGAATGATAGGGAGCTTCTCATGGAGTGTTTTTGTCCTATAAAGGATTTAATTTCTTTAAGGGAAACTTTGTTGTGCCATTATACATGAAGAGGATGGTGATGTAGGACAATCACCCGTATCGATTGTCAATTAATCTTGGTACCACCATGTTGTTTTATGATGTGCATCATTGCTTCTCGTGGATAGGTATGAGATGTTATATTTCCATCCTTGTATCAATATGTAACACTACTCAATAGGCTAATGGTTTTCACCAATTCCCCACAGGGTTGATCCAAATATTACCCACTCCTACATAGAAGTGGGATGAAATGTGCATAGAATTCGTCATTGGGTTATCTCAGAATCCCAAGGGATGAATTACATATGGGAGAACTCCTGACCAAATCCTCCCATTTCATTCTGATATTAGACATGATAAATGTAGACGAGTTTTGTTAGTTATATGTTTAAGAGATAATGAGTCTATATAGGGTTATCTTAGCTATTATTTTGGATAGAGACTACCGTATTACCTCTCAATTTTGGTAATGACTTCATACCATAATGAGATATCAATTCGAGTTGATAACAACATTCCATACATAAACAGATGGTTAGACAGGGCGGGTGATCCATCTTCTAGAAGGAATGCTTCATGAATGTGCGTTGGAATTTAGAGGCCCATGGAATAACCATTTGATAATGGTTGATTTTTCATATAATTATAGCTATAAATCATAGATTGAAATGACATATTTTTAGGTTTTCTATAGTCGTCCGTGACAATTACTTTTATGCAGGGCAGAAGTGGGTAAGTCTTCTCTGCTGGGACCCAGCCTGGTGCAAGAACCTTCTAAAAAAGTTCAATTTACCAGTCAGCAGTTTCTAAGGGAGGAGAGGCCCCAAACGTCTTATTTTAATCATTGGAATGAATCATTGGAATTCTATTTGGGTGATCAAGTATTTATGAAGATATATTTTTTAGTTCTGGACAATGTCTTCTTAGTGCAAAAGGTGAGGTAACACTAAGGCTTGTTAAAACATTTTAGTTTCCAAGAGAATTATTAAGGTGGCATAATATTTAGATTTTCCATCTTAGTTAACAGAAATCAAATATGTATTCTATGACTCACAATTAAGAAATCATAATCTATACGTGTCCCATGTTCGGAATTTGGAATAATTTCAATGGGAGTCTGATTTTTCAATGTTTGAGTGACTAATATAGATTATAGACTTTCTAGAGAAAGTGATTCGAGGAAACTCCATACCATTTATTTAGATCCTTTGGTATCATGACAATGAGAAGAATGTGAAATGGGAGTGAGTGTATTGGGTGTAAGAGGGGTGTCTACATTTACCCACTTATTATAATTTTATTTGAATTTCTGAGGATGGAATGTTTATATGGCCAGGATAATTGTCACATTCATGGTTTCATTTTGAGGTATTTTCCCTATTATTTTTGGTAGGATATTTATTTGATGACATTCTCATGAGTTTTTTTTGGAATAGGTGGTTTTTGAGCCATACATGAGGTGGTGCACAGTTAGATAATGGTAAGTAGAAACCAAGACCTATCCCCATAGAAATCATTTTCCCTGGACAATGGTACCATCCTGGTCACATAACCTAGCCCAAGGGCATGCAGGATAACCATGAGCGTGAGTGTGTTCCCTCACATAGGAAACCTTGTGGTTTATTTTCTTCCTGGGAAGAGGAGCTGCATGGTTAACACACATTTTGGTAAACCGAGTGGGAAAATCGTGAAGCTATCTATATATTAAAAAATATTAAATTTTCAAATTTTACCTCATAAATTTTAAGACCCTCAACCCCACTAATTCATCCCATTTGGACTCCCCAGAACTAGTCTTGACTCCTCCTTCCTCCTTTATCTATTGGGGTTCACTATTTGGGTGTTTTTGGTGGGGATTCTTCATGAAATAATCATGTAATCCACTCTTTTCAACTGTTATTCCAAATTCTTGGTCCCTTCATCCTTCATTCATGGATTTTATTTATCAATTGGATATATTTTCCTAATGTGCGTTCAATATTGATTCTTTGGGTAAATTCATTATTTTTATGGTGTCATATTGACATTATATGTTATATCATTGGTGAAGTTGGGATTTTCAACCAATTCTGTGGGGTTTTAAAGCAAGAGGGAGGTGGTTCCATGCATTGATATTGATTGATGATTATTTTTTTTCTTCACATATACAAATATTCACTTTAATAGCATGAAAAAGAATTTCTACACAACTAAAAAATTGATTTTAATATTATTGTTGTTAGGGGTCGTGGTCCCCTTTATTAGTGCTAAAAATTTCCAAATAAAGGGGTCCTTTATCTACAATCAAAAAATAACTGATAAAGTTCCCATTTATCAAGTCTAGTTTAGCACTTATAAATGAGGTCTCATATCAGTGATATAGATAGTGTTAATAAAGGCCCCATCTACTAGAGTGTGTTGTTTATATACCAGAAGAATACAGTAAACTCATGTAACATGTACACAATATATTGCATTTTATTGAAATAAATTTTACATGACATTTACAAAAACACACACTACAATATACATTTCAAGAAATTTTTTGAATAATTACATTTAAAATTAAAATAATTTTCTTTAAACTTAATTTTTAACTGTATTTTGTTCTTGTGAACCCTTTAAAAAAGATATGACCATGGTATTCATTTCCAATAAAATCATCTCTTCCCAATAAAATCCACCTGTATAAATAATAAAACCTCTCTTTATAAATTCATAATGAAATAAATTAATCATTAATATGAAATAATACTTTAAAAAATATCATCTATAAATAAAAAGTCACACATAGAGTTCTATCAGGAACAATTTCTATTACACCAATGTGTGATTAATTCCAACACATCAAAAATGAGGTATCTATTGATTTCTTAATATATCAAAACAATTACAATTTTTTTCTCAGTTTCAAGTATATCCATTATTATTTTTACTGAAATCAATATAAAGTTCAAATAAAGAATTATTTGGAGTTATACCATTCACACCATGCATCGGATTGAGGTGTGGTTGATTCCTATACATCCAAAGGATACATACAGATCATTTTACTAATATATCAAAACAATGTGAATTCATTTTCTCAGTTTTTAAAATATCACTTGTGTTTTTCGCTAAAATGTTATTCCAAACTGGTAACATGCACGTTGAGTCATATGGGTCACATTGTGTGTTGGATTGATGTGAGAATACTTTATGCATATCAAAAATGACTTATTAATTGATTTCATAAATTTTCAATCCAGTTAGTGAAATTTTTCTTTGTTTTTATTGAGTGACACACAATTTGATCTAAAATGTCAATTTTAAACTGATTTAGTGAATGTTTAGGCATACCCGTCACACTAGGTGTTGGATTGAGGTGAAGGTAATTCACACACATAAAAAATTAATTATTAAATGTTTTCATAACATATCAAATTAGTCTGATTCTTATTGCTTGGTTTTTAGTACATCACTTGTTCCTTTTTATAAAATTAATGTCAATTTAAAATAAAAAATGATATCTTATTCATACCAGTCAAACCATTTATAGGATTTATGTACGGTTGATTAATACATATCAAAAATGACTTATAGATAATTTTCATAAAAAATAAATTCAATATGATTTCATTTTTTTGATTTTGAGTAGTTAAATTTTCCAGTTTCCTAAAATTGATTTCAATTTTAAATAAAAAAACTTTTAGTCATGAAGGAAACACCATGAATTGGATTGAGGTTTGGATGATTCACACACATATAAAAACGCTAATAGGTCATTTCCTTAATGTATAAAAACAATCCGAATTCTTTTTTGGTCTTTAGTAGGTTAGTTGTACTTTTAAGTAAATTTAATATTAATTTTAAATAAAAATATGCACTTGGAGTCATACAAGTCATACCAGAAATTAGATTGAGGTGAGTCTAATTTTTTCATGTCCTAAATGACTCATTGATCATTATACAAATGTATCAAAAAAATATGAATGATTTTTCCTAGGTTTTAGTATTACACTTGTTACTTTTGGTAAAATTAATGTCAATTTAAAATAAAAGGATGCACTATATGACATATTGGTCAAACATACTGTTCGATCAATGTGTAGTGATTCATACTTGTAAATATGGCTTATAGATAATTTTAAAAAAGTATCAAAACAATGTTAATGTATTTTATTAGTTTTGAGTCGGCCCGTTTTTATTTCTTCTAAAATTTATGACGATTTTAAATAAAAAGACCCATATAGAGTCATACAGGTCACAACATGTGTTAGATTGAGGGGAGGTTGATTCCTACACATCAAAATTGACTTATGGAATTTTTTAATAAAGTATATATACAATATGAATGATTTTTATTCAATTTTGAGTAGGTACGTTTTCTTTTTTTACTTAAAGTGATGTCAATTTTCAATAGAAAGATACATATAGAGTCATACTAGACATATATTTCATCATATTGATGTTTTGATAATTCCTACACATCCTGAATGACTTAAGGGTCATTTTAATAACGTATCAAAACAATCAGAATTCTTTTTCTTAGATTTCAACATGCCACATGTTCCTCTTCCTAAAATTAATATCAATTTAAAATAAAAATCACATTTTGAGTCATATTGGTTACATTGTGCAACAAATTTAGCTGAGGTTGATTCTTACAGATAAAAGATGACTTATGGGTCATTTTAATAAAGTATCAAAACAATACAAATGAATTTTCCATGTTTTGAGTAGGTAAGTTGGAATTTATTCTAAAATTGATGTCAATTTTTTAAAAACATATAGACGGAGTCATACCAGTCACACTGTGCATATGATTGATTTGGAAATGATTCCTAAATGTTCCAAATTACACATTGATTGTTGAACAAAATTAACAAAAAAATCCTATCATGTTTTCTTAGTTTTCAGTACTTCATTTGTTCCTTTTTCTGAACTTAATGTCAATTTAAAATAAAAAGACACACTTGGAGTCATATAGGTCACACCGTGCATTGGATTGTAGTTAGGTTGATTTATAATACATAAAAATGAGTTTTGGATCGTTTTCTTACATTATCAAAAAAATACAAATATATTTTCTTGGTTTTGAGTTGGTCAGTTTTCCTTTGTACTAAAATTGATTTCAATTTTAAATAAAAAAGACACACTTGGAGTCATACCGGTGCCAATTTTCATCAGATTGAGGTGAAAATGATTTCTAATCATCCCAAATGAATCATAGATCATTTTCCTAAGGTATAAAATGAATCTAAATGTGTATTCATGATTTTAAATACATAAAATTGAGGTGTGGCTGATTCTTACACATAAAACATTATCTAGAGATCATTTCAACAGAGCATTAAAATAATATAAATGTGTTTTAAAGGTTTGGATTAGGTAAGTTGTTCATTTTAATAAATATAATGTAAATTTGAAATAAAAAATATGAACTTGTATTCAAAATAATCACACATTACCTCATATTGTGGTGCGAATGATTCTTATACATCGAAAATGACTCAGGGATGATTTTGCAATGTATTAAAAAAAACCAGAATGTGTGTTCTTAGTTTTGATTATGTCACTAGTTCCTTTTTCTAAAATTGATGTCACTTTTAAATAAAATGATTAACTTGGGGTCATAACGATCACACTATGTATCGAACTGAGGAATGGTTGATTCATGAAAATCATTAACGACTTATATATATATTTTTAAATTATTAAAACAATCTGAATGAATTTTCTCATCTTGGAGGAGGTCAATTTTTCTTTTTCATAAAATGATGTCAATTTTAAATAAAAAAGGCATATGTGGATTCATACCAGTACCACCATAACTTATATTTAGGTGCAATAGATTATTACACATTGAATATAAATTATTGATCATTTCCCCAAATAATAAAAACAATACAAAAGCATTTTCTAGGTTTTCAGTATGCCACTTATTCCTTTCGACTAAAATTGAAGTCAATTTTAAATAATAAGACACACCATGAGTCATAAGGGTCCCACTGTGCATCATATTGGGGAGAGTATGATTCCTGCATATCTCAAATGACTCAGTTATCATTTTGTAAAGTATAAAATCGATCGGTACACATTTTATCTGTTTTGGGAAGGTCAGTTGTCCTTTTTTCTAAAATTTATGTAATGTTTAAATAAAAAAGACTCACCAAAGTATTATTAGTCATACCATGCCTAAAATTGAGGTTAGGATGATTCTTACATGTCCCAAATGACTCATGGATCGTTTTCATAATGTATAAAAACAATCCAAATTCGTTTTCTCATTTTTTTGTACACTACTTGTTCATTTTTAATAAAATTGATTCCAATTTAAGAAAAAATATGTACATGGAGTCATACCCACACAATGTGAATTACATTGAAGTGTGAATAATATTTACACATCTTAAATGAATCATGGATCATTTTCCTAAGGTATCAAGGAAATATGATTGTGTTTTCTCCATTTTCAGAACGTCATTTGTCTTTTTTACTGAAATGCCATTTTAAACTAAAAAAGAAATTTTAATCATAATATCGATCAAATAATGTACGAGTTTGACTTGAGACCAATTCCAACACATTGAAAATTATTTATTTGTATCTTTACTAAATTATAAATACAATACGAGTGCGTTGGATATTTTATTGAGTGACACATTTCAACTAAAATGTTTATTTTTAACTGATGAAAGAGACTTTCAGACATACTGGTCACACCGTATATTGAATATATGTGCACCTAGTTCCTATACATGATAAATGACCTATTTATCATTGAAATATAGTATAAAAACAATATAAATGTGGTTGTTTGGTTTTGATTATTTCATTTGTCTATTTAACTAAAATTAATGTCAATTTTAAATAAAAATATGCACCTCATGTCATACCAACCACACCGTGTGTCAGATTGAGCTTTCATTGATTCCTACACATTCCAATGTCCCCAAAAATCCTATATTCCAATGTTTCCATGATTACCATTGGATTTATTTGTCGAACTTCCCTCAATACATGACGATTTTAAATAGTTTTTTTTGGGTATGAACATGAAATGAATTTGCAGTGTTTACAGTTCTACAATGAGAAGCAATGGTAAATGTGGTCAAATAGGTATAAAGGAACTAATTATGACCCCTATGGATAGTTTTAGATAGTTGAATGAAAAATATGAGTTCCAAAAAGATCTATGAATATTACTAAATAAGAATTAGATAAAGATGATTGGTGAACCAACATACAAATAGTAGATAAAATGATGATACATTTAATTAAATAAGTAATAGGAATTAACCTTTTCATGATGGTGGTGTACATTCTTAACGCATTAATTTTAAAGGAATCCTACTGTATTAGAAAAAAATATTATGTGACTAATATTGAAAATAAATAAATTAAACATAAATATGAAACAATTAATTACTTCCACTGAAGTCACATCTTTAAGTTATTTGTGTACATTCTATGATCAGGTATGCTTCCCATTCATTTCTATGAACCTTTTTATCATCTTTTGAATACAATTTTTTTCAACAGTTATATTATTGTTGCAAAAATATAAATACACAATGGATTAATAAATATTTTAAATGCAATAGTAATTATCTTCGAAAATACCTCTTCTAGGATTTGTGTTTGTTAAAGGAATATGATCTCTCTCATAAATTTACAAACATAATAACAATAATCCTTTTCATTTTTTAATTTTGGACATTGCAGAAACATTGAGAAAAATATGTAATTTGTTTTGATATGTGGTTGCATAGTGACATCTTATTATATATACCCTTATACTTAGCGAGTTGTATAATTTATTAGGGTCCTTGTGTGCAATTCTTGTCCTCATGCCATTATTTTCACGATATTCATTCATAAACAAATCACAATATAATCCTTATTAAAACATAATATAAATTATATTAATTAAGGTTCTGTTTTAAAACATAGGATTTCATGTGATATGAATTGAAAAATTCCATCATGTGTGGGTGGGTTTTTGGGAATCCATGCAGTGAATCTAGTAAATAAATTTTTGGAGTATCCAAATTCACCATAATGAAAATATATTGTTTTTTAAAAACAAAAAAATGAATATGTAATGAAATGAATGAAAATATATTTGATATGATTAAATTTTATAGTTTTACCCATGAATCATTGGTATTAAAATGTGTCTGTCATCCTGATGTTTTCTTTCAAATGATTTGTCTAGGTTTTCTAATATTTTATCTATTTTTTGGATTCTTTATTTTTTTGTTCTATAGAGGTGGTGTGAGGACTAACGAGTCTGAATTTTTTTCAAGGGTAAATACATTCAATTGGTATTGATATGTATAGGTGAAAAATATTTTATTTTTTTCATAATTAACATTGTATATTAGATTTTGAGAAATTAAATCCTAAAAAGATACATGATGTTTACAATTAAAATTGAGGATCCTAACAATTCATTATTGAGAATTTCAGTTAAATTATGAAAATAAATGTAGTCTTTACCTTCCACTTCATACATTTTTATTCAAAATCAACAATATGACTACTACCTCTATGTAACCTAATATCCTCCAGAACCTTCAATGTTAGTAAAATCAAATATTGAATTGGTTGGGTAATGGTTATTGTGGAAGATATTTTTGATTTGTTGGTTGATACTTTATATGGTTTTGATTTGAAATTTATTTTCACCCCCATACCTTCATCTAACAACCACCAGTTCAGAAATTTGTTTCATTAATTTTTAATGCTTTAGAATGACAAATTAATAGGAAATGAATACCTCTTTAGCAAGTTGTGTTTCTGCATGATCTAATGACCATGTAATGAATGTTACAATATATTGGGCTACCATATGAATATATTTTCCAACCTATGGAATATGTTTCTTGGTTCTTGGCTCATGATCTACACTAATCACCACTCTCAGATGATCTATTGGAAGTGATTTATTGTGTAACCTATCTTATTGGATATCGAACATTATATTCCTCACTACAAGTAGAAGGTTGGGTGTTGATAGATATAAATACAAATCATTTTTCACCCAATAAAATTTTCGAAAAGGAAAGGTATCCTTGTGTGACTGATTTACATTTCATAGAATCAATTATTAGAGTATTGATTACATTGTCTAAGATATCACTTTCCGGGGAATGGCTTACCCCTTTACTGGTGGGGATAGAGGATCTTTACTCTATGATTGTTCTGAAGTTGTTTCCTCTCTTTTCATTCCCATTACATTTTCTAGTAACTCAGTTTGAAAATGTAGTTTCCCATCAAAGGTATCTAATCTATCATTCATCACTGTCATTTCTTTTACATTATCCACTTGTTTTTAATCAAAATATTTTCTAGGTGTCACCCCAAAAGATGCATGTTTGATGCGGCCATACTATTTATGAAGCATCAATTCCACTAATAGTTCGTGTACATCCAGTACAGGTGTTGATGATTCCTGTGACTATGTCAGAGAGATAATATAAGAAAATAAGTAATCATTGAAATTTAATAGCTATGTAAAGGAAAACAAATTTTTATTATTTATTACGCACACTGGTTTCCCACAAATTTTTTGTGTTTTACTCAATTTGTATCCCAAAAGTATTTACACGTGCTTTCATCCATAAGAGATGACATCGAATGGAAGTGGCATTGGATTTAGACTCATTACTCTTTATAAAAACATAGAAACTTAGTTATGCTATTGTTTCATGTCATCTAAAATTATTATGGTAGATTTTAAATATGTACCATAATTTTTTCAAGTGAATTATCCTCGGATCCTTACTTTATGGTAATGGTACGTTGGTTTTGATGCCTGTTCCTTATTTTTTGTACTTAGTTTCTATTTCACAAATAAAAATTTATCCATCAATGTTTTAAATACAAATATTTTAAAACAATGTATTACCAATAACAATGTACTAGAAATGATTTCTCACCATGATGGAAAGTATATACATCCCATGCTTCTTAGGTTATCGGTGTGTAAAAATAAGCGGTGGGTGTGTGTTTCTTTCCCCTTCAACATAGTTAAGATGAAAACTTGTTATAATTGTTTGAAAGACTCTGTAAATCCTTTCACTATGAAATAATTGAAATTTTTATGGGATTCATCTACTATGAAAGCATTATGAAATGGGTAATGATGAAAAAAAATTAATTTTTCGTTATTTTATTTTTTTATTAAAACAAAGAAATTATATTATAATGTTACCATAATACATTTCCTCTTTAGTGGCTTAAGCGTGAATACAACATCATGCCACGAATCTACATCAATCAAAAAATGTTACCGATTCATAAGTCTAATGTAACTACTAATAATTTCCTTTTTGGGGTTAATAGGCTGGCCCCACTCAATCTACCAGACCTTGAATTTAATGCATTTTAGTTTCTCCTTAATGATTTTTGCTAACACCATCAAACTATAGGGCTCTGGTTTTTTTTCTGCATCACCGATCATTCATCACATATCATTTCTTTGGATTAAACATCACAAATATTTTGTTTCTAGGGAGTGGTAGCATGGTCACGTGCAAAAGGCCATTGTATATCCACATTGAGAGTAACAATAGGTTTAGGTACCTGTTGTTTCTATGGAGTAGTAGCATCGATATTTGAAAGAAGGTCGATGCTCCTCTGTAATGGGAGTAAAAATAGTTTGTGTTGCCAATTGTTCTATAGGATTCAGATCAACATCATGTGAATAATTCCTTATCTACAAAAGTGGATTAAAATTTAATTTGGATTACAAAAATACAGTAGTGAATAGATTATAAGATTAGGTAACACAATGTATTTTACAAAAACATATAACCTGATTATTGACCACTTTTTTATTTGATAAAGGGACTTTAACCCTCTATTGGGTATCTTAATCCCTTCATTGTGGTCTCCTATTACCTAAATTTTTTTTCTACATTAAGACTTATGTTAAATGAATGTTATATCCCAATGAATTGGTTATCCTTAGTTGAATTTTCATCTGACCCTTTAGTAGTTTAGATCGATAACTCAATAAATGAACACTTTTGGTTTGTTAGTAAAGAACATAAAATAATTATACTTCCTGTGATGCCATTATAAATAGTTCATCTTTGTACCATTTGTCAACTAAATCCAATTTCCCGAATCCCAATTAATCTATTTTAATTTCACTCTTGTTATCAATTCACTTTCATTGAAAAATTAGCACCTGGAGTGTTGTATAATCTAGGACTCATTTTTGTTTGATGATGCCAAACTATGGAATATTCAAGTAAATTTTAATTTTTTCCTTAATACATGAAACATCCATTATATCATCCACATGCATTAATCTAATATTTCTTATGTTATTGTATTCATCATGTTTTTTATAGAAGATGTAATCATTAATTACATAACCATTTTATGATAAAATATATGTTCTTATTCCTCTAGTTATCCATCAAATTATTTCTGAAATTGAAACCATATATTCATCTAAATCATTCAAAATATGGTTCCAAACAATCCTGTAAAATTTTTATTATTTTTATTTGATATCCATATTTCATCCCATAGTGGATTCGAATGATTAATAAATTATTTTTTAGGTTTCAAAAAATGGGAAATCCTCTAAACCCTTATATAAAATGTAATGGTAGGCCTGCTAGTGATTAGTAATATTGATTATGATAACATCTCTTCCTGAAATTCATTCACCAGTAGACCACCCAAAGTGAAGAGATTTTAGTTGAACAATTATTTTCACACCAGATAGGTATTCAGTACATAATTAAATGTCTTCCTCAACAATATATCACTACATAATACAACCCTTTGGAGGATTTATTTTTGACTTACCCTTTCAAAATAATCATATACTGTTCAATTGGGTACATCCATATATAGTGTAAAAAACCACATGGTCAAATATCTCTTTCCATGTGAACCTTCTGGTGAACCATTATATCAAATAATGTGTGTGGAATGAAAATTTCTAATTCAGATAATATGATAGAAATTTATCAATCCATTGTCATAAATTTCACCATGTTTATAAATTCAATGCAAATTGATTTGTTGAATAATTATAGCTTGGTTAATGTATGACATGCATTCCTGAAAAAAATTCAATGTAAAGATACACAAATTATATGTTTAATCAAAACAATGAAATCATGTGTTTTAAATCAATTTAACCTTAAATAAACAAATGACACAATATTCATGATATTCAATTAAAACACATTTGGATCTATCATATCATTCAAGAAGGTTAAAAAGAGATATATATATATATATATATATATATATAATCCTTGGAAGGAGTGTATGTAGCTGAAGGAAGAAAAGTACATTTCTCACCCTTCATTAGTGTCATCTCTTCCCATATTCCCAGGTCAAGCATGTCCAACCTAGCCTTAATTCCATCCTTAGTTTTTCCAGAATCATTTGGAAATGTGATGATGACACTATCACATACATTTTTTAATAGTTATAACATCAAGAAAATTTATAACATTCAGAATATTTTAATATCGTAATTCTAAAAAACGATCTCTTTTTCCAACTAGTTTTCAAAAGTATTTTTGAAAATGCTTTATGAAAAAAGTTTCCACATATTTTACATTCTCATAAATTTCATCATATATTAGTGGAGATGTGTTTTATATTATAATTAATATCCATCAAATGATTACATACAAGATCAGTACGTATATTGTTGGGGGTGTAAATAAATGATTTCCTTGAAACACAGTCTTTGTTGAATGTTTCCACCAAATAAACTATGTACCTTGTTTACAAAGGGGAATCCTGGAGTTCCTTTAATGATATATCCTAAAAATTTTCCACATGTAGGAATGTCATTTATCGTCCCATACAACATGGATCTCAATGTGAAATTTTATTTTTTGTAAGCATCATACAAAGTATCACATCAATCCCACAATAATATTAAATCCTTAATCAATGTACCCAAATAAATATCAATATCATTACCCAGTTTTTTTAATCCTCATAAAAGCATAGATTACATGATGTAATTCCATTTAACCCATAAACACAGTGGAATGATATAATTTACCAACAAAATTGGCCATGTAATATGAGGGCTACATTGAAAACCAAAATGATTCTCTCCATATGTAGATAATTAAAGATGAAGTTTTCTCGTAACGTTTCCAAATCTAGTATACTCAGTATTAATTATCTTCCACGGAGGAGACTGTCCTAGGTGATGTAGTTTCTTATCTTTATTTATTTTATCTATATTACAAATAAATTTCCCTATGGTCTTCTCACTTCCATATTGGTCCCTAAAACTTTAAATGATGGGAATGTACCATAAAAATTTTATAGGATAGGATTCATGTTTATTTTATTGAGAATCACCACACCATGGGAATTCTGTGAGTGATTTTGAGCCCTTAAAAATAGTATACAATCATTCTTCAAGGCGTGTATTCTTATAGAGATCATGCCCATCAAGCATATCAATCATTTGGAATAGAATGTTTGGCTATGGATATCATTATCTTCTAGGATCATATCATTCTAGTGACAAAGTGGATCCAAAAAACTAGTGTTACTACATCTGTTTCCTACGTTCAAATTATATTGCCTCAGTATGATTAACAATGCTGTATACTTATTACAACTAACATACAATGGAATCTGTTACCAGCTTTTGAAATTCCTTAATTTATTTGGAAATAATTAATTTTATCTTTAAAATTAAATACCATTTATTCAATATAATATTCATAATAATTCACCTCTGAACTCACATCCTCGATGTAGTCTTTTTCATGGTCCATACATATAATCATATCATATTATCTAGAAAATGTTGTATTATCCCAAACACTAGATATATTCTCTTTTGACCATGTTTATTCCAGCATTTATGACATTAGTCTATTCCATGAGAGATCATGTGTTCTTTGAAAACGTTTAGAATAATTAGTCTTCGACAATAACTATATAAACACATATAAAAGATTTGTGATGGTTCATATGCATGATATTTTTCAAACATGATGACCCCTTTAACTCTATATTCATTGTCATTTTTCATATGATTGGTATCCATTAATTATATATTCATATGAATACTATTTGATTTAGAAATATTAATATTTAACAAAATAAATACAAAAAATATGTTCACATGAAATCTCTCCAAAAAATTAATAGTTAGTGTATTAGAAAGATACATGGACATTTTTTCATTTAATTGGAATAACTGTAATTTTTTTTGGTTCATCAATAAAATAAATAATATTCATTATTATTTTGAAGATAGTTATTTCGATTAGAGACATTCTTTAATGGTGTTAGATAATTTATAAAGTCCAATTTTAGGAGCTAATAAAGGTTTATCATTTGTAAGTGCATGGTTTGAGGATTTTATTGAGATAAACACCATTCAGGATATATATATATATAAATAACTATACAAAATATTCGGATTAATAAATGGATTTTTGTAAAATTTCATTTTCATGTAGGGTAATTGATGATATTATAGGAAAATGAAAACTGTTTTTACCAAGAACTCAATATAATGGAAATCACTTAAAAATCCTTAAACCCCTCCTTGCTTATCAAAAACACCACAAAAAAATAATAATAACCTCAGACAAGTTAGATGTTTCCAAATTCATGAATTTATTAATATGTCCAAACTAGTTAAAAACCTCCTGGGGTTCTGGGTCTCCATAAAAAAGGAAGGATGTTGACTCAATAATTCATAAGGTTGAAAAGATCAATCTACCACCATATATTTTAACATTTGGGAAAATCCAATCACTAAAAAAAGATATTAATATAAAAAGAGGATTTTCCCTAAGTCATATCCTCAGAATTTACATTCTACCCCATATCAATTAATTTATTGGAGGAGAAAGAATTCTATATGAATCATGAAGCAATATCCTCAATGTTTTAAAATACACTCAAATCGTGTTGTCCTAATGAACACAATGTGGATAGATCCCAAAGTAAAATCTACAAGATAGAAAACACAATATATTAGTTTCAAAAATTAAATTTCTTTTAAAATCACACCCCTATACCTGGAGGGTTAAAATCCTTTTTCAATTTCATGCAAAAAATGAATGGAATCCATGTTATTAAAAATGAAAACTGGCATTTCATGTTAGATCATTTCCACAAATTCCAAAAACATAATCTAATTTTATATAATTAAATTGAACACATCCCAAACATTTAAAATTATAGAAATTATTTTTTTGATGGAAATAGTCATACACTGTTTAAAAATTTAATGCAATTATCAAAATAAAATTTTAATTTCAAAAAAAAAAAATTCCATAGAGAAATGAAAATAGAAGAGAAACCATATTTAAAAATTTTCACAACTATTAGAATACTCTTCATTTATAAAAATTCTGGTTTTAAAATCAACTAAATAAATAAAATCAAATTTGAAAATGAAAAAAATTATTTTCCAAACATTGAAAAAAAAGTTAAGTCATAAAGGTAAATATAATGAATATAAAAACAAGAAATTACATATCTCTTGAATGAATGTGATTATAAATCAATTTAGTTAAATACAACATCGTTATATAATATATGAACTAATATAATAATTAAAAATAATTGACAAACATAATGAAAATAGTTTTTTTAAAAAAATATAAGAACATAGAGAAAAATCATTCAAGAATTACTAAATTATTAAAATTAAACAAGAATAGTTAATAAGTATTGAATTAAAAAAATTATAAAATAAAACTGAATTTAATTATTGGAATTGGATAAAATACTAAGTGTTCCAGATCTTAATTGTGATATTTCTCTTTCTTTTTCAAATTATATCTTAATTCAATTGTACTAGTTTAGGGTTACATGGTATTAATATTTCAATGGTTAGCCACGATCGTTTTTTTTCAATATAGAATCTCTATGGAACTCACTTGAACTTTTTCTAATAATTCATCAACTATTTCGGTTTGATTCACATGGAATGAAAATTACTCGATGAAATGAATTTTGAATGAATTAATATTGATCGATTCCACTCGATTTGATGTTAGGGCACCGAGAAAATGATCGTAAGATAATAAGGACTAAAACATGCACAAAGGATGAGAGTTCAATTGATGAAGAGAAAGTGAAATGTGTGCATGGGTGATGAATAAAAAAATAGGAAAAAACAAGATAATTCCAAATATTTGGGGGGTCCAATGACAATAGTAGGATCCGACGATAGGGGTGACAGAGGTGGATGCGATGATACAAGAAGCAGAGGCAGTAGCAGGGGTGGTATAGGTTACGTTAACGGAGGTGGGGGCAGCAGACGTAGTGGTAAGGCTAGTGGTGGCAGTGACAAAGGGCTAGTTCCATGAAATGTCGTCATGTGAGCAACGTTAGGGTTCTAATAACGTTCTAATTATAAAAAGATGAAAACATTTATCAGTGCTAAAATATAAAGAGCTAATAAAAATGACCATTATCAATGCTAAAAAAGAAGGGATAAATACCTAATGCCAATAAATTATTCTTAATTATAAAACTATGATAAATATATTTATTTTATTTATAATTATTATTCTAAAAATATATATATTTATTTAAATAATTAAAAAATTATAACATATATATAATTAAATCAATAATTTAATAATTATTTAAATAAATATATATAATTATAATTATATGTATAATTAATTATATATTTATTTATAGTTATAAGTATAAATAAGTATATATTTATTTATAATAAAAACTATAAATTAATATATATTTAATTAAATAATAAAAGAAATATTATAACTGTATATAATTAAATAAATAAATTTATAATTATATATTATTAATAAATAAATTATATATATTTATAAAAATAAAAATGTAATGAATATATTTATTATAATTATATAATTATTTTAATCAAGATTTATATTTATAATTATATATATATTAAATATATTTGTATATATTTGTATATATTTATATTTTTTAATATGTTAATATATTCATATATAAAATATATAAATTTTTATAAATATTTATAAATATATTTAATATGATTCTATAATTGTAAATAAATAAATATTTATTTATTGTTACAATTATAAATAAAAATATATTTATTTCAACAATTATATGAATATAATAAATATATTTATTATATTTATAATTTATATATATATTTATATTAACAATATTATAATTATAATAACTATTTTTTTAAAATATTATAATTATTTAAATAAATAAATAAATAAATATTTAATTATACTTATAACTATAAATAAATGAACATTTATTTCTAATTAGAGAATGATAATATATATTTGTTATATCAATAATTTTTTAGTTAAATGTAATAAATTTATTTATTATAATGGTATAATTATTTACACATATTTTTATTATTTATAATTATAATAATGAATATTTTTATATTTTTATAAATATTTTTATGTATTTATAAATATATTTATATAAATATATATATTTTTAAAATTATAAATATATTTATTATAGTTTATAATTAATATATATATAATTATATTTATTGTTATAAATAAATATATTTATAATTATTTTAATATATATATATATATATTTATTACTCAAAAAAATCAGGAGATAGGTGGGCCCACACACAAAAAATTTATTAGAAAAAAACAAGACAAATGAAAGAGGACGGAAGAGGTTAAACAAAAAGACATTCCCTCATCCAAAAAAGAAAAACCACAAATCAAGAACATGATCATTCTCATAATCATGATCAGAGTCATAATCGTCATCAGTGGTTTCCCACTCTAACTGGAAGTTCCTTTGTTTGAAGTGCACTGAGTACATCTCCCTGATCTTTTTCTTCTCTAGAGTGAGCCTCTTGGATGAAGACATAGTAGAAACATTTCAATCATGCCTTCATACACCATCCTAATCATCATGGCCCATCATTGTCCACGATTTTTTATTAGTTTTCATGAGTACATAATAGTTCATGGGTATAACATGAATGAAAATTACATATTACAATTTATAAATGAACAATCATAATGATGAATATATGCATTCACATGATATCATAATACAAGTAATCCAAACCTTTGGAACAAAACTCACAATAACATCAATAAATTATTTTGATTGTCATATATCATCAGTTATACTCACACATCAGAATACAAAAAAAAATAAATATATATCTATTATTTATAAACTTATAATTAATTTCTTTAAAACAATATATATCTTTGAATTATTAAAAATATATATATTATTATATACCATAGTTATATTATTTATAAACATTTGTTTTTAATTAATGAATATAAAATAACTTTTTTATTATTATAAATATTATAATTATATATATATATTAATAATATTTTTTATTAAAATATTTTATTAGTACAAATAATAGCACAAATAAAGGATACACAGTTAACAACACTCACCGATAATGGTGAGCCATTTACTTGCACTTTCGGCTTAGCGATGATAAAAGACAACACATCCCTTCCCTGAATCTGTGGTAGTGCATTCTATTGTTTCTAAAAGGGTTCTATGAATTGTGTGGGTGCTATGAATCATCGTTTCAGAGAGTATTAGTGTGTGTAAGGGTTAAATGATAATTTCCATTTAAAAATGGATGTCATTCATGTGTGTTTCTATTATCAGAAGTGTTCATATGTAAGAGGTTGTACATTTGAAAAATGAAATCAAATTGAGAACATGTTAATCATAGGTATCTTGGTTTTTAGACTAGGTCTATTAAGTTTGGTGAGTTTTTAGGATGAAGGCTTGATCTTCCTAGAAGGATTATGTCACAATAATAACTAAACATGCATGTGATTGGGGTTGGAGGCTCGTGCAGGATTGTGGTGTCTGGGAGATGGTTGGATCACTATGAGTATGAGTATCCTATTACCCTTATAACCCCAGTGACCTAGGTATTTACCAATGTTCTCATGCAATTTTTACCATTCATATTCTTTCCATATTTATTATTTCTTTTAATTTGAAACCATGTTTTAGGTATATTTATTTTTCATAAAAAAAGCATGTTAATTTTGCATATAATGTTAATAAATGAAATAAGTTTTGGTGGTATCCTACATGGAATGGTAGATCATACCCTATATAGACCCTCAATTGAATGTAAACCTAGTAATGTTTGGCCCAAGTAATGGAAACTATGTGATTTTGGTTTCTATTTGGAAAGGTGTAGGTAGAGGTGGCATGTGGGTGTTGACCCTCTTACTATGTGGAAGCCTCATTATATAGTCGATTCCCATCCCATTTATGGTTTTTATGGTTGTTTTGGGTTCTTGATTGTAAATGATAAATGTTTAATCAATGATATTTTATAACAATTACATTCGTGTTATGGATTTCGGATTATGATATATCTTGGATTCTTCTTGGTTTTATGTTATTATTATTTTTATTTATAATCGGTTACCATGGGAGAAATCATTCCAAAATTTGTTGTTAAATTCCTGTTTAATAGATTCTAGCCTCTGGGGATTACTAATGCCCTTCAGACCATGCAACAGGCTAGTTCAGGTATTAGGTTGGATGGTAGCCCGACCAGTTTCAATTGAGCTTTGTAAGGTTACCTAATGATCTCATATGGGTGATACATAAGGTTAAAAATGAACTACGTATGAGTATCCGACTTGCATAAGGTTTTTTAGTGTACTGGCTCATGTAAAGGAGATACACATATATAGACTCATATTTTTAAAGGCCACATAAGGGTAGGTGAGCATTGTGAAAAGCTATGCTAGATGCTACATAAGGGTTTCCAAAAATAACCTAAAGGTATCTGACCTCTTCGTATGTGTAAAACCATGTTACAATTATGTAGTGAATACTCCATACAAAAGGGTAACGATTTTACCCTGCCTATTAAAAAATTCTTCTTCAACTTCCCGAGGTTTCCAAGTAGCCAATTCTGATGATATTAAAAGATATAAATGATGGGTTTTGATTATTTTAACTCATTTAAATAATTTTATTCTTTTATTTATAAATTTTAAAGACATTAAAATTTAAGATCCACTTAGTCAAAAATTAAATGGTTCACTTAATTTAAAATACCTACTAGTTTTGTAAACCAGAACATGGTTTTGATATTATTAAAATATTCAAACCCTTAGGACGCTTGTTCTTTGTTTACCTCTTTTGTACAAGTATCCAAATACCCTTTATACAAGATATTCAAATTCCCCTTTGTTTGATTTGAGTTCTTCTTCCATTTTTTAGGTGTGGGTAAACCTCTATGCCTCCTCTTCTATTAAGAGTATCATCCTTTAAGAAATATATTTTACCTATTAATTTGTATATTATTTTCAAGATTCTATAATTAAGGATAATGAATTTTTAGTTGATAGTAATCTAGAAATTATCAATAACAGAAAATGATATTGTTATGTTATGATTTCCCAGTATATTATATTGGGTGGAATGATTCTTGTATGTGTTTTTCAATTTTTAACCATTCTAGAAAAAGGATAATGTTCTTCATAAGTGTTAAATGCATCTGAATTATCATAATGATAATTGATAGTTATTTATAATTTATCTAGGTTTATTTTCAAGAAAATAACGAAAAAGAATAGTATAACCTATTATATATTACTTTTGATTATCTAGAAAGTATAATGATATTAACATATTAATTTTTTTCATTTATTTTTGAAATTAATTTATAGAATTGGTTCTAGGGAACCTTGAAGAGACCAGTATGTTTATCAGTTGGAAACTATGACAATAAGGCAGAGATCGATGTGTTATTAACTATAGAGGTTTCTACTCCACCTTTCAAACCATATAGTGTAAGTAATCCTTAATATTGACATATTGATAAATATGAGGTAGGGAGTTCCTCATCTTGTGGGGGCCTTATTTTGGAATGTTTTCCTGATATGATTAGGTCTATTGATGTTTTAATAATACTATGAGTTTAATCACATGTGTACATGGTTGGATTTGTGCACACTCTTGATATGATATGTGTGCCTTGATATGGTGAAACTATATCTGTGTATTATATTATGGAATATGATATGTTGTTTTTAAATACATCATAAAAATGTAATAGGTATACCCATTGTGGATTGGTATCCCTAGAGGGAGAATATGATTAGATGCTTCATGTGATATAATAATTTTACCAGAACTAATGATGGGGTATGATGACATAGTGTGGCTGACGTAGGGGAATAATTTTCATATGTGATCAAATGCATCTTGTAGAAATATGGAATTATAGTATTTAGGATCTGTTATAAGAGATAATAATAGTGTATCATGGCATGGTGTGTTCTACCTCAAGACCTTGGGCATGTGTGGCTATTGAGTATTTTTGATTCTGGATCATATGTTATTTAGAATATCCATGACCATTCATGTATTTTTTGGAAAGGATTCAAAGATGGTGTAGTAAGGGTTTATGGTGGCTTGTTTAGCACATGAACTCTTGGTGTAATTTATACTAGTGAGAAAACATATTTATTATCATGTCATGCATTCTATGTATTTGAACATATGTTTCAGACATACTCACACGTTTCATGAGAATCTCAATGCACATGCTGATTTCATATATAAGGATCTGACTAAGGGAAAGGGGAATATGATGGATGGTTGAGCCATGGGTCATGGAGACGGAGGTGGGATTTGAATAATCTATAGGGATTACCATATGTTTTATTTTTAATTTAACAGATGAAAATTATAGCATTGTTTTGATTTCCACTCTAAGATCACATTAATTATTCATGTGACATATGTACCAATTAAATTATTTAGTTTGATCGAGTTTACTATAATGGTTAATAATATTGTTTGTTATTACTATTCAATATATGATATGATATTCTTGGTATATTATCCTCTCTAACAGACTCAAAACCTCACTACTAGTTAGAAGCCACTTGCCTATGGTGATTCATGCATAAGGTCATGTGACAATTCGACATGGAATCGATGGTTCATGTTGGTATGTTGCAATTTCTCAAATATCATTTAAAAAAAATAAAATATGAATCCTTTTATTGTGGTTTTGAAAATATATTCTTAAAATATGTATATAAAACACATATCTAAATTCTCTCTTTCCAGTAGTGGTCTGGAATTAGGTCCAAGCCAATTTTCATTATTTTATTATTTACGTTTGCTATTTATGAGGTTCAAACTAAACCAAAAATTGGTTTTAAAAAACTAAAAATGGATGTTTACTCTCACTATATAATACTATATTCATTCTTATTTATGATTCTATATTTATCAATAAAAATGTGTACTTCATTCCTGGTACCCAATACACTTGTATTAGAAATAGATAAATTTATTTTTATAACTTCCCAAATATTTTCTCGCAATGATTCTACTTTAGAACCATTATAATCCTTATATACTAGTATATTTTATTAGATTTCAAACATATAAGATATCTCAAAATGATATTCACCCTTTATTCCATAATCTATAACATGAAATATATTTTGGTGATTAGTATAAATAACTTCATTTCAATAACGAATTTTATTGAACATTGACCAACTGAATATAATGAACCAATACATCATATACAATAAGTAATCCAAGATTGATATATTAGTAAATTTTTTTCCCACATTACCATTCTGCTTGAAAATGTGTTATATAGGTTGGTTATCATTCAAATCATTTCAAATATAATTCCTGGATTTTCTTCCAGACAATCCTTTTTACAAATATATCATATGGGCATAGTAGAATAAATTCATTTACTATATGAACTCTTAGGGTTTTCAACATATATATGACTTAAATATTACGACGATACGTGCTTTCATAAGTCATAGGGTTATCTATATCCACTATTCCATACCAATGATAATATATGGTCATCAGACTTAGAAATAACTAACTTTTTTGGATGATGAAGGTCTTGACTTGTGTTTTCTATAGAGGAAATGTCATTATTATTAATTGTTATTTTATTCTTTAGTGTCACCGTTTTTATGTGATGTCTATGAATATATAATCTAACTACTGTTTCTAAAAAAATATTTAAATCTCATTCAACTCTTATATGTATAAATTATTTTCATGATTTAGTTTTGAATCATATTATTTTTAAAACTTAATTTCTTTTGAAAATATTAATATATAACAATATATACAAATCATGATTTATAATACTTAACCAATATTAACCCAGAGGTATATATATAAATATCCACATGCATACCATGTTTAAGGAATATGAAACACTTTCTTGTAAAGGATAAAATACATATAAAAAATCCATACACAATTAAGAATATAGTAAATGGTATCCATCAACTAGATTTCGTAGATAGATACCAAGCCACAAAGTTAGTGGGAAGTATGACCCAACGTTACACTCTCCATACATGAATACATCGGGGATTTCTAAATTCCTAATAAAACATAACACTTCATATGTATAAATCTTATCCAACCTTTATTATATAATTTATAACTGAAATAAAAAAATCGTTGCATTGGTTACGTCTTCTATGTCATAGCTAGCAAGTAACTCTCATATGCATGGCTTGAAAATTAAAATATGCAGTATAAATTTTTTAATAAATAATATAACATTTATTGTGTAAATAATTTATATAAATAAATATATATTTAATAAATAAAGTAGTAATAAAAATATTCAATATAATATTTTAAATATTTAAAAATTTATAATTTCAATAACGCTACATTTGATATAATGTATGGTAATGGGGATTTTTAGGGCCCCTTCAGGACCATTCTAGTAATTGTTTTTATGGGAATTTTTTCATGATTTATTAAAGAGTATGGCCATATAAAAGTCATGGTTTCTATTCCTATGGTATTTTAGATAAAAACGTAATTAATTTTTCCCCATTGAACCAAAATATATTTTATAATAACTTTCAATTTTTATGGTCATAACATATACCACCCCAACCAATCGAAACTTATGAGGACATTTATTTTAGTCATTATAATTAAAATTTTATAACTGTTTACCATTTTCTATGTAAACCACAGTGTAATAATTTGGAAAAATAAACTATTTTATGACAAGAAAACAATTACAGTTTTTCTATAGGTTTATATTAACCATTTTGAGTATTTTTGTTCCATTTTGTCAAGAACAAGTTAATAAAATATTATTTAATTTTATAACCATTATCAATGTATCTGAATAATGATAAACTATTTTGATTTTTGTTATATTTACCTTATATATTATTCATTGGAATCATATATAACACCACTGAAGTGAATTTTTGAAAATATCATTGTCCATATGAATAAAAAGAAAAGAAAATCCAAGAAAAATATTTACTATGATAAAAAATAAAAATATAAAATGGAAAACTATAAAATAAGAATAACTCTCTATGCATGCTGAATTCATACCAACAAATAGTTTATTATGTTCCATTAGCAACAACCAATAAGTTAGAGGCTGAAAATGTGTCCACCATAATTCAAGATAATCAAATATTTTTATAGGACTTTTTCTTCTAAAATAACTTTCAAGAACCTCCTTTATAAATTTTAGTGGAAATAAATTGTTAAAAAGTGTTTCAAATTCTAGGATAATCTACTATGTATGAAAATAAGTTTCCTAGAATCTATTATCTAATAATCATACATTTACTAATGTATTCTAGTATATTCCTGCATTTTAAATTATTGGAAATGATTAGACCTTGGGATTTTAAAAACTGAAACTCATTACAATTGATACCTTTTTATTGATGATATTAATAAAATTATTTAAATGTTAATAATCTTTTAATATAAAATCACAATATATGTGAGCGAACCAAGTTAAATATGATACTCTTTATAGGAGATTAATCAGAATAATTTCTTATATCATTTACATTAACAAAATGATATTGTATTGGAAAACACTACATAACCCAAAATGCGGTGTGGTTAATCTTACAATGTGATGATTGAGTGTTTATTGAAAATTTCAAACATATAACAAAATGAAAAATCTTGAACATATCTTTCTATTTGAAATAAACACATTCTTCAAATGAAATCTTAATAAAACCATTATTAAGCATGTAAGAGTAATTTTTATATATAAATATTGTGAAAATATTAATTTAGTATGAGATATTTCTATTTTGTTTTTGTTGATTTTAGATCGAAATAAAGGATGGGAAGATATTTAAGTAAATTAATGGGTAATCTAATCATAAATTCTAACCATGAGTATAAAATATTTCGAATAGTAGCGAATTTATAGTATTTTTTTTGATACCATGCATTTTGGAAAATTTAATTAATACTGAATTTATGTTTGATACATTTTTGGGAAATTAATGCATTCAAATTATAAATTTTGTGAAATATATATGAACTTTTTCTTAAAAAAATGACATACCTTCATCGAAAATTTTCATGATTATCAACCAAAATTAGTCATGTTTATAGATTTCATAAGATGATCTAAAGGTATTTATACCTTATAAAAATATCACTTTATTTTTAAGAAAATTGAAATTTAATTGAAATTAAGTGATATTAAATATCATATATAATTATATTTTTATATTTTTTTCAATTTTTTATCCTGATAACTCTAATATGTGGAATTTAATATTTAATGGAGGAATTATTGTTTCCAAAAAAGGAATATCAGGTTTGTGATGATGATTCCATGATGATATAGATATAATTTATAGATCATTAACATTACCATCAGAGCTAAATCATGTGATTTTTTATTTCTCATATGAGGTATGACTATTTTTTTCCTATGATAGTTTTTAATCAGTTGATGTGTATATTAATATATATGTTTTTCAAAATGTTCGTGATTTAATTTACAAAAGAATTATCCTTAATAAAATAGAATTTGAAATCATAATTTTTTTTAAAAAAGGTATATATTTTAATAAAATTCATGAAAATTTAATTTAGCTAAAAATCATGATATTTTATTTAACAAAATTTATATGTATAGAAATCACAAGATTTCATATAAATGTTAATTATTATAAAAATAATGGAATGATGGTTTTATATTTTGTATTTTAATTCTTTATTGTATTTAGAATAACTTATTTGGAAGAAGAAATTGAAATTGGATTTGAAAAAGGATTCAAATATTTTGAATATGAGAAGTGAAACATGTTTTATCCACCTATTTAAATGTTTTGGGAAAAAAATGATGTTTTAGTAAAATTATTGAATGTATCATTTTAATGAATGGATAATCTAATATTTTCTTCTCTATTAATCAATTAATAATTTTATAAGAAAATATTTTTTTCATAATAAAAACTAAAAACAACTCATATATTAAATAGAGATAAAAAATTTGTACATGTAGAACAATTGAGAGTTACATGGTGTGGCCGACAAAAATTTATAATAATAAACCCGTAAATTGTGTACAAGAACAATTCCTATGTTATATATATTATGGAAATATAATTTTTTCCAATTTCAAATAGTAAAAATAGGATTAGACATATACATTTTTCACCCATTAAAAAACATATTCTTATATACAGAAATTTTATAAACATCCAATATAAAATATGTTTTGACACCGAATATTTTTATGTCATAGAATATTTATTTAGAATATATACTAACCTGAATAATGTACAACACACGGTTTCCCACATCATTATGATAAGATTATTCCATATATATGGAGTAAAAAAACATGAAAAATACAATTTGAACCATTTATTTTCCAAATTAGGATCCTATTCTCTTGCCTCTTTACACACTATACACTCATCATTATCCTTAATATTCATAAAATAAATTAAAAAAAGTTTCCCATAATTATTTACATTTTATATGTAATTTATAATTCCTTCCCATATCTTAGATTAATATGAAATGAATAAATTTAAATTTAAATCTAAAATTTAATTTTTTTTATAAAATATTCCAAATCCATTAATTTTTTTTAAACCTTGCCTTTTAAAATAAATGATCTCAAATATTTTTTTTTTCAAATTTTAGTTTTACCATGAATATTTACATATCAATATCCCTACTCAACCCATTAAAATTAATTTATCATCATTAATAATAAATTTGAATATAAAAAAATTAGCTTGACAATAACTGTTTTCCTCTATAGAAAACACGACATCCAAATTTTCTAATTCTGAATAAAAAACAACCATTTATCTATATAATAAATTATAATCTAAATATAATTTACATTTAATTTATCTATAAAAGACCATTAATCATATTCAGAGTCATTGACATTTACAACTCCCTTAATAGTGATTGTTATAGGATCTAGAGATCATATAAAATTAAATACGTCAAATCAATATCACCTAATAATAATTAGGAATTATTTAATTTTATAAATTTCAAATTTATATTTTAGAATATAAAGAATTTGAAAAGGAGAAATTGAATGGTGAATCACCATCAGATAAAGAATCAACTTATGTTTTACATGAAATAAAATTTTTCTTTTGTAAAATTATCTTATGGGGAAAGTAATTTACTATATAAGCCATTTTATTATGAATAGAGGACCCCTCTAGAATGAATGTTATCATATCACATTCCTTTATCAATTCAAACCCGGAATTTAAGATACATCATCAAATAATGTGAAATAAATATTTATAATGTAAGATTATGTAGATCAATTTGATAAAAAAAAATTCATGTATTTTGTTAAATATCCGATGAAATATCTGATTATAGTATCAAATTGGATTTTTAGAAAAACATTGATAATAAAAAAATTATTATATAAAACACTAGACTTGATACTAAGGGACATAACATATAAGAATACTTGAAATATCAAAAAAATTCTAAAGCGAATATTTGTAAATATATCTTAAGTGCACCTTATTTATGTTAAAATTATTTTATATAATTTTTCAACTGAATTCTAAATTCAATTTAATAAATAGCAATGTTCAAGGTGTTATTTATATTTAAAATATACTTTTTTTAAACTAAAACCACTATATAACTAGATTAAACACATTGAGATAGTAAATGGACTTAATCAACCTTTGAGAGTCTAATATGTTTATTTAAAAACTATTATTTTATAAAGATTCATTTTAAATGGAAATTCATAGAAATAAATAGAAATGTTCAAGGTGTTATTTATATTGAAAAAACTTTTTTTCACAAAGGTTTGAACTATAATTTAATATATTCAATTTAAATTCACAGAAATAATTAGTTTTTGGTGTCTATTTATAAAAACTATGATCTTATTTTTTTTATATATTGAAAATAATAGTTTTAAGTAGTTTGATACATTATTATGACTTATATGAAATGTTTTCCAAAGGGGAGATTTGTCATTGTGAAGTAGTAAAAAGTTTTTATTATAGTTATTACACCATATTGAGGAATAAATTCATGAAATATATCTAAAAGATAAGGAGGTACCATATAATGGTCAAGATTTAATGGTATTATTTCTAAAGAAGGGCTATAAAAATAATATATCCCAATGCAGTAGGACTCATCACTATGAGATATCTTAATTCTAGATTTTATTTTGGATGTTCTCTAGACATTGATTTTTTTGACTTTGGAAATCAAGAATATCTTTTGGATCATTTTTGAAAGTAGATCTACAGTTATACAAGAAGAGGGATATGTATAAAGAATGAGTATCATATGTGTGGAAGATGTTATGTATTTGAATTACATGAAATATAGAGTATTAAAGTGTGAATGATTAATGTTGTATAGATAAAATAATCCCTGTCAAGAATGATGTTTCAGTGTCAAAAGCTGTGAATTATTATAGTGTTTTCAAAAAATTTAATTCCAAATATCAAAGAACTATATGGAGTCAAATAAATGAATCCCAAAATTCATTTGAGAGAAAATGAATGGAATTATCACTAGTCCAGGTGAATTGAATCAGGATGATTATGTGCTAGTCTTACCATGTGACAACCTAGGTGACGTTCATGCACTGGTTAAATTGGGTGTCATGGAAAAGTCATTATGACTTATGGAGCTAGATTCCATATTCTAAATTCACTATAGATGTGTTTCTACTAATTAAAGGATCCATGCAATAGGGGAGTTAAATTAGTGATATTTCATGAATCTCGAAAGAAAATGGTTGTGTTTAAATAGTACTTTTTCTTATAAATATAGGCCTAACACCAAATTTAAAGACTGATACCTGATTTGAAGAAGGTAAAATTATTATCCCAATAAAACCCCAAGATTTTTAAAATATATATCATACTCATTTATAGGTACTATTTTTTAGTGTTTATTAATTTTAATTTTTGTTTTAACATGGGGTGTGTTGGGGTGACTGTTTGATAAACAAGGAAGAATGAAGGTGCTGCATGGTTGAGGCGTGATTTTTTCTTAACTATGCACCCTAGACAAGTTAACAGTACACCCCTAAATAATGGGGTTTTTACTATATACTACTAGGTTTTTGAAACCATGCAACCTAAAATGAGAAATTGTGCATCCTCCTATGAGAGGTTCATGGTTAAGGTTTATGATTAGAGAAAACTGTGTCCTCTGAGTAGAAAATCATGCATACATAATTTTATTCACCTAAATGTTAATAAAAAATTATAAATCTCTTTTCTTATACCCTCGAACAGCCGATCATTACCTAGAATCATTTTCTCTTGATTCACAAGCCTCACAGATGGATTCAAAGGCCCTCTGACCTCCATTCTTGGTGATTTGAAGCCTGGTTAGAAGATATTCACCTTTTTGGGTATGTGGTTTCTTCCCAATTGATTTACCTTATCTATACCATTCTTATTCCATAGTTTTTGTGGGTGGTTACCTTTGGTATTGTTTGATCTAGATCTATATTTCATGAATCTAGATATAAGAATATTGGATCTAGATCTATATTTAAGGGACATTGTTTCATTGATTTTGGAAATAGGTTTCAAATATAGGCTATGTTCTTTATCACATTCTTGATTGATTCGATTAGAATTAGGGATATACATTGGGTAATTGGGTTTCAATGAATTGAGATAGATAGTGTATGATTCCATCCTTATATTTATTATTTCAATTACATGTATGTACTTAAAGAAAACTTAGGTATTATCTAGGAATTGAGTTTTCTAATCTAATTAATAAATTTCAGATATTAATTAATTAAAGGATATTGGATGGATAATAATTAACTGTTGAATTAATTATGTGATATTGATATTTTCTAAATTGGTGTAATAAATTTTTGAAATAATTACAAAGATATTGTGATTATGAAATTGTATAATTAATTGTGGAATTAATTATTTGGATAGATGTGATTAATTAATTGTTTAATTAATTAATGGAATTGAGGTGACTAATTAATTATTTAATTAATTAATGAAATTGACTTGGATTAACAAATTGTTTAATTAACTAATGAAATGGGATGAATATGAAATTATCACATTTGGTTAATTAATTAGTGAATTAATTAATGGGTTGTTGTGATACATGTAAAATTTTTATATATGTGATATTGTGATGTATTTTTTAAACATGTGTGGGATAGGGACTGAGGCTCTAATTACCCATGTATGTTAAATGTGAGTGGGATAGGGACTGGAGAAGTAAGTTCCCATAAGTGTTAAATGTGTTTTGTAATGGGATTGAGGCTCCAAATAAGAATATGAGTTAAATGTGTGTAGGACATGTACTGAGGCTCTGAATAACCATATGAGATAACAATAATGGGATAGGTACTGAGGATCCAAATACCCATTTAACAAAGACGAATGAGACAAATACTAAGGATCCAAATACCAATGGGGTGTTAGAAATCATGTTCTACTCCCAAGAGTTTGGAATTGGAATGCGGTTAGAATAGGATGTGATATTAGTTGAAAAAAAAGACAAATTGTAAACATGGTATTCTGATATAGTTTAGGCTCTATTATGGGTTGGAGAAAGTAATGGGGATTGGGTTTCCATGAGAACCTGGGGGTTTAAGTAGTTAAATAATTATTAATAGGTAATCTGATAACTATTAAATTATACATTGTACATTTTTCTTTATATAACTTCACGAACTATTATTGAACGAATATTGTTTTATTCTCCTCTGGTGATGGACTATTTTGTTGAACTCACACCCTACTCAGGCTGCCAATTCTGTCCCTGAATAGATTTCATGGTTTCCTCATTGGATAAGTGAAATGTCTATGTGTTAGATATATGAGTGGGGATAGATCATGGATGATGGAACCAAACATGGTTTGGGACCCTCTTGGAATTTTTCAACAAATTTAATTTTATGTTTCATTTTGAAACATGGAACGTAGCTTGATATGGATTACCTACTATTCAGTTTTTATATTTAATTTCATTTTTTTGCTCATCTTGGGATAATGGTATTATTTTAGTCATGGTAGTATCATTGTGTAATTTTCTATTCATATCTACTGGTGTATCACTTTGATAAATGGGGTATAGTATACCAATTACTGATATTAGACCCTCAACTGTAGTCGGAGGCCTCTGAAATATCAAGAATAGCACTTGAGGTCATGTGACCGGCTTGCTTGGGGCAACAGTGTGTGGAGCTCGGGTCGAGACATTAAAAGTTGGTGTCCGGAGAGGTTTAGTTTATTTTTTATTTGTCCTAATATTTTTTTAAAATTTAGATATGATATTAGGAATATTCGGTCCTTTGTTTTGATCTTGTTCATGGAAATATCTAATCCATGTATGGCGGAGAACCCATGTTCCAAGTGCGGAATGATTGTCTTTGTATTTTCTGTTATAGTTGAATGTTTTTCACCTTTGTTGACACACATGTGTTATGATGTGATTTTTTTCTGATATATTCTATGATTTGACTCCTAGAATGAAATAAAATGAGAGTTATGTTTTCATGCACCATTTTAGTAACTGAGTATTATTTTCTAACATTCATCATTTTAGGCATGCATATGAAATTGGGTTATGGGTATGTTGTGTAAATTGAATTAGTTTTCCCTTTCTTGTGTAATGGAAATTGAAATGGTTTCTAACAAGAAATTACAAATCATTATTAAATGATGTAAAAAGGTGGATAAATAGATTTAAAATTATACTTCATTAATGAGATGAATTTAACCCTTTTTAACCAAACCATTGGTGTAGGATGTTTAAGGGTTGTGATAGAACCTTTTATTAGACCTTTTGGCTTAGTTAGGGGGAATTATTATTTTTAGATTATTGTGTTTATCATAAATGTGTTAATGTTATGGATTGTGTCATAGGGTTATTATTATTAATTTTAGAGTTATTCATCCATGAAAATTCTTTTTGAGAGTATTATATAAAGTTATGGATAGAGATGATCTACCTATAGTGTAACCTGAGACACTAATAGTGCAAAGTGAGGAAAATGGAGAGTAGTTCTGAGAGAACTTTTCCAACATCATGATTTTTATGGAATGTTATCTATAGTAGGTTATGAAGAGTATATCCAACTTGACATGTGTGTTCTAGTTCCAACACCCTCTGACTTTTACTAGAGAGGGTGAACCAGAGGGAACTGATCTTTGGATAGAGTAAATTCATATGATTCTTGACAATTTGAAGACTCCTGCTGATAAGAGAGTCATGTTGTCCATTTATATTCTATGAGGATCAGCAATGAACTGGGGGATGTTATGGAATGGAAGGATATTATGATGGTCTGTTATAGAAGGAATTCTTGGAGAAGTTCATGGATAACTTCTATCCAGAGATGCTGAGACATGAGAGATCATTTGAGTTCATGTGTTTTGGCTCAGCAGAGTATGTCCATGATAAACTATGCTATAGGTGTTACAAACTTGTAGTGATTTTATCCATCAATGGATGGGGATAAGAATGATATGGAAATATGTTTCTAGGAAAGACTAACATGTGAGATTAATTCCCAAGATAACCTATCTTGGTTAAGATGTTTTTTGTGGTGGTGGGTAAACCTCTCACATCCAAGGGAAACTTGAGAGAGGAATCTAGTGTAGGAAAGATAGTTACCACTTGAAGATCAGAATGCACAACTTTAGATGATTGGAAGCATCACTATATCACTATTAGCTATGCTAGTGGAAAAAAGATTGGTCTGGGTGAATGATCAGTTACTCAGGATTTTACTCAAGTGATTTTCCACTAGTGTGGTGGGATGCAGAACATCAATCATTAATGTACCCATCCACAAGTGGAGTTCCCATCATGTAGCATAATGCAAAATCAACATTGATTTTTAAATAAACTATAATAGAAGGGTAGTGATAGATGAGATATATAGAAATAATATGCGATAAGTGGATCTTCTACCCCACATTAGTATGGGAATTGATGTTCTACAAGGAATGTCAGTTGAGTAATGGTTCATGGAGATTCAGGGAAACATCACTCATATCAATAGAGTGGTGTAGCTCAGGTATCTCAGACTACATCATAGAAATTATGGGGAAAACATTTGCATTCCATTAAACATACAATTATAGATATTGAGGTTGTACCATCAACAATGTGAGGTAATATTCATTTAGATTATATGCAGATACTTCCTTATTTGAAACTGGTGCCCCTCATTACATATTTTTTCAAAATATGTTAATTGTTTGAGCCTGGTTCTGATGTTTCTAAGTGGGGTGTTAATGAGATAAATACTATTTGGAGTATGGTATAGATACATCTTTGTTTGAATAGGGATGATCTCTTGAGGTTGGAGGGTATGGTGTTCTCTGGTATCTCTATATTCTTGACATTTTAGGCTTCGACCTAATTGTGGGTGTGGATTGGTTATTGTTGTCCTGATCACACATTTTTTTACTATAGAAGAGTAAATTTTACATTTCTATGGTTAATAACAATATTCACTATGTAGTGTAGGACATCTAGGAAGGAAGAGTTGGGAAATTACCATGAAACTTGGAGAGATCACAAATAGGGCTTCCTGTCTATTACAAGATGACATAGGTGTAAAGTAAGATGACTTCTCACTTTTAGTGGAAAAGATTCAAGATGTTTTTCTTGAATAATTTTATGGGTTTCCACCTGAGAGATATGTGGATTTTACTATTGAGCTCATGTCGAGCGCTGAGCAAGTTTTTATTCTACCATACAGAAGGGAACCTAGAAATCTTCATGATCTCAAAACTTAACTAGAAGAGTTGGAGGATAAGGGGTTTATCCATCCAAGTACATATCATTTGGGTTCACTAGTTTTATATAGAAAGATGGATGATGAGACTCTATTTATATGTGATAATTACAGAGAGTTGAAACAGATGACTTTGTTGAACCGGTATCCTCTTTCATGTATTAATGTTCTTTTCAACCCATTGAGGGGATATTGTGTTCTCTATAAGATTGAATGGAGATCAGGGTATCATCAGTTGAGATTTTGAACTTCTGATTTACTAAGGACTTCTTTTTGAAGAAGTTATAGACTATTTGAGTTCATTGTAATGCTGGTGGGTTGAGAAATGCACAAACTGTGTTTATGGACTTGATGAACATGATCTTTCATCTAAACCAAGATAAGTTTGATGTAGTGTTTGTGGATGACATCATAGTGTAATCAGTTACTAAGGATGATCCAAACCAAAATCCTTAAATCATCATGAGTACACTGATAGAGCATCATCTATATATTAGGATATATATGTTTCAGTCTTTTATTGACTAGGTTAACTTTCCGAGTCACCTCATCTTAGGGGAAGGTGTGTCTGTGGACCCAATAATGGTTTATGTAGTGGTTTATTGGGAGTAGCTTATGAACTATTTCAACATCATTATCCTTATTGGGCTAGCATGATATTAGTTAAGATTCATCTCGGGCATTTAATGATTTTCATTGCCTCTTTTAGGCTTGAAATAGGGGATAATAGTTGAAAGGATGGAAGCATGTGAGAAGGCCTTGTAGGAGAAAAATAAGTGGGTTAAAGGTGCACCAATCTTGAACATACCTGAGATAGGTGAGGAGTAAGTAGATTTTTGTGAATCTTATAAGATAGGGATTGGAGTTTTGTAGATGTAGGGAGATATTTTTTTTTGCATATGTGTCTCGGTAGTTGAGGCCAAATGAATGGAACTACATTATGCACGAACTCAAGTTGGTAGTAGGGATTTATTCTTTAGAGGGTTGGAGAAATAATCTGTTGGTAAAAATGTTTTACCATGTATACAGACCAAAATAAGTTTAATGTATATGTTTTATTGTGATATTTGAATATTTTTTTATCTAATATGGGTTGGGTATATGGATTAATTTGATTTTGAGATATCATATATTCCCTTGAAGGGATAAAATATGACCGATTCTTTGAGTAGGAAAACCTAGAATCAGGATGCTCAGGACTCTAGTGTTGAGTGGAAAATGATGACTTCTTTGGATTATATGCAAGTTGTGGTTCAGGAGAGTCATAAAAATATGAATCTCATAGGATTTTCAGTGGAGTATATATTTCTTTGATGTATTCGATATTGTATGTGTGAGTATCCAATGTTTTTAACCTTGAGGGTAATCGTTGAAGGTGGGTTGTCACCTTTCGATTGGGTCATATATGATGATGAGATCATCCATGTCATGAATTAAGTTGTTGTGACGATGAGCATACAAGATGATATAAACAATGAAAATAATACCATGAAGTAGGTGGTACATCCTAGTGTGACAAAAATATTCTTTGAACAATGAGGACAATTTTAGTATCCGGGCATAAAAATGTAGATTACATGGTTTTTGACGCATTGTTACACCTACCTTCAGGTGAAAGATGATCATAAATAACCTAGTGGTTTGATACAAACATTTATAACTCCCAAATGGAAGTGTGAAGTAATTTCCATGGGTCATTTTTTGGTATTCCAAGGATTCCTCAGATGAATGATGTTATCTGGGTGATTATATAAATTTTAACAAAGGTATCACTTTTCTTGACAAAACAAAAGACATTCTTTGTTAAAAATCTGTGAGACTTGTTTATTTGTGAGATAGTTCATCTGTATGAGGTTCCATGAACTATTGTTGTATATTTTGAATCAAATTTTACTTTGTTATTATGGTATGTATTATAGAAGGAGTTTGGTATGCAGGTTTTACTATATAAATCTTTCCACCCACAAATAGATGGGAAGTCAGAGCGTATTATATAGGTGCTTGAGGATATGTTGTGATTATGTGTTCTTGAATTTGGTGGATCATGTGAAGATCATCTATAACTCATGAAATTCACCTATAAGAACATTTATCATGAAACAATACATATGTAACCATTCATGGATGTTTATGGTAGACCATGAAGGTCACCTCTATGTTGGATGGAGGCTGGTGGGTAAGAGTTGTTTGGGGCAAGTCCTGTGCAAGAGATGTTAGAGTGGTACAACATATTTAGAAGCATATTTTTAGAGTTAAAATTAGATAGAATTCATATGATGATATATATTTATTACCCCCCTGAGTTAATAGTGGGTTATCATGTATTACTCATTGTGTTGCCTAGATTGGGTCACTACATGATTTAGACTCATAGTAAGCTGAAACCTAGGTTTAGTGGACTGTTTGCGGTTGTGGAGAAAATCAGGATTGTGAAATAGTGATTGGATGTTTAACAAAGATATAGAGTTATGTTTGATGTTTTTCTTTTTTCAAAAATTCAATGGTATAAACCCGACCCTTATCATGTGATGTATGTGGCTGATATTGAGCTTGAGTTTGATGCATCCTTTGAAGAGCATATGATACCTGTGTTGGACCACATTAAGAAAATGTTGTGTGGAAAGACCATGTGAATATTTATTGTATTGTGGAAACATGTACATTTACCAAGGGAATCTTAGGAGACATAAGAAGAAATGATCGCTCAGTAGACCATATTTTTTATTCTTATTCATTGAATTTTTGGGAGTAGAGCTCAAAATTGAGCTGTTATTTGGTGGGGATATTATAAAACTACAACCTTTTATAGAGACGTCTCAGAATCATTTACACCTAATTTTTTGCTTAATTTTGAGTACTATTCATTGGGGTATTATTTTTAGAAATTGTTAGGTGAAAATTTGAGAAAAATGGAAGAAAGAGGGAAGTGCACAGTTCTGCACTATTTTCCCAAGCTGGGCACACTAACCCCGAAAACAGTGTAACCATTGATTGATTGTTTTTCACCAGTAACAAATGGTTTTTAAAACCATTCAACCTAAAAGGTGAAACTGTGAACCTCCTATAGGAGGTACATGATTAAGGCCCTCTTTTATTGGAAACGTTGCATCCTGAGCAACAAATTGCGCTTACATGATTTTAATCACCTGAATATTATTAAAAAATCCCGATCACCCATCTTATACCACTGAATGCTCTATCTCAACCCATAATAATTTTTATCAATACCAGAGCCTCCCTAAGGTATTCCAATCCCCTCCCACCTCAATTCTTATCTATTTAAGGCCTAGTGTTATGATCTTCACCTCTTCAGGTCTGTGGTTTCTCTAGTGCTTATTTCCCATCTCTCTCCCATTAATATTCCATTATTTTTGGGGGCTGCTAACTTTTTTTCTGGATATAGATTTAGAATTAGTGGATCCATATATAAGATTATTGGATATAGATATATTTTTAAGATATCTTGTTACAATTATCATGGAATTATGTTTCAGATCTAGATCATGTTCTTTATCATGTTCTTGATTGATCTGCTTAAAATTGGAGATTTTTGTTGGGTAATTATTTATCAAAAAATTGAGTTAGGAGGTCTATGATTCAGATCCTATAGGTATGATTTCAATTATTTATATGTAATTGTATAATTTTTATGGTTCTTTTATCAATTGATTTTTCTAATTGAGTGAAATAACATTTGAATTAATAAACAAAGGGATAGTGAATTAAGAATAATTAATTGCTGAGTTAATTATGTGATATTTATATTTCTGAATTGAGGTAATTAATTGTTGAATTAAATGTGGAGATATTTTCATTTTTATATTTTATAATTCGTTTTTAAATAATTAATAATATATATGCGATTAATTAATTGTTGAATTACTTAATGTAATTGAAGTGATTAATTAAGTGTTTAATTAATAAATGAAATTTACATAGAAAAATAATTATTGAATTAATTAATTAAATGATGTGAAAATGTAAATACTTTATATGACTAATGAATGAATAAATTAATTAATGGGTTTTTTAAAGAGAAAACATTTTGATATAAATTATATTGTGATATATTTGTAAAATGTATGTGGGATTGGTTATGAGGCTCCAAATTCCCAGGTGTTAAATGTGTGTCTGAAAGGGTCTGAACCTAAAAATACTCATATTTGTTAAATGACTATTGGATAGGGACTGAGGCTCTAAATACCCATATGTGTTAAATGTGTGTGTGATAAGAACTGAGTCTCCAAATACCCATATGAAATAAAAAGTAAGGCACAATGATTGAGGCTCTCAATACCCATGTAACAAAGTGGTTTGAGATAGGGTCCGAGGATAAAAATACCAAAAGTATGTTAGACATGATGATCTACATCCATGATTTTGAAATTGGACTATGGATCCAATTGATCGTGATATGATTTGAAATGAAATGATGAATTAAAAACATGGTTCTATGATATAGGTCAGACTCCAGAACAGGCCAAAGCCGGTGTTGAGGTTTGGTTGTCCATAGGAACATGAAGGTTAATGTTGTTTAAACAATTATTTATAATGTTATATCTTTTTACATATGTATTGTACTTATATCTTTTTAAAAGATCATATACTGTTATTGATTGAATATTGTTTTAGATGTTGTTGTTGGGGGCCTACATATTTGTGTTCACACATTACTCATGATGCCTGATCTGTACCAGAATAGATTTCATTGTTATAATACCAGAGAAGGGAAATGTCTATGTGTTAGATGATTGAGATTGGAAGGAGCATTTATGAGGTAACCAAACATGGTTCTAGACCCACATTGGAGTTTTTAGTGTCTTTACTTTTGAGTTGAATTTTCACACATGGAACATTGATTATCATGGCATATGTACTATTCAGTTTCGATATTGTATTTCCTATTTTTGTTATCTTGTGATACAGGTAAGTTAATATCAATCGGTTATTGTTTATTTATTTCTGCTGGTGTATTACTTTGATAATGGGGGAATAGTATCCCCATGAATGATATTATACACTCATTAAAAGTCAATAGCCTATGGCTTATAGGGATGCATTCTTGAGGTCATGTGACCAATTGGCTTGGGGAACTAGTGTGTGGTACCCTTGTTCGGACATTGAAATCTATCATTTAATAGTTCTATAATGAATAGAGTTGCAAGAACGAGTTGTCTAAAGAGGTATGGGCATCAAAATAATGTGAACACAGTTTCATGAAGAATTGATATAAAAAGAATTCTCCCAAATGAGGGATGAGAAAAATAGTTGCATGAATTGGGGATAATGCATGATGTAAGGTTAGCCATATGGGTTGCGTGATATAGGGCTGAGAATTAGAGGTGTTCAAATAATAGATAAAATGAAATATTTTATTAAAGGGAGTTTCATAAACATGGTTTCATAGATATTGAAAATTATAGTAAGCAAGGAAAAAATCCCAGGATAACTCACCTTAGTAAAAATATTTTCATTAACAATACTAATGAAAGAACACTAAGGTGAATATGGTTGTATGAAGTTACCGGGGAGAGACATACCTGTATAAAAGTACTTGGGTGAAGCATAACAGAATGGATTTATTAATAAAACCATACCTATGAAAAGGTACTTGGATTAATGAGAATGTGTATATATGAGGATGAAAATTAATTTAGTTGAAAAAATTATAGTGCCATGTGGATTCTAATTAGATATCTAGTTCAGTCCCTGAAAGGAAGGCATAAAGGATAAAAGAAAGAGTATGCATCACTATAACCATCTATAGAAGAGGGAATAAGGAAATAAGAAAATTATAGTGCATAATTATTCACATATAAAGATTTAGTGTTACTAAAAAATATTTTGGAAAGAAAAAAACTCAACTCCCACACAATAGAGTAGATCTCAAACATCATTAAATAATAAAAACACAATAACGCGTAAAACAATAGAGAATCGAATTAAGAGTTTTTCTACAATAATGGTATCATTTTAATTAGAGATCGGCCATTATAACTATACATTATTAAATAAACCCTCCTTTTTATTAATTTATTATGCCATCATCAGTGTAGTACTTGGTTGCGATGAAGAGGACATTTCCATTAGAAGTGTAGTAATTGAGCCCTAAACATATAATGGCAACGTTCCAATCTTGGAGTAACTATGAAAGAAAAAAATATCTATAAATCATATTAAGCATAGTGTATTTCGGTATTTGGAAACACCATTAGTGATTAATCATTGGATATAGTCCTTTTGGATGAACCATGTAAAAACAATTTATTCTGTGCATGATGTAGATTCTTAAATATTTGGTTACTATTTCATGAGGTCATATGAGAGACTGTTTTTTGAAAAAGGTTGATCATAATTCATTTTTACATTGGAAAAATACCCTAAAAGGGAAAACTAATTAGGTATTGGAAATGGATAACAATGAACTACTCCCAAATTTATCCCCTTCCCCAGGTGTCTTTGGTAATAACAATCATTTTGAGGATTTTCTAGTAAGCGTAATGGGATCATATTTAGGGTTATGAAAATGTGATTTTTGATATTTAAATAAACATATAATATTAATTTATTATATATTTTCCATATATATATTGATCTTAAAAATATTCTAGCTATATAATATGTAAGGTTCAAGCTAGTTAGAAAATTCACATTAAAAAATCATTTCTTAGGTGATTATTTGCTTTATTTTTCAATTAAGAATAAATTTTACATAAAACTCATTAATTATAGAGAAGAAATATATAAAAATCAGTTTATTTTTGTGTATTTTTTATTATCGAACCTCAGAATTTCTGGATATGGTTTCACATATACAAGTGTATCTATCATGTGTGCTAATAAAAGTTTATATTATTAAAAAATAAATTATATCATAGTGGTATAATAATATAGATTAAATATATAATTTCATTTTTGAAAAAAATTCTAATGCACTAGAATTTATATGATGTGATATTCACATTACTATTATATCGCAAACATAATTCCAATTTTTTGACTTTTTATTATTTGAAATATACGTTGGGAATGATTAAAATTGAATAGTCATACTTAAATACAATATAATATTTGAAAAAAACCTTAAAATTTTTAATAATTAAAGAATAAATTATACGGTTAGATACTAATTATTTATTGCAACCCATTAAATATTACTATACAAAAATAATTTATGTGGATGAACTATATATAATATATGTAAATAAGAAAATACAAATATGGATTTTGTATCCACATACGAAGGATGATTTAACACTTCATGAATTAATATATCCTCAATGAAATTATTATTAAAGGAAACATTAATTTTTTATTTCAAATTCTATAATTTAAGAGTATTATGTTAACTCGTATTTTTTTATATTTAAATGTAAATTTTCATCAAATAAATCAATATATTATGTCTGTATCTTATCAAATAGTTCTATAAATACGAGTAAAGTATTTGATCAAATATTAGAATTTAAAAAATGATAAATAATAATTGAATGTCTGATCCTCTATATATTAGAATCCACCCTTAACCCATATAAATATATTATTTATTTTTGATTAAATCATTAATTCCCCTTAAATATTTATTTTTCTATATATTCTCTTATTGAGGATTTTTAGAATATAGTACTAGAGAATAATCAGTCTTCCAAATAGTCTCTCCCTCTTTCTCTAATATTAATTTATTCTACTTCTAGGGTTGGAATTTTGTAACCTAAAAATACCAAAGGGATATTAATAAAAAGGAGGTTGAAAATTATTATACCATACTGAGGATGATTATTGAATAATTTTTTGGAAGAATTTATCACTATAGAGTGAAAATAATATCATTAATATTTATAAATATTAAGGGTATTCTTGAAATAATATAATTAATTAAATAAGTTCATTAATTAGTGGGTTGATTCAATTATATAGGTAACATTTTTTATTGATAAGAGAGTATTTTACTAAATTATTTGGGGTAAATCGACAATAAAAAATTATTTTAGTATAAAATATTGTACTAAAATGTCTAGAACTATTCTTTACTGAATATTATTGCAATATATGGGTTTTTTCAAATTTAAAATTGATTATAAGTGGAAATAATCATAAAAAACAATGGGGAATTTTTTTACCAGTGAAAAATAACTGATTTAGTGATTGTTATATTTTAAAAATATCCTAACTAACTATGGGTATCAAGTACTCGTATATGATATAATTTATGGAAAAATATAAAGGTGAGTACATGGGTAAATAGAATTTGGGTGAGAAGTTCAGATTCAAAACATTTCTAAAAAAGGTTTAATAAATTATGATGTTCACTATATAATTTATGGTAATTAAGGTTGAATATGTTCACTATTACATTTTTGTTCATAGAATCCCAGTACTTTAAAACAATAAACAATATCTTTTGATTTCCACTCATCCCCTTTTATTTTATTATTTTATCTTCCTTTTATGAAATGTGAGAATCCACCTCACTCTCCCATTTGAGAGAAGTCTATACATTGTTGTAGATATTAAATCTAAGGTTCTAGAACTATCATCATAACATTATATTTATTATTTTTAAGAATTATGATTCATTTTTGTAATTATTATTTTTATATAATAATTATTTGATGGTTTTTAAAAGTATTTGAAAATCGTGAAAGGATAAAATAGTCTTATGTTAAGGTTTCTCAGGAAGGAAGAGGTGATTCATCTGTACACATTGGATGCTTTGTTGAATTTTGATTACCAGTAAGTGATTATTTCTTTATTTTATGTTATATGGTTCATTTTTGGGATGTTTTTTTAATGTGATATGGGTTTTTGTGAGTTTTATTTTTAATGTACTTATTTCATAACCAAGGAATATTGATAGGAATTTTTGAATATTTATAAACATGGATTACTCAGCTTATCTTATGGGTTTTCATAAGAGATGATAGATGGTTTATTATTTCTCATGTAAGTAATATTATTATACAAAATAATTAAAAGAAATATTTCTATTAGTTTTTTATAATTTTCAATGAAATTTACATAATAAATGTCACTAGTTGATGAAAAAATAATGTGTTAAATGATCAATTCAAAAAAAAGTTAATTTTCTAAGTAATTTTTTGAAAATTACATGGCATAAGATGACTTATACTGAGTACATGTTAATCATTTTATGTTTTGAATATTATAAACATTATAATCCTAATATGAATATAAATTTTTAAATGGTATTTTACGTGATAATTTTTTTATTAAATACATGTAATTATTAATATATTTTTATTATTAAAGGGTTAATGACTTATAAAGAATAAATTTATGTATTTGTGGACATGATATTAAATTTCTAGAAATATTATTTTACCCCTAATATTATTTAATATTATTTATGTGGTTTGATGAATGTTTCAGAAGTTATATGTTGTTTTAGTCCAGTTATTGGTTTAGTTTTCTACAAAAACCATGTTAAGATCAAATGATCAGACCAAAATTAGAAAAAGTACTCCAAAATGAATCTCAATTGCTAATTTATAGTTTATATTCCTATGAAAAAGGGAATAATATGGTATGTTATAATCCGTATTCTAAATATAGAAATATTAATTTCATTATTCTTTGGAAAATTCTGTATGAAAATCCACATTTAAGATAGTTCAGGAATATAAAATCTTTCTCACAGTGGAAGAGAACATGTGAAAAGAAAACATAGGTCTAAAAGTGAAATCATAAAATCTATTATATTTAAATAAAAAAACTGACCATATGATATGAAATAAAAGGAAAACAATAACCGAGACAATATATTATGATAGAACAAAAAATATAAAAAACCCCATATATATATGTAATCTAAAAAGAAAAAAAAACCAATCATCCCTATATAAACTCCAAAATTACCATAGTTTAATCTATCCCCATATCCAAGGATGACCAATTCATTAGTTCATTTACGTTACTGAGATCACATAATATATAGAAAATATATATCCCAACAGACACAAATTATGTATGATTGCATCATAATGAATTGGTGGTTACCATTAAACTACTATATATTGACTGTAAGATGAATTTTAGGAAAAAGTATCCGAATGCTTCCATGTATAAAATTATATCTATAAAAAATATATAATGTTAATAATAAAATTAAATAAATCAATATACCTTGGGTGTTGGTTAATATGATCTAGCTAATTGTCAGTGGAAATATACCTACTTCGATCCATGATCTAAATACATAAAACAAATACAAAACATGCCTTTAATAGAAAAAGAACCAACCTTTATCCTCATAAGAAAAGAGATAACTACCATACTGTGGTTAAGAGTCCATGGATTTTATCAGCTACCATAAAGAACAGATAAATGGTAGATTTATCCGTGAAAATATAAGCACTGACCAAAGAACTGATATATCAATGTTTTAAAAAAGTGCTGATAAAATTATGATTTATTAGTGCTTTTTTTACACTGACAAAAGAATGATTTATCAGAAAATTTAAAACCACTCATAAAGATAGGTTTTATTAACTCATATATGTGAATTGATAAAGGTTAGCTTAATAAGAACATTTAAAATCAATGATTAATCATCCTTTTATCCGAACATTTAATAGTACTTATAAAGGTTAAAACTGTAGTGTGATGCTAGAGTGCACTACATCACCAAAAATAGGTCTAGTGTACTCCAAAAATACACTATACCACTAGAAGAAAGAATAAAAGTTACCAAAATAACATTCAAAAAATGAATTTAAATGAAATAAAATTTCAAACACCATTACAAGAGGAGGAAATCACAACTATAGAGTATGAATGTTGTTTTCTCACAAAAATTAATGTGAATTTTTAATAAAAATTAGCACTTTTAGTCAGACGGGTCACACCATGTGTTGAACTGAGGTGTGATAGATTCCTACACATCCCTAATGACATATAGATCAATTTCCTAAATTACAAAAATAACTCGACTGTGTTTTCCGGATTTTGTGTATATTAGATGTTTGTTAACAAAAATTAATGTCAATTTTGAAAAAAAGGATACACTTGGAGTCATAATGGTCACGCTGTGTGTCAGATTGAGGCACAACGGATCTTTAGAAGTCCCAAAAGAGTCATTGATAATTATCCTAACGCATCAATAAATTGTAGTTTTTTTAATATGATTTGAGTATGACACATGTGTTTTAAACTAAAATGTCATTTTAAACTGGAAAAATACACTTTCTCCCATACAGGTGGCATAGAGTGGGTTGGACATGATACCAATTCATACACATCACAAATAAATTATAAACTATTTTACCAAATTATCAAGACAATCCATGCATATTGATTTTCAGCTGATCCCTGCACATCACAAATTTTGTATGTATTGTTTTCCAAAATAAAAAAAACAATACGAATTCTATTTCTCATTTATGATTAATTCATTTTCTTTTTTAAATAAAATTAATATCAATTTTGAAAAAAAGATGCACTTGCAATCATTACGGTCACACTGTGTGTTGGATTTAGGTAGGTATGGTCTCTACAAGTCCCAAATTTTTTATGGAACATTTTCATAAAGTACCAAAACTATACAAATGCATTTTCTTTGTTTGATTATATCAATTGTTTTTACACAAAAATTACTGTCAATTTTGAATAAAAAGGAACACATTGAGTCATAAATGAAACACCACGTGTTGTATTTAGGAGTGGATGATCCCCAAGTGTTCCAAATGAATCAGGGATATTTTTCATAAATTATCAAAACAATTTATAATGTCTTTCCCCAAATTTGAGTTTCCCACATGTGTTATTTACTACAATTTCATTTTAAACTGGAAAGACACACATAGTTCTATATAGGTGGAATCATTGTGAGTTTTACATGAGAATGATAAATACAAATAACCAATGAATTACTAATAATTATTTCAAATTATCAATACATTTTTTGTGTGTTTTCATGGTTTTTAGTGAATGACACATTTCGTATTAAAAATTAAATTTTAAACTGATAATGGACACTTGGAGTCTTACCGGTTATACTATGCATCATATTGAGAAGAATATGATCCCTACACATAAAAAATGATATATGGATCATTTTACTAATATAAAAAATCAATATGAATGTTTTTTATCTATCATGATTATATCAATTTTTTTAGAAAAATTATTTTCAATTTTAATAAAAAGACCGTTGGATTCATACCAGTCACACCGTCCATCAGATTGGGGTGTAGATGATCCTTAAAAATTCCATATGATTTATGGATTATTTTTTAAATGTAAAAAACACTATACAAATTCATTTACTTGGGTTTGAGTATGTTAGTTTTTTTGATGAAAATTAATGTCAATTTTGAACAAAATGACGCACTTGCAGTAAAAATGGCACAAAATGTGTCAAATTGAGTCAAGAAGGATCCCTATAAATTCCAAATTACTCATGATTCATTTTCAAAACTTATCAAAACAATTTGATTTCCTTTCATATGTTTTGAGTATGCCAAATTTGTTTTTTACTAAAATTCCATTTTAAACTAGAAACACCCACATTGTGCTATATAGGTGGCATCATGTCTGGGTTAGAAATGTTACTGATTCAAACATGTCATAAATGAATTATTAATCATTGTACCAATTTATCAAGACAATTTCAGTCTGTTTTCTAGATATTCCATGAGTGACACTTTTTTGTATTAAAATGTAAATTTTAAACTAATAATAGATACAAGGAGTCATACTAGTCACATTGGGCATCAAGTTTATGTTTAGTTGATCACTACATGTAAAAAATGATTTATTTGTTGTTTTACTCATGTACCAAAACTCTACGAATGTGTATTCTCAAATTTGAGTATGTTAGTTGTCTTGTTCACTAAAAATAATGTTAATTTAGAATTAAAAGAAACACATAGAGTCATACCGGTCACACTGTGCATCGGATTGAGGTACTATTGATCCCTTCACATTCCAAATGATTCAAGGACAATTTTCTTATTGTACTAATACAATTTGAATGTTTTTCTCAGTTTTGAGTATGCCACCTGAGTTATTTACTAAAATGTCATTTTAAACCGGAAACATGCAGTTTGAGACGCACATGGGGGAATAATGTGTGGGTTTTACATGAGAATAATTAATTCACATAAAAAATAAATTATTATTAATTTTCCCAAATTATCAAGAAAATCAGAGTTTTTTCACGATTTTCAGTGAGTGGCACTTTTTTATATAAAAATGATGGTTGTAAACTAGTAACAGGAACTAGGAGTCATATCTGCCACACCATGCATCATATTGAGGTTTGGATAATCTTTAAATGTGACATATGATGTATGGATCATTTTCATAAATTTCCATCACATTTTAGATTTTTTTTCTATTTTGATTATGTTAGTTATTTTTTCATTAAAAGTGGTGACAGTTTTGAATAAAATGCACCCATGGAGTCATACCAGTCACATTTTGGATTATATTGAAGTAAATATGATCAATACACATTCCAAATGACATATGTCTCATTTTAATAATGTACCAAAATATTCCAAATGGGTTTCCTTAGTTTTGATTATGTGAGTAGTTATTTTCATTAAAATTTAAGTGAATTTTTAATAAAAAGTCACACATGGAGTCACACCAGTCACACTGTACATCAGATTAAGGAACATAGGTTCCATACATATTAATGATTACTCATAGTTCATTTTCTTAATGAATATAAACAATCGGAATGTGTTTCCTTAGTTTTGAGAATGCCACATTTGTTTTTACTAAAATGGCATTTTAAACTGGAAACACGCAAGCTGGATATTATCTTAAGTTAAAATTGTTGTTTCCACTTTTAAATTTTTTTCTCAAACATAATAATTATATGGTCTTTGTTATACGTAATTTTTAATTTTTTTTATCAATTTAGTGCTTCTTATCCTCTTCCAACTCATTCTCCACCTCAAATTTGGCCTCTGCCTCCTCCTCCACGTCGGCCACTAACTCTAACTCTGCCTCTACCTTCACCTATGCCTCCACCTCCACATTTCATATGCCTCTCTGACCAAATTACCCTCCACGATTTACCAATTATTTTATTTTTTATAGGTCAACACCTATAAATAAATTTATTCCCTCCATTATTCTTCTCTATGTGAAAGAGAGCAAATATAATATATAACCATTGTGACACTAATTCTTCACATCCCAAATATCATTCAAAGGATATAACTCATACAATATCATAAAAATAAGAGGTAATCACCTAATGTTTTTCATTATACATTCTGACAAAAATTATGATGTTCACTCATCTAAAATCAAATTTATTTATTCTTTTGAGTAACTCCATTGTCGGAAATCATGATAGTACTGATAAAATATATAAAAAAATGATTATGAAATTTATTTAATGAAATTTTAATTACCTTAAAAAATTACATGTTGGGGGATTATGGTATTTTCAGTCTTTATGATTTCTCTCTAAAATTTGCAAACATAATATCCAAAATCAATATCATTATCTTGTTTTGTACACAGTAGAAACATTGACAAAAATAAGTAAACTATTTTGTAATGTTTTGATAGTAAAATATTTCTATATATATATAATCAATTTATATTTATCCATTTGATTTATCTTTTAAGAAGCTAAATCTTGACCATGATGTAGCCTATATTGAAAAACCGCCCTGTCATAATAAAATTATCATTAATACACATTATGAAAATATAATTTGATGTTGATACATGTATTTTATTAATATATTTTATAGTATTTTATGGTGTTGATTTATCTATTTAAGAATCACGCGAGATTCAAAATAAAAAGTGGAAAACAAGATAGATTACATGATATGTTACCTATTTACATGTCACGATGATGACGATACGTGAAAAATGAAACCGACACATCAAGACACACTAATAATTTGGATATAAAAAGTGGCCCCCTTCCACCATCACAACACACTCTATGACCAGTAGGAGAAAAGGAGACACCAATGGAAAGTGAATTGATGATATGGACCCCCTCTTCACCTCCTTTCTTCTTCGTGTTCCCCTATCACTTGCTCTAATCATGAGAGAGTAGTTTTCTTAGTGTTTGGTGATGTGATTATAAGGGGATGTAATGCTAGGGAATATTTCTTTTTATTATTCATATTTTGTATTTCTAAAATATTCTTATTCAATTTAAATTCCTCTAATTTTTGTAGTTTATTATCATTGTTTTGGTCTGATTTTTTTTAATTTATTGCATCAATAAATCATCATAGTTTGTGAATGACCATTATCTAAAACTAGATCAGTTATATTTAAACATGGTTTTGGGTCATCTATTTCTATGATTGAGCCCAGTAGATGAAAATTCCAATGGTGAAATCATTATATTATGGAGGGATACCAAGATCAAGGATCCCTACATACCAAATTATGACACCAAACCTAAATAAACTATTATCAATTGAATCCCTTGAACACAAACCCAAAATCACCGAACCTTTCATGTCTCTCATATCGAATTTCAACCCCACCATCACAGTTGTTATATCTCTTTTCCAAAATTATTTAAACAATTACAATTTTAGTTTCAGGAATTAATTTAAAACATACAAACTATATCTATGGGTTTGATCCCAAACTTTCATTACACTACATTTTAATTTATTTGTATATTTTGGGTTTTATAAATTTGTTTTTGCATAGTATCGTAGATAATTAAAGACTCCAAATGGTGATTTCTTAATTTTATCTATAAGATTATGATTTTAGGTTATTTCACATTCACAATACACATCATGTGTCTTCAGTTGGTAGTATATCCATGCATTTAATCCAAAAAATAAATATTCTAGGTTTTTTTATATTGACTACTATCAGCATCCAGTGCCTCCTAAAAAAAGTAAGTAATGAAGAAATTAGAAATATAATTTATATAATTAGATATTAGAGTTATACCCAAATAATAAAGGAATACAAAATAGTATATCATCTGATGCTTTTTTTATACACTTAGAACAAATCACCATCTTTTTTTCTAGTTAGTCCCATCCTCATTTAGAGTAAATTCTGGTCTAGAAATGATATAGTGATTAATGAATCCAAATCATGGTTCACATGATATTTTCATTATATAGTGGTAATATAAAATAATATGAAAAATGTGAATAGTTATTAACTTTAATAAGAATGTCTAGCTCACTATTTGGACAGACATATTATGAAAATGTACCTTATGTATGTATTCACAAATGAGATTCCCAACCATTAATTCTTGAGAATCTCAGTTATAGTTTTAAGAACAATTACATATGTGAAGGAATTTCGATATTTGTTTTATTTATATTCAATGCAATTCAATGTTTTATCATTAATTTTGTTATCTTCATAATGTTTTAATGATAATAAAATTTTCACTGGAACTAGAAGGGAGATGGTACTCTTGAAAGGTCATTTTGTTTTCTTGGCCGATTCAATAGATTTTATGGATTTGACATTTCGTTTCAACACTACTTTGTCCATATTTAATATCATACCTCACTTAAGACCTTTTATCATCCAATATTACTTTTGTTACATATGAAATGATTTTATAAATATGTACCACATATATCATTATAATATTAGATATCCATTCTATGAAATATTCAATAGAAACCTCGACGGTTATAATATCTAGACCATGAAGTGGAACATGAAACTAAGCAGTCATCTCAAAAGCTACTACCATACCCACTACCATGTGGTTTTTTGAGAGGGTTTGATTGTATATAAAGTCTCTTGGGATATTATACATTGTACCCATCACAACTCGGTGGTATGTGGGTGTTGATAGAAAAAATTACATCCAAAAGCACCCTATAGAATCTTAGTAATATAATGTTATCCGATATTTTTTGATACACATTTAGGTAAATGGTAATGAAAACATTTCTTACCCAGTGTAAGGTATGTGGTTGGGGGAATTAGAAACCTAAAAATAGTGGGATCATATGGTTCATGTGCAGATATTTTCTTCACGATTGATTCACATTGATTCTTTCTTATACATTGGTCTTCCAAACCAGACAACAAAAAAATATCCTATAGTGAGTCTATTGGTGTCTAAAATCACGTAATAATATTATATGTATCTTAATGTTGTTTTATCATCTCAAAATACGTTCAAGGGGATACTCTAAAACATAATCCTCCAACATGACGATTTTGTTCATGCCGAATCAAAGCTACTAAAGGTCACTTTTCTTCTTGTAGGGCTATTGATGATTGTTGAGTCTAAACCATATAAAAAATATGATAAAATTTATTTTTTTGTAATATTGTAATAAATCATAATGAATTGATATTATTTCATACTTACACATGCTTGAAATACCAATTTTGTGTTTTTATCAACTAATATACCATCATTATTTACCCGAACCTTATTCCATAGAACATGACAAGGGATTGAAGTGGATTAAGATTTTGATTCATCAATATGCATCTAAAAAATGGAAAATAAGTTCTTTCATATCACAAAATTATTATTTTTTTATTGATTTAAAATACATTCCAATTTCTTCCCTAACGAAGCGTACCCAAAATTTCCTTTTCTACAGTGGTACATTGGTTTTTATGAAAATTATTTATTTCCATCACAGTTTTGATATTAGAGAAATTAACAATTTTGTATCATGTTGGATAAAATAAATAATTTCAAATAATATATTATCGACCGCAATTCAGTTGAAATGATTTCTCACTACAATGATTTTAGAAATAATTCCACATTTTCTACGTTATAATATGTTCATAAATATGTGGTGGGTGGTATTTTTTTTCCTCTCAGAATTCCGAAAATATTACTTCATCAGAAGAGCCTAAAATCATCTCTTGGATTTTCTATCATATAATAAGACACATTTCTTACAAAAAATATTCTAAAACAAATGAATTCTAAAAGGAATAATAAAAACTAAATCAATGTTTCATTATATTATTCTTTTGTCAAATAGAGATACTATACTGTAACCATACAGTTATATCATTCAAAATGATTTCCTTCATTATAGGTTTGTTGTGGCACCATGAATCAATATCAATCAGCAAACTAATCCTCTTTGTGATGCAAAAATACCTAATTAATGTTGACTTGTTGGGGTCAAATGTGTGGTAGCATTGATTCCAACATACCACAAATTTTATACACCGACCTATTGCCTTGAAAATTTTATTCAAAACTATTTTTTGAATCGTTTTTGTTTTTTCATCAAAATGTTGTTAATACCTAATAATTCCTCAGTTCCATCATTAATTATTTTTTATTCCTTCGGATTTGTAATATCATCATGTTCATAATAAATTGTCTACTTGAGAAGTCAAACATTATGTTTTTCTTGAATAACAACAACATAATAAACTCCATGTATAAAATTCCACAATTGCATGCATCTTGCATGAAAATTGTTATTATATTGAATAGTGATTTAATACATTAATACTAATATACAACTAATCATCACTAACTATATTTAATAATTCCTAAAATTCATGATTGACTTCTATTTCTTGATAATTGATTTGATGCTACTCATTAAATCTTTCAAACTAGTCTTCCTCCAATCACTGTTCGGGAGGAATGTCATCAAAGAACTTTAGAACCATAAGGATAGGAGGAAGTCTAGTTTTATGGAGGGTGTCCAATCCTTCATAAAGATATAGAAGACAATCAAGTGTCTAAGGATTAATGTGTCTTAGAAACTTACATTGATGTGATCACTAAAAAGGCCTCCATAATTGAAGAGTAGTTTGAATACCTCCATTGTAATGGTCTTGAATAAATTAATCTCAGCCCACTAACATTGGATGTCACTTTTTTCTACTCAAGGATTACTCACCTTCTAATTTTTGATATTATTTAATCCACCATAATATCCCTCTAATATCATTTATCCCATCAAAGGGCGAATTTTTCAACATATTATCGGTATTGATCAAGATTTTTTTACTCTTATAAATGAAATGAATTAATTCAATGTAATAAAAAATTTATTGTTATGATATATCACCCTAAAATATTAGAGGAACCCTAGATACTTCCCATCATTAAAAATTATACCACATATCTTGTAGTTGATCTACAATTACCTGAAGGAAATGATGATCAATATATGTTCTAGCATATATAAGATGTTTACTGGATCCTTCCAATAAAGATATGAGTCTTAGAGTGGTGACATTTTCTACATTAGTGTAGATATTTACATAATATTTCCCTTTCCAAAAACAATAATATTTCATAAATATGCACAAAATAATCTATATTAAATGTGAACCCCCTTACCATCTCTCTCAATCATTTACTTTTTAATAATTATTTTTCATAAATTATATATAATTTATATGATGTTATATTAATTATTTTAAAGATTATTATGAAACACCTAACTAATAGTATTGATAGAAGGGGTTACTAAATAAACTCAATAAATTAATAAGTTATATAATCATATCCATAACTAAAAATTAAATGATAATCCACTATTTATTTACAATTCATGTGTCTATTAATATAATTTTATAATTGATTCTCGAAAAAAATAAATACTTATATGAACATGAAATTTCATATATTCTAACTGATCCCTACCTATGAACTCCTAAATAAGAAGCATGATAATTGAGAATATAGGTTATGAAAAAATCCAAAAATACACACAACCTTGATAAGGATAATCCACCATTCCACAAGAACAAATCCAATATAACCAAAATTATCTATCCCATTCTAAAATTGCATCAAGAACCTCAAAAAAATCACACAATTGAAGATGGGTATATCCAAACAATGAGGCACATCAAAGAAACAAAACCTACCAAAATCAATAAAATAACCAACCAATATATTCTCATCTCTCAACCAACTCAAAATCTACAAAATAAATATCATAATATAGGGTTTTAGTGATAAAAGGCTCCATGTTCACCACTCGATTTAGAGTTTGGGTAGAGATTGAAACCAAAACGTCTCCTCTAAGTTAATGGAGAAATCAGTCATAGGGTTATCATAAGAGACACACCATCTACAATTTTCGTTGAACATTTTAGAAGGAAATATTTAAATGACCCAATACATGAACTCAATTAGTTAATGTCCAACATATCATAATAAACAGTCCCTCCAAGACCACATGTCAAATATAAATGCATAAACACAAAAAAAAGGCCACATCAAAAAATTAGAAAACATTTTTTTCTTGATAATAAATAACATTAAAAAAAGATTTTTAAAAAACTACACTCCATTAAAATTAATTTTTTTAGAGATTATTAATACTTATTGAAATTTTTAAATAAATATGGTTCATTTTAAATCATTTCTAAAAAAATCTACGTTTTTTAAACACCATTTTTTTTCAAAATACATAATGAAATAAACCGCTTTTTAAAAAACATTTATTATATATTAAATCGGTTTTAAAATAAACCATTAAAAATATTTAATAACATAAAATTTGTTTAAAAAATAAGAAAATACCATTTAACCCAATAAAACCTTTAAAATTTTAAAAACACTACACAACACTAGATCAATTTAATTTCAGCAAGGTCAAACAAAACAAAAACCTATTTAATTCACTTACCATAGTAGATAAATCATTTTACATGTTATTTAATAATAAAAATGTGTTAAAATAAGTTTCAAATGAAATGAAAAACTTCTTTCAGGTTTAGTGGAGTCCTTAGAACTATCCACACTGGCTCTTCATTGTTGGATTGACCATATGGACAAGTTGTGTAACTTCATATCTTCATCCACCATCACCCATGGCTTTTCCAAATCCTAAATTGAATTAAAACACATTGGGAATCTAAATATAAATTCTCATATCAAACATAATAAATTGATCAAAATCTCAATCAAATTCCATGACTACAGCCCAAATTTCCTTGAAAAAATTATTTTCCTAGACAGAATAAAGTCCCTAAAACTCACCCCCACATGTACCTATAGGGTTACGACACCATACATCCACACTACCCTTACATATTAATATAAAAATGAACACTATGGTAATTAGAAAATCTTTATAACCTCTACTCAGATACCATTTTTCACAAAATATCCAATGTAATATGTCAATGATAGGGGATATAGATAACATTTTTGAAAAATGGGTTAACATCATAAATGATTTGATAAAATCAATTAGATAATTATATAAGTCCATAAATAACATTTCATTAGTGTTTGGGGAAAATGATATTTTATTTTTCTATACCGGCCCACACACATATGTTGACTAACGTTACCCTATGAAAATATCATTCACTTTCTTTGAGACCATATTATATGGAGTAAAATAATGAAATGGAAGCACACACTATATTTTTATAGTGAGGGGAAGAGATATAAGGTTCATCATGGTTAAGAGTATCACATAAATGAATCATACGGAACCCAAAACATCACAATATGATAGAGAAAAAGAAGAAAATGACATACATTGGATTATAGCCATGATTAATATTAAGGAACGTAGAGGAGTCATGCTGCAGGTATAGGTATTCTGTGACAACATGGGAATTTCGAGTGACTGAGTCATGGTTAGGGTTTCATTATATAAATCAGAGACTCCTTTAATAGTACCTTCAGAAAATCACTGATAAAGATCCCTTTTATCTTTAATAATTTATTATGTGCTGATAAATAGAATATTTCTCAACATGAAAAATAAACTGATTGAAGAAATATATATCAGCGCTATCATTTTAGTGCGGATAAATATCTATTTTAACTACGTTTTTAGCACTAATAACGAGTGATCATTATCAGCACTAAAAACAATGATAAAAATCTTAAAATTATAATTAATTATCAATTTTTTTTAAATTAATAATTAAATAATTTTTTTTATAATTTATAATTAATTAAATAAATTGATATATCTATATTTATATATACTAAATAAATACTTACGTCAAAAATAAAAAAAAAAATTTTAATAATTATAAATGCTATAAATATACATTTATAGCTATATTTATTTATAAATATATATTTATCATTATTAATGGATATACAATCTTAAATACATGCATTTTATAAATTACTGAAATCGAATAATTCGAAAAGAGTATAATTTAGAAATAATGAAAATTTTGATAAGTTTTGTTAATTGAATATAATTTATTAGAAAAAATATGTATATATATAGATATTGAAGTGGATTAATACATATTGAAAATATAACAACATTGTATAGAAATATTTATAAATTAATAATGGAAAATGATCAAATTCAAATGAATATATAAAAATATAAAAAATATTAAAAACGAATACCCTAAATATAGTATTAAAAATAAATATATAAAATTGACTGATTAAAAACAGAATATATATTAAATTTTTCATGTTATAATGATGTTCTAAAATATTCACAAATTCAATTAAATTAAATTAATATTAGGAGTATGTATTGCTATATATTGTTTAAATACATTTTTTTGGGTGTTTGTTTATAAAAATTAATTAACACACATAGAGAGACACACACACACACACACACATATATATATATATGTGAAATAAATGTGACACAGGCCATTTGATATATGTTAAATTAGAAAATCAAACAATATTAAAAATGAAAAATTCCTTAATATATTTTTTATTTAACATTTTATATATATTATACTTATTCATTATCTATATAGATAGATATATATATATATATATATATATATAATATACTATTTAATAATATTTTCAATCTACATATATGTATATTAAATTTATTCATTTTTATCAATAATTAGTTAATAAATAAACTGTTTCAAATTTTTCTTAATTTAGACATTCTATGTTTATTTGTTTAATTTTTCATTTAATTATGGACCATTATTAGTTCTAAAAAAGCTTTGATAGAGTGGAATTTTTTCAATGATAAAAACATGTTGATAAAGGGAACCTTTTATCAGTGGTAAAAATAAAGCGCTGGTAAAGGATTCCTTTATCAATGGTAAAATAAAAACTGATGAATGTTAACTTTTATCAACGCTAAAAAAATATTTTGATAATGGGTTCCCTTTATCATTGTTTTTTATTGTTGAGAATGTGCTACCTCTATCAGTGCTTATTTTATCACTGATAAAGATGAATATTATCAGGGAATTTTTATAGTGCTGATAAATTCCATCACTATGATAGGTGTATTTTGTAGTAGTGCAATGATAGAAACCAAGAAAAAATTAGGTGTTATAGGAACATCAATATTGGGAAAACATATAAACTATAAACATGAAAATGAAACAATATATTAGGGAAGAGGAAAACACATCATGTTCCATAAATACCCATATATTAATACACAGTATCCATCATCGGTAGTATTGGGAACCAATAAGTAGTTCCTTGACATACCTATATGATATCAACATAGTTATGATATAAATAGAGTTTATGTATAATAAAACATTTAATAACTCAAATATTGTATTTAAACATACCAAGGTAAACAACATATATTTAATGGAATAAAAGACGAACAAGGAATAAGGGTTGACATTTTGATGAATAACTCAACATGAATGAATATTTTTGGAAACAAACATTAAATAATCTCATATTTATAAGAAAAAATAATTTTGGGTTTATTATCACTCTACCCCATACCACTTCTAACCAATAAATCATAATAATATATGATATAATAGAGGTGACACACCAAATAACTTGCTATATTCTATAAAAAAATATATAAAGTAGTTATTACACCATATAATAGATTCCAAAAACCAAGAATATGGGGATTGTGGAATTTATTTCATCATTTTATGATAAAATTAATATCAATATTAAATAGTTAATCCCCACAATGAACATGATAATGATTTTCTATTACAGTAACTTGGTGAATATTTTTTTAAGGATGAAGGAATGGATTAACATTAAATAAAGGAAAGACATAGAGAGGATTTTTATAGAGCCACAAATGGATTTTTTTTACAAAAAATACCTAAGGAACCCTGTATAAAAAATTATATTTAAAGGACAAATGTCAAATTTTACCATATTAGAAAAACATTTTTGGAACCTACTAAATACTCAATGAGAGAGTAATCTCCTCCTAGTGCATATTGAGTAATAGGTGTGAGGCCAATATGATCTTATAACCATAACTAGAATGTTCTAAATCATACCCTGGATATAATTATATATCCACAACTAATACATGTGGAACCAAAATTCCACTTCAATATCGAAGTTGAACTCCATTAACCTTAGCCTTACTTAACTTTCTCTTGAAAACCCATTTACCTCAAATCTTGTTACTTTATAATTTAAAATAATAATAAATTAAATAAATAACTATCTTGAATGGTGTGGCATAAAACATGTTACCCACCATCGAGTTTCTAATCTTGTAGAAGCATCATCACGATTTTGGTGGGATTAAATCCAAAAATTGTTTTCTAAAATAAATTTCTCATTTATATATCTAATTTTGAAGATAATTATATTATCACCATTCCTTAAACATTTGAATTTTATTATCCCATAATATTCTTTAATCTGTTTAATGATGAATTATTTTTACTACAAATAATATGCACTATCTTCTATCATCTAAATCATAAAATTAGATAATAGGAGTAAGATTAGGTATATATAAATCCTCAAATGAGGCATATAAAAGACACTATATATGAAACAAAATCAATGGTATAATATTTCATTTATACTATTTATAAAATTATATTAAAATAGTAAAATTGTTTTGATGAACTAATGATTTATTTTTCATACCATTCCCACACTTTATTGACCCAATCATTGAGAAACATGGATAATTACATGAAAAATAACTTAATTGTTTGTATTATGAGATATAAAAAATATTCTACATATGGATTCCTTGATAAGTGATAAACTATTTTGGAAATCGTTTTCTTTATAAGAAATATCTTGATTATTTCTAAGACCAATCAATGCTGACCGACTAATATCTATCAATAATAGTAAATAAACATTTGGTTTACCATAAAGATCATTGAACAGAGCTGTATGTATTTATGATTGATAATAAATATTATATAAAAATATATTAATGGTAGATGGTACTCTAATTTTAATAAAAGTATAAAGTCCCAAAAAAATATTCTAGACTATACATTATCCAACATAATTGTCTATCTATTTGAGGGTGGTAAACATTTCTATGTTTTACCTATGTATAAATATGAAGCTATATGTTCAACCAAAATATATAAGTAAAATGTGGGATAATATTATAGGAAATTAACACTGATAATCTATTAATTTAAAATAATTATTTCTTAATAATATACCGAGACCATGATTGGATGATTAAGCAATGATAGTAAAGAAGTGATCTATTTTAGTTAAATTGTCCATAATCACCCACACTATTTATTGACATTTTAGAGATCTCAATAATTATTTTTGTAAATCAATAATAATTTAATAAAATTTCTGAAAATCTAAATTTTGTTTCTATAATAAATATATGGGTCACTAGTGTTTCTCATTCACCTATTGGGAGGTGATGAATCTAGAAACAAAACTAGTTATCTCACATTTTATACGTAACGACTATAATTTATTGTTAATATAATGACACATGGTAAATACAGTGATAAAAAACCCACATAGATGAGTGATATTATAATATTACTTCTTTCCCACATGATGATTGAATCTTTAAATCTTCCATAGAAAAATATTAAATAGTTTGTGTCATAGATCAGTCCACTAAGGATTGTTTGTCACATCATTATAACCTATTTTATTCCTCCATCATTCAACTATTTTAAACTATTTTTATTTTAAAAATTCCAAATATAATAATAATTTTAAATTCTTACTTTATTCATGTAATTTATTTTAAATACTATAAAAACGCCAATTTCACATTAATTAATTTTTTCACGAATGGTAGAGGTGATTTGGTGAGTGTTGACACTCCTTAGTGTGGAAAAAATATTGTGACGACGTCCTATTAATATTTCAAAGTCTCAACACATAGATAATAGAAGTAAAAGGCATAAAAATTTCAAGGGAACATCGCGGATGAGATATGCGATAGATCTTCACAGAGGAGCTACGAGATAGAGCTATGTGACAAGATGTTTTTTGAACACCTATGTGGAGGAGCTACATAGAAGAGAATTGTGACAAGCCTATTTTGATGAAATATGTTCGACTAGCCCCGTACATTCCTATAAATAAGACCCATTAGTCTCCTCATTTTACAACTAATTTTTTTTCAATAAATCATCAAGCTCCCAATTGTGCAACTATTTCTCCCAGATCCCTCAAATTTCTTTAGGTAGCTCTCTAAGAAAATGATATAAGAGATAATTAGATGGGATATTCTTGTTTTTAAATCTTTTCCATGTTTGAACCTTGCATATGCTTGGTTCTCCTTTGTTGAGAACTTTTTTTAGTTATCACTATGACCTGCAAGCCACACCTACACAACACACCTACACGGTTTACCTATGTATAATATCTGCTCAGTATAGCTACGCTGCATATCTATGCTGCATAGATGCACAAAAGGCATGTGCATCATTTGTAAACCCTCTTCAAAGCCACTCATGGAATGGTATCTCCTTTTTTTGTTCCCTTATCTGAAAGGGACTATGTTGAAGCCTCCACCAAAACCTCATGACTTATCAAACATTTGGGAATGACACCTACGCATGTCTCCTATTTGGGTTTGTATATCTATAGTCAAAGGTTTCCCGCATTCATTTTCAATGCGATTCTGGATCCTTGTGAGGTTTATAGGTCTGTATATCTACAGACACATGGATCCTTACCCTAGTGATAATGTTGGGATGTTTCTTATCATATCTTTTGGTAATGGGGTTCAGACCTCCCCTTCACATCACTAATAGTCGGGGCCTCCGGTTCCTAATAAAAAGAATTAGGGTCTCACTATCTTTTCCATTAAAAAAGGAGAAGTCTCCCTCCTCTACTGGGATCCAACCTGGGCACTCCCACGGAGGTAATTCCCAAATCATCCAAGAGCCGAGCCACATGAACTCCAATATCTTCCCACACTGAAAGGTTCATTACTCTGCACCCTCTCCCACCACTGCCTAAGCTTCTTTCAGAGTAGTCCCACCTTCTACCACCATTAGAAGAGATTGTGTGTGGTTTGTTGAATCATTCACATGTTATTGTTTCTCACACTGAGCATGACTCACACGATCATAGAGAACTGTGATGATCACAACATCCACATGATACATGAAAAATGAACTATGAGAACTCAGATTCCCACCATAATTGGAATACATAGGAATTCTCCATCAGGTCCCAAGCTCACTAGATATCCTCTTTAGAAATATAACCCCAATAACCATAATCTTGGTATACTCATTAGGTGTAATCCCCAACCAATTTCTCTCTATTGATCATACATGCTTGTGAGACTTACCAAACTATGTAGTCTTTGATTCTCATTCAACTCAGATACCTAGGAATCCTCCCTAAGGTTCGAACCCATCAATATAAATCAACACTCTACTCTCACGTCCACATTCCCCATAGGGTCTATTTAAAATTTGTAAATTCATATCACTTCTTGGTTCATTGGGATACTTAGGCATGAGTCCCACACCAAGCATTGATTAAGCAAGTTTTTCTTACATGTCCTTACCAAATTTCATTAAACTATACAGTTAGGTCCTTATCACATGACCCTAAAAGGTATGATGTGTCCCATTGAGTGGAACTGAACTACGACGGTTCTGATTCCATTCACAAGGATATATAGGTAAACTATTTATGGGTATAATGCCAATGTCTAAAAAACTATCGTCTCCAAGGAAAACAATAAATTCAAGAGTGCCCCACTGAGTGGCTTAAAAAGCAGTATTATCATAACAATGATTAAAAGAATATCTAAATAGTATATTAGTGGATACCATTGATGGATAACCTTGAATACATATGGATGTCTCTATTAATAAAGAACCATGAATACATACAGATGATTCTAAATTCCACACATTCTAATAATTGATTGAAAATTTCAATGGAAACCTATTTCATACTTGGTAAATTAATAAAGATTCAAAATAAACATCTTAAATCTATAAGAGAGTCCCATAGGACAATAATCCCCCCAAAAAGGGCGTGTTGAGTCCAACCTCCCTTCACCTTAACCAAGGTATGTTCTTATGTATTGTAGGTCCAAAAATAACAAATGCTTGCCTTCGGAAAGTATATATATTTGGATAAATAAAAATTGGATGTTTCTAGTTCCACAAATAAATTTAATGGAAATTCCTAGAAGTAGTGATTCCTAACCAGAACACATGTTCTGAGGGAGACAAAAAATGGGGAACTAGACATGAATCCTTAATCACGTTGATAGTATTACTCATATGCCATCCCACTATTAGTTGATAAACGAAGTCCAGACCATGGGAAAAATTAAACATTTGTGCATATAAATGATGTTTTTTTAATCGAGTTCTTTTTTTAATTTTTCATGATTTCCTAGAACTCATTTCAATCCAAACAGATTCTATGAAATATGAAATAGTGAATTCCCTAGCAGTTGGTCAAGCTAGATCCTCGTCTGCTGGAAGGATGTCATCACCAACTTAGCAACTTCAATGTTGGGTATAAAATGTATTGGTATGGGAATACCATAAATATGGTACTATCACAACCCAAGAGGCTAGATTATATGTTCTCCCAATCAACAGACTTCGATCTTCCAGTCAGTGATGACCGGTGGTCCAGAAGCAGACGGTACCAACCACTACCCTTAATTGTTTTGGGTCATTGTCCCCAGAATGAAAAAACTAGTCCCTCCCATATTATAGGGAGGTGGGTTAGGAGGTCACTCATGATATTAACTAAAGGATATAGGGCTCCTTCCCGTGGGATCCCACCAACTATTGCAACCAGCAGAATCACATAGCAGTGGGCCCCAAACATGATGGAGGTATTTCATTCATTTGTCCGGCCAAGGTACCTCAAACTTGGGAATGCAAGATGAACCATGGGGGACAAAATCCGACTAATATGGAGAAGTTTATTAATTTTCACCTTCCAGAGAAGTCCATCAACCTAACTTTGTGGAAAACAGCAAACAATCACATACATCCGTCTGTCTAAAATCCGCTAGATAGAAGACTCGAATGGCAGCGCCCAATGAATCCCACCTTTCAAATCCTTTTAAGTACCATGAAATGTCACATAAACCTACTTAAGAAACATCAAAAAGTTATCATACTCATCTATAGGAATTAATGGAATCCTACCAATCAAATATGGTGACAACTGGTAAGCAGGAACATAGACCTGTCTGCACTCACCAACACAGCCAGCTATCTCGTCTGTCAATGTTGAAAGTAGTCTTTTGACCATGCTAGGTGAAAAACAACCAGAAGATATATACAACTACCAATATCCATCACTCTTGTCAGTAGACTCATTTGGAAGCACCCGTAGAAGTTAGTTGGAATGTTATAATGAAAAACCAAGTGAAGAATCAATTCCATCCCCATCTACATTAGTACAATTAATATCCACTGAGAATAAAGGGTGAAAAAAGCTAGAACATACACCTAATCAAGATATGGAATGAAATTATATACCTATTCTAGATGATAAATTCACCAAATACATAATAACAATGGTGAGAGGGAAAAAACGAATTCATTCCCATCTTCTGGAAGCCTTCAAGAATATCATAATGACAACTTCAATAGTACTGGGGGAAAAACCCATAATTCCTACCCCACACATGGAATGAATCATTGAAATTTCATTCCCAAGTAGATACACACCAAAATTCTAGTCTATGAGGTTGATGGGGAATACTCCACCATATCATATGAACAAACAGATTAGGAACTTAAACCATTTACAATGGGAGATAATCGGCCTGTGAAGACAACCACACCAAGGTAGTCACATAAACCTTCCAATTATAACCACTCCTACCAACAAGTGTCCCCAAATATGTGTAAAAAAAATATATGAATAATTATCTCCAAACACAATTTGAAAATAAATTGAAAATCTGCGATCTATCTCCTCTTAATGTTGAAGTTCTTGAAGACCTCAGTAATTTATCTGTAGAAACTGAAGATCATACTCTCCCATTAACAAATTATGGGAGTAATAGTAGTAATTATGATGTTCCTCATCAGACACTTCATCATGAAGGGTTTCTTCATGAAAATTTGTTTAATCTAGAGAATTTATATTTGGACGAGGGCCATTGAAACCCTATGTGTGGCCAAAATACTTAGGGGAAAGATAAATTATCCCATTATCTAATACAATATGGTGGTCCTCTCTATGATGAAATTTTCTATGAATGTTCTCTCCATAGTAGTGTTTCACATTATCAGGATAATTCTTTAATTTAAAATTTAGTAATGAGAAATCCATCTTATCTTGAGGCACTTTGCCACACAAGGTCATTCATGTTTGATGCCTTATTACTTACAAGTAAAATATGTTTTTCAAAAAGATGACATCCCAAGGATACAATCATTCTATGAACCTACCTTGGGTGATTTTTCATGAAATATATTTCCGGGGAAAAATATCCTATTATTTATAATAAAAAAATTGAGAATTTTCCAATCTGGTTAGACCATGTTGACAAACATCTAGAAAACTATTACGAGGATATGTTGAATATGAGAAAAAAACTTGCGAAGGGTGAAATAAAATTCATGTTCTGGCCTTTGGAAACCTCTCAATAAAACATTCCAAAATTGAGGGTAGAATATTGCATTCATATTATCTGCATCAACATATCGAAGACTCTTCATCATACAAAAGAGAAATTGTTACCATATGAGGAATATCAAATTATAGTTAAGGTAATATATGGGTTACAACCCCGAATTGACTTGGAATCTCTCTAAATTTCCTAACATCCATAGGTTGAAAAGAAGAAGAGAACCCTTCAGTGTGCATGCCTCATTTCACTATAGAGGTTACACAAGTTAATTACTAATACAACCACTCGTGTTCATATCATAGGATGGGGTGCACTTGGTGAATTTCATTTCACTGCACTCCAAAAATCAGAAAATCCCAGCAAAAGTGGTCTCATACAATGTTATTTCCCATGTCCTGCTACAATCAACATATTTTGTGTGCAATTAGAGATACACTCAATAACATTCCTATACTATCTCTCATAAATGTCAGGACCAAAGAGAGAAATATGTTGATACTCTTTTGCATTCACCATATGAGAACATTAAGCAGGCCTCCCTTATAAAGGATGTTAGCCATCAGATTGCGCAAATGATTGAAATTGCACAATGGCCTTACAAAACATTCAATTTAAGTGGTTTTTTTATAATTCATCCATCCAATAATCAGAACAAATTTTTTATGATCAGAAGAGTAGCTACATTAATATCAGCTATAACAGTTTTGGAGCCACCCCAGCCTACACATTTAGGGTCCTATTTAAGTAAACATTAGAATTCCTTAAACAATGTTTGATGTTTTTAAGAATATGTATAAGATAAACCCCAACCTATAGGCCTGGGGTATTTTTTATATTTACAATCCCCTCCTCAACAAAACTCATTTTTCTCTTGATTTGGGAAGAAGACACAAAGTAAAAACACAACTAAACTATCAAGGGATTATTTTTATGTTACTATCTATAAAAAAGTTCCTGGGAATTCATCAGATATGTGAACAATGTCTAATATAGGAAACATAAGGAAACAAACATATAGAGGTATTGAACTAATTTTATCAAAAAATTATTCATTAGTAAATGTCATTAATAACATTTGGTAAGATCCTCTAGAAAATGAGACCAGTTTATGGGAGTCATAGGATGAAGTTCTTATTCATTATATGGTACATAGAGAAGAAATTGTATGAGGTGTGCATACCCAAAATTAAAATCTTACTTAGAATTTAGGTATTTTCTTTTGTAACCAACTCCCAACCATTTGAAAGGATTCCCACAAGGGAAATGGTAAGAGTCAGATCATGTCTCAATTTTCCCCTGGAGAAGGTCAATCTCTTTTACTTGAAGAATGATTTTCCCATTAAGAAAAGGAGATGATGGACTTGGAAAGACTCTATTCATAGTTACTTCGAAGAATCATTTTTTCCAGAAAAGATCTACAAGTATATCCTAAACTGGTAAATCCTATAGGAACACCTTATAAAAGAGGGTTTTCTGTAACTATGGTTGCTGATAATGAATTACCTCTATTGGGAACACATCCTTATATGACTATACCCATGGGTTATCAAAGACAAGTACCAGCAGTATAACCACCAACAGTTTTTCTAGTCATTGTGATTTTTCTTGCTCTAGTTGTTGTACCAGTATAGAACCCATCTCATCTGAATATTACCCAAATTATTATGAATGAAATTGATGCATTAACAACTCTATTGGGAGCTATGGTAGAAAATAATGCACCGGTACAACTAGAAAAGAAATATTACCTCGAATGGGTAGATCTGATCCCTCCCCAACAAAAAATTTTGAGTACGACATTTCCAATATTTAATGGTTTGGGAGATCTGAAGTAACACATAACACATTTTGATTCTCATTGTGATCCGATGATGGGTACCCCTCCAAATTTATAATCAGCCAATCCCAGATGTTTTTTGAAATCATTACAGGGGCCAGCCTTTGGCAGGTATATAATATTTAATTCTTGATCAATTACTGGTTGGGAAGACCACTCTCAGAAATTCCTTCTCAAATTCAGATCAACACAGTAAAATAAAATATTTTTAGATCTTAGAAATTGAAAACAAAGGGATAATGAATGAGCTTCATATTTCTTTTCTCAGTGGAAGGGATTTACATATTCCTTAAATGTACCACTTCCTCATGAAGAATTGATGCTAATTTATTTGGAAAATCTATGTGATGAGTAACACACACACTTAATCTTCATGAAATACATAGGAGGTTTTCGAGACCTTGCTTTAATCACCTAGCTTATGGAGGATTCCATTGTGGAAACAAAAGATAATTCTTGTGTTATCCCATCACCTCTGGGAAGGATAATAGGGAAAGAAGAGGCTACCATAGTCTCACTCAAACAAGCATTTGTACATGCTTCTACTTTAAAATCATTATTATACTGAAGGGATCCCCTCTCGATTTTCAGCAGTAATGATTGACTCAACTAGATGATCAAAAATATCAAAGGTACCTATAATTTGAGGAATTAAAGAACAAATTTTATTATTTTCAGAATGAATAGGTTCTTGGTTACTTCATTACATATTTGGAAGACAATTTGGATTAGTTGGAAAGGAAAAAGAGAAAGAATAAAGTAGGAGATGATGATCTCACCAATTATTTCCCCATTCCACAAATGTTATGGAATCCAATTTAAGATTGTTTCATTTTGAAAGATATCCTACAAAAAATGGTAGACTCTTGAAAATTTAAAACAAAAATTTCATCATCATAAGTTGCATGTGTTATAGTTACTAATTAAGAGAAAGACAATGAATGGAAGGACGTCAAAAGAAAAAATGTGCAGAATTATTATGGTTTTATCATCAAGAAAATGATAAAACAAACTCATGACATTCTATGAACATAGTTGAGACAACCAAATGCGTCTTCTGACACTTCCACTATAAAAAATCCATATTCATCAAATGAGAAGTCCTCCAAAGGTAAATCCTCATTGAAGGGAGCTAATAAAAAGGATAATGAGAAGTCAGAAGTGGATAATCTTGTGTCAAGGACAGAGCTTTCATTAACATTGGATGATTTCATTTCATATGTCTCAAAAGAAAGAGCACTATCCCGCCAAATAGCACAACCATAACAGACCTATCAAGTAGAATCTTCATTATATGAAGAATTGATCTTCAGTTCCATTAACAATAACCACTTAATAGAACCCTATGAAAATGATGATTCTGTTTATGATGATCTTCAATTCCCTATACATGACTAGAGAACTATAGGAAGAATCCATTAACATGGCTATAGGGGAATACCAGGATATTCTAGAAACTAAAATTTTATCTATGCCCATGCTTGAACAATTTATGCTGTAGAAACTCATGGGAGATCCCTGAAACAAGGTCAGTAAGAATACAAAAATTCTCCAACACATGACAGGAACAATGCTAAAATGATTATATCGAAAGACTGATTAAGGGATACACCACCACTCTCTCTGAAAAATGATTGACCTAGTCAGTCTAATCTATGATGAGTAATAGTATTTCAAGATTCTATCCCAACACATGGTACATCTACCTTAGGAGGATCAAATTCTAAGGCACCTGCAAAACTGCATCTCCATAATGGAAAATGCAGTCCTCTGGACCAAAATTATGATGTTTTTAGACAACTATCCCACATATCGGCCAAGATATCAATCCTGGATGCCTTGAATTTGTCAAGAGATCTTTGAGAAGAACTTATTAAGGCTTTTTCAGGTCCTCAAGAGTATGAAAACAAAGTTGTTGTTGCTGAGTTTCATCATTGGGAGAATGATGCTACATAATTTCTTGTTGTTATATCATTCATGGATGAAGATGGGAAAAATGATACAAATTGAAATATCAGAATATTGTATCTATCTGAAAGGGTTAATGATATAGAAATTCAATGAGACTTAATTGATAATGTACTAGGAGTCATCCTCATTCCTATTCAAACACTTCGTGCATTGGGCCTCACTGAATCTGACATATCTCCTTCCAATTTAATGTTGCAAGGTTATTAAAATAATGAACACCAACCTCTAGGCGATATTACACTCAGATCATAGTTTGGGTATCTTGTTTCTAATTTATATTTCATGGTTTTCTGATAGGACATGACCTTCCACATTTTTCTTAGAAGGCCATGGATACCTCAACATGTGACCATTACTTTTTCATACCACCAATGTCTTAAGTGTTGATTCAATGGTCAAATTGGGACATTATATAGTGGATGGTCTCTATTCAAAACATGGGAATCTCAGTATAATCAAAAAAAATTCTATCACACAAAGGGAACAAAGTCCATGGTAATATTTGTAACAAGAATCAATGCTCTAAATGGTATGGAAAAAATACCATCTGACCCATTCAAATATCTGAGCATAGATTATGTGTTCCCAATCCATAAAATTGAAAGGATATATCCCAATACAAGCAGTCATGTGGTGAATTACATAATGAAAATTGTGACAATCAAGTGTGAAAACATGGGAGAAATTATAGATCTACTGAGTAGTGGTGAAAGATTAAATGAATATGTCTTTATTTCATCCACTAAATATCCATAAGTCGTTGCTGCATCAATATGGCTAGAAAGAAGTTGTCATAGTAATAAAGGAAGATAAGGATATTGATTCCCAAACAATTATCTTCTCTACAATTCTCTAGGAAGACCCTTCATCATCAGTTGGGTCAAAAATGGTTGTCTTTTCTTCAAAATTCTGAAATATCGACTCCACCCCTAGATTTAAATGGTTTACTTAATCACATACTCTGCTAGAATAAATACATGAAGTGACATGTAAGAAAGAAGAATATGTAGATCTCAAGGATGGTCCTCCATCATTTTAGGAAGGCATCTCCACCGTTGTAGAAAAGAATAGAGAAATAAATCTTGGTATAGAAGAAGTTAAATTCCCAAATCTAAATAGTGCATATATTACTTCTGAAGATCAACAGATGTATAAATCATTTATAAAGAAAAATTTTCAAATATTTTCTTAAAACTATAAAAAAAATTCCATTACTTAATCACGATTTGTCCACTCATCATTTGGGTTTTCTATAAGGGAATTGAGGATATAAGAAGGGATCAACAAGAACACACCCAACTCAAACCTCTAAAATTGAAGTGGAAGTCATCAAGGTCATCAAAGATAACTTGATCAAGGAGGATCAATATCCCATATGGCTAGCCAACATTGTCCAAGAGAAGAAGAATAATGAAAAATCTAGATTTTTCATTGATTTCAAATATCATAAGAGACATTGTCCCAAATATGACTTTATATTTCCAATTATAGAACTTCGGATTGATGCAACAACTAACTATGAAGTTGTCCCCATTATTTATGGTTACTCTGGGTATAACCAAATTAAAATTCCCTATATGATGAGGTATCTATAGACTATAGAGCCCCTCAAGGTGTTTTTTCAATCGAGTTATTCCCTTTGTCTTCTGGAATGTAGGTGCAACATATCTACGTGACATGCACCATATTTTTAATCCCTTATTCTGAAAATTTGTTGAATGTTATGTGGATGATTTACTGGTTATGTCCAGACAACATTCTAATCACCTGACTAATCTAGAAACCATATTCAAAAAACTTTGACAATATAATCTGAAGTTGATTCCCTCGAAATGTGATTTTTGGGTTACCTCGTGAATATTACATGTCTTTTTAGGCCATCATGGCATCAATGTTGACGCCAAGAAGAAAAATTCAATCCTTGGCATGCCACCACCTCAATATTTGAACGAATTAATAGGATATCAAGGTCACATGGCCTATATTCATAACCTTATAGAAACATTGGAAAGAAAGTGTCTACCATTCACCAGATTAATGAAGAAGGGAGTCACATATCAATGGACCGAACACTAACAAAAAAACATTTGTTACCATCAAGAAGTATCTATTGAGTCCACTATTACCAATGCCACATGTTGATGGAAATCAACTTATTCTCTATGTGATAAATTTAGAGTGATTAGTGGGTTCCTTCCTTACACAAAAGAAGGATGCTTGGAATGAGACTAGCCATTACAATCTTCGTTGAAAAATCATTGACATAGAGAATCAATATTAAAGTATCAAAAAGTGCTACATGGAATTAATATTAATAGTTAATAAGTATAGGCACTACCTGCAATATCAAGAGGTCTACATGGTAACTAATAATAACCTTCTCAAATTTATCCTCAGTTGTCTTATACTTACAGGAATTTTAGTACATTGGGAAGTTATTTTTCAATAGTTTGATATCCATGTTGTGCCTCGGAATGCAATAAAGGGCCAACACTTGGCAGACATCTATGCTGTAAATCAATATATAAAAGATACATCTTGGAATACTGAACTTCCCGATGAATAAATATTATCTATTGAAGGAAATACCCATACATGGGAAATTTACTTTGATGGTGATTCTATATGTCAAATGGGGAAGATAATGGAAAAACATAAAATTAAAAAATTTGGGTTAGTAATTGAGCATATCTCCCTAGAAAAGGTAGTGTTTCTATATTCATTTCTGTTATCTGAAGGCGGTACCAAAAAAAGGAAAAATATCAAGCTATCATTATGGGTCTAGAATTGGCACTCCCTATACAAGTGAATCACCTAAATGCGAAAGGTGATTCAAAATTGTTAATAAAATAGATCAATGAGGTTTTTGTGGTTAGAAAAGAAGATTTATTCAGTTTATGTTATTATGTTAGAGGTTTAATGGCTGAATTTCACTTAGATCCAACATTATCATATATCCCGAGATAAAAAAATTCCTAACCGGATGCATTAGATAACACGATCACATACTTCAAGATATAAATCTGGATGAGACAATCATCATTATTTACTATCTTTTTATGATTTCACCTTTTGATTAAACTAGAATGTAGGAAATTAATAAATTCATCCCTATTTCCAATCCTTATGGTATCACTATGGGGTGAATGACACCTATCATGGAATAACTTCAAAATCTTGTAATTCGACTGGATACAACTGAAAAAGGCCAGATCTGATGACAAGTAGTGAATTCCACTATTTTTGATAGCCCAAATCACCAAGAGATCCTTTAAAAATGAGGCATTGATGGGGTCATATTCAGGTGTATTGATGGCGATAAAACTACAACTTTCATGATATAAGTATATGCCAAAGCATCGGTGCTCACCATTCTAGGAATAGGCTTTCTAATTAAATCTGAAGGCCTGGATATTTTATCCTTCAATTAAACTAGATAGCACTAATTTTTTTAAAAAAAAATTGTAACCCCTACCAAGTGCATGCCAACTTCATTCATCAACCCCTGGAGTACCAATATACAACTAACTACTCCTAGACATTTTTTACATGGGGAACGGATGTAGTAGGACCTTGTGCTCTAGCTATGGATAATCAGTTTGAGTATATTCTTCCTTCTACTGATTTCAAATCCTAATGGGCTGGGGAAATACCTATCATTGATGTTTAAGAAAAAAGCATTGTTATCTTTTTCAATGAAAATATAATTTCTAGATTTGGTGCCCCTTAAACATATTGATGGTAATGATGCCAATTTCAGTTCTCTTGAGGTAAAGCAGTTAAATCAGGAGAACAATATCAAATACAACCATTCATCTCATTATCAAGCTGTGACCAATGGACAAATAGAGACCTTTAACAGGACCCTATCAAATATACTCCAAAAATGGTGGATAAAGATAATTAATCATGTCCTGATAAAATGTTTCTTTCATTAGGGGCTTATCGAACTAATACATTTACTGCAACTTAGAAAACTACATACTCATCAGTATACAGAAAAGAAGTGGTTTTTCATATTGAAATTAAATTGGCTTCCCTATGAGTTGAAATATGTGATCGTTTATCTATAGATGAATAGTATTATACACGAATTGATAATCTGGAATGATTATAATAGAAGAGATTGCATACTTTGAATCATTTCAAAGTTAATAAGAACACAATAGCACTATATTTTAGCATGAAAGTTTTTCTCCACTGATTTCTTCTCGAAGAATTTGTATTAGTCCTCAAGCCTATAATGATAGAAAGAGAGAAGCCTTAAAAACCACATTCAATGTGGGAAGGACCTTACTCTGTATATAAGTTATACTGTAATGATGACTATTCCCTAACCTCAATGGATGGGGAATTTATTACAACTACAACCAATGAATGATTATTGAATAAATACTTTGTGTAATTACACATCATATTTCCTCACTCCATGAATTTAAACTACATAGAACAATGTCCTAGTTGCAAGACATTAAACTATATAACAACCATATGCGTCTATGTTTCACGATGCTGAAATGCCTAGCATCATATTTCTTCACTGCATGACTCTAAACTGCACAACACCGTAACCTAGTTTCAAGATATTAAACTGCATAACAACTAAATCCGTCAATGCTACATGATGCTAAAATGCATAGCTTCATATGTACTTCCTACGTGAATCTAAAAATAATAGCACAAAGTCTTATTTTTAATACATTAAACCATATATAAACTATATGTGTCCATGTTTCCGGATGTTAAAATGCATAGCATCATTTTTCCTCGTCACATGACGTTAAACTGCATAACATCATTTGTCCTTGCTACACCATAATAAACTGTACGGTTATCATCTTCTTCAATTGACATTAAGAAATCCCATAAGATACAACAAATTTTTGTTGATTATGATTCTTTAAAAAAATGAGTAGCTTATATGCATAAGTTTTACTCACATTATAGCTACTCCTTAGTGGAACACAAGTTCAATTTCCCCCTATTTTTGAATCATAAATGCATAGAGACCTCATCTCAAGAACAATGTGTGGCTTGATTCTCATCTATATGAGATATGTAGAGATGTCAAGATATCCAATATTGGAACCAACCACCCCCACTAAGAACATTATTTCCCTTTTATCCTCTATTATATGAACCAGATCTATACAAGGTACTCTTTCAAAATGCATGGTTTGCTCTTTATACCATTTTGTGTGTTAAGATTAACTTTTATTTCGGATTGTGTTAATGCCCCCATCTCTCACATCAAACTCAATTTTTGTGAAAACGATTGTGTCAAGAACTAGAATTGGAGATATTATTATTTCAACAGGATACATAGAGACACCTAGATATCCAATCTTAGGTGAAGAAATGATATAAAAAAACCCTCTACCCCACGTCAAAACGTGATTGCTATGGGGAACAATCTCAAGATCTACATGTGGCTTGAATCTCATCCATATAAAATACATAGTGACACTTGGTTCATATCCTCTGGTCCAAAAACTATATTCCTTTTCAGTTTAGAATCACTTCATGTCCTTACTGTCTAACATTAAATGGCACAGTACTAAAAGAACTACGTATGGCTTGATTCTCACTCCATAGAGATATGTAGTGAAGACCAGACCATAACCCTTAGTTCTATCCATGATAGAAAAAGAATTTTTTCCCTCTCACGCATACAATTAAAAATCTATGTAGGGGATCATCATTTTGGGTCTTCTCTTTAAAGATCCCACTAAGGAAACAATAAATGTCCCCACTTTTTATATTAGTCATATCTATATAAGGGACTCCAAACTCATGGACAATATTTTTTCAAATATTTCACTAGTCCATTAAGCATTACTTCATTTCATATTTCCCACTCCTAATATCGAATACTTTTAGATCTTCACAAAATATTTTATGGTTTTTTTGTGGCACAATTTATAATAACTGAGAGATCGTTTGCCTATGTACTCCTAAGAATCCTTGAATAAGTTTACTACATAATAGACCTATCATTAAAATGATTCCATTGATTAGATATCAAACATTTTCCCAAGTTGGCCCTACGTAATATAGCCCCATAATGGGTTTCATCAACTAATGGTAACTTTTTTATTTGTAAAATCATCTTCTTTCCCCTTCATACATTGATGAAAATATACAAGAATGTGTATCCTAAAACGTTTATCAGTTTATATTTGTCCCATTGCCTTTCTGTAGATCTAAAATTCTTCCATAACATGGTTTACAAATTTACCACTCCATGTGTTCACAGCATATTGAAATAACCTTGGATCATTTGACCACATATAATTTAATGTTTCCATAATATTTTGGTCATATTTTAATGACCTAAAACTACATGCACAATACATCCTACATTTAGGTCAGACCTTCATAAAAATTCTATTCCTCAAATTATTTGGAAATCATCATTAGAAATACACTTTCTATATCAAGGTACCTTTTTTCCATAAACCAAACTCTGTGATGTGGAAAATATAAATCTACATAAACTTTCTTCTTCTTTTAACAATATAATGTAAGAATTTTTAGAGCACTTTTTTTTGACTATGCATTATGTTTCCCTAGGTGTCCTTTAATAAGATTCCTATATAACATGCATTTTAGTCAAAAGATACCACTATTTGGCTATATAGAAACTTCCCTTGTTGGCTCTGCATAGTACACCCCCCATAACGGGTTCATAAAATAATGGTAAATTATTTCATGGAAAATACTTCTTCTAATTCCTTTATCCATTTTCCCATACATTCATTATATTTAGAAATTTATGAATAATAGTTTACAATTATTCCTTTTTTATAATTGAACATGGTATTTTGTTTCCAAACAAATTATCATGAATTTGGAGACTAACGAACCTTTGGTCAAAGATAAAGACATTAAATTAATTCCACCCAATGTCTTCACTACATGACTTGAAACTGCATAGTACAATTTCCCCACAACAAGAATTGAAACTGCATAGTACAATGTTTTCACTACATCACTTGAAACTGCACAGTATAATGCCTTCACTACATGGATTGAAATTGCACAGTATAATGTCCTTACTCTATGACTTCAAACCCGCATAGCAGGATATAAGAAATCCCCCTTTCTGAAAAATTTTAACCATTATTCAGACACCAAATTTGTGTATGATCCTTTTTCCCCATTAGTGACATATATCGGCAAAGTTGAACCATTAATACTAAAATCTCTTTCCATGGAAGAACTGACACTACGGTCTTTAGTCACCCAAATCTTATTTTCCATTGTCCATAAAAAGTAAAATCTTAAATTCTTGAGATATCATTTTCCTAACTATGTTATTTGTGGCCCTATGTGTCCTTGCATAAGTTTCCTATATAATGATCCTGTTTGTCAAAACATTCCACCATTTGTATATACATCATATTTCATAGTTTTCCCTGCATAATACAACCTCATAATCGGTTATTCAAATAATGGTAACTTCATTCTTGGAAAAGACATCCTATATGTTTAGATTTCAATTTTTAAATTTTGTGACCATAAAAGTATTTAGTCAATATTCCCTTTGGAAGTATCTAAAGAATATTGGAACAATTACTAGCCACTGAGTCTTGTGTGAGATCATATTTAAAAATTTATGGCCAAATATATTTGACCTTAAACACTATCCTTATTTGTCCAACAATCATGACACTGAACTGACAATAAAAAGGGAAATGGTTCTCACCAGATTGAAAACATGTAAAGCGAACTATGGAAAAAAGTTTATTCTCATCTCACTAGACTTAATTTTGTATAGTTTAGGAAATATTGAACAATAAAAAGCCATAGATATAATGTTTTTGAATTTTATTTATATAACCCAAGTAAAAATAAAACTATGCTCATTAGTACCATTACTTTAAATAGATGTTTTTGAGAACTCCCATTCATGTTGTTGTAATTATGATTTTCTAACAAAAATGAATTTTGTAAGAAAATCAACATCACCTTTGATATTGCAATTACAGATAATAGGAATGAAGACTTATATGATTGGAGAAAAAATTCCTTTTATTCATATGGTAAAATTAGAGGGACGCCAATATAATGGAGCCTCTTTGCCTTAAGTTCAAAGAAACTCTCATCATGAATCTTTATATATTGAGTGACTTCATGAGACTTATCAACCAAATTTTCAAGTTGAGATAGTTGAACAAATTCCACCTCCTCGGCATGACTAAGTGCTTCATTGGTAGTTAAAACAATTGTTATCCCATCCAACTATGATTATACCAATGTTTGGTTTATTTTTTCAAGATATTTATTAATAGAAACCTTTGGATGTCGATGAAGTATCATATCCTTATTTGATTCTTAATTTTTTCCCAATTTATATTGACCTATTTCAATGGCCGGCCTATACCTCAGCAACTGCACCTTGGAAGATCTAAATATTAATAAGTCATTTAGAATTTTCAAAATCTTTCCACAACTTATGGTCTTTCCCCCATTTGAGAATTTTCTTTTTCATTACATTGTATATTGGGAAATAATTAAATCCACCAAATCCTAATACACAAGATATTGCTGGGTGTTTTTCAAAATGGGAGAGTAGCTCATCCAAAGGCTAGTTAGAAACTATCTTCCAAATGTGATTCTATGTCTTTTTACATGCCATTCCAAGAAAAAATTGCATATCTAAATCTATATCTGAATCAACATCATGGGGAAATATTTAACCTACAATCAAATCACATAGATTGGTTCCTTGATCTTTCTCTCTAAAAATAGTGGATGTTTCCCAATCTGTTGATGTTTTAAAAGACACAAAAGTTTCACCTACTGATCTAGATGTGGGAGATGATAACCCTAAATTGTGAGTCAGAATCACTATTAGATTCAGAAGAATGTTGGAAATGGGGCATGCTCTAGAAAGTTGACAACATTTACCTAATAATAATATGTCTTATTGATTATATTTATCCCTAGTATTCTCATCCTTAATAGTTTGATAAAGAGATTATGGGGGTGGGTCATCCTTCGATGTTTTCATTATTCACATGATCAAAGGATCTGGAGCATCTCCTAACATGGGTTCCTCAGTAGGTGTCTATCCAGATTCCACAAGAAGAAGGATAGAGTGGAATTCCCCATTCTTAATGGGCTTTCACAATACTATCAATAGAAAAAGCTGCATAATTTGAACATTGATGTGATGTACTAAGTTAATGAAGAATAATTATCTATGGAAAAATCCTGAATGAGAACTTATGTCCTTAAAATTCTTTATAGAGGTCCCCAAAATCATGTATGGAACCTCTAATATAATTTTCTTGATTAAGGGAATCCATCATTTTTGTGTATGGTTCTTGGAATGTTGTACCATCCTCCCCATTTAAGGTATCCATCAAATGTTCGTTGAAGACAAAATTGTCTCTACTGGCATTTTTTCATCAATTATTTAACCAGCACAATTTTATCCAATATTTCCACGTTAGGATATACTCTAATATCTACATCATATTTCCTAGGATCATCATTCCTTCCAACTGGATGAATATGAATATTAGTATAGATAATTATAGGATACATTGGAAAAGTAAATTAATATGAGATATATTAAAGAGAATAATATTAGAAAAACATTTACTATTTAAAAGAAATTTATTTGAAATAACCATAAAATTTATCTATCTATGTTGAAATTAGAACAAATGAAGTTGTCTCTTTTGGTACTTCGTCCATTACGGTAACAAATTAATCAATATGAACCTGTGATTATCCTAGGAGTTTCTTCTCCATTCTTGAAAAATCGGTTCTTAATCCCTTAAGAGAAGAGAGATATGCAGATCTTGCGAGAGGATGAACGTTGTCAGCATGGTGTATCAAGAAAGTCATGATACCAAATTAAGGTACAAATACATACTTCTTGGATGCACACATTAGACCAATATCAATACTCGCTTGCGTTTCATTTGATAAGCTTGTGGAGAAATTGAAATAATCCTCTTGGTAGAAGAAACATGATGAAATGGATAAGGGTTTTCTGTTGACATGACCCCATCTAAGATTCTCTCTCCTAGATAATGTTCTGGAGACTTGGGAGGATCATTTAATGTGTCGATTGGATAACATGTAGGTCCATAACATGGTGACTCAACAACCTGTCCTAGGATTCCATCCCTAAATTGATGCCGCAAAATGAAATCTCATCAAAATTAATGATGGTCAATGACAAAGCATAATTAAAACAAAAGAAATGGAAAATACATTCTCAGTATTAACATAAATGTCTCATTACTCTTCAGGGTGAACAATTAAACCTCACGTATCCCTAGTTCCATCATATATTATAATCATCTAGAGGCTAGGACTTGTTCAACAGTTTCATATGTTAAGGTCGTCAGCTCTGCAATATACTCCCATACTTCTACTAGGTTATTATCCTGATGACAAATTGAAGGTTCTTTAATTTCACCCACATCCAACATTCAAGACAATTTTTGAGGAATTCACAAGAATACCTAATTTCAAGAGTCAGGATCTCCCAAAATTGAAAAGTTGAAGCCCAATAATAATTATGTTTTGATATGGTTAGCTGTGGAGAAAACTCAACACCCTCTGTTAGGAGAGACTCTTCAGGCCTCCCTTATAATTCATAATAGTTTGTAGATGGTTTGGGAATATCTTTCGGATGATGGATGCTAGATCACCTCGGTGATGGAGGTGTTGTTTCTCTAACCACAGTATTCATGGTATATCTTTTACGGAGTTTTTTTTGAAGATTATGAAACTTCTTTAGACTATTCATTATCTTCGGCTTTATAAATCTTACCAAGATTTCTATGCACAATAGTTTTCATGGATGATACATTATATATTCCTTTCGATGAATCCTCCTGAGGTTTTTAATAATCCAATGGATAGTCATATCCAGCTTCCAATCTAATTGATGCATCTAATGGAGGTAACATAATTGATAATTTTTATGTCTCTAAAGCCATAAAAAAACCACAATTGTCTCTTTACCATTCAGTGTTTCTCATGTCTATCAAACAAGGGAGGAAAAGTGTTTGATTGTTGAGGAAATTTGAAATGAATAGAAAACCTATAAGGTACATAATTATCACATATAATTTCACCTTCAATCATTGTTGACAACCCGCTATCCTTGAATTCCTTCATATAGCACCTCAACTCATAATTTTATTCCTTGACATCATTAATAAATGTTCTAGTTGGTGGGATACGAAAATTGAAGCAGCTGGATTCTCTTGATGCATTCAATTCCCTTAGTACTACATCATGTCTAATGTTCAAAGACTAAATCTATGATAATTTCTAAAAAAATGGGGTAAATCAACCATTGTGGTCTCTATTTTAATTGAACACAGAATATGAAGAATTATATGCCATAATTGAGCCCCAAAACCCATGGAATGGACCTGTAATTCTAAATGAATCCTTCCCATTGAACAAATGTAGTAGGGAATAATAAATTATTGAAAATACAAAACTTTCTAAACCAATATATTTCCCCCACCAATTGTCTTGAAACAACAATATTCCCTACCCTTACACGCCCACCACAAACACGGATTGGAAGAAGGTAAATACATAGCCTCATGGGAAGAAAGCTGCCGATGTATTCCTTTGAATACATATCAGATTTGACTTTATATCCCCATTTATTGTAGTCACCTCTCTCCAATGTGGGATAATATGTGCCTAAAATCCCCTAAATATCTAATGATGGACAAACAGTAGGACATCGGTAGGTGGGACTATTCTCAATTGATGGTCCTAATAAAGCTACCATCCAAACTCTTGTATAAGTATCTTTAACATATTTTTCAAAATTCCTTTTCTATTTTGAATTATTTAGGAGCTAATGGTGGTGTTATAGCAACATAACCCCATGTAGTTTTTGGTGGAATGAACTCATCGTACATCTCCCCAAGATTAGGTACACCGGATATTTGGTAGGTATCCTAAAAACTGATGCCAACCGCACTGTGCGTCCAGTGAAAAGTACTTTTTAGGGAATAAATTGTCTTATCAATTCATGGATGATGTAATTTTTGTAAACATAAGTTTTTACCATCCAGAAAGCTTCATAAATGTGAACATCTGATATCCCTTTCTTGAATTTTCCACAATTCTAGAATACCCAAAACACCAACGTCTATCTAGGATTAACTGATCCTATAGAATAAAGATCCCATTCTTCCTTCCAAACATTAGACTCATATGTTTGTGAAGCGCAAAATGTTGAATCATAACAATGTGGAATCATCATTATAATGTGATATTTTTTTATCAGAAGTAAAACCATTGTGGTGTAGGATGCATCCAATAGAGAGTTTTTCCACATAAACATGCATACCAGTCATAGTAATATTAATGCAATGACATTTGAAGTATTGCAGAGACCAATTATTTGGAAAGTATCTATTAATAGCTATAATATGGGAATATTGATAAATACCATGTCCCAATAGATTCAAATAATGACTTTGTGTATATTCCCGTTGGTATTGAATCAAGCCTTTTAGAAGTCTAAGGAGAGTACTCTCAATAACTTCATAATAGTCAAGTCTGAAAATTTTCATCATGTCATTTTGAAGATCCATAACTTCCTTAGTGGTGGTCCAAAAGCGAGACATTTCTTGCAAAGGAGTTACCAAGTTTCCCTTTTTAGGTATTTATTTTGACTTAAGAAAATTAAAATGTCATGTCAAAGGAATTTAATATTTTGGAAAAGGAAATGCTCTGTGTAGGTCCTTCAAAAAGGTTGTCGGTATAGGTACTATGTAAAATACAAGTGAAAATCTTTTGAAACAATCCTTCCACGTAGCTCCATTTCTCAAATAGTTTCACCTTGAATAAATTTCAAGATACCTACACAAGATAACAGTGTGACATGCTTGGACGAACAAGATATGCAATGAGAGAAACAATACGAGATCCCAAGTGAAGAAAATCGCAAAGGATGGAATATATTTATAGGCATCGTTGACCTACATGGAAAATAAATGCAATATAGATACGTGGAATACCTAAACGATATTCCTACACATCATACCTGTGCAGTTAAGAATTTAATCCATTTTCTTTTCCCAAAATCTTACCTCCGGACCCGACCCCCTTTCTAATCAGATCCAATCCTAAGGGGGGGGGGGTTTGAAAATCCTTAATAGGAAAAAATAATATTAATACATCCTCCAGATATTTAAAATTCTCTATATGAATTTAAAGGAAGTAAAGGCATATAAATTTTAACGTTCCTACATGATAGACCTGTGCAGAGGAGCTATGAGATAATATGTTTTCCGAACACCTATGCGGAGGAGCTAGGCAGATTAGCTTCATGAATGACCTATTCCGTTGAAATACTTTCGACCACCACCCTAACTTCTTATAAATATAAACCTTGATCTCCTTATTTGAAAACTAAATATGTTAGAAGAACTATTGAATCTCACATTCCATATATATTTTACCCGGAACCCTCTAATTTCTAAGGTAGCAATCTAAAAACTCGAGAGAAGATAGAATTAGAAAGGATCAGAATGTTTTGAAATCCTTTCAATGTTTTATGATTTCATAGTATTGGTACTACCTTCTTAATAACTTTTACTCTGTCATCATTAAGACATGTTTATCACACCAACGAAACACACCAGTGCGGTGTACCTACACGGCATACCTACACGGTATAGCTACACTGCATAGCTACGCTACATAGCTGCACATAGAGTCTAAAAATCATCTTGTAAACCCTTTTCACAGCTACTAATTGATGGGTATTCCCTTCAATGGTTCCCTTATCTAAAAGGGACTAAGTTGAATCTTCCAGATAAACCTCATGACATATCCATCCTTTGGAAATGGAAAATCAGTGTGTCTCTTATTTGTGTTTTAATATCTACAGTAAGAGTATTCACACATTAGTCTTCTAAGGAATTCATGATCCATGTGATGTTTTTAGGTTTTTATATATATAGTCACACAGATCCCTAACCTATAGATAATGTTGTGATGTTCCCTATCTTATATTTTGGGAATGGGATTCTGACCTCCCCTTCTCATTTCTAAGGCTCCGGGCCTTCTGTTCCCGATAATGAGAGTGAGGTTCAAACATGATTTTCCATTCAAACAAAGGAGATCTCTACCAATATTCTAGGATCCAACCAAGCCACTCCCACAATTGTAAGTCCATAATCATCTGAGATCTGGTCTGGAGGAACTCCAATGTCATCCCACAATGAATGGTTCATCACTCCGCGTCCAATCCCACTATTGCAACGACTTCTTTTGCCGTAGGCCCACCATCTCCAATCAGTAGAAGATAGATTGGGTGGTTTGTTGAATATTACAAGTCCTATTGTTTCTCACAAAAATAATGACAAACATTACCTCATAGAACTCTGATGACCACAACATCCACACAAGCCACCTGCAATGAACTATGTTAACTATAATTCCCACAATAATTGGGATATATAGGAAGTCTTCACCAGGTTCTAAGCTCACTGGATATCAACTTCAAGAATCCAAAACTAATTCCATTAATTGGGGCAACCTCATTAGGAGTAATCCCCATCCTATTTCTCTAAAGGATCATACACCCCTAGAAGAAACATCAAAATATGTGGGATTTGGTTCTCATCCAAATTAGATTCATATGATGCCTCCCCGAGGTTCAAACACAACAATATAAATCAACCCAATCCTTTCTGGGAAACATTCCCAACAAGGCCTAATTCATATTTGGAAATTCAAATCTCTTCCATGTTCCTTGGGATGCTTTGGAAGAAGTCCCATGCCAAGGTTTTATTAATCATTTTTCGGTTGTATGTCCTTACCACATGATATTAAACTATATGGTCAGGTCCTTTTTACACAAAATTATAAGGCATGTTGTGTCCCATAAAATGCCACTGAACTATTAGGGTTCTAATTTAGTTCCCATGGATATGTAGGTATCATATTTATGGGTATGATCCCAACATCAAAACAATATTTCATCTCCCTGGATGACAATAAATTATATAGTTCCCCACTAAGTAGCTTAAAAACTAGTATTATCATAGCAATAGTTAAAATAAACACAAAATAGTATACGAGAGGATACCATTCAAGGAGAACCTCGAATGCATATGGATGTATTCGTTAATGAAGAAACTAGAATATATATAAATGATTCTAAATTTCAAACATGCTAATAAATAGAAATTTCAAGGGAAATCTTTTTTACACATGGTAAATTAATAAGGATTCACAATAAATAACATAAATCTATAATAGAGTCCAAGAGTAGGAAATAATTCCCCCCAAAAGGGTGTGATGACTCTGACCACCCATACACTTGACCAATGATTGTAATTAAGTATCGTAATTCCAGAACTAATGAATACTTGCCTTTGGAAAGTAGGTCCCGTTAGATAATAAATTCATGGATATTTTTGGTACCATAAATAAATCCAATAGAAACTGCCCAAAATTAGTGATTCCTAACAAGAACATTGGTTTTGAGGGAGAAAAATAGTAAGCCCATAATGAAATAGAATAAAGTGGGAAAAAATTTCTCAAAAACACAATTACACAAGTGGAATCAACTATAAACATCCCATAATTTTCAAAATAACTGGTATCATATTTAGTAGAAACATACCTTATGATTTTATATACAATATTGTGGAATATATGTAATTCTAATGCATTAATTTTATATCCCCTAATGATGTAAAATTAGAGGAATTCTTTCATGTTCACTATCACATGATTACATCTATAATTTATACATAACTCAAGTTTTATACCATCAAATGTAGAAGAATTTCGTGTGAATATATTCAATAAGTGAATAAATAAATTTAATGTTTTTTCAAAAGTAAGATAATATTATTTTATAACCAAAATCTAGGTTCTAATTGGAATTTCAAAAACATGATTCCAAAAGAACCTTCCACTTTTCTATAAATTAGAATAGTGGGAACCTAATTTGTATGTTTAAATAGGGGGAATGGTTTTAATAATTTGATGAAATTTATGATTATTTTAATCATAATGGAGGTTCTAAAACTTTTGATATGCAAATTTAGAGTTTAAATGAATAAAAAGATCCACTCAGTCTTCAGTATACTCTTGATGGTGACAAAAACATTGTATGATCATTGAGAGTGAACTATTCACATAGTGACAGAGTTAAAACACATAATTTACAAATTAATTAGTTTATTTCATTTCCAACATAGTTATTAGATATATATTTACTTGGAAAAAATGTTTTTATGCATTGTAATTAAACACAATTTATTCAGTTTTCTAACAGTTTCTATTTTGGTTTTTGTAAATTAGGTTGTTTTGAATAGACATCATAAGAATCAATTTAATTCATTTTTTTAATAATTTAGTGGTTTTTGGTAGAGAATTTAATAAAAATATTGTATATTACGTTAATACATTATTTTAATGGTTTTTTATATTTTCATCAATTTAGATCTTTAGAGGATAACACAAATATTAGCTAAACTATAAAAATATTATATTGAATCCAAAAAATAATATAAGAATATAATATTTTTAAACAAGTATAGTAAACTTGAAATGATACCTATTTTATATATCTCTTTAAACCCATTTCATTTTATAAAAATGAAATTTTTTTTCTTTATTGTTTTATTTACATAATTTTGAAAATGGAAAATGTTTTAATTTTTTTATAAAACTTATTTAAAATCTAAACACAAATCCTTTAATTCCCCTTTAGATATGTAATTGGGTCTTACCTATGATATAAATTACCATTAAAACGTAATTACTTCGGATCATCATGAAAAAAACATTCAAATTTTAACGATGATAACAGAGGGTAGTATGATTTTGGAGTATTTATATTATATAATTATTGTCTGAATTTTATAAATACTATTTGTTTATTTATTTAAATTTTTTATAATATGTTTTTTACATTTTTTTTAAAATTTTTCATGAAATGTTCTTATTTGGGTGAATAACTAATTTTGAAACTGAACATGAGAAGATCCAATATCATTAACACTGAGATGAAAAAATAATTATTTGAAGCAGGACACACAACATTTAGATACCCTTATAGTATTTTAATAATTGCGAGAAAATGAGAAAATCAAAATTTAATTATATAATATAGCATATAATACATATAATTAAATGAAATATAGTTTTTATGTTGATATTAAAACTTTATAATATTTATATAAGGTTAAGAAATTTTTTAACTTAAATATAGCCAAATTAATTTATTGAAAAAATTATATGGACTTTCTTAAGAAGAACTACACCAAAAGTTAAACTAATTCAATAAAATGTGTTGAACACAAAAAGTAGTTGTTGTGGATAAGGATCATATAAACCTTAGAAATTTTATACTGTCATTAGAATAGAATGAAAATGTATTATTATATTATTTGAACACCCCATTCAATGCATGGTTGGACATTAAATGGATTTTTATAGAAAAATATTTCCCAGACTTCTGAATTGAAAAAACTGGTAAATAAATCTATGGAAAACAATATATTGGGGAAACACCTCAGTAATACAAATAATGTTTTAGAATACTTTATGAAGTATTTCCACACTTCCAAGTAAGTGGTCTATTTTGTGTACTATATTTTTATGATGGTGTAATTCTTATTAATAGTAATATTAATGATGTTTCTGTAGGTGGTACCCGTGTAGACAAGACTCCAACCGTTATAAGGACCCTCATTGAAAAGATGGCGAAAGAAAATTAATAGCTTCGTTTGAGGTATAGTAAATCCAAAAAATGTGCATATGAGATGTAATGTTATAAATTCGATAATTCTATGGACACATAATTTAAAGAGGAAAGTTCCCTACATTGACAACATGATATATCACATAGGAAATAGAAACCTCACACTTCAATTAATTTTAGTACCTATGGTATCAACAACAAATATTTTGAAAAATTCCTTATGTTTAGAGAACCTTTAAGGTGTTGCGAATAAATATTTCCCAAATATTCCTTATAAATAAACTATCAGGTAAGAAATAATCTATCCATACATTTATGGATGGAAATTTTACTAATAAAATAAGAAATTGATTATTCCAAGTGACCTCAAAAGTCATGGATCTTCATAAGTGGGGTATAAATCCTCAACTACTACCCAAATATCTTTAATCACTATAAAGTATATTCCCACTGGATTCTCCAAAATATATTCCTTAACTTAAATTGATAATGAAATAATGGGAAATATAATCCACAATTTCAATAAAAAACTCATGATACGATAGAAGAACAACAATTATAATTACGTAAAATCAATGACTCGGTAGGGGTAATCATATGTCAATGGTTGGGTGAAAAATCTCATCTTCCTCTATTTAACCCAATGGACAAGGGGAATGTTATTTCCATTAGCCATTGACATGGAATGAAATGAAATCCAAGAAACCCTTGTATTAAGGACATCTCAACCCAAGGGAAAAAAATTCCAACAATCTCTAATGTTCTAATAAAGGAAAATCATGGTCCTGAGTAAATTATCACTAGAGAATAAATTATTTAATTTTATGAGACACCCATATAAATCTTTCTTCTTATATTTCCCTAAAGGATCCACACATCCAATTAAATAAAAAACTAAACTCTTTATTGAATCATTGGAAAAATATAATAATGTTTTAGGTAACAATCCATTGATTGGTGATGTGATGAAAATTCCATGATACACCATGTTCTTGGAAGATATATATAAACGCTTGATTTAAAATAAAGTCGATGAAAAGGTCAGATTTATGAGTATTATCTCAACATTGAAACATCCATCACATAATACCAAATTCTTATATCCTTGAGTTTTCTCAATTCTAAGTACTATAGTGGGGAATTTAATTTTAGATTAAATTTAGGATCATAATTAGACTATAAATGTGATGTATTACTCCATATTAACTTCAATTCAGGTTAGGGAACATAAGACTCTATGAATAGTTGTTCAATTTTACAACCAGAGTACTATACATCCATATGGGTGTTATAGATGATGTTTTTGTGAGGGTCAAAAAATTTAATTTTCCTCTTAATTTTTATATAAATAAAATGGAATATGATATATGGAATTGACAAAACCATTTTATATTAAAGATACTATACAGTAGAACCAAGAAAAATAGTTAAAATACCAATTTTTATATTATCTATGTTTTCTAGTGGTGACATTGGCCCCTTCAACATCCATGAATCCAAAAAGAACCCTTAAAAATAGATTTCGTCACTATTCGTTAATTATATTGATGTACTCCAATTACACAAATAAATTATCTTCATTAATTTGAACTCATTTAATAGTTTTAATTATTCAAAGACAATATTTGTAATGATTTATGTATTTAATATTGTATGAGTTTTGAAAAAATTCACAGATACTAATTAATTGATGTTTTCTTATGATCTATTGACACAATGACCATCAATAATTCTAATAAAATCATACTCCTCTTATGAGTTTGTTACTATGAGAAGTTAGATAAGATTATTGGCCACTCAATTAATCTTACCCACCAATAAATATGAACCCCAATATAATTGGTACTTAAACCATTATCTCAAAATATAAAATATATATATTTTGAGAATGAAAACAAGTATCATATCATCATTTGAAGTGCCTAGATCAGTGTGAATCACTGAGAGGGGGAGGGGGTGAATCAGTGACCCCTTAAAACTTTTTACTAATTGATTCTTTATCAATTAAACCTCTATGGCTGGTTAAAGAATCGATCCACTCTTCTTGTATATCTCACCTTTCCACGAATGATGTAGTAAATGTAAAGGCACTGGACACAAGGATTTACAAGGTTCGGCACCAAAGGCCTACGTCCTTTCCATGTTGGTTATACACCCCAACATGGTTTCTTCCATTATAATCTGTTAGTATTACAATGGTCGATACAGAGTCCCACTGTATCTCTCCTGAGTCCCACAGGAGGGTCTTTATACTGCATCCCACAGTGTTACCAGAGTCCCACTGGCCTGCTCCAGAATCCCACTGAAGACTTCTTCTCCCTGAGTCCCACAGGGTCTTCTCCTGGCTCCTCGAGTCACACGAGTAGCTCTTCTTCTCTTTAAGCTTCTTCAAGTATCCTTAGCAGTCTGGGATAAAGACTGCTGGCCTTGCTCTGTACCTGTGCTCACTTGTGATGAACAGGTCTTCTCATATTGCTCAGGATTTATCTCCTTCTTCTAAGGATGACCTGGCTTCTCTCCAACTACTGAATACTCAGACAACTGATACTTTTAACTTTAGTCTGGTCCAGTCTCACTGTAATACAAATTCATGCACTGAATGCATGGAATCACAATATCTTCAAGATCTCCTAGTCTTGGACTCCTCGAATGCACACAAGCAGATTCAGACTTGTTCACGTGTGCACGTGGATGCATGCAAGCATGCACTTCCCTCTTTCTTCTCTTGGTGCAATAAACCCACAAAGGGTGTAGTCTCTTTAAGAAAACACCTTCTTTGAACTTCACACACTTAATTCAATTTGGTTACACACTTAGAAGTGTGTTATACTCTAGTGTGAGAGTCTCCTTCTTCTTCTCCTTCTTAGTGTGTACACACCACTTAGGCACACACTAAGGTTCAGCCTTCGCTTGTTTTTCTCACACAACTTGTTCCACGTTTTGCACACACTTAAGCTTGGCCTACTCCTCTATTCTTGCACACACTTGGGCCGTAGGTGGTTCTTCATGTTTTCATACCCAAGGTTCTCCACTTTTCACACAACTAGGTGTGGTCTTTGGCCTTATTCACTTACACACACTTGGCTACGGCCTATTCCACTTGCACACACTTCCTCTCGGCCTTTTTCACTTCACACACAATGTGTGGTCTTCTTAGCACTTAGAACACACTTAAATGGCCATAGGGTGTTCTTGTTCTTCAAAATGTGCACCCACATAAGGTTTAAGTCTGCTCTCTCACTTCCACACACAACCAAGCCTCGGGTTCTTCCTCTTCAATTTGCACACACACACTAAGTGTATTTGTCTCAATATACCCGAACTCAAAAAAGGCGCACAAGGGGGTGTGGCCCTCTTCTTGTCTTCAAATTCCGCGCAGGCTCAAGTGTGCAAGGGTGCAAAACTGCCGCGGGCGCTTCTGTCGCGCAAGCCTCAACGAACCACGAAGGCACACAGGTGATGCGGCCTTGGGTTCCGTAAGTGCAAGGCACCGCGGGCTTCAACGTGGGGGCGCAAGTTGGCACAGCCCAGCCTCTTCTTCTTGTCACGCAAGGAGTTAGCACGCAAGGGACTCACGAAGTCAAGGTTTGACTTTGGACTGCTGTCGCGCAAGTGGTGCGCGCAGGGCTTCTACTTCGCGAGGCACAAAGTGCTTCTCACGGGACTCCTCAAATATTCAGTGGATCAGCAAGCATAAACGAGAGCTTGGGCTCTCCTTTTATAGGCAGAGAGGCCTCAAAACATCCGCGTGGGATAAATCTCAAATCCCCGAAGTATTCGGATCTTTAAATATTTTTTCAAATCATGATTTTCTCCTCGGTTCACCGCGGGTTCTCCTTCTATATTTTTCTCCTCTACGTGCATGCGACTTAGAACGCATGCACGGCCTCTGTTTTGGCCATCCCATGCAAAACACGAACACCCCGAGGCCTCGGCACTTCGTTTGCCTTCGGCCTTCATCGAATTTTCTCACTTGTTGCATGCAAGTCTCTTTTTGTGCATGGTACTGTTTGTTATGGCCTAACGATCAAAAAGGATGTCTCGGTTTTCTCGGAGGTGGCTGGGAACTCAAAAACTGTCGTCGGGATGCCTCTGGTTCGAACGGAGCTCACGGGGAGGCCTCGGCATGGCTCGAGCAAGGAGACGCACTGGGAGCCATTTGATCGGGCGATTGAAAGACATCGGACGACCGTGATATGATCATCGTGTGCGGGATGCGATGAGCGGTCCAGATCTGGCGCGCGATCACTCGGACGACCAGGATGCGCTCCCGGTGAATTTTTCTGCGTCCCACATCGAAACGCCTCGCGGTTTTTCTGCGGTTTATCAACCATCCACTCCCCCAGCCGGCTCAATTGAATCTCCTCCCCTCTCGGTGCCGCCCCGCACCGAGTTCTTCTGCGGGCGCGCTCTGCGCCCACCCCTGCCACTCGGGAGCGCCACTAGCGCCCACTCTGCCTCTCGCGGGCGCGCGCTACGCACCCCTGTCGCGCGGATTTGATCACCGCGTGGCCTCCTGCCGCCTTGGGCTTGCTCCATGGGATCCCCCATGGGCGTGGCGCCTAGTCCCACATGTGCCTTGGGGTTGAACCCGTGGCTGGCCCTTGGTGGCTTATTTTTTTCTTGAATATACACTAAGTATACAAAGTACTCTTAAGTGTAAAATGCCAAATGCCACAACTTTTCTTCTTCATTTCTTCCCTTCTCTTCTTCATTAGAATTCCTCAAATCTCCTCAACATATATTCATTACTTAGGAGTGAATTCTTGAAGGTTCTTTTTCTTCAACCGAACTCCTGAATCACTTAAATTCTTCAAAGTTCTTCATTGATCTAATTAGAGATCAATTGGATCTTCTTCTAATTCACATGCACTAGGTGATAGTGCATGGACTTCTTTAGCTCACTTCATCCACTTAGAAATAGTGGATGGATCATCTTCATCTCCTCATGCATTGTCTTAACAATGCATGGTCTTCAAACATTGTTGTGACATTGTATCCAGTTGATACAAGTTCTTGGAACTTTAAGAAAAGCTCAACAATCGTCTGATTTTCATAGAGAATGTTTCAACCACAACATTCTATGTCACTTAGTGAATCTCCTAAGTGACATGCATCTTAGTACCATGGCCATTCTCCATTCATCACCATAACCATCACATCCTTTGTAATTCACATATTGAAACGCCTTGACATCCATCCATTCATTCCTTGACAACAACATACCTCATTGACAACAAATGCAACACAATGCATTTCAATCTCCCCCTTTGTATTTGTTGTCAATACACTTCTTCAGCACATATGAATGGGTCAATATGTGTGCCAATATTTCTCCCCCTTATTGGCAACCAAATGCAAAGGTGTGGTGTGGTTCTCTTTCAAAAATCTCTTCCTCCCTTTGAAAAGTATTTTCTTGAAAAACACTGAGAGAGGGATGATGTCACATGTTCACTTGAGCAATGAACCTTTAGTAAATCAGCTCTAAGTCTACTTGGGCTAACCCGGTGTAGAAAACAAGAGTGATATGACCAAGGAATTCAAAGCTGTCCATAATTCTCTACACATGTGAGATCATGCTTAGGGGTTTGAAATTTTTCAGATATAACAATGAATTTGCTAAATCCTGCAAATCTTCACAAAACTTATTAGAAAGTTCAGGTGAAAAGATAAAGATCCCCCTTTCATCCATTTGACTTCAATCAATACTCCCCCTTAATTGTCATGATGAATATAATTAAGAAACAAGGGATGAAAGTATGATTGGAATACCTTCACTTTTCTCAAGATGGTATTAAATCTTAGAATACCATCTTCTTCTGATTGGCTCCCCCTCAAGGGGTGCACTCCATTCTGTCCAAACCACTCTCCAGATGAGAATGATCATCATCTTCAATTCCCTGCAATGTTAGCACATGTAAATACAAGTGATTAGGGAATAAGATGGAACCTCCTTGGTTCATCAATGTGAACAAAAAGGTTAAGAAGATTCTCTCAACCGAGATGTCCCATTTTCACCATTCTTCACACTTGCACATTTGATCTTCAATGATGATTGTGCTGGTGTGGATCTCAATACATCTTCATGTGAAATCTTCTGTTTCCTTTTTTCCTTAGCAATTTCCACTGCTTCATCTTCAGCTCTTTGCAGTTCTTTGGCAAGTTGCAACTGATTAGGCCATATGACTAATAAGTCATTTGGAAGTGAGGCCTCAGTTTTGGAAATTCCACATGGTTCTTTTGATGCTATTAAGCTACCTTTCTTAGGCAACTTATTTTCAACCAATCCCTTCTTCTTCTTCTGGATTGATTGTCTGTTTGAGTTCAGTCTGCTTCTATTCAGTTCCATGGCTTGTTCACAAAGATCCATGGTATGACCTTTCTTTCCACAGTAGAAGCATGTTTTCTTGGTGATCCTTCTGGATGCATCACCCTTCTTGGATTTAGATTCCAAGTACTTCTCTTCCTTTTTCATAATCTTCTTGGGAGCATCATCAACTTTCTTCTTGCTTCCAAAGGATTCTTTCTGAGCCAGGTTCTGTGATCTTTTCTTCTTTTGAGCTCTGGATACAGTTGGTGACTGACATGTATCTTTTTGACCACTTTTGCAATCATCCCAGATGTTGTCAAGTAATCCAAATCTATTTGCAGTAAACTGATGTCTCTGGACCTGTGGATGTTGCTTCTTTTCCTCTGGCTTGCTCCCCCTTGGCATGGGCTTCCCTTGTGATTTCACATTGAGAGGATTGTACCAACAATCCTTTACACAGTGCCCATACTTATTACAACACCAACATTGACCCACAAATCTTGACTTCTTCAGTCCTTCTGATTTTAGGGTACTTTTCTGGAGCTGCTGTGTTGTTTCAGGAGAGCTCTGCTTCTTCATTTTCTTCATCCATACTTGTTTGGAATTATTTTTCCATCCTGCACTTTTTGTGAAAACACAATTAGAAGCATTATTACAAGATGGGATGGATGGTACCTTCCTTTTAGAAGTTGTTGCCCTTTTATTAGAGGATGTATTTCTTTTAGAATCATCCTTCTCAAAGATCACTTGAGTAGCAACATTTCTTCTTTCAGCTGACTGGGAGGATTCAGCTTTGGGTGATTGCAGATTTTTCAATATCACCTCTAGTTCTATGCATTTCATGTTAAGGGAGTTCTTTTCATCCTCAACAGTTCTTAGCCTTCCTTCCCATTTCTCTTCCAGCTGCTTTATCTGGTCTTCATGCACCTTATTCATTTCTAGAAATGAATTGTCAAGCTCCTTCACCATTTTGACTTTGTCTTCGAGTTGAGCATCTCTGACATTCATTGACACTTTGTGCAACTTCTCGAATGCATGGAAAACATCTTTGACCACAGTCTTAAAGAATTCTTTCTCAGAAAGACTTCTTTGCAATTCTTCAGCAGTGTCTTCATATCTTTCATTGCAAAGAGAAACGGTTTCATCTTTAGCCTTCACCAGCTTTCTGAGAGTGTTGGTTATGCCAACCCTTTTTGCCAATTGATCTTCCATTGTATTGGCTTCTTCTTCTAGCTATAATTTTTATACTTGAAGATCAAGGATGCCTATAGCTATACCCATTACCACTTCCTTGGGGACTGTCTTCTGAAGATATTCGATTGCACATTGAAGATCTTTCATTGTTCCAACTTCATCACAGCTAGGACAGGCTTTCTTCATCTTCTTGGCCTGTTTCTTCTTTCTATTTTTCTGAGTCTTGGCAGATATCTCCATTTGAGGCTGGTCGCTCATTTCCTCAAATCTGCACTTCATAAAGACTCCCTTGGATCTTTTAGAGGTAACCTTCCCTTTGATACCAATTGAAGTGCCCAGATCAGTGTGAATCACTGAGAGGGGGAGGGGGTGAATCAGTGATCCCTTAAAACTTTTTACTAATTGATTCTTTATCAATTAAACCTATATGGATGGTTAAAGCCTCTATCCACTCTTCTTGTATCTCTCACCTTTCCATGAATGATGTAGTAAATGTAAAGGCACTGGACACAAGGATTTACAAGGTTCGGCACCAAAGGCCTACGTCCTTGCCATGTTGGTTATACACCCCAACATGGTTTCTTCCGTTATAATCTGTTAGTATTACAATGGTCGATACAGAGTCCCACTGTATCTCTCCTGAGTCCCACAGGAGGGTCTTTATACTACATCCCACAGTGTTACCAGAGTCCCACTGGCCTGCTCCAGAATCCCACTGAAGACTTCTTCTCCCTGAGTCCCACATGGTCTTCTCCTGGCTCCTCGAGTCACACGAGTAGCTCTTCTTCTCTTTAAGCTTCTTCAAGTATCTTCAGAAGTCTAGGATAAAGACTGCTGGCCTTGCTCTTTACCTCTGCTCACTTGTGATGAACATGTCTTCTCGTATTGCTCAGGATTTATCTCCTTCTTCTAAGGATGACCTGGCTTCTCTCCAACTACTGATTACTCAGACAACAGATATTTTTAACTTTAGTCTGGTCCAGTCTCACTGTAATACAACTTCATGCACTGAATGCATGGAATCACAATATCTTCAAGATCTCCTGGTCTTGGACTCCTCAAATGTACACAAGCAGATTCAGACTTGTTCACGTGTGCACGTGCATGCATGCAAGCATGCACTTCCCTCTTTCTTCTCTTGGTGCAATAAACCCACAAAGGGTGTAGTCTCTTTAATCACACACCTTCTTTGAACTTCACACACTTAATTCAATTTGGTTACACACTTAGAAGTGTGTTATACTCTAGTGTGAGAGTCTCCTTCTTCTTCTCCTTCTTAGTGTGTACACACCACTTAGGCACACACTAAGGTTCAGCCTTCGCTTGTTTTGCACACACAACTTGTTCCACGTTTTGCACACACTTAAGCTTGGCCTACTCCTCTATTCTTGCACACACTTGGGCCGTAGGTGGTTCTTCAAGTTTGCATACACAAGGTTATCCACTTTTCACACAACTAGGTGTGGTCTTTGGCCTTATTCACTTACACACACTTGGCTACGACCTATTCCACTTGCACACACTTCCTCTCGGCCTTTTTCACTTCACACACAATGTGTGGTCTTCTTAGCACTTGGCACACACTTAAATGGCCATAGGGTGTTCTTGTTCTTCAAAATGTGCACCCACATAAGGTTTAAGTCTGCTCTCTCACTTCCACACACAACCAAGCCTCAGGTTCTTCCTCTTCAATTTGCACACACACACACTAAGTGTATTTGTCTCAATATACCCGAACTCAAACAAGGCGCGAAAGGGGGTGTGGCCCTCTTCTTGTCTTCAAATGCCGCGCAGGCTCAAGTGTGCAAGGGTGCAACACTGCCGTGGGCTCTTCTGTCACGCAAGCCTCAACGAACCACGAAGGCGCGCAGGTGATGCGGCCTTGGGTTCCGTAAGTGCAAGGCACCGCGATCTTCAACGTGGGGGCGCAAGTTGGCACAGCCCAGCCTCTTCTTCTTGTCACGCAAGGAGTTAGCGCGCAAGGGACTCACGAAGTCATGGTTTGACTTCGGACTGCTGTCGCGCAAGTGGTGCGCGCAGGGCTTCTACTTCGCGAGGCACAAAGTGCTTCTCACGGGACTCCTCAAATATTAAGCGGATCAGCAAGCATAAACGAGAGCATGGGGTCTCCTTTTATAGGCAGAGAGACCTCAAAACTTCCGCGTGGGATAAATCTCAAATCCCCAAAGTATTCGGATCTTTCAAGATTTTTTCAAATCTTGATTTTCTGCTCGGTTCACCGCGGGTTCTCCTTCTATATTTTTCTCCTCTACGTGCATGCGACTTAGAATGCATGCACGACCTCTGTTTTGGCCATCCCATGCAAAACACGAACACCCCGAGGCCTCGGCACTTCGTTTGCCTTCGGCCTTCATCGAATTTTCTCACTTGTTGCATGCAAGTCTCTTTTTGTGCATGGTACTGTTCGTTATGGCCTAACGATCAAAAAGGAGGTCTCGGTTTGCTCGGAGGTGGCCAGGAACTCAAAAACAGTCGTCGGGATGCCTCTGGTTCGAACGGAGCTCACGGGGAGGCCTCGGCATGGCTCGAGGAAGGAGACGCACTGGGAGCCATTGGATCGGGTGATTGAAAGACATCGGACGGCCGTGATATGATCATCGCGTGCGGGATGCGATGAGCGGTCCAGATCTGGCGCGCGATCACTCGGACGGCCAGGATGCGCTCCCGGTGAATTTTTCCTCGTCCCACATCGAAACGCCTCACGGTTTTTCAGCGGTTTATCAACCATCCGCTCCCCCATCCGGCTCAATTGAATCTCCTCCCCTCTCGGTGCCGCCCCGCACCGAGTTCTTCTGCGGGCGCGCTCTGCGCCCACCCCTGCCACTCGGGCGCTCCACTGGCGCCCACTCTGCCTCTCGCGGGTGCGTGCTACGTGCCCCTGTCGCGCGGATTTGATCACCGCGTGGCCTCCTGCCGCCTTGGGCTTTCTCCATGGGATCCCCCATGGGCGTGGCGCCTAGGCCCACATGTGCCTTGGGGTTGAACCCGTGGCTGGCCCTTGGTGGCTTATTTTTTTCTTGAATATACACTAAGTATACAAAGTACTCTTAAGTGTAAAATGCCAAATGCCACAACTTTTCTTCTTCATTTCTTCCCTTCTCTTCTTCATTAGAATTCCTCAAATCTCCTCAACATATATTCATTACTTAGGAGTGAATTCATGAAGGTTATATTTCTTCAACCGAACTCCTGAATCACTTAAATTCTTCAAAGTGCTTCATTGATCTAATCAGAGATCAATTGGATCTTCTTCTAATTCACATGCACTAGGTGATAGTGCATGGACTTCTTTAGCTCACTTCATCCACTTAGAAGTAGTGGATGGATCATCTTCATCTCCTCATGCATTTTCTTAACAATGCATGGTCTTCAAACATTGTTGTGACATTGTATCCAGTTGATACAAGTTCTTGGAACTTTTAGAATAGCTCAACAATCGTCTGATTTTCATAGAGAATGTTTCAACCACAACATCCTATGTCACTTAGTGAATCTCCTAAGTGACATGCATCTTAGTACCATGGCCATTCTCCATTCATCACCATCACCATCACATCCTTTTTCATTCACATATTGAAACGCCTTGACATCCATCCATTCATTCCTTGACAACAACATACCTCATTGACAACAAATGCAACACAGTGCATTTCATCATTGATAGTCCACTCCCTACAGAGAATGATTTACAACTACATGAACTTTTACGGGAGTATAAACCATTATTATGATAACTATTTCCTGTCATTCTTGGTATTATCACATCCATCATATATTATAAAATGAGGAGGCTAACACATTGAGGTAGATACAATGTATCTATAGACAAACATCAATGATATTATTAAAAAAGGAAACTAAATTATTAGATAATAGAGTCCTTTAGATATATCTAATAGATATAGGGATAGTCAAATATTGGGAGTTCCCATAAAATCTAGTATAACAGTAAAAAAATTAATTGGTACCAACTCATGTACATAATAGATGGTGTGTCTATATAGAATATCACCAACTAAATGAACACACTAGCAATGACTATTCCCCAATATCATTTATTGAAAGGGTACTATATTTGTTAGTATAGAAGCGCAAATATTATTTCCTAGATGTGTGTTTTAGATGTTTTGAGATCCATATTCTCCCTAAGTGATATGAAAATATAACATTCAACTTTCTATTTGGACCATTTCTATATACGAGGATGCCATCTTGTTTGTGAAATTCTCAAAGTACTTTCGTGCAAGATATAGTTAATATTTTTTATTTTATAGATAATATCATGGAAGTGTTAATTAATGATTAAACTATTTAATATTCATATTTTGATCCGTGTCTGAGTAGTTTAAGTGTTGTACTTAAATAAAAATATTGAAATAAATCCCTTATTAAATTTTGTAAAATTATATTTTATGTCTTGATAAGGGGTGTTAAATAAAAATGAATTTTTTTCTGATGGTATCCAATTTGATAAATCAAAATTATATGCATTTAAATTCCATTTGTTCTCTAAATATGTGTGTGATGTGTGGTATTTCTTTGGTAAAGTGGTATTTTTTCACTATTTAATTCAAGGCATTAGCATGATTTGACCCCCTCTATTCTAATTACTCCAAAAATAAAAATATTTTTCTTGATAAAAACAATGAAGATGAATTTAAAAATTAACATAGTGTATCTTACCACCCTCTTAATCCAACCACATCAGTGGGATTTACGATTTATTATTGTGTGTGATGATTAAAACAATGCAGTTGGGGAAGACTTATCAAAGAATGTCAAGTGTGCTTCATATGTTATTTCACAAGCCTCACACACATTAGACCCAACCCAGAGAAACAATAATAAAACTAAAAATAATATATTTACATTGTGTTTTCCTTCAAAAAATGTAGTTCATGTATTTTATCACAAAAATTGAATATTTATTTTGACAATGCTTCCCCTATTATCTCCTTAAGAAATTAGAATCCAAATATTGTCTCATTCATCAGATGATCCAAATTCTTGAATTAATTTTATAAATTAAGGATAATAATAGAGGATAGAATGTAATGGTTAACTGTATTGTTTGTATTCTACTTCCCAAAGGATTTGAATAATCTCACTACACATATAATAAATAAAATATTTCATGATTATCAATTTTATAGATTGAAAATAGATATTATCTTATATAATGATACTAAAAAATATTTTTTGTCATTCTGAATTTCTACAAAATATAATAAAAACTTAATAAGAATATTATAAATGAGGCATGATGCAAAATTTTGAATGGTCATTACCTTTTGAAAAATTTAGTGATCATGTACTATGGATTTTTGTTCATGATTATGACTTCCAGTCCTTCTTTAGGATCGATCGCACTCTGGAATGTTGGATCCATTTTTCCCCCAACAATCTTCTTGTAGGGTACTTGATTATGGTATATTTAGGCTAGAATTATTTTAGGGTGGAAATGTTTTATATATAGATTATTTTCATTGTAAATAGATACAAAAAGTCTCCAAAATATGTGATATTTATTTAAACCCTCTATTTTCCAAGAAATATTTATTGTTTTGTGAAATGAAATTATAAGGATATTTCTAAATTAATTTTGTGTTAAAAATTAGGATTTTAATAGTGGAAAATAATTATTGATAGAATGTATGACATTAAACACCATGTTTTGAATAAAATTTAACACACTAAGACATTAAGATATATTTCTTTGTCAATAAATTCAATATGTTTGATAGCTTGCAATGGACAGAAGACCAAGATTGAACCAAACATGATACTCCATTTAAACATGAACAATATAAACTATCCATTAAGATGGATATTATGAATAGTTATAACTAAAATATCAAAATTATATGGTTTACAGATGTATAATTTAAATTAAATGGTTATCAATTTATTACAAATTAAATAAGAAAATTATAAAAGAAACATTATTTTTTTGGAAAGATTATTTTACTAAAAAGTGGTTTCATTGTGATTTGAAATAATAATTTATAATTCATTACAACAACTCATAAAAAAATTATCAAAAAACAAAATATTCATTTATTTTAAATATACATGTCAAAATTTTCATTGGGTGAATTTTTTATAATTTTTATGGAAGGATTACACTTCTAGATGAATAGTGAAAAATACTTTTTTTTTGAAATGTTATATTTTTTATAAATTATTTAAAAGGTTAAATTATATGTAAAATTGGTTTTAAACTAAAATTAGTAAAATTAGATTAAAATTTTACTAAATTAATTAATTTTAATAAATTTTTATTTAATTTTAATATTAAAACAGTATATACTTAGGCGGATTTTCTATTTAGAAAACCGATATTTATTCCAGTCTGCATTATAATTCTAAATTAAATTATTCCACTGATATAAATTGAATTTCAAAAAATAGATTCCATATTTAGAATCATGATAAATCATAAAATCTAATAAGGAAAAAATAATTTTCTACCATAATTAATATAGAAAAAAGTGCAAATTAATTATTGTGGTTAATGTAAAAATGTGTTTATCTGGAGGGGGGGACGTTAACAACAAAGATTAGGGTTAAAAAGTACATAAAACATTTAAAAAACCTATTATATTGAATTATTTAAATATTATATCATCTGATGTTTTATATTCACTCATTTTGGAAGCTTTAGTCATGGGGAAAACATTAGTATCACATTATATTTTAAAAACATTCATGTATGTCCTCTCCCCCACATATAAAAGGCCACCCCCTCTCTTACCCTCATGACACTTAAAAACCAATTTTGGGTAATAAATCCATATTCTCATTAATTAATTCAATAAAAAAAAATCTTATAGTCATTATTTATATTACAAACCCCTCCAAAGAATACATTCGATACAATTGTAAAGTGGATATTTAATGTAGAGGTAAAATTCATACACATACATATTTGTTTTATTTCGTCCTCCTACTCATTCAAAACTTATTAAACCCAGATAATATAATAGAAAAGTATATAATATATTATGAGATGTTATTAGTTTTTATATATAACCCAAATACTTATCCACTTCTATCAAATGGAAACTGTACCATTGATCACATATACAATGTACTTCCGTATCAAGAACTGATGTATTTTTTTTCTCATAACAACCTTTCAGAGATATATATATTGATTTACTTAAAAATATTTATAATTTATTTATTAAATAAATATAAATATTGAATTATGATATCTCATTTGTTTTTTTACATTTTGTTTTATGAGGATATGATAATTATCGACCGTGTGTACGACAGACTACCGCCTCACGAAGTGATGTTATCGTTTTTCACTTACGATTAACATGAGAGGTATTATTATAAAATACAATTAATATATTTTATATTTATGATATAATTATAATTTATTAAATATAAAATCACATATAATTTCTAACCTTTTAATCCATTTAAAACCAATAACGTCGCTCTTGCGTATCTGTGGACTATCTCCTCTATTTAGCAATGTGAAATGTTTTTCAATTAATTTTTGAATGGATTGTAATAAAAATTTATTTGATTAACATAAATTATATATATTAAATGAAAATTATTTTAGAAGTTGGAATTAATATTTATTTTTATCATGTTCTGTTCCTCGAGAAAAATAGAATCAACATTTATGCATACATATGATCCACCGTCTCCAAGAATAATTTAATAAATTTCATATATATAACTTTTATAGAATACTGAAAATAAATATATTATGAATATATATTATATTTATATCATTTTTTAAATTCTATATTCAATTTAATTTTGATCAAAATAGAAGGACCTAAAGCATCAAACTATAACACATATGAAAAATAAAGAAATTTTCACCCTAAATAGTGATTTTAACAATGAGTTGTTAATAAAATGGTTATAAAATGCTGTAATTAAATTATACATGGAATGATATATATGATAATTGTAATTTAATGAATTTAATATAAGAATATATTTATTATAATGGATGTTCAAATACAAATTAATGAATTCAAACCTACGGTAGGCGTTTCTCATCTCACTTTTACTTCCATGAGACCTATTCCATAATCACCACTTATTTATTTATGTGATTTATATATTGAGACTTTTGATTTTTTATTTCCAGAAACTATTTATCATCATGGTATTTTATATTTCATAGGGCATTATATTCAAGTGATTTCATAGTCGTTGGGGATTATTGTATACTCTCATCATAAGTCGAGATTTTTTTAAGTATCACTTGGGAAAATTATTTGACTTTTATATCATAAAAATAATATATTTTGTTATCCTATAGTTATTTATGAACTTTTAATGTAATTTTAACATTTTATTAGACTTTCTTAATTAAAATCATTTGATTTTCATTTTTTGAAAAATCTAAATTGTTTTCACTATTCGGTCAATATCATTTTTCAATGAAATCAAGGTTTTTTAAATATAATTTTCAAAAATAATTTTAATATTAATTAAATTATTTAATAAATTCTTTTTTACACATTTTTACTTTATTCTTTTTTATAGTAATCTTTATTTGATTTTCAGTATAATTCTTGTTTAGATTTAAACCAAAATGATTAACATATCATTATTGTGACATGTACGACAAGAATAAAGTTCCCACTATCATAAACACTCAATGGTTCAAATATTATTTTATAAGATTCTAACTAATCATTAATTGAAAAATAATTTCAAAATTATTTGTGAGGTTTTTAAAAAAAATATTGTTTTCTATGTGTAGATATTATTTTACTCGAGAATGTTTATAATGACATTTCTATTTATCGACGTCAAGAACCCTGTATTGTACATTTGATCTAATGGGGATATGTTATATTGATATCATACTTATTAATTTTTGGGATGGGTTATGATCATTTTTACTGAGGATGTACAATTTTATTACCATTATCCATATTATTTTAGATGGTTAATGATTATGTTTATTTGATTAGGGAATGTATGAATATGACATATGTTAGTTTTTAAGATAAAAAGTTTATGGTGATTATTTTTCACCCATTCTATATGTGTATTTCATTGTAAATAGTTTGTTTTGTGTTGGTCCTGCTTTTAATTACATCCTCAATGCATCGATAGGTCTGAAGAGACAAATAAATTGGCCAAAATAGATGATTTTTATCCCAATGATTTAAACTATCTTGTGAAGGGTCTTGAAAGTTTCTATCAGATGTCCAATAATACGAATTCCCTCATTATGAGATTGTTTATTCATTTCAATCTGATTATTTGATTTTTTTAGATTATGCATGGATAAGTTTCATGGTTATGTGATAATTTATATGTATTTATTTGATAATTATTCATTCATCCCATATCATAATCATGTTTTTTTAAATAGTATGTATTTTTGTAATTTACCTTTACTTATTAATTATGATAATTTATTCATGATATGTTCCACAATATTCATACACTTATTAAGTATCTAAATTCCCATATTTCTTATATTTTTCCCATGATACCTGGAAGAGTTTTTTTCTTTATATTCGATGATATAATAAGGAAGATAACGAATTCTCAATGAAAATACTTTTTTTAAAATATTTATAAAATTAAATTTTAATTTAAAGTATATATCTATTCTACCAAAAATAATAAATTATTTTTTCTTTTGGGATACGCTTCATTGAATCTTATAATAGTGAAATAATGTAACCACCAACATGGAATTAATAGGCTCGTTGTCAATATAGATTGTATCAATGGAAATTTAGTAGAAAACATGGGAACATGTTTTAAGAAAACATTGATTCTGTGATATAAACATATGATAGACATTAATGATAAGTATTGATGAACATCCTATTATTTTAGAATGTTATACATTATATGGTTTTTAAAAGAAGTGAATACCTATTGAGAAACTAAAATTAGATGTGGTTCTAAAATAGATTTACACATGGATAATAATTTTGAAAAAATCATGTCAGAATGTACTCAATAATTACCCATTACATAACAACGATCCTTACAATGCACCTACATTAAAACTAACATTGGTTATGGTTGGGATAATTCATATATTATTTATAAACCATATTAAAGACTGAAAAATATTGTTATTACTAAAAAGTATACCCAAAGAAACCATATTTATGATAATGATATTATCCAAGAATATTTATTGGGAAAATGTGTTATGTGTTTCACTAGTTTTAGGATTATATATTAGGATACATAATATTATGATATAATATACTATATTCCATTATTTATAAATGGATCCTAAGAGTGTAAATGTGAAATATATCAATTCATGTAATCCAAAGAGTAATATTAATATTTTTTATGGTGGATTTAAGCCAATTTTTTAAAACATACCATTATCCCAAAAATTATCACCACATAAGGAAATCATATCATGTACAATCAAGATAGATAAATAATTATCTTTGTATTATGGTTTTTATGGGAAGAAAGATAAGAATAGGATGAATGATAAAAATATAGATAAAGGGAATAAGGTAAAGAAGGATCCCCATGTGATAAGTTTTTAAATAAACACCCTGACATGTTTATGAATGGAATGGGAGTTTTCTATTAGTTTAGATAGAACAACCACTACGATCGTGACTGTAAGTGAAAGAATGGAGATTAAAATATTCAATGATTCTACTCTAAAGCGATGGGGTACCCTGAAAATGAATTTCCCAACCATAAAGGGAATATAACCTAGAAGAACCCAAGCGATAAAGGGTAAGCTTATTTTATTGATACAAATTATGTATAATGATTAAAGTGATTGAATTTTGATTAAGAAAATATATTGTATAAGAATTTAATCAATTAACTTCTTTTTATAAGAATCATAAAATTTATTAAGATTATTCTATTGTTTCATTTATGTACAGATTACAAATAATATCATAAATAAGACTGATAACCAAGAAACATGATTCTATAGAATGTTGATCTTTTTTGAAAAAAATTATTAAGGAAAGATAAACCATAACATAATGATGATTTTGAGATAATAATGATAAATATATGTTTATGGGATAATATTGGTAATCATAAAATTGGTTATTGATTTATGTTATCTTTTTGGAGTTTACTACATATATGGATTTATGTAATTTATTAGACAACATGAGGTCTATTTTTTGGATGGAAGCTTGTTTTCATTGTGGTATTATAACGATAAATTTATTAAAATACATTTAATTTGACAATAAGATCATCTTTATATTGTATGGGGAATATTGTTTTGATGTTGTGACCTCTATTTTAATTGGTAGGTATTTAAATGTCATCAGACACATTTTGAATGAGTCTTAAGGTTAAATATTTATGTAATGGATTAATTTTAACTTTTTGTGTTGTTAGATAACTTATGATAACCATTTTATTCTTGGAAAATATCTAGATAAAAGAGGAGTAGATTGTAATTATTTTTTTGAGATAATGATCTATAAAATGTTAATTTTTGAAATTCAGGAATAAAAATATCAATTAAATATTCATTTATTAGAGTAAGATATGAAGTGGAAATTTAGGGAACCACAATAAAATGATGAAATTATCATTATATTTTTTTGTTTTATATATGATAATGTTAATAGAATCCATCATCATTAAGAAAAAGATCATAAGACATAAATATAATCATACTAAATAAATTTATATTGAATCAAATGACCTTTTAACTTATCATAGATTTATGGGTTTTTGGTAGTTAACAGTCCTATAATCATGTCCTCTTAAAATATCTATTATTCCTTCGATGTTATTATTCACTTACATGTCTATGTTTTCATTTCCCACCAATGTTCTCCTTTATGGAAATCTAGTAATGTGTTATTGTGGCTGACCTCCAAAATTACATATACCTCCTATCAAAAGGATTTTTAATTATACCCTTTTATTTTGTGGGTTTACTGTAAATTTATTTTCTAATTTCAAACCCTTGATTACCATGATCAAGACTAAATTTTGAAGGTGAAATTTATTTAAGGGGATAAAATGTAACACCTTGAGATTTAAAAAAGGAACATCATGTCTAATATTGTATATGACACATACCAACTAGCATATTACAGATTGAATTTACCCAAGACGTATATGAAACATTTCATTTTAAAAAATTCAATATTTTTGATAGCTTCTAATGCCTACAACATCGGGATTGAATGTAACATGATATTCTCTTTAAACCTGAGCACTGTAACATTTCCATTAATATGGAAAGAGTCCATAGTAATATAAAAAACAAGAAAATAATATTTTAGAAATTTATAAAATAAAATAATTGGTTATCTATTTATTTGATATTAAATAAAAACGATTTAAAATAAAAGTAAATATTTTCAGAAAAACCTGTGTTTTTTTATAAAAAGAGGTGTAGTCGTGCTTTATGAAAAAAATTTAAAAATAGCTTTTACCACTTTTAAAAATTTAATCTTAAAAAATAAACATAATATATTGAATCCTAATTTCAAAATTAAATTTTTTTCATTTTTTTGATAATTTTATGAAAATATTAATTTTATTCAAATAGTCAAATTGTTGATATTTTTTTTTAAAACTTATACTTTGTTTAAATTATTAATAATGATAAATTATATAATGAATATGTTTTTAAGTAAAATTAGATAAATTATATTAAAATATAACTAATTTAGATCATTTTAATCAATTTAATATTGAACTTCTGTATTAAAACATTTAATAGTTAGGAAACTTTTCCCTTGGTTAGACCACTCTTTTGTCGTGTATGTGGTTTTGTTTTTAATTGAATTTTTCCAGTTATGTGAATTTAATTTCAAAAATTTATTCCATTTTTTGAATAATTGTATTTTATTGTATCAAACACAGTGAAAATAACTTTTTTACCAATATGAGTAGTCAAAATAATAAAAATTAATTACTCTAGTAATGGTAAAAATTGGTTTATTGGGGGGGTGGATAAACTAAGAACACCAAGTTTAAAAAGCCCATAAAATTTATAAACCCAAAATTTTATGGGAATAGGTAGTCCTTATAACCAATAAGGTTTGATAATTCCCTATTTTTAATCTCTTTCCATGAGATAAACTTGGTTATCACTTTGTGTTTTAAAAAATTCTTTGTGTTTCCTCTCCTCTTCTTATAAAAGGCCACCCCCTATCGTCCTATATTCTCACATCCAAATTTCTCTGGTTCTTCCATGAAATACCAATATACATTCCTTAATTCCCACCCAAAATACTATATGATTTATTTTTTACTTTGAATACGACTTATAAAGTGATTAGGTATAAGCATAAATAGGCTCTCTAAAGAAGAGGTAAAATTGTAAACCATGAATATATATATATATATATTATTTGTTCGTCCAACTCCATAAATTCTTATAAAACAATTATAATATAATAATAATAATATAATATATGTAAATACATCTTATTATGTTAATTTTAAAATCCACATCCATCTCCCCTTCCATCAAATGGGGAATGAAACCATCGATTCTATGTAAGACACACTACCACCTCGCTAACTAACAAAATCGATTCTTCTACAATACCTTTAAAGGAATGATAAGATGATGGATTTAACTTATTTTTTTTATATTTATAACCTTTTTATCATTATGTAACTATTTCTTTTTCATATATACATGCTTACTTTACATTCCATGGGGGATACAATATTGTCTCTTGTGTGTGTGGTGAAATACCACATCACAAAGCGATTTGATTTATTTTTTATTAAACCTTACATGATTGTAGTGAAATAAATATTAATGAATATATGTGATATTTATGATCTAATAATTTTTTTGAAATATAATATCAAAAAAAATTATTATCATAAAATTAATTGGAAAACAATAACAATGCTCGTTTGTATAAGTAGACTACCACCTCCACACCACTATGTGAAATGTTTTCCATTTTATTTTTACATGAATATTAATAAGTATTCATTAGATTAATATAAAATATATATGTGACATAATAATGATTATATAAATTTGAATTAGTATTTAGTTTCCTTTCATCCAATCCCTTGAGAAAAATTGAAAAAACATTCTTGCGTACATACGACCCTCCATCTCTATGATCGGTTCAATCCTTTTCCTATATATAAATATAATATATTACGATATATATATATAATAAATATATATTATATTAATATAATTTTAAAATTTTAGGAGTTTTTATAAATATTTTTAAATTTAATGGACTGAAATTATCGATGTAGAACTTACAAGAAAAATGAAGAAATTATCACCAAAAATAGTGATTTTAGAAAGGGTTGTTAGTAAAAGGGAGATAGAATTGTATGAGTATATCATATATGGAATGATATATATGAATTTATTTATGTAACATTTGTACCATTAAAGTACATTTATTATATAGTAGGTTGAAATAAATAATAAGGAAGTTAAACATGAGGTATAGTTTTGTCCTCTCACTTTTACTTCCATGGATCATACTTGAACTACAACACTTATTACATTTTGTGGTGTTTATAAAAAACATTATGACATGTTATAAAATGAAAATAATTATTTCCAATCTATTTAATGTTTCATTTTATGTTATTTCATTCATGGATATATTGATTCAAATATTACCAATTTTGTCCAGGTTTATCTAAAAATATCACCATTTTTCAAGATTGATTCAATTTAAGTCTCCATTGGGAGAATAATAGGATATTTATATATTAAAAACAATCTAATGTTATTGAATATTGTAATTCATTAAACTTTTCATGTATTATTACCATTGTTTCCACTCATTTGTAATTAAAATGATTGAGAACAATTATTCATGGGAATATGACTTTATTTCTCTAATTAGTCAAAAATCCATTTCCATCATAATCCATGTTTTGTAAATTCACATATAAAAAAATTTATAGAAACATCCAAATTATTTCTTAAATAATCTCTTACCATTTTTTATTTTTATAATTTTCTGTGAAATAAATATTAATATATTTTTCAAAACCGGGTCTTTTTGGATTTTACCAATAATGTAAAAGGAACCTTTATTTTATTGTGTAAAAAATGAATAGAAAATAACATTGTCATGGATATTCAATGGTTTAATGATAATTTTAAACGTATTTAATATTATTTAAAATAAAATATATTATCAATCTGTTTTGTGATCATTCTGTTTAAAATGTATATTTTCATCATGCAAAGGCTATTTTCTTCTTGAATTTTGTAATCAAATTTTTATTGTATTTCTATGAATTGATGACATAAAACCTTTATTTAACTTATCATTTATTGGGTATATTTTGTTTTAATATCATACTTATGGTTTATTTTTATTTTTAATGACTATTTTGAATGAGTATGTGCAATTTTACTATCATTCACCATATTACCCTCGATAGTATATGATTATGTTTATTTTATTGGGGAAACTCTAAAAATATTTTATTTTAGTTTTTTAAAATGAACTTTAATGTTGATTAAGTTTAAAACCTTTCATATGAATAATTATATAGACATAGAATTTTATGGGTCCATCCTAGTTATTGATAGTCCCTAGATGCATCTAGATGTTTCATGAGACAAATATGCTTTCCACGTATGATGGGTTTCTACCCACATATTTACACTATCATGTGAATGGTCATTAAAATTTATTTTAAATATCTATAATTACTCATTCCCATTTATGAAATTAGTGATTGATGTACATGTTATTATTAAATAAGTTATAATTTCCATGGATAATATTCATGATTACGTGATTATATAAATGTATTTTTTTACCATCATTTATTCCTCCCATATAAAATTTATATAATTATTTAAATTGGATATTATTTAGATATTTACATTTTCATGTAGATTATGATTATTTATTCATTATATATTTTACTTTGGAAATACCATTATTATGCATCTGAGCTAACCCCATTATTATGTTCTGTTTCCCAAGGATACCAAAAATATTTTTGTATATGTAAGAGTATGCAATGGTGAATAATGGAATTGAAAAAGAAAACAATTACTGTAATTTATATTTAAAATGTAATGTGAATTTTATGAATGTATCTAATTTACCAAAACTACTAGACTATTTTTTTCTTCAGGATGAAATTACTTGTATCTCATGAAAATTTAATAATGTAACCACCGACTTGAGGCTATTAGGGTTAAGCTATTTATAGATTGTATTAGATGATGTTTACTGGAAACCTTAGGAAATAGATTTTGTGAAAAAAAATATTTTGAACATGTTGATATAATATACATTAGGGATAAGTATTTTAGAACTTAGTAATATTTTTTATGGTAGATATTGTTCTATTTTTATATTAAATACATCATTATCCAGATACTATAAGTGGTTTTTGTTCATAAAAAAATACATAGGGTTAATTACTTTAAAAATGTTATGTCATTATTGACTCAAGAACTACATGGTATGAAAAAATGTTCTTTACTATTAAGATGCATTGAAACGCTAGAGGGATATGATTAGGTTAATTAAAATTTAATTTACAAACCATTAATAATTATTTTATGATAAATTTATTTTTAAAAACTTTCCAATTGAAACCATGACAATGATTATTAGATTATACATGCTTAAATTTTTATGATTATGTGAAGTGTTTCAATAGTTATAGGACCATAATTTAAGATATATAGTAAAATTATTTAATCCAGTGTATTAAATGTTTTAAAAATGGAACCTAGAAAAGGGAATCAGAGTCGTATCAATTCATGCAATCCAAAAAATAAGAATTATCATTTTCATGGTAGGTATAAGCCAATATTTATAAGGGAACTAGTATCCCAAACATTCTCATTACACGAGGATATAATATCATGTTCTATCAAGATAGATCAATACATCTATATGTATTAGAAATTCTAAGGGTTGAAATAAAAGTCGATGTTAATAGGGGAAAGGATAGATGAAGGCATTAGTAGAAAGAAGGATTTTCTTGCAAGTGATAATTATGGAAGGAAACCCCCTGACAGTATCATGAATGGAATGGGAGTATTATATGAGTGTGGGGAGGAAGGAAACCATGATCATCATTTCAATAGAAATATAGATTATTTCAATGTTTAATGATTTAACCATAATGATATTGGGAAATATAAAAAGAATTCTCGCAACTTTAATAGAATATACCCTATAATAACCTATAAGATCAATGTCAAGATTATACAATTGGTTCATCTAATGAATAATTATTTAATTGATTGCTTTTAGATTCATTAATTATGTTATATATGTATTCCATTAATGATGTTTTCATTTAACGAAAAAAGTGTATAATTATTATACCACTATACATTTTTTTATGGACATAAAACATATGATGAATTGTGCTGATAACAAAGCAAAAACATTCTCAATAAAGTTTATAATTTCAGAAAACACATGAATTAGGAGGTATAACCCATAATATGTGTTTTATTTTTAGATAAAAATGATAAATATATGTTTATTGGATAATATTTGTGAAAATGAAAATATTTAGTGATTTATTTTTTCATTACTGTAGATTAATACATGTTTGGATTTATAGAATATATTCTACAACCTATGATTTTATTTTTAGAAAAATTCACGTTTTCATTATTGTTTAATGGGGATCAAGGTATACGAATATTTGGAATGTAATATTAAGAGGCACATTATATTGTCTGGGGAATATAATTTTGATTTAGTCACCTGCATTCAACATTTATGGACTTTTAGTCACGTGAGACATAATTAGAAAGGGTCTTAAAGTTAAATATTTTTGGAATAGATTGAGTTGAACTTTCGGTTTTATAGTATAACATGTGATAATCGTTTTGGTCATGTAAAATATATTGAGATAAAAGGAATTACATGTCATTATTTAATTAAAATAATGGTATATTAAATGATTATTTGTCAGATTCTTGTATATGAATTCCTACTAGAAATTCATTTAATGGAGTAAGATATAAAGTATGAGTTAATCAAAAAAATACCAAAATATGAAATTATGTTTATATTTTATGTTGTTATCTATCATAATGGAAATAGAATCACTCAACCTTAGGAAAAATATTTTTCTGAAAAAACTTTTTTCTGATTACTTATATTTATTTTAAACCAAATGGAATTATAATTAAACCAATATTAGTGAGTTTTTTGTGGTTATATTTCTCATGACTATATTCTCTATCAGTCATTATTAATCATGGGGTGTTATTATTTTCTTCCGTGACCATGTTTTCATTTTCAAACTATGTTCTCCAACATGAAACCTATTGTTTTTTATCATGTATGTACTTCATAATTTCTATTCTATCTTGAGAAAAAGACATTTTATTAACCCATTTTTTGATGTGGGTATCAAATAAAAATATTTTCAAATTTCAAACGCTTGACTACTGGGATCAATAGTAAACTATGAAGACACAATTTACTGAATGGGGTAGAATATAACACCCAAATATTTTAAACAATGGACATAATAATTGAGAGCATGTATGAAATGAATCACCAATATTATGATATAATTTAACACATTAAGACTTGTGATACATTTATTTTCAAATAAATTAAATTTCATTGATAGATTTCAATGCACACAGCACTGTGTTTGAATGAGACATGACACACTATTTAAACAGGAAGATTATAACCTAACTATTAAGATAGACCGTATCAATTCTAAAAAATTAATGAATAGTATTATATGTTTTAAAAATTTATAGAATAATTTCAATTGTTTTGTATTTATTATAATTAAAATATTAATTATTCGAAAGAAAAATAATATTTTTTCTACAAAAATAAATACTATTCTACAATGTTTTGAAGTCACATTTTGAACACGTAACATAAAATTAATTTTTTACACATATTGATATAATATTTTAAAAAATAAACTTAATTTTCTAAATATCCTGGTAAAAATTATATTTTGGTGATTTCATTAGAATATTTTTAAAAGATTAAATTTTAGATAAATAGTGAAAATTTCCGATTTTTATTGACAACTACCTTTTCAGTGAAATTATATTCAATGATAAATTATATTTTAAATTTATATTATATTTATATTAGTTAAAATATATTAAAATGGTAATAATTATATTCATTGTAATAAAATTCATATATAATTTTGGAATGGAAACATTATATAATTAATAGTAGTTTTTGTCCAGACATCCTTTATTTCACCACTTATGTGGTTAAAATCTATATTGATTTTGTTAAAAAATTTGGATTGAATTTGGAAATATAGATTTCATATTTTTTTTAATAAGTTTAATTTATATTATCTAATTTTATTATGATTTTTTTTATATTAATGAATAGTTAAAACAGTAAAAATTAATTACCATGGTTAATAAACAAATTGGTTTACCCAGGGGATTAAACTATGACGATAAGGATAACAAATGACATAAGACTTGTGAGAAAAAATTTAATGGACACATGTATACATTATCAGCTATAATCTTTGATAATTAACTATTTTGGATGTTTTTTGAATGAGAAAAGCAAGGGAATAACTTTAGTTTTTAAAAAATTCCATGTGTTTCCTCTCCCCCACTTATAAAAATCAAAATCATATCATACTCACTTCATTGATTGAAAATCATTTCCCTCATACTATACCTAACCAGAAAAATTCCTTAATTCACTAACTACATCCTAGAGGAATTATTTTATTTTTTAGTCTTTCATATGAAGGATTTAGCTATAACACTAAAGGGGGTATCTGAAGGAGATGTAAAATTCATAAAAGTACATATTTTTTTCTTTATTCTTCCAAATCATTAAAAACATTTTAAACTATGGTAATATAGTAAAAAAATTATAAAATATATAATTATAATTTTTTATTTTAATTAAATAACCCAAGTTCATCTCTCATTCCATCAAATCAGAAATAAAACCATTGATCGCTTGTATAATAGACTACCTTATCCCAAATCTATGTTATTCATTTTCCGAAATTTTTTTATGGATTGATATAACGATGGGTTTAAAATATTAATTTTATATAATGAAATTAATATAATTCTGAATTTATGTAATCATACTTACCTTCGTACTTTTTATTCTGTGTGGGATACGATAATGTCACTCGTGTGTACAGTGGACTACAGACTCACAAAGAGATGCAATTCGTTTTACATTAATAATTTACATGAAAAATAACAAGTATAATTTTAAGGATTATATTTTATATGTATTATATAAGAATAATATTTTAAATATAATATCACAAATAACTTCTTACCAATAAATCCATGAGATGAAATAGCCTCCCACATGTGTACGTGGGGAATACCTCCTCTACGTAGTGATGGGAACTGTTTTTCATTTTATTTCTACATAGATGGTTATAAGGATATATTTGGTTAATATAGATTCTATATATGAAAAAATTATTATTATTTAATGATTAATTAATATTTATTTTTCTTTCTTTCCATCCCTTGAGAAAAATGTAAACAATGTTCATGCGTACACACGACCTACCGTCTCAAGGAATAGAGTTGTCCATTCTTTATCTATGACTTTAATAGGTAAATATAAATACATATATAAAAATTATATATGTTATTTATATCATGGTTAAAATTTTTAAAATATTTTATTATAATGATAAAATTAAAAGGACTAAAATTAATTAACTATAACTTATATAAATTATGAATCTATTGTCATAAGAAATTGTGATTTTAATAAGGTTTTTAGTAAATGGTTGATAAAAAAATAATTCAATAATATATTGAATAAAATATTTTATTATTTTAATGTAATAAATTTATAGTAAAATTATATTAATTATATATGGGGCTTCCAAAAAATACTAAGGAAGTGGAACCTTAGGTAAGTCTTTCTCATTTAACTTTTACCTCTATGAGACATACACCAAATTCACCCCTTATTTCACTGTGTAGTGTATATAATACCCATTAAGATATGAATTATAATTAAATATATATCTTCATTTTATCTAATTTTTCAATCATGGGTATTGTGTTAAAAAATTTACCAAATTGGTAAGGGTTTATTTAAAAATATCATCATTAATTGGGAATTTGTTTTTCAAGTATCACTTGAGATAAATATTTTATATTTATATCTTAATCTTAATATATTTTTTTCTACTCTTTTTATTCATGATATTTTCAGGTAATAGTATCATTTTTACACCAGTGGGTACTTAAAATTATAGATAAAATGTATTTTAAAAATACAATACCAATCTTCTCCTCGGTAAAAAATCATTTTTCATCAACATCTATGTTTTCCAAAAAAAATCAATTTTTTTTTCAACATATTCAAATTTATTTATTATGGAATTTTTTTACCATTTTAAAATTTTTAATTTTTTTCAAAGAATATTCATTTATTAATCTAAATAAATCTTGTTTTTATTTTACTAAAAATCTGAAATGAATCATTGTTTTTAGGTGTACAGAATGAATAAATGTTTCCACCGTCATGACCAATCAATGTTTTAAAGATTATTATATATGTTTAAAAAGTTATTTTTTAGTTAAATTATTTTCATAATATTTTGCAAAAATTTTGTTTTAAATTTTTAATTTCAATGTATAGATGTTATTTTTTCCTTAAGAATATTTTTAATAACATTTTTATGGTACTTCTCTTCAACAAAGAGATCAACTAGATATTTTACTTATTATCCAATGATGATATTTTGTATTATATCATTATTATTATTTTTTTGTTGTTTTATGATTTGTTTTACTCTATATGTATAATTTAGTAACCATTCACCATTTTATTCTGGTTGGTTTATGATATGTTTTATTTGATTGGTTATGTATTAACATTTTGTATGTTAGTTTTCACGTAAAAATATTTATGTGGAATATGATTCAACCCTTTAATATAATGATTTCATTTTAAATAGTATGTGATAAGTGAGGCCTTGATATAGATAGTTCCTTGATATATATACAGGTCCCATGAGACAAATCTATTTCCTAAAAGAGATGTGTTTCAACCAATTTTTTGAAAGTATCTTGTGAAATTTCTTATTAAAAGGTTTTACTTGTATTAAATAATTCATTCCTTAATTTTGAAATAAGCTATTTAGGTTTATGTGATCAATAATTTAGTTATAATTTAAATGAATTAGTTTTATCATTATGTAATTATTTATATTTACTTATTGGATTAAAATTTATTCATACAATATTATGAACATGTAATTATTTAAATAGCATGTGATTTAGTTATTTACCATACCATACTGATTATTCTAATTTATTCATGAAATCTTATGTTTTATTTATACCACTATTTATCATCTGAGATCATGCCTTTGTTACTTTATATTTTCACCAGGATACCAGTTAGTGTTTTTTAATTGATATACATAAAAATAAAATAATGTGAATAATGATTCCATCAATGAATTTTTTGGGATACTTGGGATGATATATTTATATTTTTAATCATATATTTTTATATGGATGTGGTTCATTTGTTAAATGGGTAGAAGAAGAGGTCATAAGAGAAAATGACACAAAAAATGTTTGTAGTTTTTGAGAACCTGAATATTCTATAGATTTGGTTGCCTAGTATCATTAATAGTTATTTAACTATTGGCCACTCACCTATTTTTTCCCTTTCATCTATGAGATGAATAGATACCAAGACATAAGACAACTTTGTAGTGACCTCTCTTACTTACGCAATTGTCTTCATGACCCTTGGTTTGTGGTTGGTTATTTTAATGACGTCCTTGATCCAAGTGAAAAAATGGGACCAACTCACTCCAATATATCTTTATGGGAGTTTAAATATTATATTGATGACAATAACCTTTTTAAAATTAATCTTACCAGTGCCAAAAATACGTGGTATAAAAGGCATTATAATAGGGTGGTGGGAAGTAAATTAGACTGAGCATTCACAAATGATATAGCTCTGGAAAAGTGTAACACCATCGCTAGAACAACCCTCCCACAAAAAAACTATGGATACCATCCAATCATGAACAATCTCTCTTTCAATCACTAAAAGATTGTTTTTTTCCTTCAGATTTTACAACACTTGGTATTCTGATGTATATTGTGCTAACATTATTAATCATTCTTGGGATGCCATGCCTCATTGAAATTATTCTATTGCTTTTAACACTAAATAAAAAAATCTAAAACATATCCGTAAAGGCTGGTGTGGTAAAAAATCCAAGAAAATTGATATTGATATTATTTATTTGGATGAATAATTTAACCAAAATCAAAACAACACTAGTAACAACAACTTTTTCACTAATATGCAACATGAAATCAATATTACAATGAAACTTTCTTCCATTCTCACATTTAAAGATAACATGAGAAAACAAATTTTCAAAACCAAATGGCTCACTGATGGTGATAGAAAAAATAAATTATATATCTCCCTTCCAAGAATCAGGAAAGATAATAGACCTATTTCTTTCCTGATAGAGGGGTACAACCTATTTGATAATGAAAATATCATTAACCATAATTTAGTATCTTATTTTAAAAATATCTTCAATGGTCTTGTCTCTGTCAAGAACCTTCTTCATGATGAAATCCCGGTTGTGGTAAATTATATGGATAACTCTTTTCTTACTATAATACCTCTTGATCATGAGTTAAAAGATACTGTATTTAGATTAAATCTTGATATTTCACCAGGACCATATGGTTTTAATAATGGGTTTGATCAGAAATTTTGGGATGTGCTTCAAACTAATGTTTTCAGACTTGTTAGGAATTTCTTTTCTAATGGTTTTCTCCCTAATGGTTTAAATGCCAAGTTTTTCTCCTTGATTCCCAAAGTGGATAAAGCCTATGAAATCCATCAATTCAGACCCATTTCTATAATTAATAACCTTTAACACATTATCACCAAATTTATTGCTAATAGACTATCTTCAATTATTAATAAAATTGTTTCATGGAATCAGTTTGGCTTTGTAAGGGATGATCCATTCAAGATTGTATTTATCTCTCCTATGAATGCACTAACCTGTTAAATAATACCAATTAGGGAGGAAATATTTCCGTTAAGCTTGATATTAGGATGTCTTTCAATACCATGGATTGAGGTTTTATATTCAATGTTTTTCAGAACATTGGGTTTAAAGATTCTTTTATCATTAGAATTAAAACTCTTTTCAACTCGGCCAATATATACATCATTGTTAATGGATCTCTTATGGGTTATTTTAAATTCACTAAAGGTTTTAGACCAGGTGACCCTCTCTCCTCCAAGATTTTTTCTATTTTGGAGAACCATTTAAGCAGATTGATCACTCGCCTTGTCAATCAAAACAAGATTATGCCGATTAAAGCTTCTTGGAATTTGAATGTTTCCACACACCTTTTATATGAAGTTGATATTATTCTTTTTTATAATGGAGATTAACTGAATATTAAAAATCTAAAATGTTCCATCACACACTATGATGAGGTTTCTCATTAAATAATTCATTAGAACTAATCCTTTACCTTTTTTGGGAAAAGGTTTCCTTCTAAAAGGAAATCCAATATTATTGCTTATCTAGGTATTAAAGTTAGATCACATCCCTTCACCAATATAGGTGTTCCCATATTCTTGGGAAGACCAAAATCTGGTCACATTCATAATATTGTAGACCAAATTCTTCACCAACTGCCATCTTGGAAAGGCAAATCCCATTCTATGGCTGGTATGATTTTGATTGTCAAATCCATGATTAACTCTAAAATAGTATACTCTTTGATGATTTATAAAGGGAATTATAGTCCTCTTAATAAATTAATGTTTCCATCAAAAACATTTTTTTCAGTGGATGTATGCTTGAAAAAATTATGGTGATTATCCCATGGTCTACTTGTTGCAATCCTCTTGATAAGGGTGGCCTCAGTACAAAAAATCTCAGACTCTTTAATGATTCATTACAAGCCAGACTCACCTGGAATATTTTTCATAACAACTCAGACTCCATTACCTTCCTTAAAAATATATTTTGTGACAAAATGAAGATGGAAAATTTGAATTACAATAGCTCTTCTATTTGGATGTCCACTAAGAATGATTTTTACAATATCATGTCTTACTCTAGTTGGATTGTGATATGAGACTCTTCCATGAATTTATGGCTTGATAAATGGTCTAGTGATCCTCTCATTTCTATGATTACCCCTAACCAAACTCTTGATTACACCCATACTATTAAGGCGGTTGTTAGATCTCATAGCCTTAATTTTCCCGAAAATATGAATAATGTCATTAACTACTAACATTTTTCATTCACTGATGACTTTATAGTTTGGCAAACTTCTCAAAATGGAATTATCGACTCTATAACTTTTTACAATCATAGTATTATTAATTATTAAGATATTTTAAGTTGGATAATTTTTTTGATAAATAAACGTTAAACCATTAAAGAATCCCTCTAATTTGGCGTATTGCTCACAAGAGAATTCCCATTGACACTTTCCTTTAGTCCCTTTGGATCCAGCTCTGCTCTAAATGTCATCTAAATAACCATCATTGTAATGATATTAACCATATTCTTCTCTCTTGTGTTACTTCTACTGCTTTGTGGAATTATGTGTTTGATATTTTTGAGTGCAGATGGTTACTTAATGATTCAATCAAATCTCGGCTACAGTGTTGTGTGGATATATACGACTATTATCAAATCAATAACCTTTTTTAACTGATATTGTTGAACTCCTGCATGTACTCTGGTATGACTGCAATGCTATTATTCAAAACAATTACTCACATAGCTTACATGTTGGTCGTATGAGGATCCTCATTGCTATTCGGGAAGCTGTTTCTATAAAAAAGGGATATAGAGACAACACATCGAGGGACTTCGAGATTCTGTAGCATCTTGGGGTTACTGGTATTTATCCTTAACCTAGAATTTTTTTTGATGTTTTCTGTCAAGCTCCGCTCCCAGGCTGGATCAATGTTAATGTTGATGGTGCTTCCAATGAAAACTCAAGTCCTTCGGGTTGCATCCCCATTTTTATAAATCACTATGGGTAGATTATTGGATGTTTTTATGGTTCTTATGGAATCTCCTCCACTATGGAGGCTGAAATGATGAGAATGGTCATTTCTATATCCTTCTCCAAGAAACATTCTTGGAACAACATCTGGATTGAATGTGAATCAATTACTCTCATCTAGGGCATTTGGAATGGTGAGATGCACCACGCGTGGCCTCTTACAACACGCTAGATAGACTGTCTTAATTCTCTCATTAAATTCAAATTCATTATTATGAATGCCTTTTGTAAATAAAAGAAGGTGGTAGATGGTCTTGGAAACATGGGAGTCAACCATGTCACCACGTGGTTAGAGGAACGTTTAGTTGAATTACTAACCACTTATGATTGATATTGTAAAAGAATCCCATATTTTAGACCCATCTAATTCCTTGATTATTTTATTAATTTTTGTGCTTTGGACTTTGACCAAGGAACCACTTGGAAAAACATGTTTCTATATCTTATCCGCCCAAAACTAATGGGGAAATCAAGGTGCCTAATAAAGAGTTAAAATTTATTCTTGAATAAATGGACTAAACCAACAGATAATACTATAGTATTTGACTGAAGTATGCAAATTGGACTTAATAGACTACATTAAAAACTCCCATTATAATTTCTCTATATTATATTTTGTTTGGAAAGATATGAATCATCCATTTTGAGAACAAGCACCATGCCAATTAATCCACAATGCAATGTTATTTTAATATTTCTATTCTAGTGGATCAAATGAAAAAATTGATTCATGATTTAAAGTAAATAAGAAGAGACTCAAATGAGATATAGTTAACTTATAAAAAAAACAAGAAGGATATTAATGACCAGTAATTCATTCTTAGTAGTTTCACATTGGGTAGAAAATTATTCTATAAAATGAAAGGCTAAGGTTACAGCGAGGTTTGTTTCATTCTCACTATTTCAACCCATTCAATATCATTATTAAATATCCATTTAGAATTTACTAGTTTAAAATTAATATCCCCTTAAAAATTCACTATTAAAGGGATGAAACTAAAGCACTTTCAAGAAACCCTTTCAGAGTCCCGAGTGTAAGAACTGTAGTTTGAAGAATCCATTTATCAGTGAAAACCATGAGGTTATATCTTTTATTTAGAATATCTCTTTAGTTTTGGTTAGGAAACAAAAAAGTCATTGTGTGTGGGGGATGTGTATATATTCATGAATTAATTTTCAATTTTATCATATTTATTCTGTTTAATTATTTTTTATTAATGTTAGGTATTTTAATGGATTTTCTCTTTTTCTTAGTATTACTCTTATTTTTAGTTTTCTATAAAAATAATCACAATAAATGCCCATATATTTAATAATTTTATTTAAAATGAAATCCATTTTTTTATTTTTTTTAACATTTAAATGAAATTTATTTCACTGATGGAATTTTTTTTAGAATTAATTTAACAATAATTAGTAATTTTAGTATGATTTTTTTCTATTTTTCATTGACATGATTTGATGGATATCTAAAAAATAATTATATATTGATACCCTATATATAAGTATAGTATGAGATCATTATATTATATAAAATAACCATACATCATTATACAAAACAACTAAGAATTAATATTTCTTAATTAATTAAATCCATATATATATATATATGTTTGTTAGATTCATGTTAGTCAACATTATAAAATTTTTTTCTATATTTTTTATCTTATATAAAATATATTGAATAGGGGGTGACACCTAATGTTGTTTTGAAAAAAAAATAACAAAAAATAAAAATAATACTACAAAACATATATAGTCAAACCAAAATGGTCTGACTTGCAATAATTTTTATGTGTGTGGGTTTTTAAATTTGATTGAAATGTGTATAGAGTAGGTTTTGTGGAATGAATTAGGCAATCCAAATTTATTCCATAAGTTAATTTTTTTTCAAATTGAGAATCCATTTTAATGGTTAATTGAGAATTTATACGATCGAGAAGTAACAGAAAAAACATAGAAAATAAATTTGAGTGTTGATCTATTATAGAAAAACATTAAGGTGTTAATAATATGCACCATAAAAAGAATATAAAGTATAAATATTTTATTCCACTAGAGATCCATTTATATGTGGTCCTAAAAATAAGAGTCAATATTGGTCCATATCTTGTAGTCCTCCTCAATTTTATTCTTTCATTCATTAAATATACAGAGAAGGATTCATTCTTTACTATCAATCCAAGCCACCTTTTCACTGTTGATTTTTAATTTTAGATTCCTAATAGAAATAATGTCATATCCTATTACAGATTCTATAGAATCATACAGATCTTCCAAAAATGTCTCCTCATAATACCGAATCGGGTCTCTTATGGAATTAGAATCAACTCATCCCTTCTTTCTTTATGATCCCCCGTAAAGATATAGATAAACCCGAGAGGAAGATGTATCAATTTGTGTAGGATCCTCAGCCACATTATGCCCCAATATTGAATTTTGAATGAAATATTTTGATTTAATTATGTTACACATACCATCAACTATAGTCCCCTCCCTCTGAGGTAGGTGCGACTACTTATCCCTAATCATAGTAGATTGATATTTTAGTTCATATTTCTATGTTCTAAAAAATTTTCTGGTTGATCGATCAACAATTATTTTGGGTAAATATTATTTTTCCTTGTTCTATTTTACTTTCCTTTGGGAATTCACATAATAATCTCCCATTTCAACTATAATTTTTTTCTATTTTATGTTCATATAAAAATACTTATTTTGAAAAAAATTATTTTTTAATAAATATTGAATCTTTTGAGGCAGTTTTCACACCTTCAAAGTATCCATCAACATTATTGTGAGGACAATCATATAAGCTGATTTTTTAAAAAATGGCCAAAATTTATTTTATTGAAATTAGAAATACGAGCATGAAATGGTTGTCACACACACATGGAAATTTAGTTGAATATTTGACTCAAGAATTTCTATTCTTGGGAAATTATCATAAATCATATTGACTTTTGATTGGATTCAATTTATGAAATACTCATATCAATGCTAACTAAGATTGATTGCTTGGTGTTATTATTACTTTTTTCAGACAACTATCAGGAATTAAATTTAAATTTAATTTCAAATATTTATTAACAATGTAATATCTTCATGTATCATTGTATAAATTTCATCTTTACCTGAGTTCAAAAATATTGTAGTACATGGGGTGATCTCATCATGATTCAATATTTTCTTCCACCGCCATACCACTATTTAAACTTATTTTTTTATTCTAAATTATAAATATAAAAAAATTAAAATTATCTTTTTAAATACTTAATTAATATAAAATTATAATAAAAATAAGTATTGTATTTATCATAATATTTTAATTGAAGGTCGAGGTGATTTCAGAAGCCCGTAATAAAATTCAAGGAAACATGACATAACTATATAGAAGACCAAGCACACATGCTAAATCAAATCCACATTGATCCAATCATTTCAAAATAACATGGGAATTTTTTTTGAATGTATCCCTTAACATGTAGGATACAATGTTTTAGAATATACATAATTCCAATTCATCAATATGATATCCAAAAAAGAAAAAACATTGGATGAGATCTTCACTATTTATAATAATTTGGCTAATATTGTAATTATCACATATTTGAGTTCGATATTACTAATTTCTAGCAACATTGGTTTATAGATATTAAATAGTTGGGTTAATTTTATTTTTATTTTTAAAATATAGTTAAAATTTTATTCTAGACTAAATTTAGGGTTCAAAATAGTATTTTGAAAATAAGGTTCCAAAACCACCATCCACTTCACCTATAAATTGACATATTGGTTACCTAATTTGTATGTTAGACTAGGGGTAATGGTGAAAATATTTTGAAGATATTATAGGTCTTCCTAATAACCATGGAAGCTTTATAATTATTTATCAACATTGGGAGACTCAAAATGAAGAAGGAGATCCAATCAGGCCTTCCCCTCCTCTTAATGATGACATAAACAGATGGAGATCATTTTATGGGGGCTAAAAAATTTAGAAGGTATTTATGGAACATATGTTTCCAATATCTTTGTTTATTTTTTGTATTTTAATATTTTTCTATTAATGTTGAATTTTTTCAATGTTTTGATTAATTTTAATAAAAACAGTTTTATTTTTATACCAACCAGTTTTCAATTTTATGTAAGCGAATGTTATTATTAAAATTTAAAAAATAAAAGAATAAATTTATTTCCCACAAATTATAGATTTTAGAATTATTTTCATTTTTTATTTTAACATTGATATAGGATATAAATTTACTATATGGTTGTTTGTTATGTTCTTGTTTTACGTGTATCATTTAAAGGTATTTAGTGTAATTAAGATCTTAGTTAACCCACTGACCAAATAATTAAATGAAAAACATAAAATCATACATAAATAATGAAATTTATAGATGTTTTATAAATATAGTAATGATTATCCTATCATATATATCATTAAACTCAAATCAAAGTATAAAAATAATAACTTGTTAACATTCATTGTTTTATGTTAAACGTTTTTCAAAATGCCTCCTATTGGTTTATAAAATTTATTAAAAATGTAGCTTTAAACAACCGGTTATCATTGGATTAAGACATGAGGTTTTACCTATGTTATAAATTACATATAAAAACATACTAATTTGATGCATTAATTTTGATAACTCAATCTCAGTAATTTCTATTATTTCATGAAATGTTATATAATCATGATTAGGGTTTTAATAATCCTTCAATCACTATATATGGTATCATTCATGCTCAATATGGGGTAAAAAAATTCCAATTTCATATATTAGATACATTTTAGTGAATCTCAATCAATAAATACATTAATATAATCTTTATTTTAATCATTCACAATTTTTGGATGAGTCGTTATATAGAACAAATTTGAAACTATGTTTCCTCACCCAGGTGGATAGAGGAGTTAAAAATATAATTATTTAATTATTCATCCAATTGAATTTTCCTTAAATTCAAATACCATTTAATAAATATATACTTGTGGAATTTATAATTAGTATATACCATAAATCAAACTCTATAAGGATAATGCCTCTTGTATTTTAAGGAATTCACTATAACAATCAAATCTAGATCATGTTTATGATGATTTCATTCGTCAGGATAATGTTATTGAAAACTATAGTCTAAAAAATGATTATAAATTATAGTAACATCATAAATTCCCAATAGAGAAGAATTATAAAATATATTATACCATTCAATATCTGGAGGTTGAATAAATATAGGAGTAGTGAGAATACTCTTATTCAATTCCTAGGAAACTGGCTCAAGCTATTGAGATTAATGAAATTATCCCTTTAGTTTCAATGCTATCTGAAGTGAATTTTACCAAGAAAATTTCTAAATAAAATGATGAAAATATCCATGTTGTGTAGAGAGATAGAAAATTTAAAATACATCAATGGTTACTTTTTTTAAAATACTGCCACTTTTTTTTCAGGATATATATAAATTCTATAATTTGACACAAAAAATTATTAAGAAATTAAATCATACAATTCCAAAAAGAACAATTAAAAATCATGAAATTGAGGCAGTTAAAATTTAATTTCCCTAATAGTATATGTATAGTCCTACAATATCCTCTTGATATTTTTTGTACACGGGGATGAAATCCATAGGGAAAAAAATAAATTCTGGAATGGATGTAATATCATATTCATTAAAGACATCAAAATGTTATATAAATTATAAAATATATGACTCATGGACATATAATCCAACCAACCATGATGGATTAATAAATCCATCATCGATATGTATTTCTCTTTTAGGTACATTTAGTGATAAATAGATAACTTCTATATCCATCAAAACTATGTATCCCATTTTATTGGACCAAAAAAATCATCAATTTGAAGGAATGGATAATTATATTCTATGTAAACCTCATTTAACTGTTATTAATATATTTATAATTGAACACTATTACTATCTTTAAAGGAGAAAATTACTAAGGAACTGTAGATGGATGTACTAGGTCTTGTAAACTTCTTAGCTGATAACTGTCCATATTTTATATATATATATATATTCATATATTTGAATTGTGATATTTTTTTAAGTCATTATACTTGTCGAATAATATTTATTATAAAGAGTTTAATTTTATAAGAAAAAAATATTTTCATAACATTTGTAATGTAATATATTAATAAAAATTATAAGATAACCACATTTAGGTTTGTATAAAATAAAAAATTAATGAATGTTACATTCATATATATGGGATATAAATATCTTACTATTATATAAAATCCAAGAAATATATTATTAATGAGATATACGTTTATTTATATTAATCAAATAAATGAATAAACATTGATTTAATAATTTGAAAATTAAAAGTATATAAATAATATACCCAATATTATAGAATCAGAAAAACAATATAAATATAAGAATAATTATTCAAAAAAATGGAAAATAAAATTAAATATGTATATTGTATATAAAACATTAATTTTGGATTTTAATGTGAAGTTGTATGGTATCTTTGATTACTGTATAAGAATGGAGTATACATTAATTACCAATATATATTTATTAAGAGAAATATATATATATATATAATAACATAGATAATTATAAATGATAAATTATGTAATTATAAATACACGATCTTGTGAAATTTCATAATTATAAATCATTTATCTTAAAATCCCAATTTTTTAATACATTTTTATTCCCACTCCATATATATATATATAGTTGCAATACATCAATTGGTATATAGTATTTACAGATAATATTTACAAATCCTTGATTCATATTAATTATTTTTTATATGTTAAAATTAACAATTATTTCATAAAATGACTTTATAAAGTATATTTTTCTGAATTTATGATACTTTAATGAAAACCGTTCTCATGTTTATAATTTTATTTTCACATGGTTATTAAAATAATGATGCATTCATGAAAATATAATGTTTTCATAGTATTTTAAAATATCATATTATAAAATATAGATTTTGACTACTATACTAAATGATAAAATCCATTATATGAAATTTAATGTCATAGAATTTCAAGTGAGTAAGATAGAAAACTGAAATTTTTCATTAAAAGGTTAAATAATATATTTTAAACTAGATAACATTTTAATGATTAAATTGTAAATAATTTATTTTTGGAATGCATGTTTACATATTTTCAAAGTAATACGACATACGATGTGCGTGTTTGGAAATCATTATATAAAGATTTATAGCAATGTCCCATCCCAACACAATACATTAATAATAAAATTACTAGTTAACCAGAAGACCCTAGGTGCAACCCTAATTTGCTTGAGGCTTCTAACTAGTAGCGGGGGTCTACGGTGGTTCTGTGACGAGACTATAACACCATACTAGAGTGGAAATTCCTAGATAAATAAACTAAACATCATACAAAATAATGTGCATAGAATAAGTAAATAAATATAAACAATAGAATAGTATAATAAAATTAAATACAACATATTGACCCAAATAATTATTATCATATATAGTAACTGATCACCCATGGGCTGATCACATATAAAAAATAAAAAATTAAATACCATGTAGAAGGATACCCTTTCAACACTGATTTATAGCAAATATATGAACTCTAAAACCCCATTAAGATGATATATCCATATCCTATGACACCATAGAATTTGATCTTCTCAATAATGAAATCCTATTCCTCCAACCCATATATATTGTATCTACTCTCAACCTAAAAGAAAACAAAAGTTCTTCACACGCACAATGATGGATGTATAGGGGTGAGAAAAAATCATCCATATTCCACCACAATTGTGAATCTATAACCTATCATTACAGGTGCATTCTTATGAAATATTTCCAGATGAGATGGGAATAATTGAAAAAAAATAAAACCATCACCATTGGTCATTAGGTCTGTGACACTAATCGACTATACATGCCTTGGCCTAATATCATAATATCTCTATGCACATACTATGATCATTCCAACCAACATAAGAATCATTGGTCACCCCACACTATCCATGACATTTATCAAAATTCCTTCCTTATGAGAGATTTCTTAGCCGAGGAATAAAATCAAATTATCATAGACTTGGATCCCATCTCTCCTCAGTATAGAAGATCATCCATGCTTTTGAAATATAGAAGGACCTCGATAGATCATAGGACTCAATCACCCTCCTAAGGACCTATCCAAACTCAAACTATAAACTGTAAGGGGGCTAGTTCTCCACATGAAATTATGAGAACCCACTCGTATGCCAGAGGTTAATAACTAGTACTAGTTGTCTATGGTTATATTGTGATGAGACTCTGCACTTATATTAGATTACACAATATGGATGAATAAACCAAACATCCTACAAAATATAGTTTAAATAAACAAAAAATAATGTGAATAAAAAACATGATACAATAAAATGAAATGCCCAATATGCCTAAATAGTTATTCTAAAATACAACAACTGATATCTCACTTAACCAATCACATATTCAAATTAAAAATCTAAATGCAATTTATATTGATCCTCTACCAATGTCAATACATACCACATATATAGTATCCAAAACTAAATTGAACTATGAAAACCCGATCCAATGACTTCACACAAGCATCACCACTGAGATATGAAATCCTAGGTATAAACCCCATCTTTTGTGCATCCCTGATCATACTGAAAGAAGAAATATGGTTTTCACGCACATCATTATTCACATATAAAAAGGTAGAAATAACTATTATTCAACCACCCACAATAGTGGACCTTTATCATACTTTCATAAGTTCATGGTGATGAAATATGTGAATTCTGACCAAGAATAACTAGAAACAACTAAATTAAACTAGCATCAACCATTAGGTTTGTGACCCCAATCGACCATACATGCCTCATCCATATGAAAAAATGACTATGATCTCATGTTTTCATTGTTCCAAAAAATATAAAGAACCTAGGCCACCCTGAAAAATACATAATAGGTATCACAAACCTTCATAATGGGTGTTTCATCAACTAGGGATTAAGACCAACATATCAAAAAAATGGATCCAAGATCAACCCATTATACCATATATACCATGCCTTAATAGATAGCAGGCCCCCGACATCTCACAAGCCATAAGCCCCACTGGAGGTCCCCTATCAGGATATAAAATGATGATCCCAACATCTTGTCTCCAATCCTTGTCATCCCCAACCAGTATCAAAATCCTCCCCAATTATAGATTTCATATTAGGGGCATAATGCCAATAAAAATTTCGTCCATACCATATGGGTGTATTCTCATACAAACAAAATACGACAAGTATACCATCCATCACTTAAGGGAGTATTTTAATCTTCAAATATTCCCAAAAATATCTTAGAATTTGAAGCAATATAACCTTGATATAACAAACTACTAATGCCTTAGTAGATATGAGGCCCCTGACCAAAAAGTCCCCTTAAGGATATAATGTGATGATATACTCAGATTCTAGATCATAAACATGCCCAAAATAGATCCTAAAGACACTATTTCGAAAAAATGGTAAATCATAATTGTATTTATGATGACTTATAAAAGAAATAAACCCAATAAGGGACCCCTTATCATAATAAAAACATTAAGGAAAAGTACATCAGAAGAATGCCTCTTCCAGACTTCCCAATATACAACCCATCCTCGAGTATTACATCACCCAAATAGGTATCTATAGAAACACTATTCCATAAATGAAATCATTATAGTGAAAAGTGAATACACTGGTCACCTGACCAGAAACCATCATCAAAGGGAATTCTTTTGATTCTTTAAGACTCATCTCATCATCTACTCAAATGAACCTAGTTGTAACTTTCATCCCCCAACGTCAACCTATTAAAATGGATCAACTAATCCAATAATAAAACACATAATCTATAACTTTAAGGGGTGGTCATGGACCTTGACCATCAAAATCATGAGAATCCTAGATAACATGCCTTTATCTAAAACATCAACGGTTCCTATTTATGAGAGATATCCAAAGGTCCTCAAAACATGCCACCGTAGAAAAAATAAGGATGATTGTTCAACAAGAACATTATCTTCACTGATGAATCATAGCTCACAACCAAATACTCTAGAATATTTTAAAACTAAAAGTTAAATAAATCCTATTGTAAATACTATTCCAAAAGAGATGAATATTTATACGACCTCTAAAATATGAAAGTATCACCCCATCATAATCTATGAAGAAAAATACTCAAAAAATACTCTTATTGTGTCTAATTTGGCCTCGGGTGGAAATTATCAATCAAAACCATGAAATGGGTAATATGGATGTGATACACAATGTTTTAATCTATGTATGTGACATGTAGTCTCAAAACATTACCTCGGAGTATACCTCAACTAGGCATGGCATGAAAATCCAAGTACAAGGCATTCCATCAATATTCAAACCATATACCCAACATAGGGAGACTATCAATGTACCATAATGTATCGGTTATGATTTATTCATGGGAATGTGCTCCTAAACACTGTGAACCCCACATGAGGACTGGACTTATACAATACATAACCATGTACCCCCGCATGGGGTTTCTTGTTGAGTACCCAGACACACACCTAGAATCCTGATACATGATGTGTACATGGAACAAACATTGTGTTGTCCCCAAATTTAATTTTTTCCAAAAGAGGAAAATGAAATGGCTTGTTTTACTGGGACCACAAATTATTTGGTTGTGTTTTACAAAGTAGATATCCTTGTGATTCTCTTGAAACCACATTTTTACAGAAATAACAAATAATCAACCCCATGGGGTCCCCATCATCCATAATAGGGATATAAAACATAAATAAAATAATTAATATAGATATATTTCTTAAAATATAAAATTTTATACCTCAAATGAAAATATCTGATGTTTAGGTCTGATATGTATCCCCCATCTGACGCATTGGGATATAGTACCTCTCAAGCTCTTCAACATCAACTCCCTTCCCCCCTCATTCACTATCACTCCCACATTACCATTCGTGAAAATAAGAATGAAATTAGAATTTATATTAGAAACCTAGTTAGGAGAGGAGAAAAGAAATGAAAAATGTAAAAAAATATAAATATAAAATGAAAAGAGAAAAAGGGATGAGGCGTGATGTTTGCCCCCTAACTTAAGGATATTTCTCACATAAGAAAAACTCCATTTTTCAAAATAAACAATGAATTTATAATCTCAATCCAAATAAAAAATAAACATATATCACCATATGTATATAATTTAATAAATTAATATTCATTTAATCATTATTAAATATTTAAACAAAATCATAACCCCTTTAAATTCCAACAAACTCCCATCCTAGGGTGAAAACCATATTTTAGGATTAAAAAAATCGTCCAAAGAATTTTCTAAGACTAAATACTCGGTAAATTTCGTTTTTTTTCATCTCATGGGCCTCTAAAATAAATATTTATGTTCATTTTCAAAACTCATAAAAAATGGCTTTACAAACTCCCCCGTCATAACCCTTCTCTTCCCATGGATGACTCTGTGGTTAACCTAAGATCATGCCTCTATCATGATCATATTCAAAAAATCACTATCATGACCATCCATAATTGATCTCATAGAACCCACATATCTCTCCCAACATAAGAGAAATTCAACTATGACTGATTTGATACTCTCCGCTATAACATTATACTTATCATAACCCCACAACTCATCCCATTCTCCATCCATCGCGGAACAAAATTATTAAACATGGACAAATTTCTCACACTTTGGTGCCAATGTGAAAACATGAATCTCGTGTCCCCAACACACTAGTAATCGAAAAAACCATACAGAAGACGTACTTGAAACAAGGTTCACATTATCCAATAATATATTGTGTGATTCCAAATATAAATCCATCTATACAGTTCACTTCAAGTACCAAACTCAATAGTAGCACCAAATCTACACCACCTATATTTCCACAAAGCCCAAAAAATCACAACTACCACAAACATAAACCCAATGACATTTCACCTAACTCAAATGTATATTACATTATGAAAAAACCACTACACTTCCCATCATGACATAATGAATCCCTAATCAAATATTATATTTTTTCATGGAAACCGAATCCATGAACCAAAAACCTTGGCCAACAAACCTAAAACCACTAACCACGCTCATTACAACGACATCTTTCAACTAGAAAAATTAGTCCCCTACTTTAATAAATAAAAATATATCAAAAAAAATTTTCCCACATACGTAGCCAACATACTAGGACATTCTATGTCTTTAGGGTCCCTCAATGCGGTCACCCTTATAATAAAAATCATCCCAAAAGGGCTTTGAAATAGACTATTTCTACCCTCAAAAGCATTCATGGATAACAATAACTCCTAGTCCCAAACATTACAAGGTGTTATCACTCTGTATGCTTCTAATATAAAATAAATCCATGTTATTTACTTTCATATACCATAACCTTGATTACACAACCTAGGAATTATTCTCAAAAGCTAGTATATACTTATGGTTCCTACCTCATAGTCACTTGAAAACCCTAATAAAAACCAACTCACATGATTTTATCAATCATCATAAAATCATAACTCACTAAACAGTCATATATTTGGATTTATAGGTCTCCCACATATCCCAAAAATCTAGTCTCACTGAAATTCATTGTTCACAAGGAAGTCCTCACTACACTCATCTCAAAAGTTTAGCGGCACCACATTCCTAACCCCGCATTAGATGCATATATATCCTTAATAGAATCAAATATGTAAAAAACAAATCTATAAGGGATTGGATATATTGAAATCATCACATGCCAAATAATCATCCCACTAGGCTCCGATACATTGAGAGAATCCCCCGACGAGACAACTCCTACAAGAATACCAAACATTTCTAGTGTCCCTGATTTTTCAACCAACAAAATAATCCTTAGAGATCCATTATAAGGCAATAAAAACCATTTGCTCAACTAAGTATAATTATATTCAATGATATTTTGGAAATCCATATTTTTTTTAACAATAGGAATTGAAAATGAGTAATAGAAACCCACACGTGGATTACCACTAGGGAACCATGTTCCTCGCAGATCTACTAGAGTCACCTTAGGTTATATAAATTGAGGCCCTTTTTCATCATAATTAAATAAATTTCACCATAGATCAACAAAACATACCATCACAAGGGAAAACAATATACATGTCATACCCAATAAGTAGAATGATACAATGTAATTATATAGGAAAATGATGCATGAGAAGTTGATGGAGCTTATAGTTAGTCACCAGTGAGAAAATATCACACTAGAATACCCCTACATGTCATGTTAATCATACATGAAATCTTCTGATGCGTGATACACCTATTAATACTATGAGTGAAAATTCAAATCCATTACTAGATTCTTTCTAAAGGGTCAAGAACAGAAGAAAACAAAAAACAAATTAAAACAAACACCATGTGCATCAAATAAGGTAGAAACCATATCTAATATAACGTCACATACATTGAACTTCAATCCCATCTAAATAAATCATGAATTCTTTCCAAGGAAGGTATTAATGACACACCAAACTGATATCAGTCATAAATTTTGAATTATTCCTAGATCTCCAAACAACCTTACAAAAAATAGCAAATCAAAATAAAATCTCAGATTCCACTTTTTAATTCCATTTACTGAATCACTCTATTATATTTATGTAGTCCATTTCAACATGTGAACTCAGGGACACCCCTTGTATGCTATAAGATGAAAAATTAGAAGTGGGGGTCTAAGCTGGTACTAAGAATAGATTATAACCCCATATCTATGTGTATAATCCCAAATAATTAAAAAACATCATATCAAATAGAGAATATAGAAAACTAAAATAAATTGATAGAAAATAATGATATAATAAAATTAAATGCTTCATAAATAGATGAATTTTCATAATCAAAAACAACAATTGATATCCAACTAGTTTGATAACATATAAAAAAAATATAAAAATAGTCTATATGGGTCTTCTAAAAACACCAATCCATACCACATACCTAATCTTTAAAAAACTTTTGAGATGAAACAAGATGATCAGAAGACTCCACAGAATTGTATTTTCTCGGTCAAGAAATCATGGGACTCCTCCCCATCTATCATGAATTTTTTATTATCTTGAAATCATACATAGGTACCTCCCACACACCAAAGTTCATGTATATGGGTGAGGAATAAATATCAGTATTCCAACCCAATGATTAAACATATAACTTGATATAATAGTTTCATTCTCATGGAATATATTTTACATAGATGAGAATAATTTGATATTATTAAAATGAAACACCATAGATCTTTATGTGCATAATCCTGGTCGACCACACCTATTGTATACTGATGTCAAAATATTTTTTGCTCATGACTCATGATTGTGCCACCCAAAATAAAAAACATGTTTTATACTTTTATATTTATGATAGGTGTCACATTTCTCCACTAAGAGATTTTTATAGGTGGGGAATGCACCTGAAGTATCATATGCTTGGAGCCAATATCACCCCAATTTACTACATCATCCACACCAAAACAAATATTATCCCCTTGGAAGATCACGGGGGATGACCCCACATCAAAAAACCCCTCTTTGTATAGCACCTGACAATCCAAAAATCCCCACTATAATCCCTCATTTCACCAACTAGTAATGATCATCCTATCATATATATCTTTAAACTCACATTAATATATAAATATAATAACATTTCAACATTAATTGTTTTAGGTTAAACATTTTTCAAAATGCATTTTATTGGTCTATAAAATTTATTAAAAATGTAGCTTTAAACAACCAGTTATCATTGATTGAAGACATGAGGTTTTACCTATGTTATAAATTACTTATAAAACCAAACAAATTTGATGCATTAGTTGTGATGATTCAATCTCAGTGATTTCTATTATTTGATGAAAAATTATATAATCAAGATTAGAGTTTTAATAATCCTTCAATCACTATATATAAAATCATTCAAGCTTAATATGAGGTAAAAAAATCCAATTTCCTATATTTGATACATTTTAGTGAATCTCAATCAATAAATACATTAATATAATCTTTATTTGACTCTTTAAATTTTATTGGATGAGTCGTTATATGGAAAAAATTTGAAACTATGTTGCCTCACCCAAGTGACTAGAGGAATTGAAAATATAATTATTTAAATTATTCATCCAATTGAATTTTCCTTAAATTCAAATAAAATTTAACAAATATATACTTGTGGAATTTATAATTAATATATACCATAAAACAAAATCTATAAGGATAATGCCTCTAGTATTATAAGAAATTCACTATAACAATCAAATGTAGATCATGATTATGATGATTTCATTCATCAGGATAATGTTATTGAGAACTATAGTCTAAAACATGATTATAAATTATGGTAACATTCTCAATTCCCAATAGAGAAGAATTATAAAATATATTATACAATTCAATATCTGGAGGATGAATAAATATAGGAGTAGTGATGATACTCTTATTCAATTCATAGAAATATGGCTCAAGATGTTTAGATTGATAAAATTTTCCCTCTAGTTTCAATGCAATCTTAAAATAATTTTCCCTAGAAAACTTCTAAATAAAATGATGGAAATATCCATGTTGTGTAGAGAGATAGAAAATTTAAAAGACATCAATGGTCACTTTTTTGAAATTACTGCCACTTTTGTTTAGGATATATTTAAATTCCATAATTTGACACAAAAAAATCATATGCTATTAAATCAAACAATTCCAAAAAAGAACATCTAAAAATCATGAAATTGAGTCAGTTCAAATGTAATTTCCCTAATACTATATTTATACTCCCACAATATCCTCTTGATATTTTTTATACATGGGGATGAAATCCATTGGGAAAAAAATAAATCCTGGAATGGATGTAATATCTTATTCATTAAAGACATTAAAATATTATATAAATTATAAAATATATAACTCATAGACATATAATCAAACCAACCATGATGAATTAATAAATCCATGATCGAGATGTCTATCTCTTTTACGTAGATTTGATGATAAATAGATAACTTGAATATCCGTAAAAACTATGTATCCCATTTTATTTGACCAAATAAATCATCAATTTGAATGAATAGATAATTATATTATATGTAAACCTCATTTTACTTTTATTAATACATTTATAATTGAATACTGTCACTATCTTTCAAGGAGAAAATTACTAAGGAACTCTAGATGGAAGTACGTGGTCTTGTAAACTTCTTAGCTGATAACAGCCCATATTTTAATTATATATATATATATAATCATATATTTTAATTGTGATATTTTTTAAGTAATTATAGTTGTCGAATAATATTTATTATTAAGAGTTTAATTTTATAAGAAAAAAAATATTTTCATAATATTTTTAATGTAATATATTAATAAAAAATATAAGATAACCACATTTATGTTTTTATAAAATAAAAAATTAATGAATGTTAAATTCATATATATGGGATATAAATATCTTACTATTCTATAAAATCCATGAAATATATTATCAATGGGATATTAGTTTATTTATATTTATTAAAAAATTGAATAAACATTCTTTTTATAATATGAAAATTAAAAGTATATAAATATTATACCAAAAATTATAGAATCAGAAAAACAATATAAATATAAGAATAATTATTCCAAAAAAATGGAAAATTAAATTAAATATATATATTGTATAAAAAACATTATTTTTGGATTTTAATATTAAGTTATACTGTATCATTGATTATTGGATAAGAATTGAGTATACATTCATTACCAATATATATTAATTAAGAGAAATATATATATATATACATACATAATTATAAATGATAAATTATTTAATTTCAAATACAAGATCTTGTGAAATTTCATAATTATAAGTCATATATCTTAAAATCCAAATTTTTAATCCATTTTGACTCCCATTGCATATATTTATATAGTTACAATGCATGAATTGGTACATATTATTTACAAATAATATTTACAAATCCTTGAATCATATTAATTATTTTTTATATTTTTAGATTAACAATTTTTTCTTAAAATGGCTTTATAAAGTATGTTTTTCTGAATTTATGATACATTAATGAAAACTGTTCTCATGTTTGTAATTTTATTTTCAAATGGTTGTTACAATACTGATGCATTCATGAAAATATAATGTTTTCATAGTATTTTAAATACCATATTATAAAATATAGATTCTGACTACTGTACTAAATGATAAAAGCCATTATATGAATTTTAATGTCATATAATTTCATGTGAGTAAGATAAAAAAATATAATTTTTCATTAAAAGGATAAATAATATATTTTAAACTAGATAACAATTTTAATGATTAAATTATAATTAATTTATTATTGAAATGCATGTTTACATATTTTCAATGTAATACGACTTAAGATGTGCGTCTTTGGAAATCACTATATAAAAATTTATTGCAACGTCCCATCCCTACACAATCTATTAATAGTAAAATTACTAGTTAACCAGAAGACCCTAGATGCACCCCTAATTTGCTTGAGGCTTCTAACTAGTAGCGGGGGTCTACGATGGTTCTGTGACAAGACTATAACACCATACTAGAGGGAAAAATCATAGATAAATAAACTAAACATCATACAAAATAAAGTGCATAGAATAACTAAATAAATAGAAACAATAGAATAGTATAATAAAATTAAATACCATATATAGACCCAAATAATTATGATCATATATAGTAACTGATCACCAATGGGATGTTCACATTTAAAAAATTAAAAATTAAATACAATGTAGAAGGCTCCCCTTTAAACACTAATTCATAGCATATATATGGACTCTAAAACTCCATCGAGCTGATAGATCCATATCCTATGACACTAGACAAATTCATCTTCTCAATAATGAAATCCTACTCATCCAACCCATATATATCATATCTACGCCCAACCTAAAAGAAAACACAATTTCTTCACACACACAAGGGTGTATGTATAGGGGTGAGAAAAAATTCTCAGTAGTCCACCACAATAGTGACCCTATAACCGATTATCATAGGTGAATTCATATGAAATATGTCTAGCTGAGATGAGAATAATTGAAAAAAATAAAACCATCACCATTGATCATTAGGTCTGTGACCCTATGCTATTAGAAATTCCTTGGCCTGATATCATAATTTCTCTATGCACATAGTGTGATCATTTCAACCAACATAATAATCCTTGGTCACCCCACACTATACGTGAAATTTATCATATTCCTTCCTTATGGGAGATTTCTTAGCCGAGTAATAAAACCAAATTATCATAGTCATGGATCCCATCTCACCTCGGTATAGAAGATCATCCATCCCTTAGAAGATAAAAGGACCTCGATAGATCATAGGACTCAATCACCCTCTGAAAGACCTATCGTAACTTAGATTATAAACTGTAACATGGATAGTTCTCCACATGAAACTATGAGAACCCACTCGTATGCCATAGGTTAATAAACAATACTAGTTGTATAAGGTTATATTGTGATAAGACTCTACAATTATATTAGATTACACAATCATAGATGAAAAAACCAAACTTCCTACAAAATAGAGTTTAGTTAAAAGTAAAATAATTTTCATCAATAGAATGATAAAATAAAATAAAATGCCTTATATGACTAAATAGTTATTCTAAAATACAACAATTGATATCTCACTTAACTATCACATATTCAAATTAAAAATTTAATGTAATTTATAGGGATCCTCTACCAATGTCGATTCATACCACATATATTGTATCCAAAACTCAATCAAACTATGACAACCTGATCCAAAGACTTCACACGAGCATCACCACTAAGATATGAAATCCTAGGTATCATCCCTGCCCTTTGTGCATCCCTGATCATACTAAAAGATGAAATATGGTTTTCATTCACATCATGATTCACATATAGGGAGGTAGAAATAATTATTATTCCACCACCCACAATAGTGGACCTTTATCATACTTTTATAATTTCTTGGTGATGAAATATGTGAATTATGACCCATAATAACTAGAAACAATTAAATTAAACTAACATCAACCATTAGGCTTGATACCCCAATCGACCATACAAACCTCATCCAGATGAAAAAATGACTATGATCTCATGTTTTCATTGTTCCAACAAATATAAAGAACCTAGTACACCCCAAAAAATACATAATAGGTATCACAAACCTTTATAATGGGAGTTTTATCAACTAGGGAATAATACCAACATATAAAAAAATAGAGCCAAGATCAACCCATTATACCATATATACCGTGCCTTAATAGATAGAAGGCCCCCAACATCTCAGAAGCCATAAACCCCACTAGAGGACCCCTATTAGGATATAAAAAGATGATCCCAACATGTTGTCTCAAATCTTTGTCAACCCCAACCAGTATCAAAATCCAACCCTATTATAGATTTCATATTAGGCGCATAATCCCCAAAAAAAATTCATCCATACCATATGAGTGTATTCTTATACAATCCTAATACGAAAAGTATACCATCTATCACTTAAGGGGGTATTTTAATCTTGGAATAATCCCAAAAGTATCATAGAATTTAAAGCAATATAACCTTGATATAACAAACAACTGATGCCTTAGTAGATATCAGGCCCCTGAAAAAAGTGCCCTTTAGGATATAATGTGTTGAAATACTCTGATTCTCGATCATAAACATGCCCAAAATAGATCCTAAAGACACTATTTGGAAAAAATGGTAAATCATAATAGTATTTATGAAGACTTCTAAACGAAATAAACCCAATAAGGGACCCCTTATCATAATAAAAACATTACGGAAAAGTCCATCAAAATAATGCCTCTTCCGGAATTCCCAATATACAACCCATCCCCGAGTATTACATCACACAAAAGGGTATCTATAGAAACACTATTCCATAAATAAAGTCCTTATAGTGAAAATTCAATATACTGATCACTTGATCAGAAACCATCATCCAAGGGAATCCTTTTGATTCTCTATGACTCATCTCAACATCTACTCAAATGAACCTAGTTGTAACTTTCATCACCCAACGTCAACCTAGTAAAGTGGATCGACTGACTCAATAATAAAACACATAATCTGTAACTTTATGGGGGTGGTCTTGGACCTTGAAAATCCAAATCATTAGAATCCAAGATAACATGCCTTTATCTAAAACATCAATGGTTCCTATTTATGAGAGATATCCAAAGGGCCTCAAAACGTGCCACCGTAGAAAAAATAAGGATGATTGGTCAACAAGACCATTATCCTCAATCATTAATCATAGCTCACAAATAAATACTCTAGAATATTTTAAATATAAAAGTTAAATAAATCCTCTTGTAAATAATATTCCAAAAGAGATCAATATTTAAACAACCTATAAAATCTAAAAGGATCTCACCATAATAGTCTATGAAGAAAAATACTCACAATTTACTCTTATTGTGTCTAATTTGGCCTCGGGTGAAAATTATCACTCAAAACCATGAAATGGGTAACATGGATGTGATGAAAAAAGTTTCAATCTATTTATGTGACATGTAGTCTCAAACAATTCCCACGGTGTATACCTCAACTAGGCCTGGCATGAAAATAAAAGTACAAGGCATGCCATCAATATTCGTACCATATACCCCACACATGGTGACAATCCGCGTACCATAATGTATTAGTTATGAGTTCTTCATGGGCATGTGCTCCTAAACACTGTGAATCCCACATGAGGGATGGCCTTATACCATACATAACCATATACCCCCGCATGTGGTTTTTGGTTGAGTACGCAGACCCATACCTAGAAACGTGCTACATGATGTGTACATGGAACAAACATTGTGTAGTCCCCAAATTTATTTTTTACCAAAATAGGAAAAAGGCATGGCTTGTGTTACTGAGACCACACATTATTTGGTAGTGTTTTCCAATGTAGATATCCTTGTGATTCTATTGAAACCCCATTTTCACATAAATAACAAATAATCAACCCCAAGGTGACCCGATCATCTATAATAGGGATATAAAACCTAAATCAACTACTTAATATAGTTATATTTCTTAAAATATAAAATTTTATACCTCAGATGAAAATAGCTGATGTTTTGGTCCGATCTGTATCCCCATCAGATGCATTGGGATCTAGTGCCTCTCGAGCTCTTCCACATCAACTCTCTTCCCCACTCTTTCATTATCACTCCAACATTATCATTTGTGAAAATAAGTATGAAACAAGAATTTATATTTGAAACCTAGTAAAGAGAGTAGAAAAGAAATGAAAAATGTAAAATAAAATAAAAATATTAAATGAAAAGAAAAAAAATAAAAAGGGATGAGGCCTGGGGTTCGCCCCTAACTTATGGATATTTCTCACATAAGAAAACCCCCATATTTCAAAATCAACTACAAATTTATAATCTAAATCCAAATAAAAAATTAACATATATCACCACATCTATATAAATTAATAAATTAATATTCATTTATTCATTATTAAGTATTAAAATAAAAATATAACCCCTTGAAATTTCGACAAACTCCCATCCTAGTGTTAAAACCATATTTTAGCATTAAAAAATCGTCCAAAGAATTATCGAAGACTATCTACTCGGTAATTTTTTTTACAACTCATGATCCTCTAAAATAAATATTTATGTTCATTTTCAAAACTCATAAAAATGGTCTTCAAAACCTCCCCCATAATAACCCTTCTCGTACCTTGGAAGACTCAGTGGTTAATCAGTGATCATGCTTCCATCATGATCATATTCACAACATCGCTATCATGACCATCCATATTTGATCTCATAGAACCCACATGTCTCTCCCAACACGAGATACATTTAACTGTGACTGATTTGATACTCTCCACTATAGAATTATACTTTTCTTAACCCTACAACTCATCCCATTCTCCATCCATCACTAAACAAAATTATTTAACATGGAAAAATTTCTCACACTTTTGTGCCAATGTGAAAACATGACTCTCGTGTCCCCAACACACTAGTAATCGAAAAAACTGCACATAAGACGTACTTGAAACAAGGTTCACATTATCCAATAGTATATGGTGTGATTCCAAGTATAAATCCATCCATACAGTACACTTCATGTACCGAACTCTATAGGAGCACCACAGCTACACCACCTATGTTTCCTAAAATCCCAAAAAATAGAACTACCCCAATCATTTCCCCAATGACATTTCACCTAACTCACAAGTATATTCCTTCATGAAAAAACCACTTCTATTTTCGTCACGATATAATGATTCCCTAATAAAATATTATATTTTTTCATGCATAACGAATCCATGAACCAAAAGCCTTGGCCAACAGAGCTAAAACCACTAACCATGCTCATTACATAGGCAGCTTTCAACTAGAAAAATTAGTCTCCCTACTTTTCTAAATATAAATATATCAAAAGAAAAAATTTCCCACAAACATAGCCAATATACTAGGACATTCCATGTCATGAGGGTCCCTCAATGCGGTCACCCTTATAGTAAAAATCATCCCAAAAGGGCTATGAAATAGACTATTTCTACCCTCGAAAGCATTATTGGATACCAATAACTCATAGTCCCAATCATTACAAGGTGTTATCACTCATGATGCTTCTAACGTAAAATAAATCCATGTTATTTCCTTTCATATACCATACCCTTGATTACACATCATATGAATTGTTCTCAAAAGCTAGTATATACTTGTGGTTCCTACCTCATAGTCACCTAAAAACCCTTATAAAAACCAACTCACATGATTTTCTCAATCATCATGAAATCATAAAATCACTAAACACTCGTATATTAGGTTTTATAGGTCTCTCACATATCCCAAAATTCTAGTCTCAGTGAAAGTCATAGATCACAAGGAATTCCTCACTACACTCATCTCAAAAGATTAGAGACACCACATGCCTAACCCCGCATTACATGGATATATATCTGTAATCGAATAAAATATTTAAAACAAATATATAAGGGATTGGATATATGTAAAACATCGCATGACAAATAATCATCCCACTAGGATCCAATACATTGAAAGAATCCACCGATGAGACTAATTCAAAAACAATACCAAACATTTCTAATGTCCCTGATATGTCATCCAAAATATCATCCTTAGAAGTCCATAATAAGGCAATAAAAACCATTGGCTCATCTAAGTATAATTATATTCAAATATATATGGGAAATCCATATTGGTTTTTAACAACTGGAATTGAACCTGAGTAATAGAAACCCACCTGGGGATTCCCACTAGGGAAGCATGTTCCTCGCAGATCTACTAGAGTCACCTGAGGTTATATAAATTGTGGCCCTTTTTTATAATAATTAAATAAATTTAACCATATATCAACAAAACCTACCACAACAAGGGAAAAAAATATACATGTCATACCCAATAAGTAGAATTATACCATGTAATTATATAAGAAAATGAGGCATGAGAATTTGATGTAGCTTATAGTTACTCACCAGTGAGAAAATATCACACTAGAATACCATTACATGTCATGTGAATCATACATGAAATATTTTGATTCATGATACACCTCTTACTACTATGAGTGAAAATTCACATACATAACTAGATTCTTTCCAAAGGGCCAAGAACAAAAAAAACAAATAACAAATAAAAACAAACACCATGTGCATCAAATAAGGTAGAAACCATATCTACTATAACATCCCATACAATGAACTTCAATCCCATATAAATAAATAAGGAACTCTTTCCAATATAGGTTTTCATGACACACTAACCTGATATCAATCATAAATTTCGAATCATTCCTAGATCTCTAAACAATCGTACGAAAAATATCAAATCAAAACAAAATCTTGGATTCTACTTTTTAATTCCATGTACTGACTCACTCTATTAAATATATGTTGTCCAGTTCACCATGTGAACTCAGGGACACCCCTTGTAAGCTAGAAGATTCCAATTATAATTGGGGGTCTAAGTTGGTAATAATAAGAGATTATAACCCCATATCTATGTGTATAATCTCAAATAATTAAAAAACATCATATCAAATAGAGAATATAGAAAACTAAAATAAATTGAAAGAAAATAATGCTATAATAAAATGAAATGCTGCATAAACACATGAATTTTCATTATCAGAAAAAAAATTTTATTTCCCACTAGTTTGATAACATATAAAAAATATAAAAAAGGTCTACAGGGATCTTCTAAAAACAACCAATCCATACCGCATATATAATCTCTAAAACACTTTTGAGATGAACCAAGCCGATCCTAAGACTCCACAACATTGTCTTTACTCGATCAAGAAATCATGGGACTCCGCCCCATCTATCATGAATTTTTGATTAGCTTGAAATCATACATATGTACCACCCACACACCAAAGTTCATATATAGGGGAGAGAAATAAATCTCAGTATTCCAACCCAATGATTAAACCTATTACTTGATATAATAGTTTCATTCTCATCGAATATTTTTTACTTAGATGAGAATAATTTGATATTATTGAAATAAAACACCATAGATCTTTATATGCAAAAGCCTAATCGACCACACCTTTTGTATACTAATTTCAAAATTTATTTGATCACGACTCATGATTGTGCCACCAAATATTAAAAACATGTTTTATCCTATTATATTTATGATATCTATCACATTACTCCACTATGAGATTTTTTGTAGCTGGGAAATGCGCCTGAAGTATCATATACCTAGAGCCAATATCACTCCAATATACTACATCATCCACACCAAAACAAATATTATCCCCTTGGAAGATCATGGGTGATGACCCCCCATCAAAAAACCCCTCTTAGTATAGCACATGAAAATCCAAAAATCCCCACTATAATACATTATTGCACCAACTAGTAATGATCATCCTATCATATATATCTTTAAACTCACATCAATATATAAAAATAATAACTTTTCAACATTCATTGTTTTAGGTTAAATGTTTTTCAAAATTCTTCCTATTCGTTTATAAAATATATTAAAAATATAGCTTTAAACAACTATTTATCATTGATTGAAGACATGGGGTTTTACCTATGTAATAAATTACATATAAAAACAAAAAAATTTGATGCCTTAGTTTTGATAATTCAATCTCAGTAATTTATATTATTTAATGAAAAATTATATAATCATGATTAGAGTTTTAATAATCCTTCAATCACTATATATGGAATCATTCAAGCTCAATATGGGGTAAAAAAATTCCATTTTCATATATTAGATATATTTTAGTGAATCTCCATCAATAAATACATTAATATAATATTTATTTGACTCTAACAATTTTTGGATGATTCATTATATAGAAAAATATTTGAAACTACGTAGCCTCACCCAGGTGACTAGAGGAATTAAAAATATAATTTTTTAAATTATTCATCTAATTGAATTTTCCTTAAATTCAAATACCATTTAATAAATATATACTTTTGGAATATATAATTAATATACACCATAAAACAAACTCTATAAGGATAATACCTCTAGTATTTTAAGGAATTCAGTATAACAATCAAATCTAGATCATGATTATCATGATTTCATTCATCAGGATAATGTTATTGAGAACTGTAGTCTAAACATGATTATAAATTATGGTAACATAATCAATTTTCAATAGAGAAAAATTATTAAAATATATTAAACCATTCAATATCTGGAGTTTGAATAAATATAGGAGTAGCGTGAATACTCTTATTCAATTCCTAGGAAGCTGGCTCAAGCTGTTTAGATTAATGAAATTTTCCCTTCAGTTTCAATGCTATCTTAAGAGTATTTACCCTAGAAAATTTCTCAAAAAATGATGAAACTATCCATGTTGTGTAGAGAGACAAAATATTTAAAAGACATCAATGGTTAATTTTTGGAAATTACTGCCTATTTGTTTAAGGATATATATAAATTCCATAATTTGACACAAAAAATTCATATGAAATTAAATCAAACAATTCAAAAAAATAACATTTAAAAATCATGAAATTGAGTCAGTTCCAATGTAATTTCCCTAATATGATATTTATACTCCTATAATATCCTCTTGATATTTTTTGTATGTCGGGATGAAATCCATATAGAAAAAAATAAATCTTGGAATAGATGTAATATCTTATTCATTAAAGACATTAAAATATTATATAAATTATAAAATATATAACTCATGGACATATAATCAAAACAACCATGATGGAATAATAAATCCATCATCGATATGTCTATCTCTTTTACGTAGATTTGATAATAAATAGATAACTTGTATATCTGTAAAAACTATGTATCCAATTTTATTTGACCAAATAAATCATCAATTTGAAGGAATGGGTAATTCTATCCTATGTAACCCTCATTTAACTGTTGTTAATATATTTATAATCGAAGACTATCACCATCTTTCAAGGAGAAAATTACTAAGGAACTCTAGATGGAAGTACCAGGTCTTGTAAACTTCTTAGCTGATAACATCCCATATTTTAAATATATATATATATATATAATCATATATTTGAATTGTGATATTTTTTAAGTAATTATAATTGTCGAATAATATTTATTATAAAGGGATTAATTTTATAAGAAAAAAATATTTTCATAATATTTGTAAAGTAATATATTAATAAAAAATATAAGATAACCACATTTAAGTTTGTATAAAATAAAAAATTAATGAATGTTAAATTCATATATATGGGATATAAATATCTTACTGTTGTATAAAATCCAAGAAATATATTATCAACGAGATATACATTTATTTATATTAATCAAATAAATGAATAAAGTTTGTTTTAATAATTTTAAAATTAAAAGTATCTAAATAATATAACCAAAATTATAGAATCAAAAAAACAATATACATATAAGAATAATTATTGCCAAAAAAATGGAAAATATAATTAACTATATATATTGTATAGAAAACATTTTTTTTGGATTTTAATATGAAGTTATACGGTATCGTTGATTATTGGATAAGAATTGAGTATACATTAATTACCAATATATATTTTTTAAGAAAAACATATATATATTTATACATAATTATAAATGATAAATTATTTAATTATAAATACACGATCTTGTGAAATTTTATAATTATAAATCATATATCTCTAAATCCCAATTTTTAATACATTTTGACTCCCACTCCATATATTTATATAGTTTCAATGCATTAATTGGTAAATAGTATTTACAAATAATATTTACGAATCCTTGAGTCATATTAATTATTTTTTATATTTTTAGATTAACAATTATTTCTTAAAATGGATTTATAATGTATATTTTTCTGAATTTATGATACTTTAATGAAAATCATTATCATGTTTGTAATTTTATTTTCACATGGTCATTACAATACTGATGCATTCATGAAAATATAATTTTTTCATAGTATTTTAAATATCATATTATAAAATATAGATTTTGAATATTGTACTAAATGATAAAAGACATTATATGAATTTTAATGTCAAAGAATTTCATGTGAGGAACATAAAAAATTCAATTTTTATTAAAATGTTAAATAATATATTTTAAACTAGATAAAATTTTAATTATTAAATTGTAATTAATTTATTTTTGAATTACATGTTTACATATTTTCAAAGTAATACGACATACGACGTGCGTGTTTGGAAATCAATATATAAAAATTTATAGCAACGTCCCATCCCAACACAATCTATTAATAGTAAAATTACTAGTCAACCAGATGACCCTAGATGCACCCCAATTTTTCTTAAGGCTTCTAACTAGTAGCAGGGGTCTACGGTGGTTCTGTGACGAGACTATAACACCATAATTGAGTGGAAAATCATAGATAAATAAACTAACCATCATAAGAAATTATGTGCATAGAATAGGAAAATAAATATAAACAATAGAATAGTATAATAAAATTAATTACCTCATATATACCCAAATAATCATGATCATATATTGTAACTGATCACCCATAGGCTGATCACATATAAAAACTAAAAAATTAAATACAATGTAGAAGGATCCCCTTTTAACACTAATTCATAGCATATATATGGACTCTAAAACCCCATCGAGTTGATAGATCCATATCCAATGACACCAGACAATTTGATCTTCTAAATAATGAAATCCTAGTCCTCCAACCCATATATATCGTATCTACGCTCAACCTAAAAGAAAACAGATGTTCTTCACACACACAAAGGTGGATGTATAGGGGTGAGAGAAAATTCTCAGTAGTCTACCACAATAGTTAAAATATAACCTATTATTACAAGTGCATTCTTATGAAATATGTCCAGCTGAGATGAGAATAATTGAAAAAAAATAAAACCATCACCATTGATCATTAGGTCTGTGATCGTAATCAACAACACACCCCTTGGCTTGATATTAAAATATCTCTATGAACATACTGTGATCATTACAACCAACATAAGAATACTTGGTCACCCCACACAATACATGACATGTATCATAGTCCTTCCTTTTGGGAGATTTCTTAGTCGAGGAATAAAACCAAATTATTGTAGACCTGGATCCCATCTCACCTCGGTATACAATATCATCCATATCTTAGATGATATAAGGACATCGATAGATCGTAGGACTCAATCACCCTCCGAAGGACCTATCCTAACTCACACTATAAACTGTAACATGGCCAGTTCTCCACATGAAATTATGAGAACCCACTCGTATGCCAGAGGTTAATAACAAGTACTAGTTGTACAAGGTTATATTGTGATTAGACTCTTCACTTATATTATATTACACATTCATAGATGAATAAACCAAAATTACTACAAAATATAGTTAAAATAAAAGTAAGATAATGTGAATCAAAAGCATGATATAATAAAATGAAATGCCCAATATGCCTAAATAGTTATTCTAGTATACAACAACTGATATCTCACTTTACCAACCACATATTCAAATTAAAAATCTAAATGTAATTTATAGGGATACTCTACCAATGTCGATCCATACCACATATATAGTATCCAAAACTCAATTGAACTATGACAACCTGATCCAATGACTTCTCATGAGCATCACCACTGAGATATGAAATCCTAGGTATCAACCACGTCCTTTGTGCATCCCCGATCATACTAAAAGAAGAAATATGGTTTTCACGCACATCATGATTCACATATAGGGAGGTAGAAATAATTATTATTCAACCACATACAATAGTGGACCTTTATCATACTTTTATAAGTTCATGGTGTTGAAATATGTGAATTATGACCAGGAATAACTAGAAAAAACTAAATTAAACTAACCTCAACCATTAGGTTTGTCACTCCAATCGACTATACATGACTCATCAAGACGAAAAAATGACTATGATCTCACGTTTTCATTGTTACAAAAAATATTAAGAACCTAGGCCACCCTAAAAAATACATAATAGGTATCACAAACCTTCATAATGGGAGTTGTATCAACCATGGAATAAAACCAACAAATCAAAAAAATGGAGCCAAGATAAACTCATTATACCATATATACCATGCCATAATAGATAGCAGGCCCCCGGCATCTCACATGCCATATGCCCCACTAAACGACCCCTATCAGGATATAAAATGATGACCCCAACATCTTGTCTCCATTCCTTATCAACCCCAACCATTATCAAAATCCTCCCCTATAGTAGATTTCATATTAGGTGCATAATCCCCATAACAATTTCATCCATACCATATGGGTGTATTCTCATACCAACCTAATACGATAAGTATACCATTCATCACTTAAGGGAGTATTTTAATCTTGGAGTAATCCCAAAAATATCATAGAATTTGAGCCAATATAACCTTGATATAAAAAACTATTGATGACTTAGTAGATATCAGGCCCCTGAAAAAATGTTCCCTTCAGGATATAATGTGATGAAATACTCAGATTCTCGATCATAAACATGCCCAAAATAGATACTAAAGACACTATTTGGATAAAAAGTTAAATCTTAATTGTATGTATGACGACTTATAATATAAATAAACCCAACAAGGGACCCCTTATCATAATGAAAACATCAAGGAAAATTCCATCAAAAGAATGCCTCTTCTAGACTTCCCAACATACAACCCATCCCCGAGTATTACATCACCCAAAAGGGTATATATAGAAACTCTATTACATAAATGAAATATTTATATTGAAAATTTAATACAATGATCACTTGATCAGAAACCATCATCCAAGAGAATCCTTTTTATTTTCTAAGACTCATCTCAACATCTAGTAAAATGAACCTAGTTGTAACTTTCATCCCCCAACGTCAACCTAGTAAACTGGATCAATTGATCCAATAATAAAACACATAATCTATAACTTCAAGGGGGTGGTCTTGGACCTTGACCATCCAAATCCTTAGAATCCTAGATAACATGCCTTTATCTAAAACATCAATTGTTCCTATTTATGAGAGGTATCCAAAGGGACTCAAAACATGCCACCATAGAAATAATAAGGATGACTGGTCAATGAGCCCATTATCCTCACACATGCATCATAGCTCACAGCCATGTACTCTAGAATATTTTAAATCTAAAAGTTAAATTAATCCTCTTGTAAATTATATTCCAAAAGAGATCAATAATTATACGACCTCTAAAATCTGAAAGGATCTCACAATCATAATCTATGATGAAAAATACTCACAATTTACTCTTATTGTGAATAATTTGGCCTCGGGTGGAAATTATCACTCAAAAACCTGAAATGGGTAACATGGATGTGATACACAATGTTTCAATCTATGTATGTGGCATTTAGTCTCAAACAATTCCCTCAGAGTATACCTCAACTAGGCATGGCATGAAAATCCAAGTACAAGGCATGCCATCAATATTCACACTATATACCCTACACATGGTGACTATCCATGTACCATAATTTATCGGTTATGATTTCTTGATGGGAATGTTCTCCTAAACTCTGTGAATCCCACATGAGGACTGTCCTTATACCATACATATCCATGTACCCCCACATGGGGTTTCTGGTCGAGTACCCAGACACACACCTAGAATCCTGCTACATGATGTGTACATAGAACAAACATTGTGTTGCCCAAATTTAGTTTTTTACAAAAGAGGAAAAAGAAATGGCTTGTTTTACAAAGTCCTCACATTATTTAGTTGTGTTTTCCAAAGTAGATATCCTTGTGATTCTCTTGAAACCCCATTTTCACATAAATAACAACTAATCAACCCCATGGGGTCTCTATCATCCATAATAGGGATATAAATCACAAATAAAGTACTTAATAAGGATATATTCCTTGAAATATAAAATTTTATACCTCAGATGAAAATAGGTAATGCTTTCGTTCGATCTGTAACCCCCATCGGACGCATTGGGATCTACTGCCTCTCAAGCTCTTCAACATCAACTCCCTTCCCCACCCTTTCATTATCAATCCCACATTATCATTTGTGAAAATATGAATGAAACAAGAATTTATATTAGAATCCTAGTGAGGAGAGGAGAAAATAAATGAAAAATGTTAAATAAAAATAAAAATTTTAAATGAAAAGAAAAAAAGAAACAGGGATGAGGCATGGTGATCACCCCCCTGTATTAAGGATATTTCTCACATAAGAAAAACCCCATATTTCAAAATCAACTATGAATTTATAATCAAAATCCAAATAAAAAATCAACATATATCACCATATGTACATAAATTAATAAATTAATATTCATTAAATTTTTATTAAATATTTAAACAAAATTATAACCCATTCAAATTCCAACAAACTACCTTCCTAGGGTGAAAACCATATTTTAGGATTAAAAAAATTGTCCAATGAATTATTTAAGGCAATCTACTCGAAAAATTTTATTAACATCTCATGAGCCTCTAAAATAAATATTTATATTCATTTTCAAAACTCATAAAAATGGTCTTTACAACCTCTTCCATCATAACCCTTCTCGTCCCTTGGATGACTCGGTGGATAACCTTCGATCATGCTTCTATCATGATCATATTCACAAAATCAATATCATGACCATCCATAATTGATCTCATAGAACCCACATATCTCTCCCAACACGAGAGACAGTCAACTATGACTGATTTGATACTCTCCACTATAACATTAATCTTATCTTAACCCCACAACTCATCCCATTATCCATCCATCACTGAAAAAAATTATTGAACAAGGACGAATTTCTCACACTTTTGTGCCAATGTGAAAACATGAATCTCATGTCCCCCACACACTAGTAATCTAAATAACCACACATAAGACATACATGAAACAAGGTTCACATTATCCAATAGTATATGGTGTGATTCCAAGTATAAATCCATCCATACAGTACACATCAACACAAAACTCAATAGGAGCACCACAGCTACACCACCTATGTTTCCTCGAAGCCCAAAAAAAACACAACTACTCCATACATAGCCCCAATGACATTTCACCTAACTCACATGTATATTACATCATGAAAAAACCACTAATCTTCTCATAAAGGCATAGTCATTCCCTAATAAAATATTATATTTTTTCATGCAAACCGAAACCATGAGCTAAAAACCTTGGCCAACATAGCTAAAAGCACTAACCATGCTCATTACATAGGAAAATTTCAACTAGAAATATTAGTCTCCTTACTTTTCAAAATAAAAATATATCAAAAGATAAAATTTCCCACATACATTGCCAACATACTAGGACATTTTATGCCTTGAGGGTCCCTCAATGCGGTCACCCTTATACTAAAAATCATCCCAAAAGGACTATGAAATAGAATATTTCTACCCTCGAAATAATTCTTGGATACCAATAACACTTAGTCCCAAACATTATAAGGTGTTATCACTCAGGATGCTTCTAACATAAAACCAATCTAGGTTATTTCCTTTCATATACCATAACCTTGATTACACATGCTATGAATTGTTCTCAAAAGCTAGTATATACATGTGGTTTCAACCTCATAGTCACCTGAAAACCCAAATAAAAACCAACTCATATGATTTTCTCAATCATCATAAAATCATAAACTCACTAAACACTCATATATTAGGTTTCATAGGTCTCGCACATATCCCAAAATTCTAGTCTCACTGAAATTCATAGTTCACAAGGAATTCCTCAATACACTCATCTCAAAAGATTAGCGACACCACATGCCTAACCCCACATTACATGGATATCAATCTGTAATGGAATCAAATATGTAAAAAATAAATTCATAAGGGATTGGATATATGAAAAAAATCACATGCCCAATAATCATCCCACTAGGCTCCAATACATTGAGAGAATCCACCGACGAGACTACTCCTACAAGAATACCAAACATTTCTAGTATCCTTGAAATCTCATCAAACAAAATCATCCTTAGAGATCCATAATAAGGCAATAAAAACCATTGGCTCTTCTAAGTATAATTATATTCAATGATATATGGGAAATCCATATTGGTTTATAACAATTGGAATTGAACCTGAGTAATAGAAACCCACACGTGGTTTCTCACTAGGGAACCATTTTCCTCGTAGATCTATTTGAGTCTCCTTAGGTTCCATAAATTGAGGCCCTATTTCATCATAATTAAATAAATTACACCATAGATTCAAAAACCTACCATCACAATGGAAAACAATATACGTGTCATACCCAATAAGTTGAATACTACCTTGTAATTATATAGGAAAATGATGAATGAGATGTTGATGCAGCATATAGTTAGTCACCATTGGGAAAGTATCACACTAGAATACCCCTACATGTCATGTGAATCATACATGAAATCTTTTGATGCATGATACACCTCTTACTACTAAGAGTAAAAATTCAAATCCATAACTAGATTCTTTCCAAAGGGTCAAGAACATAAAAACAAAAGGCAAATAAAAAGAAACACCATGTGCATCAGATAAAGTAGAAACCATATCTATTATAACATCAAATACAATGAACTTCAATCCCATCAAAATAAATAAGGAATTATTTCCAATACAGGTTTTCATGACACACCAACCTGATATCAGTCATAAATTTCGAATCATTCCTAGATCTCCAAACAACATTATGAAAAATAGAAAATCAAAATAAAATCTCGGATTCCACTTTTTAATTCCATGTACTGACTCACTCTATTAAATTTTTCTAGTCCAGTTAACCATGTGAACTCATGGACACCCCTTTTATGCTAGAAGATTCCAATTAGAAGTGGGGGTCTAAGCTGGTACTAAGAAGAGATTATAACCCCTTATCTATGTGTATAATGCCAAATTATTAAAAAACATCAAATCAAATAGATAATATTGAAAAATAAAATAAATTGAATGAAAATAATGCTATAATAAAATGAAATGATGCATAAACACATGAATTTTCATTATCAAAAACAACAATTGATTTCCCAATAGTTTGATAACATATAAAAAATATAAAAATAGTCTACATGGATCATCTAAAAACACCTATCCATACCACATAACTAATCTCTAAAACACTTTTTAGATGAACCATGTCGATCATAAGACTCCACAGAATTGTCTTTGCTCGGTCAAGAAATCATGGGACTCCGACCCATCTATCATGAATTTTTTATTAGCATGAAATCATACATAGGTACCACCCACACACCAATGTTCATGTATAGGGGTGAGACATAAATCTCAGTATTCCAACCCAATGACTAACCCAATAACCTGATATAATAGTTTCATTCTCATGGAATATATTTTACTTAGATGAGAATAATTTGATATTGTTGAAATAAAACACCATAGATCTTAAGGTGCATAAGCCTGATCGACCACACCTACTGTATAATGATGTCAAAATTTATTTGATCCTGACTCATGATTTTGACATCCAATATAAAAATATGTTTTATCCTATTATATTTATTATAGGTATTACATTCCTCCACTATGAGATTTTTTGTAGCTGGGGAATGCGCCTGATGTATCGTATACCTAGATCCAATATCACCCCAATATACTACATAATCCACACCAAAAAAATATATTATCCACTTGGAAGATCCTGGGTGATGACCCCCCATCAAAAAACCCCTCTTAGTATAGCACATGACAATCCAAAAATCCCCACTCTAATCCATTGTTTAACCAACTAGTATCAGAATCCTACAAGATGGGGGTTTTTCCATTTGGGGAATAATCCCTAGGATAATTTCATCCTTACCTAATGAGATTATTCTCATCAAAAAATAACCCTCAAGTATATCATCCTTTTATTATGTGATTGTTCACATCTGAGCATAATACCATAAGTATCATTGATATATAGGTAAGGTTACCCCAGAATACTAATACAACCAAGCCTCAGTAGATAGTGAACCATTAGTAAAACAAATTCCAGTATCTCACACAAAAAGACACCCACATGGAAACACATGAGGAGCCACTATGATCCTCCATAAAAAACTTGTTCTATATGGATCCAAAAGTTACTAGTACACCTATGAAGGTGTTCTTAATGGTCCTTATGACCACCTAAAAAACCCTACAAGGGGATATTTGTGATAAGATTTTTTTTTTAAAAGATGTTTTCAACAAAATTCCTAGCTGGCCATCATAGAATACAACCCATCCCCTAGAATTGTCTGTTGTAAAATGGTATCCAGAGAAACAAAAAAATTTTCATTGGTAAACTTAATAATTGAAAAAAACATCCACCAGTCAGTTGATTAGAAACCAACCCGCAAAGGTATCCTTGTGAGTCATTCAGACTCATCTCAACTCCAAATCAATGGAAACAGGATGTAACTAACAACCAATGAGGTAAAAAATCATAAATTCTCAACCAATCTAATACTAAAACCACAAATCTAAAACATAAAGTGCGTGGTATAGAACATAAATCAATAAAACCTCAAACAATTGGGAAAAAATCCATGATATATGACATCACATGATCCCATCATTTAAAAATATTCAAAGCACCTAAAAAATGATTCCTTGTTTATATATTTAAGCCATTAACCAAACTGTAACCCTCACCTATTCACTGAATATCACAAAATATACCACTAGATGATTCTGAATTGAAACCTAAATGAAATCCTCTAAATACTCTAACACAATGGAAATGACCATTTAGATGACATCTAATTAGTTAAATGATAGTACCTTCATGATACATGTGAAAAATTGGAAAAATGGACTCCTTTTTTGTAAAATTTGATCACAATGGTAAAAAATCACCCAAAACCTTCCAATGGGCTATAAGGGTGCAATAAATGGTGCCAACATCTATGCACATGACATGTACCCTCAAAAACCCAACCCGGAATGTACCTTAGTTTGAATTGGTGTGTAAACCCTTGTTGATTGTGTTTTGTCATTGTACATTTCATGTAACCAATATGGAATAACATTCCATTTACCACATATGGACAAGACATATGTTCCACTGGGGAATGTACTCCAACATTCCATGAAACCCAAATGAGGAACAACTATGTACCCCAACATAAGGTGTACGGTCGAGTACCCACAAACACCCCCATAACATCACTATGTGGCATGTACATTGACCAGACATTTTATATTGATAGCATTGAGTTATTCCTTGAATTGTAATTACAAATAGATTAATTTCCTGATACTACACATAGTGTGGCCAGATTTTCTGAATGAGAAATTACTACGATCCTCCCAAATCCCCAATTTACCTGAAAATAACTAAAAATCAAAACCCCTAGGGTCCATAAGAATAGTAATTGGGTTATAAAAATTTAAAAAAAATATTTACCTATATATAAAACCCCAAATTATGAAAAAACCTACCTTGGGAGGAATTTTCCAATTATTTGGTCGAATCTGTGTCATAAGGTTTCTACACGATGACAAGATGCATCCCCAACTCTATGAGAGCTCATCCATTCTACCCTCACCATAACATCTCTATCTATATCTGTCTCTATCACTCCTCTACCTCTACGTCTCTCATACATGATAAGGATAATACCCAAGAGACATACACATGAATTACATGGGGGAGTAGAGAAAATTAAAGGATAAAGTGAAAAATGGAAAGAAGAAAAAGAGAATAATTAAAAATAGGGGCTCGAGTATGGACTTGGTTCCTGAATCAAGGATATTACTTACCTAAGAAAATCCCCAGTTAAAACAAAACCATAATGTAAAAATATAAATTCAATACTCAGTTATACATATATATATCAATTTAAATCAACATGTACAAATTAATATTTACATAATTAAAAACTAAATATTCTACCAAATTTTAAATGGTTCATAATTCCATAAAACGGTTGTCCTATGGTAAACATAATATTACAGATCATATTGAGTTTTCTTAAAAAGTATATTAGATCATACTATATAAGAAAATAATTTCTCTGATATGCATCTTTTTAGAACTATATATTTTATTAACACTAAAAATAATATAATCCCCCAACATCTTGCAAAGAGGATTTTTCCATGACAGAAAACATTATCTATTGGAAAAAATTTGGCATCTTCAAGGGATAATCCATCTAATAAATCATTTTTCTAACCTATGAATTCACTGACATGATACGTAATTCTAAAAAGGGTGGTAATATTTCCATTAAAGATGACATTAGAAAGGCTTTTGAGACCTTGGATTGGAATTTTGTCTTCAAAGTGCATCTAGGAATTGGTTCAAAAAATTGCATTATAAATAGTATTAGAACCTTATTAAACGTAGACTTATATCTATCCTCTTCAATGTTTCTCTTAGAGGTTACTTCAAATGCACAAAATATTTTAGGCAAAGTGATCTCATTTCTACCATCCATTTTTTCATTGTGGAGGACTATTTAAGAAGATTGATCACTCACCTTGTAGATATAAGTAAACTTAAACCCATCAATTCTACCAATAATGTGAATACCCCTACACATCTTTTATAGGTGTATGAAATAATTTTATTTTTACATGGTGATAATAGAAACATTCTTACTCTTGAATGTGCCCTATCTCACAATGGAGATGTCTCAGGTCATGTCATTAGTTGGAAAAAATACTCTATCTTCATTGGTAGAAATAATCCTGTTAATAGAAAATATGGTATTATTATTGAATCAAAGATTAGATAATTCTATGTTCCTTTAAAATACCTTGGTTTCCCCATATTTTAGGGCAGCGACAAATCAAGCTATTTCTTCAACATTATGGTTCAAATCATTCATCATATATCCTCTTGTCAAGGAAAATTCTATCTATGGTTGGTAGAATCTATCTTGTCACGTGGTGAGTTGTTTCACTGAAGTTATATTATCAGCATCCCAAATTATTTTTACCCTAAAAAGTATAGCACCAGTAAGGGGTCAATCCATAGTGAAAAAGAATTTATTTTTATCTTTTTAAATTTAGATTGTATTTTTTTAATGAATTTTTCTGAATTTAATGTCGATTTTTGTTGTTTGGATAAAAATAATGATTGGTTTTATGTTTCTTATAACAGATTACTTAACAGAATACATTTATATAAAGGAAAATTGATTTTGATATAGATAAAGAGAGACATGTGTTGAGGTTATGGATTTAAGAGAGGGTGATTATTAAATAAAATTGCTTATGAGGTAGTGTTGTTCATAATAAGAAAACACTCTGGATTTCAATTTGTAATAAGATTCAATGGTCCGGTAAACATAAAATTTATAGATGACGTAACTAATTACTTATTCTAGTAGTTAGTGTTTAACAGATATTTATTTGACTTAGTCCGTTTTATTGAGTAAATGAATACTTACAATGATCATGAAAATATTCGATGTTATTCATCTTTTGAATCCCTGAAAATTATTGCCCTTGGTCTGGTTTAGAATTTTCAGTGATAATATGTAGTGATTTAAGAAGAATAAAACAAGGTTAACTGAAGAAACACATTCATAGTAAAAAATTTAAATTACCACTCATCATCTCCCACAACCCCAACACACTGGTTATTTAGTTAAACATATAGAAGAATATAACCACAATTCTCATGATACCTAATGTGATCATGCATGGAACATCAAGGTGAAAGTGATTCTTCGGTAGATGGAAGAATGGAGGTAGTATGGTGGCAGAGCCTCTCTCCTTCGGTCCATCAAACATTTCTCCAAAATTTCTCTCAACACACCACTCTCTCAAACCGGAGGCCAATGCCTCCTTTTATTGAAAAAATAACTTCATAGCGTGTGGAAAAAGTACATGGAATGTACTTTTATCAACACACATTTTCCTTTGATTTCCCCGATGGTAGGTAGCCTAACATGCCATCTTTGACATGGAACATGGTGCCACTTGGTAAGTAGCAATACACGACATGTAGAGCCACGATACACGACATTTATTCACATCCTTCAGCCACCGACCATTTCTAGAAAGTCCTAAACAACATGTATACATTAAACATGATATGTTCTCTCCAGTCAGCCACATGGGCATGTAAACTTCTTCTCATCAGCCAACTCTTTGTAGAAGGTTGTACACGTCGTGTAATGTGAGCACACAACGTGTAGCTGATTCTGATTACATGGGCATGTACTTATCCTGGTCAATCTATATCTGAGTTTGGATTTACACGACATGTAAATAGGTACACGTCGTGTAGTTGGTAAATCTTGCTCTATCTCCCCCGTTTTGTGTATTTGGTCGTAAATCTCTTGAAAATGAACAAGATCACTAAAATCAAAGTATTAGTTCCCAAAGTAGTAGATAATTTATGAAAACATGTTCTTATTTTAAATAATGTATCTGAAAATATATACACAAATTGGGTGCATCAAACTCCACCATACATAGGTATTCTCTTGCCCTCAAGAAAATCTCAACATCTAATTAACCGAGTCTATATTTTAAAAGGAATGACTTCAGTTAATCATGAAAGTAAAAAATATATTACAGGAAAAAATTCTAAAAAGATACAAAACAATTTCGATTTTTGAGATATTCTCATCATGCGTCATATATAATTCTATTAACTACTTTCATTCTCTTTTACCAAATGTTTCAACCTTTCAAAAACAAGCAAGAAACTTGATGATCTAAATCACCAATAATATTGTCAACACTCATGAAATTATAAATAAATGTTTTTTTCAATCAACGATATATACACTCTATCCATAGGTTTGTAAGAAATCTAGTTCTCTACTTTAGAAAATTGATTTAAAGAAATCACGAGGGCTTTTCAATAAGGATCAGATGTTTCTATGGCAAAAGGTTTCTAGGTAAATATGTGAAAAATAACTCCGAGGCTTGAAAAAGGAGTCTAAATTCTATAAATAATATTTCATGATAATCAAAGTTAAGCATAATGTAAAAGCGTTATCAATAATCATTATCAAATAATCTCATCACCACCATATCCTTTAGTTGGGTATATAAGGTTTACAAACCAACACGTGAGTATAAGATCCCTTTGACAGTAACATTTTTTAAAACAAAGAGAAACTATCAGAATTTACACCAATAAATGTTTGGAACCCTTTTGACTAAAATGATCAAGAGGCTCTCCCCCATACTTAATTTCCTGAAAATTCACGAAAGTCTGCCATGTGTTGTCAATCCCATATTTTGAGCTCAAATAAATAATAATGAAAAATCATAAAAGATTAGGGTGGGAAGGGAAATAGGCTAGTATTATGAATTCATATAAAGGCTATTCATGGTTTCTAGGGGCTTCACAAAGATAAGATGTTGGGTTGGTCTCAAGATAAAGGCTGTAAAAAAATATAATGCCTCAATCATTTTAATGTATCTTAAAAATTACTCATGTTTCGAAAATAAAAATTTGAAAATTATGGTAGTTATGTGTATCCTAAGAATCTCCCGAGAAAGAGGGTATTAGAAAGAATCTGACAAAGGGTTGAGAATACCTCTCAGGAGTGGGAAACCCAATAAAAAGACGATCAGGTCGTGACTTGCATATAATTGATTAGTCTAATTGATGTAATTATACAAGGATTAGATGTTTTAATTTAAAATGTATCAATAATTATTTTAAAATAATTAAGAATCAAAATAAGCATGAACCTATTTCCTAAATTTCCCTCTTTCTGCTTTATTATTTAAAAATATGTTTAACCAAAATGTCTTCAATTTTCAAAATATAACATCTAATAATGATGTCTCCTAGAATGATGATAACGGTAATAACTATGGTGGTCGAGAGACGCTCCCCCATACTTAATACCGCAGTTGGTCCAACAAGTTCTATAAAGTGAAGAAGGGAATGTGGGGACACAATAGTGGAACAGAACGAGGAGAAGTATGGAAAGACAGAAAGTAAGATAGAAAAATAAATAAAACAACTGAAGAAAGTGAAAAAAACAATATTTCCCTCATATAAAGGCGAAGAAAGATGAGAAGTGGTGGAAAGGTGAAACCAAAAATGTACCAGAGTACCTGAGATGGAGGTGGAGAGAAGACAATGCAAGCATACTAGACATACACATGCACAAGATAGCACAAAAATATATATAAAATGAAAAACATGTGTCCAAAAACTAGTCAATGGTTCACCTCATAAGAGACATCATCCGGTATAGAATCAGCTGGTAGAGAAGGTCCAGGATCCATGGAAACCAGAGGCTTGGAATCTCCACCCGGAAGAGAAGCCGTAGAAGTAGGAGCTGCAAAAGATTGGCTCGGAAGAGGAAGCTAGACCTCAATCCAGGGACTGGTAGCATTAGTGGCAGTAGTGGTAGCAGCAACTGGGCCCACAGTGGATAGAGGATCTGAATCCATGTCCAATGCAGTAAAGGGTGGTGGAGCTATAGATAAAGGGCCAAGAGCTGAAGCAGGGGCAGGGGTGGGGGAAGTGGAATACCATGATGCTAAAGAAGAAGCCATAGAATCTGCTCCAGTAGATACTGAAACTGATCAAGATGGACCAGGTGCTGATCCATCCCAGCTAGGTGGAGGGAAATTGTGAGATCGACCGAGGGTGTGAGGGTAGGGGGTAGCATGTGGAATATAAGAAGGAAGGTTAGAAGTAGGGGGATGGTTTGGAGAAGCTGAAGGGGTGGGGAAGGAGGGGCAGGTGCATCAACGGGGACATGAGGGTCAGTAGGTTGGTGGGGTAATGCCTTGGCAAGGACATAGGCACCCCATACTTTTGGACCAATCCACTGCGAAGAAGCATGTGATAGACCATCCGTTGGGGGGAACCTAACAGTTCATGAGGAAGAGAAGGCTCAAAACCCCAAGATAGTGGGAAAGGCGGGTGGCGTAATACCCACCATTCAGGTTTCCCTGACAGCTGATAAACTTGGCATGGAAATAGGAGGCGACTAGGTAAGGGAGGTCCAGGTAGTCATGCTGGATGACATAGATAAGGAGATCCATGTCAAAACCGGTCATGAACCCCATATCCTCATTGTGGGAAAAAATAATGGCGCTACAGCACCGATGGGTGAAGAGAAGGATACAATCAGTTATAAGGGTTCTCTTCAGGGAGGTAGGGTATAATGGTTGTCAGGCCCAACAATCTTTCACCAGAGGGAAATGAGGTCAGAGCACTCAGGTCAGGTAATGGAGGAGATAGGTGGTGGTGTGACAGGATGAGGATAAAAAATTCACCCTCATCCGAACTTAGTCATGGTACGATAAATGTGATGGAGGCCTAGCTAGAACCGGACCACTGGTACTATATCACAGGGTGTCTCCCGATACTCAGCCATGCCGAACTTGAATAAAGCAGCAAAATCCAAAAATAAATCCCAAATCATATGAGTGCTGACATGGAAGATTGAGAGTATGGGATTGTGCTTGAGAATATCCTCCAACTCTCCCCAGATGCCCAGCTACTGTGGGATGCTTCTATCTAGATAACGGTTTCCCAACAGAATCGGGTGGCGAGGGAAGTGCCAAACTATGTCGTTTGCCAAATCGATGACCAGGAACACCATACAAGCGTAAAGAACACCTGAAGGTCCTGGCCCAGGTGGATGTGATTTAGTGGGAGCCGGATTTTGGGGTGGATCGGCTTGAGTAGACAGAGGCTCACTAGATAGGGTGGTTGATGAGGGACCAGCTGTGGATGAGGATAACACATGTGGAGTGGCAGCTGGTGGGAAAGGAATGATGGTTCTCGAAAGCTCGGGGCGAGAAGGTGGATGTGCGGTGCTACTTGGACCAGCCTTAGCTAAGGGAGTGAGGGTTGTAAGGATGGCCAATAGAGTGAGCTGATTGACCGGAGAGTCCGTATCTGGTAGTGTCAGAGGGTGGAGTTAGATCCAATGATAAATGGTCCTCTCACCCTTAGTAGCATAGGTGGGATGCTTCTCATCGGAAGGACCTCTATCTGCTATAACCTAAAAGAGAATAGAAAAACCAAACAAAGTAAAAAAATATAAAAAATAAAATTTGAGAAAAAAATGGAAAATTAAGAAGTACACGGCTTGTAGTTCCAGATTACATGACGTGTAGTGGAAATGGGTTACCATCCTGTGTTCAATGGATATACATGTCGAGGGAGCATGGGATAGACAAGGGAAGGATACATAGCATGTACCGAACATATACCATGTGTTCATGTAAAGTGGTCCTCGTCGTGTATTGAAAAACACATATCCACTCTTTCAGCAGTTATAATAACACATGACATGCCGTGTGCAAGTACCACATGGTGTGTGAAAGAACAAATGATAAATGGCCTTATCAGGTGCTACACACGGGATTTCCAAAAGAAAAGGTCTACACGGAGTGTACCGAACAAACAGACCTTGTTCATGAAAATGGTGTGTCAGGCCGTGTAAAAAATATACCCGGGAATGATGGGGGCTGGTCCAGTGTGTGTACTGAACATACAAACTGTGTATTTTCAAATAGTGAAGCATCCAGTGTGTGGCCATGTACCAAGGTACATGATGTGTGTTCTTCATATTGTGGTTGTGTATCATGGAATCCGAATGGTTGGATAATCTAGAAATCATCTTAAACATGTATAATAACATGAAATAGAGGGTATAGAAGGGCGTACCTGGACCAAGGATCAAAATTCAATAGAAATTAGAAGCAGTTGCGCCCAAAATAAACGAATATGAGAAAAGGGGGTCTGGGTGTTGTATGAGGGATGAAACAAGAAGAAGGGGAGGGCCACATGACGTTGTCTAAAGACGAGTTGTCCATGGCTTATATAGTCAAGGTACAAGGCATGTACCGTATACTACACACCGTGTATTACATTTTTTTTTATAACGCATGTATATATAAATATATAATTATTATAGTAAAATAATTAACAATTAATATTATTAATTAAGAATAATATATATACATAATTTAAAAATAAAACTACACACATAATACATCGTGAAATACATGTTGTGTGTTTTAAAATTGGAAAAAGAGAAGTACAACATTTGGTCTAGTGCTTGGGGTGAGGTTCGAACCGGCGATCATCCGTTCTGAATGGAAACCCTCAACCAGTTGAGCAAATGTTGTACTACTGCTACTATTTTTTATTTATATATATTTAATATATACAACCAATAATAAATGGGAAGAAGGAAACACAAGGTGTGTGGTTGTTAATTGCAAAAAAAGTGATGAAGGAGGTAGATTAGCTATGTTCGAACCCGGGTCTTTTGGATCCAAGGTCGAGACTCTGCCAATATTCCATCTTCCCCTGTGTGAATTTATTTATGTGAAAAATATTTTCCGTTTTAAAAATAAAACATTTCACACATTACGTATATCAAATGACACGCCATGTGAATTTATTAATAGAGAAAAATGATGGAAATGGGGTGGTTGTTAGGATTCAAACCTGGGTTTTTGGGAGCCGGGTTACAATCTTGGCCAACCAATATATCCCCACCATGGGTTTTATTGTAAGGATATATATATATATATATATATAGAAAATATTACACCTGTCATGAAAGAAAATATGAATAGAAAGAGGAGGAACCCAGTGCCGAAGGTGGGTCAAGAGAGATTAGAACTGGTGATGGCTCGGATAAACTCCAGTGACCTTACCATTAGAACCAAAAACATCCTTGTTTATTTCATAGTTAAACAATATATTTTTAAAAGTTAGAAAATAAAAGAAAAGTAAAAAAGTACACATAATGTATATAGGTGGTACAAGACATGTATCCGCTGGGTTGCCTCCCAAGAAGCACCTTTTCTTTAGGTCATTGGCTTGACCCAATTACCTTATTTTACCTGATCTATATGGTGTAACACGTTCCGACTGTGTCGCCCTGACCTTCTAGGAATTATAGGCCCTCTGTCTCTTCTTCAACTGGAATGTATGGAATGAAAATTTTATCAAAAATAAAATAACATACCTGCTCATACACTAATCAATCATCCAAGTTAGTTATCACATAACATTCATCATGATCAGACAATGAATCATGCATTACTTCTAGGAGAACACTGTAGGAGACTTGCTCGTATCCTACTTATAAAAATATCTCCCCTTGGTGCATGTCTATCGGTACCTTACTGGTTTCCAAGAAGGGCCTTACCAAGATGAGAGGTGCCTCATGGATGTCCTCCATGTCATGGATGATGAAATCTGCAGGAAGGACTAGCCTACCCACCATGGCCAAAACATCTTTCAGTATCCCCTTTAGATATTTGATGGATCAGTTAGAATGTTGTAGGGATACTCTGGTAGGTTTCAAATCTTTATGCCCTAGCATTTTGAAAACTCAGAGTGTCATGAGGTTCACACTGGCCCCTACATCACAGAGGGACTTCACAAACTCACACAGTCCAATAGTACATGGAATAGTAAATCTACATGTATTCTGGAGTTTGGGAGGAATCGAATGTTGGACGACTGCAGAATACTCCTTTTTTAGAGAAATGGTGCCCATATCCTCTATCATTCTTCTATTGGAGAGTATTTCCTTCATGAATTTGGCATAAGTGGGCATCTGCATCAGTGCCTCTACAAAAGGAATATTTATGTTCATATTTTTGAACACGTCCATGAATTTTCTAAACTGGTGGTCCTGCTTTCTCTGCTTCAATCACTCTGGGAAGGGTAAGGTTGGATCAATGGGTTTGACAACCTCTTTTACTTTATTCTATGAAGCCTACTTCCATGGGATTTTGGAATAGGTGGGGTCGGTATCTATACCTTCTTTATCAACGGGGGGTGTGTATACACCCAGTTGTGTTGGTTGGGGCTATTGGAGCTCCTTTCCACTCCATTGCATAAGAGACTGAGCCTCCTCCCTCGAGTTCTTCTCAGTGTTACCTAGTAGTGTACCGGGTTTCCTTCCCGATAGTTGGTTTTCCAACAGGCCAATTTGGTTTCCCAGTCCTTGAATTAAAGCCTCATAATTTTGGAACCCGGTCTTAGTAGTAGATATAAATTTGGTCATGAGATCCTCTAACCTTGAGGTGTTCTCCTACTGAGGTGGTTGTTTAGATGGTAGAGGTGGTGGTTGCTGTGGCTGCTATAGAAGATGGTTTTGATACCCTTTCTGTTGATAAGAGCCCTATTGAGACTATTTCTTCCTCTAGTACTGGTTCTGATATAGAGGCTGGTTATAGCTGGGTGGTCATTGGGGTGGAAGATTCTACTGTTGTTGGCCCCATCCTGTGTTCTATTGATCACGCCATGCCAGGTTCTTGTACTGTTGGTACTGGTTTCAACCTCGGTTCTGGGTAACCTAACTCACCTCTCTAGTTCATGGACCTCCATCAGAACCCATAAATTCTCCCATGATGTGTTTATCACCACATTCACAACACGCCAGATGGTTTTCCACATGTACTTGAGACGTTCCCTTCATATTGAGCGCATTGATCTTTTTGGACACAACGTCTAATAGGGTAGAAAGCATAGTAGTGGAAACAATGTTTTTCATACCTCATTTATAGGTACCCTGCTCGGAATGCCACTGGCAGCTGTTGGAATGCATGTCTTCCAATAGTTTGAGAAGTTCTTTGGGAGATTTCTTCATTACCGTACCTCCAACAGCAGTGTCCACCATAAACTTGGTATTCGTTGTCAACCCTCTATAGAAGGTTTGGACCTGCATCCAATGTGGGAGTCCATGGTGTGCGCACTTTTGCAACATCTTCATGAATCTCTCCATTGATTTGTATAGTGACTCAGTATCATGCGGGTGGTAGTTGTGGATTTCATTCCATAGAGTCACCATCATCGATGGTGGGAATTATTTAGATAGGAACACCTGAGCTGGCCCCTCACAGCTGTGGATAGATTGTTTTGAAAAACCTTTAATCCATAATTTATCCTTATCCCTTAGAGAGAGGAGGAAGAGGCAAAGAAAAAAAAATATCTGTGGATACTCCGTTGTAGCGGAACGTGTCAGAGACCTCCACAAAATTAGAGAGATTGGAATTGGGATCCTCGATGGGAAAATTTCAGAATTTAACGGTGTTCAAGATTTTCTGCATGATAACATGCAAGATCTCAAAGTGTTGGGCCTGCACTGGTGAACAGACAATGCATGTGACAACTCTGTGGATAGATGGCAGTCTGTACTCCATGAGAGTATGACATGGAGGAGGCTACTGAGGGAGTGGATCCAACATATATTATTGTCCTTGAGGGTAGTAGTATGACCCCTGACCATGGTTGAAAAATGGAATCCACCCCAGTTGGAATTGATGGAGCTGTTGCGGGCCATATCTTGAAGAATGTGGAGCTTCTGGTTCAGGTTGTCTTCTTCTCCCGACTGTTGTCAACGTCCTTGTACAATAGCGAGATTTCATTCCTTGTTCTATTCCATGGGGTTGTTGTGGTTGTCTTCATCCATGATTTTTCATTGGTTCCTTAGATGAATCTGTTCGATCTCTAGGTCAGTTGGGAAAAACCCTGATGACTTAGCATTCTTGGTATGTGTGAGGTAGCCACTCGTGCACATAATGACCTGCACAACACAAAACAAACCAAAAATAAATGAGGAAAAAGAAATATAAATAGAAATTATATTATAAAAGAGATTTTTTTGTAAATTTTTTATTTTTATTTTCACTAAAATTTTATTCAAACATAATTATAACAAGAATAAAAGAAACTTTTCTTTTCCCTGGAAAAGGTTCCAAAATTTGGTGAGTCATTTCACTGAAGGTATATTATTAGTGTCCCAATTTTTTTTATCCCAACAAGTATATCACCAGTAAGGGGTATATCTGTAACATCCCAAGTATGTAATGAATAATAGATATTTTTATCTATGTCTATTCATGAATTAGATAGTGTTTTAGAGGCTTAAAATGAAAATAAAACCAATCTTAACCATGGAATACACTAATATTTTTAAAGGATTTTTTTACTACCTTTTGATGGAAAACCATTTTAAAATCTATATTTTGACAATTTTATAAGATATATTTGTCAAAATAAACATATTCATTATTATTGGGACATTTAAATTTACATTGGTTAAATTTTTGGTATTTTTCTGACAATGTTCATTTTTTAATGAATAGTGAAAAAATACTGCATTTTACATCAAAACTACTTTTTCATTTAATTTAATTATATGGTTAGATTATCCTTTTAATTGGTCTTAAAGTGTAATCTGAATATATTTTTACCATTTAATCCAATGGTGGTCATTAGGATTAATTTCACTTTGGAATTGGTCATAAACTAATGCCAAACTGTTCATAGATATTGTTTAAAAAAACCGCTATTTATTTTGACAACGAGAATTATTTTTAAATAAATTATTTAAATTTATGTGTTTGGAATTTGGTAAAATGGATTAAATATTTGGAATCATAAGGTCCAAATTATGTAATTAAGACTCTTTTATTTTTGGACATTATGAATAGTAACGATGGTAATTATCTTTAATTATCTTGATTAATGTGTAATCAGGTAGTTAAAGATAATAAAATGATATCATAATAATACAAAAAGACCACAACATGTGTCCTAAGGCTACTGGTTGTCTCATGGCCGACAATGGGATGCCTTGTGCCAAACTTGGGGGCCCCATGGCATCAATGTTGTGAGAAAGTGACTTTTTATCTTTTTATTTTTAAAGAATGTTAAATGTGACAAAGAATGTATCACCTAAGTTAAATATTTTTAATTTTGTATACATAAATGATAATTTGGACTATAAATATTCATTAGAAAGATAAAAATATTTCCAACATCATAGTATTTGTTTCATAATTTTTAGACTTTAGATAAATTAAATTATTAATGACATCATGATGATGCAGCGATTACCTCATTAATAAAGGATTTAAATAAAATGAAATGATAATGTAAAATATATGACCTAAACATGTCCAAATCCTATTGTATTGGTGTATTTCGAACCCTTATCACCATACCCTCGAATTATATCAATGTGGGACCTTTTGAATCCGAAAATCATTTTCAAATAAAGTAACATTTCTATACTTTCCAAGAGTGCCCCTCCTCTCCTCTTATAAAAGACCCCCACCTCTACCTACTTACCCACACTCCCAAAGCATTTGGCTCCACCAAACCCTGCCCATTTTTTCTCTCCAATTCCCTCTATTACTCCTTAAAGCCTCACTTTGGGCAGAAGTCTTCCCAAGGAAGCCTTTGAGCTCAAACCAAAGGGAGTTACCCAATTTTAAGGCAATGTCTTCACTTGAGTCCTTTTGTTTTATTTTGCTTCTCCAACCCCCTAAACTCTTTTTATTCATTTATTTTGTAACAAATATAGTATCTTCAATATACTAGTATGTTGTTATAATAATTATTAGATCTACACTTACACACACCTACATCTAATGGTTAAAGGACATACTGTTTCCGTGGATGGTGAATTTATGCCTCCCGAAACGATGATTGTTCAACATTCTTTTAACACCTTGAAAGGTGGACATTAAGATGTCACTATATTTATATATGATATATAATATGTTTATGTTTTCCTTAAGCTTCTGTATTTTTAATTTTGGGTTTATCTTTATGGTTTCCATTATGGGTAAACGTGATAACTTCATTTAAGTAAGTGCGGACTACCGCCCCCTCAAAGTGATTTGATTCGTTAAATACCATATGTGGGATGTATAATGAATGGAACTATGATATTATATATGATATTATACTGTAATTATAATATAACTTTATATCATTATGATTCCATTCTATAAAATACAAAATAGAAATGAATGTAGCGTTCATGCGTACGTACGGCTTACCGTCTCCATGAACGGTGCATTTCATTTCTTGCCTCTAAATGTTATGTAATATTATAAATGCATGAATGTACTAGATATATATGATATATATGATATCTACATCATGAATATCATTCTGGATATAATGGATACATGAACAACTTGTAATTATAAAGGGTTTATTTTTTACTCAATTACCAATGATCGTTAAAACGTCCGTTATTAACTTGAATAATTACATAGTGTTAATGACATGGAAATAAGTGATATAAAAGGAATAATGATCTTGAAAAAGGTTCTTAAACAAGTAGAAATTAACTCAAGTTAATTATGCAGGAGATTAAAGAATGACTAAGTCAAGTCGGACCCAAGGTATGGGACATCATCTCAATCTCCTTTCATTGAGGAATATTTTGTTTTATCCACAACCTTCTTTTATACGGTGTATAAAACCCTTTTAATTTTATGTTTATTCAAAAGGAATCTTTTTATATGAAGTGTTTACTAAATGAAAAAAGGGAATGTTTTTGTCGTACGTATGCGGCGACAACGAGTTCTCCGCCGCCGTGACCATTATTTGAATTTCGACTTCCTCTATAAGCCATACCTTTTTTTAAAAGAAAAATAAATACCATGTTTTACTTTTCTTTTATTTTGGTATTGAAAATGGTTTTCATAATTTTTTTATATCAATGTGTTGTATTGATATATTGTGATTGAAAAGTGTAAATTTTATGTTTCCTTTATGCATGTTTTATGTGATACGATTATGTTGAGGTTCATGGGCATTATTATGAAGATGGGTGGTTCCGTGATAAACTAAGGGCGGGTGAGACCGATATAGCTCTCCAATTCATTGGGTAACGCGAAGGAGTGAAACATTAAGGTTTCTCCGAAGCGATTTACTGAATATACAGTGATGGGTATTCCAAACGTAACCAAGAGGGTTACTCCCTACGTAAGAATGTTATGAATGTCTCAAGTTACCTTTACGTCCTATGATTTCTATGATTTATTCATGACTTGATGAGGTTTGTTAAAGTGCTTATGTTTTATGGGTAATGTATGATTTCATTCCTATGTATATATGTACCCATGTTTCCTTTCCATATTTTTATATCCCTTACTGAGATTTTTATGCTCATCCCATGTTTTTTGAAATGTTTTTCATAGGTCAAGGGAAAGGTACATGATATGATGATAGTGTCATGGAAGTGTCAAGAAAGAATACATGTTTTATTTTAAATATGTTTCCATTGATGGGAAATAAGAATACTATCTTTATGTAACCACTTTGTTTATATGTGGAATGTAATGAAAGTTTTATGATCTAATTCTCTAAAACTCTAAACCCAAAAAGATCCTCAATGTGTAATCTTGTAATAACTCAAGATTAAGTAAGGTTTAAGGATGGGGCCTTATAGTTGGTATCAGAGGTCGGTTTAGATAACATTAGGAGTTAGAATTCTATTAAATGATTATCCAAAAATATTTTTTGAAATGATATATCATTTGAAGATTACCATGTTGCTTCAATTAAGACATGTTTTTTCAGAATGGTTTTTCATAGAGGAAACAGAACAGCTTTTCTGGGAAGGCATACAGAGGGAAATGACCTTTCAAATTAGTATCCTGAGATGGTCAGAATCAGAACTAAACAGTTTGTTGCAGTGATGGCTTAGATGACTCAGGTGAAAAATGTTTGTTGTTTTTATTGATGATATTTTGGTGTTTTCTAAAAGTAAAGAGGAGAATGAAAGAAATTTAAGGGTTGTCATGCAAACCTTAAAAGAAATGAAACTGCATGGGAAATTCAGCAAGTGTGAGTTTTGGTTGCAACAAATTTCTTTCCTTGGTCACATTGTTTCTAAAGATGAGATAACTGTTGATCCTGCAAAAACAAAGGTTGTGGAAGAATGGCCAGGACCCACAAATGTAACTGAGATTCGTAGCTTCCTTGGTTTGGCAGGCTGTTACCAAAGGATTGTTAGAAATTTTTCACGGTTATCTAGTCCAATGACTAAGCTAACTCGGAAGGGTGTTAAGTTTATCTCGACAAAATAATGTGATGATTGTTTTCAGGAATTGAAAAGAAGATTGGTGAATGCTCCAGTTTTGGCACACCTTCTAGGAATGGTGAGTTTTTTATCTACAGTGATACTTTATTGAAAGGACTTGGTTGGTCCTAATGCAGAATGATCAGGTAATTGCTTATGCTTCACAACAGTTGAAAACTCATGAGGTAAATTACCCTACACATGATTTGGAATTAGCTACTGTTGTTTTTGCTTTAAAAATTTGGAGGCATCATTTGTATGGAGTAAAGTGTGAAATATATACTGATCAAAAAAGTTTAAAGTATATATTCACTCAGAAATAGTTAAACATGAGACAGAGGAGATGGCTGGAATTAATCATGTATTATGATTGTACAATTCATTACCATCCGGGAAAAGAAAATAATGTGGATGATGCTTTGAGTCGAAAAAGTAATGATTCATTAGCAATGTTGCATTTGGAATGTGATCCTTTGGTTAATGATTTGATGAACATTGGCATAGAAGTTGTTGGTGCAAGATGTTCTTCTGTTTTGTTTAATGTATTAGTGAAATCTTCTCTATCAGACAGAATCAAGCAAGCACAGAAGCAAGATAGTGAGTTTCAAAAAAGGGTAGAGCTGGTTCAGAAAGTTAAGTTTCCGGAATTCAACATTGATAATGATTGTGTTTTGTGATTTGGGAAGAGATTGTGTGTGCCTTGTGATTCACAGTTGAAGAGATAGTTGTTATGTGAATCTCATAGTTCTCTGTTTTCAGTTCATCCTGGTAGTACTAGGATGTACATAGATCTGCGAGAGTATTACTGGTGGGATGGAATGAAAAGAGATATTGCTGATTTTACTGTGAAGTGTTTGACATGTCAATAGATTAAAGCAGAGCGACAGTTACCGAAACGGATGCTTTATCCTTTACCAGTGCCAGAGTGGAAATGGGAGAATATATCCATGGACTTTGTTGTGGGATTACCGAAGACATCTCGAGGTAATAATTCAATCTGGGTTATTGTTGATCGCTTGACTAAATCTGCTCATTTCCTTTCCATACGAGATACTTTTCAGATATATCAACTTTACCATTTTTATCTTAAAGAGATAGTCAGTTTACATGGAGTTCCCCTCTTCATTATATTTGATCGTGATCTCAGGTTCACATCTAACTTTTGGAAAGGCCTTCAGAAGTCGTTGGGTACTGAATTAAATTTTAGTACATCATTTCATCCTCAATCAGATGGGCAGTCAGAACGAACAATTCAGACCTTGGAGGATATGATATGATCTTGTTCGATGGATTATCAGGGAAGTTGGGACCAACATCTTTTTCTGGTTGAATTTTCATATAATAACAGTTTTCATTCCAGTATACAGATGGCACCATTTGAGGCGTTATATGGGAAGCGGTGTCGAACTCCAGCTTTCTGGGATGAAGTGGGTGAAAGGAAGTTGATGGGACCAGAATTGGTAGATGAGATGGTAGAAAAAGTTCAACTGATTCAGAAACACATGAGAACAACTCAGAGGAGGAAGAAGAGTTATGCAGACAACATGAGGAAGGATCTAACTTTTGAGGTAGGTGATCATGTTATTCTCAAAGTCTCACCATGGAAAAGTGTGATGAGATTTGTTAAGAAAGGAAAGATGATTCCAAGGTTCATTTGACCATATGAAATTCTGGAGAGAGTTGGATTAGTTGCATACCGGGTGGCTTTACCTCCGAGTTTATCTCAGGTACACAATGTTTTTCACGTTTCGATGTGGAGAAAGTATATGCCAGATCCATCTCATGTTTTGAGTCCAGAGGTAGTTCAGCTGGAAGAGATCCTACCTTATGAGGAATAACCGGTCTAGATTCCTGACCACAGGGTGAATGTGTTACAAAATAAGGTGATTAATCAGGTAAAGGTTTTGTGGAAAAACCACATGAAGGAAGAGGCAACATGGGAATCTGAAAATGCAATGAAGGATAAGTACCCCCATTTATTCGATAAGTAAATAAATTGCGGGGATGAAATTTTCTAAAGGGGGGAAGGATGTAACATCCCATGTAAGTAATGAATAATAGATATTTTTATCTATGTCTATTAATGAATTAGATAGTGTTTTAGAGGCTTAAAATGAAAATAAAACCAATCTTAAGCATGTAATACACTAATATTTTTAAAGGATTGTTTTACAGCCTTTTAATGGAAAACCATTTTAAGTCTATCTTTCGACAATTTTATAATATATATTTTTCAAAATAAACATATCCATTATTATTGGGACCTTGAAATTTACATTGGACATATTTTTGGTATTTTTCTGACAATGTTCATTTTTTAATGAATAGTGAAAAAATACTGCATTTTACATCAAAACTGCTTTTTCATTTAATTTAATTATATGGTTAAATTATCCTTTTAATTGGTCTTAAAGTGTAATATAAATATAACTTTACCATTTAATCCAATGGTGGTCATTAGGATTAATTTCACTTTGGAATTGGTCATAAACTAATGCCAAACTTTTCATAGATATTGTTTAAAAAAACCTGCTATTTGTTTTGACAACGGGAATTATTTTTAAATCAATTATTGAAATTTATGTGTTTGGAATTTGGTAAAATGGATTACATATTTGGAATCAGAAGTTCCAAATTATGTAATTAAGACTCTTTTATTTTTGGACATTATGAATAGTAACGATGGTAATTATCGTTAATTATCTTGATTAATGAGTAATCAGGTAGTTAAAGATAATAAAATGATATCATAATAATACAAAAAGACCACAACATGTGTCCTAAAGCTACTGGTTGTCTCATGGACGACCATGGGATTCCTTGTTCCAAACTTGGGGGCCCCATGGCATCAATTTTGTGAGAAATTTACTTTTTATCTTTTTATTTTTAAAGAATGATAAATCTGACAATGAATGTATCACCTAAGTAATTTTTTTAATTTTGTATAAATAAATGATCTTTTGGACTATAAATATTCATTATAAAGCTAAAAAGATTTCTTACATCATAGTATTTTTTTCATAATTTTTAGACTTTAAATAAATTAAATTATTTATGACATCATGATGATGCAGTGATTACCTCATTAATGAAGGATTTAAATAAAATGAAATGATAATGTAAAATCTATGACCTAAAAATGTCCAAAACCTATTTTATGGGTGTATTTCTAACCCTTATCACCTTACCCTCGAATTATATCAATGTGGGACCTTTTGAATCCGAAAATCATTTTCAAATAAAGTAACATTTCTTTACTTTCCAAGAGTGCCCCTCCTCTCCTCTTAAAAAAGACCCCCACCTCTACCTCCTTACCCACACTCCCAAAGCCTTTGTCTCGGACAACACCTTCCCATTTTGTCTCTCCACTTCCCTATATTACTCTTTAAAGCCTAACGTTGGGCAGAAGTCTTCCCAAGGAAGCCTTTGAGCTCAAACCAAAGGGAGTTACCCAATTTTAAGGTAATGTCTTCAATTGATTCCTTTTGTTTTATTTTTCTTCTCCAACCCCTAAACTCTTTTTATTCATTTATTTTGTAACAAATCCAGTATATTAAATATACTAGGATGTTTTTATAGGAAGTATTCTAGATACATTTACACAAACCTACATCTAATAGTTAAAGGACATACTGTTTCTGTGGATGATGAATTTTTGCCTCCCGAAACGATGATTGTTCAACATTCTTTTAACACCTTCAAAGGTGGCCATTAAGATGTCACTATATTTATATATGATATATAATATGTTTATGTTTTCCTTAAGCTTCTGTCATTTTCATTTTGGGCATACCTTTATTGTTTCCATTATGGGTAAACGTGATATCTTCATTTAAGGAAGTGCCGACTACTGCCCCTTCAAAGTTATTTGATTCGTTAAATACCATATATGGGACTTATAAAGGATGGAACTATGATATTATATATGAAATTATAATGGAATTATAATATACCTTTATATCATTATAATTCCATTCTATAAAATACGAAATAGAAATGAAAGTAGCATTCATGCGTACGTACGGATTACCGTCTCCATGAACGGTGCATTTCATTTCTTTCCTCTAAATGTTATGTAATATTATAAATTCATGCATGTACTTGATATATATGATATATATGATTCTACATCATGAATACCATTCTGGATATAATTGATACATGAAAAACTTGTAATTGTAAAGGGTTTATTTTTTACTCAAGTACCAATGATCGTTAAAACGACCATTAATAACTTGAATAATTTCATAGTGTTCATGACATGGAAATAAGTGATATAAAAGGAATAATTAACTTTAAAAAGGTTCTTAAATAAGTAGAAATTAACTCAAGTTTATTATTCAGTAGATTAAAGAATGACCGAGTCAAGTCGGACCCGAGGTATGGGACTTCGCCTCAATCTCCTTTCATTGAGGCATATTTTGTTTTATCCACAACCTTCTTTTATACGGTGTATAAAACCCTTTGACTTTTACGTTTATTCAAAAGAAATATTTTTATACAAAGCGTTTACTAAATGACAAAAGGGAATGTTTTTGTCGTACGTATGCGGCGACAATGACTTCTCCGCCGCCGTAACCATTATTTGAGTTTCGGCTTCCTATACAAGCCATACCATTTTTTTAAAAGAAAAATAAATACCATGTTTAACTTTTCTTTTTTTTTTGGTATTGAAAATGGTTTTCATAATGTTTTTATATCAATGTGTTGTATTGATATCTTGTGATTGAAAGGTGGAAATGTTATGTTTCCTTTATGCATGTTTTATGTGATACGATTATGTTGAGGTTCTTGGGCATTATTATGAAGACGGGTGGTTCAGTGATAAACTAAGGGCGGGTGAGCCCGATATAGCTCTCCAATGCATTGGGTAACGCAAAGGAGTAAAACGTTAAGGTTTATCTGAAGGGATTTAGGGAATATACTGTGATGGGTATTCCAAACGTAACCAAGAGGTTTACTCCCTACGTTAGAATTTTATGAATGCCTCATGTTACCATTATGTCTTATGATTTATATGATTTATTCATGATTTGATGAGGTATGTTAAAGTGCTTATGTTTTATGGGTAGAGTATGATTTCATTCTTATGTATATATATTCCCATGTTTCCTTTCCATATTTTTATATCCTTTACTGAGCTTTTTATTCTCATCCCATGTTTTTTGAAATTTTTTTCACAGGTCAAGGGAAAGGTACATGATATGATGATAGTGTCATGGAAGTGTCAAGAAATAATCCATGATTTATTTTAAATATGTTTCCATTGACGGGAAAGAAGAATACTATCTTTATGTAACCACTTTGTTTATATGTGGAATGTAATGCATGTTTTATGATCTAATTCTCTGAAACTCTAAACCTGAAAAGATCCTCAATGTGTAATATTGTAATTACTCAAGATTAAGTAAGGTTTAAGGATGGGTCCTTATAATATCTACATGGAAAAGAAAGTTATTTTTTCTTGTTTAATTTAGTTTTTATTTTTGTTTTAATGATATTTTCTGAATTTAATGTCGATTTTTTTATTTGGATAAAAATAATGATTGGTTTAAAGTTTCATTTAACAAATTACTTAACAGAATACAAGTAAATACGTGAAAATTAATTTTTATATAGATTAAGAGATATGTGTGTTGGGGTTATGGATTTAGGAGAGGTTGATTTTTAAATAAAATTTCATAAGAGGTTCTGTGGTTCATAATAACCCAACACTCTAGATTTCAATCTGTAATTATGTTTCCTTGGTGCGGTAAATTTAATATTAAGAGCAGAAGTAACTAACTCCTTGGTCCAGTAGTTAGTGTTAGCATATCTTTATTTATAATAGTCTATATTACTGAGTCAAAAAATACTTACAATGATCGTGAAAATATTTGATGTTATTCTTCTTTTGAATCCCTGAAAATTCTTCCCTTGGTCTAATACAGAATTTTCAGTGATAATATGTAGTGATTTATGAATAATAAGAAGAGGTTAATAGAACAAACACATTCATTGTAACTATTTTAAATTACAACTCATCATCTCCCACAACCACAACACACTGGCCATTTAGTTACTCATATAGAAGAAGATAAACAAAAACATCTTGATACCTGATGTGACCATGCTTGGAACTTTAAGGTGGAAGTTATTCTTTGGTAGACAGAAGAGTGGTGGTAATACAGTGGCAGAGCCTCTCTCCTTTGGTCCTTCAAACATTTATCCACAATATATCTATACACACCACTATCTCAAACTGTTGGCCAAGGCCTCCTTTTATAGAAAAAATAACTACACAGTGTGTGAAATAAGTACACAACATATACTATTGTCAACACACTTTTTTCTTTGTTTTCTCTGTTGGAAGGAGGCCTAACACGCCGTCTTGACTTGGAACATGGTGCTTCCTGGTAGGTAGCTATACATGGGGTGTAGCGCCATCAAAAATAGTCTGTAGTCTCATTTTTCGTCCACTAATGGCTTCTATAAAGTCCTACACGACGTGTATATGTTAAAAACGACAAGTTCCCTTCAGCGGGACACATGGGCCCGTATACTTCTTCTCATCTGCCAACTGCTTCTTGAAGGGTGTACATGACATGTAAAGCATGCCCACAACATGTACTAGGTTCTGATTACATGGGCATGTACTTTTATGGGTCAATATGTGTCTGAGTCTGGATGTACACGGTGTGTAATTAGTTACTCACCATGTAGTTTGTAAATTTTTATTAGTCTCCCCTGTTTTGTGTATTTGGCCATAAATATTCTGAAAATGATCAAGATCACCAAAATCAATGTTTCTGTTCCCTAAGCAGTAGGAAATTTTGGAAAACATTTTCTTATTTTCAATTAAGTATGTGAAAATGTATACACAAATCGGGTGTATCATCAAGTCTTTCATTTTCTCCAAAATGTTATATTCTATGATGGTTTATAAATGGTCTATTTGTCTATAAAAATGAATTTTTACATAAATTTTTTTTTGGACTGGAATCACTATAGATAGAAAATTGATGGATATACCTTCTTCTACTTGTTACAATCCTTTGGATAAGGGTGGACATGGCTTTAAAAATATAAATCTATTTAATGGGTCCCTTCAATATAGACTTACTTGTAACTTAATCCAAAATTACTCTCCTTATATTTATTTCAACAAATACATGTTTCATGATAAGTTAAAGAAAGGAATCAGGAATTTTCTGAACTATTTAATATGAACATCCATTGAAAAAGTGTGTACGAATTTTAGGACAAACTTTAGATGGATGGTTTTCATGAACTCTTCTATGAACTTCTGGTTGGATAACTGCACTAGTGCATCTTGAATTTCATTTATCACAACTGAATAAACTCGTGAAAGTATGAATAATACTATTAGGGATATTATTAATTCCCATCTTGATAATATTCTTGAAAATTTTGTGCATATCATATAAAACTATCCTTTTCCAAACTTGGATGATTTTCTAATATGTGATCCTTCACATAATGGTACGATGGAATGAAATTATTTCTATAGACACAACATTTATTGCCCTGAAAATGGTTTTAGATGGATTTAAAACATTCATAAGAAATGGATATAGATTTCAAGAATTACTCTTTTATTTCATATTCCTTAAAATTGGAGGCCCACTGATACTTGTCTTCAATCTTTTAGGATACATGTTTTCCAAAATATCAACTCTATAAACAACACAGAGAAGATGATAAACATTTATTTATTTCTTGTGCTAGTGCCACTACTCTTTGGGACTATATCTTCAACATCATTGATTGTAGATGAATTATTCTTGATTATATCAATGCTCATATAAAGAATTGTTTAGATATAAAAAAATCCTAAAAAATCAATAATTTATTTATTTTTATAGTTGATGAGATTCATCATGTGATCCGGTATAATAGAAATGAAATTCATGACAATATTTTCTAACTCAACATTAATGTAGGTCAGAAGCGGATCCTCATTGCTATTTTTGAATCTTCTTTGATTTAGAAGGGATACTAAAACAATATAGTGAAAGAGTTTAGGATTATGAATTGTTTATTAAATGATGATATTTATCACTTTCCATGATGCACAATGGATTATTTGTGTCCACCACTATTATTTGGAAATATTAAAGTTATTTTGGATAGTGCTCTTAAAGGAATTCTTGGCAACAAAAGATGTGGCACTATAATCTGGAATCATCTTAGTCAGATCTTCGTGTTCTTATTTGGAAGTTGTGGTATTGCCTCTTCTCTAATGGCTAAAATTATGAGTGTGATGTAGGCTATTTCATTCTCTAAGCAGAAGGGTTTGAACAATATATGGATTGGATGTTATTTGACTACCATAATTAAAGCGATTTGGAAGGCTCTAATTCATCTGGATTGGTCGATCACTACACATTGGATGAATTGTCACTATTCTCTCCACAACATCAACTATATTACCACTCATATATATTGTGAAGAGGATTAGGTTGTGGATGGACCCACCAAAAAAGAAGTAAGTCGTGTTATTACTTGGATGGATGATCTCCCAGATGATTTACTCCCCCTTTATGTGAAATACTGCAATATAATTCGATCTTTTCTAGTAATGTAAGATCTCTTTATATACCAAATTCTTATTGGTATTTTTTCAAAGGACCCACTTTCTTCTAAAAACTTATTCTATAGGAAAATGATCATTTTACTCTTCAAGAGACTACATATACAGAAATTTTATTTTCAAATCATTTTCAAAACCTGAGAAAACATGGTTAATTAAAATTTATATTCATTAGTCGGTTAAAAAGTAAATTATAGTCATTTATTCATGACCTATTTATTGGTGATTTTCAAGACATAGGTATATAATTTATTGTTATCATGTATTTATGAAAACCACAAATAATCATTTTTATGGAAAACCCCACCTATCCCCTTTCGATTAGACTTGACCCCCATGACCATGAATTCAGCCACGAGAGACACCTTAACATCAATAGATTAATCATAGTCCATAATCATCCTCTACTATTGGACACAATTCTTCTGTCACTGAATTTGAATCCTGATCTATCCTTTCATTACCTGGGTCCACTCAGACCTCATCTGTTATGGTAAATGATTCATTATATGTTTACTAAAAATTAAATGGTTAGGTCAATATTATTAGTAATATTTGATATATCTAAAATTATAAATAAAACCTAATTAAAATGGTATTATTATTTTCGTTGATCTAATATTTTGATTGGATTATTAAGTAATTTTTGTTGTTGACTATGCATCTGTATATGAGTTGTCTATATTAATTTTCAAAAATATAGAGTCATTGTCACTTCCTGTGGGTGAAATTAATGTTTATAAATTATTAATAATATTACCACTATTAAAGATATCAAATAATTTAATAGCATTTGTCTAATGTTGATCCACATGGAACACTCATGAAACAATTATTTTTTATTTTTTTAACTATTGAATGAGAAACTACCATTTAAGAAATATTTTATATTAAATTTTATGTGTGAGTTGTTCTTTGTTACAAGGATGAATGTTTAAATTTGATTTATAGCCCTTTATTACTACACTTGTTTCTTATTTTCATGCATCAATTTAATCACAATTGGAAAATAATGTAAATATATAAAAAAGGTTATCATTAGACCGTTGAATATAATATTCATTTAAATTCATGGATATATAATTTGTAATGTGTTGAAGTGTATAATCAGAATTATTCCCCTTAATTTGACACTACACTTTGTATAGGTCATATTGATACCCTTTATAGTTCTATGGTTAGTGAGCATCACTAGGGGGAATCTATGGTAATTTTTTTTTCATTTTTTTCTCAAAATAAAATATATTATTGAATAGTTTCTTGATCCACTCTTTCTTAATATCTTACTTACATGAATGTGGTAATAATAAAATTCAACTAATAGATAGAAAATTTTAACATAGTCTGAACTCGATGATAAATCATACTTCTTACCTTGCTCAACTGTTATTGAGGCATATATTTTATTATATCTATTGAGTTGTAGTGATTGAAACCATATTTCTAGTCATATAAAATGGGATGAGAAGGTATCATCGACTTATTAAGGGATGTAGTCATCCAATCCACCAATATGATGAATGATATTATTTAGACTTGAACTGCTAACACTTCATGATCCTTTATGAACCTTATTGTAAAAATTATCTTCACTATTCTCCTAGTTACATGAACATTATGGAAATTGTATTATTCAAAATGTTCATAAAATCCTAGAATTATATTAATGATATAATATTCATATTGATCTTTATTCTCTGTTTTTATGAATAATTTATTCACGTGTAAGAGAATTCATTTATGATATGATATTCTACAATCTCGATAAATATCAGCAAGATTTCAGCACGAAGAACCTCTTTCCTTAAACTATTAAGAAATTGTAGATGAATTACTAGTTAATGTTCTTATTCATCTCTATGATTAGCATAATATAAGATCAATGTATCCTTAAATGGTAAAGACACTCCATTACTTTCATTTTTTCATTTTATATACTATAAAATAGGAATAATATTTCAAAAATAGATTATGATAATTCCTATTATGTTTAGTTTTAAATATATTCCCTAAATAATAGTGTATTTAAAAATGAATAAATAATATCAAATTTCTAATTTGAGGTACACATAGATATCAGATAATATTTTTCTTATTTAATTTCAATTCAAAACTCCAATAAAATTTGAGATTGAATTTCATTAATCCATCCAAAAATCAAAGGGAATATGAATTCCATCTACACTATCATGCAAGAGAATTATCATAATATTGAAATAACCTTATGAAATATAACAATCTAAATTTTTCATGATTCCCTAAATTTAAAAGGCTCCAAACCCTTTAGACTATTTATGTAATTTAAACATGGAATGTCCATAACTCTACATCTCCTGATTATAATTCAATTCTTCCTAATTCGAAAATTATTGTAACATATGTTTTTTTGAATTTTAATGTGTTATTAGAATCAGAGAAGTAATTAATTTTTCATCTTAAAGAAAATTTATTTTGCAAAATATTTTATAGAATTACAAACTACCAATGGTATAGTTATAATGTTTTTTAATACCTTTTAAAAAATTTCACAATAAATACTAGATATTAAAAAAGTTCATCAATTTATTTGGAACAATGACTAATGTATCAGGATGTTAGAATAAAGTCTTTAAATGTTTATATAATAATAAAAAAACAAAAAATAGACTTAAAAATTAAATTTGATGTCTTACGAACACAAAGAATTTCAAAATGTTCACATTCAAGAAAAATATATATAATACATATACGTAAAACTATTATGAACATAGACATAAATATATTTTCATATATTGTAGAAAAATTACATAATTCTTCAGTTGAAATAAAGAAAATTTAAATATTGCCTAAAAATGTCTTATTAACATCAAATAAATGTTTGAAGAATAATACATCATTTATCAACAATTAAAATGGATATTTAAATATCCCCCTTTCTGATTTTTTTCAAACACCAACTATATATTTCCACAAACTCGTCATCTCTATTCTGAGTTATCATATCATATGAATTTTCAAATTATAAGTATCTAAAAGAAAATTTATTGTATAATGTACTATTTTAAGATATTTCAATTGGATTATAACATGAAAATAATTATCCATGTAATTCTGATTATATACCACTTAGTCAATGCACTCACATTTTATTTTACTAAACGTTTCTTATAGAATAACATCTCTAAAACTCAAATTAAATTAATATTATCAACACCCTCCTCTATAAAATTTCTAGAACATTTATTTCTCTCTATGAGAACACAGTCCAAAAATATGTGGGGGTTGGTTAAAAGTCCCATAAGAGAGAGGTAATGAATAAACATGATAATTATCCTTGGAGGTTAAAATTTATATTTGGGCATAACATAGTTTATTTTTAAATAAAATTGTAGTTATAGATGACACATATTTATCAAAATAGAAAAATTAAATCTTCGGTGGATCTTATTCCTGATAAATATAATTTAATGTTTGAATCAATATATTTCAAATGATTCAGTTTCATTCCCTTATGATATATCATCCCATAGATCAATGCCCCAGTGATATTTTAAAAAAACCTTTTATCATCAATTAGATTTGATTCCTTGGGATCACTCTAATATATGACAAAAAACCCCACAATCATAGAAAATATCTTATTTATATAAAGTTAGTTAAAAAAGCGTCCTACAAATATTTTGAAATCCTTCATAATTACACTCCAACCATCAACATCCATATATATTTTCTATGAAAAAATTGTTGTTGTCACTAAGAGATTATATTCCTCTATATTATACATCTTCAACGATTACCATAAATAATTATTATTTGGAAGAATGAATATTAATTTTTATTTAAATAATAGTCCCATGAAATATCTCAATTCTCCTAGAATTAGAATCCCATAGTTTTTTATCTATCTATTTTGAAATCCCCTTGCATAAACACTCTTTATCACCCGAAAAAATAATGCCATCCATATAAAAATTACTATGATAGTACATTTAAAAATTTATTTTATGTATATATTAATATATAATTTTTCAATTTGAAATTTCATGTCATTGATGTTCCTATTAGGCTTTAAATACTAGGCCCTAGGGGCCTACTTCTATCGATAAAAATCATTCTATTGTATTAAAACCATAAGACTATTATTTTCAAGAACAATGTCACAAGTATTCTCAATGTTAACTTCTTCTCATTGGACACCATTCACGAAGTTATATTTACATACATATAATATATTTCATACTTTCTGTAATATTTTTCTGAATGAAATATTTTTATAGAAATTAATAACGAAACATAAAAAGTTGCCTCTTTAAAATTAACCCCTAAACATGTAATTAACATTTTCATACAGATATGACCATATTCCTAGAAACTTTTCTTTTATAATTAAATTTATTTTTAAACCTTCATAAGGTTAAAATATTTTTTAATTTATTCATGGAATAAGATTCCATGTGTAATTATAATCCATTTCCTCTAATTCCACTTTAATTTTTTTATCCCAACCTTCATGTTTGATTTATTGAGAAAACAAATGTGGTTCAATTTGAGATATTAAAGAAGTTTCGTTTTCTCATAACAATAATCTTTTATTCAATATAGTTTTGATTTTATTTATAATAATTTTTTATGCTACTACATGATTTGTAAACCCTTGGTAGCTATTTTTTAATTCTCCAATATCTTGAATTTGGCTCTGGTTTGTTAAGTGTTCTTTTCACCATACAAAAATATAGTTTCAGCCTATTCCCCTATGAATTTTTCATAATTACAGTTTTTATTTCATCAGAATTATAAAAAATTGATTCACTTGTAAAAATATTGGGATGATTTTTAATGATCATTAAATAATATGAATCTAGGAATCTATAAATTCTCATACTATAACAACTATAACATTTTAAATTAGGAATTTATATATGAATGAAAACATCCTATATATTCTCATTAACTTTACCCATATGTAATTCTATAATATTCATAATTCAATTATTGTGTAATATTTTAGAATAAATCTCTACTGAATTCATTTTATACTAAATATTATATATGGATATATTATAGTTTTGACTATGTAATAATTGATTCTAAATATTCAATGTGGTTTACACAACTTCATTCCAGATATAAGTTGAGCATACAAACATAGATTACATTATCCTTACCATTACAAAAAATATTTTATTCATTCTTTTATAAAATTCATTTTACTATGGAGATCCTAGATAATATTGTTTCTCTGATTTATACCAGTTTGATTATTTTGAAATTTAAATGATCTACTAATAAATTATTTACCAATCTTATTTTTTAGATTCTTGATTTGATTTCTATGTTTTCTTTCAACTAATCTTCTAAATATTTTGAATATTTACTCTGACTATTACATATATTTAATGAAAAAAATCTTATATTTTTGTATGGTAATAAATAATATAAAAAATTCAACTCACCCTTAGTTTATTAGTGTCGCGTAGGACCTTAAACATATTAGTGAACAAATGGCTCTAGGTGACCATATCTCATTTTTATGCATTTCTCGAGTCATCCTTCCCTTTTGAAGAGTTTTATGAATTGTATCTCTCTCACTTCCTTAATATTGTAGATAAATCACATTAATTTATATATATAATGTAATCAAATTAAATTTCTAATAGTCCCTTTTTATTTTATGTTACATATTTTTCTCTTCCTTTAGTCTGATACAATAGGAATTGGTTCTATCGTCAATTTGTAATAGATTCCCATTGGTTCTTTCTACTATAGTAAGGATGATTAAATATTTGGATATATTAATGTTGCAGTTATTTCTCTATAAAATATAGTGTTACCTTTATTACACAATTGATTCCAAATGAATAGCTCATTCTTGATCACATCAACAAATAAGACTTGTAAAGATTTCAACATATGAGGTTCAATTTAAGCTATTACAATACCCTTAATTTTCAAGGAGTTCATGCTACAAAAGGGAACCAATCAACTATCATGATGTTAAATATGTTTCATGTTGTTATTTTTACCATACCTGTGTGATGAGAAACCATTTTCATTATTCGGCATCCTTCCCCTCTTACTAGCATTCAGAGAAACCTCTGTAATAAATAGTTTCCATGATTTTCTATATTTTTTGTGTTTTTTATATATTTAAAACTAGTGTTTTTATAATGAATTAATGTCATACATTCATATTTATAGTAACCTTTATTGTCACATATTCTATTGATCTTGTCTACAAAATCACAACTTTTCTGAGTAGGAATTAGATTACTATTTCATATTCTAATCTGCTACTTTTTACATTAATTTATATATTTATATGGATATATCCCCAATAATTATGAAATTATCTATTTTAATTGGAGAGTAATACTGTACCAGAAAAGAATATTATTTTTTAATTTTTTCATAACACCAATATTGAACATTAAAAACACTTCTATTTGGATACTATTAATCCTTCTTTTAAAATTCTGCTTTTATTTTTTTAACAGTCTTGGCCTCCATTTTTTGATGCATAAATATCCTCACTAATTAAATCTATTTTCAACTACAATTTATTCACATTACTTATTATTATTATTATTTTTATTATCGATGGTTTTCTTAAAATTAATTTTATATCTTGCAATGTCTCTTTTAAAAAACATCACATTTTCAACTTACAGTGGTGAAAAATGAAATTTAACTTGATTTAAAAAAATTATATACTTTTTGTGTATCACCCTTCACAAAGAATTCCTTAGTATAGAAAAGGAATAATTTTTTTGATTTTATTACTATGATTATTACACGAAGACATATTTATGTTATGTTATTATTTTGGAGAAACATTAGCATTTTTATATTCTTTAATAACTCCTTCATGCTTGACCAATTTCACTTTGTAAAAAATTATCTTCCAACTATGATCATTGTATCCAATTTAATCTCATGTACATTTTATGTTAGATCATTATCTTATTTAATGTAACATTTGACTTTTATCTTAAGTCATGTGTTTCATTTAAGGAACACCATAATATCACTTATTATCATGTTCTCTATATAGGATTTCTTTCCATATTCTACTTTTCTTCTTGATCTATATTCTTTTTATTCAACATGTCATATGAAATTTTTTATTCCTTGCACACATTCAACATTATAATAAATAATTATAGAAGTGTAATCATCATATTTTTTTATGAAACATACTCCTCTTTTTCTACCAAGTAATCTAATTCTACATTCATAAAACATATTTTATTATTTGAATGATCTTCCTTTAAACATTCACCGAGTCTTCTATTATTCATCCTTTTCATTATACGGTGCATGATTATTGTTTCTTAGATAATCAATTGTGACGATTCCCTTTCCTCTATAATTTAGTAATTTGAGTTACTATTTTCCTTTGTATTTACCTTTAAACGTTTTAATGATTTTAATAGAAAAATACCAAAATATTTTGGATTTATCATCACTCTCATCATCTTTTAATAAGCTACTAAATGATTAATCTCCCTCATTATTGATATATCACTTATTCTACTATTTTAATTCCTTATTATCTATATTTTTATTCATAAGGACTATATATTTTTTCATTTCATAATTAAGAAGAGTATTATATAACTCAACAATGGAATGATGTTCCCGATAATTCGTAGATACATTATACAATTATAATTTATCTGGAGTGTTCGTAATTAATATTTATAAAATTGTAAAATCCTCTATCTTATCACATAGGCCTATCATATGACTGATTATTCCTTTCACCTTGGTGAAATTATCATTAGAATTAGCATCTTCAAACACCCAAATTATCTTATATATGTCACTAAAAATATTTATATTTTCCACCTTGATCTTAAAATTCCATTAATACATGTTTTCTAGTTTATCCCATATTTATGTAGCAGTTTTGATCAATAAAAATTTAGTATTATAGTTATTCGATAAATAATATACAATATCATTTCTAAATTTTCCAATTACATAAAAATCCATTTCATCAAAAAAGGTTTTTGGGAATCTCTCCCAATTGGTGGGAATGCGATATTCTTAACATAAATAACCTTTAAGCCTTATGATAATTAATGAGGGAAAATTTTATTCCTCCACCCAATAGAGTCATTTACATTGAAAATGGGAACTTCCCTAATATTTAGTAAACACGTATTCTCCATTATTCAATATTTTAAATAAAAATATAAGATGTATCAAAGATTAATATGATACTAGTTTTTTTCCTAGACATTTTTCATCCATAGAGAGTTCGGGGTGAGGGTGAATCAATAGTACAATTATTTAATATCTTTTCAAAAAACATTCTTGATTGATGGATATATTGATTTTATATCTATAAATAGTGTCCTCAATCATATAAAATAAAAAAGAAAAGTTAATAAAAATATATAAAATCCTTTCATGGTTCAACCTATATGTGAGTTACTGCTCTTTTCTATGTTCAAATCATATTGAGACATTAAATTTTCCATCTCTATTGACTTTTAGAGATTAAAAATATTATTCTAGTCACATTCAATGTTTTGAGTGGGAATAATTCACTTCTCAAGTGTAGTTATCATCTATATTAAATGTATTATACAGTAAATTATTTTGAGTGGAACCACCAATTTAGAAACATCCTCCACACTCTTGATTGTGATGAATATTTTATGAATTCCCCCACATTATTCCATATTGAGATTATGATCTTCTTCTAAAAGGTCCTTTACTCAAATACTGATGTCATGTAAGATACAAACATATTGGTTATACATATTATTTCTCTATAATGATCCATTCATGCCTGATAGAGTTCTTGTATGATATGATATTATTCCTTACCGACAACAAGCACCCAAAATTATTAGTACAAATATGTAAGTTCCTTTACCTATTTAAAAAACATTGTATAAGTATCTATCATTGTAATTCATATCACACCATTATATAAAATATATTATCAACTTGTTCATAATTATAGAAAATATATATTATTAATTTTCATAGTTTACATCCTAAAAATAATTTTAAAAAATATTTCCATAAAAAATTATAGGATTTCCGATAAATTTCAATGAAAAAAAATTTCCTAAATAATACTTGTTTTAATTGGGAATAAATTATTTGAAATTTCGATTTTTAAATCTTTTTAAATATCACCAATAATTATTTTTATTTAATCAACATTAAAAAACTCCTATAATCCATGTGATTTCATTTCATCAAACTTTCTATAAAATATATAGAAATTTTAATTTCATAGACACTATAATCCATGATAATATTAATGATTCATAAACCATCTTGACGCCTAAATTTTTCTCAATTTTTCCTAATTCCATAATCTAGGAAATAATAAAAAACATTTAGACTAATTATGATGTCTAAAAAATGAACATTATTACCTCTTCATTATCTGAATATATTTCAATTCATCCTAATTCCCAAAATAAAAAAATTGTTATTTTCATATGAATTTTAATGTCTTCTAATATCTTTTGAGGCAATGACGTTGTAATATTTTGGTAAACTAATTATTAATAATTATCCAATGTCTTATAATTTACCTCTAATAGTTTTATACATTATTGATTCATAGTATTTGATTTTTTATAGTGTTGGTATATATTATAAAGTTTATAAATATTTTAATAACTAAGACCAAATAAATATAATTTTTTTAACGTATTATAAATATACTATAATTTCATTGAAAACCAAATGAAGTCTTAAAAATTAAATTAATTTCATATAAATCAATAACATATCTAATTAATAATACTAAAACCACCAAAGTCTCACAATTTTATATGAAAGTCTAATAAAGTCATACATATACATATTCTAAGATAATTCATATAAATTAAAGGGTATTACAAATAACCCAAAAAATACATCAAAACTGTTCCCAAATACTGATCTACACCTTTAAAAAAAGTTAATAATGAAAACAACATTCATTAATATTACCATTGGTCATTGAACCATGGAATATATGTTCCAATCATGGATGGATTGTTTGGGTGTTTGATTTAGCAGTGTCTTTTTAATCTAAAAAAAATTATTTTTCATTACTATATTTTAATATATCTACTTTTTTTTGTATGAGATTTATTATTTATGGATAAAGTTAATATTAAATTACTTTAGAACACATTTGAGTATGTCAGTGGTTAGATAATATTTTTCGTTTTTCCAATTGAAAATCAATACAAAGACTGAAAAATAAAATAATTATGTTATAAAAATAAATTAACTTAATTGTAAAAGTGTGATACAGTGTTTAGAAACGTAACCTTGAAATAATTTCTTTTCCATTTTTCTAGTGGTCCTCGAATGTATAATAAAATGTTTCATAATTTTTGAGAAATTATGTCCAGTATTTAAATTTACAGGTTAATTCTAAAATGGTGGATAATAATATTAAAACTCAATAAATGTTGATTTTATTATTGCAGGGAAACACCCATAATAACATAACACATAAATTTATCCAAATATTCATGTTAAAAATATTTTTTATGATTCTACGACTATATTTAAAAATGATCCTAATGAAAAAATATTAGTGGATTATGTTTTGAAGACTAATAAAATGTAAAAAATAATTTAGCAACTAATTTACTATTCCAAATTAGTCTAATACAGAAAAAAAATTATATAAATGATGATCCAAGTATTGAAAAACAATTTATGCCATATCAATCATTTATGTGGAATTAAAAATAATTTAATGTCCATGATATTGGAATTTCGTCATGATTCAATTACTACGGCTACGATACATGCCTTATTTTATTCTACGAAGATGGTTATTATCTTTCTTAGACATAGTTATACAATGATACATGCAATTCTCAATGATTTTATATTAACTTGGGAGAATATTCTAATATACGAGAGTGAAAAGATATTATACTCCAAGAAGGAATTATTTTTTTATACTTGTTTGAATCATGTAATCCCATCAAGAAACATAAAAAGAAATTTTTAGAGATGATTTTAAATTATTTTACATTAATGTAGGGATTGTGATGAATGATAATGTCATCCGAATATCTAAAAATATTTAGTGTAACGCATTGTACAATAAATAATATATGTTCATTCAATATCTAATAGATTCAAAAGAATATGAAAAGTTTTATTTATCACATCTCTTTTTCTTTTTTAAACATATAAATTTTGAATTGGGATTATAAACTCATGGATTCAATAATTTTCATCAATTAAGTATAAATTATATAATATTTATATTTTGGATCCCGGATAATTTATATCATTATATGTGTATGAAACGATATCTCTTCATGATGTCGATTATTATTTTTGGAAAGTAAATAGATATAAATAACATCTACATATATCTGTCACCACTTAGCCAATAATTACATGATTTTAAAATGAAGATATTGAAATATAAGATGTATCTTCTGATAAAATGTTGCAAATGCATATTGACCAAATATGGAACAAAATATTGGTCTGGATTATCTTTCCAATACCTATTATCTTCATCATAACTGACTATCTTATATTAAAAAATGATTTTTAAAATGTCAAAATGATTCCTTGATAGGTCTCACAAAATATTATTAAATATGAAATTATTAAATAGAAATGTATATTTGAGGATTTAAAAAAAATATTTAATAGGTTAAAGATCATGGTAATATTATTAAATTTCAATATAGAGTTTGGAAAATACATTTAGCTAAATTAAGGTAAAATATACTTTAAACTCTATACAAGTGAGAAAAAAATAAATTAGATTGACGAAATTTTAGAATATTTTAAATTTTTAATATTTTTGTTGTGTAATAATAATTTTTTTTTCATATTATGATTTTTTGGTAATATAGTTTAAATGATAATTAATGTTTTGGGGAAATATAATCACCATTATTATTATTATAATGAAATATAATAATTGAATATCAATTGTGAATTATAGGAAAATGATAATGGGATTTATCCAATAACAATTTATGAAATTAAATTCTTGGAAAAATATTTTTCCATTTAAAGAATAAAAAAATATGAATATTAATGATGAATATTCAAGTAATTTTTTTTAATATTTTTAGATTTGAGTCAGAAAAAATCACAAGGATGGAATATTTATGAATTACACATTATGATAGTGATGTTTTTTACTTTGGGAAATGAACAATTTTTTATCCAAAAAATTATTTTCAATTATAATCTATTTTTTTATCCTTTTTAGATAATATTTTGTAAATAAATTATAAAAAATCGAGCGGGATAAATTTAATAAAATAATTTTACAGACGCTATTTCAGGTTATGATGACTATTCCCCTATCATATGTCAATATTTTTATTCATTTGAGTGTTCATTTAGACAAAGGATTCTAAAGATAGATGACCCATACATTATCCATTATTTTATCCCCTCAAGTAGTACATTATATTAATTTTCATATGTTTATTGAATCATAATTTTTCATTTCAATACATAGGATTTTAATTTATTTCTTTTTTCCTTGGGATTTTTCGTAATTTGAAGTTATACATGAAACATATATCTTAGCCAAAATGTTTTACTGTTAATGGTTACCTAGATGAAATGTTTTTATCTTTTTCTAAATTTATTTTTATTTTATAGATAAAACATTCAATTGAGTATGATGTATTGATGGTAATGAAACACATTCTACGGTGGATAATAAATTATAAATTTTTCCAAATTCTGGTTAATAATTTGGAAAATTTTCCTAAATTTCATTTAATTATTTATATTTAATACATGCACATCAATATACTCTAATAAATATTTGTATTATTTATATATATGTATATTTATATATTGAGGAAACAAACGAAAATACATCTTATGAATCCCACTCAATATGAGAAAGAGATAAAAAAATTAGTGGAAAAATAAATTATTCATTAGAATGAATTTTATTTAAATTGTCATGTCTAATATATATTTTGAGTATTAATATAATGATAATAATCTAATGCATGTAATAATATTTTCTATAAATTTTATATAGTTATCCAATAGTTATAATTGAGATGAACCAATCAATGGATTGAAAATTTTAGCTCAATGTTCCATGAATCATTCAAGATATTTGATTACTATAATATTACTAGTTTCAATATCCACACAATGGATTGTGAGTATGGACTGAAAAAAAAAACTAGTTTATTTATATTTGAATATTGGAGTTACTATGGGGTGATTTTTGATAATATTCAGTTAAATTATCATGGTATGTTTTTAGTTCTGTTATTAAAATGCATGTAAGTAAATATTAATAGGGCTATAAGGAGAGAATCATTACAATTTTATCCTTTCGTCTTCTCTCAGTGAATCAATAATTCTAAATATTAATAACATGATATTGATATAATTGATTTCTATGAAAAAAGGTATAATATATCGATGATATAATATGCAATGTTTGGAGTGATTTAGTCCACATGAAACCAAGAGACATGTATGATTTAGGTGATGAAGGTGAAGTAATTTGTGATAGTGAAGCCCTCAATAACATCATATGGAATTCTATTACCACAATGATATAGAAAAAAAATTTCTTGTAAGGGTGGGAGAAGAAAAGAATTGAATGTAATTTTCACAATAGAATCAAATTATAACATTAACAATAAAAAAATTACTAAATATAAGATCAAATATGAAGTAATATTATAATATCTAATTTTATGAATATGAATCTAATGATTTGTAATTATTTTAAATTTGTAAATTTATTTATTTTTTGATATTTTTTTAGTAAGGATGTGATTAGAGAGATTTTGAGATGTTAGTTACACTATGGGAAAGGGAAACCATTATACTCATACTACCATGAATACAATATGAGTATCGGAGAGTCAATATACTAATTATATAAAGCATTAAATTATTCATATAAGTTTTCTAATTTCATTACTTTATTTGATTAACCTATTATAATTTTATTCTAACTTATTACTTCTATTTATGATGTTGGGTAATTAAATATTAAATTTGTCCCTCAGTTTCCGTCGAGTGGATATTGGCATTTCATTATTATCGATATCAATTACAACATGATAACACTAGTCTCGTAGAAATCATAAAATAACACTTCTATTTAAAATTTTCTTAATTAAAAATGAATTATTATTGTACCCTTATTCATTACTCAAAAATAAAAAATAATACTATAGATTATTTTTGGTTATTTGGATTATTTTAGTTGAGGAAATATTATTTCTTTTGAGAAAATTTTCATGAAAAAAATTCTAATCCCTATAAAAAATTCGATTCTCATTTCAACTTACTAATATATTTTTATTAAAATAGATAATAAATCATACTTAACTTAAAAAATTTAACATATATTTTTTAATAATTAAACATGATAAAATATTTAAATAAAAAAATATTAATCAATAAATTTTTTACTATAAAATATTATATATATAAAATTATAATTTAGTAAAATTGAAAAGAATTTTAGGGTAATATATTCAATTTATTCTCTAAGAAGATCTTATCAGTTATATTTTAATTAATTTATTACACATCTAATTGATTTTTTGTTAGAGTTGTTTTAGGTAGGTATTATTAAAGTAGAATTGGTTTTTTATAGGTTAATCAATTCATTGGAATAAATTAATGGTTTAATCAAACTTATTCTTTTTTCAATTTAGATAATATTTTTCAATGAATTTTAGTAATTTTTACCATACATCATTCACTTTATTTTAATTAGATTTTATTTGTTTTGTATAAAATGTGATTACTTATTTTTAGGTTGGACTATTTGATTCTTATTAGTAGGGTTTGTAGAGGTCTAATTCATGTTAACTAATTTTAGTTTGATCTGGTTTGGTAAAATTTTATAAATTTATATTCTTTTTTATTTTGATTGGTATAATTTTTTTTTATTTTGTTTATTGTGCACTATGTAGACTAATGGTGGATTCAATAATTTCAAATTACATAGAATATATTTGATTCAACTCTATTTGTTTTGTTTTTTGAAATGTATAATTATGGTTTGTGTAGATTAGTTCGATTTAGTATCATTTTGTTTAATTCAATCTCTATAAATTTATATATTTTTTATATTGATATGTTCTTCTTGATTAAATATGATACTATTATGTTTCCTTTGGTCTAACACATATTATATCACATTTGTTTTGTAAATATTATCTTACTAGATTTTATTACATTTTAATACAATAATCCCATGGCATAACAACCTCCTCTCTTATGACCTTCTTTGAATTAGGGATCTTTCACATCCCAAAATTTTATTAATCACTTGCAAAGATATTTAACTAAAATGAAAGTCAATTTAATATCAAATGTTTCAATCAAACATAATAATACATCTAAATATGAGTTTCTCCTAATTTAACCAAAAACTATAATTTAAATTAACCCATAAAACCACGATCCAAAAATAGGGGATATATATTATTTGATTGGGACTCATAGAGAAGTTTCTTACTGCTAAAAAATTCAAAAAAATTCATAAACTATAACTTATAATGATATTTAACATTATAGGATAAAAAAATTTGTGTTAGAAGAAGGATTAGTGTATGATTAGTTCACTTACATGTTTTTTTAGTCTCAATTTGAGGGATAATGATATTAGAAGTTTAGAATCACCCAAAGAGATTACCCCATCAGAAAGTTATAATCATATGGATTTTAATTATGTATATAATAAAAAATCATCATATATAAATTAAAAAAATAATTTTTTAAAAAGATAATAGTTTTAGTGCTTAATTATTGTTGGTCGGAGTGGATACTCAAGAGGGGGGGTGAATTGAGTTCCAATATAAATTTATGTTAGAAATATTTCTCTTAAAATCCCCCAATTTAAAAACAAAGTTAAACTATAGTGAATCTATACAGAGTGTAAATGTTCAATCAGTTTCTCAATGATTGATTAGGTCTTAGTTGACTTAATCTTAAGATTAAATTAACTTTTGAAACTAACTTACTGGTTTATAATAATTATAAACACTTTCTAATTTAACTATCAAAGTAGCATTAAAATAGTTTTTTTATTTAAAAGTAATAGTTGAAGATTATAATGTAAATATATATAGTATTCTTATGACTTAAACTAAAAAACACAGTAGAGATAACCAAGAGGTTCATTTTCAATCCTTGACATAGTCCACTCAACAATTTATATAAATTGATCCACACCCTGGATCAGGGGTAAACAAAAGTACACTACTGTCCAGCTCCAAAGACCTCTACCACAGTTCTACGTGTGAAACACAAACAATAGCACACTGGCTGTCCAGGTCTTACTCGACCTCTACCACTATCCACAGTGGGAAACAAAGGGTTATGAAGTTTGAGTGAAAATTTAAGAATCCTCCAGTTTTTCTCAGGAGATAGTGTGTGTGTAAAATAAACAGGGTACACACACTTCTCGAAATGTAAAGATGGAATCAGTAAAGAAAGTGAGAGAGAGTTTAGAAATGATTTAGTGATTGGCAGTGTCACTTTGGACTCGTTTTATTTGTCTGATATGCTTTTGAGTCCGCTGGTTTTTGCTTAGAAAATAGAGTGTCGTTTTCTTATTTGATTTCATGTTCAAATTAGCATCCTGAGTGCATGAAGTGTTTGTTGTAGTTCTTCACTCAAGATACAGGTTTTGTTCTTCTCAAGAATAAGTTTCTTTGTGTATGTCCAAGATTCTTGGAGTATGGCTATAGACTAGTGAAAAATTCTCCACATTTGAATGATGTTGAGCTGTTGTCTTTTTCACCAGTGTGCCTTTCTAGTTCCTTAATACTTGTCGTATGCACACCCAGTGTTCTCATCTCTTCTTATTGGTCTTTATCTTCCCTTTTTGTAGCTTTCAGCTCCGACAAAAAGGATTGATTACTTTTTTCTTGGGTACTAGGTACGGTTTCCTGAAATGGCAACAAGATTCATTAAATAACATTGAATTCATTAAAAACATCAAATGTAACCGTTAACTTAATAAAGAAATAGTATTGAGAGTATATAGTTTGAATGGTTGGTCAATTAGTAGCTCGTGTTGGTAAATGTGTACGGTGGACTTTGTATAGCAGGTCCTTCCATCGGTAGCTCATTGATCTTGCATCGGTTGCTCTATATACCAGTGACTTCGTTCCATAGGTTGCTCGATGTATCAGCGACTGTACTTGTATCGGTAGACTTACTCTATCGATAACTATATGTGAACTGGCTCTATCGGTAGACTTCTGTCTATCGGCATCTCTTGTATGTCTGTAGCTCTGGTCTGTTTGTCAGTTGGTAGATCGGTAGATAGGTTCTATCGGTAGACTCCCTCATATTAGTAGCTCTGGTTTGTGATTTTCAGTACTCATATTAGTAGGCTTACTCTATCGGTAACTACTGGTAGACATGCTCATCGGTAGCTCTATACATATCAGTGTCCTTTGTGTATCGGTGAATTTGTCTATCGGTAGACTAGGACTATCGGTAGACTGAGTACCAGTAGCTCTTTATCAGTAGCTATACATAGATTAGTGACTTATACTTATCTGTTTTTATGCAAAGCATATCCGAAGGGGTTAGAAGAACTTCAGAACTCATATAAACATAGATATACATGGATTAAAATATCTCAGGGATTGTTTTAATATTATTATCATCTTGACCATAGATTGAAATAATTAATATATAGAAAAACATTAGATTGAGACTGTCAAAGTATATAAAAGCATAATTGGGATTGTCAAAACCGGTGAGGTAAAAAATATCCCCCTTTTTGATAATCACAACTTAAGATATTATTGTTTAAAAAAATAGTGAGCAGTTGTATCAGAGCATATATCATTAAATGAAATTATCTCAGAGAAACAGTATGTTATAGAACATAGTGGATCAGAGGTTGGAGAAAACGTGATACAATCAGAGATAAAATTAAATGCAATGATATCAAAATTAAAATTTAGTGGTATCAAGGAATTAAATTAAATGGTATCAAAGGATGAATGTAAAAGCACTAGTATTAGAAGGGAAAAGCATGATGAATGTTCCTTATATAAAATTTCTCCCCATTATTTATTTTCCCTTTAAGACTTCTTCCCCCTGGGTGAATATTTCTCCCCCTTAATATCCCTGTAGAACATTTCTCCCCCTTTGTGATAATCAAAAAGTGGGAAACAATGAGAAAGAAAGGAAAGCCAATTGTATTAGATGTTGCAAAAAGGTATAGAGACATAAAACAAAATACAATGAAATCCTATCAAATATTCTAGCCACTGGTTATATCCATATCCTCAATGTGAGATTTTTCTTTTGGAGAAGAAGCAGATTTAGGTGATGTGGTTGCAGGTGAGGGCATATGAATTCCAGAAATGATCATAGGAGGCTGATCTACAGAAACTGATCGTGGTCTGTACTGAGGAGTCCTTTGGGTGATCATAGGAGTGAGGCTTCGAATTGCTTGGGCAGGAGTCATCTGAACTGGAGAAGTAGTAGAGGCAGAGGCTGGTAAGGTTGGAGGGACAATCCCTGGCCTAGCATCAACATGAAGAAAAGGAAGCAACAGATTTCTGAAATCCATAATTATTCCTCCTCCTCTATCCATAGCGGATATGAAGTCATCCTTGTTCTCTATAAACTTGTCCAACGCTGGAGTAAATTCCCTTAGCTTTCTAACCTTCTCTGTGAAGGCTTGATTGATAGGAGACAACTTCATATTTTCCAATAGAAGTTTGAAGTGATTGTTGATTTGATTCTTGGTGAAAATATTAGAGAAACAATAGTCCACCTTATCTTTCACTTCTTTCTGAGAGGCAGTTTTTTCTCTCAGTTAGTCTTGGACTATCTTCATTATCTCTATGGTTGAATCTCTGGTAGAAAGCACAACTCTACTCAGCTCGGATGAGTCCACAGAGCCACTGGTTGAAGCTTGACCAGAATCCTCCTTCATCACTGCTCAAATTTGATTCAGATATATAAAGGGTTTAGATGCAAGAGAACCAACAGAGAAATATATAGCCTCTTTGAAGCTTTTGGTCAACCCACTGATAAGATTTTTTACTTGTGAATCATGGGTTTTAATATGATCTTTCATAGAAGTTTTCAAACATTCAAATACTGAATCCATCTGGCTTACCACTCTCATGAAATAGGCTAAGTACTGGTCTTCATGGGATTTTGAGCTCATGTATGTGTCTAAAGCAACAACATATTCCTTTAGTGCTTAAAGATCTACGTCAAGTCTAAAAACATGAGCCTGGCAGTCTTTTACATCTTCCACTATTTGTGCCATGAAGGTTGAAAAATTACTAGCAAGAGAAATTTCAAAAGATCTTTCCAACATACTCATCTCTTTAGAAAAACTGTGCTTCATCTGAGCAACAGAGGAATTAAAATATTCTTTCTCCTCATAATTCAAGGATTCCAGATCAGCCCTTGTGATCACATCGGCAGGTACAACAACAGTGGGTACCCTTTCAAATGCTAAACTGACCACGAAGTCTGTTATAACTGATTGAACTGAAGAGACCAGAGAGACTTCCATCTTTTTTACCTCTTCCACAAAAATTTCCTTAAGATTTTTCTTTAAAGAATCCAGGTCATGAATTTTGACCACAACTTCAGAAAACAACTCAAATTCAATATTATAAACAATCTTTGGTCTATTGTGAGATACCTCATTATCTGAATCTAGATATTCTAAACCACAGACTACAAAAACTGGGTCTTCTGCCCAATCTTCAATTCCAGCAGCCACTGTAACACTTCCAATAATGGTTTGATGCTCCCCCTCAATAGGTGCATCCTCAAGTAAAACAACAGCATTTTCGGAAGTATTCTTAGTAGGTCTTTAATCCTGAGGAGAATCTTCTACTATTATTTCCATCTCTACAACAACAGAAGTTTCTTCCACAATAGGCAAGAGAATGTCAACTTCATTTTCATCCATAGAAGTCAATAACGATTGTCCAATCAATGGACTAAGACTCAACTCAGCTGACAGAGATGCTTTACTTTAATGAGAATCTTCTTTATTCTCTATAGCATCCTCTAAAGAAGCTTCTTCCTTATCTCATTTATGTTGATCAAAATTTTCATGAGTTGGGCTAGGAGGTAAGTTAGGGTCTCCTCCTTCATTAGCAGAGGACTCTTCCTCTTCTGAATCTTCACTGAATTCTGGCTCCTCTTCATCAGGTCCCAGACTTGGATCCCTCACATCATTAGGTCTTGAAGGATGATTCACAGGATTAAATTTGTCATACACCTTCTGGTCATCATTGACCCATTCTTATCTCCAAGGGTTCCAATTAATCCTCATGTATTTGCAGACTGTAGAGGTAATAAAAAAGTTATACATCACTACCACTATCTCATCTTGAGACTCTTCTACCCATTTTACCTTGATCACCAAAGAAATTAACTAAGAAAAGAATAGGGAATATGTATTTGATTTCTGCCTTATCATGTCTTCCTTTTAGATCATCAACAATCTGCAAAAATTAACTTTTACACAATGTATTAAGAGATACAGAAGATAGATATCCTGATATATCAAATTGGAAAAGGATCCTCTCCTCAGTATCAAGACATGTTGGAAGAATTTGAACAACAATATGTTCTCTCCATCCATTTCTGTGGTAACTACTTGTCTTTGACTTCCATCACATGTAAGCTCTTCCAATGAAGTCTCATAGTCGAAAATATCACTGGTAGGTGGTATGGCTCTCGATACATATCTAGATACCCCTTCATGTGAAACTTTTAAGCACTTATCCCATTCAAAAGATGAAAATGATATCTCCTTTCCATTCAAAAAAGAGGTTACTCAATTTTCATTCTCAGATTATTCAAAGCTCGCAAACTCGTAAAATTGTTTCACTATCTTTGGAAAGTAGAGACCATTGTTTTTTGAAAAACTCTCTTCCCATTTTTCATCATCACGTAATTCGAGCACTAAGGATATTCTAGGCAGCATCCACTCTACACATAGCACCTTTTTAATCACAATAACTCGATTCTGCAGATGAGGATTCACTGGTTGTCTCCCTGATCTAGTTCTAGTAACACTACCACTTGCTTCTTGCTCGGTCTTCTACTTCTTTGTTTTCATCTCAACAGATTCATCTCTGATGGTATAATGTTTGGTTTTTTCTATCACTGGTTCAAATGGATTTAGGTTTCTCTAAGGATTATGGAGCTAAGGCTTGTGGGTAAAGGTTTGAGGCTAGATGGATTGAGAAGTAGCTCAGACTTTAGTTTTATCATTTTGGAATCATAAACTAAATAAATAAAATGAAATAACACAAAAAACGATTCAGATTCTGGTGGCAGACAGAAGTTTAAATGAACGTAATCATCAGTAGGGTCTATCAGTGAGAATTCCTATCAGTGAGGTCACATTAGTGAGAGTTTCACATTGGTGAGAGTTTCATATCTGTGAGGATTTCACATCGGTGATAATTTTACATCTGTGAGAATTTTACATCGGGGAGAATAGCTACTGGTCAAGGTTAGACATACCTAAATTAGGTCTAATGTAACTTAACATTTCTAAACTCAAAGGTTTAATGAAAATATAGGATAATTGATGTTCATTACCTATAAACTCAATAATAATATCACCCTTTTGATAATGATATGTCATGAAATGGTGCCTTACGCAAATGTGTTTGTTCCTAGAGTGAGACACAGGGTTCTTCAAGATATGTTTTGCAATAGTGTTGGAACATTTTATAGAAACTTGTTTAATGTCATATCCATAGTCAAAAGGAGTTTGTTTCACCCACAAAATTTGTGCATAGCAACTACCTGCAACTATGTATTCTACTTCGGTAGTGGACAATGCTACAGAATTCTTCTTTTTACAACACCAAGATAATAAGGATTTTCCCAATAAATGACATGTTCCTGATGTGAGTTTTCTATCTAAATTGCAACCACTCGAATCTGCATCTGAATAACTCATTAACTCAAAGGGTTTTACTTTTGGGTAAAACAAACATAAGTTTACAGTATGTTAAAGATACATAAAAATTAGTTTGACAACAAGTAAATGAGATTCTTTTGGATTAGATTGAAATCTTGCACACATGCACACACTAACATAATATCTGGTCGACTAGATGTAAGGTAAAGTAAGCTTCCAATCATACCTCTATAATTAGTTTGATCCACTGGTTTCCCAGTTTCATCTACATCCAATTTACAAACTATACTCATAGGAGTTTCACTTACCTTAATACTATCCAAACCAAAATGTTTTAAAAGGTCCTTTGTATATTTACTTTGATTCAAAATAATACCATTTTCATTTTGGAAAACTTGAAATCTAAGAAAATATTTATGTTCTCCCATTAAACTCATCTCAAACTAATTTTTCATACTCTTTGAAAAATTAGTACATAAAGAGGGTTTAGAAGATCCAATGATTATATCATCAACATAGATTTGAACTATTAAAATATCTTTATACATTCTTTTAATAAAAATATTTGGATCAGAAATCCCTTTAGTAAAACTTTTTGAAATAAGAAAATTATTAAGTCGATCATACCAAGATCTTGGAGCTCGTTTTAGACCATATAAATCTTTAGAAAGTTTAAAAACATGATTTGGAAAATGAGGATTAGTAAATCCATGTGGCTGTTCAACAAAAACATCCTTGATAATAAAAAAATTTAGAAAAGAACTTTCAACATCCATTTGATATAACATGAAATTCAGATGAGAAGCATAGGCAAGTAAGATCCTAGTAGCTTCTAATCTAGCTACAGGTGAAAAGGTTTCCTCGTAGTCTATACCTTCCTCTTAGCTGTATCCTTGTGAAACTAGCCTAGGTTTGTTTCTAACTATGTTTCCAGATTCATCAACTTTGTTTCTAAATACCCAATTACTGCATATTATTAAAGTGTCCTTAGGTATGTCAACTAATTCCCAGACATTGTTTCCTTCAAATTGATTCAACTCTTCTTGCATATCCATTACCCAAAATTTATCATTGATAGCATCATTGATATTTTTAGGTTCTAGCAGTGAAAGAATGGATTGATGTTTAACCTGATATCTTAGAGAAGCTCTAGTCTATGTCCCTCTATCAAGATTACAAACAACAACAACTAAAGGATGATTTTTTAGAATCCTAGTTGATCTAGTAGGGGTAGGTTTAGAAATTTCAGGTTCATCTCCAAGTTCAGGTTCAATAGAAGCAGATTCTGGAATATGTATAGAATTGGATATTTTTATAGCAGGTTCTTTAGATTTATAATTAAGGTCCAGAATACTCAAATCTTCTTCAAGATTTTCAAGAGAGGTTTTAGGCTCATGTGGATCAGTTCCATCAAACATGATGTGAATAGATTCTTCCACACAATTGGTTCTCTTATTAAAGACTCTACATGCTTTTCTAGTTAAATAATAACCAAGAAAAATTCCTTCATCACTTTTAGAAGAAAACTATTCCAGATTATCCTTTGTATTAAGAATAAAAACTTTGCAGCCAAACACTCTGAAGTAACTATATTTAGATTTCTATTATTTCATAACTCATATGGGGTCTTTTTGAGAACTGGTCTAATTAAGACTCTATTAATAATATAACAGGCTGTATTCATATCTTTATCCCAAAAGTAAATAGGCAGGTCATACTAATTGAGCATGGTTCTAGCTATTTCTTGAAGGGTTCTATTTCTTCTCTCTACTACACCATTCTGTTGAGGTGTCCTAGGAGCAGAAAAGTTGTGACTATATCGATTGTGTGAGAAATAAGATTCGAACTCTTGATTTTCAAACTCACGACCATGATCACTTCTCAGGGTTTTAATCTTAAATCCACTAAGGTTTTCTATATACTTAGAGTATTTAACCAAGTAATAACATGCATCACTTTTGGGATCTAAGAAGTATACCCAAATATATCTAGAAAAGTCATCTACTAGGACATAAACATAATGCTTCCCATTTAAACTAGAAACACTAGAAGGTCCAAACAATTCCATGTGAACCAACTCGAGAGGTTGATAAGTTGAAACTTCTTTCTTCGATTTAAAAGAATCTTTATGTTGCATTCCCTTTTGGTAGGGATTACAAACATTTTCATTTGGGAATTCAAGTTTAGGTAGGTCTCTAACCAAGTTTTTCTAAGTCATCTTTGTTGGAACCAGGTTCTTAAAAGCATGATTTGGTGTATGGTTTGTGTTTTTTGTCAATCCTCAGTGGAAGTTCAGGGTGTGTACCAAAAACCGGAGCGCAATCTCTACTTGCGCGACAAAACAACCACCTGCGCGACTCAACCACCTGCGCGACGAGAGCTCGAACATTTTCATTTCTTAATGCAGAAAAGGCTAAAACATTCTTATAATTAAAAACATTACAGGAATAATTTTCAAATTTCACATTAAATACATCATCACATAATTGAGAAGTACTTAACAAGTTGTATTTATTTCCATCAACAAATAAAAAAATAGAAATTAAAACTGAATCAGTGTCACCAATAATGCCTAGGATGATGATTTTTCCTTTAGAATTATCACCAAAAGTGACATGGCCTCCATCAACCTTTATTAAGCTCTTGAAGAATGAATAATCTCCAGACATGTGTCTTGAACATACAGTGTCCAAGTACCATACCTTCTTCTGATAATTCTTTATGCATGTTTCCTAAAAAACAGATTTAGATAGAAAATGATTTTGGTACCCAGATCTTCTTTGGTCTAGATAGGTTAGCAATCAAAGCATTAGGTACCCACATTTGTCTTATGGGTCTCATATAATTTATAGTATCAATATATTTTGAAAGATAAACATTATTTGATCTATAACCATATGAATAAATAGATGAAGCATAGGAATTTTAAGTCAGATCATGTTGTTTCTTTAGTGACATTTATTTGTCTTTAAGTTTATTACTTGTTTCTTCCAACATAATGCAGTATTCAAATAAGTCAGCCTTAGACATATTTTTAGAATAAGAATCAGATTTTGTACCATATCTAGAATAATATGAATTTAAAACAGGACTATCTAAAGTTACATCAGATGTGTTGGTCATTAAACACATGTTGGCACGATTCTTCTTAGAATCAGAAATTTGAGACTCACTTGTGCTGTCTTCTGAAGAACTCCAAGTAGATTTTATAGCTTTTTTGTACTTATTGTCCTTATAATCATATTTCTTTTTGACTTTTTATTTTGTACAACCAGCCTTGTTGTATCCTTTCCTTTTACACTCGTAGAAAACAACTTTATCAACTTTATCTAGTTTTTTCCAGTCCATCCAATGTCCCTTATTGTCATACATTACCTTGTAGTTAGATTTTCTGAAGAATTTCTTTTTCCTATAGAACATCTCAAACCTTCTGGCTATCTGATCCATTTCAGCATCGCAGTCTGAATCAAAATCTTCACTAGTTGAACTTTCAGTAGTTACTTGTATTGCCTCCTTGTATTTGATCTTAAAAGTAGTAGAATTGAAAGCTACAGGTTTTTTTGTTCATCATCTTCCTCTTTATTCACCTTGATTTCTTCCTCATACATCATTAATTTACCAATAAGCTCTTTTACAGGCAGTGCTCCAATGCCACATGATTCTATGATTGAAACATAAGTTCCTCTCCATAATTCTGGAAGACATCTCAGTATCCTCATAATTTGTTGTCTCCTTGTCTTTGCTCTTAGAATCAGTAGAATTGAAAGCTATGGGTTTTTTGTTCATCATCTTCCTCTTTATTCACCTTGAGTTCTTCCTCATACATCATTAATTTACCAATAAGCTCTTTTACAGGCAGTTCTCCAATGCCACACGATTCTCTGATTGAAACATAAGTTCCTCTCCATCGTTCTGGAAGACATCTCAGTAGCTTCATAATTTGTTCCTTAGCTGCAATAGCTTTTCCAAGTGAACTCATTGTATTGACTGTCTCATTGAACATGAGATACATATCAGAAATGGGTTCATCAGTTTTCATATTAAAATTATCATATTTAATAGTATATGTATTAAATCACATTTCTTTAACATTAGTTGTTCCTTTATGAGAAACCCCCAAAGTATCCAATATTTCATTGGCAGTTTTGCAAGCAGATATTCTATTAAACTCTTTATCTCCTAAAGCACAGTACATGGCATTCATAAATTTACAATTATTATTGTAAGCAGACTTTTTAGGTTCATCCCAAGTTGTTCTTTTAGTTTTTGGAATATTAAATTGAGACTCTATAGTAGTCCATATATCAAAATGCATACTTTCAAAATATATTTTCATCTTAAGTTTCCACTGGGCATATTTGGTGCCATTAAAAAAAGGTGGCATGTTAGTAGAAGAACCCTCTAGTCTATTGTACATAATTAGATTTTAAAAAAGAAATTTTAAAGAGATTAAATTTAGAACTAATAAAAATTTAAGATTTTTAAAGATGCAACTAAAATTGTAGTTAAAAACAGAGTATGTCAACAATACTTTAACAAAAACAAGTCCTATAATACCAAATGTTGGTCAGAGTGGATACTCAAGAGGGGGGGTGAATTGAGATCCAATAAAAATTTCTGTTAAAAATATTTCTCTTAAAATCCCCCAATTTAAAAACAAAGCTAAACTGTAGTGAATCTATATAGAGTGTAATTGTTCAATCAGTTTCTCAAAGATTGATTAGGTCTCAGTTTACTTAATCTGAAGATTAAATTTACTTTTGAAACTATCTTACTGTTTTAAAATAAGTATAAACACATGCTAATTTAACTATCAAAGTAGATTTAAAATAATTTTTTATTTCAAAGTAGTGGAAGCGGATTGTGAAATAAATATATATAGTATGCTTATGACTTAAACTAAAAAACACGGCAGAGATAACCAAGAGGTTAATTCTCTAGCCGATACATAGTCCTCTTAACATTTTATATAAATTGATCCACAGCCTGGATCGGGGGTAAACAACAGTACACTACTGTCCAGGTCCAAAGACCTATACCACAGTTCTACATGGGAAACACAAACAACATCACACAGGCTGTCCAGGTCTTACGCAACTTCTACCACTATCCACAGTGGGAAACAAAGGGTTATGAAGATTGAGTGAGGATTTAATAATTCTCCAGTTTTTCTCAAGAGACAGTGTGTGTAAAATAAATAGGGTATACACACTGCTCAAAATGTAAATATGGAATAACTAAAGATGGTGAGAGAGTTTTTAGAAAATCTTTAGTGATTGGAAATGCAGATTTGGACTCGTTTGATTTGTCTGATAAGCTTCTGAGTCCTTCTCAAGTTTCTGCTCTGAAAACAGAGTGTTGTTTTCTTCTTTGATTTCAGGTTCAACATAGCATCCTGAGTGCATGAAGTGTTTGTTTTAGTTATTCACTCAAGATGCAGCTTGTGTTTTTCTCTAGAACAAGGTTCTTTGTGTATGTCCAGGATTCTTGGATTATGGATGTAGACTAGTGAAAAATTATCCACGTTTGACTGATGTTCATCTCTTGACTTTTTCACCAGTGTGCCTTCTTAGTTCCTTAATGCTTGTCATATGCTCTGGGTTGTGTTTGTCAGTACTCGTATCAGCAGGCTTACTCTATCAGTAACTACTGGTAGACATGTACATCGATAGCTCTATACATATTGGTGACCTTTGTGTATCAGTGACACTTTCTATCGGTAGACTAGGTCTATCAGTAGACTGAGTACTGGTATCTCTTGATCAGTAGCTATATGCAGATCTGTAACTTATACTTATCTGTTTTTATACAAATCATATCTGAATGGGTTAGAAGAACATCAGAACTCATATAAACATAGATAGACATGGAATAACATATCTCAGGGATTGTTTTAATATTATTATCATCGCGATCACATATTGAAATAATTAATATATAAAAAAACATTGGATTGATACTATCAAAGTATATGAAACCATAATTGGGATTATCAAAACAGGTGAGGTCAACAATGATTTTTTTATGAAATTTGTTTTTTATCTATCATTTTAGGGATTCTCCGATTTATTAATTATTAATATAATTAGAATATGTTTTTTACTGATATGAATTTAAGAATATTGTGTAATGGAAATTCGGGAAGGTTGTTGGAAAAGAGGTTATGTCCATGAAGCCCCATTTGAAGAGAGTGATGGAAAGGGGAAGTGATATTTGTGAAAAAAGGATAAAAGTTTCCAAAACTGATGAAGTTAAAATTTTGTTAATTTTAATATTATATATTTTTTATATAATGTTTTTATTATATTTATATATAGATTATTTTTTATAGTTAAATTATTATTGATGGATAAGCTGGTTTTTATTTTTTGGGATAATTATATTTATGATAGAAGGGTATTTTTTCTATTATACTATATTTAATAAATTTTTTATAAGTGATAAAAATTATGCATTGGTTTTATTCATGTCAAACTATGTAGTGGAAATTTAAACTACATCTAAATATGGAATAATTTTTTTTATATGTAATATATTTGTTGTGGATTTATATAACTATATGATAATATGGAATATTAGGGGTAACATTAGAAGCTGTTTTTCTAATGATTCTAAGTATGGTTTTACTTTTATTAGAAGCTATATATTCCATAGTTTAATATAATACATTGTGAGAAAATTAATAGACATTTTCCAAATATTTGGTAAACTAGATGAAAAGTCAAATAGACATTTTTCATGACTAATCATAATAGGATTAATGAAAAAAATACTAATACAAGACAAAGAAATTGTTTTTTGAATCCTCTATAAAAAGGATTAGTTGTTGTTTTAACTATCATTAACCGAAAAACTGATTCACATTGTTTATTTTCCTCTAGTGTATATGATAAAATTTCATTAAAAAGTAATAAAAAATATTTTCTAATGAAAACAATAATTTATATTTAATTAATTTTTTTTCATTTGAAAATTTCTTTATCTTATTTATAATATTATTACCCTAAATTTGATTCTAATTTTGATATATTTTGGATTATAAAGATAATGTATCCATTTAAAGAAAAATATAGATGTTTTTCATAAGTCCTGTCACTTGAAATCTATTTTTAGAAGTATATATTTTAATGATAAATTTCAAATATATATAATTTTAATTTGAAAAAAATAGATTTCAATTTTTTAATGAGGGCTTCAAAATTTTTTATGGGGTGAATTTTTTTAATTTTTGATAAAGATAGAGAAATACCAAAAAAATCATCAAATACATTAACAAAAAAGAAAATATGAAATTATGTATATGTAAGTGTAACAAAAAACATCCAATTTAGTTCTCATAGATTTATATTGGAGTTGAATTTTATATTATATCATTATGATATGTAATGGGGTACTACGTAATTAGTGGATCACAAAATATAGGGGAAATAAAAAAATTGAATAATTTATTTTGTGGTATTTAACACCCAAAACCTATAATTACCCACCCCATATTATAATATATCCTAAAAGGATCAAATTATAACATATTATTGCACTAATAGAGTCTATTACATATATTTATATTTAATCATGATGATTATTGGTTTTTATAAGGTTCATATATAAGATAAAAACCTATGTAATGTTAGGCTATTTATAACTCTCGTCTTCCTTTTCAATTGAAATAATTTTCTAATGTACTCTTTATAACCTCCCTTTATTTCATTATATAGTATAATTTGTATTATATTATCTCTATTTAGATTTTTACCGGATAAATTATCTAGTACTTTTAATTTTTTCCATTTCGTAAGTTGTTACTATGTTATTGAAATGGTACTTTCTCAATGTCTATTCATTTTCAATTAATATTTCCATTGCAGTTTCATTTACAAGTACAATGTAATTATTTTTTTATTTTTTTATCTATCATTATACTTATTATCATTTTGATAACATATGCATGTGATACCCAGTTTTACTCACTTTATACCATATTGATAAGATATTATAATGCCATAATTCTCTAAAATTAGAGAATCTCTATATTATCAAATGATGATAACATTATATATATAAACTATTTATTTTGGGTATTACAGATATACTATTTATAAAATGGGTTATTTTTATATGGAAGTATAATGGATATGTATATAGGGTATCCTTTATTTGGTCGCATGTGTATTACATTCAATTTTAGTGGGAGTTCACCTTCTCCATTAAAGCATATCAACCTAACCATTTATTCTTAAAGAACATTTATATCACAAATACATATAAAATGGGAGACAATTTATACACTTAATATTTATTGGTATCTTTCAACATTTTTTTGTTCCATAAAATTTCAAACTCATATATATAATTGGATTAATACATTGAATTCCATAATCAATATAAGTACCAAGAAACTATAATTCCAAACCCATAAATTTATAAGTTTATTTATTTTAACATTTTAAATATATAATGAATAATAATAATAATAAACATAATATCTAGGGTCATTTGATTTTTAAATTCCTTCATTTTTTTTATACTTCTCAAGAGTTTCAAAGGATTATTAAAACACCATTTTATTTTTAATTAACATTTTAATTAAAATAATTTTTTTTTGCAAACATTTACCATAAAATTATGTAAAACCCACCACTTAAAAAAGAGTAGTTCTTGTTTTATTTCTATTTATCAGGGTATGTGTGAGTTTGAAGGTATTAATTGAGGGTAGATTACTATTATGTAATATTAAAGGCATGTCTCAAAGGCTTTCATAAAAGTTATTTGTTAATGTTAGGGTAAGGGTAGCTTGGAATTTCCCAAGTTTGTGTAAACATCTGGTTGGGTTCTCTATATGGGTTCCTAAGAATTATTTATGCCTATATATGGTTCAAATTAGTCATTTAAACCCCATTTATGGGAAACTATCCCTGAAATTTTAATACCATTACACCATTACACAACACATGATCCTTACATAAGGGTAGGAGTTTTGAGTAAAACAATTCTTTTTCCCATCCTTTGGACTTGTGACATTTTTTATGAAAAATTAATAAAATATAATGTATTGGAATAAATTGGTTTTCCATGGTTAAGAGTTTTCAATGTATTTTTTCTATCTTATTAGTTTTTGATGATTTAAATGGGTTATGTGATAAGGTAAATTTGAAACATAAATTTAATAATGAATAAAATTATCCTTTTAGTGAGTCTTTTGGGAGACAAATAATATAATCATGTTTTTTAAAAAATATATGTACCATTATAATTATCTTTACATTCATTATATCGAGTCTTTGTGAACCAAACCCAATAATTCAAGTGGTTAATTTTCATAGAAATCATATGAGCCTCATTTATTATTCTAATCTAATGCACATCACTATTTTATCCCCTAATATTTTTTGAAATATTCATGGAGTTCCTTGTGATTGGTAGTGGATCTGACTATCTCTATTTTATTTCCTATATACTACTAGAATTATCAATCCTATATTTTTTTACATCGACGGAACATATGATAATCAGATAAGGTAAATTAGACGGAAACTATTATTCAATATTCTATAAAAGAATATACAACATGGTGAAATTTAAAATACATATAGAAATTATACTAATATGATATTTATTTATATATATGATTTAGAAATAATAAGTCATCAATAATAATATTACTAATATATGAGGATAGAATTATTATCATGGAATATTAAATATATTTGATAATATAAAAATGAAATACTACATGAAATAATTGTTTTAATAATAATAATATGCCTTCAATATTGTTCTACTTAATGATGTAGTGAATTAATATTATTAATTAAGATGATAAATGTTTTTAACATTAAATAATTAATCTTATTTCATTTTGGAATTAACCAGAATATGTAAATGAATAATTAATTATTTGGTTAATTTTTGTGTTCAATCCTAGGATAAGAATTATATAAATTATTTCCGAATGTTTAAATTACAATTTACTTATGATCAAGATGATTAATAATAATTATTATGAATTAAAAAGTGGGTTGTGTTTTTTATCACATTTTATGATGATATTACGATACCTTCTCTTTTTTATTATATCATTTTTATTGGGTACTGTTTGGTTGTTATCTATGTATCTTGTATTGTATAGTAGGAAAAAACAACATAATGCATATTAATAATATATATACATAATTGGAAGAGGAATAATCATAATTATTTAATAATAATCATGGTTTTTATTAGATATTGAATTAATGTTTGGGTTTGAAAAAGACATACCTTTATTGTGGGAGGCTTAAAAACATCAATACTATGAACTATGTTCCATCATGGGTGAGAAAATAGAAATATTTGAAATGAATATTTTACCTATGGTTTTGGATCCTTGTTTCTTATTTGATAACCTTTTTTCAGTGTTTGGGAACATTTGATGAGATATGGGTTGGAGACCAGGATCTCTTCTGATGATGACTGAATTCTATGATGGCCTGGGAGATATTGGTTTTATTGATCATGATATGGGATGCGAGCCTGGACATGATGTGATAATAGTTTTATATGATGTCAATTTTATTTGATTTTACATGACATCAAATGGTTAAAAAAATTTCACAGTGGGTCATTCTCATTGATATTCTTTTAATTCATAAGGTCTTCATAATGGTCTTATTGCTAATTGATATTTTTTGATATATTCAAACTGTGGAATGTAGTTTATTATATGAAATCCATGTGAATATTATTAAGTGGAATCTTCAGATGAATAAAAAATTTCGTAAATAATAATAAAATTATTAATAAAACCAATGAAAAATGAGCTTCATTTTTTGTAATCTCATATAAGGATGTTATATACTAGAAAATAATTAGAGAATAAATAGTTCTTTTGGTACTTGTATGTGAATATTTAATTATAAATTGTGTAATTAAATTGGGGTAAAATTATTAAATGGGTAATTAATTATTTAAATTATATTAAATGTGATTCTATTATTATTGTTAATATTTTTCATCAGTAATGGTAGATGGGTCATATACCATGGTAGAAAGAAATGAGTCTAAGGATTGGCAGCTTCCCTAAGAGTGGATGGGTAGGATAATTTGTTTTCATTTCCGCACGTTTCACCAGCCAAATATGTTGGGAATGAGACAAAAAAAAATTTTGGGGGGTGTTATTTCCAACATCCAAGATGTCATGGGAAAATATGTATAATTTTTCTAACTTCCCTTCACACCATTCAGACATATTTGAGTAGGCATATCATGTGTTATAATATTTAACAACATAGAGTGTTTTCCTACCATGGATGAAATGGATGATGGATGTACCCTAAATTTATATAAATTATATAGTGGATTAATGAATAAATCATGCTTGTATATGAGAGTGGTGGAACCATATTCCCACCAGGGATCATGTTTTTTCTAGGATGGGTTTTTTTATAATTCATGATAATCGACTGTAGTTGATTCTGATCATAAAGTTGCTTACTACTTGAGATAGTGATGATAATGATATGTATATGTTTATTGATTCCAATATGCGATGTTGGGCCCTATTAGGGTTGTGGTATGTAGGTCTAAGGCATGACGGACATTTGTGATGAATTTATTTGAAACATATGAGAACCCAATGTGTGGAATTGGGCTGTGAGAGAGAAATACCAGTGGATATGTTGAAGTTGGTAACCCTTTTTACATATATCATTTTCATAAAGTATGGTTTACTTCCATAAATTACATAAAGTGTATGATATACGAGGATGATAATTTTTATTATCTTTTTAGGTGATGCTTTCATTTCATTTTTTAATTCACTTGTCTTTTGTATGATTCATATAAAATTTTCATGAGGGATTTTAGGGAGGATCCAAATGAGTTTACATGTTATTCTCACCATACATATATCAAATATTTTTTTTCAGCTCAGAAGGGATAAGTTGTTGACTAGAATGAAATTTGTATCTTAGAGGTGTTATTGCACAGCTTTTATGGGATTATAATGTTTTTGGTTGATTCATAGGGTATATTTTCGGTTTATATTTTTTTTTAATATTAGTATTTTATGTACGACATTCCATGTATTATGTTTTCTTCTAATAGTTATACATTCAATGTTTTTTAGTGATTTTAACAATCTTATCTCACGGTGCTCAAAAATATTGATAGTAATTCCTTCCCAGTTTGTGATTTACGTACCCTCAATGATATTTTCTATCCCATTCCATATTAGAGTTTATATTCGAGCATCATTATCCCTCATTATTCATTACCATCCGATGAGGGGTACCTCAAGAGGGAGGGGATCCTGACAGAGTTATATGAAAGAGTATGGTTGAGAGATAAGATTGATTTTTGAGCCAGGTACTAGTGTGGATGCATGTTTTAGTAGGTAATGAGTTTTGACTATGCTTATTGATTTCTGTAAAAACGATATACTAACAAGGAAATATAATTTTATTATCACCAGTGATCCAATGTAAAGAATTTTTTGGTTACCAAATATGCTATGCGATTTCTTTTTTCTTGTAGTGTAGGTATCTAGGTAATAATGAATTATCAAGATCTTTTGGGTCAATTTTTGAATTGGTTAGATGTTTAGAGAAAAGTTAAAATGAATTACTATATTAAATAATTAAACTTATAATTTACACGTCTATAGGATTATGAGTATTGATTAGCCACTAAATGAGGCTAATATTCATTGTTAATATACATAATTTTCATGTTCTTTGTTATTCATAAACACCATTTTAGTGCATTTTACACTTTGAACATCATTTCACATTATGTTTGTAATACCTTCTTAAAATGCACTATTATGTGGTACATTTTTGAACATCATTTAAAGTACCCAATGATTCATCTGATTGTAAGGAATTGAATTTTACATATTTTAATTTGATATTTTTGGAAATTGATCTACAATTAAATATGAACATGTTTGATTCAGGGATCAGTGGAGAATTCATGGAGGATGATGGAGATATTTGGCAATGAAAGGAAGCAATTCTGGAGAAGGCAGATTGGACACCTTCCCACTGATGAGACTGTGGGGCCCAACATACAGGCCCAATTAATCCCAAATTTCATGGGATGCTAGAAGACATGTATAGGAACTAATCACTATTCATGAGTTAATGCTAATTCGGCCTCCATGTTGGTCATTTAGTCGGCCCAAGTTAGAGATAAAATTATGGGACAGATTCTGTGGCCCAGAAAAACAGTCCACTACTTTGATCATATCTCGGAATCCACAACTCCAAATGGGCCCAACATTTATAGGAGATTAGAAGACATCCGGAGCCCCATTTTCTTCTTCTATGGCCCACCCTGATTCGGCCGTCTAGAAGGTCTTCCAGACGCGTCTGTTCGGTGAAGTAAAGCTGGCTTCCACCTCGGGTCAAACGTGGAAAAGTCCAAATTCCACAAGCTTTTCACCACCTATAACCTAGAAAAATTAATTAAGATGCTTTTTACTGTTGTTGGTTCGACCCAAGGCTCCTAAAATGCCTATTTAAGGAAGTGGTGGTGAAGGAGTTGAGGATCTTGGATGCTTTGTTTAATTGTAATGTTATGCTGCATTTTTGTTGCCTCAATTTTGTCTTTCATATGTAAGTTGTTCAATTCACTTTAGTTTCTTAATAAAAGTTATTATTATACTCTTATTCTGTTGTTCTTAATATCACTTTGATACCGTTGGATCATGGTGTGAATTTATTCACACCAACCGTTGTGAAATTATTCACACAACGGTGGAGTGATCATTTTATTTTTGTTGTTTTCTTTACTTCTCCATTCCTCCCTTATGAGTCTACTTTCCGCTTCCATTTAAACCATGGGATCAATGGAGGGCTAACCCACTTATGGGTTGATCCAAGGGAGTAGCAAGGGGCTGGATTGGATGTTATTTATCACCTAATTAATGTATATTCACTTCTTTAATTGGGATTTTTATTTGATGATTTTTAAACTCCATCGTCCTTGTTGAATTTAAGGCCACACACTTCAAGTACTAATACGATCCTTTACCTTGAAGTGCTCAAAACTTTGATCCTTGAAGTGTATAGGTGATTAGTATTAGAGGGTGTAGGCATTAAACCAGTAAGTGATGATGTTGTTTTATCTCCTTAAATGAACCCATCTCAAATTTAAGAAATTGAAATCATTAAAAAGATAATACATCCAATCCACCCCGAGTGATAACATAGGATCAACTCATTCTTTTAAATTGAATACACTTAAATCTTTTATATATCTTTAAAACCCATCCAAAATCAATCCAAGTTGGCCACTTCATATCCAAAAATTCATCCCTTAGGTTGTGTATCTTAGGTATATTCTTAGGTCTCTGTGGAATCGACAACCCAAGCTACACTACAGGACCGTTCTACCCTTCTTCTCTTGGGTAAATTTAGGCGTGAACCAAATTTTGGCGCCGTTGCCGGGGACCAAGTAAGTACCTTAGATAAAAAAAAACCTTCTTTCCTCACCTCCATTCTTCTACTCTCACCCAATATCTCTTATCTTGTCCCTTTCTCGCTTTTTTTGGCGCATGTCCGCCTACACCCACGATTTCTCAAACAGACTAGTTAGGGTGGAAAGTCCTAGGATAGGGGAGTCAAGTGCACCTAAGGGATTGTTTAAATCAGATTCAAATACTCTTGAAACCCCAAAGTCAGAACTTGAAACAAGTCCAATGGAGGGTCATCCACAAAATCAAATTGTAAACCCTGGGGGGAATCAAATGGGAAACCAAAACCAAGAAGCTCCAAACTTAGGGAATGTAGTTGATCAAACCATGAACGACTACCTCACTCTAGCTTGGACCAATGCCCCCTCATGCATTAGACACAATTCCATAGGAGACACAAACTACATATTCAAACCCCATGTCCTAAACCACCTTCCAACCTTTCATGGGATGGAGTCAAAAATGCCATACCTTCATGTCAAAGAGTTCAACAACATTGTTGAAACCATGTGTCCCCCACATCAACTAGAATCCGCTAAGATGAGGCTATTTCCTTTTTCATTAAAGGATCGAGAGAAAAATTGGCTAAACAACTTGAGACCGGCATCAATCCACTCTTGGGACCAACTGCAAAGAGAATTCTACCAAAAATACATCCCTCATCACAAAACAATTGCACTTAAAAAGAGCATCCAAAACTTTTTTGAAAAAGAGGGAGAGTCATTTTATGAAACATTGGAGAGGTTCAAAGACACCCTAAACATGGTTCCACACCATGGGTTTTCCATACCTGAACAAGTGATAATTTTCTATGAAGGGTTGGGTCCGGGTAATAAACAATTCATTGACATGATGTGTAATGGAACTTTTAAAAACAAGGCCCCAAATGATGCTTACGAGTATCTAAAAAGTCTGGCTGAACAAAACCAAACTTGGGGAACATCACCTTATTCTGAAAAGCCACAAAGAACCACTGGAATTCATACACTTAGAGAAGATGGAAGCCTTAGGGCTAAACTCGCAGCACTCTCTAGGAAGGTTGAAGAGATAGACCTTAGGAAAGTCCATGAAATCCAAAATGTAGACCTTGTTTGCACAATTTGTGACAAACATGACCATAAAACAGACAACTGCTCAACCATTCCATCCATCAAGGTTGTTCTTCTAGGAGGACCTCCAACGGAAGTCAATGCCCTAAACTTTCAAAAGCCCCAATACCAAAACACCTTCAATCCTAGGTATAATGACCACCCAGGTTTCCGATGGAAGGATAACCAACAACATAGCCAACCACAAGGGCAAAATCCTTACCCTCAACAGAACTACCAAACCCATAACCAGTTCCAAACCCAACCTATCCAATACCAACAGCCATCGGTCCATTTTCAACAAAACATCCCACCTCCAAAATATACCCCTGGGATAAACCAACCTACTCAAGCACCAACCCAAACTGTTCCACAAAGCCTACTAGAACAACTATGCAAAGAAATGGAGAGGATGAACTCAGAAGTCTCTTCCCTAAAACAAGAACTTCAAACCATCAAAACAGGAAAGGCACCCATGCCTACTCAGGCGGTGCCATCCTCAACTTCAAGGGGAGAGTCAAGTTGTGATCAAACAACTCATGAACAACTAAAGGCTGTGACTATTTTAAGAAGTGGGAAATCAATTGAGAAACCTGAACAACTAATTCAGAACCCACCTGAAGATTCAAACTTGGATGGAAATTCAAATGAACCACAAGATCAAACTGAGGAAACTGATAACATTGTCAAGGAAACAACTCTTCAACAAACAACCCCAAAACCTGCACCATTTCCTCAACGCATGAGGGGGAAAACCAAACCTGAATTGAGTGAAACGTTGAGGGAAATATTTTCACAAGTCAAGTTGAACATACCCCTTCTCGATGCAATCCAAACCATACCTTCCTACTCAAAGTACCTTAAGGACTTGTGCACTTTTAAAAGAAAATTTTCACATAAAAACCAAGTCCTTTTGGATGCTAATGTGAGTACCACCATTCAAGGTACAATTCCTCCTAAGTTGAAAGACCCAGGTTGTCCTTACATCAATGTTGAACTAGGAGAAAGCAAAGTTGTCAAAGCCTTATGTGACCTAGGTGCTAGTGTCAATCTCATCCCATATGCCGTGTACTGCCAGTTAGGCCTAGAAGAACTCCAACCCACATCTGTCACACTTCAACTTGCTGATCGTAGCATTAGGGTTCCAAAGGGGATTTTAAAGGATGTTCTGGTAAAGGTTGGAAACTTCATCTACCCTGCTGATTTCATTGTCCTTGACAACCATCCAAACTTAGGAAATAAGTAACAAACCCCAATCATCCTTGGTCGTCCTTTCCTTGCATCAATCAACTCTGTTATTCGAGTCCGAAATGGGAACATGACCATCACCTTTGGGAACATGAGTCTAGACCTAAACATCTATAATGCAAGCTCAAAAATAGGGGATGACGAGGATATTCATGAAGTAAACATGATAGGAAGCATTGATAATGAATCCATGGAACATCAAGGAATGTTTGATGAATGTTTAAGTCAGAATGAGATTGATTTCCTTTGTTCATATGAAGGAAGTTTATCTCCTTGGCTTGAATCATTTTCAAATTGCTCTTATGATGAAGTCTTAGGTCCAACAATCAGTGAAACCTTTCAAGAAACCAATTTCATAGAGACCCCTCTAAATTCCTTCCCTAAATCTGATCAAGCCAATCTAGTAGCTGAAACCTCTACATGTGTGGAATCAATCCTATCTGAACCTCTAAAAAAAGAAATTGATCTTGATCCAATGTCCCAATCTTCTGCTGAAATTTTGAACCAACCTGATCTAGAATTGAAGGAACTTCCTGCTGCACTAAAGTATGCCTTCATAGGGGAAAATCAAAAACATCCTATTGTCATTTCTTCTTCTCTTGAATCCAATCACGAGAGGATGCTTCTAGATGTCCTTATGAAGCATAAGAAATCCATTGGTTGGACCCTTTCTGATATTCCTGGGATTAGCCCACTTATCGGGACTCATAGGATTGTTCTGGAATCTGATTCAAATCCATGTCGTCAACCTCAACGGCGACTCAATCCTAATCTCATGGAGGTAGTAAGGAAGGAACTTCTGAAATTGTTGAAAGCTGGCATCATATATCCCATAGCTGAGAGTGAATGGGTGGGCCCAATCCAAGTTGTTCCAAAAAAGGCTGGAATCACAGTGATAACCAATGAGGATGGAGAGATTTTTCCAACAAGGGTGAGTAGTAGATGGAGGGTCTTCATTGACTATAGGAAACTAAACTCATTCACCAAGAAGGACCATTTTCCCTTACCATTCATTGACCAAGTCCTTGAGAGAGTGGCAGGTCATGCCTTCTACTGTTTCTTAGATGGGTACTCGGGGTACAATCAAATTGAGGTCTCCCTAGAGGATCAAGGTAAGACTACATTCACATGTCTTTTCGGTACCTTTTCCTTCAAACGCACGCCCTTCGGGTTATGCAATGCCCCTGGAACCTTCCAGCGGTGCATGATGGGAATCTTCTCAGACATGGTAGGGGATTTTCTTGAGGTCTTCATGGATGACTTCTCTGTGTTTGGGGATACTTTTGAGGGATGTCTGCAGAATGTGGAGAGAGTCTTGTCAAGATGTGAAGAAAAAATCTAGTCCTAAACTGGGAAAAATTCCATTTCATGGTTAAAGAGGGACTTGTTCTAGGCCATCTGGTCTCGAGTAGGGGGATTGAAGTTGATAAAGCAAAGGTTGACATCATTCGTCACCTTCCATCACCCAAAACTGTCAAGGAAGTGAGGTCTTTCTTAGGACATGCTGGTTTCTATAGAAGATTCATCAAGGACTTTAGTTCAATATCCTGTCCCCTTTGTGCTCTATTAGTAAAGGATGCTCCATTTGTTTGAACAGAAATCTGTGAGGGTTCATTCTCAACCCTCAAATCCTCTCTCACCTCTCCTCCCATTTTGAAATCTCCAAATTGGAACCTTCCTTTTGAACTTATGTGTGATTCCAGTGACTTTGCTGTTGGAGCTGTGTTAGGACAACGTTGTGATAAAACTCCTTATGTCATTGCTTATGCAAGCAAATCATTAAATGATGCCCAAATCAACTACACCACCACTGAAAAGGAGTTACTTGATATTTTGTTTTCCATAGAGAAGTTTAGGTCCTACCTCTTAGGATCACCCATCACTGTGTTCACTGACCATTCTGCACTAAAATACCTCTTCCAAAAAAAAGATGCTAAGGCTAGACTGATTAGGTGGGTCCTCCTTTTACAATAATTTGACCTCACAATCAAGGATAAAAAGGTAGTTGAAAATGTTGTAGCTGATCACCTCTCTAGGATGGAATTCAAAGACAACTCAAATCACCTCTCTGTGTCTGATTCGTTTCCTGATGAACACCTATACTCTATGAGTGACTGCCCTTGGTATGCTGACATAGCAAATTTCTTAGTGACATGAGTCATTCCCAAATTCTTAGGGACTCAAGCTCGAAGGAAATTTCTTTCTGATGTTAGACACTATGTGTTTGATGATCCTTACCTCTATAAGTTCTGCCCTGACCATGTCATTAGGAGGTGTGTTCCAGAATCTGAACAAGAGTCCATCCTTAAATTCCGTCACAGTGAGGCATGTGGAGGTCACTTTTCCTCTAAGAAAACATCTGCTAAGATTCTTCAATGTGGTCTTTTCTGGCCCACCCTTTCAAGGGACTCCTACACATATTGTCAAAGTTGTCCTAGGTGTCAAAAAGTAGGGTCCATCACAAAAAGGAATCAAATGCCACTCACTCCCATCTTAGTGGTTGAAATCATTGACTGTTGGGGAATTGATTTCATGGGTCCCTTCCCAAACTCTCGGGGATACCTCTACATACTCTTAGCTGTTGATTATGTCTCAAAATGGGCTGAGGCCATTCCCACAAAATCCAATGATCATCAAACTGTGATTAGATTCCTAAAAGAAAACATATTCTCTAGATTTGGAATTCCTAGGGCTATCATAAGTGACCGTGTAACTCATTTTTGCAATCGTCCATTCTCATCACTCATGGAAAAATATGGAATTTCTCACAAAGTGTCCACTGCTTACCACCCACATACCAATGGTCAAGCTGAGTTAGCCAATCGTGAAATTAAGCAAATGCTTGAAAAAACTGTCAACCCCTCTAGGAAAGATTGGTCTGAGAAACTCTTAGATGCTCTTTGGGCCTATAGAACTGCATATAAAACCATTTTAGGAATGTCCCCATATAGGTTGGTTTATGGCAAAGCATGCCATTTGCCAGTGGAGATTGAACATAAGGCCTTTTGGGCAATTAAGAAAATGGATTATGACCTCTCATTGGCCGGAACAAATAGGAAATTAGATCTCAATGAACTGGAGGAACTAAGGAGGGAGGATTATGAAAATTCAAGGATCAATAAAGCTAGAGTTCAAGCCTACCAATCTAGGAATATCAAGGTCAATCATTTTGAACCGGGAAAACTTGTGCTCTTGTATAGTTCAAAACTTCATTTACATCCGGGAAAGTTAAGGTCTAGATGGTCAGGACCATTCATAGTGCATCATATATTCCCCCATGGGGTAGTAGAGATTCAAGATCCCACAAGTGGTCACATTTTCAAGGTCATTGGTCAAAGGTTAAAAACATTCGTTGAATCATTCAATAAACAGGAAATAGATGTGGAGTTAATTGATCCAATCTATGAACCAGGGAAAAAATTGATAAATTTGGGATCTATGTCGAGCTAACGACGTTAAACAAAGAGCTGCACGGGAGGCAACCCGTGGTTTTTATGTTTCTAATCTTTCTGAATCATCTTTATTTTTCAAATAAGATTACTTAATCATTTTTATATTTAAAAATAACAAAATATAATTTTGACCTGTTCTTCTATTATGAGTATGGATGGGTACGAAAGAGGAGCACCATATTCATCTGTGTCACGGGGTGTGATCCTTGAGTAATACCTTACCCAGAAATTTAAAAAGAAGACAATGTATCATCAGTTTATTTTGTTTTTATTATTCAATAGGTTAAGGAAAAAAAATAATAATACAAAAAAAAAGTCCACGTCATAGGCCGTGGGGCAAACCCCGTCACAACCGGCGAAGCCGCGGGGACTCGAACCCGGGACCGAAGGGAGAAAGGGGCGCGTGCTTACCACTGACCTGCGGCTTCTTGTGCTACCTTATTCTATAATTTTTATATATATTCTTATATTTTACTTCCTTTATTATATAAATATATATATATATATATTGTTTGTTTTGTTTGTTTTTTTTCCTTTTTCCACTAGGGAACTTTGCAAGCGACATGGATATCAAAGGAATAAATTCGAGCGGCAAGAACTTCAAACTTCAACCACCATGTGACTTCATTCCATAATCCTCATTTTCAATTTCCTTTTTAAATTTTTATTCCCTGCCTCTACTCCTTCTAATTTTTCATTTATTCAAACACTGGGGACAGTGTTGTTTTAAGTTGGGGGGGAGATAAAATAAAAAAAATGCTTTTGTGTCAAAAACAAAAATTGAATGATTTGAAAAATTATGTAAATGGAAGGAAAAATTCCTTTAACTTTAAACATCGTAATACACATTGCACACTTTGAAACTGAATATCAAATAATTTAGCATGCCCTGATTCTTATTTTAATCCTTGTATAATTTCATGAGCATAGATTTTGGAAAGTGTGGCTGTCCAATGTGATATTTCATCGTTTATATTTTTATCCAAATAAAAAAAATGCCACAATACACGTCCTCTAGACTGTGGGGTACTAATTTGAATTTTTGGGGTCCCATAATAAATAGCATAGGATGGTTTTATTTTTATGAATAATATGAGTATTCCAAAAAAAAATTTTAAAAAAAATTATTAAAAAATAAAAAATAAAAAATAAAAATAAAAATTTGCGTGTAGAGCAATGGATTGATAAAATGCGAGGCTTTCGGCACTTGGGGATCGTGACTCCCGAGTTGTCTAGCCCTGAGTTTTTTAATATATCTCTATTTATGGTAATATGACATTGTTTTTGATTAAGTTAACTCGAGACGATGCCCGAGTATGTGGGTTTCACTTGGTGCCCTAAGGCCTTTGAGTCTGGGAGTCATCGGCAAAGTCTTGCTACATGGGTTAATTTGATTAATTGCAATCTCAATTACTATAGCAATATTGCAAAAAAAAAATCAAAAAAAAAGTGGGATGAAGAATACTCATATTAGGATTAAATGTGATTCCACCTAGAGCTTCCATGATCTTCCCCTTGAATGAAAATGAACCCCCATATCTATTGTGATTCACAACACATCATTACACCTAATTGAGTTGGATGAAGAATGATGATGGATTTGATCAAAGGAATGGGCTTGGGATTGGGATCTTCTTATAAAACTATCTCGTATTAAAATATTTTGATGGGTTTCATGATTGTTTGGTATAAGGTTTTTTGGTGATCATTGTGTGTTAAAATGTTTTTGGAAAAGGGAATTCGAATTTAATTTTTGATGAGATATATTTTCCTCGGGACTAGCAAAACTCAAGTTGGGGGGTGTGATTAGCCACTAAATGAGGCTAATATTCATTGTTAATATACATAATTTTCATGTTCTTTGTTATTCATAAACACCATTTTAGTGCATTTTACACTTTGAACATCATTTCACATTATGTTTGTAATACCTTCTTAAAATGCACTATTATGTGGTACATTTTTTGAACATCATTTAAAGTACCCAATGATTCATCTGATTGTAAGCAATTGCATTTTAAATATTTTAATTTGATATTTTTGGAAATTGATCTAAACTTAAATATTAACATGTTTGATTCAGGGATCAGTGGAGAATTCATGGAGGATGATGGAGATATTTGGCAATGAAAGGAAGCAATTCTGGAAAAGGAAGATTGGACACCTTCCCACTGATGAGACTGTGGAGCCCAACATACAGGCCCAATTAATCCCATCTTTAATGGGAATCTAGAATACATGTATAGGAACAAATCACTCTTCAGGAGTTAATGCTAATTCGGCCTCCATGTTGGACATTTAATCGGACCAAGTTAGAGATAAAATTCTGGGCCAGATTCTGCGGCCCAGAAAAACAGTCCACTACATTGATCATATCTCGGAATCCACAACTCCAAATGCGCCCAACCTTTCCAGGAGGTTATACGACATCCGGATCCCCATTTTCTTCTTCTATGGCCTACCCTGATTCGGCCGTCTTGAAGGTCTTCCAGACGCGTCAGTTCGGTGAAGTAAAGCTGGCTGCCACCTCGGGTCAAACGTGGAAAAGTCCAAATTCCACAAGCTTTCCACAACCTATAACCTAGAAAAATTAATTAAGATGCTTTGTACTGTTGTTGGTTCGACCCAAGGCTCCCAAAATGCGTATTTAAGGCAGTGGTGGTGAAGGAGTTGAGGATCTTGGATGCTTTGTTTAATTGTAATGTTATGCTGCATTTTTGTTGCCTCAATTTTGTCTTTCACATGTAAGTTGTTCAATTCACTTTAGTTTCTTAATAAAAGTACTTCTTCTACTCTTATTCTGTTGTTCTTAATATCACTTTGATACCGTTGGATCAAGGTGTGAATTTATTCACACCAACCCTTGTGAAATTATTCACACAACGGTGGAGTGATCATTTTATTTTTGTTGTTTTCTTTACTTCTCCATTCCTCCCTTATGAGTCTACTTTCCACTTCAATTGAAAACATGGGATCAATGGAGGGCTAAACCACTTATGGGTTGATCCAAGGGAGTAGCAAGGGGCTGGATTGGATGTTATTTATCACCTAATTAATTTATAATCACTTCTTTAATTGGGATTTTTATTTGATGATTTTTAAACTCCATCGTCCTTGTTGAATTTAAGGCCACACACTTCAAGTACTAATACGATCCTTTACCTTGAAGTGCTCAAAACGTTGATCCTTCAAGTTTATAGGTGATTAGTATTAGAGGGTGTAGGCATTAAACCAGTAAGTGATGATTTTGTTTTATCTCCTTAAATAAACCCATCTCAAATTTAAGAAATTGAAATCATTAAAAAGAAAATACATCCAATCCACCACGAGTGATAACCTAGGATCAACTCATTCTTTTAAATTGAATCCACTTAAATCTTTTTTATATCTTTAAAACCCATCAAAAATCAATCCAAGTTGGCCACTTAATAGCCAAAAATCCATCCCTTAGGTTGTGTATCTTAGGTATCTTCTTAGGTCTCTGTGGAATCGACAACCCAAGCTACACTACAAGGACAGTTCTACCCTTCTTCTCTTGGGTAAATTTGGGCGTGAACCAAGTATCTATGTTTTTTATTATATATATATAGAATCAGGATGACATACCCATCTGTTTCATAGAAAATTTGGTCTTATCTTGGGTTTGTGTTAACATAACATTGATTAGTTGTCTTATACTAGCCTCCAAATCTATGGTATCACAAATGTAAATATTCCACCCATGAATGTTGACATGATGCATTTGGGTTTTCCATAATGTTTTTGTGACACTATCTTATCATGTATCACTTTGTATTCTTTATATATCATATGATCTTGAATTATTCCTTCTCCCAATGTGACAAGAAATTATGGTAGTGATATTCGATGAAGTTCACATAAGATTAAAATTCAATGATTTTATTTACACTTGTTAATGTGAATTTTAAAGATGATACCATGAATAATAATATTAATGGTAGTTCAATGAATGTTTCCAGAGACTCTTAGAGGGTGATAAAGGAATTAGTGTAATTTGACATTAATATAGGAGGATTTGATAGAAGATGATGTCTTTATTAGATGATGGTATAACAACGTTTTGTGTAATTGGTGGATGAATCATATCTTAAGGATCCCTATGTAGTGGTTTGGAATGATCAATTTGTTTTTGGTGACAGTAGAGAGTGTTGATCTACAGAAGGAAATCATTGGGTCTAGTTCTAAGGAAATCCTTTTGTTCATTCATCAATTTGTGGTGTGTTTTTTGTGAGTACTAAGTCCCATTCATAGCAGTACATATGAGAGTAACAAATGTATACCACTCCTTAAGGGACTAGTAATGGTGGGATTGTTTAAATATATTGGTTATAGATCTTGTTTATCGATTTCATTTCTACCAAAAGATGAAGGATAAATATCTTGTTCATGTTGGTTTTCTTCAATAACATTATGTCAACCATTGTTTATGGGAGAAAATTTTAATGGAATATTTCACTTTGTTACCCTGATATTAGGGTTTTTATGATAATATATTAGTTCTCATTGATTATAAAATGAATTCATCTCACTTGTTAGTGATCAAGGGGTTATTCTCAATAGAGGTGTTATGAAGACTGCAAATTGAGAAGAAAATGAGGCTTCATGGGGTTCCAAATATGACAATCACTAATCATAATACATGGATTATATCTATGGAACAAAGATGTTCCTATTTGGATTTTGGATCTCAATTATGTATTAAAACCACTCTCCATGTGTGGATAGAAGGTCAGATGGAGTAGACAATCTGGACTTTAGAGGATATATTATGTGATTGCATTATAGATTCTGGAGGTTCATTTGTGTGAAACCTACCCTATATATAATTTTCTCACAATAATATTGATAATTCCACAATTTGTATGAAACTGTGTGTAACTATATACAACTGATCATTCTATTCATTCTTGTGTTGGACTGATGTAAAATAGATATATATTCTTGGATGAGAATTGGTATTTAGTATGATAGATATGGTACATGTGAAAAATTAGTTAATAAAATTCGAGAATGACCATTAAAAATCCAATTATGGCCTTAGTAAGAGGCTATTAGATTTCATATTTGGAGATAATATATTCTTTTAGTGGTTTCAACAAAATGGAAAGAAATGGTTTCTCCATGGGGGTATGTTTTCTCAGTGATTCATTAGGATTTTTGTGCATTTGGATCTCGTTGGATCCCTGACATATTAATTATTAATACCACACATATTCTATGTATTCATGACTACTTCCATGTATAATAGCTTCATTGATATCCTCATGATTAATTACTTGTTATGGATTTGTGTGACTTGGATATTTATGATGGTTTCTCTTTCAAGGAACAACCTATTTAGATTCAGGGTAGTTATGAGATTGTTTTTTTATGCATGTTATTCCTTGGTTTATGTCATTTTTGGTGTAAATTTTATTTAATGACAGAAAATTAGAGCAATATTCATAGATTCTCACCCATTATCCTAATCCCTTCAATGCCAAATATCATTTATATTTTAATTTTTATTATAAATGAAGTGATTTAGTTTCATCCTACATCTTTTAATTTGACTGAACTATAACTATTTGAGCAGTATCTCCCCTAAATAGTGTATTTATTGATGTCAGTATTTTATTCTCATTCCTGATTATATAATGTTTTGTTCATATTCATCATTGTATTTTTGTATTTGATCACGTTCTTCATATGATGAGTGGATGTGTTTTTGTTGTAGCGTGATCCTAGAGAGGTATCTTGTTGGGTAGTTGTCCAAACCCCTTCCTTTTCATCTAAGTTTCATTTAAATTTTTGATTATGATAACTTTTCAGTAGGTATTAATGTAAGGTACTGAAATTTACAAAGCCTTTTTTTTGTATTTGGAGACCAAATATTTTAAAAATGATATCATAATGTTTTTTCATTTTTAATTTTTATATAAATTTAAATAAAAATAAGTTATTGTAATCTGTATAATTTCCATTAAATGAAAACCATACCATTCATATAGGTATGTTAGTTTTTATTTTGTTTTGTAAGGGAATGACTTAGTTCATTTGGAATGAATATGGGCAATTCACCAATATTTAAGGAAATTTTGCAAGGATTGTGTAAATTTTGATAGTTTACATTTGTGTTAGGGAAGAATTATAATCCCTCAATTAGCATAATGGTTAGGATGAGTTCTATGTAATGGTTCTTATAACGTTCTTATACACACATAGGGGAAAAATGAGTTTTCCAAACCCCACATACAATTAACCAGCTATGTAACGGTAAAACAAAGGTACCCTTAAACTTGACATTCTTCTTGTATAAGGGTTTCATTAATGAGTAATAATATTCTCAATTCGATTATTTTTTACCAGTAATGTGTTTTAAATGATATTTATTAATTATATGTGGAAAAAAAATCATTTGTTAGGAGTCTTGAATGATTTATTTTGAATCTTATTAAATTTAAAATTTGGTAATGGGTTATTTGAGAAATTTAAAAATAATCCATAATGTTATTATGAATTAAATTATGAATATCATTGAGTATTTTGAGACTCATATAATAACACCATAATATTTCTAAAAATATATGTTTTAATTGAAATTAATTTATCGTTCCTCATATACAGTCTTAGTGATGAAAAAACCATCATTCACATTTTGAAGCCTTCTAGAAATCATCTTAGGCTCCCAATTTCAATTTCTGCATGCATAACTATTTTGTATCAACTTTCTGGTGTTATGTTACTCAATTTCCTAATTAAAGGTAATTTTTAATGTCTTGTGATTTTGGATACTTTAAAATATATACTATTTTTATAAATTGTGTCACAATCTACACCAAACATAAAAAACCACAACATATTAATAATACATTAACAATAAATAAATAATAAACAAAAGGATAAAAACCCATTTAATCTTATTACCTTTATATGGTTGACAATTAATATGAGTTAAAATTTAAAATATAATTTTATATAGAATGCATTTTCATTATATAATATATTTTATTTGGTAAATATTTGAATTAAATATATATTTTAAGTTTGATGAACTAAAATTCACTTTTTAATTCCAAAGAACAATATTTTCTTAGGTTAATTTTGTTTTTATAAAATAATCAATTTTAAGTTGAATTGTGAAAATAATGATTTTATTAATATCATTATTTTTATGAATTTAAATTATTATTTGAATTTTTTGAATGTTTTTAGAAATTTATAGAAAAAATTATATATTATGAAGTATAATAATTAATTTTAATTTATTATGTTGAATGTACATACCAATGCTCAATATATTGAAAATTTATGTAATGTTTTAATTACAAATATTTTTTGGATTGTTTATTTAATTATTTCTAACAAGATTAAATGATGTATTTTATATGTTTTATTGTTAAATGATTTCTATCTAACTTGTTTATTATTAAATAAATAAAAATTTTAATTATAATCACCATTTTAAATCCAATGAAATTAATGAAATAGATTATTCTATCTTAATAATAAATATTTTTTCATAAAAATAATCATTTTTAAAAAAATTGTTTTGTATGTTACACACATTTTTGTTAATTTTTTTTCCATACACAGTATATATTAATTTGATAAATTAGATTTTTTTAGATTCAATTTTTCCAAATTTTTGAATAATTGTAATTTTATAATTTGACTTGATGTATAAATTTCAAAAGTAAAAAGTAGTTACTATAGTGAAAACTAAAATGGTAAATGTGAGTATCCTTAAAAGTAAAGGGAATAAAACGTTTAAAACATGATATTTTTTTTTGATGTGTTAATAGTCCTTATTTCCCCAAAAAAAATTATTTAAGAACACTAAAGGAATTTTTATTGATAGTGAATTCCCATTGTTGAATAGATTTATTTTTAAGAGAAATTCCACTCCTTTTAACTTATAAATGGGGAACTCCACAACAAACTACCCCTCATACCAAAAACCATCATGTTCAGCGCAAAATTTACCCAAATATTTCCTCCATAGTCCTATAAAAAAATGGTTTAAAGTTTTCCTAATATACCTCCCCTAAAATTATTAATCCCCTCAAAACATGTGATAACCCAAGAAGTGATGTATCCATTCCTAGAACTCTTTTTTCTCTTTTGTATACACGTATCTTCTTCAAAAAAATTTATTCCATCATATTAAAATGATAAAATCAGTTTCATTTTTTTTATTTTTATGTTACTATAATGATGGTAGAAGAATAAATATCCCAACATTCTTCCATTAAGAAATTATAAAATGCTAATCGTGTGTTGTAAAAACAATTCCCCCATGGCTAAATTTTATTTTTATGTTTCCCTTCACCATGTAATAAGGATATTAAAAATTGATTTATTAATATATAATTGTGATATTAATGAGATATTTTATATTCTAAAATAATAAAACAAATAACACCTTTTCACAATTCCTTTGAAGATACAGTATTCAACTATGCGTATGTGTGGATTATCGCCTCTGTGGGACAACAGATTTCCATTTTTGTTTTCATCACCACCTTAAATGGATGGTCAAGAGAATGGTTGTAATGGATAAATGAAAACTTTTATTATATTATTCAGGTTCTATAATGAAAAATTAGAGAGCATATTATTGTTATAATAAGAAAACTATTATTTTAAATTCAATCATATCAAATAAAAATACTAAAAGGAATATCATTATTTCAATTTATATAATATGTTCACATCCATAACTAATTATTAAAAATCCTATATAATTATGATATATATGAAAAATAAATACAAAATAATTTCTTGACGCTACTAATGTAAATTTTTTATAACCAAATAACCTCAGAATCATCACTAATCATGAAATGTTGATGTCTGGGTTAGTTTAACCTTATATTTGACCAATACTTTGAAACTTTATCATGGACGATTATGAAAAACTAATTTATGATATAATATTATAACAATATTTAAATATTTGTTTTTTTGAAAATATGCATTAATATTTAACTCATAAATTAAAAAAACCTTTATAGGGTGAAAATCACTAAAAAAGTACGTTGATGATCACATATGGTAAAATTTAAGATAAATTTCTCATGAAATGAACATTAAATATTATAAATACTTTTAATTAATAAATTAATATAAAATTATTTAATTTTTAATTTTTAATTTTAAAAAATAATGAAAAAGGCATCAATCTAACAAAACAACTTCTAACCATCAAAACATTAAGCACTCGATTTTGGAAAATTGGAAAACCCACAGTAATATAAATTAATCTGATAATTATAAATGGAATTTATAAATATTTTTAGGAGTTAATATGGTTATTATATTATTTATTATGTTATTACATGTTTTATATAGGATCATATAGTGCATCCGACTAAGCATGGAATCATAGAAATGGTTGATTTAATAAAGTTCACTTTTATTGAGGCATGATTTCATGTTTTCACCTGTTATTATTTTAAATGATAAGGATAGATCCCAAATTAAATAGTGGATCTTGAATCACCCTTATTAATGATATGTTAATGTTTATTTAAAATTAACCTAATCTTGTTCTTTTATCAATTTCACATCACAAATTGTAAGGTTTTATTTTTCTCAAATTTGAATCCCGTGAGAAATGCTTATGTTGTACACAATGTTTCCATTTCAATTTTTAAAATATACCATAATTTAAATTTATATCAATATTATATTATATTTAATTATATTCAATGTTATTTTTATTTTATACCACTCAAGGGGTTCTAATGAGAATGTTACAAATTCTCTAAAGGTATTTCATGACTCAAATCCTTTACTTGTGTTATAATCATTTATCATTGACTTTAATATTTAAATATTTATCTGTTATAACCTATAAATATTTTATGGTTTATTTAAACCCTGTTATGTTATTTAATCATTATCCAAAACATATTATTCTTCCTTGATGATTATATTTTTTTGTTAAATAACATTGGTGTGAAGAATATTTCTGATATATTCTAATATATTTTTCATACCTATCTAGTTTTTAAATTCCCAAAAATATTACCCTTTACCTCGTGGGAAATAATTTTTTTGTCTCCCATGATCATTTTATTCCCCTTTAACAATTTCAAATTGAATGTCTCAATATATTTCTAATGATGATAGTTTTCAATATGGTTATTTCAAAATGTTCAATATGATTTTATATTTTTTAAAGATAAAAGTTTTTAACATTCACTCCACCTTTTCATGTTATAAAATTCATTCCCATTCAAAATTTTCCCTTATTTAAGATTCATTTTAAATTACAAAAATTTCATTGTTTTTTAACTTCCCCATTTTGAAAATTGTATGTATTATCAAGTCTTCACTAGTGGATATTAAATTAAATGAATTGTTTTCAATGTATATTCAAATTTATTTTTTAAAAAAATATTTATTTGTAAATGATATTTAATTGTAAACTACTTATAATATTTTTTTGGAAAATTATTCTATTTCTATTTTTACAATTGTTTTTTTAATTTAATTTAAAAAATATCTTTTATTACAACGTTTAATTAGGTTTTTTTTGAAAACTTGGGTATTTTTACATCAATTTATTCTCCATGTTTTATATCCTATGAAGTGTTGATTTGATCATTCGACATACTTATTTATGTTATCAATCATATTAAAGAAATATATTATTATATCATATGCCTCATTAAGTTCATTTTAATTGATAATTTTATGAAACCTCTTATTTTATGGAAGGGTTATTTATATTTTCATGATGATTGTTTTTAAATGGAACACATAGGCATTGGTGATTATGGGTGGCATCCTACAAAAAACTATAATGGATTTTTTTAATGATAGTATTTCATGAGATATTTAGTTGTGGGCATAATAATTTCTGCACACAAGCATGGATATGATAAGTTTAATCAAATTTTTATTCTTAAAAAATTATAGTTTTTTCTCATTGGTGTTGGAATAATGTGATTGATCATACATGTTTTACTATGCTGGGAATTTTCACACATGTTTTCCTATTCATCTATTTGTGCCGCATCCCAGTGTTTTTATAATTATTTCCAAATTTTGAAACATTTATTTTGGTTCAATGTGATGACTTATTTTCAAGGTCATACCTTAATTTGGAATTATTCTACACTTTTATATCATGCTCTCATGTTTTAAAAATATTGATATGTGTTTGATCCATGTAATATATTTTATTATTCCTTAAAAATCATTTCAGGATCTTGTTTTTCTTTATCACATTTCGGGATTATCATACACGTTTCTGAGAGTTTATCAATAAATTTATGTCTTCCTCATATTATCTTTTGTGAATACAGTCAAAATATTTATGAGATAACCTAAATATAATTTGTGTTTGATCTCATCTCTATATTATATTTCCAATCCCAAAGTTGTTAATATAATTTCATCTTGTGGGATTTCGTGAAGTATTATATATGTGAATGATCATATAAAAAATATTTCATGTGTTGTATAATAATATGTTTTTTTTCTAATATACAATGAACTAAACCGTTCAATGTTTGTGTTATGTGACTGTTTGTGAGATGTATAATATAAATCTTGAGATTATTGTTCTATTTATATTATATTTTGATTGGTTTGTTATAATTTTTATTAGATTATAGTATTGTTATTTTGGATATTATTTTAGTCATTTTAAAATATTGGTTTAGTTACCATTATTATTAATGATATATAACCTTAGTAAACACTATATAGATAAGACTAAGTATAGGATGATATCCTATAATATTAGTAAAGATTATAGTATATATTATTCCCATGAAATTCATCCGTTTTTGTAAACTACAAGTGTTTTTAATACCTATAAACGTTTTAGTAGGGGTAATAAACCAGAATAAAGAATGTTGGGTATTTACTCAATCACATATTGGTGTTTAAAAAAAAGGTATAACTATAAAAAATTTTGAAAACTATGAGGGATATGATTTGTTTTATTATATACTATTAATGAAGAAATATAAATGACTGATTTCATAGTTAATTTGAGAAATTAGTTTGAGTATTCTAATATAACCTAACCTAATGTGACCCGGATTAAATCAATATTAATATAGGCTAAGCTAAAATATTTATTTACCAATATGGAAAAGTAATAGAAAATTAATTTAATTTTTGAATTATTTTTTTGATTACAAAAATATCCAGTTATTGTAAATGTTTCTTCACTCATATAAACCATTTTGGTTTTACAAATATATTGGAATAGAAGGAACCACAGGTGAAAAGGATAGTGCATGGATTACCTCAATGAAAAAATCATCTGAATCAGTTCTTAAATGGGATGCGTTGAGATTATTTCATATCAACTATCATAGAATATGACGAAAAATGTTTTCACAGTTGATGCCCTAGACAAAAAAGTAATATGAAGATACTATCTCAAAGAGGATTCATATATGATGTTTATGAAGTAATTTTTTTATAATTTTCCTATATTGGGAAATTGTGGAAAGAATCATCTAATGAATCACCTCAAGGGGACTGAAAGATACATTAGTCATGGTAAAAGAGTCCATCAATCATCAAATTGACATTGAAAATTTAAGTACTCAGTTAACATGATGATCGATGATAGAAATCATCCAAGGGAACCACTAATAATTCATTGTCTTCTGTGTGGATAGATCAGGAATTATCCAAGTCAATGTCATAATCCTAGGATTGATAATGACGGTAGGGATCAATAACCTCTGATACCATGGGATAAATAAAGAACCAATGAAATTACAACTGATGAAGAGAATAATGGTCATTAGGTTTCACAAAAATTCCACCATAAATTAGAGTATGTATTCTAGTTCTATAATCCCCTTTATTAGTAGAATTTTTTCTGAAAGTAATAAGTCACCACCCCGAGTAATGCTTATTATGAGGAAAACTATTAGTGGTCTGATTATTATATTTTTAGAAATAAATTTTTTGAAAAACATAATATCATCTTTTAAAATTAATGGATTCTATTTCATATTATAAAGGGAATATTTACCTTAAATAAACATTATTTAATAAAAAAAGATAAAATAAAATTCTAAATAAACTATGACAATATATTAGTGAAATCATAATAAAAAAGTATCTAATAAAAAACAAAAACATTCAAATGGATTGTAATACTATGTTATGATATAGATTTCCTTAGAATAGTTAGGAAAAAACTGTCTTTTGGCTTCCCAATTATGTATAGGATCATATCAAATTAGATAATATCTTGAGACATGTCAATATTATAACAAAAATTAGTTATTCCAACATTTAATTATGAGTAAACTTCAAGGTAATAATTTATTTAAGGGGGTAGAATGAAATTACTTGATATTCTTGATCCATTATAATATATTCTATATTCTATAACTTGTGTCACATGATATAAATATTATAAAAAAACAAATTAATATTGAATCATTATTAAATATATAATAAATAGTATACTAATAACCATTACATGTTATTCCATATTTTTGATAAATAATTAATATGAGATTAATAGTGAAAACGTCATTTTCAATAAAACCCATTTTATTTGTATTATATATATACATTTTTTTAAAAAAAATTATAATGCGTAGAATTTAAATTTTATAACATAAAAAATATTTTTTAATTCCTTAAAAATATTTATCTTAGTATTTATTTTTTATATATTCATAAAATAGTCAATTTCTAGGTGAATTATAAAAATACCAATTTTATTAATGTCATTACTTTTATGAAATTATTCAATTATGTGAATACGATTAATGTTTAAAAATATTTTCTAATAAAATCAAATAATATAAATCATAATAATTCATTTAAAAATTCTTTTTTTAATTCTCCGACCCATTTTCAATATATTGGAAATTTATGTAGTGTTTTAATGAGAAATATTTACTTTCTACTTTGTTAGATTCATTATAAAATGATGGTATGTAGTTTTTTATTGGTTATAATTTAATATAAATAATATTTTTAACAATAATAATTAATTTAAATCATTTTTATGGATAATACTATTCGACTCATTTTTAAAAAATTGGGTTTTTTATTTCCACAATTTTATGTTAAAATTTATTTTTCGTAAACATTCGATATTATTACATAAATATAATTTAATATTTTTAATAAGTGGCCCAAAATTAACTAAAAATTATCATTTCAATTTTAGGATTATAAGGCAAATCACCTTTGAAAAAATGGGTTACCGTGTAGAAAACCAAAATGGTCAATGTGAGTAACCATAGATTTAAATGGAATAACATGTTTAAAACATGTTTATTTTTTAATTGTGGTGATGTAACTTGGACTTATATTCCATAAATCACATTATTTATAAATCATTGAGGATGTTTTTTTTTTGAGATACACTTTTCATTATTTATTAGTGTTATGTATTTACCAAAATTCCAAACATTTTACTTCATAAATGTGTACTCATATTATCGCTTCCCTCACAAAAAACATATTATGTTCAGACCAAAATTTATTGAAGAGTCTCTTACATAGTCATATAATCCTTAATGAGTTTCTCATATTTTCTAAATAATACCCTTAAATGGTTCAATTCCATTTCCTAGTGGCCATAATCCTAGAAGGGAGGTATACGTTCCCAAACCTCTCTTTCATATTGTGTTTCCTTATACGATTTTCTACTTCATAAAATTTCATTTAACCAACATAAAATAAAAAAAACTTTATCATTAATATAATATTATATTATTATATTTAGGTCATTAGAATTAATCACCCTCCAATTTTTTCTATTAACAATAGAGAAAACATGAATCATGTGTTGTGCGGACTATCTTCTCCACGATGCTTTTTTTTCTTATTCCTTATCCAAAAAATCTGATACATATAGGAAGGTTAAAATTTAATTTTTATATTAAATATATAATTTAGATTCTTTAATTATAAAAATATCAATTTTTCTCCCCATTTTAATGGAAAACGAAATTGTTAACCCTACTTACATGTAGACAATCGCCTCTATGGGATGGTTCATTTTCATTTTTCATTTCCTCACCAACATACATGGATGGTCACGAGAATAGATTTAAATAGAAAATATAATTTTTATCACATCATTATGATTTTTTTATAAATTATATTTATCTAATAAATAATATGACTTACAAAATATTATAAAAAATTCATAAATTAAATCAATCATTCTAAAAGGAAAATCATTAATTAAAGTAATATAATATTTTCATAATAGCAGATTAATATTATAATCGATTTATAATTATGACATATCACACCAATTAATAATTAATGATTTCATTATTTTACTGGTTTATTTATTTTTCTATTAAATCACAATATAATCATGGATAATCATGCAATGTTCATGTTTGGTTCGGTTTGACCACCCACTTGTACAATGCTTTAAATTTTTATCTTGGATAATTATGAAAACATAATTTATAGTATAGTATAATATAAATATATAATATTAATACTAAGTAAAAATATATATTAATCGTTAACTCTGTAATTAATGAAACACCGTTCATAGGTTGGAAATCACTAAAAATATTCATTGTTGATTTCAACTTCTAGGAAAAATACAAAAACACTCCTGGACTGAAACTAATGATTTGTGAATATTTATATAAATTTTTTTAAATTAATAGTATTTAATTTTAAATGATTAAATTTGGAATATAATGATTATTGAAACCACTTCTACGAAAATATTACAGACAGACAAATCAATAAACACATGATGTGGGGAAATGGGTAAAAAATAATTAATGTATATGTAGATAATGATTTTAGATGGAAATTATAAACAACTTTAGGAATTAATATATTTGTTAAATTAGTTATTATGATATTTATGATAGTTATATGGGATCCTATATTTCATACAAATAATAATATAGAAAGGTGAAGTGTTTTTTTTCTCAAGATCAATTTCCATAAGGAATGATATTATGTGTTTTATATATTTATATTTGATATGGAATATCTACTACCTAAATGAATTATTTTATTATACATCACCCTTTTTCATGATATATTAATTTTTAATTTACAATATTTCATACATATTCTTTCTATATTATTACATCCCAAATTATAAGGGCCTGTTTGTATCATACTCGAATATCATGAGTCAAATTTAAGATATAAACCATATTTTTTTTTAATGGATTTAATATTTTCATATTTTAAATTTGTACTAATATTTTGTTTTTATTTCATGATATTCAATTTTCATCTTAAATTAATACCACTAATGGGGTTTTGATTCAAATGTTATGAAAGTTGTAAGAGGTTTTCATTACTAAAATTCATTCAATGGGTCATAAACTATCTATTTGACTATAATATTTCATGATATATATATTACAACATATGAATATGTTTTTTTTATTTCATCAATTTTTGGGAAATTATGATCCACGCCAAATCTTCATCTTTTATGATTATATTATTTTGATTTAATGTAGTTATTGTTATGAATAATTTTTATATATTATAATGGATTTTTATTCAATGTCTATGTGGTTAGTTACTATAAATTTTCACATTAAACAATTGGAAAATAATTTATTTTTATCTCCAATGATCATTTTATACCGATTAATTAATTTTACAATAAATTTTAAATATCTATCAAAAGATGTAGGTTTTAAAAAAGTTTATTTTAAAATTATTTAAAGGATTATATATCCTTTCAAAATAAATGCCTTTATTATCCACTGAAAATGTTTTTTCTAAAATTTACATACTTTATAATGTTTTCATTATTAAATATTATTTTTAAATTTAAATTATTTCAAATTATTTTTACATCTCCTTTTTTGGTAGATTATTTATTTGCATGTCTTTATTATTAATGATTATTTTAAAAGACCATTTTCAATGTATTTTCCCTTAATTTTCTTGAAGGATTGTTAATTTTAATTAACATTTTATCAAAAACTCATCGTAATATTTTTTTACAAATTATTTGATTTACATTATTAGAATTGTTTTTGATAGTAATTAAAACTGTATCTTTTATTATAATGTTTAAAAACGTTGTGTTTAAACATTTTTATATTCACATCACATTTTTCTCAAAGGATTATCTCCCTAGAATTGATGTTATTATCATTATCAATATGTTATTATTTTATGAATCCTTTTTAGAAACTATTTTTTTATATCCTATGATTTCTTAATTTCATGTTATGTGATAAGTTTATGAAACAAATTCTTTTTACCTGGGTCATTCAGGTTGTGAAGATGAATGATTTTATGTGGTGCACATTTGTATGGATGATGATGGGTGGGGTCCAACATCACCCTCAAATGTATTATTTTATGTTTATCTGTTATTATATATTTAAGCATGGACAAAATTATTTTTTTCACATATTATTGTTCATGATGCATTTTATTCTATTTGTAGGCATGGACATAATGAGTCTATTCATATATTTTTTATAATAATGAGTTTTATAAAATATCAATATTATTATAGTTGTTCCAGATTACCAAGTTGTTTATCAGGGTTTTCCAATATCACAAGATGTATTTCAATTCCGTTAAATTTTATATCTTTATGACCATGTATTATTTTTAAATTATTCCTCAATTTTATATCATGCTCACAAGTTATACAATTATTAATTTTTTGAGCATTATCGAATATTTTTTCGTTATAAATAATATTTTTATTATATTATATTTCTCCATAAGAAATTATGATTATCATAAATGTTCTTATGATATTTTTGAATATTATTTTTCTTCCACATATTCTTCTTCATGCTTATGAATTAAAAATTTCTGATAATCCTTTTCCCTTATTGAGCATTTTACCTCTCCCCTTTCTTATATTTCTAATTTCTAGGATATGAATATGAATATACCATGTGATATTTATTTAATGAGTCTAAAGGTTCATAATTATTTATAAAATCCTACATTTTTTGTTATATACTATGTTTAAAAAGCTAATATAAGATACACGAAACCATTATATCATTGGGTTATGTGACTATTTTCAAGATGTATAATTGAAATTGAAAAAATATTATAGTTTTTATATTATGTTTATCTTGGGTCACTATATTGGGGATCTTATTATCACTATTTAATTCTATGTGCAATATAAAAAATTATCATACCTAATACACTTTTTTGAAAGGGGTGGAATTAACCATAACTAGACAAAGTAAATCGGATTAAATTTTATTAATATTTTGAAAAAATAAGAATATGGTGATGATTTTAAAATATTTTTAATAATTGTCCTAATATGTAAATAATTAATATTTTTATTTATAAATAATGTTGAATTTTTTAGAAAAATAATATAATCCACAAATAAATAAAATTTTATGGATTCATAGAACAATTTTTATAATCAATAAATTACATGATACCTAAAATAATTGGTTTTTATAACAATCAAAAGCCTTATATATTTCTCTTACTTATGAATGATCACATGTATTGAATTAATATTATTAATTCAAAGGATAAAATAACTTATTTCAACTTAAATATTTAATATTATGTTATCATGAAATTGTCTAGGAGAAAGAAAAGATGAATTTTGGGTTGGTGAATTGTTTTCTTAATTTGTAGGAGAATAATTTTAATAATAATTTTTGAAATATTAAATGGAATTTTCCATATGATAATGATAATTAAAAAATATTTTATATAATTAAATATATAATTTTGTTGTCGATTTCTTATGATGATGATATTATACAACCCAATGTTTTGTTAATTTATAATTTTATAATTGAAGATATTTTCTTGCAATTTGTGTTGCATGTGTAGTATGGTGGAAAATGATTTAAAAAAGACAGTTAATAATATATATGATTGTATGTTGGAACTTCAAGTAGAATTATTTCTACTAAAAATAGATTTGATTAATGATTAAATTAATTTTTAGGTTAGAATGATGGTATTCATTATTACAAAAGGATTAAAATACTCAGTTCCATGTCCAATGTGGCTTTTCCATTGAGAGAAAATAATTTCTTACATTAATGAGTATTTAAGGGTTTATAGCCCTATTTGTCATATAATGTAATATTTTCCATGGTTGGGAACCCTTTATGAGCTACGGGATACATACTAGGATGTATTTTATTGGTTGTTTTCCTATTTTTTGGTATTGGATCTCAATATGATATTGTTAATGATATTGGCTTGCAGCTTGGGGATTCAGTGATAGTTAAGGTCAGCGGTGGCATGAAGATTTTATATTACACAGTAAAGTGTAAAAAAATCAAGTGGTCTGGAGAAATTTATAGAGGAGTAACTTTTCAAATTTAAATTTCATTCATAATGTTCACATAATGTAAGGATTTCTAGTTAATATATATATGATCAATTATTCTTATCAAATTATATTGATTTTAGGAAATGAAAGGGCATATTTTTAAGATATAGTTTATGGTGAAACCTAGAGTACATGAATATGTTTAAAATGATAAATGAATCAATACTTGAATGGGCTATGTTCATGGTAATCTCATATGGTGACAACATACTTTGGAAATGAATAAAACAATTAAGATTACTTTTAGAAGAATCTAATAATGATTTGAGTATAAGTAATTGAATCAAGTTGGGGTGTAACTCAATATGATAACTAATAAATTAATCAATGTTGAGAGTTATTATGGTTCTGTTTTCAGTTATTATTCCATAATAGTGGTAAACAATGACTTGTGTGATAATAAATGAAGTTGTGTGTATCGATAGATATTTTCCATTAGTGTGGTTGTGAATGATAGTATTTATATTTTTCTAATTTCCAAACACTTCAACACCCGTGTCAGTAGGTAAATTGTCACCCAAATGATTTGGGGTTGTTTTATGCAACATTAAGGATTGAGAGGAAAATAGATGGGTGATTTTCACCACTACACTGATCTTCATTAAGATGTAGAAGAGGAGGTATATCCATCGAAATATTATATTTCAACATAAGGTTCATTCCTATAATGGTTGTTATTTCTCATAAAAATACCATATATTTACATTTAGTATATAATGTCTTGATTTATAACATATACTTGTATCCATTCACGGTGATTCCTAATTCCCATGTTTGTGAATGTATTTGATATGATGTATTTACTAATAATACATAAAAAAAAGCTATAATGGCTTCTCATTATACACTTGGATACTACATTGGTTTATTTTGATGATGATATGGATATATAGAGTAATTCCATCATGAGATATTGGTCCCTATGGGGGATTCAGGTATATATAACTGAGGCCTAACTTATATTAGTGATTCCTTTATTTGGAATAAATTAGCATAATATTTTGGGAATGGTCGCATGAGAGTGAAAAATAATAGATAATTGGTATCACGGTAACTGTTATATATATATACATTCTATATAGTACAGTTTACTTCAATGAGCTATATAGTGGGAGAATAAAGGTATAAATATTAACTAGTATTACCTATTTAGTGCTCTATATTGTTTTAATTTTTATTAATTGATCTTTGGTATGTTTCTTTCATAATTTTCAATATAGGTTTCACGGAGTATCCTTCAATATATACATGTCTTACTCAATTTACGTGTATGAAAACCAATTTTCATGTCCATAGAGACATGTTGATGACTGTACAAGACATGTCATTCATAGATGTGTTTTTGAGTAGCTATCAGGGTTTTTTATAGTCTTCTATTCCATCTAAGGGGTTATTTTTGGTATGTCTTGTTTTAGAAGAGTATTATCGGTTTATGTATGAACATTTATGTATTAGGATTACATGTTATATTTATTTATTTAAGGATGGATGGTGTTTTTATCCTTCTTATTTGTTATTCATTAAATATATTAGGGGAAATTCCTTCCATTTGTGTTATTAACATACCCTTAGTTCTAGTCACTGTCCCATGACCTATTGGAGGTAGGATTCGAGCATTATTATCTCTATTTATTCACTTTTGACTGAAGAGGGGTTACTCTGGAGGGAGGGAGTTGTGACATAATACTCAATGATTTTTTTATGAATTCATTAACTAGGAAAATCATTAAACATGAAAATATAAAAATTTACACTGTATTGTGTGAATATCCAATATATATTCATTTAGATTAAAGGGTATTAACCTAGATGGACAAATAATTAAATTTACTAAGAGAATATATTTCATGACCATAAATCCAATTATCTTATATGTTGTGAGTACACTATTTTATTACTAAAAATAATAAATATTCATTTAGATAGAAAAAAATAAAAATAACAGAAACTACAATCATGAACTTATATCCATTTACACTTAATAATGTGGGCACCTGGTATTTAATTATTTGAACTAATGTATATTCACCTATATAAAAAAAATTAGTTGACTAGGAGAACATATATTCATGACCATACACCCATTTATACTGTATAGTGTGTTTTAAAATTTATTAATTATTATGATTAATGTGTATCCAACTTGATATCCAAGAGTTTGACGGGCTAGGATAATCTGTCTTCTTGACCACATATCAATTTATACTATAGTTGGTCTTGATGGTTATCAATATTGTAAAATAGTTGGTCTCTATATAAAATACATAATTCATGCTCAACTAGAAAATGATGGGTCCTTTTATCCTATATTTAATAGTCATATGTTGATTTCTTGAGCAATGTCTGCTAAACCACAATGGAAAACAAAACATGAGGTCAATAGACCACTGAGTAAAGATCATTTGGGGTGTAAATATGAGTCATTATTCAATATGTTACAAAGGCATTGAAGATATTTTTAGTCTAGATATTCATGCGATAATATTTCTTTTTTTATTGAGTTTTATATAGGACTTTAAAAATTTAAAAATCCATTCATTCATAGATGTGTTGCAAGAAGAGTTGTCTGATTAGATGTTGTAAGTGGTGTATCGATTCATCAACTTAGAGGCTTAGAAGCTCATACTCTAGACTTTGAAAATGGTGTGAGGGATCCCTAATCGATTAATGATGTGGTATTTTGTTAACCTGATCTCTTATCATATTACTCCATAATATTTTCTAATATATATTTCTTTAAATAAAATTTTGTCTAATAGATTTCTATACATGCAAAAATGAGTTAATGTAAACCACATAATAGTATTGAAATATTATTGACAAATGTGACTGTTTTCTTATAGCCATTATATTTTTAGGTATGAATAGAACCAAATAAATTATCAAAATTATTTTTTACACATGTATAATATTAATTAAATGGTTTTCATTTAATTATAATCAAAAATAAAAATTTGAATGTAAAGAGATATATTTTTCTAAAAATACATTTTTATGCATGCAATGTATTTTATCTTAACAAAATAAATTAATCATTATTGATAAATGATTTTAATTAATTTTTTAGATATAATATTATATAATATATTTTAACACCCATGTAATTATTTCTACTCGGAATTAAATAATAATAAATAAATTTTATTCCTTAAAAAGCATTTTATAAAAATTATTTTCATTGAGTTTTACACAATTATATTAAATTAAAATTTCTCCAATTGTTCAAATTGAATATAGTATAATGGATTCCTTATTTTAAATGTGAATTTAGAATTTTGGTAAGGTTTTAAATTTCATTTTATCTCAATATGAGAAGTAAATAAGGTGTAATTACATTACTAAAATAAAACCAAAAAGGGCTAAAGAGGGGTTAAAATATAGGGATATGGGTTAAAATAACATAAAAACATAAAGAAGTATTATTTCTATGTATACGTATACCCAAAATTACCCAGTATTCAAATATTTTTTTTTACTCACTTTCCCTTGAATATGAATTTATTATATATTAATGTTTTATGTATTTATATGAGTGCCACTCCCCTCACATATAAATGAGTAACTTCACTAATAACTTATACAAACCACTTTAACCTTTTATCAGACCCATTGTATTCCCAAACACACTCCCAATGTTCATATGTATTTCTTTGAGGCCCTAATCTTCCCAAAATACCCAACCAAGAATCCATAAGGTGCTTCTTAAGGAAGGATACTTGAAGAAGAGGTATATATTCTTACTGATCTTTTTTCAGGTTTATTTATTCTTATAAATCCAACAAATATTTCATAAACATATTAAAATATTGAATAATTATCGGTAATATACTTATATTTTCATATATTAATGGTATAACCCTTTTCCATATCTATCCCATCTATTAGAAAATGACAATGTAACTCAAGTGTATGTGGGGACTACCACCTCCAATAAGATATACAATTCATTTTTATTTTCATATTTTTATATTTTTAATTAAGTATATATTTAATGAATAAATATTATATCTTTTAAAAAATTATTCTTTTATAATATTGAATCATTATTGTTTTTTTCATTCATTCTGTCCACACATAAAATAGATACATCACTTAAGAGTACGTATAGAGTACATTCCCCAACAAGTGATGTAATTAATTTTTCATAAATGTTTTATTTGAATGGTTATAAAAGTGTATATAATTAACTAATATAATAATTATAAAATTAGTAGGATTTTTGTGATTATAAACCCACGACCATGGGGGAATGAGTGGAACCATCTATCAAAAACATACTTGGAAAATGGACTAGTTTTCACGTTTATATTCATTTTAATGAATAATTTTTAATAAAAGGATAACTTTAAATTATAATTAAATGTAATATAGTAATATCGATAGTAATATGGTTTTGGAATATATTTATAACAAAATCATATTTATCATATATGGGGTTCGAACATGTATGAAGATAAAGTAGACTAGATTTGAGGGTTTATGATGAAATCTCATTTCCTTTCAAGATTGTTCATAGTAAATTAAATTTTTTGGAAAATATATGATATTTATCCTTCAATACCAATATATTTTATACTCTAATGGTTAATCCTATAATTATTTAGTATTAATATCATTTCCCTTCCATTGGTGGTTACAAACATCAAGAATTGTTTTAATAAAAACTCACCTTATTTACTCATTAGTCAATGTATTTTAACTTCCATGTAAATTTTGGTTTAAATGATTTTGTGAATGTAATTTTCATTGATAAAATTATTGGTTAAATTAATTTTCTACCATATATTTATTTCCATTCATATGTATAAAAATTAATTTTTATTATGATTTCTGGAGAGTTTATTTATTAATTTTTACAAAAAAAGTTTGAGGATTCTTTGTTTTAACATATACCACATGAATGGATTTTCATTCTATAATGAATATTATTTTATTTTAAGATTACATCACTCATTTCCATTATTTTTTTTAAAAAAATTGTATTCTAAATATTATTGGTATTTTATTTATATATATATAAATATATATATATTTTCTATGTTTTCAATTAAATTTTCTAAATCATTTTTAACATTATATATCATATATGTAAACATCATATAAGTATTTTCATCTTTCATAGGGTATATAATATTATTATTTAACACACATTCATTATTGGGATGTATTTTGAGAATAATGTTATTTTTATGATTTTGTAAAACACGTTTTGTTCATACTAGTTAATCATGTTACCATGAAATGATTATTTAACCTATTTATTTTCCCCACTTTATGATATGATGAAATAATGAAATGATCATGAAAATTATCTTATTTACAAGGGTCATACAGTGATAAAATAATGAATGCATAAATCATCCTGTGGCACAAATGGATATGGTTTTCATTATTCAATGGATGGTCCCATATATACATATATATTACTCCAATTCATTAGATAATGATTGATATATCATGAGATAATATATACTAGATGGAAGAGAGATGCTAGTTTAATAATGGAATCTATCAATTATGATAGTCATGGGAGTGAAACATCACTAATTAAATTATATAAAAGGGACTCAACCCAATCCAATTTGAAAGTCTTGGTAGTAAAACTTAACTATTTAAATGATTTTCCATGACTATTTGTATTACAAAACACAATTTATTTTTCTTATTATATGTTATCATAGATCATTGTTAATTATTAATAATTCCACTCAATTTTAAATTTTGTATTTAGTTATGAAAAATAATTAATCCATGATTCATGATTAAAGATAATTTAATTATTGTGTATAAATTTAGTATGTCATGGTCATGTTATCATACCATTTCACTTATCTTATTCTTATGTTATGATCAATTATGATCATTGATTAATATATCCAATAATTACTTCTACTAAGAATCAGAGCGCATCCTTTGTTATATTTCATATTACTAGGATATATAGTAAGGGTTTATGTAGGGTTTTTTAAAATATGTTTACTATATGAGAAGACCATTTTAACATATGTGGAATATATTCAATGAAATATGATTATTATATATCTATTCTCTAAGAAAAATTAACTAGTATGGTTATGGTTATTTATTTTCATGATATTTGTTGAATATTCATCTAAAACGATGTATTATTTATGTATGTAATGATTAGGTCTCCATATATTCATGTCTTGACCTCATTAAATAGAATGAAATTAACTACCTATGAGATGAAATAAAATTTCGAAAGAAAAAAATTCCCTTGAAATATGTCACTAGTTGTTTGGGACCCTTTGAATTTAATCACTAGATAGTAAAAGGAAAATATTTGTAGATGGTGTGATGAATTTCAGGTGGGTATTGCATGAAATGTCATGAACACACCAGAGATGATAATTCTTGGAGAAATATATGCAGTCAAAAAGTAGGGTTCAACAAAAGCTTCACAACCTTTAGATCTATTGGGAGAGATTTAATACTTTTTTGTTAGCATTACATGTTTAATAATGAACCCAATGAAAGACACAAAAAATTTACTTCCTCTTAAACTATGTAGAGAATAAATATATAAAATAAGTTCTCATAGATGAATTTATTTGAATTAAATCCAACCTAAAAAGTAAATTATTTTAAACATTAGTGTTTTTTATCCCATTAACCCAACTTGCTGGGAGCATTCTATGTTAGAGATACTAAATCCACAGAGTTATCTAATTGGATTATTTTTCCATTGTAGAGGAATTTGAGGACCACAACTGAGAAGCACTAGAGGATAATCAATTCTCATATCGACTCTCTCCATAAAAATGGTATATATATATATATATATATAAATATCTAATATTCTATAAGGATGTCCATGCCATATTGGTTTAGACCCATTAGGAACCTAATCATATTTTATAGATCTTACATAAGATCAATATTAGATAATAGGATGTGAAATACCTTCATATTAGAGGGAAGTCTAACCATCAACTCATTAGTGTACCAGAGAAAGGGGACAATCTCATATTTATTGATTTCATAGAGCCCATTGATCTATTTTATTATAGGATCGTAGTCTCCAAAAATATTCATCAAGGAACCTCAATCATGAGATCCATCATAATGAAAAATAGGGATTGGTATCAGCTTCAATGTCTTTGAATCCATCTAAGCGGAAGAACGAGTAAGTATGAAGGCCTTTCATTAAGTGATAATGAAACCCAACGTCTAACCCTATTAATTTTAAGGCTTTTTATTATTCTCCTCCACTATCTATATAGGAAAAATCAATAAAAATTATATCAATATGAAATTTATATAATGACAAAAATTTTGGTCTCACGAGGAAATACGATTTCCTCTAGAGTAGGGTGAATATGAATGAAATATTTCAATTTATGTCCCTTGACAGCCTTTTATAGGATAAACATATTGTATATATTATGAAGTAACACTTCCAAACCCAAAAATTTTATATCCAACATGGATTGATTGTGGGTATACTTTAACAGTTCAATTTTAGAGATTAATGTAACATAATGTTTTTGCTGTTTTTGATGAAAATTATAAACTCCAAGGACAAAAGAAATATAGTCTATTATATTTTCTATGTTTGTTCCATTGAGATATGGTTAAAATGGATATCTCTATGTTTGGCAACCCATACCATTATTAAACATTATTTCATTAATAATTTCATTAGAATAATCGAAATAAAATTTCAAATGATCAAGTGTACAATTGTATTTGGGAAATTAGATTCACAACATAATAACTAGAAACACAGATACCATAAAATTATTTAAAATTTTATAAATATACCTTAAATTTCTATTAATATTCTAATGTATCAATTGACGTCAAGAGAATGTACATAAATATTGGGTGATCTATAAATCCCAAAAGGTCATAATCATAACATATTATGATAAATGTAATGCATGTCATTCAAGAGGGATATCAAGGTGAAATAAAGGGTGATAATCCTGAACATGAATAGTTTAGAATGATATAATATGCTAACATCGAGGAAAAATAATAAATTGAAAACAACATAAAACATAACACAATAAGAATAATAAAAGTTTAATCTACAATACATTTTAAGATATGGTGCTTAGAATAACCAGTCGCCCATCATATATGGAATCTAAAAAGACATGAACATAACTTAATGTGTTGTAGGGCTATAAAAATTGATAATTACCATCATATTTGTAATATTTATATTGAATTTTTGAGCCACATAGATTATACTGCACAAAAATAAATTTTATCCCATTTACTCCCCAAATTATAGAGATTAGGTTACATAAAGGGGATATTCTAATCAATATTGGGTAGGTATATCTAGGTGAATAACCATGAGTGTAAATGTGGATGTTTATGGATTTTAAAATCATGATATGCTTTCAGTAGAAAAAACATGTTCATATAAATGTTCATGGAAGGGTTTAATGAGAGTTAAAGGTGGCCTATAATGACATGGGAACCTTAAGAAAAATAAAGTGATGTGTAAAAAAACATTTCAACATAATCCATTAGAAATTAAATAGCATAACATAAAAAATTACTTTAATAAAAAGGATTAAGAAGAGAATCACATACCATGTGAGGGTGATTCTAAAAGCATGATATGAGATTCCTAAGATATTTGGAACACCATTTGATGGATTTATAGGGTAATAGGGAGATTAAATTCATTTTCAATTCTTTTTATGTGAATATAAATGGGAGTTTAGGTTTTTATTTATATCCAAAGATAGATTAATTTATTATTAATTTATAAACATAGGTTTTGGAGTCTAGTTGATAAAATAATAAAACATACAAACTATCCCAAGGTATTTTCAAATGGTTTATACGAAAGGGGTGTTGTTTTAATTGTCTTATTAGGTTAATAAACTAAATGCTTAAAACAATACCATTGATGAAGTTAAAGTGAGTCATTTTCCTAAATAATTAATTTTAAATGGTTAAACTATAATATATGTTTTGGAGGATTCATTAATGGTTTATAAAATTTATATAATAACATATAAAAAATATTTTCCAGTGAATTATATTTTAGTCATTGTATTCCATTTATAATATTTATTTCCAAACATTTTGACTTTTATTATGTCATATTAAATAACTTATATTTATAAAATATTTTTTTTATTCCCAAAACATTTGAATATAATTAAAATTATGAAAAAAATTACATTTGATAATTTGAATGTGATGGTTTCAATAAATAATATATATTACTAATACAGTTTTCTAAATATGATAATTTATTGATTTATATAAAAGTCCATATTTACTGGGAAATACTATTTTTATGATATTACCCACTTCCAAAACCATATACAAATAATACTGGAATTTATTAAATTATAATATCAATTATATTTAAAAAAATATTGGTCAATAGTAATATTTAAGGAAAATAAAATATATTTAATTTTTTTGGATTTATGATAAATACAACTATATTTAAAACTATATATTACAAAAGAAATCAATTTTCATTTCTTCATATATAAATATATTTCATTGAAACTCATTATTTGGTTATATATGAAGTAATAATGAAAAAGGTTAAATATCATAGTTATTTAATTAAAAATAAAAACAAAAATATTTATACTACTTGGGTGTACATTTATAACCCCTTTTAACATCAGTGTACACTATAAGGGTAAGTTGTGTGATGTTAGTGGTTTCATGGGGTTGTTTGGTGAATATGGTTTTTGAGGGGGTCTCAATAATCATGAACATGTCTTAAAAAATGATTCACTAATGTGTACATTTTTTAATAGAATATTGGGATTTTTTGTTTGAAAATACAATGTTTCTATATCTATTGGAAACTCTGATAAATGGGATTGATAATGTCTAATTTTAGTAGTTCATGCCATTATTTGTTCTATTCATGTCAATTGGAAATTATTGTAAAACATATTATGAATATTATTAATGGAAACTGTAGGATGGAACTCAAATAAATTCTTATTATTATTAAAATTCTTTTAATACCAAACAAAATACTATGGATGTTTTTTTATAATTTACCAATATAAAAATATTGAAACTAGAGATTGTTTTTTCCATAAATATGTTTATCAATAAGAAATTTAGTCAACCAAAAGGTACATTTAATTATAAATGTTTTAGTCAGTAAATTATTCTTCCATTCATCAATTTCACCACTAAAATTTCATTTCATACACTAAAATTGATGACATTACTTATGTTTCTTCTCCTTTTCCAGTTAAAATGATTCCTCCTCAATCATCTTGTTCCACCACGATACATTATCTAGTTGATTTATCATATTTATAATAAAATTTCTTCTATGATATAATATGTTCACCAGATTCTCCTCACTTGAATTATTGTTCTACATTGGTTCCACCCCTATTTTTAGACCATGTGAGGTTTCCAGTATGTACTCTGTTAATATAGATACATGGAATATATCATGTACTTGAGATGTAGTTTGGAGTGTTTTTTTATTGGCCTCAAGTATAATGTGTTCATGTATTTTAAGTAATCTAATTTATCTAGGACCATTCTTCCCCTTATTCTAATACCTCATTGCTTCCTTCCACAGTTATATACGAAGGAACACCTTATCTCTAAAATAAAACTCCAGGTCTCATCAATGATTTTTTACATATATTTCCCATATACATTTTCATAGATTTGATATGAAAGTAAATGGTTTGATCCTTCTATATTATCTATTATATTAGATAAAAAAATTATTCTCTGAAACATTATCCAAGCTTGTTAGAGCCCAACACCTCTACCCATACATATCCCCATAATGTAGAATTATAATGTTATAATGAAAAATATTTTTATATAAAACTCCACTACGAGAAATTGAAATTCCCAGTAGCATTGGAAATACATTGAACAAGATCTCAAAATATGTTATATATTTTAGATTGTTCTCTCCGCATTACTATAGATATGAGTGTAATAATCATTAGTGTACTCATATTTGTAAGGAAGTCTAGCTGAGGGATTCTCTAAATCCTGAAGGTTAACCATAGATATTGATTAAATAAAATAGATAGTGGTACTATATACTATATTAACACTTATCTTATTTATATCATGTTGAGTTGGTGAAGATAAATATTTGTTGAATAAATAATATGTGATGATTTTTTATGGTGATTGACTACCACCCAAATGGTGATATTTCAATTAACTATCTTGGGCAGTCCCATAACAAAGTCCATGGTTATGATTTCTTATTTCTGCACTATTATAGTATATGGATTCATCATACCGTTATACCTTTTTTGATCCATCATTGGTTTTTTATATATCAATCATTAATACAAAACATTTTTAATCAACTTCCTCGTGTAATCAAAAAAGATGTTTTCCTCCATATCTATGAATATGTTAGTGCTTCCTAGAAGAATTGAGAAGGAAAAGTTATGTGTATCATTTAGATATTCCATTATCTATTTTGGTTTTGATGGGACGCATATTCAGGTTCAAAACCATATGACTATTTAATTGGAATAATTAACATCAAGAGTATTCACTACCATTTTCTATATCTCCTTACGGTCATTATTTTCCCCATTGATCCTCTAATGATTTGATGATTGAAGAGTTATTTGATCATGGTACAATGAAGTTCCTTTTATTATTCTTATTTTTATCCGTTTAATTTCAATTAACATTGTATCCATTTATATCGTCATAATTTATAGGGTTCTGGGATCCTTTCTCATTACATCATCTACCACATTATTCACCTTCCCAATATGGTAATATATTGAACAATAATAATCATAGATCATCTCTAACAATCATCATTTTTTTCATATTGAGATCATTTTTCATGAATTTATAGGTGAGTATTTTTTGATCTACATATTTTTCACACTTCTCCCTGTAGAGATAATGTCACTAAATATTTAGTACGATGATCACTATAACCAATTCTAGATAATGGGATGTGTATTTTTACTCATGGGTCGTTAATTGGATCAAGGCATATGCTATCAATTTTTCAACCTTCACGAGTAAACAAAATCAATCCCATTATGGATTCGTCTTTATATAACAAAAATATATTTTCATAGTGGGTAATCTGAGTATAGTTTTAGTGATTAGCCTCTTATTAAAATCATTAAGGTTATCCTTAAATTCATAAATGATAAAAAACATCAATATATTTCAAGTATTAGTGTTAAGTGATATTTAAAATCATTATGAGGTCACTAATAATAAATTATATTACCCATCTCATCCCTGAAAACAATGGATATCCATCATTGATATTAGTTTAGGTCACATTTAAATTTCATATTTCTTGGATGAACCAAATATATCGCTTTATTGTTGATAACATGACCAAAGAATCTTACTTTCCCAATTTGAAACAAGAATATTATTTGACTTTTAATAAACTCCTCCATGTATAAGTTATTCCGAAAAATATTCATGTAATCATCGTCTTGCTCCTTGATTTTGAGGTATATAAGAATATAAAAAATATATCATGCCATAAATTTATCGAGGATGTTCCTAGAGACTCTATTCATTATGTATAATAATATAAATGTAGAATTAGTTTATCAAAATGGAATCACTATGAAGTCATAGTGCAAATAACTTATATCAAAAGCAATATTGGGGATATCCTCATTATTCACCATTACTTGATAATATCCTGACCAAATATCCACTATAGGAAATTATCAAGCTCAAAATAGTTGATTGAATATGTCTTCAATTTGTGGTTGAGGATACTTTTTCTTTATCATGTCCCTGTTCATCTCACGATAATAAATATAGAGGAAGATTTACATATCTTTCTTTTTAATGAAAAGTAATAGATCCCTCTATGGTGAAACAGTTAGGCTTAAAAAACCTTTTTCTAGATTCTCTTGTAGATACTAACTTATCTCTTGCTGATCAATAGTGTCCATTATATTTTTATTCTTGGATATTGGAAAATAACTAGGTTTATTTTTTTTATAAATAAACCTATTATATAGGTGGAAGACCATATAATTCAATGGGAAATACATTAGGGTATTCTCATAAAATGGTTATGTCATAATAGATGATATTTTCCATTGTTTTAATCATTTAAGATAGATAAACTGGTTCATGATGAAATTATATTCATGTTTAAAATTATTATTACAAATTAAATCTATCTTCCTCCTTACTAATATATAAAAACAAGGGAGATTCATTATATAAAAAATCATTTCCTTGTCTGGATAATTTATGTTGACTCAATATAAGGAAATCACATACATACAAAGAATATCATTAAATTCAATAAAGGGAGTATCATGTGGTTCATTAGGAAATTCATTAAGACAATATTTATTGAGAATTATTAATATAACTGTCAAAGAATAATCCCCCCATTTTATATTATCAATGATATATCAACTTCCATTTTTTGTGGTGTTTTTTGAATAGTTCTAAGAATATATTTTTTGTTTCAATTACTTTGTAGAACAAGAATCAAATAGTATATTCCGTATCCCTGAATGAATAACTATAGAAGCTTTTACCACATCAATTTTAGGATATAACTATACAGTTTTGATGAAATATGCTCGATCATTATCAATAGACTTGGTGGGTGTTATATCTAGGTATATTTAATAAAAATTGTCTTAGTGCATTGGTTTTCATAGTTTTTTTGTTCATTGAAGTTGAAGAATTGGAAAGTAACATGTTGGTTGACTAAACCATTATATTGTTAAATCATATTTGTTGATTTCACCAAGTATTTTTTTTGTCTCTAATTCTCCACATGATTTATTTTGGATGGCTATTGGTGAAGAATACCAATATAAAAAATTGGTTGTCTTTTAATTTTGGTGTTATTTTTGACATATTTGAAATCCACAAGGGCCTAAATTGGTTATTTTTAGGCATGGGATGTCTATACATAATTATTTTGTCTTGAGTGTAAATCGATAGCATATGGTCCCAGATGAGATGCCTATTGATAATGGCATAACATTGGATAATGATTGTAGTGGATACTTTGAGGGTCAAGAGTTATCAGGTCTTGATCGACTAGTCACTCATGACAGTGGTTTTCAGAACTCATGTGAAGTAACCCTAGTAAATATAAAATAAAAAAGTCACTACATCTTGATCCTAAACTCAAGGATATTTTATTTAGACTAAAAAGACACATGAATGGGTTGAGTCATCCAGTTTCATTTGTTTCTAAGGGATATATAGTTGTTTTGGTTAGTATCATTGAATAACTGATTGATCCTATTACAAGTTAAATTATCTCTAAAGTGGAAAGGGATTAAATGTTAGTTTACTATACATGAGGGTTCTATATAATGACTTTGTTTTATGTAGAGATGGTATGGACTATTTGTATATCAATTTTTTCTTGTAATAAGTCTGTCCTTTTCAATCTAATGGTTTTGAGATGAATGAGGAATCTCTTGCTGATCGAAATCCATGTGAAGCTACTCAGCATGTGGTTTTGGTAGATAATAATACTCAACCTTAGTTTTTGGTGTGAGGTTTCATACCACAAAGAGATTCTGATACGTAATTATGGGAGCTAATGGATTTTGAGTTCAACTTACTCTCACAAAACAATAATCTTCACGAGGAGATACAGGAAATACACACCTCATTGTCAATCCCTAATAAGTGGTAAACTATATCTCATAGTGAAATAGTGATGAAAAGTACCCCCATTAAGAAACCCGAGAGTGGTAAAGCCTCATTAAATGAAATTATTACCCATGTGAAGAATAAAATTATCGAAAGTGAGGGATTCATCTCTGCCCCCCCCCCCCCCCCCCCGAATAGAAGGACGAGGAAATACAACTAAAATATACGAAAGAAAATGTCTACTAGAACCACTTTTAAGGTGTTAATAATGTTACCTTTTGATATTCTCAATATATATTATCAAGATAACTATCAATATTAATGGGAAAATTCTTATGGATACGATTATGGGAATATTTTTTTATATTGTGATATGTAATTTTTCTTACACTGGATGACAAAAAGTAATGTCTTCCCCATATACAATACTTGTTGCTAGTTTCTATTATTTTAAAAATTACATTTAATAATAAATCATGAAATAACATTCTAGGTATTTACTTATCCCATTTATGAAAATTTTGAAATTCTACATCATACATTTTGGGAAAATAAGATAAATGAATTTTTACCTCTATAAGATGTTTCCAATACTCTACATGAATTAAAATCCATTATCTTATTCCTATATCAATATCCATAAGACCCATGATATTAATTGATAAAGAATTTTACATTGATTGTATATTAGAAAATATCCTCATAGATAATAAATTATTAATTTTCCAAATGTTTTTGTAGATTAAACTATATCCCAGTGAATATATAGTAAAATATTCATTTAGGTTCAACGAAAATGATTGAGGAACATAATGAAATTCTTGTTATGTTTTCCTCATCATAATAGATGGATTTTACACCATTTTAATGAATAAATGTAACCCCCTCTTGGTCTTCTGTTAGTGAGTGAGAGGAAAATAATTACCATAAAAAATTCATTAATTTCATTCCACTCCATCACTTAAATTTCTTCCTTGACCTTCATATTATTGATCGAAATCATTCATTTATCATATTCATCATACTTGTGATATAAAAATAGATTTAACATCTCATTCTCAATGAATTTAATGATGGAGAATATATTTTAAATAGATTTTATCTAATATTCTATGATTAGTGTATTATAAGAACGAATGAAATTTGGAGTCCCTATTAACAAAAAAGGTCTTAATTAGAACATGATCATTCATACGAAGATGCAGGTGTTACCCCAAATTCAATTTATATATAAAAAATAGAGTCAATTTATTATTTATTATTATTAAATAATAAAATGATTATCCTAGTATGTTTCATATTTCATTTGATCAATAATCACATTACCCATCACATCATTTTTTGGCTCGTTTCCACCTATGTCCATATGATGAATAAAATAAAATGAAAATTATAGTTTATAATTTTTAAAATATTAAACAACATAAAATTAAAATTATAAAATTAAATGGTATAACTCATAAATGACACATATTTTTGAGGATATTAATTTAATGGTTTTAGTATATTTTTTCCACGGTCTATTTATTTACATAAAATTTCATAGGAACTTTTTTTCCTTTAATAATAAATGATTTTATGAACTTACATAATAATATCATCTTGGAGTATAAAATTAGATTTTAAATAAGTCATATTGGTCACGTATTAGGTGAAAATTGAATTATTACCCAATTTTCTATTTCTTAGGAAATTTTCCCTAGGTGTAACTGTTCTAGGGTCAAATCCACATATAGTATCCTAGTATGGAGTTTTATTCTTATAATCCACATGATCTATAATTTAAGGAAATAATTTATCCTATTTTTATTCTTAAACCTAATTCTTTCAAATAGGTTTCTAATATTAATCCCAAAAAACCAAAGACCTTTCTCACATATGAACTATATTTTGTACACTTTATTTATGATTTTATTACATTAGGATATACAGAATAAATTACCAAAAGGTAATAGGACTAATTTATATGGTTAATTAGATACATATCATAATAACAAGAAAAAAGTCATATCAACCTTATTTACAAACTCGATAACGCCTTATAAAATTTCTATTGATATTATGAAGTTCCATGGGAAAACATGGGGACAAACATAAGAAATGGCGAGGTATAAATAACAATAAGAGAATAATGAAATAATAACTAGATGAATGTTATATTTTAGAGAAACAAATAATATCAGGGTGACATAAAGGGTCAGATTCATAAACATTAATATCAAAACATGATATAAGATGATAATTTGAAGACAACATAATAAATTAGAAACAACATAAAACATGATCTCATAAGCCAATGTTACATCTAAACACTGACACATTATAACATCATGTGATAATGATAACTTATCTTTCACCATAAATGGTATATAATGAGATAAAAACATTTCGTAATTCATTTTATGAATATAACATTCATAGCACACCCATCACATTCATAATATGTACATTCATTTAAGTGTCACATAGATATAACAACATAAGAACATATTTAATCACTATGAATCCAAATATTAAGAATTCTAAGTTACATATATATAATTAAAAGATTAATTAATAATAGTTACATCATGTTGAATACCCATTATTTTAAATGTGGATTGGTATTAACGACACAAATTTTTTTCTTTGATAATCATGAGACAATTTCAACAGAAGAATGGGTGTACCAAAACATGAAAGGATATTTTTAAATAGATTGTAGTTTCTTTTATAATTTATTGGTAATCATTATTATAGTAATTATATGTATGAAAAAAACCATAACCTGAAAATTTTAAATTTAAATGGATTAGAACAAAAAAGTACATAAATAAATTTGAATATGAAGAGAATTCCTTACCATAAGAGGATACTTCCAAACGAATCGTAGTAACATCATTAGAGATTGGGAACACCTCAATAGTGTTTTATAGATAGGTATAGAGTGTATATTTATACCAAATTTGTTTTGGGTGATGAGGAATGATAGGCTGGGTGGATTTTATAGTGAAATAGAAGGGAATTCATTTGTTAATTACATAACATTGGGGTTGAGATCTATATGATAAAATGATAAAAAAACAAAAGTAGTATCATGGTTTAACCCATGTATTCTTCCAAAGAGGTTCCTTTTTCAATATTTTTTTAGTATAAGAACCAAAATGTAATTCCACGACCCTCATTACCCAGAGTCGGTGCATTATTACATAACATTGGCATGATCACAAAAGATCTACTCTTGAAAGACCGATTAGTTTAGTAGCCTTGGAAACACTAGATACAATCATAATGTTTTCATTACATCATAAATTGGAAAAGTAAAACAAAATTGTATCCAAAGACAACATTGAGTTCCCATAGAATTCCCATATAGATCAATCATAATATAATTCTTCACATCATGGGAAAAATAAAACATAGAATGTGTGAGCATAGATGCTCAGTAAGGATAACTTTATAGCGAAAACTTTCATAAATAATAATAAACATTTAAGGCAATGTATAACTAAAACAAAAGACATTTATAATTGAACATTAGCCTAATATGGAAAAAATAAAATGAAATAATTCTATTTACTTATTCACATGGATATTCTATTAGTCGAATAATCACATGCAATATCAATAACCACTTTCATATTGATAGAATGCATAATGCTAGACTTTCATAAACACATAGCCGAGGCCTTATGCCAAGACTACAAATAATATTTTGTCAAGGCTTTGTTCCAAGAAACTAGTTGTCTCATGAGACCTACAGATTCATCGAGGAGCTATAATGGGCTTCACCCGTCACTTACCAAGTCCATTGCATTCCCATATGAAAATGGTTTAAACATAACATAAACATTCGTATTAAAACTGGAATACGAAATGTCAATACTATATCCATAAACCATGAATGGTATGAAATAAGACATCCACAGTAAAAAATATCACAAAACATTCAATACAATGTGGATTTTTTTATTCATAATAAATCAACATCAAACAAACTTAAAATACATCAAAGGATGTTGACATAGATGAAATCAGAACCTTTTTAAAAATATATCCCTTTTTATTTTGAAATCATTTAAAGGTCACGTAATTATAAAATAATAATTTCTATTTGAAAATATTCTTATAAAATTTTAATGGAATATTTGATTATGTTATAAAGGTAGAAAATAGAGGACCCGCCGTATAAGTTAAAAACATACATTCTTACATTGATTTTTTCGAAAAGGTTAAAAAGTACCTTGTTTAGAAAATGACGGAAAGATACCATTATAAAAATCTTATAAAAAGTAAAACAAGGGTATAAATGAATTTAATATATAGTATATAAAATAGTAAGAATATTTTGAAATACATTTTTATGAAACATGGATGTGGATGATAAAGAAGTCCTAGTAGATAATTACATTTAAACAACCTCGGATAATGAAGAGATTGTGTAATAAACAATTACCTTGTACTTTTCCTAGGTCGAGGGTAGGTTAACCTCCTATATAATGGTGAAATAATTGATAGTAAATTATACAAGATTCATCTACATTAATATGATATCATATATGATCTTTTAACATTGCTTTGTTAATAATATTCTAGTATTATCGTCGTTTTGGGTGTTCACTTACTCGTTTTATTTTATATATTTTGTTACATAAGACTTGTTTGTTATGAATAGTTTGTATATTATTCATATCTAGAATGATATCAAGTCCTTCAAAATTATTTTTAATCATAAAATGAAAAATAGTCTTGAATGGATATGATGGGGAATGAATCTCATCATGTTCGTGGAGGCGATTATCCGAACGTACGCACGAGCGACAATATCATTCTTTTGATATTAAAATAATATATAATCATATGTTATATAATATATAGAGAGTAAATATCATGTTATATTTATTATTTACATCAATTACACATCATTTTTATACCCATGCAAATAATAATGTCTTGAATGACAATTACACCATGACGTGGAGACAGTATGCCGTACGTACGCATGTATGGTGACATGTCATTCAAAGGATCGATAGAAAAATTAATTTTTTTGTACCGTATTTATAATAAAATCATTGTATATAGAAGATAATGGAGTTATTATTTTATAATGGAAAGAACAAAGAAAAATGAAGTGGAAGAAGAAAGGAACTTGAATGAGGTGATGAAATATTTACCTCTTCATCGGGTTCTTCCTTTTGATTTGATCAAAATGGCTCTTTAGGTTGGCTTTATGAATAAAAAAAAGTACTCTAGGATGAAGGGAGAATATTTTTGAGGATATACGGGTAGAGGTTGGCTGAGACAAATGGCTTTGAAGGTGCGAATTTGAGAGAAGTGTAAGAACCCATTTATAAGAGGGGTGAGGGGTACCTTAGGAAAAAATTAAAATATTATTTTATAATAAATTCATATTCGGTTTATAATGGCACAAAAGTGACTTATTTAGAGGATAGGATGGGTATGGGTCGAAATAATTTCATCCAATAGATTTTATACATGTTTTTTTCACAATATTAACATTAGCTTTTAGATTTATCTCTTAGTTAAATAGTTTGACATTTACCATGTCTTTTTGTATTTTTATATTATATGGTTAATAAAATTACTATATACAACCAAAAGAACCCCAAGTGATTAATTAATGATACAAATATCATTATAAAATTCTTTGGATGATCCTTATATTTTTATGAATAGAATATCAATAAATAATATAATATTTGTTTTAAAAACTCTTTTATGTCAATTTTGACACTATTTGGTATTTTGGTTTTGTTAAATTTATAACAACATTATTACTTCGATAAAAATTATATAACAAATCCTAGAATGTCCTACTAACCTAGAAAATATTGTAATTCATAGAAAGTCTCAAATTAAATTTATTTGGATATTTATATTGTCAATTATTTTAATATTTCCTTAATTTGGTAATTACTACATCATTGTTGTGTCATAAATAAATTAAATTATTTAAAGTCTAACAAATATAAATAAAATACCATGATGTTGGAAATATTTTTAGATTTATAATTAATATTTTTAGTCGAATTTATCTTATGTATTACCCTATATTAAAAAAACTAGTTATTAAACATTGATATTAACTCTTTCAACTATTCTTTAAATAAATAATAATTAGTGTCCTAATCGATTCTAAGTGGACCAAAGAGGTTCATATTTTATTCATAAGGTTGTTTTTGGTCGAATTATACTTACCCAATAGAATTAGGACATGTTTTTGGGTAATATTAATATCATTTTTACCTTTAATTACCCAATTTAATTTTAACCGAGGTAAATAAAAGTAAAAAAGTTATGATTCAAAAAAAATTATTTTCATCTTATTGAACCACATTTTACTTAATAATATCAACCATATCTCTCAGATTTTTTAAATTCAACTCACAGAAGTGGTAAAATTCAGTTTTATGCAAATTTTCAAAAGCTCATAGGAGGTGGGTAAAAACGGTGAAAAGATCAATAAAATTTTTATATATCTAAAATTATTATAAACGAACTCCAATAAATTACATCAAACATATATAGGTATTAGGTATATATTTTGACCTAAAATAAATTTAAATAATATAAATAATTATTTAAATTAAAATTCTGTTTTAAACTATAACTCAATGTTTTTCACTATTCATCAAAAATTGAAAGTTTTCAAAAAAAATACAAAAATTCACTTTAAGATAATTTTGATATTCTGAATCCAAAAATGAAGTCCATTTTGAAAGATAAAATTTATAAAATTTCAAAAAAGGGGGTATTAATATAAATAACTGTAATGTCCCTATTCCGGAGGCCACTCAATGGGTGCCCCGAACCCAGTTCGCCATGTGACCTCAAGCACATTTCCCCAAATGCCAGAGGCTGCCGATTAGTAGCGAGGGCCCAGGTCTGATAGTGGGGAAACGATGCCCTCATTTATCAATGTGTAAGGAAGTGGAATAAAATAAAATCATATGACAATAGTAGAAGCAATAAACCATACACATTTAAAATAAACAACTGCAGAAAAAGATAACCAACAGTTATATACTAAATGATGCAACATGTCTCATGTTCTACGAAAACTGCCAGAACATGTTACACTACAATTCAGTGCAGTATAATACAGTGTACAACAATACAAAACAAAACAGCTGGTAGCATCGCGAGCTAAGCTCGGTCCCTTGCTCCCCTAATTCCTAGCAATAATAAAGTACCTGTATCAGGACCCTTTCCCTTATCCACACCTGCAGAAACGCAATCTGTTTGGGCTGAAGTCATGACCCAAACAGGGTGTGAGAAATAAATCCCAGAAGGCACCCACCAAAGTCCTATGCCCAACTGTGTGAAAAGATGCAACAATAATGTGCTGTTGTAAAAATGAAATAAACCAACCATTACTCAAAAGTAACTAACTTTACCAGTTATATTTCCATTTTATTCTTCTTTTTAACATTCAATTTAAGATATCAACATAGTGAATATTCTAATAAAAATAACCAGATTCCTAAGACACGTAAACCCTTACCCTCTAGTAAAGAGAATCCAATCATAAGAATCTGCCCACATTCATATCGAATATGTCCCACATGCATACGAGGTTTCACCCCCAGGCACAGAATCAACTGCCCATAGGCATGGAAGAAGTTTCCCACTGGCTAAGAAGTACATTTCCCACAGGCTAATCAAAACACTTCCCTCGGGATAAACAAGTAACCAGGCCATGCCCAATATGAAAAAAAGAAATATACATGCAACAAAAAATTCAATTCCTCTCAAGGAAATTCTACAATCATTATTATAAAGGCATACCCTCGGGTATCCTGGCCAAACGACTAAACAGAGGAACGCACCCCCAAGGTGGTCCTGGATCCAAGCAGCGATCCCAAACAACAATATATTATCACATTTAAATTACCTATACAATTATAGGTATTTAATTCAATGAGGCCTCACCCATACAACACCCCATTCATGGGCGCATATCACAACGACACACAAAACGCACATCAATTGTAAAATTAAACTCCAATCCACCTACTTTACACACCCACGAATGGTATACGCGATCGTCGATTCCAGAAACACCCAAAGATGATGTAGATATAGTTTAAGAGAAAACTAGTTCGAACTCAAATAACATCCAACAGAGGAAGAATTGGCAAGAAACACTCAAGGATATGGGAGGGCTTACCCGTGGGGTTCCAAGGTGATAGATGGAAGCAGAAATAGATTCCTAACGCTGGATCTGGAGGTCCAGGAAGCTTCGACCATCCTCTCCTGGGCTCCTGTCCAGTTCTAAGCTAATATTGTGAACAGGTTTGGCAACATTCCATTCTAATCGAAAAAAACAAAGTACACGACATGTAATTTTGACTACATGATGTGTACTCCCCTCATTTAACTGTTCCTCTGGCGGAACTACCAACTGTTCATCTGTCGACATGAGTACACTACGTGTATTCCCGACTACACAGCGTGTAATATCGCCCAGCTGGAGGTTGCTCCCACCGCCTTACTGTTTCATATGCCGACTGATTACACGGTATTTAAAGGACCAATACACAACATGTAGTAGGTTTTTACACCCTTAGTCTCCAACAAGGCTACACACCTCGTGTACTCATTCCACACGGCCAGAAGTACATGGCGTGTGAAAAAGTACACGGCGTGTAGTACCAAAATTTAGGATTGTTCCCCATTTTACTTATTTCCTCAAAAACACATAAGGAACGGAGAGAAGAAGAAACCCATACATCAAGAATAAGAACTGTGTTCTTACAAACATCCCCCCTTAAAGAACATCATTCTTGAATTTCCATTCCAAGGGTGGGGAAGATATAGACGTAAACAACTCCGGCCACTGAGCACGTAAGTCGATCTCTCGCTCCCGGGTTCCATCCTGTACTCGGCCATGTTTCCATAGCACCCGTACGAGAGGAACTAACCGACCTTAGAGAACCTTCATGCTCCTATCAACGATACGAATCAGATGCTCCTCAAAGGATAGATCTACCTCAAGGTCTACCTCCTCTAGCTGAAAGACGTGAGACGAGTCTGAATGATAGCGAGACATCTGAGATACATGGAAGGCATCGTGCATGGCTCGGTACCTTTGTGGAAACTGTTACTAATGGGCAACTGGACCGAATCTCCCCAGAATATCAAATGGCCCTACATACCTCAGTGAAAGTTTACCCTGTCTCCTGATGCACTTGTTTCCCTACCTCTGTGATACACGCAAGAAAACATGATCCCCGAACACGAACTCCAATGGTCATCTGCGGCGATCAAAATAAGATTTATGATGAGACTGAGCAGTATCCATCCACTTCTGAATCAACTGGACCTGCTCATAAGTCTTTTGCACGAGATGTGGTCCCAGTAAAGCTGCCTCACCTGCCTCTAACCAGTAGAAGGGTGATCAGCATGGCCTACCATATAAAACCTCGTATGGTTCTATATCAATAGTTTCCTGAAAACTATTATTATAGGAAAACTCAACTAGGGGTATATGCTTCTTCCAAGATCCCCCAAAGTCTAGGACGCACTCACACAACATTTCCTCAAGAACCTGTATAGTACGCTCTGACTGGCCGTAGTTATGAGGGTGGTAAGCTAGGATCAAAATCACCTGTGTACCCAGTTCCCTATGAAAACTCTACAAGAAACGAGAGGTAAAACGGGCGTCCCTATCTGAAACACTAGAACGGGGGACCCCATGAAGATGTACGACACCTCGAATATAAAAATTCCCTAGCTCATCAACTCTGAATGTCTCCTTGATCAGAAAAAAGTGGGCTACCTTTGTTTGTCTGTCCACAACAACCCATACGACATCATTGCCTCGAGGTGACCTCGGAAACCCAATCACAAAGTCCATAGTGACATCATCCCATTTCCACTCTGGAATGGGTAACTGCTATAACAGTCCATCTAGCCTCTGATTCTTTGCCTTCACCTGCTGACAGGTGGAACATCTCATAACAAAACCAGCTATCTCTCTCTTCTTACCTGGCCACCAGTACTGACGTCTCAAGTCAATGTATGTCTTGGTAACTCCGAGATGAACTGACAAAGATGAAGCATGAAACTCCCGCATCAACTCCATGTGTATATCCCCTGAGACCCACACTTGTTAATGGAAACACAAAACTTCATCATCGCCTATCGTCCACCTAGGAGGAGGGTCCTCACTTTCCACCGACTCCCATAAAACTAGGCCTTCTGAATCAAATATTTGTCTCATGATCACTCTATCTAGGAGGATATAAGTGAAAACAAAAGATGAAATATATGTCTTCCCCTGACTTTCGTGCACCTCCAAATGCATCTCAGAGAATAAAGCCAAAAGCTGCCATTCACCACTGGCCTCTTGCACTACATGTATCTGAGTCTTCCTGCTCAGTGCATCAGCTACTGCATTACCTTTACTAGGTGTATAGGCAAGCTCAAAATTGAAGGACTGAAGGTATTCAACCCGCATTCGCTGTCTCTAGTTCATGTCACGCTGGGTAAAGATGTACTTGATACTTTTGTGGTCTGTGAATACCACAGAATGTTCTCCCAAGAAATAATGTCTCCAACAATGCAACGAATGAACAACTACAGCCAACTCGAGATCATGTGTTGGGTAATTCCTCTCATGTGGAATCAACTGTAGAGACCCGTATTCAACTACTCAATCGCCCTACATCAACAAATTTCCTATCCCAATACCTGATGCATCACAGTAAACTTTATAGCACTTCCACTGCTCTGGGAGTATCAGGATCAGTGCTGATGTCAACTTTCCCTTCACCTCTTGGAGGGCTGTCTCGTAAGATTCTGACCAAATGAACTTCACACCCTTCTTAGTCAAACCCGTCAACGGTGCTGGTAAGTGGGATAAGTCATGTATGAATCTTCTGTAGTAACCAACCAGCCCCAAGAAACTCTGTATGTTAAAAACGTTCTTAGGATGCTCCCAGGAAACTACTGCTCTCACCTTCTCTGGGTCTACTGCAACTCTTCCCTCTGAGATGATATGACCCAGGATGTGTATCTGGTCTATCCAAATGTGGCACTTTGAGAGCATATCATATAGCTGATGCTATCCCAGTGTGCTCAATACTATCTTAAGATGGGTGGCATGGTCGTGTCGAGTGTGAGTGTAGACCAAGATATCGTCCATGAAGACTACCACAAAATAATTCAGATAAGGATGGAAAACACGATTCATCAGAGCCATGAAAACTCCTGGAGCGTTCGTGAGTCCGAACGAAATAACCGTATACTCTTATAGACAATACCTGCTCCTGAAATATGTGAGATTTATATCAGATGGTCTAACACGCAGCTAATGATATCCTGATCTCAACTCAATCATGGAGAACACTCGTGCTCGATGAAGTTGATCAAAAATATCATCAATACTTGGCAAGGGATATCAGTTCTTAACCGTCAACTGGTTCAACATCCAATAATCCTGATAGAGTCTGAGAGTACCATCCGCCTTCCTCAAAAAAGAGGACCGACTAACCCCAAGGAGAAGTACTGGTTCAGTTGATACCCTTTACCTGTAACTCCTCTAACTGTCTCTTGAGCTCCTGAAACTCTGGTGTAGCCATCCTATATGCAGGAATGGACACCGGTGCTTCTCCTGGAACAAGATCAATAGAGAAATCCACCTCACGCTCTGGAGGAAGACCTGAAAAGTCGTCCGAGAAGACATCCCTAAAATGATCAACAACTAGAGGGAAATCCTTATGACAAGTCCCCTGATCATCCAGATATAATCTCTCAATCTGTGCTATGATAAAAACTCACCCATGATGCTCTGGTCCAACTCGACTTGCCTAAATAGTCCACTCACCCTTGTATAGATACTCTCCTCCCTATGGTGACGTGAAACTCACCCTGCGATGATAGAAATCCAAAAAGGCCTGAAAGGGAACCAACATGTCCATCACGAGAATGACATAAAAACTCATCATCTCTAAGACATAGAGGTCCCAAAGGAAGTGAAACCCACCAACCTTAATGGTAACACCTTGCACTAATGCACACTAGTCATTCTAGTCCCTGACGGAGTGTCTAATGTCATAACAAGAGAAGATGAAGAAGAAACACAGAGCCCAAGGCTATCCACAATGGGTATAAATATGAAACTATGTGTAGCGCCCGTATCAAATAGAACTACAGATAAAACAGATGCTACAAGAATTGTACATCTAACAGTAGAAGGTCCGGGATCCTACTCCTTCTTGGTCTGTAGCACTCCATATGCATGCCCATTGTCACGGCCATGCGACATAGCCTGGATGCCCTGAGCTGTCCCGCCCTGCTGTCTCTGGGATCCTGGTGTCTGGCAACGACGACCACGACCACCATCCCAGCATGCCCGCCCTGACGTATTCCAGTTTCCTGACTGGTAAGAAGCTGCTGGTCCTGCCCCCGCATGCAGAGTCTGCACAGAACCCCTCTCACTAGCCACTGGTGGAAACGCCCTGCAAAAGCGCTGCAGATTACCCATCCTGCCACATGCTCAACACTCCACTAAGTCTCATGGACACTGAGGTCTCTTATGCCCTTCCACACCACATTGGTATCACATGACCTGGAAACCTGAAACATTCTTTTAACTGGTATGACCACCCTAAGAAAAGTCCATCCTTCTCTTCCTCTTACCAGTAAAAATAGTACCCGAAACTGATGCTGAACCACCCTGGCCCACACCACTTTTTTCCCACAGGTTCATTTATGTAATCAGTGCCTGGTTCATAATACCATGTACTGTGGGAAACCTAAAAACATTCATCACTGCTCTTATTTCATATCGAATACCATCCTCAAAGAGTCTGGCTATTAGCGTCTCATCGCCCACCAGAACGGGTGCAAAACGCTGAAGCTCGTTGAAGAGAGAAGAATAATCCATCGCCGACATAGCGCCATGCTACAGATTCATGAACTGTCGAGCTCGATCATCCCTCAGTTTCTCTGTGAAGGAGAAATCATAGAAGGATGTATGAAAATCATTCCACACCATGTCTCTGTGATGTTCTGATTGGGTGCTAACATCCCACCACATCTTGGTGGAATCACGCAATATATAAGTTGCGAGCTTGTCCCTATGACCAGGAGGTGTCTCCAAGTGCTCAAAAATGGTATGCATTGATCCCAGCCAAGACTATGCAGCCTGTGGTCCTCCATCCTTTGAAAACGTAGGCGGATGCTAATGCTGGAAGATATGAGTTAGCTCTGCCATAGATGTGGCAGCCAGCCGTGCTCCATGAAAGGTCTGCATGAACTGCATAAAGTCTTCATGGAACTGCCTCTCCGCGCCTATGTCTAGTATTACGGTTGGCACCGCATCTGACTCTGCTGGGGGATCAACTAGTAACCCATGGCCCACCATCTCCGGAGTATACTTGCTGCCACTCTATAGGCGAAAAATATGTGAACGTCTTGGTGGCATGACACTACATGGTCAAACGCAAACCTTAGATCAAGATTATCACAATCTAAAAATGAAGGAACCAAAAGGGAAATAGGAGGAAGAAGGTAATTAAGATTTCACAACAAGACTACATGGCATGTATAGTGACAACATGACATGTACCAAACTTTTCTTGCCCTACCCAATTCCTTCTACATGGACAGGCCACACGACACCCGTTAAACAAAACTACATTTCATGTATATAATCTACACGGCGAGTATGGTGTAATTTTCCAACTACCCGTGTCATTTGTGACATGGACAGCTACTCGGTTGGATACTACACGGCGTGTTACACCCCCACACGGTGTGTACACTACCCCATTTCATAGCCACATGGTCAGGTCCACATGGTCTCTCACTAGTCAAGACTACACGGCGTGTCCCACCTATACATGATGGGTACTATACGATATTCTCCGACCCGTGTTGTTCATTATACGGCCAGATACACGGCTCACACTACACGGCGTGTTCCAATACACACGGCGTGCATAGGAAAGGTTTACACTGATCTGTGTTGTTAGTCACACAACTGGATCCTAGGTCAGACTACAAGGCGTGTTTCCACAGTTGAAACAGAGTGTATATACGAAGGTATCCCCCATCTGTGTAGTTATTTACAAGGGAAGACTCCGAGTCAGTACTACACGGCGTGTACTTACGGTACGCGGAGTGTTTTCCCCAAGAACTTCCCTTCCCTGTGTCCCCACCCACACAGTCTATGACACGGGAAGAGACTACACGGCATGTACTTATGGTACACAGCGTGTACTCAAAAAGTTTTTATTTTCTTCCCAAACAGAAGGGCATACACGACGTGTTTAAGTTACTATACGGAGTGTATACTGGGTTTCTAGACATTATGCCATAGAAACCTCTCTGTAACCTAGAAAATACTGAAAACCCACACCTAAGTGCCAAATTCCGATCTGTGAGGACCCATACTCCCCGCGAATCAAATTTTGTCATCTTATATGTGTTATAACCGGATAAATAGCCAATGATCCACCAAATTTCAGTCAATGACGTTCCATACTCCCCAAAAAACCAAATTTTGACATCCATTCTATAAATAGGCTCACACAATAATACTCTATCAGACATCTTATATCTATTATAGCACCTATCATAACAACATGCTTTTACTATCACAACAACATGAAATTTCAAATGCATCTACATGGCACAGAAACTATGCATGGAATGTGATTTTTACCATGTTCCTAAATGATGAATGAGATAAAATACCATCATCTCATCGGGTTACAACTAAATTGAACCCATGGAAAAAATATAAATAGCACAATAAAAAGTGAGTCACCCTTCGGTGAAAATTGATTCCACTGTAAAATTGAAAAATCAGAAAAATTGCAACACGAGGTAAATTAGTTTTTTCCTATACACGGGTTAGCTATGCCTAGGAATAACTTATTTCCAACTACCATTCTCATCCGAGCCCGGACTAAGGCTCCAAATAGTAAGTCAAAGAAAGGAACTCCTCTGATACCACATTGCAACGTCCCGGTTCTGGGTTCCCCGAACCCGGTTCTCCAAGTGACCTCAAAAGCATTTCCCCAAAATTCAAAGGATGCCGACTAGCAGGGAGGGCCCAGGTCTGATAGTGGGGAAACTATGCTCTCATTTATCAAATTTTAGCACAACGGAATAAAATAAGAGTATACAACAACAATGGAAGCAATAAACTATACGCATTTAAAATAAAAAACTACAGTAAAAGATAACCAACAGTTATATAGAAAATGATGCAACATGTCTCATGTTCAAAGAAAATAGGCAGAACATTTTACAATACAATATAGTACATTACTATACAAAGTACCACAAAACAAAACAAAACAGCTGGTAGCATCGTAAGCCAAGCTCAGTCCCATGCTCCCATACTTCCCAGCAATAATCAAGTACCTGTATAGGGTCCCTTTCCTTTATCCACACCTGCAGAAACATACTCTGTTTGGGACGAAGACATGTCCCAAATAGGGTGTGAGAAATAAATCCCAGTAGGCACCCACCAAAAGCCCATGCCCAAATTTGTGAAAAGATGGAACAACATTGTGCAGTATTAAAAAATGCAATAAACTAAGCAGTACTCAAAAGTAACCAACTTTACCAGTTATATTTCCATTTTATTATTCTTTTTAACATTCAATTTATGATATCACCATAGTGAATATTCTAAGAAAAACATCCAGATTCCTCAGACACGTAAACCCTTACCCTTAGGTAAAGAGAATACAAACACATGAATCTGCCCACAAGCATATCGAATATTTCCCACATGTGTACGAGGTGTCGCCCACAGGAACAGAATCAACTGCCCACAGGCACGGAAGAAGTTGCCCACAGGCTAAGTAGAACATTTCCCACATGCTAATCACAACACTGCCCTCAAGCTAAACTGGTAACCGGGACATGCCCAATATTCTAACAAGTAGTATACATCCAACACAAAATGCAATTCCTCTCATGGAAATTCTAAAATCATTATTATAAAGGCATACCCTCGGGTATCCTGGCCAAACAGCTAAATAGAAGAACGCACCCCCGTGGTGGTCCTCGATCCAAGCAACAATCCTAAACAACAATTTATTATCACATTTAAATTACCTATACAATTCTAGGTATTTAATTCAACAAGACCTCAGCCATACGACACCCCATTCATGGGAACAAATCACAATGGTACAGAAAACGCACATGAGTTGGAAAATTAAACACCAATCCACCTACCTTACACTCCCACAAATGGTATACGTGAACGTCGATTATAGAAATTCCCAATGATGACATAGATATGGGTTAAAAGAAATCCCATTCAAACTAAAATAACATAAATTATATGAAGATTTGGTAAGAACTACTCAAGGAGATGGGAGGGCTTACCCATGGGGTTCCAACGTGATCGACGGAAGCGGAAACAGATTCCCGACGCTCAATCTGGAGGTTCATGAAGGTTCGGTCTTCCTCTCCCAAGATCCTATCCGGTTCTATGACAATACTATGAATAGGGTTGGATATTGTCCATTTTAAGTGGAAAAAAAGTACACAACGTGTACTTTTGACTACACGACATGTACTCCCCTCATTTTTCTGGTCCTCTGGCGGCACCGCCAAACTGTTCATCCATCGACATGAGTACACGTCGTGTATTCCCGACTACATGGATTCTACTATCACCCAACTGGTGGCTGATCCCACTGCCTTACTATTTCATCGGCCGACTGACTACATTGCGTTTAAAGGACCACTACACAGTGTATATTCAGTTTTTACACCCTTAGTCGCCAACAAGGCTACACACCCCGTGTACTCATCCCCCACGGCCAAAAGTACACTGCGTGTGGAAACATACTCTGCATGTAGTCCCAAAATATTGGATTGTTCCCCATTTTACGTATTGCTTAAAAAATACTTAAGGAAAGGAGAAAAGAAGAAACATGTACATGAAGAATAAGATCCGGGTTCATACCATAATAGCTAGTTTGATTGGTTTTTGTGTGTTAGAACTTGAAGTTGTGTACAACATGCGCTACTGTATTATTCAAAGAGAAGCGTTTCGTGGAAGCTTGGGGTGTTATATTATCCCATACATTGAATAATTTTGACCTCGATATTTCTAGAGTATTACTGCATAAAAAGACTTGGGTGGTTCTTTCATCATATGTTCCTTGGGTTCCCACATTGCCTCTTCTACCATATTTTTTTCCATAGAAAATTTATCAGATGAGTCGTCCGGTTTCTCAAAAATTGTTTTCTTGTATTAAGAACCTTGATAGGCTATTCTCTATAAGACATATCGGGTTCCAGTTCTAATTCATCATAGGTGAGTACATGCCTTGGGTCAGACATGTATTTTCTCAATAGTGATACGTTTAATACATCAGGAACTTTTGAGATACTTGGAAGAATTCCCCAACGGTAATCTACTTCCCCAATAAATTTTAGAATTTAGAATGGTCCAATGTACCTGGGACTCAACTTACCCTTCTTACCGAAATGTATAACACCCTTCCATGAAGATACCTTCAAGAAAACATGATCTCCTGCCTGAAATTCCAAATGTATCCTTGAGTTATCTGCATAGCTCTTCTGCCGACTTTGAGCTGATTTAATGTGGGTTTGGATTAAATTCACCCTTTCCATTGTCTCCTCAAAAACTTATAGTCCTAAAAGTTTTCTTTCACCAACATCATCCCAACAGGTTGGTGTGCGACATCTCTTTCTATATAACGCTTCATATGGTGCAATCTGAATACTTGAATGGAAGCTATGTTATAGAAAAATTCAACGAGAGGTAAATATTGATCCAATATACCTTGAATGTAAAGTGAGAATGATCTAAACATGTCTTCTAAGGTTTGAATATTCTGTTCTGATTATCCATCAGTTTGGGGGTGGTAGGCAGTACTTAAACAAAGTTCAGTATCTAGGAGTTTTGGAATATTTTTCCTGAATAAAGAAGTAAAACGAGGATCACGATCAGAAACAACCTATAGGGGTACTCCATGAAGTCTCAAAACATTATTAATATATAGTCTTTCTAGATGTTCAAGTGGTAGATCTTCTCTTATAGAACGAAAATGTGCTGACCTGGTAAGACGATAAAAAATGACCCATATTGCATCACCACTTTTAGGAGTCTTTGTAGTCACATGAAAAATTCCATCATAATATTATCCCATTTCCACTCTGGTATGGGAAGAGGTTGCACGACTCCCCCAGGCTGTTGCCTTCTAGCTTTCAGTTGTTCAAAAACCATGCATCTTGACACAAAATCTGCAATCTCCCTCTTCATGTTGTCCCATCAAAAATTTTCCTTTAAATCTCTATACATATTGGTCCTCCAATGGTGTATAGATAAATTGGAAATATGAGAATCATCCATGAATTCCCATTTTAGATCAAGTATATCGGGAACACAAAGTTCCTTCCCAAATTTCAAAATTCCATCATCATACACAAAGTCACTCAATCTCCCATCATTCACAGCTTTAATATTCTTTTGTAACTCTTCATCATCGGTCTGAGAACACTTTATCCTTTCTGGTAAAGATGTATTGGAAACCATTTGAAAAAGTTTTGATGTTTCTCCTACCGTGGTTATCCCCATATCCATCTTTACTAGATCCGTATATATAGGATCCTTTTCAACTCTCATATTGTTCAAAAGTCCATGATCCTTTCTACTTAGAGCATATGCCATCTTATTTGCCTTCCCTGGGTGGTATTGTATCATGAAATAATAATACTTGAGTAGTTCAAGCCATCTCATTTGCCTCATGTTGAGTTCTTTCTATGAGAAAATATACTTCAAACTCTTGTGATCCATATATATCTCACAATTTTCACCATAGAGATAATGTATCCATATCTTTAAAGAAAATATTATTGCTGCTAACTCAAGATCATGAGTAGGATATTTTTTCTCAGGAAATTTTAGCTATCATGATGCATAGGTAATAACCCTATCATTCTGCATATTGACACAACCATGTCCTCTCTTTGAAGCATCACTATAAATAACAAACACAGCATTCCCCGATGGTAGTGTCAAGATAGGAACAATGAATAATATTCTATTCAGTTATTCGAAACATTCTTCACACTCTTTTTTCCAATCAAATTTAACCCCTTTATGTGTGAGATTCATTAATGGGTTAGCTAATCGGGAAAAATTCCGGTTGAAACATCGATAATAACCTCCTAAACTAATAAAATTGTGTGCCTCAATTATACTTGTTGGTGCTGGAAATTATTGGATTGCTCATGTCGTAGAATGATAAACAGAGATTCCATCCTTAGAGACAATATGACCAGGAAAAGATATCTCTTGATGGAAGAATTCACACTTTCTAAACTTCCCATATAATTCATGTCCACTGTGAGTCATCAGGATAGTGGTCATGTGATTTCCAAGATCCTCACATGTTTTGGAGTGTACCAAGATAAATTCAATAAACACCACTACAAATTCCTCATGAATATCCTTGAAAACTCTATTCATTAGATCCACAAAGACCAAGGGTGCATTAGTCAATCCAAATAGCATTACTATAAACTCGTAATGCCTGTACCTGGTTCAAACTGCTATCATCGGAATTTCTTCCTTCTTAACACACAATAGATGGTATCCAAATCATAGGTTAATCATTAATAAGTATTGAGCTCCATGAATTTGGTCAAATAAATCATCAATGCGAGGTAGGGGATACTTTTTCTTTATTGTTATATAATTTATCTCCCAGTAGTCAATATACAACCTCCTAGATCCATATTTCTTCTTTACAAAAAGGACAAGGGCTCCCCATGGAGAAAAACTAGGGAGAATAAGTCCCTTATTACTCAATTCCTATAGTTGTTTCTTTAGATCCACTAATTGCACAGTGTTCATTCTATAAGGGGTCTTTGATATGGGCCTTGAACCAGGAACTAAATCAATGACAAAGTCAATTTCTCATTCTGAAGGATTTCCAGGTAAATCTTTTGGAAACACATCAACATATTAATTCACAATAGGTACATCCTCTATTTGAACATTCCTTTCCTCACCCATAGTTATTTTATTCTCTTCCTCCCCAATAATTGAATTTAGTTGAGCTATTAGAGGTTGATCTAGATAAGAAATAGGTGGTGACGATTCTGCTCTAATGATAAGGTGTTCATTATCATCGTCATAAAAAATAGTAACCTTCTTATTCTTACAATAAACCTTTGTATCCTGTTCTGAAATCCAATCCATACAAAAGATTATATCAAAATCAATCATTGGTATAATGATGAGATCAGCAGATAAAGAGAATTAATATTCTCTAATGGAAACTAATTCACAAAACATTGTTTCGATGATACATCCGTTAGGAGTTTTGACTGACAACTCCCTTGTTAAATAAAATTGAAAATATCTAATTTTCATAGAAAACTGTGTTGATATGAAACAATGCGATGATCCATAATAAAATAAATCATTGGCTAAACTTGAGGAAACTGTTAAATTACCCGCCACCACATCTTTCAGTGCTTGAACCTCAGCTGTTCTAATAACATAATATTGGCCTTGATACCTAGTACTTTTTTGAGGTAAGTTTCCCTGACACTTAGGACATTTATTTTCATAATGTCCCATCTCCCTAAAATTGTATCATTGAACATCAGTATCTTCTTTCTTCCCCTACAAATTATGTGCTTGGTGGCCTTTTTCACCACACTTTTAACAGACTCCCATTTCCTTCAGGATAGTTCCAGGGTGTTTCTTCCCATATTTAACACATGACAAATATTCAACATTTCCCTTATTCTCCTTATTTCCATTTCTAGAGTGTTAAGAAGATCTCTTCTTCTATTTCTTTTCATTAAAGCTGTAAGACTTAGAGAATTATTTTTCTGTCTTGATAGCACATGAGACAATATCTTCTTACGACGTGAAGGATTGTTAGACTAATGCTCGATGGAGACATGGTTTCAACTCATCAATGAAATGATCAATATTACATCATGGGTTATGTATATAATCTGAATCATGCCTTTCTACCTTTTTAAAGTTAGACTCATACATTGCAACATTCGCATCCTCCTTTTTCCTCAGACTCAGAAATTGTCTTTTCATATCTCCTCGATGGTCGTGAGGAAATTATTTTTCTAAGAAAATATCCTTAAACACCCTCCATTTCATATTTTATACTTCATCATCTTCTTTCATGTTTTGAATCAATGAACACCATTGATCAGAATCTTCCGTGATGTGGTAAACTACCATGACAACTTTTTCCATTTCGCTACTCCCCAAGGCATGGAATATTTTCTCTAGGGAATTTATCCTTTGCTCAGATACTAGTGGATTTGTACCCCCATTGAGTTTTGGTGGTTATTTCCTGATGAAGTGATATAACATTGTTCCTCCATGATGCGGATCAGGGTGCTCCAAATGGGTAAGGTTTTTATTTGTAACCTAAGTGTGTTGTCCCAGTATGGTGATAAGATGATCAACACCAGTTGTATCACCATCTCCACTATAATTATCTTGATTAGGAGGGAAATCCCTACATGGATTACATGCGTTGATATGTTTTCCATTTTATCCACTAGACAACATTTCAAAATAATGGCATAAACGAGATTATTTTATGAATTGTAATACATAATTCCAAACTTAAAAAACACTTAACATAAATCGAATAGTTTATGTATATAATCAATAATCATAAAAAAATTTCAATGAGGATGTATATACTCATAAACCCTTCATAATGTTTTGTAATGAAAATGATAATTATCCTATGCATATCCCCTGGGAGTGTCGTAACCAAAAGTGCAGCAAGGCCCGTTATCATGCACGAGTTCCCATTCGAGTCTAGCTCAATGAGGTGTTTTCAGGTTTTACCCTAAAGTAAATCTTTGCCAGATCCACCTCTACAAGCTCGTATCTAGACAGGGATGTATCTCTCGGAAAACTCCAAAAATCTCTACATTACCAAAATTCTAGGAAGTTCTCTATACTAATCTTCAAAGTCTATCATAGTGTAATGTGCTCTAATCAGAGTTTATCTAAATCTAGCTTCCACGATTTGTACGAAACTTTGTCTGATACCAACTGTAACACCCCAAACCCAGTTAGCCATAGTGGGTGCATTATTACATAACATTGGCAAGATCACAAATGATAAAGTCTCGAAAGCCAGAATAGTTTAGTATCCTTGGAAACACTACATACATTAATAAGGTTTTCATCACATCATAAAATGGAAAAATAAAACTACATTGTTTCCAATGAAAACACTGAAATCCCATAGACTACCCCTGCTGGTCAGTCATAATATTCTCCATTACATCCTGGGAAAAATAAAACATAGAAAGGGGTGAGCTCAGATGCTTTGTAAGGAAAACAGTATAGCACAAGCTTTTATAAATAATCATTTACATTGAAGGCAATATATAACTAAAACAAAAGGCTTTTAAACATGAAATTCAGCATAATAAGGAAAAAATAAAATTAAATAATTCCATTTAAGTATTCACATGGATTTTCTACTAGTTGAATAATCACATGCAATATCAATAACCAATTTCATAATGATGGAATGCATAATGCGAGACTTTCAAAACCACATAGTCATGGCCTTGTGCCAATACTACAAATAAGATTTTGTCAAGGCCTTGTGCCAAGACACTTGTTTGTTTCATGAGACCAACCGATGCATCGAGGAACTATAGCGGGCTCCACCCGTCACTAACTAAGTCCAATGCATTCCCATATGAAAATGTTTGAATATAACATAAATATTTGTATTAAAACTAGCATATGAAATGTCAATAATTTATCCATAAAACATGAATGGTATGAAATAACACATCCATATTCAAACATATCACAAAACCTTTAATACAATATGGATTTTTTGTATCATAACAAATCAACTTCAAACAAACTTAAAATCAATCAAAGGATGTGGACATATATGAAATCAAAACCTTTTTATAGAAATATCTCTTTCTATTTTGAAATCATTTAATGGTCACATAATTATAAATGAAGCATTTATATTTGAAAATATTCTTATAAACATGTAAGGGAAGCTTCAACAATGTTATAAAGGTGGAAAATAGCTACACCCGCCGTATATGTTTAAAAAAGGCATTCTTACCTTAATTTTGTCGAAAAGGTTATAAAGATCCTTGTTTAGAAAACGATGGAACGATTACATTATAAAAAATTATAAAAATTCAAACAAGGTTGTAAATAACATTAACATATAGTCTATAAAATAGTATGAATATTTTGAAATAAATTTTTATGAAACATGGTTGTGGATGATAACGAAGTCCCAGTAGATAATTACGTATAAACAACCTCAGATAATGAAAAGATTGTGAAATAAAACCATACCTTGTACTTTTCCTTGGTCAAGGGTAGGTTAGCCATTTGTAAAATAGTGAAATAATTTTTATTAAATTATAAAAGAATCATATACAATAATATGATATCATATTTGATCTATTAACATTTTTTTGTTAATAATATTATAGTATTATCAACATTTTGGGTGTTCACTTACTTGTTTTTTTATCTATGTTGTTACATAATTCGTGTTTGTTATGGATAGGTTGTATATTATTCATATACATAATGATATCAAGTCCCTAAACAATATTTTTAATCCTCAAATGAAAATTATCCTTGAATGGATACGATGGGGAATGAATCTCATCGTGTTCGTGGAGACGGTAATCCGTACATACGCACAAGCGACAATATCAATTTTTGATATTAAACTAATATATAATTGGATGGTATATCATATATAATGAATAATTATCATGTTATATTTATTATTTACATCAATTAAACATCATTATTATAACCATCCAAACAATAATGTACTAAATAACAATTACACCATGACGTGGAGACAGTAAGCTGTATGTACGCACGTATGGTGACAAGTCATTTAAAGGATGGATAAAAAATTGATTTTATTATACCGTATTTATAATAACAACACAGTATATAGAATATACGGGAGTTATAATTTTAAAATGGAAATAACAAAGAAAAAGGAATTGGAAGAACAATGGAACTTGAAAGAGGTGATGAAATATTTACCTCTTCTTCGGGTTCTTCCTTTTGATTTGATCAAAAGGGCTCCCTAGGTTGGCTTTATGACTAAACAAGGGCCTCTAGGATGAAGGGAGGATAGTTGGGAGATTATTTGGGTAGAGTTTGGTCGATACAATGACTCTGATGGTTTGAATTTTAGAGTAGGGGGAGTCCACTTTTGTAAGAGGGGTGAGGGCACCATAAGAAAAATAATAAAATAGTATGTAATAATAAATTCATATTCGGTTTATAATGGATCCAATGTGACTTATTTAGATTATAGGGTGAGGATGGTTCTAAATACTTTCATCCAATAGACTATAGATAGGTTTGGTTCACTACATTAACCTTATATTTTAGATTTAACACTTAGTTAAATAGTTTGACATTTACCATGTGTCTTTGTATTCTTATATTATATGTTTAATAAACATACAATATACTTCCCAGAGAACCCCAAGTGGTTAATTAATGATACACATATCATTATATAAGTACTTTGGCTGAACCTTATATTTTTAAGAATATAATATCAATTAATAATATAATATTTCTTTTAAAAACACTTTTTTGTAAATTTTGACACTATTTGGTATTTTTTTTGTTAAATTCATAAAAGCATTATTACTTAGAAATAAATTCTTATAACAAACCCTAAAATTTCCTATTAACCAATGATATTTTTTTATTCATAAATAGTCTCAAATTACATTTATTTGGATATTTATAATGTTAATTACTTTAATATTTCATTATGTAGGTAATTACTGCATCATTATTGTGTCATAAATAAATTAAATTATTTAATGTCAAAAAATTATATATAAAATACAATTATGTATGAAATCTTTTTATATTTCTAATGAATATTTATCTTATAATTTATCTTATGTATAACCAAATATTAAAATTGTTTTATTTATTAAATATTTATTTTAACTCTTTTAACTCTTCTTTAAATAAAATAATAATAAGTGTCCTAATATAATCCAAGTGGACCAAAGAGGTTCATATTTCATTCCTATAGTTGTTTTTGGTTGAATTATACTATTCCAATTGAATTATTACATGTGTTGGGGTAATATTAATATCATTTTTTCCTTTAATTACCCTATTTTCTTTTAACAGCGGTAAATAAAAGTAAAACGTTACTATACACTAAAAATTATTTTTATCTTATTGAACCATGGTTTACTTACATATATCAATTGTATCTCTTAGATTTTTTAAATTCAACTCACAGAAGCGGTAAAATTATGTATTATGCAAATTTGCAAAAGCTCCTAGGAGGTGGGTAAAAGACGGTGAAAAGTTTAATAAATTTTTATATATCTAAAATTACTATAAAATAACTCAAATGAATTAAATTAAACTTATATAGGTATTATGTATCTATTTTTACCTAAAATAAATTTAAAAAATATAAAAAATTATTTAAATAAAAATTCGGTTTTAAACTATAACTCAGTGTTTTTCACTATTCATCAAAAATTGAATGTTTTCAGAAAAATACCAAAAATTTACCCTAAGCTAATTTCAATATTCCAAATCCAAAAATAAAGTCCATTTTGAAAAATAAAATTTTTAAAATTTCAAAAATTGGGTATTACTATTCATAATGGCTAGTTTTTGTTGTTGTGGTGTGTTAGAACTCGTTGTTACGTACAACACACGCTTCTATATTATGAATAGAGAAGCGTACCGTGGAATCTTGGGGTGTTACACAAAATCCCTAAAATAATACTATTTATGGTGTGGAAGAGAAGCATGTTCATAAAAAATTATTTTAAAACATTAAAAATAATATTGGATTTGGGGGATTCCACAAAGGTTTATAAAATCAATTAAATAACATTAAAAATTATTTTTATAGGGAAATATATATTTAGTCATTCTATCACTTTATCGTGTTTATTAAATCACTATTCATATTTTATAATAGTATAATACATACTATATATTGATATAAATTTTTAATTTTTAAACAAACATTCAGCAGTATCAGAAAATTATGAATAATACAATATCAGATATTTTTTATGTGATTATTTATTAGATAACATTTACTTTCCCAAAATGATATTGTAAATTTGTGAATTTACACCTTTAAATGAAAATCCCAATTAACTAGAGAATACTAGTTTTTGAGTCACAAACCACTTTCTAACCCTTGTAGAAATTACATGGGGAATCATTAAATTATATTATTCTTTATATTTAATTAATTATTATTTTATATTACTGTCTCTTTAAAATAACATTTATGCGGAAAATTATTCTATTTAGTTAAAATATTTTTTTAATTGAAAATATATATATCCAAAAAAATAAAATTTTATTTCTATCATGTCAAAATATAATTTTTAAGAAACTCATTTTTTAATAATATATGATTCAATAATGAAAAAAGGATAAATAGAATCATTATTATATTAAAAATAAAATAAATAACAATCTATTACATGGGTCTAGATATATAATAACTCAATTCACCAGCATATTCCTAAGGGTAATGTGTGCAATTTTGGTTCTTTATTCGGGTGGTTCAATAAAAATCTTTTGGTGGGAAATCTTGATATGATTGAACTAATAATGTAAATGATTTTACTGAATTTTATATTATTTAATATTAGATTGGGCTTACTTAATAATAAATTCCAATGATTCTATCTTCCATGATGCCTCAATGTATGGTATTCATATGGAAAAATCTTATTGTTACAAGCTATCAATTCATTAATAGTTTTCAAATATATACAATCATTACACTTAATATATAATAATATTAATGGTAATTTTATAATAGATATATAATAAATTATAATGATGTTTAATGGTCTTCTAATCTTGAGAGAAATATGAAGGATAATTTTGACAGTGGATGTAATTCAAAAAGTAGAATATATTGCATGTATTTTCTATAAATACATTTCATAACAAGAAATATATTTCAATAAAATAAAATTTCATTTATACAGGTTTATGTTGTTAATCTGGGGCTGCCATATGGATGACCAATGACTTCCCCATGGTAGGCAATATCAAAACCAAAGGGTGCAGTAAATATAACTTGATTCCATTAATCTATCATTATTATTTTTATCCCAATGGTTGGATGTTCCTATATTCATCAATAGTGAAAAATAATTTAACATTCTAATTAATAAGTTGATAAAACTCTAAATGTAAAAAAAACTCCCTTGAATGCCTCACAACTCTCATAGATTGCTTGGATGGGAAATTTAAATGATGGCCTCAATATTATTCACATAAATATCAATTTATTTATTATAATATATGATTTCTTCGAAATTTATAGATGTAAACCCCTAATGAACACTTCTTGGGGTTTTCATTCACTGATGAGAACGGATAATGCAAATAACTATATAAATATTGCAGAAATGGTTCTGATTCTGGAAGTGTTTTCCCACATTGTATTCCACCATCCTTAAATGTAGGGTCTTGAAAATGTGATTCATATCCCACTGACGTTTGTTTAAAAATCATTTAATACAAAGGATATAACTTGGTAGAAATATGTTCTCTGGGGTTCAATGAATATTGTTGCCTCTCCATCACCATGGTCCATCAAAATATGATTTTATTCAGAGTTTCCATCAATGAAATAGAGGGCCTTAGCACTATATTTTTGGTTGATTAGTGACTCTGTGATTGGGATCAATAATTAATCCATTAGTAAATGATTATTTATATCAATGAATTTGTTAAAAATATGGTATTCCCATTATTTTTATCGAATGGGACAATTTTTTATGACGATTTAGACACAACTATTCCTCGATGTATCTATGTTTAATCAATGTTTCATATATGGAAAACCATGGAATAATGGGTGAGATGCATCCTTCTGTTTCATTATTGTATACATGGTTGTAAAAAAGGAAGGTCACGATGGTGGATGGTGACCTGAGGATCAATCTTGATCATCTTCTTATAGTTCCATGAAAATAATTCAGGGTTCTACTTTATAAATTCATGACACCAATCTCTTTTTGGGGGAATGTAAATATAGATTATTTTTTTCATACACCAATCCTAAATACCATGGATCACATTTATTATCTCATTACCAAAAGTAGAATATCTTACCTTTTAGTAAGATGGGGCATAATCCTATCCCCCTTTATTTGAACCACAGGGACCGAAGGTCTGGGATGAATCCATGGGTATAAGTGGATATGAGGAGGATTCATATTCCCATAAATATAATGAATAATCAGGATCAGATACTTATCTTTCTACTTCCATAATCAATATACTAATGGTGTATGTGAATTCTATCTCTTAAGGGAATTAATGGTATAGTATTCCCATAATTATGAGGAATCATGGATTGATTGACCACTAAATATCCATCCCAACTGTCTAGTATACATGAATAAGATGTTCACTGATTGTCATTGAAATATGTATTCCCTAGATTCTAACCCATTTATCCCTTTTTTTTGATAATTGTTTATATGGAAGAAAAACATCGTTTCTAGAATATTGAAGTGTTGGTCGTGGTATTGGAGTGTTTATTCCAAACAATGCATTGGAAGCATAAAACTACTCTTTATGTTATGTCAAGGATCATCCAAGGTAGGTGTCAAATAATTTAAATCATTTACATGCATTATTATCTAAATATGGGTGTATTTCTATCCCCTTCATAAACTTGACACATATGTTGTTGGTTAAATGTAACGACCTAGAAAATCATAAATAAAAATTCTTCTTGGCCTATTTAAATGCCTTTTTATGGTTATTAAAACATATGCACATATTTGGTTTTATGTTTTAGATTTCAAAATACTGTTAAGAATGGTTACCATTGTTAATATAACCATTGAATAGTGATCACATTATTAGTATAAATATAGGGATTTAACAAATCCATTTGACACAAAAAAAATAATTGATGGCCCCATCCCTTATACTTTCCCTATACGAATCCCATTAGTTAGAGCTCAGAAAGGAGGTGTCTTCGTTGGGCTTCACTCATGACCATTCCCAAGACAACCTTGAATATGTTAAGATTAAGCGGAATCACCTACCATAGAAGTGGATGTTGATAGAGATTACAACTCAAGAGATTTTATCTGATCCATCCCAAGAGTCTATCACTATTGTGAACCTTTCCCTAGGGTTATATGCAGGTGTTTTTAAGGGGTTATGTTACAATACCGTAGAAATACAACTATTTACATTATTGTTTTGTATAAATATTATACATTTATTTTATTATTGTTACTTTGTAAAGAGTTTTTTAAGCATAAATCATATTTTTATTTAATAATCAACTAAGTAATCTATTTTTATTAATTAATGGATATTTTATTTAAATAAAATTTTAATAAGACATTATTATTATTAAATAACATTATATGAAATATAAATGATCATGTAATTTGTCTGAATACAATTTTAATTTTTATTAAGGTTTGAAAGTTGTTTTTGTCAAAAACCATGAATTTTTTATAAATATTGGTTTTAATATTAAAATTCGAAATTAAAATAATTAGAAAATTATTTAGATAAAATGAATATTATTTTCTTAATATGGATGTCAAAATTATCCAACAGGGAATTGTTCATAATTTTTTGAGGTAGTTGAATTTTTGGTAAAATTAAATACTATTTCTATATATAATGTATTTTATGACATCATAATGACCCAATGGTGATGCCATAGAATATTATAAACATTGGGTTTGTCAAATATATGTTTGACCATTAAAATAATGTGATTTTGGGTATGTTTGATTTATTTTACTATGCTTTAGTGGACCCTTCTAGACTTATAAAACATTTTGCCTTTTTAAATTGTTTTTCTTGAGAGTGTGACTCACTTTATAATAATAAACCCTATTATTTTAAGAAGATCGGCCATTGGCCTTATAAAATATTTTTTTCCACTCCTTAAAAAAACAATTTTCAAAAACCATGGGCTAGTATTTGGTTTTGATTAGTAAATCGTGTGGTGTCCCAAACCTAAATAAAAAAAAGTTCCCTCTCCTTTCTTATATAAACAAACTTAAGCTCCCACATCCTCTTCTCTAAAAGACTTTTTAGTTCATAAAAACTCTTCTCTCCTCTCTATATAATCTTCCCAAGGTTCCCCAAGAACCCATGAAGTCTCTCTCAATCCCCTCCAAAGCCTTTGAGATCACACTTCAAAGTAAGGGATTCTAACATTCCTTATTTATGTAAATGCTTCCTTATATTGTTATGCCCTTTTATATTCAATTATAAATGTTGTGGTATGATTTCGAATGTGCCTCATATTTCCCTATTCATGTTTTGGTAATGAGAGATCCCCTTTATCTCTCATTATTTCCTCCCATGTAAATCTGTTACCATGCTGAAATTCTGTATGGAATTTCTCCCTACTCATTTACATTCATGAAATTATTTTGTATTAGGTATATAAATTCCATTACATTTGTTGGGACAAGTATCTATATGACCCCCATTACATTCCATTTGATGTACATATAATGATACACACATTTCTCTTTCTTCAACCATTTTTATGAATTCTTTTGTCACACTGTTGTGCTATCAAAATTGCGCCGCATTTTCTAATCCAAGATCATTGTGTAGTGAATACCATACCCATTTCTCAATCAAGGGTATTCACCTTAATGGACATATATATATTGAATGGTAATTTTATATATTTATCCCACATTCCATAATCATGGAATAACTTTTTATGTTGATTGATTCCATGTTTTATGATCCATGTCACACACTTATGCATGAAATTAAATGATTTTGAAGGGTGCACCCTAATAGAGCTCCAATTCATTTGGGTAAACTATAGTATCTTGATACATCATCTAAAATGAGTATCGGATCATTCTAATTCAAGTGCAATGAGGGTTTACTCGTGATTTGTGTGCAATGATGGTTTACTCATGCATCATGTGCAATGAGCCATGCCTCATGCTAATTCTATGTTAAGTGTTGTTGCCACATATACATGTAATGATTTTAATTATTTATCTTGCCTTTTTGTTCATGATTCTCTTATTATCCATTAATATTTCTATTTTCTAACATGTATTTTATTCCTCATGTTATTCCAGGTTAATTCCCTTATAGGGATTTATAGCTAACCCTTTTATTATGCATGTCCTCAGGTTATCCAATGCAATGCTAAGTAAGAATGAATATAGTGGTCATGTAACTGATGTTTTCAAAAATATGTTGTGTTTTATGTTTTAATTTTTTTTAAATGTTTCTAATCCACAAAGACACTAATCCTCTCCATATTCTATGTTTTATAATGTTACAGTTTTATGTAATAAATCATGTTTATGGGTGTAATTAAAGTAGGGTTGTCATAGTTGTTATTGGAGGATAGGTTGAGTTATTATTTGGATTAGGATTAGAAAAACCCTAGTAAATCCTTAGAGTCATGACTGAGTATATTAAAAACATCCATATTTATTTTTGGGTATTGAGTAAGTGGTTTATCAAGAAAATACATCCTTGTCGGGATACGAGTTGGTAGAGGCGACTCTGGCATAGATGTACCTATGGATGAAAACGCTGACAAGGAGTTTCAAGCACGACCTGGTGTACCCTAGTACACGACAATGGTCCATTCTACAGTTTTTTTATGATACACCCTAAGGATATGCATTGGTAAATTCACAAGATTAGTATAAACCATTATTAAGGGAATTTAAAAAAATCCCTTAAAAATATATCTTAGAAATTAGATCATATATATTATATATTAAATATTATAGATTTATTAGTTAAGTAAATAAAAGGAATTTAAAAGTCATCTATTTTACCCTTTATGTGTTAGCCCTAACATTCCTTTTATTCCATCCGATGTCCAATAATTGGAGGACTCAGGCTAACAACAGATGCGAAGTCCAATGTGAAGACTGTTCTAATGAGATACCCAATCCGATGGGAGTAGGAAGCAAGATACTTTGACATGATACAGTCTCAGTTAACTCAAGATTTGAATAGAAATGTGGTTCAAGAGGAACATTCAACCCCCCCTCCCCCCCCGCAAGAAAGAACAAGTCTCTATCAAGAGCTTTATGAGACAAATTGCTTAAACTATTAATGGATCATCTGATCTCTCAATCAGCGAACAATGGATCAACTTTAATGAATATATCTTCTAAATCCTTCAATTTTATGAACTAGAGAGGGTTCTACTAGTTGCATATTGTGTTAATAGTGATGTTGATCTATGGTGGAAATAGATAAAAACTATAAATCCTAAGGACGTGATCGAGGCGTTGGAATGAAAGGATTTCCATAAGATATTTTTTGATAAATATTTTCCATGCACCCTCCAACTTAAGATCAAAATGGACTTCCTTTACCACAAGTAAAAAAATGAGACAAATCCATCATAGAATATGAGGGGAACTTCACAAGGCTTGAAGGATATGCATCTTTCTTTGTCGTTACCCTAGAATGCAAGGTTTACCACTTCTTTGGTGGGCTGAAACCTTTCCTGCAGGAAGCCCTGGTGATCCGTGACTTCGACATCATTGAGGAAAATTTCTAATGAGCCCTCATGGTCGAAATAGAGATCAGAGAATCTTAGGGGTATCATAGGGATAAGAAGCGTAATGTAGACATTAATTATAGTAGTCTGATGGATACATCCAACAGTTCTAAGATGATCCACCACCCCACATTCCAAAGGTGAGGAAATAAGAAACCCGAATATTACTTGAAGGGGATGTGGAAATTCTTTAGTTGTGGAAGAGAAGGAAAATTAGATGTTAAATTCTGATAGAAAAAATGCATGGAAGAAATAGTGGAGAGGAACAATACGTTCAAATCTCAACACAGTGTTCATTGCTTCACCTAAAAAGAACCAGTGCAATATTAAAATCAGTTCTTTAAGACAAGGGTTTTCTGAGAAAACCAACAACCTCCATGTTTTCAAGGGATTTCTTTTTTCCATCACTAACGCTGAAGTGAACACCGAGAATGAAGTGGTGATATGTGAGCTAGTTATTAATTCAATAATAGCGAACATATTTTTTTTATCATGGTTATACACATTATTTTATGTCCTAGATATTTAGTAAAACAATCCCAAAACTGCTAAAAATCATGGAAGTAAAGATGTCTGTGAGTACTACAACTGGTGAAATCATTGGATCCCATGAATATAACTCCTCCTCTATCATGAACGGTGGATTGAAATTCCCAGAGAACCTCACCATACTCTATTTGGTGGAAATTGATGCAATTAATATCAGGGATTGTATTTCCCTATATAGAACAAACATATATATTTCCATGAGAGGTAAATCACTCGTCATGTGGAGAATCGACCCCCAATTTTGTGCAAGTGCAAGGAGGAAGATGAATATTCATTAGATCCATCATATCAAGAATGTATATTACTTACCTATGAGAATGTGTATTTGTATTAGATGATTGAGCCTAAAAAGGAAGCCATCCATGAAGACATACCTATTGTTAGGGAATTTGCTGAAGTGTTTCCCAAGGAATTGTATAGTCTTCCTCCTAGAAGAGATGTTGAATTCTCAATTGATCTTATACTTACTGTGTTGCGAATATCCATGAATCTATATAGAATAGATATTTTGGATCTTGAGGATTTGAAAAAAAACTACATAAGGATCTTTATAAATGGTTTATACACCCAAATGCCTCACCTTGGGGTTCACCAGGCCTCTTCTTCAAGAAGAAGGATCGATCAATGTGCCTTTTCATCGATTACCATGAGCTTAATAAAATGACGATAAATAGAAAGCATCCTCTTGCATGAATTTATTAATTATTTGATTAGATACATGGATTAAAATACTTCTCCATGTAAGATTTGTGGGCAGGATATTATCAAGTAAGGGTGAAGAGGGAAGATATCCCCAAGACTGCTTTTCATACAAGGTACGTGCACTATGAATTTATAGTAATGATTTTCAGACAAAAAAATGCTACAGATATCTTCATAGACTTAAGGAATAGAGTCTTTAGAGATCTCCTTGAAATTTTTTTGGTATATTAATATATTATATTATAATATAATACAACACCATGGAGGATAATATGGATCAATGAAGAACTGTACTTGAGACCTTGAGAATAGAGAAGTTTCCTGAAAAGTACAACATGAATCAGTTATAGTTAAAGGAGGTCTTATTATTGGGCCAAACAATCACAATCAATGGGATATCTATGGATCATTCCAAGGTAGCTACAATAGCGGGATGGACATGGCCAAAATCGGTAAAAAAATATCCAAATCTTCTTGAGGTTAGCTGGATATTATCGAAGATTTGTGAGAAATTTCTCATGATTGTCCAACCCTTTTACCAAGCCTACCCTAAATGGAGTAATTTTTTCATGGAGTGATGAATGTTAAAAAATATTCATGGAGTTGAAAAGGAGGCTTATTATTGCCCCGTGATCACTTTACCCACAAGTGGAGAACTTTTTGTGGTATTTAGTGATGCTTTGAAGAAGGGAATAAGTTGTGTGTTGATGAAAAATAAAAAATTCATTGTCGATGCTTCAAGGAAATTGAATGTTCATGAGTGTAATTATCCAGCAAATGATCTGGAGTTGGCTATGGTGGTCTTCTCTTTAAGAAATTTTTGGAATTATCTATATGGGGAGAAGATTGAAATATATATCAAGAAGAAAAGTCTCAAGTATATATTCAAATAGAAAGAGTTGAACATGTGCCAATGAATATGGTTAGAGATGATTAATGTCTATGACTACTCAATCCATTCCCACCCTCGAAAAGCAATCATGTTGAAGGATGTTCTATGTAGGAAGGAACCAACGATTCTATCATTGATGAGAATTGAGAGTGATAAAATTTTCTTAGATTGGTTAAAGATAGTCATGGGAATTATAAAGAAGGGAACATCATCAATCATTTCAAAAATTATTTCTCAACTAACTATTTTAGAAAGGTTAAAGGATAATAAAAAGGATGATGTTTGAATTTAGATGGATTTCAATGGTATCATAAAAGGGAAATAGATTGAGTTTAATGTTATTTGAGAAGGAATTGTGAGATTTGGGAAAAGATTATGTGTTCTATCACGTCTGGAGCTGTAGAAGGAACTTTTGGATTATGCGCATAGTTCAAATTTCTCTATCCACCCAGGAAATAAATAGATGCATCAAGATCTCTATGAACATTATTTTTGGGATAATATGAAGAAGGAGATCTCCGAGTATACATCAATGTTCCTTGTCTATCAGCAAGTGAAGGTAGAGATCCAAAATTCTAAGGGGATGATGCAACCATTGCCTATACTAGCATGGAAAGGGGAGAAAATCACCATTGACATTGTCACCAGACTTCAAAATAAATACAAAGGAAACAATGAAATCTGGGTTGTTGTGGATCATATTAATAAATCTACAAACTTCATTTCAATTTTGGAGGATTTCTCATTATATCAACAGGAATAGATATACATAATAGATGTGGTAAGGATTCATGGGGTACCACTATCTATTATATCGGATCAAGATCCAAGACTCACCTATATGATTTTTAGGAGTCTTCAACATGATCTGGATACTTAACTAAATATCAATAAGGCTTACAATCCTAAAATTGATGGCCAATCCGAGTGGACTATCCAAAAACATGAGGAAATTTTGAATGAATTCCCAATAGACCACAAAAGAGGATGGGATCAACATCTTCCTCTGGTTGAGTTCTCTGATAATAGAATTTTCAAATCGAGCATTCAAATGGAAACTTATGAAGACCTTTATGGTAATAGGTGTAGAACACTAGAATGTTGGGATGAAGATGGTGAGAATTAGCTACTAGTTCCTGTAATGGTCAAAGAAATCGTGGATAAGGTGAAAACCGTATTGCAGAATATCAAGGCAACCCAATGTCAACAGAAGAGTTTTGTGGATAACAGTTAAGGATTCCTTAAGTTTAATGTTGGAGACATGGTGTTTCTACATATATCTCTATAGAAGAGGCTCATGAGGCTTGGAAAGAAATGGAAGTTATGTCTTTGGTATATCGGCCCCATCGAGATTCTTGATCGTGTTAGGTATGTGGCCTATCGACTAGCACTTCCACCTACCATGACCAAAGTACATGATGTTTTTCATGTATCCATCTTAAAAAATTATATAATAGATCCTTCAAATGTACTCTCTTCATAGGTAGTACATCTAGATGATGATCCATCCAACGAGGAGCAACCAGTGAATATCTTAAGTCATAGACAAAATGTTCTACGAAATAAGACAATAATCCTCATCAAGGTATTGTGGAAAAACCACAAGTATTAAAAAGAGATATGGGAATCAGAGGAAGTGTTGAAGTAGAGTTACCCTCATTTTTTTATGGTGGGGAAAGGAAATTTCGAGGGTGAAATTCCTTAAGGGGTGAACATTGTAATGACCCAAAAATTCATTAATGAAAATTCTTCTTGTTCTATTTAAATGTATTCTTATGGTTATGTAAAACATATTCACTTATTTGGTTTTATGTTTTGGATTTTAAAATAATATTATGAATGGTGATTTTTTCTAATATAACTGTTGACCAGTGATCACATGATGAGTATAAATATAGATCTTTATCAAATCCAATTTACTCAAACAAAAGAAGTGATGACCTGATCTAGTAGACTTACCCCATATGAAGCCCATTTTTTGGATCTCAGAAAGTTGGTGGCATCATTGGGCTTCACTATTGACCATGCCCAAGCCTAGCATGTATATGATAAGCTTAAGCAGAATGGCCTATGGGAGAAGTGGATGTTGATAGAGATTACAACTCGAGTGATGTTATCCGAGCCACCTTAAGAACCTGTCACCCTCATGAACCTTACCTTAAGGTATTCTACATGTGTTTCATGGGGTTATGTAACAAGATCCTAGAACAATGACTATGTACATTAATTTTTTACAATGATTATACATTCATTTTATTATTGTTACTTTGTAACGAGTTTTTAAATCACAAATAGTACTTTTAGTTAATATTTAACTATGTAATATATTTTTTATAATTAATGGATTTTTAATTAAATAATATTTTAATAAAATACTATTTATAATAAACTATGGTTTATTAAATATAAATGATTGTATATTTTTTATTAATACATTTATAATTTTTATTAAGGTTTGAAAGCTATTTTTGTCAAAACCCAGGAATTTTGGATAAAGTATAGTTTTTATTTTAAAATTTAAAATTAACATATATAGAAAATTATTATATAAAATCAATATTATTTTTGGAATTAGGACGTCAAAATTATCCAATGGTGAATTTTTCATAATATTCCAAGACATTTAAATTCTTGGGTAAAAATTAAATATTGTTTAGATATATAATATGTTTTATGACATAATAATGACCCAATAGTGGTGTAATAAAATACTAAAATCATTATTTTCAGCAAATATATGTTTTAACATTAAAATAATTTGATTTTGGGTTTGTTTGATTTATTTTATAATGCTTCAGTGGACCCTTCAAGAATTATAAAACATTTTGTCTTTATAAATTATTTTCCTTGAGAGTGTGACTCACATCCACATAAGAAACCCAATTATATAAAGATTTTCGGACATTGGACTTATAAAATATTGATTTCCACTCCCCTTTGGAAAAAACCATTGGGATGGATTGTGGTTGGATTAGTTTAATGTGTGGTGTCCCAAACCAAAATAATAAATAATTCCCTATCCTTTCCTATATAAACCTGCCAAAGCTCCCACTTCCTCTTCACTAAAAGCCTTTGGAGTTCTTCCATCCTTTTCCCTCCTCTCTCTAGAATCATCCAAAGGTGCCCCATGATCCCAATAATTCTCTCTCAAGCCCCTCCCAAGCCTTTGGGATCAAACATCCAAGTAAGGTATTATCACTTTCATTATTTATGTCCAAGTTTCCATATATTGTTATTCCCATTCAATTATAAAAGTTGGGGAATGATTTCGCACCTCCCCCATACTTCACTCTTCATGTTTGAATAATTTCCCCCTTTTTCTCCCATTAATGCCACCCTTGTACATCTGCTACCATACCAAAATTTCGTAAGGAATTTGTTTCTCTTCTATTACATTCAATAAATTCTTCTGTATAATGTATCGAAATCCCATTACATTTGATGGGAATTTTATCTATATGACCCCCTTAATTTCCAATTCATGTTCACATGATGATACCCCCATTTCTCTCTCATCACATTTTTTTTTATGAATTCTTATGTCACATTTTCATGCTTCCGAAATTGCACCACCTTTTTCAATCCATGATCATTTTGTAGTGAATACCATACCCATGTCTCTATTAAGGGTATTCATCTTTATGCACATATACAAATTGAATGATACATTAATTTATTTGTTAAACATTCTTTAATCATAGAATAACTTCTGATGTTTAATTATTCCATGTTTTATGATCCATGTGGCATGCATATGCATGATATGAAATGATTATGAAGGGTGCTCCCTGATAGCACTCCAATGCATTGGGTAAAGTAGAGTACCATGATAAGTCATGTGAAATGAGTGTTGACTCATGATATTTCATGTGAAATAAGGGTTTACTTGTGATTTATGTGCAATTAGGGTTTACTCATATTCCATGAGCAATGATCCTTGGCTAATGCTAATTCTATGTTAAGTGTTGTAGCCACATCTCCATGTTATGATTATCTAGCTTTATCATTCCTTTATTTTCATGTTTCACTTATACTCCATTTATATTCCTATTTTCTAACATGAATTGTATTACTTATGTTATTCCATGTTTATTCCCATACATGGCTTTATAGCTCACCCTTTTTTTAAGTATGTCCTCATGTTATCCAATGCAATGGTATGTATGAAGGAATTTAGTGGTAATGTAAAGAATTTTTTCAATAAGATGTTGCATTTTATGTTTTAAGTTGTTATGTAATGTTTATAATACCCAAATACACTATACCTATAAATCATCTATTTTTAATCAAATGACGTTTTTTTGTAATGAATCATGTTTAAGTGTGTAATAATAGTAGAGTTCTCATATTTCACAGTAGTTTAATGTGTGTAAATCTCTATAGAGAACCCCTATTTAAATATTTATGGCGTACATGAGGAACCAGTGATATAAAGATGGTATGTTTGAATAATAATGGATCTAAGGCCATACTAGTAATGTATTGAATATGATTCCTTATTAAAATCAATGATTTTTGGTATTGGATACCAAATCATCAAACCAGAACTTCTCTAAAATAACATTTAGCATATTTTATCCCCTATTATCATATCCATGAATCACAAGGTTGGATGACACTAGATCGACCTCAATGTATCCCAGGTTCTAGATTAATAAAATCAGGACGAGGCTGATCCAAAAACCTATATCCACCAAGACCTAATAGTAGTCGACATTATTTATATCCACTAATGGGTAGCAAGAAAACGTGTTGAATTGTATGATTCCACCCTCCACTTCACTAGGGAAGGAGATGATGGATTGACTTTCATTGTTTTCAAATTCCTACACATGCTATAATTCGATAGTAGCATAGTTTCTCACAATCTCTTAACGGATATTCAAGTCCTTGATAAGGTTATCAGTAAGTTCTATTGATGGGATGAGAACATCATTTATTGATAATCAGAACAAGATAGTGGAAAGGTGCTTATATATATCATACTTCCATCCTAGTGATATATTTTATCCAAGATTTAGATCTCTAATTTGAATTATATTGGTTCTAGATGTCTTTGTTTGGGGTGGCTGGTTATGAAAAAAATTTATAATTATTGTGTGTTTATGAAATATCCAAGAAACTAACGAACTGAATGGACCCTGCCATTTCATAGGAGGACACTTTTATGGGATTTAATTCGCACAAATCTCAGAACATCATCTTATATTTTATGTGTAAAAAAATACATTCATGGATAGTATACCATGAATTCTGGATACTCGGGGAACAATTTTACATATCATAAGAATATCACAATGAATTATCTAGAGGAAACACCTAGAATGATTCATCTCTATGTTGGGATTAATTATCTACCAATATGATCATGTTGACTGACGAAAACTATTTATATGCATTAAAAATTCATATAAAGTCTGATGAGTCATGGATGTTCCTTCCAATTTAGGCGGATTTGTTCCATGAGAGTACACCCAAACAGTGGAACTAGTATATTTTATTGATAATCTTTGTTATAAATACTCCATTTCTTTCAGGATTTTTTGTTTTTTAATTATAATATATTCATCATAGTGGATGATATGGAAGTAGTGTGGTTTGGATGATATAATCATGCAAAAAAGATAACATGGACATATGTTGTAGACTTTGGGGGATAACCAATTATAAAAAAAATAATTACTACTAAACTAAAAAATACATCCATTTGTTTATATCTAGGTAATCTTCTATGGTGAATGAACCATATTTAATTATAGGTCTCTCAATTTAACTATACCATGATATATAATTCCTTAAATCCTATACTTCAAGATGAAATACTATTTTTTAGTGTTTCTACGTAAACTATGGTAGGGATATTAGTTTGGATAGTTCATTAACATAACCTTTATCAGATTCGAGATTTATTCATGAGAGTTCTATTCTCTATGGGAATTATGAATAATCCCCAACCCTACTCATCCTTTAAAGAATAGTTTATTTTCAACCCATGAAGGGTAAGGAAATTGTACTTAATGGAGGTCATTGGTAACATTCATATCACATGACTAAGCGTAGTGGGGATTTTTTTGTGGGAAACCTAGATTCAGAATGGATAAAGGTCTAGATATTAAATATCAATAAATATTTCTAGTCATGTTATCTTTTTTTCCAGGCGAATTCATACCACCCTATACTATATACAACTACCCAAATAGACGATCTCCATCGTACCTCAGGTGCTCCTACAAATTTTTTTGAGGCATCTGATTAGTAGTGGGGGGATAATTTGAAACCATGGGGAGACTATACAACTTTTATAATTATGATAAAGAAAAAATAAAATTAACGACTATCAAAAATCTCAAATAAACTGAAAATGGAATCATAGAAATATAACAAGAAATATAATAAATGAGATATAATAACGGGATAAATATCCATGACATACATAAAACTAACCACCCTCGGTCCAATAACATATAAATAACAGTATAATAGGAAACTAATAAAATCTGATTTCTCCAAGATATCCATGATCCAAAACTCATCCTAAGAGCCACATACATGTCTGATCCATTTCTCATGATAAACCCCAAAGCACAAACTAACATTTAAATATAAATAAGTTAATTTATTCTGGGATACCCAAGTGTAGTAGAGAATTGGGAAGGGAGGGATTAAAAAACTCAGTAGGGAAACCCCAACGTGTTCCCATACTAACAAGCATATGTGATGACAAGGGCTTGTAATATGATCAACTAAAATAAAATACAAAACAAAAAACCAAATAAATAAATAAATAAATTATCCTTAGGTCTGATACCCTGAAAAAACGTATATGATTCAGATAGTGATAGTGTTTTATAATACCATCATGATGATTGTGTTATATATGTGATAATAATTATTAAAATCTATGGAATCCCCAACTAAAATTCATGACCTAGGGGTCTTATTACATGGAAATCCAAAAATATTTTCACAAAATCTAAACCATCTCTACTACAAGACAATAAAATATAAATCCAACTCCAACTCATGGTAGAAATAACCTTATATTCCACATCTCTAAGTATTTATCAGACATTAGAAAATGTGTATGGATCCAAATCCATTGAATACAAAACCGTAAACTAATAGATACTGTAACACATCCTACTATAGTGCATCTATTCTAATCCAAATCCAGGGAATCCATAACCATATTTTCAGGGCTCCAGGGATCTATCCAATGGTAGCATGTGTGTCTAACTACAAGTGAGTAATTATATATCTATATATGGATATCATAATCTATGGTAGCTCAATCATCGAGATCAATGTCCATGGAAGCTCCCACCAGTATCTGGACTCTAAATCACAGAATGGGATATATGTACTAGAAAAAATGTCACGAAATACCATATTTTCTCAAAAAAATTACCATGACAATACACTATAACCTCTTATAGATAACAAAAAATGACGTCTAACAAAATATCCATTATGCATGACTCTTCCCCTATCCCCCTAGTATCATTTTTCTAGTATGGGTTCCACAGTGATACCCATGGGTCCTTGGTCATGGATGGGTCTCAATAAAACTCATGGTGCTCTATGTACATTTCACCCCACATCATAATCAGTTGGGTAGCACAACCTTTATTGCTACCCAAGATCATTCCACATTAGAAAGAATATTATTGATTACCAGTGAATCGCCATGGTCCTTATCGTCAATCTGGTTTACTTCTCTTACCCAACCTATTCTAGGAATTTCTATGCTATGTCTTGTTAGGAATGTCAATGGGGAAATAGGTCCTATTAGGTCCAAGATCACCTCCGAACAGGTATACAATTCATCATGTAACCTAAAGTCCAACTGAACCATTGTTGCCTAGGCATATCATGACATAACAACTATTTTTTAGGAGATGATCATGGGGAAAAATACTAGGGTCCCTTGGACTCTATAATCCTGATCAATCCACTATAAGATCAATAGGACTAGGGTTATACTATATTTTGGGCCTTAGTCTTTGATGACCAAGGATTCCAGCCTGCACACTAGGACCAACATGACCATTGCGCATTAGTATAGTCATATTAGGATTCAATCTAATTTAAGAATTTAATTTATTTTAAATTCCATTTTAAAATAAATATAATATTTAATAAAATGGGGAGTCTCAAAGTGGTGATTCCATAAATTACATGACACATAATCAAAAGTATAAAATCTGTTTGAAAATTACGTGAGGCCACCTACATCATTAAGACCTTTTCCAGTTTTATTTCATGGGGTTATCAGAAGCATTGAAGGTCTGTCTAAGCCACCACAACCTATTTCATGTCCATCCATCCTCATCTCCTTGACACAATATCCTATCCCAATCCAATGATCAATAAATAAATAATTAATATTAATTCAACTATTTCAATTATATGAAAACTTTCCTGATTATTATGATTCCTAAGGACCAAGTCTAATAGCTATCAAGAGGATCATTGGGGACTCCGGACACCATTTTTGGGAAAATGACTATAAACTATTCAAATTTACATAATAATTCAATTAAATTTTTCATGAAAACCCAATGTAAAAAATTCACATCATGATGTGTCTATGAAGAAATTATAGGAAGTAGAAGGAAGACACCCTCTCAAGGTATCTTATTAGATGATAACAAAAAATAAATGTCCAAATTATGAAATTTCACCATACCTTGGTGATATTTCCTCTTTTGACCTAAAATGAAACAATTAAAAATTTGCGATATAACTGAGATGAAGAAGAAAGATGTTGGAGTGGGTATCTACCAATAATCATCACAAAAAAACCATGTATTTCACCCTATACATGGGGGATCCAAGGGAGAGTAAAATAGAATAGGGGCTACTAGTGAAGAAATAGAAATATGGGGGAGGGAATTCCCCATATAAAAAATGAATGGTAATTTTAATTCCCATGTCCCTAAATTTAATGGAGACTATAATGATGGTGGCTGATGTAGTCTTCACTGTAGCATCCCTTACACCCCATGAAGACTCTTTCATTAATCTAGTACATACAAATCCCATAAAAACCACGAAAACATGAAAAATTACTCCAAATTTTTCAAAAATTTTATTCCTTATTTTGAAAATTGAATCAAAATCATGCCCCTCCAATAATTTGGAAAATAATATTTTCCCTAAAAACTGAACACAATTCTATCACAAGGTTTTACGACCTCTACACATTCTTACATCGCACTGCTGATATGTCTTAGTGAAATACATACTCAAAACACAACCTACATCGGTCACTAATACAAGGGAAATATGAACATTTCACATTTTAACGTCCAACATGTTTCTAAAGAACAACATGAAAATAGGGTTCTTAAACCACCAAAAACTAATTCAACTATCAAAATATTTTTCAAAGACATTGAGATATTTATTTCAATAGACCATATCAAAAAAAATTATTCACAGTAAAATATCACCCAAAAAATGGTCTTACTACCATATCACATTTCCCATAAGCACTAATTACATTGCTTTGGCACTTCCACCATTGGAATTTAATTTTTTATTCACACCCACTCTCCAACGATTCGTCAATTTGTTCTCCCAACATTCTTCACCCAATCACAAATTAGAACATAATTCATGGCTCTTGATTGTAATCTATCTGGGTCAAATAATAGTTCACTAAGGTGAAAACCCAATTGTATTGAATTCAACTTAAAACACACTTATAAACACCCATTCCTGGTTCCCCTACTCTATGATAAAATCTTTGGCCATTCAAACATGCTCACCAAAGCTGACACCTCACTCCTGGTATAATTATATAGTCATATCCTTTATTAAAAAAGATCCATATTTTTTGCTTCCATAAGCACTGACACATCTGCAATCCAACACATCTAGATTTTTGCAATCCACCATCATTCTAATTTCCACACTCAAATGCCACCTGATTCCAGGTTTGAATTATTATCTCTCATTCATAGAGGAATTCAGTACTACTTGGGTACATTTATTTATATAAATTACAACAAAAAATGCGCAATATTAACACTTCCACATCCCATATACCACTCCCAACTTTATGAGAACCACATCCATCTCACTATTGAAAAAAATTCAAATATCCTTAGCCAACACCCCTATATAAATGGATATAATTTCATTCATGGAAAAAAATCTCACTCTATCGCATTTATCAACAAAAAATTATAACCCATTCATGGCCCAAGGGAACATCTCCTATCACATGATCTCACCTCATAATAGCTGAACCTAAAACAAATTCAACCATTCAATCACTAATGTGATGAACCTCATGGGTAACACTCAACATGTTTTTAGGTTACTAGGCTTATACGAAACCCACTAATTTTCCATTGGTACTCGTCCCACTCATGGAAATTTTCGATTTCGTACTTCAATAAAAAAATGTTTTTTCCAATGCATTCTTCCCCTAGATACCGAAATTTAATAGGCCTAAATTCTTGTACCACCAGAACATAGAGACAAAATTATGCTACCATGATTCATACAAACACAATACTAGACATATTTTGCATTATAGAACACCGATCTAGTTATCAAAAGGATTATGTGGTACTCCTCTTTAGAAATTGTCACCTTAAAAATTCCAAGATTCACCCCACACCTCCCACCAATAGAAATTTTCCCAAGGAATGCCAGTCTCATCCACACCCTAGAAAGGATGTAACATTGTTCCAATCATAAGAATCCACCCATGCTCAGACCACACAACTAAAATCAAATTCAATCACAAATTTCTAGATTTCATTATGTTCTTAAACTTGAAACCAAAAATTTCAAGCTGGTGAACCAATCCCCAAGGTGCACATCAAACAAAAAATCAATGGAATCACCATTCTTGGGATATATACCAGGTAGAAACTCACATTCTCTAATATCATCAAGAACATAAAACCAGGATCATCATCTTTAAAGGAACCACATATATAATAAAACCCTCAAACAGGTTACCCTTTAGCATTCCGACCATTGGAAGAATATGGTTGGGGTTTCATGTCATGTTCTAGTGTGGTCTCACACCTAGCCCTAACTGCCAGGTGTCACAATGGGTTAATGGATATGACTACCTATCCTATAGGTCAAACCTATCACCAAGTTCATTATTCCAAAGGTTTCATCCATGAACGTATCTAGAATACCCATGGTATCAAATGTTATCTATCAAACACTATAGGGTCTCACATAGCATATAATGTTATGCATCACACATTTACCATCCACTTACAACTAGGCCACCCATCCTATACACAACCACCAAAAGGATTTCTCCCTCAAGGATAACGAATCATCAATGAAATCCTACCATGACTAATGATAGAATCCTTAATGACTCATATAAAGAAAAACATAGACACATTGTTTGGTTAAGTTGAATGATATTTCTATGTATTTGGGAAAATTCCATATATGAGGTTACTGGAACATTAAAGAATAGAAACTAAACAATAACACCAAATATTGTTTTTTCAATTATGCACCATGTTCCTTACTGGGATTATTGGTTCTATTCACCTCCAATGTATATAGACTATTTCATTATACTCATCATCATGTATCTCACTAAAATTAATATGGATTTTTATCAGAAGGAGATAAACATATAAGCTGGACCATCTATGTAATATATAACAAAGTGATTATATGGTAACATATCATATGATTATAATATGAAACATTATGCAACCGAGTAACATTCATCAATAATATTAAAATCCTTTTGGCATATATATCACATGATTCTGAAATGTCTTGTAATGTGCGTTAGGTCCATTATAAATTTGAAAATCCCAACCCTATGTGCACGTATAAAGGGAAAATATTCACATAGTAATATAACATCAAACATCATGAACATAAATATCATCCCTCGTAACATGGTATTCTTATTATAATATTTGTTTCTGATGAAAAATAATGTTATCCATCATAGGATCTGACATAGTATAATGTTTCATATCTACCAGATTCCCCAAAAAATAAGTGTAAATACTCAAATTCTTTGATACCATTTTGTAACATCCATCCACCCTTGAAAACTGACTGGTTCCTAGACTGATAGTTACCAATTAACCTCAATAACTCCTCTACATAAAATATAATCTTTTAAAAAACAACAACGTTCTAGGGTGTTATTGTGGAGAGAATATAATATAATTATCATAGTGTGTGATAAATAATCAAATAACCATGTATCACACATCAATAATAAACTAAAAAAATATGAAAATAAATTTGATGTCGTAAGGGCCCAAACATCCCAGACATAAATATAATTGACCGCACATTGAAATGGTCAAATATACATATTAGTAGAAAAAATAATAATAAATGATGCTCGATCATGGGAATATTGAAGAAAAACTCACCATAATCTCAATGTACACATCCTAGACATTCCTATAGATCTACCCTACACATTAGTTAAACATGTCTATTCCACCAACTGAAAAAATGCTAACGTATACTAGTGTAGTGGTGGTATGAGTAGGTTGTTCCGAAAAAACAATGTAGGGATCCACCGACATAATCCCATAGTAATTAGAATCTGGGTTGACTTGTGTATGTGATTATCTTATAAGAAAATATAGACAAATATTAAAAATAATTAAATAAAACAATATCAATTATGTAAGACTATGACCCTAATCTATTTTACCAACATTGGTTTCTTTGAGATCATTACGATGACCCTAAATCCTAGGTAATATGTGGGATCCAAATACATGGAATAACCAACAAAACCTCATGAATCAAGGGTCTTATCCCCTGATAGTATTGACATTCATGGTATATATCCAAGGAAAATCAAACATATAATAAAAAATTATGTTCCCACCTCAAAATATCTGTATCTATATCTATATGACCAAAATATCTAGGTATCTATATCATAGAAACATGTGAATCCAACTCTAAATACATTACATCATTAACCATAACATCACAAATTTGGTGACCCTTCCCTTGATATTGTGCTCATATGACTCCAAATATATGGTATCCATAACCATAAAGGCATAATACATAGGATCCATAATATAATAAAACATTCATTTGAATCCAAATCAATGAATTCAATAAACAAATACCAAGATCCTAATCCATGGAAGCTCAAATAACTAAGAACCATGTCCATGGACGATCACACCCATATCCTCGCTCCAAATCATGATATCTCGTCCATGTAGCAACATCCATGTCCATGAAATCCGAAACTTATCACAAAACTCCAAGGGAATATTCTTCAACTGACTATAAATAAATGAAAATACAAGGTACCACCAAATAACAACACCCAATACCACTTCCCCTATCCTTGTGGACTCATCTATCCAATACGTGTTACCTAGTGACTCCAACTACCAGCTCACATACACCCACTCGTGGTCGATATACTAATGTGTAACCCAATGGTTTCCATCTATCATAGTAGAAATAGGAAACCGTCCCATGGTTTATCATTCATGGTTGGGTCTCAGGTAAACTATTAATTTTCTAAAGACTTCCCCTCTCATGTCATAAACAATAGGGTTACAAAATGTTGTCACCTATAATAGGTCTCAGCACAGAAGAAATAACCAGGATATGAACCACAAACCGTATAAGTCATCTTGGTCACTCCAAGACATTCCCCTCACAAAATTCAATCATAAATATTTGAATGAATATCTAACTATGTATGTGCATGTAATAATAGGAATCAGTAGGTCTAACCTTACATATCAACATTCTGTAAATACCTTGGGTATAACGATCATCCCTTTTATTATATTACTATTACAGCATAATAAAGATAAAAAAATAATAGTATTACACCATGAGGATCCATAGGTTTAGTGTCTGGGTAAATCTAGGCTGAAAAAAAAAACATTTACAACATCAAACATAAAAATTTATTTAATTCAATATTCTATTGTTTCTTGTTGTCCCTTGAAATCTCCTTAGTACACTTAATCACTTGAGGATATACATAAGAAAGGGGTGAGCTAAAACCCCAGTAAGAGGATACATTATAAAAATATAGCATAGAGTGAGCATAAACATAATATAGGAAAGGTATTAAGAACATAGCAGGAAGCATTAATAAAATACTTGAAATGTGGTAATGCAAAAAAAAATGAAAAATCATGTATTACTAGTTAACTACCACACTTTGTTCTGAACAATGATAACATCATGTTCACGCATCATTTTAATTTTACTCATGAGATTCATATCATTACCCAATGCATTGGAGCTCTATATAATTCTGTGCACACCCCTCACATTCAAACATTCATATTTCTCTATGTAATTCCGGGTGCACCTGTCACATCTTAATATTTACATTATCATGCCTGACACATTGAAAATATGTCCAACTTGAAATTAAAATGACCCATTGATAATAATGGGTTTCATATAAAAAATAATTCATTAATAATCATTCGGTCCCCAAAATAAATAGGGAATACCTTTCTTTCATAGACCCATTATCCATGAGTGAATGGTGAAATAATATTCAAGAGGTAAAAAGGTTGTGTTTATTTTAAGGAAGAGTTCATTTTGGAAAACCTAGGGGTTTAAAAAAAACCATTAGAGAACATGTATATCTCAAAAAATGGGTCAGATAATCCTGAATAAACAATATTTATGGAGTACCCATACTGAAGTTGGAGTGAAAGAGGGAGAACCCAAAAAAAGAATTTTGGGTTCGAGAATTTCCCCTTAACTTATATCCAAACACATTCTAAACTTTAATGTATTTTATAACAACATTAGATTCATTAATTTACAGTTTAAAAACATTCTTTACATTAATATGGTTTATTATAATTTCATAAGGTTATTTTATGGGATTTTTTATGAGTTATGTAGTTTAAAAACATTGTTCAGGTATATTCATTTTTTATCTTTTTCTTGAGCGGTTCAATTATATTCATAAATGGATGTTTGTGCGCAACATGGATAAACATATAGATCTTATTTCTCATGTTATTATTGATATTATAGAATTTTAAATAATATTATAATGAATTATATTATATACCACAAGGATGAATCATTAGATAATAATTTAATGATGAATTTTTGGGTTAATTTAGGTGTTTTTTTGGTGACAACAAACTTGTTTTGTTTAATAATTTAGTAATATTTATGTAAGTTATATCCATATAATTAAATAAGATATAATAAATATAACATATTCTGGTTCACCCATAAAAGAGTTTTCATTACTAGATCTGAAGGTAGAAATGAAAAAAAGAAAACATATCGTTCTTGAAGGTTATAAAGTAACACCTCACGAACAATGTTTTCATTTTTAGAGGAAATATAAGAGAAGAAGGGGGATTGATGATATATTATCCCATTAGTATCATAAAATTACATTATATTTGATATAATGGGGATAACATACCATGTGCATGATGATATGTGGGGAGAGATTTAGAAATGAACATAAAATTGAAAGGAATTTAATGGAAAGAGATATAGAGATATATGAATTACCTATTGAATTCTCCTATTGAGATCCTCCTTAGGGAAGCTATGACTAGTCATTTAGTGAAATCAAAAGATCTTATACTTGGAGGAGGGTCTAGGGAGTGTTATTGGGTTGATTTTGGACAAGGATTTAAGCTTTAGAGGTGTGAGTAAATTAGGGTGTGAAGGGTCATATTTATAGTAGAGGGGAGAGGGGATTTCTCCATATTAAATTATTTAATTTATTATTTCTCCACAGGACAAGTAATACTGAGTCTTCCATTACTAATTAAAGTAATTTTATCATTTTAATCAGAACCAATGGGATTTACATCATCTTAACATCACACATGAATGTATAATTTGTGTATTTAGCATATTTTGTAAATTATGGTATTTCACTATACACAAAAAATTCATGTATATCATAAAAATAAGAAAAATTCACCCTAAACATTTCTTGATGTGTGGAATCCATAAATGAAGAAATTTTATTTTCCAAAATATTTTCCTAAATATTATTAATTTGATTTTTAGTAAAAATCATATATTATTTGAAAAATACTCTTTTTATAAAATTTATTTACGTATTCCAAAACCTATGAACATTATGCTTTCACATAAATCACATATATATAAAATCATAAGTGAGGAAACTATTCATAAGGTAATATCACAATTAATAAGTGTAATAATACTATTCATATGGGTATGTTACAATTCACCCAAAAATATTTTTTCCCTATCGGACTCCAAACATCTTACAGATCGTAACAGTGTATGTCATATTTTCAAAATTCAAAACATAGAAGGGGAAAATTTTTGATTAATGGTCACATTTTATTTATTATCATGATATTTTATTATAATTACATATGTTATTATACTATAGGTAATAATTATAAGAATGTATTTATATTGATAAAAATTAAGTCATTACATTCTTCCCCACTTATGAAATTTCACCCTCGAAATATTGTTTTTCATAAACAGGTGAGGGTACTTCCCCTTCTTTTCCACATTTGGTTCCCAATTTTATTCATCAAACATATGGTTCCTTCAAAAAAAATTTACAAGGTGGGTTGTCTTTATGTATAGAACCTTATCTCACATATCCATAATATGAACTCATTGCTCCTCATAAGAGAGATCATCTTCTAGTTGTACCCCCTATGAGTTCAATACATGTGTGAGATCTGGTATGTACATCTTTAGGAGTTATAGGTAAAACACATCATGAACATGAGCCATACTTGGTTGAAGTGATATCCAATATGTTTCAACTCTAACGCGGTCAATGATCTCAATGGGGCCAACGTACCTTGGTCTTAAAATCCCTTTCTTTCCAAATCACATGACACTCTTCCATGGTGGTATTCAAAGGAAGACTTTTTCTCCAATGTAAATCTCCAATTCCCTTTGATGGTTGACCACATTACTCCTTTTCCGACTCTAAGAATATTAGATGTGTTTCTATATGACTTGAACCTTCTCTGTCATATATTGTACATGATCGAGTCCAAGTAGCTTTCTTTCTCCATATTCATCCCTACAGGTTGGAGTTATACATCTCTGTCCATACAAGGCTACATATGGATCCATATGAATACTCGAGTGGAAGATATTGTTTTATGAAAACTCAACCAATGGATGATTCTAATCCCATCCACCTTTGAATTCTAGAGAGTAGGCTCTTATAAAATCTTTTAGAGTTATAACTGTCCTTTTATATTGGACATCAGTTTAGGGGTCATAGGTCATGCTGAAATTTAATTCAGTACTCAAAGCGTGTTGAAGAATCTTCCCGAATTAAATGTGATCCTTTGATCATGATCAGAGACAATTGAGTGTGGAACACCATGTAGTCTCACCACTTCCTTCACGTATATCTTTTCAAGTTGTTCAAGAGAGAGGTCTTTCTGAAGAGCGATAAAATGGGCAATCGTGGTGAGTCGGTCAACCATAACCCATATCACATTATTTCCCTTCAACATCTTTACAAGACCCATGAAAAGGCCCATAGTGACGTTATATAATTTTTAATGGGTAAAAAAATGGATTCATCATCCTTTGGTTCTTTTTTATCTCTTCATTAACATGCGGATATACCATGCACCTTGATATATATTGTATAATCTTGTTCTTTATGTTATCCCATCGGATGTGTTCTTATAGTTCACAATACATCTTGGTACTCATTGAATGGACAGATAATGTTGACCTATGTGCATTGTTCAACAGATCCATATTTTTCCCAGTTGATGACGACACCCAAATCCAAATGCAAAACCAAATCACATCATCATCATTGATATGGAACTCGTATATCTTCTATTCATTTTTTTTATTCACCTTATTTTGTAACTCTAGATCATCCTTTTGTGCCTCAATATTCTCTTGGATGGATGTTTGTTTAATAATTTGGTCAAGGTAGGATGTATTCCTTTCCCTTATGATTTCCAAATCCATCCTTTGAATATCAAAGAATACATGGTCTTTCTCAATATGTAACATGGATAGAGTAGAATGTTCTTTTCTACTAAGAGCATCAAGTACATTGTTCTCCTTTCTTGAATGATAGTGAATTGAGAAATTATAATACTTGATTATCTCTAACCATCTCCTTTGATGCAAATTGAGATTATTTTTTGTGAAAATATAATTGAAGCTATTTTGGTTGGTGTATATGGCACACTTCTCACTATAAAAGTTGTACCGCCATATTTTCAAGGAAAAAAATCACAGCTGCCAGCTCTAGATCATTTGTCAGGTAGTTCTTATCATGGGTCTTCAACATCCGTGAGGCATAGGTTATGACACTATAATTTTGTTTGAGTAAAAAACCCAAGACTTTCTTTGAAGCATCACTGTATATCATAAAACATTCCCCAATTTTTGGTAATCTGAGTAGAGGTGTACTAATCTACCATCACTTTAGCTCCTTGATTCTATCATAACATTATTTTATGCATACATACATTACCTCTTTCCTGGTTTTCTTAGTTAGCAGGCATTACAATCATGAGATAATTCTCACAAAACATATGTAATACCTAGCTAATCCAAGATAACTATAGATTTCAATGACACTAGAGGGTATATGCCATTCTTCAATCACATTTGTTTTTGAAGGGCCCACAAAACTTCCCTCACTTGTGATCACATGTCCAAAGAACTTTAATTGCTTCATCCAAATGTCTCACTTTCCAAACATGGAATACAACTTATCCTTTCTCAATGTCTCCAACAGAAGTCATTGATGTTTATTATGTTCCTCCTTTCTCTTGGAGTAGATGATAATATCAATAATAAACAGTACCACAAATTTGTCGAGGTAATGTCTATAGACTTAATTCATCAAATCCAGTATGATATCAAGGGAATTAGTAAGTCTGAAGAGAATCACCAAAAACTCACAGTGCCCATACATTATACAGAAGGTTGTGTTTTGAATCTCTTCCTTATTTAACTTTAGCTAATGATATCAAAAATGAAGATCCACATTTGAGAAGTGTTGATAATTTCTTAATTGATCAAACAGGTCATCAACCCTTGGAAGGGGATACATTTTCTTTATGGTGATCTTGTTGAGTTCCCGGTAGTCAATAAACAACCACATTGTTCCATCCTTCTTCTTTATAGAGAGAACTGGTGCACATAAAGGTGATGCACTAGGGCATATGAACCCTTTGTACATATGGTCGTGCATATTCTTTTTTAAATGCTATAGTTTGATAGGTTCCATCCAATAGGGACACTTTGATATTGGACTAGCTCTGGGTATGAGTTCTTTTGAGAAATCTTCCTCACGATCCAGAGGAAGTTCGAGTAACTCTTCAGGAAATATATCACTGTATTCCCTCCCGATGGGAATTTCTACAATTTTGTCCTTTACTTTTGAAAAACCATTTGGGTGAGGGATTCTTATTCATGTGAAATCAATACCCACACTATTGAATGATTTTTCAATGGATATTCACGATCTTGGTTGCGTTTGTAGAGGAGAATGGGATGGTTCATAATACAAAAAGATATTTCATTTTTCTGATAGTTGATATGTGGTTTATATAATGAGAGCTAATATATTCCCAATATAGCATATAATTCCATCAAGGGAATTATTATGAATTTTTCATGAAGAATATTCCCTTATACATCAATAAGTGAAGAGTTAAACACTTGTGTTTCCATATAAAACATTCGATAGTCCGATGCTTCTTCTTTGGTGAAGGAGGATGTTCCCCATTATTCTAGTTATTGTTCATAACCTCAGATTGTTGGGTAAGAATATACATGAATTTTTTAACTCCTCCTTTGAAAGCATTGGGGATGTCATTCGGGAAATCATTGCATTGGCCCTTGAATGAGTTGTTTGCCTGGTTTCTCCTGGTTCCCACTATTTCTAACATAGAAAATGTTAGAACAAAACATATGTAAACAGGCCATGAATAAATAAATTATTAATTTTTACATTTTTCATTAAAATAATATCTTATATGATCCCTATATAAATCTTCCTCTATGTATATTTTTACTTAGTATCATACTAGAGATTTTTTCTAGGGTTTAATAATCATAATTCATAAATTAACTAAACCTTTCCTATGATACCAACTATAGTGACCCTGCCTTTTTTGTACATTAAAATGGCATCATTATAAAGATTAAAAACATAATATAATTATAGTATGAGGATTTATAGGATTACTGTATGAGGAAAACTATGACCAAAGATAACATTTACAACATCAAACATAAACATTTATTACATCAAATCTTCTCCACATTCTTTTTGACCCCTAAAAACTCCTTAGTACACATAATCACATGAGGATATTAATCAAAAAGGCGTGATCTAAAAGCCCTATAAGAGGATACATAATAACAATATAGCATGAGGTTATCATAAACATAACATAGTAATGTTTCATAAACATAAAACAAAGCATTAATAAAATACTTTAAATTTGTCAATGCATAAAAATGAAACAACATGTCATAGTGGTTAACTACCACACATAGCTGTAAACAATTCTAGCATCATGTTCACACATCATTTAAATTTTACTCATGATATTTATCAATTTACCCAATTCATTTGAGTTCCATATAATTCCCTGCGCAACCATCACATTCAAACATTCATACTGCACTATATAATTCTTGGTGCACCCGTCACATCATAATATGTACATTATCATGCATACCAGATAGAAAATTTTTCAAACCTGAACATAAAATGAACCAGGGAAAGAAACAAGTTTTACATAATAAATCATAAATTCATAATCATTTGGTCCCTAAAATAAATAGCGAATACCATTCTTGTATAGAACCATTATCCATGAGTGAAGAGTGAAACAATATTTAAGAATTAAAAAGGGTGTGTTTATTTGAAGGAAGAGTTATTTTGGAAAAAATTTGGTTTCTTATAAAATCAATTAGAGAACATGTATATCCCCAAAACAGGTAAGATAATGATGAATAATTTTTTTTATAGAGGACCTGTACCGAACATGGAGTGAAATAGGGAGAACCCGAAGAAAGAAACATGGGTTTGAGAATTTCCCCTTACCTTGTATCCAAATAGTTTATCACTTTATTGTACTATATAACCACATTGTATTCATTAATTAACAACTCTAGAACATTTTCCATTTGAATATGGTTCATTATGGTATCCTTGAGTTCTTTAATGGGCCTTTGGATGAGTTATAGTGTCTAAAAACATTGTTCAGGAATGTTCATTTGTTTTGGTTTTCTTGAGCGGTTTACTTGTATTCCTAAATTAAAGTTCAAGTAGAACATGGATAAACATAAATAACCAATATTTCATGTTATTAATGATATTATAAGAAGTTTAAATGATTTTATAATGACTTATATTATATACCATGTGAATTAATCATTATATTATAATTAAACGATGTTTAGTTAGGTTAATTTGGGCTATTTTCGACCATAATGAACTAGTTTTGTTTAATCATTTTGTAATATTTAAGTAAGTTAGATCCATAACATTAAATAGGATACAATACATATAACATATTATAGTTTAAATGTTAAAATGGATTCATGACCCGATTTGAAGGTAGAAATGGAAAAAAGAAAACATGTCATTCTTGAAGGTGATAAATTAACACCTCACGAACAACACATTCTTTTATAAAATAAAAAGAAGAGGGAAATGGGGTTGGGTGATATATGATCCCATTAGTATCATAACATTCCAGTATATTAGAGATAATTTATTTAACATAAAATATTAATGAGGATAGGTGGGGAGATATTAAGAAATGAACATGAAATTGAATGAAATTTAAAGGAAAAGAAAGAGAGAGAGAGAGAGAAAGAGGAGTTACCTCTTGAATCATCCTCTCGAGATCACCATTAAGGGAGATAGGCATCATCTTTTTATGAGACAAAAAAATCATGGACATGGGATATGGGCTAGGGAAGATTATTAGGCAGTTTTTATACATGTATTGAATTTTTAGAGGTGTGAGGAAATGAGGTTGTGAAGTGTGGTATTTATAGTGGAGGAGAGAGGGGATTTCTCAATATTAAATTCATTAATTTATTATTTCTCCGCAAGAAAAGTAGCAGTGATTATTCCATGATGAATTACAAAACTTTAATCATGTTAATCAGAACCAATAAGTCTATCATCAATGGAACATAATACATGAGTCTATAATTTGTGTATGCATATTATTTTGTAAATTATGTATTTAACTATTCCAAAAAATTCCAGTATTTTAGAAAAATACCAAAAATTCAACCTACCATTATTCAATGCACAGAATCCAAAAAAAAAAAGAAATAAAATTTTCAAAAATATATTTATAAATATGAATAATTTAATTTTCAATTGAAATCAGAATTTACTTGAAAAATACAGTTTTATAACATTTATTTCATTATTCCAAAACATATGTACATCATGATTTCACTTAAATCTTATATATATACAATCATAGGTGAGGTAAATATTCATAAGGAAATATCACTATTTATTAGGGTAGTATTTCTATTCATAAGGGTTTGTTACTATTCACAAAAATAAGATTTTTCCTACTGGTGTCCAAACATCTTACTGATCACAACCATGTATGTCAGATTTTTTAAATTCAAAACCTAGAAGTAAAAAAATTATGTTAAATGGTCACATTGTATTTAGTATCCTGATATTTCATTATGTTTCCTAATGTTAGTATACTGTAGGGAATACTTATATGAATGGATTCCAATTGTTAAAACATCAGGTTGTTACATTAGGTATCTCGAGTTCCTACCCAATCCTTATGCGCTTGGTATATAAATTCATAACACCCCTTTCTTAAGGGTAGATCAAGGTATCTTACACTAGGGTTTCTTGTTATCATCAAGCCTAGACACTCCCATCTGAGGTTCAATGGTCACATGTTATATTATCTCCCAATCCATAACCATGGTGGCCAAGGTATTATGAGAATTCACTAGGACCAATGTGACCTAGGCTTATTAGTATATTCATCACTAGTATTCAATCTAATTCACCAATTTAATTTAAATTAAAAATACAATTAAAATTAAATAAAACATTTAACCAAATTGGGTCCCCAAAATAGATTCTCCCACACATCACTTACCACATGATTCAAATAATAAATGATTTAGGGTGATTATCTAAGATAACCTACAACTTTCTAATAATTAAAATTTTATTTATAGGGTCAGGTAGCATCCTCTAAGGACCATGTTATCTCTTCCAATCTCATCCACAATAAAACGAGATCATATTAGAGTCTCAATCTCATAACCTATTTCAAACATCAATAATTAATTAAGTATTATATTTATAATTGATTTATTAATTGATTCGAGAATTTCATATTTGGAAAAAACTCACTGGGTCATCTCACAACATTAAGACTATGTGAAAACGGATTGCATGATGTATTCATAAAAATATCGACATTATTCTTAGGAAAACAACTATCTCCAGATCTTTTTAAATAATTCAATGTAATTAATTTAAATATTAAAAACAATAAAATACATAGAATAATGTAAAGTTAACAAAATTACCAGAAGTGAAAGAAAGACATTGTCTTCGTACTTCCTCTTCTATGGATGTATTTAAGCCCCATCAAAATCGAGATATTCCGCCATTTTCTATTGATATATACACCTTCTACGTTAATAAAAACAACAAAAAATTAGTAAGGGGATGTAGAATAAGAGATATGATGAGGGATAGTGTTTGTAATTATAATCTATACCCAAATAACCCAAAAAATTAACCTTAAAAAATGGGGAACCAATAGAGATAAAAGGGGTATGGTCCCCTAGAAGCATGAAAAAGAGAAAGAGGAGGGAGGGGATACCCCCTTTAAAAACCATATGGGTAGAAATTTTATTTTCCCCATTAAATTCTATGGACTATATGGTTTTGGGCCACCAACTAGTAAGTAGTACCTATAGTGGCACGCTAGCCACTATGAACCCCACCAACTAGCCAGTGGGCTGGCACCAACCAAATGATGGCTGATGTAGTCTTCATTACAACAGATTTTAATCCCCATAAAACCTTTATTATTCCTCTATGACCCTCAAATATAATGATAACCATGAAACATATCTAAAATATACGTATTTATGATTCCAAACCATAAGTGTTTGATTTAGAATACCGTATAAAAATATAAACCTATTGTAATTTGAAAATTCAAATTCCCATTAAAATTAAATACATGTAAGGGTTTTAGGTATTATAACTTCCCTACCATACTACATATCTATCCGAGAATGTATCAATGGATATCTAAAGTGAAAACTTAAAATATTTATATTTCCATAACTCACTCAAATGTCCACATTTCATCTCTAAACATCCAACATGCTTCTAAAGAACTGCTTCAATATACGATTCCTAAACCACCCAAACAAGATCTAATACTAATATTTATTCCCTAAGATAATGATATGTAATTTGTATTAATAAATTATACTGTAAAAAATGATCACATCACTGTCAAAAATATCTACTAGATCATGGATATTCATACAAAAAATAGACTATAACCACATATTCCAATGCAATGGTTATTTTGCCAATATAATTTTGTATTGTTATTAACACATGTAGTAAAATTGTATGAATGAAATGTTTACAAACTCATTGCACCATGTTATAAATTATAATTCTTTTCCAACCTCTCAATTTAAATTTTATTTGGTAAAAAACAATTCAACCAACGTCAAAACACATTTGAATCTGATTCAACAACAAATGCATTTCCAGAAACCCGATCCCTATGCAACTTCTCTAGGAGGCATCCCTTGTTCATTCAAGAAATATAACCAAATTCTATGTACAAATACATATTTAATTCTATAGTAAGATCTTTAATCCATCGAATCCATTGTGTTGTCCTACTCCAAGCACTGGTGATTCCCAAATTTGTTGCATCATGTTCGTCTCAATTCACCGTATGGATGATGCCCACAGTCATACTCCATCGGATACCGTGATTGGAATAGTTTTAGGAATTTATCAAGAAATTAAATAGTACTATGGTATATTTATTATCTAGTATTATAATCCCACATGAACACATATAACATGATTATGATCGACAAATTTCTCTCCACCTTAGGATAATAATTATTATATAACTACCCAAAAAAGCTCAAATCACTATATCCAAAACTGTTTTGCATCAATTGACATAATGGCTGGTGCACCTAAACATTCTCAATCCCATGTATAAACGTACCACAAAAAATAATAATCAATTCCTAACCCAAGGTAACACCACTTATCATAATCTATCTCCTCATGTAGGAGGAACCTCAAAAAATTTCCATCAGTCTCCCAATCATGTGATGCTCCTCCTAAACCACGCCCAATTGGTTATTGTGCTACTACTTATAGAAGATACCCACAAAATTTCCATCACTCATTAGTCTACTAAAAGTAATAATTTATTTTATATATTAATGTAACCACCCATAATTGAAAAGTGATACCTCCATCTCCCCAAATGTAATTGTTTGTATTCTTAGGAACCACACAAAAAATACGACATACACTCCCTTAGGTCATACATCACTAAGAATAAGTTGAATATTCCATATAAACCACTAGTCACATCATACCATAACTGTGATGGATGACCTATTAAAAATCATCCACCTTACATGTTCTATGATTTATCACATGCCACCCACCAATATATTTCATGTAGAGGTGTATCAAACTCATCAACATGGTTATTCGACTCTAAGTATCATTCCAATCATAAGCATCCACACACACATTCGGTAACACTCCAAGTTTTTATGAACCTTTTTTTCTCAAATAAGTTAATTTTATTTGATGTGTTGCATCCCATGATACACAAATTTAGAATTTATTTATAATCTATATAACTTTAATATTGTGGTACACGAAACATTTACTTGACTTACATTACAGACAACACTGAGATTGTAGAAAACAACATTTTTTATTACAATTATTTAAAGATATTGTTATAACATATCCATTAAACACTGTAATATGAATAGTAATAACTAATTTTAAATATTATTTATAATGTTTTTATATAAATAAAACATATTTATAATAAAAAACCTTCTTTTGTTAAAGTCTTTATATGTATGAAAATGCAATATTCTTAAAAGAACATCTTTTTATGTCCTTGTGTGCAAAATAATAAAAATAATTTTAGTGAATTTTAGAAATTTGTTATGATAAAACAATTTTTTTTTATATTCAGAATTTCAATACTATATTAGGGATATGTTTTAGGTATGTTCTAAAAAACATCTGTTGTCTATGAATATTGAAAAATACAGAATTTTAATTCAAAAATTCTATTTCATATAATTTATTTATTTTTTGAAATTATATTTCAATTATGTTTAATTTTCAATTGGATCAATTATAAAAAATGTTAACTAATTTATTTCCCTGGAATCAATTTCACATTGAAATTGTATGTGAAAAAATATGAAACTTTTTTAAAAAATCATATATTAATATGATGTCACAACACATCTTATAGATTAATTTAAAATTAAATTCTTCTTATTATATAATTTGAATTTGGACAAATTGATTATTTATTTAGAATAAAAATAATATTTAATGTTTAATAAGATTAACATAGTTTTTGAACGAAAATATCAGTGAATATGAGTAAAATTATTTACAATGATTATGAGAAACAAATAGATTAATAAATAAAAATCATTATACTAAAGGCCCAAAAGGACACAAAATTTAGTCCAAAATCCATTGTATGTCTATTAATAGAACCAATAATCCCTTTTATCTAATTTTATCATTATTGGAGACAATTGATTTTGAAAAACGTGTGAACAATTCTCTTTTAAAAAAATTACATGAATGACACTCCTCATCTACTATGAATTGGAACTAAACACTCTCAATTATTCACACCACTTTAGAAACTTTATTCTGAAAAATATTCCTACATATCATGAAAAAATAATAAATTCCTTTTAAAATCCACCCTTGTGGAAGAAATCTGTCTATGAAATCCCTTCAGTACAAACAAAAAGGAGTTACCCAAAGAAGAGGAAACACAATTTTGTAAGATCTTTTGTTTAATTTTCATTCTACACAACTTCAAATATTACTATTAAATGATTATATAATATCAACATTATAATAAATATTTTATGACATTTTTATTATATGGTTTCTACCCACACACGCTCACACTATAATCAAATGGGAAATGAACAAAGAATCTATGTTTATGGAAACATATCACCTCACAGAAGAATGTTGTTCATTTTTTCATTACCAAATCATATGGTTCATAATTTCGATTTAAACTAATCTTATATATGATATATATGATATTTAATATATATTTATGCTTCTGGAATTATCATATTGCACACACCTTTATGATTCCAATTTATTAAAATACAATAATTTCACGTGGGGAAGTGTGTAGTGCAGCCTCCTCAAAGTGATATGATTTATTCACACTCTTCATGGAATGAATTAAGAATAAATTCTATAAGATAATATGATATATATGAAAAAAAATTATACTATAAATAGAATATATATATATATGTAATTTACTTTATTTACTTCAATACATTAATTATATTGAAAGAGCACTCATGTGTATGTACGACCTACCATCTCCATGGACAGTGTCATCCATTCCATATTTATATCATTAATATATTAATATAAATACATATATAATTTATATAAATGATATATAAATATAATTCATTTTTACATTCTAAAAATCATGATATAATCATGAAGACAAAAACTATAACAAATTAAGTCATATGTGAAGAACAATGTGGATATTACAGAAAACGTAACCTAAACATGAAAGTGTTAATAAGTGGGTGATATAAAGACATATATGCTATTGGATATAATAAAATGGTTCTATGATAGATTTATAATAAACTTTAACTTATAAAACCATATTTTTGAATGATTATGATGAAATTAAAGTTACAAGGTATTTGGATTAAGTATAAGTAAAATGAAAAGTATAATAAAATTTCCTTGAATTATGTTGAAGTATAGAGTGAGTGGTTTCGTATGAATACATTTATATCTAGATAGTACAAGTGAATTTTGTTCCAGAATAGATTTCAATAAGGCTAAAAACTAATAAAACACTGTATTGAGCTTGGATCGATCAGGAACCGGTCTATGAAAATGGGCCTTACTGCACACCTAATGTGACACACCCATGAGATATGATTTGGGAATTCACAAAATCATCACGAGATATCATGATGGGTTAAAACATGAGTTGAATGAGAATAATAAAGGGTAAACCTATGGTGTTATATATTAAAGAATGAGTTAAAATGTAGACATAATATAAATGGGTTTTTTAAATGAGGTGGTTCCCCACAATGATTTTTTTATTTAATTATTTTTTTTGTTTTAATTAATTAATGGAACCCAAAGAAACTTGGATAATGGTTATTATAGTGGAAAATGAAACTATTCTACTTCTAATCATCTGAATAATATTGGAGATGGAATGGGAAATTTCATTTTTATTCTCTCTTAACATTATAAATCTATCAATCAGGTTGTGCTACAAAATGAGAAAAAAGGGAAAACGTTATTTTGATTCCTTCAAGAGGATACATCCACCTTATTTTAGTCGTTATTCTGATATAGTCATGGCTAAACAATTTTTTAGATGAACTATAATGATATTCTCCATTCTATAGTCATCAAAACATGATAATGTCATTCTAATGATTTATCATTACAAGATAATGATGACTACTGGTGGAATAAAATCAATAATATAATGAATTAAGATTTAATTGAATCGAAGGATTGGGATTAGTTCTTGAAAAAATTATTTAATAAGTACAATATTCATGGAACCTTTATGATCATATAAAAGGAATTCCTTGATTTGAAGAAATTGGATGATGAATCCATCGTTACTTATGAGGAAAATTTCAGAATACTTTTGAGGAACTCTTTCAAAATTATCATCCAACCTAAAAGTAATGTTGAAAGGTTATTTAGTGTCTTATATAAAAGGGACATAATGGAATTGGACATAATAAAACATAGTATCTATGATGAAATTGTGTGTCCTACAATAAAATTTGAAATTGAGGTTGGAGTTTTATGTCAATATCATGGTTTTTACTTGAAAAGGAATTATGAGTTCAATAGAAAAATTAAAATCCATGAAGAGAATAAGAGGATACTTCATTTATTCTCCATATTTAGAATGATTCATCTATAAAATTGTATTATGCATTCTAATAAAAGTATCAATTGTGGGAGAGATGTATATTATGAATTTATTACTGAACAAATAGGAAGAAGTTGACCAGTGATGAAAATACAGTGCAACCTACATAGAATGCACCTCCCAAACTTGAATTCATCAACATTAAGAAGGTTGGGAATTATACAAACCTTTTCACAAACATGAGGGTTGGTGATTTTGGTTAGAGTAAAAAATCATGTAAACCAATGGACAAGGGGAAATCTCAATTGATCTCTATTTTTTATGAGGGGTATAATAATGAAGTGGTGAAAGGTTGGATTACCATAAAATCGTTAACTACTAATGTCTTATTTTATTCTGGATCTACCCACTCCTTCATATATGAAAAATATTAAAATTTTATTAGGATTCCACCATAACTATTGGAGGTTGAATTAACAATGTAAACCCATAATGGTGCAATAATTGAATCACAATTCTGTTATTTGTCTCGGGTTGAAATTTGTGGGAATTTGAATCCTGAAAATCAGGTCATTATTCCTTTGGTTGAATTTAATATAAACTTAGGATTGTATGGGATTAATCTAAATGAATCTCACATCAATATTTGAGTAAGCAATGTTACATTTTATATTAAAATGTGTCGAATGATATTCAATCAATGTAAAAATAAATATGAACTTCCTATAGATTTTACATATAAAATATGGGTCTTAATTTCTATTTAGAAGGTGTGTTTGTCTCAAATAGTTGTGAATAAATAGGTCATCTATGATATTCATACTCATTAATAATTTATGGATGCTTTCCTAGAAGAGTTACCTTATCATCCATAAAAACGTGATGTTGAGTTCTTAGTTGAACTCATACCTTTCTCTAGACCAATTTCAATGACTCCCTATAGAGTGGCCCTAGTTGAGTTTCATGATTTGAAGGATAAAATATATGAAAACCATGATATGGGATTCATCATCCATGGGTTTTAATTTCGTGAACACCTAATATCTCTGTGAAAAATTAAGATGAATCAATTTGACACAACGTTGATTATCGAAGGTCTAATAAGATGATGATTAAGAACAAGTATCATATTTTTTATTGAATACTTTTTGACCACTACACTGAGAGAAATAATTTTCCAAGATTTAACTTTTACCAAAATAACATCTATTGATGATCATGAATAGGGATATACCCAAGACAATATTCTGAAATATGTATGGACACTATGAATATATAGTGATGTCATTTTGTCTTATTAATTCATCTATTATCTTCATTTATTTGATGAATAATGTCTTCCTAGATTACCTTAATCAGATTTTGGTAGTATTTGTGGATTATATTCTTATTTATTCATAGATAAAGTAAGACAATAAAGACCACATGATAATTTTACTAAAGATCCCCAAAAATGATGAAATTTATGGAAAATAAAAAAAGTGTGAATTTTAGCTGTAAAAGGATTCATTCTTGGGTCAGATAATCTCAGTAGATGGTATATAGGTGGATCCATCATATATTATGGTTATTTAATGTTGGCCTAGACCAACCATGGTGAAGAAGATCTGAAGTTTTCTTTTATTAGCGGGATATTATCAATTGTTTATATATAATTTCTCATGACTATTGAATCCTATAATCATGTTAACTTGGAAGGGTGGAAACATCAATTAAATAGATGAATGTGAGGATAATATTAATGAACTAAAGATAATGTTGTTTAGTTAACCTATACATAAATTACCCTATAGTGGAGAAGGGTTTTTAATCTATAGTGAAGAAACCAATAAGGTACTAGGATATTTGTTTATGATTAATAAAATGGTTTTCACTTATTACCCATGAATGTTGAAGATGCATGAGAAAAATAACCCAACTCATGATTTGGTTTTAGAATTAGTAATTTTTTTCATTTAAGATATGGAGGTGATATATTCATGGAGGAACTTTTCATACATATAATAATCATAAAATTATAAATTATATAATAAAAAACAAGGGGTTGAAAGTGTATCATAGAAAATGGTTAAATTTAATAAAAGATTATGACTGCTCAATAAATTTCTACCCTAAGAGAGAGAACAAAGTGGTTGATGCTTTGAGTCAAAAGGATATTTCTAGATTATCCATGCTAAGTATCTCAAAAGATACATTATTTTTTGGGTTTCAAAGGCTGAATTTATAAATCTTGAAGGACGGGGAGAAATCATATCTTTATCAATTGAATTATTAACCCCATATCCAAGTGATGATTAAAGAGGCACAACTAAAATATGTAGACCTGAAAAATAAGGTAAAAAAAGTTGATTATTTTAACCATGATCAAGATGAAATGATTTGGATTATGAAATTTGCATGGGTTCCTTAAATTTTGGAATTGAAGAATAATCTTTTAGAGGAAGCTCATAGTTCCTCATTCAATATTTTTTATGGATGTATAATGATTTATACAGATTTGATGAAATAATTCTATTGGGATTCAACGATGAGGTATACAGAAAAGTTTATATCTCTGTGATTGGTATTCTAACAAGTTAGGGTAAAAATACAAAATTATATGTGGATTTTTATCTATTTCCCATACCAAAATGGAAATGGGGGAACACCACTACAAATTGTTTTCACTAGACTACACAAAACCAATAATGGAATTAATGTTTTATTTGTGGTTCCCAATCACCATACTATGTTAGCACCCTTTATTTCTATTTGGGTACACTTATATCTAGATCAACATTCTAGGATAAACATTAAGGAAGTGGAAAGGTCGATTGGGTTACCACTTTTAATTTTATCAGATTGGGGAATGAGTATTACATAAATGTTAGGGTGAAGACTTCAGTATGTACAAATATAAAATTTAGTTCCAGAAATAATTAGAATCCTTATATGGATGGTCTTTCTGATAGAACAATTGTAACTCGGGTGGATATTGTGAGTTCTTGTTTATTGGATTTCCAATGTGTTTGTGATCAACACATCCCACAAGCTGAGTAATCATACAATAATTTCCGTCACTCAAAAATTATGGTGGATCCTTATGAATCCCTATGTTGGATGAAATGTAAATCTCTATCTTATAGAGACAATGATAGAGAAATAAATCTATTTGGATGAAATATAGCGATGGAAATTGAAGAGAAGGTATGGACCATTAAAGAGCACATCTAGGTATCTCAAAGTCATAAAAAATTTATGATTTTAATTGACAACATAACCTAGAATTTGAATAAGGACAGATGGTTTTTGTAATAATTTTCCATGGAAAACATTAAGAGCTTTGGGAATAAAGGGAAACTACGCCCTTTTTGTATCTAACTATTTGTGATTTTTGTTCATATTAAAATCAAATCTTTTCACTTGGAAAAACCACTAAATATCTCTCATGTGAAATATTTTTTCAATGTATCTCTCCTGAACAAGTACATACCCGGCCCTTCGCATGTACTAAATTCATAAATCATACATTTAGAGATGGATCTCTATTACATGGAACCACTAGTTGAAATTATGGATCATATAGAAAAAGTAATACGAAACAAGACCACTCACTTGGTCAAAGTATGTTGGTGAAATAAACAATTAGAATGAGAAACATTATAAATTAAGTATATGATGATGCATAAGTGTCCCCATTTGTTTGTATCAGAATGAGAAATTTCAAGGGTGAAAATCATTTTAATGGGGGTAATAATGAAACAACTAGAGTTTTTATGATATATTTTTATAGAATAAATCAATTTTCCTTGATTTATTTCATTGCATGATATTTTATATAAAAATTTCTTTTATTATATACCGATTTATGTATGTGATATATACAACGTCAACTTGTCTTTTGTTATAAATACTATTTAGTATCTACAAAACGAAATTTTATTATTTTAATTATTTGAACAAGATAATTATAACATAGACATTAAACATAGTAACAAAAACAGAATTAAATACTTTCCAAATGTTACTCATAATGGATTTATATAAATAAAACATACATATAATAAGATATAAATTTTTACAAAAGAATTTATATGATGGAAAGTACTATATTCTTAAAATACCTTCTCTCTATATACTTATAAAAATAATGAAAAAATTATCTTTATGCAATTTTATAAATTTTATTTAATAAAATAATAATCATTTATAAATTCAGAATTTAAAAATTACGTTAGGGGAAATTATGGTTTTTTTATGAACAAATTCAATTTGGGATGTATATTGAAAATACAGAATTTTATTTCCAATTTTCTTTTCATACTATTTATTTATTTATTGAAATAATATTTTATTTTGGTTTTTATGTTTAAAAAGATCATTTTTTAAAAATTAGATCCAATTTAGGTCATTTTAATCAATTTTTCCTTGAAATTGGATATGAAAATAACTAAACCATTGAAACATTTTTTCTTAAAAAACCATATGTCGCAACACATCTATAGGATCAATTTTAAATTAATTTTCCCTCTTATGTGATTTGAATTTGGAAAAATATATTCCATATTTGTAATAATAATTATTAATAACATCTTATATGGTCACATTTTTTGGCAAAAAATATTAGGGAAATAGGATAAAATTAATAATAATAATTAAGATTAAAATTAGATTAACATGGGACTAAATTATACAATTATAGCATAAAATGAACCAAAAAATTGTACCAAATAAATTTTATGTCCATATCTATATCCTATAGTCCCATGACTCAGATTGGTTCCATTATTGGAGCTACATTACATAAGAAAAATATGCTTGGAATCCCCTTTTCAAAAAATTCACAACAATACCACTCCACCTCCTCTATAAAAAAGAAATTCACCCATTTAACTTATTAACACCTATTAATAATTTTTTATAGGAAACAATCAACCAAAATATCCTTCTAAATCTATAAATTTATCATATAATAGTTTTTTGGGTGTGAAATATGTCCATGGAATCCCTTTTTTCAAACCAAAAGGGTTTACTCAAAGAAGAGGTAACATCCTTCCTTATGATCATTTATTTCATTTTCATTCACCACCCCTAAACTATTCATATTCTATAATTATGTAATAAACTAATTATAATCAATATAATTAGTTGTTATTAATATAATATTTTTACATACACTTACACACACTTCCATCTAATGGGTAATGAATATACATTCATATATACGACAAACTATCACCCTATGAATCAATCATCATTTTTATTTTACCACCTCATGTGGTTGGGAATTATAACAGATACTCTATTTTTATATGATATATAATAAGTTTTGGATTTATTTATTCTTATGGAATTATTATATATCACATACCTTCATAATTTCTGTTTTTTGATAATCTATAATTTTTTTTGGGAAAGTGTGGATACTGCCACCTTTAATACATGAGATTTGTTCACTCTAAATTTAATGTATTTAGGATGGGTTATTTAAAATTAAATTATATATATGAAATATTAATTTTACTGGAATTAATATATATACCTATATACATATATAAATATATAAATATAAACATACATTTCATTTACTAACTTTCTTTCAATATTACAACATAATAGAAACATTGTTCATGCGTACGTACGACATATCATCTCCATGATCATTATATTCAATTTCATATTTATATCATTCATTTTTTATTATAAATACATATATACTTAATATAAATGATATTTATATCATTATTTACATTCTATAAATCATGATATATATTACAGGAGTTAAAAAATAACAAATTAAGACACATGTGAAGAATAAAGATGATTTAACCGGAAAGGTTACCTTTATATGGAAGTGTTATTAATATGATGATATAAAGACATATATTGTATTAGATATAATAATATGTTAATGTGGTAGATTTATAGTAAAATTAAATTTACTATACAATATGTTCGAATGATTACAAAGAGACTCAGGACATAAGGTCAGAGTATTTCTAGTATCACATTTATTTTTGTAAGATTATCACCTTATCAATCACTAAAAAATTTTGTTCGGGGAATAAATTTCCCATAAATATATTATATGACTATTATACCAATTTGTTTTGTTATTTAATTATCCATTTTATCATCTTTCATTAATATGGTTTATGTTCCAAAATTTACCAAATCGGTAAAGTAGTTTTGTCTCAATTTGCATTCTTTGGGTCACATTTCAATAATTAAAAAAAAGTTTAAAAAATATCAATGTTTTATATTTTTTTGTTCAAAAACGTTTTCAAATGTGATATTTTAAGAAAAAATCAATTTTAAAATGTTTTATGGTTTCTGAGCTTCCATTAATATTTTTCAAATCGATTTTCAATGAAATTTTTTGTGAAATTTTTTTATGATTTAAATTTTTTTAAAGAATAATTTATATTTTCCACAAGAAATATTTTTAAATGATCTTCCCTAATTATTTTCAATATAATATAACAAAAATGGGTGTTAATCATGACATTATATGAAAATTATCCAAATTTCCCATTCATATTACATCTATGAATGGTTTATGTTTTGATGGAAGGGTATTAATGAAACTTATTTATCTTTAATGGGTCATATGCTTAAGAAACATTATTCTTTTTATAGGTTATTATTTGAGGAAATTATTATGAAACCTACCTTTTCCACAGGTTGTGATATGATTATATGTTTATGACACCGATATAATTTCAATGGTTAGGATACGATTATTTATGATCTTTTGGAACATGTTTTTATGGTTTCATTATGAGATGGGTGGGACCTAGGTATACCAATAATTAATTGAGTAATAATTTATATATCATGAGATAATTATGTGATTCAATTTTATGTTCTTGATCCACTATGGAATATAGAGAACCTGATCCACTATGGATGTTTCGGAAAATTGATCTACTATTAGAATATGGGGAAACATGATCCACTCTAACAAGAATGGGTAACCCATTTCACTATGGGATTATTGGGAAAATTGGTTCACAATGGAAAGTTGTGGAATCCCAATCTAAAATAAGAATATTGGGAAAATTGATCCCTTACAATGAAAGGAATTCATCTAGTGATAACGGTGTGTCTTTGCCAGTAGGTGTAGCACCAATGATGTGACCTGTTATGTTTTTTAAATGTAGCTTGACTTATAAAAGTTGATACTACATGTTTATGTGACTCCTACAATTCAATACCTTGTTCCTATGTTAGGATTTATTATATTATTATCATCATTCTATTAGTATTAATGTCTTATTTACTCCCTATATTTATTCCATGATTCATTTTTATGGTCTTTGATATGAAAGTTATGATATTCTAAAGTCATTTTCCCATTATCATATCCTTAGGCTCAGGTTTATGTTTACATATCTCCCTTTTTAACCCATTATGAGCATCTATTCTTACCACCATTTATGTTTCCATTACATATGTTTTGAATATATATATTATGTATGATTGGTATTAAAATGGTTCTACTAATGAAGAACATAGTAAGAGATAATGCTTCTCACTTATGTATCTGTGTTTATGTTTCTATGTTTCCGAAGGAACTAAACTAATACGGTCTTTGGGTGTCTGTTTCTGTAATGTTTTACCTATTCTCCAAAAATGAACTAGTCTTAATATATGAAAAGTGAGGAATTATATAATCTAAAAATACTTCTTAAAACACACGAAAATTCATATCAAAAAGCAACCCCCTATACATTCCCTAAATAAACAGTTTAAAAAACACGCAACTAAAAACTAAGGTTCTCTTGAATACAATACCCAAAGGAATCACCATGCATAGGTGACATACCTTATATCACCTCATGTGAACCTATGACATCATTGGAATATAACTCAGGTCACCACCTCTATGAGATCCACAAGTCCATGCTAGGCCCTTAAATTCGATACCCTTGAACATACCAACTACTATCTTACAAAGGTACAAGTCACATCTCAAAGTCCACTTGGGCCTCCTTCAATGCCCTACTAGTCAGGTCCAATGAATGGTCACTTGGTATATCCACCGAGACCACAGGTAAAACCTCTCTCTATATTCACAATTCCATGTGCATTATCCACACTCAAATATAAAAAACCCATGGCATAAGATGTTCCGGATCACCAACTATAGGGTCTTAGACACCAAAAAATGTCCTATATGTGATAACGACCATCTTCCCATAAATACAACACCCATTCTTATCATGAATCCACCAATGATACTGCTACCTTGAGGATAAAAAGATACCATAATACTCCTACCATTACCAATAATATTATCCTTGTCATCATTTATGAAGTGAAACTCATACAGAGGGTTCGTTTAAGTAGTGTTCCATTCCCTAATATGTTATAAAACCCCATATAGGTTTTCATTTTAAGATTAAATAACAGAAACTAAACAAAATACTAATAATGGGTTTCCCACCAAGTCCCACTCTGACTTACTGACATAAACAGGTTTCCATAACTCTTGTGTACATGACCTAATCTATTTTCCTCAATATTGACAATCTCGCCATTGATTCACATGACCTACCATTAAAAAGAGATAGCCTTATGGGTTTCCCCAACTGTGTATAATTACACCAAATATATATTGGAAATTCTATATGAGTATTTTTTTACAATTTATATAAGTGAGACTCATTCATCAGTTAAACCACATAGTTTCTAGACTACATGTCATGTGAATCCAACATTTCTCATATTATGCATGAGATGCATATTTCCAATATAGGAAAAGATAAAATTCTAATCAATCGCCTAATTACAATGGGAAAAGAGAGAATAATATATTATTAATCATAATACCCAAACCAATCGAAAATAGTTCTAGGGTAAAAACCTCTTCCTCCATAACATCGAGCACCATGAACATAAATCCCAACAATTGTAACCATGAGTTCATCTCGGAACATGTTTTCTCAATAAACCCGCTTGATATCTATTAATGTATTTAACATATTCCTATTTATCCTATCTACTAAATACCAAAATATAAAAATACATAAATAAAAAATTCTGTAATTATACTCTCTTACATCACGGTACCTTATAAATATAAATGGTTCCAAGAATCATGGTCACCACTATAACTAAAGCATGACTCCCTATATGCCAGTGGCTTCTGAAAAATAGCAGGGATATTGGTTAGGAATGATAGGAGACCATACCCCATATATCATAGTAAAAAACAATTCATTAAAAAATCATATGTCATAAATATAAAATAATCAAAAAAAAAAAGAAAAAACGCAACAAAAATGATAATAAATTTGAAGAAGTAAGGGACCAAAAACCTATTCCATACACATAAACTACTTTCCACTCAGACATTCACATGCACATACCTGTATGAAAATAAAAACAAAAAACAAAAAATCTCCATAAGCTCTCAAACAAAAAACCCATCCCAAGCTCCATGTACATATCAGATATATTCTTCTTGGTCAAACACGAGCCTCATCATAATCTATATATTCAAACAATTGAATACATTATTGGGTAAACAAGTGTAGTGGTGTCTCAATTTGGATACGAGTAAGAAAATTATTAGGGGACCACCAATATGTCCCCATACTGGCCATTATATGTAGTGACATGTTCACATGACATTCTAGGATGAAATAGAAGATAGATTCAACAAAATAAATAACTAAAACAATTTTCGATCCTTATGTACATTAACCTAGACAGCCCTACATACTTTATCTAGTTAGTTGGTTCCATTGAACTCTTCCAAATTAACTTGTATTCTTATTAATATGTACTAACCAAATATAGAGGATCCATATCCATTCCTCATGACTCCAGGGTCTTGTCACATGATATTAAACACATGCAAACTCGAAATACATGTTATCTCAATCCCATAACTACCCTCCTTAAATCTAGCTCTAACAATTGGTACCCATAACTATATATATATATATATACATCCAAAATATCCTTGGTTCTATCTCATGTCTCACATCCGTTCATCTCCAAATCTGTGGCATCAATAACCATAATCTCGTGACATTGACAACAAATCCCAAGTCAATACACACATGTAGATCTAAATCCATGGATGTAATAACCATAATCTATTATATTTTGGGAGCCTTCCCAATAAAGAATGACCATATGTATCTAAATATATATCTTACTATTGGGAAACTCCAACCACTGAGATTCTAATCCAGGGTATCACCCACCCATATCCCAGATAGAAATCATGGAATCCCATCGATTCACAAGGCTTCATATCCATGGTGGCCCAATATTTTCATGAATTCCCAAATGGAACATTCCATAACCCAATATAAATAAAATAAAAGATAAGTATGGTCTAATTTCCCATTCTAAATTCTACTATAACCAAGAACTCAAGATCATCATTATAGAATGAGATACAAATTGACACCCAAAACTGTATCACAAAATCCCCCTCATGTTTTTTTTTCAATGGGGTATCCCCCAGCCTCCATAGATATTTGTATGTCAAAAGAACCCTCCCATTGGTACTATGTCTTGGATAGATCTCTTATGAAATCTTTATAATAAAAGGATATAATATACCTTATAATTACAAACAAGGATGATTGGTCTTTCCAACTACACAAGGGATTTTTAGATAAAAAATTGTCATGATAAGGTCAATGTCCAATATTCAACCTCAAGGTCACTCTTGATCATTATCCTTGAAAACCCATTCTTGATCAACCTAAGGCCTAACCCCATGGGAATATACAAGGGATAATATGACCCCCTATTCCCAGGATCCCCACTGAAGAGGTTTTTAATCCTTAAGGTAAATTATGATTCAAAAGGCCCTTGTGGTTTGATCAACTCAAGTCATAACTAACCATTATTATGAGGAGATATTGGTCCATCTATAAGGGATACATAGTCACCTCAATCCTGCTGACTCCTCTAAGTGGACTAAATGTAATTCCCCAAACATAGAATCCATGATACATTGTATTATTTTACTACATTTTCACAATTATAATAAATAATACACCAAAGGAATGATCAGTTTAGTAGTGTTGAAGAAATATATACAAAAATGGTACTATTATTACATTGGTATTTAAAAACATAACAAACGAAATTAATTTTCATCCTATAATTCATTAAAACATTTCACATCCATCAATTTGGGAAGAGATAAAAAATAAAAGGGCTAGCTCAAGTATCCAGTAAGGTTATATATAGTGGAAGAAATAATGTATTACTGATAATTAATCAACATTGAATGATAAAAATCTATTAACAAATTCCATTCTAATTAATAGATACGTCATAATAAATATGGAAAGGCAAGAAACTCATGTCATTTAATCATTTAACTATGATTGAAATTCATCAATATATTTATCGATGAAACGTATCCTAGATAAATAATAATATTAAATAAATTTTAAATAGATTAAATGATTAATTAATGTACTTTATGTATCTATTAGATGAACCAATACAATCAATACCTTTCACAAGAAGGTTTTTGTTTGTGGGTAAAAGCCAATATATTCTTCATGGAAAAAACACAAAGGGTTTTTCATGAACTGATTTTGTCTCAAGAGACTGCTGATGCATCAAGGGTATTTCATTAACTAGTCCACAACCCATAAGTCTTGCAATATATAATCCTTTATAGGTGTCCTAATAGTTTAACTCCTTCCTTATATATGAAAATATCAATTTAAAAAATATAATTAAATCAATGTGTCCCACACCACATTGAAATATTTCAAACAATAGACCCATAAATGTAAATAATTATCTAGTGAATCACTGAATACCATGATTATAGATGGTTTAATTATTTGGTATATCCAAGGGGAATTACACCACACAAAAATAATATGTGGTGAATAAGGGATATCTCATAGAAATAAATGTTTGAAAAATACCCTTACCTAACACATCTTTTTGGTTATGTGTGATTTTATCTTCCATATAATGGTTTTAATCATGTTATTAGTTTATATAAGACCCTTATTCAAATTTTTGATTTCATGTATTATTTTTTGATTTTATTTTATTACCGGGTTTTTGATAATATTTCATTCTTACCATTGTTTTTGGTGTTAGCTGCTTTATTTTCCATTGCATGTTTTCTTCTGTAATTCCCGGTTCTTATGAATAAGATAATGTTCCATTATTTTTAAAAAGATATTAAGGCTATATATATCATATTTATTCATTTTAAAATATTTTCTAATAATAATTGAATGGTTAACATGAAAAATGAATCACATCACGTCATAGATATGGTAGGCCGTATATACGCATGAGTAACAATATCGTTCCTTTAATTGTGAATAGGTAAGGAAGTGGATGATATACTAAAAATTACGAAAAATAATAAAATTTATTAAATACTTTATTTTCAATAATTTCCATCACTATACCAATTTATGTAAATCGGTTTTGAAAAGAATATTACACCATAATGTAGAGATGGAAAGTCATACACATACACACGTAGTGTTTACATTTTTCTCATGATGGATAAAAGGTGGAATATGGATGTACCACAATCAGAATAACCTCTATTAATAAATATGATATTGTATTTTTAATTTTATCATAGAAACAACACATGAATATGAAATATATTAAGAAACAAACATGAATGATTTAGTAAAAATGGTTACTTCTTCTTCAGTGGACTTCCTATAGATCTCTTCTTAAGGGATATAAGGTTGGTATTTATTGAAGATCAAAACCTCTAGAACATAAATAAGGATGTATGGAAGAAAAATGGTTAGACTTTTGTCAATATATATGAATAAATTTTTTTTAGGTAAATGAGGGAGGAGGTTCCCTTTTATAATTGAGGTGAGGGGAACATTTAGAAGTCCTCAAAATATTAAAATAAAATTAGTATATTTATGATACAATGACTTCAAAATCACATATAAATGAATAGGGTAATAAAATTTTCACCATATATTTTCACATTTGTGATTATTTAAAATTGTTATGATTTTTATATAATTTAATATAATACTAATTTAATAAAATAATAATATTGTCAAATTTGATACTATTCATTTATTTAGACCTAAATTACTACAAGAACACGAGTGAATTAAAATATACGGATTTATAAAATCTATAATATATTTTATAAATTTATAAAATTAGTTAGATACATATACTCATTCAAAATAAGTCGAAGTTAATATATTTAATATCTATTACATTATTTTTCTGTTAATTATATAAATACAGTTTTAGTATTGAATAAGAATTAAAGGTAATTAAATTATCTATCTAAATTCAAAATCAAATTATATAATAAAACTAATTTAATTATAATAAAAATAAACATTTATAATCATTCATAGCATTATTTTATCCTTCTGTGGACACATAAAAATAATTAAATTCAAAGAGAGTGATATTTTGTAACTATCTTTCATTTAAGTAATATATAAGTTGTTTTTATAGAATAATGTACATTAAACAACTACATTTATATTGTAAAGTGATTATGTTTGAATAATATTCATCCAATTATTTTTTCCACATTTCAACTATTATTTTAATCCTTATTCTTTTTAACCCTTATTTCACCTCTTTAATTATTACAAAAACAAATTTTGTTTTCATTTGTTGAAGGATGACATTGTTATAATAAAATGAAAAATACAATAAATGAGTCTTGGGTGACATTTTAGGCCTTATCCAAATAATTTGGTAGAATTTTATAATTTTACATATTTTATATCATTCTATAGAATGTTATTTATTTTAAAATACCATTAATGTTAATTTTGACACTAATAATTTTCTTATCTTATATAAAAAATAAAAACAACAAGTGAAAATCGAAACAAGACACTTAAATAATCAAAACCATATCAAATTCATAAATTAATTTTTTTTGTTGGAAATTATTTATATCAAATAATATTTATTTTAATATTTTCAATATCATATATTTGATTATGATAATAATCAAAAAATTATTCCATCATCATTATGTCATCATTTATGGTCATTATTTTATCACTAAAAATTATAAATATATTTCCATGATGTATATAAAATTTTAGATATATAAACATTTTTATTAGTCTAACAAATATTTATTGAGATCATATTAAAAAACAATTCACTTGATAAAAAAAAGTTTAAAAAAATTGAATTTTAATTGAATATATTATTATAAATGTCATATTCTCATCGTAGTGGCTTCAAAAGGATATAATTTCATAACAACTATAACTTTGGTTGAAAAAAAAATCCAATGAAATTAGGACCAGTGTTTGGTTATTCAGATCGCATTTATAATATTATTTTTAACCATAATTTCATGATTTAACCTTAACCATAGTAATTTAAATAAAACTAAATTCAATAGTTCTTTGAAAAAATGTAAAAGAATCTTATTAACATAATTTTTTCCAACTAATTCAAAGTATTTAAATTTTTTTAAAAAATTTATATCTTTTCGGTCTCAATAATTAATTAAAAATTATTCTCAATAAAGGAATGAGAAAAAGAGCTTCTAATGTGAAAACATAAAACATGTAGTAATGAATTTATTTTTATATTCAATGCACAATTGGTTCAAATGACCTTAATTATATTAAATGATTTAACAGTAATATAATTAATTGTTAAAACCAATTAAAATAAAATTAATCAGATTAAATTATTAAGACGAAAATTCTTTTTTCAATTAGAATGAAATATTTTATAACTATTCATCCAAAAATAAAACTTATAAAAGAATAAAACAAATTCATCGAAATTAAATTTTGAAATTATAATTTTAAATAAGTATTTTATTCCATTTATATAATTTAAAAGTGTCAAAAAACTAGTTTTAATGGTTTTTACATTCAAAAGGTGGTAAAAATATATTTATATGTATTTATCCTTTTAAAGTGTAATATTGGATTAATTCTTATAATTGAAATATAAAATCATTTGGATGAATGTAAAAATAATTGATTAAATATATAATATATAGATTTTATAATAATGTTTATATTTTTCATTCGTAACTATTTAACAGTTAACTTATTAAAATATTTCATTATTCGACTATGACAGGAATTCAATGCAATATAAACTTTTAAAAAGATGAATTTTTAAATGATGCATACTATAAAATCATAGAGTGTTACATTCTCCCATCCTTGAATAAATTTCATCTCCAAAATGTTAAATTTCACATCAATAATCAATTTTTGATACTAGATTTTTTTTCTAAAAACCTACATAAAAAATTATAATAAAACATCCTCTTATTAAGAGGAAGAGGGAAATGTGAAGGCTACCACAATATTAGGTATTTAAATAAGATAATATTAGCATAAATTAAAAAATATACATGTAAGTGAAATTTAATGATCATGTTCTGATGGAGACTGATATAGAACCTATCCATTAAAACATATACTATCAGGAAACTGTAAATTTGTGATGGGTTAAAGAGGCCATTTATTTATAAGATAGAAAATTAAATTAATAGTGTTTTTAATTCAATATTCATCTTTCTGATTTGAGGGTTTATAATACTATCTAGATAGGCACTAGAGAAAGTAAAATTTCTTGATTTTCTTCCATGTCAAATTCATATTCTTATTATTGATTTGTTCTATGATTTATTTTTAACTATTTGTCATACAATAGAAAATAGTATATTCAAGTAGGAATTTTAATACCTAAAGATCATTAATGAGTCATAAGACCCACCACTCATTCCTTCATCAATCTTTTATCTCAAGAAATAATATCAAAATATTAACATAATCCATTCCGACCATAAGACTCATCCAAAATATATTTGTCCAAATTTATAGTCTAAAAATGATTTTAAATTTCAGAAATCAATGTTAACATCATGTTCCAAAAAATGAATATTATTTTATATGATTAAAAAATCATTATCCTCCAAAATTAAAATTTGTTCTCAATGTTCAACATTTATTATATATTTAATAATTAACCTTCCTAAAAAATATTTTATACTAAGATTGAGACCCAAAACAATTAGAAGGATTTGATCATATAATCTTCTAAATAAGATCAATACCTCTTAATGTATTATACCTGAAATTTAATTCCCTAAATCAAATAATCTCCAAGATATTTCAATAAATAAATTGAACTACCAGAAGTTTAAAATAAAATCACATATGACTCCAAAGTACAATTAAAATATTATTTATCAAAATATTTTGTATACCTTAATATTATTCTATTTTCAAAATTGCAAACATGTTCGGAAATAAAATTAATTACATAATCACCAAATCATTTTTCAATCTCAAGGTTAAATATTTATTAAAAGAAATGTTCATAAATTATAAATTATCTTTAAAAAATATATATATTAAGTAAAACAAATTTCATAGAAACCAAGAAATTATGTAGGCAAGTAGTAGGTTCCCCACCTTTATTTCCTTCAGCTATGGGTTCAAACCATACATTCTTCCTGGAAATGATAGGTTTTCACCCAGACTATTAGTTTTCCTTTTTCTAAAAATAAAATAATAGAATCCAAAAATGTTATTAAAGTCCAAAAAAATCTAAATACATTCATCCTTAAATATATGTTTTAAGAACTAGGTTTATCTCATATGTTTAATTTTTTATTCCCAATATTATAAATACCCATAAATAATTTTTTTTCAAAGATCATATAAACATTAATTGTAATCCTTAACATTGAAACTATGATAATAAAATGTAAATGCATTATTACATAAGATAAAAAATTCCTACATTTTAAATGAATGGGTTGTGTTCACTAATCTATTTTTCCAAAAATTGAGTTCCCAAGGATTTTAATAAACACCTCTAATGCCAAATGTATCACCTCGACACCAGAAACCTGGAGCCGGTGTATGATTTTTTTAAAATGTAAAGATTATAAGGAATCAAACCCCAAAATTCAAATCAGTTTAGTAGTCTTGAAGATATAGATACTTACCTGGTACCAATATTACATTTGTAATTAAAAATATAACAAAGGAAAGTAATTTGCATCATTTAACTCATTAAAACATTTCTACCCCATCTCATGAGAAATAGATAACAAATAAAAGGGATAACTCAAATTCTCATTAAGTGAAATTACAACAAAATAAATAATATATTATTTAGAATAAATCAATATGGAACGGTAACTGACTAATAACATATTCCATTCAAATAATTAAATAAATCATAACCAATATTTAGAAGGAAAGAAACACATATTATATTTTCCACAAACTGAGAATGAAATTCATCCATAGATATATAGATGCAAACTTACAAAGATAAAAAATAAAAACAACTACATTATGAATTAAGAAAATGATTAATTGTTGTACTTCATGTATCTCTCACATGAACCACTACAATTAAGACATTTCAAAAAATGGATTATGTATATGGGTCATAAACACTCTATTATTCTTGGAAACAAACTCAAAGTGTTTTCTACAACCAATTTCATCTCAAGTGACCACTGATGCATCAAGGGCCTCTAATTAACCGGTCCACGACCCATATGTCTTTAATTAAACATTCCACTACCCTTGTCATATTAGTCTAGTTCTTTCATCATATATCAATATATTTAATTTAAAAATATCATTAAATCAATGTGTCCCGTACCACATTAAAAAATTTAAAACATAATCCCCATAAAAGAAAATATCTATAAAATTCAACATTAAATACCATGAATATATATAGATTCATTATATGATATATCAATGAGGCATTTCACCACAAAAAAAGTGTGGAATAAGTCATATCTCATAGAAATAAAAGTGAGACACAAATCCCTTACAATATAGTTCCCTTTTGGTTTTCATGATTTAATGAAATGATTAATCATTTTAATTATGATATTAACTTATATAAGATCCTTATTAATATTTATTATATCAGATATTTTCTTCTTATATTATCTTATCATCCATTTCTTGACAATATTTCATTATTTTTCTTTTTTCGGGAGTTAACTGCGACATTTTCAAATAAATGTTTTCCTGTAACATCCAATTATTATACATATGATATAGTTCCATAATAAAGATTTATATTAATTCCATATATTTCATATTTATTAATTATATACTATTTTATAATCCTAATTGAATGGTGACCATGGAAAATGAATCGCATCGCATCATGGAGACGGTAGGTCGTATGTACACACAAGCAACAATATAATTACTTTAATAGTGAATGGATAAAGAATTGGATGGAATATTAATTATTACTAAATAACTATCATTTATAAATTACTATATATTTCTATCTTTTCCATCATTATACCAATCCATTTAAATTGGTGGTGCAAAGCAGATTACAACACAGTTTGGAGACGGTAATTCGTATGTACCCACAAACAATGTTTTCATATTATTGGGAAGAATAAAAGGTGTGATATGGTTTTACTATAATTGTAATAACCTCTCAACAAATAAGTTATAGTTTAGTTATTAATTTATCATGGATACAACACATGAATAAAAAATAAAAGAAGAAACAAACTTGAATGAGTTAGAAAAATGATTTCCTCTTATTCAGTGGACACCATTTAGATCTCTTCTTATGGTATCTAAGGTTAGTATATTTAGAATTTCAAGACCTCTAGATCATAAATATGGTTTTCTGGAAGATAAATGGGATGGTTTTTTAGACATATAAGGAAATATGTGGTGTGAGGAAGTGAAGGAGGAGGTTCCCTTTAATAACGTAAGTGATGGTCACTTTCATAAATCCAAAAATATTATAATATAATAACAATATTATAGAGTAAAATACTTCCAAATAGACTTTATGTTAATATTGTATTTATTTTTTGACCATATATTATCCCCTTTATGATTATTTAATAATTTGTGATTTTTAAATAACTTAATAATATATTAATTAAATAAAATATCATTATTGCCAAAATTGATATTTTCAATTATCTCAAATTCAAATTCAATAATAAAAGTAAGTAAATACAATATAATTATTTCATACATATCTTATATATATTATTAATCTAACAAAATTCATTATAATCATTAAAGAGTCCCAAATATGTCAAAATAATATTTTTAGTATCAATTGATTTATTTTTCAGTTAAATAAATAAATAATATTCTAGTATTGAAGAAGAAATTTTTGTAATTATATAATTTTTAAAAATTCAAAGAAAATTTATAAGGAAAAAAATTACATTTTTTACAACATATACATTTATATTCATTCAAAACTAGATTTCATCCGTATATGGACACATAAATGATATTAAGTACAAAGAGAGTGATATTTTGAAATAATCGTTGATTCAATTAATATATTAGTTACTTTCATAGTAAAGTATCTATTAAACAACTCCAAATTCAATCATAAAGTTATAATTTTTCAATCTTCTATATAAATTATTTTTGGACATGATATGACTATTTTTGTAATCCTTATCCTTTTAACCCTTATATAACCACATTAATTATTACCATGAGAACATGTATTTTCACTTTTTACTGGATAATATAGTTACTCTAAAATAAAAAATAACAATAAACGAGTCATGGTTTAAATTTTAGGCCTTATCTAAATCATTTTATGAAGTTTAGTTTTTTATTTAATTTATATAATTTTATAAAATATGATTTAATTTAAAATATAATTAATATCAATTGTGACATTATTCATTATTTTTTATTATAAAAAAATAAAAATCCCAAGATATATTCGAACCAAGACCTATAAAATATAAATAACATGTCATTATAATCAATAAAATTCGTGGATGACATTAAAAATCCCAAATAATAACTAATTTAATTTTTTTAAAATCATCTATTTGATTCCAACATTAATTAAACAATTACCACATCATCATTGTGTCATTATTTAAGGTAATAATATTTCCAATAAAAACTATAAATATATTACCATGATATATATAAACATTTTATCATTATAAATAATACGTATAGTGGCACATATCCCTTATATAATACATATTAAAATATACATAACTTGTTAAAAAAATTGTGACAAAATTTTCTTTTCTTATAATTTAATATTATAAATGTCAAAATCTCATCCATGTATCCTAAAAAGGCTATAATTTTGTCCAAATGAATTCTTATGTCTAAAATAATCATAAAATAAAATAAGTATTTGTTTTAGGGTAATTTCATACTCTTAACAATATTTTTCTTACCCATATTTACTTGATTTTCCCTTAACCATGGTAATTAAATTATTTTTAAATTATCTGTTAATATGGTTAAAAATAAAATAAAACTATTCAAATAACATGGAACCAATGATTCAAAAATATGGAATATATTTTCAAAAAATGAAAAACTATATTTTTCACTGATTAATTATAAATTAATTCCATTGAAAGAATGGGAAAAGTAGTTATTAAAGGGAAAATGTACAAAATATTGTATTGTTTTATATTAATATTCAATGTAAAATTGATTCAAATAACCTAAATTGTATTAAATGAAATAATATTTATCTAATTATTCATTAAAACTAATTAGAAATATAATTATCCGCTATAAATTATTTATATGAAAAAGTTATTTTCAATTAAATTGAAATTTTGTATCACTATTCAAAAAAACATGAAATATTCATAAAATAAAAAAAACAAAAAAAAAATAAATTTTGATTTTATGATTTCAAATAAGATTTATATTTTTTCTAATTAAATTTAAAAAAATTTCAAAAAATATATTTAAAACAAGTGTGGCTTCAAAATATATTTAACCAATCTTTAGAACAATATTACTTTTTAATGTGTAAAATTTGAATCATTTTTTTCCAATTCTTATATAATAATTTTAGTTAATTTAAAAAGATTCTATTAAATATATAATATGTAAATTTTATATTTTTGTAAATACTATTCATTCCCTCCAATTTAATGACTGTGTTATAATAATATTTCATTGTTTATTTAAGCAAAGGAATGCAGGAAACATAATCTTTTGAGATGATTAATTTTTGAATAAGACGTTCCAAAAAATCATGGGGTGTTAAATCGAAGATCACATTTTATACTATCATATGGACCCCATCCTTTAATAGCCCAAGAAGTTAATCCATCACTCTAAAACTATCAAGAACTACTCGCTATCATCTTGTTTCCTAAGGGATTCAATATAATTCATTAATAAATTAAATTTAAACATAAAAGATTAACAAAATAACCCATTTAACTAAAAGTTCGCTTACAAAATAACCAATCCCAAAAATCACATGACACAAAACTGAAAGATTTATATCCATTGGGAAAGCATGTGATCTGATCTACCTCATTCGGAGATTTTAGTTTTTTAGGTTCTAACAATAGCTGTCAAGACCCATTAATACTTTCCTAGCCTCATCCATAGTCAACCATTCTCATATTAGTTTATATATATCATACTAAAAGTAAAAAAAATAAAACTAATTTATCAAAACATATATATTTCTTTAATTAATTATACCATGAAAAAATTGGAGAAAAAGTGATCAGGTTATCATTTTGCATTGGGACTACATCCATTACCTCCTGGGATGCTATCAGGGACTCCCAAATTTGTTATATAAAAATTTTCTATGTATTGAATTTATTTTTAAAATTAAACCAATCTAATTTAAAGGACAAACCAATTGAAAAAACCAGGTTTCAATGAACCCTTGAAAAAAGGACAATCAGATTTGGGCAGAAATTATCTCATGATGTCCAATTACTATGATGTATATAATCTCCTTAAATAATTGATTGATATAAAAATTCATTTGTGAAATCATCACTTCTATCAAAAATATATAAAAATAAAAAATTATTTTTGGAATGTATAGGATTATTAGAGAGGAGGGAGAGGAGGTTTTACATATAATCGTTGCTTAAAACACCCAAAACTCACACACCATACATGAGGGGACCAATAAATGGAGAAGATAGAGGGTACACTAGCAATGAAAATACATTTAAAAATATATTGGGGATACAACTATATAGCCTATGTGGTATAAAAGTCTATCCCCCTTTAGATTTCATCATCAAGATGATTAATACTGCAGTCTTCACTACAGAATCCCGACCACCCTAGTCTATGTAAGTCACTCCTCTAAGACAATTAAATCTATTATGAACGATAAAAATGATTCAAAATATGTCCTTTTAGGTTTATAAACATTTAGTGATTGATTATCAAGCCTGAATCAATATAACCCCCTCCAGTAATTGGAAAATTCAAATTTTCACCATAAAGATCTACGCCTGTAAGGAAACAATGTTGTATAGTGACATCATGGGTGATTCCATATGATATAATTTATTGGTTCACAACAGTGACTATTATATGCGGTTGAATATATTATAGACTTCTCAAAGTCTTCCTTGATAATTTAGGGATATTATTTCCTATGATATATTATCATATATTTTCTCCACACATATACCATGTAATTTTACCTAAAAAACATAAACGTTAGGGGAGTATTTTAGCCCCTAACACAAAAAATAATAACTAAAACAATCTCATTTTCCTATTATTTGTATTTTGAGTTGTATGTGACAATCATCCAATTTAATGTGAAATAAATAATATACAGGAACCATCGGTGAAGATCCACATTGACGGGGATTGAACTTATTGCTGTATTTCTGCACAAGTTGAAAGAGATTCCCTTTAATGTTTTTATAAACAAAAATAGACTGATCACCTAATATTTCTCTATATTTTTAAATATTTGGTCACATCAGGATCAAAAGTGCATTATGTGCTTCCTAACATCACCCATTCCATAATAGGAAGTGATGCATGGTATTAAAAAATTTGGCAAATGGAGTATATTGTACACCCACCCCCTATATAGATCATTTTGTGGCATACATAATCACGTTATTCTAAATACATATAAGTAAGTTGAAAAGGAACTAATTAGCTCTTATTGGAAGGCTATCTCAATTTTTTTCATACATCTCATTGGATGAATAGAAAATTTAAACATCTATAATCTATAGGTGGGAGGCCACACTAATTCATCTGGGATGGATCCACATGGAATACATAGTTATACCTTAGGTTAATGTTGTAAGACCCCAAAAATATAATTAAAATTTGTTATTTAAAGAAATAAAATATTATTTGAGACTCAACAATAAACTAAAGGCAGTCCTGATATAATTTATTTTGATAAAATATTATTATAAAATATAACAATAATATATTTTAATAATTAAATATAAAACACCATTAGGAAAACTATGATGCGAGAAAACCAACAATTACATAAATTAAAAACGAGAAATCATCATCGATATGATTTAAATTAAATGTAACACCGTCAAATATAACTATGGAATGAAAAAATAGATAAATAAAAAAAATTAAAAATGAATTAAATTAGTAGAGTGAAAGATTTTAGGGATTCTTGTTGGGTTATATATAGGAATATAAAATGACCATTATATATAATATCATTGGGTTAGTAACACCCTAACCCCAATCACAAGAGTGACGCATCAGAGTGGTCTCCACATGACCATAGGTTAAACTCATCTTATGATTGAGGTCGATGACTTGTGACGAGGGACTAACCTAGTCACTAGAAAACTAGGCCCAAAATATTAAACCAAGGTGTCAGGCCTTATTTTTTAAAATAATTTACAATGATCCATATATATTCCTATTACCAAAACCCTATATACAAAAAAGTTGTCCCACAGGCCCCCACTGTATAGAAATAAAAGGCAGTAAAAAGTCTATATGTTTTATCCCCATCAAATAAACATGACATAAGAAAAATTTTAAATAAATAAATAAATATATTTATATAGTGAAAAATTACTTGAAAATGTAAATACATAGATCTAAAATAAATACACAAGCCTCAAGAAAAACTAACATACCATATTTAAACATCCACATCCTTCAAAACCCATTGATTTATTGGCATATCTAATTCCATGAAATACATATTTAAAGAGAGAAAAATGTGGTGAATACCCACATACATCAAAACCATGGGCGTATGCATGGGTAACTAGTGAATCTAAAAACCAAGTAGGAATCCACATTTCCTTAACAATAACACGAGATTCTATGACCATGTTTATGTGAATAAAATACCTATATAAGTTATCATCATTTCAGTGTAACACACCCAACTAGAAAAATAAAACAAAATGTAGATAATGTCATACATGTATGGTTCTTGTGTTCTGACTAGGAGCCCATGAGACTTATCCCTACCTAATTTTGCACCATGTGATTTAGAATATAATTGATCATAAAATAATCTGAACATATATTATGATTCATGGTAGAGTCCAATCAACATGATGTTCATTCCAAATATGAATAATCGCAGTGGGGAATCATCCAATCATCAACCCTCTACATAAAAAAACATTGAATGTTTATATATATATTAGCCTTCTCTATTTAGTTATCACTTAATGTTGGTGAATCTTCAATGAATCAAATAATTATTCGATAGTACCCCCAAGTTTTTTGTAAAACTAATCCTACCAAGGAAAGGCCCACAATATCATTTCACATATTGACCCACCCTCTAATGAGGGTTTGTCGATCAAAGCCTGATCACCCATGGTAAGGTCCTTTATCTTGAACAAAGAATACTTAAGGAATGGTAATATATTATCCCTAGTCATATCACTAAAATAAAGGTCTGACCTTAGGATCTAATCCTATACGGGATTATATATTTTAGCACTATACATGAAACACCCTCAGGGCTCACAACAGGTTGCCAAAATTTCTATCTCAATACCAAGCCACTAGTCCATCAGGACATTGTCATGTATATTGAACACATTCAAAACCCAATTTTAAATTCCATGTGGTCATTCATATCAAAATATATTAACCATTATATTTTTAGCACAACTAATATTCTCACGAGTTCACTAAAAAAGATCATCATGAAAAATAAGATATCATGGGATGCACACACAACATGAATCATTTAGATATAATTCAAAAAACAGGAATGCACAATCAAGATGAACATCAATAACATACTGTTTAAAAATCTAGATATCTCTTTCACAATGTCAAAAAACCCAAATAATTCATTCCATGACCTTTTTTATTCCATTTAATATCTATGATAAATAAACTCTTTAAAATTATCTAAAATTGTGGGAGTAGGTTTCTTACCCTGAATGTTATCTTGTCCCATATCTTCCAAAACATTATATAGAAAACTTATTCATGTTTTAAAAAAAAGATAAATTATGATATACAAATCATCATTTTACCCTTTAATTTATATTTGATAGAATACCGAATTTTTATCCATTTAAAAATTCTAAATATACTGCTTTACTCATTCTCAAACCACATGTTGTAGTAATTATAAAATAAAAAATTGACTATCATTATCAACAAGAATTGAAGAATGAGGGAACATCACCATTATTATTATAATTCATCTAGTGTAAGGAAAATTAGATAAAATGGATTTTTGGACTATGAGAGTCTAGATAAAGGGATGAAAATGTAAGATAACCTAAGAATTATTATTAAACAAATTCATAATATGTATTTTTTATCCCCAAATATAGATATTTATCCTTCAAGATATGTTCTTTTTATGAGAGGTGGGTTGAGAGTATTGTGTTATTACATCAATATAGGGGTATCTATTTGGAAATTAAATTAGTAGTTCACCTAGGATGTGAAACCTTGCTAGAAGGCATGTTGTGACTATGGATCTATCCCTTCATCATAGGGATTTATATTCCAAAATTATTGGGGATGCAAATATGAATCAGTTAATCAAATATGTTTTTATAGGAGGTATAGGTTCTTATGATGATTTCAACAACTCATAAGATTTTGTTTTCATTAAAATGTGTATGTTGATGAGGCATGAAAAACATATAGAAGGAATGTGGTTTGGTGGTCCAGATGCAATTGTTGGCCTTATAAGGGACATAAGAATGTTGTTCCACTGTGATATGTGTAGAAGATAAATCTAATAACCATGTTTATTATTTAAATTTTACATAATATCAACCAAATAGGGGATATGGATATAAATTCACACAACCGAGACCAATGGGATACTGATGTTTAAGGTAATACATCTTGAATCATAAATGCATCGGTATTTATGGTGATATAGTATTCACCAGGGGGATTTTCCAAGATAATTCGTATTGAACATGGATGATGGTCTTATAATAGTTTAGGTTCATACTTCTAATATTACTGGTGTGAGGTGTAAATTCCAAATAGAGCATTCATAGACATAGGGTGGTTATGAATCAGTGTACCAAACTTTTTATTGTATTATACTTTCTTTCATTTAACCCCTATACTTTCGAACCTCTTTCCTAGTTAATAAGAATAGTTTTTTTGCCCGATATTGATTATAAAATAAAAATTCAATGTAGATAATAAATTATAAACAATAAAAAACTATTTTAACACAGTTTGGAACAAATATCCCAATCCTTTTTGTGATCAACCTATGTTTGTTTCAAATATTCTCTTATCATAATATCATATAGTGATCATGAAGTCTAGGAATTTTGAATGCAATATTTATGAAGGGAAAAAAATCTTGCCGAGTTAGTGGTGTTCCATATAATTGTTCCACAAGTCATCAATGGAATTTTTTATACTGGAAGCACATGCTCATCAAATATGTTCAAAAAATACTTATCAGGATACCTCTACTACACTATATGACTTTTAATCAATTGGATAATATTTTACATCTAATAAAGGTCATCCAATGATTCTAAATGAACATGATAATATGCACTTTGGATCTGTACACTTCAATATACATATATTAAAAATTCCACTTCAACTCAATGCATTCATAGAAATAAAAACTGATGATTTTATCAATAAAATATAAAATGACTTTTACTTTACATTATCAAATGATCGAGTAAAGAGTCCTTCTATGATGAAGTTACCTATCTAAATTATGTGTGAAGGTGGTGCAAAAAATCTTAATAAATATTCTATGTAAGAATAATAATTTCACAAATTTAATGAAATTCCACTCTATACATGTGTCTCGTGGATTCCAAAACATTATAACATACATTTATTTTCATTATAATGTTTCATGTATTTATCAATGTTTTCATGTTTTCATGTAAGCATACATGCACCTGGTTCACTTTCTTAATCTTATCTTCCCACACCTTAATTATATTTCATGTTCCATGTAAATAATTCATATAGTATTGTATGAAACACACTACCCACTTATTCTTATTCTCAATATATTCATAGACATATTTTATAAACCACACAGTCTACTATTGTGTTTATCAATGATTCTACATGCATGTACTGGGTATATTAAATAAGTGTAGGGATATATCAATGAGTCCTCATGTAAACTAGTAGGTATTCAAATTGCGGTATCCCATTACATTGTTTGCTATTCAGTACCTATTTATTCACAATGAAAAATTAATTTGATTTGTGAACATGTTGTATTTCCATGGTATACACCTTCATATATTCTTTGGCTTCATGGAACAGATCCTTTGTGAATCCCTCTAGGTGTACTTGGACCATGTATATGGATTAAATGATTGTATTATTCTTTTTTAATAAGAGCTGCACAGAACTCTTCCACTTTGAAAAATAGAAGTTTCACGGTACTCTATATTCCATATAAATAAGATCTTCTCTCAGAATTTGAAGCTTACTATTGGGTTGAGGGTCTTTGATATTTATAGAAAAAGATTTGTTGCCTTGCACCACCTTAAACACAACATATTAATCCTTATCAAGATCTTCAAAATAGTTCATATTAGGGAATATCTGAGTTATTTGGATTAATTAAAATGTAAACTGAATATTATAGCATCTATATATTACTTCATGATTTGAAATCCTCATATTATTGTGATGTGATATCATTCTTATCATCATTCATAATAATCAAATGCATCAATGGCGATTGGACAACTGAACACCCATGACAATTGCATTTGATGTTGGGAATAATACATTACTTGATTTAATCTTATTAATGAAAATCATAGTATACATGAATGATCTCGGTATGATATAATGAACCTCATTTAGTAAGTATCATCTTATGAGATGTCCAGAATTGATCGGTGGAGGTTCGGCATAATCACTAGTTGACAAAAAACAATCTAATGCTGCTAGAAGTAGATTACTATGAAATGTCTAATTATTAAGGGTTTCATTTGAATAAAAGAGTTTTGAGATCTTAGACAACCGGGATCTCATAGATTGAATGTTGTACATTATTTACATTATTTAATAGAGGGTGAACATTGACACACGTGGTAGAATTCCAAATCAAAACCACCTACAGAAGCGTTCAAATATTGTTACTCAAGTACTTGAGCTATTGACTTAGAAAAAGTAAATCCATACCTTCGTGCTCCCCCCTGTGGTAGAACCACCACTCTGTACCACACAATTCATGGTCCACTCTCTAATGCTAGCCCTACATATCTTCCCTCCTACATTTAGTGGGTGCAATTCTATATTATCCACTACTAGCCATAGGATATCTAGGATGGTTTCCCTTGGTGTGTTAGACCTCTTTGGCCCCACTAGATCCCTCAGACGATCTTTTCTAGCTTATTTATTAGTTTTAATTATTTTAAATATATGACCCATAAAATAATAATTTAATAAAAATATAATGTTCATATAACAAAAATTCCTTCTTATAATAATAAATCAATCCAACACAAGTATCCTCCTGATCAAATTCTCCTTATCACCATGAAAAGTATATATATATATATATATATTCATGGTCATACATTTTCATCCTCATTCATTGAAACCAACTTCATTGACATCATCAATTAATCTTCATTTAATTACATGATTCATGGAATACTTCATATATTATTCAATAATAAACTCATAATGAATATTAATTTTTTATACTCTTTATCAAATAAAAACCACACATGAAATATTTAAATTCCACACATGGAAAATATTCATGTCTTGATTCACAAATAAATGAGTCATGCAAAAGTATATATTCATGGTATTCACCTTATCAAATATTGATGAAAATGTTCATTCTCCTTGTACAATATAAATATGTCTTTGAACATGGGAATAGCTCAATAAAAGTTAGATCCTAAAAACATATATAATTTCACAAGCATGAAAACTGATATTAATCAATATCATTTTTACAGGAACAATTAATACATATGTATACTAGTCTTTCCAAACAATAATTATCATGTCCAAAATAATTCAACAAGCTTCATCACATCCAGCATAGATAATTTTCTATGTGAAAAAAATACATGGAAACCAAAACAATTCTCAAAGTAACCACAACATCCTTCTTTATTATTTATCAAACAATTTCTACCATTATCATTCCATGAATAATGTCAAATCATAGAGGACATCATTATAAAATTACTTGCCATTACTTCTTTTAGATTGAAAAAAAATAATACCTTACACATCATCCATCCACATGGTCTTTTCAATTTCCCCTTTTAGCCATGATTTCAATACCATTTCCTTAATTTAAATGTTCATTTTCCCTTTATTGATAAAAAATTAAATGGATTGATGTAGGGGTTTTATTATATCTTTTAATACATTTGGAAATTAACATTCTGTTTTATCAATGAAAGATAGTGTCACATTATTGACAAATAAAATAACCTTTAGTTGGTCTACTCTAAGTTTACAAGGGATAACCCAATATAGAGAATAAGATATTTAAATCAATGTTTGCAAATTCCATCTATTAATAACCAATCTTGTGATATCACTCTAATAACACATTTATTTCTCCGTGTAGGGGATTTATAAAAAAAATAATGTAATATTTTCTCTTACAACCTTCTATTGAAACATTATAGATTTTATGTGAAATAATATTTCACACCCGATTTCCATGAGTTTACAAGTTAATCAACATTCACTACTAATGAACATATTTGATAAATCAATTGAAGGTAAATAAGTGTAATTAGGTTACTTCAATTTTAAAATTATGTCAATATTACATGAATTTTTTTATATTTATGAAATAAGTGTTGCTATCATATCCTCCCCCCCCCCCTCAATGGGTGAACTCCATTCCATTTGATGTGGTGGAAAATTTATCAGATAGTCATCAAGATATTTATGTTGATATTCCAACATTGTGAAAAAATTAATTTTTTTATTGGATCTTGAGAAATAATTACAACTTGTTTTTTACACATTGTTTACTCATTTAAAGTCATGAGAATGAAATGAACCTTCAATTCCCTTTAATATAAAAAAACACTACAAATGAATAACGGAATTATTTTGTACATTTGTGAGCTTCTTAATAGGTGAAATCAAGATAAGAATTTATTCTCAACCCAAAGAATCTATTTCATGTAGCTCTAAAGTGCCTTGAAAACTTCATGATTATGTCTCATTTATTTTTCAAATTTTATATTTCTTAGATAATATGGAATCATTGCTTATATTCACCATCATCGTGTGTGGATTTTTTATACCCACTTTTGTTAGTATGCAAGTGACATCCACTACTATTTGTTTTTCTAGCATCCACATCTCCCATTAGCTGTTAGAATAGTTACACAATTATTTAAATTATTTTTACCCTTCTTTCACCTTTTATAGTTTTCTTTCAGAAACTATTGTTTTCATCTCTTGACTACCTCTTATGAAATTCGGGATCTTTACCATATGAAGAAATATATTTCTTTTTCGTTTTAATTAACTAGTATTTTATCTTATACCCTTTTCATATCTCCAGTATTAGAAAATTTCTCAAAAAAAATATTCAACAATCCTTATTAACATACTATATTGTAGAGATTCTAGATGGAATCTTTAATTATTTTGAGTTGTCATTCTTAGGTAACATATCCAGATCATCTTTATTTATGTCTTAAATCAATCAAAACATTTTCTTTCCCTCATAGATTGATATTTTTATTAATTTAATCTTTCTTAAATTCATATCTATGTCTACTTTTTAGTGATACATGGTATGAATTCTCATCCCATATTAGACACATATTTTATTGGTTTCAATGACATTCTTTTCTTTTAAATTATACTTTTTCTTGGGAGTAGCCTTCTTCTTGTATATCATGACTACATTAATTTGAATATTCCCCAAGGAATACATTTTAATTTTATATACATTTTTGTGGTATTTTAATCTCATTAATATCATCAAGTTTTATTGCTTGTAATATACTAGAACACATCATAAATGAGACCACATTTGTGATCATAATCACAGAAGCCTTGAAGATTACCAAATCATTTATTGATTTAAAGAATATTCATTATTTTTGTATTTTTCATCAAATTTATAGGTTTTTCCATTTCATCAAATATTCACTCCTCGAATGTATGAATTTTGTAACTTTTATATGATGAATCATTATTCAAAAAATCAATGGAATAATTTCAGAATTTTCAGCAATGATAGATATAGATAAAAAATATCCATATTTTACATGTATTACCAATCAATCTAGATTTAGTTTGTTCTTTTTTTTATTTTAATTTCCATCATAGGAGTTTCATTTTTTGAAAAATTTGTTTCGATCATACCAGTCTATACAGTTGATTGTCTATATATTTACATGAATTTATATCAGCCCCATATTTACACTGTGTTTCTTTTTATACTATGCTTAAAGATGAGACTAAATTTATATAAACTAATGTAATAGGGTTTTGGGTTACCTTCATGAATGAAATTATATAATTTAGATCAAGATATTATCTTGACATATTATTTCCACTAATATGATTCTCTTTAGATACATGGGTCTCATCAAAAGTTTGTATGTCACAATTTATTTTTGACACTCCACCCTTTTCATATGATTGGGTGGTAGAATTATTTTTCTGAGTAATATTTGAATTTCTAGAATGTGTCTCAATTAAATTTTGGATTTTATTGATATAGTTCAAGGCTCTTCTTGATGAATGAAATATTCTCATTTACAATTGAGGTATTGCATCCCTCCCAATCACATATCAGTTTAATAATATGGTCTTACTAATACATAAAACCATGAATCACAATGTTGTCAATAACATTGATTCTTATAAAATAAAATTTCAATTGGGAATCCTAGAAATTGGTAGCTTTTTATGACAGTTTTCCAAAAAAATTATGCCTTGCATACACTTGTAATGAAAAAATTGTCTTTTCTTCCACCAACATGTCATTCTATTCAACCTTAGATGTTTTTTCTTCATTTTGAGAATATATAAGATTCATGGAAAAATTAAAATTTTTAACTACATATAACACCTCTCTAAAAACATTTTTTATCATAGGGTTCTCATAAGAGTGAAATTTAAATTGTTCTTTAATAATTGAAATCATTTTATTCAAGACAGCACTAGATTTTTCATTTTCATCAACAATTTATTTTAAAAAATTTCACCTTAATAAATTCTTTTCATCTAAATCCCCCTATTTATTAATTTTTTTCATTACGATTTCCACTTTCCTCAAAAGGATCACTTAATGAAAAAATATATATTAAGTTAATTTGTTACGAATATTCTTTATCTATCTTTCATATTGAGAGTAGAATACTTGAAAATTTTTAATACATTAAACATCATTATACTCTCAAAATATTAAACTAGTTTCTTTACAAGAATTATATTCAACTATTTCAAAAAGAGAACATGGATACTGATTTTATTTCTTGGAGATTTTTCTATAACAAATTTATTTCCCTCTTTTTCTTATTTTTCAAAGATATGGCAGAAATGTTCATGTTTTCTTTGACAGGAGTGGATATTAATGTGTAGGGACACTCAGAGTGCAAGGGGATGAATTAGTGAACCCTACATTATACCAAATTTTTGTTTCATTCAGCAAACCCAAAAACATTTGATCTAATGACCTAGTTAATAGGAATGCATATTTTATGTGATATTGAAATTTTCATACATATGCAATTAAAATAATAAAGGTAATGGCATCACAAAAATATTTTTATAGGGTTCTGTACAATGTCATAATTCTTTCCATAATGATCATGTGGTTGTTTCATATATTCTCTTATCACAATATCTTATAGTGATTAAAAATACTCACAATGTGGAACACAATGTTTATGCATGAAATAAACAATCTTACTGTCTATGAGGTGTTCTTTTTATTGGTTACACAACTATTCAATGGAGTTATTTATAATGTAACCTTCAATTCATCAAAGATTATTAATAAGGAGACTTATATATATATATCTACTACATTGGATGAATTTTTATTAATTGTATAATCATTCTGCTCTACTAATAGTCTTCAAATTCTACAGAATTAGAATGAAATATGCATGTAGGACATATACTCTTCAATATGAAAAATCTTCAACTTCCAATTCAACTTGTAACACCCCAAGCTTCTACGGTACGATTCGCTTTGAATAATGTGATAGCTTGTGTTGTACGCAACACCGAGTTCTAACACACCATAACCAATCAAACTAGCCGTTATGAATAGTAATAACTAATTTTTTAAATTATATATATATTATATTTCAAAATGGACTTCATTTTTGGATTCGTAATATCTAATTTAGCCTAAGGTGAAATTTTGGTACTTTTCGGATAACTTTAATATTTTGATGAATAGTGAAAATTACTAAATTTTAATTAAAAACAACTTTTTTAATCAAAATAATTAATAGTGATAAATTATGAATTTGAGTGGTTTTAAAGTATATTTAGAATATATTTTTACCATTTAATATAATATTGGTCATTGGACATAATTTTACAATTAAACGGGACATAAATAAGTGCCAATCTTTTGATAGTTATTATATCTTAAAAACACGCTTTTTGTCTTAACAACGGGAATTAATATTAAATTAATTTCGGCCACTTCTGTGTTTTGAATTTTGAAAAATGGATTCCATAATTGGAATCAGGATGTTCAAATTGTGTAAATAGGTAACATTTATTTTTAGACATTTTGAATAATTACTTCGGTAAATATTTTATTTACCATGGTTAAGGGTAAATCCGGTAAATAAGGTTTAAAAATAATATTATAATAATACAAAATTACCCTAAAACATGTCCTAACCTTATTGGTTGATACATGTTCTACCATATTCATCCTTTGGTCGATTTTCGGACCCAATTGTGCCACTTGTTGGTGATAGGGACACTTCATTTTAATTAAGTTAAAATGATTACAAAAATGACACAAGCATATATCTTTTAGAAAAACAATTTTTACATAGAGTTATATATGTTGGATATTCAAATATAAATATTCATTAGAAAGATAAAACAATTTTCTACATAATGATATTTTATTTATAATTTTTAGATATTAAATAATTTAATTGTTTTATGACACAATGATGATGCAGTAATTCCCATAATAGTGATAATTTAAAATAATTGATATTTAAAATACCCAAATAAATATAATTTGAGACTTTTAATGAATTAAAATAATTTTCTAGGATACTATGACATGTTAGGATTGATTTAATTAACTTTTTTCGAAGTAATAATTCTTTTATGAGTTTCACCAAAATCAGTTATTGAATAGTGTCAAAATTGACATAAAAGAGTTTTTAAAACAAGTATTATATAAATAATTGATATTAAATTCCTAAAAATCTAAGGTTCTGCCAAGAGACTTATATCATTATATTTGTATCATTGATGGACCAATTGGGGGTCTCTTGGATGTATATGGAATGTTTATTAACCATATAATATAAAAATACAAAGAGACATTGTAAAAGTGAAACTAATTAACATAGAGATAATACTTATAGATAATGTTAATATAGTAACCCAAACCTGTCTAAATTCTATTGGTTGAGTTTTTTTCGACCTATCCCCACCTTAAAATTTAAAAAATCATCTTTGGAGCCATTAGAAACATAATATGAATTTATTATAAATTAATATTTCTAGCATTTCCAAAGGTGCCCCTCACCCCTCTTATAAAAGGTAACTCTTCTCTCTCATTTCTTCACACCTTCAAAGCCTTCTGGTTCGGCCAAAAACTGCCCAAATACTCTATAAACTTCCCTAACTACAACTTATAGGCCTTAGTTTGATCATAAAGCCAACATAAGGATCCCTTTTGATCAAATCAAAAGAAAGAACCCGAAGAAGAGGTAATGATTTCACCACCCTTTTCCAAGTTCCTTTCTTCTTCCACTTCTTCTTTCTTTGTTATTACCATTCTAAAATAATAACTTTAGTATCATATATATACTGTGATGTTATTATAAATATGGTACAACCATATTTAGTATTCTATCCACCCTTTGAATAACATGTCACCATACGTGCGTACGTACGACTTACCGTCTCCACGTTGTGGTGTAATTGTTATTCAATATATTATTATTTGGATGGGTATAATAATGATGTGTAACTCATGTAAATAATAAATATAACATGTTAATGATTCTGTATATATGATATACCATCAATTTATATATTATTTTAATATCAAAATAATGATATTGTCGCTCGTGCGTACGTACGGACTATCGTCTCCAAAAATGCGATGAGATTCATTCTCCATCGTATAAATTCAAGTATAATTCTCATTTGATGATTAATAATAGTATATAAGGACTTGATATCATTCTGTATATGCTTATTATACAACCTATCCATTACAAACATGGCTTACATAACAAAAAATATAAAAGAAAACGAGTAAGTTAACACCCGAAGCAACGATAATAGTAAGATATTATTAAAAAATCAATGTTAAAAGATCATATATGATATCATAATAATGTATATTATTCTTTTATAATTTAATAACAATTATTTCACCATTATACAAGAGGTTAACCTACCCCAACCAAGAAAAAGTATATGGTAAGGGTTATTTCACAATCTCTTCATTATCCGAGGTTGTTTATACGTAACAATCTACTGGGATCTATTTATCATCCACATCCATGTTTCTTAAAAATGTATTTCAAAACATTTTTAATATTTACAAGAATATGGGTTAAAGTCATTTATACCCTTGTTTGAATTTTTATAAGAGGTTTATAAAGGAATCTTTCCGTCGTTTTCCAAACAAGGTGTCTTTTAACCTTTTGAAAAAATTAAGGTAAGAATGTCTTTTTTTAACTTATACGATGGGTGCGGTTATTGTCCGTAGTTATTACACCTTTGAAGCTTCCTTCACAAGGTTACAAATATATTTTCAATATAAAGGTTTTCTCTATAATTATGCAACTTTTAAATGATTTTGAGAAAAGAGATATTTCTCTCAAATAGTTTTGATTTGCATCTATGTCAACATACATTGATGGATTTTATGCTTATATGAAGTTGATTTATTATGATACAAAACTTTTGTATTTTATTGAAGGTTTTGTGATATTTTTTACTGTGGATGTGTTATTTTTATACCATTCATGGTTTATGGAGAAAGTATTGACATTTTGTATGCTAGTTTTAATACGAATGTTTATGTTATGTTTAAACCTTTTCATATGGGAATGCATTGGACTTAGTAAGTGATGGGTGGAGCCTGCTATAGCTCCTCGATGCATTGGTAGGTCTCATGAGACAAACTAGTGTCTTGGCACAAGGCCTTGGCAAAATCTTATTTGTAGTCTTGGCACGAGGCCTTGGCTATGTGGTTATGATAGTCTGGCATTATGCATTCCATCATTATGAAAGTGGTTATTGATATTGCATGTGATTATTCGATTAGTAGAATATACATGTGAATAAGTAAATGGAATTATTTCATTTTACTTTTTCCATACTATGTTGAAGTTCAAGTTTAAATGTCTTTTGATTTAGTTGTACATTGCCTTAAATGTTTATGCTTATTTTTGAAAGTTTCCTCTATATTGTTATCCTTACTGGGAATTTGAGCTCACCCCTTTTCTATGTTTTATTTTTCCCAGGATGTGAAGAAGTAAGTTATGAATGACCTGCAGGGATTTTATGTGGGGATATGTGTGTGAAATATGGAGACTATGTTGTTTTAGTAGTTTTTAACTTTATGATGTAATGTAAAACTTTATAAATATATCTAGTGTTTCCAAGGCTACTAAACCAATCGGTCTTTCGAGATTTGATCTTTCTTGTGATCATGCCAATGTTATGTAATAATGCACCGACTCTAGGTAACTGGGGTCGGGGCATTACAGTTGGTATCAGAGGAATATCAGTACAAACCTTGGAAGATAGATTTAGATAAAATCTGATTAGAGCACGTAGACCTAAGATGAACTTTGAGGATTAGTATAGAAAAACTTCCTAGAATTTTGGTATTTTAGAGATTTTATGAGTTTTCCAAGAAATATATCCCTGTCTGGATATGAGAAGGTAGAGGCGGCTCTAGCACAGATGTACCTAGGGGTAAAACCCGAAAACACTGCTTTGAGCTAGACTCGAACGGGAATTGGTGCACGACAACAGGCCTTGCTGCACTCTTGGTTACGACACTCCCGGAGGATATGCTTAGGATAACTCTCATTTTCTTTAAAAATAATTATGAAGGGATTATGAGTATATACATCCTAAAAGAAAACATTCTTATGATTATGGATTATATCCATAAATAGTTCAATTTATGTTAAGAGTTTTGTAATAATGGGATTATGTATTTTGATTTATAAACTGATCTTGTTTATGCCATTGTTTAGAAATGGCGCCTAGTGGAAGAAATGGAAACCGTATCAATGCACGCACTCCATATAGGGATTTCCCTCCTGCTAAAGATAATTATAGTGGAGCTGGTGATGCAACTAGTGCCGATCAACTAATCACCATACTAGGACAACTCAGTCAGGTTATGAATAATAACCTTACCCGTATGGAGCACCCTGATCCGCAGCGTGGAGGATCAATGTTAGATTGATTCATGAGGAAACAACCACCAATGTTCAATGGGAGTAAAAATCCCTTAGTAGCTGAAAAATGGATATTTTCCCTAGAGAAAATATTTCAGGCTTTGGGGAGTAGTGAAAGGGAAAAAGTTATCATTGCAGTTTTCCGCCTCACTGGAGATGCTGATCAATGGTGGTCATTGATTCAAAATACGAAGGAAGATGATGAAGTATAAAATATGGAATGGAGGGAGTTCAAAGATCTGTTTTTAGAAAAATACTTTCCTCGCGATCATCGAGCGGATATGGAAAGGCAATTTCTGAGTCTGAGACAGAAGGAGGATGAGAATGTCACAAAGTATGAGGCTAACTTTACAAGGATAGCAAGGTATGCTGGTGATTATATACGTAACCCAAGAAGTAAGATTGATCGTTTCTTTGATGGTTCAAAACCATTTCTCCGTCGAGAATTAGTCTCAGAATCCTTTTCATCGTACGAAGACATTGTCTCATGTGCTATCAAGAATGAAAAGGAATTCTCTAAGTCTTAGGACTTTAAAGCAATGAAAGAGAAGAAGAGGCCTGCTGATCAATCTGGGAATAGAAATAAGGGGAAGAAAGGTAAGGTTGAATATCCATCCTGTGGTAAATGTGGAAAGTAACACCCCGGTACTTGCTTGAAGGGAATGGGCGTCTGTTATAAATGTGGTGAAAAAGGCCACCAAGCTCATGATTACAAAGGGAAGAAGGAAGATACCCATGTTCAGTGCTACAATTGCAGGGAGATGGGACATTATGCAAATGAATGTCCTCAACGTCAGGGGAACTTAACTCAGAAAAGGCCAAGGGATCAAGGCCAAGCTTATGCTATCACTACTGCTGAGGTAGAAGCTGTGAAAGACGTGGTGGCAGGTAATTTAATGGTTTCCTCATGTTTAGAAAATGCATTATTTGATTCTAGATCATCGCATTGTTTCATATCTTCCCAGTTTGCTAAGAAAATTAGATATTTCTAATTTTATTTAACAAGGGATTTTTCAGTTAAAACTCCTAAGGGAAGTATCATTGCAACAAAGTTCTGTGAATCAGTCCCCATTAGAGCACATAAATGTTCTTTATCTGCTAATCTCATCGTCATACCTAGGATTTTGTTAGATATAATCCTCGGTATGGACTGGCTTTCAGACTATGATGTGAATATTTATTGTAAGAAGAAAGAGGTTACGATTCTTGATGATGATAATAAGGAACACCTTATCTTTAGAGCAGAATCATCACCACCTAATTCTTATTTAGATCCACCCCCAGTAGCTCAATTAAATTAAATTATTGGGGAGGAAGAGGATGAAATAACTGTGGGTGAGGAAATGAATGTTTAAATAGAGTATGTACCTATTGTGAAAGTGTTTGTAGATGTATTTCCGGAAGATTTACAAGGAAATCCTCCAGAATGAGAAGTTGAGTTTTCCATTGATTTTATTCCTGGATCAAGGCCTATATCGAAGACCCCTTATTGAATTGCCACTATAGAATTAGTTGAACTAAAGAAACAACTAGAGGAATTGAGTAATAAGGGATTTATTTGCCCTAGTGTTTCTCCATGGGGAGCCCCTGTTCTTTTTGTTAAAAAGAAAGATGGATCTATGAGGTTGTGTATTGACTACAGAGAGATCAATGCTATAACGATAAAGAACAAATATCCCCTACCTCGCATTGATGATTTATTTGACCAACTGCATGTAGCTCAATAATTTTCAAATATTGACCTTCGATCTGGAAACCATCAGTTGTGTGTGAAGAATAAAGACATTCCAAAGACAGCATTTCGAACCAGGTACGGGCATTACGAGTTTACTGTAATGCCTTTTGGATTGACTAATGCACCCTCTGTATTCATGGATCTAATGAATATAGTTTTTAAGTAGTATCTTGATGAATTTGTTGTGGTATTTATTGATGATATCTTGGTATACTCAGAAATCCACGAAGATCATGAAAATCACTTGCGCATTATCCTAAAGACTCTGAGAAGACATGAATTATATGGGAAGTTTAGCAAGTGTGAATTCTGGCTTCATGAGATTTCTTTTCTTGGCCATATTATCTCTAAAGATGGAATCTCTGTTGATCCTTCTAAGACCAAGGTGATCCAAGAATGGCCAGCACCTACGAGTATAACTGAGGTACGTAGTTTTATTGGTTTGGCAGGTTATTATCCACGTTTTGTCCAGAATTTAGCTCGATTGGCTAACCCATTAACGAAGATCACACGTAAAGGGGTTAAATTTGTTTAGAAAAAATAGTGTGAAGAATGTTTCAAAGAATTGAATAGAATATTAGTCAATGCTCATATATTGACTCTACCATCGAGGAATGATGGGTTCTTTATTTATAGTGATGCATCGAAGAAAGGACTTGGTTGTGTCCTTATGCAGAATGATAGTGTTATTGCCTATGCATCACGATAGTTGAAAATTCATGAACAAAACTATCCTACTCATGATCACGAGTTAGCAGCTATGATCTTTACTTTGAAGATATGGAGGCACTACCTATATGGTGAAAAATGTGAGATTTATACTGATCACAAGAGGATGAAGTATATTTTCTCACAAAAACAACTCAACATGAGGCAAAGGAGATGGCTTCAATTACTCAAGGATTATGATTGTACGATACACTACCACCCGGGGATAGAAAACAAGGTGGCATATGCTTTGAGCAGAAAAGACCATGGAGTTTTGAACGTGATGAGAATTGAAAGGGATCCAATTTTGATGGATCTAGTAAAGATGGACATGGGAATAACCAGGGAAGGTGATATATAAATGTTTTTTCAAATGGTTTCCAAGCCATCATTACTAGAAAGTATTAAGAGTTCTTAGACCGATGATGAAGAATTTTAAAAGAAGATTAAAGCTGTGAATGATGGGAGACTGAGAGACTTTTTGTATGAAGATGGAATTTTGAAATTTTGGAAGAGACGTTGTGTTCCCGAGATACCTGATCTAAAAAGGGAATTGCTGGATGATGCTCATAGTTCCAAATTCTATATACACCCTAGGAGAACCAAAATGTATAGAGATTTGAAGGAACATTTTTGGTGGGACAACAAGAAGAGGGAGATTGCTGATTTTGTGTCAAGATGTATGGTTTGTCAACAAGTGAAATCTGGAAGGCAACAGCCTGGAGGAGTCATGCAACCTCTTCCCATACCGGAGTGGAAATGGGACAATATTACGATGGGCTTTGTCATCGTGCTACCAAAGACTCCTAGAAGGAATGATGCAATATGGGTTATTTTTTATCGTTTTACCAAGTCAGCACATTTTCTTGCTATAAGAGAAGATCTACCCCTGGAATGTCTAGCAAGACGATATATTAATGAAGTTGTGATAATTAATGGAGTACCCTTATCAATTGTTTCTGATCATGATCCCCGTTTTACTTCAAGATTCCGGAGAAGTCTTCAGAAAGCCTTGGATACTGAACTTCATTTGAGCACTGCTTACCACCCTCAGACAGTCGGACAATCAGAACAGACTATTCAAACCATAGAAGACATTTTGAGATCTTTATCACTTGACTTTCAGGGTATGTGGGATCAATATTTACCTCTGGTAGAATTTTCCTATAACAATAACATACATTCGAGTATTCAGATGGAACCATATGAAGCGTTATACAGAAAGAGATGTCATACACCAACCTTTTGGGATGACGTTGGTGAAAGAAAACTTGTAGGCCCATAATTGGTGGAGGAAACGATGGAAAAGGTGAAGGTAATCCAAAATCACATCAAAGCAGGTCAAAGTAGGCAGAAGAGCTATGCCGATAATCGAAGGAAGGATTTGGAATTTCAAGTCAGAGATCATGTTTTCCTGAAGTTATCACCATGGAAGGGAGTCATACATTTTGGTAAGAAAGGTAAATTGAGTACCAGGTACATCCGACCCTTCGAAATTCTAGAATGAATTGGGGTTGTATCTTACTGATTGGAAATGCCGCCAAGTCTCTCCAAAGTTCACGATGTGTTCCACGTATCTCTGTCGAGGAAATACATGCCTGACCCAACGCATGTACTCACCTATGAAGAATTAGAACTGGAACCCGATCTGTCCTATTGTGAAGAGCCCGTTCAGATTCTTGATACGAGAGAACAAGTACTGAGAAACCGGACGACACGTCTGGTAAACGTTTTGTGGAGAAACCACAAGATAGAAGAGGCAACGTGGGAACCCGAGAAACTTATGACGAAGAACCACCTGAGTCTTTTCATGTGATAAGTATTCTATAAATTTCAAGGATTAAATTATTTGAAGGAGGGGAGAATGTAACACCCAAGATTCTACGGTACACTTCTCTTTGAATAATGTGATAGCGTGTGTTGTACGCAACACCGAGTTCTAACACACCATAACAAATCAAACTAGCCTTTATGAATAGTAATACCTACTTTTTGAAATTATATATATTTTATATTTCAAAATGGACTTTATTTTTGGACTTGGAATATCGAATTTAGCCTAAGGTGAAATTTTGGTACTTTTCGGATAACTTTAATATTTGGATGAATATTGAAAATTACTAAATTTAAATTCAAAACAACATTTTTAATCAAAATAATTAATAGTGATAAATAATGAATTTTAGTGGTTTTAAAGTATATTTAGAATATATTTATACCATTTAATATAATTTTGGTCATTGGACATAATTTTACAATTAAACCGGACATAAACAAGTGCCAATCTTTTGATAGTTATTATCTCTTAAAAACACTCTTTTTATTTTAACAACGGGAATTAATTTTAAATTAATTTCTCCCACTTCTGTGTTATGAATTTTGAAAAATGGATTCCATAATTGGAATCAGGATGTTAAAATTGTGTAAATAGGTAAGTTTTATTTTTATACATTTTGAATAATTACTTCGGTAAATATTTTATTTACCATGGTTAAAGGTAAATCCGGTAAATAAGGGTTACAAAATAAAATTATAATAATACAAAATTTCCCTAAAACGTTTCCTAACCTTATTGGTTGATACATGTTCTACCATATTCATCATTTGGTCGATTTTGGTACCCCATGGTGCCACTTGTAGGTGATAGGGACACTTAATTTTAATTAAGTTAAAATGAATACAAAAATGACACAAGCATATATATTTTAGAAAAAAAAATTTACATAGGGTTATATATGTTTTATTTTAAACTATAAATATTCATTAGAAATATAAAAAGAGTTACTACAAAATGATATTTTATTTATAATTTTTAGATATTAAATAATTTAATTTATTTATGACACAATGATGATGCAGTAATTCCCATAATAGTGAAAATTTAAAATAATTGATATTATAAGTACCCAAATAAATATAATTTGAGACTTTTAATGAATTAAAATAATTTTATAGGATAATATGACTTATTATTATTGATTTAATTAACGTTTTTCGAAGTAATAATTCTTTTATGAGTTTCACCAAAATCAACTATTGAATAGTGTCAAAATTGACATAAAAGAGTTTTTAAAACAAGTATTATATTATTAATTGATACTAAATTACTAAAAATCAAAGGATCGGCAGAGATACTTATATCATTATATTTGTTTCATTAATGGACCCCTTGGGGGTCTCTTGGATGTATATGGTATGTTTATTAACCATATAATATAAAAATACAAAGAGACCTTGTAAATGTGAAACTAATTAACTTAGAGTTAATACTTAAAGATAAGGTTAATATAGTAACCCAAACCTGTCTAAATTATATTGGATGAGTTGTTCTCGACTTATACCAACCTTAACATTTAAATAATAAACTTTGGAGCCATTAGAAACCGAATATGAATTTATTATAAATTAATATTTCTAGATTTTCCAAAGGTGCCCCTCACCCCTCTTATAAAAGGGCACTCATCCTTCTCATTTCATCACACCTTCAAAGCCTTTTTGTTTTTCCAACCCCTGCCCACATACTCTCTCAACTTACCTCACTACAACCTAGAGGCATTATTTTGATCCGAAATCCAACCAATGGAGCCCTTTTGATCAAATCAAAAGGAAGAACCCGAAGAAGAGGTAATGATTTCACCACCCTTTTCCAAGTTCCTTTCTTCTTCCACTTCTTCTTTCTTTGTTATTACCATTCTAAAATAATAACTCCAGTATCATATATATACTATGATTTTATTATAAATATGGTAGAACCATACTCAGTGTTCTATCCACCCATTGAATAACATGTCACCATACGTGTGTACGTATGGCATACCGTCTCCACGTCGTGGTGTAATTGTTATTCAATATATTATTATTTGGATGGTTATAATAATGATGTGTGACACATGTAAATATTAAATATAACATGTTAATGAAACTTTATATATGATATACCATCCATTTATATATTTTTTTAATATCAAAAGAATGATATTGTCGCTCGTGCGTACGTACGAACTGCCGTCTCCACGAACGCGATGAGATTCATTCTCCATCGTATCCATTCAAGTATAATTCTCATTTGATGATTAATAATAGTATCTAAGGACTTGTTATCATTATGTATATGATTAAGATACAACATATCCATTACAAACATGGCTTATGTAACAAAACATATAAAATAAAATGAGTAAGTTAACACCCGAAAAAACGATAATACTAAGATATTATTAACAAATCAATGTTAAAAGATCATATATGATATCATATTAATGTATATGACTATTGTATAATTTGATAACAATTATTTCACCATTAAACAGGAGTTTAACTTACCCCATCCAAGGAAAAGTACAAGGTAAGGGTTATTTCACAATCTCTTCATTATCCGAGGTTGTTTATACGTAATAATCAACTGGGATCTCTTTATCATCCACATCCATGTTTCTTAAAAATTTATTTCAAAACATTTTTACTATTTACAAGAATATGGGTTAAAGTCATTTATACCCTTGTTTGAATTTTTATAAGAGGTTTATAAAGGAATCTTTCTATCATTTTCCAAACAATGTGCTTTTTAACCTTTTGACAAAATTAAGGTAAGAATGTCTTTTTTTAACATATACGGTGGGTGAGGTTATTCTCCTCCATTATTACAACTTTGAAGCTTCCTTCACAATGTTATAAATATAATTTCAAAATAAAGGTTTTCTCTATAATTATGTGACTTTTAAATGATTTCGAGAAAAGAGATATTTCTCTCAAATAGTTTTGATTTGCATCTATGTCAACATCATTTGATGTATTTTAAGCTTATATGAAGTTGATTTATTATGATACAAAACTTTTGTATTGTATTGATGGTTTTGTGATATGTTTTACTGTGGATGTGTTATTTTTATACCATTCATGGTTTATGGAGAATGTATTGACATTTCGTATGCTAGTTTTAATACGAATGTTTATGTTATGTTTAAACCTTTTCATATGGGAATGCATTGGACATAGTAAGTGACGGGTGGAGCCCGCTATATCTCCTCGATGCATCAGTATGTCTCATGAGACAAAATAGTGTCTTGGCACAAGGCCTTGGCGAAATCTTATTTGTAGTCTTGGCACGAGGCCTTGGATATGTGGTTATGATAGTCTGGCATTATGCATTCCATCATTATGAAAGTGGTTATTGATATTGCATGTGATTATTCGATTAGTAGAATATCCATGTGAATAAGTAAATGGAATTATTTCATTTTACTTTTCCCATAATATGTTGAAGTTCAAGTTTAAAAGGCTTTTGTTTTAGATATACATTTCCTTAAATGTTTATGATTATTTTTGAATGTTTCTACTATATTGTTATACTTACTGGGCATTTGAGCTCACCCCTTTTCTATATTTTATTTTTTCCAGGATGTGAAGAAGTAAGTTATGAATGACCTGCATGGATTTTATGTGGGTATATGAGTGTGAAATATGGATATTATGTTGTTGTAGTAGTTTTTCAATTTATGATGTAATGTAAAACTTTATGAATATATCTAGTGTATCCAAGGCTACTAAACCAATCGGTCTTTCAAGATTTGATCTTTCTTGTGATCATGCCAATGTTATGTAATAATGCACCAACTCTAGGTAACTGGGGTCAGGGAGTTACACAACTAAGAATTTTCTTAGAGTGAAAAATTGATGAATTTCACCGTACACTATATGTTTTATTCTTCCCCACATTATCAAATGCTCAGGTAGATAATCATTCTCGGGTGATGTTCTGGAACTTAATTATGTGTGAAATTGGCGCACACACTCTTTTTAAAAATTATATTAAATAAAAATACATTAACTGTTTCCAATAAATTAAACTTTGTAAACCTATTTTATGAAACCAAAAAATTATCACATATATTTGGTTTCATTACTATTTTACGGGTAGTTTAAAATGTTTTCATGTTTTCATTAAAGAAACAGGAAGCATCTTCACTTTATTCATCCAAACATCACATACTATACTTATATTTCATGTTCAATGTAAATGCTTCATGAAGGGGTGTTTAAAATACACTTTCCACTTCTTATTCTTATAACTATCTTCACAAATATCTTGTATGGATCACATATTCCAATAATATGTTGATGAATGCATGTGCATACATTTTCAAGCTATATTGTGTATTTGTAACACAATATCAAAGTGTCGCCATGTAAACCAATATGTTTTCACATAAGGGTATCATGATACCCAGGTTTCTTGGTGGAACTAGTTTCTTCACAAAGAAAGATGCTTGAGTTGTGTGAGAAGGTCATATGACCATAATATACACCTTCACGTATGATAGGATTCACAGAAGAGATCATCGATAATTCCCTCTAAGTGTGATTTGTACATGTTTAGGTCTCATGTATTCGATTCTCCTTTACACATGTAGAGCCACAAATAATTCATCATTGTCATGAAATTTAGGTTTCATGGTGCTTATGATTTATAATAAATGAGATCTTCACTCAGAAATTTCATCAACTTCTTATGTTTAGGGCCTTTGATATTTATAATAAAATATTAGTTACCTGAAACCTCCTTAAACTCAACATATTAAGCCATATTGAGATCCCAAAATTTATTTCATGTCATGAAATACCCAACTAAATCATATTAATTAATATTTATGCTGAATATCATGGAATCATTAATTTACCCATTATATTGAAATCCTCATCTTCATGCGATAGGATATTGTGCTTCTCGTCATTGAAACAACTCGAATGATTCAATAGTGATAGGACAAGTGAACAAATCTTATATCTTCATTTATAGTTGGCCATTGTTTTTTATTTAGCTTATTGTTATGCATGAATACATGATATTGATACTATTGACCAAACCTCATATTGTGTTCATCAATGCGAGTGATGTCCTGAATCAAATGATAGTGGTTTCCCTAAAAATCATTTAAAAGAAACCATCATATGTCGCTTGAAGTAAAATATGGTGAAATATTTAAATATCGACAAAATCATTTTACTAAAATTATCATATGATTATGGATGAAAAATATCTTCCATATCAAATGACCATTGTTATGTCAATCTCTTAATAGATGGGTGAACAGTGATCCACGCGGTGGAATCCCACATCAAAAACACCAATATATAGAGACAATATTTATTACTCAAGGAAGGTAGATATCAGCTTATATATATTATACCCCTAATTCCATTCCACCCCAAATTTTGTTAATGTCACTCCTACTCAATTCTACCTTATGTGGGCCCTATACATGATTTTTTCCACACATAGAAAGTGTTATGTGCCCATTTCCAGGACCACTAATAGGTTATCCAAGGTGGTTCCATTGGGTGTTGTCGACCTCCATGGTGCCAGAATATCCCTCCATTAAGATGGAATACATATCTTATCGGTTGGATTTATTTTTTAATTATGGATCATATAATATTAAATGTAATATAATATACTATGTATCTTACAAAAATTACTTCTTCAAATAATAATTCCAGCCATACTAGCTCACATCATTTTGTAATTCACTTAATATTCCTTAAAAATGTATATATTTATATATTTTTATAGCCATATCTTCATATGCTCATGAATGGAAACATAATTTATGTACTTAATCAATTATTCTTCATGTAATTAATTTTTACGTAGAAGCCTTTAAATATACTCCATCAATCAATTCATATACAAAATTATTATTTTCATGGTCTTTACCACATTCAAATTCCTCTTCCAATATTCAAAATTTCATCATGTAAAACAATCAAGGATTATTTTATAACTAAATGAATTATGAAAAGGGATATTTTCAGGGACATAAGCTTATCAAAGGCTGAAGACAATTTTCATTCTCTCAGAATAATAATCACATATCTTGAACTTTGGAATATTTAGAAATTCATAAGAGTTTAAAAAAATGGATAATTTCATAAGCATGAAATCCAATTATATGAATCAATAATAATTTTACAATAATACTCATCACTCATGGATTATTTTCCATCCAAATTTAAATAAATGAGTCTAAAATAATGATACATATTTTTAGTATAAATTATTTTATATAGGAAAAAATTATATCATTTATCTTGAAACAAATACATATCAATATTAATTATGGAATTATCATTAAAATCACTTAATTTATTATGATTCTAGGAAAATACAAGAATCGTAGGTTAAAACATAATTTATCATTGCACTTGAATGTTATGGATAGGTTTTGATGGTATAGGATCAAAATTTTGAATCGACCACCAAGAACAAACATAAATATTAGAAATCATATTGGGATTGACTATATGATACTTTTTCACTTCACCATTATTCATATATTCATGGTTTCTGTCACATTGATACTGTAATAATTTTACATGAACAAAGAGAGGATGATGCTTAGTGAATTGTGACTTATAGTGTATGAATTATGGGGGGGGGTGAAAAATATTTATTTGATAACACTTCATATGACGAAATAGTGTATACATTATCATTCAATAAATAATGGTGGGTGATAAAATTATTTTTGACTATTATGAACATCTGAAGAGAAGAATATATAATTTTATATTTGTGAACAATTACCATGAGATGTGTACCCAAGATGGGAGGTAGGTTAAGGCTAAGGGATTAATGGAAACACTTAAGTGGAGTCCATTTGGAAATAGTGGGATGATTGTAGTTCATATCCCAAAGACCTAATGTTATAATTGGAATGATATAAGATGGTAAGGAAGAGTTAAAACACTATCCATGACACACCATTGTGCAATGTGTTTATTAGAGGGGTGTAAAGACACAATTTGATTCTAGTCAGGTTATTTTCTAAAAACAAATTCCAAACCCATTAAAGTAGCATGAGAGTGCAATATGATCATGATTTAGGGGGTCTCATATGATAATTATAAAAACATAGTGTATGGTTATATAGATTAGATTATGGGCTTATTCATAGACCAAGTCCATATACCTTAGACCATATCTAGTTTTAAGGTAACAAATATTTGACCAATTTTTTGGGGTTATGGATGTATAAAATTGGAAAAAGTGTGATAACTTTTCTGTGGAAAGGATAGTGAAAAACCAAAATGAATGGATTGTCAAATTCTTGTATAAATTATATCAAAGTGATCTTTATTTAGTTTAATTTCATATATCTTGGTCTGTATGGGGTTCATTATCTTAGGTTCATATATCATTGAACAAATGGGTGGGAATGGTGCCTTTTATAGATGATATGGATGGAAACCCCAACATGAACTAGGGCCCCTCACAAACATAGAAAAATAGTATAATAATCACACAAATTTTATTATCATGATTCTTGGTAGTAGAATTATTGAGGATGTCAATAAAGAATAATGAGATCAGGGTAACTCGACTTGAATTAGGATCCCCAATGATAGTAAAAACAACTTATGATCGGTAATCACCTAGATTATAAGAAATAGGCGTTGAACATGAGATATTCATTATCATTTAATGAGTTTAATTCAATGGATCTTAATTTTAACATCATTCATTTTAAATTAGAGGGGTTTGAGGTATTCTAAATAGCGAGTTGGAAAAAGGAAAAACATGATGGGGACAGGGTTAAAAATCCCCAACATAAGAAATTATAATAATCAGTGAATGTTGTATAATGTTGTGGTAATTGGACTATTTTAGACCTTATGGTCATAGATCATGGACCGTACCCTTGGAGAGTATCATTATCTTGAGATTGAAGAGGAAAAAGAAACAATGTTGGGGTACATAATTATATGATATGATAGGAGTTAATGGTAATTTATTTCTAACCATAATTTTTGGTAGTTTGGATTCATAAATTTTTTGTGGGATGGGATAGTTCCATAAATCTGAAATAGATAAGAATCAAATTATGGGAAGGGGGTTAATGGAATGGGAACCTCTGTTAGGGAAAATACATCATAATCTAATATGAATAGTTTCTATATTGGCTATTTTTCCCACCATGATATCTCAAATTTAATACTCTTATTCATTATCATTGGGAAATAAAATCTCAATAATGGTAAGATCAAATAATCAGTAACTGGTAGTGTATAATAAAAGATATAACATAATAAACTAGTTAGTAATAATATAGACAGAATAAAAAATAATAATAAAATAATTCCATATAACTGATTACATGATCATGTAATATAACTATAGATAAGATAATACTATAAATATGGATAATAGTAACCGATTTCTAATTCATAGAATATATAATTTTATAAATCTTAATCATAGCATCATGACCACATTCTCTGGCATTATACATACCACCTAAGCCACAACTAATGACATTGATAAATAAGTAAGCATACCCAAAAAAACCCAGAATATTTTCTCTAATGATTCCCACTGATGTATCACTGGGATATATTATTTTATTATAAAATCTACACTATAAGTCTAATTTATTCATCATATGAAAGAAATCAAAATCAAGATACTTTATTAATCAATAGTAATATATATTGAAATAACAAGTATTCTGATTGTCAACCATTTCCTATTGAATAAATAGATTTACATTATTGCTAATCACACATAAATTTATATAGTTTTCACATATTATTGAGAAATGGGTATATGGAAAAATAAATACAAGAAAACAAAATACAAAAATATTAGAAGTTATATTATTATATAACTAGTAATAAAAGAATATGGACATAAAAGAGAAAAATAAACACTGGAGGGGGATGAATTGGGATAGAGAAAATAATCCATATTATCAAGATGGGTTATGAACAATAAATTTATAAGTTAATTTAAGGGGTAATTTATGAAACATAACGGAAAATAGTTATTGTTTTTGAAATGGGGAAATAGAGGTGAAATATAATGATTTTATTATTTTTAGCAGTATTGTAAAAAGATGATATCATGAGTCACATTCAAAAGATAAATTTGGGAATTTTTCATGATTAATTTTTCATTCATTATTTAGATAGATATTCGAAAAATATATCATTCAAAAAAACATTAAGGGTATCCATAGGAAATGTGAAGTGGAAGAGAAAATTTATAACTATGAAATGAAAGACCAATTTAATATTTTAAAATACCAATATTGGAAACCTCATCATGAGAAATACTAATAAAGTATTGTTTTTAAAATAAATAAACAAAAATAAGAATTTAGAAATTAATAATACATTTCTTGATTTCAAAAGTAGAACGAAAAACATTTTTTTAAAGAATGAATATGGGTATAAAGGGCAAAGGTTACCAAAGAGGAAGAAATTATTTAAAAAAATGATACTAATTTAGGAGAAATAAATTCATTATGGAAGATTCATTGAATTAAAATATAATTTTTTTAGAGAAGTGGTAACTTTATTAGATATATGATTTTAATGAAAATAGAAAACATATAAGAATAATGTTCAATATGAAACCATATAACTCAAAGAAATGAAGTTGAGTTAAAGAAATCATTTAAAATTGTGGTTTTATATGAATTAAAAGAATATGAAAGATTGAATGTGAAATAGACTTGTAATTACCATAAATAAAGGTAATTTATGATGAAATAATTCAATTATTCATAAATTACACCATGTAATGTAATAATTTGTTCAAAATAATAAATCACGCCTTAATGGATAGAAATTAAAATGAAAACATTTACCTTAACATTAAAATTCCCAAAAAGAACAATGACCTCTTATATAATAATCATAATTATATCAATAAGTCAATTAATAAGCTTGTTCATATTTTTTTACATTTTCTATGATGTAATTACAATCACTCATTGTACATTCATCATCTATATATTGTTTAATTTCATTTTTGGTTGTTAATACACATGAAGATTTAGTTTTAATTTCAATGTTTATATTTTTTAATTGATAATAATTTCAATATTATGATATAAATAAATGTAATAGAATATAATTTGTTTATTGATTTATAATTTTGTTGTTTCATTTATTGAGTGTTTTTTTTCTGATTCATGATGTTGAAATTTATGACAAGTTAGTTTTAATAAATTATTTCTAAATATAAGCGATATATTAATAATGATAATAAATAAAAATAGATATAAAACAATAATAATTAATTACTCATTAATATAAAATAAAAATAGTAATTAAGTTTTTTATTCCACTATGACCGATATTTATATCATTTTTTGTATATGTGGCTTAATCAACCTAAAAAGGAATATGTCATAATCAATATGTGATAATAGTTATCAAAATCATTATTTTATTATAAAATAATAATAAAATAAGTACAATGGTATTAATCATATTTTTTAATTTAATAAATCAAAATTTGGAATAGTTAGAAGAAAATATATATGAAATTGATTGAAAAAAATTTACTACATGAAATGACGATAAGAATGTTCCCCATAGTGTGCTAAGTTTAGGAGAATGAATTTATTGTTAATATTATTTATAGAATGACTAATTTATTTTTATAAAATAATAATAATTATATAAATATAATTATTATACATTTAGTAAATAATTACAACCATCCAACTAATTAAGTGATGAAAAATTTATTACAGTTTCAATAGAGTTAGTAATATGTATATAACACAAGTGGCGTTTTCATTTCCCAACATATGAGTGGGAGAGAGATAATGGTTTTTAGATGATCATAGTATAATTTATGTATAAAAATGATACTAAATTCATTATATTAGTAATTTTATAAAAATATTTAATGTAATAGATAGAGAAGAAAAAGTTAGGGATTGGATAATACTCATGTTTAGAATATGAGCCTTATCTTGGAGGAATTTTAGGAAATGGTGGATTTGGGGATTATTTGTGGGAACATATTTAAAAAACAAGGAATAGGATTCGATGAAAGGTAAACAATGATAGTGTCATAGATATTTTAAAATGATAAATTTTTATTGAAGGAAATTGATGTGTGCACATTTTATTGTTAAAAAGAGGTCAATATTTTGGGAAACTAATTTTTGGTGGGAGGTAAGGATGTAATTAAAAGGGATTTAAGAGATTTGGGTGATTAATAGTAGGTAAAACATCTGACCGTGACATTAAAAACTAATATATATATATTATAAGGTATCGATATAAATCTAATTTCGAAAAATTTGATCAACTTTAAGTTATCCCTTGTTATCATTTTTAACCTTGATTAATTGTTTACCATGGTAATTTTTTATTAAAAAAAATATATGATGTGCCTTTATAAAAAAATTATACGTGATGAGTTTGAATTTTAGATCCATTAAATTAAATTAAATTTATAAAAATAATTAAATTAAGTTTTAAAATAAAGCATAAGATGTATAGAGAAACATTTTTTAGAAAAATACATTTTTATACATTAACCATTATTATTATTATTATTTCATATTAATTATTAATTAAATTGGGGTTTGTATATATTTTATATAATTTAGAAATTGATATTAATTATTTATAATAGATCAATTCATTTTATTTATTTACAAATTACACAACATATATAAAAACATTCTTTAAAAAATAATTATTTTACCATAGAAGTTAATATAATAACTTCTAACATATTATTATATTAAAATGAATGTGTCCCTAATACAAAATTTTGATATGTTGATAAAAAATTTGATAACCATTTTATTAGACTATAATTCTATAGTTAATAATAATTGATTTTAATACATGTATTTATAATGCATAAAAAGAAAACTTTTAGTAAAATATAATTTAAGCATAAAAATGATTTTATTGGGAAATTAGTTATATTAATTTAAATTTAATACTAAATTTTCATTCAAGATTATAATTCTATTTCATTAAAATTATCAAATAAAATGTATATCAAAATAGATATGGTATATAAATAATTTACTACATTGATTGTTAAATATTAGAATATTTATTATTTCATCTTACATAACCCCTCAATATATCAATGTAATATGAAAGGAAAATATATGTTGTTATGGTTTTCAAAAGATACTATTCTACTATAATAGATCTTGTTTTGAATTTTATGATCCATAATTTCAATTGCAACATACTCCTCTCAAGCCGTACTTGTTTTAGTTCTTATAGGGAATGGTCTACATAAAACCCTACTGAATCTACCTCACATATATGATCAAAATCATAATCCTTAAAATGAAGTGGTATAAAACTAAAATAAAGTTATTTTTCTTTATTAATTTATTTTTTAATATTGGTACTTCTATTTATACCCAAAAAATAAATGTCTATTCTACGTTGATCATATTTTAATTATAATATAGATCATTTTAAGAGGGCCCCAAGAATTTGATACATATATATTACATTATTTTAGATGAATATTCAATACATTTCATGAAAAAACACACCCTAGAAAAATAGTTTAGTAGAGTATTTGGAGGCTATATATATGATAATCTTATTTCGTGAAATATATTCAACATATCCTATAAATATCATCTCACATATTAATCATCTTAAAAATACCATACTTAAAATAATCATTTATAACCTAGGTAAAGGAAACACAATAAAGGGGTTTCTCAGATTCTCAATAAGGGTAAAAATAAGAGATATATATCAATGATATTAAATGAGTACATGATAAGTATAGGTGAATGAAGACATAATTTTTAATTATAGTTAGAATACACAATTAGTCAAATATAATTAATGATAAATCATGGAATATGGAATTTCTATAAAAAAATATATAATATATAAGTGTGAAGAATCATCAATATTTAATAATGACCCACGAGTTCATATCCTAATAATACGGTATATGTTTTTACATACCTATAAGTGGTTAAAAATAATTTCCTTTATTAAGGATATCTGACAAGGATATCAATTTGGATTTAATTTAGTCCCCATTATATTACATCCATAATGATGGTTAACTCATTAAATTATCATAGTGAATATATTCCTTTATTGAACTGGGTTTACTAACTATTCATGTGCTTATTATCTAAAGATATAGAAATACTGAATTCATTAGATTGGTAATAATTTTAGGCCCACCGATATCATAATGAAAATCATTTAGATATGTAAAGAAATATAATAAATAATAAATTATATAATAATATTATAATGCCTGGAAATGAAAGAGGTTTTATAAACATTTCATCATTTCATCAAAACCGAACTCGTTGAAAGGAAATTGGTTTAAAAAAGGATTCATTATAACTTAATTAACATACTGGAAAACAAATATTTCTTTAAATCATCCTTAAATCAACATCATTATAATATTTATTGATAAATAATGTGGATGTAATCATAAGATCACCCCAGAGAAATGTATAACCATAAATATATATGAAATTCCTTTAAAAATCATTCATAACATTCATTGAAATTATTGGAAAAAATCTTTATATTTTGAGAACATTTTAGTGAAACAATCAGTGAATAATTTCAAAAAATATTTATTTGGACATTACTAGGGAATCATATAATGGAATATTCAAAAGAAATTATTATCATGAAGTTGATAAAATCCATTAAAATCATATACTTTAAAAAACATCCCCTTCAAATATTTGAAATTAGTCAAAAATGATTTTTCAGTGATTTTAGATAAACATTATTTTTAATCCACCGTAAAAAGATACAAAGATAGTAATATGTCCTTTTTATATTATTTTACTTATATTTAAAGACATTTATAAATATTATGGAGATTATATATATGGAAGAAATATTTATTGTGTGAAAGATAAAATAAGGCGTAATTTTATTTAAATAATTTTTTTAAAATTTTATATACCAAAGAGGTAAGAATTGTACTAATTCATAAAAAAATAAAGAAGTTATCAGAGGGTAATTAACAATTGGGTTTAATGGATAATATCTTTATAATTTCCTTTAATGGAAATTTATAATAGTTAACCCTTAAAATAAATGGGATATTATCATTTACCAATTACCTCAAGCACCATAATAATTTATTCACATTCAAATAACTATTAATGTAAATATTGAATTATAATATATATAATTTATGAAAATATTCATACATAATATACTATGAATAATTCCATTATAATATTTGGATACCATTTTATTGAAACCTCGTTCTTAAAATGGTCAATTCGGGTGAAAACATGCCAATTTTCCTTACATTTTTTTTATGGTTCAAGAACATTCAAATCGGCAAGAAATTTTTATGAACTAAATTATTAATTGTTATATAAGTTTATAATTTATTAAATATATAATTTTTTTTGAGAATTCATAAAAACTAATGGTGATAAACATATTCTTCTGTTTGTAGGTTTGGTAATTCATACGTATACTTGGGTGAAATTTTCACTTTTCGATAGATGGAAAAAATAAATGTAAAATTATAATTCCGCTTTAAAAAATAATTATCATTTCATTAAGATCATATATACTCATCAAATATATACTTATTATAATCATTTTAACATTGAAATTAATAATTAATAACAATGTTTCATGGTATTGGTAGTCTGCACGTACGATGAAGCGACATTATTGTTCTCCAACCACTGGAATGTTTTAAATGTACATAAGATGTATTAATTTAAACAAATAATTATTTTATATCTATCATATATAAAAAATTATTATATCACAATAACATACCATGAATTATAGTGATTGAAAATGTTTTATATCGCAAAATGGATGTACTAGTTCACACTCACACATGAGCGATACCTTCATTAACCATGTGATGAAATTTAGTATAAAATAATTAATTAATCATAATAATTGAAATTAATAATATTTATGGTAAATAATTCATTGTTATACATTTAATACCATATATAATTTTTAGGAAGAAGAATAAATTACATTTAATGTACTTGGTTAAGAGTTATACCTCTTCCTAGAGATACCTCCTTAAGATTAAACATTAATATTTGAAATGATGGGATTATGATTAAACCAAGACATATGATATGGTTAGGGTTCTAGGAAGATATTTTGGTTGGAATTGGATGATCCAGAAGGCATATATAGTGTGGAAAAAGAGGATATGTGGCATATCCTTTCACAAGGGAGGGTGATGACAAACATAGAATTTTTAAAAAGTTAAAATTTATTAATGTACTAATTATGTGAAGTGGATAAAAATTTTATAATTCTAAAATAAAGGATGGATACTGTAAGAGTAAAATAAATTTTTTTTATAGTTTGACCTATATCTCTTAGGTTAAAAATCGATAACCCCTTTTTTCCATTATCATGGTTAAAAAATTTTAATGTTCATATTATCTATTACGAACAAAAATAAAGTTGAACATATGAAATAAAATTAGTTATGATGATTAAAAATATGGAATTAATTTTACAAGATTAAATTTCTATGTATTATCTAAATTTAATTCAAAATATGTTAGAAAAACAAAATAAAACTCTTTTTAGCAAAATGAATTTTTAATCATTAAATTGAGTTTACATCAATTCCATGAAATGTAAAATCTATTAGATGAATTTAAAAATATTTTATTGAATATATTATATAAAATTGTAATTATAATAAATTATAAATTTAGAAAAAATTAATTTTGTATTAGATAAAATATATTGTACATGTAAAATTAGTTATTTTGGAGAAATATATATTTTTACCTATAAATTCTTTTATTTTCATTTATTTAAAATTAATAAACAGTGATTTAATTTTTTAAAGTTGTAATTTTTTTCATATTATATTGGGTCATATTCATAACCTCAAATCCAATTGCTATGAAAAAATGTCCACATTAAATAATAATATAACAATAATATATCGTGGTTCAATTAAACAGAATGTTTCATATAATGAATGATGTTAGACTATTCTAATTTACTAATGGGAATTATATCATAAAATATTAGGATATTACATTTTATCCACCATTGTAAAAAATTTACTCTTAGAAAATCCATAATTATGATACAAACAATGGAGAATATTTTAGCCTCAAAACATCTTCAGGTTCCTATATAACTTCATTAAATATATGGTTTCACTATAAACATTTGACCACATGAGTGGTATTGTTACATTAATCATTATCATGTGGATCAAAAGTCTCAACAATTTGTTTGTAATATGAGAGAACATGCTCTTATGGTATGACCTCTATGTTCAGTACATGTCAATCATCATGTATGTACTTCATCAGAATATATACAGGAGATGTATCATGATTTAATGAGTGATTCGGGGGAAATTAATTGTTATTAGAAAATATACTAATATTATCATAAATTTCATAGGGAATGATATATCTTTGGATAATTTTATGTTATTTCAAAATATCATGGCATTCATTAGTGGATGAATTCATCATAATAAATTCTCACAAACATCAAACCTATGATCTCACATGAGACTGTAATCATAACTTTTAAATTGAATCTTAGATTCCCAAATGTGTTTCTAAGGATATATAACCCTCATTTCCATTTCCACATATTTCTCAATACCCATTATATTCACTGATATTTTTTCCAAATCAGATTGGAGTTATTATACTCTTACTATAAAGGGATTCATAAGGATTTAATCGAATACTCAAGTGAAAGAAATAATTATAAGAAAATTATTCCATAGAAAGGTGATGATACCACTCACCTTTTAAATTCATATCATTTTTCTAACATATCTTATAGGGTTTGTATACTCCTTTTAGAAATACCAACTATTTGGGTATGATATTTAGTATAAAAACATAACTTTATATCCATTGTATATTGAAAAATTATCAATAACTTTTATGTGAACCTAAATTCATGGTTGGACACAATTCAGAGTAGTACTCCTTGAAATATGAATACTTACTTAATGTATATATTGGAAAAATAAACATGTGGTAAATCTTCTATAGTGGTAATGAAATGTGACGATTTATAAGGTAACCAACTATAAACAAAATAATATTCTTCCCTTTAGATGTTATGGGGAGTATAATGATTATATTCATTCTAATGTTTTCTCCAATTCCATATTTTTATGGGTAATGGTTATTAAAAATACATAGACCTCTATCTTGTAGACATAAAATTCTAACATACTAATAACCAAGATACATATTTCTCAATATCTCTCTTCATGTTAACTCACCAAAAATTACCTCTCAAATCACAATGGATCTTCATACTATTGGGATAAATAAAAAATGAATAAATATGTGCTTAATCTAATAGATCATTCTTTTGAACTCCTTGAAAATTTCCTCACATTAATCGATTCAAAATAACATGTCTCTCTTCTATGTTAAAAATATTCTTTGGAATATATAATAATATTAAATCTCTCACAAAGCGATAGTAATAACTCTCCAATGTAGGAAAACTATGAATTTTGGTTACTGTGGTTGGAATATGATTTTTATCAATAACTTCCTTTATTTAAGGATCCACCGACATACAATTTATTGATATTTTATGATCTAAGAATGAATTATTTTATAAAAAGTTAATACTTATAGAATTTCACATACGAATTCCCATTCCACATGGTAATTCGAAAAATAATTAAATGTTATTCATTCAGTTCGATTATCTTTAAATATATAACAATATAATCTATAAATATAACTCATACTAATTAAGGAAATATCTAAATATTACATTCATTAAATACATGATGATAACATGAGTCTTTTATGTCCAAATTTTATCATTATAAATTCATAATGACCATACATTGTATGAAAATATATCAAGGATATATCCACATTCTTGATCCTAAATTTATGTCATCCATAATAATGGGCAATGTTTAAAAATTATTGAGAACCATAAACTTTACCAAAGTAGTCATCAATATGGGGTATACGATAATTTTTATTGATAGTGATATTTTAATGTTCTGGATAATCAATTTGAATATACAGTGACCCATATATATTCTTAAAAAATGAATAGGTTTCCCCATGTTGAAACTCTAGGGAATACATATCTCTTATCCTGATTCTCATGGGGTTTAATTTTTAATTACTAAAATACAACCAAGGTTATCATATATGGTATTTTTAAAATAGGTGTAGCCTTAGATGTAAGTTCTATTGAAAACATAATTTCACAATCCCAGGGAATACTAGGAATGTATTTGAAGAGTAAACCAATATAGTCTTAATCAATATCCATATTATTGATGTTGACATTATCCCCAACCATTTTAGATAATATCTCTCATGACAAGGTGGTAATACCCATACAATAAATGTAACAACCATTTGATGTTCATATTTATCCGGACTTAAATATTCGAGGATTAGATGATTTAGAATATAAAAAATTATTTCCCTTAATCATAAATTTATTGTGATTAATATATTTAGAGAGACAATACATTCCCAAAAATCTCATCAAATTTAACTAGATGAAGAATGAAATGATTTTTTGGAATTACATCCTTAAAAACATATATAAGATAGGATATATAAACATGAGATGAAATAATCATACCATTAAAAATAATTAATTCTAACTCAAAAACTAATCATTAAGGTGCCGACATGATATGCTTGGAAAAAAATTTAGAAATAAATGAGAGGATAAAACCAGAACAATTTAAAACATTTTAAGTTAGAGAGTGGATGGTAATAGTACTGTTAACCAATTCATTCCCATGAAACACTTTAGTATTTTTAATCACATGATATTTCCTTTTATCTATATGGTTTAGATATTACTAACACTAGTTTTCATCATTAACCCTCATATTCAGGCACTTATTGGTGTAATGTCTATAATCCATCAAATAACTAAATTAGAGACTGAGTGGAACACTCAGTTGTGATTTTTGAAATTTTATACATTACCTAGATTATTCAAATTAGTTTAACATTATTTTCTCATAGAAATTATTTCCCAAATTTGGAAAATTTACTAGATCCCATAGGAAAATTTCAACTTTTATTCCTTTCAAACCCATGAAATGAAAAAATAATTTTCTTTCCTCAATGATTTTGGTTTTATAATTTCCTCAAATAATATATTTATCTTTTTTCCTCTAAATCACTGAGAAATTGACAGTATCAAATTTCAAATACTATATTGGGGCCACATTGAACTAATTATTCATATATATAAAAGCAATATATATCCAATTAATTCAAATACATGATATCATTCTAGTAAATAATGTTTTAAATTTGATTTCAGGATTAATGATTAGACCACACACATCAGTTGTAATTCTGGTGAATATTTCCTCATAGATACTCATGGATCCATTATCCTTATTCTATAGATCCATAAATACATTTTCTATGTTATTATAAATTTTATATGGAATATAAATAATAAAAAATTTCTTCCAAAACACTTCCCATGTCACTGAGGTAATTTCAACATCTTTGAACACATTCGTAATGTGTGTCCAACAGTAACCTTCTTCTACATCTAAAAGATACCCATAAAGGGAAATTTTTCATTTTTTAAACACAAGAGAATAAATTTTTTTTAGTTTTTCTAATAAATTCCTCAAATATTATTGGATTATAATGACCACTAATGGATGGTGGAAGTTTCCACATAAAATAATCAATAGTTAGTTATTCTTTTTCATTTGGTCGCTTGGATGATCAAAAAGACTTATGTTACTATTCATAACATTAGAGAGTTGAATGATAATAGATTCAAGAATTAACCTCTAATTTCTCATTTCATTTGGTTCCTCCTCAAGATAGTCACTTAATTTCACATAAAATTCAGTATTAACATGATTCTTTTAAGGTTGGACCATTTACCAAGACCAAAAACGCTACTATGAGAAACAATAATCACATTGAATAATCATGTAATCATGGTTAATCATTTATCTTATATATAAATCATGACATAATATATTAAAAATTAATGAAAGATTTGGTTTAACCATGGTCATGTATGGTCATCATATATTCAATTCATTCATAATGATACATAAAAAATACTAATTTACCGAAGAATATCCCTTGGGAGTGCCTAGATAGGTGTGTAGTCCTAGACCTAGTCATCATGCACCAGTGAAGATCAAGTCAATATCCAATACACCCCTTTCAGAGTTTTTACTAATTTTTTAATATGTAGAACAACCAAAATATAATAAACCCACCATAAAATACCATAAATTAGTTATTTATAAAATATTATTTTTTCATTCATTATCATAGATATTTTAGGTTTAGAGTTTTAGATAATTAATTAATAAAAATTAAATTAATAAATATTTCATCACAAACATGAAAAATACATTAAGTATTAATTATTTCCACAATAAAAAAATTTATTACATAATAATTTTTTCTATTCATGAAAAATCATAAATTTTTTATTCTTGACATAATCATTTATTATAATTATCATCAGTACCATATAATTTTTTTTAAATAATATGGGATGTTCCCAAAACTCTCATGAATTGACATATTAAATGAAATAAATAAAACACATAGTCTATTAATACTCCTAAATATTTAAATTTTACATAATAAATATCGAGCACAAGGTAAAAAAATTATTATCTAAGAATTGATCTTATTTTCCCAAATAATTTCATAAAACAATTCATAGTAAAAAATAATGGGAAAAAATCTCAAAATGTTTTATTTAAAATAATAAAAAATCATGGAATATTTTTCAGAATTTCATATGTTTCTCCCTTAATAAATATAACAATCATCCGCTTAAACTTAAGTTCAATAAACTACCTTTATAAATAAAAATATTTATGTAAAACTATATCAAAATAATAGTTTTTTCAAATAGGAAAGTGAAGAAAAAATGTCTATATTACTCTTACAATCACACTTAAACATATAATAACATACCTGTTATATTATAAAAATATCTAATGGAAAACATAACCTGTAAACTCCATCCCTTTACCTAATGCATTGGAGAGCTATATCAGAGTCACCCATTATCATGACCTATTTCAGTATCACTCTTCAACATATAAAATTCCAAATAACCATAATATAATCAAAACACATGAAATATTGTATTTTTAATATTCCACTTAGAAAAATATGTATTTCATTAATAGGGGAAAAAGTTTGGATATAAAAATTCCATTATATTTAAAACCCTTATTTAAAATACCCAGAACAAAGGAAATTATTGTTTTTATTTATAGAAAACCTGAAATATTATAAAGGAATATAAGATTCAAATAATTATTATATTGGTATGAAAAAACATTAACAATTTATACATTAAAATAGAACATTCTATTTTTTTAATTTTTATTTAAAAAAGATTTTTTTATAATATACACAGGAAGATTCATTTTGAAATATTATTCAAAAAAGTCACAAGTGACATAAAATTACCTTTATAATTATTCAATGTATATATAAATACATCCATATAATAATTTTATGAATATGTACATGGAAGGAAGATATATAGAAAATAAATCCTTAAAATGTTAAAACACGATTTTTAGATAATGTGTCCCCTACCTCACGTCTAACTTAACATGTACTTTATTTTAATTATTAAAGAATAAACATAGGTTAATTATATAACTTAATAAAATAATTTTTACTATTTATTAATCCATTTTTATTTATTATTACAATGTTATATATAATTTTATAATCCATTAAGTTAATGTTATATGCTTTAATGATATTCAGTTCATATGTCTATAATCACTCTACTCAGTTGACTATGATTGAATAAGCCATTATTAAATTATCTCACAAATTTTATTTGGGAAATAATTATATTTTTTTAATATGAATATTTCATTTATATTAAACCATGAAATATTTTTATGAATAATGAATTACAATACAATCATTGAGATGGTTGGTTGTACGTTTACACATGTAACATTTTCACATTTCAAAGAGCATGGGGAAATATGTTAAGAATCATTTTATCATTATACACATATGATTATATCATAAATATTATATTTTATTTTTAATTAATCTTACATATATCAATAATGTGATTTTTTCATGAAAAAATGGATCACATAGCTTCATGGATGTGGAAATACACATATATGCACTAACAACGTTATCATTTTTCAATGGATGGATGTGTATGAAAAAAATAAAATCATATAATTAAATAATTATAATAATGTCCTGAATATAACATATATACATTAAATACATAATTATAACAATCAATGAGACATGATTATGGGAAATGAATTACATCAATACACAAGTTGGTAGTCCTCAATACATAGGAAAGATGGATTCATTTCCTATTTGATGGAAGAAGGAGATGGATATTGGATATTACATTAAAATAAAAACATATAAGAATATTTAATATATTATTTCTATTATGTCACAAACCCCTCCCCACAATGTTTACACCTCCTGGCTCGACAATTAGAGATGGGAGATAATGACCCCCCGAGTCCCGCCTCCAATAGGCCTCCTGTTAGTGACTAGCATAAAGGATATAGAAAACACACAAAAGGGAGGCGTTACCCTCTTAGGGAACACATGTGGAAGAGAGAGATAAGATAGACACTGACCAAATCCAACTCAACCAGTTAGACAAAATAAATCCCAAGAACATAATTGAAAAATCATGAAAAACTACTACAACTGAAAGGGGAAAACTGAAAGTACCCAAAAGAAAGTAAAATGGCAGCAACCACAAGCCCAAAGAGCTCCTGCAACCACAAGCTAGTAGTAACCAGCCTGATCTCCCACCTGCTCGAAGAAACCTAAAAAGAAGTTTATATATACATTAGGTGAGTATAACAGTATACTCATTGGGATCCTCCCCAAAGCCTCTTGTGCAAAATTAATGTAAGCATACTAAAGCACAGCGAACAACAACTGAAACTAACTCATCAAAAAAACATGTATACTATGATAAAAACCTCACCAAGGATAATCTCACTAAGTAACGTATACATGAGTATATAATACAATAATGAATATCAATGGCACCCCAATACTACTTCCCCACTAGATTGCCGCTTTTCCCCAATGTCTCACGTCCAAATTAGCTCTCTTCAAAAAGGACTTCCCGTAGACACCTGGGGGAAGCACCACAACATGAACATCATGCAACAAAACCACCACATCCATGTATGTAAAGTAACCAAGTAGTTTCTGGGATCCATCGAAGCTCAGAGAACATGTATCATACTTCATGTATTATATCTCACGCCATTAGATCCCATACACCGAGTAAGGATTCTCAACCCATCCCAGCCTATAAAAGTTACACCTATAGTAGTCCATAGAAAAATATATCCATAATATATGTGTGTGAACAACCACAGTACATTATATCCATCTAAACACTAATATGGTTAAAACCAACCAATATGCCTACCATCACAAGTAACAACCAAGAGAAGAGAGTGAGGCTAAAGAGGGAAGTAAACCATCCATCCTCCCACCAATATTTGGGGGAAAACACTCCATCAGGGATCAGAATCCCCAGGGTGTCAGTTTCCATTATGGACAGGGTGGAGTAGCATACAGAAACAAAAAAATTACATAATATTAGCTCACAACCACACTATGGGCACACCCCAGTCTTATAATCAACTGCAGCTAATGTCTCTCGGACTCCGGGCTGCTACTTCTATGACTAGGAATCTTATAAGTAGACAACAATATAAATAGATTTAATAAATTACTTCATTCCATTTTCATTAGTTTCACTTTATGTTAATTAATTATTTAAACATTAATTAACCAATAACAATTCCACATTAAATTTCATTAGCATCACACCCAAAGTGCACTGTTTATTCAAATGACAACTTCATAATTATGCCCTAGTAAGATCCAAACCCCATGGGTTAACATCATTTATTCAATTATTTATTTACAACATTACTTTCACATATTTCTATGCATTCTAGGAAAATAATCTGTGCTTCTAAACACAAAGGGATCAACATGGTGAGTATATGAACTACCAGTCGTGTCTTTTCCACCTATTGCAAGAGCGTAGACCCATCCTCCATTGAGAAGCTAAACATAGAAAGAAAATGGCATAACCCACACGTATTTTCCCCTTTTGGAAGAAGGGTAAGTAAGAAAATATTCCTTGAGTAGTAGGGAAAGTAAACAAGATAAACCACCAAGAAGAATCGACAGACAACCAAATATTCACATAAAACCCATTTCAACATCCCTAGTGTACTCCCTGACACCCACATGCATAAAATGATACATCTCACCACTCTAGGAGTCTACTGCTACAACAACTAGTAGTCCTTGATGTCCCCAAATAACACAACATCAATCTAGGCTCACATCACCACACATGTAGTAGGAAAACAATAATCATATAGGTTGGGCTCTTGTCCCTTGAACATGCAAGAGGGTAACTCGGCACCCTTTAAGGAATTATCAAACAATCAGCTATTTAATCCATTTTTAATTAACCTATTTATTATTTTTTGGTTATATATTCTGAAAACCTAAATTGTATGTTATCACAAATAAATTAAACATGCTTACTGCACCAATTTTTCTAACCTCAAATAAAAATTTTACCATAAGATCCTGATTCATTTACAATCCTCTTTATCTTTATCCAAACAAATATCAATTAATTACAATTTACGTTCTATTCCAATTTCCATCTATAATAAACAGATAAATAATGAAAACATAAATACCACACTATCTAGAAAAACAGGAGGATATACCATATAATTCATATCAATTTATTTTTCTGATTTAAATATTTATTATGTCAATTCCTTTGTGACAAGTGGCTAAAACATGATAACTCCACATTTTCCCATAAAAATAAAAGTCGAGAAATGAATCCCCTACCTTGAAAAGGCTCATTAGGATATTTATACAGGAACGATCAACACAACAGATCACGACCGCCTCCTCATGTGACAACTACATCAAGCCGAGGATGTCATGGCATGAGAACACCAACTGAAACGCAAGAAACTCTATTAGAATCATTGAGATCACATTCCATAATATGGAAAGGATAAAAAAATATAATGTGAACCCAAACTAAGGATGATTAATCATACCTTCTATCAAAGATTGATGGATACTACTTGGTTGTACCAAAACAGGTGGTGCACTTGGAGTAAGAAGAATGTCGAGGGAGCCAATCCTCCAAGAAAAGTTTAATCTCATGATTCTTATAGGAAGGATATAAAGGTCGGAGCATCTCACACCAAAGAACAAGGAAAAAGAACCAGGGAAGAAGATATCTCGTCCATTTTGAAGATTTAACATAGTAGCAGTTGAAGATATAGTGGATTTCCCATTAAAATCGATCACATTAAACCACACAGTTTGACCATGTAAACACATCTATGGCCTTAGGAAAATTAATATAGGAGTTATGGGATTTGATTTGGCCTTAAATCCCTTAAAATATGGCAATAAATTCGTTTTATGTCAAAGAAAATATTAAATTGGAAAAACTCAAAATATATGGAAATTTGGGAAAGGATCTATGAAATAGTTCTGGAAACACTATTCATGAGATGACTCTCCATTTCTGACTCACCATTTCTATCTCATCATTTCTGACTCACCGTTATTGACTCACCGTTTCTGACTCACCATTTCTAACTTACCATTTTTGACTCACCATTTTTGACTCACCGTTTCTTTCTCACTGTTTCTGACTCGCGGGTTCAGACTCTCGGTTTCTGACTCACCATTTATGACTAACCCATTCTGACTCACCATTTATGACTCACCATTTCTGACTCATCATTTCTAACTCACCATTTCTAACACACCATTTCCGACTCACTATTTCGGACTCACTATTTTGGACTCACCGCGACACTATTCATAAAACTGAAATCAATGTTCATAGAACTAGAAATTTGGAAAAGTGTTGGGGATGAGTCGCCTAGACCTCCCAAAACTCCTCGAACACCATATTTAAACAAAGGAATGTACCTAAGAGGGTTGTTCCATTACTTCTGATAACTCTCAAAACATTCACGTCCACAAGAATCCAAAACCCACACAAAAGGAAACTGAAAAGGTGTCCAAACAACCACTACTCAAGATACCTCTAAGAAGAGAGGCAACCATAGGAAAAAACAAATGAAATTCATCTTATAAAAATAAAAGGTATATAGCCAGAAATGGGACACTGTTACATAAAAAGATTCTAAAAATCAAACAACTCTGGGTACTGATCACATATTTGGGACTCACGTTCCCATCTACTCTACTCTATGCCACCATGTAGCCACAAGACACGAACCATGTGAATAGAACCCCCACAAACCACCTTCTCTTTACGGTCTTGGATCTCCAAAGGTCACTACTTGAAGGTCACATCATCATCAACATCAATCTCTCCCCAATAAAAGACGTGAGAGTCATCATGAAGATTACGATAGAGCCGTGGCACATGAAAAACATCATGTATCCAACTCGTCTGTGGGGGAAGCACTATATTATATGCCACAGCTCCCACATGAGTGAAAACCTTGAATGTCCCAACAAACTGGGGAGAAAAAATACTCCCATGACCAAACCAACGATGTCCATGACAGGGAGTCACCTTCAGAAACACATGATCCCCATCATATTAATCTAAGGGTCTCCTCCTTTGATCATCATATGATTTCTGAATATCTTGCACTGTCTTCATCCTCTCACGAATCACCTGAACCATCACTGTTCTATTCAGCACTAGTTTCGGTCCGAGAATTGCTTACTCTCCGACCCAAGTCTAGTAGAATAGTGAAAAACAAAGCAGGCCATGTAAGGCTTCAAATTGCGTCATACTGATGGTGGAGTGAAAATTATTATTGTAAGTGAACTCCACAAAGCGTAAGTGCCTCATCCATAAACCTCCAAAATCAAGAACACAAGAGAGTAACATGTCTTCAAGAGTCTGGATGGTTCGCTCTGTTTGAAAATCCTTTTGAGGATGAAAAGTAGTGATAAGGCATATCTGGGAATCAAATTCAAGCTGAATACCTCTCTACACCGTAGAAGTAAAGTGAGGATCTCGATCAGAAATGACTATCATGGGGACTCCATGAAGTCTCACCACCATCTCCAGATACTTCCATGACAAAACATCCACTGAGCTCAACTCCTAAATCGATATGAAGTGTGCCAATTTTGTTCAATGATCCACCACAACCCAAATAGCATCATTTCCTCCTGGAGCTCAAGGTAAACCATTAACAAATTCCACTGAGATGTCCTGTCACTTCTACTAAGGTATATCTAATGGCTGGAGAAAACCACATGGGACGCGGAGCTCAACATTGACCTTTTGTTACACTAAACATCGAGGCACAAACTCTACAACCGCATGCTTCAGTCCAAACCACCAAAACTGACTCCTCAAGGCACGATACATCTTTTTCACGCTGGGATGCACCACTAAGGGATAACTAGGGAACTCTTTAATAATAGTCTTCTGCATCGTTAAAGGAACAGAAATCCTTTCATGATATAACTCTCGGTGTTGTTCATACTCATTCCAACCATCAGGGGCCTCGCCACAAACTACTCGGTCTCTCCATACCTCCTCCTAAAGATCCCCCAACTAGGACTCATCCACCTACTACAATAGAGATGACTTCAGAATCATCTGGAAAAGACAACCTCTCCTCTAACAACTCCCATATCAATATGTAATGCTGACAGTTCTTCCATTACAGTCCAAGAATCATTGGATTCATGCAGAACATCACTACCTGACTTTCAACTCAGTGAATCATCTAGAACATTACCCTTTGGAGGTGTATATGATATTTAGAATTCGTATTCCTGTCAGAACTCCATCCACCCACACTATTGTATGTTCAATTCATGATGGGAGAAAATATACCTTTGGATCTTATGATCGGTGAAAACCAATAAGCCCTCACCAATGAGGTAATGTCTCTAGAACATCAGAGAAAACACCATGAATGCGATCTCAAGATCATATGTGGCATAACTACGTTCATGTGGACACCACATCCCAGACCCATAAGAAACAACTAATCTTTACTACATCAGAACAGATCATAACCCCAAATGTGAAGCATCGAAGAAAACATCAAAATGAACTCCCTCTACTAGGAGACAAAGAACTGGAGAACATATTAACATCTCCTTTAGATACTGGGAAGCTTCCTGACACTGATAAGTCCATTTTAACACCTTATCCTTCATGGTCAAAGATGTTAGATGAGTCGTAACTCGATTGAAATTGGCTATGAACCTCCTATAGTAGCCTGTGAGACCAAGGAAACTTTGCACCAACGACACTGCCTTGGGGGCTTCCTAAGACACAACTACTTCTACCATCAATGGATCCATAGCTACCCCCACTAGGACGCAACACGCCCCAAACAATGTACTTCTCGAGCCCAAAACTCAAACTTCAAAAAAATTCCAAAAAAGTTGATGTTGACGAAGAACTCCCAAAATGGCGTGTAGATGCTCTGCATGCTCCTCCTCAGTCGTGGAGTACATAAGGGTGGCATTGAAGAAAACAACCTCAAACATGTATAGAAACATACCGAACATGGCATTCATCAATATGAAGAATACAATTGGAGTATTCATAACACCTAACGGCATTACGTCAAACTCATAATGCCCATGATGACAACAGAAAGCAGTCTTCAGGATATCCTCATCCTCCACACGCATTGGATGTTATTATGACTACAAACATATCATTTAGAACCTACTTTCACCCTTTAGTTGATCAAATAAATCATCAATCCAGGGAAGATGATAATGATTCTTTACTATCAATTTTTATGTGATGATATTAAACACACAACTGTAAGCTGTCGTCAGCCTTCTTCATGATCAAAACTGGTGCACCCCATGGTGACATACTCAGACAAAAAAAACCACCCTATAATAGACCATCAAGATGTATATGTAGCTCTCTCAATACAGAAGGGACCATCCTGTATAGGGACATAGAGATTGTATATGGTTATGGTTGTATATCGTTCCCAAACTCAATCTCCCATTTAGGGGGTAATGACACAACCTCTTTGAGAAAGACATCCGGGTACTCTTCTGTGACCCTAGGAAATTCCAACTGCATAACCTCTGAAGAACTCAGCATCATCTCAGCCATCATGGATGATAAGCATGGAACATGTCTCTAACCCATATGAGGGTCTCACTCACCAATGAAAACAACCGTCTCTCTATCCACATCGATGAACAGAACCTAACTCCTAAAGAAATCCACTATAGCCTGCACTGAATACATCTAATCTGTTCCAATGATGAAATCATATGGTTTTATTCATAAACATAGGAAATCTCCCCAAAAGTGGTGTTTCCCGAACACTAGATCATAGTATCTACATACATCAAAAAAGACAGCTCGACCTATTACAGCTGTAGTCAACACCAAGGGCACTGGAATCCTCTCTACCTAAAATCCCGATGCATGGACAAGGGTAGGAGATATGAATGAGTGTGTCACTTTTTAATCAAACAAGGCATACACCAAGGTTTAAAACAAGAAAAGGGTACCTCGAACGACATCTAGCTCACCTGGTTCTAGAAATGCTAAATCATGAAGGTGACCACGACATCCTTTATGAGATCTATGGCCATGATGATGACCACCACCACTGCCGCGCTCTGCTCTCTGAGGACAGGGAGCATCACATGGCTATCCTCTACCTACCCCATCTACCCTCTGCTGATTAATAGGGGTGCAACATGCTGCTACTACCTCAGATGGAACTCCCTCAACAGAGGAACATGGAGAGGAAAACCCAGTGCATGATTACTTCTCTGAATGGTTTGTCACTATCGATGTTGATGACCTCAACCAACACAAGAAAAAATTCCCCTGATCCCATGACGTAGGCATGAGAGATGCTTCCACTAAAGAAACGAGATGCTAAGGGCTGGGACCTACCCCCGACCGAAGGGAAGCAATTCTGCCCTAAAAATCGGGAACCTCTCACCACTTCTCTGCTTCGGGAGGAATCATGACGACTCCCCTATCATGATGATCTGGTTCTGGACAAATTCCTCTCGACGATCTATGCCCTTGACATCACCTCAAGATATGTGTTCAGCATAAATGGTGTGACATGGCGCTGGATCCCTGGATGCAAATCCTCCTCGAAATGCCTCTCCCTAGCCTCCTCATCTAGAAATAGGTCTGAAGCATATCACAAATGGTTCCTGAAACGGATTCCAAACTATCACACACTGGAGCACCTTTGTAGATGATTTAGAAGCTCATTACAACTCGATACCTTCATGGTTGAAGAAAGAAGATCAACTATAAACTTATCTTGTAACTACTCCCATGAGATCATTGACTCCTCTTGATCCCCAAGGAACAAGAAGCACCACTACCTCACTGCTCCACGCAACATCGTCAAAACCAAGGACACCCAGTGCTACTTCCGAGCACTGATTGAATTGAAGTCTATCGCGACATCCACTAACCAGTCTTCTGTGACTACATCTAAAATGGATCCCCCATACTTCTGCAGACTCTGGCACTGAAACTCTCAGAGTATTTGGCTCCAAGTGTCACCATCGTCGACCTCTAACTGGTGGTGATCTGCTGGCACAACCGGTTAGACATCTTCTATGTGATCCTGAGGAGGACGTCGACCTGGAGGCATACCTATAAAATAAAAAAAGTTCAGAGTTCCTAATCATAGAATATGGGAGACTCATCATTAATTAATTATTTAATTTTTTTCTTTTATTCATTTTAGGTTTACCTATCCCAAGGTCTACCCATTCGAATACAGGCATAAATAACAATGATGCATGATCCATTTTTATGTCTCTACACTGCAACTAGTATCACCTTGTATAATATCCATTGTAAACATAATGTTATGTACATCAGATCATAGGGGGCCCTAAATGCCGATGTCTCAGCTGGTCTCCAGTGTTTAAATCAATTTCTAAACATAAATGACATTGTTTCCCTACCAACCCATGCAACCTCAGATGTGCCTAACTCCATACTTCATCTTATCTCTCAGCCTGACCTCTGATACCACTCTGCCTCGACCCCATCCCCACATAGTGTACCCCTCTTGGTCTGAAAATGTGATAAGGGAGAAATTGATCCCTGATTCCCTCCTCTAGTAGGTCCCGAGATGACGACTAGAACCGAGGGTACATCGAACACGCAAATGGGATGCATTATCCTCAAAGAAAACACATGCGGAAGAGAGTGATATGATAGACACCAACCAACTCCATCTCAACCAGTAAGATTAATGTAATCCCAATTACACATATGAAAGGTCATGAAAAACCAATACAACTGAAATGGAAAAACTACAATTGCCCAAAAGAAAGTAAAACAATAGAAACCACAAGCCCTAATAGCTTCTCTAACCATAAGCATGTAGTAACCAGCCTGATCTTCAACCTCCTCCAAGTGTCCTGAAAAGTAGTTTATATATACATAGGGTGAGTATAACAGTATACTCATTAGGATTCTCTATGATGCCTCTCATGAAAAATTAAAGAAAGCATGCAAAAGTATAGTGAATAACACGTGAAACTAACTCATCACCTAAACAGGTATTCTATTTTCCTATCCTCGCCATGGATAATCTCACCAAGTAATGCATAAAAGTGTATATGATATAATAATGAATATAATGGGTACTCCACTACTACATCCCCACTAGTGTGAAACATTGCCCCAATGTCCCATATTCAAAGAATCTCTATCCAAAAAGGCCTGCCCGCAAACACCTTGGGGAATCACCACAACATGAACCTCATGAAAAAAACTACCACGTACATGTAAGAAAATTAACCTGGTAGTTTTTGGGATCCAAAAAAACTCGTATAATGTGTATCATAAATTAGGTATTATACCTCAAGCCATTACAACCCATACACTGAGTTAGGATCCTTAATCCATCACAACCTATAAAAATTACACTTATAGTTTTCTATAGAAAACATTATCCAGGATATGTGTGTGTGAATAACCACAAGCCATTACAGCCATATACACACACATATGTTGATAACTATCCAATGTGACTACCAGGACAAGTAACTACCAAGAGAAGAGAGTGGGGGGAAAGGGGGGTAGTCAGTCATCCCTCCTCCCATCAGAATGTTGGGGAAAACACCCCCAGGGCTCAAGAATCCCTAGGGGGCTAGTTTCCCTTATTGACAGGGTGGAATAGGATATAGAAAAACAAAAATTACATAATATAATATATAACACAATGACACTATAGGAATTACCTAGTATTATACTCAACTGTAGCTAACGTCTCTTGGACTATGGGATGATACTTCTAAGAGTATGAATCTTATAAGCACACAACCAATTAAAGAGATTTAATACATTACTTAATTTACTTTTTTATCAATTTCACTATACGTTATTTAATTCTTTAAACATTAATAAACCAATAAAAAATCCACATTAAATTTCATTAGAATCACACCAGAAGTACACTGTTCCTTAGAATCCCAACCTCGACATTGTGCCCCAACAAGCTCCAAACCCCATGGGTTAACATAATTTTTTTAATTATTTATTTACCTCATTACTTTCCCATATTCCAATGCATTCTATAAAAACAATATATGCTTATAAACACAAGGGGATAAAGACAATGAATAGATTAACTACCCGTCGAGTATTTGGTGCCTATAGAAAGAGCGTAGACCCATCCTCCGTTGAGAAGCATAAAACAAGAAATCAGGTGGCACACACTACGCGTAATCATGCCTTTCTAAATAAGGTTTTGTAAGACCATCTACCTTGAGAAGTGGGGAAAGTAAAGTAGATATAAAACCTAAAAGAATTAGCAGAAAACGAAACATTCACATCCAACCCATTTCATCATCCCTTGTATTGTACCTGACACCCACATACATAAAACTATGAATCTTGCCACACTAGGCATCAACTGCTACAACAAAAAGTTGGCCTCCATTCCCCCACTTATCACAACATCTATCTAGGCTCACATCACAACATAAGTAGCAGGAAAACAATAATCATATCATTTGGGTACTTAGCTCTTAAACAAGAAAGAGGGAAACTCAGAACTCTTCAAAGAATTATCAAACAATTAGTTCGTTATTCAATCTTGAATTAACCAATTAATTATTCATAGTTTCCATATTCATAAAACCTAAACAATAATCTATCACAAATAAATTAAACATGCTTACTGCACCAATTTGACTAACATAAAAAAATACAACAATAAGAACCAGATTCATTTAGATTCCTCTTTATCATTAGTCAAACAATTATCTATTAATTCTTTTTTATGTTCTTCACCAATTTCTATAAATATTGAAAAAACAGAACAAAGAAATCATAGATATCAAACTATATAGAAAAAACAAGAGGCAATACAATACAATTTATATCAATTTATTTATCCGAATCAAATATTTATTATGTAAATTCCATTATGATCCTATGGATAAAACATGCTAACATTACATTTGGACGTAAAAATAAAAGTGAAGAAATGAATCCCCTACCGTAAAATGGTTCTTAAGGATCCTTATATGATAATGATCCACAGTACGGATCACGACCACCTCCTCTCGTGACAACTGCATCCACCTGAGGAGGTCATGGCACGACCGCATTATCCAAAACCAAAAAACTCCAATTAAATCATGAAGATCACATGGAATAATATTCCAAGGAGAAACAAGAGAAGGTGAACCCAAAAGGACGATGAAAAATCATACATTATATCAATGATTGAGGGATATTTCTTGGTTACACCAAAAAAGGGGGTGATCTTATTTCCCAAATAATGTCGAGGGAAAGAAATCTACCTGGAAAAGATTAATCTCATTATTCCTACAAAAAGGAAGGAAAGGTTCAAGTATCTCGCACCAGATAACAAGGAGAATGAACAAGGAAGGATGATATAATTTCCCTTTAGAAGATTTAACTGATTAGCGATTTAAGATACAGTCGATTTTCCATTAAAATCGGATCACATTGGACCACTTGGGTTGACCAAGTAAATTCATCCTAAGCCTTAGGAAAATTAATATAGAAGTAATGGTATATAATTAGGCCTTAAATCCATTAAAATAAGCCCACAAATGTGTTTTACATAACGAAAAGATTAAATATTTGAAACTGAAAAAATCTAAAAATTTGGCAAAGGAAATATGAAACAGTTATGGAAACATTGTTCATGAGCTAACTCTCCATTTCTGACTCACTGTTTCTGACTCATCGTTTTTTACTCAAAATTTTGGACTCACCCTTTCTATCTCACCATTTTTGACACACAATTTCTGACTCAACATTTCTTACTCACTGTTTCTGACTCACCATTCTAACTCACTATTTCTAACGCACCGTTTCTAACTCACCATTTCTGAATAATTGTTTCTGACTCACTGTTTCTGACTCACCATTTATGACTCACAATTTCTGACTCACAGTTTCTGACCTACCATTTCTCACTCACCATGACATTGTTCATAAAACTATATGCACTATTTACAGAACTTGAAATTTGGAAAGGTGTTGGGGATGAGTCACCATGGCTTCCCAGAACACCTCAAACAACAGATTTCTGCAATGGGATATACCATAGTGTTTTGAGCCATTAGATATTATTTGATAATTTTTTATGAATATTTTATGGAAATATAAAAATAATTAAAATTAAAATTAAATATTTAGAACTATACCCATTATTAAGATAACCTATTTAGATTTATAACTAAATCCTTCCTAAGATGGTTTTATAAAAAAACAATGGAATATAAAGAATGGGAACGAATCTATGGAAGAAATATAGGCATGTAATTTATAAACCATTAGGAATTTTAAATCCATAGTCTATAGGAGAGTGGTTGTCCTATTATAAATTAGAAGAGAACATAAACACAATTTTGAAAAAGATCAAGAAAATTTAATTTATTTCACATAAAAATGACTCTAAGATTGTCCATTTATATAATTTTTATGATAAATTGTATTTTGATGTACAAAAAATATAATTTATAGAAGTTTCATTGTTATTTTTACCCTTATCACATAAGTACTACCCTTAGTAAACTAGTTTTAACGTTAACTTGGTTTTAGATATCAATTTTTTAAACAATTCATTATAAATAAAATTATATTTTACCTAATAAACTATACCAAATTACCTAGATTCAAAATATGTAATAAATGTAATAAAATTCACTTCAAATAATCAGAATAGTAGAAACTAAAATTGATCCTGCAAAACATGATGAAAAATAATTATTTCAAAAAATTTCATTTCATTAAAAAATGGATTTATAATAAATTGATATATATTTTTAATTAAAATAATTCTTTTAATAATTTTAATTAAAAGAGTAGTTATTTTTCATAAATAAACAAAAAAAAATTAAATTTTTTAAATACATGAAAGGAAAATAATAATTGAAATAAAAATCATAATTTTCCAATATTCATTGAAAATTCAAATTGGTTAAAAAAATTTAAAAAATAATCCTAATATAATATTTATATGAAGAATTAATAAAAAATATTTATTTTAAAAAATAAAAATTATTCAATATTTAAATCAATTCGTTTTAATTAAACTATTTAATTTTAGAAACCCCAATCTCGTTAGAGTCTTTTTCTTATTGATTAAAAATTACATAATATTATTTCAATGAATATAAATATATAAAATAAACGTGAAGAATATTGTTGTGATAAGAAAATGATTTATCATAACATTACCAGGGTTTATATAATATTTTATTTATTTTTAATTTTTATTTCATTCATTTATTCATTATTTAATCATTTGAGGACTTTTTTCCCTCAAATCATTATCCAATTTTCATGTTTTTTTCAACCATTTGGGTTTTCTAGAAATCCTTTAATTGATAAATTGAATTGTTCTGTAGTATTTTCTCTCCAAGGTCACAATTTTTACTAGTTGTTCACTATATGAAAGGTTTTATTCTAACTTAACTACTTCAGGGAAAAACATAATAGATATATTTCGTAAATATTATCATAAATATGAAACACGATATAAATCATGTACTAGAGATAATCCTTGAGGACAAGATACTAAATAAAAAATGATCTAATATCTCAATAATTTCATATAGTCCAAGAAACCAAAAACATAACTTCTCCATTTACTAAACCACATAACCATTTTCCATGGAGAAAGATTATGAAAAAAATAACCGTATAACACAAAATAATAACATTTAATCTGGTTATTTTGAAAAATATTAAATATACATTGACCCACCCATAGATGACCTTGAATAATCTTTACAATATAAAATTCTTATTCTACAAATTTTAGTCACAAAAAAACTATTTTATTGACATTATCCAAATAATATGGGTTCTAACACTGCCTTTCAAATAATTCCTATAAACGTTTCATTTATATATTGGAATTAAAACTATTATTATACAAAAACTAAGTCAACGAATTTTGCTGATCACATATTCCCTAGTACTCCATTGTACAAGCATGAAGAATATCATTAAATGTCTGAATCATTCACTTTAACTATCCATCTTATTGAGGATGACTTGAAATATTGAAATTTAATTCATTACATAATGACTTTTGAAGTCTCCTTTAGAAATTAGAGGTGATATTTGGATCATGTTTAGATAAAATAGAAATAGTTACTCTATATAATATGTGTATCACATTATCATAATGTTTTTAAAGTTAATCCATAATAATATTATCTCGAATGCTAATAAAATAGGATGATTTTTATTATAGAAGAATAATTTCTAAAATGACATCATTACTTCGTGATTTCATTGTTAATCCCACTATGAAATTCCTAGATGTGTTCTCCCATTTCCATTGTGGCCCTATAATAGGATGAATACTCCCCTTAAGTAGTTTCCTTTCAGATTCCACATAATGAAAAGTAAAAAATTTCATATTAAAATCAATAATATAATTCATTAAACCTTTATACCAAAAATGTTTCTAAATATCCCCATTCAATTTTTGTACTACTTGGATGAATAGAAAATGGTTAAATATGATGCTCAAAAAAATTTCATTCTTTAACTAGGGTCACATGAAAGATATATATTTTCTGTATCTAAAATAACCTTTATTTCAACATTATATTTAGTATACTCAAATTTCGTTATGAATTATACCATTTCTAGTAAAACAATGTCTTCCTTATTATATTTAATAATGTTTTCTAACAAAATTGATTTTAGAGAAAACTAAAAAAAATTATAAAGATTCTTCGTACACAATTTTTATGAAAATATTAATTTAATTATTAACTATGGGATCATTTTCTAGATATAAAATAGTAAATTAATATTATGTTTCCAACTGAAATGAAAACAGACAATATTTTTCATTTCCAAGATGGAAAATAACTGTGAAAACATAATCTTTTATCAATTACATCAATATATTCCTTCTCATATTCATCTCTTTTTGAGTGAATATCTACTTTAATATTTATGATTACTGTATATTTCACATATTCCTCTACAAAAATTGTATCATTATATTATTAAATAAAACACTACAATAACAAATTATGTTCATTTTTATAGTACTTTTTCTCTAATGGTTTTAATAGATTTAAATGATAAGCAATTAACTAATCATTCTGAATCAGAGCAAACATTATTCACTTAAAATAAGTATTATGGTAGATTATAAAGACACTATTTATGGATGTTAGGTCCAAAACATCAGAAATATATAATTCAATTTTAAACTCCTTGAATTGGTCATCACATTCCTTAATCTCAGTCAAACTAAATTCTTTTTGTGTTTTCATGATTAGTAAGAAAATAACAGTGAAAATGTTTCAGTAAATATTTATAAATAGCCTACTAATAATCCTAGAAAAATGAAAATCTTACTAAAATTTATATGTTTCACAATTCTTTAACCAATTAGTTTTAATGCGATTAATAGTAATTCCATGTTTATTTAATAAATTTACCTGGAAGAATATCTTATTTCAATAAAAATAACATTTTCTATATTTTATATATAACCTATTTTTTTAGGATTTGAAAAAAAATCCGTTGATGTTTCTCAGGATCGTCATATATTTTGGAATAAAAAATTTTTATCAATAAATACAACAATAAATTTACCCAAATAATTATTTAATATTTATTCAGAATATTAATGAATAATTTTAGATAAATTTTCAACTTATAGGAATATCCAACAACTCATAATTCACAGACCTAGTTCAGAACATTTCCATAGTGGTGTAATAATTCTCGACATTCAGATAATGGTAAAAGGACCATAGATCAACATCTAAATAATACTGAGTTCACTAGAGATGATCAAACATGTAATTGATATAATTAAATTGATACTTATTCATAATTTTAATGTTATTAAATGCTATATAATCAATGAAAATCCGTTTTTAACACCATAATTGCTAATACATATTACCAGGGAACTCTATGGTAATATACTAGGATGTGTGAAACTATTTTCAAGAAACTAATAAAACATATTTTTCAATTACCAAAGTTATACTTGATCTATTAAATTATAGTGTATTGAAATTTTATTATAAATAATATCTAATTCAATTGTAAATTTGACTTCCCTATAAGGTATAATACTCGAAATGTCATTAAGAAAAAAAATCTAGATATTTTTTTACTATTTCTAAATCATTAATCAGAACTGTTCCATTATTTTTTACAATATTATTAGGATAAAATTATATTCTATTTTATTAGTAAATCTACATCTTGATAAGTTATCAATTTTATGAATTGATTATTATATAAAAAATGACCTCATTCCACATAATTACTTATGTGTATCATTAATCATTCATTGTTGGTTAATTTGAAATCCAATACATCTAAATAATAACATCTAATTATGAAACATGAATGATAAAAATATTTCTATGTAAAATTATTTCATAGGTGATAACACGAATATCTGGATAAATTATTTCTCTTCTAATATTCCCATATTTTTTTACTAAATGTACTGACATCATTTCTTAAGGTGACATTCTTTTTACTGCGAAATTTCATTAAAATAAAAGAATGTATAGAGACCAAATGAAGAAATAAATTACATTTCTATAAATAAATAATTAGTGCACATGTTACAAATTCATTTGATGGACTACCATATACATATGTATTTGAAAAAAGATTTCACCACACCATTCGAATTATAATTTTTATTCTTCCAATCATTCACGTTCTTCTTTGGAAGAACTTCAAGATAATGAACCATATGATTACATTTTAAAAAAGTCACTAGATGTCTATCAAAATTGTTTTTATGACAACTATGATCACCTTGTTACAATCACATGACATATTCGAAACCATACAATAAAAAATCATATATTTAAAAACACATTCTATATGGTATATTTTTACCACACATATCCCAAAATTAAAAATTGAATTTGTTACTTTTATATTTTCTAATAGATTCTTCCCATTTAACTATGTGATTTTCTTTTTTTGCATATAATTATCAAACAATACATGATCATGGGAAAAATAAATTTGAAATATCTAAATATTAGAATATTGTTTTAGAACATTTATATTCTTTAGAGTTTAAAAATCATTGGTATCCTGAATTTAATCCTCATTAAAATTGAATTATTTTATCATCAAACTCCATGATTCTATTTGGTTCATATCATCCAAATCTTGTGAATTTTTTTCATATGAGGCCCCCGAATAATCATCTTATTCCCAAATTCAAATAATTACATTCCCATCCTATTTGAAACTATAGTAGGTAAATAATCCTCGAAGTAAATGATTCATAAATGCATCACATTCCATGCATTAATATAATATCCTTATCATATATATTAAACCATTGAAAAAAATTGATCAAATTTAAATTTAAAATTTTAAATAAAATGAGTTATCTTATGATTATACAGAAAATACATGAATTCAATTATTTGTTTTAAAATATTTAATTTATCCCTTAGATATTATTGGTTTAAGAGGTCCAATGAAATCATCATGGTGTTATCTCAAAAAATTATCTAACTGAAACTTGTTCCTAAAAGGTAGAACTAAATTATCTTTCACATATAAATTAAAAAAATTATATCATAAATTAAATTAGCCGTAAAAGTATCAATATTTTCAGTTTAAGTTAAAAAATTTATTGATTTCTAATTTGGATTGATATTTTCCTCATTATGACTATCCACATAAACTTTACTATTTCATTTATGTAAAACCATTATGAATAGAAATTTTTTAGATAATAAATCATTTTAATATTAAAATTGTAAATCTTCAAAAAAATAAATTTTAATTTGTTAAGGGTATTTAAGTATATTATAGTAACCTATATAATTATCTAAACCTTTCTTATGAAACCAACTATATGAACCCATCCTTAAAATGTTTTAGAAATTTAATTTTTTAATGAAATTAATTTTCTTTAATTATAAATTATATTTTAGTTTTATTATTTTAAATAATTATGTAATCACTATAACATAACTAAATATTGCATCAAAATGTAGAAATTCTACTAATATACATTTTTTCGTTAATTCCAATTTTTTTGATAGAATAAGTTTTCATTTATTGACATATCTTCACAATTAACATATTAAACTCATCCTTGTCTCTAATAATCCTTTAAACCATGTTAAAATATTTGAAAATATGGTATTATAAAATAAATCCTTGTAAAAGATATATTAAAATAAATTAGAAAACATTTTAGTCTATGAATACTTATAAACTTATTCTATTTTAAAAAATATAATTTTTGATTAAAATAAATACATTCATTTCTAAATAGTAAACTTCCTTACCAAAATATTTTCATGATTTTTTTATAATATTTATTAATTTTAATTTTTAAATCGTGGAGTTTTATTAATAATGATGAAAAACTCAAGAATTATTTTTCAAAAAGTTATAAATTTATCATCTAACAACTAACATAAATTTTCATTTTAATTTAAAGCTCATTACCTTACCTTTTGGAATCATAAGATTTCCATAAAAATAGTTATATAATATAAATAATCAATTTAGGTATATTGGGGGATAATTTATATACCACTCCAATAATCACTAATACTAATTTATTGCAAACACATTAAATTCCAATAATTTATTATGGTCTACCTATCCAGTTAACTCCATCTCTTTAACTTGTGCATTGAAGAAGTATATTAGGCTCACACATAATCATGAGTTATAAAACATGAATATCATCATGAAGATTCCAATGAAGCATAAAAAAGAGTTAAAAATGATTTTTTTATTTACATCTAGACAATAATAAAAATATTATTTTACACATAGGAATAAAATTTCCAAATATTGAAATATCAATTATATTTTAAAACCATTTTAATAATTCCCAAAAATATAGGAGTGTTTTTAATTGAACATATCATGAAATATTGTAAAGGAATTCAATCATAAAATAATGGTTATGGTAGATGTAAAAACCATTGATGAATTATATTATAGAATAATACATTCATTTTCCCCTTTTTATCAAAACGTATCCTTTAAAATGAGTAAAAAGATTCCTTTTGAAAACCATTACAAAAAAGTCATAAGTGACAGAAAATATAATTTATAACTAATTTTTGACTGCATATATAAATGAGAAAATATTTTTAGGAATATATTCATGGATAAAAAATTAGAAAAAAAATTATTCAAAACATTTAAATTGTGGTTTTTCGATAAAGTGTCACTTACCATGTGTCTGACTCATCACATATGTTCATTATATTCTATAATAATAAAAATAAATTAATTATATCATATAATAAAAACAATTTTCTTGTTTATTATTCATTTTATGTTTTTTATTACCATGTTATGTAAAATTACGTAATCAATTAAGTTCATGTTGGATATTTTGATGACATTCTGTTTATATGTGCAAAATCACTTTGGTAAATTGAATATGATAAATGTGGTCATTATTACATAATATAAAAAGTAATTATCATAAAATATTAATTTTTTATATATATTAATTATTATTTTTAAATTAACCATGTATTATTGTTTTGGAAAATTAATTATATTACAACCCTAGAGACGATAGACAATTAAAACACATGAGTAACGTTTATGTTTTTCAAAGAGAATGAGAGAAATACAGTAATTATAAATTTAAATTTTATAATAATAAATATTATATAAAAAATATCATAATAAACATATAAATAAAATAATATATTTTATACATGTGTTTTCGTTAAGAAAATTTAATGACATCTCTTATTGGTGGTGTTAATCCACATATACATATGTATAACATAATAATTTTAAATAGATGTAAAGGAAAAAAATGATGAAATATTGTTATTAAATAAAATTAAATTATTAATTAAAGTAATATATATATTTATACATGTTAAACCCATCATTATATCCAATTGAGAGAGACACTACTGGAAAACTGGTTTTATCAGTTCATGGGGTTGAAAATTTATATACACTTGAATGATGGTTTTATTTTCTATTTGTTGGAAGAATGTTATGGATATAAGTTTTCAAATTTACAAAAAAATATCACTATATTTTATATTTTGGTGTTATTACTTAATCTTGTTTTAGAATATTTTAAGTATGTAGAAGAAGAAATAAATTGAGAATGTTGAACTTTGAGCGATAATAGTTCATCAGAAAACCTCAATTGGTTTAGAACTAAAGCTATAATAAGTTGTTTTTATTACAATAACATAGCCTCTATGAAATGGTGATGGCTTTTAGTAAGTGTAATTTTTGGTAAATGGATTAAACTAAAGGATCATGAATTGTTAAAGAGTTTAAGAGAGGGGTTCTCTTTTTATATGTAGGGCATATGAAAAACATGAAATTTTTTAAAAATAATAAAATATACTAAAACATTAATAAAAAATTGGAACAAAAAATGGCCCATTTATGAGTATAATTTGATATAGCATATATATATGACTATATAATATAATTTAGACCAGGAAATAGGTCTTCTAAACCTATATAACATGATTTTAAACCCCGAGAAAACATGTTTTAACCTAAACCATATTAACATGTTATTACATTGTAACTATTAATTATAAAAAATAATCATGTATACCTTATTATATAATATTAATTATTAATATTAAAAACATGGAAACCATTTTATTAAATTTAATTAATAGAATATACATAATTTAATTTAAAATCAAACCTATAGAACGTGACGAAAATCAATTTTGGAGGAAAATATTTTTGATGTATAAAATTGTTGTATACCATATTCATGTAAAAGGATGATTCAATTAAATGTCTTTTTAATTTATTAATTAATAGGGACTAGGTTTATTTTAAAATAAACCAAAATACAATATTTCATCATAATTAATTGAATATAAAATAAATATTTCAATAAAAATCAGTAATGTTCACTATTCATTGAAATATCAAAATATTTAGAAAATATCCATAAATTTATCCTGAGATAATATATAAATTGTGGATTAAATTTTTTATAATAAAAATTATATAATTTGAAAATTAAACTTTTAAGTAAAACCATATAATACCAGAATACCCAATTTGGCTAGAAATAATGATTTTTCTTTCTAAATGAAAAATTACCTACGGTTATTATAATAAATATAAATATATAAAACAATATTAATAAATTTTAAAAACACAAAAACATGATTAATATTATCCTTACCTAGGTTGTTACACAAAACCACTTTCTTGTTTCCTGATATACAAGTATTTAGTAATGAAAATCACACTATCGTTAATTTATTAGAACATTAAGATGTTATCTTATACATGGATATATCACTAGTATTTACAAAATAATATCTAATCATAATATCGAAAAATTAAAAGATATATTCTCTAACACCGGTTGAGGTTACCCAATAATTTCAATAATATATATTACATCACATTAGTTAAATATTGAATACACCTTTTTTTGGGGGAAAATATTGAATACACCTCTTAACAAAACACACCAATGATCTATAAAGGATAATATTTTTAGTGACTATAAATATATTTATATTATTTAATAAATTATATTATTAAAATAACATAATTATTTTCTCACATATTACAGATGTTAGGCATACCCAACTTAAAGCATTTCTTCATAACCTGTGGAAAGTAAACATAAGAAAGGGTTCGCGTAGATGATTAATAATCCCAAATATAAGAGATATGAAGAAATTATCACAAGAAATAATTAGATAATATTAGGGGTATAAAAAATGGTCATAAAATACAATAATCATACCCAGTGAATAAAAAATCATAAATCATAAATCATACCATAAGGCCTTATTAAAACAAAAACCATAATTCATAAGTGTATGAAATCATCTAAATAAATAATAATCTATGAGATCATATCATAAGAAACAAAACTACTTTTTTCGAATACAAATAAGAATTAAAATTTTTATTTTAGTCATGTACCACATCAATGGATTTCATAGTGGATTGGGTTTCCCCTCATTAAATCATTTCTACAATGAACTGAACTTTTACAAATAAAACTATCCTTGCATTTTAATGAAATTTATTAATATATTTTAAAAATATTGAAAATACATGAAATTATTTTGATTTTTTAAAACCTGTCATATTTAAATAACCATTATGAATTATTACCATTGATAATATATTCGTGTAATAGTGATCCCATGATTAGTATAAATTCAGGGATTTAACAAATCCAATTAACACAGAAAAACGAAGCGATGATCTCACGTAGTAAGATCATACCCCATTATTTCCATTTATTAACACTTCTATGGGAGATATCATCAATATGGTTTTTCCTTTATGAAGCCCAATATGATAGCTAACAACTAACACATGAGCGAAACCACTTACTAGAGAATTTCAAGCCCATCAAAGTCACGATCAAAACCATGTTTACAAAACCACACCATTAAAGACTCATCATATTGAACTTTATAGTTAATAAATTTGATGGTGTATTAATGATATATTTATCCATAAAATAATAATATGAATATAAAAATTGTATTTTCATATGAATAATGTTTTTATTTTCTTCTTATTGTTAGGTTATAAATGATTTTTTTTATACAGTAAAAAAATTATTAATAATTAGTATAAAATTTTAATCGATGAATTTATTATGAAGTAATAATGGACTTTTAAATATATAATATTTAAATTATTATTATTACTTTATAATGTCTATTAAATATATATGATTATATAATTTTTGAGAAGTCAAATGTAAGGGCTCGAAAATGGTTAGTGTCAAAAATAACAACATTTCTCAAAAAATTATAGTTCTTATTTTAAAATATAGGTTAACTATTTTATTTTTTTATATAAAAATTAATTTTATTTATGCAATAATAATAATTAAATTATCTCAATGTGAAGTTTTTTCATAATTTTCTAATATTGTCAATTGTTCGAGAAAAAATTATATATTGTACACACATACAATGTGTATTATATCATCATATTTTTCCAATAATGAAGTAATAAATATAATAAAGGGTATTGATGAATAAATATATTTTTCCAATTTAAAATAATATGATATAATTTTTATTTGGTTATTTTTATAAATCTATTATGAATACTGTGAAATAATTATTGTATTTTTAGGTTTTATAAACATTTCATTAAGACTATGATTCACATCCACAAAAGAAAGGATATTATTTTTATTAATGTTCATACCATTTAATTATAAAATAATTTAAAACACATCCATTTTGAAGGAGTCATGGGATAAAACTATGGGAATGTTTGTGGTTTTGTTTATTTTGTTATATTGATTCTAAAACTATTTTATGAGAAATGATAAGGAATTACCAACTTATTCCCTGTATAAACCCACCCATAATCCAACTTATCATCACATAGAATTATTAAAAGAGATCATTAATCTTACCTACCCTCCATCGAATCCCCCCAAGGCACGCCTTTCTCCCTATAAGATCATCCCAAACATTTGAAGTCACACTCTCAAGGTAAGGGATCCGTTCATTATTATAATTATTTAAGATTGTTCATTTGGTTATGCTTTATATTTACAATTCATAATGTTTGTTAAATATTTCTCCATGTCTCGACTACCATACATTTTATTTAAAAATAATTAGAGATCCCTTTATCTCTCAAAATTCATATTTTTATAATTTTTTATAATATCTTTATGCGGCCAAAATTTCACTATGATATCCCAGTCCAAAGAAATGTGTAGTGAATACCTGCACCCATTTTACATTAATGGATGTCCCCTTTATATACTTATACATAAATTATTGTGGAATTACATGTATTTCTTCCATACTGAATAATGTTGTAATGAAATTTGATTATAAATTATTAGATTTTTAATGATCTATTTGGCACACATAACCATGAGAATGAAATGAATTTGATGGGTGTGCCCATAATTATATGAAATTACAATGAAATAGGATCTTTCATAGTATCATGAGATGCCATGTAAGGGATTTGGGAGTGAAACAAATCCATCAAAAAACTTTTTTGATCATTATTTTTTTGAAGTTATCCTTGACCTATGTTTATGATGAAATGTTTTAATTTGTAACAAAATTTCCTCTATTGATCTTATGTTATCATAGTATATCATGCCTTATTATTATAGTTTTTTATTCTCACGCCTTTTATGATATATTTATATGCCTATTTTATAAGATGAATTACCTTCTTCGTTTTATTACATTTTTATTCCTATTTTTGGATTCATATGTAACATATTTTATATGTGTATCCCCAGGTTACTTCATTCAGTTTTACGTATGATTATGTTAAGGAAGTTTTAAATAAAGATGATGTATTTCCTAATTTAATTTGTTATTCAATATTATTAATTCATATATAGATGATAAGTTTCAATCATCAGATTATTATTATGTGTAATCTTATATAAATAATAATGTATTCTTGTGTAAAATAGAGCACGTTTTTTAATAGTTGGTATCAATGGGAGGTTTAGTTATTTTGGGATTCTGATTAGAAAACCCTAGAGAAAATCATAGGGATAATACTATGGATAGAAAAAACTCACTAAAATTTGTTCAGTATGGTGTATGTGGTTTATCAAAAATATATATCCATTTTGGATACCTCAAGTGGATGTGGGTCGTGAAAAGTCATACATAGGGGTAAAATCCAAAAACACTGTGTTGAGATAGACTCAAATGTCAACTAGAGAATGAAAAATGTGCCTTGAAAAAAAAAATTGTTTTACACTCCTAAGGGATAGGCTTTGGTAAATTGAAAATTTGAATATAATCCATTATTAAGGGTACAGAAATTCCCACAAGAATGTATGATAGAAAATATAACTTGGATAATAATCATCAAATCCCCAAAATTCATAATCTATAGAAATATTTATAATTTATATGTAATACCTTTAATTTTATTTGATTCATATTTTTGTGAATAATAGTTTAATTATACTCATCACAAATTTTCCATTAATTCTAGATAATTCTTGAAAATATGAGGAATCAGGTAAAAACTGATGTGAAGGGTAATATGATGACATCCCCATATAGTTTCCCAGTCCAATTAGAGTATAAATTGATACATTTATGATAATATTCTCTTATATGAATCAGGTTATGAATATAAACCCAGATTAGGTGGATCACCCAAACACCCTATTAATTAAAAATATGTAATCGAGAGATTTATGTAACAAAGGCCACCAACATTCAATGGATCAACTCCATTGAGATGTTATAATCCATCCTTCAATGTCATGATCAAGACAAGGTTCAATTACATATTTATCATGTGGAGGGAGATTCTTAACAGTTGAATACATTGATCAAAAATATTTATCCTATAGAAGATATCCAAGTGATGGGTTGGATGGAATTTCCAAAAATCTTTTTCGGTTAATATTTAACTCAAACTCATCATTAAACAGAAATTGATTTACATGCCTTCAAAAAAATAATGATAAACATGTTACTGTGTTTAAGTAAAAAATCATACGTCTTGCATGATATGCCTATGGATTTGTTGTTACCCATTAATAAATGGTTTTCCACTTCTTTGGTGGGATAAATCCTAGTCTATGAAATGTACATAAAATCTGATACTCTGATAGCTATGGGGAAATTATTTGATGTTCCCTCATAGTCAAAATAGATATCGACAAATCAAAAGGGAATCATGGGGATGATAATCATAAAAAATAGGTTAATTTTAGTGTTATAATGAAAAATACTAATGGCACTATGAAATTTCAACATCTCAATTTTCAAAGGTGCGGAAAGAATCCCCCCAAATATTGCAACTTGGGGAAATGGAAATGCATTATGTGTAGGGAATAAATTTCACATAGATAGAAATTTACAATTGAAATCACACTAATTCTATGGAGGAATGGAATGATCTATCCAAGACTCAGGGAATTTTTTATTAGTTCACATGAAAAGAACCAGGGAATAATTCAAAATAATTCACTATTATGGGATTTTACAGACAACAAAGAAACTCTAAGGCAGAAAGATAGAGCTTTTTTACATCACAACCATTGAGGTAGATCCCAAAAATGACGTTCTGAAATGTATTCAAGTTATTCATTCATGAATAGAGAATGTACTTTTAGATTTTGGTTCTACGCATTCCTTCTTATAATGAAAGCATAGTAGAACTACTCAAACTCTACCATAGAGAATGAATGTTGATCTATCAATGAGAATGGAAAATATGGAAATTATTGCATCATTATTATATAACTAATCCCATAAATTTTTTTTTGGGATGAACATACTATAATGAAATTTTATACTCCCATTGGTGAGATTTTATGTAATTCTGGGTACAAATTGGCTTTCCCTATGCACACCAAAAATAATTTTGCACATTACGAAAATCTTTCTATGTATTACAAATCATCCACTGATTCTATATAAGAACTAGGAGGATGATGAATCTTATTTAAAAACAATATCAAAAGAATGGATATTATTTCACTATGAGAATGTGTATCAGGATAAAATTATTGAGTCTAAAGAATGGATCATCCCTGAATAAATTCCCATAGAGAGGGAATATTCTAATGTGTTTCCCAAATAATTTCATTGTCTTCCTCCTAGTAGAGAGATTGAATTTTCAATCATGATTATACTTGGGGAATTCCCATTATCCAAGAATACATATAGAATGGATATTGTAGAACATGATGAGCTAAATAAACAACTATTGGAGAATCTAGATAAATGGTTCATACACCCATGTTCTTGACAATGGGGTACAATATTCCTCTTCAACACGAAGAATGAAAGGTCAATTTTCGCTAGAATTCATTATCATGAGGTCAACATGATAATGATAATAAATAATTATCCTATTCTATGGATTGATGTTTTATTCAATCAAATACATGGCGAAAAATACTTCTCGATGGGGTATCATTGGTCATGATATTACCAATATAGGGTAAAGTAATAGGATATCCCAAAGTCATTTTTTTGTATATAGTATGTCCATTATGAGTTCATAGTAATGCCATAAATAATCACATAAGTTCTACTAATATTAAGGGAATTTATGAATAGATTATTTATACATTACATCAAAAATTATTTGGTTTTCTTTATAAATGATATTATAATATATTGAAAAATTAATGAGTTGGATGAGGATAATCAGAAAACAGTGCTAAAAACCTAACTAATGGATAAAATTTATTCCAATAACATCAAAAGTGAGTTCTAGTTAAATGATGTATCATTCTTATGGAATATTATCATAGTTAATGGGATATATTTGGAAACTTTAGTGAGTGAATAAATTGAAGGTTTGATGAGGCTAACATTGGTGACATATATAGATAGTATCCTTAGATTTACTAGGTACTACAATCGATTTCTCAAATATTTTCCACAGTTTACAAAACCACTAACCAAGATAACATGGAATGGAGTCAGGTTTTCTAAGAATGATGACTATGAATAGAGATTAATGGAGTTAAAAAGGATGATTATCACTACACATGTACACATACAACCCAGAAGTTGGTAACTTTACATGGTATTTAGTTAGTCTTTGAAGAATGGATTGGGATGTGTGTTAATAAAAAATAACTATATGATATCCTATACTACAGGAAAATTGAAAATTAATAAACTAGACTAACCAATTGATTATTTGTAGTTTTATTTAGTGATAATCACATCAAAAATTTGTTGGAATTATCTCTTTTCATGGAAGTGTGATATATATATATATTATAAGATCCTCAAGTATATATTCACATAGAATGATATGAATATGTAAATTGAAGATGGTTAGAGATAATAACGGATTATGAATTCTTACTTCACTATGATCAAATGAAATAATATAATGAGGTAGATATTGTTTGTATAAATGATCCTGCAATTTTATCATTGATGAAAATTGAAAAGATATGATATTCTTATATTTCAAAATTATGGGCATGGAAAGAATAATTAAATGAACATCATTGATACCTTTAGTAATGTTTTATGATCCTTCCAATCTAGAATGGATAAATTATTCATGAAGAAATGATGTGGGAATTAAAAAGAAATTGGAAGAAAAAAGAAAAGGAAAATCAGGGCAATTCAATGTCAATAATTAAGGAGTTGTATTGTTTGGGTCACAAATATGTCTACCATAACACCCCATGATAAAAAATGAGTTATTGGTTTATGCACACATCTCAACAATCCACATACATACATAAATAACAAAGACATATCAAGATCTCTGAGAAAATAGTTGGTGGGATAATATGAAAAATGGGATCACAATATATACATCACGATTCCTTGTATATCATCTAGTGAAAGTGGAATGGAAAAAATCCTAGGGGATGATGAAACCATTACCCATACGAAAATAGAAATAGGAAAAACACAAATTATTTTTTAACTTATCTTCCAAAGGAATCAAGAGAAAATAATTCTACCTATATTGTGGTGGACTATCTTACAATTACTACACAATTCACAATGGTCTAATATTACTTCTCACTCGATCAACTTTTCCGGATAAACATTAGAGAAGGGGTGAGGCTTTACGGAACACAACTGTCATTTGTATCTGATTGAGAACCAATATTTACCTATATGTTTTTGAGATGTCACCAACATGCTCTAAATACTGAGTTGAACTTCATGACTTATCACCCTCAAACTAATAGAAAGTCTTTTTAGAATATCTAGAAAATCAAGGATATGTCGAGTGCATGAATAGTTGACATCAATGAATGATGGGATCGACACCATACTTAAGATGATTTGTAATACAATAACATTTTCTAATCAAGTAGCCTAAATTCTCACTATAATTACCTTTATGGTAAGAGGTTCATAACACATGATTTTTGGGATGAATTTGGGGAACACAAACTGAAAGGTCCTGAAATGGTATACGAAATGGTTGAAAAGGTCAAAACTATTTCATAGCACATTATGGCTACTCAGAGTCTGCAAAAGAGCTGTACTATCAATCATCAATGAGACCTAGGGTTTAATGTTGAAAAATATATTCCTCTAAATATATCAATGGATGAAATTCATAAAATTTGGGAAGAAGGGAAATCTCAATCAAAGATACATCATCCCATTGAGATTGCTGGTCACATTAGAGTATTCCATATCGATTAGAAGTCACACCTAAAATATATAAAGTATATGATGAATTACTTGTTTCTATCATGATAAAGTAAACACCATAAGCCTCAAATGTACTCAATCTGTATCTGGTACCATTGGATAATGATTCTTCTTAGGAGGAGAAACTAATGAAGGTATTAGATCATAGAGAAAAAGTTATACGGGATAAGATAATTCACCTAGTCAGTGTGATATGGAAAAACCACAATATATAATAATTTACATGGGAACTAGTAGATGTGATGAAAAATAATTACCCTCATTTTTTTAGTGTGTGAAATGGAAATATTGAGAGATAATATTTAGATTGGGGAATAATGTAACAACCCAACCACTTATAAATAAAATTCCCCTTGTATTTTAATTAAATTCATTAATATATATTATGGATATAGTAAAAAATTCACTTATATGATTTTATAATATCATAATAGATTGAAAATATAATTATTTATTATTTACATTGATTATATAGCTATTGAACAGTGATCACATTATTAGTATAAATGAAGGAGTTTAACAAATACAATTGACAAATAAAAAGACGTGATGACCAAAAATAGTAGGATTGTAAACTTTGAAGCCCATTTATCATAGAATATATTGAAGATAACATCCTTTGGATTTCCATTGACATAGAAAAAATTTATATCCTACAAATTTGGCATTATCAAAACCACTTATGGGTGATGTTCAACCTCATGGAAATCATGACCCAAAACACGAATGTCGAACCACCCCATAAAACTGTCACTATCATGAAATATTATCTTAGGGTGTTTTCTAGTGTATTAATCGTATATATATCAATATAATAATAAAAATATGAATAATTTTATTTTATTTTAAATATAATTATTTTCATTTTGTCTTCTTAATGATAATTTAGAAATGATTTTGTTGTTTATACATTAAAACAAAAATTAATTTTTTAATTAGTAATAGATTTCAATTAAGAGGTTTAGTTTGATGAATTATTATATTTTTGAAATAAATTATATCTTAATGAAAAATTATTATCCAATAATGTGTATTATAATATATATTCATGTAATTTTTATGATGTCAAAAAAAACTTTTTCAAGGGTTTGAAAAGTTTTATTGTCAAAAACAAATAATTTCTCAATAAATATGGATTATTATCGTAAAAGTGATAAATAAAATAATTAATTAAAATATTTTTATTCAATTAATATTATTTTCAGAATTCAGAAATAAAAATTTAACAATTGATAATATTTCATTATTTTCTAAGACAGTATAATTTTCAGGTAAAAATTAAATATCATGTAAATATAGGTTGTGTATTATGACATCATAATGAAAAAAATTGATGTGATTACTACTAAATACGGTTTCCAAGACAAAATATATTCATTCCCTATAAAATTATATGATTCAGTTTTTATTTGATTAGTTTTATAATGAATTGATGAATCCATTAAACTGGTTATTATTATTTTTTGTTTTAAAATAATTTATTTAACAGTAATACTCTCTTCCACTTGAGAAATTGTATTATTTTGTTAATGTCATCCCACAGATCTATAAAATAATTAAAAATACCCCCATTTTATGAAAACATGTAAATAACCATGTTTTGGTTTTTGGTTTTGGTTTTTTATTATATAGAGTTGAAAACCTATGTTTATGAAATAAAAAAAATCACCCACTCATTTATTATATAAATCCACCCAAGATCACAACTCTATTCACTCAAAATATATGGATTCAATCCTTAATCTACACTACCCTATCTAGAGTCCTATCAAAGCACCCCAATGATCTCAATAAGCTCCTCACAAGCATTTGAAGTCAAACTCTCATGGTATGGTAACCTTTACTTCTCTTCTTTATTCAAGATTCATCATTATCTTATGACTTTATTATTTATTTACCAATATTGGGATATGTTTTTCCATTACCCTATTATATTAATGATTATGTTCGAATTATGAACCCATTTATATCTCATGAATCCTTCTTATTAATTTTTATCAAATGTTATTGTGCTACCGAAATGTCACCACGATTTTCTATGACAAACAAATGTATAGTGAATAACCATACTATTAATCATATAATGGGTGTTCACTATTATTAAATAGAACTTCATTTATTTAGGAATCACATTTATATATTATTCCCTCCATATTGATGACATAAAATTTGATTATAAAATATTCCATGTTTTATGATCTATGTTGCACACATTAGAATGAGAATGAAATGAATGTTACGGGTTCACCTAGAATTATATTGCACTCTAATGCATTGAACACTATGTTAGTCTCATGAGACGTCATGCAAGAGATTTGGTAGTGAACATAATCTATCATGCGACTTGGATATTATGATTTATAGGTAGTTAGCCTTGACTTATGCTTATGATGAAATGTTTTAAGTTGTTGCCTCATTTCTTTTGTTACATTTGGGTTTTCATGCTATATCATTGTTGACGCTCCTTTCGTCACAGAATCTAAAAATCGGAAAAGGGAAATACCTTAGTCCAAAGTGATTCATCCTTTGAAGAAACATCAAAAATCGACAAATGGAAGAACAAGGAGAACATTGCCCATAGGTCGCGCATGTTCCCTCATGGTCGCGCAAGTACACTTGCAAGCCGCCTAGTGGTCGTGCAAGTCTACTTGTGTGACGCCTTATGGTCGTGCAAGTCTACTTGCGCAACGCCTTATGGTCGTGCAAGTGACTTGCGCGACCTAAGTGATAACCGTCTGGTAACCACCCGGGGTCTTCTCCTGCCTATAAATAGACCATGCGGGCCCCCCATTTGAGAGGATCTTTTTCCAGAAACTCAGATTGAAGCTCCCGACGCCCAAGTCTCTTCTCAAAGCTTCCGGAACACCTCTAAGGTAATTTATTACCTAGAACGGAAGATCTAAAGAGAAGAAGGAAGGCCTAAGTGTTGAAACTCATCAACACTTGTGCGCCGCCTTATTTCCTTCAATATAACTTGCGCGTCCCTTTTCTGGAAGAACCTCAAGAGTATTCTAAATTGATTAATAATGAGTCGCTCAAGTATTCTAATGCTGGTTGAAAATCGCCCAAGTACCCCACATGGCGCGCAGGTATACCTGCGCGCCCACGTAAGACTTGCGCGCCTTTCAAGACTTGCGCGCCTCTACCTTTTTGGGTGCCCATCTTGCTCATTTTACCCCTCTTAAGCCATTTCACCTTTCCTATTAAAGATTCAGTCTTCAAGATACTCTTCAAAGCCATTTATGGCATGATTTCTTTATTTGACTTCTTTATTTGAAAGGAATTCTGTGGAATATCTCTCAAAACATAGTGATTTATACATTTTTATGTCACCAAATATTGAGAGTTCATTCATTCAACCTCATCCTTTATGATGAGAGAATCCTTAACCTGGGTCTCCTTTTCGGGAATAAGTCCCAGTCATAATTTTGGGCATCCTTCTTATGAGTAACCCCCATGTCCCTTATTTTGGGCATCCTTCTTAGGAGTAAGCCCAAAGTCCTCTAATTTTGGGCATCCTTCTTAGGAGTAATCCCCAAGTCCCTTATTTTGGGCATCCTTCTTAGGAGTAAGCCCCATGTCCTCTAATGTTGGGCATCCTTCTTAGGAGTAAGCCCCAATCTCAAATATGGGCATCCTCCTCAGGAGTGAGCCTCAATATCAAATATGGACATCCTCCTCAGGAGTAAGCCCCACACCTTAATACCTAATCTGGGTCTCCTTTTCAGGAATAATACCCAGTCATAATCTTGGGCTTCCTTCTCAGGAGTAAGCCCCAAGTTCCCTAACCTAGGCCTCCTTTTCAGGAATAAGTCCCAGTCACAAATTTTGGGCTTCCTTTTCAGGAGTAAGCCCCAAGTCCCTTAATTTCGCATAACCAGTCCAAATTTTCATTTGATCTGGGATTACTTCACAAGAATAAAACCTAGTTATCAACCCTCTCTTAATTTGGGCTTCCTTTTCAGGAATAAGTCCCAAGTTAGAGTATTCAAATCTCCATGAAGCATATATTCCTTTATGGACCATGTTCCTGGATTTTCTCCCTAAAGGAAAATCCTAAACATTCATCTGTCTAGGCAGTCATACATACATAAGCCCCAAACCATTTCTTATGATTGCATCTTTCATGGAACAATTGTCTAATTTTTACCAATACCACTTGTTTCTCACACCGAGCATGACTCACGTGAGCTTAGAGTGTAAAAGTAATTATGACATCCTTCTTTGAGCCATCAATCATAAACGTCATACTCCCTTACTCGAACTACGTGGGTTCTAATTGCTTTTCCAAAACAAAGGATACATAGGTAGCCCATCTACGGGTTCGATCCCAACTATGAAATAATTCATTTCCTTCTGAATGATGATAAACATCAAGTGCCCCACTGAGTGGCTTTAAAACTAGCCTGGTCATCATAAATGACCAAGAGAATTTTTATATAAATGTTTTGAAGGATACCATTGACCAAGAATCTCTAAATAGATATATATGATTCTCTATTGATGAAGAACCTCGAATACATATAAAAAACATTCTCTAAATTTCTTACATATTTAATCATTGATTGTTAAAACTAAAGGAAAGATCATTTTATACTTGGTAATGTAATAAGGATTCACGAACATGACTTAAATCTATAAAGAGAGTCCCGGAGTAGACAATAATTCCCCTCAAAAAGATGTGATGAGTCTGACCTCCCATCCTCTTGACCAATGCAAATTCCCAAGCCTCATTAGTCCACAAGCTAATGAGCGCCTACCTTTGGAAAGTAGGTCCAAACGGACGTGGAATCATTGGATGTTTCCGGATCTACGAAAAAACCCACTAGAAGCCGATCGGAACGTTTGAATATCCCATCTAGGAGGTCATCCCCGAATTCCGTGTGAAACAAAAAATGGTGAACCCAACGTGAATCCTTAACCAAGTTAAAATGATCTTTTAACTATTTGTTAAGGCCCTATTTAAAACTCAATAAGAGGGCTAACAAAAACAATCATTGACATATGTCCTCATCCAAAGGATGAAGTAGCTGAGTTTATCTTGATTACATATGTTATATCAAACAGGCACTCTTTTCCAAGATTTTCTTTATTTTCATAATGGATGCTCTCAAATTCACATCTGTGAATACTGTTGCTGCAAATACCACTGCTGCTATTCCTACTGGATTGTCATCCGCTATGAGGATGACATCACCTACTCAGCGTCTTCAACACTGGGTATCAAATGTGCTGGTTAAGGAGTACCATCAACACGGTACCATCCCAACTCTGGATGCTTCCCGAAAGTCCCTCCAAGTAAATAACTCACACAGGTCATCCGGACAACGACGACCAGTGATTAAGAAGCAGGCGGTGCTGACTACCGCCTCCAACCGGTTCAGGTCGTTATCCCCGGAACGCAATTTCCATTCACTCCCTTACTCTGAGGAAGTGAATGAGCAGGTCTCGCTGGGCCTTAATTCAAAAATATAGGATTCCTTCCCGAGGGCTCCCATTAACAATCGCCGCCAGAATCGTGTGGTAGTGCGCCCTCAACATGATGAGGGTACCGACTCCAGGAATTCAGCTCAGGTTTCTCGAACCCGAGCCGGCAAGACGAACCGCCAGAGACGGAATCCGGTTGAAAATGGGCAGGTTTTCATCCCTGCCATCTCCGGAGAAGTCCACCAACCTAAATTGGTGGCAAATAACGAGCATGCACACACACCTGTCCGTTTTAATTCCGTTGTCCAGCAGACTCATCTGGAAGCATCACGCCAATCCCGCCAGGCAATTCTGGTGGAGTACTATAGGCAGGAACATACACCTGATTATACATCACCAGTTAGTCAGCAGGATCGTCTGACTATATATGATGGATCTCGTCAACCACCTTTGGTGAAGTGTAATCACCAGGCACATACACCTACTGGTACTAATCAAGCCTACCAACAGTCTCGCTTGGTAGCGCACGGAGAAGTCAGTCGGAATGCTCCAACGACAAACAGGAGTCAGACTCAACTCTCTACCCCCACACTTGAGTACTGTCAGGATTCACTGACAAGAAAAGGAGGACAGGATCAGGCACATACACCTACTCCAAACCCAGAATGGTCATATATTCCTGTTCCGGCGGCTGATGTCACCAAGCATATTTTGTCAATGGTGAAACAGCAGAAGCGAATTCCTTCTCATATTCTAGATGCTTTCCAGGATATCATAACAGCTTCAGCATCATCTTAGGGACTGCCATAAAAATATATCCCTAGCATTGGAGTGACACATCAACAATTCACTCCGGAACAGACACACACATCTGTTCCAGTAAAAGAGGGTCATGTGGCATACTCCCCCATATCATACGGACAACCAAGTCAGGCACATACACCTGATTTGAGTGGAGATCGTCAGCCTAACCTGACCATATTTCCTGATCAGGCACATACACTTGCTCAGAGTAACCACTTTCGTCAACAAGTGGTTTCCAAAGCGAGTAAGAAGGCATCTAAGAAAAAGATCCGCCCAGCACAGTCAGGAGATCAAAGGCCATTATGCAACAAGGCTTTGCTCGATGCTGGAGTTCTTGAAGCCCTCAGACATTTATCTATTGGAATTCAAGATTCTACTCCCTTAGTTCCCAATAACAGGAACATTAATTCCAAAAGTCTTCAACAGACACTTTCTCATAAAGGCTTGCTTCGTGACAATTCGGCCAATCTTGAAGTTTCATCTTCAGATGAGAGCCACATGAACCCTCTGTGTGGTCAGAAGACCAAGGAGCAAGAGATCTCATCTTTTGTTGTAACCCATTATGGTGGTCCTCCCCATGATGATGAACTTCTCTGCGAAAGTCCTCTCCACAGAAGTAATTGACATTGCCTGGAAAATACTTTAGTGGACAATGTAGTACCAAGAAAGCCCTCTTATCTTGAGGCACTTACAAATACAAAACCAGTCATGTCTGATGCTTTATCGCTAGCAAGTGAAATACTTTCTCAATCAGAAGATAGCCCAGGGTGTAGTTCATTCTCTAAAGCACCCCTAAGTCATGCATCTTCTAGTTTGATCAATGATGTCTCTACCAATCTTGTTGAATCCGATGAAGCAACAAGGAAACACCAACTCTAGTCAAAACAGGTAGAATAATCTTCATTTAATGATAAAGAGGAAATGCTGAACATGAGGAAGAAACTGGCAAAAGGTGAGGTACCAGTCATGTTTTGGCCTTTGGCTGACTCCCATTACGACATTCCAAAGATGTTGACGGATGATGGAATCCATGATATTCGTCTCAACATATGGAAAACTCTTTGTCAATTAAAGAAGAAGGTATTATCTTATGATGAATATGAACATCATATTAATATAATAGAAGGGCTACAACGTCAGATTGATTTGGCATCTCTATCAGTCTCTCGGTATCCGAAGGCTGAAAAGCAACATAAAACCCTTCAACGTTCATGCCTTGGCGCAGTAAGAAAATTGCGTCAGTTAATTTCCAATGCTCCATCTGATGTTCATATCAGAGGATGGGGTGTTCATGGAGCACTACATTTCACAGTGCTTTCTAGTCAGCAAAGCCCGCCGAAAATGGTCTCATGCAATGTTATTGCCCATGGCCGGCCACAGTCAATGGTCTTTGTTCATAATCAAAAGCTTGTTCAAGAACATACTTCAACTAGTTCCTCTCAAAATCAATCATATGGAGAACAAGTTGTTGAATTACTCCTACATCAAGCAGGCGATAATATTGCACAAGCCTCTCGTATGGAGAAAACAAATCATCAAATGACAGGAGTCTCAAAAATCATCCAACTGTCTGTTGAACCAGGTGATAAAAGTGGATACATGCTAATGCATCCAACTAATTTCCGATCTAAGATTCGCAAGATCAAGAGATCTTTTAAGAATATCTCAGACGTAGCATGTCAAGAGCCACCCCAGCTTATCAGACTGGGGACTCCTTTAACCCGACCCTCAGAGTCAACAAATGGGATTCGAGGAGTTGAGTGGAAACAGCAGGAACATCCCCAGTTAACAAGAATGGGGACTCTTTCAAATCATCAATCCCCTCCTCATAGAATGTCGGTCTTTTCTCGATTATGGAAGAAGCCCCAAGAGGAACGAAGAGCCAAATTATCAGTAGATTCCCTCCAAATTATAGCTCGTCAAGAAGTTCTTAAAGGATTGAATCAAAAAAAGGGAATGTCTCATAAAAGACATGAAAGAAGACAATATCACAGAAATGTTGATAGAAGAGATGTGATGCATTATGCATAATTCAATGTCATCAATGCTGTTGTTTCTAATCCACCAGAGGAGGTTCACTCAGGGGACTCAGATGAAGAGCGTCCTGCTCAAGAAAATGTACGCACCAATACAAATGAACAAGGTGTGCATACACGAAGTCAAAAGATTACTCAGAACCTAGGTAATCCACTTCCCTCTCTCCCAAAAGTATCCAACAAGGGGAGGGGACAGAATCAGGTTACGTATCCTTCCTCTGGAGAAGGTCAATCGCTCTCATTAGAGAAAAGGTTTGCAAAACAGGAGGAAGAATTTAAATAATTAAGAAGAATGAATGCAGAAATACTTCATAGTAGTCTTCTTCTTAAGAATGCTGAAGTCCGACAGCCGAAGGAATTTGTTGCAGTTACTGAGATGGATCAAGAATATCCTCCTTTATCAGTACACCCTCAGAGGTCTAATCCCATGGGTCAAGCGCAACAATGGTTGGTAGTGCTACCATCAGTTGCAGCACCAACCACCACATCTGTCCAAGATCCATTCATTGCACCTACTCAAGACTAGATTCAACCGGATGTTTCTCAAAAGTTAATAACTACTATTGAGTCATTAACAGCTCGGTTAGAAACTATGGAAGGGAAACAGGCGCAAGGTCAACCAGAAAAGAATGTTTACCCTGAATGGGTAGATTAAATTTCTCCTCCATCTAGTTTTGGAAACCCTGTTTTCCCTACTTTCAATGGATCAGGTGACCCTGAGCAACATTTGACGCATTACGTGTCTTGTTGTGAACCTATGATGGGAACTCCAGAGCAGCAAGAAGCAGTGAAACTCACATGATTCATGCGAACCTTGCAAGGACCAGCTTTTGTCTGGTATACAAGCTTGCAATCCCGGTCAATCATCGGATGGGAGGATCTTCGTCAAAAATTCCTTCTTCAGTTCAGCTCAACTTTGCCAAAAATGATATTTTTCGATCTTACAAACTGCAAGCAAAGGGAGAATGAAAGAGTCTCTGATTTCATTTCTCGCTGGAAGGGATTAACATATTCCCTGAGTTTAGCACTTCCTCAGGAGGAACTGTTGCCAATCTATGTGGAAACCTTGTGTGACGAATTACACATGCAATTGATCCCTATGAAATACACATGGGGGTTTCGAGACCTTACTTCAATCGCTCAGCAGATTGAAGATTCCCTTATACAGGCTAAGGTTAAATCTCATGTAATTCCATCAGCTCCAGGAAGGAGAATGGGTAAAGTAGAAACTGCTACAGTTATGCTTAAACAAGCACCTGTACCTATTTCTACTTCAAAACCTTCATCTCCTCGAAGGTATCCACCTCCTGAACGCCAACAGCAAAGGCCGTTTCGTCCAAATGATCAAAGAGATCAAAGACGAAAACAATTTGAGGATTTGAAGAGTAAAACATACTCTTTCCAAAGTGATCAAGTTCCTGGTTACTTCATTTCTGCTCTGGAAAATAATTTGGTTCAATTACCAGTGCCAAAGAGGCCAAACAAGGAAGGAGATGAGGACCGTCCCAATTATTGTCCCTTTCATCAAATGTTGGGGCATCCCATCCAGGAGTGTTTTGTCATTAAAGACCATCTGCAAAAGATGGTCCACTTGGGACAAGTCAAATTGAAGGGTTCTTCAGCTCATGTAGCGTGTGTTACCGCTACAGATCCAGAGGAAGGAGGCGAGTGGCAGGATGTCAAAAGAAAAACTGCGCAAAAATATGATGATCGGATGGTCAGAAAGACAATCAATCAGACCCATGCCATTTTGCGAATACAATTGAAGAAGGCAATTCTGTCTCCTACAAAAGCTACAGTGAAGCCTCCATCCAAAGACAAATCCTCAAAAGGGCAGCGCAATTCAAAGAAGAAAGAGGAATCATAAGAAGATGAGTATGTATTGAGGCCTAAGTTGTCTTTGACTCTGGAAGATTTCATTCCATCTACTTCAAAGCCACGAGCACCGCCCCACCAAACGGCACAGCCTAAACAGGCTAATCAGGCGGAGTCTTTATCAGACGAAGAGTTAATCTTCGGTTCTGTTAATATGATTCAATTAACAGATCCATATTCCAGTCTTGATGAGCCTGAATTCCCTATATCAAATAAGGGAATCCGAGGAAGTTCTAGAGGTTCAGCGTACAGGGGAAGACGTGGATCTTTCTGAAGCCACTACTCCAATTCTACCCCTGCTAGCACTGTGTATGCAGCAGAAACCCGTGGTAGAGCCCTTCACTGAGCTCAAAAAGAACAAGCTAGTTCTTCTTCCAATAGTCAACTCAGTCTTGGCACAGTTATTTTGGATGAACGATTGAAAATTCCATCTTCTTTATCTCAACAAGTAAATGGATCTAATCGGTCTAATCTTCCAAAACCAAGGATGTTTCCAACTTCTATCCCAATACAAGATGCATCAGCTTCCAAAGCATCTGCTTACAAGGTACCTACTAAACCGCATATTCCTATTGGTAAACGCAGACCTCTAGATCAAAAGTATGATATATTGAAACACTTGGCCCAAGTACCAGCCAAGTTATCAATTTTGGATGCTTTTAATCTGTCAAAAGATCTTCGGGAAGCACTCATCGAAGCTTTGTCAAGTCCTCAGGAGTTTGAAGCTGAAATTGTTGCAGCTGAAGTCTATCACATAGAGAATAATCCTGCAGAATGCCATGTAGGGATATCGTTTACTGATAAAGATGAATATGATGTTGTGCATGGGCACATAAATCCTTTGTACTTATCTGGAAAATCCAATGGTGTGGATATCCGAAGAGCTTTCATTGACAATGGTTCAGGAGTCAACCTCATGCCCATCTGTACACTTCGTCGATTGGGCCTCACGGAATCTGATTTATCTCCTTCTACCATGAGGTTACAAGGATATGATACAAATGTACAAGAACCGCTGGGTGAAGTTACACTCAGAACTCAGTTTGGGGATCTTGTATCCAATTCGGATTTCATGATTGTTGATCAAGACTCAGCTTTCAACATCTTGCTTGGAAGACCCTGGCTACATCAGCATGCGACTATCCCTTCATCATACCATCAATGTCTCAAATACTGTTTCACTGGTCATGTTGGAACATTGTATGGTGATAAGACCCCGTTCAAGACATGTGAATCTCAGTACATTGAGGCGGAATTTTATCACATGAAGGGAAAAGAGAAATATACAATGAAGGAAATTACCAAAGTTAATGCTCCATATGGTTTGGAGAAGATTCCAATAAATCCATTTACACATGTGAGTACAGATTATGTGTTACCTATCAGTCAAATTGACAAAATAGGCCTAAATCAAAATACTCTTATGGAAAGATCCATAATGTCAATTACGACAATTGAGCCAGACAACATGGGAGAAATTGGTAACCTACCAAACGGTGATGAAAGCACAAATGGTGACGTCTTCATTTTATCTACTGAAATCCAACAAGTCTATACTTCGCTAATCAGGCCAGAAGAAGTTATAGAAACACCAGAGGTGAATAATGATGTCGATTCTCAATCCATCATCTCCTCTTTATTTCCCAAAGAAGTCCCTTTATCATCAATAGGGTCGGAAATGGAAGCTTCTTCTTCAAAATGTGAAAATTTTGACATCTCTTATGATCATGAGAATTTCGTTTTGTCATCTACTATGCAAGTAGAAATGTAAGAAATAGCACATAATGAAGAGGAAGAGGAAGGTCTTAGAGATGCTCCTCCAGCATTTGAAGAGGGTATCTCTACCACTGTGGATGAAATCAGAGAAATAAATCTGGGTACATAGAAAGATCCACGCCCCACTTTAATTAGTGCGGCCATGACCTTTGAAGAGAAAGAGATGTATATTTATTTTCTAAAGAAAAATAAAGATATTTTTTCTTGGAACTATACAGAAATGCCTAGTCTTGATCCTGATGTTTCTACTCATCATTTGGGTTTACCAAACGAACATCGAGGATTTAAGCAAGTTGCGAGAAGAACACACCCGACCTATGCTTCCAAAATTGAAGCTGAAGTGGATAAGCTGATCAAAGATAACTTCATAAGAGAAGTTCAATATCCCAAGTGGTTGGCTAATATTGTAACTGTAAAGAAAAAGAATGGAGAAATTAGGGTTTGCATCGATTTCAGAGATCTTAATCGGTATTTTCCTAAAGATGATTTCCCAGTTCCGATTACAGAACTCTTAATTGATGTGACCGCTGGCTATGAAGTAATTTCCTTCATGGATGGATATTCCGGATATAATCAGATCTGAATGGCCCCAGATGATGAGGATTCTACATCCTTCAGAGCTCCTCAAGGTGTGTTTTGTTACCGGGTGATGCCCTTTGGTTTAAAGAATGCAGGTGCAACATATCAACGCGCCATGTGTCGTATCTTCAAACCTTTCTTAGGGAAGTTTGTTGAATGCTATGTGGATGATTTGGTGGTTAAATCCAAACAACGTTCTAATCACTTGACTGATTTGGAAGTCCTATTCCACAAACTTCGACAACATAATTTGAAGATTAACCCCTTAAAATGTGCTTTTGGGGTATCCTCAGGAAAATTCCTCGGCTTTGTTGTACGCCATCGTGGTATTGAAGTCGATCCTGAGAAGACCAAATCCATCATCGGTATCTCACCTCCTCAGAATTTGAAAGAATTAAAAGGACATCAAGGACACTTAGACTATATTCGGCATTTCATCGCCAAATTGGCAGGCAAACGTTTACCCTTTTCCAAATTATTGAAAAAAGGAGTCACTTACCAGTGGACTGAAGAATGTCAATAAGCATTTGATGTTCTCAAGAAATACCTCTTAAGTCCACCAGTACGCATGCCACCTATTGAAGGTAGACCACTTATCCTCTATGTGACAGCTATAGAGCGATCATTGGGTGCCTTTCTCGCTCAATAGAATGATGCTGGGAATGCAAATAGCCTCTACTATCTCAGTAGAACTATGCGTGAAGTAGAAACCCGATATTCAAGTATTGAGAAGTGCTGCCTAGCATTAATCTTTGCAGTCCAGAAACTGAGACACTACTTTCAACATCACGAGGTCCAATTGGTATCTCACAATAATCCGCTCAAATACATCCTTAATCGTCCAATGCTAACAGGATGTCTAGCAAGGTGGGCAGTTATTTTGCAGCAGTTCGACATTCAGTATGTATCTCAAAAGGCAATAAAGGGCCAAGCTCTGGCTGATTTCCTAGCTGAACATCCTTCAGTGGAAGACACTTCTTCAGATATTGAACTCCCTGATGAGGAAGTTTTCTCTATTCAAGAGAGTCCCCAAACATGGGAAATGTATTTTGATGGTGCTTCCAGAAGTCCAACAGGGAAGAAAATGGAAAATCCAAAATTCAACAAAGTTGGTTTAGGAATTGTGTTCATTTCTCCAGATAAGGCAGTGTTACCTTATTCCTTTTTATTATGGGAAGGTGGTACCAATAATGAAGCCGAATACCAAGATCTTATTACAGGCTTGGAGTTAGCGCTTCAAGCACAAGTGAATCACTTAAAAGTGAAAGGAGATTCAGACTAGGTAATCAAAAAAGTCAATGGGGATTATGCCATCAGAAAAGAAGAATTAATACCTTTGTATGATTACGTCAGAGAGTTAACGGCAGAATTCCCTTCAGAACCGACATTTTCTTATGTCCCAAGATCACAAAATGCTCAAGCTGATGCACTGGCTAATATAGCCACAACTCTAGCAGATCCAAATCGGGACGAGACAACCATCAGTATTGCCCACCGTCGTGCAATTTCACCTTATGTTCAAGCCAAAACAGAGGAAATTAATGAAATTAGTCCCATTCCTGAACCATATGTTCATACTACAGGATGGATGTAACCTATCAGGGAATACCTTCAAAATGGAACACTTCCACCTGATAGAGCCGAGAAAGAACAAATCCGGCGACGTGTGGTCAATTTTACTCTTTATGATAGCCCAAACCACCTAGAGAAAATTCTCTACAAACGTGGTTTTGATGGAGTTCTCTTCAGATGCATTGATGGTGAAGGGACAATGGCTGTGATAAAAGAAGTACATGCAGGAGTCTGTGGTGCCCACCAGTCTGGACATAGACTGTCTGATCAAATTCGAAGGCTTGGATACATTTGGCCTTCAATGATACAAGATTGTGTTGATTTCACAATGAAGTGTCATTCATGTCAAGTACATGCCAACTTCATTCATCAACCTCCAGAGTTTCTTCATACAGCTAAATACTCATGGCCATTTGCCACATGGGGAATGGATGTGGTGGGACCTTACCCTTCAGCTACGGCCTAGCAGTATAAGTACATTCTTACTGCTACTAATTTCTTTTCCAAATGGGAAGAGGTAGTACCTCTCAAAGAAGTCAGTTCTAAATGCATTGTTAGCTTCATCAAGTCTAAAATAATTACTAGATTTGGTGTCCCTCATACCATATTGATGTTCAACAGAACCAACTTCTGTTCTTCTGAGGTGAAGAAATTGTATCAAGAATACAACATTAAATCCAACCATTCATCTCGGTATCATGCGGTGGCCAATGGCCATATAGAAGCCTTTAACAAGACTCTTTCAAATATACTGCAAAAGATGGTCGATAAAGATAAGAGGTCATGGCCTGATAAACTCTTTCATGCTTTATGGGCTTATCGGACTACCACCCGTAAAGCAACACGGTCAACTCCATATTCGTTAGTGTATGGAACAGAAGCAGTCTTGCCAATTGAAGTTCAATTTCCCTCACTCAGAGTAGCCATTTGTGATCAGTTATCTACAGATGAGCAATCCCAAAAGAGATTGAATGAATTGGAACAGTTAGATTTGAAAATATTGTGCACTTTGCACCACTTGGAAATCTATCAGAATCGAATAGCACAATCTTTTAACAAAAAAGTTCGTCTGCGTTCATTCATTCAGGGAGAATTGGTATTGGTTCTCAGAACACCAATGATACCAGGAAAGAAGCCTCCCAAGCTTGAACCAAAATGGGAAGGACCTTATTCAATACATAAGGTCTACTCCAATGGAGCTTATTCATTATTCTCAATGGATGGAGAACTCATCACGACTCCAACCAATTCCATATTTCTGAAGAAATATTTTGTATAAACAAAAAATATGGTCCCTAGAACCAAGATTCTTATAAATGGTTCATACAGCAATGGTCCAATATGACCTTAAACTGCAACTTCGTCCAACATGACGTTAAACTGTAGAAAAAAGAACTTGTCCCCGCAACATGACACTAAACTGTGCCGCACCATTTCATCCTTGCTATATGACGTTAAACTATACAGCAATGGTCCATTATGACCTTAAACAACAACTTCGTCCAACATGACGTTAAACTGTAGAAAAAAGAACTTGTCCCCGCAACATGACACTAAACTGTGCAGCACCATTTCTTCCTTGCTATATGACTTTAAACTATACAACAATGGTCCAGTATGACCTTAAACTGCAACTTCGTCCAACATGACGTTAAACTGTAGAAAAAAGTACTTGTCCCCGCAACATGACACTAAACTATGCAGCACCATTTCGTCCTTGCTATATGATGTTAAACTATAAAGAAATGGTCCAGTATGACCTTAAACTGTAACTTCGTCCAACATGACGTTAAACTGTAGAAAAAAGAACTTGTCCCTGCAACATGACACTAAATTGTGCTGCAACATTTCGTCCTTGCTATATGACATTACACTATACAGTAATGGTCTAGTATGACCTTAAACTAAAACTTCATCCCACACGATGTTAAACTGTGAAAAAGTTCCCTAAACCGTCCAGCATGACCTTAAACTGCATCATCCCTGGTCCATGCATATGACCATAAACTATTTGCAAGTCCCTTATGTCCAGCAAGACGTTAAACTGTGACGTCCTAACTACATGACGCTAAACTGTATAAAAGTTCTTTACGTCTAGAAAGACGTTAAACTATATAATCATCAAAGGTCCAGCATGACATTAAATTGCACCATCCACGGTCCATGCATATGACCTTAAACTATTAGCACTTTCGTCCAACATGAAGTTAAACTGTGGAAAAAAATCCCCAATGTGTCCAACATGACGTAAATGGTGTGTTATTTTGTCCTTACTGCATGACATTAAACTGCGCAGTCCCCCTTTCGTCCAACATGACGTTAAACTCTATTGTCCCCATCGTCCTAACTACATGACACTAAACTGTACAGAAAATTCATGATACGTCGTACATGGCATTAAACTGTATTTTGTCCCTGCTACTTGACACTAAACTGCGCAGCACCAATAGTCCTAACTGCAAGAATTTAAAATGCATTGTCCCTTTATATGTCCTACATGACATTAAACTATGCATCGTTAAGGTTGTTGTTACCTCTTGTTTCTCACATCGAGTATGACTCACGTGAGCTTAGAGAAAACCTCAACCATAACACTCTCTTTGGGCCGCTAACCATGTATAAGTCCCAACAACATTTTATTTTATTTTATTTAGATCGTTGTCCCCAAGAACAACTTGATCATTAATTCATTCTTTAATTGAACTACACAGACATTGATCCTTGCCCTCCGGGCTGGGTATGTAGGCAACCTCCCAGGGTTCAAGCCCAAAAAACAATCTATTCACATCGGTTCACCACCATCTCATATGATGTTGATTCGTGAAACCACCCCTAGAATCAATATCTTTACATTGATTCACTTTTGTCCTTGTTATATGACGTTAAACTATGCAACATTTTTATCCGGTACGACAATGAACTACAATACTCTTTGATTTCCTCATTTGAGAGAGAACTATTATTGACATTGATTTTTTTCAATCATGTTCATTTCAAAAGACTACGTGCATATATGGCAACGCCTAAACTTTTTATCTTGGGTTAAACCATCATTGTACTAAAGTCCCCTTTCACCCTTCACATGTACGAACCAAATTTGTACAAAGGGTAGTTCTAGAACTACGTGGTCTTGATTCCCTTCCTTATGGGATACGTAGGAATGTTCGAGTATCCCTCGAATTCAGCCCTAAGTCTATTGGGCCTAACCCCGAATTTCACTTTCAGTCCCTTGGCTGAAAATTCCTCATGAAAACACACACTGTATATTCATTATTATGGTCCAAATTCTATGACCCTAAACTAAGATCTCTAATACTTTCGTCCTACACGACGTTAAACTGCATTTCAAGAACTACGTATGGCTTGATTCTCATTCTTATGAGATACGTAGTGAAGTCCAAAATTTCAATTCAGGACCCAACCACAACATGATTATGGTTATCATTGACCTTTGTATCTCTATATATATTGGAAAATACCCATCTTTATGTGTTATAATCCTAACCTCAAATATTTTCAGATCTTCATAACCCTTTTCACGACATGTAGTCACAAAAATGTCAAACTTCTGAGAATTATTTTGCTTGACTATGTAGCACATGCCCATAGGTGGCCTTGCATAAACAGTCCACATAACAGACTTGTCAGCCAAAAGATGCTATTTATTTGACCATGTAGCCAATGCCCTAAGGTGGCCCTGCATATTTCAACCCCCTAACGGGTTTGTTAAATAATGGTAACTTCATTCTTGGGAAGAATGCCTCTTTTGTCCTTATTTGTCTTAAACGACAGTATATAGTGATCCGCAAAAAATATCCATCCTTAACATATTTGTCCCATATCCTTTTTCATGATCTGAAAGTATTCAGGTCTATGGTTTATTCTTCTTCCCTACGTTTGGGTCAGACCTTCGTAGGAGTGATATTCATCCAGTTCTTCGATAATATAGTCTGAAAATATCTTCTCCATATTCAAGTACCTCTTTCAATACAACAAACTCTATACTTTAGAAAATTTGAATCTCCATATACTTTCACTGGCTTTTAGCACTAGGAAAGTAAATTTTTGAGAGTTCTTTCGCCTGACTATGCAGCACGTGCCCATAGGTGGCCTTGCATAAACAGTCCACATAACAGACATGTCAGCCGAAAGATACTGTTTATTTGACCATGCAGCCAATGCCCTTAGGTGGCCCTGCATATTTCAACCCCCTAACGGGTTTTGTTAAATAATAGTAACTTCATTCTTGGAAACTACTTCTTCTAATGCCTTTTAGCTCTTTTTCATATCATTCCTCAGATTCAAATATTCTTAAGCCATAGTTTACATATTTTCTCTCATACTTGAGTATGGTAATATGTTTTCAGATAAATTGTCAAGGAATTGAATCAATTTTAATCCATTTTGGTCAAAGCTATTTCGACCTTAAACATTAGCCCCTTTATGTCCGGCATGCATGACATTAAACTGCCCACAAAAGACAAAGGAACTCTAAATAAAAGTCAAGTTTGAGCACATTAAATATACATTTTTGTATGATTTAGGTAATATTGAGGAATTAAAAGATTCAAAGTTTGTAGGGTTATTTGTAATAATCCTAGTAAAAATCAAACTATGCTTACTAGGCCCATTGGCTTAAGTAAATTTGAATCAGGTAATGAAAGAATGCAGGTACAAATGATTGAAGACGAAAGTGTTTTTCATTGATACACAGGAGATAGAAAGACATCCACAGACTGGACTCTCTTCTCTTTTTCAAGATTTACAGAAGATTGTCAACATAAGTCTTCATTTTATGTATAGCATCATGAGCCTTATCAGCAGTTACTTGAAGCTCGTGCACTTGACCAGCTTCACTCTTTTCAGCTTGCTGAAGTGAATTCTTAGCATCTGCGATGGATTTCATGCCATTCATATGAGTTTCAACCAATGATTTATTAAGCTGATCAAGTTCCCCATTAACAGCATCTAACTATTGCGGGAGTTGCACCTGCTGGACGTCCTTTTCTTTGATTTTTTGCTTCAGATCCTTCATATTGGAAGCATAATCAGCTTCAGCTTGGGATACCGCAGCCTCAAATTCGCCTATGTTGACTGACAATTTCACTCTGGTCAAATCTTCGCGACTTGTCTGTGCTTGCTCCCTCTTGAAAATGATCTGTTTCACCGCGGCATGGATCTTTTCATACCCAAAACCACCAAGTCCCAGTATAACAAATTGGGATGACAATCGAGGAATTTTCAGTGGTAGTTATTCTAAAGGCTCCCCATATATAATGTTCTATATGTTGTTCCATGCCTTATGTCGTGAAAAGATGAACGCTTTAAGAATATCTGGATCTGATTCAATATCATTGTCAGAGGGGGGTATGTAATCTGGAATTAGTGCACTTAAAGAAGTGCCCTGTCCTACTTTCCCCCCCTGATTTTTGCTTCTTCACTTTCAATTCCTGTTGGGGCAGAGGATGAGGCCTCACCTCCAGATCTAGTCATTGCAGTTGATGGTCCTGCATGATTAATTGAAATATTTAGTCATCATCAAAGGATAAAAAAAGAATATATTGTCTTGCGAATAAAGTACAATTACAAATATTGTTATCCCTTACCCAAGGATGGTTCTGCAACCTGAGAAGACTTCTCCCCATCATTCCCAGTCTCAATAGGATTTTCAAGATGGGTCTCAGGAGGGTTTATTGGGTTTAGCTCTACTTGAGGTAATGTTTCTGCAATGGTAGGGTTGACATCAATGTCCACACCCTCTTCAGGAATTGGCAGTTCAACAGCTTCTACGGAAGAAACTTCATATTATTTTCAGTCATGGTTAGAAGGGTAAATTTTTTTAAAAAAATTGGGCGAAGGGTAGCACTCACGCCCAAGGTCTTCTAAATCACATGACAACTTAGCATGATCATAAAATTCTTCTAAATTCATTCCTTGATTCACCATTTCATCCAATGATATTTCAGAATCCTGGTTAGTCTCACCAGTGGGAGCATTTGCTACATCTTCTTGCCGACTTATGTCCTGCAACCCCTGACCCCGGACAACATCTTCAGTAGTAGGAGGGATACTGGGAATAGATGCTAGCTCTTCTCCCGGAGCAACCAAGTCAGCTTGGGTCTGTGATTCTTCTACAGCACCCTCCAAGGCCTTTGAAGGAGGATCAGTCCCTTCCCTCAAGGGGGGAAATTGAAGAAGCCCCTGCAATCCTCAGAAATATGTGTAACCATATGATTATGGGTATAAGCTCATGATTGTTCGAATGACTTATCGATGCTAATGAAACATTTAGCTGTGGATTTCCTCCTTCGTTGCCTTTGCTTCTTTTGTTTTTTTGGATTATCAGTGGTCTCCCTTATAGGCACTTGGATTGGCGAATGGAAGGCTATGTCCAGCGCCTCATTCATGGCCTACTGGCCTGGAGATATCTCGCCTGGTTCGCGAGGAGAATCAGCAAAATCCCCGATAGCAGTACCACCAGGGCTATACTGTGGCGAAGGAACCCCAGTTCCTTTCTTTGCAAGCTGCGAGATGAAGAAAATAACTTCCTTAAGTGACAAAGCTTCAACTGAAATCAAGTTGCAAAGAAAATAAGGAAAGAGAACTAACATCTTCAGGAGCCACGTACTCTTGCCATTCCTCATCTCCAGAACCACCAGCCCGCTCAGTGGCGCCACGATCAATCATTTCCATCACCCGCCTGGTGATAGGAACCGAGTCATCAGTGGCATATATGAGCATTTCCAGCTCTCTGATGTAAGCTCGCAATTCATTGGGGTTATCTCCGTATTGAAGTTTTTTAGATGCTACAAGATTTCCTATTCCAGGAAGTTGTAGGCCCTCACACAAATCCAGCCAGGCGGTCCAAGTACCACAGTATAAGCACTGCCATAGCTGAACAGCCTCTGGTCTTAGATATAAAGGATGTGAGGAAGGTCCTACAATTTTTTATTTTAATTTCTTCCCAACTCCTACATCTACAGATAGAGAATAAGAAAGTAAGACATATTACTTTATAAAGTAGCAGTGATCAAAATCACTCCAATGAAACAACTCACCAGGAGTTGATGGAGTGGGTCTTTTAATTCTGGCCGGAGGATTATATCGGCCACGAAACCGCTTTGCTACCGGTTGTGCCTCATCATCCCCATCATGATAATCTGATGAATCAATTATAGAAGAGGAGTCTGTTGAACCTATTTTAGGTGGGGAAGAATCACCTTCATGAGGAAGGGTTTCACTCTCTACATTCCTCTTCCTCTTTCCCATTTGATATACTGGGTGATTCAATATTCATTTGGGGTATGATGCTGTCCAATGTTCGGCATAAAATGTAGTCAAATTATGTGCCGCTTTTTCAACTGGTAGATCAAATACTGCCCCAGTCTTCTCTCTTGATGTCAGCAGCCATAGTTGTCGTGCAACCATCGGATGTTTCTCTAACCTGACATGTACCGGAGGGGATACAACAATCTGTTGCAAACATTTGAACTGGCGTGCAAATCTATATGGATCATAGGCCTCGCTTATGATTTCTCCATCAATCCTGGCTACTAACACACCATCCCTGCAAGCTAGCATGTATGCCCTCAAATCCAAATGGGATGTCCCATCATCAAAAAACCACCCGGATGGCGGACTTCCATAGGGAAAGAAGTTGAATTCCTTGAACATGCTTAGCCTCACATTCATGTCATAACCATTAACATCTAATGGAGTAATTCCAGAGAATGCTTGCACTGACGGTCTGAAAGAGCTTCCAGGAATTTGTAATCCATTCTGTACATTGTAAGTCCGGAAGTGAGTGGTGATCCATCCCCAAAAAACCTGGAATGGTCCCACTATTCTTAAAGGATATTTACCCAGGAAGACATGAAGCAAGCTCCTGTGAATCTTTTCTAAAATGGGGGTAGCTAACCCAACCATTTTTCCCTCAGCCAACTTTGCCGCAATGACGAAGGTCCCTGGCCTAACCCCTCCCTTCGAATCCCTGACTGGCAAGAGATAAACACTGAGCCACATTACCAAGAAACCCTCTAGACGAGTTTTCTTTGGAATTCTTTGATTCACTTCATATCCACACTTTTCAAACTCTCCTGCTTATAGAGTTGGCCAGAATGTGCCAGGAGCTCCTCTCTTCTCAGGTTTTGGACAGGTGGTAGGACATTTGGGCCTGGTATCCTTGGATTTCTTCTTCTTGGATCCTTTTTCTTTTGGATCCATCCCTTTCTTCTCAATAAGAAACACATTCATCCATTCTTCCGGATGAATATCTTTTCTAAAATGAGTTAATGAGGTCTCTGAACTCTTGAGCCTGTGGAAGATCTTAAATAATTCTCGAGCTAAAGCAGGAGTCTTCTCTGAATCATTCCAAGTCACCTTGGGAGGAATGAATTCATCATACATATCGCCCAAAATTGGAGCCCCTGAGATCTTGTGGACATCCCACAAACTGATACCTACTTCTCCATGAGTCCAATGGAAAGACTTAGTTGCTGGGCTCCAGTGGCTGAGTATCTCTGGAATGAAGTTATCAAGTCAATAAACATATGTTTTCCCAACCCAGACAACCTCATATATTGCAGCTCTCTTCAGATCCTCGATAAACTCTGCGCAGGTCTGTCGCACCCAGTATGCCCACATCCAAGTTGGCTTCACACCTCCCCCAGGACGGAAGTCCCAACTTTTCTTCCACCCTTTGTATTGATCCATCTGAGCATTTCAGATGATCGAAGGATGACAATGTGGTTGAAGCTCAGGTGTATGTTTTTTCAGATCTGGTGTGCAAGGGCTATGATGCATCACATAGGCCTTCTCCACTGTTCTAGTAGTTATAAATACTCCTCCACCTGAGATATTTGCTGAAGCAAAGTTGGTATAATTCTGAAACCACGAAAATGGAAGATAATTCTTTACTTCTAGAATAATGACTTCTTGTAGATGACCAAAGCTATACAAAGGTAGATAAGTGCAATGAGGAAAGTTGAGATGATATTTCTTCAGATACTTAGCCAAATTTGGAAGAGTACTATCTTTGACAGTATAATAATCAGGTCCAATGATGTCCATGATATCATCTATTCGCTTTCTAGCCAGTTCATCAATTAATCTGGGTCTAAGAGCCATTAATTCTGCACACAGAGTTGAATAAGTTAATTTATAAATGAATTAATTTTTCACAAAATTTGTGAAATAATTAAAAAAAATTGGCTAATGCATTAAGGCGTGCAAGAATGGAGATGTCGCGCAAGTGTTACATGTGTCGCGCAAGTTTCTGTCGTGCATGTATCACCACGCAATCCCTATTACCTTGAGAGTAGAGCGGCAGCGAGGAAGCAGTGGAAAAAGAGACTTGCGCGGCGAGGAAGACTTGCGCGGCGAGAGCTCGAGAAATTTGGGACCAGATGTTATACAAGGCCAAAAGCTAGGTATTTATTGGCCAGGAGGCCTATCTGCACGCCGTACCCAGTGCGCTTAAGGCCTGCGCGACGCAAACTTGCGCGCCGACCTCTGTACCCTGAATACTTGCGCGCCCCCTTTTCCTTTGGATGGATTCGATTTCCTCAGAGTCAAATCCTCATTTCTCTCCGGATCCAACTCTGAGGGGGGACTTTTGTTGACGCTCCTTTCGTCACAAAATCTAAAAATCGGAAAAGGGAAATACCTTAGTCCAAAGTGATTCATCCTTTGAAGAAACATCAAAAATCGACAAAGGGATGAACAAGGAGAACATTGCCCATAGGTCGCGCAAGTTCCCTCATGGTCACGCAAGTACACTTGCGCGCCGCCTAGTGGTCGTGCAAGTCTACTTGCGCGACGCCTTATGGTCGTGCAAGTCTACTTGCGCGACGCCTTATGGTCGTGCAAGTGACTTGCGAGACCTAAGTGATAACCGCCTGGTAACCGCCCGGGGTCTTCTCTTGCCTATAAATAGACCCTGTGGGCCCCCCATTCGAGAGGATCTTTTTTCAGAAACTCGGATTGAAGCTCCTGATGCCCAGGTCTCTTCTCAAAGCTTCCAGAACACTTCTAAGGTAATTTCATACCTAGAACGGAAGATCTAAAGAGAAGAAGGAAGGCCTAAGTGTTGAAACTCATCAACACTTGCGCGCCACCTTATTTCCTTCAGTAGAACTTGTGCGTCCCTTTTTCTGGAAGAACATCAAGAGGATTCTAAAGTGATTAATAATGAGTCGCTCAAGTATTCTAATGCTGGTTGAAAATCGCGCAAGTACCCCACATGTCGCGCAGGTATACCTGCGTGACCAATACTTGCGCGCCCACGTAAGATTTGCGCGCCTTTCAAGACTTGCACACCTCTACCATTTGGGTTCACATCTTTCCCATTTTACACCTCTTAAGCCATTTCACCTTTCCTATTCAAGATTCAGTCTTCAAGATACTCTTCGAAGCCATTTATGGCATGATTTCTTGATTTTACTTCCTTATTTGAAAGGAATTCTGTAGAATATCTCTCAAAACATAGTGATTTATAAATTTTTATGTCACCAAAGATTTAGAGTACATTCATTCAACCTCATCCTTTAAGATGAGAGAATCCTTAACCGGGGTCTCCTTTTCGGGAATAAGTCTCAGTCATAATTTTGGGCATCCTTCTTAGGAGTAAGCCCCGTGTCCTCTAATTTTGGGCATCCTTCTTAGGTGTAAGCCCCAAGTCCCTTTTTTGGGAATCCTTCTTAAGAGTAATCCCCAAGTCCTCTAATTTTGGGCATCCTTCTTAGGAGTAAGCCCCAAGTCCCTTATTTTGGGCATCCTTCTTAGGAGTAATCCCCAAGTCCTCTAATTTTGGGCATCCTTCTTAGGAGTAAGCCCCAATCTCAAATATGGGCATCCTCTTCAGGAGTAAGCCTCAATCTCAAAGATGGGCATCCTCCTCAGGAGTAAGCCCCAAACCATAATCCCTAATCTGGGTCTCCTTTTCAGGAATAAGACCCAGTCATAATCTTGGGCTTCCTTCTCAGGAGTAAGCCCCATGTTCCATAACTTGGGCCTCCATTTCAAGAATAAGTCCCAGTTATAAATTTTGGGCTTCCTTTTCAGGAGTAAGCCCCAAGTCCCTTAATTTCTCTTACCCAGTCCTAATTTTCGTTTGATCTTGGATTCCTTCTCAGGAATAAAACCTAGTTATCAACCCTATCCTAATTTGGGCTTCCTTTTCAAGAATAAGTCCCAAGTTAGAGTATTCAAATCTCCATGAAGCACATATACCTTTATGGACCCTGTTCCTAGATTTTCTCCCTAAATGAAAATCCTAAACTTTCATCTGTCTGGGAAGTCATACATATATAAGCCCCAAACAATTTCTTATGATTGCATCTTTCATGGCACAATTGTCTAATTTTTACCAATACCTCTTATTTCTTACACTGAGCATGACTCACGTGAGCTTAGAGTGTAAAAGTACTTATGACATCCTTCTTTGAGCCATCAATCATAAACGTCATACTCCCTTACTCGAACTACGTGGGTTCTGATTCCTTTTCCAAAACAAAGGATACGTAGGTAGCCCATCTATGGGTTCGATCCCAACTCTAAAATAATTCATGTCCTTCTGAATGACGATAAACTTCAAGTGCCCCACTGAGTTGCTTTAAAGCCAGCCTGGTCATCATAAATGACCAAGAGACTTTTTATATAAATGTTTTGAAGGATACCATTGACCAAGAATCTCTAAATAGATATAGATGATTCTCTATTGATGAAGAACCTTGAATACATATAAAAAATATTCTTGAAATTTCTTACATATTTAATGATTGATTGTTAAAACTAAAGGAAAGCTCATTTTATACTTGGTAATGTAATAAGGATTCACGAACATAACTTAAATCTATAAAGAGAGTCCCGGAGTAGACAATAATTCCCCTCAAAAAGGTGTGATGAGTCTGACCTCCCATCCTCTCGACCAATGCAAATTATTAAGCCTCATTAGTCCACAATCTAATGAGCACCTACCTTTGGAAAGTAGGTCCAAACGGATGTGGAATCGTTGGATGTTTCTGGTTCTACGAACAAACCTGCTAGAAACCGATCGGAACGTTTGAATCTCCCATCCCAGAGGTCATCCCCGAATTCTGTGTGAAACAATCATTTATTATTGTTTATTTTTATGATTCCCTCCCCTTTTATACCTCATAGATTTTTTTATAACATTAATTACCATCATCATGTTTTTACTTTTTATCCCCTTATAGGGATTTATAACTCACCCCTTTATTATTTATTCCCCCGTGTTGTCCAATGTAGTTTTATGTATTGCCAATTAAAGGATGTTTTCAATAAATTTGATGAATTTCATTTTTTATGTTGTTATTTAATGTTGATGATTTACAAAGACAATAGACTTTGTGATCATCCAGGTTGTATTGAGTGTAATATTTTGTAAACAATCATGAATTTATCTGTAAAAAAGAGTAGGGTTGTTATAATTTCCTAAGCTGAGGATCCCTCCCAAGATAATCACGTTGAATATTTCCCCGTAATAAACATGGATCAATCCCTATTACGGTACTTATCATCTCATGTGATATCCAACATTAACCAATAAATTAGATGAATATATAATCTATGACCACCTATCTCATAATAAAAATAACACATGTGTGTTGCCCACAATTAGAAAACATTTATCATATAATTGAATCATTATATGTGATAAATAACCAAGATCCATTAACATTTCATCATATCATTGCTTTTGGAAAATAATTTCTTTTAAAGGATGAATCATAACATAATTAAGCCATTATAATGTGATGGGTTTTAAAGAATCCTCCTCAAAAAGACATCATCATAAACAATCCATAGATTTTTTTTTGATTATATCATTAAATCATTTCTCCAGTGAAGTACACCAATCCATAGATGAGAAATTCATATAAATGATCATTCAAACTATTAATTGAAAAAAATAAATATTTTAATTTCATTATAGTAACATATTAATAAAAAATTCAATGATTTTAGGGAAAAAAAATTATTTGTAATTAACAGTGGAATGATTCAAATGAAACATCAATGAAAAAAATAAACATGATAGTGAGTATATTTTTCCATGTCATATATGTTTAAAATCATTCTTTTCAAATATTAATAAAAATCCAAAAATGACTTCATAAAATGTCATATATAATGTAAAATTTTAAACCATTATAAAAAAATTAAATGTTAGTAAGTATTAAAAATTTAAAACATTTCATGTATAGGTACGAACTTTCATAAAACAATTTTGAATATTATGGATATGGAAGAAAACATTCATTGACCAAACTGGAAATAAGGTCAGTACGTCATTAAAAGTAATTTCTCAGTCATATTAAGTGCAAAATAGAATAATGGTAGTAATACATAAATAATATATAATTATATATATGAGAATAAAATATTTGAGGCTAAATGTATTATATCATTAATTTTTTAAATTATACTTTTTCTTAGACATTCCCAAAAAGAAATGATGTTGTATCACAAACCCCTTACCTAAAGTCTTGTCTTTATTCATACACATGAAGACATCAACTTTAATAAACAAATATTTATTATAAATATTGTATAGTAAAATATTAATATATAACATAATACTTATCATTCTTTTATAATTTAAAATTATCATTTTATTAACAATTCTTTCGTAAAATGGATATTCAGGTGGAAACTCAGGTGTTTTTCATGCATGTATCTCTTCAATGTTCTAGATACTTGCACATTGTTCATGGATTCACTATATATATAATATTAATGATGATATAAGGTTCATATTTTAACATTATATTCAATTTTATACTCATTTATGAATACTTGTGTTGAAATATTAATTACATCACTTCGTTGAGACAATAATCTATACATAGGCCCAATTGATGCTTTAACATTTCAATGGATTGAATAAAATAAAGGTAAATTATAAATTAACTTCTAAAAATAATTATTATATAATTATAATAATATATATGTATTAAATCTACCATTTTTACAATACATGGAATTTTAAAATGAAAAAAATATATCGCTTCATGGAGGTGGTAGTCTAAACGTACACACAAGAAATGTTAATGTTTTCTAATTGATTTAATGGAAATAATTTTAAAATATGAAATAATTAAATTAGAATTATTATTTCATAAATATCATATATTAACATTAATTCCATCATAATGTAAATCAAGAGTTATGGTGATGTAAAAGTAATCATATCATTATATTGAGGTGGTAGTTCACACGTACACATGAGCAGTACATTCAGTTCCCTATATCATAGAAATGAGGTAAAAATTCAAAAATCAAAAATAAATATTAATTATATTCAATATTTTTGTGTAATTATTTTAGTATTGATTCAATATATTTAGTAGTGGTAGAAGAAGAAATAAAACTGAATGTATTGGATAGGACTTATACCTCTCCTTTGAGAAACCCCATTTGAATTACACATTATTCCTTGAATGGATGGTATTATGATCAATAAAAGACATATAAAAATAGTGAGTGATGATATGAAGGGTTTAAATTAGGTATTTTATGAGATAGAATACCCATTATGTGAGAGTCAGAGAGGAGAAGTTGTTTCTTCTTATAAGGGAGAGTGAGGTCTCACATAGAATATTGGAAAATATAAAAAAATATTAGTGTAATATTCAATTAATGTGTCCCAAAATTTCATAATATCTGAAAATAAAAAGGTTATGGTCAATATAAAATATAAAACTTAAATTAAATCTTGTTTTTTTATATTTAATACATTCTCTATTATGGTAAGGCCCTTATTAAACCATTTTTTACCCCATCTATCATAAAAACATTTTAATATCTTTGCAATTTATTATGAAAAAAATTTAAGTTATAATTATTAAATAATATAAACTATGAAAATTCAAATTTTGGAATCAAATTTTCAAGTTTCAATTTATATAATTTGAATAAATTAATTTTTACAAAATAGCGTAAAATATAACAAAACTATCTATATGAAAATTCGTTTCTATGAATAAAATTGAATTTTACATAATTCCTCTACATGTAAAAAATAAGATATGAATTTTAAAAAATTTCTAGGAATATATTATACAAAAAAGTATTTAAATCATTAATAAATATATATATGTATTTAATATATATTAATAGGAAAACTAATTGTGTGTATAAAAATAGTTTATAAAAACTTATCTTTATTACTTTTTAATTCATTCATTTTAATTTATAACCAGTTTATAACAGGTGTATTTTTTTACATAGGTAAAAAAATTCAAAATTTATTTTTCCCTTGTATCCCCTACAATATTATTTCAAGGTGAAAAATATTACATTAAATAATAATATATTAATATTATATAACAATTTATTTAAACTATGTGTTTCTTCTAATAATAATTATAAAACATTTATAAATCATTAAATAAAAATATTTCATAAAATTACTGGGTGTTAGTGTTTTTATTTAGTGTTTCATGTAAAATATGATATCATAATAAAAAAATAAAAAAATTTCTTGGGTGTTACAAGAATCCTCTCATGCGAGGATTCTCAAACTATTTTTTTTGTTTTAATAATTATGTATAAAGATGATAGATACAACATTTGAGGTCTTGACACTAAGGTGAAGGCTATTTAAATTTGACACCATGCGACAATGATTCTGATCACAGAACTTGACATCATATCATATATATATAGTGGTTCAAAGTTTAATTTTTTTTGCTGGAAACAACATGAATGTTCTATACCTCTATGTCAATGTTTCTCTATTGTGTTAAATAAATTATTAAATAGATCCTAAAAGCCCATTTGGGATATGATTAGTTTGATAAAAATGTGTAATCTACCATCTATCACATTTCATGATATTGAAAGGTACATATTTCTAGGTCAGGATTTGAAGGGTTTATCAATATATAAATAATATTGCAATGATTAGTAAACTATTAAGGTGTAACGTAAAAAAGGTCACCCATTCCAATTTGGAAGTATAATTATATGATAACCCTAATAGAGATATAATCTAGTTGAGAAAAAAGGAATATATAATTTTTAATCCTGAATTTTAATGTAATGACTATGAAATCTATTTTTAACACACTTGAAAATTTTAAAGGATATTTCTAGTGTTTTTTGTAGATTTGGTGTGGAATTTTAAGGATTAGAGGAAATTAGTATTGATTTATTAAAAATGATAAATATATTATATCACAGGTCTTTATATTTATTTAAATAATCCAACATATTCTGAAAGATGTATCATATGGGAGAACTGAGACCACCATTAATCTTACAGTGTCGGTCTTACCCTCAGAGTGACATAGGTATTTTTAGTGTCATGCACATGGATAGAGCGCTACCAGGGTATAATTAGATGAATTAATTTATTTAATTGTTATATAATTTTAAAAACCTAGTTTATCATCTATAAAAAAATGTTATGTTGAATTCTATTGGGTTAGTCGTGTAATAATATAAGGAATTGTAGGATATAATGACTAGGTGGAGAGTGTGTTGGTGGATGATCATGGGATCAAGGGTAAAGCATTATGAGGGTCATTATCAAGTAATGATATCTCAAATCACACCTACAACAATGTTGTAAAACCATTATTCATCACTGATAGATCAAAACTCAATGGTAGTCATTTTATTTGTTTCATTTAATCCTGTATTTTTTATTTCGTCTAAGATGTAGATCAAACCATTTAACAATTGAATTACTAGTTGAATGATGATTTATAGTTCAGGAATTATTCCTATGAGGTTATAATTTTTTTGACCTTCTTTTATTTTTCTCCATTTATAATATTTATATAAAATGATTTAATCCAACTAAATAAATGGATAAAATTTATTCCCGACAATTATTTTTTATAATTATATCCCCAAATACATTTCACAATAATCTCTCTTATTCCATTGGATGAAGTTTTAATTAATAACCAATGAATGATTATTACTAAATAATAGTTTGGAAGAATAAATCATTACCACCCAATTTAGTTTGAGTGTTATGGAATGACTTTAGTTCATGGAGAAATTATATGATTGGTAATAGATCAGAGGCCTACATCTCATAGTTTGGCATTATAGTAGTGGCATGGTGCAATGTAAATTGATTTCAGAGTGGTTGGGTGGTTAAAATATTTCCACAGGTGTCGGATTATGTATGGTTAACCCATGATTTGTGTTTCTTGGTTTTGATTATAAAATAATGAGTTGTGGTGGTGGAATGAGAGAGACACATGAAGAAATATGGAATTTATGGAAAATAACTAACTACACATTTCGGGTGTTCATGGGTCCGGTTGGATTTGGACGGAGATTTTTTTGGAAACACCAAAATAAAAGATTTAATGTTGTGTCATGTCAGGTCAAGTAATACTTGTTTTAATTATTTAAAACTAAATCCAACTCAAACCACCTTAGATTGGGTCGGTTTTATTAAGTTATTGTAAAAAAATTCCCACATCATAAATGTCACACATAACTTCGCCCCCTATCTATTTAAATCTTCCACACAACCCCAATGTAACAAACCAATCCCATCAATGAATCAAACACAAAATGTTTTAAAATTAGAGGAATTATCAGATTAACTAGTCATCGAGGATGTTTAAGATGATATCCAGTAGGCTGATGAGGATGATAGACTTCAGCCGATCTATGGATGTAGTCATTTTCAAGATAGTGGTGGTGGAAAATGTGGAGGTGGTAGATTCATGTATTGTGGTGGACGTATAAAATGAATATGATGGTGAGGTGAGAGTGAGGTACATATGGTTGGTGCTATGGAGTGCTGGATAAGGGGGAAGAAACAATGAATATTAGGGCGGCCAATGTATATTCCTCACATATTGATCAATATTCTTTGGCTTTTAATTTTGGGAGGAATCGTTTTGAAGTTGTCACATTCAACAAAAACAATAAATCCATTTGGGATTTGAATAATCACGTCATATTATATTTTTCCCTCAAGTGTAATACACATTTATATTCTAGCTTTACCCATTCCTTTCCAAAACAAAGATATTCTTCAATGATGTGGTAATTCTCTATAGTATTACATATGGACTAATCAATAAACCATTACGGTAAATAACCATATTTTTCATGTATCGATGTTGAATTTAATCTTTAGAATACATTTCCAGAATTTTTGACTTGTATTTGATAGAGAAATTAAATTTAATGAAATTATCTGGTGTGAATCATCTCATCATATGTGAGTGGGTGACGACATGGATGGTGTTAGAAAACTGAAATATATAAGAGAGTACAAGGGCCTTAGTTTGGGGGGTGAGTGTACCTGTGAGGTATAATGAGATGAGTGTCAAAGCATCATCTTTGGGTTGTTGGAGTAGGGGTCATTAGGTTGGTTATGTTGTCTTAGATTATTTTTTCTAACTAGAAATATGACCCAACCCAACCATGATTCAACCCAATGTAGCTGGACCCATGAATATAATTTTATGAACTGGACGCCAAATAACCTTACCCTACTAGGACAGGTTGGTTTTTATGGGTCAGTACAGATTTTGAGACCCCCACTACACATCATGTCATTCCAAGGAATACATTCTATATAGTTCCATATGAAAGTTTTCCTTGGTTTAAGCATTATTTAAAACATCACAAACCATTATATTTACTCGCACACCATGTTAGCCTTAGCCATCTGGCATAGAATGTATCATAAGTACATACCTATGAACATCTGAACACATTATCTATGTTAGATAACACACCATGTAACCCTTAGAAAATAGACAAGTGTGTATAGAGAGTATATTCCAATGTATCTTTGTTATGTTACATTCCATCTAGGTTGGGAACATTCCATGTACTTCAGAAAGTACAATATCTAGGGAAGGTCGTACATGTTGAGTGTCATGTAGATCTCGACATACTATATGATGTGGAGTATAACCCATTTCAACCAGAATGTAATTTAAAAATAACATTGTACATGAAAATGGGTGTATGCTATATTTCATGGGTTGTACTAGATGGTACTCTATGTTCCAGACCAAAGTTTTCTGGTCATATACTCCATGAAGGCATGTTGTTCATTTGGAGAATTAAATTTTATGAGATATTGTGAGGAATAGGTAGTGCTATGATTAGTGAGACACATTTTATAACACTAGGGACACACCATTTACAACTTCAAGAGAAAGTGGTAGCCCTTTTTCAACACATTTAAACTCTGTTGTGAACATTGGTATGTGCCTCTATTTGTATCAGAGTGGGTGTATTTTCTCCTCTCTTTCTTATGGAGAGATTTTTCTTAGTCCACCACCATGAGGGTTTCTCGTGACATTTTGTTATGAGCATTAAAAAATACCACCTTGTTGAAATAGAGAATGAATAAAACTATGTATAAAGGTGGTCATATCATTATTTTGATAATATTATTCTATAGGTGGGGTTTTAGAATCATGTGACCACCATACATGGGATTGATACCCTATCTAGAGGATTATTATAGTTACGGTATGGTTTACCCCATATGCCATGTGTGTGATCCATTATAAATGCATCAGAATATATTAGTTCCAAATGAGTTGTAGTCTAATTGAGTGATTATATACATTGAGGCCTCTAAATTTACTTAGTGCTTCTTCATGTAAATACCTAATGGGTATATCCTCTCACATGACTTCCAACCATGATAGCGAGACCCATGGAGTGAGTTCTGACCTATGTCTGTCACTTATGAGACATTAGTGCAATCATAAAATGAATTTGAGGATGTGACATATAATTTGGACTTGGTGTATACCTTTAATAAAGAATGGGTTATTTATATTATTTTTATGTTTCATATTTTGTTTGTAGTATCATCGTGATGATGATTTGACTATTATCTTTATGCTTTCTATTTGGTGATTTCATGTTATCTTACTGGGTATGTTTATACTCACCCATACATAGGATCCACCCAGACATGTATTATGTGATGAAATTGTTAGACGTTTTTTTATTCCTAGAAGGAATATGAATATGTGGAGCATAGTTGTGCTAATATGACTATAAAGGGATCCATGAGTTTTTTTGGGCAACATCGACCATGATGTTAGCAGGTGGAGTTGTATTATAGTTATCGTGGGTATGTATTTGAACCTTTTCCACCCTTATATACTACAAATTATTGACTGATATGGGTTGTATTTTATAGAAATAGGGAACCAATATTTTAAAAAAATAATAACATATATTATTAAATGAATTTTTAGATCATTTCACAAATACATGTTTGAGGACTGTAAAAGTTCATTGTTTTTAGAGACTTGATACACAATCTTTTTATTTCAGGAAATATCATCAACAAATTTAATAAATATCATCCCACATAGTACTCATATAAATTAACCTACATAAACATTTCATTATAACCCAAGGAATGGAAGCATAAAAAAGTGTGAGCTCATATTCTCATAAAGGTTAAACATGAGGCATATCAATCAATGACAATAGGAAAGAAAATTATAGAAATATGGGCATGAGATCATCAATATAATGTATAATTTTCATCCCTAATATATATTGGATTATAAGCAAGAGTCCTGGAATAAAAATTTATCAAATCAATATACCTAAATTATAATAGTGATAAATCATCTTAAATCTGTAATAAATCATAAGATCATGTAATAATTATTTTTTACCATCATAATTATTGAAATCATTTAATATGTTATGGTTATCTAATAAGAACCAACAATAATGTAAAATAAGGAATCAAAACCTATTTCCTATATAATAATGAATCATGCATCATCACATGTATCCCATAGTAGATCTATAATATCGTCATGATTCCCATAGAAGACCGAGAACAATAACTTGATTCTCATAGTTATCTCATGGGATATAAAACAATACCCAATGCACTGAAGGGAAATATAATTCCATGTAAAACCATCACATAATTAAAACCATACATATGAATTCCATAATATCATAAAAAAATCATCATATTGTCATTTTATAATCAAATAAAATTAAATAAATTTCACAAACATTACATAATTACATAAATTCATAACCAAGATAAAACAAAAAGGTTTTGAAAAAATCCCATAATCATCATCTTAAACTATCAAAAAAATATGTATTGTATCATTAGATCATATAAATATGAATACATAGTCAAAAAAATTATATCATACATTAAAATTTAATTTAATTATTCACTAAAATATTTTATCAGGAAAATACAATTTTTTGTTCAAAATTTCTTATTTAAATTCTAAAAATCCACAAATTACTAAGGAAAGAATCTTTACTTAATGTATCACAGAAAAAATGTAAAGGAATATTCCATGCATTGAATTGTCATGATGGTGAGAATGTCCATTAATTTTTTATATGTGAAAAGAAAACATTCATTTCCCACAATTGTAAGAAGTAAAAAATTACCTCATTCAAAAAACTAGAGGAATATTCCTTTATAATCCATTTTGTAAAAATTGAAAAATGGGTAAAAATGAAATTATACAATTATATTAGAATATAAAAAGTTTCCAATAATAATTTGTAAAAACACAAACATTGAATAAAACATAATTTCATCCAATGAAATAAATAATTTATATTTTACTTAAAAATATTCATTCGATCTCTTTAGTTCTTAAAGTGATGAAAATTAAAGGAAAACAAGCATTCATTTGAAATAACCATAAAATAATAAAAATAAAACATATTTATCCTATGAGGAATATATAATTTAATCCATATAAATTCAAGAATTAACAATCATCATTATAAAAAGGATTCAAACATAAATTTATTACCTCATGTCTTGTCTTTCTTCATATAAATTCATACCCCTCTTCTGGGAAAAAATCTGTTTATCTCTTATTAAGGACCTTATGGTTCATATCTTAGAGATTACAAAACCTATATAATATGGATAAAGATATATAGAATAGAATTACTTAGTGGTTGGTTGAGATATAATACTAAAATTTGTGCGATGTAGGGAAAAAAGGGGAGTCCTTATAAAAGCGATGGAGATAACACAGTTGGAATTTCGTGAATTATTAAAATATAATAAATACATTTTCAAGAATTGTTTTTCCAAATATCCAAGGATTTGTAAAAAATTATTCTATCAATTATATAACCACACCCAAATAAATTTAGATATTATTGGGTTTCATTTTATAACATATTTTACTAATTAACCCTTCATTAGTCATTTTCGACCATTACCACGATCACTACTATTTAAATATTAATTTGTTAAGGATTCATACATATATTAAAAAATAACTCATAAATGGGACTTGGTTGATATTTTAAACCACATTTAATTTACATGTTAAAAGATATGACTGTATGTTATTTAATAATATATTATTTTTATAAAATATCATTAATGTTAATTTTTGAAATATTCAATTAATTTAACTTTGAAGTCAACAATATGAAGATGTAATACAAGTATAACATATTAAAACATCTCTAATATGACATATTTATTTACAAAATGAATGGAATAGTATAAATCATTAATATTATATTACTTTTAATACGTATAAACTCATTTATTCTATTTTCTTTTAGTTGAGGACATACCATGTTGGAATTTCGATACAATTTAATTTAATTTTATACTAAATAAAAAAACATAACATACCAACATTGATATAATTCCATTATTATAAAAATTTATATAATATTTTTTTCTTAACATTATTTTCTTCTCTTGTGAACACAAATAATATATTTAAAAGTAATAGAGTTACATTTTTGTATTTTTCATATCTTAAATTAATATGAAAGTCATATTAAAATAAATATTAATCCAAGTGGGAATTTAATCCATATTTATATAAAAATATAGAAACTTAACTCATACGATGTGGTAAATTCAAGAATTGGGCAAGTTATAAATCTAAATACCAATGTTTTAACACAAATTTACACATTTTACCCTTATAAAGCTGACAATAATTTGCTATTTTTACTATTTATATTGAATAATAAATAAAAGGAACCTAGTTACCAAATTTGATCCTCTTAATTATATATATGGAATCTATTTTTAAATATTCAATATCTATAAATGAGTAAAATACATTTTTAAATAATATTTTAAAAGATTTTTGAAAACTATTTTTTTTTTTGGAAAATTAATTTTTATTAATAATAGTGGATTTATTATTATCCCACACCTAGATAAAATATTTGATTAATGTTAAAACCATTGATTGAAAATATAAAATTAAAATTTCATTAAATTCATTGAATAATACTAATCAATTTAATTTTTTTAGATAAACAAACATTGTGCACATAGTAATAATTTATTAGAAAAGAATATCATTTATTTTAAATTGATTTTTATTTTCCTTCCAAATTAATTGATATACAATGAAATAATATAACACATGTGGAACTCATAAATTTAAAAGATTTATTTTCCCAATTAATGAAAATTAATACAATGGCTAGGTGATATTTTTAACATTAAATAATAATATTCTAATTATATTACATGGTTTATTTGAACTCGACGTTGTGTGTGAAATAAAGAATCGATGAAATTAGATTTATTTTGAAAAATATTTCATAAAATCTCAGGGTGATACAATCTATACCACTTTAAAAAATTAGTCCCCCAAAATTTATTTTTTATGATAAAAAAATGAGGATATATTTGTTTTAGTAGATGATCAAGATCTGAAGTAGCTTCTTAAAATTTTAGAATCCACTAGAGAATATTATCCAGATGACCTGTCTTGTTCAATAGAATTTTATGTCTGTAATCCTAATTTTGAATAGTTTTTATATATATGAATTGTCATATTCTAGCAATATGACCTCTTTTTTAGTACATGTGATGGATTGGGAATGTACTTCCTCAAGAGAGATACAAGGTAATCATTGTGAACTTGAGAGAGATTTAATGGATGATCCACAAAACAAGACAGTGTCTATATTACAATATGAATACAAAAAGGGAAATATAACTATATATCAAATTTACATTATTTCATTCGTAGTTAAATTCATAGAAATACCATTGATCCATTATTAAACTCTATATCTGATAGATAATTTCCATCATAACATCATATCGAATTTGATATTATATTTTATAAAACTAAATTTATCTAAAATACAATTAAATTTACACAAATATAATGGGTCCTAATTTATTTATGTATCCATCTTTATCCAAACACATCACATTTTTCAAGTTTCAACAATAAAGGTTCACATAAATATATATTTGAATTTCCATGTGAAATATACAATTATATGAAAACTTAACTACAAGAAGGAGATTTCGATCTCTCTGAAATGGTTACCTCTTAATTAATGCAATCCAGTTAGCCATATGGAATCAAGAATAACTCCCTTTATTCCAGATCCCACTGACTAGTAGTTATGGTCAATGATGTTACAATGGGCTGACTATACCAACATTACCATAGTGGAATAAAATGGTATATAATATCTAAATCATCAAAAGCATTATAATGTACATAAGAGAAATAAATAACCTAGATAATAAATGTAGAAATAATGGTGTTAATATCATATACGTAGATGATGATTCCATCTCTATACGAAACAACGGAGCATGCATACAACAAATAATGTTATAAAAACATATAAAGAATACCATTAATATAAAATCCATCACTATCCATAGATATTTTTTGTTGTTCTACTCTCATTCTCTATCATATAATAAAAACCAAACATCCATAAATGGGTGATTCTTTTTAACAATATCAGTAGTCATGTAGTAGGTCTGTGTACAAAAAGATGACTAAAGCTATGTGTGAGTAAAACATAATAGGAAACCCCAAATGACCTATAATAATAATATATCCAAAGAATATAAAATTAATACTATAAATGAAAAATAAATGAAAAATAATAATGTAAATAACCAATGTCAGGAAACCCCCAACGAAGAATGTTTTCCAGGAATTCGTAATATTTTCCCAATTTTCTTGAACCCTAAAAAATAAATCCTTTATAATTAAAATACGGGTCATCCAAAGCATATGGTAGGTGGTATTGTTTCCCATAACGTATTGATTTTTTATAATTTATGCAATTTTTCCCCATTCGGTATTATCCTTGTGTTGAATCAAAAATGTAACGTTGATTTGGTATTGAAATTTACCTATAATTATGTTCCCATTGTTCATAAAATGGAACCATTGGATGTTGATCTCCTAGAATGAAACTATATTACTGTGGTTTATTATTATGGTTTATGGATCATGTCTTGTCTAGTTGATTAAAATGCCTTTCTAATGTGTTGTTCTAATAATTTAATATTTTAATTCTTTTCTTTAGCCCCATATATGACAACCTTTTTAGGTGGATTGATTCATGTACTATGGTGGAAATGAATTTATTAAATTAATTTAATTGTTGATAAAAATGTAATGTTTTCAAATAAAACCACCATTTTATTTTCCTTGTCTTCTAAACTAAAATGGAAACAATTAATGATTTATATATATATTTTTATACTATGGTAAACATTGGTCGTGGACTAAATTTGTTATTTATAAATGGAAATTATTTTTTTACTAAATTAAATGGTTCATTTTAGTCAAATTAATGTGGGTGGAAAGGACATGGAACTGATTTCATAATAGTTATATGGGTCATATAATATTGTGACACCCAAGGTAATGTTGGGTTAAATTCTTGTAAATTTAATAGAGGAAATACCTAATAATTGTTATGATTATACCAAGGAAATAGTTAGTGTAAATAGGTAAGGGACATGTTGAGTACAACATCTCACGCTCTTTTACTTTGGGTGCAGGGAATGACATCTCACACAATTATTCCATTATTTCAGTGATGGGAATAATATTTCATGTTACCTTGATTCTGGTCTTAAGAATGATAAATCACCCCATTATCATGATAGAAAATCTTGATGTCTCACATTCATATAATATTTTTGGCTTGTGACCTTGATAGAGACATTAAGTCATTATAATTGTCCAAGACACCAAAGATACGACTCTGGTCTTGGTAGCACCTAGTAGAATTTTATATTCCTATAAATTTCCTCACTTATATAGTTCATATACATGCATGCATATTATATATATATATATATATATATTATTATAATATATATGTTTTCAGTATAGACTGTTCCAGCTGGGGGAGAAATAGGTATGGTTAGCTATGTGTCTTTAGAAAACATGAGCCTAACATGTTATATTTATTTCATTATTTATATTCAATTTATTATTATCCCTAGAAATTATATCTGTTACAAACACATGATATATTATCATTAAAAACCATTTGTGGTAGCATATTGAGTATATACCACAACTTTCTTAGGCTTCCATTGTATTGGGGTACTTGAGAAGACCTCATGTTCCCATGTCCATGTATTATTGCTTTTGTTCTGCTTCATGCATGGGAGATTAGGAGCACGGGATAGAGCCACAACTCAGGATACTCTTGGAGTTATCCTATAGGGAGGTTTTCATTTGTATTAATACTATTATTATATTTTTTTATGCCAATTGCAGTGCTTCCTTTTTCGTATTATTTCACATGATCTGAATATGCTTGTATTGATTTATATTTGGCATTATTTTCTTCTTAAATTTTCCATTGGTTATTATTAATTATCATCCAATTAATTTCATTTATTATTTTTTCTTATGTTGTTATCTTTAGATTTACTAATTTTATATCAATATGATACTATGAAAATTAGATAATAGTCTCACCATTGTAACACCATTGGACCCTCACTACCAGTCGTCAGCCTCTAGAGTATTGGATGGCGCACTTGAGGAAATGTGGTAACCAAACAATAAGCATGTTTCATAGTTTTTTTATATGAAATATTACATCATTTAATAGAGATCAAATTATTAACACATTTAAGGGGTTTTTATAATGTCCAATTAAAATAGATATAAGATCTAATAGCCTCATTTAATAGAATCACACATTCGGATTCCCATTTATCAATTCTTTTAACGGAGATACATCACTGATGTTTTCCATTGATCATGAAAAAGATTCGATGTAATAAATAAACCATGAATGGATCCTTTTATAGGAATAGATCAATCTCATGGACATCACTGCCCAAACCATGTATGTCAAACCACCCTAACAAAATCTCACAATAAAAAATATTACTCTTATATAGTTTCGTGGTGTAAAAAAGGTGTATGTATCTAGTCCCTAATAATTTTATGTTTAGATTTTATTTTTATTAAAAGAATATCATATTTTTCCCCATTTAATATTTATTTTTAATTATTAAAAAAATTATTTTTATAAAATTTGATTTTGACAAGACAAAATATAAATTGTATTTTTGGAAAATATATAGTTTCAATCAAAACTCACTTTTTGATGAATTTTCTTCTTTTAAATAAAGTTTTATTTATTAAAATAATAATATTAAATATTATTTATTAAATATAAATGATAATATAATTTTATGATGTCAAATGTTATTTTTATAAGGGATGGAAAACAGTTATTCTAAAAAAATTATTATTTATCAATTAATGGGGATTTTTTATTTAAATGTGTAAAATCTCATACTTAGATAATTATTTTGATTAAATATTTATTTTTTATATCAAAACATAACAATTATCCAATGATTAAGTTTTCATAATTTTCTACGATAGCAAACATTTTGGGAAAAAATTAAATACATTATGAATATACAATACTTTCTATGACGTCATAATTTTCTAAAAATCATTTAACATATTCCAGAAAATGTTTCCATGAATAAATTTACATTTTAAATTAAATATATATTTTTTTAAAATATTTTTGTTAATTTTATAAACCCTTAATGAATCCAGTGAAAAAATATATTAAATTATAAAGTATTAAAATCAATTATTTATAAACATTACTAACTTCAACATAAAAAATGGTATTATATTATTGACATCAGCTATCCAATTTGTAATATAATGAAAAAATATCTTTGGTTGAATCGAACAGAAAATCATTAAATTGATTGTGTTTTTTATACCTTAGCATATATAGTCCAAAATTATTGTGAAAAAAGTTATAAATAATTATCTATTATCGTTAAATATAATCCTATTGAAAGTAAAATTCTTATTAAATGAAAAATCATACATCATGGAATTACTCTTTCCTTCCCTCTATGGAGTCCTACCACAGTGCCCCTTTCTCTGAATAAGCTCCAACCATGCTTGCAAAAGAAACCTCTCAAGATAAGGGATCCTATTATTCCCCTAATTATTCAAGAAATTTCATTAAATTATCCCATTCTTATAAATGTTATTCATGTTGGGATATGAATTACCACACCCTTTTTATTGTCCTTATGATTTCCGTGCAATGAGAGAACCCTTTCACTCCCGTTTATCCCATCAATGAATTTGTATGTACCCAGGTAATGTAGCCATCATTGTTTTTGGGAGACATCCAATTATTTATGTCACTCTCATTAATTATCAAAATAAATATGATGAATTAAATGCTTATGTTGTATGATCTATGTTCCAAAATTATGAATTCACATGATAGGAATGTGATATGTGTACCATGAATTATATATCCCTCCCATGAATTGAATAATGATTTTATCTTATGAAACTCCATGTATATTTCAGAGATTATTATTCTAATGACACTATGTTTTTTTTCTTGGATCAAATTTAATTCTTTTTATTATACGAAGCATTTTTTATTCCTTTACTAGGCTTTATAGCTCAGCTATTTCATAGGTATGCCCCTAGGTTATGATGTGATGTTTTAGAAGACTGATTGAATTTTAAGAGAATGTTAAGAGTGTTTATAATTATGGAATTCTATTCCTATTGTATGTTGTTATTATATGTACCAAATTTACAAAACAAGCCAGGATCATGATATTTTTGGACTGTACTCTATTTTACATTATTTAATAAATCAAGAAATAACGTGTATTAAAAATTAGGGTTGTGGTTATTTGTACCAGAGAAGATTCTACTTTTTTATTTTGATTAATACAACAAATGTAATGTAAAATCTGTATGGATAGGTCTTAAAATAGGAAAATATACCTAAATTTTAGTAAACTATATAGTATGATTTTTCCAATAAACTAAATACCAATATGGAATTTTCAAGTGGATGTCTCTCTCACAAAAATGTATATAGGAGTAACAACCCTTAATGGGTGCATTGAGCTAGACTAAATCATTACCTAGTGAAAAATGGGGTTTTTGGCACATTTAATTTGACACTCCCATGGGACATACTTTGGTAAATTCATAAGAACCCTATGTTCCGTTATTATTGGAATAAAAATTTCTAATAAGATTTTATGTTTGTAAAATTTTCACGGATAACATTAATTTAAATCTTTAAATTCATAGGGAAATGAACACATTTCATTTATGACTTATATATTTAAATTTTATGGTTTCCCTTTTATGTGTATAATAATTTATAATTTCTCATTCCAAATATGTCATTTATTCTTAGTTAGTGGGATATTATAGGAGAAACCGAGACACCATCCAATGTAAAGGGACATCTGATGACTTCCCAAATGAGATACCTAATGGTTTGAGAGAAACATTAAGACACATTATGATTATTCTAAAATAACAATCAAAAAAAATTATTAATAAATAACACTTAGAAAAATTAATAATCGCAAAAAGGGGGATAAATTCTAAAGGATTATTATTTGATAATGGTGTTGAAATAAAGAATATTATATTTTCTATTTGTCAAAAAATGTGTAAATAGTAACCTAAAGAAATGACACAAAAGAACAGGAATATGTTTTACATTTAGAAAAAATGGGTTATAATGTTGTTAATTTCAATGTAAAATTGAAGGGTTCAGATAACATAATGAATGGAAATTACAATCATTTTAGGATCCCATTAATCTATCTATGTCACAAATGTTGAGAGGTTCGAAATTATCCAAACCAATTATCGATTTAAAGGGATAACAAGAACAATGAGAACACGAATTCACCATGACTGAGGGAACATTGAATTACTTATGATGATATAGATCATGATGATTGAAGTACACATAACCTATACTATAGAGTTCTATTTTACATTTTGTATTAAATTTCTAATAATATTATCATTTCTTGTATGTTTCTATAAGAAAATTGAGTCAATATCCAAAATGATTTGACATCTTTAGGAAAAATAATTATATGATTATTAAAAAAAATTTTGACAGTTGTGGGAATATTCATGAAAGTATTATCATACTCTATTTTAGGGAATTAAATGATTTTCTAGGAACGGATTGAATATCATTATATTTATCCAACATAGATTTCTTAAAGAAATAAATGACCATAACATCATGAATCACCCTCTAATATAATAAAAGTTAAATGAGAAGGATCAATATTCATTATTAAAAATACCTCAATCATTGATATAATTTTATTTATATCATGCTTATCTTGCTACTGAGAGTAATGAAAAGACTGCCACTGATAACATATCCACTGTAAAGGAATTCCCTAAAGTGCTTCATGAAGAGTTTCTGGTCTTCCCCTCATCCATGATATTGATTTCTCAATCGAGTTCATACCCATATATTTTCTAATATCAAAGACTATATAGATAGTATAGGTAATTTATCTTTAGTATATGAATAAGAAATTATAGTATAGTCTTGATAAATGGTTTATATTCTGAATTTATTCATGATAGGGTTCACCAGTCCTCTTCATCTAGAGTAATGATGGGTAATTGAACCTCTAAATTTATTATCGTGAAGTAAATAAGATCAAGATAAGGGAAAATTATTCCCTTCAAAATGATGATGAGATATTGGAATAGTTATTCGGATCATTGTACTTCTATATGGTGGATCATTTATCGTGATATTATCAAGGAGAGGTGGAGGAAGATATCATTGGGACATCTCTATTAACATGTTTCAAGCACTATGTGTTTATAATGATTCTATTTTAAATCAAAAGGGATGAAACAATATTCTATGAATTAATGAATAGTTTGATAGGGATTTTCGTGAAAAAAATTTGGCTGTCTTTATATATATAATTCTTATCTAATCTAAAATCAAAGAGTGCAATGAGAATGATATTATATATATATATTTAATACTTATTGAAATTAAAATTTATTTATGAAGTTCAGTAAATGTTATATTTGATTAGAAAAATTAATTTTCTTGGGGAATCTTGTCATAAGTAAATGGACATATATAGATCCTTAAAAACTAAGGTAATTTAAGGATCGTAAAGGCCAATATCTATGAAGAGAATTTTTTCTTACCTTTGATTATATGGGTGATATAATTGATTTGTGAAAAAATTATCATTATTTTCAAGTACACTAACCAAGATTAATTGTAAGGTAGTGATGTATTTCTAGACAAACGAATGTATAGAAGGATTTAATGTGATTGGGAATTTTCTTATCACTACAGCTATGACTGCATTACCACCCATTATGTAATTATTTGTGATATAAAATGATGAATCAAAAAATATCTTGGATGCCCAGTCATTTAATATGACAATGTTATAGCCTATGAATCACAACAATTATTGATTAATGAGATAAACTACCTAACACGTGAACTATAATTGATAATAGTGGTTGATGTGTTGAATATTTTGTGACATTATCTCTATAAGAAGATGTGTGATATATATTTTTCATAAAAGATTCATGTATATATTCACAAAAAATAAGCTTAATATTTACCAATAATGGTGGCTAGAGATGATCTAGGGTTATGATTATTAATTGAATTACCATCCTATGATGAAAAACAGTGTTAGATTATATAAGTAGAATGGATTCCACAACCCTATCCATGATGATAATTTCAGATCATCCAATATTCATGTTCATTTAGAGAATGGAAATGAGAATAATAAATATATCACCATCATAACATTATAGAATAATCTCTCAGCATTATATATTTTTAGATTATAAAGGAATCCCAAAAAGATAATGAGTTTCTTCAGAGGAAGGTAGTGAATAACCTAGTGATAAAAATTATTTATGATGGATTTATAATATTTAGAACCTGGATATGTGTGAAATTAAATCTTGACCTAAATAAGGAAATGTTGGATTATGTTAAAAACACATCCTCCTCTATTAATCAGTGCATAACTATGATGTATATACCTCTAAATAAAATATTCTGGTGGGATAACATGAAGAGATATAATGGGGAGTTTGTATCTCAACACATGGAATTACTACAAGCCAACAATATATGATATATGTCAAGGTTATGATGCATCCATTTCTTATAAAATCATTAAAATGGGAATAAGTAACCATGTATGGCATCATATGAATTCTAGGGACACCTAAAGGTAATTACTCAATTTGGGTGGTATTTGATATCCTTACAAAGTTGGAACAATTAATTACTATACACGAATCCTTATCTCTTGAAAAATTCACAACGATAAACACGAGGGAAGTGTTAAGAATTCATGGACTTCTAATATGAATTATATTTCACTGGGATATGATTTTAGCCTCATTGTTTTGGAGAAGTATTCAGGAATCCTAAGATACAAAATCGAGATTCACTATATATTTTCACTCGTTGAAAGATTGTATGAATAAAAGGACCTTTCAAAATTGGAAGAATATACTGAGATCATGTTAAATGGGACTATATGTATGTTTAGAACAACACCTTCCCCATTTTTTGTTTGGATACAAATATATTTTCCCTTATACAGTTCAAATTATTGTTCATAAGGCTTTTTATAAGAAGATTTTACATAGTCCAACATGTTTGGATGAAGCTGTAGAGCGGAAGATGATAGGACATGATCTTATCCAAGAGATTATATAGACATGTTAAACTATTCTATGTAATATTAAATACATTCTATGTAAATAGAAAATAAATATACACAATCACTAATGAGAAATGGAGTTTGAGTTTTGATATCAAGTGTTTCTTTTCATATGGTTATGCATGAAATTCAAATGGTTTGGGAAGAAGGGAAAGCTTATCCTTGGATAGGAATAACCCTTTAAGCTCATTGATCACATTATATTTTGGGAATATTGAAGAGAACTACCACCTAAACAGTCTCAATTACATGATGTGTTCCATGTGTCCCTCTTAATGAAGTATATATTGGGAGAAACAAGTGAAGATATTAGATCTAAATGACAAGGTTCTAAAAAACACCTCAACTCCATTGGGAAAAGTGTTATGGAAGAACCATATTTTTTAGGAAGAAACATAGGTATTATAAGAGGTTATGAAACATAAGTACCATCATCTATTTTAGTGTATGAAATAAAAATTATAAGGGAAAAATAACCAAACTAGGGAATAATTCAACAACCTAAAATTTAATTAATGAAATCTCCCCTCTGGGATGAGTAAATGAATCATTAGTAAAGTCATTATATAAAACAAATGATATATATTTTTTGGAATTTAATATTTTTTATATTTAAAATAAAATTATGAATCGTAACCATTTATAACATATCCATTGATTAATTATTGTATTAGTAATATGTATACAAGTATATTTTAAAGTCTAATTGAAAAGTGAGGAAGAAGTGATAGATTCTACTAGTAAGATAGTACACCAGAATTCTCATTTATCAGTGATAATAAGGGAGATATAATCATTGTAAATTTCCATTTATTATGTATAATCTGTTATTGAACAACTAAATCTTGAGTCGACCCATTTATGGGTGAAGGTCCAGATCATCATCATCAAAACCCAAACTATGTACATGAAACCCCTGAAAAAAATATCACCATCCCACAACATACCCAATTGGAATTCTATTGTTAAAAACATGGACATTTATTTAAAACATAATAGAATGAATTCAAATAATTTTTTAGTTAATCAATTATTATATTTATCCATTTTTAATAATTTTATTTATATTATTACAAATGATGTTTATAAAAAGTAGTTTTGGATAAGATAAAATATAAATTTTATTTTTGAGAAATAAATAGTTTTAGTCAAGACACTTTTTGAAATGAAATCAATAATTTAAGAAAATTAAATTTAAAAAAAATATTATCATTAAATAATTTTTGTTAAATATTAATTATCACATTATTTTTTGATGTCCAATGTAATCGTTTTGGTGGATAGAATAAAAATATTGTAAAAAAACCTGTATTTCTAAATAAACATGGATTTTGGTTAAAAAATATAAATTTTCATATTTAAAGAATTATTTTGATAAAATAAATATTTTTTTTAAAATCAGTATGTACAAATTATCTAAGGGGGTTTTTTTAAAAAAATTTCAAAGGGAGTCAAATTTTTGGGGAAAAAATAAATATAGTACAAATATACGTGATGTATTACGACATCATAATAAACCAAAAAACATGTATTATATGGAATAAATCTAATAAAAAACCTAATAAATATTTCTTAATTGAAATAATTTGTTTTTAGAGTAATTTAATAAATTTTACAATCAATTATTGAATCCTCCACGAATATATATTATATTTTATGATTCTAAAATCAAATCATTATCAACATGACTGGACTGAACTTTTCCAAGGATTATGTTTTCATGAGATTAGTTCATTAAAATATAAAACAATGAAACCACTTCACATAGGTAGAAACCACATTGGAAAACATTGGGTTTGTTTTTGGGTTTTGTATATATTCCCATAGAGTCCATAACCAATGATTGAAAATTTAAAAATAATTATCCTCTATTTCTCTATTTAAATACACTAATAGTAATATTCCTTTTTAATTCAGACCATTTCATAAGATTATTAATCTTACCATACATTTATACAGTACACAAAAAGTTCCTCAAGTACTTAGTAATATCCCACAAATTTTTTTAAATGCTCTCTCTCTGTGTAAGGGATCCTCTCCCTCGACCTTTATCAAAACACATTCATTATAATTTTTCATTTTTTTTAAATTATTCAGGTTGGGATACATTTTCACACAATACACTACATTTAATTATTATTTTGATGTTATTTTTTTTTACCTTTTATTCTCATTTATTCCTTACATGTACCATTACACACCCCTGTTATGATATAGAAATCATCCTACAATTTTCCTTGAGAAACATTTTTACAGAGAATACCCATTCCCATTTCTACTAAATGTTAATGAAATATATGTGAATATACATAATTTATTTGAAAATACAATGTATTTATATCATATTAAATAATAATTTGATTAAATGTTTATAATACATCCTTATATTATATGATCTATATGGAACACTTCTATATGTAAAATATATGAAAGTAACAGGTTGGCCTAAAATTATATATTTTTATGATGCAGTGGGTAATGCTTAATCATACTATATGATATATATAGTGGATTAGAGGTTATTATAAGAACACTATGTTATGTTTTGTTGGTGGTTAAACTTGAATTAGGTTTATGAGGACATCTTTTAAGTCATTTACACATTACTATGTTTCCAATAAACTATCAAGTAATGATGTGCCTCATTATTTAACATTATAGTGATAACCCCTTCTCTATTCCCTTGACATGGATTTTGTTTCACCCGTATTTATTTAAATAATGGTATGATTTTTCTAGTACATTGATAGTATTTATATTCCTCCCAGTTATTATGTACGTCCCCGGGATATCCCATACTATTTTAGAAGAATGGTGAAATTTTTGGAGAATGTTAAGGATGTTATAAATAATGTAATTATATTTATTTATAATGTTATTATGATATATATCCAACATCAAAAAAATACTAGGCCTCAATATTTTTTTTGGATTTTATTATCTATCTATTTATGATATAAAACATGAAAAAAAATTATTAATAATATATGATGTCATATATATGGTATAGCCTGCCTAAACTGTTTCCCTCTTTACCTCCTTATATCACCAATACAAACACCAAATATGGATGAGGGTTGAACCCACACACATATGTAGTGGATATGGGGTCCCATGTTATGGATAGTTCGTTGGCTTAATTTTCTTTAATAATTCCAAATAAAAAGAATTATTTTACTACATTTTAATTATAGAATATATTTTCAATCAACATATCACCATCGAATTCCAATAAAAAAACAATCACCTCCTCTATTGTATATTTTTAAGGGAAAATATCATTTTTAATTTTATATAATTAATCGTATAAATTAATAAATATTTAAATGAACATATTGAATTAGGCTTATTTTTTCTTTTTGGAATATAAATTATAAAGAGCTCTTCATCGCCGAATCTTAATTCTTTACATATTCATTGTTTTAAAGAATGGTTCATGTCAAATAACATAGTTACACATGTATTAAACATTAATAATATTGAAAAAAACAATTATAATTCTAATCATGATTTCTTTAAATGATGTTTCTTAATATAGTATGACCTGAGTGATTTATTCTTCATCCATTATTCCATGCTATAATCTCTTTGATATCAGTATTGAATATCTTGGATACATCACATGAAACAAATAAAATTTTTAACATAAAAAATCATATTTAGATCAATTAAATCATTCTATTATACTAATAACCTCTTAAAAAATATCCAACATTGACCACAAATAAAACTAATATAGAAAATGGGATCATTTATATCAATCATTGTAATTTTCTAAAATACCATGAATATTATTTCCAAATGAAAAGGTTAATATGTAAATATATCCCCTCTAATATTCTAGAAATTCATTTCACCATATATATCATGTATTGATAAAAAAAATGTTAATTGGAATGGGGTATCACTCCAAAATAAATCAATATTAGATCCAGCTATTTACTTAATGTCTTAATAATCCACACATGATGTATAGAATAAGGGGATTTGATATAGGGTAAAATGTTATCCATTAACATGTAAAATTTATACCTCTTGAGATGAGAAATAATATAATTATCTTAAATGATTATCCACTACTAATCTAAGATGAATATACATATCTGATATATGATGATTTTTTAAGAAATATCAATTAGAAACTCTTGCAATCACTTTAAAAAATAGATTAAAAACATTATACTATAACAATAAGTACAAGAGGCATTCGATCATTTTCATAAATTCAAATTTCATGTTTTATTGATAATTTCCATTAAACCTCTTTGTATAAAATTTATTATTTTTTATATCTAAGGTTTATAGATTATGAAATAATACCTTTTCTAATAACTTTATAATCGAGAACATTGTAGATAACTAACATATAATTAAGTATCATACAATTAATTTTGAATTATCCACACAGATTATTATTAGTGTTGTTGTTGTTATTAGTAATTTTGGATATTGAACATTCTTGACCTTCTTGGATTTATAATCCATGATATTGTCACATTTATTCTTGGGGTAACTTTTGTTTAAATTTTTTTTCTTCTTTCTTCATATGGTTTCTTCCTGTTTCTTAGCCAAATTATTTGGTTTTATTTCCTCATTTTTATTGCATACATGTCAATATGAGGTTTCACCATTCTTATTAAAAATACCTACACATACGTCCCAGATATTTTCAATATTTCCAAATCTATTTTAAGTAAACTATTTTTTATTATCCTTTATAAGTTGCATATTCTTATTTGGATTTCACCCACTAACAAAGCAATAGTTTATTTTTTCATTTAATGTATTTAACCTAAATGATAATACATAATTAAACAGTATATTTCCTAACCAACATAAAACCAAAAACCATGATATTCTTCATTCATCAATATGATATTTTTTTGTTCTCTTTAATACATGATGGGATCTTTATGGGGTGCCAAATTTGACAATAATTTTTCAAATCCACCCTCATAATGGTGGTAGTGTTCTTATGACCTTTCTTCATCATTAATTTTATAGATTTCATTTTTTAACCATCACTCTTCATATTAATAGATAAAAAAAATTTACAAGAAGGTATGGATGGTTTACCTTTCTTGAAATCTACTAAAGATAGATAATTGGATGAATTATTTGTCTTATTATAACATTTTGGTGGTCATTTTATATTTGATTTATCAATTGATAATTGATAAATAGTAAAGAAAATTTATTTATTGTGTATCGTATCAAAAGGTTTCTTCTAAAAAAATTCAACTAAAATTCCATTTCTAATAATCACATATTGAGGGTGTTTTTTGATCTACAATCATAATAACCTACTCATTACAAAAAAAAATCATTATTTTAATATTCTCTTCAAAAATATATCCTTTTTTATAGAAAAGAGTCAGGTTCTATGATCTTATTGGAATTTTTATCCAATTTTAAATCCCTGAAAAAAGTTTTATTTTTAAAATTTTATCAATGTTCTGGGATCTATTATGTAACAATCCAAGCTTCCACGGTACACTTCTCTTTGAATAATACAGTAGTTTGTGTTGTACGCAACTTCGATTTCTAACACACACCAAAACTAATCAATGTAGCCGTTATAATAGAAATACCCAATTTTTAAAATTATAGAAATTTTATATTTCAAAATGGACTTCATTTTTGTATTCTTAATATCGAAATTATCCAAAGTTCATTTTTTTGTAATTTTCTGAGAACTTCAAAATGTTTGTAAATAGTGAAAAATATTTAAAAAAACTTTATTAATCAAAATAATTTATAGTGATAAATTATACTATTCAGTGGTTTTAAAGTATAATTAGAATACATTTTTACCATTTTATCCAATGGTGTTCAATATAATTAATTTCACTTTGAAATTATACATAAACAATTGTCAATCTTTTGATATATGTTGTTTCTTAAAAACACGCTATTTGTTGTGACAGCGGAAATTATTTATAAAATTAATTAATTCAACTTATATGTTTGGAATTTATTAAAATAGGCATCATTTTTGAATTTGGAATATCAATTATAGCGTAGGGTGAAATTTTGGCATTGTTTTGAAAAACTTCAATTTTTGATGAATAGTGAAACCACTAAGTGGAAGTTAAATAACTGATTTTTCAATTAAATGAAATATTACCACATCTGTGATTTGATTTTCAAAAATCCGACATACATGGTAATCATTAGGAAGTAAAATTTCATTCAATGGGATTAAAATAATTTTTTGGTGAATAGTAACTTTTAAGTTTAAATAATCGCGATTAAAGGTAATTAGTGAAATTTATGGTAAAAATGATATTATAAAAATATGAAAATACATTTACACTTGTCCTACCCCTATTGGATGTGTCATGGCAGACCAAGAAAATCCATGGGTCAACTTGGGGACCCCATGGAGCCACTTTGGTAGGAAAATGGCATAAATAACTTTTATTTAACGTTAAAATAAAAATGTCACAAACATTAGTTGTTTTACTAAAATAATTTTTAAATGGGGTTATACAAGTCATAATTTTGACTATAAATATTCATTATAAATCAAAAAATATTTCCTAAATCATGATATTTGTTTTATAATTTTTAGACATTAAATAAATTAAATTATGTATGACACCATGATGATGCAGCGATTACCTCATTAATTAACGATTTTAATAAAATGGAAGGATAATGTAAAATCTAAGCATTAAAATTGTCCAACGACTATTGGATGAGAATATTTCAAACCCTTGTCACCTTATCCTCGAATTATATAAGTGTGGGACCTTTAAAATCCGAAAAGTATTGTATAATAAAGTAACATTTCAATCTTTCCAAGAGTGCCCCTCCTCTCCTCTTATAAAAGGCCCCCACCACGACCACCTTATTCACACCTTCAAGCCAATTTCCTAGGCCAAAATCTGACCAAATACTCTTTCAATATCCATCTCTTACTCTTAGAAGCCTCACTTTGGGCATAAATCTTCCCAAGGAAGCCTTTGGATCAAATCAAAAAAAGAGTTACCCGATTTTAAGGTAATGTGTTCTCTTATGTTATTTTGTTTTAATTTGCTTCTCCAACCCCCTAAAATCTTTTTTTTCATTTATTTTGTAACAACACCAGTATCCTCAATATACTAGGATTTTGTAATAAGAATTATTTGAGCTACACATACACACACCTACAACTAATGGTTAAAGAATATATTGTTTCTGTGGATGGCGAATTTCTGCCTCACGAAACGATGATTGTTCAACACTCATATAAAACCATCAAATGTGGCAATTAATATGTCACTATATTTATATATATGATATATAATATGTTTATGTTTTACTTAAGGTTATGTATTTTTCATTTATGGCATAAATTTATTGTTTCCATTATGGGTAAACGCGGTATTTTCATTTTAGGAAGTGCGGACAACCGCCCCCTCAAAGTGATTTGAATCGTTAATCCCATATGTGGGATGTATAAAGGATGGAGTAAATGATATTATATATGATATTATACTGGAATTAAAATATACCATTATATCATTATGATTTCATTAAATACGAAATCAAAATGAAAGTAGCGTTCTTGCGTACGTACGGCTTACCGTCTCCATGAACGGTGTATTTCATTTCTTACCTCTAAAAGTTATGTAATATTATAAATTAATGTATATACTGGATATATATGATATATATTATATCTAAATCATTAATATAATTCTGGATATAATGGATATTTCACCACATTAACAACTTGTAATTATAAGGAATTTATTTTTGACTCAAGTACCAAAGATCGACAAAATGACCGTTATTAACGTAAATAATTACATAATGTTCATAACCTGTTAATAAGTGATATAAAAGGAATAATTAAGTTGAAAAATGTTCTTAAGCAATTATAAATTAACTCTACTTTATTATTCAGGAGGTTAAAGAACGATCGAGTCAAGACAGGACGCAAGGTAAGGGAATTTCATAACCCAATTTCCATTCTTTGGGTTAATCTTCAACTTTCAAATTATGTCTTGATATTATTATGTCCTATCTTCTATTTGTAATTTCATTATGTGTTCTTATAGTTAATACACATAATAGATCTATTTTATTTTAAAAATGTTCTTTTTAAGGACTTCGTCTCAATATCCTTTCATTGAGGCATATTTGGTTTTATACACAACTTTCATTTATACGGTGTATAAACCCCTTTGAATTTTACGTTTATTCAAAAGGAATCTTCTTTATATGAAGCGTTTTACTAAATGAAAAAAAGGTAATTTTTTTCATTCCATACATATGCGGCGACAACGTCTTCTCCGCCGCCGTGACCATTATTTGAGTTTTGGTTTCCTCTACAAGCCATCACTTTTTTTAATGAAAATGAATAAAAAGTTTTAAATTTCTTCTAATTTGGTATTGAAATGGTTTTGAAAGCGTTTTTATTATATCAATGTGTTGTATTGATATCTTGTGATTGAAATGTGGAATTGTTATGTTTCCTTGATTCATGTTTTATGGGATATGATTATGTTATCGTTTATGATATGTTTAAACCTGTTCATATGAGGAATGCATTAGACTTAATAAGTGACGGGTGGAGCCCGCTATAGCTCCTTGATGCATCAGTAGGTCTCATGAGACAAACTAGTGTCTTGGCACGAGGCCTTGAAAAAATCTTATTTGTGGTCTTGGCACGAGGCCTTGACTACGTGGTTTTGATAGTCTGACATTATGCATTCCATCATTATGAAAGTGGTTATTGATATTTCATGGGATTATTCAACTTGTAGAATATCCATGTGAGTATGTAAATGGCATTATTTAATTTTATTTTTTCCATATTATGCTGAAGTTCAAGATTAAAAATGATTTTGTTTTAGTTATACATTTCCTTAAATGTTAATGTTTATTTATGAAAGCTTCCGCAATATTGTTATCCTTACTGAGCATCTGAGCTCACCCCTTTCAATGTTTTAATATTTTCCAGGATGTAAAGAAGTCATTTATGAATGACCTACAAGGATAGTCAAAATAGGATATGAGTGTGGAATATAGAGACTTTGTTATTGTATTTTTTCACTTTATGATGTAATGTAACATTTATGAATGTATCTAGTGTTTCCAAGGATACTAAACTAATCGGTCTTTCGAGACTTGTCCTTTTGTGATCATGCCAATGTTACGAAGTACTGCACCGACTCTGGGTAGCTGGGTTCGGGGCGTTACAGTTGGTATCAGAGGCAGATTAGTACTAACCATGGAAGCTAGATTTAGATAAACTCTGATTAGAGCACATAGCCCAAAGATAGACTTTGAGGATTAGTATAGAATAACTTCCTAGAATTTTGGTATTATAGAGATTTTGTGTGTTTTCCGAGTAATACATCCCTGTCTGGATACAAGCAAGTAGAGGCGGCTCTGGCACAGATGTACCTAGGGGTAAAACCCGAAAACACCACTTTGTTCTAGACTCAAACGGGAACTGGTGCACGACAACGGGCCTTCCTACACTCTTGGTTACGACACTCCCAAGTGATATGCTTAGGATAATTCTTGTTTTAATTAAAAACCATCTTTACTAGAAAGGATAAAGAGTTCTCAGTCCGATGATGAAGTGTTGAAAAAGAAGATTAAAGCTGTGAATGATGGGCGGTTGAGTGACTTTGTTTATGAAGATGTAATTTTGAATTTTGGGAGGAGACTTTGTGTTCCCGATATACCTGATTTAAAGAGGGAATTGTAGGATGATGCTCATAGTTCCAATTTCTCTATACACCCTGGGAGCACTAAAATGTATAGAGATTTAAAGGAAAAATTTTGGTGGGACAACATGAAAAGAGAGATTGCTGATTTTGTGTCAAGATGTATGGTTTTCCAACAAGTGAAAGTTGGAAGGCAACATCCTGGTGGAATATTGCAACCTCTTCCCATACCTGAGTGAAAATGGGATAATATTATGACGGACTTTGTCATGGGACTACCAAAGACCCCTAGAAGGAATGATGCAATATGGGTCATTGTTGATCGTCTCACCAAGTCAGCACATTTTCTTGCTATAAGGGAAGATCTTCCACTTGAACGTCTAGCAAGACTATATATTAATGAAGTTGTGAGACTTCATGGAGTACCCCTGTCAATTGTCTCGGATCGTGATCCCCGCTTTACATCAAGATTCTGGAAAATTCTTCAGAAGGCCTTGGATACAGAACTTCGTTTGAGAACTACATACCACCCTCAAACAGACGGAAAATCAGAAAGAACTATTCAAACCTTAGAAGACCTGTTGAGATCATGCTCACTTGACTTTAAAGGAATGTGGGATCAATATTTACATCTGGTAGAATTTTCCTATAACAATAGCTTCCATTCATGTATTCAGATGGCACCATATGAGGCGTTATACGGAAAGAGATGTCGCACACCAACCTGTTGGGATGAGGTTGGTGAATGAAAACTTGTAGGCCCATAACTGGTGGAGGAAACGATGGAAAAGGTGAAGGTAATCCAAAACCACATCAAAGCAGCTCAAAGTAGGTAGAAGAGCTATGCTGAAAATCTAAGGAAGGATTTATAATTTCATGTAGGAGATCATGCTTTCTTGAAGGTATCACCATGGAAGGGAGTTATATGTTTCAGTAAGAAGGGTAAATTGAGTCTCAGGTACATCGGACCATTCGAAAATCTAGATCTAATTGGGGCTGTAGCTTACCATTTGGTAATGTCGCCAAGTCTCTCCAAAGTTCATGATGTATTCCACGTATCACTGTTGAGAAAATACATGCCCGACCCAATGCATGTACTCACCTATGAGGAATTAGAACTGGAACCCGATCTGTCTTATTGTGAAGAGCCCGCTAGAATTCTTGATACAAGAGAACAAGTGCTGAGAAACCGGACGACTAGTCTGGTAAAAGTTCTATGGAGAAACCATAAGATGGAGGAGGCAACATGGGAACCCGAGGAACATATGATGAAGAATCACCCGAGTCTTTTTATACAGTGATATTATATGAAATTTTGAGGACGAAATTATTTTAAGTAGGGGATAATGTAACACCCCAAGCTTCCACGGTACACTTCTCTTTAAATAATATAGTAGCGTGTGTTGTATGCAACTTCGAGTTCTAACATACACCACAACTAATCAAAGTAGCTGTTATAATAGTAATACCCACTTTTTAAATTTGTAGAAATTTTATATTTGAAAATGGTATTCATTTTTGTATTTGTAATATCGAAATTATCCAAAGTTTAATTTTTTGTAATTTTCTGAGAACTTCCATATTTTTATGAATAGTGAAAAATACTTAAAACAACTTTTTTAATCAAAATAATTTATAGTGATAAATTATACTATTGATTGGTTTTATAGTATAATTAGAATATATTTTTACCATTTTATCCAATGGTGTTCATTATAATTAATTTCACTTTAAATTAGACATAAACAATTGTCAATCTTTTGATATATATTGTTTCTTAAAAACACGCTATTTGTTGTGACAGCGGAAATTTATTATAAAATTAATTAATGCAACTTATATGTTTGGAATTTTTTAAAATAGGAATCATTTTTGAATTCAGAATATCAATTATAGCTTAGGGTGAAATTTTGGCATTGTTCTGAAAAACATCAATTTTTGATGAATAGTGAAACCACTAAGTGGTAGTTAAATAACTGATTTTTCATTTAAATTAAATATTACCACTTCTGTGATTTGATTTTCAAAAATCCGACATACATGGTTATCATTAGGAATTAAAATGTGGTTCAATGGGAATAAAATAATTTTTTGGTGAATAGTAATTTTTATGTTTAATTAATCGTGAATAAAGGTAATTAGTGAAATTTAAGGTAAAAATGATATTATAAAAATATGAAAATATCTTTACACTTGTCCTAACCCTATTGGATTTGTCAAGGCCGACCACTAAAATCCGTGGGTCAACTTGGGGACCCCATGGAGCCACATTTGTAGGAAAATGACATAAATAACTTTTATTTAAAGTTAAAATAAAAATGTCACAAACATAAGTGTTTTTACTACAATAATTTTTAAATGGGGTTATCTAAGCCATATATTTTACTATAAATATTCATTAGAAATCTAAAAAGATTTCCTACATCATGATAATTGTTTTATAATTTTTAGACATTAAATAAATTACATTATTTATGACACCATGATGATGCAACGATTACCTCATTAATTAACGATTTTAATAAAATGGAAAGATAATGTAAACTCTAAGCATTACACTTGTCCAAAGACTATTGGATGAGAATATTTCGAACCCTTATCACCTTAGCCTTGAATTATATAAGTGTGGGACCTTTATAATCCGAAACACATTGTATAATAAAGTAACATTTCAATCTTTCCAAGAGTGCCCCTCCTCTCCTCTTATAAAAGGCCCCCACCACTGCCACCTTATTCACACCATCAATCCATTTTGCTCGGACAAACTCTGCCCAAATACTCTGCCAAATTCCCTCTCTTACTCCTAGAAACCTCACTTTGGGAAGAATGCATCCCAAGGAAGCCTTTGGCTCAAAATTAAAAAAGAGTTACCCGATTTTAAGGTAATGTGTTCTCTTATGTTATTTTGTTTTAATTTTATTCTCAAACCCCCTAAACTCTATTATTTTCATTTCTTTTGTAACAAAAACAGAATCATTAATATACTAGGATGTTGTTATAAGAATTATTCGAGCTACACTTACACACACCTACATCTAATGGTTAAAGAATATACTGTTTCTGTGGATGGATAATTTCTACATCACGAAATGATGATTGTTCAACACTCATATAACACCTTAAAAGGTGGCCATTAAGATGTAAATATATTTATATATATGATATATAATATGTTTATGTTTTACTTAAGGTTATTTATTTTTCATTTATGGCATACCTTTATTGTTTCCATTATTTGTAAACGCGATATTTTCATTTTAGGAAGTGCGGACTACCGCCCCCTCAAAGTGATTTGAATCGTTAATCCCATATGTGGGATGTATAAAGGATGGAGTAAATGATATTATATATGATATTATACTGGAATTATAATATACCATTATATCATTATGATTTCATTAAATACGAAATAGAAATGAAAGTAGCGTTCATGCGTACGTACGGCTTACCGTCTCCATGAACGGTGCATTTCATTTCTTACCTCTAAATGTTATGAAATATTATAAAGGAATATATATACTGGATATATATGATATATATGATATCTAAATCATGAATATAATTCTGGATATAATGGATATTTCACCACATGAACAACTTGTAATTATAAGAAGTTTATTTTTGACTCAAGTACCAAAGATCGACAAAATGACCGTTATTAACTTAAATAATTACATAATGTTCATAACATGGTAATAAGTTATATAAAAGGATTAATAAACTTGAAAAAGGTTCTTAAGCAATTATAAATTAACTCTAGTTTATTATTCAGGAGGTTAAAGAACGGTCGAGTCAAGACAGGACGCAAGGTAAGGGAATTTCTTAACCCAATTTCTGTTCATTGGGTTAATCTCCAACTTTCAAATTATGTCATGATATTATTATGTCCTATCTTGTATTTTTACTTTTTTTATGAGTAATTATAGTGAATACACATAATAGATCTATTTTATTTTAAAAATTATCTTTTTAAGGACTTCGTCTCAATCTCCTTTCATTGAGGCATATTTGGTTTTATACACAACGTTCTTTTATACGGTGTATAAACCACTTTGACTTTTACGTTTATTCAAAAGGAATATTTTTTATACGAAGCGTTTTACTAAACGACAAAAAGGGAATGTTTTTCTTTCCGTACATATGCGGAGACAATGACTTCTCGGCCGCCATGACCACTATTTGAGTTTCGGCTTCCTCTACAAGCCATCACTTTTTTTAATGAAAAATAAATACAAAGTATTAACATTCTTCTATTTTGGTATTGAAAATGGTTTTGAAAGCGTTTTTATTATATCAATGTGTTGTATTGATATCTTGTGATTGAAATGTGGAAATGTTATGTTTCCTTTATGCATTTTTTATGTGATACAATTATGTTGTGGTTTATGATATGTTTAAACCTGTTCATATGAGGAATGCATTGGACTTAATAAGTGACAGGTGGAGCCCTCTACAGCTCCTCGATGCATCAGTAGGTCTCATGAGACAAACTAGAGTTTTGGCATGATGCCTTAACAAAATCTTATTTGTGGTCTTGGCACGAGGCCTTGACTATGTGGTTATGATAGTCTGACATTATGCATTCCATCATTATGAAAGTGGTTATTGATATTTCATGGGATTATTCGACTCGTAAAATATCCATGTGAGTAAGTAAATGGCATTATTTAATTTTATTTTTTCCATATTATGCTGAAGTTCAAGTTTAAAAAGGATTTTGTTTTAGTTATACATTGCCTTAAATGTTAATGTTTATTTATGAAAGCTTCTGCAATATTGTTATCCTTACTGAGCATTTGAGCTCACCCCTTTCAATGTTTTAATATTTTCCAGGATGTGAAGAAGTATTTTATTAATGACCTACAGGGATAGTCAGAAGAGGATATGAGTGTGGACTATGGAGACTTTGTTATTGTAGTTTTTCACTTTATGATGTAATGTAACATTTATGAATGTATCTAGTGTTTCCAAGGCTACTAAACTAATCGGTATTTCGAGACATGAACTTTTGTGATCATGCCAATGTTTCGAAGTAATGCAACGACTCTAGGTAGCTGGGGTCGGGGTGTTACATATTATTCTAATTTCTTATTGACATTATCATTCTACTCCACTTACATAATATTTTTTGGGTATCTTATTTCAATTTTTTTGTTTTTTATTCAAATACTCCATCATTAATAGAATTCTTTAGGAATTATAGAATTTTTAATTGTAAATCCATATATATAAAATATATTTCTTCTGTTGGGTGATCTTTTCTTATATACATTTAAATATTAAAAATACAAGTGATATTATTTCTATTGTAACATTATATAGAATATATATTAATCTATTAAATTATATATCATGAATTTTTTTTAACTAACCATCATCACCATTTATGATATGATCTTGTCGATGAGGTTATTTTGTACAAGAATTGTCATATAACCTAGGATCACTTGAGGTAAGAATTCCATCCCTCTCCTTGATGGAATCCTGAGCCACATGTTCATCTCATTCAAAGTCTAATATTTTCTTATTGTGTTCATGGGATGGAGATACTAATTCTTCCACTTATATATATAATATTGACTTCTTCTGTATCTTCATTATCTCTTTACTTATAATATTCATAATGGTCTTCGGATAAATTGGTATCTTCTAGGAGATAATCGAATCATTACAAAAATTTCATTTCATTATTAGTATAGGAAAGAAATTGAAATATTTAGAAGAGAGTAATATCAACATACAAAATTCCACAAAAGTTAACCTTACATATTATACCAACTGAGAGGACAACTTTTGGATATGCATAACATTGGTTGGGGGAAATTATTGTAGTTAACATTTTGAAAAATTATATCTTTTATCCCTTTTACATCAAAGTCATTTTAAGATTTTTATTCTCTTATTATATATTAAATATCTTGTGATACTATATGAATTCAATTAAAAAAATCACATGTTAATTTTATAAGGATCACTAATCAATATGAATATATTTAATATGAAAGGTTTATAAAAAAACCAATCAAAATGAAATATAATAAATTAATTCTTTTGAAAAATGATACATAAAGAATTGAAATTCCATTATGTATAGTTTCACTATAGTACAAATATATTTCTTATTTCAGTGTTTCTATTTGGTTCTTTATACTACAACTGAAAATAGTCTTCACCTCATTTATAAAGTAGTTTTTAACTCAACCTTGTTCTTACAACTATTCAGTGTTATGATGAATTTAAATGTGCTTATTTTTTTCTTCTACTTTCATCTTCTTTACTTATTACTTGAAAAGTAATCGGAAACCAACATCAATTCATCACACAACTAAAATTAATGTTTCTAGAACTACATCATTTTCTTTTCTAATTATAAAATGTATAATAAAATTCACTGAATATATTTATTTATATATTGAATCACAATAACCCATTTTGATTATTTAAATATTTAATGTTCATATATACATTGTCACAATAACATAATCATATTTAGTTTTGAAGAAATAAATTTTATTATGGACAGAAATCATAGAATACTTCTTTTATACTCAATATATGCAATTCGAATTATACATGTTCTCATTTATTTTTCTTGGTGAAGTAAATATTTATACAAATGAATCATACTTCTTTATCAGTATCATTTCATAATATAATGATTTCAAAAACTCATTAAATTGATAACTTAGATATGTACTCATCAGATATTCATCAAAACAATCGTCTCAGGTTCCCATCACACTATTCTTGCAAACCATATCACATGTTCATTTTTGAATCTTCATTCATTTTCTAGAAAACTAGAATTGGTATTATATAACTTATAAGATCTTTCAAATAGTATTTATTTTTTAATTAGATTATGTTCAATGTCTTCTATTTGGATTAAAATTTTGAATTAAATTAACTTTATTGTAAGCATGGAATTCAGGCACTTTCTTCTTCATGTTTTATGAATTGCTCTTCATCTAAAATAGTTATATACACATAGGGTCTCATAGGCTATATTATCTGTCAATTTTAGTTGTTTTCTTGGTATATATTTTTTAACCCCTTCATGAATATATATTATTCACACATCCCAATGATTACTATCTTCTTCTTATTACTTAACAATATATGTATATAACCCCTTCATCACTATGTTATCTTTATGAAAATCCAATTTTTTTCATACTAATTATTTTTATCTGGATGTAATCTTCATAGAAGGTTCCTCTTAATCTTGTAAATGAGTATACGATATCATAATTTCATATTCAATTGTGAAAACCAGTTTGATTTTTGGTTACAGACATAGTTCCTTCATGTAAACATAGTGGTATTATAATACTCAATCCATGGTTCATGGTATAGTTCATCTCAAAAAAAAATCGAATGACTGTTAATATATTTAAATTGTTCTATTCTCTTATTTATCCTTCTATTGATGTGTTCAGAATGCCTTATCTATATATCCTAGGAAAGCCATGGATCTTCTAATGTTCACATAAGATAAAACATTGTGATAAATTATTTAATGAAAAATAGGACATATCATTATTTTAAAATAAATTTATTGGAATTTATACTTTGATATTTATAATAAATGATCACCACTTATTTTATTCACTTCACTAAATATTTATATGAATTTTTATATTGTAGAAATGGAGATATTAAAGACCCTAAATAACTCAGAATTTTGAAATATTTTTATATGAGTTTCTTTATTTAGTGATATAATATATAATGGCAAAACATCCATCATGTTAAAATCCTCATCATGGTGACTATATAATGTTAACATGATGACGATCATATGTTACTTTTAATTTCAAACTCATCCATGATTATCAAGAGCATGAGAATCCTTTTGTAATGTCTTTTTCATTCATATGATTCATATTTTTCAAATGAATCTGTACGTGCATATCATTTCATTTATTCATAAAGTTATAAGGGATCATCATCTAATAATATGTTGAATTTTATTTTGCCTCAATGTTGGTAGTTAGAGACTTCAATATCTCTAGTGAATAATTAAACTCACAAGAAGTTGATGGTTGAGGATGATCACCATACTAACCATGAGGGTGTGATTGATTATATCATTTATCACTTCTTTTATCCCTAATATTTAACATTGGTGGAATAGTTCAATGCATCCCATATCCCATATTGATCACCTATATGGTTAAGAACTTATTTATAACTGTTAATGATCCTTTTACAGCTGAATAATAATGCAGGGCTCAACACTTGTAATATGTCACACACCATTCCCACACTATTAGACACACACCATTACATGGTCCCTGAGAAATCATCTAAAACCATGCATAAACCATTTTTTCTACATAATACCAATGCATGTACCCACTATAAAACCATTGGGTATCGTTTTTTCCACCATACTAGGCTTATGGTTGTACCTCCGCACATATGTAGTATCTATGAGGTCTCCTTGGTTTGATAGGTTGTTGTACTAATTTTTGTATTAAAACAACTAAAAGTTTGAATAGAATATATTGTAAATCTATACCTCACCATCAAATAAAAAACTACCCACTCTCAACATATATCTTATATATTCATCTTGAAAAATAATACTATTTTGCATGTTCTTCAAATAATCTCGATATACAATAATTATTTCCATTACCTTATTCAATTCCTATTCTTCTATTATTTTTGGAATATAAATTAAAATGATATATTCATTATCTAATAACCTTTATTCACATAATCATTAATCTAAACAAAGTCTCATGTCCAATAATGTAGTGAAATGTATAATAAACATTAATAAATGTGCAAAAATAATAAGAATTATAAATTCCATGGCTTCAAATGAACATACATAAGAAAATTAGATAAATGTTCTGTCTTTATCATCCAATCATCCATGATCTAATTACATTGATATCAATTATAGAATATGTCTGATACTTATCATCAAATAACTTATTTCATTACATCTTCAACATTATATTGAAATAAAGAAATCATTTTCTTTTATTGACTACTATTGGGAACTAATAAAAACCATCAAAATTAAATACAACTCATAAGAAATCATTTATAAAAATTGGGTTTCTATAATATATATTGAACTTCCTTCATAATGAAATAAAATAATTGTTTTATTTAGATTACCCATCCAAGGGGGAGGGGATCTAAATTGAAGTGGTTGGTTTATAGATAACTACATTATTGGGAAGGGAAATTTCTTCTTTAGTATGCAATGTATGAGTTATGATAAATTGTCACAGGCATCGATTTTCACAATCCATATCAAATAATTACATTGTTGGAAATTTATTTTGGGTACTAAACTCTTATAATGATGATTATTTTAATTATCATTTCAATTTCATCATTAATAATGGAACCACATTAGGGATGCATCATTTTTTTCTTCCTGATTATATACATGGATTCCAATTGGATGGAGGAGGTAGTGATAATGACTAGTATATAAAGCTGTGATATTTCCTTGTAGTTATAAACAATACATTGTTATTATATGTTAATAATAAATCATTCCACTTTTTTGTAAGGAGTAATGAGGAAGTTGAACAATGTCAGCAAGAAATATTTCTTTGTACCAAGATTTGCCCTAATCTTCTAGTAAAAGGAATCATTAAATATTTCATCGATGGTAAGAAGGGTTTTATCTAATCACATTTCATCATAAAATGTACAATGGAGAGATGAGAAAGTTCCTTGGGTGAAGGAACCTTTGTTGAGTCATCATATGTTTTGGGTGGGGGTATAATCATAAGAATATGATTCATATCCATCTTGATACGAGGAGTCCATTGTGATGTATTATATAGTTTCATTCCTACATGGCCATCATCGACATAATCCTCCAACGATGTAAAACCATCACAACTCAATCAACCAAAAATAGGTTAATCCAGATATTCGACATAAATGTATTAGATACCCATTGATTGGAATAAGTTTAACTATTTGAGGTGTACTGAGATATTTTAAAACAAAATTTAGATCCAGTTTCTTCTAAATGAGTAGTTGGTGATATGATTGAATTCCATTATTCATGGGATTTTGAATTGGGTTCTGAAGTCTTGGGTTTTGATACCTATAGATTATTTGTAGTAGGAAACTACCCTTCTATGTTTTCCCAGTGAACATTTGTGATATGTGTCAAATAATTAAGAGTGTTAACACAATAAATTCATACAAATCCATTCTAATTTCATTTTTTTAATAAATAACAGAATGTTTTCATGTTTTAAATGATTCAAATGGGTTGACATCAATATGGAGGAACCGAACATTATTTTTTTGGATGTTCATGAGGAACAAGTTATATAATGAAATTATGGTTGCATGTAGATGAATTCAAGGAATTACATGTAGAGCATTGAATGAACTATATTTTGTGACAAACCCTGAATTTATTACAGGATATCAATTCCATAAACTATACCACTAGCTAGATTAATCAGAGCGGATTCTTTTCTGTCTTGTCATATACATGAATAATCAGATTAGATGGGGTATGCTAATATTATATATATCCCTATGTTGATTGTGTATGGGTCTTGATGAGGTTGATCTAAGATCATTTTTCTACGAGGTATTATATTTTATTGATGCTTCAATACCTCTATGAGAGGTAGAGGGGTTGAATCTGGACCTATATTAGTGGACAATGATCTTCCCTAGATAAGGAGATTAAGGATTAATATTAACAATGTCAAATCTCATCTATAATTTTTATTTTATCCAAAACCCCATCAATCTCAAACTATGAAGGAATTTTCATTCCACAAGGTGAGCCTCAAAAGGCCCGTTAAATATTTGGAGTGAAACTATGATTGAATTATAGTGTAGGATGATAGAGAGAAGCTTCATAACAGTTACATCAGTTATAAGGGAATACTTTTTCTCCACAGAGGACACACTAGGATAGAATATGTATATGGTATTTCTATCTAGGGAGTGGTATTAGTTTAAACATTATTAGTTCTAGAAAAACATTGATATTTTTTACTATTATTGAAAATAATTATACTGAATAGACCATGATGTTTAACTACTATATATTTTCATGAATTGATCTTTGTATTAGGCTTAGATATGCCCTTGTAGACTTTTATATATAGTATAAATAATAGGTTATTGGATATAATTTTAGGGAAATTGTTGCTACCTAACTAAAATTTTCCATTTTCATGATAACTCCCTGCAGATGTTCCAGAAAACGTTGGATGGTGTGATTCAAATCAAGGATGGACACAATGTGATACCAATCTAATGATGTTGCTAGTGGTAAACTATATCACCACATCTTTGGATTCCACCATAGATAAACAAGTCATTATAATTCTTCCAAATACTTGGGGGGATAGTGATGTCTATCATAATACAATATGTAATTGAAACATATAGAGGCTCTTGAACATACTTCTAATTCAAGTTTCAGTTCCATGAATTTTCATATTTTTTCCAAGATTACCAAGTCATGTGACTAGAAAATATTATCAAGTAGGGAGATGGAATGTTAATCCATGCCAACATGATCCATTGAGTTGAAATGATAACATTTTGTATCCAATAATCAGACATTTACACTCTTAAACATAAAACAAATTATAATACCCTGGTATCTAATTCATCATTGGTGATTGTGAAAATCCATGATACATGCACCCAAGGATATCCCTATTCCACTACTCCAAAATCATAAATTATTTGAGGCCAATACATGAAAGATACAAAATACTAGATAGTGTATTTAAGGAACCATTGGAAGGTTTAATAGTTAGGAATATTATTCCACTTTTCTTCTTGATTTATCAGGATGTTTAGAATCTTGGGAAAATTAATCTACATGTATGTGATATGTAAAAATTTAACCATCACATATATAAATTTATTGATATTATTCACCATATATTTAATTCTTTTGGATTCATACCTTTGATGTTTTTCAAGGGAGACATTCTTAGTAAGAGATTTTTTGCAGATTAGTTTGTTATATGGATTACTTGTGCATGATTGGATGAGGGGTTAGATCTATTACACAAAAAAATAATTGTACTCTTACTAACTTTCTTGAAGGTGACGAAAGATCTTGATGATACCATTAATAAATTAAATATAAATATTTTTCTAAAAACTGTGTCTATTATTGATGTCATGGAATTTTACATGTTATTTCAAGGTGATGTGGTTCAGTGTTGGATCATCTATGAAATTTTACACACACATGTAGAATAACAATTTCTAGTGATGTTTAATGTGTAGGTATTATTTTAAGGCCTTCCTGAAAGATATAAAGTCAATGATTCAATAATTATAATACTATTTTTATTTATATATTTTTGTAACATATTTCCTATACAAAGTAGGGATGATTTTATAGAGGAACTATCAATAAACATCCTACATGTAGGTGATGGATCCTGGTGCTAGAATAGTATACCAAACCAATTTTGGTCCCTGTAATGATAGAATAAATAAAGAGAACTTTAATTTATCCAAATACTATAGAGATATGTTATTTTTTCAAAAGGAGGAAAAGTGAATATGTGATGCTTCGGGTCCCCCATTATGTCGAAGGAAGAGAATCTTGTGATGCCAAATATTTCTTGTATGGTTTATTAGTGAATTCATTATGAATCTGAACGAATTTCAAGTTATAGTAATTTATATTTTGTTTCTATAGATTCAATATAATAATTAAGGGAACTTATTATCTAATATTTATATTATTAGCCATTATTTTTTCCCCAAATTGGTTGGGAAGCCTATAAAGTGAAATGACTATAGAAAATTGTTGAGAATTTACCTTGATCCACCAATTAGAGTGATATAGTGAATAAGAAATCGTTTCTCAGTTAGTGGAAGTCCACATATTGGTTCTTGACAATCTAATGAGAGAAATTAACTGATGAGGATATATGGTAATTGAAATGAATTCATTATTAACACCATATAATTATCATAAATATTAGATAATATGTTAATGGAAATAATGTCTGGTAGACTTCCATGTCCCTTGGTTTTTAATTTATGAGGTGATTGGAGATATTAATGATGGTTATCATTTAATTATTACAGTACCTATGTAAAATCTTCCTCACATATCTTCTCACAATGGTATGGAGAATTTTATATTTAATCTCTAATGGGGGTCATCCGATGATCGTTACATAGTAAATAGTATAATCATCATGTAATGGTAGACAAATTTTCGGGTTCAATGGGGATGTTTGACTCCTTATGAATGTTAAAAAATGGAATTCATATTTTAGATAATAGTGGGGAAATTTATCCTCTTATTATTTTCACATAATGTTGATAAAAATAAATAATATACTGAGTATTTGATCCACCTTTTAATTTCCCATCTGGGAATTCATGGATTAAATTTACATAGAACACTGTGTAAAGTTTATTACTTTTCAATAATGTCAATTTTTTACCATCACTAAAAATGGATGTAGGATTGTAAGGTTATTCGCATGTTGGGAGTGAACTACAATGAAGTAACCTACATGTTCTGGTAGAGTGGGAATCACATCCCATATATTTTTAGTTGTATAGTTCTAATATCATGTGGTTTGAATATTCCATGAATTTTAATACCATGTGGTAACAAAACTTATGCCATGAATGGGGAGAAATTAATTAATATAATGGGGATTATCTATAAGGATACTAGAATGGTTGTTGGAATAAATAAGAATGGAATTCTACTTTCCCATTATAGATATAATGGTCCTTATAGTGAGGTAATATAGAATGATTATGTGTATGAAGTGATCATGATTTGTTTTATTTTGGTTTTATATAGGTTTCCCTAGCATTATCTTCCAAAAAATTCTATTTATGAAAATTTTGGAGAATTAGTTAGTCATAACACTATTTGACACAACATTAGTGTTTCAAGAAACATTAATTACATGTTCCAATTTTACTTTAAATAAGAAATGATTTTATGGTAGGTATCTGTGAGAGAACATATCAACCAGACACCAACAATTTAAATGACTTAATTAGAAAATGCACATGTCTATCTCTTAGAATCTAGTAAGGGAGATCAAATAAAATCCTTTTAGGTTGTTCTTTAATGGTTAATCTATTTATTTTAATGCATGAACTGTCGGTTTCTCACTTTTTACATAAAAGTGTTTATTTAATAAAGTATTCAATTTTCAGTCAATGGTCTACTAATAAAATGTATAATAGGGTTGGGTGGTGGGAGTTTGTGGGTATGTATACGACTAAATCTTGGAAAACTGATTGGCTATAATAATTATTACAGAGACATACAACTATAGACTTATGTGTCACCTCTTATAATGAAATAATTAAACTCATGTTATGTGAGAATCTATCATTTTCCCCTGAATTTTATCTCTCGGCAATCTATCCTCGGAGAACCTTATTGGATTTATATTTTTATTCTAATAATTTCCATTTAATATTATTTAATAAATTTTTATATACATTTTTATTTCATATAACATTTCATGTTGGTGTGATAATAAAATATAATGTTTTTTTCAAAATTGAATATTATATGTTCTCAAAAAATAATATTTTATTATTAATTTATAAATAATTAAAATTTTAAATAAGTATTTTCATATTAATAAACAAATATAACATTTTATCTATATGTTTTTGTGTGCTAAAAATTCTATTCAAACAATTCTGAAAAATATGTGATCCAAAAATTATTTTTTATAAATAATTTTTTATGTTCATTATAAATATTTTAATCCTATTTATAAACTTATTAATTTGAAATTATATTATAATTTTTTATATTATCGATTTTGAAAATAATGTGTTTATTTTGATAGAAATATAATTTTATTGAGCGTTTCATATCCAAATAAATGTATTTTTATAAGTATTTATTAAATCAATATTTATGACATTTATATCATGAATTTTAAAAAATATATTATATATTTGAAATTTGGTTGTTGAAATAAGATAAATAGGGAATATTTTTTCCTTTTAGTAAAAAGTAGTAATATATTTTATGAAACTGTGAAATATGATAACATACCAAAAATATAGAATCATATATATGCATGCCCTAAAAAAATCAATAAATTTAGTAACATTGGAATATTATTATCATTTAATATAATAGTGGTTCATTATGAGAATTAAAGGAAAAAAATTATATTCTAGAAGTACATGATAAAATAAAAAAAAGTTAATTAGTTAATAATTTATTCTGCATGATTCTACTCACCACACACATAAATAACAATCCCCTCATCTTATTTATACTCAAAAAATGTTTTAATTCTGCACTAATACCTCCTTAATATATCTACACAATAGAAATATCTTTAGTCAGAAATAGTTTATATGCTTACAAGGATTATCTCTAAGAATAAAATCTTATAAAATTTAGGGGTTTATTTTCATCTCATGTCTGCTTTCTTTTTGTAACTCACTGCTACCCTAGACAACTCAATTGGTCCCTAAACTACTAGTGTCCCATGAGACCATTGGTGTGCCTCCCCATACTCCAAATGATTCTGACTTGTAGTTTTTGCCTATTAGATAATATTGGGTATACTATGCCATTTAAAAATGATAATTATTATAATATTTTAGATGAACTAATAATATAAACAAAAAAAACAAGAAATAAATCGAAATCAATGACAATAAACATCCAACAAACACATAATAATGCAACTATTTCGACATTCCATTGTAGTCGTATTATATTCAATAGAATAAATTATTTTATTGAGATATGTATTCATGTAAATAATAACCAACATTATCACCAACGTTGCACTAAGGATCCACCTGACCCGTCTTCAAAAAATCACGATTTCTACATCAGGAACCATATACCTGACCTAATACACTAATTACCTAGCAACAAACACGATCCTTTAAATTTACTGAATTACATAAAATATGCACAAGACTCGATCATCTAATGTAGGATGAGAGTATTAACTCAGTAGGCCCCCAAAAATGGTTTCCCTAGACTATATCCACAAATATACCAATGTTTGTAAAAAAAATAAACATCATTCAACTATACCACGCAACTCAGTCACCTTGTTTTCAAAAACTAAAATTTATCCTATACTTTCATCAACTAAAAAAAGACATGAATTATTCATATATTATGTCATACCAGAAAAAAACTATACATTCATGGAAATTGCATTGCACACAAAGTCACTAGCCAAATAAAACCACATAGCCATCCATGTTATCTTTATTCCCAAAAGCACATCCACATGAAATCTCACAAAACCCATAAAAATGAACATAATTTACCACCACCTCTATAATATCAAATCATAATAATGAATTGAGAAACTCATCATTTCAATTCCTGCCCAACCAAACCCAATTGAATAGAGAGCCTCACCATCAAACTGGTTGTCTCATGTACCAAAAATAATTACTTTATAGAGTGAGAACTTCTCCAAACTAATGATTTTTTTGATGACCCAAAATTTCTTCTGTAGAAATATCCTTCATATAGGTATGTCATATGGTATACACACATATGAGAACATAATGAAATATTTAAAAATTATTAATGAATTAAATAATAAGTGTTTCTAGGAGTTAAGAAACTTATACCTATGAAATATTAACTTGACATTTGGAATCGTAATGTGACCCATATGAATAGTAAACTAGTCAATTGAATAGTGAACTAACCAATGAAAGTATCAATAAATTTATCCTTATTATAAGTGACAATATAATATAATAATATCATATAATAAGTATATATATATATATTTTAAGAATTATTATTCGTGTGTTTGTATTTTTGTATGTCATAAACATAAAATTAAAATTTTATGACTAATTAAATATTTTGGAAGAAAATATATTTTGATAAAATTTATTAATAAATTTATATTTTAATTTCATATGAATAGAAGATATTTTTTATGTGAATTTAATCAATTTTTTAAAGTGTTTGAAGAGATGTTTAAATTATTAAAATTTATATTTTCCAAGTAATTTTTTTTAATTAATAATTAAAGTTCCCATATTTATAAAATTATTTTTGAAAAATGGATATAATATTTTAATTGTAAATGTCCAAAAATGATTGGTTTGATTTTTTTTGGATTTTTATAAAATGTATGAATTTTTAGTGAATAGTAAAATACGAAAATTTAAGATAAATGATAAATACATGAATTATACAGCCATAGGTGATAAAGTACTAATTTAATCCCATTATCTGAAACTCAAATATTTAATTTTATTTATTTAGTCTCAATAATTTATAATATAGCTTTTCTTAATGAATATATTAATTTAATGAGTAATATAATCAAACAAATGATCACATCCTCCACTATAAATACCACCCCTCACCACCTATTATCCTTAGACTGGTGAATCCATTATCCTTGTTCAAATTCTGCTCTAATATCCTCCAATGTCCCTCCCCCATGACAAGTATCTTTTGGTCTATGAAAAATACAGAAAACCATTCCTTAAGGAGGTTCTCAGGAAGAAGGAATCCAGAGGTAAAACCCTCTTCCATTTTCATTCAATTTCTTTTAAGGATCCCTTTTTTTTATTTTATATACTAAACTAACCTCATAAAAATATATTGAAAACAATATTATATTACATATAATATAATTTTATATGGTTTATGGAATAATTCATCAGTATTACTCTTCCCCTCCCTCTTTTACATTAAGAAATAAAACATCACAAATGAGGTACTGATTTACACCTTCATGGGCAATGTGATTTCATATTTCAATTTTGTCTTGATGGATGGACATTAAACCATTTTTTAGGTTGAAAGTGTTTATAACATATGTATTATATCTTATTTAATTTTTTATAATCATTATTTTACATATGATATTAATTTACAATACAAGAAGAGTTCATTGTGACCAAAAAATGATAAATTAATCTAAATGATTATTATTATAAATTTATCTAAGGAATCAACCTCAGTTTTGGATAAGAAATGGTATTTTAATATTAAATATTTAAATTAAAAATATATGTTATGTTATAGAAATTTACCCTCATTATACATTATTTTCAGTACCCATATACAAGTAAATCAATCTTGAAAACTAAGGAACTCAATACTCCCACACGATAAAATTGTTTCTCTTAACCCATCATATAGGTCATAAATTAACACAATAAATTTATAATAAATAAAATACATGTATATATGGTTATGGAATTATTAATTAAAAAATCTATGTATATTATTCAAAACAATAAGATCAAGTGGAGAATTATTTCAAACATAAGGTAAGGGTAACGACCTAATCCTCCATTATTCTATCATGTAGTTCTATTTCTACTTTTTCCAAAATGAATTTCGATTTTATTTTTATTTAAATATTCTAAAATAAATGGATATGATCAAAAATTTTGTCTCTATATCCATTCATCCTTCTTTTTTAGTGACATATGTGTTTATAAAAGTTTCCCAACTCAATTCTTTACTGTTAGAAAGACCGATCAAGGGAGCTTCCTGAATTATTACCCAATTTTTAATGAGCCCAATAATCTATTTCAATACACCATTAGGTTTATAAAATTTCTCCTTTTATCATTATAAATTACCTTGGTTAAATTCAAGGTTTATAAAAATATTTATTCCCTTTCCATTTTAATTAATCTTGAATATTGTTCCATAAAAAGTACTAAAATGTATTATTTCTAAACAATCATAAAAACAATTTCACATAATTTTGAAAAAAATTATCAGAATAAATTCATATATTCCATTATTAATGTTCATTTATGATTTCATTCCTATCTTTCATGTACATCTTACAATATAACCATTTAATGTTTTTGACATGATTATGATACTCATTTCATTAAATGGAAATCCCTTATGTTTTAGTTTGATTACATATGTATGATCCATTATATAGTATGAATAATAAATAAAATTTTATTACGGGTGTTCACTGATATTGATCCAAATCATTGGGTATTGTTTTTCCTCCTAAGACGTTATGTGCAATGGTCTTGGTGGCTAGACTTGACTTGTACTCCATGTAAAGCAGTCTTAAAGGATAACCTTGACTCATTCCCCCCTATATGAGACGAGCCTTCAATCATGTTGTGTTATGTTCAATGCTCTTTAAATGGTGATAAATTCCTATTTTGTGTTCCTTCCAAATTATTGTGATTCCAGGATTATATGATCCCATGTTCTATATGTTTTAATTCCTTATGTAAATCATATTCCATTCCTTTATATATATTTATGATTTTCTTTATAACCCATGTGAAAATTTTGTTAAAATGTTTATTCATCTATTTGGATTTTTACCAGATCACATTGTTCATGTTATCCCCAGGTAATCCTATGCATTTGTAAGGGTTCATATGAAGTTTTAATATCTTCATGAATATTAAATAAAATATGTTATTATTTTTTAATTATGATGTATAATTATCTACTTAAAATCTGAGACACATAATTTTATGATCATTGTCTTATAATTATATGTTTAATTGTGGTTGAAAGTATTTAATGATATTTGGAAAAGGTTAGGGTCTCTATTTTTGGTATCATTGGAAATGTTTAGTTATTTTTAAATATTATGAATAGTGCACATTAGTATGATTCATAGTGAAAAACTAAGTGAATGAAAATGTATCTAAATTTTGGTAAGTATAGAGTATGTTGTTTATCAAGAAAATACACCCCTGTCTAGATACTATAAGTGGAAATGGTTTTTGGGATGAATGTACCTTATAATAATAACTCCGATAAGGTGTTCCAGGCCTGACTCAAGGTAACCTGGTACATGTTAACTGGCCTTACTGCACACCTGGGTTGATAATCCCGAGGAATATTCCGTGTTAAATTGATAAGATCATTTCAAATGATTATTAAGAGAATAATGAAAATTCCTATAAGAACATATTTTATCAAATAGTTCATCTGTAAGCAATATTGTAACCTACTTAATCATAAGTTGGAATATTCTTTTCCTTTTAGAGTTTTTCCTTTTAGGTTTAAATATTCCTTTCTTTTCATATTAGCTAAATATTTAAGACCCCCAATATTTTATTCATTGTATTATTTAATGAATGGAAATAGAAGAACTTGTTCTAAAAGTAAATGTAATATATTATGTGATTATTTCCATTATTATATGCCGAATATGATAGGAAAATGTGCTCAAAACTCCCTGAATGTAATTTTTATTATGGTTTATGTTATGAATAATAAATGGATTCATGTGGAGGACCCTCCTTCTTGAATGAAATAGAATACTTCCATCGAATCTGTCACGAGAAAAAGGCCTCTTATTTTTATTGGATCTTTTCATTCCCTCTTCATGGAAAAGGGGAATAACTCCATGGAAAAATATTCTCTATCCATCAATGCTTAAAAGATGAAAATGTAGTTCTAACAGTCTATCATTTTGTTGGGGAAGCTAATCAGTGGTGCACACAGATAGAAAATATGAATTCCAAGGAGGAAATTGATTTAATTAGTGGGGATGAATTCATGTAAATGATTTTCAACAAATATTTTCCCTTAATTCCTCTATCTCAATATGGAAAGAGACTTCCACGAACTTATGAAAATGGAAGATGAGTCTATCAAAGCATATGAAGAAAACATTACATTACATGTAATATATGCCTCCACTATATCATGAAAACTGAAAACCAGGAGGTTCACTTCTTTAGAGGAGTAAATATGAGCATATGAAAAGAATTGGAGATTTGAGACATCGATATTTATGATGATATTGTCTATTGTGACCTAAAGGTGGAAATGGAGATCAGAGACTCTAAATAATCATCTAGGCCATGTGAAAAAAAATGAAAAATAGAGTTTCATATGGGTGGATCTGAAAATAAATCCCATGATATAATGATCACCAAATATCCTGCATCTCAAATTTGTAGGAAGAATCATCCTAGGAACTATATAAAGAGAACCAGGAAATACATCAAATGTAGAAGAAAGGGGCATCAGGCTAATAACTGTCAAAGGTAAATGACGAATCCCAATTAAATAGAAAAATAATGGAGGGTTCATATCAGTGCTCGGATAGTAGTGCAGTGTTTCATCTTCAAGGAAGATTATATTTTTTCAATCTAATTATCTATGTTGAGAGTTGTCATTGGAAATCAATCACAACCTATGTCATCATGGAACGACATATATTATCACTACTACTAATGTGGAGTCGGACACTGTTGTAGTGAAAATTATTTTGCTTATTCATTCTATAATAAATATTGTACTATTGGATTTCCCTTCTATATATTCTTTCATCTCATGCAAGTTTAGTATATCTATTCAAAAAACACCTAAAAATTTAGAGATTGGGATATCTATGAGAATATTATATGGGTAAATTATTTCATCCATTGTACATGACCCCTTCCCGATTAATGTCTATGGACCGAATGTCCCAAAAAATCTTTTCACACTCCCTTTGGTAGAGGTGTATATAATTAGTGGCATAGATTGTCTATCTTTATACGAATCCAAAAAAACGTTCTGGAAAGGGATATCACTCTTCACATCTCGAACCATTCCCCAATTCATCACATGTGTAAGGAGAAAGAAGAATCACTTTCCAAATCATCATTTCAAGTGTGGATATTACTACCTTATGATTAAGCAAATATCACTAAAATGATTGAGACAAAGGAGATAAAAATGTTTGAATAAATTTCCATCATGAGGTATTACACTAATCTATTGCATGATGAATTGGCTAGTCTTCTTCCTAACAAATAAGTTGCGTTCTTAATTGATCTTAATCCTGGATCTCTACCTATATGAATTACACATTATTGAATGCCCTTCGTTGAGCAATAATAAATGAATAAAAAGTTATAGTAGAGTCTTGATAGAGATTTTCTACACCTGAGTTCTTCATCATGTGGTGCAGTAGTCCTCTTCATCAAGAATAAAGCTATATCAATGCACCTCTGAATAAATTATCATGAGCTCAATAAAATCATTATAAAGAACTATTATCCCCTTCCATTAATATATTACTTGTTTGATCAGTTCTGTGGGACTAGCTATTTATCTAAGGTGGACCTTATGTTTGGATATCACCAATTGAAGGTGAGGAATGAAGATATTCCCAATACTGCCTTTCAAATGAATTATGGTAGTTGTGATTGCATAGTGATTTCATTTGGACTCACTAATGATCCAATAATTTTTTTTATTTAATGAATATAATCCTTAGAGATTACCATGAAAAATATGTGGTACTTTTTATTAGTGATATAATAATATTCACCAATAACAAGGAATAACATGTGGAAGATTTGAATATTGTGCTGAAGATATTTAAAAGAGAGACACTATATTCTACGAATTGTAAATGTGAGTTCTAGATGTTGCCTGAATCATTTGTGGGAAATTTTATCACCAGTAATGTGGAGATCTATGTACCCTTCCAAAAAAATGAAAATATAAGAGTGGCCTTGGACAACATCTATAATAATGATCCACAACATTCTTGGTCAAGCTCAGTATTATTGATGACTTCTGAAGAACTTATGAAAATATTCTAACCCAATAACCAGGTTGAAAACGAAGGGAGTGATGTTTGTCTGGAATCAAGAATGAATGGTAAGATTTAAGGAGATCAAAAAGTTTAATATCATTGTGGAGTACTCACACTCCTGAAATGTGGAGAATTATTTGCTATGTACAATTATGCTTAAAATATATTATTTGGATATGGACTGATGAAAAATGATAATGTGATATACAATGCATCATGGAAGTGAAAAATTAGTGAGAAAAACTATCTTATGTATTATTCAGAGTTGGGAGCTGTGTTATTTTCATTGAAAATATGGAACAGCTATCAATATGTGGTGAAGTGTGAGATATATATTGATAACAAGAGTCTAAAATATATATTCACATAAAAGAGCTTAATATTCACCATTGATGATGGCTATAGTTGACCAAAGATTATGGATTCTCCCTCCACTATCATCATAGTAAGGAAAATATGGCGGTGGATGCAGTAAATAGAATGATCCATAATCGTTATCATTGATGAGACCTAAGAAGGATACAATCATGTTAGACATACAAAGGATGGACATGGGAATCATTAAGGGTGGAACATAATCAATCCTTTCTCAATTGATTACTCAAACCTCCATTGTGTAAAAAATATTGGTTGCTCAAAGTAATGATATGGGAAAGTATAAAAGGGATGATGTTACCCAAAAGGGGAAATCCTCCGTGTTCAAGATCTGTAATTTTGAACTTTTATGATTTGGGTCATGACTAGGTATACAATAAAAAATAGGGATAAATAATTAGCTCTAGAATGATGCACCTAGCTCAAACTTATTTATTCACTAAGGGAGCACAAAGATGTATTACAATCATTGGGAGAACATTTGGGGGGACAACATGAGAAAAGTGATCATTGAATATACATCAATGTTACTAGTATGTCATCAAGTAAACACTGTAATGATAAAGTATAAATGGATGATCCAACCATTTACCATACCGACATAAAAATGGGAAAAAACACAATGGACGTTTTCAATAGACATCAAATGAAATCTGGAGAAAACAATTCTATATGGGTTATTAATTATTTTCTTCGAAATACAACTCACTTTATCGCAATTCAATAGGAAGTGTCACTGAATTAACATGCATGCAAATACATCAAAAAAGTTGTAAGGATTTACAATGTTCCACTATATATTATCTCTTACCATGATTCGAGATTCACCTCAATGTTCTATAAAAGTCTCTAACATTCTCCAATCAATTAGTTTAACCGCAGTATGACCTATCTTCTTAAAACTGATGTCCAATCTAATGGGAAAATTTAGACACTGGTATAAATGTTGAGGTAAAGTTCTAATGACTTCAATGGAGGTTGGGACCAACATCTACCACTGGTCTAATTTCATACAATAATAGATCCACTCGAGAATCCATATGGCTCTATATGAATTCCTCTTTGGGAAGAGGTTTAGAACACGGGCGTGCTATGATGATGTTAGTGAACATGAGATATTAGGAACAAAAATGGGCATCAAAATTGTAGAGAAGGTGAAAACTATTCAGCAGCACATCAAGGGACACCAAATTAAAAAAAGAACCATGTAGAAAATCCTCGATGGGGAATGAAGTTTATGGATGTAGACATGGTATTCCACTAAATATCTCCAAGAAAGCAGATAACAAGACTCAGGAAGAACGAGAAGTTATGTCTCAGGCACATCAGCCCCTTTAGGATCTTTGATCGTATTGGAGCTGTAGCCTATCAACTAGTACATCCACAAACCATGACTCAAGTACACGTTGTATTCCACATATCCCTCTTAAGGAATAAAATACCTGATCTATCACTTGTACTGACCTCAGAGGTTGTACAATTTGATAATGAAATTTCATAGGAGGTCCATCCAATGAAGATTTTGGATTATAGTGAAACATTTATATGCAACAAGACTACTCACCTTGTTAAATTAATTTGGCAGAACAATTAGTACGAAGATGTAAAATGGGATATAAGGTAAGAAATGAATGAAAAGTACCCTACCTATTTTGAATATAGAGTGTGGCATGAAATTTCATGGGTGAAATTTCAAGTGGGGGTTGTAATAACCCAAAGTTGTATCAATAAAAATTATCTTCTTATAAGTATTTCTTATGGTATAAAAAGATATTATAACAGAATAAATTTTTTTATAAATGATTATTTAATGAAGTAATATGCATTTATTGGATTTAAGAAGCTTATACCTGTGAAATAGTAACTTGAACATTGGAATAGTAATGTGACCCTTACAAATAGTAAATTGACCAAATGAATTGTAACATCACCAAAGCCATTAAAAAGAAAATTTATCAATCTTATAATTGGAAATATGATATAAAGGTATCATAGTACATGTAAAGAAATATTTCAATAATTATTAATTACATGTTGGTATTTTCATAACCCCTAAATATTTTGTTACAAAATTATGACTAATTTATTAATTCAAAAAACATTATTTACCTATTTTTTATTCATAAATTAATATTTTTATTTATTATGATTATAAGATAATTTTGTAAGACCTTAATTAATTTATGAATGCGTTAGAGAAGTAGTTTTAATTTTTTAAATTTCACTTTTCTATTTAAATGTTGATATCAATTAGAAATTAAATTTCTCATATTTGAAAAATTATTTTCAATAAATTGAAATCAATGTTTAATTTTATATGTGAAAAAAAGTAGGGTTAATTTTTTTGGATTTTTTTGAAATTCATGAATTTTTTGGGTATAGTAAAATATAATAATTTAGGATAAATGCTATATACATGAATTATGGAGTTATTGTTGATATAGTGATGATGTAAGAACATTACCTAGATATAACACACTATATTTACTGAATTTAGTCTCACGAATCATCACTATTGCTTATCCTGTGAAATATAACAATTTAATTATTAAAATATTCAAAAAAGACCTCCTCCTCTACTATAAATACCACCCCTCATGACCTCTTATATTCATACCTAAAAAATCATTATACATGTAAGATTTTTACTCAAGTATTATCTCCAAAGTCCCTTACCCATTAATTAGAGGGTTTCGTCTTCTCAAATAGCCAAAACCAATTCCCTAAAAAGGGTTTTAAGAAGAAGTAATCAGGTGCTAAAACACTCTTCCATTTTCTTTCGATTTCATTTCACATTCCCATATTTTATATTTCTCTCCCCATATCCCCTCATCCAAATAGTATAAAAACACTTTTATATTAATTATACTTCAATTTTGTCATATTTATGGCAAAAATCATCATCAAATATATTCACCTCTCTCCGTTACATTAAGAATGAAAATATCATCTTTGAGGTGCTGATTTACCACCTTCGTTGGAGATGTGATTTCATTATTAAATTTTATTTAAAGGTTGTTCATGAAAACAATTTTATGTTGAAAGATATTATAATATATGTATTATATCTTATTCAATTTTACGTAATCAGTTTTTACACATGATACTATCTTATAAAACATGATGAGTTCGTTGTGATCAGAAAACTAAAAATAAATATATATCATCATCATTAATGATTTATCAACTGGATCTACATAAATTATGGGAAAATTTTTATTTTAATATTCTATAAGTTCATTAATAACATATAAGTTCATTTCTGCTCAACTATCCTCCTCCTACACGATTTCTATACATATATACAAGTAAGCCGATCAAGAAAACCAAGGAAAACAATGCTCCCCAAATGATGAATTATAATCTATTAACACATTAAAAGGAAAAAATGATCTTCATTATATAATAATAAAACAAATACTTGTATAAATAGTTACTTACTTATTAATTAATGAATCTCATTTTATTATTCAAGACATTAAGATCAAGAGATTCATCATTTCAGACATAAGGTCAGGGATTCTACCCGAACCACCATTATTCCTTTGTGTTATTATTTATCTCTTTTTACCGAAATGAAATTATCCTTTCATATTATTTTCATGTTCTAAATTAAATCGATATGATCTAAAATTATGCACCAATATCTATCCATCCATCTTTTTGGGGATATAAATGTATTTAAAATGTAACCCAATAAATTTGTCATGATAAGTTAGCCCACTAAAGGGAACATCCCAATTTATTATTAACATTCATGTGTGATCGATAATCTATGTTAAGACTCAATTAGTTTTCAAATATCTTGTATTTTATCATGAAAAAAAACCTTGGTTCAATTCTATTTTTATAAATATAGATATTAATTTTCTATTTTAATGAATCTTAATGGTTATTTTATAAACCGTACTAAAATGTATTATTTCTTTTGTTTCTTAAGCAATCAATTCAATTCTGTTTTCCATCAAGGATCATTATATATACCTATATTAATTTTTTAATGTAATTGTATTATTTTATTCTTTTATTTCATGGAAACATTTATGATTTCACTATTTATTATATTTTTCACATGATTATGATACCATATTCTTTCCATGTGTATCCAATATGTTTATGTTTGATTACATAGAAATCATTCTTTTGGTGGAAATTATATTCATGATTTGTTTGGATGGGTGTTCATAGATAATTCTTCTATGAATTTGGAAATTTTTATTCTTATGAGAAATTATGTGCAACTGTGTTGGTGGTAAGATGTGAGTCGTTCTCCATGTGGAACCATCTTGGTGGTTAGCCTTTGATCATGGTCCTCTATGTGAAATGATCCTTGAAGAATAATCCACTATGTGTAATAAGACTTGAATTTTTTTAAAGTCATGTTTTACATACCTCAAACATTATTATGATTCCATGATTATATGATACCATTTTATATATGTCTCCATTTTACAGGTTTTATCATGGTCAATAAGTTTATATATATTTATGCTTTTCCTTATTACCCATGTGTTATGATTTATATTAATGTTTATTATCTTAATAGGTTTTTTAGTTCATCCGTTTTTTATGTTAACCATAGGTTATCCTATAGGGATTAGAAAAAGTTTAGATCCCTTTATAAGGATTAAAAAATATATTTCTATTTTTTAATTATGACTTCTATTTATGTACCTAATCAACAAGACAATAGACTATCAGTCATTGTCTTGTAATTTGATGTTTAATTATGTTTATAATCATATAATGATATGTGAAAAGGTCAGGATAAATATAATTTACACCTTCCCATATAAAACATAATCGATAGAGTCCTCGACCCCCAATAATTTCTCAAAAACTTTTTGTGGCACCAATCCTTGGAGCACAAGACTCCAATGGTCTCACAAACCACACACGATAGGTGGAATCATCTAAATCCCTAGACACACATATGGACAACCTCTGTTACCTACTAAAAACCACTTGGATCAACCATGTAAATGGTATTAACAACCCTATTAATCTTGTAGAACCACATGGAATCACTTGTAATGATCAAAATCTCAAATAGGCACATAGTCCATTCCCAACCTGTTTTCATGGAACCATTTCAACATTCATGTTATAATAGATATTTCAATAATTAAAATATTAATGACCAGCCAACCATTGAATCACATATCATACATTTGATTCCCAATAAGGCTCACTCAGATAATATAATATATGATACTACCCTTTGTTATCTCAATAGAATAATAAAAACTATATGAATTTTTATCCTAGTTTACCCAAACCAACACACACATGTTTTCATAACACACATCAAATAACACATGAATAATTTAGAATACTCTTTGAACCACCTACCAAGAGTTTCCATGACCCTGTAACACCCCACCCCTACCTCATTGGTTTGAGGAGGCGATGAGGGTTACTTAGCCTTAGGTGACGTTCCCATGGCCCCAAAGGCTGCCAATAAATGTTGAGGTCTCCAATAACAATTGGGGAACAATTTTCTCTTCAGAAAAAACCAACCCAACGACAACAATTATATGATGCATGTCAAAAAAACCAAAATAATACATTACCCAAGACAACCATATAATCCATAATCATACATGTCAACACAACCCAAAAAAAATCAGAGTATTATGTGGAAGACTCATCAAGAAACACCACAAGCCACAACACTACCACAACTCCAATCCAGCTCCAAACATCATGCACCACCAAGCATCACTAGGCACCGCTAAAAGATTGAGATGCCTTACCTTTTCCCATATCCTGGTATACTACATCTGCAAAGTCACCAAAGTGCCAAAGCCGGGGGTGAGTACAACTACTCAGTAGGATTTCCCCCAAATGACTTCCCTACAAATGCCACTAGGATAAAACCGTTATCACATTAATATAAAACAATGTATATAAAGTATCAAAATTGCAGACATCACCATACCAAAACACATCCTTACCAGGTCATCTCACCCAACCCAAGAAACGAAGGGAAATCCAAACAAACCTGCCCCAAGCCATATCATTATTTCACACTTGCACAACAATTCCAACTTGTAAAGAAATGCACAACAAACAGTCAAAATGATGGGACTTTCTCCCAACACATTCACCCATTCAAGACAATGCAATCAAAACGGTGGGACTTCCACCCAACTCGTTCACCCATTCACGAGTAGTAGCACTTTTTACCAATACCCACATAATGGAACTTCCGACCAATATCCATGATCCGTTTATAGTGGGACTTTCCCACCCACTTCAACACAGCATTTCAAACAATCACAACCAATCGTACAACCCACCAAGGTCACAACGTCATGAAATCAACCAAATTCCATTGCATATAAATCCACTTCACTAAATCACCCATTTGTTGAAAACCATTTTCCATGCGAAAACCCCATTTCAATAAAACAAACCTTTTTATTGAATACCATTCACATCAATCATTTCACAAATCAATCATAACATTCCATTTTAAAAACCCCATTTTAAAGTTCACAACAACATTTCATCACAAAACCCATTTCTCCAAAAAGTCCCCAAATGGATTTCCAACCAAAGTCTCACATCAAAACACAGTTAATTTCAATCACAACAAATTAATTGCATCATTTATCCACTAGATCTAACCAAGTGGAGTCGAGATAGAAGCCACCTACCTTTAGGCTTCTCTAAAAAACAACCCACAAGCCACCACACCTCAAAACCGACGAACGCACCACCGAAACCTCTCTAGATCCCTTTCCCTAACATCCAAAAGCCTTAAAAACATCATTCAAGGAAACCACAACCCTATATCTACACTCAAAAAGTGTATATCTATAAAACAAGAAAGAGGGAAGAGCAGATCTAGAGGAAAACACAATGAAACCATGAGAAAAGGATTACCCGGGAGTAACCACCTTCAATCTTCCTTGAAACCTCTTCAAAATCCATCCAAAATGAGTGAGAGAACACCCAAAACCCCTGAGAACCCAAAATCCCGAATGAGGCTCGAGTGGGAGGAAGAGAGGAGTAAAATAGGTCAATCCCGAGTGAGTCCGAATTTAAAAACCATATATTTTAAGTAGTCGTATGGTTTAGCCCGCAAGGTTTGGAAAACCGTGCGCTAACCATGCGCACGCCACTGCCTCGAGAGCCAGGGTCCGCTCGGTTTCCTCACACGGTTTGGAAAACCGTGCGTAGGCTCTGCAGAGCGTACCGTATCCCCTAGCATGGTTCTTGGAACATCCACATGGTTTACACTAACTGTGCTCAAACCGTGCACCCCTTTATAAGTCTCCAAACTCTTCCAAAACCGTTCCAAACACTCCCAAAATCTTCCCAAGTCATCCCATGCACATTAAGCACATAAAAACCACAAACAAAGGCTACATATCTCAAACCGGGGGGGGGGGTGATACATTGTCCCCACCATTGGACATTCTTTCCTCAGAAAGTAGTGAACCCACCCTTTGCCGAAAGAGCTCAAGCCACTGCTCGACCATCTATTTCTCTTGCTCCCAAGTCTCCTCTCGAATATTACCATGTTGCCAAAAAACAGGAACTAAACTGAATCTCTTACCATGCAAGACTTTATTTTGCCTATCCACACCCCGCACTGGCACGTGCACCAATGAAGCAACATGTTCTAGCTCAACATGATCCCAACGAATCACATGGTTACTATCTGACTGATACTTTTTCTACTATGAAACACGAAACACATTGTGCACCGCACTAAACCATGGTGGCAAGGCCAAATGATAAGCCACATATCCAACCCGCTTTTGAATCTCAAAAAGTCCAATATACCACGGAGATTACTTTCCCTGCTTTTTAAACCGATGATGTCCCATCCTAGGGGAGATCCTCAAGAACACATGATCAATCACCTTGAATGACAACGGCCGTCGACGATGATCCGCAAACAACTTCTGATGACTATGAGCCATCACCATTCTCTTCCTGGTCAACTTCATCTTCTCCATAGTCTCCTAGACAAGGCTCGGTCTAACCATAGAGGACTCGCCCGTTTCCACCCAACATAGTGGAGAACGACATGGCCACCCATCCAATGCTTCAAACGGAGTCATCTATATGGATGCCTAATAACTGTTATTGTATAAAAACTCAACCAACGACAAGTGCTCCTCCCACAAGCAACCAAAATCCTTAACACAAACTTGTAACATATCCTCCAGAGTTTGTATTGTCCTCTCGTATTGACCATCTATTTGACAGTGATATGCCATACTCATAGTCAGCTGCGTCATAAGGGCTTGCTGCAACGATTTCCAGAAACAAGATATAAACCTCAGATCTCTATCTGATACGATCAAAACTAGAACACCATGTCTCTTTACCACTTCCCCGATATAGATTTTTGACAGATCCTCCACTGTATGAGATTCACTAAACGGGATGAAATGGGTCGACTTCGTTAGCCGATCCACTATCACAAAAATGACATCGTTCTTATTGACCATTCTTGGGATACCTGTGATAAAATACATCACTATCAGATCTTACTTCCAAACAGGGATTGGTAAAGATTGCAAAATTTCTGCTGGCCTCTGATGCTTTGCCTTTACCTGTTGACAAGTCAAGCATCTCGAAACAAACTCATCCACACTTCTTTTCATACCAGTCCACTAGAACTATGATTTCAACGCTATATACATTTTCTGGATTCCAGGGTGTACAACCCACTTGGAATGATGATACTACCTTAGAATATCCTCATGAAAAGCAACTGGTACAACCATCTGATTCCAAAAACACAAAACTGAATGTCCATTCAGTTCCCAACCCACAATGGTGTCCCCACCGTTGAGTCTCGACCCGATAGTCACACACTCCGAATCAGATATCTGTGCCTATCTAACTAGGCCCACAAAGTTATGATTCCGCATAACTGGAAAGAAGACCACTCAATCACCCTGTTCCTCACATTCCAACCGCATATCGGCTATAACCGACATAAACTTCCATTGGTCCGATGATTGTTTCACCACCTGAGCATATGATTTTCAACTTAATTCATATGCCTCCAAATTTCCCTTACCTAGTGTGTAAATTAATTCAAAATCAAACATTTGGAGATATTCCATCCATCTCCTTTGCCTCATGTTCAAATCCCTTTTTTAGAAAATATGATTCAATCTCATCTGATCTGTATATACCATAAACATCTCACCAAAGAGATAATGACACCACACTTTCAAAGTATGAACTAGTACTAATAACTCCAAATCATGAGTTGGGTATTTCTTCTCATTCACCCTCAACTTCCGTGAGCCATACACTACCACATGATACCCTTGAATGAGAATTCCCCCAACCCTGATCCCGATTCATCACAATACACCACGTACCCTCTTCCTAGTTCTGGAAATACCATGATTGGTGCTGATGTAAGGTGACCCTTTAGCTCTTCAAAACACTGTTGACACTATTCATTCCACCTGAATGGAACATTATTTCTTGTAAAAGCTGTTATCGATGAGGATAATCATGGAAAATCATGAACAAAATTCCGATAATACCCAGCTAGACCAAGGAAAATCCGTATCTCAAAAACATTCTCTGGCGGCTGCCACAAGATAATAGCCTCTATCTTTTCGGAATCCACTGAAACGCCCCTTCCCGCAATCACATGCCCAAAAAAATGGACTTCCTGTATCCAAAAGTCACACTTTGACAATTTGTCATACAACCGATGATCTTGAAAGATCCCTAGCACTATCGCCAAGTGCTTCTCAAGTTCCACCCTTGTCTTTGAATACACCAGAATATCATCCATAAACACCACCATGAATGAATCCAGATATCTCTGAATTATCTGATTCATCAATTCGATAAACACCACTGGTGCATTCATTAGACCAAAGGGCATAACCACATATTCATAATGGCCATATCTACTTCTGAAATCTATTTTAGTAATATCCTCCTTCCTCACCCGCAATTGATGATATCCCGACCTGCAGTAGATCGTGGAGAACCACTGAGATCCCCTAAACTGGTCGAACAAATCATCAATTCGTGAAAGGGGATATATGTTCTTTATCATTAGTTGGTTAAGTCTATGATAATTAACACATAGCCTCAGGGTTCCATCCTCCTTTTTCACAACAACATCGGGGCCACCCACGGAGTTGTGCTAGGCTGGATAAACCCTTTGTTTTCAAACTCTTCCAACTAGACTTTCAAATCCTATAATTCATCTGATTCCATTTGGTAAGATGGAAGTGAGATTAGACTCGTCCCCGGAAGGATATCAATCGTAAACTCCACTTCTCTTATAAGAGGTAACCTTGATAATTCATCATGAAAAACCTCCATGAACTGATCCACTACTATTAGAGGAACACTCTGCTCAACACCCTCTACTGATTCCAATGACAAAACTGCCAACTGATACGACAACGTACCCACTGCTAGTTCCAACAAACTCGTTGCACCATGTCTTCCATACCTCTCTCCTATAAAGAAATCTTTAACTCCATTGTGTGTCGTAAAAGTCATCGTCCATGCATCACCATTGTTGTGGGTCTTAAACACCACTAGCCAATCCATTCCTAGGATTACATCATACCCATATATCTCAAGTAGTGAGAAATTCCAGGTTATCTCAACCTTTACCACAAAAAACAACATGCTCTACACAAGAAGGCTTAGCACTCTCTTCTACCCAGAGGAGTTTAAAGTTTCAAAACTGATGGTATCATTTCTTCCCTTAAACCCAGCAAATCAACTATACGTGCAGTAATAAAAGAGTGTGAATCACTGGTATCAAACAACACATGCATCAAGGTAGAATTTAAATGAATAGTACCTCACACCGTGGATCGTCCTAACTGATCATCCAACATAACCTTCTCAGCTCCAAACATATGTTTTCATGCCACACTCTGCTCTTTATTGATCTGTTGAGGCGTCGTGGTATTCCAAGAATCACCATGAGGCACTTTACTCTACTGACGTGGGGTGTGGTGTTGTCCCCTTCCCGTTGAAGCATATGACATCTGTGATCCCTGATGAGTGTCACGCACACCCGACCTTGGTGAATTCTGACAATAACGCTGCAGATGCCCCATATGCTTACAATTATGACATGCTCGAGGTTGTTCCTTACAATCCCGTTTAGGTGGCCTACAGAACCACACTAAAAGCATCATGTCTTACACTTGGGTCTCGTAGGATGTTTTTAACAATCTAGTAGTCCGATTTTGATGTACTCTAAATCGTTGAAAAAAAGTGTTTGTCTTGTTCTTTCTCTCGGTGTTGGGGTTCACACCTCCTCTTGTGAGGACAACCATGCTTCCATTACCTAGATTTCTGACCATGGTAGATATAGCAACAGGATTATCTAATTGCAGTCTTGATTGAACTGTTTGAAAATCATGAACAATGCTTTGGGCCAACTTCTGGTTCACCTGGGGCTCAGGTGGTAACACATTTTCAGTAGCTTCCTCCAATTGGTCTCTACGATGTCTACCTGGTTCCATTTCTATAAACAGAAAACAAACTTCCATGAGTCTCACTCCAATAGTCAGTAAGAATTCTCATGTCCAATCTCATTTCACAACACTATCACAACGATGCTTTCCACCTTTCCATAATTACCATGATTCGCCATTTTTTAAAACTAAACCATTTTCAAAATACCAAATTTATTCAAATTACAATTTCATATATTTGAACAACCATTTCTCAAATCATCCCATAAATCATTATGCCCAATGAAATATGCATCCTAGTGGGAATTCATTTCTACCATGCATTCCAGGCTTATCTCATTGGATACACCCACGACAATGAGATATCCAATGCCTATAAGTGTCTCCAAAACACTTAGGTAACCAAATCCCTGGTAACATGAAGTTCAGCATAAAAGGGTTAGCTACGTCCTTTTATACCATACATTCCATGTTACGACAATCCTACACCTTGTTACAATCCCGAATCATGGAATATATCACAAGCAATGTCAACTCCACAACCAATTATCAACACCAATGATCGAACAACTGCTCTCACTTGAAAGCCAAGGACCGAACAAGCTGATACCAATTGTAACACCCCGCCCCTACCTCATTGGATTAAGGAGGCGGTGAGAGTTACATGGCCTTAGGCGACGTTCCCAAGGCGCCAAAGGTTGTCAATAAATGTCGATGGCGCCAAGAAAAATTGGGGAATGATTTTCCCTTGAGACAAAACCAACCCAACAACAACAACTATATGATGCATGTCAACAAAACCAAACTCATACATTACCCAAGACAACTAGATAATCCATAATCATACATGTCAACACAACCCAAAGCAAAATCAGAGTATTATGTGTAAGACTCAACAAGAAACACCACAAGCCACAACACCACCACAGCTCCACTCCAGCTCCAAACTCCATACACCACCAAGCATCACGAGGCACCGCTAAAAGATGGAGATGCCTTACCATTGCCCAAATCATGGTATACTATATCTGCAAAGACAAAAAAGTGCCAAAGAAGGGGGTGAGTACAACTAATCAATAGGACTTCCCCCAAATTACTTCCCTACACACACCACTAGGATAAAACCATTAGCACATTCATATAAAACAATTTATATAAAGTATCACAATTGTAAACATCACCATACCAAAACACATCCTTACCAGGTCGTCTGACACATCCCATGTAACCAAGGGAAAGCCAAAAAAACATGACCCAAGGCATTTCATCATTTCAAGATTGCACAATAATTCCAAATTGTAAAGAAATGCACAACAAACAATCAAAATGGTGGGACTTCTACCCAACTCGTTCACCCATTCACGAGTAGTAGCAATTACGACCACTACCCATATAGTAGAACTTTCGACCACTATCCATCACCAGTTTATAGTGGGATTTTCCCTCCTACTTCAGCACAACATTTAAAACAATCACAACCAAGTATACAACCCACCCTGGTCACAAAATCATGAAATCAACCAATTTCTATTGCATATAAATCCACATCATTAAATCACCCATTTGTGGAAAACCATTTTCCATGCCAAAACCCCATTTAAAAAAACACCCCTTTTTATTGAATACCATTCCCATAAATCATTTCACAAATCAATCCTAACATTCCAATTTAAAAACCCCATTTTAAAATTCACAACAGTGGCATTTCATCACAAAACACATTTCTCCCAAAAGTCCCCAAATGGATTTCCAACCAAATTCGCACATCAACACACAATTTTTTTCAATCACAACAAATTAAATGAATATTGTAGCCACAAGATCTAACCAAGTGGAGTTGAGAGAGAAGCCACGTACCTTTAGGGTTCCCGAAAAAACGAACCACAAGCCACCGCACCTCAAAATCGGCGAATGCACCACCGAAACCTCTCTAAATCTATTTCCTTACCATCCAAAATCCTTAAAAACATAATTCAAGGAAACCACAACCCTATATATACACACAACAAGTGTATATCTAGAAAACCGAGAAAGTGGGAAGATCAGATCTAGAAGAAAACACAAAAAAAACCATGAGAGAAGACTTACCCAGGAGCAACCACCTTCAATCTTCCTTGAAACCCCTTTAAAATCCTTCCAAAACGAGTGAGAGAGCACCCAAAACCCCTAAGAACCCAAAATACCTAGTGAGGCTCAATTGGGAGGATGAGAGGAGTGAAATAGGGCAATACTGAGTGAGATAGAATTTAATAACCCTATTTTTAAGTGGTCGCACGGTTCAGCCCGCACGGTTTGGAAAACCGTGCGCTAACCATGCCCACGCCACAGCCTCGAGAGCCAGGATTCGCACAGTTTCCTCGCACGGTTTGGAAAACCATACGCAGTCCATGCGGAGCATACTTTCTCGCCCTTCACAGTTCCTGGAACATCCACATGGTTTACACTAACCGTGCTCAAACCATGAACCCCTTTAAAAGCCTCCAAACACTTCCAAACACTAACTGGGGGTTCTATAGACCCCACATAATATGAACACACACTTAACATAGATTTAATATGAACATTGAAAAAAAATATTTAAAGATGCCCTGATATTAGAGATGTTTTTTTGATAGAGATCAAGAAATATAGGGAAATGTGTGTTTTTATATGTTATAAAGGAAGAGTGTGAAATATGGACATTATTCACATAATGATTATTAAAAATTCATATAGATCCCTAATATCATAGATAAAATGTAATTCAATCAATAAGAAGAGGAGATGCCCCTCAATGAATAAGAGAAAAACATGAGTAATATATTTGAAATTTTATTACTATACATGGAATATAAAATCCATTAAGTACATTTAAAAATGTGGTTTTAATTATTTTTTAGAATTTGAGAAGGAAACACTCTTAATCATAGAATTTTTTTTGAAAATTTGGGGAGCATTAATTCATTGATGTCAATATATGAATGCATACTAAAAAAAATTAATAAATTGATGTCATATATAGAAGTCATATAATTATTTCATTAATTCCATAAGTTATACATTGAAGTTTTACCTTCAATAATTTATACTCTAGATAATTTGTACTCTAAATTCAATCTTTAAAGTATTCATAACTTCTAGAATTCAACCTAAATAATGTGATACATTATAGAATTCATAAAATAGTCTTCTATTTGAAAATTGAAACTATGAATAAGTATTCCGTCAAATGGTAATAATAAATCCACCAAGTTCATAGTAAATCTATGAATGTAATATAAATATCTAAAAATTTACTATCCAGATGTAGCAATTTTTTTAAAAATTCGAAGTAAGTCTAAAAACATAAAAGAAAATATAAACTCATTTGTAACCATTCAAAACTTATCCAAACCTTAAATGAATGAAAATGTATCCTATAAAACAAACGAAATAATTGAAAATATATAGAGGAACAATCACAAAAAAACTCCCAAGGCTCATTACTCAACCTATAATGACACATATATCACCTTAATCAGGTCCCAAATTTGTTTCCTAAACCATTAACTCACCAAATATCTATTCCAAATAACATATACCTCAAAACCTTATCACCAAATGCTATAGCATCATTGTTCTCTCCCATATACTAATAAAATAATATTACCCAAAACAGAGTATCCAAATAAAAAAATTATCATACAACGTGGATAATGAAAAGGATATCAAACTAATCCCCAATACCAAGACTCACCCATAATCTTAGTATAATAGGAAAATTACATTTATGGACACTTTCCATGTGAGAAACTAAACTATTGAATTTTTTAAATTCTATTTGATAGTATGTATGAAACACAACTCCAAGTAAGAAAATTAATATAACATCTAATGATATTATGATATAATTTCTATTTTAGAAAAATTAAATCTGTTCATTATATTTTAATGTACATAATAATAAGTTAGCTTGGGCTACACAAAACATGAGTTTCTTCGAAAGCATGCATCACATTAAAGATCGATTATTATAGAACAAAAATGTACAATTATTATTATGATTATTTTATATGATGGAATAACTTATGAAAGTATATCGTTGGATTCTTTGGTTACCAATTAATTAAAAATCAATATAAAAACATATTGAATATAAATGAAATGGTTTTATAAAATACTTTTATGTAGAAAAATCATTTTATCATAATAAATTAAATTAATTCCTATTAGTTAATTATCTTAATTAACTAAATATATTACATATTCAATCAGATGTTTTGTCTTAAATATAACATATTTGATAGGAATAAGCTAAAAAAAATCCAATTTTATGCATAAAAAGTTGTATTTTTCTAAAAGAACCATTTACACTGTTAAATAGAAAACATGTTTTACTTTTTTTGAAACATTAGATAAAATTTTCTTGGAAAATGATATTTATTTTTAAAATCTGAATTTAAAAAATATCTTATGGTGAGTTTCTATAATTTTTTTTTCAGAAAATCCATTTTTAATAAATAGTTAATATTCTGAATTATAATTAAAAACTGACTTTTCGTTAAAATAATTTAAAATATTAAATTATATTTTAATTTTTTTTAAAAGTCATATTTGTAACACCCCAAGATTTTATGAAAAATATTCTTTTTAATTTCATTGATGTCTTGTGTTGTATGCTACACCAAAAGGAGATTACACTACACGCATCCCAGACTTGGCTTTCATTACACGCAATCATGAACTTCCACGATAGCGTGTATTGTATGCAATACCAAGTTTCACTAAACGAGATATTATTATAATATTATTATGAACTAAAAATTATGAATAGTAATACCCACTTTTCGAAATTTTATTTTTCAAAATAGACTTCATTTTTGGTTACGGAATATCGAAATTATCCAAGGGCGAATTTTTTGTATTTTTCTGAAAACATTAAATTTATTTTGAATAGTGAAAACACTAGATTACTATTTAAAACCCGACTTTTTATTTAAATAATTATATATTTTATTTAAATTTATTTTAGGTAAAAATTGATACATAATATTTATATAGTTTCAATGTAATTCATTTGAGTCATTTTATAATAATTGTAGATATATAAAAATTTTATTGAACTTTTTACCATCTTTTACCCACCTCCTAGGAGAATTTGAAAATTTACATAAAACATAATTTTACCGCTTCTGTGAGTGGATGATTCGAAAATCCAAGAGACACGGTTAATATCAAGGAGTAAAATGTGGTTCAATAAGATAATTGTTTTTGGTGAATAGTAACTTTTAACTTTTATTTACCACGGTTAAAAGTAATGAGGGTAATTATGGGTAAAAATGATATTATTATTACCCTATCACATGTCCTAAATCTATTGGATAAGTGTAATTCGACCAAAAACAACCTTAGGTATAAAATATTTCACTTTAGGTCCACTTGGATTAGATTAGGACAATTATTATTATTTTATTTAAAGAAGAGTTAACATAGTTAAAATCAATGTTTAATAACAAAAAAATATTTAATATAGGGTTATACATAAGATAAATTAGACTATAAATATTCATTAGAAACATATAATTATTTCCTACCTAATGGTAATTTATTTATAATTTTTAGACATTAAATAATTTAATTTATTTATTACACAATGCCGATGCAGTAATTAACTAAATAATGAAATATTAAAATAATTGATATTATAAATCCCCAAATAAATGTAATTTGAGACTTTTTATGAATTAAACTAATTTTATAGGTTAATATGACATGTTAGTATTGATTTAATTTAATTTCTTCGAACTAACCATGCTGTTATGATTTTCACAAAAATATAGTACCATATAGTGTCAAAATTGACATAAAATAGTTTTTAAAACAAATGTTATATTATTAATTGTTATTTTTTTCATAAAAATATAAGGTTATGAAAAATGACATAATAAAGATATATATATTAATAATGAACCATGTGGGGTTCGTGTGTCTTGTTATAGTAATTTTATTAACCATATAGTGTAAGAAAACAAAAAGACACAGTAAAAGTTAAATTTTTTAACTTAGAGTTAAATCTAAATGATAAGGATAAAATTGTAACCTAAACGTGTCTAAAACTTATTGGATAAGAGTATTGAGACCCATATCCACCTTAGATTCTAAATAAATCAATGTTTATCTATTAAAAACATAATATGACTTTATTATAAAATAATATTTTAAGTTTTCCTAAGGTGCCCCTCTCCTCCCTTATAAAAGGGCACCCCTTCCCTCATTACATCACACCATTTTGAGGCTTGAAGCTAGAAAAACCCCTGAAAATTACTCTTTTAAACCTATCTATTTATATCATAGAGGTTCTTGTGTTCTCAAAGGACCAACTCTAGTGCCCTAATAAGAAGTTTAAAGGAGGTGTGTTGAGGAAGAGGTAATCTTATCTACCGATTCTTTCATGTTTTCTATCTTCTTCAAATTATTTTTATTTAGTTTTTTCATTAAAAAGTAATAACATAAGTAAAAATTATATATTTATATGTTACTATAAATATGAAATAACCCTATTTCAACTTCTATCCATCCTACGGAAAACGAAATCCCCATGTATGCGTACGTGTGGAATAACGTCTCCACACCGTGGTGTAATCAGTTTTTCCACCACCACATTACTTGTATGGGTATAATGGTGTAAAGGATAACTATATATGATTATTATAACATAATAATGATTCTATGATATTATATCATCCACTCCAATTCCATTCAATAAATATGGGAATGATATCATCACTCGTGCGTACGTAAGGATTACCGTCTCCACGACACGATGAGATTCATTTTCCATGTTAACAATTCAAGAATGATTATAAAGTATATATAATAAGTAATCTGGAAATACATGACATAATAAATCTATTTTATTTATGTATATATATATATATATTTCATCTACTTAATTCCATTCCATTTAATAAGGAAACGAAAAACAGCGTTCATGCGTACGTACGACCTACCATCTCCATGAACGGTGTATTTATTTCCATTTATCGATCTATTATATGTATATAATGAATATATATATGAAATATAAATCAAGATTTACATTATGGATGTATTTAAATAATGATATTAGTAATAATAATATCAAGAATAACAAGTCCAAAGAAGTACGATAAATAAAGCAATTTTACCCAAAACACAACTTTAATATAAAATTTAAAATAAAACAGGTAATATTAAGTCCTAAGTGAACCATATATGATATAATAACAATTAATATGATTATTTAATAAGTAAATTAACTTATTTAAATCATTATATAGGTGGTTCGGATACATATGAAGCATATCGGATCTAAGGTAAGGGAACTTCTTAACCCAATTTCTGTTCTTTGGGTTGATCTTCTCTTTCTTGTTTATGTCGTTCTATGATTATGTGAGAAATGAATTTTTATATCATATAATGTATTTATACATTCTTTATGTGAGTTTATAGTGATTAGACATATGTGATCTATTTTATTTACAAAAAGATCTTTGTAAGGTATAATTTTGCAATCTCGTTTTTATCTGAGATTGCTTATACGTAAGTATTTACTGGGGTTATATTTTTTATCCATGTCCATAAAAATGTTTTTCATTAAGTGTTTAATATTAATTTATGTATTTTTAAATTCATTTTTACACCTATTTGACTTGTACATTGTGTTACGGAAAGAATCATTCTTTTTTTTACCCTACAAGGAAATTTTTGACTTTTCCGACAAAAGTACGAGGAGAATGTTTTTTAACTTATACGGCCTAAACAGATTTTTACAGTTTTATAATGCCTTATTTTCATGAAGCATATTATGAAAGATTTAAATAATATTTTCAACAAAATACCTTTATTTTAATATTTTATGGAATTTAGAGAAAATACAACGATTTTAAGTAATAAAAGATATTTTTATCAAGAATTCATTTCAAGTGTTTTGTCAAAACTATTTTACATCTAAAATGAAATAATTTCATATGTTTATGTTTAATGTATAATATACCAATGATTTACATGGGTACACTTTTCTTATGATGAAATGATATCCATTTGTTTTATATGGATTATGTTATGATGGGATGATGTTTATGAAACCCAGTTTTATTTTTTGGGTTATGATTAATGGTTTATGTTTATAATGTAGAAAAAGTAAGAATTATTTCATTATGTGATGGCTGGGATCAATATCTCCCTCCAATTCATTGGTTAAAGATTTATATCTCATGAGATAGACATGGTTGGACTAGTAAGTTAATTCAGTTTAGTGTTACAGGACTAGAACGAGGAGTGAACTCGATTCGGAAAGTGAATTTGTCCACTAAGATGGTCTTGGCAGCAATGTCTTGGATACTATAGAAATCATATCATGTTCTTAATGGTTTACAAAAATACATGTTTTATTCCCAGGAAATTCATTTATTATATATGCCTTACATACTTACAAGATTTAAGTCTTTGCTCATGATTTTGATGTTTAGATTTTATGTTCATGTTTTTTGCATTCAAATGTTTATAGATTGTTTTATGTTCTCTATGTTTACCCTTAATGATCATTTGATCTCACCCTTTTTGTGTTTTCTTTTCCCCAGGATTTAAAGAATGGTTTTAGGTAAGAAAACAAAATGGGTTGATCTTTACGGGAGACGTTGATGATCTTTTACCATGATTAGAAGATTATATTCAGAGATTCAAAAACACTAAACTATTACGGTCTGTGTGAGTTTGTTTTCATTATGTAATAAGTATTCCACAAAAGTAATGTAGTATCTATGTATTTAAAGCTTTGGGTATCTATATTTGGTATCAGAGAAAAGGTTTAGTTAACCTTTGGAAACTAGGATGGGAAAACATTAGTGAGATACCTAGAGATATTTCTAAGGTATTCCTAGGGATGTCCCTAAGGTTATGTATAAATATAGGTTATAGTCTTAGAATTATAGTAATGATATTAGAATTAAACCTAAGATGATAGATATAGAAGGTACTCCCCCTTTATTATATTGTTTTCCCTAGAATTATTTTTGCTTCTCACGCTATTCGTTCTGGGTTTTAGATGATGGATGGAACCCAAAAGAACTGTGTTGATCAATGTAATGTAAAATGCAATGATTGTCCTCCTGAACAAACCAATGTTATTGGAGATGGAGTGAAAAATCTTATTTCCATACTTACACAAGCTATGAATCTTTTTGGATTTCCAAATAAGCAGAGAAGGGAACAATATTCTATTGAGTCCTTTATAAGGCAACGACCACCTTCATTAAGTGGGTCCTATGATCCACTTGTTGCTGAAAAATGGATCAGTACCATTGAAAAGATATTTTCCATACTTTGCTGTTCAGAACATGAAAAAGTCATTCTGGCTATTCACCGTTTAGAAGGTGAAGCAGATCAACGGTGGACTCTAATTAAGAATACGAGGCCCCAAGATAAAATTGAATCTATGGAATGAGATGAGTTCATGAACATATTTTTCAATAAGTACTTACCTCATATTCTTTGAACAAATATGGAAAAGGATTTCCTTGAGCTTAATAAAAAGTAAGATGAATCTATTGGTATATACGAAGCGAATTTTACAAGGCTTGTACGGTATACATCTGGCTTTATCATCCAACCTGAAAGTAAAGTTGATCGATTCTTCAGTGGCTTAAAACCATGTCTTCGAAGGTTATTAGCTATAAGAGACTTTAGTAGATATGATTAAATAGTGTGTTATTCTATCAAGGAAGAACATGAAGTTAGTGTAACATATCCATCTCATGGTTTTGACAAGAAATGAATGATGGAGTTCAAGGAAAAACATCAGAACAATGGTGAAAAAAAGGTGAATGTTTCTTTACGCACAAAGTGAGGAAAGAAGAATGGTGGAGATTGTCTAAAAGGTACTAGAAAATGTTTCAAGTGTGGAAAAGAAGGTCATTATGCATCTGGGTGCATAATTAAAGGGAAAAATGTTTCTAATGACATGAATAGAGAAAAGACTATAGAGAATTCTCCACCAAGAATTCAATGCTTCAAGTGAAAGGAAATTGGGCATTATGTTAATCAATTCCCTAATCCAAGGGTTAATGATGATCGACGTGAGCATCCTCTTAAGAAAAACGACAACAAGAAGTCAAATGCGATCACTATTGGCTTTGTTGAGTATGAAAATGATGTAGTGGAATGATTATGTGTTTATGTAACAGGATTCCAAATAATGTTGTGGAATATAATTTATATTTTTGTAGAATATTGGAATATCTATGTGTTGGTTTATTATGGTTGTGAATAATTATATTGTACCAGTAACCATGAAATGTGACTCAAATATTTTGGAAAGCAGATGATATGCGCATAATGAAGGGATAATGAGAAAATTAAATGTTTGATAGTATTCATGAGCTTATGACTGTTATAAGGACAAGGTTATATCATGGATTGAGTATATTGAATTTTTGGATTTTTCTATGTGGAAAGAGTTAACTTTTGACAGCATTCATGTTTTCACTAATGCTCAATGGGTATTCATTTATCAAGGGAATACATGATTAAGGTATACACCTGATTGGAATGTGACCAACAAGATATATGAGGGATAAAAGATGGTATTCACATTCTTGTTATATGACCTTTTTAGTAATCATTCTATTTATACTATGAGTTTGGAAAGATGTATTTTAGATAAGCCTAAATATTAGAATGGATTATGTTTAACATAATTTAGTATTGTTTAAGGCTTCAATTTTTATTTTGATATTGTTGATATAATGTTATAATACTGTAGTTTATGAAAAGGGACAACCTGCAGAACGGGCGACAACCCGTCGCGTCGGACAAGGCTGTGGGAATCGAACCCACAACTGAAGTGCGACATACCTTTATCTCCTACCACTGGCCTACAGGAAGTCCTTGGTTAGTAAAAACTAGTTTTATTATATTAACAAATATGATATATGAAGTATATGTCCATTTTAGGAAGCATATATGATTAATCTCACTATAGATAGACTTAGGTATTTTTGATAACTTTTTCTATCCTTTTGTTTGAGACAGATGGAATGACCCATAATTCCATCACATGATCTGCTAACACTTCACGAATGAAAAATTTAACTTCATTTCCTTAAGAGATTATGTGGAAATTGTTCAAGGCACGAGAAACAGTAAGATTTTACCAAAATAAGGTAAGTATTTCTTTAAATTAAAAAATTCTTCAACTATAGGGAAATGATCTTGAAAACCAATAATGGTTTCCTAGTGTCCTCATATCTGATGAATCATACGGTACCTTACATCATCACAAATTTATGGCTTTGTGATTGTTGTATTTTTCATAGCCATGTTTTCTACCACTCTTCATCAGAACATAATGGTTAGATTTTTCTTCCATATCTATATTTTCACATATTTTATCCTACATGGAAATCTAGTGATTAGTTAATTTGGGTAACCGTTATGATTTATAATTTAGTTTTTAAAGTTCAGTTTTGCTATTCATTTTTACGATGTGGGTTTCTATGAAAGAAAATTTCAAGTAGTAAACCATTTATAACCCCGACGAATTTCGAGGGAGAAATTCATTTTAAAGGGGTGTAGAATGTAACACCACGAGATTTTATGAAAAATATTCTTTTTACGTTCATTGATGTCTTCTGTTGTACGCCACACCAAAAAGATCATGCACTAAATGTATCCCTGACATGGCTTGCATTACACGCAATCAGGACCTTCCGCAATAGCGTGTGTTGTACGCAATACCACGTTTCATAAACGAGATATTATTATAATATTATTATGAACTAGCTGTTATGAATAGTAATACCCACTTTTTGAAATTTTATTTTTCAAAATGGACTTCATTTTTGGATTCAAAATTTCAAAATTATCCTAGGGTGAATTTTTGGTATTTTTGTGAAAACATTCAATTTTTGATGAATAGTGAAAACACTAGATTACTATTTAAACGCCGAATTTTTATTTAAATAATTATTTATTTTATTTAAATTTATTTTAGGTAAAAATTGATACATAATACCTATATAATTTCAATGTAATTCATTTTAGTCATATTAGATATATAAAAAATTTATTGAACTTTTCACCGTTTTTTACCCACTACCTAGGAGAATTTGAAAACTTACATAAAACATAATTTTACTGCTTCAATGAGTGGAATTTCTAAAACCTGAGAGAAATGGATAATATCAAGGAATAAAATGTAGTTCAATAAGATAAAAATAATATTTGGTCAATAGTAACTTTTTACTTTTATTTACCACGGTTAAAAGTAAATAGGATATTTAAGGGTAAAAAACATAATATTATTACCCTAACACATATGCTAATTCTATTGGATAAGTTTAATTAGACCAAAAACAACCTTTGGAATAAAATATTTCCCTTTATATCCACTTGAATTAGATTTGGACATTTATTATTATTTTATTTAAAGAAGAGTTAAAATAGTTAAATTCAATGTTAAATAACTAAAACATATTTCATATAGGGTTATAAATAAGATAAATTTGACTATAAGTATTCATTAGAAATATAAAAATATTTCCTACCTAATGGTATTTTATATATAATTTTTAGACATTAAATAATTTAATTTATTTATGACACAATAGTGATGGAGTAATTACCTAAATAATGAAATATTAAGATAATTGATATTTTAAGTACCCAAATAAATTTTATTTGAGGCTTTTTATGAATTCCACTAATTTTATAGGTTAATATGACATGTTATTATTGATTTAATTAAATTTTTTCGAACTAATCAAGCTGTCATGGTTTTCAAAAAAATCATGTACCAAATAGTGTGAAAATTGACAGAAAATAGCTTTTGAAACAAATATTATATTATTAATTGTTATTTTATTCTTAAAAATATAAGTTTTAGCCAAATTAATTAGATAAGGATACATATATATTAATAATGAACCACTTGGTGTTCATTTGGCTTGTTATAGTAAGTTTATTAACCATATAGTGTAAGAAAACAAAAAGACAGAGTAAAGGTTAAATTATTTTACTTAGAGTTAAATCTAAATTATAAGGATAAAATAGTAAACTAAAATTGCCTAAAACCTATTGTTTGAGAGGATTTAGACCCATCCCCACCTTATATTATAAATAAATTAATTTGGTGCTATTAAAAACTAAATATGACTTTATTATAAAATAATATTTTATGTTTTCCTAAGGTGCCTCTCTCCTCCCTTATAAAAAGGGCACCCCTTCCCTCTCTCTTCGCACCATTTTGAGCCTTGAAGATCGGCCAGACCCTACCAATTACTCTTCTCAACCTCTATTTTTATATCATAGAGGTTCTGGTATTCTCAAAAGACCAACTCTATTGCCCTAAGAAGGAGTTTAAAGGAGGTGCGTCAGGGAAGAGGTAATCTCTTCTACAGATTCTTTCAAGTTTTCTTTCCACTTCAAATTATTCTTCTTTAGTTGTTTCATTATAAAGTAACAAAATCAGTATCAATTATATACTTATATGTTATTATATATATTAAAAAAATTCTATTCCACATTTTATCCATCCTACAAAAAATAAAATCACCGTGTGCACGTATGTACGGAATACCGTCTCCACGCCGTGGTGTAATCAGTTTTTCCACCACTACCTTACTTGGATGGGTATAATAGTGTAAAGAATAACTATATATGATTATTATAACATCATAGATATTATATCATCCACTATTATTCCATTCAATAAATATGGGAATGGTATCATCGCTCGTGCATACGTACGGATAACCGTCTCCACGACGCGATGAGATTCATTTTCCATGTTAACAATTCAAGAATGATGATAAAGTATATATAATAAGTAATAATTAAATATATTAAATTATAATTCAACTGTATTTATGTATATATATATGTATGTCATCTACTTAATTCCATTCAATTCAACAAGGAAACAAAAAACAGTGTTCTTGGGTACGTACGGCCTACTGTCTCCATGAACGGTGTATTTGTTTCCATTTATCAATATATTATATGTATATACTGAATATATTTGATATATAAATCCTGATTTTAATTTTAAAAGTATGTAAATAATGATATAATTAATAATAATATCATGAACAACAAGTCGAAACATGTACGATAAATAAAACGATTTTACCCAAAACGTTGCTTTAACAGAAAATTTACAATAGAACGGGTAATATAAAGCCATATGTGAACCATATATGATTTAATAACAATGTATATTATTACTTAATAAGTAAATTACATTATTTAAATCATTATACAGGAGGTTATGATATGTACGAAGCATATCGGATCTAAGTTAAGGGAACTTCTTAACCCAATTTCTGTTCATTGGGTGGATGTTCTCTTTCTTGTTTATGTCGTTTTTTGATTATGTGAGAAATGAATATTTATATCATATCATGTATTTATACATTATTTATGTGACCTAATATTTAATACACATAAGTGATCTATTTTATTTTCAAAAATATCTTTGTAAGGGATAATTTTGCAATCTCCTTTGTATCCAAGATTGCTTATACGTAAGTATTTACTGGGGTTATATTTTATATCCATGTCCATTAAAATGTTTTTCATTAAGTGTTTAATATTATTACAAGTATGTTTAAAGTCATGTTTACCCCTATTTGACTTTGAAATTGTGTTATGGAAAGAAACTTTCTTCTATTTACCCTACGAAGAACTTTTTGTCTTTTCCGATAAAAGTACCATGAGAATGTTTTTATTAACTTATACGGCCTGAAAAGATTTTTATGGTTTTATAAGGCATTATTTTAATAAAGCGTACACTAAAATATTTCATGACTATTTTTAATAATATTTTTTTCTTTTAAAATTGAAAGGCATTTTTTGAAAAGAAAACGATTTTTAAGAATAAAATATATTTTCATCAAGAATTCATTTCAAGACTTTTGTCAAAACTAGTTTACATATAAGATGAAATTATTTCACATGTGTATGTTTCAAGTATAATATCTCTATGATTTACATTGTTCCACTTTACTTACGATGAAATTATATCCATTTGTTTTATATGGATTATGTTATGATGGGATGATGTTTATGAAACCCAATTTTATTCATTGGGTTATGATGAATGATTTATGTTTATTTTGTGGTAAAAGTAAGAATGATTTCATTATGAGATGGGTGGAACCTATATCTCCCTTCAATGAATTGGGTATAGATTTATTTCTCATGATATAGACATTGATGGAAGGGTATGTTAATCTGGTTCAGTGTTACAGGACTGGAACGAGGAGTGAACTTGATTCAGAAAGGGACTTTGTCCACTAAGATGGTCTTGGAAGCAATTACTTCGCTACTATGGAAATCGTATCATGTTCTTAATGGTTTCCAAAAATACATGTATTATTCCCATGCTATTACTTTAGGATATATTCATTACATACTTCTAGGATTTATGTCTTTGCTCATGATTTTGATGTTTATATTTTATGTTCACGTTTTTTCATTCAAATGTTTATGGATTGTTTTATGTTCTCTACGTTTACCCTTACTGAGAATTTGAGCTCACCATTTTTATTTTTTATTTTTCCCAGGATTTAAATAATGTTTTTAGGTAATGAAACCAAAGGGTTAGATCTTTATGGGAGATGTTGAAGATCTTTCAACACGATAAGAAGATTATATTCTGTGTTTCCAAAGATACTAAACTATTACAGTCCTTGTATGTTTGTTTTTATTATGTATTATGTATTTCGAAAAATTAATGTAATGTATATGTACGTCAAGATTTGGGTCTCTAAAATATAAGTTTAATTATTAATATATTTATATTTTATGTTAAATAATATCATTTTTATATTGAATTTTTATTATAGAAAACTATGAACTTCTCAAAATTTTAACATTAAAATTGGTTTTTTAAATGTGTGTGAGATAAATATTAAATAAAATTCTAGAATTTTCATGATATGAATATTAGAAAATTGATTAAATTTTTTGAATAAAAATAATTTATAATTTGTAATATGACCAACATTATTTTTTAGAAAATTTATTAGTGAAAAAGTAAAAATTAATTTTATTAATAAAAAAACTAATATACTTTGTTGTTAAACATAGAATATAAGGTGAAAAAATGACACAAAAAATTTCAAAAAACAATTTTAAGAAATATTTATACCCTTAATGTAACATACCTTGATTTTATGATATTACTACTTTAAAAGATAACATCTTTTATAGTTTATGCTTCACACAACACCATGTTTAAAATCGAAAAATACAATTAAATATGAATATTGGAATATTAATGTTACCATTATGAATAGTAATCCATACAATAGAATATTAAATTCAAATATAAATGTATAAATTAATTTTAGGAGACATAGAAATGAAAATATTGTAAATTTATATCATGTAATTAGTTGATTTATGTTTTATAAATGATATATCAAGTCTTGGTTTTTTTGTGAAACATAAATATTGATTAACTATATGATAATTAATATAATATTTCAAAGGAGATTTTATTTTTATAAAATAATTTGATTAATTAATATTTTCTAGCCTTTTAATTTTAATACACTTTAATGAGATATTAATTAAAATTTTTAAAGTGTCATAAAATTGGTTATAATATTAAAAATTTTAATTTTCGAGTATAAGCTGACATTTTTTGGAAATTAAATTTCTCATAATTAAAAAATAATTTTCATGAATTGGAGATAATTATTTAGATTATACATGTAACGGAATGTATATGGTTATTTTTTCGTAATTTAATAAAATAATTGGCTTTTTGGTGAACAGTGATATAAAATAAATTATAGAATTTGAAAAATACATGAATTATTGAGTCATAAATGATGTATGGATTATATAAAAATAGAATATTGAATTATACCTAATTATTTTAATTTATTTCTTGTATATTCCCAATCAATTCATAGTATTTTTCCAAAATAATAAACAAATGAAAAAAATATTCAAAAAACACCCCTTTCCTCCACTTTAAATACCACCGCTCACATGTACTTATCATAACACCGAAAAAGCCCTGATCCTTTTACAATGTATTCCTAATAACTCTCCCAAATCATTACCCCAAATTATGGTCATCTTAGTATAACTAAAAGTCTATTTCAATATTCCTTAAAGAAGTTCTCATTGAGAGAAATTCCAGTGGTAAAATCCCCTTCTGTTCTTTCTATTTTTATATCAATTTCTTTTCTTTTCATATAAATTCCATACAATACTTGTACAAACATTCTTGATAAATATTGTTTCCTATATATAATATAATTTTATTATGATTATGTTATATCCACCATCAATTTTTTCTCTTCCGTATTTTGTTCTAAAAATGAAAACATCATCTATGAGGTGTCGATTTACCGCCTTCATGGATGAAGAGTTTTAATTGCTCTATTTAACCTACATGTGTAGTCATAAAACCAATGTTTTGTATTTAAATAGAATTAATATATGCAATTAAACTTATTTAATGTTATGAAACCCTTATGTATCAATAATAATAATTCATAAGACAAAACTAGTGCATTATAATTGAAAAAACATGAAAATAATCTAAAAAGTTATCGTTAATGTTTTATCAAATGAATCATATTAATATATAGAAAAAATTAAATAAAACACCATTAAATCTTCTATAAGTTAATTAATAATATATAATTTCAATTATAGATAATAAATATCATTTCATATGATCTTTCATAATTGAGTACCAGTGAACCGATCATGAAAACTATGGAAACAAACACATCCGAATGGGAAAATTGAATCTCATAACTAATAAAGAAGGTTGTAATTGAAGTAAATAAAATTATAATAAATAAAATATATTTTTATTTGTTTTTTAATTAAATTATAAGTTAATATAATATATTTATCTAGGATACTATGAGACACTTTCAGATATAAGGTAAATAATTCTTCTCGAACATTTATTTTTAATTTGGGTTATGATTTATCTCTATTTACACAAATGTAATTATTATTTATTTTTAGATAATTAATTTATAATCTAATTATATATTAGAAAATCATTTATTTAGATAAATTCATGTATATTTTTTGAGGAAATACATGTTTACAAGTTTCCATTTTTAATTCCTCTTGATAAGAAAGTCCAACTAAAGGGTAGTTCCGAATTTCAAACCCATTTTCAAGTACACTACAGAAATTGTTAAAATGATTAATTTTTCATATAAAATAACTCTCTTAATCTTGAAAACAATTATTTCTTTTATGATTTTACAGAAAAAAATAAGTATTTTTATACTTGAAAGACACTTTTATATTCTCTTAAACCATAATAAAGTTACTCTTTTATAAAGGCTCATTTTACATGATTTCACATCAATGGTAAATAATTTATTCCTTAAATATAATTTATCTTCATTTTATATTTTTTTGGGACGAACATGATTACAATATGATTTTATACAAATTATTTTCCAAAATATGTCTTTATTCCAATATAAAAAATTATTTCTTTCAATAATTAAACTATGTTTCAATTAAAGTATTTACATCTATTTCAACACCCACTAGGGAATCTTATGATTTATTGAGGATGATATATTATGATACAATATACTATATTCTATTAAAATTTTTATGATTATTTATAGGTACTTTTAATCTTGATACCACTCCCCATATTACATTGGATGGTTTATCATTATAATTTGGGGAATGTTATTAACATTTCATTTTCTAGTATTAATATGAATGTATATGTTGATTATTTTAACCCATTTAGTATAAGGAATGTATTTTACTAATTATGTGATGGGTGTGACATGTTATATCCCCCCGATTCATCAATATGTCCCATGAAAAAAACTAGACCAATTTCTAGCCATATATTTATTGTGACTTGGCCGAATCCTTAATGGTATGTTTTTCATATACAAAATTATGAATTACATCACTATGATATTAGTTATTTATAATCCATGTGATTATTCGACTAGTATAATATCCTTGTATAAGTTTCCTTCTCATGTGATTATTTATTTGTAATTATTTATTCAGCTTTTATTCCTTCAATATTATGCTCAAGATTATGTTTTAATGTAACTTTTTTTAGTTATTCGACCGACCATATTGTGTATGTTCTTTTATGATAGCTTCATTTATATTTATTACACTTCTTAAGGATCTGAACTCACCCCTTTCTTATTTTTTAATTTTCCCTAGGATTTCAAGATATATATTATTAATGAATTAGAATGATAATCTAGATGTTTATATGTGTTTATAATTGAGTTTATATGTTTCATTTAATTTCATGTTTTAATGTAATACATCAAATTGAATCTAGTTTTCTAATGATAAAAAACTATTCCTTCCTTCAGGTTGTGAATTCCTTGGTAATTATTCTAATTTAATAATTTATGGCATTGGATCTATGTTACTAGGGACAGGGAATTTGTAGTTGGTATTAAAAAAATCATAGTAGACTCCTTGGAAAAAAATAACAAATATTACGGATCATATCCTTAAGATACACCATGGATAAGGATCGAGGAACATCCCGAAATTTTGTTAAGGTAGATATTATATGGGTCTTCTTAGATATATATATATATATATTCTTCTATACTACAATAGGAAGTGATTTTTAGAAAAATATACATAGGGGTTATAACTCTGACAGGGTGATTCATTCTTAACTCAATGTACCCGGGTACTCGACAACTGGCCTTACAACGAACCTGGATTGACACTCTTGGGAGATATTATTATTATAATGCACATTTTATTCAAAAACCACTATGAAGGATTCAAAAGTTTATTTGTCTACAATGAATCCTTATTTATGATTCTAATATTTGATATGCATATGTTTTCCAAATTATGATGAGTGTTACTAGTTTGAAATGATGCCTTATGAATAATAATCTAATTTAGTGTATTCTATTATATATAAATGGTGCTTAGTTGAATGAATGGAAATCATATAAATGTGTGTAACCTTTGTAAGGATTTACCACATATTAATGATAATGATATTTGATATGGAGATGTATGTAGAGCTAAACATAAAAGCTTACATCATCTCAAAGCCAAAGCCATTCCCAACTCCATAATCTGAAACCTCATCATCCAGTCCAGCTGACTCCCATTCAGATGACTCAGATTTCCTGAATAATTCCAGGTACTATTTTTTATGTTGTTTCATCTCCTCAGATAACTTCTCCTTAGGTGGATGCTTTTCATCACGAACTTTAGTAACCATCTCCCTGAGCATCCCGGATGCAGACCTGGTTGTCATTGGTTTCAGCAAATTAGAGAAATCTTTCCTTGGTCTTCTTATGCTTGGGTTAACCCCGCTCATTTCGTTATAATATGTCTTCTTGCCCGCACCCTGAACAATTGAACTATAACTAGGAGTCACATTCTCCTTGTCACTTCCCAATATATCCCCCCATTTCTTAGGAGGGTGCACATCATAGTCAAATTGACAGTCAGCCTTCATACCCAGCGGTCGATTAGTCTACTTCAGCATATCGTTTATCCCACAGGGGTTCTGCTCTATTTTAGCACCTCTATTCATGACACAATTCTGAATTTCAACAGGATCCTCCACCTTATTGACCCTTCTAGAGTCATAATGTACCACAAGTGCAAGGGAGTCATTGCCAAACTGATATGTGTCCACATCCAGTTCCACTTGCATCTGTTCCGCATTTTCCAGAGCAGAAAAACTGTTCTTCAAGTATATGTCTGGAACATCATGTCTATCATGATTTGCACATGTATATGTATCCTTCCTCGCTGCTTCTGTATTTCTATTTTTCACCAGACCACGACCCATATACTGAGACAACATGTTTGAATTCTCCCAGTCCATATCTTGAGAAGGTGTGCCATCCTTGGCATGGTGAGTCCTCCTGCCCTCAACACACCTACACATCTCTTAAACTGATCCTACCTCACCAGGTACATCCATAATACCAAGGTCCTTCTTCAGTCTCCCAAACACTTCTGAAACAGACGGCCTTGCTGCATTAGGAGGCTCTTTTTACACACATAAGGACTCACTCCTCCCCAGATCAACATCAATACATTTCGCAGGATTCTGAATCACTTATCCAGGAAAAACATGAGGCATACTGACCTGATCAACATGTTCCAGCCCACCTGTTTGTTCATCGGGTGAACAAGAACATGCCTCACCCCTCACCATGATGTAACAATGTTATACCATATTATGAGAAAAAAATAACCATTATTTAATGGGACGTAAAACCTATTTATACATTATCGACGGATAATTTCCTTAGAGAAGATATTTCATTCATTTGGATGTAAGAAAATGGAGAAGGATATCATGGAATCTTATCATCTATTGAGAGATACATATCAATGGATTTTATTAATTCCAAACAAAAATGAGGAAGAATAAATTGTAATTAAAGAATAGACGGATTTTAATGAAAATTAATTTAAAATATGTTTCCCTCCAGAATAGCCATCATATATAGATATGAATTTTTTTAATCTATGAACAAATGTTGATTAGAATGTTTCCATGTATGATACTAACTTTACAAACTAATAAATGCATGATATTGATTTCGAAAAAAATCTAAAGAGTTTGATTAATTTACTTATTGATGGATTAAAACCAATATTTAGAATGATAATGCTCTCTCAAACATTATAATCATACAAAGATATGGTTTTTTGTTCTATTAAGATAAATAAAAAAATACCGAAGTATTATGACTTTAAATAAAATAAAGAGAAAAAGAGGGATGTTGTACACTCTAGAGAAGTTAATAAAGAAAAACGAAATTAGAAAATACTCTAATTTCCATCTTGAAATAAATATTCAATGAAAAATTATGGAAAATGTTTATTGGGAATGTGAGAATGTCACAAGTTTAGATAAAACGGCCACCAATCCCTTGTTTTCAATGGAAATAAATAATATACCACTGTTCAATGCTACAATGTTAAATAGAAAAGTCATTATGAAAATAATTATCCTAATCACTAAGTAAACATTAAACGAAATAGGTAAAATAATGAAGTATATTCTTTTAAAATAAAAAAAATCTATGATTGAAGATCCTAATGATATTGTGGAAGGTACTAAAATCATTGACTCCAATTTGGCTAAAGCATTATTTGATTCTAGATTATCACATTTCTCTATATCTTCCCAGTTCTCATTAAAAATTAGTTTTTTCAAATTCACCTTAATGAGAGATTTATCAATACAGAATCATAGTTGAAACCCTATTTCAATAAATATTTGTGGTGTAGTACGTATTATGACACATAAACATGCTCTATTTGGTAATTTATCATCATACATGTTGTTGATTTTGATATATTTCTTAGTAAGGGATCTCTTTCCAAATATAATTCAATAATTTATTATAGTGAGAAGGAAATTAAGATTCATGATGAAGGTATCAAATTTATCATCTTTATAGGGGAGAACTTATCATCTGATTCATTTCTAGATCCACATATTATTGCACTTCTAAATGATATTCTTGGGAAGTTAGAGAAAAAACATATATGGATGTGGAAATAAATATTCTAATATAAGATGTACCTATTTTGAAAGAATTCATTGACATATTTCCAAAGGATTTACATGTTCATCCTCTAGATTGGGATGTTTAGTTCTCTCTTGATTTATTTCCCGGTTGAAGACATATATCTATGAATCATTATAGAATGGAATTTTGAAATTAGTAGATATAAAGAATAAACTAGAGTAATTGAGTGGTAATGGATTTATTTACACCAATGTTTCTATAAGGGGAGACAAAGTTCTCTTTATCATGAAAAAATATATAACCATGTGTCTTTGCATTGTCTATATAGAAATCAATGGTATTATAATAAATAATAAAGATACTCTACCTATCATTGATGTTTTATTTTTTCATCACTAGGGATATCAATATTTTTGAATGATTGAACTTCGATATGGATATCATCTATTTTTTGTGATGATGGTAGATATTCTGAATAAAACATTTCAAAAAAGGTATAGATATTTCATGTTTATAGTAATTCCATTTAGACTAACCAATGAATCGTCCATTTTTATGGACCTAATGAACAGACTGTTGAACGAATATCATGATTTTTTTTTGTTATTTACTGTTGATATCTTGATATTTTCCAAAATCTACGAGGACCATGAGAGCCACTTAGGGGTAGTTCTAGAGAATCGTAGAACGAAAGAGTTATATAGTAAGTTTCGAAAGTGTGAATTCTGGATTCAAACCATTTCATTTATTGGACATGTTTTCTCTACGTATGGAATCATCATTGTTCCTAAAATGAAAATGGAATTCTAGGAATAGAATAAAACAATGAATATAACCGAGGAATGTAGTTTCATTGGTATAGTATGTTACTACTGGCGTTTTATTCAAAAGTATTCCCGAGTTTCTAACCCGCAAACCAATATTTCTTGTAAATTTGTTATGTTGACATGGATAAAAGAATATGATGAATTTTTTCTAAATTCAATCGGATATTAGTTAATTCCTTATTCATTACACTCTTTTTGGGAAATTGTGTATTTTTAAAAATTAGTTATGCATAAAAAATACATAGTAGTGTAGTATTTGGGAATGGCAGAGTAATTACCTCTGCATCATGGAAGCTAAAAATTCATGTGTATAACTATCCAACTCTAGATATTGAGTTAGTAGCTGTAATTATATATATGAAAATATATAGTCACTACCTATATGGTGAAATATGCAACATATATACATATCAGAAGAGTTAGAAATATACATTCTCAAAGAATGTACTCTACATGAGGAAAAGGAATTGGCTTGAGATACTCAATGAGTATGATTGTTAAATTCATTTCCATCCAGAGATGGTGAATAAGGTAGTATATGAATTAAACATAATGGATAATGGTGTTCCAAAAAAAATGTGGAATGATAAGGATAATATGTACAATTATCTACAGAAGATTGATATGGGAATTATCAAGGAAGGAGAAACATCATTAAAAAATTCAAATGGTTTTCCAAACATCTTCATTCGAACGGATTAAAATCCTTTTATGATGATGAGAATTTTCATAGGAAAATTTTTTCTCTAAATGATGGGATGTTGGAAAATATTGTGCATGAGGATTGAATTATGAAATTTAAAAAGATGTTTTATGTCTTCTCTATAGCCAAGATAAAAATAGAGTTACTAGATGATTCGTATATCTCAAATTTCTCTATACATCATAGAATCACTAATATGTATAGATTTTTTAAGCAATATATCATGTGGTATAATATAAAGCCTAGAATTGTAGATTATTCATCCTTATGTTTAGTCAATAAATTGGTGTAAGGTAAGAGACAACATCCTAGTGGATTCATGCAACCTCTATCTATTCTTACATGTAGATGGGATGACATAAAAATTTATTTAATCACTAGATTACCAAAAACAATACAATATAATGAGGAAATATGGGTAATTGATGATTCACATACCAAATATGCACATTTCCATAGAATAAGTGTATTTTTCCTATGAATAAACATTGACAACACTATGTTAATCAATATGAATGACTTCATGGTCACCTAATTCAATTGTTTCTTATAATGATCTAAGATTTACAATGAAATTCTTGAAAAGTCTTTCTAAATATTTCGATAATGAGATAAATTTGAGACCTTCATATCTCCCTCATACTAATGGTCTATCATAAAGGACCATTCAAAAAATAGAATACATTTTGATATAATTCTAACTTGAATTTCAATGTATGTGGGATTTAAATTTATATTTTGTAGATTTATCCTAAAATAATAGTATCCATTCAAGTATTAAAATGGCACATTATGATTAATTTTATGGAATGATACGTTGTACACCAACATGATGGGATGATGTTGGTGAAAAGAATTGTATTATCACAAAACATATAAAAGAAACAAAATCAAATGAAAATACTCTTTTAACCCACATCAAATCATCTCAATTTTAGAAAAATGTTTATAATGATAAATGAATGAAGGAATTGTATTTTCTAGTAGGAGATTATGTTTTATTTAATTTATATCTATTTATGGGTGTTATAATATTTCAGATGAATGGAAATCTAATCCATAGTTAAATTGACCCTTTTGAAATCCTGGAGAGAGATGAAGTTGTTTCTTATTGTTGGGAGATTCCATCTAGCTTTCTATAGTATAAAATGTGTTATATATCTCTTTGTTAAGGAAGTACATGTAAGACCAAACACATTTTCTCACATCTAAAATGACATAATTGGATCCTGATTTATCTTAATTTAAAGGTCATATCAATATTCTATTGATAAGAGTGTATGTGTGGAGGAATAAGGCAACAGGTTGGTAATGTTACTTTTGAAGAATAAAATTTTTTAATAGTGACTATTAGATCCCATAGAATTTATGATGAAGAACTACCCCAGACCGTTTTAAGAGGTGAAATTCTAGAAATTTAAAGAATGAATATCTTTGAATGAGGGGATAATGTAACATGTTATGATTTTATGGTATGCCTCTTTTAAAATTTAAGATGGTCGATAGTTCATGCTTCACGCATCAAGGAGTTTATAACCATAATATGCTATTAAATGTGACTTTTAGAATTGTAATTGGACACGTAGGAATTGTAATCTTACTAATTGAATAATAAAATCATCCATGAATGTCTATATAAAATGAATGTGTCTTATAAATGAAAATATGTTATATTTATATCAAGGAATAAGTAAATAATTGTGTTGAAAATGATAATTTGAGTGTTGGTATTTTATTGAAATAGTAATTTTTATTTAAAATTTTATAACTAATATAATAATTTAAAAGGAAATTAATTTTCAATGATTTTTTTAATATATTAATATTTTCTCTTATAATTATATGATACTTTTAGGATACCTTAATTAATTTTTTAATTTATCATAAAATCAATTATAATATTAAAATCCGTAATTTTTGTGTAAATGATGACATTATTTTAAAGTTAAATATTTCTTATTTAGAAACATTATTTTCATAAAATGGTGATAACTTTTTAATCACATAGTTAAAATATTTTAGGGTTAGTTTTTTGTATTTTTTAAAATAGTTACAATTTTGTGGTATAATGAATTACAACAATTTACGGTAATTTAAAAATACATGAATTATTTTTTCATAGAAAATATACGAATTATTTAAACCCATAATATCGATATTTAATTAATTATTATAATAAATATCATGATAATTATCCAACTAATAATAGTCATCACAAAAATTAATAAACTAACAAATAAAATATTAAAAATACACCAATATCATCCACTATAAATACCACCCTCACCACCCCTTCCCCTCACACCTCCAAATTGATGATGTTAATCTATTTTATGACCAATACCTCTCAGAGTCTTGTCCCATAATTTTTTTTCCTGCTTTTCTCTATTAATGAACATATGAAACTTCCTTAAGGAGGTTCTCAAATAGAAGAATTAATGTTGTACAACCCTCTTTCGTTCTTTTAATTTTTCTTTTGTTTTCTTTCATTTTCTTATCATTTACTTACCTCCCAAGTAAAAACATTCATGATAACTCCATTATCATATATATATTGTAAATTTGTTACGGTGTTGGGATATCCAACACAATTTCTTTTATATTCCCCCTTTTGTTCTACAAATTAAAACATCACACGTGAGGTGTCGATTTATCACCTTAATAGACGAATTTTTTTTTATTTTGTAAGTATACATTAAATTATGGATAAAAATACCTTAGTATGTCTATAAAATAAATTAATATATTTAAACAAAAATATTTAATGTTCTAGATCCATTATATATACATAATATTAATTGATAATTCAAAACTAGTGTGTCATAATTGAAAAAAATAAATATAAACAATTATCATTAGTTTTATATTTTATGAATCATCCACATATCTAGAAAAAAATTAAATATAATATCATTTAATATTTTATATTCTTATTAATAACATGGATTTTAAATTTTTGGGTAATTATTCTCATTGCACATGATCTTTCATAAATGTATACTAGTGAACAAATCATGAAAACCAAGGAAACAAACACATATGAACAACAAAATTGAATCTTATAACACATTAAAATGACCATTAATGATCTTAATAAAATTTTAATAAATTAATTTTTTTTATATTTTATTTATTAAATTATTTGTTAATTTATTTTTAGAATACACGTCATTAAGCACAACTGAAGAACACATTCATGCATAAGGTAAGGGATTCTCCCAAAACATCCATTTTTCATTAGAGTTATGGTTTCTGTCTATTTGAAACAAGATAATTCTTATTAATTGTTATATATTTATTTGATACTCTATGTATATGTTCCAAATAGATGTATCTAGATCTGTTTATCTTTCATTAATGGGGAAATATATGTTTATCAGATTCACTTTTTAATTTCTCACAATTAGAAAGCTTGATTAAAGGGCACTTCCCAATTTCTTACACATTTTCAAGTGTACTATGTAATTTGTTATAAGGAACTAATATTTTTCTAAATAACCCTTTTTTCATTAAAAAAAATTATATTTCATTTCTGGTTTGTTGCAATCAATTAATCATTTTCCACATTAATGATACTTTATTATTTTCTCTTAAACTACACTAAAGTGGAACATTTTTAAGACTCTTTTTACATGTTTTAACATCAGTTATGTTTCATTTATTCCTTTAATTTAATTTATTTTCACATTAAATTTATATTTTGGGAAAAAAAAGATAAAAATATTATTTTATAAAAATTATTTTCCAAAATAACAGTTGATTTCAATTAAAACATTATATCTATTACGAAATTTTTAATAATTCTTTCAGATTATTTAAATCTATTTCCACACCCTTTATTGAATATTCTTAATTATTGAAGTTCATATATTATAATAGAATCTAAAATATTTTATTTAATAGTATATTATTATATATGGGTATGTGATATATTTATATCATTCTCCAAGTTACTCTAGATGGTTTATGATGATAATTTGGGGTATGTTATCAACCTTTCATATGCTACTTTCAATATTAATGAATACATTGATTATGTTTCACCCATTCAGTGTAATGTTTTATTCTCATGTAATTATTTATGTGGGATTATTTATTCATATTTTATTATAACTATATTATCCTCAGGAATATGTTTTTATAAAATATGTATTACTCATTCACTATTATTTACTTTTTGTGTTTATTTATGATAGATTAATCTGTATTTCTTACACTTGATGTGCTTCTAAGATCACCCCATTATAATATTTTGTATTTTCTTAGGATGTGAAGATGTATATTATGAATTAATTCTAGGGATAATCTAAGAATTTACTGTTGTTTCAAAAGGATTTTAATTTTTTATTTCGGTTAAATTAATAATGTAATACTTTTATTTTTATCTCATTTTTGAAATATAATAATCTATTTTTTCCTTCAATATGTTACGTCTTTGGTTATTATATCAATGTAATAAAGTATGTCATTTAATATTGGATACTAGAGTTTTGGACTTTACACATGAAACATTGGGCTCTATTTTTATGAGTTTTGGGGATAGTATTCCTTGGATTCGACCTGTTTAATATGTTATTTAAGAAAAAAATGAAAAAGAAATTATTTTTACCATTAATATTAGAAATCATTGAGATAAGTATAAAACATCATTTTTTTGGTTAAAAATATTATTTATAAATTATTATTATTATTTTATCAATGTAACTTGTTTTATATTTTTAGTGATTTGATGATTTCTTTAAATGATTAAGAAATGATTGTTGATTAATTATTTAGTTATTACTTAAATAATGTAAATTGAATTAAAAACATTAAAAGTGATGTATATATAATGAATTAGTGGAATTAATTTGTAACACCCCAAGCTTCCACGGTACGTTTCCCTTCGAATAATGCGATAGCGTGTGTTGTACGCAACCTCGAGTTCTAACACACACCACAACTAATTAAATTAGCCGTTGTGAATAGTAATACCTAATTTTTGAAATAATATATATTTTATATTTTAAAATGGACTTCATTTTTGGATTCAGAATATCGAAATTAGCCTAGGGTGAAATTTTGGTACATTTCGGATAACTTTCATATTTTGATGAATAGTGAAAATTACTAAATTTTAATTAAAAACAACTTTTTTAATCAAAATAATTAATAGTGATAAATTGTGAATTTGAGTGGTTTTAAAGTATATTTAGAATATATTTTTACCATTTAATATAATTTTGGTCATTGGACATAATTTTACAATTAAACCGAACATAAACAAGTGTCAATCTTTTGATAGTTATTACCTCTTAAAAACACGCTTTTTGTTTTGACAGCGGGAATTAATTTTAAATTAATTTCTGCCACTTCTGTGTTTTGAATTTAGAAAAATGGATTCCATATTTGGAATCAGGATGTTCAAATTGTGTAAATAGGTAACTTTTATTTTTAGACATTTTGAATAATTACTGCGGTAGATATTTTATTTACCATGGTTAAGGGTAAATCCGGTAAATAAGGGTTAAAAAAATAATATTATAATAATACTAAATTACCCTAAAACATGTCGTAACCCTATTGGTTGATACATGGTCGACCATGGGCATCTTTGGGTCTATTTTGGGACCCCATGGATCCACTTGTAAGTGATAATGACACATTATATTAATAAAGCTAAAATAAAAATAAAAATGGCATAAGCTTACATCTTTTAGAAGAACAATTTTTACATTGGGTTATACATGTTGGATTTTCGATTATAAATATTAATTAGAAAGCGGAAACGATTTCCTACATAATGATATTTTATTTATAATTTTTAGACATTAAATAATTTATTTTATGTATGACACAATGATGATGCAGTAATTACTATAATAGTGAAAAATTAAAATAATTGATATTATAAATACCCAAATAAATATAATATGAAACTTTTAATGCATTAAACTAATTTTCTAGGATAATATGATATATTAGGATTGATTTAATTGGCTTTTTTCTAAGTAATCAATCTGTTATGAGTTTCACAAAAATCAACTATTGAATAGTGTCAAAATTGACATAAAAGAATTCTTAAAACAAATATTATATTATTAATTGATATTAAATTCCTAAAAATCTAAGGTTCGGCCAAGAGACTTATATTATGATAGGTTAATCATTAATGGACCACTTGGGGGTCGCTTGGATATATATAGTAAGTTTATTAACCATATTATATAAAAATACAAAGAGACATTGTAAAAGTGAAACTAATTAACTTAGAGTTAATACTTAAAGATAAGGTTAATATAAGTACCCAAACCTGTCTAAATTCTATTGGATGAGTTGTTTTCGACCTATCCCCACCTCATACTTTGAATAGTAAACTTTGGAGCCTTTGGAAACCGAATATGAATTTATTATAAATTAATATTTCTAGCTTTTCCAAAGGTGCCCCTCACCCCTCTTATAAAAGGGAACTCCTCCTTCTCTTTTCCTCACACCTCTCAAGCCACTTGGCTCGTCCAAACTCTGCCCAAATAAGCTCCCCACATCCCTCTCCTCCTCCTTGAAGCTTCCCCTTAGGCAGAAAGCATTTCAAGAAGTCCTTTGGTTCCAACCAAAGTGAGTTACCTAGATTAAAGGTAACGATTTCTCTTAAATTATTTTCATTTATTTTGCTTCTTCAACCCCCAAACTCTTTTTATTTCCTTTCTTTTGTAACAACACCAGTATCCACAATATACTAGGATGTTGTTATAAGAAGGATTCAAACTACACATACACACAACTCCATCTAATGGATGATGAACATAATGTTTCTGTGGATGACAAACTAACGCCTCACGAAACGATGATTGTTCAAAAATATCTTACCGCCTCTCATGGTGGCCATTATGATGCCACTGTAATTAAATATGATATTAATGATATATATTTTATATATAAGCTTCTGTAATTCCATTTTATTTCATACCATTATTCGTTTCATGTTGTATATACATACGATAATTTCATTTGAGGAAGTGCGGACTACCGCCCCCTTAAAATGATATGACTCGTTCATACCACACATGGAACGTATAAAGGATGGTGTTAATGAACGTAAGTAACATATATAAAATATTATATTATACTGGAATAGTAATATACCTATGTATCATTTGGATTCGATTCTTTTAAAATAAAAATTAAATGGAAGTAGCGTTTGTGCGTACGTACGGACTACCGTCTCCACGAACGCGATGAGATTCATTCTCCATCGTATGCATTCAAGTATAATTATCATTTAATGATTTAAAAAATGATGTTTAAGGACTTGATATCATTCTGGATATGAATAAGATACAACAAACATGACTTATGTAACAAAACACATAAAAGAAAATGAGTAAGTTAACACCCGAAACGACGATAATTCTAAGATATTATTAACAAATCAATGTTAAAAGATCATATATGATATCATATTAATATATATGATTCTTGTATAATTTAATAACAATTATTTCACCATTAAAGGAGGTTAACCTACCCCAACCAAGGAAAAGTACAATGTAAGGGTTATTTCACAATCTCTTCATTATCCGAGGTTGTTTATACGTAATAATCTACTGGGATTTCTTTATCATCCACATCCATGTTTCTTCGAAATGTATTTCAAAACATATTTATTATTTACAAGAATATGGGTTAAATTCATTTATACCCTTGTTTGACTTTTTGTAAGAGGTTTATAAAGGAATCTTTCCGTCGTTTTCAAAACATGGTCCTTTTTAACCTTTTCGACAGAATTAAGATAAGAATGTTTTTTTTTCTTATACGGCGGGTGCGGTTATTTTCCGCCGTTATAAAATCGTCAAAGCTTTCCTTACAAGATTACAAGAATATTTTCAAGAAAATGTTTTATTTTATATGTCTCTTAAATTATTTCAAAAATAGAAAGAGATATTTCTCTAAAAAGTGTTTTGATTTCATCTATGTCAACATCCTTTAATGGATTTTACGCTTATTTGAAGTTGATTTATTATAATACAAAACTTTTATATTGTATTGAAGGTTTTGTGATATGTTTGACTGTGGATGTGCTATTTTATACCATTAATAGTTTATGGTGAAACTATTGACATTTCTTATGCTAGTTTTAATCCGAATGTTTATGTTATATTTCAAACTGTTCTTCAGATGAATGTGCTAAACAAGTATGTTCCGTGTTGGGGACCGGTAAAAGTAAGCCCTCCAGGTTGGGGACTGGTTAAAGTAAGCCCTCCAGGTTAGGGACTGGTAAAAGTATGCCCTCCGGGTTGGTGTCCGGTTATTAGAGGCACTCCGGGTTGGTGTCCGGTTATTAGAGGCACTCCGGGTTGGTGTCCGGTTATTAGAGGCACTCCGGGTTGGTGTCCGGTTATTAGAGGCACTCCGGGTTGGGTTCCGGTTATAAGTAACCCCTAGGTCTTGGGATGAGGCCTAGACAAAGAAATTAACGTTTAGCATTATGAATTCCAACATTATGAAAGTGGTTATTGATTTATGCATGTGATTATTCGATTAGTAGAATATCCATGTGAATAAGTAAATGGCATTTATCTCATTTTATTTATGTCATACCATGTTGAAAGTTCATGTTTAAAAGGCTTTTGTTTTAGTTATACATTGCCTTAAATGTTTATTCTTATTGATGAAAGTTTCCGCTATATTGTTATCCTTACTGGGCATTTGAGCTCACCCCTTTTCTATGTTTTATTTTTCCCAGGAAGTGAAGATGTAAGTTATGAATGACCTGCAGGGATATTATGAGGGGATTATAGTGTGGACTGTGGAAACATTATGTTGTTGTAGTAGTTTTTCATTTTATGATGTAATGTAAAACTTATGAATATATCTAGTGTTTCCAAGGCTACTAAACCAATCGGTCTTTCGAGATTTGATCTTTCTTGTGATCATGCCAATGTTACAAAGTAATGCACCGACTCTGGGTAGCTGGGGTCGGGGCCTTACAGTTGGTATCAGAGGAAGTTTAGTACAAACCTTGGAAGCTAGATTTAGATAAACTCTGATTAGAGCACGTAGACCTAAGATGAACTTTGAGGATTAGTATAGAAGAATTTCCTAAAATTTTGGTATTGTAGAGATTTTGTGAGTTTTCCGAGCAATACATCCCTGTCTGGATACGAGCAGGTAGAGGCGGCTCTGGCACAGATGTACCTAGGGGTAAAACCCGAAAACACCGCTTTGAGCTAGACTCGAACGGGAACTGGTGCACGACAACGGGCCTTGCTGCCCTCTTGGTTACGACACTCCCGGGGGATATGCTTAGGATAACTCTCATTTTCTTTACAAATCATTATGAAGGGTTTATGAGTATATACTTCCTCAAAGAAAACATTTTTATGATTATGGATTATATCCATAAATAGTTCAATTTATGTTAAGTGTTTTATAAGTATGGGATTATGTATTTTGATTCATAAACTGATCTAGTTTATGCCATTTTTTAGAAATGGCGCCCAGTAGAAGGAATGAGAACTCCAGAAATACACATGATTCAAAGAGAAGGAAGGATCATATCTTTCATGGTCTTAAGCTAGAATTTATAAGAGAAATAGTCTCCCATGTATTATCATCATATGAAGAAATAATATCATGTGTTGATAAGATAAGTAAAGAGTTTACTGAGTCCTATGGCTTTGAAGGGAATCAAGAGAAGAAAAGGATGGAAGAGAGAAAGATGGATAAAGGGAAAAGGGAAAAGAAGAATTTTCCCATATGTGGTAACTGTGGAAAGAAACACCCTAGAACTTGCCTGAAAGGAATGGGAGTTTGTTATAAGTGTGGAGGAAAAGGGCACAAAGTACGTGACTGCAAGGGTAAGAAAATGGTTTTAAATGTACAATGCTTCATTTGCAAGGAGTTTGGACACTACGCGAACCTATGTCCCAGTCATAAGACTATGCCGCAAATGATGCTATTGGATAATAATCAAGTTATGATACTACCACAGATGAAGAGGAATGATTAGAGTTCTTATGTTGATTATGTCAATTGAGTGTTGTATCAACAATGTACTTGTTACAATAATCATGGAGTATACAAGGATTGTACTGCAGTACTATTTCATTAAAGACTTGAGATTGTGTGGAACAAAGAAAAGTGACTCAATAGCAGGATAAATTTTTGGAAAATATATGGTTGAGAGAATGATAAATCATAATATAGTTCTGATACTGAAGTAGTGACTTTGGAATAATATGTGATTGTTTTGGATAAATTATATTGGATATTCTTGACTACCCTGGAACTGATTAATGATTTGTATATTCCATCATTGTTGGGGTTTAAAACATTTTTGGATTAATGAAGTATATCCAGCTTTCTATATGGAATAAGGGAGCATGAATGTAATCAATAAGGAATATGGTAATTCAGGGTGTTTCGATGTATTAAAAGAATACATGATGAAGGTATTCATATGATATTACAAGGTAAAAAGGTTCTACATTGTGTTTACCTTACTTATAAATGTTGTACTGTGAGTTTGGATAGAAGTATTTTGGATAGTTCTAGTTTGGATTATTTTGGATTGCCATAAAAGGACAACCCGGAGGTCGGGCGGCAACCCGTCGCGTCCGGCAAGGCTGCGAGACTTGAACCCGCAACCGAAGGGCGACAAGGGTGTATCACCTACCACTGGCCCAAGAGATGTCCTGGATTAAATAATGTAGTTTTTTTTTTAAAAAGATCTGGTAGATGAATTATAAATTCGTTTATTTTGGAACCCTGTACGAATAGTATAAATAGAATTTTTTTTATGAGTAAAAGATGAGTTTGTGGTAGAAATTTATTAAGTAAGTATATCTCCTTATGATCTTAGCCAATCTCATAAATAAATTCCTCAATATTAAGAAAAGCAACTTAGAACAAAAATGTTTTCCTAGATGGTACCTTAAATCATCACTAATTTATGGCTTTGGGATTGTTGGCCTTTTCATAGCCATGTTCTCTACCACTCTCCATCAGATAATTGATGGTTAGATTTTTCTTCCATATCCATATTTTCCTACATGGAACCCTAGTATGTGTTATTTTCGGTAATCTTCATACTTTTGACTCTTTATTTTAAATAGAGGCCTCGTTAATTCCTTTTTTTATGTGGGATTTCAACTAAGATATTTTGAATCGTCAAAAATGTGTTATCCCAATACCCTATATTTTGTTGAACCGATGGTACTTCAAATCATCATAGATTGATGAGTTTAAGGACCTCAATTATACACTTGTTTGTGATTGATGACCTCAATCACTACCTATAAATATTTACGTTTTTCCTCCGATTATATGTCTCTAATTGCCACCAATGTTCTCCTAATCAAGATCATAATTTGGTGGTGACCCTTACATTTCTCTTTTCATCATATAAAGACTAAATTTTAGTAACCCTATTTCCGATGTGGGTTTTCCCATAAATATATTTTCTATTTTCAACCTTTTATTTTCGAAGAATAATTTCAAATTGCGAGGACGCAATTTATTGAAGGAGGGGAGAATGTAACACCCCAAGCTTCCACGGTACGTTTCCCTTCGAATAATGCGATAGCGTGTGTTGTACGCAACCTCGAGTTCTAACACACACCACAACTAATTAAACTAGCCGTTGTGAATAGTAATACCTAATTTTTGAAATCATATATATTTTATATTTTAAAATGGACTTCATTTTTGGATTCGGAATATCGAAATTAGCCTAGGGTGAAATTTTGGTACATTTCGGATAACTTTCATATTTTGATGAATAGTGAAAATTACTAAATTTTAATTAAAAACAACTTTTTTAATCAAAATAATTAATAGTGATAAATTGTGAATTTGAGTGGTTTTAAAGTATATTTAGAATATATTTTTACCACTTAATATAATTTTGGTCATTGGACATAATTTTACAATTAAACCGAACATAAACAAGTGTCAATCTTTTGATAGTTATTACCTCTTAAAAACACGCTTTTTGTTTTGACAGCGGGAATTAATTTTAAATTAATTTCTGCCACTTCTGTGTTTTGAATTTAGAAAAATGGATTCCATATTTGGAATCAGGATGTTCAAATTGTGTAAATAGGTAACTTTTATTTTTAGACATTTTGAATAATTACTGCGGTAAATATTTTATTTACCATGGTTAAGGGTAAATCCGGTAAATAAGGGTTAAAAAAATAATATTATAATAATACTAAATTACCCTAAAACGTGTCTTAACCCTATTGGTTGATACATGGTCGACCATGGGCATCTTTGGGTCTATTTTGGGACCCCATGGATCCACTTGTAAGTGATAATGACACATTATATTAATAAAGCTAAAATAAAAATAAAAATGGCATAAGCTTACATCTTTTAGAAGAACAATTTTTACATTGGGTTATACATGTTAGATTTTCGATTATAAATATTAATTAGAAAGCTGAAAAGATTTCCTACATAATGATATTTTATTTATAATTTTTAGACATTAAATAATTTATTTTATGTATGACACAATGATGATGCAGTAATTACTATAATAGTGAAAAATTAAAATAATTGATATTATAAATACCCAAATAAATATAATATGAAACTTTTAATGAATTAAACTAATTTTCTAGGATAATATGATATATTAGGATTGATTTAATTGGCTTTTTTCTAAGTAATCAATCTGTTATGAGTTTCACAAAAATCAACTATTGAATAGTGTCAAAATTGACATAAAAGAATTCTTAAAACAAATATTATATTATTAATTGATATTAAATTCCTAAAAATCTAAGGTTCGGCCAAGAGACTTATATTATGATAGGTTAATCATTAATGGACCACTTGGGGGTCTCTTGGATATATATAGTATGTTTATTAACCATATTATATAAAAATACAAAGAGACATTGTAAAAGTGAAACTAATTAACTTAGAGTTAATACTTAAAGATAAGGTTAATATAAGTACCCAAACCTGTCTAAATTCTATTGGATGAGTTGTTTTCGACCTATCCCCACCTCATACTTTGAATAGTAAACTTTGGAGCCTTTGGAAACCGAATATGAATTTATTATAAATTAATATTTCTAGCTTTTCCAAAGGTGCCCCTCACCCCTCTTATAAAAGGGAACTCCTCCTTCTCTTTTCCTCACACCTCTCAAGCCACTTGGCTCGTCCAAACTCTGCCCAAATAAGCTCCCCACATCCCTCTCCTCCTCCTTGAAGCTTCCCCTTAGGCAGAAAGCATTTCAAGAAGTCCTTTGGTTCCAACCAAAGTGAGTTACCTAGATTAAAGGTAACGATTTCTCTTAAATTATTTTCATTTATTTTTCTTCTTCAACCCCCAAACTCTATTTATTTCCTTTCTTTTGTAACAACACCAGTATCCACAATATACTAGGATGTTGTTATAAGAAGGATTCAAACTACACAAACACACAACTCCATCTAATGGATGATGAACATAATGTTTCTGTGGATGACAAACTAACGCCTCACGAAACGATGATTGTTCAAAAATATCTTACCGCCTCTCATGGTGGCCATTATGATGGAACTGTAATTAAATATGATATTAATGATATATATTTTATATATAAGCTTCTGTAATTCCATTTTATTTCATACCATTATTCGTTTCATGTTGTATATACATACGATAATTTCATTTGAGGAAGTGCGGACTACCGCCCCCTTAAAATGATATGACTCGTTCATACCACACATGGAACGTATAAAGGATGGTGTTAATGAACTTAAGTAACATATATAAAATATTATATTATACTGGAATAGTAATATACCTATGTATCATTTGGATTCGATTCTTTTAAAATAAAAATTAAATGGAAGTAGCGTTCGTGCGTACGTACGGACTACCGTCTCCACGAACGCGATGAGATTCATTCTCCATCGTATCCATTCAAGTATAATTATCATTTAATGATTTAAAAAAATGATGTTTAAGGACTTGATATCATTCTGGATATGAATAAGATACAACAAACATGACTTATGTAACAAAACACATAAAAGAAAATGAGTAAGTTAACACCCGAAACGACGATAATTCTAAGATATTATTAACAAATCAATGTTAAAAGATCATATATGATATCATATTAATATATATGATTCTTGTATAATTTAATAACAATTATATAACCATTAAAGGAGGTTAACCTACCCCAACCAAGGAAAAGTACAAGGTAAGGGTTATTTCACAATCTCTTCATTATCCGAGGTTGTTTATACGTAATAATCTACTGGGATTTCTTTATCATCCACATCCATGTTTCTTCGAAATGTATTTCAAAACATATTTATTATTTACAAGAATATGGGTTAAATTCATTTATACCCTTGTTTGACTTTTTGTAAGAGGTTTATAAAGGAATCTTTCCGTCGTTTTCAAAACATGGTCCTTTTTAACCTTTTCGACAGAATTAAGATAAGAATGTTTTTTTTCTTATACGGCGGGTGCGGTTATTTTCCGCCGTTATAAAATCGTCAAAGCTTTCCTTACAAGCTTACAAGAATATTTTCAAGAAAATGTTTTATTTTATATGTCTCTTAAATGATTTCAAAAATAGAAAGAGATATTTCTCTAAAAAGTGTTTTGATTTCATCTATGTCAACATCCTTTAATGGATTTTACGCTTATTTGAAGTTGATTTATTATAATACAAAACTTCTATATTGTATTGAAGGTTTTGTGATATGTTTGACTGTGGATGTGCTATTTTATACCATTAATAGTTTATGGTGAAACTATTGACATTTCTTATGCTAGTTTTAATCCGAATGTTTATGTTATATTTCAAACTGTTCTTCAGATGAATGTGCTAAACAAGTATGTTCCGGGTTGGGGACCGGTAAAAGTAAGCCCTCCAGGTTGGGGACTGGTTAAAGTAAGCCCTCCAGGTTAGGGACTGGTAAAAGTATGCCCTCCGGGTTGGTGTCCGGTTATTAGAGGCACTCCGGGTTGGTGTCCGGTTATTAGAGGCACTCCGGGTTGGTGTCCGGTTATTAGAGGCACTCCGGGTTGGTGTCCGGTTATTAGAGGCACTCCGGTTTGGGTTCCGGTTATAAGTAACCCCTAGGTCTTGGGATGAGGCCTAGACAAAGAAATTAACGTTTAGCATTATGAATTCCAACATTATGAAAGTGGTTATTGATTTATGCATGTGATTATTCGATTAGTAGAATATCCATGTGAATAAGTAAATGGAATTTATCTCATTTTATTTATGCCATACCATGTTGAAAGTTCATGTTTAAAAGGATTTTGTTTTAGTTATACATTGCCTTAAATGTTTATTATTATTGATGAAAGTTTCCGCTATATTGTTATCCTTACTGGGCATTTGAGCTCACCCATTTTCTATGTTTTATTTTTCCCAGGAAGTGAAGATGTAAGTTATGAATGACCTGCAGGGATATTATGAGGGGATTATAGTGTGGACTGTGGAAACATTATGTTGTTGTAGTAGTTTTTCATTTTATTATGTAATGTAAAACTTATGAATATATCTAGTGTTTCCAAGGCTACTAAACCAATCGGTCTTTCGAGATTTGATCTTTCTTGTGATCATGCCAATGTTACAAAGTAATGCACCGACTCTGGGTAGCTGGGGTCGGGGCGTTACAGAATTCATTTATTAGATTAATATAAAATGTTACACAAAATGAATCATAATATATTTCAAATCCATCATTGTATTGATATTTAGTTTAATAGAATATATAATAATAATTTCAATATTCACATTAATGTTATTTTATAAAAAATTATATTATACTAAATAATTTAAAATTACATACAGTAAAATACTATACGGAGTGTTTTTTAAATGTTAATTAATATTAAATATGGTTAATTAATGAAACAATTGGTCTTTTATAATAATCTTATTGATGGTTAAATAATAAGAAAAATAATTAGTGTGGTCAGAATTAATTCATTTTTTCTGTATGTTAAATTCACTTGTGCTTAAATTAATTTTCAAAACACATTAGTTATTTATATATTAAAAATTAGATATGATAATTATTATCAGAAGGCCCAAATTTTCGAAAATTTATCACTATAATTAATTCTGAATGGATAAATTAATGTGGTTATAAAACAAGTTCACAAATAAAAAACATTAAAAAATGATAAAATCATAAATCATAACAGTTAAGGAACAAAATTTTTAAATAATGTATTATATTATTTATTGGTTATGTGGATCAAAATTATCATATTTAAACCCCATTAATTATAAATCATGGAGCAACATGAGGTAAGGTGGGCCTCCCAATAGTGATTACCTTTGAGTATTTTCAAGAATTCCACTTGTGTTTTACTATAAAATGGCATTCACTATCCCCATCAGTCACACATCTCAAGAAATATGGATCATTCAAGAATTTATGGAGCCACTCAAAAAAATTAATCCCCTTATACATTAATAATTATTTTTGTAAGAAATAAAACCTTTTATGGTTTTTCTGCAATCTTATGGGAGATAAATGATGAAGCGGTAAATGTATTATGAATGAATTTTTATTTTATTTCCTCCTCCACCCCATTACATTAATATTATACCATGAATATAAATTTCTACATTATATTATATATAATTATTTGTTTTTATGTTATGGGTACTACCTTAACATTCGCATAGCTCCCTCAAATGGCTTACGAAATCATATTTCATGTGACTGGTGGACTACACCACTTGAACTGATGCCAATTATTATTGAATTAACACCTTTCAAGGTTGAGAATAATGATAAATTTATACATAATATATGATATTTTTGATATTAATTTTATCTTAATTATTTTAATATTATTATATTACAAATACATTCATGCTTTACATTTTGTGGGAATATGATAACGTAACTTGTGTGTACGACATACTACTACCTTGTGAGGCGATGTGATTCATTCACACATTATGTGAAATGAATAATGGATGGGTTTAATAAAAATATTTCCTAAATGTGAAATATAAATTATACTATATTATATATTTGTTAGTTATTTTTTTCAATACGTCCAATAAATGGAGATAGCGTTCGTTCGTAAGTATGTCATACCATCTCTATTAACAAAGAATTTCACTTCCTATCAATAATTTTAGGGATTAAATTAAATAATCATATAATAAACATATATTATATTTATATCATGTTTTAAATTATGGTGATGGTCAAATCCTGATCTATGTTAGAAGAAGAATATAATTGTAATTTAACATATACTAGGAAAACAAAGTAGATATTACCCGAAACCATGAATATAATGAATGATCATTAATGAATAGGAAATAATAAGTTATAAATGGATCATATATCATATAATAAATATTAATATTGTTTTTAAATAAAATAATAAAGTTTTAGAACCACTTTATATTATTTTAGATAATGTTCAACCAAAAAGTAGTATAATGTATGGGATTTCATGACTCAGTTTCGATTGATTGGGTTAAACTCATGTTTTGATGATTCTGTAATGGTAAGATTAGTTGCATAATGAATTTTAACTACATATTTTTGTATATACAAGTATTTATCTGTATTTAATTTTTATACACATAATCATTTTATTGATTAATTATCAATTCAAAAATATTTCCATTTCCAGGGGTTTTCTTTATAATCTCATTTTATTTAAGATTGTTTAAACATGAATTTCCATTAAATTTTTTAGATCATTGTATACTAAAATATTTAATTTTATTATCCAATATTTATTCATTATTATTTTAAAATTATAGTACGATAATTCTACACTTTGATACTTAAAATGTTTTAGAAAATGTTTATAAGAAGACCAGACTTCATTAATCTCAATGATCAAAAATCCATTTTCATCTAAAATTTTGTTTTCTAAAAAACTCAAAAATGTATTTATACTTTTGAAAATAATTTATTATAAGGTATTTTTACCCATTTCAACATTATTTGAAATGTTTTCATTGGAATATTATTTTCTCTTTCTGAACAAGGTACATTTCAATCAGTTTTACCATGCCAAGTAAATGTTTTTATTACAATAATAGAAATACCTATCGATATGAACATAATTTTATTGAATATTACATTGATGGATAATGAAGATATTTTTCAAGAAAATGTTTTCAAAACTGATTTTCAAATAATTAGTATTTTCAAAAATGTTTTTCATAATAAAAATGATATTTTCCTCCTTAATAATTTTAAATATATTTTCTTTTTATTTCTATTCATAAATGTCAAAACACCTAAAACCATACTCTAATGGGTATATATTGTAATGATGCCTTCCTTATTATTTATCAATATGGTTTATTATCATTTAAATTCTGATTTAATATTTAAATACAATTCATTTTACCCTATATAATTTATGATTATATTTATTGATCAGGGAATGTTTCGATATTTTATATGCTGGTTTTAATTTAAATGTTTATGTTAATTATGTTTCACCTATTTTACATGAATAATGATATGGATTTCATATGTGATTTAATTTTCCCACTATAGTCCCTCGACACATCAGTAGGTTTAATGAGACGAACATGATATTTTTTGACTCATGCCTTACCCATTTTGTAGGTTATAGGCATGCAACCTTGATGATATTATATTATTAGTATAATTACTTAATAGTATTATAATTATTTAAATGAAGACAATAAGGTATGTTTTAGTTATCAATAATTGTTCATTACATCATTATGAATTCATTTAGTGATATTACATGAGATTATTTGATTAGTTAGAATATCTATGGTAATTTTTCATGCTCATGTTATTATATATATGGAATTATTTAAACATTATTTATTCATTCCACATTATTCTAATTTTTTTTTAATAAATATATTTTCATTAGGTTATTTAGATTAAATAATTTATTATTATAATTAATTAGTTATTTCTTCCACTTTAGATTACCCCTAGTATGAATTTTAGCACACCCCAATTTTATTTCCCCTTCCCCATTGTTCTATGAAGATTACTGTGATTGATATGCATGGATATGATAGATTAAATTATGTTATTATTTGAAAGGAACTATATTTTGATTTTTCATTGACATATAATTCATGATTCATGCATATATATTTTTTGATATTAATAATAAACTTTTTAGTCCTCTTGGATGTGACTTCCTTGTATCTTATAATTATGTAATGGTAGCTGGCACTGACCCCTAGGCTTTTGGGATCATGGTCACTAAAGTTGTTATCAAATCCATTATTAGTATAATTATGATGAACTATATTTCTTTAGACATCAATTATGGAACATAACCTTAATGTGGACAACGATATTAAGTGTAGAAGCACATTTCAATGAAATGATATTTATGATTATGACATTTTCTACCAATAAATTACGAATCTTATTTAAAATATTTCACATGTTTTGGGATTATACAATATATTTCATAATGATATGATCTAATATAGTTAATTTAAATATTTAGGAATGGTTCTTAGTGAACGGAATTTAAATAATGTCAATACTTCTAATCTAATGAAGATGAATGGTAATGTATTTTATGTTTGTAAGCCCATATTTAGAAGGTAACATGTATCCAAAACTTTTTTATCATATGAGGACATAATATAATGTGACAAACATATAGAGAAAGAAGTCTTTAATTATTATGGATTTGGTGGGAATAAAGAGAATAAGATGACTTCAGCAAAAAATTGAAGATAATGCGAATAAGGGAATAATGGATTTTCCAAAATGGGATACTTGTAGAAGAAGACAAATGGGTATATGACTAAATTTTTTTTTCACATGTATAGAAAAAGTAAAACATTGTCAATATTGAATGGGAAATAGATAATATTCCAGTGTTCAGTGCTTCAACTATAATGATATGGATAACTATGTGAATCAATTCCCTAATAGGAATAGAAATAACCCTCAAAAGACCCTAAGGGATCCAAGTAAACCTTATATTATTATTATTGATGATGTGTTTTGATTTATGTTCTTGAATTTGTACTAAAAAATTATTTCAACAGAGTATATTAATCAAGAAGTCATTTATTGTAAGATTATAAATTTATATAGATTATACTGTAATAATTTTCATTTAGGATTTGAAAGAATATATTGAATGGTATCGATGGCCCTTAAAAATTCTTCAATGGAACGTTAATGTTCATGGAAAATACAAGATTTTGGGAAAGTAAAGAATTAATTTGTTTCTAATGTCAAGATTATTATGATTTGATAATGTGATTATTAATATGGATAATTATAACTGGATAAAACAACTACCATGTAACTAATTAATAATATGTTCATTTTGGAAGTTTAGTAACCTTATTTATAAAGTAATGGACCAAAATATTTTGTAACAGTCATAAACATAACGATTTATAAAAAAAATTATGAAAAAATTGAAATTTGTGGGGAGATTAATTATATTATATTATATAACTTTTGAAAACTATATGAGGATTAGAATATAACAAGAGATAGACTCAAATAAATGTATTATAGATCTTACAACCCATTAAAATAATTTTATTGTTCTTTAGGCATAAAAAATATATTTTGGGTATTCATTTCATAGAGTAAAGGGATAAATTTGAAATTGATTGATGCACATCAAAAAAGATGACATTGTGTTTATGAAATAAATATATATATATATATATCAATTAAGTGTATTTTTATATATCCCTAAATAGTAATAGAAATTTTAATCTTTAGTTAAGGGATTTCAAACCAAAAATGTTATCATAATAACTACATTTATATTGAACCAATCGTCCTGTATATCATCACGTATCTATGGATTTGTTCCCCATAACTATAAATTAATAACCTAATTTCTTTTTGTTAATGACCATCATAACTCTATATAATTATTTATACTTCTCCTCCATTTCCATATCTATACTTACTAATGATGTTATCTTAATCAGGAACATAGTTATGTGTTATTCCATATTTCCTTTGTAACTCACATTCTCACTAATAATGACAATATTTCATTCACCCTTTAAGAATGTGGGATTTTCAAATTGAAATGAAATAATTTATTTTAGGTTGTGAGAATGTGACGCCCCAAAAAATTTAAAATATAAACATTATATTTGATAGTGTGTATGAAACACATCACCAACAGTATTAAGGAATTTGAAATCCCATTAAATTTGGATATATTTATAATTTGTAATAAATTAAATATATTCTATATCTCTCAAGGAACAAATTCTGAGTCAGCTTGTGTTGTTGTAAAAAAATAGTTTCATCGATATATTTCATTAATCCTAAGAAAGGGTTTTACTGAATAATAATATACTATTAATACAATTATTTAATTTGATTGTTATCACCTAAAACTTTTAATGTAAATAATAGATAATATTAACTATATTATTAAAATAAATGGTTTAACTCCTTGGTTACCTATTAAATAAAATTTAATATATAAACTAATTGAAAATAAAGTAATTATTTTTAATAAAAACAATTATTTTCAAAAATGGAATTTTATCGAAAAAATTTAAATTAATTTCTTTTAGTAAAAGATATTTATGATATATGTATATTATATATTAATTAATTCTCTTTTACATTCATCAAATAGATTTTATTGGGATAATATTAGAACAAACCCAATTTTTTGCCGAAGAAACTATATTTTTCTAATGTAATTTTTCCACCTTTTAATGGTAAAAATGTTTTGAAACAAAATTATGTAACATTTTGAAATATTATTCCAAAAAATAAACATCATTTTAAAATATTAATTTTAAAATCATATTCTCGTGAATTTTGCATTTTTTAATGAGAAGATTTATTTTTGGATTAAGAGTGATAAATAATGTGTTTTATTTGAAAACCGACTTTTTCAAAATAATTTATAATGATAAATTATATTATGAAATGATTTTAAATTAAATGTACTACAATTATACATCTAAAAATCCAATTTTGTTTATTGGAATCATTTTCATGTAGAATTTTCTTATAATTGTTTTTTGACCTTTTTAACATTTTCACATTAAAAAATGATTTCTTTTTTTTATCTGAGATTAATAGTAAATTAAATTATAAAATTTTGGTGAGTTTAATTTGAAAACATATATTAAATATTTGGAATATGATTATATATAATTTATAAAATCTCTATATTAATTTTTTACTAATGTGAATAGTGAAAAAAGTTAAAATTTATTACAATGACTAAGTATTAAAAGGTATACTTTGTTGTTAAACATATAATATATAGAGTAAAATAGACGCAAAATTTTTATAAAACACATTTTATGGAAATAAATGGAAAATTAAAACTTTCTTATTTATTTTAATGATTTGGTGGGATCATTTTATTCAAATTATACATTAATAATATGTTATGTAAGGTAAAGCACAAAAAAGGAACCTTCATTCCATTAATATTTATAATGATTTGTGATGTGAAATAAATTTATTTTTAGTTATATATATTATTATGAAATTTAAATATGTTATTTGTATAATGATATTTTATTTTATTTTATTAGATAAAAAAATACATTAAATGAATAAGGAATAAAATGAGAAAAATATTTCTTTAATAATAAATTAAAATAAATGACATAGAAGTCATTAAAAGTGAAGTAGATTGAATTAATTTTTAGGATTACATTAACTTTTTAGAATAATACATCATGTCAGAAATATATAAATATGATATAATTTAAATTCATCATGGTTTTGAAATTTTTTTTAATTCAACAGAAATGAATAATGTTGAATTTGACATTAATGTTATTTTACGATAAATTATATTTTATTAAATGATTTAAATTAATAAAAAACATATCAAATATCAATTTATTTTTAAATTTTCATAAATATAAAATATTTGGCATTAATGGAATAGTTTTCTATTTATATTGAACATTTTCACCATTTAATATTAACAACCTCAGTTATCATGGATAAACTTAATGTTGTATTTTTTCAAGTTACACATGCTTATGTCAAAATTAATTTTCAAAGAACATAGTTTTTTTATATTATAAAAAATATATCATATTTATAATAAGTTGGTATAAATTTTATAATATTTAAAACTTGAATTTATTTTTAATGGATGTATTACATTAGATAGAAAACTAGTTGAAAAAATGACAAAATTAAGAAATGGTAAAATAAGATAACATAGGAGTTAAGATATAAATGATTTGAACTTGTGTTATATTGTTTGGTGGGCGAGTGTATTGAAGAAAAAAATATTTTATACCCATTATTTATCAATTTTTGATCCACCTGATGTAAGGGGGACATCCAAATATTGAAAACATTTGAGTAATTAAAGGAATTTCACTGCATGTCAACAATAAAATGTCACTCACTCCTCCCCCTCTGTAACACCCCAAGCTTCCATGGTACGCTTCTCTTTGAATAATAGAGCATCATGTGTTGTACGCAACCTTGAGTTCTAACACACCGTGACCAATAAAAATAGTCTTTATGAATATTAATACATACTTTTTGAAATTTTATAAATTTTATCTCTCCAAATGGACTTCGTTTTTGTATTCGGAATATCAGAGTTAACCTAAGTTGAAATTTTTGTAATTTTTTGAGAACATTGAATTTTTTATGAATAGTGAAAAATACTTAAAAACAACTTTTTTGATCAAAATAATTTATAGTGATAAATTATACTAATGAGTGGTTTTAAAGTATAATTAGAATATATTCTTACATGTTTATCCAATGGTGGTCATTATAATTAATTTCACTTTGAAATTGGACATAAATAATTGTCAATCTTTTGATATATATTATTTCTTAAAAACATGCTATTTGTTGTGACATCGGGAATTAATTATAAAATTAATTAATGAAAATTATATGTTTGGAATTTTGTAAAATAGACATCATTTTTGAATTCGTAATATCAATTATAGCTTAGGGTAAAAATTTTGGCATTGTTCTGAAAAACTTCAATTTTTGATGAATAGTGAAACCACTAAGTGGTAGTTAAAAAACTAATTTTTCATTTAAATAAAATATTACCACTTCTCTGATTTGATTTTCAAAAATACGACATACATGGTGGTAATTAGGAAGTAAAATGTGGTTCAATGGGATTAAAATAATTATTTGGTGAATAGTAACTTTTAAGTTTAATTAATCACGATTAAAGGTAATTAGTGTAATTTAAGGTAAAGATAATGTTATAATAATATGAAATGACCTTTACACTTGTCCTTCCCCTATTGGATGAGTCATGGCCGACCAAGAAAATCCATGGGTCAACTTGGGGACCCCATAGAGCCACTTTGGTAGGAAAATGACATAAATAACTTTTATTTAAAGTTAAAATAAAAATGTCACAAACATAAGTTGTTTTACTAAAACAATTTTTAAAAAGGGGTTATACAAGTAATATTTTTGACTATAAGTATTAATTAGAAATATAAAACTATTTCCTACATCGTGATATTTTTTTTATAATTTTTATACATTATATAAATTAAATTATTGATGACACCATGATAATGAAGCGATTACCTCATTAATTAACGATTTAAATAAAATGAAACGATAATGTAAAATCTAAGACTTAAACATGTCAAAAACCTATTGGATGAGTATATTTCGAATTCTTATCACCTTATCCTAGAAATATATCATTGTGGGACCTTTAGAATCCGAAAATCAATTCATAATAATCTAACATTTCAATCTTTCCAAGAGTGCCCTTTCTCTCCTCTTATAAAAGGCCCCCACCACTACCCCCTTACTCACACCGTCAAATCCTTTTGGCTCGGCCAAACTCTGCCCAAATACTCTCCCAACTTTCCTCCCTTACTCCTAGTAGTCTCACTTTGGGAATAATTCTTCCCAAGGAAGCCTTTGGCTCAAATCAAAAGAGTTACCCAATTTTAAGGTAATGTCTTCTCTTATGTTATTTTGTTTTGTTTTGCTTATCCAACCCCCTAAAATCTTTTTATTCATTTCTTTTGTAACAACCCCAGTATCCTCAATATACTAGGATGTTTTTATAATATTTATTCGACATACACTTACACACAACTACATCTAATGGTTAAAGAACATACGGTTTCTGTGGATGGCGAATTTCTCCCACACGAAACGATGATTGCTCAACACTCATATAACACCTTCAATGGTGGCCATTAAGATGTCACTATATTTATATATGATATATAATATGTGTATGTTTTACTTAAGCTTATGTATTTTTCATTTATGGCATACCTTTAGGGTTTCCATTATGGGTAAATGTGATATTTTCATTTAAGGAAGTGCGGACTACCTCCCCCTCAAAGTGATTTGAATCGTTAATTTCATATGTGGGATGTATAAAGGATGGAGTAAATGATATTATATAAGATGTTATACTGGAATTATAATAAAAATTTATACTATTATGATTTCATTCCATTAAATGCGAAATAGAAATTAAAGTAGCGTTCATGCGTACGTACGGCTTACCGTCTCCATGAACTGTGCATTTCCTTTCATACCTCTAAATGTTATGTAATATTATAAATGAATGTATATACTGGATATATATGATATATATGATATCTACATAATGAATATAATTTTGGATATAATGTATATTTCACCACATGAACAACTTGTAATTATAGGAAGTTTATTTTTGACTCAAGTACCAAAGATCGACAAAATGACCATTATTAACTTAAATAATTACATAATGTTCATAGCATGGTAATAAGTGATATAAAAGGAATAATGAACATGAAAATGGTTCTTAAGTAAATATAAATTAACTCTAGTTTATTATTCAGGAGGTTAAAGAATGATCGAGTCAAGTCGGACACGAGGTAAAGGAATTTCTTAACCCAATTTCCATTCTTTGGGTTAATCTCCTACTTTCAAATTATGTCATGATATTATTATGTCCTATTTTGTATTTTTACATTATTTATGTGTACCTATAGTAAATACACAAAATAGATCTATTTTATTTTAAAAATTATCTTTTTAAGGACTTCGTCTCAATCTCCTTTTATTGAGGCATATTTGGTTTTATACACAACTTTATTTTAATGAAAAAATTAATACAAAGTTTTAACTTTCTTCTAATTTGGTATTGAGAATGGTTTTGAAAACGTTTTTATTATATCAATGTGTTGTATTGATATCTTGTGATTGAAATGTGGAAATGTTATGTTTCCTTGATGCATGTTTTATGTGATATGATTATGTTATCGTTTATGATATGTTTAAACCTGTTCATATGAGGAATGCATTGGACTTAATAAGTGATGGGTGGAGCCCGCTACAGCTCGTCGATGCATCGGTAAGTCTCATGAGACAAACTAGTGTCTTGGCACGAGGCCTTGACAAAATCTTATTTGTGGTCTTGGCACGAGGCCGTGACTACGTGGTTATGATAGTCTGGAATTATGCATTCCATCATTATGAATGTGGTTATTGATATTGCTTGGGATTATTCGACTAGTAGAATATCCATGTGAGTATGTAAATGGTATTATTTAATTTTATTTTTTCCATATTATGCTGATGTTCAAGTTTAAAAAGGATTTTGTTTTAGTTATACATTGCCTTAAATGTTTATGTTTATTTATGAAAGATTCCGCAATATTGTTATCCTTACTGAGCATCTGAGCTCACCCCTTTCAATGTTTTAATATTTTCCAGGATGTGAAGTAGAATTTTATGAATGACCTGCAGGGATAGTCAGAAGAGGATATGAGTGTGGACTATGGAGACTTTGTTATTGTATATTTTCACTTTATGATGTAATGTAACATTTATGAATGTATCTAGTGTTTCCAAGGCTACTAAACTAATCGGTCTTTAGAGACTTGATCTTTTGTGATCATGCCAATGTTAAGAAGTAATGCATCGACTCTAGGTAGCTGGGTTCTGGGCGTTACAGTTGGTATCAGAGGAAGTTTAGTACTAACCTTGGAAGCTAGATTTAGATAAACTCTGATTGGAGCACATAGCCCGAAGATAGACTTTGAGGATTAGTATAGAATAACTTCCAAGAATTTTGGTATTATAGTGATTTTGTGAGTTTTTCGAGAAATACATCCCTATCTAGATACGAGTAGGTAGAAGCGGATGTGGCATTGATGTACTTTGGGGTAAAACCCAAAAACACCGCTTTGAGCTAGACTCGAACGGGAACTCGTGCATGACAATGGGCCTTGCTGCACTTTTGGTTATGAAACTCCCGGGGGATATGCTTATGATAATTCTCGTTATCATTACAAACCACTATTAAGGTTTATGAGTATATACTTCCTAAAAGAAAACATTTTTATGGATTATATCCATAAATAGTTCAATTTATGTTATGTATTTTACAAGTATGGAATTATGAATTTTGATTCATAAACTAATCTAGTTTATGCCATTGTTTATAAATGGCGCCTAGTGGAAGGAATGGAAACCATATCAATGCACGCACTCAGTGTAGGGATTTCCCTCCTGCTCATGATAATTATTGTGGATCTGGAGATACAGCTGGTGCTGATCAACTTATTACCATACTGGGACAACTCACCCAGGTTATGAATAATAAACATACTCGTATGGAGCACCCTGATCCACAATGTGGTGGATCAATGTTAGACCGCTTCATGAGGAAAAAACCAACAACATTTAATGGGGCTAAAAATCCATTAGTAGCTAAGAAATGGATAAACTCCTTAGAGAAAAAATTACATTCCTTGAGGAGTAGTGAAAAGGAGAAGGTTTTCATGGCAGTCTACCGCCTCACGGGAGATTCCTATCAATGGTGGTCGCTAATTCAAAACACAAAGGAAGATGATGAAGTATCAAATATGGAATGGAGGGAGTTTAAGGAAATTTTCATAGAAAAATACTTTCCTCGTGACCATCGAGCAGATATGGAAAGGCAATTTCTGAGTTTGAGGTAGAAGGAGGATGAGAATGTCGCAAAGTATGAGGCTAACTTTACATGGTTAGAAAGGCATGCTACAGATTATATACGTAACCCAAGAAATAAGATTAATAGTTTCTTTGATGGGTTAAAACCATTTCTCTATCGAGCTTTAGTATCACAATCCTTCTCATCGTATAATGATATTGTCTTGTGTGCTATCAAGACAGAAAAGGAATTCTCTATGTCTTATGACAACAAAGTAAAGAAAGAGATGAAGAGGACGGTGGAACAAGAGATGGATAAATGGAAAAAGGGAAAGAAGGATTTTCCATTATGTGATAATTGTGGGAAGAATCACCCTGGTACTTGCCTAAAAGTAATGGGAGTTTTTTATAAATTTGGAGAAAAAGGTCACCAGGCTCGTGATTATAAGGGAAAGAAAGAGGCTATCAATGTTGAATGCTAAAATTGTTGAGAAATGGGGCATTATGAAAATGAATGTCCTAATCTTCAGGGAAACATACCTAAGAAAAGGCCAAGGGATTAAGGCCAATCTTATGCTGTGACTATAGTTGAAGCAGAATAATTAATGTATTGGTGCTTTTGGACTCAAGGATTATATTCTGGTTATAAGAATAAAGTGATATATATAAGGATTGTACTTCAGTACTTGTTGTTTTCATTAAGGTTTTAATATGATGAAGGTAATCATATTTTCAGTATGTGACAATAAGAGAAACCTTACTTTGTTTTGGGAAACTAATGTTGCAATTAATTTTGGAATTTAAGGACATTTTAGAGAAAGTATGGACAGAGGTATTTTGGATAACAATAAAGGTTGGAATGGATTAAGTTGATATTTGGATAGTATTGTTTAATGTTAAAACATCCCTGAAGATTATTTTTGTAATATTATAATACTATAGTTTTAGGAAAAGGACAACCTGTAGGGTGGGGCATAACCCGTCGCGTCAGACAAAGCTACAGGAATCGAACCCACAACCATAGTGGGACATGCCTTTATTACCTACCACTAGCCTACATGAAGTCCCTGGTTATTAAAAAATAGTTTTCCTAATCTAAATGGTATGTGGTAATATTTGGAACCTTATACAATTAGGATAAATAGAATATTTTTGAGTGCTATTATCTTTTAGAGTGAAAGATGAGTTTGTGGTAGAAATTAGTTAAAGGTTTAAACTCTACTTGTCAAGAATAAATATATATATACCTATCTCTTATTCTATGAATATGTTAATTCTTAAACTTTAGTAAAGGGACATTAAAACAAAAAATGTGTTACCATAATACCTTATGACTTGTTGAACTGATAATATTTTAAATCAACATAGATTGAAGGCTTTGAGGCCCTCAATTTTACACTTGTTTGTGATTGATGACCTCAATCGCTCCCTACAAATATTTATGTTTTTCCTACAATTATATGTCTTCAATTTCCACCAATGTTCTCTTTATCGAGATCATAATTTGGTGGTGACTTTTTCATTTCCTTTCCCACTTATTAAGGCTAAATTTTTTTATCCTTATTTCCGATGTGGATTTTCCACAAAAGTATTTTCTATTTTCAACCATTTATTTTCAAAGAAAAATTTCAAATTGCGAGGACGCATTTTATTGAAGGAGGGGAGAATGTAACACCCCAAGATTCCATGGTACGCTTCTCTTTGAATAATAGAGCATCGTGTGTTGTACGCAACCTTGAGTTCTAACACACTGCGACAAATAAAAATAGCCGTTATGAATAGTAATACCTACTTTTTGAAATTTTATAAATTTTATCTCTCCAAATGGACTTCGTTTTTGTATTCATAATATCATAGTTAACCAAAGTTGAAATGTTTGTAATTTTCTGAGAACTTTCATTTTTTTTATGAATAGTGAAAAATACTTAAAAACAAATTTTTTAATCAAAATAATTTATAGTGATAAATTATACTACTCAGTGGTTTTAAATTATAATTAGAATATATTTTTCCCATTTTATCCAATGGTGGTCATTAGAATTAATTTCACTTTGAAATTAGACATAAATAATTGTCAATCTTTTAATATATATTATTTCTTAAAAACACGCTATTTGTTGTGACAGCGGGAATTAATTATAAAATCAATTAATGAAAATTATATTTTTGTAATATTGTAAAATATACATCATTTTTGAATTCGTAATATCAATTATAGCTTAGGGTGAAATTTTGGCACTATTCTGAAAGACATCAATTTTTTTATGAATAGTGAAACCACTACGTGGTAGTTAAAAAACTGATTTTTCATTTAAATGAAATATTACCACTTATCTGATTTTATTTTCAAAAATATGACATACATGGTTGTCATTAAGAATTAAAATGTGGTTCAATGGGATTAAAATAATTTTTTGGTGAATAGTAACCTTTATGTTTAATTAATCGCGATTAAAGGTAATTAGTGTAATTTAAGGTAAAGATAATGATATAATAATATGAAATGACCTTTACACTTGTCCTACCCCTATTGGATGAGTCATGGCCGACCAAGAAAATTCATGGGTCAATTTGGGGACCCCATGGAGCCACTTTGGTAGGAAAATGACATAAATAACTTTTATTTAAAGTTAAAATAAAAATGTCACAAACATAAGTTGTTTTACTAAAACAATTTTTAAATGGGGTTATACAAGTTATTTTTTTCACTATAAATATTCATTAGAAATCTAAAAATATTTCCTACATCATGATAGTTGTTTTATAATTTTTAGACATTAAATAAATTAAATTATTTATGACACCATGGTGATGCAGCGATTACCTTATTAATTGATGATTTAAATAAAATGAAAAGATAATGTAAAATCTAAGACTTACACATGTCAAAAGCCTATTGGATGAGTATATTTCGAACCCTTATCACCTTATCCTTGAGATATATCATTGTGGGACCTTTATAATCCAAAAATCATTTCATAATAATGTAACATTTCAATCATTCCAAGAGTGCCCCTTCTCTCCTCTTATAAAAGGCCCCCACCACTACCACCTTACTCACACATTCAAAGCCTTTTGGCTCGGCCAACCTCTGCCCCAATACTATCCCAACTTCCCTCCCTTACTCCTAAAGGCATCACTTTGGGCAAAATTGTTCCCAAGGAAGCCTTTGGCTCAAATCAAAAGAGTTACCCGATTTTAAGGTAATGTCTTCTCTTATGTTATTTTGTTTTGTTTTGCTTATCCAACCCCATAAACTATTTTTATTAATTTCTTTTGTAACAACAACAGTATCCTAAATATACTATGATGTTGTTATAAGAATTATTCGAGCTACACTTACACACACCTACATCTAATGGTTAAAGAACATACTGTTTCTGTGGATAGCAAATTTCTGCCTCACGAAACGATGATTTCTCAACACTCATATAACACCTTCAATGGTGGCCATTAAGATGTCACTATATTTATATATGATATATAATATGTTTATGTTTTACTTAAGCTTCTGTATTTTCCATTTATGGCATTCCTTTATGGTTTCCATTATGGGTAAATGCGATATTTTCATTTAAGGAAGTGCGGACTACCGCCCCCTCAAAGTGATTTGAATCATTAATGCCATATGTGGGATGTATAAAGGATGGAGTAAATGATATTATATATGATATTATACTGTAATTATAATACACCTTTATACTACTATGATTTCATTCCATTAAATGCGAAATATAAATGAAAGTAGCGTTCATGCGTACGTACGGCTTACCGTCTCCATGAACGGTGCATTACATTTCCTACCTCTAAATGTTATGTAATATTATAAATGAATGTTTATAATGGATATATATAATATATATGATATCTAAATAATGAATATAATTCTAGATATAATGGATATTTCACCACATGAACAACTTGTAATTATAAGAAGTTTATTTTTGACTCAAGTACCAAAGATCGACAAAATGACCGTTATTATCTTAAATAATTACATAATGTTCATAACATGGTAATAAGTGATATAAAAGGAATAATGAACATGAAAAAGGTTCTTAAGTAAATAGAAATTAACTCTAGTTTATTATTCAGGAGGTTAAAGAACGATCGAGTCATGTCGGACACGAGGTAAGGGAATTTCTTAACCCAATTTCCATTCTTCGGGTTAATCTCCTACTTTCAAATTATGTCATGATATTATTATGTCCTATTTTGTATTTTTACATTCTTTATGTGTACCTATAGTGAATACATATAATAGTTCTATTTTATTATAGAAATGATTTTTTTAAGGACTTCGTCTCAATATCCTTTCATTGAGGCATATTTGGTTTTATACACCACATTCTTTTATACGGTGTATAAACCCCTTTGACTTTTATGTTTCTTCAAAGGGAATATTTTTTATACGAAGCGTTTTACTAAACAACAAAAAGGGAATGTTTTTATTTCCGTACATATGCGGCAACAACGACTTCTCCACCGCCGTGACCATTATTTGAGTTTCGGCTTCCTCTACAAGCCATAACTTTTTAAAATGAAAAATAAATACAAAGTTTTAATTTTCATTAATTTTGGTATTGCGAATGGTTTTAAAAGCATTTTTATTATATCAATATGCTGTATTGATATATTGTTATTGAAATGTGGAAATGTTATGTTTCTTTTATGCATGTTTTATGTGATACGATTATGTTATGGTTTATGATATGTTTAAACCTATTCATATGAGGAATGCATTGGACTTAATAAGTGACGGGTGGAGCCCTCTATAGTTCCTCAATGAATCGGTAGGTATCATGAGACAAACTAGTGTCTTGGCACGAGGCCTTGACAAAATGTTATTTGTGGTATTGGCACGAGGCCTTGACTACGTGGTTATGACAGTCTGGAATTATGCATTCCATCATTATGAAAGTGGTTATTGATATTGCTTGGGATTATTCGACTAGTAGAATATCCATGTGAGTAATTAAATGGAATTATTTAATATTATTTTTGCCATATTATGCTGAATTTCATGTTTAAAAAGGATTTTGTTTTTTTTATACATTGCCTTAAATGTTAATGTTTATTTATGAGAGCTTCTGCAATATTGTTATCCTTACTGAGCATCTGAGCTCACTCCTTTCAATGTTTTAATATTTTCCAGGATGTGAAGAAGTATTTTATGAATGACCTGTAGGGATAGTCAGAAGAGGATATGAGTGTGGACTATGGAGACTTTGTTATTGTAGATTTTCACTTTATGATGCAATGTAACATTTATGAATGTATCTAGTGTTTCCAAGGCTACTAAACTAATCGGTCTTTCGAGACTTGATCTTTTGTGATCATGCCAATGTTATGAATTAATGCACCGACTCTAGGTAGCTAGGGTCGGGGTGTTACACCCTCCTCCAAGAATCTAAATATATTTGGATCATCCTAAACCTGACCGATTCAATAAAAAAATAAATCCTCTCATACTAGAATCCTGGTTTTTGGAATAAAGCAGACCTTTGATCATTTTAGTTCAAACCATAGGAGGATACACAAACAATAGGTAAATTTATATTAAAATAGATTTTATTTAATTTACTCCACCTCCATAAATTACTATTATACCATGATTAGAAAATAAAATATGTTTGTATAATATTATTACATGTTTTTATATTAATTATATAACCTAAAAAAGTACACACATCCATCAAATTGGTTACGAAATCACCATTCGTGTGTATGGAAAACTACTGCCACACACACTAATGTTGATTGTTCTACCATTACAACATTCCATGTTTGTTAAAAATGATTTATTTTTAGTTTATATATGATATATATGATATATATGATGTTTATGGTTTTTGGAATTTTCAATAATTACTATATAACCCACATCTTCATGATTTCCATTTTTGAGGAATATGATAATTCCACTCATGTGTACGACGACTACCATGTTGAGAAGTGAAGTAATTCATTCACGTTTTCCATTGAATTTGATATGAATTAGTTTAACAAAAATATTTGATATATATGGAATTAATATTATACTATAATAATTTATAAATATATCATTTAATTTTCTCTCTTTCAATATGGAAAAAACTAGAGACATCAGTCATGCATACGTATGACCTAGAATCTCAATGAAAGGTTTATTTCATTTATGATCACCCAATTTTATCTTTTACTTTAAATAAATATGCAATGATTATAAAATATATTAAATTCATGTTTTACATTTTTGATATGTTTAAATCCTGATCAATGTACATGGTACAAACAATTAACAACTCAAACAAATCCACGATAATTAAAGTAGTTATTACCCAAAACGATGAAAATAATGAATGATTGTTAAAGATTGTGTAATAATATAGTAAAAGGACACATATATTATATCATAATTATAAATATGAATTTTTAAAAAGTTATTAACCTGTTTAAAGTCATTATATATGAGTTTAGATCGTGTTTAACCAAAAATAAGCATAAGGTAAGGTATTTATTAACTCAATTTCCCTTCATTGGTTGAAACTCAAACTTTATTTATTATTTCATGGAACGATTATGTTTATAATGTATTTTTGTCCCTATTTTTAAATTTTCACTTTTTTATATGGATTTATAGTTGATTCACATAATTAATTTATTTATAAATTCTCACTTAAACATTATGATCATTTTTCATAGTTTACATCACAATCCCATTTTATTAATTATTTTTTAAAATGGAATTTCAATATAAATAATTTGTTTTCTAATTGTTTAATAAACCTTGTAACATTATTATCCTCTATTTATTAATTATTATTTAAGTTTAATTTCATATTTCTTTAACTCTGAGGTATATAAAATATTTTAGAAAATGTTTTAAAGAAAACCTAACATCATTTATCTCGTCATCCGAAAACCTATTTTATTCTAAAAAAATATTTTCTAAAAATGTATTGAAATATATTTATAAAATTTTAAAAATAATTTATTAAAATAAATTTTTACCCATTTTTTAAAATAAATTCAATGGAAAATTTATTCCACTTGTCAAAAAGGGAATATTGTTGAACTTTTTAGCAATTTAAAATAAATATTCTTTACAATATGTATGGATTTACCCACTGACATAAACATCATTTTATTATAACATAGTTTTCATGTTTATGAATTTTTAGATAATTTTTTTAAAACATTATTTTAAAATAAACAACATTTTTTAAAATTTATCTCAAAACAAAAATGATATTTTCCCCAAGAATAATTTTAAATATATTTTCATGCAATTTTTATTCACCAATAACATCAATCCTCTATCCTTGCTCCAATGGGTACATATTGTTATTATATTATCCTTATTATTTCATTGGATGATTTATGATCGATTTAACCTAATATTTCCTATTTTTTAACCATTAAATTTACTTTTGGTGCTCAATGATTATGTTTGTAGATTGGGTAATTTATTTACATTTGATATGGAAGATTAAATATAAATATTTATATAATATATGTTTCATCCCATTCATATGATGAATTAATTATATTATATGTGTGATGGGTGGGGCCCACTATATCCCCTCGATGCATTGGTAGCTTTCATGGGTCAAACTAAGTATGGGTTAGGCTAGGGAAACACCAATTGTTTAGACGGCTGGCATAAAGCCGAGACCGTATTTGATTCTTGTTATGAAGACATTAAAGAAATATATGTCTTATCATGAATCATTTATTTTATATTTTACATATTCATCATTGTGAATTCCATCATTATGAATTCAGTTGTTGATATTCGATGATATAATTCGACTAGTTAGAATATCCAAGCTTTTGTGTCTTGCTCATGTAATTATTTATATGGATTATTTTATCACAATTTCTTCCTCATAAATTATTCAGATGTTATTGATTAAATGGATTGTGTTTCATTTCATTACCTTACCATATTTATTATTCTCAAAGATTCATTATTGAGAATGATGTACTTAACCCTTACAGGGTATTGGATATCACCCTCATTTTTTTCCTTTCAGCAGGATTCTACGATGTTCTATATGAATGAAATATAAGGATGTGGAGGATAGAATAAATTCTATCATAAGTCAAAAATTTATGTTTTAATTTTTATTTAAATTTTAATAAAAGAATCTTTCATGTATGTAGTTGGAAACGATACTAAACTATTAGGTCTATTGGGACATGATTTCCTTATATTTTAGGCCAATGTTATTGTAGAAGGCATTGTCCCTAGGGCTGCAAGGGTTAGGGTCAATACAAACCACTAAACTCATCACCCACTAGACCTCATCACTAAAAAAATATCAGATAACGATGATATCAAAATATTCTGCAATGAAGAAACTATCTACACAACCCCTGACTATCATTCTTCATCACCTCATATCATAACGATTCCCAAAACTCCTCCTACATCATTAATATTGACCACTTCATCACATATCATACATGCTATCCATTTATCTACACAACTCCATCACATTCCTCATTTACTATGCATCACATAAGATGATGATAAATTATACATGTCCTAGTTAATCAACATTCACCACATACAACAGTATCTATCATAAAATCCAAAAAACATGGGAAAACCCTCATATATTACATAATATTATTATTAAATCACTAACCTAATAGAAATATGTTGGCTCATCAACATGAAACTAGACCAAATGACATCTTCTATACCCCTATCATCCTTGAAGAACTAAACTCCCTACTAAACACTATTCATATCACAAGTAATATCACCAACTACCAGGTCCTGGGTGAGATATTTTATTTTGGATACCAACACATAGTACCAATACTAGTCATATTCTAGAGACATATTCCTTCATTCAAATAAGACTTCTAGATGATTTTTTAGAGCATTTATGGAACCTCTATTGAATCCAAATCTAGGCACATTACTTGAACTATTTCAGTTAATGATCACAAAAAGCCTATACATGTCCCCACTACTCAAAATGAAAGAACCACATTAATGATATACATCATCATAGGATTATTCTACATTTTCTATGACATATATGCTTGGATAACTTATGACCCGAATTATATTTATCTAGATATCCACTACGTGTATTTTTTAACCTAAATATATTACAAAATGTTGTTACATCACTAAGATTCTTTATTATTATCAGTTCCAAATCCACTGACACCCATAAAGAGGTCAACCTGAAAATGTTTACCTACTCTCTGATCGTATATCACAAACCAAACTTGAATCGCTATATTATGGGGGACTAATTTCCCACTTGCAATAATGAAAACCATAAAAAATATTTCAGCATTATAGAATAATCCAAAAATCAGGTCTCTCCCTACACACCATGTGTGAACTTATGTTTCCATTATTATATAATAATATCAACTCAATGAGGACCTAGATCCCTGATTTGGATATCTTAGGTTATGATCACTTTGATTTACTCATCCATCCATTACCATACTATTTAGGACTCTTTGGTTGAACTTTATTTCTTGACCCATACACCCAAAAAATTATTTAGTTGAGATATATTGGTCCCTATTTCCTAAATATTAAAATCTATAATAAGAAATGTTACCGACTAACCCTTACACCCCCTACCAGACCCATGACATGTATCGTCCAGCTTCATGTCCCCATGCCTAGTTGTACCTTGCTAGACACCAATTCCGTCATATACACATTGGATAAAAATACCTATCACATTAGGAATTAAATATTTGGGTTCAATAAGAAGAATGGAACTATGAAGCTATAAGGTAAAACACTATTCCGACAGTTTCTAACACATTAACTATCCAACAAATACACAAATTTTTCAAAACAATATTCATTTAGGTAGTTACAAACATATTAATAAACTACTTTGAATGTGTTTCAAATACCATGTATTTTTCCTCATGCAATGTTTGAGTTACCCAATCCAATAAGCCCCCAACATCAAAAACTTTCCCTTTACATAAAAAAAATCCATATAGTCATTATGCATCCTGGTTGGACCATGAAGGGCAGGAGAATGAACTCAATTGGATACTATCAACGACGTACCTAGCTTATATACATTATATATAGGTGTCTATAAAAATTTTAATATATAGAAGTCAACCATATCATGTAACCCTGTCCCCTTACAATCAACAATCATAAGTATGCCTTTTCTAACCTTGGTCAATGCTGTAATGGAGTGATATTTCAATTTTTTGTTATACTCGACAAACCCTCTAAATTATGAACAGTCACATAACAAATAGAAAGACAATCCAAAAGATAACTTATTCATCCTATCCATCTCGATACCCAAATGCATTACAATGATCCATCTCACAAGTCTGATGATCATTTCATTATTTACAACCAATGGCCCAAAATTCCATCATACCATGTAATTACTAAATGTAACTTTTCTTTGTCTTGACCCATTTAACCCACATGAATAGAACCCTCATCCCCAACTAATAGTCGCAACTTCCACCAATCTTGGCCCTATATATTGATTACCTCCTTTATAATGATTTTTTACACCATCCCATATATTATATAATCTATAGATCCCTCCACCCATAATGAGTAATCAACAGAACCTCATTAATCCTATCCTATAGAAAAGTGAACCCAAAGAACTAATCCACCACCCACATTGAGTAGAATCGATAATTTCATAGGCCACAGATCCAGTGAACTTTTGTATATATCTATAAACTATGTCTCCTAATGGTCGAAATGTTTAAAAGCATCCACTTTATCATGGAGAACCATTTTCCTTCACTTTTTATGATCAATACCACCCCAAACATATGGTGCAGACTCAATAAATTACTATGGATCTATATCATCCATCAAGTCATAAAAATTTTAAATAACTAATTTAATTGCACCCAACCAACCAAAAAAATCCCATATCACATAATTTAGGAAAATCATAATAAAATACACCATTACATACATTATAAAAACATCCAATATATCCCAATAATAAGGAAAACTATTTGTAGTTTATAAATGGTTTTAACAGTTATTTATAAAAATGTGTAGTTATTTCATTATCCATTATTTCAATAGGTGTTTAGTGAGTGATGATTATTCTTGGAGGATTGTAATTGACTCATGACATTTCATAAAATTTCATGCATTATAAATCATCCATGTAAGTCCATAATATGTTTGAGGTGCTTCAATGATTAATGAAAATTGGTCATTAAGAAGAAGCATGGTGAATTTGAGATTAGAATTTCAAGAAATAGTGGAAATTATTTCTAATTATTCTATATCAATTCATAGGCCCAAACCATTTGGAAATATTTGAGTGTTTAAATTATTTACAACCAAGGAGTAAGTGATGAATTTTTGTTGTTGATAATGTTGAAAAATGAAATTGAAACTAAACCAGGATGTTTATAGAAATACAATGTGTAATTTGAATTGACTTGATGATGAAAATGAATCCTCCTTGAGGTGTATAGAGCATACTAAATTCATGAATCCAAACAGTGAGTAACTCTGGATCCTAATAGTTTAAATTAAACAAAATGCATGATGGTTCTCCAACCTGCCACATGAAGGATGGTATTACGTTCTCTATACTAATATCATGAAGAAGTGGCTACCTTGATAACAGACATTCTGTATGTTTGAAAATTATCATATATATGCCTTCTAATTATATCTGAGAAATGTTTTTCAGAGTCCTTTTATTAACATGATCATGAGAAATATTGGTCTTTGATGATTAATTACAATGAAACCACATAAATTGAGTATCCACAATATATGTTCTGATTATATGAAGAACATTCACAAACCAAATGAACAATAACAGACTAATCATGGAGCTTGACTACAATTTATAGCACAAGCAATATGAATCCACGATTGTTATATGAGATACCTTATGAAGAAGGTCTACAAAACATGATATTCACCTAGAATATAAAGTATCCACACATTCACCAAGCTACTGTGAGTAGTGAAACTAACCATGAGTTAAGTAAATGTAGTTTTCATTCACTTATCATAGAACTAAAAATAGATACTTTGTTATATGATATATATATTGTGATTTTCAGTTCCCTACCACACAAATAAGAATACGGTATTTCACATAAACCATCATACCAAAAGTCCTAAGAAGATCCAGATGAAAACTCTGAGATTATTTTATGTGATAGTACTTTATATATGTGTATATATATATACTAATGATGAGGATATAGGGACTTAATTAATTTGTTTCAGGAAAAATTACTCATTACATATTCAATATTTAAGGTGTAAAGACACCGAGACCCGAGTCACTTAGGTATTTAATGTTGAGAAGACATATATCTAATAATTACATAAAAAGATTAAAATACTCAGGTATTTATTAATTTATAAATGGTTAAATTATATAATATGTAATAAAGAATAATAAGAGAGTCTATTTGGGATTTGAATAAAGATAATAACTATGTGTTTGAATGATATTTTAATGATAATTAGTCATATAGAAATAATTACAGTATTGTTGGTAAATATTACATCCATTAAAAGATCAAGGAGATCATATTATTCAAGTATTGAAATAAATAAATAATGCTTAATTTTATTTAATAGTTATTATTTTATGAATATAAATTTTCTTACAATTTATTATATAGAGTAGTTATAGATTTCTGATTATTATTGAGAATATCTTCAGAGTTTTTTATACACCCAGTGCCATGGAGAGTAATAGAAGAGTCAATGTTGGGTATTGAAGAACACACGTAAACGAAAATCCAAGGAAGAAATTTTTTTATTAAGATTTAGAGGATATCTCAAGACCAATAGTGTTACTAAAATTCATCTAAATATACACATGTAAATATACTAATACATCTATTCATGAAAGAAGATCATATTTCCTTGTCGTTTGGTAGTAACAAAGGAGAAGAAGAAGATATTTATATGATGAATCCCTACTAATGTAGTATTGTTTTCCAGAAGATTCTAAATACCATGGGAACATAGTGGATTTATAGGTCGGATGAATGTTTTTAAAAGGATTAATATACTTTATATTTACTGGAGTTGATAGTAGATACTTGTAAACAACTCTAAAAAATAGTATGTAATTAATTTTGGGAAGTATTACCTACAAGTAAAGTAGTAGTCATTGAGGATGAACCTTATAAATACTATTTGTGCCCATGTATCATTTATTTAATACATAACAAATAAAGACTATAAGAAATTATAGAGTGGTCCAAGAATCCTAAAAAATTTATGTGGTTGAATTAAATGTAATTAATTCATAAATATATGAGCACTAATTCATACATCCCATTATATAGTCCAACGATCGTAGGGTACTTCAAGTGGAAGATAGCTTGTTCCCTCTAAATATCTAGGATGACTTATTCTTCTAAAATGAAGAATCCCAATTATGTGAATAATCAAGGATCATTGACTTTTAGTGGAACAAACTACCATAGTTGGAGGAATAATATGAAATCATATCTCTATTTACTCGACCTATATATATAGGATATGACTGTTATATATTTCTCACATATAGTTAATGTATCACCATTGATTCCTAATTAAAAGAGTAATATCTAGATTCCTATAAAAAGAATACAAATTCTATTATTGTGTCTCTATAAAAGAATATTTATAATAATTTTATGGCTCTCTAAACAACCAATGATTTTTTTTAAATTGAGATTTGTTATGAGGGTAATATAAAAGTAATAGAATCCAAACTACTCATTTGTATAATAATAGTTGAAGATATAAAAATGGTCAATGATGGGAATAAAGACGACTATTTCAACATGATAAATGAAATAGTTTGCAATGATCATAGAATTTGTGAGAATATGGTAGATTTAGTCATTACGATGAAAAATATGAGAAATTTACCAGATTCACTCAGTCACAAGTTATTATATTTTGATGATTTGTTGGATTTATCCTTGGTTGATCATTATAATATTCTTGTATACATTGAAATGTGGAAGGATATATCTTATAAAGTGAATGGAAAATATAAAATGGCCTTTAATACATTGATAAAAGGAAAATCCAAAGAATAAAAAGATTCTGACCCTAGTAATTAAAATTATAAGGAAGCTAATGATAATCACAACCAAATCATGGATCTCTTATCAAGGATAATATAGACGGGAGAATGGAAAGAATAAATATGACATTTAATAGATTTTATAACATTAATGGTATTTTTCAGATTGAAGCAAAAATTAGAAAGTAGCATGATGATGGATTTAAATAACATGACTGAGATATTTAATAACAATTACAGAAGAATAAAAATAAAAATAATCAATTCCTCAAAAAATTAATAAATTTAGTGAGAATGAATGATCAAGAAAAATCATTTTTTTCAAATGATTATGAGTTCAATATTTTTCTTAAATAAGAAAAAGGATTTATTGATTAGGTAGTGATTGTAATGGAGAGGAATGGATTATTATTGAGTGGGAACTAATAGGTAAGATGAAATATTTTCTTGTGTAGATTATACAGCTCATGAAATATTAGGAAAAAATACAGAAATTGAATAAGTGACAAGAAAATAAATAGGATTATTTTATGAGATATGATGTCCTTAATGATAAAAGGGAGTTAGATAAAAATGTGTAAAAATATGTTGGTGCGATTCAAATGAAAAAATTAATGATATGTGAATGAGGAAAAATGATATATAATCTTATAGAAAAATTTACTGAAATAGAAGAAAAACAATTTGAGACACATTATATTTGAATCCCTCTTAATCATGAGATGTACAAGTCATTATAATACCATGATGAATTACATGAGAAATAAGGAGAGTATTATCATAATCTGGATAACATATATTAAAAATAATAAGGATTATATATAACTACCCATAATGAAAACATATCATTTTATCCAACATTAAAGGAAAAGATTTAATATTGGTGAGGTTTTGATGAAGAATAATTGTAGAAAATCTCATATAAATAAGGAATGAAGTGATGATATAATAGAACTAAAAACCTTAAGATAAAATAATTCAAAAATTAAAATAATAAAGAACAACAAAAATATTGAGAGATTTGGAAGCAATATAAATGTTAAAATATTAATGGGAATTACTAGGGATGTGTTATGCATCGAAATAATGATTTTTATTTATGGATCAATATTTTTCTTTCATGAAAGAAGAAAGAACCAAGGTGTATATTTGACGAGAATATGAGAAGAATACCATAGAGAGGACAACATATGATCATACCTACACAAAATCTATCTACACAAAATATATTTAATGTTATCGTATAATAATATGATAGATTCAATTTTGACGGTCTCAAGGAAGAGGTATATATAATAAGTATACAATTAGTTTCTCTTAATACTGTGAACAGGAATATATTATAATAAGAAAATAGTGATAATTCTTTTGAGAAAATTGAGGTGGTTGAGAATGTCAAATAAGAGTGCCTTTTTGATTGAAAAAATATAATTCATATTTGTTAAACTATTAAAGAATGTTGAAAAACATATTGTGGAAAAGTGGGAAAGTCCATAGAATGTGATTCCAATGTATTTTATGATGCATCCTATAGTGGTGACGTACATGTAAAAAAGAATTATTAGATATGTGAAAAATATGGAAATTGATTGAACAATATCATTGATATCTTTCTACTCAAGTAGTAACAAAAAACATACATCATTTAGAAAGAGATGAAGATGATTTAAAGAATGTGGAACACCAAGAAGAAGATAAATTAAAGAAATAACATTATAATTTCATTAAATATTATAAAAACAAGAGTCTAAGGAAATCATTCAATAATGTGATTAGATGAAAAATGTCTCCCAGTGTTGAGAGGAATATCATATCCAGAATGTTTAATGTGAGGAAGAATATATATCTCCTTATTTCCATTTTTAGTATTATTATAAAAGAACATAAATTAAAAGATAATTAATGAGGTCTATACACATTAAAAAACGTGATAGATATTATTTGTTTAGGGTACTAATAAAAATAAGCCTTTATATTGATGGGAAAGACTGTATCCTTTGAGGGTTACTAAATAACTAGAAGAATTAAGAATCCCGTCATCTCAAGTAAACCTATAATTTCATGATATATTTTAAAACACTATATAATGAGGTATAAAAATCATAGATACAACCTTGTGTTATGATTTTATTCAAAATCATTTTTAAGTGTGGGTGTTGGTATATTATTTCTCAAGAGTACTAATAAAAATAAGCATCTATGATAAAGTGAGAATTGTTTTAGTAGGGGATGACATGATAGTGATTGTATAGGTTTAATATTTAATAATGGATCTATTTCTATTATTTTCATTAATGGTCAATCCCATATATACTGAGAGTAGAATTACTAAAGTCTATCATCTAAAATAACTACATTGTTTCATCCTTCTATCAACTCTGAAAAAGCTGGAAGAGGATGAGAGTGGATTAATAAGGAATAAATGAAATGAAAAGACCAATATACTGACCATTTACATTTACTTTAACGTTATTAGGGAATATATAATCTTTCCCAACACAAATATTGACATTGAATAATTATGGAATTTATATTAAAATGAATGTTCGAGATTACTATAGAAAAATGAGCATTTCATTTGTTTTCAATAGATTCAATATGAGTTCAGCATCATGATGATGATTCTGATATGATTTTTAAAGGACTCATTACAATGAATTTTATTTCATTCTTCATAAGTAAAACATGTAAATCCATTTGAGGGTTTAGGTGTTTCTAATATAAAATGTTAAGGTTCAAAAGTCTACATATTGACGAAATCAAGTGCAGATGTTCAAGAGTTTATATAATTTATATTTATATATATTTTGACTGGTTTAAAATAAATAGACCTTGGGTTAAGAGTTTAGAGTTAATATTATTTATGAAAGAAAAAAGTAATGAATTTCATGCATTTAGAGTGTTGAAAATGGATAGTAGAACTGACCCATGATGTGTACAGAACTTCCTTGGTTAGTAAAGTTCAACTAGATAAGAATCATGGATCATCCACATAGAGAATCAATTATTTTAAAATCATAATTTTGTATAAATAATAACATAGGCTTCCATGATATTGAAATAAACCGACCTAATAAAGGGTATCTATCCTAATACATAAATCAAGATCATACATTCCCTCAAAGAATGAAATGAAGAAGAAGTTTATGTGGGAATGAATGTTTCATAAGTATGTGATTTATCATGCAATTATATTCCATATATATGAGTAACCATCATCAGAATTATTGGATGCATATTGGCATTGACAAAAATGAGATTTTGGGAAAAATGGTGATGCACCCACATAAAGTGAGTAACCATGATGGAGGTGTAGACCACATAAAGAACTTTCCCCTGTAACATGAACTAATATTCACCAACTGTGAAGTATTGAGGAAACTTACCTCATTAAAAAGAAGAAACCATGAAATTATAATAAGATACATATAATATAACATGACCATTCGTGAGATTCCCATGTTAGAGGGACTAGACACATATTCCCAAGAATAAAATTACTAGTTTAAATGAAATTGATTTTTTAGTGCTACCATTAGTGAAAACAATGATTTCATAATGGATTAAACTTGGGTAGTATATATAAAATGATGTGTGGTATGAGAAAAAAATGATCATTATGAAATTATAGGACAACCATGTAGTGCCTCTTGCATTCATTTTGGTTGAGTACAACAAAGAGTACCCACAGACATGTTTCATTACAAAAAAAACAAAAAACACTTAAATAAGATGTATATAGTGGGATCATGATTTTCCTATTAGGAAAAGAAGAAGAGGTTATTCCATGTAAACAATGTTATGTAAATTCATGTGAATTCTATAATGAATAATCATAAATTACTAAATGTATCTATATTTGATGCATATGTTGATGAATTATGAGGAACTTAAGACATATTGGGAATTGTTTCAATCCAAATCATATATTATACGAATAGTTCTTAAATTTTAATGATAATGATCCTTCAATACCACATGTAATCATATTTTTGAACATAGATAGCTAAATATTACGTTAATGGACTGAAATACCCAAGTCATTAGGTCATTTTATATGGATATATTTTCTCAAATTTAAGTGAGAATGAATACTATGTATCATGTGGGATAGAATGGATATAATCTATAAAATATTAAAAGTTATTTTAATGAGTATTTAAAATATATAATTATCATCTAGTATTGAATGTGATGATTTCCTAATATAGAGGATCATGATGTGTTCATAAATTAAATATCAAAATAATATCAATAATGTTTAAATATAATTAATATTTATTATTTTGTGAATATAAAAATACATGAATTTGATGAATAATTATTGTTATAGCATTGATAATTATTTTCAAAATTCTTCATGGATTTTGGTACAACCCATGTCATCGAGGGAAGAAGAAGTTCTAAAGATCTGTATTTCAAAATCTAAGTATTCTAAAATCTAAAAAAGATCCATGTATTTTGAAAACTAGATGATATATAATGCCCAAAATTGTTATTGCAGTTTATATGAATTTATAGGTGTAGAACTTATGAATTATCTTATTGTGGAATAATATCTTATTTCTTAGTATCATATAAGAAAACATGGTGAAATAAAAGAAAATTTATATACTGGGTCATTATTATAAAAGGGAGGTATCTTTCAGTAGAATATAGTAGTTATGGGAACATAATGATATATTTTCTTGGATTAAAATTGTTAAAGGGAACACAATGGACTATGTGTTAATCGGAATAAATTATACATGGATTTAAAAATTATTGAAAATATTGTATCTATGTTTGGGGTTATAACCTCCATGGAATAGAGGAGGCAATGAGGTTGATCTATTTAAATATGGTAGGGTGATGTCCTTCACTTATTTAATGAACATGATATTTGGACTCTGAGAATCTTTTGATTGGATTGAGAACAATAATTATTTTCTGAAGATTAATTAATAGGTAAAGAGTTAATAAATTAAAGACTATCGAACCACCCCTCTCTATGGTCGATCTAGAACAGGACACTTCAAATCAGACCACCATATATATGAATGGTAACCATAAATCACAAAATACAAATTTAATTTAGGAAAAATATTGGAACCACATGTATCAACCGAGGTACTTATAACACTACAACAGAATCGTCGTTTAGTGGCAGTTTAAACTGCCGCTACTTTGTTTGCTGGTGGTTTATAGAAACCGCCATGAAATAGGGCGTCACCAATCTATTAGCGGCTGTTATTTTTGTTTAGCGGCGGTTTCAGGAAAGCATCGTAGCTGCCTCATTTCGCGGTGGTTTTTCTGAATTTAGTGGTGGTTTTATGGGCCCTAGATATCACTTCATTCGCGGCGGTTATAACTGCCGCGAATAAACTGAAATTCCAACGGCTGTAAAACCACCGCTAAAGTCACAGTAACCGCCGTGGAATTAGGCAGCCACGATGCTCCTATTTAGCGGCCGTTATAACTGCCACTAAACGTAAATTTTATTTTACATTTAGCAGCGGTTTTCACTATTCATAGGCGGTGTAAACCGCCACGAATATGCATGTAGCGGCGGTTAAAACCACCGAGAAAAGGTGCCCAGAATAAAAAAGATAATTCGTTGCATCTGCTGCACCACTTCCCTGAAAAAAAAAACAAGAAATCACAAAAAACAATATGGTGGTAAATGACGGTCGGGTGTGTATAGAAATCACAAAAAAACCAATATGTTCATATACACATAGATAATCAAACAATATACTAACCTATAGGTTTCAACCAAACAATGAACAACCCCATAGTAACACTTGGTTGCTACCGCTATATGAAAACCCGCACAACAGATACTTCCAATGAATAATCTAGCCACTTTTTATTTAACCACCTTCTATTCATTTATTCAAGGGATTCACATTATATATTCCATTACTACCAAAAAATAAAATCCCTAACCAACTCAAAAATGTATGAAAACAATTCTTGTAGTCCCACTGCACAACACCACCAATGCCACGTTGCAGTCCCCATATAGAAGCCTGTCTGATCGACATAATACAACCAAAAGTAGTTCAACTGCCTAAAAGTTCTTCCATTCAATAATAAATCCCTAAAACATAGATTAAACTGTCACTTCAATTCACAAACATTCCACATAAACCATAAAACCCAACCATAACACACAATACATGACCACACCATTCAAACAGGGGTAAATTCAGATTTATCCAACACTATTCTTGAATTACATTTTTTTACTAGGGTATCACATAATGGTTTTTATTCTTCGATCATCCATTTAATTAACCATGTGTAAATTATAAATCGGTTTCCACATTACAACATTTTTCCCCAGCATTATAACCAATAAAAATAATAATAGTGTGTAAGAAAAGACCACCAATTGCCATGATTTTTAAAAGGCACACATCCACAACAAGTCAGAACAATAAAAATAGATAAAAAGTAGATATAGTAAATGTACTATAACCCCTTCGAAGGAGGAAGGACTCATTCCACACCTTGGGAGAAGGAAAAGAATCCACTGGAAATTAGAGGATCTTGGCTTAAGAATGAGTGAGATCTTAATAACAAGGGATATAATTTCAATGTGCTGGATAAAAAAAATCATGGATTGTCCATGCTATTTGAATATCTCAAATCCCCGAGGACATTAAGAAATTAAATATATAAAAAATATCCTTCAAAAAACACTTAAAAACACCCAAACATATCATCAAACTCAGTTTTTTTAAAACATATAACTATAAAATTATAGAGGGGACTTCAAAATACCTGAAATATTTGTTTTGGTCAACACCACGTATCGTTAATTTGGTTTTTCCAAATTTAAAGGTGATTAATGTTTGGAGAAACAATAATTCTCCTTGAATACAGTGGAAACAGATTTAAGCAAAGTCAAACTCATTAGGTAACATATTTTTTGTTAAAAGAAAATCATAAGGGAGAGACTGGGATTTCTGGGGAAAACCTGAAATGACTCACTAATGGTTGGATCATTGATACCCTTTCACTGATTCCATGACATTGTGACACTGGCACCAGCACCCTAGCATTGATACCCAAGAACTGATTCCATGTGAGCAACACCCTTGTAATGATGCCCTAGAACCGAAACCTTGGCACTGACACTAACACCCATGACACATTGACACTGACACCCTTGACTCACTGACATCAAATCCCTGAGTCACTGATAGGATGATTCACTGAAAACCTGACTCATTGACAGGTTGACTCATGGATAGTTTAAAAATGTATTCTTGAAAAACTCCTGGAATGAGTGAAAAACATCCCCTAGAACACCCTAATCACTGAAGTATCACAATGTAATTAATCTAAGAGGTTTACTCCATTACATCATATATCTCTCAAAACAGCCTCACCCTATAGAATGAAAAACTACCCAAGAAGAGAGTGGTCCGAACAACCACCCTGTAACATAACTATCAGGTATAAACCACCATGATTTTTTCTAAAGCTGGAATGTAATCCTCGACATACCAGAACCCCTCCTCAATAGTTATCTTTCTCCAAAACAATTGTGTAATACCCAAGGCCCCACACTACTCCTAACAACCATGTAATCACATATGGTCACACCATCTAGACACATAGATTAGAGAGATCCATCCTCCAATACAAGATATAACATATCTTATTGAAAAACAAGGCAGATATCACTTCAATGAATAATAAAAAATTAAAACATCAATGTAATTCTTTGAACATCAACTCAATACAGATTAATGTACTGGGAACGCATATTCGCTTATCACTCCCTAGTACTCTCCTCATGGAAAACATTCATCCACAACATGTGAAACAAATAAATCATCCATCCACATAGCACTTTATCCTTACGATCCTAGATTATTGACAGTATTTCGATGAACATTGCATCATTCTCAACATATGACTCTCCTATGTATCAGAAATGAGTGGTATCATGTAGATACTGATAGATCTAGGTGTCTTGGAGAACATCATGGATCCTCCCCAAATGAGTCATAAATTCCAGCTGATATGCCACCACACCGACTCTCCCAAACACTTAGAAAGTTATAATGAATGTGAAAGAGATATTTCTCAGCTTACAAAACATTTTATACCCAGAGCTGCATTCATCATATCTTTCATGATATCAAAATTCTCTATTGTGATCGGCACTAACTCTGGTCCAAGAACACCTTCCTTCCCAATGCCTATCTAAAATAATGATTAACAACACGACCTTCTATAAAAGTTGTAAAATTGTCATTCAAAAGGTATATTAATAACTATTGTTGTGTAAAACTCTACTACATGCAACTGTTGCACCGACATCAACAAAGGGTTTAACTCCTAGTCATCCCAAATCTCGACTACCAATTCAAACACAGACCTAAATGGAATGATATATACCACACTCGAGAAATGAATACATAAAAAGAAACATCAGAAATCAACAAAAAGCATAAAAAGAAACATGAGAAATCAAGGAAATTTTAGGACATGAAAATGTGTGTTGGAAACTATGTGCCAAAAATGTTACATATACAAACCAACTATTTCTATTTTTATTCAACACATCTACAATACAAATACTCAGGGTTCGATGATGAATCGTCTCCCTCTCCACCTTCATTTCCACTTTGAGTTGTCACCTGTAAGAACATTATATTGAAAATTAAATACGGTTACATATTTATATTAAAACTTAAAACCATTGACAGTTATAAAACTAAATGATTTTGATTTTCTTTGATTTACCTGCATACAACCAATTGATGCACTCCCACCGGGGGAATATCTGCTCATCTGCTGATTTATTTCAATCAACTCTTTCTACAATGCAGATATATGATCCCCATGCTGGTTAACTGTGTTTCATAAAGAAACAATCTCTTTCTTAGCATCTCCGGGTATGGGATGACTAAATTCAGGAGTAGATGCAGCAGTTATCCATGGTGTCCTGCTAAAAAGCTCAGATGGCATGGGTCTCAAACCCATCCTGTGCACTCTCCAAGGATGCTCCTTCCCAAGGACTTTAGCAACTAGGTGATCTTGGGAGACATAGTAGGAATATCCAGAATTGGCATCCCATAGTTCTTTAATTTTTACCAATAAATCAAATATAAATATATATTAACACAATAAAGACTGATAATAAGTTATTATGATAAAAAATTGACATCATACCCCAACTTCTTTAGCAGGATCATTAACAAAACGTCCATCTGATTTCTTGTGAACATCCAACCACAGTTCTGTTCTGGATGCTTCATGGCCTAAAATATATGACTGGATTAATCAAAGATAAATCAATAATTCAATATATTAAACATATAATATTGTCTTATAAATATTTAAACTAATTTAACGATTACCAATGTCGTTCGACTTTTATAAAATATTTTTGATCATGCAGTGTGCAGGATGACTTTCTTCACTTGGTTTGACGCATTATATCTTGAGAGATCCTGAAATAAATAAGATGAAATTTAATACTGATGTATTGAATGTCATGTCCTTTTCATATACATGTATAAATGTAAAATGAGGATAACATAACAATATATATTTCAATACCATCCGCTTCTGATCCCGATTCCTATTAACAAACACTTTCCACTCGAATTTCCGTACCCCACTGGGTAGCTTCTCATACATTTGCAGCACGGTCAACAAAACATCGTTGATATCACACCACAATCCCCATTTAAAATCTTTCCACTTCGTACCTAGATTTTTCAACGTCCACTTCCGTGCTATCACATCAGCAACAGTAAAGTGGAAGAACATCTGTATACCGAAATTCATTTTGAACATATTAGTGACATGACTTTCAATTACACCATAATGTAAAAAATTGCCTTTATTTGAGAATAGAAAAATCATTTTTCCAGCTTGGAGGTATATGTCTCCAATCGTCATACGAAATGGGAAGGGAAATGGACTCTATTGCCAGCTGGCCTAGAATCTGGCCAAGTAACCCCGCGACATCATCCGTAGGGACCCCCTAAGAATCAAATGGAACAAAAATCTTCGCGCTATTTAGATTCCAAACATATAAACTTTTTATGTTTTTCTCCACGGTTGCATTTTTGTTATCTTCAATGAGAAAAAAATTTGTATAAACAAAATGAAATAAATTTATTTAATAAAAATTTGTACCTATGATAGTGACACTCCAGTATGTCCGGGATGAACTGGAAGGGGCGCGTTGCTGCCCCATTGCTGAGGCTCTTGAAGGGGGAGTCGACGACTCAGCCTCTACTAGGACATCCACAGATGGTGTGAGAGATGGTGTAGGGGGAGATGGTGTAGGGGTGTCGGCAGCTAGTGCCTCAGATGTCATGGAAGGGGGATCCTGCTCCATTGCTTCATCCACTTCATTCATCCTTTCTAGACTAGTATTTTCAATATCATGATGGAAAAATAATTCTACTTTCTGTTTCTGATTAAATTCAATATCAGAGGTCAAATTTTCCACTTCATCACCCATATCATACAAATCTCTTTGTATTACGTGAGCAACTACACTCCACCCTTCATTGGGAAGATCATTCACATATTATACCATTTTTTCTAGCGATGATAATATATATGGGTCATGCAGTTCACGATCACCAACATCGATCAAGCGAGAGAAGTTTATAGAAGTAAATTGCAAGGAATCTCTTTTAACACCTTTGAAAATATCGACGCATTTTCAATTGAATAAAACAGTCGAAAATTGTTCGTGTTAGTTTAATTCAATAATATCATGCAGCTTTCCATAGTATTCCACTTCAGAAAATGTAAATATAACCCTATTTTGTGTTCTCAAACCCACTTCTCGATCGACTGTACGAAATCTAAAGCCATTCACATTATAAGAGTCGAAGTTTCTAACAGCTTTTAAAGGACCTCTAGCAAGAAACTTCAAATCTTCTGACACCTCTGCTTGAGTATCAGTATTCGTGATATGAAAAAAGAAATATACATTATTATATTTACAAAAATGTATGTGTCAAACAAATATTCGTATTTATTTCAATATTTATGAACTTACATGTCGTGCATACTATTCTACAAGCTCTTTATTAACAGCATTTGTTATATCTTTCTCATTTCGTGATCGGCCTTTCATTCATCTATTTTTTTGTATCCTCAACTCTTCAATAAATGGATCTGCAATTTCACTATTCAACAGCACATATCTATGTGCCTGTAATAATTCCAATTCAGTCAGTGTCACATTTGAGGTCCTCCCAACTGATCGGCCAATAACAGGAAATATTTTGGATTTCTGATTTATTTGAGATTGATTGGATGTCTCGTCAACACGTCCAACTCGATTAAATCTTGTCTTAATATCATCCAAGTATCGAGAAAAAAAGGTAAGACACTCCCCAGCCACATAGCCTTCAGCTATTGAGCCTTCTGGTTTTTCTTTATTTCTCACGTGTGATTTCAAATGCCCAAGATAACTGTGAAATAAAATAATCATAATTATGCATTTAATTAAGTACTAAAAATTGTTTACTTAACTGGAAAACATATAAATAAAGTAACTCTCAATTGGATACATCCATCGATAATGAACGGGGCCTCTTAATTTAGCTTCCTCAACCAAATGCACAGTTAAATGCATCATTACGGTAAAAAAGGACAGAGGAAAGATCATCTCCAGTTCGCAAAGGGTCAACACAAACCTCTCCTGGAAGTTGTCAAGCTGAAATAGATGTAGAGATTTCTCACATAGTTTCTTGAAAAATGTGCAGAACTAGAGTACAACAGTAGTAATTTTTTCAGGTAATAATGTACACAATGCCAATTGTAGTAAGAGTTGTAACAAAATATGTGAATAGTGGCTTTTCAATACATGTAACTTACTATTCTTCAAGTCAACACACCTAGAGATGTTACTTGAATAACCATAAGATACCTTAACATTCTTTAAAATTAGAAAGAATGTATCTTTATCCCTATTTTTCATTTGCAAAAATTGTTGGAGGATACTTTTCATTCTCATCTGGCCAGTGATCGTGTTTTATGTTCATTGCTTGTAAGTCTTTGTGAGCATTGAGATGATCCTTCGACTTTCCATACTCATTAAGCAATGTGAAATTCAAATTGTCACAGAAAATCTTCTCAATATGCATCAAATCAAGATTATTCCACAACAAATTAAATTCCCAATACAGTAGTTTGAAGAATATAATTTTTTTATTCCATTGTTGTGTTCCGGTTTCTCTTGACGATGCACTTCGGACCCGTTTTCCACTATCATTCAAATGATGAACCTTCCCAAATTCTGTTCCAACATTTCAAGTTGTGCAAATATTTCAAAACCATTTAACAGCTTTGGAGGTGGTCATCGATCAATGAAACCATTAAATTTTGATCTGTTCAGCCAAAATCTATGAGATGCATCGAGAAATCTTCGATGACACCAGAATCACCATTTTCTACTGTGAGGTAGCCATTTGGGCACAAAATCATAGTTACAAATGGGACAATACAAACCTATGTAAGTGTTCCAACCAGATAAATTCCCAAGCTCAGGGAAGTCACTAATAGTCCACATTAAAGAAGCATGCATTTTGAACATTGTTTTCAAAGAAGCATCAAATTTCTCAACATCATTGCTCCATAACACCAGCAATTCTTCAATCAAAGGCTGTAAATATACATCCATATCATTTATAGGAATTGTTTTCCAGGAATAATCATCGAAAGGATAAAAGATGTTTGTTGCATACACATCCACGGAGGCGGATTATAAGGGATCAAAACAACTGGCCAAATGCTATAATTGGTACTCAAAGTCCCAAATGAGTTGAATCCATCGGCAGCCAATCCTAATCAAACATTCCTATGATCAGTTGAGAAATCGAGATGTAATGAATCAAATGTCTTCCACAATTGGAAATCTCATGGATGTATCATTAACCCATCATTGTTAAAATCTACAGAATGCCACTTCATGTGTTTGGAGGTTTTCGATTACATGAATAATATTTGCAATTGAGGCTTCAAAGGAAAGTAACGCAAAACCTTTGCATGTGTGCTCCATTCCTTCTTCTACAAGAAATTATGTTCATTCAGACTTCCAACGTCACCCTTTTCCTACCATCTAGAAGAGGAACATTTCTTGCAATTCTGTCTACTTGAATCCTCTCCCGAATAAAACATACAATCAATGGGACATGCATGTATTTTTGTATAATTCAGACCAAGCTTGTTAACAACTTTTTTTCATATCATAAAAAGATTCTGAGATTTTTGCTTCAAGAAATGCATCATGAATCAATTCCAATATCATGGACATTTCCTTATTTGTAATTCCACATACACATTTGATATGGTACTACTTCAGCAGAAATGAATGCTTTGAATATTTCAAACACCCACTATACAACTCTTGATTTCCATCATCAACTAAATCATGAAACACATTTTCCTCAGTGATGTTTTCTCTTACATTTGGATCCACATAATCAAGAGGAGGATCCAACGATATGTGAGAATATTGATCTGCCTATGTTACAGTCTCAAAAACATCACTTGTCACGTTGCAATTTGTAGCACCCTCTTCTGGTAGTTCTGATATGTTTTGATGCTGATAGTGGTGACTTGCAGTTCCAAATGCATCATTTATTAGGTATTTCATTTCATTTTCCCTTGTCGATAAACATGGGACCCCATTCTGAGAATTAACATCTATGTTCAATCTTTATGTAACGTTCTATTCTCCACGCCAAATCCAACTCAATTATTAAACAGGGAATTTCTTCAATATTAAATGTTCATAAACCTCATCTCTCATCAACCATGTTCTAAATTTACATTTAGGACATGGACATTTTATTCTACCTTCAACGGATTAGTTAGAAATTGAAAAATCTAAAAACACATTCAAATCCTTAACATACTGAGCTGTGTTCCTCGATAATGTGATCCAGCTTTTATCAATATATATCACAATGTGCCTACACAATAATAATAAAAATTAAAACACATAGTTACTACTAAATAAGGAAAGAGATTCATATATACGATAGTGTAATATTTCAGAAACATAATATAATAAAGATGACCCATTGATCATAAAGTATTCATAATATAATAAAGATGATACATTGATCAAATTTACCACTTACTTTGCATTCCCAGACAAACCGAACAAGTATGGTCCCTAAGAGACAGTGTCAACACCTCATTGAAGAGAAATAAGAATATCGGGTTACACACTTATCATAACACTGTCGATCACACATTTATGTTGCCTCAAACAACACCCCATTTAATGTGATGTCATTGAACACACCAAAGATGCACGATTTTCATACCATTAGTACAATGACATTACTAGAAGCATTTAGCCATTATATGACACCTTTTGAGACTGATCGTAGGCTAGCTGGGGTACCTGGATTATGGGTATCCTAGGTCAGTTCATGAAAATTGGTCATGTTTATGTGCTCTTTATTTTTTTCAATCTTTTCACTATCTATATGAATTCATCTCTCTCCTTGAATTTGATACTATTTCTTATTTCCTTGAATTTGGAGAGGCCTTTATTATTCATTATATCATTATGTTGTGCAATTTTAATTCATCCACTTGGATTTCCATAGTGGGGTTCCCATTAATATCACTTTTAAAAACTACTGAATGATGTATGTTATTTTCACATATACATGTTTTGTGTTTAGTACTATAAAAATTTATCTTCAATATTTCAAACAACTCATATTAAAAAAAATCATACAAACCATAAAATTTGGATTTGATATAATACAAAGGACATGTCATATTTTTACTTCAAACATTTATGTATATTTCAAGTCCTTAAACAAAGTGAATACTCCCCTATTAGGGGTAATATGAATTGGTATGGGGAAAAACAATTTAGTTAGGGACAAGTTTTCTTCTATGTTTAATATACGACCTCACCTCTATGGTCTAAGCTATAAAACTATAACCCCTATAAATATTTTGTGTAAAAATTATAAATTTAATCTATGTGAACCCATAATTGAGTCTTTTTGTATTAGTATTAGGCTCTAAATATTACTTGGGATTACCATAAACTTACCACTGTAGAGAAAAACTCATACTTTCATTAAATCTTTATAAAGTTAAGCCTCAACCACACATTGGTCTACAATGTTTGAACTTAGACATAAAATACATTGGTACACCTTAAAAGTCCATAAGCTACTAATGTAAAGATAATTGTCACTCTCGACGTCAAAAACCCATAATAGGTGACATTTGAAAAATCGAGTCTCCACTCACAAGATATTTACCTTGTATAGATAGGGAATAATTTTGATCATCTGAAAATTTGAAAGGAAAAAATATTTCAGGTTGAAAACTTTCAAAGGGGGAACTATGAAAAATCAAAGTTTCTTCCCCCTAAGTCCATTACAATTCACTGCTAAGGGAAATATTAGTGATAAATTCAAAATACCCAAACCTACTAGAAATAACCACTCAACCCTAGAAAAAGTCATGGTATACCCTATAGGCCAATAAACTTGGAATATGTACGATAACACTTATGTTCCTTGAATATGATAGTGCATATTATTTTAACAGAATTCAAAAATGAGAAATAAGAGATGCACCATCAAGTTATGTTATTGAACACACTGAAACAAAACCAAACCGCTACAACAATCCCCATGTGACCTCAAGTTCACCACCATCTTCTACTAAACCATGGATGTTCCCACGTCCAATGAAACCCTTTAACATCCTTGAGACACCCAAAAAGTAATTTTAGAATCATTAATTTCCTTTAAAACCAAACTCATCAATTTTATATAATTTCCAAAGGACCAACAATTATCTTTAAAAACAAAGAGATCTTTCCAAACAACACTTTAACCATACTATAAAAATCACCATGTTCCACACAACAAATGCCAAAAACTATCCAATCAGTTAACTAAAACATTAATAAGGAAAAAACCATCCAAATCATCCAATTTAACTATTAAATACCAATTAACATTTATCCACACACATTAGGCATAAGCAAACATAGGAATAATTTAATAACCACTTTGAAAGCTATTTTTAACAAATCATATCACCAATAAAACACCATAATAATTTAACAAAATACATTAACAATGTGTAAATCATGTTTTAAAAATTATTTAGTAACACCCAAGGATCATATGGATTAATTTAGAAAGAAAAGGCAGGGAAATGCCCATTTCTTGAGTGTGAATGAAACGAAACTTCAACAGGAGGGAGAACAATGCCCCACATACCAACCACATACCCTAGATCCAAAGAAAAACAATCTAAACATCAACCCTAACATCTAGGGTATGGGAAAGACCTAAAAGAAAACCAAGAAATGGATAAGGGGGAGAGGGAAAGGGGGAAATGGGAAAAAACCCTAAAAATCACCTTAGATGGGATGAAGGGGTCGTTGTGGGGGTCGTGTGTCGCCGTGGAAGGGGTCGCCGGGGTCCCGGGGTCGCGCGGGGTGACGGGGGGTCGCCAAGGTTGTGAGGGTGCGTGGGGTCGGGGGAACAAGGGGGTCAGGGTAGGGGGAAGGGTCGACAGTGTAAAATAATTTGGAGGGTTTCGCGGCGGTTTATAATAAACCGGCGCGAAACTATTTTAGCGAAAGGTTCATTGACTTTACTAGGTCTATTAGGGTTCCCTCACTAGTCAAAATGAATCAAGATAAAGTGACGTTTTGTAAGAAAAACTCACACTACATGAATTTACAAAAAAAGGATATTTTTCCTTAGAGTTTTTAATATTAACCTTAGTTCAACTTCTTTACCATTATTAAATTCATAATATATCGGAATATAATCAATAAAGACTACATAAATATTTATCAATATACTCCACAAAGTCTCTATTTATAAAATATATATTTATGGATGGAGAATTTTTCAATCCAAAATAGCTAGAAAATAATCATAAGGTCCATATCATATTAAATAGGATCTTTTTGAAATATAGTTTTTCAATAACCTCATCAAATGATACCCTTATCATAGGTCAATCTTAGTGAAGAATTGATCCCCATTTAGCTAATCAATAAAATTATCAATACTTGGAGTAGGTTACTTTTTCTTCACTATGATCCCACCATATTCTATAAAATCAATGAATAACTTTAATGATACATCCAAATTATTCATAAAGAGAATAGGTCTCCCATCGATGATTTGATTGGTTGAATAAAATCCATCTCTAAAAGATCATTATTTTGGTTCTTTAATACCTCTAACTCTGCATATGATATTTTATATTGAGTATTTATTATTATGTTGGATCTTTGTATGATATTATGTAAAATAAATCCACTAGAATTACCACCAGTTTTTTGGAGAGATTATACTCACCAATGATAATAACGGAATCATTATATATCTTTGATGCTTGGATAGTTACTCTATGAGTTATAACAAATAAATACACAACTAGCAGACTTGGGGTTTAATTATTTTTCGTTGTAAGATTTAATGAAATTAATGAATACATATAACTAGAATAAAATAATATACATTCTATATGTGAGTGTACAGTGATTGTGACTACCACAATATCATTTAGATCCTTATCATTAATCTATTAATATTTCCATACCATAAAATTGTTCTATTAGCCTATACCTTGGTTGATGGTTATTTACCTCCATTTTCTTCTTATATAAACATTAATAATAAAAATTTACATGAACTCTACACTTGTATAATTATAAATGCACTATCATCCCTATGTCAATGTCATTCAAATTTTAATTATTTGAAACCCTTTAAATGTTTCATGAAATATGTCTATCTCTTCTAAAAATTTTATCACTCTACACATTCAAGAAAACAATTACCCATGTGAATTTCTCTATATTAGATTTACATGGAATATTTTACTTTGTTCCTGCCCATTCAGTGTCTAAATTCCTCTAAATAATTATTTATCCATTTATTCTTATCATTCTATCCATAATTCCAATGTGAGTCCCTGAAATCCATTTCAACATTGACCACACATTATATTATCCCTTAATAACTTTTTAAAACTATGATTTCCCATTAATTCCATATATGGGGTATCCATAAACTAAACAATTTATTAATAATACTATTAGATAGGTTAAAAAAGCATGTTGTGTACTGTTAAATATTTTTACAGTATATCTCTAAATTCCACACTTATTAATTTTACTTTTTCATCAACAAAAATAATTCCATATCTATCATAGTTATGAAATTTCATAGCATAATTAAAACAAATCATGCTTTAAATTTAATGGATGGAAATATTTAAAACAAATTGATTCATTACAATTTATTATAAGAAACAATAATAATAAATAAATAACTAACATCAAAACAAGAAAAAACATATAAATCAAACCCTAGGGTTCGTATAGGTCGTCAGGGAAGTAGGGTCATTGGGGTCGTGGGGTCGTCGTGGTCGCGGGGGGCCGGGGTCGCTGAGGTCGCGGGGTGGTGGGGGTTGCGTGGTCGCCGGGGTCGCGGGGATCCCAGGGTCAAGGGGGCCAGGGTCGCGGGAGGCCGGGGTCACGGGGGAAGCGGGGGATGGAGCGGTCGAGAAAGAGCAGGGGGAAGTGTTGGGACTGAAAAAAAATTGTTTCGCGGTAGTTTTTTATAAACCGCTGGGAATCCTTTTTTAAAAATGGTTTACCAGCGGTTACTAGAACGGCCACTACAAAACTGCTACTAGATGGAGGTTTTGTTGTATTGTAAAATATTTTTTTAATTATGGAATTAAATATTTATATTCTTTATAAATTTATAAAAAAATTGATATTTATATAAACAAAATAATTTTTACGTATGTAATAGTAACTTGATATTAGGAATAGTAACATCACCATTACATATATTAATCTTTAAAATTAAATAGTATCCCATACTATGAGTGTATAAATAAAATTTATTTATCTAATAAGTGTACTAATGTTATATTTATATCAAGGAATAAGTGAATATTTATTTCGGAATTCAAAATTTATGTTTTCGTATTTTTGTATGTCATCAATATTTAATTTGTATTATAGAATAAATTTAAAAATTTAAAAGAAAAATTATTTCAACAAAATCGATTCATAATTTATTAATTATTGTTTCCTATTTTTATAATACAATTTAATGAGACCTTGATTAAATTTTCAATGTGTTATTAAATCGGTTATAATTTTAAATTTTTTTATTTTTTCAAATAAATTAAAAATTTATTTTAAATATTATTTTCTAATATTTATAAAATTATTATAAGAAATTGTGTTTATTATTTTATTTTACACATCAAAAAAATGGTTGCGGTAAATATTTAGGATTAATATGAAATACTTGAATTTTCGGTGAATCGTGAAATACACCAATTTACAGTAAATATACATTATAAGACAAATAAAATTTTTCTAACATGATAAAGGTGTTAAGAAACATAATCTAGAACATCATTGGATTATTTTAATGTATTTTTCGATAATTCCAATACTATTCACAATCTTGATCAGAATAAATAACCCATTTAATAAAATAAAAAACAACATCTCCTCCACTATAAATTCCACCCCTCACCCCCACTTATCCTCACAACCCAAGGAATTATAGCTTCTTCAGATTCTACAAAATCTCTTCCCAAGACTATTTACCATGTATATGATCTCTTGGCCTCACCAAAAGGCCATAACCAAAGGCCTTAAGGAGGGTTTCATGATGGATAATTCAAGAGATAAAAATATGCTTTCATTTACATTTATGTCATTTTTTCAATTCTTTTGGTTTTGTATATGCTCTTCAACACAACTTATCCAGGAGTTATGAAAACTATAGTATCTCATATATTCTGTAATTTTGTCATGTTTATTGAATAATTCATCAATATACATATTATTATCTCCCATTTATTTTAAAAAATAAAAAAATCATATATGATGTGTCGAATTATTAATATTGTGGATGATGGGTTTTAAATTAACATTACCACCATCATTTCTGGTCATTAAACAATTTTAATGATTTTAAAAAGATTCAATGTTAATTATATAACTTATTTAATTTTTAATAATTAATATATATTCCTAAAATCAAATTATATAAAGATTCTAATTCGTCATGATCAACGAAACTCCAAAATGATCTAATTAATATAATTAATGTTTTATCAATTGTACCATCTTCATGTTATTAAAAAAATAATATATGGGTTAATTTAATGTCATGGAAACATTTAAATTCAATTTTTTTTTTAATTATAGAGTTTCTGTTCCATTCAGAAAAAAATTCACTACCAATCGACTATGGAAACCATGTAAAGAATGACCCCATAATTTTGGAAATAACAAAATATAATTAATAATTGGTTGGAATGATGTTATAAAATGATCATATAAGGTGTTATTAAAATAATTATTTTTCTATAAAATCTTAATAACACTCTTCTAATCATTATACAAGAATATTAAATAAAATAGATGTTAGAAATACCTGAGTTAAAGGAATTTTTAACCTAATTTACATTTGTTGGCTTAATCTTGTAAATTATCGATTATGCGGCTCTATGACTATTAGTGAAATGAATTTTCTTTATTATGTTATATTGCGTTTATTTACATTTTATACACATATTCCATTAATATTATTAATTATCAAATCAAATATATGATATTTGTAATGGGAATTCCTTAAAAAAAGTCTTTTCATTTGTTTTATTTTTTAAGGGGAATAATTTCTATGATATAAGTATTATTTTTTTTATTATGTTATGGTTATTGGGAATTGTTTATGGTTATGGGTGTGAAATATATCTCCCTCCAATGAATTAGGTTATTTTTATGTTCAAGGTCGGCCGTATGGTTACTCCAAGTGTAATAGTGATTGTTACACCATAAGGTAGAAATGAAAGTTACATTGCAAGGTATTAGTGAGGGTTACAAATCATAAAGAATTCATTCGGGATATAATATTACTTATGTAATTCCCCATGTCACCATTATGGTATTATTTATGTATTTTATTATTTATATAAACCTCATGTTTTCACAAAGTTACAAAATAATACTTATTGGTTGAGAATTATGTATTCTTGAAAATGATTTCATATGATAATAAGTATTCATGTAATTACCTTTTCACTCTTTTTTATATCTCTAGCTGGTAATTTTGTTCTTACACCATGTTTTAAAATGTTTCTGAATGTTTTAAGCGTGTGTAAGTGAAAATGAGAATCCATGATAAATGTTGTAATGACCTTTCATGAATAGATTTCATGTTTTATTAAAAACTATTATATTATGAAAATAAATTGATATTGTTTTAGAAATATCCAATTTTTATGATTATGGGTTGATATGTATTAATTATGTCACAAAATTCTAAAACTCTAAACTCAAACTATCTTTGTGAATTCCAAGATGTGAATTCTAATGGGATTTACTAAATTATGTAATGTTTATGGTCAGTTCCTTATAGTTGGTGTTAGATCATGGTTTAGATAAAATTTGTGGTTAGGATGATGTTGATAGAATAAAATAAATTTTTTTACATTATGGTGATGTGATACAGAATTTTAATATCACCATGTTACTTCATGTATGATATGTCTACATAGAATGGTTTTCCATAGAAGAAACATGGAAGCTGAAGTAGAAAAGACCTTAGAGGATAAAATATTTTTGAATCTACATTATGTAATAGTTGGAATTAGAATATAATTTTTTGTTAATTGAAATGTTTACTTTTACTGAGGATACAAACATAATTTGAATTTATATAATAGAAAAACCAGATCTACCACATGTTAACACTTTGATAGGGGATAATTCTATGTGGGAATACACTTCTACTTTCAATGGATCTTCTAAATGAGTTGTAGTTGAAGGGTGGATTAATTCCATTTAAACTATATTCAATGTTATATGCAGTTTAGATAATCAAAAGATTAGTATTTATGTTCATTATTTAGAGGGTGATTCTGACAAGTGGTTTTCAAATATCAAGAATATCACAGATAGTTTGTAAATCTATTCCTTAGAATACAATGAATTCCAAAATATTTTCCATATAAATTTTCCCTAAGGTGGATAAATTTAGGATGGAAAATAATTTCATTCAATTGAAAAATGGTAGTAATATTTAGTGTCCATATATAAATAATACATCACCCAACTAGTAAGGTAGGCTCTAAATATTTTTCCGGATTTTGATAGTAATATATATGGTTTTTACTCTATATTTAAAGCATGATATTGAGGGAAATTGGTTTCTCATGAATTAATATTTTATGAGAAAGTTTCCAGATGTACTGTAAGGGGTGAAATGGTGTTTTCTAACGATCGATTGTACCATGAAAAAAAGCAAAATAGGAGGTTCAGATTGAAATATATGGATAATAATAAATCAAAGAAGTCTGAGGGTAAGAATTTCTATTTGACTATTTGTGAAAGGTGTGGTAAAACTAACCATGAGTTATTCCTTAAAAAACTAGGATATGTTTTCAATATGCCAAGTTTTTACATATGTCTTGATATTGTCATCAAAATTATCGTAATATTAATTTTGATAAGAAAACTATAATGTGTTTTAAAAGTATTGGGATGTGTCATTATGAAAATACATATAAAAAATGATATAAATGATTAAAAGTAGAAAGATTATAAGAATAAATGTTCCATGAGATCCTTTGTAAAAACCTCATCAGATTACAGTTCATCCAATGATGTAGTATCAGGTACATTTTTTTATTACCTCAGATTTTTTTTAATTTCTTGTTTGACATGGGGTCTATGGTTCCTTAATTTCTGATAATTTTTTTTATATTCGAAATTTAACCTCATGAAATTATATCAGAACCTATTGTTAAAACACTAGGGGACATATTAAATAAATAATGAAATATTAGAATCTTCCAGTTGTTGTCCTTCAAAATATATCACCTTCATACCTTTTTGTTTCTCCCTTAGTAGAGTTGGATGTCATTATGGGTATGGATTTTCATTCAATTTATCATTAAAAGATCATTTAAAGAGATAATGAAGTTTTTTTTAAAATTACATTGAATTTGTGTAAAATAATAAACTCTTTTAATAGATAACATATCAGGATGTTTCCATAATATTAATATATAGAAATAAAATATATCTTTCTCATATTGTTGAAAACAAGAGGGATATTTATATTAATGATGTGCATGTGGTAAATGAATAACGAGATATATTTTTCTGATTGTTTGATGGTTTTAGACCTTATCAAGATGTTGAATTTACCATTGACATAGTTCCTGATGATGAAACAATTTCAATAACCCCTTATTGAATCACTCATGTGGAACTTCATGAATTCAGAAATAATTTGTAGGAGATTCATGATGAATTCAACATTTGTCCAAGAACTTCACCAAGGGATGTTCCAGTTTTTTTCGTTATAAAGAAATATAGATCCATTAGAATTTTTAATTATTATAGAGTCTTGAATAACATTACAGTTATGAATAATTATCCTTTTCTTCATATTGATGACTTTTTTGATCAAATAAAGGGATCTCAGTATTTTTACAATATTGACATGAGATCTATATACAATCATATTAAGGTGAGGGAGGATGACATATAGAAAAAACATTTTGTGCTAGATATAGGCATTATGAGTTTTTTGTGATTCCCATTGGATTGAAAAGGTATTTCAATACTAATGGATCTTATGAATAAAATATTTCATCAAGGTTTGGGTATGTTTTTTGTTGTTTATATTGATTTTATCTTGATCTTTTTAGAATTTTATGAGGATATTGAATAAAATTTAAGTATTTTCTTCCAAACTCTCACAGAAAAGAAGTTATAATTTTTTTAAAATGTGAAATTTGGTTGCAAAATATTTATTTTCTATGAAATATTTTAAATAATGATGGAATAAATTTTTATCCTACCAAAACAAAAATGGTTGATGAATGTAGTACACATATAAATGTTACTAAGATTAGTGGATTTTTTTTATTTGTAGGTAATTTCAGATGATTTTTTAAAACCATGTCCCTATTATCTACCCAGCTAAGTATGTTAAAATTAAAAGGCGATATATTTAATTGTATAAAAGAATGTGAAGTATATTTTCAGAAACTAATGAATATATTTGTAAATGCTTAAATTTTGTCCTTTCCTTTTAGAAATGGCAAGTTTTTTATCAACTGTGATTATTAATTGAAAAGACATGGTTGTGTTTTAATCCAGAAGGATATGGTAATTCTTCACGCTTCATGAAAACTGAAATCTCATTAGTTAAATTATCTCACATAAGATTTAGAATTAGATGATTTTTATTTTTTTGTTGAAAATTTTTAGGTATCATTTACTTGGATATAAATGTGAAATGTATACAGATCATAAAAGTCTAAAGTGTAATTCAGTCAAAAAGAATTAAACCTATGGAAAATAAGATGGCATGAATTGAAAAAGGATTATGATTATTTGTTCAATTACAGTTTTTGAGAATAAAAAAATGGAAGATTCCTTGAGTTGAAAACAACATGCATCATTAACCATGTTATGTATGGAACATGAACCATGGATTAATGATTTGATTATTTTTGGCCTGGATATGGTTAGTGCATGAAATTACTCGAATTTTTAGGTTTTAGTACATCCCTCACTATCATAAAAAATTAAGAAATTAAATAAGGAAGACAGTGAGTTATAGAGAATATTTCAATTGGTTAAAATAGGTATGTTGGTAAAATGTACAACAGATAATGATTGTGTTTTTAAATTTGGAAAGAGATTAGGTGTTCCTTGTGATTCATAGTTGAATATAGAGATTTTGTGTGAAGATCGTTATTATCCATTATTAGCTCATCCTGGATGTAGTAAGATTTAAAGATACAATTGGATGTATTAGTGGTGAGATGGAATGAAAGTAGATATTGTGTATTTTTTTGGGAAATGTTTTACATGTCCAAAAGTAGAAGAATGGTGATAACTACAATTGGGGATGCTTCAGAAATTTACATTACCAGAGGGATAATGGGAAAATTTATTCATGGAATTCGATGTTTAACTTCCAAAGACATCACAAGGTATAAATGAGATTTGTGATATAGTTGACCGGTGTAATAATTCTACACATTTCATTCATATTCAAGATATTATGTCATTGTATCATATTTATAGATTGTACCTCTAAGATATTATTAGGTTATATGGAGTTACAAATTTAATTTTTTTGGTCCATTATCCCAGGTTCATGTATAACTTTTGGAAAGGCTTTAAAAAGTCAATGGAAAGATAATTATAATTCAGAACAACCATTCATCCTCAATTTTATGGATAGATCCAGGGAAAATTTCATAAATTAGAGAATATATTTTGAGTTAATAAATGGACATCCAATGAAGTTAGGATCAACATATTTCATTAGTAGAGTTTTATTATAATACATGTGTTTTTCAAATATACAAATGATTCTCCTTTAGTCATTATATGGAAGAGATGTGTCGAACTCTGTCATTCTGGGATGATGTTGGGGAAAAAATGATGATGGGAGTAGAATTTTTAAAAAATGTGGCTACAAAGGAGAAGATGATCTAGAAACACATGTGGATACCTTAGAGGAAGAAGAAAATTTATGTACACAATAAGATGAATAAATTTTCTTGCAAAGAAGGGGATTGTGAATTTTTTAATCTAACCATATAAAAAATTTATGAATTTTTTTAAGAAAGGAAATCTATGTCCATAGTTTATTGGACCATATAAAATCCTTCAAAAATATGGACCATTTTCCTACCGAGTAGATTTACCTAGTATGTTATTTATGTACATAATGTTTGTCATGTTTTGATTCTAAAAAATTATGTTCCAGATCCATCTAATGTTTTGATACCAGAAGTAGTTCAACAAGAATAGGACTATTCGTAAAAAGAGAATCATCTTCTGATTCTTGATCATAGATATATTATATTACAGAATATAATAATTTACCATGTTAAGGTTTTATGGAGAAACCACATGGTTAAAGAAACATTTGAATTTAAAAATCGTAATAGGGAAAGGTACCCTAACTTATTTAATAAATAAATAAAAATTGTGAGGGCCCAATTTCCATATTGTGGGGAGAATATAACAACCCAGGTACTATAAAATAATTTGTAAAAATTCTAGATATAAATATTTAATATCATTATAAATTTATAAAAAATAATTTATATTTATAGAAAAGAAGTGATTTTTACAAATGCAGTGGTATCTTTTCCATATAAATAGTATCTTCACCATTAGAAATATTAATCTAGCCAATGGGATAGTAACCCAACCAATGAGAGTATAAATAAAATCTATGTATTTTACATGTGTAATAATGATATAATTATATCATGGAATAATTGAATACATGTTTTAGAAATCATAATTTATGTGTTGCTATTTTTTGAAAGTCATTAATATTTAATATAAATTTTATAATAAATTTAATGATTTGAAAGATAATTTTGTTCAAAAAATAGATTCCTAAATTTTTAATTTATCTTCTTATGTTTATAATATAATTTTATACCACCTTAATTAATTTATCAAGGTGATTTAAAATAAGTAAGAGTTTTAAAATTTTTATTTCTGAAATAAATTATGATTACATTTAAAAATTAAATTTATAATATATAGATAATTATTTTTGAAAAAAATATTTCATTAATGAATTATACACATAAAAAATGGTTAGGGTGAAATTTGGGGAATTAATTTGGAATACATGAATTTTTATTGAATTGTGAAATGCCAAAATTTATAGATATAAACATTATAAGATAAATAGACAATTTATAACACCATGAATGATGTAATAAAAATAATCTCGAACATCAATTGATTATTTTAATATATTTGATGATAATTCTCAAACTATTCATAGAACTGATCTAAATTAAAAGGCTAATAAATAAAATAATCCTAAAACCCATCCTATACTCTACTAAAAATACCACCCCTCACCCCCTCTTATCTTCACAAATCAAAGTCTTGTATAATGATTTAAATCAGATCAATTATATTCCTAATACTCTTCCCAAAATTTAAGACATTTAAGACTCCCCAAAAATCCCAAACCAAAGGACTTAATGAGGTTCTAAAAGAGAAAAAAATCATGTTGTAAATAATAATTTTAATTTTTTTCAATGAATTTTTATACTTTCTTCAACTTCAATAATCAAAGAGTCATTAAAAATCTTCAATCTAAGAAAAAATGGAATTTTATCATGTATATGAAAAAATTCATCACCATTAACCTTTTACTTACCTATTTATACTAAAAATAAAAACAACATCTATAATGTGTAAAATTACCGACATCGGGGAAAATGTGTTTTCAATATCCATTATCACCTTCATGTATAGACATAAAACCATTTTAATGGTTGATATAGTTTTTAAATTGTATGATATAACCTTATTTAGGTACAAGAATTAACTTTATGAATAATATTTTATTATATAATGAAAAAAATTCATATTGATCAATGAACTACCAACATTATTTAAACTAATATTAATAATGTCTTAGCTAATAAATCATCCTCACTTCTGGGAAAATGATTTACGGTGTAATTTAAATTTTGGAAATATTTAAATACTATTTCATTTTAGTTATGGGGTTTTACTTTCTTTTAACAATATAATCTATTACGAATTTACCATTGAATCCACGTAAAGACCATACTTGATATATTGGAAATAAAAAATTATAAATAATAATAGGGAGTAAAGATGTAAAAATGAATATATAAGGTGTTACAAAAAGAAATATGTTTTTTTAAAATATAAATAAAACTCTTTTAAATAGTATACCTAAGGTCTTAAAACAATCAATGTTATAAAAACCTAAGGTTATGGATTTCATAACCCAATTTACACTCTTTGTGTTAACCTTCTACTTTGTTGATTATGTGGTACTATGATTATTTTTACAATGAAATTTTGATTATTTTATTTTGAATTATGGGGATTTATTTTTTATACACATATTAAATTCTTTTTTATTAATTTAAACTTAAAATATATGATATTTTTCAAGGGACTTTCCATAAATAGACATTTTTTTCTTTATATTTTAAAGGGAAATGATTTATAAAATATATGAATTATTATTTTAAGACTATGTTATTGTTCTTGGGAAATGAATATGATGAATGATGGGACCTATATCTACCTACAATTTATTTTGTATCTTTATGTTGGAGGTCAATCGTATGGTTACTCCAACTGTAACTGCGATGGTAACACCATAAGGTAGTTATGAGGGTTACATTGCAATGTAGTCATGATGGTTACAAATTATAAGGTAGTAGTGATGGTTAAAATATTAATTATTTATTTCTCTAAGATAGATTTATGGTATTATTAATGTTTTTTTGAGTTCTATGGACATATCATGTTTTCACAAAGTAAATATAATATAAATATTTTTTGAGAACTACGTCTCTGTGAAAATTATTTTATATTTTTAAAAGTATTCATTTATTATCAGTTTCAAATATTTTTTTATACCCCAAACTATTCTTTTTTCTTCTCATACAATGTTTTAAATTTTCTTAAGAACGATAAGGATGGGTAAGAGAAAAGTAGAATCGAAGATGATTGTTGTGAATTATTTTTAGGAATAAATTTCATGTTTTATTAATGAATATTTTATTATAAAAAAATTGATATTGTTTTGGCACTATCCACATTGTATGAATATGCGTTGAAATTTATAAATTATGTCTTCAAATTCCAACACTATAAACCTAAAATTTCTTTGGGAATATAAAGAACTGAATTCAAATGTTATTTACGATATTATATAATGATTAATGTTGGTTTCTTATACCACATACCACATTTTCGTACAAATGATCTCTTTAATAAATCCTATCTAATTTTTATCTAATAAAAACAAATACCAAAATATGATCTTAAGTGAAATTCGGGGTTTTTTGAAAGGTAAAATAAAAGTTATAAAGATGGATTCTAATTGGTTACATAATATTAAATATACATTTATATCCCTCTTATATTTTATGTAATGTGATTATGAAAATAAATATTGAATATTTTAATCAAATAAGAAGCAAAAAATCACGATATATATATATATATATATATGATTTCATGCTTTAAAAGTCATTGAAAATACGTTAATCTTAATTAAAGTTAACTCTTAATAAATTTTTTAAAAATAGTAATGGTTTCAGAAACACATTTAATTAAATCCATACCTTTCAAATTTTTGAGAAAATAATATTTTTAAACCAAAATAAGATCTCATACAAAATCAGTTTCCTAATTTAATGTCATACATTTTTTTCATACTACGAATTCATACATTAAATAAGTCATACTTTTTCAAATCAAACATGAAAAATTCATTCAGTATTGAGGTTATACTATAAATTAATACTTTCTTGATGTCTTAGTATTCCAATGATTTAGTAAATATTGTAAAACAATCAATGTGTTATAAGATGTGGACACAAAAAACCTAGCCATACTCGTCCAATTTTATACCATAAACATTGATTCCATTATGAAGTCCTACTATATTCAATAAACTGAAATTAAAACCATAACATTAATAAAACCCAATGCATATATACTATCAATTGTTAGATATTTTTTTAAAAATTTACAAAAAGTCTCCAAATCCATAGAAAAACTAAAATCTAATTTTTATTCATTACAAACATATACATGCCCTTAAAAAGAATGAATTTATACCAGAATGCTAAAAAAACATTTAATAAAAAATATTCCATGAACCTAGGACAACTCCCAATGCTCATTTCTCAGTCTATATTAACATATCTAATTCCTCCATTTTATTTTCACACACTTGGATAATCCAAGCCAAACATGAATCTCTATTTAAAATACATGATATCATAAAATATTGTAATCATGTTATAATAATTTTTTTTTTCTAATTTTGTTATATAATTTTATTTGTAGCTTGTTTTCATCTCATTCATATTTTATCCAAGATAGATTATTCAGTCCCACTCATATTATAATAGAAAAATTCAACTAAAATGGAAGAAATTCTATATTATCCCATGATTTAATATACATATGTATGTAATGTATTTGGGGTATTATGAATTTATTATTCATAATATTGATTAACTATAAATTATAGGTTGTTTTGATGTAGTTAATGGACTCTTTATCTGATATAATGTGGATTAAAGTCGCGTTTTGAATATTTTTTCCTTTTTTTTAATTCTTAATGATAGGGAATTTTAACCTTAAAATTTATTTATATCTATAATGCATTTGAAATATATTTGATAACATAATCCAATTTTTAAAATCAATTTTCATATAATTTATTTGGTCTCATACTATAATAGATTATTATTAAAAATTATGTACAAATATTTACAGTCTTAATTATTATAATTACACAACTATTAAAATTCCATATTCACACCTTTTTATGTGTACATAATTTCTCGTAAAACAAATCCCAAGTTATTTTGAATGTCATTAAAATTAATTTACAATGAAAATATTATTAATTTACTGAATGTTAAAATTTTTTAACATTGAAATATTTAATTTATTTTTCTATAGTGTTAGTACCACATACTTATTTATTTTTATTAAGTAGAATTAAATTAGATATTAAAAAATTCATTTGACTATGTGAATTTTTATTCACAACAACAAATCAATTTATCCTATAAAAGTTTATTTTTTTGTATGTTATTATTTTTATTAATGGGTATTAACCTATATAACCGAATAGTTTTTTCATGTAAGATAATATGTCATCTTGAATGAATATACATTTATCTAATATAGTGTGAGTTCCTTATACATACTCACTATCATCAAATGGATTCACATATACAATAAATAAATAAATTGGCTTAGAGAATCGATTTTCATTACCATATATTTATTTATCCTATATATTGAAAGTATAATATATATAATTATTTTGATTAATGATTATTCCCAAAAATAAAAAAATAATTTAACTAATAATGAGGATGAATCATCATTAATATATATCCCTTCACCATACATGGTTTTAATACCCTATATGATATTATTCTAATAACGATGTACTCCCTTATATATAAAAATAATTAAATCATGTAATGTAATATTTTTTTACTTTTTTATATCCATTAATACTATATGGTTTATGTATGTTGTATATAATCATTATGATTAAATGGTATTGACAATGGTATCCAGGAAATTTAATTGACTGATATAATATATTTACCTGACCATAAATATATATTCTATAACTATCATTTCATATATACCAAGTACCAACAAACCCCCAACCATAATCATTCTTAGAGTGTTTGGGAATAATTTATCAAATAATATAGATCTCGGAAACATTACCACTCAATCCCTTATCCGTCATTTATTCGATATTGACATCTAAATGATGGTAAATTAACCTATACAAACATTATGGTTTCTAATATAAAAATATTTATCTTATGGGTTTTAATTTTCCATATGATATTATGGATACGTTTAGTAAATTACACTACCTCCAATTGTTATGTATAACCCTAAAATTGTTAATAAGTTAGGAAATTTGAATTCAAAAATATTAGAGAATGCTCATGAAATGAATCTTCCAGGGACGAAAGTGGCCAACTAGGTAGATGATACTAAATTTTATTATATGCTAACATTAAATCATTTAATCAGAAAAATAAAAATTTATTTAATTAAATAAAATATCATAATGGAAAAATGATACAACACGTATGCTCTAATTCATTTCACTTCACTATATTCACATGCCCAATAAATTTTAATCAACAATATTTTTCTTAAAGAATTACATTATACTAATGTTTTATATATCCACCTAATATTTAAAATAAAATGGTATTTTGTTCCAAAATAAATAATTTTAATATTTTTAGAATTTTAATCATAAATATAAATAATAAGAATAAAATTATTTTTTTATTGAGGATGTTGGAAATTAATACAACTCTTCATTTCATTATAAAACATAATTATCTAAGAACAAAAAATTAGAAAATGTATATGTTTCATGTAATTAGAAACCTATAAGTTCCAACATTGGAATTTTTTTCTAAAATGAATTAATATCAATATAATTAAAATAAAAATTAAGCTCAAACTACCCATATCAACTAATTATTCTGCATTAATGATATTGCATAGAAATATTATTGTCTTAGTTTTTGTGTCACAAAAAATCTATCACCCAAATATCCAAGATACAAAAACACTTATACGACATTGATACCATTTTGCAAAGACACATTCGATATCTCATAGAAAAACAAGATTATCTACAGAACCAAATGAGAACGTAACAAACACTAATGATTTTTAACCACTTAGTGACATATATAATAATATAAGAATTTAGTATTCCTCGTAAAAAAATTCATTGAGTTATGCATAGATTCAACCAAAAAAATCATCATAAACACTCTACATGTAAAAATACTATTTCAAAAAAAATCAAAATTACCAATAGGGAGGAACTGATGAAAATAACACTGTAAATCTGATGTTTAATTAAAAAATAATAATATATAAATAAGAAACAATATATATTAAAAAATACCAATAAAAACACATCAAACAAATATATCATAATATAAAAAAACTATAAATCTAGGCACATACACATAATGTTGAACAAGAAAACATCAACACTTTTCTATATAAAAAAATCGTCCATATTACCTAAAAATTCCACCATGAATATTATCTCCCTTTACTTTTAAGAATCATGCAATGCAAATTTTTCATTATATAGATCGATGATAACACATTTTACGTTATTTTTAAAAAATATATCTTATTTATAAGTACCTTAAACCCAATAGTGTATCACCTGTAAACTCTAATCAATATACCAAAAGATCAAGTTCATTGATAAGAGACATAAAGTAATAATGTATGGAATATACATTTATGAAAATATTGTAAATATTTGAATTTATTAATTAAGTATATATTTGGTGTTTGTTTCCACAAGATCTCTAACCCAAGAGTGAAAACTAACATAACTACATAGATCCTTGTTATAAATATACATGTTAGAGATCCATAATAATTATTCAACTAATATTGTACATCTATATAGTGACTGTTATGAAAAAAAATCATATTCTATTGGAGAAACTATATATGAGTAGAAAAAACACATTTTATACCCTATAAACCCTTAAAAAAATTTAGAGTCTCTATCCTTAATCGCCTATAGTAGATACATTAAGTTAATAAAAAACTCGTTTCAATTAAGTAGTATATAATATTAGGAAAACATATATATAATAAAAATTTAAACGACTAATTTGATGTATTTCAATATTTAAATCTAAATATAGTATAACTAGAGGCATATAGGATGTAAAAGAAAAAAATATTGATATAGAGATGAATAAATTGACAATATATATTCAATGTTGAAACTATTTTTAGTAAAATATAGAGTTTATAAAATCATTATTCTGTGTTTGTTGTTTTACCCTAACCCGTGATATTTCAAATCATTATAATTAAATTCTATATGACATAAGAGGGTTATTATAACAAAAAACTACAGATTCTTATTCCCTAAATTATTTAAAGAGTGGATTCCAACACTTGAAATATTTAAGAAACATATAATAATAAATTTAGGGATTTAGTTCTTATATTAATAAATGACTTCATTTAAGAGAATATATGGAATACCTACCATTGAATTTTTTATGATGATATATTATATATATTAGAAATAGTTAAACCCAATACTAGAGAATAAATCTATATGAATGATATGATGTAGGGGTGAATAATTTGAGAGAGACAATAATATACTTTCATCCAGAAATATAAATGTTAGACCACACAATGAAATAATAATTCTATTATAAATGGAGAAAATTACCTTGTTTTAAAGAAAATATATATTGAAAAATTTAGACCATATTATGGATATATATATATATATCCACTATATACTTGGTTTTGGTTTTTATTCTAATATTATAATAACTATTTTTTAAATAAAATTGATCTCAAGTACCCTTTAATTGTCTACATATTTTCTTGATCAAGTTCTGCACTAAATTTTCATTCCATAATCATCCCTACACCATTTCATTCCTCTTCTAAAAAACCAATGTCACCCTTTTCATGAGTTTCTTGAATAAAACACATTTAATTAAAATAAATTAGTGACTAATATTGTGTAGGTAATTAAATTTTTCCTCTAATATAAAATTATGAAATATGGGTTTATGTTATTATAAGATAAAGAATTCTTTTATAAAAAGGTGGATATGATTGGTATGATTTTATTGGTCATCAGTGAGGTCATATTTTGGGTCATAGAATTTTATTATATTAAAAATACTAGTGTATATATATTCGGTATGGAGATGTTTTTTCATAAAATAATGTGGATGTTCTTATAGGATCGAGATATTTTGGTTCTGTGAATTTATTTTTCTATAATTTATATTTTTTACATATATTGGTAATGTGGTATTACATGTTATGATTCTAGGTAGTTTTGAAATTTCCAGTTTTAAAATATAATATACATTCATAGTAATGTATTGTTCAAAACCATTTTTGGGTGTATAAGCATTATAATAATTCGTTTGAATTATTTAGAGGTTGATATTGATAAAATATGTGATTATTTATAAATTATAATATTATTAGGGTGTTTTAGTTTATTATTATATAATTTGGATATAAATAGAGCATGGTAACAAAAAAAATATACATAGTAATTTCACATTTTATAATATATTATGATAACCTTCCATTATTTACTAGTTTTTACATGATTATGAGAACAATTGGGTAAATGTTAAGGGAAATATATATAATGTTCTTGTATCTGTTAATTTTTTTAATATAGTAATAAATATATAAAAATTAAAAATAGAAATTTCATTTTAATCCTTAACTTATTTCCCTCAAGCATAGTATCTTTAATTAGTGTTATTTCTTTCCAATGAACATAGAAATTATGTTTAATAGTGTATATTTATTTGGAAGTGTGTTATAACTTTGAAAAGATATGTAAATAAGGATATGTATCTCATTTTTTGATATTAATTAAATACATTATCAATTAATAAACATAGTTGTTTAGTATTTTTTAGATAGAGGATTTAAATGTATTTCATTACTATTATAAGCATCATTATTTTATTGTTATGTTTTTATGGATGAATGAAATGAATTATTATCTTATTTATCAGTGAGATCCTTTTTTATTAATTTTTTTTGTCTACGAGATTATTTTGTTGGAGGTATAACATGTGGGATCTGTGTGTTTCATTTCCACTGTTCATCTGATTATTTATTTATGGTTAGTGGTGTTTTCAAGGTAACAGATTATAGAGATAGAACAATTTTTGTGTTTCATATAATCCAAGCCAAAACTAGAGGATTAATATTTGTTTATTAACATCTATTTTTTTAATATCCAAATCGAGTTTGAAAATAATTGAATTCATTATTTCCCAAAATTTTACAGCTCACTATGACTTTTCAAAAAATATGAATACAGAAATGTAATTATTTTGTGTGGGTCTTTTCATTTGTCAAACTTTACTTTCCTTACTCATAATAAATAATCATGGGATTAACTAATATTTTGTTTGTAGAATTATTTATTTTATCTCAAAATAAATATTAGTGTTTCTATTACTAAGGATGCAATATTTGGTTTCCATTACATTTATTTAATAAGATGTTCGTACCAATAACCGTAATGAGGGGTAGTACAGAGGGCATTTTATGATAATAGTTATGGGGGAGGGGTAACCCCAATAAATATGTGGTTAGTTTAGTTATTTTAGGAATAGAGGTCTACACTGATATCCTTAACCTGAAGTTCTGTTACGGGCCTCCAACATGAATTTTTTTGGGTGGATAATTTAAATTTTTTTGTTAGGTCCTCATCGATTAATAATTCTATATTTTTATAGATGAACCCTATTATATTTATCAATTCATATATGTTAATGTTAAGTTATTTTATTCCTCAATAATATTTTTTCAATTATCATTATGAACATCTTGTGGAATATATAAATTTTTGTTTATATTCTATGGAATATTTTTATCAAAATTTTATATATGAGGGTGTGATATATGGGAAGAGAGGGGGAAGAATTTCATGACTTTATTTTTCCTTATATATTTATAACAATTTAATTTCATGAAATCCTACAGGTTTTACACTCACTAAATTCCTAGGAACATGTAATTAATTTATTTTGGGTAATAGTGGATATTGTTTGATTTTTAGATATATGATATTTTCCCCAAAATAACATTATTTTTTACGGTGATAAGATTCATATTTTTTAATTATTTATGGTTGAAAACTAACTTTATTTTTAGACCATTACTATAAAATTAAAAAATATATATATATAATTTTTTTATATTTTTTTATATTTTATATTTTGAAAAATTATATTTTATATAGGCAGTGTTTTTAAGTTTACTTATATACAGCAATTTGGAGAAACCAAATCATATGAACCCTTTATTCACATGTTGACATGATTTGTCTAATTAAGGAATGCATCATGAATTTTTTTAAATACTCTTATATAAATGATTCAAATGGTTATTTTGGGTAATTTATCCCCTTGGTTTATTAGTAAACCATCAATGCTTTCCAATAAATTTATTATTTAGAACATGTGATTTATGTTAGTGCAACATCCACGGATTTTATGAAATATCAACTTTTAAATTAATTAAAATTCATTGACAACTAGTGTTCTATATAAGGATCAGTTTATATTGTTTTATATGATAAAAAAAGATTATATCACGTAGTACGCAACATTGTGTTTCTTCGATAACATGTCTTAATAGAAAGTCTAATTATTATAGTAATATAATATACTACTAATATTTTTATTTAATATTATTGTTATGACATATTTTTTGGTGTAACACCCTGATAATTTTTGAATTATTATTTTTTGAATTAAAATAACCATTGTGATATTTTTCATTTCATATAACACTGAAATTATATTATATTATATTATATAAATATGTTTTTCATTAAATGAAACACCATGTTTATCATGCTATGAAAAAACAAATAATATTTATTGGTTACATTGAACACCAAGGTTAGCTTGTGACATGTAAAACATTACACATGACACTGACTTGGCATATGCAACACGCAACACTGACTTGGTGTACGTTACACACAACACTGAGTTTCTACAAAAAGTATTTTTATTGTAATAATTATTTAAATTATATAATTATAATATATATGTTAAACTTAATAATATGAATATTTATAACTACGTTCCAAATATTTTAATAATTGTTTATATAAATATAAAATATTGATGATGAACAATATAATTTATTGCAAGGTATTGATGTGTTTAAAAATATTATTTTCTCAAGTAAAATCCTTTTAAAGTCATTTTGTGGAAATTAATAGTATCAATATTAAAATTATATTTAAATTTATTTTGATAAAATAAAATTCTATTTTTAATTTATAAATATGAAATTATATTATGGAGATTTTTTTTGGAATTTTTCTAAGAAACATCATTTTTTAAAGAAAAGTAAAAAATACTACATTACAGTTATTAATTTCCTTTTTGTTTAAAAAATAATTAATGATAAATTATAGTATAAATTTTTTTAAGGTCACATCTGTTCAATTATAAACCAATTAATAAAATTAATTTTATTTTAATTAATTTCACTTAGTGACTGAATGTACAAATATAATAAACTTTTGAACATTTTTTCAACCATAAAATCCCGTTACTTCATCCCATCTATGGTACTAGAATTAATCGTGATTTTTCCTATTATAACAGTTAAATTAAGAAAAATGTACATAAAACATTTTAATTAGAATAATATTTATATTCAAATTATTGTTTCTTATTTTTTCCACAAAAATATTAGTAAAAGTGATCTAAAGTTGTCATAGTGATTATGGTCAAATAATGATTTATTATGGACTAAATCATAATCTTAGGGGCCAAAATGACCATTATAGTAATAAAAAATCCATTTAATGTCCATATTTATGCCATATGACATAAATGATTTATTTTTTGGGTTGTTATATATTTTTATGGTAATATCATGTGTATAAGAAACTTCTTTTAAAAAATTTCAATTGAGTCCTTTTTATTCCCGATAAAAGGACATCACCTCTTCCTCTTCTTCACACCTACAAAAATTTTAGGTTCAACTATGATATTCTTAACCAACTTCTAAAAATATATACTTTCCTTATAATAGCCTCTCATTTGGTATAAAACAATCCATGGATCCTTTTGGCCCAAACAAGAAGGAGTTACATGATTAAGAGGTAACCTATTCTCTCAAGAACTATTCTTTTATTTTCCTTCTCCACCCTCCACACTATTTACCACATACTGGTCTAAAAATTTGTATATTTAATATAATATAATATTTTTATTCGTTGTTTTTGAGCTAAATATACACAAAAAAGCATCAAATGGGTAACAAACATTTTATTTATATATATGGCGAACTACCACATTACTAAATGATTATTATTAATTTTTTTTAACCACCCCTGTTGGTGAATATTATGATGGAAATTATGTTTATAAATTTCATATATACAATTTATTGAGTATTTAATCTTATTTATTAATTTTAGAACACATATATTGTATCTTTCCATCATGCGCGAAAATATTGACTTCGGTTGAGGAAGTACGGACAACCTCTCCATTAAAGCGATGTGATTCATCCACATAGCACTTGGAATATATTATGAATGGACTTAGTAAACTTATAGGATATATATTATATATTATTATACTATAATAAACCCATATATACAAATATATTCATATAGTTCAGGTAATTTGTTTCTTTCAACAAAAAAATTAATAAAATTAAAACAATGATCATGCGCACGTATGACTTAATATATACATGAATGGTGTATTCCATTACATACTATAATATTATATATATTATTATAATACGAATATATTGAATATAAATGATATTTATATCTTTTTTTAATTTCTTAAAAACATGATATAAGTATAAAGATAAAATATATAACAAATTAAGACATAAGAAAAAAATAAAGAGATTATCACATGAAGTGTAACTATATCACGAAATTAATAACAATTTGATTTGAAGGAAAAGATTATCCAGAAACACTTTATGATAGCCTAGATAATGGAGTAAATTTATACAGAAAATAAGAGGAAATAATTTCCTTTCATGGAAGGTGATCATGTTTTTTTTAAAATCTCACCATGGAATGTTTTTAGGTGTTTTAGTAAGAAAGGAATGAAATTCCATAATTCATTAGACATTTTGAAACACTTGAAAAAAATTGGACAATTTTCATACATAGTAATTTTGCCTCCAATTTTATCCTATTCACATAATGTTTTTAATATTTTCATGTAGAGAAATTATGTTCCAGATCTATCTTATGTTTTATCCCTAATGTAGTTCAGCTAGAAGAGAAAATTTATTAGGAGTAAAAACCTATTCAGATTTATGATCATAGAGAGCATATATTTATGAATATGGTAATTCAATAGATTAAGTTTTCATGGGGAATCCATAAGGTTTAAGTAGCAACATTGTAATTTCAGAATGTTTTGATGGAAAGGTACCATTACATTTTTAATAAGTAAATAAAAATTTTGAGGATGCAATTTACAATAGGAGGAGATAATTTAACAACCCAAGTACTTATAAAATAATTTATTTCATTATAGATTTAAATATTTAAATTCATTATAAATATATTATAAAATAATTAATAATTATTGAAATTATGGAATTTTTACCAATGTGATAGTAACTTGGACTATGGAACAGTAACATGACCAGTAAGAATATTAATCTGCCCAATAGATTAATAACCTAATCTATGAATGTATAAATAATGTTTATTAATCTTATAAGTGTAGTCTTGATATATTTATATTATTAAATAACTGAATTCATGTTTGAGAAATGATAATTCAGTCTTGGTATTTTTTGAATGTCATCAATTTTTAATATAAATTTTAGATTTAATTTACAGTTTAAAATAATCCTTATTTTAATAAAATATATTCATAAAATATTAATTTTTTCTCTTATGGATATGAGATAATTTTACCAGACCTTGATTACATTTTCAAGGTGTTATAACATCATTTATAGTTTTAAAATTGTTATATTGTAAATAAATTCTTATTTTATATAAAATTTTAATTTCTAATATTTATAAAATTACATTCAAAAAATGTAGTAAATTTCAGAATTCTACATGTTTAAAAATGTTTGCGGTGAATTTTTGGGATTTTTTTGAAACATTTTTATTTTTTTAAGAGTAAAATACCATAATTTATTATATGTATATTTTTTAAAGTAATTACACTATTCTGATCATCATGAATAATGTAAGAACCAATATCTAGAACTTATATTTATTATTTTAATATATTTTATTAAAATTGTAAAACTATTCATAGTCTGGAGAAAAATTAAAAACTTAATGAATAAAATAATCAATAAAACCCCTCCTCTCCTCCACTATAAATACTACTGCTCACCCCTCATCACCTCACAACTCAATTCCATGTAGCTTATTCGACATCAAAAAATATATATTCCCAAGACCCTTACCCGCATCAAATACTAGATGGAATCACAAAAGGCCAAAATTAAATGCCTTAAGAATGTTTAGGAGGATGATAATTCAAGAAGTAAAAAAATCATTCATTTTATTTTATTTATTTTCGTGTAGTTTTTTATACTCTCTTCATATCAACTTATCTAAAAGGCATGAAAACTATAGTATCATATATACAATGGAATATTTACATGTTTATGTTATAATTCATCATCATTCATCTTCTAATATCCCTTCTATTCTCATAATAATAACATCATCTATTATCTGTCGAATTACATATATCATGGACGATGTGTTTTAAATTTCCATTATCGCCATTATGCATGGTCATAAAACTAATTTAATTGGTGAAATATATTTGAAAGTGTATTATATAACATATTTTATGTCCCAAAATTAACATACATACATTATATTGAATTATATAAAGAAAATAATTCGTGATAATCAAAGAACCACTAAAATTATCAAAAGAAATATAATTTATTTTTTATCTAATGAATCATTTCCATGTCCACAAAAACTCTATATATTATAATTTAATTTTTTTTAAACATGTAAATACCATTTTATTCTAATTTTGGAGATTTTCTTCCATTCAATAAGAAAATTCATTATGAACTAACCATAGAAACCATGCAATGAACACACATGAAATATTATAAATAAAATAATAAAATAATTAATTGGGTGGAATGATTTTAAAAAATGATCATATATGGTGTTATAAAAATTAAAAAAAAATTGTAAAATTTTACTAACACTTTTTAAACTAGTATATAGGGGTTTTGACACATTTTTATTAAGACAAATACAAGGTAAGTGAAATCTTTACCCAATTTTCATTCATTGTATTATCCTTATACATTGTTGTTTATGTGGTGCTAATATTATTTTTGAAATGAAATTTTGATTTTACAATGTTTTATAATGTGTAATTCTAGTTTATAAAGATATTAAATTAGTTTTATTAATTCTAAAATTAAATTGATGATATTTTTAAGGAATATTCCATAATAAATCATCTTTTCTATACATTTATTTTTATTGAGAATGATTTATATGATATAAGTATTGTTTATTTTATATTATGTTTTGGTTCTTGATTATTTTTTATGATGAAGTGTGGTCCATATATCTACCTCTAATACATTGGTTATTTTTATGTTGGAGGTCATTCATATAGTTACTCCAAGAGTAACTGTGATGCTTACACCATAAAGTTGTAGTGAGGGTTACATTCTAAGGAAGTCGTGAGGGTTAAAAATGATAAGGTATATGTGAGGGTTACCATATTTAATTAAGTGTTTCTCTATGATACCTTTAAGGTATTATTTATTTTTTCTATGATCTATGAAAATATCATGTTTTCACAAAGTAACTATATGACACATATTGGTTGAGAATCATGCCTTTTGGAAAATGATTTTATATGTTTATAAATATTAATGTACTAACACTTTTAGTGCTTATTTTTTTATCCCTTACTGAGATTTTTGTGTTCATGGAACTTTTATAAATGTTTTTCAATAGGTTTAAGGATGGGTAAGAGAATATATTTTCAAAGATGAATGATGTGAAGTCCATTCATAAATAGATGACATATTTTATTAAAAATATTTTTATTATAAGAAAATGGATATTGTTTTGGTAATATTCACGTTGTATGCTTATGTATGGATATGTATGAATGATTTCCTAACATGAAATGAATCAAAAGAAAAAGGTTATTTGGGACTAAAATGATGTTAATTATAATATAATTAACTAAATTATGTAATATTTTAGGTTAAGACCTTATTCCACATGCAACATTTATGTATGACTCAACTCATTAAAAAATTATATCTGATTTTTATCTAACCCTACAATTTAATAAAATATGGCAAACCATAAATTGGAGTTTTTTAGTAGAGGAAGATAATAGTGAGAAATATGGATGCTAAATTAATGAATAATTTTTAATATACCTATATCTACCTCTTATATTATATATAATGTGATTCAGAAATATATATATAATATTTTAATTAGATAAGAAGATAAAATCATGAGTTGTATGTTGGATGATTTTATTCCTTACAAGTCATGTAAAATACCATAATTTTAATAAAACTTGTGACATTATAAATTTTTAAAAATATGGAAGGGTTCATGATCCACTGTTCCATATATCCTTTTTTTTAATGTCTATGTAAATAATATGATTAAGTAAAAATATGATATCATGGTAAATAAAAGTCCTAATTTAAGGTAATTAACTGATTTCATACTATTAATTAATAGTTTCAATAATTTATACTTTTAGAATTCATTTAAGAAAATTTAATATATTCTAGAGGTCAAACTATGAATTCATACATTCTAGAAGTCTTACATTTGGAATGAAGTAGAAAATATTGTAAAACATTCAAGAGGATACAAATTGTACACACAATAAAATGAGTCATAATTTCCAAAATTCAAAACATAAAAATTGATTCCAATAAAAATTCCTACTAAATCTACTAAACTCAAATTAAATCCATCAAATTAATACGAATCCAATGCATTTATACTATCCATAGTTATCTATTTTTATGAAAATTTACTCAATGTTCCTAAAACCTTGCAATCAAAAAAAATTATCCTTTTTAAATAGATCAAAACCCTTAAATAACTATATATTTAATCTAGAAAATCATAAAAACATTTAATATAAATTACCACATGATCATAGGGAAATTCCAAAGGCTCATTTATCAGTATTTGTTGACATAACCAATAACTCCATAGGGCGTCGAAACATGTGATAACTCCTTGACACAAATTGAATCTCTATTCAAAAAACATCATATCTTACATTGTTAAAATCATTTTATAATAAAAAGTTTTAATTTTTTTAATTTGGTAATATAATTTGATTTGTAGTACATTATCATATCTTTTATCTTTTTTCCAAGATAGATTATATAATCCCACTCATATTACCTTTTTCACTTGTTTTTACCATACCAATTTAAGGTTATTCTCTCACTTTATCCCTTCAATTCATATTTATATTTCCATTATATTATATATTTTAATTTTTATATTGAAATTATAAAATTATTATAATAACTTTTTTGTATTTCCCTTATGATATTACAAGCTTGTCAGATCCCATTTTCCTCACATTATACATTTTTCATAATATATTATAATGGTAACATTCAAAAGCATGGAATGATATTCTATATAGTCCCATTATTAAATATATTTATATATGAAATATATTTGTTCTATTATGAATACATTATTTATAAAATTGATAAATTTTAAATTATTCGATGTTTTTTATTTAGTTAGTGGACTCTCTATCATCTCTAAAGTGGATTGAACTCATGTTTCAAATTTGTTTAATTTTTCATATAGTCATGCGAACATGGATGTTTTACCTTATGAAAATTTTATATCCTTAATACATTTGAAATATAGTTGATTACATAATCTTAATTTTAGATTTAATTATCCAATAATTTCTTTGGTCTCCTTCAATAATAAATTATTATTTAAAATTAATTGTAGACATTTATAATTTTAATAGTTATAAGTACTCGACCAATTAAATTCCATATTCTGAGTTTATTATGTCTATATAATTTCACACAAAATATAACAATTTATTTCAAATGTTATTCAATCAACATCACCATAAAGAAATTATTAATTCATTTAATGGGAAATGTTTTTGTCATTGTAATATTAAATTTTATTTCTAAATTTTCAGCACCATATACTTATTTATTTAAATTCCAAGGAACACAAATAGTTTTAAAAAAATTCAATTGCCTAAGGGAACTTATATTTTTGAACATACATCAATTTATCCTATCAAATTTTTGTACTTTTTATGTAATAATTTTTCAAATGGGTATTAACCAATATATCGAAACAGTTTAATCAAATAAGAGAATCTACAATCTTGAATGATTATACACTTATAATATATAGTGTGAGTACCTTATTTATACTCACTATAATTAAATGAATTCACATATATAGAAAAACATTTCAATTTACATAGATAATTTATTATCATTACAATATATTTCATTATAATATCAACTAAAAGTATCATATAAATAATTCTTTCAATTAAATATTATTCATGTATATAACCTTATAATTTAACTAACAATGAGATTCAGTAATCTAGACTATATATTCATTCATACTACATGGTGTTTATAACCTTTATGAAATTAATCTTTTTAAGGGGTACTACATTAGATAATAAATAATTCAATTTATTTATTAAATATATTTTCATTTTTATATATTCATTTATCCATTATTGTTTTAGTATTTTTACTTAATCGTTATGATTATAGGGTATTCACAATGATATCCATTCCATTTAATTAACTATGAAAATATATATACATGACAATATATCTAGACTCTATAACTATAAATTACCATATACTGAGTACCACAAAATCCACAACCTTAATCTAATGAAGGAAAATTGGGTATAATTTATCAAATACTATATCTTTAGATTACATTACCATTCCAACCATTATCCTTATTTTCTTCAATCATGAAATCTAAACAATAGTAAATTCACCTACTAAAACATTAGGATTCTAAATTAAAAATATGTTAATTAGGGGTTTTAATTCATTTAATGATATTTTGGATATGTTAAATAAATTCCACTACATATATAGGTTATATATCACCCAAAAATTATTAGGATAATAAGAAATTTGAAATCATAAATGGTGGAGCATGCTCATAAAATGATTATAGTAGGTATGAAAGTGGTCATTAAGGTATAGACGCCGGAAAAGTCCGTTTCTCCTCCAATGAAGTTCCGGATGAGGAAAGCGAGGTCGTATTTGGCGTCAGAAGCATGTTTCATAAGACCCGAAGGCCTTGCGCGAAATGTCGGAGGCTCGCGCGCAAAATTGGCTAGGCGCGCGCAATCCTTCCGGGATTCGCGCAATGGGCCGAGTCTGCGCGTAATTTTCCGTGCCTGACGCCCGTGTGTGACCCTCTTGCGCGCCGGGCCCCTATTCCGCGCCCGAGCCGAATTGCGCGCACGCACGCTGAATTGCACGCCCGCGAACAGAATTGCGCGCCCGGGGTTGCCTATAAATACAAGGCGACCCCTGACGTTTTGAAGGTTTCCAAAATTCGAAGGGTTGCTTGTGCGCACAATCCCACCCCCTCCGCGCGCAATGCCGATCTTCAGGTAACCGCCCTTATTTCGCGCAAGCCAGCCTCGGGGTTCGCCTTCGCGTGAAACCCTTTTGGCTTCTTTCCTTTGACCAATTCCTCACCCGAAGGCCTTCGCGCGCAAAAGCAGCCTCTTGCGTGCAATTGCCCCTGGGTGCGCGCAATCCAGCCCGATTGCGCGCACCCCCTTACTAAGTGGTCATTCTTTAAAGAATGGGCCATTGCCCCCGCGCACTATCAGAGGCACGGTGCGCGCAATCTTCGTCTTCCGCGCGCAAAGCGCTGGCCCAATTGCGTGTCAGCCCGCCCAATTGCGCGCCGACCCGCGGTATTGCGCGCCAACCTCCCCTTTTGCGCGCAAACCGCCGGGGTCACCCCCTTTGACCCCCTGAGGGTACCCGCCTGCGTGGCGCCCGAAGATCTTCATCCCGGGTGCCCGCACCGTGCGTTGTATTCCCTTGCGGCCCTCCAGGCTCGCGCGAAGTGACACGGACCCATTGGCGGCACTGCATTCGTCCGCACTGCAGGACGTTAAACCGCCAAGCATCCATCGTCCCGCACGACGTTAAACTGCATACGTCCGCGCTGTAGGACGTTAAACTGCCAAGCATCCATCTTCCTCAACACACGACGTTAAACTGTACTTCGTTCGGCAAGATGTTAAACCGTCCGTATCACCCGATCTCGTGCCTCGCACGAAGGGTCCCCCTCCCGATTTGGATGTGGCCCCCACCCGCTCGTCTCTGCAGGGATGTTGGGATTGCCCCTCTTTAGGGACGATTTATTGGAGTGGCCTTCGCCCATGGGGGTAGGGTATTACAAACCCCTAGTTTCCTGTGGGGGACTGCACATGTGTATCTCCATTGTGCTTCCCCACTGCCGAAGCCAGTAGAGGGCGTGACAGGGATAGAGGTCTCTCACCTTCGGCCCAAGTCCCCCTTCAACTAAGCTTTGCCGCACTCAGGTTGCCTCAGTGCGTAAGTCTTGACAGATTGAACTACGTGGACTTTGATCCCTGTCTCCTAAACAGGGTATGTAGGAAGCCTCCCTGAGGTTCAAGCCCACCACCTGGTCATCCTGGTCGTATTCACGTCGGTTCGTCCATCAGTGGACCCCTCCCGGGTTCACATTCGCGTCGATTCACCTATGAATCCGCCCTTGTGGGGGACTGCACATGTGTATCTCCATTGTGCTTCCCCACTGCCGAAGCCAGTAGAGGGCGTGACAGGGATCGAGGTCTCTCACCTTCGGCCCAAGTCCCTCTCCAACTGAGCTTTTCCTCATACGGGCCTCCTTAGAGTGTAAGCCCCAAACACCTGCGTCCAGCATGACGTGAAACTGTGATCCACCCGGCCGTTACATCCCCCTCTGTGTGAGGTGGTTTAGTTCAATCCTCCGCCCGGCAGCCTCGACCTCCTTGTGAGTCGGCTTGCCATCGTCCAGCATGACGTTAAACTGCATATCCGATCTACGTTGACTTTGATCCGCGCTAACGCGCGGTACGTAGGAAGCCTCTATGGGGTCCAAGCTCTTCACTCCCTCATCCATCCTGATCCTTACCCGGGCCGCCACATCCCGGTGGGGTCATGCCATTTCATTCCAATCCACTTTACTCGGGAAGCCGCCCATGTGCTGGCCCCAGCGTCGGAGGTTCCCCGCAAGGGGTTCTGTCATCTGATCCACTCCTCGTGTTGATCAGTCTGATGCCGTCCCCGCTGGACGTTAAACCCGCGGCATACCCCGTGTTAAACATGGGAAGCTGAGGAAAACCTCAGGTAACGCAGTTCCCCCGCACCCAGCGCGGGATGCCTCAGGCCATCACGCCTTCGAGAAGCCCTATTAGGGACGGAAGGCAGACATGCAGAGCCGCAGTGTTAAGACGCTCCACCAACACCCAGAGCTACCCGGTCTCCTCACCGCAGGTTGCTGCCCCGACCAGACTCCTTGGAGCGTCTGGGCGGAAGCAGCGTAATTAACCAGTGTCCATGAAGATATGGTGCCGGGAACGAGATTCACGAACATTCTTAAATCTATGAGGGAGACCCGGATTAGACGACGAGTTCTGAGGAGACGTCCACGGAAGGAGGAGCCGACATCCCATCATCCCGGTTTCGATCAAGGAGCAGACGTCCCTGAATAAGGGACGGATGCCGCCCACCTTTGGAAAGCGGGACTGCGGGGCCACAAGCCGCGCTCCCATCCCCTCGGGTCGATGGGCGCACGCGCGAACGCGTCCTGGAGGAACAGCGTCGGAACAGAAAACCGACGCACATCCGCACCGAAACAGAAAATGGTGAACCCGACGTGAATCTCTTCTCCTCAATACGAAGACCGATAGCTTTCAGAGGTGTTGGAAGACTAGCATGTTGCCCGGTGATGGGGGTCCCTCCCCGGATCTGCCCGGGGATGAATGATTCGTCCGATGACAGTGTTGGGTACGCTTCGGTTAATACCATCGAGCTGGTAAATCCCTTTTCGGTTCCCGACGTTGAAGAACACCAGGTGGACCTCCCTAGTGTCCCCAGTCGTCGCCACTGTCGGAGGAACCGAAACAAAAGGAGTCACTGGGGAACGGCAGTTGGTACCTCTAGCCAGGCCGTGCACGCCACTGAGACTAGGCAGCGGGCTCAAAACTGAGGTCAGCGCGCGCAGCCCCCCCATCCGGGGATGACGGATTCGCCTCCACCACCGTTTGTGGTGTGGGACCAGGCAGAACTGCCTCAGCCGCGCCGCGACCAGCTCCGTCCTGCCACGAGTCCATCCCGGCCTCCTGGCCCCAGTACGGTGACCACTTCTCGGGCTGCAACCAGTGAACAGTGAGATGCGCCAAGCACCAGTCGGCCGTCGGTCCAACCGGCAAGGCCCGTCAGGCCTCCAACCGCAGAGCAACCTCCTGCAACTAGGGGCTCGCGCTTGGCAAGAAAGTATGATGTCCTGAAGCACTTGGCCGACATACCAGCAAGGCTCTCCATCCTTGAGGCGCTGCGCCTGTCACCTGAGATGCGCGAGGCACTCACTGAAGCCCTGAAAAGCCCCCTCCAGTTTGAGACGGAGGTCGCGGCTGCAGAGGCCTTTCACTCCGAAGCGATTGAGAATGTCGAATGTCAGGCGGTTATCTCGTTCTCTGGTAAGAATGAAGACCCTCCTATATAGGGGCACATTCATCCGCTGTATGTTACTGGCGAGTTCAATGGCCTTGAAGTCCGGCACTGTCTTGTCGACACGGGGTCTGGGATTAACCTGATTCCAACTCGGACGCTCTGGAGATTGGGGTTGTCTGAGGATGACTTGATTCCCTCCGACCTCATGATCCTGGGGTACGACCGCACCGAGCAAACTCCGGTCGGCAAGATACGTTTGAAGACCCAGTTCGGTGACCTGGTTGCCAACACCGAATTCATGGTAGTCTCTCAGGACACTGCGTATAACGCATTGATGGGCAGGCCATGGATCCACCTTCATGCGGCGGTTCCCTCGTCATACCACCAATGCCTTAAATACTCCCTTAATGGTCGATTAGGCGTGCTTCAGGGAGATGCCTCTCCTTTTGCCTCATGTGAAGCCCGCTATCTGGATGCGGACTATTACAAGAGCAAGGATAAGAAGATCCTGATGGGTGAGGTTGAGCCTGTCGTTGTTGCAAGTGATCCCTGGGCAAGTTTGGATGACGCTTACGTCCTCCCGATCCATCGGTTGGACGTAGCCATGGTCTCGACGGCCTGTGAGTCTCCTGATGAGATGATCATGACCGCCCATGCCAGCACTAGTGGCCCAGCAGGATCTGGTAGCCCCAATGCAGTTTCCAACGCAGTCTCTCCCGTGGACGATCCCTCCCCGAGTGGAGAGGACGTGGAAGATGCACCCCCAGCCTTTGAGGAGGGCATCTCTGCCACGGTCGATAAGTTAGTACAGGTGAACCTTGGAACCGAGGCAGATCCAAGACCCACATTGGTCAGTTCCGCCATGCCCTCTGAGGAGCGGCAGCAGTATGTGGACTTCCTCAGACAGCACCGTGATGTGTTCGCTTGGGGCTATGACGAGATGCCAGGGCTAGATCCTCAGGTAGCCGTCCACCGCCTTGGTCTCCCGGCGAACCATCGCGGGGTCAAGCAGCCTCCCAGGAAGATGCACTCATTCCACGGTGCCATGGTTGAGGCCGAAGTTGACAAGCTTATCAAAGCCAACTTCGTGAGGGAAGTTCAGTACCCCAGATGGCTGGCCAACATTGTACCGGTCAGGAAGAAGAACGGGCAGATCAGAGTCTGTATCGACTTCCGCGATCTCAACCGCCACTGTCCGAAGGATGATTTTCCCCTTCCGGTGACAGAGCTGTTGATTGACGCCATGGCAGGGTTCCAAGCCCTCTCCTTCATGGATGGATACTCCGGATACAACCAAATCTGGATGGCCCCTGAGGATGAGGAGTTCACTACATTCAGGGCCCCCCAAGGTATCTTTTGTTACCAGGTCATGCCCTTCGGCCTGAAGAATGCAGGTGCCACCTATCAACGGGCGATACACCGCATATTCAAGCCAATCCTCGGCACACTGGTGGAATGCTATGTTGACGACTTGGTGGTCAAATTGCGCCAGCGTCAGGACCATCTCAAAGATCATGAGAAAGTGTTCGGCTTCATCCGGTCTCGCTGCCTGAAGATGAACCCGTTGAAGTGTGCCTTCGGGGTCACCTCCGAGAAGTTTCATGGATTTGTGGTAAGATACCGGGGTATTGAGATCGACCCAGAGAAGATCAGGGCGATTAGCCAGATGCCTCCCCCAGGTAACATCCGGGAACTGCAAGGGTTCCAAGGCCACTTAGCCTATATACGCCGATTCATCGCGAATCTGGACGGCAAGTGTAAGCCCTTTTCTCGGCTCATGAAGAAAGACGCCACCTACGTATGGGATAAGGTGTGTCAGACCTCTTTCAAGGAAATCAAGCAGTACTTGCTTCAACCTCCGGTTCTGATGCCGCATGTATTCGGGAAGCCGCTGGTCTTTTATGTGGCCGCCCTGGAACGGTCCCTTGGTGCCCTTCTCGCCCAGAAGAACAACGAGGGAACATAGAATATCCTCTATTACCTCAGTCGCATGCTCCTTGATGAGGAAGTTATGTATTCCCCCATCGAGAAGAGCTGCCTGGCGCTCGTATTTTCCGTACAGAAATTACGGCACTACTTGCAACACCATGAGGTACAGTTGGTTTCTCGGGTAGACCATTTGAAATATATCCTGAGCCGGCCTATGTTGACCGGCCGTCTAGCGCGGTGGGCTGTGATTCTCCAGCAGTTCGACATCAGGTATGTGTCTCAGAAGGCCATCAAAGGGCAACCATTGGCAGACTTTCTGGCTGCTCACCCAACCTCTGCCGATCAGCCACTGAATCTAGGCTTTCCTGATGAGGCCGTTCTCTCGGTCGAACGTGTCGATCCATGCTGGCAGATGCACTTTGACAGTGCCTCTCGGAGCCCCACCGGTAGAAGACTCGATAATCCTAAGCTCAAAAAAGTGGGCTTGGGTATCGTCTTCATTACCCCGGAGCGAGCCGTGCTGCCATACTCTTTCCTATTGTCAGAGGGCTGTACCAACAATGAGGCAGAATACCATGCCCTCATCACTGGCCACGAGTTAGCTCTCGAGATCGACGTGCCCCATCTGTGTGTGAAAGGGGACTTCGAGCTGGTCGTTAAGCAGATCAATGGCAACTATGTTGTCAGGAAGACAGAACTTGTTCCATTGCTGGAGTGCACCCTCCTCCTGATGGCCCAGTTCCCTTCTCGGCCAGAAATTGTCCATATTCCCCGGTCGCAGAATGGTCGAGCAGATGCTTTGGCCAGCCTTGCTGCGTCACTCACGGAGCCTGAACAGGACAACCTGATCATCCGCATGACGCACCGTAGGCTCATCGCTCCCGTTATCCCGGAGGGAGATCGCGGCCCGTCGGTTAGTAATCTCACCACGGTTTCCCCTATTCCTGGAGCCCCGAGTACCACAGATATGCCAGTCGAATCAGCCCCTGATTGGAGGACGCCTCTGGTTGAGTACCTCCAACATGGCGTTCTCCTCCGGAGCAGTCCCAGCCTGGAGCAGATCCTCTATAGACACGGATTTGATGGTGTTCTCCTCCGTTGCCTTCAAGGAGTTGAGATCCCACGAGTCATGCAAGAGGTTCATGATGGTTCATGTGGTGACCACCAGACTGGGTCAAAGCTGTCCCACCAGATTCAGAGGTTGGGATACTTCTGGCCCTCCATGATCCATGACTGCATCGAGTATGCCAGGAAGTGCCATGCGTGCCAGTTTCATGCGAACTTTGTGCATCGGCCTTTGGAGCCTCTCCATACCACCAGGTATTCTTGGCCCTTTGCAGTCTGGGGGCTGGACGTTGTGGGACCTTACCCGCCAGCGACGGCTTGCCAGTGTCGGTTCATTCTGACTGCCACGGACTTCTTCTCCAAATGGGCAGAGGCGATTCCACTCAGAGAGGTCAAATCCTATTCTATCGCTGACTTCGTGACCACCAACATCATTTATCGATTTGAAGTGCCTCACGCTATCCTCACGGATAACGGAGCCAATTTCTGAGCAGACGAGTTGAAGAAGTTGTACGCCAAGTACAACATTCGCTCGAACCATACATCTCGCTATCATGCATAGGCGAATAGACAGATTGAGGCGTTTAACAAGACCCTCTCTAACATTCTACAAAAGATGGTTGGTCAGAACAAGAAGAGTTGGCCGGACAAGCTCCCCAATGCCCTCTGGGCTTATCGGATGACGACTCACAATTCCACCCAGATGACCCCTTATTCCCTGGTGTGTAGAGCTGAGGCCGTCCTGCCCATCGAGATCCAGTTACCATCCTTGAACACTGCGGTTTACGACCAGCAAGAGCCGGACAGAGCTGCTGAAACCCGTCTAGTCGAGTTGGAAGCACTGGATGAGAATAGGCTTCGCGCTTTGCACAACTTGGAGAGGCATCAAAGAAGAATGGCTCGAGCATTCAATAAGAAGGTTCCCCTCCTCTCCTTCCTGCAGGGTGACCTAGTACTGGCCCTAAGAGCACCAATGATCCCCGGCAGGAAGCCGCCCAAGTTGGAGCCCAAGTGGGAGGGACCTTTTGTCGTCCACAAGGTCTATCCCAATGGCGCGTACTCCCTAGAGACTATAGATGGTGAGCGTGTCACTCCTCCCACAAATGCTAGGTTCCTCGAGCAGTACTTTGCCTGAGTGTACTCTGTCCTGCATGACGCTAAACTGCACCACGTCCGAGCTACAAGATGTTAAACTGTTCAGCATTCGTCCCGCACGACGTTAAACTGCACTCCATCCTGCATGACGCTAAACTGCACCACGTCCGAGCTACAAGACGTTAAACTGTTCAGCATTCGTCCCGCATGATGTTAAACTGCACTCCATCCTGCATGACGCTAAACTGCACCATGTCCGAGCTACAAGATGTTAAACTGTTCACCATTCGTCCCGCAGGACGTTAAAGTGCACTCTGTCCTGCATGACGCTAAACTGCACCACGTCTGAGCTACAAGACGTTAAACTGTTCAGCATTCGTCCCGCATGACGTTAAACTGCACTTCATCCCGCACGACGTTAAACTGCATTCTTCCATGATGCAGGACGTTAAATTGCATGCTCTATCATCCCGCATGACGTTAAACTGCACTTCATCCCGCACGATGCTAAACTGCACTTCGTCCCGAATGATGTTAAACTGCCTCTCAAGAACTACGTACGGCTTGATTCCCATCCTTATGGGATACGTAGGACCGCCTGGACGCTTGTGTTCCAGGTCCAGCCCCATCTCTTGGTTGATCATGGGGATCTGCCATCCTTTGGTTGCTCTCAAGGTGAGTCCTCCTACCCTTTCTGGTGATCTGTTATAATGTTTTGGGGTACTCCGGTCTATGACCTGTAGTGTCAGATTCAATCCCGACAAGTCCTGTGTTACTTGTCGGGCCTCGCGCTTCCTCTTGTTTGGGCCTTCCTGGGAAGAAAATCGATATGAATCATGCGCTTGAGCAGTTGATGCTCGTTTGTTTGCCTCATCCTAGGCTGACGCGATCGGATGTTGTGTTGCGAATATGTTCAGCGACATCCTCGATCGCCATGTCAACTCTTTCAGGCTCTGAACATTGGTTGCACAGTCCTTGTCACACTCCGCCTCAGTGTGTTGTAGTGGAAACTCGACACTCTCTCTTCATACTGACCCTCAGTACACCCCTACACGTTAGGCAGGCCAACCAGGGTAATGGTGCCATTCGAGGATCCCACGATATAAGCACCAATGATATGCTAATTTCCTCCCTAAGGGCCATGTGTAGCTAGACCCTCGTCCCTATGAGGATGAAGGAGTCGCCCGAACAATCGCGTTCTGGGCCCAGCATAGCTGGAGGCTAGCATCTCTGCCCCTCGGTTGATAGACATATGCAGGCCCCTATCCCAGGATCCTTCTCCTAGAATTGAGCGTGACCGCAGGGCTGGGATGTGTCCCCACCTCCGCTAGGTCCGCCGTATCACAATAAAAGGATTCCTCCATGGTCCGAATCACACGACCTTAAACTGTGTTGCTTGGTCTTACCACACGACCGTAAACTGTGATCGTCTTGGCCACCCGATGAGAAACAACACTGCATCGTGATGTTCTCCTCAGGGGACACTCACGTTGTGCGCTGGTTAATAACCACGCCATTTATCAATGCCTTTCATGGCTTGATTATTGTGGCAAGGCCAAGGATTTCTTAATCACAGGCATGTCGCTGCACAAAGAAAACCCATCCACATTTAAGGACAAACAAGAAATATCAAATACAGCTTCTTTTGGGTGCAAGGTACAGACCCACACCCCTCTCCGCGCTGGTGCCCGATTGTGTTGCGCCGCGCTTCAAGAACTACGTGTGGCTTGATTCCCATCCTTATGGGATACGTAGGAACGCCTGGATGTTTGAAACTTCGGGTCCAGCCCCCCACCTCTTAAAGATTCCCCCTTCTATTGGGAATCCGCCGCCTTCGGGTCACCCTCAAGGCGTGTCCCTTGACCCCTTGTTGTGGTCCACCGGTGTCAAGAGCCCTCTGGTCTATTGCAAGGAGGGTCAGGTTCAGCTTGTTCAGGTTCCTTCCACCTTTCAGGCTTCATGATCCCCTTCATTCAGACCCATCACCTACGCCCTGGGTCGAACCCCCGTGAGCGGTCTGGATACAATGCCTCAGTGCTCTCCCACCGATCTGGGATGGTACCCCCAAGGGCCTTGGGCTGCAAATCGATATGAATCCTGAACTTGAGCAGTTGATGCTCGTTTGCTGCCTCATTCCATCAACGGTCAGTGCGATATTGATGCTGATTTTCCGCCACATTCGGCAGTACTCCCATATCGTTACGCCGGTGCCCACAGTCCTTGAGTGAATGGCCGCATGATTCACATTACGTTTTCCACCTCCCATTCTGACCAGGAAAAATCTCGGCACTCTTGACAATATCCCTCAGTGCATCTTCGCATATCCAGGGGATAGGACCACGATGTGGCGTACTTTGAGGTCCCTATGGTCCGAGCTCTAAGACCTTAAACTAAGATCTGCCCCTATGGTCCGAGCTCTACGACCTGAAACTAAGATCTCCCAAATCAGGGTTCTACGTCCCGCATAACGTTAAAATTGCACTCTCAGAACTACGTGTGGCTTGATATTCAGCCTGATGGGGTACGTAGGAACGCCTGGGCATCTCGACTCGGGTCCAGCCTCAAGGATCGCTGAGTCCCGCCCCTCCTCGTCGTCGGCCATCTAACCTGGATTCTGGAAGAGTGGTGCGGTTGTGATATTCTCCCTGATTCAGCTCGGGATGCCCCATTGCAATGATGGGAAGCGACAGTTTCCTCGTCAAAGAGGTTCTGTCTGAGAATTGGGGTGATTCACGGCCAGATTAGTGCATCCGCCTAATACTCTTTCCCCACGGTGGCGCAATTTTGGGAGCGTTAGATTCTTTCCGAACAAATCATCACTTCGCCCCATGCTTCGCATGCTCTTTTAGTCCAGATTTCCACCCTTATGTCTGAAAGAACCCCCAAAGAGGTATTGATGATGACATGTGATCCGCCTCCTGCAATATGAATGATGACCTTCGGTCCATGTATTGTAGTAGTATGGTCGATTGATCCATTGTCCACTTGCCATCTTGGGCATTTCCTGGAAGACTGACCGTCGTGGATTTCTGAATTCGGGACACGCGATTCACCCTTATTCATTTCCCTATGTTCGGATAAAATCTCAACGCCCCTAGCGTTGTCCCGCTCGTGTGTCGGAACAAGTTCGGGGGATAGTACATTGATTAGGTCTGAGGTCTCCATTCCTAGGAATGACCTCCCGCTTTTCCATAGAAATCCAGGCCCAATTGTGGATGCCTGAAACTCGGTTAACGCTCCCGCAAGACAATGGATTATGGTTGAGCACGTTAAGCCAAAAGGTGCAGATAAATATGTTGATTCATACAAATGGATCGAATTATTGAGTAGTGGAAGAAAAATGTTCTGGGAACGGCAAAAACAAAGCCCCTAGGGATTAGCGTGTCGAATGAATCTTTCTAACACCGCTACCCTTTGGCTGGCGGCCTCCAGAGCTGCTTCTCGCTCTCTGCATGCCCTCTCTTCGTCAGCGGTCGCAGCGCGCAGCTCGCCGATCCTGGCCTGTGCACGCTCCCGCTTGACTTGAAGTGTGACCATCTGGTGGCCCGCCTCTGTCAGCTGTTCCTGGGCGTCATTCAGCTGGGCTGTCAATTACTCCACAAGCTCAGTGCACGCTGCGACAAAGGCCTCTTTCTCTGTCGCCTACCCTTCGAGGTGTCGGACTTCCTACTCTCCCACGAGGAGCGCCCGTGTGTTCTCCGACATGTCCCGACATTGTGCGACGTCGGCACGCCGGAGACTCTCGCGCATCTTTTCGGCCATGAAATCACGGACCGTCAGATGGAGGCGTCGAGCATCAGCTCCCCCGGCACACAGGAAGCACAGCCAGGTTTGAAGCGATCCCATGCGCCCCATCCACTCCGATGGGGGTCTCTTGAGGAAGCACTGGATGCACTTCCACCCCCGGCGGCGCGTTATCCGGCTCTCCTCAACCGCCTCCGAGTCCGAGTCGTCCATCTCCTCGGGGTCGGCAGGCCGGTAGGCAGGGAAGGCAGCCAGCAGGTCTGCTACAGGGTCCGCCCCTAGGATGTCCTCACAGGGGATAGGTTCCCCAACATCTGGGCGACCTTCTTCTCTCGCCCCAGTGGCGTCGACACCCTCGTCAGCCCCCGACCTCTCTCTGATGGCAGCACCGCCGGCGTCCGCTGCCCCCTGATCAGCAGTTGGTGGGGCCGGCTCGGTGTGAGACATCTGTTCTGGAGAAGGCGGCATGTCTGCCACTGGTCCACTCGTGGATGGCCCGGGTTCGACAGCCCGACGAGCCTCCAGTATTAAGATCACTGCGCAAGGCATGCCGTGGTTAGTCACGGATCGTCAACGGCAAGCACCAACAGTAAAGTAAGAAGACTTACGGGAATCCAGAGAGTCATCTTCCGCTGTCCCGGCCGCCGCAGGAGCAATTGCAGCAGGGGACCCCTCAGCGCTTGTCAATTCAATGATGGGTGTCTGGCCCCCGCCCTTTCCTGCTGGCGCCTCTCCTACTCCTACTGAGGATGCCTGACCAACATCCATGCACTCCTGAGGAAGGTGAAGAAATGGGTTAGAAGCTTCATAAGAGAATGGATGAAGCAGGTTGAGTAGGGATAGAAGCGGACCTCGAGGAGCTCGGTGATATCGATATTGTCAGAGCCGGCCACCTCGCCGCTCTCCCGCGAGCTCCCCGGATGGGACCTTCCCTTAGAGCCTTCATCCTCCCCCGTCTCCTCCTCTTCCTCGGAGTCATCGTTACTATCATCTTCCTCCGGCGGCATCTGTTCTGGAGCAGGCTCTAGACCGAGCATCACCTTCACCAGAAGGGACGGATCCGCACGCTGACCACGTTGGCGCGCGTACTCGTCCATGGCCGTCAGATATGCATACCGCCGGTGGAAGTTCACCATGTCGGCGACCTGAAGGCGCCCGACCTCTGGCAGATAGATCCCTTCTCTGGTTATCTTCTGGCAGATGATTTCGGTCCCTAGCGACTGCCGCAGGGTCATCCAGGCCGACCACAGCGCTGGTAAGACTGCATCATGGGAGGGTTCGAGTAGACGCCTTATCTGCTTCCCGGGCCGCTCCCCGACCACCGCATGTGCCCCCTCTCTGGGCGCTGAAGTCGTGGCGGCAGCCTGCGATGTGCCCGCCACCAAAGTCCCTGCCCGCGCCGGCTCCGCTGCCTGGCGCGCCTCGGGTCTCCCCCGCATAACAGCACCTCGCCTCCTTCCTTGACACCCGGTATCCGCACGGGTGACCTCGAGCCGCTGAACTGGATTCCGTAGAAGCCCCTCGGGGTACGCAATGGCCCAGTGTTCGGCGTACTCGGTTGCCAAGCCTGCGTCGACCCCGGTAGGAGGGAGAGTGATGACATCGCCAGAGCCGAAAGCGGCAAACATTAGCCACATCTGGAGAAGGACGCAAGGGTTCATCTCCTCCTGGACAGCAGCGAATACCCTCTTCGTCATCCGTTGAAGGCATCTGAACTGCCTGGCAAACCGGGTTGGCACGTAGGGCTCACAGATCACCTTCCCGTCAATCCGAGCCACGAGCACCCCACCCCGCATGCTCAGGAAGTATTCATGCTGCTCCAGCAGACCCTGCCCATTGTCGATCATCTGGCCAATGGGAGTGGGGAACGGGCTGAAGTTGAAATTGGCGTGATTGCCAATCCGAATCATCACGCCCTCCTCATTTAGGGTCATCGGAGCGACCCCCGCGATGTTCGGCAGGGAGGGTCGCAGGCCGTTGCCCGGAGGAATGACGGCGTTTGGAAACGTGTACCCACCGAGGTTAGCAGCCACCCAGCCGTGGAAGAATTGGAAGGGCCCACAGATCCTTCATGGAGGCCCCCCTCACGAGATGCGTCCCATGATGGCGTACAACTTAGCCAGCACTGGGACCCCGAGGTTGAATCTTTTGATGGCGGCCATGGCGCCCGCCATCACCAGTGTCGTCGGGCGGACGCCCATCCTTGCATCCCGCACTGGCAGGAGCCACCCACTCAGAAAGGCAGCCAAGAACGCCGCATACCAGACATTTGGGTCCCGGGCCTCGATGACGCGGTACCCCCATGAGCGGTAGTCTCCCGTCTCCCGGACCCGCCAGTACGACCCGTGTCGGCTCCTCTGAGTCGCGGTCGGGCACCGCTTCCCCCTGCCTGGCATCTTGACCGCTGGGTCATGCTCCAAGAACTGGCTGAACCACTCCTTGTAGGCTATGTCCTTGCGGAAGTCCTTGACCCCGAGCCGCTGCGTAGCCAGGTCCAGTAGATGCCATGTCAGGATGGGAGTTCGTGTCCTGTCGCCTCAGGTGTTCCTCGGAGGCAGGAACTCATCGTATTGGTAACCCTCCAGCGGGATACCTCCAATGCATTGGATTTCCCAGAGACCGATGCTGACCTCCCCATGATGAAGATGAAATGTGTTGGTATCCGGGGACCAACGGGTGAACAGCTCCGGCCCGAGCTCGGCCAGCTGGTAGAAGTGGAACTGCGACGTCCACACCGCCTCAAAAAGGCCGATGTACTGCAGTTCCTCTGCGAAGTGATCGCAGGTGTGGCGTACCCAGAACGCCCAGGCCCACTAACTGGTGAAATTGCACCCATACCGCAAGTCCCAGTCCTTCAGCCAGCCCTTGGTTTCGTCGGTGACACTCTGGCGATACGTGCTCGAGTAGAGGGCTAGAGAGTTCTCCGTAGTAGGCTCACTCCCGGTAATGGTTCGCGTCCTCGGGTTCAGGACATAGACATCTAAGTGCCTGGTCTCCCTGGCAGGATGCCCGTTGTTGGTGATGTTATATCGGGGAAGCTTGTCCTCCCGAGTCACCCAGGTCCGTGGCGCATCAACCTCGAACCCTGGCACCGGAACCTCATCCAGGATGCCGTAGTTCCAGAGTGGCAGGTTGTCCGACAGCGGATACGTCTTCTGGGCCGGCGTCAGCAAATTGAACAAGGTTTGATTGTTGGAAACAATCTCCTGGGCTCCGTAGACCTCCTCGTTCGCCGCCATCTCAGCTCTGCGAATGGCGGCATCCCCCTCATTCACTTGATTCGCGACCATCTCAGAAGCTCCGGGAGTCGTGTGGGTTAAGGGATGAGGCGTGCGGAATCGGAGGAGGCTGGTAGAGAAATTTGGGAGTTGGCGCGCAATCCTAGTGGACGGCGCGCAATTGGGAAGTCTGTCGCGTAAAACCCCGGGTGTTCGCGCAAAATCAAGCCGAAATCTGGATGGGTTTGCGCGCCGAACGGGTGAATTTCGTGCCGCCAAAGGCAATTTCGCGCACGAGAGCGGGGAAGCTTATCGCGCGGAAAGCCTGTGTACGGAACGCGGAACCCAGGACCCCTATTTATAGGCGAGGCCGTGTGTTCGCGCCGCGCGGAAAGCGCTTTGCGCGACCAAGGTAGCGAATTTCGCGCCCGACGCCCTTTTTGCACGCCCAAGTCCCGCGCCACCCAGGACTTCGGCATTCCGGCGTCTCCCTCAGAACCCGATCGTTGCGACCTCTCGCCGATCAGCTTCCGAGGGGGGGCTTTTGTAGACGTAGGAAAAGTCCGTTGCTCCTCCAACGAAGTTCCAGATGAGGAAAGCGAGGTCGTATTTGGCGTCAGAAGCATGTTTCGGAAGACCCGAAGGCCTTGCGCGAAATGTCGGAGGCCCGCGCGCAAAATTGGCTAGGCGCGCGCAATCCTTCCGGGATTCGCACAATGGGCCGAGTCGGCGCATAATTTTCCGCGCCCGACGCCCGTGCGCGACCATCTTGCGTGCCGGGCCCCAATTCCGCGCCCGAGCCGAATTGCGCGCCCGCGCGCCGAATTGCGCGCCCGCGAACCGAATTGCGCGCCCGGGGTTTCCTATAAATACAAGGCGACCCCCAACGTTTTGAAGGTTTCCATAATTCGAAGGGTCGCTCGTGCGCGCAATCCCACCCCCTCCGCGCGCAATGCCGATCTTCAGGTAACTGCCCTTATTTCGCGCAAGCCAGCCTCGGGGTTCGCCTTCGCGCGCAACCCCTTTGGCTACTTTCCTTTGACCAATTCCTCACCCGAAGGCCTTCGCGCGCAAAAGCAGCCTCTTGCGCACAATTGCCCCCGGGTGAACGTAATCCAGCCCGATTGCGCGCACCCCCTTACTAAGTGGTCATTCGTTAAAGAATGGGCCGTTGCCCCCGCGCGCTATCAGAGGCCCGGTGCGCGCAATCTTCTTCTTCCGCACGCAAAGCGCTGGCCCAATTGCACGCCAGCCCGCCCAATTGCACGCCGACCCGCGGTATTGCGCGCCAACCTCCCCTTTTGCGCGCAAACCGCCGGGGTCGCCCCCTTTGACCCCCTGAGGGTACCCGCCTGCGTGGCGCCCGATGAACTTCATCCCGGGTGCCCGCACCGTGCGTTGTCTTCCCGTGCGGACCTCCAGGCTCGCGCGAAGTGACACGGACCCATTGGCGGCACTGCATTCGTCCGCGCTGCAGGACATTAAACTGCCAAGCATCCATCGTCCCGCACGACGTTAAACTGCATACGTCCGCGCTGCAGGACGTTAAACTGCCAAGCATCCATCGTCCTCAACACACGACGTTAAACTGTACTTCGTCCGGCAAGACGTTAAACAGTCCGCATCACCCGATCACGTGCCTCGCACGCAGGGTCCCCCCCGGTTTGGATGTGGCCCCCACCCGCTCGTCTCTGCAGGGATGTCGGGATTGCCCCTCTTTAAGGACGATTTATTGGAGTGGCCTTCGCCCACGGGGGTAGGGTATTACAAACCCCTAGTTTCTTGTGGGGGACTGCACATTTGTATCTCCATTGTGCTTCCCCACTGCCGAAGCCAGTAGAGGGCGTGACAGGGATCGAGGTCTCTCACCTTCGACCCAAGTCCCCCTTCAACTGAGCTTTGCCGCACTCAGGTTGCCTTAGTGCGTAAGTCCTGACAGAATGAACTACGTGGACTTTGATCCCTGTCTCCTAAACAGGGTACGTAGGAAGCCTCCCTGAGGTTCAAGCCCACCACCTGGTCGTCCCGGTCGTATTCACGTCGGTTCGTCCATCAGTGGACCCCTCCTGGGTTCACATTCGCGTCGATTCACCTATGAATCCGCCCTTGTGGGGGACTGCACATGTGTATCTCTATTGTGCTTCCCCACTGCCGAAACCAGTAGAGGGTGTGACAGGGATCGAGGTCTCTCACGTTTGGCCCAAGTCCCTCTCCAATTGAGCTTTGCCGCATACGGGCCTCCTTAGAGTGTAAGCCCCAAACACCAGCGTCCAGCAGGACGTGAAACTGTGATCCACCCGGCCGTTCCATCCCCCTCTGTGCGAGGTGGTTCGGTTCAATCCTCCGCCCGGAAGCCTCGACCTCCTTGTGAGTCGGCTTTCCATCGTCCAACATGACGTTAAACTGCATATCCGAACTACGTTGACTTTGATCCGCGCTAATGCGCGGTACGTAGGTAGCCTCTACGGGGTCCAAGCTCTTCACTCCATCATCCATCCTGATCCTTACCCGGGCCGCCACATCCCGGTGGGGTCATGCCATTTCATTCCACTCCACTTTACTCGGGAAGCCTCCCATGTGCTGGCCCCAGCGTCGGAGGTTCCCCGCAAGGGGTTATGTCATCTGATCCACTCCTTGTGTTGATCAGTCTGATGCCGTCCCCGCTGGATGTTAAACTCGCGGCATACCCCGTGTTAAACATGGGAAGCTGAGGAAAACCTCAGGTAACGCAGTTCCCCCGCACCCAGTGCGGGATGCCTCTGGCCATCACGCCTTCGAGAAGCCCTATTAGGGACGGAAGGTAGACATGCAGAGCCACAGTGTTAAGACACACCCCCAACACCCAGAGCTACCCGGTCTCCTCACCGCAGGTTGCTGCCCCGACCAGACTCCTTGGAGCGTCTGGGTGGAAGCAGCGTAATTAACCGGTGTCCATGAAGATATGGCGCTGGGAACGAGATTCACAAACATTCTTAAATCTATGAGGGAGACCCGGATTAGGCGACGAGTTCTGAGGAGACGTCCACGGAAGGAGGAGCCGACATCCCATCATCCCGGTTTCGATCAAGGAGCAGACGTCCCTGAATAAGGTACGGATGCCGCCCGCCTTTGGAAAGCGGGACTGCGGGGCCACAAGCCGCGCTCCCATCCCCTCGGGTCGACGGGCGCACGCGCGAACGCGTCCTAGCGGAACAGCATCGGAACAGAAACCCGACGCACATCCGCACCGAAACATAAGGTTTAAGAAACTATAATTAATTAGAAGAAAATATTATATCTTTTTTTCAAAAAAATAAAAATTAATTTATTTATGGAAAAATAATAATTTCGAAAAGATACATGTATCAAGCTCTAATTTTTTTCCCATCGCCAGATTCGCATGCCCAATAAATTATAATTAATAGATTTTACATAAATGATTACTTTATACCAATTTTTTATACCTCTATCAAATATTTAAAATATAAATTTATTTAATTCACAAATAAATAATTTTAATATTTATATTCCATTAATCTTCACATATAAATAAGAAGAATAAAATTAATAATTTTTAATTGATGTTTTAAATTAATATAACTCTTCATTTTATTATAAAAAATAATTCTCAAAGAACCAAAAAGATGAAAATATTGTTATATCATGTACTAATAAACCTATAAGTTCTTAATCAAGAGAAATTTTTCCGGAATTAATAAATATTAAAAAAAATTGAATCAAAATAAACCTTATACTAACATTACCAACTGATACTTCCAAAATTATTATACTGACCAACAATATTTAGTTTTTAGTTATTGAGTCATGAAAATTATATCAACTAGCTTTCCAATACCAAAAAACACATATAAATCCTTGATAACATATTTTTAATGACATAGTTCATATCATATAGCCCAACTTGATTCTCTAAAGGACCACATGTGAACATCTTGAGAACCAATGAATATTGAAAAAACATAGTGGATTATTTAATAACATAGGAAGTTATTTTTCCTCTTATAATGTTACATTGAGTAATATATAGATTCTATTTAAAATTCATAATTGTATTTCTACACATCATATATTTAAAAAATAAATACCATATACACCATTAAGAAGGATATAGTAAAATTAAAATAGGAAATCACTAGTTGAATTGATGAATTTGACATTTAAATTTGAAATAAAATAATATTTAATAAAAATTATAAAACCACACATCAAAAAATATAAAATAATATAAATAACTATAAAACAAGATACATACACATAATGTAAAATAGAAATAAAAAACAAGACTTTCTTTCAATAAAAAACTTCACCCATATTATCAAAAAAGTACATCATGAATCTTATATCCATTTCCTAGTAATATTCATCGAATGACACTTTTAATTATCTAGATCAATGATAACACATAATAATTTATTTGGAAGGAATATATATTAGTTTTGAGTACTGTATACCCAATAGGTTATCACCGGTATTCCCTTACCAGTCGACCATAAGATCAAGTGTATTCAGATTATACATAAAGAAAATATGTAAGAAAAATACATTTTTTAAAAACTATAGTGTTAATATTGAAATTTAATAATAAAATCTACATTTAGAGTTAGTTACGACATGATAACTAACCCTTGGTGGATACTAACCATAACTAAAGAAGTCCAAGTAATAAATATATGAGTTAGATGATAATAAATATCATTCAAGTGCTTAGGTACATCTATATTTGGAATATAGAAAAACGAATCATGTTCTACTGGGAAACCCAATATATGAGTAGGGGAAACATACTATATACCCTATACACCCATGAAAAAAACAATAGTCTCCATCCTTAACATCCTATGGTATATACAATATGTTAATAAAAAAATCATATAGTGAACTTGTAAATAATATTAGGAAAAAAAGTGTATAATAAAAATTATAATTACCAATTTTTGGTAACTCAAAATTTAAATCTAAATTATGTATAACTAGATGGATGTGTGATCTAAACAGAAAACTAAGGATATTGAGATGAAATAATTAAGCAAAATTATTCCATATAGAACCCATTTTAGGAATATATTGACTATAAAGAGTCCTACTTTTGTGTTTATTTTATTACTATAACCCAAGATATTTCTATCCAATATAATGAAATACTATTTGATATATGAGGTCTCTTCTAATGAACATCCTACCAACCCATATTTTTTAAATTATATAAATAGTATATTTAAAGACACTATAGGTTTAGGAAACATATAATAATATAATTTATGGATTTAGTTAATATATTAATAAATTATTTCATTTCGCAGAAAATAAAGAATACCAACCTTTTTCTTTTTTCTGATGAGATTTTATATATCATAGAAATTGTTCAACTCATTATTAAATAGTAATTACCTTATAATGAAATGATTTATGTGGAGAGTAAATTGATATATCTACTAATATACATTTAGAAAAAATCGAAATGGTACACCACACAATGAAATAAGAATTATATGAAAAATGGAAAAAATGCAATGTTTTAAAAATATATATCTGGGGATAAAAATATACCTTATGAGGGAAAAGTTTATATATTTACACTATATAATATGTTTAGTCTATTATGATTATATTATAATAATTATTTTTAAGAAATATAATAGATATGATGTACCCAGTACAAGGTTATCTGGTTCCTTGTTCAACTTCTACAAAAAATTTCCCTTCATTAGTCCAACCTAAACCATCTTATTCCTCTTCTAAAAACAGTATTTCAATTTTCCATGAGTTTATCAAATAAAAATAAAAAATAAAAAATTCACTAATTAAAATTACGTGGTTAAATAAATTTACCCTTTTAGATGAAATGATGAAATATCGATTTATTTTACTATATATAAAAAAATTATTTTATAAAAAGATGTAAAGGATTTGTATGATATCATTGGTTATTATTCAGGACATAGTTTGGGTCAGAGTATGGTTTTATATTGAAAATACTTGTTTAGAAATATTCAGTCCTGATATGTTTTTTTAACACTATGTAGAATTTATTATAGGACTAAGATATTTTTGTTCTTTGAATTTATTTTTCTATAAGTTATATTTTTAATTATTTATTTTTAATGTGGTATTATATGTTATGATTCAATGTATTTTTGAAATATATAGTTTTATAAAATAATTTACATTCATAGTAATGTGTGGGTCAAATCCTATATAGGGTGGATAAAAAATATATTAATTTGCTTCACTTATTTAGTGGTTTATATTGATTAATATGTTTGTATTTGGATACTGGGATATTATATGTGTGCTTTAGTGGATAATTATATATTTTGGATACAAAAATAGTATTGTAACAAAATGTTTTACATAATAATTTCATATTTTATAATATATTAAATTAACCATTGGTCATTGACTAGGTTTTTACATGATTATGTAGATGTTTAGCTTAATTTTGAGTTAACTATAGAAGACTTTATTGTATCAATTATTTTTTTAAATATATATATATAAATATGAAAAGTAACATTTGAAATTTATTTTGAGTCTATTATATATTACTCTCATGTATAGTCTCTTTAATAAGAGTTATTTCTTTCCAATGAACTCAGAAATGATGTTTAATATTACTTTTTCATTGGAATTTTCTTGGAAATTTGTAAATATAAAAATGTAATAATATTAAATTAATTTTTATTTTTTTATTTAAACTAAATAGATTACAAATGAATAAACAATTTTGTTTAAATGATTTCAGATAGAGAATTTAAATTTTCTTCTTATATATGATATGATCTATTAATAAATTATTATGTTTTTCATGGACAAAAGAAAAAAATCTTATTTATAAGTAGGATCAATTTTACTAATTTCCAATTTCTAATAGATGAATTTGAAGTAGGTTTTTTACATGGTTTCAATGTTTTTTCTTTCTACTATTCATATACTTATTTTGTTTTTTTGAGTTGTGTGTGTTAAGGTAATAATTGACAAGGTCCTACCACTATTTTTGCTTCATATAATCCATATGGAACTTAGGAGATTCATAATTATTTATTGCCCTATTTTTTGTGTTATAATCCAAAATGATTTTGAAAATAACTTAATACATTGTTTCCAAAAAGTTTTCAGCTCATTATATGTTTTGGTAATTTTTTATTACATAAATTATATTATTTGTTTTTGGGATCTACATTTTTGAAAATTTTGTTTCCTTACACATAAAAAATTTTCTTGTGATGAATGAATATTTTCTTTGAATAATAATTTATTTGATATGTGAATTATGATTATGGTTTCTATTTCTATGGTTAAAATATTTGGTTTACATTACATTATTTGAAAGTTATGTTCACACCAATAATCATAAAGAAGGGTAATAGAGAAGGACATTAATGATAATCTATAATGGGGAGGGTGTACCGCTAAAAATATGAGGTGAGTTTTTTTATTTTTGAAATAGAATTATAAACTAACAACCTTCACATGAGGTTTTATTGAGGGCCTCCAATATTAAAATTTGTTGGATGAATATTTTAAATAATTTTTATTTGGTCTCCTTCTATTACCTATTTTTATATTTTTATTGAATTCAACTATTAGGTTTATGAATTCATATATGTTAATGTAAGGATTTTTTGAAACATGTAATGATCTTTCAATTAACAAAGTGATCCTCATGTAGGGTCAATAAATCATCATTTATATTTAGTGAATGATTGTAAAAAATGTTTTTATGGAATAGGGTGAAATATATTGGAATTCTTGTAAAACATATCTTTTTACAAAGAATCTATTTTTCTTTATATTTTTATAATATTTTTTTTTTGAAATCCCATTGGTTTTTACACTCACCCATTACCTAATAACATAAAAACATTTAATTTTATTTTTTAAAACATGATATTTTTAGATATTAAGACATATGTTTTTTTCTCAAAATGGACATTTTTTCTTACGGTGAGTGGAATCATGGGTTTCAAAGATCATAGGAGTATAACTATATTTCATTCGAGTTCATCACTATAAAAAAATAGTCTATATATAAAAGTTTCTTTTGTGTTTTTTTATTTTTAATTTTTTTACTATTTACATTATATATAGTTGGTGGCTTTAATTTTATTTATATATTGTGATTTTGGGACACTGAATAATTGGAAACATTTGATCAAATTTTTGGAGGATATGTCTAATTTAAGAATGTATCATGTAAATTTTTAAAATAATCATATATGAATGAATCAAATGGGGTTTTTTGTGTAATATATCCCCATGGTTCATTAGTGAACCCTCCATTCATGTATCTAGAATTTAATATTTAGATGTTTTTCGTGAGGTTAGTGTAACATCCTGAGATTTTTTTAAATATCATATTTCAATTGAATTTAAATTCATTAATAGCGTGTGTTATATGCCAAATAATGTTTATATTACATTTCATGAAACATTTAGTCTCTTCATTAACTTTTGTAACAAGATAGTGATCACATATAAGCTGGTGTAACACCATGAGATTTTTTGATTAATTTTTATTTCAAATTATTTTAACCTTTGTGATATTTTGAATGTCATATAACATTGAAAATGGTTTATTTTATATCAGAGTAATATGTCTGGCATGTGTTATATCCAAAAAAAAAGTTTATCATACACTACACACAATTATTTTTTATCATATCTAACTGAAACACAAAGGACATCTTGTAACTTGGCATTCATTACACACAACGCGGACTTGGCCTATGCAACACACAACCTGACTGGGTATACATTACACATAACGCTGAGTTTCTAAAAAATATCTTTTTTATAGTAAAAATTATTTAAATTATATATTTATAAACTATCAATTACAATTAGTTATTTTAATAGTGATAAGAAATTTTAAGTATTTTTATAAAGGATTTTTATATATATAACAAATTGATAATGATAGCTACAATTTATGGTATAGTCTTTATATGTTTAAAAATACTTTTTTCTCAAATGAAATAGTTTTATTTCCCTTTGTTTGAAAAATATTAAAAACAATTTTAATAATATTTAGAAAATAAATATGAAAAAATAAATATATTTTTTTAATTTATAATAACAATATTCTATAAGGGTTAATTTTTGGTATTTTCCAGAGAAACTACATTTTTTACGAGAAGTGATAAATAAAGCATTTTAGTAAATAACTTCATTTTCATTTAAATAATAACTATTGTTAAATTATTCATTAAATATTTTTTTCCAATCAAATTTGATAAATAATAAACAAATTAATACACTTTTTTTACAATAATTTTTTTTTGGGATTGAATATAATAATATAACAGAATTAAGAATATTTTTCTACATTAAACCCCCGTTATTTCTTCCCATCTACGGGACTAGAATTAATCATAGTTTTTTTCATACTATTAATATAACTTCAAAAATGTATATAATTAATTATATTCCTTATAATATTTAGATGCTAATTATATCATTTATTATCAAAAAATATTAGTAAAAGTGGTAAAAATTAATCATAGTGATTAAGGAAAGATTATGATTTATTAGTGACTAAACCAGAATCTTGGGGGGAGGGGGGGATATTACCTTTAAACTCATACAACCCCCATTTCATGGAAATATATAAGATGTTAACATTAAATTATTTTTTTATTCTGGTTTTTTATGACATTTTTTATGAAATAACATGTGTACTATAAACGTTTTTTTTAAATTCAACCCATTCATTTTCATTCTACATAAAAGGCCAAAACATGTACCGCTTATTCATACATATAAAAATAAGAGTTTTATCAAATATATTCTTAACCCACTTCTAAAAATATCTACCATCCTCTAAGAATAATTTCCTTTGGCATAATCAAATTCAAGTAAGCCATTTGGAACAAACCAAATGGAGGTACCTGATTAAGAAGTAACCTCTTATCTCAAACTCATTTCATTTATTCTCATTATCCATCCCTACACAAACATTATTCAATTATTGTATTAAAAAATTACAATCAATATACTAGAATATTTTTATTCTAATTTTTGGACCTACTCATACATACCCATCCATCTAAGGGGTAACAAACATACTGTTTATATATACGATGAAATATTGCCTCACTAACCGATTATTGTTATTTTTTTCTTTTAATGCCTTTTATGGTGGAAATAATGATGAAATATATGTCTATATATGTAATATATTATATTTATTATGTATATAATATTATTATATACTTTTACAACACATATATTTTTACTTTCCATTTGGTATAAATATCATAATTTTGTTTGAGGAAGTGTGGACTACCGCCCCCTCAGAGCGATGTGATCCATTCACAAACTACATGGAATATATTAATAATGAGTTAAGTGAACTTATATGAAATATATAAAATAATAAATATATTGGAATAATGATATATATATATACAGATAAATACATAAATTTCATGTACAATTTTCTTTTAATGCAACAATAAAAAACAGATTCACCATTCCATCATATGTACATCTTTTTGCCTCCATGAATGGTGTATTCCATTTCATATTTATATTATATAAATATATTATTATTATAATATAGATATACTAAATATAAATTATTTTTATATCATGGTTTACATTCTGGAAACATGATATAAGCATATAGAAAAAATATATAACAAATTAAGACATAATCAAACAACAAAATGAATACTACTCGAAGAATAATATTAACATAAATTTACTAATAAGTGTCTAATAAAAAGTAATAATCAATTAATATATACAAATATATATATGAATATATTTCTATAGAATATTTTTAATAAAATTATATTTATTATACATAATGATTGAATGATTACGATGAGTGTAAAGTGTAAGAACCCAGTTTTTGTTGTGAAAGACTTTGGAATATTCTTGATGATATTCCAGAGCAGCACCTTCAGACAGCGTGCGATTCCGGGCCCTGGTGTGGCCGGAATTGAGTTTTCAGTGCGTTCACACTAGAACCGCCAAATAAATGGGATAACCCCGAAACGGTGATCCGGATCAGAGAATCGAGTGTATGGATGGGTCTGTAATGGGGTGTTTACCCTAGGAACGACATAAAACTTGTCGGCGCGGGATGTTTCGACCCCTCGCCCGCTTCTGGAACGTTAAAGGGATTAAATTAATTAATTAATTCATTTAATGTTGAAACATAGGTTTCTCTTAAATGGTGGCTCAGATTGGGAAACTGAGTGCACCGTTGAGTTTGGAGTGTGCCGTTTACCCTAGGAGGAGTGTAACTTTTGTGGGAACGACCCGTCTGTGAAAAATGCCGCCATGGGTGTTTTCGTAATTTAGCGGCTTCAGACGTTAAATTTTATAACATCCAAACGGAAGCTCAGAATCAAATTCTGAGACCACCGTTGTGCTCGGGAGGTGGTGTTTACCATAGGGGAGGCTTAACATTGACCACGTCGGGAGTTTTGGTTATAGGTTAATTTGGTGTGTTTTGAAATTAATTAATTAAAATTTATTTAATTTCTATTTAAGTAAACCCCTCCTCTCCTCCCTTGTTTCTTCCCCCTGGAAGAAGCCCTCAACCAAGGAGGAGAAGCTCCTCCACTCCTCCTCCCCTCCGACAAGGAAACGGCGCGGCGTCGGATCCTCCGTGAAGCGTCGGGCAACGCCCTCGCAAGTAGGATCGTTGTAGTTTCAATTTTCATTTCCGCATCTACATTGAGCCTAAATTCTTGTATCAAACCTCAGTCGAATTTGCAATCAAATCCCATGATCGCGTAGCACATTTTTTTAGCTTCCCGTACCCTATTTTGAATTGAAAACCCGAGCTTTGGGGTGTTCGTAATTGTCCGCCGAAATCAGCGGGTTTTTTATGTTTTCCACCGGGTTTTGGGGTCTCCGGCGAGTGGATGAGGGCCGCACGGGTCTTCTAGGCGGTGGTGGACATGGCTAAGGCTGGGGGCGGCGCTCCTGGGCAAGCGGGCTTGGCGAGGTGGACAGCAAGGCGCAGCGGTGGTGCTCGGCCTCGGTCTTCTGAGGGTGTCGGTCGGGGCTCGCGGACGCCGAGAGGAGGACGACGGAGGCGGTTTCCGGTGAGTAAGGCAGCGGTTGGCCAGGGTGAGCTGGGGAGACGGTGGCTCGCGGTCGAAGGGGGTCTGCTGAGGGCGTCCGGCAGAAGGGTGCTGCAGCCAGCGTCCGGCTTGCCGCCGTGGTCGAGGGAGCAGTGGAGGAAGACCGGCCGCTTGGCCAGTCAACTGGGAGACGAGGACCCACAAAAGGCGGGTCCTGCTGGTGCCGTTTGGAAGAAGGCCGACCCTCCTGGCTAGCCTAGTTACATAAAAAAAGAAAAAAAATGTTTACAATAATAATAATAATAATATTATTATTATTATTAATATTCTGGAAATGAATTATTTCGATAAATCATTCGGAGGGCGCCCAATTTGGGCGCCGTCTGCGGCGACGCCTTTCTCGAATCAAGGCGAGCCTTTTGAGACGGTTTCGGGAATTTTTAATTCCCGAAACGAGGGGCCTCGAAGGTGCGACGCGTCTTTAAGGGATTGACATTTTTCCAGGAAAATTGTTTTGGACCGCGCATCTGATGTCCGTTTTGAGCGCCGTCAGTGGTTTTGGGACCCTGGGTCTGGGCGAAGCATTCTAGGGTGGTTTCGGGCATTGAAGTCGGAGTTGAGGCGTGGGCCCCACGGCCTGTCTTTTGAGTTGCGTGCAGCGTTTAGCAACTTTTTCATCGGGCGTCTGTTCGGGGCATGAGAGCAATCGATGTTGGGTGTTTTTTAGAGGGAAACGCATTGGTGAGGTCTTCCTACTTTAATTCGGCACGATGGTGTGGGGCCCACGAGGGCTCTTTGGGCATCGATGGTGTTTTTCCATCATTATCTCCGGGCGTCCATTTTGGACGAGTGAATAGTCCATCATGTGTGTTTTTTCGAGAGGATCACAACAGTGGGATCCTTTCGTTGAGTTTCGGGTCTAAGATGCGGGTCCCACGAAGCACCGCTCATGTGCGGTGCGCCGGAATGCATATTTTCCTCCGGATATCCGTTGTACTCAAGTGAGTAGTGATTTTGACGTGTTTTCCTGAGGGGATCACCTTGATGCGATGCAACCAACTATTTCGGGGCCGAGGCTCAGGATCACGGGGCACCGTTCGGGCGTGAGGCGGTGTTGGTGACTTTTCCGTCGGATAACCGTTTGTGGAGATTATGTATTCTATCTCGTGTGTTTTTCTATGAGGATTACAACAGTACGATCTGTTTGGTTGTGCGGAGCCTCTTGCGCGATCTTATTAAATGTGGAAGTGTGAAAGGCTCTCTGGTTGCGGTTCTTCTCACCGTGTTTTTAGAGAACCCTTGGAGTGTGATCCCGTGCACTCCCTTGTGAGTGAAGAAGATGTGGTTCGCTATGCCTCTACCGATGAGGTGGCAGGTTGGAGTTGTTATGTCATGTCTTCGCGTTGACGTTGGGTGCCGTGTGCACGATAGCCTTAGGGCTAGAGATGGGGTATACACTGGGAGTATACGAGAACGCTTGGAGGTACATGTGGTTGTTTGTACCTGAGAACGTTTGTGCACTCGGTTGGGGTTGACTTGGGGAAACATGTCGTGTGGGCCCCACATGCGTTCCGTGATCTTCTTTACGTACTTTTGACCTCTCAAGATGTAGAGGGTCCCTCTGTGCTTGTTTGTTTAACCAGCATGGTGGAGTTTCCCCTGTCCTGGGGTTCTTTTGTCTGACCAGCAGGGTTGAGTGGTCTCCCCCTAGTCTTGTTCTCAATGGTTTGGCCGGCAGAGATGGTTTGGTTCTTATGCTTCTTCAGCGGTGAGGGGTTTCAGTACCATGGCCCTTTCTCCAGACTGCGACACAGTATGCGACTACGGGTGTTCGAGCAATGTGGGTGTTTTTTCCAATTTCTAGGGTGAGTTGACTCGGTCCGCTTCGACAGTGACTCAACGGATTGTAGTGTGATTGCCTTGAGAGGTCTGGGGAGTTTCTCTCGTTCTTCCGTGTTCCCTGGTAGAGATTGTGGATTCGATATGACCAACACTTTACGCGGGCACCGAACCTCTACCAAGGAGGTTGTTTCCAGCAGGGCTGAGGTTGTTTCCAGTAGGGCTGAGGTTGTTTCCAGCAGGGCTGAGGTTGTTTTCAGTAGGGCTGAGGTTGTTCCCAGTAGGGCTGAGGTTGTTTCCAGCAGGGCTTAGGTTGTTTCGATCAGGGCTCGCCTGTGGGTTACCATCCAGCCGGGATGGATAGTACATCAGTGTACACTGAGCAATACCATCCAACAGGGATGGCCAGAGCAGTTCCGAGCTTACATCCAACGGGGCTGGGCAGTGGTCCCCGATGTCGGGCTTACCTCCAGCGGGGCTGGGCAGTGGTCCCCGATGTTGGGCTTACCTCCAGCTAGGCTGGGCAGTGGTCCTTGATGATGGGCTTATCTCCAGCTGGGTTGCGCAGTGGTCCTCGATGTTGGGTTACCTCCAGCTGGGCTGGGCAGTGGTCTCATCGCCAACTTAAGCTGGGTCACCCTCCAGTGGATTACCCTATTACGGGACTGGGCAGTGTGGCACCCGTCGTCTTTCCCGGTCACCCTGTAGTGGGAACCCATTGACTTCCAGGGACCCTCCAACGGGGCTGGGCAGGGGGTTGCCTGTCAACTTTGAGCAGACCTCTCGACTGCGGGGCAGTGACGAGTTGTGGTTGACCTTCCCCTTGAACTTTCAAGTACAAGGAGCACTTTCCCCCCCCCCCCCGAGACGCGTCCTTGTGACGCGACCTAAAACCATGTGGGCGAGTCAGTGCTGCCCAAAGAAGATAGTGTCGAGGTGTGGTGATTGAGCCCCTTAGCTTGCGGTTCTGGGTATACGTGAGGGATGTGGGGCATCGATGGAGTTTTCTTCTAGGACTGTTGGTTACTCTTTTTTTAGGGCTGAGCTACGGGATGGAGATCCCCTTACAATCTTTTTTGGGCTTCTTGATTGAGCATATGTATCTTGTATATGCCTTGTTATGGTACCCACTTCTTGGGTTTGGTTACTCTCCTTCCAGAAGAGGTGAAGACGCACGGGGCATGCCACGTGATTTCCGTGTCTAGATTCTCATGGTTGGATGAGTCTACTCTCCTGCTATAGGCAGTGAAGACTCGACGGGAAGTTCATCTTCCCAGCGTTTCCAGCTCCTTGTTTCTGGACAAGTCTACCTTCTTTCCTCTTATTGGGTTGAGCTAGACTCTTTACTGTACTCCTTACTGCACACTCTGTTGTACTCATTTACATTACCCTGTTTGCTCTACTACTCACCCTTCGATGCCTCATTTGTTGCTCCCTCGAGCCTTAGGGGTATCCTACTGAGTATTTTTATAATCACCCCTGCTTGGGCTTTTCCCGCACTTGGTGTTCCCTTACAGACGACGGACAGGTTGGTCGTGACTTCAGTGGAGGATAAGAGTTCGGGAGCCTCGACCGCGTGCGGTGGTCATAGTCAGGTTCCAGGTGGGGAACCCTTCCAGCTATTTGTTTTGTTTACCTGTTGCTAGGTTGTGGAACTTTTCTTGTTGGGCATGTGTTTTTCCCCTTTTTCCTTTTCAGCACTTTACTTGTACTGCTTAGAGGTCGATGCACTCTTGTGGTTATTTTAAGCAGTTGCCCTTTTGCTTTTATTTTTACTCAGCACTTTCGCATTGAGTGTGCTACGTGTGTGTGTGGATCGAATTATTGAGTAGTGGAAGCAAAATGTTCTGGGAATGGCAAAAACAAAGCCCCTAGGGATTAGCGTGCTGAATGAATCTTTCTAACGCCGCTACCCTTTGGCTGGCAGCCTCCAGAGCTGCTTCTCGCTCTCTGCATGCCCTCTCTTCGTCAGCGGTCGCAGCGCGCAGCTCGCCGATCCTGGCCTGTGCACGCTCCCGCTTGACTTGAAGTGTGACCATCTGGTGGCCCGCCTCTGTCAGCTGTGCCTGGGCGTCATTCAGCTGGGCCGTCAATTACTCCACAAGCTCAGTGCACGCTGCGACAAAGGCCTCTTTCTCTGTCGCCTACCCTTCGAGGCGTCGGACTTCCTGCTCTGCCACGAGGAGCGCCCGCGTGTTCTCCGACATGTCCCGACATTGTGCGACGTCGGCACGCCGGAGGCTCTCGCGCATCTTTTCGGCCATGAAATCACGGACCGTCAGATGGAGGCGTCGAGCATCAGCTCTCCCGGCACACAGGAAGCACAACCAGGTTTGAAGCGATCCCATGCGCCCCAGCCACTCCGATTGGGGTCTCTTGAGGAAGCGTTGGATGCACTTCCACCCCCGGCGGCGCGTTATCCGGCTCTCCTCAACCGCCTCCGAGTCCGAGTCGTCCATCTCCTCGGGGTCGGCAGGCCGGTAGGCAGGGAAGGCAGCCAGCAGGTCTGCTGCAAGGTCCGCCCCTGGGATGTCCTCACAGGGGATAGGTTCCCCAACATCTGGGCGACCTTCTTCTCTCGCCCCAGTGGCGTCGACACCCTCGTCAGCCCCCGACCTCTCTCCGATGGAAGCACCGCCGGCGTCCGCTGCCCCCTGATCAGCAGTTGGTGGGGCCGGCTCGGTGTGAGAAGTCTGTTCTGGAGAAGGCGGCATGTCTGCCACTGGTCCACTCGTGGATGGCCCGGGTTCGACAGCCCGACGAGCCTCCAGTATTAAGATCACTGCGCAAGGAATGCCGTGGTTAGTCACGGATCGTCAACGGCAAGCACCAACAGTAAAGTAAGAAGACTTACGGGAATCCTGAGCGTCATCTTCCGCTGTCCCGGCCGCCGCAGGAGCAATTGCAGCAGGGGACCCCTCAGCGCTTGTCAATTCAATGATGGGTGTCTGGCCCCCGCCCTATCCTGATGGCGCCTCTCCTACTCCTACTGAGGATGCCTGACCAACATCCATGCACTCCTGAGGAAGGTGAAGAAATGGGTTAGAAGCTTCATAAGAGAATGGATGAAGCAGGTTGAGTAGGGATAGAAGCGGACCTCGAGGAGCTCGGTGATATCGATATTGTCAGAGTCGGCCACCTCGCCGCTCTCCCGCGAGCTCCCCGGATGGGACCTTCCCTTAGAGCCTTCATCCTCCCCCGTCTCCTCCTCTTCCTCGGAGTCATCGTTACTATCATCTTCCTCCGGCGGCATCTGTTCTGGAGCGGGCTCTAGACCGAGCATCACCTTCACCAGAAGGGATGGATCCGCACGCTGACCACGTGGGCGCGCGTACTCGTCCATGGCCGTCATATATGCATACCGCCGGTTGAAGTTCACCATGTCGGCGGCCTGAAGGCGCCCGACCTCTGGCAGATGGATCCCTTCTCTGGTTATCTTCTGCTAGATGATTTCGGTCCCTAGCGACTGCCGCAGGGTCATCCAGGCCGACCACAGCGCTGGGAAGACTGCATCATGGGAGGGTTCGAGTAGACGCCTTATCTGCTTCCCGGGCCGCTCCCCGACCACCGCATGTGCCCCCTCTCTGGGCACTGAAGTCGTGGCGGCAGCCTGCGATGTGCCCGCCGCCAAAGTCCCTGCCCGCGCCGGCTCCGCTGCCTGGCGCACCTCAGGTCTCCCCCGCATAACGGCACCTCGCCTCCTTCCTTGACACCCGGTATCCGCACGGGTGACCTCGAGCCGCCGAACTGGATTCCGTAGAAGCCCCTCGGGGTACGCGATGGCCCATTGTTCGGCGTACTCGGTTGCCAAGCCTGCGTCGACCCCGGTAGGAGGGAGAGTGATGACATCGCCAGAGCCGAAAGCGGCGAACATTAGCCACATCTGGAGAAGGACGCAAGGGTTCGTCTTCTCCTGGACAGCAGCGAATACCCTCTTCGTCATCCGTTGAAGGCATCTGAACTGCCTGGCAAACCGGGTTGGCACGTAGGGCTCGCAGATCACCTTCCCGTCAATCCGAGCCACGAGCACCCCACCCCGCATGCTCAAGAAGTATTCATGCTGCTCCAGCAGACCCTGCCCATTGTCGATCATCTGGCCAATGGGAGTGGGGAACGGGCTGAAGTTGAAATTGGCGTGATTGCCAATCCGAATCATCACGCCCTCTTCATTTAGGGTCATCGGAGCGACCCCCGCGATGTTCGGCAGGGAGGGTCGCAGGCCGTTGCCCGGAGGAATGACGGCGTTTGGAAACGTGTACCCACCGAGGTGAGCAGCCACCCAGCCGTGGAAGAATTGGAAGGGCCCACAGATCCTTCATGGCGGCCCCCCTCACGAGATGCGTCCCATGATGGCGTACAACTTAGCCAGCACTGGGACCCCGAGGTTGAATCTTTTGATGGCGGCCATGGCGCCCGCCATCACCAGTGTCACCGGGCGGACGCCCATCCTTGCATCCCGCACTGGCAGGAGCCACCCACTCAGAAAGGCGGCCAGGAACGCCGTGTACCAGACATTTGGGTCCCGGGCCTCGATGACGCGGTACCCCCATGAGCGGTAGTCTCCCGTCTCCAGGACCCGCCAGTACGACCCGTTTCGGCTCCTCTGAGCCGCGGTCGGGCACCGCTTCCCCCTGCCTGGCATCTTGACCGCTGGGTCATGCTCCAAGAACTGGCTGAACCACTCCTTGTAGGCTATGTCCTTGCGGAAGTCCTTGACCCCGAGCCGCTGCGTAGCCAGGTCCAGTAGATGCCATGTCAGGATGGGAGTTCGTGTCCTGTCGCCTCAGGTGTTCCTCGGAGGCAGGAACTCATCGTATTGGTAACCCTCCAGCGGGATACCTCCAATGCAGCGGATTTCCCAGAGACCGATGCTGACCTCCCCATGATGAAGATGAAATGTGTTGGTATCCGGGGACCAGCGGGTGAACAGCTCCGGCCCGAGCTCGGACTGCTGGTAGAAGTGGAACTGCGACGTCCACACCGCCTCAAAAAGGCCGATGTACTGCAGTTCCTCTGCGAAGTGATCGCAGGTGTGGCATACCCAGAATGCCCAGGCCCACTAACTGGTGAAATTGCACCCATACCGCAAGTCCCAGTCCTTCAGCCAGCCCTTGGTGTCGTCGGTGACACTCTGGCGATACGTGCTCGAGTAGAGGGCTAGAGAGTTCTCCGTAGTAGGCTCACTCCCGGTAATGGTTCGCGTCCTCGGGTTCAGGACATAGAAATCTAAGTGCCTGGTCTCCCTGGCAGGATGCCCGTTGTTGGTGATGTTATAGCGGGGAAGCATGTCCTCCCGAGTCACCCAGGTCCGTGGCGCATCAACCTCGAACCCTGGCACCGGAACCTCATCCAGGATGCCGTAGTTCCAGAGTGGCAGGTTGTCCGACAGCGGATAAGTCTTCTGGGCCGGCGTCAGCAAATTGAACAAGGTTTGATTGTTGGAAACAATCTCCTTGGCTCCGAAGACCTCCTCGTTCGCCGCCATCTCTGCTCTGCAAATGGCGGCATCCCCCTCATTCACTTGATTCGCGGCCATCTCAGAAGCTTCGGGAGTCGTGTGGGTTAAGGGATGAGGCGTGCGGAATCGGAGGAGGCTGGTAGAGAAATTTGGGAGTTGGCGCGCAATCCTAGTGGACGGCGCGCAATTGGGAAGTCTGTCCCGTAAAACCCCGGGTGTTCGCGCAAAATCAAGCCGAAATCTGGATGGGTTTGCGCGCCGAACGGGCGAATTTCGCGCCGCCAAAGGCAATTTCGCGCACGAGAGCGGGGAAGCTTATCGCGCGGAAAGCCTGTGTACGGAACGCGGAACCCAGGATCCCTATTTATAGGCGAGGCCGGGTGTTCGCGCCGCGCGGAAAGCGCTTTGCGCGACCAAGGTAGCGAATTTCGCGCCCGACGCCCTTTTTGCGCGCCCAAGTCCCGCGCCACCCAGGACTTCGGCATTCCGGCGTCTCCCTCGGAACCCGATCGTTGCGACCTCTCGCCGATCAGCTTCCGAGGGGGGGCTTTTGTAGACGTAGGAAAAGTCCGTTGCTCCTCCAACGAAGTTCCAGATGAGGAAAGCGAGGTCGTATTTGGCGTCAGAAGCATGTTTCGGAAGACCCGAAGGCCTTGCGCGAAATGTCGGAGGCCCACGTGCAAAATTGGCTAGGCGCGCGCAATCCTTCCGGGATTCGCGCAATGGGCCGAGTCGGCGCATAATTTTCCGCGCCCGACGCCCGTGCGTGACCCTCTTGCGTGCCGGGCCCCAATTCCGCGCCCGAGCCGAATTGCGCGCCCGCGAACCGAATTGCGCGCCCGGGGTTTCCTATAAATACAAGGCGACCCCCGACGTTTTGAAGGTTTCCATAATTCGAAGGGTCGCTCGTGCGCGCAATCCCACCCCCTCCGCGCGCAATGCCGATCTTCAGGTAACTTCCCTTATTTCGTGCAAGCCAGCCTCGGGGTTCGCCTTCGCGTGCAACCCCTTTGGCTTCTTTCCTTTGACCAATTCCTCACCCGAAGGCCTTCGCGCGCAAAAGCAGCCTCTTGCGCGCAATTGCCCCCCGGGTGCATGCAATCCAGCCCGATTGCGCGCACCCCCTTACTAAGTGGCCATTCGTTAAAGAATGGGCCGTTGCCCCCGCGCGCTATCAGAGGCCCGGTGCGCGCAATCTTCTTTTTCCGCACGCAAAGCGCTGGCCCAATTGCGCGCCAGCCCGCCCAATTGCGCGCCGACCCGCGGTATTGCGCGCCAACCTCCCCTTTTGCGCGCAAACCGCCGGGGTCGCCCCCTTTGACCCCCTGAGGGTACCCGCCTGCGTGGCGCCCGATGATCTTCATCCCGGGTGCCCGCACCGTGCGTTGTCTTCCCGTGCGGCCCTCCAGGCTTGCGCGAAGTGACACGGACCCATTGGCGGCACTGCATTCGTCCGCGCTGCAGGACATTAAACTGCCAAGCATCCATCGTCCCGCACGACGTTAAACTGCATACGTCCGCGCTGCAGGACGTTAAACTGCCAAGCATCCATCGTCCTCAACACACGACGTTAAACTGTACTTCGTCCGGCAAGACGTTAAATAGTCCGCATCACCCGATCACGTGCCTCGCACGCAGGGTCCTCCTCCCGGTTTGGATGTGGCCCCCACCCGCTCGTCTCTGCAGGGATGTCGGGATTGCCCCTCTTTAGGGACGATTTATTGGAGTGGCCTTCGCCCACGGGGGTAGGGTATTACAAACCCCTAGTTTCTTGTGGGGGACTGCACATGTGTATCTCCATTGTGCTTCCCCACTGCCGAAGCCAGTAGAGGGCGTGACAGGGATCGAGGTCTCTCACCTTCGACCCAAGTCCCCCTTCAACTGAGCTTTGCCACACTCAGGTTGCCTTAGTGCGTAAGTCCTGACAGAATGAACTACGTGGACTTTGATCCCTGTCTCCTAAACAGGGTACGTAGGAAGCCTCCCTGAGGTTCAAGCCCACCACCTGGTCGTCCCGGTCGTATTCACGTCGGTTCGTCCATCAGTGGACCCCTCCCGGGTTCACATTCGCGTCGATTCACCTATGAATCCGCCCTTGTGGGGGACTGCACATGTGTATCTCCATTGTGCTTCCCCACTGCCGAAGCCAGTAGAGGGTGTGACAGGGATCGAGGTCTCTCACGTTTGGCCCAAGTCCCTCTCCAATTGAGCTTTGCCGCATACGGGCCTCCTTAGAGTGTAAGCCCCAAACACCAGCGTCCAGCAGGACGTGAAACTGTGATCCACCCGGCCGTTCCATCCCCCTCTGTGTGAGGTGGTTCGGTTCAATCCTCCGCCCGGCAGCCTCGACCTCCTTGTGAGTCGGCTTGCCATCATCCAACATGACATTAAACTGCATATCCGAACTACGTTGACTTTGATCCGCGCTAATGTGTGGTACGTAGGAAGCCTCTACGGGGTCCAAGCTCTTCACTCCATCATCCATCCTGATCCTTACCCGGGCCGCCACATCCCGGTGGGGTCATGCCATTTCATTCCACTCCACTTTACTCGGGAAGCCGCCCATGTGCTGGCCCCAGCGTCGGAGGTTCCCCGCAAGGGGTTCTGTCATCTGTTCCACTCCTGGTGTTGATCAGTCTGATGCCGTCCCCGCTGGATGTTAAACTCGCGGCATACCCCGTGTTAAACATGGGAAGCTGAGGAAAACCTCAGGTAGTGCAGTTCACCCGCACCCAGCGCGGGATGCCTCTGGCCATCACGCCTTCGAGAAGCCCTATTAGGGACGGAAGGTAGACATGCAGAGCCGCAGTGTTAAGACACACCCCCAACACCCAGAGCTACCCGGTCTCCTCACCGCAGGTTGCTGCCCCGACCAGACTCCTTGGAGCGTCTGGGTGGAAGCAGCATAATTAACCGGTGTCCATGAAGATATGGCGCCGGGAACGAGATTCACGAACATTCTTAAATCTATGAGGGAGACCCGGATTAGGCGATGAGTTCCGAGGAGACGTCCACGGAAGGAGGAGCCGACATCCCATCATCTCGGTTTCGATCAAGGAGCAGACGTCCCTGAATAAGGGACGGATGCCGCCCGCCTTTGGAAAGCGGGACTGCGGGGCCACAAGCCACGCTCCCATCCCCTCGGGTCGACGGGCGCACGCGCGAACGCGTCCTGGCGGAACAGCGTCGGAACAGAAACCCGACGCACATCCGCACCGAAACATAAGGTTTAAGAAACTATAATTAATTAGAAGAAAATATTATATCTTTTTTTCAAAAAAATAAAAATTAATTTATTTATGGAAAAATAATAATTTCGAAAAGATACATGTATCATGCTCTAATTTTTTTCCATCGCCAGATTTGCATGCCCAATAAATTATAATTAATAGATTTTACATAAATGATTACTTTATACCAATTTTTTATACCTCTATCAAATATTTAAAATATAAATTTATTTAATTCCCAAATAAATAATTTTAATATTTATATTCCATTAATCTTCACATATAAATAAGAAGAATAAAATTAATAATTATTAATTGATGTGTTAAATTAATATAACTCTTCATTTTATTATAAAAAATAATTCTCAAAGAACCAAAAAGATGAAAATATCGTTATATCATGTACTAATAAACCTATAAGTTCTTAATCAAGAGAAATTTTTCCGGAATTAATAAATATTAAAAAAAATTGAATCAAAATAAACCTTATACTAACATTACCGAATGATACTTCCAAAATTATTATACTGACCAACAATATTTAGTTTTTAGTTATTGAGTCATGAAAATTATATCAACTAGCTTTCCAATACCAAAAAACACATATAAATCCTTGATAACATTTTTTTAATGACATAGTTCATATCCTATAGCCCAACTTGATTCTCTAAAGGACCACATGTGAACATCTTGAGAACCAATGAATATTGAAAAAACATAGTGGATTATTTAATAACATAGGAAGTTATTTTTCCTCTTATAATGTTACATTGAGTTATATATAGATTCTATTTAAAATTCATAATTGTATTTCTACACATCATATATTTAAAAAATAAATACCATATACACCATTAAGAAGGAGATAGTAAAATTAAAATAGGAAATCACTAGTTGAATTGATGAATTTGACATTTAAATTTGAAATAAAATAATATTTAATAAAAATTATAAAACCACACATCAAAAAATATAAAATAATATAAATAACTATAAAACAAGATACATACACATAATGTAAAATAGAAATAAAAAACAACACTTTTTTTCAATAAAAAACTTCACCCATATTATCAAAAAAGTACATCATGAATCTTATATCCATTTCCTAGTAATATTCATCGAATGACACTTTTAATTATCTAGATCAATGATAACACATAATAATTTATTTGGAAGGAATATATATTAGTTTTGAGTACTGTATACCCAATAGGTTATCACCGGTATTCCCTTACCAGTCGACCATAAGATCAAGTGTATTCAGATTATACATAAAGAAAATATGTAAGAAAAATACATTTTTTAAAAACTATAGTGTTAATATTGAAATTTAATAATAAAATCTACATTTCGAGTTAGTTACGACATGATAACTAACCCTTGGTGGATACTAACCATAACTAAAGAAGTCCAAGTAATAAATATATGAGTTAGATGATAATAAATATCATTCAAGTGCTTAGGTACATCTATATTTGGAATATAGAAAAACGAATCATGTTCTACTGGGAAACCCAATATATGAGTAGGGGAAACAAACTATATACCCTATACACCCATGAAAAAAACAATAGTCTCCATCCTTAGAATCCTATGGTATATACAATATGTTAATAAAAAAATCATATAGTGAACTTGTAAATAATATTAGGAAAAAAAGTGTATAATAAAAATTATAATTACCAATTTTTGGTAATTCAAAATTTAAATCTAAATTATGTATAACTAGATGGATGTGTGATCTAAACAGAAAAATAAGGATATTGAGATGAAATAATTAAGCAAAATTATTCCATATAGAACCCATTTTAGGAATATATTGACTATAAAGAGTCCTACTTTTGTGTTTATTTTATTACTATAACCCAAGATATTTTTATCCAATATAATGAAATACTATTTGATATATGAGGTCTCTTCTAATGAACATCCTACCAACCCATATTTTTTAAATTATATAAATAGTATATTTAAAGACACTATAGGTTTAGGAAACATATAATAATATAATTTATGGATTTAGTTAATATATTAATAAATTATTTCATTTCGCAGAAAATAAAGAATACCAACCTTTGTCTTTTTTTCTGATGAGATTTTATATATCATAGAAATTGTTCAACTCATTATTAAATAGTAATTACCTTATAATGAAATGATTTATGTGGAGAGTAAATTGATAGATCTACTAATATACATTTAGAAAAAATCGAAATGGTACACCACACAATGAAATAAGAATTATATGAAAATGGAAAAAATGCAATGTTTTAAAAATATATATCTGGGGATAAAAATATACCTTATGAGGGAAAAGTTTATATATTTACACTATATAATATTTTTAGCCCATTATGATTATATTATAATAATTATTTTTAAGAAATATAATAGATATCATGTACCCAGTACAAGGTTATCTGGTTCCTTGTTCAACTTCTACAAAAAATTTCCCTTCATTAGTCCAACCTAAACCATCTTATTCCTCTTCTAAAAACAGTATTTCAATTTTCCATGAGTTTATCAAATAAAAATAAAAAATAAAAAAATCACTAATTAAAATTACGTGGTTAAATAAATTTACCCTTTTAGATGAAATGATGAAATATCGATTTATTTTACTATATATAAAAAAATTATTTTATAAAAAGATGTATAGGATTTGTATGATATCATTGGTTATTATTCAGGACATAGTTTGGGTCAGAGTATGGTTTTATATTGAAAATACTTGTTTAGAAATATTCAGTCCTGATATGTTTTTTTAACACTATGTAGAATTTATTATAGGACTAAGATATTTTTGTTCTTTGAATTTATTTTTCTATAAGTTATATTTTTAATTATTTATTTTTAATGTGGTATTATATGTTATGATTCAATGTATTTTTGAAATATATAGTTTTATAAAATAATTTACATTCATAGTAATGTGTGGGTCAAATCCTATATAGGGTGGATAAAAAATATATTAATTTGCTTCACTTATTTAGTGGTTTATATTGATTAATATGTTTGTATTTGGATACTAGGATATTATATGTGTGCTTTAGTGGATAATTATATATTTTGGATACAAAGATAGTATTGTAACAAAATGTTTTACATAATAATTTCATATTTTATAATATATTAAATTAACCATTGGTCATTGACTAGGTTTTTACATGATTATGTAGATGTTTAGCTTAATTTTGAGTTAACTATAGAAGACTTTATTGTATCAATTAGTTTTTTAAATATATATATATAAATATGAAAAGTAACATTTGAAATTTATTTTGAGTCTATTATATATTACTCTCATGTATAGTCTCTTTAATAAGAGTTATTTCATTCCAATGAACTCAGAAATGATGTTTAATATTACTTTTTCATTGGAATTTTCTTGGAAATTTGTAAATATAAAAATGTAATAATATTAAATTAATTTTTATTTTTTTATTTAAACTAAATAGATTACAAATGAATAAACAATTTTGTTTAAATGATTTCAGATAGAGAATTTAAATTTTCTTCTTATATATGATATGATCTATTAATAAATTATTATGTTTTTCATGGACAAAAGAAAAAAATCTTATTTATAAGTAGGATCAATTTTACTAATTTCCAATTTCTAATAGATGAATTTGAAGTAGGTTTTTTACATGGTTTCAATGTTTTTTCTTTCTACTATTCATATACTTATTTTGTTTTTTTGAGTGGTGTGTGTTAAGGTAATAATTGACAAGGTCCTACCACTATTTTTGCTTCATATAATCCATATGGAACTTAGGAGATTCATAATTATTTATTGCCCTATTTTTTGTGTTATAATCCAAAATGATTTTGAAAATAACTAAATACATTGTTTCCAAAAAGGTTTCAACTCATTATATGTTTTGGTAATTTTTTATTACATAAATTATATTATTTGTTTTTGGGATCTACATTTTTGAAAATTTTGTTTCCTTACACATAAAAAATTTTCTTGTGATGAATGAATATTTTCTTTGAATAATAATTTATTTGATATGTGAATTATGATTATGGTTTCTATTTCTATGGTTAAAATATTTGGTTTACATTACATTATTTGAAAGTTATGTTCACACCAATAATCATAAAGAAGGGTAATAGAGAAGGACATTAATGATAATCTATAATGGGGAGGGTGTACCGCTAAAAATATGAGGTGAGATTTTTTATTTTTGAAATAGAATTATATACTAACAACCTTCACATGAGGTTTTATTGAGGGCCTCCAATATTAAAATTTGTTGGATGAATATTTTAAATAATTTTTGTTTGGTCTCCTTCTATTACCTATTTTTATATTTTTATTGAATTCAACTATTAGGTTTATGAATTCATATATGTTAATGTAAGGATTTTTTGAAACATGTAATGATCGTTCAATTAACAAAGGGATCCTCATGTAGGGTCAATAAATCATCATTTATATTTAGTGAATGATTGTAAAAAATGTTTTTATGGAATAGGGTGAAATATATTGGAATTCTTGTAAAACATATCTTTTTACAAAGAATCTATTTTTCTTTATATTTTTATAATATATTTTTTTTGAAATCCCATTGGTTTTTACACTCACCCATTACCTAATAACATAAAATCATTTAATTTTATTTTTTAAAACATGATATTTTTAGATATTAAGACATATGTTTTTTTCTCAAAATGGACATTTTTTCTTACGGTGAGTGGAATCATTGGTTTCAAAGATCATAGGAGTATAACTATATTTCATTCGAGTTCATCACTATAAAAAAATAGTCTATATATAAAAGTTTCTTTTGTGTTTTTTTATTTTTAATTTATTTACTATTTACATTTTATATAGTTGTTGGCTTTAATTTTATTTATATATTGTGATTTTGGGACACCGAATAATTGGAAACATTTGATCAAATTTTTGGAGGATATGTCTAATTTAAGAATGTATCATGTAAATTTTTAAAATAATCATATATGAATGAATCAAATGGGGTTTTTTGTGTAATATATCCCCATGGTTCATTAGTGAACCCTCCATTCATGTATCTAGAATTTAATATTTAGATGTTTTTCGTGAGGTTAGTGTAACATCCTGAGATTTTTTTAAATATCATATTTCAATTGAATTTAAATTCATTAATAGCGTGTGTTATATGCCAAATAATGTTTATATTACATTTCAAGAAACATTTAGTCTCTTCATTAACTTTTGTAACAAGATAGTGATCACATATAAGCTGGTGTAACACCATGAGATTTTTTGATTAATTTTTATTTCAAATTATTTTAACCTTTGTGATATTTTGAATGTCATATAACATTGAAAATGGTTTATTTTATATCAAAGTACTATGTCTGGCATGTGTTATATCCAAAAAAAATGTTTATCATACACTACACACAATTATTTTTTATCATATCTAACTGAAACACAAAGGACATCTTGTAACTTGGAATTCATTACACACAACGTGGACTTGGCCTATGCAACACACAACCTGACTGGGTATACATTACACATAATGCTGAGTTTCTACAAAATATCTTTTTTATAGTAAAAATTATTTAAATTATATATTTATAAACTATCAATTACAATTAGTTATTTTAATAGTGATAAGAAATTTTAAGTATTTTTATAAAGGATTTATATATATATAACAAATTGATAATGATAGCTACAATTTATGGTATAGTCTTTATATGTTTAAAAATACTTTTTTCTCAAATGAAATAGTTTTATTTCCCTTTTTTTGAAAAATATTAAAAACAATTTTAATAATATTTAGAAAATAAATATGAAAAAATAAATATAATTTTTTAATTTATAATAACAATATTCTATAAGGGTTAATTTTTGGTATTTTCCAGAGAAACTACATTTTTTACGAGAAGTGATAAATAAAGCATTTTAGTAAATAACTTCATTTTCATTTAAATAATAACTATTGTTAAATTATTCATTAAATATTTTTTTCCAATCAAATTTGATAAATAATAAACAAATTATTACACTTTTTTTTACAATAAACTTTTTTTTGGGATTGAATATAATAATATAACAGAATTAAGAATATTTTTCTACTTTAAACCCCCGTTATTTATTCCCATCTACGGGACTAGAATTAATCATAGTTTTTTTCATACTATTAATATAACATCAAAAATGTATATAATTAATTATATTCCTTATAATATTTAGATGCTAATTATATAATTTATTATCAAAAAATATTAGTAAAAGTGGTAAAAATTAATCATAGTGATTAAGGAAAGATTATGATTTATTAGTGACTAAACCAGAATCTTGGGGGGAGGGGGGGATATTACCTTTAAACTCATACAACCCCCATTTCATGGAAATATATAAGACGTTAACAGTAAATTATTTTTTTATTCTGGTTTTTTATGACATTTTTTATGAAATAACATGTGTACTATAAACGTTTTTTTTAAATTCAACCCATTCATTTTCATTCTACATAAAAGGCCAAAACATGTACCGCTTATTCATACATATAAAAATAAGAGTTTTATCAAATATATTCTTAACCCACTTCTAAAAATATCTACCATCCTCTAAGAATAATTTCCCTTGGCATAATCAAATTCAAGTAAGCCATTTGGAACAAACCAAATGGAGGTACCTGATTAAGAAGTAACCTCTTATCTCAAACTCATTTCATTTATTCTCATTATCCATCCCTACACAAACATTATTCAATTATTGTATTAAAAAATTACAATCAATATACTAGAATATTTTTATTCTAATTTTTGGACCTACTCATACATACCCATCCATCTAAGGGGTAACAAACATACTGTTTATATATATGATGAAATATTGCCTCACTAACTGATTATTGTTATTTTTTTCTTTTAATGCCTTTTATGGTGGAAATAATGATGAAATATATGTCTATATATGTAATATATTATATTTATTATGTATCTAATATTATTATATACTTTTACAACACATATATTTTTACTTTCCATTTGGTATAAATATCATAATTTTGTTTGAGGAAGTGTGGACTACCGCCCCCTCAGAGCGATGTGATCCATTCACAAACTACATGGAATATGTTAATAACGAGTTAAGTGAACTTATATGAAATATATAAAATAATAAATATATTGGAATAATGATATATATATATATATGTACAGATAAATACATAAATTTCATGTACAATTTTCTTTTAATGCAACAATAAAAAACAGATTCACCATTCCATCGTATGTACATCTTTTTGCCTCCATGAATGGTGTATTCCATTTCATATATATATTATATAAATATATTATTATTATAATATAGATATACTAAATATAAATTATTTTTATATCATGGTTTACATTATGGAAACATGATATAAGCATATAGAAAAAATATATAACAAATTAAGACATAATCAAACAACAAAATGAATACTACTCGAAGAATAATATTAACATAAAATTACTAATAAGTGTCTAATAAAAAGTAATAATCAATTAATATATACAAATATATATATGAATATATTTCTATAGAATATTTTTAATAAAATTATATTTATTATACATAATGATTGAATGATTACGATGAGTGTAATGTGTAAGAACCCAGTTTTTATTGTGAAAGACTTTTGAATATTCTTGATGATATTCCAGAGCAGCACCTTTAGACGGCGTGCGATTTCGGGCCCTGGTGTGGCCGGAATTGAGTTTTCAGTGCGTTCACACTGGAACCGCCAAATAAATGGGATAACCCCGAAACGGTGATCCGGATCAGAGAATCGAGTGTACGGATGGGTCTGTAATGGGGTTTTTACCCTAGGAACGACATAAAACTTGTCGGCGCGGGATGTTTGGACCCCTCGCCCGCTTCTGGAACGTTAAAGGGATTAAATAAATTAATTAATTCATTTAATGTTGAAACATAGTTTTCTCTTAAATGGTGGCTCAGATTGGGAAACTGAGTGCACCGTTGAGTTCGGAGTGTGCCGTTTACCCTAGGAGGAGTGTAACTTTTGTGGGCACGACCCGTCTGTGAAAAATGCCGCCATGGGTGTTTTCGTAATTTAGCGGCTTCAGACGTTAAATTTTATAACATCCAAACGAAAGCTCAGAATCAAATTCTGAGACCACCGTTGTGCTCGGGAGGTGGTGTTTACCATAGGGGAGGCTTAACATTGACCACGTCGGGAGTTTTGGTTATAGGTTAATTTGGTGTGTTTTGAAATTAATTAATTAAAATTTATTAAATTTCTATTTAAGTAAACCCCTCCTCTCCTCCCTTGTTTCTTCCCCCTGGAAGAAGCCCTCAACCAAGGAGGAGAAGCTCCTCCACTCCTCCTCCCCTCCGGCAAGGAAACGGCGCGGCGTCGGATCCTCCGTGAAGCGTCGGGCAACGCCCTCGCAAGTAGGATCGTTGTAGTTTCAATTTTCATTTCCGCATCTACTTTGAGCCTAAATTCTTGTATCAAACCTCAGTCGAATTTGCAATCAAATCCCATGATCGCGTAGCACATTTTTTGAGCTTCCCGTACCCTATTTTGAATTGAAAAACCGAGCTTTGCGGTGTTCGTAATTGTCCGCCGAAATCAGCGGGTTTTTTATGTTTTCCACCGGGTTTTGGGGTCTCCGGCGAGTGGATGAGGGCCGCACGGGTCTTCTAGGCGGTGGTGGACATGGCTAAGGCTGGGGGCGGCGCTCCTGGGCAAGCGGGCTTGGCCGGGTGGACAGCAAGGCGCAGCGGTGGTGCTCGGCCTCGGTCTTCTGAGGGTGTCGGTCGGGGCTCGCGGACGCCGAGAGGAGGACGACGGAGGCGGTTTCCGGTGAGTAAGGCAGCGGTTGGCCAGGGTGAGCTGGGGAGACGGTGGCTCGCGGTCGAAGGGGGTCTGCTGGGGGCGTCCGGCAGAAGGGTGCTGCAGCCAGCGTCTGGCTTGCCGCCGTGGTCGAGGGAGCAGTGGAGGAAGACCGGCCGCTTGGCCAGTCAACTGGGAGACGAGGACCCACAAAAAGCGAGTCCTGCTGGTGCCGTGTGGAAGAAGGCCGACCCTCCTGGCTGGCCTAGTTACATAAAAAAAGAAAAAAAATGTTTACAATAATAATAATAATAATAATATTATTATTATTATTATTATTCTGGAAATGAATTATTTCGATAAATCATTCGGAGGGCGCCCAATTTGGGCGCCGTCTGCGGCGACGCCTTTCTCGAATCAAGGCGAGCCTTTTGAGACGGTTTCGGGAATTTTTAATTCCCGAAAAGAGGGGCCTCGAAGGCGCGACGCGTCTTTAAGGGATTGACATTTTTCCAGGAAAATTGTTTTGGACCGCGCATCTGATGTCTGTTTTGAGCGCCGTCAGTGGTTTTGGGACCCTGGGTCCGGGCGAAGCATTCTAGGGTGGTTTCGGGCATTGAAGTCGGAGTTGAGGCGTGGGCCCCACGGCCTGTCTTTTGAGTTGCGTGCAGCGTTTAGCAACTTTTTCATCGGGCGTCTGTTCGGGGCATGAGAGCGGTCGATGTTGGGTGTTTTTTAGAGGTAAACGCTTTGGTGAGGTCTTCCTGCTTTAATTCGGCACGATGGTGTGGGGCCCACGAGGGCTCCTTGGGCATCGATGGTGTTTTTCCATCATTATCTCCGGGCGTCCATTTTGGACGAGTGAATAGTCCATCTTGTGTGTTTTTTCGAGAGGATCACAACAGTGGGATCCTTTCGTTCAGTTTCGGGTCTAAGATGCGGGTCCCACGAAGCACCGCTCATGTGCGGTGCGCCGGAATGCATCTTTTCCTCCGGATATCTGTTGTACTCAAGTGAGTAGTGATTTTGACGTGTTTTCCTGAGGGGATCACCTTGATGCGATGCAACCGACTGTTTCGGGGCCGAGGCTCAGGATCACGGGGCACCGTTCGGGCGTGAGGCGATGTTGGTGACTTTTCCGTCGGATAACCGTTTGTGGCGATTAAGTATTCTATCTCGCGTGTTTTTCTATGAGGATTACAACAGTACGATCTGTTTGGTTGTGTGGAGCCTCTTGCGTGATCTTATTAAATGTGGAAGTGTGAAAGGCTCTCTGGTTGCGGTTCTTCTCGCCGTGTTTTTAGAGAACCCTTGGAGTGTGATCGCGTGCACTCCCTTGTGAGTGAAGAAGATGTGGTTCGCTATGCCTCTGCCGATGAGGTGGCAGGTTGGAGTTGTTATGTCATGTCTTCGCGTTGACGTTGGGTGCCATGTGCACGATAGCCTTAGGGCTAGAGATGTGGTATACACTGGGAGTATACGAGAATGCTTGGAGGTACATGTGGTTGTTTGTACCTGAGAACGTTTGTGCACTCGGTTGGGGTTGACTTGGGGAAACATGTCGTGTGGGCCCCACATGCGTTCCGTGATCTTCTTTACGTACTTTTGACCTCTCAAGATGTAGAGGGTCCCTCTGTGCTTGTTTGTTTAACCAGTATGGTGGAGTTTCCCCTGTCCTGGGGTTCTTTTGTCTGACCAGCAGGGTTGAGTGGTCTCCCCCTGGTCTTGTTCTCAATGGTTTGGCCGGCAGAGATGGTTTGGTTCTTATGCTTCTTCAGCGGTGAGGGGTTTCAGTACCATGGCCCTTTCTCCAGACTGCGACACAGTATGCGACTACGGGTGTTCGAGCAATGTGGGTGTTTTTTCCAATTTCTAGGGTGAGTTGACTCGGTCCGCTTCGACAGTGACTCAATGGATTGTAGTGTGATTGCCTTGAGAGGCCTGGGGAGTTTCTCTCGTTCTTCCGTGTTCCCTGGTAGAGATTGTGGATTCGATGTGACCAACACTTTACGCGGGCACCGAACCTCTACCAAGGAGGTTGTTTCCAGCAGGGCTGAGGTTGTTTCCAGTATGGCTGAGGTTGTTTCCAGCAGGGCTGAGGTTGTTTTCAGTAGGGCTGAGGTTGTTCCCAGTAGGGTTGAGGTTGTTTCCAGCAGGGCTTAGGTTGTTTCGATCAGGGCTCGTCTGTGGGTTACCATCCAGCCGGGATGGATAGTACATCAGTGTACACTGAGCAATACCATCCAACAGGGATGGCCAGAGCAGTTCCGAGCTTACCTCCAACGGGGCTGGGCAGTGGTCCCCGATGTCGGGCTTACCTCCAGTGGGGCTGGGCAGTGGTCCCCGATGTTGGGCTTACCTCCAGCTAGGCTGGGCAGTGGTCCTTGATGATGGGCTTATCTCCAGCTGGGTTGGGCAGTGGTCCTCGATGTTGGGTTACCTCCAGCTGGGCTGGGCAGTGGTCTCATCGCCAACTTAAGCTGGGTCACCCTCCAGTGGATTACCCTATTACGGGACTGAGCAGTGTGGCACCCGTCGACTTTCCAGGTCACCCTGTAGTGGGAACCCATTGACTTCCAGGGACCCTCCAACGGGGCTGGGCAGGGGGTTTCCTGTCGACTTTGAGCAGACCTCTCGACTGCGGGGCAGTGACGAGTTGTGGTTGACCTTCCCCTTGAACTTTCAAGTACAAGGAGCACTTTACCCCACCGAGACGCATCCTTGTGACGCGACCTAAAACCATTTGGGCGAGTCAGTGCTGCCCAAAGCAGATAGTGTCGAGGTGTGGTGATTGAGCCCCTTATCTTGCGGTTCTGGGTATACATGAGGGATGTGGGGCATCGATGGTGTTTTCTTCTAGGACTGTTGGTTACTCTTTTTCTAGGGCTGAGCTACAGGATGGAGATCCCCTTACAATCTTGTTTGGGCTTCTTGATTGAGCATATGTATCTTGTATATGCCTTGTTATGGTACCCACTTCTTGGGTTTGGTTACTCTCCTTCCAGAAGAGGCGAAGACGCATGGGGCATGCCACGTGATTTCCGTTTCTAGATTCTCATGGTTGGATGAGTCTACTCTCCTGCTATAGGCAGGGAAGACTCGACGGGAAGTTCATCTTCCCAGCGTTTCCAGCTCCTTGTTTCTGGACAAGTCTACCTTCTTTCCTCTTATTGGGTTGAGCTAGACTCTTTACTGTACTCCTTACTGCACACTCTGTTGTACTCATTTACATTACCCTGTTTGCTCTACTACTCACCCTTCGATGCCTCCATTGTTGCTCCCTCTAGCCTTAGGGGTATCCTACTGAGTATTTTTATAATCACCCCTGCTTGGGCTTTTCCCGCACTTGGTGTTCCCTTGCAGACGACGGACAGGTTGGTCGTGACTTCAGTGGAGGATAAGAGTTCGGGAGCCTCGACCGCGTGCGGTGGTCATAGTCAGGTTCCAGGTGGGGAACCCTTCCAGCTATTTTTTTTGTTTACCTGTTGCTAGGTTGTGGAACTTTTCTTGTTGGGCATGTGTTTTTCCCCTTTTTCCTTTTCAGCACTTTACTTGTACTGCTTAGAGGTCGATGCACTCTTGTGGTTATTTTAAGCAGTTTCCCTTTTGCTTTAATTTTTACTCAGCACTTTCGCATTGAGTGTGCTACGTGTGTGTGTGTATAGGTACTTAGGAAAAGGCATCCCCGAGTTATTGTGTCTTCGGCGCTGGTCGCCAGCCCCTGACCTATGGAGGCGGGCTTGGGGTAGTTGCGGCTCGAGCCCGAGTAGGGGCGGGTCGTGACAGAGTAGTATAAGAGGTGGTTCGTTCCTTGGGACATTGTGCAGACGTCCCTAAATGAGGAATTGGTTGGGATATAGGTCAATAGTGTTAATGTGTCTCGAGAACAGCTCTCAGGCCAGGGAGTCCAGTGATGGTGCGGCGGCCGACGTATCCATTCACCAGGACCTTGATAACCCGCTTGACGACTTGGCATGCTGAGACACTTATGTCAGGGAAAATTGGTTTGTGCATCACATAGTTTCGCGTCTTTGACTGTCCTTCTTGAGTCATCTCCCCATCATTGATATTGGTATATACATATATGCTCATCTGACAGCGGCACTCCTTGATAATATTCAGGATGTCTCTGCGAAGACAGCCATCCAAGATACTAGCTTTGGTTTGTGACAACGACCCTGTGAGCTACGAGGCCTTAGTCTAGGACCCATCATGCCAGCCCCTTTCTCCGGGTGGGCTGGTAGCTGCACCCCCACCTGTTGTTGAGCAGCAGGCAGTTTCAGTAGAGTAGGCTGAGCTTGAGCACAGGTTGAGCACATTCCATGAGTTCCAGCGACAGAGACCGCTGAGGTTTAGTGGTGAACCAGACCCTTAGGCAGCAGTGGTTTGGCTCGAGGCAGTGTTCCTCCGTTTCAGGCTTGTGCAGACGCCGGCAGATCAGAGAGTGGATTTGGCAGCCCCCATTTTTCGTGGAGTAGCTTGGCGTTGGTGGAGTCTGGTGACTCAGCTTCTCGAAGAGTCATCGCTTTCGTGTGGTGACTTCCAGTTATTGTTTCATGAGGTTTTTTTACCCTCCTTCTTGCGCTCCATTCGGATTCCTGAGCTCCTGCAGTTTCAACAGGGAGGGATGACAGTGGTCGAGTATGTAGCTAGTTTTGCAGACCGTGCATGCTTTTACCCGGACATGGTCCGTGACGACAACATCCGAGCGCGGAAGATTGAGCAGGGTCTCCGCTGAGAGATTTGTGCTGTCATAGTACCCTTGGGAATTTCCACATATTCCGAGGTGCTAGAGAAGACGCTGGTGATAGAGGGCTTCCTGTCACATTCTGGAGTTGGTGGTGGCAGCAGGCTAGTTGGAGTCGAGACGTCTGCCACAACTAGTGGGCGCCGACAAGCAGAACCTCGACGCAGGTGGCATTCTGAAAACCGTACTCAGGGGCGTGGTCGTACACCATAGTGGCGCCTGAGGGCACCAGTGCAGCCTAGAGAGAGTCGGTACTATGCTTGTGATGGGCGAGGTCACATGTCATGAGACTGCCCGACCCGAGTTGCGGAGAGCTTCGGGCAGGCAGCAGGTGCACCACCACGACAGAGGCAGCACTGTGATCAGAGTAGCACCCAGAGAGGTGGTGCTAGCAGAGGAGCGGGAGGAGGTGGTAGTGGGGGACGACTTTACGATGTCTTCCCATCACCACTAGGTGGTCCACAACATGCTTTAGGAGCTGACAGTTGGGACCGAGGACAGCCGCGAGCTTTGGATGTCAACTATCCTGCAGAGCATGAGGTGGTAAGAGGACAATCTACAGCTCTTCCACTTTTTTCAGTAGAATTGACAGACTCTATGTGTGAACTGCTTTCCTCCCTGCTCCTTGTTTTATGTGTTAGTAGGGTGATGCACCACGTCGGGTGTAACCCTATGTTGGTAGGGTAATAAAATGTGTGGGACCTTGTTCTCTAGTCGATGGTGTCGAGTCCTCTGCCTTTCGAGCATGTAAGAGAGCCTTAGTTATGGAATATAGCATGACCAGATATCCTTGGGTGTTCCACCATATGGATATTCTGAAGGAGGGAATCACCGGGCCTTATTCCAGGTGCAGGTGGTGATTCCAGTCGCGACGTGCAACATAAAGGTCCGTTCGGGGAGGTGAGCTACCCCCGAGAGCCTTCGGGCTGTTTCAGACCGTGAAAAGGGATGGAAAGGTGCCCTACCAACTTTCCCTAACCCCAATGTCTGGAGTAGGTACACGACTTTGTCTAGGTCTGACCTCGCGTGAACAGATCAATCCTTTGGTCCGTGTGCGGTGACGCAGAGCTGTGCGTGGTTTCTTCTGGGTATGGGAAATCTAGGAGTGGTCTTAGTACCCTGTGTTACTCCCTTGTTTTTTTTTGGGGACAAAAATCTCGATGGAGGGAATGATGAAAGAACCCAGATTTTGCTGTGAAAAGACTTAGGAATATTCTTGATGATATTCCAGAGCAGCGCCTTCATACGGCGTGCGATTCTGGGCCCTAGTGTGGCCGGAATTGTGTTTTCAGTGCGTTCACACTGGAACCGCCAAATAAATGGGATAACTCCTAAACGGTGATCTAGATCAAAGATCTGAGTGTACGTATGGGTCCAGAATGGGGTGTTTATCCTAGGAGCAACATAAAACTTGTCGGCACGGGATGTTTGGACCCCATGCCCGCTTCTGGAACGTTATACGAATTAAATAAATTAATTAATTCGTTTAATGTTTAAATGCATGTGTCTCATAAACGGTATCTCGGATTGGGAAAACAAGTGCACCGTTGAGTTCGGAGCATGCCGTTTACCCTAGGAGGAGTTTAACTTTGGCGGGCGCAACCCGTCTATGAAAAATGCCACCAGGGGCGTTTTCGTAATTTAGCAGCTTCAGATGTTAAATTCTATAACTTCCAAACGGAAGCATGGAATCAAATTATGAGACCACCGTTGTGCTCGGGAGGTAGTTTTACCCTAGGGGAGGCCTAACCTTGACCCCATCGGGAGTTTTGGTTACGGGTTAATTTGGGGTGTTTTGAAATTAATTAATTAAAATTTATTTAATTTCTATTTAGGTAAACCCCTCCTCTCCTCCCTTGTTTCTTCCCCCTGGTAGAAGCACTCAACCAAGGATGAGAAGCTCCTCCTCTCCTCCTCCCCTCCGTTAAGGCAACGGCGCGGCGGCGGATCCTCCGTGAAGCGTCGGGCAACACCCTCGCAAGTAGGATCATTGCGGTTTCAATTTTCATTTCTGCATCTACTTTGAGCCTGAATTCCTGTATGAAACCTCTTTTGAATTTGCAATCAAAGCCCATGATCGCGTAGAACATTTTGTGAGCTTCACGTCGCCTATTTTGAATTGAAAAACCCATCTTCGGGGTGTTCGCAATCGTCCGCCGAAATCAGCGGGTTTTTGATGTTTTCCACTGGGTTTTGGTGTCTCCAGCGAGCAGATGAGTGCCATGCGGGTCTTCTAGGCGGCGGTGGACACGGCTAAGGCCGGGGGTGGCTCTCCAGGGTGAGTGGGCTTGGCCGGGTGGACAATGAGGCGCAGCGGCGGTGCTCGGCCTCAGTCTGCTGAGGGTGTCGGCCGGGGCTCGCAGACGGCAAGAGGAGGACGGCGGAGGCGGTTTCCGGCAGGTGAGGCGGCGGCTGGCCAAGGCGAGCTCAGGCGACAGCAACTCGTGGTCGAAGGGGGTATGCTGAGGATTTCCGGCGGAAGGGTGCTGCATCCGGCATCCGGCGTGCCGCTGTGGTCGAGGGAGCAGCGGAGGAAGACTGGCCAGTTGGCCGATCTGCTGGGAGACGAGGACCCGAAAAAAGTGGGTCCTGCTGGTGCCGTGTGGAAGAAGTCTGGCCCTCCTGGCCTGCCTACTTACATTAAAAAAGAAAAAAAGTTTATAATAATAAAAATAATAAAAATAATATTATTATTATTATGGAAATGATTTATTTTGATAAATCATTCGCAGGGCACCCAATTTGGGAGCCATCAGTGGCAACGCCTCTCTCGAATCGATGAGAGATTTTTTGAGACAGTTTCGGTAATTTTCAATTCCCGAAATGAGGGGCCTCCTAGGCGCGACTTGCCTTTAAGTGATTGATGTTTTTCTGGGAAAATGGTTTTGGATGGCGCGGGCGCGTCTGACGTCCGTTTTGAGCGCCGTCAGTGGCGTTGGGTCCCTGGCGCCGGGGCAAAGCATTCCAGGGTGGTTTCGGGAGTTGAAGTTGGAGTTGAGGCGTGGGCCCCATGGCACGTCTTTTGAGATGCGTGCAGCGTTTAGCAACATTTTCATCGAGCATCTGTTAGGGGCATGAGAGCAGTCGATGTTCAGTGTATTTCCAAGGGAAACGCTTTGGCGTGGTCTGCCCGCTTTAATTCGGCACGACGGTGCGGGGCCCACAAGGGTCGTTTGGTCGTCGATGATGTTTTCTCCATCTTTATCATCGGGCATCCGTTTTGGACGAGTGAATAGTCCATCTTGTGTGCTTTTTCGAGAGGATCGCAATAGTGGGATCCGTTCATTGAGTTTCGGGTCCGAGATGAGGGTCCCATGAAGCACCGCTCCTGTGAGGTGCGCCGGAATGCATCTTTTCCTCCGGATATCCGTTTCACTCAAGTGATTAGTGCTTTTGTAACACCCCAATCTTCTACGGTACTCTTATCTTTGAATAATGCGATAGCGTGTGTTGTACGCAACACCGAGTTCTAACAACCAATCAAACTAGCCGTTATGAATAGTAATACCTACTTTTTAAAATTATATATATTTTATATTTCAAAATGGACTTCATTTTTGGATTCGGAATATCTAATTTAGCCTAAGGTGAAATTTTGGTACTTTTCAGATAACTTTCGTATTTTGATGAATAGTGAAAATTACTAAATTTTAATTAAAAACAACTTTTTTAATCAAAATAATTAATAGTGATAAATTATGAATTTTAGTAGTCTTAAAGTATATTTAAAATATATTTTTACCATTTAATATAATTTTGGTCATTGGACATAATTTTACAATTAAACCGAACATAAACAAGTGTCAATCTTTTGATAGTTATTATCTCTTAAAAACACGCTTTTTGTTTTGACAGCGGGAATTAATTTTAAATTAATTTCTGCCACTTCTGTGTTTTGAATTTAGGAAAATGGATTCCATATTTGGAATCAGGATGTTCAAATTGTGTAAATAGGTAACTTTTATTTTTAGACATTTGTAACACCCCAGGATTTCATAGTGTGTTATTTCTTTAAAATTATTCAATAACTTGCACTACACGCAACACCGAGTTCAATCACACCATGACGTACAAAAAAAAATCCATTAAAAGAGGTCATGACTAGTATTAACAACATTTTTAACTTTATATAATCCTTATAATTTTAGAATCCCTATTATGAGTTTCTTAGTCATAATGCAAGAACAGATTCATTTTCAGTATTGCACTTTTGTCAACTTTAATAGTGAATCCTTTTTAAATAAAATATTTTAAACTATATGAATAAATTGGGACATCAAAAAAAATTTAAAATGAAACATCCCAAGCTTCTACGTTACGCTTTCCTTTGAATAAAATAGTAGCGTGTGTTGTACGCAACCTTGAGTTTTAACACACGCCACAACCAATCAAACTAGCCGTTATGAATAGTAATACCTAAATTTTGAAATTATATATATTTTATATTTTAAAATGGACTTCATTTTTGGATTCGGAATATCGAATTTAGCCTAAGGTGAAATTTTGGTACTTTTCGGATAACTTTCATATTTTGATGAATAGTGAAAATTACTAAATTTTAATTAAAAACAACTTTTTTAATCAAAATAATTAATAGTGATAAATTATGAATATTAGTAGTTTTAAAGTATATTTAGAATATCTTTTTACCATTTAATATAATGTTGGTCATTTTACATAATTTTACAATTAAACCAAACATAAACAAGTGTCAATCTTTTGATAGTTATTACCTCTTAAAAACACGCTTTTTGTTTTGACAGCGGGAATTAATTTTAAATTAATTTCTGCCACTTCTGTGTTTTGAATTTAGAAAAATGGATTCCATATTTGGAATCAGGATTTCCAAATTGTGTAAATAGGTAACTTTTATTTTTAGACATTTTGAATAATTATTGTGGTAAATATTTTATTTACCATGGTTAAGGGTAAATCCGGTAAATAAGGGTTAAAAAATAATATTATAATAATACAAAATTAACCTAAAACGTGTCCTAACCTTATTTGTGGACACATAACCGACCATGAGCATCCTTGGGTCAATTTGGGGACCCCTTGGATCCACTTGTATGTGGTAGGGACACTTTATATTAATAAAGTTAAAATAAAAATAAAAATGGCATAAGCTTACATCTTTTAGAAGAACAATTTTTACATAGGGTTATACATGTTGGATTTTCGATTATAAATATTCATTAGAAAGATCAAAAGATTTCCTACATAATTATAATTTATTTAAAATTTTTAGACATCAAATAATTTAAATTATTAATGACACAATAATGATGCAATGTTTACCTCATTAATAAATCATTTAAATAAATAAGATTTTAATGATTAAAATATTATCTAAAACCTGTCCAATTCTTATTGGTTGATGTTATTTAGAATATGAGTCATCTTATCTTTGACCTCAATGATTTTTGGACCATTATAAACCGAATATAATTATATTATAAAGTAATACTTTCACTCTTTCCTAAAGAGCCCCTCTTCTCCCTTATAAAAGGAGACCACTTCTACTCATTCCTCACACCTCTCAAGCCACTTGGCTCGTCCAAACTCTGCCCAACTAAGCTCCCCACATCCCTCTCCTCCTCCTTGAAGCTTCCCCTTAGGCAGAAAGCATTTCAATAAGTCCTTTGGTTCCAACCAAAGTGAGTTACCTAAATTAAAGGTAACGATTTCTCTTAAATTATTTTCATTTATATTGCTTCTCCAACCCCCAAACTCTTTTTATTTCCTTTCTTTTGTAACAACACCAGTATCATCAATATACTAGGATGTTGTTATAATAAGGATTCAAACTACACATACACACAACTCCATCTAATAGATGATGAACATAATGTTTCTGTGGATGGCAAACTAACGCCTCACGAAACGATGATTGTTCAAATACATCTTACCGCCTCTCATGGTGGCCATTTTGATGGAACTATAATTAAATATGATATTAATGATATATATTTTATATATAAGCTTCTGTAATTCCATTTTATTTCATACCATTATTCGTTTCATGTTGTATATACATACGATAATTTAATTTGAGGAAGTGCGGACTACCGCCCCCTTAAAATGATATGACTCGTTCATACCACACATGGAACGTATAAAGGATGGTGTTAATGAACTTAAGTAACATATATAAAATATTATATTATACTGGAATATTAATATACCTATGTATCATTTGGATTCAATTCTTTTAAAATAAAAATTAAATGGAAGTAGCGTTCGTGCGTACGTACGGACTACCGTCTCCACGAACGCGGTGAGATCCATCCTCCATCGTATCCATTCATGTATTATTCTCATTTTAGGGTTAAAAATAATGTTAATATCATTCTGATTATGAATAAGATATAATCTATCCATTACAAACATGTCTTACGTAACCAAACATTTAAGAAGAACGAATCGATTATCACCCGAAACGACGATAATACTAAGATATTATTAATAAAGCAATGTTAAAAGAACATATATGATATCATATTAATGTATATGATTCTTGTATAATTTAATATCAATTATTTCACCATTATACAGGAGGTTAACCTACCCCAACCAAGGAAAAGTACAAGGTAAGGGATTTTCTTATCTCACATTCAATTCCGTGAGATTTCCATTATTCGCCACTAAATTATTGAAAGTGGTGTATTGTGTACTGGCATTTGATATATATTATCATATTCATGTTATTCTGTAAATAATTTGGTGGTTATTAACTTTTGGCCATACGACTCAGTTGATTAACGTGGTAAGGGGTTTTCATCTCACTCCTTATTCCCGTGAGATTCATGCCATATTGTCACCATTACCTTTTGTGTGGTGTATGTACTGCCCATAATTATATTCTTTGTGTAATACACTCTAATTTATGTGTACTTACATATTCATTGTATGATACCTCTTTCATGGGTTGTATGTTTCATAAGTTACCAAACTGGTAAGGGTTATTTCACAATCTCTTCATTATCTGAGGCTGTTTATACGTAATAATCTACTGGGATCTCGTTATCATCCACATCCATGTTTCTTCAAAATGTATTTCAAAACATTTTTTATATTAAAAAGAATATGGGTTAAAGTCATTTATACCCTTGTTTGACTTTTTATAAGAGGTTTATAAGGGAATCTTTCCGTCGTTTTCCAAACAAGGTTCTTTTTAACCTTTTCGACAGAATTAAGATAAGAATGTTTTTTTAACTTATACGGCGGGTGCGGTTATTTTCCGCCGTTATAAAATCGTCAAAGCTTCCCTTAAAATATTATAAGATTATTTTCAAAGAAAATGTTTGATTTTATATGGATATTAAATGATTTCAAAATAAAAGGAGATATTTCTTTAAAAAGAATTTTGATTTTATCTATGTCAACATCCTTTGATGGGTTTTAAGATTCTTTGAAGTTGATTTATTATGATACAATACTTCTATATTGTTTTGAAGGTTTTGTGATATGTTTGACTGTGTATGTGCTATTTTTATACCATTCATAGTTTATGGTAAAAGTATTGACATTTCGTATGCTAGTTCCAATAAGAATTTTTTTGTTATATTTCAATCTTTACTTCATATGAATGTGTTGGACAAGTATGTTTCAGGTTGAGGACTGGTTAAAGTAAGCCCTCCAGGTTGGGGACTGGTAAAAGTAAGCCCTCCAGGTTAGGGACTGGTAAAAGTAAGCCCTCTGGGTTGGTGTCCGGTTATTAGAGGCACTCCGGGTTGGTGTCCGGTTATTAGAGGCACTCCGGGTTGGGTTCTGGTTACAGTTAGCCCCAAGGTCTTGGGACGAGGCCTTGAAAAGTAATTAAAGTTTAGCATTATGCATTCCAACACTATGAAAGTGGTTATTGATTTTGCATGTGATTATTCGATTAGTAGAATATCCATGTGAATAAGTAAATGGCATTATCTAATTTTATTTATGCCATACTATGTTAAAAGTTCAAGTTTAAAAGGCTTTTGTTTTAGTTATACATTGCCTTAAATGTTTATTCTTATTTATGAAAGTTTCCTCTATATTGTTATCCTTACTGGGAATTTGAGCTCACCACTTTTCTATGTTTTATTTTTCCCAGGAAGTGAAGAAGTAAATTATGAATGACCTGCAGGGATATTATGAGGGGATTATAGTGTGGACTGTGGAAACATTATGTTGTTGTAGTAGTTTTTCATTTTATGATGTAATGTAAAACTTATGAATATATCTAGTGTTTCCAAGGCTACTAAACCAATCGGTCTTTCGAGATTTGATCTTTCTTGTGATCATGCCAATGTTATGTAATAATGCACCCACTCTAGGCAACTAGGGTCAGGGCGTTACAGTTGGTATCAGAGGAAGTTTAATACAAACCTTGGAAGCTAGATTTAGATAAACTCTGATTAGAGCACGTAGACCTAAGATGAAGTTTGAGGATTAGTATAGAAGAACTTCCTAGAATTTTGGTATTGTAGAGATTTTGTGAGTTTTCCGAGCAATACATCCCTGTCTGGATACGAGCAGGTAGAGGCGGCTCTGGCACAGATGTACCTAGGGGTAAAACCCGAAAACACCGCTTTGAGCTAGACTCGAACGGGAACTGGTGCACGACAACGGGCCTTGCTGCACTCTTGGTTACGACACTCCCGGGGGATATGCTTAGGATAACTCTCATTTTCTTTACAAATTATTATGAAGGGTTTATGAGTATATACTTCCTCAAAGAAAACATTTTTATGATTATGGATTATATCCATAAATAGTTCAATTTATGTTAAGTGTTTTATAAGTATGGGATTATGTATTTTGATTCATAAACTGATCTAGTTTATGCCATTGTTTAGAAATGGCGCCCAGTAGAAGGAATGAGAACTTCAGAAATACACATGATTCAAAGAGAAGGAAGGATCATATCTTTCATGGTCTTAAGCTAGAATTTATAATAGAAATAGTCTCCCATGTATTATCATCATATGAAGAAATAATATCATGTGTTGATAAGATAATTAAAGATTTTACTGAGTCCTATGGCTTTGAAGGGAATCAAGAGATGAAAAAGATGGAAGAGAGAAAGATGGATAAAGGGAAAAGGGAAAAGAAGAATTTTCCCATATGTGGTAACTGTGGAAAGAAACACCCTGGAACTTGCCTGAAAGGAATGGGAGTTTGTTATAAGTGTGGAGGAAAAGGGCACAAAGTACGTGACTACAAGGGTAAGAAAATGGTTTTAAATGTACAATGCTTAATTTGCAAGGAGTTTGGACACTACGCGAACCTATGTCCCAGTCATCAGACTATGCCGCAAATGATGTTATTGGATAATAATCAAGTTATGATACTACCACAGATGAAGAGGAATGATTAGAGTTCTTATGTTGATTATGTCAATTGAGTGTTGTATCAACAATGTACTTGTTACAATAATCATGGAGTATATAAGGATTGTACTACAGTACTATTTCATTAAGGACTTGAGATTGTGTGGAACAAAGAAAAGTGACTCAATAGCAGGATAAATTTTTGGAAAGTATATGGTTGAGAGAATGATAAATCATAATATAGTTCTGATACTGAGGTAGTGATTTTGGAATAATATGTGATTGTTTTGAATAAATTATATTGGATATTCTTGACTACCCTGGAACTGATTAATGATTTGTATATTCCATCATTGTTGGGGTTTAAAACATTTTTGGATTAATGAAGTATATCCAGCATTCTATATGGAATAAGGGAGCATGAATGTAATCAATAAGGAATATGGTAATACATGATGAAGGTATTCATATGCTATTACGGGGTAAAAAGGATCTATATTATGTTTACCTTCCTATTAAATGTTAGACTGTGAGTTTGGACAGAAGTATTTTGGATAGTTCTAGTTTGGATTATTTTGGATTGCCATAAAAGGACAACCCGGAGGTCGGGCGGCAACCCGTCGCGTCCGACAAGGCTGCAAGACTTTAACCCGCAACCGAAGGGCGACAAGGGTGTATCACCTACCACTGGCCCATGAGATGTCCTAGATTAAATAATATAGTTTTTATTAAAATATCATGTAGATGAATTATAAATTCGTTTATTTTGGAACCCTATACGAATAGTGTAAATAGAATTTTTTTTACATTCTATTATCTTTTAGAGTGAAAGATGAGTTTGTGGTAGAAATTTATTAATGGATAAAACACTATTTATAAAGTAAGTATATCTCCTTATGATCTTAGCCAATCTCATAAATAAATTCCTCAACATTAAGAAAAGAAACTTATAACAAAAATGTTTTCCTAGATGATACCTTAAATCATCACTAAATAATGGCTTTGAGATTGTTGGCCTTTTCATAGCCATGTTCTCTACCAATCTCCATCAGATAATTGATGGTTAGATTTTTCTTCCATATCCATATTTTCCTACATGGAACCCTAGTATGTGTTATTTTCGGTAATCTTCATACGTTCGACTCTTTATTTTAAATAGAGGCCTCATTAATTCATTTTTCGATGTGGGATTTCAACTAAGATATTTTGAAACGTCAAAAATGTGTTATCCTAATACGCTATGTTTTGTTGAACCGATGGTATTTCAAATCATCATAGATTGATGAATTTAAGGACCTCAATTATACACTTGTTTGTGATTGATGATCTCAATCACTACCTATAAATATTTACGTTTTTCCTCCAATTATATGTCTCTAATTGCCACCAACGTTCTCCTAATCGAGATCATAATTTGGTGGTGACTCTTTCATTTCTCTTTTCCTCATATTAAGACTAAATTTTAGTAACCTAATTTCCGATGTGGGTTTTCCCACAAAGATATTTTCTATTTTCAACCTTTTATTTTCGAAGAACAATTTCAAATTGCGAGGATGCAATTTATTGAAGGAGGGGAGAATGTAACACCCCAGGATTTCATAGTGTGTTATTTCTTAAAAATAATTCAATAACTTGCACTACACGCAACACCGAGTTCAATCACACCATGACGTACAAAAAAAAAGCCATTAAAAGAGGTCATGAATAGTATTAACAACATTTTGAACTTTATATAATCCTTATAATTTTAGAATCCCTATTATGAGTTTCTTAGTCATAATGCAAGAACAGATTCATTTTTAGTATTGCACTTTTATCAACTTTAATAGTGAAACCTTTTTAAATAAAATATTTTAAACTATCTGAATAAATTGGGACATCAAAAAAAATTTAAAATGAAACATCCCAAGCTTCTACGGTACGCTTTCCTTTGAATAAAATAGTAGCGTGTGTTGTATGCAACCTTGAGTTTTAACACACGCCACAACCAATCAAACTAGTCGTTATGAATAGTAATAACTAAATTTTGAAATTATATATATTTTATATTTTAAAATAGACTTCATTTTTGGATTCGGAATATCGAATTTAGCCTAAGGTGAAATTTTGGTACTTTTCGGATAACTTTCATATTTTGATGAATAGTGAAAATTACTAAATTTTAATTAAAAACAACTTTTTTAATCAAAATAATTAATAGTGATAAATTATTAATTTAAGTAGTTTTAAAGTATATTTAGAATATATTTTTACCATTTAATATAATGTTGGTCATTTTACATAATTTTACAATTAAACCAAACATAAACAAGTGTCAATCTTTTGGTAGTTATTACCTCTTAAAAACACGCTTTTAGTTTTGACAGCGGGAATTAATTTTAAATTAATTTCTGCCACTTCTGTGTTTTGAATTTAGAAAAATGGATTCCATATTTGGAATCAGGATGTCCAAATTGTGTAAATAGGTAACTTTTATTTTTATACATTTTGAATAATTACTGTGGTAAATATTTTATTTACCATGGTTAAAGGTAAATCCGGTAAATAAGGGTTAAAAAATAATATTATAATAATAGAAAATTAACCTAAAACGTGTCCTAACCTTATTGGTGGACACATACCCGACCATGAGCATCCTTGGGTCAATTTGGGGACCCCTTGGATCCACTTGTATGTGGTAGGGACACTTTATATTAATAAAGTTAAAATAAAAATAAAAATGGCATAAACTTACATCTTTTAGAAGAACAATTTTTACATAGGGTTATACATGTTGGATGTTCTATTATAAATATTAATTAGAAAGCTAAAAATATTTCCTACATAATGATAATTTATTTATAATTTTTAGACATCAAATAATTTAAATTATTAATGACACAATAATGATGCAATGTTTACCTCATTAATAAATCATTTAAATAAATAAGATTATAATGATTAAAATATTATCTAAAACCTGTCCAATTCTTATTGGTTGATATTATTTAGAATATGAGTCATCTTATCTTCGACCTCAATGATTTTTGGACCATTATAAACCGAATATAATTATATTATAAAGTAATACTTTCACTCTTTCCTAAAGAGCCCCTCTTCTCCCTTATAAAAGGAGACCACTTCTACTCATTCCTCACACCTCTCAAGCCACTTGGCTCGTCCAAACTCTGCCCAACTAAGCTCCCCACATCCCTATCCTCCTACTTGAAGCTTCCCCTTAGGCAGAAAGCATTTCAAGAAGTCCTTTGGTTCCAACCAAAGTGAGTTACCTAAATTAAAGGTAACGATTTCTCTTAAATTATTTTCATTTATATTACTTCTCCAACCCCCAAACTCTTTTTATTTCCTTTCTTATGTAACAACACCAGTATCCTCAATATACTAGGATGTTTTTATAAGAAGGATTCAAACTACACATACACACAACTCCATCTAATGGATGATGAACATAATGTTTCTGTGGATGGCAAACTAACGCCTCACGAAACGATGATTGTTCAAATACATCTTACCGCCTCTCATGGTGGCCATTATGATGGAACTATAATTAAATATGATATTAATGATACATATTTTATATATAAGCTTCTGTAATTCCATTTTATTTCATACCATTATTCGTTTCATGTTGTATATGCATACGATAATTTCATTTGAGGAAGTGCGGACTACCACCCCCTTAAAATGATATGACTCGTTCATACCACACATGGAACGTATAAAGGATGGTGTTAATGAAATTAAGTAACATATATAAAATATTATATTATACTGGAATAGTAATATACCTATGTATCATTTGGATTCAATTCTTTTAAAATAAAAATTAAATGGAAGTAGCGTTCGTGCGTACGTACGGACTACCGTCTCCACGAACGCGGTGAGATCCATCCTCCATCGTATCCATTCAAGTCTTATTCTAATTTTAGGGTTAAAAATAATGTTAATATCATTCTGATTATGAATAAGATATAATATATCCATTACAAACATGTCTTACGTAACCAAACATTTATGAAGAACGAATCGATTATCACCCGAAACGACGATAATACTAAGATATTATTAATAAAGCAATGTTAAAAGAACATATATGATATCATATTAATGTATATGATTCTTGTATAATTTAATATCAATTATTTCACCATTATACAGGAGGTTAACCTACCCCAACCAAGGAAAAGTACAAGGTAAGGGATTTTCTTATCTCACATTCAATTCCGTGAGATTTCCATTATTCGCCACTAAATTATTGAAAGTGGTGTATTGTGTACTGGCATTTGATATATATTATCATATTCATGTTATTCTGTAAATAATTTGGTGGTTATTAACTTTTGGCCATACGACTTAGTTGATTAACGTGGTAAGGGGTTTTCATCTCACTCCTTATTCCCGTGAGATTCATGCCATATTGCCACCATTACCTTTTGTGTGGTGTATGTACTGCCCATAATTATATTCTTTGTATAATACACTCTAATTTATGTGTACTTACATATTCATTGTATGATACCTCTTTCATGGGTTGTATGTTTCATAAGTTACCAAACTGGTAAGGGTTATTTCACAATCTCTTCATTATCCGAGGTTGTTTATACGTAATAATCTACTGGGATCTCGTTATCATCCACATCCATGTTTCTTCAAAATGTATTTCAAAACATTTTTAATATTTAAAAGAATATGGGTTAAAGTCATTTATACCCTTGTTTGACTTTTTATAAGAGGTTTATAAGGGAATCTTTCCGTCGTTTTCCAAACAAGGTGCTTTTTAACCTTTTCGACAGAATTAAGATAAGAATGTTTTTTTTAACTTATACGGCGGGTGCGGTTATTTTCCGCCGTTATAAAATCGTCAAAGCTTCACTTAAAATCTTATAAGATTATTTTCAAAGAAAATTTTTGATTTTATATGGATCTTAAATGATTTCAAAATAAAAGGAGATATTTCTTTAAAAAGAATTTTGATTTCATCTATGTCAACATCCTTTGATGGGTTTTAAGATTCTTTGAAGTTGATTTATTATGATACAAAACTTCTATATTGTTTTGAAGGTTTTGTGATATGTTTGACTGTGGATGTGCTATTTATATACCATTCATAGTTTATGGTGAATGTATTGACATTTCGTATGCTAGTTCCAATAAGAATGTTTATGTTATATTTCAATCTTTACTTCATATGAATGTGTTGGACAAGTATGTTCCAGGTTGGGGACTGGTTAAAGTAAGCCCTCCAGGTTGGGGACTGGTAAAAGTAAGCCCTCCATGTTAGGGACTGGTAAAAGTAAGCCCTCCGGGTTGGTGTCTGGTTATTAGAGGCACTCCGGGTTGGTGTCCGGTTATTAGAGGCACTCCGGGTTGGTGTCCGGTTATTAGAGGCACTCCGGGTTGGGTTCCGGTTACAGTTAGCCCCAAGGTCTTGGGACGAGGCCTTGAAAATTAATTAAAGTTTAGCATTATGCATTCCAACATTATGAAAGTGGTTATTGATTTTGCATGTGATTATTCTATTAGTAGAATATCCATGTGAATAAGTAAATGGCATTATCTAATTTTATTTATGCCATACTATGTTAAAAGTTCAAGTTTAAAAGGCTTTTGTTTTAGTTATACATTGCCTTAAATGTTTATTCTTATTTATGAAAGTTTCCGCTATATTATTATCCTTACTGGGCATTTGAGCTCACCCCTTTTATATGTTTTATTTTTCCCAGGAAGTGAAGAAGTAAATTATGAATGACCTGCAGGGATATTATGAGGGGATTATAGTGTGGACTGTGGAAACATTATGTTGTTGTAGTAGTTTTTCATTTTATAATGTAATGTAAAACTTATGAATATATCTAGTGTTTCCAAGGCTACTAAACCAATTGGTCTTTTGAGATTTGATCTTTCTTGTGATCATGCCAATGTTATGTAATAATGCACCGAATCTAGGCAACTAGGGTCGGGGCGTTACAACATTTTTAATAATTACTGCGGTAAATATTTTATTTACCATGGTTAAGGGTAAATCCGGTAAATAAGGGTTAAAAAATAATATTATAATAAAACTAAATTACCCTAAAACGTGTCTTAACCCTATTGGTTGATACATGGTCGACCATGGGCATCATTGGGTCGATTTTGGGACCCCATGGATCCACTTGTAAGTGATAATGACAATTTATTTTAATTAAGTTAAAATGAATACAAAAATGACACAAGCATATATCTTTTAGCAAAACAATTGTTTCATAGGGTTATATATGTTGGATTTTAGATTATAAATATTCATTATAAATATAAAAAGATTTCCTACATAATGATATTTTATTTATAATTTTTAGACATTAAATAATTTATTTTATTTCTGACACAATGATGATGTAGTAATTACTATAAAAGTGAAAAATTAAAATAATTGATATTATAAATACCCAAATAAATATAATATGAAACTTATAATTAATTAAACTAATTTTCTAGGATAATATGATATATTAGTATTGATTTAATTGACTTTTTTTGAAGTAATCAATCTGTTATGAGTTTCACAAAAATCAACTATTGAATAGTGTCAAAATTGACATAAAAGAGTTCTTAAAACAATTATTATATTATTAATTGATATTAAATTCATAAAAATCTATGGTTCGGCCAAGAGACTTATATCATGATAGGTTCATCATTAATGGACCACTTGGGGGTCACTTAAATGTATATAGTAAGTTTATTAACCATATTATATAAAAATACAAAGATACATTGTAAAAGTGAAACTAATTAACTTAGAGTTAATACATAAAGATAAGGTTAATATAAGTACCCAAACCTGTCTAAATTCTATTGGTTGAGTGGTTTTAGACCTATCCCCACCTTAACCTTTGAATAATTAACTTTGGAGCCATTAGAAACCGAATATGAATTTATTACAAATTAATATTTCTAGCTTTTCCAAAGGTGCCCCTCACCCCTCTTATAAAAGGGAACTCCTCCTTCTCATTTCTTCACACCTTAAAAGCATTTTGGTTAGGAAAAACTCTGCCCAAATACTCTCCCAACATCCCTCACTACAACCTATAGTCCTTAGTTTGATCAGAAAGCCAACCTAAGGAGCCCTTTTGATCAAATCAAAAGGAAGAACCCGAAGAAAAGGTAATGTTTTCACCACCCCTTTTCATGTTTCTTTCTTCTTCCACTTCTTCTTTCTTTGTTCTTACCATTATAAAATAATAACTCCAGTATCTTACATATACTGTGATGTTATTATAAATATGGTACAACCATATTCAGTATTCTATCCACCCTTTTAATAACATGTCACCATACGTGCGTACGTACGGCTTACCGTCTCCACGTCGTGGTGTAATTGTTATTCAATATATTATTATTTGGATGGGTATAATAATGATGTGTAACTCATGTAAATAATAAATATAACATGTTAATGATTCTGTATATATGATATACCATCCATTTATATATTATTTTAATATCAGAAGAATGATATTTTCACTCGTGCGTACGTACGGACTACCGTCTCCACGAAAGCGATGAGATTCATTCTCCATCGTATCCATTCAAGTATAATTATCATTTGATGATTTAAAAATGATGTTTAAGGACTTTATATCATTATGGATATGAATAATATACAACAAACATGGCTCATGTAACAAAACATATAAAAGAAAATGAGTAAGTTAACACCCGAAACGACGATAATTCTAAGATATTATTATCAAATCAATGTTAAAAGATCATATATGATATCATATTAATATATATGATTCTTTTATAATTTAATAACAATTATTTCACCATTATACAGGAGGATAACCTACCCCAACCAAGGAAAAGTACAAGGTAAGGGTTATTTCACAATCTCTTCATTATCCGAGGTTGTTTATACGTAATAATCTACTGGGATTTCATTATCATCCACATCCATGTTTCTTCGAAATGTATTTCAAAACATATTTATTATTTACAAGAATATGGGTTAAAGTCATTTATACCCTTGTTTGACTTTTTATAAGAGGTTTATAAAGGAATCTTTCCGTAGTTTTCAAAACAAGGTCCTTTTTAACCTTTTCGACAGAATTAAGGTAAGAATGTTTTTTTAACTTATACGGTGGGTGCGGCTATTTTCCGCCGTTATAAAATCTTCAAAGCTTCCCTTACAAGATTATAAGAATATTTTCAAAGAAAATGTTTTATTTTATATGGATCTTAAATGATTTCAAAATAAAAGGAGATATTTCTTTAAAAAGAATTTTGATTTCATCTATGTCAACATCCTTTGATGGCTTTTAAGATTATTTGAAGTTGATTTATTATGATACAAAACTTCTATATTGTATTGAAGGTTTTGTGATATGTTTGACTGTGGATGTGCTATTTTTATACCATTCATAGTTTATGGTGAAAGTATTGACATTTTGTATGCTACTTTTAATACAAATGTTTATGTTATGTTTAAACCTTTTCATATGGGAATGCATTGGACTTAATATGTGATGGGTGGAGCACGATATAGCTCCTCGATGCATCGGTAGGTCTCATGAGACAAACTAGTGTCTTGGCACAAGGCCTTGAAAAAATCTTATTTGTAGTAATGGCACGAGGCCTTGGCTATGTGGTTATGATAGTCTGGCATTATGCATTCCATCATTATGAAAGTGGTTATTGATTTTGCATGTGATTATTCGATTAGTCGAATAACCATGTGAATAAGTAAATGGAATTATCTCATTTTATTTATGACATACTATGTTAAAAGTTCAAGTTTGAAAGGATTTTGTTTTAGTTATACATTGCCTTAAATGTTTATTCTTATTTATGAAAGTTTCCGCTATATTGTTATCCTTACTGGGCATTTGAGATCACCCCTTTTCTATGTTTTATTTTTCCCAGGAAGTGAAGAAGTAAATTATGAATGACCTGCAGGGATATTATGTGGGGATATGAGTGTGGATTATGGAGACAATATGTTGTTGTAGTAGTTTTTCATTTTATGATGTAATGTAAGACTTATGAATATATCTAGTGTTTCCAAGACTACTAAACCAATCGGTCTTTCGAGATTTGATCTTTCTTGTGATCATACCAATGTTAAGTAATAATGCACCGACTCTGGGTAACTAGGGTCGGGGCATTACAGTTGGTATCAGAGGAAGTTTAGTACAAACCTTGGAAGCTAGATTTAGATAAACTCTGATTAGAGCACGTAGACCTAAGATGAACTTTGAGGATTAGTATAGAAGAACATCCTAGAATTTTGGTATTGTAGAGATTTTGTGAGTTTTCCAAGCAATAAATCCCTGTCTGGATACGAGCAGGTAGAGGCGGCTCTGGCACTGATGTACCTAGGGGTAAAACCCGAAAACACCGCTTTGAGCTAGACTCGAACGGGAACTGGTGCACGACAATGGGCCTTGCTGCACTCTTGGTTACGACACTCCCGGGGGATATGCTTAGGATAACTCTCATTTTTCATTACAAATCATTTTGAAGGGATTATGATTATATACTTCCTCAAAGAAAACATTCTTATGATTATGGATTATATCCATAAATAGTTCAATTTATGTTAAGTGTTTTATATGTATGGGATTATTTATTTTGATTCATAAACTGATCTAGTTTATTCCATTGTTTAGAAATGGCGCCTAGTGGAAGAAATGGAAACCATATCAATGCACGCACTCCATGTAGGGATTGCCCTCCTGCTCAAGATAATTATAGTGGAGCTGGTGATGCAACTGGAGCTGAACAGCTAATCACCATACTAGGACAACTAACTCAGTTTATGAATAATAACCTTACCCGTATAGAGCACCCTGATCCGCAGCGTGGAGGATCAATGTTAGATCGATTCATGAGGCAACAACCACCAACGTTCAATGGGAGTACAAATCCCTTAGTAGCTGAGCAATGGATAAATTCCCTAGAGAAAATATTTCAGGCTTTGGGGAGCAGTGAAAGGGAAAAAGTTATCATGGCAGTTTACCGCCTCACTGGAGATGCTGATCAATGGTGGTCATTGATTCAAAATATGAAGGAAGATGATGAAGTATCAAATATGGAATGGAGGGAGTTCAAAAATCTGTTTTTAGAAAAATACTTTCCTCGCGACCATCAAGCAGATATGGAAAGGAAATTTCTAAGTCTGAGACAGAAGGAGGATGAGAATGTCACAAAGTATGAGGCTAACTTTACAAGGTTATCATGGTACGCTGGTGAATATATACGTAACCAAAGAAGTAATATTGATCATTTCTTTGATGGGTTAAAACCATTTCTCCGTCGAGAATTAGTCTCACAATCATTTTCATCATATGAAGACATTGTCTCATGTGCTATCAAGACCGAAAAGGAATTCTCTAAGTCTTATGACTTTAAAGCAAAGAAAGAGAAGAAGAGGCCTGCTGATCAATCTGGGAATGGAAATAAGGGGAAGAAAGGAAAGGTTGAATATCCATCTTGTGGTAAATGTGGGAAGAAACACCCCGATGCTTGCTTGAAGGGAATGGGAGTCTGTTACAAGTGTGGTGAAAAAGGCCACCAAGCTCGTGATTGCAAAGGAAAGAAGGAAGCCACCAACGTTCAGTGCTACAATTGCAGGGAGATGGGACATTATGCGAATGAATGTCCTAAGCGTCAGGAGAACTTACCTCAGAAAAGGCCAAGGGATCAAGGCCAAGCTTATGCTATCACTACTGCTGAGGTAGAAGCTCCGAAAGACGTGGTGGCAGGTAATTTAATGGTTTCCTCAAGTTTAGAAAATGCATTATTTGATTCTGGATCATCGCATTGTTTCATATCTTCCCAGATTTCTAAGAAAATTAGATATTTTCAATTTGATTTAACAAGGGAGTTTTCAGTTAAAACTCCTAAGGGAAGTATCATTGCAACAAAGTTTTGTGAATCAGTCCCCATTAGAGCGCATAAATGTTTGTTATCTGCTGATCTCATCATCTTACCTATGATTGAGTTTGACATAATCCTCGGTATGGACTGGCTTTCGGACTATGATGTGAAGATTTATTGTAAGAAGAAAGAGGTTATGATTCTTGATGATAATGATAAGGACCACCTTATCTTTAGAGCAGAATCGTCACCACCTAATTCTTATTTAGATCCACCCTCAATAGCTCAACTAAATTCAATTATTGGGGAGGAAGAGAATGAAATAACTGCGGGTGAGGAAAGGAATGTTCAAATAGAGGATGTACCTGTTGTGAAAGAATTTGTAGATGTATTTCCGGAAGATTTACCTGGACATCCTCCAGAACGAGAAGTTGAGTTTTCTATTGATTTAATTCCTGGATCATGGCCTATATCGAAGACCCCTTATAGAATGGCCACTGTAGAATTAGTTGAACTAAAGAAACAACTAGAGGAATTGAGTAATAAGGGATTTATTCACCCTAGTGTTTCTCCATGGGGAGCCCCTGTTCTTTTTGTTAAAAAGAAAGATGGATCTATGAGGTTATGTATCGACTACAGGGAGATCAATGCTATAACGATAAAGAACAAGTATCCCATACCTCGTATTGATGATTTATTTGACCAACTACATGGAGCTCAATACTTTTCAAAGATTGACCTTCGATCTGGATACCATCAGTTGTGTGTAAAGAAGGAAGACATTCTGAAGACAGCATTTCGAACCAGGTACGGGCATTATGAGTTTACTGTAATGCCTTTTGGATTGACTAATGCACCCTCTGTATTCATGGATCTGATGAATAGAGTTTTCAAGGAGTATCTTGATGAATTTGTGGTGGTATTTATTGATGATATCTTGGTATACTCCAAAACCTACGAAGATCATGAAAATCACTTGCGCATTATCTTGAAGACTCTGAGGAGGCATGAATTATACGGGAAGTTTAGCAAGTGTGAATTCTGGCATCAGGAGATTTCTTTTCTTGGCCATATTGTCTCTAAAGATGGAATCTCTGTTGATCCTTTTAAGACCAAGGCAATCCAAGAATGTCCATCACCTACGAGTATAAATGAGGTACGCAGTTTTATTGGTTTGGCAGGTTATTATCGACGTTTCGTCCAGAATTTTGCCCGATTGGCTAACCCATTAACGAAGCTCACACGTAAAGGTGTTAAATTTGTTTGGACAAAAGAGTGTGAAGAATGTTTTGAAGAACTGAAGAAAAGATTAGTCAATGCTCCTATATTGACTCTACCATCGGGGAATGATGGGTTTGTTATTTATAGTGATGCATCGAAGAAAGGACTTGGTTGTGTCCTTATGCAGAATGATAGAGTTAATGCCTATGAATCACGACAGTTGAAAATTCATGAACAAAACTATCCTACTCATGATCTCGAGTTAGCAGCTGTGATCATTGCTTTGAAGATATGGAGGCACTACCTCTATGGTGAAAAATGTGAGATTTATACTGATCACAAGAGTTTGAAGTATATTTTCTCACAAAAAGAACTCAACATGAGGCAAAGGAGATGGCTTGAATTACTCAAGGATTATGATTTCACGATACACTACCACCCAGGGAAAGCAAACAAGGTGGCAGATGCTTTGAGTAGAAAAGACCATGGAGTTATGAACAATATGAGAATTGAAAGGGATCCAATTTTCATGGATCTAGTGAAGATGGACATGGGAATAACCAGGGAAGGCGAAACGTCATTTCTTTTTCAAATGGTTGCCAAACCATCTTTAATAGAAAGGATTAAGAGTACTCAGACTGATGATGAAGAATTTCAAAAGAAGAATAAAGCTGTGAATGATGGGATATTTATAGACTTTGTGTATGAAGATGGAATTTTGAAATTTGGGAAGAGACTTTGTGTTCCCAATATACCTGATCTAAAAAGGGAATTGTTGGATGATGCTCATAGTTCCAATTTCTCTATACACCCTGGGAGCACCAAAATGTATAGAGATTTGAAGGAACATTTTTGGTGGGACAACATGAAGAGGGAGATTGCTGATTTTATGTCAAGATGTATGGTTTGTCAACAAGTGAAAGCTGGAAGGCAACAACCTGGAAGAGTCATGCAACCTCTTCCCATACCAGAGTGTAAATGGGACAATATTACGATGGACTTTGTCATGGGGCTACCAAAGACTCCTAGAAGGAACGATGCAATATGGTTTATTGTTGATCGTCTTACCAAGTCAGCACATTTTCTTGCTATAAGAGAAGATCTACCCCTGGAACGTCTAGCAAGACGAAATATTAATGAAGTTTTGAGACTTCATGGAGTACCCCTATCGATTGTTTCTGATCGTGATCCCCGTTTTACTTCAAGATTCTGGAAAAGTCTTCAGAAATCCCTGGATACTGAACATCATTTGAGCACTGCATACCACCCTCAGATAGACAGACAATCAGAACGGACTATTCAAACCTTAGAAGACATGTTGAGATCTTGCTCACTTGACTTTCAGGGTATGTGGGATCAATATTTACCTCTGGTAGAATTTTCCTATAACAATAGCTTCCATTCGAGTATTCAGATGGCACTATATGAAGCGTTATACGGAAAGAGATGTCGTACACCAACCTGTTGGGATGACGTTGGTGAAAGAAAACTTGTAGGCCCAGAACTGGTGGAGGAAACGGTGGAAAAGGTGAAAGTAATCCAAAATCACATCAAAGCAGCTCAAAGTAGGCAGAAGAGATATGCCGATAATCGAAGGAAGGATTTGGAATTTCAAGTCGGTGATCATGTTTTCCTGAAGGTATCTCCGTGGAAGGGAGTCATACGTTTTGGTAAGAAAGGTAAATTGAGTCCCAGGTACATCGGACCTTTCGAAATTCTAGAACGAATTGGGGTTGTAGCTTACCGATTGGCAATGCCGCCAAGTCTCTCCAAAGTTCACGATGTGTTCCACGTATCTCTGTTGAGGAAATACATGCCTGATCCAACGCATGTACTCACCTATGAAGAATTAGAACTGGAACCCGATCTTTCCTATTGTGAAGAGCCCATCAGGATTCTTGATACGAGAGAACAAGTACTGAGAAACCGGACGACGCGTCTGGTAAAAGTTTTGAGGAGAAACCATAAGATGGAAGAGGCAACGTGGGAACCCGAGGAACTTATGATGAAGAACCACCCGAGTCTTTTCATGTGATAGTATTCTAGAAATTTCGAGGACGAAATTATTTGAGGGAGGAGAGAATGTAACACCCCAATCTTCTACGGTATGCTTCTCTTTGAATAATGCGATAGCGTGTGTTGTACGCAACACCGAGTTCTAACCACCAATCAAACTAACCATTATGAATAGTAATACCTACTTTTTAAAATTATATATATTTTATATTTCAAAATGGACATCATTTTTGGATCCGGAATATCTAATTTATCCTAAGGTAAAATTTTTGTACTTTTCGGAAAACTTTCATATTTTGATGAATAGTGAAAATTACTAAATTTTAATTAAAAACAACTTTTTTAATCAAAATAATTAATAGTGATAAATTATGAATTTTAGTAGTTTTAAAGTATATTTAGAATATATTTTTACCATTTAATATAATTTTGTTCATTGGACATAATTTTACAATTAAACCGAACATAAACAAGTGTCAATCTTTTGATAGTTATTATCTCTTAAAAACACGCTTTTTGTTTTGACAGCGGGAATTAATTTTAAATTAATTTCTGCCACTTCTGTGTTTTGAATTTAGGAAAATGGATTCCATATTTGGAATCAGGATGTTCAAATTTTGTAAATAGGTAACTTTTATTTTTAGACATTTTGAATAATTACTGCGCTAAATATTTTATTTACCATGGTTAAGGGTAAATCCGGTAAATAAGGGTTAAAAAGTAATATTATAATAATACTAAATTACCCTAAAACGCGTCTTAACCCTATTGGTTGATACATGGTCGACCATGGGCATCTTTGGGCCGATTTTGGGACCCCATGGATCCACTTGTAAGTGATAATGACACTTTATTTTAATTAAGTTAAAATGAATACAAAAATGACACAAGCATATATCATTTAGCAAAACAATTGTTACATAGGGTTATATATGTTGGATTTTAAATTATAAATATTAATTAGAAAGATAAAACTATTTCTTACATAATTATATTTTATTTATAATTTTTATACATTAAATAATTTATTTTATTTATGACACAATGATGATGCAGTAATTACTATAATAGTGAACAATTAAAATAATTGATATTATAAATACCCAAATAAATATAATATGAAATTTTTAATGAATTAAAATACTTTTCTAGGATAATATGATATATTAGTATTGATTTAATTGACTTTTTTCGAAGTAATCAATCTGTTATGAGTTTCACAAAAATCAACTATTGAATAGTGTCAAAATTGACATAAAAGAGTTCTTAAAACAAATATTATATTATTAATTGATATTAAATTCCTAAAAATCTAAGGTTCGGACAAGAGACTTATATCATGATAGGTTCATCATTAATGGACCACTTGGGAGGATCTTGGATATATATAGTAAGTTTATTAACCATATTATATAAAAATACAAAGAGACATTGTAAAAGTGAAACTAATTAACTTAGAGTTAATACTTAAAGATAAGGTTAATATAAGTACCCAAACCTGTCTAAATTCTATTTGTTGAGTGGTTTTCGATCTATCCCCACCTTAACCTCTGAATAATCAACTTTGGAACCATTAGAAACCGAATATGAATTTATTATAAATTAATATTTCTAGCTTTTCCAAAGGTGCCCCTCACCCCTCTTATAAAAGGGCACTCCTCCTTCTCATTTCTTCACACCTTAAAAGCCTTTTGGATCGGCCAAACTCTGCCCTAATACTCTCCCAACATCCCTCCCTACAACATAGAGGCCTTAGATTGATCATAAATCCAACCTAAGGAGCCCTTTTGATCAAATCAAAAGGAAGAACCCGAAGAAGAGGTAATGTTTTCACCACCCCTTTTTAAGTTCCTTTCTTCTTCCACTTCTTCTTTCTTTGTTCTTACCATTCTAAAATAATAAATCCAGTATCTTACATATACTGTGATGTTAATATAAATATGGTACAACCATATTCAGTATTATATCCACCCTTTGAATAACATGTCACCATACGTGCGTACGTACGGCTTACCGTCTCCACGTCGTGGTGTAATTGTTATTCAATATATTATTATTTGGATGGGTATAATAATGATGTGTAACTCATGTAAATAATAAATATTACATTTTAATGATTCTTTATATATGATATACCATCCATTTATATATTATTTTAATATCAAAAGAATGATATTGTCGCTCGTGTGTACGTACGTACTACCGTCTCCACGAACGCGATGAGATTCATTCTCCATCGTATCCATTCAAGTATAATTATCATTTGATGATTTAAAAATGATGTTTAAGGACTTGATATCATTCTGGATATGAATGAGATACAACAAACATGGCTTATGTAACAAAACATATAAAAGAAAATGAGTAAGTTAACACCCGAAACGACGATAATTCTAAGATATTATTAACAAATCAATGTTAAAAGATCATATATGATATCATATTAATATATATGATTCTTGTATAATTTAATAATAATTATTTCACCATTATACAGGAGTTTAACCTACCCCAACCAAGGAAAAGTACAAGGTAAGGGTTATTTCACAATCACTTCATTATCCGAGGTTGTTTATACGTAATAATCTACTGGGATTTCTTTATCATCCACATCCATGTTTCTTCGAAATGTATTTCAAAACATATTTATTATTTATAAGAATATGGGTTAAAGTCATTTATACCCTTGTTTGAATTTTTATAAGAGGTTTATAAAGGAATCTTTCCGTCGTTTTCAAAACAAGGTCCTTTTTAACCTTTTCGACAGAATTAAGGTAAGAATGTTTTTTAACTTATACGGCGGGTGCGGCTATTTTCCGCCGTTATAAAATCTTCAAATCTTCCCTTACAAGCTTATAAGAATATTTTCAAAGGAAACGTTTTATTTTATATGGATCTTAAATGATTTCAAAATAAAAGGAGATGTTTCTTTAAAAAGAATTTTGATTTCATCTATGTCAACATCCTTTGATGGATTTTAAGATTATTTGAAGTTGATTTATTATGATACAAAACTTGTATATTGTATTGAAGGTTTTTTGATATGTTTGAATGTGGATGTGCTATTTTTATACCATTCATAGTTTATGGTGAAATTATTGACATTTTTTATACTAGTTTTAATACGAATGATTATGTTATGTTTAAACCTTTTCATATGGGAATGCATTGGACTTAATATGTGACGGGTGGAGCCCGCTATAGCTCCTCGATGCATCAGTAGGTCTCATGAGACAAAATAGTGTCTTGGCACAAGGCCTTGACAAAATCTTATTTGTAGTCTTGGCACGAGGCCTTGGCTATGTGGTTATGATAGTCTGGCATTATGCATTCCATCATTATGAAAGTGGTTATTGATTTTGCATGTGATCATTCGATTAGTAGAATAACCATGTGAATAAGTAAATGGAATTATCTCATTTTATTTATTCCATACTATGTTAAAAGTTCAAGTTTAAAAGGCTTTTGTTTTAGTTATACATTGCCTTAAATGTTTATTCTTATTTATGAAAGTTTCCTCTATATTGTTATCCTTACTGGGCATTTGAGCTCACCCCTTTTCTTTGTTTTATTTTTCTCAGGAAGTGAAGAAGTAAATTATGAATGACCTACAGGGATATTATGTGGGGATATGAGTGTGGATTATGGAGACAATATGTTGTTGTAGTAGTTTTTCATTTTATGATGTAATGTAAGACTTATGAATATATCTAGTGTTTCCAAGACTACTAAACCAACCGGTCTTTCGAGATTTTATCTTTCTTGTGATCATACCAAAGTTAAGTAATAATTCACCGACTCTAGGTAACTGGGGTCGGGGAGTTATAGCTTTTGACGTGTTTTCCCGAGGGGATCACCTTGGTGCGATGAAACCAACTATTTTCAGGGCCGAGGCTCGAGATCACGGGGCACCGTTCGGGCCTGAGGCAGTGTTGGTGACTTTTCCGTCGGATAACCATTTGAGGTGAGTAAGTAGTCTATATCGCGTGTTTTTTCGTGAGGATTACAACAGTACGATCCATTTGGTTGTGCAGAGCCTATTGCACGATCTTATTAAATGTTGAAGAGTGAAAGGAGCTCTAGTGGCGGTTCTTCTCGTCATGTTTGCAGAGAACCCTTGACATGTGATCGCGTGCACTCCCGTGTGAGTGAAGAAGATGTGGTTCGCTGTGCCTCATCAGATGAGGTGTCATGTTGGAGTTTTTACGTCACGCATTCACGTTGACGTTCGGTGCCTTGTGCACGATAGCCTTATGGCTGGAGACGTGGTATACTCTGGGAGAATACGAGAACGCTTGGAGGTACATGTGGTTGTTTTTACCTAAGAACATTTGTCTGCTCGGTTGGGGTTGACTTGGGGCCACACGTCGTGTGGGCCCTACATGCATGCCACGATCTTCTTTACGTACTTTGGACCTCTCACGATGTAGAGGGTCCCTCTATACTCGTTTGTTTAACTATCAGGGTGGAGTTTCCCCTAGCCTAGTTCTCTTTTGTCTGACCAGTAGGGTTGAGTGGTCTCCCCCTGGTCTTGTTATTGATGGTTTGGCAGGTAGAGAGGGTTTGGTTCCTCTACTTCTTCAACTATGAGGGGTTTCAGTACCGTAGCCCTTTCACGGGACTGCGACAGCGTTTGCGACTACGGGTGTTCGTGCAGCATGGGTGTTTTTCCCACTTTCTGGGGTGATTTGACTTTGTCCGCTTCGACAGTGACTTAGTGGATTGGAGCATGATCCCCTTGAGAGGCCTGTGGAGTTTCTCCCCTTCTTCTGTGTTCCCTAGTAGAGTTTGTGGATTCGGTGTGACCAACACTTTACACGGGCACCGAACCTCTACCCAAGAGGTTGTTTCCAGCAGGGTTGAGGTTGTTTCCAGCAGGTCCGAGGTTGTTTCCAGTAGGTCTGAGGTTGTTTCCAGTAGGGCTGAGGTTCTTCCCAGTAGGGCTTAGGTGGTTTCCAGCAGGGATGAGGTTGTTTCGAGCGGGTCTTGCCAGTGGGTTACCATCCAGCAGGGATGGCCAGTACAGCGGTGTTCACCGAGATGTACTGTAACATCCCAAGTAAGTAATGAATAATAGATATTTTTATCTATGCCTATTAATGAATTAGATAGTGTTTTAGAGGATTAAAATGAAAATAAATCCAATCTTAAGCATGAAATACACTAATATTTTTAAAAGATTGTTTTACTGCCTTTTATGGAAAACCATTTTTAAATGTATCTTTTGACAATTTAATAAGCTATGTTTGTCAAAGTAAACTTATTCTTTATGATTGGGACATCAAAATTTACATTGTGTGAATTTTTGGTATTTTTCCGATAAAGTTCAATTTTTAATGAATAGTGAAAAAATGTTGTATTTTAATTCAAAACCTCTTTTTAATCTAATTTATTTATATGATTAGATTATCTTCTAAATTGGTTTTAAAGTTAAATTAGAATATATTTTTACCATTTAATCCAATGGTGGTCATTGGAATCAATTTTACTTTGAAATTGGACTTAAACTAGTGTCAATCTTTTGATACTTATTGTTTCATAAAAACACGCTATTTGTCATGACAGCGAGAATTAATTATTAAATTAATTAATGTGACATATATGAATTGAATATTTTAAAATAGACATCATTTTTGAATTCATAATATCAAATATAGCTTAGGGTGATGTTTTGGTATTTTTCTGAAAAACTGCAATTTTTGATGAATAGTGAAACCACTAAGTGGTAGTTAAAGAAACTTATTTTTCATTTAAATGAAACTTTGTCAATTATGTGATTTTATTTTCAAAAATCTGACATACATGGTTGTAATTAAGAAGTAAAATGTGGTTTAATGAGTTTAAAATAATTTTTTTGGTGAATAGTAACTTTTAAATTCTTAATCGCTATTAGGGGTAATTAGTGTAGTTTAAGGTAAAAATAATGTTTTAATAAATTGAGATGACCTTGACACATGTCATACCCTCATTATATGTGTCATGGCCGACCAAGACAATCCATGGGTCAACTTGGGGACCCCATGGAGCCACATTGGTTGGGAAATGACATAAATAACTTTTTATTAAATGTTAAAGTAAAAATGACACAAACATGAGATTTTTTAATAAAACAATTTTCATATGGGGATATACAAGTAAAATTTTTGACTATAAATATTCATTAGAAATAGAATAATATTTCCTACATCATGGTATTTTTTTATAATTTTTAGACATTAAATATATTAAATTATTTATGACATCATGATGATGCAGTGATTACCTCATTAATAAAGGATTTAAATAAAATGAAATGATAATGTAAAATCTATGACCTACGCATGTCCAAAACATATCGGATGGGTGGATTTACAACCCTTATGTCCTTACCCTCTAATTATATCAATTTGCTACCTTTTTAATCTGAGAATCCTTTTTTAATAAAGTAACGTTTCTTTACTTTCCAAGAGTGCCCCTCCTCTCCTCCTATAAAAGGCCCCCACCTCTACCACCTTACACACACTTCAAAAGCCGTTGGCTCAGCCAAACCCTGCCCATTTTGTCTCTACACTTCCCTCTCTTACTCCTTGAAGCCTCACATTGGGCATAAGTCTTCCCAAGGATGCCTTTGAGCTCAAACCAATGGGAGTTACCCGATTTTAAGGTAATGTCTTCACTTGAGTCCTTTTGTTTTATTTTGCTTCTCAAACCCCATAAACTCTTTTTATTAATTTTTTTTGTAACAAATCCAGTATAATAAATATACTAGGATGTTTTTATAAGATGTATTCGAGCTACACTTACACACACCTACATCTAATGGTTAAAGAAAATACTGTTTCCATGGATGGCGAATTTCGGCATCCCGAAACGATGATTGTTCAACATTCTTTTAACACCTTCAAAGGTGGCCATTAAGACGACCCTATATTTATATATGATATATAATATTTTTTTGTTTTCTTTAAGCTTCCGTATTTTTTATTTTGTGAATACCTTTATAGTTTCCATTATGGGTAAACGCGATATCTTCATTTAAGGAAGTGCGGACTACCGCCCCCTCAAAGTGATGTGATTCGTTAATGCCATATGTGGGACATATAAAGGATGGATTTAGAGATATTATATATGATTTTATATTGGAATTATAATATAACTCTATATCAATATTATTTCTTTCCATTTAATTATGAGGTAGAAATGAAAGTAGTGTTAATGCGTACGTACGACTTACCGTCTCCATGAACGGTGCATTTCATTTCTTATCCCCAAATGTAATGTACTATTATAAATACATTTATATAATGGATATATATGATGTATGTTAAATAGAAATGATTAATATAATTCTGGAATTAAAATATAGATACCTCTCATTTAGTTTTAATTCCATTAATATGACATAGAAATGAAAGTAGCGTTCATGCGTACGTACGACTTACTCTCTCCTTCAATAGTGCATTTCATTTCATACCTCCAAATGATTATGTGATATTTTAAATACATGTATATTCTAGATATATATTATATATATGATATCCAAATCAGGAATGTCATTCTGGATATAAATAACCTTTGACCACACGAACAACATGTAATTGTAAGAAGTCCACTTTCGACTTAAGAACCAAATACCGACAAAACAAACATTATTAACTTAATGGTTACATAATGATTATAACATGGAAATAAGTGATATAAAAGGAATAATAAACTTGAAAAGGGTTCTTAAGCATGTAGAAATTAACTCAAATTTATTATTCAGGACGTTAACGAACGATCGAGTCAAGGCAGACCCGAGGTAAGGGACTTCGTCTCAATCTCCTTTCATTGAGGCATATTTCGTTTTATACACAACTTTATTTTATACGGTTTATAAACCCCTTTGAATTTTACATTTATACAAATGGAATCTTTTCCTACAAATCATTTTACAAAACGACAAAAAGGAATGTTTCTTTTAACGTACGCGGTGACAATGACCTTTTCCGCTGCCGCGAGTATTATTCGGTCTTTGGCTTCCTGAAAAATCCGTAATGTTTTTTTAAATGAAATAAATACCATATAATATTTTATGTATTTTGGTATTGAAAATGGTTTTTATAATTGATTTTTTATGTCAATATGTTTAAGTGATATATTGTGATCAAAGGGTGGAAATGTTTTCTTTCGATTATATTTGTTTTATGTCTTATTATTTTATAATGGTACATGGACATTTGACGGGTGGTTACGTGATGAACCATATGATGGGTGGTGCCGTGAATACGAGGACGGATGGTTACGTTATAACCTCCAATGAATTGGGTATGGAAGTCGGCCGTATGGCTATTCCATTACGTATGTATGGAAGTTGGTCGTATGGCTATTCCATTAAGTGATATGTGTGGAAGTCGTTTATATTGTTATTCCACTTAAGTATGTTTATGTCCCAAGTTACCTTTATATGTTATGTGATCTTTTTATGGGTTTTATGGAAATGTTTTGGTTACAAAAGGGTAAGTAATGATCTTTTATTCAGTGAAGAGTTTTTACTACTTCATAAAGGGGAAAAGTATTACTTTGATAATGTATACATGGGTTACATGTTGTTTTGATAAACAAACAGTTTTAATTCTTTGCATATCCCTTACTGAGCTCTTTATGCTCACCCCAAGTTTTTTTGAAATGTTTTTCACAGGACCTAATGTGGAATAGGTTCAAGGATTGGATCAAGGGAAAGTCATGCTATATAAAACATGGAAGTAGACATGTTTCTTTTTAAGAGTTTTTTTATTCTATGGAAACTTAGTAGAAGTGTCTACTTTGTAATCTTTTGAGATTTAGTAGTTATGTTCTAATTATCTAAAACTCTAAACCTAAAAAGATCCTCAATGTGAATTATTCATTTAATTCAATATTAAGAAAGGTTTAAGGTCGGGGCCTTATAGTTGGTATCAGAGGTCAGTTTAGAAAACTTTAGGAGTTAGAAAATTGTTAAATTATAAGTTAATTTATGCTATGACTGAAATGATATAGCATTTAAAGATTACCATGTTGCTTCGCCTAAGATATTTTTGTGTTGAGAATGTTTTTCCACATAGGAAACAAAGCAGCTATGTTGGGACGACATCAGGAGGAAGAAAACCTTCCAAATCAGCAACCTGAGATGGTCGGAATCGGAACTGAACAATTTTTTGTAGTGATGGCATAGTTGACTCAGGATATAAATGGTGGTGGTATCCATGCACGAGATTAGCCAGATCAACTACAGAGGAACATGTTAGTGGTGGAACATTTCATGAGGAAACATCCCCTATCATTCAGAGGATCATCTGACCCCGTGCAAGATGAAGGGTTGATTAATGCACTGGAGAAGATTTTTTATGTCATGGGGTGTTCAGAACATCAAAAGGTTAGTCTTGTTGTTTACCGTTTTGAAGGTGAAGCTGATCAGTGGTGGTCGATGGTGAAAAATATCAGGGATAGTGATGAGATTGAGGATGTTCACTGGGACGAATTCAAAGGTATGTTTCTTGAGAAATATTTTCCTAAGGTGGTTCGTCTTAGGATGGAAAACAGTTCCTAGAATTGAGGCTGGAGGATGATTCAGTGGCTGCTTATGAAAAAAAGTTCACTCGATTGGAAAGGTATGCTCCAAACTTCATACGAGATCTTGATAGTAAAATAAACCGTTTTCACTTAGGGATAAAGCCAAAGTATCGAAGGGCTTTATCTTCTCGTGAGTTCAAAAGTTATAAAAAACTTGTTCGATGTGCGGAGAAGGTGGAAATGGAATTTGACGATGATCAGGTGTTCTATGACAATCAACAGAATAAGAGATCTAGTTGGAAGGCAAAGGGGAAGAATTCATCAAAGAAGCAAGGAGGTAAGAAAACCAAATATCCATCCTGTGAGAAGTGTGGTAAAATGCATCCTGGAAAGTTTTTATCCATGTATGGTAAGTGCTTTCGGTGTGGTATGTCTGGTCATAATGCTCTTAACTGTAAGGAAGATGATCAAGAAGGCAATGAAATGCCAGTGGTAAGATGTTTTAAGTGTAATGAAATGGGTCATTATGAAAATGAGTGTCTAACGAAGAACTCGACTGGGGAAAGCAGCCAGACTACAAGCAGAAAGGGGTGGTGAAATCCTTTGCAACAACTTCAGAAAATGATGGACCATCGAATGAAGTAGTATCAGGTACACTGTTTGTTTTTTCAGATTATGCCAATGTGTTGTTTGATTCAGGGTCGACACATTCTTTCATTTCTGAGAAGTTTTCTAGTAAATTGGGAATTCCATCACATGATATGAATCCTGAACTTATGGTAAAAACACCCGGGGGAAACGTTGAGACAAAAAGGAATTATAAGAACCTTCCTATCCTTGTGTGTGGGAAGAATCTACCAGCAAACCTTATTTTTTTGCCTTTAGTAGAGTTTGATGTTATTTTGGGCATGGATTGGCTTTCTGTTTATCATGCTAAGATTGACTGCAGAGCTAAAATGGTTTCTTTTCAGAAATATTTTCAGTTTGTGTACAAGAATGAACCCTTTATTTTGATAACATATCAAGATGTTGAGAAACTAGTAAAAGATGGAAATGAATTTTACCTTGCACATATTGTTGAAAATAAAGGAATTGTTCAATTTAGTTATGTTCCAATGGTAAATGAGTATCTTGATGTTTTTCTTGATGAGTTGCTTGGTATTATTCATGATCGGGAAGTTGAATTTACTATTGAATTAGTTCCTGATTCTATGCCAATTTCAAAACCCCCTTATCGAATGGCTCAAGTTGACCTTTTAGAGTTAAAGAAGCAATTGCAGGAGTTATTAGATAAAGGTTTCATTCGACCTAGGACATCACCATGGGGTGATCCTGTCTTGTTTGTTAAAAAGAAAGATGGCTCAATGAGACATTGCATTGATTATAGAGCCTTGAATAATATTACTGTTAAGAACAAGTATCCTTTTCCTCATATCGATGATTTGTTTGATCAGCTCCAGAGAGCTCAGTATTTTTCGAAGATTGACGTGAGGTTGGGGTACCATTAGTTGAATGTGAAAGATGTAGACATTCCGAAGACTACATTCCGTACTAGATATGGCCATTATGAATTTTTAGTTATTCCCTTTGGGTTAACCAATGCACCTGCTGTATTCATGGACCTTATGAATAGAATTTTCCATGAGTTCTTGGATAAGTTTGTGGTTGTTTTCATCGATGATATTTTGGTGTTTTCTAAAAGTAAAGAGGATCATGAAAGTCATTAAAGGGTTATCTTTCAAACCATAAAAGAAAAGAAACTATATGGAAAATTCAGCAAGTGTGAGTTTTGGTTACAACAAATTTCTTTCAGGGGTCACAATGTTTCAAAAGATGGCATAACTGTTGATCTTGCTAAAACAAAACTTGTTGAAGAATGGAAAAGTCCCACAAATGTAACTGAGATCTGTAGTTTTCTTGGTTTGGCAGGTTACTACCAAAGGTTTGTTGAAACTTTTTCACGGTTATCTATTTCAATGACTAAGCTAACTCGTAAGGGTGTTAAGTTCATCTGGACAAAAGAATGTGATGATTGTTTTCAGGAGTTGAAAAAGAAGATTGGTGAATGCTCCAGTTTTGGCACTTCCTTCCAGGAATGGTGAGTTTGTTATATACAGTGATGCTTCATTGAAGGGACTTGGCTGTGTCCTTATGCAGAATCATCAGGTAATTGCTTATGCTTCACGTCAGTTAAAAAGTCATGAGGTAAATTACCCTACAGATGATTTGGAATTAGCTGCTGTTGTTTTTGCTTTAAAAATTTGGAGGCATCATTTGTATGGAGTAAAGTGTGAAATATATACTAATCACAAAAGTTTAAAGCATATATTCACTCAAAAATAATTGAACATGAGACAGAGGAGATGGCTGGAATTAATTAAGGATTATTATTGTACAATTCATTACCATCTGGGAAAAGAAAAAAAGTGGCCTATGCTTTGAGTCGAAAAAGTAATGCTTCATTAACCATGATACATTTGTAACGAGATCCTTTGGTTTTTGATTTGATGAACTTTGGCATATATGTTTTTGGTGCAGGAAGTTCTTCTATTTTGTTTCAGGTATCGGTGAGATCATCCATATCAGACAGAATTAAGCAAGCACAGAGGGAAGACAGTGAGTTGCAGAAAAAGGTAGAGCTGGTTCAGAAGGGTAATTTGCCTGAATTCAACATTTATAATGATTGTGTTTTGAGATTTGGGAAGAGATTATGTGTTCCTTGTGATTCACAGTTGAAGAATTAGTTGTTATGTGAAGCTCATAGTTCTCCGTTTTTAGTTCATCCTAGCAGTACTAAGATGTATAGAGATCTTCGGGAATATTACTGGTGGGATAGAATGAAAAAAGACATTGCTTATTTTTCTGTGAAGTGTTTGACTTTTCAGAAGGTTAAAGCAGAGCGGCAGTTAACATAAGGGATGCTTAAGCCTTTACCAGTGCCAGAGTGGAAATGGGAAAACATATGCATGGACTTTGATGTGGGATTACCGAGGACATCTCGAGGTAATAATGCAATCTGGGTTATTGTTGATCTCTTGACTAAATCTGCTCATTTCCTTGCTATACGAGATACTTTTTCAGTAGATCAACTTTCCCGTTTGTATCGTAAAGAGATAGTCAGGTTACATGGAGTTCTTCTCCCTATTGTGTTCGATCGTGATCCTAGGTTTACTTCTTACTTTTGGAAAGGCCTTCAGAAGTCGTTGGGTACTGAATTAACTTTTAGTAAAGCTTTTCATCCTCAATCAGATGGGTATTAAGAACGAACAATTCAGACCTTGGAGGATATGCTACGAGATTGTTCGATGGATTATCAGGGAAGTTGGGATCAACATCTTTTTTTGGTTGAGTTTTCCTAAAATAAAAAGTTTTCATTCCAGTATATAGATGGCACCATTTGAGGCATTATATGGGAAGAGGTGTCGAACTCCAGCATTTTGGGATGAAGTGGGTGAAAGGAAGCAGATGGGACCAAAATTGGTTTAAGAGATGGCAGAAAAAGTTCAGTTGATTCAGAAACACATAAGAACAGCTCAGAGCAGGCAGAAGAGTTATGCGGATAACCGTAGGAAGGATCTATCTTTAGAGGTAGGTGATCGTGTTTTTTTCAAGGTTTCTCCATGGAAAAGTGTGATGAGATTTGGTAAGAAAGGAAAGCTGAGTCCAAGGTTCATTGGACCATATAAAATTCTGGAGAGAGATGGATCAGTTGCATACAAAGTGGCTTTACCTCCAAGTTTATATCATGTACACAATGTTTTTCATGTTTCGATGCTGAGAAAGTACATGCCAGATCCATCTCATTTTTGATTCCATAGGTAGTTCAGCTGGAAGAGAACCTATCTTATGAGGAATAGCCAGTCCAGATTCTTGACCACAGGGAGCAGGTGTTACGGAATAAGGTGATTCATCAGGTAAAGGTTTTGTGAAAAAACCATATGATTTAAGAGGCAACATAGGAATCTGAAAATGCAATGAGGGATAAATACCCCCACTTATTCGATAAGTAAATAAATTGCAAGGATGCAATTTTCTAAAGGGGGGAAGGATGTAACATCCCAAGTAAGTAATGATTAATAGATATTTTTATCTATTCCTATTAATTAATTATATAGTTTTTTAGAGGCTTAAAATGAAAATAAATCCAATCTTAAGCATGAAATACACTAATATTTTTAAAAGATTGTTTTACTGCCTTTTTATGGAAAAACATTTTTAAATCTATCTTTTGACAATTTTATAATCTATATTTGTCAAAATAAACTTATTCATTATGATTGGGACATCAAAATTTACTTTGTGTGAATTTTTGGTATTTTTCCGATAAAGTTCATTTTTAATGAATAGTGAAAAAATGTTGTATTTTAATTCAAAACCTCTTTTTAATCTAATTTATGTATATGATTAGATTATCTTTGGAATTTGTTTTACAGTTAAATTAGAATATATTTTTACCATTTAATCGAATGGTGGTCATTGGAATCAATTTCACTTTGAAATTGGACTTAAACTAGTGTCAATCTTTTGATACTTATTGTTTCATAAAAACACGTTATTTGTCATGACATCATGAATTAATTATTAAATTAATTAATGTGACTTATATGATTTGAATTTTGTAAAATATAAATCATTTTTGAATTCAGAATATCAATATATCTTAGGGTGAAGTTTTGGTATTTTTCTGAAAAACATCAATTTTTGAATAATAGTGAAACCACTAAGTGGTAGTTAAAGAAACTGATTTTTCGTTTAAATGAAACATTGTCACTTCTGTGATTTTATTTTCAAAAACCGACATACATGGTTGTCATTAATAAGAAAAATGTGGTTCAATGCGTTTAAAATAATTTTTTGGTGAATAGTAACTTTTAAGTTCTTAATCGCGATTAGGGGTAATTAGTGTAGTTTAAGGTAAAAATAATGTTTTAATAAAATGATATGAGCTTGAAACATGTCCTAAACTCATTAGATATGTCACAGACGACCAAAAAAATCCATGGGTCAACTTGGGGACCCCATGGAGACACTTTGGTTGGGAAATGACATAAATAACTTTTTATTAAATGTTAAAGTAAAAATGACACAAACATGAGATGTTATACTAAAAAAAATTTCACATGGGGTAATACAAGTCAGATTTTTGACTATAAATATTCATTAGAAAGAAAAAAAAATTCCTACATCATGATATTTTTTTATAATTTTTAGACATTAAATATATTAAATTATTTATGACATCATGATGATGCAGCGATTACCTCACTAATAAAGGATTTAAATAAAATGAAATGATAATGTAAAATATATGACCTACACATGTCCAAAACCTATTGGATGGGTGGATTTCGAACCCTTATCACCATAACCTCTAATTATATCAATGTGGGATCTTTTGAATCCTATACTCATTTTTAAATAAAGTTTCTTTTCTTTACTTTCCAAGAGTGCCCCTCCACTCCTCTTATAAAAGGCCCCCACCTCTACCACCTTACACACACATCAAAAGCCTTCGGCTCGGATAAACCCTACCCATTTTGTCTCTCCACGTCCATATCTTACTCCCTGAAGCCTCACATTGGGCAGAAGTCTTCCCAAGGAAGCCTTTGAGCTCAAACCAAAGGGAGTTACCCGATTTTAAGGTAATGTCTTCACTTGAGTCCTTTGGTTTTATTTTGCTTCTCCAACCCCCTACACTATTTTTATTCATTTCTTTTGTAACAACTCCGGTATCATCAATATTCTAGGATGTTTTTATGAGAAGGATTCTAGATAAACTTACACACACCTGCATCTAATGGTTAAAGAACATACTGTTTCTGTGGATGGCAAATTTCGGCCTACCGAAACGATGATTGTTCAACATTCTTTTAACATCTTTAAAGGTGGCCATTAAGATGAAACTATATTTATATATGATATATAATATGTTATTGTTTTCCTTAAGCTTCTGTATTTTTAATTTTGGGCATACCTTTATGATTTCCATTATGGGTAAACGTGATATCATCATTTAAGGAAGTGCGGACTACCGCCCCATCAAAGTGATGTGATTCGTTAATGACATATGTGGGACTTATAAAGGATGGATTTAAAGTTATTATATATGATTTTATATTTTAATTATAATATTCCTAAGTATAAATATTATTTATTTCCATTAAATAATGAGATAGAAATGAAAGTAGCGTTCATGCGTACGTACGGCTTACCGTCTCCATGAACGGTGCATTTCATTTCTTATCCCCAAATGTAATGTACTATTATAAGTACATATATATAATGGATATATATGATTTATGTTACATCTAAATGATTAATATAATTATGGGATTAAATTATACATACCTCTCATTTAGTTTTAATTCCATTAATATGACATAGAAATGAAAGTAGCGTTCATGCGTACGTACGGCTTACCATCTCCATAAATGGTGCATTTCATTTCTTACCTCTAAATGATTATGTGATATTATAAATACATATATATGATAGATATATATGATATATATGATATCAAAATCAGGAATTTCATTCTGGATATAAATAACCTTTGACCACACGAACAACATGTAATTGTAAGAAGTCCACTTTCGACTTAAGAACCAAATACCGAAAAAACAAACATTATTAACTTAATGATTACATAATGTTTATAACATGGAAATAAGTGATATAAAATGAATAATAAGCTTGAGAAAGGTTCCTTATCAAGTATAAATTAACTAAAATTTATTATTCAGGACATTAAAGAATGATCGAGTCAAGTCGGACCCGAGGTAAGGGACTTCGTCTCAATCTCCTTTCATTGAGGCATATTTCATTTTATACACAACTTTATTTTATACGATGTATAAACCCATTTGACTTTTACTTTTATAAAAAGGGAATATTTTCTTACGAAGAGTTTTACAAAACGACAAAAAGGAATGTTTCTTTTAACATACGCGTTGCCAACGACCTTTTCCACCGCCACGAGTATTATTTGAACTTTGGCTTCCTGAACAAGCCGTAATGTTTTTTGAATGAAATAAATACCATATACTCTTTTATGTATTTTGGTATTGAAAATGGTTTTTATAATGGATTTGTTATGTCATTATATTTAAGTGATATATTGTGATCAAATTTTGGAAATGTTTTCTTTCCATTATATTTGTTTTATGTCTTATAATTTTATAATGGTACTTGGACATTTGACGGGTGGTTATGTGATGAACCATATGATGGGTGGTGCCATGAATACCAGGACGGGTGGTTACGTTATAACCTCCAATGCATTGGGTATGGAAGTCGGCCATATGGCTATTCCATTAAGTATGTATGGAGGTTGGTCGTATGGCTATTCCATTAAGTGATATGTGTGGAAGTCGACCGTATGGTTATTCCACTTAAGTATATTTATGTCCCAAGTTACCTTTATATGTTATGTGATCTTTTTATGGGTTTTATGGTAATCGTTTGGTTACAAAAGGGTAAGTAATGATCTTTTATTCAGTGAAGAGTTTTTACTACTTCATAAAGGTGAAAAGTATTACTTTGATAAAGTATACATGGTTTACTTGTTGTTTGGATAAACTAACAGTTTTCATTCTTTGTGTATCCCTTAATGAGCTCTTTATGCTCACCCCAAGTTTTTTTGAAATGTTTTTCATAGGACCTAATGTGAAATAGGGTCAAGGATGGGATCAAGGGAAAGTCATGCTATATAAAACTTGGAACTAGACATGTTTCTTTTTAAGAGTTTTTTTATTCTATGGAAACTTAGTAGAAGTGTCTACTTTGTAATCTTTTGAGATGTAGTAGTTATGTTCTAATTCCCTAAAACTCTAAACCTGAAAAGATCCTCAATGTGAATTATTAATTTAATTCAATATTAAGTATGGTTTAAGGTCGGGGCCTTATAAGTACCATCCAGCGGGGATGGCCAGTGCAGTTCCGGGCTTACCTCCAACAGGGAAGGGTAGTGGTCCCCGATTTCGGTCTTACCTCCAGTGGGGCTGGGCAGTGGTCCCCGATGTAGGGCTTACCCCTAGCTTGGCTGGGCAGTGGTCCCCGATGCCGAGTTACCTCCAGCTGGGTTGGGCAGTGGTCTCGTCGCCGACTTTAGCAGGGTATCCCTCTAGTGGATTACCCTAGTACGGGACTGGGCAGTGTGGCACCCGTCGACTTTCCAGGTCTCCCTGTAGTGGGAATCCATTGACATCCAGGGATCCTTCAACGGGGCTGGGTAGGGGGTCGCCTGTCGACTTTGAGAAGAACTCTCGACTGTGGGGCAGTGAAGAGTTTTGGTTGACGTTCCCCTAGAAATTTCAAGTACGAGGAGCGCTTTCCCACACCGATACGCATCCTTGTGACATGACCTAAAATCATGTGGGCGAGTCAGTGCAGCCAAAAGCGGATAATGTCGAGGTGTGGTGATTGAGCCCCTTGGCATGCGGTTCGGGGCAGACGTGCGGGATGCGGGGCATCGATGGTGTTTTCTTCTGGGACTGTTGGTTACTCTTTTTCTTGGGCTGAGCTACGAGATGGAGATCCCCTTACGATATTGTTTGGGATTCTTGATTGAGCATATGTATCTTGTATATACCTTGTTCTGGTACCCACTTCTTGGGTTTGGTTACTCTCCTACCAGGAGAGGCGAAGACCAATGGGGTATGCCATGTGCTTTCCGTGTCTAGATTCTCGTGGTTGGACGTGTCTACTCTCCTGCTATAGGTATAGAAGACTTGAGAGGAAGTTCATCTTCTCACCGTTTCCAGCTCCTTGTGTCTGGACGAGTCTACCTTCTTTCCTCTTGTTGGGTTGAGCTAGACTCTTTAGTGTACTCCTTACTGCACTCTCTGTTGTACTCCTTTACTTTACCCTATTCTTTGTACTGCTGACCCTTCAGTACCTCCTTGGTTTCTCCCTCGAGCCTTCGGGGTATCCTACTGAGTATTTTTATACTCACCCCTACTTGGGCTTTTCCCGCACTTGATGTGCCCTTGCAGATGACGAACAGGTTGGTCGTGACATCAGTGGATCATAGGAGTTCGGGAGCTTGGAATGTGTGTTGTGCTCGTAGTCAGGTTCCAGGTGGGGAAACCTTCCAACTGCATGTTTTGTTTACCTATTGCCTAGTTGTGGAACTTTTCTGGTTGGGCGCGTGGTTTGACACTTTTTCATATTCAGCACTTTACTTGTACTGCTTAGAGGTCGATGCACTCTTGTGGTTATTTATAGCAGTTACCCTTTTGATTTTCTTTTTTACTCTTCACTTTTGCATTGAGTGTGCTGTGTGTGTGTGTACAGGTACATAGGAAAAGGCCTCCCATAAGTTATTGTGCCTTCGGCGCTGGTCCCCAGCCCCTGGCCTATGGAGGCAGGCTTGGGGTAGTTGCGGCTCGAGCTCAGGTAGGGTCGGGTCGTGACAAAGTGGTATCATAGGTGGTTCGTTCCTTGGGACATTGTGCGGACGTCCCTAAACAAGGAATTTGTTGGGATATAGAGCACTAGTGTTAATGTGTCTCGAGAGTGGCTCTCAGGCCAGGGAGTCCAGTGATGGTGCGGCGGACGACCTATCCATTCACCAGGACATTGATAACCCGCTTGATGACTCGGCATGCTGAGACACTTGTTGTAGGGAAATTTGGTTTGTGCATCACATAGGATTGAGTCTTTGACTATCCTTCTTGAGTCATCTCCCCATCGTTGTTATTGGTATATACATATATGATCATCAGACTGCGACACTCCTTGATAATATTCAGGATGTCTCTGCGAAGACAGCCAGCCAGGATACTATCATTGGTTTGTGACGACGACCCTGTGAGCTAAGAGGCCTCAATCTAGGACCCATCATGCGAGCCCATTTCTCCGGGTGTGCCGGTAGCAGCACCCCCACCTGTTGAGCAGCAGGCAGTTTTAGCAGAGCAGGATGAGCTTGAGCGCCGGTTGAGCGCGTTCCTTGAGTTCCAGCTGCAGATACTGCTAAGGTTCAGTGGTGACCCAGACCCTCAGGCAGTAGAGGTTTGGCTCGAGGCAGTGGTCCTCGTTTTCAAGCTTGTTCAAACGCCGACAGATCAGAGAGTGGCTTTGGAAGCCACCCTTTTTCGTGGAGCAGCTTGGCGTTGGTGGAGTCTGCTGGCTCAGCTTCTTGAAGAGTCATCACTTTCGTGGGGAGACTTCTAGTTGTTGTTTCATGAGGTGTTTTTCCCCTCCTGCTTTCACTAGATTCAGATTCAGGAGCTCCTGCAGTTTCAGCAGGGGGGGGTGACGGTGGTCGAGTATGCGACTAGTTTTGCAGACCGTCCACGCTTTTACCCGGACATGGTCCGTGACGACAACATCCGAGCGAGGAAGTTTGAGTAGGGTATCCGCAGAGAGATTCATGCTGTCATTGTACCCTTGGGCATTTCCACATATGTCAGGGTGCTAGTGCAGGCGCTGGTGACAGAGGGAACCCTGTCACATTCTGGAGTTGGTGGTGGCAGCAGGCACATTGGTGCCGAGACGTCTTCTGCAGCTAGTGGGCGCCGACAAGCAGAACCTCGACACAGGTGGCTTTCTAAAAACCGGACTCAGGACAGTGGTCGTACACCACAGTGGTGCCAGAGGGCACCAGTGTAGCCCAGAGAGAGTCGGAGCTATGCTTGTGATGGGCGAGGTCACATAGAACGAGACTGCCCGACCTGAGTTGCAGAGAGCTTTGGGCAGGCAGCAGGTGCACCACCATGACAGAGGAAGCTTCGTGATCGGAGTAGCTCCCAAATAGGTGGTGATAGCAGAGGAGTGGGAGGAGCTGGTAATGGTGGATGAATTTACGAGGTCTTCCCATCACCACTAGGTGGTCCACGACAGGCTTCGGGAGCTGACAGTTGGGACCAAGGACAACTGCGATCTTTGGATGTCTACTATCCTGCAGAGCATGAGGTGGTAATAGGTACAGTCTACTACTCTTATAATTTTTGTAGTAGAATTGTTAGACTCTGTGTGTGAACTGGTTTCCTCCCTTCCCCTTGTTTGATGTGTTAGCAAGGTGACGCAGCGTGTCGGGTGTAACCATGTGTTGGTAAGGTAAAAAAAAAGGCGTATGACCTTTTCCTCTAGTCGATGGTGTCGACTCCTATGCCTTTCGAGCATGTAAGAGAGCCTCAGTTGTGGAATCTAGTGTGACCAGATATCCTTGGGTGTTCCACCATATGGATATTATGAAGGAGGGAATCATCGGGCCTTGTTCCAGGTGCAAGCGGTGATTCCAGTCGCGGCGTGCGACGTAAAGGTTCGGTCGGGGAGGTGAGCTACCCCTGAGAGCCTTCGGGCCATTTGAGGCCTTGCAAAGGGATGGCAAGGTGCCCTACCACCATTCCCTAACCCCAAAGTTTGGAGTGGGTTCACGACATCGACAAAGGCTAACCTCGCGTGAATTGATCAATCCTTTGGTTTGTGTGTGGTGACGCAGAGCTGTGCGTGGGTTCTTCTGGGTATGGGAAAGCCAGGTGTGGAATTAGTATGCTGTGTTGCTCCCTAGTTTTTCTTTTCAGGTACGAAAAGCTCGAAGTAGGGAATGATGTAAAAACCCAGTTTTTGCTGTGAAAGACCTTGGAATATTCTTGATGATATTCCAGAGCAGCTCCTTCAGACGGCGAGCGATTCTGGGACCCGATGTGGCTGGAATATAGTTTTCAATGCATTCACACTGGAACCGCCTAATAAATAGGATAGCTCCTAAACGGCGTTCCGGATCAAATATCCGCATGTACGGATGGGTCTGGAATGGGGTGTTTACCCTAGGAACGACATAAAACCTGTTAGCACTGGATGTTTGGACCCCTCGCCCGCTTCTGGAACGTTAAACAGATTAAATAAATTATTTAATTCGTTTAATGTTGAAACACAATTATCTTTTAAAAGGTGTCTCAGATTGGGAAACAAAGGGCACCATTGATTTCGGAGCATGCCATTTACCCTAGGAGGAGTGTAACTTTCACGGGCGCGGCCTGCCTGTGAAAAATGCCGCCAGGGGCGTTTTCGTAATTTAGCAGCTTCGGATGATATATTTTATAACATCCAAATGGAAGCTCGGAATAAAATTACGAGACCACCATTGTGCTCAGGAGGTGGTGTTTACCCTAGGGGAGGCTTTACCTTTACCCCGTCGGGAGTTTTGGTTACGGGTTAATTTGGGGTGTTTTGAAATTAATTAATTAAAATTTATTTAATTTCTATTTAAGTAAACCCCTCCTCTCCTCCCTTGTTTCTTCCCCCTGGAAGAAGCACTCATCCAAGAAGGATAATCTCCTCCTCTCCTCCTCCCCTCCGGCAAGGCAACAACGCGGCGGCAGATCCTCCGTGAAGGATCGGGCAACACCCTCGCAAGTAGGATCGTTGCGGTTTCAATTTTCATTTCCTCATCTACTTTGAGCCTAAATTCTTGTATCAAACCTCTATTGAATTTGCAATCAAAGCCAATGATCACGTAGAACATTTTTTGAGCTTCCTGTCGACTATTTTGAATTGAAAAACCGAGCTTAGGGGTGTTCGCAATCCTCCGCCGAAATCAGTGGGTTTTTGAAGTTTTCAACCGGGTTTTGGGGTCTCCAGCGAGCGGATGAGGGCCGCACGGGTATTCCAAACAGCAGTGGACACTGCTAAGGCCGGGGGAGACACTCAAGGGTGAGCGGGCTTGGCCGGATGGACAGCGAGGCGCAGCGGCGGGGCTCGGCCTCGGTCTGCTGAGGGTGTCGGCCGGGGGTCGCGGACGGCGAGAGGAGGATGGCGGAGGCGGTTTCCGGCAGGTGAGGCGGCGGCTGGCCAGGGCCAGCTGGGGCGACGACAGCTCGCGGTCGAAGGGGGTCTGTTGAGGGCGTCCGGCGGAAGGGTGCTGCAGCCGGCGTCCGCCATGCCGCCGTGGTCGAGGGAGCAGCGGAGGAAGACCGGCCGCTTGGCCGGTCTGTTTGGAGAAGAGGACCCGCAAAAAGCGGGTCCTGCTGGCGCCGTGTGGAAGAAGTCCGGCCCTCATGGCCGGCCTAGTTACTTAAAAAAAATTATTATAATAATAATAATAATATTATTATTATTATTATGGAAATGATTTATTTCGATAAATCATTCGTGGGGCGCCCAATTTGGGTGTCGTCTGCAGCGACGCCTTTCTCGAATCGAGGAGAGCTTTTTGAGACGGTTTCGGGAATTTTTAATTCCCGAAACGAGGGACCTCGGAGGCGCGACTCGTCTTTAATTGATTGATGTTTTTCCAGGAAAAGTATTTTGGACGGCGCATCTGACGTCCGTTTTGAGCACTGTCAGTGGCGTTGTGACCCTGGCGCCGGGGCGAAGCTTTCCAGGGTAGTTTCGGGCATTGAATCTGGAGTTGAGGCATGGGCCCCACATCCCATCTTTTGAGTTGCGTGCAGCGTTTAGAAATTTTTTCATCGGGCGTCTGTTCAGGGCGTGCGAGCAGTCGATGAAGGGTGTTTTCCGAGGGAAAAGCTTTGGCGCGGTCTGCCCGCTTTAATTCGGCACGATGGTGCGGGGCCCATGAGGGCCGTTTGGGCGTTGATGGTGTTTTTCCAAAATTATCACCGGGCGTCCATTTTGGACAAGTTAACAGTCCATCTTGTGTGATTTTTTGAGAGGATCAGAACTTTGCAATCCGTTCGTTGGGTTTTAGGTCCGGGATGCGGGTCCCATGAAGCACCACTCGTGTGTGGTGCGCTGGAATGTATCTTTTCCTCCGTATACCCATTGCACTCAACTGAGTAGTGCTTTTGAAATGTTTTCCCGAGGGGATCACCTTGGTGCGATGTGCCCGACGGGTTTTGGGGCCAAGGCTCAGGATCATGGGGCGATGTTCGGGCGTGAGGAGGTGTTGGTGAAGTTTCCGTCAGATATCCGTTTGAGGTGAGTAAGTAGTCTATATCGTGCGTTTTTCTGTGATGATTTCAATGGTACGATCTATTTGGTTGTGCAGAGCCTCTTGCGTGATCTTATTAAATTTGGAAGTGTCAAAGGCACTCTGGTGGCGGTTCTTCTCGTCATGTCTGCAGAGAACCCTTGGCGTGTGATCGTGTGCACTCCCGTGTGAGTGAAGAAGATGTGGTTGGATGTGCCTCACCCAATGATGTGGTAGTTTGGAGTTGTTACATCATGCCTTCGTGTTGACGTTGGGTGATGTGTGCGTGATAGCTTTAGGTCTGGAGATGTGGTATACTTTGGGAGTATACGATAATTCTTGGAGGTACATGTGGTTATTTTCACCTAAGAACGTTTGTGCGCTCGGTTGTGGTTGACTTGGGGCTACACATCGTGTGGGCCCCATGTGCATGTCGTGATCTGATTTACGTACTTTTTAACTCTCGTGACATAGAGGGTCCCTCTGCGCTTCTTTGTTTAACCAGCATGGTGGAGTTTCCCCTGGCCTGGTGCTCTTTTTTCTGACCAGATGGGTTTAGTGTTCTCCCCCTGGTCTTGTTCTCGATGGTTTGGCCGGCAGAGATGGTTTGTTTCCTCTGCTTCGTCAGCTGTGAAGGGTTTTAGTAGCGTGTCCCTTTCACCAGACTGCGACACCATTTGTGACTACGGGTGTTTGTGCAGCGTGGGTGTTTACCCCACTTTCTGGGGTGAGTTGACTCGGTCCACTTCGATAGTGAATCAGCGGATTGGAGCGTGATCGCCTTGAGAGGCCTGGGGGGTTTCTTCCATTATTCCATCTTCCCTGGTAGAGTTTGTGGATTCGGTGTGACCAACATTTTATATGGGCACTGAACCTCTACCCCGGATGTTGTTTCCAGCAGGGCTGAAGTTGATTCCAGCAGGGCTAAGGTTGTTTTCAGCAGGGCTGAGGTTGTTCCCAGTAGGGCTGAGGTTGTTTCCAGCAGGGCTGAGGTTGTTTCGAGCAGGGCTCGGCAGGGGGTTACCATCCAGCAGGGATGGCCAGTACATCGTTGTTCACCGAGCAGTACCATCCAGTAGGGATGGCCAGAGCAGTTCCGGGTTTACCTCCAGTGGGGCTGGGCAGTGGTCCCCAATGACTGTCTTACCTTTAGTGGGGCTGTGTAGTGGTCCCCAATGCTGGGCTTACCTCCAGCTGGGTTGGGAAGTGGTCCCCAATGCCGGGCTTACCTCCAGCTGTGCTGGGCAGTGGGCCTCGATGTCAGGTTACCTCCAGCTGGGGTGGGCAGTGGTCTCGTCGCCGAGCTTACCCGGGTCTCCCTCTAGTGGATTACCCTGTTACGGGACTGGGCAGTGTGGCACCCGTCAACTTTCCGGGTCTCTCGGTAGTGGGAACCCATTGACTTCTAGGGACCCTCTAGCGGGGCTGGGCAGGGGGTTTCCTTTCGACTTTGAGCATACCTCTCGACTGCGGGGCAGTGACGAGTTGTGGTTGATGTTCCCCCATAACATTCAAGTACGAGGAGCACTTTCCCCCATCGAGACGCATCCTTGTGACGCGACCTAAAACCGTGTGGGAGAAACAGTGCCGCCCAAAGCAGATAGTGTCGAGGTGTGGTGATTGAGCCCCTTGGCTTGTGGTTCGGGGCAGACGTGTGGGATGCTGGGCATCGATGGTGTTTCCTTCTTGGACTGTTGGTTACTCTTTATCTTGGGCTGAGCTACGGGATGGAGCTCCCCTCACGATCTAGTTAGGGATTCTTGATTGAGCATATGTATCTTGTATATACCTTTTTATGGTACCCACTTCTTGGGTTTGGTTACTCTCCTTTCAGGAGAGGCGAAGACGTGCGGGGTACTCCACGTGCTTTCCGTGTCTAGATTCTCGTGGTTGGACGAGTCTACTCTCCTGCTATAGGTAGCAAAGACTCGATGGGAAGTTCATCTTCTCACCTTTTCCAGCTCCTTGTGTCTGGACGAGTCTACCTTCTTTCCTCTTGTTGGGTTGAGCTGGACTCTTTACTGTACTCCTTAATGCACTCTCTATTGTACTCCTTTACTTTACCCTGTTCTCTCTACTTCTCACCCTTCGGTGCCTCCTTTATTTCTCCCTCGAGACTTCGGGTATCCTACTGTGTATTTTTATACTCACCCCTGCTTGGTATTTTCCCGCACTTGGTGTGCCCTTGCAGACGACGAACAGGTTGGTCGTGGCTTCAGCGGAGCATAGGAGTTAGAGAGCTTAGACCGCGTGTGGTGGTCGTAGTCAGGTTCCAGGTGGGGAACCCTTCCAGCTGTTTGTTTTGTTTACCAGTTGCCGGGTTGTGGCACTTTTCTGGTTGGGCACATGTTTTCCCCCTTTTTCCTTTTCAGCACTTTACTTGTACTACTTATAGGTCGATGCACTCTTGTGGTTATTTATAGTAGTTTCCCTTTTTCTTTTCTTTTTTACTCTGCACTTTTTCATTGAGTGTGTTGCATGTGTGTGTGTACAGGTACATAGGCAAAGGCCTCCCCGAGTTATTATGCCATCGGCGCTAGTTGCCAGCCCCTGGCCTATGGAGACGGGCTTGGGGTAGTTGCGGCTCTAGCCTGGGTAGGGTCGGGTCGTGACATAAAGACACATGGTAATGAAATTTTATATCCCTTTTCAAAATGTTTTCAATCTTATTTAATATGTTTTCAAGGAAAAAGAGTTTAAATTTGATTTCAGGATTCTTTTATAATATTCAAGGAAAAATAATATGAAAATGATTTCAATAATTATTTATCTCTTCCCAAATTATTTTCAAATTAAATGGATTTTGTAGCAGTATTATTCTCTAAAAAGACATTTACAAAGATAAAATAATATTTTTCTCAAGATATGTTTTCAAAATATATTTTCGCGTTAGTTTACCTCTAATATGACATCTTTTGTTGTTAATAAATCCTCTATAGGAATTTATTTAATATATATATATATATATATTATTTCTTTCATTGTTTATGTTTTTATGGAAGAATTGTGATGACACATGTTTCAATTACATGGGTTATTTGATTTTGAAATTTGATTCTCTTCATGGGTTATTATATAATGAAATGATTATGAAACCCATATTATTTTCATAATAGATGATGTAATGAAATTATAATGATACACCTTTAATTTAATGGGTAATTATTTGACGATTTTAAAACCCATATCTTTTCCTAAGATAAGACTTGATGACTGTTTTTTGTGAAATGAATATATGATTTCATTATTTAATGAGTGGGACCTATAACATCCTCTAATGAATTTCATATTGAAAAATTTTTTATGAGATCAAACAATACATTGGAGGATATCCCATTCCTAAAACAAGAGTGCATATATAATGATATCGCATGTTCAAAACAAGATGGTACAAATGTGGACATACAAGGCCAAAAACAAGAGGGTATAAGGGTGGAAATCCCAAACACAAGATAAGAGGGTACAATTGAGAACATCCTAAGACTGAAATAAGAGGTTATATGGGAAGAAATAAAAATCCCAAAACAATAAAGTATATGGTAGAAATCTCCGTACCTGAATCAGGTATACAAGTGATTAAACCATGACTAACATGTTACATATGCCTTGGTCAGATGCCTTGGCATAGAATTTGTATATGATAATGTGTTTTCTAAAATTCTATGTATTATTCCAATGTTACGATTTCATGGATTATGTGATTTATTTCTTTATGATTCAGTTCTTATGAAATTAAAAAATTTATTATGTTGTCTAATATGTTGTGCATGATCTTTAAATTCTATGTGCATGTTTCATACCACATTGTTATTATTATGCTAAAGGAATTATACTATTTACCCATACTGAGTATCTCAGATCACCAATTTATTTTGTATCCTTCCCCGAGGTAATGAGGAATTGTTTTATGTAAGAGTATGAAAGGTGGATATCATTATAGGATATTTGAAAGATATTTCACCAGGATATAAGATTTCATTTTCAGGTTTCCAAATACCCTAAAGTATTATAGTACTCGGGGATTTTTTTAATGGTCTAAATATTCATCTAAAATGACGTAATGTCTAGGTATGTAATTTTTTTATATAGTTTGTATAAATGGAAATTATTATTCAGCCATTGGATACTAGGATGATAAAACATCAGTGAGAACCCAAAGGAATTGTCTAGGGATATTTATAATGTTTAGGAAAAGTAGAGGAAATGAATTTTGGTAACGGATAGAGTTAGCGATTTCCTACAAATACCTCCATTTCTTGGTAATAAAAGTTGATGTGGCTCAGTCATATATGTACCTAAGTGTAAAAATCTAAAACATTCATCTGGGTGTGACTCGGGGTAATATAGTACATGACTACTGGCCGTGCCACACACCTCGTTCGACACTAATATGGGATATGATTTGGGAATTAACAAAATCTTCAAGAACCATCATAATGAATTTAAATATATGTTGGTTATGAATAACATAGGATAAACCAATGGCTTCATAAATCAAGTAACATTTCATGATTAATACATTAATTAAGAAATTGATTTCATGAGTATGTAGTTTTCTTCTATAATAAATTATGCTCACACTATGATTCCATTTTTAGTAAATAGTGTCAACATGAAGTAAATGCATTAATATTTAATGTGATTGAAGATTTGGTGATGAGAATTGAAGTGGTAGGATCACTGGAGTGAAATATGTAGTGATCATGCCTAATAATCCTTCATGAAATATAAGTAACAATGTGTACCATAGCCAACTCTCAAACTCATCAAGGATGAGAAAAAAAGGTGTTAGATGAGAGTTTGGGTAATGGAGACAATGGAAGAAAGAAGATTAGGTTTCATTTTTGTCATTAATGTGGGATTAATAACCTAAGTGAATGTCCTAGATGAACAATAATATGTTTTAATTATGGAAAATATGGAAACAATGACACTGACTTCAAATGAAAAATGATTTGTTAAGTTAATGAAATGGATGAGAATATAGTACTCCCTTAGAAATCTTCGAATATTATTTTCTCTATGTGTGTAATAAATTGTAATTATGAATCTCAATATCCCACAATGAATTCCCCTAAAAATAATTATTAATGTGGTCTGAGTAATTTTCATATTGAGGATGGCGAGAGAACTACAAATGAAATGTGAAAGGAAAATAGTATTTTCTAATAGGATGAGGTAGCATTTTTCATTGAATAGGGATGGAGTAGAATAATAAAAGTTGTTATATATTTGTATTCAAGAATAATTTTATAATAATAGGGAAATATATAAGGATTGTTCTGTTTGGATTTTTGCTACACATCTTAAAGAACTTGTTAAATGGTACTGATGGAAAGGACAAGTGACATAATGGTAGGGTGAAGTTTATGGACAACATACCATTAAGGGAATTATTACCCTTAATAAATTCTATATGTTAAGATAATATTATTTTTATATGGATATATGATATATAAATAAGTAAATTGGATCATACTGATTACCTTGGAAATAATTAAGAACATATTTACAAGTAGTTCATGCTATCATGGATAAAGCATAGAACTTCTTTGATTTATGTATTACATCTAGTAATATATGGAATATGGAATAATTCATGTTATCAAAAATATTTTTACGGTAATTCAGGTTGTTACCATGTTCCAAGAGAATTTTCCATGCGGGTATTCACATGTTTTCAATGTAGCAATAAATAGATACTTTATAATATATGAGGTATCAATACTAGCCTAATTTCATGATATTATTTCTAAAGCTTTGAATTTTCATATATCAGAGCCATTATAAGGTTAACCATCTTGGAAATGTTTTTTTAAACACCTGAGGAAGTATTTATGTATTGAGATTGTATTGAGAACATAGGGTGATATAATATTTAAATATTACCCTTATATCAAAGATATATATCTTTTCTGAAAATTGTATTAATGTGGTTTTAGAAAAGGAAATCATGTACATCGGGTGAGAACCAATAATTTCTGGTATGGTCATGGGTCTTGAAACCATGATCAGAGGACGATAGGAGTTTCATGCCTACCACTAGCCTATGTGATGTTGTTAGGTCGACTAGGCAGAATACCCTGAGAGGGGGGGTGAATCAGGGTATGACTAATTAATAATTAATGCCCGTTCTGATCTTGTTTCGCTGTTAAGAAAAACACTCTTCTCTCTCTTTCCTGCTACACAATATAAACAGAATGTAAAGCAAGCGCAGGACACATCAATTTTACTTGGTTCACCGCTAAGGACTACGTCCAAGGAGCATACGCCGACAAGTTTCTGGTCGTACCAATTCCACTAAACTTCACTAGCTGTGGATTACAAAGTTTGGGCTAGATTAGTTCTATGCCCAGGCTCACTGCCTATACAAAGTATAGGGTCAGCTCACTGCTTTACCAAGGGTCACTCCCTGTTTCTCTCTCTCTGGATCACTGCCGGTGGAGAGGATCACCTTCTTCCTCTTTCTACGCTCACTGCTCTTGGAAGGGATTCACTCACAGTTTATAGACCTGTAGGTCTCTTCATTTCCATTAAGGAATGCATCTTTCTCTGTATGTAGATGCTTTGTTGAAGTTCAACTTTCGCTCGTAGATGAATACCCCTTTCCCACTATCCACTGGGCAAACAACCTTTGGAAAGACCTTCGCAAATCACCCTACAATGCGAGGCTCCCAATTTCGTGAAGCTCAAACAAGCCTTCGCGAAGCTCCTGCCTTTTCGCGAATCTCACTCGCGATGCTCACTCGCGAAGCACCCTCATGATGCTCACGCCATCACAAATAAATGAACCTCACGAAGCTAAGTAAGCCAACGCGGAGCTCGCAGGTTTCGCGGAGCTACAATAGCCGCCGCGAAGCACCTCTTTCGCGATGCACACTGGCACCGCGAACCACCTTCGCAAATCGAGAGCAAAGTATTTTCTCTGAAAATTCTCTCTCCTTAACTCGAAGGGGTCAGCCTCTATTTATAGGTGATTCCACCGACCCTCGAACTTTCCACACGAAGTCAACGCCACGTCATCTCAAATCGCGAAGCTCCAATGTTTCTGCCGGAATTCTGTCCAAATCGCGAAGCTCCACGGCAATTATCTGTTCGTAGAGCTTGACGTAGTCGCGAAGAATCACCGTCAACATACCTTCGCGGCTCGCGCCTTCGCCGCGAATCTCCCTCGCGAAGCCCAACATTCCTTCACGCCTTCGCCACGAAGCTCTCTCGCAAAGCTCTTCTCCGCCGCGATGCGCTTCAGCCTCTTCCGTTCGCGAAGCTTGACGTAATCGCAATGCATCACCACCTCCATTCTTCTGGTCTTCACGATTTCAAAACCATGCATCCTATCTTCGCGAAATTCATGCCTTTGCCATATGAAATTATGCTCTTCATGGAAATCCACTTTTTGCGATGCTCACCAAACTCCAAATTTTGGACCCCAAAAATTTGGCAAACACTGGGAAACGGCGCCACCTTGTACTGCTCCTTTGTACCGCCTCCAGATCGTCATTTCCTTTGTCATAGTTCTTTGTCAACATGTAATGTCAACAACTTCTCGGGAACTAGAAAATTCTCCATGGAAACCTGCTTTCTCAACAAACACAATCAACCCAAAAATACTGCAATGTTACCTTGAGGGATTTTTTCCCAACAATCTCCCCCTTTGGGTTTTTTGAAAACTCTTCACAACTCCGCTCAGAAAGATTTTCCGCACTTTGATACCTCACTGAGTCTTCTTCCAGTCGCTACCACCATTCACCTCTTGCGATTCTGATAGCGTTCAAGGATTCACATAACACGTACTCTAAGACCACATGAGCAATGATCGGCGTGAGAAACAAGAGTAGTATGAAAAGTTCATCAATGAATCACTTCATGTCAGACCCCAGTTGTCGATTCCACCCTGATACCAATTCTTAAAATAAAACCAGTTGTTGAACCACACTGATACCAATTGGTGAATTCTTAAGTTGATACCAATTGTTGATAGCTGGACACCGTCTCACACCATTCCAACACCACTGTTCTGCTTTTATCACGATCCTCAGCTGTCGTGATTTCTATGATTTTATCGATCACTTCTAGCATCGTCAGATTTAAAAATCTCCCCCTTTCGCATTGCTCCCCCTTTCTGGCTGCTCCACCTGTCAGCTTCTCCCCGTATCAAATATGATTTATCAAATCTCTACACTGTCTCCCCCTTGAACAATCACTATTTTCTCCCCCTTTTTCAATGAACCCAAAGGTCACTCCGTTGTATTCTGTAACATGGTAGAGAACACATATCAGCACATTAGGGAAAAAAACATCATGCCTCGGGGAGAGGGGGGAGGTCCCTTATCCATACTATTTCAAGTGTGGGGAATCGACTGAACTCCCAGAACCAGTCGATGCCTCTCAAAAGCTTCCTTGGGTAAGGCCTTTGTCAGAATATCTGCAACCTGTAGCTCTGTAGGCACATACTCCAACTTCACGATCCCCTGCTCTACTTTCTCCCTGATAAAATGATAATTTATCTCAATGTTCTTTGTCCTAGAGTGATGGATGAGATTTTTGCTGAGATTTATAGCACTTGAGTAATTGTACTGGATTCTGATCGGAGACTTCACTTCAACTCCCATATCTTCAAGCTGCTGCTTCATCCACAATAACTGTGTGCATGCTTGAGTGGCCGCAATATACTCATCTTCTGCGGTGCTTAATAAAATGCAATCCTGCTTCTTGCTTAACCAAGCAATACATAGTCCGCCAAGATAAAATGCACCACCTGACGTTGATTTTCTATCATCTGCTGAACCGGCCCAGTCTGCATCAGTATATCCCAATAACTCTGTCTGAGATTTGTCGTTGTATGTCAAGCTGAAGTCCACTGTGCCCTTGATATACAGAAGTATTATTTTCACTGCAAGCATGTGACTTTAGTTGGGATTACTCTGATATCTCGCTGCTTGGCATGTGGCGAAAACAATATCAGGCCTTGTTGCGGTTAAGTACAACAGACTTCCAATGATTTGCCTGTATTCTGTGATATTAACTGCCTTGCCATCCTCATATTTTGATAATTTCATCCGGGTAGCAACCAGAGTCTTCATTTACTTGGAATTATCCATTCCAAACCTTCTTAGAACCTCCTTGGCATATCTGGATTGAGAAATTAAAGTTCTATTCCTTACTTGTGTCACCTGTAGACCAAGGAAAAACGTTAGCTCTCCAATCATTGACATTTCAAACTCATTTTTCATGAATTCGGAAAACTGTCTGCACTGAGCTTCATCTGATCCGCCATAAATTATGTCATTGACATACACTAGCACCATCATCCTTTGACTACTGTCATTTCTGAAATAGAGGTTGTAGTCAACTCCTCCACGCTAGAAACCAAGCTTCTTCAAGTACTGATCAAGCCTTGAGTACCATGCCCTTGGTGCTTGTTTCAGCCCATACAACGCCTTCTTCAGCCTGCAAACTTTGTTCTCATCCTCATGAATGAGAAAACCATCTGGATGCTCAATATACACCTCTTATTCCAGAACCCCATTCAAGAATGCGGATTTGACATCCATCTGGAACACTTTGAACTTTATTTGCACTGCTATGGCCAAAAATAATCTGATTGTCTCTTGCCTTGCAACCGGTGCAAATGTCTCATCAACATCTATTCCCTCTATCTGGGTGTATCCCTTGCACACTAGTCGTTCTTTGTTCCGAATCAATGTGCTATCTTCATTCATCTTGTTGCGATAGACCCATTAAGTCATGATGACATTATTGTCTGCTGGCCTCGAAACAATCTCCCATGTCTGGTTCTTCTCAATCTGATCAAGATCTTCGTTCATGGCCTAAACCCAGTTTTCATCTTCAGCTGCATCAGAAAAACATTTCGGCTCCACTTGAGACAAAAACGATGCTTTCTGTGATGATTTCATTCTTCGAGTCTGAACTGGAGCTGTTTGATCACCAATGATATTCTGCCTATCAATTTCAGCTTGACTCTTTGGCTTTCTCATAGACACCAACTTGACACTTTTTTCTTCATCATCAGTATCTTCTTCTGAGTCAGCTTCTACCACTTCTGCTCCCCATGGGTTTCTTACCTCATCATCACTTTCATCCAGGAACTGTTCACTGGATCATTGAGTATTCTTCTCATTTTCAACTATAGTGACATCATTGCTTTCAATGATTTTTCCCAGCCTTTTGTTGAAACATTTATACGCTTTTCTTTTCCCGGAATAGCCAAGGAATATCCCTTCATCTCCTCGTGCCTCAAACTTCCTATGACGTTCTTTGTTGAGAATGAAACACTTACCTCCAATGATTCGAAAGTACTTCAACATTGGCTTCTTTCCGTACCACAGTTCATACGGAGTCTTCCCTTGCTTCGGACATAACAGGGACCTGATTGAAACATTGACCGATGTCAAAACTGCTTCCTTCCAAAATTTCTCTGGCAGGTCCATATCAATAAGCATTGTTCTGGACATGTTTTTGATGATCCGATTTCTCCTTTCAACTACTCCATTCTGTTGGGGAGTTCTTACTGATGAAACTTGATGCCTTATCCCATGTTTCTCGAGATAGTTTTCAACCTGACTGTTTGTAAATTCCGTACCGTTATCAGTACGAGACATCAGAATTTTCTGCCCAAGAATCTTTTCTAATTCCCTCCTGTACTTCTTTATGCAACTGAACACCTCTGTCTTATGGGTTATGATGAATACCCAGGCCATTCTACAATAGTCATCAATGAAAAGAACATAGTACCTTTTCCCATTTATAGCTCGTGGTGAGATAGGTCCACATACATCAGTATGCACCAATTCGAGCACTCTAGTTGATTTCTGTTCCTTTGTCCTGTATGTCTTTCTGATGATTTTTCCTTGTTGACAAGCATCACACATATGAGTGTGATCACATGATAGTTTGGGAAGGTCTCTAGCAGCATCACATTTAACGAGATCCTCCATAGATGGTTGGCATAGATGACCAAGTCGCTTATGCCACAGCTGGTTTTCTTCCTCTCTGGATAAAAGACAAGTATCTTCTTCCCCACCTACAAGATAGAGATTTCCCTTTGACCTTTTTCCCTGCAGAACAGCTGCTCCATCTTTTCCTTTCACAACACACATCTTCTTGGTAAATTGGATAGAGTGCCCAGAGTCACATAGTTGACTGACACTGAGTAAGTTATTACTAAGACCCTCTACTACCAATACATCAGCACGTCTCATCTCTTGGCCCCCAAAATTGGATTTCCCTAAGCCAACAATCTTCAGGACTTCATCATTTTCAAATTTGACAACTCCTTCTTTGTCATATTTGATGCCTGTAACAAGATCCTTATTACCCGTCATGTGGGATGTGCAACCACTATCAAGGATCCAAACACCAGATCGATCTGATGATTTAAGGGAAATCTCCGCCACCACAGCCTTCTCATTTTTCTTCTTCTTGGTCCATACTTTTTCTTTCACACTTGGCATGGATTGAGGCTTCTGTTCTTTCTCAGAGTATGATGGACCACCCTCATCTCGCAGAGCTGCAAATCTGTTCTGAACTTTTAACTCACTTGTTGGTTTATTGATCTGCTGCTTGCGAACATTTTGATTATGCTTTGACACATTTCTCTGAATGGTTGAAGTGAAGTACCTATCCATGTGTCCAAATCCTCCTCACAAAAAACAGTGTCCTTAAAAATGTGTTCTGGAAAACCGTTCTCTGTTTGGATACCATCTCTGTTCATGTTCCCTTCTGTATCTCTTGGCTATGGAACACACATACTGTGAATGTCCCATTTTACCACAGCAATAACACCTGATATAGGATGCATTCCCTCGTGATATTTTAGCACTATGATTTCCCATTTGGGATCTCTGAATATTCTGATTCTGTTTTGTTACCAAATCAACCTTCACATTCGGGATGAGTGCTTGCGGTCTGACTGCAATTGTCGCAAATTTTTGTTCTTGACTAAGCCCAGAAATGACCTTAACATCTGAGCTCAATTGCTGCTTCTTCCCTACAAAACTGATAGGCTCCGCTTTCATCTTCTCTATCTTTTGAATGGCCTACTTTTCGGATATCACATTGGGGGTCAAGAGTTTATCTTGATCCTTATGTTTTTGTCGCAGACTGACCACTTCTTCTTCAATCTCTTTGATACATCTAACCTGCTCCTTTCCTGTGTTAGTCAAACAATCAATTTCCTTGTTTTGTTCCTCAATTTTAAGCTTATACTCGACAATATTTTCTGAGCTCTCTGGTGTTGAGGATTTTAGTATTTCAATTTATTCTAACAGCTCAGAATTTTCTTCATCCTGTTGTTGCATATAGAGTTTGGCATCACGAACCACTTTATTGGCTTTCTTCATTTTGGCTATCCAAACATCTATCTCCTCAAGAGTTGCTTCCAATTCGGCTTCCATATCAATTCTCCCTTCAATTTCTTCTTCTTCTTTAGCATCAGCTTCTTCTCCCTTTTGAGAACTACCAACAATTTCCACCAAGGCATTTACCCCACGATCTCTTCAATTTTCCATTTCCTCAACTTCTTCATCCTCAGACTCATCTGAACATTCAAATTCTTGTGAAAGAATATTCTTTTTCTTGAAGAAATTTCTCTTGAATTGTTTCTTCCCTTTCACAAAAGCTGAAGTCTTCTTTTTGGGAATTTCAACGTCATCATCATCATAATCATCTTGAATCTTCTTGGGGAATCTTGTCGCAAGATGACCAACCGTTCCACATCTAAATCATGCTAGTGGAAGTTTACCTTTAAACATTCCTCTTCCTCTTTGTAGATTTGAAGAAAGGAATGACATCACCTCATCTGTCTCTTCTTCTTCATTAGAATCTTCAATGGTGAGCTTCTTCATGGCCTTAAATGCCACCTCTTTAGACTTACCCTTTTCCACAGCCTCATTATCATCATTTCTCATTTCATATGCAACCAAGGTACTGTGAAAATTGTCCAATGTCAGCTCTTTTGGATCTTTATCTTCTAGTACTGAAACTTTCGGATTGAACCGAGGTGGAAGTTTTCTCAAGATGCGATTTACAATCTTTATGTCTTCAATGACTTCTCCAAGACCTCACATATCTTCCACAACAATGTTTACCCTGTCAAAGAATGCGTCAACAGACTCATTCGGGTTCATTTTCAGATCTTCATATTTGTTCCACAACACCTGCAGCTTTGCCTCTCTGACTTTTGTGTCCCCTTCAAATATATTCAAAAGCTTTTCCCACATGGAATGTGACATTTTTCATGACATCACCTTTGTGTAGATGGGATTGGAAAGGGCTCCCCCTAAGGCATTGATTGCTTTGGAATCAGCATCCAACTCTCTATGCTCAGCTTCTGATAAGGCACCACTATTAATATCAGCTGTGATACCATGCATAGCTGCTGAAAATACATCCTTTCCCAAGGATCGGAAATAGTGTTGCATCCGATTCTTCCATATCTGAAAATTATATCCATCGAAGATCGGAATCCCTTTATGATTGGTTACCTCCAATGAGAGAAGAACAACTTTCAACCTTCGCTCTGATACCACTTGTTAGGTCCACTATGCTGAATACCCTGAGAGGGGGGTGAATCTGGGTATGACTAATTAAAAATTAATGTCTGTTCTGATCTTGTTTCGCTGTTAAGCAAAACACTCTTCTCTCTCTTTCCTGCTACACAATATAAACAGAAAGTAAAGCAAGCGCATGACACAACAATTTTACTTGGTTCACCGCTAAGGGCTACGTCCAAGGAGCATACACCGAGAAGTTGCCGGTTGTACCAATTCCACTAAACTTCACTAGATGTGGATTACAAAGTTCGGTCTAGATCACTTCTATGCCCAGGCTCACTGCCTATACAAAGTTTAGGGTCAGCTCACTGGTTTCCCAAGGGTCACTCCCTGTTTCTCTCTCTCTGGATCACTGCCGGTGGAGAGGATCACCTTCTTCCTCTTCCAAAGCTCACTGCTCTTGGAAGGGATTCACTCACAGTTTATAGACCTGTAGGTCTCTTCATTTCCATTAAGGAATTCATCTTTCTCTGTATGTAGATGCTTTGTTGAAGTTCAGCTTTCACCCGTAGATGAATACCCCTTTTCCACTATCCACTGGGCAAAAAACCTTTGGAAAGACCTTCGCAAAGCACCCTACAATGCGAGGCTCCCAATTTCGCGAAGCTCAAACAAGCCTTCGCGAAGCTCCTGCCTTTTCGCGAATCTCACTCACGAAGCTCACTCGCGAAGCACCCTCGCGATGCTCAAGCCGTCGCAAAGCAACAAACCTCGTGAAGCTAAGTAAGCCAACGCGTTGCTCGCAGGTTTCGCGGAGCTACAATAGCCGCCGCGAAGCACCTCTTTCGCGATGCACACTGGCTCCGCGAACCACCTTCGCAAATCGCGAGCAAAGTATTTTCTCTGAAAATTCTATCTCCTTCACTCGAAGGGGTCAGCCTCTATTTATAGGCGATTCCACCGACCCTCGAACATTCCGCGCGAAGTCAACGCCACGTCATCTCAAATCGCGAAGCACCAAAGTTTCTGCCAGAATTCTGTCCAAATCATGAAGCTCCACGGCAATTATCCGTTCGCGGAGCATGACGTAGTCGCGAAGAATCACCGTCAACATACCTTCGGGGCTCGCGCCTTTGCCGCGAATCTCCCTCGCGAAGCCCAACATTCCTTCACGCCTTCGCCGCGAAGCTCTCTCGCAAATCCCTTCTCCGCCGCGATGCGCTTCAGCCTCTGCCGTTCGCGAAGCTTGAAGTAATCGCGAAGCATCACCGCCTCCATTCTTATGGTCTTCGCGATTTCCAAACCATGCATCCTATCTTCGCGAAATTCATGCCTTGGCGATATGAAATTATGCACTTCATGGAAATCCACTTTTTGCGATGCTCACCAAACTCCAAATTTTGGACCCCAAAAATTTGGCAAACACTGGGAAACGACGCCACCTTGTACTGCTCTTTTGTACCGCCTCCAGATCGTCCTTTCCTTTGTCATAGTTCTTTGTCAACATGTAATGTCAACAACTTCTCGGGAACTCGACAATTCTCCATGGAAACATGCTTTGTCAACAAACACAATCAACCCAAAAATACTGCAATGTTACCTTGAGGGATTTTTTCCCAACAGATTTCCTTCTTTATCTATAATTATTCTTGATGAATAATTATATATGATGAATCAATAGTGTTACTTTTTATGTTTAGAAATTAATTTATTAACCATATTAATTTTTAAGAATATTCATAGATAAATATTTATATTTTTCAATCTTTTATGACCCTAATATCTACTAAATGTTTATTTTATTGGATTGGGTATCATAGTAAATTTCTGGAAATCCATTTCATGAAGAAATGGATGAATCTGAAATACTTAAAATCACAAATGATGAATGTAATGTTTTATAAAAATATATTATGTTAGTATATTTATATATATTAATGGTCAATAAAAAATTAATCATTTATATGATAATGATCTATTTTTTTCAATTACTTTATTTATTCAACTGATGGCCATTTAAATCATTACAGATTTATGACATGAAGGTCTCAAACATATATTCTATCATTCACTATTTTTTGATTGATGACATCAATCACTTGTTATAAATATTTATGATTTTTCTCCATGCCCAAAATTCACTCCCAACCTATGTTATACTATGAAGAAGCCCAATTATATTTCACTTTTTGTAACCCTTATGGTTCCTACATTCCCTTTTTAATGGAGGTTTTAGTATTCATTTTTATGATGTGGGTTTCTATGAATGAAACTTTCATGTATTAACCCATTGATAACCCAAAAAATTATCAAGGGTGAAATTTATTTTAATGGGGGTAGAATTTAACAAACCATGTTTTTGTCAATTTTTTCTGAAAATAATTTATCTTTTGATATATCTTTTTCACGTCTTATTGAATATATAATATTCTATATTAATGCATTATTTTTCCTTGAATTATATGAAATTCCCTGATAATCATGAACAAAATATAACATATTTTTTGCTTGAATACATGGAATAGTTATGGTATCTATCTTCTAGGTAAATATTACACCTATCAATAACTTTTTGTACACAACACACATGATTTACTTGGCATATGTTACTCGCAACACAAATTTCCCATGACATTTAATTTTATTATTATAATTATTTAAATCATAAAATTGTAATATTTCCATTAATCATAGTAATATGATTAGATATAACAACATGTCAAATATTTTTATAAACCATTAATATAATTAAAACATATTGATGATGAAATATATAAATTTTGGAAAATACCTATATGAATTAAAATAAAATTCTCTTAAATGGGTTTTTCTTAATTTCCTATTATGAAAAATAGTAAACATAATTTTAGATGAATATCTAAAATTTAATTATATAAAATGAAATGAAATTTTTAATTTATAATGTCAAAATTTAATTTGGGTGAATTTTTTGGTTTTCTCTATGAAGCTTCATATTTTGATTAATAGTGAAAACTACTACATTTTAGTTAGTAGATTCCTTTACATTAAATAATAATAATTTTTAAATTATTATTTTAATTTGTATTAATTTAAAATTAGATTAATTATACACAAATTAATAATATCTAGGTCATTATAATCAATTTCACTTTGGGATTTAATATAAATACATTACAGAATTTTAAAAATATATCTACTTTAAAAACATGTTTTTTCATCCTGTCTGCGGGATTAGAATTAATATTATATTTTTCTTCTATGAATTGAACTTATAAAAATAGAGATACCACATTTTAATAAGAATAATATTTACAGTCTATTTATAACATGTTTTTTTTAATATACTACTAAAGATGATTAAAATTAATCACCACAATTAAGGTATTATTAAGCTCAATTGTGGCCTAAACCATAATATTAGGGGCCCAAAACACTTATCTACTTGTACAATTCCAATTGGATGGACATATTTCTACCATAATGCTTTATTTTTTTTATTTTTTGGTTTGGAATGAATTTATTTTATGTAAGAACATGTATACACCTAACTTTTTTTTAAAAAATATTCTACGTGAGATATATCCATTCTCTATAAAAGGCCACAACATCTCCCTCTTCTTAAAACGTCTCAAAACTATTAGGATTGGATAATATATGAACAATAAACTTAGAAAAACAATACCTTAATCTTAGAGGACTCTAATTTGATATAAATGTCAGGAAAAACCCGGATCTACCATCAACCAGTTACCCATGTTGATTTATGACAAGGCCCGAAGGGCGTTCCCAATCCCCTTGGGAGTAAAATTACAGTTGGGCATCAAAATATAGTTGTTTGTAACAATATGGACCCTAAGAAATACAATAAAATAAATAAATATCCAACTGATCATAAAAACCCACTCATATAAAGAAATAAATAAACTGCTACACGTGCCTCTATATGGACCTACAGGTCACCACCAAACAGGGAACCATGCTCACTCTAAGAGAAGTCAAAAATAGGAAGAACCTATAATGGAAAAAATAGTGTAGTTGTGAGCACCAAAATTCACAAAAGGAATGCCAATGATAAACCACACCCAATGCCCCACCTCTAAAGATAAATCGTTGTTAATATTTAGAAAATAAGACATATAAAAATAATGTTTTCTAATCATTTTTCGAAATCAGTAACATGCTGTTATTTTTAACAAAACACTCTATATAATTTTAAATTTCAATATAATACCCAAAATAGATAAGTCATTTCCATAAATTCTTTTATATACCAACTAGTTCTAGAATATTTATTTTATCACAAAAATAAATGTAATGGTTTCATGAGATGAAATAACCATAAGTTCCAAAAAAAGAAATAAGAACATAAAAGTATGTAATCATTGGTACCTTTGTAACACCTCTAGAAGAATTCACTAGAAATACTTGTTTCAGAACTTCTTACCGGTGTATGGGGAAACTCCATAGTCAATAACCCACTTTCCTCCCTAAAATGACAGATCTACTGGCACATCACACCTGTCCTCTAATCTAATCTAGAGGTTTCCAACCCATCTAATCGTGGTTGATAAAAAACCATCAGTCAATCTTGTTGTTGAATCCCAGTATTACCATGAAAATAACAATAATAATAATAACACTTGGAATAATGTAGTCTAACGACCACAACTAACTATGTTCTCATACACAGAAAACTATTTATGATCCACTTGATACGATCCCATCCAATGTTCTAGTGATATTATGATATAAACAAATCATCACATGAATTTTAAATAATTTTTTAAAAAATCACAATATACCAAACGTGACATTACATTTTCGAAACCAAATTCCCTTTAAATATATATTTCCATATCCAGTGTAAAAGTACAAAACACACTTAAAATTCACTATACGGGACTTCATGTAGTTTTATTGAAAAACCACACTTCAAGGTTCCAAAAACGACAAGGTTTAAACAAAACATTTAACAAAATCCTTTAAGTTCCACAAAATATACTTTAAAAGATAAGAATATTCTAGTAATCCAGTTTAAAAAAACTGGATAATTAACATTTAGAAGCCACTTGCAAAACAGGAGGTGACAATATATATAAATAAATGGGAAACAAATTCAAAAATGAACAATCCATTTTACCGAATAAATATATATGTAAATATATAAACATATATACCCCCTAAATATAAAAACACTCATTTAAAATGCTAAGAAATTAGTGAATTCAAATTAAAGTGCAGGAATATGGAACCTACCTCAAAAAAGAAGTGTGTTATGTCAAACACTTTGACACATGAAAAAATGAAAGGCTACCACTCGAAACCACCTGGCACTTGCACACAGATATAACCATATATATATATATATATATATATTTTCTTAAATTATGTATTCTTCTTGTTGTGAGGGAATAATCCTAAGGGATATATATATATATATACACTTATTTATGTGTGTTCTCGCCGCGAAGGATGATTATAACTCCCTATAATCATGTTTATGGGATCAATACAACTTAAGAATATCAAATTATGGGTGAAAAAGAAAAAAATGGGTTTAAAAACATTACCCCAAAAAAGGGAATAAAATCATAACTGAACCCATCAACCTCATCTTTGGTGGAGGATGCCGAAATATGGACCTAAGTGTCCCAATAAAGCCTTTTAACACCCTCAAATCAAAATAAAAAAAATAAAAATCTGGTTTTACCCTAAACTAGTGTTTTGGAAAAATCAAATGGGGAAATAAAAGGAGAACATAGAGGGGGAAATCCTTACCTCGATGAGAAGAGAGAGATTCATGAAGAAACAACATAAAATTCGATGACAAAGAGGGAGCTGGAGGGGGGATTGAGTGTTGGAGTGTAGAGGGAAGAGGGTAGGCATCACATGAGGGAGAGGGAAGGTGGATAGAAAATAATAAAAAATGGTAAAGGAAATGAGAAATAAAAAATAAATAAAAATAATATAAAATAAAAACCAGATTTTATGATCATGGTGGGTCTGCACAGTTTTCACATGACATACTAGATCGTGCACTAACTGTGTGCTAGCCACTACCTTTTCCAGACACCTTCACATAGTTATTGATTTTCAAATGAACATTTTAGAAAACAATACTCCCACCATATCAAATGGTAATATCTCGATGACATACCCACAAAAAAGGTTTTCTCATGGTTACTCTTAACCTTAGGCTACCAAAGCATAAGACCACCTCATTACTTGAAAATGTTAAAATTTTACCATGACTTGACTCTAATCAAAAAAGAGGATTGAAATAATTAAAATAATTAAAATTTATAAATTTTATAGGTCGTGGTGTGTCAATTATCCCCAATAGAAAAACATTATGCCCCCAGAAATTCACCTAGTCAAATGAGGAATCAATATCATGCGCGAAATTAAACAATCTCAAAGAAAACCAATAACTCTATGTGGACTTTTATTTTACTAGTCACACTAAACCATCTGAAAGTGGAAAAACCAGAAGAAGTACCATGGGGCATAAGATAGTTCTCCACACCATAAGAAATAATATTGTAGTAACCAACACAAAAAAGAAACCACAATAAGATCCATGGTTGTCTCCCCACCATTTAAGAACCAATGAGCCTCCAAAAATATTGGAACATATAGCAATGGTACACGATAAAATTATCAATGCGAGTTGAATTGGAAACCCCCAACACAGAACAGCCCCTAAACCTCCACATAGACCAACCTATACCACACGGGCCCCCAATGAAATTCTTCAAAGCAAGAATCATGCCAAACCAATATTTTTCACCTCTTCTAGATGCAATCATCTCCATTATGAGAACAATCTTGAACTAAAACACATCAGCAAGGAGACTGATTTTCTAGGGTTCACAACCATAAGGTATAATCACAACTATATATGTTTATAAGGGCACTAGGTCACCGAACCTTTCACAACTAAAAAAGGGAACATTCACTAATGAGTACCATAATAAAGAAATGGGGCCTCTATGCCAATTATAAAAATTGAACATTCATATGTGAAGATTCTATAATGGAGACATAAACTGTCACATTATTACACTATAGATAAATGTTATTCCAAAATCTTCCACGCTCTGTATGATCCCCAACTGTGTGAAATATCTCACTTTATGACCTATGGATGGAACCCTGATGTCTGGAAGAATATGCTACCCCATAGTCAGGGGCGGACATCCTCCAACCAAGAAATTATCCATTAAATGATTCCACTTGTAGAAAATAGCCAATTAGCCCTGGAGAACACATCATTTACAAGAATTTGATGATTTTTCACATGATGACATTCAAATGCCCAAACTAGCCAAACTAGAAGAATATAACAGTTCAATATGCGAATGAAAAGTGTGGAATAGGAAGAGAGACTTATCAGGTCAGGTTCCTCTAATATATACAGTTCACTAGATGGGCAACCATCTTGGGTACCAAGAAAAAAATGGACTTCAATCCACCTAATTTTTAGGAACTAAGTCTTCCGAAAAAGCCTCATCCACTAACTCCCTAAATTGATCTTATGACGCTACCTTATAAGCAAATGACACCTGCTCATTAATCTGGTCAATAAAAGACTTAATCATCCACTAAAATTTTTTAATTCTCATGATCCCTTTCAATTTACTTGCCTTTATGCCCATAAAATATCAAATCAAGAGATGAATGTGTTCTTAAACACTCCCCATGACTACCCAAATTTCCGTAATATTGAGATGACCACCCCCACCATTACATGATCATACCTCTAGTAAAAATTGAAATAGCATTCACCCTTACCATTTTTGGAGTTCCTAAAAACACTTTTGACTTCCTTGAGTCATTCCATTACCTCTATCACACCTCAATCCCTATATAAATTGGGTAAAAACCAAAAATAACTAGATCTGACCACACCACATAAGGCAGGGAATGTACGAAGACTGAATGACATAAGACACATTATGGACCATTCTAAGAAACATACAATGTATAATAAATTATTACAAATTCAAATAAAATCCCATCTAAAGAAAAACCTAATCTGACATATCCAACCCAAATAAAACCAAAACAACATCAAAAAACAAACCATAAATCGTCTTTTGAATACCATCATTTTCTAAATTCAACTAATTTCAATTTTAATCCCCATTTGAAATAAAATTATGTTTTCCCTTTTTAAATTAATTTGTGGACAAACGCTTAAAAATAGAAAAACCATCACATTTTTCCTTTTAAAACCACAAATCACATTAGGAATGAATCCCACTTTCCAAGAACAAATATTAATTTTAAATATTTAGATGTGATATCCTTAGAATAATCAAATATATGTACATCCCAGTTCCACTTATATTTTCCACACATAATTCTTATAAAAATATGAATTTTCTATAAAAACACGCATATATGTGAATGTCCAAAAGGAATTACAAGGGTCAAAATAATATTTCTCTATAAAAACAATAATTTCGAACTAATTATCCATTTTATAATTTATAAAACTTATTGAAATTCAAGATTGTTTCCCTTCAATTATTAAAAAAACCCAAGGTTTTTTTATTTTTGAAATCCAACCATTGAAAGTAATTTCACCTTTTATATCACAATAAAACAACCCAAACCAAATAAAATTCACACCAACCAAATCCAAACCAAAAAAGGATCACTAAATCACATAAATGTGGAACTATTATTTTTGCCTAACCTAACTACATGGTTTAGTTGACCATGCTCAAAGAAAGCACCAACTCTTATGAGTTCTTGAATCCCTAAACACATTCTACACATGGGTTGCTACTCCATTTAATTCCATAGTGAAACACTGGATTACTCTAATGGTTATCTCTCATCAACGAAAAAAAACAAAGACTCAAATTCCAAATTTACCTCGAAACTCAGGTATCAAAATGAGCAAGAGTTCAGGACGCTCTTCCCACACCTACTTCTCGAGTCTCTATAATCATAGTCTCCATCTACATGACCATAGAAATGTAAAGAACATACTCTAATTACATTTTCACAGAAAATAACTTGGTTTGTCCCTGAACTGGTTATTGATAATATCTATGATATGGTCTGGAGGACATTCCCAATCCCCAGAGGATAGAAACTAGTGGATGACATCAAAATATAGTAGTGGGGAATAATTTTCCAAATAGAAAACATACAAATAAATAAAAAATAGTCTAAAAAAAGTACCGATAGTGGAAATAAATAAACTACTCCACATACATCCATGTGACACCATAGGTCACAACTAAACATAGATACATGTTCTCTCTAAGATCTCTCCAGAATAAGATGAACCTAAATCTAAAAAGATAGAGTATTTGTGAGATTTCAAATTACCAATAAGAATTAGAATGATAAAACAAGACAAATAACCCACCTCTATATTGAAATAATTTATTTGTAGTTTGGAAGTAGGGAATATAAAAAAATATTGTCCACTCTTTGGTCTAAATAAGTAATGCGGTGTTATTTTTAACAAAAAAATCCATTTCATTTCACTTTAAAAAACAATTCATATAAAAATAATTCATTTTAATAAATTCTTCTAAAATACAACTGGGCATAGAATAGATATTTAAATATAAAAAATATATATAACAGTTTCATTAAATCATAAAACGTAAAGTGTCAAAAAAAGAAATAGGAACACACATATATGTTATCATTGGAGTTTCCAAATAATTTATAGAAGAAATCCCTGTACGTACTCAGTTCGGATCCCCCTACCGATATATGGTGACACTCTATAGTAAATAACCATTTGGACTTCCTAATCTAACTAATCTAGAAGAACATCCCACCTCGCCTATTAACTATTCTAGGGGATAAAAACCCATCAAATCAGTTTTGATCAGAAACCGTCACTCAACCCTCTAGATGATGCTTAAGAATCACATTATGATGATGATGATAATAATAATTACACTTGGGGTAACATGGTCTCAAAACAACAACCAACAATATTATTGTACATAAACCACTTCGCATGAGCCACTATAGAGGATCCCATCAAATGATCCAGCTCTCTCATTATAAAATCAAAGAATCACATGAGTTTCAAATGATATTACAATACATATTAATGTATCACCCATTCCTTTACAATTCCCAAAAAAATTACTTTCTAAATCAACTTCCAAATCTAGGTTTAAATTACAAAACACACATAAAGTGTCCCAAAAGGGCTATCATGTAATTTAAATGTCAAAAAACACATTGAGGTGCTAAAAAAACATGGTTTAAATAACTCATTTAACCAAATCTTTTATTCTCAACAATATACACTTCAAAACCAAGGAATACTTTAGTAAAAAATTCTAAAGCACTTAGGATACTTCACATTAATTTTTTTTGTAAACATGCATTTATAGTTATATAATTAAAAAGGAAACCAATTCCGAATGACATAAATAATCTCAACAAATAAAAATGTATTTATATATAAATATATATACCCCATAAATAAATTAATACACCTTTAAAATTCAACGAACTTGGGAATTCAAATTAAAGGAGCGAACATAGGGAACCTACCTAAAAAAAGAAGTAGACCAAGTCAAACACTTCGTCGCTTAACAATTTAGGCATAGACCACTCAAAATGGCCACACACTCTTACACACATACTCCCTTATATATATATATATATCCTTTAGACCAAAGAACATATTCCCTTCACTATGAGGGAATACTACATAGGTATATATATATATACACACACACCTATTTATGTGTTTACACACTACCAACGAAGATTAAAACTCCCTTTAATAACATTTAGGGACTGAATACGTCCGAAGAATTTCAAATTGTGGATGAAAACAAAATATAAAGTTTAAAACATTACCCCAATTGATGGTGTAAATACAAACTGAACCCACCCGCCTACCCTTTGATGGTTGAGTTTGGAATACAGACCCAGGGGTCCTGAGGAAGCCTTTACACACAATATGATTGAATAAAGATAAAAAATAGGGTTAACATTAAAATAAGTTTTCATTAGAATGAAATGGGGAAGTATAGAGAGCCAAATTAGCTAAATCAATGGAGGAGGGAGAAAGCCATACCATGAAGATCTGTCCAAGATTCGTGATTAAAAAGTCTTGAATCGACCAATGGAGAGGGAGCTAGAAGAGGGATCGAGCATGCATGATATGGGTTAGAGAGAAGACATAACGTAAGGTATAGGGGAGGTAATGATAAAAGAGTATAAAATTATAAATTTAATGAGAAAATAAAAATAAAAAAATATAAATTAAATTAAAACAAATTTTTATGATTCTTGGTGATCTGCACGGTTTGCACACAGCCTAACAGATCGTGCACTAACCATTCACTAGAAACTACCTTATAAAGGAACCCTCACATGGTTATCTATAGGTTGATTCATGGATGAAAAAACCATGCTACCAAAATTACTAATGGCACTGTCTTGATGATAGACCCTCATGAACATTTTTTGAATTGTTACTCTGTATCGTGCACAACTCGTGCGCATGACCCCTCCTTGATTGAAAGTTTTAAAATTTAAACAAGACCGTCATGAAATGAACATGAGGATATAAATAATTAAAATAATAAAAAATTTAAATTTTTGTGGTTGGAGTGTGAAACAATAGTCCAAGGATGCATTTTTTCACAAACTAAAAGGAGTTACCCAATTAAGATGCAACCTCTTTTCTCAATCTCCATTATTTTATTTTAATTCTATATAAGCCCACGATGTTTATTCCATTCATGTATAAAAGCACTAGTATATTAAATATTGTATGATTTTTTATGTAATGGGTTTTACTTACACATACATACACATCCATGTTTGGGTAACACACATACTATTTATGTGTATGGAGAACTATCGCCTTACTAAATGATTATTTTTCATTTTTCATTTAACGCCTCTAATAGTGGACATTATGATGAAAAATATATTTATTAATATCATATATTAAAATTTCTATGTATTTAATATTTGGTATTCCTTTTAGAACTCATATTAGTTTACTTTTTATTTATTGTAAATATGAAAATTGTTTGAGGAAGGGTGGACTACCATCCCCTCAAAGCAATGTAATTCATTCACACAATAAATGGAATGTCTTAAGGATGGGTTTAGTGATAATATATGAGTTATATGATATATTAAATCTTAATTTAATAATGATATCGATATGTGTATATATATATATTTCATTTTCTTTGTTTCATTTAATACAACAATAAAAACCTGAAACAACATTAATGTGTACATTTAAGTTACCGTGTCCTTGAATAGTGTACTCCATTTAATAATGTTATATTATATATTTTATATAATTAAAATATAATTTATATAAATGATATTTTAATAATTAAATATATTTTATAAATATTTATATAAGCATAAGAAACAAAGATAAAACAAATTAAGACACAAGTGAAAAACAAAGCAAATATTACCCAAAGTGTAACCTTTACATGAAATTCATAACAAGTTGGAAATAAAAAAAGAAATTTTAAATCAAAATATATTATTATATATAAAAATATGTCTATTTAATTTATTTTATTTTAATTTATATTTATTATACATGATTTTTTAATGATTATGATGAGAGTAAAGACACAATGTGGGGAAATTTTATCTCCCTTTTTATTTTCGTGAGATACATGAATTATTCACCACCCCTTTGTTTTTTGATGTGTGTATACTGCCCATTAATTTATTCAATTATTAATATACATAAATTTATTGGTGTTGGAATATCCATTCTATGGAATTTATTCCATAGGTTTACTATTTCTGGAGCTACCTAATCCGTAAGACAGATTTGTCTCAGTTTCCACTCATTGAGAGACATGTTTATTATGCACCTATATTATTTTTCAAAGTGTATATAATTCTATTCAAAAAGTTATATCATAAATATAATTATTTTAATAATATATTAAGCTTCATTGAATGTCATATTCTTACTTGGTATTATGGTTCAATTTGTCCAAGTGGTATGATTTTATTGAAACAACCTCATCCCTTATCGAGATTATTTATGATTATGATTACATTGATGAAATATTATGACCCATATCTCATAAAAATTAATGATTCTTATAATAATATTTTAATAAATTATTAATTCATTTATTGGTACAATTTTATACTATTTTTTGATAAGATAATTAAGAAATTGTACATAAAAATATCTGATCATACCCCTCTAATTTGTTAGAAATCTGTGTTACTTCAAAAAAATGTTTTATAAAAGGGGTTTTAGAAAATATTATACTATTATCTTATTATATATATAATATATTTTCACCATTTTCCATTTTACCATTATTATCAAAGGAATATTCTAATCGTTTTTCAAACAATTCATTTGTCTACCCTTTAACCCATGCAAAAGGAATGTTCTTTTTACATTGTCTGACATGTATGAATTTACCTACCCCCATTTAATTGAAGCTTTATATTCATGTTTTAAATATTATTTAATAATAATTTTTTTAATTTTTTTTCAATGAAATGGTTTTCAAAACGTTTTCACGATTACATTCTGAGTATTCAAGAAAAATGATTTCTGATAACTTTTTAAGCTTCATTAAAAAAAATTGAGGGGAAGGGTGTTAAAAATGATTTGAAGCATTAATTATATGTTGTAGTAGTATTTTAAAATATAATTGATTTCAAAAATATTTAATTCGTTAAAAAAACATGTTCAAATGATAAAGGATATTCTCCTCCAGAAATGTTTTCAAATATATATTCCCAAGTTCTTTTCCATCCGAGATGACATTTGTTGACGTTAATCATGAACATCTAGGAAATGATCTAAAGGTTACATTAATATTATTTCATGAATAGTTTATGATTTGATGGAATAATTATAAAACACTTATTTCATATCCATTGGTTATACACATTTAAATCCCACCTCTCTTCATGGGTTATGCTTTTATGAAATGATTATGAAACACAAATCTTTTCTATAGGTTACGATGTAATGAAATATTAATGATGCCCATTTATTTTCATGGGTTTTGATATTATGTTTTACAGAACCAATATGATTTCATGGGTTATGAAATGTTCAATATTTTTGGCACAAGTATATATAATTTCATTTTGTGATGGGTGAGACCTATATCTCCATATTATGCATTGTCTTATAATAAATGTTTTATAAGATCATAGAGTACATGGGAGGACATCCCAATCTCAAAACAAGAGGGTACACATGAGGAAATCCCATGCCTGAAACAAGAGGTTATATAGGAGGATTTCCAGAGCCTGAAACAAGATGGTACATGGGAGGACATCAAAATCCAAAAAAAATGGGTACACGAGATGACATCCTAATCCCGAAACAAGAGGGTGCACATGATGACATCCGAAGCCCAAAAAAGAGGTCGAATAGGATGGATTCGAATCCCAAAGTACGTACAAATGTGATTAACCAAGGATAACAAATTAAAAAGGACTTGGTAGGCCACCTTTACATAGGGTTTTTATATTCTTATGTGTTTTCCACAATTCCATGTTTTATTCAGGTGTTATGCTTTCATGGATTATGATATTTACTTAATTATGGTTCATGTGTTTTGAAATTCCAATCAGCGGTATGATATCTAATTTTTATATACGATATTCAAATGATATGATCATGTTACAAACCATTTTTTATAATATGCTTACACAGTTCATTTATTTACCCTTAATGACTATACGAGCTCACCCCATTCTTATGATTCCTTTCCCATGTAATGATGAATGTTTCTATGAAGAAGGTCTAATAGATGAAATACTTATAAAAGATGTTGGTGATCTTTCATCAGGACAGAATATTTTGTTCCATGTTTCCTAAGACACTATACAATAGTGATCATCAGGCATATATTTTATATAATGTTTTGAATATTCATTTAAAATGATGTAATATCCACATTTGTTAATCCTAGGTCACTATTGATGGAAGCTTATCAAGGGACAGAATTAACAAAATTATCAAAATATCGTTTATAAATTTATATATATTTAATTCCTTGGTGACTGATTAATTATACATTATAATAACTACCAATTGAGTCTAAAATATGCATTTTTACCCAAAAATATTGTATGGACTTAATAGAGTTTTATATTAATAAAACAAAAAAAAAATATTATTGAATGATATTAATAAAAATTATATATTATATATTTTATTATTTTATTTTAAATTATACGAATAATTTTGATTAACTTAAGATAAAAATAAATATAATTTTTAAGAATACAAAGCTGTATATTTTTAAAAGCCAGTTTTATCATCATTTAATGAATAAATTATATTAAAACTGAATTTTGAAAAATTTATAAAATTTATAAGAAAATATAATAGTATTTTTTACAGATATTAATATGAAAATTTACTTTGGGTGATTGTTCTATATTTTTCGAAGAACATTGATATTTTGATGAGTAGTTAGTAATATATAATTTCAATTGAAAACTGAATTTTATTCAAATTTATTTATATAGTTTAAATATATTTTTTATTTTTTAATTATAATTAAATACATTTTACATAAATATATCAAATTTTTGCCACCATAATATATTTTTCACAGATATTTTATTTAAAAACACTTCGAACTTTTGAACTTTTTCCCAATAGAAATCTGTTTTCTCATCTCTTCTTTCAGATTAATTTTAAATAAAATTATGCCAATTATGATATTCAAATTTGTAAAAGTGGATTCCAATTATTTAATAATCATAATATATAATTTTTATTATGGCCAAAATTATTATTTACTAATAATATTAGTGATCGAAATTTAAATAAATTACTACAATTAAAGTAAAAAATGTGTTTACTTAGTGGTTAAATATTATTATTATGTGAACAAATAATCGTGAAACTTATCTATATCCCATTATATAGACATATTTTGACCATATACCCACATTTATCAAATTTGGATGATTATTTGTGGCACATTATGGAAGGTAAACCTTCTAAAATTGTTTAAAAATTTGTATTTACAAGAATGAAACTCCACATATACTATAAATAAGATATCACTCCTCACTTATTAACAGCCACAAAGAACAATAGGTCATCTAAAAAATTTTCCCATCAACTACTGAAATCCCTTTTCTCATCCTTAAATACACACATTTTATTATAATAATCCATGTACTTACTTTGGTGCCATCCAAAATGAGATACTTGAAGAAGAGGTAATATTATACAACAAATATTTTTTTATTTCAATATACAAGCCTTTAATTATTATTATTTCATTATTATTTAATAAAATATGTATCATAAATATAATGATATGTTTTTACTTTAAGGTTAATACCTATACCTGGACACATTTCCATCAAATGGGTGATGATAACGTCACTCATGTGTACGGTGGACTACCACCTTTCGAAATGATGTTATTTATTTTTACATTACCACTGATAATGGTGGGGAATTATGATGAAAATTGTATTATTATATGATATATATGATATTTACGATGTCTTAATACTTAGAAAAATTTTATATAACCTTTAACATTAGGTGTTTCATTTTTTTAAAACACGATAACATCATCTTTGGATATGTGGATAACTATGTCCTCAAATAAATGTGATTCATACATGCTTTACAGGGAATGTATTAAATATATGTTTACTAAAAATATAACATATAAATGAAATATTTATTATAATAATTAAAAAATAATTTATTTGTACATAAAACATATCATTTTGGTCTTTCCATTTCACTCACTAAAAAAAGTGATAACGTCGTTCATGGACGTGTGGACTACATCCTCTTTGAAGTGATGTGAATTGTCCTTTATCATTACCACATCACAAGAATGATATATAAAAGAATATATAATTAAATTATAGTATGTTTATGATATAATTTTCATTATATAAATATTTACATTATATATGTTCTTTCCATAATAATCATTGAAAAAATGCGAACATTACTCATGTATATATACAACTAACCATATCTATGATCATAAAACTAGTTAATTATTCATAATAATATTACCTGATTTTTTTAATAGTGAAATATATGTACAAATGTGATAATTATATCATGATTAATATTCTACAAATGTTTAAAAAATTACCTCATTGACCATTGTTGAAAACCAATGTCAGTTTTAACACCAAAGACAAATATTGTCCAAACATCAAAAATCAATATAATTGACTATTTTATTACATACATCATGGTTATAAGTAAAATAAATGTAATAATATACATTTAAAAGGTTCTAAAGAAAGTAAATAACCAACACAAGATTATCATTCTAGAAGATAATGGAAATCATGATGAATAAGACACTAGGTAAATGGTTTCTTAACACAATTTCCATTCATAGTTTTAAAATTTTATAAAATTGGTCATGTTATACCAATTATATATTTGAAATGAAATCTAATATTATTATAATTCATTTACACATTTTGCGGTTTTTTATTTTTTACACATAATTATTTCATTGATTTATTCTCACTCTGATTATAGGATTGTTGTAAGGGATTTTCATCTATCTTTTTACACCAATGAGAAAAATGTCATACTCACAAATTATTTTTGTTGTGTGGGGTAAATACTGACCATGAATGTGTTTTATGATTATTATAATAATTATTTTTGAATTATATATCCATTTTATGATCAATAATTCATCGGGATTATGGTTACAATGTTACCATAGTGGTAATTTATTTTAATTATAAAATTTTAATTGAGATGTTTGTTTTTTTATATAATTGACTTATTTTATAAGGTGTTTATATTTCTGTTTTGACATGATATAGAATTTTTTATTATAGTATATAATCCATACAATTATATTTAATTAAATATAAAACCGACACTTTTCAGGTGAGGATAGAGAACCTATTACCTGGAAATCAAGGCTCAATGATCAATCCCACATATGACGATTTGAACACAAATTATATTGACTAGAAATGAAATCTCCCATCACCAAAGACTCTATTTTCTTCCCACGTCATCCCGAGTCTCCATCCGCTGTCATCACCAAGGCCCAGAGATAGGTACAGTAATCCCCATTTCCAATAACCCACCTCTCATATCCCATTTTCCTCATACTGAATTGCCTTCCACTTCTGAAACCATGCATCCCCACCACTCTGCTAACCTACTATACTGATTATCCAAACGTATTTGCTGTTGAGGCCTAGTAGCCAGACCCCCTCTTCTTATATCACTCCACCACCCTTCCCAAATTCTATAACACCCTTCATAGTTCAAGGCCTACCCACTATCAGTAGAATGTAAATCCCGAAATATTAGTGCTGTTAGGTTTAGAACCCTGGTTTTTTGTAGGATTATAGGGCCTCCTAAACCACTAAACCTGGACCACAACTGTAATTTGACATGATATATAATAAATTTATTAATTATTATGATATTAAATTTATAATGTAATGTTATTACATCATGGGGTTTATGATTCAAATTTTTTGAAGTGGTGTTTGCTACATTGGAACCTTTAACGAATATTTCTCCTATAGTTTAATGGAATTTCAACTTATAAATGTGAAAAAACTGTTGTTGTTACTTATCCTGCATCGGGGATATTCTTCATCTATATCAACCTCATACTTTTCTAGATGGATTAATATTTTTTAAAATTGACATGTTAGGGAACCCAATAATTTTCTATGGGTTAATCATATTCCAATTAGGTTGTTATGGAACTCAAATATATTCCATGTATAACCATGTTTCAAATAAATTTTTATGGAACCCCATTATTTTACATGGGGTAATCATGTTACAATGCTATATGTCTCATTTCTTTTCCACAGGATAACTATGATTCAATGATATTTTTATGGAACCTATTAATTTTACAAGGGATAACAAGGTTTCAATGAGATTATTATCGAAATAGTTTCTTGTCCATGAGTTAATTTTTTTTAAAGATATTTTTATTTAACCCATTTCCTTTCTGTGGGTTAAAAATGTTTCATATATATTGAAATGGAACCCATTTATTTTTCATGGGTTATTCTTATAGTTAATGGACTAATAATTGTTTATATGAGTATTTTTGTTGTTGTGATACTTGGAAATATTATATGATGGGGTGGCCCAGATAGAATCGGGTGAGTCTATTATAACATATATAATGAGGTGGCCATGTTATAATCAAATATTCCTATTACACCATATTCAATGGAGAAGCCTATATATCGTAGGCTGATCCCATTACATCTTATTATATTGGGAATCCCAAATTGTGTTGATTGTTCCATTTATTGGCCTCTAATGCATTGGGTAACTATAATGTTGGAATTCATCCATATAGTTATTCAAATTACACGGTTTTTGAAAGGGTTTTATTAAACCAATTCTCCATGTTAAGAAAAGAGTTTTAATATATTATGATGACTTTATAATGTTTCCAATGATCGAGATTGATATCACATGGATCTTGATTTTTTATTTTGATGACTCTTTCCCTTTCCACATTTTTATGATTGGTGATACTCGAAATTTAGGGTTTATGTTATTTTATGATTCACTCAATCACTTTGATTAGTTCATCATACCATTATATACTCTTATTCTCATTAATACCAATCATTTTTCAATTCTTACATTTTCCCTTACTGAGAATTTGAGCTCACCATTCTAATATTTCATTTTCCATAAGTTTTAAATAATTATATTTATTAATTTATATATATTAAGGATTTCAAAAGGATGATGTTGATGAAATATTGTGATATTATAAAAGATGGTTAAAATAAAAGGAATGTAATTTTGGCCACATGTGAATTTTTTATGTATGATTTTTTTCCTAATTCTATAAAAGTATAATCCTAAAAGCTCATATAGAATATAAGTGATCCATGTTTTTATTTTTTATTTTATATGGTTTTATGGAAAAAACATGGGTAAAAATTATCAGAACCAAATTTGGAAATGCAATGTTAGGATTTCAGAATAGGATTCTGGAGTGTGGGTTATATGCTCTTATAGTTGGTATCAAAGGTGTGTTTAGATAAGATTAGGTATTAATATTATTTCATGTGAGGATATCTTAGTTAAAGATACTATAATAAGACTATAATTTTAAATATTATCATATGTTCAATGTCGTAAGTCTCCCCATTTGAGTTTTTTTAAATATTGAGGTTATCAATTAAAATTTAATAGATGTTTTATTATATTGAATTATATGTTAAAATTAACATTAATGTAAAGTATTCCATTTATATTTTTCAGAAATAAGTTATATGGAATTGATAATATTTAGGATTTATATGTTCTTAGATATTGACATAATTATGGGAAAAAAGTATTATCATATTGATAACAACATGATTAGAATTTTAATAGGGGACTAACTGAATAATGTTACTTCAATATAAGATTTCCATCTTATGGTCTTGTAATAAAGAAGATATTGATAAAATTTGAGGTTAAACCACTATTTAATATTATATTTATTAAACTAATTTAAGATATAGTGTTATGTAATTATTTATATTTAAACCTATGTCTTATTACTCAATTTTGATGATATTTTATCATATTGTGGTTTATTCCGTTTGTGACTTATCTTATAATGTGCTTACTATTTGGATTTTTGTTAAGGTTTTAAGACATGTAAAATATCATCAATAACAATTTTATAGTTAGGTGATATTTATAAGTTTATTTTAGTGCCTTAAAAATTAAAATTTCATCTAGAATAGTCATATTTTTGGAAAAAAATACGATATTGTGGTGGAAATTTGTTAAAGGGTGAAATGCAGATTTCAGGTATGTATATTTCATTAGGGTTTTCTCGAGATGCTGTAATAAATCATTTAGTAATTAAAAAATTATACGGAAATAATTTTATATTACGATATTTTATAATGATTTTAATGGTCTTTACCACAGCTAGTTAGATAGTGTTTTTTTCATTGACTTCCTCTTCACCATGTTCTCTACCACTTTCTATTAGTCCATGGAAATTATTTTTTCCATTGAAATAATTCATTTTATTTCCCACCAATGTTCTACCTATAAGTAATCATATATATTCATATCATAATATTTCATTTTAGTGTTCAAAATATCCATTTTTAAATTAGGCAATATAAAAACATTTTTTTATTATGGGTTTCTATAAAAGATATTCTTAAATGTTAATTGTTGGATCAGATTACACAAAATATACACAAGATGGGGGTGAATTGTGTCTTTTCAAAAATCATTACGAGAGTGTGTTCTTCCTTTTAAATTTAATCAGATAAAATGATACAGTAGAAATTTAAATAGTAGAAACACATAATGTATAGTGGTTCGGGGAATAGAAGGCCCCTAGTCCACTTCACCAATGCTCAACTCCATGAGCTTGGTGATTTTCACTATCTGGTCCTCGTTTCAACAGACTGGTTCACAACTGAGTACATGCAGTTTACACCTTTACAATCCAAGGAAAAACTGAAGCATTCTAGTTCAAGCACGAACCTACTCAGCTTAGTATGAGAAGCTAGTCACTCAATAATAGAAAAGAATGATTTTCGTATTCTGAAAAAAAAAAAACATTCCAGATGTTCATTACAATTACAACATCATGTAATTGACAGTACATGGATCTTCGCCTTCAGAAATAATAATCTTCGCATAAGAGACATTCTGAGTTGATCCTGTTTTAGTATATATAGAAATATAATTCACAACTTTAGCAGTATAAAATTCAAAGTTGATCTTCATTGTATAACAAGTGAATCTTCTATCATGAATCATCCTTTTTAACAAACAAAGATTTGATGCACATTTTGAACCAGCAGATCAGTGTGTTTCAGTGGTCTCAGTTTTTCCTTTTTTTTCTCTTCAGAATAATCAAAAGATCACACATGATCAATAATGATCTTTGATTCAGTTTCAAAAATCCCATATAAATAAAATTACGATAAGAAATTTTCCTATAAAATTAGATCCAAAAAAGTCTATTTTTACTTGCAATATTCAAACATTTGAATTTACAGAGTCGTCGTAAATTCCCTGAAGAGTCGGCATAAAAAGATCCTTTTAATTTTATTATCAAATCATTGATGAAACGGTTTTGAATCAGTAAAAATCATACTTTAAAATCAGCTTAAAATCTGGCTGGAAATCCACCTAATAATCAGCATATTGACCGTTGCATAAAAATATTGACTTTAAATTCTCCGACACCAAACATATGGTTAGGTTGAACTGTATGCATCCTCTGAACGTAAGTTTGATGATGTTGCCTTCAAATGTATGGTTCACAATTTAAGGATGATTCCAAATGTACGGTTGGTCATCCATACTCTTCTCTTCAACATTCAAACATACGGTAAAAGATCCATACTTTTACTTGATTTATACTTTTCCAAGAACATATGGTTTTTTACTAAAGTACTGTTAATCAACAATACTTTTGAGAAACAAATGTATCATTTAATATTTACGTATGGTTCTCCTTCCATACTTTTCTGATATCCCAAATGCAGGGTTTTTTTCTAACGTCGGGTTCTTCTTCCATGCTTTTCCGATAACGCATCGTTGTTTAACCATACTTTTTCCTTATCTTAAAAAGTATACACAGTTTTTATCCTTACGATGTGTTTATCCACGTAGGGTATGAATAGTGTTTCCAGAATATGCTCAAGCATATTCCAAATAAGTAGCGCATGAACAGTGTTTCTAGAACATGCTAAATACAAATACTTTTGTAATAAATTCCCATAATTTAAAGAGAAAAATAAAATAATAAAATCCTGAAAAATGCTTAACAAATAAAATAATTAAAAAAATAATTAAGGGTATTTGTGGGCATTAAAATTATCATTAAGTGATAGTGTAATAATATAAACTCACCCTTTAAATAACAATATTATATATTATTGAAAACTATAATTGCTCAACAATCTCCTCGTTTTTTATGATCACAAAACCCATAAGAAATAAATATTGAAATTATCTTAACTTAAAATTAATTACATATTGTTATAAAATTTTGAAAAGATAAATACAATATTAATGTCTCTCTTTAATTTATCTATGTTTTAATTTTCCCAAATAAAAAGAATTACTCCCCCAAACTAAAAGATGTTTTATTTATCCAAATTTATCCCAGTAAAATAAAATTTTGTGTTTAACTAAATTTCTCCCCCTTTTGTGATATCCAAAATAATGATAGAATATGGAATAGAACACATATTAATTTAGCAGTGAACATAAATAATGACTATTATTAACTATTTATCAATAATTAAATCTACAGTATTGGAATATCAAAATAAAGAGAATAAAAACAAATAGAAATAATGAAACAGATTTATATTAAAAGTCAAAAATAGATACAATGATGATAAACACAGGAATCATGATTTGTTGCAGTGAATAGGTAGGGTTTATCATCTCTGGACTGTAGACATTATTTTTGCTAACAGTTCTCTCAACCTTTTCACTAATCCATCACCAAGCTGAATAATAATATCTCTGGCCTCTTGATTCATATGAATATCTTCAATGTTATTGACTCTAAAAAAATCCTATAGCCTCTCTTCTTTATCTATAAACAAAGACAGCTTCTCTATGAATATTTCTAAGACAGAGCTAATTCCTGGCCCACTGGATGTTAACTGATCAACAAATAATTTCAGATTATCTAAGATAACAGATAATGGAGCACTGTTTCTATAAAGATCTTGCAACCTGTCATTCATGTTGCTCATTCCAGCTATGATAGCTTGAAATCTTCTGATTAAATCAGTTGAAGTACCTAATCCCCTTGTAACATTATTTCTAACAGATGAAAATTGTGTCTCCAGAAACAACATTAGATCAAAGAAATTTTATTTCATAACCATTTCATATTTCAATTTGGCAACAGCATTTAGTATATCCTTTTTATAAACTTCAACTTATTGTCTTGAAACATTACGCTCCTTAATCTTTTGAAATTTCAACTATTCGGATTCTAAGGTGGTTCTGAGAGAATTATTCCCACTTTACAGTTGAGATAAATTTTTGTACAATTCTTCAAATTCTCTATTCCTTGAATCAGAATCACCCTGTGCTTGATTCACTTTTTTAGGCTTTGTGTGATGTAGAAGTACTAAAGGTAATGAGTCAGCATCAGATTTTTCTTTCTCCTTGTCATGAGTAGGTTGATCCAAAGATTTTTCCTTAGATTCCATTCCAGACTCTTCTATAGTAAAATCATATTGAAGAAATTCTGTGTGATATTCAGAAGCATGCTCATCATGAACATCTTCAATTTGTTCGTTTAATGGAATATCTAAAATGATATCTTCTAGAGTTTTCAAAGGTCTGACCACTTCCTCACCAGGCTCTGACTCCTTTTCTTGTTGAAGTACAAAAACAACATCAGCTATAGACTGTTGTTCTGATCTTTCAACTACAATCCTTTTAGGATCAGGATCTGTAACAGTGACATTCTGTTCTTGAGGTTGTTCAACAACCTATTCTCTGAAAAAGCTGTAAGAGAGTAAATCTTTTGAAGTAAAATCTGGGGAAGTAAGTTCCTCAGTCATAGGTCTTTTACCCTATGTTTTATGTCCCTCTTTACTTCTTTCTTCCTCAATTTATTCCACTTCAAATATGATCCTCCTAACCATATTGCTGACTCATGATTCATCTTATTACTCCTTGGACTTTATAGATTGAGCTTGATCACTCTACGATTCATCATCTGCTCCTACTGGAAATTTTTTTCCTTTGATAGTACTCCAGAAATAGCTAATCATTCTTAAATTTATAGCATTAATAACATTACTGTGATGACAGTGTACTCTGGAATCCACTAGTCTCGCAATGTATTTCTTAAGCAACAGCTTGGAAATGAATCGACCAAAAGGATAAAAGTTCGTTTGGGCATCACTCTGACAAAAATATCTTAGGAATCAAACCATATACCTTGGAAAATTCAGTTTGAAATAACTTAGAAAAAGATACATTATATACATATCGGGATATAATATCTTTTACATCGCATTCATCCTCGATGGAATACCTGTTTGTAAAAATTTGACCAAAATTTTCTGATCAGGCTCTAAATCCTTGATAAACATTTTCATTACAGTCTTAATACCAAAGAGAAAAGGAATTATTTCCTCTGATTTATGCAGAAAATCTCCAATATTTTTCAAATCGAAATGAAAAACTCCCTCATGATGGAATTTGATAATTTGACCAATTTCTACGGATGAGATTGAAGAATCCATATCCTCTATCTTAGCCACCATAATGTCCTCAGTATCTCCCAGACTAAACTGTATAGATTTGAAGAAGTATCTATGTTCTACCTCATATAGAAATTCCATATTTTCATTGTTGAACATTTGTTCAAGGTTCTGAAATGACAGTGCTTATTTTAACAGTAGATATGTTTAAAATAACCAGTCAAGATCTATTACCTTTCCCTATAAGATTTTTCTTCCTTCGAAGCATTGTATCTTGGCATTGCTTGTCTCTGCTTCACTGTCTCTTTTAGACCTTAACATCTTTGCAAGAATCTTTAAAGGTATAAAGGTTAGGGTTTTAGTGGTTCGAAGATTAGGGTCGATGAGCCGTGGATCAGTTTGCGGGTTCGAAAAGGTTTCGATTCGAATGAAATGGTTTAGAAGTCGAAAGGGTTTCCGACAACCTTGATTCCTATGTTTTTTTAATAATAATTACATATATTTAAAAATAAATATAATATATTACTTGGGTAAAAGAAACTTATTCTATTTGAAAAACAAAATAGCTTAATTATTTTAAGTAGAATTAAAATAAAGAACTATTATAGTAGAATAAAATTTTAATTAAGATCAAATAATCCTAACTCCCCGTTAATAAAATCAAACCTTGCAGTGGGAAGAGCTTTAGTAAAAATATCAGCTAATTGAATTTTAGTAATTACCAATTCCAAAGAGATATCCTTTTTAAGAACATGATCTCTTAGAAAATGATGTCTGATATCAATATGCTTAGTTCTTGAATAATTAATAGGATTTTTTGAATTATTTATAGCACTAGTATAATCACATAAAATAGGCATATTATTAAAGAAAATTCCAAAGTCCAGAAGAGTGTTTTTCATCCCCAACACCTGTGCATAGTAACTGCCAGTAGAAACATACTTTGCCTCAGTTGTTGACAGGGAAAATGAATGTTGTTTCTTAAGTAACCATGAAACTAAAGATTTTCCTAAAAAGTGACACGTTCCTGAAGTTATTTTCCAATATAATCTACAACTCCCAAAGTCAGAATCTGAATATGAAATAAAATTAAAATAATAAGTTTTCGGAAATATAAGAGATTGAAAAACAATTCCTTTTAAATATCTAAAAAAAATTAACAGTAGTTAAATGATATTCTTTAGGATTTGATTTAAATCTTGTACAAAGACATACTAAATACATTATATCAGGCCTGCTAGAAGTAAGATATAATAAACAACCAATCATACCTCTATATAACTTTTTGTCAACTGATTTTCTAATTTCATCCATATCATGTTTTATATTAGTACACATAGGATTTGTATATGTCTTGCTGTTTTCAAGTCCAAATTTCTTCAACAAATCAGTAATGTATTTTCATTGATTAAAAACATTTCCAAAATCTTTTTGATAAATTTGATGACCTAAAAATAAATTTAGTTCTCCCATCATACTAATTTCAAATTCTTTTTTCATTAACATTGAAAACTAATGAAAAAGGTTTTTATTATTTGATCCAAAAATTACATCATCAACATAAATTTAAACTAACAAAATATTAGAATTCACAGTTTTCTTAAATAGTGTTAGATCTACCATTCCAAAAGTAAAATAATTTTTTAAAATAAAAGAGCTTAATCTTTCATACCAAGCTCTAGGTGCTTGTTTAAGTCCATAGAGAGATTTAGTAAGTTTAAAAATAGAATCTGGTTTTTGAGAATTTTCAAAACCATGAGGTTTCTCAACATATTCTTCCTCCATTAAATAACAATTTAAAAAGGCAAACATTACATCAATCTAAAATAATTTATAGTTTATATGAGATTCATAGGCTAAGAGGATTATAATGGATTATAGTCTAGCTACAGGTGAAAAGGTCTCATCATAATATATAGATCCTTCCTGATTGTATCCTTTGGCTACAAGTCTAGATGTATTTCTAGTTATTATTCCTTGATCATCTTGCTTAATTATGAAGACCCATTTGGTTCCTATCACTGGATAGTTCTATGTTCTTTCAACTAAATCCTACACTTCATTTCATTTGAACTGGTTTAATTCTTCTTGCATTTCTATCATCAAGATTTCATCATCTAAAGCTTCTTCCATAGTCTTGGGTTCTAATTGGGATACAAAGGCAGAGAATTCTACAAGATTTTCTATATATTTTCTGGTTTTTATTATTGTGTCTAAGTCTCCTATTATAGTGTCTTAAGGGTGATTCTTTAGGGCTCTAGTCTATCTAGGCCACACACTTATAGGTTCCTCAGTATCATGTTCTTCTGAACAGGACTGAATTTTCGTTATATCATTTTCAAAATCATTTTTCATGTTTTCAAGCCTCATGTTATCATTAGAGTCAGATTCATCCATTTGATCTGTCCTTTTCTCAAAGGGATCAGATTCATCAAATTTCACATGAACTAATTCTTCAACAATCCTTGACTTCTTATTATAGATTCTATAAGCTTTGGAGGTAGCTGAATATCCTAAGAAAATTCCATCATTAGATTTTGGATCAAACTTACCAAGATTATACTTGGTGATTAAGATGTAAACATTGCATCCAAAAACATTAATGTAGTTATCTATAGGTTTTCTGTTATTCCAATGTTCATAGGGTGTCTTTTTCAAAGGATGTCTAATTGAATCTCTATTCATTATATATAAGGTTGTGCTTACAACTTCTTCCCAAAAGTAAGTAGAATGGATTTATTGATTTAGCCTTGTCCTAGCCATTTCCTGAATTGTCCTATTTGTTCTTTCAATAATTCCATTCTATTGAGGTGTTTTAGGTGCAGAGAAGGTGTGTTTAATACCCATATTTGAGAAGAAGGAATTAATTTCATGATTATAAAATTATCCACCATGATCACATCTTAATGAAATTATTTTAAAACCTTTATCACTTTGAACAGCTTTACAAAAACTATCAAATAAAGTAAAAGATTAATTTTTAATTTCCAAAAAGAAAATCCAAGTAAATCTAGAACAGTCTTTACCTAAAAAATATACATATAATTTTCAAGCAAAGATTGCTACTGTTTATGGTCCAAACATATTCATATGAATAAGTTCTAGAGGTTTAGACGTAGAAATTTTGTTAATATATTTAAAGGATGATTTGTGTTTCTTGCCAAGTTGACATGCATCACAGAATCAGTCACTTTTAAATTTGAGACTAGGAAAATTATAAAATAAATGATTCTTAGATAACTTAATTAAAATATATACATTACAATTTCCAAGTATCCTATGCCAGATCCAAGATTCATTTATTTTAGTTGTTAAGCAATTTATATGTTGTTTACACAAAGAATTCAAATCCAGGGTATACACATATCAGTTTTGGTGCTCTAAATTTAAGAAAATTATTTTTGAAAATAGAATATCAATTGTTAGAAAAATCAATAGCATAACCATCATCACATAGTTGAGAGATACTTATTAGATTGTGTTTCAATCCTTGTACATAAAGTACTTTATTAATTGAGACAACTTCTGGATCTCCAACTGTTCCAATAACAATGATTTTTCCTTTGGCCTTTCCACAATAAATGATAAGTCCACTATCTTTTTTAGTGAGTGTAGATAAATTCAATGAGTTTCCACTCATATGTCTTCAGAAGCCACTGTCCATATACCATATTTTCTTTTTTCTCTTGTGACTTGCCCCCTGAAAATACATTTACATAGATTATTTGGTACCCATATTTTGATGGGTCTAGTAGTGTTAGCTAGCAAGGATCTGGGAATTCAAACTTACTTTGTTTATCTAATTTAACATGATTCAAATAGATCATTGGATACAAAATCTTTCTTAACACCACTTATTTAGGGTTGTCTTAAGAAACAGTTTTTAGAATTATGTCTTCTTATTCCACAATAATTAAAATTTAGTATTTTTACACTTGGAATAAAATTGTTTTTGTACAGCTTGGGTTTTTCACCTTTACTGCCAATTCCAAATCTCTCCATTTTAATGACATTTTTCCTAAGGATTTTATTTAATGTATTTTCGACTTTATTAAAAACAAGGGCTGATGATTTATAAGTTTCTAATTCCGTTTGTAGTGATTTTATCTTAAATTCATAATCTGTATGTTAGAATTAACTGAATCAAATTTTTTAGTTAACTCCTTATGTTGTGTCAGCATTGTATCCATTCATCAGAAATGGCTTTATGAATATTTTTTAAATACTTATGATTATTAAATATAGAGTCATATTTTTCTACAAGAATATTTCAGTATGATGTAAGTTTTTCATTAGAGTAATTAGATTCAAAACTAGAGTCCGAAGAGTAGTAAGATTGTACCTCATCTGTTTCTTCCATAAAACAGATGTTGGATTTCAGATTTTCTTCCTTCCTCTTTGAGTCTAATTTATAAGTACTAATGGAGTCTTCAAATACACTCCATGTATCTTTGATGGATTTCTTGTCCTTATTCTCATAGTCATTTATTTTGAAAAATATCTTTCTTTTGTCTTCTTTTAGCTAAGGACAATCAGGTCTGATATGCCCTATTTTCTTGCATTCGTAGCATCTGATTTCCTTGTCATCATTTTTGACAGATTTTATGAAGCCCTTCTATTTTCTATAGAATTTTGTGAACCTTAGGGCTAGTTGATCCAATTCCATATCAAAATTAGATAAATCAAAACTCTCTGACTTCCCTTTTACATTTTTCTTCATCTTTCTGTTTTTGCTCTGTGATGATGCTTTCAAGGAAGTATCATCTCTTTTGAAAAGAACATTATATTCATTAGATTCATTGTCCATCTCATCTTCATACTTAATTAATGTTCGAATCAGTTCTCTCATGGTTAAATATTTGACAGGTGTCGACTGTCTGATTGCTGTAGATATTCCATTCCATTTTGTATGCAATACTCTTAATACTTTTAAGGCTTGATCAGCTTTCATAATGGAATCTCCCAAGGCTGTTATGTTATTGAAAATCTCTATCAATATTCCATTAATTTGAGTACTACTCACACATTCAACCATTATGAATGTATCAAATTTAATCTTTTTAGTTGCATATCTCATTTCCCTGATAGTGTTAGTTCCTTCGTAAGCAACATCAATCGTTTGCCACATTTCAGATGTTGTTGGGCATTGAGATAATCTGTTAAACTCATCAGGTCCTAGACCACATATAATTGCATTCATTGCCTTTGAGTTCATGTCATAATATTCATCAGTAGTTTCACTCAATGTTTCGGGTTATTCTGGTATTTCATATGGAGTCAGAATCTTATTATAGACTATGTATCCATGATTTCTCATATAGATAATCATTCCTGATTTCCAGCATCCATAGTTTTCTCCATTGAAGTACGGTGCTCTGTCCATAGACATTCCCTCTCTTGTATCAGTCATATTTCTCGGTGTATAATCAATTTACGCTCGTTAAAGCTTTATCAGAAACCTCAACCTCTGATACCAACTGTTGGATCGGATTACACCAAATATACACAAGAGGGGGGTGAATTGTGTCTTTTAAAAAATATTTACGAGAGTGTGTTATGCCTTTTAACTTTAATTAGATTAAATTATTCAGTAGAAATTTGAATATCAGAAACAAAAGATGTATAATGGTTCGGGGAACAGAAGGCCCCTAGTCCACTCCCCCAATGCTATACTCCACGAGCATGGTGATTTTCACTATCTGGTACTCGTTTCAACAGACCGGTTCACAACTGAGTACAGGCAGTTGAAACCTTTACAATCCATGGAAAAAACAAAGCCTTCTGGTTCAAACACGAACCTACCCAGCTTAGTACGAGAATCTAGTCACTCATAAATAGAAAAGAACGATTTTGGTATTCTAAAAAAAACATTCCAGATGTTCTTTACAATTTCAACAACATGCAATTTAAAGTAGATGGATCGTCGCCTTCAGAAATAATAATCATCGCCTAAGAGACATTTTGAGTTGATCCCATTGTAGTAGATATAAACTATAATTAAAAAATTTAGTAGTAGAAAATTCACAGTAGATCATCATTTTAGAACAAGTAAATCTTCTATCACGATCCTTCCATTTTAACAAACAGAGCTTTGATGCTCTTTTTGAACCATCAAATCGGTGTGTTTTAGTAGTCTCAGATTTTTCATTTTTTTTCTTCAGAATAATGAAAATATCACACATGATCAATAATAATCTTTGATTCTATTTCATAAATCCCATATAAATAAAATAACTATAGGAACTTTTCCTGCAAAATTAGATCCACAAAAGTCGCATTTTTATTCTCGATATTTAGACATTTGAATTTACCGAGTAGTCATAACATCCCTGAAGACACGACATAAAAATATCCTTTTAATTCAATTATAAAATCATTGATGAAATAGTTTTGAATCAGTCAAATCGTTCTTTAAAATCAACTTTAAATCTGGCTTGAAATCCTCCTAATAATCCGCATATTGACTTTTTCATAAAAATATCGACGTTAAATTCTCCGATGCCAAACCTATGGTTAGGTTGAACTGTGTGCTTTCTCTGAACATAAGGTTGATTACGTTGCCTTCAAACGTAAGGTTCACAACATAAGGTTGACTCCTAACGTTGGGCTGGCCATCCATAATTTTCTCTTCAACTTTCAAACATATGGTAAAATACCCATATTTTTACTTGATCCATACTTTTCCAAGAATGTATGGTTGTTTACAAATGTAAGGTTGATGAACCATACTTTTTAGAAACAAACATAACGTTTAATATTTACATATGGTTCTCCTTCTATATATTTCTGATATCCAAAACATAGGGTTCCTTCCTAACGTAGGGTTATTCTTCCACACTTTGTCGATAATGTATGAGTTTTTAACCATACTTTTTCCTTATCATAAAAAGTATACACGGTTTTTATCCTTACGCTACATTTATCCACGTAGGGTATGAACAGTGTTTCCAAAAAATGCTCAAGCAGATTCCTAATAAGTTGCACATGAACAGTTTTTCCAAAACACGCTAAATACGACTAATTTTGTAATAAATTCGCATAATTTAAAGTGTAAAATAAAATAATAAATTCCTACAAAATGCTTAACAAATAAAATCAATAAAAAACAATTAAGGGTATTTGTGAGCATCAAAATTATCATAAAGAGATAAAGAAATAATATAAACTCCCCTTTTAAATAAAAATATTATGTATTGTTGAAAACAACACTTTCTCAACATTAATCCTCTATTAACTAATACAAATTTCAAGGGTAAAATTTATTTTCAAGGGGGTAGAAAGTACCATCATCAGATGTTATGAAATATATTAATGAACAATTATTTAAAGCATTTCATAGATATTGTTTCACAAAATTCATAGTTTATCATGGTTTATATAAAAAATAATGGCACTCTTATATTGCACATTACTTTTAGCTTATTTGATAACTTGTGTTACATGGAATATTGAGTCTTACTAGACAATAATATACTATTAATACAATTATTTTATATGATACTGATCACCTAGCCATTATAATGATGGGAATCAATAAGATAAAATGGATTGTGAAAATATTTTTAAAATTATATATATAATGAATTCATTGGTAAGTAGTTAAATAAAAATGAATATAGAGACCAATTTAATATGAAGGAAATGTTTTTCTGAAAAATTATTTTTATGACAATAATGAAATATTATTTAAGAAACATAAGTCATTCATTATTTGATTAATATATTAATAAAATTTATATTTCTTATATTTACTCAGTTTTTTGTAGTTTATCCAATATTTTTTATTGTATTAAGATAAGAATAAATAATATTTTTTTTAAAAAAATATTTGTTTTTTTAAAAGGACGTCTTATCACCTTATTAGAGATTTTTGTATAAAACCAAATGCTTACACTTTTAAAAAATTTATATGAAATAATATAGTTTTTTTGAAATAATATAACAAAAATATAATTTTGGTGATTTTTGATATTTTTTCAGAACATTCATATTTCAATGAATAGTGAATAGTACCAAATTTTAATTGAAAACACCATTTTCTATGATTTATTTATATATTTAAATCATATTTTTAGTTTAAAAAATAATTTAATTAGAATAATTTTATATAAATAAATAATATTTAGGTGATTTTAATCAATTTCACTTTGAAATTGTAAATACAAACATTTAATGCTTTTGATCTTTTTCCCTTTAAAAACATGGTGTCTCATCCCATATGCATGATTAATTTTAGATCAAATTCATTCAGTTATGTGACTTAGATATTGAAAAATTTATTAACTATTTTTAATAATAATAATTTATAATTTATACTAAGGTCAAATTAATTTTTTAACAAAAATATTATTGAAATAAATAAAAATTAATTATAGTCGTTAAAGTTAAAATGATTTTACATTACTGACAAAAATTAATCATATGAGGCCAAATGACCTAGAATTGTTACGAAGACATATTATAACACATTTAGGCCATATTAAACCTTTTTTAGAAATTTTTTATTATTCATGGAACATTATTTAAGGGATAACCCTCACTAATGTTTACCTTTTTATATTTACATGATAGTCGATCCTCCTTACTATAAAATGGACATCAACCACCTCAATTGTTCAAACCACAAATTCCATTTTTAATATAAAAAATCTATCCAAATAAATTGTTTAACCCCTACCATAATACTAAAATCATCACTTTGGTTACAAAGAAGTCCAAGTATGTCCTTTTCTAAAAACAAAAATAAGATACCTGAATAAGAGGTAACATTATTCAATGATAACTTTTGATTTATTTCATTATCCATCCCTCAAATGATTATAATTACATGATTATATAATTAATTAAATATCCTAATGATATTGGGATTATGTTATGTTATGTTTCAAACATAAAACTACAAACATATAGATGGTTAATGACAATGTTACTCGTGTGTTTGACAACTACAACCTCACGAAACAAGGTCATTTGTTTTTCATTTACCACCTATCTTGGTTGGGAATTATGATCGAAGCACTATTTTTCTATGATATCTATGATGTATTTATACTTTTGTAATGGTTACATAACACATACATTCATGATTTCTAGTTTGTGGGAATTTAAAAACATCATTTGTGGACATGCTGACTACCTTCTCATCAATGTGACATGATTCATACACGCTTTACTTAGGATGCATAAATATTAGTTTTGTAAAATATATTTTATAAATAAAATATTTATGATATACATTATATAATTATATATATATATGTAAATATAACATATTATTTTTTTCTTTCCATTTCACACAATAAAAATCTGGAAAATATATTCATGGGAGTATGGACTACTGCCTCCTCAAAATGATGTTATTCATCCTTTTTTATCACCAAAACACCTGAATGATATATACCAGAATATATAACTAATTAATATGGAATTAATTATATATATTTTATTATAAAAATGAAATTTTTTCTTAACTTTATTCCATAACAATCATTTAAATATTGGAATGTTACTCGTGCATACACACAACATACCATCTCCTTGACATATTGTTGGTTAATTTTTCATAATCAAATTTCATGTGTTATTCTAAAATTATATTTGATGAAAATATGTGATATTTATGTCATTATTATTATTATGGATAGTTTTAAATAATTAATTCACTTACCTTAGTCAACATACCAAAGTTAGTTTTGATAAATAAGATGAATAGGGTACAAACATAATACTTCAACATAATTGAATTAGAAATTATATCTAACATATTTATATGTGAAACAACTGTTATAATAAATGTGAAATAATATTTATAAAAATCAAATAAATAAAATAAATTTATTACGGATGATGATAAAGGACAAATAGGTCAAATCAGACTCAAGGCATGGATTTTATAACTCAATTTACATTCATTAGGCTAAACATCTATTTAATTAGTTAATTTTTTACTTGTATTTTCAAGGAATGAAAAATGATTATATTATATTGTATTTAATATTAAATTTTGTGGTTTTACATTTTTCACCCATAATAGTTTCATTTACTTAATCTCGCTGTTATGATATGATCTTGGTAAGGTATATTAATCTCACATTTTACTTCAACATGATAAATGTCATATTCACAACCAATTTTGTGGTGTATTTAAAGAAAATAAATGTATTTCAGGATTTATATACTTGAATTTATGAGAATTTAAATTCCCATTTTATGATGTCTCTTTAATGGGGTTTATGTAATTAATGTTATCAATGTGGAAATGGATTTTTGTAACAATCTTCCTTCTTTGTGACGTTTGTTATATTATAAGTGTAACATATTTTATGAGGCAAATATACTTATATTTTGAAATGATATATCATGAATATAATTATTCAAATGATATTTTAATTATCATATATTGTAATTAATTTAATTAATTTATAATTCAAAAGGTTTCAATGTGGTATGTGACACTATGTAATGTATAAATAATATTTTTCTTCAATAATTGTTCCAATGATTATTAATTGTATTTCCATTCTCGAAAGTAATAAATCCCTTTTTTAATTACCATACACTATGGTTATTTTATATTTATACCATAATCATTTTTTTCTAGATGTATTAAGATGGTTCCAAAGATATTTTTATGGAACACATTTCTTTTCCAAGAGTAAATCATGTTTCAGTGAGATTATTACAGAACCCATTTATTTTATATGTGATAAACATGTTTGAATGGTATTTTTATTGAACGTATTTAATTTCCATGGGTTAATCATGATTTAATTATAATCATAAAAAACTCATTTCATTCCCATCTGATAACCATGTTTTAGTGATATTGTTATGAAACCCCTTTATTTTACATGGGGAAACCATGTTTAAATGATATTTTTATGGAAATTATTTCATTTCCATGTGTTAATAATGTTTTAAAGATATTTTTATATAACCCATTTCTTTTCCCTTGGGCAATCATGTTTCTAGGGGACTTACATGATAACCATTTATTTTCCATAGGTTATTCAAGTAGTAAAATGAGTATTGATTGTTTTTTTTTGAGTTTTATTCATGTAGTGGTTCTTAGAAATATTACATGATGGGGTATCCTAGATCGCACAGGGTTCCCCTTTACATATTCTACGATGTAGTGCTTCAGATAACATTGGGTGATTGCATTACAACTTATACTATGGGGTTTCCCAGGTAGTGTCGGGTGAGACCATTACAAAATATAGATCCGGGAGAACTAGATAACATTGAGTGGTCACATTGTTTATTATAAAATGGGGATGGTGAGATAGCATTGGTTGTGCCCACTACAACTTATACAATTGTGAAAAATCCCAATTTTTAATTGATGTTTTATTTATTTAATTAATAAATCAATTCGAGTCATTATAGATTTAATTACTGATTAAGAAAACCAATATGTTAAAAATAGTAGTTTCACAAACATATGTTATAGTATTATAATTTTTAATAATAAGATTTAATATATTTTCAAACTATTTTTTTCTATGTTGTATTATATGTTTAATATAAATAATTTTATTATAATATAAGAATATGTTATAAATAACTAATTTAAATTATATTGAAAAATATTGATATGTTTGAATATGCTAAATTGTTTTTAAAACTAAAATTATTTCCATTAATTGGTGAAAACATAATTTTAAAAAATATATTGACCTTGTTGATAATTTTTTTTAAAAACTAAAATCATTTTAATGTTGATAAATTATGTAGGAATTTTTTCTAAATCCTTAAATGATAAAAAATATTTGAATTTATAAAATACATGAATTTATATAAATTATTAAAAAAATTAATAAATTATATATATATATAATGCTAATGATAATAATAAAGATAATAACAGTAATTAAGGAAAAATAAAAAATTTAAAAGAAAAATATTATTATTTTTAAGATAATTTAAATAAAAAATTATTTATATTATGATTTGGCTTTATAAAATTTTGAAATTATAAACAATAAGAATTATATTATTATAAAAAACAGAATTTCATACATAATAAAAATTATGAAATGATACAATTTAAGAAAAAATTATATAAGGATAAGGGTGGGGGAAAATGGGACTGACCCCATTCAGGGGGGAAATCAAATTGTGGGATCACTAAGAGCCCTTGGATATAAAGTTGAGGAGACCGAGCATTGAACCAATTCCCATCGGTTTGGCTGACCTCTATATCTCAGAAGTCGATCAGGGATGGGTCATAACCGAGTGATAGAGAGGGACCATAAGAAATATTCGACTATGAACAAGGACTTTGGGAGGTAGATCTACGTCAATGGTTCAAACTAACCTTATGAAGATCGATTTTTGGTATGGGAGTTGGAGTGATGAATAACCAAACTAGGGTTTTGACAGTTTTGTATGATTTAAATGTTCAATCAATTCATGTATGAAAATTGGTTTAATTTCAAATGAGGATCATGTTGAATATAATATTTACAATTTATAAAGAATGGAATTTTTTACTAAAAAATGTAAGGTTTTTATAATTTTATGTTATATATTTGAATTTTTTCTTTTGATTATTCATTAAATGAAAAATGATATATGTATTAATTTATGTGAATAAAACATTTCTATTTTTATTAATTTATATAATGGGTTCATATATTTATTTTATTATTATTATTTACTAAAATATAACAAGGTAATAATTTTTTAATATGTTTATTCAAGGAGGATTTTTAATGTTAGAATTTATCAATTTACTTTTTCCAATAAAATGTATCTCAGTAGTTTATGATGTAAGTTTTCATTATAGGGATATTGATTAATAATTCCTATATTTGTGCAAAGTCCAAATATATTGAGATTGGGTTCCCCCAATTCCAAAGTGATTTTATAAGAAGTTTATTATTTATATATTTATATATATATAAGTGTGTTTATGTATTCATTGCATTGTTATGTTTTTAAATAAAAAAATATAGCAAAAAAATATATACATATGTAAGTAAATCTAAAAATGTTTTAATAAAATTAGGGATAATAATATTATAAGCATTTCAAGGATGTGTGGAGTGAACCCATCCCATAGGAAAGTAGGTAGGCCCAGACAACCTACACAGTTTCAAATATTCTTCCAATAGTTTTCGTTATGCTTTCCAAAAAATTACTAGATTATTTTTAAAATATTTTAAATATATGATAGTTTTTATTAACGTATTTTTTAAAATGTATCATCAAATAATGTTTTCCTTGGACTTTAAATAACACCTAACTGGGATATTTGATGCTCATATATTTTAGAAAATTTATTTTCCAGTAGAAATTGAAAGATGCAATATAATAGATTATTCTTATGTTGTTTGAGAATAAAAAACTTTTTATCTTATTATTTTTAATTTTTTATAAATATAATAACATTTATATTTTTTTCTAATTCAAAATATCCTAGACTAAAAGTGGTCTATAATTTTATTAATCACTATCTATTTTTAGTAGTATTTTAGAAAAAATACATAATATGTTTTTATAAATGAACCATGAAACACGAGTTTGGGATTTTACCGATGGGGTGGTGCAGATAGTGATGGGTGGGCCCATTATAACTCTAAAATTCCTTGGGTAATGATATGGTTTTAATTATTCCATAACATTGTTTAAATTAAATGGGTTTTAAATTATTTTATGAATGTCATGATCTATGATAAAAATGAGTTATAATTGATTATTTTGAGTTTATAATGCTTCTAATGATAAAGATTGATATCACATGGGTTTTGATTCTATATTTTAATGTATATTTCCTTATCCATGTGTTTATATTTTATGATCCATTTATTTTTGAGTTTCAGTTGTTTTATGATATTCTCATGCACACTAATTAGGTCATCAAACACTAATGAATTATTATGATCATTAATTATATTGATTTGATAATGGTTACATTTTATCTTACTGAGTATTTGTGCTCTTGCCAATTATTTTTCATTTTCCCCTGGTTTATTTGAATTCTTTTGATTAATAAATGTATATAAATTATTTCCTTTGTAAAATATTCATAAGATATTGTGAAATATGAAAATCTAGCTTAAATTGGGGAAATATTGTTTTGATAGACATTGAATTATTAATATAAAGAATTTTTCCCAATCATATGAAACTACAAACCTAAATGGTCATTTATATTATAATTTATCCATATTTTTTATTTGTTATGTGTCATATGTTGATAGAAAAATGGGTCACAACTATCTGTATCAAATATAGAAATATAATGTTATGGATTTTATCAAAGGATATTGGAGTGTGGGTTCTTGGTTGTTATAAAAAGTGGTTATCCAAATTTGAGGTAAAATTCCATGGCACTGGGTTATTATAAAATGGTATGCAAGTTATTATTTTTAATGGGTGATTTAAGATATAATAGGAAAGAGAACTGTAGGATATATAAGTCACATTACATGTATGCCTTTAAGTAACGACTATAGCTAGAATCTCTAGTACCAGGGAATATTTAATTTTAGGTGTACACAATTTTAGTTGAGTGTTGAAGTTAATGCAGAGATACTATAAATGAAAAATTAAATAATTATGTCTATATTACATAGTAAATATGATATTAAGGATTTTTAGTTACTTCTTAAATTATTTATGGTTAAATGAGACATTTTTTTTTGTTTTTATGGACTATGTAGGAAAAATCATTTTTTATTTTATTTTTAATTTATAAATAAATAAATATATTTATATATACATATATTAGAATTAATATGTATTGGTTTATTGTTTTTAAAATTTCGATATTTTTTAATTCATATGCCTCTCATGAATTTGATATAAAAATTTAATTTTAATATTCTGAAATAAATGTAAATTTTAAAAGAAAAATATTTATGTTTAATATAACTCAAAAAGAGGAAGTATGTTTAGTTAAGGGAAATGCTTTATGGTAATTGTTTTGGTTTTTATGTTCTAGATTTGGATTTATAGGAGTGTGAAAATGGGCATTTTATAAAATGGATTGGATGTTTATAATAAATGGATATTCAAATCACATGTAATGTGAATTATTCTTAGAATCATTGGATTAACTCATTATAAAAGATAAAAATATTATTATATTTGAATTTTTAGGTATTTTAAACATAATTGGAAGGTTCCGAATGATAATTATGATAATTTGGAAACAAAATCATGTTTTAAAAAAAACATGGTTTATAATAGAATTTTATAGTTTAAATAACAATTAAGATAACTATGGTTATACAATTAGTATCTCTTATTTCTTTGGTGTGTGTTTATGGGCCCGAAAATAGTGTTGAGGTGACAATTAATTTTTAAATTAACAGTTAATATATTTGTGAAGAAATAATATTTCACTTATCAATTTAGTTCATTTGGATTCCAAGCAGACTTAATATATTAAATTTTATTTACATTATTTCTCATAAATTATGAATAAATTTAAAAAAATATATTATCCATGGATTTTCATCAACCACTATAATGTTTTGATCAGTTTGAATTGAAATTAATTACTTTTTAAAGAATTTTATATTGAAGTTTTCACATCTAAATATGAATAAGAATAGAAAATCCCCTATATAATGAAGCCACATTCTATAATTTGCTCTCAGAAAAAGTAGGATTCAATATTTTTAAGGAATATAACATAATAATATAAAATATTTCTCATTAATTTATTTGACAATAGAGGATAAAATATGATCCAAATTGAAAGATGGTTTATAAAATGTTTATCTCACATTGATAGATAAATTTCTCCCAAAATCAATATTCCATCTAGTGGTGTGGTGTTTAAATGAAGTTTATTTGGTTTCATGATAATACTTTTTTTAAAGGGAAGTTAATTTAAATGTTTGTGAAGTTTTTATGCCATATTCATTGGATAAAATATCATGTATTATGTGAAATCCCACTTGAGTCTGTTGGTAATGAAGAAAAATGAATGGGGTGTTGTACTCTTATATATAACAAAACCAAACTATGAATAATGTTGATCATTCCATAAACAGATTTAATTAGTCTTCAATAAACTTGAGTATAATTTTTCAACATAATGAAATGTATTTTTGTTAATTTTACATTGGAATTAGTTAATTTGTGTCATAGGGACCATTCTGTTGATTGGATGGTCATTTCATAATAATATTATTTTAAGAATGATTTAATCACTCAGGATACAGATGTGATGAAGAGTTCATCTGATGTGATAAAGGAGTGTATCTAATGAAGGATTGTTTACCCCAAATGATGTGATAAATTGAAGTATACAATGATGTAGAAGGATAAATGACACCACTAGAATTGGGGAAAATGGATTTTAATATTTACTAGTTATAGATATTTTAGGCATACCTTGCAACACTACCTGCTCCACACCATCACGAGTTTCGAAAAAAAGTTTTGTTGATTATAGATTCATGAAATACTAGTCCTATCATGCTATAACTGATATTTAATTACTCAAATATATTAAAATATATTCAATTAAATTTAAATAGTTTTAGGACTTGTCCTTTCATTTCACTCATAGCATACAATGATATATCAAATCTCAATATAGGTTTATTTAATAAATAGGGGGTGACCCCCACTAGACAGTACGTGTTTAGAAAATTAGACACTCTATGAGAATTATCCTATCTTTTACAAATAATTTTTACACTATTAAGAAGTATATCTAGGTTTCACACTATATAAAAACACTAGAGGAACGTGAGGTGCATGAATTAGAGATTACATAAATTTTTTATTCTTATTATACATCTTCTAATCAATGTTCTAGAAAATCTACATACACCATTCCTTTTATTCATTTGATAGTAAATGAAAACATGGAAATAATGATTTCAAATGATTCAAAACACGAATCAACCATCATAATATAAGGGTGAGGAAAACCTATAAAGGACCCATTATTATAAGTATTTTCTTTTATCTCAATGGCCATTCATCAAAACACAACCATTTGGATCTGTTATCAATAATATGATATGAGAATATCGTAGATTGATATTATATTTTTTTTATCTACCATATATTCACCATTCTTTATAGTGTGAGAGTACTCTATTTTAGGTAAATATATTTTTATCAAAAATTTATTGAAATATTTCTCATAAAAATTGTAATATATTTATGTTTTTATCAAAATTAATTATTTATTTTTAATTAATGGTAAATGGTAAACCCATAAAAAGTTTATTTATAAGAGGATTCACCACATTCGATGTAAATATATTTCATTTATAGAGATATAGAGATGATGATTTATTTTTTTTATCACAACCTATCCCTATGGGGTTCGCACCACAACTCCCCAAGCCCACCTCTAATAGGCCAAGGGTTTGTGAATACCATCGGGTAGGCATATTACTAATAGGGGAGGCATTGCATAAATACCAGTACACACACATGCGTCCAATCCCACAAAAGTAAAAAATATAATAAAACCCACTATGGAACAAAATGCATTCATACAAAGAACCACCACTAACAAAGTTGGATGGGAGGTGCGATATTGAATGTAAACTGGTCAAGAATACATGTCCACCAAAAACAGGGGTCTGAAAATTACAAAGTCAAAACTATAATCACAAAGACATTCTGGGACTGCTGCTCATTGTCGTAGGAGCCCCTCATCCAGTAAGGAACTCAGAATGCACGGTCCTTTCTTTGTCTTCCATGGACTCTGTAAAAAGGCTTCTCATTTTCACAAGACATTACACATACGGGCAATTCCCATACAAGGGTGAGTATAAAAATACTCAGTAGAGGACCTCAAAAACCACAAAGCAATACAAAAATGAATTTTACAGTCATATTTACATAGTATATGTCTACTGAACATATAATAGGTGAACACAAACAAGATATACTATAAACAAAGACCCACAGTATAGAGTCAAGTCACACAATTGCATTCCCCCTCTAGTGATTCAGTTTGAATATTCCATGAAGCACTCATCAAGTAGAACGCACTCCATGAGTTTGATAGCTCAGATGACATACGCCCGAGAAGTACTGTCTATCAGGAAATGTCACATGAGATAGATACACTCATTCCGGGAGAACACATTCTTGAGTGGGGAAATAACATGATACATATATGAGGATCACTACCAAGGCCTTGGTGGATACTTCGAATCATACGGATTCATCTAGTAAGTAGAAGATCAATGCCCTATGGGGATAGTCACATCAATACTAGACTCTACCTAGGGTCAAGAATGTATATAAGACCACGCTATCGGCCTCTCGGAGGGAAACATGACTCTATCTCAGAATGTCCTATAGAAGGAATCTTACACCTGAAAAAGGAAACAATACCTTAACTTAATGGGAACAAGAAAAAGGGAATTAACTCAAAAGAAACATGTCCAAGATACGGTGAACAAGAAGGTCATTCCATGTACATAAAATTACATGGTGTGTAGAAGTGTCACACGCAGTGTCTTCTAACCCAGGGTACTGCCCATGTACAACGACTCATGTTTCAAGGATTGTCCTCTATAAATTCAGTACACAACGTGTAGTAAAAATCACATGACATTTCCAAGTAACTTGGTTCGGCTCAATGAATGTGGTTATGTGACCGTACACAGCTTTATCCCATGTGTGCCAGGCTGTGTAACTGGTACATGGGATAACGCATGCAGTTGGCCTGGTATGACCGTGTGGAGGAGTACATCATTATGTACTCCACCCCATGTCCATGTATCACCTAGGATACATGTCGAGTCCATGTAAGGACCCACATACTGTGTTTTTAATTGAATAAGTCATGTCATTTCTTTGTGCCGCGCCGAACCCTAGGAACTGTGGAGTCAGTCCCACACGACTTGTTCTTAGGGATACATGTCGTGTTCTTCAGAAATTTCCAGAAATGACGCTCGTCACAGCTGCACCCCATTTTATCCTCCAATCCAAGATCTGGCCCTCTAATCACCTCAACACACATGATCTGGGTCATCCTACCATAACGAAGTCGATACCGTTGGTTTCATGTGTCCGATCGGCCCCGAAAACGGGTTTTGATCCACCCCCGCGAAGAACGATCAAAGAATGAGAACTCCCAAACCGTGTCGATTCGTCTTCTGCCAGCGAATTCGCACCACCTCTTGGTTGTCACGATGTCAGATCTCTAATTTGGGATTGTTGTGTCACATAACAGATGTGCAATGATCTGTTGTTCATTGTCCCAGGAAGAACGTGAAGAACACAAGTAAAGAAGGGAAGAAATCCAAAAGCAAATTGAGGAACGAACCTCCACCATCGTTCATCAAAGAATTGATCAACTCTAGTTAGTAGGATCAAAAACAGCAGAATAAAAACAACTGAAAACAATCTAGCATAGATTAAATCCCAGAATCAGAATCCCAAATGAAATGAAAATAATAACCCTCCCGCAAGAACGTATGATCCGTAGATAAACATGTTAGTTGGTTGATCCATGTTCTTCATTTTGATCCAAAAATTTGGAAAAGAAGAATTTACATAAATAACCCCTAACACATTCTTCAACTAGGAGGGAGATCAGTTATCAGCTGGGATTCGATCTCACTGTGAAACGATCCACACGACTTCCTTCGTCATTGTTTGTCAAAAATCATCCAAGGTTGGCTCCTCTCCAAAACTCTATAATATTATAGGGGAAAACTTGTAAAGACATGGAATTTCCATGGAATATTTTTTCATAAATATATGAGAATTTTACGATTCCGCGAGAACTGACGACGCATGATTCCGAGGCCTAGTGTGCTCGGAATCAATTTCTAATGTTTTGTTCTAGTACGTTCAGTAAATGTACGAGCTGGATTTTATATCTTTTGAACTGGTACTCGGAAGTGAAATTTGAGGGCATCGTTGAACTCGCAGTGGAGGTATTCTCATAAGAAGACATTCACCTTGATGGAATATGGTTAGTAATCAATGATAGTTTTTGGATTTTATGTGGAATTATAATATATAATATGTGCATGGATTATTTTATTTTATTTTTTTTATAACCTCCATGTAAATGATGGAGGTAGGGATGACCACACCTTAACCTCCCATGAGAGGTTATTGGGGTGAGGCCCACCCAAACTCAACCTCCCATGAGAGGATTAATTTGGTGGGGACCACATGAGTTGGAAACCTCTATAACTCCCCTCATTAATGAGGAGAACCCTCTTGATCATCTCTACACTTAATGGTGCCAACACACCCAATTTAATTAATTAAGCCACATAAATTAATTAAATGAATCATTTTGAATTTATGTAAAAAACATAATAGACCACATAATCTATTATTTTGTGGGGCCATTCATTTGTTGGAAAAGATGATTGAGGAGAAGAAGAGATCTTGGAGATAGACTGACAATGAGGAATGGCTCTTCAACGAAGAACGCCAACGAAGAACATCGATCTTATTCACCCTTTATCATCATGATTTACTCCCAAAGTGGGAAATCCCCACCTACGATGAACGAAATCCATACTTCCTCCTCATCGCCGCCAACAAACGACATGAGTTTGGGGTTCATGCTTACTAATTGTTTTGTGTTCTTCATTTTCCATGGTGGTTTATAATTTAACGAATCTTGATATCAGCCTAACGTGGAGGGTGCAAGACAAACAAACATGTCCCGACCCCTCCGCATTCTTTTTTGATTTTGATGCCAATCCCAGCATGAGACTGGAATGTGTGACTCTAATTAACAATGACTATGGATCAAATGCAATGAACCGAGGAGATCGTGACTTCTTCTTGAACGAGAATTGGGCCACTAGAGCTTGTACAATGCCAGTGGAAAGAACACTGGCAGAAGGAACTGATGTATGTAAACGTGCGGTGGCGGCGGTGCAACCATGACACCGGAGGAAAATCCGTAGCCCCTGGATGCAATAGTGCATTGGTGGTTGTCGCAAGGCTGGCCGAGAAATAAACCGGCGGCTCAACCTGTTGGGTCGACTGGGAAGGCGTGGTGCAACAGGCACCGTGCTGTGGAGTGAAGGAGGGTCGCGACCCCTGGCTGTGGTGGGGCAGTAGTAGCCGGCTCGATCTTGGCCGTGAAGAGGTCTGACAGCCCAATCTGCCGGGTCTCTAGAAGAGGCACGACACAATCGGCGCCACGCGAGGAGTCGGTTAGCAGCTCGGACAACTGGAAACAGCAGGACCCCACTGGGTCCCCCGTGACACACTGGTGCCAGCCAGGCGCCGGTTCCACCCACCCTAATAGATAAGAAATTAGGGAAGTAGGGGGAATGACCTCCCCCATGAACACGGCTAGGGAGGACCTCCATGTGCCACTGGGCAGCCGAGCCGGACCCAGCGCGGGTCGGACCGCCAGCATGGGAAAAACTGCCTGCGCATGTCGGGCTGCCCTCATGGGCCAGGCTGCCCCCGCAGACCGGGTCAGACCCCAATCTCGACTGGGCAAGGATGGGTCGGTCCGACAGGGCTAGACCGGAACCGGACCCGTTTTGACCATATTTCACCTTTTCGCCCTTAACTTGGGCTACACGTGTCTGATTGACGAACCGTCTGCAGTGATAGAATTATAAGAGCGAGACAGTTATTTTGGATTGCCCCATTGAGGTCTGGACGCAGTTAGGGTATGGTAGGGGTTGATTGAACCTAAATTCAATTGGGCCCTTGGAATGGAAATGCCAATACCTCTCATACGGGGAATCTGATTGACGCCCATCTGACGAATAGTGTTTATTATGAAAAGATATATCTTTTGGATATTTTATCTTGGGACTTCATGAATGTTGATTTATTGACACTTGGATTGAGGATCAGACCCTCCTAGAATCAAGCATACTTTGTGGAAACCCTGTGGCTGGCTGTACTCTAACAACTATTACTGTTTCATGTGTTGGTCTCACAGTTCTAAATACTATTCATGGATCATGTGTTGGTCTGATAGAATAGATGGTCTTGTATCATGTGTTGGTCTCACAACTCTGATGACTGTTCTTGGAACATGTGTTTGTCCGACAGTTCTGACTTTTGTTCCGGGATCATGTGTTGGTCTGAGAGAATATCTAGTCCTGGATCATTTGTTAGTCCGACAACTCCAATTACTTTTCTTGGATCCTGTGTGGTTCTGACAGTTCTATATGCTATTCCTAGATACTATATGGGTCCGACAGCATATATGGTTTAGTGGCTATATCTGAACATCCCTATCTCTCTACATAAATTGTATAACTGTAGGAGCTGAGTCAGTGACTTCTGTGCTTTCCTCATGATTAAGATGGGTTACTTGATAACATAGGTATATGTATGGTAATATACATATGTAATAGCTATACATTGATTTCATTCTATTTGGTTTATCTTTTTTGTATTTTTAGAGACATTGGTGGTCTCAGGGTCCCTACTGAGTATCGTTTTACTCTTCCCTGCATGGGTTATCCCGGCACCTCATTGTGTTGGTTGTATAAGATGTACATCGTTGACTGAGGATCATAGTAGTAGGACTAAACGGTACCCAGAGGCAGACCTTATGACGATTCGGTACTCTAAGGAGACGGACAGACATGGAGTGATGTGGAGGATATATGTACCCTCCCTTCAGGTAGGATCCGTGGTGGACGTTCCAGGAGGTGCTCTTCACTTTTTAGCTGTTTTGTCCCTTTTCAGCTGTACTTGTACATTATAGTTGCACTTGTATTTCTGGGCCCTTTTTTTTAGCACTATTTTGTTGTACAGTTTTACTTATTGTTTTACTTCCATCTTGTACTCTATAATGTTTGTTTATAATTATAAAGGCAATGCCTTCCATGTTTTAGGGATTTACGCCTTTTGGTGCTTGTCGCCAGCCCCTGGCCTATGGAAGGCGGGCTAGGGGTAGTCACGGTATGGGCCCCAGAGGGATGGGTCGTGACAAATTGGTATCAGATGAGTTGGTCCTACCACCGAACAAAGGACTCCAATTATTTTTTTCTATGATGCAATGGTATTAAAAGTACATAGTATGGTTTTCATTACAAGGAGTCTAGTGTCGGTGTGACGGCCGACATATCCATATACCAGGACCCTGACTTTTGATTTCCAACTCAGTGCACAAAAACACTGATTGCATGTATGTTTTAAGAGTTTTCTTCATTATTTGTTTGAGTAAGATCACCATGTATAACTTATTTACCATGGCACACCTGTTTCTTTTTATGATTCCTCCACGCAGACAACTAGCCAAGGTTCCAAGAGTTTTACGAGATGGCAACCCACCAAGCGACGAGGCCTCGGTGCAGGGCCCCACCAGCCCTAGCAGCAGACAATGCACGACGCTTGAGTGCATTTCATGAGTTCCAGCGCCAGAGGCCACCCAGGTTCAGGGGAGAGACGGACATGTAGGAAGTTGAGGATTGGCTGGAGGCTATGAAGAGAGTCTTCTGAACAGTAGGGACACTATCATACTTCATTGTGATCCTTGTCACGAGTCTCTTTCAGGTAGTTGTAGATAGATCGTGGAGCCAAATGCTCTAGGTTCACGATGAGGCGACACTTCTCTGGGAAGACTTCAAGAGCCTGTTCTTGGCAGAGTTTTTCCCAGCCACCCTACGCGTGGTGCAGAAACCAGAGCTACAGCATATACAATAGGGTAGCAAGATGGCAGCATAGTACTCAACGAGGTTCATGGACCTCTCGCACTACTCCACATATATGGACCGAGACCCTTTCTTCAAGGCCCTAGCCTTCGAGTATGGGTTTATATGAGAGATCAGAGCATCGATGATCTCACTTAGCCTCCCAACGCAGGCAAGGGTGTTATAGAGAGCCCTTATAGTGGAGAGTTTCCATGCTGAGTAGCCACCAGCAGTGAGACCGATCACTAGTCAACATGTAGCGGAGTCTTCTATAGCTGGAAGTAGATAGATGTCACAGTGGTTCCAGAAGACCAGACCATCTGGTGGATGACCACAGGACACAGGTTCAGCTGTGCAGGGTACATGAGACAGAGCCAGTCATGCTAGGAGAAGACAATGTTACTCTTGCAGCAAGTAGGGACACATGGCTCGCAATTGTCCGACCCACCATAATAATAATTAGCAGAAAATTTAAGGACCTCCCAGGTAGAGGCAGAGGATCGATCAAGGTGGAACGTAGGGAGAAGACATACGTGGTAGAGGAGCGGTATGTGTAGCTGGTGGTGGATTACGATTCGAGGAGTTACCGCCACCACCACTAGGAGGTCCACCCCAACCGCAGGGAGCATGTGGATAGGTGAGAGCTAACTCTAGGAACTAAGGCTTAAAATATCTCTGGATATGATTCAAGGTACGATCTTTGTATACTCCACCTTAGCTATAGTTCTTATAGACACAGGTGTTAGTCACTCTTTTATTGCCACTGTCCCTGTTTGGAGCTCGGAGATTCCGACATTTCTGATGGATCGATTATTACAGTTAGATACACCTACGAGAGTAGACATGATGATTACGCACTGGTGCCTACAGTGTGAGCATACTATAGGAGGAAAGGGTTTTGGCTATGATCTCCTCGTAGTGGCATTGGGGCCTTAAGACGTCATCTTGGGTATGGATTGGTTATCTACAGTCCATGCTCAGATCGACTGTATTAGGCACAAAGTGAGGTTTTTACACACGTATGGGACCAGGCTCACCTTCCCCGATGAGAAGGGATCCTTTATAGCATAAGACAGACTTACTTGGAGGAGTTTGGAGCCGATCACTAATCAGTTGGCCTGCCTTTCCCTCGGAGTATTTGATGTGGAGAGTCTGAGTTATCTTGTAGTGGTAGACTAGTATGTGAATGTTTTTCCATGATGATGTTTTAGGACTACCTCCTCTTAGATAGGTATACTTCAACAATGACCTATACCCCAGGATAACACCAATATCTATTCTAGCATATCGGATGGATCCCGCTGATCTTTGTGAGCTGTGGGAATAGATGGAGGACTTTCAGGGGAATGGATTCATCCAGGATAGTGTTTCTCCATAGGTAGCCCCATTTATATTCGCCATGAAGGCGGATGGGAGCTTGAGGCTATGTGTTTATTACTGTCACATGAATCAGGTGACCATGAAGAACAAGTACCCACACAAGAGGATTGAGGAACTCTTTGATTAGTTTAAGGTAGAAAATGGTTCTCAAAGATAGACCTCATATCAAGCTATCACTAGCTTATATTTTGAGATGAGGATGTGCAGAAGACAACCTTTAGGTGTCGGTACGACCACTACGAATTCTTGGTTATTCCCTTCAGTGTAACCAACGCTCGAGCAGTGTTCATGGGACACATGAATAAGATCTTCTAGACAGACCAAAATCGATTTGTCATAGTTTTTGTCGACGAAATTCTAATCTACATGACTACATAGGAGCATCGTGACTTCCATTTACAGTTAGTACTGGACACACTCTAAGAGCATCAATTTTATGATAATCTGTCTATGTGCTAGTTTTGGATTTGAGAGGTTCTTTTTTTGGAAATTTCTTCTCGGAGACTGGAGTTGCATTGGATCCAGTGAAGATTGAGGCGGTAATTTCTTGGGATCCACCCCGGAGTGTGATGGGGATACAGAGTTTTCTGGGATTGGATGGTTACTACCAGAGATTCGTACCAGACTTCTCCAGAGATGCAGCACCACTATCAGCTTTGACAAAGATGGGGAAACCCATTGTGTGGTCAGAGAGATGCCAACATAGATTCTAGGATATGAGAAGAAGTCTAACTAGTACCCCCCATATTGAGGCTTCTAGAGGAAGGTTTAGGGTATGTAGTCTACTGTGATGCATCTGGGAACAGACTCTGGTGTGTCCTGATGCAGGAGCGATCAGTGATCATGTATGGTTCTCAGATGCTGAGACAACAAGGGAAGAACTACATTTCCCATGACCAAGAGTTAGCAGCAGTTGTCTTCACCTTGATGATGTGGCGAAACTATCTGATGGGCGAATGTTTTACCGTGTACTCTGATCAAAAGAGTCTTAGGTATATCTTATCTAAGAAGGAAGTGAACCTAATACAACAATGTTGGATTGAGTTCCTCCCATACTATGACTTCAAGATAGTCTATACTCCACGAATGGGGAGCATTGTTGTGGATGTTCTAAGTAGGAGATATGTTATAATGTTGGTAGGCGAGGCGACAGAGCAGTTGGCTGCTTTACATATTTCTTATGTGGACCGAGATGGAGAAGCTTTCCTTCAATATCTTATAGTCACTTTTCCACATCTTCAACGATTCAGAGATACAACACATGGAGACATTGACTGTGAGACACGATGTTCTTAGATATCCACAAGACTTGAACCTAATAGATTTTCTGAAGGTGGGAATCATGTCATTCTCTTCAGAAGACGTACTATTGTTCCACTGTCACATCAAGAGTTAGTGTTGAGTGAGTTCCACATATCCCCTCTAGCGGTACATACATGAGTGGTGAAGATGTACTAGGACCATAAGCGACAATACTGGTGGCCATGAATAAAGAATGCGGTAGCAGAGTTTGTCTCTTGATGCCTCACCTATCACTATGTGATGAAAGATCACTAGGTACCAAAAGACTTGGTTCGGCCTTTAGAGGTCCCATAGTGAATGTGGGATGGGATATCTATGGATTTCATGACAGGTCATCCACATACATCTAGGGGTCATGACTTGATTTGGGCGAACGTCCACTGACTCACCATGTCGGCCCACATCCTACCGATCAAAGAGCAGGGTTTAGTAGAGAGCTTGGGATGCCTCTATGTGCAGGAGATTGTGCGGATACATGGAGTACCTTTTTATATTTTATCTTATTGTGATGCACGTTTTACTTCCTAGCTATGGATGGGGTTGAAGGAGGATTTCAGGATGCAGCTTCGTTTGAGCACCACCTTCCATCCTCAGACTGATGGTAAGACTGAGTGGACTATTCAGAACCTTGAGAAAAAAGGTCCAATCATGTGTCCTCGACATCAATCATAGCTGGGAGGATCACTTAACTATGGTAGAGTTTTCATAAAACAACAGCTATCACTCAACTATCGGGATGACACCATTTTAGGCCTTGTATGGACAACCATGTAGATCACCCTTGTGCTGGACTGACCCAGGGGAGTCAGCACTAGTGGGACCAGAGATGAAACGAGCTACCACAGAGAAGGTGCAGAACATCCAAGAGAAGATGAAGACTACACAGAGCATGCATAAGTCCTATGCTGACAAGAGAAGGATACCTCTAGAGTTCGAGGATGGCAACCACATCGTTCTACGGGTCTCACCTGACAAGAATTATGGAAATTTGGCCAAGTTGGAATGTTATCTATGAGGTTCATCGGACCTTTCTATGTCCTTAAAAGAGTAATCAAGGTGGCTTACCACCAATATCTTCCACCTATGTTGCACCAGGTGAACGACGTCTTCCACGTATCCCAGCCGCGGATAAACGTGCAAGACCCTTCCAACATCATTGACCATAGAGAGATGGAAGTCGAAGATGTGGCGACTATCATGGAGGTTCCTGTAGAGATTGAGGATTGACAGGATAGGGTCCAATGTGGACAGTTAATACCTCTGGAGCACGTTCATTGTCATCACGGGAACCTCCAGGAGAGTACATGGGAGTGAGAGGCTCAAATGCAAGCTCAGTACCCTCATTTGTTCCTTTAGTTCAAGTTGTATCTTACAGAGGTGTAAAGCCCTGATGTGGGGAGAATGTAAAGACCTATAATTTCCATGGAAATTTTTGTTTTCTTAAATACATGGGAATTTTACGAGTCTGCGAGAACTAACAACATGTGGTTTCGAGGCATGGTGTGCCCATAATCAATTTCTGAAGTTTTGTTTGGGTTCGTTCAGTAAACATACGAGCGGGATTTTATAACTATTGAACCAGTGCTCGGAACTAAAATCTGAGGGCACCATTGAGTTTTTTTGCACCGGTATTCACTTAAGTAGTCTTTCACCTCGATGGATGATGGTCACGAATCAAAGATAGTTTTTGGGTTTTACGTGGAAAAATAAAATAAATAAGTGAATGACTTATTTTATTTTATTTTAGTTATATCCACTGTATAGAGGTTGGTGGTGGGGACCGCAACACCTTAACCTCCCATGAGAGGTTATGGTGGTGGGGACCACCCAAATTCAACCTCCTTTTTGAGGATAAATTTGTTGGGGACCACCCAATTTGGAAGCCTCTATATCTCCCCTCATTAATGAGGGGGAGCCTTTTGATCTCCCTTACACATAATGGTGCCAACTCACCCCATTTAATTTATTAATCCACATTAATTAAATAAATGCCTCATTTTGAATTTATGCCAATGAATATAATAGACGACATAATCTATTATTTTGGTCGGTGGGGGGGGGGAATTCATTAGTTGGAATGGAGGATTGGGGAGAATATGAGCTATTGGAGATAGAACTCCAACGAGGAATGACTCTCCGATGAATAACGACAATGAAGAACACCGACCATCTTCTCCCTTTTTCCTCATGATTTTCTTCCCAAAGTGGGACGTCCACACCTACGATGAATGAAGTCCATACTTCCTCCTCGTCACTGCCAACAAATGATATGAGGTAGGAGTTAAAGTTTTCTAATTGTGTTGTGTTCTTAATCTTCCATTATGGTTTATAATTCAATGCGGCTTGATATCACCCTAACGCGGAGGGTGTGGGTTGAAAAAACATGGCCCGACCCCTCCGCATTATTTGTGGATTTTGAAGCTAATCGTGGCATAAGACCGGAATCTGTGACTCTCATCAATGATGACTGTGGATAGAGGGTAATGTCCCGAGGAGAGTGTGAATTCTTCCAAAACGAGAAGCAGGCCACCAGTGCTCATCCGGTGACCCATGGAAAAAACACAAATGGATGGAACCAATATGCGTCAACGTGTGGCGGTGGCGGTGCAACCACGCTTCCAGAAGAGAAACTGCGGCCCCTAGCCATGGTGGTGCATCGACGGCTAACACAAGCCCGGTCGTGAAACAAACCGGTGGCTCAAGTAGTCGGTTCGACCGGGAAGTCACGACACAATCGGCACCATGTGGTGGATCGAAGGAGGGTCATGGCCCCTAGCCACGACAGTGCAGTAGCTTCCAGCTCGATCCCGGCTGTGAAGAGGTCTGGCGGCCAGAGTCACCGGGTCGCCAGAAGAGGCGCCACGTAATAAGCACCACACGAGGAGTCGGCTGGCTAGTCATCCAGCCAGAAATTGCGTGACCCTGCTGGGTCCCGCGTGACACACTGGTGCCAGCCTCTTGTCGGTTCCACCCGCCCGAACGACTATGCCGTTTGGGAACCAGGGGATGCGGCCTCCCCCTATAAGTGACTAGGGAGGACCCCCACGGGCCACTGGGCCAGTCCCATAATAGACCGAGCCACCCCCACGGACCAGGTCGGACCTGCGGATCGAGTCGGACCCGCGGATCGGGTCGGTCCGACTCGACCGGACCGGACCCAGACCTGTTTTGACTAGATTCTGCCTCTTCACCCATAACATGGGCTACATATGTCCAATTGACAAACCATCTATGGTGATGGAAATCTTGGAGTGATAAGGTTCTATTGGATTACCCCACATGAGGTTTAGACGGTGTTGGGTTATGGTCGGGTTGGATTGAACCTAAATCCAACTAGGCCCTCGGAACGAAAATGCCAATTACTCTCAAACTGAGCATCCGATTGATGCACCATCTATCGCGTTGAGTTTCTTATGGAAAGATAGATCTTTTGGATACATCAATATGTGACTTCATGGAAGTTTATGTATCAACACTTGGCATGAGTAGTGGACCCTCTTGAAATCAAGCATGCTTCGTGGAAACCTTGAGGCTGGCTGTACTATGAAGACAGTTCCTGGATCATGTGTAGGTCTGACTGTTATGTCTTCTGTTCCTGGATTATGTGTGGCCTGACAAAATTGCTGGTCCTAGATCATGTGTTGGTCTGATGGCTCTGACAACTATTCCTGGATCATGTGTTGATCCGACATATCCAACTATTGTTCTTGGATCATGTGTGGGTCTGACAGTTCTAACTAATGGTCCTGGATCTTATGTGGGTCCAACAAATGAGATGATTCAGTGGATATATCTGAACATCACTATCTCTCTACATCAATTTTTATACGTTTGTGAGATGAGTTAGTGACTTTTGTGTTTTCCTCATGATTGAGATGAGTAACTCGATAACATAGGTAAATGTATGGGAATATCCTTAAGTAATGGATATCCGGTGATTTCATAATCTATGGTTTATATTTCTCTGTTGATTATACTTGGTGTATTTTGAGATACCTTGGTGGTCTCGGGGTCCATACTGAGTATCTTTATACTCACCCCTGAATGGGCTATGACCGCACCTCATTGTGTTGGTTGCAGATGACAGACAACGTTGACTGAGGATCAGTGTAGCAGGACTGGACGGTACACAAAGGTCTACCTTATGATGAGTCGGTGCTCAAAGGAGACGGACGAACGTGGAGTGATGTGGAGGTAATCTGTACTAACCCTTTGGGTAAGATCTGTGGTGGATGAACGAGGAGATGATCTTCACCTTTCAATTATTTTGTCCCATTTCAGTTGTACTTGTAATTTACATTTGGGATTGTATTTCTGACCCCTTTTACTTTTCAGCACTGTTATGTTATACAGTTTTACAAAGTGTTTTACTTCTGGCTTGTACTCTATTGTGTGTGTTTCTAATTATAAAGTAAATTCCTTCCCTATTTTAGGGATTTACACCTTTTTGTGCTAGTCGCCAGCCCATGGTCTATGGAAGTCGGGCTTGTGGTAGTCACGGTTGGGGCCCCATGGGACGGGTCATGAAAAAACTCCAGGGTTTTGAGTCTAACCCTGGTCCTCTTCTCATTTATATAAAATAAGTGTCTTTTCATTATGGAAACATTTTAAAATATAATAAATTGTTAATTTATTTTATTTCATCTAAAATGTTTCCTCTAAAACGCTGAAAAATTAACTTTTGCAGTTGACTCGTTGCAGTCAAGGTTAGGCCCAATCCCTCGTAAAGTTTCTACTCTGAATGAAACGGCGACCTCAGATTTCTAATCTGGGCCCCTTTTAAATGTTATTCCACTTTTTCGGGAAAACATCTTGTGGGTTCTGTTTAAAGATTAAATTAATTCATACATTTATAACGGGCACCCCGAACCTCGTAATTGAATGTCATGAAATTATATGGTATTTTAAAAATTCCCTTATAATATTTAACAAAAAATACGTAGAAAATGTGAGACATTAAATTCTCCCCACCATAGGTCTTCAGGTCCTGGAAATCCAAAATAAATGGCTACTCAAAAATAAGCGGGTACTGGTCACATATCTGAGCCTTCTTCTCCCACATGCTCTTTTGATGATTCACATGCTGCCACCGAACGTGCACCAAGAGAATCGATCACCCATGAAGGGTTCTCTATTGCCGATCCCCGATCTCCACTGGGTAATCAAAAAAGGTCCCCCTATCCTCGATGTCCAGCTCGTCCCAGTTGATGATGTGCAATGGGTCAAGCTCATGCCTCCTCAATTATGACATGTGGAATACATCATGGACCCAGTGAAATTGTGGTGGTAGAGCTAAGGGGTATGCCAACTCACCAATTTTGGGATGTACTGGAATGGTCTGATGAACCTCAGAGATAACTTACTGCCCCGACCAAATATTTTCATCCCTCGTCGAGGTGAGACCCAAATGAAGACATGGTCTCCCTCCCCGAACTCGAGAGGTCTTTTTTCTATGCATGTATAAGACTTCTTCCGGCCTTTTCCCTTATTCACCACTTCCATATGATCTTCACATTCTCGATGGTAGCTTGTACGAACTGTGATCCCATGAGGGCTTACACTATGGGGTCAGTCCAAAAAAGAAGTGACCATAACAGACTCCCATATAAAGACTCGAATGGCACCTTACCAAGGGTAAATTAGTATCTATTATTATATTAAAACTACAGTAGTGGTATGTGGTCCTCCCAAATATGAAAAATGCCCAAGATACATTCCCACAACATATCCCCCCAAACCTGAATGATCCTCTCCGTCTGACCATCGGTCTAGGGATAGAATCTGGTGCTGAAGTGTAGCTATGAACCAAAGCCTCCTGGAATCCCTTCCACAAACGGGATGGGAAGAAGGAATCTGGATTCGAGACTATTTTCAAAGGGAATCCATGAAGTATAACTATCTCTTACATGTAGAGGTATCACATGCTCTCTATGGAACTCTTCTCTTTGATTACTAAGATGTCAGCCGACTTGGTGAGTCGGTCAATGATCACCCAGATGTAATCATGCCCATTGGATGTCATGGGTTTTTATGTTACGAATTCCATGTATATTCCATCCCACTTCCACTCTGGAACATCCAGGGGTGAGCTAATCCTGCTGGAACCTAGTGCTCACTATTCACCTACTAGGTCATAAGGAATCGAGAAATGAACTCTACTGCTGCCTTCTTCATGAGTGGCCACCTGAACTGTTGTTAGAGTTCCTTGTACATATTCTCCACTAACGGATGTACCGCCAAGGGGGATGTATGAAACTTCCCCAGGATATCTCCCTATGACTCCACTTGTACCACAATGCATCATCGAAAAAAATTATGTTCTTCTCAACTTGTGAATATCTATTAGGAGAATGTCCTATAAAAAACTAAGAACATAAAGCCTCACAGTCGACATCCCCGTGCTAGGACTCCCTAATAGGTTGTAAGAGTTGAGGCGTGACAACCATCAACTGAAGCTATGTCGTATCCTCTCTGTCCATGATGGATAACTGCAACATTTCTAACTGCTCTGTTGTCTCTCTCAACAGTTGTGAGCTTCACCTTTTACTAAGAGAATCATCAACCTTGTTCCCCTTCCCAAGAGTATAGATGATCTCGAATTCATAGTCCTGTAGGAACTCCAGCCAACACCTCTATCTCAAATTGAGATCATTTTATGAGAATATGTACATGAGGCTCTTGTGGTCTGAGTAGATGATGAACTTTACACCCATAAGGTAGTGTCCCCATATCTTTAACATGAAGACTACCGCTTCCAACTGGACATCATGAATCTTATAGTTTTTCTCATGTATCCTAAGCAGGAACAAACCATAAAAAATCACTTCCTATCTTTGCATCAGGACACATCCAAGCCCATTCCCCATTGCATCACAGAAAACTACGTACTCAACACCCTCCTCTGGTAATCTCTAGGTCAGAGAAATCTTAAAACTTTTCCCTAACACTTCGATAGTCTGTTGGCACATCACAATCCTCATAAAGGGTTTCCCCTTCCAATTCAATTCTATCATTGGTGATAATATTCCTAAGAAATCAAGAATAAATCTTTGGTAATATCCTACCAACCCAAGGAAGCTCCACACCTCCATCACGCTCCAAGGTGGATCCCTTACAAAGACTACCTCCACTATGGCTGGGTTCACTGCTACTCTATCTGCTGAAATGAAATGTCCTAGAAAGTGGACTTTCATAATCAAGAATAGGAACTTTGAGAGATTCCCATAATTTTGGCTCTCTTGGAGTACATCCTGAACCATCCACAAGGGTCTCGTGTGCTCCTCCTCAGAAGTGGAATACACAAGGATTTCATTGATGAAGACGACTATGAACTGGTCCAATTATGGCTGGAAGATCATATTCATAAATCCCATTAACAATGCGAGGGTGTTCGTCATTCCGAATGGAATCACCAAGTACTCATAGTGATTGAGATCATTTTATGAGAATATGTACTTGAGGATCTTGTGGTCTGAGTAGATGATGAACTTTACACCCATAAGGTAGTGTCCCCATATCTTTAACATGAATACTACCGCTTCCAACTGGACATCATGAATCTTATAGTTTTTCTCATGTATCCTAGGTAGGCACAAACCATAAAAAATCACTGCCTATCTTTGCATCAGGACACATCCAAGCCCATTCCCCATTGCATCACAAAAAACTACGTACTCAACACCCTCCTCTAGTAATCTCTAGGTCAGAGAAATCTTAAAACTTTTCCCTAACCACTCGATAGTCTGTTGGCACATCACAATCCTCATAAAGGGTTTCCCCTTCCAATTCAATGCTATCATTGGTGATAATATTCATAAGAAATCAAGAATAAATCTTTTGTAATATCCTACCAACCCAAGGAAGCTCCACACCTCCATCACGCTCCAAGGTGGATCCCTTACAAAGACTACCTCCACTATGGCTGGGTTCACTGCTACTCTATCTGCTGAAATGAAATGTCCTAGAAAGTGGACTTTCATAATCAAGAATAGGAACTTTGAGAGATTCCCATAATTTTGGCTCTCTTGGAGTACATCCTGAACCATCCACAAGGGTCTCGTGTGCTCCTCCTCGGAAGTGGAATACACAAGGATTTCATTGATGAAGACGACTATGAACTGGTCCAATTATGCCTGGAAGATCATATTCATAAATCCCATTAACAATGCGAGGGCGTTCGTCATTCCGAATGGAATCACCAAGTACTCATAGTGATCGTAGCGGCATCTGAAAGCTGTCTTTGGTATATTTTTGTCCCGTACTCGTAACTAGTTCCCAGCTGTACTATCATATGGTTTAGGCATCGGTATTTCACGCACAAACTCAAACTCCTATATGACTTTTTGGCAAACAAAACCGAGGGCTCCCATGGTGAAATTCTAAGAATCACGAAACACTTGCTCTAAAAATCCTGCAACTGTATCAATATCTCACAAAGCTCTGTGGGAGCCATCCTATATGATAATAAAGATATCAGTGCCATCCTGGGGTGTTTTTCAATGCAGAAGTTTATTTCCTAGTGAGGTGGTAGTCCCAGAATATCTTCTAGGAAACATGTACCCGTACACCGCCAGTACAGCTGGGAACTAGAAGCTCACAACATCTACCTCCCTGAGGAGAATTATTGCCAACTCATGAGTGATTCATTGTACCTTCTTACGTATGAGCCCATCCTATGCTGTATGAATATCACTTTCACCAATAAAGGAAATCCTCATCCCATCGCTACGGACACACCACATTCTTTGCCTAAAACAGTCAATCTGGGCACGGACCAAGGATAACATATCCATACTGATAATTACTTCATAAGGCCTTGATGCTGCCACCTAGAGGTTCCAACCGAAACACTCACCTCCAAGGGTAAGATCACACTGTCATCAATGGTACATGATCATTGTGCCTCCTCCCGTATGTGTATCTGAGCATAAGGATCGATTCAACAACTCTACTGGAATCTCAGGGTTTCACACAAAATATGTGGTGAGGAAAGAATGACTAGAACCTATGTCTATAAGTATGAAAACTAAGGTATATAAAATAACGATTGTACCTTGGATCACCCCTAGAGTCCCTGGGTCGTACGCCTCAACTGTATTTAGTTTCCCCCATCCCTATCCTCCAGCTCCCTGAGCCTTGTGCGGACCTCCTGGGGGTGGTGGTGGAAGTAGATCGAAGTGTCTGCCACCACCTAAAGCTCTCCCTGCTCCTCTTCCACGTCCATCGCTTGGCAGGCCTATATGTCCCACTCTCTCCCTCTTCCTTGGTGGTCCATCCACAATCTCCCTGTTAGCAGCTCGATGGGTCGGACAATAACTAGAGAGATGTACCCTAACATTATACGAGTAGAATCACATCTCCCTAGGCTGACTAGATCCATCCTGAGAGCCATGGACTACGAAACCCTATACTGGGTCTTCCTATGATGTCTCCCACATCCTGATCCATGTGCCAGATATCAGCTCCCTACTTTCGAGCTCACCGCACCTACATGCATGCTGCTGACTGTCGCCGACTGTCTTTGCACTTCCATGAAGCATTCATCACCATGTACCATCAATCACTCTAGAATATGTTGAAATTCATAGAGGCACGAATCTAGCGCAGTTTTTCCTTCATATAACTCGATCGATGTTATAAACTCAGAAGTACAGATCTCTGATGATATACATCGAGATCCTGGAAATGTTGGTGAACCTCAGGGAAGAGTCAACCACCGTCAAACTGCCCTACTCGAGCTGAAAAGATCTTGGATACAGACTGTTCTCAGTGTAACCAGTGATAAATCCTCCATAAAGAGTCGCTCAAACACCAATCATGAAAGAGTATACTCATCATGAGTTTGTGTGGTAAGAATCCACCAATGTCCCGCTGAAACCTGAAGAAGGATTAATCATTGGTTTACCATATGGTCCTTTGGTGTCCTCACAAGACAGAAAACTATGGTCACCGTCTCAACCCAGTCCTTAGCCGCATGAGGGTCGCACTCGCCTCAGATCTTGAGGGGTCTCTATCTCTAGAACTCATAGAGCATGATCTGCCGGTTCCCTTCATCGATCGGTACTATAGGTACCACGAGCTACACCACTGGTTGTGGTATAGTAGGTACACCACCTAGAGGTAATTCCTGGGTAACTGGTCCTCGTATCGAATCCTCGTCACGGAGGGAGTCATCCTCAAGATCACGCTGTTGAATCCTAGCGGGTATGCATCACAGAGGCATCCAGTAGGTAAAAAAGATGCACCATGGTCAAAGATTATGTCTTGATAGCTGACACAAAAGACATAGAGAAAACAACCCATTCCAATATGATTCATGTACCAATCCCTTATTCCCATGAAACTACTGTATTAATGCACCGAGTGGAAAATATGTTTATTATTGTCCTAATGTATGGATACGTCAGCCACCCACACCAACACTGGAGTCTATAGCCTGAAATCCAAAGTCGAAATATTTAACTGTTTTTCCCAAAACCAATCTCACATACTCAAGGTACTATGGTAGAACCAACCACCTCTGATACCACTCTGTCACGACCCATCCTAGTGGGGCCTACGCCACGACTCCCCAAGCCCACCTCCAGTAGGCCTGAGGCAAGTGACTAACATCGTGTTGGCATATTGCCAACATGGAAGTCATTAAATAAGTACCTATATACACACACACACACACCTCCATGCCCACAAATGCTGAAATGTATGAAATACAACTAAGGAAAAAAATGCATGCATACAACTAAACCAAACCAACAGAGTATGATGGGAAGTAATGTACTGAAAGTAAACTGGTCTTGAATACAACTCACCGAAAATGAGAGTTTGGAAACTATAAAGTCAATCCTGTAAACACAAAGATGTACTCTGAATGCTGCTTATATCCATAGGAGCACATCGTTTTGTAGGGAACTCAGAATGCCCTGTTCTGTCTTGGTCCACACAAGAATCTTTCCAAAGGCATCAGATTTGCACAAGACATGACACGTGTAGGAAAAGACCGTGTAGGGGTGAGTATAAAAATACTCCGAAGTGGACCCCAAAAATCTAAATCAATACACAATGGAATGGTATAGTTATCTCAACATAGTATATGTATACTAAACATATATTTGGTGAACATAGACTAGATATACTCAAAACCCAAACCCGTTGTCTAAAGACAGGTCACTCCATGAGTCTGACAGCTCTAATGACGTTTTTATGAGAAGAACAGTTCAACAAGAATAGTCACAAGAGTGAGATACAATCATTCTAGGAGAACACACTACTGAGTGGGGAAATATCACGATACACAGAAGAGGATCGCTACCAAGGCCCTGGAAGATAACACCAATGATCTAGATTCACCTTCTAAGTAGAGGATCATCACCCTGTGGTGATAATCACGTTGATACCTGTGTCACGACCCGACCCTACCCAGGCTCGAGCCGCAACTACCCCAAGCCCGCCTCTATAGGCCAGGGGCTGGCGACCAGCGCCGAAGGCACAATAACTCGGGGAGGCCTTTTCCTAAGCACCTGTACACACACATGCATCAAACTCAATGAAAAAGTGCAGAGTAAAAGAAAAGACAAGCAAAGAAAAGAAAAGGGAAACTCCTATAAACATACGACAAAGTGCATCGACCTCTACATGTTCAAAGTACAAGCTGTAAGGAATAGGGTCAAAACACACGCCCAACCAAAAAGTGCCACAACCCGGCAACAGTTAAACGAAAAGAAACAGCCGACAGGTCTACCACCTAGAACCTGGCCACGACCACCGCACGCGGTCCAAGTTCCCAAGCTCCTACACTCCACTGAAGTCATGCTCCACCTGTCCGTCGTCTACAAGGGCACACCAAGTGCGCGCAATGTCCAAGTAGGGGTGAGTATAAAAATACTCAGTAGGATACCCCGAAGGCTCGAGGGAAAAACAAAGGAGGTACCGAAGGGTGAGCGGTAGAGCGAACAGAAAAGTAGAGGAGTATAACTGAAAGTGCAGTAAGAGTCCAGCTTAACCCAACAAGAGAAAGAAGATAGACTTGTCCAGACACAAGGAGCTGGAAACGTTGAGAAGACGAACTTCCCATCGAGTCTTCTCTACCTATAGTAGGATAGTAGACTCGTCCAACCACGAGAAGCTAGACACGGAATGCACATGGCATACCCCGCGTGTCTTCGCCTCTCCTGGAAGGAGAGCAGCCAAAACCCAAGGAGTGGGTACTCGTACGAGGTATATACATATATATGCTCTTCCAAGAAGCCCGAACAAGCTCGTAAGGGGATCTCTGTCCCGTAGCTCAGCCCAAGAAAACAAGTAGCCAACAGTCCCAGACATAACCCATCATCGTTTCCCAACAACCCACACGTCAGCCCTGAACCGCAAGCCCATGGGCTCAGTCACCGCACCTTGATACTATCCTCTTTGGGCGACACTGACTCGCCCACACGGTTTTAGATTCCGTTGTAAGAACGCGTCTCGGTGGGGAAAGCACCCCTCGTACTTGAGAGTTCTAGGAAAGTCAAACCACACCTCATCACTGCCCTGCAGTCGAGAGGTCATCCCAAAGTCAAGCTGTTCCATCACCGACCCGTACAACCAAGGGTCCCGCTCCGTTAATCACAGAGGTAAGCCACAGACTAGCCTAGTCGAGAGGACTGAGTCTGGAATGCCAACTGGTGTCCCACTGCCCAGCCCCGCTGGAGGGTAATTCATAACCAAATATCAGGTGACCCACTGCCCAGCCCCGTTGGAGTGTAGACCATAATCAGATATCGGGTGACCCACTGCCCAGCCCTACTGGAGGGTAAACCCTAATACATCATCAGGCGACCCACTGCCCAGCCCCGCTGGAGGGTAGACCTGGAATAAGTCGACAGGCGACCCACTGCCCAGCCGTGCTAGAGGGTAGACCTGGAACTAGACGACAGGCGACCCACTGCCAAGCCCCGCTGGAGGGTAGACCCTAAGAGGTCGTCGGGTGACCCACTGCCCAGTCTCTACTGGAGGGTAGACCCTAGTAGCGTCGGGTGACCCACTTCTTAGTCTCTACTGGAGGGTAGACCCTAATTGCCTCGGGTGACCCACTTCCCAGTCTCTGCTGGAGGGTAAACCATAGAAGTCGATTAGTAACCCACTGCCTAGCCCCGCTGGAGGGTAGAACTCAAAACTGCTCTAACCATCTCCACTATAAGGCACAACAATGGGCAACTGAACACGGAGTGGGTATCGTTCAACCTCCCAACTCCAGAACAACTCACCCAAAAGAGGTGCAGCGTCTGCTCCAGCACTGGGTGTCACTAGCACCGCTACCGGCCAAACCATCGAGAACGAAACCAGGGGGAGACCACTCAACCCTGCTGGTCAACAAACGAGCACAGAGGGACCCTCCACGCCATGAGAGGTCCAAGTACACGAAGCAGAACCCGGCACGCACGTGGGGCCCACATGACGTGTGGCCCCATCTCAACCCCAACTGAGTGCACAACCATCCTCAGGTAAAAACAACCACACGTACCTCCAAGCTCTCCTGTATACACCCAGAGTATACCTCGTTCCATCCCAAGGGCTATTGTGCACACGGCACCCAACGTCAACGCGAAGGCGTGACATAACAACTCCACCTCAAAGGCCTAGACACAGCTAGCCACATCCCGTGAACCATTTACGTCACTCTCCCCAAGAGTGCGTGATCTCACGCCAAGGGTACGCTACAAACAAGGTAGGACGAACCACCACTAGAGAACCTTTCACGCTTCCACATTTAACAAGATCGCGCAAGAGTCTCCGAATAGCCGAACAGATCACACCGTTTTAATCCTTGTGGAAAATCACGCGAGTTAGACTACTCACTCGCCCGAAACGGTCAACAGGTGGAAATGGTACTATTCACCGTGACCAAACCCGTGTGGGGCCCACCCCAAGATCCCGAAACTGAACCAACGGATCACGCCACTGCGATCCCCTCGGAAAAACACAGGGGATTGAGTACTCAATCGCCCAAAACGGACACCCGGTGAAAAGTGCACTATCCACCGTAGCCGGGTCAGGTGGGACCCAAACCACGTCTCCGAAAGTGGTCGGGCGGACTGCGCCATCGTGATGCTCTCGGAAAAACACGTCGAAAGCACTACTCGCTTGAGTAGAACGGGTATCCGGAGAAAAAGATGCGTTCCGCCACACCGCACATGAGCAGCGCTTCGTGGGACCCGCATCCCGGTCCCGAAACACAACGAACAGATCGCACCATTGCGATCCTCTCGAAAAATCACACAAGATGGACTATTCACTTGTCCAAAACAGTCACCCGGTGATACTTCTGCAAAAATACCGTCAACGCCCCAACGGCCCTCGTGGGGCCCACACCATCGTGCGGAATTTAAGCGGGCCGATTGCGCCATTGCAATCCCCTCGGAAAAACACTGAGAAACGACTGCTCGCACGCCCCGAACGGACGTCCGATGGAAAAGTCGTGAAACGCCGCACGCAGCTCAAGAGTCGGCCCGTGGGACCCGCACCTCAACTCCAGCCTCAACGCCTGGAACTACACTGGAAACCTCCGCCCCAGTGCCAGGGTCACAACGCCGTTGACGGCGCTCAAAACAGATGTCGGACGCATCCGCGCCGTCCAAAACAAGAATCCCGGGAAAACGCTCGTCCACATAAGGACGCGTCGCGCCTCAACGGCCCCTTGTTTCGGGAATTTAAAAATTCCCGTAACAATCTCAAAAACTCCGTCTTGACGAAAGCTCCGCGCTGCCGCAGTCGGTGCGCAAAATGGACGCCTGTAGCCCGAAATACGGGTGTCCGAAGTCTGAGGGGCAAAGCCCCTTTGGGCCGGACCAGCCCGGTCCGGCCGGTCCGCCCTACATGGGCCGGCCGGCCCGGTCCAGCCGGGCCGTGGGCTGCCGCTCCACGGCCCGCTCCCCTTCACACCCGCGCGCCCGCCACACGGGATTTGCCACTGACCGGCCACGAGGGCCGGTAGCTCGGTCCACGCAACAACCCGCGAAGCACGGGTCGTTGTTGCGCTGCACGGGGCCGCCGCCTCGCGGCCCCTCCTCCGTTTGCCGGCGCCCGCGACCGGTGCCGCGGCCGGCTTCCGACAGCCGCCGCCGAACGCCGCCGCCGCCGAATGCCGCCGCCGCCTCCCGGAAGCGCCGTCGCCGCCCTCTGCAGCCCCGGCCGACCGCCCTACTCCGCCGCACTCCGCCCCGCGCCGCCGCCGTCGGCCGCCTTCGGCCCTCGCCGGAAAAATTCCAAGGGCCACCGGGAACGATCCGGTGGTCGAAAATTTGATCTGGATAGCTTTCCAGAAAGTTCGGGACGGGAACTACGCATCCACGAGATTTGTTCGAGGATCCAATGGTGCGATTGAGCATAAATGAGGATTAAAATGGGGAAGGGGAGGAAAACTCAAATCCGCCTACCTCGTTGGGCTTCGCCCAGTGCTTCCTGCGTGATCCGCCCCACGTCGTTGCCTCACCGGAGTTGGTTCGCCGGAGCTCTCCTTGACGGAGCTCGCCGGAAAAGAAGAAGGGAGGATAGGGGTTGTGAGGAAGAAGAAGAAGAGGAAGAAGGGTGGGGGTGCGTGTTTAAATAAAAACACTTAAACACCCCGCCCGGCACGCCCCCGACTCCACTCCCAAAGCAGAGAAAAAGGAGGGCATCCCTGGGGTAAACACGACGCTTCGAGCACAACGGAGGTCTCAGAATGTTATTCCGAGACCCCGTTCAAAAGTTATAAAATTTAACGCCCGAAGCTGCTAAATTACGAAAACGCCCCTGGGGCCATTTTTCATAAACGGCCCGCGCCCACGAAACTTATACCCCTCCTAGGGTAAATGACATGCTCCGAACTCAACGGTGCCCTCAGTTTTCCGGTCCGAGCCACCGTTTAAATGATACTCGAGTTTCACCATTAAACGAATTAATTAATTAATTTATTTATCCGTTTAACATTCCAGAAGCGAGCGAGGGGTCCCAACGTCCCGCGCCGACAAGTTTTATGTCGTTCCTAGGGTAAACACCCCATTCCGGACCCATCCGTACACTCAGATATCTGATTCGGAACTCTGTTTAGGAGTTATCCCATTTATTTAGTATTTTCAGTGTGAACGCACTGAAAATTTAATTCCGGCCACTCCGGGGCTCGGAATCGCACGACGTCCGAATGCGCTACTCTGGAATATCATCAAGAATATTCCAAAGTATTTTGTAGCAAAACCCGAGTTCTTACATCATTCCCTCCTTCCAGCTTTTCGTCCACAAAAAGAAAAACTAGGGAGCAACACATGGTACTAAGCCCACACCTGGCTTTCCTATACCCAAAAGAACCCACGCACAGCTCTACGTCACCGCACTCATACCAAAGGATTTATTTGTTCATGCGAGGTCGGCCCTTGCCGATGTCATGCACCCACTCCAGACTTTGGGGTTATGGAAAGGCGGCAGGGTACCTTGCCATCCCTTTGCACGGTCTCAAATGACCCGAAGGCCCTCGGGGGTAGCTCACCTCCCCTGTCAAACCTCTAAGTCGCATGCCGCGACTGGAATCACCGCCCGCACCTAGAACAAGGCCTGGTGATTCCCTCCTATAGAATATCCATATGGTGAAACACCCAAGGATATATGGTCACACAAGATTTCACAGTCGATGTTTCACAACCAAAACTCTCTTACACGCTCGGAAGCGAAGGAGTCACACCATCGACGAAATGAAAAGGTCTCACCCCTTTTTCCTTACCAAAACAGGGTTACACCCGACGCCCTGTGTCACCCTAGTAACACCTCAAACAAGGAGCAGGGAGAAAAGCCTTTCACACACAGAGCCTAACAATTCTACTGCAAAAATTAGAAGAGTCGCAAGGGGTACCTCTCACTATCCCATGCTCTGCAGGATCGTAGACATCCAAAGCTCACGGCTGTCCGTGGTCCCAAATGTCAGCTCCCGGAGCCTGATGTGGACCGCCTAGTAGTGATTGGGAGATCTCGTAAAGTCGTCCCCCACTACCAGCTCCTACCGCTCCTCTGTTAGCACCACCTCCCTAGGTACTACTCCGATCACGGTGTTGCCTCTACTGTGGTGGTGCACCTGCGGCCTGCCCGAAGCTCTCAACAACTTGGGTCGGGCAGTCTCATGCCAAGTGACCTCGCCCATCACAAGCATAGCACCGACGCTCTCTAGGCTTCCCTGGTGCCCTCCGGCGCCACTGTGGTGTACGAACACGGCCAGAGATCCACTCATGGAAGGGCATCCTCGGCTGAGGCCCTGCGCCATTTCGCCACAGCGGTATACGACCACGTCTCCGAAACCGACAGTGGGAAGGCCACCAGCATCGAGGTCCTGTCCTCCGGTGCCTGCTAGCTACAGTAGACGTCCCAGCTCCGTCGCACCCACTACCACTACCAACCGCAAAACATGACAGGAAGCCCTCTGTCACCAGCGCCTGCTCTAGCACCCCGGAATATGTTGAAATGCCCAAGGGTACTATGATATCACGAATCTCTCGGCGGAGACCCTGCTCAAACTTCCACGCTCGGATGTCGTCGTCACGGACCAGGTCTGGGTAAAAGCGTGCACGGTCTGCAAAACTAGCCGCGTACTCGGCCACCGTCATCCCTCCCTGCTGAAACTGCAGGAGCTCTTGAATCCGAATGGATCGCAAGCAGGACGGTCAAAACTACTCACGGAGCTACAACTAGAAGTCGTCCCACGAAAGCGACGACTCGTCAAGAAACTGAGTCACCAGACTCCACCAACGCCAAGTTGATCCACAGAAAAGGCTGGCTGCCAAAGCCACTCTCTGATCTATCGGCGTCTGCACAAGCCTGAAAAGGCGAACCATTGCCTTGAGCCAAACCTATGCTGCTTGAGGGTCTGGCTCACCACTGAACCTCAGCGGTCTCTGCCGCGGTAACTCACGGAGCGCGCTCAACCTGCACTCAACTCATCCTGCTCTACTGAAACTGCCTGCCGCTCAACAGGTGGGGGGTGCTGCTACCAGCCCACCCAGAGAAAGGGGCTCGCATGATGGGTCCTGGACTGTGTTCTCGTAGCTCACAGGGTCATCGTCACGAACCAAAGCTGGTATCTGGGCTGGCTGTCTTCACGGAGACATCCTGAATAACATCAAGGATTGACGCGGTCGGATGAGCATATATGTATATACCACAACAACAACGATGGGGAGCTGACTCAATAAGAACAGTCAAGAATTAGTCCTATGTGATGCACAAACAAATTTCCCTGCAACAAATGTCTCAGCATACCGAGTTAAAAAGCATGTTATCAAGGTCCTGGTGAATGGATACGTCGGCTGCCGCACCATCACTGGACTCCCTGGCCTGAGAGCCACTCTCGAGACACGGTAACACTGTTTCCCTATATCCCAACCAAATCTTATTTTAGGGACGTCTGCACAATGTCCCAAGGAACAAACTACCTTTGATACCACTTTGTCACGACCCGACCCTACCCGTGCTCGAGCCGCAACTACCCCAAGCCCGCCTCCATAGGCCAGGGGCTGGCGACCAGTGCCGAAGGCACAATAACTCGGGGAGGCCTTTGCCTAAGCACCTGTACACACACACGCAGCAAACTGAATGCAAAAGTGCAGAGTAATAGAAAAGACAAGAAAAGAAAAGAAAAGGGCAACTGCTATAAACATACCACAAAGTACATCGACCTATACAAGTACAAAGTACAAGCAGTAAGGAAAAGGGGAAAAACACACGCCCAACCAAAAAGTGCCACAACCCGGCAATAGGTAAACAAAAAGAAACAACCGACAGGTCTTCCACCTAGAACTCGGCCACGACCACCGCACGTGGTCCAAGCTCCCAAGATCCTACGCTCCACTGAAGTCACGCTCCACCTGTCCGTCGTCTGGAAGGGCACACCAAGTGCGGGCAAAGCCCAAGCAGGGGTGAGTATAAAAATACTCAGTAGGATACCCCGAAGGCTCAAGGGAGCAACAAAGGAGGTACCGAAGGGTGAGCGGTAGAGCGAACAGAAAAGTAGAGGAGTATAACTGAAAGTGCAGTAAGAGTCCAGCTCAACCCAACAAGAGAAAGAAGATAGACTCCTCCAGACACAAGGAGCTGGAAATGGTGAGAAGATGAACATCCCGTCGAGTCTTCGCTACCTATAGCAGGAGAGTAGACTCGTCCAACCACGAGAAGCTAGACACATAAAGCACATGGCATACCCCGCGCGTCTTCGCCTCTCCTAGAAGGAGAGAAGCCAAAACCCAAGGAGTGGGTACTCGTACGAGGTATATACATATATATGCTCTTCCAAGAAGCCCGGAAAAACTCGTAAGGGGATCTCCGTCCTATATCTCAGCCCAAGAAAACAAGTAGACAACAGTCCCAGACATAACCCATCATCGTCGCCCAGCAACCCGCACGTCTGCCCTGAACCGCAAGCCAAGGGGCTAAGTCACCGCACCTTGATACTATCCGCTTTGGGCGGCACTGACTCGCCCGCACAGTTTTAGATCGCGTCGCAAGAACGTGTCTCGGTGGGGAAAGCGCCCCTTGTACTTGAGAGTTCTAGGAATGTCAAACCACACCTCATCACTGCCCTACAGTCGAGAGGTCTTCCCAAAGTCAAGCCGTTCCATCACCGACCCGTACAACCAAGGGTCCCGCTCCTGTAATCACGGAGGTAAGCCACAGACTAGCCTAGTCGAGAGGACTGAGTCTGGAATTCCAACTAGTGTCCCACTGCCCAGCCCCGCTGGATGGTAATTAATAACCAAATATTAGGTGACCCACTGCCCAGCCCTGCTGGAGGGTAAACCCTAGTACATCAATCAGCGACCCACTGCCCAGCCCCGCTGGAGGGTAGACCATAATCAGATATCGGGTGACCCACTGCCCAGCCCTGTTGGAGGGTAAACCCTAATACATCATCAGGTGACCCACTGCCCAGCCCCGTTGGAGGGTAGACCTGTATTAAGTCGACATGCGACCCACTGGCCAGCCGTGCTGGAGGGTTGACCTGGAACTAGACGACAGGCGACCCACTGCCCAGCCCCGCTGGAGGGTAGACCCTAAGAGGTCATCGGGTGACCCACTGCCCAGTCTCTACTGGATGGTAGACCCTAGTAGCATCGGTTGACCCACTGCCCAGTCTCTGCTGGAGGGTAAACCCTAGAAGTCGATGAGTAACCCACTGCCCAGCCCTGCTGGAGGGTAGAACTCAAAACTGCTCTAGCCATCTCCACTAGAAGGCACAACACTGGCCAACTGAACACGGAGTGGGTATCGTGCAACCTCCCAACTCCAGAACAACTCACCCAAAAGAGGTGCATCGTCTGCTGCAGCACTGGGTGTCACTAGCACCGCTAATGGCCAAACCATCGAGAACGAAACCAGGGGAGACCACTCAACCCTGCTGGTCAACAAACGAGCACAGAGGGACCCTCCACGCTACGAGAGGTCCAAGTACGCGAAGTAGAACCCGACACACACGTGGGGCCCACACGACATGTGGCCCCATCTCAACCCCAACTGAGCGCACAACCATCCTCAGGTACAAACAACCACACGTACCTCCAAGCGCTCCCGTATACTCCCAGATTATACCTTTTTCCAGCCCAAGGGCTATCGTGCACACGACACCCAACATCAACGCGAAGGCGTGACGTAACAACTCCACCTCAAAGGCCCAGGCATAGCCAGCCACATCTCGTGAACCATTTACATCACTCTCCCCAAGAGTGCACGATCGCACACCAAGGGTCCGCTACAAACAAGGTAGGATGAACCACCACTAGAGCACCTTTCACGCTTCCAAATTTAACAAGATCACGCAAGAAGTTCCGAACAGCCGAACAGATCACACCGTTGTAATCCTTGAGGAAAAACACGCGAGTTAGACTACTCACTCGCCCGAAACGGGAAACACGTGGAAATTGTACTATTCACCATGACCAAACCCGTGTTAGGCCCACCCCAAGATCCCGAATCTGAACCAACGGATCATGCCACTACGATCCCCTCGGAAAAACACATGGGATTGAGTACTCAATCGCCCAAAACAGACACCCAGTGAATAGTGCATTATCCATCGTAGCTGAGTCAGGTGGGACCCACACCACGTCTCCGAAAGAGGTTGGGCGGACTGCGCCATCGCGATGCTCTCGGAAAAACACGTCGAAAGCACTACTCCCTTGAGTAGAAGGGGTATCCGGAGAAAAAGATGCGTTCCGGCACACCACACACGAGCGACGCTTCGTGGGACCCACATCCTGGTTCCAAAACACAACGAACGGATCACACCATTGCGATCCTCTTGAAAAAGCACACAAGATGGACTATTCACTTGTCCAAAACAGTCACCCGGTGATACTGCTGAAAAAACACCGTCAACGTCCCAACGACCCACGTGGGGCCCGCACCATCGTGCGTAATTTACGCGGGCAGATTGCGCCATTGCAATCCCCTCGGAAAAACACCCAGAAATGACTGCTCGCACGCCCTGAACGGACGTCCGATGGAAAAGTTGTGACACGCCACACGCAGCTCAAGAGTCGGCCCGTGGGAGCCGTGCCTCAACTCCAGCCTCAATGCCTGGAACCAAACTGGAAACCTCTGCCTCAGTGCCAGGGTCACAACGCCGCTGACGGCGCTCAAAACGGATGTCGGACGCGTCTGCGCCGTCCAAAACAAGAATCCCAGGAAAACGCTCGTCCACTTAAGGACGCGTCGCGCCTCAGCGGCCCCTCGTTTCGGGAAGTTAAAAATTTCTGAAACCACCTCAAAAACTCCTTCTTGACGCAAGCTCCGCGCTGCCCCAGACGGAGCGCAAAACGGACACTCGTAGCCCGAAATACGGGCGTCCGAATTCTGAGGGGCAAAGCCCCTTTGGGCCGGACCGGCCTGGTCCGGCCGGTCCGCCCTGCTTGGGTCGGCCCGCGCCGGCCGGCCCGGTCCGGCCGAGCCACGGGCCGCCGCTCCACGGCCCGCTCCTCTTCACACCCGTGTGCCCGCCGCACGGGATTTTCCACTGAACGGCCACGAGGGCCGGTCGCTCGGTCCACGCAACGACCCGCGAAGCGCGGGTCGTTGCTGCGCTGCACGGGGCCGCCGCCTTGCGGCGCCTCCTCCGTTTGCCGGCGGCCGGATTCCGACAGCCGCCGCTGAACGCCGCCGCCGTCTCCTGGAAGCGCCGCTGCCGCCCTCTGCAGCCCTGGCCGACCGCCCTGCTCCGCCGCGCTCCGCCCCTCGCTGCCGCCGTCTGCCGCCTTCGGCCCTCGCCGGAAACCGGCCGTGGCTGGAAAAATTCCAAGGACCAACGGGAACGATCCTGTGGTCGAAAATTTTATCCGGATATCTTTCCCGAAAGTTCGGGAAGGGATCTACACATCCACAGGATTTGTTCGAGGATCCAATGGTGTGATTGAGCATAAATGTGGATTAAAACGGGGAAGGGGAGGAAAACTCAAATCCGCCTACCTCGTTGGGCTTCGCCCGACGCTTCCCGCGTGATCCGCCCCGCGTCGTTGCCTCGCCGGAATTTGCTCGCCGGAGCTCGCCGGAAAAGAAGAAGTGAGGGGAGGGGTTGTGAGGAAGAAGAAGAGGAAGAAGGGGGGGGGTGCGTGTTTAAATAAAAACACTTAAACACCCCGCCCGGCACGCCCCCGACTCCGCTCCCAAAGCAGACAAAATGGAGGGAATCCCTGGGGTAAAAACGACGCTTCGAGCACAACTGCAGTCTCGGAATTTTATTCCGAGACCCCATTAAAAAGTTATAAAATTTAACGCCCGAAGCCGCTATATTACGAAAACGCCCCTGGGGATATTTTTCATAAACGACCCGCGCCCACGAAACTTATACCCCTCATTGGGTAAAAGACACGCTTCGAACTCAACGGTGTCATTGGTTTTTCGGTCCGAGGCACCATTTAAAAGATACTCGAGTTTCACCATTAAAAGAATTAATTAATTAATTAATTTATCCATTTAACATTCCAGAAGCGAGCGAGGGGTCCCAACGTCCCGTGCCGACAAGTTTTATGTCGTTCCAAGGGTAAACACCCCATTCTGGACCCATCTGTACACTCGGATCTCTGATCCAGATCTCCTTTTAGGAGTTATCCCATTTATTTAGCATTTTTAGTGTGAACGCACTGAAAATTTAATTCCGGCCACTCCAGGGCTCGGAATCGCACGCTGTCTGAAGACGCTACTCTGGAATATCATCAAGAATAATCCAAAGTCTTTTGTAGAAAAAACCGAGTTCTTACAAACTGACTCTACCTAGGGTTAAGGATTGATGGTGGATCTTGCTCTGGGCCTCTCAGAGGAATACCTGACTCTATGTCGGAAATTCCGACTGACGGGGTAATACTTCGAAAAAAAGGAAACAATACATGACCTTCAGGGGAATGAGAGAAAGTGGCACTAAAACAAATGAAACATGTCCAAGATACTGTGAATGAGAAGATCAATCAATGTATTGAAACGTACATGGCATGTAGAAGTGTCACAGGTCGTGTCTTCTGACCCAAGGAACTTCCCGTGTACAACGCCCCATGCCGCTAGGCTTGTCATGTATAATGTTCAATAAAAAGAGCGTAGTACAGATCACACTCCTTGTACAAGTAACAGGAGTCGACATTGTGTACATGTTCATCTACCTATACATGGATTTATCCTGTGTCCGCCATCCCGTGTAACCGGTACACGAGATAATCTGTGCAGTCGGCCTGGTCTGGCCATGTAGTGGAGTACATGGCTTTGTACTCCATTAGGTGTCCCTGTATCACCTGGGAGACACGATGAGTCCATATAAAGGCCCGTAGAACATGTTCTTCGGGGAACACTTCATGTAATTGCTTCGTGCATCATGAAAACCTAGCCGCCACTGAGCAGGTCCCACGTGATGTGTTCTTAAGGATAGATGTTGTGTTCTTGGGAAATATCTAGAAATGATGCTTGTGGCCTCCGTGCACTAGTTTCACATCTGATCCTTGATCCGACCCCCAGATCGCCTCAAAACTCAAGATCTGAAGTCGTCCTTCCATCACGAAGCCGATTACATCAGTTTTGGGCCTTTGATTGGCCCCAAAAACGCGTTCTAATCCACCCACGTGAAGAATTCTCAAATAATGATAACTCCTGAACCATGTCAATTCATCTTCTACCATTGGTGTCACACCTCCTCTAGGTCTTCACGATGTCAGATCTCTAATTTGAGATCATTGCATAACACAACAGATGCACAACTATTCATTGTTCATTGACTTGAAAATAATGCGAAGAACACAAGTAAAGAGGGGAAGAAATCCAAAACCAAATCGAGGAATGAAACTTGACCATCATTTGTCACGGTGTTGATCCTATCCTATTAGTAGGATCAAGAAGATCAAAATAAAAAAAAAATTCTATCCAAGATTAAATCCCTGAATCAGAAACCTCAATAAAAGAAAATAATTACCCTCCCACAATAATGTACGATCTGCAAATCCACCTGTTTGTGGGTTGATCCGTGTTCACCGTTGTAATCCAAGAACATGGAAAAAAGAATCCAAATAAAAAACCCCTACCTTAGTCACCAACATAGAGGGAGATTAATCGCTGGTTAGGATTTGATCTCGCTGCGCAACGGTCCACGAATCATCACTCGTCGACATTCATAAAAAATCCTCCAATGTTGGTTCCTCTCCAAAGCTCCCAATGAGTATTGGGGAAAACTCTTGGGTTATGAGTATAACCCTAGGATCCTTATCATTTAATGAAAATAAGATTCATTGTGTTATGGATACATTTTAAAATAAAATAAGTTATTAATTTATTTTATTTCGTTTAAAATGTTTCCTCTAAAATGCACAAAAACCATCTTCTGTAGCCGACCCACGCAGATTGATGTTAGTCCCCCATAAGGTAAAGTCGCTTCTCATAATGCAACAGTGCCATCATATTTCTAATCTGGTCTTCATTTTTAATGTCATTATGCTTTTTCTGGAAAATACCCCGCGCATGCTTTTTAATGATTAAGTTAATTCAAACATTTATTATGGGCACCCCTGGCCTCAGAATCGCACACCGTCAAATTTTTTGGTCTTGAAATAATTCCGTATAATTTTTAAAAATAATACATGGAAAATCCGATACATTACATTTATTATTTATATCACTTATCTTTTATGATTATAACATCACCTATAATTGTGTTCATAATACTAAAAAATGTATGAACATACAAAAACTTATAGGAATCATTTCAAAGCCATGGTTACATCAAATAATTATTTATTATAATCACTTATATAGATTGAGAATACATTAAATATTATAAAAAATTAATCAAATTGAATTTGATAGAAAATCCATGATATGCATTAAGCAGACAAGTTGGTGATAGTGCCTCTACTAAAATCCATTAATGTTCAGTTTTAATATATTATAATGGAATAATTATATTTATTAGATGGTTCATTTATTCAATTTAAAAAATTACAACTCTGTTTGATGATGTGATGAAATTTTCGAATACTAACAACATGAAGAAGACAACAAAAAGCATATGAAATAATTTCTATGAGAATATTTTTTCCCTTAAGGACAATGAATTGGATAAGTGGACCATCAATTATCATTATTTGGACTTATTATGGGATGAGATTAGGGTAAAAAAATATGATGAAATTCTTTATCAAAAGACTATATCATATTAAATGAATTAAAATTATCAAAACGTGTTGGTTTAATAAAGAATCAATTTGAATAAAAAAATCCAATGATGATGGTATATATTTTTAATAATCCATTTCTATATTATCAATATGATTTCAATTAAAAAATAATGAAGAATTATTAAAATATATCATTTAAATATATTAATTTTTGAATAATTGGATACATTTATATAGGATCCCTATGAGTAAAGAATCATAATAAAAGTATCATCAATCCAAAATATTATCTTGTATATATAACATGGTTTGTGGATACACTAGAAGAGAATTCAACGCATGTAATAGGAAGTACCGTATATCAAATGTGAGAAATATCTTCTCACAAGGTGAATCAACATAATTTTTATAAGGAAATTAAAAGGGAAAAAGAAAAATTTGACGATAATGTTGAAAAAACCATAATGGAAAATTTAAATTAGCATAGTGATTTCTTTATAGGAGAAGAAAATAAGAGAACATTAGACACGATGATAGTATCAACATAGAGTGCAGAACACAGTGTTCCTAAAAGAATATTTATGTTTCAAAATTGAAATAAAATAATTTAAAATAATGAATCAATTAGTAACATTAATATTGATTCAAAATACAATGACATTATATAGATGGGAATTTATTTCATATGAAATATAAGATATTTAGATGTAATACTAAATTAAATATAAAAGATTTTTTATGACCAGTAAAACAATAATTTTATTGAATGATGTAGAGAAATTTATTTATTATCATATAATAGAATTTGTAAATTTATGGAAAAAACAAACTTCATGGAAATTAAATGTAAATTTAACATCATAGGAGAAAATTCAAAATAATTAAAAATGGAATAAAGATACTAGTTTACCTTGTTATTATTTTAGGGTATTAGTATTTGAATAATAATAACATGTCAAATTATAGGGGTGGTAGGGGTGGAAGGGATAAAAAAATCTAAATTTTTTATAATTAAAAACAATATAAATGAAATTTAGTTGAAAAAGATAATGAATGTTGAGCCCATTACTTTTCACTGTGTCAATGATAATGAAAAGTACATAAATAATTGGATATTTAAAATAATTAATAAGTATAAAATTTTATGGAAAAATAATAATAATATTTTTTCAATTATATTAATTATTCATATATATTTTACTTTTAAAATAAATGTTTATATTATAGTACTTTTTGGAATAGATCATATGTGTGGTGGTGTAATCTCATACTCCTTAAATTGAATAGATTTCCTAAAACTATAAGGATAAAATATAAAGTAAAAAAATCCCATGAAACAAATCATATAAAAGAGATGATAAACTTTTAATAATCATTTGACTCTCTGGAGGAGGATTTTTGGTGGTCTGATTGACCCAAATCCACCACTAAAATAGTTTTAATATGTTATTAGAATATCTGGTGAAAATTTGAATGTTTAAAATGACATAAGAACATGAATAATGAATTGTTCTCAATGGGGGTTGGGCTGGCCTAAAAATATATTTAAGGATAGAAACTAAAAAATCTCATCACACATGATGGATAAAAAAATAATTATTGAAAATATCTTATGGAATGATGGAGGATCATTTTATTATAGAAATTAATCATTCATCAATATACGAGATTTCCATACTCCGAGATTGTTAATAATCAATACAAACAAGTTCCAATTATCAATAGGTTAACACAAAATATCCTTAATGGTTTTGAAATATTTTACAATTTGAATGAAGTTATATATTTAAAAAATTAATGTTTTATAATTAATTTGAATGATAAAATAAATTCATGATGATATTACAAAAAATGGGATTAAATTTTAGTATTTTTAATTTCAAAATTTATGTTCCATAAGCATGAAGGGGTGTATCTAGCCTCGAATATAACACATATCTTGCTGGGGAAGCTGAATATGGTCAATATTTTTATCATGATGCTATGAGAACTCTATTAATCCTAAAACCTAATATACTCAATGCCTGTGTAAAATATAATAAATAAATGTGTGTGATAAAGGGTCACAAGTAAGTGAAAATTGAAATGAAAAAATACCACAAGATTGAAAACATAGATGTGTGTCAACTACTGAAGTTGGAGTCAACCAATTTTGACATGTATTTTAACATCCCAAGTAAGTAATGAATAATAGATATTTTTATCTATGTCTATTAATGATAAAGATAGTGTTTTAGAGGCTTAAAATGAAAATAAATACAATCTTATGCATGGAATACACTAATATTCTTAAAAGATTGTTTTAGTGCCTTTTGATGGAAAACCATTTTTGAATCTATATTTTGACAATTTTATAAACTATGTTTGTCAAAATAAACTTATCCTTTATGATTGGGACATCAAAATTTACCTTGTGTGAATTTTTGGTATTTTTCTGACAATGTTCATTTTTTAATGAATAGTGAAAAATACTGCATTTTACATAAAAACTACTTTTAATCTAATTTATTTATATGATTAGATTATGTTTCTAATTGGTTTTGAAGTGAAATTAGAATATATTTTTACCATTTTATCTAATGGTGGTCATTGGAATCAATTTCACTTTGAAATTAGACTTAAACTGGTGTCAATCTTTTGATACTTATTGTTTTGTAAAAACACGCTATTTGCTCTGGCAGCGGGAATTAATTATTGAATTAATTAATGTGACTTATATGATTTGAATTTTGTAAAATAGACTTCATTTTTGAATTCGGAATATCAAATATAGCTTAGAGTGAATTTTTGGTAATTTTCTGAAAAACTTCAATTTTTGATGAATAGTGAAACCACTAAGTGGTAATCAAGCAAACTGATTTTTCAGTTAAATGAAAGTTTACCACTAATGTGTATTGAATTTTGAAAATCTGACATACATAGTTGTCATTAAGAAGTAAAATGTGGTTCAATTAGATTAAAATAATTTTTTGGTGAATAGTAACTTATTAAGTTTTTAATCGCGATTAGTGGTAATTAGTGTAGTTTAAGGAATAAATAATGCTTTAATAATATAAAATGACCTAGACACATGTCCCAACCTTATTTGTTGTGTCATGGCCGACCAAGACAATCCATGGCTCAACTTGGGGACCCCATGGATCCACTTTTGTTGGGAAATGACATAAATTACTTTTTATTAAATGTTAAAGTGAAAATGACACAAACATAATATGTTTTGAGAAAACAATTTTTAAGTGGGGATATACAAGTCAAAATTTTGATTATAAATATTCAAGGGAAAGCTAAAACGCTTTCCTACATCATAGTAATTTTTTTATAATTTTTAGAGATTAAATAAATTTAATTATTTATGACATAATAATGATGCAGCGATGACATCATTATTTGACGATTTAAATAAAATGGAAAGATAATATAAAATCTATGAACTACACATGGCCAAAACCAATTGGATGAGTGGATTTCGATGCCTTATAACCTTATCCACGAATTCTATCAATGTAGGACCTTTTAAAACCGAAACACATTTTCAAATAATGTAATGTTTCTTTACTTTCCAAAAGTGCCCCTCCTCTCCCCTTATAAAAGGCCCCCACCTCTACCTCATTTCACACACTCTTCAAGCCTTTGGCTCGGCCAACCCCTGCCCATTTGCTCTCTCCACATCCCTCTCCTCATCCTAGAGGATTCCCTTTGGGAAGAATCCTTTCAAAGGAATCCTTTAGGCTCAAACCAAAAGGAGTTACACTTTTTAAGGTAATTCTTTCTCTAATGTTCATTTGTTTTATTTTGCTTCTCCAACCCCCTAAACTCTTTTTATTTACTTCTTTTGTAACAACACAAATATCTTCAATATACTAGGATGTTGTTATAAGATTTATTTGAGCTACACTCTCACACAACTACATCAAATGGTTAAAGAACATAAGGTTTCCGTGGATGGCGAAATTCTGCCTCCCGAAACGATGATCGTTCAACACTCATTTAACACCTTCAAAGGTGGCCATTATGATGTCACTATTTTTATATATGATATATAATATGTTTATGTTTTCCTTAAGCTTCTGTTTTTTCATTTTGGGCATACCTTTATGGTTTCCATTATGGGTAAAACACGAAATCTTCATTTTAGGAATTGCGGACTACCGCCCCCTGAAAGTGATTTGATTCGTTAATACCATATGTGGGATGTGTAAAGGATAAAGTTAATGATATTATATATGTTATTATACTGGAATTATAATATACTCTTATATCATTATGATTCCATTCCAGAAAATATGAAATAGAAATGGAAGTAGCGTTCATGCGTACGTACGGCTTACCGTCTCCATGAACGGTGCATTTCATTTCTTACCTCTAAATGTGATGTAATATTATAAATGAATGTATGTACTGGATATATATGACATATATGATATCTACATAATGAATACCATTCTGGATATAATGAACCTTTGACCAAATTAACAACATGTAAGTGTAAGAAGCCTATTTTTGACTTAAGAACCAAATACCGACAAAATGAACATTATTAACTTAAATGATTACATGATGTTCATAACATGGTATAAAAGGAATAATGAACTTGAAAAAGATTCATAAGCAAGTAGAGATTAACTCAAGTTTATTATTCAGGAGTTTAAAGAACGGTCGGGTCAAGTCGGATACGAGGTATGGGACTTCGTCTCAATCTCCTTTCATTGAGGCATATTTTATTTTATACACAACTTTCTTTCATATGGTGTATAAACCCCTTTGACTTTTACGTTTATTCAAAAGAAATCTTTTTTTATGAAGCGTTTACTAAACGAAAAAAGGGAATGTTTTTTTCGTACGTATGCGGCGACAACGACTTCTCCGCCGTCGTAACTGTTATTTGAGTTTTGGCTTCCTCTACAAGCCATACCTTCTTTTTTAAAAGAAAAATAAATACCATGTTTTACATTGGTATTGAAAATGGTTTTCATAATGTTTTTATTATATCAATGTGTTGTATTGATATCTCGTGATTGAAATGTGGAAATGTTATGTTTCCTTTATGCATGTTTTATGTGATATGATTATGTTATGGTTCTTGGGCATTATTATGAAGACGGGTGGTTCCGTGATAAAAAAAGGGCGGGTGAGCCCGTTATAGCTCTCCAATGCATTGGGTAACGCGAAGGAGTGAAACGTTAAGGTTTCTCCGAAGATATTTTAGGGAATATACTTTTATGGGTATTCCAAACGTAACCAAGAGGGTTACTCCCTACGTAAGAATGTTATGAATGCCTCAAGTTACCTTTATGTCTTATGATTTATATGATTTATTCATGTTTTTATGAGGTATGTTAAAGTGCCTATGTTTTATGGGTAAAGTATGATTTCATTCTTATGTATATATGAACTCATGTTTCCTTTCCATGTTGTTTTTTTTATAACCCATACTGAGTTTTTATGCTCATCCCAAGTTTTTGAAATGTTTTTCACAGGTCAAGGGAAAGGTACATGATAAGATGATAGAGTCAAGGATGTGTCAAGAATTAATCCATGTTTTTTTTAAATGTGTGTTCCATTGATGGGAATGAAGAATACTATCTTTATGTAACCGCTTTGTTTATATGTGGAATGTAATGCAAGTTTTATGATCTAATTCTCTAAAACTCTAAACCCGAAAAGATCCTCAATGTGTAATCTTGTAATAACTCAAGATTAAGTATGGTTTAAGGCTGGGGCCTTATAGTTGGTATCAGAGGTCAGTTTAGATAACTTTAGGAGTTAGAATTCTATTAAATGATTATCCAAAAATATTTTTTTTCTTTTTCGAAATGATATAGCATTTAAAGATTACCATGTTGCTTCATCTAAGACATGTTTGTTCAGAATGGTTTTCCACAGAGGAAACAGGGAAGCTGTGCTAGGAAGGCATACAGAAGGAAATAACCTTCCGAATCAGCATCCAGAAATGGTCGGAATTGGAACTGAACAGTTTGTTGCAGTAATGGCGCAGTTGACTCAGGCGATAAATGGCGGTGGTATCCATGCACGAGATCAGCCAGATCAACCGCAGAGGAACATGTCAGTGGTGGAACATTTCATGAGGCAACATCCACCATCATTCAGAGGATCATCTGACCCTGTGCAAGCTGAAGGGTGGATTAAAGCACTGGAGAAGATTTTTGATGTCATGGGGTGTTCAGACAATCAAAAGGATAGTCTTGCTATTTACCGTTTGGAGGGTGAAGCAGATCAGTGGTGGTCTATGGTTAAAAATATCAGGGATGCCGATGAGATTTATGCTCTTGACTGGGATGAATTCAAAGGTATGTTTCTTGAGAAGTATTTTCCTAAGGCTGTTCGACTTAGGATGGAAAATCAATTCTTGTAATTGAGGCAAGAGGAAGACTCAGTGGCTGCCTATGAAGAAAGGTTCACTCGATTGGCAAGGTATGCTCCCAATTTTATCCGAGACCTTGATAGTAAAATCAATCGTTTTTACTCAGGATTAAAGCCAAAGTATCGAAGGGCATTAGCTTCTCGTGAGTTTGAAAGTTATGAAAAGCTTGTTCAATGTGCTGAGAAGGTGGAAATGGAGTTTGCCGATGACCAAGTGTCCTATAACAACCAGCAGAAGAAGAGACCGAGGTGGCAGGAGAAAGGTAAGAATTCTTCAAAAAAGTCTGATGGTAAGAGAACTAAGTTTCCAGTTTGTGATAATTGTGGCAAAAGGCATGCTGGGGAAGTGTTGTGGCAAAAAGAATTTATAAGAATCTTCCTATCCTTATCTGTGGAAAGAACCTACTTGCAAACCTTATTGTTCTTCCTCTAGTAGAGTTTGATGTTATCCTGGGTATGGATTGGCTCTCTATTTACCATGCTAAGATTGACTGTAGAGCTAAAGAAGTTTCTTTTCAGAAAGACTTTCATTTTGTTTACAAGAATGAACCATTACTTTTGATAACATATGAAGAGGCCGAGAAACTTGTAAAAGATGGAAATGAATGTTACCTTGCACACGTCGTTGAAAATAAAGGAACTGTTCAGATTAATGATGTGCCAGTGGTAAATGAGTATCCTGATGTTTTTCCTGATGAGTTGCCTGGAATAATACCAGATCGGGAAGTTGAGTTTACTGTTGACTTAGTTCCTGATGCTAAGCCAATTTCAAAACCCCCTTATCGAATGGCACAAATTGAACTTTTAGAGTTGAAGGAGCAATTGCAAGATTTATTAGAGAAAGGTTTCATTAGACCTAGCACATCACCTTGGGGTGCTCCTGTTTTATTTGTTAAAAAGAAAGATGGTTCTATGAGACTTTGCATTGATTATAGAGCCTTGAATAATATCACTGTTAAGAACAAATATCCTTTGCCTCATATCGATGATTTGTTTGATCAGCTCCAGGGAGCTCAGTTTTTTTCAAAGATTGACCTGAGATCGGGGTACCATCAGCTGAAGGTAAAGGAGGCAGATATTCCGAAGACCACGTTCCGTACGAGATATGGCCATTATGAATTTGTAGTAATGCCTTTTGGGCTAACCAATACACCTGCTGTATTCATGGACTTAATGAATAGAATTTTCCATGAGTTCTTGGATAAGTTTGTGGTGGTTTTCATTGATGATATTTTGGTGTTTTCTAAAAGTAAAGAGCATGAAAAACATTTAAGGGTTATCTTGCAAACCTTAAAAGAAAAGAAATTGTATGGGAAATTCAGCAAGTGTGAGTTTTGGTTGCAACAAATATCTTTCCTTGGTCACATTGTTTCTAAAGATGGAATAACTGTTGATCCTGCAAAAACAAAAGTTGTGGAAGAATGGCCAAGACCCACAAATGTAACCGAGATTCGTAGCTTCCTTGGTTTGGCGGGCTATTACCGAAGGTTTGTTAGATGTTTTTCACGGTTATCTAGTCCAATGACTAAGCTAACTCGGAAGGGTGTTAAGTTTATCTGGACAAAAGAGTGTGATGATTGTTTTCAGGAATTGAAAAGAAGATTGGTGAATGCTCCAGTTTTGGCACTACCTTCCAGGAATGGTGACTTTGTTATATACAGCGATGCTTCATTGAAAGGACTTGGTTGCGTCCTAATGCAGAATGATCAGGTAATTGCTTATGCTTCACGACAGTTGAAAACTCATGAGGTAAATTACCCTACACATGATTTGGAATTAGCTGCTGTTGTTTTTGCTTTAAAAATTTGGAGGCATCATTTGTATGGAGTAAATTGTGAAATATATACCGATCACAAAAGTTTAAAGTATATATTCACTCAGAAAGAGTTAAACATGATACAAAGGAGATGGCTGGAATTAATCAAGGATTATGATTGTACAATTCATTACCATCCGGGAAAAGCAAATAAAGTGGCTGATGCTTTGAGTCGAAAAAGTAATGCTTCATTAACAATGTTGCGTTTGGAACGTGATCATTTGGTTAACGATTTGATGAAATTTGGCATAGAAGTTGTTGGTGCAGAAAGTCCTTCTGTTTTGTTTCAGGTATCAGTGAGATCTTCTCTATCAGATAGAATCAAGCAAGCACAGAAGCAAGACAGTGAGTTGCAGAAAAGGGTAGAGCTGGTTCAGAAAGGTAAGTTGCCTGAATTCAACATTGATAGTGATTGCGTTTTGAGATTTGGGAAGAGATTGTGTGTGCCTTCTGATTCACAGTTGAAGAGAGAGTTGTTATGTGAAGCTCATAGTTCTCCGTTTTCAGTTCATCCGGGCAGTACTAAGAAGTATAGAGATCTGCGGGAGTATTACTGGTGGGATGGAATGAAAAGAGATATTGCTGATTTTACTGTGAAGTGTTTGACTTGTCAGCAGGTTAAAGCAGAGCGGAAGTTACCGAAAGGGATGCTTCAGCCTTTACCAGTGCCAGAGTGTAAATGGGAGAATATATCCATGGACTTTGTTGTTGGATTACCAAAGACATCTCGAGGTAATAATGCAATCTGGGTTATTGTTGATCGCTTGACCAAATCTGCTCATTTCCTTGCTATACGAGATACTTTCTCTCTTGATCAACTTTCCCGTTTGTATCTTAAAGAGATAGTCAGGTTACATGGAGTTCCTCTCTCCATTGTATCAGATCGTGATCCCAGGTTTACTTCTAACTTTTGGAAAGGCCTTCAGAAGTCGTTGGGTACTGAATTAAATTTTAGTACATCTTTTCATCCTCAATCAGATGGGCAGTCAGAACGAACAATTCAGACATTGGAGGATATGATGCGAGCTTGTTCTATGGATTATCAGGGAAGTTGGGACCAACATCTTTCTTTGGTTGAGTTTTCATATAATAACAGTTTTCATTCCAGTATACAGATGGCACCATTTCAGGCATTATATGGGAAGCGGTGTCGAACTCCAGCTTTCTGGGATGAAGTGGGTGAAAGAAAGTTGATGGGACCAGAATTGGTAGAAGAGATGGCAGAAAAAGTTCAGCTGATTCAGAAACACATGAGAACAGCTCAGAGCAGGCAGAAGAGCTATGCGGATAATCGGAGGAAGGATCTATCTTTCGAGGTAGGTGATCATGTTTTTCTCAAGGTTTCTCCTTGGAAAAGTGTGATAAGATTTGGTAAGAAAGGAAAGTTGAGTCCAAGGTTCATTGGACCATACGAAATTCTAGAGAGAGTTGGATCAGTTGCATACCGAGTGGCTTTACCTCCGAGTTTATCTCAGGTACACAATGTTTTTCACGTTTCGATGTTGAGAAAGTATATGCCAGATCCATCTCATGTTTTGAGTCCAGAGGTAGTTCAGCTGGAAGAGAACCTATCTTATGAGGAACAACCGGTCCAGATTCTTGACCACAAAGAGCAAGTGTTACGGAATAAGGTGATTAAGCAGGTAAAGGTTTTATGGAAAAACCACACGATTGAAGAGGCAACATGGGAATCCGAAAATGCAATGAGGGATAAGTACCCCAATTTATTTGATAAGTAAATAAATTGCGGGGACGCAATTTTCTAAAGGGGGGAAGGATGTAACATCCCAAGTAAGTAATGAATAATAGATATTTTTATCTATGTCTATTAATGATAAAGATAGTGTTTTAGAGGCTTAAAATGAAAATAAATACAATCTTATGCATGGAATACACTAATATTCTTAAAAGATTGTTTTAGTGCCTTTTGATGGAAAACCATTTTTGAATCTATATTTTGACAATTTTATAAACTATGTTTGTCAAAATAAACTTATCCTTTATGATTGGGACATCAAAATTTACCTTGTGTGAATTTTTGGTATTTTTCTGACAATGTTCATTTTTTAATGAATAGTGAAAAATACTGCATTTTACATAAAAACTACTTTTAATCTAATTTATTTATATGATTAGATTATGTTTTGAATTGGTTTTTAAGTTAAATTAGAATATATTTTTACCATTTTATCTAATGGTGGTCATTGGAATCAATTTCACTTTGAAATTAGACTTAAACTGGTGTCAATCTTTTGATACTTATTGTTTTGTAAAAACACGCTATTTGCTCTGGCAGCGGGAATTAATTATTGAATTAATTAATGTGACTTATATGATTTGAATTTTGTAAAATAGACTTCATTTTTGAATTCGGAATATCAAATATAGCTTAGAGTGAATTTTTGGTAATTTTCTGAAAAACTTCAATTTTTGATGAATAGTGAAACCACTAAGTGGTAATCAAGCAAACTGATTTTTCAGTTAAATGAAAGTTTACCACTAATGTGTATTGAATTTTGAAAATCCAACATACATAGTTGTCATTAAGAAGTAAAATGTGGTTCAATGAGATTAAAATAATTTTTTGGTGAATAGTAACTTATTAAGTTTTTAATCGCGATTAGTGGTAATTAGTGTAGTTTAAGGAATAAATAATGCTTTAATAATATAAAATGACCTAGACACATGTCCCAACCTTATTGGTTGTGTCATGGCCGACCAAGACAAGCCATGGGTCAACTTGGGGACCCCATGGATCCTCTTTTGTTGGGAAATGACATAAATTACTTTTTATTAAATGTTAAAGTGAAAATGACACAAACATAATATGTTTTGCGAAAACAATTTTTAAGTGGGGTTATACAAGTCCAAATTTTGATTATAAATATTCAAGGGAAAGCTAAAAAGATTTCCTACATCATAGTAATTTTTTTATAATTTTTAGACTTTAAATTAATTTAATTATTTATGACATAATAATGATGCAGCGATGACATCATTATTTGACGATTTAAATAAAATGGAAAGATAATATAAAATCTATGAACTAAACATGGAAAAAACCAATTGGATGAGTGGATTTCGATGCCTTATAACCTTATCCACGAATTCTATCAATGTGGGACCTTTTAAAACCGAAACACATTTTCAAATAATGTAATGTTTCTTTACTTTCCAAAAGTGCCCCTCCTCTCCCCTTATAAAAGGCCCCCACCTCTACCTCATTTCACACACTCTTCAAGCCTTTGGCTCGTCCAACCCCTGCCCATTTGCTCTCTCCACATCCCTCTACTCTTCATAGAGGATTCCCTTTGGGAAGAATCCTTTCAAAGGAAGCCTTTAGGCTCAAACCAAAAGGATTTACACTTTTTAAGGTAATTCTTTCTCTAATGTTCATTTGTTTTATTTTGCTTCTCCAACCCCCTAAACTCTTTTTATTTACTTCTTTTGTAACAAAACCAGTATCTTCAATATACTAGGATGTTGTTATAAGATTTATTTGAGCTACACTCTCACACAACTACATCAAATGGTTAAAGAACATAAGGTTTCCGTGGCGAAATTCTGCCTCCCGAAACGATGATTGTTCAACACTCATTTAACACCTTCAAAGGTGGCCATTATGATGTCACTATTTTTATATATGATATATAATATGTTTATGTTTTCCTTAAGCTTCTGTTTTTTCATTTTGGGCATACCTTTATGGTTTCCATTATGGGTAAAACACGATATCTTCATTTTAGGAAGTGCGGACTACCGCCCCCTGAAAGTGATTTGATTCGTTAATACCATATGTGGGATGTGTAAAGGATAAAGTTAATGATATTATATATGTTATTATACTGGAATTATAATATACTCTTATATCATTATGATTCCATTCCAGAAAATATGAAATAGAAATGGAAGTAGCGTTCATGCGTACGTACGGCTTACCGTCTCCATGAACGGTGCATTTCATTTCTTACCTCTAAATGTGATGTAATATTATAAATGAATGTATGTACTGGATATATATGACATATATGATATCTACATCATGAATACCATTATGGATATAATGAAAATTTGACCAAATTAACAACATGTAAGTGTAAGAAGCCTATTTTTGACTTAAGAACCAAATACCGACAAAATGAACATTATTAACTTAAATGATTACATGATGTTCATAACATGGTATAAAAGGAATAATGAACATGAAAAAGATTCATAAGCAAGTAGAGATTAACTCAAGTTTATTATTCAGGAGTTTAAAGAACGGTCAGGTCAAGTCGGATACGAGGTATGGGACTTCATCTCAATCTCCTTTCATTGAGGCATATTTTATTTTATACACAACTTTCTTTCATATGCTGTATAAACCCCTTTGACTTTTACGTTTATTCAAAAGGAATATTTTTTTACGAAGCGTTTACTAAACGACAAAAAGGAATGTTTTTTTCGTACGTATGCGGCGACAACGACTTCTCCGCCGTCGTAACCGTTATTTGAGTTTTGGCTTCCTCTACAAGCCATACCTTCTTTTTTAAAAGAAAAATAAATACCATGTTTTACTTTGGTATTGAAAATGGTTTTCATAATGTTTTTATTATATCAATGTGTTGTATTGATATCTCGTGATTGAAATGTGGAAATGTTATGTTTCCTTTATGCATGTTTTATGTGATATGATTATGTTATGGTTCTTGGGCATTATTATGGAGACGGGTGGTTCCGTGATAAACTAAGGGCGGGTGAGCCCGTTATAGCTCTCCAATGCATTGGGTAACGCGAAGGAGTGAAACGTTAAGGTTTCTCCGAAGAGATTTTAGGGAATATACTGTGATGGGTATTCCAAACGTAACCAAGAGGGTTACTCCCTACGTAAGAATGTTATGAATGCCTCATGTTACCTTTATGTCTTATGATTTATATGATTTATTCATGTTTTTATGAGGTATGTTAAAGTGCCTATGTTTTATGGGTAAAGTATGATTTCATTCTTATGTATATATGAACTCATGTTTCCTTTCCATGTTGTTTTTTTTATAACCCATACTGAGTTTTTATGCTCATCCCAAGTTTTTGAAATGTTTTTCACAGGTCAAGGGAAAGGTACATGATAAGATGATAGAGTCAAGGATGTGTCAAGAATTAATCCATGTTTTTTTTAAATGTGTGTTCCATTGATGGGAATGAAGAATACTATCTTTATGTAACCACTTTGTTTATATGTGGAATGTAATGCAAGTTTTATGATCTAATTCTCTAAAACTCTAAACCCGAAAAGATCCTCAATGTGTAATCTTGTAATAACTCAAGATTAAGTAAGGTTTAAGGCTGGGGCCTTATATGTATTACATGAATTTTGTTTATGATTTTCTTGATATATCATATATTTATAATATATTTACCAAATCAATTACACAAGAGATACATAAAAACTATTTATGAATTAATGAAAATAAAAAAGGGTATGTAATTCAATTACTATAATTCTAAAAGGAATCCAAAGATAAGAATAAAAAGTTTCATGACTATCTTAGAGAATATAGTATAATAAATAATATACCACTCCTTAAATTCCATAAAAATAGAATTTTTTATTAGTATAAGTTAAATATAATGAGAATGATAATTAAAAATGTTTCATCCTTTGGAACTTTAATGTAATTTTGTACATAAGCCCGAACCATTGATACTTAAAATTTGAACATATTCCAATTGTGAAAAATTTATTTCATACAATATATCAATTATTATTTTGGGGTAATAAATTATAGATTTTTTTTAATTTTTTAAATACCCATGCTATGTTAATATTAAATAATATAATTGTGGAATAGTTTATAATATAGTGGAAGATGGTATATTTATTGGGTATAACGCTGGTGGAAAATGCTACTAGTATTATAAAAAGATTACAAGGAGGATTATTGATATTTCTTTATAATTGTTTTAGATATTTATAATTATTAAAAATAATAAATTATCATTTTGAGGATGTTGAATAATATAAAGGCCATAAAAAATATGTGTGTATTCAAGAACATGCATTTTATTATAAATATTTTGTTGATTTTGAAAATTATTACAATGGGGAAGGCTTAAGGAATTTAAGATCTATGTTCCAATGAAAAAATAAAAATAATAACTGAACATATCTATAGACATTGAATAAAAATATATAATACCAAAAATATCATGAGAATTTAAAATCATTCCACTATGCTTCCATAGGTTGAACCAAATGGTGTAGATTATAAATTCTAATAGTGTCATTGGCTTTCAGTGATGGAAGAAGAGCTAGTTATAATTGAGAATTATAAAATATGGGAATTACTTTCACATTAAATATAAAAAAATTCCTTTAAGTAAAATTTATCTTTTAGAATAAGCATAGAAATATAAGTAAGTTAGAATGGCTCATAGATTATCGTTTTATTTAAATTGGCACACTCAAATTCGGTGTATTTATTTGGACGAGGTTCTTTATAAAGGTTTATGCATTATAATATTCTATTTCTTATTTTTTCTCAATAAGACATTATGGTTTTCAAAATCAATAATAATTCAATACTCTCTATTGGTGAAAATGATGAAGAGTAGTAAAAAACTACAAAAAGGTTCTATATATAATTGTGATGGTTAATGAGTGTGTACGAAGAAGAATAAATTATATGGGTTCATATTAGTTCCCAATCATGGTATTGTAAGATGGATAATTCAATAAAGAGAATTTAATTTTCAAATGTATAATTTTATTCAAATATATGTGTTAAGGTAGTTGACAAAACAAATTCATTATAATTATTTATGTTAGTAGATATAGTTTTTTAGAAACACAGAAGAAACTCATGAGGTATTTTCTATCCAATCATGGAGAGTTTTGGATTTTTTTTATTTTTGAGATAAATTACATCTTAGGTTTTATAATCAATAATAAAACATGTTTTTTCATCCACTCACATGAATGGTTTTCTTGTGAGTTACTTAAAATGTTTAAAATCATTTATTCATGACAAGTTTACACTCATACAAATCTCAAGACTATAATGATCCTAGATGAAAATGACTTGATTATTCCAGAAAAAAAGTTATAAAGGCTCCGTAAAATCCAAAAATATTTAATGGAATAATAAAAAATATTTTGTTTATATTATATCTTTGAAAATGATTCTAAAACAACATAATATTCCCATATCATATTGTAAAAAATGTATCCTAAACTCTATCAATGAAAAATATAAAAATTACATGATATGTGATAAATTTATTTCCTTAAGACATTATGATAATCTAATAGTATATTATGTATGTGATATTAGAGATATAAAAAATACTTTTGGTGGTGATTTTATATTATAGGAATATATTTTTCTTAGATGTCAATGAAGAAAAAAAAATTCACTCATGATAAAATATATGTCGAGTATATTTTATAATCAAAATCCATACAAATTATAAGAATGAAGTCATATATTGAATAAATGAGATTTGATATCTCTTTTCCATTTGTGATTGGGTGTGACAATCATAGTGTAATCAAAAAGTTAAAGAAGAGGGTTCAATATTCACCGTCGATGTAAATTTATATCAAATAACACTTGATCAATGAGAAGGTAGATATTAGTGAGATTTTATTATAATATTCTCCATCCAAACATTATGTCACATGAAACATGGGAATATTTTATTTCGATTTTTTAGGAATTTAGAGTGTTGTTAGTTTTGTATTCTATCATTAAATCAATGATCTTTTTATTTGTTATATCATTATTCCATTCCATTATATCTATGGATATAGGGGTAGAATAAAATTGGTGATCATCTTGAGAAAGGGTAGAGAATTTTTTTTATTTTAAATACAATCATTAAGGGGTAGTTAAAAACATAATGGGAAAGTAGTTTGAGTGTGGAATGATAAAATGTGTATATATTCTTATTTTCCATAAATATAAAGGCATTATAAAGGTCCATTTAAAGGATTCCATAATCATATGAAGTGTAAAGAAAAAGGGAATGTTTATAAGATCTAAAATGTAAAATAAGCAATTTTAATTTGATCTTACACTGATAGATTATGTTATCCATTAATCACCATTCCATAATATAAATACATTTTTAGATGACCCATTTATAATAAGAGTTTTATGTGTTCATTCATGACGATTTTCATTAATAATTTTCATTAATTATTTTGGTATATTATCTAGTTTTATTCATTGAAAAACATTCTCATAAATGAGTTGAAATATATTATACCTTGATAAAATATGCATAATAATAAATGGAGTGGATTTATAAAATTGGTAAAAAACCATGGAAATGAATGCGGGTCATCACAATTCAACAAGATTGATATAATATTATATGGGATGAATTTAATAATATATGAGAAGGAAAAAACAATTTTTTATGAATATATAGAAAATAATTTTTCTTATATGGGAGGGTCCATGCCATTAACATTATGTTTTCACTTTGTTAATGATATTTGAGTATTGAGATTATCTTATATGATATACTTAAACTAAATAATAATATAACCTTATAATGTTATTTATCTGGAATGGGATGAATAATATCATAGTACAAGATCAATTGAAGTAGATGATGGTAAATTATGAGAAACTATTCTAATAGACCATAGTGTCAACGTTATTAATATTTTCTGGTTCTAGATATTTAATGCATACCATAACCCAATGCATGTCACTACTATAATGAGCCAGACTCGTGATGTTTGGAAGACTGTTTTCTATAAATTTTTAATTTGTCATATTGCAAGCATACTTCGATGTGTCAAGTTACATATCATTATAGAAATACAGTCAATGATATTCCATGATGCACCATGATATTTGGGATTTATCCTTATATATTTTTTATATTTAAGAATCATGACACTATTTGGGGAATAAGGTTGTAGTTTAGTTTATATCTATAAATATGTGGTGATCATATTATGTATTGTGTGTGTGTGACATAAATAGGATACTTTGAGAGAATATTCTCGCGTTACCAGAATGAAATTAAATGCTATTAAGGGGAATAACAATGATGATTACCAAGTTAAAATTTGGTTGATAACTATGGTATGTAAAGAATGAAATGATTTAATTTTTAGGAAAAATTTTCATTTTCTATTTGTGTTCTAGAAAATCCATTTACTTATTTTTTATTCCATATATATTAAATTTGAGAATCAGTTATTGGATAGAAATCAATATATACTATAGATTAACAATGTGATTATAAGGATGGGTGAGACTTATAAAAAATATTATATTCATGTGTATTAGTTTTCACTCAATATCTAATCATAATATCATTAAAATACATATTCATATTTTCTATCAGGTGGAGGAAATCAAGTATTTATGATGATTTTTTCTACAACTACTCTTTTACTCCAATCCTTGTCGTAATATAATATCTTATATTCCTATCACAGAATAGTTATCCATCATAAATGTGTAAAGTAGAAAAATCATAAACTATATCATAGGGTATGATATGGTATAATTTTGTATTTATAACATGGTGAAAAAAACCATGTTTTCATGGATTATAACATTTCAAAATTCTACATGCATTTTTACATAAAAATTGGATATCATAATTTCAGAAACAAAACTTTTAATAATTATTTTCATTATTGTCGAACCTTAAATAAAAAAATTTATAAATGATTTAAAATTCATGGAATATAAAAATTATAAATAGTACATCAAAAAATTAGAAATATTTTTTCAATTTTTTCACCAACAATCAATTCAGGGGTTAAACTTTTGAGCCTCATTTATCTACTAATAGAGTACTATAAGATTATATCCCACGAGTAATTATAGTTGAACTACAAAATTATAGTTAATTAAAGATTAATAATATTAAAAATTTATTAATATATATGAATTATATTTTATATTTATTTTAAAAGGGATGTTATTCCCAATAGCATACCCAAAACACAACAATGGGTTTCTCTAAAATCTTATGTTGCACACAAGGCTTAGTTATCTAACAAAAAACAGTATATTATTGTAAATATTATTATTATAAGTTTTATTTATATCATATACATTTTAATTAGAGGAATAAAATATATTAAATAAATTATGAAAATATTTTTTACACAACTTTATATAATTATTCATTAGTTAGAAAATTAATTACAAATAAAAATAAAAACCAATTGAATAAAAAGGATATGTTTTATGAAAAACTATTTAAGTAAATATAATTTTGTTATGAAAATAATAAATAATATCTTGTTGGATTATATAAATTAAATATAATTTCATTTTAATGTTTAAATTTCATATTAAATGTTTTATATATATGGAATAAAAAGATATTCAATTTTTTTAAATAATAATTTCTCAAATAGACATGTTTAATGCCTTTTACTGATGAACCCATTATTAATATAGTTTTTTTCAATTTTATAAATTATATTTGACAAAATATACTTCCAAATATGAATAGTAATATAAAAATTTACTTTGGTAGATTTTTTGGTATTTATATATTAAATTTCTTTTTTTTAAAGAATTGTCAAAATTCTGCAATTTAATTCAAACCTTTTTTTCATCAAATTTAATTATATAGTTAGGTTATTATTTTAATTTTTTAAAAAATTTAATCAGATTATTTGTTTCCTTTAATCCAATTTATGTTATTGGAATCAATTTTTCTTTGAAATTAGTTGTAAAAACATTGTTAAATTCTGAATGATTTTACTTCAAAAACTTGTTTTCCTGATTTATTAATGTGAATAACATTAAATTATTTTTTCTGTAACACCCTGATCTTCCACGATACGCTTCTCTTTCAATAATGAAATAGCTTGCATTGTACGTAAGTTCGAGATTCTAACACACCGTGACCAACCAAAATAGCCATTATGAATAGTAATACCCACTTTATGAAATTATATATTTTTTATATTTCAAAATGGACTTCATTTATGGATTCAGAATATCGAAATTAGCCTATGTTGAATTTTTGGTATTTTTCTGAGAACATCCAATTTTTTATGAATAGTGAAAAATACTTAAAAACAACCATTTTAATCAAAATAATTTATAGTGATAAATTATACTATTGAGTGGTTTTAAAGTATAATTAGAATATATTTTTACCATTTTATCCAATGGTGGTCATTATAATTAATTTCACTTTGAAATTGGACATAAACAATTGTCAATCTTTTGATATATATTTTTTCTTAAAAACACGCTATTTGTTGTGACATAGAGAATTAATTATATAATTAATTAATGAATCATATATGTTTGGAATTTTGTAAAATAGACATAATTTTTGAATTCGGAATATGAATTATAGCATAGGGTGAAATTTTGGCATTGTTCTGAAAAAACTTCAATTTTTGATGAATAGTGAAACCACTAAGTGGTAGTTAAAAAACTGATTTTTCATTTAAATGAAACATTACCACTTCTGTGATTTCAATTTCAATAATCTGACATACATGGTTTTCACGAGGAAGTAAAATGTGGTTTAATGGGATTAAAATATTTTTTTGGTGAATAGTAACTTTTATGTTTAATTAATCGTGATTAAAGTTAATTAGTGAAATTTAAGGTAAAAATGATATTATAAAAATATGAAAATACATTTACACTTGTCATATCCCTATTGGATGAGTCATGGCCGACCAAGACTATCCATTGGTCATCTTGGGGACCCCATGGAGCCACATTGGTAGGAAAATGACAATAAAAACTTTTATTTAATGTTAAAATAAAAATGTCACAAACATGAGTTGTTTTACTAAAAAAAATTTCAATGTGGTTATACAAGTCATATTTTTTACTATAAATATTCATTAGAAATATAAACATATTTCCTATATCATGATAATTTTTGTATAATTTTTATACATTAAATAATACTAATTTTTTTACGACACAATAATGATGCAGCGATTACCTCATTAATTAACGATTTAAATAAAATGGAAAGATAATGTAAAATATGAGGCTTAAACTTGTCTAAAACCAATTGGATGAGAATATTTAGAACCCTTATCACCTTATCTTCGAAATATATCATTGTGGGACCTTTATAATCCGAAAACCATTTCACAATAAAGTAACATTTCAATCTTTCCAAGAGTGCCCCTCCTCTCCTCTTATAAAAGCCCCCCACCTCTACCACCTTACCCACACCTCTCAAGCCTTTGGATCCGCTAACCCCTGCCCATTTTGTCTCTCCACTTCCCACTATTATTCCTAGAAGCCTCACATTGGGCATAATTCTTCCCAAGGAAGCCTTTGGCTCAAACAAAAAAAAAGAGTTACCCGATTTTAAGGTAATGTCTTCTCTTATGTTAATTTTTTTTGCTTCTCCAACCCCCTAAACTATTTTTATTAGTTTATTTTGTAAAAAAAACAGTATCTTCAATATACTAATATGTTTTTATAAGAAGGATTCGAGCTACACTTACACAAAACTACATCTAATGGTTAAAGAACATACTGTTTCTGTGGATGGCGAATTTCTGCCTCACGAAACGATGATTGTTCAACACTCATATAACACCTGCAAAGGTGGCCATTAAGATGTCACTATATTTATATATGATATATAATATGTTTATTTCTTACTTAAGCTTCTGTATTTTTCATTTATGGCATACCTTTATGGTTTCCATTATGGGTAAACGCGATATTTTCATTTAAGGAAGTGCGGACTACCGCCCCCTCAAAGTGATTTGAATCGTTAATGCCATAAGTGGGATGTATAAAGGATGGAGTAAATTATATTATACATTATATTATACTGGAATTATAATATAACATTATATAATTATGATTTCATTCCATTAAACATGAAATATAAATGAAAGTAGCGTTCATGCGTACGTACGACTTACCGTCTCCATGAACGGTGCATTTCATTTCTTAACTCTAAATGTTACGTAATATTATGAATGAATGTATATACTGGATATATATGATATATATGATATCTATATCATTAATATAATTCTGGAGATAATGGATATTCTACAACATAAACAACTTGTAATTATAATAAGTTAATTGTTGACTCAAGTACCAAATATCGACAAAACAACCGTTATTAACATAAATAATTACATAATGTTCATAACACGGTAATAAGTGTTATAAAAGGAATAATAAACATGGAAAATGTTCTTAAGTGATTATAAATTAACTCTATTTTATTATTCAGGAGCTTAAAGAACGGTCGAGTCAAGTCGGACACGAGGTAAGGGAATTTCTTAACCCAATTTCCCATTCTTTGGGTTAATCTCCTACTTTCAAATTATGTCATGATATTATTATGTAATATCTTGTATTTATAATTTATTTATGTGTACTTATAGTGAATACACAAAATAGATCTATTTTATTTTAAAAATGATCTTTGTAAGGGAAATTATAAACCCAATTTCTGTTCTTTGGGTTAATCTCTTACTTTCAAATTATGTCATGATATTATTATGTCCTATCTTGTATTTATACTTTCATTATGTGTAATTATAGTGAATACACATAATAGATCTATTTTATTTAAAAGATGATCTTCGTAAGTGACTTCGTCTCAATCTCCTTTCATTGAGGCATATTTTGTTTTATACACAAATTTCTTTTATACGGTGTATAAACCCATTTGACTTTTACATTTATTCAAAAGGAATATTTTTATATGAACCGTTTTACTAAACAAAAAAAGGAATGTTTTTCTTGTCGTACGTATGTGGAGACAGTGACTTCTCCGCCGCCGTGACCATTATTTGAGTTTCGGCTTCCTCTAAAAGCCATTACTTTTTTTAAATGATTTCAAAAAAGAGAGAGATATTTCTCTCAAATATATGAAAATATAGTTCAAATGTATCCGTATTTAATGCAAGCTTAAAAATGTTTTCAGAAAACCAAACTCTCGAGTGTGGTAGATAGAAAGGGATTGGGCATTGACCCATCATGTCCTGTAATTAGTCGAGCAGTCTCAGAATTAGTTATTTTGTTTTCAGAATCTTGCATAATATTTTTAGAAAATCACTGAAGTATATTTGAGCAATTTTAAACATAAGTATATTCTAAAATATTTGCATCGGTAGGACTCCTGAGACAAACTAGTGTCTTGGCACGAGGCCTTGACAAAATCTTATTTATGGTCTTGGCACGAGGCCTTGGCTACGTGGTTATGATAGTCTGGCATTATGAATTCCATCATTATGAATGTGGTTATTGATATTTCATGGGATTATTCGACTAGTAGAATATCCATGTGAGTACGTAAATGGAATTATTTAATTTTATTTATGCCATATTTTTCTGAATTTCAAGTTTAAAAAGTCTTTTGATTTAGTTATACATTGCCTTAAATGTTAATTTTTATTTATGAAAGCTTCCGCAGTATTGTTATCCTTACTGAGCATCTTAGCTCACCCCTTTCAATGTTTTAATATTTTCCAGGATGTGAAGAAGTATTTTATGAATGACCCGCAGGGATAGTCAGAAGAGGATATGTGTATGGACTATGGAGACTTTGTTATTGTAGTTTTCGCTTTATGATGTAATGTAACATTTATGAATGTATCTAGTGTTTCCAAGGCTACTAAACTAATCGGTCTTTCAAGACTTGACCTTTTGTGATAATGCCAATGATACGAAATAATGCACCGACTTCGTGTAACTGGGGTCGGGGCGTTAAAGTTGGTATCAGAGGAAGTTTAGTACTAACCTTGGAAGCTATATTTAGATAACCTCTGATTAGAGCACATAACCCGAAGATAGACTTTGAGGATTATTATAGAAGAACATCCTAGAATTTTGGTACTATAGAGATTTGGTGAGTTTTTCGAGCAATGAATCCATGTCTGGATACAAGCAGGTAGAGGAGGCAATGGATCAGATGTACCTAGGGGTAAAACCCGAAAACACCGCTTTGAGCTAGACTCGAACGGGAACTGGTGCATGACAACGGGCCTCGCTGTACTCTTGGTTACGACACTCCCGGGGGATATGATTATGATAATTCACATTTTCTTGACAAACCACTATGAAGGGTTATGTTTATATACATCCTCAATGAAAACATTTTTATGATTATGGATTATATCCATAAATAGTTCAATTTATGTTAGGTATTTTACAGGTATGGAATTATGTATTTTGAATCATAAACTAATCTAGTTTGTGCCGTTGTTTAGAAATGGCGCCTAGTGGAAGGAATGGAAACCTTATCAATGCACGCACTCCGTATAGGGATTTCCCTCCTGCTCAAGATAATTATTGTGGATCTGGAGATACAACTGGAGCTGATGAACTTATTACCATACTTGGACAACTCACTCAGGTTATGAATAATAACCTTACTTGTATGAAGCACCCTGATCCGCATCGTGGAGGATCAATGTTAGACCGCTTCATGAGGAAACAACCGCCAACATTTAATGGGGGTAAAAATCCATTAGTAGCTGAGAAATGGATAAACTCCTTAGAGAAAATATTCCATGCCTTGGGGAGTAGCGAAAGGGAGAAGGTTGTCATGGCAGTCTACCGCCTCACTAGAGATGCCGATCAATGGTGGTCGCTGATTCAAAATACAAAGGAAGATGAAGAAGTATCAAGTATGGAATGGAGAGAGTTCAAAGATCTTTTCTTAGAAAAATACTTTCCTCGTGACCATCGAGCAGATATGGAACGAAAATTTCTGAGTCTGAGACAAAAGGAGGATGAGAATGTCGCAAATTATAAGGCCAACTTTACAAGGTTAGCAAGGTATGCTGCAGATTATATACGTAACCCAAGAAGTAAGATTTATCGTTTCTTTGATGGGTTAAAACCATTTCTCTGCCGAGCTTTTGTATCACAATCCTTCACAACGTTTGAAGATATTGTCTCGTGTGCTATCAAGACAGAAAAGGAATTCTCCAAGTCTTATGACAACAAAGTAAAGCAAGAGAAGAAGAGAACGGTGGAACAAGAGACAGATAAAGGGAAAAAGGGAAAGAAGGATTTTCCATTATGTGATAATTGTGGGATGAATCACCCCGATTCTTGCCTAAAAGGAATGGGAGTTTTTTATAAATGTGGAGAAAAAGGCCACCAGGCTTGTGATTGCAAGGGAAAGAAAGAGTCTATCAATGTTGACTGCAACAATTGTAGGGAAATGGGGCATTATGAAAATGAATGTCCTAAGCGTCGGGGAAACATACCTCTGAAAAGGCCAAGGGATCAAGGACAATATTATGCTGTTACTACAATTGAAGTAGAATAATTAATGTATTGGTGAATTTGGACTCAAGGATTATATTCTGGTTATAAGAATAATGTGATATATATAAGGATTGTACTGCAGTACTTGTTCTTTTCAATAAGGTTTTAATATGATGAAAGTAATAATATTTTTAGTATGCGACAATAAGAGAAACTTTACTTTGTTTGGGGAATCTGATAAATTGATTTTGGAATTAAGAGACCTTTTAGAGAAAGTCTGGAGAGAGGTATTTTGGATAACTATAAAGGCTGGGATGGATTAAGTTGAACTTTGAATAGTATTGTTTATGGTTAAAACATTTCTGAAAATTAATTTTGGAATATTATAATATTTTATTTTTAGGAAAAGGACAACCTGCAAGGTGGGGCATAACCCGTCGCGTCGGACAAAGCTACAGGAATCGATCCCACAACCATAGTGTGACAGGACTTTATTACCTACCACTAGCCTACAGAAAGTCCCTGGTTATTACAAAATAGTTTTCATAATATAAATGGTATGTGTTAATACTTTGAACCTTGTACGATTAGGATAAATATGATATTTTTGTGTTCCATTATCTTTTTGAGTGAAAGATGAGTTTGTGGTAGAAATTAGTTATAGGTTGAAGCTCTACTTGTCAAGAATATATATATATATATACCTATCTCTTATTCTATGAATAAATTAATTCTTAACCTATAGTAAAGGGATATTAAAACAAAAAAATCTGTTATCCTAATTCCTTATGTCTTGTTGAACTGATAATATTTTAAATCAATATAGATTGAAGGTTTTCATGCCCTCAATTTTAAACTTGTTTGTGATTGATGACCTCAATCACTTCCTAAAAATATTTACATTTTTCCTCCAATTATATATCTCTAATTGACACCAATGTTCTCCTTATCGAGATCATAATTTGGTGGTGACTTTTTTATTTCCATTTCCCTCTTATTAAGGCTAAATTTTATTAACCTTATTTCTGATGTGAGTTTTCCACAAAGATATTTTCTATTTTCAACCTTTTATTTTCAAAGAAAAATTTCAAATTGCGAGGATGCAATTTATTGAAGGAGGGGATAATGTAACACCCCGAGCTTCCACGATATGCTTCTCTTTCAATAATGCAATAGCTTGCATTGTACGCAAGTTCAAGATTCTAACACACCGCGACCATTCAAATTAACCATTATGAATAGTAATACCCACTTTTTGAAATTAAATATATTTTATATTTAAAAATGGACTTCATTTATGGATTCAGAATATCGAAATTAGCCTATGTTGAATTTTTGGTATTTTTCTGAGAACTTCCAATTTTTTATGAATAATGAAAAATACTTAAAAACAACCTTTTTAATAAAAATAATTTATAGTGATAAATTATAATATTGATTGGGTTTAAAGTATAATTAGAATATATTTTTACCATTTTATCCAATGGTGGTCATTAGAATTAATTTCACTTTGAAATTGGACATAAACAATTGTCAATCTTTTGATATATATTATTTCTTAAAAACATGCTATTTGTTGTGACAGTGGAAATTAATTATAAAATTAATTAAAGAAACTTATATGTTTGGAATTTTGTAAAATAGAAATCATTTTTGAATTCGGAATATCAATTATAGCATAGGGTGAAATTTTGGCATTGTTCTGAAAAACTTCAATTTTTGATGAATAGTGAAACCACTAAGTGGTAGTTAAAAAACTGATTTTTCGTTTAAATGAATCATTACGACTTCTGTGATTTGAATTTGAAAAATCCGACCTAAATGGTTGTCATTAGGAAGTAAAATGTGGTTCAATAGGATTAAAATAATATTTTGGTGAATAGTGACTTTTATGTTTAATTAATCGCGATTAAAGGTAATTAGTGAAATTTAAGGTAAAAATGATATTATAAAAATATGAAAATACCTTTAAACTTGTCCTACCACTATTGGATGAGTCTTGGCCAACTAAGACAATCCATGGGTCAACTTGGAGATCCCATGGAGCCACATTGGTAGGAAAATGACAATTAAAACTTTTTATTTAATGTTAAAATAAAAATGTCACAAACATGAGTTGTTTTACTAAAAAAAATTTTAAATGTGGTTATAGAAGACATATTTTTTACTATAAAAATTAATTATAAAGATAAAAATATTTCCTACATCATGATAATTTTTTTTATAATTTTTAGACATGAAATAAATTAAATTTTTTATGACACAATAATGATGCAGTGATTACCTCATTAATTAATGATTTAAATAAAATTGAAAGATAAAGTAAAATCTAAGTCGTACACTTGTATAAAATCAATTGGATGAGCATATTTTGAACCCTTATCATATTATACTCTAACTATGTCATTGTGGGACCTTTATAATCCAAAAATCATTTCATAATAAAGTAACATTTCAATCTTTCCAAGAGTTCCCTCCTCTCCTCTTATAAAAGCCCCCACCTCTACCACCTTACCCACACCTCTCAAGCCCTTGGATTGGCCAAAACCTGCCCATTTTGTCTCTCCAATTCCCTCTCTTTCTCCTAGAATCCTCACATTGGGCAGAATTTTTCCCAAGGAAGCCTTTGGCTCAAATCAAAAAACAAAGTTAGCAGATTTTAAGGTAATGTCTTCTCTTATGTTATTTTTTTTGCTTCTCCAACCCCCTAAAATATTTTTATTAATTTATTTTGTAACAACACCTGTATCCTCAATATACAGGGATTTTTTTATAAGAAGGATTAGAGCTACACTTACACACAACTACATCTAATGGTTAAAGAACATATTATTTCTCTCTATGGCGAATTTCTGCCTCACAAAACGATGATTGTTCAACACTCATATAAAACCTTCAAAGGTGGCCATTAAGATGTAAATATATTTATATATGATATATAATATGTTTAAATTTTAATTAAGCTTCTGTATTTTTCATTTATGGAATACCATTATGGTTTCCATTAGGGGTAAACACGATATCTTCATTTAAGGAAGTGCGGACTACCGCCCCCTCAAAGTGATTTTAATCGTTAATGACATATGTGGGATGTATAATGGATTGAGTAAATGGTATTATACATTATATTATACTGGAATTATAATATAACTTTATTTATTTATGATTTCATTCCATTAAATATGAAATAGAAATGAAAGTAGCGTTCATGCGTACGTACGGTTTACCGTCTCCATGAAAGGTGCGTTTCATTTCTTAACTATAAATGTTACGTAATATTATGAATGAATGTATATAATGGATATATATTATATATATTATATCTAGATCATGAATATAATTCTGGAGATAATGGACATTCTACCACATAAACAACTTGTAATTATAAGAAGTTTATTGTTGACTCAAGTACCAAATATCGACAAAACGACCGTTATTAACATAAATAATTACATAATGTTCATAACATATTAATAAGTGATATAAAAGGAATAAGAAACTTGAAAAAGGTTCTTAATCCATTATATATTAACTATAGTTTATTATTCAGGTGGTTAAAGAACGGTCAAGTCAAGTCGGACACGAGGTAAGGGAATTTATTAACCCAATTTCCATTCTTTGGGTTAATCTCCTACTTTCAAATTATGTCATGATATTATTATGTACTATCTTGTATTTTTAAATTATTTATGTGTACTTATAGTGAATACACAAAATAGATCTGTTTTATTTTAAAAATGATCTTTTTAAGGGAAAATCTTACCCTAATTTTTTTTCTTTGGGTTAATCTCCTACTTTCAAATTATGTCATGATATTATTATGTCCTATCTTGTATTTATACTTTATTTATGTGTAAATATAGTGAATACACATAATAGATCTATTTTATTTAAAAAATTATCTTTTTAAAGGACTTCATCTCAATCTTCTTTCATTGAGGCATATGTTGTATTATATACAAATTTCTCTTATACAGTGTATAAACCCCTTTGACTTTTATGTTTATTCAAAAGGAATATTTTTATACGAACCGTTTTACTAAACAAAAAAAAAGGAACGTTTTTCTTGTCGTACGTATGTGGCGACAACGACTTCTCTGCCATAGTGACCATTATTTGAGTTTCGGCTTCCTCTACAAGCCATAACTTTTTTTAAATGATTTCGAAAAATAGAGAGATATTTCTCTCAAATATATGAAAATCCAGTTCAAATGTGTACGTATTTAATTAAAGCTTAAAAATGTTTTCAGAAAACCCGAATCTTAAGTGTGGTAGACAGGAAAGGATTGGGCGTGGACCCATCATGGCCTCTAATTAGTCGAGCAGTCTCAGAATTAGTTATTTTGTTTTCAGAAGCTTGCATAATATTTTCAGAAAATAATGGGAGTATATTTGAGCAATTTTAAACATAAGTATCTTCTAAAAAAATTTCATCGGTAGGTCTCGTGAGACAAAATAGTGTCTTGGCACGAGGCCTTGACAAAATCTTATTTGTGGTCTTGGCATGAGGCCTTTGATACGTGGTTATGATAGTCTGGAATTATGCATTCCATCATTATGAAAGTGGTTATTGATATTGCATGGGATTATTCAACTAGTAGAATATCCATGTGAGTAAGTAAATGGCATTATTTAATTTTATTTTTTCCATATTATGATGAAGTTCAAGTTTAAAAAGGATTTTTATCTAGTTATACATTGCCTTACATGATAATTTTTATTTATGAAAGCTTCCGCAATATTGTTATCCTTACTGAGCATCTGAGCTTACCCCTTTCAATTTTTTAATATTTTTTCCAGGATGTGAAGAAGTAATTTATGAATGACCTGCAGGGATAGTCAGAAGTGGATATGAGTGTGGAATATAGAGACTTTGTTGTTGTAGTTTTTCACTTTATGATATAATGTAACATTTATGAATGTATCTAGTGTTTCCAAGGATACTAAACTAATCGGTCTTTCGAGACTTGATCTTTTGTGATCATGCCAATGTTAAGCAATAATGCACCGAATCCGGGTAACTGGGGTCGGGGCGTTACAATTTCCATATCTGTGAATAGAAATCAAAAAAATATAAAAACATGTATTTAATTAGTATGAAAAATTTTCTCTCATAGGATCAAAAAAATTGGTTGAACAATAACATTAGTATTTTATTTACCTTGCTTAATAGTAAATCTTGTAATTAAAGCAAAAAATAATATTATAATTATTTTAACATCACCATAAAAGTTGTTATAATTTTATTTAATGAGTTATTTCATACAATTAATATCATTGGTATGAAATTTTGTCCTTTGGAATCCAATTTGGTTTGAATAATACATTTATAACACTTTATTTAATGTGAAGGCAATGATATTATAAACATGTCTCTTATTACTAAAACAATTTAAAATCGGTATATATAAGAGATAAATTTATATATAAATTACTATTATAATGATAAGATTATTTCTTACATCCTGGAAATTTAATTTTAATTTTTTAGACATAAATTATTAAATTAAATATTGACCCAATGATGATGAAATAATTGATTTACTAAAAGATGAATCAAATAAATGAATTTAATAATATTAAAATATATATAATTTGATATAATTGATTTGGTACATGAATTTTTGGATACTTTTTACATGTTATGGATTATTTATTGTTTTTTCAGAATGAATCTTGTTTTTATCATTTTTCTAAAAAGTCGATTAGCGAATAGTGTAAAAATTATCACTTATGAGATTTTAAAATCAGTTTTATTTTATTAAATGGAATTTATTTTTAAAAATAAAACCTTCAGTGAACTAGTTTTTATAATGAATATAATGTTATAAAAGTCTCATTTATGTGTATTTTCACGTTTTATTATAATTTTTTAACCATTAATGTGAAAATTACATTATAAAAAATAATAATTAAAAATGTTAAATAAGGGTTAAAAATGATAGCGTCTAAAAGAAAACCAATATATGTGAAAAACTTATTTTGTGAGAGGATTAATTACCATAATAATCTTATCTTTTAAGTAATATAATTTTTTGTCATTTAGAGTTAATAATTAATTTATACTATTGTAAGAAATTTAGTGTTTCCAAGGGTTCCCTTCCCCTCTCCCATAAAAAAGAACCCATTAATCTCTATATGTCACACATCATATTTTTTTTCATAACAAGATATACCAAAAAATCATAACATAATTACGAAAAACATTTTTGAGCCTTAGTTTAGGCACAACACCCTCCTTAAATGTGTTGTGGTATTACAAAAGCAGATCATCTGTATGAAATGTAATGTCTTTATTTTAGTGCTTCCATATTATGTATTCTTACACTTCCTAAAGCCTACTTTGTCCATGATAAAATAACACCTCTAGTATCCTAAATATAATTTGATGTTATTATGTAAATAATATAATGTAAATCCATCCCCACATTCATTAAATGGTATTGTAATTAATCATTTCTGCATACAAGAGAAGTATCACCTCCACAAGTTGATCTAATTAATTTTACATAAATGACTATCATGATATGTTATAATAATGGAATTAAAGTTAAAATATTATATTTAGAAAATATTAATCAATATAATATTAAAATATATCAATTTCATAATTACTTTCCATGAGTATAAAAATGTTAACGTTGATTGTGTGTGGATGCGAACTATCACCTCCACGAAGTGTTGTAACTAGTTTTTATACATTACTTCAATTTTATGAATTATATAATAATGTTAAAATTATTGATATGATATTAGGGATTTTATGATAATTTTGGAAATATAATTTAATACTTACCTTCTTTTTATAATGATCAATAAAAAATGGAATATGTAACTCATGCATACAGACACCCTACCGTCTCAATGATTATAAAAATGTTTATTTTTCAAAACCATAATTAATGATTTTACATCAATCTATAATTTATTTTAAAAAATTATAACAATTTAATATATTTTATTTGGTAGATAATATATTTTTGACCGCATGGGCGACTAACGTCATATAATGTTAAATTTGTAATCATGTACCAGATATCCACAAGACGTCCAACATGAAATCAAATAACTAACTTATTATTATAACATTGTAATTATTGATATCAACAGAATAATAAAAAATTATAAGTTCGGAATCAAGTATTAATTAAACTAGGTTTATTATTAGATATGATTAAGAAGCATACATGATGAATCAAACTCATGGTAAGGGACTTCGTCTCAATATCTTTTCATTAAATATTTGTTTCTAATATACACCTTTATTATTATATATGGTGTATATATTTCCAGTATGATATTTTAAATCCATACATTTTCTATAATGATGGTATTTAATGTTTTGGTAAATGTATTAATTCATAGAGATTAATATTTAAATGTTTATAGTGGTATGAGACACCTTGAACGTTAAAATATTTAATTATAAAATCATTTTATTCATGATATTAATTTACATATTTATTATAGGGATATTGTAGAATTTTAAAGTACATTGTTACATATTCAAAATTTAATTCAATGGTTTTCAAAAAAAAAAATTACGCGATTTATTTAGAGGGTTTTGTCAATGGATAGAAGTAATATTCTTTATAACGTATACCATGATAAACAATTATCATCCACTGTGACCATTATTTGATATTTAGCTTTATAATAAAGAAAAAAATGTTTTTTGAATAAAAACTGAAAAATTTTATCCATTTTTGGTTAATTTAGAAATTTATATATTTGGTAAAATGAAATTATTATGTCAATACTACGAAATGGTTTAGTTTAATTGAAAACGAAATATTATGAGTGAAATGTTGATAATTGCAATATTTTATATGATGTGATTGCATAATTTTACTAAAAAATTAATTGTTTATTACATCATAAACCAAAAACAGATGGTTCCATGAAAAACCAAGGATGGGTGGTTATGTTATTACAACCAACACATTGTGTTGGAAGTTCGCAGTATTGATATTTTATTTGTAAGAGTGGCATGTTTGTAAGTTGAGAAGATGCTTATTCCATTTAAGTATCATTATGTCCAAAGATACCTTAAATTTAATATGTTCTTTCTATGGGGTTTATGGAAATATTTTGATTATAAAATATAAGTTAATGCACTTATATTAAGTAAATATTATTTACAACTTCATTAAGGAGAATAGTATTACATAATGATAAAAGAATACATGATTTACATGTTTTTGTGAGGGTAAAATTTTTATTTCTTTATGTACTGTAATAAGATTTTTTTGTCATACAACATTTTAAAATGTCTTTCATAGAATTTATGGTATAATAGTGACATGGATGGTATCAAAGAAAAAATTGTGATAATTAAACATGAAATGAAACCATATTTCTTTTTCAATAGTTTTAGTTTTGCGAAAAAATGGATTGTGAGTATGATTTTCTACTTTATAATATTTGAGTTTTTATGTATGAGATATAACATAATTCTCTAAATCTATAAACATGAAATGATCCTAAATGAGATTAAATGTAAATTCATGACTTAACTTAAGATTATGTAATGATAAAGACTGAGGCCTGAATATTGGTATCAAAGGGAGGATTAAATATCTTTAGTGGTTAGGATATTATTTGGGTATAGGTTAAACATCCCATATAACAAAGAGGGTTATTATCATATGGAACGTTTTGTAGGATTATTGTAAACTAGATTTATTGGATAAAAACATAAACATCAGGGATATAAGTAGGTTTATGTATTAGAGTATTATAAAATAATTATATTTTCTTGACACTATGGATGATTCTTATTCTAATAATTCATTTATTGTTTATGTAATGATTATTTTTATATGAATAAGGATTATTTTTTGTCATGGAATAAAAGAGATCTTGAACTAAATTTTTATCTAACCCTTATGATTTTATAATCACTATTAAAAAAATTCTTGTTCGAATGATTTAGAAAACTTCATGAGTATTCAAATCGCATGTAAGAAATTGTTTAAGGTATCCAACACCTACTCATTTCGAACAAAAATTTATGGTTCATGGTGTCTTTATCATATGGTTTTAAGATCACAAATCATCCAACTCTTTCAATTGATAAATAATAAAAGTGGTGTGATCGTTTAGTTTTTGAATATAGGACATCATGCCTCAAGATAAAATGAACTTGAAGAAGGTCTTGAAATTTGGAATCAAGGTGTGAATTATCCTGTTATCTGTAATGAATGAAACCTGATCATATTGATATTTTGGAATTCTGGGAATAAAATCTATATCATTGATTTTTATGAATGAGTTTTTTTTAGGTAATGTGGTAATTCATTGTTAATTAATTATGAAGAAAATTGAATCATTATAATGTCTATATATAATCTTTTTAATAGTGATGTTATACTTAAAGATATGGAATGTTTTAAATGTATAAAAACTATTTCGATGATGGGGAACATTAGAAGACTTTTTTAGTTATGTAATATGTGTCCCTAAAATTTTTATGTGAAAATTATATTTGAGGAATAATTATTTTTTATGGAGATCATTATAAAGTAATAGATAACCTTTAGGGTTCATATGATCTTTTTTAGGTAACTAAGGGTTTTTATATTTTTTGATGAAAAATGAAAGGATTGAGATAAACATAGAGTTTAAACATGAAATGGTTATTTTTAGGAAAATGCCATATTTTTAGAATGTTATAAGAATGATATACTTTTAAAAAAAGTACGTCCTACATGATGGGTGACTGCATGTCACATCCGACTAAGTCATAGCAGTCGTTCTTACATCTGAAGGGTTACAAGGTTTTATTGCATACCACATTCTTACGTGAAGTCCCAAGTTAATTTTATTTTTCTTATTTAAGAGAGTTTATAGAATAAGAGTATGTTTATTTTTGGAAGTTATGATTTATCAAATGGATATCCTTGGTTTTGGAAAAATATTTTGTGATTAAAATATTATGTTATTTTACAATATATTTACTATTTCAGGAAAACTATATGATCAATGTACATAAAATAGTATTTTATTCTATATGTCGAATATATTTTAAAAGAATAAATGAAAAAAATCTTCAACACATCCAATATCTCTATCCTTATTAATGGTTCGCCTAGGGGATACCTAAAATGCTTCATAGGAGTCAGACAAGGTGACCTGATCTCTGTTATCATTTTTTTCTATTGCTGAAGACTACCTTAACAGACTACTCTACCTCAATGTTGAGTAAGGAAGAATCAAACCTATTATTGCTTCCGGAAATATTCATGCTCCCTCACATATTCCCCATACCGATGATATTATTATCTTCATCCAAGGAGATAAAAGAAATATCAATAAACTTAAATCCATCATTTCACACTATGAGGAGGTCTCTGGCCAGTGTATTAACTGATAAAAATATTTTATTTACTTTGGTAAAAATTTCCCCTCTAATAGGAAAACTCTTATCACCAATGACTTAGGGGTCAAAGAAGGTACCTTACCTTTCACATACCTAGGTGATCCCATATTCTGTGGTCGTCCCAAAGCATGTTATTTTCAACACATTGTAGATCAAATTCAAAATAAATTTTCATCCTGGAAAGGAAAATCCCTTTCAATGGCTGGAAGAATTTGCCTTGTAAAATCCACCATTGTCTCTAAGCTATTTTATTCCATGATGGTCTACAAATGGCCTTTGGGCCTGATTAAACGGTTAATTACTGCTATATGAAACATCATCTGGAGTGGAAGTACTTTGGATAGAAAATTGGTTACTATCTCTTGGGCCACTTGATGTAAACCCATTGAAAACAGAGGCATTGGTATTAATAATCTTAAAACCATTAATTAGGACCTCCATGCCAAACTCACGTGGTCTCTCATACATAATAACTCTCTTTCCCTGAGATTCCTCAAAAAACTCGTTTCCTTGATAAGCTTAAATCTGGTTCTTTTCATTACCTGACTTATTCTATCTGGCCATTGATCAAAGATTCTTTTCACTCTATCTTGAAAAAATCTAGATGGATTGTTAATAATAATTCATCATTAAATTTCTGGTTTGATAATTGGACTACCCCCCCCCCCCCCCTCATATCGGAGATACCTAATACTTTCTTCCCTAATCCCACGAACTACTCTATCAGGGATATGATCAATTCTCAGGTTCTCAACTTCTAGATCCTATCAAGGATATTGTTGATAATTATTATTTCACTACAAATAATGATTTTTTGGTTTGGGAACCTACTCATAATGGCTTGTTGGATTCTAAAAAATATTATTACCATCACTTCCCAAATGGGGATAAAAATCCTAATTGGATTTCTAAATTCAATAAGGCATGGATCAATCCCTCTCGTCTTACACTCATGTGGAGTATCGCTCATAAAAAATACCAACTAATGATTTCCTGAAATATTATGGATTTAATCTTTGTTCTAAATGTCTATTGTGCAATCAATATTGAGAGGACATTAATCATATTTTTTTATCTTGTGATACTACTACGGCCCTTTGGAATTACATATTTCACCTTTTTGAGTGCATATGGATTTTGGACACATTTATTTTCTCACAATTGAAAAGAACATTGGATTTTATGTGGTCTCCCCAAATCAAGAATCTCTATCTTATTTCTATTGCGGAGCTTCTGCATATTCTATGGTATGATAGAATTGATTCTTTTTTAAATAATAACTCTTATAATATTAATTCAGGTAAAATGAGGATTCTTCTTTCTATATAAGAGGTGGCCACAATCCAAAAAGTATATTGTGACAATTCTGTCATAGACCGTGAAACCCTTCGCCGAATTGGTGTCAAAGGTAATTTTCCAAAGCCACACTACACTATTGAAGTCTTCTGGAAGGAACCTCCACCTGGATGGATTAAAGTTAATGTGGATGGAGCCTCAAATGGCCATCATGGACTTTTGGGATGCGGAGGAATTTTCAGAGACAATCATGATCGGATCCTCGGATGCTTCTATGGAAGCTATGGCATTGCTTCTGCGCTGGAGAAAGAAATGCTTTCTACCATCCATGCCATCTCCTATTCAAATCTTTTCGACTAGAATAATATCTGGATCGAGAGAGACTCCACTACTATTGTGCAAGCCATCTGGAAGGGTGATGCTCATCTTGCTTAGTCTCCCCCCGTTGGATGGATTGCCTCACCGCAGTCAATGGCCTCAACTTTATTGCCACTCATACCTATCGTGAGGCTAATATGATCGCTGATGGGCTTGCCAACATGGGTGTTTCACATAAGCTCACTTGGAGGAATGGACTTCCTCCGGAGTTGATACCTTTTTTTATTGAGGACTCTAGAAAATTTCCCTCTTTCCATCTCATGTAATTTGTATGCTTCTCTTTTCTTTTGAATAAATCTCTATGTTCTGGTCTTTTGATCGGAACTCACCCTTTGACAAATGGAGTAACAAAATTATTTTGGAGATAAAGCATAAAATTTATCATGGAATACATTGCGATCAAATCCTTATAAAATTTGAGATTCATTTTTATTTTTTATTATTTTTGAGGAATTTAAAAGAAATTTATTTATTGAATTGTCAATGTTGAACTTTGGATATTACTCTTGATTTTTTGGATATTAAATGTTGTCATTATTCTTATAAGTGATTATTATTTTTAGAAAATCATATTATCATATTCCTACCAATTTTTTATTAATGTTCTATAACATGGGAAAAATATAGTTAATTTTTGTTGGATTTTTTGATTATCTTGAAGTTGATTAATTCCTGAAAAATTAATATTAAATAATCATTATTTGGAGAAAAATATGAGTTTGTGGTGGAATTAGAATAAGGATTAAACTCTTCTTTTCAGGTATGTATTGTTCCTAATGTTATTAATTTGGGTGCTAAAATAATTCCACAAATTTATGAAAATGATCACATAACAAAAAGATTATCTATTTATTTTTCCTAAAATTGAAATAAAAGACCATATAACCAATAAAAAATTAATGGTTAGATGAATGTTTACATTATCAATATCCTATTTTAAATAACTCCTCACCAGAACATAATGGTTAGTTATTCATCCATATCCATGTTTTTCTTCATGGGATCCCAGTATTTGTAATCTCAGGTGACCTTTTTAGGTAAGGTTTTTCATTATGTTCGGTATTTAGTTAACTATTTTACAGATGTGAGATTTTAATGAAGTTACATTGAAAAGTGAATCCTTAGTTATAAGGCCCTAATTTAAAATTCCCAGGATATAATTTACAAAAGGGATGAAGTATATAACGACCTAGGTAATTATAGAATTATAATATTAAAAATTTATTAATATATATGAATAATATTATATTTTTACATTAAAATAGACACTATGTTTGATAATGTACCAGACACACAATAAGGGATTTCCTTGAAATCGTACGTTTCACACAATACTAAGCAATTCTAAAAAATAATAATAGATTATTAATGTAATTATTTTATGTTTTAGTTATCTCATAGCTGTTAGAATGGAAATAATGAATTATATTAACTAAATTATAAAAACATGGTCTACACATGTTTATATAATGATTTATTGAAAAATAATAAGAAAAGAAAATAAAAACCAATTGATTATAAAGGAGGTTTTTTTAAAAGAAACTAATGTTTGGATAATTATGTATATAAAATAATCAAATATATATTTTTGGATTTTATTTAAATGAAATATGAACTCAAAATTATGTTTTATATTTTTTTATAAATTTTCTATACATGACAATAGAATACATTCAATTTAATACATTAAAAGAGTATCTTTAAAAAAACACTTTTAACAACTTTTGATGTCGAACAAACATTAAATACAGTTTGGGTCAATTTAATAAACTATATTTGGAAAAAAAACTTCTTTTCAGTATGTGATATAAAAAATTAAATTGGGTAATTTTTTAGTATTTTTTAGTTAAATTTCATATTTTAATGAATAGTTAAAATTTTTGTATTTTAATTCAAAAATAATTTTTCATCTAATTAATTTATATAGTTAAGTTATCCATTAATTTTTTTAAAGTGTAATTATAGTATTTTTTATAATTTAATCCAATATAGGTCATTGGGATCAATTTTTCATTGAAAATTCATATCAAATCATTATAAACATTTGAAATTATTTACTTTAAAATCCTATTTCCTCTGTTCGTCAACGAGATTATATTTAAATTAATTTTTCCACTATTATGAATTGTATTTTAATACATAGAAATAAATTATTATAATCAGTATGAGAAATTTGATCTAACACGATATAAATATGTTTTGGTTAGTAATAAATTTAGTATTCTATTTACCACGGTTAAGGGTAAATCAGTTAATAAAAGGTAAAAATAATAATAAAATATATTTAAAATTACCCTAAAATATGTTATAAATTTGTTGGATGCGTTATTTGGGACCAATAAAATATTGGGGATTAAATTTTGGCCTTTAAAACAACTTTGGTGGGAATATGACATTAAATTTTTTTATTTAATGTATTGAAACAAATTTCATAAACATGTATGTTATTACTAAATCATTTATATTATTATGATATATAATGTATATCTTATATTAAAAATTAAAATTATAATGATAAAAATATTACCTATATCTTGTATATTTTTATATTTTTTTTGAAAATAATCAATTTAATTAAATAGCAACACAATGATGATCCCAAAATTGATTTATTAAAAGCATAATAAAATAAAGTTACTAATAATATCATGAAAAATATAATTTGAAATATTTTATTACATAAAAAAATATATAGTTGTGTTTTACATGTTATTGATTATTTGACATAGTTTTTATGAAGGAATATAGTTTTTTTCACATTTCAAAAAATTTAATCAGTGAATAATGACCAAATTGACTCTTCTGAGATTGTAAATTATGTTATATTTTTTGAAATTAAATAAAATTTTTTAAAATGAAAGATTCAGTCAAATAGTTGGAAAAAGACATATAATATCACCTATGACTCATTAGTGTGGGCCATTTTTCTTGTTATGGAAACCATTTTAACCTTCCAAATTTAAATTACTTTATAAAACTGTAAAAATTAAAAAGGATAACTATGGTACAAAACAAAAATACAAGGTTTAAAATAAACCCAATACATGATGAAAAATTATTGTTTGATAGGATTTATAACCATCCCCATATTATCTTATATCTGATAGAATATTTAATCATGTGGAGTTTTAAATTATTTTATATTAATATTACATTTTAAGGGTTTCCAAGGGTTCCCCCTCTCCTAGAAAAAGAATTCCATTAATCTCTATAGATCACACTCCAAAAATAGTTTATTTCTACCATAATCTACCCAAAACCTTCCTACAATATCTACACAGATTATTGAACCATTATTGTTGGCATAACACACTCTTTAGAGGTACAATGGTGTTAAGAAATCAGATCATCTGAAGGAAATGTGATGTTTTTATTTAAGTGTTTCTATTTTTCACTTTTTCCACTTCCATAAAAAAATTATTCATCAATGATAAAATAATAACTTATATATACTAACTATAATAAAATTTATTATTTTAATGTCATCACTTAAATCCTTATCCACTACCATTCAATAAGAAAGTAATTAATCATTTTTGTGTATGTGTGAACTGTCAACTCCAAAAACTAATCTACTTAGTTTTCTATAACATTATATCATGACTTCTTATAATAATTGAATTAAAGTTTGTATATGGTATTCATGAAATATTAATCATTGTAACCCAATAATATATAAATTATCTTCTGACTTTTCATGCATATAAAAATTATTATGTCGTTTGTGCATACGTGTTAACTATCACCTTCACAAAGCGATGTTACCTATTTTTAATCATTACATCTTATATAAATGTAAATTACAATTATTAATATGATATTATTTATTTTTTTATCATTCTGATAAAATAAAATAATACTTATATTCTTTCCATAGTGATCAATGAAAATGGAAAACGTTACACATGTGTACGTACAAACTATCGTCTCCATGATTATAACACTGTTAATTTTTCATAACCATACAAAATAGTTTAATTTAAAATTTTAACTTATGTATAAAATTATAATAATTTCAATAATATTATTTCTATATATTATGGACATATGAACCCATGGACTGTTGATATCATACCATGTTCATTTTCAACTAATGTTCTGAATATCGACAAAACATACTACAAGAACTAAAATATTTAACTCATTAGTATAACATGGTAATTAATGAAATATGTGTAATAATTAACATTATAAGGTTCTAAATCAAGTATATATTAACCTATTTTTTTTATTTAGGATGAACAAGGAATGTCTGCGACAAATCACACTCAATGTAAGGGACTTCATCTCAATATACTTTCATTGAGGAATTTAATGATAAAATGTACCTTTATCTTTTTATATGGTGTATATACAAAAACTATGACATTAAATATCCATATGGTATCTTTAATAATGTAATTTAAAGTTATAGTAAATTTATTAATTCAGGGAGATTAATATTTAATTGTTCAAAGTGGTATGAGACACCATGAACATTAAAATAAATAATTATCAAATATTTTTGTTCATGATATTAATTTACATATTTATTATATGTATACAATAGGATTTTAATGTAAACTTTTATATATTTTGATTTTAATTCAATGGTTTTAAAAGGAATATTTTTATATGTTTTAAATGGAATGATTTGACAAATCACCAAAGGAATTTTCATATTAACGTATATGGAAACAACAACTTCTCTACCACTATAACCATTATTTTATATTTGGATTTCTCTGCAAGACATACTATTTTTAAATAAAATAGAAATCCATATTAAATTTTATTGGAAATTTGGTATTAAAAGTGGTTATGAAAATTAAAGATTATTTTAATATAATGATATGATTTATTTTGAATAGAAATGATATTTTATATGTGAAATGATGAAAATTATAAAATTTTATGTGTTATGATGGTATAATGGTACATAGACATTTTATGTGTGGTTACATGATGAACTATAGATGGGTGGATCTGTGATTATCAAAGTTCGTGTGGTTACGTTATAACCTCTAATGCATTGGGTTTGAAAGTCATTCACATGGATATTAAATATTTGAGAGTTACATGTATGTAAGCCGACCATACTGTAATTTCATTTTAATATGATTAAATCCAAAGATACATTTTTTTTATATGAGACTGATATGGGTTTTGTGGTAGTATTTGGATTACAAATGGAAAAAATGAGCTTATATTCTGTGGTGAGTATTTACTGATTCATTAAGGTGAAAAGTATTACTATATGATAAAATTATTCATGATTTACATGCTTTAAAATGGCTAACATTTATCTTTATTTATGTCCCATTACTAAGAATATTCTACACATCCCAAGGTTTAATTTTTTCCCTAGGATTTAATTTAGAATTGAGACAATGATCTAATCAAGGAAAAAATTGTGATGATTAAACCTAAAATAAAACCATGCTTCTTTTTTAAATAGTTTTTTGGCGAAAACATGATAGTGAGTATAAGTGTATACATTTTAAAATTTAAGTAAAAATGTGTGAGATATAGCCTAATTCTCTAATTCTCAAAACCTGAAATGATTGTAAATGTAAATAAATATTGATTATTGATTTAACTCAAAAATATGTAACATTCAATGATTGTTCCCTATATGAAAATAATATTAATAATATATTTGTGTTAATAGTCTTTTATTTTTCCTATGTATTCATATTTATAGATACTAATGTTTCATTTTTCATATGAGATTCATTCCAAATTTACATGGCTGATGTTTTATTGATGAAAAAATTAAACAGTTGGTATTTTTTTAACACCAACATGATAATTGATGATAAAACATGGGAATATAGGTTGTGATCAATGATTTAAGTATGTTTGGTGTTCCTAAATATTATATAGCCATTTTTTATAAACCCCACTTGAATTGGATTACCTAATCAACATCCATGTGTGGTTTTATATTTTTAGGGTTCCCTAACATTTAGATAATGTGTTATATCTGTATCCAACTGATACCCAAACCATTTTATCTCTTACAAACATTGTTTGGTAGTGATTGGTTTATGTGTCAATGATGTTTTATTGTTTATGTTATGTGGTGATATGGAGGAGATGTAGTATACATATATGGTATTTATGTTTCCTATGTAGTATTTTTACGAGGTTATACTGTTAGAGTAGTGACATGTTTGGATGTTTTATATGTGTATATGAAAGGGGTGATAGCTCCCATAATTTTTTACTTTGGTGTGTGTTTTTGAATATATTAGTGATATTGTGATTATACTTTTCTGTGGATAGTGAGAAATACGGTTTCAATGATAATTAAATGTTGTATTTGGACATTTATTTCCCATTAGAGAATCATTTTCTAGGAAAGAACCTCTTAATTGTACGTAAATGATCACCCAAATACTATATACCATACAGAAATGAGGGGTGGAATTAGTTTTAAGGATCAAAATAACAATATCATAGTGTAGTAATTATCTATATTTGTATTATCTATAAATGATTTTTGACTCAATATTTTATTTCATCAAATTTTTATTTTTTTTCATTATTCCTTATCTATCTATATATTTTTTGGTATCATGATATGTTTTATTTTTGAAACTAGGTATTACATTTTTAATTCTTTCATCATTAGAGTGATTGATTTCCTAACATATTCTTTATCATACACCCTCGTTATTTATCACAAATTCATATTATAATTAATGTTAGGTTTGGGGTGCACAACGATCTTCACTAATAATACAAGAAATTAAATAGTAGATAAAGGTCATAAAAGGTGACAATAAAGAAATTATTTAGAGTTATGATAAATTTTTTTGTAGGACATTATCATGAATACATAATTTTCATAAGTAAAAAAAGAATAATTAGATCATAGAAATTGGTTTTTTACATGTGAGGTTGTTTAAAACAGTACAAGTAATCCTAGGATTTTACTAGTCAACCATAAGTTAGATAAGAATAATAAAGTGAGATTGAAATGATTTTGTGGGTAGAAACAAATATGTATTACATGATCTATTAATGTATTCACTTATCATTAAAATTGGGATGTTCATCATGGAAGGAAATTAAATTTAATTAATGTTCATTGAATAAATTAAATATAGTATCTTCAATATGTTATTTTTTATATTATTTCATTCAGTGATATTTTTAATTTTACTGGGTTCATGATTACAAAATTGAAATTTTTATTGATATCCTTAAGATGCCTGATTACCAAATTATTATGGGAAAATGTAAGGTTTTATAAAGAAACAATTTGATATTCTAAAGGCTAGTTACAAAAGAGTTGTAATGTTTTCAGATGATTTATATAACAATATGGTGTCTTTATGTAATCTTGAATCCTAGTTTTTTGTATTGGGCTGACCCAAAATATTTGTTCATGGTTAGGAGAAATCATAAAGAAAACCCAAATAAATTATACTATTTGAATCAATTGGATCCCACCTAGATGATAAATAGTTTTCCTAAGGACACACCCAAACTATGAATCAAACCTGGTTAGAATTAGAAACTAAAATGAATAATTAGTTTTACTTTAATTTTATTATTTTCACATTCTTCCTCCCCCATTTTTCAAAGCTTCCGGTCCTTGGGCCTTTTTAATAGATCTCTATCCTCTATCACTATTCCTTATATCCTTATTTCTACACTTCATATCATTTTTAAGGTGACCCTTATCCTCATAGCTTCCACTTCATTATATCTTCCATTTATCATAGTATTTCCTTTTCTCTGATAATATTAATAAAAATATAATAATATTTGGGGATTTTGATGGGCATTCACATTTGGTTATGGTTGTTTGTGGTTACAAAAGTTTTTTCCACTTATTTTGGCCTACTATAATGTTGGAATTTGGATTCCATATGGGTTTATATAAGTGTTTTTATTCCAACCATTTATTTTTTAATTACCAAAATTATTTTATTTCATAAATTAAATTTTAATTAACATAAATCTATATATGATAAGTATAAAGTGTTTATATTATATTTTAATTGTATATTTTCAGTGTATAAATGGTTTTCAGTATTTCATTCATATATTCTTTTGAAATAATTTTTTTAAGAATTTGATGACCATCGTAAAATTTCATATCAGAATTTCATTAAAAAATTTGGCAATCAGTTAAATTCATTTTTTAAAGGAAAAAATATGTTTTTAAATATTTTCTTTTGACAAAGGGATGTGCAATATTTCAATATGATTTCCGAACTTTCCATAAATAGATAAAGACATGGAATTCTATGTATGATATGAAATTAAGGAAAATATAAAAAATTATAAATGCAAAGTATACCTGAAAATTCTCTTTTTTTTTGGATTTTCAAAATACCCGCTTTATGGGTAAGCGGGAACCATAACAACACAATTCAAAATTCAAAAAGTAACAGGACCCGAGGAAACCTCGAGCCACGAGAACCCTCAACAGTAAATCCCATCACCATCCACCATCACGCATTCCAGAGCACCTCGTCTGATGAACCGACGTCCCCATCAAACTATTCACCATCATCACCAAAACCCTCGAGCCATGAGCCTGCACCGCCTCGAGCGCCACATCACTGGATCGCCGGCGAGCATCACCGGCGTCCGTCGTCGCCATCACTAGAAACGCCATCGAGAACCCGACGTCGCAGACGCAAATTCAGGGGGCAACGAGACCATCACCCGCACCACAGAAAATCACAAAACCAGAAAATCAAATGCCACTGATGCGCAACACGAACCAAATCACCCAGAAAACATGAAAAATTATAGTGATTCACAAACATCAAAGAACCACCGAGAAAGGAACCAAAAATCCAAAGCTGTCAATTAAAAGGATATATTTCATGTGAGAGTAATATAGGTGAGGTGGGATTTATTATTTATGCTTTATTCATGTATTCATTTATCACTTATTGGTATGATGCTCATGGGAACATTATATTTTTCCTGTAAACATCGATAAAAAAATGGGATATAATTATTCATATTTTACTAGTTATATATAGTATTTTATTAGGTCCCCTTAAATACATTGTGATAGTTGGGGGATTTCTATCAGGGAGTTCATAGTGGATGAATCTAGTGACTTTTGATTTGTTTTGTATTAAATCTATAATGGAAGTAGGTCCATTTTTTATTGTATAATTATCTTCATCTCACATTATGACCTAGAGAAACCCATGGATCTTGTCACATGATTTATTTTCCATTTAGAGGATTCATAATATGATATTTTTTATAGGCTATTTTTGAAAAATTAATTTTGGTACTACACATTTACTAATTTATATATATATATATATTATAGTCCCTCATCTAGTTTTGGTTTCATTTATTTAGCAGTTAAATTAAATTTCTAAAACTGGGTAAATATTGGTTTCAGTAACCTATTTTATAAATGAAATCCATGATTTTGTTATAGAAATGAGGTTTTTATAAATAAAATTCAAATGAGTTAATAATGTATTTCATTATTTTTCATGAAAATTATTATCCTCATTTTTATGATTTAAAAGAATTTTCAATATATATAAATTATATATCATATGGGTTTTTATAAAATTGACCATTTATATGTAATGGTTAAAGCATAAATTTTCTAGTCTTCTTAACGATTTATTATAAAATATGAATCATTTTTTCCAATTTAATTCCAAACTAGCCTTAATGAACTACATAATGGAAGTAATTTAATGGAATCATTAGTGAGATCCTATTGGGTTTGTTATCTCACATTTTGTATATATACACACTGTATCCCTCTCTGTGTACATAGCTCACATGTTTTATATAGGTTCTAAGTTACATATGTAGATTTGTTATCATCCTATTATGTTATCTATGATGAGTTATTATATGTTGGGTGATCATGGTTTCTAAGGATGTACATTTAATATATATTTTTAAATTACTTATTTTTGGATAAATTATATAACAACAAAGAAGTAAATCTCATTCTATTATTTAGTTTTCGTTCATGGAAATGTGTTTTACATTTTACATTGAGTGTATATTTTAAATTGGAATAAATGAGTTGGTCATCAAAATTGGTAATAAAATTCCTATTTTTATATTTCTTTTTATATGTCAATCGGTTTACCCATGGACATCCAAAATATAATAAATCCATTTCCGGTTTTCAATAAAAAACTACCTTGTTCACTCTTATTTCTGGGGAAAATAATTCACTTATAGTTTCATTTTTTTCTCTACCAGTTGTTTCTAGATCATGATGAATATGTAATCCCACTGGTTCTTTGTTGTGGGGGGACCCATTTTACACCACAGGTTGAATTGAGGTAGTTCATGAAAAATTGTAATTAGAGAGCCCAATTTCAATTGGGTGTTCATTTATTTGTAATGGTTTAGGAATTTTAGAATTTGAGTTATATGTGTTAGAAGAGTCTAGATAAATCATTCAGATTTAGATACATCAGATACCTATTGTATTTAGGATTTTATTAATGTAATTTTATTTCATTATTGATAAATTGGATTTATTTTTATGGGGGGAATTAGTATTTTAATCCATTAATATTTATAAATGTGGATTGGGGGGTTTGCATTACATTAAGTAATGATATTAGATGAGGAAATAGCCATGAAAAACAAACTCACAAGCTCTATCCAATTCTATGGAGCTAATGTATATTTTTAAAAGGACCCTATGGAGCCTTTTTTATTATCGGTTCAGGACATATTTAACCATGAAACCAAATGAGGTATAACAATAGATCTCTATCATATGTTATGTTTTGATTATATTTTTATCTGAATTTATCTTGATGTGGATCTAAGTCATTTAGGATAAAATATATAGTTATTTAATGGTGTTCTGGTATTATTTGGAAAGATTTTTGATACGGTTAGATTCATTGTTTTTTTTATTTTTGATGATTTTATTTTCTTTGGATAAAAATATGAATGTCGAAAAATATTTTTTAAAAACTTGTTATTGTGGATTGCATTAAAATATTTCATAGTTTATCATGAGAGACATAATATGGTTTTTTATTTTATCATTTATTATGAATGAAAATAAAGAAAAAATATTTATAATTAATATATATTCATTGAAAATTTTCTTTTGAATTTATGAAATATTTCAAATTATAATAAAATCCTGAGGTGATTGAATTTAATTTTGAATCTGGTGGGTTTTTTTTCCAAATGAAGATTTGTTTCCAAAAATGGAGATTATTCATTGAATTTTTATATTGGTAAAAACTATTTTAATATTAATTTTATAGTATTTAATAATTTAAATAAACACATTTTATTATGTTTTTCTTATAATTATTTGGTTTTTTTGGATGTTTTTAATTGTTATCAAGCTAATCAATAAATTTAATGGGGAAAAAATTTATTAAATTATAATTATATTTTATTGATAAATTTTTTTTAAGAATGGTCATGGAAGAAAATATAAAGTACGTTTATATTGATGAACCTCTAGGTGAATCCTTCAATCTCTTATAGAAGAGTCATTTAATTCATAATTGAACCAAGTCTCCGAAATGGGTGGTTTACATGAAACAAAATTTACTCTAGGAACCTATCATGGACTTCTTGAACTAGTGGTAACCATTATTCATTAAAGATAAAGCTTCAAATGTAGTGGGGGAGTCATTCGTAAACTTTTATATATGCCTCAATTCCTTAAATACTGTAAAATCATGAAGGGTGAGAGCTACTATAGTCATTATGTTTGCACTAGGTTGGATTCATTGGAAAGCCATAGTCATTTATCAGTTGAATAAGGTAATTTCTTGGGGTTTCTGAAAGATGATTCCTTTTATGAGGTTATATGTCATGATTGTAAATTTGGATAATTATATTTATTTTATGTGACTTAATTAATGTAAATGGACTTTAAGGGACCATTTCATCATTTTTTCAAGATGGATATCTTTTATCATAACAATGTAATTCATGATTTTGTAAAACATAATTATTTTAGATGCATTATTCACACATAACATGTATAAACTATGTTTTGATCTAGCCTAACATCATTTAAAGAGGTGTTTAAATGGTGTATTTAGTAGGTAAATGAACATTCTTGGAAACCTAGTCTGGGTGATACCTTTGTTCTATATATTTGGATTATGGGTAATTGTCATGTGTGTATTATTATCCAAATAAACCCATGAAATAATTTTATGTTCTGGAGGGTCCATCCTCTTGATACATTTGTTTTTCAAGTAAAAATGTGTTTCAATTAATTTCCTTATATTATAGAGAACTAATGAACTATATTTTCACTTCCTATAGATATTTTATGACCTTCTATCATTATATCCATATAGGTAGTCTTCAAATGTTTTGTTTGTCATTTTATCAGATGAAATCATCATTGTAATTAATTATAAGGTAAATAACTATATTTTAGATCTTTTTTTGTATTTGGATTTTATTTTATCTTTTCTTAGGTAATTATTTTTGGATGTTCTATTATGATTCATCATTTATCACTTTTTAGGGATATTATATTTTTCATAGTTTTGTTCTATCTTGGTTGGTGAAATATCTCTTGATGCGGTTTATGAGTGTCGTGTTTGTTGTGAAGTGGTTTGATAATACATGGTTAGGCAGGGGTGTGTACTTGGGTTACCAGAATGTTAAAAACAACAATTTAGATTATATTATGGCTTGTACTTGGATTTGTGTGTGTGGTCACCATGAGTCATTGTTCTATGTGTGAGGTCCAAGATTACCCAAAACCTCTATCCTTTAGCAGGAATTTAAAACCATGTCTCTTTTTATAAGGGATGGTTTTTAATTCCTTGTTTGATTGGAATATATTTAATGTGTTTATTGATGTTTTTTATGATTTTTGTGTGGATATTTTAGTTTTTCTCATTTGGGGTTTGATCAATTCCATTGAATTGTCACTTTTTTGTGGAAAATTTCCTTTTCTTTGATATTTTGTGGTGATTATGTTTTAATTTGGTTGTAATAGTATTTATTCCCATTATTTTAATTATTTTAAGGAATTATACATGCTGGGGATACCAATTATATGTATCTATATTCTAAGGCCTCAAAAGTATCTATTTGTGACACTATTACCACTTGATAGGATTAATAATTTTGGGATACTAGTTTGGTGTTTTCTAAGTATATAATATATATGGATTGAAATTGATCATGGTGATTGGTTTTCATTGTTAATGACCCTATATAGTATATAAAACTCTACCCACATCATAAATTGGTATTTGTAGGTTTAAATATTTAGTTATATCTAATATTCTGACCGTTGACTTTCAATGGGAATAATATACCCTAAGGGGAAGAACTGAATCACCAAAATATTAATCTTGTTTTAAATATTATGAATTTCTAAAATATTTTTGAATTTTTTGAGTTTTGGCTAATAAATTTTAAATTTACCATGTTCATATTTTTTAAGTGTTACCACACAGTTATGGATAAATATTTGAGTTTTGGAAGAAAATGTGCGAGGTGATATAGATTTTTTATAGAGAAATTATTAAATTTTATTGAACGGTTTATCAAAAAATGGTGGATATTTACAGAACCATAAATCTTAGTATTTGGTTTTGGATAGACCCACATATTTTTCACATGGTTTATAGAAACCATAAAAATAGTCTATGTGAGTTTTTTTGGGTGCCACCCAATGGATATCACATTATTGGTTCACAATTTTCCAAAACATGTGGAATAAAAGATCAATCCACCCATTATAACTAAAAAAACTAATTAGCCAAATTCAAATCCTTGAATATAAGTTATTTTACTTATCCTCCACTCCCATTTCGTCAAACCTACCCTCATTGGATTGTTTGGTTATTTTCCTTCTACTTCTCTTCAAATATCAACCGTTTGTTTCTATAATTCATGTGATTTGAAAGTTTATTATTCTCCTCTTATCTTAATTTACACTCCCTAACATACTATATCAATTTCTCGTAGAATATCGTTTTTCTCTAAGAACAAAAATGACAATACAATTTGATTTAATGGTATATAGTGTTTATTACCATGTTTGTGGAATTATAGGAGTTATAGATGATTTTTTTACTTTCTTTGATTTTTAATTTTAATCGAAGGTAGTAGGATTGAATATCTTTTGAGGTAGGTGATTTAATTTCATCCATTAAGTTTACACTTTATTCAGCTCTTTGATATTGAAATTCATTTTCAACAAAATTATGGCTCAATGTGATATATTTAATGTGTTAATTAAATGTATTTTATGGTATTATGGGTTGGGATAATGTATTTTAACCATTAAATACATGAATGGATTTTAAATTAGTGTTTATGATTGATTAAATATTTAAAAACAATCTATAAGTATCATTTAAGTGGATTTGATAAAAAATAAACTCATTAGAGAATTGTTTAATTTTAAAAATGGATACCATAAAGAAAAATACTATTTTATATTAAAAAGATTTTTTTTCATTTTTGGTTATTAATAAAAAACTTTTTCAAATGTATATTTCAAAATATAGATAAATACATGGGAACAAAGTATAGATAACAATTGAAGGCTTGTTTGAAAAAACATATTAATAATGATTTTCTAATGGCCCAGACCTCTCTAGTCCATTACATTGTGAAAATTTGGTGTTGGAGGTGTTTCAGGAGGTCAAGGTGACTAATCCCTATCAATTTTCCAAATTTCCAGTTTTGTGAACAGTGTTTCCAGTTTTATGAACAGTATCGGTAGGTGTACAATGTATCACAGATCGATAACATAGATCGGTAGGAAAGATCGGTAGCACAGATCGGTTGTACAGATCGGTAGCACAGATCGGTAGCACTGATCGGTAGCACTGATAGGTAGCACTGATCTGTAGCATTGATCGGTAGCAGAGATCGGTAGTACTGATCGGTAGTACGAATTGGTAGCACAGATCGGTTGCAGGGATCAGTTGCACAGATCGGTAGCACAGATCGGTAGGTGTACAGTAAATGTAGGTGAACAATGTTTCCAGATTCCTTTAGTTTTTCCCCTTTTGACGTTTCATTTAACATAAAATACATTTAAAGCCTTATTTTAAGGACTCGTAAGGACGATTAAAAGGCCATAAATCCAAAATTAATTACTCCTAAGGCTTGAAATATTTACTTGGTCAAACCACATTTGTTAATGCGATCCAATTTTAATGGATAATTAAGCGCATCTAAAACAGTCGCCCCATCAAATCTTCAAAAAGGAACAATATTCATCCTCCCTTGTTCTTCCTCTTTGTTGTCGGCTATGAGATGCTTGAACCTTTCAATCATTCCATTAGGAGTTGCACAGTCAAACTTTACTCCTAGTTTTGGTTCTGCTCTGTTTTGATGCAACCAAGTTGTGTCAACCAAGTTGTGTCAATCAACTCGGAGTGAGTCGACGGGCACAATGGGGATCACATTGGTGACGCAAAAGACCCACAGTGGGGAGTGCCTTGATGACAGGGTAGACCCAAGGTACTCTATTGGTGGAGTATCTCAACTGGCCTAGTGGGGAGCTCCTTGGTGACACGGCAGAACCATGATGGGGAGCACCATGGTGACACGACAGACCAACAATAATCGACTAGAGGAGTACCTTAGTAGTCCAAGGTTAGTGGGAAGTGCCTCTGTGTGACGCGGCATTCCCAATGTACTCTATAGAGTTATATTTATCCAATAGTCGTGGTGTTCAACATTGTGAGTGAGAATGTTACTTGTTTCTACCCCTAGAGTAAATCCTGGTGTGAGCTGAGTCATAACCTCTGTGTTTTCCTCATGACTGAGATAGATTACAAGATAACTTATGTATATGTATTTTCATATGCATAAGTAAGTTTATCAGTTAATTTCATAGATTTTGAATTATCCTTGATGAATTTTGTGAGACCTAGAGCATCTCAGGGTCCCTATTGAGTATCGTTATGCACACCCTAGCATGGGCTATGCCCACACATTGTTGTGTTGGATGTAGAATATGGACAACGTCGACTGAGGCTGAGAGTACCAGGACTAGATGGTACCTAGAGTTTGACCTTATGAAGAGTCGGTGCATGGGAGAGAGGGATAGATGAGAAGTGCTTATGAGGTGAACTATACAAACCCTTCAGGTAGGAACCTCAGAGGACGATCCAGCAGCTGACTTCTCGTTTTCTTCAGCTGTATTGTATCACAGTTGTACTTTCACTTTCTTGTGGGGATTGTATTCTGGACCTATTTACTTCGAGTACTCTTTTTTTATACTATTTACTATGTGTTTTGTATCCCACTGTGTGCATTCTTGTGTGTGTGTTTACAGGTTATAATGGAAATGCCTTCCTAGTTTTAGGGAATTACGCCTTTGGTGCTAGTCTCCAACCCTTGGCCTGTGGAAGGTGGGCTTGGGGTGGTAACAGAACGGGCCCTGGGGATGGGTCTTGAGAAATTGGTATCAAAGGATTGAGTTTTACCACATAACATTGGACAATGATCCTTCTTTTTAATAGTAATATTTTTTAGTGTAGTGAGTGTGGTTATTAGTTTAGGGAAACAAGTGTTGGTGCAGCGGCCGACGTATCTATACCCCAGGACCCTGACTTCTGATTTCTAACTCAGTGCATGAAAACACTTATTGGGTGTGTGTTTTGAAAAGCATTATTTGTGATCTTTTGTGTCAGCTCACCAGGTAAAACATTCATCTCACAAGGTATAAATTATTAACCATTTAACACCTGTTTCTTTTCAGGACCCCTCCACGTAGACTGCCGGCTAGGGTTCTGAGAGTTGTACCCATTGATATCCCACCGAGTGATGAGGCCTCGGTGAAAGTCCCTTTTATAGTAGAGGCACTAGCGAAGGAACTAGTGGTACCACTCCCTATTGGGCCACCGAAGCCACCTTCCCCAGTAGTAGACGATTCCTTCCACTTGATCACATTGCATGAGTTCCAATGCCATAGACCACCTAGGTTCAAGGGAGAGATGGACCCACAGGTGGCTGAGGATTAGCTGGAGGATATGGTGAGAGTTTTCCAACTTTTTGTGACACCAGAAGATCTCAGGGTGATCCATGCCGTTGGCCTTCTACATGCACCATCAGGTAGATGGTGGAGCTTCATGATCCAGGTTAATGATGAGGTGATGCTTCTCTGGGCAGAATTTGAGAGCCTGTTTTGTGGAGAGTTTTTCCCATTGAATCATTGTGCAGTGAACCTATAAGAGCTTCTTCATCTACAGAAGGGAAGAAAGTCTATGGCTCAATACTCATCGAGGTTCAAAGACCTATCATGTTACTCCCCAGATATGGTGTGAGACCCATTCTGCAGGGCCCAGACCTCAAGAAGGGGATCAAGTAGGAGATCAGGGATTCAATGATCTCGTTTATCATCCCTATGAAGGAGGGGTGTTAGATAGATCCCTCTTGGAGAATAGTTTTCTTGCGGAGTAATCACCAGTAGCATGGCCCACTACCAGTCATCACGTAACCGAGTCGTCTACTGCTGGTAGCTGACAGACATCACAGAGGTCCAAGAGGACCAGACCTACAGGTGGATGACCGTATTAATTATGATCGGTTGTGCAAGGAAACTGAGGCGGGGCCATTTATCCCAATAGAGGGTAGTTTTTCCCATGCGGTGGTCAGGGTCACAAGGCTCGTGATAGTCTGACTAGTCATAAAAATGATCAGCAGATGGTCGAGGGACTGCCCATGCAGAGACATAGGTTCAATCGAGGTGGTCCGCAGGGAGCAGGAGGATGTGGTATAGGAGCTAGTCATGTAACTGGATGTGGGTGACAATTTGAGATATTACCGCCAACCCCACTAGGAGGTCCACCCCGACTACCGGGAGCATGTGGACAGGGGAGAGCTCTGCTCCAGGAAGATAAGGCTTACGATCATGGAGCACCGAAGATAATTCGATGTATGATCTGTGTCTACTCCACCATTGTTGCATTACATATAGACACAGTTTCCAGTCAATCTTTCAGTACCACTGCCCTCATTCAGAGCATGGAGATTCCGATGGTGCGGTTGGTTCAATCCTTACGGCTAAATACTCCTACAGGAGCAGATTCGATGATTACACACTGGTGCTGGAAATGTGTGCTTACTCTAAGAGGTGAGAGCATCAAATGGGATCTTATAGTAGTGTCATCGAGGCGTTAGGATGTCATCTTGGTTATGGACTTGTTATCTATAGTTGATGCTCAGATAGACTGTATTAGGCACAAGGTGCGGTGTGTCCGCAGGGGCGGGACTGGGTCTACCTTCACCAGTGAGAAGGGAGCCTTTAGAACACTGGATGGACTTAGTCGGAGGATATTGATTCTGATCACTCATTAGTTGTCTATCATTACCCTCGGAGCTGTTGATGTGGAGAGTCTGAGCTATCATTTAGTGTTGGACTAGTACATAGATGCTTTACCTGATGATGTTTCGGGTCTACCTACTCGTAGAGAGGTGGAAATATACATTGACTTGTACCCTGAGACGAAACTGATATCAACACCATCTTATCAGATGGCTCTCACAGAGCTTCGTGATCTGCGATACAGCTAGAGGACCTACAGTGGAAGGGATTCATCTGTCTCATTGTTTCTCCCGGGGCAGTCCCGATTTTGTTCGCCATGAAGGTGGATGGGAGCTTGAGACTCTGTGTCAACTATCGGTGCCTGAACCAGGTGACCATGAAGAACAAGTACCAACTTCTAAGGATTTACATCCTCTTTGATCAGCTTATGTGAGCACGGTGGTTCTTGAAGATGGATCTCAGATCAGGCTATCACTAGCACTGAGTGTGCGAAAGGGATGTACATAAGATTCCCTTCAGATGTTGGTATGGCTACTATTTGTTCATGGTTATGTCATTCGGTGTAACCAACGTTCTAGTAGTGTTCATGGGAATCATGAAAAATATCTTTCATCCATACCATGATCTCTTTGTACTTGTCTTCATCGACGGAATTCTTATCTACACGACCACCAAGGAGGAACATGCCTATCATTTACATGTAGTATTGGACACACTCCGAGAGAACCAACTTTATGGTATGCTCTCAATGTGCTAGTTTTTCTTCCAAGAGGGTCATTTTCTAGGACATGTCATATCAAAAGATGGATTTTCTATAGATCCAACAAAGATAGAGATGGTACTTATTTGGGATCCACCCAAGAGTCTGACAGAGGTACAAAGTTTTCTTGGTGTTGATGTATATTTTCGAAGGATTGTGCCAAACCTGTCCAGAGTTGCAGCACCACGAACAACCTTGAAGAAGAAGGGGAAACCCTTCGTGTGTTTAGAGAGATTCCAGCAGAGTTCTCAGGAGTTGAGGCATAGGCTTAATGTTTCCCCCATCATGAGGCTTCCGGAGGAGGGCGTAGGTTACGTAGTTTACCAAGAAACATCAAGGACAAGGTTTGGATGTGTCCTGATATAGGAGCAAGCAGTGATAACATATGGGTTTCTACAGCTGAGACAGCATGAGCAGAACTACGCTACCCATGAACTGGAGTTTGCAGCAGTGATCTTTGCCTTGATGATGAGGCGAAACTATCTGATGGTTGAATGTTTTACATTGTACTCCAATCAAAAGAGTCTCAGGTATATATTCTCTCAGAAGGACATGAGCCAGAGATAGCGACGCTGGCTTGAGTTCCTCCAAGACTATGACATCAAGATTTTCTATACTCCCAGGAAGGGTAATGTTGTAGTAGATGCACTCAACAAGACGTCTTGTATACAGCTTCTAGGTGAGGTGTTGGAGGAGTTGGCCACATTAAAGATATCTTTGTGGATAGAGACATATCAGATTGTCTACAGTGTCATACAGTCACACCCCCACTTTTTTAGTGAGTCAAGAAGACACAATGTGGGGATGCAGACTACGAGGCACGACATGCTTAGAAATCCATAAGACATGCACCTGATCAATTTTATGAAGATATGGGAAAATAATCCTCTTCAGAGGACGTGTCATGGTACCATTTCCACTTCGAGAGGATGTTTTGAGGGGGTTCTCCACATCCCCTCAAGCGGTACATCCTGGAGTGGCGATGATGTACCAGGATCTCTGACGATATCACTGGTGGGCGGGAATGAAGAAAGTGATAGAAGAGTTTGTTTCTTGGTGCCTCACTTGTCAACTAGTGAAGGTGGAGCATCAGGAACCGGCTGGTTTGGTTCAGAATTTAGAGTTCCTATAGTGGATGTGGGGTGGGATATCTATGGATGTCGTGACAGTACTTCCAAGTACGACCAGGTTAAACGACTCGATTTGGGTGATCGTCGATCGACTCACCAAGTCGGCCCACTTCCTACTGATCAAAGAACAGGGTTCAGTAGATATCCTGGGATGCCTTTATGTGAAAAATATTCTGAGGATACATGGAGTAGCTTCGACAATTGTCTTAGATTGTGATGCACTTTTTACTTCCCGGCTATGGATGGTGTTGTAGGAGGCTTTCGGGATGCATCTTCATTTGATCACCACCTTCCACTCTCAGATGAATGGCCATACTGAGCAGACAATACAGACCCTCAAGAATATGTTGTGTTCCTGTGTCCTCAACTACGGTCTCACTTGGGAGGATCACTTACCTTTGGTGGAGTTTGTATACAATAATATCTATCACTCCACCATATGGGTGGATCATTTTGACCCGTTGTACAAGAGACCATATAGATCACCCTTGTGCTGGACTGACGTAGGGGTGTCAACACTCATGGGACCAGAGATGGTTCAAGCGACCATAGAGAAGGTGATGATCATCCAAGAGTAGATTAATACTTCACAGAGTAGGAAGAAGTCATATGCCTATAGGAGACAGAGGCCTCTAGAGTTCGAGGATGATGACCATGTCTTTCTATGGGTCTCACCCTGACGAGGTCTATGGATATTTGGATGAGTCTAAAAGTTATCTTCGAGGTTCATTCGACCATTTAAAGTCCTCAGTAGAGTTTGTGAGGTGGCATACCACTTATCTCTCCCACCTCATTTGCACTAGATGCAAGACATCTTCCACGTATCGCTGCTGATGAGATATGTTCACGAACCTTCTCACATCATCGACCGTGGTGAGATGGAAGTTGACGATGGGGAGACTTTTATGGAAAATCCATTAGATATTGAGGATAGACAGGATTGGTTCCTTCGTGGTTGGTTGATACCTCTAGTGCCCATTTGCTGGCCGCAAGGGAACCTCCAGGAGAGCACATGGGTGCGGGAGGCGCAGATTCGTGCTTAGTACCCCCACATGTTTACCTATATTGAGTTGTGTCTCATCGGGACATAGAGCGCTGATGTGGGGAGAATGTAAAGACCCGAAATTTCCTTGTACTTTTTAAAAAAATGGAAATTTTACAAGTCCGAGAAATTTGAAAGCATGTGATTCTGAGACACGATGTGCCCAGAATGAATTTCTAAACTTTTTTTTTGGGTACGTTCAGTAAACATGCAAGCAGGTTTTTCTAACTTTTGAACTGGTGGTTGGAATAAAAATCCAAGGGCACTATTGAACTAACAACGCCGGTATTCACATAAGAAGAAATTCACCTCGACAACTATTGGTCGAGGGTGAAAGATAAATTTTTTGTTTTCCTGAAAATAATAAAATAAAATAAACACACGTATTATTTTATTTTGTTGTTACCACTCTCCATGTGAATGTTGAGAAGTGGAGACCACCAGACCTTAAAATCTCATGAGAGGCTATGGTGGTGAGGGCCACCCGATGTCTAAAACTCTTCAACTCCATAATTAATGTGGTGGAGCCTCTTGAGATTCCTCTAAATTAATTGTGCCAACCCTCCTTAATTATTTATTTCAGCCCTTGGTATCCTCCAATTTGAATTTTATACCAACAAAACTCATTTATTGTTTCCAATTAGTTAAGACAACTTTTATTGATAATAAATTAAATAGATAAACATTTTATATTTAGTTGACTATTCATTTTTTGTTAAATTATTGGAAAAGGAGGATTGGGAGAACCTGGGAAAAATCTCTCCAACATAGAATTCTCTACCAGCGAAGAACGCCGACCTACTTCGACCTTCATCCTCAGGACTTCTTCCGACATGGGACGTCCTCATCTACGGTGAATCGGCAACCATACTACCTACTTACGCCAACATCATTAAGCAAACGAGATAGGGGGTTTATTTGCATGATACTAATTTTCACATACTCCTACCTTGGTTTTTTTACATTTGGAATGAAACATTGTGGGATGTTATAAGCATGACATTCTTCTTTCTTGTTGAGCCATATGATAACACCTTAATTAAAAAAGTACGAGCAAAAACAACATGATCTGACCCTTATGAAATATCTTGTGGTGTTCTTCGCGATGGAGGAGGATGACTACCATCGATGGTAGGGGAACGAGAACGGCGGTTGGCGCCACCACCAGCCGCGATGAAGGTGAGGACACGACAGCGTTGTCCCGTGGCCACTGCGGTCACCCTGCGACCCTCGTCGTCGGACTTCCCCCCTGCGGCCCCTCTGCTGCCCGTGGCCGGACCACCAACCTGCGACCGGTCCGCACCCCTGTGGCTGGTCCACTACCTCATGGCCAGTCTGCGCCCTTGTGGCCGGTTCGCGCCCCAGCGGTCCGTCCCTCAGCATCGCGGTAGGTATGTTCCCTCATGGTACATGCGGCTGCTCTGCACCCTCGCGGCTAGTCCACGCCCTCGTGGCCAGTCTTCCACCCTCATGACCGGTCCACACCCTCGCAGCCGGTCCGCGCCCTCACCGTTCCTGCGACCGATTTTCACCCTCGCGGTACCCCATCGGCCGGGCCGCCATGTGGGCCGGGTCGGTCTGACCTGGTCGGACCAGACCTGGGTAGACTACGTCCCAACTAATTAATTTTGTCCATAACTTTGGCACCGTTCGTCCTTTTTACGAACCGCCTGTGGAGATGGAAATCATTGAGAGAGGATGTCCCTTTTAGTGATACCCCACTGTGTTCATTTTTAATATGGGGAATGGTCAGGTTGGATCGTGCACGAATCCAACCAGCCACCAGGACTAAAAGGCTAATAACTCACATACCAGGTGACTGATTGACATAGTGTCTATTGCGTTGAGAACCATATGACATGGCATGCCATTTAAATGCTTATTCATGGAAATTCGAGGAAATTGGAGTATCGACCAGTAGCTTGTGGAGAGGATCCTCTTGAAGATGAGCGTGTATAGTGCGGGAAACCAGTGGTTGGCTGAGACTTGATGACTACTGACCAATTTGACTCAAAGTCACTCGACATGCCCCATGGGGAGCACCTTGGTGATGCGTAGGACCCATGGTGGGGAGCACATTAGTGATGCAGCAGACCCATAGTACTCGAAAAGAGGAGTAACTTAGCAGGCCTAGTGGGGAGCGCCTTGGTGATGCGGTAAACCCACGGTGGGGAGCGCCTTAGTGACCCAGTAGACCCACAGTACTCGAAAGGAGGAGTACCTTTTCAGTACATGGTTAGTGGGAAGTGCCTCTATGTAATGCAACAGACCCACTGTACTCGATAGAGGAGGAGTTCTCCATCAACCGAGGTGTTCGACATTATTACTGAGAATGTTATTTGTTTCTATCACAAGAATAAATCCCGGTGTGAGCTGAGTTAGAACCTCAATGTTTTTTTCATGATTGAGATGGATTACTTGATAACCAAGGTATATGTTTGGGCATATGACTAATTAAGGTTATCTGTTGATTTCATACTTTTTGAATTATCAATGATGGATTTTTTGAGACATATAGGGTCTCGCGATCCCTATTGAGTATTGTTATACACACCCCAGAACGGTCTATGCCGGCACCTGGTTGTGTTGGATGCAGAAAACCGACAACGCTAACTATGTATGAGAGTACTAGGACTAGACAGTACATATAGGTGGACCTTACGACAAGTCGGTACACGGAGGAGACATACAGATGTGGAGTGCTGAGGAGGCAAACTGTACCTCCCCTTCAGGTAGGAACCTCATAGGTTGATCCAGAAGCTGACTTTCCCTTTTCCTTAGTTGTATTATATCACATTTGAACTTTCACTTTCCAGTTGGGCTTGTATTCTAGCCCCTTTTACTTTTTGTACATTTTTTATAGAAAGTTTACATAGTGTTTCATATCTAGTTGTGTGCTTAATTGTATGTGTGTGTTTATATGTTCTAAAGGCAATGCCTTCTCAGTTTTAGGTAATTACATCTTTGGTGCTAGTCACTAGCCTCTAACCTATGGAATGCACGCTTGGGGTAGTCATGGCATTGGCACCTGGGGATGGGTCATGACAGTTATGATCCTAGTTTATTTTATATGATTTATATAAATGTCATTTTTAATGAAATATCATGACTAATTAATTCCTTTTTCAGTTTATGATTCAATTTGAAATATTTTTTTTGAGGTTTTTAACTAATATTTTACTGGGTAAATAATTTTATAACTCAACTTAATTTCATTAGGTTTTATTACTCCATTTTTGTATAGGATGTTCATTGATTATGTGAGTAATGACTTCTTATTATTTTTATATTGAATTTTGATAGGTTTTTTTCATTTAAAATTGATACATATTATCCATTAATTGACTAATTATACCTTTTATTTAATGACCATTTTAATTGTTTATTTAACAAATCATTCTAGTCAATATTGTTTCTTCATGAATTTACATTAAAGATAATTATTTTATAATTATTCAGGGAAAATTTATATTTTATTTTCATGTGGTTATTGATGATATTTTTCAAGTATTATTACCATTTTATGCTATTTAGTACATATATTGTTTTATAAAATGTATGTTAGAGAATCCAACTTCACTTCTCCCTTAAGAGTCAAATATATGTTTTCTTCCAGTAGCATGCTTTCTAAAAATGTTCTAAAAAATGTTATCTAAAAATAAATACTTATTCATCAATGATTTTTTCTCATATTTGTACTCTTTAATTTTTTTTCAAAGGTATATTATGCGCTTTTAAAAACAATGGAAATTTTTATTTTCGTGAAAATGTGAAAGAATGATCTCATCATTTTATGAACAATAAAAATCCTAAACATTTATTGTTTCAATGGAATGTTATTTTTTAATTTTATAGAATTTATGGAATTAAATTCTTTTCTAATAAAAATAATCTATTTTAAGCTTCCTTTGTATGTTTACATTAATCTTTTCATGGAAAATACATATAAATGTTTCTTTCAATGAAAATGACATTCATTATTGAAATGATATTTTTAATAATGTTTTGAAGAAATATCTATGGTATTTGTATCCATCAGTGAAAAAGCCTTTAATTATAATAAAATGGGTATATGTTGATACCATTCATATACATCCTTTGGATGGGATCTGATTATTTTTAACATGGATAATACTGACTTTTACTAATATCATTTTTAAAAAAATAACATCCCTTTAAAATATTCATGCTATTGTGATCTTCATCTCTTAAATTTCACCTAAATACAAATTCTATTTATCAAATATATTCAAATTTCTTAAAAATTATCTAATAAATACACATAGTGTTTTAATTTGAATGATATTTGTATCACTAAGGAAATATTTATAAATTTGTGTCTTGTACGAAATTCTTATATCAGATGCTAATTCATATTCATTTGTGAATTAAATGTACTATTAGATATATGAAGATTTATTTATAACTAATGTTATGGGTATGGACCTATATTATATAAGTCCTCAATGCATAGGTAAGTATATTCAGACTAATCAGTTATGCTAGCATAAAATTTGTTTTACCTGTAGCTTAAATATTTTTGTGACAATTCATGACATTAGAGGTATCTTGTGACTAATATATGATAGCCAATAAATAAGAATTACTAGTATTATGTTTCTGATAATTATTATATATGATATTTTGATAGTGAAAATATCTCTGGAATCATTTCTTGAAGGGCCTAAAGGCCTTAAATATTTAATCATTTTTGACAATCGCCCTTTTAAGGGATGAAGGGGAATGCTTACTTGGCCAATATGATTTTGTGACATTACCTGACAAGATGTTCTTAGAGGAAAAACCTAGACTAAAAAAACTTTTAGCTGCCCCTCCCTGCCATTTGAATCATGATCATCTCTCCACCTTCACATGGTTGTTTAGCTAGCTGTCCTATGAAGAGATACGCAAGCTCAATACCGATGGAAATGCCATACCCTCTCATTATTCTAAATCCAATAGCTATGAAATGGTGAATGTTCCTTTCTCTGAACCTTCTTTTGGAGCTAGTTTCTGGAAGAATCTACCACGTATGTATTTTCACATCATCTGTTCCATAGATTTTGTTGTGTTCCAAAGGCATTGGGGGGGCTTAAAGGCCATGAGGTTACCTGAAGGCCTTAAGGTGGGTCGATGTACTTGAGGTTCACTAAAAGACCTAACTGACCCAATATCCTGGGAGGTCTGATGGTCCTACGGACATGAGGAACAAACTGATTTCCCAAAGGTGAATAGTTTCTGTTACTATAGTACCAAAAACTAGCTTCTACAACAACATGAAAATTTTCTCCTAACTGAATTTGAACCTAGGTCTCATTGATGCACATGAAGAATCCCCACTGATCTATCTTAGGTTTTTGTTTCCAGATATATTATTTTCATAGTTTATTGATAAAATTTCATGCACACAAAGTTATATTTCATTCTATATTGATTATTAAATTTCTATTTTTTTAAAATGTCTCATGTTATCAATTATTTACCATGCCATATTGATTCTTCTTTTCATGTTATGTAAATGGAATGTGTGGTCATTTATTTACCTTTTCCTAATAATTTTCCATAATAATTCTTGATTATTGCTAATATACTCAAGCCTCACTAAGAAGTTGATATCACACTCCATTTATTCTATTCCCCAAGAATACATGAAGTAAACTATGGATAATATAATGGGAAATGTTATATGGGAAAATGTTCTTCTCTATGGAAGAAGAATAAAATTGTTTTGTAATTTGGGTACTAAAATATAATTTAAGACAACGATTAATTTTCTATTTTACCAAGGATAATAATTTATTTATTATTTTGAGTTCTTATTCCTTATAACAGATGTAAATTTAATATAGGTATTCTTTAGATCCTGGATGATGGGGTCTGGATCACTATATGTTGTATAAACAGATGTTTAGTAGAGACTATGAGATCAGCAATTTGAAAAACATAGAGTAGGTAACATGCTACTATGGAAGATATAGAGTATAAGTATAGAATAATATCCTAACATTTTAAAAAGTAATATGTTATATGGTTTTTTCTTTACTACAAATCACTTTTTAGATACTACTTGTGGGTGTGGTTTAGAAATATATGTAACTAAGGGTAACAATTCAGAAAAAGGTTTTTTAGGATTGACTCAAGAATTATATGGTAGTCAAGAAAGGGAATTATTGTACACCTAGTTTAACACTCTAAATGTATATTCTTGGGATAATTCATATTTATTTTACAAACCATTAGAATTTATTTGAATAGATGATTATAATAAATGGCCAAAGTTAACTACTATGCCAATGAAAGTCCTACGTGGAAATAAAATAGATGATATATTTATTAGGATTAATGAATTATATTATGTAATTATTTTACCAATGGTATTTTAGTCATAAGAATTAAGAAACAACTAATGATAGTTTTAGATTTTATTAGAGAACATGTCTTCATTAAATTTAGTGTTATGAACTCCGTCATGCGGTAATGAGTTTATAATTAATCATGAGTTCAACTTATTAAACACTCCTTTTAGGTTTTATGTGAAGTGAATCTACTAATATTAAGAACATATTGGAGAAATAATTTGGAAGTGTTTGTTTTAGTTGAAATATTTATTGAGGAATAATTCCTTTACAAATTATAGACATAATATTAAGGGTTTTTATATCTATTAAGGTTTTAATTATTAGTAATGAAATTATAATAATAATCAAATAAGATTATTATACCATAATTTTTTTATTGAAAACCATAATAAAAGGTTATTCAATGATTACTTTTATTTTAGGTATATCTATCATATTTGTTTCTGGAACACTATAAGAATGAAAGAAATATGATTTAAAAAAAATAAAACCCACATGTATGGTGAAAACCCTTTGTACCTGAAAATAGGGTGGGGCTTGAACCCAAGACTGATCAATGATAAGTGTTTAGTGATAACCACTAACTAACATTTTGTCTGGTTTATTATATTATTTTTTGTTAAAATATTTTAAAATATATATTATTGAAACACTATTAGTGTTTCTGTTAATGTTTAGAGATTATTTTATTGGATAAAATGTGATACCACTTTTGGTTTTGGAAAATATTATAGAAAATTGAAGAACATTTCATTATTTTATTGATCTTATGATCCATTAAAAGTTATTTGTATTAATAAAGGAATAATAATTTCCTTTTTTGATATTCATTTCTTAGATTAAGGGATTAATTGGAAATTGAAAAATAACAATCCATTTATGAAATTATACAAACAAAATTAAAACTTATCATGTAATTATATATTATTTTATTATTAGATTATGAAATAATTACTCAACATTTTGAAAAAAGATTTAGAAAATAAATATAATCCTATTACATTTATATATTATTGATTAAATGGTATATAAAATCATCACAAATTTATGGTTTTTAGAAAATTATAATTCCATTAATCAATAAATTTATTTTCGTAATTGATCTCTTTCAGTCTGTATAAATATTTTCAGGTTTTCTATATGTACATGCCTTCACTATGACCAATGTTCTCCTACATAGTTCTTTAGTTATGTGTTATTTCATATTATATTTGTTCATAAATATTTCTATTTTTAGAGGATAATTTATTAAACCACGTTCTATTTTGTGTAATTTAGATAAATATTATACAAATATCAAATACTTTACTGTCAATATCTTCTTTATATTACGAGCAAACAAATGTTTTTTGGGAGATTGTATCACCATGGAATTCTAGAAGAATTAAATTTTATTTAATAGAGTGTATGAATCAAAACTCATATCCTATAAGGGACAACAACACACAAAAACATAAAAATATATTTCTTCATGAATCAATTTAAATCCGTTAATAGCTCATGATAAATTCATGAATGATTATTTTCATAGCCTACATTAAAAAAAGGCTGAGTATTACCAAATATTAATATATTATATTATATAATTATATAATATAAAATATATCCCATAGAAATTATAATGGATGATAATAATATTATTAAATATATTATGAAAATATATAATTTTCACTTGATAATTAATTATCTATTTATGGAAAATAATATAGGAATCATCAAAAATAAAAAGAACATTTTTATGAAAGAAGTGTTCTTTATAAAAGTTGTTTAAATAATGCATTGGGAAGATAAATTATATTTAAATTTTAAATTATTTATATAATTATGATTCCTAAATAAAATTAACTTTTTAAATCATAATTCAAAAATTTTCTTAGAGTAAATTGTTTAGATTTTTCATATAAATTTAATTTTATGATGAATAGTAGAAAATACTGAAATGTAATTGAAAAAATCCTATTCATAAAATTAATTTTATATGTTATGTTATATTATGAATTAGTTATCATTTAAAATTATTTAAATTATAAAACAATATTATAATTTCGGTAATTGGGACCAATTTAAAATTTATTTTGGATATAAAAACGTTTCAAACTTTTGAACATCTTCACATCAAAACCCCACTTTCTAGTTGTGTGAATATGATTAATATTAAATTATATTCATCCACCTATGGGAGTTGAATTTGTAAAAAGATATTAAATATTTAAAATCATAATAATTTTTTATTTTTAATGTAAACATACATTTTGACAATAATTATTATGGAAAATAGTAAAAAAATTTGATATGACTATAGTTAAAACAATGTTTTGGGAATTGCATACGTTTGAAGTAAAATTAATTTTACACCCACATATGTGTTTTATTTAATAAATTATATTTCATATATTTTATAAATTTGTATAAATTATCTAATAAAACTTTTTTTCATTAAAAGTTAAACTAACCTGTTTAATAAAAAGATATAATTACCCTAGAAAAAATTAAAAGGGAAAATTTGAGAAAACAAAAGGACTAAATAATTTCATTATAAAAATTTATTTTTGTGTGTTTAGGATCTTATTATATACCAAATAAACCCTAAAATATATCATTATTCAATTTGTGAGTCGCATGAGGTATGGGTGACCTCATAATAGTGAATAATTTTGAGTATTTTCTAGAATGTGAATCCTCATCACCAATAAATTTTTCCTCACACTTCCACATTATTAAAACATTAAAATATATTTTGTCCATACAATACATACCTAAATCACTCCTATACTTCCCTCTCATAATAATATATGAATTATTTGATTAAAATTTCAATCCATTGATGGATTTTGGGAAAATCTAATGAGGATACCCTAGAATATATAATTCTCATCAATGAGTGTGTTTTTTTAATTCCTTCTACTCCTCAATAAATCAACATTATACCATGACTACATAAAAATCATAGTATCACCCACATACAGATATATTGTTTTAATTTGAATGTTATTTTTTGATTGGGTATATAATGAAAAATCTATATCATTTTGTCAAAATAGTTATTTTATGTTAATGGGTATTTATTCATAAATTAAATATATTATTTTATATATAAGTAATGATTTTGAACTAGTGTTACTTTTGGGGAATAAAAATATATATAACCTCGATGCATCGGTATATCTCTAGAGAGTAATCATTTATAATTCCATTAAACACGTTCTTACCCATTATTTAAAGTTTATAGGGAAAGGTATTGATGGTAGAGGTATTTTTTTTTGGAATAAAGTCTTATAAATAACAATGTCAAGGATTATAAATTCACTTATTATAATCTAGAAAAAAATTCAAAATGATATTATATATGGATTTAAATCATTCTTATTTCATTAATTAAATTGAATGTGTGTACAATTATTTATATTTACAAATTAATTATTCATTTTCCAGTTATTTAAATGGAATGATTCCTCTATTGTATACATTTCTATATTGATTATTTATTATTTATTTTTTTAAATGGAATTATGATATATTTTTTACCTTTCTATATGGATCATTATTATTGATCCATTATATCTTCCATTGTATTTAACCCCTATTCAGAATTTGGGCTCACACATAATTTGTTTTCTTTCCTAGGTAATCAAGGATGTTTACGATGACTGATATTAAAGGATATGCGGGATGAAATAAAGATAATCTCAAATGGAGGGAAAATATTTTATAGTTTTTCTATTCAGTCTTAATGTAAGTCATCAATTAAAAATCTACTATGATAAGACAAATAAACTATTATGTCTTTCGATACATGATTCCCTTTTATAGTATGCCAATGTAATGTCGTTTGGAACTGGTTCGGGGCTACTAGGGTTATGGTCGGTACATGAAATTTTCCAGTAATCATTAAATTGTATTTTCATCTATGGTAAAATCTATTGATGTTACTTATGAATAAATGGGGATATAATCCGATAATAACATCCTTATTCTTTTATTATATTGTAATGTTTTATGATGATAAAATAATGACAATATCCATTTTTTTCATGGTATATGCTATAAAAAAATATAGATTCATTCATGATTATGTGAAATATATTTTAATGCATGACGATTACATGGTGGGTGGGTTCATTATAACATCTCAATGCAATCATAAATACTAATGTATTATTAGCTCATTGTGTAGATGACCAGTTAGCCCATTCCCAAATGTTGTAACACTAGTTGTCAGCCCAGGGTCATAATAGCTACATCAAGGGTTAGCTAAATCCTAACATTAGATGAATGCATTAAAGGGTTTAAATGAAAAATGACTAACCAGATTATGATTATGCAATATGTTTTATACTACCCTTTTTGACATGTTCCTATGATTATGATATTATATCATCATTATACTTGAGTCTTATATGACTCATATTTTATGAAGTACTAAAAATATTTCTATTTTTTTGATCAATGGATTGTTGGGTATATTTTCAAATGTCATTATCATATTATCATACCCTTTTACTTATTTTTTCATTAATATGATTATTTAATACTATCTCACCAATTCACCCTTACTGATTATTTATGCTCAACCATTATTATGTTTTATTTTTTTATGTTACGATTTTTTTTTCATTATATATATATATATATATTATGTTTTTTATATGAGAAGAAATTTATGGTAGGTATTGATGATATTTGAAAAAAATATGTTTTTATGATTTTATTATTTAATGAAACTAATCCTTTCCCATTATTGTGCAACACCAAGAGATTTGGTGTAATATATTTTTAGGAGTGGATTTAATCATTTAAATATTTTTTATTACACTCAACATCATGTTAATCATTCTTTTAATGTAACACCATGTTTACATTTCATTTTAAAAAACAACATTTTTTTTGTTCTACCCATAAAAACAAGTTTATCATGCATCAAATGTTACACTATGTTTATCATGTGTTACCAGAAACACTGAGTTTAAATGAAATATGACATACAATTAAAATAATATTATTAAATATTATAGTTGTCACAATGAAATTTCAATAATAGGAATGAAATAGATTATATAGATAATAATAATATATGGCTTACCGATGTATATATGAATAATTCATTGGTGAATACTTAATAATAAATAAAAAAAATTATAAATAAAAGGAATCATTTTAAAAAACAGAATTTGTTTTCAAATTTTTTTATTATCTAAATATATTTTACAAAAAAACATTTGGTGACTAATTTTAATGAAATTAATTTATTATATATTAAATAAAATGTTTCACATTTCTCTTCTGTGTTATCCAAAGACGATATGAGAATAAATCAAATTTATGCTTAAAAAGTGTTTTTATAAATGGATGTATTTTTTTCTTTTTCATGATTATTTTGAAATTAATTTCGTCCAATTTTAGATATTTTTTGATAAAATATAATTTATTTTTTAATTCTAAAATTCATACTTTTTAGGGAGAATTTTTGATAACATTCTATGGAGATAAATTTTCAAATTAATAGGGAAAAATATATGTTTTTATTTATAATTTTAATATATTTTATAATACTTAAAATAAATCAAATTTTTTAGGATGGTTTAAAGAAAAAATATTTCTATTATATATTTATTAATCCAATTTAGGCTACTACAATCAATTTAATCTTGTATTTGGATATTAATAAATTTCATTATTTTCAATATTTTCTATTTTGAAAACCGATTTTAAAAAAAATGAAAAAAAATTATGTAAATTTTTCTAATTATGATAATTGAATTTTGAATATATGATTAAATATTTGGAATTAGAAAAAATTATAATATCTTGTATGCTTAATAGAATTTTTTACTACAGCAAATAGTAAACAAATAAATATTTTTTACTGTTATTAAGGTAGAAATTGTTTTACATGGTTATTAATCAAAAATAATATGGGATAAAAAGATAGAAAACTAATAAAACATATTTCGATAAAAATAACTCTTCCTTATCCAATATATGATTGGTTATATATAGTATTTGAGGTTTTTTACATCTGGAAAATTTACTAACATGTTTTTCCTTTCAATAATTATTAGTGTTCCAATCACCTCACATAAAAAGGCCCCTCTCCTCTCATATTCGCACATAAAAATAATTTGGTTTATATAATAACTAAAAAAATAAATTCCTTACAAACCCTATATCATCGTATAAAAATTATATTTGTCCTAAAGTCTACCTAAGATACCTTTTTGTGAAATTAAAAATAAGTACTTTGTTGATGAAGTATCATCCCTAACCAAGAATTTTTTTCTATTTCATACTCTAAATCATTCACTTCATGTTAATATATGATTTTATTATAACATACATATAATTAATATACTAAGATATTATTATTTTAGTGAACTAACACATGTCATCATCTTCTATTAAACGGATTACAAAATCATCATTCAGGTGTATAATAGACTATCTCATCGCCAATGAATGCCAGTCATTTTCCATTCCATCCCTCACCTATGGATATTATGATGGATTTATTGTTTATATTTTTAATTTATTATATTTTTGTACATTTTAAATCACGATATCACATTTTTTTACCATCTATTCTTTGGAAATATGATAATGTCGTTTGTGTATATGGAAGACTACTACCTCACAATGTGTAGTGAATTGTTCACGGGTTTGATGGAGGATAATAAAAATGGTACTAATATAAATATATTATATATAATAATTAAGCATTAATATATAATTTTAATATAATTTTTATCTTTATTTCATTGTTACTTTCAGAAATATTGAAATAGTGTATATGCGCACGTACATCCAATTATCTCCCCAATTAATTTGTACAATTTTCTCTCTTTAACTTTTATGGATCACTCAGATTACATATATATTGAATATATATGACGTCCAAATCATCAGTAACTTTCTAGGTTCAAATTAACCATGTTAAATGTAATGTTACCAAAATTAAAAAACCTAGAGATACATAAAAAATTAGTTATTACATGATACACGACATCAAAATGGAATCATTAATAAAAGAATAATAAAATCTCATAAGTAAATTATATAATGACTAATATATATATGTTTGGACCTGTAATATATTCATCATGTGTTGATTCAATAATTCTGGTATTTTTCAAGTTTTTATGCTCACAAACACCCACAATTTTATTACTAATGAATATTATTATAAGTGGATTTTAGGAAATTAATATTCATGGAAATAATTTTTATTTAATTATATTGAACCCATTGATACATGAGGAATATTAATTTAAGTGTTCGGAATATTCATTGGTGTATTATGGAAACAATATTCATACCCTACGTTTTTAAGTGTACTTTTTAAGAAAGAACCCAACATTTGGAACACCAAATATGGATCATATAACCTATATTGGTAGCAAAGTATAGATAAGGAATCCTAAATTTGAATGAAATAAAATTTTTGAGAAACAAACAGAAGGTGGATCAACCCTACATTTGTAATTAACCCAACACTGTTAACCCCATAATTTGTATTTTTTTATTACATTATGGAACCTTATATTTTACTATTCAATGAAGAAGTTTTAAATCCATGGTAATATCCATTATCGATGATATAGAATTGGAATATATAAATAAAAATTAAAATCTCATTTTTGATTGATTTAAAAGAACATTATTACTGTATTGAAGGATCTAATTTAACGAAGTAAATCGTTACTCATATTAATGAATGTATTGATCTCTCTTGAAAATTTTTTAAGATAAAATATTTAAAATTTATTATGATATAGTTTAGGAGATTGATTGACCTAGATTGTTTGACCTATAGTATAAATATCAATATGATCTTAATTCTAAAGAGGTGAGGAATTCATAGAAAAATTGATACTCATACAAAACGTTGTGTCGTTGCTTTAACAGCCACATGTTGGAGACCAACATGTTTGGATCTATCATTTCAATGATACTATTTATGTTATTGTTTCTGTAACAAAAATTTATATTTATGTATTATTTTTTATGAACATGAAAATTATTTTATAAGAGATTCACTTTACGGGAATAAATATCTAAACATGTGTAGAGTGTTTTATCTATTATTGTTTGAAAAATCCAATGTGAAATTGAATATCTATTTACTGATGTGAATTGCTGATGATCTCAATAAATCTATCATATGTTACTATAAATGTTTATTAGAATCTGTATCCTCAATAAAATCTAACAATATTGATTTATTGGTGTCTTAGATGCTAAAACATAGTAATGGAAGAGTGTTACCTTCTCAGACGACGCTGTGGGGAAACAGGTTCCTTATAAAAGAACTAGAATGATTTAAAGAGGCTTTTTGAAATTATGTCATTTTACAAAACATAGTTACTTATTAAAGGAATTATAAAAATAGGACCTAGTAAAAATCACAAAGCTCATAGAGTTGACATTTGGTACAGTGGACTAAGGGATCATTTTTTCCTGAGCCACTATACATCATAGTGTGTATTTCTATTATTTATTTCCATTAATTTCTCATTATTGAGAGAAAAGGAATAGATCTCTCTTAATCAATAGATGTTTTCTTAATTAGCAATGTTTTTTAAACACAAAACTCACCCCCTCTTGTGTAATTATATACTTTTTTCACCATTTTACCGAATAAATATTATCATTGTCGTGACACATCTAGTTTGATTTCTATTAGAAATTTATTTAACCAATCCAATATCAACAATTGGTGTTAAAAGGTTCTCAAAATCCTGAGTTAGGGACTCAAAAAATTTATATAGAAGTGGTTTATTCTTGAGAAGACATTTCTATGATCTATGATCAGTATTTTAATGGTGGTAATTATTTATGATTGAAATAACATATGATCATATATTTGAAAAATATTGTTATACAGTTTTATTTGAAAGTAGTGAAACATTATGAAATCCATATAGAATATTTGGTAAATTGGATTAATGATCAAGAAAGGGAATATTATCTTAATTCAAAATCAATGAATTTTCATGTGTGTGGCTTATGAACTAATGAATTCAATCGAGTGACTCAATGTACTACTACATATAAGATATGGGAGATTATTTTTTCATAAAATTTATGTACACTACATTGAACTTTTTTTGGCAATTTCTGAATGTGTGAGGATGAAACTATCTCCCAAATGAATCGATGGTTGATAGAAAACGTCAATGAAGCTTCTAACATTGAAAATACAATTTCAAAATCATGGCTATAATTAAATGTACTCTGATTACTACCTTTTAATATGGATGATATATATGCGATTATAAATCAATCTACACCTTTGAAAAAAAATTTCATGAAGGAAATGATTGTAACTCTTATGATGTATAAAGATTAAATGAAAGATAAATGTCATATTGAAAATAATGATGGGACATTAAAAACTAATTTGGATTAATCAACTGATTCCAATCATCCATATTTGTATAATTATTTGTTATATATTTTTAATTAGTTTAAAATTGTAGACAATAAATAAAAAGAAATATATTGATGAAAATATATGTTTCTAATGTGGGGGGAAAAGGTCATACAAAAGTAAAACAATCCTTTACTAAAAGAACAATTAAAATCAAACTATAAAAGAAAATGAATGAAAATTGTGAAGGATCACTTGGACAATAATTATACTTCATATACTAGATCAACTAGGGATTCTATGTCAAAATAAATATTTAAAATGTTATGTCTTATTACACATACATATCACAAGGTAAAATATTATTACACTCAATACGCTAGTTGTTAAAAAATATCTCATAATGAATTTAAATGATACTGTTTTATTCTATAATATAATTACGAATCTGTAAATGAATAACATCAAAAAAATAAATAAATATTATGATTTAGTGATTAAAGATAACTTTTTTTAATGTTGATTATTAATTTAAAATATAAATAATATAAATCCTATAATTTACGTGATAAAAAAATAAAAAAAAATTGTAAAATGAAATTGATAATTTAAATAAAAACATTTACTATGATAATAAAATGAGATAAATATTTAAATAAAAAAATTAGAAAAAATGAAATTCTAAATGAATTTTTTTGAATTTGATGTAATGCAAAAAACAATAACTTTATAAGAATTATTTCATTCCTTGTTTATATAAAAACGTGTATATTATTAACTATTTATATTATAGAAATAATGATCATTATGTAAATGATTTTTGTTTTTGAAAACATCTAATTTCATTTGATAAATGTGTTTATTTATCAAAATAAATGATTAGATTTAATAGTATAACTCTTACAAAAAATAACCAATTTAGTTTCCCATAATAATTAGTTGCTAATAGTGATGGACCCAAAATCATATTGGTGACAAAAGTTTCTTGTAATTGATGTTTTGAGGGTTTATACCATTAAACAATATTGTTATATCTATATATGGTTGATCAGGTTATATATGATAAAGCATTTAAAAACGGAGTGAAGAACACTAAATTTGTTGGTTATCAGAAAATCCCCCACAATAGATTCATTAATGTAGGAATTCAATTATTTTAACATTCATATAATTCTAGTAAAATAATATATTTATATTGAAAAAGAATATTATTTATAAAAAATTATTAAAAATCATTCATTTCTATTTAAATCATGTTTTAGTCCATTCTTATTATATAACATAATTTTCAAAATTCTAAAATAGTTATTTTTAAAATTCGATATTTATTATGAAATTTTTATATTTCTAAAATAATTTAAATTCCATATTTTTAAAAATTTATATCTTAAAATATAAAATAATTATCTTACATAATATAATATTATTGTTATTTATTTTTTATCTAAATATAAAGATACATAGTCTAAATAATATCAAAACCTAATAATTTATCTTCTCCTTAAAACATTTAAATTACAATGTCAATATTTTTTATTTTATTTTCAAAATGTTTAAGGAAAATTAGACACAACAAGATAATGGAATCAATTTTTTTTTGAGTTTATAGTAAAATAGTTCTTATAAAATAATGAAAGTAATTATTCTGTTTTCTCTTTTTCTTATGTTATAGATTCATTTGAATAGTATTCTGAAACAAATAAGGATATTCGAATCATGGAATAATAGAAAGTATTATCGTCTCTATTATTTGATGAAAATGTTATATTCAACGTTAAAACATTGAATAAGGAAAAAAGTAAAACATAAAGCCTGGTTAGATGCATCTAAAAATTCATATGATGATCTAAAGGGAGCATCAGTATCAAAAATGGTTTTTGAATTATTAAAATAATAATATAAAAATATGAAAGATAGATTGATCTAGAATTCACTTTTTGATGTATTCACTATAGAATGTTTAGCTCAAATGGAGTTTCTAATAATGATGTTTCTATAATGCAAGATATTGATAAGCTAAAAATGTTTCTGGTTGAAAATTATGTATATTCATCATATCAATGAACAATACTAGTACAAATTAGATTAGAAATAAAATTAAGAGACTTAGATTATATAAGCAAAAATGTTCGATGATTGAAAATATTGGATGAACCTCCATATTCTTTGTATCCCTTCTTATTTTCTATTTATCTAAAATGAATGTACTATTATTAAAATATTATGTTCAGTAAAATTATGTCCTATCAGTTAGTTACATAGTTTTTTTATTCTATCATCTAAGGTGATCATGTATCTAATATTTAATAATCCAATAAAAGGTTTACTATTGATAATAAATTAATTTTAGTTATAAAACACTAATAACTGTGAAAAATTAGTCAAAGGTTTTTTAATGTCTTGTATACTACCATTTAGAGGGATTTGAAATAAAATAATTATTTTATTTTATTATGATCTTTTATTTTTTATAAAGTTTCTAGCCTTAATGTATAGATATTTTATTTTAAATACTCTCTACTCATATATTTTATGATGTCACGAAGAGGTGGGGAAGAATATGTTGATATTTTTAGTTTGTAGTTTGTATTACATTAGGGAGACATTTATATGGAAATTTTTAGTATGTTATTTCTATTACTATATGGGGGAAGTTTTATAATCTTTATATTTGATTTTAGCATAATTATATTTCTATTCATTAGTGTATTTTCAAAAAATAATATTATTTATCATTTTGATGGGGGATATGATTTTATAAAAAAATAATGTGGCAGAAGGTTTCTATTATATATAAGTTAACATTTTTATTAGAGAAAAGGGGAAAACATATTATATTTTCATTCCATTTGAACATGGTTTTTGACATGAGTTTTATGACCATCAAAAAGGGGGATATTGTTTATCATGTGTTGATTCAAAATTTTCTAACATTTCATTTTTGTTTTTAAAATCACAAAAAACAACATTTTTGTAACAAATGAATTTTATTTTAAGTGAATTCATGGAAATTAATAGTCATGGAAATAATTATTCTGGGTTTATATTTTATTCATTGATCTATGATGAATATTTATTGAGGTATTCATTATGATTTTGGAATATTATTAATGCACAGTTATTACCCTACATTTGTGTAAATAGAATAAGTAATGAACCATATATTTGGAATAGCATGTGTAGATCATATAATATATATTGTCATTGAATTATGGATAATAAACCCTACATTCAAAATAAACCATATGTTTGAGAAAAAAACTTTTGGTACATCAACCCTAATTTTTTTATCAACCCAATGTTGTTAGCCCTATGATTTGTGGTTTTTCATAACATTAAGAAACCCTAATTTTGACTATTCAATGACAGAGTATTAAATATGGGATTAAAGAAATTGTATTGGAAGTCATAAATAACCATACAAATATCATTTATAATATATTCAAATGATCTATTCAGTTTTAAAGGATTTTATTTAAAATATTAAATCATTACTATTGTTATATGAATATAAATCCTCTTTTGAATATTTTAAATTAAATTATTCGTGATTTATTGTTTGATATTTTTGGAGTTGGTTTGGCATGTAGTTTCGACCTATAACATATAAATAAAAAAATCATTATCATAAATATATGATGAATATATAGAAAAAGTGATATAAATATGAAACAATGTTTCATTTATTGTTGATATACACTTTGGGGGCATATATGTTTTGATCTACCATTTAATTTTTGATGTTTTCCTTATTGTCATTTCTAATTCACTCCATTGTTATTTATTCTTATATAGGAAGGATGAATTTTTTAGAATATATAAACTATGAATAAATACATGTTTAATCCTATGCCCGATGTTCTCATTATATCAGGCTGAAGAGAGCACATGTGACACTGATAATCTATTTTTTTTGTGTATTATTGAAGATATTAATACATCTATCACTTGTTACTACAACAATAAAGTTTAATCTATATCCTCAATAAATTGATACATTTTATATTTATTTCTATCTTAAATTCTCAGACTTAGTTGTGGAAGATTATTAGTTTCATAGACTATAATGTTGTGAAAACGGTTCCCTATAAAAGAAGCAGAAGGCTTTATATCACCATATTATAAAGGTTTTATCTGCCTGCAGTCTGTTGTTGATTAAAGTTATTAGGATAATAGATCATTGTGAACATCCCCAATCTCATGGAGTTGAGATTTTGTGGATTTGACTAAGGTATCATTCTTACTTAAGAAACTATACATAACTATGTTCATTTCCATTATTTATTTCTACTGATCACTCATATTTGAGAGAAATGAAGAGGTTCACTGCTCATCCTAAAATAAATTATAAATTATCAATGATGTTGAAAATATTAGTTCACACCACTCTTGTGTATTTATCTAATTCAAAACCATCATGACCCATCTTAAAATTATTATATTAAATTTTTATTAATTATAAATGATATTTAAACATTTACACATTAATTCATTACTAATGTTAATTGATTTCTTAACCAATTTTATTTTTTCAAGACAAATAATTTATTGACCCCATGTTTCATTAATACGGGATATATAATAACCATAAACTTATATTTTTTATTATTCGCCTGAAAATTATAAATTTTTAAATATAATTCTGAGTATCTCTTTTTGATGTGGTTTAAGGTACAAATGTCACCTAAGTGGTAATGGTTTTATGATATAAGTTCACCATTTATTATGATTGCTTATATTTATGAGTCCAATGATAAACTATTATAAAACATATCTCATTAAACTCATTAAATTTATCTTACTATGGTACTTCCATGATAATAAATGGTTTAAATTTATTGTCCACCATTTTTATACTCAATAGTTTAGAGGAATATTTTTAATGAAAAGAAATTTTATTTCCCTCTTCTACTGAAATTTATTTTTATTCCAAAAGCATTTTTATAATTTTTTTTACAAAATATTTTAAAAATATCAATATAATATGTTTAACAAATGTTATCCATGTTTACCTTTGCACAAAAATATTTGAAAGGAATATTCAATTAATTTTCCAAACAATGTATATTTTTTTTTACAAAAATGTGAAATGAATATTTGTTTTAATGTATACCACATAGAAAAAGATTCCTATAGTCATGAAAAAATCATTATTTTCAAGATTCCTATACAAATTTCAATAGTTATTTTCAAATAAAAATATTAAATAAACACAATTTGAATTATTATTATTAAAAATTGATTATCAAAATGTAAAAGATATTGGTTTTCGTGAAATAGTTTAAATGAATTTTAATGAATCTTAATAATATTCCAATTTAATTTTTAGTGAAATTGAACTACAAATAATTTATATGTTTTAAAAATGGATTTAAAATTGTAAAGGAAATAAAACTAAAGAAATTATCCATTTTATATTTCAAAAACAATTAAATATAAGATAGAATCAATTCATGCAGAATATTATTTATTAGGGATAATACTGAGTGATACCATCCTTATTCATTCTTTGCATGGTTTTGTTTATATTGATGAAATGTTTACGAACCCCATTTATTTGTTACTAGTAACAAAATATTTAACTGATGAAATCTTTATGAAATCCATATTCTATATATAGGTTCGGGTATTATCATACAATTAGTGTTTTTTGATATTGTGGAAAATATAAGTGTGGTTTTCATTATTAGATAGGGAAAGAATATATCCTTAAAATGCATTAGTTATTGAATAAAATCCCAGCATATTAAAGTGGGAAACAAGTTGATGGACTTCATCCACTGTGGTAAATTGTTTCATCCCAATCTATTATGGGAAACATGTGTGTGATGATCCATAATGGGAGACATGTGATATGTTCAGATCCCCTATAGGAAATATGTGATAAGTCTCAATAAACTAATTTTGTGGTATTGGTATTTAACCTTGAAACATGAAATTTTTTTAATATATTTATATTGGTTCTACACTTTTCTAAAATAAGATTGTGGTTAATGATTGATTTAGGATGATTTATCAGGAATATGATCCATGCCTTCTGAAATGATAAACATATATTCCATGAGTCATTTTTAGGATCTATGATAGGTTGGGTAAGAACATTATATGATATGTTCATGATATGAAACTCTTATTACTATATTATGGTTTTTTATGATCATATATTGATATATCCTATTCTTAGAATTACTAAGAATATAATCTCATCCTTTATTATGTTTCCTTCCCTAGGTAATAAAGAATGATTTGGGTAGGGTATTCCGAAGAGAAGTTACATGTTAGATTATCTTTTTGGGGTATATTTTTGGTAATTCATGAAATCCAAATATTTCACTTCATGTCTCTAATTACACTGAACTGTTATGGTTCCCAGTGTGTCTTAATCAAATATATTTAATATTAATCTAAAAAGATGATAAATTTAAATAAAAAATTGGTCACTATATTTCATATTATAGGAAGGATTGGTCAAAATTTGGGGATTATGATTTGAAAATTATTCATGTGATCTATAGGTATATGCCTGAGTATTTGTCTAGGGATATATATAGGAATATTTAAAATGGTATGTATAAGTATAAATCAAACTATTGTAAAATATACATGAATTTTGGTGAATGATACATTAAGGGGATTCGAAAAAAGTATATCCCCTTTTTGATTCTACAAGTTGATGTGGGTATGGTATAGAGGTATATGGTGGTAATAACTCCAAAATAAGCATATTGAACTTTACCTGATCATCACATGGTGCACGACAAAGAGCCTTGTTGAACACATAGTTTTTTCACCATGGAGGATATGATATTGAAATTCAAAAACTCTCTAAATACCATCTAGAATTATATAAATAACGACCATTAATAATCTAGTTTATGAATACGGGTTCATAGATTGAAAATAATGTGTCATGATTTAGACATCTTATACAATTTTTTTTAATGATTATGTTGTTTTCAACTATAATTTCTTCTTCTCATACTATACTTTCTCATTTTAATCAATGACTAGAAATTCAAGGAATAATTATAATTTTTAGTTGAATAGAAAATTAAATGATTTTTCCCACAAGAAACCAAATGTTAATGGAGATATAAGGAAAAATAAATTTTCTCTACCCACACAACTATCTCAATATATGAATAATGATGATCATATAAACAATAATAATATGTAAAAATAATCTATTTCTTCTTTCATTAATAAACATCCACTATTTTTCAGTAGTTCCCTATATACACTAGGTTATTAAAAAATGGATTAGTAATAATGAGAAAATATTTTCAAATTGTTAGTGTTTGAGCATAAAAAAAGTCATGTTGGATATTTATTATTTGGATGGAAAATTAGATCAATAGTGATCTCTTCCTAAGTAAAAAGGGCGAATATATGAAATTGAATCTATATAATATTAATTGCTTAACTGGATAAGTCTCAGTAAGTACTTCCCTCATATTCTATGAACATTAATACATAAGGAATTCCTTACGTTTATAAAAAAGGATGGTGAATCTATTTGTACATATGAAACTAATTTTACATAATCTAAAAAGTATTATCTAGTTTAATAACATTCTAGATTGAAAAATACATTAATTAATTGGTGTCCTAAAACCAATTCATTAAATATAATTGGATATTATATAATTTAGAGTCTACAAATAATTCATTTTATGTATAATGACGGTAGAAATGGAAATTAGACACTTATAATTGTCCACATATGTGGAAAAAATTTCGTAAAAACGAACTGAATATATATGAAAAAAAATTAAATTATGTGAATGGAATTACTTAAAAAAGAATTGAATATGAAAAAAATATTTTATATTATCTAATAAGGTAAACATAGTTTTTAACAACAATTTATACTTAAAAAATAAAAATTTATTTACCATGGTTATGATTAAATCATGTTTAATAGGGATTGATCAAAAATGATAATGGATAAAAACAAACAAAAACATGTAAAAACCACATCGGATGTCCATATATAGTTATTTTAACTTAGAGGTTCTATAATTTAAAATTTTAGAGCCATATAACATGTGGCGAATGCTGGTACACCTTTTTCATTTCAATAATAACTAGTGTTCCAATCATCTCACTTATAAAATGTCACCCTCTCTCTTATCCACATCACACATCCAAAAACATTTGGCTCAGAAATTACCTACCTATATAAAATATTTACTTCCCACCTATCATCCTATAATCATCATTTTTGTATGTAATGCAACACAATAAGACTTTTGGTGACAACCAAAAGAAGTTGTCGAAAGAAGTGGTAACATCTCTAACCGAGAATTTAATTTTATTTTTTCCAAAACCTCCTTAAATTCTTATTAAACCATGAATATATAATAAATGAATTATTTTAAAAATATTTAGACGTTATGAATATAATTTAATAAACTAAATCCATATCCTGTTCTATTAAAGGATTTTTTAAATCCTCATTCATGTGTACGACGAACTATCGCCTCGTAAACCAATGTTATATGTTATTGATAAAAAACCCTCATAAATGATATTAATGATGGATTTATTGTATAGGTATGATATTTTCGATATTATTATGATAATTAAACAACAATATAAATTGTTACTTCTTAAATTTCATTCTATGGGATTATTATAACATCATTCATGTATACAGTGGACTACCGCCTCGTAACGCCATGTGATTTACTAACGCTCTACGTGGATGGTAATTTAGATGTATTTAATAAAAATGTGTGATATATATGAAATAAATTATTATTTTATATTAGAAATATACTATTTACCTTTCATTCATTCTTTATAAAGGGAAAATTTAAATAACATTCATTTTTACATTAGATCTACTTTCTCTTTAAATGATGTACTTCATTTTCAATTAATGTATTTTAAGAATAAATATAAATACATATATATTGAATATATATAATTTTTTTTAATTATTTACAATATTTATATGATTTATCTATGATAATTTTAATGGGTCCAAAAATAATATATCAAAACATACATGAAAAAGAAATCATTTATTTTTCAAAGCTTGACATAAAAATGTATTTGTTAAAAATGGATAACAAATAGGTAATAAGTAAAAAATATATTTTATGATATATATTTATTTTTTCATAAGTATATGAATAATAAAATTATTTTTATTATAAAATATTTTTTAACATGTTCAATGGAAAACAATACATAATGTATTGTATTTCCATCATATTTTTTCTATAAGGCAGATGACATATTCACCATGGTTTTTAAGGGGTTTATATGCATCACATGAAATTATTTTATGAGGTTTCTAATAATAATTATTTGTATTTAAATATCTATTTTAGGCTCTATATTGTGTTTATGTAATTGTACAAAATTTACCAATGTGTTAAGGATTTTATAATATAATAATATCATTTATAGGGATTTATTTTGTTTATGCTTATGACGATGAAGCCAAATGATTTGCCTCTTAATAAAATAACAACATTTATTATAATATATTTATGTCATAAGAATAAATGTATTCTATTAATTTTTATATCATATTTACTCATGTTTTTTAAAGAAGTTTTCCTAATGAAAATAGACTTTATTAATCTCTTTGAAAAGAATTATTTTTTTCCAAAATAATGTCTTCCAAATATGTTTTCAAATATGTTTTTAAATCGTCCAATTTTTTTAAATAATAATTTTCCCAGGTTAGAAGTTTTTTACAAACATTATTGAATGTAACATTCATGTAATTTTCAAAACAATTCGCATTTTCGTTTTATAAAAAATGTGAAAGGAATCATTGTTTTAACATGTATAGCATGAAAGATATTCTCTAAATTCATAACCATATAATTGTTTTGAAGATTCATTTACATATTTATCATTTTCTTTTCAATTATAATTATTTCCAAAATGTTTGATAATATTTAAATTTAAAAAGGTTCTTTTAAATATTTAATGTATATATTACTCAATTAATGTTTTAAATGAATTTTTTATATTCATTTATATTTTCCAAATGTTTTTTTAATGAAAATGATTTTTGGATTTGTTTTATTATTTATAAACTCTTTTTTAATGTGTATGGGATATATAAATGTAAAAGTAGTCCACTTCATATTAGAAAATCATTTTCCATCTATGATGAAATCATTTGACGTATCTTATTCTTTAATAGGGAAAAGATAAAATGATACCATATTTTTTATTTTTCAGTATGAGTAATGTTTATTCGAATGAAAGGTTTATATAAACCATTTATTTCTACCATTTGTGATATTGTAAATGGTGGAAAGGTTTTTGAATCATGTTTTATTTACATGGGTTATGATATGATGAAATGACCAATATTTAATTATATTATAGATCACATAAGTATGGTTTTCATTTGATATATGTGTAAACTGAATCTTATCCAGTGCACTATGTAATGATTTATATCTCATTAGATAAAAGTGAGAAACATGTTTATGGTCTTAATCCACAATGGGAAATAGATTAATCCCAAACCACAATTGAAAATAAGTGATATGTCTTAATCCAAAACAGGAAATATGTGATATTCATAATCAACTATGTTGACAGTCTTGGTTGTTTAACTTGAAATATGGAATGTATTTTTTATATTTATAGTTTTGAAATGATTTTATCTAATGTGGCTATAGTTAATTATTGATGAAAAATTATTCCTCTCACTTATGGGCCATGCTTTATTAAATGTTAATATTTTCTTCCATGACACATGTTAATCATCTATGAAGGGTTGGTTATTAACATTATATGTTATGTTCCTGATCACATACCCTTTTTCTTAATTAATGAGTTCATATGTTCATACATTGATATATCATACACTTAAATATATTATGTATATAATATCTCCCATTAGTATTTTTCCTTCACATGGTTATGAAGAAATGTTTTGGTAGTATATGCCTTAAAAAAGTACTATTATTGATCATTTTGTAGAGATTTTGATAATCATTCATGAAATAATAAGAATAAACTTCTATTAACTAAAAAACATAACTATTATGGTCCTCATATGTATTATTATGAAATGTAATAAATATTAATCTAATGATGTGTGACATTAATGTATAGAATACTGGGTTGCAGTATATGGGGTGTATATTGTAGTACAATGCATTAAAAATCATAATAAATAAAATAAAATTTATGAAAATAATGTTGGGAATTCCTCACAAAAAAATAAATGGGGGATAATGATTCATGAAACACAGGTTATCCAACATACAATATTTTTTCCCCATAAAACATATTCACTCTGGCAAGCAGACTTCTCCATGTGGAAGCCTTTATTCGTGAATCTAAAGGATTTTTTTCATTTTACAAAACAAGAGAAGAAATTCGATCTCATATTTAGATCATTGTTAGGATTATATCACATTGGGAACTTTTTTTATCCCATAAATCTTATTTTAGCATCTATAGATTATTTAAAAGGAAAAAATATGATAGAAATCATAAAAGGTACACCACATCATGGTTAAACAAACAACAAAATTTTATTATTTATCATGAAATGTATTACCTTTACATTATATTGGAAGGTATCAATATGACTAACTATATTATGTTTACATGAATTTATAATTTTTTTATATCCATTTAATATATTTTACTAGAATAATATAATAATAAATCTAATTTTATGCATAAAAGTGATATTTTTCTCAAAGTCTATTTCTACATCGTTTAATGGTGCATTTATTTTCAAACTAATTTTCATAGTTTTACATATTTTATTATTATAATAATTATTAATTTTTGAATTCTTAATATCATAATTTAATTTTCTAAAATATTCGGTAATTTTTTGATAAGGATCAGTTTTTTGAGGAATATAGAAAAAAAATCAATTTTAATTGAAAACTGCCTTTTCATCTAAATAATATTTAATGATAAATTATATTTTAAATTTATTTTAATGTAAAATTAGATCAATTACACATATATTATTCCAATTCATTTTTCCGGAATAATTTATATAATAACATTAGTTATAAAATGTAGTACTATTTTGAACATTTTTACATTAAAAACCCCCTTTCTCACCTCATCGTCAACATTTATTTTGTGTTAATTTTATCCAATTTTTTTTTATAAATAAAAAATTTATTCCATATTTATAATAAGAACATAATAATTAATAAAGTAGTTCCCTTTTATTTTTTGGACATTATGAAATGTATCTTTAGTAATTTTAGTTACTACGATAAAAGGTAAATCACTTAATCAAGAATAAAAATTAAATAATAAGTATTAGAAAATTAAACATCAATAAGAAATAATTTTATTGTATGAGTTATTTAAGACATCAAAAGAATCCATTTTTAGAATTTATGACCTCTTGGACGCACTTGGTTGATATTAATCACCTTATAGTATTTTAATTAATGAAATGTCAAACATGTCATATTAATGTTGTTAATAAGTATTACATTTTTGTACATGGTCATACAATATCTATGTACATAGTTGAATAGTATTTTAAAAAATATTATATCTATATAAATCATTGTAAATTATTTTTAATTTTTTGGGATGAAATAATTGATATATTGGCTTGCATTACGAGGACGAAGTAGCTATTTTATTAATGAAAATGACAAATAAAAGTTTCCATAAATTTTAAAATAAATATAACTTGATATAAATAATGAGGTAAAATAAATTTATTAATTACCATGGAAATTCATATAATTAAAAAATAGCTTGCTAAAATTATAAAATTCACCTTTATATTTTTAAAAGTTATTGTAATGAATAGTGTCAAATTCGACATTAATGATATTTTAAAATAAATAATGATTAAATAAATGATATAAAATTTATATAAATAAAAAATTATAAAAAATTATTAGGATATGGGTTAATATTTTATCCATTATCATTTTTTGGTTATATTTTAATTTTATTGCAAATCGACTTACCATCAAATTGTAAAAATACATGTTGTCACAGTAAAAGTTAAAGGGGTAAATTAAAGTAAAAACCAAATGATAATGATTAAAAAATATTCAATACATGAATAATTATCCTTATAATAATGGATTTAGACCATAATCATTCTATTTTTGGAATCAATCCATTTAGAGCAATTTAATATGATAATTTATTTATATTAATTTAAATTTTTAAGAAATTTCTAGAGTGCCCCTCCCATCTCTTATAAAATGGAACCTCTTCTTCAATTATATTTACATGTAAAACATAATTTTTCAGCCCATATATACTGAAATATCATACTATAATTCTTAACGACATTATTTAGGCTTTATTATAGGAATAAAATTCACCTTAAATTTTTTATGGTTTTACGAAAAAGAGATTTTCCAATGAAGATGAATCATTTTTAATGAATTATTTATATTTAATATATTCTTATACCTCCTTAAAATCTTAATAAACAAGGTTAAAATAATATATATATATTAATACATATTGTTAATTGTTATTTTTTTAATGATCAATATGATTCTCCTCTTCGTTGAAACGGGATAAAAATTTATCAACAGTGTGTACGATATACTGTTGCCTCACAAACAGATGTAATTCATTTTCCATCATTATCTCTCAAAAATGGTCACAATTATTGAATTAATGTTTATAAATAATAACCCTAAAATATTTTAATGTTTTAAAAGAAAATATATCACTTATATTCATACATTTGTTTACACATAGAAACAATAATTTCATTCGTGTGTATATGTGAATTATCACCTCCGTGAAGCGATGTGATTTGTTTTTCATCACATCATAACATGAATGATATATTTTAATATATTCTAATTATTTATATGAAATTAATTATATTTTTATAATTCTAAAAATATAAATTAATAATTTACTTTTTATTGTAAAAATCATTGAAAATTGAAAACATTACTCATGCAAAAGAATGACAAACAATATATTTGATTGTATCATAGTTCATTTTTCATAACAATATTTAACGTACGGGTTTAAAATTTAAATTTATAAATTAATGTGATAACAATTTCATGATTATTATATTGGATATGATGTGTCAATGACCACATTTACTATAAACATCATACCAATGTCATTTGGGACTTAGGTGATGAATATCATCCAAATGTTTGATGTGATATAAAATGAATCTACAGTTTTATATAAAATAGAAATGACTAATATGAACAGGAATAATAAAAATTAATAAGGATATAAATAATTTATAAAATAACCTATTTATATTATTCAGGATGACAACAAACATAATTGATGAGATAGACACAAGGTAAGGGTCTTTATTTTAAAAATCCTATTTAAAAGGAGTTATTTCTTCTATTTCTTTAGATATCAAAAGAAATGATTTCTTAAATTATATAGAATAGAAATATTTTCACACATTAATGAAATAGTAATGATTTGAAAATTATTTTAAATTTTTATAATTTTATTTTCAAATAAATATTTTAAATTTAAGTGTGTGTATTTTTAAATAATTTAGAAGTGATTTAATTATGAAAAAATTATTTTCCTCCAGAATGTTTCATTTATGAAATTTTATGTTTTAGGCTTATGTTATGGATCTTGGGAATTTATTATGAGGATTTTGTGTTCCATTATAAACCAATGGAGGTTGAGAACAATATATCACTCCAATTCATTTTTTAATGGTATAGAGCTAACTAATTAGGTTATTCTTAAGAGATTATAAGAATATATTGTAGTGATTATTCCAAATGTAACTATGATGGTTACTCCCTATGTAACCAAGAGAGATATCATATGTATTATAGTGACCTTAAAATGATTCTATAAGTGTTTTTTTATGATTTATTCTTACTGTAAATTTGATTTTTTTCATTGAGCATAATGTGTGTGCGTTTTTCATGTTAAAATTTTGTGTTATATTCACTCAATGAGAATTAAATATGTCTTCATGATAATCACCAAGGTAATTATATTCCATCATCATTTTATCACCCACACATTGATTATTATGATCATACAATATTTTTTAAAAAATCATCGATGTTAATTATTGGTATGGAAAATAAAAATGTCATGATTAGTGTACTGGAGTTGTTTCATCAAAATAAATCAAATTTTTTTAGAAGAGATTTCTTTGGAGGAAAAAGTGATTCTAATTGTAAGTGTTAAATTTTAAATGAATGGGTTTACTTTGTAATATATTTTTCTAATTCAAAAAAAACTATACAACTAAATGATATTTGGGAAATAAATATTGTCAATTATACTCTAATATCAAAAGTATATGAGGATTCTAAGGATGGGTTCTTATAGTTGACATCAATTAAGTATTTCGAAAATTTAAGGGATTATGATGTATTTTCAAAATCTATGGATTCCATCATGCATTTTAAATTATCATGTAGGTCACATGTCCAGTGTCTTAGAACCCCCTTTTATGGATTTATTTTATAAAATTTTAAGGTCACTAATAATATTTTTGCTGACACACATTTTGGGTAATTTTGGTATATTACATTCTTGGATTTAAACATAATGGCATGAGATAACCCAGGAGGTTAAGAAATACTAAGTCTATTTTGATGTGTGAAGAATTATTTTATTTTTTGAAAATTTTGATATTGAAAATTATTTTTGGATTAAGTAACATATATTATATGGAATATGATCTTTATTTTGGTAACACTCTATGATTAAGGATAATATAATACAATCATATTTTAGTTAAGGAAAAAAAGTTGAATTATATAATTGAATAATATATAATTTTATTGTTTATTTATTGTATTACTATTATTTATTGAAATGATTTGAATATTGGGAGATTACTTTTTCAGAAAAATTACATTTTTGTATAAGACTTTGGGACTCATTGATGTAATTTGGAGATATATTTTAAGACTATCATTGATATATATGTGAAAAAATCTATCAGGACCTAGCATTAAAAATTTCATAATATTGAGTTAAATCAAGAATTCACATACATGATGTTTTCATTATTAGATTTTTAGAGAATTAGGACATAAATATTACATATCATCTTGACTATTACAAGTAGACACTACTACACAATATCCATTTTTTCATAAAATATAAACTCTTAAAAATAATCATGTCAAATTTCATGTTTTAAACATCATGACATTTCCTTGATCACATCATTGTCCCTATTCCTCTTCATGTCTTGTGAAAAACATTTCAAAAAATTGGGATGAGAAAAGGGCACAGTCAGGGATATACGTAAAAGAAAAACTATTAGTTTTTAAAAACAACATGTAAGCCATGAATACTTTATCATATGTAATACTTTTTACCTTTATGTATTAGTAAATACTCTTCACTGAATAAAAGATCATTGCTTACCCATTTGTAACCAAAATATTACCATAAAAACATAGAAAGCACACATAACAGATATAGATTACATTGGACATAAAAATACTTAAATTGAAAAAAATATGGCCATCTTCAACACATATCACTAAATGTAATATCCCTACAACTGTCATACATACCCAATTCAATGGATGTTCTAACGTAACCACTCATCCAGGTTTATCAGGGCTCCACGTGTCATTTTGTTTATCATGTAACCACCCGTCAAATGTCCAAGTACCCTTATAAAATCAGAACACATAAAATATTGTAAATATAAAAATTTAACTAATAACATTCCCATAGTTCAAATAAAATTTATCATTTCAAGATATTGACATTATAAATGCATAATCAAAACATTTTCAAAACTATTTAAAACATTTAATAACGATTGTTTTCAGTCAATGTTTCATATTCCACTTTGATGCTTTTAAAGGAATTAATGTTTTAAAACATCAATGTACATATATATAAATTCTAAAAAATGTTTTGAAAACATGGACATTAATGAGAAATATTTAGATGAATAATTCATTAAAGCTTTTAAAACAATGTTTCAAGTAAAGAGTCTCCTAACACTAGATAAACAGTTGACTAAACATAATTGAATTATGAAATAAACCAAACCATATAATATCAGGAGAATAAGGATATTAATGATATAATATTCATAATGGAAGTATATAAACCATATAAAATAGAATTGGAGCATAAAAATAATGAATCCTGAAGGGAATGTAAATTGAGACAAAATCCATAATGAAGACAATTTCCTTAGATTTAGGATAAACCAATTACATAATTATGTGTGAAAAATAAGAAAACACTCCTTATAAGTGGATATTAACTGTGAAAAAATATGTGGTCAGTCACAAATATTTATTACATCACATTCTCAAGATGTGTAATTTAACTCAAATAATTGAAATTTGGTTAAGAAGTTCCCTTGTAGAAATTCGAAAGCCTAAGAAATCCACTTTAAAATTCAGAAAAATAATTTGATGAGAGAGAAAATGGTATCTCATCGGTTTGACATAAAATTTACATCATTAAGGATATATAAGAACATATCCCAACATTAGAATATGTAAATTAAATGACATAACAAAAAGATGTCTTTTAAAATAGAGGAGGTTCAAAGGTCCCCTTAAAGATTTCGTGACTTATGAAAAACCCACCATATGAAATAAGGATCGTAAATTAAAGATTCAATTACTAATAAATTAATGTATATTACACAATTAATACAATCATGAGTAGTACATATACCACAAAATTGTAAATAATGTAAATATAGCAAGAATCTCACAAGAATAAGAAGTGAGAGAAAATCACCTTACCACGTTGTAATCAAACGAGTAGTATGAACAAAATTTAATAAACACCAATTGAATCAAAGAATAACATGAATATAAATAGAATCATGATTTTATATATCAAATGGAAGTACACAATGCACCACATGCAATAAATAAGAGGTAAACTATGGATATTTCACATAATTAAAAGTGAGATAAGAAACCCCTTACCTCGTGTCCGACATGACCCGTTCGTTCTTTAATCTCTTGAATAAAGAAATAAAGTTAATTTATAACTTCATAAGAACCTTTTTAAAGATTATAATTCATTTTAAATCACTTATTACCATGTTATAAACATTATGTAATCATTTATGTTAATAATGGTGGTTTTGTCGATATTTGGTACTTGAGTAAAATATGGACTTCCTATAATTAAATGTTGTTCATGTGGTCAAAAGTTCATTATATCTAGAATTACATTCATGATTTATATATATTATATATTTTAAAGACAGGAAAATTTAAAGGAATTTTTTTTATTAATATATCATGGAATGTTATGAGGATGCAGTTTCTAACAGCACCTGATTCTGATGCCTAGTGTGCCCGGAATAATTTTCTGAAGTTTAGCTCGGGTAAGTTCAGTGAACGAACGAGTGGGTTTTTCTATCATTTTAAGCAGTACTCGGAATTGAAATCTGGTGGCACTGATGAACTCGCAATGCCCATATTTGCTTAAGGGGACCTTTACCACAGTTGTGTTTTAAGCGGGTTGATGGTTAAAATTGAGGTTATATTAAGAAGTTAAATAAAATTGTTAAAACAATTTTATTTATATCTAGGGAAGTTAACTTCTCCCATGGGAAGTTATTTGTGGGGCCCACACCCACCCAATATTCCATGTGTGGATATTTGAGAGGTGGGGCCCACATGATCCCCAACCCTTCATCTCCCCATAACCTCCCATAAACCCCATTTAAGCTCCCTTGTTTAACTCATGACAACCCCCCTTAATTATGAAGACTCTTCCTCTCCCTCTCTCCCTCTTTAATGTTTTCCAACACATGTTAATCAATGAATTTTGACTCATTAACTAATTAAATGAAGTGGTTTGAATTTTGAATTGCATGGGTTAATAAAATAATAGACTATTATTTTATTATGGGGGAATTCGTTGTGTTAAGGGAAGGAGCTCTTGAGAAAGAGAGAATACTGTTATTATCCAACGAATATCACCAACCCTCAACGAATTATGTTCTATAATTTGAATAACGTGAAGTCTCCAATGCCATTTCCTCCCCGGACGCATCTCGACGTCCACTGAATTGACAACCGATCTCCGTGACACTATTCTCCACGACACCATCTACCACAATGCTCTTCTTCCACGGCTCGATGACGTACGTCGTCATTAATCATGGTAGGGGGATTTTTGTATATATTTATATATGTGAATTATACTCTCAAGCATATGTGTTGAATTTGTTGAATGATATTTTGAACCACTAATGAAGTGGGTACGGACTAACAAACAAGTCTGGATCCATCTTTGTATCGTTCTTAATGCGCGGAATGACGGGAGATGACGAAATAGGGCCGCAACGGCGATTTGAATCCATCGTAGTAAGGATCAGGTCCCAGGAGAGCCATAGGCACAAATAGTTGGAAAATCAGACCACCGTAGTGAGTCCTATGGTCCATGGAGGTGGCACCGGCGAGCCACACTAGAATGGAAGCGCCGACCTCTGGTGAGAGGGGCGTGCCGCTGGAGCAGACCATCGCGGCTGAGCCGCAATGGCAGAAGTAGAACCGGAAAGGCAAAGCCATTCCGGATTGTCGAGGCACGACATTAAGTTGCGCCAACTGGGGAGGCTGCACCCCCTGCTTGGCCAGTCTAGCCGAGCCGCGGCCGGCCGTGGGCCAGGCCAGACCCAGACTCGGGTCGGGTCGACCCGGTTCAGCCCGACCAAGGGTGGGTTGGGCCGTGTCGGACCGGGCCCAGATCCCCCTTTTTTAGACCAGAATAATGTAAACGCCTATCACTTGAGATAGAGACATCATATCAATCCACCATCGGTTGCGTAAGATTCTTTGGATCAAGACGGTCGTTTCGGTATATTACACTCAAGGTTTCAGCGATGTTTGTGTACAACCGGGTTGGTTCGACCCCGTTACCAACCGGGCCCTCAAAGCGGAAATGCATATAACTTAAGGACCGGATGACCGATTGATGTTCCATCAACTACATTGGATTTATTTTGATGAGACGGTTCTTTTGGAACACTCCTCTAATGGTTTGGATGCAGTTGGAGTATGGCCTGGTTGGATTGTACCCGAAATCCAACGAGGCCCCTGGAACGGAAAAACCAATAACTCTCAGACCGGACGTTCATTTGACGAACCGCCAAAAATGTTGTAATATCATTGAGAAATGGTTTTTTTGAGTATACCCCATGGTTGTTTCGGGTACAATTGAGATACGGTCGGGTTGGTTCATACACGAACCAAACTGAGCCCCTGGAATGGGAATGCTAATAACTCACAGACTGGACGTCCGATTGACGGGTAATCTATTCGTTGAGACCCCTATGTTGAGGTGGTCCTTTGAGATACTTCCACGTGAGATTACGAGACACTTGGTGTATCGACCAGTAGCTCGTGGAGCGGATCCTCCAGGAGACGAGTGTATGGAGTACGAAGACGTTGTAGCTGGATCAGACCTGATGACTTTTGTCCGATTCGTATCGGAGTGACTTGACTAGCCCAGTGGGGAGAACTACTATGATGTGGTTAAAGACCCATGGAGGAGGTGTGCTACCGTGTTGTGGTGGTAGACTCACGGTACTCGACATGGGGAGTACCTCTATAGGCTATTAGGGGGTGCACTATTGTGTTGGGGTGGAAGACCCACGACAGGGATCCCTACTGTGTTGGGGCGACAGACCCGTGGAACTTGACAGGAGGTGTGCCTCAACAGTCTATTGTTATTGAGTATCACCTCTGAGTCATGACATGACTACATTACTCGACAGAGGAAGAGATATGCCGTGTTTTCGACTTCGTGAATGAAAATCCTGGTTTGAGATGACTCAATGACCTTAGTGTTCTCCTCGTGATTGAGATGGGTTACTTGATAACTTAGGTATACGTGTGGGCATATTTCTATGTAAAGGTTATCTATTGAGATCTTTCTTTTTGGTTTATCCTTGTTAAATTTTGTGAGACCATGAGGGTCTTTGGGTCCCTACTAAGTATTGTTATACTCACCCATGCACGGGCTATGCCCGCACCTCATTATGTTGGATGCAGACGACGAACAGTACTGACCGAGACAGAGTTCACGAGAACTGGACTGTACCTGGAGGTGGACACTCGGCGTGATGACACACAGAGCGGAACAATAGATGCGGAGTGCTGGGGAAGAGATCTGTACCTACCCTTTTGGTTGGAACTCGGAGGACAATCTAGGAGCTACCTCAGCATTCATCAATTTGTCTTTTAAGTTATACTTTCATTTAGAAGTAGTTTTACCTTTCTATTGGTCTTGTATTTCATGCCCCTTTTTACTTTCGACACACTGGTTATACTTCTTTATGTATTGTTTGCTTCTGCTTGTTCTCTAGTTGTGTGAGTTTACATTTTATAAAGGCAATGCCTTCCCAGTTATAGGGATTTACGTGTTTGGTGCTCGTTTCCAGCAACTATCCTATAGAAGGCAGGCTTGGGGTAGTTACAACATGGACCCCAGAGGATAGGTCATGACAAATTGGTATCAATGGAGTCGGTTCTACAGCAGAAAATGGGACTCTGATATTTTCTTTTTTGTGAAGCAATAATGTTAAGCGTACTGAGTGTGGTTTTCAGTTCAGGGAGTCTAGTGTTTGTGCAGCGGCCGATGAATCCATAAACCAGGACCCTGACTTCTGATTTCATACTTAGTGCATGAAAACACTAATTGCGTGTGTCTTTTCTTAAGTTTTCTTTAGGTCAGTTCAATCCAGGTCATCTCACCAGGTATAGTATTTTGACTGGGCCGCATATTTTCTGGATGCCTCCACGTAGATAGACAGTTGGAGTTCCGAGAGTGTACCCGATGACGACCCACCAAGTGGAGAGGCTCCGGTGCAGGTCCCTCTTACTATGTTGGCACCTTCGGGTGGTGTACCAGCTGCACCACCACTCGTTGGGAAGAAGATGCCACCAGCCGTTCTAGTGGACGATGCACGCTGACGGAGCGCGTTGCCCGAGTTCCATCAGTAGAGGCCTCCGAGGATACTAGGCGAGGCAGATTCCCAGGCAGCAGTGGACTGGCTGGAGGTGAATGCTAGAGTTCTACACCTAGTTCAGACACTAGTAGAGCAGATGGACATCTTAGCTACTGGTTTTTACCAGTTAATTACTATGAGGTTGGTCCGAATAGTGATGAGGCTTCAGTATGTGGACCGATGCCTGAGATAGTACCTTTGGGTAGTGTTCTAGCTATATCACTACCTGATGGTCAGCAGTTTCAACCGGTGGTGCCAGTAAATGACAGATATAGGTTCAGTGCCATACACGTGTTTTAGAATCAGATACCCCTCAGGTTCCGAGGCGAGCCCAACTCACAGGCGGCTAATGAATAGCTTGAGGATGTGGCTGAGAGTTTTCTAGAGATTATACAGCTTCAGCAGGACGACATGTCGGTAGCTGAGTATTCATCGAGGCATATCGATCATTCATGGTACTTGATGACTATGATATGATCAGTGATTTAGAGCTCGGACCTCAGTGCGAGGTATGTTTATAGGATATCTGAGCCAACACTTTTTCCTCTATTCATTCTTACTTATGCTAGGGTGCTAGGGAGAACCTTTGTGTTTGAATTTTCTTTGGCTAAATAGATACAACTAGAGAATGTTAGGAGTGGGAAAGTAGGGAACCGAAACTAGTCTAAGAGACTTGGGCATGAAAAATGTTTCAAGAAGAGGAAGAGTTAAGGACATATGAATATGTAGAGCAGCAGATGTGGAAGCAGAGCTAACAGAGCAGCACGGGGTGGGGCACTTATCGACATGTTACAACCACTCGCATTTTAAGTCCCCTCCAGGCTCAGGGAGCAGGAGGGCAGGTGAAGAGAGTAGCTGCATGCAGTCCTGGAGTGTGACCCAAGGGCTCTAGGAATTATTCGAGGTATGGTCTGTGTCTACTACTAGCTACCGTAACAACAAACATTGATACAGAACCTTAATTCCTTCCACGAATCTTGTCCCAAACCTGGAGTTTCCAGTTAAGCTGTTGACTTGACCCTCACATCTGGAGATACCATTGGGAGGAGACTTGATAGTCACACTTACGCCGATGGTGTGATCGGACCCTTGAGCTGAGATTTTCGGTTGGATCCTGTTGGTGGCAGGGTTGAGGCCTTACATTGTTAGTTTGGGTATAGACTGGGAAACCACAGTTCATACACAGATTGACTATATTAGGCAAAAAGGTTGTGGTTTACCTACAACGGTGGGATTTGTATTCCTTGGTCAACAAAAAGGAAACCCCAAGAAGAACAGGATAGAATCATGCATAAGTGGGTGAAGTCGATCACTCATGAGTCGGTCAGACTTAGATTTGTTCCAGACTTCTCCAGAGTTGCTACATCGATTATAACATTGACGAATCAGGGGAAAACCATTCGTGTGGTTAGAGAGAAGCCATGAGAGCTTTTTATGAGATGAAGTAAAGGTTGACCAGTACGCCCATCGTGAGGCTACCTGAGAAGCTGCAGATCATCCAGGAGCAGATGGAGACTGCACAGAGCAGACAGAAGTCCTATGCTGATAAGAGACAAAGACCATAGGAGTTCGAGGATGGAAACCACGTTTTCCTATGGGTCTCACCTCGATGAGGTCTACAGAGATTTGGACGAGGCGGCATGTTATCTCTGAGGTTCATTAGACCTTTCCAGGTCCTCATAGTGTAGGTGAGATGGCTTACTTCTTGTCTCTTCAACCTCAGTTGCACCAAGTGCATTACGTCTTCCACGTATCTCAGATGAGGAGATACGTGCATGACCTGACCCACACCATCGATCACATGGAGCTAGACATCGATGAAGGGGAAATGATTGCGGAGGTCCCAGGGAGATTGAGGATCGAAAAGAGCCGGTCCTATGTGGAAGTTCGATTCCTCAAGTGTGAATTTGATGGAAGTACGAGAACCTACAGGAGAGCACATGGGAGTGGGATGCTCAGATGCATGCTTAGTACCACTTTTTTTTCTATAGTGTGTGTTTATGCTTTATGGGGATGTAAAGCCCTTAGGTGGGAGTAATGTAAAGACCCGAAAATTTAAAGGTAATGTTTTTTCATAAATACCTTGGAATTTTATGAGTACGCAATTTCGGATGGCACCTGATTCCGAGGCTCGGTGTGCCCTGAAAAATTTTATGAAGTTTAGCTCGGGTACGTTCAATGAACGAACGACCATGTTTTTCTATATTTTGAAGTGGTGATCATAATTGAAATCTGAGGGCACCGATGAACTCAAAGCGCCGATATTTTCTTAAGGGGACCTTTACCGTAGTTGCGTTTTATGTGGGTTGAAGGTTAAAATTGGTGTTAAATTAAGAAGTTAAATAAAATTGTTAGAACAGTTTTATTTATATCAATGGAAGTTAATTTATCCCAAGGTAAGTTATTGGTGGGGCCCACACCCACCCAACTTCACATGTGTGGATATTTGAGAGGTTGGGCCAACATGAGACCCAAACTATCATCTCCCCATAACCTCCCTTAAACCCCATTTAAACTCATTTTTTAATTCATGACAACCCCCCTTAATTATGAGGACTCTTCATCTCCCTCTCTCCCTCTTTAATGATTGCCAACACATGTTAATCAATGAATTCTAACTCTTCGATTAATTAAATGAACTGGTTTGAATTTTGTATTGCATGGGTTAATAAAATAATATCCTATTATTTTATTTTGGGGGATTTCGTTGTGTTAAGGGAAGGAGATCTTGAGAAAGAGATAATAGTGTTCTTCTCCGACGAAGAACACCAACCCTCTATAAAGAATGTTCTACGATTCGAATAATGCAAAGTCACCAATGCCCTTTTCTCCTCGTACGCACCCTGGCATCCACAGAATTGACGTCTAATCTCCGCGACACCATTCTCCACGACGCCATATATCACAACAGTCATCTTTCGTGGCTCGACAACTTGCAACATCATTAATCGAGGTAGGGGGATTTTGGTATATATTTATATATGTGAATCATAATCTCAAGAATGGGTGTTTAATTGGTTGAATGATATTTTGAACCACTAACACGGTGGGTACGGACTAACGAACAAGTCTGGACCAATCAAAATATCGTTCTTGACGCCCAGATAGACGGGCGATGACGAAACGGGGCCACAACAGCGATTTAAAGCCGTCAGAGTGATGAGCGGGTCCCGGGAGAGCTGCATGCCCAAACGGTGGGTGAATCAGACCACCGGAGCGCGACTGGTGGTCCGCAGAAGGTAGCACCAGTGCTCCACGCTGGCACGGCGTCGCCAGAGTCTAGCAGTAGAGGTGAACTCCTGGAGTGGAACACTGCGACTAAGCCACATCGGTGAAAGTGATACCAGAATGACAAAGCTGTTCCAGATTTAGGATGCGCGACATTAAGCCATGCCAGATGGGGAGGCCACAGCCCTTGCTCGGCCAGGCTGGCCAAGCGATGGCTGGCCATAGGCTAGGTCGCACCCAGCGGGGCCGGACCCGGACCAGGGTCGGGTCGACCCTGTTCGGGCCCACCCAGGGTGGGTTAGGCCGGGTCGGACTGGGCCCAGACCCCCCTTTTTCGAACCAGAATCGTTTAAATGCCCATAAATTGAGCTACGGGCCTATGATCAACGCACCGTTTATTGAGTATAATTCATTGGATCGAGATGGTGTTTCAGTATAATACACTCAGGGTTTTGGCAAATTTTTTGTACAACCGGGTTGGTTCGAACCCGAAACCAATCGGGCCCTTGGAGTGGAAACACTTATAACTTACGGATCGGACATCCGATTGATGTGTCGTCAACTACGTTGGAATTTTTTGATGAGACGGTTCATTTGGGACACTCCACTAGAGGTTTGGACGCATTTGGATAATGGATGGGTTGTATTGTACCCGAAATCCAATAGGGCCACAGGAACGGAAAAGCCAATAACTCTCAAAACGGACATCCGTTTGAAGAACCGTCAGTGGCGTTTGTAATCTCATTGAGAAACGGTTCCTTTGAGTATAACCCATGGGATTTTAGTGTACAAATGAAATATGGTCGGGTTGGATCGTACATGAAACAACTGGGCCCTTAGAATGGAAATGCTAATAACTCACAGACTGAGCATCTGATTGATGCGCAGTCTGTTGCATTGAGACCCCTATGAAGAAGAGGTCCCTTGAGATACTTCCACGTGAGATTAATTGAATATTGGAGTAATTACTAGTAACTCGTGGAGTGGATCCTCCCAGAGACGAGCGTATATACTACAAAGACCTTGTAGTTGGCTAAGACCTGATCACTGCTTGTCTGATTCGTATCGGAGGGACTTGACTAGCCTAGTGGGGAGCACTACTGTGTTGGGGTGGCAGACCCATAGTGGAGGAGCACTACTGAGTTTGGGCGGCAAACCAGTGGTACTAGACAGGAGGAGTACATCTGTAGGCTATTAGGGGATGCACTACTTTGTTGGGGTGGCTGACCCATGGCGGGGATCACTATTGCGTTGGGGCGACAGACTCACGGTACTCGAAAGGAGGAGTACCTCAGCAGTCTAAGGTTAGTGAGTAGCACCCAGGAGTCATGATATGACTACTGTTCTCGATATAGGAGGATTTATCCTGCATCTGTGCTTTCGACATCATGAATGAAAATCCAGTTTTGATCAGAGTTACTGACCTTAGTGTTTTCCTCATGATTGAGATGGGTTACATGATAAATTGGGTATATGTGTGGACATATACCTAAGTAAAGGTTATCTGTTGAGATCTATTTTTGTGGTTTATCCTTGTTGAATTTTGTGAGATATTGAGGTCTCAGGGTTACTACTATGTGTTGTTATACTCACCCCTAAATGTTCTATACCTGCACCTCATTGTATTGGATGGAAACGACGGATAGCACTGACCGAGGCAGTGTGTACGAGGAATGGATAGTACCCGGAGGTGGACACTCGGTGTGACGAAACACGTAGCAGACCAATAGAAACTGAGGGATGTGGAGGAAATATGTACCTACCCTTCAGGTAGGAACCCGAAGGACGATCTAGGAGCTGTTACACCATTCATCTGTTTGTCTTTTCAGTTGCACTTTCTTTCAGTTGTAGCTGCACCTTTCTGTTGGGATTATATTTCTGGCCCCTTTGTACTTTCAACACAATTGTTATACTGCTTTACTTAATGATTTCTTCTTCTTATTCTCTGGTTCTGTGAGTTTACATTTTATAAAGGCAATGTCTTCCCAGTTATAGGGATTTACGCCTTTGGTGGTAGTCGCCATCCCCTGGCCTATGGAAGGCGGGCTTGGGTTAGTTACGACATGGGCCCCGTGGGGATGGTTCATGACATATATAATATATATCCAGTATATATATGTATTTATAATATTTCACAACATTTGGAGATAAGAAATGAAATGCACCATTTATTTAGACTGTAAGTCGTACGTTCACCTGAACGCTAAATACATTTTTATTTCATATTGTTATATAATGGAAAATTAATGATACATATTTATATTATAATTTCAGTATAATATCATTTATAATTTCATTAATTATACCCTTAATATGTTCTACATAAATAATGAATGAGTCATAGCACTTTGAGGGGGAGGTAGTCCGCACTTCCTCAAATGAGATTATTGTATTCACCCTCTGTGGAAACCATAAAGGTATTCTATAAATTAAAAATACAGAAAAATATAAACCATATATATATAATATATATCAAATATAAATAGATTTCCCATATAATGTCCACCATGAATGGTGGTTGGAGATATTTTAATAATCATCATTTCGTGAGGCAGTAGTTCGTCGTCCACCGATACAATATGTTCTTAACCCATTAGATGGAGAGGTGTGTGTAAGTGTAATTCAAATAATTATAATAAGAAAAATCTATTATATTAAGTATATGGGTGTTTTTATTAAATAACATAAGAAAAAGGGTTTAGGGGGTTGGAGAAGTTAAATAAAACAAAATAAAACAAAATAATTTAAGATAAAATGTTACCTTTAATTTTGGAAACTACTTTTGGTTTGAAGAATAATTAGTTCTTGAAGTGACTTATACCTAAGTTAAGGCTTCTAGGTGGAATATAGGAATGTTTAGAGATTATTTGGGCAAGGGATGGATGATACAAGGATCTTGAGAGGTGTGAGGAATGGGTTAGAAGTAGTGTCATTATATAAGGGAGAGGTGGGGCTCTTTATAAAATATTGAAACAATTATTTTATTATAAAGATATCTTTGTTTTATAAATTTCCAAAACTCATTAAAGTCAAAGATAAGAGTACTCATGTTAAAAATAAAATCATCCAATAATAATTGGGCAGGTTTTGGATATTTTTTCAATATGTATAATCTTATTTATTTAAATGATTTATTAATGAGGTAAATACTGCATCATTTTTTGTGTCATAAATAAATTTATTTATATGATTTCTAAAAAATATAAAAATATACCATGATGTAGGAAATGGTTTTTCGTTCCTTTTTATATTTATTGTCTAAAATATATCTTATATAACCCTACCTTAAAATTAATTTATTAAAAGATATTTCTTTTGTCATTTTTGTCTTTACTTTAAATTAATTATTCTAAAGTGTCGTTATCACTCCCATGTGGATACATGGTGTCCCCAAATGAACTGAAGGATGCCCATGGTAGGCCATCACACATCCAATAAGGTTAGTACAAGTGTAAATGTAATTTTTTATTATTATTATGTTATATTTACATTGAATTACCCTATTTACCATTAACTGTAGTAAATAAAATTCAAAAGTTATTATTCATCAAAAAAATGTTTTAATCTTATTAAACCACATTATACTAACTAATTGGAACTATGTATGTTGGATTTTCAAAATTAAAATCACAGAAGGGGTAAAAATTCATTTAAATGAAAAAGTCAGTTTTTAACTACTACTTAGTGGTTTCACTATTCATCTAAAATTGAAGTTCTTCATAAAAATACCAGAAATTCAGCCTAAGATATATTTCATATTCCGACATCAAAATTGATGTCTATTTTACCAAATTAAAATCATTGAAGTTGGATTAATTGATTTAAAATTAATTCTTGTTATCAAAACAAAAGGCGTGTTTTTTAGAAATATTAACTCTCAAAAGATTGACATTTGTTTATGTACTATTTCAAAGTGAAATTAATTCCAATTACCACTATTAGATTAAATGGTAAAATTATTATATAATTAAACATTAAAACCAATTAAAAAGAAAATATAACCTTTCAAATAAATTTGATTAAAAGGAGGTTTAGAATTAAAATACAGTATTATTCACTATTCATAACAAAATGAATTTTATCATAAAAATAATTTTTTTTCCAAAAGTGAATTTTGATGTCCCAAATTCAAAAAAAGAGAATTTTATTTTGTCCAATAGAAAATATAAAAGTGTTCCAAATCCAAATTTAAAGAGGGTTCTCCATCAAAAGGTAGTAAATTAATCATTCAAAGTAAATTATGCTTAAAATTATATTCATTCACATTTTAAGCCTCTGAATTTTATTCGATAAATGTAAAAACATTTAAAACATATGTACAATAATATTTTAGTTACTCCTATTCATTCCCTCTAATAAAACGGTTAGGCGTTAATTACCATTTAAAATAATAATAATATATTATTTTTCAATATGAATTAGCATTGATTGCAGTATAAGACTTTAGAGAACCCCATTGTTGTGTGTCAAGTAAGCCCTTGAATATAATATCCCCTATAAAATAAAATTCATATTTAATTAAAAAAATTAATAAAAATGAAAATGATATATTCATTATTTTCCTAGGATGTTACATACTTCCCCCCTTTTTGAACTTGCACCCTCGTAATTTTCCAATTGGGTTGGGAAACTTAATTGAATGTCCCACATCAGAAAAATATTATATAAAACTATCACTTTAAAATAAATAAATATATGTTCAAAGGTTACTCGAGATAACCCATATAAGGATTCCATGAAAACATCGATATGGAAGAGAATGTAAGTGTCATGTTATGATGTATAGTAATACAAAACCTGATTAAAAGAAAGCTAACAACATAAAAATGACTAATTTGTGATGGGTTAAATTGTCGTTGGTATTTACTAAGAAAATTTATCGAACAATGTTTTTGTTTCAGGTTCCTTTTCATAAAGTTGAGGAACTTATGTATGTGTCCGACTAAGAACATAAGGACACATGCTTACTTGTCATGTAAACATTCATCCTTTACTAAATTTCTTCCACAAACTATTCTTTTCTACAAAAGATGAGTATTCAAGCTGACATTGACACATCAAAAGAATAAAAATAATGTTATAAGGAATAACATGATCCAAAAAATATGAACCATATATTTCCCCTATCTTTATATATTAATAGAAACCACAATTGGTTAGTATGGGATTAGATAATCCCTAAAAGGATAATCCTTTATAAAAATAATTACAACTATTAAACTCCAAAATCCAAAAAAAGTATCCAATGTTCATGAAAGACCATTCAATATACAATTGTCCTTAAAATACTAAAAAATAATGAAAACAATTATTGAAACCCAAAAATCAGAAGGATTTAAACCACATTGTCTCCCCCGGTAAATCTTAATATTTATCTCCAAAAAACATCAAATACACAAAAAGCGTAATACTGAAGTGTAATTAACCAAATATCATATTCTCTATGAAAGGTTAGTAATTTACATAAATAACCCAAATCATCTTCTGTCAAAATTAAAAAAATAGATTCTTCCAAAATAATATGTCAACCATTACTCCACAAATTAAATCCCTTGGTATTCTATTTTATTGAAGTATATAGTGTTCCTAAAATAGACAATGTCTTCCATAATAAACATGATCACATAATCACCAAATAATTTTCCTATACTAAGGATTTCCATTTGATAAAACATTTAATCCAAAATTAACTTATTCTTGATCAATTTAATCATTTAAATTAATATAATTAGTCATACTAGCATGGGACTTCATGTAATCCAATGATAGGCAATAAATCCCAATCTCACTTTGGTTGTGGGTTCGATTCCCGCAGCTTTGTATGATGCGATAGGTTGTCACCCAATCTGCATGTTGCCCTTTTTAAAAAAACTATACTATTTCATAACAATCCAAAAAAAAGAGAGAAATTCCCCCAAAATAGTGATAAAATAATTTATCCTCAAACGTTATCTAATACCTTTCATTTAGCACCCCAAAATGTAATAACCATTTGCCTCCTCTAAAATAACAATGACTCTTTCTAATATTCTTAGCATTATGGTCATGTCACTTATACTTAAATTACACCCAATCATCTAAAGTTATCTAAAGCGACCTCTAATACCAATGATAATGACCCAGACATAGGCATTTTATAAACTTGAGTTAAATAATGATTTCACATTAATGATCTTTTCAGGTTTACAGTTTTGGAGAATATGTCCATAACTGTAACATATCAGCTTGAATATTACAAGTAGAAAAAAAATCAGTATCCCCTTTTTCATAAAATATAAACTCTTAAAGAGAAACATGTTTTATACATGTTTTATACATAATGAAATTTCCTTGATCACATCCTTCTCCTTATTCCTCTTCATGTCCTCAAAGAAACACTTCAAAAACTTGGGAAGAGAAAAAATCTCAGTACGGGATACAGAAAGAATAAAACCTATTAAATTTTTAAAACAACATGTAAGCCCTGAATAATTTATCATAAGCAATACATTTTACCTTTCTGAAGTAGTAAATACTCTTTTTTGAAAACAATTTTATGACCAAAAGATTACCATAAAACACATAGAAAGAACACATAAATTATATAGATAACGTTGGACATAAACATACCTAAATGTAATAAACATACGTTTGAATTCCACATATATCCCTAAATGGAATAAACATACGTCCGACTTCAATACCCAATGAATTGGAGGTTATAACGTAACCACCCGTCCTGGTTTATGACGGAACAACCTGTCATTTGCTTTATCACGTAACCACATGTAAAATGCCAAAGTACCATTATAAAATTATAACTCATAAAATATTGCAAATATAATAATTTCTCTAATAATATTTCCACACTAAAAATTCAATATATAATTTCAATATATTGACATAATAAATTCTTAATAAATCAATTTTCAAAATAATTTTAAACATTTAATAAATTGATTTTTGAATCCATGTTTCCCATGCCACATTGAAGAATTTAAATTAATTAATTTTTTGAAAAAATTAATTACCATATAAACAAATAAAACCATTTTGAAAACATGGACATTAATTTGAAATATTTATAAGAATAATTATTTAATGCTTTAAAAAATACATTTTATTTAAAGAGTCTCGTAACACTTGAGAAATAGTTGACTAAACATAATTGAAGAATAGAATGAAACCAAACCTATAATATAATGGGAATAAGTATATTTATGATATAATATTCCAAAGGTTAGTATATACACCATATAAATGTGAATTTGCACATAAAAACAATGAAGTCTCAAGGGAATGTAAATTGTGACAAAACCCCTTATAAAGACGGTATCCTTAGATTAAGGGTAAATAGAATACATAATTATGTATGAAAAATAAGAATGAACTCAATATATGTGGATATTAAGTGTAAAACAATCATAGGTCATTCAAACATATTTATAACACGATATAATCAATAAGTATAAGTTCAACCCAAATAATTGAAATTGGGTTAAAATGTTCTCTTACAGAAATTCCATAGCCTAACGACGTCACATTAAAATTCAGAAAAATAATTTGATGAGAGGGAAAAGGGTATCTCATCACTTGGACATAAAATTTACATCATTAAGGATATATAAGAACATATCCCAACATTATAAGGTTAACATTAAAAGATGTAGCAAAATGAAGTCTTTAAAAAAAGAGGAGTGTGAAAGATTTCCTTAACGATTTGGTAACTTATGAAACATTCATCAAATGAAAGGAGGATTATAAATTAACAATTTAATTACCCATTAATTGTTGTATATTACACAATTAATACAATCATGGGCCATACATACACCACACAAAAGGAAATAGTGGCAATATAGCACAAATCTCATGGGAAAAAGAAGTAAGATGAAAACCCCTTACCACATTGTAATCCAATGAGTAGTATGACAAAAAGTTAATAGACACCAATTAAATCACAGAATATCATGAATATAAAATTAATCATTATAATATATATCAAATTGTAGTACACAATACACTACATGAAATAAATATGCGGCAAAAATGGAAATCTCAAGGAACTAAAAGTGAGATACGAAACCCCTTACATCGTGTCCAACTTGACCCGTTTGATCTTTAATCTCCTGAATAAAAAACTAAATATATTTTATACATTTTTAAGAACATTTTTCAATTTTAAATTTACTTTTAAATAACTTATTACCATGTTATAAACATTATGTAATCATTAATGTTAATAATGGTCGTTTTGTGGATATTTGGTACATGAGTCAAAAAAGGACTTCTTATAAGTACAAGTTTTTCTTGTGGTAAAAAGATCATTATATTCAGAATTATATTCATGATTTATATATCAAATATATAATATATATGTAGTATTTACATGTATTTATAATAGTACATAACATTTGTATATAGGAAATTAAATGCACCGTTTATGGGGACGGTAAGCCATACGTACACATTAACGCGTCCACCTTTTCTATTTCGTGTTGTAAGGGAATGGAAACTTAATGATGAATACGTATATTAAAATTATATTATAATATAATATATAATTTAATCAATTCTACCCTTTATACCTTCCACATAAGGAATTAATGAGTCATATAACATTGAGATGGTGGTAGTCCGCACATCCTCAAATGAGGATATCGTATTTTCCACAATGGAAACCATAAATGTGTTCTCTAGGTGAAAAATAAAGAATCATTGAAAAAATATACATATAATAAATATCATATATATTTATGTACATTTCCACCATAATGGCCACCATGACAGGCAGTTGGAGATATTTGAACAATCATTGTTTCGGGAGACAATAGTTCATCGTCCTTAGAAACAATATGTTCTTTACCCATTAAACGGAGGTGTGTGTAAGTTCAGTTTTAATAAATATCATAAAAAAAACTTTTATATTGAAGATACATGTGTTGTTATAAAATAAATGAATAAAAAGTGTTTAGGTGGTTGGAGAAGTAAAATAAAACAAAATAAAACAAAAGAATTTAGGAGATATTGTTACCTTTAATTTGCGTAACTCAATTTGGTTTGAACAAAAAGGACTTCTTAAATTGTCTCCTTCCTAATATTAGGCTTATAGGAGGGATAGAGAGATCTTAGGAGGTTATTTCAGTAGGTTTTGGATGATCCAATGGGCTTAAGAGGTGTGAATAATGGGTTATAAGTGTTGTCCATTTATTAGGTAGAGGAGGGAATCTTTAAGGAAGTATGAAACAATTATATTATTATAAACATATATTCAGTTTTAAAAGGTCCAAAACTCATTATAGTCGATTTTGAGATTACTCATGTTCGAAATAAAGTCATCAAATAAGAACAGGAAATGTATTGGATGTTGTTTTAAAATTTATAATCGTATTTATTTAAATCATTTATTAATGAGGTAAATACTGCATCATTTTTTGTGTCATAAATAATTTTATTCATATGATGTATAAAAATTATTGAAAAAATATCATCATGTAGGAAATTTATTTATATTTCCAATGAACTTTTATAGTCGTAATTATAAATTATATAACCCTATGTAAAAATTAATTTACTAAAATATTTTTTGTTTATGTCATTTGTGACTTGACTTTATATTATTTAATATAATGTTTCATTATCAATCGCATGTGGCACTATAGGGTCCCAAAATAGACCCAAGGATACCGATTGTCATCCATGACAAATCCAATAAGCAGAGAACAAGTGTTAAGGTAATTGTTTATTATTATGATATTATTTTTACATTTAATTACCATATTTACCTTTAACCGTGGAGAATAAATGTCACAAGTTACTATTCCCCAAAAAATGTTTTCATCTTATTGAACCACATTTTACATACTAATAACAACCATGTATTTTGGATTTTTGAAATTAAATTCATATAAGCCGAAAAATTACATTTAAATGAAATAATTAGTTTTTATAAACTACTTGGTGGTTTCATTATTGATCGAAAATTGATGTTTTTTTAGAAAAATACCAAAAATTCAGCCTAAGCTATATTTGATATTCTGAATTTAAAAATGATTTCTATTTTGACAAATACAAAAAATTTAAGTTGGATTAATTAATTTAAAATGAATTTTTGTTTCCAATACCAAAGGCAGGTTTTTTAGAAATATGAACTATCAAAATATTGACACTTGTTTATGTATAATTTCAAAGTGAAATTTATTCCATTGAAAAACATTGGATTAAATGGTAAAACTATAATCTAATTACAAATTAAAACAAATTAAAAATATAATCTAACCATACAAATAAATTACATTAAAAGGAAATTTTGAATTAAAATCCATAATTTATCCTTATTCACTTGAAAATGAGTTTTATCAGAAACAGAGAAAAATATTACCCAATGTGTATTTCGATGTCCCAATTCAAATGAATAATTTTATATTGTCAAATAGAAAATATATAAGTGACCAAAACTATACTTAAAGAGGGTTCTTCATCAAAAGGCGGTAAATCAACCTTTTAATGTAAATTATTCATAAAACTAGATTCATTCACATTCTAAGCCTCTATATTTTATTGGATAAATGTAATAACATATAAAAAAATATGTATAATCATATTGTAGTTAGTTTTATTCATTCCTCCCAATACAAAGGCTAGGAATTAATTACCATTTAAAATAATTATAATATATTATTTTTCAGTATTACTTAGCATTGTTTCCCACATAAGACTTCAGAGAACCCCATTATTGCCTGTCAAGTACGCCCATGAAAATAAAATCCCCTTTAAAATAAAATTAATATTTAATTAAAAAATATTAATAACTATGAAAATTTCATATTAATTATTTTCTTAGGATGTTCCAACATCGTTTTTAGTTTTTTTTTAAAATTTTTCATATAATATTTTTGAGTAATTGTATGGATAATAATTTTTTGAATTATTTATGTTGAACTTTGGGTATTAAAAATAAATTTTGGAGACTAAATTAGTTTTTTATAATATAATGGTTTATTATTCTTTGTGAATTATCTTATCTTATCATAATTATTTTTATTTTTGTTAACACAAAACTCCATAAAGAATATATTTTTTTAATTTTATTTTTTTCGGTATATGTTGATTTTATTTCTATAGGCATGATAAATTCATCATAGATAGTAACTGTTATGAGAAAAATTGGATATTTTAGAAGAAATACCTTTAAAAGAATAATAATATACTTATAAAGTAATTTTATTTCTTTATGTTCAATGTTTATGTAGTAAAATAATTCCTCAACTATATTAAATTGATCTTGAAACATAAACATTATCTATTTACTATTCATACTATGAAATCAATGTACATCTAACATGTCATATATTTATGGTTTTTGTGATTGATCACTTTTTCATGAAAATTTTTATATTATTCTCCATAAAAATAAGATGTATATATTTCTATTTCATTTCCATATATTATTAAATAGAAACATAATATATGTTATCTTATGAGACCATCATACATTTATTTCTTTTTTTTCAAATGGATGTTTTATTAAATATTATTTGGATGTGGGATTTCAATAATGGTATTTTGAATAGCTGAGCCCTCGTTAAGAAGCCCAGTTTCACATTCATGGAGTTATTTTTATTATGTGGTGGTATAATGTACCATCCTGGGATTTTTTTAAAGGAATCACTAAGTTAGATTACATAGGGGACACGACACACCGAGTATAAATGAAAAACTAAATATTATTATAAAATATAATAGTTATTACCTTGCTTTAATATTGGTATCTATGAATATTAATAACCATATTATTATTAAAAACATTAATGAAACATTTGACAATATTTTAGTATAATTTATTGGCCAAATATAATAAACAAAATCAAATTTTACACATAAATGTTGTCTTTTTCTAAAATGATGATTTACCACCTTTTTATGGCATAGTAGTTTTAAAAATAAATTTTCAAACATTAATAAATTTTATTTTAAAAAATAAATTTTCTTTTGGAAATAATAATATCAAAATCTACTTTGGATGAATTTTATTTATTTTTAAGATATGTTTCTTTTTTAATGAAAAGTGAAAAATAATAAATTTTAATTTAAAATAGACTTTTCATATAGGTATGTTAAAATGTAAAATTATATTTAAATTTTCTAAAGTAAAATTAGATCAATTATACATCTATTTATTAACTTTTTTTATTCATTTTTATATTTAATTTAGAAATAAAAATTAACTAAAAACTATGAACTTTTTCACTCTGAAAACAAGATTTCTTTCTCTATAGGATTCATTTCAAATTAATGTTAGGAAATAATGTTTTTATATATTTAAATTTGGACGTAATATTATTAATAATAATTTCTAAATATTTTAAATATTAACCTTTTAATTTTTCACATTATTAATAATAACATTAGTAATTCTAGTTACCATGGAAAAGGATAAATTAAGAAATCAAAGGTAAAAATTAAATGATAAGGATTAAAAAATTATCCAAATTTATTTTATAATTTTATTTAATGAGTTATATTCAATGAAATATAATCCATTGGCTGCATTTATTACATCTTGGATCCATTTTGATGTCTTTGATCCCCATATAGTATTTTTATTTCATGAAAAGTCAATCATATCCACTAATGTTATAAATAATTATGTCATTTTTAACATATTTTTATGTAGATTATATGAACTACCATAAATCAATTTTTGAAATATAATGAATTTATCTTTATAATAGTATTTTATTTTCAGTTTTTTCGATGAAAGGATTATATTAAATTGTTGTACAACGATGATATATTAACTAATTTATTAATTGTAATATAAAATAAATGTTATTTAAAATATTAAAATAAATGTAATCGTAAATAATAATTGTTATAAAATAAATTTATAGTTGAAATTGACAATTTATTTTTGTAATAAAATATTTTTTTCAATTTATCAAAGTTATCTTAATATTTTTTAATATCAGTGTAATAAATTGTGTAGAAATCTAAATTAGTGACATTTTAAAATCAATAATATTTTATTTAATTGTATATAATTTATAAAAAATATAAATTCACCAAAATTATTTAGATATGGTTTAAAATTTCATCTGTGACCCATTTATTGTCATTTTTTATTTTATAGAAGAAAATTTTACCTTCACTGAGTAAAAATACATGCTTTCACAGTAAGAGTTAATGGGGTTAAATAACTATTGCAACCAAATGTTCTGGATTAAAAAAATACTAAATATGTCTAAAAATCAAATAATAATGTTATTGTGAATCAAAATCATTATATATCTGATAGTAATCAATTTTATGCCATTTTTATCCGAAATATATTTTACATTAATGTAATATTTAATGAAATTTGAAGAGTTACTCTTTCTTATCCTATAAAATAAAACCTATTCTTATATATTATTCAAAAAGACTTTTTTTGCATCACCTAATATCTATAAATATACATTAATTGAATACCTACCTTTATTATATATGCCTTACTTGATTAATTACATTCATCATAGAGTTTTTATGGTGTTAATCAAATAAGATTGTCCAATGAATATGTATCCCTTAAATCAGTTTTTTCTGTTTTATTTCTCCATAAACCTCATTAAAACAATATTAATCAATTATAAAATAATAATATTTTATCCAACATATAATTAGATGTTAATATTCTTTTGGATTGTCCAAAATACCTCTAGTGTACTGCTAAATTAGAAAACAATATATCTTATGTGTGTACGACAAATTACAGTCTCGTGAACCAATATAATTCATATTCCATCACCATTTCTTATGACTTTTTATAATGATGGAATTAATTTAAATATATGATATTCATTAAATATTTTTCATTTAGGAAATATAATATACCATTTATGGTCTTACCTTTCAATGAACTAAGAATCAATATCATTATTTGTGGTTACATGTGAATTATCGCCTCCATGAAGCGATGTGATTCATTTCTATTCACCACATCACCTGGATGATATATAAAAATAGATTTAAATTATTAATATAATATTAGTTATTTTATTATCATTATGGGAGGATAAATTAATAATTATAATTTTACCATAATGACCATTGAGAAATGAAAATGTTACAATGCGTATGTACGACCAATCATTTCAATCATAAAAATATAACTCATTTTAATACCTATATCTAATGAATTGATTTAAAAGATTATATTATATATTAATGAAATAATTATGTAATGAAAATTATTTTGAAGATTATTTAAGAATTACACTTTTACTTAAAACATCATACCAATGTTGTTTTGGACATATGTACTGAATATCGTCAAAACATCCAGTGTGATCTAAAATTAATAATTAATTGTATAGGACATAAAAATGATTGTAATAAAAGGATTAATAAAAATGAAAAATCTTATAATCAAATTATAAATTTATATTATTTTATTATTTTGGATCATGAAGATCACCCGTGATGATTTAGAGTCAAGGGAAAGAACATTTGTTTAAAAACAATTATTTAAAGTTATTATCTGAAATATTTTTACAAAAGTCAAAAGGAATATTTTAAACATATATTACATGAAACGGTTTTCAATTATTCATGATGTATTATTTTTTTAATCATACATTATATGTGTACAATAATATTTTAAAATTATTTTTTTAATGTATGAGTGCACTAATTTTTTAAAATGAAAACATATTTTAAATTTGAGAATTTTTTGCCTCAAAAAGGTTTCTTTTATTAACCATTAATGTGTTATGATTAGGTTATGATTATTTGGAATTTATTATAATGATTTCAGGTTATTATATATATCTTGGGTATTTGAGACCATTATATCTCACCAATTCATTGGGTAATTTGATGAAGTTAACCAATTAGGTTTCTCCTAAGAGATTATAGGATTATATTTGAACAGTTATTCTATATGTAACAATTATTTTTACTACCTATCTAACCAATAAATATAAAAAATATGTAATCTTTATTTTAAAATAATTACACATGTTACCTTTAGGATTTTTTCCTTACTATTTATTTTATTATTTTATTTGATTTGAAATATTTTGTGTCTTTTTCTTGTGAAAATGGATTTTTTATTTACTCGATGAACCTTAAAATAGTTTTTATGTTTTTTTACAAGATTAAAATTTTAATTTCATCATTTTATGTCTTTAAATGTGGATTTATTTATCATCATATGTATTAAAATGTTTTTTCAGAGGTATAAAAAATTGTATTGATGAATATGATTTCACGGTTCAAGTACGTAAGATTTGACTTGAAAATAAAGAATGTTTTATTTTAAAATGGCTTCGTTTGGTGGAATAAATAGATACTTATTATAAGTTCCCAATTTTAATATGTGTGTTTAATTTGTAATATTTTTCTCTAATTATCTATAAATATATATGTAAATCATCTTTAGGAAAGAATGTAATTAAATTCTTGTCTTAAGTCACTAGAATATGGCATATTTAAATCTGGTTAATTACACATATTATTTTTATTGGTAATTCAATTTAGGGGATTCTTATTATGTGCTTTTTTATATCCCCTTATTTTTTAATTTCTTGATCCACCTCTAAATTTCTTATTTTCACTATATTCCATGATACAAATATATTCATTCCTAATTGGTTAATATATATTTTCATTTGAAATTTTATTTTTTTAAAAGATTTCAAAGGTTGTTTTATGGTAGAATGATTTTAAATAACATTCATTAGTTTTCTCAAAAAAATGATATTTTTTTGTAAATGTTTTCAAAATAATGTAAAAATGATTTCATTTTGTCTTCATGATTTTAAAGATTCTCATTTTTAATGTCTAAAAGAAAGGAAATTATTTAAGAAGTTTATTTCTATGGTTTTGTATAAACATAGAGAATTATTCCTTATAAATATTCCATTACTTGTTGGGTTTTCATAACATGTTCATAAAAAATTGAAATACTTATGTTGTTTGTTATTTCTAACAAATATTAATTAATTGCATATTTAATAAAATATCATAATGACCATTGCGAGATCCAACCTGATTTGTTGTCATACAAAATGAAACCATACATTGTGTGTGTTTTTTGAGATCACTTGTTTTATAAGGTTTCTTGTTCCATTCATAGATTTATTATCATGTTATTGGGCCACCTATTGTGACTTAGAATATGTTGGGTGAGCAATGATCATATATATATATATATATGCTTTGGATTTATTTTTTATTTTATTTTATTATATTACAATGATTGATTTAATGACCCAGATCTACATATCATAATGGTATTGATTTTATAATTATTAATACATGTAGTATATTTACATTTATATGATGATTATATGTTCATATACATTAATTGGATCATCTACATTAGTTATCACTAATTTTGTTCATATATTTATTTATAAATGTTATATAGATTATGTATTGATGTCCAATATATAGATGCTTTATGCCATATTTAGGAAAAAATATTTTCCCCTTTTCAAACTGATTTGAGAGAAACATTATTCCCACTTGGTTCTCCTTTGATGAACAAGAGCTTGCTTCCAGACAAAGGGGACTATGAATAACCATATTATTATGGTATAACCCAAATTACCTTTTCGGATGAACCGATTAATTCTGTGACACATATCATTGGATTATAAGCCTTGTATAAATTTATATATATGTGTGGTGGGTGGTTTTCATGTGTTCTTTAGGACAGGGAGTTAAACTATGAAATTCTAGTTTATATTATTCATTCTAATTTCATGTTAAATCATTTATAAAGTCATAATTCATATATTTTTAATATCATTGTATGTCTAAGTATGATGATATTTTCTCTGATAAAGAGTTCAAATAGTGTATAGATAGCAATATATTCAATATTTTTATGATATTGAAACCCCATTTGTAAATAATTTATGATCCATTTTTGTGAAGATTTATTATTTTTGAAAATAATAACATAATAATGATTTATGGATTTAACGAAGGGTAAAATTACTCTTAAAACCTTGGAATATTATATTGAATATTTTTTGGATTAAGTCATTTGTGTTATTGTGATATTTTAAGACACATATTTTATCAACATAGATAAAATAAATATCTTAAATATATTATATAACACACATTTTTTTATAAAAAAATGATATTAATGAAATTGTTTCTTGGATGTAAAATGTGAGACCATCATTAGTTTTGGAATGTAGGATATACCATAAGAGTTACATGTCATTTTTTTAATAATTCATTTAGTAATATCATATCTTAGGGTAATTTATTAAATATTTTATTTATATTTTTTTAAATAATAATATATCATTAAAATGATATATCATATGGGAAATCTGGGACCATTTTCAGTTCAGAAATTAGAAATTTACTCTAGGTGAAAGATAAAATGTGTGCACATTGTGTGTTTAGTCAAATCATACATTAGGATTTATTTTTATTATATTATTATTTTCTTCTGAATAAAGTTGGTATCTCCTATCATTTGTATAATATGAGAAATTCATGAACAATGTTATGTCTTGGATGTGGGGTTTTCCATATGCATGTTATTACCATTGATCTAGAACCCTTAATCCAAGTTTGACACATTTTAAAATTGAAATTCCAAAATACTATGAAATTAAAATCTCTATAATTATTTTTCGGGAGAATAACACATTAAAGAATGTTTTTTAATTATGGTTTCCATCGACATGACATTGGGACTCCAAATTGAAAGATGATATTTTATAATATTCATTCCTATTCGATTCACTTAATTTAGAGAAACACGTATACTCCTCTATGGATGATAGGTGAATACATAATAGTTTGACCAGGGTTTCATTATTGGTTACTCCAAATGTGGGAGTCTCACTTCTCTCCTGGTTCTTTAGAAAAGATGGAGAATATGTGGGTTTTTAATTTTTTAATATTATTATTATTATCTTAACCCTTTTTTTATATTATCTCATTATAGAAAAGTGTGTTTAATTAGAATATAAATAATATAATAAAAAAATTATAGTGGATAATTTTACAAAATTATTAAGGGGCAACAAATAAAAACAATAAAATAATAATATTAGAATATTTAGAAGGATATTTTATAGAAAAATATCAAATTAGAATATCTAAAAATAATCATTGAATAAATATATAAAATCATAAATTTTTATTTTTTTGATTCTTCAAAATATAATTTATTGTAATTATCAAAATGATAATATATGTATTATAAAAAAATTCTAATTAATTATTATGGGATAATTGAATCAAATAATCAAATGATAATTTTTTTAAAAATTATATAATCATATGATAATTGTGAAAGAATAAATTTCAATAGAAATATTTAAAAAATATATATAAAATTATCCAAGTATAATTACAACATAATTATCCCTTTATAATTTTATCAATTTTTTAAATGGTAATCTATAATTGTCAAGGATAATTATATGGTTTTAAAATAGACTAATTATAAGTAATAATAGGTGTGATAAGGAATTTATGTAATGAAATAAATGATCAAATTTGGATTTATAATTATTCATAGGAAAATATTACAGTCACATTTTTTTGTTAATATGATAATTTTGAAATTTTCCATCGGAGAAAAAAATATTATCACAAGATATATTATTGATAATTTTAAAAGAATTACAGAGAGATAATGTATCAATAAAAGTATTTGTTAATTGGATAACCTCTTAGAAAATAGTACCCCATTATTACTAAAAAATCATTAGGTGAAACCTGTCTAAAATAAGTAAAATAAAATTTATCCTATTGAAAAGTAAGGATTACATATAATGGAATCTGATTAGACCAATTGATACTTTTATCACTAGATACTTTGTCGGAAATACTATCTTCTAGAACATTGTTATCCCTAAAAACATAGATATTGATACTATCAACAGACAAGAGAAACATTAAAAAATTGATCGATAAATTAACAAGTCTCCAAAGGATATGAGCATATTCAGTTTTGATAGAATGAACAAAAAAGGCGGAAAAATAATCCAACTATATATTGTTCATACCTATAAATATTTTTCATGATACCATGTATTGATAACAACACGAATTTCAGCTTCCAAATAGTATACAATTCCACATGATCCATACGAATAGCCAACCACATCGCCATGATTGTTTCAAAAGACAACTCCATAACATGAATGACCAGGGATCACTCTTGGTGAACCATCAGTATTGATCATTATCCATCCAAATATGGGAGGCTAGCATAATCCTCTACTATAAACATTGGAGAATGCATTTTTCCTTTATTTTTTATTATCATAATAATAGATAATTCATGTAATTGGTTCTCTCAATAGTCATTCCATGGGATTTTTACCTTTATCAACATAGTTATAATTCCATCAATGTCTTCTTGAGGTTTAAAGACAACACCAATATAAAGATACCTATTTTTTACCAACCAAGGAGTATTATCTAGTTCCATATCAGCAACCTTTAGAAGCAGTAAAAGAATATTGAAATTGGAAGACACAACCAACCAACAATGAAATCATATGTTGAAGTAGTACAAGGAATTTGATCATTAAATATATCAAGGAGAGACATCCACAGAGAAGATCCTATGACGTAAATCAAGAATAAGTGAGCCATATTTTCCTAATGTTGATGATAATGAACACATACTGATCATAAATAAATTCTACTCTCTTGTAGATAATTATGAGTAGGAAGTTAACCATACCCTTCCCTCCAAACCAGGTTAAACTGAAGGGATGAAAAAAATTCATTTTGAACTACCTAAGTCATTGTAATCCCAATGATGTAGTAGTGTAATGATTATAAAAGGAAATTGACATAAGAATTCTTGATGAAATCACCTCACAAGTCAAGAAGTCACCAATTGAATAAAATAAGTACTCAATAAAAATATGCTTAATATGATTTGGATATTCTTCTGTATCATTGATATGATCCTTTATTGTATTTATAAGATCAATGTTAAAATAATCCAGGTTATGAGAATACAAAAGGGGAACACCAAAATAAATAGTCTTCTAGAACATTTGGGAGGATTATTGAGAAAAAGTCCATATTTAACTCAAGTCAAAAAGATAAAAAGTGGATCTGAGAGAAGGCAAAATTATGGTATCAAAGTGGATAATGATACCATATTTTAGATTTATATGAAACCTGGATCTAATGAAATAAATACCTTCATAATTACCATTAATAAGCATAAAAAGGGAATATTTTATGTCTTTATTTAAAAACATGATGTTTTTGTCTAAAACCCCCTTATCAAAGGGGTTGAAATAAGTGTTCCAAGGCATGGTAACCAATATTTATTATTTATTGATTCAATAGAAAATAATGTTTTTAATGTCCATAATAATCAAATTTATAAGGGATGAAATAAATTTATAAAACATAGAAGAGTTGAAAAATATATAAATAATAACAGAATACACTATGAAAATATGACCTTCCACAGAAAGAGTCTTTCCTTTTCATGAGTATAATATCATTCTGATCTAGAAAAAAATTCTGAATAAGTGGTAGGCCTTTGGATGAACCCAAAACATAGGTACACAAAAATAAGTGAATTGGAATATGTCGTCCCTAATTACCTTGTCAATAATGATGTCTAATTTCATGTTAAGAGTGATGTTTCTACCAAAATAAAAACAGATTTAATCCAAATAACTTACTGACCAGAGACCTCTTCATAATGAATGGGGAATTTCTTGATATTTTAAATGTTTCTCTTGTCCTATTGGGTAAAGAGAATGAGATCATAAACAAAGAGAAGATGATTTTTTTCTAGAAAAAACATGACTAATACATATGCCTTCCAACATTCTATTAGGAGGCATGGTGGAAAGCAATCTTCTAAGATAATTCTCAAAGATAGAGAAGATATTAACATTGAGGGGATCACCTTGTCTGATACCTCTAGAGGAAGAGAATTATTTTTTAAGAGAGACATTCACAAGCATATTTATAAAAGTATACGAAAATGTAATATTGATCCATCCAATAAAATTATCCTCAATTCCTAACATGGTATGAATTTTCAAGAATAATAACCAATCCATCATGTCAAAGGGCTTTTTAATGTCATTTTTAATGAAATGTTCCCTTGTTTGATATACTTATTGAAAATATTGACTCACTACAATTCAATAACGAGAAAATAATGAATTAACCACTATTTTATAAATCCAAATTTATTAGAAGAAATAATTTTACTATGTATGGGAGCAAACAAACATGCATGAATTTTAGTAAGAAATTTATATAAAATTAATGATAAAAGAAACATGCCTGAATAAGTGAATCTCATCAACATTATACATCATATTAATTAAGGCAAGTAATTTGCCATTTAATTCCCCATGAAGCTTTCAATCCATTAAAAAATGATGGTCAGTCTTACAGACATCATCACTAAGGATCTCTATATAGGTTTGAATGAAATTGTAGCAAAATCCATCAGGACATGAGAACACCTGACTTGAAACTGAAACCAGATGCCTAAATCTCTAGTTCCAAAAGAATATAGATAAGTCATGAGTTGTACTCTTTGTTTAAAATCATTGAAATAATACCTCAAAAGAAGAAAAATAGTGGTTTAACAATGAAATATATTATTGAAATTAGAGATAATGTTCTAAGAATGATCCTTCTAATTATATGTGATTTGATGCCCTTTTTTGAGCAATACAAGAGGCCATGAGTTTTTCAAAACTCTTTAGAGAGAGTTAAAAAACATAGAGTTCCGACCTCCCATCATTGATTCAATTAGGCTGGAAGGAATATTTATTCATGGAATCATTTATATTGAGGAGATTATTGGGTTCAATATTTAACTCTACCTCCATCAAGGTGTCAGTAGAAAAATTCCCATGAGTACACATCTCTTGTGTATGCTAAAGAGAGGCTTCAGGACTCGACATATCATTTATAAGATGAATAAACCTATATTTTCACAAAATCTTCGTATTACAGTAGAGTATCATTAAATGGATGATTTAAGAAGAAATATTACTCTTTCAATCAACCAAGCCATAAACATTACGAAAAAGTTTTTCACATTCTAAATGTGTCCGCCAACATTATTGAATCTCAAGGGTAAGGGAGGATTAAAAACTTTTCTAATGAGATCAACCATGATGCGGTCATGATGAGTGTATAAAGATGATAAGGTCATAAAGGAGATGGATTCTTATAAAATTAACGATCCTTAATAAAAGCCATGTCATGTTTACTAGAAATCATACAACTGAGGTGTCTTCTATATGAAGTGATCTTTTAATGAAAAAGGCTGACTTCAATCAGCTCATTTTGTTCAATTTATCATATGAAATACCTTTATGAAATTGAATTTTCCATAGGGACCATTTTTTCTCCAGGGATAAGAATCGAGTCGAAGTCCCCATGGATGACCCATGGTCTATCGAAAGCATTTTTGACGGAATTGATAAAATCAAAGTATTCTACAATCCTGATATATATTATGATCATAAATAAAGGAACCAAAATGGATGATTCACATCTCAGAAAAATAAAAAGTTGCATGTTGATTATTTGATCCAATCAGAAGATGATAAATTAGAGATTAATCATCCATGACCATTATTTTTTTCTATCTGATAGTCTATAGTTCATACCAAAAAAAATTAATCCCATATTTTCAAAATAATATTTTCTATTTGAGAATATTATATTGAGTTCATATATACCACTAAAAACATGTATCTGATGCTTAATGTGAAGCCTGAGGGACATGGTTGTGGCTTCATTATCCAGGCCCTGTCAATTCAGGATTAATATCCTCTTTTGGGATTGAATTGTGGGTAGACCCACAGTTTTTCCTATATCCTTCATTATTTTTAGTGATTTTAGGTGTTCCCCTGATTTATTTGTGAGGATTATTAGAGTTTTAATTAAACCAATAATGTCTATAACGTCATTCTCCCCATTCTCCAACACTTGGATAGTAAACGAGTCATCCATGCCTTAGGATTTCGAAACACCGATATGCATGTCATTCTCCTCAGGATTTGATTCAATAATTTCACTTTTAGAACTATGCATTTTTTGCTAAAATTATGAATTCTCGGAAAGAGAATATTTTAAATTTAAGAGTTCCTATCCACTAGTGTAATTAATCAAGGAATGATCTTTTACTGATTTAGATACATATAAATTCGGGTTTTCCTTGTTTAGATTTGTGGAAGCGATATGTTGCTCAAGATGGGTTTCTAATTTGATCAGAGGGGTTCTATGGGGATCATCCTCTTAAATCTTGATGGAAATTATGGTAACAATATAAATGTTTTGTTTAATCAATATAGAATTATCCTAAATGTTTTGTGGAATCATATACCCCAAATAATTATCATACTAATAAATTTCTAAAGGCAAAAAATAATTGGTATTTTCTCCTCAATAATGAACTTAGATAAATGGAGGAATTGATGGGAAGGGATCTGTATGAATATTATCCTATTATTCATCAACATCTACCTAAGAATTATTTAGAGTGACCTATAGAGATGGAGGAAATGTCTGGAGCTATCTTTATATAGACCTGTTGGAAAGTTTTTCTTAAGGGTGACACATGTTTTCTTTTCAGTACTATGGACTTCCATTCAGTATATTTTGGAAAAACTCTAACCATCATTTGGACCATTATATAGGTTTCAATATAAAGTCCCACAATCTTCTAAACGTCACATAAGGGAGGAATGTGATCAAAATCAATCTTATCATCAATTTCTTATCCATGGGAAAGAATAAAAATTGACTTTGGATATTCATAAGACATGTTAATTCTACTAGTATTGTAACATAAATGAAAATATCACTTTACACAATTTATTAAACCATATTAATAGGGGTATACCAATACATGAAGAAAGATCATTAAGGATTTTTGGGTGCCAATACAGAAAAATTAAATCATGAAACCTAAACAAAATTTGGAATTATTTTGGTTCTAATTGAAGAGATCAAAGGTACAGTCTCCCTCTGAGATTCTGAAAATACACAGTTTTAGTTGTAACATACCTAGAATCCATGCCATATACAAGTCATCTAAATTCTGGAAGACAATACTAATAAACCATTCCATTTGGAATATGTTTTGATGCACTATTTCTACAAAAAATGGAGACTCTATTTTTAGTATTAGTATACAACCATAGATTAATAACTATTTGAAGAACCATTCTCTCATGAAGTATGAATTGGAATAATTTACATCTTTATTATAGGTGGTCCAGATCTTCCCCCACTAAGAAGCTACCAACATCCAATTTGTTGATAGAAGCATGATTGGGAGCATACTGTTTCACAGGATCATGAATACTAGATAGAGCCTCTATGAATGAAACACTATTTCTCAATCAAGAGGGACCATGAGAGAATTAATTGATAGAGCAATAAGAATAACCATTGTAGGAAAACTCCCATTATGGATTTAAAGAGATCATGCTCAATTTTAAATCTTGTTTTGAAGGAAATTGCCATGTAAATATTGAAAACTTCTCTACCCCTCTCCTAATTCATCCATTTTAAATAAAACTCAATAATTCATTTAATATTTTATTTATTTTTGAAATAGTGTATTTATCTTTGGTTATAGGAACCTTTTAAGAACCTATGGATATTTCGTGTCAGTAACTATAATAATAAGGTCTGTAAGGAGGTATTCCTTATTGTTGGGGTTTCCAAACCATCTTTTGAAGCATAGATTGGTGGTTTATCCTCAACATTTATTTCAAAAACATGATGGTTTGGTGTTACATACATCTTCATCTTTTGATACACATTCATCCTTAATATAATATATATATAAGCATATTTGATGAATGTTATAGACAATGTTTTCATGTGCCTGTGTCAGTATACCTTGAAACCTTATGTGAAACATGTTTCCATGATTAACTCATATTTTATATTTCATGTTTGATATTGAAGACATGTATTTATGTCATTAATTTAATATAATGATGTACTATACATTCTTTTGTACCCAACCATGTTATGTGTGGTTTTTTTGGTACTGTTCTTGGAGCCCATAGTATGTTGATTGTCTTGACATGAATACCCCTTTGATGGGGAGTTCCAATGGCCTAAAACAATTAACCTGTGGGTCCTATGAACATGGTAGGGATACAATGTTACATTATGGATGTCGTGTGATCCACATGGTGTATATTAGGTGCTAAGGGGTATGTTACTCGATGCCTAGAAAATGATTTGTATATATTGATGTTTTGAGATACACTTGATGACTAGTCTATACCATGTTTCATGATCACCCGATCCCACAAAAATGATTAGATATCATCTTTTCTAGTCATGGATAACATTGAACACCTTGATTATCCATTCAAAAAAGATTTGATTCATGTACGGTTGTGGGTTGTGGATGATCAATTAGTGCCTAAAAATCAGTTTTGGATTGGTTGTTTTTATTAATGCAACATAATTTTTTTATATAATTAAATTGAATACTACAGAAAAAATAGGTTATGTTTAAATTGTTCAAGTCCTACTTATTCTTTTACTCACATCGTACTCTAGAATTTTGGTGGTCTTGTAGATTTAATGAGGGAACCGATGAAGTTCAAGGTCCCTATAGTGAACTACTAATATATGGATACTGATGTGTGTGGTGGGATACAAATGACTATAAAGGTACCTATATATCAATATTTTTTTAATTATCTACGTAATTTACTCATGAATTTCCAATTACTTTGGGGTGATACATTATTTATTTCACATATGTTCTATTTATTTATTTGTTAAACATGTTTACTCTAATTATTTATTATGTTATTTATTTTTATTATTTTAATTATAAAATGATACTCAAGGGATAATATCCGCATTTTTCGAATTAGACCATTTCTTCTAGTCTAAATCCACTTGCGTATAGGGTGTCACACATGAGTACATGTGGAAGTTTAGTTTGGACCTGATTGTTCGGGTCAAGATGTTACAAAATGGTATCAAACCACTTGGAATAACTAAATTTTCCATTTAATTTTAATTGATTTGGGAATAGGTAGATCAGATATAGGATAGTAGGGACTCAAGAATGAGAAGTATGATAATTTCTGGCTAGTACAATATTGTGGACCTCTAATATTAGATCAATAATCGAAATTTTTGTTTTACTATTTTAGTAGATTAAATTTACTTACAGTGATGCACATTATATTGATATGTGATATATAATATTAAATTTATATTCATGAATCATGAAAATGAAAATAGGTTCACATTAAATATATATATATATACACACCCATTATTATGTTTTATAATAGTCCATTAATTAAAAACCATCATTTTTTCAATCTGTTCGTGATAATTTATCTTTTTCTAATATTTTTGTGATTCCATACTCTGGTAATATATATATTTACTAGAAATTAATTGATTAACTAAGAATTATGTTGTTTTAGTATATATATATATATGATTAATGTAGGATAGAGACCAATGCATGGGTTTGGAGGTTTATTACCTTGGGATAAGATTAGACTCCTTGGAGAAACCTTGTGTGGTCCCATAAACTGTAATGGTATTATCCTCACAACCCTAATTTTTTATATTATATCCTTAAATAAAAGAAAATTTTCACTTTGATGTAGTCTTTGTTGTACTACAATTTAATAAAGACAGAATACTCATGGAATAGATGATGTTTATGATTTACCATTACACATGAAGGGAAATGTAGTCGAGCATGATCCCATACAAAAAAATAGAATTTTTGGATGTTGTTTTACTAGAATCATTCAGTGGTAAGGAAATTTATTAGTATTATAATTTACCTTGTTTGTCTTTACCTTCTATGTGGGATAACTAGTAGTAATGGATAGTCATGGGGAGGTGTTTCGTGTTTAACAAATTTTTATTAATTTTTAATACCACAAGGATGTGTTTTCTCTGTTTTCATGTCCACCTTGTTTGTTTCCTAAGTAACTTATTGGTTTTCTATATTCTTGTTTTATTTCGAGACGTTGATAGATTTTTATACATCTATATGTGAGAGACCATTTTGGTTGACTTATTTAGTTTACCTTGGTTAGTTCGTTACATCAAAATATTAAAATAAATCGATCACGTATTCATCCAAGAGAAATTAAATAGCAATCTATAAATAACATCAATCGATCAAAAATTCACAAATAATGAATGAATATATCCGAATAACATATTCTCAATGAGTTTATAATATTTTCAACATATAATTTTAATCAAAATAAATCCATAATAAAATCATATGTGATTACGAAATACAACTCAGCCTTTATTCGTCAAATAATATACCATTGCAGATGAAAATATTTCCATTTATCTTAATCGTATATTTTTTTACTATAGTGATATTTTTGAAAAATAACATTAACCACATAGTAATCAAATCACTTTTCAATCTGAGTTTTATATATATGATAAATCCTATGCACCAAAAATTTAATAACCTTTTTATCATAATTAATGATAATTAACTCAATATTAATGATCTCATTAACACTAAAGTGTATCATTTCCTTTCATCATATTTCAACAAAATTGAAAATAATTACGATTAATATATCTTTTCCAGTAAAAAAAATGGTAAAACATATTTTTATAAATATGCCAATAAACATATCACATGATACCACTAATCATATATTAATTTAATAAAATGTCGAAAAAGTATATTTATAATTTTAACATCTTATCCTTAATGATGCTTGTAAATTATTAAATAAAATACAACTTCATAATAACACTTGAATATCTATTTTTAATAACTTCAATCATTGAAATTTTTATATAAGAAATTAACTATGCATTTCCAAATTATTTTTTAATACATCCTTCACACAATATAAATTATAAATCATCTCTAAGTTATCATCATTCCATTTCTAATATTGTTTAAATATATTTAAATAAGAATAAACATACATTATATATTTTTTATTTCATTTTCATGTTATTCTATTCATATGAAATTTTTAATGTTATTTGACAAGATCTTGAAGAAAGACTCCAAGGAAATTACTCTTATATCATCGATGTTCATAATTCAAACAATCTCCACAATTAAAACATTCAATTAATAATATTGGAAGAACTATAATCACTTCAACTGTATTAACTATACTCTCAATTTTAATCAACTATTTATTAATATATTCTCTATTTTACCAAAAATGATTTATCTTACTATTCCCATTTAGATATTTCACTTAGTGCTTTTTTCCACATTTTTATATATAGAATGTTTAAATTTTGTAACCAATGTAATTTTAATCACCTAATAATCAGTTAATCTCCATCATTACTATTTCAAGAAAGTTACCCTTTTTTGTTAATCATAAATCGAGATAGTTAGATAAGAAAAACCCTTATATTTTCCACTTGACACCTATCCTCTTAATTTTCTTATTATGAAAATAGAAATAGTTTCCTTCATATCTATTTTTCACTTGGTTAATACGATCAACATCCATTTACAAATACCAAAATAGTTTGTGTGATAAAATACAATGAAACAAAAAAAATCCATATTATGGAGATGATAAATACTAGGAAATCAACTTATATGATTTTATATTTTACTCTTTTGTCTAATAATTTAATTCCAATTACTAATAATAATTATATATAATATACTAATCTATATCGTTATGGAATATAAATATGTTATAATCAATATTATATATAATAACCAATGATAGTATCTAATGTTATAACATTATATTATTTTGATAATTTCTAAACCTCTAATGTTATATAAACAAATTTTTCCTAATACCGACTATAAGAAAACAATCCATAAACAAATCAAAATTATGGTTTTAATAAAATATTTTTATTTTATTTTTGTCATATAATATTATAGGTTATGATTTTAGATAGTTAATAAAAAATATTACATTTCAAAAACATACATTAGAAAGTGGACACTTCAAGTTAATGTCCAATTTTAAAAAAATTGACTCTAAATGTTAAACTAATGTTTCATTCTAGTATCATTATATTACTTTATAAATGAACCACCAAAAAATAATGATATAAAATAATGTAGTTACTACTCAATATTCACCATGTGAATATTTATTGAAAATTTTAGATGATAACATAAATAATACAAAAGGATAAATAAAAAATGGTATTTTTTAATCTGTTTTAAAAAGTAAGAAATCTATATGTAATTTTGACCTCTTTACATGTGAAACAATTCGTATAAATATTCATTTTAATTACTCATTAAATTAAATTTATTTCTGGTGGTTTTTAAAATAGAAAATTATTATTAAGTCATTAATGTAAAATCATAACCATGAGTTTTTATAAAACATGAGATCCCATGAGAAATAATTGTTGAGAAACATTTATTTTACCGTTAAAATGGTCCTAACAATAATTAAAACATTATTTTTTCATTCATTCAGAAATAAATCTATTTTGTTAAAAAAAATTCAATAATAGGAAAATCATATAGGTTTCACTATACATAATCTTTAATGAACCCTTACATGAACTCTTACAATAACCCTTTTAAATGGATGTACATACCCAATTAATGACTACATAACTAACTAAATAATAAAATCATTATACAATGCATTGGAGTACTATATCAGGATCAATATTTATCATAGATAGATTCAAAGGACCACAAAATAGAAATGACACATATAATATTTATTTTAATTCTAAAAATTGTTTTTAACTCATGTTATAAATCAATTCCATGGTTTACTTAAATATAAGGATAAAAATTAAATTTCATTTAAAATATTTGAAGAAACAATTTCCAAGAAGAACATTAAATAGAATATTACATAAAAATCCATAAAAACATGGGGAAATTATTATTTAAGAAAAATACTCAAAAAAGAAGTAAATTTTGATCAATCTATATAAATTAAAAATATATTCATTTCGAATTTTTTTTTAAAAAATAACCATTAAGATGATGTAAAAAAATACTTTTTAATCAAATTGTATGAAATATAATTGATATATTTGAAATTATGATTAAATTTTTTTCCATAATAACAACATTTTTGAAAAATTTCAATGAACATTGATATGGATGAAATAAGTGTGAAATAAAACACAACAACCATTCGAGTAATGTTTTTTGCGAAAATCCTTACCTTGTGTACCGGATAACCAAATACATAACATGAATTCCTAAAGATTTAAATTACATTGAATTATAATTTCTGAAGGTTGTTTTAAATTATAATTTACTTATTATTTTTTAATTTATTCCATTCATTACTATGTTTAATTTAGTAAATATGTTAGGTATGTTATTATCAACTATTTTGAGGACATTTTGTTCCTAATCAAAAGAAACTATAATAGGTTTAAAATGGTAGAGGGTGTAATTATTCATTTATAAATTGAAAATTAATACTGAATTAATTTCCATGTTCATATATTAAATACTATTTTATAAAAATCCATGTTATGAGGTCATGAAAACTAAAACACATCATTTCATAGAGGTGGTAGTCCACACATGCACATTAGCGAAATTTACACATTTCTAATGGATGGAAAAGAAATAATGTGGAGAATATTTTAATTTTACATAATAATAATTTTGTTATAAATGATCTATTTATTCATTAGATACATCCTTATAACCATCTTTTCATGGGGGTAATGAAAAACAGATCACATTGCTCTGTGGAGGTGGTAGTCATCATGTATGCACAACTAACACAATCATTTTATAATATATTGAATTGTAAGAAAGTATGTAAATTATTATTAATTTTTTAGATCATATATATTTACATTATAATACATTTTAACCATCTATATGGGGTGGGGAAGAAAAAAAAATGTCACATCGTTTAGGTGGTGGTCTATACATATACACGAGGGAGGTATGAATTTATAATTATATGGAAAAGTTAATGGAAAAGGGATATATCATAAACATAAAAGATTTAGAATATTTGATATACTAGAGTTATTATATAATATTGGTTATTACAAGTTCAATGGATTTAGAAGAATAATGAATCATTAATGAAACAAATTAATACTTATACCTCCTCATTTTATATCCACTTTTCTGATTGAAATGAAGGAATTTGAAGGAGTGGTTTACAGTCACAGTAAGTTAATCGGGATTTGGATATTGATATTAGAGAGATATTGGAGAATATGTTACATAAAAATCCATACATAATATGTTTTTTTTAAATTGATTAATTGAGACCCTTTTCATTGGAACAAATCAATTTCATTTTCTCAATTTTCAATTTTTAGGGTAATTATTTTTAATTATTAAAATGTTACGAGGGGAACATAAATAGAAGATGAATGATATTATTGAAAATTTAAATTCTATTTTTTCATATGATACTATTTATTCTATATGTTTTTAAAAATAATTTTTAAATATTAAATAAGAGTTATATTTATTATGAAACCCATTTACAAAATTGAATTTTTACGTTAGAAGATAATAATTGATTTAGAATGAAAGCACATATATCATTACATGAAATTAAAAATTATTTATAATATTTTTAATTACATTAATAATAAAATATTATTATTTTTAATTTATTATAAATCAATTACTTTTTTATCTTATTTTTATAAACATAGTTTAAAAGAAACATAACTGTTTTAGAAAGTTATTCTATTTTTTTTAAATTATAAAAAAATCAAAAATGTTTTTAATTCATTTTAGATGTATATTATCATATATTTTAATTCATTGTAAAACATTATCCTTACCTAGAAGAAATATTAATGATATTAAATTTGATAATGTATTATTTTAATAAATATAATTTTACTAATAAAAAAGGGATTTCATAATTATGTCAACTAGATCCTAAAAAGATCAAAATTTAATGGGGGTAAGGGTGTGGTAGATCAAGTCTAATCCAAAATATATTGGAAAATAATTTTGATATTATCACATTATTTAATCCTCAATTAAACCATTTTACTATATATTGGGATGATAGACTTTTACATAGTGAAATTATTTATTTAGTTAAAATTAAAGGGAATTCTTTTATTAATTTGAACATTATGATTCAAAATGTGAAATCAATTTTATTATATTTAATTTCAATAATTTTTAAAATTTAATTTCAATATATGGCCACAAAACAGAAGAAAAATACTTTTTTAGGAAAATATATTTTTGAAAGCATAAATGTATTTTACTCCAAAAGTATGTATAATTGTTACTACCACATAATTAAATGGAATATTATATTAAAAATGTAAATTAATTGACTAATATAAAAATAAAAAAATAAAAAGGAAACATTTCTTGAAAAACCGTTATTTTTAGGTAATATATGAATTTATATTCATTCCATATTAGGTAACTACAAATAAGTTCATATAAATTTATTTGATTAAATATATTATATATACATTTTATTAAAATCAATAATCTATAATTATTATCTTAACTCACTTTAATAAAACCAAATTGTGCACATAAGTTTTTTTTGAAGAATCTATCTTTTAATCATAAGTGTTTAATTTAAAATTGATTTATTTTTTAACAACTATTTTTCATAACTTTTAAATTAATGAAAAAGTATCTACATTTATTTCATAATATTATTACTCATGTTAATTTCCACTAATACAATGAATTATTTATAGTGCTAATATTTAAATAATAATACATTATGTTTTCTTTTAATAATGATATTATCTATGTAATTTGAAATTGAACATAATATTTATTTTATAGTAAAATATCAAATTTTTACAAAATGAGATATTAATATCTATATTTTTTAATTTAATCAAGTAAATAGAATTATATTTCCTTGTTTATTGTGTTTTGTAGCTCAAAAACAGAGGATTCATAGTCTTAATGAATGCAGTGAGAATAAAGTGACATAATGGGGGTTTTCATATTCGGAGCTATGTTATCATCCTCAATGATTAATTCAATGTAGTTAAAATAAAAGAGACCACATTTTAATTATTATAATGTGTTAAATAACATATTATTTCATGAAACACCAATCTAAAATGAACAAAGACTTATTTTATTGAGAAATGATATTATGATCCAAATAAAATTTTTATATATTAGGAAAATGAAATATGAAACATCATATAGAGAATTAAAAGAGGGATATAACCGTAATTAGAAAATCCATTAAGAATAAATATTCATTTTTATTGTTTACATTCAAAATAAAACCATTGATTATAGATACACAATTGATGAAGAACAATAAAATTATATTTTTATTTTGAGTTAGATATAAACAACCATGGGGAATTTTTGTGTGTGAAGAAAGTATGATCCTTTATAAGAATATAATATGTCCAATATATATATATATATATTCCAAGTATATACATCCACTGGATATATGGTCCTCATATATGTTTTCATTGGATGTGTGGTTATTGGATGTGTTCATTTAGTATATATATATATCCAATATATATATATATATATTTATATCTATACAATTTTTTTATAATTATAAATAAAATGAAACACATAATATAATTGATATATTATTAACATAAAAATAATTATTATTTAATATAATATTAAAAACATAGTAAATCAAATTTGGAAAAAATCTCTTATAGAAGATAAATTATTTTTTTGAACATGATTTATTTTAAATTTTTTATTTTAAAAAATAATTTAAATAATATTCAATGAAAATATTAAATGTGTTTTTTAAAAATCTAAATTAATAAAAAATAAATTATTATATGTTTATAAGTATTAATAATTACATGATTTATGTTAAATGAGTAATTATTTACTTTTAAACATTGCTAATAATATATTATTATTATAAAGGTAAATTTTATTCAAAAAATATTTATAGATTTCAATGAAATGTGTTATATATATATTTATAATTTAACATTCATCTAATTAATAGTAATTATAGAGGAATACAAACATTATCATTCTTTAGTTTAAAATACAGTATTTAAAACTATTTTTGGGGCTTTATAGTTATGACATAACATTAATTATAACCATATTTAAAAAAGTAATTTAATAAAATATATTTTATGTTTATAATTAGATAATTTTAATTACATAATAGGGTCAATATAATGTTGAGAAAATAATTTACTCAGTTAAAAACTTTTTTTCCATATTAACAGTAAATGATTTAAATGGGTTAAATTAATGTTCAATGACATAATATTGCTACATCATTATCTATAAAATGTGTGTAGGAAATGATTTATTTACCAATATCAATTATGATACATTTTTGGTTTTATATTCCTTATTAAAATATATTCCATAAAATTTATATAAATATTATTTTTATATATACAAGCAAAAAATTTCTATAAAGGGACATGTCATATGCCTAGTACAAAAATAATTTATTTTATTATTTTGTAAATACATTACCAAATTAACTCTCACAATTTATTTTACCACATTTGGTACCATCTATTTCTAAGAAATATTCATGAATCCTTCATCCAACGTAACCCATTTTGATGAGAGAATTCATAAAAGTGTGTACCTTTTCCCTCACCATAATTTGTAATAACCCTTTCTCCTCAAATAATTTTGAACATAATTACCCAATATAATATTGTTCTATTTACATAATTATAGATTAATTTAAATTATTTTACTATAATATAACTCTATAATCTAACCTTTGAATCAGTAGAACATATTGTTTTTTGCGTCCTTTCAACCACTTACACGAATGATTCTAAAATATCATTACCATTTTTGTAATGAATTAGTATCAAAAAATTAATAATGTTAATATATATTTTTTAATTATTTTATGTTATAAATATGGATTTATATGGATGAAATAAAATATAATTTCCACAATAAAGAGACACATTTTTAATTGATAAATTTCTAAAACATGATTATTGTGAATTACACTATCCTGAACTATAGATTAAATGACTTTACATTTCACTATAATGTTTACACAAATAAATATCATGTTCACAATAATTCCTCACATAAAATATTGGATAAAAATGAACCATGTAACATTATATAAACATTGTAATCTAGTTTTTTAAATAAAGGGTCATTATGTAGGACATCAAATTTGGAAATATAGATAAAATTAAAAATAAGTGTTATTTTCTAAACAATGATATTTGAAAAATCGAATTAGTAAAGGTAAATAAAAATTAAAAATCCCTTTTTGCATAAAAATAAGTTTCATAAAAATTGCCCATATTCATTCTCAATAATATTTATATATTATTTTCAAATAAATATTTTAATCATTTCAATATCTGAATGAATTATTTTTTAATCAGTTCATTATCTGTTTATTGGGATAATTGTTTTCACAATGTAAATATTAGTTATAAGATAAGATAGTTATTTTTCATGCAATAATAATTCTATAAATATTTATATTTATATTCTAATTATTCTATTTTTAAATATATATTTTAATAATATTTTTAATAATATATACGAAAAAATAATATTTCTCTAAATAAGTTATCGATGTTCATTAATATTAATAACACATAATGATTAAGATAACTTTTTTTTATAAAAAAATTGTTTTCCAAACTTTATATGTTTTAAAATTGAATTTAATTTTATAATAATAGAAAATTAAATTAGATTCAATGGAGTAAGAATATGTATTCTTCACTATATAATTGAGTATAAATAGTTACCATATATATTTATTGATAAAATAGTTACTATGGGAAAATTTTAATAAAGATTAATATGTGAGAAAATGTGTCATATAATATGGCTCAAATTTTACTATATATGATTAAATATTTTACATTAAATAATACCATTTGTGATGGAAATTCAGACCTAAATTCATCACAATAATTTCTCCAAACAAATCACTTATCCCTTAGGAAAATATATTTTAATCTTCCACGTAACATTCTTTTCCAAATTATCTTGCCTCTTTGACACGTATTAAAGAATATCACTTCTTCCCATATCAATCCACACACATTATATTAATATCACATGAAACACTTCTGAATTTAATTATTTAAGATCTCACATATTTTTTTTCAGAATTAAGTATCCAAACGGATCCTAAAGTCATTCATATCCAATGTATACACAAAGAGAATATCCAAGTTTTCAACATATTTATTATATAACTTTTAATTCGTCTCTTCAACCTTTCGATCCACCCTCTTAAAAACCATTATAAAAATTTATATATTCTTTTAAAAAAATTCAGAATTGTTAAAATATTTAGGTTATAATAATTTTTTATTCCTATTACATTAAATAATAAATCAAAAGATTGATTAGTAGTCTGTTTAGACTACCACCTCCATGAATCATAAATTTTGTTTCTCAACGTTAGCCTTCAAGGATGGTTCTATAAATGATTTTAGTGAAAATATTGTAAATATATTTCAATAAATATTTTATCTACAAATACATTCAGATTTATATAATCAATATTTGAAATAATAGATCTTTCTAGAACTATCCTCAAAAAAATACCAAGGGAAAATTATTTTTAATAAGTGAAAACATCCTTTTAATTTACGTTACTCTTATAATGATTCTCAAATATGAATATTTTCCTTAATAAAATCCTTATAAATAAATTATATTATTTTAATATTTATAATATAACAAATGGAACTTCTATATCCATTCTGATACAAAGTTTGTTAAATTGTATTAGTGTGTCCATTGAAATACATACTTGAAAAATGATAAACATCTCTATCAATGAAGGATTTAGAATGATAATATTGGATATTAATACATAAATAATGGGTTTTGGGTCGTATAATGGTAATATACCATTTCAATAATTAATCAATAAAACACAATCAATTTCTTTTAAATCATTGAAATAAACTCATCCTAGGCATCTTCATAATAACAAATTAGTAAAATTATAATAAAATGGATCTAAAAAAATAAAATGAATTAAAAAAATTCCAATAATTTTTATGATATCTTCTTGATGATATTTAGGAGAATAATAAATAAATGTAACATGATTACAAAACTCATTCAAAAATATCATGATTACTCACACCTGATAATGAAAATAGTTTTAAAAAATTAATATACATGTAGAGAATAATTATAAATGATGTTTATAATAGTTTGTAGGTATTAATGATATTATTAAATATATTACTATTCTAGTAATTATTGTTATAAATAATTTTCAATCAATTTAGTTGAATTCATCAAATAAGGTAGGGGTTTTTTATTTAAAATTTTCACCCCTTGAGAAGTATTTCGCATTATAAAATAATTTTTCTATGCAATGGTTCATATAGTACTCCATTAATAGAGTTTTTAATTATTTTCCTTTAATAATTACTTTTATGTTATGTTTCATTTGAATTTATATCCTTATATGTTTTTCGACTCGAAGGATTATATGGTTTGAGGGTGCTCTATGCCTCAAATTTAAATTTATTGAGACATGGTTGTTATTAAACACCAAAATTTTATTTTATTATATAATTAATAGCCAATTTTTTTAAGAATGTTTAATATATCTCACATAATGAAATTATAATTTGACTTTAATTTTATATCTCCCCCATGTAATTTTTATTCTTCTATTACAATTATAAATATGTTTTTTGTTAACTCAACTTCCTTCATTTTGATAAAATGTATCTGTGTTAATTTATTTATTTAAAGATCTGTTCCCTATAACGTAATATTTTATTCAATGTTATACTATTTTTTTCCTTGGTGTAATATTATCTTTTACTTCAGGTAATTTACACTAAAATAATATCATTCCTAAACTATACTTCATTAATAATAATAATTATAGACATATTTAATGATAGTTTCACAACCTTGTCTCAAATTTTATTTCCTATCAATGTTATACATTACAATTTAATAAAAATTATATGTTATCTCATTTGACCACTATAATTTAAATATTAATTTATTAAATGGATATTATGTTAATTATTTTATGATGTTAGTTTTCAATAATCAAACTTTTAAATATAATTGTATTTTTTTCAACCTATTCAAATTAAATTTTTTATCTTCCTAAATATATTTTTATAACTATATTGATTTATCAATGATATATTATTTAATTATGATTTTAAATGGTAAATTCTTTTTAAGGTCATCTCTTCATAATGTGAAAAATATTTTTTAATAGCGACCCCTACGTTTTTATTGTTTTTAATTTCTTCTAAAATCAATATTTAATAGTATCCCAAGTGAAAATATCATTCCGATAATTTTTTTATTTTATTTGAAAACGAATCTCTATGTTTTAATGGAATATAATTGAAATTTCTTTTTTCATATATTTATAATATATACCGTTTAAAATGAATTACAAATGATAAATGATATGTCTTATTTGTATTGTGATTTCTCTAAAACTCGAAATAAGTATTTCACAACTATGTAATTATTCTTCAACATATCATTTATATGATAAAATAAAATTTATAAAATGATACCACCCACCTTCTTCCAAAGGATGGGTTATTTAATTTACATCTATTTTACAGAGATGATCTATCACTTATTTTTTCATTCATAAACATAAAATGTGTATAAATTTGAGTTATCCTGCAATTTATTTCCTTTAAAAATACTATATATATATCATTTATATAAGATACGGGATTTTACAAATATTCCATAAAAATATTTATTTGGGGAATTCTCTAAATAACAATATACCATTTATCAATATCCTATAATTATAACATGTTATATTTTCTTAATTGGATGATATTTAACATTAATGTCTTTGAATATCTTTGAAAACCTATAAGATATCCATGGATTTATAGAGTTATGATTATGTATTATTTATATATGTGAATATATTTAAAATGGATATGAAATCCTTTTTCATTCCCTAGGTTCTTTATTCTATAATACATAAATTATTGTTATTTAAAAATTTAATGGAGCCCATTTTATTTTATTGGGATCATTATGATGATATAAGTGATCGATTTTCTTGTGTAACTCATATGATTGAATTGTGATTACTGGGGTCCTATATCACCCTATATTTCTTTGTTTATTAGTTAATATCTCCTGATATTCATATTCAAGAATACATTTTAGCTACTCTTTAGAGTGGGAACTAATGGTGTGGATAATGAATGCAATTTTCACAATAATAATGTGTGAGACTTAATTGAACGGTATCATAAATATATTATTATTATAATTCTTCTGTTACTCTCTCTTGAATCATGTTTATTGAATCACATTTCTAAAAACTTTTGAATCATGTATTTTGGTATCCCAACCCTTTTGTTACGATACACGATTTATTCTTCATTGACTAAAGGATTATTTATTGTCTTTATTACACCTATATTATAATATTATTCCCACTAATGAAACTATATTATTATATATTATGTGTACCTTTACGAAAAATATTATATCACCACCTTTGTGGGTTTCCATTTACCTTGGCAAAGATGATGATTATAATATATGAAAAGCTACAAGGAGTCTACTGTTAATCAATAATGGATAAATGTTCAAAATATTGTATAATAAATTTCATATATAACATTTTTTTAATGACACTAAGACTTACATTCACGGGATTTTGATACTCTTTTGTGAGATGTAAGCTTTAAAAATACAAATCAACTTAAAAAAATATGATATTATTGGGTCTCTTTAATATTGATACCTTTAATAAAATTCATATGGGAGTGGATATATAAATTGAAAATGATTAATCAAATAAATTTAATATTATGTTATTGGTGAATGTATTATTAGAGAATGACTAATGATATCTATCATACATAAGTTATCCAAAAAAATGAAATTAATAAAATCCAATGATAGAAATAAACTGTAATGTACTAATATACATATAATAAAAGTTAAATATTACAAAATCTAACATGTGTGTGTATGGTTATAATAGAGGTGATTAATATGTGTATGATTATTATTGATGTGTTTCATGTGCTATAATTAGAGTTATGATCAAAGGTAATGTTATATTTTACAATCCACATAAAAAATAATGATATTTTATGTCTAAATTCTATTTGGGTAAAGTGAATTGTTTTTCATTACAAAATATGATATATTTTTTATAATTTATATATTTTAGGTTTACATGTATTTATATAATTTATACACCTAATTTATTATTATTCACCTAGAATAATGGTTGAAATTGTAATCAATTGTACCTCTTTATTTTTATCATAAAACTTTTATATATATGTACTTGTTTTGAAATAATTTTCTTTACATTTTATCCATACTTATATGATTGATTATGGTCAATTTCTTTTTTTAATTCATATTTCTTTTAAAAAATGGTTATATAAATATTTATCTTCTGTATTATATTTTTTCTTTATGAATATTTTCTGCCACAACATTTTTAACATTTCCTTTCAATTATTACTTTACATGTTTCTCTGGATTGTTAAAATAATATTTCTTTTATTTTTCCATAATTTTTATAAAATCAGTGATCAATAAATTATTCCATTTTAAATAATTTAATTAAAACATTTTGTAATAATTTTTTATAATATTTAATGAAAATCATTAATTATATTCTACAGTGTTTTCATATATTTCAATATCAAATAATATTTAGTAGTTTTTACTATGAGTATGCTTTGATGCATTCATCCTCTCTATTTTAAAAATAATTTATTGACATGATATGTAAATTTAAAAAAAATTATTTCTTTCTCACGATTTTGTTATTCTATAATTGATCCATGAATGAGATCATGTTCATGTGAAAAAAATATTTAGGAATTATCAATATGGGAATGGTGGGTAAAATATAGAATTAAACTTTTTAGGGTAATACTTATATAACATGATATATTGTGTTATGATAAGTGATGTGGTTAGTTATCATAGTCCATAATGATATGATTTCTCTAGTGGTTAACCATCACAAATTTTAGGATTTTATCTACTTATAATTGCATCTTGTTCTTATATTTTAATGAAATAGTTCATGGATTATTATTATTGTCTCATCTCTCCATATTTTCAAATTTAAATATTTTGTTATGAAAAAAATTCAAATACCAGGAGTTAAAATTTTGGACCTATGCTTTATGGGGTTTCATTTACTTATTGTATGATCATATATATTGATTATGTTATAAAATACCCAAGCACACCATCTACTAGCATATTTCCTTATTTATGTTTAGTAATTCTATCATGATTGATAGCTATTGTACTTACCCTTACTAAGTGTATGATATCACTAATTTGAATATGTCTCCATTCTATGAACAATATGGGGGTATTATATATAATCTATCTATAAGGATATAATGTGTGGAGAATTTTGATAGAGAATATTATGTCTTATTTTAATGTAAGAAGTTCTTTTAAGAAATCCTCATTGTTATTAATATATGTAGTTTATGAGGTGTGATTTATTATGATTTTTAATTTATATTCTATTAGAATTTTTTATTTTATATGTACGTTAAAATTGATTCATATAATTTTGTTTTAGAGTACGGTATACTTAATATTGGTTATTTTTAATAAGAGTATATAAGATAAAAATACATTTTTTAATAGTAAGTGAAATATATTAAACATAATGATTCATAATTTTAAATAAAGTTATCAAAGTTAGTCACATCATATGGCTAGGTAAGATTATTATATATTGCAGGGAAAAAATTTCATTTAGGTATGAACCCATTATATTTTATCTAATTATTTATTATAAACCTAATATGGATGCCTAAGGAGTTTAAAAACTAAACAAGGGTGTTTAGGCCTTTTTAGAGCCTAGAATGCTTCTCTTTTTGGGAACAAGTCACGGTGCATGGTTTATAGTAAACTCTGTGGGGAGGCCACCTAGTTTGTGAAAACATGTGCTAGTGGAATTCTTTTTAAAACAGAGCCTTACTGCATGTTTGGTGGATGGTTTCCATAACAATGATGTACACCTCATTCACATGGTACATAGGCCGAGTTTGAAAATGTATTGAAAAAATATGTAGAGAACCATGAAAGGGGTAAATTATGGGTAATTTTACATTTTTACCCTTAATGATCTAATTATTCCTTCATTATTTACTAACATGATTTCAAGTAGACAGAGTGTCAACTATTTCTCATTTTTGATATTTTGAAGGTTGAACCTAAAAATCAAGAGAACTCATTAAATCCGGATCCATTATAGACTCCATTAATCAAGATGGATTCACAACAATAGGTACTCAAATCCTTTTTTTCTGGTCATCATCCCTCTTTCTCTAGACCTAGTTAACGAGTGGTGATCATTATTTCTCTTTTCTCAGATCCAATCTGTTCCATAATAAATTAGAGAATATTACTAGGTGAGGTGATTCGTAAAAGAATAGCATGGCTTGGCAATAAATCATCCATCATGTTTTTGGATTTTGGAAATTACGTGTGGGGACCACATATTTCATCAGGTGTCATTTATTGAATTTATATCCCATTCATATAATCATTATAATGGTATGGTTATGCTCTTTCAAAATATCTGACTATTTGTTATTGGTTATTCCAACACCTCCTTCAATCCCATATAGGATGTTATTCCATAATTGTAAATTTAGTGTTTTGATAGGTTTGAGCTACCCCTTCGGTGTGCCCTGGAATGACCGTTCTAAGGGTAAGGTATTTTATATTATATGGATTGATTTATGTTGTGAATTGCATAATACAAAAGCGCCATGAATTCTCATCACTTGACCCAACTATGATAAGGGATTTAATTTTATAATTAAATATGAAATCGAAATTTCATTAAATACTATGTATATTACATATCCTTTTAAAATGTAATTGAATAGTATGTTTAATGATCGTAGCACCCCTACCATGTAAATAGAAGGTAGAGATGTGAAACATGTTTTATAGAAATTTCTTAATTGGATTAAATGAATTTATTCATTATACAAGCCCTTTTCAACCTAATTAAAAGAAGTTATAGTACCAAATAAGCTAATTGATTGATTAGCAACTAATTAAATAGTGTAACTCTCAATTAGCTTCATCATGCTAATGAAAGGTAACGACTTGAACCTTATTAATTATATATGACACAATTATGAAAATAGTAGTTTCCTAACACGATGTCGCCTTGGATTCTTAAGGGAATACATTGAGCACTCAACAACCCCATTCCGAATACATGGATACAATGCTCTTAGGTTGAGACCCACGTAGAACCCAATCTTTGACAAAATTTTGATTCCGAGTATGACACTGTACGATCCATTATGTAGTACTATTATATTCCTTGGATACATTCCTCAAATCTAGCTTTGATATGTATGTTAATTTGATAAATGTCATCTGGAATAGTCATTTATTTGCCAAATTTTACTTTTGAATAATGCCTTGGATTTAGTAGGAATCATTTTGTGGAATGACATGGACAATGCTCCTTGGATTTAAATTACACCCTTGGCTTGGCTATAGTACTTACTGATGTGGAAACCCATGAGCTCTGTGTGTCCTTGTTTTTTACCGGAGAACATATTTATTTACAATAATTACTTGTTAACTTATCTCATCTTTGAACCTTAACTATTCCTAACATGTGTATTATTTATAAATTGGTAATATGAAAATAATTAATTAGTTATATTTTTATACACTAGAAGAGGGTTGGATATAATACTTTGGTAATTAGTTACATTGTACTACTTTACTATATATGTGAATACTTTCACACTATTACGTTTCCATTACATGGTACAAATATTATTGAAACCATTATTGGGGGCCATAGAGACCTATCTGACACCATCTATGGGCTTCATTTGGTACCTGATGCAGATTGAGTTAATCAATGTATTGATAATGGGAAGAATATGACTTTGAACACTTGAAAGCTCATATATTAGAATGGACCTTGATACAAGATGACTGAGATTGATCTTGGATGAATAGGTATTATAAGGACCCGACCTTAAAGCTTACATAATATTTAATTAAATGAATCATTCACATTGATTATCATTTCAGGTTTAGAGTTTTAGAGAATTATGACATAACTATTACGTCTCAAAAGATTACAAAATTGACACTTCTACACAGTTTCCCTTTTTTATACAAAACATTAACTCTTGAAAAAAGAGTCATGTCTAGTTCCCTGTTTAAGATGGCATGAGTTTTCATTGATCACATCCTTCACCCTATTCCCCATTATATCCTGTGAAAACATTTCAAAATCTTGGGATGAGCATAAAAAGCTCATTAAGGGATACACAAAGAAGGAAAACTGTTATTTCTTCAAAACAACAAGAATACCATTAATACTATAACATAAGTAAAACTTTTGACCTTTAGGAAGTAGTAAATACTCTTCACTAAATAACAGATCACTGCTTACCCTATTGTAACCAAAAGATTACCATAAAACACATATAAATAACACATAACATATAATGGTTACTCGGGACACAAACATACTTAAATAGAATAACCATACGGTTGACTTCCACACATATCACTAAATGGAATAGCCATACGGCCAACTTACATACCCAATTCATTGGGGGTTATAACGTAATCTCCCATCCTAGAAATCACGACACCACCCATCATTTGGTTTTTCACGTAACCACCCGTCAAATGTCCAAGTACCATTATAAAATCATAACACATAAAGATAATATAAAGGAATGAAAAAATTTCCAAAATTCAATCACAATATATCACATAACTACATTTACATAAAAAATACATTATCAAAACCATTTTAATACCAAAATATATGAAAGAGTATATGGTATTTATTTTCCTTGAAAAACATTACATCATATTAAGGAAGCCAAAGAAAAAATAATACTCGCGATGGTGGAAGGTTCGTTTTCACCGCTTATGTTAAAATAAGCATTCCTTTTTTCCGTTTAGTAAATCTATTCGTAGAAAAAATATTCCCTTTGAAAATTAAAGGGTGTTTATACAGGTTATAGATGAATGTTTTGTATTAAAACATAATATGATTCAATGAAAGGATATTGAGACGAAGTCCCTTACCTCATGTCCGACATGACTCGATCGTTCTTTAATATCCTAAATTGTAAAATAAAGTTAATTTATACTTTATTAAGAACATTTTTCAAGGTTATTATTCATTTTATTTCACTTATTACCATGTCATAAAAATTATGTAATCATTTAATTTAATGATGTTTGTTTTGTCGATATTTGGTACTTGAGTCAAAAATGAACTTCTTATAATTACATGTTGTTCATGTGGTCAATGTTTCATTATATCCAAAATGATATTCATGGTTTTAATATCATATATTTCATATATATCCAAAATATACAAGTATTTATAATAGTATAAAACATTTAGAGGTAATTAATGAAATGCACCATTCATGGAGACGGTAAGTCGTAATTACGCATGAATGCCACTTCCATTTCTATTTCATATTTACTGAAATTAGAACATAATGATACATAGTATTATTATAATTCCAATATTTTATCATATATAATATCATTAAATCTATCCTTTATACGTACCATATATGGTATGAAGGAGTCTTATCACTTTGAGGGGGCGGTAGTCCCCACTTCCTCAAATGAAATTATCGTGTTTACCCATAATGGAAACTATTAAGTTATGATATAAATGGAAAATACAGAAGCATAAAGAAAAAATAAACATAATATATATCATATATAAATATAGTTCCATCATAAGTGCCACCCTGAGAGGTGGTATGAGATAATCGAACAATCATCGTTTCGTGAGGCGTTACTTTTCCATCCACAAAAACGATTTGTTTTTCACCCATTATATCTATGTGTGTGTAAATGTAGTTAGAATAATTCTCATAAAAAAATCATTGTATATTTAGGATACATGTGTTGTTACACAATAAATGAATAAAAAGAGTTTAGGGGTTGGAGAAGTAAAATAAAAGAAAACAATTTAAAAGAAACAGTTACCTATAATTTGGGTAACATTCTTTGGTTTGAACCAATGTACTTCTTGAAGTGCCTTATTCCTAAGTTAAGGATTCTAGGAGGAGGATACAGATGTAGGGGGATTAATTGGGCTGAGGTTGGATGATCCAAAAGGCTTGAGAGGTGTAGGGAATTGGTTATAAGTTGTCCTCTTTTATAAGGGGGAGGAGGGCCTCTTTCGGAAAGTGTGATAATATTATTTTATTATATAATGTATTTGGTTTAAAAAGGTCCAAAAATCATTAAATAATACGATAAGATAACTAATATTTTAAATAAAATTATAAAATAATAATTTGACATGTTTTGGATAATATATTAATCATTATAATCTTATTTATTTAAATCATTTATTATTGAGGTAAATATTGCATCATTATTGTGTCATAAATAATATTATTTATTTGATGTCTAAAAATTATAAATAAATTACCATGATATAGAAAAATTTTTTATCTTTCCAATGAATATTTATAGTCAAAATTATTACATATATAACACCATATAAAAATTAATTTACTAAACGATTTTTGTTTATGTCATTTTGGCCTTTACTTTAAATTAATTATTCTAAATTGTCATTTTCACTCCCAAGTGGCTCAATGGGGTCCCAAATTAGACCCAAAGATGAAAATGGTTGTTAATGTCTCAATAAATAAGGTTTGAAAATACTTTAAGGTAATTTTGAATTATTATAATATTATTTTAACCTTGAATTACCCTATTTACCTTTAACCACGGTAAATAAAAGTAAAAAATTTACTATTCACCAAAAATTATTTTAATCTTATTGAACCACATTTTACTAACTAATAACGACCATGTATAGTGTATTTTCATAATCCAGTTCACCAAAGTGGTAAAATTTCATTTAAATGAAAAATTCATTTTTTCAAACTATTATTAACTCTTTTCTCTATTCATCAAAAATTTATGTTATTCAAAAAAATTAAAAAAATTCAGCCTCGGCAATATTTGATATTCCAAATTCAAAAATGATGTCTATTTTACCAAATTCTATACATAAAATTGGCATTAAATAATTTAAAATTAATTTTCGTCGTTATAACAAATAGCGTGCTTTTAAGAAACAATAACTATCAAAAGATTGACACTTGTTTATGTCCAATTTCAAAGTGAAATTAATTCCAATGACCAAAATTGGATTAAATGGTAAAAATATAATCTAATTACAATTTAAAACCAATTAAAAAGTTAATCTATCCATATAAATAAATTAGATTAAAATTTAGTATTGAACTAAAATACAATATCTTCAATATTCATTAAAAATGAACATTATCTGAAAAATTTCAAAAATTTACAGAAAGTAAATTTTTATGTCGTCATTCTAAATAAGGATTTTATTTGGTCAAATATAATTTATTAAAGTTAAAAAAACTTTATTTAATGATTTTTCTCCACTAAAAGGTGGTAAATCAACCTTTTAATGTAAATTATGCTTAAAATGAGATTTATTCACATTTTAAGTCTCTAAATTTTATTGGATAAATGCAAATACATTTAAAAAACATGTAAAATCATATATTAGTTAGTTTTTCTCATTCTCACCAATAAAACGGCTAGGAGTTAAATTCCTTTTAAAATAATAATATTAAATTATTAGTGTGCAACGTAAGATTTCAAAGAAACTCGTTGTTGCGTATCGAGTATGCTATCGAACATAGCAACCCTTTTAAAGTAAAATAAATATTTAATTCAAAAATATTAATTAATATGAAATATGTATTATTAATTATTTACCTGGGATATTATGTACTTCCCACTATTGGGAATGGCATCCTCACAAGTTTTCTTATCAAAATAAGGGGGGGTATTTATCCCTCATAACATTTTCAGATTCCCATGTCACCTCTTCAACAATATGGGTTTTCCACAAAACCATTACCTAGTGAATTACCTTATTCTGCAACAATTGATCTCTTTGATCAAGAATCTGGACTAGTTTTTCTTCATAATAGATATTCTCTTCCAACTGAACTACCTCTGGACTCAAAACATGAGATAAATTTGGCATATACTTTATCATCATCAAAACATGAAAAAAATGGTGTAATTGGGATAAAGTTGGAGGTAAATCCACTCTCTATACAATTCTCCAAAATTTCATATAGTCTAATGAACCTCTGACTCAACCTTCCTTTCATACCAAAACACATCACACTTGTCCCTGGAGAAACATTGAGAAAGACATGATCACCTACCTCAAAAGAAAGATCATTCCTTCGGTTATCTACGTAACCTTTCTATCTAAAATAATCTGATCTCATGTGATTCTGAATCAACTAAACTTTCTCTTCCATCTCTTCTAGCATTTGTGGTCCCATCAGGTTCCTTTCAAATACTTCATCCCAAAAAGATGGAGTTCGACAACGCTTTCTATATAATTCCTCAAATGGAGCCATCAGTATAGTAGAATGAAAATTATTATTATATGAAAATTCATCCAAATAACGATGTTGGTCCCAAATTCCATAAATATCCATAGAAAAAGAACATAGCATATACTTCATGGTTTGAATTGTTCGTTTTGATTTCACATCAGACAGTGGATGAAAAGTGGTACTAAAATTTTATTCAGTACCCAACGACCTATGATGGCCTTTCCAAATGTTAGAAGTAAACCTGGGATCATGGTGAGATACAATTGAGAGGGGACCACCTTGCAACCAGACTATATCTTTAACATACAACCGAGAAAGTTGACCTAGACACAAAGTATCTCAAATAATATGGAAATGAGAAGATTTAGTCAATCGATGAACTACAACCAAGATTGTATTATTACATTGAGATGTCTTTGATAATCCCACAACAATGTCCATGGATATATTTTTCCGTTTCCACATTGGAATAGGTAAAGGCTGAAGCATTACTTTGGGTATCTTCTGTTATGCTTTAACCTGTTGACAAGTCAAACACTTCACAGTAAAATCTGCAATATCACTTTTAATTCCATCCCACCAATAATACTCCCGAAGATCTTTGTACATCATAGTACTACCATGATGAACTGAAAACAGAGAACTATGAGCTTCAAATAACCAATCATTCTTCAAATATGAATCACAAGGTACACATAATCTCTTTCCAAACCTCAAAACACAATCATTATCTATGTTAAATTCAGTCAAATTGCCCTTATAAACCAACTCTACCTTTTTTTGTTACTCAATGTCTTCTTTCTTCGCTTTCATTATTCTGTCTGATAGAGATGATCTCACTGACACCTGATACAAAACAGAAGAATTACCTACACCAACAACGTCTATTACAATGTTCATCAAATCAAAATCCAAAGGATCTTGTTCCAAACGTAACATAGTTAATGAAACATTACTTTTTCAACGCAAAGAATCAGCCACTTCATTTTCTTTTCCCGGATGGCAATGGATCGTGCAATCATAATCATTGATTAATTCCAACCATCTCCTCTGTCTCATGTTCAATTAATTTTGATTGAATATATACTTTAAAATTTTTTGATCAGTATATATGTAACAATTCACTCCAAAAAAATTATGCCTCCAAAATTTTTAAGCAAAAACGACAACAAAAAATTCCAAATCATGTGTAGGGTAATTTAACTCATGTGGTTTCAACTGACGTGAAGCATAAGAAATTACATGATAATTCTACAAAAAGTCACAACCAAGTCCTTTCAATGAAGCATCACTATAGATAAAAAACTTACCATTTCTAGAATCCAGTGCTAAAACTAGAGAATTCACTAATCTTCTTTTCAATTCTTTAAAACAATCATCAAATTATTTTTTCCTAAGGAATATAACACATTTTTGAGTTAACTTATTCATTGGACTAGATAACCATGAAAACCTTTCAAAAAACATTCAGCAATAACCTGGAAAAACAATAAAACTATGAATCTCGGTTATATTTTTGGGTCTTGGCCATTCTTCATCAACTTTTGTTTTAGAAGAATCAACAATAATTCCATTTTTGAAACAATGTGACCAAGGAAAGATATTTGTTGTAAACAAAACTCACACATGATGAATTTCCCAAACAATTTCTTTTCATTTAAGGATTTCAAGAAAAACCTTAAATTAATTTCATGTTCCTCCTTACTTTTGGAATAAACCAAAATATCATCAATGAACACAACCACAAACATATCCCAGAACTCACAGAAATTTATATTCATAAGATCCATGAATACAGAAAGTGCAATGTCTTACCCAAAAAACATAACTACAAAATCATAATTGACATATCTAGTACATAACATGGTCTTCGGAACGTCTGCTTCATTAACATTCAACTGATGGTACCCTGACCTCAAATAAATTTTCAAAAAATTATGATCTCCCTGGAGCTGATCAAACAAATCATCGATATGAGGCAAATAATACTTGTTCTTAACAGTGATTTTATTAAATGCTCTATAATCAATGCAAAGTTGCATTGAAGCATATTTATTTTTAACAAAGAAGACAGGAGAACCCTATGGTGATGTTCTAGGTCGAATGGAACCTTTATCTAATAACTCCTGCAATTGCTTCTTTAACTCTAAAAGTTCAATTTGATCCATTCGATAAGGGGGTTTTGAAATTGGCTTAGCATCAGGAACTAATTCAATAGTAAATTAAACTTCCTGATCATGTAATATACCAGGAAACTCATCAGTAAAAACATCATGGTACTCATTTACCACTTTAACATCATTAATCTAAACAGTTCCTTTATTTTCAACAATATTTTCAAGGTAACATTCATTTCCATATTTTACTAGTTTCTTACCTTCCTGATAAGTTATCAAAAGAAAGGGTTCATTCTTGTACTCAAAATGTAAATCTTTCTGAAATGAAACCTTCTTAGCTCTGCAATCAATATTAGCATGATAAAAATATATCCAATCCATTCCCAAAATAACATCAAACTCTACTAGAGGTAAAACAATAAGTATTGCATGTAGATTCTTCCCGCACACAAGGACATAAAGGTTCTTATGTTTTTTTGTCTCAAAATTTCCTCCATGTGTTTTTACCGTAAGATCTATATTCATATATTTAGATGGAATTCCCAATTTAATAGAAAATGTATCATAAGTGAATGAGTTTTTAGACCCTAAATCAAGCATCACATTGGCATAATCTAAAAATACAAATAGTTTACCTGATACAACTTCATTTGATGGCCCAAATCTACTGATGTAGTTTCAAAGGATTTCACCACTAGATTCTGATTGTATTTCTACTGCCTTCCCACAGTTGAGTTCTTCACTGGACAGTCATTTTTATAATGACCCATTTCATTACACTTAAAACATGTAACAGATTGATTTTCATTGCCTGTTTGATAATCATCCTTATAGTTACGAGCAATATGACCAGACTTACCACACTGGAAGCACTTTCTAGACTTTGATAAACATTCTCCATGATGATTTTTAACACACTTCTCACAAGTTGGTTATTTAATTTTCTTACCTCTAGGATTCTTTGATGAATTTTTTTCCTTTTCCAGCCAACTGTACCTCTTATTCTGATGTTTTTCAATGAACACCTGATCCTCATCAAACTTTATTTCCACCTTCTCTGCACATGGAACAAGTTTTTCATACATTTTGAAATCACGAGAGGCAAATGATCTTTGATATCGTGGATTCAACCATGAGTAAAATTGATTTATCTTACTATTACGATCTTAGATGAAATTTTGTGTATACCTTTCCAGTCGAGTGAACTTTCCTTCATAAGCAGCCACATAGTCATCCTCCTGCCTCAATTATAGGAAATGTTTTCCATTCTAACATGAACCTCCATTGGAATATATTTCTCAAGAAACATACCTTTGAATTCATCACAATCAAGATCATCAATTTCATCACTATCCTAGATATTTTTCACCATCGACCACCAGTGATCAGATTAACCTTCAAAATAGTAAATAGCAAGACTAACTTTTTGATGTTCTGAACAACCCATGACATCAAAAATATTCTCCAGTGCTTTACTCCACCCTTCAGCTAGCACAAGGTCAGATGATCCACTGAATGATGGGTGATGTTGCCTCATGAAATTATTCACTACTAACATGTTCTTATGTGTTTGATATGGCTGATATCATGCATATATACCACCTCCATATATATCTTGAGTCAATTGTGGCATCACTACAAAAAACAATTAAGTTCCGATTCCGAATATCTAAGGTTTCTAATTTGGAAGGTTGTCTTCCTCCTAATTCCGTCCAATCATAGATGCCCAGTTTCACCAGTGGAAAACCATTATGAACACAAGAAATATCTTAGGTGAAGCGACATGGTAATCTTAAAATGTTATATCATTTCAATATTACCATAAATTAATTTATGGAAATTTATTTAACAATACGCTAACTCATAAATATATCTAAACTGACCTCTGATGCCAACTATAAGGACCTGGCCTTAAACCCTATATAATATTGAATTAAATGAATAATTCACATTTAGGATCCTTTCAGGTTTAGAGTTTTATAGAATTAGGACATAACTATTACGTCTCAAAATATTACAAAGTATACACTGCTACATAGTTTACATTTTTTTTACAAAACATAAACTCTTCAAAAAAATATTCATGTCTACTTCCATGTTTAAGAGAACATGACTTTTCCTTGATCCCATCCTTGACCCTATTCCACATTATGTCCTATGAAAAACATTTCAAAAACTTGGGATGAGCATAAAAATCTCAGTAAGGGATACACAATGAAGGATGAATATTAGTTTTTCAAAACAACAAGTAAACCATGAATATTATAACATAAGTAATAATTTTCCTCATTATGAAGTAGTAAATAATATTGAGTTAATAAAAGATCACTACATACCCTTATGTAACCAAAATATTACCAAAAATCCCATATAAAGAACACATAACATATAAATGTATCTTGGGACCTGAACATACTTAAATAGAATAACCATACACTCAACCTCCACACATATCACTAAATGAAATAGCCATACAGATGAATTCCATACCCAATTCATTAGAGGTTATAACGTAACCACTCATCCTGGTATTCACGGCACCACCCGGCATTTGGTTTATCACGTAACCACACGTCAAATGTCCAAGTACCATTATAAATTTATAACACATAAAAAAATATAAAGGAAAGAAAACATTTCCACATTTCAATCTCAATATATCACATAAATATATTGACATAACAATTCCATTATCAAAACCATTTTCAATACCAAAATACAATAATGAGTATATGGTATTTATTTTCCTTGAAAAACATTACATCTTGTTAATGAATCCAAAGAACAAATAATACTCATGTTGACAGAAAAGTCGTTGTCTCCTCTTACGTTAAAATAAACATTCCTTTTTTTCATTTAGTAAAATTATTCATATAAAAATATTCCCTTTGAAAAGTAAAGGGTGTTTATACAGGTTATAAAATAATGTTGTGTATTAAAACAAAATATGCCTCAATGAAAGGTGATTGAGATGACATCCCTTACCTCTTGTCCGACTTGACTCGATCATTCTTTAATCTCTCGAATAATAAACTAATGATAATTTCTAGTTGCTTAAGAACCTTTTTCAAGTTTATTATTCCTTTTATATCACTTATTACGCAGTTATAAACATTATGTAATCATTTATGTTTTTGATGTTTGTTTTGTCAATATTTGTTACTTGAGTCAGAAATGGACATCTTATAATATCATGTTGTTCATGTGGTAAAAGGTTCATTATATCCATAATGATATTCATGATTTGGATATCAAATATATCATATATATAAATCATATACATGTATTTATAATAGTACATAATATTTAGAGGTAAGAAATGAAATGCCCCGTTCCTAGAGACGGTAAGTCGTACATACGCATGAATGATACTTCCATTTCTATTTCATATTTAATGGAATTAAAATATAATGATACATAGTAGTATTATAATTCTAGTATTGTATCATATATAATATCATTAAATCTATCCTTTATATGTACCAAATATGGTATGAATATCTCATACAACTTTGAGGGGGTCGTAGTCCGCACTTCCTGAAATGAAATTATCGCGTTTACCCATAATGGAAACCATAAAGGTATGATATATATTGAAAACACAGAAGCATAAAGAAGAAATAAACATAATATATATCATATATTAATACAGTGTAATCATAATGTCAATAATGAGAGGTGGTAGGAGATAATCGAACATTCATCATTTTGTGAGGCATTAGTTTGTGAACCACAGAAACATTATTTCTTAAACCCATTATATGGAGGTGTGTGTGAGTGTTGTTAGAATCCTTATCATTACAAAATCCTAGTATATTTAGGATACTGTTGTTGGTTCAAAAAAATGGAATAAAAAGAGTTTAGGGGTTGGATATGTAAAATAAAAGAAAACAATTTAAAAAAAACTCTTACCTTTAATTTGGATAACTCCCTTTAGTTTGAACCAAATGAATTATTAAAGAGCCTTCTTCCTAAGGTTAATATTCAAAGAGGAGGAGAGGAATGTAGGGAGCTTAATTGGGAAAATGTTGGATGATCCAAAAAGCTTGAGAGGTGTGAGTAATTGGTTAGAAGTGGTATCCTTTTATAAGGAGGAGGAGGGGCTCTTTAGGAAAGTGTGATAATATTGTTTTATTATATAATGATATTTGGTTTCAAAAGGTCCAAAAATCATTAAATTCGAAGATAAGATGACTCATAACATAAAATAAAATCATCAAATCCGAATTGGACATGTTTTGGATAATATTTTAATCATTATAATCTTATTTATTTTAATCATTTATTAATGATGAAAAATACTTCATCATTATTGCGTCATAAATAATTTAATTTATATGATGTCTTAAAATTATAAAAAAAATACCATGACATATTAAATAATTTTATCTTTCCATTGAATATTTATAGATTAAAATATTTCTTATATAACACCATATAAAAAGTAATTTACTGAAAGATTTCTGTTTATGTCAATTTGGCCTTCACTTTAAATTTATTAATCTAAATTGTCATTATCACTCCCATGTGGATCAGTGGATTCCCAAAATAGTCCCAAAGATGAACATGGTCGTTAATAACTATACAAATATGGTTTGGAAAAGTGTTAAGGTAATTCTAGATTATTATAATATTCATTTAACCTTGAATTACGCATTTACCTTTAATCGCGGTAAATAAAAGTAAAAAATTACTATTTAAAAAAATTATTTTCATATTATTGAACAACATTATACTATATAATAACAAATATTTATGTTGTATTTTCAAAATTAAATTATCCGAAGTGGTAAAATTTCATTGAAATGAAAAATTTAGTTTTTTGACTACAACTAAGTGGTTTCACTATTCATCAAAATTTGAAGTTTTTCAGAAAAATAAAAAAATCAGCCTAAGATATTTTTTATATTAGAAATTCAAAAATGATGCCTGTTTTACAAAATTCTAAACATAAATGTGGCATTAATTAATTTAAAATTAATTATCATTGTTAAAACAAATACTGTGTTTTTAAGAAACAATAACTATCAAAAGATTGACACTATTTTAAGTCGAATTTCAAGGTGAAATTAATTCCAAAGAAAAGCATTAGATTAAATGATAAAAATATATTGTAAATAAACTTTAAAACAAATTAAAAATATAATTTATCCATATAAATAAATTAGATTAAAAAGTAGTTTTTAATTAATATACAATATTTTCACTATTCATTAAAAAATGAACATTATCGGAATAATTTCAAAAATTTACACAAAGTAAATTTTGATGTCCCAATTATAAATAAGGATTTTATTTGGTCAAATATAATGTATTAATGTGACAAAATCTATATTTAAAGTGTGTTTTCCATTAATAGGTGGTAAATCGACCTTTCAATGTAAATTATGCTTAAAATTATATTCATTCACATTTTAAGCCTCTAACTTTTATTGGATAAATATAAATAAATTTACCAAACATGTAGAATAGTATTCTAGTTATTTTTGTTCATTCCTACCAATACAACGGCTAGGAGATAACTCCTGTTTAAAATAATAATATTATATTATTAGTGTGCAATGTAAGATTCCAGAGAAACACATTGTTGTGTATCAGGTATGCTATCGAACATAGAATCCCTTTTAAAGTAAAATTAAAATTTAATTCACAAATATTAATAAATATGAAATATGTCTTATTATTTATTTACCTTGGATGTTACAGGGATAGTATTTTGATTTCCATTATTCTTTTTTGAACATGTTTTTCATACTGTTTTGTATGCATGATTTATAGTTTCAACTGACATGACATATCATCACAAGTTATTCTAGTATATTTATTTATTAATATCATTGTATATCTATGATTTTTTCTTTCTTCCATTATTTATTTACATTTCGACATCTATTTATCTCGGTTATTATTTATCCATTGTGATACACTCTGTTAATTAGGTAATAGTCTTCCCATGGACACATGTTAGGCCCTTGATGATAGTTGGTATCCTCTAGTGTTTGAAGAGATGCCCTTGAGGTGTTATGGACCACTGGACTTGGGGTACCTATTATGTGGAATCTGGGGCTAGGGCATCAAAAATTGGTATTAGAGGGATATTCTTCTCATAGAATACAATTTGGAGACAATAGATTAGATATTAAGAATTCTATGGTACTTATAAATATGTCCTTCTTGGGCATTGTGAACCCAAGTTTGGGGTAAAACCCATGTGACCCAAAATATAAATTTTATTCTATTTTTCCTATAACAGTTGACATTATTTCACCATTGGGTGGTGACCATGTTGTGTGGTGTTATTGATTAATACTCTAATTGAGGATTTCATCCATCCTTCGCCTGATGATCTTAGGGAAAAATATCACAATTCATGCATCATTATATGCACCTATAATTCACATATCATGAATATTTCCATGCCATACAGGATCATTTCACTATGTGAATATCATTATATGACACTGATTGTTGATTGATGTTACGATGGTTAGCTTAAGATTGTGATATTCCATGGTTTTTATTGAGTGATTACCCCTCTCAATTCATGATTTTTATGGGATCTCATGTTTTGTTATGAGAAATTTAATGAGTCAATCCATTACGATACAAGAAAATGTGCATTTTTTTAATGAAAAAATGTATAGGAACTGATTCAATGGGAATGTATATCAATTATAACGTGACATATTAAATATAAAATTAATTTGTTTCATGTATTTATCCTACTATGCCATGTTTATAAAAGGTAAAATTGTTTACATAGAATTTATATATAAAATTAAAGGAAACTACTAAAAATTATTGATTAGGCAAGGTACAATTGACCCTTCATCCATTGGACACCCTAAAACTTATTATTGAGAACATACTAGTACTTTTACGTATAAGTGTGTAGTTGGGATAGTATATCGCGGGTAGTGAGAATTTCCTTATTTAGATTCTTTTAGTGTCTTTATCTATCTAATTTAGGTTTTTTCTATGTATTGTGCTTCACATTTATTGTTTAATGCCACCATGAAATCGCTGTATCATATTCTAGGAGGGTGGCAATTACCAAAATCCAGACATGGTGGGACCTAAGCCAATATTCTTACTGATAATAGTGTTACTTGAAACACAGCCTATTGTACATGATCTTTTAACTAATCCCCATCGTCATGATAGTTTCTTGCATATAATGCAGAGAATCCATGCTTCTCCATGAGATGCACCTATGATGGTTGATCTGACTCGTGAGTTCAACAATAGAACCCTTCCACCTTCTCGGGGGATGTCGGTCCTCATGTTGATGAGTCTTGGATGTAGGCCATCATTCCTATATTTGAGAATTAGTAAACACCTCTAGATTGAAGAGTCAATCATTCCATATATATGCTTATGTATTTGGCCATGTGTTGGTGGGATCTGATTACCTATGATAGTAACCATGAGGACATGTTATTGGTTGATTTCCAGACAATATTCTAGAGTCCTTTTTTCCTCGAATGCTAAGATCTGATAGAGAGGTAGAGAGTTAATGCATATCGACCAGTGTTTTATGTCAGTTATGGAATATTCAACACGTCTCCCTGAGTTACTACACCATTAACCATGTCTTGACAGTGATGAACATTAATGTGCTAGATGCATCGAGGATGTGCTTTTATACACAATCTGTACGTAGGTGAATCTCTTTCAGCCATCAAGTTTTCCCCTAAAATAGTAAATCAATATATTATAACTAAGAGAAACTTCAGGGAAAACAATAAAAATTGGCATGGAGGATCAATGTCTTTGAAGGCCAGTAGATATTTTTATCGCAGGAAATGTTCCATAGTGGTTTCTCATCCTGGAAGTGACAAATGTAGTGCATGTTTTGATAACTCCATGATGTCTCATCAATGTGGATGATGGGGGAACCTGAAGACTCATTGTGATTGTGACCCAATGGAGTGTCATGATTGTGGCTGTTTGGGGAAAATTTAGAGATTATGCAGGACTATTCCACCAGCTTCGAGTGGAAAAGGATTAGTGGAAGTTCCACATTTGGAGTGGGTTATTTTTCCCCACGTCAAGCATGGAGTTGGGATAGAAGTGGTAGGACTCACCAAGGAGGATGTCATTGATGAGGTAGTCATGCCCTAGATCACCAGTAGTTCCAAGAAAGAAGTTATGTTTATGGTAGTCAAGGGATTACACAACGTTGTTGATCCGGCCAGTTGCATTCACTACAACTGATACACAAGGATCAGGCTGTGAGCCTTTCTACAATACAGGTGACTATTCTAGTGGCATCTACTAAATTATAATTTTTATTTGATAGATGTTCTTTGAAGACATTTGACATAATTTCTATCATGAAATTTCTCTAACTGTAGAAACAATATTACTGTTGTCTAATAACACATGATACACTGTTAGGTGTGCGGTTAGAGGGATTGTGCCAATGTAGGGATTGTCTCATTAGTGTAGGATGTTATCCTCTCTTATGGAACCTCTTCATTCTCAATATGACATGCTCCGATGTAATTATCAGGATGGATAGGTTGGTTTGTTGTAACTATTTTGTATACTTCTATCACATTAAGGTATCTTTTATATTACCATAGGGAATCAGTTATTTACATAAAGGATTGTGAGTTGTCCAGGATAGTAGAGAAGGACCATATCACCATAGTATATGTGGCATGACGGCACAGTGTAAAAATATCTTCATATAGGATCAGGTTATCTTTCATGTTTATTTCTCTGAAGTAGTTGATTATTCCAGAGATTTTTTCCTGATGAGGTTTCTAGATTAAATCTAGTGAGGGAGGTAGATTTTATGATTGATCTTGATCTTGGAGTAGCTCAAGTTTCCATTCCTCCATATATGGATAGTATATAATAAGATCTATGAAATCAATCAATAGTTATAGGATCTAGAGGAAAATCATTTTATATAGATCAATACATCCACATGGGGTTCATATGTTCTTATATCCAAGAATTAGGATGGGGCCTTGCATCTATACATTGATTAATAAAGGTTAAACCATATAATGGTGAAGAACCGGTATCCAACGCCTTGAATAGATTCTCTCCTCACCCAGCTCCATAGAGCTACTCTGTTCTTGATGATCGACCTAAGGACATGATATCACCATGTGTGAGTAAGTCCAGTGGACATACCTAATACCTACTTCTATAGTAGGTAAGGTATATATGAGTTCATTTATATGTCATTTGGTCTTATGAATTCCTCCTCGGTTTTCGTGGGTCTAAAGAATATGGTTTTCCATCCATATCTATATTTTCTTGTTATGGTCTATTTGGATGAAAGCTTAGTTTATTCTCATACTCGTAGCAACCATGCCATGGACCTTGAGGTTGTTTAGGGTAAACTAATAGGGAATTATCATTATTCTAGGCCTGATAAGTTCCACTACTGGATTGAAAAGGTGTGTTTTTTAGGTCATATCGTATCTGAATATGGAGTATCTATTGACCCATGTAAGGTTAGTTCTATAGTTTCCTTAAGGAATCCCAAGTACATGTTTTATATATGGATTTTATTGGGGTTTTATGGGTGTTACATGGATTTCTTACATGACATTCACTCATTTATTCACTTCTTTGTAGCATTCAAAAGAATGTTGTTATGTTCTTGTTGTCCGAGGCGTGTGAGAAATCATTTTATGTGCTAAAAGGGAGGATTATATTAGCAAAAAATTTGAATCTTCCGGAGCCAGGAAGAGGTTATATCATCTTCTATAATGCTTCACGTATCAGCCAGTAGTATTACTAATTAAGTGGGATAGATTTGTGGCACAAATATATCAGTAGTAGTGGACTCATTAGGGAAATTATCTGACACACGAACTCGAGCCTGCAACAGTTTCACATGTCATTAATTGTTGTAGAAATGACCTTATAGGTGAAAAAATGTAATGTACATACAACAGAAGAGCCTAAAATATATATTTCCACAATGTGACATAAATATTTGATAGTGAAGAAGGGTCTAATATCTTTATTACATTGATTTAGAGATTTTCTATATTCTTGGAATGGGAAATGTATTTGTTGATGTGCTGAGTTAGAAAACTCAAGAACATTCGATATGAGAAACCATTGATGAATGAAAATTAATATCCCCATTATCAGATAAGAATAGGATGTTTCGTGATAGTCATGAGTAGTATCACCTCTCATTTTTTATAGTTACCTCCTACCTCCATAAGAAGGTGAAGGGTATAAAATTTTCAAAAAAAATTACGTGTGTTTCATTATGAGAGTATATTAGGAGATAACCCACCTTTATATTAGTCTATGAAAGGAGATGACATCCTACATATTTTTTGGGGTTTCTAGGTTCATAATGAAAAGAGAGAAGAGTTTATGTAGGATTCCCACACTTCTCCGTGGGTAGTTCAACATAGAATCTCCAAAATTTATCGAGATATGTAATGCAAGTATTGGTGTCATAGGCTGAAATGATATATTAAAGGATTTATCAATAGGTGATCCTCATGTTAACAGGTGAATGTGGGAATCAGAGACCTGTAGGCTTCTTACATGCACTTCTTTTACTGAAATGGAAATGGTAATATATTGTTATAAATCTTGTAGTCGGATTACCTACGTCACCAAGGGGTAGCAACATTGTGTGGGTAGTTATTGACAAACTAATCAATGTGGCCCACTTCATTCTTATTCGTGAAATATTATCATTTTAAGAGTTTGGAAAATTATATTTCTGTGATATCATATGACTACATGAGGTCCCCCATACAATCATTTTAGAAAGGGATGTTGATTTTACAACATGGTTCAGTAGGGTTTGCAGAAAGCTAAGGGTACACAAGTGATTCTATGAAATATTTTTACCCCCAACCAATATACAATTAGAATAGAAGATATAGGTTTTAGAAGACAAGTCCCAAGATTCTGTCCTTGATTTAGATTGTACATTTGTAAAACATATCCCTCTCATTGAATTTTCTGATAACAAGAGCTTTCAGGGGGAAATTTAAATGGCTCCATTTGAGGATTTATATGGTAGGACGTACCATTCACCCCTATGAAAGCCAAAGGTAAGTGAGGAAACCCTAACAGGTCCTCATCCCATAGGTGATACATCATAGAATGATTAATTAATTAAGAATTATATTACTACTAGTTATTCTAGAAAGAAATATTATGTTGATCGACGCTGATGACCTTAGGATTTAGAGGATGGGGACATTTTTTTCTCTTCAAGTATCACCCATGATAAGAGATTGGATGATAAAGTAAGGGACGTTGAATCCTCATTATGTAGGGTTGTTTAAGATTCTAGAGAGTCGGGCTGTCAGCCTAACACATTTATTTCCTCCGAGGTATTATGACATGCAAGACATCATCTACATTTCACAAATTCACCAATACCATGAAAAACCATCTAAAACATCTGATACTAAGGATTTTGAGTAAGATGATGATTCTAACATGGAATATTATTCTATACACATCATTGAATGGAGCATGATGGATCTCTAAGTTCAATCAATTCCTCTAGTATGAGTGTTATGGTAGCACATCCACATTCTTGATGAGGCTTGGGATCTGGAGGCCGATATATGATCCAAGGGTCCTATGTAATTCATACATAGTGTTTCACCACCCTTAGAAGGTGACCTTGGGGATGAGTTATTTTACGGGAGAAAGAATGTAAAAACCTTGTTTTTTACTCATGTATAGATCTATTAAATTGTGGTCTAATTATTTATTATGGAAGTAATAAGAATGCCTAATTATTTAGAAAATGTCTCAAGGGTTTTGGGAATTATTCGAAGTAGATAACCCATATTTTGGGAGAAATAGGCCTACCACATAGTTTGTAGTAAAATATATATTGAGGCCACACAGTTAATGAGAAACTATGTGGGTGGCATGCTTTTTTGGATAGACCCTAACCGCATGGTTTTCTCAAAGATTCCCTAACAATGTGACCTAACCATGAAGTACACCATCTTCTCTTGGTTCCCTTTCAAGATTTTCAGTTGGTTGGGAAAACCATGCAGAGAAACAGTGACAGTGATAAATTTTGGGTAAATTTACTTATTTACCCTTAATAATAAAATGAATCCATCCTTCTCCCCTAATACAATTTTTAGTGACCATGACCTCCATTTTCATTCATTTTAAATATTTTGAAGGCCTAACATATGGATCAGTAGATAAACTTATTTTGGGATATGTTTGAGCCTTAGTTCATCATGTTAGATGCACAACAGTTGGTAGTTGAGTCCTTCTTATCCGTTCTTCATACCTCATGCTCTCGACCTAGATATCGAGGTGTGAGAACTTTTACTCTATTCTCAGATATACAACATTCGATGCACAATTCAAGGCTATTACCGTATGTGGAGAGTAGTACAAGCCTTAGGTGGGTGGTCTATAACTCATCCCTCGTGTTTGTTGATTTGGGGTATTGTGTGTGGGGATGCCGATTTTATCACGTCTTGATAATTGAAATTATATGTAATTATTATGATAATTAAAACTCAATGGTTATGCTATTTTGAAATATATTATTGTTTTTAGTGGTTATACCCACAACCTCATCCATACAAGAAAGATGTTTTCAATAATTGTCATATCAGTGTACTGACACATCTGTGCCTCCCATAAAGTGTGTCGTGGATAAGAATTTATAATGATATGGTTTTAAATGTAAAATGGATTGATTTAAATTTTCAATTTCATAATGTAAATTACCATGTTTGGTCAGTACTTATCCCACCTAAGGTATGTGATTCAATTTGATAATTAAATGTTTAATCAAAATTGGAATGTATACTAAATATACGACTTTCACATTATAAATCTAATTCATTAATAGGTTTCATGTCCATAAAACCCCTTAACAAGTTAATGTATGGTAGAAGATTGAATCATGATTTATGATAATTTATTAAATGGATTAATTGAATACTTGCATGCTACATGGACATGTCACACTAATGAATCTAAATTCATGAACCAAACAAAAATATGTATTAATTTTGACTTTATTAATTGGTTTCATGCTCTATTATTTTTTTATACTAATAAAAGGTAAATCCATGAACCTTATAAATTATATATGACTTTATTATAAAAATCAGAGTAGCCTAATTTGTCTTTCCTTGGATTCCTGAGAGAATATTTTGGGAACTTGAGGACGACATTCTGAATTCAGTGATATGACTTTCTAAGGATGAGACCCACCTAGAACCCGATCATTGCCTAAATTTGGATGTCTATTACATAACCATAAGATCTATCATGTAGTTCTAAAAGATTCAATAGATAAAATCCTTGGATACATCATTGAAAATTTTGTTCCCCGATTAAATCCCACTGGGATTAGTCATTTTCTAGCCCTTTTTTTACAGTTGATGAACATATTGGACTCAGTATGCAACTTATTTTGGAATTACATGGACTATTATCCTAGGATTACACTATTACCCGTATCCAGGTTTCAGACATTACTATCTTGGAAACCCCTGAGGTCTATGTTTCCATGGTTGTTACCTTGGATATTCCTTATTAACTATCATTATAGGATTCCTTGTTTTATCAAGGAACCATCACTATTTGTAAACTCTGACTTATATATAATCATGTAATAATAAAATAAAGAATTGGTTACAAGTTAATACCCTATTCAATGTATGAATAAGGTAATTTGGTATTTAGTTAAATTATATATATTTATATTATATATGCATGCATGAACACTGTTACATTTCCATTACATGGGTCAGATGTTATAGACATCGTTGGTGTTGGCCCACTAAGATTTATCTAAAACCCTCTCTTGGAACCATTTCATACCTAGGGATGATTACATGAGTGAAGTAACTGATAAAGGGATGAATTTTTCTTCAAACATTTAATTGCATACTATTTAGGATGGAGCTTGATAAGGGATTACTTAGAGTGAGCCCAGTATGTTTGGGACAATCATTTGATTTTCTTTACACATTCCTGGAACATTTTAGGCCTGTTATCTTGTATCCATGTTTTCTAGTTTATAGTTACTTAATATATCATACCAATTACTCTAGTTGATTTAGTTATTTTCATCCTTTCCTGTATATTACTTTTTTTCTTCCACTGATTATTTTTATTTCTTATGATATTTACCGCTGTTATTACTAATCCATTATGCTACAATCTAGTAATGAGGTAATAGTATCCCAATAGACACAAACTTGGTCTTCACTTCTAGTTGGCCACATATGAAATTTGTGGAGATATTTCTAAGTCCTTGTGCAGCATTGGGCTCAAACCACCAATTAAGTGGCATCCGGGTCCAGGATATCACATATAATATCATTATTTAGTCATTATTATCTTATAATCTAAATATTTTTTTTTAATTTTACACAATTTCTTGACCATGGAGGGAGATGGTGAATAATGATTGTGAGTTAAAAAGGAATTACTATCATAGTAAAAAACCTAACAAGATAAGAACTAGAGTAAAAAATATTTTTGATATTCCCCCTCCCCCCAAACTCTCATGTCATGAAATATAATTTCAACCACTTATAAAAATAATTATTTAATAAAGAAACAAATTTTTATGGATTCTTTCATCCAATAATTAATTCCTCGCAATAGTTGTCTTCCACATCCACTTTTTATTGAGAAACTGATATTTAATAAAAGTTAATTTTTATTATTTATTACATGCATCAAGATGTGGTTATTTTTTCCATTTATCATTTTGATAGTGTGGGTGGTATATTTTGGAATCTCATTATGAAAATATGTACCATTATGTAACCTGAAGGACCCCAGGACACCCTGAGAGGGGAGGGGTGAATCAGGGTGACAAATTTTTCATTTAATGTGATGGATCTTGTTCCCACGTTGGTAGGAACATGTTGAACCTGTATGATGATTATGATTAGAAAGAAAACATTGACATGAACAGAGAAGACACAACCCTTTTTACTTGGTTCACCACTATGGGATACGTCCAAGGAGCATACGTCGACAAGTTTTCGGTCGTACCCAATTCCACTAATCTTCACTAGCTGTGCATTTCAAAGGTTTGGACACAAACACTCTATCCCAGGCTCACTGCCTTTACAAAGGTTCAGGGATAGCTCACTGCTTCCCTCAAGTCACTCCCGTTGACTCCCCCTGGATCACTGCCCTTGGTGAAGTCACACTCAGTTTATAGACGTGAAGGTCTCTTCATAATTACATAAGAATGCATCCTCTGTTGTATGTGGATGCTCAATTGAAGTCCAATTCTCATCAGAAGATGAATATCAATTTGTGCTGAAGGTACCGGGCAATCTTCCATCTTTTGTGCAGCCTCAAGAGGACATATGTACTTTAACAACACTGGTGAGCTTCTCTGACCCCGGCGCGCAAGTTTCAATCCTGGCGTGCAAGTGACGCAAAACAACTTGCACGACACAGCCTCATTCAACTCCGAACTTGCGCGATGTTTCGCCTTTATCTTCCCAACCTCCTTGGTCATGCAACCAACAAGTGGCGCTTAGCCTCTACTTGTCTGCCCCCAAAAACCACTTGCGCGACTCCACTACTTGCATAATGACAGATCGAAAAATCTATATGTCTTGAACTCTGTTGGAAATGAGGAGGGGTGGTCTAGTATTTATAGGCAAACTGGACCCCCTACGCGATGGCACACAAGTCAACCATCGGCGCACAAGTCTCGGCGTGCAGCTCTCTTCCCCTGCTAGTCACTTGCGTGACCAACTTCCAAACTTGCGCAAACCTCTTTCCATTTCCATATTTTTAAGTTATCAACTTGAAAAACAAAAGATGTGCAAGTTCCCAATCCTCCTAGGAATCAACGCCCAAGTATCTTCACGGCGCGCAAGTCACTTGCACGACCAGCCCAAAACTTGCACGAACCTTATCCCTTTTCCATTTTCACATGTTCTGATAATGAAAAACATATGGTGCACAAGTTTCCTCTCCTTTAAGTACACGGCACACAAGTCTCTTTTCCTGAAACACTTTTCTTTATTTGTCGATTTTTCAGGCCCAAAAATTTGGAAAACACTGGGAAACAGTGTCATCTTCGCTACTGTTGTCGGCTTGAACGGTATGATCTCTTTGCTGGTACACATTATAAACTTCCACTGAGTATTGAAAACAAACACAAATCATACACTAAATCATGTTGTGAAGACCCTGGTTCCAACAATCTCCCCATTTGGGTTTTTTGGCAATCAAAAAATAAATTCAATAGATCTCCATCAATGTGAAAACCAAAAATGCAAGAATCAAATCAGCCAACACTCTAAGTCTACATGAGAAATGCTCGGTGTAGAAAACAAGAGAGGAACCTTGAATTGGGTTTGAGTGTTTTGGAATTCTCCATGATGCCCGATGTTTTCCTTCGCATACTTCACATCACAAAAGCATTACATGCCTTGAATTTATTCCTTTCTCCGCCATTGACAATAAATCCAAAGACCGATAAGTTGATCAACGTTTAGTTCAAACCATACTCCCCCTAGATAGTATCTCCCCCATAAACCAATATCATAGCCATAAACAGATAAAAAAAAGTTAAAACAAACGGGGAGAGGGGTTTTCCGGTGCCTCCTTATGGAGTAGGAGGTGGTTGAACACCAAGGTTCAACCGATGCTTCTCAAACATAGCCACGGACAGTGGATTGGTCAGGATATCTGCCACTTTCACATCAGTTCCATCATGGTCCATTCTAATCATGCCTTGTTCAAACTTTTCTTTGATACAATGATAATGTATTTCAATATGTTTTGTATAATAATTCTGAACTGGATTCTTCGTAAGATCAATTGCGCTTTTGTTATTAAAGTAAATCACCATTGGTTGCTACACCTTATCACCAATATCTGTTAGTTGCTACTTCATCCAATGCAGTTGATTGCATGCCTTTGTGGCAGAGATATACTAAGCTTCAGCAGTATTAAGAGAAGTACTTTCTTGTTTCTTGCTCAACCAGCCAACACATTTCTTCCCAATATAGAAAGCTCCACCACTAGTGGAATTTCTATCTACTATATCACCAGCCCAGTCAGCATCAGAAAACGCTGATAATTCACTGTCCCGGCCTGCAGCAAAAAATAACCCTAAGTTATGTGTACCTTGAATTTACCTCATGATTCTTTTTACTACCGCCATATGTTCCTCCTTTGGATTACTCTGAATGTGGGCCGCAAGACATGTGGCAAAGACAATATCTGGCCTTGTCGCTGTCAGGTATAATAGGATTCCAATGATCCTTATGTACATGGTGGGATCAACAGAGTCCCCATCCTCATACTTTCTATGTTTAGTTCCAACTGCAATCGGAGTTGACATTGGTTTGGAGTCTTGCATATTAAACCTCTTCAGCATCTCTCTTGCATATTTGTCCTGAGAAATGAAAGTGTATTCCTTCTTTTGAATCACCTGCAGCCCCAAGAAATATGGGAGCTCCTCAATCATAGACATTTCAAATTCTGATATCATGTGGTTGGCAATTTCATCCACTGATTTGTGCATGTTGCCATCTAATATGATATCATCAACGTAGAGTAGAACCATGAATTGATCTTTTGGATAATTTTTCACATAGAGATTGTGATCAACTCCTCCTCTTTTGAATTCCAACTTCTTGATCAATTAATCCAGCCGTTAGTACCACGACTGTGGTGCCTACTTCAAACCATATAGAGCTTTCTTCAGTTTGCAGACCTTTGTTTCATCAGTACCCAAAACAAAGCCTACTTTTTGTTCAATGTAGACTTCTTCTTCGAGTACAACATTCAAGAATGCTGTCTTGACATCCATTTGATATAATGTATATCCTATTTGGAGTTCCATGGCATGGAAAATCCTGATTGACTGTAGTCTAGCCACTCGAGCAACGGTTTCTTCAACATCAATACCTTCAATTTGGGAGTATCTTTTACATACCATCCATGCCTTGTTTATGATGACACTTCCATGCTCATCAAACTTATTTTTGAAGATCCATTTGGTACCAATCACAATGTGACCTTCGGGTCTCTGGACAAGATCCCATGTCTGATTCTTGTCAATCTGATCTAATTCAGCATTCATGGCTTTCACCTAAGATTCATCATTTGCTGCTTCTTCGAATGAGGATGGCTCTACAACTGATAGAAATGCAGATTGCGTGTTATTCCCCATCCTTCTTGTTTGAGTGGGTGCACTCCTATCCCCAATTATGTTGGATGGATCAATAACAACTCTTCGATTTCTCCTGCTAGGTTCAGTAGCATTCTCTTCAGTCATAGTTTCATATTTAGATTCTTCTTCCGAGTCAACATCATGATGTGAGTACTGAGTGTTTTGATAAAATTCCTCTATTTCTGCATTTTTATTTTCTTCACATTCACTTTATTCATGACTTTCTATCACATCAGCATATGACGTCCTTGAAGAATTTGTGGTTTTCTCTTCAATTATCATAACATCATTGCTTTCCACAATCCTTCCCAAATAGTTGTTGAAAAATTTGTTGGTTTTGCTGTTCATTGAGTAACTGAGGAAAGTTCCTTCATCTGCATTGTCGCCATATTTCCCTTTATTTCCTTCTTTGTTCCTAATAAATCATTTACTTCCAAAGACACGAAAGTATTTTAGAGAAGGATTCTTTCCATGCCACAATTCATATGGTGTATTTGTCTCACCCATCTAAAGTCATGTTCGATTCTGAATGTACACTTCAGCTTGAACAGCCTCTTTCCAGTAAGGTCATGGAATATAACTCTCAATCAGCATAGTTCGTTCCATGTTGTTCACCTGTCGATTCCTATGTTCAACAACTCCATTGTTGTGGATTTCTCACAGCAGCTACCTCATGTTGTCTCCCATTCTTCTCCAGATAATTTCCAAATTAAATGGATGTGTATTCTTCTCCATTGGCAGATCACAACACATTGATTGTTCATCCAGTACCATTCTCAGTGATTCTCCGATATGTTTTCATGCAGTCAAGGACTTGTCATTTCCTGTGAATGACCATCACACATGCCATTCTACTATAATCATCTATGAGAAGGACAAAGTACCTTTCTCTATGAGTTCGGGAAACATTTATTGGCCCACATACATCTGTATGAATCAGATCTAGAAGGTGAGATGCCCTTTTATTCTTTGGCTGATATGAACTGCAGACCAGCTTCCCACGAATACAAGCATCAAATGTTTTTTCACGCTCACGATTCATGTTGGGAATGTCCATGACAATTATCAATTTTGATATTTTCTCCATGTCTTGTTGATTGATGTGTCCCAGTCTCCGATGCCACTGATTGTTTTCTTCTTCAATAGTCATGTAACATACATTTTCTTCACTATCAACCTGATACAAATTGCCTTCTTTTCTGCATCCCTTCATAAGTGAATTGACAGTATTTCCCTTGATAGTGCAGCCTTTCTAATTAAAAGTAACTATAAGTCTGGAGTCATAGCGTTGACTCACGCTAAGGAGATTATGATGTAGGCCATCTGCGTAAAGGTCTTCAGTCTTCTATATTTCTCCATTATCTAATTTGGTACTTCCACTCCCTTTGATTTTCAGAGCCCCATCATTACCAAATCTTACTTTACCATCAACCTTTCTTATGATATTCATTAGTAGACTGGTATTACATGTCCTATGAGATGAACAACCGCTATCCAAAATCCAGGTACTGTTGTTCTTTATAGCTTTGAGGGCCACATCTGCAAGGTTGGATTTCTAAATCTTCTTCCTTTCCTTCCATGAGACATTATATTGAGTATATAGAACTGATTGACTTTCAATTATCTCTTCCACATACCCAGGTTCTTTATAGTCGAAGTCTTCTTTGATAGGTGAAAACCTGTTTGAAAGAGCAACACTGTCTTGCTGACGTGACTTGACTTGTCTTGAACATCGGTATGAAGTGTACATGTCCCATCTCTGCCTACAATTAGCGGCCTTATGACCAATGTTAGAACAAAGATAACAATATCCATAGAAATTATTTATTCTATAAGAATTAGGATATGAAATTGTTCTCCTTTGTTGAACTTCTATATCTTCTCCATTCAGATAGCTTCTTTCCTATTCACAATAAGACATGGTATGGCCCAGATAGGCACAGAACTGACACTTCATTAGAGGAAATGTCTTCTCACTTGAATTTCTCCTCATACCTTCTTCCTTGGGAGAATAGTTAGACTGTTTGTCATTTCTGAATGTTTGAGGATAATTATCAGTTCTTCTTTTAGCTTGGTTTGAGGGTTCATTTTTCGACACTCTAGGTAACGTTTCAACATGTTCAACTTTCATCTTATCTTTCGTTTGGATCTTTTCACTTCCAGCAGTTGATGTCTCAACCTCACAACCAATTCCACTCTTTCCCATGCTAGCGGGTCTTTGATCTGTAAAGCTTTTTCCAACCCCATCTGAACCACACTTGGATCATGCTAGTAATTCTGCATATGAGAATCTTCCAAACTGTATTTTCTTCTTTGATTATTTTGAAATTGATTCAATCTCCACTTTACTCATTAGAGTAACAATATCCTCCTCAAGACCCTTAGTAGTCTGGGATTTTTCATCCAGTCTGGAGGTGAGGTCATTGATGACCATTGCCTTCTCTTCAATTCTCAGCTTTAGATCTACTACATCATCATTAATTTCAATTATTTTAGACTGTACCTTCACAAATTCTTCCATTCGTTCAATTTCAGCTTTATGTTGATCAATGTATTCAGTTGATTCTTCTACAGTTGATTTCCACTTATTGCAGCTGTTACATTTAATCTTAAGCTTACTAACCGCATCCTTAAGTTGCATCTCGGGATCTACACAAGTTCTCAGTTGTTTTTCTCCATCACTATCTTTTGACTTTACCATAGTGGATATCATTGAAGCATGGTTCCCAGTTTTGAATTTTGGTTCTTCTTCATCATAGAATTCATTATCATCTTCTTCCTCTTCGCAGACAAAACTCTTCCTTTGCATTTTCTTACCAGATTTGAAGTTTCACTTTTTGAAGAACCTTTTCTAAGGCTTCTCAAATTTTTCATCTTCACTAGCTTCATCATTGATCTTTCTTAAGAACTGAGAGGCAATGTGCCCAACTTTTCCACAAGGGAAACATGCGAGAGGTAACTTCCCATTGAATTTCCTTTTCCCCTTATAGAACTTCTTTTCAATGGGAGAAAGATTTTTTTTTTCTTCGTCATCTTCACTGCTACAATATTTTGAGATTTTCAGTTTATCCTTGGCCTTGAATTCCATTTCCTTGCTCACACGAGTCGTAGAATCTTCTGGTTTGACTCTCATTTCATATGCTACCAAGCTGCTTAGTAGATCATCTAGAGAAAATTTGGAAAGATCTCTTTCCTCAAGGGCTGAAACCTTCGCATTATATAGAGGTGGAAGTATTCTTAATATTTTCTTTACAATATCAATGTTTTGATTTCATCGACTAGACCCCGAATTTCTCCAACCACTTCAGAAATTCCATAGAAGAAAGAGTCTGCATTCTCGTCTGGATGAATTTTCAGATCATCAAACCGATTGTGCAACACTTGTTGTTTCGCCTCCTTCACTTTGATATCTCCTTCATAAATATTCTCGAGTTTATCCCACATGGATTTTTCTGAGGTGCAATTCATCACATTTAGGTAGATCTGATCAGAAAGGGATGCAGTGAGTGCATTCTGTGCTTTAGCATCTGCATCAAGAATTTTCCTGTCAGTTTCAGTCATAGCCAGGCCTGTTGGATCAGTGACTTGTATTACTTGCACAGTAGAAAAGATAACATCCATTATTAGAGATCTCAGATGAGATTTCATTCTATTCTTCCAGATCTGGAAATTACTTCCATTGAAGCAAGGGACTCCCCTGACATTGACTGTGTTTCCATGACCAAAAGGACAGATTCAACACCAGCAACCTTTACGCTCTTATACCTCTTGATGGACCCCAGGACACCCTGAGAGGGGAGGGGTGAATCAGGGTGAAACCTTTTCTTTTAATGTGGTGGATCTTGTTCCCACGTTGGTAGGAACTTGTTGAACCTGTATGATGATTATGATTAGAAAGAAAACATTCACATGCACAGAGAAGACACAACCCTTTTTACTTGGATCACCACTAAGGGCTACATCCAAAGAGCATACACCGACAATTTTTTGGTCGTACCCAATTCCACTAATCATCACTAGCTGTGGACTACAAAGGTTTGGACATAGACACTCTGTCCCAGGCTCATTTCCTTTACAAAGGTTTAGGGATAGCTCACTGCTTCCCTCGGGTCACTCCCGTTGACTCCCCTGGGCTCACTTCCCTTTGTGAAGTCACACTCAGTTTATAGACGTGAAGGTCTCTTCATCATTACATAATAATGCATCCTCTGTTGTATTTGGATGCTCTATAGAAGTCCAATTCTCATCAGAAGATGAATATCAATTTGTGCTGAAGGTACCGGGAAATATTCCAGCTTTTGCGTAGCTTCAAGAGAAAAGATGCACTTTAACAACACTGGCACGTTTCTCCAACACCGGCGCGCAACTTTCAATCCCAGCGCGCAAGTGACACAAAACAACTTGTGCGACACTGCCTCTTTCAACTTCGAACTTGCGCGATGTTGCGCCTTTATCTCCCCAACCTCCTTGGTCGTGCAACCAACAAGCGGCACGCAGCCTCTACTTGTGCGCCCCCAACAACCACTTGTGTGACTCCACTACTTGCGTGAAGAGAGATTGAAAAATCTCTAAGTCTTGAAATCCATTGGAAATGAGGAGGGGTGGTCCAGTATTTATAGGCAAACTGGACCCCCTGCTCGATGGCGTGCAAGTCAACCATCGGCACACAAGTCTCGGCGCGCAGCTCTCTTCCCCTGCTAGTCACTTGCACGACCAACTTTTAAAATTGTGCAAACCTCTTTCATTTGTCATATTCTTAAGTTATAAACTTTAAAAACAAAAGACGCGCAAGTTCCCAATACTCCTAGGCATCGGCGCGCAAGTATCTTCACGGCGTGCAGGTCACTTGCGCGACCAGCCCAAAACTTGCGCGAACCTTATCCCCTTACCATTTTCACATGTTCTAATCATGAAAAACATATGGTGCAAAAGTTTCCTCTCATTTAAGTACACAGCGCGAAAGTCACTTTTCCAAAAACACTTTTCATCATTTGTCGATTTTTCAGGCCCAAAAATTTGGTAAACACTGGGAAACAACACCATCTTCACTACTGTTGTCTGCTTGAACGGTATGATCTCTTTGCTGGTACACATTATGCACTTCCACTAAGGATTGAAAAAAAACACAAACTATACTCCAAATCATGCTATGAAGACCCGGGTTCCACCATAACCAACTCCCATAAATTAGAGGAGTTTAAAAATATTTTTCATTACTAATTTCCTCAAACACTATGTTTTAAAATAGACTGATAATTATTATAGATGAAACAATGGGTGGATGATTCTACATATACATATGAAGAAAACAATAACAAAAAATGAGATATAAGAAAATTTTATTATCATTAAATTTTAATGTAAAATTGATCAGTTATTTTATTATATAAAATCAAAAATAATATAATCATTATCTATAAGGGAAATTATAAATATGATGAATTTGTTTGATACCATATCGAGGATGAAATTGATATTTTGGACTCTTACAATAATGGTTATAGAGAAAAAATTATTAAAATGTTGTTTCATAGAATCTTAAATGATTAAAACATTAGTTAACTTCATATATGTAATAAATATTGGATGAATCCTAATAGAAATTGGCTGAAAGGAAGATGAAAATTTTTCAATTGAGAATAAAATGCGCATCAACCACATGTATGACCTTGATATATGAATAGGATGAAAAGATCCATGTTTAACATGAAATCCACACATAATTAACCTCTATGGTTTAGTTTGGAAAATCAATTTTAGAAATATTTATGTTTATGTATAAAGAGAAATCATACGTGTCACTCCCATCAAGGTGAATGTCATGTATGGAGTGTGATATGGTAGAGTCAATATCCACTTGAAAATTATAATCATATCATCTTATTGATATATATATATATATATATAAATGAAAAACCATAATATTTAGTTTTAAAAGTACTATTCATGATAGAATTATTTAACTGCAACACTAATCCTGAAAGAAAACAAAATTTATTTAAAAATATTATCTAAATGTGACTGTTATAATCCATATATTATATTACTGTTATGAATAGGAATAAATATAGGTGAAAAATATTTATAATGGTTTTATAGAATTAAATTTTTCTAATTAATGTATAATAAATTAGTACTCAATTTTCATCAAATACATTTTATTATTTAAAAATATTTTTTCATCAAAAATAGTTTTTTTTAGTTATAATTAATTTAAAAAATTAAAAGGAATTTTATTTTATGAAATCAATATCAATTTTTAGATCAACCTTAAAATATTAGTATAGTGTGATGTTTATGAATTATTTTGTTAGATTCATTGTCAGATAGTTGTTTTAATAACCACAAATCATGCTAATTTAAAAATCATGATAATTCGAAAAATTTGTTAAAACAAATGGTAATCATGTCAATGAATATTTATAAATGAATAATATATTTCACATGGTATAATACATTTCCATATGTCAATAAATTATGGATATATTTGTTTCAATATATTTACCAGGGTATCATTACATGAAATTACTAATTTCACTTAACTTAGTATGGTTATGTATATACATGCACTTTCTATGTTTTTCCATGTCACTGACACTGATTGGTTAAATGAAGTAACTGATGGTTGACTCACTAATGAGGACTCACCGATCGAAGAAGCCACCCATTCCGGACTCACTCACCGAACAAATGACACACCGAGGCACACGTCCTCGATGATCAGTCAGACTGATAGTTCAAGCGACTAACTGATAGGCAACTCACTGATGGAAAATGCACCTGTAATGACCCAGAATCGAACAACCACCCGTACAGTGCTAAATGGGTCTGGTGTTACTAACTTAGGCACACCTCCCCGAATGCCAAAGGCTGCCAACTAGCAGCGAGGGACTTTTAGGTATAGTGGAGAGGCTATACCCTCTCGAAAGATAATAATAATGGTATTGGTGTGAGTATAATAATAATGATGTAGTGGAACAAATGAATCAATAGACACTAACCAGACCTACAGAGTGGAATAACATTCAATATTGATAAACAGTGGAAGAAATAAATATAAACAATAGTAGAGGAAATAAACACAATAACATGCTGATCACATGTTACTACTACTGAACAATGAAACATGCATCCAAAGAAGGTAATGCATATCCATATATATGTAAAGGGAACCACTGGCTAACCAACTCTAGCTACATAACATGCATGATGATACAGGAAGGAAAACAAAACAATGTTAACTCTAGCTAGGCAAGACCTCAAGGTCCATACCATCTCCATGAAACAGCTAAAACAGTCCATCTCCTAAAGCTAGTCTCTTTTTTTCACATAAATCCATAAAGTCTACATGTGTCCCGAAGGTCCCATTCAGGGTGTGAGACACATCTCAGTAGGATATCACCCAACGGTGCGTAACTAATATAAGTGTTTAATCAGACACACATTTATAAGGAAAACAGTAAATAGTATGATGCACCACAAAACACACACTCCACTAGTGCTCAACATCCACCATGGAGTGTCACCTGCTTCGGACAACACCGGAATCTCTATCATGTACCCCTGCATCATGTGCCCCCCTGACACCACGTGTCTCAAGTACCGACGTCCCGAAGTCATGCCCAAGAATAGTAACCCAGATGAACAATGATGCCTATCCTCAAATTAGTAACTATAGGGATAGAGATGTCTACCCTAAAATAAATAGTTGGAGGGATAGTGATACCTGCCCCCAAATCAAGTAACCCGAGGGACGACGATATCCACCCTCAAATAAGTATCCAGAGGTATATTGATATCTACACTCAAATCAAGGTGAGTCTCAAACCCTAACTCGATAGTCTCAAAGCTATCCCCTGGAGGATCCTCACCCCCACATGGTATCCTACGAAAAGAACCCCCAAACAAAGTACGTAAACAATGTCTATGGGGGCCTCTACCCACACGAGTGGTTTAAACCTCCTCATCAGAGAGTATCTATGTGTGCACACTAATCAAAGTTCCAGGAGAGCGATAATAACAAAAATAGTACCTAAGACAGCACACATCTGACACCTCATGTCCCTAAGAGCATGCCGCTAATGTCTGATGGCCTTGCCACCCAAGTAACTCGTGTCATGCCCAACATGACAGTCATCCTTCCTCAATTCGTTGTCCACGACACCCAAAACTGTGGCTAAAACCACCCAAAGTAACCTCAGGCCATGCCCAAACTGACTGTCGTACTGCCTCAAGCTGACATCCATGATGCCCAATCCCATGGTCAAAACCAAAAAATTAACTCGGGCCATGCCCATCACAACCCGAAGATTCCAGCATATGTAAAATCACACATCACATATTTAGTCACATTTTAACAGAACACTTAATAGGAAAAACCAACTAAACAGATGAATTTCACTAAGAAAGTGTTGCCCAATAGTAGCACTGATGTTTCTTAGGTCTCCAACAATTCATATCAAGGTATAAATATCTAAACCTAATTGTTTAAACCAATACATCTCATGTATTTTCGTTTTGGTACCCTCATACAAAATGACCCATGTTACAACGTCCTCTCGCCTGGCCCTACTCAATCATGATAGGACAAACGGAATACCCAATGGTGTCCCATATGTGTTATAAAAAACTTATGATCCAATAGTAGATAAATTAGGGTCTCTCTCAAAATGCCCTAAAATACGCCATAGCATGCACCAAAAAATTTCCAAAAAAACATGAATGAAGTTTGTCACCCCTACCTCATTCTAGTACTATGTTACTCCTTCGATATCAGCCTCCAATAAGGTCTAAAATGAGGAAGATCTATAAAATAAATAAAACCGCTCAAACCACAAGAACTTCTTATAGAATAGAAATCAAGAAGAGTGGATCAATAGGAATCAAGGACTTACCAAGGGGGTTCTAACTCATCAAACGATGTTTGAAAAAGAAGATCGAATGAAGATCCAGGGGGATAAGATGGTTCAGCTGACCCTCCTCGTGTAAGCCCTGAGTGGAAGGAAGAAAAAGAGGAGAATGGGAATTCCCTGGTGGAACAGAACATAAAAACCCTAATTTTAAGTGGCTGCACAGTTAACCCACATGGTTTAGAAAACTGTGCGCTAACTGTTCGGTTGCCACTTCCTCACCCAGGATATTCACACAGCCAACCTGCACGATTTGGAAAACTATGTGCCACCCGTGCAGAGCCCACTGCCTCTCCTAGAGACTTCACACAGTTTGTCCGCATTGTTTGTTCGGACCGTGCGCCAACCGTGTGCACCTGTACGACCTCTACAACATCAAAATTTTAACCTAGAATTTTCCAATTTCTCTAGTTTTTTCAAAAGTGAGTCAAAATTAAAACAGGGTCGGGATTTTGACATGTTCAAAAAGACCGAGTTCTTACAATCTCCCCACCTTAACATAGCTCGTCCCTGATATATCAAATAAAACCCAAGGATGGCACCGAACATACCACCCCAATCAATGAAACCCAGACTCCCCTGGTCAAAAGTTTTTCTCTAACTTCCTTAAGGGGATCCCCACCTTAAGAATTTCCTAACTCGTTCTCAACCCGAAAAAACTAAGAAGAAGCCAAGGTTCGCAAACCTGTGTTCCTAACGCATGGTCCTAACGTGACGCATCATCACCCCTTTCCCTCATTGGAGCACTCGTGTCGATTCCGACACCCAAACATATCCTGCACCGCATAGATGTCCGCCTCCATGAGGTTCTGCATCCCATGGATGCTCAAAAAGAAACTGGTGCCTAGAACCTCAGGTAACCCGCATCCTTGATGCCCTGATGCCCATGTACCCTCAAGTAACCTGCATCCTCGATTCCTTGATTCCCATGGTACCACATACATATACATATATAAAAAAATCACGCACCCGATGTGGTGCCAATCCCACTAAACAACATCTGGTCAATCCACATAGTTCATGTGCATCACGTGCACCAAAAAATGTTACAACTCTACAGGTCATGCAAAAAGTGAATGAGGGAATCATGGACACACCAATGGTGTACCTATAACTATCATCGTCTCACTAGCATGATTATCCTCTGGCAGCTCCACAACATGTGCTTGGCCTGATGTACAGATATCTGATGCCTGAACTGCATACAGTGCTACTCTAGCCACTGGCCTCTGACCCCTCAGCTGGATCCCGCTGTCTCTGTCACATTCTCCACGTGAAGTTAAACCTCGCCTACCCTCTCCTTGTACTGAACCGGAACAAACTCCATATTCTACAGTTTGTTCTGGTCCTTGTCTGCCAGCTGTCTAGAAAGGTGGCCTACAAAACCTCTCCAGATGCTCGACCTGTCCACATGCCCGTCACTCTTTTGGAGGCCTATCACACTGAGTCTGATCATGTCCCGATTGTCCACACTAAAATAATACCACTGCAGAACTGCTACTAGGTGGTATAATTGAGCCCCTAGCCTGACTCCCCTACTGGAACTCATCCCGTCATCGCTTCCTACTGCCTGAACCCGCACCAGAATCCATCGTCCAGTCAACCTGCGACCTATCTCGCTAGTTGCCCTCCACTATGAGTGCCTAATTCACTGCCTCTGAGAAAGAACCCAACATGAAAATATTCACCTAGACCCGAATAGCGTGTCGTAAGACATCCTCGATGTGCCTCACCCTAGCCGCATAATTTCATACCATACCAGGTGAAAATCATGAAAGCTCAATGAAAGTAGCTGCATAGTCCATGACTGAAATATCTCCCTATTGATGACTCAATAACTGACGAGCTCTATCATCTCTCAGTGTCTCTAGGTAAAAGTGCTCAAAGAAAATGTCCTCGATGTCCTTCCAAGATAGTCCCTTGTGCCTGTGAGCCTAAACCTGCACATCCCACCAGTACTTTTTCGGTCCTCGTAGCATGTACGTCGCTAGCTTGAGCCTCCACCCTGGAAGCGTCTCGAGCTGCTCGAAGATCATCTACATGCTCTCGAACCAGTTCTAAGTCGCATGAAAACCACCCTCACCATGAAAAATCGGTGGGGGATACGACTGGAACTCTCATGTCAGATACGCCATAGATGGATCTATACCTTTCAAACCTTTTTCGATCCCCTGTAAGACACATACCAGGATAGCTCGGAGCTGCTCGTCGAGCCATGGCCTGAACACTACCAAACCTAACTGTTTCCCTACCTGCACTGGATCATGAACCTGATCCTATCTCTGAGCTGGTACTTGCGGCTTCTGCTCCGCCTGTACCAATTCTTTAACATGATCCTGCACCTGCGGCACTGTACCCTCTCCCGTTTGAATCTCCATATGAGTCTCCCAAAAAGGAACCCGATGAATACCGTAAATGTTCAGACAACCCATATATATATATCAATATCTATTCAACACATATAAGAAAGCAGTATAAGGTAGTGCATAACTACTACCCTTACTCTCCCCCACTGCAACGCATGCCCCATGGCATCCCGACCTCATGGACTCCTTACCCGCCCCTATCAGGGACAAGTATCAAAAGTACCTCGGGCCATGCCCATCCAGACAACTAACGTTGCCTCATACTGATGACCGAGTCACCCAATACTAGTGATCAAAATCACCTCAACTGATAGAAAATACATGCTCGTACAAGATCCAGACCCAAATTCCCTTCCACATGAAATTATACAAATATGAAAATCATGGAAATTGATTTTTTTTCACATGGAATTATCACTTCATAAAGAATACATGCAATTATGAAATTGAAACACCCTAAAATGTGCCTATCAAAAGACATGAAAAAAGCCTCGCCATACCGGCCATGGTCGAATTCTCCCATACCACACTGGGTCAGGTGTTACATATCACAATCAATAACATCACACACCATGTGAGCCACCGAGGTGGAAATCATATAAACTGTAATCTGAGAAAATGCAAATAGAAATACCGACAAATGGAAACTAGGTCAATCCCTCGTACCTGGGGCTGTAAGCACCCCAGAACAAGCTAGAAACCCAGTCCCAGTAATAACCTATCTCCAGTCTACCATATCCCAAATAGTAAATCCAGCATAAATAAAAAGATAAGTCTCAAACTCATTATTATTTAGCAAAGCACTGCTACTAAATCCCTATCATGAACTCCTCTGATACCACTTTTTAATGACTCGGACCTGAACAATCACCCGAAAAGTGCCAAATTGGTCAGCTGTTACTACCTTAGGTGCACCACCCCGAACGCCAAAGTTTTCCCACAAATAGAGAGGGTGTTTTAGGTATAGTGGGGAGGTTATAACCTCTTGGAGGATAATAGTAATGATAATACACAAAATATAATAATAATGATGCAGCAGAACAATTGAATCAGTAGACTCATACTAGACCCATAGGGCAGAAGAACATTCAATATCAATAAATAGAGGATGTAACAAATATAAACAACAACAGTAGAAATAAACACAACAACATGCTGATCAAATGTAACTACTACTGAACAACGAAACATGCATCCAAATAAGGTCATGAATATCCATATATATGAAAAAAGAGCCACCGGCTAACCAACTCTAACTACGTAACAAGCATGATGATACAAGAAGGAAAAAAGATTAAAGTAAACTCAAGCTAGGCAAGAATTCATGGTCCATACCTTCTCCATTCAACGGCTAAAGTAGTTCAGATCCTGAAGCTGGCCTCTTTCCTGCACATAAATCCATAAAGGTTGCACGCGTCCCGAAGGGACCATGCAGGGTGTGAGACAAATATTAGTAGGATACCACCCAAAGTTGCGTACCTAAAATTTGTGTTTAAGAAGGCATGCATTTATAAGGAAAACAGTAAAAAATATCATGCACAAATAAACAAAAACTCCACTGGTGCTCAATAACCACCATGGAGTGTCACGTGCTTCAGCAAACGTCGGAATCTTTTTCATGTAACCCTGCACCATGTGCCTCCCTGAAACCAACTGTATCAAGTACCGAAGTCCCGAAAGCACACCCAAGAATAGTAACCCGGAGGAACAATGATTCATGTCCTCAAATAACTAACTAGAGGGAAAACGATGTCTTCCCTCAAATAAATAGCCTGATGGATATCGATACATGCCCCCAAAATCAAGTAATCAGAGGGACAATGATATTCACACTCAAATAAGTAACCGAAGGGATAGCGATACCAGCCCTCAAATCACGGTGAGCCTCAGCCCCCAAACCGATAATCTCAATTCTATCCCATAGAGGCTCCTCACCCCCATGTGGATTCCTACGTCAATCACCCCCTACCAATATACCTAAAATGCATCTACGTGGGTGTCTGCCCACACGAGTATTCAAAACCACCTCATCACAAAGTATCTATGTATGCACACTACTCAATGTTTCGGGTGAGCAGTAATCACCAAAATAGTACCTAATCCAGCACACATTTGACCCCTCGTGTCCCTGTGACCTAGTCGCTCAAGTATGATTGCCTTAAAACCCATGTAACCCGGGCCATGCCCAACCTAGCAGTCATCCTCCCTTAAGCCGACATCCACGATGCCCAATCCCGTGGTTAAAACCACCCAATGTAACATCGGGCCAATCCCAACTTGACAGTTGTACTGCCTCAAGCCGAAGTCCATAACACCCAATGTTGTGGTCAAAACCACCCAGGTAACACGGGCCATGCCCATCACAACCCGAAGGTTCCAACATATGAAAAATCAAACATCACATATTTAATTGCATTTTAACAGAACACATAATAGGAAAAACCATCTAAAAAGATGAACTGCACTAAGAACGTTCTTCCACATATCATCACTGAAGTTTCTAAGGTCTCCAATAATTAATATCAAGGTTTAATGAACTTAACCTAACAGTTTGAACCAATAAATTTCATGTATTATCATCTTGGCACCCCCAGCCAAAATTCCCCATATGAGAAAAAACCTCTTGCCCGACCCTGATCAATAAAGACATGACAAAGAGCATAACCAAACGTGTCCCATAGGTGTAATAAACAACATAAGATGAAATAACAGATAAATTAGGATCTCTCACAAAATACCCTAAAACGCGCCATACGATGCACCATAGAATGGTCCAAGAATACTTGAAAGAAGGAATGAAACACCTACCTAGTATTAGTATGATGGTAATCCTTTGATATCAGCCTCCAATTAGGTCTAAAACGCAGTAGATCTACAAAATAATGAAAACCGCTCAAACCACAACAAATCGTTCTAGAATAGAAATCAAGAAGAATGACTCAAGAAGAATCAAGGCCTTACCAAAGAAGTTCTTATGCATCAAACGATGTTCAAAATGGTGTTCGGACAAATATTCAGGATTGATTTGAATGTACATCCCGCTCTCACTATGTAAACCCTAAGTGGAAGGAAGAAAAAGTGGAGAATGGGAATTCCTAGGTGGCCCGGAACATAAAAACCCTAATTTTAAGTGGCCGCATGGTTAACCTGCACGGTTTAGAAAACCGTGCACCAACCGTGCAGTTTTCATTGCCTAACCTAGGAACATTGCATGTCCAACCCGCATGGTTTGGAAAACCGTGCGCCGCCCCATGTGGAGTCCAATGTCTCACCCAGAGATTTGCACGGTTTGTCCCCATGGTTTGTTCAGACCGTACGCCAACCGTACACACCTGCACGACCTCCCCAACATCAAAAGTTTAACCCAGAATTGTCCAATTTCTCTAGTTTCTTCAAAATATTATAAAAAATCAAACATTTTCGGGATTTTGACCTATTCCAAAAACTCTGGTTGTTTCGGCACCGATAGATCAAAGGACTCACCGATGGATGAGTCACTGGTGGGTGATGCACCAATAGTTCAAAATGAGTCACTAATGACGAATCACTGATGCTTAGATATACTGATAGTACAAAGGAATCACCAATTACCATAATCACTAAAACCTATGGGAAGGAATCACCAATATAGATTGTAACTAATGCCGATAGAGTGATGATAACGAATCTACAACACTTATGACTCACCAATAGTTATAAAAACTATTTTATTTTATTAATTCAACATTATATCTACCAGTAATATTTTAGCATATTAATGATTCTGACATTAATTAATGATTCCTATAGGATATTCAGAGTACAGTACGAGGAACATGCACATGGGGATATCATTATGTCTACTAGACATCGAAGGATAAAAGGATAACAAAATGGATCATTCAAAATATATAGAAGAGTATCAAGAAAAAAACCCAAGTACTCCTGAAACTCTCGAGTATAAATACAAAACCCATAAAATCAATGGATAAAAATTTAGGGAGATCAAGAAATCATGAAAAACATACTGAGGTGACTTGACCATATTTCAGACAAGAAGATGATCATTACATACTGTTGGAATCCAGAACACAGAGGCTTAGACACTACGTTTTGGAGTCAACTTGTAGAAGAGGAATCTTACTCAAATTCCACTGCTTAAAAAGAGTCCAGAGCTGCACTGCGTAACACACGAAGCCTTATAAACATTACTCTATATCTTTATAGATATTGTGTTCATTTATTTACATTTCCTAGCAGTGTGTGTCTCTTTATTCTACACACACACACTAATGCATGTGAATAGATGGAGGATACTTGTTATCATCAATCTCAGACACTATTAATCATTATGTATCCTACGTAGAACTATGGAATAGGTCGTATTTGATTTTTTTGTTGTTTTAACCTAGAAAAACTATGGTAGAGGTCTAGGGTGACCTGGACAGCCTTGTGTGCAATTATGAACCCTCATCCAGGATGTGGATCAAACTTGATTATTAATTTGAACTACTTGGTGGGGGTGGTCACCAAGTGGAGAGGACTATGTCTCGTCTTGAGACTGAAACAATTATTTTAAATTCCACTGAACCAGTTTTATTTATTCTTACTATATTTTAGAAAACATTTCAATATAAAAATTCATACTCTGTTAGTTATTTTTTCAAGTGTTTATAACATTTTTGAGCTGGTAGGTTAGTTTCAAAAGTAATATTAATCATTACATTAGTATATCTTAGAACTAATCAACCTCTTGGGAACATAATTGAACATTAATGAATATTTAAAATTAACTAAAAAATGGCTTGGATTATATTTCTAATTGGCGGAAAATTTCAAACAACAAATATTTAACAGAAACATTTTATATGAATGTAATTCAACCCATTAAGAGTTTCATACTGGGACAATATTTTGGTTTTAGAGAATAGAAATTAGTTTTCAAAACAATCTAGTTTTTAAAATCTTTTCTCAAATATTTTTTGGTTGTGATTTTAGTTGTATTTCATGATATTTAAATTTTTGTTACTTTTAATTTTTTATCTCTTGAAATATTTTCTAAATTTTTATTATAGGAAATAGTGTAGAAGGAGCTTCTATGATTAAAACACCATATTTCAATAATTTTTTTTTCTTAGTGCAAGCTTAAAATAAAAATACATTTTAAAAGCATAGTATTTTAAATCTAGACTACTATTGAAATAAAATTTGTACTCCCTGATACTGCTCGAAACACTTAGTGTGATGCTACCAATAGAATATATAACAATAAATATAATGATATGAAGGTATTATACTATGCACTAAGAGATGAATAATTTAATCTAATTTATTCCTGAAAAACTAATCATGGGATTTGGAACACTTTAGATATTTCCCTTGAGGGAAGAACTAATGTGAAAGAGATGATATTAATCACATATACTATTAAATATGAAATTTTTTGAAGAAAATATGATGATTAAATTTTTGATATCTATATCATGTTAAATGAAATTGGGAACACCGGGATTTTATTAGGAAGAGTTGTAACAACTAAAGATCATATCATAAGTATTTTCTAATGCTTACCTGATAGATGGTGATCGGCATCAGAATCCATAAGTGAATCATGAATCATTGAAAAACTATTACTGAAGGAACTAATTGGGAAATTAATGGTGTATGAATTAAAACTAAAGGTGATTCTATAGGAGGAAGATCCAAAGAAAAAATTTATAGCCTTTAAGACTTCCACATCCATGAGAAAACATACAGAGAAATTTAATGGTGTTGTTGAGAGAACAATTATTGATGAATTAGCTTTAGACATCGATATAGATATTGGTCTAACTTGCCAGAAGATGTATTAAATTTTACAGAAATAAAAAGTTCATCATAAAACCAAACTATAAAAAAAATATGACACAAAATGAAATTAGAAAAAGGATTGAAAGAAGGCTAAAAAATCACATTAAATATATTTTTATGAATGAAAAAGGATAGGGCATGTCAAACATGTCTCTCCTAAATTAACATTAAAAAAGTAGTATGAGTATAAAAATAAGAAATATAAGAAATAAATGAAGGCACCATATAGTGCATCAATGAACATCTCTAATGAATCTTATTGTTCTCAAAATGATAAATAAGATATAAAAAAATGGGATTAATGAAAAATACCTCAAATGTACTCTTAAAATATCCTGTATCTAATGAATATTATTCTACATATGAATATGAATCTGAAAAAAATAACAAATGATGAAATATTTTAGTATATTAATATTCAAGAAAAAACATGTAATGAATGTAAAGATAAGTATAAATCGTTAAGGAAATATCATGCACTCTCTATAAATAGTAAATAAGAACTAACTATTAAGAAAGTGAAAAATGCACAATTGCGAAAAGAAAATAATGACATCAAGATATCTAATGGTCAATTATAGAAGGATCTGTAAAATATTACCAATGTGAAAAATAGACTTACTGAATTACATGGTAAAAAATATCTCATAGTTATACTACTATAATAGGATATCATCCATGATAAATAATTTTATCAAAAAAACATTTTATAACCAAAATTTTAAAATCTACTACTCTGTCCAAAAATCAATATTTTATTGCATGTTCTTGTTTTGAAAAATCATCTACTAAATTATGTTTTTTTTGGAAAAAACAATGTTTATATTCAAAATACTCTAAATTTAACAAATATGAAACCCATAAGGAAATTTTGGTTTCTTAAAGCCTTTATTACTATTAATTTGGTACCCAAAACAAATATGGGTACAAAACTAATTTCTACAATGAATTTTTTTGATGGTAAACTACCTAAAGAGTTACAATATATATCATTGGTACTTGTAATGTTGTTTTTGATGACACATGACTTGTGAATAATGAATCTTCAAGAAACTAATCAAGATTGATGGAGAACAGGACACATTTGGTGACAATGGCAAAGGGGAAATCATCAACTTATGCCAGATTGGTAACCATAACAGTATTTTAATTTCCAATGTACTCTATGATGATGGATTAAAATATTACTTACATAGCATGTCTGGACCGTGTTATGATGGATTTAATGTCAAATTTCATGATGATTCATGACTTTTTTTTTATGCCAAAAAAAACATAGTATTTAGTACTCTTAAAAATGATAATGTATATGCTGCAAATTTAGACACACTAGGATCACTTATTTTTTCCTATCTAAGTGACTTTCAGAAAGAGTCTTGGCTCTGAAACAGATGACCATGACACTGTAATATACACTTTCTTAATAAATTAACTACAATATTTTTAGTTAAGGACTTTTCAAAACTAGATTTTCCAGACAATAGAGTGTGCAATCCTTGTCAAAAAGGAAAGAAATACAAAATCTATTTCAAACCAAAGAAATAAATTACAACATATCAAGCACTCAAGTTGGTTCACACTGAATTGTTTTGACCATCTAGAGTTTTAATTCATAATGGGAAGAACCATGTTTATGTTCTTGTAGATGACTTCTGTAGGTATACATAGACCATTTTGTTAGCAAAAAAATGAAGATTTCTCTCATTTTACCGATTATTCTTTGAATGTACAATATCTAAGTGGAGTAAAAATTAAATCTCTAATATGTGATCATGGTCTTGAATTTAAATGTCAAGACTTAAAATGTTTTTCTCACATAATGGTTGAAGTCATAACTTAGCTATCACAAGGAAAACTCAAAAGAATTGTGTAGTAAAAAGATGAAATAAGACACTATAAGAAATTTCCTAAACTATGCTCAATGAATAGGACCTACCTATTTATTTTTGGGTTGAATATTTTATTACAGCCTGTTATATAATTAATATAATCATAATAATACTTATCAATAAGAAAAATCCATAGATGTTTTGGAATAATATGAAACCGAAGGAAAATTATTTTAATGTTTATGGATGTACTATTTATATTTTAAGTAGTTAAGATATTATAGATAAATTTTCCTCTAAATGTGATGAAGGAATATTCCATGGATATTCAATATCAAGAAATGTATATATAGTATTTAATAATATAACTAAATGTGCGGAGGAATTTTTACATGTTAGGTTTGATGAAACAGATCCACATGAACATAAGGCCTCTCTAGAAAATGTTGTATTGGATATGTCCTATTTGGATATTAATGATAAACCCTTTGAAAATCATATAAAATAATCTATTTAAACATCAAATTCTGGAAATTCTACAGATTCTATACATAATGAACCTGAACCATGTGATAAACCTGAAATTACTAGTCCTACATTTACTAGACCAACAATAACCCTTAAAAATCATTCCTTATATGTTTTTGTTGGGGTTTTAGATAATGATACAAAAAATTGAGATTCCATGAGAAATAAACTTGAACCCCAATAATTCTTTTCACATCATGAACCTAAAAATTTCAATAACGAAATAAATTATGAATTTTGGGTGATTTATATATAGGAAGAGCTTAATCGGTTTGGAAGAAATAAGGCCTGGAATCTTGTTGATATATAAAAAGATACCTTGACCATAGGAAATAAATGGGTGTTTAGGAATAAATTAAATGAAGAAGAAACTATAGTTAGAACAAATATAGATTGGTTGCACAAGGCTATAATCATGAAATTGGAATTAATTAGGGGGAGGTATTTGCACGAGTAGCTTGTCTTGTAGCCATTAGAATATTACTAGCCTATGCAGCACATATGGATTTCAAACCATATCAAATGAATTTAAAAAGTTATTTTGTAAATGTTTATATAATTGAGGATGTTTTTTGTTGGAAAACCCATAGGTTTAAAAAATCCTCATTTTTGTAATCATTTTTTGATATTAACTGAATATTTTTATGCATCAAAACAAGCTCCAAGAGTTAGGTATGATTCGTTAAGTAACATCGTAATTTAAAAAGTATTTATAAAAGGAGTTGGATATCCTACATTATAAATAAAAACAATATCGAAAAAATTTTAAATAGCTCAAATATATGTAGATGATTTTATTTTTTGTTCTTTGAAAAATTATTTATGAAATTATTTTTCCAAAAATGATGCAAAGTGAGTTTTAAATGAGTTTTATGGGTGAGAATACATGTTTTCATGGATTTAAAATCATTCAAAACATATAATTTATTATTTTAAATTTAAAAATTTATACTAAAGATATTTTAAAATGATTTGGATTTTATGGAATTAAGTGTAGTGAAACACCTATGAGTTCTACTTTTAAGTTTCATCTAGATAAAAATGGGAAATATGTTTATAAAACAACGTATAGAGGAGTGATAGAGAGTTTAGTCTACTTATCTACATGTATTATATATATCATGTTTAGTATGTGTATTTGTGCAAGATATCATGAAAACCCAAAACTGTCACATTTAATATTTAATTAAAATAATTTTCAAATACCTCAAATATTTATCTAATTAAGGACTGTTATACCTCATAGAATTAGATTTTGATATGGTTAGTTAATCTTATATTGACATTTGGGGGTGTAAATTACATAAAAAGAGAACATATAGACAATGTTACATTTTAGGAATGTGTATAATATCACGGTGTAGTAAAAAAAATTATGATGCATTATCAATTGTTGAAGAAAATTACATCGTTGATGGTAGTTGTTATGAAAACATTTTACGGATGAAACAAATTTTATTAGACTATGGATTTCAATTCAGACATATCCCGTTAAATTCTGATAATAAGTGTGCTATTAACATTTCTAGAAATCCAATTTCTCATTCGAGAACAAAACATATTGATGTAATTCATAAATTTTTCAGAGACCATTAAGAAAAAGGTGACATTACTCTTGAGTTTATTAGGATTGATCATAAAATTGATAAAAGTTTTACCAAACCCCTTAAACTCTGAGTGAATGAGCTACATCAAACATGAACATGGAATGAATTTTTTTAAAGAAACTCTGTCCATATCCATTTAAATATTTATTGTTTTTGTCACACCGATAAGTGTGAAACCGATCGTGTGAAACGATCAGTATGAAACTGATAAGCGTGAAACCGATCATGTGAAACTGACTAGTGTGACAACGATCTCATGAAATCGATCAGTGTGAGACTGATTATGTTAAACTGATCAGTGTGAATCTGATCATGTGAATCCAATCATGTGAAACTGATCATGCGATAGTGATCATGTGAGACAGATATTGTCAGACTGAAACTGATACCAACAGAGCCCATTTAGTAAATCATGTTGTCTACATAATTTTATGTAAAATGATATATACTTTTTTTATTTTACATATATTTTATATTATGTTTTTATGAATTATAAAACATAACTGATTAAATTAAATTGATCCGTGCAACTTCTACCCTTTGACCATTCACTACCCTCACTACCTTCGTACCTCCAACCTTTATAATCCATTCTTTGAACTGAAACCTTCATAATGGAAATGATAAATCTTGTGATGGAAGGATCAGGTGAATCTCTATCGACCAAGCACCAGAAAGTAGAATCAACCAATGTTGTGAGTCCTGTGGATCTAGAGATAGAAAGACGCGTAATAACTCTTAATAAAGGAGTATCTGTTGAATGGATACTATCGAGCATGTATTTTATAATAAAAGCATTTTAATCAGAAGGGTTGATAAGATGGATTGACGATAATGATAGATCATACTATCCCAAGTTGGATCACTATTTTTATTTATATCTGGAAATGTTTCTGAAATGAGCCAAGGAGGCATGGATGAAATCATTGGTAAAGGGAAAGTAGATTTCATTTTCATCAAATGAGTGGATTTAATGCTTAAATATGCCTTATGAGGGCATATTTGATGGCCACTAGGGTAACATATCATCTACATTAGGTTTAATTTTTTATGAAAAATATTTGAAGGAGTTAACTAGAAATAAAGAGTCAAAGAGGGTAATAGCTTCAGAACAAGATGGAGAAGAAAAAATGCTATTCAAATTTATCCAACACCAAATCTGCTAAGGATGGAAGATTTTTCTTCCTTAAAATATCAGAATGTATTCATTATTTTTTTTGAAGAATAAAGATATAGTGGACCTTTTTAGGTTCCTTATAAAATATATTTTTGAAATAATCAATCCTTCTCGAAAAGAAACTTGTTAATATTTACTGCAGATGATTTCTGCATTTCTGAATGGGATAGGATGTGTGGGGGATAAATATGCATTGAATACAACATGTTGTGGTTTCTTCCCAACACAAAGACATATGTAAAAGGATGAAAATAATTTGGAACTCTTGGAGGAGTATTTCGGTAGCATATGAGGAGAAATTCTATAAGGATTATAATCGTATTGATCATCTACCAGACCAAGGGATCAAGCTGATCCAGGTCTAAAACATACTAAGATTGTTGTGTATTCTATTTTAGAGAATGTTGAGCATGATATTCAAAGATAAATGGAATCTTCTATAGATGATAGGAGTGACCCGGATTTCGCTAAAATACCTTATCAAACATCATATGTACCACCATTTCCACCATTATAATTACCTTATAATGAACATTTATTAAATGATGATGAAGATGAGGAAGATACAAAACTATGTGGATTTCGTGTTTATGTGAGAATAAATGATGATGATGATGACTAGGATAATGATGATGATGAGGATAATGATGGTGACCATGTGAGTGACTCACTAAAAGAAATACTAGATGTAGTTAGTTATGGTGAGTTGTCTGTGCATAGAGATGAAGTAGAATAAGATTATTCATATGTTGGTCATGATGTTCTTAATCCTAATGGATAAGATGGTGATAATGTAGATGGACAAAATAGTTTTAATCCTCATGTATATGATGATATTCATCACATTGGAAATGATGATGGAGATGTTGTAAATGAGGATGGACATGACCACCCTGATGATGATGAAGTCATCTTTTTGGAACGTGGTGATATTTTAGAAAGAGGTCAAGGGGTAGAATATGATGTGCATATTTTATATGTGTCTTAGAGTGGGGTGGGAGCCTCAATGTACAAGAGTGAGAATAGAAACTCTATATCCTAGATATGCATCATGTTTTGTTGAGTGGAACATGTATCTTGGACATATCATTTTTGGTCTAGAATATTGTTTTTCAGATGAAGAGATGACATCCCCTCTTATACCACAAGATGATGTGGAAACTAAAATCCATTCTTCACCTTCTTTACCTTGTGCTAAGGAGAATTCTTTACAAGAAATTCCTAGTGACTATGTAACCAAGGATAATCTCGAAAAATACAACGCTGATGTGTGTAAATCTGTGAGATCTTCTGTTCCAGTCAGAAATGAAGTTCTACATCTATGAGTATTTTAGAGGAACATTCTATTTGAATTTATAGATTAGTAATTAAAGAAAATACATGCCAATATTATCATTACTTCTAATACCATTTTCATAAATAATTAAGTGCTGGGAGAAGAAGTGAAGAAAATGTGCCATGAAATGGTATCCCTATCAAATGAATTCAAAACCACACCTATTGGTGTCATTGAGGTTCATGGGAGTCTCTTCTAACATCTACATGAAGATGATTTAAAAAAGATTATGGAGGATCATGGAAAGATGATTTTTATATAATCTAGTTATAGTCTTACCAAAACCGTAGGATATATGGGGTCCTTCAGGATTGTGATTAGAGAAGATATCAATTCCATCCAGAATGAATATTCTATTGATTCCCATTAAAAATTGAAAGAGAACAGTGATCATATATATAACATGGTGATACAATATTCAAAAGAGGAAACTATTGCTAAAAATAATATTAGAGACAATGTGGTTATTTATTTTTCAAAAATCTACACAAATCAAGAGTTGAATAGCAACTTTATTTAGTATTCTCAGAACCTCAAGATACCTCCGGTGACCATGGAATTTATGAATCATGTGATCCTGTCTAAAGTGTTTACACCCACATTGGATAAGATCATTGAAAACAAGGATGATTTTTAGAAGTCCATGTAGTATGGGTTGAAATCATCACTGGTTATATTATCCTTTTAAAACCCTACCAACATGTACAAAATGAAGATATAGTGATCCCTATAGTTGCTTCTATCAGACTTGGTTCACTGCCACCTACTCATATGTTAGTGTCTCGTTCTTTATCTCATGTCATGGTACTGATCCACAAGCATACCCTCAGTTGTGTTTTTTTCAGAGAAGAGGCCAATCCTTGTATCTACTATTTCTACAAACATTACATTACATGGTTAAACCTATCAGTCCGCCCTTTCTACATCCATAGAACCACCTTCTGTCCCCTATATTGACTCTTCTAACATAATGAAATCTCATCTAAATCCCATGAAAATGATTTGGATCATTCATTTATAAGGCTCTGTATAATTGTTTTGATGAGTGTATTTTGATATTTGTACTTTTATGTAGTTTCTTGAATATCAATTGGAATTCAATGTGTTTCAAATTTCATTGTGTTATTTTTCAATAGTCATTATGTTTTTTTCATCATTTTGATAATCCCAAAATGTTTATATTTCTATGGATGGAATAAACTCTTAACCTACAAGGGATAAAAACTATAGTTCATGATGTTTCTATAATATAACATTCTTGTAGAACCTTCTATATATTAATTAATAAAATTAGTGAGGGGGAGTAAAAAAATCAATTTCCTTACAGTTATATTGTGAATTCACCCTCACTGTTGGTATGTTATGCCAAGACATTCTTATTCCTTATCATCTTGTATAACAGATTCATGCCATTATTTTTGATTATCAAAAAGGGAGATATTTTTGGACCCTTTATGAGATAGTTTTTTTAATAATAACAAATCATGAAAATTTACAAATCATGATAATTCATAAATTATGTTATAACTAATGTTAATCATGTCAATAAATATTTATAAATAAATAAATTAAGACACGTTCTATAATACATTTCAATAAATAAATAAATTATTTATATTTGTGTTTCAATATATTTACAAGTGGATCGTTACATGAAATTATGAATTTCACATAATGTGGTATTATTCTATATAATACAGACACATTGAATGTTTTTGAAAGTCACACACATTGATTCCATCGAAGGAGTCGCTGATGTCTGACTCACTGATGAAGACTCCTGGATCGAAGAAGACACCAATGAAAGACTGACCAATAGAATAAACAACACACCAAATGTCAAGTATCTAATGAATGGTCACACTGATAGATCAAGAGACTCACCAATAGGTGACTCACCAATGGTCGATGCATAGTTAGTTTAATGGACTCATCAATGGATGATTAATCGATGGGTAAAGCACTGATAGTTCAAAATGAGTCTCTAATGACAACTCACTGATACCTGGATAGAGCAACAGTAAAAATGTCTCACCAATTCAATGAGTCACTGATAGTGATGGAATGGACTCACTGATACAAAGAGTCATTGATGTTGTGATAGTGGTTATATTGAGTCACTGATACCTATGAATCAACGATAGTAATAAAAACTATTTTTATTTTATGAATTCAACTTTATATAAAAGAGTCATATTTAGACATATTAATTCCTCTGACATTAATTAATGTTGTTTGTTGGATATTCCATAGATATTATGAGGTACCTGCATGTAGGTAGATCAGTATGCAAGATGGACGATGAAGGATAAAATGATAACAAGTAGGATCATTCTAAATATGCAAAAGATTAGAAGGAAATTAAAACCTAAGAACTACAACAACTCTAGAGAATACTTCCAAAACCTATCAATTAAAAAGAAATAAAATAAAGGGATATCACAAAATCAAGATAAACCTACTGTGCTGACCTGATCTTCTTTAGAAAAAGAAGTTGAACATCTCATACTGTTGGAATCCAGAACATCAAGGCTTTAAAACATTGGTTTGGATTCAAAATCAAAAAAAGGACACAAACTTCAATTCCAAAACATCAACCGAGTCCAGAACTGCACTTCATTACACACAGAGCCTTATAAACCTAGCCCTATAAATTTAGCTATGTTGGGTTTATTTATATACATTTTTGAGTAGTGTGTGTATCTCTCTTTTACAAAAACACACATCATAATGTGCATTACTAGAGGATACATTTTATCCTTAATCCCAGACTCTATTTATCATTTTCTATCCCACATGGAAATGTGGAAGAGGTTGTGTGTGAGCTGTTTGTTGTTTTTCCCATTATGAAATATGATAGTGGTCAATGGTGACCTGGATAGCCTTATTTTCTTTTGTGAACCCCAATCCAGGGTGTGTAACAATTTTTTTTATTTATTAATACTTTTTAGTGGTGCGTGATCACCAAGTGGAGATGACTAAGTCTCGACTTAAGACTGAATCACTTATTTTAAATTCGGTTGTGCCTATTTTTATTTTCGATTATTATGTTTTATAAAAAATATAATTCAGACAAATTCAATATCTGATAGTTATTTTTTTAATTGATTATAATATTTTTGAACTAATATTATAGTATAAAAAGTTATATTAATATTTATATTAGTGTAGCAGAGATGTAATAAATCTCATGAGAAATTAATTGAACATTTTGGACGCATATAAATTCACAACAAACTGACTTGGATTATATTTTTAATAGAGGAAAATTTTCAAGGAAAAAATATGTTATTTAAATTTTTTGTATAAACTCAATTCCCCCCTTTGGAGTTTCTTACTGGGACAACATTTTCAAAAAATAATAATTTTTAGTGAAAAATGAAAAATCCCAGTTTTTTTGTAAATCAATAACATCATTTTATTAATATAAGTAACAAAAAATTCCTATAATAATTTGAACTCGATATTAAGATAACATTAGTCTTATTTAAATAAGAAAACTAATTTAGTACATAGGAACCAATATTGTACAATGTTTCCATATAATTTAATTTTTCTAAAAAAATGAATTTCTCTAACAACATTTTTATATGGAAAATATGTTTTCTTCTTTTTATATAAAATAATTAAATATATATTAAAAATTATAATAAATACTATGGGACATTATTTAAATATAATATTCTAATATTAATCTAATACTTTTTAATACTAATGTAAAGAAAATAAATTTAAATTAATCATAGAAATTTATTTTATAAAAGATGATTTTCATTGTGTTTTGTGAAGTTATTTTAAAGTGCTTTTTTTCAGATTATTAAATTTTATGATTATAAAATGTATTACATATTTTAAATTATAATAATTAATATAATTTCATATGGTCAAATAAATTTTTGGTAATATTGAATAGTAAAAATTGAAAAAAAATTACAACAGATAATGTTAAGTAATTTTTTCCTTTGTTTAACAGGGATATTACGGATTCAAAGACTTATAGTCATGCATAATTCATATTTTCATTAGATATTGTGTCCTTTTATTATCCTAAATTTTATTTTTTTTACATTAAGAGATAAAATCACAAGAATTTGACCTTATATTATTGAAATTGTTTATGTAATTCTATGTGTCTACCTCCCAAAAATTATTAAAGGATACCATCACTCATCTCTTATTCAAAATAAATGAGATGATTACATATGAAAATAACATCCCAAATAACATTATTATAATCCTTAAAAAACATGACGTTATATTCTATTCATAATACAGTTCTAATAATTTTATAGTGGTAATCAAAATGAGGTCTCTTAAAAAAGAGTTAATCTTCTTTACCAAGTCATTCAAAGTTTATGTCTTCTTATAATTTCTAAAAATATATTGTATAAATAATGTAACTTATCATATATGATTAATATAGTGGTATTTTAATCTAATTTTTTGGAAGTAAGTTCCCACATCCTTTCCATCCCATAGAGAATAAATTCATTACTCGTGATGATGTATGGACTATCATCACTAAATAGTGCTTTTATTCATTTTTATCACTAATTTAATTTGATGGTTTGAAATATGGGAACAATAAATATATATGATATTTATGATATAATTATTAATATGAAAATATAATATACTATGTTGCTACATATCCATCAACCTATTAAAAATGATAATTCCGCTCGTGCATACATGTTAACAACCACCTCCAAGAAGAGATTAGATTTATTTTTATGTCCCCATTGAATGAATGATTATAAATAGTAATATAATGAATATATATGATATTAATAATATTATTAAAACTATTATGATTATGGAACCATGGGAGCGACTCATGGACCAAAACTACCAAATAAAAACATTCAAAAAAATTAAAAAGATAACACTCAGAAAGAGTGATTTTAATTTTGAATTATTAGGAAATGAGAGTTGAAATGTTATAAGATTATTATATATTTTATTATAATATTTTAAATGGTTCTGCTATATCATTATAATAACTATAAATATATCTTATAGGATGATAGAGAAAATATGAATCTAGTTTTATATAAGGTAATGGTTCTTTGTCTTAATATTTTTTCATTGAGACATATTAGATATAATGCGCTAATTCATGATTATATGGTGTATATAATCCCCATTTCATAATTTAAATATTTTACCATCTTAATTCAAGGTATATAAATATATCATTCAAATTATATCATCCAATGTAATTTGAATCAAATTTTACTATTATCATAAAGGTTAATTTGAAAATTTCATCATTATTTAAGAATCATTATGTTTTGGTTTATGTTGGAATAATCAAATGATATTTATATCATTAAACCAATAACTTTTATTCTCCATTGGTTATTTACTTAATTTAGATATTTTTATTTTTATTTCCCCTTCATTATGTACACAAAATTCTTTATGAAAATATATAATGAAAACAAAATTTTGGTTTCTATTCGGTCAGGACAATTTTCTTTGATGTCCATAGATTCCGTAAAATAATATCAACAATGTTTTTAATAAATTATATTGAATTATTTATGTCACATTTTACAATGTATTAATTTATATAAATTTTTTTAAATTATTTTTATTTTTATTTTTGGAATGATGCCAATTTTTACCCATGGTGTACACAAAATCGTTATTTAAATGTGTAATGCTTGAATAACTTATCAATTCATCATGAATTTTATATAACATAATTATTCATTTACAATTCATAATGTTTCATTTCAAATAATGTTGTTTCCAAATATTCTATAAATTTCGATAATTTAAATATGTAACTTCAAAATGAAATTGATTTTTTATCATGAAAGGTAATATTGGTCTTCTGAAAGTATTTTTATATATGTAACCATACTTCATCAAAAATAGTGGATTATAAGGGATATAATCAAATTATATTGTATAACCCACATCTTTTATGATATATTCATCTACAAATAAATTTAATTTCATTGATAGCATGCAATATATGAAACCCTGATTCTAATTGAATCATTATATATAATTATATTATAACCTAATAGTTAAACTGGTAGAGGGAATAAATATAATTTTTTTAAAACCATTATGTATTAATTTTCTACATAATTAAAAAATAATTTTAAATAATTAGACCATATTTCATAATGTCATTATTTTCATTAAAAATATAATTTCCCAAAAAAATTTATTTTACAACGTTTTATTTTTAAATAATATAACTAATGTATTAAAAGTTAAAAAAATTTATATTATAAAATTAAATTCATTTAGGAAGTTATCATTTTATAATTATATTAGATGAAATTTTATATATATTCCTAATAAAATTTATTTTTCGATAAATAGTAATAAATAGTGAGTTTTATTGAAAACTTCATTTTCATTTAAATAATTTTCAATGTAAAATTTAGTTTTATAATGGATTTTAAATTAAAATAATTTTATTTATATTAATGAAACCTATTTCATATCATTGTAGTTATTGTTTTCTTTGATTTTGATAAAAAAAATTACACGTTAGAATTTTGTTTGGAGAATTTAATTTAAATCACGTTTTGAGGGATTAATATTATATTAATTTATGTCACTTATATGAAATGGATCATTAAAAAAAGATACCATATTTGGTGTTAGTAAGAAAATATTTTTTAAATAGTTTCTTTTTAATTTTTTAATTATAAATATTATTATCTATAATGTGTGTCATCTTAGTAAGGAAAAAATATGTAAAACATGGTCAAATATTTTGGATAGAGATTTATAATTTCAAAGAAATTGTCCTTCATCCAATTGGTTGTGTTTATTAAAGAAATTAAGATCCATATATTGATAATATGGAAACTTTTCACCAACTTTCATTGATAATTTTCTTTTATATAATTTTAAGAACAGCATAAATACAAGTTGTTACGCCTTGAATTTAATATATGTAAAAATTATTACATAAAGATAAAAAAATGATAAGTTCAGTTCAAAATTATTATATATAATATGAATTACTTTTCTCATGGTGTTGTTATCAATTTTTCATATATTTGTTATTTACCGTTAATTCTTATACAACACAAACATAATATTTTTTTTAAATAAATATCAAAATGTTTTAAAATAAAATTAAGAATTTTAGAATTTATATAATATGGAATAATTATTATGTTAAAATATTTTATAGATTAATTTAACATATTAAGGATATTTTGAAGTCTTATATTTGAATTCTATAACTATCTTGACGCTTTTAATGTAAAATTAAATGAATTGTTCTAAAAAGATCATTAATTATATTTTATAATAAACTATTTTTTTATAAAATGTTTAAAAAAATCATAAAAATCGATTTGCAGGACAAGAGTATGATATATATTCCAAAAAATAACCATGTATCATTTATTGTTCTATTTTTATTTTATAGTAACATTCATGACACTTAAGTGTTGAAAACAATGAAATTATAGTAATTTCAAGAAGGATCAATAAGGGGTTAAATATAATACCTATAGGATAAAACATGACTCAAACACTTTAAAAACTTATTTTATTTTATTTTGTATACTTATAATTATGCAATATTTTAAATATATTTAATTGGAGTCAACTAATTATAATAAGTAATTTATATTTATTAATTTATTTATGTTATTCCAAGAGTTCCCCTCACCTCACAGTTGAAGGGTACCTCTTCTCTTCTATTAATCACAACGTTTCAAAAATATATATTCAAAAAAATATTCTAGTCTTTCAAAGAAATTATATAGACATGAATTATCAATGTCGTAATCCTAATAATACCATTCCATTGTCCATAATAAAGGATCTAAAGGATTCATACTAATGGATATTTAATCTAGTTTCCCACCCTCTATTCAATTTTTTTCTCCATCTACCTTCTCTATATGTGTATAATTAATCATTAAATAATGCATTCCTTATTATAAATATAATTTAATTTTATTATGATCATGTAACAACCAATTTCCACTATGCATTCCATCAAATGGTATGTGAAAGTATCGGTTATGGGTATGTGTGGACTAACTTGTTCACATAGTAATACAATTAATTTCCATGAACATATATTATGTAAGGTATTTTCAATAGGTTTAATGTTATGAAATTACATTTATGACATAATTAGGTTTTGAGAATTATAATATTATATATACTTCCTTATTTCTAATACATTGTGAAAAGATAATGTTGCTCATGTGTAGGTGTAAAATACCCCCCCCCCCCAAAGTGATGGGATACTTTTTAATGTATGCTTTACATGGATGGTAATATGTATATATTTAATTGAAATATATTATATATATGATAAAATAAATATTTTATAATGGAAAATTATTTATAACATCTCTTTCATTGCATTTGTCAAAAAGTGACAACTACATTTATGTGTACATACAAACTATAGTCTCTATGAATGATGTAATATTTTTCTCTATCTATAACTTTTTTGTATGAAAGTATATATATATATAATGAATATATATTATGTTCACATAATTTTTTATTATTATTGGATATGATTTAATGATGATCAATGAAAATGGCTTCCCCTAGAACTTGTGTTGTTATTAAGAATCAATAACTTTGGACTGTATCCATCAAGTTTGTTTATAAAAGTAAAAACAAAAAATGGTTCAATATAAAAAGGGAACTGATTTCTAATGTTAGGTGTTCCTTATGTTTGTTGACCAATGATACATTAGAGATAACATTGTTCACGAGAATTGGAGGTCCGACTCATCACACCATATGGGGGGGATTATTGATTACTCTGGGACTCTATTATAGATTTATGATATGTTCACGAATCATTAATAATTTACCATGAATAATGTAGGTTTCCCTTGAAATTATTAATCAATTATTTATAATGTGGGTAATATTGAATAATTCTTATGTATTTATGTTTTTTTATCAATGGATATATCTGTATGTATTCGAGGTTCCCTATCAATGGTATCCTATCATATACGACGTAGTGATTATTTATCCATTGTTATGAAGATGATGGGTTTTATTCCACTCAGGGGGGAACTCTAGAACATAACATCTCCCTGGTAGATAGAGGTTAATCTAGAGATTATCGTCATCTGGGGAGATAAAAGTTGTTTTGATGTTGGGATCACACCCATAGATGGGAAACCTATGTATCCTTCTAAAAAGAATGAGAACCCTAATATTTCTATTCTGCTTTATATGATATATCATACCTTTGAAGGTCGTGTGATAAGTACCTAACCATATATTTTTATTTCATATTGTAAGTACTTCTAGACACAAGGTTCCTAGTCAAATCATAGTGTGGTACTTTTTCCTAAGCAACATAAGTATCATGTAAAAAATATGAGCTCAAAAGATTAATTAGAACCTATTGGGGATGTGGACCAAAAATAACATGGTTGATTTGTAATGTTGGGTTTTTGCCTTAGGGATGCTTCATATTTAATTCACATGAATGGGAATCAAATCCCTCAGAGTTCTATATGTCTCACAGGGGAGTATATCCATTTAAGAGAAATAGTTTGTGGATTACACATAAGTAGGATTTCCTTGTATCATTTTCCATGAGAAATATCAAAACTCTTGGAGATTAAAGGGGGAAATAATTTGGGGCACACAATTATGGAGGATTCCATGATTAAGGTAGTTAGGGATGGACTCTTGATGATGATTTACATTGAGATTAGTCCCCGGGTGATCGCTTCATACATATCCCAATTATGATGGGAATCAGAGCTCTACTAGTTCAATATGTGAGTTGTATTGTGTGGTTGTGATCATCACAATTATCTAAGCCCATATGATTCATGATCGTTGTGAGAAACAGAAGGAGGTGAAAGATTCAACAAACCACACACACATTCTCCTATACTTATGGAAGAGGCCAGGTCTACAACGAAAACATTAAGGGTGATGGTGGATGAGCGTTCGGAGCAATGTTCCCTTAAATGAGAAATGAAAGTATAGTTCATTAGGCTTGTCTTGAAATGATCAAGGCTTACAGTAGGAGGAATTCAATAAAAGTTTCCCATTAGTTGAATTAGGATATCATTCCAAGTGAAACTGAAGAGAATGTGTGATCCTTACTCTTCTTATTAGGGTCTAGAGGCTCCGGGTCTCAAAGACGAGGAGGGGTAGATATAGTCTTATACTGGGAATCAGAGACTAGGAACTCCCCAAAACAGTCCTCAGGCTAAGGTTCTATGTCATCATGGATATAAAAATATATAAAAACATTTAGGATCCCTATCCTATGGTAATATGAGGGTTGTAAACCCTTGACCATTGATATCCAAATCCAAATGGGAAACACATTGATGTGTCTTTCCCAAGGTTTTGATAAATCCGGAGGTCTTGTTGAATTTTTCAACACGGACCCTTTCAGACAAGGAACCCATTTAAGGATAGGCCCTTCTGTGGGTTACATAGTAGTGGCCTTCATGGATGGATCATGTAGGTGGTCTGTGTAGGTGTGCCACATAGGTATAATAAATAGGTCCTTGGTGGAAAAAAAATCTTAATACATGAAGGATGTTAATGTGAAGGAATGATATTACCTAGAAACTAGACTATAGGGACAACAACAGTTGGGTGAGGTTTTAAAATTATCACCCAGGTTGTCCTTTTATTTCTTTGTAAGTAACTCATTCACATCTCTTTTTAGGAAAGTACCTTATCTATATGAAGTATCCTTAGAGAATGAGGGTCCTTAAATAATATGTTTCATATTTAAAACTATAAATGGAACATTGTATTTTTTATCATATATAATTATATCTTCACTATTGATTTAGAGAGACACCTATGCAAATTTAGGGGTCCTAGGCAAAGGAGATATGCAATGGAATCTTCAATTGTTCTTCCAAAATATTTAGTTATCTAAATGAAGAGCTCAAGGGTCCAAATTAGAGGAAAAGTGTGTGTGTGGCAGAATGATATTTGTATGTATAGGTCTTCAAGATAGTTCCACGTTACATTTGTTCCACATAAGGGTGTGAAATAGCATACAAATGTGTCATAAAATGCGCTAATTACTTAGTGTCATTATTCTATGTAAGGGACTATGCATTTTTCTACAAGGGTAGGACCTGTGTTGGCCTCTTGATGCATATGTGTACCACGTAGATCCAATGAACTATATTTAATTTAATCCTTTAAACTTTTTTAAAACATTAAGATATCCATTTTTATCCAACGTAATTTTTTTCCTTTATTTAATAAATGAAGTTTCAACAAAATCCATCCCTAAGGATTGGATCCGACTTGAAATTGGGTCTAGTCCTAAGGCACGATTTGGGGGAATTTATTATGGATAATTAGTTTTGTACAATTCCATTCTATTGCGTAGCAATGGGGTATAGGATGGTGGCATAGGTCTGCATTATTGGTCTGTAGTGCCTATAAATACCCATGTTCCACTGTCATTTTCTTCACCCACATTTTCAAATATCTCCTCTAATTACGTAGCTTATTTATCTATATCTATCATTTTGTGATCTCACATAGGTCCCTTGAATATTTCATGAGGTATATCCATTTCAACAATGGATCAACATAGAGTTACTTTATCAAAAGAGCTGTAAAGAAGGACATTGTTAAAGGAACTTCGCCATGTACCTTATTGAAGGACCTACGTTGGTGACCACACTAAAGGATCTATGTGGAAAATTTACTTTTCCAAATTCCTGAATTACTTTATATTAATTTTTAATTTTCATAATTCAATATTCCAATTTAATAAGGAATGTTTTTTAGTTCTCATGAAGGAGTTGGCTCACTTGATGACTTCAACTAAGGAATCTAGAGTTCCCCCAAACTGAAATGATTGAAATCCATAGACCAAACTATTATAAATTTTTTGAGAGTACCATTCATATGTTGGAGAATGTCTTTATTACATACCAACATGAATATCCATGAAGATAATATCTACCTATGTAAGGGCATGTTCTTTTTCAGCAAGCCCCATTCTATCTTTTACGAAATATTTTTTCAAATACTTGGTTTATTCAACACATTAACTATCATTGTATGAATTTTACTATGAAGGTTATGCATGTTCATGAGGGAATAGTTTCAATATTTGGAATCCTAAATCATGGTGATTTTAATCCTGATACAAAGGATCATGTTGTAGATACATGGTCGAATTTCCATGATTCATCCTTTCATGCTTAAAAAAAACTAATCAGTCTAATGGCTAGAAGGAATATTGGGACCATCATTTTGGAGTATTAGTCAAGCCTGAATGGATGTAGGAATTTTGGATACGATTAACATGTGCAGTGTTTATATAATATATGATGTATTTTCACATTTATGAATCTATCTAGATCAGAAAAACATATTTTTACAAAAATTAATTCATTCTTAAATGACTGAGATGATTGAGTCTTCCAAAAAAATTCATTCCACTTGATGCATGGTGAGGTTGGCTTCAATTAATAGAATATATACCAAATATCTGGGGATCACATTCTGAGGGATATTTGTGATGAATTCATGAAACTAATAACAATGAGGGGTCATTCTAATAGGATTACAACATTGTCTCATGAACTATTAAAAATTGGACTGAAATTTTTGAAACAAAAGAACTATTTTCTCACTAGGGATGATATTCAAGAATGAGGGTGATTTAATGATTTTTAGACATAATAAATTATTAGGGTCTAACTTGTGGATGCCCTACCATTTCACCAACTATAAATAATTAAGGTGATTCAGTCATGTACCGACACAAATTGGAGTGAGGTGATTTCAAGCATTGGGGTTACAAGGTTATTCCTACGAATGATGCAAAAGTACGCTTAGGAAGATTAATTTCAATGTGGATAAGAATTCATTTCATTAAATTCTATGGGATATGTAGTGGTGTAAGACTAGGTATATTTTTTTATCTATTGAAAAGTTGGTAGAGGGGATGTATATTTGGTTGTATTCCATTTATTATCAAGAATCGATGAATTCATGTTGAATTTATACAATTGTAAGTATCCATTTATACTTGCAAGACCAATTCATATATTGTGGAGCTCGATTGTTTCAAAAAAAAATTATATTTATTGTTTAATTTATTTATAGTCTCAGATGGTTGGCATGCTCCATTTTAGAAGAATATTTATAGGATTTAACCTTTGAACTTGAAGCCTGATGAAGTGACGAGGGCACTGAATGCATTGAGGTAATTAAGCTTCTTTCCATTTGGTAACCCTCCAACTGGAATTTTTTTTGATAATTTTATGGAGGAAAATTATGAGGTGAGGGGTTATATGATGGAACTCAATAATAGATTATTATACACTAGGATTGAAGTTGAAATTGTTTTGTGAGGATTTTGTCCCTTATAGGTTTTCTCGATATATAAAATTCCTTCAATAATAGATCACATTTCCACCCACCTATGTTACACATGAGAATCACCCAATGTTAGCCCGACAATTATAAATTATGATGGGTTTAGAGACATCCAAAATGTTGATTACTCTACCTCTATGAGATGCATCAATTAGATTATAGGCTGGATATGATAAAAATGGAGTTTCTTTATAACCTCAGTGGTCATTAACAAAAGGATTTCATCCGGTAGAGTGAATAAGAATAGTTTTTTGTAGAAATCGTCGAAAAAAAGTCAAAATCCAAAGATGAAACAATTGTTTTAGATACTTTAGAACCCCAAAAAATCCTCATAGAAAATTCACCAATAATATCATGTCTAGGGAGAAAACTCATCCAACACCAAGGTTATCTAGTCATTTCCATCAAAATAGGTTACCATCTTATCCACTGATTCTTCTATTTAAGAAGGGGTGCATGAAGAGGCCTTCCAAGATGGGGTTGTTTATATTTCTCCACATCCAACTATATTAAAGTGGAATTGTTTGTGTCCTTTATCAATCAAGTACTGTGAAGGCATGACTCGTGAACTTAGGGATACATGTTCATTTCCCCAATCTGTACTTCGAGTACTGAATATGGGTGATATTAGAGCATCATATGATTTCCATTTATATAGTAATCTAGGTGACAAACTTTATAATATCATGGAGTTAGAGACCATCATATATAAAACTGATTACCAAGTCCCATTCTCAAAATGACTATATGACATGATGTATCTAGGGATACATGAATGGGAAATTATTCACCCTCAAGATGAATGGGACATTTATGTTAATACGGAGAATTTATTTCACTATTATTCTATTTCAGTTATGAACCATCAGTAACAATTTTTAATCTGGATGGGATTGCATTTTCAGCTTTAAATTATATAATTCACATCATAAATGGTTCCCAAGTCACCAAAATATGAACCAATGAGCACCCCCATTAACACATTGTATGAATCCATAGGGTTTCCTGGACATTCTCCAAGAGGGGGAACCATGAATGAGGTAATAGAAATAGAAACTTTTCAGCTTCTACATTCGGTTATTATTTCCAAAAGGATTAGTAAAATATGTACATTATCTTGTGAAACTAAACATAATAAATTATTTAGATTTATTCTATGTGTATGTTAAATAAGTGAGTATTTTTTCTATCCTCTAGTTTTTTTACTTTCTTGATACAACATGGTGACTATGTTCATCATTTCATAGGATCTATATCCCTTTCATCACTTAAGGGATTAAAAACATATCCTTCAAGGATAGAGAATGAAACTCTAAGAGAAATAAATGTCTGTTATGATGAATCTATAACCTTAGTAGATAATGTGTCATGAGATGTGGCTACGTATAATCCAATTTCAATAGAGAGGGAAAATGGTCCTAGTAATATCTGATGTATTTATTATGGGCATCATATTTTTTTATAACATTCTTCTATCAATAATATTTAAGGTCTTTTTCCACTACCGAAGGATCCTACGACAATAAATGTTTATATTCTTGTTTCCTAAGAAGGAATGAGTGAAGATCCTAAGAAATATAAGGTAGGTACTGGTGCCAATCCAGATTTAGCATGGCCTGATGAAATTTCAGTAGTTGAAGAGATGAAATTGAATAAATACCCACTAAAAAATCAACATTTGGAGATGCTCCATATTTTATGGGTATGTAGACTAGGGAAGCATAGGAGAATGTCCCTCCCCAATAAGTACATTCTCAAACAACTAAATTTGCGAATACTAGGGAGGAATATACTCAATAATCCTACTTATTACTAGGTAAATATCATTGACTATCTTGATCATGATTTGTTCTTGATACACTTTTGGAATATAAAATCATCCAAATTCACCATTTTGGGATATTGAATCCAATGCTTTGGTACAAAGGTGAAGCCCATGCATTGGATTTATCAGAAATGGATGATGAAGTCTTTTACATTTAAATGAGTACATATAATCACTTATTTGAGTGATATGATTTTAAAATACATTCCACCTCATGGCATTGATTCTAATTCAATCCTGGATCTGGAGGTTTCTCTTTCTATCACGCGTAACAAGGCATGGTGAACCATTTGGAATATAATCTCTGAGAATCCTTTACATGAGCTAACATAACATTTTGGAAAACTTCCATAACTTTTTTACATACTGGGATTTTCTGGATTTGATTATCACCCAATTTGTAATGCGGTGAAAGAGAACATTTTTCTGCTAAATAAAGAACCCAAACTATGAAGAAGATAACGTAAAGGCCAAACTGCCAACCAAAATTGAGGGTTTTTGAGTTGGGGTATCCCAAGAAGAGGCTATGGAAAGTGTAAAATTGGCAGAGTTCAATAGGAAAATCAAGGAACAATCATTTAAATTGGGGTACATACATCATGAGGTGTTCCACCTTCAGCAAGAGTTGGATGATACTATATAGGGACTTGTAAAACTCTATTATTATTTATTACAATCCCAACATCAAGGGGGAACTAAAATATGGGATTCCATGGAAGCACTTCATAAATACATAGAGAAAAAATTCTGTCAACTGGCTGAACTTCAGCAAGTGGATGATAGAGATCCAGAAGGTGTTTAAACCATTAAGTATCATGTTGAATGCTTCTTATAATATATGATAGATAGGATCCATTCATTGGATTTTCCTATAATTTTACTATATAAATGAAAATTATTTGGTGTCCAATCATATATATGTCTTCATCCTTTCTTTCTTTATGTAATTGTAATATCAATGCTCATTTATATAACATTGAGTATTTACATTAGAAAAATCAAAACTAAAATTATAGGGATGTGGTGCATTAATTTTTACATAGTACAAGAAGATTAGAAATTGTATTTTGATTTTTGATAGGGACACATAGAAAACCCTACAAACATTATGTCTTTTGACTTTTTATTTCTCGACATTTCCTAGACTATAAAAAGTGCAAGTCTAGAGAGTTGAGACTTGATTTATGTCCAATATTCCCTTTGAGGATTTTCATCCTGTTGAGTGATATATGTCTTTTGGTAGTAATTTTAATGTCATTCAGTTCAGTCTAATAAATCTAGTGTTTTAGGTCAAATTGATCTGACTGTGAATTTTTATATTAGAGTTCAAACAAAGCTTGATGGCTTGGAATGTCCTGATATTTTCTTAGATACTTATAAAATGAATCTTGATTCAAGATTTTATAGTCACAAAATATATAATTTGATGTATATGAATAATGGAGCTCTCATCCATGATCATAGTTAATTATAATTGAAAACAACGTTATGAGGGCTATATAATGTAGAGCTGGATATGAAGTATACTGAATAGTCAAAAAGTGGTATCAATATGCTGTGAAAAAAACATTACTTAGGTAACTTTTATGCAAGGAAAACTGGGGAATGTAATTCATAGTTAGGTAAAGGTGTTCTTAGAAATTATGACATTTTACTATTGATAGAAAAAAGGGTGTCCTTAATTGGATGTCAAAATAATGTCGTGGCTTATTTTTTCAAGGATGTTATCTAATAATTGAGAAACCATTTGTGCCGATATAATCCATGAATGAGAAAAAACACTTTCATAATTTTTATTTGTGAAGGAATGTACATTTCTCAGAAAGGGGATTTTTGATATTATGTTTTGTACTTTAATTTCATGAATCATGGAAATTATTTTATGTAGTTTTACATTTTGAAAAACGGACATCGGGGGATTGTTATAATATGTTATGTAGTTTCTCTCTTGATGCAAGGAAATTAGGGGGGATGTGCAGTTTCACATCATGAAGCAAAGACATTAGAGGGATTTAATTTGGGCTCTTTAGCTTTGACCAATGGTGTATGATTCTTCTAATTCTTATTAATTAATATAGAAACATAAAACTATATTCAGGTATACAAAGGAAGAATTGAAAACTGTAATTTGGGAATTTATAGATCTAGAGAATAAAATGGGAAAAGGGATAAAGGCTTTAGAGGAATTATTTTTTCAGAAAAATGTTTTTTCTATTTGACGAACCCATTATTTGGGCTATATTATTAAGGTTCCACTCAGGAATGTGTTGTATAGCCAAAAAGTGGCATCTTTTTGCTGAAAGGCTTATTATGTGGGCAAATTAGGCAAGGCCTCCTTGGGGCATGTACTGCATCTTTATGAAAAAAATCTCTTATGTATTAGACATTCCATTTCTAATAGTCGAAGAATGTTTATGAAGATTCATATTTTCTAAAACAAAGATGGTGGTTTATGGAGAAATATATCTAAACACATAATGAGTATTTCCAGTCAGGATTTCTAGGGAAATGGAGGAACATACATTCTACGAAGACTGATTTGAATGCAGAAAATATGGTGTTCATAGTTTTTAGTTCAGAAAAGTGTGACTAGAATATTATAGAAAGAATGCTTGACATGTGGTCAAATAATACAATTTTAATTTAGTATTATTTGAAAAAGATCAAGGAAAAAAATTTAAACCATAGTCATGGATACATTCAGGTTGGGAGGAAGGATGTGGGAAAAATATTCAACTGATGGCTGATTTCAAATATGTGTTCATGCATACCATCATCAAATATTTAAGGGGATAAAAGAGGCTTCACCCAAGATTGAAGTTTCCATTGGTATAAATACCCCTTATGAGGGCTATTTTATGGAGCCTAACTAGGGATTATTTTTCATAGAAAAAAGTGGCATATTTTGGATGAAAATTCTATTATATGGGTGACATATAGAAGGACACGTAGGGGAACATACTCCATAGTTATGAAAGAGATATCTCTAGTATCAGGTATTCCTTAACTAAAAATCAAAGATATATTATGAAGAACTGAAAGAATTCATCATTAGGAGGATGAAATAATAAATAGGTAATGAAAAATTCACAAGATAAATATTTGAATAAATATTTCCCAAGATTTTGGTGTGCATAGATATTATATTGTTTGTAGGGGAAGGGGAATTTTGTTTTCTCCCAAGGAAGGGAGTATGATATAAGTCAAAAATTTTACTATGTATATCAATAAAATAAGAATTAATCTAGATATAATTCATTGTACATTTATGCAGTTTAACATCTTTTGGAAGGGATGAAGATGAAGTGATGTGAAGATAGAGATATTATTGCTGGTTCTAGGTTAAATCCATATCATCTCTATGTATCTAGTTAAAAAATAATAATCAAGCCACATATTGTTCTTAAAAAACACCCAATTCATCTTTGATTCACACTCACATGGAACAAAGGGGGGTTTTTCATGGATGGGCCTAAAATTAAATATTTGTGATTCTCTACATTTTCCTTTTTAATGAGAATACATCCATATATATTTCATGAAATGAAAATTCCCCACAACTATCGAGATTTACATGAGAGATGGGGGATTTTAATAAATTCCATAATAATGGTTAAGCTTAAGACACATAATAGTATGAAAATAAAACCATGTATTTTGGAAGAGTACTCTGTATAGGTTGTGTTCTTCTATAATAAGATAAAGGAATTAAAATATTTTATGTTTGCATCTTGGGCCGAAATTGGATATCTGGGTGTCATTATATATCTCATTTGAATGAAAATCAAGGCACACATTGTTCGTGAAGATGATATTCCCTATGTAGATCTGACTCATACGCATAATGAATCAGAAATACCTTTCATGGATGGGACCAAATTTAGAGATCAGGACATATATACATATCTCATTGGAAAAAAAATAAGCCACTAGTGGTTCTGGAAGTACCATACAGTTTAATATCTTTCAGCATGGACATAAGTCTCCTGATGTGAATGAAACATTGCAGTTAGACCAAGTGATAAGACCCAGGTGTCAGTACATATCACTCTAGGATAAATAATCATGCCACAATTAGTTCTTGATGATAGTCTCCATGCAAATTTGATTAACACATAGGGATAAATGGGGCTCATTTTACACTGGGGAGTAACAATGATGTGAGTAATGATTGTGCATGGAGGCTACATATTTTCTAAATAACCCCATTCAATTCCCATTTGTGGAATAATGTCGGATTTTTTAACATCAAATGAAGGAGACATTAATATTTGATTTTAATGTCTTGGAGGGAGGAAAAATGATGTCATGCATTTTAATGTCCTGCGGTGAAGACAGAGATTCTATGCATTTAATGTTGTTCAGGATGGATGCATATGGTTTCAATGGGGTTTAATGTCTTTCAACAATTACATAACTATATATGATTAATCAAAGTACTTTTTTAGGAATCATTTGTTTGTTGAAGTTGTAATATGTTCTCCATCCATTGATATTATTGAATAATCTCTATTAGAGTGGATTGTATGTATGGTATATGGTTCTTTCCACATTATCTCATGATTTGGTGCCTTCATTCCTAGTATCATTGGTTTCTTGAGTACTAATACCAATTCACCTTCAAGAATTGAGCAGAGGTGATTTTTCTTGTTAAAATAATGTGCTATTTTGTTTTTGATAAACTTCCATATGATGCAAGGTATGAAATCTATTTATGTATAATCATCCTAGATCATCAACTTTCTTGTGATACTGTTAATCTATAGATAACTAGTCCCAGATGGTAACTCAGAGTTAAGGCAATTAAATTTCCTTAGGCAAAAATGCTTCTGCCTCACACACCAACAAATACGGGGTCGACTGTGTTAGAGTATGAGTTGTTGTGTGATAATCCAATGAAGAATGAAAGATCTTATCATGCCAACAATTTATAACTATATCAACCATATTTTGGAGTATATTCGATATGGTAATGTTGAAATCCTCTATTTTTCCACTGGCTAGTGTATAATAGTGAGTTGAATTGTTTGTTTTGATATTTTGCTTCTATAATAGCTTATTAAAATAAATAGAATAGAAATTGGTGATGTTGTCCATCAATATTTTATGAGTTATTCCAAGTATTGTAATGAGATTAGCTTTTACAAATGTAAAAATTATTTTTTCCTGAGTTACTTGAGAGGTATTTCCTCAACCTATTTGGAGAAAAAGTAGATAGTAGTAAGAATATACATGAATTGATTATCCATAAATGGAGGATATTGTCCTACTACACCCATTCCCCTTGTAGAAAACGTCTAGAATTATATAGTAGTATATAGTAATTTTTGGGGTCGATGAACAATGATGGAATGCATCTCAAAGGGATGGATCTAGTTAGTGAAATATGAAAAATCATGAATTTTCAAAGGCAAAAAATATCGAAGAATTCCGATTTGATCTGAAAGATTATTCCTAGACTCATGAGAACAATAGGCTCATACATGCACTTCGTTCATGAATTTTATAGTTGCATAACATTCGATGCATCTAAGAAATATTCTATCAAAGTATCATCTCTAATGGATCTTCTAGTGATCTGAGCCTTCATAAAGAGTTAAATCAAGTACTTGTCACTAGATCTCTTCTCATTTATTTCTGTCAAGTGGATGTATCCTATTTTGGAGATATTCCATGATGGTTATGATACATCCCATGGTATAACCCTATGCATTATAAATGGGACTAGTTTCATTGATTTCCACTATTATAACATCAAAAAAATGTCAAACCACTCGATGATGGGAAATGCTAATTATTTTTTTATACCAATTTGGATCTGTGATGGCTCTGGCTGCATTTTCCAATGCATCAACTTGGTCATTTTGTGACCGTGGGACATAAGATAGTTTTGGATCTGATTCCAATTATTCCATTAACAATCAAACAAAATCACACAGGTGAATTAGTTCTTCTTTTTTTATTGTATTAATACCTATTGATTTTTTTAATTACTAATTTTGATTCCCCATTCACCTCTTGGTAATCCATTGGCAATTTATGTCATAATTCAAGGACTATAATGAGTGCTTGATATTCTAACCAATTTTTAGTAGCACCTTCTAATAATAGAATGGAATATGGAAACACTCCCTTCTCTGGGGAGATAATCACAATTCCTAACCCAACTTTGTCAAATTAAGGGTTTTCCATTATCTTCACTGTTGGACTCCTAGAAGCACCATCAAAATACATTTCCCATATTCATGGACTTTGTTGAATGGATAAAATTTTTCATCAGGAAATTCAGTATTCAATGATGTATTTTCTCACATATGAGTGCTCAATAATGATTTCTACTAATGGTTTCTCTTTTACATCATTATAAGGCACAAACCATATAAGAAAATATTATATAATAACCGCACACAATGTTAGACATCATGTAAGAATCAGACAACTAAGGATAAATTTGTGTGGTTTGTGTTGATATACCATGGGGAACTCATGGTGCTAAAAATAGTGTCTCAATTATTAAATTGTAAAGATTAATACTAGGAAAATTTTAACAATATATGAGTATTGAGCCTATGTGTTGACCATGGTTCAATATAAATATTAAAGGATGTTTTCACTACTAGTATTATTTTTTTGTGCAAGGACTACACCTAGTTATTATGCCAAGGTCTCAAGATAAAGAATGAGTGGATTTACTTCAATAGATTGCATCAATATCCGTGGTCCCTAGATGTATTTCTAGAGGGTATCAAATGCTTCTTGGATGTCATTGGTCTATTGATATTTGACCCCCTTATTCATGAATTTGGTGATGGGAAAACACATTCCTTCCAAATTGGCTATGATGTTCCAAATATAAGCTATTTTTCTTTAAAGTAATCTTACAACTCTCATGTTTTGAGGAAGTTACATTCTATGGATATCTATATTCTTCTCATGATAAACATTAATTCCATGATGGCGTATAAGAAAACTGATAAATTTTCCCAATGTTACCACGAAATCACATTTCACTGTCCTCATCATCAAATTATGTTGTCAAAGATTGTGGAATATAGACTATAGAATGTTCTCTATTACTGACCTATAAATTATGCACAAATAATTCAATGAATTTCACAATGAAGAGTTTCAAAATGTTTCACATTACAAATAGATATGCCGCACAAGCATTCTTCAAGCCAAGGGAATTACCTGATATAAACATATTCCCTAATAAGATCTTATAGCTATAGATTACTTATCTTATGGGTCCATTTTGATTTTTATATGCAAAGAGTATGTATCCATGAAGGAGGGAGCATTGTAGCCAGTTGTTGCATCAATCTAATGTTCTGTGATAGGAACCAGAAAGTCATCATTTGGATAGTACTGGTTGATGTATCTTAAATCATTGGAAACACTAATTTTAAAATTATCCTCTTTCACTATGAAAATATTGGCTATCCATTTATAATATTGGACCACGTAGATAATGTCCTCTTGGATATTGTTTTTTCACTCCAGCCTCAATTTTATTTTCATGAGTCTAGTGAGTTATTCTTCCATCCTAAATAAATCCCAGATTCTCTTATGTAAAACACAAATTATGGGTGGTGACATCAATATCAAGGACTCGAATTTCTGTACACTTCTAATAAAACAAATTTGGTTTAGCTTAAGAATATAATTATACACATATTTATCTTTGCATTTCATAGTAGTAATAATTAGAGTAGGATGCGGATATTCTTATATACCCGAATTTATTTCTCTGAGATCATTCACAGTGGTGGATATTCATTCCTCAAATCATGGATGAGTGTCCATGAGGTCCTCCTATGATTTCTCTGTAAAGACCCGCAAATTTCAAGGAAATTTTTTTCTTAATTTTCTTTGGAATTTTACAAGAGCACAGCTTCAGACGGCACCTGATTCCGAGGCCCGGTGTGCCCGGAATCAATTTCCGAAGTTTGGCTCGGGTACGTTCAGTGAACGGACGAGCGGGTTTTTCTATCTTTTGAACCGGTGCCCGGAATCGAATTCTGAGGGCACCGATGAAATCGAAGCGCCGGTATTTGCTTAGAAACGCCTCTTCCGGAGTTGCGTTTGCTCAGACGTGGTTTTTAAATTTTGGGGCTTTAAGTCAGAAATAAAATAAAATTTGTGCGACAACTTTATATTATTTCACTTAAGCTGTTTGGAAGCTGCTTGGAAGCCACTTGAACTGAGTTAAAGCGGATAGGGTGCTATCCGGAAATATCCTACCCCTTGTTAGGATATTTGTGCGGTGGGGCCCGCACGAGCCCCGCCGTTTCTTTCGCTAAGTAACGCACCCGTGAAAACCCATCAAAGTAACTGAAAAGTCAACCGACGCGTTTTCATTATTTCTTAACAGACCATTTAATTGGGCGGTTTATTTCGTGAATTAAATGGGCTGTTTCGCTCGTTGAATTAATTCAACGAACTGATGGGTCGTTACTTACGCTTTTGCGTTTGTTGGCATGTTTATAAAATAAGACCAACCTAAAAATCCTTTGAAAGGATTTGAGAGGACCTTTGTTTCTTCATCTCCCCTCCTCGCGAAGAACGCGAAGAACGCGAAGAACGCGAAGAACGCCGGCGACCGGAATTCGACGACGCACACCGTGATCTGCGACGTCGACGAGCTCTACCCGCGACGTTCTTCGGCGACGCCTCTTCTTCCGCGGCCGATCCTCGTTCGACAATTAAGGTGAGAAACGAATCGTTTATTTCTCCCTTTTTATTTTCAATAACAACGGATTTAATTAATTAAATCCGTTTGTTGTAGATCCAGATATCGTCGGCGCGACGTTTTTCCCGCGGTGCGACGAACGTTCCTTCCGCGACGAGCGACTCCGCGACGACCTCACGTCCGACGACGACAAGGTAGGGGTTTATTTCCTTGATGATTCTTTCCCGTGTTTATTCTGTTGAAATAAAGAACCCGATCACGGAACAATTTTAATTTATTTATAATTGTTGATTGGTTTTTCCTTTTCCCCCGTTGAGTTTATGACTAACGCGGAGGGTGCGGGTCTAACGAACAAGACCCGGCAACCCTCCGCCGATCTTTTGTTGTGCGGATTTGGCGGACGATGACAAACCGTGCGGCAAGGGCAATCCGTTGATCCCGCAGTGAAGATCGGCCCCCGGGAGGAGCAACGGCGCAGACGGGAGGCAAAACGGGCCACCGGAGCAACTCCGGCGGCCCGCGGAAGGCGGCGGCGGCGCCGGCGACCGGAGGCGGCGGCGCCCGGCGCGCCGCCGTGGAGGAGTTCCGCCGCGGCTGAAGCCGCGGCGGCGGCGGCCAGTTCCGCGGCCGCGCGGAACCGGGGAGGGACGCGGCGGCCCGGCCGCGTCCGCGTGACGGGCGGCCCCCCGCGGGGCCGCGTTTTCCTCAAAGCCGCGGGTCAAACTCGCGGCGGTTGCTTCGGCCGCTCGGCCGAAGCCGAGCCGCCCGGTCCGGTCGGCCGGGCCGCGCCCTGGCCGGACCGGACCCGGCCGAGCCGGGTCGGGCCGGGTCGGGTCGACCCGGTTCGGCCGACCCAGTGGTGGTTCGGGCCGGGTCGCCCCGGACCCAGAACCCCCGTTTTCGGGCCCTCTTCGGTCATTCGCCCATATCTTGGGCCTGGGACCTCCGATTGACGAACCGTCAGCGGCTACGCGATCCTTGGATCGATACGGTCGTTTCGGTATATTATACTGAAGGTTTCGGAAGACTTTGGGTTCGGCCGGGTTGGTTCGTACACGAAACCAACCGGGCCCTCGGAGCGGAAACGCTCATAACTTGAGCTGCGGACGTCCGATCGACGTACCGTCAGCTGTGGTAGTTTCCTCTAAGTGAGACGGAACTTTTGGCATACTCCGCCCGAGGATCGGATACAGGCGGAGTACGGTCGGGTTGGTTTTGCCCTAAAAACCAACCGGGCCCCTGGGGCGAAAATGCCAATAACTCTCAGACCGGGCGTCCGATTGACGTGCCGTCTGTTGCGTTGAGATCCTGTTGTCGATATGGAACTTTTGGATACATCAACTTCGCACTACGTGTCAGTTGATGTATCAGCCTCTCGGCTCGTGGAGCGGACCCTCCTAAACGAGCTCGCTATGTGCGGGAACCCTAGCACTGGCTGAGACTTCGACGACAGAGCAGAGATCCTCCGTGGACTGCGACGACGACAGAACAGAGATCCTCCGTGGACTGCGACGACGGCAGAGCAGAGATCCTCCGTGGACTGCGACGACGGCAGAGCAGAGATCCTTCGTGGACTGCGGCGACGACTGTGCAGAGATCCTCAGTGTACTGCGTCGACTACTGCACTCAGAGATCCTACGTGGATCAGTGCTACAGGTTCTGTGTGAGCCTGATCCTATGTGGGTCCTTACTACCGGTTCTGTGTGAGCCACTGCCTACAGGTTCTGTGTGAGCCCGATCCTATGTGGGTCTTTTGCGGGGGTTAGTACCTATCGATCCTTCGTGGGTCCAACGACTTAGATGGATTAGTGATCATCTTTGACGTCATCTGAAAAAGTATACCTGGTTGAGCTGAATCTTATGTTACTCTCCTTTGTGGATTGTGTTGAACTATCCTATGTGGATTTACTGTTTACTCTCCTTGTGGATTTGAGTCTTTCTTTCCTTTGTGGATTGAGTTGTTCTTGAGCTCGTGAGGAGAGCTAGAATTGGGGACTTAGGTATATGTATGGGCATATACCTAAGTCGAGTCAGATGTTACTTCGTGATTGCATCTTTCTTTTGTGCTATATCCATTGTGGATTTCGGGAGACCTTCGGGGGTCTCGGGGTCCTTAATGAGTAGTTATACTCACCCCTGCACGGGCTATGCTCGCACCTTATTGTGTTGGATGCAGACGACGGACAGCGCTGATCACGGTTGGGGCGTGGAGCAGGACGGTACCTGGAGGTGGACCGCTGGACGGGACGTGCTCGGAGCAGACGTGGGACCCGAGGAGCCTGGAGGCTATATGTACCCACCCTTCAGGTGGGATTGCCAGTGGACGACACGAGGCCGCCGTCTTTTCTTCAGTTGCTGTTCTTTACTTTTACAGTTGTACTTTACAGTTGGGCTTGTATTTCCGGCCCCCTTTACTTTTCTGCACTTGGTAGTTACTTTCTGCTTGCTGACTCTGTGGTGGTTGTTACTTATAAAGGCAATGCCTTCCCTATTTACCGGGATTTTACGCCTTGGTGCTAGTCGCCAGCCCCTGGCCTATGGAAGGCGGGCTTGGGGTAGTCACGGCACGGGCCCCGAGGTCGGTTCGTGACAAATTGGTATCAGAGGTGGTCGGTTCTACCGCAGACTCTGATCGTCTTTTCTTTCTATGTGAAGCAATAGTGTTTAGTGTATTGAGTGTGGTTATCAGTTCAGTGAGCCCAGTGTTGGTGCGGCGGCCGACGTATCCATACACCAGGACCCTGACTCCTGATTTCCGACATAATGCATGAAAACATTGATTGCGTGTGTGTTCCAAGTTTTCTTTGTGATTACTTGTGTCAGCTCACCGGGTATACTGATCTGCTTTATGAAAGTCTCAAGTTTTCCTTGTGATTACTTGTGCCAGCTCACCAGGTACACTGTTCTGACTATGGTGCTCTTGTTCTCCATTTCAGGATGGCCCCGCGACGACAGCCAGCTAGGGTTCCGAGTGTAGGGCGCGACGGCAGCCCACCGAGCGACGAGGCCTCGGTGCAGGGCCCTTTTCCAGCAGTGGCACCGGCGGTAGCTTTACCCACCGAGCCACCGATGCTACCAGTACCAGACGCTGACGATGCACGTCGCCTCAGGGCACTGCATGAGTTTCAGAGCCAGCGACCACCCAGGTTTCACGGTGAGGCGGACCCCCAGGCCGCCGAGGACTGGCTAGAGGCGGTGGTACGGATCTTTAGGCTAGTGAGGACACCAGCGGATCTCATGGTGATTCTCGCGGCAAGCCTCCTGCAGGCGGCAGCAGGACGATGGTGGAGCTTGATGCTCCAGGTTCACGATGAGGCATCCTTGCTCTGGGCGGACTTTGAGAGCCTCTTCCGCTCTGAGTTCATCCCGACCACCCTCCGAGCGGTGCGCATCCAGGAGCTTCTCCAGCTGTGCCAGGGCAGCATGACAGTCGCTCAGTACGTGGCGAGGTTCACTGACCTATCTCGCTACTCGACCGACATGGTACGTGACCCCTTCTTCCGGGCCCGGACCTTCGAGCAGGGCTTGCGACAGGAGATTCGGGCGTCGCTGGTCTCCCTCAGCATTCTGACCCAGGCGGGAGTGCTGGAGCGAGCCCTCCTGATCGAGAGCTTCCTGGCAGAGCCTTCTTCAGCGGCGAGACCTAGCGCAGGGCGGCAGGTAGCTGAGTCTTCGGCAGCAGGTAGCCGATGGATGACTCTCGGGTCCAGGCAGACCAGACCCCCACGCAGACGGCCTCAGGACACCGGCTCAGCAGTGCGGGGCACACAGCGGAGTGCCAGCCTTCCGAGAGGCAGGCTGTGCTACTCCTGCGGCGGGCAGGGTCACATGGCTCGTGACTGCCCGACTCGCCGACCAGAGGAGCAGCAGACGGTGGAGGGGCCACCCAGGCAGAGGCAGAGGGTCGACCGTGGCGGTCCGCGGGGAGGAGGCGGACGAGGCAGAGGAGCTGGCCGAGCAGCGGGTGGTGGGCGACGCTTCCAGGCTCTACCCCCACCACCACCAGGAGGGCCACCTCGACCACAGGGAGCTGGCGGGCAGGGACAGGCCCAGCTCCAGGCAGTGGAGGCCTACGACCCCGACATGCCAGAGATGATTCGAGGTACGATCTGTGTCTATTCCACCCTTGCTGCAGTACTTATAGACACAGGAGCGAGTCACTCTTTCATAGCCTCTGCCCTTGTTCGGAGCTCGGAGATTCCGACTGAGCCGTTGGCTCGATCCTTATGGCTAGAGACTCCTACGGGAGCAGACTCAACGATTACGCACTGGTGCCGGCAGTGTGAGCTTACTCTAGGAGGCGAGAGCTTCGGCTGGGGATCTCCTTGTAGCGGCGTCGAGGCCTTAAGACGTCATCTTGGGCATGGATTGGCTATCCACGGTTCATGCCCAGATCGACTGTTTTAGGCGCAAGGTGCGATGTGTTAGCACCGACGGGAGCAGGTTTAACTTCACCGGCGAGAAGGGAACCTTTGCAGCACAGGATGGACTTCCGCGGAGGAGAGTGCAGCCCATCACTCATCAGTTGGCTAGCCTCATCCTAGGAGCAGTGGACGTGCGGAGTCCAGTTTTTCCTGCAGTGGTGGACCAGTACGTGGACGTCTTTCCCGACGACGTTCCAGGGCTACCTCCTCTTAGAGAGGTAGACTTTTACATCGACTTGTACCCCGGGACAGCCCCGATATCTGCTCGAGCATATCGGATGGCCCCCGCCGAGCTTCGAGAGCTGCGGGTACAGTTGGAGGACTTGCAGAGCAAGGGGTTAATCCGACCCAGTGTTTCACCCTGGGCTTCCCCGATTTTGTTCGCCAAGAAGGCGGACGGGAGCTTGCGACTGTGTGTCGACTATCGTCGCCTGAACCAGGTGACAGTGAGGAACAAGTATCTGCTGCCACGGATTGATGACCTCTTCGATCAGCTCAAGGGAGCGCGGTGGTTCTCGAAGATAGACCTCCGGTCAGGCTATCATCAGCTCAGAGTTCGAGACGAGGACGTGCAGAAGACGGCCTTCAGGTGTCGGCATGGCCATTATGAGTTCTTGGTTATGTTTTTCGGCGTAACCAATGCTCCAACAGTGTTCATGAGCCTCATGAACAGGATATTCCAGCCATACCTCGACCGATTTGTTGTGGTCTTCATTGACGACATTTTGGTATACTCGACGACTGAGGAGGAGCAGGCCTACCACCTGCGAGATGTTCTAGACACACTCCGAGAGCACCAGCTTTATGGAAAGCTCTCAAAATGCCAGTTCTGGTTACGTGAGGTCCATTTCTTGGGGCACGTCATTTCTGAGGCGGGAGTTGCAGTGGACCCCGCGAAGATCGAGGCAGTGCTAGCTTGGGAGCCACCCAAGAGCGTGACAGAGGTGCGGAGTTTCTTGGGCTTAGCCGGATACTATCGGAGATTTGTGCCGGACTTCTCCAGAGTTGCGGCACCACTCTCAGCCTTGAAAAAGAAGGGGAAACCCTTTGTGTGGTCAGACAGATGTCAGCAGAGCTTCCAGGAGCTGAGACAGAGATTGACCAGCGCACCTATCTTGAGGTTGCCTGAGGAGGGAGTTGGATACGTAGTTTACTGCGATGCATCAGGGACTGGACTCGGGTGCGTCCTGATGCAGGAGCGGGCCGTGATCGCCTACGGATCACGTCAGTTGAGGCCGCATGAGCAGAACTACGCCACTCATGACCTGGAGTTAGGAGCAGTGCTCTTCGCTCTGAAGACTTGGCGGCACTATCTGATGGGCGAGCGCTTCACAGTCTTTTCTGACCACCAGAGTCTCAGGTATATCTTCTCTCAGAAGGACCTGAACCTGAGAGAGCGGAGATGGCTTGAGTTCCTCCAGGACTATGACTTTGAGATAGTCTATACTCCTGGGAAGGGGAACGTGGTAGCCGATGCCCTCAGCAGGAGGACGGGCATTCAGCTACATGAGGAGGCGACGGAGCAGCTAGCCTCCTTGCAGATATCCTTCGTGGATAGAGACGGAGCAACCTTTCTTCAGTCTCTCACAGTCTCTCCTCAACTTCTACGGTGGGTCAGAGAGGCTCAGCGTGGGGACGCTGACTGTGAGACCCGGCGTGCACTGATATCCTCAGGTCAGGCGCCTGATGGCTTCTCTCTTGGAGCAGAGCACGACATCCTTTTCAGAGGACGTACCTTCGTACCAGTAGCTTTACGAGAGGAGGTGCTGAGAGAGTTTCACACTTCTCCCTTGGCGGTGCATCCTGGAGTGGCGAAGATGTACCAGGATCTCAGGCGACAGCACTGGTGGCTGGGCATGAAGAAAGCTGTGGCAGAGTTCGTTTCACGATGCCTCACCTGCCAGCAGGTGAAGGAAGAGCATCAGGTACCAGCAGGCTTGGTACAACCCTTGGAGGTCCCGGAGTGGAAGTGGGACGGTATATCTATGGACTTCGTGACTGGACTTCCACGCACTTCCAGAGGTCACGACTCCATTTGGGTGATTGTCGACCGACTCACCAAGTCGGCACACTTCTTACCCATCAGAGAGCAGGGCTCAGTGGAGAGCTTGGGACGTCTTTACGTCCAGTAGATCGTACGGCTTCACGGTGTGCCATCGTCTATCGTCTCCGATCGAGATGCTCGTTTCACTTCCCGGCTTTGGAAGGGGTTGCAGGAGGCGTTCGGGACGTGGCTCCATCTGAGCACAGCCTTCCACCCTCAGACGGATGGTCAGACGGAGAGAACCATACAGACACTCGAGGACATGCTCCGTGCATGTGTTCTCGACTTTGGTCGCAGCTGGGAGGACCACCTACCCTTGGTGGAGTTCGCGTACAACAACAGCTACCACTCCACCATCGAGATGGCACCATACGAGGCGTTGTACGGCAGACCCTGCAGATCACCGTTGTGCTGGACAGACCCTGGGGAGTCAGCACTCGTGGGACCAGAGATGGTCCGAGCCACGACAGAGAAGGTCCAGATCATCCAGGAGAGGATGAGGACAGCTCAGAGCCGGCAGAAGTCATATGCTGACAGGAGGCGGAGGCCACTGGAGTTCGAGGATGGCGACCACGTCTTTTTGCGTGTCTCACCTCGACGTGGTTTACGGAGATTTGGCCGAGGTGGCAAGTTGTCTCCACGCTTCATCGGGCCTTTCCAGGTCCTCAGAAGGATAGGAGAGGAGGCTTATCGCCTGGCTCTACCACCTCAGTTGCACCGGGTGCACGACGTCTTCCACGTGTCTCAGCTGAGGAGATACGTGCATGACCCGACGCACATCATCGACTTTGGGGAGCTGGACGTGGACGATGGGGCGACTTTTGCGGAGGTCCCAGTGGAGATCGAGGATCGACAGGAGCGGGTCCTACGTGGGCGGTCGATTCCTCTTGTGCGCGTCAGATGGCAGCACGGGAACCTCCAGGAGAGCACTTGGGAGCGGGAGGCTCAGATGCATGCTCAGTACCCCCATTTGTTCCCCTAGTTTTTGATGTATCTTTACGGGGACGTAAAGCCCTGAGGTGGGAGTAATGTAAAGACCCGCAAATTTCAAGGAAATTTTTTTCTTAATTTTCTTTGGAATTTTACAAGAGAGCAGCTTCAGACGGCACCTGATTCCGAGGCCCGGTGTGCTCGGAATCAATTTCCGAAGTTTGGCTCGGGTACGTTCAGTGAACGGACGAGCGGGTTTTTCTATCTTTTGAACCGGTGTCCGGAATCGAATTCTGAGGGCACCGATGAAATCGCAGCGCCGGTATTTGCTTAGAAACGCCTCTTCCGGAGTTGCGTTTGCTCAGACGTGGTTTTTAAATTTTGGGGCTTTAAGTCAGAAATAAAATAAAATTTGTGCGACAACTTTATTTTATTTCACTTAAGCTGCTTGGAAGCCGCTTGGAAGCCACTTGAACTGAGTTAAAGCGGATAGGGTGCTATCTGGAAATATCCTACCCCTTGTTAGGATATTTGTGCGGTGGGGCCCGCACGAGCCCCGCCGTTTCTTTCGCTAAGTAACGCACCCGCGAAAACCCGTCAAAGTAACTGAAAAGTCAACCGACGCGTTTTCTTTATTTCTTAACAGACCATTTAATTGGGCGGTTTATTTCGTGAATTAAATGGGCTGTTTCGCTCGTTGAATTAATTCAATGAACTGATGGGTCGTTACTTACGCTTTTGCGTTTGTTGGCATGTTTATAAAATAAGACCAACCTAAAAATCCTTTGAAAGGATTTGAGAGGACCTCTGTTTCTTCATCTCCCCTCCTCGCGAAGAACGCGAAGAACGCGAAGAACGCGAAGAACGCGAAGAACGCCGGCGACCGGAATTCGACGACGCACACCGTGATCTGCGACGTCGACGAGCTCTACCCGCGACGTTCTTCGGCGACGCCTCTTCTTCCGCGGCCGATCCTCGTTCGGCAATTAAGGTGAGAAACGAATCGTTTATTTCTCCCTTTTTATTTTCAATAACAACGGATTTAATTAATTAAATCCGTTTGTTCTAGATCCGGAGATCGTCGGCGTGACGTTTTTCCCGCGGTGCGACGAACGTTCCTTCCGCGACAAGCGACTCCGCGACGACCTCACGTCCGACGACGACAAGGTAGGGGTTTATTTCCTTGATGATTCTTTCCCGTGTTTATTCTGTTCAAATAAAGAACCCGATCACGGAACAATTTTAATTTATTTAAAATTGTTGATTGGTTTTTCCTTTTCCCCCGTTGAGTTTATTACTAACGCGGAGGGTGCGGGTCTAACGAACAAGACCCGGCAACCCTCCGCCGATCTTTTGTTGTGCGGATTTGGCGGACGATGACGAACCGTGCGGAAAGGGCGATCCGTTGATCCCGCAGTGAAGATCGGCCCCCGGGAGGAGCAATGGTGGCCGGGCATGAAGAAAGCTGTGGCAGAGTTCGTTTCACGATGCCTCACCTGCCAGCAGGTGAAGGAAGAGCATCAGGTACCAGCAGGCTTGGTACAGCCCTTGGAGGTCCCGGAGTGGAAGTGGGACGGTATATCTATGGACTTCGTGACTGGACTTCCACGCACTTCCAGAGGTCACGACTCCATTTGGGTGATTGTCGACCGACTCACCAAGTCGGCACACTTCTTACCCATCAGAGAGAAGGGCTCAGTGGAGAGCTTGGGACGTCTTTACGTCCAGTAGATCGTACGGCTTCACGGTGTGCCATCGTCTATCGTCTCCGATCGAGATGCTCGTTTCACTTCCCGGCTTTGGAAGGGGTTGCAGGAGGCGTTCGGGACGTGGCTCCATCTGAGCACAGCCTTCCACCCTCAGACGGATGGTCAGACGGAGAGAACCATACAGACACTCGAGGACATGCTCCGTGCATGTGTTCTCGACTTTGGTCGCAGCTGGGAGGACCACCTACCCTTGGTGGAGTTCGCGTACAACAACAGCTACCACTCCACCATCGAGATGGCACCATACGAGGCGTTGTACGGCAGACCCTGCAGATCACCGTTGTGCTGGACAGACCCTGGGGAGTCAGCACTCGTGGGACCAGAGATGGTCCGAGCCACGACAGAGAAGGTCCAGATCATCCAGGAGAGGATGAGGACAGCTCAGAGCCGGCAGAAGTCATATGCTGACAGGAGGCGGAGGCCACTGGAGTTCGAGGATGGCGACCACGTCTTTTTGCGTGTCTCACCTCGACGTGGTTTACGGAGATTTGGCCGAGGTGGCAAGTTGTCTCCACGCTTCATCGGGCCTTTCCAGGTCCTCAGAAGGATAGGAGAGGAGGCTTATCGCCTGGCTCTACCACCTCAGTTGCACCGGGTGCACGACGTCTTCCACGTGTCTCAGCTGAGGAGATACGTGCATGACCCGACGCACATCATCGACTTTGGGGAGCTGGACGTGGACGATGGGGCGACTTTTGCGGAGGTCCCAGTGGAGATCGAGGATCGACAGGAGCGGGTCCTACGTGGGCGGTCGATTCCTCCTGTGCGCGTCAGATGGCAGCACGGGAACCTCCAGGAGAGCACTTGGGAGCGGGAGGCTCAGATGCGTGCTCAGTACCCCCATTTGTTCCCCTAGTTTTTTATGTATCTTTACGGGGACGTAAAGCCCTGAGGTGGGAGTAATGTAAAGACCCGCAAATTTCAAGGAAATTTTTTTCTTAATTTTCTTTGGAATTTTACAAGAGCGCAGCTTCAGACGACACCTGATTCCGAGGCCCGGTGTGCTCGGAATCAATTTCCGAAGTTTGGCTCGGGTACGTTCAGTGAACGGACGAGCGGGTTTTTCTATCTTTTGAACCGGTGTCCGGAATCGAATTCTGAGGGCACCGATGAAATCGCAGCGCCGGTATTTGCTTAGAAACGCCTCTTCCGGAGTTGCGTTTGCTCAGACGTGGTTTTTAAATTTTGGGGCTTTAAGTCAGAAATAAAATAAAATTTGTGCGACAACTTTATTTTATTTCACTTAAGCTGCTTGGAAGCCGCTTGGAAGCCACTTGAACTGAGTTAAAGCGGATAGGGTGCTATCTAGAAATATCCTACCCCTTGTTAGGATATTTGTGCGGTGGGGCCCGCACGAGCCCCGCCATTTCTTTCGCTAAGTAACGCACCCGCGAAAACCCGTCAAAGTAACTGAAAAGTCAACCGACGCGTTTTCTTTATTTCTTAACAGACCATTTAATTGGGCGGTTTATTTCGTGAATTAAATGGGCTGTTTCGCTCGTTGAATTAATTCAATGAACTGATGGGTCGTTACTTACGCTTTTGCGTTTGTTGGCATGTTTATAAAATAAGACCAACCTAAAAATCCTTTGAAAGGATTTGAGAGGACCTTTGTTTCTTCATCTCCCCTCCTCGCGAAGAACGCGAAGAACGCGAAGAACGCGAAGAACGCGAAGAACGCCGGCGACCGGAATTCGACGACGCACACCGTGATCTGCGACGTCGACGAGCTCTACCCGCGACGTTCTTCGGCGACGCCTCTTCTTCCGTGGCCGATCCTCGTTCGGCAATTAAGGTGAGAAACTAATCGTTTATTTCTCCCTTTTTATTTTCAATAACAACGGATTTAATTAATTAAATCCGTTTGTTCTAGATCCGGAGATCGTCGGCGCGACGTTTTTCCCGCGGTGCGACGAACGTTCCTTCCGCGACAAGCGACTCCGCGACGACCTCACGTCCGACGACGACAAGGTAGGGGTTTATTTCCTTGATGATTCTTTCCCGTGTTTATTCTGTTGAAATAAAGAACCCGATCACGGAACAATTTTAATTTATTTAAAATTGTTGATTGGTTTTTCCTTTTCCCCCGTTGAGTTTATTACTAACGCGGAGGGTGCGGGTCTAACGAACAAGACCCGGCAACCCTCCGCCGATCTTTTGTTGTGCGGATTTGGCGGACGATGACGAACCGTGCGGAAAGGGTGATCCGTTGATCCCGCAGTGAAGATCGGCCCCCGGGAGGAGCAATGGCGCAGACGGGAGGCAAAACGGGCCACCGGAGCAACTCCGGCAACCCGCGGAAGGCGGCGGCGGTGCCCGGCGCGCCGCCGTGGAGGAGTTCCGCCGCGGCTGAAGCCGCGGCGGCGGCGGCCGGTTCCGCGGCGGCCCGGCCGCGTCCGCGTGACAGGCGGCCCCCCGCGGGGCCGCGTTTTCCTCCAAGCCGCGGGTCAAACCCGCGGCGGTTGCTTCGGCCGCTCGGCCGAAGCCGAGCCGGCCGGTCCTGTAGGCCGGGCCGCGCCCCGGCCGGACCGGACCCGGCCTAGCCGGGTCGGGCCGACCCGGTTCGGGCCGACCCGGTTCGGCCGACCCAGGGGTGGTTCGGGCCGGGTCGCCCCGGACCCAGAACCCCCGTTTTCAGGCCCTCTTCGGTCTTTCGCCCATATCTTGGGCCTGGGACCTCCGATTGACGAACCGTCAGCGGCTACGCAATCCTTGGATCTATACGGTCGTTTTGGTATATTATACTCAAGGTTTCGGAAGACTTTGGGTTCGGCCGGGTTGGTTCGTACACGAAACCAACCGGGCCCTCGGAGCGGAAACGCTCATAACTTGAGCTGCAGAAGTCCGATCGACGTACCGTCAGCTGTGGTAGTTTCCTCTAAGTGAGACGGAACTTTTGGCATACTCCGCCCGAGGATCGGATACAGGCGGTGTACGGTCGGGTTGGTTTTGCCCTAAAAACCAACCGGGCCCCTGGGGCGAAAATACCAATAACTCTCAGACCGGGCGTCCGATTGGCGCGCCGTCTGTTGCGTTGAGATCCTGTTGTCGATACGAAACTTTTGGATACATCAACTTCGGACTACGTGTCAGTTGATGTATCAGCCTCTCGGCTCGTGGAGCGGACCCTCCTAAACGAGCTCGCTATGTGCGGGAACCCTAACGCTGGCTGTGACTTCGACGACAGAGCAGAGATCCTCCGTGGACTGCGACGACGGCAGAACAGAGATCCTCCGTGGACTGCGACGACGGCAGAGCAGAGATCCTCCGTGGACTGCGACGACGGCAGAGCAGAGATCCTTCGTGGACTGCGGCGACGACTGTGCAGAGATCCTCAGTAGACTGCGTCGACTACTACACTCAGCGATCCTACGTGGATCAGTGCTACAAGTTCTGTGTGAGCCCGATCCTATGTGGGTCCTTACTACCGGTTCTGTGTGAGCCACTGCCTACAGGTTCTGTGTGAGCCCGATCCTATGTGGGTCTTTTGCGGGGGTTAATACCTATCGATCCTTCGTGGGTCCGACGACTTAGATGGATCAGTGATCATCTTTGACGTCATCTGAAAAAGTATACCTGGTTGAGATGAATCTTATGTTACTCTCTTTTGTGGATTGTGTTGAACTATCCTATGTCGATTTACTGTTTACTCTCCTTGTGGATTTGAGTCTTGCTTTCCTTTTTGGAATGAGTTGTTCTTGAGCTCGTGAGCAGAGCTAGAATTGGTGACTTAGGTATATGTATGGGCATATACCTAAGTCGAGTCAGATGTTACTTCGTGATTGCATCTTTCTTTTGTGCTATATCCTTTGTGGATTTCGGGAGACCTTCGGGGGTCTCGGGGTCCTTACTGAGTAGTTATACTCACCCCTGCACGGGCTATGCCCGCACCTTGTTGTGTTGGATGCAGACGACGGACAGCGCTGATCACGGTTGGGGCGTGGAGCAGGACGGTACCTGGAGGTGGACCGCTGGACGGGACGTGCTCGGAGCGGACGTGGGACCCGAGGAGCCTGGAGGCTATCTGTACCCACCCTTCAGGTGGGATTGCCAGTGGACGACACGAGGCCACCGTCTTTTCTTCTGTTGTTGTTCTTTACTTTTACAGTTGTACTTTACAGTTGGGCTTGTATTTCCGGCCCCCTTTACTTTTCTACACTTGGTAGTTACTTTCTGCTTGCTGACTCTGTGGTGGTTGTTACTTATAAAGGCAATGCCTTCCCTGTTTACCGGGATTTTACGCCTTGGTGCTAGTCTCCAGCCCCTGGCCTATGGAAGGCGGGCTTGGGGTAGTCACGGCACGGGCCCCGAGGTCGGGTCGTGACATTCTCTACCTTATAAATCAATTAATCTATGACTACATAAAGGGAATGTGATGAATTGAAACATTCAAAGCACGGGGAGGATTAACTATTTTAATATCATAAAGAAGAGGAAAACATTCCCAACACTATTAACAATGACGGGTCTTCTTTGAGTGTTGAAGGTATAATTATGGGTAAGGAATTAGGATCCATATCATTCTATATTATTGATAAAATTTATATAACCTAACATGATAAAGCAGGGACCTACTGATTTTTATTTTATGGAATCCTAACATCTCAAATTAGGCTTTCATCACAATTTGGAAAAAAATAATTTCTCTCGTGCTATCAGGCCCAATTTCAAAAACTGGCATTATGAAATCCACTAAATGTGTTATTTTATTTGGGTCTACACTTTCATTATGATTTATAGTTATAAAATAATACACATGGATATTCTTTAATGGGTTAGATTAGATATTTTATAGACCATTCAGAGCATTGATTCTTGTAATATATTTTTCCACACAATGTGTTCCCTTTGGGTGATAGAACTCTGCATCAATATAGAGGGTTTTATATTTTAGGAATGGGGAATTATCATTGTGTAATTTCAAAATTTGACCATTGAATTAACACTTGATACATTGGTGGTATGTAGAAGGAATGACCACATGTTTATATAGCTGATGCTTACCATGTTTAATGTTGATAGTTGTGTCCATCCTAATAACCATGAAATCTAAATTAGTTACAAGATCTCCAAATATAGTTATGAGATTAATCTTTCCAGGAAGTTATTCTTCATTCTTTTCGCAACATTATTACATCATAGTAGAGGAAGATAAGTTAGATATAGTGGTACCCAATCAAAAAAGTTAATGGAGGGAAATCTGGTTGACCCCAGAGCCATTGTCAATGAAAAATCATCAGATTTCAGTATCATTATGCTTTCTAGATAAATATAAGGTCATACTGTGTTAATTTTAAAAAATCAACATTATCCTGGTGCGTGAAAGATATTCCTTCGTGAAATTTTGTTGGAAGATTATCTATATGGTATATCTTAGCAAAAACAACCACATTTTTAGACTCTTGAGGACATGAAAGATATTAATAAGTGCTTCATGAAGACCTTTTGACAGATTCAGAGAATAAATGATTGAGAAAATTGATTTTACATGGTCCAGTTACTTCAAAATATTAAAATTTTGGTCAAAAGATATGCATTTTCCAACATGTAAATGAAATTTTGAAAGTTCCTTAGATGTTGATCTTCCTGATATAGATGGACCATGTGTCAGGGAAGAAGGTGGAAATAGTTTTGTTCTTGGTGGATTAGTCTGAGTACATCTTCTTACCTGTAATGAATGTTTTGGTACTTCCTCAAATCAGTATAAAAAAATATAATGTTGGGAATGAAACTATCATGTGCGGGATAATTCTAGATTTCATTTCTATCCCCCAGAAGGGCTCTCCCACATGTTTATGCTACATAAATAATTCGGGCAATTGTGTAATTTAAAAAGTGTGTTCTAGAATACCCATGATTTCTATTGTATCATCATTCTTGATGAAGTCATCCCCTAGATCCCCAATCAAGTACATGGAATTTAAGATCATATTCAGAGTTATCATTTCCATAGGGTTCCATTTATTGGATAACTTTAACAGAACAGAATATTAAATCCATATCTGATGAGGATTATGCCTAATAGGTCAACTCCTATGGTTCCGTTTGGTGGGCTGCTTCTGTTCTTTGAAGGAAAGATGAGATTAAATCTGAAAAAATAAAGAAGATATTTTGCATGAAAATGGTATCATTTTCTCTTGATAGTGCTTTATCCTTCTATCCATGTCACATCCTTGAATATCGGACTTTTTAGAACTGATCTTTTGATGAATATGGTTTGGTTATAGTAGAATTCCCAGGAGGCATATTCGGTTGTTTAAACGATGTTCATAAAATGGAATGAGTCTGATTAATCATTTTTTAGATCATCCAATCAAAAAAATTATGCACATTCATTCTTTTGAATTTCTCTCATTTGATTTCTTTGTAGAGGCCCGAAGCCTGACGAACATGGACATTACTTTACTTTTGCGGAATACTTAGTACATAACAAAAACACACACACACAAGGATCGTAATAGTTTAGTGTTTTGGAAACTCGGAATAAAATCTTCTAATCGTGGTGAAAGATCTTCAACATCTCCCATAAAGATCTTCCTTTTTTTACCTAAAACCTTTATTTATATCCTGGGGAAAAGAAAACATAAAAGGGTGAGCTCAAATGCTCAGTAAGGGTAAACAAAAGAAATATCAATCACATCGTATTCATAAGAACATAACATTTTGGAAATCATAACCTGCAAAAGAGAGAATAATTTCATAACATGGGATAAATCATGGTAGTGAAATGTAATCACAATAATCATAACTTAAAACATGAAACTTTGTGGCATTCACACATATTCATAGAGAATCATTTCTTGTTAGTCAAGACTCATTTCCAAGACTATCTTAGTGGACAAAGTCCCTTTCTGAATCGAGTAACCCTCGTTTTAGTCCTGTTTCACTGAACCGGTATAACCTACCATTCCAGCCATGTCTATCTCATGAGATATAAAATCTTTACCCAATTCATTGGAGGGAGATATAGGTCCCACCCATCTTATAATGAATCCTTTCTAATGTGTGCCACATAATCATAAATCATCGCATAACACATGTAACAAAAATGGGATTCTTGAAACATCATGACATCATAAAAAAAATCATATAAGGTAAATGAATTCATAAAAATAATTCCCTCACAACATAATCAAATCAATGTAATAATAGGGATAAAAACAGAACCCTTTATTATCGTAGATGGAAAATAATTTTGATAAAACACTTGAACTCCATTCTTGATGAAAATATCCTTTCTTCTTCAAAAACATTTTTCCTTTCATAACATGTCATTCGACTTTAAAATAAAAGAAGTTGTTTAAAAATAAACTTGAAAACTTGTAAAGGAAGCTTCTTGGAAATAATGTTTTAAAAATCCATTCATGTCGTATAAGTTAAAAAAACATTCTTCGTACTTTTGTTGGAAAAGTCAAAAAGTCCTCGTACGAAAAACGACAAAAGATTCCTTTCATTTCATTTACTAAAAACTTACCGAAGGGTAAAAATGGATTTAAACAATTGTAGGTGGATGGAAATAATATTACATATTTATGAAACATGGATGTGGATGGTAAAATACACCCCAGTAAATACTTACGAATAAACAATCTCGGATAAAAATGAGATTGTGATATTTCCCTTACCATAGGTCCGATTTTCTTCGTATGTGTCCGAACCTCCTGTATAATGATTTAAATAATGTCATTGACTTATTAAAAAATCATATGCATTGTTATGATATCATATATTGTCCACTTATGACATTATATTACCCGTTCTTTTGTAAATTTCATGTTAAAAAAGCGTTTTGGGAAAAATCGTTTCATTTATCGTAGGTGTTTTGACTTGTTGTTCTTGACATTATTATTACATATCATGAATTAATTACTTAAAGAATATAAAACATGATTTATATATCATATATATTCAGTATATATATATATATATAATAGATAGATAAATGAAATGAAAAACACTGTTCATGGAGACGGTAGTCCGTACGTACGCATGAAAGTTGTTTTCCTTTCCTTATTGTCTTGAATGGAAGTAAGTAGATGACATATATATATATACATAAATCCAGTATCTTTATAATGTCATATATTTCAGTATTATTTCTTATATATACTTTATAATCATTCTTAAATGGTTAACATGGAAAATGAATCTCATCGCGTCGTGGAGACGGTAGTCCGTACGTACGCACGAGCGATGATATCATTTCCATAAATATTGAATTGAATTGGAGTGGATTATACAATATATCAAAATAAATATGATTTTTTAATAACTATGTATAGTTATTCTTTGCACCATTATACCCATCCATGTAAGGTGGTGGTGGAAAATAGATTACACCACGGCGTGGAGACGGTATTCCGTACGTACGCACGCGCGGTGATTTCTTTTTCCGTAGGATGGATAGATGGTGAAATAGGGTTGTTTCATACTTATAATAACATATCATTATATGAGTGATACTGATGTTATTACTTCATACTGAAACAACCTAAGAATAAGAAGTGGAAGAAGAAATAAAGTTGAAAGAATTGGTAACGGAAATTACCTCTTCTTTGAAGCGCCTCTTTGAGACCTCCTCTTAGGGCACTAAAATTGGTCTTTGAGGAAGACCAGAACCTCTAGGAGGTTTCTAGATAAGTGGAGAGGAGATTTTGGCAGAGTTTGGTCGAGCTTGAGTGCTCAAATTGGTGTGAGGAGGAGGGGGGGGAGGTGTCCTTTTACAAGGGAGGAGAGGGGCACCTTAGGAATATCTCAAAATATTATTTTATATTAAATTCAAAATCAGTTTATAATGGTTCCAAAGGGTCTTATTTTAAAGCTAAAGTGGGGATGGGTCGAAATACTATCAACCAATAGGATTTAGACTAGTTTAGGTTATTATTTTAACCTTATCAATTAGATTTAACTCGAAGTTAGATAATTTAACTTTTACCGTGTCTTTTTGTTTTCTTACACTATATGGTTAATAAACTTACTATAACATGCCAAACGAACCCAAAATTGTTTATTATTAATATATATATCTTTATCTAAGTCATTTGGCCGATCCTTAGATTTTTAGGAATAAAATAACAATTAATAATATAATATTTTATTTAAAAACTATTTTGTGTCAATTTTGACACTATTTGATATATGATTTTTGTGAAAGTCATAACAGAATTATATGTTCGAACCATGTTTCTTAAATCAACACTAATATATCTTAGTAACCTAGAAAATTAGTTTAATTCATAAAAAGTCTCAAATTATATTTATTTTGATATTTATAACATCAATTATGTCAATATTTCATTAATAAGATAATTACTGCATCATCTTTGTGTCAAAATAAATTAAATTATTTAATGTCTAAAAATTACAAATAAAATACAATTATGTAGGAAATCTTTTTATATTTCTAATTAATATTTATAGTCGAATTTATCGTATGTATAACCCCATATTAAAAATATTTTAGTAAATAAACATTGATTTTAACTCTTTTAACTCTTCTTTGAAATAAATAATAATAAATGTCCTAATCTAATCCAAGTGGGCCTAAATGATAATATTTTACACTTAAGGTTGTTTTTGGTCGAGATACACTTGTCCAATAGAATTAGGACATGTGTTAGGGTAATATTAATATCATTTTTACCCTTAATTACCCTATTTACTTTTAACCGTGGTAAATAAAAGTAAAAAGTTACTATTCACCAAAAATTATTTTCATCTCATTGAACCACATTTTACTTACTGACATCAACTGTGTCTCTCGGATTTTTGAAATTCCATTCACAGAAGCGGTAAAATTATGTTTTATGAAAAATTCAGTTTTTTTAACTACCACTTAGTAGTTTCACTATTCATCAAAAATTGATGTTTTTTAGAACAATGCCAAAATTTCATCCTAAGATATATTTCATATTCCGAATTCAAAAATGAAGTCTATTTTACCAAATTCATAACATAGAAGTTGCATTAATTAATTTTATAATTAAATCCCGTTGTTAAAACAAATAGCGTGTTTTTATGAAACAATATCTATCAAAAGATTGACACTTGATTATGTCTGGTTTAAATGTGAAATTACATTCAATGAACAAAATTGTATTAAATCGTAAAAATATATTCTAAATATACTTTAAAACCACTCAAATAAATAATTTATCACTATTAATTATTTCGATTTAAAAAGTTGTTTTTATTTAAAATTTAGTAATTTTCACTATTCATCAGAAAATGAAGGTTATCCGAAAAGTACCAAAATTTCATCTTAGGATAAATTTGATACTCCGAATCCAAAAATGAAGTCCATTTTGAGAGCTAAAATTTCTAAAATTTAAAAAGTGGCTATTACTATTCATAACGGCTAGTTTTAATAATATTTCGTGAAACTCAGTATTGTGTACTACACACGCTATCGAGGAAGGTTGTGATTGCGTGTAATGCAAGGAAAGTCAAAGATGCATGTTGTGCAAGCTCCTTTTGTTGTAGAGTACAACACAATACATTAATAAAATGAAAAAGAATATTTTTCATAAAATCTCGGGCTGTTACATTCTACCCCCCTTAAAATGAATTTCGCCCTCGAAATTCATCGGGGTTATAAATGGTTTACTATTCGAAAGTTTCATTAATAGAAACCCACATCGTAAAAAGGAATACCAAAACTTGGCTTTAAAAACTAAAGTATGAAATGTAACGATTACCCAAATAAACTAATCACTGGGTTTCCACATAGGTGAAAATATGGATATGGAAGAGAAATCTAACCATCATGTTCTGATGGAGAGTGGTAGAAAACATGGCTATGGATAAGCCAACAATCACAAATCCATAAATTTGTGACGATCTAAGGTACCATCCGATTCATCAGGTATAAGATCACTAGGACAACATTTTTGGTTTTCAAGATCATTTCCCTAAAGTTGAAAATTTGAATTAGAATAAATACTTTCTTTATTTTGGTACAATCTCACTGTTGTTCATGCCTTGAACAATTTCCACTTCATCTCTTAAATAAATGAAATTGAATTTGTTATTCGTGATGTTTTAGCAGATCATGTGATAGAATGACGGGTCATTCCATCTGTCTCAAACAAAAGGTTAGCAAAAATTATATACATAAGTCGATCTATAGTGAGATTAATCACATATGGTTCCTAAAATGGACTTATACTTCATATATCATACTTCTTAATATAATAAAACTAGTTTCTACTAAACAGGGAGTTCCTGTAGGCCAGTGGTAGGCGATAAAGGCCAGTCGCACTTCGGTTGTGGGTTCGATTCCCACAGCCTTGTCCGAAGCGATGGGCTGTCGCCCGTCCTGCAGGTTGTCCTTTTTCTAAAACTACATTACTATAACATCCCATCAATAATATCGAAAAAAACTTCTATCCTTAAACAATACTCACTTATGTCCAACATAATCCATTTCAATCTTTTGGTTTATCCATAATACTGCAGTCCACTCTCATAACATAGTGAAAACAATTACCAGAGATTTAATACCATCATTGATCGCCATATATCATAAGATATGTTTTGTTGGTCCCATTCCAATCATTAAAAGTCCTTAATCGTGTATTCTCTTGAATAAATTAGTGAAAACATGAATGCAGTTTAAAGTTAACACTATCCACATACCAAAATACTCAAAATTCTATATACTCAAACCATGATATCACTTAGTCATTATATCAATCATGAGGTCATGAATACTGTCAAACATTTCATTTTCTCTTTATCCCTTCATTATGCACATATCATCCACTTTCCAAAAAATATCTGAATAACCTTTCATGGATACTGGTAACATTAATCAGACAATAGTGTAACAATCCTTACATGTCTCTTTAATCCATAGTTCCATGAGATTACTTATACAACATTACACATGACAAACATGTAATCATTCCACTACATTCTTAAACCATTGACCGAGCTTCAACAATTCTTTCATCTCACATATCATTTGTAGTCTCTTCATCATCATCAACATAAATACTTCCCATACGACCATACTGATTATCTTCATGAGACTTTCCCTTAGGGAATTGGTTTTCATAATGCCCGTACATTCCACATTTAAAACATTTAACCATTGTTGATGTCGTAGCAATACCATTATCCTCATCCATGGTGTTAACTGAACCTTTTCCTTTGCACTTACTTGCTTTGTGTCCTTCTTTTCCACACCCAAAGCATCTTCCAGTTCCTTTGAAACATTCTCCTTGATGCCTCTTCCCACATGATTTACATAGGGGAAATTGAACTTTCTTTCCTCTATGATCATCATGAAACTCCATCTTTATCTTATTAGCCGAGTCAGGAAACGTACCAAATTTTACTTTATTGATCATATTATGAGATTGCTGATTCGGCATAATAATGATGTTTGTACTTCCAAATCCCATTTCATTATGAAGATTATCATTCCATTGTCCATCATATTCTCCATTATCGTGAATCATCTTGTTTCCAGCCATTTTCTAAAACCCAAAAAGAATAGTGTGAGAGGAAAAAATCATAATAAAGGGAGAGTAACTTCAATATCTAACATCTTAGGTTAAATTCTATGATCGTTACCATAGTTCTAGGACTATATCCTATACGTATACTTATCCTTAGGGACATCCCTAGACAAACCTTATAAATATCTCTAGGGATCTCACTAAAGTTCCCGCATCCTTGTTTCCAAAGGTTGACTAAACCTTTCCTTTGATACCAACTGTAGAGGCCCGAAGCCTGACGTACATGGACATTACATTACTTTTGCGGAATACTTAGTACATAACAAAAACACACACACAAGGATCTTAATAGTTTAGTGTCTTTGGAAACTCGGAATAAAATCTTCTAATCGTGGTGAAAGATCTTCAACATCTCCCATAAAGATCTTCCTTTTTTTACCTAAAACCTTCCTTTATATCCTGGGGAAAAGAAAACATAAAAGGGTGAGCTCAAATGCTCAGTAAGGGTAAACAAAAGAAATATCAATCACATCGTATTCATAAGAACATAACATTTTGGAAATCATAACCTACAAAAGAGAGCATAATTTCATAACATGGGATAAATCATGGTAGTAAAATGTAATCAAAATAACCATAACTTAAAACATGAAACTTTGTGGCATTCACACATATTCATAGAGAATAATTTCTTGGCAGTCAAGACTCATTTCCAAGACTATCTTAGTGGACAAAGTCCCATTCTGAATCGAGTAACCTTGTTTCAGTTCTGTTTCACTGAACCGGTATAACCTACCATTCCAGCCATGTCTATCTCATGAGATATAAAATCATTACCCAATGCATTGGAGGGAGATATAGGTCCCACCCATATTATAATGAATCCTTTCTAATGTGTGCCACATAATCATAAATCATCGCATAACACATGTAACAAAAATGGGATTCTTGAAACATCATGACATCATAAAACAAATCATATAAGGTAAATGAATTCATAAAAATAATTCCCACACAACATAATCAAATCAATGTAATAATAGAGATAAAAACAGAACCCTTTATTATCTTAGATGGAAAATAATTTTGATAAAACACTTGAACTCCATTCTTGAGGAAAATATCCTTTCTTCTTGAAAAACATTTTTCCTTTCATAACATGTCATACGACTTTAAAATAAAATAAGTTGATTAAAAATAAAAATGAAAACTTGTAAAGGAATATTCTTGGAAATAATGTTTTAAAAATCCATTCATGTCGTATAAGTTAAAAAAAACATTCTTCGTACTTTTGTCGGAAAAGTCAAAAAGTACCTCGTACGAAAAACGACAAAAGATTCCTTTCATTTCTTTTACTAAAAACTCACCGAAGGGTAAAAATGGATTTAAAAAATTTTAGGTGGATGGAAATAATATTATATATTTATGAAACATGGATGTGGATGGTAAAATACACCCCAGTAAATACTTACGAACAAACAATCTCGGATAAAAATGAGATTGTGATATTTCCCTTACCTTAGGTCCGATTTTCTTCGTATGTGTCCGAACCTCCTGTATAATGATTTAAATAATGTCATTGACTTATTACAGAATCATATTCATTGTTATGATATCATATATTGTTCACTTATGACATTATATTACCCCTTCTTGTGTAAATTTCATGTTAAAGAAGCGTTTTGGGTAAAATCGTTTCATTTATCGTAGGTGTTTTGACTTGTTGTTCTTGACATTATTATTACTTATATCATGATTTACTTACTTCCAAAATATAAAATATCATTTATATATCATATATATTTAGTATATATATATATATATATAATAGATAGATAAATGAAATGAAAAACACCGTTCATGGAGACGGTAGTCCGTACGTACGCATGAACGTTGTTTTCCTTTCCTTATTGTCTTGAATGGAAGTAAGTAGATGACATACATATATATATATATACATAAATCCAGTAGCTTTATAATTTCATATATTTCATTATTATTTCTTATATATACTTTATAATCATTCTTAAATGGTTAACATGGAGAATAAATCTCATCGCGTCGTGGAGACGGTAGTCCGTACGTACGCACGAGCGATGATATCATTTCCATAAATATTGAATTGAATTGGAGTGGATTATACAATATATCAGAATCAATATGATGTTTGAATAACTATGTATAGTTATTCTTTGCACCATTATACCCATCCATGTAAGGTGGTGGTGGAAAATAGATTACACCACGACGTGGAGACGGTATTCCGTACGTACGCACGCGCGGTGATTTCTTTTTCCGTAGGATGGATAGATGGTGAAATAGGGTTGTTTCATACTTATAATAACATATAAGTATATGAGTGATACTGATGTTATTACTTCATAATGAAACAACCTATGAAGAAGAAGGGGAAGAATAAATAATGTTGAAAGAATTGGTAACAGAAATTACCTCTTCTTTGAAGCGCCTCTTTGAGACCTCCTCTTAGGGCACTAAAATTGGTCATTGAGGAAGACCAGAACCTATAGGATGTTTCTAGGGAAGTGGAGAAGAGATTTTGGCAGAGTTTGGCCGAGCTTGAGTGCTCAAATTGGTGTGAGGAGTAGGGGGAGGAGGTGTCCTTTTTTAAGGGAGGAGAGGGGCACCTTAGGAATATCTCAAAATATTATTTTATCTTAAATTCAAAATCGGTTTATAATGGTTAAAAAGGGTCTTATTTCGAAGATAAAGTGGGGATGGGTCTAAATCCTATCAACCAATAGGATATAGACAAGTTTAGGTTATTATTTTAACCTTATCAATTAGATTTAACTCTAAGTTAGATAATTTAACTTTTACCGTGCCTTTTTGTTTTCTTACACTATATGGTTAATAAACATACTATAACATGCCAAAAGAACCCCAAATTGTTTATTATTAAAATATATATCCTTATATATGTCATTTGGCCGAACCATAGATTTTTAGGAATAAAATACCAATTAATAATATAATATTTTATTTAAAAACTATTTTGTGTCAATTTTGACAGTATTTGATATATGATTTTTGTGAAAGTCATAACAGAATTATATGTTCGAACCAAGTTGATTAAATAAACAATAATATATAATAGTAACCTAGAAAATTAGTGGAATTCATAAAAAGTCTCTAATTATATTTATTTTGGTATTTATAACATCAATTATGTCAATATTTCATTAATAAGATAATTACTGCATCATCTTTGTGTCATAAATAAATTAAATTATTTAATGTCTAAAAATTACAAATAAAATACCATTATGTAGGAAATCTTTTTATATTTCTAATTAGTATTTATAGTCGAATTTATCTTATGTATAACCCCATATTAAAAATGTTTTAGTAAATAAACTTTGATTTTAACTCTTTTAACTCTTCTTTGAAATAAATAATAATAAATGTCCTAATCTAATCCAAGTGGGCCTAAATGATAATATTTTACACTTAAGGTTGTTTTTGGTCGAGATAAACTTGTCCAATAGAATTAGGACATGTGTTAGGGTAATATTCATATCATTTTTACCCTTAATTACCTTATTTACTTTTAACCGTGGTAAATAAAAGTAAAAAGTTACTATTCACCAAAAATTATTTTCATCTCATTGAACCACATTTTACTTACTAACATCAACCGTGTCTCTCGGATTTTTCAAATTCCATTCACAGAAGCAGTAAAATTATTTTTTATGAAAAATTCAGTTTTTTTAACTACCACTTAGTAGTTTCACTATTCATCAAAAATTGATGTTTTTTAGAACAATGCCAAAATTTCATCTTAAGCTATATTTCATATTCCGAATTCAAAAATGAAGTCTATTTTACCAAATTCATAACATAGAAGTTGCATTAATTAATTTTATAATTAAATCCCGATGTTAAAACAAATAGCGTGTTTTTAAGAAACAATATCTATCAAAAGATTGACACTTGATTATGTCTGGTTTAAATGTGAAATTACATTCAATGACCAACATTGTATTAAATTGTAAAAATATAATCTAAATATACTTTAAAACCACTCAAATTAATAATTTATCACTATTAATTATTTTGATTTAAAATGTTGTTTTTAATTAAAATTTAGTAATTTTCACAATTCATCAGAAAATGAAAGTTATCCGAAAAGTACCAAAATTTCACCTTAGGCTAAATTCGATACTCCGAATCCAAAAATGAAGTCCATTTTGAGAGCTAAAATTTCTAAAATTTAAATATTGGCTATTACTATTCATAACAGCTAGTTTTAATAATATTTCGTGAAACTCGGTATTGCGTACTACACACGCTATCGAGGGAGGTTGTGATTGCGTGTAATGCCAGGAAAGTCAAGTATGCGTGTTGTGCAAGCTCCTTTTGGTGTAGCATACAACACAATACATTAATAAAATTAAAAAGAATATTTTTCATAAAATCTCGGGCTGTTACATTCTTCCTCTAGATCAGTCAGAGTAACACATGCTACATGGACTGATAAAGGTTCCAGGTTCACTTGTCTAGAGCCCACCATCTATTACCGAAATTCATTGAAAAAAACTGTACTTGATGGGGTGTTCCAATATATTATGGATGGGATAATAGTTTTGATGGTCCTCATATAATTTTTTTTTAGTTTTATGTGCTATTGTAACTATAATATGTTGTTTTCCAAGGATGAAATGATTTAACCAGGAAACTATTATTTTTGAAAATAATATACATTTTTCCTAAACTCCTCAAACTGTATTTAACTTTGATATTTTTGAACATCGCGATAAGGAGGATGTTGCAGCTGATTCTTGTGATTGAGTAGCCAAATTGTATGATGATGGCTTTGAAGTAGAAGCAGATATATGTTCTTTCTTTTGTGTAATTGTAGAAGCCTCTTCATTTCATATTATCCTTCCATTAGTTGATGTGATACCACGAGACATATATTTTATTATATTGATTAAATTCTACACAATTTTTGTGATTGAAGAAATTTATCTAAACCCTCTCATTCACTTCAGAAGAACTAATGTTGTGCACAACCCATCAAGGATATTTTTCACACATTTTTCCAATAACTCTTCTTGAGGGAGTGGTAGGTTTAAGGAATATATTTATTCTTTTCCATCATTAAATGAAATATTTAAATCATTATTTCTCCCATTATTTTCAATTAATAAGATCTACAATTGTTGTATTCGGTACTATTGAGCTAAATTGGAATGGAATTTCTGAGGGAGGTCTTCTCTTATAGAAATTGATAGAGACTGGAAGCTTGTATACCAAACTGAGGTTGTGGCCTGTAGTGATTTGAAAAAAATCTGAGCCTTACTACTTATTGTTCTGGAGGGGTCCCTATTAGGGGAAAACAACAAGACACAAAATGAATCATGTGTTGGTTTGGATCAAGTACAGCATTTAAAATTTGAAATTTTATATTCCCTACGTTTAGAAGGGAACGAATCATATCTACCCATTCAGGGTAAGCCTTTTTTCAATTGTGTTGGTGTGCACCATTCATCCATTTCTTCCAATAAGGTTGTTAATTACTCAATAGTACTCAAAATCATTTTGGAAACATGAGGCCGAGTCAAGACAATAATAGTTACAGAAGTAGGATCCTGAATAGATGAGATGAAAATGAATACAAGTAATGGTAGCACAACTGGTATTTTTCTTGGATAAACCATAGGGATAGGTCAATATGGAAGTTCATTACCCTATTCTGGATATGTACCCAATGGAGGGAAATAATTATGCACATCAATAGTTTCAAAAAACACTTTTTTTGCGATGTTCTATTAGAATTACAAGATGAAGATCTTCATATGGATAATGTATTGCAAGAATGCAGATTTGGAGTATCTTGATATTGAGTATTCTCAAATCTATAACCTCTCCCTCTTTGTGGGAAATTATTTCTTCAAGTGAAATAGATTGAACTTCCCTAGTGTAAAAGTGAGACAGGATCTGACCATTAATAATCCCATTTTTAGGTGTTTTTTAATGTGGTGGAATTGGATTATTCAATTAAATACCTAGATGTTGGGTAAGAATATGATTTTGGGTATGCACACCTCCATCATTTTCTTCAGATTGTACCACATTATGTATAAGTACATCATCCTCTCACTCCCCAGAACTAGACTCATTTTATAAAGGATCTTTCGTAATGGAATAAATGAAATTTATTGACGTATAATGCATTGATTGAATTCTATTAGTGTCCTTGTAATATAGCCTTGTTCTTCATCCTACAGAAGAGTTTTGTCACCTTTTTGTTGGTTCCCTTGGTACTATTTGATGGAAAATGATATTAAGGTAAATTTGGGATAGTTATTATGTATATTCACTTTTTGGATTCTTTCCTAATTGGAATAAAACTAACTTCTGTTGAAGAGGGGATTGTGGATCTCAAAATCCAATAGCCTTGTATTCTGGGGCTATTCATGTTCATCATCATCAACCCTCAAGTATTTTTTATTGACTCCAATGGTTGGTTTAAAAATTCCCCCAGCCATTTAAGATGGGGAGGTTTCTGAACTTCAATAGATAAAATTAGAATAGATTCTCTTTTGATTTTATGAATTCTTGTCCGAACCTTGGATGGATGCATTATATAACACCGACTTAAATCACCTATTTGTAATGACCATTTTTCTATTTCAAAAATTTGTGTGATATAATTGATGACATTATCTATGAAGGATGCCTACTCAACATTTTCTGATGAATGATGTAGAATCATCTCAATGGCATGAAATCATTGGGCAATCTGTGGTGAAAAATGATTAAGGCTTATTCTTGTTGATCGAGTCTTTATCCATGAACATAGTTTGTATTTTCTTGCCATCCTTATGATATAACATTTCATGAGACCACATTCAATGGGATTTTTTAATTTTGTAGCACAGTAAAATGAAAAGCCCCTTGTGTACCCCATCATCTAATATGAACACCAGATGGGGTTTCTTCGATCCATTCTCACAAAATCTTTAATGGATTGACACATTCGTGTTGAAGTGCATGATTTTACTTCTCAATGATTGGATTTTGCAAAACCTGGAGAGATTCCAAGTCAATTTTTCTCTACAATCCTTATTCTAACTTGACATGACTCTAATATTCATCATATGTTAATAAATTTATTTTCAGATGATGAATATTCTTCAATATGTTGAGGTGGATATCATTAATGAAATCTTCTACCATTATCTCTAGAATGTTGTATTGAGAGGTTTCCAAATGCTATAACAAGACTAGTATTTCACCCATGGTTTGTTGTTTTATCATATTCATCGTAGCATATTAATCTTTTTCTAGAGTTTTGTCAACCTATTCTGACCAGAGTGGATGAATCACAATTTTTTATTACAATAAATAGGATCAATTAGCATTTCCTCTACTATATTATAAGGGAAATGTCCCAAGGGTGGTTCATAGAATGACCATTGCCTTGGGTTGTGTTCTATATGAGAATGTATTTCACCTTCAAGTAATGATGAATCTGAGATGACTGGCCTTAGGATTGAAAGTTCATTATGAGAAAGAGGGATTTATCATCACTACAATATTAGTTGGATAATTTTCTTTGACAATGTGAAAAAAAAACAACAGAGAGAAATTTCGCAGTGAATTCTATTATAGGGAGGACCACCATGGTGGATTATAGAAAGGAGTAAGACCAATTACACCATGGTCTTATGGACACAAAGAGGGTTTTTGTGGCTATCATCTAGATATAGGTACTTATGATTGGGCTATGTTTCCTGAAGAAATCCTTTAGGATGAAGTATTTGATTAGGAACTTCATAATTACTGCTACTACTCCAAAAATATGGTAATGGTAGGGTATGATTCTTAGATTCAATTGATATATGTCTCAGGGAATCAAAAAATCCATCATTAAGAGGACCCATATCATAGATTGACAATTGAATCTCTAACATTTCTTCGAGAAACACCATCTTCGATGCCTTCTTACACATCATTGGGTGACTAGCGGGGAGATGTTATTATCATGGGTAGGTTTATGTGTCTATTTTGGAGTGGTCATCAGAACAGTTCGATTATCTCCAATTAGAACATGTGTATGATCTTGATCATATTTTCCATATGATATGGGGTAGTGTTCCCCATAACCATCCTGGATAGAAAAAAAGGTGTTTATCTACTCCGAGATGGCATGCTGATGAGTCAAACCAAGTATAGGGGAATAATTATGTTAATGTCCCTCTGGTACTTATGATGTGGATGATGTTATATTCTTGGAAATATTATAGAATATTGGACAAAATTGGTGTCTACCATTCAACTATTTCCAAAATATGTTTGGTGACATGAGTAGATAAAATGGGAATATACACCAATTTCGTATCCAGAGTAGATATATGTACTAGATCAAATCCACCCATTCCTATCAGTGTATACTGATAGTACATAGGTATGGGGATAGAGACCTTGGTCTTCCCTAGATTTTTCGTCAGGGCATTCCAACTGAATTCTATGTGTTCTACATAATGATATTGTTGACAGGCTTGATGGATGCTGGAAGTTGAATGTTCCTAATGAATTTTTCCCACAAATAATGGTCGACAGACATCATTCAATGCTAACATATGAGACTATTAGTAGGCTTGGTGAGTGCAGGTAGGTGTAACTTCTTACAAACAACATTCTACTATATCTAATAGGTGGGATTCCCTAAATGCAGAAAGACAAGTCATATGGATGATTTAATTAAGGTGGATGGGAGTATGTTCTCATTCTCTATTTTCTACCAAGATGGATTGATGGAGTTCCCTGATGGGGGAAATGGTAAGAAATTGCTCCCTAATTGCTGACTATTTCCCCCAATTGTTTGACATGAATTCCCGGTTCTAAGGGGCCTTAGGCAGATAGATGAAAATAAAACCGTCATTAGGTTGAGGGTTTGTGGTTGCATGACATTGATGATAGTGATTGTTGGAAGAATACCTTTGGAAGGATCCCTTTTCTTTTGAAATGTGTCCTTCAGGGGGATGGTGGATCCTAGTCAATCCCATAAGAGTAGGACATGGATTGGTGATTGTGATCTGGGGATAGACTCCGGAAACTGTTAAAAATAATGGTTGGTATTATCTACTTCATGACCACTGGTCCTCGTTGACCATATGACTGAGGGTTATTCTTGATTTGTTTGTCCTATCATGTATCCTCCAGGGTCGTGATAGTACCATGTTGACGTTACTCTCATACCAATACATTGGAGACCTATTTTTGAAGAAGTAGGTTCAGTGATGATATCCTTAGAGTGTATGAGAATCCATATTTAGTATTAGTTATGGCATTCATGTGTGAAAACATGATGGAATCCATTTATAATGAAAGTATTTCTTGAAAAAATGTGCATGTATATAAGACAATTAGAATGAATGAACTCTGGACAATTTGAATCTTTTAGATGAACACATGTGTGATTGATTTACTTGTCTGGACCTATTTTATCAACTAATATGGGCATAATATATGTGAAACACTAGAATATTGGTAAAGGATTCATGTTAGATTCACCATTATTTTGTATGTGTATGGGTGAAAACATGGTTTGATGGTGTATAACTAACCATTTGTTTTATAGAATGTTGTTTATCAGGTAACTGATCACCTTGGTAAATGATTCACACCGGGTTCGCCATTTTTTATTTCCCCCAGAACGTGTGTTTTGTGTAGGAATAAATACTTCCAAACATTTTTCAATGGATTTATTTATGGAACCAAAAACACATAATGGTTTTATATCCAAAGGGACCTGATATCCAAAGGAAAGTGTTTGTTAGTATTGTTGACCTATGATACTTAAAAACCCACATTTGTCGAATATACGGGAGGGCAGGCTCATCACACCCGTTGGGGGGAATTATTTCCTAATCTAGGACTCTATTTCATTATTTATGATATGTTCCTTAATCATTATTAATTTACCAAGAATAATATATGTTTCCCATGAAAATTTCAATTAATAATTTACCATGTATGGAAGTTAGAATAATATGTGTGTATACAGTATTCTTTATCAAGTGATATATCTATATGTATTTGAGGTTCTCCATCAATGGAATCCTCTCATAAAATACATTGATATTCTTTACCCATTTTTTGATTACATTGGTTTTAATGCCACTCAATGGGGCACTATAGAATTTATCACCATCTAGGGAGACCGAGGTTACATTGGAGTGTATCATCATCCATGGAGAATACTGTAGTTTTTATGTAGGGATCATACCCATAGATAGGCTACATATGTATCCTTTTGAAATGAATCAAAAACATAGTATTTTAGTTCCTCCTTATCAGACACTTCATACCTTTTAAGGTCATGCGACAAGGACCTACAGAAAAAGATTAATATCATGTGCTAAGTACATAGAGATGGAATGTGACTGGTCAAAGATTAGTTTGAGACACATTCCTGCGAAACCTCAGTAACATGTAATGAATTTAAGTTTCTATGTTGAGTTATTCCCTACTGGTGATGTGGTCCAAAAATAATAGGGCTGATTTTGAATGTTGGTTTTCAACATTAGGGAGGATTCCTACATATTCCACTTGAATGGGAATTAAATCCCATGTATTTTGGAAAGTCTCTCTGGGGACTATATCCCTATAAGAAAAATTGGTTTGGGATTACTCATAAATAGGATTCCCTTGTAACACGGTCCAAGAGAGAAATCATAAATTATTTAGAAAAAAAGGGGAAATAATTTGGGAAATAATCCTAATGAGAATGCCAAGATTATGAGAATTATGGATGGAATCATGAGGAGCATGTCCATGGTACTCGAGGCCTTGGTGAAGGCTTTTTACATATCCCAATTATGGTGGAAATCAGATATCTCATTGTTCATGATATGAGTTGGATTATGTGGATGTGGTAGTAATAAAAAATCATTAATCCCATTTGATCCATTGTTGGTGTGATATATAAGAGGAGATGATGTATTCAACAAAAAACACACATTCTCCTCACTTGATGGAATAAGTTGGGCCTACGGGGAAATAAGATAGGGTGACCATGGATAAGGGAATGGAGAAGTGAAATCTTCAATGTGAAATGAAATTGATGGTCATTTGGTATATCTTGTCAAGATTGGAAATTACATTAAGAGGGATTCCCCAAAATGGGTCCCATAGTGTAATGAGGATATCATTTTCTGTGTAAGGGTAAAATAATTTTGATCATCACTATTTTTATTGGGGACATGGGGCTTTGAGTCTTAGAGATGAGGAAGGTAAGATAGAGGCATGTCCATCAAATCTGAGAATGGGAACTCCACAACACTATCCATAGGGTGAGGGTCTATGTGACCGTGGACATCCAAATCAATATACAGTTCAAGGATCCCTACCCTCTGGTAATATGAGTGTGGGAAACCCCAGACCATATATATCCAAATCCATATGGGAAACACGTTGATGTCTCTTTCCCAAAGGATTTCTAAATCTGGAGAACATTGTGTAGGATTCCACATAGACCCTTTCAGACAATTAATACAAGGAATGAGAGGCCCTTCCATTGGTGGCGTAGATGATAACTTGAAGTATGGATCACGCAGGTGGTCCCCGTAGGTGTGCAATATAGGTAAGTCTAGTAGGTCTCTGGAGGATCATAAAATGGACTAATAGATTAAGGATAACCCCGTGAAATCTTGATATGCCTTGTAAAATGGACTACATGGACAAAAAATATTGGGTGAGACCTTAACAAAGGCACCCTAGGTTTATATTGATTTCCTTGGAAGCATCCCATGTAGGTCTTTTCTTAAGGAAGAGTCCTTACATAGATTAATTCACCTTATGAAAAAAGGGTACTTAATCCTATTTTTTTATTTAAAAATTGGAAAGCAGCTTGATCATGATTATCCTATTAAATTATTCATTCTCTCATGTGTTAGGGAGATACCTAAGAAAATTTTGGGGACCAGGGGGAAGGAGCTACACTAAAGGAGATTCAGGTGTTCTTCCAACTTGTTCAATTATCAAAAGATGGATCCCATGGTTATTATTCATAAGCAAGGAGGGGACCTGTTAAAATAGAGTTTTTATGTATAGGTCTTCAGCATAGCTCCACAAAGTAGCACATCTAAATAAGGGAGTAAAAAATAATACTTCTGTGTAGTCATATCATGTAAGTCCTTAGCGTAGCTCATCCACGTATGTGGTTTCACATTGGGTCGCACAAGTAGTACATGTACTAGCTCCCCGATCAATAGGCGTGCCACATAGATCCCTTTATCTATATTTATTTTCTTCCTTTACATTTATTTTACAATTTTAGATATTCAAAGTGATAATTAAAAATAGTTTTCTTTCCTTTATTAAAAAAAGGAGTGTGAACATATAGTTACTTGAACTAATAATCCACTGGATCTCAGTTCATTTACTAACATGTAACACCCCGACCCCAGTTACCGAGAGTCTGTGCATTATTACATAACATTGGCATGATCACAAAAGATCAAGTCTCGAAATATCGATTAGTTTAGTATCCTTGGAATCACTAGATACATTCATAAGATTTACATAACATCATAAAGTGAAACAACTACAATAATATAGTCTCCATAGTCCACACTCATATCCCCTTTAGACTATCCCTACAGGTCAGTCATAAAATATTTCTTCATATCCTGGGAAAAATAAAACCTAGAAAGGGGTGAGATCAAATGCTCGGTAAGGATAACAATATAGTGGAAGTTTTCATAAATAAGCGTAAACATTTGAGGAAACGTATAACTAAAACCAAAGCCTTTAAAACATGAGCTTCAGAATAATATGGCAATGATAAAATGAAATAATTCCATTTACTTATTTACATGGATATTCTACTAGTCGAATAATCACATGAAAAATCAATAACCATGTTCATAATGAAGGAAAAGAATAATGTCGAACTTTAATTTCTGTGTCAAGGCCTCGTGCCAAGACCTAAGGGATAACTGTAACCAGAATCCAAACCAGATTGCCTTTGTAACTGGACTCCATCTCGGAGAGCCACTGTAACCGGACTCCAACCCATAGTTCCTCTAATAACCGGACACCGACCCAGAGACCCTCTAATAACCGGACACCAACCTGGAGGGTCTTCTTTAACCGGACCCCAACCCGTAGGGCTTACTTTTACTGGTCCCCAACCCCAAACATAGTAGTTCAATACATTCATCTTAAGAATAGGATGAAATTTAACATAAGCATTCGTATTAAAACTAGCATACGAAATGCCAAGACATTAATCATAACCCATTAATGGCATAAAAATAACTCATCCATAGTTAAAAATATCACAAAACCTTAAATACAATATGGAAGATTTGTATCATAAAAAATCAACTTCAAACAATTGTAGAATTTATCAAAGGATGTTGACATAGATGAAATCGGAACTATTTAGAGAAATATCTCTTTTTTTAAATCATTTAAAAGTAATATAATAATAAAAGAAAACATTTACTTTGAAAATAATCTTATAAAATTTTGTGGAAATCTTAAAAGATTTTATAACAGCAAAATATATATCCTCACCCACCGTATAAATTAAAAAAATACATTCTTACATTAATTACGTCGAAAAGGTTAAAAAGGACCTGGTTTGGAAAATGACGAAGAGATTCCATTATAAAATTCTTATAAAAAGTCAAACAAGGGTATAAATGACTTTAACTCATATTATGTAATATAGTAATAATGGATTAAAATAAATTTTTAAGAAACATGGATGTGGATGATAAAGAGGTCCCATAGATAATTTTGTATAAATAATCTCGGATAATGAAGAGATTGTGAAATAAACCCTTACCAATTTGGTAAATTACAAAACATAAACCCCATGAAATAGGTATCATAAAATGAATATGTAAACACACATAACATAAAGTGTATTACAGAAATAATACAATTAGGGGAAGTACATACCCCACACAAAAGGTAATAGTGGAAATATGGTACAAACCTCACGAGAATAAGGAGTGAGATGAAAACCCCTTACCAATTGGTAACTTAAGAAACATACACCCCATGAAGGAGGTATCATTAAATGAATATGTAAATACACATAAATTGAAGTTTATTACACAAATAATACAATTATGGGCAGTTCATACACCACAAAAAAGGTAACAGTGGCAATATGGTACGAATGTCATGGGAATTAAAAGTGAGATGAAAACCCCTTACCTTGTACTTTTCGATGGTTTAGGGTAGATTAACCTCTTGTATAATGGTGAAATAAATTTAAATAATTATAAAATATTCATATATATTAATATTTTATCATATATGATCTTTTGACATTTTCTTTGTTAATAATATCTTAGTATTATTGTCGTTTCAGGTGTTAACTTACTCATTTTTTATATGTTTTGTTACATAAGACATGTTTGTTATGGATAGGTTTTATCATATTAATATCCAGAATTTTATCAAGTCCTTAAACATTATTTTTAATCATAAAATGAGAATTATACTTGAATGGATACGATGGAGAATGAATCTCATCGCGTTTGTGGAGACGGTAGTCCGTACGTACGCATGAGCGACAATCTCACCCTTTTGATATTAAACTAAATTATAATTTGATATTATATCATATATACAGAATCATTATCATGTTATATTTATTATTTACATTAATTACACATCATTATTATATCCATTCAAATAATAATGTTTTGAATAACAATTACACCATGACGTGGAGACAGTAAGCCGTACGTACGCACGTATGGGGACATGCCATCCAAATGATGGATATAATAATGAATCTAGTTTTACCATAATAATAATAACATCATACTATATATAATATATTGGAGTTATTATTTTAGAATGGAAACAAAAATGAAAAAGGAATTGGAAGAAGAAAGGAACTTGAAAGAGGGTGGTGAAATCATTACCTCTTCTTCAGGTTCTTCCTTTGGATTTGATCAAAATGGATCCATAGGTTGGATTTCTGATATAATTAAGGCCTCTAGTATGAGGTTAAGATATTTGAGAGGGTATTTGGGCAGGGTTTGGACGAGCCAAATGGCTTAGATGGTGTGAATTAGAGAGAAGGGGGAGTTCACTTTTATAAGAGGGGTGAGGGGAACCTTAGGAAAAACTTAAAATATTATTTTATAATAAATACACATTCGATTTCTAATGGCTCCAATGTTTATTATTTAATGTCTATGGTGGGGATATGTAGAAAAAAAGTCAACCAATAGGTTTTAGACATGTTTATGTTACCATTTTATCCTTATAATTTATATTTAACTCTAAGTTAAAAAATATAACTTTTACCGTGCCTTCTTGTATTCATACACTATAGGGTTAATAAACTTACTATATACTGCCAATAGAACCCCAATTGGTTCATTAATGAAATATATATTATTATATAAGTGTTTTGGCCGAACCTTATATTTTTAGGACCATTATATCAATTAATAATATAATATATTTTTTAAAAAATAATTTAGGCCCGTTTTGACACTATTTTGTGTTGTTTTTTTGTTAAAATAATAACAACATTATTACTTGAAAAAAATACATGTAATCAATAATAACACATCATATATTCCTAGAAAATTCGTCAATATCATAAAAACAATGAAATTATATTTATTTTAATATTTAGAATACCATTTATTTGATTTTTTCATGAATAAGGAAATTAATGCATCATCATTGTGTTAGAAATAAAGTTTTTTAGTTAATGTCTAAAATTTTCAAATAAAATACCATGATGTATGAAATATTTTTTTCTTTCTATTGAATATTTATAATAGAATTTATCTTAAGTAAATTCCCATATTAAAAAAGTTTTAGTTATTAAACTTCCATTTAAACTCTTTCAACTCTTCTTTGAATTAAATAATAATAAATGTCCCAATCTAATCCAAATGGACCTAAATGATAATATTTTATTACTGTGGTTGTTTTTGGTCGAGATAAACATTTCCAATAGAATTAGGATATGTGTGAGGGTAATATTAATATCATTTTTACCCTTAATTACCTTATTTACTTTTAACCGTGGTAAATAAAAGTAAAAAGTTATTATTCACCAAAAAATATTTTCATCTCATTGAACTACATTTTATTCCTTGATATTAATCGTGTCTCTTGGATTTTTGAAATTCAGCACACAAAAGTGGTAAAATTAAGTTTTATGTGATTTTTCAAAAGCTCATAGGAAGTTGGTAAAAGAAGGGGAAAAGTTCAATGAAATATTTATATATCTAAAATTATTTTAAACTGACTCCAATTAATTACATTGAACTCATATAGGTATTATGTATCTATTTTAACATAAAAAATTTAAATAAAATAAATAATTATTTAGATAAAAATTCGGTTTTAAACTATAACTCAGTGCTTTTCACTATTCTTCAAAAATTTAATGTTTTCAGAAAAATACCAAAAAATTACCACAAGCTATTTTTGATATTCCAAATTCAATAATTTAGTATATTTTACAAAATTAAATACATATAAGTTGACTTTATTAAATTAAAATTAATTCCCGCTGTGAAAACAAAAAGCGTGTTTTTAAGAAACAATAACTATCAAAAGATTGACACTTGTTTATGTCCGGTTTAAATGTGAAATTATGTCTAATGACCAACATTGGATTAAATTGTAAAAATATATTCTAAATATAATTTAAAACCACTCAAATTCAAAATTTATCAATGTTAATTATTTCGATTATAAAAGTTTTTTTATTAAAATTTATTAATTTTCACTATTCATCAAAATATGAAAGTTATAAGAATAGTCCCAAAAATCCAACCTAAGATAATTTTGATATTCCGAATCTATAAATGAAGTCAATTTTGAATGATAATATAAATAAAATTTTAATAAGTGGGTATTACAATTCATAACGGCTAGTTTGATTGGTTGTGGTGTGTGTTAGAACTCGAAGTTGCGTACAACACACGCTACTGTATTATTCAAAGAGAAGCGTACCGTGGAATATTGGGGTGTTACATTCTCCCCTCATTCAATAAATTGCATCCTCGCAATTTATGATCGGTATTGGAAATGTGGGGTTGACATTTCAAAATATCGTAGTTGAAATCCCACATCGAAAAATGGATTAATGAGGCCTCTATTTAAAATAAAGAGTGGTAAGTATGAAGGTTACCGAAAATAACCCATACTATCATTCCATGTAGAAAAATATTGATGTGGAAGAGAAATTTAACCATCAATATCTGATGGAGAGTGGTATAGAACATGGCTATGAAAAGGCCAACAATCACAAAGCCATAAATTTGTAATGATCCAAGGTACCATCTTGGACAACATTTTTGTTCTAAGTTCCTTTTATTAATGTTGAGGAATTCATTTATGATATTGGATAAGATCATAAGGAGATATACTTACTTTATAATTATATTTTTATCCATTAATAAATTTCCACCACAAACTCATCTTTCACCCCAAAAAATAATACAACTCAAAAATACACTATTTACACTAATCGTATAGGTTTCCAAATATAATGAATTTATAATTCACATATCAGACCCATTAAAAAAGAAACTACATTATACCATCCCAGATATTCACGTAGTCCAGTGGTAAGTGACGAATCACAATCTCACTATGGTTGTGGGTTCGATTCCCGCAGCTTTGTCCAACGTGACAGGTTGTCACACGGTCTGTGTGTTGTCCTTTTATAAAAATCCAAAAATAACCTTTCAAACATAATCCATTACAACCATTAGACTTATCCAAAATACTAATATCCAAACTCATAGTCCAAAATTTATAAGTAATTTAAACACAATGAAGTTATTTTTTTCATGTAATAACATGTCAACACATTCACCATGTATTATTTTAAAACATGGTTACATCCTGAATTACCATAAAACCTTATTGATTACATTAATTCTCCCTTATTATTTATAGAATACTGGATATATTCCTTCTATCCAAAAATGTTGTAAACTCCAATGATGAAAATCGTTAATCAGTTTCAAGGTATTCATGAATATCGAATATAATTTATCCAAATCAATCTTGTATTATTCCAAAATCACTTCCTCGGTATTAGAACCATATTATGGTTTATCTTTATCTAAGCCATATATTTTCCAAAAATTTAACCTGCTATTGAGTCACTTTTATTGGTTCCACACAATCTCATGTCCTTAATAAAATAGTACTACAATACATTCCTTATATACTCAATAATTATTATAACCAGTACATTTTGGATACAACACTCAAATGAAATAATCATATAATAACAACATTATAAAACTGGTCATTCTTCTTCGTCTGAGGTAGTATCATAACTTGATTATTATCCAATAGCATCATTTGGGGCATACGATGTTTATTTTGACATTGGTTCACATAGTGTCCCAACTCATTGCGATGAAGTATTTTACATTTGAAACTTTTTCTTACACTTTCTGTCAAGTACTTGGTGTCCTTTTTATCCACACATATAACATAATGTCATTCCCTTCATGCATTTTCCAAGGGGATTCATTCCACAATTATCACATATGGGAAAATTCTTCTTTACCTTCTTCCCTCTATATATCCTTCTCTCTACCATCATTTTCTTCTCTGGATTCCCTTAAAATACATAGGACTCCAAGAATTATGTACTTATCTTATCCACAAATGATACTATTTATTCATATGATGACAATACATGGGAGCCTATTTCCCTTCTCAAATTTTTCTTATGACCATGAACGATATGATCCTTCTTACTCTTTGGATCATGTGTATTACTAGGGTTCACATTCCTTATACTGGGAACAATTTCTAAACAATGGCATACACTAGATTAGTTTATGAATTGAAATACATAATCCCGAACTTGTAAAACACTTAACATAAATTAAATAGTTTATGGTTTTTTTGCATAATCATAAAAATGTTTTCTTGTAGTAAGTATATACTCATAATCCCTTCATATTGGTTTGTAAAGAAAATGAGAATTATCCTAAGCATATCCATCGAGAGTGTCGTAACCAAGAGTGCAGCAAGGCCTGTTGTCGTGCACCAGTTCTCGTTCGAGTCTAGCAAAAAGCGGTGTTTTTGGGTTTTACCCCTAGGTACATCTGTGCTAGAGCCGCCTCTACCTGCTCGTATCCAGACATGGATGTATTTTCTTGGAAAACTCACAAAATCTCTACATTACCAAAATTCTAGTATGTTATTCTATACTAATACTCAATTTCTATCTTAGGGAAATGTTCTCTAATCATTTTTTTCTAAATCTAGCTTCCAAGGTTTGTACTAAACTTTTCTAATACCTACTGTATCGCCCCGACCCCAATTACCTAGAGTCTGTGCATTATTACATAAAATTGGAATGATCACAAAAGATCAAACAAGGGTATAAATGGCTTCAACCCATATTCTGTAAAATATTAAGAATTTTTTGAAATACATTTTTTTGAAACATGGATGTGGATGATAAAAAGGTCCCAGTAGATAATTATGTATAAACAACCTCAGATAATGAAGACATTGTGAAATAAACTCTTACCAATTTGGTAACTTACGAAACATAAACCCCATGAAAGAGGTATAATACAATGAATATGTAAATTCACACAAATTAAAGTGTATTACCCAAAGAATACAATTATGGGCAGTACATACACCACACAAAAGGTAATAATGGCAATATGGTACGAATCTCACGGGAATAAGGAGTGAGATAAAAACCACATACCAATTTGGTAACTTAAGAAACATACCCCCCATGAAAGAGTTATCATAAAATTAATATGTAAATACACATAAATTAAAGTGTATTACACAAAGAATATAATTATGGGCAGTACATACACCTCAAAAAAGGTAATAGTGGTAATATGGTACGAATCTCACGGGAATACGGAGTGCGATGAAAAGCCCTTACGTTGTAGTTTTCCTTGGTTGATGGTAGATTAACCTCCTGTATAATGGCCAAATAATTGTTATTAAATTATACAGAAATCATATATACTAATATGATATCATATATGGTTTTTTTAACATTGCTTTGTTAATAATATCATAGTATTATTGTCATTTCGGGTGTTAACTTACTCGTTTTCTTTTATATGTTTTGTTACATAATCCTTGTTTGTTATGGATAGATTTTATATTATTAATATACAGAATATTATCAATTCCTTAAACATTATTTTTAATCCTAAAATAAGAATTATACTTGAATAGATATGATGGGGAATAAATCTCATCGCGTTCATGGAGACGGTAGTCTGTACGTACGCACGAGCCACAATATCACTCTTATGATATTAAAATAATATATAATTGTATATTATATCATATATAAAGAATAATTATCATGTTATATTTATTATTTACATTAATTACACATCATTATTATACCCATCCAAATAATAATGTTTTGAATAACAATTACACCACGACATGGAGACGGTTAGCCGTACGTATGCACGTATGGTGACATTCCATTCAAAGGATTGATAAAATAATGAATTTTGTTGTACCATTATTATAATAACATCACAGTATATATAATATACTAGATTTATTATTTTATAACGGAAACAACAAATAAAAAAGAAGTGGAAGAAGAACGGAACATGAAAGAGGGTGGTGAAATCATTACCTCTTCTCCGAGTTCATCCTTTTGATTAGATCAAAACGGCTCCTTAGATTGGTTTTCTGATCAAACTCATGACTCTAGGATGAAGGGTGGTTATTTGAGAGGGTATTTGGGCAGGGGTTTGCCCAGCCAAATGGGTTAGAGGGTGTGAATTATAGAGAATGGGAGTGCCCTTTTATAAGAGGGGTGAGGGGCACCTTAGAAAAAATGTAAAATATTATTTTTTAATAAATTAATATTCGGTTTATAATGACACCAATGTTTATTATTTAAAGTATAAGGTGGGGATAGTTAGAAAACAACACAACCAATAGGTTTTATACAAGTTTAGGTTACCATTTTAACCATATCATTTGGATTTAACTCTATGTTAAACAATTTAACTTTTACCGTGTCTACTTTTATTCTTACACTATATTGTTAATAAACATACTATATACTGCCAATAGAACCCCAATTATTTCATTAATGTCATATTTATTATTATATAATTCATTTGTCCTAACATTAGATTTTTAGGCCAATTATATCAATTAATTATATAATATTGTTTTAAAAAACTATTTTATGTCAATTTTGACACTATTTGGTATTTGTTTCTTTTTTAAAATAATAACAACATGATTACTACAAAAAAATTACATTCAATCAATCCTAACATGTCATATTAACCTAGAAAATTCGGGGATATCACTAAAACATTGAAATTATATTTATTTTAAAATTTATAATACCATTTATTTGATTCTTTCATGAATAAGGTAATTACTACGTCATCATTGTGTGATAAATAAATTTATTTATTTAATGTCTAAAAAATATAAATAAATTACCATGACGTAGGAAATATTTTTATTGTTCTAATTAATATTTATAATTGAATTTATCTTATGTAAAACCCTATATTAAAATTTTTTTTGTTACTAATCTTTGATTTCAACTATTTTAACTCTTCATTGAATTTAATAATAATAAATGTCCTAATCTAATAAAAGTGGACTTAAATGATAATATTTTATTCCCAGGGTTGTTTTTGGTCGAGATAAACTTTTCCTATAGAATTAGGACATCTGTGAGGGTAATATTAATATCATTTTTACCCTTAATTACCCTATTTATTTTGAACCGTGGTAAATAAAAGTAAAAAGTTACTATTCACCAAAAATTATTTTAATCTCATTGAACCACATTTTACTCCTTCATATTAACCATGTCTCTCGGATTTTCGAAATTTAGCTCACAAAAGCGGTAAAATTATGTTTTATGTGAATTTTCAAAAGCTGCTAAGAGGTGGGTAAAACACGGTGAAAAGTTCAATTAAATTTTTATATTTCTAAAATCATTATAAACTGAAACCAATGAATAAAATTGAACATATATAGGTATTATGTATCTATTTTGACATTAAATAATTAGAATTAAATAAATAATTATTTAAATAAATATTTGGTTTTAAATTATAACTCGGTGTTTTTCACTATTGACCAAAAATTAAATGTTTTCATAAAAATACCAATAATTTACCCTAAGATAATTTTGATAATACAAATTCAATAATGAAGTCTATTTTACCAAATTAAAAACATATATCTTGCATTTATAAATTTAAAATTAATTCCTGCTGTCAAAACAAAAAGTGAGTTTTTATGAAACTATAACTATCAAAAGAGTGACACTTGTTTATGTACGGTTTAAATGTGAAATTATGTACAATGACCAACATTGGTTTAAATTGTAAAAATATATTCTAAATAAAATTTAAAACCACTAAAATTAATAATTTATCACTATTAATTATTTCGATTAAAAATGTTGTTTTTAATTATAATTTAGTAATTTTCACTATTCATCAAAATATGAAAGTTATTAGAAAAGTACCAACAATTCACCCTAAGGTAATTTCGATATTCCGAATCCAAAATTGACATTGATTTTGAAAGATAAAATGTATAAAATTTTAAAACATTTGTATTAAAATTCATAACAGATAGTTTGATTGGTTGTGGTGTGTGTTAGAACTCGAAATTGCGTACAACACACGCTACTGTATTATTCAAAGACAAGCGTACCAGGGAATCTTGGGGTGTTACATAACTTATGTGGGGTAGGATATAAAATCACAATAATATATATTGTAATATAAATTAGAACCTCACTAATAGAATTACCTATTCATATTAATATGTTAATATATCATCTCTTATATTTTGAAGTTAACTAGTAAGGACCATATATCATATATGAATTCAAGTATTTAATGTAGCTAACATAAACTAAGTCATTCCTTTTTGCAGTTATACTATCATTAATTAATTCATAATACATTTCATAAAATTATTAAAATAATATTTCATTAGACATAAATTAAAATTTATTAAGAAAAATTTATTACCCTCAATATAATTTCATTCCCTCTAGGGATAATCTATCCGAGTCCATAGCTTCTCAGGGAAAACATTATATTTTTTATTCCTTAAGGAATTTTCCCAATGTGTTAAAACATTTATTAACCTCTTAAATTACAAATTACCGATATTCTAGAAAATATCATAATCTAAAATGAGGAGATAAATAACTAATCACATCATGCTCTCCAATGTTTTGGTTAATGGAAAATAGATAAACAAAAAACATAAGCCTCTATCACATCAATCATATAGAATAAGAAATCATTCAATATTATAGCCTCACATCAAGCATGTGAATATAAGAACCATTTCATTATCCCAATTACATCCTCAACACCGCCACATATTTCATCAGGAATCCCACCATCAAATTCAAAAAATACGTCCACAACCTTAGGCCTCATCACCCATATCTCATAATCCATCACCTGATCAAACCACACTGCATAAAAAGGATCATATCCTGATCACATAGAAAGAAGAAATAAAAAATATAGTCAAAATGAAAAAGTGTTGTTAAAAATAAGGCATTAATCTGTGACATAAAAATATGCTCTCATGAACCCCAATACAAGGAATACATAACTTATAAAAAACAAGAACTCTTGGACCCAATCATTTATCTTCCTTAAACTACTTGTATTATTCTATGTCGAGTTAAATTATTGATTTATTTGAGTATATAAATCTATGTATGGTAATGTATCATCTAATATAATCTATCATATTATGTAAACATTCTATTGTTCATAAAATTACATTTTCAATCAAAATTTGAAACAATAAAACTCAATTAACATTCTTTTATTTATTATTCTAATAAAATATCCTTCTAGATTCAAGTTCTCAAACCAATTACATTAAAAGATGTTTTACAACATTGAAATTAAACATGTACTAATAATCAATTGGATTTACCTAAAATAACAAAAAAATTGTATCATTACACATGCCTCATTAATTAGTTTCCTAAACTACAAATTAATTGTTTTCATTCTTTTCAAATTTTATCATTTTAATGATTAATAAACCAATGCATAAAAAATTTTAAAAATTCAAACAAATTTACTTGATAAAATCATAAGAACAATAATGAACTATCTACAAAATTAAGAATAAAACCTTTATCATAATAGAATACAGACTTACCACTAACCATAAATTAATTATTATTTAATCCAGCTTAATAATTATTAGATTAATGAAAATAGAATCCGAAGATAAAAAAATAGTATGTTTTTTATTTATATAAAATAAATAATTGTTGAAAAAAATCTCATACCTCAATACATAAGTGTTCTTCATATGTTAATGAATCAAGAATTTGTATATTTGAACACCTCTCTGACATGGAAACAATGGTCACCTAGTGATATCAATCAATGAATACATAAATAGAAGAGAATTAAAACCCCAATATAATGATAGATATCGTCAACTGAAAAATTAAATGAATAAATTGTCATACGATATGGATTATTATCCAAAGAAAGAGGCACCAAATTGTTTGAAAAACCTCCCATGGTCGCTGAGTGTTTGAGAGAGGTAAGTGGGAGAATTATTTTTGGGCCTATAGCGTATTTTTTGGTAGATTAAATTTTTGAAGACAACAACGCAGCAATTTAGACCACACCAATGAATCCTCTAAAATAAAGAAAACCATAACACATTGAAAGAGACCACCCATAAACACGTGGTCAAAAATTCATTAGAGATCCACTGTGGAGATGCAATTATTTTAAAAGAGGATAAAATTAATCCTTATGTATAACGAACCCTGGTTTTTTTGAAATATAATTTATTTAGATATTAATATTAAATAAATTACATTAGCACACACCCAAGGACCATAATATTTAATTGTCTTTATATACTAGAAAAAAATATTATTCTTTAATTAAATATATTCAAAATCTCCCACAAAAACCATCTCACATAATACTCTTTCTAAAAATACAATATCTAAACATTTTATCATAACCTGGGAAAGAAACATAATATAGAGTGAGATCAAATCCTTAGTATGTACAAAATTATGAGATACTAATCTATTATCACATGAATAAATAAGGCAACCATAATTTTATTTGATCATGAATGCATATCATAAAGTTTATACCCAAATATTCACGGATCAGAAACATTATTCATGGGAAAAATGAACAATTCATTAAATATGGCCTATATGAGTAATAAGTCATCATAAATAAATCATTATAAATAATCCCATTTTATGAAAGTTTGTAACCAACACAAATATAGATACAAACCCTTTATATATCAAGGATAGACAAAAATATAATGAAAACTATATATACAAATTTATCTTCTATTTCGTATTGTATACTCGAATACACATGATTCTCATAGTGGATCAGAACGCACCTGTTTCATAATGCTAATAAAACATATTGACCTTTTTCCCATGGTTATCAAAATAGATATAAATATTTACCCAATGACTTTGATGTAGGTATAGGTCCCACCCATATCATATTGAAAATAACAATTTTTTCTTCCATAGTACCATAAAACATTCATTATATCATGAAAAAAAAACACTTTTATGAAAACAGGTTTCATTAACAATTAATCAATTTAAACGTTAACTATCTAGATAAATAATAAAGATAGAATCATTAAATATTATCCATAATAAAAAATAAGTAACATCAAATGATTTCATCTTAGATGGAAAATGACTTTGAAAGTTCACTTGGGAAAGTTCATGAGGAATATAGCCTTCCACTTTAAAAAACTTTTTATAATAAATAAAATTTTAAACAAAATCTATTTAAACATAATATTGGAAAAATTTAAATTAATACATAATAATAATTTAAAACCATTCTGGAAGAAAATATCATTTACATTTTTAAATTCAGGTTTAAAAACAATTTCTAAAAAACCATGTAAATAATTTTCATTAAAGATATATTTTTAAACATTTAATATATGATTTTATTGAATGATTTGTTTATGATTGTGGAAAATAAATGTCATGTCGTACAAATTAAAACAAATATTTCGTTCACATTTTCGATAAAATCCAATCATGATTTTTTAATTTCCAAATGACTAGAATATTTATTTATTAAAACATGATATAAAACATGAATTTTGTTTTAGAAAAAATGATTTTGGAAGGAAAATGATATTTGTCTTGGAAGAGAAATAATATTTGTTTTCATTAAAAAAATTATTTTGTGGTATTGGGTACATAAAGATATGAAAATGAAGGTAAACCATTTATCATCATGACACAAATATAGGACAGGAAACATAATTATTTTCATGAGAGATGGATATTAATATTTCATCTTCGTAATCATAACCATAAACAATCCCAATAGACAATAAAAATGTATCATAAAACCCTTACCACATTAGTAAATATGATACCATAAATCCCATGATGTAATGGTACTAATATATATATATATATATCAAAATATTCTTTTGTGGGTCTTAATAAAATAGACTCACAATCATTATATAAAGCACATAATATAAAGACTTGTGAATATGGCATGTGTCTCATAAAAACTAAAACCAAGACATAAATTTCATTCCATAAGACATTAATTATACCACCATGTTTGAAACTATTGTATAAAAAATATTATTTTATTAAAAATTATTAAATAACCATAATTTTATTTATCATTCTAAATGATATTTACAAAGGACCTATTATTTTTGGTTTATCAATAATTCCTTCAAAAAATCTTGTTTTGGGAATTACTATGTTGTTCTTCATGTATGTTTTTATTTTTTATGTTTTTTCCTCTTATATTGATCATTGTTCTAAAATATTCATTATTTTATTAATGATATAGGTATCATATATATTCATTATATATTTATTTTGATTAATCCATAAATGTTTGATATAGGAAATGAAATACATAATTCGTGTTGATAGTATGTTGTATGTATGGATGAATATTATTTGTCTTTTAATAAAAAATGAAATGAAATAAAGGTAAATAATATATTACATGTCCACTTTTTTTTAATATATATAATAGGATTTTTTGCAACTATCTTTATTATATTTCATGTATTTTATACATGTTGAATGAACCACATCGCTTTGTGAGGTGATAGTCTGTCGTACACACAAGCGAACTTATCATATTAGAACTAATGAAAGGTGATGAGTAACATGATAAATAGTTATTATTTAAGAATAATAATATCATAAAAATAATATATTAATAATAAATTCATCATTATATCTATATATGAGAGGAGGTGATTGAAAATAAATTACATTAGTTTGCAAGAAGGTAATCCATAAGACACATGAATAATTATTTAATAATTCTTTTTATGGAATAGGAGAATGATTTAGTTTATTCAATTAATAATATATAATATAAATATGTTGATCATACATTGGTTTTTATAAAATAATTTTTTAATTATAATTTACGAATTTTGTGGGATCGATCATATAAAATGCTCTATTAAGGATGTTATATCTTCTTCTGACAATATTATTTGGATTTCACCAAAATGATTATTGGGATGGTTTTATGAGAAAACTAGGTATTATAGAATCTGAAAAAATATGTAAGAAATTCATTTTGGTAGGCTTTGCCCAAACCAAATGGGTTTTTAAATGATAATAGCACAGGAGAGGTGGATTCCATTAAAAGTGATGTTTTGTAATATATGAAATGAATATAGAGTAACTATGTTTTAATAATGAAAAAAGGATCCCAAATTTAAAATTATATAACCTATAATATATATGGTTGAAATTATAAAATAAAATGGGTTTTTTTTTGTGTTTTTTGGTATTTTTTAGCCCTTATAATTTATTTTTAACCCTCGGAAAACATATTTTTCACCATAACCATGGTAAATAATTTTTAATATTTCCTCAATTCATTATAGAAAAAATTATTTTCCCCTTATTAGATAAAATAAGTTTTCCACATTACATATATGAAATATTTTTTTCAAATTCGATTTATATATGTGTAAATTTTTAATTTAAAATTAATCCTATAGATTTGACTATAAAACTATTCTTCAAAGATAAAATATTTGAAAGAATAAAAAATTATTATATAAAAAATTATAAAAAATTAATTCCAATGAAAAAAATTGGATTAATATATATTTAATTAATTTAATTTTACTTTTATAGTCAACTTTAGTTATTTAAATTATATGATAATTCTTATTGAAAACCAGTTTTTTTTACAATTGGTTGAATAATTTATCATTTAATTAAATTATCAATACTTCACATTAATATAATTTTTAAATGATGACTACAAAAATCAATTTCACTTCCAAAATTAATGTTTTTATATTAGAGAAAAATAATTTTAAAAGAAGTGTCCAAAATGAAACAAAATATCTTTCTAGGAAAATATGGGTATAATCTTTAAATTTGACTTATTATTATCTATTATCAAGAAAAATTAAATTAAATATTCATAATCTGATTGAATATTATATATATATATATTAAATTAAAATAATTAAAAACTTATTTATTTAATTTATGGTAATAACACAAGTTTAAACACATAAAAATAGTATTTCAGAAAAAGATTCCCTTTATTTTCAAATGGTTTTTATTTTCATTTAAACTAAACTAGTAACCAAGGGAATCATTTTATATATAAGTATAAAATATATATTTTAATAATTTATTAAATATTACAATTACACGACATTCAAATGGTTAGGAGATATCCATTTTATTAAATAATAACATTTTAATAGCATGCCATGTTTTGTTCAAATTCTATGTTTTGTGTAACAAATTCCTATCCAGGAGTTGCGTGTAATGTAAGATAAAATCGTTGGTGAATGTAATGTAAGATAAACTATTTCCATTAAATAAAACACAATAGAAACTATATTAGGTATAAATAAATATAAATTTGGTGTTTTTTTGTAAGAAAAAAAAATGAAAAAATGATTAAATTCAGTAAAAACAATTGTGGTTTTCATTAGTGTTCTACCTTATACACTATATAAAATTATTATCACTAAACATTTGACACATTGATAGAAAAAATTGGGGACAATTATATATAAATACATACTAATCGTTCCACATAACGTCTAAAAGATGGCTATTTTTTCACAAAACGTAGACTAGGAGAGTGATATGGCTTTTGAGCACATTTTATGCATGATCTACAATTTCAATTGTTTATTCCTTATAATAATGACTATATTCCAGTGGCATGACGTTTATTTTTAGTATATTCAAAGTATCATGTATATAATACATCTGTATTGGTACACTTTTCACATTGTGATCCTAATATAGTTTCATTTGAACAACCAAATAATAAGATATTATATCAATATGATCGATTATTTAAAAGGGACAAATATAAAAAGTTATTAGTTTTACCTTCATTTTTACATAGAGAAAATGTTAGAAATAAAATCTCAAAAGCGTAAAACTCTATATCATGTATATTATAATATGAATACAAGTTATTTTAGCTTTTTTCAATCCTTAACTGCTTCTGAAAGGATCAAACCTTCTCTTCCGTCTAATTAACATTCCCATGTCCCAATAACATTCTTTCAAAAACATTATTCTAGTACATTGGAGTTCTGCACATCATTCTATATAGGGTTCAATAAATATCTATCTCAATACCTGAGGGAAAGTTATTGTTTCAGGAAAACACAACTATAGGAAGGTTTTCATCCCAACAAGCTTTGAAAATAGTTGAATAAGATCATAAAACATCCTCTGGTGTTTGAATTGTTTTCTCTAACAATCTGTATATACAAGGATGATCAGCTATGTTTAAAATCAACTACATATCCAAAACATGCTAATGAAATTCCAAAAACATAAACATAAAAATAAAATCTTGATTTGATAAAATTTAATGTTGTAATCCATTAAAAAAATATGACAACCTTAATTTATATTTTGGATAAAGGATCCATAGACAAATATTCTCTTATAGAAACGAAGTGTGAAAACTTCATAAGTTTGTTACCCACAATCCATAATTTCATCAAAATCAATGATAAGATAAACCATAATGGTTACGAGTACATTTAATAATATTTATACAAATTACCAATGCATTCCATGTTATATCATAATGTGACCAAAACATATAAAAACTAGATGGTTTTTCCAATGAATGACTCTTTTTTTTAATCTTGATAAACTCCAGTTATGTAAATCCTAAAAGGGGTGTCAATGAAATGTTAATTGTGACCAAACATAAACTCCTAAAACCATGATATTATCTATAACTCTTAATTTCATCTTAAATATAGACATATAAACTTCTAAGGGTACTTAACAATTTATTCCTTCTACAAACTATTATTTAATGTAATATAAATCTCATTAGAATATTTAGTACAATCTTATATGAATAAAATATGAAATATGATTTAATTTTTATATTATTCATATAGTGTGATATTATCCCATATAATTTCACTAAAGTATAGACAATAATATTCTCAATGGGATTATTCTTACAAAATCATAAACGAAATTACAAACGAAGGAGGGTATAATATGTGTTCCCTCATTATCATGATTCTATTCATCCATTTTGATGGAGTAATATTTCTTATTACCCTTTTTCATCATTGGTTTTTTTGTCTTAATTTCTATATCATCCTTTAGATTGGGTTCTGGATTTGATTAATTCCCAAACTCCTCCCACATGAATCACTAGAGTTTGAGGGCTTTATTTGATGGAATACTCTCCCCCTCTATTGCAATAACCTACCCAATAGTCACATTTAAGTATTCATGGGAATTAGGACCTACCATTCTACATTTAACTCACATCCTAGTTCCATTTAATAAATTACCTTGGACGTTCATTCCACCATATGAATTATTATAGTTTTCATGCGTCTAGATCTTCAAAATCTAATGAAAACAACAGTAATGATTAGAATATAAAATTTCAATTTCAATATTCAGTTCACGTTGAACAACGTATTTTTAGAAACAAAATAATCTTATAGTCAAGACCTTTCCTAGACTTGGTTTTAGGCCACTAATGAATTGATCAATTTTTATTTATGTAATTATGATTAAGCTAATATTTTTAAAAAAAATGTATTGTAAAATTAGATTCATAAGTACTAATAGATTCATTATCCTTTCTATTATGGATTCATAATTTCTTCTCTAACATTGTTTATATAATACAAGGGGATTATATAATGAAAACAATCCCCTTAAACTACTTCCATTTCATAGATTTAATTTCACATTGTTTCCTTGTTTTCTTAATAAAATTGAAATACTAATAAGATTAAATTTACAAAAGATAAATAATCAAGATGACTTATCATGCATTGAATTATAATGAATAGAAAATATATTTTCATTAGTACATATTTATTTCATAGAAACTATTGGATCAAAAAAACCTTTAAATTATTGTTAATGTTTACTCCAGATTGAATTAATAAAATATTTATCAATACTTTGATGGTTTGTATGTTCATTATGATTCATAGATTGAAAAATATTTTTAGAATGAGAATTTTATTTTTATACATATACGAGAACATTTAGTTTTTTATAATGAAAATAATTTCATTTTCCACTACACTAAACTGTAACATAGTTCTTATGGGTATTATATATTGAAAAAAAACCATAATTTATTTCCTAAGATACAATAATCGTGGTAGAATGCCACATATTCATGAAAAAATAATTTGTAGAATGTAAGAAAATGATATCTTATTTTCAGTATATGAAACATTAGGATTAAGTTATGTCATTCATGGTCATTATTTCAATCCTTCTAGATGGTTTATAAAGAGTTTTCTAAATTTCAATGAAAATTCCATGGGATTGTAAAACTACCTGTACAATAAGACCTTGTTTCATGAAATAAGTGATTATTAATTCAAACTCAATTAAAAATTTTAGATTTATTATCCATATATACCTTTTTTACTAATTCACATCCACTTTTATATACATAAATGGATGTTATTTATTTAAACCCCTTTATTTACCCATCTAGAATATTCCATGATATTTTTTAAATCATATAACGATCCCTAAAAATATCCATCGAAATATTCTTATATATTTCTCTCTAAATTTTATTAGGTATATCACTATGGATATCAATATTATTTTTATAATCCTAATATTAAATGATTGAATAATCCTTTTCATTGATACCAACTATAGAAACCATTTTTATAAATATAAACATCGCATCTATTTATATGAATATTTAAAAAAATTCAGATAAATAGGCCCACAGACTATAATTTATTAGTGTATTTGGAGTTTATAAACACAATATTATTACTTCATTAATGATAATAAATATCTCTCATAGATATCTCATCTCATAGATCTCTATTTATGCGTAACAAACCTAAACCATTCTTCCTAAAATGGTGAAGAAGCATATGAAAGGGTGAGCTTAGATTCTCAATAAGGGTAAGTATAAAATATAAAAATATAAGATCATTTTAAATAATAAGATATGTGTATGGGTACGTTATCGTGAACATGACTCATGATTTTTACCAAACCAATAATAGATCATAAACATGATTCATGTCATTAAACATTATCATTTGAGAAAATATGTCCTAGAAGAGTGGGAAAAAGTCATAAACCAATCATCAACCACAACATCATTCCATAGATGTATATAACCATCATAAATATTTAAAAACCATTTCATATATTAATTTTAAATACCAAGAACATATACACAGTTTACCCGGTATTAACACCTATTTCCCATTATGCATCACGATGCACCTATTTTACATAGTGGATTAGGACACACATGTTTCACCATGACCATCATGCCCATAAAAATGTTGGAAATTATTATATAATTAAATAAAAACCATTAACCATTATATTGGATGGATATATAGGTACTATGAATATAATAATGAGAACCATACTTATGTGTGCCATAATATCATAAAATATTCATCATATCATCAAATCGAAAAACATATAAATAAAATAGTTTACATAAACATTTCATCAGTTCCTCATATCATAACATATGAATAATAAATGGGTTTTCCCCACCCACCCTCCAAAGATACCCCTCATATATTGGAAAAAATTAATGAATGACAATGACCCCTAAGTCCCATATCTAGTAAGCCCCTTGGTGCAGACCATCACCATGGGTATAGAATCTCACAAATTGGAAGTCATTTCCCTTTAAAGAAAAACATATTTAGGAGAGTATATGTATCGATCTCAAACAAATCCAAGACATATATAAAATAAATTTAAATTCCACCCCACATGAATGTTTTAAATAAAACTTTTACAATTCAATAAAACTCAGAAGTAGATCCCAAAATAATGCTACGTAGAGACACAAAAACTATTACAAAATACCAAGATAGTAAGTTCCATCACGATCTACGTAATCCTCATAGAAACATGAATTAAATTTATATACATAGGTTGATTATACTAGTATACTTAGTTGGAAAACAAAATTCTCTAGTGCACAAGTGATATAAGAATACTAATTCTCCCATGAGAAACTAGACGAACCAATAGCACCTAATAAGGTATACTGACCATTCCAACCTCACCAACACACTATCAAAAGGTTATGAAATTCATGTCATGTTATATAGTAATCACATCGATGATTTGGGAAACCTGCAAAACATCCCACTACTTTAGAAACTCTTTCATAATAGATAAAATCCTCACACTCCCACCACTTCTAAAAGAACCACATCACAACTCATATGCACCCACATGTGCCCCTCAAACCACATCTCATCCCATCACATAACCCATGAGCCACATAAAATCCCACCCACAGAAACATGTTCTAGAACTGCATCACATACTACCTACACATACCTGGTCCCTCACAAGCCATAACACATCCCACCACAAACACCTAGGCCACAAACCACATCATACCCATAATGATACTGGGAAAGAAAACCACATCTAATACCCACGACACCTACAAAAGAACAACTCGTCACACACCAGAGACACCTCAGAATTCTTAACTCACATGCACACACCTTGGCCTCACAAACCACAACCAACCTAAATAATCATGGGATACCATTGCATGGAAGAGGGAGGTGGTAAGAGTAGGTGGCTAGCCATCCATACTCCCACTAGGTTTTTTATGAAGTCCACCCACCCCCATGAGTATTTTTTTGTTCAGAAAAAAGTTCTCTACTATGGTGGGGAGCATATAGAAATCAAAAAAAGAAAATAAATTTATATATAAAGTTATTTTTCAAAAAACATCTACCCAACCAATAGGTTATAAAAAAAATAACAAGATCACATTATCTCCCTTGCTACTACCTATAAATGAACAACTATAAAACTAGTATCATACTCAATTCACACCCCACAAATATTCATTTAACAAAGTCTCATTATTTATTAAATAATTCTTTTTTTTATTTCATCTATACTTGATAAACTACAATTAATAACACAATACAAGACACACACAAAACGACACACAAAGGAAGAAGAATGATGGTAAATTTACCCACATCACATTCATTTTTTAACACCATTACATGACCTAACATAATGGACATGAGATAATGGAAATCCTTCTACATGTTATTAACTTGTTGAATCACCAATTCCAACCACTGCTATCATCATTATTCAATATCATTCCACCCAAACCATCCAGTCATTAGTAAAAAACCCTACCTCACAGTCTCACCAAACAACACATAACCACACAACCCAATCACATCACTAATATATAACAATTACCTTCCATTCCACAATCAATAAATATCTCATCCGAATATTCCATTACACCAGAAAAACCATCTTCCATCACACAATAATTTCCATAATCCCACTACTTCACATGTCAAGAACAATCAAACACATAGCCCACCACTGCAAGAAACATGGAATGGCCTATTCAGATTTTACAAGTAATTCCATATATAATTTACACTTGTTAATTAATGAGTTATCACAGAAATATTTTGATCATGGGGAATCAATTAATTAGTTGGTTATATGTGCATATCATATTTCATATATTTTTTGACATCAAGTAGAAAAACATGCATCAATAAAAAAATTGTGCAACCATGGCCCCATAATGAAAATGTTTTTCATTAGGAATATTTTCTATAAAATTCACAAGAATAATAATAAAATAAATAGAATTTTATGATCATAAATCACTTTTCCTAGCCCATATGTATTGATTTAATAACGATTTGATTTTATTTATTAAATTTTCATTCAACTATAAACATCACATGGGATTCATCTGTACACCCAATGTGCATGAAACACAATTGAGATGTATGAAGGAAACCTACATTGAAGAATAGATGATCAACACTTCTTGGTTTTACCAAAGGAGGGGTGTGTATGTAGTTGGAAAAGCCTCGAGGGAAAACATGGTCCAATGGCTACATCATAATTGCATTAATCAACAGGGTAGAAAGAATGGTTTGTGGAGTCTCGAACCAAGAGAACAAAGATGTAATGAATGAACTGAAGGCCTCCACATTAGAAGGATTAGATATGAGACTCCTAGGAATTGAAATGGTGCTCAATTTTCAATAAATAAGGATCTCAAGAAAACTACATGGTTTGAGACTTTAGAAGGCTCCTGAACTATTAGAAAATTAATGATATTATTTAATTCCCATGAAATGGCTTGAAAACAACTAAATATGTTATTAAACTAATTTTACATCAATTAAAACATTAATGGGTAGAAAAATATTATTATAGAAAAACTTTTCATTACTCATAGTTGGATTGACCTACCATTGTATAAGTCACTATTGGATGAATCACCATTGGAAGACTAACTGCTAGATGAGATACCATTGTAGGACTCATCATTGGATGAGTCACCATTGGAAAATTAACCCTTGGATGAGCTGCTGTTCAGTGAGCTATCATCACAAGTCACTATTGTGACTCACTATCGTAACTCCCCATTGTGACTCTCCATCATGAATCACTATTGTGACCTACCATCAGTGACCTACCATCACGAATCACTGTCACGACTCACCATTGTGACTCACCATTTATCATCTCTAATGCAACCTACCATCAGTGACATATCATTGGAGAACCTAATTTTTTTTAATTTTACAATGTGTTAAAATAAGACACTATGTACTCCTCGATACATTGAACACCATATTTTTACATACTGATGGACCAAAGAGATTTGATCCATTACATCTGACACCTATCAATATAACACCACCCATGATAATTCAAAACAAATCTCCAAATGTAAAATATATGTCTAAACAACTGGCATGTACGATACCTCTCGAGGATCTCACGTTGTTGAAACACTCCTACTAAAATCAAAGTCCAATGATAACTCACCCTACATTCTTTGAAAGATAGAGTGAAACCACATCATCCATGAACACCCCCTAAAACATCTATATTCCCAACCAACCAAAATACACCCCACAAAAGCACAACAACTTTGAATTCCAAAACACAAGAAATCAGGAATTATGTTTTTTATATCCAGATATTATCCACTCAAGGAATCATTGATTCTCCCACACAGGTTTAATAATATATCATCAAGTGTATATTTAATTGGATTAATTTATTCCCTCTTTCTTATGTCAGGACTTTATCACACATTTATTGACACACGTCTCATCCCAATGGAAAATAACTTATATCATAGAATCAAGGTTCAAACATTACATCGAAATGAATAAAATAAGTGGGAAAAACTACAAAAAACTCTAGGTAATAAGAAAACAATTACAGTTCTTACTCCCTAGTACTCTCCAATAGGCCACCATTCCTCCACAACAAATGATCCAATGTACAGGTGCTCCATCGTAAAACCTTATCCTGATGTTCTTGTATTCCTACTGGCTGCTCCACATATATCGTATTGTCTTTGATATCCAACACTCCCTAGTTAATTAAATTGGAGTCATCCAAAAGATACCAATGGCGTTGAGAGACGTGAAAGAATTTTTGGATCCTTTATAACTATGATTGCATCACCAAATAATATTTCACCTCACCAAATCACTCCAACACCTCGAAGGATACAATAAACCTGGAACAAGGTTACTCCCCCATCAAACCTCCATCGATCACGTCGGGGGTAAATCTTCAAGAACACATTTTCGCCAACATCGAACTCTTTGGGACATGTCCTGTATTCAACATATGACTTATTTAGGTCTTGTTCCACTTTAAACCTCTCATGAATAAGACACCCCTTCTTAATCATGATCTGCACCATTTACGGTCCAAGAATAATTGTCTCCCCAACCTCTAACTAGCACAATGGATAATGACACGATCTCCCATAAAACAACACAAATGGAGTCATGCAATAGAATATTTATAGATATAATTAAATGTGAACTCCACAAAGTGTGGGTGTTCTGCCCAAGATCAGCCAAAGCCTATTGCACATGCTTGCACCATATCTTCTAGAATTTGGATAGTCCATTCTGTTTTCCCCTCTATCGGAGGGTGGACAGTAGTGCTGAGGCGTAACCGACTTCTATAAGAATGCTTTAATTCCCTACAGACTCATGAGGTAAAATGTGTATCCCGATCCGAGAAAATGGATCTCTGAATAATATGTAGTTGCACCACATCATCCATATAACTATTTTCCAAGGCATAAACTACACCCGACTCCTCTATCGCAAAGATGTGATCTGATTTCATCATCTAATCCACTACTTCCCAAATGGAATTACAACCTCCCTAATATTTTTTTCACCCATTGATAAAATTCATTTATATTTCATCCCATTTCCACTCAAGAACATCCAATGGATGAAAAAGACCACCAGGATAATGTTATTATTATTTTACAAGGTAAAAAACCAAGAATCATTCCATAAACTTAGCTGCTACCTAGTTCAACCGGGACACCAGAAATAAATATTCAATCCACTATTTATTTAAATGATTTTTAGGTGAACCAATAATTGTTATTTATGAAACTCAAAAATAATTCCAATGCAAATTTTCTATTGAAAAAAACTACATCCCATAGAACAAAAACTGGTTCTGAATATCTTCTTACCATCCCTGTAGATCATCCCCATGGCAAAAAAGATTAGGAAGCATCTTTATCAATGAGTCTCCTAACTAAGACATTTCCCCCTGTAGAATCAGAGTGAACTGAATTGTTATCTTGAACAAAACTCCTATACCATCATCCATTTCTAAATTTAAGTGAAATGACATAAACTCATCTACTACCTTCCATGAATCTATAAATTCCCTCAAAAAACTCTTTCTACAAATTCCTTTTCAAACTATCGACCATGAAATTTTCTTTTACTGAGGTTTATGTGATCTCCATTCCATATTCCTGAATAAACTCCATCCACCTCCACGATTGCAAGATCAACTCTCGGTGGGAAAAGATATACCCCAAATTCAAATGATCTATGAAGACCACAAAGCAATATCTAATGAAGTAATACCACCTTAGAATATGTGAAAAAACAAATCCTACGAGCTCCACGTCATGCCTAGCATAGTTACTATCATGGGGAAATAACTGCATAGACCCATAAGAGATCTATCTCCATTATTTCATCAGCACACATTTGAGACATAAACAATATGAATCAGAAAACACATCAAACGTCACCCTTCCTCTCACAAACAAAACAATAGATCACCTACCAAATTCCCCTTAAGATAGATGAATGTTTCCTAACACTGCTTGCACCACAAAAATGATTGGTGTTTTCCTATTATAGTTGTCAATAAAGCTATAACTTGATAGAAATCAGGTACAAACCTCCAGAAATTGCACACTAGACCAAGAAAACACTGAACCTCAACCACATTCATTGGTAATTCACAAGAAACAAATTCCTAAACATTTAACTGGTCTACTACTACACCATGATGTCACACCACATGTCCAAGTAAATATAACCATCCGGTTCAAAACTTGCACATGTACATCATTCGATAATGAGGGTGGCATCGAAGGACTTGTAAGAAAATCAATAGATGCTCAATATTATGCTCCTATATCTTCAAGTATATCAATATGTTATCGAGGAATATGATGGTAAACCAGTCTAAAAACACCAGAAATATAGTGTTCACGAGCGGCATGAACACGACTAGTGTTTTCATAAGAACGAATAGAATGAATATAAACACGATGTGCCCATACCAACAGATGAAATATGTCTTCAAGATATCACCTTCCTTCATCCTCAACTGGTGATATCCTAACTAATTTTCAGTCATAGAAAACCAAATTCCCCCCTAAACTGGTAGAAAAGATCATATATCCTAGGAAGAGTGTAAAAGTTCTTAACTTTTACCTAATTCATCATCATATTTTCTGTGAACATCCTTAGTCTACAATCTTTCGTTTTGAAAACAACCCCATAGTACCCCAAGATGACACACTATGCATGATAAATCCCTTCTTTATTAGATCAACAATCCGAATCCCCAACACCCCTATCTTGGAAGGTTCCATTATATAAGGAGACATGAAAATTGGATAAGCACTGGGTTGTATGTCTATCCTGAACTCACCCTCGCATTGAATGGGTATAGAAAAAAACCCCATAGGGAAAACAACCATGAATTCCTAAACAACAATCAGATCTTCCACCATCTGAATATCCACTATTTCTACTAATTGCTTAGCCAACAAGGAAACAAGGGCCTACACATTCTAATTACCCACATGACAACTCCTCTCACCAATAAAATAAAAAAATTGGACATCCATGTTTGATAACATGACACTTCTCTAGAAGAAATATATTATAGTATGAATGGAAAACAAAAAGATGTTTCCGAGAATGACATCATATTGTTTCATTTATAGTATGAAGAGATCCCCATTGGATTTATGCAGTCCCATCATATGTCTTCATCCACGGATCACATCAAACAAGCTAGTTAGTACTCTGATATATGTACTCAACAACATGGGTATGAGAAGATTCACCACATATAGTCATAGATAATTGTAAAGAGTCGGCGAAACAACGGAGTACAAATGTACTGAATCAAAAAATGTGACAGCAAGGGTACTGAAGAAAATGATAAAACCTCTAATGATCTCTAGTCCTACCAGAACTACACCCTATAATGCATGAAACTGACCATGACCAGATCCATTTCCACTCTACTAATTACTGCCTCCATGTCCACTCCATGGTTGAGATAACTAAGGAACATCCTAAGGTTTGACTCAACCTACATTATCTCCCCTTGGTGAATCACAAGAATGTTGTCCCAAGTTCTTGAGAAGGGCATGAGGACCAAAAGGTAAAAATGGAAAATTTTGAGGACAACTCCCCACTGATCAAAACTTCAAAGGCCTTGTAACCTGAGACATACTGCCAGTAACCCTGAAACTCAAAGAACCCTATGAGATCCTATAAAACAATATTCCTACTCATGAGGGAATCTTATTAATCACTTCTATCATCTTTTAAACCTCTATGTATGTCAAAAAAGTAAAGGGAGTAACTGTGTTTTGGTTAGAATGAAAATGTTCATCCTCTAGGAATTCCAAACATGACCCCACCTCTGTAAAGAGATCCCAAACAAAACTAATGACATCCATAAACTTATTCTCAATCTCCTATACCAAATTACCCCCAGATGGATGTAGGGTAACTCTTTCCTCTTCTTATCATCCATCATCTATGAAATAAACTTCTCTCTGAATCCCTTCTCAAAATTGATGCATATATGTTCAGCCTCCTTCCTCTCCCCCAGGTACAAAATACACCTTATAAATGTAGCTCCCTATATCCGGATAACTTCCAATGGAACCAAGTACTTTGTTGGATCCTAGATCAAACTGAAAGTGATCTCAGGTTCTTCGATCTAGCTCTCCATGTACATGTATAAAACAATGCCCAGATATTTCTTCAAATTATGTCACTTGAAAGAATGTAACATTCTCTGACACTGATTTATTACTCCACTAGATCAACCCCCTACCAATAAACCAGATCTTCATGCTAGGCCTCAAACTATTCAGTAATACATAGATGATGACCGGGTTCAATATCTGAAAATGATAATCAAGGAATTAATAAGATTGAGTAGTATAGAATTTTATCTATGATTCCATCTAACCTATATAACTCATTTGTTCATTCATATAAAATTCTCTAAAAAACCAAATAAGACATCAAAACCCGTCATTATGATTCATGTACCTTTCCAGGGGTCTCTACCCAGAAAACTGTATAACCTCTCATGGTAGTTCAGTAGACTAGAATCCTTGTGTTGGATCCCATAGGGGCCTAAAATCACAAGTCATAGCTAGTACTCTTTGGCCTATGTCATGAATAGTGACCACTTGACACTATTTCACTACCAACCCATGCAATCCTCTTTATTCCTAACTCCAAAATCCATCCTATCTCTCAACCACACTATGTTTCAATTATGTCATGCCCCTCCCTCTATTGATAATCGGATTGGGCTGGAAATGAAATTCAGGAGATAATGACCCTCAATTCCTACCTCAAGTAGGCCCCAAGGTGGAATCCAACATAAAGGGTATTCAATCATACATAATGGCATTCATTTCCCTTTTAAGAAAAATAAAATCCGGCTATAAGAAGTATGAACCTCAAAAAAACTGCATTTCATATATATAATTATGTCCAAATCCATACCACATGCATGGTTAATGTAAAACTCATAAAAATCAATAATAATCGTAGGTATATTCAAAAATAAATCTAATTAGAGACACAACAACTTTTCTAAATGTCTGAGAAAGAACGGCCCAACAAGGTCCATGTAATCCTCCTTGAAACATAAACATAGTTTGTATATGTATGGTGACCATATAAGTATACTGATTTGGAAAACAAATGTATCTCATGCCCAAGTGAGAGAATCATACTATTTATCCCACGAAAAAATTTAAAACCCAACAATAAATAACATGGTATACTAACTATCCCCACATCACAAAGTCATTCTCACCAAGTAGTGATTTTCATATAAAGAAATATAGAAATCACAATGATGATTTGGGTAACCCACACTATGTCACATTAGTTTAGAAACTCCTGCCTAATAGAAAATTTCTTCATCCTCCCACTACTTCTAAAAGAACCACATCACAACCCGAACACACTCACCTGTGCCCTAAATGCCACATCTCATCCCATAACCAGAGACTCGGGCCACATCACATCCAACCTGCATACAACTGGGCCACTACATCTTACCCACACACACCTGGGACCTTGGAAAATGCACCACATCCAGCCCATAGAATCTTGGTCCCCAAACAAAGTCACATCACAAAAACACCAGGGAAATCACAACACATCATATCCTAATGACACCGTGGAAAGCATAAATCATCTCATTCTGAAGACACCTAGGAAATCAAAACTCACCCACACACACCTAGGCCCCACAAACCACAACCTACCAAAATATTCATGAGCCACCAACTCTTAATAGAGGGAATATGGAAGAGTATGGTGGGCATACATCCATTATTTTACTAGGATGATTGGGAAAGAAACCATCCACCAAGATGATTGGGGAGTTTAGCACATATTTTTCAAATATAGTGGGGTGCATATTTAAATCCCAATGGAAAATACATGTACTTATATATATATAAATATAATACCAAGTAATTATTCCAAAACTATGGGTTCTCAAAAAAACAACCAACTCACAATAACACCCATGGTGATACCTCTAAATAAACAACCACATAACTAGCCAAATATTTAATTCACACCCACATCCAATTCATTTATCCAAATCATGATAATTTTTATACAACTAATTTATTCATTCAATTTCTACTTGAGTAACTACTAGGCACAACAAAAAACAGGCCAAATAGGATATGTCACACAGAGGAAAAAGATACATGGTAAATTAAACCACATCACATTCCTCTCCGTTTAACAGCCATTCATGATATAACTTACCAATCTCATGATATGGGAATGCTTTCTATAAATTATTAATTTGGAGAATCACCCACAACAACCAATTTCATAACCATTCTTTTATTTCTTTACACAAAATCCATCATCTCAATTGAACTAACCCCCAACTCACTAATACACCCCACAACATAGAATAGAAGAACCCAACCATAGTCCCACTGTACAAAACATCCCATCCATTCTTAAACTAATAATTAACTCTACTTGTGATTCCATTACACCACCTGAACCACCCCACATCACACAACCATTCCCACAACTATACTAAAACACTTTTCTAGAACAATCCCACTCACATCACACTTACCCAATAAAATAGTGAAGGCATGTTCAGATTTATCAAGGCATTCCTCGCCCATTTTACACTTGTTAAGGGTTATCACAGAAATAGCCTGAGAATGAGGAATCCATTTATTGGCATGTTATATGTGGCTAGAAAATTTAATATTTTTTCTAATTGATAAGTAGATAATCATGCATTCATAATCATTCTATGTTCAAAAAAGTACCACTAAAGTCCAAGATTCTCAATATACATATTTCCCATACAACTCACGACATTCAAAAAATATCAATAAAATAGTTGGATCAAACATCACATTATCCACCACTTGTTTATTGATTTTAAACCAATTTTTTTCTTTGTTGAATTTGTATTCAACTATAAAATTCACATTGGATACTTTAATAAACCATACATTATTGAAAATTGAGAGGGTGGATGGAAACATACACCATAGAAGAGTTGATATGCATTTCCGGTTTTCACCAATGTAGGGTGAATATGTAGCAGGAAAATCCCCCAGGGAAAAATGATCCAAAGGGTATAGAAAAATTCCATGACTACTTGAGTTGAAAAATAATAGTTTGCGGAATCTCGTACTAAGAGAAAGTTTAAGGGAGAAATGAAGTGTATCCCCCCCAGGACATAGAAGGATTAGATCCAAGACTCATGGGATATGAAGTAGTTTTGAATTTCCATTAATGCATCATCTCAGTAAAACATTATGATATCTCCATTAAAAAGTTGAATTGAGTTTTATATAATTAAACATATGATTTGTATCCCAGGAAATAGCTTCAAACCTACTTAAATATGGCATTAAACTGATTTTACATCAATGAAAAATTTAAAGGGGTGACGTACATGAAGCTGGGAACAATGTTCATGGATAACCATTGAAAAAACCTAACATTCTATTATTCATGTTCAAAAACCCATATTTGGATGATTTAATAATGTATGAGCTTACCGTTGGGCGACTTACTCCAGGAAGGCATACCATTGGGTGACTTACCACTGGAAGAGAAACTGTTTGGTGAGCTACGATAATGATTCACTTTTTTGACCAACCACTGGGACTCACCATGGCCACTCATCGTTGTAACTCATCATTGCAACTCACTATCAAAACTCATATTTGTGACCTATAGTCATTGAACTACCATTATAAGACACCATCATGACTCAAAATCAAGAATCACCACTATAACTCACTATCAGGACCTACAATCATTGACCAATCATCGAACAACCAAAAATACTATAAATTTATTTTATTGTCGCAATAAGTCATGGTGACCACCCAGAATACTTCAAACACTGAATTTTCACAATGTCATGGACTAGAGAGGTCCATACCATTACATTTATAAACATTTAGACAATATGAATATTATACATCCTACCAAAAAATAATGATGTTATTATTCAATTGTATCCCAAATAAAATTTTAGTAACATCAATGGATGTCATGTTTGATGAAAAAAGATTTTTAAAGATCACATGGGAAATTTCATAGGGAAAATATCTTGTCCAATTTTTAGAACACTTTTTAGAAAAGAAAACATTTTTAAAATACTTTTCATTATAAATAAGATTAATATATATAATTTTAAAACATTCTGGAGGAAAATAACCATTCAGTTTTGAGCACACGTTATTTAAAATAAATACTCTCAAGACATTTGCAAAATAAATTTATATGAAAATAAACTATTTATCAAATAATGGATGCTTTAGAAAATTTATTTGTTCATAATAGTAAAAAATTAGTATTCATTTACAAACATTAAATCAAATCTTCATTTTATGTTTTGGATAAAATCAAAATGACCATTAATTGGGAAAAATCCTAAATATTACATCAAAAAAAAATTTATGAATGAAAAATATCAAAAAAATGACTATGATAAATCATATTATTAATTTGAATTTTTTTTGAATACATTAATAGAAAACATTTTTTTGGAAGAAAATAGATTTTCTGTGAAAGAGTGAAATGAGGTCGTTTTCATTTAAAAGAATTATTTTCAATTGTAATGTACATAAAGAGGGGAAAATGAACAGGAAGATATAAAATATCATGACATGAATAAAGGATAATAAATTCCATCTATTTATTGATATTTTTATCATATATTTTTTTAATCATTAGAATAATCAAAAACAATCCCGATAAATGATTCGATTGTATCATAAAACCCATTCCACTGTGGTCACATCAGTAATATAAAACAAAATAAAAGGGATATAAAATGGATATTTAAATAACCATAATTTTTATGAAAATTATCATAAAACAAATTCATTGGTATTATTTACACCACATAAAATAATCCCACTCTGAATATGGAATTTGTCTCGTTGATAATAAAAGTGAGACATAAATCTCTAACCATAGGTCTCAATTTCTATCATACAAGTTATAAATTATTATATGTAAAATATATGTTTATTATAAAACTATTAAATATATATATATATATGTATATATAATACAATATATTATTTAATTATAACTTTTTTATAATTTTTATCAATAACTCCAAAAAATCATTTTTCTAGCGATAAAAGATTTTTTCTTTTGGGTATGATTTGATTTCAAATTTTCCATACCCATACATTTATCAGGATTCTATAATATGAATAATATAAATATAAAATATTCTATATATTTTTATTTATATTAATCCATAAATGATAGAGATAGAAAATAAAATAGACCAGTTATGGATACCTTCTTTCGTATATACACAAGAATTCTTTTTCCATTTAATCAATCGATTAAATGATTGAAAGGTAAATAATATATTATTATTATAGAATCATTTTTATTTCATATATAAATATATAATGTTCTAAACATATCCTTATTATCATCCATGTACAATTTTTTTAAATAATGAGTCACGTTGCTTTCTAGGGCGGTACTCCACCATACACAAGAGTAGCATTAGTGTATTCCCATCGATTGCAATGTAAGAAGTCACATGTGATATCATGACTCGATATGAATAATAATATCATAAATATATTATATATATAATAAGTCCATAATTATATCTATCAATGAGAGGTGGTGATGGAAAATGAATAATATTTCTTCAAGAAGAAGTAGTATGGTGTAAAAATGAATGTTGGTTTTGTAGTGTATTTGATGGAAGGAGATAAGGATTTATGTTTTAAAAGTAATTTAATAAAATATAAATATATGGAATATAATCATGTTATTATGTAATAATAGTTTAATGTGACTAGAAAGATGTGAAGGAATAAATAAAATAAAAAGCTCAGTTAGGACTCTTATGACTTCTTCCGAAAACTTCTATTTGTCTTCACAAAAAGTGTTTTTAGGGTTTCTTGATAACCAAAATAATTATTATAGGCTTATTAGAAGGAATTGAGTATTTTATTTTAATTTTATTAGGCTTATATTTTTTTGGGAAGTGTGAAGATGGGAGGTGAGTGGGTGACCTTTTAAAAGTGAGGAGAGTGAAACATCATTACATTTTATGAATAAAAGGGGTTACCGAGATTTTTATAAGTAAAAAAGGATCCCAAAACATCCATTGTGTAACCATGAATATATAAGGTAAATCTATGGACATATAATTTGTTTTTATCATATTTGATTCATTTTTTACTCTAGTCATTTTTTAATTAACCCCTAGTAAACACAATTTTTAACTTTGAGTATAATAATTTTTTTTTATTTTTTTCTAATAATTATATTAAAACATTTTTAGACCATATTCGGGCATATATATTATTATTATTCATAATTCCATTAATTTTATTGAAAAAATTTTATATAATTTTTTCCCATAGGTGCGATGAAAAATTAGTTTTCAAAAGTTAATGTGTTCAAAAGATTAAAATGTTTTTATATGAAAAAGAATTTTCAAATTAATTTATATTACATAATTTTAATTAATAAATATATAAATTTTTGAGATAATTTTTCCACAAAATTAATATTTAAAAAAATTTGTTCATTAAATTCTTCAAATGAAAGGAAAATTCTTAATAATATCAAGTATTTTACACCATTGATCGAAAAAATATATTTTTCCAAAAAATTATCAAGGATTAACCTTAAGATAATTTAAAAAATATGATTTAAAATTTTGAATGAATTATTCAAAAATAATTTTCCAAAATTATAAATAAATAATTTTGAAATATGTCGGATTAAATGGTTTAAATAATTTTAGAAAAGTAATGTTTTAAGTAGAAAATAAGATTTATTTTATCTATATATTATAAAATGAAAAAAATAAATAATAAAAATTTAATTCCATATATAAAATATGAAATTAATTAAAATAAATCACAAAAAAATAATATATATAATTTATTGACCTAAAATGTAATTTAATTAATAAAACACATTTTTAGAAAAATAATCCATTTATTTCCGAATTTTTTTTATTTCCATTTTTAATAAATTTGTAACTAAGGAATTCATTATATATAAATGTATAAAATATATATTTTAATAATTTATCTAATATTAATCATACCCATTATTGTAAATCCTAGTTTATAAATATCATAGTAAATAATTATATTTTATTAGAATATCACATTTCTATTAATCTCAGTGTTTCTTGTAAAACAAGATAAACTCATTATTGCATGTATCATAAGACAAATATGACGTTTCATGTAATATAATCTAAACTTATTATTTTTTGTTACACACAAAAAATATTTTCTTGTAACTCATGGTAAACTCATTGTTTCATGTAATGAAAATTATAATATGATTAAATTTATTTCAGAACAGTATGTCACAAAATATGGGAGTGCTACATTTAACCCAATGAACATGATATTTCACCTATAATTTCATCACACAGGTTCCATAAAATGAGTATTATTATATCTCATTACATCCTAAGGTACCAACAAATCTTTCTCAATTTGGCTATTCTGTCATAAATGCAGAGCAAGTTAGTTGTCTTATTTCATATAAATTTCTCTGTATTAATCAGAGACTCAAATGAATGATCATTACAAGAATGATCATGATAAAGTTGTATGAATTCTATGTTTAGTACATGTGAAAAATAAGGTATGTACTTTCTTAGGTGAGGTACATGTATCACATCATGTCCTTAATAAAGGATTGTTGGAGGAACCAAACTATAATCTACTATCCTGATAAGATTAATTATTTAAAATGAATCAATATGTCCGATTTGGGGTCCTAGAAACAACTTTTATTACTTCTATTACATGAATATTTAATTCATATAAATATTAATATATAATTACATATTTTTCAATGTTCATTAAGACTACGATGTAATAATGTTTTAGAGTATTTGTCGCATTAGTAAGGTCATAACAGTACCCCACTATGATGAAAACCTTGATGTTCTACGGCAATATTTTTAATTATAGTAATGCGGTTGGATTCAATACAATAATGGGACACATATTATAAAGACCATTAGGTGTGAGTACATGTAAGCAGATAAGACTTCTTCTCATGATGTTCTGACATGGTAATGTCTATAGTGGGAGGTGATTAGAACTATCCCACCAATAAGAATTCAGCATGTTTTTATTTTGATGAATATTCCTATATATATCATAATTTTTAATTGTAATTAGACATGAATATTATCATTAATGTGGGTTGTAACTCGCACACTTTGATTTAATAATGAAAACCATCACACCATAGGTCGGTGAAATGTATGGTAAATTGGGTGTGTCGTAAGTGACATGTTATTAATGGATAAGTCAGGGAAGAACATTTCCATTTCATTTATAGAAGTTGATATCTTGGCCCCTTGATTTTAATAGAGCCATATCCATAAATTCCATGGACTTGTTGTGACAATGATTTTTTTTTTCAGGTAGTCAAAGAAAGACGTATCAAGAAAACAGGTTGATGATACAATCTTAAAAGCATCATGATGATATATTGAGACAAATCATTTATATTACATAGTGAGAATTTTTATGTGGATTTTGTAGTTGCAACTTTAATGTCATTATCCTGGATTCCTTTACCAATTGGGAGATAATACACATGGAATTTAGCCAATATTTCTGAATTCCAATGAGAAAGAATCCTATAGGGTCACAGACTATGTGCTTCTTGTTGTCTCAATTAAATTCATATGAATTTAATAAATGGATTAAATATTATATTAAATACCATGGAATAATATTATTTAAGTTAAAATGAACAGATACATTAAATAAAAAATATATATTAATTTCATTGAACATTTAAATTTTTTTATTTTCTAGTTTGTAAATAAACTTTTTATTTAAAGAATAAATTATTTATTTATTTATTTGGGTGTTTAATAAATAGAAGAGTTTGAGTGGACCAATATCGGTTCGATAGTAAAATAATTATTTAAAATATGGTAAATAGTTATTGAACTAGTTGGAAGAATACAAAATAAAAATAATGTTGATATCATTATGTGTCATGGAATTTCATTTATGATTCCATTATGCGCAAGTTTCCGCACTACGAATAATGGTGTTGTTATTTTTGTTATGTACCATCGGTGTTCTCTGAGGTTTTGAATGTATTTAATTCCTTCTACATAATTAAATATTGTAACTTAAACCCCATGTCATTAAATCGAAAGGTAAGTATATTATGCCATTATTCTGGGTGAACCAAATTTCCAGTGGTGAGAGAATTGTTGAGACAAAACAATATCTATCTAAAATTATCTCTTGTACCCTCTTAAAAAGGAGAGAAGTTCTTCAAGACCAAAGAACATGGGATCATGTAAGACCAATGCAAGACACTCAATTCACCATGCTAGCACTCAGAGAATGAGTGGTGTCGATCAGAGGACATAGGAACATGTGTAGATCACTGCTACATGTATTCAGGTCTGGATCCTCACATGTTTAACAAGAAAATATATTAGGGTCATTACGGATGACCAACATCGTCAATGAATAATGTACCGAAGATCTAGGTATTTAATTTCTATATAAATTATTTAAATTATTTATAAACATGATGTACAAGATCCTCTCTATTGGATTCAATTCCCTTTTCTTCTTTTTTCAAGATCAATTATCTTAATATTTGGATAATAGCATTAATCGTCATTTTGATCCTAGATGGGTCCACAAATATGGAAAAGGAAATGTTGGTCCCTCCAAAACTCCATGCTTTATATGTTTTCAGATCAAGCAAGTGGTATCATAGTGGGGTTCATCATCATTTTACATTATATAAATACATAATTTTAGATTTATGATTTTATAATTTAAATTTTTCAATTCATGGTTAATTGTTCTTGTAATGTGGATTTTGATATTTTTTCTTCCTCTTTCATTTCTCAATTGATCTAATAGAAACAAACACTTTTAAATTTAAAATAAAAATGAGGAACTTGTCTGGAGGGGCCAAAAATTCAGTCCAGGTGACCCAAAAGTACATGATATGTGTTCAGAATTGCACTTCATGTTCTCTTCCATACAAGGTGTGTAATTTAGACTACATTACATTTAATCTTGTTTAGTGCTTCGAGAGTAGTTTGTAAATTACCCAATACATGTTAATTTTTATTGGCATTGTGATTAATTTTACACCGTGTGTGTTCATATACAAATTGGACCACACATACCATATCTCTCACTATTTGGCCTGTTGAACATGGCATGTTGTCCCTTCATGTAAGGGTACATTTCGTGTATCCCATACAATGACAAAGCTAGCCTATAACCGTGTAATGAATAGAAAACATGGTTTTTATCCCACTGTATAGGTAATGTACTCCGAAATATCCAAATCACACCACACACACTTAGTCCCTAGGTGTGTACATCAAGAAATACATTGAAGGTAGTACATACCATGTAGTCAGAATTCCACGCAGTTTACTTTACCAAATTATTAAAACTTATAACATTATTGTTTTATTAATGATCAGAACTATATATCATGTATAAATCTTACTACAGGTTGTTACTCTATGCATTTATGCATCATGTATTCCATACTTCAAAAGGGTAAAACATTAGATGAATATAATATATTTTGGGTAGATTTGAAGAGGTATTAACGAGGTTACTTCTAAGGAAAATTTATGTACAATGATGATAATCTCAAGGAAATTCATAAAAGGTATTATGATAAAAGGATTGATTAGTTAATGATAATAACTAAACAATTCATGTGTGATTTGTCGTAATGCGAATTATTAAAGAATTTATTTCCAGTTTTATTAATAATGTAATTCATTTCATTTATGTGGATGATCATGAGCTAGATTTGACCTTTGTATTAGATTGGATTGTTTTAATTAAATTTTTATCCAATGAACTATCTATCCCCATTAAAATGTATGGAAATGTATTCCCATTGATTCCTTTATGTAAAACCCCTTTTTACTGCTCATTTTTTTGTGATTTAAAAATCATATGTAATGGATGAAGCTCTAAATCTAGTAGAGTCAATTCATGATGGAGCTGAGAAAAAACCATACCCAGGAGATACAAAGGTGGAAAGGTGGAAAGCAATAAAAACTAACACAAAAGGTTTAAGGTGATTAACCCCTATGTCAGGGTTTGTTTATCAACCTCAAGTTAAACAAAAAATTAGTAATGGTCATGATCATTCCCTTTATTTTATTTCATATAGTTTCATGGTTTATCATTATAGATGTGTTTTCACGATCAATTAATTAATGAATTAAACAAGAATTCAATATGGAACTAAAAAATCATTGATTATACATAAATATTATCAAGACATGGTTATTCACATAAGTATGTTCAACATAATATTAACATGAATGTGAAAAATATAATAATAAGTTTACGGATAATAGATAAATATACCTCAATAAAATATTATGTCAGACTATGCCTTTCCTTACATGATTAACAACAAGACACAATAAATATTTGTGTTTGACAACCCTTATTGGGACACTTACTATTGTACAGGAAGCCCTTATGAAATCTTCCAGGTGACATAACCATATTCATCAAGTAGAGTATCCCTTTCTAGTCATGGTCTAATGTTAGGGGAAAGTGTTGAGGAATTCCATGTTAGGATTTCATGATTGGGGAGTCCACTCATTGGATTAAGGTGCTGCAAGCTTGCAATTTTAAAAGACATACCTACCTAAATACATTAAAATAGTTCAAAAAACCCTTAATGGGGTAATGAACAGGGGAATATTTATCATTTCCACAATTATTTCTATGCAACTAAACACTTTGTGTTCAATGGTGAGGGCCATTGGGGATTAATAAAATAGTGGGAGACTTACAAAATTTATTTTCTTATTTATTATAAAAATGTAATCAAGAACGTAATAAAAATATTCCCATTTAATTGTAGAATAAATTGAGGATCTCAACCACACAATCCATCTGATCAATTCTATAGAAATACAACATCATCACCGGTAGTAACTTACAGGAATGGTTTAGACACATTTGGGTTGTTTTATGTCTGGAACAGAAGTATTATGTGTTGGATTCATCATTTCATGTTCTTCTTTTGAATGAGGTTAGTGATGTGGAATTCAGGGTCCATAATTTACATACAAACGACATGATTGAAAGGACGAGAAAAATGTTTTCTAAAGAAAAAATGTTCAATAGGATAAAAACTTTTTATATAAAAATCCGACAATAAATTGATTCCAAAGAACTAAATTGTTTTAGTATATATATTTTAAATAGTTTTACCTTAAAATTAACCCTAAAATATTTTGTATGTTTTTAAATTTGTTAAAATAAATTATACTGACTGAAAATTATTTTTTTATTAAGAAAGACAATTTTGAGGGAAAAGTGAGAAACCATAAAGTTCAACAAACACTAAACAACCCCAAACAGAAAACCAGAAACAGCCTCTTCCAAGAATAAGCAGCAACCGCCAACTCCAATGAAGAACCACTCAGCGATCCCATGCAAGCATGGTCCCTCCCGATGGCAATCCATCCCTCTTAGTCAACCACATCCCAAATGACTTGTATAGAAAATAGTAGCGTGCTCTAGCCCATATGATCCGATCTGACCCTCTAACATTTCCACACACAACAAGGGTGATAGCACAACCAAGAATTAGTTAGAAAAGGAGTAAGAAGAATCATTGAAAACCAATTGAATTCTTCCGGATTCCATATCCCTAAACAACTTTTAGGATATGTTAGATACCTGAGAATGTGGATCTCCACTTATCAGGTCTTCAAAAGAAGAAGTCAGTTTATTCCAGACCTGAATGTACTCCCCAAGCCTGATCATCCCCTTATTGAAGCCCCCAACCGGGATTGTGTACTGTTTTTCAACCCAAATATATTTCTCTTCATTAAGATCCACTTCGAGATTCTGACCCATCATCTTGGTTGCATCCTCTTCCGAGGAATTTAGAAATAACACCTGCTCTGTCACCACATCATCCGAACTCAAAATCAAATAAAAGGATAGTTAAGGATGAAAAGGTGGTTTTAGATGACACCTGACCTCGTTGTCCATCTTCTCATCCATTAACATATTTGCTGACTAAGTCCTCATTGGGGGAGGTAAGGAGGAGTAGTCCTTCCTACCCCTCCTCTTCCTATTTCTCCTGTTACTCCTCGAATCGGTATCCTCTTCAGAAAAACACTTACTGAACTCAACAACTTCTTCCACCCCACCTCCGTTAGCACACTCTGGGTAATCATGCCCCATGATCTGACCTTCCAAATCAGATCCATCGAGGTTTTTCTTGCTGGATTTAGCTTCCTCACCCAGAAAAGATGGTTCATCTCTCGATTCTACCTCATCAAGTCCTTCAAAACTGTTGCTCAAGATGACTGGGTTCGGGGTTAAAGAGTCTGCACCCCCTAGAAGATTTCCATGGCCCGAACCCCCTGTTTCCCCAAAATTGGGTTGGAACAGAACCTCCAAGACATTTCCATGCAGTTGAAGAGGGTCGCTACCCAGTCCCAGCACCACCCCACTGACCCATTCCTTTCCCTTAACCACTTCTTCCTCTTCCCCTATCTCGTACTGAGTTGCAGATTGATCAAAACCCATTCCCATGTATTGAGGCTGAGGATTTTGATTCTCCTAGCCCCTGATCAAACCACATGTGGCCTCAGGTCTAGAAGGATCACCTGTAGAGAGAGAATTCCTTGCCAAATCCCCATCCTCATGGGCCTGATTCTCGTTCCCCATACTGCTGGTCGCATGGAATCCACCCAAATCCCTCCTAATACGATCAAACATTGCCTCCACCGGAGGTCCCGAGACCGTTAATGAATCCTTCAAGACTGGTCCTGTAGGCTTCTCCCTCCCTGAGCCAGTAGGATCCACCACAGAATAATTATAAAGACGGGGCATCCCCACCCTATGTTGACTAGAAGGCCCCTGCTCCTGAACACCCCGAGGTGCCTCAACATGATCAATGGTATCTGAAGACATCACCCTTGACCCCTGTTTGCGCGCAACCGGTTCAGTGCCATGGCCAGGACAGGCTCCATCTCCCTCAACCTGATCTGAATCATCCTTATCCGCCGATGAAGTGTAAACCAAAGCCACCGAAGACCTTTTGTGACTTTCATCAAAACAATGGACTTGTCTATGGCATAAGGAAAAAAATTATGACCATGATTTATAGAAAATACTTTGCACGTACCTATATTGCCCTTCAATTACGATCCAATCCTTCTCGGGAGGAGGTCGGGAGAGCTCCATTTCAACACAAATGCGTGCAACAATCGGGTGCAACATAGAATCCGTTTTCCAATCCACATAAAGGAATCGGCCCAAGGAATTACCTATTTAACGAAGGAGAACTGGATTCTGAAAGGGCAGCGGTAACCCTTAAAGCTGGATCCATATTGTCGAAGATGAAGAATCATGATTCATGTGCAAATCAAACGTCCAATGATGTAGATGAAACAGAAACCCTCTAACAGATCTGCTTGCAGGAGACCAGGCCAGAGCCAAGTCGTCTTCATCGGCGAGGCAAATAAAACCATTATTTCACATAAATATAGTTCTCATAAAAATAATCCCTCTATATTCAAATGATAATTATTAATTTTTTGGATTATTTAGTCACCATTGAATTCCTAATAGATACATGTTTAATCCATATATTTCCAAAATATAGATAGTCTAATTTGTACCCACAATTCCAATATCTTTGTAATAACATTCACATTAATCAAGATAATTTTAATAGTATGTCATATTTTATTTAAGATCAAATTGTCCTTTAACTGAAGCTAAGCTCAGTACTTAATGTAACTCAAGATAAAACCATTGTTTTACGTTATAGAAGATAAACTCCATGTTTCATGTTAAAAAAAGATACAATAATTGTTCAATGTAATAAAAACTAATCTTGGTGTATCATTTAATGATAAATATTTAATAGATTAAAGTTATTCAAAGAAAATATTTCACAACATATCCAGGTGTTGCAGTGAGCACCAAATTGTATAACTTGTTATCTAAGGGAGATGTTAGATCAAAAGTGAATAATCAATGTTGTAGCCAGTCATAATTTTAGTAACCTCCTAAAATCCCAATATCATTTCTTATCCTCTCACACTATAGAACCCGACCACCTTTGAAGGGCTTATGTTGCATCTAACCATTAAAAGTGCATCTACCCTCAATTCAAGATTTAGCTCAAAAAATCTTACGCTTATAACCTACATTATAGTAGAGACATCAAACCCAAAAAATAGTCCTATGACACAACAAATAAATAAATGATTATAAACCCCCAAAAATATACATTTACCCTCCAAACACCTTGGAAACACCTCTGAGTTTCTCCAACTATAAAAAATTTAAATGGGTATAGATATCAAGATTTTGAAACACAAATCTGACACCATCCAAACTATTCTCATACTCGAGAATAAAAAATTTTACTTATAAGGAATGAAAGAGATATGGTTTTCCAAAAAAACACCTAGAGACATTCCTCTTAGTAATGTCAAAAACACATGGGCTCTACTACATAACTCAACATATAAATATAAAAAAACATGAATCCTAATAAATTAGTATCTAAACAATCTCCAGGGTGAGATACCACTCAAAAAATAGTAATTTTACCATCAGTAAAATGGGAGGAATAAATATCATAAAAAAGATAGAGGTAAAAATAGAAAATATGTTTGATTATATATGAGAATAAAAATAAATAATCATAATATTCAGAGTGTATCTATGACTCATGTTCCACGGTACTCTCTTTCACGACACTATTCTACCACAAGAAATGAACCGAGGAAGTGAGATTCTTCCATAACAACTTCTAATGGCTTTTATAGATATCTAACAACAATTTCATAGTGGTTTCATCCGCACCAATGAAGATATATCCACAATCAATTATATTAGATCCGTCATGAAGGTAAAATAATAGCTTAAAGAATTTAAAATTTTCATGTATAAAAGTCATATGTGGGGAATGTTCTTTTAGATACTCTATGGAACTAACACAATCCAACACATTGAAATTCCCAATAATAGAGTTATCATCAAAATGAATATGAAAAATACATCACTTCCCTCGATGAGAAGTCGCCTTCACAAACACATGATCTTTAATGTTGAAATCCACATGTTTGTTGCTATGATCGACACAGGTATTCTGAAAATCCGATGCATCTTACACCCTTTCATGAATCACTTGAACCATTTTTGTCATACTGTGAACTATTTATGGGGTGATAATTGTTGAATTTATTACACCAGTCTAAATAATTGATGAATGGAAAGGTCGTATAAAAAATAGTTCCATAGAATTGGTAGGGGGAAAAATATTATTAAAATAAATATCAACCAAAAGAAGTTACCTTATCCATGAATCTAAAAAATATGGGACTCATTAATGCATCCTTCTAGAATAAGTCTCTTTATTTATTCCAATCTAATCATCAATTTGCATATAGAAAGTATTTTTAAGTCATAATTGGGAGAAAAAAACATGCTAGAGACCACTCTATACCCTAATGGTAAAATGTAGATCTCAATCAGAGATGATAATCCTAGGGACCTCATGGAGGCCAAAATCTCTTCTATGAACATCCTTTGAAACAAATCCACTGAACATGAATCATTTATAAGTATATAGTGGGATTATTTTATCCAAAAATCTGTTAACATATATATAAAACCATGAACTCATTGTGTTCGAGGTAAACTTGTGATGATGTCTATTGAGATGTCATACCACTTCCACCAAGGATCATATAATTTTTAGATAAAACCACTGAAAACATAGTGTTTTACCCTCCCTATATGGTAGACCAAATATTAAGAAACAACACATTAGACTACAGGGTTCAACTGAACACAAAAACTACCCTTTTAATGATTGGAACATTATTGTTATGTTGTGATGTATTGCTAGGGGTGAGCTATGAATCCAACACAGTACCACTTCAAATATCTATAAAAGGGTTGAAAATTATTCCATTGAAACAAAACATTGTAATTTTTATTCTTATACCAATTTTATGGTGCACCACCACAAATAAATGTATTTCTCCATACTTATACCTTGGTATCTACATGCTTGTGATCATCCACCTACTATATGAAATCTGACTATACTACCATCTTAAATAGCTATCCTCTAACTCCAACACTTCCCATATCCTTAGTCACTAGTGAGAACTATTCTAAAAAATCCATGAATCTCAATATTCACTCAAAATATGACTACATTACTTCTAAAATTTTTTATCATCTATAATATTTACTTTTGTAAGTGTATATGAAATCATTATTTCATAATCTCTGAATAATTATATACACCATCACTATCATGTGTAAAATTCACACTAAGAGAAGACATAACACAAGATCTTATGATCTCAAAAAAACACAAAATTATCACAAATGATGTAATGTATCCCAAAAAATAAGGAATAAAATATAATATCAAATCGATATCATGGGTGGTATATTTTTTCTAATGGGTATTTAATTTTCAAAACACATAAGTAAAAACATATATCTTATTCATAAACTCACAACCCAAGATAAGATGTGAAGCTTCATAGAAAACCAAAAAATGAAATTTCATATCTAGAAAACAAGGGGATGGAGCCCTAATAATCGAATATATTATATTCTCAAATAATGGTTGTCACTAGTTTGTCCATAAGAATTCTCATTCCTTTATTTTCAGGGCTATCAAGGTGTCCCAAAATGAAATATATCAGCTACAAACATCTTGTAATATCTTAAAATACCATGAAAACATTGTACCTGTGAAACACTCTTATGGGATTCTCAAGTAACAAATGTGTTTATCTTTAAAATATCTATATATAATATATGATAAGTTATGAAATGTCCCATGAAAAACTCCATGATTGTACAACTCAAATATTGATAATGTATTGGTTAGATACTAATAACGAAGAACACTGAAAATGGGATGAAAATTTAATGTATGGTATTTAGAAAAAATTGAGTATAGAAGGATATATTTGATGAAAACAATAATGAATTGATCCATGAACGTTCTAAACACTACATTCATTAATCCCATAAAAATAGAGGTAGCTTATTTCACACCAAAATGTGTCACAACGATTTCATGATTCCAATGAGGATGTCTAAAAGAGGTATTTGATATATCCCAACCCTTCACCATCATATGATGATATCCGAACCAAATATTGATCATAGATAAGAAACTTGTTCCTTTCATCTGATTGAAAAAATCATCAATACATATAATTGGATTGTGGGTCTTCGCAATCACAATGTTCAAGAAATGATAATTAATATAGAGATTCTATCTACTATAGACCCTTTTCAGTATCAAAATCAGTGTTAACCATTGTGACATGCTTGTCTGAAAAAAAACCACAAATTAATAGATCATCAAGAAGTACTCGTATCCCTTGCATAAATAAATGTTACATCTTATATAGATAAAACAATGACATAGAAATCATAGCGATGAACTAATCTCGATCTCTTAATGTGGGGGTAACACTACAAAATCCATAGGTAAAACATTATAGTACTCTTCCATAGCCCTGGAGAAAATGGATGAATTAACCTATAATAAAATAATTATAACCTCATCCACCAATAAAAAAACGGTCAAAAATACATCGCACTAATCCAAGGGTGTCAAATTCTCACAACCACATTTTTTATCTCCATAAATATCAAAGAATACAACCCACCTATAAAATCAACCCACAACAGCCAATACAGATTAAATTTCTTTCTAGAGGATAATGTATTATTTCTATATTCATAAATATAGAAAGCCTCCTCAAGATATGTGTTACCCCTGTACTAGATTACAGCCTCCCAATGAATCATTCTAGTTAGCATGACCACCAACTATCATAGTTTATTCCACAGTCACTTGTGGCTTATCCACCTCACAACCCAAAACATATATCAGGTTATGTTATATAAAGTTTTTTATAAACATTATCGTACAATAATTACAACCATATAAAAAATGTACCTCAAATGGTGTCTAGATCCCCAAGACATGGAATTCCTTGGAAAAGATACTAACTACATTTTTCTCCATAACTCTACTATGCTATAAGAATATGAGGATCATCTCATGGATTTCCTCTACGTTTCGAATTACATTACTGCTAATATCATAATAGATCATCATGCAGTGTCTACCATGTTTGAAACTACCTCAAATTTGGAACCATAATTAAATTCATATTGTACAAAACCTACTAATAATGTTTGAGAATTGTCCCCACTAATGGCATCATCCATCACATAGAAGAAATTCATTTGACACATCATATAATTCATGAGAAGCACCACCCATAGAGAAATACGTTTATGAGGGTTGATACCATCCTCATACAAAGAAAAATCTATAATTTTTTATTAAATTTGGAACCCGAGGACCATAACACTCATTCATGATTAATCATGAACACTCTTCACACATAGAGACCAAATTATGGCGAATATCCTCTAAAAAACACATCTCTTTCCATTACATCAAGATATTTTTTAAAATTAATGGGGTGAAAATATGATGGATATCTGGAAATAGTTCATCTATGATATTTTTCTCCCTATCCTCCCTTTCAAGTAAAAAATTTCAATCCAATATTTGATGGGTCTTAAAAGTGGTATTTTACTCCCATATTCGAGAACTACAATGTGTATTATTTTCTATTTTATAGATTATAATATTTCAACGAATATTTTTTGATACTATAGATAATAAATCATGTGATCTCAAAACCTATTTAACCAAAAATACACATTTTCTAAAAACATTAAATATATTAATATCTAGAAATGGAAGTTTTCTAGAAAAACACGATTAACTCCAAAACAGTATATTTGATTGGAAATATGAGGAAACCCTTGAGTTTATAATGTGTATATTACCATAAAATAGATGTAATAATTTATAGTTTTATGTGCTTCGGTAAAGTTCTATATTTGTAGAAAATAATAAAATTTGTTAATTTTTTTAAGTTTTATAATTTTTTCAATATAATGACCTAGAATCCTTCATTTAAATAGGTACATGAATAAATATGTTGGGTTATCCACATAACCTAGGTATTTATAGGATCAAATGGAGAGGATGAATTAGAAAATCATTAGATTTAGACACTTAATTGAGATAATTTTAGTGTTCGTGAGCCAACAGAGTTCATCGATCTCAACAATGATTGCATTGTGATACTGTTCTCTGAAAGTGATCAATCGAAAATCTAGGTAGGATATCTATTTTTTTGTTTTGTCTCCATTTTTTTTATCCCATGATGGATTCCAAAAAATTATATAAATTATTTATACTTATATTTTTCATTTTTTATGTGTATTTTTATCTAGGATTTGAGGTGTAATTATATTTAGTGTATACTATTAAAATTCATTCTTCATAATACTTGTTGTAGATCAAGTCTAATTAGAACAATAGCATAGGATGAATCAAATTTTTTTAAGGTTTTGTTCCCCCATTCTACATATCATAATTTTATGCATTTATTTTGGTTATAGGTTCAATGAATACCAGGAAATTAATTATTGTGAATTTTATCATTAGGAAAAAAGATATTTTCTCGAGAACTATTTTTCGAATCTGTAATTAGATTATGTTTTGGAAAAATATTGGTCCTTTATTTTTGGATTAAAGACCATGTAGTTTTTTTATGAATCATTAGATTGGTATGATTGTGGATGATTCCTTGGTGGTGATAATGGTTTAATTATTGAAGAAAATGATGAATGGATATAGACCGATCAAGATTTGTGTTCAACGAAAATTTTAGCAGTAGATTCTAGGATATAGGGTGTTTTGGAAAAAGTCTAATTAGAATCCAATGAGTTATATTATAAATGATAATAATTTACATGAATTCTAGAATAAAAAATTATGTGTAGTCATATCTAGGAAATTTTAGGGTTTCAGGTAGATGTATGTTTCATGTACTAATTGAAACATGTGTAACATCATGGGACACATAGCTGAAGATATTGGTGTATATAATTTGGTTTACTAATTGTTGGATATGTGTCCACACATCTAATGTACTTTTTAGGTACATATTAATTATAGAGTACACATAATGACATGTTTCCTTGGACATGATAATGAAAATTAGCAAGGGTAGGCATACAAATGCACAGGTAGAGAAACACGCCAATTTAAAGGAAAATATATTTATACTGTGACCCTCAAGGGACACATCATGTGTTATAGATGATATCATATTGTGTGAGTCTTAGATATGGCAGTTCCATGTTTAATGAGACACATTGTGTACCCCTAGGTACACATCATTTAATTCCTTGGGTGATATATTGTATTCCACTTTATTCTTATATTATCTTTTTTTGTGAGATTATGTGAGATTTAATGGAATAGTTTCGGTTAATTGTGTTACCATGGTCAATTACATTGAGGTTTTAATAAATAATTCCATTATCATTATGGAGAGTTACCCTTATACATCATCCTAATGAACCTTGCATTGTGGGTGAGTTACCTTATTCTATTGTGAGTCCCCTCAGTATACTTTGATTGACCATCATAATTATAGAGCATGTATCCCTTTAATAGTCAGAGAGTTATCCTCATTCCATTAATTTTTCCATTGATATCAATTTTATGTATTTTCTAGACCAACACTATATGGTTGTCGATTTCCAATATATAATGATGTTACTAGTAGGGTATGGTGTCCCCTAGCGAGCCTTGGGCGTTGACCCCTATCTGTGTATCAAGATATGAACTTTATTATAAGGTGTAATAAGATAAAATGTATTTTATATAAGAACACACTTAGTATCCTTTATGATTTTTCTTTTATAGAAATTATGACAATGTACCCTGGGATGATTGTTGTCAGTTATAGTATAGCTCAGGAGTGGCTCCTCTCAGATAAGCATAACCTAAAACCTCAAAACAGGTCTATGGATTTAGTCGGTTTTACATTTTGAAACATATATTAATTCATGAGTATATGTAGGATATCTTTGTATCTTGTAATTTTATATATCTATTTTGACATACCGGTTTTGGAATAGATTACTACTCTTGATGTTTTATGGTTAGTGATTTCATAATGTGCTACCAAGTATCGTTATAATCACCTTATAATGGGATCTTATCACACATGTATTGTCTTGTGAAGAAGAAATAAAATTTTATGGATACATTGGAGGACCATTTTTAGGTGGATATATGTTTTTTATACATATATTGGTGTATATGGGTGTTTTATTTGTAAATCATTTACCTTCTTATGATAAGGTTTGACATTACATTTGAATTTTTTTGTGGGCTTGTATTTGGACACATTTTATTCACTATAATAGTTTGTGTTGTATTCAAATTTTGGTTTTATAGATATATATATATTCATTTTATAATTTATTTTAAATTTAAAAATTTTATGTTCTTTGAGTATAGTGTGTGCATGTTTATAAACATAAGAGTTTAATTCCACGCACTCTAATGATATTCCTACTCGATTCATGTCTCCATCCCATGTCTAATTTGAGGTGGACCTTGCGTTGTTTAGGGTCATTTCCCATCAGGTTGGGCCACGAGAGAGTGATATCAGAGGGATACACAACCCAATGTGTTATGACACTCCTAGGTCGGAATTTAGTGTCCCCAATGGATTCTATCCTCAAAACAAATGTTCTGAGTTTGGTATGAGTTTTAATGAATTTTTTAGGTGTTCAGAGTTCTTACATTTGTAGAGGGACTCCATCATTTTGGTGATGTCTAATGTATCCATTCACTAAGACTATAAAAACTTCCATGTTTACTTGGTACATGTTGTAACTATTTTCAGGATGAAGTATGTATGTTAATCATATATGAATTTTTTATGGTTTTTATTTCCACGTTGAGTTATCTCACAAGATATAATCATTGATTTTCATATGAATTTTTTTCAGTCATGATTTATTCTGGAAAACATCTAGTGATTTTTCCACAATGTAGTCGAGAGAATTCATCGAGGAGTGATGAGTGATAATTAAAAAACATTTTTCACAATGAGATCATTCTTTAGGAGAGTATATATGTGTCCCTTTCTCTAATAAATGAGTTCAAAGAACCTCATCCTATGGTTCAGGTTGATATATCCTGCCATATTGAGTCATCGGTGGCTATTTTATTGTTAGATGATATTGATAATGGGTTTGAGCACATATCCCAAGCTATCAATGAATTTATCACCTTAGTTGGAGGGTTAGGAGGACTTTTCAAATGAATAAATATGGTGATTGACCCAAAACATGAGGTTTCTTTAGAGACCACAATGATAGAACAATTTTAAATAATTTGATTTATTATGCTAATGATGTAATAGAAGATATTGTATGGGATTTTCCAACCTAATGTGTGAAATTCAGGGAGGTGCTCATTGAATCACCAAGATAGTAGTTGTAGCTAGAGAAAGGGGATCCATTGGGTGATGGATGTGGTGGAGGAGATAGGGAGCCATATGAGGTGTATGGATATTTTTTTGATGCTACCACCACCACCACCATGTATAACACTTTTGGTTCTTGAAACTGGTGCTTGGAATCATAGAAAACTACTGGAACATAATGTTTAATACCTAGAGGCTCCATGAGTGTTTTGAGTTGTGATCAATATTTCATCTCCTCAGGTTGTAGTACAGTTAGACATAGATTACGACCACTATTTTAACCTCATTTTTTTGATCCTTTTCAAGGAATATTTAGGAAATTAGTAGATGGATTTTGTTGGTGATGTTTGATTTGAATTTTTGACATGCATGGAAAGAGGAAATTCAACCACTAGGAGATGATCCTAAGACACAATCCAAAATAGCGCATGTGAGTTAGTTCATCCCAATGTGAATATTAATAACAGGTGGAGGATGAGGTTCTTTTACATGCGTATTCAAGGTTTTTTTTTCTGCTATAGTGTTAGTGTAATACATTGTTTTGGTAAAAATGCATGAAATAGAAAGAATGAGATCCATGAAGTTTGGGGCAGTTGAGGGAATGATTTTAGCTAGATGAAAAATATGTGTGGTCACTTCCCCATAAATAATTTCAAAAAGTGTCATAAACAACTTATCCTTATATTTATCATCTTTTTGAGGCATAGTGATACCAGTGGAGCCTTTTTTGACCCTAGAGGTTGAGGGTCTTATATATAGGATCACTGATGAAATGCTTCTAAAAAATATTTTACCTGACTCTTTGTGGATTTGGAGTATAGAGACCCAAAGAATGACATATATAGACATTAAAAAACTTTTTTGGAATATCTAATACATAACAAAATTATACCCCAAAGGACCATAATAGTTCAGTGTCTTTGGAAACTTAGAAAATAAACTTCTAATCATATTGAAAGATCTTCAACATCCACCATAATGATCTTTCCATTTTTGTTTCATTACCAAAAACATTTCTTTATATACTGGGGAAAATAAAACTTATAAAGGGTGAGCTCAAATGTTAAGTAAGGTTAAGCATGGAGAAAATAAAATAAACCATATACATTTGAACATAAAAACATGAACATAATGTTTAAACATCAAAATCTTGAGTAATGACATAAAACATGGTAGTACGTAAGGCAAAGTTCATAATGGAACACCCATCATGATAAAATATCTTGTGAATAAAACGTGTAATTGTGAAAAAAGCATTAAGAAGATGATATTATTTCCATAGTAGCCATGGCTTTGCTGCCACGACCATATTAGTGGACGAAGGCCCTTACTGAACCTAGTTTACTTGTCGTTCCAACATTGTATTAGTAAACTAGATTTACATGACGTTTCAGCCATGTCTATATTATGAGATATAAATATTTACCCAATACATTGGAGGGAGATATAGGTCCCACCCATATAATAATGAAATCATTCTTACTTGTGCTAAAAAATAAACATAAATCATTCATCATAACCCAAAAAATAAAATGGGTTTCATAATCATCATCTCATCGTCACATAATCCATATAAAAAAATGGATATCATTTAATCATAAGAAAAGTGAAACCATGTAAATCATAGAGACATTATACTTGAAACATACACATATGAAATAATGTCATCTTAGATGGAAAATAGTGTTGACAAAACACTTGAAATGAATTCTTGATGAAAATATCCTTTCTTCTTCAAAATCATTCTATTTTCACAAAATGACACACAATTTTAAAAGAAAAGGATTTTATTGAAAATAACCATTAAATTTTTTAGAGTAATATTCATTGAAATAAGTCGTTATGAAACCATAAAAATCCATTCACACTGTATAAGTTAAAAAATATTCCCCTTGTACTTTTGTCAGAAAAGTAAAAAATTTCACCGTGTGGTAAAAAAAAGTATGATTCCATTCCTAACATGTGGTAAATTTATAAAAATGGGTAAAAATGACATTAAAAATACATGAAAACATTTTTAGAAAACATGGTCATGGATGATAACAATAACCCCAGTAAATACTTATGAATAACAATCTTGGATTAGAACGAGATTGGAATAGTTATCCCTTACCTTAGGTCCGATATGCTTCATACATATCTGAACCTCCTGTATAATGATTTGAATAATTTCATTGACTTATTACAGAATCATATTAATTGTTATGATATCATATATGGTTCACTTATTAGTTTATATTTCCCGTTCTTTTGTAAATTTCATGTTAAAGGGCGTTTTGGGTAAAATCATTTCATTTGTCATTCGTGTTTTGACTTGTAATTATTCATATGATTACATAGATCATGATTACTTAATTCCAGAGTATAAAACCTGATTTATATATAATATATATTAAGAATATACATATATATTAAATATAGATAATGGGAATGAAATACACCGTTCATGGAGACGGTAGTCCGTACGTACGCATGAACTCTGTTTTCGTTTCCTTATTGAGTTGAATGAAATTAATTAGATGAAATACATATATATATATATATATATAGACATCCAGTAGCCTTATTATTTAATATATTTCATGATTACTTATTATACATACTTTATAATCATTCTGTAGTTGTTAACATGGAAAATGAATCGCATCGCGTCATGGAGACGGTAATCCGTACGTATGCACGAGCGATGATATCATTCCCATATTTATTGAATGGAATTGGAGTGAATGATATAATATCATAGAATCAGTATTAATATATAATAATCATATATAGTTAATATTTGCACCATTATACTCATCCAAGTAAGGTGGTGGTGGAAAAACAGATTACACCACGGCGAGGAGACGGTATTCCGTACGTACGCACGCGCGGCGATTTCATTTTCCATAGGATGAATAGAAGGTGAATTAGGGTTGTTTCATATTTATAATAAAATATCAGTATGTTAGTGATACTGATGTTATTACTTCATAATGAAACAACTAAATAAGATGATGTAGAAGAAGAAATAAATTTGAAAGAATCAGTAACGAATATTACCTCTTCTTCGACACGCCTCTTTGAATCCTCCTCTTAGGGAACTATGATTGGTCTTTGAAGAGGACCAGGACCTCTAGGATGTTTAAGGGAAGTTGAGAATAGAAATGGGCAGATGTTTTCTGAGCTTCAAGTCTCAAAATAGTGTGAGGAGGAGAGGGAGGAGGCGCCCTTTTATATGGGAGAAGAGGGGCACCTTTGGAATTATAAGAAAAATTGATTTATAATAAATTCCAAAACCACTTAAAAAGCGATAAAATGACTTAAATCCGAAGCTTAGATGAGATAGGGTTGTAATCTCATTAACCAATAAAATTTATAAATGTTGGTAATTTATTTTAAACATTATCAACATGATTTATACTTATATAATCTATTTAATTTTATTTGTGGTATTAATATTCTAAATTGTAAATCATTATAAATAATTACTTATGTGTTGTGAATTGTCAATAATTGTATATTTTATTATATTTTCGACCATATTAATATTAATTTATAATTTTTAAATATTATTGTGATCTTTAAACTATTTTATAATATTTACTTTTAATAAAATAACAATAGTGTCAATTTTGACATTATTCATTTATTTGAATTTAAATAAAATATACACAGAAGATATGTTCAAAATAGAAGATTTAATAGATTCATAACATGTCATATTTATCTTGAAAATTATAGGAGAACATTAAATAGTTCATTTAATATTTATTTTAATAGTTTTAAAATCATTTATTTGATATTTCTCTTAACAAAACAATTACAACATCATTTTTGTATAATAATTTAATATAATTATTAGTTGTATAAAAACTAATAATAAACTTCTATGATAAAAATAAATATAATACCTTTCATAAAAATATTTTTACTTGAATTTATCATCTTAAAATCACAATATATAAATTGTCATATTTATTAAATTATGAAGGTGACATCTTTGACATCATTTAAAATAAAATAATATAAATGTCCTAATCTGTTTTATAAAGCTATAAATAGTACACAAATCTACCTTTGGATGATTAGGGTACATATATACTCGACCATTAAGGTTTGGTCATGTTTTGGATCCTTTTGATAGGTATTAGTATTGTACTAAAAACAATATTATTGATTTTTCGCTAAATAAACAATTTCTGTGTCACTATTGTGTCACCATTAATGACAATTATTTTATCCCTAAAAAATCTAAATAAATTTACATGATTTAATTAATTTTATTATCTTTGTAGGGACTATTTATATCCTATGTTTTATGATGTTTATCACTAAATTAAAATTATTACACTTATAAGATTTAAGAGAGTGACATGTTGTCACTTTATTTTTTATTAATAATACTTATATTATTTAATGGTCAAAAGTCCATGAAATGAATATATTCCAACCCTTATGTGATATGGGTCTACTTTTATTCATCCAATAGGATTTTGGAAAGTGTTATGGTAATTTTATAATCTTATTTTTACTCTTAATTACCAGATTTACCTTTAACTGTAGAAAATAAAAATTACCGTAGTTACTATTCATAATATAAAAAAATAAAAGTAACCTATTAAAATAATTTGGACCCACTTAATTCAAATATGGAATCCATTTATCAAAATTCAAAACATATAATTCATAGTAATTAATTTAAAATTAATATCGTTGTTAAGAAAACAGGTTTTAAAAGTTAAAACATTGCAAAAGATTGAAATGATTTTACCTATGAATTCATTGTAAAATCAATGCTAATGACATAAATTATATTAAATGGTAAAAATATATTCCATTTATACTTTAAAATAATTCAATATTATAATTTGACCATATAAATTATTACGATGAAAAAAGTTGTTTTTAATTAAAATATATCGTGTTTTTACTATTCATTAAAATATGAATGTTATCAGAATAATATGAAAAATTTATCCAAGGAATATTTTTATATCCTTATTCAAAAGATGAATTTTATTTTGTGAAATTGAACTTATAAATATGTTAAAAACTATATTTAAAGTGGGTGCACCATCAAAAGGCGGCCAAACTGAATTTTTTAAAAAATACTTATTTTACCCGAACAATTTTTTTTGTTCACATACCATGTTTTAGAAAATGTGTAGTATGAATATTAATGTTATAAAATTAAAAATTTAGTAAATACTATTTATAACGGCCAGTTCATAAAATTATAATAATATATCATTGTTTAGTGAAACCCGGTATTGCGTACAACAAACGCTACCGAGGAAGGACGCGATTGGGTGCAATGCAAGCCAAGTCAGGGTTGCATGTAGTGATAGAATCATTTGTTGTTGCGTAAAATAAAATCCAACCATATTTCATTTTTACATTGAATATATATATATACACACTAAATGTTGCATAGAATAACTACTATCAAACGAACTTGAAATTGTGTGTAACACAATCAATGAATAGTGTTTCCTACACTGCAAGCTAATACGGTGTTGTGTATAGAGAAATATAATCTTGGTGTAGCATAAAACAGAAGATATTAAAGATATTAAAAAGAATATATCTCATAAAATCATGGGGTGTTACATTTTACCCCCCTTATAATGAATTTTGCCCTCGAAATTCATCGTGGTTATAAATGGTATATTACATGAGAGTTTCTTTAATAGAAACCCACATCATAAAAAGGAATACTAAAACTTCATTTTAAAAAGGAATGTTAGAAACATAACGGATACCCAAAGTAACTCATCAATCAGTTTACACATAAGAGAACATAGGTGAAAATATGGATATGGAGGAGAAATCTAACCATCATATTCTTATGGAGAGTGGTAGAGAACATGGCTATGAAAAAACCATTAATCCCAAAGCCATATATTTGTGATGATTTAAGGTACCATCTGATTCATCGAATATAAGGGCACTAGGACAACATTTTTGGTTTTCAAGATGATTTCCCTAAAGATGAAGGATTTGAATTAGAAGAAATACTTACTTTATTTCGGTATAATCTCATTATTGTTCATGACTTGAACAATTTACACTTCATCTCTTAAAGAAATGAAGTTGAATTGGTATTCCGTGAAGTGCTAGCAGATCATGCGATAGAATGATAAGTCATTCAATCTGTCTTAAACAAAAGGATAGAAAAAGTTATTAAATATACATAAGTCTATATATGGTGAGGTTATTCATATATGATTCCAAAAATGGACTTATACTTCTCATATCATACCGCTTAATAAAATAAACCACGTTTCTACTAACTAGAGACTTCCTTTGGGGTAGTGGTAGGCCATAAAGGCGTGTCGCACTTCAGTTGTGGGTTCGATTCCCACAGCCTTGTTCGACGCGACGGGTTGTCTCATGTCCTACAGTTTGTTGTTTTTTTAAAACTATACTATTATAACATTCTCGAAATAATATCGAAAACAAATTTACATCCTTAAATAATACTATATTATGTACAACATAATCTATTCCAATCATTAGACTTATCCAAAATACATTGTCCAATCTCATAGTAAAAAAGAAAACAATTACCAGAAAGGTCATATTACAAGCATGTAAATACCATCATTTATCCCCCATATATCATAAGATATATCTTGTTGGTCACATTCAAAAAAATTGAATACTTTAATCATGTATTCCCTTGAAAAATAAATATCCATTGATATTTTGTAAAACATGAATGCTATCAAAAGTTAACTCTTTAAACATACCAAAATCCCAAAAATTCTATATACTCAAACCAGGATATCAATTTATCCTTATATGAATCATGAGATCATGAATACTATCAAACATATTATTTTATACTTATCCCTTCATTATGCACATATCCTCTACCTTATAAAAAATATTTCAATCACTTTTCATGTTTATCAGTACCATATAATTATTGAAAACAAATACATAGAAATTCTAAAATTCCAAGATACCATAAATGAGATTCCATGATACTATTTTGAAATCCCATTACATAAACACGTATTCGTTACAAAACATCATTTTCATACTCAACATCACAAATAGTGATTGCATGTGACTTCCCTTTATCCTTTTCCTTAAAAGGTTTCTCACTTTGATCATCATTAACCCTTGGATTAGGGCATTTGTTAGCATAATTCCCCATTTCCTTACACTTGAAGAATTGAAGCGTTAGTGGTGCCTTCTCTACAGTCTTTTCATTATTGACATCATTAGAAACCCTTTTTCTATTACTTGGACACTCAGCTGCTCGATGACCTTCTTTTGCACACATAAAACATTTTCTAGTCCCTTCAAGACAATCTCCACCATGCTTCTTTCCACACTTTGAGCATAAAGAAACATTCATCTTCTTTTCACCATTATTCTGAGATTTCTCCTTGAACACCATCTTTCGTTTCTTATCAGAACCATGATATGGATATGTTAAACAAACTTCCAGTTCTACTATGATAGCACAACACACAATTTCATCATAGATACTGAAGTCTCTTATAGTTAATGCCTTTCGAAGACTTGGTTTTAAGCCACTGAAGAATCGATCAACTTCCCCTTCAGGTTAGATAATTAAGCCAGAGGAATACCTTGCAAGCCTTGTAAAATTCGCTTCGTATATACCAATAGATTCATCATCCTTTTTATTAAGTTCAAGAATCTCATTCTCCATCATTCTTCAAATTATACGAGGGAAGTAATTATTGAAAAATATGTTCTTGAACTCGTCCCATTCCATGGACTCAATTTCTTCTCTATGCCTCATATTCTTGATAAGACCCTACCATTGATCAGTATCACCTTCCAAATGATATACTGCTAAGATGACTTTATCATGCTCAGAACATTGTAGAACTAAAAATATCTTTTCAGTGGTACTGTTCTATTGTTCTGCCACTAATGGATCAGAAGACCCGCTGAATGAAGGTGGATGCTGCCTCATGAAAGATTCAACAGAATGTTGATCCTTTCTCTGCTCATTTTGAAGTCCAGATGGATTTATATCTTGTGTAAGTATAGAAATAAGATTATGCACTCCATCTCCCATGACATTGGTTTGGTCAAGAGGACAATCATTTCATTGTCCATTACATTGATCAACACAGTTCTTTCGGGTTCCATCCATCGTCTAAAACCCAGAAAAAGTATTATGAGAGGCACAAACCATGCTAGGTAAAAAACATAATAAATAGGGAGTACCTTCATTATCAAACATCTTAGGTTTAATTCTATGATTTTTAGCACAATTCTAGGATTATAACCTACACATATACTTATCCTTAGGGACATCCCTAGACAAACCTTAGAAATATCTCTAGGGATCTCACTAAAATTTTCGCATCCTAGATTCCAATGGTTAACTAAAACGTTCCTCTGATACCAACTATAGAGACCCAAAGCTTGACATACATAGAAATTACATAACTTTTGTGGAAAATCTAATACATAACAAAAATAGACACAAAAGGTCCATAATAGTTTAGTGTATTCGGAAACTTGAAATATAAACTTCTAATCATGTTGAAAGATCTTCATCATCTCCCATAACGATCTTCCCCTTTTTGTTTCCTTACCTAAAACCATTATTTATATCCTGGGAAAAATAAAACATATAAAGGGTGAGCTCAAATGCTCAGTAGGTAAATCATGGAGAAAATAAAACAACCCATATAAATTTGAACATAAAAACACGAACATAATGTTTAAACATCAAAATCTTCAGTAATGACATAAAACATGGAAGTACGTAAGGCATAGTTCATAATGGAACACCAATCACAATAAAATAGCTTGGGAATAAAACATGTAATTTTGGAAAATCATTAAGCACATGAAATGAATTCCATAGTAGCCAAGGCATTCCGGCCAAAACCATCTTAGTGGACGAAATCCCTTATTGAACTGAGTTTACTTGCCATTCCGGCCCTGTATTCCTGAACCAGATTTATTTGTCATTTAAGCCAAGTCTATATCATGAGATATAAATCATTACCCACATAAATCATTCATCATAACCCAATGAATAAAATGGGTTTCATAAACATCATCCCATCATCACATAATCCATATAAAACAAGTGGATATCATTTATTCATATGAAAAGTGAAACCATGTAAATTATAGAGACATTATACTTGAAACATACACATATGAAATAATTCCATTTTATATGGAATATAGTGTTGATAAAACACTTGAAATGAATTTTAAGGAAAATATCCTTTCTTCTTCAAAATCATTTACTTTTCACAAAATTTCCCATATTTTTTAAAGAAAAAGATTTTATTGAAAATATCCATCAAAATTTGTAGAGTAATATTCATTAAAATAAGTTTCTATGAAACCGTAAAAATCCATTCACATCGTATAAGTTAAAAAAACATTCTCCTTGTACTTTTGTCAGAAAAGTACAAAAGTTCCCAGTGTGGTAAACAAAAGTAAGATTTCTTTTATAACATGTGGTAAATTTCAAAAGAAATGGGTAAAAAGGACTTTAAAAATACATGAAAACATTTTTAGAAAACATGGGAATGGATGATAACAATAACCACAATAAATACTTACGAATAACAATATCGGATAAGGACGAGATTGGAATAGTTATCCCTTACCTTAGGTCTTATATGCTTCGTACGTATCCGAACATCCTGTATAATGATTTAAATAATGTCATTAACTTATTACAGAAACATATTCATTGTTATGAGATCGTATATGGTTCACTTATGACTTTATATTACCCGTTCTTTTGTAAATTCCATGTTAAAAAGCATTTTGGGTAAAATCGTTTCATTTGTCACCCGTGTTTTGACTTTTAATTATTCATATGATTACATAGATCATGATTAATTAATTCCCGAATATAAAACATGATTTATATATAATATATATTTAGAATATACGTATATAAAACAGATCGATAAAGGTAAAGAAATACATCGTTCATGGAGACGGTAGGTCGTACGTATGCATGAATGTTGTTTTTGTTTCCTTATTGAGTTGAATTGAATTAAGTAGACGGCATACATATATATATTGTAACGACCTGAGTCTGAAGCCACATAACTGGTGCCCCGTACCCGGTTCTCCACATGACCTCAAACGCATTTTCCCAAACGCCAGAGGCTGCCGACTAGTAACGAGGGCCTTGGTGAGTCAGTGGGAAACCTATTCCCTCATTTGGTAAAGTATGCAGTGGAAGAATAAGCATAAACAATAGTAGAAGTAGTAAATAGCATGCAAAAACTGAACTGAATGTAAAATAAATGTTTGATATAATAACGATGTAGAATAGTACACGTATCTATGGAAATAAGTATGAAAAATAGCATGGTAGAATACAACTCTAACCAAAGTACTAAATGTAAACAACAACTCCAACAGCATCGCGAGCCAAGGCCTGGTCCTATGCTCCCCATATCCGACCAGCAATCAAGTAACTGAGGTAGAAGGGCCACAATCCCTACCTATACCTGCAACCATATAATTTGTTTAGGCTGAAAGCAGGACCCAAACAGTGTGTGAGCCTAATCCCAGTAGGCAACCACCACAAATTTTGTTCCCTACTGTCAGTGAGTGATATAGAAAAAGTAAAGGTAAATAAATACAGTAAACAATTCTACCAATTACCATTAACATTAATTTAATTATACAACCAGAGAAAATCAGCAATTTTTTCTATTCCATGATAAGCAAGTAACACAGCAGGTATCTAAAATAGACTACCTAAACACAAGAAGTACAAAACCCAAGCCTGTTCTTTGTCTTGGTGGACTCATCACAACAAACCATCAAAATTCACACTGACTCTCAAGGTGGCCCAAACTAGAAGAACCCTATAGTATAGTAATCAAACAAGGCACAGACACTCTAGGAAGCTCTAACGTCAATTCCCCTATGGTCTGGCAATGATAGCTACAGACTCTCTGAGGAAGCACTGAAATCTAATTCCTCCTGTGGTCTCGATACGTGGTAACTAAGAACACTCTTGGGAAGAGAAAAGTCATATTCCTGTAGGTCCTTCCTACGAAACAGAAACCAACAAATCCTCTAGGGAAGCACTTAATCGCATATTCCCTCTTTGATATCCCACACCAGGTTCTCATAGCCCTGAGTAGTCCAGTCGTGCGTAATCGACTGTTAGCAGCCCTAAGTAAGTTAAACAACTACTTGGATAATAGCTACCATACATCAAAAGCACTCTAATAGCAGGCAACACATGCAATCAGTGATAACAAGCAACTAACAATTGCAATAGGGTTTCCTCATGGAAACAGTTCCAAACAGAGATAAACAGCCGAATGGGAGAGGTAAACATCCATGGGGTGATCCTCAAACATGAAACAGAGCATAAATTAGTAGCAATTCATCATAAGCTAACAAGCAATCCAGGGTAGATAAACAATTAGATCAAAATCCTAAACCAGGGATACCCGAGACATGGGTATCCAGCACTTTTACAACCAAAAACGAAAGAAAATCAACGTAGGGCAACAAACCACCTACCTAGATCCTCAGAGATCGATAGAATTGAACCCCGCCCCGTGAATCAGCCTAGAAATGTGTAGATCTGCGAAAAAGTCTAAAACATTCATCCTCAGATAACTTACATGAGAGGAAGAATCAAGAAACGAGGCTAAAGAAGAACCAAGAACTCACCACTGCGATTCTTCTACAACCTACAGAGTTTGATATAGACAACCAGTGATGGATCGGTGTCCCGAAGAAGAATCAACCTTCTTGGACATTTTGGACAGGATTAGGCGGAGAAGAAGACACTCACGATCATTAGGAGCGACCCCGGGTCGATTAATGAAATAAAAAAATTACACGGCGTGTACTCTTAAAGTACACGGCGTGTTGTGGGTTTTTTCCGGACACCGCCAAAATCGGCCTCCATGTCACCCCTACACAATGTGTGTGTGGCCCGGTCTCATCCAACAGACGGCTTTGAGTGGCCGAGGAGTACACGGTGTGTACTCATAAAGTACACGGCATGTACTCTGAAAATTTTCAGATTCTCTATTTTTACTTAAAAATCACGTAAAAGAGATCCATACCTGAAACCGAAGCTCTGGTTCTTACAAACTTCCCCCCTTAAAGAAATTCATCCCCAAATTTCCCTAGCAAGGAATAGAAGAAGAAACCTCGAACAACACTGGCCACTGTGATCACATATCAGCCTCCCTTTCCCATGTCTCGTCCTGTATACGGTCTGGCTTCCATAGAACCCGTACCAGAGGAACAGACCGGCCATTGAGTACTTTTTCACTACGATCAACAATCCTGATAAGATGCTCCTAGAAAGATGCATCCTGATCCAACTCAACCTCCTCGGGTTGAAAATCATGAGACGAGTCTGAGAAATACCGTCGAAGATGAGAAATATGAAAGACGTGGTGCATAGCCTGGTACCTCTGAGGTAACTGCAACCTGTAAGCAACTAGCCTGACTCTCTCCAGAACCTCAAATGGCCCGACGTATCTCAGTAAAATCAAACCCTATCTCTAAATCCTATTGAGTCCCAACCTCGGTGTGACACGCAAGAAAACCTAATTCCAATCCTCGAACTCTAGAGGTTATCTCCGATGATCAGCATATGACTTCTGACGAGACAGTGATGTCGCCATCCTCTTCCGAATCAACCCTATCTGTTCAAAGGTCTTCTGAACAAGACAAGGTCCCAGGAAAGCTGCCTCTCTTGCCACTATCTATTTTAAAGGTGATTGACATGGCCTACCTTACAAAGCCTCATAAGGTGCCATCTGAATTGTCGCCTGAAAACTGTTGTTGTAGGCAAAATCCACTAGAGGAATATGCTTCTCCCAAGAACCACCAAAGTCTAGAAAGCATGCTCGGATAATATCCTCATGCACCTGGATTTTACACATTAATTGGCCATCAGTCTGGGGATGGTATGTTATACTCAAAAGTACATGTGTACCCAATGCCCTCTGTAGCCCCTGCCAGAAGTTCCAAGTAAAACAAGCATCCCTATCTGAAAAAATGGAGTGTGGAACTCCATGCAGACGTAAAATCTCTCTTATGTACAACCATCCCATCTCACCAACACTGATGGTCTCCTTGATTGGAAAGAAGTGTACAACCTTTGTGAGCCTGTCCACTACAACCCAAACCACATCATTTCCTCGAGGCGATCTCGGTAAACCTATCACGAAGTCCATCGCGACATCATTCCATTTCCACTCAAGAATGGGTAAATGCTGCAAAATCCCTATTGGTTGATGATTCTCTGCCTTTATCGGTTGATAGGTGGAACACCGCATAACAAAACCTACCATATCATTATTTATACCTGGCCACCAATACTAACGGTGCAAGTCTTGGTACATCTTGGTGACACCAGGATGAACTGCCCATGATGAAGCGTGGAACTCCCGCATCAGCTCCTCCAGTATGTCCGTTGAAACCCATACACGTCCATGAAAATGTAGCACCTCGTCATCTCCCACTATCCACCCCGGAGTAGGGTCTCCAACTGACACACCCTCCCATAGGACAAGTCCTTCAAGGTCTGATAGCTGCCTCATTCGAACTCGATCAGAAAGGGTTGAGGTAACAGCTACAGAAGAATGAACCGTCTGACCCTGTCTGTATTGCACCTCTAGATGCATCTTAGGGAACAGAGCCATGAGCTGCCACTGACTGCTGGCCTCCTGAACTGCCTACAACTGATTCCTCCTGCTCAGTGCGTCTGCCACAGTATTGCATTTCCCAGGCGTATAAGCAAGATCTAAGTAAAAATATTGTAGGTACTCGTCCCACCTCTTCTGTCACAGATTCAAGTCACGCTGCATGTATATTTACTTGAGGCTCTTGTGGTCAGTATATACCACGAAATTCTCTCCCATGAGATAGTACCTCCAACAACGCAAGTCATGAACAAAAAAAGCCAACTCCAGGTCATTCGTAGGATAGTTTTTCTCATGTGGCCTCAACTGCTGAGATCTGTACGCAACAACATGATCTTCCTGCATATGCACTGCTCCATGCCTGATGCTAGATGCATCAGAGAAAACTATATAACTCTTAGCCGGCTCTGGCAGAACTAGAATCAGTGCTGAAGTCAATACCCCCTTCATCTTTTGGAAGGCTGAGTCACATGATTCTGACCAAACAAACACCACCCCCTTCTTAGTCATGCCCGTCAACGGTCATGCTAGGCGTGAGAAGTCTTGTATAAATCACCTATCGTAACCAGCCATCCCCAAGAATCTCCATACCCCGAAGACGTTCTTCGGCTGCTCCCATGTAACTTCTACTCTCACCTTCTCTAGGTCTACTAATACTCGTGTCTCTGAGATGAAATGACCCAGGAAGTGAATCTCATCCATCCAAAAGTGTCACTTTGAGACTTTATCATAAATATGATGCTCCCTCAGTGTACTCAAAACAATCTCAAGATTGGTTGCATGGTCGTGTCAAGTGTGAGAGTACACTAAGATATCATCCACGAAGACCATGACGAAGGAATCCAAGAACAGATGGAACACTCAGTTCATCAGTTCCATGAAAACTGCTAGCACGTTTGTAAGGCTGAACGGCATAACCGTATACTTGTAGAGGCCATACCTACTCCTAAAGGATGTCAGCGGTATATCTGAAGGCCTCACGCATAGCTGATGATAACCAGACCTCAAATCAATCATCGAGAACACCCGAGCTCCTCGAAGGTGATTGAAGAGATCATCAATACAAGACAAGGGATAACAGTTCTTGACAGTCAACTGGTTCAACATCCGATAATCCACGCACATCCTAAGGGTACTGTCAGCGTTCGTCATGAGCAGGACAGGCGAACCCCAAGGAGAAGTACTGGGTCGGATGAAACACTTTTTCTGCAACTCCTCCAACTGCTTCTTGAGCTCCTGCAACTCAGTTTTTTCCATCCTATAAGGAGGAATGTACACTGGTGCTACTCCTAGAACGAGCTCAATCGAGTAGTCTACCTCACGCTCCAGAGGCAAACCTGAAAAGTATTCTGGAAACACATATGGAAAGCGATAATCCACTGAAGGAAAATCTAACTGTGAGTCCCCCTGGTCATCCAGATAAAGACTAGCAATCTGGGCCGTAACTCCTCTTATCCCATTATGCTCTAGTTCAGCTCGACTCTACTGAACATCCCCTCTCCCTTATGAAGGAATGATTCACCCTCTTGTGATACAAAACTCACCCTGCGATGATAGAAATCGAGGACTGCCTAGAAGGGAACAAACTAGTCCACAACAAGAATGACGTAACATCCCGTCATCTCCAGGACATAGTGGTACCATAGGAAACGATACCCTACAACCTCGATAGGGAACTCCTTGCAATGACATACGCTAGATGTCCTTATTCCCAAGGGCGTGTCGAGAGTCAACATGTCAGCAGACGAAAAGACACTGAGCTCCATACATTCCACGACAGCAATAGAGATAAAGCTATGTGATGCACCAGTATCGAAAAGGGATGAAGAGAAAACTGAGGCTACTATGATCGTACCTCGAACTGTGGAAGGTCCAGGATCCTGCTCCCGATGGATTTTCTCTACTGCAAATGTCTGGCCAGTACCGCGGCCCTGTGTAGCAACCGGATATCCCTGAGATAACCCCCCTTGAGCCTGACTATCGCATCCATGACCTCTATCATGGCCTGCACGACCCAAAGAACACCTGCCCCTAGTTTGATGAGGGACTGGTAATCCTGCTCCTGAACAAGGGGTAGAAACAGATCCTCCTTCACTATATGATGGAAGAAGAACCCTGCAAAAACGTTGCTGATGACCATTCTTACCGCAAGCTCGACACTTCACTGGATCTCTCGGGCACTGAGGCTTCTTATGCCTGCTCTTTCCGCACTGATAGCACATCACCACGTTTCCAGAAGGAGGATCATGTCTACCAGAAGATATACCTCGCTTCCTCGAGTCACCTCGAGTAGACTCTTGGTGGCTCTTCCTGCTATCAGTATGAAATGAATCAGCCTTAGATGCTGAACTGCCTTGGTGAATACCTTCAGTCTCCCTCAGATTTCATTCATTGATTAGTGCCTGGTTGACTATCAGAGTAATAGAAGTCAACTGGAAAAGGTTCACCTGTGATCTTATCTCTGGTTTGAAGCCTTCCTCATACTTCATTTCCAAAAACAGCTCATCATTCCCAAAATGGGAGCGAAACGCTGAAACTCAGCTAAGCGGGAGGAATACACCATAACCGAAAGAGTACACTGCTACAGGTTCATGAACTCCCTGGCACTATCGGCCCTCAGCATCGCTAGATAGAAGTAGTCGTAGAATGTATGCTGGAATTCATCACATGCCGTAGTTTGACGGCGCCCTACCAATGAGACTACATCCCACCATCTCTTGGAAGAATCTCGCAGCATGTAATTCACGAGCTTCACACTTCTGTCTGGAGGTGTCTCCAGATGCTCGAAGATGGAATGCATGGTTTATTGCCATGAATCTGCAACCTGAGGTCCTCCATCCCCTATGAAAGTGGGAGGATGATGCTGCTGGAAGACTCGCGTCAGCTCTTCCATAGATGGGGCTGGATGCTGAGATCCCTAGAAGGTCTGCATGAACCTCATGAAACCCTCTCTGAACTGAGCATCCACACCAGTGTCCGGAATCACTGCAGGTGCCATATCCGGAACAATCAGTGGAACTACTAGTAGTCCCTGGTCTACCATATCAGGCGTACGGTCACCGCCTGGTTCCTGACGTGCAACGAGAGGAATTCTTAGTTCCATAGCCCTGAAAGATCAAAAGCACGCCTCCTATTTAGGATCAACAAGGACAGATAACACAAGAGTACAAAACAGGAATAGGAGAGAGAAACACTTAAATTTGAAAAACTAAACTACACAGTGTGTTTTTAATCTACACGGTGTGTTTGTTAATGCCATTTACATGGGCGTGTAAATCTTCCACCACTGGTCATGTAACGTTCCATATTACATGGTGTGTTTTCCCAAAACATGGCGTGTACTTGAACTCCACTCCCCTGCCCGAGTCTCTTTGCAAGGCTAACCTACACGGTCCCCCTAATTCTAAACTACATGGTGTGTGCACTAAGGACAAAGCATGTACAAACCAGGCTTCGACAGCCTTTGTAGCAGGTTACATGGCCAGCCACACGGCTAACCCCTTACACGGCGTGTTTCGAACAAACATGACGTGTATCAGAGAAGATAACACTGACTCGTGTTGTTCGTGACCCAGCCGGGTACCTAGAAGAAACTACATGGCATGTCATTATAACACATGGAGTGTACTACAAGAGTTTCCCCGACCCGTGTTGATAGTGACATGACCGGGTACATGGTTGACTACTACACGGCGTGTACTTATTGTACAAGGCGTGCCCCCGAAGATTTTCCCCCACCCCGTGTTTTTGTTCACACAGATAACAACGCGGTTTAAAAACTACACGGCGTGTATGAATAAAGTACATGATGTGTATTCTGGGTTTTACCAAGCAATAGCTCTGAAACTACTCTGAATGCTAGAAACACAGAAAAACAACCATCTATGTGCCAAATTCCGATCTTTGGGGGCCCATACTCCCCACGAATCAAAGCTTGGCATCATAACAATGCATAAAACAGCTAAACAACATAACAAACAATGATTCGCCAAATTATGATCCGCGAGGGCCCATAACACCTCCAGGACCAGAGCTTGGCTCCCATGCTAAACAAGCTATAAAAGAAGTAGTACTTTATCATTTCAACAAGTATTTCAATCACAACAACTACCACAACGGCATGCATAATCTATCACATCATCTATCATAACAGCATGGAATTATAATGCACCCTAGATGGCATGGTAAAATGCATGACAAGTGATTTCCTACCCAGTGCCTATATGATGAATGAGATGGCACACCCTAATATCATAGGGTTTCAACCAAATTGATCCATAATCATATAAACTTTAACAACACAAAACATGTGCTTCACCAAATGGTGAAATATAATAAACTGTTACACTTGAAAAAACTAAAAATTGCAATTATGAGGTAATATAGCTTTCCCCTATACACGAGTTAATTACTCCCTCGTACAATTAAGTACTAACTACTCATTTCTTTCTATCCCTGGCTATTTTCGCAAAACAGTAATCAATAGTAATGAAAGAGAACTCCACTGATACCACTTTGTAACGACCCGATTCTGAAGCTACATAACTGGTGCCTCATACCTGGTTCGCCACATGACCTCAAGCACGTTTCCCAAAACACCAAAGGCTGCTGACTAGCCACGAGCGCCTTGGTGAGTCAGTGGGGAAACTATGCCCTCATTTTGTAAAATATGCAGCGGAACAATAAGCATAAACAATAGCGGAAGCAGTAAATAGCATGCATCAACTGAACTGAAAGTAAAAGCAATGTATGATTTATTAATGACGAAAAATGGTACATGCATCTATTGAAATCAGTAAGCAAAACAATGTGCTAAAATCCCATTCTAGATTATGTAAAATAACTTACTATTTTATTAACTATTTTTTTAAAAAAAATATATTCCATACTAAAATTTTATAAATATTAGGATCTTATAACATTTAAAATACTCCACTATTTGAAATAAAAATTCATTTTAAAAGAACAATAGTTTTCCTAATTCGAAATATCTATATTTTTTGGGATCTGACAAGATATATTTTTAAATTATTACACATACCCTTTAAATATGACTGTTTAAAGAATTTAGAAGTTATTAAAACACTATGTTTTCAACCATATATGTATCCATCAGGATTTTTTTAAATCAATTAGATTCATTTTCAAGAATATTCTTTTATTACAAAATTAAGATAATTGAAGATATAATTCAAATATTTTGAACATATTAAAATATTTGAAATTCCATAATATTATAAGATCATTATAAAAAAATACTAAATTTTTATAAAAAGATAAACATTATCAATTTAAACCCAACAGTCAAAAATAAAACGTTCATAATTTCATAAATGACCATTATAAAAACAGGGGTGTTTCACATTTTCAAAACACATGAACTTGAAAGGATGTCTCTCCCCATTTCATTAGTGTTGTGTATGTGTTTTGTGGTTCTGGGAATTATGTTTTTCACACTGACAGACCTAGAAGATGATTACTATCCAATTACTCGAGTTGTGGTTCTTAGTATCCTTGTTGTGTCCATGCTAAGTCTTGTACATGGTCTTTTTGGTTATTTTGGGTCTTTGATGTAATGTAACATTTTAATATATATCATCCCTCTTTATTTTCCTTGTTTTTTCATCTATTTAGTTTCAAATATGTTATTGGTACCAAAAAACCATTTAAAACAAGAAACATCATTATAAAACATAACATTGTTCACTTATTCGATTTCATAAATCTTGGGGCGTCTCATTTTCCCCCTCTTAAAATAATTTCGTCCTCGCAATTCCTTTCATACAAACTATCTAAGAGGAAGCTCTATGTCATTTCCACCATATCCCACATCGTTGGAACTCATCAGGTGTCCTCAGCGGAAGGCCCACATTGATGCTCAACTCCTCCAGTTCTCTGACCCATATACGCTTAGGGAAAAAGGGGTTGAACTCATGTACTGCACACTCAGTGTTCCAGAGGGGGGATCAAATGGTATAGAGTTTGTAAATGTCCATGTGGACCAACTTCAGACGAAATTGTCGAATTATGTCTCATTCGAGAATATTCAAGTCATAGAAATTTTCATATAGGCTAACGCTGAGGAGTTGGTACATGTAGGTTGCACAAAAATTTTCCTCTAAGGCACTCTCTTATAATTTTAATCTGGTCGTGTAGTTTCAGCCTATGGTGAAACACATGAAGAGCCTTTTGTGGTATTTACCCCTCCGCTCACGCTCGAACAATTGTACTGGACCTATGCGGTAGATGATGGAAGCATTCCACTGATAGGTGCGGAGAATCTCTGGACCATTTTTCACCTCAAAAAACTATTTTCCCATTCCGCACAGGTTTCCGAAGGGACGATATTCATCTTCACAGGTTTTTATTATGATAATATCTAGAATCTAGGTAGGAAGAGATAGCATGTGATTTTTTCCTTCCATCTGGAAGTTTAAGATGAGAGTTCAATCACATGAAAACCATTAAAATTTCCAAACAAAGAATATAATAAAAAGGGGAGTGGAAACATTTCAATAAACATAAGTATATTATTAAACATTAGTGATTGAGTTTCCCCTAATGACTTACTACACAAACTCCTCAGAGAGAAGAAAAACTCACTATCTCCTAAAAACAAACACAGGCTGAGAATTCAGGGTTAATCTCATGGGGGAACCTGTGACGTCTCTTGAGTATAGCATGAGGTGTATGATGTTTGGAGACGTCAAAATGCACGTTTTGTCTACAAGACAGTCTGGTGGACTCTTATCCTATCATTCTGAAGTCCAAAAACTCTCCCCAGAAGCTGTAGTTCATGATTTGACAGAGATAGGCTGCTCGGAGGTCACCCGCAGAAGATGCTTCTTGAAAGGTGATGAGGGTTACAAAGCCAAAGTCCTCACCTTCCGTGAACATGCAGAAAAGTCCCTCATGGTACCTTCCCCGACGTACATAGGAAGGAAATTCCTTAATCATCGTAAGGAGGTAATACATTCCTAACCCCCACTGTACTTGAAGCAGCTGTGGTGAGTTTGACATTTTGTATATGTGTTTGCATGTCATGCGGATATGGGAATAGTTTAGAAAATTATCATGGCTAGCTAAAGACACAATGGTCTCTAGGGCGTCAGTGGGGAGTGACAAAATATTTGTTCCTTTATTTTCCATCAAAAAATTAAGAAACTCATTTTTTAGTAACGCTAAAGTATATATATATATATATATTATTTTTTGTTTCAGTTCTGGTTTTCCATAGTTATCAAAACTGAACCCTATAATACCAACAGTGAGGACCCGAATCTAGAAAACCAGGAGCTGGTGCCTTTTGAACATGATGTGTGTTTTGAAATAAAAACATGCACTGATAAACACACTTCATGTCCCATACATAGTAATGAGTGCGGTTCGGGTTCTGGGAAATCGGCAACATCCAGGATGTTTTACCTGATAAAAGTTGTTACCTGAAAATTTTAAATCAAATCATAGGGTGAGCATAAGAATTCCCAGTAATGGGTTATAAAAGCATAAACCAAAGTATCTTTTGAAAGTATTATATAAAATATCCATAGAGGATTCTCTTAATGAAAACTGTAACACATGTTACATAACATAAAAGTGCTCAATCATGATTTCCAAGGAATACATGAATCAATTATGGAATTTTTTTTCAAAGGAGTCATAAGGGTCAATATAAAAAAGCATGACATAAGATTATTTATGCACAAATTAAAAATTATAATTTATACAAAATCAGAGTAGTGCGCGAAGGACTGAACTTCAATTTCATAAGTTGGTTACTAACTACTGAGTGATAAGCACAAAACATTCCCTATACCTTTACTTATGACATCAATATGAATTGGATAAAAACATAAGGACATGGGTAGTGAAAGAAGAGACATAGCATTTTGAAAAGAACATGTAACATAACTTGAATATGTGGCATCGACATTAACATAAAAAAATCATTTTCGTATCACCATGTTTCATCCTCAAGGTGTCATTAAAAAATAAAATTACCAAGGTTATTCACCAAGGTATCATTAAAAAAGTCATCTCTAGAGATTAAGTCTTTACCCAATGCATTAAAGTGCTATCAGGGCACACCCATAATTTTTATTTATTATCATGTGATCTAAATAGATCACACTTTACTTTAACGGGGTTTTATATTCAAGATGTCCCATACCACCTTGAATAATTTATTCATTTTCATATTACCCAAGGTGTCTCATACCAATAGGGGTAATTAACTTTTTTAGTTCATATATTGTGATATGTCATAAGCAAGCATTATGTTCAACAATAAATAAAATGAATTATGAACCATTCCACATTTTTTCATATACATGATACGATAGATAATATTGTAAATATGTCCATATCTAATCAAAGGCACACATAGTTTAGTGAACATTACTTGCACACAAGCTAATTACTAATGCACATAAAATGATAGGTGAATAAGGGTTTTCACATGAGATAATCAATGATGAATCATTAAAATTATTATTTCATGGAAATGAAATACTTAAAGAAAAAACATGCCATTCATTATGGTGATAAACATGTCATTGAACTTGAAAATAAATTAAACCATAACTTGATTAACCAATAACATTCACCAAAGTAGGTTCATTGTGTAATAAGACAATAAATGAACACAACATGATATCCTGATCCAATTAATCATAAATCCTCTAATATATTTTAATCAACAAAAAATACACACTTTATCATAAAACACATCATGTGTAATATCAAATTAACTTATTTAATAAAACATTCCCACTTGTGTGTACTTATATACAAAATACATGTTGGTTTAGCTAATACCAAAATTATCTTTTATTTAAATCTTACATTCTTCAAAGAACAAATTAAGCCCTAGTAATTTTTAATAAGAAATAGGGATTTGGAAATTATACATATAAATAAATATACACATAACCATATGTACATAAACATATAAACATTATATTTTTATAAACATAACTCCAATTTAATCGAAAACATAGTTATCTTATAAGAAATTATTTAAAGATTGATGTCCATCCTTTATTAAAACACAAATTTGATTTGTATTTGGACTAAAAACTTATATATATAAGTTTATAGGATATATAAAAAGTTTATACATTGGTGTTTGGAAGAATACCATCATCTTTAAAACAACCCTTATAGCATTTATCTCTCCTGGAAAAACATCCATAATCACTTTAGAAACTCATGAAAAACTGTTTGGATTTGGGTTATATATATATATATTTATATATATATATATATACAAATCTGTATATACAAAATATACATAAATATATGTTTTAGGTTTTTCAAGACTGTATCTTAAAAAAATAGATCCTCAAATATGTACCCTTTTGATAACACGATGGAAAACCCCCTTGTAAACAATACAAACCGAGGGGATTGTATTATGTATAAATATACATATATAAACTATATATACCGAGTGTGTAAAGAGTAGATTTATCCAAATGAAATCAATACATTCAAGCACCCTTACCGTGATGGAGGAAGACGCTTGAAGTTATATGAAGATGTTCTCAGGTTTGCTGGGAGTTCGAGGGAGAGAAGGAGGAGAAGAAGCCACAGAGATTCATGTTGTATGGGGGGTTTGTAGAAGCTCTGGTTCTACAAGGGACTCAACCCAAGGTTTAGTCGGTGTAGATAAGATGAAGCTAGAACACCCTAGATGGCGGGGTGTGCGAGGGTCAAGAGGAGTTGTGCAATGAAAGTGAGTGTGGCGTCCTCTGGAACCAGTACTAGAGCGGATTGAAATGTGAGGAAGGAGACAACGCAGAGAGGTCGAGGTGGAAAAGAAACAGAATGACCATATTAGATCCCAGTGCAATCGGATGGCTGGAGGGACGTGGGAGATGTGTTGAGCAGTTTAAAATAAATGAACAGTGGATATTAGATATCAGGATAGATTGGATGGACAGAGGGATACGTGGGGGCGATGAACGGCTTGGATTGATTCACCGAAAACTAAGAAAAATAGTATACTAAATATGTAAAAATTAGAATGTTTACTACATTTATTTTCTTTTAAAAATATTATAAAACATGAACATTATAAATTAAATTTTTTTCATAATTTAATAAATAATTTTAACTTAAAATTCCCAAATCTAAAATCCCATTCTAGATTATGTAAAATACCTTACTATTTTATTAACTGTTTTTAAAAAATATATATATATTTCATACAAAACATTTATTAATATTAAGATCTTAAAACTTTTTAAATACTCCACTACTTGATATAAAAATTATTTTTAAATGACCAATAGTTTTTCTAATTCAAAATAAATATTTTTTAGAGATCCAACAAGATATATTTTTAAATTATTACATTTACAATTTAAACGTGACTTTTTAAAACATTTAGAAGATGTTAAAATACTATTTTTTCAACCATATATGTATCCATCAGGATTTTGTAAAATCAATTAGATTCATTTTCAACAACATTATTTTATTTTAAAAATTAAGCTACTCAATGATATAATTCAAATATTTTGAACTTATTAAAATATTTTAAATACCATAAGATTATATGATCATTATTAAAAACAAAATTTTTATAAAAAGATAATATTTATCAATTTAAACCTAGTGGAAAAAAATATAATGGTCCTAATTTCTTCAAGGACCATTATTAAAATAGGGGACGTTTCAAATTTTCAAAACTCTTGAACCAGGGAGGATAGTTCTCTTCTTTCTATTGGGGCTAGGTATGTGTGTTGTGCTTCTGGTTATTATTTTGTTCACACTGATGGACCCATAAGATGATTACTATCCAATTACTCAAGTTGTGGTTCTTAGTAGCCTTTCCGTGGCCATGTTGAGTCTTGTACATGGTGTTCTTGCATAGTTTAGGTATTTGTTGTAATGTAACATTTTAATTTATACAAGTCCTATTTATTCTCCACGTTTTTTCCTCTATTTACTTTCAATCCCTTTATTGGTACCAATAACAAACCTTTTAAAACAAGAAAAATCAATGTAAAACATAACATTGTTCACTTATTCAACTTCATAAATATCGGGGTGTCACAGTCACCATTGAGTTTGGGTCACTTCTAGACCTTACCTAATTTTAGATGACCTACCACCAACCTAACTCACCGTCAAATTGATAGACCACTATATATGAGTCACCATCCACATAAGCACCCATTAGTACTTTTTGGATGTTTAAATTAAATCATTCTAACAGATATATTATTGAATTTAATTGAAGGCATTTTTTATTGGCTATTTTTTAAATATTCCATAGATTCATTGAAGAAAATGTAAATTTACATGAAGAGTTTTTAGTAAATTATTATGTTTATCATTCAATGGATTGTCATTCCTTTTGTTATTGGTATTTATAAATGAATTTACGTCTTTTAAGTGGAGAAAAGGGATGTGTGATCAATACATTCATTGACTGAATACAATAAGGATTGTCACTCAAGAGATTACATGATGAAATCCTAAAATCCTTCAACTGTGATAGAGAGATGTACTATAATCTTTTATGAAACACTTTTGTAAATTCTATTATAAAAAATTTATCTTGAGCACCTCTCTATGATGTATATTATGTGACTCAAGAATCTATAGAACATCTGACTGAGAAACATGAAATTTTATATATTTATTATCTTGATTTTTATTTTTGTTATGTATTCATCCGAATAGTGTGATTGTTCGGTTTGTTTATAAATACACAATATATCATACTCAATACATGGATAATAGTATATATTCTACTCACCCTTTTTTATTCGGAATAACCATGGTTTTTGTGGAATATTTTATGTATGGACTATTAGTGTTTATCATTCCATTGTTATTGTGGAAATGATCCATTTGTGGCTTGGACAACCTATACAATATATTTTATATTTCTAATCTAGTTTTCAGATCATATTATATTAATATAATCTACTTATATGTGAGTTATTTCCATATGGAGGGGATTAGGTATCATCGTGAGTCTAAACCACTTGTTTTACTACATTGTGGGTTTTTTGGTTTCATTCATTACAAATAATTTAATATTAGATGGTTTTAAGATTGCAACCAAACTGATATTTTGATAGTTAATCTTATCTAGTTTCTATATTAGTATTTAATAGAGTGAATTGATTTTATAAGTTAATGTAATATTAATATTGTTTTAAATGAGAATTAATCATTTTTTAGGAATAATTTTTATTGTCAAAATTTAATTAAACTACACTTTTAATTAGTTGTGTGAATTATATTTTATTGGGATATTTAATTTCAACTTTTTTTAACTCAAAATTTTATTTGAAACCCAATTAACCCCCCTCTTGAGTTACATAATCTAAAAAAGTTCATTTAGCAATGTGTTTGTGTTGTTGATAATAGTTAGAAGAAGACCCATTTCAGTAATGCGTGTTCTTTGATTTCATGATTATTATCACCACATGAAACCATTCAACGAACTCATGGGGTAAAAAATAGTAGTTCAAAGCTCAGTATCCATACCATTTGGTACAGTTTGTGATTTTTACGGATGGATATACAAAAACTGGGGAAAATTTTAATGTATTTGTTTTTTCTTTTTATGAAATTTGAATATTTCTAGGAATAATTCCAAATCCTTGTTCTAATATGGTGTGATATTCCATGGAACAATGGGATCAAAATTGATAATAAAAATTATAATATATAGTAATACTGCTAAGTGGAATTTAAAAAAAAGGAATAACTCCCAAATAGAGTGTTGGAATTAAAATCAAGGACTACCTTTCAGTTCAAAATGTGGACATTATCCTAGGTTAAACAAAATATTTTTCATAATGGGGCGTTTCTGTAAAGTTCTATCACGGGCACAAATAATAAAATTATTTTATTTTATTTTTTATTTTTATTATTTCAACACATAAACCAATAATCCTCTATTTGAACATGGATATTTCTAAATCCCTATTGATACCTATATAAAATAGTATTTTAGAGGATCTATTAGAGAAGACCCCTTAGAGATAGGTTATTGGAGGATGATTGGTAGACGACACCAGATCAGGATATGATTGAAGATAATTTTCCAACAGATAACATGGATCTCTTCAATGACATAAATACGAATCCATTAATGATTCCTGATTTCCAAAATTTATTGGTAGGAATTTTTTTGTTTCTATCATCATTTTAGTAAACTATGAATAACATGAATCAATCAACTAGTTGATTGATTCATAAATAATCTATTTATGTGGGAATGGTTATTGATTATGGGATTTTGGGAATAATTATTTTTGTTATTCATTGTTGAAATTCATTCATCATTCTACAAATAATGGACTAAGGAGAATCCATGAAAAATCATAGGTTTATTTTTAATCTAGTATATTGTGGTCATATTCCCCCAATCTAGACATGATAATCATCTACATGTAATTTTGATGATGGTTTAATGAATTCTTAGAAAGAGATTGTTTCACATTAGATCTTTGGTTCAATGAACCTTTCCAACAGATCGAGTTTTTTGATTGCTGATGGGATCATGGTGAATGGTTATAGAAGGAACTTAGAGTCAGATTAAAGACCCCTATTTTGGTTCTTGTGTGTATCTGTAGAAGGGTGCAACATCCGCTGATACCTGGGTTGTGGGAATGGATAGAATCTGATCAATGATGAAGGAATGAATCAAAAGGATCGGGATTCATGTTCATCCGTGAGTCTAGTGGTAGATATGATGAAATGAGGATGTGTGGGAAAAAATTCATGGAATTCCAATGATTTATTTTTGAAACGGTCTATTACATGGACTGTAGCATAGAAGAATACACACACCGTCTAGTACCCTTATATAGCACTAGGTCTTCCATGAAATGATAAGTATCACACACTATGTGAAAATTAGAAAAATATATCATCATGTACAAGAGGGTATATATTTAGGTGGACATGTGTCCCCAAATGCTGTGTATATTAGATATACATAGGGAGGATAACGTACAAAATAAAACATGTTTACTCGGACACAACCAAGAACACATGCAGGCCCTATTGTAGAAGGGCACCTAAAGAACTACTCGTTGATGTAAAGGGATAAACATAGACATTTTTTATATCAAAGGAAATGTTTTTTATGTTGGAAATTTTCATACAAAGTTAGTGTGAGACACATGATGGTTTAGAATTATTAAGACACATCATTTCTCACAGGAAAATTTTCATTACTCCTTTGATGGCATTATGTATTCCTCTTTCTTCTCTCCTCATTTTCATTGTGAGCTTGTGTAGGATTCCATATTCTAATGTTAGTTTATTGTGTTTACATGGTCCAGTAATATGAGGTTTTGGTTTAGTATTTCATTCTCATAACAGTGGTTACCCATGTACCACTTCCTAATGATCATTGCAATTTGGGAGATTTCCTTTATTATGGGCTATTTCATGTTATTTTAGTTTAATGTTCTATCCTTGTCTTGGATATTGTATCCCTTAGAGAGGTCTAGGGTGATTGTAATTCAATTTGGATTTCTTTATATATGGTTTTGGGAATTAAAATTCCCTACACCACATTTTCGCCAATCCCATATCTCAAAGTATTTTTCTAGTAGGTTTGGGTGTCCCCAGAGAGAGACATAGTTGTTGAACCCCTATCATTGTATTGATACCTGATATATCCGATGAGGTATAGTCCAATTGAGTGTATTTTTTTGAGAAAATATAGTTTAAATATTTCCGGAATTTTTTGGTAGACATAGCAAGTATGACATCGTGGATGTGTTTCATCCATAGTATTATATCTCATTAAGAAAATAATAATTGAAAATCATTACCAAGAAACATCATACAATTTACATAGATAGTAGTGGTTGAGATATTTTACCAATTATATTCATTTATGAGTATATATTTGTCATCAGTGGTTATTTTTATGTCCCATATCTTATTTAATAATCCATTTTCAGATGATTTCACTATAATTGGTGATTTATGCTTGGTTATTTTGACTTGTAATACAGTGTATTGGTATACACACCCCTATATGGGATCATCCCACACATGTCATGTCTTATGTAGATAAATCCCCTTTTATGGAGTCGTTAGAATAATTTTATTAGGAGGAACTTAGTTTGGTCTCGAAATAACAATGTGTATATCTAGGTTACATTTGACAATCGTCCCCTACTTCTGAATAAGTTAAAAATTACGTTATAGTATGGGGGGTCTTGTATTTAACATATTTTAAAGATTTATAGTAATCTGTGGAATAATTTAATTAGTGTCTTATAGATGTATGCACTCATATTTATTAGTTTTTATACATTAGAAGAATTTTATGGATTACATATAAGTGTGTGTGCATAGGTAAATTAGTCAAATACCTATAAATAATGTGATATTAATACTTGGTGCTAGTATCCATACCCTGGACTATTGGATTTGGGCTTCTGGTAGTTGTAGCTCATGTCCTATAAAGTTTGGTTATGAGAAGAACTCCTTTATAAATGGGTAGATTGACTATGGTGACTATCATCCTTTACAATTGAAGAATTAAAATTTACTCTAAACTACTCTCAGAAAATATATGATGAGACCTATGTCTCATTATGATCCCTATGTAATAAGATCTCACATTTACTCACAACTCTTTATCGCATCATCACTTTTATGAACCAGTCTGAGTACCATTATAACTCTATAACTGAGCCAGCCCTGACAGAACCCAAAGGGCATACCTAATCTCCACTGGTTGACAATTACAACATGGAATCAAACAAAAAGTTAGTTGTAATGATTTCCCACTAATAATTTGGAAGTGAATGAATAAATACAACATTAATAACAAAATAAAACTTCACTGGGAGTAATGTATCAGAATAAAAATTGGCTCAAAAAATCCCGAAGTTCTACAAACTATGTATAAAAATATGGAAACACAACCAAGGTCCCAAAGGACACAACTAACAAAGAACATATTTCAATATTTTTATCTATATCCAACTAATCCTTTCAATTTCCTCAAACCTAGATGGATATAATCTATAAACACCAGAAGGCACGTGAAGGTTGTGAGCTAAAAATCCCAATAGGGTCTCACCAAGGATTCTATAAGAAATTATTAAACTATATTATCCAAATGAAGTTTTAAATTTCAAATTAAGTTGTCATTTCATTTTAAACCATATTTATAAAAATCATGCTATACAGTTCAAATGATGGAAAACACTCTAAACACATTATTTACTTTATAACTAATGGAATATTTCATAAAAAATGTGTAAAAAAAATATTCATACAAAACTATTTGTATAAAGTTAGAATGTCCTGTAAAAAATATTAACAATATTTTTATATATTTTTATATCATATATTAACAATAGATAAACATGTCCATATAAAAAATAGGTAAAAATGTACCAGGCTATAGGAATCTGCACTCTCTAAGTGATCACAACAATATGTGTACACGGACATCCACTAGACACTGGTTAGAGAGGACTCATCACCATCACCTAAGGGATGAGACCTATATCATATATGTGTTAGAATGTTTTATAATTTGAGTGTGTCCAAATAACTAACAATATATCTATGTATTGAAGGTTATCTCACGCAATTAATGATGTGAAATATGTTTTAAGACTACTTACATTATAATTAAATCTCACAAATCCATTTATATGCCAAGTTCCCATTAAAAACAAAAACATTTATAAATTAAAAACAAGTATCTTTAAGTAGATAAAACCATTGGGTTTATATAAAATCATTTTAATCCATTTTTACAATTTAACAAATTCCAACTATTTTGTCAACGGACCCTAATTCACTTGTCATGTGGGTTTTAAAAAATATTCCATATAATTAATTTCAACAATTAAATTCAACAATTCAATAGCTAATATTACTATAAAAATCAGAATTTAAATTTTTACAATTTAAATCTCACCAATTATAATTTCCATTCCAAAAACTAATGTTCTTAAAAAGAATCCCAATTCACTAGAATAGGGTTTTTTCAAAAAAATATGTTGAAAGCTCCAAGATTCAAATTAATAGAAATTACTTTTTAATTCAATAAAAGGAAACATAATCACAGAAATTATGGGTAATATAAATTAGGCATCATGATGAAACCACCTACCTCAAGTTCATCAATGATAGTGGAAATCATAAAACACTATGTGTGGTTCAATACACCTCCACCTGGCTGTATTATCGCATGTGTCGACACAGCAAATGTTGATGTTAATTAAGGATTCCAAGAACAAATATCATTTATTTTATTTAAAAAATAAAATAAAATATCACCAGTGATGATATTTTATATCTCTGGGATAATTTCTAAATATTTCATATTGGCCATCACATTCAAACATAATATTCTCCATAAGAATAATTATTTTTGATAAACTCATAATTTTCATTTTAATAATATTTTTAATTAAACATTGATAATATCAAAATTATCATTTGATAATTCCATTACATATCATTTGATAATGTATATAAAAATTACCTGTGATATATCCTTAGGATTAATTTTTTATAATTCATTCCGGTTATAATTCATTAATTGGTTACAACTATGTTTTGATAAATTCACTGTATTTATCCTTTGATATGTTATTTACATTTATTAATTGACAACATTATTTAAATATTTATTTCATCATAATTCATTGTGATTATCATTACAATTTAACCTGATCATCTTTTTAAAATTATATAAATCTTTTCCTCAGAATAAATTCTTAGTAAAATTATCATTTGATAATGTTTTTAAGATTTTTTTTTGATAATGAAATAATAATTATTGAATCAATATTCATTAATTATCTTTTTTTTATTTGAATGATATTTTTTTATCTTGTTTTTGGTAAATCATGAATTATTAAAAGAGAGAAGGAGAAAAATGAATAAATAAAATAAAATAGGAAACTTGTCTATTGTGTACAAGTATATGGATGCGAGACTTGTCCATGTCTAAATTCATAAAGAAGGCCGATCAAGATCGTCGATACCTCATTGATTGTGTGTAGTGAGTTTTATGACCACTTGATTTATGAAACCTTCTTCCCATGAAAGAAACACGGTGGTTTGACCAATAGAAAAAACAAAACCGTGCAAGTTTTTACCCTCTTTTAAGAACACAATGTTAATATGTTTTTAACCCCTAATGGTGTGTTTTAAATCACTCCATCAATAAATTTGTAATCTAAAATGTTCATCATGGGTTATAAATGAAGGTTTTCATCCTTTGGGTGCTAGAAATAGTTGAAAGGGGTGATAGGGATGATGAAAAGTATTAGTTAATAGATTGTTTTTCTAAAAATAATTATTTACCTTAATAAATAAAATAACAACAAATGTCCATTGCATATAGATGTTATGACCAATTTAGGGTAAACCCTCTATTTCAGACCCAACCGTGCTCCCAAATTTTTCCTATGACGCAGCGTTTGAGAGATATTAATGGTATATTATTTCAAAAAAGAAAAAATAATTAATTAAAAAAACATGGTATTTTTTTTGCGATTGAGGTATCTACATTCTTGATGCCTACATATGTTATACATCAGCTTTTGTAAACCCCTCATTTCAGACCCATCGGTTATCTTGTATTTCCATACAATGCAACATTTGGGATATATTTAATTATTTTTTAATAAAATAAATTGATAAATATTGTTTAATCCCTTTACCTCATGAGAGAGGCATCCAAATTTCTAATGCCTTCGAATTTTATACCCCTCCTTAGATAAACACCATATTTCAGACATAATAGTGGTCTTATATTTCTCATATGTACACCAATATAAAGTTATTGAATTATGTTGAATAAAATGTATATGATTAATATATTATATTTAATATTTATATTGTCACAACCCGTCCCAGTGGGGCCCGAGCCGCAACTCCCCAAGCCCACCTCCAATATGCCAGGGGCTGGTGACTAGCACCACGTATGCATGCTACTATCCTGGGAGGCATTACCTATAAACCTGTACACACACACACACACACACATCTCCAAGCCCACAAAACTGAAAGGTAAAATCTACTAAAAGGAAATGATGCATGCATACACTAAAACCCAACCAATAGAGTATGACCGGGAAGTAAAGTACAGCAAAGTAAAACCCATTGCCAAAAGTACAAGCCCACCAAAAGAAAGTCTGCAACAAAGTCCAGCCCATAGTGAAAAGGTTCCGAGACTGCATCATGTCGCTGAAGGAATGCACCTCGGCATGTCTGTTCTCACATGGAACCATCCGGTCCTGGTCGGCCTAGAATCCTGTCAAAGGCTCGCTCGTCTGCACAAGACACGACACGTGCAGGCAAAGCTCGTGCAGGGGTGAGTATAACAATACCCAGTAGGACACCCCGAGAACCACAATGGAAATACAAACATAGAGATTACCAAAAATAAGGGTACAATCAGATCTATATAGTATATGTCTATGGAACACATAAAAGGATTATCCAGATATACTCATACACAAACTACATTCGCGATACCTCCACTAGGATCTAGCTTGAAGATTTCAGTAAGCACACCATCGGGTGAACACACACCTAGGTCTGAAGAGGGAGACACGAAGTACTCATTCCGGGAGAAAACACTCCACAAGTACCATGGGAACAAGATGCTCAGATGAGTATCACAACCAAGTTATGGGGTGATTCCTACAACTTAGTCTGAGCTAATCCACTAAGAAGAGGATCGGCGCCCAGGTAAAGTTGGTCACGTCAATACCAAGAACTCTACCTAGGGTTCCAGGAATGAATAGAGGATCTAGATCTAAGTCTCACAGAGGGGATTCCAACAACTCTATTCATCGAGTCTACTAAAGGGATCATACTCCTGTATAAAGGAATTGATACCAGAACCCTTAGGGGATTACCAAAGGTATGAAACCTAAGAACTAGTCCAAGTCACATAAGGCAAGCTACTCAACCCCTGATAAAAAGGTTACATGGCGTGTAGTATGGTTACACGCCGTGTTCCTTGACCCTAGGTACAGCCTGTGTAAACGGCCCGTGTCCTCCGTTCAAGCTGTGCAAAACCAAACTACACGGCGTGTAGTAAAGTACACGCCATGTTCCGTGACATCGGGTACTACACGTGTAAACGGCCCGTGTCCTTCGGCTTGTCAGATAGAGAAACAACTACATGGTATTAGGAATAAATTCACACGCCTTGTTCAAGCACCTCGGTTGGCTCCATGTATTCTGGCCATGTTCTCGTACATGGCCTCTGCCCATGCTCGTGTCGCCTACCCGTGTACCAGTACACGGGGTATCCTGTGTATCTGGCTGGGTCTGGCTAGGGAGGGGTATACATGGCGTGTCCGTGACCATGTACCCTACCCGTGTCTGTGTACTCCCTAAGTACAAGTCAAGTCATCACCGGTGAACACACACCGTGTAGCCCATACTACACGGCCTGTAGTCGGGATTTTTCCAGAAATTCCTTCTTCCTCCGCGCGCCTTAGCTGATCCTTTGGACTTTGATTCAGCCGTCTGTTTTCCGCGAAACTCAAGATTTTGGATTGATTCGTCATCCTTATGCCGAAACCATGTGTTTTAGGCCTTCAATCGGCTCCAAAATCCGATTTCGGTCACCCGTGCGGAAATTGTTCAAAGAACAATTTCGTCCATTCTGCTACGATCCGTTCGTCGCCACCGCAGCCGCACCTATGTAGGGTTGTTCTGTTGCAAGAATTTCAATTTAGGGTCGTCGCATCACACAAATGGTGTGCAACGATCCATTGTTCCTCGTCCAGAAAATAATGTGAAGAACACTCACGAAGAACACGATAAAATTGGGGAAGCAACACACACAAATAGAGAGAGATGAACCTCGATCGATGTTCATGTTGATCTGGGTTTGTCACAATTAGAAGGTTGAATGATACCAAATAATAACAAGAATCATATCCCCGCAAATTCCTATCCCACAAGAATGATTGATCTTTAAGCTAATCTGTTCATGGATTAGTCCGTGTTCGTCGTAGAAATCAAAAATGGGGAAGAATAAAATCACAACGACATCCTACCTAGTTCAATGGCGTTCGTTGGCTATGATCTGGTCGCCACGTCGTCATCACCGGTGAAAATCGTCAAGAATGTCGCCGCCGTGTTGGGGGTTCCCTCTAGGGATTTCCCAGAGCCTCCAGGGGAAAATCAGGGTTATGGAGATTGTAACCCTGATACCCTGTGTAATCTCTATTTAAAAGATAAGAGATATTTGACGTAACTGGGTTTAAATAAATTTTTTAATAAAATATTTTATTACTGTTGCGTCAAAAAAACCTGATTTCACCACCGACCTGTGCCGGACGATGTTAGGCCACGCCTTAAGTAAAATAGTTGTTCTTAACACTATGGTGACCTCAGATTTCTGATCCGAGAACCCGTTCGGGAGTTATTCCAATTTTTCAGTAAAACCGCACGCACGCGAAATTTAATTATTAAATTAAATTCAAACATTTGTTCAGGGCTCACTGGGCCTTGGAACTCCACACTGTCTCAGAGCCAGGTCTCTAAATAATTCCCATATAATATGAAAATAATACATGGAAAAATATGGGACATTACATCACACCCACCTTTGGAATTTTACGTCCCCAAAAAGCCAAAACAAGGGCTACTCAAAAATATGTGGGTACTGCATGCGAAGTTGAGCCTCCCTCTCCCACGTGCTCTCTTGGAGATTCCCGTGCTGCCACCAGACATGCACCAAGTGAATAGCTCTCCCATGAAGGATCTTCTTCTGCAAATCCTCGATCTCTATTGGGTACTCAGCAAAGGTCGCTCTATCATCGATGTCCAGCTCGCCCCAGTCGATGACATGTGATGGGTCATTCATGTACCTCCGTAGCTACGAAACATTGAAGACGTTGTTTACCTGGTCCACCTGAGGAGGTAGAGCCAAGAGATTTTACACCTCTCCAACTCTACTCAGAATCTGAAAAGGACCAATGAACCTCAGAGATAGCTTGCCACCTCGGCCAAATCTATACAATCCTTGTCGAGGTGTGACCCGAAAGAACACATGGTCTCCCTCCTCGAACTCCAAAGGCCTCTGCCTCCTGTCGGCATAAGACTTTTTCCGATTCTGTGAAGACTTCCTCCACTCCTGGATGACCTGCACCTTCTGTGTAGTAGCTCTCACCATTTCTGGGCCCATGAGTGCTGACTTTCCCGGGTCAATCTAGCAAGGTGGTGACCTGCAAGGTTGCCTGTATAGAGCCTCAAATGGTGCCATCAAATAGTGGAATGATAACTGTTGTTAGAAGCAAATTCCACCAATGGTAGGTGATCCCCCCAACTACGAATGAAGTCATGTATGAAAGCTTGTAGCATATTCTCCAAGACCAGGATGGTCCGCTCTGTCTGACCATCAGTCTGAGGATGAAACGCTGTGCTCAAGTGTAACTGAGTCACAGAAGCATTCTACAATCCCTTCCACAACCGGAATGTGAAACGAGCATCACGATCTGGGACGATCGTGGATGGTACTCCACCAAGTCGAACTCTCTCCTGCATGTAGAGGAATCCTAGGATCTCTACTGAACTCTACTACCATATGGCTGGGAAGTGGGCCGACTTGGTGAGTCGATCAACAATCACCTAGATGGCATAGTGTCCCCTGGACATGCATCTTAATCCTGTCACGAAGTCCATGGATATCCCATCCCACTTCCACTCTGGCACCTCAAGGGGCTGAGCCAAACCTGGTGGAACCTGGTGCTCATCCTTTACTTGCTGAAAAGTAAGACACCGAGAAAAAAACTCCGCCACACTCTTCTTCATTCCTGGCTACCAGAATTGATGTCGGAAGTCCTGGTACATATTTGACACGCCTGGATGCACCGCCAAAGGGGATGTATGAAACTCCCTCAAAACCTCTTCTCGTAACATCACTGGTACTACCGTGCGCCCTCTAAAAAGGACAATGTGCTCCCCGCCTTCTGAATATCCATCAGCAGCATGACCTGTGGATATCGGAGAACATAGAGCCTCACATCTAGCATCCTCACGCTGTGCTTCCCAGACTCTCTATAAAAGTTGGTGGGTAACAACCATCAACTAAAGGTAAGCTCCCTCATCTCTATTCACGAAGGACAACTGCAAAGAGGCCAACTACTTTGTCGCCTCATCCAGCAACTGTGAACTGTTTTTTATACTGAGAGAATCTTCCACCACATTCCCCTTCCCATGAGTATAGACGATCTCAAAGTCGTAATCCTGAAGGAAATCAAGCCATCGCCTCTGTCTCAAATATATATCCTTCTACGAAAAGATATATCTGAGACTCTTGTGATCAAAGTAGATGGTAAACCGTTCCCCGATCGGGTAGTGCCGCCACATCTTCAATGCGAAGACTACCGCTACCATATCAAGATCATGGGTCGCATAGTTCTACTAATGTTGCCTCAACAGACGTGAGCCATAAGCAATCATCACTTGCCTCTACATCAGGAAAAAACCATTCCTGGTTCCTGATGCGTCGCAGAACACTACGTACTCAACACCCTCCTCCGTTAATCTCACGACCGGGGCACTCATCAAACTCTGTCTCAAATACTGGAAAGCTTGCTGGCATCTCTCGGTCCACACGAAAGGCTATCCCTTTCGGGTCAAAGCTGTCATGGATGCCGCAATCCTGGAGAAATCAGGGATGAATCTCCAATAGTAGCCTGCCAACCCAAGGAAACTCCGCGCATTCGTCATGCACCAGGGTGGCCCCCATGCTAGCACTGCCTCCACCTTTACTAGGTCCACTGCTACACCATACGCTGAGATAAAATTCCCCAAAAAGTGGACATCCATTAACCAGAATTGACACTTCGAGAGTTTCCCATACAACTGGTGATCTCGGAGTGTATCTAGAACCATCCTTAGGTGTCTCGCATGCTCCTCTTCGGACGCAGAGCACACACGGATATCATCAATGATGGCCACTTCAAACCAGTCTATATTGGGATGAAAGATCCGATTCATGAGTCCCATTAACACTGTCGGGGCGTTTGTCATTTTGAAGGGCATCACCATGTACTCATAGTGACTGTAGCGACATCTGAAATCCATCTTCGGTATATCCTTCTCCCGTACTTGCAACTGGTGATAGCCTAATCGTAGATCAACCTTTGAGAACCATTGTGCCCCTCTCAACTGGTTGAAGATGTCATCGATCCTTGGAAGTGGATACTGGTTTTTCACGGTCACTTGTTTTAAGTGCCGGTAATCCACACACAACCTCAAGCTCTCGTCTGCCTTCTTGGAAAACAACACTGGGGTTGCCCAGGGTGAAACGATGGGTCTCACAAAGCCCTTCTTCGTCAAGTCGTCCAGCTGCATCCTCAGCTCATGAAGCTCTGAAGGATCCATCCGATAAGCCGATGCAGATATCGGGGTCTTCCCGGGGTGAAAATCAATTCAGAAATCTATCTCTCAATGGGGAGGTAGATTGGGGACATCCTCCGGAAACATGTCCTCGTACTCAACCACCACTGTTAGAAACTGGAAACTCCTAACATCTATCATTCCAAGGGCTAGGAAAGCCAAATGATGTGAAATCGGTTGTTCCCTCATATGCACGAGTCCATCCTAAGATGCCTGGGTCTCACTTTCACCGACAAAAGAGAACCTCATCCCATCACTGTGGACACACTTTACCCTTCGCCTAAAAGAATCACTTTGGGCCTAAACTGTGGATAGCCAATCCATACCAAGAATGACATCGTAAGGCCTCAACGCTACCACAATGAGGTTCCAGCCAAAACTCTCGCCTCCAAGAGTCAGGTCACACTTCTTGCAAAGGTGTGTGATCTCTGAATCTTCTCCAGTTGGTGTTTCTAAGCGTAAGGGTCGAGTCAACAGCTCAACATGAATCTCAAGGTCTCGAACAAGATAAGAATCCAGAAAAGAATGACTAGCACCTGTGTCTATCAATATGGAAGCCAAAGTTGAAAAGACACAGATAGTACCTCTAATCATTCCGTGAGTACATGGGTCATAAGCCTTTACCGCCTGTAGCTACCCCTGCCAGTGTCCACTAGATCCTTGAGCCTGGGGAGGTCCTCCTGGGGGTGGTGGTGGTAAAGGGTCGAAACGCAGACCACCTCCAGCTGCTCTCCTAGCTCCTCTGCCACATTTTCCACCTCGTGGATCTACCCACACCACATGTTGCCTCTGCCTTGGTGGTCCATCCACTACTCTCGTGTTAGTAGTTCGGCGGGTTAGACAATCTCGAGCGAGATGTCCCCTGTCGTAACATGAGTAACATCGCCTCTCTCAAGGCAGGCTGGATACACCCTGTGAATCCTGTATGGATGATCCCCTGTCATGGGATCTCCTCTAGAAATGTCTCCCGTTCCTGGGTCCTTGACATCGGCTCCTAGCCGCTGAGGTCTCTACTCCAGCTTTCCCACTACTGACAACTGCCGGCTGTCCCTGCTCTGCCAGGAAGCTCTCGACCACCAAAGCCCGCTCGAGCACCCCAACATAAGTAAGAATGCTCATAGGGATGTTTCTAGCTCGGATATCTCTACGCAAGCCCCAGTCAAAAGTCCGAGCTCTGAAGTACTGATCTCTGACCATATCCATCGAGTACCGCGAGAGGTCTGTAAACCTCGATGAATAGTTGGCCACCGACATTGTTCCCTACTGGAGCTGAAGAATATTTTGTATGCGTACTGCTCTCAGGGTAACCGGTGAAAACTCCTCTCTAAAGGGATTCTCAAACTCTGACCTTGTAAGAGTCACCTTATCGTGAGTATGGATGACCAAACCTCACCATCGCCCTGTCGAGCCCTACAGAAGGCTCGCTGCCAGGATCCCCATCTATTCTGCTGGTTTCTTGACCAAACGGTAGACTATGGACACTGCCTCAAGCTAGTCCTCTACTGCATGAGGGTCATTATCACCTAGAAACCTAAGGGGTCTCTCTCTCTCAAACTCATGGAGTGCGCTCATCCTGTGATCCTCCTCCACTGGTACAGTAGGAGACAAACACATCCCCATAGGTGATGGGATAACTGGCACACCACCTGGTGGTAGAACTGGAGGATCTCGTCCCTATATCGAAGCATCATCACTAAGGGGGTCATCTTCATGATCGGTTTGTTGGATCCTAGTGAGTGCGCATCTCGGAGGCATCTTGTTTAAGAAACAAGATGTAGCAGAGTCAGTGAGTATATTTGGAGAGATGACTTAAGAAGGACATGGAAACCAAAATCCAATCCTATATGATGCATGTACCATTATTTCCCCCCAATGCAACTAGTGTTTTCATGTTCAGAGTCAAAAAGAAAGTTTTCAGAGCCCTGGTGTATGGATATGTCAGCTGCCGCACCAACACTGGGGTCCCTGGCCTGAGAGCCGAACTCAAAACACCTAAAACTATTTCCCCAAACCAACACATAGACTCTCGGTCCTAAGGTAGAACCGACCACCTCTGATACCACTGTGTCATGACCCATCCCAGTGGGGCCCGAGCTGCAACTCCCCAAGCCCGCCTCTAATAGGCCAGGGGCTAGTGACTAGCACCGAGTTGGCATGCTACTAACCTGGGAGGTATTTCCTATAAACCTCTACACATGCACACACATCTCCATGCCCAAAAATCTGAAAAGTAAAAGGTACTAAAAGGAAAAGATGCATGCATACACTAAAACCCAACCAACAGAGTACAACAGGGAAGTAAAGTACAGAAAAGTAAAACTCTGGGCCAAAAGTACCATCCCACCAAAAGGAAGATTGGAACAAAGTCCAACCTGTAGAGAAAGGTACCAGGACTGCAACCAGTCTCCAAAGGAATACACCTCGGCCTGTCTGATCTCACTGGGCACCGTCCGGTCCTGGTCCGCCTAGAATCTTGTCAAAGGCTGGCTCATCTTTACAAGCCACGATACGTGCGGGAAAATCCCGTGCAGGGGTGAGTAAAACAATACCCAGTAGGACACCCCGAAAACCACAAAGGAAATACAAACAAGGAGAATACCACAATGAAAGGTACAGTCATCTCTACACAGTATAAGTCTATAGAACATATTACAATATTATCCAGATATACTCATATAGAAACGACCTTCACGATACCGCCACTATGATCCAGCTCGAAGATTTTACTAAGAATACCATCGGGAGAACAAACTCTTAGGTCTGAAGAGGGAGACACGGAGTACTCATTCCCAGATAACACACTCCACACGTACCTTTGGAACGAGATGCTCAGATGAGGATCACAACCAAGTAATGGGGTGATTCCTACAACTCAGTCTGAGCTAATCCGATATGTAGAGGATTGGCGCTCGGGTAACGTTGGTCACGTCGATACCAAGAACTCTACCTAGGGTTCCAATAATGAATAGAGGATCCGACTCTATGTCTCACGGAGGGGATTCCAACAACTCTATTTAGGGAGTCTAGTGAAGGGATCATACTCTTGTATAAATGAATTGATACTAGAACCGTAAGGGGATTACCAAGGGTACAAACCCTAAGAACTAGTCCAAGTCACAGAAGGCAAGTGGCTGAAGCCCTGAAGAAAAGGTTACACGGCGTGTAGTATGGTTACATGTTGTGTTCCTTGACCCCAGGCACTTCCTGTGTAAACGGCCAGTGTCCTTCGTTCATTCCATGAAAAATTAAACTACACGGCCTGTAGTAAAGTACAAGCCGTGTTCCTTAACACCATGTACTACCAGTGTAAACCGCCCATATCCTTCATCTTGTCGGATAGAAAAACAACTACACGGAGTTTAGAAGAAATTCACACATTGTGTTCAAGAACCTGGGCTCGCTCCGTGCACGCTAGCCATGTGCCCGTACACAGCCTCTGCCCGTGCCCGTGTCGCCTGCCCATGTACCAGTACATGGGGTATCCCATGTATCTGGCCGGGTCTGGCCGGGGTGGGGTATACACGGTGTGTCCATGGACGTGTAACCTTCCCGTGTCCATGTACTCCTGGAGTACACGCCAGGTCATTCTCCGATGAACACACGCCGTGTAGCCCCTACTACATGGCGTGTAATTGGGATTTTTCTAGAAATGTCGTCTTCCTCCGCGCGCCTCGACTGATCCTCTGGACTAAGATTCAGCCGTCCTTTTTCCGCAAAACTCAAGATGCTAGATCGCATCATCATCGTGATGCCGGAACCATGGGTTTCGGGCCTTTAATCGGCTCCAATATCCGATTCTGTTCACCAGTGCGTAAATCGTTTGAAGAACGATTTCTTCCAATCCGATTCGATCCGTCCGTCGCCACCGCTGCCGAACCTCCGTAGGGTCGTGCCGATGCTAGATCTTCAATTTGGGGTCATTTCATCACACAACGGGTGAAAAACGATCTGTTGTTCCTCGTACAGTGAAGAACATAAATAACACTCATGAATAATGCGATAAAATTGGGGAAGATACACACACAAATCGAGAGGGAAAAACCTCGATTTATATTCATGTCGATCTTGGTTTTTCACCATTAGAAGGTTGAACGAAACCATGCAATAAAAAGAATCAAATCCCTAAATCACCGCAAAAGCCCATCCCCCAAGAACGATCGATCCGTGGGCTAATCTGTTCATGGATTAGTCCGTGTTCGTTGTAGAAATCAAAAACGGGGAAGAATAAAAGCACAATGTCATCCTACCTGGATCCGCGGCGTTCGTTGGCGATGATCCGTTCACCGCATCGTCGTCGCCAGCAAAAATCTCCAAGAATGTCGCCGCCGTGTTGGGGGTTCCCTCCAGAGCTTTCCCAGAGCCTCCAGGGGAAATCCGGGTTGTAGAGATTCTAACCCTGATACCCTGCATAATATCTATTTAAATGATAAGATATATTTGACATAATAGGGTTTAATTAAAATATTTTAATAAAATATTTACTACTGTTGCGTCTAAAAAACCATATTTCACCACCGACATGCGCCGACCAATGTTAGGCCTCGCCTTAGGTAAAATCGCTATTCTGAATGCAACGGTGCCCTCAAGATTCTTATCCAAGAAACCATTCGGTAGTTCTTCCACTTTTTCAAGATAACCGCACGCGCACGTAATTTAATTATTAAATTAAATTCAAACATTTGTTCCGGGTTCACTGGGCCTCGGAACTATACGCCATCTCAGAGCCTGGTCTTGAAATAATTCCCATATAATATTAAAATAATGTTGAGTCAATAAGGTTTTCCTTATGACTTTTCCATTCCTTCTTGTTTTGAAAATCACAAACACCTTATCTTTAAGGAAAATTGCTTTTGTAAGGAAAATTGCTTTTATAAGGAAAAATGTTTTCTTAAGGAAAAACGCTTTTATAAGAAAAATTTATCCTTATCATATTTTCATTAATATTTTTCTTAAGTATGAAATTCGGATTCACTTTCTCGGAATCATTAAAACTGATAAAAAGCATTCTGTTTTAGGGTTCGGATTCTGGACAAGAACTATAAGGAAGTTTCACTCCGAATTCCGGTTATGAATTCTGACTAAGTTCTATTCCAGATTCAGGATACGAATTCTGAAGAAGAATTCCCATTACGAATTCTAATGAAGAATTCTCATTACGAATTCTCATTACGAATTCTGAAGAAGAATTCTCATTACGAATTCTAATGAAGAATTCTCATTCCGAATTCTCATTACGAATTCTGATGACGATTTCTCATTACGATTTCTGATGAAGAATTCCTATTCCGAATTCCTATTCCGAATTCTCATTCCGAATTCACTCATTAAACAGAATCTGGATATCATTGTTTTATACACTCTGAATTTGTTCACTCCGAACTTTCACTCCGAAATTTCTATTCCGAACCTTAATGTTAGGTTTTAAAACGATGTCGTACTTTCTGTTACACTTACTTTGTTATAAAACGATGTCGTCCATTTTGTTATAAACTAACCGTTGTCTAAGTGACACGTGTACAGGTCCCTCCGAACTTTAAGGGAAATATGACCGTTGGAGAAGGAGCCGACCTCACCTATAAATAGGAGCTCATTTGAAAAAGCTCACGACGGACGAACGGATGGATGAACATTTGGACTTTGTGCATACATGCTGTTGAAGTGATTTCTAGAGAGAGAGTCTCTTATTAACTCTCAAAGCTTCGTGCGACTCCGAATGTTGGTGATTACATTCGAGGGCTTCCGGGGATAGGAAGACAGAGGTGCCGACTACCTTAAAGATCGAGGGCTTTCTTGCTGAGAAAGACAGAGGTTGCCAACTACCTTGAAGTTGAGGGCTTGCGGGGATAGCAAGACAGAGACACCGATCTTCGTATCGAGGGCTTACCCTGGTGTGGGTAAGACAGACTTGCTTGAAAGTATAAATCAAGGGACCTTTATCCAAGGTTGTTGGATACCCTTCTCTTTGGGTTAAAAGACTATTATCTTGTTGCTAGTAGTTTTACTACTCGTTTCTATTCCGCTGTAATTTGTATCTTAAGGAAAGTATAACATTCTTATACTTCCTTACTTACTCTGATTCATTCAGATTCTATACGCTTTAAGGTAGAATCTTATATTGTAACTTTTGTTAAGTTTCAAATTCCGGAACCATATTTCCGGAACTTACTTTTGGAATCTCTTTCCAAGTTTAGTTCGGTGTTAGAGGTGTTGTGAATTTACTTAGTTTAACTTTGTTAAACTTAGTTCTTTCCTTTTCTTAAGGAAACTCTAGTTATTCATAACTAACTTTAAAGGTTCCTAAGGAATTTTTAAAGTATACAATTCACCCCCCCTCTTGTATTTTGAGCATCTCATATTCTATTTCGATCCTACAATTGGTATCAGAGGTTGGAAACCTCTTACTCTATACCATTCTTACATTTGGTATCAGAGCCAAGGTTACTGAAATACTTGTACTCTCGTTCAAGTTTTTCTTGCTCACTTTTCAATTCCGAACTTTTTCATTCCGGATTATCCATTCCGAACCTTTCCTATTCCGAACTTTTTAATTCCGAATTTTTGTTATTAACAAGTTTGTCTCCAAGTTATTTTCAAGTATGGCAGGAATGAATGTTGGTTCGATAGACAATTTGAATCCTACAAGGCCACCAATATTTGATGGTAATGATTATGAATACTGGAGAGATCGTATGAAGACATTCGTTATCAATACTGGAGTAGATAACTTTGTCATGCTTACTGGTGATTACAAAATTCCTGACAAGGAAGTCAGAACCTTTACTAACCAGGAGAAGCAAGAATATCAACTCAACTACAAGGTACGCAACACTTTATTATGTTCAATGACCAGAAATATATATAGCCAAATTTCTTCTTGTGAAGCAGCTAATTGTATATGGAAGAAGTTAGAGGTTACTCATTTTGGGACTTCTAAAGTGATTGAGACTAGGAGAGCTATGCTTAGAGCTGAATATCATGGCTTTAATTTTCCTTATGGAGAACCTATCTGTAAAGTACAACAAAGATTTATGACAATCGTCAATAGTCTACAGTCTATGGGAGAGAAAGGTTTAGATGATGAAGCTCTTGTGGACAAGATAATTGACATTATGCCCAATGAGTGGGAATCCAAGAGAACAGCTATAGATGAGAACAGGAAGGTTACTCAAATAACTCTTGATGAATTATTTGGAACTCTTCTACAACATGAGACCAGAATGAAGAGAGATGCTGACAACATCAAGAAGAAGAATGGAAATGGTACTGTTGCTTTTACTACAACTTCGAATCAGATGAAAGCTAAGACTCCTGAGAGAGTAACCAGATCCAAATCGAAGAAAGTCATTTTCCAATCCGAATCTAGTGAAAGTGAAGTTTCAGAAAATGAATTAGCCAATCTTGCTCGAAGGATGAACAAGATAGCTGGACAAAGAAACTTTCAATCCAAGTATAAGAAGAAGGATAGGAAAGATAAGAAAGATGGAGAAGTTACTTGTTATGAATGCAAGAGAGCTGGACATATTAGACCAGATTGCCCTATGCTCAGAAAGAAAGAAAGAAAGGAAAGGCATTCAGACAGGAACAGGAAGAAATATTACAAAGCTAAAGCTAAGAAAGTTTTGAAAGCTAATGACACCTGGAGTGCCAGTGGTGGTGACTCTTCAGATGAATCTTCTGAATATGAATCTTCAGGACAGAAGAATCTTGGTCTTATAGCCAGATTACCTATTGATAATCATTGTCTTATGGCTAAGGTACGAAATGCTGAATCTTTGACCAATGTTTCTTTAAATCCTAATGATAGTAAGTATTATAACTCTTCTGATGAAGAATCATCTTCTGATGAGGAAAATACTTTACCTACTTTTGAAGAAGTCTCTAGATTTGCTGAACTTCTTGAGATTGAGAATTCCAAACTCAACAAGAAACTTGATAAGGCAAATTCTAGGAATTCTATTCTTACTAAAGAGATATCAGATCTTTCTAAAGATCTTGATAAGAAAAATGCTGATTTTGAAAGTATTTCAAAAAATCTTGAGGAAGTAAGTTCTGAGAAGAATAAACTTTCTAAAGAGTTAGAAAAAGTAATTTCTAATAAAAATGTTTTCGAGCCTAACTCTAGTTCCAAAACTAATGATTTTGAAGATAAAAACTTGGTTGTAAAACTCAAGTCCGAGATTTTTTTCCTTAAAGAAGTGCTTATCAAACTTTACCCATGGTAAGGAAAATTTTGATAAGATGTATTCTCAAATACGACCCTTAAGAAATAAATCCGGATTTGGTTATACCCATGAAAAACCTGTTTTCAGCAACAATTATTTTGTTCCTCAAAGTGCCCCATTTTGTACTAAGTGTCAATGTGGTGGTCACTGGGCAAGAAATTGTTCCTTAAACAAAACCCAATCCTTAGGTTTTCATAAAGCTTATTTTTCCAAGAAAATGTGGGTACCTAAGATTTTATTGTCTAGAAATCTCGGATCCAAGCAAGTTTGGATTCCGAAAGTCTAACTTTGTTCTTAATTTCAGGAAAATAAAGAAAGTTCCAGCAACAATGTTTGGTACATGGATAGTGGATGTTCCCGGCACATGACTGGTAACAAAAGCTTCTTTGAAAAAATTATCAAGACGAAAGGAGGAAAGGTAACTTTCGGAGACAATGCTAAGGGAGAGATTGTTGGTATTGGTAATATTGTTCTTTTAGGTAAAACTTTGATTTCAAATGTTCTTTTTGTTAAAGGTCTTAAGCACAACCTCATTAGCATAAGTCAGTTATGTGATGAAGGTTACCTTGTGAATTTTAGGAATGATAAATGCTTAGTTCACAATTCCAAGGAAGAATTTATTCTCTCAGCCAACAGGCAAGAGAATGTTTACACCTTAAACTTAGAAGACCTAAGAAGCCAAGATTTACCTTGCCTAAGTGCAATGGAAGATCATTCTTGGTTATGGCATAGAAGACTAGGACACTGTAATCTTAGAAACCTATGTAAACTCTCTAAGAAGAAACTAGTTAAGGATCTACCGGAGCTTAGATTTGATTCTTCTAAAGTTTGTGATCCTTGTCAATATGGCAAGCAACATAAATCTAGTTTTAAGTCAATCGGTGAAGTCTCAACAACCGATGCATTACAGTTGGTGCACATGGATCTTTTTGGTCCTACACAAACTGGAAGCATTGGAGGCAAATACTATGTGTTTGTTCTAGTTGATGATTACACTAGATTTACTTGGGTCTATTTTCTAGCAAGGAAATCTGAAGCTTTTTCTTATTTCAAAAGTTTTAGAGCTCAAGTTAAAAATGAAAAAAACCTTCCATTGAAAACTATTCATAGTGATCATGGAGGAGAATTTCAAAATTCTGATTTTGAAACTTTTTGTAGTAAGAAAGGTATTACTCACAACTTTTCAGCACCTAGAACTCCTCAACAGAATGGTGTAGTTGAAAGAAGAAATCGAATTCTTCAAGAAATAACTAGAACCATGTTGAGTGAATATTCTATTGCTAGACATTTCTGGGCTGAAGCTGTAAGTACTGCTTGTTATACTATAAATCGAGTTTTGATTAGACCTTTTCTTAATAAAACTCCTTATGAGTTATGGAATGGTAGAAAACCAAGGCTTTCCTACTTCAAGGTTTTTGGTTGCAAAGTATTCATTTTGAATACTAAAGATAACTTACATAAATTCGCACCAAAATCAGACGAAGGAATTTTCTTAGGATATTCCACAACCTCTAAGGCTTATAGAGTTTTTAATAAAAATACTTGTACTGTTGAGGAAACAGTACATGTGAAATTTGATGAGTCAGATCCTTTTGTTTTTAAATCTTCCCAACTTACATCTTCGGATGTGTTTTCAAAAACTGATTGTCAACCTTTGTTAGAAGAACCTTCTGATAAGGAAATTGTTCTAGAAGATACTTCTGAAACATTTACCCCAGAAGACTTTCTACCTTATGTTGATGAACAGGTTTTACAAAACTCAAATCAGATGTTTCTTAAGAATCATCCCAGTGATAGTATCATTGGTGATGTAAATCAACCTGTAAGGACTAGAAGTTCCTTAAGAAATGAAGTAGAACATCTAGCATTTCTTTCCCAACTAGAACCTAAAAGCACTGATGAAGCTTTAGGTGATGATGATTGGATCAAAGCAATGCAAGATGAGCTAAATGAATTCGAAAGGAATAAAGTCTGGACCTTGGTTGAAAGACCTAAGGAAACTTCTGTTATTGGAGTAAAATGGGTCTTCAGAAACAAATGTGATGAAAATGGAGTCATTGTTAGAAATAAAGCTAGACTTGTTGCTAAAGGCTATAATCAGCAAGAAGGAATAGACTATGAAGAAACCTATGCTCCAGTAGCTAGACTTGAATCTATCCGTATTCTACTTGCCTTTGCAGCATTCTTTAATTTCAAACTATTTCAAATGGATGTGAAATGTGCTTTTCTTAACGGTTATGTTCAAGAGGAAGTTTTTGTTGAACAACCTCCTGGCTTTGAAGATACAAAACATCCTGATCATGTTTTTAGACTTACCAAAGCTTTGTATGGCCTTAAACAAGCCCCACGAGCATGGTATGATAGACTCACTGGATTTTTGCTTCAAAATAACTATGTTAAGGGAAATGCAGATCCAACCCTTTTTATAAAGAAAGATAAGAAAAATGTTTTGATTGTACAAATTTATGTTGATGACATTATATTTGGTTCAACTCAGCAATCTTTGACTGATTCTTTTGCTAGTCTAATGAAATCTGAGTTTGAAATGAGTATGATGGGTGAGTTAACATTTTTCCTTGGTTTTCAAATTTCTCAAAAACCAGAAGGAACCTACATATCTCAACATAAGTATATTAAAGATCTTCTTAAAAAGTATGGTTATGACAACACGAAGAGTATAAGTACTCCTATTGGTACCTCAAACTCTTTAGATCTTGATGAAGCTGGGAAACCAGTAGATCAAACATCTTTTAGAGGTATGATTGGAAGTCTACTTTACTTAACTGCTAGTCGACCAGACTTAATGTTTTCAGTATGCTTATGTGCAAGATATCAATCCAATCCTAAGGAATCTCACTTAAAGGCAGTTAAAAGAATTTTTCGCTACCTTAAGGGAACCATGGATCTAGGATTATTTTATACTTCTGGAAATGATTTTGTTCTAAAAAGCTTTTCTGATGCTGACTTTGGTGGTTGTAGAATGGATAGAAAAAGTACATCCGGAACTTGTCATTTCTTAGGAGATTCATTAGTTTCTTGGTCATGCAAGAAGCAACATTCTGTTGCACTCTCCACTGCTGAAGCTGAATATGTAGCAGCTGGAAGTTGTTGTGCACAAGTGTTGTGGATGCAACACACACTTACAGACTATGGCTTGAGTTTTACTAAAACTCAAATTTTGTGTGATAACACAAGTGCCATTGCTCTAAGTAAAAACCCTGCACATCACTCCCGTGCAAAACACATAGATATTAGGCATCACTTTCTTAGGGATCACACACTTAAAAGAGATATTATTCTTCAGTTTATCGGAACGCAAGATCAACTTGCTGATATTTTCACAAAATCTTTACCTTCTGATAGATTTGAATATATTAAACAGAAGTTAGGAATGATAACCGTAAGGTAATCTTCCTTAATTAACTTTCTGTTGGAAAAATCTTCTCACAGTAATAAACTCCTTTTCATAGGGGGAGTACATTTGTTTGTTTATTTAACAAAGTTTTTTCGAAATTTGTTTTCAAATTTTTCGGAACGAAATTTTCCGGAATGGAACTTCCGGAACTACAATTTTCCAGAATGGATATTTCCATACAAAATACTTCTGGAATAAAAGTATTCGTATTGAAAATTTCCGGAATGGAAAATTTTCGTACTGGTATTTTCATAATGGAAAAACTTTCGTATTGATTCTTCCATATCAAGTTTTTCGTATCAAGTTTTTCGTATTGAGTTTTTTTTTTTTTTCGTAGTCGTCTTTACATTACCCATTACGAATAACTTTCCTAAGCTAATCCGAAAGGTATGACTTCCTTACTGAAGTTTTCGTAATCATATTTTACTTGCTGGCAGTTTCTTATAGTTTGTTTTCGGTTTTTTTTTTAATTTCTTGAATTTTTGTTTTAATAAAACCTCAAAAAGATCGGATTCAATCTCTCAACCGTCAGATCTGATCTCAGATCTTTCTAAACCGTTAGATCAACCGAGGAAGTTGAACCGTCATTCCAAAGCTTATATAAAGGGGACCCTATTTTCTCGTCCCACATCGATCTCAAGCTCTTGCGTGCTGAAGCTCTGTCTCTCTGATTTAAGGCTGTTCCGAACTACAGTTTTCCAGTTCCGAACTTCAGTCTTCTCAGTTCCGAACTTCTCAGAGACTTCTAATCCGAATGTCTGCAGAGTTAGCTTCTCAAGAGATGTCTTCAACAAAGCCCATTTCACAGTGGTTAGTCTACAGAGAGCGGTTAGTGCATCCGAATTTCTTCAGCAACTATGATTCTATTATATCAAAGAATATCAAGCTCAATGGCTGGGAAGATGTTGCGATATCAAAAACTGGCAACCAAGATGAAGTTTACTCAGACTTGCTTGTTGAGTTTTATGAGTCGGTTGCTTTCTTCGTGGAAGACAATAGAGAAAAATTTTCCTTCAAATCGTATGGCAAGACTTATAAGCTATCTTACACCAAGGCTGCAAGCTTGGTAGGGTTGAATTATGAAGGGGAAGCTGAGTTTATCTCGCATGTTCTACCAGACTCCTTGGGTAGTTTCAACAAGGAGAAAGCCTTAGAAATTCTCGGACTGGATGATGATAAGGCTTCGAAAATTGCAACCCTATCTACAAACTTCCGGATTCTGGAGTTATGGGTGCAAGGGCTTATTGTACCGAGAAAAGGAGACAAGGACAGCTTGAAGAAGAGTGAGATATACATCTTAGATTTCTTGATAAATCAAAGGAAGTTCAACCTGATGAAGCATATCCTTCTTAATCTTGAGAATTTAAAGAAAGGGAATCTGAGAGCTCAGATAGTAATGTATCCGGCAATATTGTCGAAGCTGATAGTTCGGTGCCTTGAGTCCTTCAAGGTTGCTTGCAGTTCTAAACCGAAAGTTTGCAAGATCATGTTGCTCAGTGATGCAACTCTTAAAAGGATGAATATAGCTTTTGACAAGAAGTCTGGCATGTTTATTGATCTTCCTCCTCAAGAAGAAGTGACTCCGAAAGTGGCTGATCCGGAATCGCCTAAGCCGGTAAGGAAGAGGAAGCTGAAAGAAGTGGTAGGTGAAGCTGAAGAACCTAAGTCTAAGGAAGTCCATTCCGCACCTCCTAAGCCTAAGAAGAAGAAGACATATACTGATGAGGTTGCAGCGAAGTGGAGAGCTGACAAGGAAAAGAGGAAGGAAGGAGATCCGCAGTTCGGATTGGATCCCGCAGAGGCTAAAGCTCTGAAAGAAAAGGCTGCTGTTGAGCTCGAGAAGCAAGCTAAGGAAAAGAAGCTGAAGAAGAAGTTGTCAGAAGCTGAGGCTGTGCAAGCCTTGTTGAAGTTTAATGAAATGGTTTCAGCAACCATTCCCGTTCCGAGAACTTTTTCTTTGGACTCTCTACCTGAGACTCCAGGAAGAAATCTCGATGATCCAAAAGAGGCTGCTGCTAAGAATGCTGAGGAAGTAGAGCTAGTGGAAGAAGTGGAAGAAGCTGCTGAAGGAAGTGGTGAGACAGGAGATGTGCTCAAACAAGTAGATGAATATAAGGGAACTCCTTCGGAACACCTGTCGCTCCGAACTTCTGAAGCCGAATCTTCAAAACTAGTTACTCCAGTAATAGAAGGAAAGGAAGGAGAGGAAGAAGTTTCTTATCATGGAGAAGAAGAACATCTTTCACTTGATGCTGCTCAGAAAGAAAATATAGAAGTTGTTGATGAGGAAGATTTGGTTGTTCAAGTTTCTGACAGTGAGAAGAAATCTCCGGAACAGGTTTCTATTCCGAAAAAAGATAAGGGGAAACAAGTTATTGCTGATACCCCGAGTTCAGAAAAGAGTATGAGGAAGGAAGCTGGTAGTTCTTCAAAGAGGAAGTTGGAGCTTATTGAAGAAGAAAATTCTCCTAGCAAGATGTCAGATTCGGAATCATCTTCGTTGGGGCACGATTTTGTTGTTCAATCCTTGAAGAAGTTGGTGGGAACCATTCCGACTTTCTCCAGTATTGATTCTCGGTGCCAGATGCTCCAACATACGCTGAATCAGAAAACCGACTCCGTATCCATGGTAATGGATAAGTGTGTTGAGATAGAAGCCCAGTTCAAAAATTTCTTCATTGGTTACGAAGCCCATAAAAGATCTTGCAAAAGGATGACTAGCTGGTCGAAGAAAAATGTGGAAGAGATGAGGTTGCTGGATGAGTTTCAGGAGAATGTTAAGGATGCTTTTCAAACCGAGGATAAGAAGTTTCATGAGATGACTGCATCATTCGATGAGAAATTGGCAGAGGAAAAGAACATTCGGAGTCAGGAAGTAAGAGATCTGAATGGAAAGCTCAACTCTGTTAATCAAAGTTGGAAATTTGAAAGGGATCATCGGATCAATTTTCTAGAAAGGATAAAGTCTCAGGAAGAGAAAATGGAAGCTCAGGAAGAAAAGTTGAAGGCTCAGGAAGAAATCATTCAAGCTCAGTCAGCAAGAATAGTTGCCTTAGAAAAGCAAGCAGAGGAAGATCATAAGGACCTCAAAAAGATCAAGACTATTCTCAAGGGGCTTATGTCAAAGGAGAAAGATCCGAAATAATCAATCCGATCTTTTTGTTGTAATCTGTTTTTGTTGCTGACATTTCAAATTTAATGAGAATCGTGCTTGTTGTTCTGTTTTGTTGTTGTTACTAATCTTTCAGGTACTTTGTTATTTTTTTTTTCCATTCCCTCGAAATTCTTTTTGAAAATCACAAAGGGGGAGAAGGAAAAGATCCTTAAGAAAAAGAGGAAATCTAATAAGTGCTTATCAAAGGGGGAGAAAGAAAAATACCCAATGAGATAGAACTCTAATAAGAGTTTGTTTAAGGGGGAGTTTTTATCTTAAAGAAATATCACTCCGGAAATATGAATACGATCCTTAGAGATTCAAAGCCTAAGGGGGAGTTAGTCGTATTCATCTATATTCTTAAACCAAGGGAGATAAGCTTTATTGTGTTTCTTTCTTCCTAGAAATAGCTTTTTCGTAAGGATGTTTGTGCTTTCCAAAAAGGGGGAGATTGTTGAGTCAATAAGGTTTTCCTTATGACTTTTCCATTCCTTCTTGTTTTGAAAATCACAAACACCTTATCTTTAAGGAAAATTGCTTTTGTAAGGAAAATTGCTTTTATAAGGAAAAATGTTTTCTTAAGGAAAAACGCTTTTATAAGAAAAATTTATCCTTATCATATTTTCATTAATATTTTTCTTAAGTATGAAATTCGGATTCACTTTCTCGGAATCATTAAAACTGATAAAAAGCATTCTGTTTTAGGGTTCGGATTCTGGACAAGAACTATAAGGAAGTTTCACTCCGAATTCCGGTTATGAATTCTGACTAAGTTCTATTCCAGATTCAGGATACGAATTCTGAAGAAGAATTCCCATTACGAATTCTAATGAAGAATTCTCATTACGAATTCTCATTACGAATTCTGAAGAAGAATTCTCATTACGAATTCTAATGAAGAATTCTCATTCCGAATTCTCATTACGAATTCTGATGACGATTTCTCATTACGATTTCTGATGAAGAATTCCTATTCCGAATTCCTATTCCGAATTCTCATTCCGAATTCACTCATTAAACAGAATCTGGATATCATTGTTTTATACACTCTGAATTTGTTCACTCCGAACTTTCACTCCGAAATTTCTATTCCGAACCTTTATGTTAGGTTTTAAAACGATGTCGTACTTTCTGTTACACTTACTTTGTTATAAAACGATGTCGTCCATTTTGTTATAAACTAACCGTTGTCTAAGTGACACGTGTACAGGTCCCTCCGAACTTTAAGGGAAATATGACCGTTGGAGAAGGAGCCGACCTCACCTATAAATAGGAGCTCATTTGAAAAAGCTCACGACGGACGAACGGATGGATGAACATTTGGACTTTGTGCATACATGCTGTTGAAGTGATTTCTAGAGAGAGAGTCTCTTATTAACTCTCAAAGCTTCGTGCGACTCCGAATGTTGGTGATTACATTCGAGGGCTTCCGGGGATAGGAAGACAGAGGTGCCGACTACCTTAAAGATCGAGGGCTTTCTTGCTGAGAAAGACAGAGGTTGCCAACTACCTTGAAGTTGAGGGCTTGCGGGGATAGCAAGACAGAGACACCGATCTTCGTATCGAGGGCTTACCCTGGTGTGGGTAAGACAGACTTGCTTGAAAGTATAAATCAAGGGACCTTTATCCAAGGTTGTTGGATACCCTTCTCTTTGGGTTAAAAGACTATTATCTTGTTGCTAGTAGTTTTACTACTCGTTTCTATTCCGCTGTAATTTGTATCTTAAGGAAAGTATAACATTCTTATACTTCCTTACTTACTCTGATTCATTCAGATTCTATACGCTTTAAGGTAGAATCTTATATTGTAACTTTTGTTAAGTTTCAAATTCCGGAACCATATTTCCGGAACTTACTTTTGGAATCTCTTTCCAAGTTTAGTTCGGTGTTAGAGGTGTTGTGAATTTACTTAGTTTAACTTTGTTAAACTTAGTTCTTTCCTTTTCTTAAGGAAACTCTAGTTATTCATAACTAACTTTAAAGGTTCCTAAGGAATTTTTAAAGTATACAATTCACCCCCCCTCTTGTATTTTGAGCATCTCATATTCTATTTCGATCCTACAAATAAAACATTAAAAAATACGAGACATTACAAATATTTAGTCTTCACATCACCTTATAAGGCCTCTGAATATCACTAAAACTTAGTGTTAAACTCCAAAAATATTTAATTGTAAAATCATATATATTGACTTGTATTTATATTTTTTAACACAAATATGAAATTAATGCTGTTAAATATTTTGTCCCGCTCAATATTTTAATAATTCAACACAAGAGGATTTCGGAATTCCTAACACAGTAACACGAGGTTACATCCTTACCACCATATGAGCTTTATTTCATATAGAGTATCAGAAAAATCATACACGTAAAAAATATGAGTCCATTTATCTCCCATAAGTTCTTCCCACATTCATGTCTCATGTAAATCAGAACATTGTTTCCATAGCACACAAGCCAGATGTATCATCCTACCATGATGTACCTTGGTCTGGATATCAACATATCCGACTTTCCATTCTGTCATAGGTAAATCACGTTCATTCTCAAGATCACAGTATCTCAAAACATGAGATAGATCAGAGTGATATATTCACTAATATGATACATATAACATGTTATGTAACAACATCAACTATTTTAGTAGTTCTAAATGGTATGAATCATTCACCACCTAAACAACAACTACTAATGATAACACAAAATTAAGGGTAACCATACCTTTCATCCCATGTCATCGATGACCCATGTGGGGTGAAACCTTCCTGAATACCTTGTCACTGATGAAAAATTCTAAATGCATTTTGTGCCGATTAATATAATACTTATTATTTCTCAGTGATATAAATATTATCTTATGAATCAACTGAATATTATTTGTCAAATCATTAAAAAAACATGGTCTAACCAAGGCACTTTCATTGACCTCCAACCATGACAACATAGATTTACAAGGCCGACAATATAAATCATCAAAAAGAGACATTCTTAACAAGGAATGGTAACTGTTATTATAAGAATACTTGAACATTCCCAAGTGATCATCCCAAGCTCATCTAAATTCGAGAACACAAACTCAACGAATATAATCAAGGATCTGTATTGCTTTCTCTATCTATCTATCTACAGATAGTATGTCATGCTCAAATAGACAATAGATCCTAGTGCCTCATAAAGGCCTCCCCAAAAGAGATAAGTAAATGAAGGATCCATACCAGAGACTATATCATACAAAAAACCATGGAAATGAACAAACACTTTCGCATATATATTTCTCATCTCCTCAGCATTGTATGTACCTCGAATGGGTATAAAGTGAGCTGAATTGGTCCTCCTATTGATCACAACCCATAACGAATTCTTTTTCCTCTGGGTATGTGTTAACCCAACCAAAATGTCTATAGATATTTCATCCCCTGTTCAATTAGGGAATCGATGTGCTTGAAGAAAACCCTAAGTTTTTTTTGCTTGTATATTACCTATTGTCATGTAAAGGAATGGGAAAAAATCTCTACAATGCCCTATCTCATACCTAGACATCAGAACTGCCTCCTCACTTTATATAAAAACTTATTGGATCCTAGGTGAACAACCAAATATGATTTAAGGAAATACACAATTATATACTTTCTTGTAGCTAACGGCACAACATAATGGTTTTGAGAATACAAAACAACCTGTTTGGAGGAAGACCACTGAGCATCGACCTCCCCAATAGAAAGAGAGACTCTGATGCTACATAATTCATCAGTAATTTTCTATTACTAATGAATCATCTCAAGATAATAATATGTCAACTGTACATTGGAAAAATAAACTTCAAATCCTTTTTTCTGAACTCCATTATGAAAATGTGGAAAAGATTCATCATAATCCACTATTCTAATGATTATTTTGTGGACTATGTTGGAATTTTATTACTTAACATATCTTCAAGGAAATTCACATTCCTCTTGGTATAGTTGGTTTCAAAATCAAAATATTACTAGTACTCCACCCAACACATCTTGGAGAGGATTTAAATCTTTCTGAGAGAATATATAACTCATTCAATTATTGTACAAATACATAGTCAACCTTTCTCTGTTAAGGTAATGTACAAACATATACATCCATGCATTATAGCTGGAATTTGATGCTCATGGATAAGAGAGTACTTCTCAGGAGGCTTAAGCCGATGAGCCCCATTTCCAATAACATGGTTTCCTTACAATAGAACGTAGCCCAATCCTGAACTTGATCAATCATAGAAGACGACATAGAATTTCTTGGCCTCAAGAAATGTTGACACTAATGTAGTATTAAAAATACTATTCATATCACCCAAATAACACTAACATATACCATTCATGATAAAAATCACTCCCTTTCATGTCAATGTAGTAATGGAAGAAGCCAATTCTGAGAAGTCCTTGATGAACCAATGATAATATCTATCTAATCCCCAAAATATCTAAATATCAAAAATATTTTCTAGTTTATCCATAGCCTTAAACATATGAGGAACAAATGATATTAATGGTATTCACACCACATACCCCAAGAATTTCACTTCATGAATCCATAAATATCATTTTAAAGCATGGAATAAAGTCGATGATTATTGTGTAGAATCATATATAATCTCAGATGATGCACACGATCATCCAAGGACTTGGAGTAGGCACGAATTTAATCCACAATTTGTTCCAGAAATGTATCCAAATATTAATGAAAAATCATGTTCATCCAATCCATTAGAAATATAGGAGATTTTGTTAGGACAAATGGCATAATCAAGTATTCATAATGGCCATACCTTATCTAATTTTGAGTATTATGAAAGAAAGATCCTTTTATCCTCTACATATTGTAACCAGATTGAAGGTTTATATATATGAACTACTTATGCACTATCAACTGATCAAAAATATCATCAATCTCTGTAAATAGGTATTTCTTCATTACCATAAATCGATTGATCTTTCGATAATCAATGCATAAGTAAAGATAAATATTGAAAATTCAATTTTTGTACATTACATTTTAATTATTTGAATGATAAAATACATAAAATAATTACACAAAGGGGATCTAAAGGATTAGTGTATTTTGAAACCTAATACCATACATAACCTTTACAACATAAACATTTAGTTTATTCCTCCTCCTCTAGATTCTAATTATCCCTTGAGTCATCTTTAGTACATGTAATCACCTCAATATATACATCTAAAAGGGGTTATATGAAATAATTGTAGTAATTTAGAAAAAAATGAATCAATGTAATGTAGGGTAAGAATAATTATTATCGTAACATAGTAATAGGATCATAATCACGAGAGTGATCATTTAATGAATACTTGGACCATGGAAATGCATAAAAATAAAACACCATTTCATATTGGTAAACAACTACACATTGTTTTGAACAAATATACGATCATGTTTAAGAATATATCCCTTTAATCATGTGGTTATTATCATTACACAATACATTGGGGGATTTTTTTAATCTTGGGAACACCTGTCACATCATAACATCAACATTATGCTATATAATTCCATGTGTAGCCGTCACATCAAAAAGTCAACATTATCATGCATTCCATATAGAAAGTAACTAAATTATGACCACAATTATACAATGGAAAGAAAAGGGTTTCATGTAATGCCCCGAACCCAGTTAACCAGAGTCAATGCATTATTACATAACATTGGCATGACCACACGAAAGATCATGTCTCGAAAGACCGATTAGTTTAGTAGCCTTGGAAACACTAGATATATTCATAATTCTTACATTACATCATAAAATTGAAAACTACAACAACAACTTTTATTCATAGTACACACTCGTATCCCCTCAAACTATCCCTGGAGGTCATTCATAAATTACTTCTTCACATCCGGGGAAAAATAAAACATATAAAAGGTGTGAGCTCAAATGCCCAGTAAGGATAACAATATAGCGGAAACTTTCATAAATAAGAATAAACATTTAAGGCAATGTATAACTAAAAAGAGCCTTTTAAACTTGAACTTCAACATAGTATGGAAAAAATAAAATGAAATAATTCCATTTACTTATTCAGATGGATATTCTACTAATCGAATAATCACATGCAATATCAATAACCACTTTCATAATGATGGAATGCATAATTCTAGACTATCATAACCACATAGCCAAATCCTCATACCAAGACTACAAATAATATTTTTCCAAGGCCTTGTGTCTAGACAATAGTTTGTATCATGAGACCTACCGATGCATCGAGAAGCTATAGCGGGCTCCACCCGTCACTTACTAATTCCAATTCATTCCCATATGAAAAGGTTTAAACATAACATAAACATTCGTATTAAAACTAGAATACGAAATGTAAATACTTTCTCCATAAACCATGAATGGTATAAAAATAACACATCCACAGTAAAACATATCACAAAACCTTAAATACAATACAAAAGTTTTGAATCATAATAAATCAACATCAAATAAGCTTAAAATCCATCAAAGGATGTTGACATAGATGAAATCAAAACTATTTGAGAGAAATATCTCTTTTCTCGAAATCATTGAAAAATCACACATTTAAAAAGGAAGTAATTTAAAAGAGATTTTTGAATCAATGTTTCCCATATCACTTTGAAACTTTTGAAAATAAATATCATTTCAAAACCATCATGTCCATATAAATAAATCCTTAAAATAATTTTGAAAACATGGACATTAACTAAAAATATTTAGAAAGATAAATCTTTAAAACATTTAATATTATGATCTGGATAAAGAGTACCTTTCAAAAATTCTTAAAATATTCATTTTGAAATCATTTAAAAGTCATATAATTATAAAATAAAACATTTACTTTGAAAATATTCTAATAAGCTTGTAAGGAAAGCTTTGACGATTTTATAACGGCGTTAAATAGTCGCACCTGCCGTATAAGTTAAAAAAACATTCTTACCTTAAATTTGTCGAAAGGTTAAAACTGCCTTGTTTCCAAAATGACAGAAAGATTCCTTTTAAAAACACATAATGGTATAAATTACTTTAAAACATATTCTTTGTAAATAGTAAAAAAAATTTGAAATACATTTCTATGAAACATGGATGTGGATGATAAAGAAATCCCAGTATATTATTACGTATAAACAACCTCGGATAATAAAGAGATTGCGAAATAAACCCTTACCTAGTAATTTCCCTTGGTTGTGGTAGGTTAAACTCCTGTATAATGGTGAAATAATTGTTATTAAATTATAAAAGAATCATATACATTAATATGATATCATATATGATCTTTTAACATTGATTAGTTAATAATATCTTATTATTATCGTTGTTTCGGGTGTTAACTTACTCTTTTTGTTTTATATGTTTTATTACGTAAGCTATGTTTGTCATGGATATGTTGTATCATTATCATACCCAGAATTATATCAAGTCCTTAGATACTATTTTTAATCATCAAATGAGAATTATACTTGAATGGATACGATGGAGAATGAATCTTATCGCGTTCGTGGAGACGGTAGTCCGTATGTACGCAAACGCGACAATATCATTATTTTAATATTAAAATAATATATAATTGGATGGTATATAATATATAAAGAATCATTATCATGTTATATTTAATATTTACATGAGTTACACATCATTATTATACCCATCCAAATAATAATTTATTGAATAACAATTACACCACGACGTGGAGACGGTAAGCCGTATGTACGCATGTATGGTGACATGTTATTCAAAGGATGGATAGAATACTGAATATGGTTGTACCATATTTATAATAACATCATAGTATATATAAGATACTAGAGTTATTATTTTAGAATGGTAATAACAATGAAAGAAGAAGTGGAATTAGAAAGGAACTTGGAAAAGGGTGGTGAAATCATTTCCTCTTCTTCGGGTTCTTCTTTTTGATTTGATCAAAATGGATATTAGGTTGGCTTTATGACTAAAGTAAGGCCTATATGATGATGTGAGGGAAGTTTAGAGAGTATTTGGGTAGAGTTTTTCCGAACGAAAACTCTTTGAAGGTGTGAGTTAATGAGAAGGGGGAGTGCCCTTTTATAAGAGGGGTGAGGGGCACCTTTGGAAAAGCTAGAAATAATATTTTATAATAAATTCATATTCGGTTTCTAATGGTTCCAAAGTGAATTATTTAAAGGTATATGTGGAGATGGGTCTAAAACCACTCAACCAATAGAATTTAGACAGGTTTGGATTACTATATTAACCTTATCATTAAGTATTAACTCTTAGTTAATTAGTTTCACTTTTACAATGTCTCTTTGTATTTTTATATTATATGGTTAATAAACTTACTATAAACATCCAAGAGACCCCCACGTGGTCCATTAATGATACACATATCATTATATAAGCCTCTTGGAAGAACCTTAGATTTTTAGGAATTTAATATCAATTAATAATATAATATTTTTTTAAAAAACTATTTTAAGTCAATTTTGACACTATTCAGTAATTAATTTTTGTAAAAATCATAACAGAATGATTACTTCAAAAAACGTTAATTAAATCATTCCTAATATGTCATAGTACCCTATAAAATTAGTGTAATTCATAAAAAGCCTCAAATATATTTATTTGGGTATCTACAATATCAATAATTTTAATTTTGCACTATTATTGTAATTACTACATCACCATTGCGTCAGAAATAAATTAAATTATTTAATGTATAAAGATTATAAATAAATATAATTATTTATGAAATATTTTTATATTTCTAATGAATATTTATAGTTTAAATTCCAACATATATAACCCTATTTAAAAATTTTGTTTCTAAAAGATATATGCTTGTGTCATTTTTGTATTCATTTTAACTTAATTAAAATAAAGTGTCCCTATCACAAACAAGTGGCACCATGTTGTCCCAAAATCGACCCAAAGATGGACATGGTCGGACATGTATCAAAAAATAAGGTTAGGACACATTTTAGGGTAATTTGTTATTATTATAATATTATTTTTTAACCCTTATTTACCGGATTTACCCTTTAACCATGGTAAATAAAATATTTACCGAAGTAATTATTCAAAATGTATAAAAATAAAATTTACCTATTTACAAAATTTGAATATCCTGATTCCAAATATGGAATCCATTTTTCCAAATTCAAAACACATAAGTGGAAGAAATTAATTTAAAATTAATTCCTGCTGTCAAAACAAAAAGCGTGTTTTTAAGATATAATAACTATCAAAAGATTGATACTTGTTTATGTTTGGTTTAATTGTAAAATTATGTCCAATGACCAAAATTGTATTAAATGGTAAAAATATATTATAAATATACTTTAAAACCACTCAAATTCATAATTTATCACTATTAATTATTTTAATTAAAAAAGTTGTTTTTAATTAAAATTTAGTAATTTTCACTATTCATCAAAATATTAAAGTTATCAGAAAAGTACCAAAATTTCACCTTAGGCTAAATTTGATACTCTGAATCCAAAAATGAAGTCCATTTTGAAAGATAAAATTTCAATATTTAGGTATTACTATTAATAACGGGTAGTTTGATCGGTTGTGGTGTGTGTTAGAACTCGATGTTGCGTACAACATACTCTATTGAATTATTCAAAGGGAAATGTATCATGGAAGCTTGGGATGTTTCATTGTAAATTTTTTAATGTCCCCATTCTAAAAAGTAAATTTATTTAGTCAAATTGAATATATAAAAGTTTAAAATATTGGATTTAAAAAGGGTTCACTATTAAATGTTTTTAAAAGTGCAATACTAAAAATGAATTTGTTCTTACATTATGTCTAAGAAACTCATAATATGGATTCTAAAATTATAAGGATTATATAAAGTTTAAAATTTAGTTAATAATATTCATAACCCCTTTTGAACGTCTTGTTTATTAAGTCATGGTGCTCTAGAACTTGGTGTTGCGTGTAGTGCATGTTATTGAATTATTTTGAAGAAATAACAAACTATGAAATCATGGGGTGTTAAATTCTCCCCTACTTCAAAACATATGGTATTAGGATATCACATTTTTTTGTTTTAAGATCCCTTCACTAAAATATAAGAACTAAATTCTTTTTTGAATAAGAGAATAAGAAAAATATATACTTGACAATTAGAGTCTCATCCTTTAACTAATTTCTACCACAATCTCATCTTTCACTCTAAAAGATAATTGAACTTAAAAATAATATTTTATTTATCCCATTCGTATAGGGTTAAAAAAATGAATTTTTGATTCATCTAGCATAACAATTAAAAAATGACATTATTCAATCCAGGACATCACATGGGTCAGTGGTAGGTGATACACCCTTGTCACCCTTTGGTTGTGGGTTCAAGTCTCGCGGCCTTGCCGGATGCGACGGGTTGCCGCCCGACCTCCGGGTTGTCCTTTTATGGCTATCCAAAATAATCCAAACTAGAACTATCCAAAATACATCAGTCCAAAATTTATTAGGAAGGTAAACACAATGAAGATCCTTTTTTCTGCGTAATAAAATGGGAACACCTTTATCATGTATTCTTTTAAAACACTGCAACATCTTGAATTACCATAAAACCTTATTGATTACATTCATGATCCCTTATTCCTTAATGAATAATAGATATACTCCTTCAATCCAAAAATGTTGTAAACACAAACAATGATAGTATATAAAAATCATTAATTAGTTTCAAGGTAGTCAAGAATATCCAATATAATTTATCCAAATCAATCATGTATTATTCTAAAATCACTACCTCAGTATCAGAACCATATTATGGTTTATCTTTCTCTCAACCATATATTTTCCAAAAATTTAACCTGCTATTGAGTCACTTTTCTTTGTTCCACACAATCTCAAGTCCTTAATGAAATATTACTGCAGTACAATCCTTATATACTCCATAATTATTATAACAAGTACATTGTGGATACAACACTCAAATGACATAATCAACCTAAGAAATCTAATCATTCCTTATTATCTATGATAGTATCATAACTTGATTATTATCCAATAGCATCATTTTTGGCATAGTCTGATGACTAGGACATAGGTTTGCGTAGTGTCCAAACTCTTTGCAAATGAAGCATTGTACATTTGAATCTAATTTCTTACCCTTGCAGTCTTGTACTTTGTGCCCTTTTCCTCCACACTTATAACAAACTCCCATTCCTTTCAGGAAAGTTCTAGGGTGTTTCTTCCCACAGTTATCACATATGGGAAAATTCTTCTTTTCCCTCTTCCCTTTATCCATCTTTCCCTATTTCAACCTTTTCTTCTCTTGCTTCCCTTCAAAGCCATAGGACTCAGTAACCTCTTTACTTATCTTATAAACACATGATATTATTTCTTCATATGATGATAATACATGGGAGACTATTTCACTTATAAATTCTAGCTTAAGACCATGAAAGATATGATCCTTCTTTCTCTTTGGATCATGTGCATTGTTGGAGTTCTCATTCCTTATACTGGGCGCCATTTCTAAACAATGGCATACACTAGATTAGTTTATGAATAACAATACCTAATCCCAAACTTGTAAAACACATAACATAAATTAAATAGTTTATAGATATAATCCATAATGGTAAAAATGTCTCCTTTGAGGAAGTATATAGTCATAAACCCTTCATAATGGTTTGTAAAGAAAATGAGAATTATCCTAAGCATATCCCCCTAGAGTGTCGTAACTAAGAGTGCAGCAAGGCCCATTGTCATTCACCAGTTCCCGTTCGAGTCTAGCTCAAAGCGGTGTTTTCAGGTTTTACCCCTAGGTACATCTATGCCAAAGCCGCCTCTACCTGCTCGTATCCAGATAGGGATGTATTGCTCGGACAACTCACAAAATATCTACAATACCAAAATTCTAGGAAGTTCTTCTATACTAATCTTCAAAGTCCATCTTAGGTCTATGTGCTCTAATACGAGTTTATCTAAATCTATCTTTTAAGGTTTGTACAAAACTTCCTCTGATTCCAACTGTAACGCCCCGACCCCAGATACCCAGAGTCAGTGCATTATTACATAACATTGGCATGATCACAAGAAAGATCAAGTCTCGAAAGACCGATTAGTTTAGTAGTTTTGGAAACACTAGAAATATTCATAAGTCTTACATTACATCATAAAAATGAAAACTACAAAAATAACTTTTATGCATAGTCCACACTCTTATCCCCTCAAACTATCCCTGGAGGTCATTCATAAATTACTTCTTCACATCCAGGGAAAAATAAAACATATAAAAGGGTTGAGCTCAAATGCCTAGTAAGGATAACAATATAGCAGAAACATTCATAAATAAGAATAATCATTTAAGGCAATGTATAACTAAAACAAAAGCCTTTTAAACTTGAACTTCAACATAGTATGGAAAAAATAAAATGAAATATTTCCATTTAATTATTCACATGGATATTCTACTAATCGAATAATCACATGTAATATAAATAACCACTTTCATAATGATGGAATGCATAATTCCAGACTATCATAACCACATACCGAAGGCCTCGTGCCAAGACTACAAATATGATTTTCCCAAGGCCTTGTGCCAAGACACTAGTTTGTCTCATGAGACCTTCTGATGCATCGAGGAGCTATAGACGGCTCCACCCGTCATTTACGAAGTCCAATGCATTCCCATATGAAAAGGTTTAAACATAACATAATCATTCGTATTAAAACTAGCATACGAAATGTCAATACTTTCTCTATAAACCATGAATGGTATAAAAATAACACATCCATAGTAAAACATATCACAAAACATTCAATACAATACAAAAGTTTTGTATCATTATAAATCAACTTCAAATAATATTAACATCCATCAAAGGATGTTGACATAGATGAAATCAAAAACTATTTGATAGAAATATCTCTTTTCTCGAAATCATTGAAAAGTCACACATTTATAACGGAAGTAATTTAAAAGAGAATTTTGAATCAAAGTGTCCCACACCACTTTGAAACTTTTGAAAAGAAATATCATTTCAAAACCTTCATGTCCATATAAATAATTCATTAAAATCATTTTGAAAACATGGACATTAATTTAAAATATTTAGAAAGATAAATCTTTAAAACATTTAAAATTATGATCATGATAACGGGTACCTTTCAAAAATTCATAAAATATTCATTTCAAAATTATTTAAAAGTCATATAATTATAAAATAAAACATTTAATTTGAAAATATTCTTATAAGCTTGTAAGGGAAGATTTGGCGATTTTATAACTGTGGTAAATAGCCACACCCGCCGTATAAGTTAAAAAAACATTCTTACCTTAAATTTGTCGAATGGTTAAAAGTGTATTGTTTGGAAAATGACAGAATGATTCCTTTAAAGACACATAATGGTATAAATGAATTTATACCATATTCTTTGTAAATAGTAAAAATGTTTTGAAATACATTTCGAAAAACATGGATGTGGAAGATAAAGAAATCCCAGTAGATTATTACGTATAAAAAACCTCGGATAATAAAGATATTGCGAAATAAACCCTTAGCTTATACTTTTCCTTGGTTGGGGTAAGTTAACCTCCTATATAATGGTGATATAATTGTTATTAAATTATACAAGAATCATATACATTAATATGATATCATATATGATCTTTTAACATTGAATTGTTAATAATATCTTAGTATTATCGTTGTTTCGGGTGTTAACTTACTCTTTTTATTTTATATGTTCTATTACGTAAGATATGTTTGTCATGGATAGGTTGTATTTTAATCATATACAGAATTATATCAAGTCCTTAGATACTATTATTAATCATCAAATGGGAATTATACTTGAATGGATACTATGGAGAATGAATCTCATCACGTTCGTGGAGACTGTAGTCCGTATGTACGCACAAGCGACAATATCATTTTTTTTAATATTAAAATAATATATAATTGGATGGTATATCATATATAAAGAATCATTATCATGTTATATTTATTATTTACATGAGTTACAGATCATTATTATACCCCTCCAAATAATAATTTATTGAATAACAATTACACCACGACGTGGAGACAGTAAGCCGTACGTACGCACGTATGGTGACATGTTATTCAAAGGATAGATAGAATACTGAATATGGTTGTACCATATTTATAATAACATCATATTATATATAATATACTGGATTTATTGTTTTATAATGGTAATAACAAAGAAATAATAAGTGGAATAAGAAAGGAACTCGGAAAATGGTGGTGAAATCATTACCTCTTCTTCGGGTTCTTCCTTTTGATTTGATCAAAAGGGATCTTAGGTTAGCTTTCTTACTAAAAGAAGGACTCTATGATGAAGGTAGGGAATTTTACAGAGTATTTGGGAAGAGTTTTACCTAACCAGAATGCTTTGAAGGTGTGATTTAATGAGAAGGGGGAGTTCCCTTTAATAAGAGGGGTGAGGGGCACCTTTGGAAAAGCTAGAAATAATATTTTATAATAAATTCATATTCGGTTTCTAATGGATAAAAAGTGGATTAAATAAAGGTTAAGGTGGGGATGGGTCGAAAAACACTCAACCAAAATAATTTAGACAGGTTTGGGTTACTATATTAACATTTTCATTAAGTATTAACTCTTAGTTAATTAGTTTCACTTTTACAATGTCTCTTTGTATTTTTATATTATATGGTTAATAAACATACTATATACAACCAAGATACCCCAAAGTGGTCCTTTAATGATACACATATCATAATATAAGTCTCTTGGGCGATAATTAGATTTTTAAAAATTTAATATCAATTAATAATATAATATTTGTTTTAAAAACTATTTTATTTCAATTTTGACACTATTCAATAATTGATTTTTGTAAAACTCATAACAGAATTATTACTTCCATAAAAGTTAATTAAATCATTTATAACATGTTATATTAACCTAAAAAATTATTTTAAATAATAAAATGTATCAAATTATATTTATATGGGTATCTACAATATTAATAATTTTAATTTTTTACTATTATGGTAATTATTGTATCACCGTTGTGTCATAAATAAATTAAATTATTAAATGTCTAAAAATTATAAATAAACTACCATTATGTAGGAAATGGTTTTATATTTTTAATGAATATTTATAGCTTAAATTCCAACATATATAAGCCTATATAAAAATTATTTTTCTAAAAGATATATGCTTTTTTCATTTTTGTATTCATTTTAACTTAATTAAAATAAAGTGTCCCTATCACTTACAAGTGGCACCATGAGGTCCCACAATTGACCCAAAGATTCCCATGATCGGACATGTATCAACCAATAAGGATAGGAGATGTTTTAAGGGAATTTGTTAATATTATAATATTTTTTTAACCCTTATTTACCGGATTTACCCTTTAACCGCGGTAAATAAAATATTTACCGAAATAATTATTCAAAATGTCTAAAAATAAAAGTTACCTAATTAAAAAATTTGAACATCCTGATTCCAAATATGGAATCCATTTTTCCAAATTCAAAACATAGAAGCGGTAGAAATTAATTTAAAATTAATTCCCGCTGTCAAAACAAAAAGCATGTTTTTATGATATAATAACTATCAAAAGATTGATACTTGTTTATGCTCGGTTTAATAGTGAAATTATGTCCAATGACCAAAATTGTATTAAATCGTAAAAATATATTCTAAATATACTTTAAAACCACTCAAATTCATAATTTATAACTATTAATTATTTTTATTAAAAAGTTGTTTTTAATTAAAATTTAGTAATTTTCACTATTCATCAAAATATTAAAGTTATCCAAAAAGTACCAAAATTTCACCTTAGGCTAAATTCAATACTCCGAATCCAAAAATAAAGTCCATTTTGAAAGATAAAATTTCAAAATGTAGGTATTACTATTCATAACGGCTGGTTTGATCAGTTGTGGTGTGTGTTAGAACTCGATGTTGCGTACAACACATGCTATTGCATTATTCAAAGAGAAACATACCGTGGAAGCCTGGGATGTTTCATTTTTAATTATTTGATGTCCCCATTCTAAAAAGTAAATTTATTTAGTCAAATTGAATATATAAAGGTTTAAAATATTTGATTTAAAAAGGGTTCACTATTAAAAGTATTTAAAAGTGCAATACTGAAAATGAATTTGTTCTTACATTATGTCTAAGAAACTCATAATATAGATTCTAAAATTATAAGGATTATATAAAGTTTAAATTTTAGTTAATACTATTCATAACTTCTTTTGAACGGCTTGTTTAGTAAGTCATGGTGCTCTTGAACTTGGTGTTGCGTGTAGTGCAAGGTATTGGATTATTTTGAAGAAATAACACACTATGAAATATTGGGGTGTTGCATTTCATTTCACAAATCATTAATTCATAAACATTTCTATTCTGAATTAATGATGGAATAATAATCTCTATACAAGAACCATCAACCTTGAGTGTGATGTAAAGGGATTGTTTTTAAAAGATGTGTTCTTTTTCAAAACATTTTCTTTAACATAAAATCATATTTAAAAACATTATATCATAGAAAATGGTTGATAATGATGAATAAATAATTTTTAAGGAATAAAAATACTGAAAATGGAGTGAAATATGGAATACATAAAGAATGAAACTAGGGTTCAAGAACTCCCGTTACCTTGTATCTGAACGGTTTCTTCAATTCAATGTAATATAAAATTTTAATATATTAACTAAATAACAGTTAAAAAACATTGATAAATTAGTATGGTTTATTATGGTTTCATTATTTTCTTTTAGGGGCATTTTTATTAGTTATAGAGTTTAAATCCTTTGTTCGGAAGTGTTATTTTTCATAGTTTACAAGAACGGTTCACATATACATAGAATGGATGTTAATATAAACACAGATAAACATATAAAATTTATATTACATGTCATTAATAAAATTACACAATTTTAAATGATATTATAAGGAATTTTGTTATTTATATTGAGGATGAATCATTAGTTAAAATTTTATAATGATAGTTTTAGGTTAATTTGGGCAGGTTTTGGATCACAACGAACTTGTTTTGTTTTATCATTCATTATAAATTAAAAAAATAGTTTATAGAGAATTAAAGAGGCTAAAAAATTCTTATCACAATATTTTCTATACCATTTATTGGTTTAATATATATTTTCGATAGATTTTATGGGAAATGAAGGTGTATATCCCCTGATGATGGTAAATTAACACATCACCGTAAATGATTACATTTAAAAAAAAGAGGGAGTCAGAAGAGTTTAATGAATAATATTTCAATACCAAGATATAATTATTTTATATTAATCATACTGGAGTTATCATAACATTTGGTTAAAATAATTTGAGCATAAGAGAATAAAAAAATAAAATTCTCAAAGAAATTGAAAGAAAAGAGAGAGAGGAATTACCTCTTGAATCATCCTATTGATATCCCCCTTAAGGAACCTAGGCATTGTATGTTTATGAGTCAAAGATATCTTGGACGTGGGGTAGGGTCCAGGTATGTTTTCTGTTTATTATTTAGACAAGTCTTGATGATTTAGTGGTGTGAGGAAATGATGTTTTGAGGTGTGGTATTTATAGTGGAGGGTAAAGGGGTTTCTGAATATTAATTTGATTAGTTTTTTAATTTATCTCATGTCATGAAGTTGTGTGGACTTCATGGATAAATATATTAAATATTTTATTTTGGTTTGATACAATTTCTTTTTACATAATCCATGTCTAAAGCATTATTTGGAAATTCATTTATTTAGAATGTTTTGTAAATTATCAAGTTTCACTATTCACTAAAAATTAATGAATTTTAGAAAAATATAAAAAATTATCAATTCAATTGTTTAACATGTAAAATTTGAAAATGAACACCATTTTATTAAAATAATTATCTATATATGAGTATACTTATTTAAATTTAAATCATTATTTAATTGAAAAATAAAATTTTCAAAATATAAACTACTTTTGTAACACTTTGAATAAATAATTATGAGCACATTAAATTATCATATAATCATTAAATATCTAAATATTTGTTTATTAATACAATTTTTGAAAATAAATTTTCTTTTAATTTATTAAATTATTTATTAAATATTCAGTAATTGAGAAAAAATAACAAAACTATAAAATAATTATATCATATTTTCACATAATTGATGAATAAAATTTATTTATACTATTATTTTTAAGGATCCTATTCACATGGATGATTCAAAATTCATAATGGTCATATTACTATTCATAAAATCATCATTAATATTCACAAGGTAATGTTAATATTCACCAAAAATATTGTTTTCCCTATCAGACTCGAAACATCTTACTAATTACAACCATGTTTGTCAGATTTTGGAAATTCAAATCATTGAAGTGGAAAAATTATCCTTAAAGGTCACATATAATTTAGTAGTTCATCTATGTATGATGTTTCATTTTGAATCCTAATCTTATGTGATTATTCTATATGAAAAAAATTATAATAAGGTAATTCTTTTGATAAAACACTGGGTGGTTACAATAACCATCATATTTCTTGGTGAAAAGAACTGGTGCGGCCCAAGGTGACACACTCGGTTGTATAAATACTTTATCAATATCATTAAACAATTTCTAATTTAGTTCTTTTAGTTCATACAGATCCATTAGGTAAGTGTGAATAAAAATTGGTTGAGTACCAGGTATCAAGTCAAAAGAAAACTCAACTCCCCTTACCAATGGAAATCTCGATAATTTAAAACGAAGCACGTTGAGAAACTCAAAGAAAACTATATAAAGATCACCTCTCAAATATTACCACTCTAGATAAAACTCAAACACTGATATTAATTTCCCGATCTCTTGATAAGAAGGTTGGATCTTCTAGACATTGGGTCCAAATCTCCTTGAAATTCAAGAGACTCATTGTTGGGTATAGTTAGGTATACATGTAGATGATAATAACTAGTCAAGGATTTATTATAAATGATCCATTCCATTCCGAATATGATGTCATGAGATTTAATGTTGAGTACTAGAAATTTATATTCAATCCTGACATATGATCAATAGAAGAAACAGTTGGGACTATGGAGACTATACTCTCTCTTCATTCTAAGGGGCGTAGTAAAATCCATACCACAAGAAACAATAATAACAGAATGATTATGAATTTAATTATAGAGGTTGAAATAAATGGCTGAGATGAATTACTATAAAATAGAGCATCACTAAAGATGATGTTGTAGTAATATTTCTTCTTACGGTCATTGGACTTGTATTAACCTCCTCTTGAGATTCATCCACAGTGTGATGAAACTTCTTCGCTATTGACTGTGGCCAGAAACACTTGTACTTCAAGAATTTGGATTCCCATAGTTTTTTTGAGGTGCTGATGATCTATTTCCACTATGAGGAGTTGAAAATATCTGGTAGAATTTTTGAAATTTCCCTAAATTTCCATAAGATCCATAGTTCATGGTTTCCTTAGTCAAGCCCTCTATGAATGCCTTTACTGACCACACTAGTAGAGTATAAATGGAATTATTCTATGCACTGTAGGAGTTCCAAAATGGCCATGTTTTCGAGAACCAATATGAGATCCATTACCCTTCTCTTCCCATTAAAATAACTCATGCTACCACTGGTGGAAAAAGGAACTCCCTTTATCAAAGACCTTCCAGATTGGTCCATCTCATCAACCACTTCCATAACTAGAAAATAAACATAAGTGGGAGGCTATATCAAGATGAAATAATAAATGATATCTTCTTGAGGACCCAACTCGAACCATTTCGCCTTAATCTTCTCATTTGAAACAATATCCAATGCAAACTTCACCAACTCAGCAATGAAATTTGAATACATTGTCATGGTTCTGTAAATTTCATCAAGATTGAAAAAAACACAACATTGGAAAACACCATTTATTCTGGGTAGAACATATTGGTGAAAATAACCTTGAAGTAATTTCACTATAATCCCTGATGTATCTTTTTCATCACCACCATGCCCCACCATCTACTACTTGTACCTCTAAAACAAAGGTGGCACTCCTCACCAAGATCTACACTGGTGTCTCCAAGAACTCAACCAGTCATTCAATCTTTCCCAACCCTTCCTCAACATGTTAAGGATCACTGGAGGATTTGAAAAAATGTTTTTTCTAGTGAAGGAAATCTTGAGATTTAATTCAAGAAACATTACCCTAGGGATCCATAGTTGGATACAAGACAAGAACAAGAAGTGGTGGTTTTCCCAGTGCATGGAAAATATGCCTGATCACCTCATCTATATTCAGATCCATTGTAGGATTTTCTTGATGAGGATCATCATAAGACTATTTATATGTCCAATTTTCACGTCTTAATAGAGGCATGATGAGACATGACATAAACAGACAAAAGGAAGACATTAGATCAACCCACACTCTATGTAAAAATAGAAATTATTTCCAACATAAGGTACAAAAACTATTTAGATTTCACTCAATCCAAATAAAAATAGGGGAAATACTAGAACTAACCCAAAATACATCATTCGAAAACCACCCATTGAGACATATGGTTCATTGTACTGAGAGCTAGAGATTCTCTCAGTCGCAACATTCTACTAAGTCCCAAAATTATTTTACAAATCCATACTCACATCCAGAAAAATACTTTATCTTCTCATTGATAACATTTTTTCAATAACCATCTAGGGCACCCTGATAACATGATAACTAAGTCAGACCTAAAATATCCAAAAGGGTATTACTAATCCCCTCATGTTGGCTACTAGATCCTCGCATCATACGACATGATAGTGGAAATGATTTTTCTACTAACAATGGAGATGTAAAAGAAGCAACACAATATGCATAAAAAACTCCACTGAGAGTAACATATAATAATACAATAACAAACAAACAAACCCAATATACTACTACCCATGTACTAAAATATGGAAACACAACACATGTTACTAAGTAAAAAACGCACCAATACCATGGTTCACCAACAAGATCCACATTAAATTAATTAATTATCTTTTTCTGAACCTAGAAGATGATAATCTACAAACACATGGAATATTGATTACGGTTCCAGCTAAAAGTACCTATAGGGTCCCACCAAGGATTCAATAATATATTCCTATAATATATTAACTAAAGGAAGTTCTTAAAATTTTAAATTAATTTTTTTTTAAATAATATCTAAACAAATCATGTTATACAGTTCAAATGGTGGAAAATACATTTAGAGCGAGAATTATTGAAACATGTTGGGGACCAAAACCATTATTATAAAAATCAGAAGAACAAAATGAGTCCTTATTGAACATGGTATAGGAAAGCACATTACAATACGGAAGGCATATAGGCACTCAGGCATACATTTGAATAGATAAAGAGCCAATTAGAGTAACACCCATTACAAGTGAAATACACCTCCATTATTACTGTAGAAATGTTTCCAACGATGCTGTTGAGGAACACACAAAAACAACATTATTGTGGTCGCAAGTTGTAATTATAGCCACTAGTTGTTTCTGATGTAGCAAGATCTACACATCACTTGTGAACAATGCATCAGATCCCCTCTACACCACTGTGAAACATGATCCATCAAAAGGTGGTTGTACCTTCAACTCTATAAATGCACACTGTCACCATTATAGAAACCCCATTATAAGTATATTATGAAACTTCCAAATCCCACCGTCACACCCTTCACTTACCAGTGAGGGGCCTTCCAAAGTCACCGCCTCACAGAACGCACCTCCCCCAGCATCATAAAGGGCCATCTTCGATAAGAATGTAAGGCATTGAAGTTACACCACCTTATCTTGAGGACAATAGTGAACACCCCTAATGATCTAAGTCATTATGAATCCTTCTAGAACATCACTTTTCGACTAAACTATTTCCATGAAAATAGTATGATTTCCTTATCTAAAGATAGATCTACCTCACACACAAGATCTGACCATGGAGTGGAGAATAAAGAGCTAAAAAAATTTCAATACATGCGAAAAGGCCGAATGAAGAAGCATTAATGATGAGATGCTGGAAAAGTGAGAACAGATAAAGCCTAGATAAGAGGTGAGTACCACATGGAAGGGAAGCATAAGAGAGAAGGGAGCCATCTTATGAATAAGATTTAATTTACAAGTGATGGAATATTTATAAAAAATGACTTAAATTATACCTTTTATATAAAATGGTTTATATAAAATCATAAGTGAAGTATACTATTTTAACAAATTTAGCATTCATTTATATCTCCACTATATAAATGTGAGGAATATGAAATCACAAAAATTGGTACAAAAGCTCTAGGATATAGGATTCCTCACTCTTTAAGTGATCACGACAATATGTGTACACATACATCCTCTAGACACTGGTCATAGGGGTCTCATCACTATCACCTAAGGTATATAACCTTTTTCATGTATGTTTTAGAACATTTTACAATCATCGACTGTCTCCAAATAACTCATAATCATTGAAAGTCTTGAAGGTGATCTTATAGAATCATTTATTGGTAATTAATTTAAAGACAATTTAAATTACAAATAAATCCCATATATCCATTTACATGACAATTTTCTATTTAATTCCAAAATATGTCTAAAAAACATGGATCATTAACAAGAAAAAACAACTTGGTTTCTATAAAATCATTTTATGATATTTTCATAAGAAAACTAATTCATAAAATTTCATCACAACCCCCAATCTAGTATAATTTGTAGTTTTAACAAGTAATACATCAAATTAATTTCTACAATTAAATTAAAAAAAATCAATAGCTTCTATTTCCATTAAAACCAGATTTTAAATTTTACAATTTAAATATCACCAATATGAATTTTCATGCCAAAAACCAATTTTCATATAATAAAAATTCACCATAATTGAGTTTTACCAAAAAAAATTAGTTGAAATATGTATGATTCATTTGTAAATAATTTCAATTAAATTCATACCAAAGAAAAATAAAAAAAATAAATTATGGTTAATATAAATTAGATTCATGATAGAACCACCTACCTCACTGTCAACAATGACAACAACAATAATAAACCACCATGTGCGGTTAAATAGATATCATCACTGCATTATTATTGTAAGAGTTGACAAATAAAAGCTTGAATTTCATCAATGGTTCTTAGTACGAATATTTGTTATTTTATTTCAAAAGTAAATAATACATCACATGTGATGAAATTTTCTATCACCTACATAATATATTAATTACTATTCTAGGCCATCACATTCACACATTATATTCTCTATAAGAATAATTATCTATGATAAAATCAAAATTATCCATTTATTAATATTAATAATTAATTTTTGATAATCTAAAAATTATCCGTTGATAATTATATTAATTAGCCTATGATAATATATTTGTAATTATCCTTGATATTTCAATGAATTTTATCTTTGTAATTTTTTTCGATTATCATTTGATAATTCTTAGAAATTACCTTTGGACAAATTCACAATATTTATATTTTGATAATTTCATTATAGTTATTATTTGAAAACATTATATAACTATTCATGAATGATAATTCATTTTTATTATAATTGTTTTTACAATATTGACTTTGGATAATTGTAGACATGAAATCCCCGAAATAAATTAACAGGGAAATTATCCTTTGATAATTTATTTTTAAGATAATATTTTTATAATGAAAATTAAATTATCATGTGATAATCCTTTAATTAAAATGTTAATTTGAAAAAAAAATTGTATTTCTTATTATTCTTAAATAATAATAGTGAAAAGAGATATAGATAAAAATAAATATTAAAAAAAATAAGAAACATGGGCATTGTGCCTAAAAACGAGAAGGATAGATATCGATATGCCTGGATTAATAAAGAATTCCAATCAAGATAATGGATAGCCCACTGATTGTGTGAACAGATGACTAAGAACACATAGATTGAGAAAAAAATATTCCATGATAGAAACATGGCCATTTGACTTGTAGAAAATCCAACACCGCATCGGGTTTATCCAAATTTAAGAACACAAAATTATTTTTTCATTAATTCCTATTGGGGTTTTTTAAATCACCCCAATAATACGTTTATAAGTCCCCAGCCTTAAACCTTACTTAATCTTGAGTTATTACAAGATTACACATTGAGGAACTTTTCGGGGTTAGAGTTTTAAAGAATTAGATCATAAAACTTGCAATACATTCCACATATAAACAAAGTGGTTACATAAAGATAGTATTCTTCTTTCCCATCAATGGAAACTTATTTAAAATAAAACATGGATTCTTTCTTGACACTTCCATGACACTATCATCATATCATGTACCATTCCCTTGACCTGTGAAAAACCTTTCAAAAAAACTTGGGATGAGAAAAAAAAGCTCAGTAAGGGATATAAAAATATGGAAAGGAAACATGGGTACATATATACATAAGAATGAAATCATACATTACCCATAAACATAAGCACATTAACATACATCATCAAATCATGAATAAATCACAGAAATCATAAGACATAAAGGTAACTTGAGGCATTAATAACATTCGTACATAGGGAGTAACCCTCTTGGTTACGTTTGGAATACACATCACAGTATATTCCCTAAATCTCTTTGGAGAAACCTTAACGTTTCACTCCTTCGTGTTACCCAATGCATTGGAGAGCTATATCGGGCTCACCCGCCCTTAGGTTATCATGGAACCACCCGTCTTCATAATAATGCCCAAGAACCTCAACATAATCGTATCACATAAAACATGCATAAAGGAAACATAACATTTCCACCTTTCAATCACAAGATATCAATACAACACATTTATATAAAAACATTATGAAAACCATTTTCAATACCAAAATAAAATAAAATTAAAACATGGTATTTATTTATCTTTTAAAAAGAAGGTATGGCTTGTAGAGAAAGCCGAAACTCAAATAACGGTCACGGCGGCGGAGAAGTCGTTGTCGCTGCATACGTACGACAAAAACATTCCCTTTTGTCGTTTAGTAAAACACTTCGTATAAAAAAGATTCCTTTTGGATAAACGTAAAAGTCAAAGGGGTTTATACACCATATAAAAGAAGGTTGTGTATAAAAAAAATATGCCTCAATGAAAGGAGATTGGGACGAAGTCCCATACCTCGGGTCCGACTTGACTCGATCGTTCTTTAATGTCTGGAATAATAAACTTGAGTTAATTTCTACTTGCTTGAGAACCATTTTCATGTTCATTATTCCTTTTATATCACTTATTACCATGTCATGAACTCTATGTAATTATTTAAGTTAATAACGGACATTTTAACGATCATTGGTACTTGAGTCAAAAATAAACCCTTTATAATTACAAGTTGTTCATTTATCCATTATATCCAGAATTATAATCATGATGTATATATCATATATATCCATTATATACATGTATTTATAATATTACATAATCATATAGAGGTAATAAATGAAATTCACCGTTCATGGAGACGGTAAGCCGTACGTACGCATGAACGCTACTTTCATTTCTATTTTGTATTTTATAGAATTGAATCATAATGATATAAAGGTATATTATAATTCTAGTATAATATAATATATAATATCATAGTTCCAACCTTTAAACGCCCCACATATGGTATTTAACGAATCAAATCACTTTGAGAGGGCGGTAGTCCGCACTTCCTTAAATGAAGATATCGTATTTACCCATAATGGAAACCATAAAGGTATACCAAAAATGAAAAACACAGAAGCTTAAAGAAAACATTAACATATTAGATATCATATATAAATATAGTGACATCTTAATGGACACCTTTGAAGGTGTTACAATAATGATGAACAATCATCGTTTCGGGAGGCATAAATTCGCCATCCATGGAAACAGTATGTTCGTTAACCATTAGATGTAGGTGTGTGTATGTGTAGCTCGAATCCTTCTTATAAAAACATCCTAGTATATTGAGGATACTGTAGTTGTTACAAAAGAAAAGAATAAAAAGAGTTTAGGGGGTTGGAGAAGCAAAATAAAACAAAATGACTCAAAAGAAGACATTACCTTAAAATCGGGTAACTCCCTTTGGTTTGAGCTCAAAGGATTCCTTGGGAAGACTTCTGCCCAAAGTGAGGCTTCAAGGAGTAATATAGGGAATTGTAGAGTAAAAATGGGTAGGGTTTGGATGAGCCAAGGGCTTTGGAAGTCTGGGTAAGGAGGTAGAGGTGGGGACCTTTTATAAGAGGATATGAGGGGCACTCTTGGAAATTAAAGATAAGTTACTTTATTTTAAAATGAGTTTCGGATTAAAAAGGTCCCATATTGACATAATTAGAGGATATGGTGATAAGGGTTCGAAATCCACTAATCCAATTGGTTTTGGCCATGTGTAGGTTTTAGATTTTAAATTATCTTTCCATTTTATTTAAATCGTTAAATAATGAGGTCATCGCTGCATCATCATGATTTCATAAATAATTTAATTTATTAAAAAAATCCAGTGATGTAGGAAATATTTTTAGCTTTCTAATGAATATTTATAGTCAAATATCTGACTTTTATAACCCCATGTAAAAATTGTTTTAGTAAAATAACTCATGTTTGTGTCATTTTTACTTTAACATTAAATAAAAAGTTATTTATGTCATTTCCCAACCAAAGAGGCTCCATGGGGTCCCCAAGTTGACACATTGCTTGTCTTGGTCGGCCATGACACATCCAATGAGGGTAGGACATGTGTCAAGATCATCTAATACTATTAAAACATTATTTTTACCTTAAACTACACTAATTACCACTAATCGCGATTAATAACATAAAAGTTACTATTCACCAAAAAAATATTTTAATCTCATTGAACCACATTTTACATCTTAATGACAACCATGTGTGTCAGATTTTTGAAAATCCAGTCACAGAGGTGGTAAAATTTCATTTAAACGAAAAATCAGTTTTTTTAACTACCTCTTAGTGGTTTCACTATTCATCAAAAATTGAAGTTTTTCAAAAAGATACTAAAACTTCACCTAAAGCTATATTTGATATTTTGAATTCAAAAATGATGTCGATTTTAGAAAATTCAAATCATATAAGTTACATTAATTAATTTAATAATTAATTCCCGCTGTCATGACAAATAGCGGGTTTTTTTGAAACAATATCTATGAAAAGTTTGGCATTAGTTTATGACCAATTCCTAAGTGAAATTAATCCTATTGACCACCATTGGATTAAATGGTAATATTATATTAATATTACACTTTAAGACCAATTAAAAATATAATCCAACCATATAATTAAATTAAATGAAAAAGCAGTTTTGATGTAAAATGCAGTATTTTTAACTATTCATTAAAAATGAACATTGTCAGAAAAAATAACAAAAATTTATCCAATGTAAGATTCAATTTCCCAATCATAATGAATATTTTTATTTTGAAAAATATAGATTATAAAATTTTCAAAAGATTGATTTAAATAGGGTTTTCCATTATAAGGCAGTAAAACAATCTTTTAAGATTATTAGTGTATTCCATGCTTAAGATTGGATTTATTTTCATTTTAAGCCTCTAAACCACTATCTAATTCATTAATAGACATAGATAAAAATATATATTATTCATTACTTACTTGGAATGTTACATCCTTCTCCCCTTTAGAAAATTGTGTCCCCGCAATTTATTTACTTATAAAATAAATGGGGGTACTTATCCCTCATTGCATTTTCAGATTCCCATGTTGCCTCTTCCATCATGTGGTTTTTACACAAAACCTTTACCTGCTTAATCAACTTATTCCGTATCACTTGCTCCCTGTGGTCAAGAATCTGTACCGGTTGTTCCTCATAAGATAGGTTCTCTTCCAGCTGAACTACCTCTGGACTCAAAACATGAGATGGATCTCGCATATACTTTCTCAACATCGAAACGTGAGAAACATTGTGTACCTGAGATATACTCGGAGGTAAAGCCACTCAGTATGCAACTGATCCAACTCTCTCCAGAATTACATATGGTCCAATTAACCTTGGACTCAAATTTCCTTTCTTACCAAATCGTATCACACTTTTCCATGGTGATACTTTGAGAAAAACAAGATCACCTACCTCAAAAGTTAGATCCTTCCTCCTGTTGTCTGCATAACTCTTCTGCCTAATCTGAGCTGTTCTCATGTGCTTCTGAATCAGCTGAACTTTTTCTGCCATCTCTTCTACCAATTCTGGTCCCATCAACTTCTTTTCTTCCACTTCATCCCAGAAAGATGGAGTTCGACACCGCTTCCCATATAATTCCTGAAATGGTGCAATCTGTATACTGGAATGAAAATTGTTATTATATGAAAATTCAACCAAAGAAAGATGTTGGTCCCTACTTCCCTGATAATCCATAGAACAATCTCGTAGTATATCCTCCAAGTTCTGAATTGTTCGTTCTGACTGCCCATCTGATTGAGGATGAAAAGCTGCACTAAAATTTAATTCAGTACCCAACGACTTCTGAAGGCCTTTCCAAAAGTTAGAAGTGAACCTAGGATCACGATCAGATACAATGGAGAGAGGAACTCCATGTAACCAGACTATCTCGTTAAGATACAAATGGGAAAGTTGATCTAGGGAAAAATTATCTCGTATAGAAAGGAAATGAGAAGATTTGGTCAAGCGATCAACAATAACCCAGATTTCATTATTACCTTGAGATGTCTTCGGTAATCCCACAACAAAGTCCATGGATATATTTTCCCATTTCCAATATGGAACTAGTAAAGGCTGAAGCATCCCTTTCGGTAACTGCCACTTTGCTTTAACCTGTTGACATGTCAAACACTTCACAGTAAAATCAGCAATATCTCTTTTCATTCCATTCCACCAGTAATACTCCCGCAGATCTCTGTACATCATAGTACTGCCAGGATGAACTGAAAACGGAGAACTATGAGCTTCATATAACAAATCTCTCTTCAACTGTGAATCACAAGGCACACACAATCTCTTCCCAAATCTCAAAATGAAATCATTATCAATATTGAATTCATGCAACTTACCTTTCTGAACCAGATCTACCTTTTTCTACAACTCACTGCCTTGCTTCTGTTCTGGCTTGATTCTATCTGATAGAGATGATCTCACTAATACCTGAAACAAAACAGAATAACTTCCTGCACCAACAACTTCTATGCCAATGTTCATCAAATCCTTAACCAAAGGATCACGTTCCGAACACAACATTTCTAATGAAGCATTACTTTTTCGACTCAAAGCATCAGCCACTTTATTTTCTTTTCCCGGATGGTAATCAATTGTACAATCATAATACTTGATTAATTCTAGCCATCTCCTTTGTCTCATGTTCAATTCTTTCTGAGTGAATATATACTTTAAACTTTTTTGATCGGTATATATTTCACACTTTACTCCATACAAATGATGCCTCCAAATTTTTAAAACAAAAACAACAGCAACTAATTCCAAATCATGTGTAGGGTAATTTACCTCATGAGTTTTCAACTATCGTGAAGCATAAGCAATTACCTTATCATTCTTCATTTGGATGAAACAAAGTCCTTTCAATGAAGCATCACTGTATATAACAAACTCACCATTCCTGGAAGGCAGTGCCAAAACTGGAGCATTCACCAATCTTCTTTTCAATTCCTGAAAACAATCATCACATTATTTTGTCCAAATAATATTAACACCCTTACGAGTTAGCTTATTCATTGGACTATATAACCGTGAAAAATTTCTAACAAACCTTCGGTAATAGCCTGCCAAACCAAGGAAGCTACAAATCATAGTTAAATTTGTGGGTCTTGGCCATTCTTCAACAACCTTGGTTTTTGTAGGATCAATAGTTACCCCATATTTAGAAACAATGTGTCCAAGGAAAGAAATTTGTTGCAACCAAAACTCACACTTGCTGAATTTTCCATACAGTTTCTTTTCTTTTATGGTTTGCAAGATAACCCTTAAATGTCTTTCATGCTCCTCTTTTCTTTTAGAAAACACCAAAATATCATCAATGAAAACCACCACAAACTTGTCCAAGAACTCATGGAAAATTCTATTCATTAAGTCCATGAATACAGTAGGTACATTGGTTGGCCCAAAAGGCATTACTACAAATTCATAGTGGCCATATCTTGTACGGAATGCGGTCTTCGGAACATCTGCTTCCTTTACCTTCAGCTGATGGTACCCTGACCTCAAGTCAATCATTGAAATATATAGTGCTCCCTGGAGCTGATCAAACAAATCATCGATATGAGGCAAAGGATTTTTGTTCTTAAAAGTGATATTATTCAAGGCTCTATAATCAATGAAAAGTCTTATTTATCCATCTTTATTTTTAACAAATAAAACAGGATCGACCCATGGTGATGTGCTAGGTCGAATGAAACCTTTCACTAATAAATCTTGAAATTTCTCCTTCAACTCTAAAAGTTCAATTTGAGCCATTCGATAAGGGGGTTTTGAAATTGTCTTAGCATCAGGAACTAAGTCAACAATAAATTCAACTTCCCGATCTGGTATTATTCTAGGCTACTCATCAGGAAAAAAATCTGGATACTAATTTACCACTGGCATATCAATAATCTGAACAGTTCCTTTATTTTCAACGATGTGTGCAAGGTAACATTCATTTCTATCTTTTACAAGTTTCTCGACCTCTTAATAAGTTATCAACCGTAAGGGTTCATTCTTGTACACAAACTGAAAGACTTTCTGAAAAGAAAATTATTTAGCCCTACAGTCAACCTTAGCATGGTAAATAGAGATCCAATCGATACCCAGGATAGCATCAAACTCTACTAGAGGTAGAAAAATAAGGTTTTCAAGTAGGATCTTTCCATAGATAAGGATATGAAGATTCTTATAAATTATTTTTGCCTCAAAATTCCCCCCAGGTGTTTTTACCAAAAGTTCTGTAGTCATTTCTTGAGATGGTATTCCCATTTTACTAGAAAATGTTTCAGAGATGAAAGAATGTGTAGACCCCGAATCAAACAACATGCTGGAATAATATAAAAAAACAAAAAAGGTACCTGATACAACATCATTTGATGGCCCGACATCTGCTGAAGTAGTTGCAAAGGATTTCACGACCCCTTTCTGCTTGTAGTATAACTTCTTCCCATCACCCACGCTCTTTCTTGGACACTCAGTTGCATAGTGACCCATCTCATCGCACTTATAACATTTCACTAACTGTAAATCAAATTTGGGATTACCATCACCCTGATCTTTTCTAGTGCAATCACAAACCTTATGTCCCATCTTACCACATCAGTAGCACTTTCTAGAATTCAGAAGACATTCCCCAGCATGCCTTTTTCTACATTTATCACAAACTGGAAACTTATTTTTCTTACCGTCAGACTTTTTTGAAGAATTGTTACCTTTCTCCTGCCACCTCGGTCTCTTCTTCTGTTGGTTGTTATAGAACACTTGATCATCGGAAAACTCCATTTCCACCTTCTCAGCACATCGAACAAGTTTTTCATAACTTTTAAACTAACGAGAAGCTAATGCCCTGAAATATTTTTGATTTAATCCTGAGTAAAACTGATTGATTTTACTATCAAGGTCTCAGATAAAATTTGGATCATACCTTGCCAATCAGGTGAACCTTTCTTCATAGGTAGCCACTGAGTCTTCCTCTTTCCTCAATTCCAAGAATTGATTTTCCATCCTAAGTCGAACAGCATTAGGAAAATACTTCTCAAGAAACATACCTATGAATTCATCCCAGTCAAGAGAATCAATCTCATCAGCGTCCCTGATATTTTTAACCATCGACCACCACTGATCTGCTTCACCCTCCAAACGATAAATAGAAAGACTAACCTTTTGATTGTCTGAACACCCCATGACATCAAAAATTTCTTCCAGTGCTTTAATCCACCCTTCAGCTAGCACATGGTCAGAGCATCCTCTGAATTATGGGGGATGTTGCCTCATCAAATGTTCCACCACTGACATGTTCCTCTGCGGTTGATCTAGCTGATCTCGTGTATGGATACAACCGCCATTTATCGCTTGAGTCAAATGCTCCATTACTGCAACAAACTGTTCAGTTCCAATTCCAACCATCTCAGGATGCTGATTCTGAAGGTTATTTCCTTCTGTATTCCTTCCTAGCATTGCTTCCCTATTTCCTCTGCGAAAAACCATTCTGAACAAACATGTCTTATATGAAGCAACATGGTAATCTTCAAATGCTATATCATTTAAAAAAATATTTTTGGATAATCATCTAATATAATTCTAACTCCTAAAGTTATCTAAACCAACCTCAGATACCAACAATAAGGCCCCATCCTTAAGCCTTACTTAATCATGAGTTATTACAAGATTACACATTGAGGATCTTTTCGGGTTTAGAGTTTTAGAGAATTAGATCATAAAACTTTCATTACATTCCACATATAAATAAAGTTGTTACATAAAGATAGTATTATTATTTCCCATGAATGGAAACATATTTAAAATAAAACATGGATTCTTTCTTGACACTTACTTGACACTACCATCATATCATGTACCTTTCCCTTGACCTGTGAAAAACATTTCAAAAAAACATGGGATGAGCATAAAAAGCTCAGTAAGGGACATAAAAATATGGAAAGGAAACATGGGTACATATATACATAATAATGAAATCATATTTTACCCATAAAACATAAGCACATTAACATACCTCATCAAATCATGAATAAATCATAGAAATCATAAGACATAAAGGTAACTTGAGGAATTCATAACATTCGTACGTAGGGAGTAACCCTCTTGGTTACGTTTGGAATACCCATCATAGTATATTCCCTAAATCTCTTTGGAGAAACCTTAACGTTTCACTCCTTCGCGTTACACAATGCATTGGAGAGCTATATCGAGCTCACTCGCCCTTAGTTTATCACGAAACCACCCATCTTCATAATAATGCCCAAGAACCTCAACATAATTGTTTCACATAAAACATGCATAAATGAAACATAACATTTCCACCATTCAATCACGAGATATCAATACAACACATTGATATAAAAACATTATGAAAACAATTTTCAGTCCTAAAAATAAAAGAAAATTAAAACATGGTATTTATTTTTCTTTTAAAAAGAAGGTATGGATTGTAGAGAAAGCCGGAACTCAAATAACGGTCATGGCGGCAGACAAGTTGTTGTCGCCACATACGTATGACAAAAACATTCCCTTTTGTCATTTAGTAAAACGCTTCATATAAAAAATATTCCTTTTGGATAAACGTAAAAGTCAAAGGGGTTTATTCACCATATAAAAGAAGGTTGTGTATAAAACAAAATATGCCTCAATGAAAGCAGATTGAGATGAAGTCCCATACCTCGGGTCCGACTTGACTCGATCATTCTTTAATGTCCTGAATAATAAACTTGAGTTAATTTCTACTTGCTTAAGAACCTTTTTCAAGTTCATTATTCCTTTTATATCACTTATTACCATGTCATGAACACTATGTAATTATTTAAGTTAATAACAGACATTTTAACGTACATTGGTACTTGAGTAAAAAATAAACCCTTTATAATTACAAGTTGTTCGTGTATCCATTATATCCAGAATTATAATCATGATGTATATATCATATATATCCAGTATATACATGTATTTATATCATTACATAATCATTTATAGGTAATAAATGAAATGCACCGTTCATGGAGAAGGTAAGCCGTACGTACGCATGAACGCTACTTTCATTTCTATTTCATATTTTATAGAATGGAATCATAATTATATAAAGGTATATTATAATTCCAGTATAATATCATATATAATATCATATTGCCATCCTTTATACGTCCCACATATGGTATTTAATGAATCAAATCACTTTGAGGGGGCCGTAGTCCGCACTTCCTTAAATGAAGATATCGCGTTTACCCATAATGGAAACCATAAAGGTATACCCAAAATGAAAAATACAGAAGCTTAAAGAAAACATAAACATATTATATATCATATATAAATATAGTGACATCTTAATGTCCACCTTTGAAGGTGTTAAAAGAATGTTGAACAATCATCATTTCGGGAGGCATAAATTCACCATCCACGGAAACAGTATGTTCGTTAACCATTAGATGTAGGTGTGTGTAAGTGTCGCTCGAATCCTTCTTATAAAAACATCCTAGTATATTTAGGATACTGTAGTTGTTACAAAAGAAAATAATAAAAAGAGTTTAGGGGGTTGGAGAAGCAAAATAAAATAGAAGGACTCAAAAGAAGACATTACCTTAAAATCGGGTAACTCCCATTGATTTGAGCTCAAAGGCTTACTTGGGAAGCCTTCTGCCCAATGTGAGGCTTCAAGTAGTAAGAGAGGGAAGTGGAGAGACAAAATGGGCAGGGGTTGGCCGAGCCAATGGCTTTGTAAGTGTGGGTAAGGAGGTAGAGGTGGGGGCCTTTTATAAGAGGAGGGGAGGGGCACTCTTGGAAAGTAAAGATAAGTTACTTTATTTTAAAATGAGTTTCGGATTCAAAAGGTCTCACATTGATATAATTCAAGGATTAGGTGATAAGTGTTGTAAATACACTAATCCAATTGGTTTTTTCCATGTGTAGGTTTTTTATTTTACATTATCTTTCCATTTTATTTAAATCGTTAAATAATGAGGTCATCGCTGCATCATCCTGATGTCATAAATAATTTAATTTATTAAAAAAAATCCTATGATGTAGGAAGTCTTTTTATCTTTCTTATTAATATTTATCGTCAAACATCTGACTTGTATAACCCCATGTAAAAATTGTTTTAGTAAAATAACTCATGTTTGTGTCATTTTTACTTTAACATTAAATAAAAAGTTATTTATGTCATTTCCCAACCAAAGTGGATCCATGGGGTCCCCAAGATGACCCATGGCTTTTCTTGGAAGGCCATGACACATCCAATGAGGGTAGGACATGTTTCAAGCTCATCTCATACAATTAAAACATTATTTTTACCTTAAACTACACTAATTACCACTAATCGCGATTAATAACATAAAAGTTACTATTCACCAAAAAAATATTTTAATCCCATTGAACCACATTTTACATCTTAATGAAAACCATGTATGTCGGATTTTTGAAAATCAAATCACAGAGGTGGTAAACTTTCATTTAAACGAATAATCAGTTTCTTTAACTAGCACTTAGTGGTTTCACTATTCATAAAAAATTGATGTTTTTCAAAAAGATACCAAAACTTCACCTAAAGCTATATTTGATATTCTGAATTCAAAAATGATTTCGATTTTACAAAATTCAAATAATATAAGTTACATTAATTAATTTAATAATTAATTTCCACTGTCATGACAAATAGCAGGTTTTTTTGAAACAATATCTATGAAAAGTTTGGCATTAGTTTATGACCATTTCCAAAGTGATATTAATCCTAATTACCACCATTGGATTAAATGGTAAAATTATATTAAGATTAAACTTTAAGACCAATTAAAAATATAATCTATTCCTACAAATAAATTAAATGAAAATGCATTTTTGATGTAAAATGCAGTATTTTTCACTATTCATTAAAAAATGAACATTGTCAGAAAAATACCAAAGATTTATCCAATTTAAAATTAAATGTCCCAATCTTAATGAATATGTTTATTTTGACAAATATAGATTATAAAATTTTCAAAATATTGATTTAAAAAGGGGTTTCCATCAAAAGGATGTAAAACAATCTTTTAAGAATATTAGTTTATTCCATGCTTAAGATTGGATTTATTTTCATTTTAAGCCTCTAAAACACTATCTAATTCATTAATATACATAGATAAAAATATCTAGTATTCATTAATTGCTTGGTATGTTACAACGTTTCTAATTTAAAATGGTAAAAACATGTTAAAAATGAATGTTTTGAATCCTTAAAGCAATAAAAATGGTTGAGATGGGTTGATATGGAAGATAAAAAATATTTGTTAATTGTTTATTTTATATTAATTAGTTATTTAACATAAAAAATATATATAACACAAAACTGAGGTTTCTCAAAGATGGTATGCCCTGTTTAGCGTAAATCCCCCATTAGAAACCCATCGGGGGTATATTATTTCTCCTAATATACACCATTTGATAGATATAAATAATTTATTTAAAAAATGGAAGAATTAATTAATAAATTAAAATGTGTTATTTTTGTAAATGAGGTGTCCAAACTCCTGGTGCATACAACTGTTGTACCCCCTCAAGGGTAAATCCTTCATTCTAGACCAATTGATGTTATCAGATAGCCCATACGATGCACTGATTATGATATATTTAACTATTTATAATAAATGATTACATTAAATATTATCTAGTAAATTCATCTCATGATTGAGGCATCCAAATTTTTGGAACCCTCTAATGTTATACACCTCTTATAGTAAACAAAATATTTTAGACATGACAGCTGTCTTAGATTTATCATATGATGCACTATTTTTGATTTATTAAATTATTTTTAACAATATGTGTGTGTGTTTAAGGTATTATATGTAATATTTCATTCAGTCATCATTGAGACATTATGGGCCTAAGAATATCAGTCTAACACAGTGTTGAACTCCATGAATATTAAATTGAACATTCCAAGGTATTAAATGGAATTTAATGTCTTTAATACATTTTTCAATATTTCCAGAAATATTCATTTTTTACAACTTACGATATTAATAATTTAAGACAAGAGGGATTAGGAATACCTGAAACAATAATGGGATATTACAGTCCCAACAACAAAACCCAATATTCATTCTAAGAACACAACAGAATAGAAGTGATATCCATATCCTCTAACAATTCATTAATAATAGAGTATGAAAATATTAACTCATACTTTTATGTAATTGTTGGTTGAATATATCTTACTATCCACCCCAATACATCATTATCATCAACCTACAATCTATGGTGATCTTATAACTCATCATATAGAAAATGCTGGGCATGAACTTAATAAGGACATTTACTTGGAGGGATTCTCCCAAAATAAAAAATGGTTACAGGCTCAAAAACCAGGAATATGGAATATTAATGATTAATCAATTTATCAATTATCTTTACTCATGATTGATATAATCTAAAGCTCTACCAATATTTAAGAATATATATCCATTGAATGGTGATGCATGATCTTCTCCATTGTCACTATAACACCCCGAGATTTTATAAGATATATTATTTTTAATTTATTTCATATCTTCTATTATACGATATACCAAGATTATCTTGCACTATACACACCACTGTATTAGCTTTTATTATACACTACACTATTCTTGGATTGTGTTACACACAATTTCATGTTTGTTTGATAAAAGTTATTCTACGCAACATTGAGTGTATATATATATATATCAAATTTATAATTGAAATATGTTGGATTCTATTATGAGCAACAACAAAGGAATCTTGCACTACATACAACCCTGACTTGGCATGCATTGCACGTAATCATGACCTTCCATGATAGCGTGTGTTATACGCAATACCGAGTTTCACTAAACGAGAAATTGTTATAATATTATTATGAACTAGATTTTATGAAAAGTAATACCCACTTTTTGAAATTTTATATATTTCATCTTTCAAAATATACTTCATTTTTGGATTCGGAATATCGAAATTAGCCTAGGGTGAATTTTTGGTATTTTTCGGAAGAATTTCAATTCTTTATGAATAGTGAAAACAATGGGTTACTATTTAAAAACCGAATTTTTATAATTATTTATTTTATTTTAATTTATTTTAGGTCAAAATTGATACATAATACACATATAAGTTCAATTTAATTCATTTGAGTCATTTTATAATGATTTTAGATATATAAAAATTTTATTGAACTTTTCACCGTCTTTTACCCACCTCCTTGGAGAATTTGAAAATTTACATAAAACATAATTTTTACACATCATGAGTGGAATTTTGAAAATATGAGAGACACGGTCCATATCAAGGAGTAAAATGTGGTTCAATAAGATCAAAATAATTTTTGGTGATTAGTAACTTTTTGATTTCATTTACCATGGTTAAAAGTAAATAGAATAACTAAGGGTAAAAATGATATTTTTATTACCCTAACACATGTCCTAATTCTATTGGATAAGTGTAATTCGACCAAAAAAACATTAGGAAAAAATATTACCCTTTAGGTCCACTTGGATTAGATAAGGACATTTTTTATTATTTTATTTAAAGAAGAGTTAAAATAGTTAAAATAAATGTTTAATAACTAAATGATATTTAATATAGGGTTATAAATAAGATAAATTCTATTATAAATATTTATTTTAAAGATAAAAGGATTTACTACATAATGGTGTTTTATTTATAATTTTTAGAGCTTAAATGTTTTATGTTATTTATGACACAATGATGAGGCAGTAATTACCTTATTAATGAAATATTAACATATTTGAAGTTATAAATACCCAAATAAATGTAATTTTATAATTTTATGAATTCCACTAAATTTTTAAGTTAATATGACATTATATTATTTGTTTAATTAACTTTTTTTGAAATAATAATACTATTATGATTTTCACAAAAATCCATTTCCAAATAGTGTCGAAATTGAAATTAAATAGTTTTTAAAACAAATATTATATTATTAAGGGTTATTATATTGATAATAATCTAAGGATCATCCAAATAACTTAGATAGGGATATATATATTAATAATTAACCACTTGGGTTTCTTTTGTCATGTTATTGTATGTTTATTAACCATATAGTGTAAGAAAACAAGAAGACAAGGTAAAAGTTAAATTATTTAACATAGAGTTAAATCTAAATGATAAGGATAATATAGTAACCTAAACTTGTCTAAAACAAATTGATTGAGAGTATTTCTACCCATAACCACTTTAGATTTGAAATAAATCAATTTGGAGATATTATTAACTGAATATTACTTTAATATAAAATAATATTTTAAGTTTTTCCAAAGGTGCCCCTCTCCCCCCTTCTAAAAAGGGAACCCTTTCCCTCTTCTCTTCACACCATTTTGATCCTTGAGGCTCGGAAAACCCTTCCAATTCCTCTTATAAACCTTTCTAGTTATATCATAGATGTTATATTCTTCTCAAAAGGCCAACTATAGTACCCTAATAAGTTGTTTAAAGGAGGTGTGTCGAGGAAGAGGTAATCTCTTCTACTGACTCTTTCAACTTTCATTGTTCTTCTACTTCCTATTCCTTATTTTTTTCAACATAAAGTAAAACATAAGTATTACTTATATAATTTATGTTATTATAAATATGAAACAACCACATTTCACATTCTATCCATCCTACGAAAAACGAAATCACCACACGTGCATACGTACGAAATACTGTCTCCACGCTGTGGTGTAATCAGTTTTCCCACCACCACCTTACATGGACGAGTATAATGGTGTAAATAATATCAATATATGATTATTATAAAATCACACTGATTCTATGATATTATATAATCCACTCCAATTCAAGTCAATAAATATTGGAACGATATCATCGCTCTTGCGTACGTACGGATTACTGTCTCCACGACGCGAGGAGATTCATTTTCAATTTTAAAAATTCAAGAATGATTATAAAGTATATATAATAAGTAATAATTATGTATATTACATAATAATTCTATTGTATTTATGTATATATAAATGTATTTCATCTACTTAATTCAATTCAATTCAATAAGGAAACGAAAAACAACATTCATGTGTACGCACGACCTACCATCTCCATGAACGGTGTATTTATTTCCATTTATTGATCTATTATATATATGTACATTATGAATATATAATATATATAAATCATGTTTTATATTCTATAATTACTTAATAATGATATATGTAATAATATTAATAATTACAATTCAAAACATAGACGATAAATGAAACAATTTTACCCAAAACGACACTTTAACATGGAATTGACAAATGAACGGACAATATAATGTCATAAGTGAATCATATATGATATCATAAATATTATTATTGTTCTGTTACAAGTTAATAATATTTTTAAACCCACTATACAGGAGTCTCGGACACACACGGAAGAAATTGGACATAAGGTAAGGGATAACTATACCAATCTCGTTCTTATCCGAGATTGTTTATTTGTATGTATTTACTAGGGTTATTGTTATCATCCATGCCCATGTTTACTAAAAAATATTTTCAGGTATGTTTAAAGTCCTTTTTACCATTTTTATATTTTACCACATGTTATGAATGAAAGCATACTTTTGTTTACCACAATAGTAACTTTTTGACTTTTCCGACAAAAGTACGAGGAGAATGTTATTTTTAACTTATACGACATTAACGAATTTTTACGGTTTCATAACGACTTATTTAAATGAAGAATAATCTACAAAATTTCATGATTATTTTCAAAAAAATTGTTTATATTGAAAATATCATGGTATTTTGAGAAAAGAAAATGATTTTGAAGAAGAATGGATATTTTCCTCAAAAATTCATTTCTAGTGTTTTATCAAAACTATTTTCCATGTAAGATGACATTATTAAGTATGTATATGTTTCAAGAATAATTTATCTATTATTTACATGGTTTTAGTTTTCTTATGACGAAATGATATCCATTTCTTTTATATGGATAATGTTGATGTGATGATGTTTGTGAAACCCATCTTATTCGTTGGGTTATTATGAATGATGTATGATTATTTTGTGGCACATGAAAGAATTATTTCATTATGAGATTTGTGGGACCTATATATCCCTCCAATTCATTGGGTAACGATTTATATCTCATGAGATAGAAATTTCTGGAACTGAAAGCTAATCTGGTGTAGTGATACATGACTTGAACAAGGAGTTAACTCGATTTAGAAAGGTACTTTGTCCACTAAGATGGTCTTGGTAGCAATGAATTGGATACTATGGAAATAATAACATGTGATTAATGGTTTCCACAATTACATGTTTTATTCCCATGAAATTTTATCATTATTATTCTTCCTTTATAATTTATGCCTTACGTAATTCCATGTTTTATGTGATTGCTCAAAAATTTTATGTTTAAACATTATGTGAATGTTTTTTAGTTCAAATGTATATGATTTGGTCTATCTTCTACATGCTTACCCTTATAGATAATTTTAGCTTACCCTTTATATGTATTCATTTCCCCAGGATATAATGAAAGGTATAGGTAAGAAAAAAAGAGGAAGATCTTTATTGGAGATGTTGAAAATCATTCACCATGATTAGAAGATTATGTTCTGAGTTTCCAAAGACTATAAACTATTACGATCCTTTGGTGTTTGTTTTTTTATGTATTAAGTATTCCAAAAAAGTAATGTAATTTCCATGTAAGTCAAGCTTTGGGTCTCTACAGTTGATATCAGAGGAATGGTTTATTTAACATTTGGAAACTAGGATGCAAAAACTTTAGTGAAATCCCTAGAGATATTTCTATGGTATGTCTAGGGATGTCCCTAAAAATAATTATACTTATAGGTTATAGTCATTGAATTATGGTAACGATCTTAGAATTTAACCTAAGATGTTATATATTGATGGTACTCCCCCTTGATTATGATTTTTTCCTATCAGACTATAATTTTTGGGTTTTAGAAAATGGATGGAAACGGGAAGATTCATGATAACGGAGGATATGATGAACAATAGAATGATATACATCCTGAGAAACCAAATGAAATTCGATCTAGAAGTCCACATATCATTATTATGCCTAATGAGCAATCACATAACATGATCAATAATCTCAACTTTGGTATGTTTCCCGACTCAGCTAATAAGAGAAAGATGGAGTTTCATGATGATCACAGAGGAATGAAGGTTCAATTTATCTCAATTTAAATCATGTGGGAAGAGGCATCAAGGAGAATGTTTCAAAGGAAATGGAATATGATTTGGGTGTGGAAAAGAAGGACACAAATCCAGTAAGTGAAAAGGAAAAGGTTTGGTTAACACCATGGAGAAGGATAATGGTATTGCTATGACATCAACAATGATTAAATGTTTTAAATGTGGAATGTATGGGAATTATGAAAGAAAATTACCTAAGGGAAACTCTTATGAAGAGAATCAACATGGTCATATGGGTAGTATTTATATAGATGATGATGAAGAGACTACAAATGATATATGAGATGAATTAAATGATGAAGCTCCGTCAGTGGTTTAAGAAGGTATTGTAATGATTGTATATTTATTAAGAGTTAGGTTGTATAGGTAATTTAATGGTACTATATAATAATGAATCATCTAAGTATTGTTACACTATTGTATTTCCATGAGTTTTTGAAAGTATATGATGAATGGTGCTGGTAACCAAGAAATGTTATTCAAATATTTTCAGAAGGTAGATGATATGTGCATAATTAAAGGATAAGGAAATTATGAGATGTTTGATAGTATTAATGAGCTTTTGAATGGTATAAGAAAAAAGTGATATCATGGTTTGAATATATAAAAATTTTGGGATTTTGGTATGTGGATAGAGTTTACTTTTGATAGCCTTCATGTTTTCACTAATGATTAATGGGTATTTATTTCTCAAGAGAATACCTGATTAAGGAATTCAGATACTTGGAATGCGACCCACAAGATATATCTTATGTTATATGGGAGATAAATGATGGTATTCACATTCTTGGTATATTCCCTCTCTAGTAATCTTTTTCTTTATACTATGAGATTGGACATAATTATTTAGGATAAGCCTAAATATGGGAATGAAATATGTTAGAAATAATATAGTATTGTTTTAAGGAAAGAAATTTTTTATATTATTACTGGAATGTTATAATAGTATAGTTTTAGAAAAAGGAAAACCTGCAGGATAGGTGACAACCCATCGCGTCGGACAAGTTTGTGGGAATCAAACCCACAACCAAAGTGCGACAGGCCTTTATCACCTACCACTGGCCTTCAAGAAGTCCCTGGATTGTAGAAATTAGTAAGTGGTATGATAGATGATGTATTTGTTCATTCTAGGAACCATATATGATTACTCTCAATATTGATGGACTTATGTATATTTGATAACTTTTTCTAACCTTTTTTTGAGATAGATGGAATGACCTATCATTCTATCACATAATCTGATAAAGCTTCACGAATGAAAAATTCAACTCAATTTCTTTAAAAGATGAGGTAGAAGTTGTTCAAGGAATGAACAATGGTGAGATTTTACCAAAATCAAGTATGTATTTCTTTTAATTCAACAATTATTCAAATTTAGGGAAATGATCTTGATAACCAAAAATGTTGTCCTAGTGTCTTTATATCCAAGAATCAGATGGTACCTTAAATAATCACAATTTTACAGCTTTGTGATTTTTGGATTTTTCATAGCCATGTTATCTACCACTCTCTATCAGAACATAATGGTTTTATTTCTCTTCCATATCCGTATTTTCCCCTATTTTCTTCTATGTGGAAACCCATTGATGAGTTAATTTGGGTAACCGTTACGTTTCATACATTATTTTTTAAAATTATGCTTTAGTATACCTTTTTCAAATGTGGGTTTCTATGAAAGAAACTTTCAAGTTGTAAACAATTTATAACCCCGATGAATTTTGAGGGAGAAATTCATTTTAAGGGGGGTAGAATGTAACACCCCGAGATTTTATAAGATTTATTCCTTTTAATTTATTTCAAATCTTATACTATACACTACAGTAGGATTATCTTGCGTTATACACAACACCGTATTAACTTGTAGTATACACAACACTAATCTTGGATCGTGTTACACACAGTTTAAAGTTTGTTTGATAGAAGTTATTCTACGCAACCTTGAGTGTATATATATATAATCGATGTATAATTGAAATATTGGTGGATTCATTTATACACAACAACAAAGGAATATTGCAATAAATTCAACCCCAACTTGGCTTGCATTACACGCAATCGCAACCTTCCATGATATCGTGTGTTGTACGCAATACCGAGTTTCACTAAATGATATATTATTATAATATTATTATGAACTAGTCGTTATGAATATTAATACCCACATTTGAAATTTTATAAATTTTATCTTTAAAAATTTACTTTATATTTGGATTCCGAATATTGAAATTATCCTAGGGTGAATTTTTGGTAATTTTATGAAGACTTTCAATTTTTGATGAAATGTGAAAACACGGGGTTACTATTTAAAAACTGACTTTTTATACTTATTTATTTTATTTAAATTTATTTTAGGTCAAAATTGATACATAATATCAATAAAAGTTCAATGTAATTCATTTGATTCATTTTATAATGATTTTAGATATATAAAAATTTTATTGAACTTGTCACCGTCTTTTACCCACCTACTCGGAGAATTTGAAAATATACTTAAAACATAATTTTACCGCTTCTGTGAGTGGAATTTCGAATCTCCAAGGGACACGGTTAATATCAAGGAGTAAAATGTGGTTCAATATGATAAAAATACTTTTTGGTGAATAGTTTATTTTAAATTTTATTTACCACGGTAAAAGGTAAATAGATTAATTAAGGGTAAAAATGATTTTATTGTTACCCTAACACATGTCTTATTTCTATTGGATAAGTTTAATTCGACCAAAAACAACCTTAGGAATAATATTTTACCCTTTAGGTTCACTGGGATTAGATTAAGAGATTTATTATTATTTTATATAAAGAAGAGTTAAAATAGTTAAAATCAATGTTTAATAACTAAAACATTATTAATATTGGTTTATACATAAGATAAATTCGACTATAAATATTCATTAGATAGATAAAACGATTTCATAAATAATGGTTTTTTTGTTATAATTTTTAGACATTAAATAATTTATGTTATTTATGACACAATAATGATGTAGTAATTACCTTATTAATGAAATATTAACATAATTGATGTTATAAATACCCAAATAAATGTCATTTGATACTTTTATAAATTACACTAAGTTTCTAGGTTAATATGAAATTTTATATTCATTTAATTAAAAAAATTATAACTAATAATTCTGTTATGATTTTCACAAAAATCAATTACCAAATAGTGTCAAAATTGACATAAAATAGTTTTTAAAACAAATATTATATTATTACCTGTTATTATATTCCTAAAAATCTAAGGTTAATCCAAATGAATTAGATAAGGATATATATATTAATAATGAATCACTTGGGGTTTTTTTGGATTGTTATAGTAATTTTATTAACCATAAGTATAAGAAAACAAGAAGACACTATAATAAGTTAAATTATTTAACTTATAGTTAAATCTAAATGAAAAGTTTAAAATATTAACCTAAACTTGTCTAAAACCTTTTGGTGGAGGGTATTTCGACCCATACCCACTTTAGCTTTGAAATAAATAAATTTGGAGATATTATAAACCGAATATGACTTTATTATAAAATAATATTTTATGTTTTTTCCAAGGTTGCCCTCTCCTCGCTTATAAAAAGGGCACCCATTTGATCTTCTCTTTCGAGCCCTTTGAGCCTTGAATCTAAGCCAACAAATGCCAATTACTCTTCTCAACCTCTCTATTTATATCATAGAGGTTATTTTCTTCTCAAAAGACCCACTCTAGTGCATTAAGAAGAAGTTTAAAGGAGGTTCGTCGAGGAAGAGGTAATCTCTTCTACTGACACTTTCAAGTTTCTTTCTTCTTCTACATCCTCTTCTTTAGTTGTTTCATTATAAAGTAATAACACCAGTATTTATTATATACTTATATGTTATTATAAATATGAAACAACACCATTTAACATTTTATCCATCATACAGAATACAAAATCACCGCGCGTGTGTACGTACGAAATACAATCTCCACGCCGTGGTGTAATCTATTTTTCCACCACCACATTACTTGGATAGGTATAATGGTGTAAAAATAACTATATATGAATATTAAAACATCATACTAATTCTATGATTTTATATCAACCACTCCAATTCCATTCAATAAATATGGGAATGATATCATCGCTCGTGCGTATGTATGGATTACCGTCTCCATGACGCGATGAGATTCATTTTCTATATTAACAATTCAAGAATGATTATGAAGTATGTATAATAAGTAATCATTAAATATATTAAATAATAATAATATTGGATTTATGTATATATATATATGTATGTCATCTACTTAATTCCATTCAAATCAATAAGGAAACAAAAAACAATGTTAATTCGTACGTACGACCTACAGCCTCCATGAATGGTGTATTTCTTTCCATTTATCGATCTATTATATATATGTAAATTCTGAATACTGTGTAATCATATTAATAATTAGAAGTCAAAATATGGATGATGAATGAAACAGTTTAACCCAAAACACTGCTTTAACATGGAATTGACAAAGAACAGATAATATAATGCCATAAGTGAATCATATATGATATCATATATATTATTATGGTTCCGTTACAAGTTAATAATATGTTTAAACATACTATACAGAAGTCTCAGACACATACGTTAGAAATTGGACATAAGGTAAGGGATAACTATTCCAATCTCGTTCTTATCTGAGATTGTTTATTCATACAAATTTACTGGTGTTATTGTTATCATCCATGCCAATGTTTTCTAAAAACGGTTTTAATGTATGTTTAAATTCCTTTTTACCCATTTTTAAATTTTACCACATGTTATGAAAGGAATCGTACTTTTTTTACCACATAAGGAACTTTTTTACTTTTCTAACAAAAGTATGAGAAGAATGTTATTTTTAACTTATACGGCATGAACTGATTTTTATGGTTTCATAACGACTTATTTCCGTGAAGATTCCTCTACAAAATTTCATAATTATTTTCAAAAAAATCGTTTTCTTTGAAAATTTCATGTAATTTTGAGTAAAGGAAATGATTTTAAAGAAGAATTGATATTTTTCTCAAAAATTCATTTCATGTGTTTTATCAAAACTATTTTCCATCTAAGGTGACATTATTAAGTATGCTTTTTTTCAAGTATAATGTATCTATTATTTACATGGTTTTAGTTTTCTAATGATGAATTGGTATCCATTTCTATTATATGGATAATGTTATAATGGGATGATGTTTATGAAACACATTTCATTCGTTGGGTTATTAGGAATGATATATGTTTATTTTGTGGCATAAGAAAGAATGATTTCATTATGAGATGGGTGAGACCTATATCACCCTCTAATGAATTTTGTAAATATTTATATCTCATGAGATAGAACTGGATAGAATGACAAGTTAATCTAGTTCAGTAATACAGGACTATAATGAGATGTGAACTCGATTCAGAAAGGGACTTTGTCCACAAAGACGTTTTGGTAGCAATGCCTTGGCTACTATAGAAATCATAACATGTTCTTAATTATTGACACAATTACATGTTTTATTCCCATTAAAGATTATCATGAATATTGTTCCTTTACAATCTATTCCTTACATACTTCTATGTTTTATGTCATTGCTAATTATTTTTATGTTTAAGAATTATGTTCATGTTTTTTTAAGTTCAAATGTATATGATTTGTTCTATTTTCTCCATGATTACCCTTACTGAGCATTTGAGCTCATCCTTTATATGTTTTATTTTCCCCAGGATATAAATTAATGTTTAGGTAAGAAAAAAAGGGAAGATATTTATGGGAGATGTTGAAAATATTTCACCATGATTAGAAGATTATGTTTCATGTTTCCAAAGACACTAAACTATTACAATCCTTTGGTGTCTGTTTTTGTTATCTACTAAGTATTCCACATATGTAATGTAATGTCCATGTAAGTCAAGATTTGGGTCTCTACAGTCACTACCATATAAATTTTATCCATTAAGTAAGTTGGATTATAAATCATAAATTTCCATGTATTAGATCACAAGGTGGCCTAAATATACATTTCTACACCAACCTATTTTGTTTACATTTTTTATTATATTTGTCTTACAAAATTTTTCTACCAACCCATACCATACATATCCATTACATACCATAAAATCAATGCTATCCCTCAACATTATCTTTTTATAGAATACTTTCATGACCCCTCCATCCAATTTATACACCTTATAGTTGGAAAATATTTGAGGGAGATGGTGATTACAAAAAGCCTGCCTCTAATAAGCCAGGGGCTGTAGATAGGAACCTACGGTATAATAAGCACACAAATTGGAAGTGTTACCATCAATAAAAACACGATAAAAACATATATAATACAAAATTCCAAAAACATATTCTAAAAAATATTAAATAGATCACATATAGATGCATTTAATGTTATAAAAAAGGAATAATGTGAAAGGAAACTATAACTTTCAAAAAGGTAAACTCGACAGTGGCCAAGATCTCAAGTTTCTCTTGAAAAACCATAAGCTTGTAACATACAACATGATCCCTAACATTCTAATTATTACATTAATAATAAATTATATATATGTAGGGTCGAAATAATAGGTATACTCAGAATGATCCTCCCAAAATCTTATCATGAAAAAGATAAAAAAATAATAATAGATCATTGTTAAAAAAAATTGAAGCCAATCCATCTCCTAAACAATTATACTAATTTACCATTGTCACCATGGATATCTCCCATAATGTATCACATAGAGGAGTTAATTACTTTTAATATAAAATCAATTCACCCATATACTACATTCCCACTAGTATTCCACTCAACCCTGATGTTATACATATTGAGGTATCCCAATTCAAAATTAAGTTATCCCGATGACATGTGGTCTTAAATTAAACAAATTTAATTTTTAAATCACATCATATAATCATCCCATATCAAAACTCCATACAATAGGGAAGTAGTTTTTGAGATCCATAGATTTAGTTTAAATATTATAAAACATCATGAATTATTCCTCAAGCCATCAAAACCCATAAAAATAAGTATGGATCATCAATTCATCATAGATTATACACATAGAACCTAAAATTATCCTTTGATACTGTATTCAGTGGTACAAGTGTATGAAACAACCAAAATAAATTTCCTTCCTCTATAAACATTTATGGTAAATACAACCACTATGAATACTAACAATTAAATCAACTATGAGATGATAGAATATACATAGGGTGTCATTAGCCATCCATTTCATAAAAACCTAAATGTTTCTAAAAACTCCAACATAGAGTCAACTAAGTGTAATTATCCTTACCAACATGGATATGGTGTCATATTAAATCAATAAAATTGGATATAATATCTCTCACATCCACAGAATGGTCAAATCCTAGTCCATGTATTTTCTACGTCTATGATGTCTCAAATACCCTACTACCACTACTATAGACTATATATCTTACGAGAACCCAAACAGTCAAAAAAGGTACATTAAAACAATTCATTTATTATTATAGTTATCATTTATTCAATTAATTAATAACCCATTAATTAAAAGTTTACCAAAAAACATAAATTTTAAGTTAATATTGATTAATCAACACTTTATTATGCTCATGTTTATTCTTTTCCCTTTTGGAATAATACCTCAATGTTACTTGTTTCTCTAGATTAGCATAATCATTTTCATTGCAAAAAGAACCAATAAAAAGGGTTGAAAATTTTATTTATAATTTACCATTCCATAATTCCATGTAAGACAGGAAATATCCTAAGCTATCAATAAATGAAGCATAACCAATCACATTTGGTCGCATCAAGCAGTGGGAAAAAATGAAGATAAATAAGAAACTCATCCACCTACCCCCTTCAAAAAAACTCACTAATAAAAAACCCAGCATTTTGTATCACAATGGGAAAATGCAGCTTCAACCCTTTTCATTATTCTAGTTCCATATTTGATACCATCGTGAATATCACAATGCAACTCACCATCAGGGAAGTTAAATACTAAAACAACCATTGAGAACCTTTACCATTTCTCAAAAAATATCTCAGGTTCATATCACATCACATATAATATATTTCTTTTGTAGAACATAATTGGTGGTGACACAAAAACATATTGGATAGAGAATCATAGACATGAAATAATATAATTTAATTTCAAATAAAAATGGGATCTTATTGATCCTAACAAAAGGCATCCAAATTTTAAAAATAATGTAAACTCCCATCCCCAAGAATTTATCATTATCAAACAACTGGATTTTATTACATATTAAAATAAATGATTCATTTATCAAACTATAGACCTATAAGTAACATAAGGAACTAACTAATAAAAATTACAATATTATTTTAAAATGATATCTAACATGTGCTTCATTTTTCAACAAACATACTAATTGATGAAACTCATTTAACATGCATTTAATTATTACTTTCATAAACAATATTTATACCTTCATGTTCATTATCCAATTAAATTAATTAATTAAATTATAAAAGTATAACTATATGTTCACTAATCATCAATATTAGTTACAAAAAATAATAACAACAACATATTCATTACACAAGACACAATATTTGTTAATCTAAACAACACAATACCATAGTTACTTTCTTTACCAAATTCATCAAATAAACACATGATATCCAAATGAATAGAAAAAATCCTATATATAATTATAAAAAAATTAAATAAAATAAAATATATTGAACACTATATAGTTAATCATGTAGAAAATAAATATCTTAGTAATAAACATATGTGACCACAAACCATTAAAAAAAATATTTATTCTATTTATATATTTATTAGGTTGATTATATAACCATATAATAGATTAAATCATGTTAAATTTATTATGAAATTAAAAAAAATTAGAATCAACATATTACCAACCTCAATAAGTAATTATTCTTCTCATCAAAATAGATTAAGAGAATATATCTCTAATAACCATTCTCATAAGGAATCTGTGATTTTCCGAGGATGTTATTCAATTAATACATCCAAAAAATATCAATTAAAACCCCATTATAAATATGTATTTCAACTTACTCAAATAAAAAAAAAGAAAAACTAGAAAATGATATAGAAAAATGTAAAAATAGTAATAAAAAATTGAAACACCCCTTGCATCACCATGGCTTTACCGGGGAATGCTAATGATTATTACATTTCGAATGAGACTCAAGGATGGAAAAAATATTTTTAAATTATGGTTCAATATTCTGAGAAGTGGTAAAATAGAGGGATTATATGGCTTAAAAGTTATTTATAGGAATACTAAATTTTAAATCATCCCATCAAAATTATATTAAACATATCACAGAATCAGCTGAAACAGAGGAAACTACGGCTCATTAAAAAGGACTATTCCATGAACCCCTAGTGAAACACAAATAAAAAATTCATGAAATATATCATATAAAATGATAAAAGTGGATATATTACAACTTTTGAAATTACACCACCAAACCTATTCACAATAAAGGATACTATTAACTTTTCAAAGGATCCACATTCCATAAATTGGCATAATCGCCTAAAACTCTTACACTAGAGGGAATCATATAATATCACATTTCAAGAACATTGTGGAATGATACAAATTACTCACAAACATTGATGGTGTAACTAACCTCATTTTATAAGTACCTTTGTGTTAGGACCAATAGGGGTGTATATACCCTAAGAGGGGGGGTGAATCAAGGTATAGATATTCATTGATAAAGTTCTTCTTGCCCCACTGGATCATGACAAATTTATTACAATGGTCACTTTTTTTGCTCTTGTGCGATTATTATGATCAGTACTTTTCAATTTTTTCTGATGATGATTCTATGAATGCAATGCAGGGAAGCGACTAGGCAGACACAGATATCTTTACTTGGTTCACCTGCACTGGGCTACATCCAAGGAGCATACACTGGCGATGTGCCGCTGTACCAAATCCACTAAGGCTCACTGCCAATAATGTTCACAAGGTTCGGGCTAGATCACTTCTATGAACAAACTCACTACCTTTACAAGGTTTCGGGTCAGATCATTGCTTTCCCAAGGGTCACTCCCTATTTCTCTCTCTCTGGCTCACTACCGGTGGAGAGGATCACCTTCTTTCTCTTACTAAACTCACTGCTCTGTGAAGGGATTCACTCACAGTTTATAGACATGTAGGTATCTTCATTTTCATGAATACATGAATCATTGACTGTTGATGGATTCTCTGTTATAGTCTAACTTTCATCCACATATTAATACCACCTTGCATCTTAACCACTGAGCAATTCATTTGGAAACATCTTCGCAAAGCACCCTACTTCGCAAGGCTCCCAATTTCGCGAAGCTCAAACAAGCCTTCACGATGCTCCTGCCTTTTCGTGAAGCACTCTCGTGAAGAACTACTGCGAAGCACTACCGCGATGCTCAAGCCTTCGCAGAGCGTGTCCCTCACGAATCTCACTAAGCCAACGCAGTGCTCACAACATTCGCGGAGCTACAATAACCACCGCGAAGCTCCTCTTTCGCGAAGCACACTGGCTCCGCGAACCACCTTCGCAATATGAGAGCAAAATATTATCTCTGAAAACTCTCTCTACTTCTGTTGAGGGGGTCGGCCATTATTTATAGGCGATTCCACCGACCCTCGAACTTTCCGCGCGAAGTCTGCGCCACGTCATTGCCAATCGTGAAGCTCTGAAGTTTCCGTTAGAATTCTATCAAAATCACAAATCACCACAGGAATTTTCGATCGCGGAGCTCGTTGTAATCACAGAGCATTACCATCAACATTCCTTCGCGCCTTTGCCGCGAAGCTCCCTCATGAAGCCCTTCATCACCATGATTCGCTTCAACTCTACCGTTCGCGAAACGTTGACGTAATCGCGAAGCATCACCGCCTCCATTTTTCTGGTCTTCGCGAAATCGAATCCATGCATCCTCTCTTTTTGAAATTCATGGCTTTTCCATATTAAAATATGATCTTCAAGGATATCCTATTTTCACGATGCTCTCCAAACATCCAAATTTTGGACCCCAAAAATTTGGCAATCACTGGGAAATGGAGCCACCTTGTACTGCTCTTTTGTACCGCCTCTAGATCGTCCTTTCCTTTGTCAACGCTCTTTGTCAACAAGGATTGTCAAAAAATTCTCCGGAACTCAACAATTCTCCATGGAACCCTGCTTTGTCAACAAACACAATCAACCCAAAAAATACTGCAATGTTACCTTGAGGGATTTTTTCCCAACAATCTCCCCCTTTTGGTTTGTTGACAATTCTTCATAACTCCTCTCAGAATGATTTTATGCACATTGATACCTCATTGAGTCTTCATCCAGCTGCTTCCACTATTCAACTCATGTGATCCTAAAAGCGTTCAAGGATTCACATAACATGTAATCTAAATCCACATTAGCAATACTCGGCGTGAGAAACAAGATTAGTATGAAAATTTCATCAATGAATCACTTCATGTCAAACACTAATTGTCGATTTCAACCTGATACCAATTAATAAATTGATACCAATTGTTGAACCACACTAATACCATTTCGTGATAGCTCGAAACCTTCTCTCACCATTCCAACACCACTGTTCTGCTTTTATCATGATCCCCAGCTATCGTGATATCGATGCTTTGATCGATCACTTCTAGCATCGTCAGATTTAAAAATCTCCCCCTTTCTCATTTCTCCCCCAATCTGGCTACTCCACTGGTTAGATTCTCCCCATATCTATCATGATTTCTTAAATAGCCTCACTGTCTCCCCCTTGAACAATCACTATTTTCTCCCCCTTTGTCAACGAATCCAAAGATCACTCCTTTGGAGGCTATAACATAGTAGAGAATACATATTAGCACATTAGGGAACAACACATCACACCTCGGGGAGAGGGGGTGGGAGGGGGGTGGTCCCACATCCACACACATTCAAGCACGGAGAGTCAACTGAACTCCTAGAGCCAGTCGGTACCGCTCAAAAGCTTCCTTGTGTAAGGCCTTTGTTAGAATGTCTGCAACCTATAGTTCTGTAGGCACATACTCCAACTTCATGATCCCCTGCTGAAATTTCTCCTTGATAAAATGATAATTTATCTCAATGTGCTTTTTCCTTGAGTGATGGACATGATTTTTGCTAAGATTTATAGAAATTGAGTTATCACAATGGATTTCGATCGGAGACTTCACATCAACTCCCATATCTTCAAGCTGCTGATTCATCCATAATAACTGTGTGCACGCTTGAGTGGCCGCAATATACTCAGCTTCTATGGTGCTCAATGAAATGAAATATTTCTTCTTTCTTATCCAAGAAATACACAATATACCAAGATAAAATGCACCTACAGATGTCGATTTCCAATCATTTGCTGAACCATCCCAGTCTGCATCAGTATATCCCAATAACACTATATGAGATTTGTCGTTATATGTCAAGCTGAATTCCACCGTTCCCTTGATATACCGAAGTATTCTTTTCACTGCAAGCATGTGACTTTCCTTGGGATTACTCTGATATCTCCATTCTTGGAATTTGGCGAAAACAATATCAGGCCATGTCACAGTCAAGTACAACAAACTTCCAATAAATTTCCTGTATTATGTGTTATTAACTGCCTTTCCATCCTCATCTTTTGATAATTTTATCCAGGTAGCAACAAGAGTCTTCATCTCCTTGGAATTTTCTATTCCAAATCATTTCAAAACATCTATGTCATAATAGGATTGAGAAATGAACGTGTCATTCCAACATTGTGTAACCTGTAAACCAAGGAAAAACATCATCACACTAATCATAGAAATTAAGAACTCATGCTTCTTGAATTCAGAATATTGTCTCCACTATGCTTCATATGATCTTCCAAATATTATGTCTTCTTCCTAGACTAGCCTCATCATTCATTGATGACTGTTTTTGTTGAAATAAATATTTTAATCAAATCCCATACGCTGAAAACCATGCTTCTTCAAATACTGATATAGCCTTTAGTACCATGCTCTTGGTGCTTGTTTCAGACCATATAATGCCTTCTTCAGCCCACAAACTTTGTTATCATCCTCATGAATGAGAAAACCATCTGGCTACTCAATGTACACCAATTCTTCCAGAAACCCATTTAGAAATTCAGTCTTGACATCCATCTGGAACACTTTGAAATTTCTTTACACTGTAATGGCTAGGAATAATCTGATTGTCTCCTGCCTTGCAATATGTGAAAATGTCTCATCACCATATATTCCCTCTATCTGGGAGTCTCCATTGCACATCAACCATTCTTTGTTCTGAATCACTGTGCCATATTAATTTATCTTGTCTTAATAGACCCATTTAGTTCTGATGACATTTCTATCTTCTGGCCTCGGAACAATCTCCCACGTCTGATTCTTCTCAATTCTGATCTAGCTCTTCATTCATGGCCTGAACACAGTTTTCGTCTTTATTTGCATCATCAAAGTATTTCATCTCAACCTGAGATAGAAAAGATGCCTGCTGTAGAGATTTCATTTTCCTTGTCTGAACTGAATATGACTGATCACCAATGATATTCTGTTTATCAATTTCATCTCAGCTCTTTGGATTCCTTGTAGACATAGACTTGAATTTTTTTTTAATCATCATCACTGTCTTCTTATGAATCAGTATCATCCAATTCTGCTCTCCCTGTGTTGCTTTCTTCCTCAAGACATTCATCAGGAAGTGGTTCACTGACTCATTTTTTAGTGGCTTCATTTTTTTCTGCTACTTTTCTCATCCTTTTGTTGAAACACATTTGATTTCTCTCGCAGCTTCTTAGTATCTTTAAAGAAGTCAGTTGATACCACATTGTTAGAGCAATGTAAATAATCATGAAATGCAATGTTATTTATGCTTCTCCCTGTGCCTCTTTCTTCCCCCAATAGGCAACACCTGGTCCAAGTCATCCAATTATTGCATTGATGGCTCTTGCCTATTATTTTGTTATTGAATGCTCACCCTCTGTTGTGAAACACTTCCTGGGTTGAGTCCCACTGTTTAGACTCATAACTATTCTTCTCCTCTGACATCTTCTATTCTGATCTTCAACTTGGAATTGAGCCATTAACGAAATCTCTAAGCCTACTAAGTTGGAACTTAGTGTAGGAAACAAGAGATAAAGTTAATAACACAATCACTTCCTATTATGCTCTGTTTCTCCCTTTCTTCATCAACTCTAGTACCTGATTTGAATCAATTGAAACTCTAGATCATATCACCTCCCCACTTTGCATCCTTAGATTCCACATCCCCTTGGATTGTATCTCCCTAAAACCTGAAACATATGAATCATCAGTTAATAGAATTTATATTCATAGGGAGAGGGGATGTTTCTCGAATCCTCAAAACGAGGATAGTGGTTGATCCTGACGGGTCAAAACTTTGATTTTTTCTTGGAGGGAATCACACTCCTTTATTGCTTCCTCCAGCTGCCTAGCCAACTTCAACTGTTCTAGCCATATGACTAGGCATTCATTGCATAATTCTGAGCCTTTTTTTGATATGTAGATTTGGTAGGCTCGACCTTTCTCACCGCATGGGGTATAAACCCACTAGTACACATTTCCTTCTTTGAGGTTCTACCAAAATTCCATTTTCCTTGATTATTTCTCTGAGTATGAACCTTTCTGTTTGGAATCTTCCCTTTCTTCTTCTCCCATCTTAGGGGTCTTCCTATTTCCTTCACTTCTCTCTGAGAAACATGACATGCAGATTTTTCGATGCATTCCTTGTTCATCTTACTTTTATCAGATTTCCGAGTCACCAAACTCTTTTTCACTGGTGGCGAGTCCTCCATTGAACGTTAATTCTTCTTTATCATGGCTGAAGTAGATCTCCCCTTAATCTTCCAGGTTTGTTCACATTCTATCCTTGAGAGTGTTTGTGAGTACGACAGAGGAGGTGACTGATACACCTTTTGTTCAGCTCCATGTGATTCCCCTGAGGCTCTAAGACTATTTTTCACCTTACCACTTTTTCTCACAGTGTATAATTTCTCATTATGTATCACTAGAGTTGGTAATCTCTTTCTCGGGTCTTTTTCCTTCCCCGATTTCTTCTTGTTGCACTGTCTGGCCAAATGCCCATGATCAGAACATATGAAACAGTTTACATCAATGACATACCTCATTTCATCATTCTTATATCGAGTTGTTGATGCATCTTGAGTTTTTCCTCTAACATGGAGCTCCTGAGCTTCCTGCCACATACTCATTGTGTGTCCCATTCTTCCACAATAATAGCATCTGATGAATGTTATCCTCTGAGAGACTCTTCTCTCTAATTTCTCACGACATTTCTTCTTATTCTCATATCTATCAAGGTTTCTATATTCATAGCCTGAAATGTATTTCAGAGCCTCTGAACTAAAGCTTGATGTGTGGCCATGAATCCAGCAGAAATGGCACATGTCGTCACTGCTTTTTGTAATTATCCTTTTAGGCCAATCTCCAGCACCTACAGGATCTTTTCCATTTATGGAACTGTTCACGGATCTCTTTCTCTCATGCAAGGCATCCTTCATTTTAAGCTTTCCTCTATCATTGGAACTCTCTAATTCATTCTTTACTGATTATAGCTCTTATTCCAACTTTTGAATGTCCGTCTTACTTGATTCAAGTTGTACATCAAGTTCTCTCTTGAGAGGTTTCCCTCTCCTCATCTCATCTTCCAATTCACATGTCAACTTTTCTACCATTGCACTTTTCTTCACTACTTTCAATTTTTCTTCAGAAACATATTTAGAGATAGATTCATTCTCTTGTTTTAGGCTTGGATTCTTCTGAACTTCTTCAGACAACTGTGCTGGTAGATCATCATTTCTAGCTTTCAGATTCTTAAATTCATCTGACTTTTGATTCTCTTCATAATCATTAGCCTTTTGATTTCCTTTCATTTTAGTCATCTTCTTTAGTTCTTCATCATGTTAATCATTCTTATTTGTTAGGTCAGTAACTATATCCATAAGCCTTTGATTTAAGCCTCTTATCTTGTTGACCTCAATTTCCAATACCTGGATCCAGATACCCTTAGATTTAACTTCATCAATTAATTCCTGATCCAATTCCTTCTCCTTATTTACAACTTCCACTTTTCGAATCCTGAAATTTCTTCATCATCAGTGGTTTCCGCATCACTTTCAATTTTAAGTGCTTCACTTGTTCCAACATCATTATTGAGTGGTTCTAGCTTTTCCTTATCTGATTAATCCAAGACTTCTTTCAGTAAGTTGTTTGATTATTTTAATTGAATCACACTTTTTCCATACACACTTCCACACTGCGGAATTACACCTGACTTCTGATTCATCTTTGATGTTTTTTACTTTTCCATGGAACACTGAGATATGAGTAGACTGGATCTTTAACTACACAAATCGACTACACCAAGTCGGAGAAAACAAGTTAGATCAAAGCAACCTGCCCTCTAATACCAATTATTAGGACCAATAGGGGTCTATATACCCTGAGAGGGGGGGGGGTGGGTGGGTGAATCAGGGTATAGATATTCATTGATAAAGTTCTTCCGGCCCCACTGGATCTTGACCAATTTATTACAATGGTCACTTTGTTTGCTCTTGTTCGATTATTATGATCAGTTATTTTCTAGTTTGTCTGATGACGATTCTTTGAATGCAATGCAGGGAAGCGACTAGGCAGACACATAGATTTTTACTTGGTTCACCCACACTGGGCTACGTCCAAGGAGCATACAATGGCGATGTGACGTTGTACCAAATCCACTAAGGATCACTACCAAAAATGTTCACAAGGTTTGGGCTAGATCATTTCTATGCCCAGGGTCACTGCCTTTGCATGGTTTAGGGTCAGCTCACTACTTTCCCAAGGGTGACTTCCTGTTTCTCTCTCTCTACCTCACTGTAGGTGGACAAGATCACCTTCTTCCTCTTCCTAAGCTCACTGCTCTGTGAAGGGATTCACTCACAGTTTATATACCTGTAGGTCTCTTCATTTTCATGAATACATGCATCCTTGAATTTTGATGTATGCTCTCTTATAGTCCAACTTTCATCCACTGATTAATACCACCTTGCCTCTTAACCACTGGGCAATTCCATTGGAAACACCTTCACAAAGAACCCTACTTCGCAAGGCTCCCCATTTCCTGAATCTTAAAGAAGCCTTCGTGAAGCTCCTGCCTTTTCACGAAGTACTCTCGTGAAGCACTACCGCGAAGCACTACCGTGATGCTCAAGCCGTCACAGAGTGACGTCCCTCGCAAAGCTCACTGTGCCAACGCGGAGATCACAACATTTGCGGAGCAACAATAGCCACCGCGAAGCTCCTCTTTCGCGAAGCACACTGGCTCCACGAACCACCTTCGCATTATGAGAGAGAAATATTTTCTCTAAAAATTATCTTTACTTCTCTCGAGGGGGTCGACCTCTATTTAGAGGCTATTCCACCGACCCTAGAACGTTCCACCCGAAGTTCGCACCATTTCATTGTCAATCGTGAAGCTCCGAAGTTTCACAGGAATTCTATCAAAATCACGAAGCACCACTGCAATTTTTTAATCACGGAGCTCATCGTAATCGCAGAGCATTACCATCACCATTCCTTCGCGCCTTCATCGCGATGCTCCCTCACGAACCCCTTCATCACCGTGATTCGCTTCAACTTTTCCGTTCGTGAAGCGTTGATGTAATCACGAAGCATCACCACCTCCATTTTTCTGGTCTTCGCTCTTTGTCCACAAGGATTGTCAACAAATTCTCTGGAACTCGAAAATTCTCCATGGAAACCTGCTTTGTCAAAAAACACAATCAACCCAAAAAATACTGCAATGTTACCTTGATGGATTTTGGCCCAACACTTTGAATTCCTTCTCATTGGACCCAATACCAAAGGGAAGCATTTCACAGAATTTCACCCATCCTGAAAATGATGTTTATGTATCCATAGTGAAACAATAGTAAGAGGATCACTCAATATTTTCTGATTTATTTTATGGATATTACTTTATGGAAGGGTAGTTTATTCTTCATGATAAATATCTAAAAAAATCATTAAAGAATATAATGGATCCCATGGTATGAAATATTAGTACAATATATGGGATGCTATTTTTTTTGACAAAAGTAGATAATGTATTAAATTAAATAGATGGTGGGTCTAAAAATGATTAGTAATTGAGATTATTTGATAAATTAGTAATGTTGGGAGAAAATTTTATTATTATTTGAACAATATATATATCTTAGTAGAAGTGTACCTGAAAGGGTTTTTAGGATTTTTTATGATATTATAAATGTTTTTACTAAATATAGTGTTGCACTATCCCTTTAAAATGAAATCATGTTTTTGATATAGTGGTAAAAAATTGTCTCTTTAATTTATACATTCCCTCATAATATAATTCCTATGGTGATACAATTATTGTGTATTTAGATTGATTTTCAATATTAGATTCGATAAAATATTCTTAATGTATTTTGATGGAGTTCTATATTATTGTTCATAAAGGAGGAGATTATTACATGAGGATTTCAATATTTATTCATTTATTGGACACGAAAACAAAAATAATATTCAATCACCTGATGAGAATTCAATACTACCAGAATCACATTATGGGATCCAAGTAGTTATAAAATATTTCCATATAGTCAAGGTATCACCAGATGAAAATAAATCTTGAAGATGCACCAATTTTGAATTTCGAGTATTTATAGAGACACTATGAGTTCATGATGGTTTTTTAGAGATAATAACATTTTTTATATTTTCATTAGACTAATAAACATAATTCTACATGATTTAATTGATTTTTTGGTATTTTTCATTAATGATATCATTGTGTATCTAATATCAGGGGAGAATGATTTTGGGCATATTTTGTTTTAATGGATTTCTTTAAAAAATATCATCTATATAAAAATTTATTCAACTATATATTTTCTATGAGTGAGGTTACTTTCCTTTTATTTTCCTATATAAATAGGGTGTCGTGGTGAATATTTCAAATATTGAGGTAGTTTAATCATATATATAACCATAAATAATTTGGGGGTGTTTGGTTTCCCTTGATTTATATTCTATAATAGATTTTTCATGTCTAATTATTCTTGTATTTCACTATCTATAACATAATTACTGAGGAAGAATTCATAATTTATATAAGAAAATATGTTTCATATTTAATTTGAGTACTAGATTTATATTTTTATTTATACTCTGAGTATTTTTATTCATGACTAATGTGTTATATTTGATGAATTTTACATTCTATAATGTATTATACTAGATTGTTTCTTGATATAAGAGACACTATATTGGGAACCAACAAATTTATAAATAGTTATTACATATTATTATATGAATATTATATATATTTATAAATAATTATGATCCACCCAATAATTGTATAGCATCAGTTTCTTCATAAACATTTATAAATAAAAATAGATTATAAAAAATCTATATCATCTCACACAATCTTTTTCTTATAGATAAACCTTCTTATACATATCATACTTACATACCTCTATTATAAAATGTGTTAAATTAAAATATTAAAAGGGGTGAGCTCAAATTCTTAGTATGAGTAGACATGATAGATATTAATCATAGGTCATATGTAAGAATATAATTATAATAAGGGAAGTAGAACATTATATTTCTGGTGGAAAATAATACCAACCAATTTACATATCGCAATCACGAGTCATTAAGACATTATAATGTCAAAATTGATGAATCTTCAGAGTGAGGAATCGACACAAATAAATCAAGAACAATGAGTTAAAATCATTATCATTAAAAACATTTCATAATATTTTTGAACCATTATAAGAATATAAAAAATATCATTCATAAAATATAACTATCATACCATAAAATGAGAGAGGTTATTTATTTAATAATCATTTCCATTTCATGAGAGATTCAACATCCCCAAACATTCCCAATATCATAGTAGATCAAACATCCCGTACTATTTTCCATATTAGATCAAGTACATAAACTCATTTACTTTAATTATATAATTAACTATATGGATTTTTCCAATAAATTAAAAGATTATTTAACTTATGTCTTACACATATCATAATGAAAACCTCAAATAACTATTCTATAAGCCCACCATTCCTTCATCATATCATCCTCTTATATCAAGTCAAATGGAAAAACAATTTCAGACCAATTTCATCATTTAATTATAGCATATCCCATAAAAAAATTAAATTAGATTCCTAAAAAAGACTCATCATAGTAATATACCATAAATATAATGAATAATTATGGTATCATTAGGTAGTATCCCTTATAAATAATAATTTCAATCATTGATGTTATCATATATGAAAAAATTACTTAAAATATATTTGGACTATTTAATATGGAACCAACCCTTTCATTTTGAATTCACTTATTTAAAATAAAAATATTTCAAAAAATGTATGGAAGTATTTTTATTTGAAAATAATATTTCAATCAAATAAATGATTTTTTATATCCGTGCACACTCATGATGATGGAAAATTATGTTCATGTTTTGTATGTTAAAATAAATATTTGTTCAATTTTTTGGTAAAAAGTCTAATGTACATTGTTTGTATAAATACAATAATTAAGGGTTTAATTTTTTATAGAAAAATAAATCCTAGGAATTGTTTTTTATAAACAACCATTATTTATGTGTAAATGCATTATTGAAAACATTTTAATGAAAACATGTAAACGAAAAGAAATTTTTCTTGGCTAATGAAGAAATTAAATATGATTTCACAAAAACATTTTCCCAATAAATATCTTTACCAAAGAGGGAAAAATGGTACTATTAATTTAAAATTACATGAATATAATATTTATAATAAAACGATATTGTTTTACATGACAAGGACCATAAAATCATCCACAAAAAAAGCCATGAATAAACAATCACAATAAAAATTAGATTAAATTATAAATCCCTTACAACTATAGTTATTTTTGAGACATAAACATCCAAAAAGAATAAAATCAAATGAAATATAAAATATAATTAATATAAATAGATTCCAGATATAGAATCTTTAGTGACTTAGAATTAATATACATATATATTACAACATTTTTATGAATATTCATTACATTACATAAAAACACGTTGGATGACTTTAATACTTTAGTTCAATTAGAATCAGTAAAACATATACATCAAACCATAAAAAAACTACATCATCTCCCACTAAGATCTTTATAACTATCACTTTTTTTGCAAATATCATACATAATACATGTCTTCATAACAAAGGGAATGGAATAATAATAATTCGTGGACTCATATACTCTGTAATCTATATTTGGAGATACATAATAATAAAATGAACATAAGGGTATGAGAGCATGAGAAATTTTTTTTAAAACCATACCGTTCATAAAAAAAGATCATAAACATGAGTTGTAGAATAAAGAATATCAGTTCAGAAGATAGGAATAATGTGATGATTATGAAGCATGACCCATGAGAGAATAACACTGTTAGAAAACACTTAATTTTCATGGAAACACCTAACAAAAGAAAATTATTTTAATATTCAGAAAGGCACACTTCCATGGAAATAATAGTAGACAATGTCCTTTTCGAAATCTATTTCACTCTTCATTCCATCCATATCTTACTGAAATCATTTCACTTCCTATTCTAGCCATGTCTTACTCTACCAGTTTCGCACCACATTCCAGCCATGTCTATCTCATGAGATATATAAATATTTTTGAAATTCATTTTAGGGAGATATAGGTAAAAATATTGACATAATTTACCTATATTTATGTGTATAACATGATAATAAATATTAATCATATTATAACCCCTGAAATGAAATGGTCTGAAAAACTATTTCAACTTATCATAACCAATAGAAAAAAAATAGTTACCATTATCATTCCATCATATAATAACCCTTGAAAGGAATAAAGATTCATATGAATTTCCTTATGGTAAAACCCATGAAAGTTCAATGGATTTCATAATAATTGTGAAATAAAAATGTTAACTATTCGTAGAAATAATTTGAATGGTATCCTGAGATTATATACATTGTTTGACATAGGAAACACCAATATATGTCATAGAGAATAATATTTAATGATCATTTAAAACATTTCTTGATGAAAAAAATATTTTACTATTTTCATAAAATTTATTTAAAACTTAAAAAATATTGAAAACAATTTTCATGGAAAATTAAATTGAAAACATATAATGGAATCCTCATATATGTTATTGTTTATGAAATCATAATATTTTGTCCATACCATACATATAAATATGATGATTCCTTTCACATTTATGGTAAAATCCAAACAATAATTTTTTAGAATATAAAATGATGATTATTTAGAAAATTATATTTAAAATGTAAAATATGTGTAAATTTTTTTTTAAAATCATAATATCTTAATAAAAAAATATGATTTTTTTAGAAAAAATGATTTTTAATGTAAAACAATTTTTTATTGAGGAGTGAAATAAATTTAAATTTTATTAATTATCTTTTGTAATTTTCATTGTAAAAATGGATCCATTACGAGAATATATCAGGAATATTAAAATTAGAAGAAAGTACATGATAATTATTCAGAGATATATCATAGTTTTTTATTATTGGAGTCCTAATAATTAAAAAATACTAACAAAATATGATATTATAACATAAAATCACTATAATTTTTGTAACCCTAAATCATAAGCCCGATGAAGGGATACCATAATATGTATCATAAAATATCACGAGGATAAATAATGTCCATATATCATATTTTAATGTTTCTATATATAATACATGTAATAGATTATAGTCACATGATATAATATACGTCCCAATGATAGAAAATTAAAAATAAAATTATCCTACATTTAATATTTAATTCCCTTGTAATCATTAAAAATTATATTATATTGAATGTATTGTTATTATAAATCTATTTAAAAAATAAAATAATTTATAAAATTCCATAAATTTTTTTATTGTTACTTTATATTACAAATTTATAAACCATTCCATGTTTATGTTATGTTTCTGGTAATAACCTCTTATTGTTTTTCATATAAGATTTTATCTGTTATATTTTTTGTCCAATTATATAGATCATGATTTTATAAATTCCAAAAAATTAATTTTGATAAAAAATATCACATATTAATACTATATATTTTTTGATATTTATCTATAATATGTAGTCGTAAGAAATGAATTGCATTGTTCGTGGAGGCATTAGTCCATATGTAGGCATAATGGTTTTTTTTCATTTTCATTCTAATTATATGAAAAAATAATTGATGATATATAACCATTAAAAATTTATTATTATATAATTTATATCACATATTTTAATTAATATTCTACTTAATTCATTATATATAAAGCACAAATGAATCACATTGATTAGTGAGGCGGCAGTTCTTCGTACACCCAAACATTGATATCATATTCCAATGTAATATAAATCCTGAACTTATGTGTAATATAAAAGTTAACGAATAATTATAAAATCATAAATTTCATATTTATATATATAATATAAAATATAAATATAACATTACCACCATCCTTGAGAGGTGGTAATGGTAAAATGAATGATATCGGTACGTGAGTTGGTAGTCCTTCGTACACACAAATTATAATTTCCTAACCCATTTGATGGATCTCCTTAGGGTTTCTGGTCATTGAATTCTCATAAAAATCATTATATATAATATATTTTTTTAGTATATCATCATGGTACAAAAATATTTTATTGGGTATGAGGATGAAATAAAATTGAAACACTCATTGATGAATGTTTACTCTTCTTCGGGTATCCTACATAGGATTGCACTAAAATTATTCAATGGATGGATCTATTGCAAAAGTAAGGTTAAAATAATTATGTGAGGGAATATAAATTTTTAGTTAATGGTAAAGATTAATGTACTGAGATTCTTGAATAAGGGGGAAGAGTGAGAGCACATTTGTAATTGAGGGGGAGTGATGTTTTTAAATACACAAAATCATTCAATATTTAGAGGTAACCCTTACATCGTGTTCCAAAAGCAATATAAATGTAATATAGGTAAGGGTTTATGTGGTCAGGTCATACCTCCACTACATAATAGTAAATTAAATTTCAACATGTTATTTCTGAGCCTTTCTATTTTTTAACTATTTATCCATATAGTTTTTACGAATGAAAACTGTATATTTTTATTTACCTCAGTGATTTTTCCATTTATAATAATATTAAAAATATATTATTTAGATAATTTAGAGTCATTGATTCTAAATATAATAAAACATTTACTAAATAAAAATCATAATGGTGTGTAATATTAATTTCCATACAAATTCATGTAATGCAATACGCCCCATTTTAACCTTAATCGTGATAATTAATTCAAATGATTTCCACTAATAATTATAGTAAAAATAAATATAAATATTATTAATGAATAAAAAATATTCTGCATTAAAATATGGAATCAATTTTTCTAAATTAATTTCACATATGTTTCATAAATAAATTTAAAATTAATCCCATAGATGAAATGAGAAAGAGGGTTTTTAAATAGAAAATGATCAAAAGGTTACAATGTTTTTATATCGAATTTAAATATGAAATTGATTCCAATAAAAAATTAGATTAATATATATATATATATATGTATATATTAAATATATACACTTTAAATCAAATAGAAAAAATAATTTAACATTATAATAAATTATGTGAAAAGACTGTTTTCAATTAAAATTCAGTGTTTTCCTTATTCTTCAAAAAATAAAACATCATAGAAAGATACAAGAATTCCACAAAAGGTAATTTTAATTTTATGATTTAAGAAGATAAAAATATTTTTCCAAACTAATATAATAAAAGTGTAAAATACTATTTTTATTAATTTTTTCAAATACAATCAAAAGCATTTTTTTTAAATTTTATTTTTGAAACATTAAAGACAATGCTAAAAATTACGTATGTAATGAACCATGAATTAATCAATTAAATTTCTCAAATATTATTATAATTTCATATAGTATAAATTACAAAAAATCACTTTTTACCATAACATAATCTTTATAAATAATTTAATAATGATATTAGAAGTATTTCTAAAAGTTAAGGAACTAATATTCATGAAATAGTAACATGACCATAGGAGTAGTAATACAACCCTTATAAATAATAAATTCGCAAAATAAACTGTAACCTCACCCATGAGTGTGCAAATAATATTCAGGCATCTTATAATTGAATGTATTGTATAATTATATCAAAGGATAGGTAAATAAATGATTTAAAAATTATTAATTTTTTTTGAAATTTTTGTAGGACATAAAAATTTAATTACATTTTTATTATTCATTTATAAATTTAAAATAAAATATATTTTCATAAAATTTATTCATAATTTATTTGTTTTATGTATTATTATTTTATGATAAAATTATGATACCTAATATACATTTAAAAAGTGTTACAAAATTATTTATTATTTTAAAATCTGAATATTCCTAGTAAATGATGGTTTTAATGAAAATATAAATTAATCATAGATACTAAATTATTTTCATAAAATTGGGTAAAGTTTTTAATTCTACACATCTATAATGTGTTAGGGATATTCTTTCCTGTTTTTTCTGAAAAACATGAATTTTTGGTGATGAGTAAAATATGATAATTTACTGTATATATATATTATATGACAAATACACTATTTCTAGAGTCAGGGGTGATGTAAAACCATTTTTTTAAACCCACACGATATTATTAATGTATTTATTTTGAATAATAATCAATATTTATTTTCATGAAATATATAATAATCTAATAAATGAAATAATATGAAAACAACCCTCTCCTACTTATAAATACCACCCCTCACCCTCTCTATTCCTCACACCTCCAAACCATTGTGACTTATAATGATTTTACAAATACTCCCCAGAAACCCTTATACCTAGTCAAATATCTCTTGGTCTCCTCAAAATAACAAAACCTATTGCCTAAGGAGGTTCTCAAAAGGATAATCCAACTGGTAAAACCCCCTTCATATTTCATTTAATTTATTTTCAATTTTATTTATTTTATAATACAAAAGATATCATATCCAAATGTAATGGTAATTACACTATGTTTTAAATACTGGAATAATATCTTGTAAAGGTAATATTTATCATGAATCTCCTTCCTCTATATTTTTTATACTAAAAATTAATTTGTCACATGTAATGTGCCTATTTACCGACATCATTGGTGATGCACATTCATTTTCCATTAATGCCATAAAGTAAGTTAATGGAACCATAATAATAGTGGAAACATATTTTAAATTTTTATGAATACAATCTTTTTGTTCTATAACTAACTTATATAAACAATACTAAATGATAAAACAAAAAATGATTATTGTGCTCAGAAAACCAAAAAACTTAACCTCAATCAATCATTATTTATATTCATTTAATGTTTTATTCTCATAATATATATTCAAATTATTTATTTTATCATTTAAAATTCTAAAATATCTTGCAGAAAATATAAAAAAAATTATAGGTCTCCTCATTTTAATGAATATCCATTCTTGTATATAAGTGAACTGATAATGAAAACAAGGAAAATAAACACTGTAGAACCATGAAATTAAATTCTATAACTAATCAAAAAGAGAATAAATTAACATAATAGAACATTAATGAATAAAATACATGTATAATTGGTTATTAATTTGTTAATTAATTAATCTAGTGTGATTATATAGGATATTAAAGTGAATAAAGCATTCAAACATAATGTAAGGGGAATTTTCTAACCAAACTCTTATTCTTTTTAGTTTTCCCTCATTCACAAAATTTTTTGTATCGATATATTATTAGTATAATTTAATAATCATTATGTTACCTTATCTTGAAAATACATGTTTTTAATATTGTTTATGAAAAATAAAGTATTTTCCAAAAGAAATCATCTTTAAAAAAATTCACTTTTTTCCTTCTCGAGATTGTTTCTTTTTCACTCAAGCTTGATGATTGATATATCAAGTATGTTATTCCCATTTTCATTTGGAAGCCCAATATTTATGAATTTATTCATTATTAAATGAAACACATTCTTTTCCATGGGTTTTTATGTCTAATATTCATATATGTTATATGTTGAAAGCATGAAAATTTAAGTGTTATGTTATTACGGGTGTGCCAGAAATTATATAGTACAATATATATATTATGTGAAGGGTAAACCCAGAATTATATGGTACATAAATTCATTCAAAATTGTGAAGAATATCATGAGATAAATTGAATTTTTTGTGAAAATTATGCTTTATTTGTTCAAAATATTTTGTTATAGTTGACCACTAAGACCTGATGTTTAATTTTTAGGAATTTCTACAATTCATACAATTATCTTGTGTTTACAAACATGGTTATAATTATTATTTGAATTGAATATTATTATTATAAAATGTTATATTTAATTAAGTTCATATCTATACTCTTAGTGGGATTTTATATTACCACATTTTTTTATCTAAATCCTAATTTGACTACTTGTACTAAGTATAAATCAAGGGATAATTAGAAGCTAGAGAAGGGGAAATCAAATGAACGTTTATGTTTAGTTTTCAAAATTTTATGTACGGTCCTAATTTTCCCATGAATCAAAACTATTGGATCATAGTTTTTTAATCCTTTAATGTTTTTATATATCAACTTATTTACTTGTAATGTATAAAAAATAAGGGTCTATATAGTTGGTCTCAGAGAATAGTTTAGTTATTTCAGGAATTTATATTAGTGAACCATAGTGAAAACCCATATTTTGAGACTATGAATAAGTAAATAATGATGAATTTTTTTTTGAAAATTTTAAACACAGTCATCATAGAAAATATTAATTTATATTGAACTAAACAAACGAATAAATGTTTAATACACGATTATTTAAATTAGGTTTTTTCTAAAATTTTCTATTTTAGAAAATGGTTGGAACAATGAGAAAATAGTACAACAACCCATTTGAGGGGCCACAAAAAGTTTTCTCAAATGACATCCCCAATTCATTGGGTGGTGGAGCTCAAAATTTCATGGAAATTATTACCAATCTATCCCAATTTATGAACTATAAGATGAATAATTTTGAATTTACACCTTCAACTATGAGGGAGAAATTGTCTATCAAGTATTTTATGTGGGAACAACCTCCAATGTTTATTGGATCTTTTGATCTAGTAGTTGTTGAATAGTTGGTCTTGTAAATAGAGATTATTTTTTTCAAATCGTCACTATTCTGAGATGTTGAAGGTGAATCTCACTATTTATTTTCTAGACATTTAAGTGAATAATCTGTAAGATTTGATTAAGAACACCAAGTTGAAGGGAGAAAATGAATATATAGAATGGGAATGTGGAAATATAATTTTACTTAACAATTATTTACCTTGAATTATTATTTAAAATATAGATAAATAATTCACATAGATAATGATAAAGGAATGAGAATATTGCACAACCTAAAAGAAAATGTTACAAGTATTTCATGAAATGGTTTGGGTTTTTAATTAACAGTAATAGAAAAATTGATAGATTCTTTAGTGGATTAAAACCACACCTTCAAAAGTCTCTAGACATTTGACACATTGGGTGTTATAAAGAAGTTGTTCGATGTTATATCAATCTAGTGATGGGGTTTGGAGAATTTTTCCCTAGATATGGTGATAAGAAACAAAATATGTAGTTTCAAGCCAGATAATCTCATGAAAAAGGTGTAAGGAAAACTCAACAACCCACATTTCAATCATTTGTGAAAAATTATAATTTGAACTACCTCGAAGGGATGGAGAAATACATCATGTGTTGGGGACAAGGCCACCAAGATCATGATTTTTAAAAAGAAGTGAGTAAGCATGACCTTGTGTTGGAGGAGAATAGATCACCACCCATAGTCCAGTGATAAAATTATAAGGAGAAAGGGAATTATGAAAGGCAATGGATAAAAAACTCGAGTCCTCGATGGTAATCAACATCAAAAGAAAATAAAGTCAATTGAAAATGGAAATGATCATTCCACATCTACTTCAATTGTTGATCAAGAAAATGATGTTGAATAATGTACACATTATATTTACTCAATAATATAAAAAGTCATATATTATTATAATTTTACGCATTCCATTATATCTTTCAAGTTGGTTAGAACTATTGAATAGAGGACCGAAATCATTTATGTAATGATATCCACAAAAAACATTGTGGTTAAATCATTGCAACCCAAGTGTTGGGCTCTTATCCTATTAGAATATGTGGGAGGATTGTTCTGGTGAATCTCAAGATACTTCCCTTGGTGTATTTTGATGGTATAATTGGTATGGATTGTCTCTCATTATATATATATATCAATTATAATCATTGAATAAAATGAAATATCTTCTCAAATTATGAACCATCCCATGCTCCCATACAAATGGAAGGATGGTTATAAATATCCTTTGTAAAACCATTCAAAGGTGTGGGTGTTGATTCCCTAGGAAGAAGCATAGACCGCTCAAATGGATGGTTTCACGGAAGTTATCAACCAAGGGGAAATTCCCATTGTGAGGGAATCGAAAAATCTATTTCTTGAAGGGTTACCTAGACATCCCCTAGATCATGTGGTAGAGTTAACAATATAATTCATACCCATAGCTACTCATATTTCAATGTGTCCCTATATGATGGGTCCTATAGAACTGGAGGCGTTATTGAATGAGCTATAAGTGAATTTGGAAAAAGGGTTCATATGCACTACTGCATTACCAAGGGTTGAGCCAGTTCTCTTTGTCATGATGAAGGATGGATCAATGAGGTTGTGTATCTATTCTTAGGAACCCAACATGATCACCAAAAAAAAATATGTATCATCTTTCAAGGATTTATGACTAGTTCAATCATTTTTGAGGAGCTCAGTACTTCTCAAATGTGGATCCTTTTTATGATATATCATCTAAAGGTATAGAAGGACAAAATTTAGAAGTCTTCATTCTTAACATGGTATTAGGACTATAATTTAATAGTAATTCCCTTTGGACTTACTAATGCCCCAATAATATTCACAGATTTTATGAATAAGGTCTTTATACATTACATAGGAAATTTTTTGGTTTCTTTTATTGATTATAATTTCTTCTAATAAAATATAAAATATGAACATGAATAATATATAAAGATTGTGTTGGTGATAATAAGGGAAGAGAAGTTAAACTACATGTTTAAAAAGTGTCATATTTTGATTTAGCAAGTCACATTCTTGGGACAAGTGATCACAAGTGGGGGAGTTATTGTGGACTCTTTAAATGCATTGGTGATTTAGGAATGGACGAAACCATTTAGATTCACATAAATCTATTAGTTTCTCCACTTAATAGTGTAAAATCGATGTTTTTTGAATAAATTCTCAATACATTCAATCCAAAAAACTTTGTTAACAAGGAAAGGGGTATGGTATGTCTTGAAATTTTTTTTGAGGAATGATTCAAGTAGCTGGAGAGAAGGATGATCACTACACCAGTATGGACATTACCTAGAAGTCAAGATGATTTGTGATATACATTCATGCATAAAAAAATTCTTGGGTAGTGTACTCATGAAAAAAGAAAATGTGATTTCAGATGCCTCATTGAAAATTATTGATCCACGAGCACAACTACCTGACACATGATCTGGCTCATGCACATGTGTTTTTTTCTTGAAAATCTAGTGACACAACATATATGGTGAGAATTGTGACATATAAATCGATCACAATAGTTTAATGTATATATTCACGCAAAAGGATCTCAGCATGCATCAATGAAGATGGTTAGAGATATTCAAATACTATGATTAGTCTATTCAATATCATATTATCAAGTAGAACAAGGTAACTAATTCTCTTAGTAGAAAATAACATGTCACCCTATAAATTTTAGTGATTGAGAAACATCCTATCTTCATGTATATACAAATAAGGCATTTATAAATCAGAACGAGGGAATTAAATCCTACCTTTCTCAAATGATATCCTAAAAATATATACAAGAGAAGATTAAGTAGGTATAAAGGGATGATCTTGAGTTACAGAAGAAGGTGAATTTTATAAATAAATAGAATATTTAAGAGTTCCATGTCAATAATGATGGTTTTCTGAATTGGGAATGAGGGTCTTTGTGTAATCATACCCTAGGATAATGAAATATCTATTCGATATTGCAAATAGCTCAACATTCTCTAAAAATCACTGGTGTACAAAGATATACCGGGATCTCTAAGAACATTTCAATTTAGGAAACACGAATAAGGATATTTAAGAGTATATATCAAGGTTCTTGATATGATAGCAAGTGAAGACCACATGATAGAAGTCCAAAGGGATGATGCAACCATTTTATGTACCCACATGGAAATGGGAGAATGTCACTAATGTCATTGTCATGGGTATCACAAAGACATCCAAAGGAAATAATGAGATATGGGTTGTGGTGGAACGGCTCGCCAAGGCTTTTATCATTATCGCTATTCATGAAGATATCTAACTTGAACCACATGATATGATATATATGAAAGAAGTTCTGATAATTCTCGTATATTCACTCTTGATTTTATTTGTTTGTGATAACCTGTTTACATCAAAATCATGGGGGAGTTTTACACATTCTTTTAGTACTGAATTAAATTTCAATACGGACAATCACCGTCAAACTGATGGCCAATCTAAATATATTTTTTAGATGATCAAGGATATTAATAGATCATTATATTTATAATTCAAAGGTGGATGGGATCAGTATATCCCATTGGTTTATTACTCATAAAACAATAGCTTCCACTCAAGTATTTTTATTGATCAATATGAAGCTCTGTTAGGAATGAGATGTATAACTCCAACATTTTTGGATGAAGTTGGGGAAAGAAAGTTACTTGGAACTGATCATGTTCAATAGATAATAGATAAGGTTTATACCCTCCAGTAACATATCAAATCATCTCATTGTCAAAAAATGGATATGATAACAACCATTTAGGGGACATGGTGTTCGATATTTTAGATAATTTATTTCATCAAACATCATTAAGGAATTGAGTCCTGGGGATTGGAAAAAAAGGAAGAGAAACCTGAGGTATATTTTCCACATTAATATACTTGATCAAATCAAATCAGTGGCCTATCATCATTCACTACCATTGAAAATGGATCATGTTCATGATGTTTTCTATTGATTAGTCATGAATAAGTACATATTAGATCTATAAAAATTTCTTATCATAGAAGTGGTATAGTTGGAAGATGATATACCATATGAAGAGAATCCAGTAATGATTCTGGACTGGATATATAGGGTTCTGTAAAACAATAAGATCCACTATGTCGATTTTTTTGGAAGAACCATAAGTATAAAGAGGAAACATGGGAACCGTATGATGGAATGAATGATAAGTACCCTAACATTTTTATGTTAAATGAAATATTTAGGCATAAATTTACAAAGTATAGAAGAATGTAAAAACCCAAACATTTATCAATGGAATTGATATGATATTATTGTAATTTCATGTAGTATAAATCACATATAATCACTTATAGACTATAATAAAAACATTATAAATGAATAATTAATGATATAATATGTATTTATAGATGTTAAGGAACCAATACTAAGGAAATATTAATCTGACCTTATTTATAGTAATATGAATCTTATGAATATTAGACTAACGAAATGAATAGTAACATCACCCATGAAAGTATAAATAAAATATAATATCATTTTAAATATATTTTTTGAATAATTATATCATAATATCCCTAAATTAATTCTTTAAATATTCTTAATAAAATGTTGATATTTTTGTAAGTCATAAATGATTAATTACAAATTTATGGTTCATTTAAAAATTTAATTGATAATTTATTTTCACCAAATTTATTAATAAATTAGTATTTTATTATCTTATGATTTAATGATAATTTTATGTCACATTAAGTAATTTTTTATGTCTTACAATATTTGTTATAATTTCAAAATCTATATTTTCCAATTGAATGAATATTTTAATAAAATATTTAATTAATAATATTTATAAAATTATTTTATAAAATGAAATTTAGTTTTCAATTATACATGTTAAATTATGGTAATGGTGAATTCTTTAGATTTTTATAATATACCTTTATTTTTGGTGAATTGTAAAATACATTATTTTACTGTATTTATAAATTATTGGTTAAATAAAATATTCAATGACTCATGGAAGATTTAATAAATATTTGTTACAAACTCACATGATCTAATTATTACATTTAGTCTCAAGAATAAATATGATTTCTTCTCATGAGATAAATAATATTCTAATGAATTAAATAATGAAACAACGGCCCTTTCATCCACTATAAATACAACCCTCAACCATTCTTTTATTCAAACCTCTCAAGAATTGTGCATTGTCAAAATTCTACCCAAAACACTTCCAATTACCCTTTCCTTTGTCTAGGATCTCTTATTGTCATGAAAATACCAATAACTTTTATCGAAGGAGTTTCTCATGGAGGATAAATCCAAGATGTAAAATCCTCTTCCCTTTTATTTTATTTTTTTTCAATTTAATTTCTTTTCCACTCCTCAAATTTTCTTATTGAAATAGAATTATAACTCTAGTTTTTTTTATATAATATATTATATCATGTTCATTTATGATCCACCATGAAACTCCTTCCACTCTTTATTTAATTCAAAAAATTAAATTTTCAGTAATGATGTGTCAATTTATAGATATCATGGGGGATTCACTATCACTTTCCATTAATGACTTAAACGATGTTAATGAATCCATTAGTATAGTTGGAAAATATTGTAATTTTTTTAAAACCCTATTTTTGTTCTTCAGCAATCTTTTATACATAATACTAAATGATAAAGAAAAACGAGTTCATTGTGATCAAAAAATGAAAAAATTAACCAATAACGATCATCATTAACTTTTATCTAATGATTAATCATCACAACATATGCAAAATTCTTTATATTATCAGTTGAACTTATTTAATATCATTAATAATATATAATAATAATTATGTACATTTATCCTCATTTTACACCAACATCTATTCATGTATACACGATAACTGATCGTAATATCTAAGTAATGAACACTCCCGAGTGATGAAATAAAACTCTATAACTGATCGAAAAGACTAGAAATGAACTAAATGTAACTATAATGAATACAATTAATGTATAAATTGTTCATGGATTTTTTAACAAATTAATCTATTGTGATTATATTTGTTTTTAAACTGAAAGAAACATTCAGACATAATGAATGCGAAATTCTTTAACCCAAATCTCTTTCTTTGGGTTTTCTCTATATCGTCCCATTTTCAGTATGGAAATTACAAAAATATCATTTATTCATAATTTCATCAAGTTTTATAGGATATTTTTGTTTTCATGTTGAGTTTGTAACAAATATAATGTTTTCTAAAAGAACAATTCTTTCAAAAAAACAGACCTTTTACATCGTGAGAGTGTTTATTCTTAACTCAAGGGTGATGATTCTTATATAAAGTACATTATTCCCTATTTATTTTGGGAAACCAATTTTTATGAATGTAGGATTTATGAAAAGAAAAATATTCCTTTACATGTGTAATATTATTTCCAAGGATGATATATGTTCTATGTTGTATGCATGATAATGTAAATGTAATAATGTAATGAGTGAACCTAGAATTATATATCACCAAGAAAATGTAATGTGAATGGTGCGCCAAAAATTACAAAAAAATTCAATTCATTAGGTAATTTAATGGATCTCATGGGACAATGTGAATTATGCATGAACCTGGTGCTATCTTTTTTCAATAATATGTTCGATAGTATACCCCTAGGAAACAATGTTTCATTCATAGGCATTTCCACATTCCACACAATTATCTAATGTTTCCTCCCATGGTTATAATGATGATGTCAAGATGATTATTTTGATCAACATATGTTATATTGAATCATTTTCATATCTATAGTCTGAATAGGATTTTTTGTCACCACATTCATTGTTGTATATCCTTAGGTTATTACTTATACTATGGAGAATTCAAGGTCTAATAGTAAGCTAGAAAAGGAGAAATTAAATGAATTTTCATGTGTAATTTTTAAAGGTAATGTATGGTGATAATTTTTCCAATAAACTAAACATTTGGGTTCCGATTATATAATGATGTTATATTGTTATCTTTAAAATTATGTAATAGTAATGTAAGAAAAATAAAGTTCTTTATACTATATTTTTTTATTTATATATTTTCTTTGTATAAAACCATCTTACATAATATTTATAATTTTTTTACTATATGTATGAATATGATTAATGTATATTTTATAATAGTGACATTTAAATAACTATTAATCTATCGTGATTTTTTTTAGAAATCAGTGTCGCATGTAATATAATCTAAACCTTTGTTGCATATTGTATAATATTAACATTGTGTTGAGTGTAATGAAAACCATCAATGAAATATAATTTATTTGAAAGATAATAAACTAATAAACCTAATTTTTTTATATTCAAGCTCCCTTAAAAATATTCTAACCCTCAATGTATATCACTCTGATTCAAACAAATGAGGATAATTCTAAATCATCATATCATCATATACCTACATATATTCTTAAAACTGGTGGTTTCTATACAAACCATTTAACTTGTGAGTGGTTTTATTTCATAGAGACTTCTTTTTCATGATCCCAAATTATAACAAATTTTTCCTCAGATGAATTAATTTTCTCTAGTTGTATGATTTCTGAGTTCAGTACCTGTTAATGGTCAGGTATATAATTAATAAGGATAGATACATGGAATTAGCTATGGACTTGAGATAGATTTGGTGGATAACCCATGGTATAATCTACCATCTATATATGGTCAATAATATCAATTGGACTAGTATAACTTGAAATTATTTTCCATTTCGTACCAAACTCATTCACATATAGATTGTCAAAATTAGTAGAAACACCTTATCAGCAAATTTGAATTCATGATCATGCCAGTGATTATGAGTATAAAATTTTACAGACTCTTAGCTTCAATGAATTTCGTATAAATAGTTCAACCATTATCTACCATTTCCTAATCTATATCAGATCCCAATATCTTTAATTCACCATCTTCATTGCAGCACATTAGAGATATACTTTTATTTATATAAAGAGTTTAATAAGGATCTATATGAATTCTTTAGTGAAAGATATTATAAAAAAACACATATAGATGATGTTGTTGATGTCAACTAGATCTGAAATATAGTGAATAATATCTATACATATATTATAAGGTTTTTAATTTTCTTTTAGATATCCCATATATCATAGCATGATTCATATTACTGATAATCCAAACTATATCAAGAGATTTCCAAATGCTTCCATAAAATTTTGATGCAATCCTTGGATCTCAATCAGATATAATGGAATTTTTTTCTTCATAAATCTTTACCACTTCATTAATTTATATCATAAAAATATGATTTAGTGATTTGTTTTCCATGAATGTGATGAAGTTTCTTATATTAGTAAGGTAATCGACTAAAACCCATATAACATTTATACTTTCTTAATTTTTGGGGACTCTAATGAAAAATCTATTATGATGTTTTACCATATTAATTTAGGTATGTGTAATGGGTGAAACATCACCTAAATATTCATCTTATCCTTAACATGTTAGAATTCTAAAAACCCACATACAAACTATGTGAAATATCTCTTCATTCCACCCTAAAATAATTACTCTTTAAATTTTTTATATATCTTCATAATTCATACATTAATATAGAATGAATAAATATATGCTTCTTATAACAACAAAATCATCAATTATAGTATGTAAGGAACATATACAAGGTTACATAGACTTATCATTCCAACATGAACAATGTTAAAATCAGAAAAATACCATATTTTTCATATACTCATCTTCATTTTATTCCAATACAACCATCACATTGATTCATGATTGAACATTAAATTGAGAAAGATTTGATTTCCCCCCTTCCATATAGATTTAAAAATCCATCCTTTAAAATTCTAAAATATAAATCTTTTTTAATCCTCATAATGTCTATGCTAGTATGATCCGTTGAACTCAAATAATCGACCAACTTATTCAATTTACTATGGATTAAATATATTTTGAAGTAAAAATCATTAATAAGCTCTAATTTTCTTCCTTGTTTCATATTCATCTTGTTTTGTGTGAGTATATATTTAAATATTTTATAATCAATATGGTTGTCACACTTTTAACCATTAGGATAATACATCAAGATCATTTAGTAAACAAATATCGTAGCCAGCGCAAAATCATGTGATTGAAAATTTAACTTATGAAGCAATGATTTTCATGAGGCATACATTATAATCATGAAATTCTGTGTAATATATCTTAACATTCCGTCCATGTATTCATCCTTATAAATTAAACCATTTATCAACTATGTAATTTTTTAATAATAGGTTCACTGACTAATCTTGTATCTAGTATAATGAACTTTCCCTCACATCCATCTATCTAGAGGAAGTTCGATCCATCCTAAGTAATCATTTTCAAAGGAATATATATTCATAATAAATTTTTGAAATAAATATGGGTAATATCTATGTGAACTAAAAAAAAATTTGATATTCGTAATTGTGGTTGGTCTTGGACAATATCCAAGGACCTTCATGTTTGATGAATATACTTAAATAACATATATTGAAATTTTATGACCCAAAAATGAAACCATTTGTAGCTATAAGACTTTTTTTCATAATTTTTTTTATATTTTCTCCATCCTTGAGATCTTCAATATAATTCTCAAGTGATCATCATACTCTTCCATTTCATTAAAATAGATAATAATATCCTATTCATGGATACGATTAACAAATCTAGGTTATCTATAAAGACTCTATTCATTAAATCTAAGAAGAAAATAGAGAATTAGTAAGATTTAACGTTATCACTATATACTAATAGTGTTCATACCTTTTATGGAGTTCCTACTTTGGTATATTGTTCTTTATGACATTAAATTTATGATATATAGAATGAATGTCAATAATGGAATATTGTTGAGCCTTGCATTTTTAATCAAACATATCATCAACATGGTTAAAATGATACTTGTTCTTAATAGGGATTATGTTCATCTCCTGATAATCAATGAAATGTTTTATTGATTCATCCGTCTTTTTAAGAATAATAATAATTCAAACCCAATGTTACAGACATGGTTGAATGCATCCCCTTTCATGGTTTTTATGGAGTTTCTACTTCCATTCTTGAATCTCAATATGGTCAATTATATAAAGATTAATTTAAATTTGTTTGGAACTAGGTATTATTTTTATTAATAACTAAATATCACATTTTATTTTAAGACTATAAAATTAATGCCAATATATATGATGAAATTCTTGAATAATATCAATATCAGGAATTTTGAGTTTATTCCCAACTATTTGAGAAACAAAATCCTTCTAAATGTATATTATAATTAATAAAATGGTTTTAATATTTATTAGATGTTAATAATTATCATCACATTGATATAAAATAATATTCTAGTTTGAAATATCAAATATAAATTCCCTTACTATTTTTTTAAATTTATTCATTGAAACCCAATCCATGTGGAAGATGACATCGGATTTTACTAGGGGAAGAAGAACATGATTTTCAGGAATCCCATTCCTGTAATATTAAATAATATTGGAAACATAAAAATGATTTATGATCATCGTAACATGAGGGGTTTGGACTACTGATTCCACATATAATTGTTTAGGTGGAATAATAATACCATAAGAAAATTGTTCAGATATGAAATAATGTGTTCATCTATAGTGAAATAAGAGATTACTAGTCTTAGAGTGGATGGTATGAATATCTTTTTCTATATCATTATCGCACCAATTATCAAAAAAGATAGATCGCATGAGATTTCCCCTTTTCCCTCTGATTAAGAGGTTTTTGTTTCAATCATCATCATTAATCCTCTTGTTTGAGAACTGGTTATCATAATCCCTATTCTGAAACACTTGAATTACTGGTGTGTGGGTGGTGAATTATGTATAGATTTCTCACTATTCAGATTGTTTTCTTACATCATCAATTTTCATAGGTAATAACTTTTCTTATTACCTTCCATTACCAACATATAAAATTTAATATTCCTCTTTCGAAAATTTCCTTCATGCTTCATCTATCATTTTGAGAATAAAAGAAAGATCATGTTTTTATCTCAATGGTTTTTATATTTTCCATTAAATTACATCATAATTTTATTATTTAAAAAAGGATATTGATATATTAATCTAACCTTCATTTATCTATACTATCACATTGAAAAATATTATCATAGACACTAATGTGTATGATGACTAATTCTTATCATAAACTTGGTTTTAATCCATTGATGAATCGATCAAACTTAATTTTATATTAGATAATAGTACTAGCAGTGTACCAAAAAAGTGTTCCTAAATTATATTCGTAGGTACCAATATATTCTTTATCCTTTTTATTTTACTTAGGGAACTACTCAATCATATTTTTACAAAGAATACAATGAAATTACTTATTGAAAAATAATATCTTGAGCACTTCAAAATCCATGGAGTCAAATTCATAATGTTGCTTCATATATGGGATATATCTTCACCAATTATCAAATTAACATTCCAAATTACAGACTTCATATGTGATTTGGTCATGATCCAAATAATACAGAATGAAGATTATTTTTTCAGTGGTAAAATCCATTATTTAAAAATTAGTGGATCATCAGTTCCATTGAAGGTATGTGGACATTTCATCAAGAAGGACTCAACAGAATATCATTCTGTCCAATTTTCCTTTGTAATTCTATCATGATTCATAGCAATTTATTGATTAATCATCATATATAAGATATTTTTATGTCCATATTCAGTAACACATAGATTTTCTAGAGGAAAATCACTTCATTTTCCATCAATCTCAACATTAACATTGTTCCACTAAGATACAAACAATAACTAAATCAAAAAAACACCGCTTATGTTATTATAATATTATTTGGGTGCAGTATACTCATGGGAATTAATTTATACAATGTATAAATCATGAGACCATTTCCTTAAAGTATGTCATGATTGGTTTATCCTAGTTCATTAACATTCAACATCAATTTTATTCATTCATTATGGTTTGTAATAAGTTTTTTAATTGCCAAAGAAAATCCCCTGGGAGCTTCAATGAAGCTATCCAATAAGGCATGTTTTCTTGCATCAGGTCTGATCGAGAGAGGAACAATATGGTTTTTTCATGGTTTTTACCCCTATGTACATCGATTACAGAGCCAAATAAACATGTAGTATCCAAATAGGTATTTAATTTATTATAAACTACTCAATATGTCATCTAAACAAATTCCAAAAAAAATTAATAAACATTAACTAATTTATTGACTTATCTGTAGATGCTTACTTTGGTATCTCATTTAGGGGGTTTCATCCTAGTTTCCAAAGGTAAAATAAACATATCATTTTTTACCAACTATAGAGACCCAATATTAACCTATATTATATCATTTTTTATTAATATTAATTACATTACCTAAATTGATGAAAGAGGACCATAATAGTTTAGCACCTTTTGGAACATGGAAATGTAAACAATGTACCAAATGTAAACTACATCATCTCCAACTAGGATCATTGTAACTAGAACCCTTATTAGACATATCATATGTATTACATTTATTCAAAACATGGAAAAATGAAACGTAATAATGGATGAGATCAGATGCCTAGTAAGGGTAAGCAATGAAGATATATATGCACAAAAGGAATACGAGGGTATTGGAGAATGAACAGAACATTTGAAAACCATACCCTTAATAAGAATGATAATAAATACAGGTCATGGAATAAATAATAAAAGTTAATAAGACATGAATTGATAGGAGATAACAAAACATGATCCATGAGAGAATAACATAGGTATAAAAGATGTAATTTCTGTCATACAAATAAACAATAAAAATCCATTTTATATTGTTCAAGGATCATTACCAAGGCCACCATAGTGGACAAAGTCATTTACTAAACTGAGTTCACCCCTCATTCAATCCACGGCTTACTAAATTGTGATAACTCTCTATTCTAGATCTATATTATTATACTAGGATCACTCCCTATTCCACCCTTGATAATGTCATGAGATATATAAATATTTACACAATTCATTTGAGGTATATATAGGTCCCACCCATCAAATAATGAAAACAATATTTTTCTCTTCAAAAAAGCCATAGACATTCATAAATCATAACAAATGAATTTAAATGTGAATAAAAAACATTTCATCATATAATAACATAAAGAAAATTGAAAGGTATTATAATCAACTCTTCATAGTATATCCCTTGAAATAAACAGCTTTCATAAGAATATCCATTTTTTACAAACATTGGAAGTTAAATGGGTTTTATAAAGATAGTGCAATCAGAACAAAATCCAATAATAGAAAGAATGTTAATTATATCCATAAAAAATATCTCTAGTAAGAAAAAGGTAACACCAACATATGTCATATTATATCAAAATTAATTTTAAGAGATAATTTTTAAAAAAATATGGGGATGATAAAAAATTTCATCTTTCATAAATGAATTTTAAAACATAAAAAATATGGAAATACTTTTTGTTTGAAAATATGTTTGAAAAAATATAGAGTTTACATTGAATCAACAATTATTCCTTATGTAATAAAATTCCATTCATGTCGTACATGTAAAAATGAAGATTACATTCAAACATTTATTTAAGAGAAAAGGGGAATTATTTTAAAAAATGATAATTTTTGTAAAAGATATTTTATAATAACAAAAAAGGATAAGAATTTATTTTTAAAAAATAATAAGAGAGTAGTAAAACATTATTAAAAAATTTAGAAAATATGTTTATGATTAAAATCATATTTCCGACCAATGAGATAAATAAATTTGTATTTTATTAAAAAAAATTATTAACTATAATAAGTTCCAAAGAGTGAAAAATTATACCATTACATAATGATATCATTAATAAGCCTATGACAATAAAATCCATGATAAATATTAATAAAAAGATCTTAATATTTTATCATCAGATTAATAATCATGAATAATCCTGATAAATGATCAGATTGGTACATAAAATAATTTCAAATTTAATAACATTCAATCGTAATCCCAAGGAATGGCTAACAAAAAATGTAACATTAAATACAATGAGGATAAAGAAATTAATGATATAAATTTAAAATACTTTTTATATACCATGAATTATTGAATATATGTCCATAACATAACATATGTCTCATTGTAGTAAAATTACAAAAAATTCCATAAAGTCTCATGTGATAAAATCAAATTTAGTTAGTCGTTAATAAAGTTGTTTATTGCACTTTTTATCTATTAAGAAATATTTTTATGCGAAATCCAATTATTTGAATTTTTCTACCCTTGTATAGCAATTGGCCGATCCTTAGTAAAATGGGTGGATATTTGGATGGGGTTTTCAGTAGTATTCCAATATATTGAAGTTCCTATGTGATTAACTATGAAAAATGAGAAAGTGTTTTGAATAACAATTTCCATTTTTTTAATTTCATTCCTATTAAATAATTCTTAACCTCACCCATATTTAATAGAAATAAAGAGAACACAAATGAATAGAGGTTTTTTATAAGGGGTTCCACCCATTGTTTGGAGAATATATACATTATTTTTTTTTATTAAATTTAGAGGAATAAATATGTCATTAATATCAGAAATTGATTAATAGATTTGAATGTATCAAACATTACTAAATACTGTTTCTAAATAAAAAATAATCAAAACAATTATTTATATTATTCCTCTTCCAATTAAATTAGAATTTAACTATAACCAAAAATGTATTACATTGTATGATTTGATGCTTTGGAAATAATATAAAAATAATGTCTTAAAGGATTAATATTTTATAATTTTTATTTTAGATTCCCCCTTTTAATGAACAAAAATTTCCAAAATATACATTAGTAGTATAATAATATTAGGATTCATCTCAATGCATTTTTTATCACTCTTTATTTGACAATTTATATTGCTCAGTATTCATTATTTTGAAACACCTATAAAATACCCTGAATAAAGTTTCCATTTTTTAATTTGTTAAATTCACATAAAAAAGATAAAAATCATTTTATTTATATAGTTATCCAAAGAAATAATATTGAAATCCTTAAATCAACAATATTTTTGAATAAAGTCAATAGTTATACACTAATCTCTGAAAAAATCACACAAACAATGTAGTGAACCTTATTTTTCATACATAATAATTACATAACATTCGTGAAATACTTAAAAATTATAAAAATAGTTTTTCAAAGACATCATATTGTTCTAGTTACATTGTAAACATGGAAACATAAACACATGTAAATAAATGAGATATATCTTCTCCCACAATGATATTTTTGACTATCACCCATCTTAGACACCTAAAGATAATACATATCACCATAACCTCGGGGAAAAGAAACATAAAAGTGGTGTTATTAGATGTTTAGTAACGTTAAAAAGGGATACATGTAGGAAAAACATGAGAATAAGTGTATGATAATTTTATTATGAAAATGGAATATCAAACTCCACATGTCAAGTATCATAACATGAATCATTAAAAAATACTAGTTCCAATAAACATGAATCATAATGTATTAAATATTATAATCCCTGAAATCCTAAAATTGGAAAAAAAATAAAATTATACACGATAAAAAATTATATAGTATTATTTTCATAGTAGCCAAGGCATAACTTCAAAAACATCTTGGTAGTATATGTTTTCTCCCCATAACATCTTAGTAGTCATGGGGCACTTTTACGGACATCTTGGAATCATGAGTACACTACTCATACCATATAGGTATTCATGGTTCACTCCCAAGTCTATCATAGTATTCATGGTTCATTAAGAAGAACATATTTGTCTATATCATGATATATAAATCATTACCCAAGGATTTGGAGGGAGAAACAGGTCCCACCCATCCCACTGTGAAAACAATTATACAAATGTGACAAGATCCAAAATAGTCATATATTAACCCTAGAAATGAAATGGGTATTATTAACATGCAATTATTCCATAATATGTAGAAACATATGGGGTTTATAATCATATAATAATTAATTTTACCCATGAGGAGAAGTGGTTTTCAAAATCATAATACCAGTGGAAGAGAAATGGGTTTCATAAACATTATTCCATAAAAAATACATTAAAATATAGAATATAATTGGAAACATTTTAATTAAATTCCAATAAATACATGACTAAAACCATTTTATGTTATCTTATATGGTAAATAAATTTAAAAGGCCTTTAAAAAACATTTTCTAAGGAAGAAATTTTTTCTTCATTAAGAAAATAAATTTTATAACATAATACCTTACAAAAACCATTATCATTGAAAATAGAATTGAAAACCTATAAAAATAATTTTTGAAAACAATAAATAATTTTTCAAATAATTTTTATTTATAATTATGATAATTTAACTTTTGGAAACATTTTTTAAAACATTTTTGAAAACATGGAATTTTTTAATATAATAGAATCAAAACCGAAGAGAGATAGAGATGGATATATTTTACATAAAAACATTATAATAATTACCAATGTGTTGGGAATTAGGTACTTAGACATGGGGATATCAATAATAAATAGAGGATAAGGATACACATTAGTATTCTAGAGATATTTGTAAAAAAATCATTATAGGAATCATAAAAATAATCAATCTAGAAAAGAGATGAGATTGTCTCAATAAACTCTTATAACATTGTATCATGGGATCAAACTATCCATGTAATAAAATCAAATGAAATTAATATTATAATATCATGAAAATTATTATATTCCTGATATAAAATGTAAAATTGATTTATATATACCTCGATAAATAGATTAGGTGCACAACAAAGCTTGAATCTTAAATAAGGCAAATTGAGAGAAACCATTTTTTATCAATATTTTAACATGTGAAACATAAATACTTGAATGAAATATTATTAAATGGATATTTTAATATCCATAAATTTTTGAATAATATAATTATTATAAAATCATAGTCATTACACACACAACACAGAACGAAATAGCGGTGAACATAAAATTTATATCACGGGAATAAAAAGTGAGACCAAATCACCTTACTCTCTGTCCTAACTGTCTTCATACTCAAAAAATATTCCTATTTAATATATATATGTTTAAAATAAACATTTTAAAAATAATATTCTTATACATATTGAAATATATTATTTTATTATTACCTTATATAACCCAATTGTTGGAAATCCTATGTTAAGGATTTTCTTCATGAAATATTCACTTTGTTTTTGACATGTGTATTAATTGGTTATATCCTTAGTACATATATATATACAATGATTACACAACATAAATTATAAATAAAATATCATAAATATTTATTATTTTTATATTAAAAACTATATCATAAAGAAGTATGTAATGGAATACATGGTTCATGGAGATGGTCAGCCATACGTACACTTGAACGATATTTCCATTTTTATTGTTGTATTTAATGAAAATAAAATAAAATTACATAAAAGTGTATAAACAAAAATTATCATTAAATAACAATTATAATTTTATACTTATCATATAATTTCATTTATCCCCTCTTTTTTACATTAAATGTAGTGTGTGAAGGAATCCCATCACTTTGAGAGGGTGGTAGTCCACACATCTTCAAACCAAATTATCATAATTAAACCTAATGGAAAGTAAGATGATATATATTTTTAAAGGAATAAATATTATTAATTATGCAATATATATAATATATTGAATATATAAATATATTTTCCATCACGATTCCCACAATGAGAGGTGGTAAAGGAGAATTGAACATTCATCATTTAGTGAGGCAGTAGTTCATTGTACAGGTAAACAATATGTTTGATATCTATTAGGTGGAGGTGTGTGTAAGTGAAGGTCAAAAAATTTTGTCTAAAACATCCTATATTATTTATTATATTTGTATATTAATACAATAATGGATTAAAAAAGGGTTTATGGGGGATAATAAAAATACCAGAAAAGAGCTTGAGAGAAGTCGTTACCTCTTAATCAGATAACTCGTTTTGGTTTCTCCCAAAAGGCTTCTTTGAATATACATCTTCACAAGGGGATAATTCTAAGGCGAAGGTTGGGATTTTTTTATACTATTTTATCATAGTTTTGGCTATCAAGGATTGTTGTGATGTTTTATGAGGTGGGTAAATTTGGGGAACCTTTATCAAGATGGAAAATGGCACATTTTGAATTTTTTAAAACAAGTTAGGTGTACCCACATTTTAACCGGAACGAATCCATATAAAACAAACCAAAATGAATTATGTAATGTTTATGGCCCATTAATATAATTAAAATGGGGTTTATAAATGTTTATAGCTCATTGGGGGTCTTATATTTATGCTTTAGTGCCTTATTAGCCTAATTTTTCTCTTAATTAGTGTAATTAAATTTAATCACCTCCACTAAAAAACCAAATATGAACTTATTAGAAATTAAAAATTATTCTGATTGAAAATATGGAATAATATTTGAAAAATTGTGATCACTTTATCAGCATAAATTAATTTAAAATTAATCTTGCGATCGGGTCGACAATGGTGGATTTTAAATAATAAACAATCAAAATTTTGCTATGTATTTCATATCCAAACTCAATGCGAAATTAGTACCAATTACCAAAAATGGATTACATATTAATATAACTAAATAATATAACTTTTATACCATTTCAAAATATAATTTACGCTTAAAAAAATTAAATTAAAAAGTTAGTTCGAATTTAAAATATATATTTTTCACTATTCATCCAAATATGATTTTTGTCTGAAAAATCCTAGAATATCTCCACAACATAATTTCTTAATTAAAAATTCAAAAATAAAGATTATTTTGTCAAATTTAATATCTAAATGTGTCTATAATTAATTTTTTTATTTTTCATAGAACAATATTAAAGGCGGTTCTTTTGAGAAAACTATAATTCTAAATATGTATGGAAATTACCGAAAATAAAATATTATATTAGTAATATGTTTTATACAAATAAAATAATTATAAAAACTATTTTAAATGTACTAATTATGGTTCACATAACTATTTTTAAAATCTAGTTCATAATTATCTTATTTAAATAATTATAATAAAAAATTGATTTTTAGTAGAAACATTGGTGTTGTGTGTAATGTATGCAATGTAGTTATAGGGTGTAACATATGCCAAGTCATTTTATCCTATATTGTACACCAATTTGGTTCTTTTTGAAAGGAATGTATGAATTTTTTTATTCCAATATATAAATGAACATTTAATTTATTCAAAAAAGTTCCATAAAATTTCAAGGTGATACATTCTACAAAATAAAAATGAATTTTTCCCTCAAAATTCAACACACCTTAAAAAACAATGTATATATATATTCTTCATCATATTCCTAGTTTAACACATATCTTCCCCAAAATGTTTTTTTTATCAAAACATTCACTAAGTGAGTGGTTTTGTTTTGTATTACATTATATGGCATGTCCATAATTTCAACATGTCGCTCCCATAAGAAAGATCTTAGTATAGTAGTACGACCTCTAAGTTTAGTACATTTGATGGGTATGTTATATAATTTATTAGGAGAGATACATGGGACACATCCATGACATGAGAGAGATTTAGAGGAAGTAACATGAAATATGCTATTGTCTCTATAAGGTCAAGAATTTCTTACAGACGAATATATCTACGGATTACATTCCATTTCTTCCCGAATCTCATTTATTTCTTCCAGTGTGAGATTCATTGCAACAAATATTCAGAAAATTAAAATTTTAGATCACGTAAATGAATATCAGCATAAATTTTCTGCTAACATTGATCTTCCTTCATATGATACTGAATGGTTCTATCCATCTTACCAATTTCTTCAGTGATATTAGGTCCCAATATCATTCATTCTATAACCTCATCCCAACATATTGGAGCTCTACATTTTTTCCTATAAAGGTCTTCATAATATTCCTTATTAAATATTGAGTGAAAGCTGTTGTTGTAAGAAAACTCAAAAACAGGAAGGTGTTGACACCAACCACCTTTTAAGTATATGGAACAAGATCTGAACATATACTATAGGGTTTTAATGGTTATATAAGACTGATCATCTGTCTGAGGGTGATATGAAGCGATGAAACTAAATTCTGTATCATATTCTTACTGATGACTTTTCAGAACATTGAGTTAAAATTGATATCCAAATATGTTACAATAGAATGTTTTACTACATGGAACCATACCACTTCCTAAATTTATATATTGGAATGCTAATCTAAAGAAAAATATTCTCAAAAAGTAATGATGTGTGATAAAATAGTAAGGAAGTCGACTACCACCCATATTAAAGTAAACCATTTTGTGGTTTTGGGATGTCTAACAACAAATTTTATAGAGATTTTCTGCCATTTCCATTACGGTATGGGTAATGGATGAAACATCCCTTTATTATTTTTTCATTCAATCCTTATCATGATGGATTACCAGTAACTAAGATGCAAAATCTGAAATATCACTTTTAATTCCATCCAACGAGACGAATTCTATCATGCTCATATACATCTTAGTACTCCAATATGAATTTAGAATGAAGAACTATATTCTTCCTATAATAATTCCATTATAATATCGGGTATGTAATGAACACATACTCGGTTCACAAACCTTACCATTCTATCTTGACCAAGGTTAAACTCCTGAATATTTCTAACTTTTTTGCATCTCTTCATCTTCCTTCTACAAGTCATTAATATGTACATGGGTAGAGGGTTGAATATTCATTTGATATGGATATGATTTTTTACCCTTCCATCATGATTTCTAGATCCATTCTTTTCATTTCTATAATTATTCGATCTTTTGGGATCCCCATCATGGATAACCAGGAATTGTCCCTATGACACAAATCATTGACCACCTTGTTCCCTTTCCTAGTGTACTAATGTGTTGAAAAATTATAATCCATTGTCATCTATAACCACATTCTATAGTGCATGTTCTACTCAATCTATTTGAATATATATTTCATACTTTTAGGATATGTATATATATCACACTTTTCTCCATAATGATAATCCCTCAATATCATTATTCTATACAATTACCACTTATAACTACAAATAATGAGTTTGGTGTTTTTTATCCTGAATATTAAACTACCATTAGTCATAAGTGATAACCTTGTTATTCTCCATAATAACACATCCCCGTCTCTTATTGGATGCATTGCTACATATTACTATCCCATCTCTACTATAGGGTACTATTAGAATTGGTTAACCGACAAACCTTCTCTTTAGTTCTTTAATATATTCTCACATTCAAATATTCAGATTTCCATGACCCCCTTCCAGGTTAACATGGATGGAGGATTAGAGTTTTGTGGGAAACAACCCACAACCCAGTGATAATATCTAGCTAAACCAAGAATTTTATGGTTCTCATTCATCATGGATGATCTAGGCTAGAATTCAATAGCCTCCATCTTTTAGGGATCCACCATAATACCATCTCTTGAGACTATGTGACTAAAAAACGAATCCTTTTTCATTTAAAATAAAAAATTTGTAATTTTTTATATAGCTTCTCATTCCATAAGGTCCTCAATACAGTTCTCTATTGATCTTAATTATACTATTTTTTCATTGAATAGATAAGAATATCATATATAAATACTACCAAAAATATATCATGGTATTATTTAGAGACTTCATTCATCAAATCCATGAATATAGTAGGGAATTAGACCAAAAGTAACCATGACATATCCATAGTATCAATACCTCTTATGGAATTCATTCTTATGTATATCCTCTTTTTTTACCTTCAATTGATGATATTATTAATGATGGTTAATCTTATAAAATTATTCATCTTCACGCATTTGATCAAAAAAACTCATCAATATAGGGATGATGATACATGTTCTTGATTGTGATCTTGTTCAACTTCCAATAATAAATTCATATTCACATTAATTAATCATTAATTTTCACAAAAAGAACTGGTGTACACCAAGGTGACACACTATGATGAATGTATATTTTATCATTGTTTTCATCGAATTTCTTCATCAATTTCTAAAACATAATTTGGGATATTCTATATAGGGTTCTTGAATTTCTGTGGAACCAGTTAGGAGTTCAGTTGAGAACTCAACATCAGGTTTTGGTGAAATGATAATAAACTCTTTTGAAAAGACATCCAAAAAATCCCAAACTACATGAATATCATCGATGTTGATATTAACTTGAACAATTTGGGATAAAAAACCATTTTGAATGGATATTAAGACTTATATTCTGGAAGTAATATCCATAGGAAGTTAATTCATATCATCACATTGATGAATGATCATAGGAGGGTTTAAAATATTGAATATAACTTCCCTTCCTTGAATATTCATTTGTGCTATACATATTGAAAGCTAATAAATTCCTAAAAAACATCAAATTCAAAAAAAGTATTATTTGGATGATTTTTGGAATCACATTTACACAAAATTCAATTGGAGAGTAATCATAGATCTAAGATGCAATGATCATACTGATAGCGGGTTTCACTAATAATTCTATATATAATATTATTTGAGGATTCATAAAACCCATAGAAAATTATTTTGATATGAAAGAGTGGGTGGATCCCAAATAAAATATGTCATTTGAAGTTCTTGAGTGGTTTGTATGTTTACCTTTCATCATGTCATTATCGCACCCCTCATTAGAAATAGTTACTCAATGAGATTTACCCTTTTTTATTTTCTTATGATGTTGTTGATCTCAATCATCATTAGTAGACCTTTGGTTTGGGTAGTGGATTTTATAATTCTGATTCTCCTTAGAAATGTACAACTAAATCATGGGAGGTGCATTATGTGTATTTTTTCACTATTATAGTTTGGGCTATCTTATTCCCATTACTAAGTAAATAGATTTCTCGGTGGCCTTCCTCTAAAACTAAAAACATTTAATAGACCCGTTATGATAATTTCCATAATATTCCATCCCACACTTAGTTAATAAAAAAATTTCATTTTATTCTCATCATGGTTTTTATAATTTTTTTTTATTCTCCATCTTCCTCTTCTTATCAAAAGATTGAGATTGATACATAACACCAACCTATATTTCATCCGTAATTGTAGAATGAAAAATATCTTCATAGCTACTCAAGTCTGTTATAGACAAATCTGTTATGATACATGGATTTAATCCACCGAATAAACTATCATCTAAAATTTTCAGAGGGAGGACACTTGCTAAATCATACCATGTAAGTCTCCGGAATGCAACCTTGTATGTGGCAATATATTCATCATCCTCTTTATTCAAATCAAGGAAATAATTCTAAATTTTTTTATAATGAATTTGATGAAGGTAGTTACTGAAAAATATGATCATAAACTCATTCCAATCCCTTGATTAAATCTCATCTTATTACCTCATTTTTTTAGACACCATACTTAATTTTCTTCACTATATAGCTGATAAAATTCCAAAATGACTTTCTAATTAACGGGACACTGTAGAATGAACAATAACTTTTCAATAGTATGACTCAATTGTTTTAAAAAAGTAAATCATAAGACCCTTTTAATGAAGGGGGATGTTTCCTCATGAAAGCCCCAATATATTGTTTTTATTATTTTTTCGTTTGGTTTTCCACCATGAATAAATGATTGAAATGGCTATGTGAGTATAGTAAATCGGTTTTTCTTTCTAGCTCCCATAACAATTGGTTTCTCAGGAGGAAAATCATTACAATTTTCCCAGTCACCATTAACACGGTTCCATCAGGTTCCATCAATATACTAAAACCAAAAGCATTGAGTAAGTAATAGTTACAATAACCAGGAACCAAAAATTCGTTACGAATAACCAATATGATGTCTATCTTATTACAAATTCCTTAATCTATATCACCTTAGGTTGTTTAGGGTTATTCATATCCAAGTTTTATTTAAATCATTTACAATGGTTATTGAAGTGTTTGTTAATGCATAAATAATATCTCCCTAGTGTGTCATACCAGGTGTGTAGTAAGGCCCACTGTTATGTACTAGATTACCTTGAGTTTGTCCCAAAAGAACTTTTTAGAGTTGTTACCCATACATACATCTATAAAAGATCCACATGCACATGTAGTATCCATACATAGATGAATTTATTTGAAACAACTTGCTCAATCCTTCTCAAAAAATATAGGACATTTTCCTATAAATTATAAACCCTTAGAATTATTAGTATACAATTAATTAGCCTTATCCCTAAGGTTTTATCATCATAGATAATAATAGTTATATATAAATTTTATCAGATACCATATAAAGGGAAAATTTAAATAAAAAAATAAATGTTAAATAAATTTTGTGGAATATTTAAGTATTATACAAATTGATTCCCAAAGACGGTAATAAGATTAGTGACTTTTGAAACAAGGAAACATAAAAAATAGAACATAAGGAGCTACATCATCTCCCACCAGGTTATTCTTAACTACAACTCTTTTTACACTCATCTGACATAATACATATCATCATAAATTGGTGGAAAAAAAACTAAAAAATTGGTTTGTTTAGATGCTCTGTAAGGGTAAACAAATGAGACATGTAAGCATAAACATGATCATAAGGGTATGAGAACATGATCATGTAAATAAGAGATCATACTCTTCATATCAAAGATTATAACATAAATCTTAAAATAAATATTTAATGTTGATAATACATTAATTATAATGAATTGAAGGGAATATTCCATAAAATAATAACATAGTAATAAAAAATAGTTTTTCTGTAGATAGAAAAGTATATTATTTGATTTCAATAATAGACTAATCATCGCTTCCAAGACCATATTTGTAGTATAGGTTCAATCCATATACAATATTGGTAATCATGGTTCACTCCCATGACCATTGTGGTTGTATGAGTTCACTCCTCATACCATCTTGGTAGTCATGCTTCATTCCCATGGCTATATTAGTAGGCAAGGTTAATTTCCCTGACAATGTTAGTATATCTCATGAGATATAAATTAATACCCAATGCATTGGAGGGAGATATAGTTCCCACCCATCGCATTATAAAATCATCTATACATGTGACACCGGATCACAAATTGTCATATTATATCCCTTGAAATTATTTGGTTTTATAAATATGTAATCATATCATAACCTATAGAATGTGACATGTTTAATAATCATTTTATCATAACTGTATCCTATTAAAAGAAGTAGGATTCAAAATCTTATATCTCATGAAAGGGAAATGTGCTTCATAATCACCATGTCATCAAAATATAATCCATTAATTGAAATAAAATGAATTGGAACATTAAATAATTTACAAAATAAGTCACGGATAACACTAATATATGTTATCTAAGATGGGAAATAATTTTGAAATGTCTTTTATGAAAACATTTCTTGAGAAAAATATCATTTCGTCATTGAAAAAATGCTTTTCAGTTCATAAAACATTTCGAAAACCATTTTATTAGAAAACCTATTTGATAAAATATAATGGAATCATTCAGAATAGTGAAAAAGTATTTTTCCTTAGAAATAATTCTCAATTAAATTTTGAAAACATTTTAAAAAAATGGGTTTTTTAATATAATCAAATTATTATCGAAGAGAGAGATATGGTTAGATTTCACATAAAAACATTAGATTAGTTATCAAATTGTATAAATATTGGTGCTTATTGATGTCGATATCTTGAATAAATATAAGAGAATGAAAATCTGTAGTATTCTTGACAGATAGACCAAAACAAATCTTTTAAAGTATGCATAAAAATAGACAATCCCGAAAATAATGCGATAATCTCAATAAACTCTTATAAGTTGGTAACATTAGATAATGCAATCTAGGTAATAAAGAATAGTAACTTGTTTCATAATATTTCAGGACAATAATTATATTCCTTATATAAGGGGTCAAATGGAGTTATATACACCTTTAAAACGAGTTTATGAGCATAAATAAAATGAGTCTCAAAGAAAGAAGATTGAGACAAAACTATTTTTACTCATTTGGTAACTATAGAAACATAGACCTCATGAACGAAACTTAATAAAAGGGAAATGTTAATACCCATAAATTTTGGTATAACATACATAGAATATAATCATGGAATGTAGATATCCCATAGAAAAGTAATGATTAGAAACATAAAATGTATGTCACTGGAATGAAATGTGAGATGAAATCCACTTGTATTGACTATGTTCATTCCCATAAAATATTCACATAAAAACATATATTTTAGTTATAAATATTTTATAGAATAATATTATTATACATAAATACCATTTATGTTTTGATTATGAACTTATATTACCCGCTTGTTAACAATCCTATATTGAGGTATCACTTCACGTAAAATTCGCTTTGTTCATTGTATTTGCCTAAATTTGTTATATCATTGGACCTTACACTTATATAAGGATTGAATAATTTAAATGATGATGTAAATATCATTCCTATAAAATATATTTATATTTTAATAATCTATAGTATAATTATTTATGAAATAGAATACTCCATTCAAATTAACGTGTATATGTATATAATTTTATTACAGTATAATTATAATGTTATATATATAATATAATTTCACTAAACCAATCCTTATTAAACCCATTGTACTGTGTAAATGAATCACATCGCTTTGAGGTAGTGGTAGTCCACACTTCCTCAATAAAAATTATAATAATAACACCAAATTAAATGTAAAAAAGATGAATGTTTTAAAAGGATAAATTAGATTAAACTAATAATAAATATAAAATATGATATATATTAACATATTTACCATTATAATATCTACCATGTGAGGTGGTAAACAAGAATTGAACAGTCATTGTGTAGTGAGTTAGTTGTTACCTGTACATGTAAACAACATGTTTGATGTTCATTAGATTAATATTTGTGTAATTTCTGGAAAATAAATTAATATAACAACATCATATTATATTTATGATACTGTTTTTTGGATACAGGATTGTAATAAAGAGAGTAGAGGAGGGGAGAAGGAAAAAAATAGAAAGGGGCTTGAGAGAAGTAGTTACCTAAGAGTCGGGTAACTCCTTTTGGTTTGTGAAAAATAGATTATCTATGTCAAATTATTCCCACGAAAAGGATTATTAGAGGTAGGGAGGGATGTTGAGATATTATTTGAGATGATTTTGGGAGAGAAAATGGGCTTTAGAGTTGTATGGATATTGGTAGAGGTGTTGGATTTTATAGGGATACGAGAGGACACACTTGACATTTTGAACAAAATTTAGTTGTACACATGTTTTTACCTATATATAGTCACATTAAAACAACCCATCATAATAATAGAAAGTTGGTAGAAAAATAAGATCCATAAAAATGGTTTTGCATAGGTTTGTTTCTCATTTTTCATCATGTATTATTTTTTAGTACTTTATTAGCCGAATTTTTCTCTTAATTGATGCAATTAATTTTATTCACATTCACAAATATTTTTGTGAAAATAATTCATAAACATAATAGAAATTATATACTATTATGATTAAAATTACGATATTCATTTTTAAAAAACTTAATCACAAAATAGGTATAAATTAATTTCAAATTAATCACACGATACTGTTGACAGTCCTTCTTTTTAATAAACAAATGATCAAAAGTTTTCTATGTTTCTTATATGCAATTTCAATGTAAATAAGTTTCTAATGACCAAAATGGAATTAATTGTAAAAAATATTATATAATTAAAATTGGAATCCTATTTTAAATAAACTTTAACCATATATTTTAGTTAAAATAAAAGTTTGTTTTGAATTAATTTCCGGTATTTTTCTCTATTCATCAAAAAATGATGTTTGTTAGAAAAATCCCAAAAAATTAACCGTTATCTTATTTTTTTCAATCTAAATTTATAAGTGAAAAATATTTTATTAAATTATGTTTATAAATATGTATAAGATTAATTTTAATATTTATCACAGAAGGACATTATAATGGATTCATTCGAGAAAACAATATTTTTAAACATAGAAGGACATTACCAATAATCATATATTTTATTATTAATATGATTAATTTAAATAATGAATTTAAATAATAGATTTTAAAATTATTCACTACTGATCACATAATGAAGATTAATGACAAGGTTATAGTTATATTATTTAAGTCAATATAATAATAAAATTATTTTTTATAGAAACATCATTGTTTCATATAACGTACACTATGTCAGTGTTGAGTCTAACATATGACAAGTCAGTGTTGAGTGTATTAAATGATGATTAGGTTCCCTATGAAATGAATATTTTACTTAGTGTATTGTAAGATATAACTGATAATTTAATTTATTCAAAAAAAGGTCACGAAAAAACATGGGGTGTTACAAAAACCATCTCAAATATTTTATTTAATTTTAAATAAATCCAAAATACATTATTCCACCATAAATCCACATAATAAAAATCTTCTTTCAAGGTTTGAAAGAAAACATGATAAAATGTAATTATAGTGTGATGATTCTCCTCACTGTTAAATCCACATATGAAAATATTAGTACCAATATCGGGTTTAATAATTGATTAATCCATAATGAATCATTTTATTAAATTTAATACTGAAAATTATAGCATTATACCAATTTTATATTACATATCTTTTATCCAATGTCTCAATATTATGAATATAATAAAACATATATGTTAATATCATGTTACAGTATTTTACAATAACATATACTCCTACGTACTATTATTTAGAATAACTAGGATCAAATATAACCATACACATTATTTAAATTACTCTTATATATTATTAGAAAGATGACATATATCATTTTAAACCCCATAGTTAATTATAAATAATAGAATATTATAATTTTATATCTTAGAGTTTTTTTTGTGAGATAAAAGTATTCAATTATGTAATATAGAATCTTATATTTATTTATAAATATGTTCTGGGAAATAGTACATAGAAAATAATGACATGTTACCTATCAAAATTAAAACTCTATAATAATATTTTGATTTCATCGATAAGAATTCTTGTATTCCTTTTCTATTTTTTTGGATATTATATATAAACTCTTTAAAATTTCCTATCAACTCACAACCACTATAATTAATTTTTATCATCATCAAAAAAACATAAAATAATTCTCAACAGATTAAAATTTTTCTCATATAATGTTACAAAAAAATACAACATATATTTTAACAATTCAAAAATACATTATTCTCCCACTTTAGATGTTGTTTCAAAATAAATAACTCAATAGTTTTTATCAGTTCATAAAAGAATGTCCACTTATAATGTAAAATTTTATATTACCACACTAGTAGATAATGAAATGTTTTAGAGAATTCATTCACTCTATATTAGGTATTTTATTATCTCAAAAAAATATACACATTTAATTAATAAATCCAAATACTGATTCCCTAAAAAGGTATCAAATGAGTTGTACACAATTCATTTATATGAAAATAAAACCCAATTAATTATGGGTAATATATAATTATTCATTAAATAAGATAGATAGACTAAAAATTCATTATAAGGATTAAATATTAAATACATTCCCTTAAATTAATATATTGATAACCTCATAAATATGATTCAATAAAGATGTTTATTTTAGAATAACATCTATATTTGTAAACTTTACTTTCTAAAGTGATATTTTTATCAATATTTTTAATCATAGAGTATCATAGTGGATTCATATAAATATCAATAGTGCTTTGACAAAACCTAAACATTCTCAATGGCTTCTCAAGATCCTCCATAAAATCATTGAGATTCTATTTCATCTAATTATTAATTATGAGTAGATGTTTACAAGACATATTCTCAGACTCTATTGTGAATAATGTTATACAATTTTACATTTTTTTCCAATTCCAACTCACTAAAATTCATCCCATTAAATTTATATTACCTAATAGCTATTTCAATTAATAAAAAATACCATCATAATAAATATAGTTCTTCACAAATAAGGTCATGTATTCACAATATAAAAATAGTAGATAAATATTCAATATTTCGTTTATATATTTGAGTATCAACATGAGTTTTATCAGGTCTTCTTATTTTTGATTCATTGGGTACCATTCATATATTTTCACTGTATCAGAAACTTATAATCTTAATTATATAAGACACATAATTAGTCTAATCATTTTTTGTTTTTCTTACTTACACATTATCCTTCTTCATCATTTCATATCATATTCTATGGTACTTATGTGGTAAAAATTATATATATTATTTTATGCAATTTTTCTATAATAATTTTTTATAATACGTATAATGATAGAAACATATATTTATTATTCCTCATACTGTGAAATATTTTTTTTACCTCTCCCAGTATAAACATGTCATAATGATTCACTATTTTAATTTTATATTCCTTACACACACAATTTATTTAACCATAAAAGGTTATATAATCAACAAAATCAATGAGAATAATCATAAATGTGATCATATAAATCACATATATGTTTATTTATCCATTAACCATGTATAAAATTATTCCTTTCATGTATCGATATTTCATATAATATAATACTTTTGGGTCCTTTTACATTGTCTTGAACAACCATTGCCTACTTCAGAAAATGGCCACACAGAAGGGACCATTTCAATACTTGAATGGTGTTCCCAACCCCCACGACATAAAGGAAATAACTAAGTTATCAAGAATACATTAGATGATAATGATTTTAATAATAAAATATAATTAAAATATATTGGATATATAAAATAAATTTAACAAGGTCTATTTATCAGTTGTATTTCCCTGAATATTAAGAAAATATAAAACAATAAAAAATTAAACTCACCAAATGTGTCAAATTTAATAATAATTATTATTATTATTTTAAATGACACTAAATGTTGAAAAATATGTTAATAAAATGACAAAGATTAATGAAAAATAAAATCAATATATAGTAGAACATTATAGAAATAAATATCTGTAAAAAACAGATAATATGTACACTTCAAATGAAGAAAGTCAACCCAACAGATACCAAAAAAACACTATGTGCTATAATTATGTACATGAATCCTAATATATTTCCCTATATACCAAACATAAAAATCAAAACTGAGGAAAATATTTAGTCACTTGAATGGAAACATAGAAACAACATACACCCAATGGTGTTTGTAGGTGTTGGTCCCTATGTAATGTTATCAGATAAAAAAGTGTGGGCTAATTAGCCTTTTTTAAGTTAAGTAAATTAAAAATTCAATGTTATATATGATTTATGATTTTATTCCTCTAAAATAAGAAAATAAATGTATATAGTGATTTTTATATTGGTCAATATAAATTTTTTATAATCCACTTTTTAGAAATATCACATACAAAGAGTGATAAAACCCACTATATAGACTATACTAAAATATCTTAATCACTTTTCCCACCGAGTGTTAGAACCTAATAATAATGTAATTTACCACTAGAGGATTAAAAAAAAAAAATCTTGACAATTTATGACCTAGTGGAAAAACCCAAAATATTTTTCTTTTTCCCCTAGAGGTATAACCAAATACATGATTTTTTTGTGAGTCATGAACCAAAATCCTACCTTTTAATGGGTCGCATAAACCATAATAATTACTCACATAAAATAATAATATGAATATGTAAAAACCAAAGAACTATAAAAATGGATTGTTATATTAGATTCATGGAAAAAAAGTATCCATCATTAAAGAATCAAATGAATATTGGTTGGCTATGAAAAGTAGTAAAACATTTAAAAATACAATACATTAACAATTCAATAGTATCCTTAACATCATGTTCCTACCTTATAACCAGTTATATAATATACATATTTTTACAGGGTTCTATATTACTAGAATATAAAATATTTGATCTCTATTGCTTTTAAATATTTCTAGTGAAGTAATATATTTATTCCCATAATTGTTTCCCAGTTATAATTCATTTTATAAAACATTTATAAAAAAACATTTCATAAAATTAATCCAATAAATCATATAAAATAGAGTACAAAATATATAGTGAGACTTGGTATAACTGTTAATATTTTATTGAATAATAGTCATAATTATCCATGGAATACATTCTAGTTATAATAGTTTTATCCCCATTATATTTTATGAAATTTTAATTGGACCATTTTATCATTCTTAATTTTTAGTGTGAATAAAAATTTATTTTTAATCCCTTGAAAATCACATTTGACATGTCATGAAATAAGTATAAACAAATTCTATTTTATTATGGATAATTAATAATTAATTTTTGAAAAATTAAAACCCTAATTATATTCATAATAATCATTTTAAAAATGTAAATATGAAGCATTATAATAAATTGTTTATATTTATAGGTTTTATAAAAACCTATATAATATCACCAAATATTGAAGGAAAATTATAGTAGGTGATTTTTATTTGGCTATTTTTCATTGAGTAAGATAATTGATCACATATCCAGTTCGCATAATAAAATATCATATTGGTGAATTTTATTAGTTTAATTTTGTAAGTGAGTCAATAGAGCTGAATTCAGGCTAGTTATAAACATAGTATAATCCATATAGCAGATTCTAGAAATAATTAAATCACAGTGTAATAAAATATAAGGCCAAAATAAGACCTTATAAATAGAAACATAATATTTTAATCCATTAAAATTATATATAAAAAAAATTTATTAATATTTCTCTATAATTAATAATAATAACAATATCACTTATATGGATAATGTTACCAAAAAATACTATATAAAAATAGCTTTAAAATATATAGTATTTAGATTGAAAACATTTATGGCATTCTATCTATATATATTACATTAAAATTATCAGTTCATAAATTTATTTCATATAATTAAATATAGATATATTTATTATCTTTCCAATATATGAAATATCACATAATTTGGTGCTTTCTAGACCTTGTTATTACGAAAATACAGAAGGTAACTGAATCTATTTATTTTTTTATGAAAATTCACAATTAGATATATGTATTTAAATATGGATACACTATCATCAATATATTTTCTATGTGGGAATTTGATTAAATAGATAAAAAACTAATTTCAATGTCCTAAATGGATTATTCATTATAGTAATAGATAATGTGAAATGAAAAGGACTGTAATATCCTATAGTCTGTTCTTAATTTATTATATTATCATTACTCTCAAGGAATTTTATCTGAAAATACATATTAGTTTTCCAATTTGGGTAAACTTGATTCATACTTGATTCTTATTTTACATTCTAGAATAAGAATTAAATCATAAATTTATTCAATAATAAAATTATTCCCTCTATCATATCAATGTATATCAATCATAATATACATCTATGACTCTAGAGAAAGAAAGAAAAATAATGGTGAGATTAGATGCCTAGTAAGAGTTGTGGAAAGTAGTATCTATCATTAACAGAAAATCATAACAAACATGTAAAGGTAAAAATAATAACACAGATTCCATTTATATAAAATTTTTATAAATAATAGATAATTATTAATAAACATTGATGTGTAAATAACTCAAATGAATTAATTTTAATCGATAAAATCTTAAATAAATTATTCTTGATATAATATCATTGTAAAAATTTAATGGATCATAATAAACGAATTGATGATGAAGGAAATGCTTTATTATTGTAAATTATAATCTCAAAAATTATGATTCCTCTCATATATGGACCTTTCATAAGTGGTTTCAAAACCATAGGTAGAAACTCCATTTAAGTATTCTTTCGAATTCAAAACATGATATTATTAAAACATTTTGGGGTTCTATAATTCTAGGAACCACCCATCACATTATGTATAAATAGTTCATCATATATCAAATAATCTATTTAAATCACAAACCATGATCCTTATCATCATATATCAGAATTGAGTAATGTATAATGATTTATTAATATTCCCATAGACAAAAAAATAACTTTCAATATAGAAATATATATATAATTATATATGGTTTAATAATTAAACATATACATGATATATAATATAGAAATTTAGGGTAAATTTAATGCCTAAAGATCGGGATAATGTGAAAATTTCATGTTAACATTAATGGCTACATAAAATAATCAATATGACAAATATTAATACATTTCATGAAAAAATTGATCAAAATCCACCCTTATAAAGAAATAATATAGCATTAAAAAATCATATTCCCAGTGGAATATATCTAATATAAAGTGTAATTTTAATTTACAAATATAAATACTAAAATATATCATTAATGCCTTTATTGGAAAAATAGCCTTATTATATAGTAAATGTAATATTAAAAAATGTTCATTTTTTTAAAATATAATTATTTTTAAATAAATTTTAATTTTATAAATTTATCATTAAAAAATTGATTCTTAATGATGGCTATAATTTCTATTCATGTCATACACATAATAACAAATATTCTATTAACTTTTTTAGTAAAATCTAAACAAACCTTGTTTTTTAAAACAAACGAATATTTTTTTCAATTGTTTTTTAATAAAACTAAAATTTGGTATAAATTATTTCAATACATAATTTTAAAATTATTATAATAATTTTTTAAAATCAAATGAAAAAATTAATTTCCATGAAACCATATTTTTGAACAAATATACATATGAATTCATATATTAAGAAACTAATTTCATAGTAGTTATTAGTAAAAATGTGTAGAAGAAATGACACTATTAGAAGATTGTTTTTGAATAACTATATTATACTAAATTAAATGGGTTTTTTATGAAATTATCATATAATTTCATTCAATGGTAATTCAATCATTAACAATCCGAAAAAAACATTATATTATGAAATAAACGATAAACAAATTCATAAATTTAATATGATAATTAATCTATTTATTGGAAATGTGTATTATGTATAAATACACATAAATCAAGTGGAAATAAATAATATTATAGTGAAAAGTTAATTCACACATAGTAATAGAATATAAAGAAACAACTAATATAACCCAATTATAGGAAATTGAGATATAAAATTCCATACCACTTGGTAATTTTTATGAAAAATCCCCTTGGATGAAAAAATTTTTATTTTTATTTAAAATAAAATAAATGTTTAGTATATTGGGATATTTCATGTCAAATTGGAATTATATACCACATATAAAATAATTTTTTTAATAAAATTTCAATATGCATTATTGAAAGGAAATGGAAATGAAGACCCGTATATTAGACAATTTTTTGTTGAAAAATTTTTATACTCATCCATAATTGTTTTTAGAATATTATAAATTTATTCGAAAACAATATAAATTCTTAATATATCATTAATTATCACATTATAATATTATAACACTATTTTTTTAATATTAATTCATTATTTTCATTGTTTTGGGTTTGAATTACCTTTCTTTATCAAGCATGTTTTGTGATGAAATATCCAATTCATCTGTAAATAAAATAGTAACATAATCCCAATAATTAAATTGATGTTATAAATATTGTTTTTTCATTATGTAAATTATTGGAATCCATATTGATATTTTAACATGGAGAATGAATGAAAATGCTTCGTAGATATTGTAGGTCGTACGCATGCACGAGTGACACTATCATTTATTTAATGTGGGAAATGGTAAAGAATTATGTGATACAATAATTTTATAGGAAAAAAAGAATTTAATATATATCTCATATATTTTCCATATTTTTAATTGTTATAATTAATGTACAACTTTAGTGAAAAATGAATCTCATTTCTTCATGGGGATGTTGTCTATCATATACAGGAGCGACATTATCATATATCAAACAACATAAAATGTAAGAATGTATAATTGAAATTATTATTATAATATGTATAATAATGTCTTAAATATAATATATATATATATATATATATTAAAAATTTACCATATCCATCTTTTAATGGTGGTGATTGAAAATTAATTACATTGGTTCGTGAGGCAGTAGTACGTCATAAAATGATCGATAGTTTTGTTTCTCATTTGATAGGAGAAAAGATGTTTATAATTAGTTCCATTAATATGATAAAATATCAGTATTTTTAGTATATATTTCTTATTATATAATCTGGTAAAAATTATATTTTAAGGAGTTTGGAGAAAAAGAAAATAAACATTCTCTTTTATGAATGTCACATCTTTTTCAGAAATATTGTTTTTTCCCACACGAAAATCATTTATCGGATAGATTTGTGATAAAAATGGATCTTAGATTATTTTATTTGATTTATTAATTGATATTTTAATGTATTTTGTTTAAAAAATTACTTGTTATGTGTGAATAAGACATGGTATATGGTGGCCTTTTCTATATGGGTTAGAGGATAAGTGATGAATTTTTTAAAAGGTTCAATTACACCAACATTTTTATCATTAAAAATACTCATAAAATGAGACATTGTAGATAATAATATAAAATATGGTATAGATATGTCCAATAAATTTGTTTTGGACATGTTGGTAGGTTATTTTAATCGTTATCTTTGTATTTTAACCCCTGGAAAATCAGTTTGTTACCTAAAACACAATAATTAAATTTTACTAAATTAACAATTATTAATGGTGAAATATTAATTTTACCGTATTATATATTAAAAATTCTATATATTATAATTATGAAAAACCTTTTAAGAAATTTAACTCACTATGGTGGAAGAATCAAATTTAAAAATTGTGCTTGTAGACATGATGAAAAGGTTGTTTCTAAAGAGAGAACTCTCAAAAATATAATAGGTTTTAATTTAAAAAATTTAAAAATTATTAGCATCAAATATAGTAGATTAATTATATAATAATATAATTAATTTATCATTAAAAATTTGAAATATAATTTAACATTGTAATCTATTGAAATAAAAATGAGGATTTAAATTAAAATAAATATTTTTCCCCATTCTTCAAAAAATGATTCTTTTAAAAAAAATTAAAAAATCTTTATACCTAATATAATTTTTATTAGATGGTTTATAAAAAAATTTAATTATTTAAAATAAATTATTTAATCTTGGTAAATAATAATTATCCACGAGGTTCTCAAAGCACGAACAAACTTTTTTTGAAAAAAATATCATTTTTTAGAAAGGAATTATTTTTCTATTAATGGATTTTTTTATTTATAATAAATAGATGACCATAATAATCATAGTAATACTAATATAAACCAATTTAAATTCTAGGTTATAATTATATAGTATACTACAGTTCATTTTTGGGTAAGGGTTATGTGTTTCACAAGCTATTAAAGAGATTAACATTAAAGATAAATATTTTGTGGGTTTCTTAAGAATGTTTTCCTATGTCGTATATGATATATAAGAAACTTTTATTGTTTTCAAATGTTATAGTGTCACATGCTATACACGTTGTACCAATTTTATTAACTCAATTTAAAATCTATCTTTGTAATCATGGATTCAAAATTTGGAAATACCATTATTGAAAATACCACCTCATAACAGGGTTGGAAAAAATTCATCTTAATAAGAGTGATTATTAAATAAAAGTCCATATGAAATAACATGTAACATGGTTTAAACATAAGATAAAATAGGTGGGATGTGAGGATATGTACATGCAAGAAATGGGTTAATAAGTATAGGGAGTGATAGAGATATTTAGTTACAAGAATGTAAAAAATCAATGGAATGTGAAGGACCTAAAAAACATTTATTTTTTAATTTTTAATTTACTATTGGATTAATAAGATATGAATTTAATATAATAACAATTTTTTTGATCGTTTTTATAAATATTGAGGAATTATTTTGTAGTGTCATAATATAAGGAAATATATTTATCTGATATGATTTTATTTCATACCCACAATTTTCTGCTTTCTTATTTCATTGATTAATTTACTACTAATCTATTACTCAAAGATATGAATAACAAAAACTGGGTTTTATTCCCAAATAATTAAAATTATGATTTAACAAAATGTAAAAGTAATAAAATTGTGAAAATTCATTCCATTTGTATCATAATATTTTCTAAAACTAATATGGTCAACAATGGTAATCAAATATAACACATTAATCACTAAACCACAAAAGTAATAGAACAGATTCATCCTTATTATTTATTTATAAAAATGTTTATGTAAAAAATGAAATATTTACCAGAAAATCACATAATCTAGTGGTTGGTTCTAAACCCTTATCATACTTCAATTAGTGGTTCACACCCCATGACCTTCTCTATAGGTAATGGGTTATCCTTTTTCCAAAATAGTATTTATATTATTCTAGTAACATTCTTAATTTTTAATAACCAATAATTACCTCAACATCAAAGGAAAGATAAACCATAATGGTAACAAATAACTTTAATCTATATCCAATATAAATATGATGGGATTCATCTTAAAATAAATTTATTATATAATAAACCCATAGGTTTTATAACATTAATTATTTTCCAAAATCACCCATAATCATGTTATATTCCTACAATAGAAATTTTCAAATAGGAATTCTAAAAAAATGAGTATATGATCAAATATAAACTCATAAATAGATGACGATATAAATATCTCATATGTTAAAAGAGGTATATATTCTTATATAATTCATAAAATTATTAAACATTTTCAATTAATCTTATAAATAAAATTCCACTAGTTATATTACCACTAAAATTTAATTTTTGAATCCCAATAAATAAATACATAAACCATTTTATTCAAGAATAGTTCCATCCTTGATCTAAGTTATAACCTCAAAAAGTGGGTAATGACATAGTAAGTTTACAACTTCACCACATTTATGAAAATAAACTATAAATATATCATCTATATGACACATATATCCTGATATCATACTCTTTATTTTTCCTAAGAAATTCATTACTTTGTGGCCTTATTTTTCCCACATAAAACCTTTTCACATTCCATATATGTATTTTATTTTTTGTGTCATTCAAAATTTCTTAAATGGATGAAATTGAGCCTTCATACATCCATGGACTCTATCACATGAGCCCTTAGAGAAATCAAACCTTGACATATTTGTTGAGTCCGAGTGTTGGATAATGAAAAGGTTATTAATAATATTTTATGATAACTAATTTGGCCTATTCATGATATATGTCACTTCATTCGCCACCCTATTTGGTTTCACATAGTCACCACATTGTCATTCATATTTAATGTTAACAATGTTAATATATGTTCAAACTATTAAATATATCCAAAAATAAATTTGTGATAAAAAATAATCATTATGGGATACATATAATCCTTTTGAGGATATATAATCACAATAGCTTCCTTCCGATCCATGACATGTTAGTATTAACATATGTTATAAATTTTTTATCATATATTCAAATCTGTCATAATTCAATGTAATGAATATGTGAATTAACCAATTAATATCCATAGGGAGTACCAAACAAGGTGCATAGTAAGGCTCATTGTCATGTTGCATGTAGTAGTAAATTCATGCTTGAAACAACTTTTTTCATAATTATTACTGATTGGTACATCAATTACAAATTTACATTCATTTGTATAATATAGATAAAGATATATTGATATGAAAAAACACTTATCGAATACTGTACAAAAACTATAGGATGTTATTATATACTTATCCTTAAATTATATCAAAGGTATATGTTACTATTTTGTTTTTACTATCATGTTCCCAATGATTCTACTAAACATACAATGATACCAGTTATACTAACCATCACTTGGGTAACCCATAGAAAATTAATATATTATTATAATAGGAATATATAAAGGGAAGAAGATCCTAGTGGTCCAAATACTTTTTGTTCTTGCTAAAATAGATACATAATTGAATCATTCATTACAATAAATTAAAAAATAAATCATTGTTTTGAGAATAACATTATTTCCTATAACATATCCTTTCAAATCATTCACAGTGCACTTAATGAATTATAGGGAAGGGAATAAAGTTGTGGGTCAGCGGAGATGATAATTAAGAGTTAGGTACTCAAGAATACATCAATATTTAATATGAATACACTACATTTTCATACAAAATAACAGATTATAAATTCAATATAAATATCATTAAAATCATGAATAAGTAAGGACTAATCAATATAGAATTGTAAATTAACAAAAATAATATACTTTATTATAAATTTTGTATATTAATGTATCGAGAGATGATATCATTGTAATATACTAGTGGATATTAATAACTATATTAATAATGAAGGAAACACTTAATTTTTGGATGTCATGATTTCAAGAATCATAACACCACTACCATTTTGCCTATTAACAAGACGGTTTAATACAGTTTCTAGAAACCTCATTAATGATTAATTACTCATTCAAATCATGTCACTACTGATGTAAGGCAAGATATATAATTCATTTCCCAAATCACTACTACATAAAAATAATATTCAGTATATATCAACTAATATATTTAATTTTGGAAAAATGTTCTAGATCAGAAAATATCTTTATTGAGTAATGAAGATATATATTTATAATTTCCCTTTAAGAAATATTTCAATTAAAAAACTATATGTTGAAATGATATACAATTAATTTAATAAATATATCAATGATAAATAATAGTTATATTTTACTGAAATTTAATTTCTTATGATGATGGAAAAGTGAATATTTCAGGGTAATGTTAATGACTATGAAAATGAGTCAAGAAAGTGAATTTAAATTAATCCCTTTGTATAAATTATCATAAAAATTCCTTAGAAAAAAAATTATTATACCAACATTACATATTCCAAATGGAGGGTTTTTAAAATAATGGGTTTTTTTCATTGAATAATTAAAATACAATAAAATTATCTTTACAAAAATTTTTAGGAAAATAACATTTTCATCTTAAAAATACTATTTTAAAACAAATTATTCAAAATTCATTTGGAAAATACATTTTCTTCATAACAACCATCATTTCTTATGAAATAATATATAAAACAATGAATGGTCATCATTTCTAGAATTGTTATTCATTTTGTTCAAGTTAATACATTGATTCCTTTCACTTTTCCTGTGAAATCCAAAACAGAAATAGATTTTAAATTAAAATGAATAGTTTTTTCCAATAATTATATAAAAAATATAAATGATAAAAATTTTAATTTATAAATTTTTTAAAGTGATAAAAATAATTTTATTTTTTATATGTATGCATTAGGAAGAAAACATTCCCAAGAACATAGAAATGTTGTATGAATTTATTAAAATACAATATCAAAAAAATAAAACTACTAGTGAATTGGTATTAAGTAGAATTACATTAAAATATAATGAATTAATATATGATAATAAAATTAATTTTTATTTTAATATACATATTATATAATTTCATTCAATAGAAATTCAATCATAAGAAACCTGATTAAAATGATATTATTAAATAAACACCCACAAATATTTGAATGTTAATGTGTGAATATCAATGAATCAATTATGTATATCAACTATAAATATTAATAAACTAACTAAAAATTGAATATAACATAATTATATTATATTACACACATAATATTAGCTTAAAAAATACAGTGATAAATTAATATAAATAAATGAAATAAAATTCATTAATAGAATTTTTAACACATGGAGACATAAAATTCAAATAAACATGTAGGAAATAATTCATATTGGAAGTTAATATATAATAATTATTTCATTAATCATGATATTACATGTTTTAGGGGAAATATATACACTATATAATTTAAAATATTTCATAAAATTTCATTAGGCCTCAATGAAGGGAAATTAGGTGATATCCCTTACCCATTCTTTCTTTTGGTTGAAAATGATTTTAAATTGTGTATAATGGTTTTCAAAATGTTATTAATTTATAGAAGAAACATATATATTTTTATAATTTCATAAATGATCCCCTTATACATTTTACTATTAGTTTATTAACAATTATTCATTGTTTTCATTATTTGAGGTTTTAATTGGCTAGTTTTCTCATGCGTTTTTATCATGTAATTTTCCTGTTTATACTAATATTATAGATTTTAATCTTATAAATTATGATAATAATTATATAAATATAATATTTATTCATCATTTATATTTATATAATTATTATTTTAATTTTAACATAGAGAATGGTAAACATCACTTTTTAGATAAGATATGTTGTATGTAAGAATGAGTGATGTTTTAATTTCCATAATTGGTTAAAGGTTAAGGAAGTGTTTGACATATTAATTTTCTATAATCAAGATAATTTTATATATATCACATATATTTTCTAAATATATTCTTATTAACATTTATGTAATGTGGTAGTGAAAAACAAATGACATCACTTCTTTAGATGGTAGTCTACAGTACACATGAGTGAAGTTATCTTATTTTTTAATTTATTAAAATTTGGAAGGTATATGGTATATTATAATTAAATAATCATAATAATAAACTATATATTATTCAAATTTTTGTAATCCATAATTATATCCCTCTTTGGATTGTTTTAATGGTGAACAAAGTGCACCAGTTCGTGAGGTGGTAGTCCATCATACTCATGATCAAAAGTATTGATTAACATTTTGTTGATGTGGATATGAATATTGGAAATTAAAATTAATTAATATTATATACATATATGGATGAAATTTATGTAACTATATACTCATGTTTTAGTAATATTTTATGGATTTTGAAGATGAAACAATTTTAAAATTCTTGTTTAAGAACATTATCAGTTTTTAGAAAACATCATTATATTTGCATTGAACACATTCCTCGGGTTGATTTATGATCAACTAAAGTGATATAAGATGGTTTTAGGGAGTTAAAAAGCTATTTTGGTAGGTATTTTCTGATTCAATAGTCATAGAACGTGTTTAGAGTGGATGAGATGCAGTGGCATTTTATAATTGAGGTGGAGGAAACACGTCAAATTTTTAAAATCAACAAATTATACAAAAATTTGTATCATATAAAAAATATAAAATGAGTAACTATATACCCTTATAGGTGATAAGATCAATATAATTCTATAAAATGTGTTATGGACATGTTTGTTGGTAAATTTAGCCCATATCAATTCAGTTTAACACCATAAAAATTGGTTTCTTTACATTAACCATGTTTATTAATTTTTATTGGGTATACTTATCATAATGGTAAAAACATAATTTCATCATATTGAATAATAAAAATAATTTTGATTTTAAATATGAAATACACTACAAAAAATTCAATTCATAGATGTGTGTAGAGACTCGATTTTTGCACTGTAAGACTTTTTAATATTTCAATATATATTTCTAGAGATAGGTGATAAGAAAACATGAAATTATGAGGCCCGATATTCCTAGAATAAATTATACAAAAAATATTAAGAGTATTTATATTATTCTAGAAATAGGAATTGGGTATCATTTAAACTGTTAATCATATCCAAAATCTAAGACATAGTTGGGTTCAGATTGATGGGTTTACCCTAGATGCGACATAGAATATGTCAATGTTGGACATTCTGACGCATTTCTCATTAACGATATGTAAAATGGATGAATTAATATATTAATTCATTAATTATATAGCTCAAACCCTAATATCTTTTAAATGGTAACTCAAATCAGTAATTTGAAGCCATATGTTTGTCCAGAGCATGTTGTTTACCCTATAAGCAGTCTATGTTTTGTCAGAATAATCCCCTTGTAGAAAAATCCCAAATAGGGAAGACAATATATAAAATAATTATATTATTTTATTTAACTTTAAATGACACTTTTTATAACATCCAAATAGGAACTCGGATTGGAAAGATGAGATAGCCATTGATTTTTTAGCATAGTGTTTACCCTAAGGTTGACCGCAATTGAGAGGGTGAAAGAGATTTAGATTTCACATCTACTGGATATTTTTATAAATAGGAAGTTAGAGGAATGATCTAGGGTTTTGTTATTTCTTTCCTTGACATTGATGCCCTAGTCGATGGTGATTCAACATATGAATGTCGTTAGATCATGATGAAACATTAGACGCTGATGGATCAGATCATAGAAAAGACAATGGAAAATCCAAATTTGAATTAGGATATCTTTTTCTGACTCTACATCCCCTCAATTAAATATTTCATCATCGGAAATCCTTTATGTTTATTTTTTCTGCATTAGAATTCTATGGTGATGGCCCAACATAAAATAACCATCATCTGTAAAAAAAATTATTCTCATTCTTAGTGTTCTTCATGTTCTTCACCCTCCAACTCTTTTTTTTCCAAATCATCAAAAAATCGAATAACTGGTCCTTTTTGTAAAGATATTGAACCAAGAAGTACTGATCTATGCCCGAACTCAGGTTTTGAGTTCTAGAGGAGTGGCGGCGGCTAACAGAAGTTATGGAAACTTTTCATCACATAAAAATGTTGAAGATCATTTGAAATGAGGACAATGTAGTGTATGATAGGTCCCGAGGGTCCCAGATTAGTTCTTTGTCCAATTGTTTGGTCATTGAGGTGAATGTGGTGTCCTGAATAACAACTTGTGTCATGTTTCCGAAAAAGTGGCTCTGATGACATCGGAAGTGTGGCCCAACAGCGGCTCGGTCCACCGTGGCCCGACGCGGCACTGGTGCGGTCTAGCATAGAGGCAAAAAACAGAGCCATGGGGGTTGGAAGAGAGCCATTGCGGATGATAGCTAAGTCGTGGCATTGACGGATGTTCGAGCCAGACAAACCATTTTGGGCGTGTCCTTGCCGTTTCAGAGAGGGGGTTTTATTAAATCATTCCTAACATTCTTTCCAAGGGTCTGTTTTACGTTCTATCTACTTCCACATTACCCTTTCTTTGAGGAGGACCATTTGAGGCTACATTGGAAACTTTTTCTCCTTTGATCGAGGTTTGGTTACCATGAACTATCATTTTTAATAATTATAATATAATAAATATTATTCATGATTCGTGAATCGAACTGAGCATCTATGTATAATGTCCGAATGATGTGTCATTTGAGGATTTATGACACTGGAGTCTAGGAATAAATTTCATGATTACCTTTTGGTTCTTAAAATGAAATAGTGGTGTGATCCCCACAAGGACCATTTCACATGTTTGTTGTGAAATGTGATTTTATTACTGGGTATCCATTTTGGATGATCATGTAGTCGATTTTGAGTGTTTTCCCGAGTGAACTGGAATGGAATTTTATGTCTGACTATATATGGGGATGAGGCGCAAGCCCTAGAAGATGCCTTTTGAGTGTAATGAAAAAATCTACAAATTTTACGTTGGAATTCCATTTAGGGAAAGATAATAGTATTCCATGCATACTATTCCACAAGGATCATTAGTGTGTGATCTAATTGGATATGCGGGGCCATTTCATGTTCTGAAGTTACTGAGCACTAATCGGGAATTTGTAGGGAAAATCACCATTTTCATTGTTTATTCATTTAGGATTATTGAATAGCCAATACCATTTGTTTTTTCCAGTGGATTTCAATGGAATGATCTGTTTGATGTGTTTCGAGATTGAGGAGGGGGCCCCATGGGGCTGTATTTTTTCACAGTGTGGTCGAAGGAAGTTTCTTTAGTGGGAGTCCGTTTCGAACAAACTAATATTTGATCTTGTGCATTTTTGGAAATGAATGAAATGTTAGGATTTTTCTGGATATTTGTAGTTGTTGCAAGAGGCGTGTTGGAGGAATTGTAATTTTATCCTCTAGATCATTAATGACCAACACACACTCTTAATCCTTTTTCCAAGAGTTGTTGGATACTTTGGGAGTACACTGGAAGAACTTGTTGGAACATGATCGTTGTTTTATACCCTGAGTATGGATAGGTAAATGGATAGATGATGAGATAGGGCCACACATCCTGTAGACCTTACATGTGTAATGTACAACTGTAATAATATTCTACCTGTAATATCTCATTCTTCTGAACATGGATTTTGGCATGAGAGTGGCCTATCCATGGTGTTTTTCATTACAGAACACAACGGTTTCCTCTATAGTTTCTTTCAAGGTATGATGTAGGATTTTCCATGTATGATGACTATGTGAGGAGGTACTTTATAATGAAAGTGATGGAAGTCATTTATTTAAAATCACCAGTGTAATCATGACATAACCTCCAATGAGTCTAGGCAATGGAATTCTCAGTTGTCTTTCGGGCTTACCATCTAGTGAGGATGGGCAGTAGCATTCTCCATTCACCTCCTGACATACACTATATAAAATATTGAAATTTGTGTTAATAATTTACTTCCTGGTTTACCCAACAACGAGGTTGGGTAGTGTAATTTTTTGTTCTCTTTTTGGCTTACCCTCAAGGAATGTTGGGCATTTTAACTTGACATTATCTTTTTATATTACCCTACATCATGGCTGGGAGTGGCATTAAACTTTATCTTTTGGGATAAACCTCTAGAGAGGCTGGGCAGCGGCATCAATTGTTATCTTTTGGGCATACCCTCTGGTGAGGTTGGGGATTAGCATTCGTCAGTTACTCATTCAGGTATTACCCTCTAGAAAAACAGGGAAGTGGCATTCACTGATTTCTCATTCATGAATACCCTCCAGCAAGGATAGGTAGTGGATTTTGTGATGAATTTTTTAAGAATACCCTCTAGAGGGGATGGGTAGTTGGTTAGTTAGTTTCTTACATGATATCTCAAATGAGTGGCATAGTGATGAGATGTACTTGATATGACATTGGACTCTAGGTAAATAGTGGATATTTTCGCACCATTATGTGTCTTTTGGACACGAACTAAAATTGTGCTGGTGAGACAAACCCACCCAAATAGTATAGTATCAAGGTGCAGTGATTGAGCCCCTTTGACTTACAGTTCAGGGATAATTTGTGGGATGCTTCGACATTGATGATGTTTACTCCTGGAACTATTGGATACTCCTTTCTTGGGCTATGTTAGTTATGTGAAGATCCCCTTACTATCTCATTTGGGTTATTTTGGTTGAGCAACCAAAGACACACATTAATATATATCATTTTTCTATTCACACTCCTTGGGATTTTGTAACACCCCAGGATTTCATAGTGTGTTATTTCTTAAAAATAATTCAATAACATGCACTACACGCAACACCGAGTTCAATCACACCATGACGTACAAAAAAAAGCCATTAAAAGAGGTCATGAATAGTATTAACAACATTTTGAACTTTATATAATCCTTATAATTTTAGAATCCCTATTATGAGTTTCTTAGTCATAATGCAAGAACAGATTCATTTTCAGTATTGCACTTTTATCAACTTTAATAGTGAAACCTTTTTAAATAAAATATTTTAAACTATCTGAATAAATTGGGACATCAAAAAAAATTTAAAATGAAACATCCCAAGCTTCTACGGTACGCTTTCCTTTGAATAAAATAGTAGTGTGTGTTGTACGCAACCTTGAGTTTTAACACACGCCACAACCAATCAAACTAGCCGTTATGAATAGTAATACCTAAATTTTGAAATTATATATATTTTATATTTTAAAATGGACTTCATTTTTGGATTCGGAATATCGAATTTAGCCTAAGGTGAAATTTTGGTACTTTTCGGATAACTTTCATATTTTGATGAATAGTGAAAATTACTAAATTTTAATTAAAAACAACTTTTTTAGTCAAAATAATTAATAGTGATTAATTATGAATTTTAGTAGTTTTAAAGTACATTTAGAATATATTTTTACCATTTAATATAATGTTGGTCATTTTACATAATTTTACAAGTAAACCAAACATAAACAAGTGTCAATCTTTTGATAGTTATTACCTCTTAAAAACACCCTTTTTGTTTTGACAGCGGGAATTAATTTTAAATTAATTTCTGCCACTTCTGTGTTTTGAATTTATAAAAATGGATTCCATATTTGGAATCAGGATTTCCAAATTGTTTAAATAGGTAACTTTTATTTTTAGACATTTTGAATAATTACTGTGGTAAATATTTTATTTACCATGGTTAAGGGTAAATCCGGTAAATAAGGGTTAAAAAATAATATTATAATAATACAAAATTAACCTAAAACGTGTCCTAACCTTATTGGTGGAAACATACCCGACCATGAACATCCTTGGGTAAATTTGGGGACCCCTTGGATCCACTTGTATGTGGTAGGGACACTTTATATTAATAAAGTTAAAATAAAAATAAAAATGGCATAAGCTTACATCCTTTAGAAGAACAATTTTTACATAGGGTTATACATGTTGGATTTTCGATTGTAAATATTCATTAGAAAGCTAAAAAGATTTCCTACATAAGGATAATTTATTTATAATTTTTAGACATCAAATAATTTATATTATAAATGACACAATAATGATGCAATGTTTACCTCATTAATAAATCATTTAAATAAATAAGATTATAATGATTAACATATTATCTAAAACCAGTCCAATTCTTATTGGTTGATGTTATTTAGAATATGAGTCATCTTATCTTCGACCTCAATGATTTTTGGACCATTATAAACCGAATATAATTATATTATAAAGTAATACTTTCACTCTTTCCTAAAGAGCCCCTCTTCTCCCTTATAAAAGGAGACCACTTCTACTCATTCCTCACACCTCTAAAGCCACTTGGATCGTCCAAACTCTGCCCAACTAAGCTCACCACATCCCTCTCCTCCTCCTTGAAGCTTCCCCTTAGGCAGAAAGCATTTCAAGAAGTCCTTTGGTCCCAACCAAAGTGAGTTACCTAAATTAAAGGTAACGATTTCTCTTAAATTATTTTAATTTATATTGCTTCTCCAACCCCCAAAATCTTTTTATTTCCTTTCTTTTGTAACAACACCAGTATTCTCAATATACTAGGATGTTTTTATAAGAAGGATTCAAACTACACATACACACAACTCCATCTAATGGATGATGAACATAATGTTTATGTGGATGGCAAACTAACGCCTCACGAAACGATGATTGTTCAAATACATCTTACCGCCTCTCATGGTGGCAATTATGATGGAACTGTAATTAAATATGATATTAATGATATATATTTTATATATAAGCTTCTGTAATTCCATTTTATTTCATACCATTATTCGTTTCATGTTGTATATACATACGATAATTTCATTTGAGGAAGTGCGGACTACCGCCCCCTTAAAATGATATGACTCATTCATACCACACATGGAACGTATAAAGGATGGTGTTAATGAACTTAAGTAACATATATAAAATATTATATTATACTGGAATAGTAATATACCTATGTATCATTTGGATTCAATTCTTTTAAAATAAAAATTAAATTGAAGTAGGGTTCGTGCGTACGTACGGACTACCGTCTCCACGAACGCGGTGAGATCCATCGTCCATCGTATCCATTCAAGTATTATTCTCATTTTAGGGTTAAAAATAATGTTAATATCATTCTGATTATGAATAAGATATAATCTATCCATTACAAACATGTCTTACGTAACCAAACATTTAAGAAGAATGAATCGATTATCACCCGAAACGACGATAATACTAAGATATTATTAATAAAGCAATGTTAAAAGAACATATATGATATCATATTAATGTATATGATTCTTGTATAATTTAATAACAATTATTTCACCATTATACAGGAGGTTAACCTACCCCAACCAAGGAAAAGTACAAGGTAAGGGATTTTCTTATCTCACATTCAATTCCGTGAGATTTCCATTATTCGCCACTAAATTATTGAAAGTGGTGTATTGTGTACTGGCATTTGATATATATTATCATATTCATGTTATTCTGTAAATAATTTGGTGGTTATTAACTTTTGGCCATACGACTCAGTTGATTAACGTGGTAAGGGGTTTTCATCTCACTCCTTATTCCCGTGAGATTCATGCCATATTGCCACCATTACCTTTTGTGTGGTGTATGTACTGCCCATAATTATATTCTTTGTGTAATACACTCTAATTTATGTGTACTTACATATTCATTGTATGATACCTCTTTCATGGGTTGTATGTTTCATAAGTTACCAAACTGGTAAGGGTTATTTCACAATCTCTTCATTATCCGAGGTTGTTTATACGTAATAATCTACTCGGATCTCGTTATCATCCACATCCATGTTTCTTCAAAATGTATTTCAAAACATTTTTAATATTTAAAAGAATATGTGTTAAAGTCATTTATACCCTTGTTTGACTTTTTATAAGAGGTTTATAATGGAATCTTTCCGTCGTTTTCCAAACAAGGTGCTTTTTAACCTTTTCGACAGAATTAAGATAAGAATGTTTTTTTAACTTATAAGGCGGGTGCGGTTATTTTCCGCCGTTATAAAATCGTCAAAGCTTCCCTTAAAATCTTATAAGATTATTTTCAATGAAAATGTTTGATTTTATATGGATCTTAAATGATTTGAAAATAAAAGGAGATATTTCTTTAAAAAGAATTTTGATTTCATCTATGTCAACATCCTTTGATGGGTTTTAAGATTATTTGAAGTTGATTTATTATGATACAAAACTTCTATATTGTTTTGAAGGTTTTGTGATATGTTTGACTGTGGATGTGCTATTTTTATACCATTCATAGTTTACGGTGAAAGTATTGACATTTCGTATGCTAGTTCCAATAAGAATGTTTATGTTATATTTCAATCTTTACTTCATATGAATGTGTTGGACAAGTATGTTCCATGTTGGGGACTGGTTAAAGTAAGCCCTCCAGGTTGGGGACTGGTAAAAGTAAGCCCTCCAGGTTAGGGACTGGTAAAAGTAAGCCCTCCGGGTTGGTGTCCGGTTATTAGAGGCACTCCGGGTTGGTGTCCGGTTATTAGAGGCACTCCGGGTTGGTGTCCGGTTATTAGAGGCACTCCGGGTTGGGTTCTGGTTACAGTTAGCCCCAAGGTCTTGGGACGAGGCCTTGAAAAGTAATTAAAGTTTAGCATTATGCATTCCAACATTATGAAAGTGGTTATTGATTTTTCATGTGATTATTCGATTAGTAGAATATCCATGTGAATAAGTAAATGGAATTATCTAATTTTATTTATGCCATACTATGATAAAAGTTCAAGTTTAAAAGGCTTTTGTTTTAGTTATACATTGCCTTAAATGTTTATTCTTATTTATGAAAGTTTCCGCTATATTGTTATCCTTACTGGGCATTTGAGCTCACCCCTTTTCTATGTTTTATTTTTCCCAGGAAGTGAAGAAGTAAATTATGAATGACCTGCAGGGATATTATGAGGGGATTATAGTGTGGACTGTGGAAACATTATGTTGTTGTAGTAGTTTTTCATTTTATGATGTAATGTAAAACTTATGAATATATCTAGTGTTTCCAAGGCTACTAAACCAATCGGTCTTTCGAGATTTGATCTTTCTTGTGATCATGCCAATGTTATGTAATAATGCACCGACTCTAAGCAACTAGGGTCGGGGCGTTACAGTTGGTATCAGAGAAGTTTAGTACAAACCTTGGAAGCTAGATTTAGATAAACTCTGATTAGAGCACGTAGACCTAAGATGAACTTTGAGGATTAGTATAGAAGAACTTCCTAGAATTTTGGTATTGTAGAGATTTTGTGAGTTTTCCGAGAAATACATCCCTGTCTAGATACGAGCAGGTAGAGGCGGCTCTGGCACTGATGTACCTAGGGGTAAAACCCGAAAACACCGCTTTGAGCTATACTCGAACGGGAACTGGTGCACGACAACGGGCCTTGCTGCACTCTTGGTTACGACACTCCCGGTGGATATGCTTAGGATAACTCTCATTTTCTTTACAAATTATTATGAAGGTTTTATGAGTATATACTTCCTCAAAGAAAACATTTTTATGATTATGGATTATATCCATAAATAGTTCAATTTATGTTAAGTGTTTTATAAGTATGGGATTATGTATTTTGATTCATAAAATGATCTAGTTTATGCCATTGTTTAGAAATGGTGCCCAGTAGAAGGAATGAGAACTCCAGAAATAAACATGATTCAAAGAGAAGGAAGGATCATATCTTTCATGGTCTTAAGCTATAATTTATAAGAGAAATAGTCTCCCTTGTATTATCATCATATGAAGAAATAATATCATGTGTTGATAAGATAAGTAAAGAGTTTACTGAGTCCTATGGCTTTGAAGGGAATCAAGAGATGAAAAGGATAGAAGAGAGAAAGATGGATAAAGGGAAAAGGGAAAAGAAGAATTTTCCCATATGTGGTAACTGTGGAAAGAAACACCCTGGAACTTCCCTGAAAGGAATGGGAGTTTGTTATAAGTGTGGAGGAAAAGGGCACAAAGTACGTGACTGCAAGGGTAAGAAAATGGTTTTAAATGTACAATGCTTCATTTTCAAGGAGTTTGGACACTACGCGAACCTATGTCCCAGTCATCAGACTATGCCGCAAATGATGTTATTGGATAATAATCAAGTTATGATACTACCACAGATGAAGAGGAATGATTAGAGTTCTTATGTTGATTATGTCAATTGAGTGTTGTATCAACAATGTACTTGTTACAATAATCATGGAGTATATAAGGATTGTACTGCAGTACTATTTTATTAAGGACTTGAGATTGTGTGGAACAAAGAAAAGTGACTCAATAGCAGGATAAATTTTTGGAAAATATATGGTTGAGAGAATGATAAATCATAATATAGTTCTGATACTGAGGTAGTGATTTTGGAATAATATGTGATTGTTTTGAATAAATTATATTGGATATTCTTGACTACCCTGGAACTGATTAATGATTTGTATATTCCATCATTGTTGGGGTTTAAAACATTTTTGGATTAATGAAGTATATCCATCATTCTATATGGAATAAGGGAGCATGAATGTAATCAATAAGGAATATGGTAATACATGATGAAGGTATTCATATGCTATTACGGGGTAAAAAGGATCTATATTATGTTTACCTTCCTTATAAATGTTAGACTGTGAGTTTGGACAGAAGTATTTTGGATAGTTCTAGTTTGGATTATTTTGGATTGCCGTAAAAGGACAATCCGGAGGTCGGGCGGCAACCCGTCGTATCCGGCAAGGCTGCGAGACTTTAACCCGCAACCGAAGGGCGACAAGGGTGTATCACCTACCACTGGCCCATGAGATGTCCTAGATTAAATAATATAGTTTTTATTAAAAGATCATGTAGATGAATTATAAATTCGTTTATTTTGGAACCCTATATGAATTGTGTAAATAGATTTTTTTTTACATTCTATTATCTTTTAGAGTGAAAGATGAGTTTGTGGTAGAAATTTATTAATGGATAAAACACTAAATATAAAGTAAATATATCTCCTTATGATCTTAGCCAATCTCATAAATAAATTCCTCAACATTAAGAAAAGAAACTTATAACAAAAATGTTTTCCTAGATGATACCTTAAATCATCACTAAATAATGGCTTTGGGATTGTTGGCCTTTTCATAGCCATGTTCTCTACCACTCTCCATCAGATAATTGATGGTTAGATTTTTCTTCCATATCCATATTTTCCTACATGGAACCCTAGTATGTGTTATTTTCGGTAATCTTCATACGTTCGACTCTTTATTTTAAATAGAGGCCTCATTAATTCATTTTTCGATGTGGGATTTCAACTAAGATATTTTGAAACGTCAAAAATGTGTTATCCTAATACCCTATGTTTTGTTGAACCGATGGTATTTCAAATCATCATAGATTGATGAATTTAAGGACCTCAATTATACACTTGTTTGTGATTGATGATATCAATCACTACCTATAAATATTTACGTTTTTCCTCCAATTATATGTCTCTAATTGCCACCAATGTTCTCCTAATCGAGATCATAATTTGGTGGTGACTCTTTCATTTCTCTTTTCCTCATATTAAGACTAAATTTTAGTAACCTAATTTCCGATGTGGGTTTTCCCACAAAGATATTTTCTATTTTCAACCTTTTATTTTCGAAGAACAATTTCAAATTGCGAGGACGCAATTTATTGAAGGAGGGGAGAATGTAACACCCCAGGATTTCATAGTGTGTTATTTATTAAAAATAATTCAATAAATTGCACTACACGCAACACCGAGTTCAATCACACCATGACGTACAAAAAAAAGCCATTAAAAGAGGTCATGAATAGTATTAACAACATTTTGAACTTTATATAATCCTTATAATTTTAGAATCCCTATTATGAGTTTCTTAGTCATAATGCAAGAACAGATTCATTTTCAGTATTGCACTTTTATCAACTTTAATAGTGAAACCTTTTTAAATAAAATATTTTAAACTATCTGAATAAATTGGGACATCAAAAAAAAATTTAAAATGAAACATCCCAAGCTTCTACGGTACGCTTTCCTTTGAATAAAATAGTAGCGTGTGTTGTACGCAACCTTGAGTTTTAACACACGCCACAACCAATCAAACTAGCCGTTATGAATAGTAATACCTAAATTTTGAAATTATATATATTTTATATTTTAAAATGGACTTCATTTTTGGATTTGGAATATCGAATTTAGCCTAAGGTGAAATTTTGGTACTTTTCGGATAACTTTCATATTTTGATGAATAGTGAAAATTACTAAATTTTAATTAAAAACATCTTTTTTAATCAAAATAATTAATAGTGATAAATTATGAATTTTAGTAGTTTTAAAGTATATTTAGAATATATTTTTACAATTTAATATAATGTTGGTAATTTTACATAATTTTACAATTAAACCAAACATAAACAAGTGTCAATCTTTTGATAGTTATTACCTCTTAAAAACACGCTTTTTGTTTTGACAGCGGGAATTAATTTTAAATTAATTTCTGCCACTTCTGTGTTTTGAATTTAGAAAAATGGATTCCATATTTGGAATCAGGATTTCCAAATTGTGTAAATAGGTAACTTTTATTTTTAGACATTTTGAATAATTACTGTGGTAAATATTTTATTTACCATGGTTAAGGGTAAATCCGGTAAATAAGGGTTAAAAAATAATATAATAATAATACAAAATTAACCTAAAACGTGTCCTAACCTTATTGGTGGACACATACCCGACCATGAGCATCCTTGGGTCAATTTGGGGACCCCTTGGATCCACTTGTATGTGGTAGGGACACTTTATATTAATAAAGTTAAAATAAAAATAAAAATGGCATAAGCTTACATCTTTTAGAAGAACAATTTTTACATAGGGTTATACATGTTGGATTTTCGATTATAAATATTCATTAGAAAGATAAAAATATTTCCTACATAATGATAATTTATTTATAATTTTTAGACATCAAATAATTTAAATTATTAATGACACAATAATGATGCAATGTTTACCTCATTAATAAATCATTTAAATAAATAAGATTATAATGATTAAAATATTATCTAAAACCTGTACAATTCTTATTGGTTGATGTTATTTAGAATATAAGTCATCTTGTCTTCGACCTCAATGATTTTTGGACCATTATAAACCGAATATAATTATATTATAAAGTAATACTTTCACTCTTTCCTAAAGAGCCCCTCTTCTCCCTTATAAAAGGAGACCACTTCTACTCATTCCTCACACCTCTAAAGCCACTTGGCTCGTCCAAACTCTGCCCAACTAAGCTCCCCACATCCCTCTCCTCCTCCTTGAAGCTTCCCCTTAGGCAGAAAGCATTTCAATAAGTCCTTTGGTTCCAACCAAAGTGAGTTACCTAAATTAAAGGTAACGATTTCTCTTAAATTATTTTCATTTATATTGCTTCTCCAACCCCCAAACTCTTTTTATTTCCTTTCTTTTGTAACAACACCAGTATCCTCAATATACTAGGATGTTGTTATAAGAAGGATTCAAACTACACATACACACAACTCCATCTAATGGATGATGAACATAATGTTTCTGTGGATGGCAAACTAACGCCTCACGAAACGATGATTGTTCAAATACATATTACCGCCTCTCATGGTGGCCATTATGATGGAACTATAATTAAATATGATATTAATGATATATATTTTATATATAAGCTTCTGTAATTCCATTTTATTTCATACCATTATTCGTTTCATGTTGTATATACATACGATAATTTCATTTTAGGAAGTGCGGACTACCGCCCCCTTAAAATGATATGACTCGTTCATACCACACATGGAACGTATAAAGGATGGTGTTAATGAACTTAAGTAACATATATAAAATATTATATTATACTGGAATAGTAATATACCTATGTATCATTTGGATTCAATTCTTTTAAAATAAAAATTAAATGGAAGTAGCGTTCGTGCGTACGTACGGACTACCGTCTCCACGAACGCGGTGAGATCCATCCTCCATCGTATCCATTCAAGTCTTATTCTCATTTTAGGGTTAAAAATAATGTTAATATCATTCTGATTATGAATAAGATATAATCTATCCATTACAAACATGTCTTACGTAACCAAACATTTAAGAAGAACGAATCGATTATCACCTGAAACGACGATAATACTAAGATATTATTAATAAAGCAATGATAAAAGAACATATATGATATAATATTAATGTATATGATTCTTGTATAATTTAATAACAATTATTTCACCATTATACAGGAGGTTAACCTACCCCAACCAAGGAAAAGTACAAGGTAATGGATTTTCTTATCTCACATTCAATTCCGTGAGATTTCCATTATTCGCCACTAAATTATTGAAAGTGGTGTATTGTGTACTGGCATTTGATATATATTATCATATTCATGTTATTCTGTAAATAATTTGGTGGTTATTAACTTTTGGCCATACGACTCAGTTGATTAACGTGGTAAGGGGTTTTCATCTCACTCCTTATTCCCGTGAGATTCATGCCATATTGCCACCATTACCTTTTGTGTGGTGTATGTACTGCCCATAACTATATTCTTTGTGTAATACACTCTAATTTATGTGTACTTACATATTCATTGTATGATACCTCTTTCATGGGTTGTATGTTTCATAAGTTACCAAACTGGTAAGGGTTATTTCACAATCTCTTCATTATCCGAGGTTGTTTATACGTAATAATCCACTGGGATCTCGTTATCATCCACATCCATGTTTCTTCAAAATGTATTTCAAAACATTTTTAATATTTAAAAGAATATGGGTTAAAGTCATTTATACCCTTGTTTGACTTTTCATAAGAGGTTTATAAGGGAATCTTTCCGTCGTTTTCCAAACAAGGTGCTTTTTAACCTTTTCGACAGAATTAAGATAAGAATGTTTTTTTTAACTTATACGGCGGGTGCGGTTATTTTCCGCCGTTATAAAATCGTCAAAGCTTCCCTTAAAATCTTATAAGATTATTTTCAAAGAAATTTTTTGATTTTATATGGATCTTAAATGATTTCAAAATAAAAGGAGATATATCTTTAAAAAGAATTTTGATTTCATCTATGTCAACATCCTTTGATGGGTTTTAAGATTATTTGAAGTTGATTTATTATGATACAAAACTTATATATTGTTTTGAAGGTTTTGTGATATGTTTGACTGTGGATGTGCTATTTTTATACCATTCATAGTTTATAGTGAAAGTATTGACAATTCGTATGCTAGTCCCAATAAGAATGTTTATGTTATATTTCAATCTTTACTTCATATGAATGTGTTGGACAAGTATGTTCCAGGTTGGGGACTGGTTAAAGTAAGCCCTCCAGGTTGGGGACTGGTAAAAGTAAGCCCTCCAGGTTAGGGAATGGTAAAAGTAAGCCCTCCGGGTTGGTGTCCGGTTATTAGAGGCACTCCGGGTTGGTGTCCGGTTATTAGAGGCACTCCGGGTTGGTGTCCGGTTATTAGAGGCACTCCGGGTTGGGTTCCGGTTACAGTTAGCCCCAAGGTCTTGGGATGAGGCCTTGAAAAGTAATTAAAGTTTAGCATTATGCATTCCAACATTATGAAAGTGGTTATTGATTTTGCATGTGATTATTCTATTAGTAGAATATCCATGTGAATAATTAAATTTCATTATCTAATTTTATTTATGCCATACTATGTTAAAAGTTCAAGTTTAAAAGGATTTTGTTTTAGTTATACATTGCCTTAAATGTTTATTCTTATTTATGAAAGTTTCCGCAATATTGTTATCCTTACTGGGCATTTGAGCCCACCCCTTTTCTATGTTTTATTTTTCCCAGGAAGTGAAGAAGTAAATTATGAATGACCTGCAGGGATATTATGAGGGGATTATAGTGTGGACTGTGGAAACATTATGTTGTTGTAGTAGTTTTTCATTTTATGATGTAATGTAAAACTTATGAATATATCTAGTGTTTCCAAGGCTACTAAACCAATCGGTATTTCGAGATTTGATCTTTCTTGTGATCATGCCAATGTTATGTAATAATGCACCGACTCTTGGCAACTAGGGTCGGGGCGTTATAGATTTGGTTACTATCCTTATAGGATAGGCAAATCGTGCATGGCATGCCACATGCTTTGTATGTCTAGCTTCTCATGGTTGGATGAGTCTACCCTCCTACTATAGGTATAATAGACATGAAAATATGTTTATATTATTACTATTTATATCTCTTTATGTTAGGATGAGCTTACTTCACTAATTCATTTGGTTGAGCTACACTCTTTTACTATACCCTGATATATCTAATTCTTCTCTCATAAGTACCTCACTAGCTGCTCTCTTGAGCTTTGTG